>CM069553.1:18437500-23437500 GCA_035773235.1 Eospalax fontanierii | reverse complement strand
TTCATCAAACTTAATTTCTTTAGGTTTTGCCATGAAATTTCAAAATTTCTCTTTTGCATACACACGGTGTTCCTTTTTTTTTTTTTTTAAGGTTACATGCATGGGGAGATACTCTGGAGGAAGCATTTGAACAATGTGCCATGGCCATGTTTGGGTACATGACAGATACTGGGACTGTGGAACCCCTCCAGACTGTAGAAGTAGAAACTCAAGGTAACTGATTCATTTTCAAGGAAGTAATAATCATACAGTTGTGTAGTGTTCTATGTGATCTGTGTGTATTTTCATAGTAAGAACAACAGAGTTGATTTTGAATCTATAAATGAGCCTAAGAAATTCTTTGTACTTTAACACTGAAAAAAGCTTTTGGAGACAGAATTATTAAACATCATACTATCATGGCCCTTTTTGATCCTGTGTAGGCGATGACTTACAGTCTCTTCTGTTTCACTTTTTGGATGAGTGGCTTTATAAGTTCAGTGCTGATGAATACTTCATACCCCGGGTAAGCAAGGGTTTCTCCTTTTTGCTGAGCAAGTGGGCTCTTAGTTCATATTTTAAAATTGAACAAATGATTAAAGATAGAATATGTGATTCAAAAGCCAGTCCATACAAATTTGTAAGGTAATGTTGATTTACATGAATTATAGGTGCTTCTTGATTAGCCTGGTTGCTTAGGTATGCACATTTTATACTTAGACCCCTGATCGTGTAGTATTTGATATCAAGATTGTCTAAAAACATCTGTTAAGAAGAAAAAGGAGAGAAAGATGCCCTTGGAGTAGAAGTGTACGCTGTGTTTCCATCCACGTAACCCTCCTGTTCCCCTTAGTGGTTAGCAGCTCTCATTCTTTGGCCTAAGTTCAACAGTTGCTGATTTTAGATCTTCTTTAAGAAAAGAAATGCAAATAAAAGGAAGAAAGCCAGCCATCCACGCGGAGGTTGCTCGCTGCTGTCAACCTCGTCCGACATCTCTGTAGCTAGCACACAGTCCTCCGTGTTCCCATAAGTCCTCCAGTCTCTCCTTTATCAACTCCATTACACATAGTCTACCAACTCGAGTCATTCAGCCAACAGATCAAGTGTGTAAAAATAGGCCAGTGGTGACTACAATTCTGTGTCCTCCTCCTCCTCTACAGAAATACTCTTTTTTTAAAGTTTAAAAAAATTATGTATTTTATGTTTATGAGTATATTGCCTGCACGTGTGTAAGTGGACCAGTGTCATGCAGTGCCTATGGAGATCAGAAGAGGGCATCGGATTCCCTGAAATTGAGTTACGGACAGTTGTTAGCCACCATATATGTGCTGGGAATTGAACCTGGGTTTTCTGCAAGAGTAGCCAGTGCTCTTAACTGCTAAGCCGTCTTTCGAGCCCCCAGAGATTTTTTTCTTTGCTAATACATGCTCTACTACTGAGCTGTTCCTACAGTAGCCCCTGACTCATTGTTTTTATCTATCTATCTATCTATCTATCTATCTATCTATCTATCTATCTATCTATCTTTTGGCTGGCCTTAAACTTACTATGTAGACCAGGCTGGCCTTGAACTCACAGAGATCCACCTGCCTCTGCCTCGTGCCTGTCTTCTTTTTTTCCTTATTTATTACTTTTGAGACAGGGTCTCATGTAGCTGACTGGCCTCAAACTATGTAGTGGAGGGTGGCCTTGAACTCCTGATCTTTCTGCATTCACATCCCGAGTACTGAGGGCATATACCACCACAACCAGCTTTGACTCATATTTTTAGAGTGTTTATTTTTCTAGGATATCTCGCTTGAATACATGAAAGTCCTTATTTCCTGGTGTTCTGTTTTACTTGATATTTAATTTCTTTTACTTCAGAGAAGTAGGAAATTATTTTCTAGAAAATGTGGTATCTAGAGTTTCAATAGTCTAATGTGATTTGTTTTTTGAGACAAGATCTCAGCTCCTTAGCCTAGGGTAGCTTTCACTTCAAGATCCCCTTGCTTTAACTTCCCAGGTGCTGAGATAGAAGCATTTGCTACCATACTTGACTGAACTTTCTTTTTTTAAGTAATGATTTTCTGGACTGGGGATGTAGCTCAATTGGTGGTAGAATGCTTGCTTAGCATTCCTAAAGTCCCGGTTCAGTCCTCCGCAACTGTATAAAACTGAGTCATGGTGGCATGTGATCTGAGCACTGGGGAGATGGAGGCAGGAGGGCCAGAAGAACATAGTTATCCTTGGCTATATAATGAGTTTTAGGGATGCTTGAGAAAAATAAATAAATAAATAATGATTTTTTTTTCAGGAAGTGAAAGTACTTAATATTGATCAAAGAAATTTCAAATTACGGTCAATTGGGTAAGTGTTGAAACTAGTTTAAGGAGTAAGTCATGAAAGATGTTCAAGTTATGTTCTTCATTGAACCTAGTGGGCAGAACAACAAATCGCAGTGCTAGGTCAGAGGACCACATGCACTTGGCTGGGCTTTGCAGGTTGAACTCTGTGGAAAACACCTACAGGTGAGAGCTCACCTGAGCTGTGGAGGCTCAGAAACTTTCCAGAATAGAGTTCATTCTGATTGTTTAGCTTGACTCCCAATTTATTTGTTATTTTACTTTATATGTATAAGTAAGTGTTTTGCCTACATGTATGTGAGTGCACCATGTACATACAATGCCCAAAGAGGCCAGAAGAGGCTAGATCCCTTGGAAGTGGTGTTAGAGACGGTTGTGAGCTGTGGTGTATGTGCTTGGAATCAAACCTAGGTCCCCTGGAAGATCAGCAAGTGCTGTTAGCTGCCGAGCCATCTCTCCACTCCCAAATCCCAATTTTTTTTTTTAACATGAAAAAATGTCTCCTTTGCCAGGCTTGGTGGTACACACCTTTAATCCCAGCACTTGGGAGGCAGAGGGACACAAATCTCTGAGTTCAAAGCCGGTCTGGTCTACAAATGAGTGCCAGGCTGCATAGTTTGACCCTCTCAAAATTAAAAAAAAAGAAAGAAAAATTAGAAGTAGCCAGTTGGACTCAGATGATCCCAGTTTTGTTAGCAACATCCCATGCGTCATCATCAAGTACCAGTGAACATGTGCCTTCCTTTCTCCTTTGGGCCCAGACAGAGTATCGATACCACATCAGTGTCGTGGAGCTTCTTCACAGCCTGCTTGGTCTGGACCTGTTGGCATTGACATCCATAGTTTACACAAGCCTCATGTCTTCGTAGCTGACTCATTGGTCAAGGGAATTTGATGTTGGCACAGTGCCAGAGCCAAATGCACCTTGTGTCCCCTTCAGAGGGTACTTGGGCTGCCTCTGAAGCCACAGTGTCTTGGGCTGCCTGAGGGTGGTGACGTCGGAATCTTTTTATGGCAGCAAACATCTTTTAGCACACTGTCTTCTTGACTTTCAAACCTTGGCTTTGGTTTTGGCATTGGGCTTCCTTTGCCTTTGGTTCACTTTGGTAAAAAGTTTGATTTCAATTTTTTTTTTTTTAGGAAGGAGGAGAAAAAGTGTATCTGTATATTTATATTATCTATAGACATATATCATATATATGAGACACCTACTACTAAGTGGCGTAGCATAAAGCCCAGTCTGACAGACGGGAAACACCAATTCATCCGTTTTCTTTCTTTAAAAAATTTTTGTTTATTTGTTATTTTTTATTTTATGTGTATGAGTGTATTGCCTACATGCGCATAAGTGCACCCATGATGTGCAATGACTGTGGAGGTCAGAAGAGGGCATCGGATTCCCCTGGAACTGGAGTTAGAGACGGTTGTTAGCTACCATGTGGGTCCTCTGCAAGATCAGCCAGTGCTCTGAACCTCTGGGTCATCTCTCCAGCCCTGCAACTCATCCTTTTTCCTTTGGCCTCACTGGTATATTTTCCCAGTTCTTCTGTATAAATTTTGCCTTTTTTTTTTCCTTCTGGAATTTGCAAACAATTGGGTCGCTTTGACTGGACTTGTTCTTTATTCACCTAAGTCTGTATTAATTTAGGTTGTTTCTATATATAGCTTATCCTTTCCTTTCATTTTATATTGGATTTCATTGACTTCTTTGTGAAAAGTGAGGTCTTTTATTATTTTCTCTTTTTTCCCTCAGTGGGGAGACTTTTATTGTTGTTATTTATTTATTGTTGTTATTTCTATTTATTGTTTTATTGTTATTATTGTTTGACACAAGGTCTTACTATATAGCCCAGGCCGGCCATGAACTTGCAATCCCCTTGCCAAGTGTTGGCTTGCAGATGTGTGTTGCTTCGTCTGTCTTCGTTATGGCTTTTTGGTTTTGCTTTGTTTTGTTTGTTTCTTTTGGTTTGCTTGCTAACTTTGAAGCAGGAGCTCAGTCTGTAGCACAGGCTAGCCTGGATCTCACTATTGTAGTCCAGGCTGGCACTGAAATCACAGTAATCCTGCTTACCTCAGCCTCCCTAGTGCTGGGATTCCCAGTGGGAGCTTCCATGCCCAGCTGAAGTATTATTTACTAAACTGTTTATTGCGGATCTACCATAAAAACGCAAGTGGGACTTTTTTTAATTTTTAATTTTTTTTAATTTTTAGAGCAACTGTCAGCCATAAGAGCAAATACTGGCTAGTGAGCATAGTCCTTTCCGACCAGTACCTGCTGGCAAGTCAGAGTGGAATCAGTTTAGTTCCCTACTGCCGCCATCTCTTTTTTGTTCTCCAGTATCTGAACCATATTTATAAGGCTTATTTTAAAATATATAGAAAGAATAAATGTAAAAGTTTATTATTGTTTTGAGACAGGGTCTCCTTGTAGCCCAACTGACCTGGAACTCACTATGTAGACCAGGCTAGCCTCAATTTCACAGAGATCTGCCTGCCCCCTGAGTGCTAGGATTAAGGGTGTGCAGCACCATGCCTGGCGAACGTTTAGAAATCTTACTCATGTTTCAACTTTCCCTTTTAGGTGGGGAGAAGAATTTTCACTGTCTAAGCACCCTCAGGTATGTTTTAAAGTCTGGGCATCGAAAGCTTTTATACTTTCTTGAGTAAAATATGTATGTGTAAAAGTAAACTTTAGTTCCAGTTGGTGTGAAGCAATCTGGTTTCTCAAGTTTCTCTTACCTTTGGGTATGTTAAAACTCTGAGATCTCATGCATCTGATTGCTGAATTAGGGTCAGCACTGGGCTCCAGGATCTGAATCTGGTTTGTTAGATTGTGATGGAATTTAGAAGTCTAGTTTTCTTGTTTGTTTAGTTAGGCTTTGCTTATTGTTGCTGTTTTAGACAGATCCTCACTCTGTAGCTCTGTCTGGCCTGGAACTCGCTATGCAGACCAGGCTGGCTTTGAATGTAGATACTGCCTGCCTCTCTAGTGCTGGGGTGTGAGATGTGCCACCATACCCTGCTGTTTGCCTGTTTTTGAGTCTTGGTTTCTTCCACAGTGAGGTGTTGACCTGGATCTCCTCCTTGTTCTCCCTCCCCATCTGTTTCTGTCTCTTTTTCTTTTTAGAGTCTTTTTTGGTGCTAGGGATTGAATTTAGGGCCCTGCACTAATTAGGGCCCTACCACTGAACTGTAACTCCAGGCCTCTTTTTAACTTAAAAAAATTTTTATTTGAGAATGACTGCAGAATGGGGAGCAGACTGATCATGCGGCAGCTGGGAAGGGACTACGGCAAGCAAGGGGGAAGGATTCTGTTTGTTTGGTTTTAGCTACGGGGCTTTGCGGTGTATTTAATGCTAAATAGAAATGACTACGGAAGGAGGGGAAAGGTGGGTAGTTTGGAAAGGTAAGAAGCATGGGACCTTGGTAAGTAGGATGGGGATTGATTGGTGGGTGGAGAGTTGGTCCTCTGGTAGACCTGGAACAGGCCATTCATCACACTACAGGAAAGGGGGATATGAGGACGATACACTGGGTAGTAGATTGACTCTTCGATATGAGTCACTTCTTATCTATAGCTCTTGTCTCTAAGAAGCATTTTTATTGAGAGTGGGAATGAAGGAGGCAGGCCCGAGGAGAAATGTGGTTAGTTTCAAGGGGAGAAAGGGAATTGATTGCTGGTCAGTGCTTAACATCTGCTTGTGGATGTGCATATCAGGGACACCACGAGAAACACTGCCGCCGTGGGTAGGAAGTTGAATTTACCTTTGGGTGGCTTTCCCAGGTGACTGCGGCAGAGAAGAGACATAGGGTGACATCACTCATATCCTCCTGTGGTATCTTCACATGGCTTCTGTGCATTAGAGTAAGCAAGTGCCATTCATCCATTACCTGGTACATTTTGTGGCACACAGATTATTACAGACTCTTTTTAGAGTCGGAAAGAATTTAAAAGAACATCTAATCCTGTTGTTCTAAACTGGGACAGGGTGCAGGGTCGTATCATGTATCAGAATCCTGGGAGAACTCTGACCTGGGAAACTGTGGATCATTCTCCAGTTAGACCTGGAAAGACAAAGTAGTTTCTAGACCCCAGGTCAGGACCTGAGGAAGTGGCTAGGGACCAAGAAGAGTCCTGATCCAGCACGGAGAAGCTCATGGTCTTTGATTCAGCTTATCTTATTAATGAAAAGTCCATGTCCAGCCAGGTCAGACACGTCCCTGACCAGCTGGGACCAGTGCCTGGGGAGAGTCCCAGCCCCACCCCTTGCTCCATCTGACACTCTTTCTGCTGTGCACTTTCTGTTGTCTCTCGTTTCCAGTGCACCGAAGATATTAATGATTTGGTAACCTCCAGTTTCATGTGGGTTCTCAGTTTCACAGAATTACAGTTTTGACTTTCTGCTATTTCCTTCTCAGGCAAATGATTCTGATTCCAATGTGTTTTGTTTACTTTCCTTGAACCCAACTTTAGGGAACAGAAGTCAAGGCAATAACCTATTCAGCAATGCAAGTCTATAATGAAGAGAAGCCAGAAGTTTTTGTGATCATTGATATTTAAAATACCAGCAAGACACACACACAAACCTCCTAGGAAGAACTGATTGTTTTCTTTGAGAAGGTGCAATGATTCGATTTCTATAATATTTTTGCTAAGTGGAAATTTACAGAATGGAACATTTTAAAGTGTGACTTTCAAAATTGGAAAATCAGAGCATAGCCTTGGTCTAAGATCCCTCGATAATGAAGTTTTGGATTCTTGAAGAATGGTTTGGGGATCTTCTTTGTTAATTTCCTGCGGGTGCCTCACTCTTCCAGTGGAACGCAAGCACTCCAGCCTGGTCTCAGAAGGGACTGCTCACTGAAGAAAGCTGCAGTTGAGACTGAATCCAATTTGAAATGGAAGAACTTGAGCTGGGCATGATAATGCATGCCACTAATCACAACATTCAGGATTTTTAGTTTCAGGCCATCCTTGGGTACAGAGGGAGTTCAGGGTCAGCCTGGGCCACTTAGGCAAGGCCTTGTCTCTAAAAATAAAAAAGAAGGGAGAAGAAAAGAAAGACTCATTTGAGAATTCTGCTCTCCTTTTAAATTGGCTGGGATATTTCTTACATGTACATTACAGAAAATGGTGGGGTTTTTGTTTTTCTTTGTTTTGAGATAGGTTCTCACTCACTATGTAGCCCTGGCTAGTGTGGAAGTCACTGTGTAGACCTGGCTGGCCTCAAGCTTAGAAAGATCCACCTGCCTCTGCCTCCCAAGTGGTGGGACTGAAGGCGTGTGCCTGTAACCCAGCTAGGGCAGTGTTTTAGATATCTAGGGGACAGAGATGTCCTATATTCCAGTTGGTTTCCTTAGAGCTGACAAAAAGACTAATCCAGAAAAAGTCCCAATTTTCTCTATTTTTTTTTAAGTAGCCATGATACTTTCATATTTTATTATACGAAAAATTTGACACTATATATGTAGACCTTTCTGATATGTAATTTTAATTTTATTTATTTTTAGTGTGGGTGGGGGGCTTGAGCCATAGCATACTAGTCAGCTACTCTACCACTGAGCTTCTGGTCCCAGTCCTACAGTGCAATTTTATTTTATTTGAGATCCACTGCCTCCCAAGTGCTGGAATTAAAGACATTTGCCACCACACCTGGCTGCAATTTTATTTTAAATCCAGTTAGAGAAGATAAACCTTTTTTTTTATATGTATATATAACTACTTAAGGGTTGGAGAGGTGGCTTAATTGTTAATAACCCTTGCTCCACAGTCAGGAGGACATAGTTCAGATCCCAGCACCCACATAACGAGCTGAGTGTCTTGTCTATGCCTGTAACTCTAGTTCTAAGGTGGTAGAGAGAGGAGGATCCTGGGGCTTGCTGGCTTCTAGGCTAGCTGAGGAACTTGAGCTCCAAGTTCAGGGAAGTCTGCCTCAAAGTAATAGGTGGAGAGTGACAGGAGGACTCTTGGCGCCCCCTTCTGGCCGCCATACTTCTGCATCCTCACCTGTGTGCGTTTAAACCACTTAAGCTCCGAAGGCCTGGAAAACAATTTGGAAATTATCTGCACTGCCCCCACTTCCCACTACTGGGGATTGAACCCAAACGTTCACATATGCTAGTCAAACATTCTGCCGCTGGATATATCTCCAGTTCACTGAGACCGAGTCTTACTAAGTTGTCCAGACAAGCCTTGAGCTTTGACCCTCCTGCCTTGGCTTCTTTGGGTAGCTGGGATTACAGACCATGCCTCAATAGGCCCAACTGAAGTTTTAAAATAGACTTTTTTTTTTTCCTGTTGTAGTACTCGAGATTGAAAGTTGATGATTAAAAACAAAAACAAAACTCATTTGGGTTTGATTTGCAACTAATCTTTTTTGATTGAGGGGTTCTTTCAAGGTGAAATTTACAAAGGTGGGATTTATCCAGAAGACCTCAGACTGCCACTGGGTGGTGCCCGATTTTATTCAAGTATGCTGAACCTGAACTGCAAGAAAGCCATTAGCTGTTATGTGCTTTCTTAAGAGTTCTCCCTGACCGCTGCATTATTTTCTCTGGGTATTTAACAGAAATCAGCGTTAATGAAGAGGAGGCCCATAGTCGGGTGTGAAAAGCAGCTCCTCCGATGGCTGTGTAGCAGGATCCCTGAGGGTGTTGCTTCTTAACTTGCCCACTCAGACCAGACACATTGAATCAGTTTCAAGTATAGCTCTCCAGGCAGAAGGAAGCAGGAGAGGGGCTGGACAGTGACTCAGCTATGAGCATTGCTCTTCCAGGGGACTTGAGTTGTTCCCACCAACCACATGGTGAGAGGGTGTTGTGGGGGGCGGGGTTTACAACTGCTTATAACTCTAGCTCCAAGAGATCCACTGCCCTCTTCTGGCCTCTGGACAGACACACAACTAATTAAAAAAAATACAACAGCAGAACTGTTTACCCTTTATTATGGTAGATTTTCCAAGCTTAGGGCTCTTTATTTTTAATTATTTAAAATGTGCATATATATATGTATGTATATATATATATATATATATATATATATATATATATATATGTGTGTGTGTGTGTGTGTGTGCATCACTTTTGTGCCTGGTGCCCGTGAAGGCCAGATGATATCAGATCCACTGGAACTGAAATTACAGACAGTTGTGAACATGCCATGTGGATGCTGAGAACTGAATGAACCTAGGTCCTCTGCAAGAGCAGCAAGTGCACTTTGCTAAGCCATTTCTCTAGGCCAGGGCTGGGTTTTTTTGTTTTGTTTTGAGTGGATCCCTTTCCTTAACATGAACTACTTTGAATACCATACAGACCGTGAAACCCAGTGCAGACTAAGAAGAGCTGGAGAGGTAGGCTGTTTTAAACCATGTCAGGGGCTGGCAAGATGGCTCGTCAGTAAAGATGCCTGGCAACCAGAGTTGATCCCCAGAACACACATGGTGGAAGGAGAGAACTGATGGCTGTGTATTCTCTGACCTCCACATGCGTGCCGTGATGTGCATCTTCCCATTCCCCATACACAGTGTGTTTTAAAAATCTTGGTGCTAAAGAGATGATTCAGTGGGTAACAGGATCTGCTGCTCTTGCAGAGAACCCGGGTTTGGTTCTCAGAACCCACATGATTACTAACAACTACCTATATATAACTCCAGTTCCAGGGGATCTGATGCCCTCTTCTGGCCTCCGTGGGCCCTGGGCATGCCAATGGTGAATATACATATATGCAGGCACTCACATATAAATTAAAATTAAATCTTAAGGGCCACTAAGGTAGCTCTGTAAGGTGGCACCTGCTACCAAGTTGAAGAACCTGAGTTAAATTGCTGGAGCCCACATAGTGGAAGGAAAGAACTGACTCCTGCGAGTTGTCTTCTGACCCCCACATACACACAATGGCATACACAGGCTGCACTCCCCCCACCGCCTCCAAAACCCTTAAAATCATGTCAGGCTGGCACAGTAATTGCCTTATAATCCCAACACTCAGAGACAGGAAGTTTCTGAGTTTGGAACCCATTTGAGCAAGACCCTGTTAAAACTAAATCAGGTCACATACAGACTCCCACTGTCACACCTAGACAGGTTACCTTTTTTAAAAAGAAAAAAATTTTTATGTATATGAGTGTACTACCTGCATGTATGTAAGTGCACCTGCGTCATGAAATGCCCATGGAGGTCAGAAGAAGGGTTGGATCCCCTGGAACTGGAGTTAGAGGTGGTTGTTAACTGCCATGTGAGTGCTGGGAACCAAACCCAGGGCTTCTGCAAGAGCAGCCTGTGCTCGTAACCGCTGAGCCATCTCTGCAGCCCCAGCTCTTATCTTTTACACACTGGCATTCCAGATAGTTATTTTAAAAACATGCATCCAGGTATGCTGGCACACACCTCTAATCCCAGCACTCGGGTGGACAATGCAGGTGGATCCCTGTGAGATTGAGGCCAGCCTGGTCTACATAGCAAGTTGCAGGCCAGCTGGGACTACAGGGCAACTCTGTCTCAAAAAGAAAAAGAAGAAGAAAGAAAAGAAACTGAGGCTACCCCAGTGATTTATTAGTACATTCCAGTTCTGAGTCTCCCTGAGCTGGCAACTATTCATATTTTGGAGACAGTCTCATGCTATAGCCCAGGCTGGTTTTAAACTTCTGGAATCAGGTGATCCAGCCTCAGCCCACACTACTATGCCTGTTGGTGATAATTTTAAATCGGGCAGTTAGCTGAGAAAGCAAGGTGTTGGGTGTTTGCTACTGTGTGGGTATGTTCATATGGGTGCAGGTGCCCCTGGAAGCCAGAGATATTAGATTAATTATCCCAAGACTTGGAACTACAGGTAGTTGTGAGCCACCCAACATGGTTGCTGGGAATTTAACTTGGGTCTTATGGAACAGCAGTAAGTAAATGCTCTTAATTGCTGAGCCATCTCCAACCTTGGTGGTTTCTTTGTTGTTGTTGTTTTTTGAGACAGAGTCTCACAATACAACCTTAGTTGGCCCGGAACTCAATATGCAGACCAGACTGGCCACAGAACTCATAGAGATCTACTTGCCTTTGCCTTTCAAGTGTTGGAACTAAAGGCAAGCGCCACAATGCCTGACCCTGACTTTAATTTCTACACCTTTGTACTTAGTCTTCTTAGTGTGGGGATTATACATATATATGCTATCAATCCTGTTTGAAGAGTTTCTGTTGAAAGTTTCTTGAGTTTAAGAATAACAACAAAAATTTAAAATTTATGAGCTAAGGGTTGTTGGAGAGACGACTCAGCAGTTAAGAGCATTTACTGCTCTTGCAGAAGACCTGAATTTGGATCCCAGGACCCACTTTGGGTGGCTCACAATCATCTGAAAGTCCAACTCCAAAGGACGCAACATCCTGTTCAGGCCTTCACAGGCACTGCCAGTCATGCATATAACCATCACAGAAACATAGATATGCAATTAAAAATCTTTAAAAATAAATTTCTGATTTAATCTTTTTGTTCTTTGAAATATTCTTTTTATTTTATGTGCATGAGTGTATTGCCTGCATGTATGTAAGTGTATCCTTGTCATGCAATCTCCAAGGAGGTCAAAAGAGGGCATCAGATTCCTCTGGAACTGGAGTTAGGAAGGTTGTTAGCTGCAATGTGGGTGCTGGGAATCAAACCCAGGTCCTCTGCTAGAGCAGCCAGTGGTGCTCTTAACCACTGAGCCATCTCTCCAGCCCTTCCCATTTTGCTTCTTAAAAAAAATTTTTAAGGATGTTATAGTTTAACTCAGGAAGCAGAAGTAGGTGGATCTCTGTGAGTTCCAGGCCATCCAGACCTACATAATGAGACCCTGTCTTTAAAAAACAAAATCAAGCTGGGAATGGTGGCACACACCATTAATCCCAGCCCTCTGGAAGTACAAGGAGGTGGGTCTCTGTGAGCTGGAGGCCAGCCTAGGCAGACTGGGACTAGGGAGACCCTGTCAAACAAAAGAAAACAAAAAATCCAAACAAAGCAGATTTTCAATTGATCGAATTTATTTACTTATTTTGTGTCAACTCTGCAAGAGCAGCCAGTGCTCTTAACCACTGAGCCATTTCTCTAGTCCCTTAAAAACTTTTTTTTAGGCCAGGTGTCATGTCACATGCACTCAGGAAGCAGAGGCAGGTGGATCTCTGTGAGTTCAAGGTCAGCCTGGTCTATGTAGTGCATCCCAAGCAGCCAGGTCTATATGATGAGACTCTATCTCAAAGAACAAAACCATAAATTTTTATTTTTATTTTTAAAATTTTCATTTTATGTGTACGAGTGTTTTGCCTGCATGTATTTAAGTGCACCTGTGTTGTGCAGAGGTCAGAAGAAAGCATCAGATCCCCTAGAACTGGAGTTAAGGACAGTTGTTATCTACCATGTAGGTGCTGAGAATCGAATCCAGATCCTCTACAAGAGCAGCTAGTGCTCTTAATTACTGAGCCATTTCTCTAGTCCTCAAAACAGACACATTTTTAATTGATAGCACTTATTTATTTTGTGTATGTGAAGGTCAGAGGACAACTTGCAGGAGTCAGCTCTCTCCTTTCACCACGTGGGTCCTGGGGCTCAAATTCAGACTTCCTGGCTTGGCAGCAAGCTCCTTTACTCACTGAGCCATCTTGCCTTCCTCAAGGGTGCAGCCCAGGTTGCCCTCAAACTCGTGATCCTTCTCCCATCACCTCTTCAGCATATCCCACCAGTTTGTGCCACGGCAAGCAGCCCATTTTGGCTTCTTTTAGACACTAGGCACACTGCACAGTACTGCGTGCTGCAAACTTCATCCCATCAAGAACATACATTTAGGCTAGACATGGTGGCTTGCACCTTTGTTCCCAGCACTGGGGAAGTAGAGGCAGGAGGATCTCTGTGAGGTGGAGGCCAGCTTGGTCTTATTCAGCAAGTTCCAGGCCAGCTAGTGCTACAGGGACCCTGTCTCAAAAAGACCCATATGCACACAAAATCAAGAATTTAGGGCTACACCTACAACTCTAGCTCCAGAGGATGGGACATCCTCTTCTGGCCTCTTCAGGCACGTACACCCCTAAATAAAACTAAAAAATTCAATTTCTCAGAAATCATGAATGGACAATTTGACTCTAGAAAACAGTTGGTCTCTGAAATCTTAACTATACCCAATATTGGAGTAATTTATTTAGAACTTACAAACATCTCTTAAATGTTCTTCTATGATGCTAAAATGGTAGAAGAGAATAGACTCGAGAGCAGGTTTATAGAGGCTGCTGTCAGTAGAAATGATCACAAGGAAACATGGTTTCTGAAAAGGTAATTTCCCGTTCTGGTGGCACATATGGCTGGTATTCGTGGTGATGTCGGGAAAGTTTACATGCAGAAGATAATACTGTAAAAGGACATTTGTGCTGCCTGAAATACGTTAGTGTGTAGGCACTGCTTCGTTTTTAGGGGTAGAGTTTGTGTCAGCTGTTTGTCCTATTGGCCCTAATAACTTCAAATCAGATTATAATTCTGAAGTGTATCACTGGGCTAAGACTAGAGAATGGCAGATAGCACGTTCATCATTAGGATACAGCCTGTGACTAATCGTGGTTTAGCAACGTTGGGAGAACAATGAATTTAACACATACTACCTAGTCTTGAAACAACCAGACAGCTGCCATCAGGGGAATCCTCTGTGGTTGGTTGTTTGTTGAGATAAAGAATCATTTTGTAGGCGAGGTTGGTTAGAACTCATTATATAGTCCAAGCTGATTTCTGAGTTGTAGCAATCCTCCGGCCTCAGGCTTACAAAAATGAAAAGAAGCCTGGAGAAATGGCTGAGTAGTTAAGAGCACTGGCTGTTCTTGCAGAAGACCTGGGGTTCAAATCCCAGCACCCACATGGCAGCTACAACTGTCCATAACTCCAGTTCCTGGGAATCTGATGCCCTCTTCTGTCCTCCGAGGACACTACATAACATGGGTGCATTTACATGCATGTAGACATAACATTTACACACAGAAAAGATACAGTATAATACATGGAAGTTCTATATCACAAGTAGATGGTATCAAGCCTCAGGCTGATAGCACACAGAGATCTCTATGAAGATTAGTTCTTCTGCTACTTAAGTTTTTAAAATCCTGATTGGCTTATTTTATAATTGAAGATTGGTGAGATTTGACTTTAATTCTTTGGCATTCCAGGAGATAGTTTTTGAAAGGGGAATGCTTAAAATTACATCTTGTCAAATCATCAGTTCTGTCACTTAAACTTTCTGACTTTATTTTATTTTAAATTTTATGTGTAGGAATGTTTGCCTGCATGAATGTCTATGTAGCACATGCATGCTTGGTGCCTAAAGAGGCCAGAGAGGATGCTAGATCTCCTGAAATGGAGGTTATGAGTCACCATGTGGGTGCTGGGAACTGAACCCAGGTCTTCTACAAGAGCAGCACATGCTCTTAACTGCTGAGCCATCTCCAGATGTTGTTTTTGAGACAGGGTCTCTCTGTAGCCCTAGCTGGCCTGGAATTCACTATGTAGACCAGGCTGGCCTTGAACTCAGAGATCCACCTGCTTCTGCTTCCTGTTTGGATTAAAAGTGTGTGCCATCATGAGAAGCTTAATTTTGTTCTTTTTAAACAAATTTAAAAATTTTTTAAATTTTATGTGTTTTTTACTTGTGTGTGCACCACACACATGCAATCCCCTCAAAGGCCAGAAGAGGTCATTGGATCACCTGGAAGTGGAGTGGTTTGCAGACCATGTGAGCAGCCCCATATGAATCTGGGTCCTCTGCAAGAGCAGAAAGTGCTCTTAACCACTGCACCATCTCTCTAGATCTAATTTTGTTCTTTTAAAGTCAGAGATAATATCCATCTCATTGATTAGGTGAGAAAATACATGAAAAGGCACTTTATACATGATATGGCATGTTGTAAACGTTAGAAGTTATTCTTATGAATTGATAAGAACCTTGCAGTTTGTTTGTTTGAGATAGAGTCTCACTATGTAGTGCTGGATGGCCCGGAACTGTTATATAGACTAGGCTGGCCTTGAACTCACAGGGATCCTCCTTCCTCTGCCTAGGAGTAAAGGTGTGTGCCACCACACCTGGCCTCCAGTGTTTTTTAAAGAGAAGAATAGAGGAGAGTTGACTCAGCAGTTAAGAGCACTGGCTGCTCTTGCAGAGGACCCAGGTTCAAGTCCTAGCACCCACATGATGGCTAACAACCAGTTCCAGGGGAATCCAACACCCTCTTGTGACCTCTGTGGGCATTGTAGGACACAGATGCACTTACATATATGCACACAATACACTCATACACATAAGATGAAAATAATTTTTTTTTAAAGAGAGGAATAGAACTATATTGAAGGATCCTCTTCACGAATTCCCTTGACTTTTAGTGGTGTGTTCCCTGGTTTTATTTTTTAATTATTTTATTTGTGTGTGTGTGTGTGTGTGTGTGTGTATTTTACCTGCAAGTATGCAGGCACATGTGCATGGGCTGTGTCTGGCTTTTTACAGGGATGTTGAGGACCAAATTCAAGTCTTTATGCCCATATGATAAACACTTTACCTACAAGTCATCTCTCCAGCCTATTTTTTTTTTCTCAGTAATATTGCCTCATAAAAGTACTTTTTAATTTAATGACAAAATTCACATATGAAGAATTTCAAGCATTATAGATTAGCCTTCAGCCATAATCCTAAACCATTTAGGATATTGAAATAATGATGTTATTTGGTCTGGTAGGTGGTTAGCTAGACTTTTGAATGTGCTCTGGTCCCCTGTCAAATTCAGTAGTAGTTGTGTGTGTGATTTTAAAACACTTTAAAATTATCTTAAAGCTTAGAGATAGGATCCCTGGGATCCACAGAGTGGAAGGAGAGAACCTACTGCAAGGCGTTTTCTGGCCACCACTCGTACTCGATAGCATGCACACGCCTCCTCTCCCAAACAGAATGAATAAAAATGTAACAAAAATAATCTCAAAGTTTTACTATGATAAAATTTTAATTTAAAATATTTTATCTGAAACATTTGCTAAATAGATCTTCCAACACTGACAGAAAAGTGGTTCCTCTGTAATAACATTAAGCAGGAAACTGCTCACACATCCTGCCAATCAACTCAAGCAAGGTCTTTCCAGTGCAGCAATGTATTTTAGGGCAACAAAGTTCAGAATGGCTACAATGTCCTATTCAGAAAACATGCAAGTTATACCAGATCATTTCTTCTAAGACAGTACGATAAACCCGTTAACCAGTCTCTGCCCACGGAGAGATCTAGGACGTCCATGTCAAGGGCAGACATGCCAGCTCAGTCAGTACCCTGAGGGCTACCTAATATTGGGCTTTGTTTCTTTCTCTTCTTCTTCACTGTCGTCAACTTGCTGTATGACCAGATCAACAGACCCATCCTCTACAATCTCCACGTAGGATCGATTCTCTTCACTCAAGTGCCAACGGGGATCCTTATCTCCCTCTGACGGGGACATAAGATGTTGCTCAGCTTCCAAATCAGTGGGGAGGTGGTCTATGCCAACTTCAGCAAGGCACTCATTACACAGTCTGTAGTGCCTGGTGCCCTCCTGCACCACCTGCCCTGTTCGGTCAGTCGCATGGCATTTGCATTTTCTGCAGATGAGTTTGCATGCCTGGTGAATCTGTGTAGAGATTTCAAATAGTGACAAAAAATGAATTTTCAAAAGCAGGTTCGTTTGATATTTTAGGGGTTAGTTCACAAACCTAAGATGATCAAGGTCATGTATTAAATTTAGCATCTATCAGAAAAGATCAAGTGTTGGACATAAATTGATGCCATGGAAACATCATTTTAATTTATTTATGATTATATGTATGCGTATGTGTGAGCAACACATGTTATAGAATACATGTGAAGGTCAGAGAACAACTTTGTAGAATTAATGCTTCTTCCATCCTTATGTGGATTCTAAGACTCAAACTCAAGTTGTCAGGCTTACATCATCATGAGGCAACAAGGGCTTTTTCCTGATGAGCCATCTCGCTGCCCTAAGAATTCTTTAAAAAATATTTTTTTAGCCTATTATTTTGCCTCTTTTCAAATTTGTCAAATTTGTATTTATTTATTTTTATATGTATGAGTGTTTGCCTCCATGTTTGTAAATGCATGACATGTGTGCAATGCCTGCAGAGGTCAGAAGATGGTGTCAGATCCCTTGGAAATGGAGTTATGGATGGTTGTTAACTGCCATGTGGGTGTTGGGAACCAAACCCAGGTCCTCTGCAAGAGCAGCCAATGCTCTTATCTTCTAAGCCATCTCTCCATCAGTAAGAATTCTTTTTTTTTTTTTTTTGTCTTTTTGAGATATAGTCTTCCTATATCCACAGCTGGCCTGAAACTCATTATGTAGACCAGGCTGGACTCCGTCTTACAGAGATCTATCTACTTCTGCTTACCAAGTCCTGGGATTAAAGGCATGTGCCACCACTCCCAGCTTAGGGCAAGACTTCTTAATAGAGTTGTGTGAAGAGATTTTCCTCCATGAATTTAGGTGTGTGCATGAATTTAGGTGTGTGTGTGTGTGTGTGTGTGTGTGTGTGTGTGTCTGGTGCATGTATATGCGTTCCTGCATGTGTATACATGTGGAGGCCAGAGGTTAATGTTGAGAGTTTTTCCCTCTACTTTATTTATTTATTTTGAGACAGGGTCTCCCTGTAGTCCCAGCTGGTCTGGAATTCACTGTGTGGACCAGGTGGCTCACAGAGAATCTGCCTGCCTCTGCCTCCAGAATGCTAAGATTAAAGTTGTAAACCACAATGTCTGGCATCTACCTCATTTTTCTGAGACAGAGTATCTCACTGAACCTGGAGCTCATTTATTTTTGATTTAGCAAGAGTAGCTTGGTCTCTGAGCTCGAGGGGTCCTGCTTGTACTTTCCAGGTGCTACGATTATAGTGTTATCACCATACCTAGATTTTTTTCGATGTGGGTATTAGGAGCCCAAACTCAAGTCCTCATGCAAGTACTTTATTGAGCTTGCCTACAGTGCACTATGCCCTGTGTTCAGGCCCCAGTAATTAAAGAGGAAACAAACAAAAGAACAGAAAAGCAGACAAATGCACAGATTTTACAAGAAGCAAAATGGTGAGAAACCATATACATACTGTTCGGAAATGGCTATTTAGATGGTCTAGTCTGCTAAATCGTTTTCCACAAGCTTGACACGGGTAGGGCCTCTCTCCTGTATGGCAGCGCAGGTGGCGCTTGAGGTCTGATTTCCGCTTCACCACGTGTGTGCAGTACGGGCACTTGAATCGCAGCCTGGATAGATCATCTATCACAAGACAGTTTGATTAGATCACCGCAGAGACCGTAATGACAGTTCTATTAGTGCAAGGGATTCAGAGGAGCGGGGGGCCCTCTCTTAGAAAGATGAAGACAAGGGCAAAGTGTATAGACTGTCAACGCAATCCTGTATACAGAATTACGACTTCAGTATTTTATATATTTACCCAAACTGGGAAAGTTTAGGCTACCATCTCTAGCTTTTTATTTCACAGTACGTTAAATATAAAAACGTAGTACTGAACTGTAAAGCTATACACAACCCCCAAATAAAGGCACTTAACTTTTAAAGATTTTTAAAATTACATGTATTTGTGGTGCGTGTATGTGCATGCCACAGCATGAGTGTGGAGGTCAGCGGACAACCTGCAGGAGTCAGCTGGTTCTCTCCTGCCCTGGGGATTGAACTCGGGTCATCAGGCTTGGTGGCAAGCACCTTTACCCTCGGAACCATCTTGCATCTTGCTGGCCCCTTGTTTTGTTTTTTGAGATAGAGTCTCTATATCTCAGGCTGGCCTAGAACTCATGGTAGTTTTCCTGCCTCAGCCTCTGTAGTCCTAGGATTATAGGTATGAAGTGCCATGTCTAGTTATAAAATTATTTTCGTTTTATTTATATTTTTATCCATTTGCCTTTACTTTTATTTATTTATTTTTTGTCTTCTTGAGACAGGGTCTCCCTGTAACCCCAGCTGGCCTGCAACTCACTATGTAGACCAGGATGGTCTTGAACTCACAGAGATCCACCTGCCTCTGCAGGATTAAAGGTATGCATCATAACACCTGGCTAGTACTCTATTATTTTGACTGTCATTAAACATACCCAATATTATATTTTGAAGTAAACATTTAAAATTCATATTCTATGAAATCAATTTGAGTAAAAAGTATGATGTTAAAAAAAGATAGGACTGATTTACACAGGGCTTTGGAATTGGTGAGGGACTTAAGACTCTTTTTTGGTACCTGGAAAACTCCTGGATGTCACCTCTGATCCTTGACTGTACTGATAACCAATAGGAGCAGAGTCTACTTCAGCATCAACTTGTGCCTGCTCTTCAGGCTGGGAAGCGTGGCTGGCAGAATCGGATGTTCGTGCTTCTTGTTTGCTGGACTTAAACTGAGCAGTTTCTGATGGCAGGGACAGCCTCAAGTGTTTGGTCTTTTTGATGGAGTCTTTCCTTTGTTCATGCTTGGCCAAAGGTGGCTGAGTATTCCTTTGGCAGGCTGGATGATAATTATACTTATTCCACGGCTTTGCACTAATTACACTTGTCCCTTGGTCGGGGCTGGGGTGAGACTGAGGGGAACTGCTTTCTTCTTGCCAGCCACCCGTATAAAGAGAGGGCCGCTCTAGACTGTTGGAACTGGCGTCCTTATCTGAGAGACTGAAGTATCGATCCTTTTCTTTCTCACTAATGTCCAAGGAAGATTTAATGAATGACTTGCACACGCTAATGACATCAGTCATCTGAAGGAAGCTAGCAGCGGACATCACTTCTATAACATTCTGCCCACTAAGAGAGAGTTTGCCGGAATAGACAAAGTCCAGGATAACTGTGAACGTGTCAGGGGAGAAGGTCTGAAACGTAGCTGTGGTTGGCTGACTCATCTCCTTTGAATTCTGAGAAAGCAGCATTTTAAAGTAGCCACTGCTAGCAAACAACACATTTCGGTGTGCTTTGAAGACCTTTCCTTCAACCAGAATACTGCAGTCACAAAACACGTCTTGTCTGCGCTGCTCATTGAGTTGCTGCAGGAGGTGAGATTGATGAGAGGAGATCTCCATCCTGCAGGGGAATGACCCATGGGGTTACCAGACAGGAAGTGATGAACGAGCCCTCCTAGGATATGCCAATGACACTAAGGATCAGAAACCTTGTTTTCCCATCAAAACCTCTTTTCTTCTTAGAGAACAGTCCCCAATGCACAGAATGTTGTAGCTATTACAGGAACTGATGGTCCTGGCCTATAATCTCAGCTACCCAGGAGGATCACAAGTTCTGGGTCTGCCTCAGCAACAGAGAGTTCAAGGTCAGCCTGGAAAACTTGTAAGACTTTGTTTCAAATTAAAAGGTGAAAAAAAAGGCTAGGGTTCTAAGTTACATGGTAAATGACTTGCCTAGCATGTGCAACAAGGTTCTATGTTGATCCCCAGCATTGCAAAAGCAAGAAACACACACACACACACACACACACCCCTCCACAAAACAGCAAAAAGATATTGGGTTTCAAGAAATCATTTACTATATATACTATTCCTTATTAGATATGTTCAGAAAATTGTTTGTTGGGCTAGAGATGTAGCTCAGTTCGTAAAGTGCTTGCCTAACATGCAAGAAGCCATGAGTTAAATCCCCAGCACCATATAAAACTGGGCATGATGGCAGCCCAGCATGGGAAGTGGAGGTAGTAGGATCGCAAGTTCAAGGTCATCCTCAGCTACATAGCAAATTCAAAGCTAGGCTGGGGCTACATGAGACTCTGCCTCAAAAAAATACTTCTCCTAAAATTAAAAAAATTTTTGATGTATTTATTTTTATTTTATGTTTGAGTGTTCTGCCTGCACTGTGCAAGCAATGTCCACAGAAGTCAGAAGAGGGCATCAGATTCCTTGCAACTGGAGTTATGTGTGGTTGTTATCTGCCAGGTAGGTGCTGGGAACTGAACCCTGGTCCTCTGCAAGACCAGCCAGTGCTCTTAACCACTGAACCATCTCTCCAGCCCCATTATTTTCTTTTTTGAATCCACTGTGTAGCCTAGGCTGGCCTGGAATTTACAATCTTCTTCTGTCAGCCTCCCAAGTGCAGAAATTATGGGCCTGCCCTACCATAGAGGGCACTCTCATTTTTAATTACATGTATGTGCGTGTTGGGAGTGGGCAGGTAATGTGCATGAGTGCAAGTGTCTGTGGAGGTCAGAGGAACTGGATCCCCTGGGGCTGGATTTGAACTTGGGTCCTCTGCAAGAATAGCAAGTGCTCTCAACCACTGAGCCATCTCTCCAGCCCCGCAAAACACATAGAGATGTATGAGAAAGAATAGGTATAGCTGTGTTCCAATAAAGTTTTATGGACAAAAATAGCCATTGCGAAATCAAGTCCTTAACCTCACTATGCCTTAAGCTGTACCTACTCTTGGGCTTTGGTTAATCTAGCCATCAGTGCCCTTTGCCTTAAGCCAGATCAAGTTGGCTTTTCACTTGTAATCAGAAAATTCTGATTTATATAATTATTTCTAGAGACTCTGGAAGTTTTGATAATTTTAATCTTTAACCCTGAAAGCATAGTTGGCTCCATACAGGAAGAACAAGCCAAGATCCCAAGAGTCAAAAAGTGTTATATAGGGTGCTGGGCATACGGCTTAGCAGATAACAGCGGCTTATGCACAAACAAGCCTTACAACCTGAGTCTGATCCCTGCAACTCATGTAAAAAGGCAGGTGTGGTGGGGAGTCTATAATCCTAGCAAGATACCCTCTTTTGGCCTCTATGGGTACCAGGCACATGTGTATTTCACAGACATACATGGAGACAAAACACTTATATACATATATAAAAATAAACGAATAAACAAAGAAAAGAAATAAAAGTAAAATTTAATTAAAAAAATTAACAGTAAATTAGGAAGTGGGCCGACACCTTACTGTGTTAATGTGCTTGCCATATAAGTGTGAGGACCTAAGTTCGGATCCCCCAAATCTACAGAAATCTAAAAGTGGTAGCGAACATCTGTAAACCTGATGTGAACAGGAGATAAAACTGGTCATGCAGTTTAGGGAGAGGGGAAGTCTAAAATGGTCTTGGTTCTGTCCTAGCTAAGGCCACTGAAGACGGACCTCTTCTTCAAGATCAGCTTTGCTGCCCACCTCCAGTTTTCCTTGGTAACGTCCCAAAGGAAAACGCCAGCTTTGCCCCTCCTCAAGGTTTAAAAAGACATATAAAAAGGTGGAAACATCAGGACCTCGCTGAGGCCCCTAAGGCAAAGCTGCTCCCTCCATCTCAAAAGAATGGGCTTAGAGTTCTACTCCTGACCCAGGCAGAGACAGGCATTCTGATCCGCTTCAAAGATTAGAACATTACGGGGCTGGAGAGATGGCTCAGTGGTTAAGGGCACTGGTTGCTCTTGCAGAGGACCTGGGTTTAGTTCCCAGCACCCACATGGTGACTTATAACTGTCCATAACTCCAGTTATGGGATCCAATACTCTCTTTTGGCTTCTATGGGCACTGCAGAACATGGACGCATTTACATGTGTGCAGAAAAACACTCATATACATAAAATTAAATAAATGAATGAATGAGTGAATAAATAAATTAATAAAGGATTAGAACAGAAAAGACAGGTGTGGTGGCACATCCCTTTAATCCCAACACTCCAGGAGGCAGAGACAGGCAGACATATCTGTGAGATCTAGGCCAGCCTGATCTACATAGCAAGTTCCAGGCCAGCTGGGGCTACAGGAAGACTGTCTCAAAACAAAAAAGACTGGAACATTACATACTATTGTCTCCTTTCTTAAAGAGTTAATCCAGCTGGGCCTGTCAATCACCTGGCCTGGAGACTACCCCATGCTAAAGAGACTGGGGATGAAGGGAATAATTATCCCTTAATGAGCTAATGTACTTATAGGTCTCAGAAGCCCCTTCCCTGATGTAGCACCCTGCAGAGCGTCCGTCATTCAGCTCCAAGTGTGCCCACTTTTCTGAACTCTATGTAAAACAAACAAACAAACAAACCAGGGCATGTAACTTTTCCTTTTCTTTCTTTCTATCTCCTTCTCTTTTGGATATTGGCCAAATCTAATCATGCCTTACCTAATACCCTGGGCTTTCTCACTCTTTCTTTGAAGCCCTTTCCCCTTTGGCCAGGAGGCTGTTTGCCTCCAATGCTGAATGTGCCAGCTTTCTTGGACCCTTAATTCAGAAGGCACAGCTCTTCTCTTCCCTCCGCCTGGCTGCTGAGATTTACAGCTTGCCTGCCCTGTTGTGTTTTCTTTCAAACACTAATAAAATGGTCCTCAATCTTCTGAGTCTTTTTTTTTTTTTTTTTGGTCTTTTTGAGACAGCGTCTCCCTGTAGCCACAGCTAGCCTGGAACTTGCTATATAGACCAGGCTGGCCTTGAACTCACAGAGATCCACCTGCCTCTGCCTCCTGAGTTCTGGGATTAAAGGTATGCGCCACCAAGCCTGGCTTCTTTTAATTTATTATTTTTAAAATTTTAAAAATTATTTTGTCATGGGCTGGAGAGATGGCTCAGAGGTTAAGAATACTGGCTGTTCTTGCAGAAGACCCAGTTTCAAATCCCAGCACCCACATGGCAGCTAACAACTATCTGTAATTTCAGCTCCAGGGGATTATATGCCCTCTTCTGTCCTCCACAGAACATTGCATTGTACTTACATTCATGCAGGCAATACTCGAATAAAAAAATAAAAATAATAAAATATAGAAAAATTTTTAAAAATTATTTTACTAATGAGGCTAAGAATTCAAAAGAGAGTCCCAATTTGCCTGGCAACAATCCAGTGCTCTTATGCAAGATGGGAAGCAGAGACGAAGGAAACCCAGAAGCTCTAGGATAGTCAGCCTGGTGTACACAGCTGCAAATAAGACCCTGTCTCAAACAAGGTGGAATTCAAGAACCAACACACATGCCCACTCTCACATACGAACACACATACGCACAGATTAAAAACTAACAATACGTGAACAGAGTGCCAAGAAGCTCAGAATGCTGAATATTTTATGCAGTGAGTTTGCAAGCAAGAAATACATTCTCTAATATGTAAAGTGCATAGTTGTAAAATTCTACTTTTAATGTTTTTAAATTAAATATTTTGCTTTTTCTTTAAAACTTTTTCTTTATTATTTTTATTTTATGTGTATGAGTGTACTGTCTACACATATGTAAGTGTACCATGTGCCTGCAATGCTCATGAAGGCCAGAAGAAGGCTTTGGATTCCCTGGAAGTAAACCCAGATCCTCTTCAAGAGCAACTAGTGCTCTTAACCACGAATCATCTCTCTAGTCACCATTCCCCCACACACACATTTTTTTTTTTTTTAAGATTTACTTCTTCAATAATTAACATTTTTCAATCATGGGCTGGGGTGGACCTCAGTGACGTGGCAGAACACCTGCTTTTGCATACTCAAGACCTTGAGTTCAATTTCCAGAAACAAAAAAAATTACTTTCTCATACCTGGGAAGAGATGAATGTGGTTCTTGAATCCTTGCTACAGCAGCTGAATGGGGTGAAAAGGAAAGACGCCAAGTCAGCAAGTCTGGGTGTGGAGGCTTGTCCTGTGGAGAGAAAGCATAGACACACAGAGTGTGCTTTTGCAAGAAGAAAGAAGCATCTGCTAAGGACCTTATTATCGATTCAAAAAAATTCTACGGAAGCATCTATAGGACATCAGTGTTCACATGGGAAAGCAGATAATTTAGCACAGATTATTTTTTTTTAATATTTTACTTATTATTTTTTATTTTGTGTGTATTGCCTGCATATATGTAAGGTACACCGTGTCATACGACACCCATAGAGGTCAGAAGAGGGCGTCAGATCTCCTGGCACTGGAGTTACAGGTGGTTGTTAGCTGCCATGTGGGTGCTGGGAAAGAAGAGCCTTCATGGCTCAGCAGTTAAGAACATTGGCTACTCTTGCAGAGGACTGAGGTTTGATTCCCAGTACCCACGCGGTAGCTAACAACTATCCTTAACTCCAGTTCCAGCGGGTCTGATGACCTCCTTTCACCTCTATGGGCACTACACAGGAGCACTTACACGTATGCAGGCAATACATTCCTACACATAAAATAAAAATAATAACTAGAATATTTTTTAAAATTCAGATTGAAAAACTAAATGTATCTTAAAACAATATTTAAGGCGGGGGTACCCAACAGAACAATCTTACTCCACATGGGGCAGAAAGCCCAGGGCAGATACCCAGACCTTTAACTCTTCAGTTTGCCAAAGCCAGACTGAACCAGATTGTATCACATCTTGCAACTGTAGCTGTATAACTTTTGTCACTAAAAACAGGCAGTTTTAGGTTGGGGGCCAGTCCTGGAAGATCCTGTTTCAAAAAAAGAAAAAGAAAATGACAACAAAAAAAATGGTTTTAATTTCTACTGTATTCCAAACTTTCCACAAAAAGAGAAAAAAATACCCTGATCAACTAATTTTTGCATTGCCCATCATGGTTTTGTTTCCGTAGAAGGAAATAAGGCTGTATTTCCACAGGTACTGGAAAACAAATCTCATGGTTGTTGATTATTGCCAGCCATTCCCTCGGATCCCCCGCCCAAACAAAAGACAACCGACCGCTTTTTGAGACAGGGTCTTCCTATGTATCAAACAAACAAAAAATTTCTTTAAAATTTTACTTATTTATTTATTTTCTGTATATGAGTACTGCCTGCATGTGTGCGAGTGCACCTGTGTCATACAATGTCCACAGAGGTCAGAAGAGGGTGTCCGATTCCCTGGAACTGGAGTTAGAGTCAATTGTTTAGCCACCATGTGGGTGCTGGGAACTGAACCCGGGTCCTCTGCAAGAGCAGCCAGCGCTCTTAACCGCTGAGCCATCTCTCCAGACCCCTCTTTTAGCAATTTTGATAGAGAAGCGGTCTGCCACTGAGCTTTAGTCCCAGCCTCTCTTACTAACTTTGAAATATGTACAAAGCACTATGTTCACTATGTTGACCACACTGTGCAACAGATCTTGAAACAAAATAATAAAAACGAAGTCCTCAGTCATTTTACCTGCGACTCTGGGCCCTTTATCCACGATCTCTCCTGTCCCTGCAGTCCCAGCCTCTAGTGGCAGCCATTCCGCTTCTCTGCCTACTTCAGCCTCCACGTGTGAGAACGTGTACACTTGTCTTTCTGTGCCTGGAGTAATTCACTTAGCGCTATGTTCTTCGGGTCCACCCACACTGGACCATCCATGTCACAGTGACAGAAGTTCCTTCTTTTTACTTTTTAACTTTCATTTATACAGTGGCTGGGGATTGAACCCAGGGCCTTAAGCATGCCACACAAGCACTGTGCCTTTGAGCTACATGGCCAGCGGAATCTTGTTCTGGCTGATGTTCCGCCATGTACATCTATTATATGTTATGCATTCCATCTGCTGATGGACACACAGGTGAGCATAGGAGTATATGAAGGAAACTTCACTACTTGAAAATACCACTACAGAAAGCAGAGCTGCTCAAATATACATTATATAATGAACAGAGGTGCCAATTACCCACTCACAGGAAAGCCCGAATTGTGGAATTTCAAACACTGAGGTCATGAAGATTTGCAAAAACAATTTCTAAGCAGCAAGCCATAGAGAAAACAATCAAGATAATCTGAGTATTCCATAAAATGTAATGGGATTCCCTTCTTATAACTGAAGGATAGAAGGAAGGGAGGGAGGGAAGGAGGGAGGGAGGGAGGGAGGGAAGGAGAGAGGGAGGGAGGAAAGATAGGAAAGAGGAGAGGGGATTGGAGGGAGGCAAGCCCTATGATCTCAATAGATTGAGAGAATGTCAGAAATAAAATCCAGAGTCTTGTCCATGCTAGGCAAATGCTCCACCACCAAGCCACATCCCTATTGGCAGAGAGAACTGGGTGTAAAACAGGCACAGAGGAAAAGCGGACAGAGCGGGAAACAATGAATCTCGGATGTGGACTGTACAGTCATATTTAAAATACAGTACGACGCAAAGCTGGCTACAGAAAGGGATTTTAGGAGACAGCAGCCAGAGAAGCAGCAGGATGGAAACTTGATCAATGAAGATTCTGAATAACCGGGTTTTCTGAGACAGGGTCTGGTCTCACTTCTCACTGTGTAGCCCTCAGTGACCTGGAACTTGCTATGTAAACCAGGCTGCCCTGGAACTAACTCACAGAGATCGGCCTGCCTCTACCTCCTGAGTGCTGAGATTAAAGGAGTGGATGTACCACGACCCTAGGTAGAACTGATTCTTGTTTTTTGTGTCATTATGTAGCCCAGGTTGGTCTTAAACTTGGGATCCTCCTGCCTCTGTCTCCCAGTGCTGGGATTACAGGTATGCCTACCACACCCAGCAAAACTAACAGAGTCTGAGAAGACAATTCTTGCTACTCTAGAACTTATCTGTTGCCCAGTCCTAAGGAGCTGGGAGGGCCCTCACGGATGGAGTCGTTTTTCTGGCTTTACAGCTTCACCAGGGCTACTTAGGGGCACATGAACTAGTCTAGTAATGCATCTATACTGTGGCCAGCAAAAGTTGATTCAGAGCTCTTTAGGAGAATGTATTTTTAAATGTAGTCTGTACTCTAAATAGGTTTTACATGCTCATGAAACGTCATTTTTAGGAGCAAGCACCAGGCCCCACTCTTGTACACACTAGAAAACTTTTTAAAAAGTGCATTTCCCAGACACCTTTGCAGTTAGGTTCCACCATGTACAATATCAATGAGATGTTCTTCTGTGAGAGCTACAAGGCAGATATGAGACGGAAACCATCTTTTTACTGTTTTTGCTGTTAATGTTGGTGATTGTGTTTACAGAAGCTTAAAGGCTGTCCAGACAACACATGAATGATACACGTATGCCAATGTCACAGTGAATCTCAGTAATGCAGACAATGTGTTAATTATAATAATATTACAAACACAGGTGTGACAGAGATAGCAGTTATTTGGTGAGTATGAAGGGGTGACAGTTTCTGGACCCACAAACTGCAGCTGGGATGTCACTGGTGGCCTCCTGATTCCCTCTGTGGTGCGTGGTGGCTCCTTGGGCAGTCTTGTTCTGAGAATCATTTCTGAAACTCTAACCACAAGTCCTCTTGTCCAAGCCCTTTTGATGACTTTATAAGTACCCAATTCTTTTATTACATCTTTTTCTGCTTTAAATATTAGAAGCACTTTGTTTTCCTGTAACTAGATCCAGACAGAAGACTGCACATTATTTGCCTCAATATATTTAAGTAAAGGGGTGGATAGTCTTCGAGATGCAGTCAGACCTGTGCTCTGAGCTACAAACTCTGGAATGAGACGCTCTATATGCAAATTAAACTGAGTGACAAGTAAAGCTGAGCCATCTCTCCAGCCCTTATCTTTATTCTTTTATGTGTAAGAGTGTATTGCCTGCAGGCATGTAAGGGCACCCGTGTCAGGCAATGCCCATGGAGGACAGAAGAGAGCGTTGGATCCCTTGGACTGGAGTTCTAGACAGTTGTTAGTTGCCATGTGTGTGCTGGGAACTGAACCCAGGTCCTATGCAAGAGCAATCAGTGATCTTAACCACTGAGCCATCTTTCCAGCCCAAAAGTCATTCTCTCTTTTAAAAAAGTTGTATTTATTTATTTTGTATATGTGTGGGGGAACACACATGTCATGGTGCATATGTGGAAGTCAGACCACAACTATGAGAGTCAGTTCTATTACTCCACCACATGGGTCCATCAGAACTTAGGTCATCAGACCATTACCCACTGAGCCATCTCACAAACCCCTAAGCAAACTACTTGAAAACATTGTTTTTAGTAAGTAGAAAATACAAACATTAGGGCTAGAGAGACGGCTCAGCAGTTAAGAACGCATAGTGCTCTAGCAAGGACTCAAGTTTGGTTCCTAGCACCCACGTCAGGTGGTTCACAACCGTCTATATAACTCTGGCTGGAGGGGGATCCATGCCTCTGGTCTCCATGGGCACCAGTCCACATGTGCACATACCCTCCCCTCCACCTACACATAATTAAAAATACACAAATATTTACAATTTTTACTTAGTTTTATTTTATGTAAATGAGGATTTTTGCCTTCATGTTAAGTTCACCTGTGTCCTGCAATGCCCAGAGGCCAGAAGAGGGCATCATATTCCCTAGAACTGGAGTTACAGGTGATTATTAGGGTGCTGGGAACTGAACCTGGATCCTCTGGAAGAGCAGCTAGTGCTCTTAACTGATGAACCATCTTTCCAGCCCCAGTAAATATTTTTTTTAAGAAAAGAAAACACCGACATCTTAAAAGTTCGTTACCAAACATTTTCTTGTGCGTTTCATAATGCTAACTTATACACAGGTAAACACAGAGAAAATCAGTTCTACCATATAGTTACAGGCACCCGGAGAGTGAGCAAGCAATCATTTCAAACTATATAACAAGGCTCTACTCTGAGAATTAACTGCACGTCTCATTTCAAATTTCACCTTACTCACTCTGTTCTAGGAACCAGGGCTGGCATTCAAACTAAGACAATGCGATAATGTGGAGGAAGACATGATGCTTACCCAGCATTCATAAGCCTCTGGCATACCCTCTACATCTCAGAGGCAGCTGAGAGCCGCAGGACTCAAGGCAGTGGAGATTTCCTGGGGTGTTAGAAGAATAATCGAAGAAAGCAGTTTTGCAGCCAAGCATGGTAGCACACAGCCTTAATCCCAGCACTCAGGAGGCAGAGGCTAGCAGATTGCTCCAAGTCCCACACCAGGCTGGTCTACATAGGAGTTCTAAGCCAGCTTCAGGCACATAGCAAGACCTTGTATCAAACAAAAGAGACAAACAAGCCAGTAATTCTAGTACTTGGGAGCTGGAGGAAGGAGGATCATGGGTTCAAGGTCAACCATGTCCTTATCAAGCTTGAGGCCAGTCTGGGATGCCAGAGCCCAAGAATAAAAGGAAGAAGGGTAGGGAGGGGTTGGAGATGCAACTCAGTGGTAGAATGTTTGCTTAGCATGAGAGGCCTTGGGTTTAATCGCCAATATAAATAAATAAATAAATAAATAAATAAATAAAACAAGTTCATCATTATCTCTCTAGTCTGGAACTCACTGTGTAGGCCAGCCTGGCCTTGATCTCACAGAGATCCACCCGCCTTTTCCTCCCAATTGCTGGGATTAAAGGCATGTGCCACCATGCCCCCCATAATAATAATTATTTTAAAAAGATAATGTTCTCAAGCAGCTGACTCTATCAAGGAGACAGTGTCAGAAGAGGGATGAAGACAAGTTTATACATGAAAAAGAAGGTAAAGAATATTCTAGATAGAACAACACAAGCCAAGATACAAAGAACAGAATCAACAGTATCACTTTTTCAAGGATGACAGGAAGCTCAAAGTTTATTCTCGTTACTGACCAGATGGGTAGATGGACAGCAAAAGGCAAAATGAGAAAAGTATGCACACGTGGAGCTCGAAGCCCCCTCCTTCCTCTTGTTGGGTAGGTTTTATGGGCTCCTCTGACAGACATGATGATGGACATAGAGTCAAATCAACTCTAAGCATTGGTTTCCTTTGTGTAAAATGAGACTATTGACTGTTTAGAGGTTTTATGAAAGTCTGTTAAGAGGATTAACTAAGATAAAGACAAAGAACAAGAGATCTTTACCTTCATTAGTCTTCAGGGAAATGCAAATCAAAATCATCAGATAGAGCTTGGCAAAATGGTACATATCTAAAATCCTAGTGTTTGGGAGGCTGAGGCAGGAGGATCATGAATTTGAGGTCAGCCTGGGTTACATTTCAGGCCAACCTGGGTTATTTAGTGACATCTTATCTCAAAAACTAGAAAAAAAATCTTGTTAGAAGATGGCTTAGCACAGTAAAGCGCTTGCCTTGCAAGCATGAGGACCCGAGTTTAGATGGCCAGAACTCCGTGGGGTGCCACCAGGTGGGGTGGTAGCACATACCTGCAATCCTAGTGCTGGGGAGACAGAGATAGGGGCTTGCTGGCCAGCCAGTCTAGCCAATCAGTGGGCTCCTGGGTCAGTGAAGGGCACCATCCGAAAACGATGGGTGAGAAGTGACGGAGGGAGGTACCCGGTGCTGACCTCTGGCCTGACACCCCCACAGATACGTACCCAAATGTATTCACACAGCATGAGCATGCACACACACATTAAGAAACCTTTAAAAATTATTTTTGTGTTTTGCTTCCCTGTGTGTAGGTGTACTATGCGCATGCAAAGCCCATGGAGGCCAGAAGAGGGTGTTAAGTCCCTGGAACTGGAGTTATATATAGATGGTTGTTATCTGCCTGTGGGTGCTGAAACCAAATCCAGGTCCTCTGGAGGAGCAGCTGGTGCTCTTCACCACTGAATCATCTCTCCAGTCCCTCCCTACCCCATTTTTAAAAGCAAAACAAAACAACGACAAAAAAACCCAGATGCTTCATACCCACTAGACTATTTACAATAATTTTATTTATTTATTTACACATTTATTTATTTTGGTAACAGGGTAATCTTACTATGTAGCCTAGGCTGGCCTCCAGTTGTAATGATAATTTTTAACTACTAATTTTACAGTATTTCTGTTTTTTTTTTTTAATTTGTTACAATTTTAATAACTTTCAGTTTTTTAAAACACTGTACAATATTTAGAAAATTTGAATATTAATGATTATCAATGTTTTAAACAAATACTTTAACTGAATTTTTGTGTTTCACACAACACATCTTAATCATATTTAGAGCCCCTCGCCTATCTGTATTCCTCATTACCCCCACAAGATTTCCTGCATTCTGTCAAATATGTTAAAGCCTATCAAGTTTGTGTCCCCAGATGTCCCTTAGTATGAGTTCATCCACTGGAGTCTGGTCAGCGTATCTAATATCACTCCCTTAAAGAAGACCAACTCTCCCTCACCCAGCAGAGATCAGCTGCCAATAATTCCTAGGCTAGGATTGGGGCTTCTAACCTGTTCTCCCACTTCTATGCTGGGTTTTGGTCTGGTCTGAGTTTACATGGGTCTTGTGCACACCATTGCTGTAAGTTCATATGAACAAGTTCCCAGGAGGCTGGAAGACTCTGCTTCCTAGTGGTCATTCACTACTCCTGGCTCTTACAATCTTTTCATCCCCTCTCATGCAATGGTCCCTGAGCCCTGGGCGGGGAAGGTTTAACACAGGGGATGTGGGTACTGGGAACTGAACTCGGGTCCTCTATAAGAGCAACAAGCACGCTTAACCACAGAACCATCTCTCCAGCCCTCTTTGACTTTTAAATTACATTTATTTATTTATTCATGTGTACACAGTGTGCAAGTGGAGGCAAGAGGACAGCTTTCAGCAGTTAGCTCTCTCCTTCCAGCATGTGAGTCTCAGAACTCTGGTCAGTAGGTGTGATGGCAAGCACATTTACCCACTCAGCCATCTCACTAGACCCTGGTAATATTTTTTATTAAAGATTTACTTATCTTTACTTTATGTATATAAGTGTTTTGCCCATATGTATGTTTATGTACCTGATGTGTGTGTGTGTATGCTGTTCAGCACCCAAGGAGGCCAGAAGGAGGTGATGGAGCCACCATATGGGGACAGGGTACTGAACCTGGGTCCTCTGCTACAGCAAGTGTTCTTAACTACTGAACAATCAAGCTCTCCAGCCACTCCCCCCAATGATTTTTTTTTTTAACATGAAAATGACCGGTCTTGACCAGAATTCAGAGAAATCAGACCTTTGGTACACTGCTGGTGGGACTGTAAAATGGTATGTGGTCTCTTTAGACAATCTGGCAGTCTCTCAAATACCCAAGCATAAGAGTTACTGTATGGCCCAGCAATTCCACCCCTAGGTGTATATCTAAAAGAAACAAAAATATCCACATAGAAGTTTATATAGAAATATTTATAGTAGCATTATTCATAACAGTTAAAACACAGAAACAACTGTGTCCTTCAACAAATAAGACAGTGTAGTCTATCTACGGAATAGAATGCCAGTCAAGCATTAAAAGAAAATGAAGTTAGATTAAGGCCAGACTTGGTGCTATGAGACTGTCTCAAACCAACCAACTAATCAACCAACCAAACAAACAAAACCACTTCATGCTAAAAAGAAGCAAGATACAATCACCCAAGCATTTTATAATTTGATTTGCATGTAATTATGTAAAGTCCAGAATAGGCATATCCAGAAAGCAGATTGATCTGTGGTTATCAGGGAAGCCTAGAGCTAGGAACTGACTAACTGACTGGTACTGGGCAAGGATTTTGTTGTACTTTTTTTTTTTTTTTTTGAGCTGGGGTCTCATGAATTCCAGGCTGGTCTCAATCTCAGTGCAGCCTAGGATCACCTTTAACTCCTGATGTTCCCACTTTCCAAGTGCTGGGATTTCAAGGGCTGCAATCACAGCAATCACAGGTGTGAGCCACTATACCTGGCTTGGGTGTGGGGTTTCTCCAAGCATTTATGAAATGTTCTGGAACTGGAGATGATGCTTGGACAACTCTATGGCCATACCACAAAACTCTGAACTGCACACTGTTTTTAATTTTTTTAAAAAGAGAGTCTCATGATGTCGAGGCTGGCCTGAACTCATGACGATCCTCCTGCCTCAGCTGGGATTACAAACATGAGCTAGATAGTAAAAGCTGTTGCCACTATGCTTGATGACCTGAGTCCCCCAAGATGGAAGGAACCAACTAAGTCCCACAAGTTGTCCACTGACCTCCACAGGAGCAACACACACACATATACACACACACACACAATAAATAAATACATAGATAAATAAATGTAAAAAAATTGAATTTGTTGTTGTTTCTGAGACAGAGTCTTAGCTATGTAGTGCTGGTTGGCCTGGAACTCACTATGTAGACCAGGCTAACCCAGAACTCACAGAGATCTGCCTCCTTCTGCCCTAAAACACTATGCCCAGCCCTAAAACAAAATTTTTAAAAGATATTTTATTTATTATTTTATGTGTATGAGTGTAGTGCCTGCATGTATGCAAGTGCACCTGTGTCATGCAGTGCCCTTGGAGGACAGAAGAGGGTATTGGATTCCATTGAAACAGGAGTTACAAACAGTTGTTAGCTGCCATATGGGTGCTGGAAAATGAACCTGGGTCCTCTGCAAGAGCAGCCAGCGCTCTTAACCACTGAGCGATCTCTCCAGCCCCTTAAAACAAAAATTTTAAGTGTACAGTGGCATATACACCATTCTCTCCCCACACCTCTCATGAGTCCCAGGCCAGGCTAGGCTGAGCCTTTGTCTCAAAAAAAAAAAAAAAAAAAAAAAAAAAAAGTGGGAAAAAGGTTAGAGTTTTAACTAAACAAAAGAAGAAAGAAAAGCTAATGCCTAGATGTTACTTGGCACTGTTTAAGCACTCTACTCTTATCTTATTCTAGTCCTCACAATAGCCTTATGAGGTAACTACTGCTGCAGTCCCCATTGCACAATAAACTGAGGCACAGAGAAATTACTAGAAAATCTTCTTCAAGATTACCCAAGTAAACAGAGATCAAGGTTTGAGCACAGGAGCCCAGAGCCCAATTGCAGACATTTCTATTCCTCTGCCCCCTACGATGTATGCAAATGTCAAACACAAGGCCTCAGTTGCACCAGTTTGCAAACCCAAAAGAAACCTGAAACAAAGAGGAAGGAAATTGGTGGGATGGGCAAGGAACCGGAAGACCCATTTAAAGGACTAAGGCCAGCAAGGTGTGTAGCTCACACCTGGCACCACACAAACCTTTGTGATTGCACATGCTTATAATCCCAGCATCCGGGGAAATGGAGAAAGGAAGATCATGAGCTCATGATGGTCATCCTTGGCTACACAGCCAATTAGAGGCCAGCATGGGCTACATGAGACCCTATCACAAATTTTTGAAGAAAAAAATTCTTCTTGACCTGCATTGAAAAACCTGTCTTTAAAAAAAAAAAAAAAAAAAAGGAAGTGGGGCTTGGAGAGATGGTTCAGCTGTTATGAGCAGTTGCAACTCTTGTAGTGGACCTTGGTTCTCAGCATCCACACGGCAGATCACAACTCCAGTTATAAGGGATCGGACGCCCTCTTCTGGCCTCTGTGGGCACTGCATACATGCAGTGCACATACACATAAAATAACCACTGAGCCATCTCTCCAGCCTTACACTTTAGCATAATTTACAATAACAAATAGTATTCTGCATCAAGAAAGATTTATTTTCTGAACACAGAATAAGCTACAGGAATGGGTAATGTCTTTCAGATTTTATTTTTTTCAGTAGCTTGATCTTATAAACTACAATAGCAAGTTAGACTAATTCATGTGAGATATCCAAAAGTCAAATAGAAACATTTTAAATGTCCCTAAGAGTTTAATATCTATAATAGCCCTAAGACTATTACAGAATCTAAGACTCCCATTAAGGTCAATGATCTTTTTAAAAAGGTGGTTGGAAAAGAAAATTACATATTTTAGGAACCATTAAGTTTGAAGGTCTTTGGAACCGAAAGAAAAGGCATGTAGACTGAAGATTTAGGTAACAAATATAAATTGAATAAAATTTTGGTCTAGAAGACCATCTTTTAAAAATTATTTTTATTTTACATGTATGAGTGTATTGCCTGCATGTATGTAAGTGCACCCGTGTTGTGCAATGTCTGAGGAAGACAGACAAGAGAGTAGGATCCCCTGGAACAGAGGGTTATTAGCCACCATGTGGGTGCTGGGAACTAAACTGGAGTCCTCTACAAGAGCAGCCTGTGCCCTTAACCGCTGAGCCTCTCTCCAGGCCCCCTAAAAGATCATCTGTTAATATTATATACAGCATTAATCTAGACCTTAGTCTGTCTCATCTGAGTCCTCAAAACAATTCTTGTTTGTCTCTTTGGTAAAAATCCCTAGTTTATAAACTTGAACTAATTAGAATGGTAATTGTATTCCTTGGTGGATGAACAGCTTGTAATTTGAGGAAGATTTAGAATTAAGTACAGAAACATGTAAAAGTTGTGGTTTAGAATTCAGTGTCTCCTCTAAAGTTCATACTGAAAATTAATTCCGAGGGCAATCCTTTTAAGAGGAAGAGCTCTTTGAGGAGGTAATTAGGCCAGGACAGCCCTCATGGATGGGATTAGCACTCTTATAAAGGGACTTGGGAGAGTGGATTTGTCCCTCTTCATCCTTCCAATCCCTTTTATGAATGAGGACACAGCTTTCATTCCTGTCCTCTGGAGTGACTGAAGCAACAAGGTGCCATACCGGAAGCAGAGAGCGGCCTGGCAGGGCACTGTCAACACCTGGATGGACTTCCCGGCATGTACAGCTCTGGGGAATAAATATCTCTCTTTGCATAGTGCCCACTCTTGGGTATTTTGTTTTAGCAGCACAAATGAACTACAGGATCTAAGATAGGGAAGATTTAGAATTAAGTATAAGAACATTTAAGAGAAACAAAACCATAGTTGATAAAGAGAAGATGGCATTTAAGCAACGTCCAAAGGACATAAGAAAGAGTCCTGTATGTTTGAGAGAAGAGTAAAGGCAAATGGAATAGCACGTGCAAAGACCCTAAGGTAGAATAGGTAGAGGTATGAAGGTTTTTGATGGCGAAAGCAGGGCATAGAGGACTACACCTGTAATCTCAGTTAATCCCAGCTACTTGGGAGGCTGAGGCAAGTGGAAAACAAGTTCAAGGCGGAGCTGGGTAAATCAGATCTCATCTCAAACTAAAGCTTTATTTTAAAGGCGGGGTGGGGGAGGACTGAGGATGGAGCTTAGTGGTAGGGGACTTTCCGGGCATGCAAAAGGCATGGGTTCAATATCCGCTCCAACCCCCGACACAAAAGGAGTGTGTGTGGCAAGAGCAAGGGAAGACAGAGTGAGAAAAAGAAGGCAGATCATGAGGGAACAGGGCCCGGTGAGACCACTATCTCTAGGGCACTGGGGATTTTTATGGAGCCTTTGACTTTTAGTTTGCTAAAACAGTGGGGAAATATTTAAACGCTGGGAGAGGGCTAGGGATATGGGTCAGATGATACAGTGCCTGTTTAGCATGCAGGAAGCTCTGGGTTTAATCCCCACCAACTGTATAAAACCGGGTTTGGTAGCCCAGGTCTTTAATCCCAGCATTTGGCAGGTGGAGGCAGGAGGATCAGAAGTTTAAGGCCATTTTAAACCACATAGTGAGGTCGCTGCTACCTGAGCCACATGAAATCCTAACTCAAAAATTTAAAAAAAAAAAAAAAAAATTTTTTTTTTTTTGGTCTTTTGAGACAAGGTCTCTCTGTAGCACCAGCTGTCCTGGAACTCGCTATGTAGTACAGGCTGGCCTTGAGCTCACAGAGATCCACCTGCCTCTGCCTCTCGAGTGCTGGGACTAAAGTCGAAAGCCACCACACCCGACAAAAATAAAAATTTTTTAAATCCATGAAAAAGGAGAGGGGCACAGAAAGACGGTGTATTAGGGTTCAATACTGATTAGATGAGGCAGAGGTAGGTGGATCTTTGTGAGCTAAAGGCCATCCTGGTCTACGTAGAATTTCAGGTCAGCAGGAACTACAGGGAGTCCCTGTCTCAAAAAAGAGCCTCCCCCCAACAAAAAGGTAAAAAAACTGACATAAAATATTATAGTTGGGAGACATTGCTCTAATTTGAACAGGGAAGTTAAAAAAAAAAATACAGGGGCATCAAAAAAGTTACATCGACTTCTTTGGATATTAACATATAATTATGCCATTAGAAGAGTTAAGACCATTAGAAATTTGCTGGGTGCTTGCCTGTAATTCCAGCATTCCGAGAGTGGATCAAGATTTCAGGGTGGGGAATGAAAAAGATATGGCTCAGTAGTAGAGTGCCTGCCTCGCATGTTGGGAGGTCCTGTGTTCACTCTCCAAGTAAGATTTAAACGATAAAGATCAGTGGAGATTTTTGAAGCTCTCCTGGGAGGGTGTGCACGGGGGAGGGGGAGATTTGCAAGGACAGGAGGCCTCAGGAGGTTGTCACTTTTCAGTTTAGGGCTGAAATTCCATGCTCAGCATGTGTTTCCTTTGCCAAAAGGATTAACGAATAGAACAGGTTGTGGTTTTATGTAAAATTAAATGAAATATTCCATAAAAGTTAAACCACTCCATTTACTAAAGTTCTGCAAATCTAGTTTATAGGTGTTACTGGCATGTTTGTGGTCAGGTGCTCGCTAGGTGCGAATCCAATTCCAAACACGTCTCGGAAAGAATATGGCTACTGGTACGGCCAAGGATAAACACGCGCATCAGGCCGCGAAGGGACCAGTTTATTCATCGCAGGCAGAGTCTCCAGATGGAGATGCCCGGGACGGCTCTGTCTCCCGGGCTGGAGACGCCTGGGGCTCCGCACCGGCCGGGCGTGGTCGTCCGCCCAGGGTTCTAAGCCGCAGGACAGCAGCCAGAGGCGGGAGGACCAGCCAGCGGCCGCCCGGCCAGCCCGGCTCCACGCAGCGCCCCGCCCCGCCCCGAAACGCCCGGGCCGCGCGCCCAGCGCCGCCGTCACGGCACCCAGCCGGACCCTCCCACCGCGGCGCGCCCGACGGCTCCAGACACGCCCGGGTCGGGCCCCAGCGCCTCCCGGCCGCGGCCACCAAGAGGCCCCGGCGCCTTCCCGCCTTTCCCGGGCCGGGGCGGGCCGCGGGGCGGGCGCGGGCGGCGACGGCGCGACCATTGTCCCGCGGCCATGCCCGGGCGCGCGGGAGCCGGGGCCCGCCACCGGAGGGGGCCGGGCCGCCGCGGCCGCGTCTCCGGGGTCCTCTGTGCCGGCCGCCAGCCCTCGGAGCTGCCGCTGCGCCCCGGGCTGCAAATGGCGCCTCCCGCCGCGCCCGGGCTGAGCCGGAGCCTCGGCGCCCAGGGCAGCATCCCCGGCCCGCGCCCCACCTGCAGCCCACTGCATCCCACCGCTTCCGGGCCGCCCGCGCCCGCGGTCCTCGCCCTCCGCCCGGCCGCAGCCCCGACGCCCGGCCGCCCTCCGGCCGCCCCGTGCGGCGCGCAGTCACTTACCCCGGGCCGCGGCGCCCCGGCGGCTCGGGCAGGGATCCCGATTCCCGGCAGGGGAAGGGCCCCTTTTCCGAAGCCTCAGCTTTGCGCCCTAAAACAAGTAGCCCCAACGTGAGAGAAACAAAAGGTATTTGCTGACGTGGGCGTTGGGCAGAAACGCCCGAGGGCTGGGGACACAATTAAAGGGGCAACGCACTGATTTCAGGCACCAACCAGCAGCTTCACCCACTGCCCCTGCCTGTACCCACACCGGGCTGCACCCTCCCAGGCACTGGGGCGCCCGGATTCTCCAGCAGCAGCCTGCGGATCATTATTTAAGTCAGGAGCTTCAATTTAAAAAATTGTACTTAACGTTGGAAAGGCGCCTCTGCGGGGCAGAAGGGCTGGATTTCTAGGATGTGGGGATATTGCAAAGAGGGAGGGACTTAGGCGTGCCCACAATTACCGTATAAGTACATGTGACATTATCGCACTTAAGTTTAGCAACATCTGATGTAAGAGATTGCCACAGAATTTCTCCCTTTTTCCAAGCACTTATTATTATTCAGGGATAACCTTTTAGAAGAAACCTTTCTAAGGCCCCAAACATCCCAGTTGAAGAGAAGAGCCCAGAGAAGTTGAGATAAGAGAAAATAATTCTTACGTAATATAAAATTACTAAAACCAGAAACGTTTGTGTTTTCAGAATACAAAAATTCATTGTACATCAAGATTCTCCTCTGACATGTCTAATACAGAATACAAAATCTAGTTCTACATTTGCTAAAATAGTTAATTGCTGAATTTTCACTCTACCCAAGCATAAATTCTACGAACTAGTTTTCTAGTTCCTTATGCTGGTTGTCAAGATTTGAGAAATACTGTATTATAGGGAAGGCAGAACATACATTCAATTTTTAAGATTTGTTTTTATTATTTTTTAAATTATGTGTGTCTGGAAGGGTATGTGCGCAGAACCAGAGGCACTGGATACCCCAGAGCTGAAGGTACAGGTTTTTGTGAACTGCCAGATGTGGGTGCTGGGAGCCAAACTCTGTCCTCTGCAAGAGCAGTATGTGTTCTTAAATACTAAGCCATCTCTCTCCCCCACGCACCATTAATTTTTCAATGGATTCCTTGCCTTAGTCTTTTTTAAAATTCTATTTTAAAAAATATTGTGTTTATTTTTATATGTATGAGTGTATGCCTGCATAAACATGTAAGTGCACCTGTGTCATGCAATGCCTGCAGAGGTCAGAAGAGGGCCTAGGGATCCCCTGGAACTGGAGTTAACAGATGGTGAGACAGTTGATTCCTCAATCAGTCTTATCTTGTCCTCCCTCCAAGAATTAAGTAGGCAGACAGCAAAGAGAAGACAACAGAAACTTATTTGCCACAGGGGTTTCATTTACTTTAAACAACTTAAAAAATTTCAATTTTTTATGTATATGAATGTATTTCCTGCATGTAAGTGCTCTGTGTCATACAGTTCCTGCAGAGGTCAGAGGAGGGTATCAGATCCTCTGGAACTGGAGTTGTTAACCCACTATGTAGGATCTGGGAATCAAACCTGAGTCCTCTGCAAGAGCAACCAGTGCTCTTATCTGTTGAGCCATCTCTCTACAGTCCCTTATTCACATTTTATATGTATAAGTGTTCTGCCTGGATGTATCAAGTGCGCTCCATGTGTACAGTGCCCACAGAGGCCAGAAGAGGGCATTGGATCCTGTGGAATTGGAGTTACAGATAATTGTTAACCACCATGTGGGTGCTGGGAACTGAACCTGGGTCCTCTGAAAGTGCTCGTAACTGCTCTTAACAGCTGACTCATCTCTCCAGCTCCCACAGAGGAATAATTTCAATGGGAGAGTGGAAACTTGGACAGGAAAGTAGAAACAGGATGCTGATGAATCAACAGAGGTTGTTGGTGTTACAGCTCTAATTTGGGTTTTCAGCAGGCCTCAGGGTGTCTGGCCTAGAGGTCGTGTTATAGCTTCGTTCCTCCCATGAAACTCACAGCTGGGACCTCCTGCCCGTATGAACGGTACTATCCCATGGACTAGAGAGACGGGAGGACATGAACGGAATAAAAGGGATGGGGGGGAGGAGAAAGCCAGCCAAGCATGGGCATTTCCTTTTTCCTATTTCTTGGCCTATTGTGATAGGAACAGAGCAGCCCTACCAAGATGGACCAGATCTTCCAAAACCATAAGGCAAAAGAATTCCTTCCTTCCTAAAGTTGTTTCTGTTAGGAATTTTGGTCCCTGTAATGCTTTGATAGAAAATTGATACCAGTTGAGCATGGTGGTGCATGCCTTTAATCCCAGCACTGGGAGGCAGAGGCAGGTGGATCTCTGTGAGCCCAAAGCAACTAGGTCTACAAATACAGTTCTTGGCCAGTGGGGACTACAGAGAGACCTTGTCTCAAACACACACACACACACACACACACACAAAGGGGGAATAGACTAATTTATTAGATCAAGGAAATTTAAGATAGCAAGCATTCAGGTTATGCTGCCTGCCTTTGGTGAGAGAACTGGAAGCAAAAAGCAGACCAGAAAGACTTGAAAAATGTGCAATCTGGTTAGAAAAAAAAAGCTGAAAAGAAAATATCTTTGATACTTTCTATTACTGTCATAAAAACACTGACCAAAGGCAACTTGGGGAGGAAAGGGTTGATTTGGCTTAAGCCAAGGCAGGAACTCAGGACAGGAACCTGGAGCACAGACCATGGAGGAACGCTGCTCACTGGCTTGCTCCCCTGGCCTGTGCTCAGCCTGCTTTCCTATACAACACAGAACAACCTGCCCAGGGGTGGCACTGCCCACAGTGGGCTGAGCCCTCCCATTCCACAATCAAGTAAATGATCCACAGACATGGCCACAGGCCAGTCCAATGGAGACAGTTCCTCCATGGAGGTTTTCTCTAACCAAGCGGGTCTAGTTGACAACTCAAGCTATGGTATGGCTGTTAAAGAGATCAGCACCATTGAAAAGAAGCTAAGCATTTTGCACTGAAGCAATAGGGTAGGTGTCTTGAGTGCATTTCAGGAATTGGTGAGAGAGACCTCATCACCACAGGCTCCAGAGTATTGAACTGTATTCATTTAAAAGATGTTCCTAGCCGGTGTGGTGGCACACGCCTTTAGTTCCAGCGGTCAGGAAGCAGAGGCAGGCCGATCTCTGTGAGTCCAAGACCAGCCTGGTCTATGCAGTGAGTTCCAGGCCAACATGGGGCTACAGGAAAACCCTGTCTCTAAAAGTTCCTCCCCCAAAAGGTGTTCCTTTGAGTAAAGAGCATTTCCAGGGTGCCCTGCTCAGTGGGAAGTATTTTCTGGGTTCAGCTGCCCAGGAATTCAGAATCTGCTGTAGCCATGGTCCAGGGGGGCCAGTTACTGCTTGAGCTGGTGGCAAGCCATGGCATCATCATGTGGTGCTAGTTTTCCAGGCACACAAACACAAGCATTAGAAGGTCATGGATGCTTCTCAGATTTTAAAATTTTAATTCATTATTGTGTATGCATTTGTATGTATGATGCATGCAAAAGCATGTGTGCCACGGCATGTGTGTGTTGAGGTCCGAGGACAACTTTTTGGGAGTCTCTTCTCTCACCTTGTTTCTCAGAGAGGCTCTCTCTCGTTTCTGCCGCTTTGCCTTTCCTGTTTGCTCCTCTCATCGCTCAGTAGGAGTACTGGGATGACAGACGTTCATCACTGCATCCAGCTTCTCAGGTGGGCTGCAGGGATCTATCTCAGGTTCTCAGGCTTGCATGACAAAAACTTTTATCTGTGGAGCCATCTTGCTGGCCCCCATGCAGATTGTTAAGAAACATCAATGGGGCCAGGTAACAAGCATCAGAATTTGATCTCCTTTTGGGAATCATTGAGAGGACACTGTGTGAGGCTTCAAGAGTGATGCTGCAGCTGGAGTGCACACCCCACGATGTTAGAGATGACAGAAACATCCCCCAAGACCAGTCCCAGCAATGAGTGGAGTCAGCTCAGGGTGGAGGCCACATGCACTACAATCAGCAGTGCCATAGAGGTATGGCCCACAAGAGCTGACATTGCAACACTCATGTCCAGGATATCGAACACGGAGCTGAAGGATCTTATGCTTTCTCTGCTGGGCTCTGGTCTTGCTCTGGTCTGATCCTTGCTATTCCCCTAGTCTTCCTTTCAGAATGGCAATGCTTACTTTGGGCCATTGTATGTTAGAAATATGTATTTTTTCTTTCTTCTCCTAATCTTCTTTGCTTGTTTAAGATAAGGTCTCTTGTGGCCAAAGTTGTCCTCAGACTCCCTATAAACTACTTCCTCGAGGCAGACCTTGAGCACCTGATCCTCCTACCTCCACCTTCCAAGAGCCGGATTATTGGGATGTATCACCCATAACTAGATGTAATTTTCTTTTCTGATTTTATAGGAATTCATAATTAAGGAATTGCCTTGAGTCTCAGTAAAGACTTTGAATTTAGACTTCTAATGATGCTGGAACTGTTAAGTCTATGGAAACTTGAAGATTGAGTGAACCACTTTGCCTTATGAGAAGGACATAAACTTTTTGGGGATGTAAGGGTGACATGTTATAGCCTAAAGTGATGTATTTGTATGTCAAGTTAATAAGGGTTGGACTTATGATGGCTAATCTTGTCAGTGATTGGATTTAAGATCATCTAGGAACTGAGGCATGAACATTCCTTCTAGGAATGTCCCTGAGAGTGTTCCTAGACAAGATTAACTAGTTGGGAATGTGTGTGGTACCCATCCCACGGTCTGGAGCCCCAAACTGAAAAAAGTGGGGGTTACCATGATGATGTAAATAGCTGTCTTCCTGTACATGCACCTGTCGCCTTCATGCTCTGTGTGAGCGCATGAAACTAAGTAACTGCAGACTGAACCCTCTTACATTATGAGCCAAGACAAACCTTTCCTCCTATGAGGTGTTTCTGTTAGGGATTTTGGACACAGAGAAGCAAAAGTAGCTAATGCAAGAATCTTGACACGTTTCCATAGGAAAGACCTAAAGTTCCGACTTTGGAACTGGGCAGAGGGAAGATGCCAGAAGGAGCATGAGAAGAGTTGGTAAAAGCTTGAAGAACTTTCCAAGTTCTGGGATCTTTTAAGGAAGCTGCAAATGAGGGCTTTTAAGGCAATCGAGAAAAATTACTGGAGAGTACAGAAAAAGGCGTCTTCATCATAAATTGGCAAAGAACCCTAAATGTGGCAACGCTGTGGCCTGCAGTAACGTGAAAAATGGAAGATTACCCAATGGTCCGGGTGACGTAGCTAAGGAAATTTCCCAGGAGAAGTTTGAAGGAACGATGTGGTTTCTGGATTACTTTTTTGTTGCTGTGTTCAACACTATAACCAAAGACAACCTAAGGAAGAAAGAGCTTATTTGGCCTCCAGAGGGAGAGTCCACAATGGCAGGGGAGGCATGGCAGCAGGCAGCTGGAGCAGGAAATTGAGAGAGTGCATCTTCAACCACAGACACTCGGAGAGCAAGCAAACTGGAAGTGGGCCATAAATTCTCAAAGCCCTCCTCCAGTGATCCACTTCCTCCAGCAAGGCTCTGTCTCCTAAAAGTTCCATATTGTTCCTAAATAGTGTCATCAACTGGGAACCAGGTGTTCAACATGAGCCTCTGGGGGGCAGTTCTCATTCAAATCATCACAGTTTCTTTTTGTTGCTTGTGATCAAATGTAAGAGGATGGAGATGAGCTAAGGGGGCACTACATACAAAAGGAAGATAGGACTTGCTGGGCTTGAAAATCTCTAGCCTATTCAGGTTAAAAGTAAGACGTGACTTTTGGGGGCTGGAGAGCTGGCTCCTTGGTTAAGAATGCTGACTGTTCTTACAGAAGATCTGGGTTTGAATCCCAGCATCCACATGGTGGAACTCCATCACACCTGAAGGAAATTCAATTTAACCCCAACAACTGGGAGCAGGAAAAGCCATCAACAGAGAGTCCAGCACTGTTGGGAGCAATGATCTAAAGACTGCTTTATGGAGGTAGCAATAATTTCATAGATATGTTGTCAATTCTGCCTTATCACCGTCTTTGACACACTCCCCACCCCACCACACACACACTGATGCCTTGGTGGCGATGGGTGCCACGAAGAGCCACTGGCAGACAGGTGATAAATGATTTCTTTCTGGTTCTCATTTTACAATAATCAGTGGATTTGTTTTAGTAGCAGAAGCCGAAGCTGAAGTGTTCATCTTGTATAGTTATTTCACATTTTCTGAGTCTAGGGCTTGAGAAAATCACACTTTAAATATTTTATTTATTATTTTTATTTTCTGCGTATGAATGTTTTGCTTCCATTTGTGTAAGTGCATCTGTGCTGTGCAGTCCCTGCTGAGGTCAGAAGAGGATGATGGGGTTAGTTACCATGTGGGTGTTGGGAACTGAACCCAGGTCCTCTGCAAGAGCATCCAGTGTTACTAACTGTTAAGCCATCTCTCTAACCCCAAGAAAAATCACACTTTAAAGCAATATGAAATGAGTTTTTCAGAACTGGCAGGGACTTGGTGTTGTATAGAAAATCAAGCAGGTAAGGCCCCTGGGAGATGTCGTTCTGCCCATTGTTCTGTTGGGCTCGGGACACCAAGGAGGCTTTGCCTCCACTGGTCACGTGGTAAGGTCAGTGAACTCAAGGCTTCAGCCTAGTCCATTGCTCTGGTGAGCACAATGTGCCTTCCAGGTTCCAACCCCTCCCAGCTGCACAGGAACTACGGCCTGCCATGGGCTCTGCTGCTGTGGCATCTGCAGACATTCTAGCTACCTTGCCAATCCGCAAGTCAGTGGTGTTGCAGCCAGTGAACAACATCCAGCAGCAGCATCACTGGTAATTTCAGAAAGAAAAATGGGCTGGTAAAAAGTAAACTGGGAGGTTGGAGAGATGGCTTAGCAGTTAAGAGCACTGGCTGTTCTTGCAGAGGACCTGGGTTCGGTTTCCAGCGCCCACATGGTGGGTAACAACTGTCTGTAACTCCAGTTCCAGGGGATCCGACATTCTCTTCTGACCTCTGTGGGCATTGCACAACACAGGTGCACTTACATACATGTAGGCAATGTGCTCATACACATAAAATAAAAATAAGAAGTAAAATATTTTTAAAAATCATAACAGAAAATTTCCCTGAGTAGAGAAAGAGATGCCAATCCAGATGTAAAGGCATTTAGAAAACCCAATAGAGGAGACAAGAAAAGAACTTCCCCCTTCTCATATGACAGTTCAACCACTAAATGCACAAAACAAAGACACTATATTTAAAGCAAAGACACTATATTTAAAGCAGCAAGGGACAAGCACCAAGTCACATATAAAGGAAGGTCCATCAACATAACAGTATATTTCTCAATAAAAACTGTAAAAGCTAAGGGGACTTAGAATAATGTTTTTCAATTTTTGAAAGACAACAATAGCCAAGCCAGACTATTATACCCAGCAAAACCCTCTCTCACAATTGATAGAGAAAGGAAAACTTCCCAAAGAGGGGCGGGCAAGCTTAAGGAATTGATGGTCATCACTCTGGCTCTACAGAAGATATCTGAAGGACCTTTTCAGACTGAAAAGAAACACATTCATGAGACCAAAAGGAAGATTAAGCCACTGTTTTGTATTTTATACATATTTATTTATTACTTATTTAATTATTACTTCATTGTGTGTGTATGATCGCCAGTGCATGTATAAAAGTCAGAGGATAGATTGCAAGAGTTAGTTCTCTCATTCCTCCATGTGGATTCCAGGGCCAGAACTCAGGTGGTCAAGTTTAGCATCAGGTGCCTTTACCCACTTAGTCATCTCAGCAGTCCAGATAAGCCAGAGATAAGCAAGAGAGGAACAGGTAAGCACAAAGCACTAAAAAGTCAACAAAATGTCAGGAAATAATAAACAGCTCAATTCCTACATCAAAAGACAGATTAATAGATTGAAATAAACACATTCATCCATGTGTTGGTTCCAGAAAACATACCTCATTACAAAAGATAGATGTTATTTTAGGGTGAAAGGATAGAAAAAATGTATTCTAAGCAAACGGTACTAGAAAAAAAGCTTGAGGGCTGTTCTAGTATCCGACAAGATAGACTTTAAACCAAAACTAGTCAGAAGAGACACAGAGAGTCACTTCAAACTTATCAGTGGAACAATTCATCACCAGGACATTACAATTCTAAAAATATATGCACCAAACATAGGTGTACACAGAATTTCATAAAATGGGGCTGGAGAGATGGCTCAGCATTGATATACAGTACCCACATAATAGCAAACAACCATCCGTAACATCAGTTCCAGGGTTTCCGACGCCCTCTTGTGGTTTCTGTGGGCATTGCAAAACATGGGTGCACTTACATACAAGCAGGCAATACACTTATACACATAAAATAAAAATAATAAATAAAATATATTTTAAAATACTACCAGAGGAAAAGTCATAGTAGTAGGTGACTTTGATACCCATTTCTTACTTGGTGGAAGGTCATCCAGGCAAAAAAATAAACATTAAAAAATCTGAATTAAATGATATCATAGATCAAATGGATTTAACAGACATCTACTGGACATTCTATCCAAACACTGCAGAATACACATTCTTCTCAGAAGCCCATGAGACTTTCTATAAAAAAGATTGTTCTAGTTTACTTTCATATTTCTGCGATGAAAACACTAATCCAAACCAACTTGGGGAGGAAAGGGTTTATTTGGCTTACATCTCCAGGTCACAGTTCATCACTGAGGGAGCCCAAGGTAGGAACTCAGGGCAGGAACCTGGAGGCAGGAGCTGAAGCACAGGCCATGGAGGAGCGTTGCTTACTGCTTACAAGCTCAGTCTGCTTTCTTATATAATACAGAACAACCTGCCCAAGGAGGCATCATCCACAGTGAGCTGCGCCCTCCCACATCATTCAGCAGTCAAGAAAATATCCCATAGACATGGCTACAGGCCAGTCCAATGGAGGCAATTGCCCGGTAAGGCTCGACTCAACCCAGGTGTGTCAAGTTTACAATTAAAGCTGTCCAGCACATAGATCTTATATTAAGGTGAAAAAGGTCCTAATAAACATGGGAAAATAAAATAATTCTTTGTATTCTCTGGTCACAATGGAACAAAACTATAAATCAGTGGCAATAGAACCATAGAATGTGCACAAACTCAGGAAGCTGGAACAGCACACTGCTGAGTGATGACGAGGTCATTGACAAACTCAAGAAAGAAATCAAGAAATTCCTGCGAATGAATGAAAATGAAAAGAGCACATCAAACCTGTAGGACACAGGGAAAGCAGCCTGAGAGGGGCGTTTACAGCTTTAAGTACCTACACTAAGTAATCAGATCCTGTGCCCACTTTGGCAGCATATATACCGAATTAAAATTGGAACAATATAGAGAAGATTAACATGGTCCCTGCACAAGAACTAAACACAAATCTGTGAAGCATTCAATGTTTAAAAAACAGAAATAGGGCTAGAGAGATGGTTTAGTGGTTACCAGCACTGACTGTTCTTGCAGCGGACCCAGGTTCAATTCTCTGCACCCACATGGTGGCTAACAACCATCTAATTTTTAAACAACACTTAAGTTACAGACTTTGTTTACATTTAAACTTTGTTGTAAATTGCATCCTTTGAGGAATGTCACTTTTAAATCCACAAAATCATATGGGAAGCGGTTATGAAGGTACCAAGGACACCTCTCTAAAACCTGGGCTTTAATGTGCCTTCTTCCTTTAGTCTTAATAAACATATTATCTTTGCTTCACTTGGGCTCATTCTGAGTCCCCTCAGGGTTTTATTCTAGGTAAAAGCAGAAGTTAGGTCTTCACAGCAAGCAGCAATATTAGCTCACAGGCCTCCAATCCAAGATTCTCTGAGTGGCACTTGGGCAGTTCCACAGCTTCACATGACAGCTCTACACCAGTGTCCTCCAGCTTATTTTCTGAGATCTATAGACTCTCAGGTTCCTATTGATGCCAAGGACTGTAGCCAGTTCTTGACAGCCACTAATGGTGATGAGGCATTTTCTCAAACTTAGACTCACATTTTGCTGAGCAAGCTGCCACCACCGCCATCTTGGTTCCTCAGCCACTCTCCCTCTCAATTGCCAAGTCCCTTCCCACCTGTACCCAGCTTTTCACCTGGGTGATGATGATGGCCAGGCTGACCATGGGAGTGCTGTACAGTGGCCGTTCCAGGGGTCCAGCAACCAGCAAGGGAGGTGTACCAGGGTGTGGCATGGTGGGGTGGTCACAGCCACCTCCTGGTTGTGCCCACTGCTTGGACCCCTCAACCAAGCTCAGTAGCCAGAGGCCCAGGTCCCCCCCCAGCACAGGTGGCTAGCACAGCTCTAACCCTTCTTTTGTTTTTAAAGATTTATTATTATTATTATTATTATTATTATTATTATTATTTTTAGACAGGGTCCCCCTGTAGCCCCAGCTGACCTTGAACTTGCTATGTAGACCAGGCTGACCTTGAACTCACAGAGATCCACCTGCCTCTGCCTCCCCAGTGCTGAGATTAAAGATGTGAGCCACCATACCCGGCATTTTTATTATTTTTTAATTATGTGCATATGTGTGTGTTTATGTGTGGGTATGCGCATGTGCATGCAGATGCCTGAGGGGGCCAGAAGAGGGCATTGAATTCTCTGGAGCTGGAGTGACAGGCAGTTGCAAGCTGCCTGATGTGGATGCTGGGAACTGAACTGTGGTCTTCTATATGTGCTCTTAACTGCCGAGCCATCTCTCCAGCCCCTGTTTTGTTTTTGATTTAGGTTTTCTCTTACAAAGATCTTTATGAATTCTTGATATTAATCCTTTCTCTTTATATGTTTCATAACTATATAACTCTAATGAGTTATCTTTTAAGTTTGCTTATAATAATATCTTTAACCATACAAAAGATTTTGTTTTAATGTAGTAAAAGCTGTCTATCTATTTTGTTTTGTTTTGTTTATGTTGAGACAGAGTCTTATGTAGCCTAGGCTGGCTTTGAATTTCTAATCTTCCTTCTTCCACCTCCCAAATGCTGGGATTACAGGTACAGGCTCCCATGCCTGGCTCACAGTGACATTTTCTTTATTAAAGGTTTATTTTATTTTTAATTTCGACTATGTATGTGCCTGTTATGTGTATATGCAGGTACCCTCAGAGGTCAGAAGTGTCAGATTCCCCTAGAGTTGGAGTTACAAGTGGTTGTGAGCCACCAGACATAGAGGTGCTGGGAACCAAACTTGGGCCCTTTGCAATAGCAGTACCTCCTCTTAACTGCTGTGCCATCTCTCCAGCCCCTCACAGTGACATTTTCAAGGAAAGTTGGCAGGGCCTAGCTCAGAGCTTGTGCAGACAGGGCTGGCTTTCCCAGTGTTCAGGTAGCCTCCCTCCTGGGCACTCCTGACCCCCTTAGATGGGACTCTGGCTCTTTGCAGTCTGTATGAAAATCTGTTACTCCTGTCACTCCCAGACCTTAAGATCCTTGGGGGCGGGTTTCATCCCATTCATTTAGGACTCCTAGCACCCAGTGGTACCCAGTAAACCCCAGAAGGAAGGCCAGTGTTGGGGGCCTACTGCACGATGACTGAGAGACATGGTACTTGCCTCGTGGACTAGGCATTTGGTAAGGGAGAAAGAGGGGGAAGGAAGCCTAGCTGGACTGGTTCTTGAAAGCGAGGCAAGCTTCCAGGAGGGAGACGTGTATGTGAACCCAGAGTGAGGAAGAGATAAGCGAGGGAAAAAAGCCAGAGCAAAGCCAACATGAAAGGCCTTTCCAGTGAGTTTTCCAAAAGACTGTCAGGCGAGGGCGAGGCCCCCTTTCAAGGTGTACCAGTGTGTCTACTCTGAGTGAATATTTGTGTAACTTTTCACTGCTTGGGAATTCTTTGAAAGTCTGATCACTTTAGGGAGTAAGCTCTGCTTGGTGGAAAGAGTCTATTAATATTTACTTAATGATGGTTTCCCAAGGCTGGAGACTCGTCTTGCCTTTTCCTCTGTTCATGGTCCAGCTCTGCTCTGTCCGCATGACAGTCCGCAGCAGCACACGACTGCCGAGCCCTTCAATATGACTGGTGCAAATGAAAATGTCCCCGATGTATGCAATAAACACTAAATTCTCCAATAAAAAGATAGGAACCTGAAATATCTTGTTAGTAGCTTTTATCTTGATTACATGTTCAAATGGTGCTATTTTGAATATATTAAGTAAAAATATGTGTCATTAAGCTAGTGGTATTCATTTAAAATGCATGTGTATGTGCATTCATATGTGTACAGGTGAACAAGTGTGTGGTGTGTGTGTATGTGTGTAGGCCAAAGGGCAGCATCAGGTCTCACTCTCAGAAACACTGTCTACCTTCTTTAAGACAGGGTCTTTCCTTGGGCTGGAGCTCACCAGTAAGTCAGGAGAGGCCACTCAGCAATACCAGGGATTCTCCTACCTCTTCCCAGTGCTGAAACTACAAGTCAGCTGTGCCTTATCATGCCTGGCTTTTTACATGGGTTCTGGAGGCCAGATTCAGGTCCTTAGGCTTGTAAGGCAAGCACTTTACTGGCTGAGCTAACTCGTCATCCCCATTCTCTTTCTTTTATAAATGTTGTGACTGTGCATATATGTGTGTGTGGAAGCTAGAGGTCATCCTCAGATGTCATTCCTAGGAGCCATTCACTTTGATTTTTGAAAGGGAGGCCTCTTACTGGCCTGAGGATCGCCAATTGAGCAGGACCAATCAGATCCATACTCTAACAGCAAGCACTTTACCAAATGAGATATCTTCCCAGCTCTTAACCATGGTTTTAAATTGGCTGCTTAATCCTGTGGTTTTTTTGTTTTTAAACAAGGCCTCCCTACATAGCCCCAGCTGGTTTGGAACTTACAATGTAGACCAGGATGGCCTTGGCCTTGAACTCACAGATATCTGCCTGCCTCTGCTGGGATTAAAGGTGTGCACTATCGTGCCCAGGTGCTTCTTTGCTTTTATAAAATGTGATGTTGAGGGTCCGGGAAGAGTTGTGGTGAGCAGGGCCATACATATGATCAAAATACATTGTAACATGTACACAATTCTCAAGGAATAAATAAAAAATATTAAAAAAAAAAACAAAAACAAAGATGGGATTGGAGAGATGGGTCAGGGGTTAAGAGCACTGGCTCTTCTTTCAGAGGACCCAGGTTCAGTTCCCAGAACCCACATGGCAGCTAACAAACATCCATCACTTCAGTTTCAGAGTCAGACACCCTATTCTGACCTCGGTAGGCACTGCGTCACAAGAGTGCACTCACACACATGCAGGTAAAATATTCAAACACATAAATAAAATCCATAAATAAAATATTTAAACAGGAATAAACATGGTTGGACTTAACATATAAGCACATATATCGAAAACAGTGGAGAGAGGATAAAACACAATAATCTTGCTATTGATTAGAACCAGAGTCTCTATATCGTTCTATATAATCACTGTATATATTTTATTCTTTCTATATATAACTCCACAATCACCGTAAGGCATTTTCTATATATCATCTAACTTATTTACCTAGGACAACATCCACAGAGAGGGCCTCAAAGCAGCAACAGTTCAAAAGGAGTGAGCTCACCTAGCATCTAATCTTGGTGGTATTTTTTCTTTTCTCTTTATTATTCAGGGTTCCGTAAGGCCATTTTCATGCAATTACATAATGTACTTTGAGCAAATTAATTCCATACTCCTATGATGATCAGTTTTAATTGTCCGTTCCACACAATCTAGAACCACCTGGAAGGAGAATCTCCAAGAGGGATGTCTAGATCAGGCTGGCCCACGACCACGTCTACAGGGGATTGTCTTGACTGCCTTAATTGATGTAGAAAGGCCCAGCCTGGAAGCGGGCAGTACCACTCCCTGAGTCTGGGCCCTGGACTCTGTAATAGTGGAGAAAACTAGCTGAGTTCTAGGCAAGCATTTTTTCTGTTCCTGACCCTTGGATGTGACGTGACTGGATGTCCTGTAACCCGGAACTGCACACCTTTCTCCCTTAAGTGGATTTTTTGCTAGAATATTTTTTAAAAATATTTTATTTATTATTTTATGTGTATGAGTGTATTGCCTGCATACATGTAAGTGTACCCATGTCATGCAATGCCCTCAGAAGTCAGAGCATCGCATTCCCCTGGAACTGGAGTTACAGACGGTTGTTAGTCACCATGTGGGTGCTGGGAATCGGACCCAGGTCCTTTGCAAGAGCAATCAGTGCTCTTAACTGCTGAGTCATCTCTCCAGCTTCTTGTCAGAATATTCTATCACAGCGACAGAACTGAACGAAACATCTCACTACTCTTCCTCCTGCCATCAGTCTCCCTTCGTTCCCCAGAGAGTTTCACTTTTACTGCTGTGTCATCTGAGCATATATAATTAGAAAATATTTAGTATCTTCACAAATTTGTATGAAACTTGCGTGTCATTTTTGTGCAGGACCCATGCTTAGTTTTTTTGTATTATTCCAATTATTTCCAAGATATATGCTCCTGAGGCAAATGCTTTTTTCTTTTTTAGTTTTTTTTGGGGGGTGAGGGGAGCTGGAGAAATGGCTCAGTGGTTAAGAGCACTGGCTGCTCTTGTGGAGGACCTAAGTTCGGATCCTGCACCCACATGGCAGCTAACAACCCTCCATAACTCCAGTGGCAGGGGACTTGACACCCTCTTCTGTCCTCCTCAGGCATGGTATGACACAGGTACACTCACATACATGCATGCAATGCACCCACGCACATAAAATAAAAATAAAGCAAAAGGAAAAGATCATTTGTATTTGGTGTGTACGAGTATTTTGTCTGCATGTACGTAAGTGTATCATCAGCATGCAATGTCAGAGTAGGCCAGAGGATGTCAAATTCCCCTTGAACTGGAGTTATGGATGGTTGTTAGATGCCATGTGGATGCTGGGAACTGAACCCGGGTCCTCCAAAAGAGCAGTCAGTATTCTTAATGGCTGAGCCACCTCTCTTGTCTCTTTTTCTCCTTCTCGTCTTCTTCCTTCTCCTCCTCTTCCTCTTCCTCCTTTTCTTCCTCCTCCTCTTTGTCTTCCTCTTTTTCTGAGATGGGGATCTCATGTAGTGGCTGGTCTCAGCATTCTCCTCTCTCTATCTGCCAAGTGTTGGGATTACAGGCATGCACCACCAGCCAGGACTCAGACCTCAGATCTAGGTTTTTCAATAACTGCTGTCTGCTGGGCACACAAGATGAGGCAGGGACAGGTGTATCAGAAGGGAAGGAAATATTCAAAAACAACACTGACACAGCAAATGTTCACAGAAACTGCCTGAAAAGGCGTTCCCTGGCCTGAATTAGGAGAATTAAAATGGACGACACAAATAGATTACAGCACAGTCAGTAAAATAGGAAACCATGAGTCGGTATGACATAAAAAAATAAAATGAATAAAGTCTAAAGTGTTTGATGAGAAACAGGTGATTTATGTACAAAATGCTTTTTAATCACCGTGAGTTAAAAGGGGGTTAACTTTCTGGCAGAGAATTCTGGCTGATTTCACCTTAACTAAGGACGAAAGTGAACATTATCAGTAAGTAGAACTGATAGGTTTAAACCTTGTACCACTTGATACAAAGCGGCGAGAAGGATGTACCATCACTTCTGGGTTAATCTTGCCTAAAATTCTCAGCCAGAAGAGAATAAAGACTGACACATTCTAGTAGAAGAGATACTACAAATTAGCTGCCACCACGCCCAGTGGCCTGCTTCACGGTGCACTGCTGGGCCCTTCCCAGGCGGGGCCCTACAGCTCCAGACAGGTCCGGCTCCATCCAGCTGCAGTTAGGAGGCTCCAGCGCCTTCCAGCCTTTTCAGGGACCCCAGCCCCCACTCACAGTCAGGTGATAAGCCCAGCTCTCCTGCATGTGGTCCTCCAGGAGCCCAGCAACAGTAAGAAGACTTTTTCCCCCTTTGCACTGTGGTAACATACATAGAAATGTATTGCAGGATAAAATTTATCATTTCAAAGTACAGCTTTGAAGTGTGGTGCCTGCACTCTGGAGACAGAGGATCAGGAATTCAAGGTCTTCCTCAAGCTCATAAGGAGTTTCAGGCCAGCCTGGGCTACAAGAAACTAGCAGTCATTCCCATTTCCTTCTCTCTCAGCCACCCCTCCGCGTACCTCTGCCTCCCAAGTTCTGGAATTAAAGACCTATGCCATTATGCTTGACCTGCCATGATTTTCTTGATCTAGGAAGCTCTCCCGCCCCAGTCCCCTAGTGAGCTCCCACACTCACAGCCCCAGCAGCCTGACGCAAGAGATGCTCTGGCATCTAAGGAAACTTCTTTGCCAGTCAGAACCTGCGTTTTGTTTGTTTTGTTTTCCTGTGGATATCTTTATTTTTCTCTCTTCTTTTTTCAGTATTAATGATGGAACCAAAGGCCTTACTTGAGCTAGGCAAGGATTCTTGGCCCCCTCTGGAAGATCTTAAAATTATTTTTTCTAGTGCTGGAGAACTTAGGGTCTCTTGCCTGCCAGGCAAGCACTCTACTGCTGAGCTATCCCAGTCTTCTTTTTGCCTTTTATTTTGAGACAGGCTTTCACTAAGTTACCCAGGCTGATCTTGAATTCACTCTGTAGCCCGAGTAGGTCTTGACTTTCCATTTTCCTGCTCAGCCTCCCAAGTCTGCACCAGTAGGTCTGGCTCTCACTGAAAGATCTTAAACTGAAGGACAGAGCAGTGGTCAGGTCAGAGCTGCTCAGCCATTTGGAGCTGCTGAATGGGGAGAGAGAAGTTGATCTTATGGGAGTGGCTGAACTGCCTCATTCCCACGTGGAGAGCAGACAGGCACAGACAAACCCCATGACCAACAGGAACAGCCTCAGCTCTTACTTTATAACTCTGGGTAATCTTCTGATCCCCTCTCCTAGAATACAAATAAAACATTTGTTTGAAACAGGATCTGGCTCCATAATACAGGCTGTCCTCAAACTCAGGATTTTCCTGCTTCAAACGGCCAAAAGTGCTGAGATTATAGGCATATGCCTCAAGGTCAGCCTGAAATCACTTTTTTTTTTTTTTTTTTAATTTGCTGTTTGAGATAGGGTCTCATCATGTAGACCAGGCTAGCCTCGAACTCATGACAAGCCCACTGCCTCAACCTCCTGGGTACTGGAATTACAGGCACGTGCCATAATTCCCATCTTGAAATCACTTTAATTTGAAACACCTCCTCTCAAAGTTTAGTTTGTATCATATTCCCCCAAGCTGCCGTTGAAGTTGTTGGTTCTGGGGCCAATCATCCTTTAAGACCTGTAGCCTTAAGCTTACAAATGTCTGTCCCTTGAAGTCAAGTGTGGTCTGAAGGAAACAGATGCCCTGGAGTCTCTCTCTGTATCTACTGCTGAAGGAGAGGTCTCTGAAAGAACCAATCTTGGGGGTGGGGATGGATGTCAGTTAGGAGACTTGTATCTCAGTCCGTAGACTGCACGAAGCCCTGGGTTCAATCCCTAATGCTGAGTAAACTGGGTATGGTGGTACGCACCTGTAACCCAAGCACTCAGGATGTGGAAGTAGAAGGGTCTCTGGAAAGTCAAGGTCATTTTCAGCTACATAGCATGTGGGAGGCCCACCTGGGATACAGGAGACCTTGTCTCAAAACAAACAAAATAGATCTTAGCTGCCTCCAGTGTTAGCCAATCCAGGAAGACTTAACCTCTCCGTCACTACGTGCAATCAGAGCGTCAGAGCAATACTGGAAGCGCACCAGGAACATCAGTGTTGTGGCAGTGCAGGTGGTACCTCTGGCTTCCCTCCCAAATCAGGTGTTAGAAGCAGTACAGTTTAAGCTTCCAAAGTCTCCCCAGATCCTGGGTTCTATTCCTTCCATTTCTGCTGGTAGCTCTCACACTGAAAGCCGAGGCCCATTTCCTTGGAGCTAAGCAAAATGGCCATCTTTCTCCTGGCCAGGTCTCCCTACCCACTTCCTACAGATCAGCTGTGCGCCTCCTCTGAGCCTCATACGGACAAATCATGTTTAAATCCTAGTGATTCTTACAGATTGTTCCAAACCTGCACAAAGAATAACAGACCTCCTGTACCACCCATCTTTCTACTTTTATTTTATTTATTATTTTTATGTGTAGAAGTGTTTATATTGCCTGCGTGTATGTAAGTGCACCTGTGTTGTTCAGTGCCCACAGAGGTGAAAAGAGGGTGTCAGATCCCCTGGAACTGGAGTTTCATTTGGTTGTTAAGCACCATGTGGGTACTGGGAATCAAACCTGGGTCCTCTAGCAAGAACATTCGGTGGCCTTAACTGCTGAGCCATCTCTCCAGTCCCCTATCTGCCATTTCCCACAGACGGGAAAACTGTAAGGTAATATTTTAGAGAACAATTTAGGTTTTACAGATAAAAGTGTCACAACCACTGAACTTTGCCACTGCAATATGAAAATTGACAAATGCAACACAGAAGGGAATGGATGTGCCTGTGTTCCAATAAAACTTTATTTACAAAAACCAGTCAGCACGCATGATGTGGCCTAACTCTGTTTCAGCTAGTAACGGTTTTAGGGTTTGTTTGTTGTTTTTTTTTTTTTCTCATACTAAACGAAGCTAATGAGTCTTCAAACAGATGGTAAGTATATTTAATGTTAGCAGTTTTATATTGTTATGGGGAATCCTTAAAAAAAAATCTATAGGCTATAAATGTTTTTCTCAAGCACAGGCAATGAGCCCAGCTAATCTTAAATAAACTCAGCTTCAACATTTAAAAAGATGTAAAATTATATCAATATATTGTTGAAACAGAACCAACTTCCTGCCTTCAAATGAGAAACATTTGAAACTGTGGTTCAGCAGAAATCATTTTGAAGCAAAAATATGCACATATGTTTTAAAAACATTAGGATGGAATGTAGAAACAAGAAGCCAATCTTAGATTGTATAAGTTGAATCCACTAATTTAGTACTTTATTATTTCTTGGTTCTAGTTCTTTATATAAAAAAATCATAGCTGCAAAACAACACACAACTTGGATTTCACTGGACCCCAGACACAGAGCTGGCCCCTAAGGACTCGACCAGGAAAGCCAAGTCAGCTCCAAGCCTTATTTTGGCACAGAGGGCCTGAGACAGAATCTTGCTACATAACCCTGCTTGACCTCAAATTTGGGGCGTTCTTTCTGCCTCAGTGTCCCACGTGCCAGGATGACAGGCATGAGCTACCACACTGGTGGCTTCCCACTTCCTCAAAGGGTGATTAGTGGCTATTTTGTTAATGGTCAAGATTATTAACAATTTGACTTTTTTTTTTCCTAACAGCAGTTTTGACGTAGGTTTTTGGAAGATGATGTAACTCACTTGGAAACTTGGTGACCGGAAATGAAATCAGGTCTTATTTTGGAAAACACAGCTATAGCACTCAGCTCAACAGCTGTACAATCTGTGCTGTTTGTGATGTTTGCCTGCTTCCCACCGAATCTAAAACATCCTGGCGTGAGATACTCTGCCCAGAAACCATCTCTATAATCAAAATGTTGGTTTAATACTAGTGCAAAGAGGTGGGAAGTAATGTTTAATGGAAACTGCTTCTGCTTTAGAACTCTATTTTATGACTTTAAAAACTAAAATCTTGTCCATAAAATTCATTAGAATTCCAGGCTGGAGAGATGGCTCAGCACTTAAGAACACTGACTGCTCTTGCAGAGGACCAGAGTTCAACTCCCAGCACCCACATGGGGGTTGACATCCAGTTCCAGGGGATCTGATGCCCTCTTCTGACCTCCATAGGCATTGCACTACATGGTACACTTACATTTGCAATCATACATGTAAAATAAAAATAATAAATAAAATATTTTTAAAATTCATTAGAATTTCATGTAAAATAATTGCCCTGAAAGAAACCCAGCTAACTAAAGTTATAAAAGATTATTAAATCCTGTGGAAAGATCAACCTTTGGTTCCTTGTTTAACTCATTCTATATGAACTGTTTTATCCATTTTGACCTCAACCATCCAGGTCAGTTTTGAATTCTGGACAGTTAGGGCAAAAAAAATAAACAATAAAGGAAGAGAAGACTTTTTCTCGAAAGAGGTTGAGGCTGTCCCTAACTCTAAACTTGCCATAGGATGTCCCAGGCTGTCTTTATACAAAGCAAGAGGAAAGTTTTGCTTGAGTATATTCATTTTCCCCTGGGTATATTTAACAAAATTAAAGATTATTTATATCTTTGATGACCCTGAACTAACCTGATAAATATTTTATTAATAGCCAGCAAAGCTATTTCAACATATTTTTAGAGTAAGTGTTAATCTATTCTACTAAAATTTATTATACATTATCAAAAACTTCAATTAAAACTATTTTTTGTTTTGTTTTGCTTTTGAGACAGGGTCTCCTTATAGCCCCAGCTGGCCTAGAACTTGATATGTAGACCAGGCTGGCCTCAGTCTCACAGAAATCCATCTGCCCTTGCCTCCTGAGTGCTGGGATTAAAGGCATGCACTACCATGCATGACTTGAAACTACAGTTTGCAAATTTATTAAAATCCACTAAATTGGGGCTTCTGAGATGGCTCAGTGGTTGAGTATATTGCTCTTGCAGAGTACCCAGGTTTAATTCCCAGCACCCACATCAAGTGACTATAACTCCAGTTTCAAGGGATTTTATGCCCTCTTCTGGCCTTTGCAGGCACCTGCTCACAGGTGTCATTGACTCACATGCACACATAAATAAAATAATCTTTTTAGCCAGGCATGGTGATGCATGCCTTTAATCCCAGCACTCAGGAGGCAGAGGCAGGCAGACCTCTGTGAGTACCAGGCCAGCCTGATCTACATAGCAAATTCCAGAACAGCTGAGGCTACAGGGAGACCCTGTCTCAAAAAAAAGACAAAAAAAAAAAAAAAAAAAAAAAGAAACAAAAAAACCCCCCTTTTTTTAATCCACTGAATCAAATACTTAAATATGTTGTTATTCAGTACAGTAACAGTCTATAGGTTGCTGGACTAAACATTCATGCTTTCAGTTTCAAATAAGATTACCAGCTGAACATGATGACATGTGATCCCAGGACTTGGTTGGTAGAAGGCAGGAGGATTGGGAAGTTAAGACCAGTCTGGGATACATGAGACTGGATCTCAAAAAAACAAAAAGAGGAAAAAAGATTATCCCGATCAAATTCCCCAAATCATGCCCAATATAGGTTTCAAAAGTCAATTTTTAAGGTTGGAAAATGTAATTTCGTCTGTGTTTTTTTTTTCTTTCTTTTTTGAGATATGGTCTCATGTAGCCCAGTAGTACGTACTTGAGGATGAACTTGAACTTCTGATTCTCCTGCCTCCATCTCCTATCATAATACACAGTTTATGAGGTGCTGGGGATTGAACCCAGGCCTTCATCCATGCTAGGCAAGCATGCTAACGTCTGAGTTACAGTCTCAGCTCTAGAAAAAGTAGTTTCAAGAAAATGCTGGTGAGATGGCTCAGCAGTTAAAGAGCACTGGCTGCTCTTGCAGAGGACCCAGGTTCATCTCCCAGCACCCACATAGTGACTCACAATTATCCTTAACTCCAGTTTCAGGGGGTCCTATGACCTCTTCTGGCCTCTGCGGGCATTGTACAACATAGGTGCACTTACATATATACTGGTGAAATGCTCATACACATAAAATTTAGAAAATTAAAAAATGTAAAATAAATAAAATGTTGAATATTTTTATTTTTGGAAGTTTTTAACAAATAAAATTAAATTAAAACCAAATACATCATATGTATTAGATAATTAGACAGATGGAGATTTCAATTTACATTATTTGTATGTGCATCTCTGTATACGTGTTTGGTTTGGGTTATGTAGCTACGTTATGTGATATTATAGGACAAAGAAACGAAATTAACTCCCTACCATCAACTTGTGACTTCCTCCCCGTCCCCTGTCCTCCCTGTCTAAGTATTACAAGATCACACAAAGCACATTTTATCATACAGGCCAAAACAGCACTTTGGTGTGATAGTTAACCAAAGAAACAAAAGCTGTCTATACCCAGCTTCAATTCCCAGCACACACATGATGCCTAACAACCATCTACAACCCCAGTTCCAGGGGAATTCAATACTTTCTTTTGACCTCCTGAGGCACTGCGTGATACAGGTGCACTTATATACATGTGAGTAATATACCCATGTACAAAAAATTAAAATAATAAATAAAATGTTTTAAAATGAATTTTTAAAAATTATGTTGTTTTTTGCTTTATTATTTATCCTTACAATTAGAGATTTTAGTATAGTGTTTTAGTGCCCTGGGTACATGATGCTGTTTTTGATACTTGATCTTAGTCAAAAGGCCAAGAAACACTAAGTTTTTAAAGTGAGGAAACTAGAGCATCTGACGCACATTTTTTGAAAGACTAAGATATATCTGAAATGTGCATAGTATTATTTTATTTTTATTTTTATTCATTTACTTTTTTGAGATACAGGATCTCAAGAATCCCTGGCTGGCCTCAAACTCCTGATCCTTCCCCACCTCCCAAGTGCTGGGATTACAGATCTGTACCACCGCACCTGTGCCAGGTGGTGCTGGAGATCAAGCCCAGGGTTTTGTACAGGTTAGGCAAATGCTCTACCCATTGAGCTACATCTCCAGTCTTGATATGTGTACACTATGTTCACATATCTAAATAAAAGAGCTAATTAAAACACTGCTATGGCCCAAAGTCATGTTTCTGAAAGGCAAGAAGTTTCAGGAACTGTTTAAATTGCTTATGAACAGAAGTTTACTGGATATGATCACAATAACAGAAGCTGTGACAAGTTAGCTCTTGCTGAGACTCTAAGTCTGGGCAAGGACTTCACCCGTATGTTCCTCTGCTGTCATCCTCAACACTCCATGTTATAACTGTTCATTCTAGTCTCCCTGATTACACATGGCAAGTTCCTAAAAATAGGGATTGTGCTGGAAAAAAAAAATCATAGTGTCTGGCTTATAGTAAGAACTACTATATAATTGTTGGATAACTGTTGAATAGATAACCAGCTGTCCTCATTTACTGATGTGCAAGAAACAACCTAAGTGTGTGAGTGTGGAATTTCATGACAAGGTAATAACGTTATGATTACCAGGAACATAGTGTTTTCTGGAGTCTAGGTGAGCACCGACTCCCTTCAAAGCATGACAGATGGAATCTTTAAAAGTTTCCAGTCAATAATGACCCAAAGTATGATATGTCTACCCATGTAGCATGCAAACCTGCTAACTATGAGCTGCACCAAAGCATATGTGACTTTTCTAAAAGATATTATTTTTGTGTATGAATGTCTTGTTTGCATGTATGTGTTTGCACCACACCAGTGCCTGGTGCCTGAAGAGGACACACGAGGGTATCAGATTCTCTGAAACTGGACTCCCAGACAGTTGTAAGCTGCCTTGTGGGTGCTAGGAACTGAGCCAGAGAGCTCTGCAAGGACAGCAAGTGCTCTAGACCACCAAGCCATCTCTCTAGCCCCTACATTTCATAAAAGTTTTCAAAAGATTTATTTATATTTGATGTGTATGAGTGTTTTGCCTGCATGTATGTCAGTGCACCATGTGTGTGCAGTGCCCATAGAGACCAGAAGAGGGAGTTGGATCAATTCCCTGGAGCAGGAGCTATAAACAATGGCCAGCTGTTGTGTGGGTGCTGGGAATTGAACCTCAGTGTGGAAAGGCAGGGACTGCTCTTAATCTCCAAGCCATCTCCCCAATTCCACCCCTCACCACTCATTATTTTTTGACAGGATCTTATGTATCTTAGGCTGGCCTCAAACTTGCCCTGTACCTGAGTATGACCTTGAACTTTTGATCCTTGTGGTGGTTTGAATGAGAATGTCCCCCAAACAGTCCAATATTTAACAGTTTGTCCCCAGTTAGTGGTGCTGTTTTGGAGGCTTTAGGAGGTGTGGCCTTTCTGGAGGAAACTGTCACTGGGGGTAGCTTTGACAGTTCTTAAGACTTGTCAGATTTCCAGTTGCTCTCTGATTTTGGTGCCTGCTTGAAGATGTGACCATTCAGCTTGTTCCAGCCTGACTTTTGCTGCCACACATCCCCCACTATTATGGAATCTTACCCCTGGAACCATAAACTCAAAATGCTTCCTTCTATAAATTGCCATGGTCATGAAATCTTATCATAGCAATAGAAAAGTAACTAATACAGGTGTTGGTACCAGCTGGCTGTTGTTGTGAAGAATCTGAAGGTGTGGGTTTAGGAGAGGAATGTGGAAGACTTTGGAGATCTGTAGAAAAGTGGTTTAATGCTCTAAGCAGAGCTTAACAGACTGGTCTAGGAGGAGCCTGAAAGAAAGTGGTGCTGAGAACAATATAGTTCCAGAGGGAAATAAAGATTTAAGCAGTAAGTATGATATTTTGGCAAAGGGTCTGGCTACAGTCTGTCCCCAGCCTAAGAACTTACCTGAGGCTAAGTTGAAAAGTAATAGCCTAGTTTCTTTGGCAGAAGAAATTTCAAGACAGCTTAATGTGGAATTGGTGGCGTGGTTATTAATGGCAAATATTATGCAGATCTATGATGCAAAAGAGCAAATGAGGCTGAAAGAAATGCAGAATGTAGAGCTTTAATAGAAAAGGTGCACTGGGAAGATTAATATTGGAGCCAAGGTATGAGCTGAAGGAGAGGCTCTCTTTGATAAAGAAATCAGAGCCTTGAGACATTCACCAAAGAGAGCTACATACAGAAAGTGGTACCAACCCAAGAGAGGTATATGTTGCACACCGCAAAGCTGGAGGGACTGAGCCATCTAAGCCCTTAGGAAATAAAGTCCCAGAAGTTGGACATGGACCTACTGGATTTGGTGTTTCCTCTGCTGGTTCTTGGTCTTATTTTGGTCCAGCATTTTCTTAGTATGTCTTCATTCCTTTGTTTTGGAATGGGAATGTACATTCAGTTCAATTGTATACTGGAAGTCATAATTTATCTTTTTATTTTACAGGGCTTACAGTTAAGAAATTGCCTTGAGTCTCAGAAGAAACTCCAGACTTTGGACTTTGAATAGTATTGAGACTGGTACAGACTATGGGGACTTGCTGGGCATGTGGCATGATGACACATGCCTTTAATCCCAGCACTTGGGAGGCCGAAGCAGGCAGATCTCTGTGAGATTGAGGCCAGCTCAGTCTACATAATGAGTTCCAGGCTGGCTAGGGCTATAGGAGACCTGTCTAAAAAATAAATAAACAAAATAAAATAAAGACTATGGGTACTTTTAAAGGTGGACTAAATGTACTTTGCATTTTATTTGGTCATGAGCCTATGGAGGCCAGGGAGTAGAAGTGTGGTGGTTTGAATGAGAATGTCCTCCATAGACCCCAATTATCTGGGCATTTAATCCCCAGTTGGTGGCCTTGCTGGAGGAAGCATGTCACTGGTGATGGGCTTTGAGAGTTCTTAAGCCTTGCCAGATTTCCATTCACTCTTGCTTCCCTGTGCCTGCTTGAAAATGTGATCACTGGGCTATCTTCTCCAGCCAGCCGCCTTCTTTTGCATGCCTCCCTCCCCCGCCCATCATGGATGCTAATCCCTCTGGAATTGTAAACCAGATAAACTCTTCCTTCTATAAATTGTCATGGCCAGGTGTCTTGTGATAGCAACAGAAAAGTAACTGATACAATCTTCCTCTCTCTGTCTCTGAAATGTTGGGATTGCAGCACCATCATGCCTTGCTTCGTGCAGTTCTGGGAACTGAACCCAGGGCTTCACGCATGCTAGGCAAGCACTCTACCAACTGAGCTACATCCCCTGATATGTGACGTTTTGATGGGCCCATTTTGACTGCTTATCTAGTTCTTACACATAACTTCCAAAATTTTGCAAACCATGTATCACTCCCAAATAAGTAGCTAAAAAATGGACATAATTCAAGAGAGGAAATAATGAGTTGGTGATGGCTATATTTTTATAAGAAAGTCCTCTGGTTATATTTTATAAGAAGTAGGTAAAATATCTCTTACACAATTGTTTCATATACTGTTCAGTGGAAGAGTAACAAAACCTATTTATTTACTTTCTACATGAGATTTTGACCTTTGGTTCCTACTTCTGTTCCCCTGGCAACCTGATACACTCATACATTTAGTCTGCTGCTAGGCAACATTACATATGGCTAGAAATGACCCCTAAATGGTAAACTGTACCTAGAATGGAAGAATTATACATGCCTGATGGGAAGCCCCAGCTTTGGGATTTTCTGAGTACACTGGCTTTCAGAACAGGCATGTCTTTTACAGACACCCCAGAAACTATGTCTACAAGGTTGTTATAAAGGACATAAAAGCCAGGGCAGCTGCCATACTTGCACAATGTCTCCTACACCGGACCTATGACACATAGACAGCTGCAGGGGCTCGCCTAGGAGAGCAACATCTGATTCTGATCTGCTGCCAAACTATCGTCTCATTCTATACCTTTCCAAGTGAATCTGATGCCAAATATGGGAGCTCGTGTGTCTAAATATTTCTAAATCTTCATTTGGGCCTAAGGAGCACCAGGAAGGCAAAGTAGATCTATCAGCTTGATTTGGGGGCGGGGGGGATTTAACAGATGCTCTACAGGGGCTATGAGTGGATTGGAAAGGAAGTGTAACTGTCTGGCCTCTCTTTTCAGCTTCAAAAAAATCCTCATTATACCATGTACAGCTTCATGACAATTCGTATCCATTATATATCACCAGGGTACAAATCTCAAATGGATACCTTCCCTCAAAATCCTCCAAGCTTAAGCTGGACATGGTGGTGAACAACTTAATCCAGCAAGTAGGAGGCAGGGGTAGGTAAATCTTTGTGAGATGGAGGCCAGCCTGGTCAACATAGCAAGTTCCAAGCCAGTTTGGGGTACAGGGAAACTCTATCTCAAAAAAAAACAAACCAACCAACCAAACAAAAAATTACCAAGTTTGTTATTACCCTTTTTAAAACATTAACTTTTTATTTTTATGTGAATGAATGTTTTGCCTGCATATACGTAAGTATACCATGGTTCATGCAATCTGTGCAGAGGCCAGAAGAGGGGGTCAGATCCCCTGGAACTGGAGTTATCAGTGGTTGTTAGCTGCCATGTAGGTGCTGGGAACTTAGCCCAGCTCCTCTGCAAGAGCAGCCAGTGCTCTTAACTACTGAACCATCTCTCCAGCCCCTATTAATCCTTCTTCATCACCACATACAATCTCTACCCTAACTCCAGTGATTTTTCTTTTTTCCTTTGTGTTACTAGAGATTGAACCAGGGCCCCGGGCACACTAGACAAGTACTTTACCATTGAGATTCATAGCACCCTCTCTCGTTTTTTTGTTCTTTTAATTTACATTCACAACCACCTGACCTGAATTCAAGATACAGTCCAGGCCGTCCTTGAACCTGAGATCCTCCTATCTGCTCTTCTTCCTGGAGAGTAAAATTGATGCCAAATGTCCTTCAGTGACCCAGATTCCTTATTGAGTCAATTAACAGCAGGACTACTGTCCCCTTTTGAGCTAGGACCTGTTAAAAAACCAAGCAAATTGCTCCTGTTCTCTCTAAGCTTTTCATTTGTCTCCGCAGACGCATCATTTCAGGAAAAGAATTCAAATTGCTGCTACAGTGAAAAGCCTGAAGATCGTGGTTAATGCAGGACAGATGGAGAATTAAGCAAAGACCATCCGGGAAAAGCAACTGAATAAAGAGCTCCCTTTTCAAGTTAGAAGACCATGTGACTGCAGGACCGCAGAAAGCAAGGTACAGGGTGTGGGGTATAATTTCAACAGGACAATGCTTACAACAGAGTGTGACAGAGACTTTTATCCATCAAACCCTCTGTCTTCTCTAACCCCCTTAAGCTATAGTTCACAGAGATGATTCTATTTTCAATGCAAAGAGACACACAGACAAACCCATGGATCCAAATGAAAGCCTGAGTTCAACAGCACGGAGGCCACTGCAGTCTTCCCATGGCTCTCAGATCAGCACTTGCGACTTGCCTGTTGCCATCCTTACTGTAGAATGTATAACAATCACGAGCAACTAAAGACCCAGCACCATAACCTGAACACCAGAGCACTCAGTCCCATAGCATGTGACAAATCACTACGTCAGCAGCTTGCTCTTTCTTTCTTTCTTTCTTTCTTTTTTTTGAGACAGGGTCTTACTATGTCCAGGCTAACCTTACTTAGACCAGGCTAACCTTAAACTCAAAGAGATCCTCTTGCTTTTGCCTCCCAAGTGCTGGGATTAAAGGCATGCACCACCACGTTCAGCATCAGCAGTTTTCTTAAGGAATATTTGAAGCCTAGTGTGACCACCAAAACACTTATAATCACAATAACATCCTTTTGCCTAGTGATCAGAAATCATGATGCTCAGAGTCATTTCTTAGTCATCATAGTTACAGGCCTTATTTACATTCCTTCCCAACCCTTGAGGAATAGGTCTCCAGTCCCCAAGAGAAATGACTTCCTGAGAATGCCATTACTGAATTCCATTTCCAGTATATATCTTAGTCCCATCCATGCACTGTATCCAAGAAAACATCTCTTTGTGAACTTGGACCATATGTGTCAGAAAGATACCAGAATATAAACTCAATCACCAGTGGTCAGTGTTGGGTCCAACTGTGAATTTACTTATAAAAATATCACCACAGGCTGTTGGTGTGACTCAGGGGTAAAATGCCCGTTTAACGTGTGTGAGGCCCTAGTCCAGTCCCTGACACCACACATACAAAGAATCTTTTAAAAACCATTAACACTAAACCTTGAAGACATGGGATAACACATACTGACCACCCAATGTGAAAGTAAATTTAAAAGGGGGACTAGTTCATGGTCTGACAGTCCAGACAAAGGAAGTACCTCTTTTAAATGTAACAGAACTCAGCAACCTGGTTACCAGCGACTGGTCATGATGTACATTACACAAACTCCAAATAATTAAGCAAGAATGTAGCAATCTGAGACATCACAGAGTATTAATACAATATAAATACTAGGCTTCATGATCTCTTTTCCTCCTGATGATTCTGCCACTTAGAGGTTTAACAAATTGGCCAGGGATGGTGGCTCATGGCTATAATCCCAGAACCTAGGAGGCAGAGGCAGGAAGATCTCTCTGAGTTTGAGTTCAGCCTGGTCTCATGGTGAGGTGTGGCAAATAGTGAGACCCTGTCTCAAAACAAACAAACAAACAAACAAACAAACAAAAAACACCGAAAAAAAGAAAAGGTCAGACTATTAACAAATTATTCTGGGCATACAAATGAGTCTGAATTTTCTGGATTTTTTTTCATGTATTTTATTTTTAATTATTTGTGCGTGTAGCTCTGTGTAGGTATGTGCACAAGAGTTTAGGCACCCATGGAAGCCAGAAGAGGGAGTCAGATCCTCTGGAGCTGGAGTTACAGGTAGTAGTGAGCCACCCAACCTGAGTGCTGGGAACCAAACCACAGTCCTCTAGTGGAGTGCCAATGCATTCAACCAGTGAGCCATCTCTCCAGATCCTTTTTGTGGATTTTTGAGACAGGCTTTCACATAGCCCAGCCTAGTACCGAACTCCTGATCCTCCTACCTCGGTCTCCTGAGTGCTGGGGTTACAGGCATGTGTCACCATGCCGAGTCAGGGTCAATATGTTAAAAGATTTATTTTTCTTACTCTTTCACATTATGTATTATGTGTGTGGGAGGAGTGATATGTACACGAGTGAGGTGCCCTTGCAAGCCAAAGCTATGAGATCCTGAAACTGGAGGTGCAGATGGTAGGAACGGGCAGCCACGGGTGCTGGAGGTTGAACTCAAGTTCTCTGTGAGAGCAGGATGTGCTCTTAACTGCTGAGTTCTCTCCAGCCACTCTTTTTCTTTCTTTTTTATTTCATGTGTATGAATGTATTGCTTGCGAGTATGTAAGTGCACCTGTGCTGTGCAATGCCCACAGAGGTCAGAAGAGGGCATCAGATCCCCTGAAACTGGAGTTAGAGATGGTTGTTAGTCACCATATGGGTGCTGGGAATCAAACCTAAGTCCTCCCCACGAGCAGCCAGTGCTCCTAACCACCAAGCCATCTCTCCAGTTCCCAGATACTCTCTTTCTTCTTTTTTTTTTTTTTTTTTTTTTTTCCCGAGACAAGTTCTCATTCTATAGTCTTGGCTGGTCTGGAACGGGTATGTAGACCAGACCTTGAACTTACAGAGATTCACCTATCTCTGCCTGCTAAGACTCCTAAGAGCTGGGATTAGAGGTGTACGCCCCCACACCCAGCTCTAATTTTTTTTTTTTTTTTTAGACAGCTCTTCATGTACCCTAGACTACTTTGCTATGTAGCTGACGCTGATCTAGAACTTCTGATCGCCCCGGTGCTGGGATTAAAGGTGTTTGCTGTCATGTCTGGAAGAATTTCCAAATTTCTATGTCATAAACCTACATTTGTATTTGGGCAAGCTATGAAACATCTGGCTTCAGCAGCAGAAAACAAAATTAAGTTCAATGATGAAAGGTCATTTTAAAACCCTACTTTATCATATATCTAGAATTTCTCAACCTTGCTCCTACTGACATTTTAACTAGGTAATTCTTTCTTCTGGGGCCCTCTCCTGTGTAAGATGTCTCAGCAACATCCCTGGCTTGAACCCTCTGGGAGCCAGCAGCTTATAACAATCAAAATGACCCCAGAAACGGCCAAATTTCCTCAGTGGGGCAAAATCACCTCCACTTGAGAATCACGGTCTTACAGTGAAATCTCTAAAGAGAATTGTTTACAGAGACATGACTAGGTCACAGGATAACTTAAATAGATCAGGGCTGTACCAGAGGAAGCAGGCAGAGGCTAAAAACTGTGAGGTAGAAAGGTCATGTTAAAACAGAAACAAATTAGAGTAAAAATATAAAATATAACTCCAGTAGGATAAATGTATACATCCATTTAGATTTCTTTCTGCTAACATCTCTCTTTGAATTTATTTTTAACTTTTTTTAGATAGCATCTTGCTACATACCACATAGCTCTTGCTGGCCTATAACTTGCTATGTAGGAGAGGCTGGCATCAAACTAGTTTCTTCTGCCTCCTGTGGACTAGGATTACAGGCGTACACCAACATGCCTCACTGCAAAATCCCTCTTTTACAATACCTGCTAATTATTTTCGTTTCAGGCAAGAAAAGTGTTTCTGGTCCCTGATAATCCTCATGCATAACTCTTGATCTAGTGGGTTTTGTTTTGTGATGCTGGGGACTGAACCCAGGCCTTTGTACATGCAAGGACAGAGTGCTACCATTCAGCCACATCCCCAGCTCTATCTAATTAATCTTCTCTCTCTCTCTCTCTCTCTCTTTTTTTTTTCCATCTTTTTGAGGCAGGGTCTCCCTGTTGCTCCAGCTGGCCTGGAACTAGCTATGTAGACCAGGCCGGCCCACGAACTCACAGAGATCAGCCTGTCTCTGCCTCCCAAGTGCTGGGACTGAAGGTGTGAGCCACCATGCCCGGCTCATATCTAGTCATTTTTCAAATGACAGGTGGTAAAAGACCAGTTTTTAACCTCTATTATGTGGTTTCCTACATGGCCTGGTACCCGGCCTCCATGTGATGCAGCTCATCAGGTGCCGACCACACCTGAGCTGTTCCATGCCCAGTTCAAGAAGATGAAGTCACTCACTGATCTGGTGTAGGTGTCTCAGGAACATCAAAGTCTCCCTATGTTTACTCTTAATTTCTGACTCACAGGACACAATTCACAGAGCAGAGCCCATCTGTGGTCACAGTTTTAGAGTGCTGTCTGCTGTCCTAGAACTCTAATAATTATTACTAGGTATAATTTAAATGCCTTCCCAGGGGTGGGAGAATGGTTAAGTCAGTAACAGAGCACTTGCCCAGCATAAATAAGGACCTGGATTCAAGACTTAGCACTGAAAAAAACAAAAATCACAAACAAAAAAACCCAACCTAAAAACCTTACCTTTCTTCTTTTAAATGCCTTTTATCTTGTAGACAACACATATTTCTTTCTTTATTCCAGCTCTAAGGCCACCCAAGGCCTTGCTAATGATATGCAAATGCTCTATGACTGAACTGCAGTTCCATTCCTCAAAAACATTTCTAATTCTTCAATGACCAGACTAATCCCTACAAGTCTATTTTTTTAAGGTTTTATTTTTATTTATGTGAATATATGTGAGTCTGTGTGAGTGTATGCCGCATGTGTGAGGGTACTTGATGAGGCTGGAAGAGGCAGTAGTTCCCCTGGAGCTGGAGTTACAGACAGTTGTGAGCTGCCTGACATGGGTGCTGGGAGCTGAACTCAGGTCCTCTGCAAAAGCAGTATACATTCCAGTCCATACAAGTCAATTCATAATGCTTCTGATTTGTTGTTACTGTTCAAGATGCAGAAAGAAAGGTGATTTTACTGCCCTTTGAAACAAACTGTACTTAGATTAAGAAAAACATGGGGATTTCTTTTAAAATTCATTCTGGATACTTTAACATAAGGAAGGTTGACCAGCGTGCCTTCAAGCAAGAAAGTGCCTTCAAGTGCGTCCTTCATCCAGTCTCTCCAGTCCCTTGAAACTTTAAAGAAGTTTCACTTGTTTTGTTAGAATGCTTACCTGGCTGCAGTGGATAGAAGCAGATGGGCTTAAAACCTGTTCTAGTAACCTTCTCCTTCCTGCAGGAGGGTCTTCTAAACGCTAAACACTATAGAAATATAACTTGAGACAGGCTTGCATTTTCCTTCCCATTAAAGTTCTGGGCATAAACTTGATAAAAGAATGGCAGGTGTGCACACCTTTCTAGACTGCACTGAGATGCCTCTGAGGAATGGCAGGAAAAATTGGGCGGGGGTGGGGGCATTTCGAGTTTTATCCGAATGACTTGCTTGAGGATTTCAGAACAGCGAGTTTTTGTGTAAAGAAATTGTCAGATGCAAAACCAGACAGGGAAATCACCTAGCCTGACTCACAGGCTCTCTTTTTGGGGATCATGTAAAATTTAATCTAACTGGAGAAGGGAAGGGGTCCTCAGAAATCTTGTAGACAGTTTCTGTGCTTTTCTGCATATGAATACTGCCCGCCTTTAGAAGGGCAATCTTAGATTTAGAGAGCACCTTTTATGACCATGCAGTCAGACAGGCCTGCCTGCTTCCTATCAAAGCAGGGTTCCCTTTAATATTTTGCCAGAAAATGAAAGTCTGCAATTCATTGTAAAAAGTTTGGCAGAGAGAAGACCGATTCCCAATTCTGGTCCACCTTTTCAGAAGAAAAATGATGACAAAGGAATGCAAAAGACTGAAACGCTGAAAACAGGCAGAGGGGTTTCTTTTCTTCCTAACCTAGAGTCTGCAGGAAAACTGGGAGGCCTCGGGGCCAACCTCCTTGATTTACTTAGAACTGAAGGGAGGCCAGCCAAGTCCTCAGAATCCAAGAGCAACACATTAAAAAGTTCTCTGTCTTTTGAGTCACAATATCTAACCTCTACTACACAGTCTAATAAAAAATGCAAATATAACAACAGTAGGAGAAAAAAAAAAAAAAAACAGTCCTCTCAGGTTCCATGAAATTGAACAAATGGTAACTTTCACCACAGAACAAACAATAATATCTAAAATTTCTTTCCCACCAGTTCACTGCTACATGAGTGTCTCTCGGTCTGGTAAACTGGGCTGACTGTGTGGCTTGTCATCAGAATCCTCTGTGGCCGGGTCATTCTCCTCACCAGACTCCACATAGATTGGCCAGTCATCTGTGTCACTCTTCTCATGGTTTTCAGATGAAGCCTCCACCAGGCTAAGGTTAATGGGCATCAAGTCGTCATCTTCATCATGAGTGTCTGAAACACAGGTGCAGCTGTCACACAGCCCAAAGCGCCGCAGCCCCTGGGACAGGTGGCTTGTAAAAGTTCTTCGGCAGCCTTTGCAGATAATTGGACGGTTGGATCTGTGGACCTGTAATCACAGACATAGCAAATGTCACAGAAAAGGAGTCAAGAGGCTGGAGAGATGGCTCAGTAGTTAAGAGTACTTGTTTTGCAAATCATGAAGATCAGAGTTCGGATGCTAGTACCCAGATAACAAGCTAGCTGTCCTGCAAATGCCTGTAACTCTACTATGTCCAACACCCCCTTCTGGCCTCCATGTGCATACACATGTGCATATACTTGCACAGACACACGCACACAAATAAGTAAAATAAAAAATTGTTTTGAGGGGCTGGAGAGATGGCTCAGTGGTTAAGAGCACTGGGTGCTCTTGCAGAGGACCCAGGTTCAATTCCCAGGACACATACATGGTGGCTAACAACCACCTGTAACTCCAGTTCCAGCAGAATCCAATGCCTTCTTCTGACTTCCATGGGCATTGCACGACACAGGTGCATTTATATGCATGCAGGCAATACACTTATACACATAAAAATAATAAATAAAATATTTTTAAGAATTGTTTTAAAAAGAAGATGTGTCAAGGCCATGTCTACAGGCCTCATGAGATCTACCCCCTGCTTGATGTCCAGCCTCATTTCCCCCGACCCCCACCTCTTGCTTTCTCTTCCACAGTCTTGAGATCATTTCCACCCAACTGCCACTGGACACAGGTGGAATATTCCCCGCTTCCATCACCAGTCCCTTACCCTTGGCTTGCAAGGTTGTGGTATCCCTGATGGTCTGGGTCCACTTAGGTCCCCCAGCTTTCCAGTCTCATCTGTGCGTCTTCCTTTACTGAACTTCTCGGAAATCATTGATCAAATTTACCAGACTATAATCCCCAAGAGGACAGGGACAGAGACTGCCTCGTTCATTCCCAGATCCCTAGTGCTTGGCATATAAATGGCACTCAGAAACTGATTAGCGTGCGCCACCATGCCCAGCCCATGACCTGTTTTAATACACCTTTAGTGTCCTTGGATTGTTCTAGTAGTAGGACAGCAGATTTGCTGTAGCAGATAGTAGATTCCAGAAGTGCCAGCAGGTACCTTACACTCTCTCACTTGATAAATAATTTGCTTACTTACAAGAGCTTCAAATATTAAAAAGGGAACCTAGTTCTCCAACTTATGACTCCCAAGGACAAGCCCCTTAGAGGATAGAACCATTTCTCTTTTTTTAAAAAATGTATTAAATGTATTTATTATTTTATTTTTATTTGTATGTTTTTGCCTGCATTTATTTAAGTGTGCCATGTGTGTGTGAGCCCTCGGAGGTCAGAGGAGGGGGTTGAATTCCCTGGAACTGGAGTTACAGACAGATGTTAATTGATATATGGGTACTGGGAATGAACCCAGGTCCTTTGCAAGAGCAGCCAGTGATCTTAACCTCTGAGCCGGCCATCTGTCCAAATCCTTGATCACGTTTAATTAGATTATTTGTCTTTTTACTGTTTCATTGTCACAGCTTTTTACACGTTCTAGATTCTTTCTGTTTAATTTTATATTATTTTTATTTTATGTGTATACGTGTAAGGCTTGCATATGTAAGAGCACTTGCGTCATACAATGCCTGCAAGGGACAGAAAGTGTGTCAGATCTCCTTGAACTAGAGTTATGGACAGTTGTTAGTCGCCATATGGGTCCTGGAATTTGAACCCTGGTCTTTTGCAAGAACAGCCAGTGTTCTTTACCACTGAGTCATAGCTCCAGTCCCTAGATTTTTTTTATTATTTTTATTTTCTGTGTATGAGTGTATTGTCTGCATGTATGTAAGTTCACCTGTGTCATGTAATGCCCTCAGAGGTCAAAAGAAGGTGTCGGATTCTCTGCAACTAGAGATACACACATGTCAGTGCTGGGAATTGAACCCGGGTTCTCTGCAAGAGCAGCCAGTGCTCTTAACCACTGGGCTATCTCTCCAGCTCTATATTCTAGATTCTTATCAAACATATGTCTTACAAATATTTGTCCCATTCTATGAGTTTCTTCCTTCTTTCTTTGTATCTGTGTCTTTCTTTTTTTTGGGTGATGTTTATTGGGGATCAATTCAGAGCTTTGTGCATGCAGGCAAGTACTTTATCACTGAGCTATGTGGGCATATATATGTATATGTGTATGTGTGTGCGTGTGTGTGTGTGTGTGTGTGTGTGTCTTTTTGAGACAGGGTTTCCCTGTAGCCCCAGCTGGCCTGGAACTTGCTGTGGAGACCAACCTAGCCTCAAACTCACAGAGATCCACCTGCTTCTCCCTCACAAGTGCTCGGATTAAAGATGTGTACCACCATGCCTGGCTAGCATTTTTTAAAGATTTTTATTTTAGTTTTAATTATATGTATATTTATGTATGTATATTTGTATGTGAATGCAGGTACCTGCAGAAATCTAACAAGGGTGTCAGATCCCCTGGAGCTGGAGTTACAGGTAGTTGTGTGCCTCCTGATGTGGGTGTTATAAACCAAACTCAGGTCCTCTAGAAGAGCAGTGCCTGCTCTTAATCACTACATCATCTCTATAATTCTTTGAAAGAGGAGCATACTCTGTAGCCAGAGTTGGACTAGAACTCATTATGGAGCTTAGGCTGGCCTCAGACTCATGGCAAGCCTCCTGACTTAGCCTCTCAAGTGCTGGGATTACAAGCACATGTCACCATGCCTGGCTTCTAACTTATTATTTTTTGTTTGTTTGTTTGTTGAGACAGGGTATCCCTGTAGCCCCAGCTAGCCTGGAACTTGCTATGTAGACCAGGCTGGCCTTGAACTCATAGAGATCTGCCTGCCTCTGCCTCCCAAGTGCTGGGATCAAAGGTATGTGCCACCATGCCTGGCTTCAACTAAGAATTTATACATCGAGAGTAAGAGGGACTGGAGAGACGGCTCAGTGGTTAAGAACACTAGCTGCTCTTGCAGAAGACTGGGGTTCAAATCCCAGCACCCACATAGCGGCTAACGGCCATCTGTAACTCCAGTTCCAGGGGATCTGATGCCTTCTTCTGACCTCTATGTGCACTGCATGACACAGGTGCACTTTTCACACACGCAGGCAATACACTCATACACACAAAATGAAAATAAAGAATTTTTTAAAAGAATGAACAGGAGCAATAAATACATAGACTGGTACAGAACACAAACTAGAAATCAGAGAAATCAAATGAATTTGCTTAAATGCTAGGCAAGCAAAGAGGGATGTTTTGGATTACAGAATGAGAGAAGGGAGACACACATGAAGGGGATTAGCACGAGGAACTTCAATAGTTGATGCTAGGTCAAATGACCAGCCATCTGGAACTACACAAAGATACACTTTCTTTCTGATGCCAAAAGCACAACCCACAGAAACAATGAAAGCACCAGGTGTGATTTAGCATTCTTTAAGTGCCACCTGTCTGGCTTTAATTCAGTAGCAGGGACCTTCTTAAAATTCCCGGAAAACCCACAGTGGACAGAGAAGTGTAAGACAGGTCGGTGTTGACCTCACGCAAGGTAACAGCAGCCACAACTCCTGGAGCCACATCATGGCGGCTGGGACACTTACGCTCAGGGAGTGGCTCCGCAGGTGTTCCTGTCGCGTGAACCTCTTGCCGCAGGTCTCGCAGGGATAAGGCCGCTCGCCTGTGTGTGATCGGATGTGTCGTTTGAGGATGCCCTTCTGCTTGGCAGTGTACGGGCAGAAAGGACACTTGTGGAGCTTGATGGGGACCACCAGCACATCACCTGAGGAACCCAATGGACTGATTTAGCTGTAGCAAACGCAGCAACAACCATAGCCACCTTCCAGGGTGGGAGGCTGGGGCGTCCTGCTGGTTCAGACAGAGAGAGAGAACACTAACTCCACCTGCCAGTCAGCAGCAAGATACCGACCAGTACAATTCGGAACAATCCCAACTCCAGCTGACTCCTAAAAGGTCAAGGTCAAGTTAGCTAAGTGCATTTTTCTTTTTCCTTTTGCTAGAGATTGAACCAAGCATGGTTCAATTGAACCAGGCATGCTCTACCACTGAGACACACACACACACATACACACACACACACACACACACACACACACACACACGGCTTTTTTGAGACAAGGTCTGGTTATATAACTTAGGCTGGACTTGAACTCTTTTGAGGGGGGTCATTTTTGAAACAGGGTCTCCCTGCAGCCCCCACTGCCCTGGAACTCACTAGGTAGACCGGCTGGTCTTGATCTCATAGAAATCCACCTACCCTGCCCCACCCCCGCCTCCTGAATGCTGGGATTAAAGGTATGTACTGCTGTACCCATTCTGAGCTCTCTTTTAAAATTACATTGATTGATTGATTGATTGATTGTGGGATCTACACGCTGTAGCAGTGGAGGTCAGATGACAACTTGTGAGAGTCAGCTCTCTCTGCTATGTGGGTCCTAGGGATCAAACTCAGGTAGTCAGGCTGAGCCATCTTCCTGGACCCAAAGCCTTAAATTCTGTGTATACCTGACTGCATCTGCCTCCCCAGTGCTGGGATTCCAACCATGCATTACCATGCTGGGCATACCAGGTTTCAAGTGGACTTCTGACAGAGGCCTCCAGCCTCACACTCCTCTGACTATAACTCACAGTCAGAAACACAGCATAGAGTACATCCACAGAACACATAGGACTTCGTGTGGACAGCTGGAGAATCTTCCCAAAACAACACTCAGTCTGAGAATGTCTGTCCTACTTGATTTCAAGTGACTTTGTTACGTACTAAATTGTATCTCCTCAAAAATTCATGCTTTGGGGCCAGGTGTAGTAACACGCGCCTTTAATCCTAGCACTCAGGAAGCAGAGGCAGATCAGTCTTTGTGAGTTTGAGATCAACCTACACTCCTATAAGCAAATTCCAGACTAGCCAAGAATATATAGACCCTGTTAAAAAAAAAAACCTCATTCCTTGAAGCCTTAAACTCTAATGTGAATACATTTATATACATACTTCTATATATTCTATATACATGTACATATATGCATATATGTGTATATATTCATATATTCACACACACACACACACACACACATATATATATATATATACACACACACACACACACACACACACACACACATATACACATATGGGCCAGTGATGTGGCTCAGTGGGTAAAGCTGCTTGCCAGCAAAGCCTGACAACCTCAGTTCAATCCCTGGAACCCACACAAAGGTAGAAGGAGGAAAACAACTCCACAAAGTTGTCCTCTGACCCCTCCATGTGTTTGCTGTGGTATGTTCTCATTCTCTCTCTCTCTCTCTCTCTCTCTCTCTCTCTCTCTCTCACAAACACACACACACACACACCATGCATATACACATAGGAGAGTAATAAAGTTTTTCAAATTTTAAATTTATTTATTTAATGTGTAGAGTGTTTTGCCTGCATGCATACAATGCCCTCAGAGGCTAGAAGAGGGCTTGGATCCCCTGGAACTAGAGTTATGGGTGGTTATTAGCTTCCATGTGCATGCTGGGAACTGTACCTCTGGATGACTGGAACTGTCCTCTGGAAGAGGACAAAAATGGTTAAGATGACATCCAAAGACCCACTGATCTGACTCCTTTTCACCACTCCCAACTCCCTAACCTTACCTGAAGGACACAGAGGAAAGGCATGTGAACACACAGTGGAAAGCTGGACACCTGCACACCAGGAGGAGATGCCTCACCAGAGACCAACCGTTCCTGGACGTTGATCTAGGGTTTCAACACTTCAGTAAATTTCTGTCCAGTCCACCCACTCTGTAGCATGTTGTGACAGTGACTTGGCCTAACACAGATCTCTACCTCCAAACATTTGAAAGCCTCCTATGATGGACCAGATTTCTAGACCAGAAGTCTTGGTGGTAGTTCCTAAGACTATCTTCCAGGAATCTTTAGAAGACATTTGCTCTAAAGCAGACCTTAAGACTCTTTGGGATTCATATTAACTATATCTGAAATCATCGACTACACAGAATTCACTTAAATCTTTTAACTTTTTCCAGACCTTCTTCATACAGCCATTAGAGGAACATAGTGATTTTCACCCACCAAGACTTATAGACTTTGATCATTGTATCATTTAGTGACTCAAACTTTCCAGGCTCAAAGACCTGGTTCAACTCCTGGCTCTTTCACCCACCAGCTGTTTGCACTTGTACATCTTTCTCTGTGACTCACGTTCCTCATATGTAAAGTAGGTATGACTACAGTGCCCATGTCACTGGCACAGCCTCTAGCCCATAGTAGGTACTCATAAATCTTGACCATTTTCACTATCATCAACAGCTCTCTAGCACTTTTTTCTTTTTAAATGTGTGTGCACACACGCCATGTGTGTGTGTGCAGTACCCACAAAGGCCAGAAGATGGCACTTCAGACCCTCTGGACCTACAGTTATAGGGGGTTGTGAACTGCGGGTCCTGGGTCCCTGCTGGGGAGTTTGGTGACGCAGCTGCTCTGCAGTCACCCATCCTCTGCCCTCGCCAAACCTATGCTCCTGTAACTAACCCCAATAAAATCACTGGCTAACCAAGCTGAACTTGTAATCGCTTCTTTGGTCTATTTGAGCCCTGTCCGCCTGTTTACATCTCTTCAAGCAAACAAACAAACAAAAACATTCCATTCGGTGCCTGAAAAGGAAATGGTAAATCAATGATTCATAGGCGTGAGCATCAGAGGGGAGCCCCCTGTGGCAATCTTCCTCCTGAGGACAACCACGCACTTTCCTGTGGCAGAAGTTGCGTGGTCCCTGTTTTGTCAGGCAACTGAGGCTGTGCTGTCCGCTCAGAGGGAGCTTGTCCACATAAGGGAGGAATTTACAACAAGAAATAAACACATGAGAAACCTCCCTCATGATTGGCAGGAAAGAGGATAAGAGACAACTGGCCTGTGATGTCTTAAGCAAGGCCAGGAAGGACAAGGGAAACCAGACAATGAGCCCTGTCCAGGTTACTAGAAAACAAATGGTGAGATTTGTGTTGAGACCAACTTCCTATGGAACGATCTGACAAAAAGCTAAATGGTGGACTTGTGAGCTTCTGGAAGGTTTTAGTCTGAACGTAGTTCAGGAGATGCAGGTGGTTCCCACAGCATCCCTGCTTTGGAGGAAGGAGGTCTTTTGGAAACAGGAACCACACTAGCTGCTCCTTTAACAGTGCTCAGTGTTGCCTACAGGTAAAAGTCATACATGGCAGAGGTCCCAAGTTGAATTTCGGGCTTCTTGGTCCCTTACTACTGTGCTTTAGACTTTGGTGGCTCCAGGAGCCAAGTGCACCTTAATTCATAGCAACCCCCCAAAGCACCGGCCGGCGTGCAGTGGGCAGGAGTGGATGGACAGAGAGAGCCATGCCAATGAGAGATCGCGCTCGCCTCCAAGGCAGGCTGTTATGTACACCCCAACAGTATATTGTGTACATTCACCCCAGGCAACAACGTATACCAAAGGTGGATGTACTGTTGGGACACACCTTCCGTACCTCCATTAGAGTTTCCCCTAAGGGTGTGAACTGAAAGGCAGGCATGCATGGCTGGGCAACATGGAGCCCAGAAAGTAGAGAGTACTTGTCCAGCACAAAGCCCTTCCCACAGCCAGGTGTGGCTGGTGAAAAAGGTAGGCAGCTTGTGAAGAACTGTGGATTATAGAGAACTAAATTGATAAGTCAGTGCCTTGCCCAACATTGTCCTTTAAGGTTTTTTTTCCAGTCAGGTGTAGTGGCACATGCCTTTAACCCCTGTACTCGGGAGGCAGAGGCAGGAGGATCTCTGTGAGATAGGGGCCAGCCTGATCTACATAGTGAGTTTCAGGTCAGCTGGGACTATAGGGAGACATTGTTAAGACTTCACAGTTAAGAACTCTGACTGTTCATGCAGACAACCTGGGTTCAGTTCCTAGCACCCACGTGGCAGCTAACAACCATCTGTAACTCCAGCTTCAGGATAGTCAATGTTCTCTCCTGACTTCCACAGATACAGCACACATGGGTGCACTTACATACATGCAGGCAAAACACTCATACACATAAAGAAATCGAAATTTTTTACATGTATTTATTTTATTTGTGTGGGGTTCATGCCATTCCACCTTGCACATATGTGGGGGTCAGAAGATCACTTGCAGGAGTCAGTTCTCTGGTTTATTGTGTAGGTGATGGGGAATGGAATTCTGGTCGTCAAATTTAGTGGCAAGTGCCTTTACCCACTGAGCCATCTCACTGTCCCCCACCCCCCGCAACGTTACTCTTGTGACAGAACAACTGATACAAGTTGTGATAGTTTTGTCAACTTAACACACAGAGACAAAAAAAAAAAATTGTAAGAGAGTCTCACTGAGGGGCTGTCTAGATCAGGTTGGTCTGCGGGCACATCTATCGGGGATTATCTTGAGTATGCTCATTGTGGCGGAAGACTCACTTGCTGTGAGTGGTACCATTGCTCAGAAGGAGAGAACCGACTCCCACAAGCTGTCCTCTGACCTCCCCACATGCTATGGCACAAGCTACACACACACACACACACACACACACACACACACACACAAGTGTAAATTTTTAAATTAAAAATTAGAGAAAGCAAGTTGAACACAAGCGTGAATACATTAATTTATTGCTCTCTATTCCTGATTATGGATATGATGTGACTAGCTCCCTCAGGCTCCCGCTGCCTTGACTGTCCAGCTATGATGAAGTATAACTTGGAATTGGGATCTGCTATAAGCCTGTTTCCCTAGGTTGCTTTTGTTGGGGAATTTTATCACAGCAATAGAAAATGAAATTAAGACACAAGTGATGGAATCTTTTCAAGATGTATTAGTCCCTGTTAATATTTTTTTTAATCTCCTTTGCCTCTGAGTCCCAAGATTAACTCACATTTGCCTAGAATAGGTACCAGTGGACCTTAAGAGTCCTTACCCAAGGATAGCCTCTCAGTCCTACAATTTGTCATAAAACAGTGGGCTAAGACCTTAGTTTGTTATCATGCCCAAACTCTGTAAGAAAAATTTCAGTACATAATGCTAATCTTTGAGATCCCTACATATTTGGAAAGGAGCAATAGTTTAAAAAAATGCATTGGGGAAGTTTACATTCAAATGGTACTCTACATGAAAGGTTGGGGCAGGGGGACTCTCAGAAGCCATAAAACTATTGGGTGAAAATCCTGGTGCCAGAAATAGACTCCTTTTCCTATGAGTTGTTGGCTAGAAACCCCACCGCCACTCCCAATACAGGCTATTGCCACTGTTATTTGTTTTGTCTTGTTTTGCTGCACATTACAACTATATGATAAGCCCCTATTGCTGAAGAACTGAAGATAACCCAGGCCCTGTTTGGAAGACTGAGAAATGAAGCTGGGACTGAGCTAGAAGTTTCCTCCCTGACAGCTCGAGTTCACGTGGAGGTCAGAGGACAACTTTTGGGAGTCAGGTCTCTCCTACTATGGGTTTCAGGGTTTGCACTCATCAGGCCCTTGCCTGATGTTATCCACAAGAGAACGTACAGCATTTCCATCCACTAGGATTCATTCCAAGAAGAACATCTACCTAGGTGGTGCTGAATGGTTAATGACTGTGTGGACAGACTTTGGTAGAGGAGTTTTCCTGGTGACAGTGGGTTGTGGAAGGGTCTCAGGTAGCTCAAGCTCACTAGGTAGCTAAGGTCTTGACCTCTTCATCCGATACCTCTCAAGAGCCATGATTAAGTATGGGCAACCATACCCCTCCAGATTTTTTTGCTTATCATTTTCCCCTACCTAATATTAACAACTACTCACACAGTTTTATATCATGTCGGGGATTATAAGTAACTGAGGGATGATTTAAGGGATAAAAGAAGTTATATGTAGATATTTTTCAATAACTTTTTAAAATTTATTTTTAATATTTTTTATTATTCTTATTTTGTGTGTGTGAGTGTTTTGCCTGCATGCATGTCATGCAGTGCCCTTGGAGGTCAGAAGAGGGCTTCGAATCCCCTAGAATTAAAGTTACAGATGGTTGTTAGCTGCCATGTGGGTGCTGGGATCTGAATCTGGGTCCTCTGCATGAGCAACCAGTGCTCCTAACCACTGAGCCAACTTATGTAATATGTTATATTATATATCTCATCTTACATGATATTATATAATATTATATCATTTTATATAAGGAACGTGAGCATCCAATGGATTTTACTCAAAGGGAGTCTTGGAACCAATCCTTCAGGGATACCAAAGGAGGACAATCCTCTGCTTGTAGAGGTAAAACACAAAAGGACCTGGGAAGAGAACTCAGTCAGTGAAACGCTTGTAGTGAAAGTATGAGAACTTGATTCATTCCCAGCACCTATAGAAAGCCAGGCATGGTGTAAGGCCAGGCTTGAGGGAAGGCTTGCGGTGGTGGAAACAATTGGATCCCTGGGGCTTGCTCACCAGCCAGTTGAGTCAAACAAACAAGCACTAGGCTAATGAGAGAACCTGTCTCAAAATACAAGGGGGACATCTCCTGAGATACACCTGAGGTTGTCCTCTGGCCTCTACATGCATGCACAAGCACATGCAAACACACCCACACAAACAGGCTCGCACAACACAAGATACACAAAGAAACCGTGTTCTGTATACAACAAATGCTCAATCAACACGTTTTGGTAGTGGTGGTTGGTGGTAGTGAGGACGGTGGTGGTGGTGACAATGATAGAGATGACAATCACGATAATGGAGAACACAGGCACAGAATGCGTGCTAAATGCCGGTAGAGATGATGCATGTGAACAGGGCTCACCTGAGTCCTCTCCAGGCCAGTCATTCTGAACGTCCAGCATCGAACTCATGGTCACCCCAGCACCTTCTGGTCTTCCATCCAAACTATGGGAAAAGTGATGATCCGAGTCGGCTTTGCTCTGGACAGCTCCGTTGCGCAGGAGAGCCTCCAGGAACTGTTTGACGTGGTAGTTATTGTAAGCCAAATCCACCACCTGGCTACCGGGCAGACCCTCCTCCACATGGGCCAGGCTCAGTGGGGTGGCATACTGTTGCATGTGTTCGCCAGCCTCCACCTCCACTCGGGGAGCATCAAATCTCACCTTGGCCTCAACCCGTCTGGGCAGAGTAGAGAGGTCACCGTCTGAGGAGCCAGAGCCCTGGCAGTCTTTCACCACCAGTTCCAAGGGATAGCAGTCCCGGCAGTCGTCACAAGGGGACGCTCTCGTGCAGTCCACACTCCCCTCTCCCTGCCCGGGGGAGGAGACAAAGCTCTTGGTACCCGAGGAGGCGCCCTCCTGGCTTCCTCCGTCCATCTGCTGCGCTGCGGCTGCTGCGGCCGCGGCCACTGCGGCAGCCACAGCGGCCTCCTTCTCCATCTTTCGACAAATGTCAAGGGATGACCTGATGTATGTCTTGCAGAAGTTCACCACGTCATTCATCTGCAGGTAGCTGGCAGCTGACATGACTTCGATCACGTTCTCTCCACACAAATCCAACTTCCCGGAGTAGAGGAAATCTAAGATCGTGGAGAAGGCATCGGAGGTGACGATGTCCAAGGAGGCGGTGCTGTGCCGCCCACTGTCCTGAATATAGTGAATGAGCAGGGCGCGGAAGTAGCCACTGTTAGCAAACAGGATGTTCCTGTGGGCCTTGAAGATGCGCCCTTCCACGATGATGCTGCAGTCACAGAAAAAGTCCCTCTTCCGCTGCTCGTTTAACTCCCCCAGGAGCTTGGCGCAGTAAGAAGGCGCCTCCATTTCTCCGCCACGTGCTGCTGCTCTGCAGGGCCCTGTAGCTCTGCCAAGATTTTTTATTTACGTTAATTAGTGAATTTCAACCTTATAAATAAACTGTTCTTTTAATTTGGTGGAGGGGAGTCCTCAGATTTCAGGTATCCCAGACTAGCCTTGAATTTGCCACAGAGCCAAGGATGCTCTTGAATTTCTGATCCTTCCGCCTCCACCTCCCTGGGAGTATAGACGTGTGCCACCAATCAGTTTATGAGGTGCTGGTCCTAGTCAAGGCTTCCTGTATGCTAAGTAAGCACTCTATCAACTGATCTATATCCCTAAGCCCAAGATGTTCAGACACACACATGTATGAAAGACACACCTTTAGTCCCAGCACCTGGAAGGTGGAAGCAGGTCGATCTCTGTTGAGTTCAAGGCCAGCCTGGTCTACAGAGTGAGTTCCAGGTCGGCTAGGGCTACGGGAAGACCCTGTCTGAAAATAATTAATTAATTAAAAAAATAAAAACAAAATCAGAGGGCCTACAGCTTGGTTAACGGATGAAAAAAAAAGAACGAAAAATCAGACTAGCTAACTGCATGTGGGTACAGTTCTTGATGTTTTACATGGATTGTTTTTACAAATCTTCATAAAACTCCTGAGTGAGGCCTAGGTGTGGTCGTGCACACCTGGCATCCATCCTTGCATTCAGGAAGCTAAGGCAGGGGAAGCATGAGTTACAGGCCAAACTGAAATGGAGAGTGAGACCCGGCCTCAAAAAGTCAATACATAAATAAACAGGAGCGGGAGAGATGCCTCAGAGGTTAAGAGTACTTGCTCTTCTTCCAGAGGACTGGAGTTCAGGTTCCCAGCACCCACATCAGGTTGCTCACAACCACTTGTAACTCCAGCTCCAGGTCATCCAGTGACCTCTTCTGGGTCAGGGAACTCCACCACACATTGCATACACACACGTACCCATAAACAGAAATACAGAAAAATATCCCAAAAAAGCTTTTAAATTAAAAAAAAAAAAAAAAAAAACGCATGTAATTTCAGTACTTGAGAGGCAGAAGCAGGTGGATTAGGTAGTTAAGGTTATCTTTGATTTATTTTTTACATGTATTTATCTGTTTTGCATGAATGTGTGTATGTTGTCTCTCTCTTTCCAATAAAGATATTAAAGACAGGAACTGACCTGTCAGCCAGCACTCGAAACTAGCTGTGGGTTAGTTGGCCTCCAGAGTCAATGTATGTTATGCACTATGCTCTACTTTCTCCAAGGTTCAAATGACAGAAAATACCAGAATTTACAAATTATGGTTTTGCTTCCATTGTCCTAACCTAGGCTTAGAAACTGGCCAATACAGCCTCAGTTCCTACCTTTACTACCATTTTGTGGGGAATTTTGGTAGATTCCTGGGCCAGCCAGCATGCACACTCCATTCTAATGGTTCTGGTACCCCTTTTTAGGCTTCTGTAGAACCATTTTTCTCCCACTTTTGGCCAATGTGCTTTGCATAAAGCTGGCACTATCCACCCCAGGCTCCAGGTATCTAGGCTGTAATATAGGCTACACAATCAACATATCTTACTCTCTGACCATCAGCGAGTGATATGCTCAGAGATGGCACTATGACTTGACCAGAGCCGATGAAAAGCAATGGACCATTGCTGGAGTTCTGAAAAGAGTACTCTGCTCTTTGGGCATGCAGGGGGTGAGGTAGATTGTTGCCATGCCACCAGAGGAACCAGTCTAACAAAGACGACAGCACACTCCGGTGACAGAACCTGGGGAAAAGATCCAGTCCCTAGATCAAGCTGTGCCTGAACCAATTAAGTCTCTTTCTGCTTTAACTGGTCTGAGTTGGATTTTCCATTGCTTGCTACTGAGGTGACTGAACTCTACCACCTTTGGTTAACACTTTCCTATGACAGTAATCATTACTGTCCTGGCCCCTCTCTGTCAGAAGTTCTTTGAAGGCATGGGTATGTTGTTAAATCTGACAGCCCTTACAATACCTGACAGAGTGCTTCGGATCAAGTATGTTTGGTAATTTAAAAGGCACACTCACTCCTCTTTAGCTGCTAAGTAAAACAAGTATAAGCAAGTTTAAAATCTTCCCGACTGTGAGGGAAATGTGCCTTCCTGCCCAGTCCCCCTCATCTCCCATTAAACCACAATCATCCGTCAACCACTTCTGTCCTTTATCTACTGATCCACTGAACTCAGAGAAGTTCTGACAACCAAATACAGTTAGCCCTCCAGAGTAGTGGTTCCTGTGGCCATGTACTCAACCAACTGTGCGTTGAATATATTTGAGGGGAGAAAATCCCAGCCTGGTAAGGGTATGTTGGCATACTCCTTTAATCCTGGGAGGCAGAGGCAAGCATATCTCTGTGGGTTTGAGGCAGAAAGAAAGAAAGAAAGAAAGAAAGAAAGAAAGAAAGAAAGAAAGAAAGAAAGAGAGAGAAAGAAGAAAGAAAGGAAGTCAAACCTGTACCAAACATGTATAGAATTTTTCTTTTCTTTATTTTGTGTGTGCGTGTGTGTGTGTGTGTGTGTGTGCACATGTGCCATCACACCCATAAAAACATCAAGGGGACGATTTACAGGATTCAGTTCTCTCCTTCTACCAAGTGAGTTCCTGGATTCAAACTTAGGTTTTCGGGCTTGATGGCAAGTACTTTTACTCACAGAGCCATCTCAAGAGCCCAATTCTTATATTTTAAAATTCACCTTTTAAAAAATATTTTATTTATTATTTTTATTTCATATGTATGAGTGTCTTGCCTGCATGTATGTAAGTATACCTGTGTCATGCAGTGACTGCAGAGGTCAGAAGAGGTTGTTGGATCCCCTGGAACTGGAATTACGAACGGTTGTTAGCTGTCATGTGGATGCTGAGAAATGAATCCGGTCCTTTGCAAGAGCAGCCAGTGCTGTTAATCACTGGGCCATCATCTCTCCAGCCCATTTTTATTCATCTTAAACTCAACGAAAGCATGTCATAACTTTAAGAAACATCTCATCCAAAGCAGTTAATATTTTGATTTGAAAGGAAGAACACTGTCATGCATCTGTAAAATGTCACTGTTCCTAAATAAACCACTCTTAGAAGTTTCTCCAGGCCTGAGACTGTCTTTCTCCCCTGTCCCTCTCGCCTTTCCCACTGATCCAGGCTCATATTCTTAGCAGATGCTACCACTGTGCTTGGCGATCAGAATACTAAGAGAAAAACAAGACTTAAAAAAAAATTTTTTTTTGAAACAGGATCTTACTATGTAAGCCCTGGCTGGCTTAGAACTCACTGTGTATACCAGGCCGGCCTCAGACCTCCCTTGGTCTTTCTGCCTCTGCTTTCTGAGTACTGAGATTACAAGGAATGTGTCACCATACCTGTAGAGAGCTAGGAAAACACTACACTTAAATACCTTTATTCTTCCTCAGAATTAAAAGAAAACCTATCAGATTGGTAGCATCAATTTTTTCAATGTTATATTACCCAGTGTTATTAGGGTAATTAATAATAGCTAGACATCATTTTAGAGGGGAATGTGGCAATTATTTCTCAAAAAAAAATGCAGGGGCAAAGGGACAGCTTCAGGTCAGTTCAAGCCAGGAACCTAAACAACATGGTAAGACACCATCTTAACAACACATACCTTTGCCTCGGTAAGTTCAGTGCTATACATTTACACTTCTGGATGTGTTCCCAAATTCATCACAGTATAAGTTCAGAGGTACACACTGTGCAACCTTGCTTTGTCTGTTGGGACTAAGTCTCGCTGTATATTCACAGTGGCCTGGAGCTCCAATGTAGACAAGATTCTGCCTCCCAAATACTGGGATTACAGGGCACAACCATGCCTGGGTATACCACACTGTTGTACTGTCACAAAGGGAGAAACAATTTAAATGTCATCAACAGGGCACAAGTTAAATAAGTTTACAGTCACAAGGAAGAATAGGATGTACATACTATTTGCCAGAAAGAAAATGGAGTCGGTGCGCTAGCAAAAATCAAATCAAACAAGGGAAGAGAGCATAAACGAGGAGATTGTGCAGGCATTGCACACATGTGGTACACTTACACACATGGAGGCAAAACCTCAAACACGTAAAAAGTAAATAAATTTGAAAATTAAAAAATTACTTCCTCAGATGCCTAGCCAGCAACTGCCTCTTTCATCCTTGATTCGTATCACTCTTGTTACTGATCTTAGAGCCCAGGATTACAGGAGCCCAGAAGACTTTTATAAGCCTCGTTTTTGCTTTATCTTTTCCCTCTGACTTGGCCTCCTTGGTTCACGATGGCATTCTGGCACTTGTATTCCGCTGCTATGCTTGTCTGTTCCCAAATAAACTACTTAATCTTTAAAGAATCTCTGTTTGTTACTCACGTTGACACAATCAGATAGAATTGTGTTTTGCAAGTAAAAACGTCACCCGGATACATTAAGAGCATAAACGCACACATACACACACACAAAAGGCTGCATGTGGTGGTATACACCTTTATTCTAGCACTGGGGAGGAAGAAGAAGTAGGTGGATCTCTGTGAGCTCAGGGTCAGCCTGGTCTACATAGTGAGTTCTAGGCCAGATAGGGCAATAGGGAGAGCCTATCTCAAAAACAAAATAACAACAGCAACAAAAATTAAAAACCAACGAGATCCAAAACAAATTGTGGTGTGTGTGTGTGTGTGTGTGTGTGTGTGTGTGTGTGTGTGTGTTTACTGCTATATAATGCTATATAAATGATTTTTTCTGGAAAATTATACAAGAAAGAGTTAAGAAGAGAGTCATTAGGGCTACAAATTAGGGTTAAGGATCTTTTCCTCTTCAACCCTCCTGGCTGGGTGAGGGATGCACACCTGTGGTTCTGTCTATATGGAAGGATGGGGTTATGCAAATACTCCCTGACTTTGTAAAAATGTAGCCACATACTCTCCACAAGCCTTTGCCCAGTCCCACACTTGTATATAACAGGAAATACTTATTCACATTGACTCCACTTGCGTTGGTGCTCTGCATTCCCAGGCATGCTGAAGACCACTGTTTCTCGCAGGAAAGCATACCCTGCTGTCAGAAACACATTCACCCACACAGCGGTGGCACTCTGAATATACCCATGGTTCCAGTTCAACCCAGCAATTACTAAGTATGGGCCCGGTAAGATGGTGCAGCAGGCTTGAGTTCAATTCTCAGGACCCACATGGTAGAGAGAACTGACTCCTAAAAGCTGTACTCAGATCCACTCGAACATGTGTGCACACACATAAATAAATAAATAATAAATAAATAAATAAAATCTTTAATGTAAATTTTTAAAAATCAATGACTAAGTACAAGGGCTGGGGATGCACCTCAGGGGAGGTCAAGCCGGGTGCGGTGGCACAAGTCTAAAGTTCCAGCACTCAAAAGGCAAGAAGCAGGAGCATTAGGGTTCAAGGTCACCCTTAGCTACAATATCCAGTTCCAGACTAGCCTGGGCTACATGAGACCCTGTAACCCTCAAAACAACACCTGGTTACTATGTACACTGCCTGACACAAGAAAAAGGTGCTAGGAATAGGAAAATTAACCAAACACAATGCCTATTGCCCAGGAGAGTGCAAAGACCCACACTACCATCTGTAGTATAAATCCCTAGATAGCCTTGAGGGAATCCTACTCAGACTACAGGACTGTCTTTAACAGAGACAAAAACGGCCTTGAATTACAGCTTTCTCTATATATGTTTTTTTTTTTCTTTCATTCATTTTGTTTGGTTGTTTTGAGACAGGGTCTGCTAATATAGAAGCTTGAACTTCTTGCTTGCATACTTCCTCTGTCTCCTAAGTGTGAGGATAACAGGTGAACACCACCATGCCTGGCCAGTCCACTCTTTCTCAGTACCTTCCTCCAGTAACCAAGCTGAGCATAATAAAAACTGTTTGAATTTATTGAACATCGGGGCTGGAGAGATAGCTTAGCAGTTAAGAGCACTGGCTGTTCTTGCAGAGGACCCGGGCTCAATTCACAGCATCCACATGGCAGCTAATAGCCGTCCAAAACACCAGTTCCAGGAGATTCTAACCTCTACAGGCATCGCACAACTCGGGTGCACTTACATACACGCAGGCAATACACTCACACATAAAATAAAAAATAATAAAATATTTTTTAAAAAAGAATTTATTGAACATTATTCCTTAAGAGGAATTATTCTTGGCTGGGTGTGGTGAGAAACAGAGACGGGAGAAAGAAAGTAAGTTCAACTCTCTGTGAGTTCAAGACCTGTCTGATCTACACAGTGAGACATTGTCTCAAAACAAAAGCAAGCAAATAAAACAACTACGAATGAAGATTACCGGGTGCGGTAATCCCTGCACTCAAGGGGCAGAGACAGGTGACTGTGTGAATTGGAGGACAGTCTGACCTATTTGTGAGTTCCACTTGAGCCAGGGCAACAGAACGAGACCCGTCTGGAAGAAGACCAAGACGAAGACATATGGCACTATGCAAACTACCTCACAAGTACATTCATTTTAGCCTCACGCCAACCCAGTGCGGAGTATTTTCATTTCTCAGAGGGAGAAACAGGTTCAAAATAGAGATTACAAGTCCACGACAGGATTTAATTGATCCACTTAACCACCGTTTACCTATCTCCCCAAACCCTCTAAGACATCCTGAGACTGACCCCCAGAAGCCACTCCTTTCTGACACATAGAGAGAAGGGAACCTACAGAGAGAAGAGTTCCTATTTGCACTGATAGAATTTTTGGTCAATTGCATATTTGGTTCCCCCGCTAAACTGCTTTTAAGACAGAGGGCACAATCCCGTCCAGAGTCGGAGGCCACTGGAACCAGGCACTGGCCGAGGCTCCTGGCGTCTGCGCGTGGGAACCCGCGGCCTTGCCCCTCCATTGGCCTCCGAGGGTAAAGTGACCATGGCTGTCTGGCCCAGGCCGGCCGGGCCCTGGCGTCTGGGCTACATTCACGATCAGAACGGGCAGGCGCCAGAACCCCTGTCTGGACGACACGCAGATGGGCACACACCGCCTGGGAAGGCACCCGCCCCACGAAGGAGGAGCGAGGGTCGGCCCCAGTGCGGCCCGGATCAGCGAGCTGCCGGGGCCGGGCGGGCAAGCGGAGGCTGGTGGAGAACGGCAACCAGGCCTGCCTCCCGGGGTGCCCCAAGTCTCCCCCCAGACCAACGAAAGCGCGAACCCGCTCCTCGGTTCTCACCTGGCACCGGGTTCCAACCGGGCGGCCAGCGAGCTGAGCGCCGCGACACGCCCCCCTTTCATTCACCTGGCACCCGCCCCCTGTGAGAGGCGGGGCAGCTGGCCAATGGCGGGAGCTCGCGGGCCCCGGGAGGCGGGCCCTTCAGCCAGCAGGTTTGTCAATGGCGCTGGAGGATGCGCCTGAGGGCGCCAGTGTTCTCAGAGTGATGGGAGTTGTGGTCTCAGCGCTCGGTTTTCGGGTAAAGAGTTAGTGGACAAAACTACAAATACCAAGATGCCAAAACGGATAAGGATCAGCTTTTGCAAAAAACTCCATCTGGGGCTGGAGAGATGGCTCCGCGGTAAAGAGCACCTGCTGCTTTTGCAGAAGCCCTGAGTTCAGTTCCCACCCACGTCAGGCCACTCATCCATCTGTAATTCCAGCTTCAGGGGAATCCGACGTCCTCTTCTGGTCTCCATGTGCACCTGCACTCACGTTCTCTCTCATAATTAAAATAAAGTCTTTTTTAAAAAATATTTTATTTATATTTTATCAGTGTATTGCCTGAATACATAAAATCTTTCATTCTTTTTATCTTATGTGTATGAGTGTTATGCCTTGCATGTATGTAGGTGCACCTGTGTCATGCAGTACCCACAAAGGACAAAAGAGGACGACATCCCCTGGAATTGGAGTGACAGACAGTTGATAGCCGCCAAGTGGATGTTGAGATTTGAACTGTCATCTTCTAGCAAGAACAATTCAAACAGAATAGGAGGAGATAGGCAGTCGTGAAATACACACGTGGAAAACAAAGTGGGTAAATGGCATGACAGGTCAAGAGACTGGACAACAGGCTGGGTGTGGTGGCGAAAGCCTTTAATTACAACACTGTGGAGGTAGAGGCAGGCAGATCTCAATGAGATTGAAACCAGCCTGGTCTACATAGTAATTTCCAGGCCAGCTATGGCTACAAGGTTTCAAAGAAAAAAGAAGAGGAAGCAGGAGAAGGAGGAGGAGGAGGAGGAAGAGGAGGGGGGAGAAAGAGTGAGTCGGGGTGGCCTTTCTCAGTTGTGACTGAGACCCTAACCAGGAAGAGTGAGTCATGCTCAAATGAAATTTAAAAAGCATTCAGAGTAGAGAGCGGTCTACAAAGGCTCTGAAAGAGATTAGAACATATGTAAGAAGCAGGAGATGACCCTGGCGATCGATAGCAGACAGAGCAGCTTCCTGGGCAAGTCCCCACATTCAGAAATGGTGTGTGCTTGGCTAAGTGCTCTGCTGTTTCCTGCTTGCAATGCGGGGTGTGTATGCACACATTTGTGTGTATGTGGATGAGCAGGTGTGTATGCATGTGTGTGTGCATGCATGTGGGGTCTAGAGGTCAGTGTTAGGCATCTTCCTCAATCAACTGCCACTTTTTTTGTCCACCTTAGTTTTCGAGTCAAAGTCTCTCACTGAACCTGAAGTTCATTGACCTCTTATGTCTTCATTTCTGTGTGTGTTCTTTGTTTTTGTTGGTGAATCTCTGGGAGTTCTAGGCCAGCCTGGTCTACATAGTAAGTTCCTGTCTCAAAAAAAAAAAAAGCATCTTTACATATAGCATTGCAGGAAAGATGATGAAGACACCGGGAAGGTTCAGGAAGAGCAGGTTTCATTTAGGCTGCAGCCTGGTGCAGAGAACTTATGTCTCAAAGTCTGGATCCCAAAGAGACAAAGTTCCTGAATTTTTATGCCTTCAACAGAGAGTTACAGCTCAGCAAATCAGTACTTGGCTAACAGCAATTAGTTAGAAAAAGCAAGCAGCTTGTCTAATTCTTAAGGGGGAAGAAAAGTGTAAAAAGTCTGTGTCTGAGACACACAGAAGTGAGAAAGTTTGGCTCTAGCTACTTGAGTCAGTGTTCTAGCGACAAACCTGTCAGCTCGACTTTGGCAACAGAGACAGACAGAAGATTAAAAGCCCTGTTTCCCTTGATTTTATTTTGTCTACATATGAATACCCCGTTTTCCCAGCACCGTTTATGGGAGAGACTTCCTTTTCTTCAATGTATGGTATTATTGCTGTTTTCAAATTCAGTTGGCTGTAAATATGGGGATTTATTTCTGCTTATATATCTATCCTGTTTCATTAGTCTAGTTGTCAGCTTTTTAAAATTAAACCCTTTGTGTGTATCTGTGCACATGAATGTAGGTGTTGGTGAAGGTCAGAAGAGGACTGTCAGACCATGTGGGAGTAATTCATACAATGGACATAATCTGTTAGTGGTTTTCTGTTGGGTTGTTTTTGTGTGTTTGTTTGTTGTTTTGTTTTGTTTTGTTTTGAGACAGGGTCTCCCTAAAGCCCCAGTTGGCCTGGAACTCACTATGCAGACTAGACTGCCTCCCAAGTACTGAGATTAAAGATGTGTGCCACCATGCCCAGCTTTAAAATGGACATAATCTGGACTACTGACTTTTAATTAACCACAACAAAACCATGTGCTTTTGTATCTTGTGACTTAGGTACCAGATCTTGTTTCCTGAAAACCTCAGTTTGGTACTCCATCTAAAAAGATAATGAAAGACTTTGGGTATGTTTGAGAATTAATATTTCAAAGAACTGAAAGCAAGCACATCAATCTCCATTGCACACAGTGAAGAGTAGGAGGGACAACTGACCTTGGACGAGTGGGATATTTTAGAATTAGGGATTAAAAGACTGGATGGTTTGTTAAGATTAGGGTTGAGTAAAGTTTGTACTTCACCAATTAAAGCTGGCGAAAACATTTTGAATAAAATTATGGATGAGGCTGGACTCAGAGACACAGTTCCATGGACAGAGTCCCAGGAAGACCGTTCCATCAGCACAGTTCCAGGAAACAGACAGCTCCACGAGACATCCAGGGGAATGTGTCCTCCAAGTTTGGGCCCACTCTTAAAAATTAAATTTAAGAGTCAGGCTTTTGTTGTTGTTGGTTTGGTCCTTTTGAAACTATAGGCCAGGCTGGCCTGGAACTCCCTTTATAGACTAGGCTGGCCTAGATCTTGCAAAGATCCACCTGCCTCTGCCTCCAAGTCCTAGAATTAAAGGTGTGCACCCCCACAATTGTCAAAAGTCAGGCTTTTTGTTCAGGTAACTACAATGTTGATGTAGTAATGCCATAAGCACTCCTAGAGCAGGAGCTACAAGTGGTTGGGAGCTGCACCATATGAGTGCTGGGAACCAAACTCAGGTCCTTTGGAAGAGTACCAAGTACTCTTAACTACTAAGTCATCTCTCTAGCCCCTAGTTGCCAGTTTTTTTGTGAGTACCATACTGTTTTTAGTTACTCTAGCTCTGTAATGTATTTTAAAGTAAGCTATTATAATCCCTCTGTGCTGGATAGCTTTAGTGTTGACTTGACACACCTGGGTTGAGGGAGCCTCAAATGAGAAATTACCTCCATTGGACTGGGCTGTGGCCATGTCTGTGGGCTACTTTCTTGACTGTTGAATGATGTGGGAGGGTCCAGCGCACTGTGGGCAGTACAACCCCTGGGCAGGTTGTTCTGTGTTATATAAGAAAGCAGGCTGAGCAAGTCAGTATGCAGCATTCCTCCATGGCCTGCGCTTCAGCTCCTGCCTCCAGGCTCCTGCCCTGAGCTCCTGTCTTGGAATCCCTTAGTGATGAACTGTGACCTGGGAGATGTAAATCAAATAAACCTTTTGCTCTCTAAGTTGGTATTGGTCAGAGTGTTTTGTCACAGCAACGAGCAGCAAACTAGAACACCCTCTAACTTTCTTCTTTTTATTCAGGATTGCTTTGGCTATTTGAGGTCTTCTGTGATTCAGTACAAGTTTTGGAAGTGGTTTTTTTTCTATTTCCATAAAAAATATCATTGGTATCTTAATAGGAATTTCACTGACACTGTAGAAAACTAAAGTAGAACTAAAGTTCACTTTAGAAAATGTAGACATTTTAACAGTATTAATTCTCAGCAAGGCATGGTGGCATATGCCTGTAATCCTCGCAGTGAGGAGACATGATAGGAGGCAAGTTCAAGGCCAGTCTAGGCTACATAGTGAGCACAAGGCCACCGTGAAAAATATAGGCAAACGGTATCTCAAAACCCAAAATACAGTGGACCTGGTGGCTCAGACCCATAATCCCACCTACTGAGGAGGCTGAACCAGAAGAAGCACAAGTTCAAGGCCAACTTGAGACACAGAGTGAGTTCAAGATCAGCCTAGCCAATGTAGTAAGACAACCACCATCCCATACACCATTCCAAAAGAAAAGAGAAAAAGAAATGAACTGGCTTGACTGCCCAGGGGTAGAGCACTTAACTAGCATGTAGGAGGTTGGTTCAATCCCTAGTACCATTTTTTTAAAAAAAGAGAGAAAAAAGAGAAGAAATAAAGTTAATTCTAATTCATGGACATGGGGTCTCAATTGTGAACGTGTCCTTTTCAATTACTTTTATGGGGTCTTATAATTTTCATTGTACTGATCCTTCCCTTCTTGAGCTAAATCTTTGGTTACTGTTTTGAGACAGGGTCTCATCCTGTACCCCTTTCTTTAAAAAAGAAAAAAAATCTTAAAAAAAAGAAAGCTACAGGAAAACACTAGGAATAAATTTAGGCAAAGACAAGCAGGGCATGGTGGTACATGCCTTTAATCCCAGCACTTGGGAAGCAGAGGCAGGCAGATCTCTGTGAGTTCAAGGCCAGCCTAGTCTACATAGCAAGTTCCAGGCCAGCTGGGGCTACAGGGAGACCCTGTTACAAAAAGACTGGAAAAAAAATTAAAAAGAGTATGTGCTACTCTTCCAGAGGAACTGTAACTCTAACCCCAGGGGATCCAAGGCACATACACACATGCATAAAAATAAAATCTTTTTAAAAATTGACTATTTTATTTATTGTTTTTATTTAATGTGTATGAGTGATTGCCTACATGTATGTAATACACCTATGTTATGCAATGCCCATGGAGGACAGAACAGGACATCAGATCCCCTGGAACTGGAGTCACAAATGGTTGTTAGCCTCCATGTGAGTGCTGGGATTTGAACCCAGGTCCTCTGTCAGAGAAGTCAGTGCTCTTAGCCACTGAACCTCTCTAGCCCCTTAAAAATGTTTTAAAGTAGTGATTGCCTTGGCCAAGAGTGGTGCTCTCTTTTTCTCTCTCTTTTCCTACTGGCTTTGGTCCACAATATTCTTCACTAAAACTTTTGTGTCAATTCTGGTCTGGTGGATACTTGCCTGCACACTTGGGCTCACCATCATTCCAGGCCTGTTTCTGGAGGTTCTGTGAGGGTAGGGCCACTCTGGCAGGCCCATGCAGATGAGGCCCAGCTGGCCCAGCTGCAGCTATATGGCTCTTAGTCTCCTAAGGCCTAGTGGGAATGGGACTGCAGTGGATGTGGTACAGCATGCCCTGAGTGGGGTGTGACACCTTGTGTAACCGTGATCTCATGCTGAAGCTTCGTGGGAAAGAGAAGAATCTAAAGAGAGACACTGAGCCCCTCCCTTCAGCTATCAGACTCCAACCTTTCTTTACTTGTAAAATTAATGTGTTTAGTAGACATGAGAAGCTGATCTCCAAAGAAGGAAACGGGAGTTACAGACAGTTGTTAGCCGCCATGTGGGTGCTGGGGATCGAACCTGGGTCCTCTGTGAGAACAGCCAGTGCTCTTAACCTCTGGGCCATCTTTCCAGCCCCAAATCCAAGTTTTTGCCATTTAATCTCACAAGCTGCACCATCCGGATAGAACACCAATATCAGAAAATGGCAGGTATCAAAGGATAGGACATAAATCCAATGAAAACACAGCATTCTGCCCTTTATTTAAATCCTAGGAGTCATGTGGTCTGAGACAAATATAGGCATTCTCTCCAAACCAAATAACACTCCAGACGTCCATCGCCTGAGCAGGTCCTGCGGTTGACGGGTCTCGTTGGGTTCTGGAGACAATGCACATTATGGGGTGTAACTCTTCTTATTTCCTTATTTACTTATTTAAGTAAAGTGTAGAGCAAGAGAGGACAAGGGGAGCGCTCCAGCTGCTCCAGCTGCCATGTAAGCAGTTCAGCTTTTGGTCATTGTATTTGTCTGGCTTATCTAGAGGAAGCGAGCGGATCCAAGGCACATGTTCTTAATCCCAGCACTCCAGAAGCAGAGACAGCTGGGTCTACGTGAGATCAAGGCCAGCCAGGTTTACACAGGGAGTGCCAGACCAGCCAGGGAGGGCTATGTAGTGAGACCCTGTCTCAAAAAAGGGCGGCGGGATTTCTTAGGTTCACACAATTGGGCCTGGGTACTCCAATAATGGCCATCTGCACACTGGAGAGGCCAAGAACCTGGTAGCCGTTCCAGCCACAAGACTGGATGCTTCAGCCATCCAAATACGTTGCTGTCAGCCTAGAGGACCCCCAGCGGCTTCCACGTTGAAGGGCGAAGGCAGCTGGGTTCTGACGCAGTGAAGGATGACAGCAGTGAAGGATGACAGCCACACCAATAACGGGACAGCCGCTGCCAGCAGGAAGAGAAGGCAGACCAGCAGCCCTGGTTTGTTTGTTTATTTGTTTGGACCTCTTTATATTTGGCTGTCCATTCTAGGGGAAGTTTCTGCCTCCCTCAGTTAATCTTTCCTGGAAATGCCCTCACAGACCCACCCAGAGGTATATTTCTTAGTTGATTCCAGGTCCAATCAAATTGAAAATCAAGATTAACCATCAAAGCCCTGATGACTGAACAGATCCAGACCTCAAAGTGTCAGAGAAACGAGGATACGCTATGGAGCCTATCACAAACACTGGGCAGGATCCCTGGAGGGGCTCTCACGGTTTGGAGGCAAAACCATGCCTCATTAATAATGGATTTTCACTGAGTTCTGGTAGACTGTACCCTTGACCATAGGGTACCAGGTGATCTTGCAATCTGAGTTGCCCATCAGGAACTGGGCGTTTTGGGGGCCAATATTCAGTAGTTTTCATCCATCTAAAATGTGGACAAAACAGTCCAGAAGGTACAGTGAGCAGGCTGTTCACACTTACAGGGTTCTCATCCCTGCCACACTGCTACAGTGACTTCAACCCATGTGAGAGGAAGGAACAATATGGGATTTCTTGAAGTGTGGCTCATTACTACGTGCTGGTACAAGCCTGTTCAAGAACAGTCCTGGCAGGAGCACCCGACTCGAGCTGATCCAAAAGAAGAACAGAGGTGTGAGTCTCAAAAACAATTCTGCAAGTCACTAGAAAGGCATTATGATGGTAATTTCAGTAGCATCAAAAAACGAGACCTAGAAAACGATGTGTCTTCTACCATTGAGCCAGTCCAAAAGCACCACCTCCTGAGAGCCTTAGTCACAGAACCACACCCAGAGCCAGTCCTGAGTGCCTATTGAAGCAATATTTTTTATGTTTTGGACTCCTTTTTGGAACTATAAGAGTTACATGTCACAACAGCACCCAACATACAAAAGATGTTCTTCTTTATTATACATTACAAGGTGCTATAGTACGTATCTGGGAGGCTGAAAGAAAGAGCTTACAATCACACAGCACTTTACAAGCACAGTCAGGACCAGGGATGTAGCACTAAGAAGGGGATGATGTACAATGTGTGTAAATGCTTCATCTCTCCCTCCATCCCTATTGTCGTCAGTGTACGGGGAGATTAACTCTACCATCCATCACAATCTCCCTCAGTTTTAAGTTACTAATGTGACGTCACCGAATATGTGGTTGGAAAAAGACGGAGAATGTAGCACACTCTCATATTGTACTTCCACCATATTGATCAATGTGAGTCACTTCAAGAGCAGAGGATAGTGAAATGCATAAAGATAGCCATATGGCTGGACAGATAGCTGAGCTGGTAAAGTGCTTGCCTTGCAAGCTCAAGAACTGAGTTCAATCCCTAGGACACACATTTAAAAAGCCAGTTGTGGGAGCTGGAAAGATGGTTCAGTAGTTAAATGCACTGACTGCTCTTGTAGAGGACCCGGGTTCGATTCTCAGCACCCACATGGTAGTAACAACCATCCCTAACTCCAGTTCCAGTCAAAATCCAACAACCTCTTCTAACCTCTTTAGGCATTGAACCGCATGAATGCACTTACATACATGCAGACAATGCACGCATTCACATAATAAAATAAAATAAAATAAAACAAAACAAAATAAAAACAGGTGTGATGGTATATATGTAGTCTTAGCACTTTGGAAGTGGATTCAAGCAGATCCTGGGGCTCACTGGCAACCAACCTAGCCTACTTGATAAGTTTCTGGTCCGTGAAAGATCCTGTCTCAAAAAAAAAAAAAAAGTGGACAGTGCCTCAAAAAGTGGACCTCTGGCCTCCACATGCAACATGTAAGAGTTCATGGACACACACACACACACACACACACACACACACACACACAGAGAGAGAGAGGAGGAGGGAAGAGAGAGAGAGACTAGTTGCAGCCTGTAATCCCAGCTACTCGGAAGGCTAAGACATGATGATTGCAAATTCCATCACAGCCTGAGCAACATAAAGATTTGTCTCAAAATTCATTAATACTTACTACATAGTAATGAGTTTGGGAGTATTTAATACTTTCGTTTTCATATAATTTGTGTTTTTGCCTATTTTATTACATTTATTTATTGTGTATGTGCTTATGTACCATGGCATGGGTGAGGAGGTCCGAGGACAACTTACAGGAATCAGTTCTCTCTCCCCTCCACATGACCCCGGGGATCAAACTTAGCAAAGGCCTTTATCCACTGAGCTATCTTGCCAGCCCAGTTTTTAAATGTATTATGTTTATGTAATTTCATAAATACATACACATATAATGTTTATATAATTTAATTTTTTTTATAATGACAGTAAGTGCTCACCACCCAGCATATAAAATTACTGACGTTTGAACAGTCAGCTCTAGAAGGCTGAACCACAACCACTCAGTAGGCTTTTAGGCCTTCTCTGTGCTGCCTGTACCAGTAATTTAGGCAAGTTCACATTTGTGCCAGGTCCCGCATATTATTTAGCCCTTATGTCTGCCAAGTCTATGCTGGTGTCTCCACAGCAGAACTAGTTGGGCTTGAGCCTTTGAAGCCATCAGAAACTCTTAAAGTCTTAAATCACCTCCCAGGATTGTCCAAGTCTTGGCTGCCTCCCATTGAGAGAGTCTGCCCTCTCCAAGGAGTAGGAACGGTTCTCCAGGATCGCGCCCTCCTGAGACAGGGAGCAAGTAACGCATAAATAATGAGTCCACAGCACCATCTAGTGGTCATTGGATGTCAGAGCATTTTGGAAAGCAAAGCAAGGATTCTGGGGACAAGAGTCATCAGCATAAAGGAGTCTAACAGGGCTGAAGGACAGATTTGGATGAGAAGAAGGTCTGAGAATCCGCAACGGAGTGAATTAACCTGCATTCACATGAGACCTTAGAGGCCACAGGAGAATCCGAAAACAGTTCTAGTAAGAAAGTGACCAGGATTCATAAGCCCACATTAAGATCTTACTCTAGTGACTCCCAGTCCAGAATTTTTTTCAACATACTGTTTGATTAAACAAATGCTTACTGACCCTCTCCCAGTGCCAGGCATAGTGTTAGGCTCTGAGGACATGGGTGAGGGCTAAGACAATGATGCTTAACACATGTATACACATAGGGCTTTGTGCCACCTTGATTTGCTTACATCTTTAAGCCTCACAACAACTAGGATTAGAATCACATGTCAGGATGAAGATAGTAAAGCCTGCGGTACAGGCCATATTGCTGGAGAGTCAGGCCATATTGCTGGAGAGTGGCTAAACTAGGATTTGAATTCACATCCATTTGATGCCGGTGAAAGGAAAAGGAGCAAAGGTCAAAGTATGGCAACAAACAGAAGACTAGAGGATTCTATCACCCATGAGGACTTTGTGGGCAAGCACTGCGCTAGGCTTGGGGGTGATACAGCGAGACAATGGTGTGTAATGAAAAGGGAGGAAGTAGCTCTTGCCTGTCGTCAGCTTATTATCTGGGTGAACAGGCAGGACACAAAGCCGGAATAGGTGAAGACGTAACATACGAAAAAGCAAAGGCATGTGAGACATGCAGAAACTTGATTTGAGTAGACAACTTTGGGAACAAATCAAAATTCTAGCGTTTCCTAGTTTTGCAGCCATGGGAGGAGATTCCATTTCTCTGAATATCAACTTTTTTATTTTTTGAGACAGGATCTCCCTGTAACCCAAGCTGACCTGGAACTTGACCAGGCTGGCCTTGATCTCACAGAGATTCACCAGCCTCTGCCTCCGGAGTGCTAGATTAAAGTCATTTGCTACCACACCTGGCACAAATACTATTTATTTATTTATATTTTTATGTGCATGAGTGCTTTGCCTACATCTGTGAAGCGCATCTGTGTCACGCCATGCCCTCAGAAGCTAGGAGAGGGCATCAGATTCCCCGGAACTGGGGTTATAGACAGTTGTTAGCTAGCATGTGGGTGCTGGAAACCAAACCCAGGTCCTCTGCAAGAGGAGCCAGTGCTCTTAACCACTCAGCCACCTCTCCAACTCCACAAATAACTTTCTTAGCAAAACCGTTTGGAGTGGCTGGTGATGTAAACCTACAGTCCCAGGGCTCGTGTGGCTCTTGTAACTAGTAGTTGTGGAGTGGCAAAAAATGACTAGATTCTGGCTTTGTTTTAAAGGCAGGAGGATGGGGATTTTGAGGACAGCTTGGACTACATAGCAACTCCAAGACCAGTCACAAAACAAAACCTGTCTTTATTTCATAGATGTGGTTTTATCTTGTGTATGAGTGTTTTGTCTGCATGTGGATATATCACTGTGTATATGCCAGAAGAGGGGATTAGATTCCATGGAACTTGAGTTGTAAGCTGGAAGTGGGTGCAGGAGACTAGACCCAGGGTCTTCAAGAACAGCAAGTGTTCTTAACCACTGTGTCACCTCTCCAGCCCCAACAGGACCCTGTCTTAAAGGCATGGTGGTACACACCTTTAAACCTAACACCCAGGAGGCAGAGGCAAGTGAATCTCTGTGAGTTCAAGGTTAGTCTAGTCTACCTAGCAAGTTCCAGGCCAGCTGGGGCTATTGGGAGACCCTGTCTCAAAAAAAGAACCCTCACAAAAAAAGACAAAATTAAAAACAAACGTAAAACAAAGCCTAGGGGATCTGGAGCTGGAGACATGGCTCAGAGGTTAAGAGCACTGACTGCTCTTGCAGAAGACCCAGGTTTGATTCCTAGCACCCACAGCTAACAACTGTCAATAACTCCAGTTCCAGGGGATCTGGCACCCTATTCTGGCCTCCTCAGGCATTGCATAACATGGGTGCACAGACACACATGCAGGCAATACACTCATACACATAAAACAAAATCATAAAAATAAAATATTTTTAAAAACAAAGCCTTTGGTGACATCATACAGGCAAGATGGACATGTGACCCAATGGTAGAGCACTTGTCTTGAATATTCAAGGCCCTGCATTTGATCCCTAGCTCCACAAACCAAGCTGACAAAAAAAAAAAAAAATTCTTCTGTTGATTCTTCTCTGTATTCAAAGGTCTCGGAATCTAGACGCTAATGGCCTTCACCGCCTCATCCCCAATTTCTCTTCCTCCTTTCATTTTAGCTGTTCCAGATTTTCCACATTAGACTTGTCTTTGTCCTTGCTTTCTTGGTATATATTCTTTCATTCCCTCAGCAGATATCCAATGTGTATCTCATACCAGACACTGTTTGGGGTGCTGAGGGTAGACAGCCAATCAAGACAGACAAGAATCTCTGCCTTCCTGGAGGTCACATTTCTGGTCAGAAAGAAACAAGTAACTTCTTTTAACAGCTAAAATGCACAGTATTCTTGAGAAAAGAAACTAAGCAGGGAAGAACTGTGATGATGCTGGGGACATATCCTTCGGTTTCAAATAATGTGGTCAGAGAGGCTAAGGAGATGAAATAAGAACATTCTAGGCAGAAGGAACACATTCAAGTCAGGGAAGCACCTGAAATCTTCAGGGAAATCAAAGTAAAAACTCTGTGTGTAAGAATGTTTTACCTGAATGTATGTAAATGTATCAGGTACATGAAGTGCTTGTGAAGGCCAAAAGGTGGTGATGGATCCCCTGGAACTGAAGTTACAATCACTTGTTAGTCATCATGTGGGGTACTGGGAACTGAACCCAGGTCCTCTGCAAGAGCAGTCCATGCTCTTAACCACTGAACCATTTCTCCCTACAGTTTTAAGTTTTTTATGTCTGTGAGTATTTGGCCTATACGTAGGTAAGTGCATTCATGTCAATCATTGCCAGAAGAGGCCAGAAGAGAGTGTCAGATCTCTTGGAACTGGAGTTATAGGTGGTTGTTAGCTACCTTGTGGATGCTGGGAACTGAACTCCCTCCCTGCCCACCCCACTGCCTCCTCTGCAAGAGCAGCAAGTGCTCCTAAATACTGAGCTATTTCTCCAACCCTTGTTATACATATTTTTATATATAGGATAACATAACAAAATTTACCATTTCAGAGCAGGGGATGTAACTCAGTGGTAGAGTGTTTACCTAGCACATACAGTGCCTTCGGTTAAATCCCTTAATATAAAAAAGTCGTAGTCATTTTCAGTTTGATGGTTCATGAATCAAATCAGTGCTGTCTATGGAGCCAACACTATCATCCATCTCCAGAACGTTTTCATCTTCCCAAGGTGAAACTCTCTTTCGTATATTGTTCTCCCCAAGCCCTTAGTAACCACCGTTCTACTTTCTATGAATTTAACTACTCTACCTCTCTTTTTTCAGTTTATTTATTTTAATGTGTATGCGTGTTATGCCTGCATGTATGTAAGAGCACCATGTCATAAAGTTCCAGAGGAGGACAGAAGAGGGTGTCAGCTCCCCTGGATCTGGAGTTAAGAATGGTTATTATCTTCCATGTGGGTGCTGGGATTGAAACCAAGGTCCTCGGCAAGAGCAGTCAGTGCTTTTAACCGCTGAGCCATTTCTCCAACCCCTCTAAGTACCACTCTTAAATGTAGTAATCCAATAGCTATTCTTTTTTTTTTTTTGGCCTGGCTTATTTTACTTAGTATAATGTCTTCAAGGTTCATCCATGTTATATGTCAGAATTTCTTCCCTTTTAAGGTTGAATAATGTTCTATTATGAGCACATTATATATTTTATTTATTCATTCACCCATCAATGGACCCTTAGATTTCTTCCATGTTTTTATTATTGTAAATGATATTTCTATGAACACGGGTGCTCAACTATCTGTTCAAGATCCACTTTTAGTTCTTTGGGGTATATGCCTAGAAGTGGAATTGCTGGATCATACAGTAATTCTGTTTAATTTTTTGAGAAAATGCTATATACATCACAAAAAGCAGTTGTTCCATTTTATATTCTCACAAACTTAAGGTGTTTTTGTTTTTTTTTTACTAGCAAGATAGGAGAAATAATACGTATAACAGAAATAATCTCTTTAAAGACGGATGGGGCCACATGGAGCGGGAAGTGGGAGAATTACTAGGACTTGTAAAGGGGCGGGGTTGACCTGAGCTAAGGTTCATCCTTGCCGGAGGGATGCGCGGTAGGGCAGTGGGTATGGAGGCGGGATTTAATTCCCCACTCCAACTCAACAAAACTCAGTCACTCTCTTTCTGGTCTCTGGATTTCTTCAGAACGTATTCAGCTCATGCTGTGTTAAGCTGAGCAACTGAGGATGGAGATGGCTGAATGCGTGACGGCCTCTCTAAATGATACTGGAGGTCCTTCAGACGGTGCCTCCAAGTAGTCTCTGAATTTTCCTCACAACCCTCCAAGCTCAGGCCCGGAGCCCTGAGGTCTGAGCGCGGAATTAGTACCGACACGGAACGCAGCTGGTTTCACAAAGGGGGGCGGTCCTAGCCCTAAACTCCAGGATCCTGGAGTTCGAACCAAGCCCCTCCCAGAATTCCCCTTCTACTTCCGATTCGCGTTCCAACAAACTGGCCAAACTTGGCCCAGAGCGGCCTCCGTAGAGGCCAGACCAAAAAAAAATTTGAGGTTGGTAGAGGTGGGACCGGAAGACAGTATTGAATAACAATTGGATCCAGAGTCTAAAGGCGAGGTTTAAAAACGAGTTGGGGTCTCAGATTGGACAGAGCTCTGGGAGGCGGGGCCTAGTGACAGAGAGGGCGGGGCCTTAGCTGAGGGCGGGGCCAGGTCGAAGATTGGGACGCGCGCTCGGGGGTGGTGCCTGAGGGGGCGGGGCCGTGTCGGAAGTCAAAGGTCGGTAAATAGTGGTGATGTCATGTAGGCAAGATGGCGGAAGGGTGAGCCCGTCATTCCGCTCCCTGGCGTTGGGGCCTGGGTCCTCCCGGGGTTGGGACTCGGAGCCATGGTCGCCTTGGGGGACCGGCCGTCCGCGCGGGCGTGGATGAAGCCGGAAGGGCAGAGTGGAGCCGCCGTGAGAGGGGGTGGAAGGCGGCCGGCGGAGCCGCAGCCCAGGGAGGACCACTGTGGGTCCGGGGTGGGCTGGAGTGGCACGGCCGGGCCGCCATCTGTGTCTTGTCTTCCGCAGGGAGGACGTGGGGTGGTGGCGGAGCTGGCTGCAGCAGAGCTACCAGGCAGTCAAAGAGAAGGTAAGCCGGGCCAGCACCCTTCTTCCCTCGGCGGGGCCCCTCCTGGCCACCAAGTCCAGACAGCCATGCCTGACTTTCTGCAGCCCCTGTGAAGCCATTTGATAAAGGCTTCGAGGGAAAAGGATTCTGGGAATGAAAAAAAATTCACTCATGTAAACCCTTCCAGTATTACACGATATGACAACCCCCAGCCTCTGACAGCTCTGGAGGATACAGACCTTAGCCACACAGACACAATCTTGGGCCTCACCAAGCTCAGCCTGGAGGGGAGGCAGTCGTTAACCAAATTGTCACACACAAAAATTGCTGTTGTAAATACTGCGAAAGGAAAGTACCTAATATCTTGGATGTAGCAAAACAAGAACTCGGGCCAGAGATGCGGATCGGCCATGCACACTGGTGCTTGAGCGAGTGGTTTGCAAAGGGGGATAGAGAGATTGATGCCAGAGAGGAGAGACTTTTAAATGTCTAGCTAAATAATTCCTGTGGGCTGAGTAATGCTTAGTCCTGCCAGTGGATGTTCCTGTTTTAGCCCATGTTTGTTTGTTAAAACCAGCACAGCCAACATGTGGAAAAACTAATTACTATGTACCTCAAGCAAGTGAGGTGAATCCTGCTTCAGGGCAGCCTCCAGAAGGTTTCAAGTTTCAGATCAGCCCCCTGTGTTGGGAGGGTTTTTAACTCCCTTGGCCTGTGTACTTCTGGATCACCATTCAGCTACAGCCCAGCACCTCTGAGAAGTCCCTGAGTTGTTTATTTTCTTGAACTCTTTCACTGTGAGGTTTAAATGAGACACACACACCCCCAAATAGCTTGCTTCCTGTTAGGCAGTTTTCTAGAAGGAAAATGGCATTCGTTCAAGCCTTACATGAGGGCTTCCTTCTGTGTTTCAAGGTTGCTTAACATAGCTCATGGAAAATAAAGGTAGTTGGTCAGCCTTCTCCTTTGCTCTTGGGGAATTCCTAGTGTGAACCAAATGGTGATGGGTGTTGTTACTGCATGTTACAGTAGAAGGCTTCGTTCTCTCTCAGTTACTTGTGCTTAGAGGAACTTGAGCAAGTTATTTGACCTCCCTAGGCTTCATATCCTCAACTGTAAAGTGAAATAATAATGACACCTCAGTGGGATCATCATGAGGATTCAATGATAATATAAGTGAGGCATTAAGGACAGTGCCTAGCACTGTAAGTACCAGATAAGCATTAACTGCTTTTATTAAGTACTGATGGGGGTGATGGAGAAACATAGTCACCATCATCTGTCCACTTTTTCCTTCTGTTTTTTGGGGGGTGGTCTTGTGGTGCTTTCATTGTCTTCCTTCCCACCCTGGTTCTCTGTGGATTGCTCACTTCCCTGCTGCCTTAGCCGGGGGCGGGAGGGGAAGAGCTTCCAGCTCTGCAAGGGTGCTATATCTGCCTTCCTCTGCTCCTCACCTCCTCCTGGCCTGTGCGTCTACCTCCTGTGCATCCATGTGTGTGTACATGCACAGTACTAGAAAAGGGCACATTTGCTCCTTATCTCCACCAGATTCCCCAATCTCATTGGGTCAGAGAGCATTCCCCAACAAATTCCTTTGACTTCAGAAACTCTTCCTTCAAGATCTTGTTCAACAGCGTCACATACTTTTAAAATAGGGAGGTCAACAGGTTTGATCCCTCCCCACCCTTGAAGGCACCACCTTACACACTTATCTGTGGTCACACTCAGCCTCGCACTTGCCAGCCATGGGTAGTTTTCAGCCTTATCTTTCTGGACCTCTCGGCAGCACTTGGCACTAACGTTTGCTCCCTTTTTCTTGAAACTTCACTCTTGATTTCTGTGACATAATTCTCTCTCAATTCTCCACATACTTCCTCAGATTTTCTTTTTCTGGCTTTTGAGCTCCTCTTCCTGTTTCCTGTTTCTTTTCCCTGAACTTTGGTGTTTGAGGATAGCTCTTGCTGAACCGCTTTCCTAAATGTCCCGGGGTCTTCTTGGATCCTTCATGTCTGTCCTGGTTGGCTTCTGTTGTCAACCTGACACACCTAGGAAGAGGGAACCTCAACTGGGGAATTTCTTCTAGACATGACTGTGTGGCATTGTCTTGATGGCTGAGTGGTGTGGAAGGGCCTAGCGCCCTGTGGGTGCTGCCATCTCTGGGCAGGTGGTCCTGTATTAGAAAAGAAAGGCTGAGAATGGGCCAGGAGAGCAAGCCAGTAAGCAGTGTTCCTCCATGGTTTGCTTCAGCTCCAGCCTCCAGCTTCCTCCTCTTCGTTCTTGCCTGACTTCCTCAAAGATGGACTGTCACTTGGAAGTGTAAGATGCAATAAGCACTTTCCAGGCTGCTTTTGGTCGGTGTTTTACCACAGATACAGAAACCAAATTAAGGCAATGCCCGAGACTCTAAGAACTTGCTCTTCTGTATTTGCTCACCCGACCAGCGGCACCTTTCCAGTCCCCTGTCCGAGCAGCGCCTCTCGGTTCTTTGCCCTCAGTCAGCATCTCTATATAATCACCAAATCCTCTTTCCCCCTACTTCCTGTTTTATTTTTTGTTTGTTTTTATTTTTCAAGATAGAGTCTTGCCATGTTGTCTAGACTGGCCTTGAACTCGGTCCTCATCATCCTCTGCCTCAGCCTTTTGCCTGGTGTTTCTTTTACTTTTTTTTTAATGTGTTTATTCTACCATGGCATATATGTGGAAATCGGATGACTTTTCAGGAGTTGGTCCTCCTACCTTGTTTCTAAGGCAGGATCTTTCCTTTTTCTGCTGCTATACTCTGTAACAAGCTTCTAGGAGATTCTTCTGTCTCTGTCTCCCATCTTGCTGGGATTACAGATGTGAGCCACCACATCTTGTGGGTTCAGGAATCAAACTCTGGCTTGTCAGTCCTGCTAACAAATGCTCTTACCTGCCGAGCCATCTCAGCAGATCTTACCTAGTATTTTGTTGAACTGATCCCATCCTCTACCCTTACCAGCATTATCTTTGTTCATTTTATTTTCTTCTTGTCTTTTTTTTTTAATAGAATCTCCTGTAGCCCAGGCTTGTCTCAAACTTAGTATATAGCTGAAGTTGGCCTTGAATTGGAGGTGTATGTCACCATGCCTGGCTTATATGCGCTGTCTGAATTATCCGAATAAGCTGTCTGACTGGTCTTTCTTATTCTTCTAAATGTCACTCTTGGTCCAGCTTCCATGCCAATCACTTGATTGACCTATTGAAAAATCTCAGTTGGTCATGGTTAACATGCCTTTAATCCCAATACTCAGGAGACAAAGGCAGAAAGATCTGTGTGAGAGGCCAGCCTAGTCTACATAGTGATACCCTGTCTCAAATAATAAAAAGTGTTGGGCATGGTGGTACATGCCTTTAATCCCAGCACATAGGAGGTAGAGGCAGGTGGATTTTTGTGAGTTCAAGACCATCTTGGTCTACATAGCAAGTTATAGGCCTGCTATGGCTTCAGGGAAACCTTGTCTCAAAAAGACCAAAAATAAGAGAGCTTATTTGATTGATCCCATGTAAAATAAGAGAGCTTTCAAGGTGGGGTGAGCCCAGAGGGTCCAGGAAGTCATCCTGGCGTAGGGGAGTATGGTACAAACAAGGCAGACATGGAAGGCTACTGAGGGCCTGCTGACTCAAGCTGACCTTGAGTGACAGGTGAGAAGCAGGTTGGTTAGACAGGAGCAAGTATCATTTAGTCTAATGAGGCTTTATGGAACAGTGGAACCAAGACCTTGAGGAAGAATTTGCCCTTCCTTCCTTTGATTGAAAAAAAAATCACATACCTTTCATCATGTTATTTGAAATTTCAAGCAGATATGACTTAAAGCAACTCTTCAAAGTCTATTTTCTGTTAAGACTGTGAATATCCCCTTCCCTTTGCCAGTCTGCTTTCAAGATCACTGACCTGGTTCCTCTCCCACATTCAGTAGAAGAAAAACAAGAACTAGATGAGACACTCCTGGCTACATAGTTTGTGAGTGTCTGTACTGAGATTCAGATCTGTGCTGAGCTGCTCTTTTCTGCGTTCTCTGCACTCAGGTATTCCCCGGTCATGGAACTGGGACAAGTGAGCATTATTCCCCAGCCCAAGCTCTCACGTCACTTGACATTTCCACCTATCAGTCTGGTACTTAAGAAACACAAAGAGCAGACACAGGGGTGATGGGACCTGCTGGCTCTGTCATCCTTCTCTGTCTTCCCTAGTCCTCTGAAGCTTTGGAATTCATGAAGCGGGACCTGACAGAATTTACCCAGGTGGTACAGCATGACACGGCCTGCACCATCGCAGCCACAGCCAGTGTGGTCAAGGAGAAGCTAGCCGTAAGTACTCCCCACACCTTGAATGACCAGCCTTCACAGTCTAGCCTGCCCTGGGATCCTGGTGGGGACTCCAAACTCTTCTCATTAGGTGATTATTTTTCCCCTGAGATGAGAATATGAGTATTTTTCCTCCCATTTTGAAAGTTTTTCTGTGCCTGTACTGTTTCAACAAATGTTTTCCATTAGCAAAATCATTCATTGTAGAAAATGCAAATAAGTATGACGAGAGAAAGAGAGAGAGACCACCTTAGAGACACCCAGAAACCTCTTCTTGTAGCAGTAACTATTGTTAATATCTGGGGGCTATTCCCCTATATACTTTTTGTTTTTGAGTCAGGGTCTTCCTGTAGCCCCAGCTGGCCTGGAACTCACTGGGTAGATCAGGCTGGTCTGATCTCACAGGCAGATCTGTTTGCCTCTGCCTCTGTCTCTGGAGTGCTAGGGTGAAAGGCATGTGTCGTAACGCCCAGTTTAATGTCATATTTTTATTTTTTGTGTGTGTACATGTATGGGTGACTGTCACAGTATGAGTGTAGATAGAGGTCAGAGGACAACCTTTTGGGGAGTTCTCTCCTTCCATCTTATGGGTTTTGGGAGAGAACTCATGCCATCAGGCTTGACAGCAATCACCCTTATCTACTGAGACATCTTGCCAGGTATGCATACCATATTTTTTTTAATCTACTTTCCCCTCCCCCTTGTTTTTTTGCTGTTTTTTCTTAAGACAGCTTGTCAAGTAGCCCAGGCTGGCCTTGAACTGGTTATGTTGCAGAGGATGACCTTGAACTCCTTGTGCATCTTCCTCTAACCCCAGATGCTGGGATGATAGACATGTTCTCCCACACCTGACTCTAAACTTTTTTCCCCCTCTGGTCTGAAACTTGCTATGTAAACCAGACTGGCCTCAATCTCTCAAAGATTCACCAGCCTCTGCCTCTTTAATGCTGGACTGAAGACATGTACCACCAAGCCTAGTTTCTAAACTTATTTCTTAGACTTACTTATTGCCAACTTCTTTCTTCAGGATCACAAATGGCCTAGTATTTCCTTATGTAAATTTAACAAGCTCTCAGTTTCCTATTTCACTCTTTCAAGTATTGTATATAGAGCTTCAAATGAATGTTTCTTTAAAATTTTTGCCCAGTACCATAATATTTTATTATAAAATGTTGGATAGAATCATAGGGTAAGTATAGATTTAGGCCTTTTCATGTCTTTTGAAATATTGCCATAAGAAGAAATTCTTGGGGACTGAAGCGATGACTCAGCAGTTAAGAACACTGGATGCTCTTGCTAAGGACTTGGGTTCAATTCTCAACACCCACATGGCAGCTAACTACCATCTGTAACTCCAGTTCCAGAGGATCCCACTCCTTCTTATGGCCTCCATGGACACTGCATGCATGTGGTATACTTTCTTCCATGCAGACATAACATACACATAAAATCTTACAGGAAGAAGATATTCTTAGTAGGGACTGGAGATGTTGCTTTGTTGAGTACTTGCCTAGTGTACTAGTTACTTTCTCATTGCTGTGATCAGATACGTGACAAAAGCAATTTAAGAAAGGTTCGTTTTGACTCAGGTTTGAGGGCATAGTCTGTCATGATGGTAAAGCCATGACAGCAGGAGCTTGAGGAGGCAGTTGGCCACATTACATCTTTAGTCAGGAAGCAGAGAGTGATGAATGCCAGTCTCTGCTCAGTGTCAGTCCAGGAACCCAGCCCATAGAATGGTGTCAACCATGGTTAAGGTGGTCTTCCTACCTCACTTTAACCTAGTATAGATAATCCCTCACAAGTGTGCCCAGGGACTTGTCTTCTGTGTGAGTCTAGATTCTGTCAAATTAGTAACCTTCACACCTAGTGTGCACAGACCCCTCAGTTTGGTCCCCAGAACTATACAAACCAGGCATGGTGGTATGTGCCTATAATCCCAGCACTACAGCTACTGAATTTAAGACCCAGGCTAGTTTCAAACTCCTTGTAGCCCAGGCTGGCCTCAAACACATGGTAGTCCTCCCACATGTGTGCGACTACAGGTGTGTATGACTGTGCCTCATTAGTATGCTGGTTTTTATAGTCAGTTTTTCCATTAGTCTTGAAACGAATTTCTTCAGTTGCTCTCCAACTGAATCACCCACCTTGAGAGTAGAGGCCATGTTATAAAAATCAGTTCTGAGCTGGGTCTGGTGGCAAGAGAAGACTGAGGCAGATCTTTTCAGCCTAGGCATTCACACCAGTCTGGGCAACATGAAGCACCCCCTCCAAATACAAAAAGAAGAGGGAAGGAGAGGGGCGGGGGCTCAGAGTGGGAGTGGGAGCAGGAAAGAGAGAAGAAGGCAGGTGGGGCTTTCCTTGCCAAGCGTATTTTACTGAGTCCTCTTATAAAATATTCTTGCTAATACAGCTACTGATAAGCATGAATGCCAAACTGAGTGTCGTGGCACATGCTTATAATCCTAGCTGGAGGTTGAGCCATGAGGTTTGGGAGTTCAGGACAAGTCTGAGATCCCTAACAAGACCCTGTCTGAGAAAACAACCAAAAAAGTATGAATGACAAGTCATAACTTGGTAAGTTGCTTCAGGGTCAGCCAGTGGCAAGCACCGCTTATCTTATTTATCCTTTTTTTTAATTCAACAAATGTGATTATAGACCTGTGCCAATGTGTACCATGCACCATGATAGGGTTGCAAATGCCTGGGAAACTCAATCAAGAGTAAATATTAAAGGGGCTTAAGAGATCGCTGAGTGGTTAGGAGCACTAACTACTCTTGCAGAGGACCCTGTTCAATTCCTGGCACCCACAGGTTGGCTAACATCTGTCTGTGACTCTAGTTCCAGGGGATCCAACACCCTCTTCTGGCCTTTATGGGCTTTGCATGACATGGGTACATTTTCATATACACAGCAAAACACTCATACACATAAAATAATAAATAATATAAATAAATTTTCAAAAAATTAAAAAAGAATAAATATTATAATGGTAAGTGTGATAGCACATAACTTTAATCCTAGCCCTTGAGAGGCAGAAGCAGGTGAATCTATTAGTACAATCTAGCATGGTCTACATAGCAAGTCCAGGCCTGCCAGGGCTATACAGGGTGGATTACTATGAGTTTCTCTCTAGTGTGGTCTACATAGCAAGTTCCAGGCCATCTGGGGCTATGAGAATACCCGATCTCAAAAAAAAAAAAAATTCATAGTTTTTCAAGAGTTTAGAGCCTAGCCTGTCTCTTGGTTCTTCCCCTCCATGCCTTGTAGACAGCTTCTAACACATGATGTTCATGTACTTCTTCCCCCAGGAAGTTCTATAGGTCGACCTTCAACTGATCCCAGCTCCCAAGGCAAGATTTACTGTTTGTAGCCTGCTCATATTTCCCTAACATCTATACAGAATGTTCTGCTTCCTGAGCAATAATGATGATACAGTTGCAGTGTTACAATACTGTTCTTCGATATTTATTCTGTGCCAGGCATTGTCCATGTTATTTAACAAGTAAGGATACTGAGCTCAAGAGAGGGTTCAGGTTTCATAACCCACAAGTATTCAATCTGGGATTCAAATCTAAATCTACCACCCAACCCTACCCTCTTCCCTACTAAAATGGTATGGATCCTCCCTTGACAACTGTGTGTGTGTGTATGTGCACGCATGTTCACATGGGTATGCAAGAATCTGTGTACATGTGCCTGGGTGCCAAAGGATAGCCTCAGGTATCGTTCCTCATAAGCCATCTATCATGTTTTTTGAGAGTGTCTGGGACTTATCAGTTAGGCTAGACTGTCTGACCAGCAAGCCCCAGAGATCTGCCTCTCTTTGCCTCTGCACTGACATTACAAATGCATGCCACCACACCTGGCATTTATGATGCATGGGATTGAAGTCAGGTCCTCATGCTTGCACAGGAAGCACTTTACTGGCTGAACCATCTTCCCAATGCTCCTGCCAGTTTTGGTCAGTCTGCTTTACCTTGATCTTTTGATGAAACAGCTAGTTAAGTCTCTCAAAAGGCCTACCTTGGTCCTTTCTACATCCCCAACCGGGACTGGAGGGCTCCACCTGCCTCCTTCTCCCGTCCAAGCTAGAGAGAAGGGTCACAAGCAGGTGTGTGATTTCCCCCCTCGGTACTCCTCTGCCCCGAAGCCTGCTCCTACACACTTGCTTCCTTCCTTTGTTTCTCTCTGCAGACTGAAGGTTCCTCGGGGGCCACAGAAAAAATGAAGAAAGGGTTATCTGACTTCTTGGGGGTGATCTCAGACACCTTTGCTCCCTCACCAGACAAAACCATTGACTGCGATGTCATCACCCTGATGGGCACACCCTCTGGCACAGCTGAGCCCTATGATGGCACCAAGGTATTCACTGACCGCCTTCCCTGGCTTTACATCCTACCCTCTACTCACAAAACACATGCTTAGGCCAAAAATTTGTACATATTTCTATAACTAAAGTGGAGAACACCAGTAAGGAGAAGATAATTTGATGACTGTATTTCTAACCCATAATCTCATCACCCAAAGATACTGCTGATTCCTCAGCATGGAACTTTTTTTTTCCCACAAATATAAGTAAAGATAGTGTGAGTTTTTTCCTTTTTAACAAACAGGCACCTTTGGATTTTTGAGACAGGGTTTCCCTGTAGCCCCAGCTGGCTTAGAACTTGCCATGTAGACCAGGCTGGCCTCAATCTCACAGAGATCTGTCCACCTCTGGCTCCCCAGGTCTGGGATTAAAGGCACGTACTGCCGGGTCCAGCTATATTTGGTTCTATAAGACTGATTTCTGCTAGAAATTCATGTACCAGTGAGAGCACTTCTATCAGCAGCTACAGAAGTATGTTTGTGGTACTCTGTCTCCTTTCATGGATCAGTTTCTCCTTAATCACAGGCTAGTGTCTTGGCAGCTGGGTCTTCGATTCATCTTTTCATGTGGAAAATCCAAACGTGTATGGTTTTCAGCACTGGTGTTGGTGACACTGAGCATGTGCCAGAATCCTAGGTTATTAAATGATAAGATTTTAAGCAGTCACAGTGACTCATCATGAAGCCACTTGCTCAAGTTCTGATGCTGAGGAATGCTGAGGAAGGAGGGTTTTCTGCTTATCAGCTGAAGTTCTCCCTCCTGTGGCCCTGGCGTCTCTAACATTTAGAAATCCCGCCCCCACATACACCCCGGGCTTAACCCCCACTCAGCCCCTTGCTGTTGTTGGCCTTACACTTGCTCAGTAACTACTCTACCACTGAGCTTCATCCCAGCCCGAGATATTGTTGGTGATCATTTTAATTGGGGGTAATTGCATTGTCTCACAGTTCGCCCTTACATTTGGGTTTTATTAACATAATGGCATTTGACATTTTTCAAATTTCATATACTTCAGAAGGAGTTTATATATATAATTTTATAGTGTACACGCCTACTGTATTTGCTTAGTTCTCAGGCTTGTAATACTGGTAAGGACTATTTTTCTGAAAGCCTTAGTTTTGGGGGTCTTTGCCCAGTATCACTGTGATCACTAACAAGTGCCTTGTGTGTTTGGTAGCCAACAAGAAGAAACTGGTTGTGACTGACTTGACACCATGCCCAGAGGGGGTTATTTCTATGTCCGGCTCCCCAGAACTTCTGTTCTCGTTTCTCTGTTGCTTATAGGCTCGCCTCTACAGTCTGCAGTCAGACCCAGCAACCTATTGCAACGAACCTGACGGTGAGGGGTAGCAGTGGGGGCAAGCTTGTGGGGCATGTAGACCAAGAGGTTCTGGGCCCTCTGTGATCCAGGTAGCACAGGCCAAGTATTCCCTGGACATTTTGGAAACAGAATAGGACCTATATATGCTTTATACCCTAAGAAGTAGGTTGATAGTTCCTTTCCCTCCCTGAACCCCAGGTATCTTCACCCTAACTCTATCTCCTGTAGAAGCTTTGCTCTTCTGATCCCTCATCCTCTCTGCTTAGCTTCCCTACCATGCCTGCAGCCCTTTTCTTTGGCTCCTAACTACTAGGCCCCTATTGTTCAGTGAGTCCCATCCTGGAAACTAGAGACCAGAATTGAGTCAAGCCTTCAAGCTGCCCATTCCTCCAGACCCAGGCTGCAAAGAGGGAGAAACGGGGTGAGGAATCACGCAGAGGCAGTCAGAGTGAAGAGACTGCTTCTGCAGAGTGAGTAGCAGTGGGAGACAAGAATGCATATGGTGTGGTCTAGGGAGCCTAGAAAGTGATACTTGAATTCAAGTTATAAGAATGAATTAGAAGCTAACTGGTTTTGCTTTAAGAGTAGGAAAGAATATTCAAGCAAAGGCAAAATATTTTTGAAAATCCAGGAAGAACAGGTTGCTCCTGCTCAGTGATATTACACCAAAGAGTTCAGGAGGAAGTGAAGGCAGCCAGGGAGCTGAGGGAGCCTGGTTCTGGAGGACTTCATATGCAAGATTGGTTGCAAAAGACTCACAGTAGCGATTCTAAACTATTTGTCAAAAAGGTCTGTGATGGTGCACCACTTTAAAATCAGCACTTGGGAGACAGAGGCAGAAGAATCTCCAAGATCAAGGCCAGCCTGGTATTTATAGTGGGGTTCCAGGCCAGCTGGGGCTACAGGGAAACCTTTCTCAAAAAAAAGAGTCTGTTGAGAACCCAGTACAAGAGCATATTCCTATAATCCTAGCTACTTGGGGAGGAGATAGGGATGGTAACCTAAGGCTAGAGTATTAAAGGATCGGGACCAGACTAGGCTACCTAATGAGTCTGAGATCTGGGCAACTTAGCAAAACCTTAGTAAAATTTGAAAAGGACTTGGGATATAGTTGAATAATAGATATTTGCCTAGCATATGTAAGTTCCTGTGTTCAGTCTTCAGTACCAGAAAAAAAAAGATAAAAATAATAAGCCCTTTCTTGATAAAATTTTGTGTACAAGTACGGAAGTCCTTTGACCTTTGACAGTCACGTATAGACTCTAGTGTAAACAGGTGGTTATAGGGAAGTGTTGAAGAGTTAGAGGCCTGCAGTGATGAGTTCTGCATTTTGTAAAGTAGCTCTTGAGGCATTGTTGTAAAGCTTGAGACAGAAGGTAAGACGGAGGCTCCTAGGAATCCCTCCTCAGAGTAAGGCCAGAGCCTGGGGTGAAGCAGAGGCGGGGTGAAGAGGAGAAAGTGCGCAGGAGATGCTGAAGACGTAGAATCAGCCGTTAACCCGGGACTCCGGAAGCAAAGGAGGCAGACCTCTATGAGTTCAGGAGACCCTGCCTCAAAAAGACCAAAAAAAAAAACAACCAGTAGAAAATCAGAGTGCGCATAGAAGAAGCCCTAGGCTAGCTTCTGGGCTTGCAGTGGATAACCAAGCAGGAACAACATGAGCACATGTGGTTGTAGCTGGGGCTGGAGCCTAGGAGTCTCCAGGTTGCAAAGAGACATGAAGACACAGTGAGAAAGGAAAAGAAATGAAAATGAGGAGTTCACAAAGACCCAGAGTGTCCGGAGATGTTAGAGAGAAAGGACAAAAGAAGGCTGCCGGGGGAAGCCAGGGGCTCCTGGTCATAGTGGGTGGCATAGTCACATGAGAGGAAAGGTCCATTGGCTCTGACAGTGTGGGTCCACCTGAGACCTGAGAACGGCTGTTTCAGAGAAGGGGCGCTCAGTAGAGTGGCCAGGTGCAGTGAACTAAAATGTCAGCAGAGATACAGATTGCAGTCTTTTCTGGAGGTTTTCATCATGGTAGAACCCACCCACCCATCACCTTATCTGACTCTTTACCTTCAACCAAATGGCTTTGAGAAGAATAAAAACAAAAACCTAAGTTTTCCTTATTGTTCAAGTCCAGGCTTAAGTATGTTCTGTATTCCCAGTCTTTCCCCAGACCCAGGGAATTGACCATCAGCGTCTGTCCCTCTGCAGGGCCCCCGGAATTGTTTGATGCCTGGCTTTCCCAGTTCTGCTTGGAGGAGAAGAAGGGAGAGACCTCAGAGCTCCTTGTAGGCAGCCCCTCCATCCGGGCCCTCTACACCAAGATGGTGAGGGCCCAGCCAGCAAGACTTCAGCTGGCTCCAAGTTTGAGGTGTCGGGAAGTGGGAGGGCCCTGTGCAGTGGGAGACCCTGTAGAGCCAGATGGCGGTGTGCTGAGCCAGGAACCTGCCTGGAAGAGGCTGATTTGCCAGGCTTCTGGCAGTCACAGAATGGTGAGAAATGGAAAGACCGGCAAAGTCTGGTGGGAGTTCTTTTCTCCTTCCTTGGCCAGGTTGGGCCTGGAAGGTGGGTCTGGCTGAAACTAAGGAGGGGGGAAAGGCTTTTGATAATCACTGTAAAGCTACTTCCTGTGTCTGAAATCTGAGCAGCTGGGAGCAGTTTGATAGGCCAGGGACACAGCCTCCACACATTCCCAGTTTCTCACCTCCACTTCCCCTCGCTCCAGGTTCCAGCAGCTGTTTCCCACTCAGAATTCTGGCATCGGTATTTCTATAAAGTCCATCAACTTGAACAGGTATTCTGCTCTAGATTGGGAAGACCCCTACTCAGCCCAGGGAAAAAGCAGGCTGGATTTTGTCAAGGCAAGAAAGGGTTGGAGATTGCAGTCCTTTCTGGAGGTGTCAAGGGTTCTGGGGTCAGGACCAGAGGGAGAGGGTGCCCTGACCTCCTGCTGCTACTCTCTCACCCTCAGGAGCAGGCCCGGAGGGAGGCCCTGAAGCAGCGGGCAGAGCAGAGCATCTCTGAAGAGCCTGGCTGGGAGGAGGAGGAAGGTAAGAAGTGTTGAAATTCGAGACAAGCAACAAGCCTGTCTGGTACTCTAGAAAGTCTGCAGGGACATGGTGCCCCAGGGAAGAGTAGGAAATGGGGACAGTGCATGTGCTGAGCTGACGAGATGATGTCAGCCAAGGCTGGTAGCACCCTAAGCTTGGGTACAGAAATCCTATGTATCAGCTGGAACAGATCACTCTGTCACACATGAGCCTGAGGTTGCATAGTCATTGAGGAGCACACTGAAAATCCAGAGTCCCTTCCTCACCTTCTACAGAAGATTATCAGTTGTGGCTCAAGATGTGTTAAGTGCTTGCATTGTATGTCCAGCTTTCATTAAAACTATGTGCAGTTCTTGTCCAGTATCCCTTTTTACCAGTGAAGCTGCAAGTCAAAAGTGAAGTAGTAGCCTATACAATCATAGGCCAGATGCACCTAGGATAGAGCAGAGCCTGACCAGAACCCAGAGCTGACCTACCTGCAAGCGTTGACTTGCCGATGTCTTACACTGTCTCAGGCTGTGTGCCAGCAGTCCAGCCTAGCTCCTAGGTGAGACGGCAGGGAATGTCTGCCAGTGAATCATGATGGACTAGGAGTAGGGACACAGTACTAGTCTCTGCTGGAATAAACCTGGCAGGATGTGCATGCTGCTCCAAGGTTGCCTTGTTATTGACTGAGTTATACTCCCTCCCTCTCTCACTTCAGAAGAACTTGAGGGCATTTCACCATTTCCAAAAGAAGCAAAACTTCCAAAAGAGACCAAAACGCCCACATCCCCTGAAGGCGGACCAGGCCCCCAGAGTCCTTATGTAGAGACCACAATGGAAACCCCTGCAGAAGTGACTCCATCGGAGAGCAGCGAGAGCATCTCCCTCGTGACACAGATTGCCAACCCTACCATCACACCTGAGGCACCTGTGCTGCCCAAAGACCTGTCCCAAAAGCTGCTGGAGGCATCTTTGGAGGAACAGAGCCTGCCTGAGGATGAGGGAGAGACTGGACCCCCACCATCAGTTCCCTCCAAGCCCCTAATCCCTGCAGTCCACCCCGGCGGCTCAGAGCCCAGGCCTCCAGCCAGAGTAGAGACTCTGAGGGAGGAGGTGGCCACAGACTTACGAGTGTTTGAGCTGAACTCAGACAGCGGGAAGTCTACACCCTCCAACAATGGCAAGAAAGGTAAGTCTGCAGGCCCAAGCCCAAGGGGATGTGTGAGCAGGGCAGGCAGGAATTGTCACCTTGGACGGTCATGCGTTGTGTCTCTGTGTCCCTTGTCATGATCCTAGGAGTAGAGGTCCTTCATTTGTGATACTTAGGATAGCTGCTGTGCATGTTGCCATGTTTTTATTAGCTGACATGGATATAGTCTTTGAAAGAAGGATGCATTTACAATTGTTGGGGTCTTTTGTTTGACTTGGTTTTGGCTTTAGTTTTTTGAGAGTCTCACTCTATAGCCCAGGCTGACCTTGAACTCACTATGTAACCCAGATTGACCTTAATTTAACGCTTGGATACTTAGCCTCCCAAGTACTAGATTACAGATGTAAACCACCATACCCAGCATTGTTGGGATCCTAAAGTTAACAAAGTAAGGTTTGTGCTAGGCTCTGTGCTAACTGTTTCTTATGGTTTTTCATTTTTCCCTTATAGCTCACAACCCAGTGAGGTTGATATTATCTTCATTTTACAAATGAGAAAAGTAATTTCTGTATATGTTAAGTATCTTTTTCAAATTCCTATGACCAAGAAGAGAAAAGCCTAGATTTAGATCCAGGTTTGTGCCCATCTTGAGTCCAGGACCAAGCACTTACCTACTACATTTGTGCCCATTTCTACCATTTTAAAACAATTCAGCCTTGCCCCAAGTTGGAAATCCTGTGATGTTCGAGGTCTTCTTCCTTGTGGGGCCTTGAGCAAGTGAGTGAGCCTTCATTATTGTATGAAACATGCAAACCAACCTTACACGTAGTTTACAGAATGAAACAAACACCTATGAACTTAGGGTGACCCGGCTTCAACAATAGTGCTTTAGTTTCTTATCTGTGCAATGGAGTTTTATACTAGAGTCCAAGTTTGTGTCAGAGAGCAGCACTTTTAACTCCGGGAATTAAAGAAGAGGCATAGAACTCTTAGCTTTCCTATCTTTCCCTAAAGTCCCTCTGCAGATCTCACCCCCATCCTTGACAGGCATGCTGCTTTCATTGCTAACACTCAGTGCCTGCTAAAGCCTGTCCAGCAGACAAGACCTGCTGCACAATGATAGTTTGCTACAGTAGATGGTAAATGGGCCCATCCCAGCACCCCCGCCCCATTCCTAATGGAAACTTCATAGTTTCCAACCTCTAACAGTGCTTCTCTTTTGCTTTGTTTGTTGAGGTCACCCACTGAGCTCCTACCTGCTCTTTATGAGACACCAAGGTGGGAGGGGCAGAAGTGACAGTCTTTGTGATGAAAAGTGGAGCAATGGAACAGGCTTGATACTAGAGGCATTCAGAGCACGTCCAGGTTGAGGGCGTGGTTAAGGGTTGTAATTCGAGCCCCATTTCCATGTTTTCTCTTGGGCAAGGGAGATACAGATGGGTGGGATGTTTGGTTCTTAAACAGCTTAAAAAGTTAGCATCTTTTTTTTGTTGTTCTTTTTGAGACAAGGTCTCCATCTAGCCCCTCCAACTGGCCTAGAAACTTGCTATGTAGACCGGGCTGGCTTGAATTCACAGAGATCCATCTACCTTTGTCTCCCAAGTGCTGGGATTAAAGGCATGCACCACCACAACCAGCAAGAACTTAGTTAGCATCTTCGGCCAGAATCAGAAGTTTGTATTGGAGGCCATAAAGCAGCAGATGGCAGAGACCAAGGGCTCACAAGGGCCCAGGCTCTAGAGGACAAACTCCAACCTTACTCATAAGCCATTTGACTTTAGAAGAGTTACTAAGCTTCTATTAACTCCTATATAAATTGAAGGTAATTGTTTCATGATAGCCCTCAATCAAAGGAGAAAGTTAGGTAGAGCCCTGCTTTGGGAAGATGGTGGTAGTAATGATAGGTAACATTCTCTAAGCATTTTCTGTGTCTAGACCTGTGCTAAGCACTGGATATGCCTGCCACTCAGTTCTCACAGAACCCTCTGAAGATCTCACAGTTTCCCTGGTTTTCTCCTGGTAAAATCCTGGGATCGCTAGGAAGATCACTTAGAAGAGTGTGAAATAGGCCAAACACAGGTGGTCAAACCCCTCTGAGTGCTGGTTATGAACATTAAACGAGACCAGTCATCCCTGCTACCACCCTTTTTCCTTTGCTGTTTTTGTTTTATTGAGACAGCATGTCACTAGCCAAAACCAGCCTTGAACTGGGTCCTCTGGCTCTAGGTGACTGTCACAGCCCAGGCCCCAGGCCTGCAGCCCTTGCACTTTGGTCCAGCCACATTCAGTGTTTTTGTGCAGGCACGGATTAGATAAGAAGTTGGATTTAACCAAAGTTTAAATTTAGCCTGGTAAAATAAAAGAAAAAGCCCTGGTATATGTAAGAAAGAAAGCCAGGCCTGATGACACACACCTCTTCCCAGTACTAGGGAGGCAGAGGAAAGAGGAGAAGCTCAGTTTCATCCATGAGGGCAGGCTGGGTTTCATGAGACCCTGTCTGAAAACAGAGCAGAAGGCTAGCTTGCAGAACCTACCAGGATACGGGAAGGAGCAAGGGACAGTGAAGCAGTTAAAGAATGTGTGTGGTTCTTTGGCCTGCAAAGATGAAGATGGCTCAGGTTGCAGAGCACACACTGCTCTTGCAGAGGACTCAAGTTTGGTTCCCAGAACCCACATTAGGCAGCTCCAGGGAATGTGATGCCATCTTCTGGCCTACAAGGGCACGTGCACTCACAAGCACATGCCCACATACAGACACACACATATTTAGAAATACAGTAAATCTTTTTTGGGCAGTGGGGTTGAGACAGGATCTCACTATGTAATGCTGGTTGGCCAAGAACTATGTAGACCAGGCTAGCCTCAAACTCAGAGATCCCCCTGCTTCTGCCCCCAAAGTTTTGCGATTAAAGGCCTGCACCACTATGCCTAGCCATAAAATAAATCTTTTTAAAAATAAAATAATAAAATAAATCTTTAAAGAAAATTACGGTTCCTCTGTCTTATACATATATTCATACACGCATGCACGCCCACACACTTAAAACACAGGATTATGGTTCCATTTGGAATTGGCTGCAAGGAAAGTAATCAAAAAAAATAGCTGTTAGAAAGTGTATAAAATTGCTGTTATGTGGGGAGTAACACTAAATCTCTTAACTGCTCTGTTCCGCTGCCGTCCATGCATCCAGGCTGGGGATGTAACTCAAACTACCCCTAAAACAAGTGTGTAGTCAGGTGTGGGGAAGCCAGTGTCTTGGGGCTAGACTGGAACAATGGGAAAACAGCAGAAAAGAAAAAAAGTTTTGTGGTACTAGGAATTGAACATACACAAATGCCACTATATCAGTGAACCATACCTTAGGCCTGGGAGGAATTATTTGTTGTTTATGTCGTTGTTAGCATGTAAAGAAATGGTTATCATTGTGGAGGTATGTGATACCACAGCCCATTTATACAGTGCTGGGGCATCCAACCAAGGGCCTAATATATACTAGGCAAGCACTATATTGACTGAGCTCTGTCCCACTCTTTTTTAAATTCTTTATTATTCTTATGTGTATGAGTGTATTGCCCACAAGTATGTAAGTGCACCCATGTCATGCAGTGCCCTAAGAGATTATATTTGTGTGTCTGTATGGGAGTATGTACATAGTGTAGTGCCCTCAGAGGTCAAAGATGCCAGATCCCCTGGAGCTGGAAGTACAAGCAATTGTGAGCCTCCTGGCATGGGTGTTGGGAACCCAACTTAGTATACACATTCAGGACTACTGAGCCATTTCTGTAACCCCAGAACTCTTTTTTTTGAGACTGACATGAGGCTAGGTGTCTGAATGCAGCAGAGTGCGTCAGGGTGACCCTGTCATTGCAAGAGCTGCTCTCAACTGCCCTTGTCCTCTCAGTCTCAGCAGGGGCAGGGAGAGGAAGATTGGGATAGGCTTATGGCCCTGAGTTGAAGGCCTACTGCACTACTGCCTGTGGAACTTGCGAATGAACTCTTTTTGTCTCCCTCTGTCTGAGGAAGTAGAGAGCCAATTACACAGAATAAAATGAGCTGTGGGTGAGAGCACCTTCATTCAGATTAGCAATTGCCACAAAACAAAACAAAAACAGACTCCATCATGAAATCCTTAAACTGTTGCATAGATTATGTAATGGAGTTCTTAGCATGCTCCTTATGTGATGACAGGACAAAGGGGAAGAAGCTGATGATGGCAGAGAGCACCCAGGTGAACCCACATCTCTGCTATTAAAGCTTCATTCTATCATGTGTAAATTGTGGTTGTTGATACCCAGAGGGTAGAATTGAAATGCTCCAGAAATGTTGATGCTTTTCTATTTCAAGAAGGGTCTCCCTAGCATATAAGCCTGAATCTTAGGGATTAGAGGAGGCGGTCATGGCCACAGGCACAGCCCTTACTTGAGTTAACCAGGAATATGGCCTTTGACCCATAGGAAGCCACACTGACAGAACCAGATGAGTGCTGCCCAAGTGTCCTGAAGGCACAGCGATACTTTAGAATAAGGTCAGAACTCAGCCTGGGCTGTAGATTTACTCTGATTTGCTTTGGGACATGTGAAATTAACTGAGACAAGGCCTTTAAAAGAAATATGGCTGTCTTTCTCTACATGTTAAATATTCACTATATACACATGTAACAGGCACTTGGCACTCACCTGTAATTCTAAAGATGTTACTTCTCAAGCCCGTTTCTCCACAGAGTCACCCAAGATCCTGTTTATAAAGCAGGATTACAGGGTACCATTTGATTGATTGGTGGATTGATTGATTAGCAGTTTTGGAGGAGAGGTAGGACTCTTCACTCTAGTAAGCTTCTCCAATGGTATTTGCAAAGAGAGTAACTTGATCCTTACTACATTTAAAAAATATATTATTTTTATTTACGAGTATGAGTGTATTTCCTACATATATGTAAGTGCAGTCATGTTGTACAGTACCCGAAGAGGTCAGAAGAAGGTATTGGATCCCCTGGAATTAGACTTACAGGCAGTTGTTAGCCACCATGTGGGTGCTGGGAATCAAACCCGGGTCCTCTGCAAAAGCAGTAGGTGCTCTTATGGATGAGAGATGGAGAGCCATCTCTCCAGCCCCCTTACATTTTTGGTGACTGGATTTCACGTATCTCAGGCTAACTCATACTTTACTAAGTAATTTAGGGTGAGCTTGAACTTTTCATCCTCCTGCCTCTCCCCTTCAAATGCTGAGATTACAGGGTAGGTCACCACACCCAATTTATTCAGTGCTAGGGATTGAATCCAGGGTTTCCTGCACACTAGGTAAGTAGTCTGCCAATTGAGCAACATCTGCAACCCATATTCCAGAATAATTTGAAGCTCAGAATAATTTTTCCACTACACAGTAGGTAAAAGAGTTCAGCCAAGGTCTGCTAGGCTAGAGAGGCCTTGCTGTTCACTGCTGTGGTAAGGAGGACCATGCAGGGCCCCTTTTGCAGAACTTAGAACAGGACAGATATTTTGTAGTTCATTTCTGATAATTAGTTCTCTCCTACCATGTGGGTTTTAGGTTGTCAGCAAGTGCCTTTACCCACTGAGCCATCTCAACAGCCTTGGGGATCCAAATTTTTATTTACAAAAACGAAAGGCTAGATATTATCTATGGGCCGAAGCTGTCCAACTGCTGACTTAGAGAAAGGGTCTATGAATATTTACTGGGTATCAGTTCCATTCTAGGCACTAGGACTATATAAGAAAAATAAATTCAAACCTTCCTGTCCTTGTGGAAGTCATGTTATTGCCCCTCTATTATTAGACATTAAGTTTGATTATATGTAGAAAATGATAAATGGAAAAAACACAAGTGCGGAGTGAAGGGAAATTTAAAATTAGGTGGAAGGATATTTGCTTAGCATATAAGAAGCCCAGATTTGATCCCTAGCACTGCATAAACCAAGCATAATGACTCACACCTGTAATCCTAGTACTAGGGAAGCAGAAGGAACAGAAGTTCAAGACCAGCCGGGATATTTGAGACCTTGTCCTAAAAATCATAAGTGAGGGACCTGGAGAGATGGCTCAGTGGAGAGATGGCTTACATACTGCTCTTGCAGAAGACCTGAGTTCAGTTCCCAGCATCCTCACAACCACCTGTGGCTCCAGCTGCAGGAGATCTGACACCCTCTTGTGCCCCACGGGCCCCTGCACACACATGTACATACTTCCCCCAAACCCCCCGTGCACATAATTTAAAATAATAAAAATCTGTAAAAATTATTTTTTAATTATAAACAAAATAGGTTTGTCAGCTGTGGCTTAGGTATCAGATCCCAGTGCTTGAGAGGCTGAGGCAGGAGGATTATGAATTTGACACCAACCTGGACTACATAGTTAGACCTGTCTCAAAGCAACAAAACGCCAGACATGGTGGCTCATACCTGTAATCCCAGAACTTGGAAGGAGGAGGAGGATCTGCTGATTTGTTACTAGCCTGACCTACATAGTGAGTCTCAGATTTGTCAAAAAGACAAGTATGGCTGATGAGGTGGCTCAGCAGGTAAAAAGCCTGCTGCCAAAACTGACATGAGCTCAATCCCCAGAACCCACCCAGCCGAAGAAGAGAGGTGACTCCTGCAGATTGTCCTCTAGCCTGGAAACACCCATTCATCCCTCCATGCATGCAAACACAATAAATAAATGTGATAAAAGTAATTAGATAGGCTGGTCAGAGTAGACCACAAACAGATCAAGAGACTTGAGCTAAGGTATGAAGAGTTAGGGAAGTTGACTTATTAAGGATAACCAAGAGAGTTCCTCACACACAGAACAGCAGAAAAGACCCTGGATGGGAATGCACCTACTGTGTGTGAGGAGCCAGCTCAGGCTAAAATGAAGAGGAAAAGACTCCTGGTTTCTTTTGGCAGATTCCTGTGGCTTACTGAGAACCTCTGGGCCAAACCACTTCACTCTTTAACAACATGCTTTCTCTCAAAGACTATTCTCAAAGAATAGTCTCCCTAGGTAAAGGTCCTTGCCACCAATCTGATGACCTGAGTTCAGTCTGAAACTCACGTGGTAGAAGGTGAAAACCAAATCCCACATGTTGTCCTCTGACCTCCATACACATACACACAGAACTAAAAGTAATAGAATATTTTAAAGAATATTCTTCTATGGATATAAAGTTATTCCTCAGCCTAACCTTTAAGAGCTACTTTATGGAGCTGGAGAGACGGTGGCTTAGCAGTTAAGAGTACTTATTTCCTATCAGTGGACATTCAGGTTGATTCTGAGTTTTCATAACACATCACTACAGTGATAGCCTTTAAACTAATTGTTTTAAGGTTTTTATGAACATAGTTATTCATAATAGGTTTCACTCTGACAGTTTATACACATTTATAATGTATTTTGTTCACACTTGCCCCCTATCGCCTTCTGCTGTCCTGCCCCAATGATCCCATTCTTCACAGCTAGTCCCTCTACATTCCCAACTTTTTTTCTCAATGTGAACCCATAAGCTTAACTGAGGTGACTAACCAGAGCATGGATGAGGGGTTATTTACAGCACATGGGCAACTTACCAGTAGTTATACCACTGAAGACAATCTCTCCCTCCCCTAACAACCGTTAACTGCCTGTAGAGCCTCAGGGAAGAAAGGTGGCTCATGAGTCCCTACCTCCTAGCAATTGTTAATTACCTATAAATTCTCAAGGAGAAGCCATGCTTAATCACAGCACTTCGGAGGAACAGGTGGACATATGTCTGTGAGTTCAAGGCCAGCCTAGTCTACATAGCAAGTTCCGGGCCAGCCAGGGCTTTATAGTGAGACCTTGTCTCAAAAAAAAATTCTCAGGAAAGGGAGAGCTAATTTTTTTTTTCTCACATTTAGTGTGGTAGGGGGTTCAAGTATGAGGCATGCACGTGGGAGGCAGTCTTTCCTATCATGTGGGTCTGGGAATCAAACTCTGGTCAAGTTTGTCAGTAGGTGCCTTTACCTACTGAAATACCTCACTGGCCCTAATTTTATTTCTGAGACCAGGTCTCATGTACCCCAGGTTGGTCTAGAACTTTCTTTGTAATCAAGGACAACCCTAAACTTCTGATCCTCCTGCCTCTCAGGTGCTGAGGAAAGTACAATGTATGCCACCACACCTGGTTTTACAAATTGCTGGGAACAGAACCCAAGGCCTTGTGCATACTAGGCAGAGATGTAGCGCCAGTCCCCAGCCCTTAGTGCTGGATGTATGTTGCTAGAGATCAGGCCTCGGGCATGCTAAGGCAAGTGCTTTACCACTTAGCCACATCTTCAGCAGAGCTAAATTTTTGATTGCTCCAGGATTTTGCTTCAGATTCCTAAAAGATCACTGAGCCCAAGTGAAAGTAGATTGTAAAGACGTGTTGTCGCCCTCTAAAGGTTGCTGACACAACACACAGCTCAACTTCAAGTACTCCTTTTCTGTCCCCTGTCACTTTTCCCGTGTGGCTTGCTCATGGTTCCAGGCTCAAGCACGGACATCAGTGAGGACTGGGAAAAGGACTTTGATTTGGACATGACGGAAGAAGAAGTGCAGATGGCACTTTCCAAAGTGGACGCCTCTGGTGAGGTAAGCGGGGTTTGGTCAACCACAGCAAGTGATGCCAGAACAGGAAACCCTTCCCCACCAGACCTTACTGCCCCTTCACAGTGGATCCCTGCACCTAGCTGAGGTAACCTAGCCTGCAGGAAGAGAGCTGAGACCTTGCACTCAAGCCTAGCTGCTTCTCATCAGTTCTAGAGTGGTTGCACCAAAAAGTTCTTGACCTTAGCTCTGTACCACAAACACCCAAGGAACTGAAAAATAGAGATACTGAGCAGGGCATGGTGGCATATACCGGTAATCCCAGTGCTGGGGAAGAGGTGGCATGGCGATCACAGCCTGGTGTACCTCGTGAATTCAGTCTGACCTGGGCCTGGAGCAAATACACAGATATATAGGTACCAAACCCTGCCTCAGGCTTTGTTATAAGGCATTAGCAAGTTCCTGGCCTTGGAGACAGAAAGCCAGTGTGACTGAGACCAAGTCATTCAACCTTCATTTCCTCATTGAAAATATGAGACTGACAGTAGCACCCGGCTTAGAAGCTGTAGTGAGGTAAGCATGAAGACACATAGGTGCGGTGCCTGGCACATGCTGGCTTTCGGTAGACACTAGTGACCAGCAGCACAAAACCCATTCTCTTCAGCTCAATTGGGCCTTTTACCTCCCAGAAGCAAGAGTTAATGTGCTTTCTCCATTTCCCCAGACCTTATGCATGCTAAGCTACACCCCAACCCCAAGACCGTATTACTTTGAACAAGAGACTGTTCATTCCAAAGCTCCCAGTCCACAGCTAATAAGTGATAAGACTGAGGCTTCAGTACAGATAGGACTAAAGTCAGTGTTTCTTCCACTGCCTTCTAAGAACCACATAGGCCTTCTGTATATAATCATGAACATGCTATAAAGAGGTGGGCAGATGAGAGAATTGGAAAGACAAGTGCAGGGTCTTTCTCTCTCTCCCTCCATCCCTCCCCTCCCCCCTCTCTCTCCCTCTCTCCCTCCCTCACTCCCTTTTTCTCTCCATCTCTTCCTCCCTCCCTCCTTCCCTCTCTCCCTCCCTCTCTCTCTCTCTCTCCCTCTCTCCCTCCCTGGGGCTGAGATTATAGGCATAAACCACCATGCCCAGTGACAAGGATCTAGTTTTTCATATTGAGAAGCTGGGGGATTAGTGGCCTGCTCAAGTATTGTGCACCTGTTACTATACCCATAGAAGACCCATGATGCCCAACTATGCTGTACAGATTTGCTAGATTTCTATCTTTGCGCTACAGTAGAGCACTTGCCTAGCATTCATGAGGCCTCAGGTTTGATCCCCAGCATCTTAAAAAGAAGCAAACATACAACAAAACCTGACATGCAGTGTACCTGAGCAGGCCTTCTAGAACCCACCATAGCAGGAACCAGCTGAAAGCAAGGCAAGCGTGACAAGGCAAGAGAAAGACTCAGGTGGAAGTTGGGGTTGAGCACCTGATGAGCACCCATGAGACCTGCCGTTCTGTTGTTAGAGGGCTACTCTCAAACTCTCTGCCTTTAAGAGGCATGGTCTTAGTCTGCTAAATAGGAAACACACTCTTCTTTAGGGATTGGCTCCTCAGGCTGGGTATCCCCCAGCAGAGCTGGGCCTTGGTTGATAGAAGTATTTCTTTTGGGTCTGAAGCAATCAAAACAACTAGTCCCTCCCCCAGGCACATTCCCTAAGGCTAGGAGTTACTGTCCCTGCAGGAGGGGGTATGGCCCAGGGGGAGGGTCAGGATGGGGCCACTATGCCGAGGTAACCTTGCTCAGTAAGGGGAAGTGGGGTCTGGACTTGACTCAGTGGCTTAAGTGTGTTATGCTTTCCCATTATCTCCCCACCTTTGCAGCTGGAAGATGTAGAGTGGGAGGACTGGGAATGAGGGGAGCCAGAGAAGCAGCTCCCCGACCCACAGCACAGCCCACCTCCCTTGCTCATCTCAGCCCAGCCCTGGAAGACACTGACCGAGAATGTCCCCCCAATGACCTCTCATCCAGAACTCTGGGTACAGATTCTGGTGACTCCCTGCTGGCCCTCTGGGCCCCTGCTCACACCTTGGAACAGCCTGTCAAAATACAAACCCAGAATTCTGACTTGTGCCAACCTTAGGATTATCTAAGGGGAAGGATCCCTACCACATCACCGGAGAGCCTGTGTTCTCTGCTGAACACCCACCGCTCCTGGGGGCTTCTTCTAGGAAGCCCCGTGGGGGTAGCTCTGGCTCTTCTGCACAGCCAGAAAAGCTGAACCATGGGTCTCTTTGAGGAAGACCAGGACAGCACACTCTACCCATAAGCCAGTAAGGAAGGCTGTGCTGTGCCACCTGCCCTTGGCCATCCAGGGCAGGAGCACATGTTTGGCTCTTGTCCTAGTGGGTAAGAGGCAGTCATCTCTGGGAAATCTGTCTCTCTCTGGAATATCCTTCTAAGCATTTTCCACTCCTAGAAAGGTCCTTTGGGGTTCAGCATCTAAGACCAAACCCTATCCCCTGCAGCCCATCCCCAGGATGTCCCTACACTTTCCCAGGGCTTTTTTCATGTCACATGCACCCAAGTCCTTAGCCCAGCTGTGCCACAGCAAGAGTCTACTCTTGCATTTCTTTTCCTCCCCTCAAGGGGGGGAGCCACTTTCAGGCCCTTTTGTACATTGCCTGGCAGGATACCTGCTCCAAGCAGCCGCCTACCTTGACTCCCACAGCTTAGGACACACCAGCTATGAGCTGTATGGAGTGGTGAGCAGAGGCAAGTACTCACAGTCCATCGTCAGGCCGGCTTCTCCTCAGCCCTCTATTCCCAAGGGACATGCTGGGTTGAGCATCCTGAGCTCAGCTGTCTTCTGTAGAGGCTTTGCTTCCCAAAGACAGCCAGCCTGGGCGCTCACCCTCTTGGGACAGTGGGGGCTGCAGGAAAACCTGGTGCTTCACGATGCTGCTCTGGTGGTTCTTGTATGTAAGCTGACGTATCCACCAGTGACTTAAAGGAATCTCATCAGGGGCACCATGAGTGATGGGCACTTCAAAACCTTAGTGAGGGTAAGATGGGAAGAATGCTGAATTCTTTCTTTTTTTTTTTTTTTTTTTTTGATGGGATGGGGTTTTTCTCTTTGTAAGTATTTTAGTTTAATTAACCTTTTGGTTGTTTGTGCAATATTATATATTTTAAATTATAATGCATCTCCCCAGAGTATTTTGTAGCCAGGAAAAGGAAAAAAAAAAGAAAAAAAAAAAAAGATTCTAACAGCTGTTAGTTTTGTAATTAAAAAGGAACAAAAAAAGAACTTTGTCCTGAACCTTTTACAGATTTGCCGTAACAGCATTAAAATGATTCAACAGAAGCCAGAAGGTGTCTAGGGATGTTTCTGTCCTTTTGGCAGCCACTTTAGAGCCTGGACAAGGCTCAAGCTCTGCAAAGGTGACTTCCTTCCTGGAGTGGGGGATTTAGGTTGGGGAATAGCCTGGGTCTTGAGGAAGGACCTTGTCTCATCTCAGACTCAACTTGGCCTTTGGTTTGAGGAAGGGACAGCCCACCAGGCCTCTCACCAAGACCAGGAGTCAGGAGGTCATCTGCATTTCCAGTGCTTCTGCTTTTATTTGGAAAGGAAGTAGCAACTGAGTGGTTCCAGTGGGTTACTTTTCTCCTCTCTTCTCCCTGTATGTGGATGATTTTATGGTCTAATTTAATTAGCTTTAACTAAACACCATTATTTGTCAACCATTAATAAAAGAAAAATCTAAATAAGGGCCTTGGTTCCAGGAAGATCTTTAGAGGAAAGATGTCTTAGTGAGAAGCCTGTTGGGGCCCATCTGGGGAGGGTGTAAGCAAGCCGTGGGATGCAATAACCTAAAGTGTAAATATATATCACCATCTTGGAAGCGGGTTTTTGGGTTTGCTTTCTCCCCCTACTTTATTGGGGAGGACTTGCCATTGCTTTTATCAAGTGCTTGCTAGCCATGGGTGCCAACTAACTTCTTCAATTGAAGGCCGGAGTATCATGTCTGGTTCCAGGAGCCGCTTGAGCAGGTCCTGGCATTCGGTTGAGATTCCCAGATGAGTGGGGAAGGACACCCCCTTCTGCTGCTGCCATAGCATCTTGGGGATATCTGTGTCGTCAAAAGGCAGGCTTGCGCAGAGCATTACGTACAGGACCACACCCATGCTCCAGACATCACCTTTCTTGCTATCGTGAGGAATACCCTGCAGCACCTCAGGGGCGGCATAGGCTGTACTGCCACAGAAGGTCTGGCTCAGCTCCCTGCGGGACTTGGGTAGCACCTTGGCAAAGCCAAAGTCGGTCAGTTTCAGGTTGAAGCCCTGCAACAAGGCGTTCTCACACTTGAGGTCCCGGTGGGCCACGCCACAGCCATGGCAGTAGCGGATGGCCTCGACCATCTGGCGGAAGAGGGCCTTTGCCCGGCTCTCGGGAAGTGGCCCCCCGTTGAGTACACAGTCAAAGACATCCCCTCCCTCAGCCAGTTCCATCACCAGGTAGATTTTTCCATCTGCCGACTCCAGCATCTCATACACCCTGATGATGTTTTTGTGGTCCAGGGTACGGACAATCTGGAGCTCCCGAGGCAGGAATCTCTGGATAAACTCTGAAGAAACAAGTAGAGGAGAGAGGGCCACTGAGATCAAGGGCCTGACTCCTCACTCCTGACTCTTGACTTTTAGATCCAGATACCTGCTACATCTGGGTGTTGCTCCGTGACTCCCTTAATCTCAAGTGTCTCTGGCAGCTTGAGACTGCAAATATTCCCTTGTATTACACGTCACTGCAACTACAACCGCCACTGTGAGCAGTCAGAGTACAGATAGCGGGGTGCTTGGGAACTTTAGACAAAGCTATCGAATCTCCGGAGGCCTGATTTACCCACAGGGTGCCTCCACACCTGGCCTTCTTGCCTGAAGTTCGTTCCAGGAGTCCCGTCTTCCTCCTCCCATCTCCGCCTGCCTTGGCACCAGCTCCTGCCCTCTGCTAGCAGTCCCCTCTTAGATTGGAAGCCAGGACTCTTCACCTTGTTCTTCTGTTTTGTTTTGTTTTTGTTTTGTTGAGACAGGGTGGGGCCTAGAACTCACTATGTAGACCAGGCTGACTTCCATCTCACAAAGATCTGCCTGCCTCCGCTGGCTTCTGCCTCCCGAATGCTGGCAGGCATTAAAGGTGTATGCCACCATGCCCAGCTACTTTGTGCTTCTTTAATATTGGTTTTAGAAAGATGCAACAATCGTGGACTCTCCACGTCCCCCTTTCCTTACCTACCTTATGGCAGTAATCTGGCTTGGGTTCCACCCTTCCAACCCAGAAGAGGGTAGTTTTCTGACTGGCAGAAACACCCACCCACCCTGGCCAGCCCACCCCTTCCTCCAAAGGGACCCCAGCTCACCTTCTGGCCCTCCCATCTTGTCTATAATTTTAATTGCCACTTTTCTTTGATGTTTTTTGGAAAATGCTTCTTTGACTTTTGAGTAGGTCCCTTCCCCAATGGTCTTGCCCAGCTGGTACCCATTGGAGAGTAGAAAGTCCTCCATGCTGTGTAGCGCCTCCTCCTATCACCCTCTCAGCTCATGCTGCCTCCGAGAGGCAGCGCTACTCCACCATCGCCCTTGGCCTGCTTCTTTTCCCCCCAAGGACTTCATCCACAGCTGCCTCCAGGGCTAGAACATACTCCGTCTGGACACAGCCACAGGTGGTGGGGAGGGAGAGGACCAGACATTTTTAAGCTCCTGCGCAATTGTGATGTAAATGCTGTGTGACCCTCAGCCAAAATGAGCAGTGGCCCTATCTCCCCTCACCGCCAGCAGCAAACCCCGCATGAACTGTCATTCCTGACCAAGGCAGCGCCAGGGAAGGCACCGGGGTGCAGAGATGCGGGACTCCTCCACGTGGCTCCATTTCGGGGCGGGCCGCCCTGTGTCCTGCGTCCCCACCCAGCTGCTTGCTGGGGGGGCAGCGAGACCCGGTCACGAAGGCATGGCGGCCAGGGCCCTCAAGCTCCAGGCTCAGGTCCTCAGTAAGTGACCGAACGGCTCGAGAGGGTCCAGAATTCCAGGGAGGAACAGGCTGTGTGAGGTCAGCGCGCCGAAGCCCGGGTCACAATGCAGCCCTCCCCTTGGACGCCGCGGCCCGGGTGCGCAGCAGACACCTGCCAGGCTCCGCCTGGACCGGAGCGTCCTCCCGCGGCCAGGGCTCGGGCAGTTGCTTCCAGCCTGGGACCGGCCTCGGCCTCCGGCAGGTGAGCCACGGCCCGGGGGGCGGGCGCGGGCAGGGGGCCCGCAGAGGCCTGACCGCCACTCCCCGCGCAGAGCGCCCCGGGGCCTGGACATGAGTGCCCAGGAGACCCCACAGGGTCGAAGATTCCCCATTGAGGCCGGAGACTCCCCTGGCCTTGCCGCCGCCCCCGAGTCCCAGGACAGCCCGGAGCCCGTAGCTACGGAGCATAACCCGGTCAGGTGAGCCGCCCCGCCCCGCCCGCGGCCCCGCCCCTCGCCGTCCCCAGGCCCCGCCCCAGCCCAGTGGACCCTGGGGGCACCCCCGGGGGCGCCCCAACACCATGCGCCCCGCCGCCGCCTCAGGCTCTTGTCGCCTGCCGCTCTCACCAGGCCGCTTCGACGCTGCCCGGGCTGCCACTGTCTGACGCTGCTGCACGTGCCCATCGACGTCTACCTGGCCATGGGCGGGAGCCCCCGGGCCCGTGCCACCTGAGTGCGCCTGCGCACAGCAGCTCCGCAGGAGCCGGGCGGGACGAGGCCAGCCGCGGGCCACCACGCTGAGGTCGCACGCGCCGAGCACGAGACAATGATGCACATTTTAAAATAAAAGAATGATGCACATTTTAATAAAGCACAGCATAAACTGTTCTTTCCACTCCGGGCTGGCCGTGTATGTCTATCCGTCGGATCGGGTGCTCTGTAGCATCCGGTGACACCGCCTCTTCCCCCTCAGACCCTTCCCTAGCCCCGCCTCCCTCCCTAGCCCACCTTCCTCTAGGCCACCACTCTCTTCCCTTGGGTTTCTTGCTGGTCCCCTGTGGCCCGCAGAATTCTCGCTGTTGCTTATCTCCGGTTACCTGTCCTGGGTTCGCCAGTGAAATTCTCACTGCTATATCGGACAATGGCAGCTCACAGAAGCTTGGGTCTGGAGCAAGGGAGGGGAAGGTGTGCAGACAAAAAAGACTGGCCACACCAAGCCCATGTAATTCTGCTAGGCTAGAATTAATTCTGCTCCTTGCTGTTATGTGACCCTGTTTGTAGGGGTCAAAGGAAGCACCAGCCTGTTTGGAGCTTTGATTTCTTGCAGGACCGCAGAAAGATTAAGAAAATTGTTTGCAGGCGTGGTGGTTGCAGGCCTTTAATCCCAGCACTCGGGAAGCAGAGGCAAGTGGGTCTCTGAGAGTTCCAGACCAACTGGGGCTACAGGGAGACCCTATCTCAAAAAGACCAAAAAGAGGAAGAAGAGGGAGAAATTTAAATACCTGCTTTATTACATGAAGAACTGAGAGACTTACCGAAGGTTCCCATAATGCTGGCGTGGTGCCTCAGTGTCCACTGACTAGATGCCCTGCAGTGGAGGCAGGAAGGCTGCCCGGAAGTGAGAGAAGTTAAGTGGAACACGTTCTAATTTTGCTATCTTTAGTCTGTCTCTGTAGTTTGCAGGGGTTTTTTGCAACAGGGTCTCTCTCTGTAGGCCAGGCTAGCCTCTAACTGTGATTCCCTCTGACTCAACTCTCAAGTATTGCTATTACAGGGGTGTGTTGCTGCATCAGGCTTTGTAGTTTGGGTTTTTGTTTTTATTATCTTTATATTGAGAAAACATGTAACCTGGGGATCAGGTTAGAATTCCCATCCCTTGCTATCTGGAATAATTTACAATACTTCTCTCCTAACTCACGTGGGGTAGAAGTCCATGTCCCACCATAAAGCATAGATCCCACAGTCACCTGAAAAAAAGACATATTTGGTCTTATTCTTGTCTTTTTTTTTTTTTTTTAAGAGTCTTGGGGCTGGAGCAATGGCTCAACAGTTAAAAGCTGTTGCTATTCTTCCTGAGGACCCTGGTTCCGTTCCCAGCACCCATATGACAGCTAACAACCGTGCTTACCTCCAGTTCCAAGGGATCCGATGCCTCCACTGGCCTCTATGGGAATTGCACATATGTGATGCACTTATGTACATACATGCAAGCAAAACACTCATGCACATAAAAAAATTCAAACAAAAAATGAAAGGTCTCACTCTTTTGCCCTCTTGGTGCCTATGAAAGTCTGCTATGAACAGGCAAATATGTCTGGAAGGCTGTGGTGCAAGGCTACATTTTGTAAGCAGTCTCTGGAACCACAGAGAGCACACAACTCTTAAAATTGAAGGTGAAACCAGGCTTGGTGGCACACAGCTTTAATCCCAGCACTCAGGAAGCAAAGGCAGGCAGAGCTCTGTGAGTTCAAGGCCAGCTGGGGCTACAGGGAAACCCTGTTTCAAAAAGACCCCCCCCCAAAAAAAATTGAAGGTGTTGGGGCTGGAGAGACAGCTCAGTGGTTAAAAGCACCAAAATCTCTTGCAGAGCACCTGGGCTCAATTCTCAGCACTCACATAATGGCTAACAACCATCTGCAACTCCAGTTCCCGAGGGGCCAATGCTCTCCTCTGGCCTCCTCAGGCATTACACAACATGGGTGCACTAGCATTCCTGCAGGCAAAACTCAAAAAAATAATTTTTAAAAAATAAATTTTTTAAAAAATAGGTGTTTATGTCCAAGAGATAGCAAGAGATGCACTTATGTGTATAAAGCAAAGAACAACAAGAGACTCATAGTGACCAACCCAATGAAGCCAGAGAAGTAGTTCGGCTCACAGAAACACAGCATGGTTCATGCCAAATTCCAAAGCAACCTTTCTGCAAAGGCCATAACACAGAATCTGTATGACTCTGTGCCCCTGGAGGATTTAAAGTAATAGAAAGTAAACAAAGGTGATTTGTAAAAACAAACAAACAAACAAACAAAAATAACGGAGTCTCATGTAGCCCAGGCTGGCCTGGACCTCCTGATCCTTCTGTCTGCCTCTCTCTGGAGAGTACCGGGGTTGTAAGCTTCTACCACTGGCGTGTACCTCCATGCCCAATTTTACTAAGGGCTGGAGATCCAATCCTGGTATTGGTAGGCAAGCACTCTACCAACCCCAGCCCCTCCCCTTTTATTTTATTTAAAGATATGGTCTTACTACGTAGCACAGGAACTGAAGATCTTCCCTCCTAGCTCCACCTTCTGAAGGCTGAGATTACAATGAGCCACCATGCCCACTGAAACATCCTTCTTGATTTCCACACAAAATGGGCTTCCCAGCAGTCCCAAAATGCTGGGCTGTGCACTCAGCCAGCCCCCAAATGCCGAGCCCTTCCCTCTACCCCCGTCCTCTTATCTCCTGGACTTCCTTCTCTTCTCCTCTTCTCAGCCCTCCTTTCCTTTAAGAATACAACAAAAACTGTAAAATAAACATTTTTGTCACCTCCTACATGCTTGGTTTGCGAGGGAGGCTGATTTTGGGCACCGACCTTGGAAATGGGTCAGACCATGGGGCTAGTTAGCTCTAGAATGTTGGTGAGTCAGGGAAAGGGCATTCCTGGTAGAGGAGATGGAGTGGAGATAGACTCCAAGGCGGGAAGGAGAAGGAAAGGTCAGGGCATTCAGTTTTCACTACTGGAACGTGCTGAGGGTCCATGCCTAAAGCAGAGGATCGGGGAAAGTTAGGAGAGAAAAGCTGGTTCAAGGAAGTCCGGAGGCCCAAGCTGAGGAGTTGGAACTTGGTTCGCAGATGACACGCTCCAGTCTCTTCTGTTCTCTTTCCCCTTTCTGCCCTGAAAAGCCACTGGCTTTGATTCTGGCTAAGTTCGAGTTCTGCCATTCACTAGCTGTACAACCCAGAGCTAATGTCTAAACCTCTCTGAGCCTCGATGTCCATATCTGGAAAAGGATATTTATGTCACCTTCTGAGAGGTTTTGGTAAAGCTGTGCCTGAACAGTTCCAGACAGGAGGGCCAGACTCAGTCTTTGCTTCAACAAAAGAGGCTGAAATTGCTACTTTGACCTTTTTTTTTTTTTTTTAACATGTATGAGTGTATTGCCTGAATGTATGCACCCATGTCATGCAATGCCAGCAGAGGTCAGAAGAGGGCGTCAGATTCCCTGGAACTGGAGTTATGGACAGTTCTTAGCTTCCATGTGAATGCTGGGATTCAAACCCAGGTCCTGTGCAAGAGCAGCCAGGGTTCTTCTCTCCAGCCCCTACTTTGACCTTTGACTTCAAGGGGCAGCTGAGGACAGTGTCCAAAGTCTGCAGAGGGCTGGGGAAACCCTCTTCCCTTACTCTGCCAATGTCCCTGTGTTTCTGATCAGGAACCTAGGAACTTAGGGAGAGGGGGCATTTCCAGAAGAATCCTCAGGTGAAAAAATATAGAGCTGCCTCTTTCACTCTCAAGGTAAATGGGGCTCCAGGCTCTAGTATGGGGCCTCCAAGTCCCAGTCCTAGGGGCCTGAGCAATGAAGAAGGATCCAGAGAAAGGGGATATTCCAATCACTGCCTTCCCTGACTTCTCTGAGATGCCTTATTAGCTGGGCCCCTCCCTAAGGGACCCCCTTTTAGAAGGAGGGGGCGAAGTACAGATGGACCCCCGGGTTTCCATGGAGATGGCAGGGAAAGGGTTGCTGTATCACCATGGTAACAATTGACGTCAGCACTATTTCCCATCGCTTGATATGAGAGGGGGACAGCCACCCCAAGCATAAGCAAATCCCCCACAAAGCCTCCTCCCCTTGCTGAGCCAATCAACTGAAAGCTGGACAGGCTTAATATAGCATAGGAGGTAAAAGCACAGGCTCTGATGTCAGTCAAACCGAGGTTCAAATCCTTGCTCGCCCTCATCCTAGCTGTGTGAATCTGAGCAGATTCCTTAACCCCTTCAAGCCTTATAGGTAGAATGTGGATAAGCCAGCATCTAGGGCTCCTGGGGGTGCAGGTCACAGACACTGGGAAGGGCTCGAGGAAATGGGTTTTACCATCTTGGGACTTGTCAGGAGTTGTGGCCCTGCAGATACTCAGCCCGTAGAGAGGGCCCCAGTACCTCTATGGACCGGACCCCAGGTCTGAAGATCTCAGGGTGTGGGGTCTTAAGACAGAACCACTGCTACTGGAATTTCCAGGCTCTGAGGAAACCCCAGATGTCGCTTTCCCTGAACCACCCCCATCACATCCAGGTTTTGACCCAACTTCCTCTTTTTCCTCCCCTATGCCTTGTGCTAGCCCTTGTTAGCAGCCTTTGACCTCCTGAGTCTCCGTCCTCCTGCATCACCATCTGCTCCTCTAGGAAAGGGATGGATGAGGGACCACAGTGAACAGCCCTACCCCAGGCAGAGTAGCCTAGACACCACAGGGGAATGGTACTCCCCACCCATGACCCGCTCCCCACACACCACTGGGGTCTCATTCCCTCCCTCCTCCTTCACACCCTGTCCCATGTCTGCTGCCACCATCATGAGTGAGACCCCGTCACCAGTCATCCAGACTCCTCGAGGCCCCAGCCAGTCTCCCAGCTTCTCCTACACAGTCCACAACCCAGGGCACCACTCCTGCTTAGATCTCATCAGTGGCTCAGTGGCTTTGTGTGGCTTGTCCAGGCAATGAGTACCATTCAGCCCCTCACAGAGCATTCGTCCACCTTTGACACATGGACCTCCTGCCTGGAATGGCTTCTCTCAGAACTCTACTTACCCTTCATGTCTACACCAGTTCCCAGGGAAGGCCACCCTGACCATCCATCCCATCCAGAATACCTGCTTGCCCCATGTTTGATTTGTTTCGTGCCTGTCTTTGGACTCATCAGGGGACAGAGCTCTGTTTTATTCATCCTGACATTCCTGGGGCTCATGACTCTGAAGATTAGACTAGCTAGTGAATGACTGCTTGGAAGTCCATAGAGGCAAGGCCCTGATACAGAAAGCAGACTGTCTCAACTAAATGACTCAGTTGGGGGTCAGGAGTGGCTCACATAAGGAAACAGCACTTGAACAAGCAAGTCATCCAGGTAGAAAATGTCCAGGCACCAGGATTGTATGTGAACTTGGTGCTGAAGAGACTGGGGAGGGGAACAGGACGGGACGGATGGCAGTGGGGGGAGGGGGAGGACCCAACATAGATGGAACTCATGTTTTGGAAGGACATTCCCGGTGGCAGCAAGGAGACAGGAAGATGTTGCCATCTTCCAGGGCATGAGCCCTTGAGCCAAGTGTATGTAGTGTTAAGTGGAGAAAAGCAACCGATGTTAGCTCTATCCAGAGAACCCAAGACTGCTTGAATAGGAAAAGGGAGAAACAGGGCAGAGTCTAGAACCAAGGATAGGGGCCAGGGAGGTGGCTTAGCAGGTAAGAGCCCTTGTTGCATAAGCATGAGGATCTGAGTTCAAATCCCCAAGCACCCACATAAAAAGCTGGATGTGGCCATAAACTTCCTGGTAAACTCTCCCTCCCCTCCACACACACTATAGGGTTAGAGACAGGAAGATGGCTGGAGTTTGCAGGGATCCCAAGGGAATAAGACAGAGAGTGATCAAACAGGACACCTAATGTCCTCTTCTGGCCTCCACATGTGTGTAACAAGGGCACACAGTGGAGTACATACCCCACACACAATAATAATCATTTAAAATATCAGAACCAAAGTCTAGATTTTTGGTCCAAGCAACTAGAAGATGGCCAAGCTGGGAACAGTGGAGGGAGCATAACTGCTGCAAGGCAGAAGGGAGCCCTGTGGTGAAGCAGCCCTGGAAGCTTCCAGGAGGCAGGAGGGGCGGGGGAGGGGCTAAACGGAGACACAGCAGGGCCTCGACAGGCTGAAGGCAGGGGAATCCAGGAGGTTACCAGGCAGAGACTGCCGTGTCCGGGAAAGGCCACAATGAGGCAGGAAGCAGAGGTTAAAGGAAGCCCACCCCTCCCACCCCCCAACACAGCAGTTGTTAAGATAGCAAGAAAATCAAAGGTGCAGTGTGCCCAGAAAACAAGGGCCCCAAAGTATGTCAAATAGGAGGGAGGTTCTGACTGTCAAAATCAGTCGCTGCTAGGGGGTCAAGTTAGATAAAGCATCCAAGCTTCACTTGGATTTAGCAACAAGATCTGTGGTGACCTTGAGGGGCTGTTCCCATGGAATAGTGGGGGGAGGAAGCCAGATTGAAGCAGGAGCGGGGAGGCGAGGAAGGAGCAATATGTCCAAGTCCACATCTCTTTCAAGAAGGTCTGCATGAAGGCAAGCTGGAGAGCACCTGGGGTCAAGGGGGGCTTTCTGTTCTTTCAGAGATAGGAAAGATCTGTTTGCAGATGGGAGGGATCCATCAGAGAGAGTCTGAAGATGGGGAAACGAGGGGATTGGAGGAGGGCAGCTCCCTGAAGAGGGAAAAGAGATTAGATCCCCAAATATGGCTGCACAGTTGGGGGGAGCAAGCCAGGGCTTGTTTTGAACTCCGGGGGCTCGAAACAGCTGCCCACTCTCTCCTGCAGCCAGTGTGAGTCACCGGGAGGGGGTAAATAGGCCAAACTGGCAGTGTGGGAAAAGGAGCTAGGCCAAAGCATTCCTCAGGATCCTCAAGAGGTCGAGGAGCAAGGCTAGACTGGGCTCAGAGCCCTGAGCCCTGACCCCACAGCTCTGAACAGGACAAAGGCACAGAAGGCTAGGCTTGGTCTTCTTTTTTTCCCTTGTACCTCTATTCTTCAGCCAAGGAGGATTTTGCGGGCACCGCAGGCCTTTGAGATATGGGTCCCTGTGGGCTCATCGACAGAGGTGTGAGAATAGAGGCTGGAGGCCTGTGGGGGAAGAAGGGTTTCTTCCTGGGGCAGCTGACATTCCTGCCCTTGGCCATGCACTTCCATTTCTCGCCCTGGCCGGGATGTGGGGTGGGGGTAGTGGACACCCCGTATCTTGGGAGAACCTGAAGATCTGGGGCCTAACAGTTCCCTAGTTCCCTAACACTAAAGAGGCTGGGCTGGTGGGGACTAGGTCTCACCATAGAACCAGGTCTGTCCCCAAGCCCCTCTGTCAGATGAACCTTCCTGCTAAAAAACGACAGGCCTAGAGGGACTATGGGCTTTCAGGCCTCCCCCCTCCACGCCCAGCCAGGTATTAAAGAGGCCAAAACTGGGGCGGGGCGGCGGGACATCAGACTCCCACTTCGTGGAGAATTTCTTCTTCGGTCCTGGGAAGCAGGGCCGAGAGAGGGCATCCCTGGATAACGTACTCTGACTTCGCAGCACGTCTGGGGATTCAACCAGGGGGGTGCCCAGATCTTTGAGGATGGTCGGAGTGGAGAGCTGGGGACCTCAATCCCCTCCCAGTCTATGTCTCTCTAAATCGATTGCAGTAACCTCGCCCCCGTGCCCTTCCCGTCCGATTCAAGGCGAGCCCTTCCTCCCGCGGATCCTACTCTCCCCAAGTGACCGCTGTGGGCTCCCCTGGGCCAGGAGTTGCATGCGCTTCCGGCGCTACCGCGGCCCGGCCTTCCCGGAGCCCACCGCCCGCCGCAGCCTGGGCGACTGCTGGCTGAGCACGCAGCGCCACCCCCGCCGGGTGCCGCCTGGCGCTGGCGGAGCCCAAGCTGCGGCTGGGGCCTGAGACCGCCGGGTTGGCTGACGAGCCGTAGGCGAGCGGGCCCAGCCACTGCAAGCACGGAGAGAGGCGGGTCAGGAGGAGGGGGGTCAGGAGGGCGGGGCCTGAACGAACGGGGGCGGGGCTCTTTGGGCAGGAGGCGTGGCCTGATCGGGGCGGGGCCCTTGGGGACGGGGCTCGACTCCCGGGTGAAGAGGGCAGGTCCTCATCGGGAGGGGCCGTCCGGGAAGAGGGCAGGGCCCTTGGACAGGAGGGCGTGGTCTGATCGGGGACGGGGTCCCTGGAAAGAGGGCGGGATCTGACCCTGGGTTGGGGGGCTGGGGAGGGGCGTGGCCTAGGCGGGGACGGGGGCTCTCGAGGGAAGGGGGTGAGCTGGGTGGGGGGCGTGGGGAGGGCAGGACTTTTTGGGGGGAAGGAGGTGAGGCCTGGGGGAGCGGGCTCTTGGGAAAGGAGATGCGACCTCGCTGGAGGGAGGGGCCCGGAAGGACACTGTGATGGCCCCTGTTCACTCAACGCTCACACCTCCAGGTGGAAGCATGGATGGCAGAACACTAATCACTAGTTCCTAGGCAGGAGGAAGAGACACCTGCTTTCCCCTCGCCCACCAGAGCAGGTGAGGGGCGGAGCCCTGACGGGGTGAGGTCGGTGGGCGGGGTCAACAGAGGGGTAGGTCCTGGGCGGGGCCAGGGTGGGGATGGGAAGGCTAGCGAGGTCCAGCCACAGCCACTTTGGTCTCTGGAGAAGCTGGGTCGCTTTGCCTTCTAGGACTAACACAAACACATTTTTATATTTTGAGGGGATTAGGCCTGTGCCACGATCTGCCTGTGGCAAACCTGCGGAGTCTGTTCTCTCCTTTCACAGTATGGATTCTGAGGCTCGGACTCCGGTTGTCAGGCTTGGCAAAAAACACCCTTACTCTCTTGGTTACTCTTGCTAGAAAGGATCTCACTGTGTAGCCCTGGTTAACCTGAACTTATTATGTAGACCAGACTATCCTCAAACTCTCAGATATCCTCCTGCCTCTGCCTCTCAAGTGCTGGAACTAAGGGTGTGAGCCACCATGCCCAGCTAAGCATCATGTGCCCAGTAGAAGGAGTGTATGGAACAAGATATGTCACACCCTCAGCTATTTACTGGGTAGGTCTCAGGGCAAGAGTGAGTCCAGCCAGGACCTCATGGCCAAGCTAAATGGCCAAAGAGAACAGCTCAGAGTTGGCCTGAAGGGTACTGTGAAAGTACTGTGGGTGTCTGTGCTTCATGCTTCTGTGCAGCTCTCAAGTCTATGTCCACTTCTGAGCAGCACTCAGTTTCTCTATGTCCTGTCTATGCCATCTGGGTCCATTTAATTATCCAACACATACTTACCAAGGTCCTTACTGTTTAAGTGATCATGTTGGTTTCTGCACTGAGTTAGACTCTGGCATCACACTGCTGAAACAGTTGAGGCCCCTGTCCTCCTGGAGTTTATGCTGTGGTGGGAGACAGGCCCATAATAAAGATCAGAGATAAGTAACTTGTTTGAGAAGAGGGATGGGCCAGGTGCTGCTGCATATGGGATGGGCAGGACCGACCGTCTTGCTCATAGGTCTAGACAGTGCCTGACACATAATGGGTTCAGTAATGCTGAATGTGTGTATGGGTTGGTCAGGAAGTCCTGTCAGCTTGAAGGCTGAGGCCATTGCTAGCCCCTAGGAAATGTTCTGGATGGAGGGAACAGTGTATGTCCAGTTGATGATTCCTCCCTTCTGACTCTGTGCTGGAGAATTTGTGTTGCAGTAGCTCTTTTCCTGTCCATTGTCTCTGATCCTGGGAGAGCTGGAATGGGTTCAAACAGGGCCCCAGAGGGTCTCCAAGATAAGTGCCCAGCTGATTCACTCCAAAGCCAGTTCTGACCTAGCCAGCTGGACCTGGCTGTTCCCTGGAAGCAGCCCCTCCCCGAAGGGCATCAGTCCCAGGACCTTTGGCTGCTTCCCAGAGTAGCATCCTGCAGCCCGGAAGGAAGTCCTTCATCCTGTCTAACCGCAGCCCCTGCTGAGGCAACCCCAGCCTTTTCCTCTCGTGCTGCTTTGTGGGCAGAAGGGAGGAGATGGGCTGGCCCTGCAGTGGCCGGTTCTGTCTGGATAGAAAGTTAAGCAAAGATATTACAGAGCCAGGAGTGACAACTCACTGCAATTCCAGAGCAGTAAACCTCAAGGGACAAACATAACTCCTTATGTAAGCTACTGTGCCATCCATGGTCCCATTTGACCCTCCCAAAAGGCCTCATTTTATGGATGGAAATTCATACAGGAGTAGAGGAGAATGCAGTAATAGGACAGGAACCAGAATGCAGGTGTCTTGATAACAGCAACGACTAAGCTTTGTGGCATATTTATTCTCTGCTACGACTTTGCATCTCTTGTCTTTGTTAAGCCTCATCCCAACCCTGTGAGATGGGAGCCATCAATGCTTGAGCTGCCCTTAGATGAGATGACATGAAATGACTCATCCAAAGACACCAGCTACTTCTGTGGCAAGGCTGTGTGAGCTCAGGCCACCTGACAGGCTCAGCTAGACTCCCTGTGCCTTAGAGTGCCAGAGGAATGTCACAGGTGTCTGTTTTCCAGGGATCGATCCAAGGATACAAGTTTTGGGCTTTCTGAATGATGATCCCAAGGCAGACCTGTACTAAACCAGAAAAGAGCAGAAAGTGACTTGAGCGTGCCACATGACTCAGTGTCCCCTCTATATGGATGAAGATTGCAAACTGCTCACCCCTCCCCTCCATCCTGGAGCTTCTGAGTTCCTGCCCTTCATGCTGCAAATAAAACAGCTTCTGCTTCCCTCGGGCTGTCTCCACTTTGTGGGGGGAGGTCTCCTTTCTTCCCACTGGCACACACCATGTGGACTACCTGCTATTACCCCTGGCCCTCCTGCTGTGCCTGTCCTATATATAAGCCCCCAGCAGGGTAGGCAGACCTCCCCTCTCCAGAAAGAAAGGCAGAGATTGACATCAGTTGAGTGGTGGGGCTCCGAAGTGTGACACAGTTTGTTTTGGATCGTGGTGGGGACTCTGATGGGTCAGGAAAGTTCCAGGGGTGGATCTTGACAGCTTGGATCTTGAGCTGTGAATCTTGACAGCTGAGCAGGCCCTGGGTAGATGAGCCCAGAGTGAAGCATTCCAGGCAGATGACTAAGATGAGGGAGAGGGACTTGGGTGACTAGGCTGAAAGTTTCACCTCAGTGGGTATGCCTGCCCAAGTAAGGTCGGCAGTGGGTGGGGACAGGTGGTTAGAGGTAGAGAACAAGACGGTATGAAGAAATGGGGAGCCATGGACAGGTTTAAAGTAGGGGAGAGCCATGGTCCAAGAGTGGCCTCTGGCCCTCAGTTCAGTCCAGGGCCTTCAGGCACCTGTCTGTGTGCTTTCTTTTACACACACTTCCAGGTCCTGTTTGGTACTGGAGCTGTTGGTGGTCCTACCGAAGCCTCCCCATAAAGGTCTAGTAGAAAGTGCCTATAGCCAGACAAAGGAGTTTTGGACTGCAGCTGTAATGCTGACATTCAGGGTCAACAACAGCCCCCTCCCCAACTCCACAAGAGCCACTTCCACCCCCTCCGCTTGCAGGGGCATGTTACACAAACAGTAACTACAGAGGGAGCACCCAGTGCCTGGGAACGGCTGACTCCCAAGCCAGCACCTCCACCCAGACCCCAGTCCCCACTGCCTATCTCTAGGCTTCATGACCCCTTGCCCACCTCTGCCCTCAAATCTCACCCACTATTCTCTCTTTAGCTTAGTCCAACTTCTCTGGACTTTTGCCTCTAGCTGTCCTTTCCAAGATGTGTCTTATAGGTCCCTGTGAGGACATCCAGAGTGACCTCTAAAGGCAGCTGAGTTCTGGACAGAGGAGATATAAACAGAACCTTTCAACCACAAATTCTTGGCTGGAGATAGAGATTTCAGTCATCACTATATAGAGTCTATCCTACATGAAGAAGGAGAGAAGAGCGCGCGCTCTCTCTCTTTCTCTCTCTCTCTGACACACACACACACACACACACACACACACACACACACACACACACACATAGGTTGCTCCAGGCCCACAGAGCCTACTGACATCCTCAAAGCACTTCAAGTCATCCTGCCCCAAATGCTCTTTCTTGCGCACGTAGCCTATCCCTAGCCTTGCCCTGTAGAGCTCTGTTCCCCTTACCCAACTGGCTCGAGCCAGACCTTCGGTGTCATCCTCAGCCATTCCTCCTCCTCTCTCCTTTCCTGTATCCTGTCCACCTGAACACCTGTCTTAGCTCTCTTCCTATCCGCATCTTTCAGCAGCACCTGGCTTATTCTTTCCAGACTGTCTCTTCCTTCAGCCTTGAGGACATTCCTGGTCCAGGGTGGCTCGCTCCTCGCTGGCTACCTCCAACTCTCTCTCTAGGCAGCCCTTCCAGAGTCCCAAGCTTGGAGTCCCTGCTCTGTCTTCTAGAGCCATAACCTTGTATCTGGTAAATCCAATTGTGTCCCATGGCTTCAAGTGTGGCATTGTCCCCAGCTATTACCTTAAGAGGAGGGTCATCTCCTCTTCAGTTCAGGCTCCCTGTCTACTGATGCTCAGCTGGCTCTTTCCACAGAGTTCTCTGGGCATTGTCAAATTCAGCTCCAAGGTCATACCCTTAGACCTAGTTCGGAAGAACAACAAGAACAGGGGACTCAAGGAGCGCTTGTATTGACTGCCTCTCCCCAAAAATCATCTCTGGTCTCTCTGACTACAACAGGTTCTGCTCCTTTCAAGACGCAGCATAGAAAAACAGTGAGGCAGAGAAAACACGATGGTGCAAAGGCAGAAAGAATGGGGAGTGGCTGGCTGGAAGCTAGAGCCTGCGTTAGGGACCAGCTAGTAGAGACATTCAGCACAAGGCAAAGACGACCTCCTGAGAGCAGCAGGGAGCCTCCAAAAGCTCTAAAGCAAGGGGAGTATGTTTGATTTCACATTTCTTTTTTAAAAAACATATTTATTCTTTTTATGTGTATGAGTGTATTGCCTACTTGTATGTAAGTGCACCTCAGAAGTCAGAAGAGGGTGTTGGGTTCCCCTGGAACTGGAGTTACAGATGGTTGCTAGCTGCCATGTGAGTCCTGGGAATGGAACTTGGGCCCTCTGCAAGAGCAGTCAGTGCTCTTAACCACTGAGCCGTCTCTCCAGCCCCATGATTTCACATCTCTTTAACCCTTTCATTCCTTCACTTGGTACTTGACAAATATTGGCCAGGGGTGTAGCTCAGTGAGCTGGGGTGTAGTTCAATTGACTGGGGTGTAGTTCAATAGGATGGAGTGTACAGACAGCAGACTGGGGAGCGTGGTTCAGCAGGCTGAGGTATAGCTCAGTGGTAGAGCACTTGCCTTGCCTACACACAGATAAACTCAATCTGGCTCAGACAACTGAATGCCATCCTCAGCACTGTTAAAAAGAAATCTTAGGCACCCGGTATTGGGAAGTGACCATGAGGTACTGGAGAACAGCTTGCGAGTTTGTCTAGTGCACAGAGACTAGAGAAAAGATCTTATGTCCTAACCTGGTAAAAGAAGGTCTTCCTCAGCGTGGTAGCCATGGAGCTAAAGACCAGACATGCCGAGCTGAGCTGGGCAGTGTCCTGGATCAGCCCTGCTTTCTGGTTTGGACCACTGAGTAGATATGGAGGAACCTAAACCCAGAGTCGTGGAGTGTGCCCGGGGAGAGTCATTCCTCTCTTTTGGGGAATCTAGAAAATTCCTGGGGAGTGCCTTGATCTGGGTGTTCGGAGTGGGAAGTCAGAAGAAGAGAGGTTTCTAGGCAGAGGGAAGGGCCTGTTCAAAGGCCCTAAGGTGGGAGGAAGCTCAGCACTCCAAGGAACTGAAAAGCTTGTACAGTTGAAGGTTGGTGGATCAAGGAGAGAAGAGGAAATGGGGTAGGACTGGAGCTCCCTAAGGCGCAACCTGAAAATATGGGTACTGTGGTTGGCCCAGGATTGTGAGGCCCTCCTACACAGGCAGGTGGAAAGGAGAATTTAAGAGGACTGTGAAGGGACATATAAAGTATGTCTTAAGGGGGCTCTGTCTGGGGAAGGTCATAGAAAGGAGGTCCCAGAGGGCCACTGGAAGCGAGACTGAGAGAGAGGTGAAAGTGAGTTCTCAGGGTTCAGGGAGAGGCATAGTCCTTTAGCATTTAAGGAACTGAATGAAGCCAAATAAATGTCCTCCTGAACAATTCCAGAACAGTCCCATCAGCCCCTCTATCCCCTGGCCTGGAGGAAAGGTGACAGTGGGGCCAGAGGAGTGTCTCAGGGGATCCACAGCTCCTAACAGCTCCCTTAGGACAGACAGGAAGGAGGGAAGGGAATGGCCCCTGCTGAGTGGCCCATCTGTCAAGCGCTTGTCCCGGAATGTCACAGAACAGCACCTAGGAACATCGTCAGATGCCTCCAGTTTCTTTGTACTCAGATGCTCCTGGACTTTTCTTTGATGGTCCTAGCTCATTTGTCTCACAATAAACAGCCTAAAGAGTAGGTATAGCGACTATTCCCATTTTATAGATGGGGATTCCCAGGCAAAGAGAGACCCCAAAGCTATATGGTAACAAAGCCAGCTCTTCACCACTGCCACCTCTCAGCACTACATTTCATGCCGAGTGACTCCCAGTGTCCTCATTTTACAGAAACAGCTGAGCATGACTGAGAGGGGAAGGGACTCACCCAGGGTCACAAGGCTGGAGGTCACATGGCTTAGATCACCTGGGGAAAGAGGCAGATTGGGAGAGGTGAGAGTCTAAAATTGGCAGGGAGGCTGTGGAGAGGAAGGGGAGGGATTGGGGGATCACTGGGAGGGAATTTCAGTTTCCCTATTGGAGGGATTTTCCCTTCGTTGGGGATTTTGGCTGGAAAGTTATAAGCAACCCACATTTTGTTATCCAGACAATCTTTCTTCCAAGATACCCAGTAGCTGAAAGGAAACTAAAAGTTAGAAAGAGGCGGGGAGAAGAAGCAATGATTGGTTCAGTACAGCCCAGATAACCGGGTTGAATTTCTGGTGACCTCACCAAGCCTGGGGAGTTGAGCCGGGAGCACAGGCCTCTGTGCTATCAGGCCCCGTCCTCCCACTTCAAAGAAAAGGAAGGTGAAGGAACACACAAACGTTCAGGATGATTCCCTTTTAGTGGCCCAGAATCCATGCCAGGGCTTAAAGCCCATAATTGACAGGCATGCTGTAGAACTGATGCCTGCTGATAATCAGGCTGGAACGGGGAGAGCCCAGGCCCAGGGAGGGAGTAGCCTTCCTCCCAGGGGTCAAGCCCTGAGAGTCTCGGCCCTGCTCGTCCTTGCCAGGCCCCTGACTCTTCTCACCCTGCCCAGCACCTGTGTTCCCGGAGCTCCTGCAAACGCTCTCTGCTAGTGCTCACCTCTTCCTTTCCTGCTCCCATTGCTTCCTCGCCAGCCTTCAGCTTCCTCCTCTACCAATGGGAACAATGGTGCTCACCTCCCAGGTCCTGGGGTAATGCAGAGGAAGCAGTGGGCATATAGTCAGCACTCAGTCAACACCATAAGCCACCAGCATTGGCAGCTGTTTTTCCTGTGAGTCTCCCTTGTGCTCAGAGATCTCCTTGATTCTGCACTCTGGGAGTCATCCTGTCCCCGTCTGCTCCCTTCTTCCTGGGCTTTCCCCTGCCCCACCCAGGCAGTGCTCTGGAAGCCTAGATACTTCCTGGGTGACCTCATACACAGCAGAGACCAGAGGCCCAGATTTCTTGGTTTAATCCTGCCTTAAAACCTCTCTGTCTGTTGTCTCTCTAAAACCTCTAGCCAGACTTTAGGTGCTGACCTTTGGCTCAGTAAAGATGTAAGTCTGTGTGCTGACGCCTATTGACTTCTAGCCACCTCCGAATGTCTTCCTAGACATTCCCTGAATCCCATAAATTTAGCAAGGCAAGATTCGGCAGCTCTCCCAGCTTTCCTCTGATGGTCAACGGACCTGCTCACAGTCATCCAAGAGAGAAAAGCAGGGAGAGCAGCCTCACCCCGTCTCGTCATCTCCACATTCAGTCACTGTACCCTATGATCCTGTCTCCCAGTCTTACCCTAGGCTAGGCCTTTACTTTCCCATCCATCCGCACACCACATTCATCACTTCCACTGTGCCCTGCTCCAAGCTCTCCTTCCGTGCAGCCTACAGGCTCCTCATCTAACCTTGCATCAGGCTCTTCCTTCCCTTATGACTTTGCTTGTCTTTTCCACTGGAGAGAAAACCTCTGAGATGGAGCTGGAGAGATGGCTCAGCACTTGAGTGCATACTGTCCTTGCATAGGACCCAAGTGTTGTGCCCAGCACCCACGTTGCCTGTAACTCCAGCTCCAGGGCATCTGACGCCCTCCTCTGACCTCCGTGGGCACCTGTCGTCATGCACATATCCACACAGAGGGTTATGTGACCCACAGAGAGTCACATAATAGAACTAATAAATTTGTACAAAGCCCTGTGTCTCACCACTTACAATCTCTAGTGTGAGCAGAAGGGACTCCAGTAAGTCGTCGTGATGATGAATTAGGGGCCCACTCTCTCACTGTACAGGTAGCAAACAAAGGTCAAAGGAGAGAACCAGCTTATGGAGCCAAGCAAGAGGCCAACCCAAGCCAGATCTGAAGTCTCTAGGTCAGACAGATGCTCTGGAAGATGGGAGCCCTGGGTCTGGGAACCAAGTGACATCCCTTCAGCCTCTTGCAGAACTGAGGTCTGTTCTGAAGTCTCTTTCCAGCCCAAGGCCTTTAAATATGTAGTTCACTCCACTGGGAAGCCCATCCCTCCCTCTCCTTAGATATCGCCCACCCACAGCTCCCCTGACATCTAATCTGAACCCTGCTACTGATTCCTTCCTGTACAGGCCATATTCTCTTTTGTCCTCTGAGTCCAATCCCACTCCTTGTCTCTGTGGAGGTCCCGGGTTCTTACCAGGAGAACTGAGGCAGGTAGGGGACGTGTGAACATGGGTCTATAGTCATAACAGTCTTCCTTCCCCATCCATCTGTCACATCCCCTGTCACTCCATCTGGACAAAGCCCACCCCTCAAAGATTTTGAGCATGTTCTAGCTTGATCTCTACTGCTATGATAAAGCACTCTGACCACAAGCAATTTGGGAGAAGAAAAGGTTTATTCTTACAAGTCCCAGGTCACAGTCCATCATCAAAGGAAGTCAAGGCAGGTATTCCAGCATGAGCTTCAGGCAGAAACCATGGAGAACACTGCTTGTTGGCTTACTTCAGGCCCAGCTTAGTTCTCTTAGACAGCCAGAACCACCTGCCTAGGGATGGCACTACGCACCATGGGCTGGGCCTTTCTAGGTCAATTAGCAATCAAGGCGATGCCACATAGACATGCCCACAGGCTAGTCTGATCTAGGAAATTCTTCAACTGAGGTTCCTCTTCCCAGGTAACTCTAGATTGTGTCATGTTCATAATCAACAGGACAGACCACCACATCTTCAATGGCCCACAATGCCCTGAGATACTCAACAGCCCCCCTCACAGGAACAGTTTTACAAAATAGCCTCTCCCATCCACACACCGACAAGTATTCTGTCAGTGCCACACACTCAGCCACACACCCCACCACATGCAGACAGTCACCAACACACAGTCTCAAGGAAGGGCAGGTACACACCCAGAAAGTCTGAGAGACTTACTAAGTCTCTAACTTTCGAATACACAGAGCTAAACAAAGATGCACAAGTGTACACACCTGGTCTCACTCTTACATACACACAATCACAAAGTCACACACACACAGACAGAAAGCCATACACAGTCACACACAGCGAAACGGACACACAGTTGCACACAGGCACTGGGAGAAGCAGAACAATGGGAGCATTGTCTGGGTTGGCAGCAGCTGGGAAGGAAGGAGCCACAGTGCGCACCGTGGAGGCCATGGGGGCTGCTGTGAACGGCTGCCTCCACCCGGCACCTTAAGCCTCCCTTCTCTTTTCCAGAAGTCAGATACTGCTGGAGCCTAGATTTGATGAGGCCTGGGCGCCCCCTCCCCAGCCTCCTGGGATGTCTGGTGAGGATGCAGAGCCTTCCCTATGGACCAGGTTTCCTTAGGGGCCCTGGGCGCTTAGGGTCTTTTAGCCCTCATGTCCTCTCTCCTGGGATCCTCCCAGAGGTTTCCCTCTGTCCCTACCAGGCAGTGCCTGGAGATCAGGAGCTTTGAGATCTACTCTTAACCTCTGACATCAACTCCTCCTCCTGGACTCACACCCTCCGTCTGAGCCCTACCAGCCAGGGCAGGCAGCGCCTGGCAGCATTGTGGATTCCCTATTGTGGCCAAGACAGAGAGCAGGTCATGATGTCCGTCCCTTAGTGATAACAGGTGGAGTCACTGTACCGTGAGTGAGCAGCAGTGTCCACATGGTGTCCTTCCTTGTCCCCAAACTAACTTTTCTTGCCTCTCACTCTCATCACAGTCCCAGCTCTCCATAGGAAATTCTTTCAGGGGCTTTCTTTAACCTCCAGCCCAGACCTCCTCTACAAACGATTTCCCACCAAGGGGTTGCTGGGTACCTCTGGGCATGCCACTGTCCTATTCTGAATCTGGCATAGTTAGTTCAAGCGTCAGAGTGGGGGTGAGAATGAAGAATACAAGAGGCAGTGCAGAATGTAGAAGCCACGGCGTCCCTCTGTGGTCAGGTGTGTGGGGAGTTCCTGAATTCTCAGGCCCCAGGGTGTCTCCACACCTCACAGTTTTTAGCCTCCCAAGAGGCCTTCCTCGTGGGAGGTAGGGACATGCTGAGCTGTTCTGGACACAGCCTTCCTTTTGCAACACTTGGCTTCCTCCACCCCATCCCTGTCTTACTGGAGGTTGAAGGCAAGCACAATCTACACCCGGACATACAATCTAGGGCCAGCCAGATCGCCAGTCTAAAGAAAGAAGGACCAAAATCTTCACCTCCCCCTTACCCTGCCCCAGCCTCCACTTCCCACCCACAAGCAGGATGGGAGGCTGGGGCTGGACGGCCTTCCGGGTTGTCCTATTAGAATAGTGTGTGACAGTTGTAGAGCGAGGCTCGGTGTCTTTTCTTCCCTCACTTTCATAAACGGGAATTTGAGGTTTGTTGAGTCTCTTTAGGGTTCTATATAGGGGGGCCCCTAACGTAGGGGCACACATCTGGAACCCCAGGCCACCAAGCACAAGTCAAGTATAGGCCAACATCTCCCAGCCTCAGGCTCCTAAGCTTTCAAAGGATGAAGATGCCCATCAAGGTCACACGCTTGACACACACACACACCCGCCCAGGCCACCCCCAAGTATTTTCTAAGACAAGAAGGCCTGGATGTAAATTTTTGTCCCAGCTCAGAATGATGGGTCCAGAAGCTCAAGGCTGGACGGGTCTCACCAGCCTGACCCGAGTGACCTCGCGTTAGGTCAGACACCCCCCAAGGCTGGCTGCAGATGACTACGCAGGGGCGTGGGTAGGACCTCTGGCCTGAGGGGGCACCGAACTCAACGCGGGGCCCTGCGGCTGTTCTGGCCACATTTTCTAGAGCATAACTCAGGACTGGACCAGCGGTCTGACGAGTCTGGACATGTGAACCCTTCCAAGAGTTCAAGGAGCCAGAGCAGAACCGAGTCGATGAGGGACCTCCCCACCGTGCAGCAGGACTCACCCCGAGAGTGGGGCGTTGAGAGCCGGGGACGACGGGCGCTTCTCTTTCCTCGACGACCCCCTCCCATAGTAGCTCCCGGCAGGGCCAGCGCTTCTCCTTCCCATTCGAGACCCTACCTGCCCCTGGCAGTGGCATGTGATAGAGGGGACCAGACGGCTGGCGTCGCCCCCAGCGCAAGTGGGGCCCACGACCCGACCCCGCCTCCGCCCCTCGATTGGGCACTCATTTAAATGCCCGGCCCCGCCCCGAGCCCCGGGCGCATATATAGAGGCGGCTCGGCGGGCGGCGGGCGGCATTCTGGCGCGGAACGCGGCGGCGGCGGGCGCAGCTAGCGGGTCGGTGCGGAGCGGGGGTGCAGCTCGCTTTCCCCCCACACCCCTCCCCCTCGGGCGCCAGCCCCACCCCTCTGCCCGCCGGGCCGACCCCGCCGAACTATCCCTGCGGCGCGGGCCCGGGGCGGCTCCGGGCGCCCCCCAGCAGACCCCCCATCATGGGCAGCCAGAGCTCCAAGGCTCCCCGGGGCGACGTGACCACCGAGGAGGCAGCGGGCGCTTCCCCCGCGAAGGCCAACGGACAGGTGGGTGCGCTGGGCCCGGCGCCCCCGGCCCCCCCTCGCGCCTCGCCCCCTCTGGGGCCCTGGGCCGGGGCCGCGCGCTTTGTCCGGCCCGGGACACGCGGCGCCCCCTCCCCCGCCCGGTCCCTTTGTTCTCGGCGCCGCAGCCCCCGCGGGCGAAGCGAGGGGAGGGGCGGGAGGGGGCGCCGGCCGGGCCCCGCCGCCTTCTTTGTTCGCCGGCCGGGCCCCCGGCGCTGCCCCCCAGCCGCCCCGAGGGCCGCGCGGGGAACAAAGGCGCTGCTGGGCCGCGCCAAGGGGCCGCCCGGGGGCCGCGGGGCGGGTGCTGGGGCCGCGGGCGCTGCATCCGCAGACCGGCCTCGGTGGCCCGCGGTGTTTTCCGAGGGGGGGAGCCGAGATGTGGGGAGACTCTGGGGCGGGTGGGGGCGGTTCACACAAAGCGGGAGTCTCGGGGACCAGGCCGTCCCGGTGCAGGGAGGCAGCGCCCCGGGGCGGCTTCCCGCCCAATACCGACAGCACGGCTCGCCCGCCCGGGCTCCGCGGCCGGGAGAGGCTCCGCGCGGAATGGAGAGCGCGCCCCGGGGGAGGCGGGTGGGGGGCCCCGTGCCCCAGCGCCTCCTGCTGGCTGCGGCCGTCCCGGCGCGCCCGCGAGGGGCGAGGCCGACGCCAGGCTTGGGTGGCTGCAGACCCTGGTCGTGGGCTCCATCCTGCCGGCGCCAGCGGCGCGCTGGGGGAGGGGGAGAAGAGCCCCAGCCCTCACCGCTGTCTCCTCTGCCCTGCAGGAGAATGGCCACGTGAAAAGCAATGGAGACTTATCCCCCAAGGGTGAAGGGGAGTCGCCCCCCGTGAACGGAACGGATGAAGCAGCTGGGGCCACTGGCGATGCCATCGAGCCGGCACCCCCTAGCCAGGGAGCTGAAGCCAAGGGAGAGGTCCCCCCGAAGGAGACCCCCAAGAAGAAGAAGAAATTCTCTTTCAAGAAGCCTTTCAAATTGAGCGGCCTGTCCTTCAAGAGAAATCGGAAGGAGGGTGGGGGCGATTCTTCTGCCTCCTCACCAACAGAGGAAGAGCAGGAGCAGGGGGAGATGAGCGCCTGCAGCGACGAGGGCACTGCCCAGGAAGGGAAGGCTGCCGCCACCCCCGAAAGCCAGGAGCCCCAAGCCAAGGGGGCAGAGGCTAGTGCTGCCTCCAAGGGAGGAGACACAGAAGAGGAGGCAGGGCCCCAGGCCGCAGAGCCGTCCACTCCCTCCGGGCCGGAGAGCGGCCCTGCCTCAGCCAGCGCTGAGCAGATTGAGTAGCTGGGTGGGGGCAGGTGGGTGATCTCTTAAGCTGCAAAAACTGTGCTGTCCTTGTGAGGTCACTGCCTGGACCTGGTGCCCTGGCTGCCTTCCTGTGCCCAGAAAGGGGCTTGTTGCCCCCTCCCAGCCACGTTCCCCCTCCTTCCCTCCTGTGGATTCTCCCATCAGCCATCTGGTCTACTTCTTAAGGCCAGTTGAAGATGGTCCCTTGCGGTTTCCCAAGTTAGGTTAGTGATGTGAAATGCTCCTGGCCCCACCCTTGCTGAAGGCAATTGCTGATTTTCTTCCCAATTCTTTTCCAAGTAGGTTTTGTTTATCTTACTCTCCAAACCCCTGAGCCAGAAGTGGGGTGCTTATACTTCCAAACCCTGAATTTCCAGCCTTCCCCCTGTTGAGTTTAGTCTCTTGTGCTGTGCCTGGTGGCACCTGGGCTGGGGAGGACACTGCCCCTGTCTAGGTTTTTATAAATGTCTTACTCAAGTTCAAACCTCCAGCTTGTGAATCAACTGTCTTTTCTGACCTGGTAAGCAAGTATTAGGCTTGGGGTGGGAGGGAGGTCTGTAATGTGAAACGACTTCTTGTCTTTTTCTCCCATTGTTGTAAATAACTTTTAATGGCCAAACCCAGATTTGTACTTTTTTTTTTTTTCTAATTGCTAAAACCATTCTCCACCTGGATTTACTGTAACATTTGGAAAAGGAATAAATGTTCCCCTTTAGTGGTGCTTTAATGAGTGGTCTGGGGTAGGGTGAGAAGCTTGGAAACCTTGATGAAGCAGAGACAGGTAAGTTTCAGGTTTTCTGTGGGCATGGTCTGTTACTCAGAGGGGACACAGACACAGCAGCTGGGACACGGCTAGGAAACAAGCTCAGGAGGGTATAGAAATGTGCTGTTTTATTACAAAGTCTCACAAAAATGAAAATATTTCAAAAAGGAAGCTAGACTAATAACCTCCACCTGCAGAATTGGGGGAAGATGGGGCAGTGAGAGTTTCTTGGCTCACCTGAGACCAGTGGGAAAGGTATAAACAGAACCAATCTAAAAATGGCTGATGTTACCTAAGCCTGAAAAGAACAAGGGGTCCCAGAAGACCCAACCACCCCTCCTAGAAAGCTTAATAAGGGCATCTTTCCTAAGCAGGCACTTGGCATTCAGGATTTTTGTCTTTAACAGTTGTAGCCCTTCCACTCAGACCTGTACCCTGTGTGGTCCAGAACTAAGACCTGGGGAAGGATAGGCAAGGCAGCTGCTGGAAGACTTCCCCCACAGTACCACTGCCCTGGGTTCTGGTCCCTGGTTCCTATCTAGTCCCTGGGGACGTTATATTTAATATATTTTTATATAAATACACAGAGGAATAGAAAATATAAAAATCTGAGGAATTGGGGGAAGAAAAGTGAGAACTTGGTACAGATCTTGCTCAGGCCAACTTCACCTCCTCTTTGACCCTGTGGAAAGAACAGAAACTGGCATGAGATAACCATCCCAGCAGCCTTGATTGCTGACACAATGGCGTCCATAGGTAACTGCTGGGGGCTGAGGCATTCTAGCTCTGCCTAGAGCTGCAGGCATACAGACTAGTCCCTGAAAGAAGTCTTTGTAAATTGGACCAGCTGTCCCAGCGCCTTCCCTCTAACAGTGATGGGACAAAGGGGGTGATGCTCCAATGCCATGGAGATGGCCAGTTCCTCACCCTTTGGCTTCTGGCTTTTCCTCCTTGGTTTTCTCTTCTTCTGTGACTTCTAGAACACAAGAGTGCAGGGATGGTTAGGGCCACCTCTGAAAAGTTCCAGGGAGTTTTACCCTGAAACCTCTTCCCAACAAGAGCTCACAGGTTACAGAAAAGTGAGGGAATAAAAAAAGCCCATCCCAATCCTCCTGAAAAGCAGGGCTGGAAACAGGTTAGACCGGTTTCCCAGCCAGCTTCAGCCAGAATTCAGTGGGTGGGGGCAGCCCCTGGGAAACTGGGGTGAAGTGCTGGGAAAAGGTCTTGGGTGGTGTGTGAGAGCCAGGCCTAATCTGCCAGTTTCATTGTTTTGTGGGCCCTGACACTTCTGGGAGCCACTGAAAGGCCCCAAGGAGCCTAGTTAGCACCCCAGAGGAGTGGGCTGAGCCTGGGCCAGCCCCCTCCCGGTATCCTACATAGACCCAAGCCCTGGCCCAATCCAAACCCACCTTTCTTCTCTTCTGGATCTTTTTCTTTTTCGTCTTCTGTTTTGACTCTTTTGGCTTTTTTGAAATTAGAAGAATTCTTTCGACCACCTTCTCCCTCCTCATCTGAATCAGAAAATTCTTCCTCACAGGCAATTCGTTTATCAGAAGAGCAGACTGGGAGGCAGTGGATAGAAAATATTTGTGAGTGAGTGAGCAGGGACCTGTTTTATCTCAGGGTCTATGTCCAATGCCTGTGTGTCCAAAAGATATTGCCTGGACAGCTCAATGGTAAAGTGTCTAGTATGTGCAAATGCTGTAGGTTTCACACCCAGCACTCTTCTCCCCAAATACACCAGGAACTGATGTACCAGAATGGGAAAAGGGGAAATTCAACAGACGGGCAGCTTGGGGAGGACTAGTGGAGGAAGTTTGGAGCGGCCAACTACTGAGTGGGAAGGTCTTACTGGAGATGCGTTTGTCAGGGTCCTCTTCATCCTCATCACCACTCTCCTCTGGGATGGCATCCTCGGGTATTGCCTGCATTTGGACTCCAGGTGCATGGGGCAGCATTCTCAAGTTCTCAAAGAGCCGTTGTCTGTTAACAGGAAAGACTGCTTAGAGACAAACCAGAGCCTGGAATGTTCAGTTGAGAGGAGGCTGGTTGGCAATACACTCACTTGATCTTTTCCAGGTACTCATTAGTGTTCTGGTTAGTCATATTGGAAGGACTGATGTGAAGCTTGAAATCTGGTCCAAAGTATTCAAAGTAGTCATTGTACGGCAGCTCTGCGGAGGTAAGGGAGAGGAGAGTCAAGGGCCTGGCCACTATGGGACCCAAAGAAAAGCACTTATGGGTTTCTCTGAGTCCATTTACCCACCTGTAAAAGAGAAGAACGCCTCTAGGCATTCTATGGTGAGACTTAGGAGCCTACAAAATTTTAATCCTTTGTGTTCTGTTCTGTCTTCCTGGGACAAGATTTCACACCAGCTAGGCTAACCTCGGTGCTCTCCCTCAACCTCCCAAGTGCTGGGATTACATGTGTGGCCTACCATGCCTGGCCAGAAATGTAATCTTATCTATAGCACCATTCTCTCCTCCTCTTCTTCACCATTCTTTTTCTGCCTCCTGAGTGCTGGGATTAAAGGCATGTATCATACCAGGTCCATCACTTTACTGTCCACACTAGTATGTGTCACTAAGAGAGCAAGGAGCAAGTCCCTGGTAGAGACCACTAAGCAATGCTCATCAAGAGCATGTCTTTCACTCACTAACCCGGTTATCTTATAGAGCAGAAACCCCAACCTTTAAATAACCACCAATAATGTCCAGACCAAAAATAGGAGGGAAAGAATACAGAAGAGTAGAAAAAACTGATGGCTAGTCTGCCAATCACGAGAGGAACGACCAGTGTGAGCAGAGGAAAGGTCTTTTTAAAGCGGTTATAACCAAGGATACATAAGCTTCAGCCCCCACCCCACACAGCCTGGTCTTGGAGTTAATACCATTAGGGATCTCTGTGTCCAGGGCAACAGCTGTTTCATACGTCCAGCACCGGGCAACATTTCGAATGGTGTAACCACCACCTCCCAGCATCAGCATAGGCAAGTTGAAGCTCTTGACAAACTCAACACACTTGGCATGCCCTTTGAAGAGAACAAGAGTGCTAGTTTACGAGGGCCCAGCAGACCCTGCCCATCATGCTTATGCTACCCGGCCTCACCTTTGATGGTCAGGTTGAAGCAACCTAACCGATCCCCAGACAGGGAATCTGAGCCGCACTGTAAGACCACTGCACTAGGCTGGAACATCTCCATTACTTTAGACATGACCTAAAAAAGATACACCCTAGTCACCACCAACCTCAAGAAAAGCCTTGAGGTTCATGGTAGGAGGGCAGGTGCAGTGTTCCTCCTGTCTTATCACCTATTCCTCCCTTCCCACTCCTCACACTGTGTGGGAGTTTTCCAATTGGATTGGAACTGAGCCTTGAGCGGCCTCCCTGTCAACTCCCTTATCTTTTCCTTCTTTCACTGCAAGCTCCTGTGCTGCTTCCTTTAGGAAGCTTCCCAACCTTTAGCTGCATCTGCTCTACTCATCTGGCTCGACAGACTTTGAACCTTGCAAGGAGGCACTTCATTCTTGTATATTTTATTTTCCCAGCTAAGCATCTTATGTTATTCAGAAGACTAACTCAAGCTTCTTCTCTGTCACCTTACAACTAGGCACACAGTAGGCACTTGCTTGCTGACTGACCACTTACTTTATGTTAAATACTGTATAAACAGTTTTTCACCGCTGATAAGATTTCATGCCTCACCATGGCATTCAGGATTTCCTTGAAATACAGACCCTAACACTCAAAATTTTCTAAAAATGTGGATTCAACATCCATCTCCTACCAGCTCTCTTCGATTCTCCCACACGCTGTAATGGCTTACATGCCATTCCACACTGGCACCACTATGCTTCTGCTGATATTCCCTGTCCAATGCCATCCTTTCAGCCTCCACCTCCTTCAAATGGGTACCTCCTCATTTTAATTCAAGCTCAAGTGCCTCCCCTCTGTGAATGCACCCTTGACTACCTTCTCCCTAGCACAATCTCTGTCCTCTATTCAGCCCTCTAAAACACAGGCTCCAGGTTCCTGACGACTCCAACAAGCCTGCCTGCAGAACATGCTGCATGGCCTTTTCAGGATCTCTGGGCAGGCTGACTAGTAAGGGGTTTCTCAAGAAAAGCCAGTATGCAAAGACTACAATAAACCCCAAATTATTCAAATGTGCAGACACTGGTAAGACACAGCAAGAAAAGAATTTAACAATTTACTTGTAGCTGACTCCAATGGAGATATGAAACACAACTGCTAGCCCCAACATCAGCTCAGCTTTCCTTAGAATATACCCTGCTTTGCTAAATTAACTTCAGTATAAACCCTTCCCTAACCATGCAAAGATCATGCCTTAAACATTCTTATACTGAGGGGCTGGAGAGATGGCTCAGTGGTTAAGAGCACTGAATGCTCTTGCAGAGGACCCAGCAACCATATGGTGGCTAACAACTGCCGGTAAGTCCAGTTCCAAGGGATCTGATGCCCCACCTTCTGACCTACCTGGGCCACTCACATGCATGCAGGCAATATACTAATACACACAAAATACAAAAGAATAAAACAAAAGCCCCACATTTTTTTATTGAGCAGAGCTACATAAACAGAAAGTATCAACAAATTATGTGGATGATTCTTGTTTCCCCTAACTGACCACATAACAGTCAAGGTTTGAAACACTTCTTTTGTGAAAATTCGCAATAGGAAAGATCTCTCAGGGATAGTGAGTGCTTTGCTATCTTTCCCCCTAAACCAATCCCAATAATAGACCAAGGTGGTGAATAAAGTCACTTACCGGCTTGAAAATGGCCTCATAGGACTCGTCATCAATCCCATCTCGGAGTGGGTAGTTAACAGCATAATATTTGCCTTTGCCAGCCCCAATATCCTAATCAAAAGGGACAGTAAAATAAAACTGAAAAGACAAAAAAACTAGAGTGGAATTCAAGGACACGGGGGTAGAAGGCTAAGGAGAAAAACAGTGTTCTAATCAAGAGACGGAGCCCACTGAGCCTGCACTGGGCCTGAGAGTTCTTTATGGTCTGCCCTACAGCAAGATTTCTGCTTCTGGTTAGAAGTGGGAGCTGGCAGGCAGCTCGGTTAACACACAGCCCCAACAACTCTCCTTTCCAGAGTTACTGTCAAGTTCTCTATCTCCATTCTGTCCTTTCTCAGAAGGAGTGGAAGGACCAGTAAGGAAAGGCTTTTTTACCTAACTTCAACCTACTAAAAGCTCACTTATTCCTCTTGTTTGTTTTTGAGACAGGGGTCTTCCTGTAGCACCAGTTGTTTTGGAACTCGCCATGTAGACCAGGCTGGCCTCGAACTCAGAGATATACCTGCCTCTGCCTCCAAGAGCTAGAATTAAAAGCTTGTCCCACCAGGCCCAGATGAAGCTCACTGATTCTAAAGTTTGTCATATCAAACTACTTCATTAGTACCACTCTTCACCTAAGAGCTCCTGGCATGGCAAACCAGATCTCACTGTATGCATGCTAACAGAAGCAGATGGAGTAGCTTCAGCAGGGGGACATATCTGTTAATTGTTCTACACAAGATTCTAAATTACAGGCCTTGAGAATTGGCTCAGCAGTTAAGAGATCTGGCTGCTCTTGAAGAGGACCAGGGACCCAGCACCCACATGGTGACTAACAACCATCTGTAACTTCAGTTCCAGGGGAATCCAACACCCTCTTCTGAGCTTTGTGGGCATTGCATGACACAAGTGCACTCACATACATGCAGACAATAGACTCATACACACAAATAAATAAATAAATATTTTTAGAATTCTAAATTTCAGGTAGTATTTTGAGAGAGTCCGTAACTTTCAGTCATATGATCAAGGAGTAAGGTGACCTAAAGGAATTAAGAACTCTTGAGATAGTTCCTAAGAGTCCCAATTCCTCACTCCAAATTCAAATATTAAGGGACATAATAATAGCATGATCTAATCTGACTGTGGTCAGGAGGGGAGCATAATGAATCTAGAGACCCCTAATTCTTCTCTGACCCCTAACGCCCACCCTTCCCTTTTCCCAGAATAAGGGAATGAAAGAGATTACAATGTAAGAGATCTCAGTTGAGCCCAGGCTGTAGTGTGGTGTTCTGAATGGCAGAGGGTAGGAAGTAGCTTTCAGTGGTAAAAAGATGGAGTTGGAGCTATCAGCTGAGGGTGAGGTGGTTGGCCCCTAAAGGGAGTTCTCACCCGTAGATCCCCAGTTCCTGGGAAGTACTCTCCGTATTTATGAAAGGACACAGTCATAACCCGGTCTGTGGTATAGAAGGCCTCTTCCACTCCATCGCCATGATGAATATCAATGTCAATATACAGCACCCTCTGGTGATACCTAGAATCAAAAGGTGGTCAGGGGCCTGGGGACTCTTTTGGGATGGGACGCGCCAAGGGCGCCAGGTCCCAGCTTACCGGGCTAGCTGCCTCCCTCAGGTATCTCTAAGCACCAGAGACGTGGAAACTGGCTCAAGGAAGGTGGAAGAGCGGCCGGGTGTCTCCAGAGGCCTGACCAAGCCGACCAAGTCCGATCTTCCTACTCTACAGCCAGGGTCAACTCCAGCCACACAGGGATACTCTGGAGGCAGGATCTGAGCAGCGCCTGCCCCTGATCTTGCCGTGGGCTCAGATCAAACCAAGACCCCGTCAAGGAGAGGATGGCCACAGATACTCATGGAACACATCCTAGCCAGCACACCATTAAGAAAAGCAAACTAGGGAGGCAAGCCCAGGGGGAAAGGGAAGTGGGAACCTGGCCTAAGGTGCTCCTCCAAGACACAAGGCCAAGCAGGCATACTTTAGCAATTCCAGGATGGCCAAGACGATATCATTGACGTAACAGAAGCCAGATGCTTCAGACTTCTTTGCATGATGTAGGCCCCCAGCCCAATTCACAGCGATGTCCGTCTGCTGCTTATTAAGTTTCACAGCGCTTGCTGGGTGTGGAAAGAGAACATAAGCCTGTTACTAAACCACTCCCCCTTCCTTCAAGAAGCCCAAAGAATCCAGTGAAAAGCAGATCTACTGCATGGCGAAAACTGCACAACTCACAAATCGTTCCACTTCTCATTTTAAGAGGGAATAAAAATGAATCTGACTACTCATATGTATTTTATGTGTATGGATGTACTGCATGCACATACATAAGTGAACCTGTGTCGTGCAATGCCCACAGAGTTAAGAGGGCATCTGATTCTCTGGAGCTGGAGTTACTGCCATGTAGGTGCTGGGATTCAAACCCAGGTCCTCTGCAGGAGCAGCTGGTGCTCTTAACCGATGAACTATCTCTCCAGCCCCAATCTGACTACTCTTAAAAAAAAAAAAAAAAAAAATCTCAAACCAAGAATGATAACCTATTAATAAGCATTAAAACTAACCTAGACACATACACACACAATTAAATAGAGTAAAACAAAAATATCAAGGTAACAGTAAGGGTACATGTTCTTTTGTGCAAACTTTGGTGTCACAGTGAATGAGCTTGTGTGTAGCACATACACACTTGAGTATCCTGGATTGCATCCATAAACATAGTTTGGATGACAGCTAAAACATTTGGAAAAGATACTGAAGAGAAGAGACAAATTCAGGTCTGTGTATTTGGGGCAGTGTTAACTTCAGCAACAATGAAATCATGTGACAGCCCAAATGACCCAACAAGAGGGGACCAATTTTATCAAAGTGGATACAGCAGGAGTAGTAACTAGAAATCATGCTGCAGAACACAACACATAGGAAACTTTAAGCCTGATGTGGTGACACATGCCTAAAATCAATGAGGAGGTAAAGACAAGAGGATTGTTGAAACCTGGAGACCAGCCTGGACTAAAGTGTGAGACCCCGTCTCAAAAACAACAAAGAGCAGGTCTTAACGGTGCATGCCACACGCCTTTAATCTCAGCACCAGGAAGGCAGAAATAGGTGGATCTCTATGTGATCAAGGCCAGCATGGTCTACGTAGCAAGTTCCAGGGCAGCTGGGGCTATAGGGAGACCCTGTCTCAATAAATAAATAAATAAATAAAGCAAAAAATAAAACCCCCAAACAAAAAGCAAATCTTTAAAAATAAAATAAATTTTAAAGATTTGCTAAATTAAAAATATGGCATAAAACTATACAATGTAATAACTTAACATTTATATATTTAAAAACATAGATATGCATGTTATATTGAGATATATACACAAAGAAAAAGGGATATATACATAAACACTGAAACAGTAGTCATCTACAGTGTGAATCTGGGAAGCGTTGGGCTTTCTTGTGTCTTTGTTTTCCAAAATTCTATTAGGAGAGAGACAGATACAACGGGAAAACAAGTATAGCCATGTACTATGCAACATTTTAGCCAACAGGAAACATCTCTGACAGTGCTCTCCTCAGAGTACCACAAGGCTGAGAAAAAGTTCTGGTTTTTTGAGGCAGGGTTTTGGTGTGTAGCCTAGGTAGGCCTTCAACTAGTGGTAATCCTCCTGTCTCAGTCTCCTGAGGTTACAGGCCTGCAGATCATACTCAGCTAGATGCAGCAGGGCAAGTCATTCCCACATACTTATGGTAATGTCAGTATGAATAAATCTATGCTACCAGTCACACAATGTACATACGTGATACCTGATAACTGTGACAAATTCCTGCGACATTGGTTTGTGTATTTATGAATTTGTTTTTTTTTTTTTTTGAGTTTGTCTATGTATCCCAGGCAAGCCTTGAACTAGCAATCTTGCTGCCTCCGACTCCCTAATAATGGCTCACGCATTATTATTTTAGAAAGTACATCTATTTATAAAAATATTTATTATAGGCAGGGTATAGTGGCACAGGTCTTTAATCTCAGACTCGGGAGGCAGAGACAAACAGATTCCTGTTAGTTGGAGGTCAGCCTGGTCTATATAACGAGTCCTAGGCCAGCCAATGCTACAGTGAGACTCTGTCTCAAAAATAAATAAATAAATAAAAATCATTGTGAAACAACACTGTCCTATACCAGCAGCCTCAAACACCCTGTGTTTACTGCAGCCCAATCACACTGTTTTTTTTCTTCTGGCATTTGATTTACTCTCACACTGCTTATATTCATCATGGCCATGGGGGACCAGTAGGCTACACCATATGTATAATATACAATCTAGCTAATCAATAGGCTATACCATTTAGATTGGTCTATTCTCTATGATGTTTACACAACAAAATTGAACAACACATTCTCAGAATGTGCCTGCCCATTTAAGAGTTTAGAGTAATCCTAAAGGTAACCTGAAAGTCACAAGTGGAAATCCCTTGTGAGGAGTATTTACCACCTCTGAAGTTAATAACCACACTCTTCGTAAGACACGGACTTGACACTTCTGTTTTATAGCACTATGCTGGTCACAAATTGTTCTTATATACTGTGTCTCAATAAGCCCTTTCTATGTTCAGGGAATTTCTTGGCAGGAGAGGACTGTTAAGAACACCTGTCAGAACTGTATTAATTTTAATAAAAAGCCACAAGACCATCCCATGATCACAGGCCAGTACAGCCCTTGAGGAGGGATTTAGTCTCCTTACCTACAGAGCCACCGGTAGACAACTGGCAGAACTCAAACAGGCCATCAAACACTGGGCAGTCCTCACCAACATTGACTTGAAAGAAATAAACAAAAGATTAGTGTCCACAATTTCCTTCAGCTTTTGTTTAGATATTTATGAGCTGATGAGAAACAACAAAACAAAACAATGAATAGTTTAGATTCAGAAGGTTTGGATTCTATCACAAGTTAACTTTTTGAAGCTAGGCTGCTTACTATAATAAGCAATGATGATATCCACCTCAACCAGTTGTAGAGAAATTCTGAGACTATTCCTGAGTTTGTTTCTGGCCCTCACACCAGCAGACCCAGAGAATTACCATTCACTGAGTGCTTACAGCACTCCACATGGCTAAGTGCTTTAAATACCTGATGCACTTATTCTCATGCAAGCTTCTGTAAATCTGGTCCAATCTTATAAATAAATGGGCTCAGAAAGGTGAAGTGGAGACCTACACAATTATCATTTACCATACGCTGCTAAATGATTGAAATGCCTGCTGCCTTTATCCTCACACAATCTTGAGGTAGAATCTGATCCATTGCTATAAATGGGGAAATGGGCTCAGAGAGGTGAACTGCTAATAAATGGTAGAGGCAGTATTCAAACCTCAAGCTTTGGCTTGTTTGTCCTCAAGGCCTATATGTAGGCCAAAAAATATATCCTGTTCTTTTCCCAAGTGCTTTCACAAACACAATTTCATTTGATCCTTACCAGACAGACAAATATGACACCCCCCCACCCCCCACCCAGGAATAAAGACATGCAGGGAAGTAAAGTGACTTGCCCAAAGTTACATAACCAGGTAACATCAGAATCAGAATAGAATCTATGTGTCTTTACTACCACAGCCCAGTGCTTTCCACTACACCCACAGTGACAGTCATAATGGTTATTTCAAGCCTGTGGGGTAAAGTACAACGAGGGGAGTAATGTGGAAACACACATGCAAACACCAATGCAAATGAAAGAACACCGAACGAAAGCACACCTGGAGGGCAGAGCTCACAGAGTGAGAGAGAGACCATGGACTCTCCACTCACAGAAAACAGAAACTGTTGACATCAATGACACAAAGTTAGAGGCAGGGTGGGGAGATCCTCTTGCCTAGTCTTTTAGAGTTAGGGTCTCCCTGTAGATTCAGGTGAACTGAAATTCACTACGTAGACCAGGTTAGCCTTGAATTGACAGAGATCTGCCACACCCAGCATTCCAAGTCTTTAAAAAATATTTTATTCTTATTTTATATGTTTGAGTGTACTGTCTGCACGTATATAAATGTACCCATGTGTGCAATGCCCAAAGAGGACAGAAGAGAGTGTCGATCCCCTGGAACTGGAGTCACAGATGGCTGTTAGTCACCATGTGGGGACTGGGAATCTAACCTAAGTCCCCTGCCAGAGCAGCTAGTGCTCATAACTGCTGAGCCATGTTTCCAGCCTCTGACCAAGTCTTTTTACCACATCTGTGTCATTCCCAAAGCAGAGCAAGAAGGCGCCTTCAGAAGAGGAGACTGAGAAGGGCCAGCTTGGACGTGGTAGCATAGAGACACTGAATCTCAGAATCTGCAATAACCTCAATAGTTACTAACTCCAGGACAACAAGATGGCTCAGTGGTAAAAGTGCTTGTTGTACAAGCTTGGTGTCCGGAGTTCAAGACCTGGAGCACACATAAAAGTGTAGAGAACAGACTCCATAAAAGTTATCCTCTGACTTCCCTCCATGCACTGTGGCATGCTTGCTCCATCTCCCTTCATATACACACAAAAATTATTATTACAAAATGTAAATTTAAAGAGTCACCACCTCGGTGCTACAGTAATTTAAGAGAGTTCCCAAAATCTGGTGCATTAAAGGGTAGTGGGTGGCTGTTCTCACTTTCTCGGTAAGTACTGGGAGGTGGCTATATCAGTAAGAACTTTGGTCCCTGGGGCCAGGCTTCCCTGTCTGGTGTCTGTTCCTGCATTAGGTGTTAGTACTTGTGTTTCCACAGTTTGGTTTATACTCCCAAATAGACATGAGGAAAAAACTTCCCTTCAGGGCCCAATACAAAAGGCTAGCCCATTTACCATTAGTTTAAGAAATTATGGGAGCTGGAAAGGTGGTGGGGCATGCCTTTAAACCCAGCAGGGGCAGGTGGACCTCTGAGAGATTGAGGTCAGTCTGGTCTACATAGTAAGTTCCAGGCCAGCTGGGGATACAGAGAGACCCTGTCTAAAAAAAGAAAAAAAAAGTTATAGGGCTGCAGAGATGTTCAAGCAGCTAAGAGCATACACTGTTCTTATAGAGGACCCAAGTTCAGTTCCCAGCACCCACACTGAGTGGTTCGTAACCACCTGTAATCCCAGTGCCAGGGAACTCATCTCGCCTCTGCGGGCACTTGTACTCACATATACACACACATACATCCGCCTCACCGCCACCTCCCAACACACACACTTAAAATAAATCTTAAAAAGGTTAAGGAACTGGACATACTGGTTCAAATTTGTAATCTCAGCACCGGGGAGGCAGAGGAAGAATGATGAGGAATTCAAGGTCGTCCTTAGTGACATGGTGAGTTCAAGTCCAGCCGGGACTACATAAGACTCTGTTTTTTAAAAAAATGGGGGAGGCGGGAGGCTGGAGAGATGGTTCAGTGCACTGGCTGCTCTTGCAGAGGTCTCGGTTTGGTTTCCGCCACCCACAGAGAGGCTAACAACCGTCCATAACTCCAGAAGCAGGGGAATCTAACAGCTTCTTCTGAACTCTGCAGGCACTGCACCACACAGATGCACTTATGTACATGCAAGCAATACAAAATAAAGTAGTATTTAATAAAGTACGTTTTAGAAAGACAGCAGCGGCTATGGAAGCGGGGCACGGTGATACACGCCTGCAATACCAGCACCTGAAAGGCAGGTGCAAGAGGATTTCAGTTTGAGGCCAGCATGTCTACACAGTGAGTTCCGGCAAGGGTTAAAGCATCAAATCTCATCTCAAAGAACAAGGCCTATGACAGAATCATAGAAAGAGATGTAGGATTAAACACCTACTTCAAGATAAAACTCCTGCCTTGACAATGACAAAAACGAGGACTGAGGAAGAAAAAGCAGAGACCCAAGAAACACGCAGAGCCCGGGTCTTCACCCACTTTTCTTTTCCTGGGCTGTGTGGGAGCATGACAGTCATTATTTTTCATATTTGTTTTTCTGCTCTGAGGCAGGGTCTCACAGCCTTTCACTAGGTTGCCAGGCTGGCTTTGAACTGGCTTTGAAGCTCAGTCTCTTGAGTGTTGGGATTACAGGTAAAATCATTAAGTATAGCTATTTTTTGTTTGTCTGAAATATTTTACATACACTACATTGAAAATATAGTCATCTCTGAGTATCAGAGGGAACAGTTTCAGGACACGCCTCAGAGACCAAAATGGTCAAGTCCCTTGTTTCAGCCACTTTTTTTTTATGGAGACAGCATCTCACTATGTAGCCCTGGCTAGACCAGAACTCATGGATGGGGAAGGTGGTCAGGATGCCCAGCCCTAGCTAAGGGACCATGGGCAACTGACAGCTACTGGGAGAGGTGACTCGGTTTTTTTTTAAGGTGTGATGCTGGGTAGCTTGACCAGGCTCCAAAGGATGAACACACCCCCAAGGGAATTTAGGGAACACAAATTAGACTCGACAGGCCTTAAAAAAATACAAGTGTGTGAGAAGGGGGAGGGAATGAAAGGCAGGATGGAGGAGGCTACTCTGAATATGATCAAAATACACTGCAGAAAATTTCTCAAAGAATCCGTAAAAGTATTTTTAAAAGTACAATGAGCATGTTATATAAACAGCTGTTATACTCTATTGTTTAAGGAATGACAAGAAAGCCTGTTAATGTTCAGCACAAATACTTGGCTTTGTTTTTAAGACAAAGTCTTACTATGTATCCCAAACTGTCCTTGAAAACTCGATCTCCCAGCCTTCCAAGTGCTGGAATGACAGTCACTATGCCTGGCTCTCTTTTGTGTATGAGTATTCTCTCTAAGAGCACCACATGCATGCATTGCTCACAGAGGTCAGAAGAGGGCATCCAATCCCCTAGAACTGGAGTTGACAGTCAGTTGTTAGCTGCTATGTGGGTGCTGGGAATAAAACCTGGATCCTCTACAAGAGCTGCGGGTGCTTTTACCCACTGAGCCATCTCTCCAGCCCCCTCCTTTTTCTTCTTGTTTCATCACTAAAGACTGCACTCTCTACTAGCACCTTGCGGCGTGACACTGGGACCTCCCGGATCTCAGTTTACAGAATGGACAAGGTAAAAACGACAACAATGTTTTTACCACTCTTAATCCTTTTACTGTGTTTTTTAAAAAATCATGAGTCACATGTTCTGATTATATGGTCCAAAAATTACATTTATTCACGCTTCCATTTTGATAAATATTAGAGCAGAACTTCTGATCAAGGTCCTCAAAGTCCCAAAATGACAATACAGAGTTTACATTTGAGTCAAGAACAGGGAAGCCTGACATAGTTGGTCTTAACAGATGTAACTTCCTAGGTTAGATGCTAATAAATATTAATAAAAAGCTCTTAGATTTCTATTACTGTCTTTGCAATAAAGCACTTTCCTAAGCAACACCTAAAGACTTTGCCTTCTTTGACCCTTTGTAACACTATGAATCAAGTCAGTAAGGCACCATGAGGTCCTCAGAGAGATTTATCCTTTCCAACTTTATTAGCAAGGAGAGAAAACCCCCGACTAATTTTTTAATGTACAACTTCAGAATGCTAGTTTCCAGGAAACTGAAGCCCTGGAATAGAACCTGCCTTCTTGAGACTACTATTTTTGTCTGCCTTGATAGATTTGTAAATAACAAAAGTAACTCAGTACCAGAAAGCTATTATTCATTGAGGGCAGTACTATGAATATACTACCCTTAAACATGAAACATGTACCACTGTTTTCCTCTTAGGGAGGGAAGGTAACCCTCAGAGACTCTAGAAGACTTATTCAAGAACACATAATTGGGGGCTGGAGAGATGGCTCAGTAGTTAAGAGCACTGGCTACTCCTGAAGAGGACCCCAGTTGAATTCCTGGCACCCACACAGCACCTGCAACTCCAGTTCCAGGGGATGTGATGCCTCTTCTGACCTCCATGGTCACTGACAGACACGAGAGCACATGCAGGCAATACATTCATACACAGAACACAGCAAGATGACTCAGTGGTTAAGTGCTTGCCACAAAATCCAGATGACTTGAGTACAATCTCTGGAACATATGGTAGGAGAACATATTCCTAAAAGTTGTCTTCTGACTTCCACACAATACTGTCACACACACACACGTGTGCACACACACAGAGGAAAAAGAACAAGATGACGACAACCAAAATAATGAAGACGGTTTTAAAAAACAAACACAAAGAACAGGAGCGGTAGCTCAGTGGTGTAACACTTGTCTAGCAAACTTGAGGGTCTGGGATGCAAACACACACTGCTAAGCCGGACTACATCAAAATTTTAAGCATTCAAACTAAGGCAAGAAGGCTTATTTTCTTGATCTGATACCAAGTTGCTTCTCTAACAAGACCCTGTTTTGAGGACAATTGAGCCTGATCCTCACCTTAAATGTTTTACAGAACCCCTAAAGCCATCTGCAGGAAAGGGATGGATTTATCTACCTATAAAGTCAATAAGATCCCATCAATTCAAAAAGTAAACACCTCAGGCTGGGTAAGGTGCACATATTTAATTCCAGCACTTAGGAGGCAGAGGCAGGCAGATCTTTGTGAGTTTGAGGCAAGCCTGGTCTACATAACAAATGTAGGGGGTTATTGGAAGGAAGGAAGGAAGGAAGGAAGGAAGGAAGGAAGGAAGGAAGGAAGGAAGGAAGGGAGGGAGGGAGGGAGGGAGGGAGGGAGGGAGGGAGGGAGGGAGGGAGGGAGGGAGGGAGGCAGGCAGGCAGGCAGGCAGGCAGGCAGGCAGCACTTCAGTCCGACAGCACACTGTTCCTGGAGTTGTGGATAGTAAAGAGTTCCCAGGAAGATCTCTGGGGTTCCATCTCAGTACCACTGAACAGTTAATATAACTAATAACTAGTAAATTCTACATCTGCCTTTTGCCTTTCCACCATCTACCACAAGGTGCCGTCTTCTATTAGAAGCAGAGCAGAACCTCACCATACTGAACATGTTAGCACCTTATCTCGGACTTCCACCCTCCAAAACTGTGAGAAATCAATTTATATGGTTTATAATTTTTAAAAAATAAAAATATTTATTCCCTAGAGAAGCAGATTACCTTGTGGTCAGTACTAATAAACAAATACCATAGATTTTCTTTCTTTTATTTGAGGGGGAAGGACAGACATGCCATTGTGTACATGTGAAAGTCAGAGAACAACTTGGAGGTATCAGTACTTTCCTTTCACCGTGTGGGTCTGAAGATCAAACTCGGCTTGGCAGGAGGTACTCATTCACACTGTCATCTTGCCAGTCAAGAACTAGAGATTTTTCTGACATTATAATAAAACTTTCTATAAGCTTATGAAAAAGGTTTCAACACATGATTTCACTATGAGGACTCAGGTACCAGAGGAAAACTTTCTAAAGAAACAGAAGAAGGCTGACAGCCTGAGCTGGATCCCTGGGACCTCCATGGTGGAGAAGACTCCCAGGCCTTCACATGTAAGCCAGGGCATGGCACATGCCCCCTACCCACCAAATGTGCTGTGCACATGTGCATATACTCTCACACACAACACAAATTTAAAACAAGGGAGATTTCAGGTGTGGCAACATAGTTCCAAATTGGAACAAAGCTTTCTCACAGCTAAAGGAATCACCACAATTCCCACAAACTAGGTGTGGCTTCTAAGATGGGACCTATTCTAGAGTGGCAGATCCCAGGGGACAAGAGTAGAATCAACTCATCTCAAAGATGACATCATCTACAGCCTGTCCTTTGTAGCCTTAAAATTCTAAATACTTACAAAGTCAGACCAGTTTAACTGGACAGAAATAAAAGGTCACGTGATCCAGCCCATTCTACAAAAGAAATCTAAGGGGGAAGTGACTGGCACAGTCAGTTAATAACAGGACCTGTATCTGTTTCTGTCCACTTCTCAGGCCAGTGCTTTTCCCATTACAATTATAGTACATTTGGGACAGTGTTGTAAAACTAACTGGAGAAAGCCCAGCCTCTACTGTTTATAATCAGGAAGCAAGGAAACCAGGTAAGAAAAAAAGCACTTTGACATTTTTGGGACAAGAGAAATCAGATGTCAACTGAATCAGAGGCTTAAGGAAGGCAGGGGAGGGCTCCCCGGTGGAAAGAGAAACCCGGGGGGTGCTTTGGAGCGGGGAAGGAAAGGAACGGACTCACATCTCTGCATCTGCTTGCTGTACTCAGACATGTTATCTGGACGAATGGACCGCAGGAATTTAATGTAGTCATCACTGTGGTACTTGGTCATCTCCTCAGCATTGGCTTTGTGAGGGCGCTAGAGGGCAGAGGAAGAGGGAATTACTCTTGACCACTGACAAGCTTCATTGGTTCAAATACTTTATTTATTCTCCAGCATGTAATCAAGTGCTAGACAAAAAGAAATAACTTATTAGACATGGGCATCAATGAACTTAAAATCTATAGAGATAACAAGATTAGCAAAGGAGAGTGGGTATCAGAAGTCTTAAGAGTGCACCTGAAGGGCACGCAGTGGTGCACGCCTCTGATCCCAGCACTCAGGGCGAGAGGCAGGCAGTCTCTCTGACAGCAAGGCCATCCTGGTCTACATAGTGAGTTCTAGGTCGGCTGAGTCTACAGGAGACCCTGTCTCAAAAGACCTAAATAACAAATAAAAAGACTAAACCTCAAGTCTACTACTTAGGCATACCATAATCTTTTATGTAACAACTTCCCCATTTCTAAAATACAGTGGTAAGAGCTATCTCACAGGGAAGTTTGCAAAATTGGATGGGACATTAAATTTTTTTGTAAACTACAAAATGCTTTGTAAATTATTACGTATTAGATATATTATGTAATTACATACACTCATACATAAAATAAAAATAAATAAAATTCCCATCAATTATAATTATCATTAGTTACAATACACAAAGAAATTTAATGTCTTACCACTACATTTAATAAATGGGGAAATTGTTATGTACGAGATAATGGTATGCCTAAAAAGTAAGCTTGAGATTTAGTCTTTTTTATTTATCTATTTAGGTCTTTAGAGTCAGGGTCTCCCTGAATTGCCTGCAAGTGTGTCAGTGCACCTGTGTTGTGCAGTGCCCACAGAGGTCAGAAGAGGGTGTTGGATCCCCTGGAACTGGAGTTACAGACAGTTGTTACTTGCCATGTGGATGCCAGTGCTCTTAACTACTGAGCCATTTCTCCAGTTCCATGATCTCTTATTTTTAAACATACACCTCTAAAACAAAAATATATATACCTAATCCTTTCACTATATAACCCTGGACAGCTTTTAACTCATGACACTCCTACCTACGTGTCCCCAGTGCTGGGGTTAGCAGATGTGTGCCATGCTCAGCTACATCCACAATCTTCGTTGCATCAGACACTATTTCTCCTATGTTCCCTCTTTCCAAATTCCCTGGGTTTTGTTTGTTTGGTTGGTTTGGTTTTGGGGACATTGTCCCACTATATAGCCCTGGCTGGCTCAGACCTTCTGAGACAGGATCTCATTAAGCTGGATAGCCTGGTCTTAGACCCACCCTAGGGACTGAGAAGATGGCTCAGCAGTTAGAAGCACTGGTTGCTCCTACAGAGGACTGAGGAACAATTCTTAGCACTAACACTGAGGCTAACAACCACCTATAACTCCAGTTCCAGGGGATGAGACACCCCTTCTGGCATCCATGAGTATTACACATATGTAGTACACTTAACATACATACAGACAAAATACATACAGAATAAAAATAATTAAACTGACCTACTCTAATGTCCACACAACACAGGCCTTGACCTTGCAGTAGTCCTCCTGCCTTAGCCCCCTGAGTAGCTGTGCCACTAGGTATGGCTGTCTTTTATACTTTAAAGATTTGTTCGGATAATCAGAAGCTTATTAATTTACTACTTCTATTAAAGATTATGTCAGGAAACACTGAGAAACGTGCTTCTATTCACCAACTGGCTTCACTCTGCATGCTGATTGAGAATGCAGATTTCCTTCTATCTTAGGCTCCTTCAAATTACACTCTGGAGAAATGAAAATAATCCAGAGGCTTACTTAAACCTTCAGGCTAGAGACTTGCTCACACATATATGGACATTTGGGGGCTGAAGAGACAGTTCAGCAGTTGACCATTTGCTGCTCTTACAGAAGACCCAAATTCAGTTCCCAGCACCCACATGGTAGCTCATAACCTTCCATACTCCAGTTCTAGGGGATCCAACACTTTTTACTGGCTTTATGGATACCAGGCACACACACACTACACACACATACAAGCAGGTAAAATATTCATACACACAGAAATAAAAATAAGTAAATCTTAAAAAAAGAAACCTCAAAAGACATCTGGCATCAACCTCTGGCACACACACACACACATGTGGCACATGCACACACCCACATAAACATGCACATACAAAAATATAGATGGGTATTCACAGGTGGTAGCCTTCAAGGGAACAAGGATGGAGTTTACAGCAAATGAAACTCAGGCAACTAGTAAAACACTTGTAGGTGATTTTGAAGCTCTGCTTAGTCTCTATGCCAAGAGTAAGCCTTGAGAGACAAACCACAGACAATTTAACACCACAGGAGGGGACCTTCATAACCTTGGGCAGGAAAATACTTCTGAAAGACACTATTAGTTATAAAGAATAATTCCAGCCAGGTGTGGTGGCACACACCTTTAATCTCAGCACTTGGGAGGCAGAGGCAGGCAGATCTCTGAGATCCAACCTGGTCTACACAGTGAGTTCCAGACCAGCTGGAGCTACAGCGAGACCCTGTCTCAAAAGACAAAAAGAAAAAGTTCATGGCAGTGCAGCAGCTCAGGGGTAAAAGCTGCATACGACTAATGACCCGAGCTCACCCTGCGACCCATGTAAAGGCAGGAGTGGTGTGAATCGCAACCCAGCATTCCTAGGTAGACAGGAAAGACATGAGCTAGGTCAGCTAGCCCACAACATAGCAGAAACAAGGTAGAAACTGAGAATAATCTCCCAAAAGTTGTCCTCAGACCTAAACACAATTCCCCACACATACAAATAAAATGTTAAAATTAATAAAAAGAATTATCATTAAACTTGATGTTACTCAATTTGAGAATGACTGTTAAACAAAACAAACAAAAACCTTTGTGGGTTCAGCAAAACATGCTGGAGGGGCTGAATTTCTCTTCTGCACTGTACCAATCTGCCAAGCGGTTTCATTTGCAATTCCCCAAGGGGAGTATCTCAGCTCAGGCCTCAGCACCGGCTATATATGACCTAGAATAGAACACTGCTCTACTTACACTACACCCTCTACTGTACCTTTAGGGTGCAAGTCAATTCAATTGTCCCACAAAGTTGTTCTTGACCTCAGTTCTCTCTGAAGTGCTCCACAGAGCCCTGTGTGTCCTTCACTTTCCACACTCTAAACTTCAAGATAAAACACACATGTATTTGGTCTACTCTGGGAGACCAAGAACAGGTCAATTTGTCTAAACAATATAATTCCTGACATATAACAATGACTCAATAAACTGACTCTCATTAGGATCATTTTTTACCTCGTAAATAGTCCAAGCCTCATTTGTTTTCTATTTCTATAATACTATCACACTACTAATACAAAACTCAACATGCTACTCTAAAATATTTAACAGGGGACTAAAGACCAGAGTTTGGCACCCATCTGGTGACAAACACTTCTAACTCAGCTCCAAGGACTCTGTTGCTGCTCCCTTCTGACACACACACACAAACACAAAGTGTGCAAACACGGCCAGACACATAAACATTTAAAAAATATTCAACGACTTGTTTCAAATGACAATAGAATTCTAAAATCTTTGAGGCAATCAGGAACTTTACAAGAGACAGATATGATGGCATATGCCTCTAATCCCAGCACTTGCAAAGCAGAGATAGAATCTCTGGCTGACCTGGAATTCAGGCAATAGCTGAATAGCCAGATAGGCCACAGTGGTCTACACAGTGAGTTCTAGGTCAGCCAGGGACACCTAGGTAAGGTCCTATCATTTAAAAAAAAAAAAGTACAAAGTAACTTATAAGATGGTTCAATGGGTGAAGCACTTGCCACACAAGTGCTGAGTTAGATCGCTGGAGCCCACATACAAGGCAGAAAGACAGAACCAACTCTACAAGGCCCTGACTTCCATATATACATATAATAAACAAAGTAAAATTTTTAACAAAAAGAACTTCACAATCAATAGCTATCCCATCCTTTCCCAATCCAATTCCTGCTGAATCTCCACACTCCAATGTTCCTCACCAAGACCAAAGAAATTCCAAACACACAGAGTATCTGTGCTCACGTTCTTCCACTAACTGAAATTCATCCTTTGTTTCAAGTCCATGAAGGACTTGAAAGGACTTGTTAGGTTTTTTGAGACAGGGTTTTACAAAGCCCAAACTGGTCTTGAATGCACTATGTAGCCAAGGATGACTTTGAACTCCTGATCTTACCTCTACATCCCAAGTGTTAGGATTACAGGCCTGCAGCCCTAGTTTACATAGTTGGTTCCTCAGCTATTGCCTGAATTCCAGGTCAGCCAGGGAAACATACTGTAAATGTTCTCAATGAAGCGGGGGGAAGAGGGAGGGGAACACATATGGGGAAATCGGGAGACGACTCAGTCAGTAAAGTACACCTTCAAGTGTAAGGACCCTTAGCTCAATAACTAGTAAGCACATTTTAAAAAGTAGAGCTGGAAGGATGGCTCAGCAGAAAAAGGAACTTGATGCCAAACCTAACCACCCGAGTTCAATTTGTGGTGCCCACAGTAGGAGATACTACACACATACTCATATGTCAGAGAAAATTGTAAAACTTTTTGGCAAGTTCTAAGCTAGCCAGGAACATATAACAAGACCCTGCCTTAAAACACAGGTGCTGAAGAGATGGTTCAGTGGCACTAGCTGTTCTTGCAGAAGACCCCAGGTTCAAATCCGAGCACCCACATAACGATTAACAACTATCTCTAACTCCAGTTCCCAGGAATTCGACACTGTCTTCTGTCTTCTGTGTGCAATGCATATGGCTGCACTTACATATGTGCAAAGCAATATATATACATAAACATAAAAAACAAAACAAAACCATAGTCCATCAAATAAAATGACTTGGGTTCAGTTCCCAGTACCCACATGGCAGCTAACAACCACTGGTCCAGTTCCAGGGGATCTGATGCCCTCTTCTGGCCTCCACGGGCAATTACATACATATAGGCAAACACTCATGCACATAAAAATAAAATTTGAGCCGAGTGTGGTAACACACGTCTTTAATTCCAGCACTCAGGAGGCAGAGAAAGGTGGAGCTCTGTGAGTTCAAGGCCAGCCTGGTCTACATAGCAAGTTCTAGATCAGCTGTAGCTATAGGGAAACCCTGTCTCAAAAAGACCAAAAAAAAAAAAAAAAAAAAAATTGAAAAAAAAAATTTGAAAAAAAAATTTTGAGTGAAATTGTATAAAAAAGGTATCAACAGGTCTCCTTTGGGTATTAGAACACAGATAATATAGCAATTTATTTAAGACAGGTCTAAAGCTTCTTTTAGAAACAATGGCAGTCTTCAGTTTTTGGATAATGAAATGACCTTGTCCTTTGGGAAAGAGATGCATAGTTCACAGTCCAGAGAACTAGAATGGAAGTACAGAACCACTACTACAGGACCAAAACCAAAGACCCAGAAGCAACAGAGAAGCAGTCAGAGGGAAAAAAGCAACCTTTAGAACAAGGTCAAAAGATTTGAAAAATTATATTGAGTTTTACTTTAGAAGTTTGTAATACGAACATCATTAACGGGGCTGAAAAGCTGACTCAGTAGTTAAGAGCATGAACTGCTCTTGCAGAGAACCTGAGTTAGTTTCTAATACCCAACCTGGGTAGCTCACAATTGCATGTAACTGAGTTCCCGAGAATCCAACATCATCTTCTGGACTCCAAGGGCACCTGCATTCATTTGCACACACACCCCACACACACATAGAAACACCCCCACAGAATTAAAAATTAAAATCTTTAAAAAAAGAGAATATGAGGGAAGCATCTCCAGTAAGATTTTCTCTTCGTGGCAGTCACTGCTGGTTCCCTCCGGAACAACCATTCTCTTCTCTTTCTTGGGATCCAATTATGAAATACAGTTCTGGTAACCTTATCCACCTGAAGCAGAGAATGGCTGGAAAGTGGCATGATCAAAAGCAGAAAAAGGAATTCTGTTGGAAAGCATCCAGAAAGGGTTTTTCCTCTTTAATGAAAGGATGTAGCTCAGTTGGTAGAGTGCTTGCCTAGCATGCACAGCACCCTGAGTTCATTCCCAAGCACCACAAAATGTGGGTGCACATGCCTGGCCTGTAAACCTGGGAGGTGGAGACAGGATATCAAAAGTTCAAGGCCACGCTATGCTGGACAGTGAGTGTGTTATCTGGGTAACTTCAGCTGTCGACTTGACACACCTGGGTTGAGGGAGGCGCTATTGCAGAACTGCCTCCATTGGACAAGCCTGTGGTTATGTCTTTGGGCTATTTTCTTGATTGTTGAATGATGCGGGAGGGCCCAGTCCACTGTGGGTGGTGCCGCCCCCAGCAGTTTATTCTGTATCGTGTAAGTAGGCTGAGCACGGGCTAGAGGAGCAAGCCAGTAAGCAGTGTTCCTCCCGGGCCTGTGCTTCAGCTCCTTCCTGGCTCCTGCCCAGAGTTCCTACCTTGGGCTCCCCCTCAGTGAACTGTGACCTGGAAGATTTAAGCTAAATAAACCCTTTCCTTCCCAAGTTTGTTTTGGTCTAAGTGTTTTGTCATAACAATTAAAGACAGATAAGCACAAAAATTGGTATGAGGATTGTGGGGTACTACTGTGACAGACCTGACTCAGTTGTCTTTGGAAGAACTGCGGAATCATTTGGAACTTTGGGCTAGAAAAGCCAGTGAATGCTGAGAGTATGTCTGGAACAGTTAGGCTAAAAGAGTTACAGAGGATAGAGGCCTGGCTTCTGAAGCTTCAAAAGGAGGTGGAGGTTATCAGGGCTGTTTGTATATTCTGAATTGAGATGCTGTGGTTTCTGGTCACCTGGGACTGAAGAATCAGCTGGATTAAGAAGAGACCAGAACCACTGAAGTATAAAACCTTTGTTTCATTGGGACAACTAATGCTGGTTAGCTGGGGTTGAAAAATCATCTGTAAGTAACACGACACCAGCATCATCGAGGTGAAATCTTCTGGGAAGAACTTCCTGAGGGTCAGCACACAGAAGCTGGTGGTTCAGAGGGTTCAGAGGGGCCCAAGCCTCCATCTCAAACTGGAAGCAGGACTTGGTAATCTCTAAGTCTCTTGCATGAATGTGGTATTGAAAGCGTGAAGAGGACACAGAGAGCAGTTGAGGTTTGGCACCCCGAGAAGCCAAGAGGCCGCTGGTGAAGGTGCAGCATGAGTTTTATTGGAGATCCCAGGACCATGGGATGACCACCAAGGGCAGCAGCAGGTGCAGAACGGAGTCAGTCTGGGCCTGTGATGAGACGCTGTGGACGGCAGAGCCACAGAAGTGGAGCTGCTGGAATCTTCTGGAGCCCAGAAGATCATAAGTAAATCCCAGATGTCCAGCCTTGAGCTCTTTGCTGGATTTAGGTTTTACTTAGGTGTGCCCAATTCTTCCCTTTGAACTAAGACAGTCCATCCCCGGCAGTTTGTTCTGTATTGTGAAACAAAGTAGGTTGAGCATGGGCTGGTGGAGCAAGCCAGTGAGCAGCGTTCCTCCGTGGCCTGTGCTTCAGCTCCTACCTCTAGGTTCCTGCCCTGAGTTCCTACCTTGGGTCCCTCAGTAACCAACTGTGATCCAGGAGATATAAGCCAAATAAATCCTTTCCTCTTCAAGTTGGTATTGGTCAGTTTTGCCACCACAATTGAAAGCAAACTAGAACAGTGAGTTACAGACCGGGCTGGGATACAGGGTCTCCTGTATCTCCCCCAAATACAGACAAACAAAACAAAACAAAAAGGGAGGCTTAATCCCCAAAAACATCTTAATTCCCAATCGACCCTCACACCTAAAGAGAAGCTCTGTGTGCCTAGGTCTGTCAACTCCCTCCGGGCGTCTTCAGGTGTCACCACTGGTTCTGCAGACACGACAAAGCCATCTTTAAGAGAAGACTCATCTCTTCTCAGATTCTGAAATGGTGTGGATGCTGCTGTTCCTAGGTTACTTAAGCTATGAACGCAGCCTTTAATAGCACACTTTTATGCCATGAGGTGACATATGTCCAAAGCCCATTTGAACTTCTGCAATAATCTCCTAATTCTGTTTCCTTTTTGAATTACACTTTATTCATGTACTTATTTTCTGTGAGTGTGCATAATGGCATGAGTGTGGAGTCTTTCCAGAGTCTGTGTTCTCCTATCATGTGGGTCCCAGGGATGGAACTCAGGTCTTCAGACTTGATGATGGCAATTGCCTTTACTCACTGAGTCATCTTGCGTGTCCTGGTCTTGCCATTTCTAAAATGCACATCTGAAAAGCTGGGAATACAGTTCAGTGGTAGACCACTAGCCTAGCATGTATAAGGCCCTGGGTTCAATTCCCAGTTATCACCTAGGAAATAACTGTATGCCTATTCCTATCTTTCTTATATTCAAAGCTCTTCACCTAAAAAGGAAAAAAAAAAGGTTGGGGAAATAGTTCAGTTGGTACAGTGCTTGCCTATTATGCATAAAGCCCTAAGTTTAATCTTCACTATTATATAAACTGGACATGGTGCACACCTATAATCTTAGCACTTGAGAGGTGGAGAAACTCAGTGTCATCTTTTATGACACACTAAGCTAGAAGCCAGCCTGGGATATAAGAGATCTTATCTCAAAAAAAAAAAATAAGCAAAAATACAGGGCATGGAAGTACCTATAATCTGAGCAGCTGGGAAACTAAGGCAGTAGTAAGACTGCCACAAGTCTGAGGGTCAGTCTGGGGTATACGGAATAGCAAGACCCAGTCTCAAAAACCTCAAACGAAGAACAAAAGCACACAAAAAGCAAAAGGAAAAAACAAAACCCCTCCATTTGCCCCTCACCTCCAGAAGACCCACTAGACCAACTTTATTTAGTTCACAGATTTCCTGGTATGTTTTGCTTGTACACATGCTAAAAAATAAAAACAAATCTGGAGATTATAGTTCAAGGTAAAGCTCTCACCTAGCATGTGTGAGGTGCCAAATTTGTTTCCAGTACCACCCAAAACCAAGGACAAAAAAACTCTGAAGACCTTGAGTCAACAATTTAAGCCTGAAAGATATTATTACATAATCTGAATTTCCAGTTTCCTTTTAAAAACTGGAAACTCTGGGGCTGGCAAGATGGCTCAAGAGTTAAGAGCACTGGCTGCTCTTACAGCAGATCTAGGTTCGATTCCCAGCACCCACAGGTTGGTTAACAAGTTCCAGGGGAATCTGCCACCCTATTTTGACCTCGTGGCCACTGCATGACAAAGGTGCACTTACATGCATACAGGCAACACATTCATATGCATAAAATAATTTTTTTTTAAAGAAAAAAATACTGAAAACTCAGACAAAAGTCAGTTGAAGCTGTATCTGCCAGATGTGGTAGCACATGTCTCTATCCTAGCACTCTGGAGACAGAGGTGGGTGGATCTCTGTGAGAGGTCAACTGGCCTATATAGTGAGTTCCAGGCCAGCCAGAACTACATAGCCAAAGAGAAGTCTATACTCAGGCTGGAGATGTAGCTTAGTTGGAAAGTTATTCATCTAAGATTGGGGTTCAAGCCCCAGCACTGCATAAAAACAGACTCAATGGCACATGCCTGTAAACCTGTAATTCCAGCATTCGAGGGACAGCCAAGAGGGTAAGTTCCAATGTCACAGGTATATAACTAGCTGGAAGCAAGTCTGAGACACATGAAATCTTGTCTCCAAAAAGTCCATACTCTTTCTTTTTTCCCTTTTTGTACTTTTGTGAGACGTTTCAAACACTCTAGTCCAAGTCTGCCTGGAAGCCAGCTTGAACTCATAGCAATGCACCTGCCTCAACATTCCAAGTGCTTATATGCTAAGCTCAGGTGACTGTGAACCTGCTCACAGAATGACTTTAATGTGTTCCAATTCCACATCATTTTCACTTCTGCCTTTGTGCCTATGTTTAAGCCTTGACCGGGATACCAGTTCCTTTCTCAACTCTAGAATCTCATGTGGTCAGGCTGGCTTTGAACTGACTGTTGATGACGATGGCTGGGCTTCAGCTCCCGATCCTCCTGCCTTTACCTCCCAAGGGCTAGGATTACAGGCCGGCATCACCATGCTCAGCTCTCTACTCAATCTCCAAATCTGCTTAGACATTGCGTCTAGGAAACACCCCACCACTGCACTTTCTTCACTCCTTGGCCCTCTATCCTGTGCATTCCTTGTTACACACATATGTACTGTGTAGTGTACTTTGTTCACATGTGGTTCTCGACACTAAACTTAAAAATAGAATCTCTACCTGCCAAATAACAGCTACTGAGTGAAAGAGCAGCTGAGAAAGTGAACTAAGGAATGGGGAGCCAGGATTCACTGGGTTGGCAGGGCCAACACGCCCATAACTCACATAGATTTCCATTTTCCGGTAGAGACCATAGTTGAGCAGCAAGTTGTGAGTCATTCGAATCCGGTGAGGCTTCATTGGGTGGCCTTGTCCATAATAGTAATTCCCAACATCCCCTAAAGAAGACAGGACGCCTTAGTGATGGTGACAGTTCAGACACACACTCCCAGGAGAACCCGGCAAACTCCAGGAAAAACTAGGGCTTATATCTAGCTTCCAAGATTCTTTCCCATCTTGAAGGGTGATTCCAAGAGAAGAGATGGAAAAAAAAAAGCAGAGCTATCTGTCTGCCTCTGCAATCCAGCTTTGGCCCCAACCCTTGCCAACCCTTCTCTGGGATCTGTAACCCAACAGTTTCTGGTTCACTTACCTCTCTAGCCACTCTCTGTGTATATCCTTTATTCATTTTTCAAAACTTTTACTTTGGGGGCTGGAAAGCTGGCTCAGTGTTAAGAACACTGGCTGCGCTCGCAGAAGACCCGGGTTTCATTCCAGCACCCACACGGCAGCTAACAACCACCCTTAACTCAGTTCCTGGGGATCCAACATCCTCTTCCTCACCTCCATGGGCATTTCACGACACAGGCACAATTGCATACATGCAGGCAATACACTCATACACAAAAAGTTATAAAAATAACTTAAAAATTTAAAAAAAAATTTTTTATGGAGCTGGAGAAATGCCTCAGCAGTTAAGAGCACTGGCTGCTCCTGTAGAGGACCCAAATTTGGTTTCCAGTATCCATATGGCAGCTAACAACCACCAATAACTCCCGTCCCGGGGGATCTGGCACCCTCTTAAGGCCTCTGTGGACACTGCACAAACAGGTGCACTAACATACTCGCAAGAAAAACACACACACACACACACACACACACACACAAGAATTGCCTTCACATGAAGATTTTATTTTTTTAATTGTGTGTGTATATATGTAAGTTAGGTGCTCATGGAAGCCAGAAGAGAGTATTGGATCTCCTGGAGTTGCATTTATAGGTAGTTACGAGCTATCTAATGTAGGTCCCAGGAGCTGAACTTGGGTCCTCTTGAAAAGTAGTGTGTGCTTATAACCACAAGTCATCTCTCCAGCCTTTATTCATTTAATCAACAACCATCTACTATGAGCTAGTCAACATTTGGGGACTAAAGATGCAGAGACAGACTTTATTATCTGCTAGAAATAAGAACAAGCCCCGAGTGGTGGCTAGGCTGTCATCTCCAGCACTGGGGCAAACTGGGGGAGTGTTGCCAAGAGTTCAAGGCCTTTTCTCCACATCACATTTTCAGTGTTAACCTAGATTCCCTTTTCCTTTCACTCAATACAGCTTCTTAAAATTATTACATTTTTACTATCTACATTGCTTAATACTGACAATTACCAAAAATATCTTCTAATCTTTCTTCTTGAGAAAAGAGCTCACTGTGTAGCCCTGGAATGGGATTAAGAGCTTGAGCTACCACACCAGGCTTCTCATCTGTCTTCTGAATTGTAGACCTAAAGAGCCAACCTCCTCCTGGATGACTCATTACATGTCCCCTAAACAACTCACAAATTATTCAAAAAAAAAAACTTGCCAGGCATAATGGCTCATACTCTTTAATCCTATCACTGGGGAGGCAGAGGCAGGCAGATCTCTGTGAATTCAAGGCCAGCCTGATCTACATAGCAAGCTCCAGGCCTGCTGAGGCTACAGAAGACCCTGTCTCAAAAAGACCAAACAAAAAAAAATGGGAGGTGTGCCACCTGGAATCACAAGATGGAGAAAATAAGGAAGACTGTAGGTTCAAGAACCTATCATAGTGAGGCCATATTGCAAAGTAAATCAGTAAAACGTAAGTTATCAAACAAATGGCCTTCTCTAAACACTCAACATGTCAAGCTGCTCATTCTAGAGCAGGGATCCAGGCCTTCTTCCCTACTCCAATCCCTAGTCTGACACTGTCTAGCTCCCTCATGAGACAGGGGCTGAAGAGTGACTTAAGTGCGATGTGATCAGCTCCCTGGCCCCAGCAGGAAACACAGCCCAGAACAGAGCAGGCGCTCCAATCTCTTGTTCAATAAAAAGTCTGTTTTAGAAGGTTGCATCGTTCTCTTTTTTAACTGGGGGAGGAGGGGGGGAAGGGTACACATTTCCCAACAAGCAACTGCAGCCTTGCTCTTAGACTATGGAGTGGGTGAGGGGAAGGGTAGGGAAAGATGACTCACCCCCCCCCCTCCCAAAAGGACCAGGGTGTTGGCCCATGCCTTAAATCCCAGCACTTGGAGGGAAAAGCAAGCAGATCTCTGTGAGATCAAGGCCAGCCTGGTCTACATAGCAAGTTGCAGGCCAGCTGAGGATAAAGGGAGACCCTGTATCAAGAAACCAAAAACAAACATACAAAAAAGGTGTAAAGCCCGAGCTGGGTTTTGTGGTGAGCAGCTCTGAGGAAAAGATACTCTGAACTGGGTATATGATAGTATAAGTCTATAATCCCAGCACTCTGGAAACTGAACCAGACAATCATGAGGATGAGGCCAGCCTGGGCTACATGGTGATGCCGTGTCTCAAAAAAATCTAAAAAAAGTATGGTTGTAGGGACTGGAGAGATGGCTCAACAGTTAAGAGTGCTGGATGCTCTTGCAGAGGGGCTAGGCTCGGTTCCCAGCACCCACACAGCAGCTGACTACCATCCTTAACTCCAGTTTTAGGGGATCCAACGCCCTCTTCTGACCTCCGCAGGCTTTGCCTGACCTGGGTGCACCTATACCTATATATACATGCAGGCAATATACTCATAGACATATAATAAAAAATAATAAAATATTAAAAAGAATTTTTTTAAAGTATGGCTAAGTATGGTAAAGCACGCCTTTAATCCCATCAGTGGGGAGCCAGAGGCATCTCTATGCGTTGAAGGCCGGCCTGGTCTACACAGCCGAGTTCCAGGCCACCCAGGGCCACATGAAACTGCCTCAAAAAAAACAAAAAAACAAAAAACAAAAAAAAAGGGGGGGGTAGTGAAAGACCTTTGTATTCTCAGGAAAAGCCTGCAGGCAAACCGTCTCCATCGCATTCTGCCCGCCCCCCCGCAGCCTCCCCTCCAGGAGACTCACTCCAACTTCACGTCGGACATCCTCAGGCTCTTCCCCCCCCCCACTACCCCAGGCTGGCCCTTCCACGACCCCTTCCCGGCCTCGACCGCCTCTTCCTCGACCTGGCCCCGCAGCCCGATCCCCCCGCCCCACCCCCCACCTCTCCGCAGCGCTCGGCCGGAGCTCCGCTCCCCGACCCCCGCGGCCAGGCCGGACTCACCGTCGTAGTAGTAACAGACTTTCCTCCGGGTGCCCTGAGTCTGCGCCATCTTGCCCGCCGCCCGGCCCTCCCGTCAGTCCGTCCGTCCGCCCGCCCGCGGCTCCGCACGGCGTCCGACCCAGGGGGCGTGGCCAGCTTGGCCGCCCCGCCCCTCGTCGCGCGGCCTCACCTATAGCCTCGCAGCCCGGGCACCGCTCCAACCAATCAGCGAGCGAGGGGGGCCGGAACTCGGCAGGGGGCAAGGGCGGCCCTGAGAAGCCGGCGCGGGCCCCCTGGGCCTGTACCAAGGTCGGCGGCGGGGGGTGGGAGGGGGAGCCGCCTGGGGACCGTACCATCAGTCCCGGGCCAGGAGCCGCTCTGCAAACTTCCCACTTGGAAGCCTGCCTGGAGAGCAGACAACTTTCTAATTTTCCAGATTTCCAGGGGGAAAAGTGACTTGCATAAGGTCACTCACCTAAATGAGTAGGCTGAGTCTAGATTAGAACTCGAGGAAAAAAAAAAAAAACACAAGGAAAGAACTGCCAGGGGCCTGCTGGAGGACGAGTTCTGTGTAATAGGTTTACCAACGTTCAGAAGCGCTTGATAATGGACTTTGTTCTATAAAAACACCATTTTAATGGTGAGGGTGAAGAACTTCAGGTCTTTGTGAATTCCTCAAAGCCACACATTGATAAACTCCATTTCCAATTATAGTTTTTTTTTTTCAAAACCCATGTGCAGACCAGGCATGGTGGCTCAAGCCTTTAATCCGAGCACTCAGAAAGCAAAGACAGGTGAATCTCTTGTGGATCAAGGCTAGCCTGGTCTACATAGTGAGTTCCAGGCCACTTGGGGCTATAGGAAGACCCTGTCTCCAAAACAAAACAAAGAGAGAAAAAGAAAATGAAAAATTTGTGTACCAGAGTATCTCTTTTTTTCTTTCTTTTAAATTACATTTATTTACTTACTAGGTGGGTGTGCTTCCATGCTGTAGCATGAGTGTAGAGGTCAGAAGACAAGTTGCAAGGTTGGTTCTCTCCTTCCACTGTGTGGACCTTGGGGATTGAACTCAGGTTATCAGGGTTGATGGTAAGTACCTTTGTCCACTGAACCATCTTGAGCCCAGAACTTGATCTTTTTAGTTTTGGGTTTTGTTGTTATTGTTGTGGGTTTTTGTTTGTTTGTTTGTTTCTTTTTGGGGTTTTTTTTGGCCTTTTTGAGACAGGGTCTCCCAGTAGCCTCAGCTAGGCTAGAACTCACGATGTCAACCAGACTCATCAGCCTGCCCCCACCTCCCAAGTGCTGGGATTAAAGACAAAAGCCACCACACCCAGCTGGAACTTGGTCTTCCTAAGCCTACCCCACCCATGCCATCACCTAGAATGAATGAGTTTAGAAAGGAAGAAATGGAATTGTCCCATGATTAGGAGAGCCGAGTTTCAGCCTTGCTGCTGTTGACGTTTGGACTGGGCAATTCTTTGTTTTAGAGACAGTCCTATGCATTGCAGATGTTAATCGGCATACTTAGCTTCTTTACAGGCCTTACCAACCTTAGCAACCTCCCACACATACTGTGACAACCAAAATTCTCTTCACACGTTGCTAAATGTCTGGCTGTGGCATGTCCAGGGGTCTAGATAGAGGATATCATCGTCTCCCGTGCTCCTCTACAGAACCACTATACTAGATCCTGAACCCATCAGTTACCATCACTGAAAGACCAAAGAACACTGTGCTGGGCTATTAAAGCAGCAACCACAGTAATCTCACTGTTTACTGAAGGGCTTACTATATGCCCCATATTGTGGTGAGTTAGCAATTTGTGCTCCTACACCCACAAAAACATTTTTAGGTTTTCTTTTGCTGTTTATTTTTTTAAATGGACCTTATTATATTGTCCAGTTTGGTCTTGAAATTTGAGATCAAGGGATCTTCAGGTCTTTGCATCCAAGAGCTTGGCGTAAGCTTGGGCCATCACACCTGACCTTTTTATGCCTCTTTAAATGGTGCTTAGGAACTTGTATAATCCTCTCTTAGGAACTGAATTGGACCTTCAATGCTAAGGGAACAGAAGATCTCAGAACAGATGCTAAAAAAACAAAGAGACAAAAAATAAACCCAATTTCCACTTCTGTCTTGCTGCTTCCTTAATGGCTTTAGGTGGGTCTACTTCACTTTTCTAAAACTCCATTTCACTCTTTGCAATAGAGAGAGGATAAGAGAACAAAGTTCACCAGCTCCCTGGCTACACACAGTAGAAGAGGAATCCAATGGGTATTGAAGCACTTTGTAAAATACAGAACAAGGCTCATAAACTACAGAGGTCAGTCAGGTGGTAGAAGTGAGTTTTTTACTATTATGACTGAGATATTATTTGTTTGCTTCATACCTGCATGAAGCAATTTGTCTTTCTCCCCTCTTTTGTCAAAGGTACTGCCATTTTCCAGTTTCTTTTATTTCCTTCATTTTCCTGTTTATTATGAGAACAGCAACACAAAATCAGTGATAAATAGCTATTGACACTTGGTTTCCCTATATAGGACAGGAGTGAGGGGAGGGGGCTCAAAAAGGAGAGTTCATACCCCAACTAAAGAGAATGCCCGGTACTTACTCCACGAGCACTGATAAGCACAAGGGAACCAAACCTGTCTTTTTTCTTTTTTCTATTTTAATTTTTATGTGTATGAGTGTTATGTCTGCATGTATGTAAGTACACCTGTGTTGTGCAGTGCCCACGGAGGTCAGAAGAGGCCCTCAGATCCCCTAGAATTGGAGTTACAGGCAGATGTTGACTGCCATGTGGATGCAGGCATTTGAACCTCTGGATCCTCTGCAAGAGCAGCCAGTTGCTGTTAACCACTGAGTCATCGCTCCAGCCCTATTTTTCAAGAGAAGGCTGAAATCTAGAATTTTATGCAAAATTTGCCCAGGTTTATAAATCGACTAAGTCAGTTTATCTTCAAGACAACAGTAATGCCAGGCTTGGAGACATACTCATTTCTGCCTAGCACTTTACAGGCATTAGCAGGCAGAACTCTGGAGTTCAAGGGGCCGCCTAGTCTACATAGCAAGTTCTAGGCCAACCAGGGCTACAGAGTAAGACCTTGTCTCAAAAAAAAAAAAAAGAAAGAAAGAAAGAAAAGAAAAGGAGGGGAGGAAAACAGAGGAGAGCAGTGAAAGTGAGAATACTGAGCGCTGTGGTGCATGACTATGACCCGCCCGCAGCAGACTTCAACAGGAAAATCAGGTCAAGGTGAGTCCCTTCTTAGGGCAAGTCCTGTAGCACATGTGTTTAATCCCAGTGCTCAGGAGGCAGAGGTCGGTGGAACTTTGTGAGTTCCAGGCCAGCCAGGGCTGATCTCTATGAGATTGAGGCCAATCCTCTTGGCCACTTAATTTTTTTATTTTTCAGTCTTTTTGAGACAGGGTCTCCCTGTAGCCCCACCTGGCCTGGAACTCACTATGTAGACCAGGTTGGCCTTGAACTCACAGAGATGTGCCTGCCTCTGCCTTCCAGTGCTAGGACTAAAGGCATGTGCCACCACACTTGGTTCCTCTTGTCCATTTTATATACTATTAAATAAATCCAAAGTTAACATTTGTTTTTCATAAGTATATAGTTCCAATCATTTATCTTTTAACTTTAGCTTCCACTCTACAAAAAAAATTATTTTAGGGCAAGAGCAATGGCTTAAAGATTAAGAGCACTGGCTGCTCTTGTAGAGAACCCAGGTTTGATTCCCAGCACCCACATGGCAACTAACAATCATCTGTAACTCCAGCTTCAGAGAATCTGACCTCTTCTTCTGAACTCCATAGGCATTGCATGATACAGGTGCACTTACATGCAAGCAATACACTCATACACATAAAATAATAAATAAAATATAAATATGTATAATTAAATTTTAAGTCATAACTCTTCCCTAAACATGACATTCGTTTCCTCAGAATATATCATATTATATTATATTATATATAGCATATATTTTTAACTTTTATGTGTATGAGTGTTATGCTCACTTGTATATAGGTGTACTCAAGTCATACAGTGCCCGCAGAGGACAGAAGAGAGCCTTGGATCCCCTGGAGCTGGAGTTACAGACAATTGTTAGCCACCATCTGAATGCTGGGACTTGAACCCCAGTCTTCTGGCAAGAGCAGCCAGTGTTCTTAACCACTGAGCCATCTCTCCATCCCATATTAAATTTTTATTTTAGACAGGGTTTCATGGAGCCCAGAATGACCTTGAAATTCACTTTGTACCTGAGAACGACCTTGAACTACAGACCTTCCTACCTCGACTTCCCAAGTACTGGCGTTATGAGCATGCCAGCACACCTGGCTTGCCTGTGTGTGTGTTTTACCTACTGTATACCCTATGGCCTCAAATGTGCCTGGCACATTAGATATTCAATAAATATTTGTTAAATGAGTATATTAAAATTTCTTGATAGTGAATCAAAACATATCTGAAATCAAATACAGTCCTTTATTTTGGTTTTAGGTTGGGGTTTGTTGTTTGTTTGGGGTTTTTTGGACTCTATATCCCAGATGGCTTGGAACTATATATCCCAGCCTAGCCTCAAGGTGTTCCTCCTGTCTCAGCCTCCAAATGCTGGGATTACAGGTATGAGTCACCTTACCCTGCTTAAATATATCCCTTTAAATCAGCAGCTGTAAAAAAAACTCTATTGCTCCTGTATAAAGTGCACAAAGTCCTATGCCACACCCACCCCTTAGAAAGTTCCAAGTAAAGGTGACTTAGAGGGGTAAATAAAGAATATGATCCTGGGCCAGTGATATGGCTCAATCGGTAAAGGGGCTTGCCTGCCAGCCTGACAACCTGAGTCTGCTCCAGAATACACTCAGAAGTTACCCTGTGTACCCTGAGGCTTACTGTGGCACATACCTCCACAAGCAGACACAGACACAAATAACTGTAAAAAAAATTAAAAAGAAAACACTGTTCTATTTGAAGGGATGTGCAAAGTCCACAGATCAGAGCTGGGGGCCTCCTTTGGCTTCTAGCATCACCATGACTGGAAAAGCTTCAGGCATGCACTTATCCCAGCACGTGCACCCCGACTCAGGGTGACCCCGTTTCCATCTTCTGTTTTTGTGGTTTTTTGTTTTCCTTTCGTTTTTGTTGTTTTTAAAAGACTTTAAAGGAAAAGGTTTTCTGAGCTTAGAAGGGAGAGGGGATCTCTGTGCTTAGCAAAGCAGTATAACCTAGCCTTTTTGCTTATATAAAAAAAATGAAACTTAGCTCAGCACTTGAAGGCCAGACATTGTTAGACACACCTTTTATCCCAGCAGTCTGGCGGCAGAGGCAGACAGATTTCTGAGTTTCAGGCCAGTCCAGTAGCAAAGTCCAGGCCATGATCTCTTGCAGAGGACCTGAGCTCAGTTTCCAGCTCACAACAACCTATAATTCCAATTCCAGGGAATCCAGTATATTCTGGCCTCCAGAGGCACATGTATATATATATATATATATACATGCAGAAACACACATACACACACAAATAAAAATGAAATCTTTTTTTTTTGGGGGGGGGGTTTGAGACAGGGTCTCCCTGTAGCCCCAGTTAGCCTGGAACTCACTATGTAGACAAGGCTGACCTTGAACCCACAGAGATGTCCCTACCTCTGCCTCCTGAGTGCTGGGATTAAAGGCCTGTGCCACCATGCAGGGATATATTTGTGTTTAAGAAAGAGCATTTTAACTTCTGTGCAGTAAACAGAGGCAACAGTTACTTGCTGGCTTGAATTTCTCACTAGAGGGACATCAGTATTAGAGAAAAGCACTTTGCGGTTTTGCTCAAGGAGACGGATTGTGTGAGTTTTGTTTTTGTTTTTTTTTAATGTGTAAGAGTATTATGACTACACGTATATAAATGCACCTATGTTGTGCAGTGCCCACAGAGGATCCAAGACGGTGTCCGATCCCCTGGAACTGGAATTATGAACAGTTGTTAATGGGCTTAACAGCTGAGCCATCTCTCCAGCCCTGAGTGTTTTCTTTTTCGTGGTCATGGATCTGATTGACTTCTTGGTGTCTTTTCTTATCTTTCTCCATGGTCACACAGAGAGCTGCTGAGCGCCACCCCCCTCCCCCCCCCCCGTACCTCCGGAGCCTACAACCACACCGCTGCCATCTTGGCTTCCTAGTTATTTTCTTTCTTACTTGCCAAGTCCTGAGTTCAGAATTTTGAGAACAATAAAAAAAAAAAAAAAAAACCACCTAAAGTCAGGAAAATACGCATCCTTTGTCACGGTACAGCATATGCATTCAACCTGGTGGGGTAGTCCAATTCCACCATCTTGATTCACATCAGTGATCGTGAGAGCATCTTTTAAAAACTGTTTTTATTTCATACTTTCATTTCACATGTAGGAGTGTATTGCCTGCATGTATGTAAGGGCACTCATATCAGGCAATGCCTACAGAGGTCAGAAGAGGGTGTCAGGTCCCAGGAACTGAAGTTATACATGGTGGTTAGCCACACTGTAGGTGCTAAGAATCGAACCCAGGTCCTCTGCAAGAGCAGCCAGTGCTCTTAGCCACTATACCATTTCTTCAGAATTTTGAGGTCAATATAAAAGCACCTGAGGTCAGGAAAATATTCCTCCTGTGTGATAAGGTTCCTCACAGGGTCCAGTCCTCACATTCAGCCTCTTAGGCAGCCCCATTCCACCATCTTGATTCCTATCAGGGATCATCTTAGAGCATCTTAAATATCCTGTTTACCTGCTTCTCCTCAAGATCATCTCTGCTTCATTTGCCCCCAGAGTCATAACATCCAGTCCTGGTCCATCCCAGAAGATCAATCTCCAAAATGAAATAGGAGTTAGAGCTAGATGAGGCCCTAGAGATTTGGGAGTGTTGCCTAGAGTTCTGAGTACTTCCTGTTGAAATTCCTTCTGTGCATCATGGGGTAATCACAATCCCCATCCCTCTTTATCTTGTGCCAGTTGTCACTTGGTGATCCTTGATTCAGAGCTGGGATTCCAGGATCAGAGAGGCTGATATCCAAGTGAATCTCTTTGATATACTGGACAGTGAGAGAGGGTCCTGGATGTTTTTAAAAGGAGTTAGAGATTATCAAAGCGATCACAGGAATAGGTGGAGTTATCAGAAAATTCATTCCCCAAGAGTTGTTCCCTTTATTTTTTTTAATATATTATTTGTTTGTGTTTTTGAAACAGGTCTCCCTATAGCCCCAGCTGACCTGGAACTCTCTATGAAGACCAAGCTGGCCTTGAACTTACAGAGATCTGCCTGCCTCTGCCTCCAGAGTGCTGGAATTAAAGGCATGTGCCACCATGCCCAGCTGAGTTATTTCCTTTTTTAATTTTGCTTATTGATTTTACGTATATGAATGCTCCGTCTGCATGTGTGTAAGTGCACCGGTCTTCCACGATGCCCACAGAGGTCACGGGAGGGTGTCAGATCCCCTGGAATTGGAGTTCGGGTTGGTGGTTAGCTGCCACATGGATGCTGTGATTTGAACCTGGATCTTCTGCAAGAGCAGCCAGTGCTCTTAACCACCCAGCCATCTCTCCATCCAGCCCCAAGAGTTATTTCTTGATGGCATCAAGAGTCAAACTGAGCCAGAGATAACACACACCTTTAATCCCAGCACTAGGGTGGCAGAGGAAGGCAGATCTCTATGAGATTAAGGCTAGCCTGTTCTAAAGAGTGTGTTGTAAGCCAGCTGGGGCTACAGGAGGACCCAGCAGTCTCAAAAAACAAAAACTTGTTTAAGAGGTGGGGTGTTGTAGCGTTACTGACCGTGAGCTGAATTATGCAGGAAAAGTGAACTAAGACCTAATAGTTTAGTAAATAATGGTGGTAAGGAGGACCAGGTGGAGCCCTGACCATGGAGGGTTAGAGGTTTGAGTTTTTCTTTTTATTTTTTTAGACAAAGGTCTCCCTGTAGCCCCAGCTGACCTGGAACACACAGAGATCCACCTGCCTTGGCCTCCCAAGTGCTGGGGATAAACCTGTGAGCTACCAGGCCCAGTAACTAACAGGGGTTTGCACCTTAAGTTTCAAATTATAGTGATTCTTTACAGCTTTGATAGAGACATGAACTTAGACAAATTGTAGGTGAAATAACCTTTGGTAACACTGGCCTCTTACAGTGAGAGACCTAGGATACGAGATCCAATAGCAATTCTAGTTTCCATCTTCCGAATGTCCACTCTCCCCCATAAGGAAATGAACTGCACAGCACAAAAATGTGCAACCTTCATCAACAGACATTTATTGAGCTTCTGATGTGTGCCAGGCACCAAGGCAGAATGCACAGAGATAGTAGATCGGATGCCAGGACAATGGGCGTCTGTATGACCCGAACAAAGTAGAGTGGTAGACAGTCAGGTGTATGGTGGTACATACCTTTAATCCCAGTACTTGGAGGCAGGCAGATCTCTGTGAGATCGAAACCAACCTGCTCTACATAGCAAGTTTCAGGCCAGCTGGGATTATAGGGAGACCATGTTTCAAAAAAAAAAAAAAAAAAAAAAAAGAAGAAGAAAGTGGTAGACAGAAGCATATGTCAATCATCACGGACTTTCCTCCCCTCTCTGCAGTCTCAGGAAATGGGAGGGTCCAGAAGGAGACACTTTAGATGGTGTCTAAGAAGTACACACATAGGCTCCACATGCACAAGGACATGTGTAGAACTCACAAAACTATAGGATGTGTATACAAGACAAATACTGCATGGATTCATGTGCAGAGTTCATGTTTGTATAGGCTACAGAGATAAGCCTCAAGAATTCTATCTGCCCAAGCTAGGGCAGTGGGATGGGGGACGGTCTTGGGCCACCTAGGCCTGTCAAGGCTGGGGCTGGTACTGGCCCTCTGTGGCAGTGAAGAAGTCCTCCAGCACACTGCGCAGGTAGTCAAAGGTGGGCCGGTCCTCTGGGCGCTCCTTCCAGCACAACATCATAAGGTGGTACAGCTCTTCCGGACAGTTTTCAGGTCTTACCATTCGGTAGCCTCGCTCCAGGTTCTGAATCACTTCAGGATTGGTCATCCCTGGAGGTCGATGGGAGAAAGAATATCAAGCCTCCAAGTTTTGAAAGCCCACAGGCAAGGCTGATATTACAGTTTGGATTTGTTTTCTTTTTCTTTCTTTCTTTTCTTCTATTATTATTTTTTACTTAGAATTTAACCCAGGGCTTTAGCTATATATTAGGTAAGGACTCCAACACTGAAATACTACCCTAGCCTGTACTTTGGATCTTGAATATCTCCCAGAAACCCATGTGTTGAAAACATGGTCCCCAACCCATGACCCTAGTGAAAGGTCATAGAACATTTAAGAAGTTTAAGAGACCACAATCCTCTTCCTCTTCCTCTCTTTACTTCCTGTCGTGAGCTTTGCAGTCTGCTACACCACAAGCTCCTCCCCAGAACCCCCCAAACCAGATCATGGAATGGAACTTCTGAAACTATAAACTAAAATAACAAAATGAACCTTTCTTCTTTCCTTGCTTTTTTTCTGTTTTTTTGAAAACCAGGGTCTTCCTGTAACCCAAGTTGACCTTGAACTTGCTATGGAGACCAGGCTGGATCTACCTGCCTCTGCCACCGGAGCATTAGGATTAAAGGTGTGTCCCACCACATCCAGCCTATATTTCTTCTTTAAAAAATGTTATTTGCCAGGTTTTGTGGTGAATACCTTTAGTCCCAGTCCTTGAGAGGCAGAGGCAGAGGCAGGTGGATCTCTGTAAGTTCAAGACCAACTTGACCTACATACTGAGCTCCAGGCCAGCTGGGGCTACAGGGAGACCCTATCTCAAAAAGACCAAAAGGAAAAAATGTTATTTATTTCATTATTAGTCCAGGATAGCATTTAAGAACACTGGCTGCTCTTGCAGTGGACTCAGGTTAGGTTCCTAGCACTCACATGATGGCTGACAATCATTCCTAACTCCAATTCCAGGGGATCTGATGCCCTCTTCTGGCCTCCATGAGCATTGCACACATGTGGTGCACTTACCTACATGCAGGCCAAACACTCAAATACATAAAATTATTGCTGTATGTGTGTGTGTTTGGTGTGAGTGTAATGTACACATACCACGACACCTGTATAGAAGTCAGAGGACAACTTCCAGGAGTTGGTTCTCTCTGTCTACCTTTATGTGGGATCTAGGCATTAAACACATGTCATCAGGATTATATATATAAAGAGCATAACTCTCTGAGCCATACCCCCAGCTCCTCTTTCAAGTTGATTATCTCAGTGTTTGGGGTTTTTTTTTTGTTGTTGTTGTTTGTTTGTTTGTTTTGGATTTTTTTCTTCTGGGTACAAGTGTTTTGCCTGCATGTAGGTAGGTATACTCATGGTGTGCAATGCCCACAGAGGTCAGAAGAGGGCATCTGATCCCATGGAACTGGAGTTATGGATAATTGTTAGCTGCTGTGAGGATACTGGGAAGCAAAACTGGGTCCACTACAAGAGCAGCAAGTGTTTTTAACTGCGGAGGCATCGCTCCAGCCTGGGTTGGTTTGTTTGTTTTAGTAACAGAAAGCTGAATACTACAGGTGATGTTCAGAATATGTAATTGGCATCGTATGTATGCCAATCCAAAGGGATACTGGCCTTCATCTACAGTAGACCATATTAGCAGCACCTGCTGAGTATCAGTCACACCACTTGGGGTGCCTGGTATAGTTTGCACATTCAATAAACATGTTACATGGAGACTCTTGACTGAGCCAGCTCTTTGGACCTTAGTTTTCCTCCTCTGGAAAATAGCTGTTCCTACTTCACTGAGTTGGATGAGGATTGAATGAGTCAGTGATAGTAAATATGTATTGCTTCTGCATAGGAGATCTTCAAAATGGTTACCTCTGACTGTTATTTTCGGGGAATGATGGGGTAGGCAGGATAGGAGCCCACAGCCAGAACAGTGGGAAGATTTCTCTAGCTTTGGGATGAGGCACATGAGATATAGAATCAGGACAGGAGATGAGGCCCAGAACCCAGCGAAGCAGACCCTCTCCAGGGCTGAAAAAGTTCACAGGAACATTATGACCCAGATGTAATAGTCTTTCGCTTGGTTGGTTGATTTGATAGTCTGTGGTCCCTATGGCAGAATTTCTAGAACAGAAAAATTGCTCTGAGGAATTCCAAGGTCACAGAGATAACAAAGCCTCCCGTTTCTAAATTGCCCACACAGCCTGTGCTTTCTCTTTCTTTCTGCTGAGAAAAAAACTATGATAAGTAATCTTCTAAAACTGAACCCACATGGGAGCCTGGCAAGTTTTGCTCCTGCAAAGTTTGGGATGGTTTCTAATCAATAGAAACTCATCTTACCCAATCTTTGCCCCATAATACTTCTACCTATCAGTTCTCCTCCTCCTCCTCTTTCTCCTCCTCCTCTTCCTCCTCCTCTTCCTCCTTCAAAACAGGGTCTCACTTTGTAGACCAGGCTGGCCTCTGTCTCACAGAGATCCACCTGCCTCTGCCTCCTGAGTGCTGGGATTAAAGGCATGTGCCACCATGCCTAGCAAGATCCTTTACATTTTAAAATCAAGACTTGGGAGGCTGTAGGCCAGGGAATCAAATATCTGTGACTAGAGTCAAGGGTCAAACTCATAAAGCAGATCCAGTCTAAATATAGTCCACAGACTCACTTTAGATTGGCCCATATGATGAGGGTTTTTTTAACGTTTACTTATTTGTCTTTGTGTTTGCATGTGTGTGGATGTGGGCATGTGGGCTATGGTACATGCGTGGAGATCATAACAGATTTCAGGTGTTGGCTCTGTCCTTCCACCATATACATCTTGGGGCTCAAACTCGAGTTGTCAGGCTTTGTGGTAAGCACCTTTAGCAGTCAGACTACCTTGCTGGTCCCTACAGAGTATTGTGAAAAGAAAGAAATTTTTCTTAAAATTCCCATTTTTTTAGTTAGCCTTTAATCCTAGCACTCGGGAGGCAGAGGCAGGTGGATCTCTGTGAGGCTGAGGCCAGCCTGTTCTACGTAATGAGTTCCAGGCTAGCCAGGCCTTCATAATAAAACCATGTCTCAAAAAGACCAAAAACAAACAAACAACAACAAAAACCAGTTCCATTTTGGGCTTCTCTTGAGAAAAAGAGAAGTCTCGACTGGTGACCCACAGGATATTCCAGCACTCAGGAAGCAGGGGTAGGAGGATCAGGAGTTCAAGACCATATTCTGATATAGTGAATGCAAGGCCAGCCTGGACTACATGAGACCCTATCTCAACAAAACAAAACAACAACAAAAGACCTGTGTATTTAGATGCTTTAGTGGGCACTGTCTACTGGAGCAGAGGGAAGTTCACAAAGTCCCTGTTTCTCTTGATTGTCCTTGACCTTGAGGCCATTTGTTGCCCTTTGTTGACATGTTTTCACTGCCTAATTTCATCTTTTGGAGACATTCTCTATGGATTTGTTTCTATAAGCCCAGGGAAAGAATAGTAAGGACTCTGGGCAGGGTAGGGTATCTGAAATGTGGAATCCCTCCAACACTACCCCTCAACTATGAGATAGGGCTGGGAAATCTTTTAGCCTCTAACCTGATTCCAAAGTGCCTTTACATTCCGAGGTCCGGGGCCCTCGGCAGGTGGGAAGCTTCTGCTGTGCAGCCACTGAACTCCGTAACGTCCCTAATCTCTTCGGTGCCATTTCTTTTCTCCAGAGGTTTTTAGCAAGTTCCTTTCAAAAAATTCCACCCTGAGAACTGGAGGTATAGCTCAGTGATACTGCACCTGCCTAGCACGCAGAGGTCCTGGGGTTTGATCTCAGCCCCTCAAAAGTCAGACATGGTGGTACATGCCTATGATCCTAGCACTTCTGGAAGAGAGGTGAGACAGGAAGATCAGGAGCTCAAAGTCACCCTCAGCTTCTTAGAAAATTAGAGACCAGCCTGACCTACATGAGACCTTGTCTCAAAAAAAAAAAAAAAAAAAAATTCTGGATGTGCTATCTCAGGTCTTTAATCCCCACACTCAAGAGACAGAGGCAAGTGGATGTCTGTGAGTTAAAAAACAGTCTGGTCTACATAGCAAATTCCAGGCCAGGCAGGGCTACAGAGTAAGAACCTGTTTCAAAAAACCAAAATAATAATAATAATAATAATAATAATAATAATAAATAAAAATAAAATTTAAAATAAAATTCTATCCACAGTGGTTGAACTTGGGATTGAGGACATTTTCTGGGAGAAAGAGGGCATGTTTACAAGACTTCCTTTCTCTCTCTTTTTATTTTGTTTTTGTTTTGGGGGTATTTTTTTTAAAGACAGGGTCTCTATGTAGCCCCAGCTGGTCTAGAACTCGATATGACGACCAGGCTGACCTCTGTCTCACAGAGATCCACCTGTCTCTGCCTCCAGAATGATGGGACAGTAAAGGTATATGCTGCCAGGCTTCTCTCTCTCTCTCTCTTTCTCTCTTTCTGTCTCTCTCAATGGAATGTTTCAGTAGGAAGAAGGGCCAGTGTTTAGTGAGCACCTACTATGGGGTCAAACTCTTTGACAAAGTCCCTTGTTTCACATATCAGGAAATTGAGGCTCAAAGGATGATATAACTTGCCCAAAGTTACTAGTTTAGTAACTAATTTAGTACTAATAGTACTAAAGATTACTAATAACGTAGTCTGGTCTAGGAATTGTTTTGATTTCATATTTAACTAATAGAGGAAGACAGAATGACCTCTTCAAAGTTAGACAGAAAGAATGTCAGCTGCCCATCTGGTAAAAAAAGAAAGGTGTCTTGCCTCCTGGGCCATATTCAGTTCTGAACTACTAGGAAGGCTGTGCAAGTATTAAGCAAAGAGCTAGGGTTATTGGAGTGGGTGTGGGGGAGTTCACAGACAGATGGAAGCCAGCGTTGGGAGACGTGGCATCTAATTGGGAATGCTGGACTCACAACCCCAAGACGATAGAGGAACAACTAGAAGTTTCAGATTCTAAAGTCAGGAAGAACCGAGTGAGAAGACAAGGACTTGCTTCCATCCCCTGTAACCCTTTGGTTCCCCTCCTTCCTCACCTGGATAAGGGATGCGGCCATGGGTGACAATCTCAGTCAGCAGGATCCCGAAAGACCACACATCTGACTTGATGGTGAAGGTTCCATAGTTAATGGCTTCCGGTGCCGTCCATTTAATGGGAAATTTGGCTCCTGGAGGGAGGCAGAGTTAGGTCAGCTGGATTTGCTCAGCCGGGCCGTGGACACCCGCATATCCGGCACCTACCCTCCCGGGCTGTGTACTCATTGTCTTCAATGAGGCGTGCGAGGCCAAAGTCTGCTATCTTGCAGCTCAAGGTGTCAGACACCAGGATGTTGGCAGCCCGCAGATCACGGTGGATGTAATTCCGCTCTTCAATGAATGCCATGCCCTCTGCAATCTGCAGGCCAGGAAGAGGTCATCACTTTTTACCCCTCCTGGCCCGGAGCCACACCCAGCCCCTCGCCCATCCCCTTACCTGGGCTGCCATGTCTAAGAGTTTGTTGATGGACAACTTGATGCCTGAAGGGGTCTTGAGAAAATCTACTAAGCTCCCTGTGGGCAAAAGAGCAAGAATTGTTGATCCAAATTGTCCAGGAGGAGGCTCCCAGGCCCTTCCCTCCCACCTAGGGTCTGGAAGTGGTGCCTGACAGGTGGTGAGGAACAATAAAGATCGAGGAGAGAGGCGTGTGTGCTCAGGGGAGCATCCTCAGCCATGGGAAGGCCTTTCCTAGAGGCCCAGCATGGGTGTGATCAGAGGGTCCACAGGCTTCTCATTATTGGTAAGGCAGAGGCCAGTTCCACAGGACCCAGAGCCCTGCATGCTGTGCCCTGCTCACAGCCTGCCTCACTCTACCCCTCAGAGGCAGTTTTCAGGTTCTTTACACAGATCGCTAGATTCAGTGCAAAGTCTCTTTGCTTCATCTCTCTCTGCTTAAAATATCTGCTTTTCTTTCTTTCACAGTCAGGTTAGATCTCTCTTCTAGGAATCCTCCTACTAGGCATAACGAATTATTTCACCATCTACAGCCCTATGGTATGCTGGAACTTCCCTAAGGCATAAACTCTGGTTTTCACAGTATCCATTACCCAAATCAGGTTTCCCCAATAGCAAGACCCTTGTTTCATCCACCTATGCTCCCACTACCCAGCCTCCACGTCCTCAAGATCCACTGAATTGAATGGAATAGGGAAAGAGATGCCCAAGGACCCGAGAGATCACCTCTCTCATGTAGAAGGCCACTGGGAAAAGACCAGAGATATAGGCTGCTAGGATGGAGTTTGTTAATCACTTGCCTCATCCAAGAGGCTAAAACCCTGTACAAGAATGAAAATCAGTAGCTCAGGAGTAAAGAGACTGGCTGTTCTTGCTGAGGAACTGGGTTCAGTTCCCAGAACCCACATGGTGGTTAACAGCCATCTTTAACTCCAGTTCCAGGGGATCTGATGCCCTCTTCTGAACTCTGAGGGTATTGTAGGACATGGGTACCCTTACATATACATGCAGGCAATACACTCACACACATAAAATAAAAATAACAAATACATTTTTTAAAAAAGGAATGAGAATCAGGGACTGGAGAGATGGCTCAGTGGTTAAGAGCACTAGCTGCTTTATCAGAGGGCCCAGGTTCAATTCCCAGCACCCACATGGTAGCTAGCTGTCCATAACTCCAGTTCCTGGGAATCAGACATCCTCTTCTGACTTCTTCCAGCATTGCATAACAGGGGTGCACTTACATACATGTAGGCAATACACTCATACACATAAAATTAAACAAAAAGAGAGAGAATTCCCTATTACAAGTGCTTAATTATTCACCAGAGAGAAAGGCCTCACCCAGACAGCAAATATACAGTCAAGTCCTATCAATCTTTATAATTATTATTATTTTAAATAGTCTCACTTTGTAGCTCAAGCTGATCTGGAACTCACTACCTCAAACTTGTAATGGATCTGCCTCAGCCTTCCACGTGCTGTGTTTACAGAGGTACACTACCATGCCCACCTCTGCCGTCACTTCATTAACAGACAATGTTGCTACCAATTCCAGCAACCCCTTCTAATGAGCCTTAGACTCCTTCTCAACCAGAATGCCAAGAAACTACCAATGCCAAAACTTACTTGCCATTAGCCAACGAACAGCTTGTGTTCCTTTCTGAAACAGGGACAAATCTTGTAATCCAAGATAACAGATAACAGCAACAAACTCAGGGCAGGTGCTGGTCTCTTTCATTCTCATAAAGACCATATGGGGAAGCTGTTCTTTCATTGGCGCAACTATTTTTTTAATCATATTTATTTATTTGTTTGGGGAGGGGCATACACATGTCACATGCTTGGAAGTCAGAGAGACAACTTATGGGAGTTGGTATTTCTATCATGGGGTTCCAGGGATTGAACTCAGGTTATCAAGCTTGGAAGTAAGTGCCTTTACCTGTTAAACCATCTTGCCAGTCCTTGAACCATTATTTTACAGATGAAGAAAGTACTTGGGGGAGAAAGGAGTCATGTGATCAGGCCAAAGCCATGCAGTTGCAAAGCCACAACTAATCAGATAGTCAGCCTCTTGGACCCTTAATATATCTAAATGTAATATAGTATAATATACTATGTTATTATGAATAGCATTCTGAGATCCAGGAAACAACAAGTCAGAGATCAGAATGAATGCTCTTCCAAAGCCTGAACCTTAGCCTGGACCTCCAGCCAGGCTAAGGTCCCATGAAGGAGTGTCCTAGGAGCCCAGGAAAGTTACTCTAGAACCCCTCAGTACTGAGTCAGAAGAAAGAACATTTTGAGCTCGGTGTGGTGGCACAAGCCTTTAATCCCAGCACTCTGGGGGCAGAGGCAGGTGGCTCTCTGTGGGATTGAGGCCCACATGGTCCACAAAGTGAGTTCCAGGCCAGCTGGAGTTACAGGGAGACCCTGTCTCAAAACAAACAAACAAACAAAAAAGAGCAGAAGGGTATGGGAGGGGAGGGAAAGGAAGGGAAGGAAAAAGCAAAGGAGATTGATAGCAAGTACGTTCCTATCCTGGGTGAGAAAGGTAGGTGGGGCGACAACAGCGACCTCTAGCGGCCAAACATGGCAGCGGCACCCACCGTTCTCCATGTATTCCGTAATGATGTAGATGGGCTCCTGGGTGACAACTGCATAAAGCCGGACCAATCGCTGGTGCTGCAGCTGCTTCATGAGGTTAGCTTCAGCCAGGAAGGCATCAGGGGACATGCTCCCTTGCTTCAGGCTCTTCACGGCCACCTTCGTATGTCCGTTATAGTATCCTGGGGCGGGGGTGGGGGTGAGAGGTGAGGGGTTAGAGGAGTTGCAGAGCTCATGCCCTTGAACCAGGCAGCTGCTCCGAATGGGCCACTGGGACAGGACAGACATCCAAGCAGACTTCCCTTCCCCTGTCCCAGCAGCCCTGAGGGCCACACTCACCCATCCACACTTCCCCAAACTGGCCAGCCCCCAGCCGCTCAACCAACTTCAGCGTCTCCCTGGGAACCTCCCATTCATCCTCCCACCATGGCTTCTGGGGCTTCTGGGTCTGGCAAGGACGGCTCAACCGTGTGCACAGCCCATCAGAGGCATCTGCAAGGACAGAGGAGCGGGGGCGAGCGGTCAGTACTGGAGGACTTGAATGCGCACCCTCCCTACCTCTCCAGGTTCCCATTTAGGGGAATAGACTGTGTGGGAGGGGAGAGGTGGAGGGGCTGGCATCCAACACCTGAGGCTGCAGGATGGCGCACCACACCTCACCCACTGTAGAGGAACGAAAGAGTACTCTGAAAAGTGGTTGGAGGGTATCCCTGAGGCTAGGGTAGGCACAGAGCTCACTGGTGTAATGGCGGACCAGTTCATGTAGGCCGGGAAAAGTGATACGAGGGGAGATGTAGAAGCCACCGTTGTCTAGGTTACGGATCTTGTAATGTTTCACCACCTCTCCCTGGTTCTGGTCGAAGTCCCTGACGGACAGTGAAAAGGATCCTAAAGACAAGAAGGGCAGCAGGCGGGACGACACAGGAAGAGAAGAGGAGGAGGTGGAGGAGAGAAAGAAGAGAGGGGTGGCCTTGAATCAGGCGGCCACCGCACCCCCGTCCTTTGGCGCTCCACACCTCCTCACCCTGCGGTTCCCTCCAGCACCCCACCCGGCACCCGGTAGCCCCGCCCACACGCCCGAGGCCCCGCCCTTCCCACCGCGGCGGGCCAGCCTCTCACCGGCTGTGCTCTCGCTCTCCCGGATCAGGAAGGATCCGTGAGTGTTTCCTGGCGCCAAAAGCTGCCGCTCTGCGTCCTTACGGCTCAGATTCTTGAAGAACCAGCTATGCAGGGCAGAAGTCAAGTCCATCGGTTGTTGGTGCTTTCTTCCTCTATCACCCTCCTCCAGCAGTCGCCCCTGCTCTGAGAGTCCTAGAGATGCTCCCCATCCTCCCTCACGGCGGCCCCCCTCCCACTCACGGTTCGGGCTCCAGGCTGTTTGCTTTGGCCACGAAGTTGAAGGGGATGAAGCCTTGCTGGCCCGTGGTCAGAGACTGAGCCTTCCACCACTCGCCGCTCCTGTGCCACAGAGATGGTCAGCGTGGACTAGGCAGCTGCCAGCATCCCTTAGAGTTCCCAGTTAGACCAGGCCACCGCTCCCCTTGGTTCAAACACTATGGAGCTTCAATCTTTATTCTCCTGGCCCTCATTCAATCCCAGGAGGCTCAATCAGGAACTGCAGGAAGGCTGCACACACAACACACACACAGAGACAACGCACACATACACACAACACATATACATACAGACAATGTACATACACATGCATTCCAGGACAGCCAGGGTTGGGTAGAAGGATACTTACTGTTCCAGGATGCGGAGCTGTTCACCCTTCTCGAAGCCCAGGTCACCATCATGGGAGGGTTCATAGCTGTGCAGGGCAATAACCAAGTTGTCTGTAAAGACAGGAGGTGTCAAGAAGAACCAGGCGGGGCTGATAGGAAAATGTAATTTTAGAGTTACAGGCCAGGGGACAAGACTGGGGGCAAGGGAGGCAGGACAAGGTCAAGAGTAGGTGGAGACAGGGATGCCCACAGACAAGCATCCACAGGCCTTCTGCTGGATGGAGCTACCTTGTAGTGGAGACGCTGGTGGGTTGCAGCCCTCATAAGTGACCAGTGGGTCCCTGACTTCAGAGCCATTCCGGATGGGCAGCTGTGTAGTGGGGGATGAGGGTGAGGTCAGAGTAAAGAGACTGGATCAGACCCTGGTTCGCCTCCCTTCTGCGTTGTTCCGTCTCTCCAGCCTGGCTGGACCTTCTCTCTAACTTTGCCAACTACGTGCTGTAACTCGATCTTGGGAAAGTCCTTTTCTCTCTCTGGCCTCTTTCTTTCCATTTTCAGGGGAGATGAGTGTGCTATTGTTTCAGGGACTTTTAGTTGTGGCTCATTTCTTTCTCTTGGGGCACACAATCCATCCCATGCCCTCTGATCCCATGTTGCCTCTTACCGTGGTCTTGCCATCCAGTGGGACTATGGGATAATGGCAGTTACCGCACACGTCAATATTTTCCATCCAGTCATCTTCAGGGTTTGAGCTGCAGCTACAGCCCATGATCCCTGAAAGAACAGAGAGAGGGCTGAAGAAGCTCCCCCTAGACCTGTTCCCTTAACATCAGACATCCTAGGGAACTGCACTAGAATTTACAAAAGTACCTGAGATTGTCAGCTGGGGGGTCCCCATCCACTAGACACAGAAGTGCTGAAAGGCGGGATTCTAACTTATGACCCGGTTCCCTCTGAGCCTTCAGACCACATGTAAGTTCACACCAGGCCTCGACCCAGGGGTAGGCCCAGGGCTAGGCCCCACCCTCCCACCTGGGGGGGCAAACCGCCACAGGCACCTTTGTTGTCTAGTTACCCACTTCCTGTCTCCTCACCCCTCCTAGTTCCTTACTTTGGGGGACTACCTTGGAGATATCACACACTTTGCCAAGCTCTAGGGGAAACCTAGGTTTTGATTCCATCCTCCTCCATCAGAGAGGGTATATGTCTGCTCTCCTAATTATAATTCCCCTGCCTGTTTGCCTGTTTTAACAGTGGAAACATTTTGTCAAATTAAATCAAGCAAAACCTCCTACATACAGCAGGTAAAAATGAAGCTATTCTGACCAAGACAGAGTTGGGGCTCCCTCTGAAGCCTCTGGAGTCTCTATGGTACCTGCTTCTCTGGGACTGCTCCTCAGGACTGCTTGAAAAGCACTGGTCCTTAAAGTATCATTTGCCATGTTTTTACCATGCTTTTACGCACACACGCGCACATACACACACACACACACACACACAGATGTCCTGGAGCTGGAGTGACAGCAGTTTTGAGTGGGTGGACATGGGTGCTCTTTTAAATACTGAGTCATCTCTCCAGCCCATCTCTTACCCCCTGATGGACAGGAACAGAAGCTATGTGTCACCTGACTTAAAGCCTACAGCATCTAGAACTAAATGATAACACATTTCAAAGGTTATGTGGAGGGTTAGGGCAGATTTTCACATCTGAGATGGTCTTAGAAACCATCAAATCTAACCCTTGATTTGATTTATTTGATTTATTTTAATTTTTTGGTTTTGGGAGACAGAGTCTCACTTTGTAGCCCTGGCTGGCCTGGAACTCACTATCTAGACCAGACTGATCTTGAACTCTCAAAGATCTTCCTGCCTCTATCTCTTGAGTGTGAGTGCTGGGATTAAAGGTGTCTACCACGCCACCCAGCCTGATTTAATTTTTTTGCTTGTTTATATATTTATTTTTCAGGCAAGTTCTCTCTATTTTCCTAGCTGGCCTGGCGCTCTTGGGCTTAAGTGGTTCTTCTGTTCAGTATCTCAAGTAGCTGGCAAGACAGGCATGCATCATCACACCTAGCTTTAACTTCTGATTTCAGGAGAGCGAAGCTACGCCCAGAGAGCCACACATTTGAGGCTAAAGCCACACATTTAGGGCTGAGCAAAGCAAATCTATGCTAGGTCTAAGTGGATATCGGAGCAGTGAAAGTTTCTACTCAGCAGATTTCCAAGGGCAGGCTCTAGGATCTGAAAGACCTATGTTCAAATATTAGCTGTAGCTGTGTTCTGAACACAGTGATACGTACCTGTAATCTCAACATTGGAGAAGTAGAAGCAGGAAGATCAGAAGTTCAAGGCGATTCCCCCAGTACATAGAAAGTTTGAGTACATAGAAAGCCTGGGCTACATGAAACCTTGTCTCAAAAGCAAAACAACAGCAACAACTAAAACCTCACAACTAAACACAGTAAGAAAATACTGCCCCAGCGTAGTGACACATGTCTTTAATTCCAGCACTCAGGAGGCAGAGGCAGGTAGATTTCAATGAGTTCAAGGCCAGCCAGGTCTACATAGCAAGTTCCAGGTCAGCTGGGGCTACAAGGAGACTCTGTCTCAAAAAGACCAAAAAATAATAAATAAATTATTTTCTACAAAGGAAAGTGCTAATACTAATTGCATGGCTTTGTTGAAATGATTCTTGAAAGCCTCAGTTTTCTTCTTCTGACATTAGGGCTGGTCACCCTTTTCTTTATTTGTTTTCTCCCTGTCTTTTTGAGACAGGGTCTCCCTGTAGCCCTAGCTAGCTTGGGACTCACTGTGTAGATCAGGTTGTCACCCTTTTCTTCCTGTCCTGTATACAGTTAACTTTGTTTACTAGAGCTTGGAAAGACATTTATCATTATTCTTCCACAGCAGGTTCAGGTTGTTTAAGGTCAAGAAAGGCAGGAAGGTGTATATTGTGACTTCTGGTACCTGTACAAGGCTATTAGTGACTCAGATGAAGAAAGATCTTTGCTCAGATCCTGAAGCAAAGACTACCAGTCCCATTTTCCCACTGTCCAAGGCAGGGATGGATGAGAGATGGAACAAGTCTTTCCAAGCTCTAGTATCCACATGGCAACTAGCACCCACATGGCAACTAGCAACTGTCCGTAACTCTAGTTCCAGGGAATCTGACATCCTCTTCTGGCCTCCACAGGCATTGTACACACATGGTACACTTAACACACATGTAGGCAAAACACTCATACGCATAAAATAAGAACAAATAAACTTAAGAAAATAAAGTTTAAAGAAATAAGAAAAGAGGGTGATGCTAGGCTTGACGCACAGGCCTGAAATCCCAGCTACTTAGGATGCCAAGATGGGAGATCAAGCATTTGAAGTTAAGCTGAGCTATCTCACAAAACCTGTGGAGGAAAAGAAAGAAAAGAGAGGCGTAGGAGCTGTGTGTGGTGGCTCATACTGTACTCCCAGACTCTCTGGAGACTGAAGGCCAGGCTCTTGAAGTCTGAGGCCAACCTGGGCAACTTGGACAGACCATGTTTTGTTTGTTTGTTTGTTTGATGTTTAAGGCATTATACTTCGTGTCTATAATCCCAGCACTTAGAAGATGGAGGCAGAAGGATAAAAAATGCTGTCATAAGGAGGGTGAGGCCAGCCTGGGTGACAAACTGAAGTCAAACAGTGAGGAAAATCCAATATCACGGCAGAAGAAACCTAGGCTGGAGATACTGGACTGGAAGCTGATATCTGGTCCAGGTGATGGTCAGGTGGGAAAGGAAAACCAACAAGGGCTAAGACAGGAAGCAGGCAAGGACATTCTGCACCGAGGCTGGCCCATCATAAAGTAAGTATCTGGCACCCTGTAAGACTGGGGCTTGGGGCTGGCAGGCTCCGTGGCACAGCACCTGTTTAGCACGCATAAAGCTCTGGGGCTCATCTAGCACTATAAGGGAGAAAAAAGCTGAAGAGAAATTGTTTATTGGTTTGACAAATTATATTGCTTCTTCAATGAATTTAGTTAAATCTGTGATTAAAATTTGAACCACATACATGCTTAGGATGAGTGAAGCCCTGGGTTCAATCTTCAGCACCAAGAAAAAAAAAAAAAAAAAGAAAAGAAAAATATCAACAAGAAAATGAGTATCTATCTAACCAGATTGATTTATGAAGTGGGCAGGGGGAGGTAATAGAGAACGGGGCTATCAGGACGGCCCAGCAGGAGAAGGAGGCTGCTGACCTGAGTCCCATCTCTGGGACACATGTGATGGAAAGAAAGAATCAGCTCCTACAAATTGTCCTCTGACCTCCACAGGTATGTTACAGGACAGACAACACACACACATACACACACACCCCCCACACACAAATTAATTATTTAAATGTATAAAAACGTTTTTTTAAAGATAGAAAGGAAAGAAAAGCTAGGCATGGTAGCATAGACTTGAAACCTCAGGAGGCTGAAGCAGGAAGATTGTCATGAGCCCGAGGCCAGTCTGGGTTGCATAGAATATCAGGCTAGAACCAGGACTGTATGGCAAGACCTTATCTCAAAAGAAAAATAGTGTGGTGACGGTGTGGAGAGATGGCTCAGGAGCAAAGAGCATCGGCTGCTCTTGTAGAGGACCCAGGTTCAGTTCCCAGGACCCACATAGCAAACTAACAGCTGTCCTTAACTCCAGTTCCAAGGGTGTAATGCCCTCTTCTGCCCTCTATGGGCATTGCATGCATGGGTGCACTTACATACATGTAGACAATGGCCAGGCTGGGATATACACTGAGTTGCCCCGGCTATAATGTGAGACAATATATCAAAAAAAAAAGGGGGTGGAGGAGGGTGGGGGGAGCCAACAAGATGACTCAGCAGATAAAGGTGCTTGCCACCAAGCCCAATGATCCAACTTCAATCCCTAGGACCTACATGGTGGCAGAGGACAGTGGACACCTCTAAGTTACCCTCTGGCCTGCCCATGCATGTTGTGGCACACGCCTGCCTCTCCCGCTACACAAAAAAATAAATAAAAGTTCAAAGGGTAGGGAGTGGCCAAGGAGATTTTCAGTCAGTAAAGTGCTTACCACACAAGCATGAGGACCTGAGTTTCACCCCCCAGTTCCCACGTTAAAAAGCTTGTATGATGGTGTAATCTCAGTGCTGGAGCGGTGAAGATAGGTGGATCCCTGAAGCTAACTGGCCAGCCAACATAACCTGATCAACAAGCTGCAGGTCCCAGAGAAGAGAACCTTCCCAAAAAAACAAGGCCGATGGCTCCCTGAGGAATTACACCTGAGGTTCCCCTATAGTCTCCACACCCCCCCAAAGTATCACACACACACACACACACACACATGTGTATACACACACACACAAATACATATCCTTGTGGTTGGAGAGATGGCTCAGAGGTTAAGAGTACATACGGCTCTTGCATTGGACTGGAGTTTGGATTCCAGCACCCATGTCAGGTGGCTCACAACCACCTGGAACTCCAGTTCCAGGGGATCCAAAGCCCTTTTCAGGCTTCCGTGGGTCCCTGCACTCATGTGCACATATCCACGTGCACACACGTACCTATAACTTAAAGCAAGCTGGGCTTGGTGGTGCACGACTTTAATCTCAGTGCTCAGGAGACAGAAGCAGACAGATGTTTCTGAGTTTGAGGCCAGCAGGTCTACATGAGTTCCAGGCCATCCAGGGCTACATAGTGAGACCCTGTATCAGAGATAGAGATAGAGAATTCAATAAATAAATAATAAAAATGGAGAGAATCTGTGGGATAATGCAGGTTAAATGATCTTCCCAAAAACATAGCGCTGGGTTTTGGCAAAAGCAGAACTCCAGTCAGGGCCCTCCATTCTATATCTTGGCCATTCGCCTCTGCTGTGCACCCTGGTTTATGTATCTGTTTACACTAAAGGCTAAAGACACGACTGAGTGGTTAACAGCACTGATAGATCAATATCAGGGAACTCAAGTCTAGTTCCCAGCACCCACATCAGGATCATTAACAAACTAACTCCAGCTCCAAAAGATCTAATTCCTGCCTCTGGCCTCCCTGGGCAGCCATGAACATGTGCACATACACATAGACACACACAGAGACACATAAATAAATCTTTTTTTTTTAATTTTTAATTTTTTCATTTTATTTTATAGACATGAGTGTACTGCCTGGATGTATGTAAGTTCACGTATGTTGTGCAGTGTCTGTAGAGGTCAGAGGAGGGAGTCAGATTGCCCTGAATTATGGATGGTTGTTAGCTGCCATGTGGGCGCTGGGAATTGAACCCAGGTCCCCTGCAAGAGCAGCCAGTGCTCTTAACCACTGAACCATCTCTCCAGCCCCAATATATAAATCTTTAAAAAAAAAAAGAAATCTGGGAGTAGTGGTACTCGCTTTTAATCCCAGCACTCGGGAGGCAGAGGTAGGCGAAGTTCTGTGAGTTCAAAGCCTGCCTGGTCTATGTAGTGAGTTCCAGGCCTGCTGGGACTACAGCGAAACCCTGTCTCAAAAAGACAAAAATAGAAAATAAAAATAAAAAGGGTGGAGACAGGATCATGAAAGATGATGAAGAAAGCTAGACAGGAAGACAGGTCTGAAAGGGGGCACTGCTTCTCATCTAAAACTAGACACTAGACCATTCTGTTGCTAACAAAGGCTGTTCCCCCTCTCTCTCACCTGGAATGTATGTTTCTAGGTCTACATTTACCTGACCAATGAATGCCAGTCTATGTGCATAATTCAGTGAGCATGGTGCTTCTGTGTACAAATCTATGTGTTTGCATGAGTCCACATGTATACAGAAGGATGTATAACCAAATGGGTGATGTACAGAGCCATGACTGTCCCTATAAAATTATAAGATTTCCATTTATGAAAAATGTGGATCTCATCCTTCTGGTCTTAGTTTAACAAAGATCACTGAGTAGCTTCATATGGTCTAACAAGGTGAGTAACAAGGTCAACACAAATACCAAAATTAAAGCAATATATACTTCTTGTCTGAAAAGAAGAAGAACGATACAATCCCCAGGATTCTCAGAACCAGTGAGGACAGACTCTGGGGTGAATGAGGGACTTTCTTTTCTCCCATTCGGGAATCTTTGGTCAATAGTCAGAGTGATGCAGATTCTGGACCATCTCTGACAAGTGCCTGTAAAGCTCTCAGTCAAACTCAAAGCTGTATATATGGTCCCCAGGGCACTTTGTGCCCATTATAAAAGGGTTGCCCCAAGGCCAGATGTGGTGGTTCATGCTTTTAATCTCAGCAGTTGGGAGACAGAGGCAGATGGAGCTCTGTGAGATCAAGGCCAGCCTGGTCTACATTGCGAGTTCTAGGCAAAGGCAGGTGAGTCTCTGTGAGTTGGCGGCTAGCCAGAGCTACGGAGTGAGATCGTGCCTCAAAATAATAAATAAATAAATAAATAAATTTAGCATGTATGCACACCAGTCCACATGCCACTGTATACATGTGGAGGTCAGAGGACAAATTGTGGAAGTCAGTGATTGCTTCCACCATGTGGATTCTATGGTTCAAACTCAGGTCCTGAGACTTGGCAGCAAGTACCTTGAACCACTGACCCATCTTTTAGGTTCCTGGACTAGATTTTCTGGTCCCAGAATTATCGAGAAATCACAAACGGCAATGAGTTCTGATTCTTGCAGACTTGGATACTTTACCAGTTTCACATACACCCATCTCATACAGCTGGGCCTGGAATGCATTTTGTCTCCAAATTAAAGTAATATAATAAAATGAGGTCTCACTTTTCCTCCCTCCAATGATAGGGAGGGAGGACCTATTGATTTCCTGACCATTGTGCCTGTAATGTGTACCAGTTTCTTGGACCACTGCTTTAGTAGAGTATATGCAGACCGTGCTATGGCAGACCACTGTTATTGTGACAAAAATCTGCCAGACATCGCTTATAATAGCTTGTGGGCTTTTTTCTTTGAGAGCCAAGATTTGAATATCATCAAAGTTGTGTATGTTCAAGGAGGGCATGCTCACACAAACCTCATCATAACACTAAAAGAACACGGGCTAGCAGACATCATAAATAATTTCTAGCCAGTAATTCAGCCCTCTGAGGTATCCTTTTGAATGTGTTCCTTTTTAAAATAGTACTACTTTTTTATTTTTCTTTTTGAGACAGAGCCTCTCTATGTAGCCCTAGATGACCTAGAACTTGCTGGATAGACAGAGAAGACTCATCTTGAACTCATGGAGACCCACCAACCTTTGCTTCCTGAGTGTTAAGATTAAAGGTGTGCACCACCATGCCAGACATCCCCTAAATCTTTTTACTTTTTATTTTGAAACAGAATCTCATGAAGTTGCCTAGCGGATCCTCTTGCCTCCGCCTCCCAAGTAACTATAATTATAGGCCGGTACCACTAGGCTCAAGCTTTTTACTGTTTTAGTACTGGAAATTGAACTCAAGGCCTCATACATACTAAGCATGTGTTCTACCACTGAGCTACAGGTTCAGATGAATTTATATTCTCAAATTGGGAATGATTTGAACAGGGAACTGATTCTAATTGGTAATTATTATCATTAACAAGGGCTGTAGTACAATTATTGTAGTTAGCATTTTATTTTGTTTTTTATTTATTTTTTAAAATATCTTAATTATTATCTTTGTTTTACGTGTATGAGTGTTTTGACTGCATGTGTGTAAGTACACTTGTGTTGTACAATACCCGTAGAGGCCAGAAGAAGGTGTTGGGTCCCTTGGAACTGAAGTTAGACGGTTGTTAGTCACTACGTGGGTGCTAGAAAGCAAACCCAGGACCTCTGGAAGAGCAGCCAGTACTCTTAAGGGCTGAGCCATCTCTCCAGCCCTGGAATTATTATTTTAATAGAGGTCCCCTGACCAGCAACTGCTTTTAGTGAGTCCCTGCCTGCCTTTGAGCTCCTCTGGCTACATTTTGCCTTATGGAAGCTTTGTTACAATGGAGCCTTACAAGCCTAAGCCTATGTCCATGTGATAGTGACATCATTTCAACCCCATGAGCTCCCAGTCTCACTCACTGACGAAGTCTTGGGCAGATGACTAAACCTTTTGCCCCACCATCTGATTTTTTTTTTTTTTTTTTTTGAGACAAGGTCTTCCTATAGCCATACCTGGCCTGGAACACACTATGTAGACCAGGCTGGCCTCAATCTCCCTGCTTCTGCCTCCTGAGTACTGGAATTAAAGACGTGTGCCACTATGCCTGGCCCCACCTCCTGATTTTTAAAATTTTTTTTTTTATTGTGCTTGGTGTTGTAACACATGACTTTAATCCCAGCACTCAGGAGACGGAGGTAGACAGTTGTCTGTGAGTTCAAGGCCAGCCTGGTCTACATAGTGAGTTCCAGGCTAGCCAAGACTACACAGTGAGACCTTGTCTCAAAGAAATTTTATTGCATTTATATGTCTATATGCATGAATACGCATATATATATATATATATATATATATATATATATTAGAGGGTATGCATGCCATGGCATTCTTGTGCAGGTTAGAGGACAGTTGGTCAGAGTAAGTTCTCTCCCTCGACCATGTGGGTCCTGGGGATTGAACTCAAGTCCTCAGGCTTGCCTGCAAGCACCCTTACCTACTGATCCATCTCACCACTCCCAGCCCCACTTGATTTTTTTGAAACGAATCTTGTTATGTAGCCTAGGCTGGCCTCGAACTTGCAACAATCTTCCTGCCTTGCCTTCCAAGTCCCAGGATGACAGATATGAGCTGCTACATCATTTCTAAAACTTCTGATTCTCTCCCAATTCTTAGCTCTCCAAAATGGGTCTAAAAACAGTACCTGCATTTGAGATTGTTATGGTAACATTTTAATGTAAATTTTAAGTAAAGATTTTATTTATTATCTTTATTTTATGTGTATGAGTGTATTCTTGAATGTATGTAAGTGCACCCATGTCCTGTAATGACTGTGGAGGTCAGAAGAAGGCGTCAGATCCCCTGGGACTAGAGTTACAGACTGTTGTTAGCCACCATGTGGGTGCTGGGAATTAAACCAGATCCTCTGCAAGACCAGCCATTGCTCTTCACAGCTGAGTCATCTTTCCAGCCTCCAACTGTTATTAGCATTATGTGTAACTCATAGAAGATCCTATTTATAAAATGCTTCATATAGTACTTGATATATAAGGACTAAAAAAAAATTATTTTTGAGACTGTCCCACTAAGTTACCCAGGCTGACCTTGAACTTGCTCTGCAGCCCAGGCTGACCTTGAACTTGCTCTGCAGCCCAGGCAGCTCTTATACTTGTCTCTCCCCTGCCTCAGCCTCCCAAGTATATGGGCGTTGTAGATCTATGCCACCAGGCCCAGTTATGATAAGGACTGAATAAACAGGGCCGTTCATCGTCTGAGGCTAGTGTGAGGCTAACGTGTATATTTCATTACACATCTCATACTTCTTCCAGACTGAATCTTTATTTTCCCTCAAGATCTTCAGCACTTTACAGACCACTTGTTTTCTTTTAACGTATTTACCTACAATGGGAGCTTTGCTACCATAAATGGAAAACCAGAATCACCAGCCATAAATAAAAGTTACAGGTCAGAGTGCTTTAAAATATATAAATTAGGGGCCTGGAGAGGTGGCTCAGCAGTTAAGAGCACTGGCTACTCTTACAGAGGACCCAGGTTCGATTCCCAACATCCCTTGTGGCAGTTAACAACCGTCTATAACTCCAGTTCCAGGGGATTCAATGCCCTCTTCTGATCTCTGAGTGGAGTGTACTTACACCATGCCAGCTATATACTCACACACATAATAAAAAATAACAAATAAAATATTTTTTTAAAAATATATATATATATATTAGCATTTGTAAATAGTCACCCATCATCCTCCAAAATCACTCACACATCAACACATCAGTAACATACAGAGCACAGCGAGGGAAAAGCTACACATGGAGAGAATCTGGAATTTAGGCCTCTGTTCATCAGCAACAATCCTTCCTTCCTTCCTTCCTTCCTTTCTTCCTTCCTTCCTTCCTTTCTTTCTTTCTTTCTTTCTTTCTTTCTTTCTTTCTTTCTTTCTTTCTTTCTTTCTTTCTTTCTTTCTTATTTTTTTGAGACAGGATCTCATTGGCTCGCCTAGAACTCACCATGTAAACCAGGCTGGCCTCTATCTCACAGAGATGCACCTGCCTCTGCCTCCAGAGTACTAGGATTAAAAGCACCCACCCAGTGCATTCTCTCTCTCTCTCTCTCTCTCTCTCTCTCTCTCTCTCTCTCTCTCTCTCTCTCCTCTTTTTGGAAGGGCAGGATGCTGGAGATTGGACTCAGAATCTCCTACACATAAGGAAGGCAAACACAGATCTACATCCTCAATCCTAGCTATGATTTTCTTTTTCTTTCTTTTTTGAGTATGTATATGTGTGTATGTGTTCATGTGTGTGTGCTGGAGTGTAGAGGTCAGAGGTTGATGTCGGGTGTTTTCCTTGGTCAGTCTCCTTGTCTCTCACTAAACCTGGAGCTAATTGACTCTGCTATACTGAGTGGCCAGCCAGCCGCAGGGACCCCACTTCTGCCTTCGCTAGCACTGGAGGGTCACGCAGACACTACTGCACCTGGCATTTTTGCATGGGTGCTGGCGTTCAAACTCAGGTCCACATGCTTGTGTGGCAAGCCCTTTAATGACTAAGCTATCTTCCCCAGGCTCAACTGCAAACTTTTTAAATTGGCTCATCTAGGGACAAAAATTTAGTGGGCACCTCCTATATTCTGGTCTAGTGTTGAGGGACAAAGAGGAGCAGATGGAGAGACCATCATACAGCCCTGCACGCTGACAGAGAGGGTGTCCCTTGGTTGGTCATTTCATTTTCACCTGAGGCTATCGGGCCGGCTGTCTGCTGACTGATAGGCAGTATCTGGGATTCCCAGCACAGCCATACATTAATACTGGCCAGGAAGTAAAATGTGAAAATCAGCCCATTACTCATCTACCAAGTTAACATGCAGCTGACACTGATTAGCTTAGAGCTCCACATACAGACATAGAGACTCCTAGATACAACATGCAAGCAAGCCTCAGAACAGACTGAAGCCTGTAGTCAACCTGCATTGAAATGTGTCTGTAGTCCCGGGTTCTCTGCCATGCGTTATTTGATGGCATTTGCGTGCTTTGAATTTTTTTATATAATTCAAATGGTAAATCCTATGAAGTGAATGGTATTATCCGTCCCATTTTACAGATGCAAAAACTGAAGCCTAAACTGGGTTAAACAATTTGCCTACAGTCTCTGAGCAAACAAATGAGACAGGGAACTGCAAGTTGAACCTTGGTCTCCCTGCTCCAGAGATGGACTGTTAACCTTTCCCCCTCTCAGCAGCTACACACTGAACAATCTGTGAAGACACGTACCAAATGGCTCCCAACGAACACATCCCAGAAAAGGGATGGGGCAAAGGAGCTGATTTTTCTGGTATCTTTAGATGCCTCTGCACCATTTGAATTAAAAAAAAAAAAAAAACAAAAAAAAAAAAACAGACCATGTGCTAATTTTATAAGTGCAAAACAAAAACAACAAAATTATCACCGACGCAAAAACTCTATTAAGAGACACAAACCATTTTTTTTTCCCTTTCAAACATCTGCTTATATAGCTCAGACTGGCCTCATACTTTCTTCTCTCTACATCCTGAGTGCTGGAATTACAGGCATGTGCCACCATGGTCTGTGAGTGACCACCATTTGAGACGTTAACTATAGAGCTGCCAGTACCCTTCTAACCCTGTCCTGTCTCAAGGGGGGAAGGCCTGGGATAGGTGGCACAGGAAAGCCAACAAACAAACAAATAAAAAGATGATTTTGTGTCCAGGAAGTTTGGCAAACACTGGGTCAAACAAAGTGAATTGTGCTTCTTCTCTGGGGAGACTTGCGGAGCTTAACAAGCCATGGCTGTGAGGCTCCTGTGGACAGTTGTGGCTGAGGCCATACTGGTTGGGCTCCTAAACCTTTTCTTTCCAAATGCTTCATGGAGTTGCCTTCTTCAGTACAAGCACTGGAATAGCCCAATGAGATGGGCTTTAAAGACCACATTCCTGGGCTGGGGTGGCGGATGGGCAGCTTAATGGTAGAGTATGTATTTAGCATGTATGGGGCCTGGGGTTAACGAGGAGGTGTGGAGAAGGAAGAGAAGACATTCCTGGATGTTATCTTGGGTTTACCTCGCTCCCACCTTGACCCCCTCCTCTGAATTGAACTTGGTTTTGAAGCTATCAACCTGTGGCTGTAGGCGTGGGTTTGTAGGAGCCTGCCTGTGCTTATATATGGTCCCTGCTCCCACCCCTGAGCAGACCCACACACATGTATTTTCCAAAGATGGTATGTGAAGTGCTTTAATAGGAAAGGTTGTGTGTAAGCGTGTATGCATGTGTGTGGTTGTATGAGGGACCTGGTTCTGTTCCTCTTCCTTGAGAGATGTCTACCTTGAACTCTCTATCTCCCCACCTCAGCATCCTGAGTGCTGGGATTACAGCCACGGAACACCAAGCCTGGCTGAGAGGTTCTCTCCTTAGGCAGACCTCTTGGCTCAGTTCAGAATCTAGCCTTCCTGAGTTCTCACACCCAACTATATACAGGAAACAAACTCATTTGCAAACCCATACCACAAGTGTGAGTGAACGGGCAGGCGGTTCACTGCATTTTGTGCTTTGCCAAGGCGCTGAGTAGGTATTATTCTGGGTGTGAACAATGCTCTTTGCAAAGGGAGGAAATGTCTAGCTTCCCTTAAGTGCCTACTATGTGTCAGGGCACCACAGTGCACATCGAAGTCACTATTATCTCTGATTTCTTGAAAGCAGTCTGTAAGCAAGAGCTTGGTTATCTCTTTATGGATAACTAAACTGAAAATTGGAGTGGATAATCCACTCATTCAAGCAAATGACACATCCAGAATTACTCCTGGGTCTGTCTGATCCTGTGACATCACAGCCCTGGACGCTTGCATCTTTGACCTTATTCTGGGGTCCCTACTTTACTGGTCTCACTGGGGTTAGTAACCTTGGCCTCATGTCGTAGGCTCTCTCTGTAATTAGGCCCTGTTGTTCTCAGAACTTCCTTGATGTTCAAGAAGCTCCTAGGTCCTCTTGAAGGAGGCCTTCTCACCCCTCTAAATCCTCAGTCTGTTCTCTGTTCTTGTCCACTTGACTCTTTTTCCTTTATGAAAAGAACCACTATCCTGAGCTCTAACAGCAAGGGATCCCGTCTGATTCTTCTGTTAGCCAGCACAGGTCTGGATAGGGGGACTGCCCTCTTTGCATATTCAAGGACAGATGAGACTGGTAGAGTCAGTGTGTTCCCAGCCCCCACAGGCTGGGCACGATGGCACACAGCTTTAATCCCAGCACTTGGGAGGCAGAAGCAGGTGGCTCTCTAGGAAAGAGAGGCCAGTCTGGTCTACATAGCAAGTTCCAGACCAGCCGCGGCTACAGAGAGACCCTGTCTCAAAACAGCAATGAGGACGATGACAAAAAGCAAAGCCAGCCCCCACAGGAGATAGAGGTTTGGGCTAGAGCTGGGAGAAAGGATGGCACATGCTGACGGAAAATGTGTTACGTGAAAATCTCCAGTGAGGCAGGATAAACCTGGAAAGTCTGGCTGAGGTGGGGACTGCCCCTTAAAGTTCAGCTAGAATGTGAAGAAATTAGAGGTAGCTACTGATACCCTTCTGGGCTTCCATTCCTTGGGGTCTGAAACAAGAGTCATGAAGACCAACATGCATAACATGCACACACACACAGAGAGCTGGATTGAAGCGAAGGAGGACGAGGGCAAAGGGGAGGACATCCTGTTGTGATACTTGGCAGGACAGTAACGACGACTTTCCAGATGAAAGTTCAGAAGTTCTTGCCCAGGGCCAGCTGTCCCTGTCTAGGATAAAAATAGTCCTTCCTCTTCCCTTCTCCCATCATTTTCATTTAAGGCCACCAACTTCCTCAGGGCGGACATGTCCATTCCGGATGATAAGCATCCCTCACACATCCATCAGCTCCATCTGCTCTCTGGGTGACTCCTCCCTCTCTCCAACGATACTGGCCACTGAGGCTCAAGTCAATCCTCACTTGTCCATCTGGATGCTCTGGGTGACTCTTTCAGGAGATTTTGCCTCTCAGGTCTGTCCCTCGGGGAGCAGAGGATTGATTTCTGAGTCCCCAGACTCAAGCTTACCCATCCCAACACCCTGTTCATTAGAGGAGTAGGAGGAGCCGAGTTTGAACCACAACTGTCTCTTAAGGTCCTGTTCAGCCACTGTCCAGCTGAGGGGTGTGGGTAGAGAAGGTACATAGCCACCTTTGGACCTCATAGGACAAGCAAGTAGACACTGTGATTTCTGATGGCCTTCTTCTGACATTATGTGCTGGATCTCCAACAAATACCTAGTGAGGTAGGGGATGATGGCTGACAGCACAGGGGAGAGCCACCAGCTTTGCAGCAAAGTGGTAACTTTACCTAGCTGACCTGCCTGCCTGCAATGCATTTCTGATTCTCAGCCTGAAGGGCTGCTGTACACCCAGGGACCCTGGGCCTCCACACAACTCCAGTCCTCTGCTTTCAGGCTCTCAACACAGCGCCAAGCCCTGTTCCCAGTACCCCTTACCTGCCCAGTCTGGGAGCCCTTTGGCCCATTCATATGGTGCTCCTGGCCTGGCTTGGTCGCCTGGACCTGGTCTCAGCTCCTGTCGCCGTCGTAGTCACCACCTGTCTCCCCGCGCCCACGTTCTACCCCGACTTCCTGCCTCCTTCCGAGGGCTCTGCAGCCAACAGGGCCCCAGCAGCCCAACCACAAGCCTCCAGCACCCCAAGCTTCCTGCCACCATATCCCCCAATCCCTCAGCCTCTCCAGGTCCCAGACATCTTTAGGCCAGGCTCCACTCACACTGAGGATGGCACTCGGAGGGATAAAAGTTGGGGGGAAGTCTGGGTGTGGTGGCAAGGTCTGTAATCCCAGAACTCCGGGGTGGAGGGAGGGGTGGCCACATAGTGTTTCTAGGCTAGCCTGAACTGTGTGGGACTCTAAAACGTTTACAAGGGAAGGGAGATGGTACTACAGTCACTGTGTGAAAACTGGGGTGGCCTTTATTTCAGTCTGGAGTCAGTGTTCAGAGTTAAAACCAAGAAAATATCTCTGTTAAATAGTTGGTGACAAGCTGACGTATGTTACAAGGAGTCAGGAGGCAAACAGCTGCTATGGTCACCAATAGAACAATGTCTATGCTGTCTTGGGGCACAGGGCAAAGCTGTATTGGTCACAGGGTAGTCCCTTACAGACAGAATATTGACAACCCATTTCAGGGGGCAGGCAGGAAAACCTCACATCTTCATGTACATCACAGTCTGCCTCTGTGTAGACAGAGGGAAGGCCAATGCCCACTCATCATGGCTGGAGAGTGGGCAGCACTTCTAATTGAGGCAGAAACAAAGCCATACCCTTAAGGGAATACGCAGCCTGGCACCATCGTCTACCACAGGTGGATGAGAGGGCAAAGACACCACCCAGATTGCTGACTTTCCAGTACAGGCAGGAGGCAACAGCCTTGCCACAAACAGTGAGGGTGGTGCCAATCACAGGCTGAGGGAGAGGTTATCACAGTGTGAGGAACACCAAGTGGCCCCTATCAGGCCCTAGAACGGGCCTTGACCCCACTGTGAGGAAAGGGTGAGTGTATCACTTCCTTAGGTACACTGAGTGAGCGGGCGGGGGAGGGGAGCCCACAGAGCACTGTTGGGGTTTGTGAGGTGGAAGCCAAAGCTATGAGCGCACCTCAGCTGCGAAGGGAAGGGGGAACAGGAAATGGGTGGGGGGAAGAGGAAGCCTGAGCTGGAAAGTCAGACAAAGAGAGTAACTCAGAAACAAAAGCTAGCTGAGAGGCAGAAAGCAAACAAACCCTTCAGGGTGACAGGAGCCCACAGATGGGCTCCAGGCCCTGTACCAGGCCCCGGCTGCTCTTATGTGTAAACCTTAGCATTTTACAGTTCACCTCTGAGCTTCAACACATACAGCAGGTGTACTCTGAGAGGTAGTGCTCACGTTTGCTGCCGCTTTCTGGGCGGTCTCTGATTTATGGCACATCCAGCTGCTGGTGGAGTGAGAGGTAACGGCTTCATTTTAGAAATGAGGAGACAAGAGTACAGGAACGCTTAAGGGATCTCTCTCCTCAGTTTCCAATAGAAATAAATAGGAATCTAGTCTTGAACACAGGACTACCAGAGTCTGTATTTTCCAGGTATCCAATTTACCTAAACCACCTGCCTTGGGGGAGACTTGAGATTTTAAGTTCCTTCTCACTTCTGATGTTTTTCTTTTTCAGTCTTTTTCTCCCTGTAGCTCCTGCTGGCCTGGAACTTGCTATGTAGACCAGGCTGGACTCAATTTCCAGAGATCCACCTGCCTCTGCTTCCTGTGTGCTGGAATGTAAGGTGTGCACCACCCCCAACTTCTGATTTTGATAAGATGGAGAAATAGAGTTGCAGCTGCGGGTGAGACGGGGTGCCATCAGCCCCTCTCCATCCACCCCCAGTGGGGTCTTGTCTCCTGGAGTAAAGTCCTAATGACACAGGGCACACAGACAGACAATGGTGCTGGGCCTCAGTAAAGGACTGCAGAGACCTTAATGACATATAAAGGATTTTTATTGAAAAATTGGGGGGTCTGAACTCTCCTTGCCAACTGGAGTTTTGTGCTCTCTGAATTCAGCTCTCAGAAACCTAAGTGTGCCTCTTCCAGAACAGGTTCTGGAATCTCTGGGGCACCCTTTCCTTCCTTCTTCCCAGACAGTCCAGAAAACACCCAGGTGACCCTCAGCAGAGGGTGAAGCGCCTAGCACTGATGTTCATGCGTGTGAGGCCCAGGTGCCGCAGCGGCGGGGCCAGGGCTAGGCCAGTGCCGGGCTCCAGTTCCAACTCCAGCTCTAGCTCGGCCTCATCCAGCAGTTCCTGGTGCAGGTGACAGGCTTGGTCCACTTTGAGTCGGTGCAGCTGGGCCCGCAGTCTCAGCAGCTGCCCTGCCAGCTGCCGGTCCTGAGCCTGCATCTCCTGCTACGACCGAGAGGGGGCATGAGTTCGCTAGACCTATCCTGCTTCATCAGCCTCGGTTCCCTTCCCGGGGACATGCCAGGACTTTGCGCAGGCTGGATCACTTGCCCCTTCTCATCTAGCTTCATCCCATTCTCTCTCAGATCTTGCTCCACATTGGTGAATCTCCACCCAAACCAAGGACCCACTACTGTGCAAATCTAGATGCCTGGGGACGCAGCGCAGCAGAATTTCCATGCTGGACCTAGACATCATTGTATTTACACACGTTGGGTTTACAGCTAATATTCAACTCTCTCTCCCTCTCAGATTCTCCCTGACAGCATGACTAAGATCTTCTTTTGTTCTTACTGTATCTCTAGGGTGGATCAATCCCAGAGTGAGGGAGTTCATGTCTTTCTCTCCCTATAATTGGTAGTCTAGGGTTCTATCCTGAACACAAGTTTCATAAACTGGACAAAATCCTTCTTCAGCGAGGCTCCCCAGAGAAAACACTGAACAACTGCATTCCTGGTTCCTTTGCCTGTGGGCACAGCAGTGAGAAATTGCTATTGAGACCATCCATTCTCATCCCTTCCCCACAGACTTGGGCCTTAAAGAGACCTGATTGGTTCAAAGACCCTGTGCAAGGCTGTCCACCCCACCGGACTCACCAGCTCCCGTCGGAGCCACTCAATCGCAGAATCCATGGAGTCAAAGCCACAGATGGCTCCTGGTCCTCCAGGCCCGGGTTTGGCTTGGGCCCTGCGCCAGTCCTGGCTCTGGACCCTGGCAGTCCACTCCAGATATGAGGGCCTCCGGGTCTGTAGCTGAAGCTTGGCTGTCAGTGCCTTCAGAGAGTCCAAGCTCTCCTCCTCATCCTCCTCGTCCTCCTCACCCACTGCCTGGAATTTCAGTGGCCCTAGGGACATAGTGGGTCTGAGGTAAATGGTGGGACAGGGAGGGAAAGGCTGGAGATAAGTAAGGCCCAGGAAGAAGTGGCAAAAGTTGAGCTTGAAAAGGGTGTGCCAAGTGTGTGTTATGGTGAGTGTTGAAGGTGGATGAGGGAGGTTGAGTGTGTCAGGGTGGGTGAGCAGATGGGTATGTGAGGCTAAGTGTGCAAGGGCTGGAATTTTCCTGGTCTGCTAACTGGGGGCCACGTGATGCCCATCCGGGTGGGGGCAGGACAAGCCTTGGGATGAATTTTATTGTCTTTGCCCAGAAGCAGGTTCCCAGTTCCCAGAAAGGAAGTTGCTCCAGGATAAGGAAAGCATCATCCACACCAGACTTGGCCCTCCTCCCAAGACCCAAATCAAGGGAGTTGGGAGGGGGAGGAGCTGAACTAGCTGACCTGTCCTCTCTACGGTATTAGCTCTTCAGCAAAGGAATAGGGTCCAGCAGGCCTGTCTTGGTGGTCAGGAGACCCAGGGTGCAAGGCTAGTTGGATGGGACTTTGGGCAAGCCTTGACTTCTCTGAGCCTCTGTTGGGACAGGTCAATGATTTCCAGCTTTCCTCTGATGAGCCTTTGATTCCCTTGGTGATCACTGAAGAGCTACTTACAGCTGAAGGAGCTGACTGCTGAAGGCAGAGCTGGGATAGACTCCCAGCCACCCCCTCCCTGCCTCTCACAGTTTTAACCTCAGAAGTTCTCTTTAAAATATTTTTATTTATTTGTTTTGTTTCTGAGTGTTTTGCATGTATGCATGTTAAGTGCAAACATGTCATGCAATTCCTGCAGAGGCCAGAAGAGGGCATCAGATCCCCTAGAACTGGAATTGCAGATCATGACCTTATGTGGGTACTGGGACTGAGTCTGTGTCCTCTGGAAAAGCAGCCAATGCCTTTAGCCACTGAGCCACCTCTCCAGCCCCAGTAGTTCTTTGTATTGAAATGTACTCACAGGGAAAAAAAAAAAAAAAAAAAAAACTAAAAGCAAACAGGTGTGGTGGCTCAGGCCTGTAATCTTAGCACTTGAAAGGTAAAGACAGGAGATCCTTCCCAGCTGCATGGTGAGTTTGAAGCCAGACTCCAATACAGTAGACCATGGCTCAAAAACAAACAAATAAACAAAAATAGAAAAATGGACATATCCTAAATCTGCAGTTTGGTAAATTCTGTCGAGCTAAACACTCCAGTCAGGCAGCATCTAAGTGGAACATTAATATTAATATTCAGAAACACCAGGAAACTCCCAGGGGCTCCTGGCCTCACAGGTCCCTCCAAGGACAACATTGCTTCATTTCTTTCCTTTTCATTTCCTCTTCTTCCTCTCCCTCCCCCTCCTCCTTTATTCTTTGTCTCTTTCTTCCTCTCTCCCAACTCTCCTTACTGGTACAAACCCAGGGCCTTGCGCATACTAGGTCTGTGCTCTACCCCTGAGCTGTACCCCTGGCTCTACTCTCATCGAGTTGATTTTGCCTCTCTGTACGCTTCCCAGTGCTTTTCAAACGCTAACCTGCATCAGAATGGGAAGCTTGCTAAAACAAGCTGCTTCCCCTACCGCCAGTTTCAGATTCAGGATGAATATCCAGGTGCGGTCTGATTTGCATGTCTACCAAATTCTCCTCCAAGTTGCTTCTGCTGGTCTGGAATTTTAAAATCCGTTCTCTGTTTTGATAATGGTCTCACTAAGCAACCCAAGCTGGTCTCAAACTCTCTGTAATCCTCCTGAACATTGAACATAGATGTGTGAGTTACTCTGCAAAGCTACAATTAAAAAAAAAAATTTTTTTTGGATATGTTTTTTACTTTCTGTATGTATTATGACTGCATGTGTGTAAATGCAACCGTGTTGTGCAGTGCCTGAGGAGGACAGAAGAGGGCGTCAGATTTCCCTGGAATTGGAGTTATGGGTGGTTGTCAGTTGCCATGTGGGTGCTGAGATTCAAACCAGGGTCTTCTGCAAGAACAGTTAGTGCTTTTAACCTCTGAGCCATCTCTCCAGCCTCCTTATTTATTATTTTTATTTTATGTGTATGAGTGTTTTGCCTGGGTGTGGGTAAGTGCACCTGTGTCATGCAATGCCCCAGGAGGCCAGAAGAGGGCGTTGGATCCCCTGGAACTAGAGTTATGAATGGTTGTTAGCTGCCATGTGGGTGCTGGGAATGAACTCAGGTCCTCTGCAAGAGCAGTCAGTGCTTTTAACTGCTGAGCCATGTCTCCAGACCCTTGAGTACAGTTTGTCCTATTTCTTGTTTGGTTTCTCTCATAGAGCAGTTCCAACTTTATATTATTGGTTCTACTTACAATTGCATTTTATTTGAAAAAAAGATTTAAGAATGGACCCTAGTGAATTCTTTTTTTAATTGTATTTGCTTTTGGTTTTTGTTTTTGAGACAGGGTCTCTAGTAGCCCCAGCTGGCTTGGAACTTGTTATGTATACCAGGCTGGCCTTGATCTCACAGAGATCTGTCTGCCTCTGCCTCCAGAGAGCTGGGATTAAAGGCATGTACCACCACACCCAGACTTTTTTTTAGTTAAAATTTTATTTGGGGACTAGAGAGTGGACTTAGTGGTTAAGAGCACTGGCTGGTCTTGCAGACGACCTGGATTCGATTCCCAACACATACGTGGCAGCTAACAGCTGTCTCTAACTCCGGTTCCAGGGGCCCAACACCCTCTTCTGTCCTCTGTGGGCATTGCACAATGTGGCTGCATCACATACAGGCAGGCAATGCACTCAAACACGTAAAATAATAATAATAAAAAAAACACAGCCAGGTATAGTGGTGCATGCCTTTAATCCCAGCACTCGGGAGGCAGAGGCAGGTGGATCTCCATGAGTTTAAGGTCAGCCTGGTCTACATAGTGAGTTCCAGGCCAGCAGGGAGTATAGGGAGACCCTGTCTCATAAAGACAAAAAAAAATTTTTTAAAATAATAACTTATTTTTCTTATATTTTCTTGTGTGTGTGTGAGAACATGTGTGCCATGGTAGAGAACATGTGTGCCATGTAGAGAGGTCAGAAAACAACTTGTATGAATCCGTTCTTTCCTTCATGTGGGTGCTGGGGATAGAACTCAGATAGTCTTGGCAAAAGAACTCAGGCAGAAGACACCTTCACCCCCGCCCCCACCCAAATACCCCATTTAGTAAATTCTTATTCTTTTTTTTTAAATTGTTTATGGATTGGAGAGATGGCTCAGCAGTTAAGAGCATTGGCTGCTCTTGCAGAGGACCTGGGTTCAATTCCTAGCACCTACACGTTGCCTAACAACCATCTGTAACTCCAGTTTCAGGAGATCCAGTGCCCTCTTCTGGCCTCCTTGGGCATTGCATGACACAGGTGCACTTACATTCATGTAGGCAATACACTCATAACTTTAAAAAAATTAATAAAAGTAAAATATTAATAAAACAAAATTTTATTTTTAAATTATGTACGTGTGTACATGTTTGTGCACACGTACATACAGGGGTGTGTGTTTGCAGACTGCAAGCATGAATGTACACATAGAGGTAGAGGACAACTTTCAGAAGTCTGTTCCTTCCTTCCAGCATGGATTCCAGGATCAGACTCAGATCATTCTTCTTTGAAGGCAATTGCTCTCACTTGCTGAGCCATTGCTGGTCCTCCTTTTTTTATTTTTATTTTTATTTTTTTTGGTGACACTTCTATAGACAGCATCTTACTTCATTCTCATTCACCCCTGCTGCTCTTCTCTTCCCCTCTTGCCAGTCCTCTTCATCCTGGTAGATAGCCTCTCCTTCTGCTTTTGTGTCCCACATATTCCATTACCCTGTGCGTGTGTGTGCGCATGCACATACACGAATCTGTGTGAAGGCTAGAAGTCAACGTCAGGTGTCACTTTCCACTTTATCTTTTGAGATAGCATCTCTCACTGTACTTGGTGCTCATCAATCAGCCAGATGGGCTGGCCAGAGATCTCAAGAGAACCTTCTGCTTCTTCATCATGGGGGTTACAGGTATGTGCCACCATTTACAGGCATCCCAGGGATCCAAACTCCGCTCTCCATACTTCAGCAGCTACTTTACCAATAGAGCATTTCTCCAGCCCCTACATGATCCTCTTTCTTCTTGGTTTAGAGCTCTTCCTTCCCTCTCTGTCTGCCTCCTACTGCCATGTCCTACATATGTGTGTATACATTTAAATATAGACTCCACATAGTAGAGAAAATATGCAGTATTTGTTTACACTAGAATTTATTTCACTTATCTCCAGTTCCATCAATTTTAATGTAAATGTGACTTCATTCTCTTTGTAGCTGAATAAAATTTCGTTGTCTATATGTACCACTTTACCCACTGAGTCATCTTCCCAGCTTTCATTCAATTATTTATTTATCTGTTTATGAGAGCACATACATGCCTGCCATGTGGTGCACATGTGGAAGTCAGAGGACAACTTGCCAGAATCGGTTCCCTCCTTCAATCACGTGGGTTCTGGGGACTGAACTCAGTTTATCATGCTTGGTAGCTACTGCCCAATGTTTCAATCTTTTTCTGTTTTTGAGATAAGGTCTCCCTAGAGCCCCAGCACTGACCCAGAACTTCTCTATAAAGACCAGACTGGTCTTGATCTCATAGAGATCCCCTTGTGTGGATCTTGAGTCCTGGGATTAAAGGCATGCCCCACAACCTCCAGCTCCTCTATGTATTTTTTTTATCTGATGGTAAACGCTTTTAATTTTTAAAAATATTTATTGGTCATTTGTAGATCTTCCTCTGAGAAATGTCTGTTCATTAGTCCATTCATTAATTGGACTTTTTTTGTGTGTGTTTGTATTTTGTTCTTGTTATTTAGACTCAGCATTGCAAAGCTATAAGATTTTTTTTTTTTTTTGAGACAGGGTCTTATTATAACCGTGACTGGCATGGAACTCCCTATGCAGACCAAGCTGGCCTTGAACTCACAGAGATATGCCAGCCTCTGCCTCCAGAGTGCTGAGATTAAAGGCATAGGCCACCATACCTGGTTAAGAATTTAAAAAATATTAAAAGTAGGTGTATGATGGATGGTTGAATGAGTTCTCCAGCAAATCAGTTTAGTTTTTTATTGTAATTTTACCAATGTAAGTAGGTGGTTTGCCACACTGAAAACCCTGTGTGCATACCGTTCTTCTCTGGTTCCTGTACAGTGTGGGCAATGCATGGTGTGTGAAAGGGATGGAGTCAAGGGCAGGGTTTTCTGAAGGCCCAGGAGGAGGCCAGCCCAGAGCAGGACTTCCAGCTGTGAGGGGAGGGGAGCCAGCTACACAGCTGTTTGCATTTAAGGTGGACCAAGGGATTTCCAAACCAACTTGGGGGCAGGGGGCGAATCCCTAGTTAATACACCCGTACATTCCAGCTATCCACCAGGGTACAGAGGAAGAAACGGTTATTATTCTTTTTCCTTAATTCAGCAGCAATGCCAGCACCCAAGGACACACACATACACACACACACACACACATATTAAGACCCAGGCACTGAGTTAAGGGCTGTAGGCAAGATTATTCTCTCCATTTCACTGATCATGAAATTGAGATTTTCTTACCAGACTCTGGACAGGGTTTCTCTCTAAAAAGATCATAGAACTTGGAGAAAATGCTTGTGAAACACTGTACCTCTGAGGATCCTCCTTAACAGCTGTCCAGCCAGAGTCTCCAATTCCCATTCCTTTTGTAGTCGAATCAGGGCTAAAACAGCCCCCCACCCTCACCTCCCCACTGGCCACCCTCACCCCCTCACTTCCCGAACCACTCCCCCACCCGGAATGAAGTTCTGGGAGCGCCACCGGCTGCTTGGGGGGTTCGCCTCCAGGCTTGTGGCTGTTGCTGTCGCGTGGCATCGATTCCCTCCAGAAGTGGGGAGACAGGGAAACCCACCATGGTTCTCCTCCCCTGGTGGGAGTCGGGGGGATAGTGAGCCTGAATCTGTCTGTCCATTCCCAGGGTCGCAGATCCCTTGAGGATGCTGAGGCCGAATGGAGAGGTCGCCAGTTCCGTCGAGGTCCGCTGGGGGCGCACGTGAAGCACTGACACCGCCAGGATTTGCTGGAAGGGAGTAAAAGCAGGAGCTACTAGGCAAAAGGGCTCCGTACCCAGTGCTATTCCGGGCACAAGTGAATAGCGTGGGGTGCTGGGTGGCTTGAGATCCACGGAATGGGAGGAGGAGAGGGCGAGCTGGCGCGGGCGGGAGGACGGTGGCCGCTTTCCCAACGCCCTGACTTCCTTCCCCAGACGCTGTCAGGAGTGGATCATCACCTCCCTTAGTCCCAAAGACTGGAGACTGGGCCACGCCTGGCGCTTCCACCAGCCCTCCTGAATAAGTTTAGTGCCTGCCCGTGACGCGGTCTTGAGGGCCTTGGGATGAGGAACCGCTGGGTCCGGGGCCGGGACACTCAGCCTGGTGCCCTAAACCTGGCTTCCACCCCTCCCTGAACCAGACCGGGGCCTGGTGGCTGCAAGAGGTGGACCAACCAGGACTTCAGCCAGGGCCCCAGTTACCCCCAGATGTGATAGTGCCTTGCAAGGTGGATGCTCCTGCCCTGGCACACAGGGCTGGAGAGATGGCTCAGCAGTTAAGAGCACTGGCTGCTCTTGCAGAGGACCTGGCTTCAATTCCCAGCACCTACATGTTGGCTAACAACCATCTGTAATTCCAGTTTCAGGAGATTGGATGCCTTCTTCTGACTTCCTTGAGCATTGCATGACACAGGTGCACTTACATACGTGCCAGAGCACGAGCTGAGCTGGGAAGAGCCTTGCCCTTCCCAAGCCCGGGTTCGAGACCTTCTAAGCCCTTTTTTGTCCTGGCCTGGCCAATTCCGGCCAGATTGTGGCCCCGCCCCTCTGGTTCTGGGTCTTGCCTTTCTTCAGTCCCTCTCCCTGCCCCATAAAACTTTGATATCTCCCCACCCCGCCTTTTTAAATGAAAATTGCATTCTTGCAAAGTTCTTGCAATATATATTTATCATATTTAGATCCCTTTCCATATCTGCACACTTTTTAACCCCCACCAGATTTCTGTACTCTAACACACACACACACACACACACACACACCCCTTGAAGGGCTATTGAGTCAGATTGTGTCCCCAGATGCCCTTTATTGTGGGTTCATCCACTGGAGCCTGGTCCGCCTACTAAGCAAGGGTCTCACCCTTCACCAGACACTGAATCTCCCTTCCCAGTTCTCCCCACCCCCTTTTTTGAGGCAAGGTCTCACTGTGTATCTTTGGTTGGCTCAGAACTCCTTTTGTAGACCAGGTTGGTCTTGACCTCGCAGGGATCTACCTGCCTTTGCCTCCTGAGTGCTGGGACCCATGGTACCACCCCTGGCCTGATTTTGGTTCTTTGAAACAGGGTCCCACGTGGCATAGCCAGGACTAGCTTTGAACTCCCTGTGTAGCCAGGCTTTAAACTCTTGATCCTTCTGTCTTCACGTTACAAGTGCCAGGATTACTGCTGTACGCCGCTAGCCTTGAATAATTTGATTTTATGTATCCATTATGAAATAAATCTAAGGAGTCTCAGCAGTTGAGAGCACTGGCTGCTCCTGTAGAGAACAGTTCAGTTCCCAGCATCCATATGGTGCTTAACTGCCTGTAACTCCAGCATACATGCAGGCAAAACACTCACACATAAAATAAAAATGAAAAAAAAAAAAAAAAGAAAAAAAAGACATTTAAGGAGCCTTCCTACTTTTCCAGAGGACTGGAGTTCAGGTCCCAGTGCACATGTTGGATGGCTTACAATCAATAATTCCAGCTCCATGGATCCCTCATATGGCCTCCAAGGGTACCCTCAAGCCTGTGGCTCACACACAGATACACACACATGAATGAAAACAAAAATTTTTTTTAATTAAAAAAAAGAAAAATTTAAAAATTAGTATGGTTGAGTCAGCAAGATGGCTCAGCAGGTAGAGGCACTTGTGGCCAAGTCTGATGACATGAGTTTGATCCCTAGGACCCACAAGAAAAGAACCAGCTCCAGCAAGTTGTCCTCTGACCTCCAAACAAATGCAGCGGCAGGTACTCACCTCCTCCACCCCACAGATAAATTAAATTGTAATTTAAAAAACAACAACTAGGTGTGTGATACATACCTGTAATCTCATAACTGAGTACAAATCTGAAGCCAGCCTGGTTTGCTACATGATAAGACCATTTTATCTCAAAAAAACAAAAGCCTGGTATCTTAAAAGCCTGGTGCACGCCTTTAATCCCAGCACTGGGGAGTCAGAGGCAGGTGGATCGCTGTGAGATGGAGGCCAGCCTGGTTTACCCAGTGAGTTCCAGGCCAGCTGGGGCTACAGGGAGATCTTGTCTCAAAAACAAACAAATTACAAAACAAAAAACAAACAAGGGGGTGCTGGAGAGATGGCTCAGCAGGTAAGAGCGTGTTTGCTGCTTTAGCAGAGGACCCTGTCTGGCTCAATCCCACATCAGGTGACTGACAATTGCCTGTAACTCCAGTCCAGGGGATGTGACACCCTCTGACCTCTGAGGGCACAAGCACGCATGTGATACACACACATATAGTAAATCTAAAAACAACAACAAAAAATCAAGGGCTAAGGGTGTGCCTCATTGGTGATTACTTAGCATTCAGAAAGCACTGGTTTTGATCTCTAGTACTAAAGAAACTGTAACTTGCTAGAATTGTAGCACTTAGGAGGCAGCTGCAGGCAGATTTCTCTGAATTCAAGACCAGCCTGGTCTACATAGTGAGTACCAGGCCAGCAGGGCCTAAAAAAAAAAGTTCAAGTTCAAGGTCATCATAGTGAGTACCAGGCCTATGAACAGTATCTTTTTTTCTTTTGAGACAAGAGTCTCAGTGTGTGTGTAGTCCTGGCTGGGCTGGAACTTACTATGTCAACCAGGCTGGCCCTGAACTCAGAGATCTATGTGCCGTCACCACCTACTGAGTGCCTGAGTGCCCCGTGCTGGAATGAAAGGCAAGCACCACCGTGCCTAGCTTGAACAATAAAATTTAGCCCTGTTTTTTTTCTTTTGGTCTTTTTGAGACAGGGTCTCCCTATAACCCCAACTGACCTGGAATGTGCTATGTAGACCAGGCTGGTCTTGAACTCACAGAGATCCACTTGCTTCTGCTTCCCCAGTGCTGGGATTAAAAGTGTGTGCCACTACCCCCAGTCTCAAACAGTATACTCTTAATTTCCTTTTAACTGTTGAGTCATCTCTCAAGCTCCCAAGAATAGAATTCTATCTTGTTTTTTATCTTAGGATCAGGTACAAGCTCTGATGGCAATACTGTTTTACTCTCTACACATGGCTCTGTGAAGGGAGGACGGACACATTTGTGGTCTTGGCTCAGCCAGTCAAAAGAACAAGGAAAATTCTGGAACCTACTCTACATTCTCAATCCCTTGGCTATCTAGCCTTCTGGGGAGACTGAGCCTATGACTATGGCAAGGAGACCCCAACCCCATCTAAATTCGTGGGGAATTATCTTGGCTTTCTTGTCTATCTCTCTCCTCCCTAGGCCTGTTTCTGTTCTGGACCCAGCCACCTGAGCCTTCGGAAGCATCATGGGAGAAGGCACGGCGTTCAGTGACAGAAAGAAGGAGGAGGTACTGAGCCCACAGCCTCAGGACCCCATCTTAAAGCACCTGCTCCCTTAATGTGGCTGAGGTGGTCATAGTCTCCCCAGACTCCTTGAATGAAGATGCCTAAGAGGGTAAGCTAGTTCAGAGCACTAAAGTGCTTTGAAGTGCAGAGACTAGGCCTGTATTAATAATATTCACTATTTGCATCGGCCTGCTCAGATATCAGGAAGGAAACGGCGAGGTAGGCCCACAAAACGCCTGACCAGGAACCGTTATTAACAAATTAGTTTATTTCTCAGAGTCTAAAACTTTACGTCCGCAGCATCTCTGGCCTTGATGGAGATCCAGCTTCTTAAGCCTCAAACTCGAACTCGAAGTACTGTGGGTCGAAGTAGTGGATGCGGACGTAGCCGTCTTCACCACCGCTGCTGTAGCTGGAAGGAAACGGCCACGGCCAGTCAGACACCTGCGGGGGGGGAACGGCAGAGACCCCTACCCAGACCGCTCCAGCCGCTGGGACCCTACCTCTTGCCATCGGGATGGAAGGCAACACTGTTGATAGGTCCAAAGTGGCCCTTGACTCTTCCAAACTCTTCTTCAAAAGCCAAATGGAAGAACCTGGAGGAGCAGGTGGAGAAGAGAGATCAAATTCATTCAGTCTCCACCTCTTTCCAAAACACATCAGAGGCAGCATCCTGCAAAATGAGGGCTATGGCAAAGGATAAAGCAGAGGAATTAGGGTAAGGGAGAGAGAAATAAGACAAAGGTGCAGGAAGACCACACCGAGTGTCTGCCGAACGCAGGGCTAACACGGAATGCTGGCATGTTGTGCAGTGCGCTAACCCTTAACTTTTTAACCTGGACAATTTTATGAGGGAAGTACATCAGTCCTGCCCCATTACACCGTTGAGAATTTAGGGTACAAAGAAATACAGTGTCATCTAGGACCTTAGAGTCCAAGATCTCTGTTGTTTAGAGACAGGGCCTCCTGTAGTCGAGGTGGATGACCTGGACTCTGAAGGATGTCCTTAAACTCCTACTTCTTGGAGTAACTAGGACTGTTCATGATCTCACTGCTGTAATATATCAGACACTTGTCACATGACATAAATTCTAGTATCCAGTATGGTTTGTGTTCATTCTGAAAGACGCCCTCCATGTGACTTCAGTCTGGAACTTCCTTCCCTTTTACCTGGCCTCAAACTTGCCAATCCTAGTGGAGGTTGTGGTTACATCCATGGCTTCCTGTCCACCGCCAAGCACCACCTAAAGGAAGGAGGAAGCAAGCCCAGATGGGCGCAGCAGCAGCCAGAAGTTACCTCCTGGCTTTTTTTCCCTCTGGCCCCTTAACATCTCCCACGTCGCAGTGGGATGATCCTGAGAAAAAGGATGAGCAACCTCCTTCCACCCAGGTCCCCAGGCTACTCAATCATTTGGCCTTGTCACAATGCTGGGAATCTTCTCTCTGCCGAGACAGTTTCCCCAGTATTCACAGCCCAACAACCAGACAGACATCTGGATCCCAGAAGCCTTAGCAGGAAGCCAGGGTGGGGTTTCCTTACATGGTCATAGTTGGGAGAGAGAGCAGCTGAGTTGACAGGACGTTCTGTCCGGAATGTCTTCTGATGTTCAAGGCTTGTGGAGTCAAAGAGCTAGAGAAAGAAGACGGGGAGAAATGTCTAACCGGCATTCTTGGAAGTCAGAGAGGTTGACTGTGCACAGGAGGGAACACGTAGCCCCACCACACCCTTGTCCAGGCTCACCTTGGCGGTGTTGTCCTTGGATGCAGTGACGAACATGGTCATGTCCCTGGATAACTGGATGTCGTTGATCTGCCGGGAGTGCTCCTTGACATTCACCAACACCTCTCCAGACTAAGGAAGAAGGGCGAGACTCAGCACGGCGCCCCTGCTCCCCAGAATCTGAGACCGCCTTCGCTTTACCCTTTCCTCACCTCCACAACCTAACCTCTGGTCCCAAAACATCTCCCTCTCTTCTTGTCTGTTACTAGGATTGAACCTAGAGTCTCTAAGTTTACCAAGGCTGGCCTTGAACTCACTCTGGAGCCCAGACAGGCCTGAACTTTTTTTTCCCTTTCGAGGGACTAGTCCAGGTCCACTCACTAAGCTGTAGTCTACAGAGGATTATATAGGGAAAACCTAATCATTAATAACCCCTTAAAGACTCTGTACCGCCCAGAGAAAAATCAGTTCCTCCTCGCCTAACACTGACAGACATTTAATCCAGATCCTACCAACTTTCCAGAATACCACACTCCAGGATTCATGAAGAATCCATGTACTTATAATAACTCTTTCTCTCAGGACTTCCCTTTTTTATTTATTTTCTCATTACTGGAGATTGAACCCAGGACCCTGTGTATGTCAGGTGAGTGTTCCACCACTAGGCTACAGTCCTGGTCTTTTGCTCCTTTTTTCTAAAGATTAGTCTATCTCTCCTATTGGAAGCTCTATTTATTCCTAGGACTTCATGGACATACCACCTCCTCTATGACAGAGAATGTCTGCGTCTAGTGCCATGGCTTTAGTTGACACCTCTAGAGTGGCACAAATTCAGTATGACTCCTATACTAGCTGTTTGCAAGCCTGTGTTCCCTAGGACAAAGGACATGTCTGACTCACTTGTTTTTCTAGGAGCCTCATACAGGCCCAGCAAACGTGGCAGGAAAACGCTTACTTGTGATAAACGCTTACAGGTCTAGAACACTCTGACAAGTCTCCAAATACCTGACAGGACCTGATTCTCAAAACACTTTGCAGATAAACTGGCTTTGCACAGTTCTGTAACTTGCCCAGGATCATAGTACTAGAATGATAAAAATTTATCTGAATCTAGCACTTACACTTTTAAAATTTTTACTTTTTGAGACAGGATCTCACTATGTAACCCTAGCTGGCTTCCAGCAGAGACCACCCAGCTTCCCAAAATGCTGGGATCAAAGGTGTGATATCATGCCTGGAAAATCTGGTCCTTGCTTTTAACCACTGTGCTCTCCTGCTTCTGGTTTGGACTCATTCGGGCTCAGCCCCGCTTGGCCCCTCACCTTGGCACTATACTGGTTGAGCTCTCCACTCTCATGGCCTGCGATGATGCACTCCCCCAGAGGTCCCCAAACGGCACTGGTGATCTTGGAGTCATTGCAGGGGATCTTCATGTAGGGTTCATTGCTGTCTGTGTGGGGCAGCAGAGGTCAGACCCTGGGCTCCAAACATCCTTCACCTCAAACCCCATGGTCCCAGTCCTCACCAATCTGGCTTGGATCCCGCAGGTCAAAGAAGCTCACAAAACACTGGTAGCCCATCTGCTTGTCTGTAGAGAACATGATGATATTGCCTCCAAAGTCAAAGCCGCAGGTCCGGACTGCAGAATTGGTTTTGAGTAGAGCCAGCTGCTTCCCTGGAGACAGGCAGAGTCTGGGTTACTCTGGTCTACCATCACCCCAGGGAGGATGCGCTACACGCACCAATCAAGTCTCAGTGGCTCCTGCACTGGTGACTACAGCTCACCACGCTCCTCAACACTGCGGCACTCTGGCCGTCTTTCCACTTCCTTCCCGCAATTCTTTCTCATGCATCCTGCTCCAGTGGTACTAGTCACAGTGGGCTCTATTCTGTTCCCCTCAGACCTCCTTTCTCCACAGCACGAACCTGGTATGATTGCTCTGTGTATCCCCAGTGTCCAGCAAAGAAGTGGATGTCCAGTAATCACTTACTAACCAGAGACACTCCACGGACGCCAGTCTTCATTGTGAGCTCTTCTAAGCCTGGACCTTGCTAAACTGACCAACCATTTCTCCCTGTTCATCAGACTCGGCGTACCAAGTCTTGCAGAACAAAACCAAAATTTTTTTAAAGGAACTTAAACCTAAATAGTACTTTTTACGATTTTCTACAGATGTTTTACATTTTGTTGTTTGACGATTCCATACATGTACACAATATAGTCTGACTGCTCTCTACTCCCTATCCTATCTATTCTCCCTCCTGTCCCCATCAGCACACCATTGTGACCACCCCGCCAATACTGTCCCGTCGCTACCAGTCGCTTTCCCAGGTTCATCACTTTAGGTTTTATTCTGTGACCCATTTAGTTTAATCAGGGTCGTCTGTGTGAGCTCTGGAGTGGGAGGGTCTACTGGAGGCACTGGGATCATCAGGAGGTACAAGACAGAGGCAACGATCTCCTGCTGCCTGAATCTGAAACCAAGTTCCTTTCAGCACTCAAAGCCTGTTCTGCCCTCACCCAGTCTCACCTGCTCCACCCGTAGAAGCGGGGAACTCTAACCCAATCAGATGACTTACACTGCATGCTTTCATGCCTGCTTGTGTCAAAGTGATGATGTGTTTTGCTCCTTTTAAAAGCCCCAGCTCAGGGGGCTGGAGAGATGGCTCAGTGGTTAAGAGCTCTGACTGCTCTTGCAGAGAACCCAGGTTTGATTCCCAGTCCTCACATGACTAACAACTGTTCATTGACTCCAGTTCAAGTACAGACGACCTCTCTGATCTCTACACGATATGGGTGTACTTACACATATGCAGGCAATACACTCACACATATAAAATATTTTTTTCAAAAAGCCCCAAATCATGATATGTTGGCAAATCTTTCCAGGCTGTTCCTATCCCCACTCCATGACGTCTGATGTCCCTCTTTAGACTTCCATAATGTTCTATGCTTCCTGGAACATGACTTATTATGTTAATGTAAAGCTTCTTTTCCTATCTAATGTTCTTATTGTATTCTCTAGACCGGGAAACACCTCTGAATTTATCTCTATTTCTCTAGAACCTTATTTGTTTAGACAGGTACACTTTAGTTGGTCAATTTTTGCTGAAAAAGTGAATGACCAAGGCTTACCTGTTTCACAGTCCCAGAGACGACAGCTGTTGTCAGCTGAGCCAGTAAGGACATGCTTGGTATCCCCTTAAAAAGATGTCAAGAAACATGACTAGGGCTGGGAAGATGGTTCCCTGAGTAAAATGCTTGCACTGCAAACATGAGGACCTGAGTTTGGATTCCGAGCACCCACACAGAGAGTCAGGTGTGGCAGCATGAGCCTATAATCCCAGGGCTGAGATGAAGACAGGAAGATCTCATGGGCTCCCTGGTCAGCCAAGTCTAGCCAGTCAGTGAGTGACCTTGTCTCAGAAAACAAGGTGGAGGGGCTGGAGAGATAGCTCAGGGCTTAAGAGCACTGGCTGTTTTTCCAGAGGACCTGGGTTCAATTACCAGCACCCACATGGTGGCTAACAGTCACCTGTAACTCCACATTCAAGGGACCTGACAACCTCTTCTGGTCACCATGGGCTTTGCATGACACAGGTTTACTTACAGGCACGCAGGCAGAACATTGATACACAGTCAGGCATGATGGCACATGCCTTTAATCCCAGCACTTGGGAAGCAGAGGCAGGCCTGGTCTACATAGTGAGTTCCAGGCCAGCTGGGGCTGCAGGGAGACCCTGTCTCAAAAAAAAACCAGAAAACTAGGTGGGAGAATAACTGAAAAAGACATGTGATGCTGCCTCTGGTCTCCACAGGTGCCTGTACCCATATACTACACACAACAGAAAAGAAACATAACTAAAGGCTGTCATGGTGGCACATGCCTTTAATCCCAGCACTTGGGAGGCATAGGAAAGTGGACTGACCTTTGTGAGTTGGAGTAGCAAATTCTAGGCTAGCCAGGGCTACACAGTAAGACCCTGTCTCAAAACAAACAAACAAAAGATCACGACCAAAAAGAAACATGACTAAATCCACCTCAACCTTTGTCCTCCTGGAAGCCATGCAATGATCTCCCAGTTCAGCCCCAAGAATCTTTTTACTCTTTTAACCTCAGAGCATTCTAACTTTCCCGCCCAGAACTTTTACTTGTCCTGTTTCTGTAACCAATGAAGAGACTAGAAGTAGGAAGTGTCATTCATTACAGAGCACCTCAAACTCCACCCTCCAAGCCAGCGTCTCCACTGCCAGCAGACCCTGGATCCCGGACTCAGAGCAAAAGGATACAGTCAGCATCCACACACCATACAGCTCCTGTATGGCCCATGTAGGTGCCCAGCCTTTCGCCATTCACAGAGTACCACACATTGACGATCTGGAAGAGTAAAATGACAGGATGGTTCAAATCCCAAGAAAAGCAGTAGCCTCCTATTTTTCCCAAGGAATCCGCTATTGGAACTCACTCCAAGTGTAGACCAGGCTGGACTCAATTTCACAGAGATCCGCTGCCTCTTCCTCCTGAGTGCTGGTATTAAAAGTCATGAACTACCATACCTGACTAGCTTCCCAATCTTTAAATCTTTTTAAAGATTTTTATTTATTATTTTTATCTCTTGTGTGTATGAGTGGATCGCCTGCATGTGTGTAAGCACACTCATGTTGTGCAGTGCCAGAGGAGGTGAGAAGAAGGCATCAGATTTCTCTGGAACTGAAGCTATAGATGGTTGTTAGCCACAATGTAGGTGCTGGGAATTGAACCTGGGTCCTCTGCAAGAGCTGTCAGTGCTCTTAACCACTGAGCCATTTCTACAGTCCCAACTTTCTGATCTTTAAAAGGGTTAGGTGTGTGTGGATGAAGCAGGAGAATGGAAAGTGGAAAGTTAGTTTATCTTGGAAAAACAAAGTCTTTTTTTTTTAAAAAAAAAAAAAAAAAGCTTTCTTCAAAAGGTAGCTATAAGGCTCCAATGAGGTGATGTCTAAGAAACTTAAAATGTAAATGATGAACATGCAGCAGTGACAGACTCCTTACAAGAATGACCTCACTTTGTTGAGGGAGGTGATTCAAGTACCTATGTTTTATTAAAAGGAAAATTGCAGAAGGGTTGAATGGCATGCTCAAAGTCACATATGCTAATATGTGCAGAAATTAGGATTCATATCAACTCTAACTTCTGATTCCCCATTGGTTAATTTTCTCCATAAGCAGATGCCTCAGAAGGCAGTAAGTACCCCAAGGGACTGTGCAGAGTAGCACCAAGGGACTGAAGAGCGGTTACTAGCATTAAGTCCCTTCCTTTACCTCCCTTTTCCTTTTTGGTGCTGGTAATGGAACCCTGAGCCAAGAGCATGCTGAACACTCAAACACTGAACTACAACTCCAAGTCTCCCATGATGTCATAGGTGGCTGCCCATGGGTCAACTTTATCCCCTAAAAAGTGGTCTGTTCTATCCTGATAGAACGGTTTGGTTCTTCCCGGTCACCACGGCTGACTTGGTCCCAGTCCCGAGTACTAGTTCCATTTCCACAAGTTTCTTGCTTTTCTTCTGAGTACTCTTTCCTACCAACCATCGACTTCTTTCAGATCTCCCCTGGCCGAAAGCTGTCGCTAACCCACCAGGGATGGACAGCTTTCCCTGTTATTCAGAATTGGATTCCAAGCCGGCAGCAAAGCGAGCCCACCCACCGTCGGGGAGTGCACGCGCCCGTCGCCAGCCTCCCGCGCCTCCTAGGGCCCCGGCTCTTCCGCGGCCCCCTCGCCCGTCTCGCCCGCCCAGCCGCGGCTGCTCACAGGGTCTTTGGCTACGGTGAAGAGGAGGTCTCCCTCGCGGTTGTACTTGATCTGCGTGATGGACCGCTCATGGCCCTGCAGCAGGATCGGCTTCTGTGCGCGCAGAATGCAAGTGTCAGTACCGGGAACCCCGCCCCAGCGCCTCCAGGGCCCACCAGCCCAGCACCCGTCCCTGGAACTCACCATCGCTGCGCGGACTCGAGGAGAGAGGCAATGTGAGTAGGACCGGAAGAGGCCTTGGAGTCACTTCCGGGTGCTGGGACTCCGCCCCCTCTCCCGGAAGTAGAAGAGCCTGGCGTTGCCATGGCGGCGTCTCTGGGTGGGTGGCCGGCCACGCCCCCCGGGGGCGCTGACCCCGGTTCAAAGCGCATTTGCCACGCTCCCTCGTGCCCCTGAACCCCAGCTTTGCTAAGCCTTGGGGTCCGGTCCCCCGGACTCACTTCCCCTGCCTCTGAAACTGGTCCTCCTCGCCTAGGGCAGCGGGGCGTCGGAGAGTGAGGAAGGGAGATGCTGGCGGTGGCCGGAGGGAACGGGGGTGGGCGACTGTAGAGAGGGACGGGGAGGGGCGGGGGAAGGGGACCTGGGAAAGGGACCGGGGTCGGGGGACCCGGAGGGCGTCCGGGGGAGAGGACCCGGAGGAGGGCTGGGAGGCGGCGGGGTGACGCCTCTCATCCTTTGCTTTCAGGGCAGGTGCTGGCTCTGGTGCTGGTGGCTGCTCTGTGGGGTGGCACGCAGCCACTTCTGAAGCGGGCCTCTGCCGGCCTGCAGCAGGTGCATGAACAGACCTGGGCTCGGCAGTTGCTGCAGGAAATGAAGACTCTTTTCTTGAATACTGAGGTACTTCTGTGAACCACTGATTCTCCAAGGAACCGCAAGGCGTTGGTCACAAAATCGCAGCCCACCTACTCACTAGAAGCTCTTGGAGGAGACTCTTGTCCTCTGTGAACCTGTTTCATCATCAGTAAAAGGGCAATCCTAATAATAATCTATATATAGGGCTCCTGTACGATTGATATGAGACACGCAAAATTCAGCATTGGACCTAGTTCAGCATACATGTTCAATCTATAGCTACTAGTAATATCTTATTATTGTGATCCTGACAATCATATAACCATTGCAAACCTTTCCAAAACCTTCTTGGAGGCTCAACTTGCCCTGGAGTAGGAGATGAGGGAGGATGTAGAGAGCTGCATCTAACCCCATGGCTGCCAATGTAAGTTAGCTGGATAGGCAGGACATGGACACAGTGGTTTTTCAAGGCTAAAGGGGAGGGCAGAGATGCAGATAAAGTGCTGTGTGAGTTCAGAGGAAGAAGTTGCAGACCAAGGACTTGGAGTAGGCTTCTTGGAAGGGGTGATATTGTCAGTCAAGGCCTTGCAGCCTGTATGGGGGGTGGAAACTAGTCATGCTGAAGGAAAGGGCATTTAGGGAAAGAGTATGCATTCAGTTTGTTTCTCTCTTTGCCCTGAAGGGTGCTCAGAGTACATAGTGTTCCTGGGTATTTATGGTCATACCATCATCCTGGGAAAGGCATATGCCAGAAGTTCAAACACACTGACCTTGGGTTTCTCCTGTTCCCAGTACCTGATGTCCTTTCTCCTCAACCAGTGCGGCTCTCTTCTCTACTACTTTACCTTGGCATCAACAGGTGGGTTCCTGTCTTGGAGCTACTCGGTGGCCGAGTCCATACATGGCAGAGGGAATCTGAAACACCTTGCTTTGTTGGTGAGGGATTGCACTTGTGTCTCTTTGTACCCTGATTTCTGAACTGCAGGGGCACAGTGGGCTGGGTATGAATGTGTGCCAGATACTAATGTTGGTCTCGCAGTCTTATGCAGCAGCAGAGAAAGAAAGAAGATTCATTTTGCTGTCCCAAATGCTGCCCTTTTTTGGTTTCACAGCAATTTATTTTTTGGTGGTGGTGGTGGTGGGATTTTGCTGTTTTCTTTTTAATTTTTATTACATGTGTATATGTGTGTACACATACACACATGGGGTGCACAGTGGGAGACATTCAAGCCAGAGCATGCATGTGGTCAGAAGACAACCTTGAGGAGTTGATTCTCTCCTTCCACATGTGGATTCCAGGGATTGAACTCAGATTCTCAGGCTTGGTAGTCATCTCAGTGGCCCCTTGTTAGTTGTTTTTGAGTCAGGGTTTCATTGTGTTGCTCAGACTGGCTCGGAATCATGATCGTCTTGCCTCTGCCTCTCAAGTGCTAGGATTGTAGATGTGCCTCTGCCATCCAGCTAAGTAATGCTCTGACACTTTTGTTTTCATAGCACAGTGCCTAGCTTACAGTAGAAGCTCAGTAAATATAAATGTCCTTTTTCCAAATGTTTGGTGACTGTCCCTACTTCATCATTTATTGTGTTAGTACTACATACTTCATTTATATCATGACCCTCTGAAACAAAAATGCTTTTCTTCCTTGAGGTGATGAAGTTTCAATACTTTGGGAAAATCACCACACTTTCCTTCAGCCCAGAGCATGTCAGAACAAAAGAATTTATTGTAAAGCATATTGTAAACTTTATAAGTTGCATATGGTGGCTCATGCCTGTAACCCTGATACTTAGAGGCTGAGGCAGAAGGAAGGCTACAAATTCATGGCCAACTTGGAATATTTAGTGAGTTTTAGGCTAGACTATCTCGAAAACAACCATGGACCACCCCCACACACAGAGTTTATGCCCCTAAATGTCTACAGAAGCCCCCCTGCTTTGCCTACCCTAAAATCAAGAACCCCAAGAGATTTGAGGGAAATTTGAGACCCCAATAGCTCTGCAGAACTCCTCAGAGGACATGAGAAGGCGGGGACACAAAAAGATGGCCTATAGATCTGATACCTCTTTTCAACTAGAGTAACTTAGTTCTCTTAAGACTTTTAATAGGCTAGAGATGTAGCTCATTTGGAAGAATGTTTACCTAGCATGCATGAAGTCCTGGATTCTATCCCCAGCACCAAATAAACTCTGCATAGTGGTTAACAACTATAAATTAGACTGGGTGTGGCTGTGCACTTCTTTAATCCCAGCACTTGGAGGCAGAGGCAGAGGCAGAGGCAGGTGGATCTCTGTGAGTTTAAGGCCAGTCTGGTCTACAGCGTGGGCTCCAGGCCTGCTGAGGCAACAGGGAGACCCTGTCTCAAAAAGACCAAAAAAAAAAAAAAGCTATAATTCAGTATTTAGTTGGTGAAGCAGGAGGATCAAGAGTTCAAGGTCATTCTCAGCTAAAAGCAAGTTCAAGACTACGTTGGGATGCATGAGACTGTCTTAAAAAGAAAGGGCCTGGAGAGATGGTTCATCAGTTTCCCGCACCCACATTGTATGACTCATAACTGACTGTATCTCCAGACCCACAGGATCCAATACTCTTCTTCTGACCTCTGTGGATACTTGCACATGTAGCGATCCACAGAAAATTCTGAGAAAGAGAGGATGTGGAGCCACACCCCTGGCCAGCCATGTCTATATAGTAAAGCCCTATTACTTTTGTCTATTTTGTTTTTGAGACAAGGTCTCACTATTTGGTCCTGGCTGGCCTGGAACTTGTTTTGTAGACCAGGCTGGCAGGCCTCAGCCAGTACGTTTATTGGTGAATGTGTAGTACCTATGAAAGCCAGAAAAGGACGACAGAGCCACCATGTTGGTCTTTTGGAAGAACAGCAAGTGCTCTTATCCCCTGAATCACCTCTCCAGCCCTATAAATATCTAAATATTTTTATGCGTATGACTATATCATCTACATGTATGTAAGTGTACCTGTGTCGTGCAGTGCCCATGGAGGTCAGTGGAGAGCGTCGAATTCCCCCGTAATTGGAGTTGTGGATGGTTGTTAGCCATCATGTAGGTGCTGGGAATTGAACCTGGCTCCTCTGCAACAGCAAATCAGTGATCTTAATCACTGACACATCTCTCCAGTCCCTCATAAATAATTTTTTTAAAAGATTTTAAAGTATATTTTATTATTTTTGTGTGTATGAGTGTACCACCTGCATGCAGGAGGTACACTCATGTCATGCAGTGCCTGAGGGGGTCAGAAGAGGGTGTCAGATCCCCTGAAATTGGAGTTATGGACAATTGTTAGCTGGTATGTGGGTGCTGGGAATTGAACCTATGTACTCTGCAAGAGCAATCAGCACTCTTAACTACTGAGTCATCTTTCCAGCTCCTCCAAAAAGATTTTTTATATATTTTTTTTAATTTTTAATTTACTTTACATGTATGAGCATATTGAGTTCCTGCGAGTGTACCTGTGTCATGCAGTGCCTGCGGAGATCAGAAGAAGGTGTCAGATCCCCGGAACTGGAGTTAAGGATGTTAGCTGCCGTGTCGGGGCTGGGAACTGAACCTGGGTCCTCTACAAGAACAGCTAGTGTTCTTAATTATCTCTCCAGCTCATTTTTTTTGTTTTTAAAAACATTTTATTATTATTTCATGTGTATGAGTTATTGCATGAGCATTAAGTGCACCTTTGTCTTGCAGTGCCCTTGGAGGTCAGATGAGGGTGTCAGATCCCCCGGAACTGGAGTTACAGTATCTTGCTATAGGGCCTAAACTTACTGTGTAACCCAGGCCAGCCTTTAACTTGTAATTGTCCTGTCTCAGCCTCCTCATTTTTGGGATTACAGGTGTGCCTCCCCACCCCAATGCCTGCCTCATACCTTTGTTATAAAGGTACAGACAGGTGAGCTTGAAAGAATGTTTTGTTCTAGAAACACATTTCTTGCATCTCAGGAACTTTCTCTTTCTGACCACCCAGATCTGACTCTGGCTGTGCCCATCTGTAATTCCCTGGCCATCATCTTCACGCTGATTGTTGGGAAGGTCCTTGGAGAAGATATTGGTGGAAAACGTGAGTCAGGCTGCTGCAAGTGCAGTTCAGGAAATAGCTGCTTGGTCTTGACACAGGTGGGAAGACTCCATCTTCCATGGACGGGAGAGAGGTCTTCACTCTTAGCTCTTCGTGGCCTTTGCCCTGCAGCTCCCGTGCTTCCCCGTGGCCATCAGAGTTTCCTTCCCCTGGGGGTGGGAATTGGAGTCATGTCCCATCTGAGTCTCTTACCACTGCCCTACCAGTTCCTTCCTACGAGGCTGGCTGGGTTCCCAGCCCCTTGATTTCTGTTCTTTATCCCAGGAGCAGTAGCTGGCATGGTGCTCACCGTGACAGGAATTACACTCTGTGTCACAAGCTCAGTGGCCAAGACCCAGGGCCAACAGTCTGCCTTTTAAATGGGCCAACCTTCACCTCCAGTATCTACCTCCAGAATCACAATAAGAGAAGAGTGGTGGAAAGGTTTTGTAACCCTCAGGTGGGCTTCAACTCTTGACCTTCAGCACAGGAACCCTCAGCAGCTTCTGCCCAGCAGCTGTCCTCCTGATGTCATCTCAGGCCACTTTCACCCTGGCCTGCTCTGTATTATCAACATGGTAGGTTTCATGATCAGTAGACCCCAGCGCTGCACGGAAAGGGCTGGCTGCAGTTTCTGAACCAGAAATGTGACGCAGAGGCCTCCATGGGGAGCTCCGTGAGAGTGCCTTAGCTGACTTGGGTGGAATGACATTAGAATGGCAGGTGTAAGAGAAGTGGGTGGGCTGTGGGCAGAAAGGCTCAACTGCCAGCCCTTCTCAAACAAGCACCCAGCACCAGCAAACATTTGGCCAGTAACAGCCTTCAATAAATCTGTAGTAAACAAGTTAGCAAATATTCTTTTATTATTTTTAATATTATTTTTATGTGTGTGAGTGTTTTGCCTGCATGTATATAAGTTCATCTGTGTCATGCAGTGCCTGCAGTTAGAATAGGGCATTGGATTCCCCTGGAACTGAAGTTACAGATAGTTGTTAACTGTTATATGGTTGCTGGGAACCAAACCCAGATCCTCTGCAAGATCAGACAGTGCACTTAGCTGCTGAGCCATGTCTATCAGTCCCCATTTTAATGTTTAAAATTTTATTTTTATGTCTATGAGTGCTTTGCCTGCATGTATTTAAGTGTACCACCTTCATGCAATTGTTACAGAGGCCAGAAGAGGGCATTACATCCCTGGAACTGAAGTTAAGGATAGTTGTCAGCCATCATGTAGATGTTGGGAACTGAACCCTCTGCAAGAGCAGCAGGTACTCATGATTGAGCCATCATCTCTCCACAAATATTCTTTTCTTATGACAAACCCATTCCCACATTAGTGGCCTCTCTCCCAAGCCCAGTCTCTAAAATTTTTATTTATTCATTTATTGAGACAGGTCTCGTTATGTAGTCCCTGGCTGGTTTGGAACTTGCCATGTAGACTAAATTAACCCTAATCACACAGAGATCTTCTGGTGTGCATCCCCACACCTAGCTTGTGCTACTCCTTTCTTTTACAGAAAATCCGGTAAGGAAAAAGACTCCGCTCCTTGGAGCCTGCTGCTTTGGTTTCAGCAGGTGGAAGGGGCTGTAGACTGATGGTGGGAGTGAGGAGACCACACCCCCTGTGAGCCTAGGGGAGGAGTGGCTTCTCAGGAAAAGGTTCCTGAAGGCTGGGGGCAAAAGTAAGCTAGGAATGGTTTTGGTTTCAGTCTGAAGCTTCTGCCTCTTAAAATGGCGACCCACGGGCTGGGCTGAGGCAGCAGCTCCAGCTGCAAACTGGTGTTGCAGGGCCAGGGCCTCCTCCAGCCTCTGCTGCCCTCTGTGGGAGGTGGGCAGACACACACAGCCACCTGTACATCCAGACTGCATCTACAGCCAGAGGCGCCCACCCCAGAAAAGATTAGGAATCAGGACTGCTCCCTCATTTAGGAAGTTACCCTTTGAGATTTTAGATCTGCTTAGAGTCAGTGGGGAAGACCTGTTCCTGGAGCCCAGGACTGGCAGTTTCTAGCTCAGAGCTCTGCCCACTGAAAAGTAAGGTTTCCCAGTCTGATCCACAGGCTTACCTGATCCAAGGGCTCCTCTGTGCAGGTGTTTTCATCCTCTTCTACTTCCCGGGCCCCTGCTGTCTCCTTCCTTGGGTAGGAAGCCCCATATACTCCCTTAACTCCTAATGAAGAAGGCAACGTTGATGCCCAAGCGAGGGGACCTGAGACCCCTTCCTTTCCCTGAGCCTTTCCCGCATTCCCTATTGCCTGTGATGAAGGTAGATGCAGGCCTTTGACTCCCAGCTCCTAATTCCCACCTCTGAACCGTCATAGCTTTGGGTTAAACATTATCTTTTGTCTTTTTCATGTACTTTTTTTTTTTTTTTTTTAAGTGTTTTTGAGTCAGGGTCTCCCTGTAGCCCCAGGCTGGCCTCAATCTCACAGAGATCCACCTGCCTCTGCCTCCTTAGTGCGCTGGGATTAAAGACATGTGCCACCACAGCTGGCCTTTCCGTACTTTCTTTTCATATAGATCCTCATGAAAGAAGGAAGGGATTTGGGGGCAGCAAGATGGCTCAGCAAGTAGCGTGTTTGCTGTGCAAGGTCCATCCCATGTGTGCCGTGGCAGGCATACATCATGCCCTCTCACATCATGCACATGCAGGAACAGAGAAATAAGGGACATGCAGACGGAGGAGTTGGGCATTCTCCCCTGCAGACATGCCTAACAAAGACCATCTCAGGGTGACCGACCTAAGGTAGAGCTCTTTCCTTGCATGTACAAGCATGAGGCTAAGAAGGGTCTGGCCCCACGACCTCCTCACCTGATGGAAATGAGAGAGTGGGGAGCTTGCTTCTGGGCTGGAAGGACTGCTGGGGTCTTGCATAGAAAGAAGACAGCTCAGTCTGTCCTGATTCCCCTGGAGAAAGCTGTGTTGTCTGTGCCTTGTGACCCTCGGCCTACAGAAGGGACACTGGGCTAGAACCCTTGTTATTGCCTTTCTTCCCCTGTTCTCCAGTGAGTGCTTCAGCGAGCTCTGCTGCTTGTGCGGGCTTGGCACCATACCCATCCTTGTAGCCTGAATCATCCTTCCCTGTCCTGGTCCTACCAGGCTGCCTATCCAAGGACAGAGCAGCTGATGCCTGACATTCAAAGATGCCCATTGGAATTGGGCTGCCTCCACCCCATGCCACATATTCCCTGCCTCATCTGGGAGGGTGCAGGCTGGAACAGCGTGGGAGCCGAGGATCCCTGGGCCCTATGTTTAGCCAGCCCTCTCCTAGCATCTCACCTAATGAGAAGCCCTTTGGCCTGGCCTGTGTTGCTCCACAACTGTGTCACCCTGAGCAAATCTCAGTTGTTTTTGTTCACACTTGTGAACTTGTTTCTATCTCTGGAAACTTGGGGAAATCTCTGCTTCACAGGATTGCTGAGAAGATGCATGAGGTAAGACCAGAGTCCTTGACCAGTCAGTCACTCTGCTTCCTACTCTGGGGTTCCCTTTGTCACCTACCCATTGCCTATGTGGTTTATACTTCAGGCCTGGAGGAAACCTGCAATGTAAGAGAGGCTTGCAGTGGACTGAGGGTACAGTCAGCACCCAGACCGGAGGGCTCCTCCTCCACTCTGACCTGTGACCCTCCACTGCCACAGACGTACCGGCAGCCCCTGGACCGGGAGGGGCTGGGCACCAGCAGCTCCATGTACGGGAGGACCTTGAACTCCTCCTCTCCAACAGCCACATAGTAACAGCCACTCACCAGTGAAGCCCCTGTTGACACTGGGAGCCCCTCAAGGGTACAGAGTCTGAGGGAAGAGAAGGGCCGGTGGACAAGAGGCTGCTTCCCATTCAGCAGGCGCTGAGGAGGGGTATGGCTCCTTCAAGGTGCCCTCTGGGTACCAGTTACAGAGGCTCTGCCCTGACTCCAAAGTCTGGGCCAGAGGACCCTCTCCCTGGGGCACAGGAGGAAGTTCTGCTGGAGAGCACACACTGCCTGTCCTCAGGAAAAGCGGAAACCAGGGGCCTCTCTTGGGCCCTTCAGGCTTCCCTCGTCCCCATCCTCACCTGTGGACAGCTCCACTCTGCAGCTTGGCCTTCTCAGTCAGGAGCTTCAACACAGTTTCCCAGTCCTGGATGGCATTCTGGGACAGCTTCAGACTAAATGGAGGACTCAGTAGGTCCCCATTCCTAAACACACTGAGACAAAGAGCAGCGTGGTAAAGGGCGTCCTCAAGACTACCTACGTGTGAGGGAAGGTGGCTCAGGGCCAGGCGGGGAGACCCCCCCGCATGCTGGGCTTTTTCAGCTTCCCGCTGGTGACCAGGGGCTCCGGGAGCAAACCTACTCCCACTGTCTTGGTCTCCTTGAGGCACAAGTCTGTACCCCTGCTCCCTGATGACAGCACTCACTGGATGTAGCAGGGACTGTCTGCCGGCAACCGTGGTCCAAGGGCCCCGTCACACGGGAGGCAAGACTTGGAAAGATCCTGAAACCCAGGCAGGCCTCCAAATCAGGAGAAAGGTCAGGACTTGGGTTTTGGGTAGGTTGGTTGAAGAAAGTGGAATAATGGGGAGGGCAAGAGAGCTAGCTGGTGGGAAGCGTGCCTGTTACAGCATCGACTCCTGCGCTCTGCCCTCCTGTTTCACAATTCTTTATTCCTGTGGGGATCACACCCTGGAGACAAGGGCAGAGGCTGGATGGGAGCAGGGGATAGGATCTTGAAGTGCCATGACCCAGAGACAGCAGCAGGCTCGAGTGGTGTGGTGCCCCTAGGAGCCAGCAGCGCCTGCTGCTTCCAGGACACCTGAATCCTTCACCAGATTAGAGCGGTTATCTAAGGGGGGTGGGAGGGCTGGGGCTGGGGGGGTCTCCTTAGGACTCACGTGTTGTCGGCTGCTCTTTCCACCTGGGTGTCTCTCTCCAGGGGATAAATAGCTGAAAGGATAGATAGTTGCCAGGTCTTAGGAAGATCTGACCATTGGCCAGCCAGGTATGTACCCATTATAGCTAAGATCCCATGACAGCCCAGGCCATTCTGTGGGACCATTCTGCAGGCTGACCTCTTCTCCAAGAATATTTTGAGACGCACCAGATGTGGTGTGGTGGTCCACACCTTTAATCCTAGCATTCAGGAGGCAGAGGCAGGCAGATCTCTGTGAGATCAAGGCCAACCTGGTCTACATAGTGAGTTCTAGACCAGTTGGGGCTAGAGGGAGAACCTGTCTCAAAACAACAATAAAAAGTTTTTGGGGCTGGCAAGATGACTCATCAGGTAAGGTACTTGCCACCAAGCCTGACAACCTGAGTGTGTATACACACACACACACACAGCTTTCAGAAAAAGCTCAACCTGCAGTTGTCCCCGCAGGCCAGTCTATGGTGGGATCATGGCTGTTGTGGGCATAAGGTTCAATAACAGATTCAGTCTAAACTGCACCTCAATTTATTTGTTTTCCAGGTAGCCCCAGACAGGTTTTTTCACTGTGCTGCTGCCCTCTGACTAGTACCTACAGCCTCCCTGCAGGTGGTGAGAAAGTAAGCCTATTAGTCACAGGGTGAGCACTGGATACACCAGTGCTCCCACCCCCGCCCTAGGCGCTTTAGCCAGTCCCACCCCACTCACTGGAGCTTGTGGAATCGTTCAAAGCCAGCAGCCACGTACTGCCCTCCATTCTGTAAGTCAGTCAGGTCGGTGACACGGTGGCCATCGTGAGGTGTGTAGAGAGCACGTACAGCCAGTGGGGCTTGCACAGCTGATGTCACCTCATAAAGGAAGGCCTCCATGGTGGGGAAGCGGCGTTGAGTCACCACTAGCTGGTGGCCTGGGAAGAAGGGATCCCCATTGCGGTACACCAGTATCCTCTTGGCTGCCATAGTGTATCCTCAGTCAGACACAGAGCTGTTGCCAGGCAACTAAACAGGGCTGGGCACTGTGCCACAGGTGGAGTCCTGCCTTCTAACCAGGAAGGCAGGGAGCACCTCAGGCAGGAACAGTTTTCTTTTTTCGTTTTATCATTTTTAGTTGGGGGAGGGTGCCTGTGGAGACCAGAGGTTTAGCATACCCATGGAGCTGGTTACAGGCATTTGTGAACCATCTGACATGGGTGCTGGGCATTGAACTTGGGTCATCTTGCAAGAACAGTCTGTGCTCCTTAACTACTGAGCCGTCTCAGCACCACAGAGCATTTTTCGGAGTTCACGGTCTCACTACATCTGCCCTTGTTGGGCTGCAGTAGAGTTGGACAGGCCCAATTACTAACATTTTTAAAATTTTCTGTAGAGCTGGGATCAAACCCTGGGCTCTGCGCTTGCCAGGCAAACACTACCACTGAGTTTTATCTCCAGCATGGTGAAAGGAAAATCTGGGGCTCAATGGACTGGAATGACAGATTCACAGTTCTCTCCAGAGTTTGGGCTCCTCTGAATAGTTGAACTCAAGGAGGGATCAACCTGGAGACTGTTTCCCAAGGAGGATATCTAGCAGCTCTGTTCCTGGACTATGGCCGCCAGCTGGCTCAGGATGATGCCCCATGCTAATGGGAGGCAGTCAGGAGGGCTCAGAGTCTGACCTGGCCAGGAACTAAAAGCTGTCAGGCTTAGCACCCAAGAAAAACCTTTATTCTCCTCCAGTCATCCCATATTACTTTCCCCAGAGAACTTAACATGAAATTTGGACTGAGCCACAGGCAGAGGCTGAAAAGGCAAAGTCATCGTTCTCCTGAACCCGCCAGCTCCATGATGCAGCTTTTCCTGGCCCCACTAGCTGCCAATGGCCAGGGCAAGTGCAGGAAGGAGAGGTGGAACCGGAGGCAGAACACGGACATGCCTTCTGCATCACCTTTTCCCAAGGATCCCCTTTGGGAATTTGTTCCTCTCCTGTCTCCCCAGGTCTTGCCTAGTGGTCCAGCTTTCCATGGCTCCTGCCCTGTGGAAGACAAACTCTCAAGGTGGCACTTTTATCTCCATGGCACAGTCCTGTGACTTTCCCATCCTTCATGACTAAGCTCATTGGAGGTTCTGTGGCTGGAACTTCTATTGTTGGGAGTCTGGACTTTGGGGAGTTGAGTCTTTCTGAGATCCAGGCTACCATGTTCCAGCCCTGCCAGGGTCCCATCCCACGTCATGTGGCCCTCTGAGATGCTCAAATTGAGTGGGTTGGCTCTTTGGCAGTCAACTTCTTTGTACTTTGGCTTTCTGGGATATTTGTTCTCAGTATTTTGAGCCTCACAAAGTGTGGGCAGCTGTGTCTTGGCCTTCCCAGAACAAGGGCTCTTAGGCTTGAGGCCCCCTGGGGGCTGGTCCTCCAGTTTCATCTGCTGCAGGCAAGTTCTTTTAAAGGTCTGTCCTCCATGGTCTGGCACTTTGGTGAACCTGTCCCCTCCAGCCTGGATGTCTGATGCTGTAGGTGACTGTGGTTTAGCCTTCCTATAGCATGGTTTCCTGCTCTTAGCCTCAGCAGTGGTCTGGTCTGTAGTGGCCAGACTTTTAGAAGATTTATGGGGCTGTGAAATGTCTTCCTGGTGTGAGTCATCTGCATGGTCTGGTTCTCCTGTGGTTCTGTCTCCATAAGATTGGTCCTCCTGCAGGCAGCTTGGTTGTGAGCAGGTCTTTTCACAGGTCTGTCCCAGGCACTTGTCAGGCTTGTCTCTGGTCTGGTCTGCTTGTGGGGATGTCAGTGTTTGCTTGAGAAGTAGGTACTGTTGGCAGAGAAGAGATACTGTGTGTTTTTAAATTTTTCCTTATTTTATGTGCATGAGCATACACTCATTTGTTTGTTTGTATGCCAGCATGTGTAGAAGTGAACCCATGTCATGCAAAGCCCAAGGAGATCAGAAGAGGGCATCAGATCCCCTGGAACTGGAGTTACAGATGGTTATTAGTCACCATGTGGGTGCTGGAAACTGAACCTAGGTTCTCTGCAAGAGCAGTCAGTGCTCTTAACTCTCCAGCCCCGAGAGACTGAATTCTATGTGCACCTGCTCAGAGACCTCTCCTCACCCTTGACCTGTCAGAAAGAACTCCCAGTTACTGCTTACCTCCTTTCGACTGCTGATGGCCTGTTGCAGCCACAGCAGTTCCATGGCCAAGTGGTTGCGTTGGTACTGGAGCTCCCGGAATTCCTGCTGGTTCTGGGACAGTCCTGGACCTGTGGCTTCATTGAAGGAAGAAGAATGCCTTGAAGGTTAGACAGTGTTCCAGAAATGGTCTGGCCCTGGCAACCCTTGCTGCTCACCCATGTCTCCCCCTACCAGGCAAAGGGAGGGAGCAACTTCTCTAGCACACACTCACTTTTCAGATAGGAGGCTGAGGCTAGAGAGGGTCAGAGGCTTGCTCTGATCTAGGCAGAGAAGTACCTGGGTTCTCCACCTTGGAGATGGGGGTGTTTCTGGTCTTCCCTTGGCTGGCTTTCCTGTCCTGCTCCGCCTCAAGCCAGCCATTGTCACTTCTACAAGGAAGGCTTCCTGGTTTTCCTGAGCTTCCTTCTGACTTCCTCAGGACCATCTCTTCCCAGGTGGCCTCTTTCTCATATTCTTTACGCAGGCAGTGGCTCCATAGTTCCTGCTTTGGACTTGGTATTCTCTCTTCTACTTCCCAGGGGTAATGAGGTTGTGTCTTCTGAGAAATTGGAGAGGTATAATCCCAGGGTTAAACCCCTGCAAGTATCTGGGCACCAGAGTCTAGTAGGCAAGCTGGGTGGGATTGCAGATTGGGGTGTGAGGAAATCTGCTGCCTCTTCTAAGTGACCATGGCTTGTCTGCAGTAAGAACGGAGGGCCCTGCCATTCCCCAGAACCTCCCGCCAGGCTGTCCTTCCCCTTTTCCGCTGGGGTGTACATTACCTCTGGGAGAAATCGGGGCCTGGGAATCCAGCCCTCAGACCACTGAAGTTTGCCCAGGTTCCCCTCGATTTCCCGTACAACCATCTCATACTCAGCTCGCAGGCTCTGGAAATGACGTCGGACCAAGAAGCCTCGGATGCTGGCCTAGGGGGGCGAACACAAGGGAAAAGGTGACTTTTTAACACTTTTAGAAAAGGATACATTAGGCCAGGTGTGGTAGCACATGCCTTCAATCCCAGCACCTGGGAGGCAAAGGCAAGTGGATTTCTGTGAGTTCAAAGCCAACCTGGTCTACAGAGCAAGTTCTAGGCCAGCTGGGGCTACAGGGAGACCCTGTTTCAAAAAGATCCCCCAAATGGGGGGAGAGGTGTATCTTGGCAAGCACGCTGGATTTGTTTTGTTTTTTTTTTTTCAGCTGGAACATCAAACCTTGGGTGGACCATGTACATGTAGGCAAGCATTCTACCTCTGAGCCACACCCCAACCGTCTTGGATGATTCTGGAGAGACGATTCCAGGATGTGCATGAGGGGGCACTGCCACGGGGAAAAGTTGTGCTTCGGGGGAGATGCGGGCCTGGACCCTTCTCGATCTAAGGTCCTTCCAGCCCTGCCGCTGCCCCGCACGAGCTCGGCATTCTTCAGTATCAGGAGGAGAGCCCGCCTCCCTAACGGGGGGCACGAGACTAAGAGACTGACTACAGCTTCGTCTCGCTGAACGGTCCTAATCCAGGGCCCGAGGTGCCCACACCGCCAGATCCGAACCTGCAACGCCAGCACCTTCCGCAGAAAGACCTCCGGCTCCATCTGAACGCCAACCGCCCGGCGAAGCCGCCGCGCCTGCGTGATGCGTCATTAGGCGGCGCCGCAGGCAGCGGGAGCCCGCCCCGTTATCTCCATGGCAACCCCATCTAGCCTGCCAGCCCCCCTCCGCGGCGGACATCCGGGTCCCTCCCGAGCCCGGCCCGAGTGTGCGGCGCGGGGAAGGCGCAGGGAGCGGAAGGAGCACACCGAGTCGCTTTCCGTTTGTTTAATTCCGTCCGGTGCCCCCCACTCTCATAGCACCTGGGGGGCTGCGGAACACCCGGGTCCGCAAAAGTCACAGTTTGAAGGGCACGAGGAGCAGCCTAGGCCGGTCCGACACTACGCCGCTGACTGCTCCTCCGGCTCGGCATTCTCCGCCAGGTGCAGCTTCTGTCTGTGCAGGTCAAGGACTGTGACGCTTTGGACCCCATCTTCCATCCTACTCAGGCTTATTTTCCCCAGCCGCGAAAAGAGGCAGTGATCTGAGGTTGCACTTCCCGCCTGCCCTTTGTTTTCTTTTCTTTTTTCTTTTTGAGACAGAGTCTTCAACTCTCTGTGTAGACCAGGCTGTTGTTTGTGCATAAAGAGGCTCACTATGTAGTCCAGGCTGGCCTTGGAGCCCACCATAGAGCCCAGGCTGGCCTTGAATTCATAGTGATTCTCTTGGTATAGCCTCCTGCATATGGGATTACAGGTCTGTGTCACCACCTAGGCTACAATCTAAATTAATAATAAAATTGCTTGATGCTGAAACGGTAGCAGAACATCAGACAAGCTTTGCCATGTATAGGTGTCAGCTAAAGTCCTTTAAAGATGTTCACCAGTCTGTTACCCATACTCCCTGAGTGCACTTTTCTCTTAGTACTTGGGAGATTCTGCATTCCTCCACCCAAGTGGCAGTCTGTGGCTAATTCTGAGTCAGTAGGACTGCAGGGGAATTTTGGTTATGGCTGAATACTCCTATAAGGAGGTGGGCAGGAGACAACTGATTTCACATCCCTTATCCCTCCCTCACCTGGAGGACACGTGCACCCTGTCAAGCCCCTTAGAAAGGATACATGGAATTGCTAAGATCTTCCAGCTGTCAATAGAGAAAAGGAGGTTTCTCTCAGGAGGGGGCCCTGAACAAAGCTGGATGCTCTGAGAACCCTCTTCTAGTGGTGGTTGAGGGGCTTACAGCTCTTGGGTTCATGTGCCCTCAACTTTTCTCCAGGAGCTTGTGCCTTCCTCACCCTTGGTGCCCTGAGGATTCAAAGGGCCCAGCTCTATGACTCACATTGCTAAGCAGCTGGTCCAGGTTGCGGTCAGCCATCGTCTTCTTCTGTTCCTCAGGCAGGCCTTCAGTGACCCTGTCCTCTTCCTCTTCATCCTCCTCCTCCTCTCCACATACATCCAAGCTGAAGTGCAGCCGAGCCAACTTCTCTTGCATCTCCCGCACGTGCTCCAACTGCTCGAAGGAACATTCCTTTCCTGGACAACCTCTGTGTGAGTCTTTAGGAGTCACCTGGGTCCCTAGCCCCAGGCATACCCCAGCAACCAGGTCCCAACCCAAGACTCACCAAAGGCCTGCAGACGGCCAGAATGAAAATCATTGAGCAGGTTCAGTAGTCCTCCCTCCATTTCGTAGACATCTGTCACCTCCGTCAGGAAGGAGTGTTGGAGAGGTGTGCCTGCAGAACCGCCCCCGCCTCCAGCCAGCACTGGACGGCATTTCTCCTTGCCTACTCTGGGTGGAGTGGACATGACCATGGCTGTGGCTATGGGGAACAGCCCGGTACTCCGAATCTCTTAACTGCTAAGGCATTCCACCTATCCCTCATTCTGAATCTCTGGTGCCATCCCTGTGCACTAATTCATCCGCCCTGTCCACTCAGCAACACAAATGGATGTTTGTTCCCAGACCCTGCCCTGGGCAGCAGGATGAACAGAGGGAAAGAGTGAAAGCAGGAAGAGGTCAGAAATAAGTCTGTCCACCAGTGATGCTGCCAGAACCCTGTCTGTAAGGAGATAGACCAGACCCAGGTCCCTGAGAGGCTTATGTATCCCCTGTGACTCTGGTTGGGTCACTTGTCCTTTGCCTTTAGTGAATTCCCTCCTTTATTACCAACAGCATCTCCTACCAAAAGCTCCTCTGCCAAAGTGTTCTGACTTTCTCATCTCCCCAGGGTAACCACGATCACTTTGGTCAGCCAGGCCTTCCTTCCTTTCCAGTTATATCTCCATCATCCATCTCTGAGCTTCACCCAGCTATGGCTGTGCCAGAGCAAGCCTGTCAGGCCGACAGTACACAGAGTCACAGGGAACACTGGGTTTATTTGGAACAATTGGAAAAAGTACACATTGTATTCATGGGAACAAAAATGGACATTTTATAGAGTAAGATTCAAATTCCTATTAACAGGGTCTCTCTGTAGCTCCAATTGGTCTAAAATTCACTATGACCAGCCTGGTTTTGACCTCACAGATTCCCTCTGCCCCCTGAGTGCTGGGATTAAAGCTTTGTGCCACCTTTTCTGCCTGTTTTTTATTTGTTTGTTTGTTGTTTAAGATGTATTGATTTTAGCCAGATGAGGTGGCATAGTCCATATAGTGAGTGCCAGGCCAGCTGGGGCTACAAGGAGACAATGTCTCAAAAAGACTCCCCCCAAAAAAATTATTTTGGGAGGGCTGGAGAGATGGCTCAATTATTAAGAGCAGCCAGTGGTTGCTCTTGAGGAGGACCAGGGCTCAGTACCCAGAACCCATATGGTGGCTAACAACCTCCATTACTCCACTTCCAGGGTATCTGACGTCCTCTTCTGACCTCCGTGGGCACTGCAGCATGTAGTGCACTTACATACATGCAGACAAAATACTCATACATATAAAATAAAAATAAAATTTAAAAATAAAAAAGAATTTAGTACAGAATTCAAAAGGGCTGAGGATGCAGCTCAGTGGTAGAGCACTTGCTTAGCGTGCCAAAGATCTTGGGTTCAATCCCAGGATCACTAAAATAAACTGAAACTAAAAAGAACAAACTGTTCCCCAGGCATCTCCTTCCTGACAACTCCAAGGCCATGCAAACATCTGAACTTTGAATGTCCTTCCCTGTTCAGGGCGCCCAGCAGCTTCCTCCCTCATTCCCAGCAGGCTGCTTCCTCCTCAGAGATACTGTGTGATCCCAGTGACCCAGCTGGCCTTTTCTCTGTGCACCTGAGGGTAGGCATTGCATCTGAATCACTGGTGGGCCTGCACCAGTAAAGGCATCAGTTATTGCTCGGTCGGAAGGCGTCCTTGCATTCCTGTAGTGCTCAGTGTAGAGCTGAGGACCTCCCTTCTTGCCCTGCTCCTTTCTCTGTACTTACCTCTTGAACTTGGCTCGCTGCTTGGGCGATGGCAGATGAGGGAGTCCCAGGGCCAAGGAGCCACTGTGGCTAGTAGGAACAGGGACTCTGCGTAATGTGCCGGGGGCCTGTGCTGGCTGGGTCAGGCAGGGCTTAGGACTCCGTTTTTTCTTTTTATCATCCATTGGGTACTTGTAGGGATTCAGGCCTGAGAAGGAAACAACCCCACCGAGATAGTGAGACAGGATCAGTCCTCTCACCCCTGAAAGTGTCAGGAAGAGCCTTCAAATCTGTGCTCTCCCAGAAGTCAGGGGCCCTTGTCTGTACAGGATCAAACCAGCCTGCTGTTGGGTGGGTGGCTGTGCATGTGGAGGATCTTCCAAGGCCACGCCAAGTCCCTTTCTTCCTGAAAGCCCTGCAGGCCTGCCTGAAAGGGCTGCTAGTTTCCTGTCCCTGTTGCGCAGTGTGGCTCTGGAGGGGAAGATGCTCAAGAAGACAGGGTAGATATTAGCTAGCAGGACCGCAGCAGATCGGGGTCTGTCCCGTTGTCTGTGTGGGAAGGGTTGGAGGTGAGGAGGTCCACCTGGAAGAGCCCCAGTGTCAACAGTAGCCACCAGAAATGGCAGAGCCTCCCTCATCTCCATTCCAGACCCAACCACACATGCCAGAGATGCCTAGAAGTTCCCTGGACCAGCTTCTAGTCCCTTCTTTTTTCAGTTAGAAAGTCTCTAGGGTCGGGAGGCAGATGGGCCTCCAACAGTTTGTGCCTGTGCCTGGCATAGCTTTGCCCGTCTGCCAAGCAGCCGCACGACCTAGGCCTCCAGTCTGCTGGGTCCTCTCCAGTGCTCATCCTTCTGAGACAGCAAAGCAATGGTGGAGTGGGGACATACACATTTAAACCAGCATGTAACAGCTGGCTGGTGCCGGTGGGGTAGAGTGGAAGGGAGATAAAGGCACAACTTTTGTCTCCTCAGGCGGCAGTGTGACCCAGCAAGTGACTTGCCAGCAACAATCAAAGCAGCTATCCATGCCTGCCTCAGCCTGGGAAGCTTCAAGCATCCAAGGAATCGCTCAGCCCTTGGAACCTCAGCTCCCAAACGAGCATCAGGCACGTCATCGTGCCCCCTCCCCACGTCACTCTCTCTCCACACCCCTCTGGGGACCACTGACCTGAGGTTTGGGGTCAGGCGTGAAGAGAGATGCTACAAAGTAAGCTTCCTCGGCCTTGCGCACTCTCCTCCCGGGAACTGGATGGAGCTGGTGGTAGCTAAGCTGGCTGGAGGTGATTTGCATTTAAAGAGAAAGTAGCCTTTTTAGGCTCCTGGTGGAGAACAATGAGAGGGGAGCCCCCAAGCTGACTAAACTGTTCCTCTCACCCTACCTTCCACTTGAGCTAAGGGGACTCTGTCAGTCATGTGACATGGATTTAAAACACTTTCCCTTTCTTGGAAAGCACAGTCCCTTACAAAATGGTGGTGGCTTTGTGAGCAGGAGACTGGGAATGGGGTGGGGGTGGAGGTGAACATCAGCATAAGCAATATATAAACATATGACAAAGGTAAGAGATAGCAGCCCGAAGAAACAAAAACAAGTGTTTCAGGCCCCACGTTAAGTGTTTTATGTACATTTAATCCTTATAACCCTGAATCTTCACTGCTGCTGACCCCTAAGCAAACATCCAAACCCTCATAGCTGGTACGCCCTGCTTAAGAGGCAGGACCCCTTCCCACCTCTTTGGCTTAGGAGAAAGGTGTAAGGAGGACCAGAACAGATGGAAGACCACATGGTTCCCTGATACCTCACTCCAGCACCCAGGAGGGAAACCCAAGCTACTGAAAGCGGCTGACCCAGCACTGTTGATAAGGGAGGTTGGATCAACGCAGCAGCTCTATTTAAAGACCTGGCAAAAGTTCTTGGCTCAGGTCCTTAGAGCAGCATCTGAAGCTGTAACAGGGAGTTGAGTTTCTAGGCTGGCCAGCAGGCTCAAATTAAGCACCCCTAGGCAATACACACAGTCACCCCATCCGCCGTCCCTTCTCCCAGAGGGACGGCAAGCTTCCCTGGGCTGTGCCTCTATGGGCTGGGAGCAGAGAAGGGTTGATTTGGCATGCATCTGTGTAGGGCTCTTTTGGAGATCCTTCTCACATCCAGTCTGCTGGAAAAGGGTATTAATTCGGGACTTTTGAACAGCTGAGGGTCAGAGGTAGGGAGGACAACAGAAATGTGTTTTTCCTCTCCTACCAGAACTGGTGGAGTGCTAACAGGGCTTCTCCAGCAAAAATGGCAGAGAGCCCAGGGGCACCTCTGGGGCTCCCACCTCAGCTGCTTTCCTGGGGAGCCAGAAGCCTACAGTGCTGTTTTGCTTAGAGATTCCTAGAGTTGGAGCGGAATCCCCTCCCTCCTTCCAGATTTTTTGGAACCACAGTGCTCAGCTATCACCCCTGGCTACAAGGGACTGAGATGGGCTCACTGAGCAGGTGATCAAATATCCCAGTAAAGGCAGAGGGCCCTTAGATTGCCTCTACCATTTGTTGGGTATTTACCATAAATTACCTTTTCTTCCTAACCAGCCCTCACCAGACTGAGCATGTCCATTTTCAGGTAAACTGACTAAAGACCAAATGAGGTTAAACTTATCTGTCCTTCAGCAGGGTCTCTTTTAACTTAAAAGTATCTTACACTCACCAGCACGAGCTGCCAGGTTGAGTGTATTGTGTGCATGCATGTAAGTGCACCCATGTCATGCTAAGAAGACATCTGCATCCCCTGGAGCTAGAGTTACAGATAGTGGTTAAGCCTCCATGCAAGTGCTGGGAGTCAAGCCTGGGTCTTCTGCAAGGGCATCCAGAGCTCCTAACTGCCAAGTCATTTCTCCAGCCCCAGTCTGCCAGGTTTAAAAAAGTTGCATAGTTTTGTATGTGCGCCTGCATCAGTGTACTTAAGGTCTGAGGGCTGAGTGCATTCTCTCCTTCCATTTCTTGGGTCCAAGGGGTCCAGCGCCTTTACCTGCGGAGCCATCTCTCCCTCCCTCCCGCTTTTTGGAGACAGGGTCTGCTATGTAGCTTTAGCTGGCCCAGAGTGGCCTAGAACTCAGCAGTCCTCTTGCTTCAGCATTCTGGTGCTGTAACTGCAGGTGTGCACCAGAAGGCAAACTAGGACAATACGACCTTCCCTCCCCAACCAGTTTTTGAGTTTACTTGAGAATCCTCTTAAAAAAAGAAAAGACATGGTCTCACTGTATAGCCTTGGTGGGCCTGAACTTATGTAGACCAAGCTGGTCTTGAACTGAGGTCCTCGGGCCTGTCTCCCAAATGTTGGAATTAAAGGCAATTCCAATGCCCTTATGGACCTTACTATGCCAAGAACAAACAAGTCAATCTTCTAGGGTCCTGAGCTGGTGGTAACCAGTGGAAGGTATGAGTCCCTAGAAGACACAGGAGCTAGGAGACAGACATGACCACTGTGCACATCCAGACAAGCCAATGACAACGAAGAGGACCGGATAGATCCAAAAACATGAAATGATCAATCAAAAGAGAAACAAGTAAGGCAACAGACTCTTTTATTAATATGGTGTAAAATACATCAGTATCAAGTCCCTGGCTGTTGAGAATACCAAAAGGAGAGCCCCCCCCCACCGTAAACAAACAACCTGTCAGCACAACCTCAAACATGTCTGGGCGGTCAGGGAGAGCAGTTGCAGGACGGAGAAGCCCTCCTCCCCGAGGCTGAGGGGTGGACAGCTGCCCAGCTATCTATCTACCTGCGCAGTGCATGGTGGGAAGGCTGGAGCAGCACTCAGCCTCCTGCCTGAACCTGGGCCGCTCCACTGGGCTCTGGGTCAGCCTTCATTAGGACCAACATGACGGGGGAGGAGGTTAAATAACCATCTTCACAGAACTACATTCATACAGAAAGTGCCTGAGCTCTGCCCATGGTCCAAAAACCTCATGGAAAACAGACAAAAGTGCTGCTGACATGGTGCACGCAAAGCTCAACTGGACAAGGACCTAAATGTGAGTTGGCACAGCCAAGGACTCTGGCCTCTGAGCCTCACCTACTGTGGTCTTCTAGAGAAAAAAAGCTAACAATCTAAGAAACCAACACAGCTCTTGGTCCTAAAACTGAGGTCATACGCACAGGACTCAACCTGGGTGAGGAAGGCACTGGCCCTCACTCAGATAGGCCACTTCCCCTGCACTGGCCCAGGCCCTGGGCTCACTTTGGAAAGCAGAGCAGCTGTAATGACTGTTAAGAGATTTGGTCAATGAAGAGGAAGAGAAGGGCTGAGACCACCATTCGTACACTGGCCTGGGGAGACCTAGAAACGGACAGAGCTAACAGCTGAGGTTCTACCTCTCCTGGGGTTGCCGGCACATTGTAGCTTCCTCCTAGCACACTGAGATCTAACAGCTGCAACCCCATGGTCAATAAGAGGTAGCTGAAGTCAGGCAGACAAATATGTGGCCACAGTAGGTCTTTCCATTTTCTCCAACAAGACAGGAAAATGTGCCTTATCCCTACGCCTTTCCAGCCTAGCAAACCCCATACAGTGGACAGTTTATGTAGCTCAACCTGGCACAAGGGTGGAGAGTCCTTGCTGGAGCAGAAGGGATGGGACCACGCCAAACATAATTTCAAAGGGAAAAAGACCTTGGGAAATAGTCCACAGGACAACAGATCTCAGCCAGGAATGGCAAAGAAGTCTCAACACTCAATGCTGCTGGGCATCCCGAATGACTACACCAGGGGAGCAGGAAGTACTTGAAATGGTGGTGCCACCCATGGGGAAAGGGAGCGATTAATTGCTATCGCTGGTCTATCACATGATTCAGAAGTGTAATATTCTTTATCAACCTGTTCTTGTTTTTTTTCTGATACATGGTCTTGTTTCCTAGCAGACTGGTGTGGAGGTCACAATCCTGCTGAACATGCTGGGATTATAGGCATACATGACCACACCCAGCTCAACTCATGGACTTATTTATGTGGGGGGATTTAAGGACTAGTCATGAAGGGACTTACAATAGAATAGCCGTGGTACAGCAAGAGGCAAAATCCCCTTTATCACACCTTGGTCTGTGGATCCCCTCAGCTCACTGGGTCAGCCCATCAAGGCCCTGTTTCGATGACTGCTGCTCCAGAAAACTGCTGTGTAAACCAGCTATTGCCCTGGTAGGTGTGAACAAGAACTTCAGCACAGAGCTGCAACACAGAAAACACAATAACATGTACAAGGGGAAGGGAGGCAACCACAACTCCCTGCAACCGTTTTGTTGCCTAGGGTTAGTCTGTTAGAAGTCACTCTTGACATGCCAGACCACCGGTGGCTTGTGCGGGAAGTGACACCCCAGGGACTCGTTTCTTGGTCAAGGCGCTGGGAAACGGTACCAGTGCCGTCCTTGAGGACAGCTTCAGTGGGGTTGGGGCAGGGGCAAAAACAGACCAATAGAGCCAAGGGGTCATCTGGACCTAGGGCCAGCAATGGCTGCAGAGACGGTGGTGAGGATAATCAGTGGTGGCTTCCGAGGACTAAAACCCATAGGCAAGCTTGTGGCAAAGCTATTAGAAGCCTTTTCCTTTCTCTTAATACAATCTTCCCAAACAGGAAACCTCAGCACCAAGGCAAAGGACCCAGATGGGGCTATGAAGAGTGGGGCTCTGGAGGCCAGGCGCCTGGGACCGTGCTGGAGTTCCCCTTCCTTCCTCCGAAGATGCTCACTATGATCTGATGCACAAAAAAAAAAAACCATCAAAAAGAATCCTTTGGGTGATCTTTTGTCAATCACTTGTGCAGGCTAGAGGCACCTGTGAATGATAAGGCTACTAAGAACTGAGAAGCAACACTGGCCTGGTCCTGGCACTACCAGAGGGCGTGGAAGCATTGACTGAGAGGCTCCCAACCAGTGCACCATCCCAGACATACCCTCTAGTTTCCTCGTCTGGGGCAGGAAAGCAGCTCAAACACAAGCTCTGAGCGCCCTGCCGAAGTGCTGCCCAGGGCTACTGTTCCAAGGTCAGGAAAAGCCATGGAATCTCCAGGGGAGCTACAAGACTCCAAGCTGCCCAAGTCCTGCTCACAAAGGAATGGAGTCCAGACCTGGGTGTTCTCATTTGTCACAAGCTCTGAAAAGCGCTGGGAGGGATCTGAGCTTCAAACCAGGCAGGAAAAAGCTCAAGTCACTTCCTGCCTGTGCACTGCGATGGCAGCTACAGATGATGCCTCCTAAGACTCTTCAGCTCACAGAGGAGCCACCAACCTCATCTGTACACCCTACCCTTGATGCAAGCCCACTGTACACTTACAGATGTAACTATGTAACTGCATGAGGCCTTGCACAGGTGCTCCATCCATGAAATTAAGACTAACCCACAAAATTCAAAATTGCAAAGTGTCCAGTGCCAACCAGATCAAACACCCTGGTCTCAGCATTGGGTTGCTCGGTGTGGGAGCCTTGTACTGACCAAGCCTGACTGGGCTGCTGCTCCCTTCCCAGCATGCCCAAGCACCATGATCTCTAGGCAGTGGCAATGGTGGGCTCCTGGGGCCCTGTTTGGCCTGATCTTTCTGTGCTTGGTGCTCCAGAGCAGCCAGAAGCTTCTGTGGCCCTCGGGGAGCTGGGTGCTTGAGCACCAGGGCCCTCGCCACCCTGTTCCTCGGAGGCCGTGGCAGCCTCTGGCCCCTGCTCAGTGGCAGTGTCAGGGAGGGAGCTCTGGCCACCAGCACTCAGGTCCTGTACCCTCTTGTTCAGGTCATTGCGTTCTGTCTGCAGTGCTCGGCACAGTTTTTCCAGCCGCTGGATTTTCACCTGCAGGCCTTCCAGCTCTTTGTCTCGAAGTGTTTTCTGGGGAGAGAAATGGAGCCTTCAGAGAAACATACATTTCAACAAGACTGGTAGCAGCGCAGAGCCAAAGCTGGCGCCTTTAGTAAACAGTCCTGGTTTAGGGCATGACTTGGCTACCAGACAACATATCCCTCTAATTATCAACCAGATGACCTTGTCATGGAACTTGCATCTTGAACCTCTCTTATCTGTAAAACAAGACTAATAATTCCAACCTTAGGTCTCGTCTCAAAAGAAGGTTCAAAGATGTGGCATTTTTCAAACATTTGGAGAAACACCCTTCTCAAACCAACAAAAACTACTTGATAAATCTGGCTTACAGTTGCTGATCTACCAGTGTGTGTTAGCATGTTTTATCTATGTTGCAAGACAGTCACAAACGATCTGGCATGCTACACATAAATCAGTAGCACAGCTGTTGGTTTCCTTCTCTTCGGAGTTCCACTATAGACCTACCCTGTGGGTGCCCATCTTTTAAAGGGGAGCTAGCTGGAACTGCCTTTGTACTTGGATAAATCTGCACGAGAATCCAGTGCCAGTTCATGCCCAGTGTCACTTACTAGGAAAAGGTAAAGGAAGGGGCCTTGCAGACCGAACTGCACACCCCAGCCTGTGACCCTCCATTTACCTCCTCAGCCATCTCCAGCAGGGCCTTGTTGCTGCTTTCCCACCGAGACCGATACATGGTGGTTTCTTTCTCCAGTTTCTTGATCTTCTTTGTCATCTGTTACAGAACAGATGGAAGGAAATAGTCAGAGTTGAGCTGTTGCACCTGTGTCTCCAAGAAAGGGAATACACATTCCACCTGTGCAGACCGATCACCAGGAAGCTTGGAGTTAAAGGTCTACCACTGAAGAGTCGGTAAAGATGGATTAACAGCTAGAGGTGTTTGTTACCAAGGCTGATGACCTGGGTTCCATCCCTGAAACTCACATGGTAGGAGGAGAGAACCAACTCCTACAAGTTGTCCTCTGACCTCCATATACATGCTGTGGTACACATATACCAAGGAATACCCATACATACACAAGTACCACTAAGGTCAATAGGAGAGCATGTGCTATCTTATTACTTTAAATCCGAGCATCCCAAAAAGAAACCAAAGCAATCAACAATAGTTCAAACAAACTAACTAAACTGAAAACTGCCAACAAAAACAAGAAATGACAAACTATCCCTTCTCTGGGAGGGGGAGGCTGTGATCCTTCCTTCCCAAGAGCCCCTCTTTATTGTCAACAGCTACTGTGAGGCATCTGAGGGCTGTTCAATTCTGAATGAAGTGGCTTGAGCCTGCTACCACATATGACCTGGACCCTCAGTGGATACCTTTTCCATTTCCTGTTTGAACGTTGTGAATACTTCACTGCTTTTGGAAAGAGTGTTCTGGAACTCTTCAAATTTCTCTGTGTACAGGGCGAGCTAAATGAGAAAGAAGCACACAGGCAAGTTTGAGCTTCTCTGCAAGCACCTTTGGTCAACACACTTAGACCTCTCTTTGGCCCTTTGACATTCTACTCAAATAGTTTCCTAGTAAAACAAAACCAAAGTCATGTGTATGGAAGGATATAATCCAAAATGATAAACTGAAAAGCAGGCTCTGGGAAGGCCTTCTTACGAGTCTGAATAGCAGAGGCAAGACAACTCCTGCAAGTTCAAGGACAGCCTTCTCTACAAAAATGAATTCTGGGCCAGCCAGAGTTGCACTGAGAAGCCGACCCTCCCCTCTTCCTCCTTCCTCTCTTCCCTTCTTAGAGATGAGGTCTACCTATAACCTCAGCTGGCCTGGAATTCATTATGTAGACTAGTTTAGCCTCTATCTCACCTGCCTGCCTCTGACTCCCATGTGCTGGGATTAAAGGCATGTGCTGAGACCCTTTCTTAATGAAACAGGAAAGAGCACAGATTCAGTTGAGGCAGTCAGTCCTAGGATGAGGGCCTTGCTTCATTCCTATGACAAAGCCTTGTGAAGCCATTTAGAGTCCCGGGTCCACTGACTTACCTGCTGCTTCAGGTGGGCCTCTTGCTGCTTCATCAGCTCGCACATCCTCTGGGACTCCACTGCCTCTTTCAGGAGCTATTTCCAAGACAGGACCCCAGACCCTGTCAGAAGCCCCTGGGGGCTGTGTTTGGCTGTCTTTAGCTACAAGCACTGGACCCTCTGAGGCTACCTGCTCTCAGACAGTTGTCTGGGCAGTTAGTGACTGGCCTGACCAGGAAGAACCTCTCCCATCCATATGAACTTGACTCTGAGCTAAAGTCAGAACCCAGCCCACTTCCTTGTAGTTCCCACCGCAGCCCTGGGGCCTGAGCCTCACAAACTCCTTTTCCCGCTGGTGCCGCTCTTCTGCCTCCTTCAGCATCTCCTGAGCCTGCTGGAGCTTGGCATCCACCAGCTGCTGCTGCAGGTCCTTATGTTTGAAGACTTTGTCGATATGCTGAAGAAAAGATTGTGCGAAGGGTCTGCTTATCAGGAGTTCCCTTCCTCAGAGAAGCCTCAAGTACAGAAAACAGGGCACTCTGTCAGACTTTCCTCTTAATCTGACATGCTGGACTCCTACACATACCACAGGGTGTGTGCCCAATGTCTAGGGAAGGTCAACTTCCTAACTCCACCAGTATATTTACAAGTGCTAGCCTAGATTTCCGCTGGGACATGCTCCATCCCAGAATGTGAGCATTTCTAATTCCAACAGATCCCTGGCTCAGGTACTAGAGACAAGGCACTGTGGTTCAAGCTGGTGTATCCTAGTTCTCTTTTGAAGGGAGTAAGAGGAAGAGCCTCACCACCTGCTGACCACAAGGCAGGGCCCGACACCTCACCTCCTCACGCAGCTCATACTGCTCAATCAACTTCTTGAGCCTTTCAGCGAGCTCCATGTTCTCCTGGCGCAGCTTGGAGTTCCGCTCATTATGCTGTTCCATCTGCAGCTGAATGTCATTCAGTGTCACCTGGAAGTGTGAGGTCACCTCTTTGCGCTTCTCCTCCTCCTCACGGGCTCGCTGCACACCTTCTTCCTAGGGAGAGAAGCCACCTCACAACCATCACCCACAGCTCCTCAGTCAGCTGCAAAAGGCTCCCCTAACTAGTCCACAGACAATCTCTACCAATATTGCTCCCTGCTGCCAAAGTGAGGAGCTAAGCCAGGCCCCAGGATGTCACGTGATAGGGTTTCCTAACACCCTCTGTAAATGAGGTAATTCACAGAGTCTCTCTCTAGAAAAATGCAGCACACATTAACATCACTCTGAAGCAGCTTGGATCTCAAGTTTTGTTTCCCAACTTTTGATCAAGTATTCCTGTTTTAATGACCTTTGTTCCCCTGTGCCCTCCAGAGATCAAGATAATAAAAACTAGTAATATTCAGGGCTGGTAAGAGTCACATGTTTGAAAAATTAGAAATAATTCAAAAATACCTTAGGTAGGCTACAGTATATATACCCAATAATGCTGTTAAAAAAAAAAAAAAAAAAAAAAAAAAGAGCAAAATAGCCAGGCACGGTGGTACACGCCTTTAATCTCAGTACTCCTGAGGCTGAGACAGGTGGATCGCTGTGAGATTGAGGTCAGCCTGGTCTCCACAGTAAGTTCTAGGCCAGCTGATGCTATAGAGAGATCCTTTTTCAAAACTCTAAAACAACAACAAACCACAGAAAATGAGCAAAGTAAATTATATATTCTCATCCAGATGTCATAGTGGTGAGCTGGTATTAATCCCAGAGCATAATGGTGAAGGCTTCAAGACTGTTCTGGGACAATGCTGGGTGCTACAGCCTAATCTCGAGTTTAAGTGCATGTGCATATGGAAGCCAAAGGTCAATTCAACATCAAGTGTTATCCTCGGCTACTTTCTACCTTTAAAACAAACAAAACAAATAAAAACTCCTGTCAAGTTTTGTTCCTCTTTCCAGAGCCTAAAAAGCAACAGGTCCAGAAGCTCATGGACCCAAAATTCTAAAACTGTGAGTGATGATGATCTTTTCTTCCTTAAAAGTTGATTTGCTTAGTATTTGTAGAGTTTGGAAAGCTGGCTAACCCAACAGGGGACAGTTAACCAACTGAGAAATACTGAGGCTACTGAACCTGTTCTTTTATCACTTTAGTCTCACCTAATACAAATATATGTATGTGGTTACAGAAGTTCTCTCAATGGCGGGCTATTCTTACAGGGGAGGCTTCTAGTTCTGCTATTTATTAGAACTGGGACTGAACTTCTTGATACAGGGTCTCACAGAATCTACCTCCTGAGTGCTGGAATTAAGGGCATTTGTCACCAAGTCTGTCCTTTTTTTAGTTTGTATGACATTGGGCCTTACAGTGTGGTTCAAGCTGGCCTAGAACTGAACTCACTATGTAGCCCAGAGTGTAAGCTACTTAAAAAAAAAATTTTTTTTTTTTTAATGTATATGAGTGTTTTGCCTGCATGCATGCCATACTTGCAGAGGTCAGGAAAGGGCATCAGATCCCCTGGAACCAGGCAGTTGTCAGCTACCATGTCAGTCCTGGGAACTGAACGTGAGTCCTCTGCAAGAGCAGCCAGTGCTCTTAACCACTGAGCCATCTCTCCAGTCTCTCAAGCTATTTTTTAATAAGGAAGGTCACCAAAGACAAGTCTGAGGGAACGGAAGCCACCCCGGGCCTACCTTGAGGGACCGGTTGTGCCGCTGCAGCTCCCGGCACAGGCTCTCTAGTTTGCTTCGGGCAAGGACAGCCTTGCTATGTTCACCACGCAGGTGATCTTTCTCCTGCACAAGTTGGCTCTGTTTCTTCTGCAAGAGTTTCATCTGCTTCTGTGAATTCCGGTGCTCCTCCAACTGAGAACAGGGAGGCAGTGAGTGCCCAGTGGGGAGACCTGCCACGTGGCTCTAGGAATTCTTGAGCTGCACACTCAAGCTACTGTAGCTCCAACAAGAGCACACTCACAGGCCAATACTGTTGAAGATTCACATATTCCTTCCATTAACTTCTCAGACTAAGCTAAAGGCCTATCTTAGGGATACAGGAATGGAAAATTGCTAAGACCAGTGGGGTCAGAGTCAGCTGATCCCAGCTTCCATCCCAGCTCTGACTCCACAGACACAGACTGTCACATGGTCCCAACCTGCAGGATACCCACACCTTAACAGGATAGCTACTAATCTACCTCGAACAAATTCAGAGAGCCCATCAGCCAGTTCCTTTCAGACTTTAGCTCTAATTTAGCTGTTCTCTCCAAGATTGTATTCTCATCTGTGGCTACTTCACTACTGACAAAATCCTTCTCATTCCCCTGACCTCAGAGTCCTTAACCACTTCCAGAGACCATTCCTTTTCCCAGCTTAGCTCCTAGATTATGTCTGGTCTTGGTCAGCAAGATATGCAATCCATATATGTAATTACAACTTTCTAATGTCCACCCTAAACAAGTAAAAGGATGAAATTTAAAAAACTTTTTTGAGACAGGGTCATGCCATGTGCCTCAGATTGCTCTTGAGTTCACTAAGTATAAGTAGCCCAGGCTGGCCTCAGACTCATGTTGATCCTCTTGCCCCAGTTTCCCAAGTGCTGGGATTAAGGCATATGATACCATGCCCAACTCTGAAATCAGATTTTTCTTGGGAGGTATTAAGAGAATGAACCCAGACCAGGCAAGCACTCTACCACTAAGCTACTCCTCAGCCTAAAATATTAGAATTTCAACCCAAAATCAAAGTAAAACAACCAACTGGAAATATTTCATTCTTTATTTGAAAGCCAATGTGGCTTACATTTCCAGCAGACCCAAATCCAGACTAATCACACATTAATTCGCTAGAGGCAGCACATGCCTAGACTTTATCACTATCAGAAACCATACCTGCTATCTCAATTTTGAGAACTCCAGGTTAGGACCACCACTACCTCTTTCTAGGTCATTGTATTAGAATTCTATAGTGATCATTAAGTCTCTTATCTACCAGATTTCCACAGCAATAATCAACCTTGCTTTCTACTCTCCTACTTAGGTTTCTTTTAAAAAATATTTTGTATTATTTTAAGTATATCAGTGTACTGCCTGCATGTATGTAAGTGCACCCATGCAATGTGTGCAGAGGGTGGAAGAGGACATCGCATTTCCCTAGAACTGGAGTTACAGACAGTTGTTAGCCATCATGTGGGTGCTAAAAATTGAACCCAGATCTTCTGCAAGAGCAGCAAGTGCTCTTAACTGCTGAGCCATTTCCCCAGCCCACTTAGCTGAGTTTCTTACACATTCTACCTTCTTGGCCCTCTGAACCTTGACAAAGCCCTTTCTTGCTTACTTTGCACAAGGACTGAAGCAATTCTGCATGAAGAACCTCACCTTAAATTAACAGAAGGAATATTGGGAAGACTCCCACTCCCTAAAATGTCCCATCACTTTTACATGCTATTCACACTCCTTTTCCAGAAAATGACTTTGGCCTCCTCTTCAGATCTCCTTCAGCCTAGACAGTCATCTTTGTGACACCAGTGCACCTGTACGTATCTAAATCTAGTGAGGAGTCCGGCAGCCCCTCTGAATCCACTTACTACTTTACAACCTGAAAGGTTGCAAGATCACACTTGGTTTTATTTTTTTTTAAAAGATAGGGTCTCCCTGTAGCCCCAGCCGGCCTGGAACTTGCATGTAGACTATGCTGGCCTCAATTTCATAGAGATCCACCTGCCTCTGGCTCCCAAGTCCTTGGGATTAGAGTCATGTACTACCATACCTGGCACGCTAAGAGATGGTTCAGCAAGTAAGACCACTGGCTGCTCCTGCAGAGGACCCAGGTTTGGTTCTCAGCATCCATATTTCAGTTAACAACTGTTAGTAACTCAGGTTCCAGAGGATCTAACGCTCTCTTCTTCTAACCTCTGTGGGCACTGTACAACATAGGTGCACTTACATATGTGTAGACAAGACACTCATACACATTAAAAAAAAAATTTGTATTTTATGTATACAGATGTTTTGCTTGCATGTATGTGGGTGGACCACATGTATGCAATGCTTGCAGAGGCCAGAAGAGGGTGTCAGATCCCCTGGAACTGCAGTTACAGATGGTCAGCGGCCATGTGAGTGCTGGGAAGTAAACCCCACCAGTCAGTGCTCTTGCTGTCATTTTTCCAGCCCCATCTTTTTCTTTCTTTCTTTTTTTTTTTTTTTGAGACAGAGTTTCATGTGTTCCAGTTGGCCTTGAATTCCTGATCTTGCCTCATCTCTAAGTGCTGAGATTAAGGTGTGGACTACACTTGGAACACTTGGTATTTTTTATGGTGCAACATAAAACAGAGATATCACGTATGAATTCCTGGCTCTAAAGTCGAACCTGAACCAGATCAAGTTCCTAGAGTTAACTTTCACTTTACTTAGAACTAAGGAAGTTTAGATAATAAATGCTACCACAACGATGAACCAGAAGTAGGGCATTTCGGGAGATGCACACATACAGCAAAGTATCTGGGTAACTCCAAGCCAAGAGTTAGGGTTCTACCACTTGGGAATCATTCTTCAAGGAATTTCTTCCAAGGAATATAACATTTCTCCACTTACAGTCAAGACTTTAAGTGGCTGTCTGGAAACTGGCTCTTCATTTAACAGATGGGAGAAAAGATTAGTAAGAGGCTGAACAGGAACCATGAACCCCCCATCCTAAGGTAGCCTGCCTGCTTTCCAAAGGCGAGGAGGGAGAAGGGACAGGGAGGGACAGAAGAGGAACTGACCAGTTCAGCATACTTCTTGCACAGTGCGGCCAGCTTCTCCTCTGGGGTACTTAGTGTGTTCAGTGTCTGCATCAGCAAAGTGATCTCCTTTCCTGTAAAGTACAGAAATAAAGGCATGCACCTAATGCTTGGGGTTTCCCTCTAGGCCCATGCCCATACTCTGAGGGCTGAGGTAGTCTTGTCTGTCAAGGCTGGTGCTTCAGGAAGGGTGGGACCACAGCAATCCTATTATCACTGCAGCATTGTTAGTGTCCATGGAATCACTAGCAAATGCTCATTAAATAAACAAATTAACTGTGGGATCTCCTTGGTAAACATTACTGGTGAAAGAAAATTCACTTTATAAAACAACATCAACTGATATACTGTTTCAGTGCAAAGGCTCTTAAAATGCAAAAAAAGGAATAGCTCTTAGGTCTCCCTTAAAAAAAAAAATCAACTAAACTCTAATCAGACATAACTATGCTATTATATTTAAAATGACTGGCCTAGACAGGCATATCCCTATAATCTCAGCAAGCAGAGGTTAGGCAGTCTGGTCTACACAGCAAGTTCCAGGGCTACAAAAAGTAAGACAGCAAAACCTTGTCTCGTTGGTTTTGAACTCATCATCCTACTGCCTGTTTCTCTTCCTCTACCACTAAAGGAATACAACATCACAACCAGCTCAATCTAGACTGAATTCATTCACCTCCATGATCACCCCCACTACTCAGACGACTACTACTGCCTTTTTTTTTCTCATATTATTTTTATGTGTATGAGTATACTGCCTGCATGTGAGTGTACCCTTGTCGTACCATGTCCACAGAGGTCAGAAGAGGGCACTGGATTCCCCAGAACTGTAGTTACTGACCAAACAATTGTCAGCTGCCACGTGAGTGCTGGGAACTGAAGCACGAGCTGTTCAATGCTCTTAAGTGTCAAGCCATCTCTCTAGCCCAGGCTTTTCTTTTTTTGAGACAGGATCTCATTATGTAGCCTTGGCTGATCTGGAACTCAAGAGATCCATTTGCCTCTGCATTCTCAATGCTAAGATCAAGGCATGTGCCACCATACCCAGCTGCTTGTGTCTAAGTTAGGATGCCTTCCATATACCTCCCTTGGGAGACCCAAGAGGTTAGTATATCCACTGAAAACTGTGTGACACACAGACCAAATCCAACCTATGGATGGATGGCTTTGCTTGGTTCCTAGTATTTTAGTTGCCAATTAATCAGTTAAGAGCAGGAAACTAACCAGGTGGGACTCAACCTTTGGATAAGGAATTCTGACTTTTGGCTCTCAAGAGGCTGGTGGCTTACCTGGTTTATGGTGACATTTGAGATTTGAAATTTCAGCCTTTGTGTAGCGCAATTCTGCTGCTGAAGAAACATGGAAACTAAGACCCAAAGTGGAGAATGAACATGCCAAAGCCACACAGCAGATCAGAAGGGCACCAGCATAGTAGTCTATTCAGGTCTCCTGCTCCCCACTTCCTTAATGAGAAAGCAGGGTGGATTCCAGCCTCCACTTGCTCCCAAAGCCAGGAGGCCCTGCATAAGTAAATAACCTGTGTCCTGAATGCTATAATCCTACATCCCTGGCTTTGATCATACTAGGGGCCTGCTGCCTTCAAAAGCAGATTTTTTTTCCTGAAACTTGGTAAAGCAGGCTAGCCCATGAAATAACAGGCCCAAACTCCCTCCCCTCACCAGTCTTATAATAGCTGCCCACTCTCACCCAGACCCTTGGCTTTCTTCTTCTCTTGTGGCCTTCGGTGGTCCCGGTCCCCGACCTCATCATTTGCCCGGATCTCTTCTGTGCCTGGCTCCCCTTTGGAGGTCTCCTTTTCACCGTTGACTACTGGAATCCCTGGCTCTGGCTCCCCATTCCTTGCTGTATAGGTCCGGGCCTTCTCTGCATCTTCAGGTTCAGTGGGCTCACCATGTGCTCCATCCTCACCTGAGCCTCCCTGATTGTTGTCTACACAGTATGTACTCAGAATGTCTTCTAGCTGGCGGCTCAGCTCTTCAGAGACATCACAGAGGGCCCCAGATTGAGCCGTTTTGCCTTGAGCCCCTATAGCAAGAAAGTGTACGATACATAATGAGAAACAAAATGCTTATAACCCCAGTTTCATTTTCAGACCCAATTAAACTCATTAGATTGAATATTGCTTAACTTTCTTCCTTTGTTTTTTGAGATAGTAATATATACAGCCCTAGCTGGCGCTCACTATATATACCAAACTGGCCTTGAACTCACAGATCCACCTGCCTCTCCCTCCCCCGTGCTGCATTTAAAAGGCTTGCATATCCATGCCCCGCTAAATATTGCTTAATTTCTTTAAGCCTCAGTTCACTTACAAAATAAATATTTCTTACTACCACCCAAACATGTTTGTTATGACCATAAGCAAGTCAACTATGCAAAGCATCCAACATGAAGGGATGGCTGGCATGTGGCAGGAACTCAATTTGCAATTCATCTTCTTCCCTTCCGAACCAATTTTCGGTTAATCTATAATATTCTACCCTGTAACTATAGTTTCAGAAAAACCTTAAACAGCAAGGGTCAATTACATCACCACCCTCTTAACTCCCCCCTCCCCACCAGTGACAAGTGTTTTTTGAAGATATGGCTTTGCTGGTGAGGTGTCTTATTTGACTACCACTTGAATTAAACCAGTCAGAGCCTGCTCCCAAGAGTTCTGTTCCAGGGCATGAAACAAGGAAGCATGAAGTTCACACAGACTGGCACACACCCTCGGGCTTCCTAGGAGCCTGGTTTGTGGAACCTTCAGCTTCTGCCGCAGGAGCCGACTGGCTGGGCCTTCTCTGGGCTCCCTCCGGCCCTGCTTCCGGTTGGCCCGGACTGCTTTTCGGGTTGGACTGTTTGGTAGGCCCATTCTTTTTGTCTTGATTCTTCATTGTGATCTGTAATGCTGGGTAAAGGGGCAGATCCTTTAGGAACACACACAATGGCTATTTCCCTGACTTCGAAATTCTTCAGGGCCCAGAACAGAAATCCCAACACCAGGCGCACAAAGCTTCAAGCCAACTGGCGAGCCTTCGATGACGGGGGGCCGAACGTGCTCGGGAACCTTCGGGGTACCCCGGGAGGCTTCGGGGCGCCGCTCCAGAGCTCGGAGGGGAAAGGCCTCCTTTCTGCCCCCGATGCCACTTCCCGGCACCACACGGCCCCTTCTCGGCGGTCGCAACCCGGGATTGGCTTTCTGCCGCAGACTGACGTGGCGGAGCGCTCCAGCCTCGACCCTTCCCCCGCCCCACAGGACCCACGTGGGCCTCCTCCCTCCTCCCCAGTCCCCCCCCCCCGCGCGCAGCTACTCACGCCCCGCGCGCCCGCCAGCCGCGCCGCACGCCCGCGCATGCGCAGTGTACCGGCACCGCTACAGACCACGAGCTGAATTGGCTAGATCCTCCTGCGGGCCCAGCGTCCTGGCCCACAGACCCTCAAACTCTCTCCTCTCAGCAGCCGCAACTGGACGTACCTTACCGCGGACGTCCGACAGCGTCCCCCGTTCTGGCTGCGCACCGGAAACCCCGAGTAACCGCTGCCGGCAGGACCGCCCTCTCCCGCTGCAGCCAATCAGTTGTTGGTACTGGCGCGGAGCTTGCTGGGAAAGACCAGGCAAAGGCGGCTTTGGAGGCGGGAGCGGGAAAGGACTACAAGTCCCTTCATGCACAGCTCTGGGCCACAACTCCCGAGATGCAAGAGGAAGGGCTTTAGTTGTGGGAGCCAGATATCCGGTAGGTCCGAAATGATGTCATTCTGCCCAAAGAGACGGGTCGGTCTGGTCTCTTACGCGCAGAAACCGAGTATGGCTCCCAAACCTTGGCGCCTAGCACCATCATCAGTACTTTCCTGTTAACAAGTATATCTAGGGACTCTGAATCGCTGATTTGTTATGCGACTAGGCATTCTTTTATTCCCTTCTTTATTCTAATGGAGGATTTATAATCATTGAAATACTGTGCACTTTTCTGCTGTCTAGTAGCTTGATCCACATATTTACTTTGGAAAAGTACTCTTCTGTAAACGGTTAAATTTAGCACAATAAGTTCTTCCTCTGCAAGAACAGTGTCCTCTTGACTTTAAGGCCATGGCGGTATTCAAGCAGATTCAAAGCTGCAAATCGAACACCAGCATCTTAGCTACTCTGTACGCTGATTTTTCCCCAGAAGAAATAATCAGCATCTCAGGCTTTCTCTTCCTCACTAAGTCCTACAATGGATAATTACGGAGGGAATTTGCCCTCAGGAAGATTGGCAAACTTCTAGCCCACCGCTCCACTTCAAGTTCCTTGTGCACATGAGCTAAATTTATTTTTTAATTTTATGTGTATGAGTGTATTGCCTGCATGTGTGTGAGTGCACCCGTGTCGTGCAGTGCCCTCGTAAGTCAGAAGTGGGCATCGGAACTCTTGGAACTGATTGTTAGTTGTCATATAGGTGCTGGATTTTGAACTCGAGTCCTCTGTAAGAGCAACCAGTGCTCTTAACCGCTGAGCCATCTCTCCAGCCCGGGCTAAATATTTTAAAAGGCTAGGGGTTTTGTTTTGGTCTTTCTTCTTCATTATACTTTTCAATGGTAGGTTAGGAGCAGTTTCTTCAGAAATAAAATTGTGACTTCAATCCTTTTTGTTTGTTTGTTTGAGACAGAGTCTTGCTTTGAGGCCCTGGCTAGCCAGGAACTTGTCTTCCTGCCTTTCCACTGCTGGAATTACAGGCATTTGCCAGCATGCCTGGAAAGATCAGAATTCTTTATTCTCATTACCTATAGATAATACCCAACAATCCTTACTCTTGACTTTGAAACCAAATAGTTTGGCTTCTGCCTGTTTCCAGCCAATCTTTCCTGCCCTCTATGCCCCCTTCACCGTCTATGTTTTCACTATTTCTAGAATTCCTCGGGCTTTTGCAGGTATTCTTTCTCCCTGTTGGCAAAGACAAATTCTTGAAGCTCAGCTCAAAGGTCACTTTCAGTGCCTTCCATGTTATGCAGTTTATCCTGGTTCCCTAGGTCTGGAAAGTCATATCTTACAGCTTTAGCAAAGGTGTTGAAACTATGTGCTTACAAGTAAGTGAACTATTACTGTTGGTTAAATACTGCAGTCCGAGACTAGCATCATGCTGGGGGTAGAGTGTGTTGCAAATTGTGCTAATTGAACATTGTTTTAGGGTTAGTATGTATTTTTTTCTGTAATCACTCAGTTAACCAGACTCAGTAGTGCTTTGTTTGTTCTTTAATCTTGAGGCAACATCAAGGTTCATATTTGCCATGTAATGTTGAGAGGCAAAATGTTATAATAGGCTCAGTAGAACACCTGCTCTTAATGCTCCAAGCTCAAAGCAAAACTGAAGGTTTTGGATTAGAGATCTCTTGAGACCAGAGTTTTCATTACTTCCAGATAACCATATTGGAAGAGACAACATTATAGATTAGGTATTTTGAACCCTGGTCCTCTGCAAGAACAGTCAGTGTGCTCTTAACCACTGAACCATCTCTCCAGCCCAATAGATAAGGTCTTGACAAAGTTCTATACAAAGAGGAATTTAAAAAGAAATAGAAGCATTTGTTGTTGGACTGGAAAGATGGCGCCGCAGTTAAGAGCACTGATTATTATTGCAGAATACTTAAGTTCATATCCCAGCACCCACATGACAGCTAACAGCGGTCCATAACTCCAGTTCCAGGAGATCCAATGCCCTCTTCTGTCCTCCACAGACATCGAACAACATGGGCACTTGCATACATATACACATACACATAAAATTTAAAAAATAATTTTAAAAAGCATTTTCTGTTCTTGAAAAGAACCCAGGATCCACAAGCTTGCTCAAACTTATATCTCCAGCTGCAGGGGTATCTAACCAGCTGTTCTAGCCTCCACAGGCACCAGGCACACATAAGGTACACATACTTTTATGCAGGCAAACATATGCACATAAAAAAAACCACTTGGTTCTGAGGCAGAGGAAGGAATCTCTGTGATTGAGGTCAGCCTAGTTTGCATATCATGTTCCAGACTAGCTGGGGCTACTGGGAGATCCTGTCTTAAAGATAAATACAAATAAGGGGCCAAAGAGATGGCTCATCAGTTAACATTGGCTGCTTTTACAGATCTGGGTTCAATTGCCAGCATCCAAATGGTGACTAAGGACTGTCCATAGCTCCAGTTCCAGGGGCTCTGAATCCCTTCTTCTGCATTACATGCATGTGACCATTTACATACATGCAGACAAAGCACTCGTACACATGAATTTTATTTACTTATTACTTTTATGTGTATGAGTGTATCGCCCGCATATGTGTAAGTGCACGTTGTGTTCCAGGTCCAGAGAATCTGATCCCTTTCTTCTGGCCTTTGTGGGCATTGCACACATGTGGTGCATTACAGACATGCAGATGGACCACTCACACACATTTTAATTTTATGTGAATCAGTGTATTGCCTGCATGTCTGTAAGTGCATATGTGTTGTGCAGTGCCCATGGAGATCAGAAGAGGGCATTGGATCCCTTGGAACTGGAGTTAGACTCCAGTTAGCCATCATGTGGATGCTGGGATTCAAACCCAAGTCGTTTGTAAGAGCATTCAGTTCTCTTAACCCTTGAGCCATCTCTCAAGCCCTACACATGAATTATTTTAAGTGAAAGTAAAATAAAAAGGAAAGGAGCTAAGGCATATGCATTCGACACAAGTATATTATCGCCGGGCTACATCCCAAGCCCTCTTTCAGTTTTGAAGCAAGTCTCACTATGAACTAGACAAGGCTGGCTTTGAACTTTTTGCCCACTTTTTTACTTTGTATATGTCTGGGTGGCCAAGTCACTGAACTCAGGTCTTCCAGCTTGGCGGAAACTGCCTTTACATGCTAAGGTGTTTCACTGGCCTTGGTCTTGAACTTTGGATCTTCCTGCCTCTGCCTCCCAATTAGCTTAGAGTGAGGTCTGTGCCATCAGGTCCAGCTTGCCTGCTTTTAAAAACCTGCCAGGATATTATTGTTGATCACAATGTTTGTCTCAGGGATAGCTGATATACTGATACTCATCTCAAATGCTGCCTGGGAAGTAGATGGCCTCCTGCCTGGCTAGCATCCCATTGATAGAACACTTACATGGTACTTATATAGTACCCAGCAGAGAAGACAAGAAAATTAACTGATTAAAGCTTCAACACCTTGACATACTATCTTCCAACCAAAGCCTAGCTTGGGGACGTACTGTTTTAGACTGCTTGACTAATCTCTGTTACTATCTAAACTGGAGAGGTATTTGTGAACTATTTGGCTTTAACAGTCAATGGTGTGTAAAGTGATGCTGAACCAGAGGCAAAAAAAATGTAAATTACTGTAACAGAACAGTCAGCAGTTGCTGGGAGTGGGACAGGAAGCCCCTGGGGAACACGCAGAAACTAAGGTAGGGACTGATGCTCATTATTCTGACTCTGGTGATGGTTTCATGAGTGTATATGTTTCAACTTGTCAAAATGAACATCTTAAACACACAATAAATTGTACATCAATTATATTTCAATAATTCAAAGAAAAATTCTTAGGAGTTGGGAAATTAGGTGTCAGTAAAGTGCTTTCTACACAAGCTGAGTTTAGCTCCCTAGGGCTTGCTGCCTCTGGTCTCCACGTGCATCCACACATACACCACGCAGCTTTAGAGCCAGATCAGGCTGGTGTGGGTTATTATTGTGGTTTATATGATTATTGCTTTTTGAGACCGGGGGTGGGGGGGGTGGTCTATGTTGCCCAGCTTGGGTTTGAACTCCCAGACTCAAGCAATCCTACCTCAGCCTCTGGCATAGTTGAGACTACAGGCACATTTTCCTCTAGCCTGAGGGGACTGTCATTTCCACTGTTAAACTACACATTTATAATTCTCTCCTTGTACAGTAGCCTAGGGTGGCCTTGAACTTTATAGGTAGCCAAGAATGATCCTGAGCTCCTTGGTCCTTCTGTCAGCACCTAAGTGCTAGGGTTATAGGCATAAGCCACAAAGCTGGCCAAAGCTCAAGTTTACACAGACAAATCTTGTTCTGTACTGCTTGCAAGCAGCCCTGATACTGGTTTCATAGAAGACAGACAAAACATGTGTCACAAAATTACAGTGAGCAGATGGTCATGACTGGTGGCTTTCTATTGAGTGCTGGGTCTCCACAGGGGTGAAGAATGCCTGTTGGCAGCCGGTGTGATCATGAGTGATTTTTAAGTTCCTTGGGCTATGGTAATTGTCAAGCCAAAGTTTAAAAATTTACTACATATGTATTGCTCTTCCAGAGGAAACAAGTTCAAATAACAGCACCACATTGGGCAGCTCACAACTGCCTGTAACTCCAGCTAGAGAGGCTCTGAAGCCCTGTTCTGGCTGCTTTGGATATTCCATTTCTACATGCACATTTACATACAATGATAAATACACACACAGGTAAAAACAAATGATCACAAGCATATGCCCTCTTCACCCCACCAGCCTGATGCCTCATTTCCACCATTAAGCTAGCACCTAACCTGCTGAGCCACCTCACCAGGCCTCAGGGTCTAGGTTCACTCCAAAACAAAGATGACAATTTAGAACTTTGCAACAGGTCTTTTTATTTTTGCTTTATATCTATTACAGTGTTTGAAACCTAAAGAAATACATTTTCTCTTCAAATTTGGATGTGTATATAAATATCATTTGTCTGGACTCAGCACACTCAATGCCACCATTTCTTGGCCTATTTCTGCTCTGAAATCATCAAGCTTTGTCTGTCTACCCAGGGGCCCTGAGAACATGAAAAAATAGAGTTTACAGTTCTTAGAAAAATAAAAACAAATGAGTTTGGAAAGCAAAACCAGTGAGGATATGATCCCCCTCCTAGGGTCCTTACCTGGAAACCCAGGCTGTCCTTGGGCGATGCTGTCTGCTGGATAGCTGAGACTCCATTTCCCCTTCTTTAATGTCAAAAAAGGCATTTTTCACAAAAGCTGGCTAAACAATCCCCAATACCCAAGTCCAGCGTCTGAGGGCTCACACAGTATGAGCCTCTGAGTTGGGGTCCCAGGCAGTCTTAGGGTCTGAGCTGTGACTTCCTTCACAGCACCAGGGGCTGGCATATAGTTCTTTCCCTAAACCTATAGGTTAAAAATCAGACCTACAAAGGAGAACAGGGCAAGCGTGTATCATAGTTCTGTTGTGTGCTAATGGGAACATCAGAAGTCAGGCTGGCCTGGGGGTCGGTACAAAGCCCAAGCCCTTGAATACACATCACACAAACCTTTCTCCTCTGTTGATTCCCCAGTTCATGGCTGTTTTCTCACAGCCAGCTTTGGTCCTGCACATAGTTTAGGCTTGAAACAAATGCCCTCTCAAAAGGCAAATAACAGTTTACATTCTGATTTGGTTGGAGATGACCCCAAATCCTTTCCTTGCCATGGTCTTAACTGTGGGGTGGGGCTAGGGAATGACTGGGAGACTCATCAATTATGAAGGCCTTGGCCAAAGAGCAGCTAATGTCTATCACATAGATCCTCATAGGATCAAATTCTCAGTTTGTTGGCTTAACAAAAGAATATAAAAGGTACAAGAGAGGAAAAACAAACAAACAAAACTGGATGAGGTTGGTCTAGAATGTGCAGTCCTAAACAGCCAGGAGAAACCCACTTTGAGCAGTCCTGTCTAAAGGACTTATAGGGCAGTGCTATCCAAAAGCTGCTGGTGCTGGTCACGAACACAGTTCCATGTACTATGCCCTGCACCCTTCCCCAGCCTGCTAGGGAAGCTTGTCATTGTTTAGTCCTCCCTACTGGATCTGCAGGGGCCTGGAGAAGCCAGCCTTTTTTCTTTCAGAAGCTAGAATCCAAGCTCACAAAATATACTGTAGAATGCCCAGGAGGATGGAAGCCAAAGACAGTGAACCTATGAGAAGAGCTGAGGCCTCCCAGAAGGGTGGATGGAGGTTAGTACTGATGGACTTTCCAGGCAGTCAGACACCAGAAAGTGGAAATACAGTTCCGTCTTCACTGGCTTGGCTTGAGAGAAGTAGTCTATACCTAAGATCCTTCTTTTCTTCTCCTTTAGTTACTCAACAGCAGTATGACCTGTGGTTAGCTTTAAAGTACAGGGCTCCTGGAGATGACTTCCAGGGCAGAAGATGAATGCAAATAGAGGATCCTAGGTAGAGGTGAACATCAAGGATCTCCAAATGCATAAGTCAACACCACCCATTCACAGAAGGGACATTTGGGTTTACAGACCCAAATAACCATGGTGCCAAATGGAGGATGGAACTAATGTTTCTAGCAAAAGGCTGCAGCTAGCATCAAGACTTACAGTCATTGGATGGATTCTGGAAACTGAAGAGAGTGTTAGTACTAAACATGATTTAAAGTGAGTTATTTAAACAATAACCGGCACATTTTAAAACAGTTCGTGAATGTTTAGAGAAAGGACCTTTGTGCTTTTGTAACCCACACCCAGACACTTCTATCCACACCAGAAATCTTCAAATGGATATGAGCCGTGCACCAACACATCAGGGTCCCAAAGCCATGCGCTGGTGTAGCAGGTATGTATCTGGGAAGTGCCTTCAGCCTGGCAGGAACCATTTAAAATCTGCTGGAAAGGTTCAAATTTCCCCTAGGCTAGGGTCTAGAGTCCAAGTGGGATATCTGCAGAGTAGGTGGAGCTGGAAATGACTGTATTGCCTTTGCGCTGGATTAACTTTACCTGTGGGCCATCAGAGGATGTAAAGGGATTTAAAGATAAGGGGATAATGGTTTGAGAAAAGACACAAGAGAAATCTCCAAGAGGCCACTTTTCTCTGAAATCTGCTCATGTTAGGCCAGAAAAATTCAAACTTTAGAGCAAACTTTAAGCAGGAGCTAGATGACAACAGTTTTCCATCTAGTATAGAAGCCACGTCTGAAGACGAGACACTGGAGGAAAAGTTGGAAAAGCAGGACGGTTTATGCCTCATGATGAAAATCTGGCTCCAATGTCAGAGACTTAATTGTTGCTTGTTATATTCAAAGTAGATTCTACTAAACTGTTCCATGCTTCAGGCAAGGGTGGCAGTGATGGAGGACTTTTCTTTCAACTAGGAGCATAGTTTGTAAAGCAGCAGGAAAGGCAAAAAAAGTCCTGCCCCTTGCCTCCCTAGGAGACTGAGGTGAGTAAGTGCTAACATTTGATTTACCAAGATGTTATAACTTTGGTAAAAATTTTCAAAATACACTGCTAGCCCTAAACCATGGTCCTCTGAAAATGAATCTGGATTGAGGCATGCAAACTGAAAGCCAATGGCCACAGTGAGAACCTGAACTTTAGCTCTGTAAGAGGAGGGGCCAGGCTTCACCTGAGCCAGAGAGGTAAGAACAGTACTTTCTCTGGGGAAGGAAGAGAGTAGCCTAGAGCAGGAGCCTCTCATTAATCACAACAATGTGGCAGGGGCAGGGCAGACTGTGCTACCAGCTCCACAGCTGGTCTACACTTAGCTGACATTGTCCACTACCCCAGTCGCCCACAGCTGACTTTTATGGGTAACCCACTAAAACAGGCAAGCCACAGAGGCACTGCACTTATTTCACTCAGAAAGAAAGAAAAAGAAAATCCAAGTAGGATACAAGAATTCAAACAGTGAAGATACCAACAGCTCTCACAAAAGTATTCAGGTTGCTAAGTTTCTATGGTAACAGGAGGAGGCAGCTGTGTGTTGTAACTCACATGGATGACAGCAAACTGAGACTGATTTAGAGGAGATAGACTGCTCTCTAGGTTTCTTGATAAAAGCAAGATGCTCAGAAGGACGGACCACCATGGTGGCAGATCTAACCAGGCCTGAGGCCTTCCCTGCTTCCTTCATGTAATGAGACAGTCAGACCAGGCTGACTCACTTTATAAAGGTTCCAGAGGTGAGAGTTGGTCCCAAGTGGTGGCCAAGAATTCAAGCAGAGAAGAAAAGAACCGAGCTCAGTTCTTTTGAGCAGGAAAGCCTCTATGTCTCATTTTGGTCTTCCTCACAGTATCCTACTTACAGATGATTCTTCCTCCCAAGACCAATTAAGACTGACCTACTTAAAATATAGAATATAAAAAAATACAGAACTTTTTGACATTCTCTTTTTGGAAGTAAAATATACATGATCCAACTATAGAAGAGGAAGAAGAAAGGCCGAAGGCAGGGATTCCTGACTATCCCAGTACATGACACTAACTCCAACCTCCTCTGCAACTAATGGGTCACCAGAGCAAGGACTTTCTCCCCAGGAGAAGGGAGGACCATAGCCCCCTGTCTCAAGCTTAAGAGAAAATACAGCCACCTCAGAGGTTCACTCTACTCTGAGAGGAATTTTCAAGTAAACAAATGAAGTTGGGTTGCACCATTTGGGAGGTGGGCGGGAAGAGGATCAGTAGCTACACATGGGAAGCCCGCTGAAGGCCTGCGCTCCTCCCTCCTCTCCCGCTGGTGCACTTGCTCCAGGAGAGTGAGGGGGCCTCCCAAACTAAAGAGATCTTAGGTATAGGGATGGGGGAAAGAAGGGCCTTTGTCTTATGGTGGCCTCCCCATTAGCCTCTATTTCCAGACAACGCTGGCAGCTGGGATTCCTAAAACCAGCCTTTGGGAAGAGCAACCTTAATACAAGAAAAATGTGCAAAAGAAAAAAAAATTAAATAACTCAATCCAAGCATACAAGATTAATATTCTGTCAGAGCAAGAACACTTTGTTTTGGACTTCTCCCTCCCCTCCCACCTCTGGGATATTCCATCTGCTCGAGTACCCAAGATGAGAGTTACACAGATCAGGGCAGAGGACTGTGATGGATGAAGAAAGAAAATCGGGAAGGAAGTCACCAAAAAAGAAAAAAAAGAAAAAAAAAAGGAAAAAAAAAATTAAAGGTGCAAATCGATTATCTCAGTCCTCCTTTGTCTACCCCTGGGCTCGTGGGTTGGAGACATGTGTGCAGCCAAATATAGTGTAAGGAAGGAAAACCCACACGTCCCCTTCTTGTCACAAAACCCAAATGTGAGCCTCAGATGGTTCTGTCCAGAGGGTGCTCCCTCCAGGGAAGGGGGTGGAGCAGGTCAAGAGCACAGTCTCCAGGGCAGCAGGCATGGTGGCTGGCGGCGGGGTGGCTGTTTTACTGCCCACCGGAGGGCTGCTCTTCTGCTGGCTGGTGGTGCTTCCCATCCCTCCCCTCCCCGGAGGCAGACATTATAGTTGGAAGCCCTCCATGGGGGCCTCAGGCTGCTGGAAGATGAACTGCTGTTGTGTTTCATCCACCTGAGGGGCCAGGCTGCTATCATCATCTTCTACACCAAAGTAATGCTCAATGAGGTCAAAGGCCTTCTGGTAGATTTCTTGGTTCTCATGGCTCTGGAGAAACTCAATTTTATCCAAGCCTATGATGGCAAGAAGGAAGGAAGGAAAACAATGTGGATGTTTTATGTCGGTCTGTGATACACGGATTTTTCCTTTCCTCAGGTATGAGTTTACAAACAAAAGTATAAAGACCAAATAATCCTCTGACTTGAAAGAGAAGTCAAGGTTTCTTCCACAAATTAGAATCCCAAAGGGAAAACATCAAAATGCCAGTTAATGAAAGCGGTTCCGGGGACTGGGGAAGACGGCTCATTAAGATGCTTGCCTTGAAAATATGAGAACCTGAGTTTATTCTCCAGTACCCTCAGAAAAAGCCCAGTGTGCTGGCAACTTAAGAGTCCCAGAACTAGAGGGGTAGAGAAAGGCAGATTCTTGGGCATGCTGGTTGGCTAGCCTTACCAGTGAGCCTAGCTTCCAGAGAGACCCTGTCTCAAAAAACTAGGTGTGCAGCTCCCGAAGAATGACACCGTTGACCCCTGATTTCCAAACCCATGCATGTAAGGCACACACAAATTGTGAGGTTTTAGTCCCAAATGTTACACAAGATCTGGGCAGGTCACTACTGGTCTCTTCTCAGAGATGGGTGGTGAGTGTCTGGAAATCTTAGGGGACCCTGTGAGAAACTCTCCTGGAAACATGTCCTCTAGTTCCTGATAGCATTACATATTTTGAATTTTTCCTTCTAGCATCTATACTATATCTACGTTTTTAGACAGGTAGAGCCTAAGAAGAACAAGCTACTTGGGACAGTGAAACATAATTTTAATCCCAGTTCAAGGGACAGCAAAGGCAGGTGGATCTCTGTGAGTTCTAGGCCAGTCAGGGCTGTATATCTGAGACCTTGTCTTAGAGACAGAGAGAGAGACTGAAACTCTGATCTATTGCGCCTCACAGTGAAAAAGAACTGTTGGGTCAAAAATTGGGATACTATCTAACTCAATCTACACTGGCTACTCAGTACAAGTCTGTTACTCCTATAGGAATATCTGAAATTCCGTGGATGGTATAACTTGGCTGGAACAGTTCTTCCATATTTAGGAACATACTCAAGTTCTATAAAATGTATGGACGCTCTCCCATACATATGTACACTGCTTTGGAGGTTGGTGAATCTATTTAAGAAGAGGTGAGGTCAGGGACAGAGAGAGAATTTACCATAGGCTTCCTCAATGAGGCCACAGTAGGGATTCACCCCCGAGCCACTACGCTTGCCCTCTTGCTCTCCAAGCCGCAGAATGTTCTCTAGTCCATTGAGGGCCACTTGGACAATCTTTGAATCCATTACGGTCAGCAAGTCACACAAGGGCTTGATGCAACCCAGTGACACCAGGTATCTGAGGACCAGAGATACAAGCTCCAAATTAATGCAAAGAAGTACCAAGCAGGTTTTCTGGCGTGTGAGTATGCCTCAAACATCCAACACTCAACAACCCACTCTTACAGTGTTGATGATCACCCACCCTTTTCCGCAATTGCTCTATCCTTCCATAGCCATTGCTCCAATACATTTCTCATGTACATACCACCAGGATCCTAATGTCATCTTGGTTACAAAATTATCATTCTGCACATATTCTAAAATTTTCCAGGTTCCCTATTTCACTCATCACAACTTCTATTGTATAATATAGATTCTGAATGAGCAGACTCCACCTCTTTCTCTACATCTGTTTGCAGTATTTCCTGCAAGGGGCTACTAAACTGCAGTTAAACTTGTGAATATCTCCTTGTTTCTGATTCTTAAACCTTTATATGTTCTTTTCCCCCTATCTTATAGGTCTTCACTCAACACTGTATTTAGAATTTAACGTTTAACTCGATGGCTATTCCTTTTCTTCTGATACTTTATATATATATATGCTATATTTTCCTACAAAGGTTAGAATTACAGGACAAGGAACTTATTTACTTTCCAGCATTTCCCCTAATGTTCAGATCATGGACTAACAGAGTACACACACAAGCTGGGTATGGAGGCATGCTGGCAATCCCAGCACTCAGGAGACTAAGGAAAAAGGACTACAAGTTTGAGGAGAGCCTGGGATACACATCAAGTCCTCATCTCAAAAAACTAAGAGTTGGCTGGGTATAGTGGTGTATGTCTATAATCCCAGCATCTTGGAAGCAAAGGACTGTTCCAGGCCATCCTGGGCTACACAGTAAGACTCTGACTCAAAAAATAAAAACATCAATTCCACCACATGTGGGAATGACTTCTGGGGCATTATTTCAGCTTATTTACAATATAATGAAGCCTACTAGGCTTTGGGCTCCTCTTGTAACTCAAACATAGGTTTAATCCCTCACTGACCCTTCCATGACCATGACCCAGGATAATATATGTAAGTAATGCTGTGAAAATATAAGCTGCAGGATTATCCCATTTGTGCTGCAAACAAATGGTGGGATTAAACTGATAACACCTGTTTGTGGTTGTGGATGCTGTTCTAGGTCAGTAGGTACCTAAACCTCTGATAAGACAGTTCTTCTTTTCCGTTCCCATTTAATGCTGGATGCATGGTTTCAATAAAGAGACAGCAAGGCCTTTGTTTGGGAGCACAGATCTGGGAGAACTCTGAAGGTAAGCTCTTAGAACAGTTCAGGTTCACTCTGGATTTAAATGGATATTAAGAGTTAGGCTGTCTCTACTCAGGCCTCACTGTACATAGGATCCCATCACTGCAATCATGACACAGGCACATATAGAAGTTACATTCTCAGAGATGATTTCCTATAAGAGGGCTGAGCTGAAGCTCAGGGCAAAGCCTAGTATGATCAAGCCCTGGGTTCAATCTCTAGTCCCAAAAGAGATTTCCCAAAGAATCTGCTTTGATTGACTTCATAACTGAGAATTATACTGATTTCAGCTCTTTGGATGGTAGAAAGGGATAGAGATCTGTGCTATAGGTTTCTGTTCTCAAGAGGATAGAACATCAAGAGATCAAACATCATGGTCTGGTGGAATCTATTCCAGAGTCCAGTATCATTCAAGCAGCTTATCATTTAACCACTAATGCAGATGGACTAGAAGACAGATCTATCCCAGCAAAAGACCTGTCCCAGTTAGAAATTATCCATAAACTATGGACAAACACAACATTGGGAGTCGAATACCTGATCTGTTCAGGGGTTCCTCCTGATGTGGCATTGGTGATGGCCCAGGCCGCTTCTTTCCTTGTACGGAACTCTGCTTTCTGAAGGATTTCAATCAACACAGGGAAGATATTTGCATCTATGACAGCCTGAGAGAAGATTGAAGAAGGCAGAAAGTTACTTTAGGAGAAGAGGCAGGAAGAGTCAGACATGGTGATACATGCCTATAAATCTTAACACTTGAAAAGTGGAGGCAAGAGGATCAGGGCTCAAGATCATTTGAGGCCAGCCTAGGCTACATGAGACCTTGTCTCAAAGGAGAAAAATTAAAATTAAAAAAAGAAGAGAAAGCAAACCTGGCATAAAACTCACTTAAGACTGAGGCATCTTCCACACTGATGCCAATATTTTCTGGTAGTGTTGGAGAATGAATTAGACCTTGAACATGCTAGGCTAATCCCCTACCACTGAGCCACAATGACAGCCCCTTGACCCAGATTTTTGAAGGGAAATAAATGTTTCTTCTGGAAGTAAATGTCCCATAAACTACCATGATTTTTTTTTTTTTTTTTTTTTTTGGAGAAAGGATCTCACTATGTGCTGATTAGTTTTTATCAATTTGACACAAACTAGTGTCCTGAAGATTTTTGTAGATCAGATTGACCTGTAGCCATGTCTATGAAACATTTTCTTGCTGGCTAGTTGATGTAGGAAGGTCCAGCCCACTGTGGGCAGTTCTATTTCTAGATAGGTGGGCCTGTGCTGTCTAAGAAAGGTAGCTGAATATAATGATGCATGAATTTCTTCAACTGAAATCAATGTGAAGAGCAAAATTGAGCTTTTTAACACCAAGTCGCAGCTTGGAGTGGGGGAGGTAGCTAAGGCCGGGAGAAGCAGGTTAGTAAGCGGTGTTCCTCCATGGTCTCTGTTTCCTACAATTCCTGCCTTGGCTTTCTTAATGATGGATCATAACTGGTAAGTCAAATTGGTCATAGTGTTTATCACAACAGAAAGCAAACAAGAACACTGCAAAATCCTAGCTGGCCTGGAACTCATTATGGGGACCAGTCTGGTATCAAACTCACAGAGATCTGCCTGCCTCTGCCTCCTGAGTGTTGGGATTAGAGGTGTGCACACCATGCCCAGCTACTTCCATATTTTGAATATTCTCCATGCTCTTCAACTTCCCTGTCTGTTCTACCTGTATTTGAGCCCTGTTGCCAGCAGTGATGTTTGAAATGGTCCAGCAAGCTTCTTTCCGGATTGACTCCTTAGAGCTGCTCAGCAAGTGAAGGAGGCAAGGGAGAGCTGAACAGTTAAGAATGACCTAGAATACCAAAAGTGCATGAAATAAAACAAAAATCAGACATTTAGACTCAACTCAAAGGAGCAAAGAACTTGTTTCCATAAAAAAATATACTTAGAGGGCTAGAGTGATGGTTTAGAAGACAAGAGCACTGGCTGCTCTTGCAGAGGCCCTGGTTTCTGTTCCTAGCACCAACATGATGCCAAATTGCTTTAACTCCAATTGTAAGGTATCTGATGCCCTCTTCTGGCTTTCATAGGCACTGTACACATGTGGTACACTTACACACATGAAGGCAATACACCCATACAAATAAAATTTTAAAAAAGGATATCTAGATTGCTAATTAGCATAGAAAATATGTTCAACACCATAAATCAATAGAGAAAATGCAAATCACACCATAAGATAGCACTTCACAGACATTAGAATGGCTGTTATAAAATTAGCAGAAAATGACACATTCTAGAAAGAAGTAGAGAATTTGGAACCTAGTACATTGCTGGTAGAGATATAAAATGATGCATCAGCTACGCATCACAGCATAGTAGGTCCTTTAAAAACAAGCATAATCACCATGTTATGCACTTTGCATCTGTATTTATATGCCCCCAAAAGGCAAAAGCAGGTCTTAACAGTTCTATGCCAGTGTTCATAACAGTATTGTTCACAAGAGCCAAAAAGTAGAAACAACATAAATACAGCATACACAAATAATGGAATATCATTCAGTCTTAAAAGGGGAATTCTGACATGTGCTACAAAATAGATGAACCCTGAAGACATTATGTTAAGTCAACTAAGCTAGATGTATAAAGGACAAATATCCTGTGGTTTTTGCTTATGAGGTACCTATAGTAATCCAATGGAATGAAAATACAAATCAATAGCAAGAGAAACTATAGAGCACATACAAATTCATGGACAAGCCATACTCTACTGAATAGGTCACTAAAGAAATCAAAAGGACCAGGCAAGGTGACCCACACCTTTAATCCCAGCAATAGGGAGGCAGAGAGAGGAAGATCTCTGTGAGGTGAGGCCAGCCTGGTCTACATAGTGAATTCCAGGCTACCCGGGGCTACAAGGAGACACTGTCTCAAAAAAACAAAATAAACAAAAACAACAACACAAAATAAAAAAACACAAAGCCACAAATTAAGAAGGAAATCTCTAGATCCCTAGTTTTCGAACAGTTGAAACTTATTGTGCCCTCACTGTAGGAACAACTTTTATTCTGTGCATGTGTATGTCTGAAGGGTATTACTTTTCTGAGCCAGGGTCTTGCTATGTTGTTCAGTCTGGTCTCAAGGTCTTGGGCCTCCCTAGTAGCATGTATATTCTTCTGGTTTCAAGAGGTCATTTCTCATTTCCCGTTCTTAAAAAAATTTATTATTTTTCATTTTATGTGTTTAAGTGCACCTGTGTTGTGCAATGCCTGAGGAGGCTAGAAGAGGGCATCAGATCCTCAGGAACTGGAGTCAGAGACAGCTGTTAGCTGCCATGTGGGTGCTGGGAACCAAACCTCAGTCCCCTGCAAGAGCAGTCAATGCTCTTAACCGATGAACCATTTCTCCAGTCCATTCGAGGGAAGGCTTTTGTCCACAGGCAACTATTTACAATGTTCTCCCAGAGCTGACTTAAGTAAAGATCCTGCATCCTCTTCATTCTTACCTGGGTCTGGATGTCATCCCCAGTGACAATGTTACCCACGGCTCTCAAGGCAGGAGAAGCCACTTTGTAATCATTGTGCCTAGAGAAAGAAGAGCTCATTAGTGGAGGGCCAGCATACCATATTCAGCCCTGTTGACCACCAAGGCTGGCAGCATTCGCTCACGATTCCAGACCTAAGAGTAGGCCAGCAATCTGTGGCCTGTAGTTTTCGTTTTTTGAGTTAGGGTCTTACTCTGTAGCTCAGGCTGGTCCTGAACTTCTGATTCTCCTGTCTCACTCTCTCAAGTGCTTCAATTACAGGCATGAATGACCATAACAGGCTTTGGTTGTAGCTCTTTGGTTTGAGTTTAGAGCAGCTTTACCCTCTTTAACTGAGACCACTCACATCAGAAGTTCTACCAATCTCCGGCAAACTCCAGAGTCTATGACCGCCTGGATCTTCTCATTGGGGCCATCAGATAGGTAAGAGAGGGCCCAGCAAGCATCTGCCAGCAAGTCTGAGTCGCTGCTGAAGAGGAGGCGAGACAATACAGGCAAACAAGGAGAGACCTGTTGGAAGCAGATGAGGATGACTCAGGGCAGCAGGGTATATCAGCTGTATCACTAACCTCAATTCTGCCACCCCATTCCCCACAAGAAACTCTAAACCCTGGGAACCTCTACTACATTAAACTTGCAGGCCACTTTTCATTTTCCCATCCAGGAATACAGGATCACCTACTTCACTGACAACTGCCTTTGAGTTTCCCATGATCTGAGATTCTCAGGGGTCTCCACAAAATGTAAATTCCTAAGATGAACTCTGGTATCTCTCAATCACTAGTTAGTAAGCAGCTCTTACCTTTGCGAACTCTGGGGGTGGGTTCTTCCCTCGGCAGAGGTTTGAGAGGGCCCAGACTGCATTCCGTGTCATTGTCAGTCGTGTGGACTTTGTGAGGAGCCTGCAGGAACAGCAAAGCTGTGCTCTGAACACTGATGCCCTAGCATGGAGTTGTTGCTAGGGGGCAAATCCAGACCCAAGACTTTAGCAACACTTTTCCCGTACTCATTAACCTAACCTAACAGAGCAACTTGTGCTGCCTGTCGTTAGTAAACACCTCAGATAAGAAGGATAACAGAGAGCTTGATACTTACTAACCAGCAAAGTTTTTGTTGTCTATTGATACAGTCTGTGTAAGCCAGATTGGTTTTGAACAAATCTGAATATTGATTGAGCCTCCTGAATATTGGGATTATAGATTTACACGATCATGCCTGGCTAATTTTTTTTTTTTGAGACAGGATTTCCCAGTCATGATGTAGACCAGGTTGGCCTTGATCTTACATACACCTTATTCTGCCTCCTGAGTACTGGGATTAAAGGCATACATGTGGAGATCAGAAGACAATTGTGGGAGTCAGTTCTACCATGTGAATCTTAGGGCTCAATCTCAGGTCTAGTGGCAGGTACCTTTATCCATCAAACCATCTCAACATCCTGTGTCTAATGCTGTTAAACTCAGACATATTTGTGTCCTCAAAGTCTGAGCACAAGTCCCAGACAAGTATTAGTCTCTTTGGAAATAAACACTGAAGGTCTAGTGGGAGGGTGTTAGCCATGCTGTATAATTTTCTGTTAAAGGTCTTTTACTCATCTGTTCTGTTCGTTACCAAAACACCTGTTGATGTAGCTAGCAAGTATGTCCAACTTGGCCAAGTATAGCTATGAATGTGGCACAACTCAAAATTGTAAATCATGAGATTGGGGGGGGTTGGGAGGAGTACGGTGATAATTCCTCTGTGTGGTTTCCAACACTGTATGGCAATGCCCAAAAGCTGGACAAGCCTGCAAAAGTACAGAGTAGGAAGGGATGGGAAAGGGGTTTAGATGAGCCTTTATGGGGTCTTGTGTGCACTGTACGCATCTGTTATGTGGATGCATGCATGCACATAAGCGGGGCTACCTGTGCATGTGGGTATGAGGACAAAAGTCAAGGTTGGGTATCTTCCTCTTTCACTCTCCACTTTATTTTATTTGAACCTAGAGATCAATGATTGCCTAGGATGGCTAGCCAATGGGCTTCAGGGATCCAGGTGATGCTGTAAACCCCACCCCGACTGCACACACCTGTGCCCAGTATCTAAATTTTACACATATGCTGGGAATCTGGTCTCAGGTCCTCCTGATTTTGATGCATGTACTTTTGACTGAACCATCTCTCTAGACTTCAAGGGGTCTCTGATCTACGATTTACAATCAAGCTAGCCAATGTGCTTACATATAGGAAACCAATGTCTATAGAGAAAGTTGGGCTTTCCAGATTAACTAGTCCTACCTTGGCTCAATGAGACAGACATGATCAACATGCCACTCTATAGTATCATGAGGTGAGGAACAATAACCTCATCTACACAGATCAGGAGTACAATCTTGGTATTCTTAAAAGGTATCTATTATTTTGGTGATAAGAATATATTTCCAGAGGCTGGAAATACTACTCAAGTTCAAAAAGTGCTTATATGGCAAGCTCAAATTCTGAGTTTAATCCTCAGGACTCAAAACAAACAATCTAACCTAACCCAACAAAATGTATTTTTAGAGTTTTTGCATTTCTCTATTATCTTAAGGGATCAAATAGCTGCCCCCAAATGACCTGCCCCATGGCCTCCCTATAGGTGCCCCAGGTACAAATGGTTGTAATTACTCACGTTAACAAAGGATTAAGGATGGAACAATTCAATACGTAGTCTCGGCAAACAGAACTGTCTCCAGCTATATTTCCCAGAGCCCAAACTGCCTAAAAAGGGAGGATATACCTGTCATCCACAGGACCTGGTAGCTTCAGTAACTTCTTATAATCAAAATTACAAAATATAATCAAAATTACAAAATACTCAATAGGGTTAGAACAACGTTAAGACTAGAGAGACAGACCAAGCTCAAGTAATCTCCCTGCTGAGATGTTTACTGTGCACCTGGTCTCTAAGAACCTTTCCCCTAGAAGGTGTTGCTATCTGTACTAAAGCCAGAGAAGGCATCTGAAGACCTTGGTATCCCTACTACTGGAAAAGGACAAAGTGATCAGAAAGTTTCATTCCTATCTCACCTTGGATCAGATCTACCTAGGAGAAAAGGTCTCACTGCCAACCTTCATTCCTGCATAAATGTCAAACACTAAATTGTGCCACTGGAACACCCACACTCTCCATTTCCACTATAAAACCAAAAATATAGTAAGAGTTGTATCTTTATCTCCATGATTTGCGGTTACCGAGAGATGAGTATTGTGGTGTCTTTTCCTACATCACTTTTAATTCCAAATTTATGGAATTTATCCCATAACTAATAACTAATTCTCTGACACCAACTGTGTGTTCACTAATTTAATTCAAATCCAACACTAACCCCTGGATTTGGCACAGATGACACAGGTCAGTCCTACAGAATTGCCCCCACATTGGACAATAGTTCTAAGTCTCACTGACCAGCTATAAATGAGGAGATTCTTATATTTCTCTCTCAGCTTGTTAACTCACGCTGGATTCACTCAGATAACCAAACGAACAAAAAAATCAATTTATGTTTACCTGGTTTATTAACAAGGATGTGACTCAGAAAAAGTCAATCGTTAAAGATCCCTAAGAGAAGGTATGCAGCGGGGAAGGACACTGCCACCTCCCCACAGACCATACACGGATGTGTTCACCAACTGAGGGATTCTAATTGCTCAAGAGTATTTATTTATTCAAAATACAGACTAGCTTCAAACTTGTTATGTATCCAAAAATAACCCTGAATTTTTAATCTTCCTGCCTCTACCTCCTAAGAGCTAGGATTACAGAAGGCTGGGTTTTCTACGGTGTTAGGGATTAAACCCAGGTTCTTCTCAGTCTAAGCAAGCACTCTACCAATGGAACTACAATTCCCAGTTCTTCACCGTTCATGACTTTTTACAATCCGATCTCTAGAGCACTCTGTGCCATTTTACAGAGGTGTGGCTCTATACTTTCACCCTGTAATCCTGTTCCAGATCATTCTGGTGACTAACCCATCTGAGGGATACCTAACTGTTACCTTCTTGTTCATTTCACTATACAGACTCAGGTGTAATCCAATGGGGCTCCATAAGTAACAAAACATACTTTTATCAATGGAAAAAGTCCAGGGGCATTAAGAGCACCATGCCAAGACCTGGCATAAAAACAAAACATCCATTTTTATTATACTGTCAGTATCATAAAAATTTTAGCCAAATATGGGTATTACCTGTTCTTGTACGTCTTCAAAGTCTGAGTTAAGTAGCTCTATAAAAATGGGGACAGCCCCTGCTTCAATGACAATTTTGGTCTGCTGAGAGGTCCCAGAGGCAATGTTTGTTAGAGCCCAGGCAGCTTCAAACTGAAAGTGAAATTAAGCCATGATTAATCATTCCACATGGAATAGTCATTCTTACCAGCTGCCTCAAAACGGTAAATCTTTAGCCCATAAAAAAATCAAGAATAACCCTTTCCCTACTACCCTCTAATATCAGAAGAGCAGCAATGTGACCTTAAGCAAAGACAGAAGCATGGGCTTCAATGATGCAGGTAGAGTCTGCGTCACTGGAGCACCCATGGACTACCTTTCCATATTCTGAACTTCACTTTGCATTTCTGAAATGAGGGTAAGAATGAATCATTACCTTGCTCTATGGTCTCATTCTGTAGGCCAGGCTGGCCTTGAACTTTTGCCTCAACCCTCAAAGTGCTGGATTATAGGGGTGTCATTACACCTGGATGAAATGGTTCTCAAAGTCATTTTCTGTTGGAGTTCTAACAAGTTCCAATAGATTCACTCATTACCCCTCTCTGAGATGTTAAATGATTTATACCAGGTCACATAATTGAGTGGTAAATTAGACAACTCTCTGATTGATAATGAAGGGGATAGGCAATCACATTCTGGTATCTTTTTTTTTTTTTTTTTTTAAAAGACAGGGTCTCATCTCACTATGTAGACCAGGCTGGCCTCTCACTCAAGAGATTCACCTGCCTCTATATTCCAAGTGCTGAGATTAAGGATGTGTACTACCATGCTTGGCATATTCTAGCTAATGAACAAATGAGTTAGAGGAGGCTGTGAATGGCCTAATGTGGGTGTTGGGAACCAAATTCAGGTCCTCAGTAAGAGCAGTATATACACTTAACCACTGAACCAGCTCTCCCATCCCCATTATTGGTCCTGGGTATCAAACTTGGGCTGTCAGCCTTGATGGCAAGCACCTTACTCTATTGAGTCAGCTCACTGGCCCCGGGATTGTTTTAAGGAAGTTATTTCAGGCTTCTACTTTGAGGTTAAGCAGTCTAAGGCAACCGACAGTTTCCCTTAAATGATTCCTAGTAATATTCTGTTTCCTGAAAGATCTGCCTATAGATATAACCCACTATAATTTCTCGGGTGAAGAGCTTTCACACCTGGTCACATTCCTTAGTTTTTACCTGTAATGTACAGTTCTCATTCCTCTTCAGAAATTCTACAAAGCGGTCAACTACCCCTGGAGTGTTGATAACTTCATCTATTGGAGGACTTGGTTCTAGGAGACAGGAAAGACATGGAAAGTTTGTAAAGACTCTGGCTGACCCAGGCATACAGTCCTAGGTCCTTCTGACCACCCAGACCCATGCACACTTCTAGACACTTCCAAACACCCTAAAAACATTTCAAATCTCCCTTCTGCTTATCTATGAAGTATTCAGACTGGCATGTCTCAAGTATAAAGCCAGTCCAATTTTAGGTATGCTCACTGAATGTAAGCATAACAGAAAAAGAGAGCAAAACCCAAGGAATGAGCACCCTTAGCACGTAGCCTACACATTTTTCATCTAAGAAAGATCCCTGGGAGGAATATTTAGTATACTAAATTAAGAGGTATTTTTGCTATCTTACACTTCCCCTGCCCCCTAGAAACCAAATACAGAAGCATTGCACATCATAGACCAATTTTTTATAGAACAACTACTATGTACTACATAGATTTAGATACCAAGGATATATATAGCAGTGAATAAAACCTGAAATCCCTACTGTCACAGAACTGAACTGTAGTGGGGAGAGACAGTTTTGTTTTGTTGTTTTTTAAGGAAGTAGTAAGTACAGTCTTCCCTTTTTGCTTTCTACAGATTTAACAGCTGGGCATAATGCTGTGTGCTTGTAAATCCAGCACCTGGTTGGCTGAGCAATAGGTTGAGGAGGGAGGACCTTGAATTCAAGGTTAAGAAGACTGAGTCTCAAAAAATAAAGACAACAAAAGCAAAGGCTGCTGGATTAAAACGCCCCTGCTCTTATTATTTTGTAAACAACACATTATAACAAATGGAGGCTAGAACAGATTTCATTAAGAAGGTATAAGTGGGGCAGGAAAGATGGTTCAGCAGTTAGGAACAGTGGCTGCTCTTGCAGAGGACCCTGTTTTGGGTGCTACAGTAACTCCAGTTCCAGAGGATCTGATACCCTCTGCAGGTCACCATGGGCACTGCATGCATGTGGAACACATACAATAAAAATAAATGAAATTTTAAAAATGTATAACTGGGAACTGGAGATGTCTTAGCAGTTAAAAGCATATACTGCTCTTGCAGAGGACCTGAGTTCCATTTCAGAGCCCATGTCAGGTGGCTCACAACTGCCTGTTACTCCAGTTCCAGGGGATCCAACAGTCTCTTCTGGCCTCTGTGGGTACCCACACTTATATAGCATACCCACATAAAGGCATTCACATAATTTTTTTCAAATCATTAAAAAAAAAAGTATACCTGAAGGAAGTGCCAAGATTAGACAGGAAATATCAAGTACAAAAGTGGGAATGTGCCTAACTTCCTCAACGAAAGCCTGGCTAATAAAGCTAGAAAAGAATGAGCAACAGGAGCAGTTGTTGAGGGCAGTAAAATGAAAGAAGAGGCCACCATAAAGCACCCTTCTGAGAAGAACCAGGCTTTATACCTTTGGAGAGGAGTTTCCGGAATTTCTGTGTGGTTGCTAACTGCAAGTCAGAATCTTCAGAAAAGAGCATCTCCACCATCTCTCTTGTGATCACACTTTCCTAGAATTTAAAACAGGCTTATAATCTTGCAAATCAATCCAACAGCCAGAGCAGAGCACACAATTCTGCTTGTATCCTGCTTCTGAAGAGGATAGTATAACAGACCTGGGAGAGGGAGCTTAATTAATCCACATCTGCTTCAGATGGAAATATGTGAAAGTGCTCCCTAATCTGTGAGGGAGTTGATGACTTCCCCTAAATGTTTCTTTAGGCATTTCTATCAGAAATGACTGTGTGTTGACTGTTTAAGCTGACCATCTACAGAAGAGCATGGAAGAGCTTAACACTATTGGCAAAGCTACCAGATGACAGGAACCATGCATGTTCTGCTGAGGAGCTGTGTCCCACACCTTCCAAGACTTACCCCAGTTGTAGAACTCACATAGGAGTCCATCAGCAGACTATCAAACATGGGAGGCTCTTCATTTATCAGCTCCACATTCCTCCGTTTAAAAAGCTGAAAGCAGAGTGATGAGACAGAAATAACACTACTCACAGAACCAAATAAAAAGTTCACCTCAAAGCCACGCTATCACAAAGGAGAGGAAATACTAGAGTGAGGAAAATGAGGCCAAGCTTCATGAATGGACATGGAAACAGAGTGAACAGCTGTACTTTCTCTATTATATCTATTCATTTTTGTTTGTCTGTTTTTTGAGATGGGGTCTCCCTACAGCTCCAGTTGGCCTTGCACCTGCCAGCCTCTGCCTCTGGACTGCTAGCAGCATGCACCACCATGCCCAGTTGCAAACATTTAAAAAATTTTTTTGAGAAGGGGTTCTCTGTAGCCCCAGCTGGCTTGGAACTCACCATGTAGGCCAGGCTGGCCTCACTGTCACTGAGATCATCCTTCCTCTGCATCAAGTGCTGGGACTGATTAAAAAACATCTGTCCTACTACTCTGAGCTCTGTTTACATTTTTTGAGATATACATATATGTATAGCTCTACAATTTTTAAAAGAGTTCTTTGCACTTTGTGCAACTGATGATGGGTACAAAAGGCTTTGAAAATTTTAAATTTCTAGAGCTGAGCAAGGTATTTGATGGTGGTATGGAGTGGGACTGTAATGATGAAATATTCTCAGTCCTAGGCAAACTTAAAAGAATAGACTCCAGTCTGGAGAGATGGTTCAGTGGTAAAGAGCCCTTACTGCTCTTGCAGGACCAGGATTCAGTTCCCAGTACCACCACAGCAGCTAACATAACAACCTTCTGTAACTCCAGATCCAGTGGACCTGACATCCTCTTCTTGCCCCTGTGAGCATTGTACATAAGTGATACACTTACAAACATGCAGGTAAAACACACACACACACATAAAATAGAAGGTGGCCCGGAGTGGTTGCTAAACCTCTTAATGGCAGGTCAAACACTGACAGCAGTGTAAAGAAGACAAAAGGCACTAGGATGCTGGGGGAGGAAGAGTCCTTTTCTTCAGTAGCCACTGCTAAGCTGTCCAAGCTCCAGTAAACAACCCTTAACCATGCTCATGTACTCAGCCCTGATTAAACTCAGTGGGTCACAAAAGCGGGGGGGAGGCATGAAAGTAGAAGGGGGACTTGTTGTAAAGACAGGGTTAGGAGGGGCGGAATAAGAGAAGATAACAGGAGTTAAAATGAAACTATAAAAGAATTAACATTTAAAAATTTGGGGATTTATTTTATTTTTAAAACATGTCTATATGTATTATTTATATATGTTCACATTAGTGTGGGTGCCCAAGGAGGCCAGAGGCAACAGATTCCCTAGAATTTGATGTTAACAGGAGATTGTAAGCTACCTGAGGTGGGTTCTGGGTATCAAAACTCAGGTTCTCTGGAAGAGCATTACTAGCTCTTAACTTCTGAGCCATCTCTCCAGCCTCCAAAACATCTTTTGTTGTTGTTTCTTTGAGACAGGATCTCCCTGTAGTCCCAGTTGGCCTAGAACTCATTATGAAACCTAGGCTGGCCTCCATAGCAAAGATCCACTGGAATTAAAGGAATACACCACTATGCCCTGCCACAAAAAAATACTTTTTTAAACAATGAAAAGAGAGGCTATAGAAAGCTCAGTGCTTAAGAGCATGTACTGCTCTTACAGAAGATCTGAGTTCAGTTCCCAGTACCCATGCTGGGTGTCTCACAACCACCCGTAACTCCATCTCCAGGTGATCTGCTGCCCTCTCCTGGTCTCCAAGGGGACTACACTCATGTGCACAAACTCATACACAGATATACACATATACGTAATTAAAAGGGAAAAAAAATTCAGATCTGGAGAGATGGCTCAGCAGTTGGAATACTTATCTTAAGAGGACTCTGGGTTTGGTTCCTAGTATCCACATGGGAGCTAACAACTGTCCCTTTATTCCAGTTCCAGGGGACCCAATGCCATTTTCTAGCCTCCATGGGCATTGACACAAGGTGCCCTTACATGTATGCAGGGATAACACTCATACATATATAAAAGAAAAAGATAAGACGAAGAAAGAGGGTGCTCAGGAGACGGCCCAGCGGGTACAGGCACGAGGACCTGAGCTTAGAACCCAGCACCCACAGAGAAACTAGGTGTGGTGGGATATACCTAAAATCCCAGTGGTGAGGAGGCAGAGACAGGAGGATCTTAGTAGCTCTGGTCAGTCAGTCTGGTCAATCAGTATGCCCCAGGTTCACTGAGAGACCCTATCTCAAAAAAATATGGTGGAGAGCTCCTGGGAAAGATATGCATTGTCAACCTCTGGTCATCACATGTACACACGTGTACATACATGCATAACCCCACCCACCTACACACACACCCCCAAACAAATTCCACAATTGGCCTGCTAATTAACTAAGTTAAACATGCCTAAGCAGAAGGTGAGTACACAGGACGAAGGCCAATCAGAAGTCGACTAGTTTTCCTGATGGTGTGTTTGAGAATACTCTAGTTAACTCACCTGTTGCTCCCGCTTCTGCTTCCTGAGCTGAATGCCCTCTTCCTCTCTTCTTCGTCTCATTTCCTCAGGGTTTAAGGCATTGTTCTTATAGCTCTTCATTCGATAATTGTCTTTCCCTGGGCTTGCCATGGTCTCTAGAACGAAGATATAACACGTTGTCAGAGACTCCCTCTTGAGAGAGCATCATCCCCTTATCACTGCTCTCATCCCTGCCCATGCTCAACTCTCCCTACTCCAGGGGACCACACCTTTTCAAGGAGTAATCTCACTAACTGCACCTCACATCTCTTTTGCTATCCCAAACCAACACACAGGCGTACACATAGTCTTCTTTAATCATAAGCTTGTTACAACAGATGGTATTATAGCAATTAGTATAGGTTTAGTAGTAGTTAAAGGTGTGAGTCTTCGAGTCATACATATTGTCTGGGCTCAAATCTTAGCTCTTCTACTTGCTAACCGAACACTAGGTAAGTTCTGCTAACTTTTATATTTCAGGATTTACTTTTAAAACAGTCTTACAGCCAGGAGTGGTGGCACATGCCATTAGTCCTAGTACTTTGGAGGTAGAAGCAAGTAGATCACAGTGAAATCAATGCCAGCCTGGTCTACATGGCATGTTCCAGGCCAGCTAGGGCTATGAGGGGATACTATCTCAGAAAGACAAAAACAAAAACAACAAAAAAAGGCAGTCTCAATAGTTCCTATTTTGAGTAGTTACAGACTGAATGGCCCTATCTAAATTGTATGGAAAAAAGGCTTAGAATTTAAAATTTTTCAAGTTTAACCTGTATAAGGATTGAATAGTATTATTTCAACTACTACTAAGAACTATGTACTAGGGAAAAATCTTGTAAGTTATCATTATCAGCATTTCACAAGAAAGAAAACAATTATAAATTTGGATGTTACCAAGCAAAAGAATACAACAGCTTGTTACCTGTAACCCTATTATCAAACCTAGGAACATCATTAGTATTCCTGAATCATCTACCTGTGGCCTCTTCCCTATCTCAGGTGTCCTCACTCATCCCACCCTAATGCCAACCAAAAGATAAACTGTCATCATCTGTTTTTATCTTTGTTACTAATCACAAATATGCACATCCATAAATACTATATGTAAATACTTGTGTTCAGTCTTCTAAAATGGTTTTGTCCCCACAAAATGAATACTAGAAATGTAACTAAGTATTTAGGTAAATATAAACTATCATTTCCTTGCACTTGCTCTAAAGTTAATAAACCAATAAAAAGGAAGTAAGACCAAGCATGGTCATATACATCTTTAATCCCAGCACTTAGAAGGCAAAGGCAGAGGAAACTCTGAGTTTGAGGACAACCTGGTCTACAAAGGAAGTCCAGGCTATCTAGACTACACAGTAAGACTTTGTCTCAAAAAGCAAACAAGCAGGGCTAGAAAGATGGCTCAGTGATGAGGAACACTTGTTTTTTCAGAGGACCTGGGTTTGATTCCCAGCATCAACATAGTGGCTAACAACCATCTGTAACTCCAGTTCCAGGGGAACCAATACCCTCTTCTGGTCTTTGTGTGCATGCACTGCACTCATGTGGCGCACTTACATACATGCAGGCAAAACACTCATACATATAAAATAAAATATAAAAAACAAAAAGCAAGCAAGCAAACAAACCAAAAGCCAACCAACCAGCCAAAAAAGACAAGACAAGGAAGGAATGCAAGCAGAGGGACAGTGAAATGGATTAGCAGGCATTTGACATAAAACTGAAAACTTGAGCTTGATCCCTGAGGCCCATATAAGAGAGAACTGAACTCCTGCAAGTTGTCCTCTGATATCTGCCTGCAGACAGTGGCAGATGTATGTACATATACTGACACAATTAAAAAATCATAATAATGTAGAAGCTAAAGTCATGGCTCAGCAATTAAGAGCACTAGCTACTCTTGCAGAGGATCCAGATTCAGTTCCCAGCACCAACATGGTGGCTAAACACCAGTGACTCCAGTTCCAAGGGATCTGATGTCCTTTTCTGGCCTCTGCAGGCACTGCACAAATATGTAGACAAAACACCCATACACATAAAATAAATAAAAATTGGGCCAGGCATGGTGGGGCATGCCTTTAATCCCAGCAGAGGCAAGTGGATCTCTGAGATCGAGCTCAGCCTGGTCTACAGAGTAAGTTCCAGGCCAGAGAGGGCCACAGGAAAACTTCACTTCAAAGAGACAAATAAATAAACAAATAATTTAAAATAACGAAGTCCACAAAGCAACACAGTCAAATGCTGCCTTTTCAAGGAATAAAATGACATATAATCCTTGAGAAGGTACAGTAATCAAAGAATTTAAAATAATTATATATGCCTGAACAGCTAAAGAAAATACAAGAACTATAAGACTCCAGGAAAAAAAAAAAAAAAGAACAAAATGAGACTATCAATAACAAGAAATTATAAAAAGATGCCAAAGATGTTCTGGCCCCAAAGAGAAATGAACTCAAGACGCAGAGGTGCCCATGGCCAGTCTAAGATGTAGCTCAGGGAACCTAGGAGCAAGCAGAGTAGCCTTGAAATTAGTCCACTGGCCAAGCCCAAGCAAATTCATTGTTTAAACACAAGAACATTCCAAGAGCTACAAGTGGTGCCCTGGGGTCCCTGGCTACCCCAGTGCCTGAAGACTAAAGGCAGAGGAGAAGACTTCTAAGGCAAGACTGTAGGATGCTGTCCCTTAGTACCTGACACATAGTTTTTCATGACTGAACCTGTACTGTCCCAGAGGCTGTCCTCTCCTTCCGGGCAGAGTTGACAGTTAAACTGAAAGATGAACCACACTGCTTCCTTAGTTACCATGGTGATAAGAAACTATCACAAACCTCTCCTTATGACTTCACTGGAGAAGCAAGTAGGAAAGAATAGATTGGAAGCTGAACATCTGCAGGAGGACGTGTGGGAAGTGCACATTGAAGAGGGCACCTTCCTGGTTCCCTCTTGCTTCAGAGCACCCCTTTACACAAATCACACCTGATTTCTAGGAATCTATCTCCACATTGCAAATTTTTCTGTCACACTAAATTCTCTTGCTGAGTGTGGTGGCACACACCTTTTAATCCCAGCACCCAGGCAGATCTCTGTGCATTGGGAACAGAGTGGTTTACATAGTGATTTCCAGGCCAGCTGGGGACAAGAACTTGTCTCAAAAAAGACCAAAAACAAACAAACCAACCCTAAATTCTCTTTCTACACCAAAAGTCCAACCAAAATCTGAAACAGATGTGTGAGCCAATACTACATCATAATTCTAAGTATAAAGTCAGTCACATGCTGGGAGTGGGAAGATAAAACAATATACAAGAGACAGATTAATAAATTCAAACATTCAAATATGGGTTAATTCCTTACCTCCCCCCCCTTTTTTAGTCTTTTTGAGACAGGGTCTTCCTGTAGCCACAGCTAGCCTGCAACTCACTACGGAGACCAATTTGGCCTCAAACTCAGAGATCCACCTGCCTCTGCCTCCCAAGTGACCTGTCCAACCACACCTGGCATCAAATATGTTCTTTCAAAACTTACCTGCCTTGGTTTCTTATCAAAGATATAACAAACCAGACTGGCTGAAATTTTGTCTTTCTTCTTTCGGATCTACCTTGTAATTATTGTGAACAGAGGGTAATAGAAAATATTTTGAAATAGTTTATTTACAACTTGAAGGCTAACAAAGAACCTTAATAGGAAAAGTTCCAGGAATCTCACTACCTGGAATGCTGTGCGGAGGAGCTTTTCATTCACCTGGGTCTCCAGCTGCTGCCCCTTTCTCAGTTTTATGAAAAACAAAACAAACTTGTCTGCCCCCCCGCCCCACCTTTTTACTATGACCCAAATACTGTGTACTGTCTGCATGTATGTAAGCACACTCGTATTGTGCAAGGCCCAGAGGCCAGAAGAGGGTGTCAGATCCCCTGGAATTGGAGTTATGGACAGTTGGTTAGCCACCAGGTGGGTGCTTGGAATCAAACCCAGGTCCTTTGCAAGAACAGCCAGCGCTCTTAACCAGTGAGCCATCTCTCCAGACCCACGTTCAGTACTTTTATTTAGCATAGTACTCAAAGATTACTGAGAGCAATTAGGCAAAAGAAAAAGCGGTTATCTACAGCTGGTGAGATGGTTCAGGTGGGAAAAGGTGCTTGCCACCAAGTCTGATGACCAGAGTTTGATCTCTGGGACCCACAAGGTATAAGGAGAGAATAGACTCCTTTAGGATAGACTCTTGTCTTTTGACAGCCACACACACTCCATGTTGCACATAAACCTACACACATATACAAATAAATGAATGTCATAACATAGCCCCAGCTGGCCTGGATCTCACTATGTAGTCCAGGCTGGACCTAAACTCACAGAGATACACCAACCTCTGCTTTCAGAGTGCTGGAATTAAAACTGTGTGCTACCACACACAGCTTTGTTATATTTTTAAAAAAGAATTTTAAAAAGTCATCCAAATTAGAAAGGCATTCAATTATCCCTTTCTAGATGACATAATTAAAAAAAAAATCTTAAGACTCCACCAAAAAACAACTAGAACTAGTAACATAAATTCAGTAAAGTTTCAAGACAAAATCTGTATATTTATTTTTCTTTTTTCATATACTGTTATATTATGTGAATATTTTGCCTGTGTATATCAAGTATACCCATGTTGTACAATGCCTGAAGAGCCAGAAGAAGACACTGGATTCCCTGGAACTGGAGTCACGGGTAGTTGTCAGCTGCCATGTGGGTGCTGGGAACTAAACTCTAGTCCTTTGGAAGAGTAGCCAGTGCTATTAATTGCTGAGCTGTCTCTCCAGCATCCTTCACGCCCTTTTTTGTGAGAGGGTCTTATTCTATAGACTAGTCTGGCCCCAAACTCATGATCCTCTTGCCTTAGCCTACAGAAAGCTAGGGTATCAAGGACCAGTAGTATTTTTATATACCAATAATAAAGTTGTTGCAAAAGAAATCAAGACAGCAATCCACATGGAACATGTTTATGTATGTGCATAATTATTAATTTGCTAGTGTATTTGAGGAGCATATCTACCACAGGCCACATGTGGAGGTCAGACGAACACTCGGTGGAGTCAGTTTTATCTTTCTACTTTTACATGGATCTAAGGAATTGAACTAATATTTTCAGGCTTGCACAGCAAACACTGTTACCTGCTGAGCCATCTCACTGACTTTTTTTCCTGTGACCCAGGCCTGAGACTTGGATTTATGATTCTGGCTCCAACTCACAATTGTGTTTTATGATTACAGGTATGTATAACCATACCCACTTTATATGTGGTGCTAAAGGTCTGACTCAGGGCTTCATGTATGCCAGACCACTCTATCAACTGAGACACTACATCCCTAGTCCCCAAATATATTTATTTTACCCAAAGAAACATTTTTATAATGAAAATTATAATAACAGAAAAAAATATTAGCCAAGATCAAACAAAGTGGTGCACACCTGTAGTCCCAGGACTTGTGCGGCAGAGACAGGCAGATCTCTGTGAGATCAAGGACAGTCTGCTTTACATAGGGATTTCCAAGCTAGCTAGGCCTACAAACAGACCCTGTCTCAAAAATCAAACAAGGCTGGAGAGGTGGCTCAGGGATTAAGAGGATTTGTGGTTCTTCTGCAGAATCCAGGTTCAGTTCCCCACACCCTGACACTATCGCCTCTCCCAGCCTTTGCAGGCACTACACACCTACCAGCACACTCACAGGCAACCGAAACACTGTAAAAATAAAAACAAATAACCCAGAAGGGGCTGAAGGGATCATCGCCCAGTGGTTAAGAGCACTGGCTGCTCTTACAAAGGACACAGGTTTGATTCCCAGCACCCACGTGGCGGCTAGCAACCATCTGTAACTCCAATTTCAAGGGAATCCTACACCCTCTTCTGACTGGCCACATTGCACAACACGGGTGCACTTGCACACATGCAGGCAATACACTCATACACACAAAAATATTTTTTAAGAAAATCAAAGCAAAAACAAAAAATAGCTCAGCTGGGAAGCAGAGGCAGGGGATCTCTGCAAGTTCAAGGCCAGCTTGGTCTACAAAGAGACTTCTAGGCCAAGCTACAAGTTACAGATTCTGTCTCAAAAAAAAAAAAAAATCAGTGAGTTTGATGGCTTATACCTAATAATTCCAGCACCCTGGTACCTGAGGCAAGAGCAATGCCACAAATATAAGCCAGCCTAGGTTATATAATTCATTCCAATACTCAGCTATATTTAACATCTGAAAAAAGGTATTGAAGAGGAAATAAAATAGATAAAACATCCATGTTTGTGGACTGGAAGAATATTATTAAAATATGCCTACTATCCAATGTGATCTGCAATTTCCAAATACCAAGCTGACTCGGCCTTTTCATGGGTTCTGGGGATCTGAACTCCAGTCTTCACTTGCACAGCAAGCACTTCACCTACTGGCCCATCTTGCCCTTTCATTTTCTTGACGTTTCTCTTGAAAAATGGAAATTTTAAATTTGGATGAAGTCTGATTTATACATGCTTTTTTGGTTTTGTTGCTTGCTTTTGTATTCGTTCTGTATGTCTGATTTATGCCTGTGAGTGTGGGTGTGCACCTGGACAGCAGGTGTCCTCTATCCCTACTTGCCTTACAAAGTGAAAACACAGCATTTTATTATGTAGCCCATGCAGGCTCAAACTTTTCATCCTCCTTCCTCAGCCTCCCAAGTGCTGGATTTACAGGTGTATATCACCAAACTGGCTGGCCACAAGAGTCCTTTCTTAATGAACTTATCTTTAGTTGAGATGCCTTCACTGTTAATGATTTTTGTAATTAAGCTATTAGACCAACTAACCTGAACTGAAGTACAGAACAAGGAGTTCCTTTCTTGTATTAAGTCACTTGCTTTCCAAGACCAGCTAGGAGAGGATTACTGTTAGGTACTGTGGCAGGCAAATATCTTGAAGCATCTGCCAAGAAATCACACATCCCTATTGAAGCAGTCTTCTCAAGGTCAGTCCAAATGATCTCCAAAGTCTCTTGTCATAGTGAAAAAGAATCATTCACTAATCCAGGCTAAAAATCAAGATTTTCTATTTAAAAATCTCAAATATTCCCCAAATCAATTTCTAATATTTGAGGGGTTTTGTTTTGTTTTGGGGACAAGGTATCATGTAACACAGGCTAGCCTTACACTTGAAATAGAGCTCCTTCCTCTATCCCCCAGTTCGATTACAGGGATACAACAACACACCCGTGTTTTTCAATCTCTAATCTTTATAAAGAGATATTCTGAGGGTAAATTTACATTTGGTTGATAATGTTATACTTACTAAGAATTTAACTTAAGCTCATATAAAAACCTTATCCATTTATTTTCTCTTACATTTATGTGTATGAGTAGATTGTCTGCATGCATGTAAGTGTACCTGTGTCCTGTAATGCCCAAGGAGTTCAGAAGAGGGCAATGGACCCCATGTAACTGGAGTTACAGACAACTGTTAGCCACCACATGGGTGCTTCAAATCAAACCTAGGTCCACTGCAAGAGCACACAGTGCTCCTAAGGGATAAGTCATCTCTCCAGGCAGAGATAGGCAGATCTCTGTGAGACTGAGGCTAGCCTGGTTTACATAATTCCAGGCCAGCTGGGGCCATAGGGAGATCCTGCTCCCACCCCAAAAAAATAATAAACAAATAAAGGGTCTTATCCTGTAGCCAAGGCTGGCCTTGAATTTAGATTCTCCTGCTTCAGTCTCCCCAGTGCTAAGGTTACAGAGTATGTACTTTCATTCCTGCTTTGGAAACCCTATTTGAGGGCTGCGGATGTGGCTTAGTTAGTGGAATTACTTGCCTAGAATGGGTTCAGTACTCACACTACATAAAAAATGGGGCACGGTGGGCCAAAGAGTTGGTGCAACTCTTAAAAGCTCAGCCTCAGAACCAAAAGTAGGGCTTGGTGGTACATGCTTGTAATCCCTGGCCTTCACACACGTGTTCACACATTTGGACACACATGTACAACACAAATACATATACACATATAAAACACACATACACAATAAATAATGAATAAAGTCATTGTACACATAAAACATAAAAATACTACATTAATAAAAAAGTTATACGAATCTGGGAGCTGGCTCAGTCAAAGTGCTTGCCACACAAGCCTGAGGACATGAGTTTGTATCTGTAACATTTAAAGAAAAAAAAGAAAAAAGTTACACAAAATGGTTGAGTTAGGTCAGTAGTAGAACTTTGGCCTAGAATGCCCTGGGTTCCATTCCCAGAACCAGAGGCTATGAAGTGGGTCATACACAGAGGTCATACTATCATGCACGAAGGCTTTTCATAATAGAGACAAATCTTAAAATTCGGCAAAACCCAAGTTTTAATGGGTCTCCTTCCCTCTCTATCCCTTTCTACTGCCCTCCTCTCCTTTGGTCCTGGCTCAAACTCAGGGCTGGTGAAGCTCTCTACCAATGAGCTACATTACCAGCTCTTGGTTTTCTGAGATAGACTATTACTATATAGTCCAGGCTGGTCCAGAGTTCATGACTCTCCAGCCTTAGCCTCTTAAGTGCTAGAATTAATAAGCATATGCCATCATGACCAGCAAACATTAGCTTTTGTTCAAGGGGCTAACAAGAAGATGGCTCAGTGGGACTTGCCACAAAGCCGGAGACCTGAGTTTTAAACCCTGGACGCATATAATAGGAGAGAACCAACTCCCCAAAATTGTTCCCTAACCTATACACATGCCATGGAATGTGTGTGCACATAGTAAATGTAATTTTTATTTACTTATTTGTTTGTTTGGTTGGTTTGAGACAGGGTTTGCCTGTAGCCCTAGCTGGCTTGGAATTCACAATGTAGACCAAGCTGGCCTTGATCTCACAGAGATCTGTCTTTGCCTCCCTAGTGCTGGGATTAAAGGCCTGTGCCCACACAATGGGTTAATAAGTTTAATAATAATAATAATAGACAGCTGGGTGTTGTAGCAGAGGCAAGCAGATCTCTATGAGTTCTGGGCAAGCCTTGTCTACATAGTGAGACTCTTGTCTTTAAAAAAAAAAAAAAAAAGACGTGCATTAATCCATAAAGTGAAAAGAAAGCTGCATTCAAAGTAGGAAGGACTAAAATCATAGTATGACATCAGGATTCACCACAGAAGTGATGCTACACCGAAAATCAGAAACTTCACATAAAGGAATGTGGCAAATCTTTCAGTACAAATTTAGTGCTGACAAATCAGATTATTTACTACAGAAGAGAAACTTTAATGACATAATGACTGACAAATCCTTTCAAAATTCTTATCTTGTTAGACACAGATAATCTATATTAAATAAAATATAGAAATACAGTAATGTGGCAAAGTTTTCTGGCAAAATTCACACCTAATACTCAGAGAGTTTACAGTTGAAAGAAAAATTGCAAATGCAGTGAATGTGGGCAAAGCCTACATTACAAGTTCAATAATTAACGGACTTGGGAAAGAAATATACAATGTATAACTACAGTGTATAAAGTCTGGAAACTTACAGGGTAAATGCTGGGTGTAGTGATGCACATCTTTAATCCTAGCTCTCAGGAAGCAGAGGTAGGGGAATTTGTGAGATCGAGACCAGCCTGGTCTACATACTGAGTTCCAGGAGGGCTGGAACTAAGGAGATCCTGTCAACCCTCCTCCCCTCCCAAAAAATCCTCACAAGGTAAGGAGGCAAACTCCACATCAGAATATGTGAAACCCTGGTATCAGTCACAAGGATACTGACTTCAGAGAATCCTCCTCACCCCTCAAGCGATGGTAAGACACAAGTAGTTTATTAACTGAGCATGTAACAGCAGTTCAAGACCTTACATGACTAGGATTTTTCCTCGAGAAAAGTGGTATGTTACCAGGGAGTGATTATATGACAAAATACTGAAAAGGAAATAATGGCCCCTTTTCCATTGAATGATTAAGAAGTGAGGTATACCAAAATTGATGAAAACATTAGTCTTATTATTGAAAAGCGGACAGCTGTCCAAGCGAGCTTAATCAAAAGCACCACTCAACTGGGCATGGTGGGGTATGTCTGTAATACAGGCTGACCAGTTCAAGGCCAGCTTGGGCCACACTGCAAGATCCTGAATCAAAAAATAAAACACAGGGCTAGCAAGTTGGCTCAGCAGCTAAAGGCACCTGTTGCACAAGCCTGACAACCCCGGTTTGAATCCCAGAACCAAGCTGTCCTCTGACCTCCACACATACTCACCCTCTCAATAATAAAAATTAGTTTTGAGGCCAGCCAATTCTACATAGGGAGTTCCAGGTTAGCCTGGTGCTACATATTTCAGACCCTGTCCCAAAAAAATCAAAACAAGGCTGGGCATTGTGGTTCATGCCTTTAATGCCAGCTCTCGGAGGCAGATGATCTCTGTGAGATGGAGGTCATTCTGGTCTACATAGTGAGTTCCAGGTCAGCTAAGGCTACAAGACGGTCCTGTCTCAACAAATACGGAAAACAAAAAACAAAAAACAGGGGCTGGAGAGACAGCTCAGTGGTCAAGACCACTGGCTGCTCTTGTAGAGGACCCACGTTTGATTCCTAGTACCCACATGGTGACTAACAGCTGTGTATTAACTCCAGTTCCAAGGGTTCTGATGACCTCTTCTGACTTCCACAGGCACTAGACAACACGGATGCACTTACAGAGACGTGCAGGCTATACACTCACACACATAAAATAAAAATAAATAAAATTTAAAAACAACAAAACTCCAAAACAAAACAATCAACAAAAATCACAGGTTTGATGAGCTGTCTCAGTGGGTAAAAATGCTTGCTGTGGGCCAGGCATGGTGATGCATGCTTTTAATTCCAGCCGAGGGCAGGCAGATCTCTGTAAGTTATACCCTAGTCTGGTCTACACAGGGAATTCCAGACCCACTAGGTAAGATCTCATCTCAAAACAAAACAAAAACAAACAAACAGAAAAGGGCTAGGAATGTAGTTCAAGGGTATAGAATTTGACAGTCTCTGGGTTCCTAGGTCCCATCTCCAAAAAACATCAACAACAGGAAGAAGCACTCATGTAAGACTTAGATCTGTGTCAATATAGTCTTAGCTTTGAGTCATCCTTGACAACTCCAACTGGCTTACCTTTGTCCTCACATCTCTAGGAGTGGCTGCTTTAATTCCTAATGATTTCTGGACTCATATCTTCTCTATTCCTAGTCCCATTGCCCTAACTCGGTGTTCATCGATCCTGGAAATTAGAGTCTCACCAACTTGCCCCTTCTCTCTTTACACCTAAATTTCTTTCTTTTTAAAAAAGATTTATTTTTATTTATGTGCTTGAATGTTTGCCTACATGTACGCATGTGGGTGCTGGGTCATCTGTAAGAGCAAAAAGCTCTCCTAACCGCTGAGTATTTCTTCAGCTCCTACCCCCTAGATTTCTTACTGTCTGTCCCTCTTCTCTCATTTTTAGCTGAATTTGATTCTATCAAATCTTCCTGTAAAAGCCATGGATCAAGTACAGAATGTTAAATAAAACATTTTTCTTTTCTTCTGTCCTCTTGGCAGTGTTCAATCTTGACAATCACCTGCATTCTGAAACACTCTTTTCCTTAGTTTGTGTTTTTTTTTTTAAGATATCCAACACCTTATTTTCTTCCTCCTATTTCTATTGTTCTTCCACATTAAAGCTAATTTATCATGAGGTGCTCCTTTTATTTTTTTAGTGGTAGAGACTGAACACAGGAACACTGCACAGCCTACCCCAGCCTAATCTGTGTAGACACACACTTTTACCTAAGTGCTATCTGTGATTTCCACAGTTACTGGATATGTAGAGATAAACACAGATAATTGAACCTCTACCTAGAGTCCCAGACCTCCCTCTTGGAGTGCTAGACTTCTATATTCAATGGTGTTTGGATGCCTTCCCTTGAAGATCAGAGATCTCCTGTCTAAATTTAAACCCCTCTCATTAACGGCACTGCCATCCATTCTGCTGCTCCAGTCAACAGACCCAGTCACGACTGATCCCCACCCCCACTCCAGCCATCACATGCACTCATCAAATCCTGATGACTCAATCCTAACTTTTATTCCCTAGTATTAGCACCTCAGTCACTGCCATCAAGAATATCTAGGACTCCATACTAGGAACAATCTTTTACTGGCCAGGAGATGGCACAGCAGGAAAAGGTACTTGCCAACACATGTGCTGAGTCAACCTGAGTTTGATCCCCAGAACCCACACAGTGGAAGGAAAGATCATACTCCTGCAGACTGTCTGCTAACCTCCACATGTGAGCCCCCTGGCACCCTCCTACCCCTACCTGCAAACAAACAAAACAAAATTTTTAAAAGTTTCATAGATGGAACTTTTTTATACTCCCAGGAATGTTTATGTACAAAGCAGCAAGTGAGTGGCATGCAGGATACATGGACAATGCTAAATGGAATCCAACTACAACAACCAATAGGACAGCCTTGAATGTGGACGGGATTTTATAAGTGCTTCAGTTCAGCAGAACCGACAATGAAATGGGGGCTGTAGAAGAGACTGGTTTAAGAGCTTTAGAAGTAATAACACCTTTATCTTTGCACAGTGCAGTTTTCATTTTGTCATGTTTTGTTTTGAGACAAGAGTCTCCTATACAGTCCCAGCTGGCCTACAACTCATGGTGCTCCTGCTCATCCTCCTGAGTGCTAGGATTACGGCATGCATCACCATACCCTGCTCACAAATTTTATTTTTTCATTTTTGTGTTCTTGTGTATTACATGCATGTATGTGTGTCAGATCCCCTAGAACTGGAGTTACGGACAGTTGTTAGCCACCATGTGGGTGCTGGGATTCAAACCTGGGTCTTCTGAAAGAACAGCTAGTGCTCTTAACCAGCTCTCCAGCCAGCACAAAATATTTCTTAACACCTGTATTTCACCGAGTCTTCACTAACAACCTTAAAATAGTATTATCCACCATTTATTTTAAGAAGCCTGGGACTCAGCAAGGTTAAAGGCCACTCTCTTTATGAGACTATGCTTTAGAAAAACCTACACAAAGCAACTCAGAGGAGACTTTAGTGACAAGATCATAGAATAACCTGGTGTGGCAGGTACACACACTCAGGGAGGCAGAGGCAGGCAGATCTCTGTGATATCAAGGCCAGTCTAGTGTACATAGTGAATTCTAGGCCAGCTGGGGGTACAAGGAGACCCTGTCTCAAAACAAAAGAAAGAAGTTGGGTATCTGCAATACAGAAAGTCAAAAACAGTAAGGAATCAAAGATGGATGAGATTTACTGCCCTAGTGTCTGTCCCAACAAAAATGTATGCAGGAGCACCAGGCCAGGAAGGATGAGTGGGAGACTCAGGGAGTAATCAATGGTTTAGTGTTGTCTCTGAAAGCAGCCATTACTAACTATGGGGTGGCTGGATAAAACTGGAGGGAAAATAAAAAAAGAGGTGTTCTGGATTACTACTTTTGTAGAATAGTTATCACTTAAAAGGGCTTTATGACTTGCAGCCAAAAGCAAACTAGATTTCATTATCCTATTTTAGCACCAATAAGACAATCCAAAAGTCAGTTAATTCAGTAGCTCAAAAACATGAAGAGACCCTCTCTATTCTCATCCTCTGAAGCTGACTACCATCTTTGTTTTTGGTCTCTTTCCATGCACTTATAAGCAGATAATATGCCACAAAAATTTCTCTCTGTTAAAGAAAACCTCTTAGCTTGGTGTCCATTTCTTCCGTTTTTCTTCAGTGCTGGGGATAGAACCCAGGGCCTTGTATATTCTTGGCAAGCACTTTGCCACTGAGCTATATACCTAGTCCTTGGTTTTTTGAGACAGAGACTTGCTATATAGTTCAAGCTGCCCTAAATACATGATCCTTTTGCCTTCACTATTTAAGGGCTGGGATTACAGGCTACTGTCACCATATGCTACTCAAACTTTTTAAAAAAAGAATTTAGTTTGTTAATTGAGTATTAAGGGAGTGTGTGCATATATATGTGAAGGTCACAGAAAAACTTGTATTCTAGGGATTCGACTTAGGTTGTCAAGCTTGAAGGCAAATGCCTTTACCTATTAAGCCATCTCTCACTGGCCCCACTCAAATGTCTTTCTTTTTCAGACAAGGTCTCATTGTGTGGTTCCATTATAGCTCGGAACTTGCTATGCAGACCAGGCTGGCCTCAAACTCACAAAGACCCCTCAGGAGACCGAGGTCTTTATTAAAGATGTTTAGAAAAATGCAACCTCTATAGTTACAAGCATTTCTAACACAGGGCTAATGACAGTGGAATCACACTACAAAGGGTGATTTGTCCCTGCCTCCTGAGTGCTGGGATTAAAGGTATATACCTAAACACAGGGCTCAAACTTCTTTGAAACTAGGTCTTGCGATGTTGCCCAGGCTAGCCTTCAATTGCTGGGCTCAAGTAATCCTCCTGCTTCAGCTTGAGTAGCTGGGACAAAAGGTGCATGCTACCATGTAATGATTTTAACTTTTAAACAGCTTGTTAAGGTCTACAAAAGCTTCTTCAGCTCACTAAACCACTGGAAATTTTCAGCTTTTATCTTACAGAACTATAGTGCAATGAGCTGTTCACTGAAAGGTCATTACATGATACATAACTATTAACTAGGTATGACTTTGCCTGGGTTCAATATTCAGCCCTGCCAAAAAACAAAATAAAGCCACAAAACTAAGACACAAATATACATACTAGGCCTGGTAGGTCTGGAAGTATAGTTCAGTGATAAGAGTTTCTGGGCTTCAATTTCCTCAACTAAAACATGAGAATCTGAGAATTGAGTTAATGTGCAAAGTATTTAGAAGAATGCCCATCACTTAGCAAGTTCCATGTACGTACTGGCTGGTATTACTAATATAGTTTTCCTATATCTTTTTTTTTAAGATCAACCAAAAAATATAAAACACTTCACAAATTTGTGTGCCGTCCCTGAGCAGGGGCCTTGCTAATCTTTGTATCGTTCCAATTTTAGTATAAGTGCTGCCGAAGTGAGCACCCATAGCTGCCTTTTTTTTATAGCTCTTACATTTTGGTGAAACCAGTTTAAAATACAAACTGGCAAACAACAATTTCCTAAAAAGCTAGCAAATCACCTTTAATTAAGATGGTTTTTCTAGAAGTTCCCCAGGCTTCCTTCCAGATCTGATCAGCCTAAATGAATTACGGCCTGGGACAGCAGAATTATAATGACTGGTTTAGAGTTTATATTAGTTAAGACATATTCCTGAGATGTCAGGAGAGATTGCCAGATTTCCAGTTAGTAAGATAGTGAGATGGAGATAAAACAGCCAGCATGTTCCAAAACTCAGGAGAGTAAGGTCTTTACTAGAGATGTTCAAAATAATGCAACCTTATAATTGCAAGCATCTCTAACACAGGGCTAATGGCAGTGGAATCACTACAAAGGCCTGTTTAAAATAGTAAACTTTAGTACAGCAAAAACAATATAGAATAAGGCCAAGAGAGTAGACTTCAGAGCAGTGAAGGGCTGGAGAGATGGCTCAGAGGTTAAGTGTACTAGTTATTTCTGCCAGTATGATTTCTAGCACCGGCATGGTTGCTAACAACTGTAATTCATCCCAGAGGCTCTGACGCCCTCTTCTAGTATCCAAGGACCTTGCATACATACTGCACCTACATACATGCAGGCAAAACACATACATTAAGAAAAAAAAAAAGGGCAGTGAAATACAGCAAGTTCTAGGTAAAAGTAGGCAGTTATAACCGTACCCACAGGGCCTAGACTACCAGCCTTGCACTAGTTACCCAATCTTCTCAAAGCTTTCTCATAACGGGGAACTGAAACTATCCTGGTCTATATGCTGATTAAATACATCCTTATATCATTTTGATCACTGAAGTTGGAAGGTCGCTTGATGTTATAGACTAAAAATTCTCTCAGGTTTTTTTATTTATTCAGGTTTTGTTCTTACACAGAAGAACTTTCATCTCACAATCTAACAGAAAAATACCAAACTTAGAGGTTTATGTAAAGTAAAATGTGTAAGAATTTCACTTCTAGCTACTACTTTTACCTGTGTTATCTTCTGAGACTGTTTCTCAATCTGCTAAAATGAATTTCACTGAGCTTAATATTGGTTCTTGTCTCTGGGACACCAGTTCAGTTCTTAAACACAGGTCTATCAATCTTAGCATTTCCAGAGGATTCTCGAAACTAGAGTGTTTTAAAGGAAGGAGCTGACATTACTGATGGTGGAATAGGACGTCCTGTTTACAGAGCCCCTATTAGACTCCAAATACTGTGTTATCTAATTTAGACTCCAAACACCCTGGCAATGCTGCACCCTTCTAGCCCTTTCTACAGATATAGAAAGCTCAGAAATGGAAGCATATAACATTTACTGCAGACTTTTAACTGCTTTCTATAGGCACCATTCTGTTTGTGAAATAACTAGATGAAAGCTAAGAAGAGACAGGCTCAGTTATAATACCAGGTCCAGATCTAAAGTCACCTTCTGGCAGCTCCAGGGAATAATTTATGTTCACTCAGAATCAGGGCTTACAAAAAAAAAATCAGAATCTTTTAGGCACCACTCCCACAATCGCTGGGATCAGCAGTTCACTCAACTTTTTCAGTTTCCTTTAGTCTAAAAATTTCAAACTGGGTCCCAAACAAAACACACCTTGACAACTTTATGAAGGGTTAAAAAGCTTTCTTTTCCTTCTTCCAGCCCACCACTAGAGGGCCAGGCCATAAAAAGCAGCAGTTCAATACTCTGGAGTGATTACCTTGGGTCAGTCACTCACTGTGTGACCTTGGGTAAGTTACCACTCTGCCTCAGTTTTCCCATCTGTAAAACAGAACACTGCAGCACCTATTCCACCAAGTTGTAAATGAGGTAAAATAAGGCACATAAAGCAGTCAGAACGCCTGCACATACTGATTAGCAAATCTAAACAGTTCTTACTGATGCAAAGAAATAAATTCTGGTTTGGTGTCTTTAATTCAAAGACTTCGCCATCATATTCCCTTGGACAAAGGGCTAGGCATCCAGAGTCCTCTCGAAAAGATCAACAGGTCTCTCTTTTTTCTTCTAAGCAGCGCTGGCCCAGAAACCTCAAGTCTCTGACCTGTCGATGCCTAGAGGTCTTGAGCTCTGGTTTCCAACACGAAGAGGGCTGTCACCACGTCTAACCCGACCACCCCATCTGCGCACCGGCTCGGGGCAATTCTGGCCTTCAGAGGACCACGCGCTGCCCTCGGCCCGGCTGGCCCGGCCGGCTCCCTTCACCGAGGGGCTCTACCCCATCGGGTAGGTAGGGAAGGCTTCGGCTGGTCCAGCAGCGCGGCGGCCCAATGCTTGGGGGAGCGCGGTGGCGGCATCCAGGCCTGCGCCCGGAGCCCGCCCCCGGCCCCACAGCCCGCGCAGGGCGGAGGAAGGCCTGCCTGCACCCCGGGCGCGCGGGCTCGGACCCGAGGCCGCCACGTGGGGACCCGGGAGGTGCTGGGCGTCCCCGGAACCAGCCCCGGAGCACTGCTCGGCGCGCGGCCCTCCTCCGGCCCCAAACTGGCCCGAGGGGCACTCGCGACCTGGTTTCCCTTCCCAGGCCTATCTGGACGCTCTGGACTCCGTCCTCAGACAGGAGACAGGCCCCCGCCAGACCGCACGCCCCAAGCTCAGCCGGAACACGCAGTTGCAGGGCTGCCTTACTCACCCATCGCGGCTCCGCTCGCTCAGACTTGGCGGCGGCCGCTGCGGTAGCTACAGCGGCAGCTTCAGCAGACAATATGGCGGACCTGCGGGACGGCAGCCTAACCGGGACAAAACGCCTAATCGTACCAAACGCGTTCTCAATCTTCACCGCCCCCTTCCTTCCCTAGGATTGCCAAATAGGCGTGTGTTTAAAGAGAACACCGCCACTGAAGGTTGGGAAAAGGGATGGAACTTCAAAGACCGGGTGGAGGGAGATCAGGAGGGGTATGTACAAAAGCGGGCCAAGTGCACAGCTGTTTTGTTATTATTTCTTCTTTAGGGTGAGGCCTCCTTTTTCATAAACTTTTTCTCTCAGAAATTTATCCCTTTCTTTCATAATTAACGCCCATTATAGACTCCGTGATGAATACGGAATCACCTAGAGAGGGGAAGAGATTTCCTCCAGGGTATATAGATAAGGAAAGGAAGAAGGCAGGCCTAAATACAGGTTTTCTTTCTTTGTTTTTGTTTGTGGAAGGCAGGATTTTATGCAGCTGTTACTGCCTTCCTCCCTAAGGGTAGCTGAGGATGTCCTTGAATTCCTGATCCTCTGGCCTACACCCCGCCAGTGCTGAGATTACACGTGTGCAGCATCATAGCCACAAACTAAAACCAGGTTTTCTAAATGTGTCTAGCACTCAAAGCTCTAGTTGAGATTACAGTATTTTGTTTGTTTAAACAGTGTCTCAGGCTGGGTGTGGCAGCTCACACCTTTAATCCCAGCCCTGGATGTGGTGGTGCATGCTTTTAACCATCCTACTAATCAGGAGGCAGAGGCAGGCAGATCCCTGTGCGATCCAAACAAGTGGTGAGTTCCAGGCCTGCTGGAGTTACAGGAAACCCCTGTCTCAATATCAAGATAATAAATAAATAAATAACAAGAAATGATTTTAAAAATGAAAATAGAAAAATTGCAGCTGGGAGATATAGCTTCATGGAAGGGAATGTACTTCGAATACCTAAGGCCCTAGGTTAGATCCCTAGCACAAAGAGATAGTGACCACTACAGTATAGTTTGACAGAGCAATTCTGTCAAGTCACTATTTATCCTCTCAGCAAGAGCTTTAAGGGCAGGGGTCAGTTCTGTATTGCTTATCACTTTATCTCCAGCACCTAGCAGTGTCTGGATCACTGCTAGTAAATGAATGAACAAACAAATTAATTGGACTGTGAGTTACAGAACAAGGGGTGTGAGCTCACTTTTTATTGGGGAGGAAATTAAGGCTCTGAGTGTTCATGTGCTTTTTTTGAGTCTAGGGATTTCCGTCTGACACCTATCAGGCCTCCCTTTTTGTATAACAACATGCCAGGTCTCCTGTTCTCCCCCTCAACACACAGAGCTGGATTATGTAGTCACTAGTCTCTATCTATTGGAAACAGTGAAGAGCCTTTCATTTAGCCCAACAAATTGCCAACTCTATCCAACTGCCTGCATTAAAGGAAGCAACTCAAGTCAAATGCTTTGACTCAAGCTTAGGAAAGAAAATGCAGTTTTCCTTCCTACTGCCACTCCTTAAAGCCAGACCGTGATTCTTCATCTGTTTCGCTTGCTTCCTCCTGCGATTTTCCTTGCTCCTGCCGATATCCTTAAAACTATGGACATTAGGGACCAGTGACATGGAGCAACATGTAACAGTGCTTCCCGCCCAAACCTGATGACCTGAATTCAATCCCAGGAATCTCTAGGGGAATAAAACTGATTCCTAAAAGTTGTCCTCTGACCTCTATACATGTGTTGTGACATGGACATGCCTGCACTCATGTACACACACATCATCATCATTATCATTATCATCATCATCATGCTGTTAGTATCACTCTTTAGCTTATCAACTTCCCACTGCTTGCTTGCACACAGGCTGGTCCTTACCAGATTCTTGGGTAACTCCCCATCTAGAAATCCAGGCTCCAGCCATGTTTGAAGAACCCTTTTTCCTAAAGCAGGCCTCTGTCCTCCCTTCTTTTCAATTGCTGTTCCCTCAGCTTGGAATGCAGTACCACCCTGGCTGCCCTTGACCTTGTGATGAACTATTCAAGATCAAATTCAAACTACTGGGTATGGTGGTACAAGCTTTAATCCCAGCACTCCCAGTGGCTGAGGCCAGCAGATCTTTGTAAATTGGAGGTCAAAACCCAACAAAGACAACTCAAAGGCTTGAGTGGTAGTGCACGCCTTTAATCCCAGTACTCCTGAGGCAGAGGCAAGGTGCCAGTCTCTATGACTGAGGCTAGTCTGGTCTACATACTGGCAAGCTGGGACTACTGGGAGACCCTGTCTCAAAAAGACCAAAAAAAAAAAGGCTGAAGAGATGGCTCAGTGGGTTAAGAGCATAGGTTCTTAACCTCTTGCAGAGGACCCAGATTTGATTCCCAGCACCCACAATAGCACCTAACATCTGTGTGTACCTCTAGTTCCAGGAAATCCAATGCCTTCTTCTGATCTCTGTGGGTACTGTAAGACATGGGAGCATTTACATACATGCAGACAATACACTCATATTCATAAAAGAAAAATATTTTAAAAAGACCAACAGAACAACAAAACAATTCAATTATCGACTCTTCAGAGAAGCCAGTCGTTCCAGGCAGGGTATCTGTCTTCTCTGTTCCCACAGCGGTAGCCCACTTTCCTTAGCACCTCACACCAATTTGCTCACAAGGTATATTCATTTCTCCCTAAGGGATGAGATCTTTTTATCTGTGTAGCTATCCTAGGGTTCAGCGTGGCCAAAACTGCGTCTCCCATCCACCACCAAGCTTATCTGCATACCCTGTGGCCAGAAAGAAAATGCTGTCTGCACCCCTTTCTTTCAGGCTCAGAGCACTCTGTCCTATGCCCAGTGAAACCAGGTAACCATCCACCGGTCTGTTTCCATTCTAGATGCTCACAGGATAGCCCCTCCCATCCAGCTTCTGCTGCCCTCTGCACCTCTTACATTTTCTTTATTCTTCCTGCTGTAGGAGCCACACTCTGCTGCCCTCTCCCAACACACTGGAGTAGGAGTGACAGCTCACATTTTCCTAGGGTTGCCAAAATGAGGCTGCCAATGCCAGAGGTACACAGCAGCATCTGGTACACAACAGTCATTCAGTTAGCAGTGCAGTCGCAGCTACCAGGGCCTCTGGTATCTCCTCATCTCCCATCCACTGAAGAAGGCAGAGCCCACAGAAGCCACAAGTGGAGTGACCCAACCCAGAATTCCACACCTCTGACTCCCTGCCTTCCAGGGACAAGGAAAAGAACCACAGGACACAGGCTTGTTGGGAATATAAAAATAAGACTTTTCTTTTTCCTTTATCACATCAGTTACCAAAGAAAGAAACAGTATGTAACAAAAATACAAAGCTCTGGTGGATTTTTTTTTGTCTTTTTTTTTTTTTAACCCCTTACCCAACCTTCCTCAACAGGGCCTGGCCCCGAGGCTCCTGAGTGGAGCCTGGACGCTGTCCCCGGCTGATCCTGGGGGCTCAGGAGAACCGGTGGTCCAGATCCCTCTGCGGGCTGGCTGAGTATGAGTAGGCTTTGCCCAACACTAGGCGGTCCCGGAGCAGCTTGAAGAAGGCATAGTAGTTGCTGAAGAGGATGAGGGCCAGTGAGATGGTCTGGTGCCATTTCTCAGAGGACATTAAGGAGTACAGCTGGTAGACAATGACGGCTCCCTCTAGCAGCAAGAGGATGTTGAGGATCCTCAGGGGATTGCTGAAAAAGAACTACCCAGGAAAGAGTATGCTCCAAAACCTGCTTCTTGGACGAGGGCATCTTGGAGCGTGATCGGGAAGTGGGCAAGCTCTCGGGGCTTCATGTGTACTTGGGTGGGAGAAAGACTCTGTGGGGTTGTGTGTGGACACTCTGCCTCGTGTCTTCACTTGTGTTCTACCTGACACGGTGCTTCCACATAAGTTGTTTAAGATTCTTCCAAAAAGCCTGTCTGGAGAGGTTTTACACCATTTCAAACTCTTTCCACAATCACCTCCTTTTTATATGTCATCCTCTGGAATAGTGTTGGGCTTGAACAGATTAGAACCAAGCTCTCTTGTTTTTTTCCAGTGCTAAAGATTGAACCCAGGCTTTACATGTGCAGCAAGCTGTATTCCAGCAAATCTTATGTCATCAACATGGAAACCCAATGATTTACTTTTAGTTGCTAGGGCTCCAAAGGTGGAATTGCACCTACTACTTCCTTTGTAGCACCCTTACTAGACTGGAAGCTTCCAGGGAACATGATAACGCTCTTAGAAGGCGTTTCAAAGGGAAAGAGAGTACAGAATTCAATTTTCTGCCAAATTCAAGAGGGCTCAATGTCTAGCAATCTCAATTTGCAGGGGCCAAAGTACCTAAACCTCAAGAGCTGCTTACAGGCCAGGAGGACGGGTAGCAGGAAATGGTAGCTCAAGAGACCAGATGCCAGGCTCAAGCCTGCACTGATAGGCTGCAAGACTCAGGGCAAGTCCCTTCTCTTAAGAATTAAAAAGAAGAGCCCAATCAATGACTTCCTAAACTATGATCCTTAGGAGCTTAGCCCCAGGTTCCCTAAGGTCCCTCAAGAGTTGCAGCAGAGTGACTGGAAAGTAAAGAGATTCCAGCCTCTTTGAATAGAGTGGTATCATGGAGTCCAAAAGCTGGACTTTGATCTCCGTGTTAGAAAAGGGGTCACAACAACAAAATAAGTAAATCAGAGACCAGGAGTTTGAGCAACCCTTTTCCAGAGTGCTGACTCATGCCGTTTGCATTAGTTCCTAGTTCCCCAATAGGGTACCCTTAAAGAGGTTAAACAATGCCCAGCACACAGTATGGAACGATCAATATTATTTTCACTGCTAAGAACCCCTCCATTGAGGGCTCTGAAAGATCTGCACCACGGGAGCTGCAGTAATGTCCCTCTGTATGGTTGTCCTTGTGCCGGACGTGTGCAGTCTTCCTCTGGCTTTCCAGAACAGTGAAAACAGCCACCATTTTCCTCCTTGCTAATCCTACCCACCCCCTGCCCAGTACATTAGGTCCCACCCTCCTTCCCATAAAGGGACACTCACGTGGAACCGGAAGTGGGAGACGTCAGAGGGGATGGCCACGTTGTAGTGGCCCACTGCTTTGTAGACATTCTTGCTGTGCTTCACCAGCACGCCCTGTGGCCACATGCATTCTTCTGTCCACCTGGAGGTAAGGGTACATGTTGCCCCCAGCTCACCCATGAAAATGGGAATCAGATGATGGACACAGGGTGACCACTAAGGCTCTACTTCCATTTCTACCACTCTGACAGTGACCCCTATTCTGAGTATTAGCTGCCTCTTCTGTAAAATAGGGTAACAACCATAAGCAATTCACTGCATTGGGAATCAGAAGTCTAGGGCTGAGGGACTGTCAAGAAAAGCCTTCTCCCTGTCTATCTGCCCCATGTGTAACCTCCCATGAGTCCAGTACACAGCTGTCTGGGAGGACTCCAAAACACCAGGATGAGCTTGGCCATACTGTTTAAAATGTGCTGGGGATTTATAGAGCCTCCTGGGTTTGACATGGCCTCCTGCCCAGCTCCTGTGTGGCTTTCCGCTGCACTGCTAATATCCCTGCCTAAGTCTCTTGTTCCAAATAGCCTGACTTTCCTGATGGCTTGTCCTTTTAGCAGGCTCTTCCACAAAGCCTTTATCAAACTCTACAGACTTGACTTGTCCATTGTTCCTTGAAGCTCTTGCTACTTACTGGTTTACAGTCCCCAAAGTCTGACATTTGTTTCCTTTTCTATATCCCTTTCTTTAGGAAGGAGACAGTGTTCAGTGTCCAGTTCATGTCTTGTGTCCTCAGAGAATGCCATAAAGCCTGACACTGAGAGGCCGAATGAGACCAGTGAGTTTTCTTCTAATGTCTCAGGAGATTCCAGAGACTGGGAACTACAGCCACAAACAGCTCTCATCTAAGCTACACTCCTGCCTTGTTAATCCATTCACTTAAGAGCTAGCTGTGTTACACACAACCTCAAGGATATAACACAAAATGAAAGAGGTTGGACACAGGAATATCTACTTACAATTTCATTTATATAGGGTTCTAGAATAAAAGAAAAGGTTTTGTATAATCTCATTTATATGAAGTTTTTGAATAGGGAAAACCAATCCATGGTGAAATAAAGGCTGTTATTTGGTGTGTGTTGGGATGTGTCACTGGGAAGGATCATGCAGACATTTCCTATGAGGGTAGATGATATGGGCATATATGCCTTTATTAAAACCCAAATAATTGCCATGTGGTGGTGCACACTTTTAATCCCAGCACCCAGAAGGCAGAGGCAGGCAGGTCTCTCTAAGATAGAGGCCAGCCTGGTCTACAAAGTGAGTTCTAGGCCACCTGGGGCTATAGGGAGATCTTGTCTCAAAAAACACAAAAATTAAAATTAAAAAAAAAATCAAACAATTGTAGGATCTTCAATTTGCATATTTCACTCTATGCAAATTTCACCCGAAAACAAAAAACACAACAAGACTATATACAAAACCCACAAAAACATTTGCAGTGCACTCATCATAGCTAGGCACTGTGGCGGGAGGGAGTAGACAGCTGAGTGCCACACAGGCAAGCTAGTAAGTGAGGGGATAGGGCGTGGGGCCCCGGGTGGAGAGGACACAACACCCTTCTGCAGGGTCAGGAAGAGTGTTCTTAGAAGAAGCCGGGTACTAAAGGATGTATAGGAACAGACAGAATTGGGAGCTAGGAAAGGAGAGCAGGAAGGACTTTCCAAGCAAAAGATAGCTCATGGGGGAAAATGCATAAAGCAAATGAGGACCCCAAGAGCTTCGGGCTGGCTAGAGGCAGAGTATGACTTGGGATGCAGTAAGAGAAGAGGGGCTCACAGGGCTCAACTCAGCCGCTAGGAAGCTGTGCAAAGGAGCCCAGATCCTATCTGAAGTCCTCAGTGAGCTGCACACTGACTGGTTTATCTTCATATTCAGCTAAGTTTTCTTTCTAATCCTCCCTTCCATCAGGGCCTGAGGCTAAGCCGAGCCCTCTTTTGGCCCATTCCTAAGGTCTGTCACTCTGCTGTACTGCTTACACAGCATAGAGAGGATCCTGGCTGACAAGGAGAGCCAGCACAAGGAGGTTTTGCCTACGGTGTCCATTTGCGTTTTGACTCTGTATATGAACCCGTCCTAGCAGTCTTTTCTTGGCCAGACCCTGTTCTGGGCCTGAGACTCAGATGTGATTTAGGGATGGTCCTGGCCTTCAGAGCTTCTGATCTAATGAGAGAATGCTTAGTACAGGGAAGGCAAAAAGTACTCAGCTAAAGCACTGTGGAATGATTGAGGCTAAAGGAAGGTCAGCGTAGCACCTTAGGTCTCCTGTGCAGGGGGATACCTGCTTCTGCTCTAGGTGCAGCACTAGCCTGCACTGGGCCTTCTGCCTCATTTATTTTTTTATGTGATTGTCATTCCCCATTACTCTGTGAACTTGTTGGGGATTTCATCTGCTGTTCTGACTTGCATCCCTCCTTCCTTCCCTGGAGAGGCTTCATTCGCTATAAGCAAAACCAGCACCCTATCTTGTCCCAACTGAGGTTTCTAAAGCACACCTTGGAAAGGGTCCTTCTACTGTTCAGAGGCTTCTAGGACTCCCCTCATCCTGTAGGTCAAAAAGCAAGCTCCTCAACCTGATATAGAGTACCAAGCCTGGTCTGGATTAGGTGGATGTGAGCCTCTACTGAAGGTACAGGCAACATAATAGTTGAGGGGGAAGTGAAGCAAGGAATGAATGCACAGATGCACAAGTGAGCCAAGCCAGCCAGTGGAGGAATCAGTCAGTCAGTGAATGAGGAAGTCAATGACACTGTGCATTACTACCCAGCCCCTCTGATCTCCAGGACATTGCTACCTCCCTGGGGACAGAGAACAGATCTGTCTTGGGCCCTACTACACACCGTACTCTGGACACATAGCCTAATAGACAAGACAAGCTTAATAACTATTTGCTGGCCAACCACAGCAGTTAATGAACAACAGAGCAAATGAGCCCACACCCTGACTTGGGGGGGCCTAGGTTTAGTTGGGCAGAGCAGGGTGGGGCAACTCACGGGTGCTGCAGCACATTGGAGCAAAGAGCTGGGTCCACCTTTTGCCAGCAGCCCAGATGGGCAGCAGCCTTGTGAAGCAGGTCACAGTAGCTGGCAGGAAGCAGATGCTGCATGAGAATGACGGAGGTGCTGATGGATACCAGCAGAAAGAGCTCGCAGGACCAACGCTTGTCATAGTAGTGTGTATTCTGGGGAGAGTAGGATGGAAGTCAGTCTTTGAATGCCCACAAGGGCCTCATCCCCTCTTCCCTGATTCTACTGAGAAGGACAGTACTGAGGATTTAAGATCCCCTGAAGCCAAAAATTAAGCACCTAACAAGGGCAGCTTAGATCCTCTGCCCACCAGTGAATTTCCTACAGAGGAAAAGTGCTCTTCCTGCCTCCTACACTGAGACAGAGCATGCTCTGGGGTCCAAGAGAGGGGACTTCTGATCTTGACTCTGCTGTATTTAACTATGTCACTTTAGGTAAATTATTTAACTCGTCTGTATACTTGCCTCATGAACTAAATGACAAGGAGAACCAACAATAACAAGGCATTAAAAGGATTTTAGCATATAGGAAAGGTCTGGGGCTGGAGATACTCAGTGGTTAAAACTACTGTCTCTTCTTGCAGGGGACCCAGTTTCAGTTCCCAGCACCCCAGCTAACAATGGTCTGTAACTCCAGTTCCCAGGGATCTGACACCCTCTTCTGACCCCCATGGGCATTGCAAGACATGAGTGCATTACATACACACAGGCAATACACTCATATGCATAAAATAAAAATATTTTTTATATTTAAAAACATTTTTGGTCATTTTGAGACAGGGTCTTCCTATAGATACAGCTGGTCTGGAACTCGCTATGTAGACCAGGCTGGCCTCTATATCACAGAGATCTACCTGCCTCTGTCTCCTGAGTGCTGGGACTAAAGATGTCTGCCACCACAAGGAGCCACACCTAGCAAAAATAATAATTAAAAAAAAAAAAAGTTCTGCTGGGCGTGGGGCACATTCCTGTAATCCCAATAATCAGGAGGCAGAGGCAGGAGAATCTCTGTGAGTTCCAGGTCAGCTGGGGCTACAGGGAAATGCTGTCTCAAAAAAAGGAAAAAGAAAAAGAAAAAGAAAGTTCTCAGCACGCTGTAAGTTGTCAAAAGTCATCAAGTCCTTTCAATCTCTCAGTCTCCATGGTTTTTTTTTTCTATGATTGTTTTGCCTCTATATATGTATATGCACTAAGTGTCTACCTGGTACTCTTGGGGACCAGAAGAGGGAGTCAGATCCCCTGGAACAAGTGTTCTTAACTGCTGAGCCATCTCTCCAGCTCTCCAGCCCCTCAACTCCAATCTTTAAAGTACAGATGACCTGGCAAGCTGGCTTGGTGGGTAAAGGTTCCTACTGACAACCTGACTTCAGTCTCTAGGATCCACATGGTGGAGAGAACCAAGCTGTCACCTGACCTCCACATCTGTGCCTGGCATGCACACGCATTCCCACACAAAATAAATAAGCAAATAAATAAATAAATAAATAAATGTGACAAAGTACATCTTAGAGCAACGTTTCAAGTGTACTGCAGCTGAGAAGGTAGATCTTCCCAGCAAGAACAAGCTTTAGAGGTCACTCAGATTTGGATGACTTCTAGTTTGTTTGTTTCCTTCTTTCTTTCTAAAATATTTCTATTATTTTTATTTTATGTGTATTAGTATATTTCCTGCATGTATGTGCACTTGTGTTGTACAATGCTCATAGGTCAGAAGGCATTGGATCCCCTGGAACTGGAGTTAGGACAGTGTTTAGCCACCCATGGGTACCAAGAATGGAACTGAGGCCCTCTGCAAAGAACAGCTGGTATTCTTAAGCACTGAGACATCTCTCCAGTCCCAAACTCCTGGTTTCTTAATGACAAAGCAAGACACTGATATGCCTATGCCAAAGTAGCTCCCTCACTGGCTGAGAGACCTTGGATAGGTTGCTTCCTTTCAAGGAGCCTTATTCTCTGCATTCAAGGTCTCCAGAAGAGAAATCCAATCACAACTAGCAGAGACAGGGCTGGGGAGATGGCTCAGTTGGTAAAGTGCTCGCTGCACAAGCGTGAGGATCCAAGTTCTGCTCTTCAGAACATGTAATAAAGGCTGGGTGTGGTAGCATGGCACTTGTAATCCCAGAGATAGGGAAGCACAGATGACAGGATCCCTGGATGTGGCCAAATCAGAAGATCCAGATTCAGGACCTCCCCCAAAACAAGGTGGCATGCAACTGAGGAAGATATCCAATAGTAATCTCTGGTCTCTACTGTCACGTGCACACACGAATGGACATATACATACATAAACACACACACACACACACACACACAAGGAGCAGGAGGCCTCATGGGGTGTGGGCGGGAATAGACAGTCAGGGGGACAGCAAGACACTTTCTTTGGAGCTATGAGCTATGTACCTTCACAAACCAGACAGGCACAAAGGCCACATAATAGGCACTCAGCATGGAGCTGACGAGCACTTCCTTCATGCGCCAGTTGAAGTCCATTTTGAGGAACTCCACTTCATTGCGAATGAGGCTGGGCGACAGGCAGCAGGCATGGGTGGGCACAGCTTCGGGGCCATACAGTTGTCGTGTGTGCTGCTTCCAAGTCTCCCGAAGTGTCAGCAAGTAGTCCCGACTCCTCGCCAACCCGCTGACTGCCTCTCGGGGCCCCATGGAAGTCACGTGGCTGAAGAGGTTTGTCTTGCGAAGATCATAGTTCAGCTGCAGGAACGGAATGTACATCCCAAACCTGCTAGGGAAGACAGGGCAAGGACAGACCTGTCTGTGGGTCAGGACCCCAACCCTCAGCCTCAGGGCTGTCACCCTAGGGCCTCAGCTCTCCTAGGCGTTCTGAGAGGTAATTTACTCATCCTCTGATCCCTCCATCCTTCCACTCAGCAGTCAGTGATTCGGAATATGTCTTAACATTGCATGCACAATGGACACTGAGGATACAGGAGGGAGGAAGAATTAAGTTCTTCCCTGAACAGTCTAGTGATAACTGATAATAATCATGATACCCCACATTCACTGGGCACAGTCTGAGATCCAGGTTAAGTCACACACAGGCTCTTTTTTTTTTTTTTTTTTTTCTTATATGGACAATAGGCATCAAGGACCATGTTTATTTTTTCTTTTTTTTTTTGGCCAAGGAAGCTGTGGGTCAGAGCAATGTAGCATCCTCAAAGGTTACATAATTAGTAAGGAAGAAACAGAGGCAAGGTTCAGACTCAGCTCTGTCTCAAACCAAAGATCAACACAGATATTAAAGGAGCTGGGTGTGGAGGCACACACCATTGATTCCAGCACTCAGGAAGAGGCAGACAGATCTCTGTAAGCTCAAGGCCAACCTTTTCTATACAGTGAGTTCCAGGCCAACCAAGGCTACAAGTGAGACCCTGTCTCAAAAAAAAAAAAAAGGATGAGGGTTTTTGCTGGAGAGATGGTTCAGCCATTAAGAGCACTAGTTGCTCTTGCAGAGGACCTGGGTTCAATTCCCAGCACTGACATGGTAGCTAAAAACTGTTTGGAACTTTAGTATAAGGGGACCTAACACCCTCTTCTGGGACCTCCACTGGCACCAGGCATGCATGTGCATACATGAAGGTGCACTTACATACATTCAGGTAAAACAAACATTTATACACAGAAAATAAAAATAAAGAGAAAAAAAAGAAAACTAAGATGGACATGATAACACATGCCAGTAACCACAGAAGTTGGGAGATTGAGGCAGGAAGATCATAAGTTCCAAGCCAGACTGGGGTAAACAGCAAGACCTGTCTCAAAAAGATAAAGTATAACAGTACCATAAAAAAGAAATCTAAGGGACTGGAGAGATGGCTCACCAGTTAAGAGCACTAGCTGCTCTTGTAAAGGACGCGGGTTTGATTCCCAGCACCTACATGGTGGCTAACAACTGTTCATAACTCCAGTTCCCTCTTCTGATCTCCTCAGCCACTGTATAACATGGGTGCACTTACATATATGCAGGCAAAACACTCATACACATCAAATAAAAATAATATTAAAAAAAGTCTAAGTTGTATAACTGGGCGTATACATGAGAGATTGTTCTTCAGTTTACAGAGGAGGGACGTTCAAGATAAATATTTATTCTGTGTCTATTATGTGATAGGCACTGAAATGGACCCTTAAACAGTACAAATATCACTCCCTAAGCAGAACTCTTCAGGCAGGGATGGAAACAATTAGTCAAGAGGTCTTTCAAGTGTGTGGTTGGTACTATGAGGAAAAATCTAGACAGAACCATAATCTAGAAGAATACAACTGGATCTATCTGTGGGTTCTGAATCTGAAGACTCAACCAGCCACAGACAGAAAATAACCAGAAAACAGCCAGTGTTACATAGTGACACACACACACAAAAAAAAAAATTCAAAAAAGGAAAAATTATTATTTTGGGGTTTTTTTGGAAACAGGATCTTGCTAAGTAGTCCATTCTCAAACCAAAGATTCTCCTGTTTCTGTCTCCTGAGTGTTGGGATTACAAGCATGTACCACTATGACTGGCAAAAATGTTACATTCCTGATGATGTGTTGTGTATACTTAAGCCAATGACGGTTGTTGGCTGTTTCTGTACTGAGAATATACTGTCTTCCTATGGTATTAGTCTCTCTGAGTTAGTAAGTTTGTTTGTTTTTTTTAATTTTTTCTTTTTAGTATTTTATTATTTTTATTTTATGTGTATGAGTGTATTGTCTGCATGTATATAAGTGCACCCATGTTGTACAATGCCCACAGAAGTTAGAAGAAGGTGTCAGACCCCCCACCTGGAACTGGAGTCACATATGATAGCTGTTAGCTGCCATGTGGGTGCTAGGAACCGAACCTGGGTAATCTGCAAGAGTAGCCAGTCCTCTTAACTGCTGAGCTATCTCTCCTGTTCCGAGTTAGCAACTTTAAATTAACAATTTTTTACATAGCATTTACATCGTATTAGGATTTGAAAGTATACTTCATCTAGACGGTGAAGAATACAGAAGGATGTATATTTGCAATCCCTATGTCATCTTATATAAGGGACCTGTACATCTTAGATTCTGGCATCCATGGGATGACCTGGACTCAATCCTCTGGGGACAAGAGAGGACTATAATTAGAAAAAGTGGGTAAGGGCCAGAGACATGGCTCAGTGGGAAAGGTGCATCTGCCACCAAGCCCAAGGACCTCAGATCAACCCCTAGAACACACAGGGTAGAAGACTTTTACAAGTCGACTTCTAGAAGTTGACTTCAGATCTCCACAGGTGCACATGTGCACACACACAAATCAATAAATAAAGGTAACCATACAAAATTTTAAAGTAGAAAATAAACCCAAATAATCTTAAAGAAAAATATGGGAGTGGGTTCATCAGTACATAAATACTCTTGACAAATTTAAAAAGCAGATGTGGGTGTGCAGGAGAAATGATTCAGTGGGTAAGAGTACTGGTTGCTCTTGCAAAGAACCCAGGTTTGGTTCCCAGCACCCACATGGAGGCTACCAAATCATTAGTCACTCCAGTTCCAGGGCTTATGACTCCCTCTTCTGGCCTCTATGGGCACTGTACACACATGGTGATTTACACATATGAGGCTCAAACACTCACACACATTAAAGAAAAATAAATTAAAAATCATTTAAAATAATATAAGATACAAATAGCCATATGTCAATAAATTAACATCTATTTAACATATAATTATATAACAATTTAAAAACTAATCAAGTTGGGAATGGTGGCACATGCCTTTAATCCCAGCATTTGAGAGGAAGAGGTAGGGGGATCTCTGTGAGATCAAGGCCAGCCTGATTTCCACAGCAAGTTCCAAGCCAGCTGGGTTTACAGGGAGACCCTGTCTCAAAAAAAGAAAAAAAAATTTTTTTAAAGAATAAGGGTAGAATAAGATATTTTAGATATGCAAGGACTCAGAATGCTGTACCTCCCAAATATCCATTCTCTAATACTTAGCAAAATCAGGGAGAAAAGCAAGAAAGAAGACCTGTCTGAGAGCTGAACCGGGAGGTGGGGGCTGAGTATCCTGGGCATTGAGGAAATAGACTCTAGGCAGCAGTAGTTTGTTTGAGAGGCTGGAATAAACTTGATATGTTAAAGGAAAGACAATTAGAAACTCAAAAAGTAAAAAGCTAAATAAGGAAGCTACCATCTCAATATGAAGCCCACTGAAATGTGACATGATCTTGAGCAACAGAAAGAAGAAAAACTCTCTGAGTCTGACGTGAGCAATACTCTTTCTGAGGGACTCAAAGCCGTAATAACTCAGACACAGAGACTGCAAGGAGGGTTCGTTTTGTGCACATATTAAAGTTCATCATTAATGTTTAGTTTTTAGACTTAGTTTTGGACAAAGAGCAGAGATTAAATGTGGTCAACTAAGAGAAGGTGACTGTTAAGCTGGACAACATAAAAGACTACAATGGCCAGGAAGTGAGAAGAGCAAAGAACAGCAGCTGTGTGAGTCCCTAATATTCTTTCTTCTTCAAGAAATAGTTCCTGCTGGGTCTGGTATCACATGCCTTTAATCCCAGCACTCAAAGAGGCAGAGGCAGAAGGATTTCTCTGGGTTCAAGGCCAGCCTGGTCTACATGTTGAGTTCTAGGCCAGGTGGGGCTACACAGAGACCCTGTCTCAAAAAAGACCAAAGAAAAAAAGGAAAGAAACAATTCATTTTGTTTAGTTTTATTTGAGACAGGGTCACACTATATAGTCCTGGCTGGCCTAGAACTCCCTGTGTAGACCAGGTTGGCCTGAAACTCAGAGATCCTCCTGCCTCTGCCTCCAGAGTTCCTGGGATTCAAGTTGTGTGACAGTATGCCTGTCTTTCTTTAAAAATGTTTTATTTTATAAAAAATATTTTATTTTTATTTTATGTGTATGAATGAATTGCCTGCATAGGCATAAGTGAACCCCTGTGGTGCAGTGCCTGTGGAGGTCAGAAGAGGGTGTCGGAATTACTGATAGCTGTTAGCCACCATGTGGGTGCTGGGACCCAAATCTGGGTGCTCTGCAGGAGCAGTCAGTGCCCTTTAGTTGCTAAGCCATCTCTCCAGGCCCTCTTTCAAAAGGGTGTATATATGACTGCATGTGCTTGCAGAATCCAAAAAAGGGTATTAGATACCTAATAATTTTTTTAAAAAATATTTTATTATTTTTATTTTACACGTATGAGTGTTTTGCCTTCATGTATGTAAGCACACCCATGTTGTGCAATGCCCACAGAGGTCAGAAGAGGGCATTGGCTCCCCTGGAACTGGAGTTACAGGTGGCTGTTAGCTGCCATGTAGGTGCTGGGAACTGAACCTGGGTCCTCTACAGGAGCAGCCAGTGCTATTAACTGCTGAGTCATCTCTCCAGCCACAGATACCTAATATTCTTATCTTGCATAAACATAATTCAATAGGCTCAGGGGTTAAGAGCACCTATTGCTTTTGGTTCCCAGCACCAAAATCAGTCAAATGCCTGTACCTCTAGTTCCAGGAGATGCAGTACCCTCTTCTGGCCTCAATGGGCACTTGCATACATGTGGTACACATACACTAATGTAGGCACGCACACACATAAATAATAAAATACATAAATCTTTTTAAAAAGTTATTCAAAACACTCTTGTTGATGGTATAGATTTTTTTTTTTCAATGTCTAAGATAAAATTCAGGGTCTTTCATATGTGAGGTAAGTGCTGTACCTCTGTGATACATATACTTATTTTCAATAACAATAACCAATAGAAAACTAAAAACAGGAGCTAGAGAGGTGGCTCAGCAGTTAAGAGTACTGGCTGTTCTTACAGAGGACCCAGGTTTGATTCCCAGCACTTATATGGTGGCTAACTACTGTCTGTAACTCCAGCTCCGTAGATCCGATGCCCTCTTCTGACCTCCAAGGGCACTGCACAACATGGGTGCACCTACCTACAGGCAAACAATTTACTCATATGAATAAAAACAATAAAAAAAAAACTAAAAGCAAATACAAGTGGAGGGGTGATAGGGTGAACTATAGTTTATCTACCACTGAAGGAAATTAATGTGCATGTACATGCTTGCTGGGTGAAGCATGCTTATATATGTGCTGAACATCTGTCTAGGACATACGAGAAACCAGCAACACTGGTGACTATCCCTTGGAAAAGAAACTGGATGGCCAGCAGGCAGCAGACAAGGTTAGACTTTTTCACTCTATATTCTTAAATATTTAGAACCTTAGTTATATGAACTTATTACCTAGTTATAAAAAAATTAAATCATTTTTAAAGTAATAAACTAAAGTATAAAGAATTAGGCTGTGCATGGTGGAACATTCCTTTAATTCAGCACTCAGGAGGCAGAGGCAAGCAGAGCTCTGTGAATTCAAGGCCAGCCTGGTCTATATAGTGAGTTCCAGGCCAGCTGGGGCTACAAGAACACCCTGTCTCAAAAAAACAAAACAAGGGGCTGGAAAGATGGCTCAGCAGTTAAGAGCACTGGCTGCTCTTGCAGAGGATCTGGGTTCAATTCCCAGCACCCACATGGCAGCTAACAATTGTCTGTAACTCCAGTTCCAGGGGAATCCGATACTCTCTTCTGACCTCCTCCAGTATTTCAAGACATTACATACATGCAGGAAATACACTCATATATACAAAATAAAAACAATAAATAAAATATTTTTTTAAAATGTATCTATAAAAGAATGACAGAAGCAGTCAGGCATGGTGGTACAATCCTTTAATTTCAGTACTTGGGAGGTAGAAGCAGGTGGATCTCTGTGAGTTTCAGGCTGGCCACCCAGGGCTACATAATGAGACCCTGTCTAAACAACAACAATAAACCTTACAAAGCAAAAGAGATTGCTTTCTAACAATTTTTTTTTAATTACTATTATCTTATTTATTTATTTTAGAGGCAGGGTTTCACTATGTAGCCCTGGCTGGCCTGGAATTCACTATGCAGACCATACTGGCTTTCAACTCACAAGAGAAATGTCTGCTTCTGCCTCCCAAGTATTGATATTAAAGGTGGCCTCTCCCACCCACCCAAAAAATAAAAAAAGCTTTTTTTTTTTTAAAATTTTATTTATCATTCTTATTCTATGTGTATGAGTGTACTGCCTGCATGCGTGTAAGTGCACCCATATTGTGCAATGCTGGAGGAGTCAGAAGAGGGTGTTGGGCTCCCCTGGAACTGGAGTTACAGACAGTTGTTGGCCAACATGTAGGTGCTGAGAATCAAACCTGGGTCCTCTGCAAGAGCCTGGGGTGCTCTTAAACCACTGAGCCATCTCTCTAGTCCCTTTCTTAAATTAAAAAAAATTTATTTTTATTTTTATGTATAGGAGTGTACTGCCTGCATGTACGTGCACCCATGTCGTGCAGTATCTGTGGAGGTCAGAAGAAGGTGTCAGATTATCCTGAAACCAGAGTAATGGACAGTTGTTAGCTGTTGTGTCGGTGCTGGGAATCAAACCCAGGTCCTCTGCAAGACCAGTCAGTACTATTAACCACTACTGAGCCATCTCTCCAGCTCCACATTTTTAAAATTTTTGAGATAGGGTCTCAGGTAGCCTAGGCTGGTTCCAATTTTGCTAAGTGGCAGATGATGACCTTGAACTCTTGATCCTCCTGCCTCCACCTCCTGAGTGCTGAGATTACACGAATTTACTATCATACCCAGGTAAGAAATTAGTTTTATATATGGAACTAAAAACCTACATGGTACAGTTGGAGGCTACTGTTTTTCTTTGTAAAAATTTCTTGCATTTATTTATTTATGAAGGGAGAGAATGCATGCCATTGCACACTTGTGGAGATCAGAGAACAACTTGCAGGAGTCAGTTCACTCCTTCTACCGGCACCTGGCACCTGGGCCTCATGGGTGTAAACCCTGGTCTTCAGGCTTGGCAGCAAGTGTCTTTACCCAATGAGCCATTCTTGCTAGCCCAATTTGTTAAAATTTGTAACAAATGTAGTAAGCATACTTTTTGTGCAGATTCTATTTCTGGGAATCTGTTGTACAGTAATTTTACATAAGTGTACAAACATATATGTGCCTGTTATGAGTAAGGAAAAGATAGAAACTCAAAGTCTTCCAAAAAAAAAGAAATACAATTATCAAAATTCTCGGGCCAGTAGGATGGTTAGCAGCTAAAGTACTTGCAAACAAGTCTGGCAACCTGAGTTTCATCCTCAGGATCCTCATGGTGGAAGGAGAACTGACTCTCCCAACTTATCTTCTGAGTTCCACACATACATTGTGGCACACACATGGCACCACTCCCAACTCCCAATACAAATGAAATACACAAATAAATAAAATACCTTTTTTTTAAAAAAGACTGAATCTCACTATGTAACTCTGGCTAGTCTGGAACTCACTATATATACCAGGCTGACTGCAAACTCAAAAAGATCTATCTACCTGCATCTGCCTCCTGAGTGCTGAGATTAAAGGTGTGTGCCACCATGCCAGGCAAATAAAATGTAATTAAAAAAAAAAAAAAAGATTCTGGGGCTGGAAAGATGGTTCAGTGGTTTAGAGCAGTGTTTGCTTCTGCAGAGGACCAGGGTTCAATTCCCGACACCCACATGGTGCTAACAACTGTAATATCAGTTCTAGGGAAATTGGATGCCCTCTTCTGACCTCCACTGGGCGGGTGTACTCACACACACTCAGGCAATACACTCATACACATAAATTAAAACAGTAAGTAAAAAAAAAATGTTTTGGTCTATTTTTGAGACAGGGTCTCCCTGTGGCCCCAGTTGTCCTGAAACTTGCTATGTAGACCAGGCTGGTCTTGAACTCAGAGATTCACCTATCTCTGCCTCCCGGGTGCTGGGATTAAAGGCATGTGCCACCAGGACCAACATAAATAAAAGATTTTTTAAAAAGATTCAAGGTCATCCTCAACTACCCAGTGAGTTGGAACCCAACTTGGGCTACATTAATACCATGTCTCAAAAAAAAAAAAAAAAGTGCCATGGGCCTTTAATCTCAGCTTTTGGGAGAGAGCAGCAGGTGGATCTCTATTGAGACTAAGGCTACTATGATTTACAGTGTGACTTCCAGGCTGGCTGTGACTAAGAAGAAAAAAAAAAATCTACAAAACAAACAAAACCTCAAAACCAGCCTGGCATATTGGCACAGGCTTTTAATTCTAGCACCTGGGAGGTAGAAATAGGCTGATTTATATGAGACTAGCCTGGTCTACTAGCAAGTTCTAGGTTGATTGAGACTACATAGTGAGAACCAAATTTTGTTTGTTTTTTAATATTTTATTCATTATTTTGATTTATTTCCTACGTGTATGAATATATTGCCTGCATGTATGTCAATGCACCATTTCATGCAATGCTCAAGGAGGTCAGAAGAGGTCTTTGTTTCCCCTGGAACTGGAATTAGGGGCAGCTGTTAGCTGCCTTGTGGGTGCTGGGAATCAAACCTGGGTCCTCTACAAGAGCAGCCAGTGCTCTTAACCACTAGGCCATCTCTCCAGTCTCCAGACCTAAGTCTTAAAACAGCAATGGCAACACCAACAATATACAACAACAAATAACCCCCAAACCAAACCAAACCAAATCAAAAAAGCAGCTCAGTGGTAGGGTGCCTGCTTGGCATGCACAATTATTGACTCTTAGGTTCAATTCCCATAAAACTAAGAAAAACAAAAAACCCAGCTCTATAGAGCTAAATACTTTAAAAAGACAGATGTCAAGCATAAAATTAAAACCTAGAAAGGCAGAGTGACGTGGTGGCTCGGCAGCCAAGAACACCTGCTGTTCTTCTAGAGGACCCGGCACCCACATGGTGACTAACTCCAGTTCCAGGGGATACAACAACCCCTCTGGCCTTTGTAGGCATTGTACACACATGGAATCCTTACATACATGCAGGCAAACACTCCTATACATAAAATTAAAACAAACAAACAAAAGCATAGAAAGGTTAGGGTAGTGTGCTTGCCTAACATTGTGGGAGGCCCTGAGTTGGGTTTCCCAGCACCACATACACTGGGCGTGTTGGCACACCTCTGTAATTCCAGCACCCTGGAGGTGGAGGCAGGAGAGTTAGAAGTTCCAGGTCAGTCTTGGCTACATAGCAGAATCATGGCCAGCCTTGTGTATACGAGACCCTGTCTAGAAAAACACACAAACAAAAAAACCAAACTGTTATAAGAAACTGTGATAGGCACCTATGCAGCGTCTTCTTAGTCACTGAGGGTGGGAAAGAGGAGGGTCCAGTACTGAGCTTTTCAAGGACCGGTGCTGGCCCAGCCTGAGGAAGTTCATGAACCCGAAAATTAACTGTTGACGCCCAGGCAATCAGTCAGGAGCCTACCCCTGGAGACCAAATCAGACCCCTGACCAAAGGCCTCCTTGATTCTAGACTAGAAAGGGGCAGACCTGGGCTCTCCCTAGATACCAGCTCCCCATCTTGAACCATTTAAGTTCTGCTGAGGAGGAAGAGTGAGTGAGCTAAACAGACACTGAGAAAAACATGCATATGCACATGCACACACATACACATGCAGGTATCTTCATGCAGACACTGAGACATGCAAACACGCAGGTGCTGGGCAGCACACAGTCTCAGAAACGCTAAGAGATTACATAAACACTGAGAGAGAACATATTAGAAAGAACCAGGGAGAAGGGAAAAGAAGACAGACAAAGCGAGCACATGTCCTCCCACTTGGGAATGCTCCTTTGGGTTCACATTCAGATCTGAGGCCTACTCCAACCTCCCTTCAGTGGGAGATGGGGTAAATCATACCACATCAATTTCTTCCGCAAAAGAAGGCTCATCATCCTGATCTCAGGGGATGTCATCAGACAATACATGAGAACTTACTGTTGCTGCCTGTCTGGGAGTTTTCCAGATACCGAAGCCTGATAACCAAGCCATACTAAGGACAGAATCAAGAATCAGGTGCTAGGCACTCAGGGGTCAGGTGAGGGGTACTCACGGATAGCAGAGGAACAGGAGGTTCAGGAAGGAGTAGGTCCTGAAGAGGTGGATGAGGGATCGGCACAGACTCCAGCCTGTTGCCGTGAGAACGGTGAAGCGGGTGAGGAACAGCAGGATGGAGCGAAAGAGGGAGACCTTCCCCCTCTGAGAAGCCTGGGTCAGGGCGAGACAGGATGGGATGGGATAGGGCCTTGCATGGAGGCCACAGGGGCTATGCCCAAATCCCACCCGGCATGGCCTAGGATCCCACCCGGGCAAAGGTGCAGAGCAGGATACGCAGACACTGGGAAGGGGAATCTTTCTTTCCGATGTCTAGTAAATTCTGAGAGCTAACGGGATGTCATAAATGTTCTTTAAATAAGTCCCAAAAGAGCTCTAAGAAACTGCCTCAGGGATGAAGGGTCAGGTGTGTCTCCTTGGCATCCCAGGAAAAAGGGGAGTCCCAAAGTCCCTGGCCAGCCTCGAGGACCCAATCACCTCCTTCACGATGGACCCAATGAAGCGGCGGCCCAGAACAATGGTGGTCACCATCAGCAAGTTGAAGTCGATCAGGTGGAAGTTCTGTCAGGGGGCAGAGGCCTAGGGGTCACACGGGCCCCTTGTCCATACACAGACTTTTCTGAGACCCATCACCTCCCTCTACCCAGTCCTTTCCACAGAGACTGACCCCATTCTCTGATCTTCATGGCCTCCAGCTGAGCCAGGCCAGGAAATTACCTACAGGAGTAAACAGGACCCAGAGAAGGAAGTGGGACAGTCCTCGGGGATAAGAGAGTGGGATGTGAGCACTATTGCTCGAAACACCCATGTCCCTGTACCTGAACCTCCTCTTCTGTCCTGGGTTCTTTCCAACCTTGGACACTCATATGTTCCTATGACTCATCTCCCAGACAAGACTTAGGACTCTGGGTTCCTTTAGGCAAAATCAGATTCAACTCTGCTACTCTTACAATGCCCAGTATGGTCCTAAGCACACTAGAAATCTATCATGTCCAAGATGAAGTCAAGTATACAGTGGTACCTGATAAACTATGTTAAACTGAAAACAAGAACACACACACACACACACACACACACACACACACACACACACACACACTCAGACAGACCTGGCTTACTACCTACCAGGGAGGTATGAGAGGGTGGGTGGGAGGGTGGGTACCACCAAACTGTCTTGTAGATGTTGATGTAGTGGACGAACAAGGCTACGAGCTGGCAGAAGAAAAGCTGTAACTCAAACAGGATGCCGGCCTGCGCTGGCAGCTCCGGGATCTTACAGTGCTGCAGAGGCACAACTGTCTGCGTGGCCAGTGGAGGGCTGGAGAGGCCCGTCCCAGAACTTGTCCTGGAGGTGGGAAGGAAATAACATAAAAGCGAACCTGAGAACCTCACCAGGAAAAGCTTTTGGAGCACAGAATTGTAGGTTACATTAGAAAAGCAGCTCATGACAAGGATGAAGACCTTCTAATCACCTGACAGACAAAAGCAGCACAAAAGCCCTTCCTTTCCTAATTTTATTCAGGCCTTCCAATACTTCCCAAGAGGGAACTGGAATTATTAGACCTGTTTTACAGACCAGAAAAAGATGTCCAGAGACAGCAACTTGTCTAAGTCAACAGTAAATCAGCTGGAATCAAGGCTCATGGTTCATTCTACCAAATCTCACTACATCTATCCAAATGACCACCCTCAGTGAGCTTGCTCAGTCCTCTCTAGAATATTACATCCTGCCTGCTCCACACTGCCACAGGAAGGGGGAAGACATGGAGGGGGCTTACCTGGTTCGAGAACGGACACTGGTTACTGATGCACTGTTAGTGTGGCCTCCACCAGAGCCCCCTGAGGATCCTGGCTCACAGAGAGGATTTCGACAGTAAGATGTCCTGTTGGGACCTCTTCGTCCTCCTGTGGGGCTCAACATAAAGGAGATATATATGTATCAACGATGACAGCAATGCTATTTTGGTTCCATGGTATTTCACTTTCCCATTCAAGCCTCACAGAGGCCTATAAAGAGGCCTCTGGTCCTCTTCTACCCTGTGCTATAGTCATCTCGTCCTGTCCTCAGTAAGTAAACTTGTCACTTCTTGTACTTGCTGTGACTTTTGTCTGGAGTGTCTTCCCTGACTTCACTTTTTGATGACTTGTCTTTCTTCTTTTTCTAGTCGTGATTTTAAGTTTTTTCTTTCATTTTTTTTTTACAGAGGCTCTCACTATGCAGTCCTGGCTGGCCTGGAACTGCTATGTAGACCAGGCTGGCCTCCAACTCACAGAGATCTGTCTGCCTCTGCTTCACAACTGTAGGGATCAAAGGCATGCACCACCATGATTTTTCAATTTTATTAGTTTATTAATTCTGTGTGGACACCACTGTGTGTGTGGAGGTCAGAACCTTCTTTTGGGAAGGAGTTAGTTTGCTCCTTCCACCAGGGGTGCTGGGGATTAAACTCAGGTTTGCACAGTAAGTGCTTTTACCTACTGAACTATCATACCGAGCCTCCTTTTTTATTTCTTTGTGTGTGTCTGTGCATGTCTTCAAGCAGGAACACATGTACACACACATATGTAAAAATCAGAGGTCAATCTGGGGTGTCATTCCTCAGGAGCCACCACTTTGCTGTTTCGAGGTTGTTTTTGTTACTTTGAGACAGGGTCTTTCATTGACCTGGTACTGACCAATTTGGCTAGACTGGCTGGTCAGCAAGCATCAGGAATCTGCCTGTCTCAATCTGCCCAGCGCTGGGATTACAAGAGTATGCCACAATGCCCAGCTTCTTTACATGGGTTCTGGGTAGGTCCTCCTGCTTGTATGGTGAGAGTCCAAGCCTAGCTTTTATATTAAAAAAAAATTTTTTTGAGCAGGGTCTCAATGTGTAGCCCTGGCTAGTCTTGAACTCACAGAGCTTTACCCTTTACCTGTCTCTGCCTCCCAAGAACTAGAATTAATGTTTTTGATCTTTCATCTTTAATTTTCTTAATTTTTATTTTCTGTGCATGAGTGTTTTGCCTGCATGTATGTAAGTGTATCACATTTATACAAACCCTTACAGGCCAGAAAAGGGCATCATATCCCCTAGAACTGGAGTTAAGGATGGTTGTTAGCCATCATGTAGGTACTGGGAACAGAACCTGGGTGCTCTCCAAAAGTAATAAGTACTCTTAACCACCGAGCCATCTCTCCAGCCTGAATTTTCATTCTTCATTTAATTTTTCCAGAGCTGGATATGGAAGCCAGGGCCTTGCTAAGCACACACTCCACCAGCTCTTACTGCACTTGTTTGTGCGACGCCTATGTATGGTGTGTGCATGTGCATGCATGTTTGGTTGTGGGTGGACAGGCATGCATGTGTGCCTACAGAGGCCAAAAGTTGATGTCCACTGTCTTCCTTGATGGCTTTGCACTTTGTTTACTGAAGCAGCTCTGATCTCAGAGCTCACCATTTCAGCCCGTCCAGTTAGCTTCCCCAGGGGTCCTGTTTCTGCCTCCCAAGTGCTAGGATTACAAACAGGGCTCCATGCCTACCTAGCCAACGCTCAGGAAGGTGCTAAGTATCACAACTCTAGTCTTCATGTTTGCAGGATAAGTACTTTACCCATGAGCCATCTGTCTAGACCCCTTCACTGCCATTTTTAAGGTGCCACCGTATTACTACCTTATTTATATTGCTTTTTACAAATTCAGCCTCTAAAATTATGTTAGGCCTTTGTCAACATGTTTGTCACTAAAATGGAAGGTGAGGTAATAACTTTTTTTTTTTAAAAAAAGCATCTATGTAGTCCAGGCTAGCCTCATCTATGTAGTCCACCTGCCTCAGCATGCACCACCATGACGAGCTTGAATCTTGTCTTTTTCACTGCTTGTTTCCTTTACTCTGGTGCCCTGAAGTACATGTTGGTGAAAGAGACAAGGAAGGATTTTCAGATGAATAAGCCGACTTTACATTGTCAGACACAGTAGCAGGTTCCTGTCCTGACCTCTCAGCTCTGGTATATGCTGGACTGCATTTCGATTTAAGTTTCTAGAAGTTGACATCTCTGGTCAGCTTTGAGAGAACGTTTTCCTTCAGCACCCTGAGATCTAGTTGAGTGAGCACGGTAGTGTCTGTCTCACGGGCAGACAAGGCGCGCACCATCCTGCACGCAGCTCAACACTCAGTTATCAGTTTGTCCATATTCCTCAGGGTAGCACGGTAGCTTCCACTAACACACTTAGTGCCCAGGCTTCCCCAGCCCGGAGGGCTTTTCTAACACCGTTATTGCAAAAATGTGCTGGTCCAAGAGCTCTGACCCCAACCAGCCCACAGACCGGAAGCTTTGTTCACGCACTATTTGGCTTGGAAAACCCCACACAAACCCCCTCAGCCCAGCTCAGCCCACACCCACTCTGCTGTCTATAGAAGCTGTACCCCACATAAGCCCCACAGCCCAGAAACCCCGCCCCCACACAACTGTCAGCTCAAAGGCCCCGCCCCCAAGTCCTCTGGGCCTCGAAGCCTGGCTCCAGAGGTCTGCACCAGGTCCAGAAAGTTCGCTCCCACTCCAAAGAAGCTCCACCCGCAAAGCGACGCCCATCCGCGAGCCGCCCCGAGAGCCAGAAGGTCTCAGCGGGTCCTCACTGCCGCCCGAGCCCCCACGAGCCCACTCGGATTTGGAAGTCCCGCCCACCACCCGAGCGGCCGGTCCGCACAGCACAGGCCCCTCCCCGCAGACCTGGAGGGGGCGGGGCCCCGCCTGCGCCGCATCCCCTCCCCCTCCCCGCCGGCTCCGGTCCGCGTGTGGCGGCGGGTCGCAGCTCGGCCGCCCTGACCCGGTGGCCGCCGGTGCCCAGGCCGGGCCTGCCCAGCTCTGCTCACCCATCTCCTTCCCCCCGCGCTCTCCGCTCGCCGCCGCAGCTCCTGCGGGCAATATGTCGGAGGCGACGGCGGCCGGGAGAGGACTAACCGCCGCAGCCCAGTCCCCGGGTAGCAGCCGCGCGGCCCCGCCTCGCCGCTTCATTTGCATACAGGGCGGGCTCGGAACCGGGAGCGCGCTTTCTTAAAGGGACCACGCGGACAAGGCGTGCGCTCTTTGTCTCCTCCCAGCCTTTTCGTGCAGCAGCTGCTGCCGAGCGCCCAGAGACCGCGAATCCCTCTCTGGTCCTCCCAGTTAGGTTCAGACTGGAGGGGGACGTCAGGGCGGTGAAGTCCGAATCCTTGAGCAGCCCATAGACACCCCAACTCAGCGCGTCCCAAATTGGGCTTTCGTCTTTCTTAGGTGTTACTGCGCTTGTTCTATCCCAGTTGGAACCTAGGACTCCCTTCCTTTTTCCTCCATGCCTACATCCGATCTTTGACTTGGTCTTCCTACTCTAAGCTCTAAATATTTCCCACATTTGACCTCTCTCTTCATTCTTACTGCCAATTACGCTTCTTGGGTATTAATAATAGTCACCTAATGGTTTTAACATTTTTTTAAGTGTGGGTGTGTGTGTGGCAGAGGACAAGCTACGGCAATTGGATCTCTCCATCCTGTCCAGGATTGACTTCCAAGTTGTCAGGTGTGGCGGCAAGTGTCTTTAAACCGCTAAGCCATCTCGCCAGCCCTTTTGTATTCTATTCTATATGTATGTATGTATTTCTTGAGACAGGCCTTGAACTCACAGAGATCGGTCTGCTTCTACCTACCAAGTGCAGGGATTAAAGACCAGTCTCACGTTGCTTAGACTGGCATTGTGCTATGGAATCAAGGATGATCTTGAACTTCTGATCTTCCACATCTATCCCAGTGTTGAAGTTATAGGCAAACCCTACTTGACTGGCTTATGTTTTGCTGAGAATCAAACCTAAAATACAGTTCACCTCGTAGATCTTGAGGATTTGTCAGTGTTAGCCATCAATTTTTGTTTTGTTTGAGATAGGGTCTCACTCTGTAGCACTGGTTGGCCTGGCACTCACCCTATAGGCCAGGGTGGCCTCAGACTCACAGAGATCAGTCGGCCTCTGTCTCCTGAGTGCTGGAACTAAAGGCCATCACTATTGTGTCTTAGTGGAGGAGCTACTCTGTTGTCCTTTTTCTGGGGTGTGGGATGGGAACTCAACTGCAGTCCTTAAGCCTGGTAGACAAGCACTCTACCACTGAACTATATTCATAATCTTTTATAAACACTTTTTTCTTGAGACAGAGTTTATGCAGCTTTGGCTGGTCTAGTATTCACTGAGATCTACTGCCTGCCTCTTCCTCCCAAGAGCTTGGACTAAATAAAGTCATGTACCAAAACCCCTGGTCCCTATAAACATTTTTTTTTTTAAGGTGCATCTGTGTGTTACATGCCATGGTGTATAGCATATGAGGTCAGATGACAACTTGCTGGAGTTGAGCTCTCTCTTTCCACTATGTGGGTCCTAGAGATTGAACTCAGATCTTCAGGATTTGCAGCAAGAATCTTTACCCACTGAGCCATCTTACAGACCCCCTTATACTCTACCTGTGGCTCCATTGCTTGGTATAGTGCTTGGTACACAGTAAACTTCAATATTAACAAATTCATCAGAAGATATTAATACCTTTCTACAGAGCTTAAAATCACATGGGGATAAAGCTAAATTAGTAAGTCCTGTAGTTTGTTAAAAGGGAAAGATGGTGTGGTGGGAAAACAGGAAAGGTGTGGGGAGGTGCAAGCTTCAATAAGGGGGAAGAACAGACTTCAATGAGGGAAGTGAGTCAGTCATACAAGGTATCAGGGGAGAGGGGACATTCCAGACCAGCAAGGCACTGCGGTGGAGTGTGTCTGTTGTGTTTAAGAAATAATTAATCCGGGTGTGGTCGTGCAATTTTACTCCCAGCACTTGGGGGGGGGGGGAGACAGGCACATCTCTGCAAGCTCATGGCCAGCCTGGTCTATATAGTTCCAGGCCAGCTGTGGCTACAGAAGGACCCAGTCTCAAAGGACTAAAAAGCAAAACAAAAACCCCCAAACCAAAACCAACTGGTTATGGTGGCTCACACTTGCAATCCCAGCAGTTGGAAGGCAGAGATAGTATCACGGTAAATTGGGACCAGTCAGAGCTACATAGTGAGACTCTCATCTCAAACAAATAGAAAACCTGAGGGCTGGAAAGATGGCTCAGCAGTTAAGAGCACTGGCTGTTCCTGCAGAGGACCTGCGCTCTATTCCAAGCACCTACATGGCAGCTAACAACTGTCTTAACTCCAGTTCCAGGGGATCTGATGCCCTCTTCTGGCCTCCAAAAGCATTGCATGAAAGGGGTGCACTTACATACACACAGGCAATACACTCACACATGTAAAATACAAAATAAGAAAACCTGTAAAAAGTCACAAAGAGCACTGTGTAGGTAGGGCTGTGTGGTTTTCACTGTGAACCAGATGATCTAACACTGGTGGCTTTGAACTCTCTTGGCTTCCCCAGCCCCGGGTCCTGTATGTTAGGGAACCAATCCAGTCTGGTGCTTGCTATGCAAGTGCTCTTCACTGAACTATTCGCCAACTCCTGAACTTTGTTTTTGCTCTTAAGATAGTCTGGCTTTGATGACTAACTCAGCTTCCTGAACAGAGAGGAGTACATCATGAGGTACCACTGTGCCTTGCTGGATTTCCATTCTAAAGAACGATGCCAATGCTTTGAGAATAACTACAGCAGCACAGGAGTGGAAGCAAAATCATTAGGCGGGAGGCAGTGGCCGTGGTCTTAGCGAGAGATCTTGATTGTAGCAGGTTAGGGGAGGTGGTGAGGCATGGCTGGATTCTGGATTCGAAGGCCAACTGAATTTGACAGATTTGAGTATGAAAGAAGAGATTAAGGATGACTTCACAATGGTTACCTTGGACAAATGATAGAGCTCAGTGGTAGAGTACTTATTAGTAGTCTCAAGGTCTTGGGTTTGACTCTTAACAGCACACACACACACACAATTTATTTCCCAACCCACAAAGTTTAATTAATGTTGCTTGCATGTGCATGAGGTTAATTACTGGCAATTTACTGGCTAGACCCCTAAAGACACAACTTTTCTTTGAGACAGGGTCCCTGTGTAGCCCCGGCTGGCCTGGAACTGCGTACATTAGGTTGGCTTTGATGTCACATAAATTCACCTGCCTTTGCCACCACTACTTGACTTTTCACATTTTTGAAATTTGTTTTAATAGGTTCTCTTCCTGAGGTCTTCTTGTAGCCCAATTGGCCTCAACCTCAGATCTGCTTGTGGTCTTCCTGAGAAGTGCTGAAACTAAAGACGTGTGCCACCATGCCTGGCCAAAATTTTCTTTGACAGATTCTATGCCAAGTAATTTCTTCCCATGGGGATCAGGAAAGAGAATCTCCATCCCTGTATCACTAAGCAGAGTAGATTCCGGTAAGCCTGAGATTTCTTTAGCTAGCCAAATACACTTTGATGGGAGAAATGGCCTCTTTAGAGTATGATGAATCTTAACATGTCTTAATTTTTGATTCCTAGAGCCCAACATTATCTGGTACAATTATTAAGTGAAACTAGTTCATTCTGGAACTTTGATTGTGCTGTTCTACCTTCCCCATTTCCAAATACATTGCTTATCAAAACTATGCATTTTTTAGAAAAAGTTATGTTCCATGTTTCTTACAGCTGACTCGAATTATCTCTGTAATGGGTATGGAATAGATGAGGCAGATAAGCTTGATAAGAACGTGAGCAGCCTCGACATACGAGGCTGTATGGAGGAACTAATGTGTATGTGGAGTAAAAATGGCCCAGGGGATTAGAAAAGAAGACCCTTGGACTTCGTAAGTTTTTTGTATTGACAATCAGATGGGAGCTCTGGTAAATGCAGGTAACATTTCTTCAAAGGCTTCAATCTTCTATTTGATAAGCCATCTCAGGTAAGAAGAGCACAAGTTTTTTTTTCTGGATAGTTCCAGCATAGATACTAGAATGTTATCTAATTTACCTGAATCACTAATTCCCTCTCCCTCAGCTCTAGCCAGTCTAGCCTGCAGTAGCAGGGATGTTGGCATACTTTGATTTTCTGGAGTCCTCCGTCCACTGGAACTGCAAGGAAGTTGCCAAACCACAGATGGGACAGAGTGAAGAAGGGTAATTCTCCATGGGTAAAAATCTGTTTTATCAGAAGAAAGGAGGAATATGGAGCAGGCCAGTAACAAATCTTGAAGGCGGGCTGGTGCTATGAGTGGCCTTGCTCTCCAAGTTCTGTGCATTGTCCCTCAACAGCAACTGCTCCCTCAGAATGCGAGTCTCACATGATCTTACTTCCCCACAGATGCACATCTCCACCACCAGAGGGAGTGCCATACAAAGAACCAGGAGCTCCTAGAACAACAGTGAAATGGCCTCTCCACTCTGCTGCCGAGTGGGACAGCCAGGTAAGTGTCTAGAGGGAGGGAGGCGAACTAGGCCTAGGCATCTGCAGGCCAAAAAGACCATCATCCTAAAAAACTACTAGGTGCAACTGCTTGGGATAGTCTGTGCCAGCTAGCCCAAAGATCCTTAGAAAGAGGAGCTGGAGCCAGACATGTTAAACCCGTACCTGTAATCCCAGCACTCAGGAGGCAGAGCCAGGATCTATCTGTTCCAGGCCAGTCTAGACTACACTGGGACCCTCTTTGTGAAACAAAAGGATTTTTTTAAAAAAGGAGCTGAGGCTACACTGAGAGAGGAGAGGGGCAAAGTCCTGTCCAGGAATTATCTGTGGCACTGGGATTGCAGCCAACGGGAGACAGGCAGCCAACGGGAGACAGGCAAGGTGGTGGTGCATGCCTGCAATTCTAGCACTCACGGGGGCCGAGGCAGGAAGACTGAGGCTAGCTCAGGCTATAGAGTGAGAACTGGTTCTCCTCCCACTTCTACCCAAAAAAGGCAATAGGGTCTAGTTCCTCCAAACATGATGTAATATAGCACGTAGGATTTCAGTTTTGGAACAACTATTTTACCTCATTTCCCACTTACCTGCATAGGTAGGGATTTTTACTGCTGCAGATGTTAAAATGGAGGCCCAGAGACATTTAACTTACCCAGAATTAAACAGCATGCAGGACCAGAGATGGGCCTGGAAGCAACCAAAGAGCTAAGGGGTCCAAGAGAGGGCAGGCAGGCATGCAGAAGCAGCCTTCAGAGCTTAGTACTGGCTCTTGGCGAGGCCTCGTACCCACCCTTCTAGGTTGAGCTCTGTTAGGCCCTGGGCTGCCAGTGACGCCTCTCTCTTCCATCCCAGTCCCCAAGGGCCCATCACCCTGGCAACAGCCATAGAAAGGCCTTTTTAAAATATTTATGGCCCGGAACAGTCCAGCAGCTTGGGGAAGGCTGATGTCATCTTCTCAGTTTGCAGGTGACTGACAGGCAGGGCAGCTAGGAGGGTGGGCCAAACCCACTAGGTCAGAGCTCTCAGAAGATTCCTAGGGCACTAAGCGGAAATGGGTGGAGGCTGTGACAGGACTTAATAAAGAAGGAAACTTCATTGTTGAGCATTATGTCTAGACTCCATACTAGGAATTTCAAACACACTTCATTTGCTTCTCAGATCTCATTCAATGGGAATTTTTTAATGGGAAAAAAACAACTGGAATTTGAATCTAGCTGACTTCAGCATTGACCTTTCCTATAACATTCTCTGACTCCCAAGTGGATAGACTGTACCTGGGAATTGTGTACGACCCTTCAATCTTTCAGGGGAAGATGTTAGGAGAAAATGCTGACCGAACACAGAGAGGGGGCCTTTGTCTCTCTCCCAACACTGATAGAAGCTATCAGAGTAGAACCATTCATCATTCACTTGACCAAACCTTTATTAAAATCCTCAGGCTGGGGCAGATACTTGGGAAACAGTACAGAGGTCAAGAAAGAACCAGCCCTAATCTTCAAGATTTTTTGGACAAGTGCTCAACAACGAAAACAAGAACAGGCTCAGAGGTTATAGTAACTTGCTCAAAGTAAATGACTCTTCTCACCCGACTTTTCTCAGCATGTTACAGAAGGGGTGACTATCCTTTCTGGGACTCCTCTGTAAATGTCCAAGGGCTCCCAGGTGGAAGCTAGCGACACAGCTATGGTAGGGCCACAGGAGACAGTGGTAAGGTATTCCAGGCAGTTCTCTGGAAGGCTAAAGGGAACCATGAAGAGGGAACAAGGCTGAGGGAGTGTTCTGATCTAAAGGGCCGTGCTAGGATTGCTAGTCCCTTTCAACTCAGTCTTTTTTTTTTAAAGTTTATTTTATTATGAGGTATTGGGAATTGAACCCAAGGCCTCCACATGTGCCAGTTAAGTGTTTGACCACTGAGCAGCAATTCCCAGCCCTTCAACTCTTAAAAAAAAAAAAAAAAAAAACAACCCTCAACCCTCAAGTACATGGAACTGTTCACATTCCATCCTGGGCCTAAGGACTCTTAAGGAGATGGTCCTGGCTGGCTTTCTGTGGGCAAATCAGATCAAGAAGTGGGGTGAAACACAACTGTTGATCTCCTCTCCTGGGTTTCTATGTGCTCAGCAAGTGCCCTTGGGCAGCTTTTACACAGCAGGTAGCTCTCTCGTGGTATTCCGGGTCCTCTGACAACTGCAAAGACACAAAGTAGAAAATTAAGAAACAAGACTGCCTAACCGGGCTTTCCAGCCGCCACCTCACCAGGCTGCCTTCCAATCTCCCATTTCTGTAGCTCAACTCCAGTTGCTGCATTCAGCACACAGGTGTCTAAGTACACACAGACGTGTAGGAAAAAAAAGGCCACACCTTATGTACATCCTTTTTGCAGATTTAAGTTTCAAACTTCGTACCTCTCATCCTTGAATATACACGAACGGAGTGATCTGGGAAAGAACGAACTAAACTGCTGGGGCTGTTTTGGGACCCCTAGCTTTCTCAATAGAAAATGCTTGATTCTTCAGATGTTTTGAAAAAGATTTTAGCAAAGAGTTTTAAAACATTTGTTAAGAGGGGCTGGAGCAATGCTTAGCAGTTGAGAGCACTGACTGCTCTTGCAGAGGACCTGGGTTTGCACCCCAGAACCACATGTAATTTGAGTTCCGGGGTATTTGATGACATCTTCGGGCCTCTGTGGGCACTGCACACATGTGGTGTGCTTACATACACACGCAAAACACTCATTTTTTTTTTTTTAAATGTTTTATTATTTTTGTGAGCCATCTTGCTAACTCAACCTGCTGTTTTGTTTATTTAAAGGCAGGAGCTCACTACATAGTTAGTGTGTATTTATAATACCAATGCTGATACATACAGATCCCTATGGCTCAGAGGCCAGCCAGCTTAGCCTCTACTCGGTGAATCAATCATCTTCTAGGCAAGAGAAGACTGTCTCTAAAATCAAGGGACATTTGCCTAGAATAAGCCAGGCCCTAGGGTTGATGCGTAGCGCCCTGCACCTCCCTAGCCTGTAGCAGAGTAACACCACTGAAAATGTAGAGAGCTGGGGCTGGAGAGACTGCTCAATGGTTAAGACCGCTTGCTGTTCTTCAAGAGCACCTGAGCTTGGTGGCGTACAACCACCTCTAATTCCAACTCTAGGGGATCTGTAAGGGTACCCACCCCACCACAGCAGACACAAATGTACATTCACATAAATTTTACTTTAAAATCTTTAAGCAATGGGGCTGAAGAGATGGCTCAGCAGTTAAGAGCACTGGCTGGTCTTATGGAGCACCTGGGTTTGGTTCCCAGGACAACTGTCTGTGACTTCTGTTCCAAGGGTTTAATGCCCTCTTCCGGCCTCCACAGGCATTGCATGACATGGATATATTTTACATACGTGCAGGCAAAATACACAAAACATTTTTTTTTAAATAAAAAAATATGGATTCAGAGTATGGCTCAGCAGTAGAAGGCTTACTTAGCACGTACGCATAAGACCCCGGGTCTGGTCCCTAGCCCTGCAAATAAATGAATATCCAAAGTGTATTAGTTGGCACTCTCTGCCTAACCCTTAACTGAACGGTCCAGCAATGCTCTCAGAATAAGGTCTAGATACCCACCTCACCGCGAAACCACCTGAATCTTACCTTCTACTAAGTATGTTCCACATCCTTTCCCAAGCACTCTGTTCAGCCAAGTCTTCAGGTGGCAAATATCCTTTTCAAGGAAAACCCAGTAAATTGTATGCTCTCAAAGCACAGCTTGTTCTTTTGAAACATTACTATTTTTTGAACAATACATATTAAAGAAAAGCAAGGAACTTTTCTGGCCTCTGCAGACAACTGCAAGCATTTGGTGCTTTTTTTTTTATGCAGGCCAAACATTTACACATAATGTAAATATTTTAAAAAGAAAATCAAGGAAAGAATTCCAGGAACTATATAGAGGTAGTTAAAAGCACTTGGTGGTTTTTTTTTTTTTTTCTCTTTGAGACAGGGTCTCCCTGTATCTCTAGCTGGCCTGGAACTCATTAAGTAGCCCAGGTTGGTCTTTAACCTTAAGAGATTCACCTGCTTCTACCTCCTGAGTGTTGGGACACCATACCTGGCTAACTTGTTCTTGCAGTTGATCTGGGGTTCACTTTCCATCACCCATACAACAGCTTAATTATCTTTAACATCAAGCCTTGGGGATTTAACGCCTTCTGGTCTCCATGGACACTGTAGTGAATGTGATGCACTTACATAAATGCAGGCAAAACATTCATATGCATAGAACGAATGGAGAGAGAAAAAAGAACCCATAAGAATGAGAAGGAGCTCAATCATGTGGTTAGTACAAGTATCAATTGTAGAGTCCACTTCTTAAAATAGTTTGTAAGACTCACAGGCAGGGACTGTTTTGTTGATCACTAACCACTCAGTCTCTAGTGGCTAACACATAGTAGGTATTCTACTATGTAACAGTGAATGAAGAAAAAAGGAATTAGAAGGGCCATTTGTGCTGATTTCTGGAAGGTAGTTTATGGCTAACAACCATCCTTAAGTGCAGCTCCAGGGATCTGACGCCCTCTTCTATTCTCCCCGGGCACTGCAAAACAGGGACGCACTTCCATACAAGCAGGCAATACTCATACACATAAAATAAAAATAAATTACATTTTAAAGTAAAACAAAAACAAACAAACAAACAAAAAACATATTAGGAGCCCAGCTTGATGCACTTTAACCCTAGCACTTGGCAGATACAGGGGAATCTCTGATTTACAGAGAATTCCAGGCCAGCTACAGGTAGACAGAAAAGACAGAAAAAAAAAAAAAAGACCAGAGATGTGGCTATTGGGTAAAGTACTTGCCTAACTTCTACAAAGCCCTGGTTTCATTTCCCAGCATGGCATCAAACCATGCCTATAATCTTAGAACTCAGATGGTATAGACATAGTGAGTTCAAGACCAGCCTGGGTACTTGAAATTGTTTCAAAACCAAAAAGTATCAGAGCATAGGGTATTTTTATCTTCTTTTTCTTTTCAGTGCCAGAGTGGAACCCAGGGCCTCACACATCCTACCTGAGTGCTGTACTAAGCTACACTTTCAGCCCGTTCCTTTCTCAAAGGCAATGTGCTGTTTCTCACATTCCAAACCCAAAGAGCTAGGTTTGACAGAGTCTTGTTATATAGCCTAGGCCGGCTAGCCTTGAAGGTTTTTGGTCTCCTGCCTCTGCTGGATTACGGACATACACACATGCACCACCACACCTATTCATTCAGAGTCCATGCGGTTCACGCTGACCTCAAACTTACAATCATCCTGCTTGGTTTTGAAATTCCAGTCCCTTCCAGACACAAGTCTTTCATGCAGTCAAAGCCGGCCTTGAACTTTTGATCTTTTCGTGTGTCTGCTGAGAACTGGGGAATACAGTCGTGAGACACCACACAAAGCCTTTCTCCCTTTATGAGATGCAGTTCGCAGAGCACTAGATGACAGTATGTCTTCAGCCCTAGATTACATGCAGACTACAGTGAAGGCTCTAGTCTAGGGTTTGAAAAATGAATTCTAGATTTCAGTGAACATTTCTGCTCCTCATGCCTCAACAAAAGGGTTTAACTTTCTCTTTGAGAGTTCAGGGCAGTAACCAGGCACTAACTAGTTTAGGGTGCTGTGTTTATCACCATAGGACTTTGCAGCTAAGGAGCCTAGAAAAGACTGGCCCGTTTTCTAGACCAGGAAACAAAAGAACAGTTAGTTAGGCAGGGTAGTACAGTCTCCCCTCCCCCCAACAGCTGCTGTCTCAGACAGCTGTTTCCAGCTTGTCTGCTCCATGCCATTAAATATTCATCAGATGTGTGATAGCTTTAAGCATGCAATGACCAATAATCTGGAATTTGGGAAGTGCATGGAGTTCACAGATGCCAGTGTTCATAACAGTCTACATTGTTTAACTTTAGGAATGTGGAAACAAAGTCTAAACACCAAGTTTGAAGGCACCTTTCAGTAAATTTGGCAACTCTAATGGCACAAGACAGAAAGACTTGGGTTTGAATCCCAGCTCCCCAATGCTGTGATCCTCTAAATCTCTACACATTAGTTTCCATTCTATATTCCAGCATTAATTTTAGCCTCATACAGTTATTTGTGAGAGCCAAATGGTATGCTGGTTGAACAGTCCCAGAAGAGTTAGCACAGAATTTAGAATTTAAAGTGGAGGCAGAGAACTCTTCCATTCAGGACTTGAGCAAAGCAGTGAAGCAAAGCTTTGCTTAATAATCCCTTAGGAGAAAAGTTCAAGAGTTTTGGTCACAAGCTGGGGGTATATGTAGAGAACCTGCCTAGCATGCACAAGGCCCTGGGCTCAACCCCCAGCACCACGTAAATGGGGCACAACTGTACATACTTGCAATTCCAGCACCTGGGAAGTGGAGGTGGAGGATCAGAAGTTCAAAGTCAGCCTGGACAAGAGGAGAACCAGGATTTTGGCCTCCCATACATGGAGTGGTACAGGATTAGGAGACTCTATCAACATGGCACAGCTCGTATCTCTCATTCTTCTAAATACAGGACCCAGAAGGACTTCAGGAAAAGGGAGGAAGACGGGTCCTAACTTTCATTCTCTAGCAAGGTGGCACCACCATCACGTGACGCCTCCCTGTTTCCCCATCTTGCTGGTAGAATGGCAAACATGGGTGTAGCAAGGACTTAAATTTATTTTCTAAAACTTCAGGTTTTCAAAATCAGCCCCAACGTACTCTTGTAACCTGTATTTATAGCCATTTAAATGAAGAGGGGAACTCCTTATCTACGCAGCTCTAAGGAAGCTGGTGGTGTTGGGCTGAGACATTTTGGGGTTGATTAGGGATCAATCCACACTTTTTTAAGTAACCCTTCTCTCACACAGTAAGCTAACTGGTTTGCCATGCTGGATTTTGGTGGAATCACTACTGTCATAGGTACTTTATCTGCAGCAAGTAGACACTTGTTCTTGTCTCCCTGGAAAATAGTCACACAATACAGGGAAGGAGCTCATTACCACTGTGGGCATTCTAATCCAGAAGTGTTCTTCAGCAAGGCTTTGGGGTGGGAGGCAGGTCACAGAGCTTAAAAAACCTGAGCTAAATTGCCCATCATCACTTCTACCTCATACCAACTGTGTTCACTTGGTTCAGGTGTGCTCTCTCCACAGGTACAAGCAAGAAGCTTTGGTTTTAATTCACAGGCTACTATCTTGAATCAGAAAGCTTTCTGAGCTCGATTTGTTGTAGGTGACCACATTAGCCTAGCACCTGTTGATGCATCCCTAATTTCATTCTTCACTTGGAGCAGTAGGTTATCAATCAAGGGAAGAAAAGGTGTGTTCCCTTAGTAGTACATATCATTACCCAAAGTCTCCTGAGAGTTCCACACAAAGCACAGGGCTCAGATATTTTCAAAAAAACGTTTTACTTACTGTTTATTTATTTAATTTATTGAGGCAGGGTCTCCCTGTAGCCCTGGCTGGCCTTGAACTCAAGAGATTTGCCTGCCTCTTCCTCCCAAGTGCTGAAATTAAAACGTGTACCACCGCACCCGGCCCTTTGTTATTTTTATTTTATGTGCATAAAGTATATTGCCTAAGTGTACGGTAAGTGCACCTGTATCGTGCAATGCCTGAGGAAGCCAGAAGAGGGCATTGGATCCCTAGGAACTGGAGTTATGGACAGTTGCTAGCCGACACATTGGTACTAGGAAACTCAATCTTTGAGCTTCTAGAGAAAAAAATTAACTAGACATGGTAGCTAGAACAGCTTAGTTCTCACTTTAAGAGCATGCACTGTAGTTCTCAGAAGAAAAGACCTAATCTAATCTCAGCGAGACCAAAACAATCTCATCAGCTATTATGAAGCAGTTACTATATGCTGCAAGTCCTATTAATCAACTACTTTAGTACCTACCATTGAAATACATGTGCGTGTGTGTGTGTGTGTGTGTGTGTGTGTGTGTGTGTGTATATATATATATATATATATATATATATATATATAATTTTTTTAACAGTACATTTTGACAAGCATGCCAAGACCATTCAATCGAGAAAAGAAAGTTTTCAACAAATGGTGCTGGCATAACTGATATCCACATGGAAAGATTAAATGTGAAACCCTCACTTCACACCATAAACAAAAGGTTATGTAAAATAAGCCACAGACCTAAGTATGACAAAAAAGACCTGGCTTCAAGAGATGGCTGAGCAGGTCAAAGCACTTGCCATGCAAGACTGAAGACCTGAACTGGATCCTTGGATTGCATAATGGAAGAAGAGAATCAACTCCCAAAAGTTGTTCTGACTTCTACACATACATCTGTTCATACATCTGCATGTGTGTACACACGCATGCATACACAAATAATTAAAAGACAGCTGGCTGGCCATTTATATAACTAAGTGCTAGACCATGTTAAGCACGGTAAAAAAAATCTTTCAATGTAAAAACAAAAATATTTTATATAAAGCCTTTAGAAAATGAGTTGATATAGACATAATTTCTTATCTATATTGCCAAAACAATGAATAAACTGGGCCTTATCAAAGCGAATTTTTTTCGTTTCAAACAGAAAAAATAGCTGCAAATCATGTATCTGATAAGGATCTAGCACTTGAAATATATGAAGCATTTACAAATCAATAATTAAAAAGAAATCTTAATCTAAAAGTGGCCGAAAACTTAAATTGGATAAACACATGAAAAGACCCAAACCACAATGAGATACCACTTCACATCCACTATGACTATATTAAAATGGAAAATAAGTACTTTTCTTTAACAGCAAAGGAATGCAAATGCAAGTTACTACTTAGATGAACTGTGAACACCTCATACTAAGTGAAAGCTAGCCACAAAAGCCACATTCTATATGATTCCATTTATTTATGAACTATCCAGAAAAGGCAAGTTATAGACAGAAAGTAGATCAGTGACTGACTAGGACTGAGGGGTTGTCTTAGGGGGAGACAATGGGTATTAGGTTTGTTTTTAGAATGACATGTGGAATTGAAGCTGATGAGATGGCTCAGCAGGGTACTTGCTGACAAGCCTGACACTTGAGTTCAAGTCACAGAACCTACATGACGGAAGAAAAAGACCCCTGAAAGTGCCCCAACTTCTACACATGTGGTGTGCACACCCCGCCCTCCTCATCATGATAAAGTATAAACTAAAAAAAATGTGGGCTGGATGTGCTTGGTCGGCATGTCCTGGTTTCAGCCTCCAGCACAATATAAACTAGGTGCTGTGGTGGTACATGCCTGTAATCCAAGCACTTGGGAGGTGGAGGCAAGGGGGCCAGGAGTTCAAGACTTTCATCGACTATAATGAGTTCAAGGCCAGCCTGATCTACAGGAAACCTCTAGTCTCTCAAAAAAAAAAAAAAAAAAAAAAAAAAAAAAAAAATTACAACAGAGCAAGCTCAGCATTGATAGTACAGGCTTTGAATCCCAGCACTCAGGAGACAGAGGTAGAGGGATCTCTATGAACTCCAGGCTAGCCAGGGACACACAGTGAGACCCTGTCTCAGACAGACAGAATGAATAGAAATCCCCAGTTTTCCAAGCCTTAACATGAAACTTGTAGAAATGGGAGAGAAACACAAGCAAAAATGATTTTCAAATACTTGTCCTGGAACCTATGTAAAGGAGAAAGGAGAGAATGGAGCCCACAAAATTGTATTCTGACCTCTACATGTGTGCCACAGCATGCAACCCTCCCCATCATGCATACCCACAATGAAAAAATATTTTCTAATAAAAAAAAAGGGAGAAAGGGACTGTGGGAATGGCTGCATGGGTAAAATGTCAACTGCACAAACAGAAGCTGGATGTGGTGACACACCCTTTCAATCCCAGAACCAGGGAGGGAGGCAGAGGAAGTGGGGTATCTCTGCATCTGAGGCCAGCCTAGCGTACATAGTGAGTTCCGGGCCAGTCTGGGGTATATACTGAGATTCTGTTTCAAATAACAAAAATTAAAGAAATAAAAATAAAACTTTAAAAAACTCTGAATTTTCAGTGGAAGGGGAAGGATAGCAAACCCAGGCAAGAGTTTTCCCATTCTAGCAATGGTGACCAACCTTCCCTATGGTTCGTCACTCCTTTTCTCTAGACACCGTGGTTACCCAGCCAGATTTTCTAGTCCATTTTAATCTGTATCTTCTAATACCCATAAATGCCTTTTTTTACATTAGCAACCTTGTTTCCTGCAACCTATAACTTCAAATTAAATACTGCTTCATTGAGTTATTGGCAGAATAAAGGAGAATTTAAGAAATGTAAGCTGATATTAGCTGGCCTTAATTATGAGAGGTAAAAATCATTATGGTCTGTAGATGAACACTAAAGTGTTATAAATATGGCACAAATGAGATTATAGGAAAGACTGGCCTGTGAACCACCTTTCTGGCCACCCCCCAATATAATTATTTTGCCATTTTAACAGGTCTACCGTTCTCAACTGAAAACCATCTTAACATACCTGACAAGGGTCTTCACTACCCATTCTAGTCCAGGAAACGCCCCAGGAATTTTCAATCACCTGAAAATTGAGAAATAAGAGATGAATTTTTTGAAGCAGCTTTAAAGACACAAAAAAGATAAGAGATCCTGCATGCAATTTACACATTACAGGAAAGAAACATGCAACTTTTAAAGAAATTTTAAATAACATTTCACTGTGAATATCAATATGGGGTCCTAGGGGGTTCGTCCTTGTACATTTTAAAATAGCTGAGCAGAAAACTTTACTTGGGGGTGCAGCAGGAGGTCTAATCTATAGTCATTAAAATTTTACGATGTGTCATTTAAGATGTCAAACTTTGTGCCCAGGTTACATTACAGTTCACTTGTGATGGGCAGGATTATTAAGAGTTATGGCTAATTTATGCGGCAGCATATGGTTTTTCTTTTTACAGCTATTTTTATTAAACAAGTTTTGCAAAGTTTTAACATTAAAATTAACAACTAAAGAATTGTTTATGCAAGTTGCTGTCACAGTTTATATAAAAGAGAAATATGTGCTATTAAAATCAGACATTTAGGTTACCTTTGGTTTTTTGCGATGCATGTTAGCTTTACACATCCTGATTCTCTTGCGATAATTTTCCTTTAAAAAGGGGGGTATAGAGTGATCTCTTTTCATCAAAACAAGACATAATGCCCTGAAAGCTGACTTCAAACCATGGTTGAAAATTCAGTTATTTACACTTTATCACAATCTATAAATACATTTTTTGTTGGTGTGTTTTAAAAAGAAAAAAAATGTCCATCATGCACTGCTGCAGGCAGCTTGGCACTTCATACAAGAGGATTTTTCACCCCCGAGCAGTTTAGGTGGCTCTAGGGAAGGCATGAGATCCCTGGGAATTCAGAGTGGAAACGGGGCCAACCAATTCCATTGTCTCCTGTTGGTCTTGTAAGGAGGGTGTTCAGGGCCAGTTGATCATGCCAGACCCTGCCCCAGGCCAGCTGAATTATGTATTAACAGCATCTCAGAATTGGAAGACAAACTCTTGAGGGCACCCAGGGTTTGCTGAACTGTCACATCTGAAGGCAGGCAGTATCAGTGTCTAAGCTCAGAGACTTGGAGTCTTTGAGGCCCCTAGGGCTCTGCAGAAGGTGCAAACTAGGGTGCTTGGCATTTGAAGCACCTGCACCTTTACATGAAAACCAATTTGTTTTGGTCAGTTGGGCTTTTCTCTCTAGAAATTAAGTATTTTTTCCATAGGACTGGCTAAAACTGCTTTCAACAACTTCCAGGGGGTGAAAAAGCTTTGGTTATTTTTAAACTAAAACTTAACAACTCATAAACTTTTTTTTTTTTTTTTTTTTTTGGTAAACTTAAAATAAAATCCCCACCACCACTTTTAAGAATGTCTCCAACTTTTAACAAGCCCATTAACTTTAGAGTTAATTTAAGTTTATTTGAAAGAGAAAACTATTTTATTGTCCACCCCCAAAAATGACAATTCATCACATTTACTTTGATTAAAAAAGGACTAAACTTTATTGACAAACTGCTGCAGACATTTTGACATAAGTTTAAGCTACCTATTTAGGCAGACTTACACATGTAGCATTTAATCTTCCGAGAACAAAATGGGAGGACAGTACAAAGCCGTTAGGACTTTAACTTATGTACAAAGTGGATTTTGATTCCTCTTTTCATTCAGCTGCAGTGTCCCTTTTTATATCATGCTAGTGTTGAGACATACTTGACTGACTACCTTGGGAACAGTTCAAAATTGACAACAGTTAACTTAATGGAAATCATCAGCTTTTGGCCCCAGTGTCCAAATGAGTTTTTACATGGAGTGCAGACTTCTCAGATGGACAAAATACTTTGACTTTTTTAAATACTGAAAAGTTATTAGTACTATTACTGAAAACATTGTGGCTAAAAAGCACTGCATCAAATTCAATTTAGGTGGCCAGCTCCTCTCCCCCAGTGAACCTACTCAAACCCTACTCCCCAACTAAGTATCTCTCAACACTGTATGTCTGGGGCTAGATTTCAAAACCCACATAATGAAAAAGTCAGTTTTACAAACCTAATTTTGTTGTTTTAAGTCAATTAACGTTAAAAATTGCATCAACTATTTAATTCATGAGGATCTTTCATATTAAAATTTAACCTTAAGATTCAACCGCCATGTGCTTTTAGAGGAAATGGTTTTAGAGACTTCTGAGCTCACTTTTACATGGTGGCACCTACTGCGTTAACAATTGTCATTTTAAATCTTAAGCAGCCCTGAATTTTGAAATGTAGCCTAGTTTGGGATTCTGCAACTACAACTTTACGGGATGCCTCAAATCAAAACTAAGAAATTAACAAGCCTTTACTTCAGAACCTTTAAGCAAGCAATGCCACTTTTGAAACTAACAGGTTTTTTTTTTTACTCAACTTTTTTTTTATTATAAAAGGTACACTGTTTATATTTAAACAACAAAGAAAAAAAGCATCTACACACTTAAAAAATTAATTCAATATTCCTAAATCTATTTTAACTCATTTTAAAATACTACATACAGAAGCCAGAATGCAGAGTTAAGAATGGAGGAAGGTGGGGAAAGAAGGGACCACGAAGAAAAACACTTAGACAATTACTTGTCTGTTGTGGGTAAAGCAACAGGAATCCTGGGATACAAGAAATCAGTAACAACTTTGCTCATAACTGATATTTTCCCCTCCTGTTTGTTTTTAATAACGTCCATATGGGTGTTCTCTGTATGCTCCCTTTACTGGCCTAGCTGGGGGGGCCTTGAGTGATGGCCTGGTCCCATTCCAGTCATCTTGGCCTGTGGGAAAAGCAAAAAAAGGTTCATAAACCATGTGCCAATGTCACATTGGGATGCGGTAGGCAATCACCTGCGCATGTCATCAACAACACTGTTTTGCTTCCAGAGTTTCTTGATACCTCCCTGGTGATCCTTACTCTCTACCTGGCCCTCCTGACAACCTAGGTAATGTCCCACAGTTCTGAGTAGAAGACAAAAGGGAACAATTCAGAAAATGTGAGTTTTTACTCTGCCCTACTCTCTTAGAAGTGAGGTTTCTCTATAAGCAACAAGACTAATACCCAGTAACCAACGCTGGATAAACATAAGACATTGCTTGAGGAACTAAAGGAGTCATTAATCTCAGTGAGTCTGCAATGGCCACTCTGGGTCCCAAAGCAATTTGGCAAATAGCCTCAGGTAAGGTGGCAAATGCCTCCAAGTTTTTCACAATGTAGGCAGAGAGCAACCCTCTTCTATACCATATCAAACCAGGTTTCTTTGGGGAGAAAAGTACTCTGGTTCTCCAGGAAAAGAAAAGAAAGGCCACATTAAATGAGACCCTTCACAACAGACCTGATAAGCAAAGCTCTAGAAAATGGTGTACTCATAAAACTGTTTAGAAGAATTTCTTAGTTCTTTTTGTTTGGGAGAGGGTTTTTTTTTGAGACAGGGTCTCCCTGTAGGCGCAGCTGGCCTGGTACTTGCTATGGAAAGCAGGCTGGCTTCACTCTATCAAGAGATGTGCCTCCCTCTGCCTCCAAAGTGCTAGGAATAAAGACATACATCACTATACTGGGCTTCTTAGTTCTTTTAGGCCAACAGTCCAGAAAAGCCTGAGAGAGATCACTTCTGCAACTCCTCTCTTATACTCCTTCAGCTTATTCTTCCCACTCATTCCTATACCTTCCCCAGGCCAATCTGTACCTGCATTTAAATACTCACTGCCGTTCACAAAGGTCTGACTCTCCTGTGTGGATTTCAGGTTGCATAGTATTCTATTTATACTCCTAGTATAACAGGCCCATCACTTTCCAAGACGTTTATTTTGAATTCAGAATGTTCCTTATGTTTGTTTCAAACTTGTAATCCTCCTGGCCTTAGTCTCTTCAGTGCCTAAGATACAGTCTAACATGCTGTTTTCATTTTACTAAATCTTGTTTTATTTTTCTTTTAAAATTTATTAGTTTTATTTTATGTGTATGTGTATATGGCCTGCAGGGAACAGAAAAGGGTATGGATTCCCTGGAGTTACAGACAGTTAACTGCCATGTGTGTGCTGGGATTCGAACCCAGGTCTTCTTCAAGAACAACCAGTGTCCTTAACTGCTGAGCCATCTCTCCAGCCCGTTTTTAATTTTTTGAGACAGGATTTCATGTAGCATAGGCTGCCCTCGAACTCGGTATATAGTGGAAGATTATAGGCTTGCGCCACCACACGTGGTTCAACCTACTTCTTTAGTTCTGTCTTTATCCAGCAAAATAGAAATGCAATTTTGGCTAAATATATATAGAAACCCCCACTGTACTGCCTCACTAGTGGAGGGAAACAATTATCACCTGACCTTCTCCACAGTACCCCATGAGTGGAGCAGTGCAGTGTTTCTAAAGGCAGCAGTCCAGCAACTATTTGGCTAAAATTGGTTTTTTAAAAAAATGTTTTTAAGGGTAAGCAACTGTTTAGCTACTTTATACCATGCCAAGGGGTTGAGCTTAATTTCTTGAGGAAGGGTTCACTGGGCTCTTCTTGGTAGCTCTAGTGCTCTTTCTCTGATGAACTGTTAATGGCTAAGCCTCCTTGCCAGGAACTCTATGCAAGTCCCTGGAGTATGCTAGAAAGACCGCACATTTAAAAGGCTGTGCTCTCTGCATTCAATGCCACATGACACCCTCAGGGACCCATTTACATGGAGCCATAATTAGCTCTTGAGGACACACTTGAGTAATGTTGTTTTCAACCAAACCTCAGGGAAGGCAGTTGCGTTCTGCTACCTTCCCAGCCTATATTGTCTTGGGGGATCCAGAACTGAGTTCAGGGCTAGGGGTGTAGTTCAGGTTATAAAATAGTTAATCTATTTCGATCCTTAGGAACCACATAAAAACAAATGTGACCAAGTGTGGTGATGTACACCTTTAATCCTAGTCAGAGATCTGTAAGATGGAAGCCAGCCTAGTCTACATGGAATGTACATAGTTAAAGGAAGATCTTGTCTCAAAAACAAAAATTCAAACTGGTGTGGCAGCATATACTTGAAATTCCATTACTCAACAGACAAAAGAACAATCAGGACATTCAAAGTTTTTGTCAACTACACAGCAAGTTTGAAGCTAGCCTGAGCTAAGTGATATTTGGTTTTAGAAAAGAAGGAAGGGAGGGAGGGAAACTTGATTTATCTTCCAGCAAGTAAGGGACGTAGTTCTAATACTTGGCTCCAGTCCCAAAGCGTAATTTGATTCTAACAGGTACTATTTTCGCCTTCTAACCTGCTTTGGTAAGCCTCAATGAGATACTTTTTTCAGTCAGATTCAAAAATCTTTTTAAAAACTTATTTTGATTTAATGAGTGTATTGTCTATAGGTATGTAAGCACACTCACTGAGTCATGCAATGAATGCCTATGGAGGTTGGATCATCTAGAGTTACAGATGGTTGTTAGTCGCCATGTGGGTGCGTAGAATTATCTATCAACATGGTATCAACAGCAAAAGGTCCAGAAACAGCCCAAGTTTAAGCATGTCCTGCCTGACCCCCAGAAACCAATCAATATTAGCTAAGAAGTATGCTAAATCAATTAAGCCAAGGTGGACCCAAGCCCTATATTATGACACATACACCATAAAATTTAAATAAGAGCAGAACTCCAAATGTCACATCTATCAATACAGTGGTCTTCTAAAGAAGTTTCACTTTAAGTGTGTGACTGGCTGAATCAAGGCTCTGTCAAACAGTATTCTTCCAGGCACTCAACTTGTACATTTTATCCCACCACAGAAATAAAAACATACCATAAGCTTCATAGGAATCTTGAACTTCTCCATGTCCATAGTCATAATATTCTGACTCCCTGAAAGTCAAAGACAAGAGTATTAAAACCTACAGTTTTAGTTTCACCTTTCTTTCAAATACTTCCATATCTCTGACATTTTATTGTCTATAAAATGGAGGAATGTACGTTTTGTCAGATTTCTAAACATTCAAATATTTCCAAAACATATACATATCATGTACTCATATTCACACACAAAAACTAACTCTGTTAACTGAAGCAAGAAAAACATGGACAGCATATAATGTGAAAAGGCACAATCTAAATGGAGACTCTTACAGTGTAATCATCATTTACGTATTCATACAGTTAAATGGAAGAGAATTAACAGGAAAAGAGCTGTTTTGTCTCTAACACAAAAGAATGCTGAGATTCTTTTTTACTCATAAGCAACAAACACACATAATTCTTTTTTACTCATAAGCAACACACACACCTACACACACTCAGTCTCAAAACAATGTTTTAGAGAAATTTAAGAAATAAACCATCTAAACTATGGTTTTCTCTTAAAATTACAGGAAATTGCAATGTGAGTGTGGTGGTTTGGTTGGCTGATCTTCAGTCTCCTGATCCCATGCTCAAACTAGGTTTTGCTGGAGATCAGGCAAGCACTCTACCAACTGAGCTACTTCCCTCTTCCCTTTGCCTTAAATCCACAGACCTAGTATAATAATTCTTAATAAATTAAAATTATTGGAAAGTTATTTTTCAAGGGGCTGGAGAGAGAGCTCAGCATTTAAGATCACTGACTGGTCTTTCAGAGGACCCAGGTTCGATTCCCAGCACCCATATGGCGGCTAACAACCATCTCTAATTCCAGTTCCATAGGATGCAACACCCACTTCTGACCTCCATGGCCACTTCATGACATGGGTGTACTTACACACATACAGGCAATACATTCATACACATAAAATAAAAGTATTTCTGGGGGCGGGGGGAGGTATTTTTCTTTGTTTCCATGTAGTCATAGCTAAGGGGTTTTTCACCTACTAGTCCCAGGTCCCAAATCATAAAATCTATCTATCCAAATTTGCAGGCCCAAATATATGCCTCACAGTTGTCAAAAAGCAGAGGCAATACCTTCAAACCATCACGTCAGACTCCTCCTTAGGTTTGTGCTGCCTAAACCTTCAGTTCATCCAGGTCCATCATCTACCCCTAGAGAACTGTACAATACCATTCACATTTAAAGTGCATACTGTTGCCTGACTCACCCTTGACTCTGGCTGTAATAACCTTCATATCCTTCATAACTCTGTTCTGCATATGTATCATCATATCCCTGGAACAAATAAATCAGAAGGTCAAAAGTACACAGAACTGGGAAGGTAATTATAACCCATTGGGCTATCATGGGCTTCTGAATCAATAAGCTATGAAATTTTCCTCAAAAATATGAATACCTACTGTGGAACAGTGAAGAAAGACAAAACAAAACTCAAATATGATATGCTTTCATATTATCAGCAGAAAATTCCTTAAAATAGTGCATGTGAAAATACATTTTATTTCTAGTTCAATTTACAGAGATTATAAATCACGCCTAAAATACGAAAATTTCATAGTTCAAATTCACTACACAAATAGAATGTGGATTCAAAATCTTATAAGCAGTCCTTTCCCCTTACATAAAGGGCCAAGACCCTATCATTCAACTTTCTTAGGCAGCTTAGGTATAGAAATGGTACCCTGTTCAAAGGATTCTTACATATTCTTCGTATGTTTCTGGTGCAGGTGGTGGAGGCAAAGGTATTCTCTGGATGCCTGCTGTCCGAGCTCTTGGTGCTGGAGCACCCCTCACAGTAGGTGGGGGTGGCACTCCTCGAGTCACAGTGGCACCTCTGGTGATGGAGCCTCTCACTGGGGTTCCACGCACCAAAGCCCCCCGAGGTGGTCCAACACCACGGCCCCTACAAAAAGAAAGTTCATAAAAATTAAATTAAGCTTCTAAATAGCCCAGCAATATTCACGTTCAGGGTTGTTCACAAATTAATGTGTTAGAAGTATTTTATGATGGCTTAATTAGTATGTGTCTACGTATGCATCTAAAGGAGGCTCTGTGGCCAAGTATGATAAGTTGAGCCTGCTTCTGTTGTCTGCCTCTGCCCCATTTTAAAGCAGCCTCACATAACTCCTTATGTAGTCAAAGATGACCTTGAATTTCTGATCCTCTAGACACCACCCCCTGTTTATGCAGGGTTGGGGAATCAAACTCAGGGATTTGTTAAAGATAAACTAGTATTCTAAACAATTGAGCCACTTATCTAACCCTTAACTAGACAATATTAAAGCACAGAATGTACACATGAGTTAAGAGACCTACATTGGGAGATTCTTGATCTAACAGTACCTTGGGAAAGTCTGGACAATTTAAATACTGCATAAATGTTACATGTTAACTGCAAAAAGAAAAATTCTAAAGTCAGAACATTTAAAAAATACTAGGAGGCCAGTGAGATGGCTCAATGTGTAAATGTGCTGCCACCAAGCCTGACAACCAGAGTTCAATCCCTGAGGCTCAGGTGGTCAACTAACTCCTGCCACATTCTTTTCTAAGTTCTATACACATGCAACATTCATGTGCCCACATACACACATAAAAAATAAATAAATGTAATCTTAAATAAATTTTTTTTGATGTGGAATTGTCCAAAATTAAAATCCCCAAATTTTCAGCAAGACTGTAGCACTTGACTATGGTGAAAGTGCCTGAGATCTAGAATTCTAAATTTGGTGAAACACAAATTCTGACTCCTCCTAAGCTAGAGATAAGAGACCACTATGAAAGAGATGGTTCCAACAGTCAAATCTCTATCTCCTTTCCGACTCTTCTTACCTGGGAACAGGTGGAGGAGGAGGAGCAGCTCCCCGTCCTCTCACTGGGACTCCACGACCACGAGAGGGCTCAGGTACTCCATTCAAGTACGACAGCTCTAGAAACTGTTCCTGGCAGATATCATCCATCATATCCTGGAATAAAAGATTGTTGGGCATAATGCAAGGTGGGCCTAGCCAGGCCACCTGCTAGGAGGAATAGAGGAATGGCTCCTGTGGGTGTGGTGTTCTGCTCTGGCTAGTTGTGAGACCAGCACCTGGAAAGATCCTGCCTACCTGGGGCAAACTTACTATTGGCTGTATTTGGAACCCTACCCCATAAGGTCATTGGCTATCCAGACCTATAAAGAGCTTATGCACCTATTCGATAAACCAGTTTGCAGTACCACGAGCTTGGCCTGCTTCCCATCTAACTCCCCCAGTCTGTGGCTTGACTCTGCATCTACTCACCCCCCGAAACCCTCAGGCTGGCCCCAAGTGGTGAGACACTAAAGATAACAAAGACTGTGCAACATTTCCACCTTCTACTATCCACATGAGCCTCAGATACTAAGCATAGCTTTGAAAGCCCAGAGAAGCCTCAGGTAACTAGTCAAATTAATGCCCTAATTGTCACTTCTTTGAGGAAAGTCTTGAGGGCAGCCCCCTCAACAGATGGAGTTCCTCAGAATTTGGTCCTCACCTAGCTCTCTTCTACATAAAACCATCTCTCAAGTCAAGCTGAATAATTTGTAGTTTTCAGTCTGGGATATTCTCACACAAACATTCTTTACAAATAGTTCCTTTTTAGAGGCTACTAAAAGCCACAACTTAGTAATGGAGCTTTATGAATTGGGTGCTATGTAATATATGGCTTTCTATACATTTTTCAGGATAACAGTAAAAATGACCCTAGGTAGACTGCGGTTTTACAGCTGGGAACTCTTAACTCCCCCTCCTCCATTAACGGGGTGGGGATATGGCTAAAATATTAACTGAATGCAGACATTATAAAACCTTTGTTAAAAAGATTGCTAACATAATAAAGATCTGAGACATTAATGATAGATTCTAGTATACACCAATGAAAACACATTGAGTGAGAATGAGGTATAAGTAATAGAAAAACCTCAGAAAAATTAACCAAAGTACAGAAACCTAGCCCCTGCCCTCACAACAGCATGATCCTAGTTTCTCCCTTGCTCAGAAGGTAAAGAATGCATTTCCTTACGGGTACTAGAAATTTCTTGACTTCCTCCATGGCATGGGCCATAAGAGCATAAGCCTCACATGGGGGTCCAAAAACTTCAATAAAGACATGCAAATCCATATTCAAATGGGCATATTTGGGGTCTCCACCTTTGCGAAGTTCTTCTTCCTATGGGAGAACACACAGAAACATCACATCATACATACACTTGGCTAACTGTTCTCTTGATGAGTATTTGTAAAGCTTAATTTTAGAATCTATTCAGACAACTATTTGCCCAGCATTTATTTGTATGCATGTATGTATGTACTTAATAGCCTAGTATCTGAATTGTTGCTTTGTTTTTTGAGACAGGGTCTCCCCATAGCCCCAGGTGGCCTCCATCTCACAGAGTCACCTGTCTCTGCCTCTCTAGTGCTGTGATTAAGTATTTGCACCACCAGGCCTGGCATCTGTTTTAAATCTCAAGTAGAGATGTTTATCACCACCAGCTCTGCTTATGTGCTGTTGTCTATAAAGAGTTCCAAGAGAGGGAAAGTCAAGACAGAGAGGAGTTCTCATACACCTCAATAATATGCTTCAATCTGATTTTATCTAGTGAAGACTATTAACAGACAAAAGATACTAAGAAAATGACACCTGCCTATTAAGCTGCATAAAAGTCCTGAAACAGCAAATTTATAGACTTTAACAGCTAAATCTTACCTAAAAAGCTGACCCTGGAAGGTTAAAGACTATTACATTGCGGCAGGAAGTTTCTTGCCAACTAACAAAGAGTACATTGTACAGAAAGCTACAGCATGGAAAAGAAATAAGGGACAAGGGGCTAGAGAGTCAGTCAAAAGTACTGGCTGCTCTTGCAGAGGCCTCTTCTGGCCTCCGTGGGAATTGCACAAGACCGGTACACTTACATAGATGCAAGCAAAACACTCATACACATAATAAAAAATAAAAAAGAAACAGTAGGTAGGCTCCCTTGCCAGGATAACTCATTTTTCCTTTTGGAATATATTTTTTAGTAGGTGTCATATTCCTGCTGGCCAGAAATCAAATGACTTAATCCCTAAAGTCACCTGGACTAACACTTCTTGTCTTACCTTTCATGTCACTGGAAGGGGGCATGCTGTTCACATGTTGTAGCATACCCAGTTCCCATTTTATCTATGCTCAAATTCTACTTAATTCTTTAACAATGTAGCCCTAACTCAAAAAGGAAACTATCAGCAGGCTATGTCTAGACTCCCCAACATTGCCCAGTGAGTGCTAGCATGCAACTAGCAGGCATTATTAGGGTATTGTTTTGACTCACTACTACAAACTTACCTTGGCTTTGTCTCTCATTGAACCCTTTCCCAACACAGAGATCTTTGCACCAGTCTCTTCCTGCAGTCTTTTGATTGTATTTCCTTGTGGTCCAAGAATCTTTCCCACAAAATTGAACTGATCAAAAATTTAAAAACAGATTTCTAAATGAACATGCTCCTACAAAAACTTCCATATGCCATCTGACTTTCAACAATCCTAATGTAAATAGAGTATTACCATTCACATTTTAATCAAGGATATACTGAAGCTATAGTGCTTGCTAGTGATTAAAAGTTACACAACTAGAACTGGCAGTTCCTAGGCCTAAACTTGTATTTCCTAATATAATATGGTGTTCTTTCCAGAACTCACTGCAGTCCTTAATAAGGCAATCTTAAGCATTTTAAAATACATAAACTTTTTCCTAGGGATCAAACTCTAGGCCTTTTACACACTAAGCAGAAACTCTACTTTTAAGCTAGATTCTTAACTCCATATACAAATATTGTGAAGGCAGTTATCCCAGAACAGACATATTGCACCTCTTTACAGCATGTTTGGAAAACTGAATATAACTAGACTCTTTAAAAAGAAAAAGGAAGAGGCTGGAGAGATAGCTCAGTGGTTAAGGCACAGGCTGCTCTTGCAGAGGACCTGTATTTAGTCCCCAGCACCCACATGGTGGCTAACAACAATCGGTAACTCCAGTTCCAGGATATCTGACACCCTTTCCAGCCTCTGTGGGAACTGCACAAAACAGGTACATTTACATACATACACGCAAGATACCCATACACATAAAACAAAAATAAATTAAAAAAAATTTTTTTTTAAGGAAAAAAGATGAGAGATTTCCTTTAAAAATTACATTTAATTGTTGTGTGTGTGCCGGGTATGCCCTAGCACACTTGTGGAGGTCAGAGGACAATGTGCGGGAGGTGGTTCTCCTTCTACCATCTGAGTCCCAGACATTGAATGCTGGTCCTTAGGCTTGCCAACAGGAACCTTTACTGACCCAGCCAATGTGCTAGCCCAAAAGCATTTCCTTTAAAAGCAAACTTTGAAAAATAAAATAAACTTTATTCATTCAAAGATATTTCTTATATTTTCTTTGAATTAAATTGTAGGTCAATTTTGTTTGCTTTGTTGGAGAAAGAGTCTCCTTGTAGGCCCAAGGTGGCCTGGAATTCACTATGTAACCCAGGCTGGCCTCAATCACAGAGATCCACCTGCCTCTGCTTTTCAACCGTTGGGACTAAGAGCATATACTACCATGCCTGACAAGGTCAGTGTTTTGATAGAGGGCAACTCTTCAGGTTCCAGAGTTTTACTTTGAGCTTAGAGCCTGAACAAAACATCTGAAAAAGTTCTTTCTGATTACTGAAAGTTAACTGCATTTGTTTCTTGACTATAGTTATGCCATTCATTATGGACTTTACTATTTCAACTGCCCGAAATAGGTACTTCAAGGACAGAAAGGAAGCTTTACAGGCTGATGCATCACAATCCCCTATGTCTTTAACACTAACAACACTCCTATCTACAACATTAATTCAGAAAAGTAAACCATTTTTTATCTTACCTTTGGATACTGTTTGACAGGAATCAAAACACGTTCTTTCAGCTTCATGTTTTTATGAGAAAATAAATCCAAGTAATTTTCTTCATCATCTTTTTTTGAATCCCCCTTCTGAATCTTCTCAATTTCTAAATAGGAAAAACAGAACTTATTTCTGCTATGATAAATAAAGGAAAATTGACAAGACTGCTTGCTTTAGGTAGTAACATGGAGTACTGTGTAGTAAGAATAAACAGTTCACACGAATGTGCTAATTTTAGATAGACTGCATGAAGGTACCAAAACTGTGAGAGGTTGACTAGGGAAGCAAAATCCTGTTTGCCAATTTGCTTTTACATCCTTACCCAAAGCTTCTATGCCTGGTATTCATTTTTTTAACATTTAAAGAGCAAATGTATAACTAAATGGAGACAGAGAGATATAAAAGAATTCGAATAAATAAAAATCTTCATCAAGAAAAAGTAAATAGCAGGTTGGAAAGATGGCTCAGTGGTTGAGAGCACTGGCTGCTCTTGCAGAGGACCCAGGTTCAGTTCCCAGCACTCACATGGCAGATATCAAACATCTTTAACTCTAGTTCCACAGGAGTCAATACTTTCTTTCAGTTTCCATGTGCACTGCACGAAGGTAGTGCACTTACACACATGCAGACAAAACACACACATATATTCATAAAATTAAGAACATTTTTCCCAAGAAAAGGTCCAAAGGTTGTCCAATCACAATGGTATTTACAACTAATTGATCACAACCAGTTAAAAATCTGTGTCAACTTATAGTCATGTGTATGAACCCAAAGAGAATGAGGCAGGAGAATCTTCAAGTCTGAGGACAGCATGGGCTAAAAGAGACCTTGTCCAATAATAGTTGGGTGCAGTAGGCCATGCCTTTGATCCCAGCACTCAGGAGGATGAGGCAAGTGGATCTTGAGATTTGAAGCCAGCCTGGTCTACACAGCCAGTTCAAGGTCAGTTGGGGCTACAGGGAGAGCCTATCTCAAAATAAATAAATGAATGAATCTAAACAGACAAAATAACATGCTTGCACATCCAATTAAAGTTCGTTTTTTAGTATGTGCTTAACTAAAACTCATTATCTAGATCAAATTTAATCAGTGCACAAAAGAAAAAAAGCACTTAAAAAAACCTTCCCCTTCTGAGGTATGTATGATTGACTCACAAAAAGCTTCATTTAACTGGGCATGGTGGTGCGCATCTTAAAGCCCAGCACTCAGGAGGCAGAGGCAGATGGATCTCTGAGTTCCAGGCCTGCCTGGTCTACATAGTGAAATCCAGGCCAGCTGTGGCTACAGGCAAACCCTATCTCAAGGCGGGGGTGGGGGTGGGGGGTGGTGTATCGGTAGTGTACACAATGAAAAGCCTCAAGATAAATATACATCCCTGAAATCATCACCACCACCACCACCATCATAGACATAATCATCAGTATGAAGGTACTCAGAAAATCTGGATACAGTTTCATCAAGATAGGTGTGGTGGTACCCACCTGTAATCCTATCACTTAGGAGGCTGAGGCTAGACTGGTCTGTACAGCAAGATTAAAAAAAAGTTTCATCCAAAATGGTTTCCTATCCTTCAGGAACTTCATTCATTCCGAGTGATTTAAGGTGTTTGAGTGCTTCCTATGAAGAGGCAGGTGATAAGAGAGATCCTTCTAATTATCAACCACCATGGGAGACTTACTATAAAGGCCAGGCATTTATCTTACAAGATACAGGAAACATAACAGAGGAAGTCACTGTGATTCACTGCTTATATACTAAAATTCCCAGTCTATATAGATGACAAAGAAGTGTAACTAAACTTTATCATAGAAGTTCCAACAAAGATGGATGAATGGTGCCCAAGGAATGAACAGTACCTGCAAGTTTTATACATAGTCCATTGAGAATAGTCCTAAAAGGAAATTTATACTCCTTTAAAAAAAAAAAAAAAAAAAATCAATGGAACATCCTAAAAACAGAATTTTCCATATGGTATTTCTACCTTCTATGATTTTAAGGTAGGGATTCTCAAATTCCAGCAGAATCACCATTATCAGAAATGGCAAGCACTTGCTAAAAATGCATAGCTCTGTCATAGCCCCAGTAGGAAATTTTTGCTGGGAATTTGTATTCCTAACAAGTTATCCAGTAGTGATACTGATGGAGGTTCAAGGATGATGACTAACTTACTGTATTAAGATATTCTACTTCAAACACATTCTGCAAATATATATCATTAATAGCTTCTAAAACAAGTCCACCTGGCAAGAACATGAGTTACTTTGACAGATTTCAGAGCTTTTATTTATTAAAAAGCATAATTTCAGGGTCTAGAGAGACGGTTCAGCAGTTAAGAGCACTGGCTGCTCTTGCAGAGGACCCAAGTTTGGTTCCCATCATCCACATGGTGGCTAACAGCAGTTCTTAATTTCAGTTCCAAGGTATCAGAAGCCCTCTTCTGACCTCCATGGGCACTACACACATGTGGTGTACTTATGTACATGTAGGCAAAAAACTCATACCTTAAAAAAAAAAAAAAAAAGCCAAAAAAATCCCCACTCATATGCATAAAAATGAATCAAACAAAAATTTTAAAAACCTAATTTGAGATGCCATACTATACTGCAAGGTAAACAAACAAACGCCCTTGCTTTCTGACATTTAAAATGCTAACCAAAGGGCTGAAGAGATAGCTCAGCAGTTAAGAGCTCTTGCACAGGACCAGGGTTGGGTTCCCAGCACCCACATGGTGGCTAAAAACCACCTGCAACTCCAGTTCCAGGGGAATCCTGACACACTCTTCTGACCTCTGCAGACATTACATGAGACAGGTGCATTTGCATGCATGCAGGCAACGCATTCTTACATATAAAAACCAAAAACACAATCAAAATGAAATGTTAACCAACTGTAAATATTCCACATTAAACCTTTCCTTCTGTAAGAACTGTGGCTTGGACTTTATTTTTCTTTTCTGATTCAGGATATGGTTATATAATAGCATCAAGTGCCTCTCTTGCCTCAGCCTTCAGAGAAGGTGGAGTTATAGGCATGTGCCAACATAGCCAGTGAAAACTGTCAATGACAGTGCTCTTAACACTCCTGTTTCACTGCTTAGAACATAAATGAAATGGATAAAATGATTCGTGCAACACCTCATTTGTTTCCTGTTCTACTGATGGGAGATCCTGACTTCCTCCCCTTCCCAGCTACTTCTAAAATTAACTTTCTGGCCAGTCTTTTTTAACCTACCACATCTTAACACACACCTCTTCAACTCACAGGCTGAAATTAGGTATTCTAGCCTCAAAAACTGTAGACAAAAAAAAAAAAGAGGAGATTGTAAGAATTGGGGCCAGCCGGAGGGGACGAAGGCTGAAAGGGGATGAGCAGGCATGGAGTCAAAACACACACGGACCCTGGAAGCTGGGTGAGAAGCATGCAGAGGGCAAGCCGCTGCAAGCTTGTTTATGCAAGAAGTGCAAGGGGTCTTATAGGTCTGGTTAGCCAATCGCTTTATGGGGTGGGGTCCTGACCGTAGCCAATAGTAATCTGTCCCCAGGCAGATCATCTTGGTGTAGGTTCTTTCCAGATGCTGGGCAGAAGCTGGTATCATGACTAGCCAGAGCAGAGCGACACGCCCACAGGAACCATTCCTCTATTCCTCAGGATGGCTAAGGCCCATTGTTGTGCCCTACACAAGCTTGCCTTGAACACCTGTAGTCAAGAATGACCTTGAACCTTTGATTCTCTTACCTACACCTATCCCAAGTACAAGGATTATAGGCCCCTCTGTATTGCTTTTCTTGTGGGTCGTAAGCTGCACCAATTGGATGCTGGAAACAGAACCTGGGTCCACTATAAGAGCAGTCGTGTTCTTAATTGTTGAGCCATGTCTCCAAACCCCACCCCCGCGCCCCCATTTCTTAACTGCTAACATGTTAGGCTCTTCACACATAGCACTTTCTAGAAACCTTACTTGGCCAACAGAAGACAAGTTTGTTAATTTGTTGAGCTCCAATAGCAGCAGGTCCCCAAAACAGATTGCAGGAAGTTTGTTTTTTTTTTTGTTTTTTTGTTTTTGATATTTACTATTTTTATTTTATGTGTATGAGTGAACTGCCCACATGCACATAAATGCACTTGTATCAGGTACTGCCCAGAGGCCAGAACAGGGCATCAGATCTCCTGGAACTAGAGTTACAGACATTTGTTATCTGCCATGTGAGTGCTGGAACTCAAACCCAGGTCCTCTGCAAGAGGAACCAGTGCTCTTAACCACTAAGCCATCTCTCTAGTCCCTTAATTATGTGTATGAGTACACTGCTTGCATGTATGTACACCCATGTTGTGCAGTGCCCGAGGAGGGAGTCAGTTCCCCTGGAACTGGAGCTATGGACAGTTGTTAGACACTATGTGGGTGCTGGGAACTAAACCCGAGTCCTCTGCAAGAACAGCCAATAGTCTTAACAGTTGAGCCATCGCTCTCCAGTTCCAGAGTTCAAGGCTTTCTTCTCACCCCTTTGGGCAGTGCATGACACCAGTGCACTTAAACCCATTCAGGTCATACACTCCTATACACAAATAAAAACGAACAAAAAAGCACAGGGTCTGAATCCCAGCACCCACACTGGGGCTAACAACTGTCCATAACTTCAGTTCCAAGGGATCTGATGCCCTCTTCTGTCCTCTGTAGGCACTGCACAACAGGGGTGCATTTACATACATGCAGGCATAACACTTATACATGTAAAATAAATAAATCAAGCTGGGCATTTAGTCTTAGCACTCGGAAGGCAGAGACAGGAGGATCTCTGTGAGTTCAAGGTCAGCCTGTTCTAGTGAGTTCCAGGCCAGCCACGGTCCCAGGGAAACCCTGTCTTAAACAAAAACAAAACAAACAAAAGAAATAAAAATTAAGAACAAAACAAACAACAAAAAACCCCAGGGTCTTACAATGTAGGCTTGGCAGTCCTGGAACTTACTATGTAGACCAGCCTGTCCTCAAATTCAGATATGCCTGCTTTTCTTGTTTCTTCATAATACTAATTAAGGAAAAACTGACTAAATTCGAGAAAGCACAATTTTAGGAGCTGTTATTTTCTAGACAACATTTCAGCAGTTAATAGTACTGGTTGCTCTTGCAGAGGATAGGGTTTAGTTCCTAGTACCCACATGGTAGCTAAAAACTGTATGTAAACTCCAGTTCCTCAGTATCCAACAAGCTCTTCGGGCCTCTACAGGCATTGCAAGACATGGGTGCACTTACACAGATGCAGGTGAAACATTCGTACACATAAACTTTTTATTAAAAAAAGTTTAATTTTACATACTTAAGACACGGCCATACAGGCAACAAGAGGGCTACGTGGGGTGCCTCAGCTGCTCAGCTGCCTGATGATCATTTTCTCTTTTCAACTCTTTTTCTTTGGCCATCCTCTGCTGAGAGAGCTAGAACAGTCTTATGATGCAAAGTTCAAAAAAGAAAACAACAATTTAAAACAGCAAAGAGTTACCCTAAGCAAAGTATGCTCATGCATGCCTGGAATCCTAGTGCTCAGGAGTCTAAGGCAAAACTGAGTTCAAGCCTAGTCTTAAGTTACACAGCAAGCAGCATGACGTTATCTTAAAAAAAAAAAAAAAAAAAGTGTGGGGAGGGGGCTGGAGAGATGGCTCAGCAGTTAAAAGTACTGACTGCTCTTGCAGAGGACCTGGGTTTGATTCCCAGTACCCACAAGGTGGCTAACAACTGTCCATAACGCCAGTTCCAGGGGATCCAATAGTTTCTTCTGACCTCTGCAGGCACATAGGTGCACTTTTAGACACATGCAGGCAACACACTCATACATGTAAAATTTATACACACAAAACTACTAAAAAGATTTCTTACCCTCAGGCAAAAGCACTTTCTAGACAACATTTCTAAAACTGACTCCTCCAAGTGATGTTTGCCTTGGCCTTTGGAGACCTTGGATGTCCCGTGGGCCAAAGAAAGACAAGCTAAGGTATAAACAAACAACACAGAGATGAGACCATTTGTTTTCTGTTCTGGTCAGGCAATTATTTATCCTATTTTTTTTTTGGTGGGGGAAGGGCGGAGGGTCTTTTGAGATAGGATCTCGATGTAGCCCTAGTTGGCCTGGAACTCACAGAAATTTGCCTGCCTCTGCCTCCAGAGTTCTGGAATTAAATGGATGCATCACCATGCCTGGCGGAGATTTTGTTTTACAGGAGTTTCACTATATGATCTAGACCAGCCTCTAACTAATAAATACCCCCCTTGCCTAAGTCTCCTCCTGAAGACAAAGATTACAGTATGCCAACTACACATACCCAGCTAGAACACAAGTTTTGAAGCTAATAAGAACTGAGTTTTTATCCTCGCTCTGCTGCACATCAAGAAGGACATTACCTCAAAAAAGAAAAAGAAATAAGGATAAACCGGGCATGTGCTATGATGATCCATGCCTATAACGACAGCACTTGGGAAGCAGAAGGAAGAACCAGCCAGGATATGCGAGACCTGTCTCAAACCATACCACCCCTAAAAAATAAACAATTAGGGTAAGAAAAATTAAAAATACAAAAATGTTAATAATGGGTAAGTCTGAAAAAAAAATTATATATGGACTGAACCTAGTAGCCCAGGACTTCCATCTGCGCTACCCTGGAAACTGAAGCAGAATGAATTCAAGGCCTACAAAGTGACTTATAAAGGTCAGCCTAGAAAACTTAGCCATACCCTGTCTCTAAATAAAAAGCAGTTTGGGAACATACACAGCTAGCTTAGTAATAGAGAGCTTTTGTAGCCTGTATAGGAAGGCCCTGAGTTCAGTCACCAGCACCACCAAAACCAAGAAAAAAATATAAACAACTAGACTGCCTTAACTAAAAACATACCATATACACTAATTAACATTTAATGAGACTGTATAAGGAACAAGACAACAGTCTTTTTTTTTTTACTAAAGCATCCAGATATTGTGTTTCTAAGAGGACGAAACTGACTTAGCAAATCTATTTCAAAAAATCAGAGATTATGTCATCCTCTGCTAGACTCCAGGTGCACTTGGTTCATTCTAACCACAGAATCCTTTCTCTTGTTAACAATTTGTGAAATTTTACAATAAACAAACTGAGAATCTTCACTTCTCAATGCAAATGCTGACACATGATATGCAGCTATGAAACATTATTTAATGAAAAGAAAACCCCTCAGCTTTCCATAACCATCAGACATCATTTCTAGACTTGACAAAGTAGCCTTTTCTGTTGGTACCATCTTTGAGAATCACAAGTCAAATAATCTTTGTGCCAAAAAGCCCCATTCCCATTCTTTTTATTTATCAACTTGTTTCAAGTAACAACACTTAGCACATTAGGTTCTTAATCTTTTGGGGGCTGGGAGAATGTCATGGAAAACTTTGAAAATTTCATGAAAACTATAAACTAGCTACCCAGAAAAAGACAAAGTCAAAATATGACAAATATAATACTAAGGATGGAGAAAGGGCCTGATTTTGGAGCCCTTCTACAGGAGTTTGATTCTCTTATAGCACTCACATGGTGGCTAACTACCATCTGTAACTCCAGTCTGAGGGGATCTGACTCCCTCTTCCGTCCTCCCTGGGCATTGTAAGACGTGGGTACAATTACAAACGTACAGGCAATATATTCATACACATTAAAAAAAAAAAAAATCCACAGATCCTATATGCCTTTCCCTAATTTTCTCTATATTTTGAACTGTAATGTAATACTACAACCCAAATTAACATTAATATAGTGTTAATGGCTTTGACATTTTTCCAGTTTTATACACATTTATGTGTTTAATGCTATACAATTTAATCTTTCACCACCAGGTGCGTGCAATACCCAGAGACCAGAAAAGAGCATCACATCAGATCCACTGGAACTGGAGTTTTGGACTGATGTTATTTAGCCCCCATGTGGGTACTGGTATCCAAACCCAGGTCTCCTAAAAGAGCAGCCAGTGCTCTTAAATTACTGAGTCATCTCTCCAGGCCCTGGTTTTGTGTGTGTGTGTGGGGGGGGGGGGGGGTTGTTTGAGACAGGGTCTAACTATTTATCCCTGGTCAGCCTGGACCTCCCTATGTAGACCAAGCTGGCCTCAAAGGCAGAGATCTACCTGCGCCTGCCACCCAAGTGCTGGAATTAAAGGGGTGTCCCACCATTGTTGGCAGTATTTAAAATCTCTGAGAATCAATTTTTTTCACTCAGTGTAATTCTCTTGTTATATATCCATATAAGATGCTACACTCACCAAAACCTCATTTCTCTCCGTTGCTGTGCAGTATTCTATGGTGTGGAGGGACAACAGTTTACTCGTCCCCCTACTGGAATCTGGTTTGCCTCAAATATGGACAATTATGAACAAAGTTGCTGTCAAAATGTATGTAAAGGTGCTAAGAAAATATAAATTTTAGTTTCTCTAAAATACAGACCAATATACAGGCCATATCATTAACAAATTTAATTGTATAAAGCAAAGTAAAAAACTCCATTCTGTTTTATCACAGATATATGTATGTTTAACAATACTTTGTTTTCCTAGTACTTGTGTTCTATGAAAGTAACGTAGTGCGCCTGGTGCTCCACGCCTTTAATCCCAGTACTTGGGAGGCAGAGACAGGTGGATCTCTGGGTTTCAGGCCAGCTGGGGCTACTGGGAGACCCTGTCTCAAAGACAAAAATAAATATTAGTATTAACAATAACAAACCTTATGTAGCCACAAGGCTTACATTTTCATCTAACAGTAAATTCTCAAGATTCCATTTTATTTTGTGTAGCTCTAGTTCATTCCTTTTCATTGTTGTATGCTTATTCTGCAAATCTACCATATCATCCAATAATTAGTGAACAAATTACACTAGCGTAGGAACAAGATACACTATGTTATGAACGAGGCATTCATTTCAAAAGTTTCTTTGGAGGACCTGCAAAGTGGCTCAACAGGTAAAGGTGCCTGCAGCCAGGCCTGACTACCTGAGTTCAATCCAGGACTCACTTGGTAGGAGGAGAAAAAAAAAAAAAGATTCCTGAAAGCTGTCCCCTGACCTTCACACACACACACTGGCACATTCACCTGCATACACACACACATGCATGTGCATATTCAAAATAAATGTGGTAAAATGCTCTGTCTTTGATTCAGAAGAAACCCAGGGTCTCACACATTCTCCAAAAGCAGTTTACAACTCAACCACATCCAGTCTTCTTTTACATTTTAATTTTGAGATAGGTCTCACTGAATTTCCCAGGCTGGCCCTGAACTCTAATGAATCTGAGATAACTTGCCTGGACCTCCTGAGCAGCTTACCGGCCTCTGCCTACGGCCCCACGTAGCTGTGTTTTAAGGAATTTGAATGTTCAGTTTTCAGAGGAAATGTTATAAACTGTTATACCAACCATCACTTCTACCAACAATGTGCATAAATTCCTTCTAATTTGTATTGTCAAGCCCTACTTCTTAGTCTTAATTTTTTTTTTTTTGGAGGCAGGGCCCTCTGTACCCCCAAGTGGCCTTGATCTCACAGTGATGTGATCTGTGATCTCTGCCTCCTAAGGACATGCTACCACCCCCAGCTTTCTAGTCTCAAATTTTGTCAACACACCATGTTTTTTAGTATTTTCCTGTCTAAAAGGGTTTTATTCATTTATCTTCACTTACCATTTCAGCTATCTACATTCAACTTATCAAGTTGTAAAAAAAAATTTGTTCTCCTCCCACACCCTTGTTGTACTGAGCATCAAATATAGGGCCTTATACAGGACAAGCAAGTACTTAACCAGAGGACTATCTCCCCAGGCCTTCAGGTTGGAAAACTAAATCTGATTGGAATCAGCTTGGAAAACGCAAACTAAACAAAAGGTTAATAAAAAAAATACTGTCTTCTTTCCAGCTTTAGTCTTTCCTCCTCTCCAGAACATGGCATATTTCTCTTTTGATTTAGGTAAAATCTTCAGGTGACTATTAACTTACTCAAAATGTCCACTTATTTCTGAGTCACTCCTGTCTGCTTTCCAAATTGCACTGTTGTAAAGAGTGCTGGCATACAAGCATCTCAAACAAAAAAAAATAAAGTCCAGTATGGGTAGTTGCCTCAATCTTTACATCTGAAAAACACATTTAATTTTCATGACAGTTAAGTATCAACAGCAGTGAGTTTATGTTCTCACTTTTGTAGCCCTGGCTGGCCTGAAACTTGCTAAGCAGACCAAGCTGGCCTTGAACTCAGAGATCTACCTGTGGGATTAAAGGTCCATGCTACCTCACCCAGCCTTAGAGCTTTTTAAAGTATAATCTGTAGTAGGCACTATGTAACATGGGAGTTGGGAAAGGGACTTTTAGTTGTTAGGGGGAGAAAAGCATCAGGTGTGTGAATACAGATGCAGATTCATTACAAACCCTATTTATGTGGATAACTTTGCTAATTTAACAAATTATCTGTATGACTTGGTCTCATGTGTAAAAGTAGCGGTAATAAGACTATCTTCTCATAGTCCTTATGAAAGCTAAATTCTTACACTCCGTCCACTGCCTGGCACAGTAACTGTTAGCTACATTTTCCTTACATGTGTCTTCTTTAGAGCCTACACACTACTATTCAGTCTTCTCAGCAGAGTGTCACTTCCTCACATTTTTTTCTTTTTCTGAATTATTCAGAAACGTCTTAAACCAAGTGTGATGTATAAGCCTGTAATCACAGCATTCAAGGAGTCAAGATAGCTAGTTCAGGACCAACTATATATATATTAAGTTGGAGGGCAGCCTAGGCTACAGAAACGAGTTCAAACACAGTCCAGGAAACATAGTGAGAGGTATCCAAAAATTAAGTGTTTTTTTGCTTGGTTTTGTTTTTTTTCAGACAGGATCTCCCTGTAGCCCCAGTTGGCCTCAATCTCAGGGATCCACCTACCTGTCTCTGTCTTCTGAGTGCTGGGATTAAAGGCAGGCACCACCCACACAGACCTTCAAAACTAGCTTTTAAGAACTAGTGAGATGGCACAGGTAAGTACACATTGGCTGTAAAGCCTGGCATATGATCTGAGTACAAGCTTCAGGACCCATATAGTAGAGAGAGAAATGACCCCTGCAAGCTGTCTTCTGACCTTCACAGGCACACCATGGCATATGCCCCTTTCCTATACACAAATGTAAAAATTTTTACTTTAAAAAAAGACGAAAAAAATCACCTGAGCATATGCTTGGCGGTAAAATGCTTGTACAGGTGCTAGGTTCAATCCAGAGTAAAGAGGAATGGGATTGGTATGACTGAAAATCTAAGCCAGGATGGCTGTTACAAGTTCTAGTCCAGCCTGGTGTACACAGAAATTTTCAGGCCAGCCAGGGCTATAGAGTACGATCTCATCTCAAAAAATTAACAAGGGCCTATCATGGTGGTGCAGTCTTTTAATCCCAGTACTTGGGAAGCAGAGGAAATGTAAGGTCAGCCTGGTGTAACATAGTTAAGTTTCAGGCCAGCTAGGACCATAGTGAGACAAACAGGCAAACAAAAGAACAATAACAAAAATAACATTAAAAATCTGTACTTAAAAATTTCAATGCATTCCAACTCTACTGCCTCATACAAGCAACTCAGTTACCTTAACTGTATTTCTCCAATGTATGGGAGTATATGAGATATTCTTAGGTGTATTCTTAGGACATGGGAGCTAGAAGCAGGAAGATCAGGAATTCAAGGCCAGCCTCAGCTACATATGGAGTTTAAAGCCAGCCTGGGCTACATGAGACCCCTGTTTAAAAAAAGGAAAAAAAAAAGCTCAACTTTAAACATCACCACACTCTCTTAATTAAACAAAATTAAAAGCAACATTTAAGGGGGCTGGAGAGATGGCTCAGCAATTACCAGCGCGTGCTACTCTTGCAGAGAATCCGCTGTACACAGCTTACAACCACCTGTAACTCCAATTCCAGGGGATCCAATACCTCTGGCCTCCACAGGCACTTGCACTCAGGTGCACGTACCACCCCCATACATACACATAATTAAAAATAATAGCCAGGCATCCTGGGGCACATCTTTAAGCCCAGCACTTGGGGGCAGAGGTAAGAGGATCTCTGTGAGACAGAGACAAGCCTGGTCTACATAATGAGTTCCAGACCAGCTGGGGCTAGAGGGAGACCCTGTCTCAACAAAACTAAACAAAAAATATTGAAGGATCAATAATTTTTTTATGGTTATCCCAGGAAACCATCTTCTATAATGAAAGTCATCAACACTTGTGGGTTGAAAGGCAAAACTGTTCTTTTGTATTCTGAGGACCCTTTCAGTGGCATGAATTTATAATATGAAGAAAATTGTGGTAACATTTTTTTTCTTCCGATTATAGGTCAAAGAAAACGGTGACTGTACATACAATGCAGCCCTCACAACTTATCCATCCCACTTTGCAGATGAGGTTACTGAGGTTTAGAAAAAAAGTTTCCAGAAATCAGGTTAACTAGTTAAGGGTCAGTTTCCAATTGAAGCCAACACCTTAAAAACTCTGAAGTCATTTTTTTTTTTCTTCTCACATTTACACCTAGTCTGATGGATTAAAGATTTGAGGAAATAAGACTCCCAAGTCAACTTTTTACCACATAGTAACATTCTTCAGTCTGCTAGTATTTGTTTTCAGTCAACCAAACACCACCTGTGCTTAAACCAAGTGTGGTGGGGACACCTGTAATCCCAGAACTCCAGAGGCAGAAGGACTGGAGTCCAAGGTCATCCTTGGTTACACAGTGAAGTGTCAGGCCAGCCTGAGCTACGAGACCCTGTCTCAAAATAATATTTTGAGAAGGAAAAGGGAGGACTAGAGAGATGGCTCAGCAGTTAAGAGCAACTGACTTAAGTTGGGTTCCCAGCACCCACACAGATCCACCCGACATTCAGGCATCCCAGGGCATTGCATGCATGTCTGTGGTACATTTATACATGCAGGCAAAACACTTATTTACATACAACAAAAATAAATTTTAAAAAGGACATCACAGTCTGAATGTGTTTCAGAATATCAAAAACAATGAGGTGAAATGTAAACAGTTGATCTAAATGTTATTTACTGACCATGTGCTTTGTTTATGTGACTAAAAGTAAAGACCCTTGTCTGGCGTGGTAGCTCATGCCTTTAAACCTAGCACTTGGGAGGCAGTGACAGGTGGAGCTCTGTGGATTAGAGACTAGCCTGGTCTACACAGTGAGATCCTGTCTACAAAAAAAAAAAAAAAAGTGAAGAACCTTTACCAATATCGAGAGACAGATAAAAACGAGAAAAGTTGGGGGAGAGCTGCTTAGTAAGGTTTAGATTGCATAAGAAATCATTACTAAAGCTATGTTTTAACTCACTGAGAGTGCTGATCTACAGAACTCCTTAAGTCTACAGGCAGGGAACAAAGGCTACCCTTCCTAACACATCTCACGACACAAACTACAAACAATAAAAAAGACCAACCAAGCCTTTCCAGTACAATCAGCTTGTCTCAGTTTTTGCTCATCTCATTGGAGAACATGCCAAACAACCTGTAGTCTCTTACCTACGTCTACCGTTTCATTTCACCAGCTCTAGGTTACTTTCCCGGTTCTGGAATAATGGCGAACACACCACGTAAAATAAACGGGAACCTCACCAGCTTCGGGCTCTTTCTCATTTGACGGATCGAAGTGGAAAAAATCAAAGTGGGAAAACCTCTAGCTCCCGAGCCCTACGTCGCTCCCGCGTCCGGCTAACTTCAACTCCGGTTCCCGCTAAGTCCAGCATGCGCGCGTGGACCACGACGCACCGGACTAGCCATCCCGGCTTCACTCCCAACCTCACCTGGGCCCTCCCTTCCAGGTCCACCTGGTTCCTGCAGTCTATGCCTCCTGCAAACACCCTGGGGAGAGGCGCTCCCCGTGGTCCAGAAGAATTTCTCTCCAGTTAAGAAGGGAGATAGTTTCTGGAAAGATCTGGTCCCGAGCGCGCGCGAGGAGAAGGAGGAGGAGGAGACAGGGTCGGGAAGGGGGCGGGAGCGCAGTACTATCCATCAAACGCTCCACGCTCGGAGATCCCGAGTCGGCTTCGGGCCTGGTCGGCCGGCTCCGAAGTTCTCCCAGGCTGCAGCCTGGGCCGCGGCGGGAATTCCCGCCGCCCGGGTTCCGAGGGGGGCGGGGGCAGGAGGGACAAAGCCGTGGTCCCCACCGGGCCCGCTTACCTGCCGTCAGCAGCTGCATAGCGTGCGTGAAGGACGGGTCAAGAGAGTCCTTCTCGGCCATGAGTTCCGGGAGGTACTTGTTCTCTGGCTCCATCTTGGCCGCGGCGGTGGCAGACGGCGGTAGCAGCGGGGTGGGCGCCGAACCCACCACCGTCGCGTCGGGGCCCGTGGCCGACGGCGGCAGCAGCGGCGGCGGCTGCGTGGCGGGGGAGGCCCGAGCACCCCCTCGGGGGCCACCTCCGCCTCCCCGGGACCGGTGGGGCAGCGGCGGCGGCCGAGACGGCGCCTGACGCACCGAGGGGTGGCCACCTGAGGGGTCCATGGAGCCGCTGCGGCCCGAGGACCGGGTCAGGCGCGCTGCAGGGTCGTCGCGGCGCTGCATCGGGGAGGAGGCGCGGCGAGCAGGCGAGGAAGCGACGCGTTGGCGGCTGCGGCCCGAGCGGCGGTTGGTGGGGGTGGATGAGCGGGAGCGACGGCGACCGAAGCCGACCCGAGCGACCCAGAGAGAGAGCACCGGAAATGAGGCGGCGCGCGTGCGCAGGCGGCTACCGGCACCGCCCTTGGGTTTATCGGCGGAGAACAAAGTCCCCCAGTCGGGCCACTGCGCGCGCGCGCGTCCCGGAGCCGTAGTCCCTCCCCTTTCTGCTTCTCCCTCCAGCCCGAGCTGGTTGCGCATGGGCGCGCGCTGGCTGCCGTCGTCCTTTTTTTTTTTTTTTTTTTCCTTCATTTCCACGTGACTCGGCGCTAGCGGTACACGTGTCTCCTCCCCCTTCTGGCGGAGGGGGCGGGGGCTGTGGAATGTCTTTGTCTGCGCGTGGCCCGCGGGGTGTCGGGTGGGAGACACGTTACTCGTGGGCCACGCCTCCTCCAACGGCTGAGGCCCGGGACAGTCCTGGGAGAGGTGTTCCAAAATGATGTCTTAGAGAAGTCTTAAAAGATGCATTTGCTGCTCTTGCAGAGGACCCTGGCTCTGTTCGCGAAATCCTACGCTCTCTTCTGGCCTTCCCCGGCAGCAATGCATGTAGTGCACAGACATGCAGACCAATTGATTCTTCACATAGAATAAAAATGTGTTTTAAAGATGCATTTAGGACTGAGATGGTTCAGCCAGTAAAGGTTCTTGCCATCAAGCCTGACCTTTTGAATTCCATCCCCAGGCGGAAGGAGAGAGCTATACCTCTCCTTCTGATTTGTCTTCTGATTTCCACATGCACACTATGGTATTCATGCCCCCCACCCCCCAAATACCGAAAACAAAAATTTAAAGATTTTTAACCCGAGTGGATTGTAATCCCAGCACTCAGGAGGCAAAAACAGGATCACTAATAGTCCGAGACAAGTTTGATCTACATAGCGAGCAGCTAGGGCTACACAGCCACACTGTCTCAAAAAGCAAGCAAGCCAGACGGTACACACCTGTACTTGGGCGACCAAGGCGGAAGGAACACAGTGTAGGAGGTCAGCCTGGACTACATAGGGAGATCCTGTCGTTAAAAAAACAAAACAAAACTTTTGGTTATTTTATAAATTCCTTTGCCTTCTCCGTACTGTTTTTATTCTGTGAAAATGTAAGCATGAGGCCCATTCCTTAATCCATGTTGGCAGTATCATTATGGCTCCTACTACTAGTATGTATGTTGTTCCTTCTGCCTCTGTGCGGTCCTTCACAATTGATCATATTGAATTGCTAAAAGAAACAGATACTTCTTTGTTGCTTTGTGTTCTTAATACAGAATACCATCGTGTAGCCTTGACTGGCCTGGTACTTGCTATGTAGCCTACTGGCCTTGAGCTTACAGCAATCTTGACTCTACCTTCAGAATGCTAGGATTACAGGGCTACTATGCCCTGCTCAAGAGACAGATACTTGGTACTGCTCTAAAGTCCAAGCATAGTCTCCAAGGTATTCTGCTCATCCTGGGGTGATATTCGAAGATGGAGTCTTAAGTCTCAAACTCCCCCATTAAAATCCTGGTTCTGGAGTTCAGTGGCATACATCTTTAATCCCAGCGCTCAGGAGGCAAAAGCAAGTGGATCTCTGAAGACCAAGATCAGCCTGATCTAAATGGTGAGTTCCAGGCCAGCTGGGGCTAGAGGGAGACCCTGTCCCAACAAAACAATAACTGTGTCCTGTCAAGATGGCTCAGATGATTAAGACCTATGCAAACTCAAGCAGACAAAAACCCAGGATAGAACTCTGGAAATGGGCAGCAGGCCCCAATCTCAGTTGAAAAATTATTGGAAGCTGATTGCTGCTGGGTGAGGAAGAGCTGATCATATTAAAGGGAGGGAATCTAGGTAAGCTGATTAGATCCCAGTGAATGAGTTTTTACTGAAGGATTTCTGGGGACACTTAACTTGACATGATAGGCCTTAACACAAGTGACAGAATGTATGAATTCCACTCGGGGGGTATAGAAGGGTGCCAGTGGGGAACAGGATATAAAGATGATTAAGATGTTCTGTATGAAATACACAAAAATGCAATAAAAATTTACAAAAATAAAATATTTTTTGAAAGATTTCAAGTTACTGAAAAAGACCCTTTTTTTGAGATAAGCACAGCATTCTGCCTGCCTTTGCCTCTCAAGTGCTGGGCTTAAAGGTCTGTACCACCACACCTAGCTTTATAATTTATAAATTTTTATCCCATTTACATTTACCTAACATACTCATCCCTTACAGTTGTGCTTGAATCACTCATTAAAGTGAACCACTGAAGGCATGCAAGAAGGCCGCCTCAAAATACTTGACCCTGACACATTGATTACCGATAGGCAAACAAGATAAGGCTTTCTGAATTTCTTTTATTTGTTCAAAGACAGAGCTTTTCAATAAGAACTCACATGTCACCAAGTAGTCTCCCAAGGGACTAATACCAACTACTAATCACAGCAACAAAGACGTCCCCACACAGACTATTACAAACTATTCTTTTTTTTAAGGGCTGGGCTGCCCCTGTCTTATCCCGACCTTGAACGCATTATATAGCTAAGACTGAGCTTCAACTCTACCTCCTGCCTCTCCCTTTAGAGCAGTAGAATTACAGTCCTATATGATCACACCTTGCTTGACCACTGGGAGCAGAATTTAGGGCTTCCTACATGGTAGGCAAGCACTCTACCAACTGAGCTACCTTCCCAGACAAACTTTTTCTTTTGCTTTGTTTTTTGAGAGTCTCACTTGGCAAACCATGCTGGCCTTGACCTTGTGTTCACTTTCCTGCCTCTGTTTCTTGAGTGAGTGCCAGGATTACTGACATGAGTTATCACCCTGGCCTTTTCCCCACTCGTTTAAGCATTTATCCTTCTCCAAACATCACATACTCTGAGGATATCTCTTCATCCTCTAACCATTAAATACAATCCAGCTGGGTGTAATCAATGAACCCTTACTTTTTCCTTGAATATCTTGCTTGATTATTGGTCTAAGCCAATTTTTACATTAGATCTTGAGTCTCTTAGAGCCAAGATCAAAGCTTAAAAGGGAAACATCATAGAGTTAGGTCATATAATGTCCCCACTATACCTCACTCACTACATGAATTTTTTTTTTTTTAAGATTTACTTTGTTGGGGCTAGAAAGTTGACTCAGCAGTTAAGAACACTGGCTGTTCTTACAGAGGACCCAGGTTTGATTCCCAGCACCCACATGGCAGCTAACAGCTGTCCATATCTCCAGTTCCAGGGGGATCCAACACCCTCTTCTGACCTTCTTGGGCACTGCAGGACATGGATGCTCTTATATACATGCAGGCAATACACTCAGCAATACACTCATACACATAAAAATAACAATGTATTTTTTAAAGATTTACTTTGCTGGGCTTCATGGTATATACTCCTTTAATCCCAGCATTCAGGAGGCAGAAGCAAGCCAATCTCTGTGAGACAGAGGTCAACTTGGCCCACATAGTGAGTTCCAGGCCAACTGGGGTTACAGAAGACCTTGTCTCAAAAGCAAACAAAAAAAGAAAATGAAACAAAGAGGGGCTGAGGATATAGCTCAGCAGTAAAACACTTGTATATATAAGTTTCTGGGTTCTGGGTTCTGGGTTCTATCGCTAGTACAGCAAAAAGAAAGCCAGAGTTTACACCCTCCTCATTGCCATTTTTTGTAGGTTTCTGTCTCATCTAGTCAGTGAGGAACCTGAGTATTTTCCCTATGATGAGACCCAGTTATGTTTCTATCTTAACTGCTATATGAATAACTTATAAAATGAACATAATCAGGACTAATGTCTTTAAATTAACCTTGGCAAACTCAATAAACGTTGTGTCTTGTGACTGGGGTGTTTCCTTGGCAACATCAATTTGGCACTCCACCCAAAAAGATATTGAATGAATGTGAGTAACATAAAGTGCTGAGAGATGGCACATCCATCTTCATTGCACAGAGTGAAGACTGAGAAGGATACGTGACCTTGGATGAATGTGATATTATAGAACTAGGCATTGAAAAACAGGATGGTCTGTTAAGAGAAGCCTGGAGGCAAGCTTGAGCATCCCAAATTTGAAGCTCGAAAAAAACATTTTGAATAAAAACCTGGGTGGGGCCTGGCTTGAAGACACAGTTCCAAGAGGCAAACAATTCCAAGAGATATGTAAGGGGAATGAGTGTCCTCCAGGTTCAGGCCCACTACTGAAAACTAAATTTAAGTATCAGACATTTTTTGTTCAGGTAATTGCAACGTTGGCATTACTTTGTCACAGACTGCACTTTCTGTTTGTTTAATTTTTGAGACAGGGTCTTACTATATGGCCCTGGCAGGCCTGGAATTCACTACGTAGACCAGGCTGGCCTCAAACCCACAGAGGTGAGTTTGCCTGCTGCCTCCCATGTGCTAGGATTAAAGGCATGAATCTCCCATGACTGGCCATTATTTATTTATTTACTTTTTAGACAGGGCCTCACTATGAAGTACTAGCAAGTCTGGAACTTACTAGACAAGCTGGCCTTGAGCTTGCACTGATCTTCCACCCTCTCAAGTTCGGGAATTACACCCAGCTCCCACTTAATTCTGCTCTTGCCAGTAACTCACCAGCCACTGTAAACACCAAAAGATCATATTGTACTCTCATTAGTACAACCAAATTTGAACTTGAAAGGCAAAAAGATTGGGAGCCTCAGTGTAAAAAGAATATAAGTCGGCAGCTGGGGAGATGGCTCAGTGGGTGACACGCATGCCAGCTCAGCATGAAGACCTGAGTTTGGATCCCCAGAATTCATGTAAAGCCTGATGCAGTGGCATACATCTGTAATCCCAATACTCCTATAGCAGCAAGATGGAAGGCAGAGGCAGGAGACTCCAATAAGCTCAAGGGCCAACACATACACGTTGGTGAACAACCAGAGACCTGTCTCAAAGGAGGCAGAAGATGAGGAACAACTCCGGCACTGTCCCCTGACTTTCACACACAGTCCATGGGATATGCATGCCTGTCATACATTCATGTGTCACACACAGGAATGGTCACACACACACATCATCTACAGAAGAGACAGAGACAGAGAGATTGATTTGGAGTGTGGGGAGAGCATAGTCTAATCCAATAGGAACCTACCTTGAAACTCTTTGGGTTCCATAAGGAAGACAGGAAACTGCAAAAGGGGTCAGTGGAGCCTCTACTGTCTTCCTTAAGAAATCTAGGGGCATTGAGCATGAGCATGGTGCCATAAGCCTTTAATCCCAGCACTTGGGAGACAGAGGTAGGCACATCTCTGTGAAAGCAAGGACAGCCTGGTCTACGTAGGGAGTTCCAGACCAGCTAATTCTACAGGAGACCCTGTCTCAAAAGAAAAAGGGGCGGGGGAGGGGGCGCTGGAGAGATGGCTCAACAGTGAAGAGCCCTGGCTGCTCTTCCAGAGGACCTGGGTTCCTTTCCCTGCACCTACATGGTGGCTCACACCTGTCTATAACTGTGGGGGTCTGGGTATTGAGCAAGGCAAGCAACCCTGTATACCCTGAAGGGATGGCAGGTGTCTAGCCTGCTCTGCCTGATGTGATAACTTTACCCCAGGGAGCTACTGTAGATATGAATCTTCCTTTTCCCCTCCCTAGACCAGAACCATGTTTTTTTGGTTTTGTTTCCTCAGTCCTAAACTTCCACAGCCTTCCCGCCCTTTATCCCAAAACCCCACCTTTAACTTTCCCGCCTTCTGTAAGGGTCAAAAAGTCCTCCCTATATAAACCCCTGCCTTGGCTCTATAACTGAACTACCCACCGACGTAGTATCTCGGGAGCTCCTCCTCCGGACGCACTCTGAGCCACCTGAGGACCTGTTCAATCCTCCTCCATTCTCTGGCATGACTGGAGCACAACAGCTGTGCTGGAGATGGAGACCGACCCACATAACTCCAGTTCCAGGATCTGATGCCCTCTTCTGACCTCTTCCAGCATTGCATGACACAGGTGCACTTACGTACATGCAGGCAATACACTCATTCACATAAAAGGAAAAAGAAAAGAGAAGAAGAGGTCTCAGGAGTTGTCACAGTATGCTCTGAACCCCTTTGTTTGTTGCAAGAACTATCAAAAGACAAAACAAATTCCAGAATCTTAATTGGTTTTTATTTGTGATTCTAGAATCAGGCAATACTTTATTTCATAAAATAGAATGTTTCCTGCTAAAAGAACGGTTTTTGATCATTGTAATGAAGACCATAACGTGACAAATGCCGAAACCTAGTGAAAATTAAATGCTGCTGGAGTTGAAAGCAGAAGATAGATTTAACCAGAGGAGAATGAGTTCCAGGCAAGAAGTGTGAATAAATGAGCAAGGATGAAGATGTGAAAGATGCTTTCAGGGAATGGGAGTAATCCAGTTTTAGACTATGAAGGGAAAGGTGGCTGGGTTGAGAGCAAATTCAGAGGAGGAGGGGAAAGAGGGGGCACAGGATTTATGGCTCCCCAGCAACTCATTTGTGGTGATGTCCTTGAAAACCCTGCTTGGGTGGTGATGTTACAGATGGTTGGAATGTCCTTGTTCTGTAATGAGATGCCCAGATAGAGGTAGCTTGAGCTGAGCTAATAAAAGCTTGATAAAGACATGTCTGGGAAGGAGTTGGGTGGTGGTGTCTGTGGGTAGCCTAGACTAGCATCAACAGTCAGTGTATGTATATCAAAACAACTCTTATTTTTAAAATATTTTATTATGTATTATTTTTATTTTATGTGTATGAATATATCGTGTGCATGTATGTATGTGTACCTGTGTCATGCAGTGCCCACAGAGGTCAAAAGAGGGCGTTGGATCCCCTGGAACTGGAATTATGGACTGTTCTTAGCTGCCATGTGAGTGCTGGGAATCAAACCCAGGTCCTTTGCAAGAAAAACCAATGCTCTTAACTGCTGAGCCCTCTTTCCAGTCCCTTAAAACAACTCTCTCTCTCTCTCTCTCTCTCTCTCTCTCTATATATATATATATATATATATATATATATATACATATATATATATACATAGATAGATAGATAGATAGATAGATAGATAGATAGATAGATAGATGATAGATAGATAAACTAGCTAGGCACAGTGGCACACACCTTTAATACCAGCACTTAGAAAGCAGGCAGATCTCTGTGAGTTCAAGGCCAGCCTGGTCTACATAGCGAGGACAGCTGGGGCTAAAGAGCTACAGGGAGACCCTGTCTCAAAAAAAAGAAAGAAAGACTAACGGAAAAACAAAAACTCAGTTTGTGCCAGACCTTTCCTCGTTCTCTTTAAGAGTAGAATTGAGGGGCCATATGAGTTCTTTTCCTGGTGGGAATCCAAAATGTAATCTCTGAGATCTTGGGTTGCTGAGGTTACTCCAGGTTCTCCAGAGGGTTAACCTCATAAAAAGACTCATTTTTGGAGCAAGGCAAACAAATTCAAAACCAGCTTGCTGTGTGTCATTATTAAAATCCATAGCCATAGCCTCTCAGAACCTTGGTTTCCTTCTATAAAGTATGGTGAGGACACACACCTTGAAAGCTGTGGTGAACATTCACAGATAGCAGTGTCAACTTCCTGTTCATCGGGCTTATAAGGAGAAACGATGATGGTTATGCCTTAGTACCTAATGAAGACCTGGGGGTGCTTCATGCTGGCTGCCTCCTCCGAATCCTTTTCACTGACGGGTAGCTAGACTTTGTTTTGGAGGTGGGGAAGTTCCAAAAGGACAGTTTCTACTGCCCTATTTCCTCCCTTGCTCTAGCTCCTCAGGTGTATTGTTTAAAAAATAAATAAATAAATAAATAAACAGCATGGAGATTCAGAGTTCAGACCTGCTGTTTTACCCTCAGCTTCCTCCACTTTGCTAAAACAGAAATCATAGCAAGACTACCCCAGGGCTATTAAGGTTCTGAGAAAGAGCTTGGGTTAAGCACTTAGCTTGGGGCTAGTAATTAGTAGATACTTGACAAGTGATAGCAGCCATTGTTACTATTACAGGGCTCATTTAGCTAGTGCCTTCTTGCACTTACACTTGGGTCTCTAATGTAGAAGCTGGAAGGCTTGCTGTTTGCCTGTAGTAACTTGACCTCTGCGAGTTTCCTAGAGGGCCATCCTTACATCCTGTCTCTCCCCCTGCCTTTCAGCAAGTTCCTGAGACAGAGGGGGCTCTTCCCCTGGCCAGGAGAGTTTCCGTTCCAAGCATGTAGCTCCTCTGTTTCATTGGGAATGCCTAACTGATGCCAAATATGTGGCGTGAGAAGGCGGAGATGTGGAAATTCAGCATTAAGAGAAGCCCTGTTCTCACAGAGGAGACAGATTGTAAACAAGTCAGGCATGGTGGCTCACACCTGGGATCCTAGTACTCTGGAAGCTGAGACAGGAGAATCAGAAGTTTGGGGCCAACTGAGGTTACATAGTGACTTCCAGACCAACTGAAATACAAAGCAAAAATCAAGTAAGTAAAGAAACATACAAAAAACAAATAGTAACCCAAGTTACCAGGTGCCACGGAAAGTATTATGATAGAGGGCTGGGGGATATAGGTTGGCCACAGGAGGCTTGCCTAACATGTTCACGGTCCTGGGTTCAGTCCTCAGCTCCGTGGGGTATCATTGAAGGTGGGATGCACAGAAAGGAGCAACTGACAAACCTCCCACCAAGAGTTAGGGAAGTGGGGTGTTTGGGAAGTTCTGGTAGGATGGCGACAAGGCATTTCCAAGTTTTGACCCCACTGGAGCTTGGCCCGACACCAGTGTCCCCTCTTAGAATTTACAGCTTTGGAATTTAGATCTCTAGCTCAAACTTGTGAATTCCAAATCCAGAGAGTCACTTGCATCCCTAGCATCTTTGGATGTCTTAGAAGACCTTCAGTCTCAGCATCCCTAATACAGTTACACTACAGAGGCCGGAGAGCCTGACATAGTAGTTCTTTTGTGGAGTGAAAGTTTCCTGCTTTCAGGCTTCTTGCCAGCCTCACCTAGAGAGCACTGGATCAGCTAACTTCAGGTCCCTCCTTGTCTGCCTTGCTTAGTCCACACACTGTACTTAGCATTCCCACAGCAGCCACCTTTGGTAAGGGCAGTGGGCCTAGAGGCATCAGAGAAGGGGGTCCATGTATCCAGTGACTATGGTGACCCTACAACATGATTGGATAGTCACGTGTGAAATATCCTTAGAAACAACCCATAAATATTTGAAGGGCACATTTCAGAGCAAGAACAGGCGCTCAGGATGACAGATGTGCGTGTGGCTTTGTTGGGCTCTATGAGCCTCTGAGGCCTGCGTCATATTTGAATTATTATTTTGTTTGATTTTTGACAGGGCCTTGCTGTGTAGCCCTGACTGGCCTCAAACTTGTACTCTTTCTGCCTGAGCTTCCTGAGTGCTGGAATCACAAGCCTGTTCCACCACTGCTAGCTGATATTTGAATTACAATCACGCTTTTCATGTCTGTCTGCTAACCCAGAAGTGAGCTGACTATGGGCAAGATCTTTTTTTGTCCTTACACAGACAAAGGCTGGGATGGAGTAAGCGTTCTGTCAATGTCGACAGAATAAGGGACTGATGAATAACTATGAAGCCGCTCTGCCCTTGCCCCGCTAACCTGCCTCCTGGTCAGCGTCCTTGCACTGGATGGCTTCAGTCATCAACTTGACACACCTGGGTAGAGAGAACTTCAACTGAGGAACCTCCTCCATTGGATTGACCTGTGGCCATATCTGTGGGGCATTTTCTTGATTGTTGAGTGATATGGGTGGACTGAGCCCACTGTGGCAGATGGTCCTGGGTTGTATAAGAAAGCAGGGTGAACACAGGCCAGAGGAGTAAGCCATTAAGCAGCGTTCCTCTATGGTCTATGCTTCAGATTCTGCCTCCAGGTTCGTTCTCTGAGTTCCCTCAGTGATGAGCTATGACCTGGGAGATGGAAGATAAACTAATCCTTTTCTCTCCAAGTTGGTTTTGGTCAGTGTCTTTATGGCAGCAATAGAAAGTAATAGAACAGCCCCCTATGTCGAACAGCACTTCCAGTTCACTACACAAGCTAGAAATCTGAGCTGTCCTAACCCTTCTCCATGTCTCACCCCTCTGCTGCCGCTCTAGTCTTAGATGCTGTTGTTGTTTACTCCACGGTAACATAATCCCACCCACACTTCTCTATCTCCACTGCCTCTGCCTCCATCTGAGACGCTGTTATTCTGGCCTTACCTGTCTGTCAACATCTTTAACAGACGCCTCACTCCTGCCCTTGGTTCACTATTTTCAGCCCAGAAGTTTGCATAATATTTTCAAAATGCAAATTTGGAGCTGGGTATGTTAGCTTACACATGTAATCCTAGCATGTAGGAGGCTGAGATGGGAGGGTTGGCACAAATTCCAGGCCAGCCTGGAGTATGGAGTGAGACCCTGACCTAAAACAATTTTGAGACAGGGTCTAACACTGTAACTAGGACTGGCTGGAACCTTCTTGTCTCAGTGTGTGTTAGGAATGTAGGTGTGAGCCACCACACTTGGCTTGTTGAGCAGGAAAGCAGGAGGTTATTTAAATAATTTAAGCAAAGGGAGACCTGGAGAGATGGCTCAGTGGTTAAGAGCACTTGCTGTTTTTCCAGAGGACCTGGGTTTAGTTCCCAGCATGCACATGATGACTCACAACCACCCGAATACATGTCCTGCACCTCTATACACTCAGACATACCTATACAATGAGTTTTTAAAAATTAAAAAATAAGCTGTGGTGGCACACTCAGAAGGCAGAAGCAGGCAGATATTAGCCAGGTGTGATGGTACATACTTTTAGCCAGTCCCAGTACTCAAGAGGCAGAAGCAGGCAGATCTCTGTGAGATCAAGGCCAACCTGGTCTACATAGGGAGTTCCAGGCCAGCTGGGGTTACAAGGGAGACCCTGTGTCAAGAAAAAAATTTATGAATGTCTTGCCTACATGTAGGTATACATACCACCTGTGTGGCCAAGGAGGCCAGAAGAAGGCGTCAGATCCCCTGGGCCTGGGGTACAGATGGTTATTAGCTGCCATGTAGGTTTGGGAACTGAACCTGAGCAGCCAGTGCTTTTAACTGCTGTGTCATCTCTTTATTCTCAAATTAGGTAATTAAAAATATTTAAAACTATTCATATGCTTATTTTTATTTATTTTTAATACTGGAGAGTGAATCCAGTGCCTTCATGAAAGGCAAAGTATTATCCACTTAGCTATAATCTCTGCCCAGTAAGGTAATCTTTTTTGAAACGTTTGTTTATTTGTAGGAAGGGAGTTCTTATTGTCTCTGCATAAGTGTGGAAGTCAGAGGACAATTTATGAGAGTTGGTTCTTCTCTCAATCACGTGGGTCCTAGAAATTGAACTCAGGTTGTCAAGCTTGATGGTCAGAACCTTTCCCACCTGAGCCATCTTGCTAGCCTACCAGTGACATAATCCTTTAAAAATCAATTTAGTGCTCCTAAATTTACATATCAGAAGGAGGGATTTTTGTTGCTGGTAGTGGTGGTGGCAGGTTTTGTTTTCTTTGTTTTGATCAGGATCTCTCTGTAGCCCCACTAGGCCTGGAACTGGCTATGTACACCAGGCTGGCCTTGAATACACAGAGATCTACCTGCCTCTGCTCCTGAGTGCTGGGATTAAAGGTATGCACCATAATGCCAAGCTTGGAATTAGAGGTTTTAATTCTTCTTTTCAAATTATCCTTGGATCCTGAAATCCATTATTTAGATTTTTGTAAAAGATAACACACTTTTATTCTTTTACTTTATTTTTCATTTTATTTTTCTCTTGTGGTCCTTTTGAAACAGTGTTTCCCTGTAGCCCAGCTAGCCTGAAACTAACTATGTAGTTTCACTATGTAGACCAGGCTGGCCTTGAACTCACAGAGATCTCCCTGCCTTCTGAGTGCTAGGATTAAAGACACGGGCTCCCATGCCTGACTGGTTTTTGATTTTGAAAAAGATTTGTTTATTTTTATTTTATGTATATGAATGTTTTGCCCACATGCATGTATGTGCACCATGTGTGTGCAGCTTTTAGATAGGGTCTCATGTAACCCAGGATGGCCTCAAACTCAGTATGTAGCAGAAGCCGGCTTTGAACTTCTGATTCTACTGCCTCACCCTGCAATGTGCTGGGATTACAAGTGTAGCTTGGAAGTCAGTTCCAAAAGATGAAAGTCCAAAAGACTTTTGAGCAATAATGACACTATTACGATGAAAATGGACACCCCTGCCCAAGATGACACTTCAGGACAGCCCTTGTTGTCTTCAAGTTCACACACACGCATTCGTTCAAGAAATAGGCCTTAACTGCTTCCCCACAGAGCTGCCGGGCATTGTTCCAGATGTCCAGATTTCTGCTTTCGTGCTGCTCTCCACGTGGGGAAAACAGACAAACACTATACTGGTTAGTTTTTGTCAACCTAGCAAAAACTAGAGTCATCCAGGAAGAGGAATTTCTTCCACCAGATCAGCCTGTGGACACTTCTGGGGGCATTTTGGTGATTGCTAATTGATGCAGGAGCGTCCATCTCTGGCCCAGTGGGCCTGGACTGTATAAGAAAAGTAGCTAAGCAAGCCAGGGGAAGGGAGCCAGTAAGCAGCACCCTCCGAGGTCCCTGCTCCAGTTCCTGCCCCTAGGTTCCTACCTTAAGTTCCTGCCCTTACTTCCCTAGGTGTTGGAATGTGACCTGGGAGTTGTACATGATACAAACTTTCATTCCCAAGTTGCCTTTAGGTCATGGTATTTATCACAGCAATGCAGAGGCAAACTAGGACAAATACTAAGTAAACAAACAAGGTAAAAGCAAGTTTTAGAAAGACAATAAAAGAAGGGGCCAGTGAGATGGCTCAGTAAAGGGCCTGTTGCTTCTTGCAGAGGACCTGAGTTCAGTTCCCAGCACCTAGTCAGGCAGCTTACAACTACCTGTGAACTCAGCTCTAGGGGATCCAATGCCTTTGACCTTCACCTGCACCTGCATTCATGTGTACATTCCCCGACATAAACACACACATATACACATAATTAAAAATAATAAAAATGGGGACTGGAGAGATGGCTCAGCGGTTGAGAGCACCAGATGCTCTTGCAGAGAATCTGGGTTCCGTTCCCAGCACCCACATGCTGTCCTTAACTCCAGTTCCAGGGGATCCAGCTTCCTCTTCCGGCCTCTAGCAACATTGTATGCATAGGTGCACTTACATATATGCAGACAAAACATTCATGCACATAAAACAAAAATAAAGAACTGGAGAGATGGCTTAGTGGTTAAGAGCACTCGCTGCTCTTGCAAAGGACCCAGGTTCGATTCCCAGAACCCAAATGGCAGCTAACAACCATCCATTGCTTTAGTTCCAGAGGAATCGACACCCTCTTCTGCCCTCTACAGGTATTGCACAACACAAGTGAACTTATGTGCATGCAGACAATACCCTCATATACATAAAATAAAAATAATAAAATACTTTAAAAATAAAGAACTCTTGGGGCTGGAGAGATGGCTCAATGGTTAAGAACATTGACTGTTCTTGCAAAAGACCCAAGTTCAAATCCCAACACTTACCTGGTGGCTAACAACCATCTGTAACTCCAGTTCCAGGAGATTCAACTCCCTCTTCTGGCCTCCAAAGGCACTGCAACACAGGTGCACTTACACAAATGCAGGCATAACACTCATTCATTTTAAATAAATAAATAGAAAGCTTTAAAAAGTAAAATAAATCAGCCAGTCCTAGTGGCACACACCTTTAATGTCAGCACTCAGGAGACAGAGGCAGGCAGATCTCTATGAGATCAAGGCCAACCTGGTCTACATAGAGAGTTCCAGGCTAGCTGGGGACACAGGGAGACCTTGTCTCAAAAAGACAAAAACCAAACAAACAAACCCACAATACTCGGGTAGACTGACAGAAAAAGATGGAGAAGGTGGATTGGATAGCTTAGGTAGAATGATCCAGGAGGATCTCTTTGAGGAGTCCTGATGGAGTAGCTTCCACTAGCCAGTACCAGTGGAAGAGCATGCTGGAGCAAAGGAACAGTATATGCAGAGACCCTGAAGCAGGGGCTGGTTGAGTAAATTAGAGATAGGAAGATAAACAGAATACCAAACACAGGGGTAGTAACATCAGTGAGTCAGAATCTGTGCAGCCACCGGGCCTTTGAAAAGGCACTTTCTCTGGTTGTCCTTCAGAAATTGAACCATGAAGACCAACTAGGAGGCTATTATAATAAATGTTCAAACTGTTTATTGAGCATCTAATATATGGGAGGAAGTATGCTAGGTGCTACAAATTCAATGGTGAATAAGAAGTGCCCCAGTTACTGAAAGCAGTGAAGACACAGGTTTAAAAAAACTGGCAATTGTGAATCAGTACAGTAAATGCTAACAGAAGCCAACTGGAGAGACGGCTCAGCAGTTAAGAGCACTGGCTGCTCTTGCAGAGGACCGGGCTTCAATTCCCCACACCCACATGGTGGCTCATAACTGCCCATAACTCCAGTTCTAGTTCCAGGGGGGATCAGACGCCCTCTTCTGGCCTCCAAGCACATTGCATGCACATGGTATGTTCATATATGCCAGCAAACACTCATACACATAAAAATAAATCTCAGGCTGGGCATGGTGGCACACACCTTTAATGCCAACACTCAGGAGGAGGAGGCAGAGGCAGGCAGATCTCTGGGAGTTCAATGTCAGCCTGGTCTACATAGTGTGTTCCAGGGCAGCTGGAGCTACAGAGAGACCCTGTCTCAAAAGATCAAAATTAAATAAATAAATCTCAGAAGCAAAAAGTAAGGGCTGGTTAATGGCGGAGTAGGTAAAACGCACTTGCTATCAATCCTGACAATCTGAGTTCAGTCCCAGAGCCCACATGATAGATGGAGAGAACGGGCTCCCACTGGGTGTCTCCACAGGTGCTCTGTAGCACTGGTGTGCTATACACATACACAATAAATAAATAAAATGTAATTCAGAATATTTAAAGGTGGGAGATGCTAGGAATATGCCTCAGTAGGTAAAACGTCTGCTGTGCAGACTTGAGAACCAGAGTTCAATCCCCAACACATACACACAAAAGCCTAGCATTGTGGTGTGACCTTGTGATTCCAGCACAGTGCGGGCAGAACAATCAGTCTGTGCAGCCAGTCTATGCAGAACTGCAAGCTCCAGGTTCAGTAAGAGACTCTGTCTCAATAAAAAGGTGGAGGAGCTGGGGAGATAACTCAGTGGTTAAGAGTTATCTTGCAAAGGACCTGGGTTTGGTTCCCAGCACCCACATAGAGGCTAACAATGGTTCATAACTCCAGTTACAGGGAATCCAACAACCTCTCCTGACCTCCCTGGGCACTGTACAGCGTGATGCAGTTATATACGTGCAGGCAAAATACTTATACACACAAAGTAAAAGTAATTTCTTTGTCCGTCTTTGAGACAGGGTCTCCCTGAAGCCCCAGCTGGCCTGGAACTCACTATGTAGACCAGGCTGGCCTTGGACTCCCAGAGATCTGCCTGCCTCTGCTTCCTGAGTGGTGGGATCAAAGGTGTGCATATTTTTTTTTAATAATGTGGAGAATGATTAAGTGAGATATGAGATGTTGACTTCTGGTCTCTACACCAAAGGCATGCACATGCATCCCCACGTCCCCCACATGGCTACATACACGTGACACATGAGCAGGTACACATGCATATACCACGCACACACACAGTAAGAAAGGGCAGGAGATGTAGCTCAGCAGCAGAATGTGTGCCTAACGTGCAGGGTTCTGCGTTCCATCCCCAGTACTGAAGGGGAAAAAAAAAAAAAAGAGAGGGCTTGGAGGGAAGAGAATCTGGCAGGTCTGAGGACTCCCAAGTGATTCAGCATGTCTGGATCTGAGAGATATCTATTCTATTTAAAAGGAAATCCATTTAAATTTATTTTATTTTATTTTTATAAGCCTCTTGAGTGTGCATAGGAAAGGCATTCAAAGGTTTCTTAGCAGCAGAATGATGGTTCAGGGCCTGACCAACTCTCAGCTGCCTGTCCCTAATCTCCTCAAGTCAGTCTTAATAATCATCCCTTCAGCTGAAACTCTGGGCCTGACACCGAATTCCATGCATCAAAAAAGCAAAGCACGCTGGTTGAACACCTCCATTCCCCTAATGCGATGAATGGAAAAGAGAAGGGAAGGGCAGGGTGTTATCGCTCTCAGCAGTGGAACATGTTTGCCTGGAGACTGCCCGAGTCCCCTGAGAGCCTCTGAGGTCCAGGACCACGGTGCCAGTAAAAGGTTCTGGAAAGGGACCAGAGCATGATTAACCTTTTTTTAAAAAAACAAATAAACAAACAAACAAACGAACACTTGTTCATTGAGGATGGGGCATGTGTGTACCATGGCCTGTGTGTGGCGATCAGAGAACAGCTTGCTGGAGTCTGATCTTTCCTTCAACCACATGGGTTTCAGGGATTGAATTCAGGTTGTCAGGCTTTCAATAAGCACCTTTAACCACTGACCCATCTTGTATGCCAGAAATTAACCTTTTTAAACGGACTTTGAGGAAATTCGGATTATCAATAGATGGGACCCATTAGTTAATTCTGCCCCAGGAAACTGACTTTCTGGATTTATCCTAACCTCCAGTAGATGTGCATAAACAGGATAGCTTATCAGCATGGTTGGTCTATATTTCCTGGGATATTGATTTACTATCTGTGTGATTAGACTTTTTCCTGAGATAAGCACTTGTCATTCTAAGAAACGTCCTTCATTTCTCTCTCCTCAAAGTGTTGATGCTGTTTTATTATCTGACTAGACAACTAACAGGCCACAAACCAAATAAGAGAGAAGTAGACTGAAGCCTCATCTACATCTCTGGCTTCTAGATGTCCCTGGCTTGTCTTGATTCCTCTTCATGAGGCCTAGAAGGTCATCCGCTCTCTCTTACCTCCCCCGCTCCATTCCAACCGGGTCCAAGGAGCAGTGGGAGAAGTCATTGCACCTCTGGGTATACCGACAAGGAAGGGACCGGTCTCCACCTGCCCTGATCATGTACTAGTGGATCAACATGCACATGTGGTCAATGAACTTGGTCAAACAGCTTGAAGATCTGTGTCTGCAGGCACCCCTCAAGAAATCCTCCATCAGGACTGGAGACATAGCTCAGCATTAGGAAGCCACTCTTGGCAGGTATTATGGCTTCAAACAAACATCATGCTGCTTTTCTGCTTTTTTGTTTGTTTAGTTAGTTAGTTTGTTTTTTGAGACAGGGTCTCACTATGTAACCCTGGTTGGCCTGGAACTCACAGGGATCCACCTGCCTCTGCCTCCCAAGTGCTGGGATTAAAGATGTGCACTACCATGCCCAGCTGAGATAGTTTTGTTTGTATGTATATGTATGTCTGTATGCATGCCTGAGAGTCTAGTTTTTTAGCAGATTTTATGTTCATTTTTAATTATGTGTGCTTTTGTGTGTCTTTGTATGAGTATGTACATGTGAGTGCAGGAGGTGCTGAGGAGGCCAGAAAAGGTGTCAGATCCCTGAAGCTGAAGTTACAGGTGCTGAGAACCAAACCTGAACCCTCCGAAAGAGCAGTATTTACTCTTTAACTACTGAGCCATTGCTCTAGTCCCACTGAGACTCTAGCTCAGGTCCTCTGTAAGAGCAGTCAATGCTCTTAACTGCTGAGCCATCTCTCCAGTTCCTGATAGCCCCAAACAGGTTATCCCAGTTTGTCTCTCCACAATGCATTCCTTACTAGGTATTTAGAACCACAGAAGTTATAAGCCACAGTAGCTAACAGCAGCATGTTTTTAGTTCATTGAATTTTCACAACAGCCCTATGAGGCTAGTGCTGTTATTCCTGCTTTACTGTTATGAAAGTAAGAGCACAAGGAGGTTAATTAAGTCCCTTGTTCAGCGTTCCGGGGATTTGAACCTAGGTGGTCTGAGACTCAAGAGCCCCCTACATTAAAAAATATTTTATTTATTTCTATTTTATGTGTATGAGTGTATTGCCCGCTTGTATATAAGTGCACCCATGTCATGCAATGCCTGTGAGGTCAGAAAGGGGCATCCAGTCCCCTGGAACTGGAGTTAGGGATGGTCGTTAGCTGCCATGTAGGTGCTGGGAATTGAGCCCAGGTCCTTTACAAGAGCAGTCAATGCTCTTAACTGCTGAGCCATCTCTCCAGTTCTTGATAGCCCCAAATTTTTAATAACTATTTTGTAGGTATGACCTTTTTAGTGATTTAAACCAAGATTTAACCATACCCTGCTAAAATAATATAAATTGGTAAATTCTGGCTCCTACTTCAGTAAAATTTGGCATGAATTCAGTTATTACTTTATGCAACAGTTTCGGTGTCCTATAAAATATACTTACAATCATTAAAAGTTTAATTTCTTTGTACCATTAAGTTGACCTTAATGAACTGATTTATTCTAAAACTATTAAATTACTATGCTAAAGCTCCTCAAATTAAGCAATTAAGGTTCCTTTCTTAAAGTTTATCATGTCTTGGAGTTGGAGAAATGACTCAGAAGTTAAGAGCACTCACTGCTCTTGCAGAGGACCCAGGTTCTGTTCTTAGCATCCACATGGCAACTAACAGCTACTTGTAACTCCAGTTCCAAGAGATCTGATACCTTCTTCTGGCCTCTGTGAACATTGCACATTACAAACATGCAGGCAAAACATTCATGCACATAAAATAAAAATTGAAAAAATTTAAAGTTATCAATTTGGAGATTTTTTTTTCCTCTTGCTAAATGTGCCCATTATGAGCACAGTCTTCTGAAATCTTTCATTCTTTGTAGAGTACCAAATGCCTAGTACATTATAACCACTAAAAATCATAATTATTAAGACAAGGTCTTCCTGTAGCCCCAGCTGGCCTGGAACTCACTATGTAGACCAGGCTGGTTTAGATTTCACAGAGATTTGCCTGCCTCCCAAGTGCTGGGATTAAAGGTTTGCATCACCACAACCAGCCCTTATTTTATTCTTTTATTATTATTATGTACACGTGTGATGGTGAGGGTGGGGCATACACAATATCATGAACTGTAGAGGTCAGAAGGCCACTTTGTGATGTTGGTTCTGTCTTTCCACCTTTTTACTGGAGTTCCAGAATCAAACTTGCACGACAAGCACATTTACCCTCCAACCTTTTTACCAACCCAGTTATTAACATGAAAAAGAAAAACTTAGTAGTAAACCTTTAAACTTCTGCTTTACAGAGAGAAACTAAGTTTCAAAGAGATTATATCAGCTGCACAAGTCATATAGGTGGTCAAGTGAGATTTGGAACCCAGAACTGTTTGATTTCCAAATTAAAGCTCTTGGACCACAAATAGTTGTTGAAATTTATTCCAAGAAATAGAAGCTTTAGGGACTAGAGAGATGGCTCAACAATTAAGAGTGCTTATTACTCTTCCAGAGGCCTAGAATTTGGTTCCCAGCACCCATGAAGGACAGCTCACAACTGCCACCAAGGGCTCCAACACCCTTTCTGGCCTCTGAGTGTATCTGACACACACTGGCGTACACTCACAGAGACATACACATACATATAAACTATTTATTTATTTATTTATTTATTTATTTATTTATTTATTTATTTATTGAGACAAAGTCTTACAAAATAGCTCTGGCTGGCCTGGAACTCATTATGTGGACCAAGCTGGCCCGCAACACATACAGATCTATCTGCTTCTGCCTCCTGAGTGCTGGAATTGAAGGCATGTGTCACCACAACAGGCTAAAATCTTTAAAAACAAGAAAAATAAAGAGGAAATGAAATAGATGTTTTAAACTGGGTAAAGTGGTGCATGGCAGGAGGTAGAGACAAGAAGATCAGATGTTTAAGGCGTTTCAGAGGTCTTCCTTGGCTACATCTTGAGTTCAAGGTCAGCCTGGAACTTGTGAGACTCTTGTCAGAAAAGAAGAAATAAATAGATGTTTTATAAGCACAGGAATTTGATTATTATAAGGAAGTTGTTTCTCCCGCAATTTTGAGCACTCAGTCAGACTGCATCCCAGCTACTCAGTTTCAGTTGAATCTAAGATAGCAAGTCAAAATATGAAGTGGGCAACAGCTTAGGCATGGTTACCTTTTCTAGATCTAGTAAAAGACCCACTCGTCACTTTGTTGAGGTGTTACTAAGCATATGACATTGTGAATGCCACTGAAACAGCTACCCGGCCACCACTAGTGATTCATATTCTCTCCCTCTCTCTCTCTCTCTCCCCCCCCCCTCTCAGACAGTGAAGAGGGCTGGTAAAGCTGTATTATATCCTCGGTCTGAAGATGCAATGCCCAGTCTCATTCTGTAGATGAGGAACTTCCCATGTAGCCCAGGTTGACCTCAAACTGATGGCCATCCTCCTGTATCAGCCTCTCGAGGACTAGGACTAGAGATATGTACCACCAGGTTTGGCTTAGTGATTTCTCTTATTAGCATATTTAAAGGCTCTGAAAATTGCTGAAATAGGTATGGTGAACAGATTCTGCACTATACGGGGGCAAAGAGCAGACATATGAATGATAATTATGTATCAGATAACACGGCAAAACCCAAACATTTTGTCCTTAGGTCAGGGCTGCATATATAACCTAAAAGAAAATTATAGAATGAGACTTTATAGTTTTCTTGGCTTGGGTATTGTAAATGCAAGATATTCTCAAATAACTAAAATATCCTTTGAACACTTTCACAGAGAGGTGGTAAAACCACTGTTAAAATTTTCAATTCAGGGGACTGGAGAGATGACTCAGTGGTTAACACCTACTGTTTTTCCAGAGGATCTGGGTACAATTCCCAGCACCCTCATGGTGGCTAACAATCATTTTTAAAGTCCACTTCCAGGGGATCTGACACTCTCTTCTGGCCTCTTCTGGCATGCACATGGTGCATTTATATACATGCAGGCAAAGTACTCATATACATTAAAAAAATAATAATAATAAATAAATAAATAAATATTTGTTAAAGTTCTAGAGCCAGGTGTGGCATTGCATGCCTTTAATCCCAGAACTTGGGAGGCAGAGGCAGTCAGGTCTTGGTGAGATCAAGTGAGTTCTAGGCCAACTAGGCCTACAGGGAGATCCTGTGTCAAAAAGACCAAAAATGAAAAAATTCAATTCCGATGAACTTTAGAGCAAACTCTGGATGACACAGAGATAGTTCAGTAAACCTCAGTCAACTGATTCTTAGGGATAGCATCCAGCAGACAGAAAAGTTGAGTACTGTTACAGGATATGGTATGTACTTAAAGAAGTCACCAGCCTTGGGTGTCCTCTTCAGCAGGTCAGAATACAAAGTTCCAGAGTAGAAATGGCAGTGATCCTTTTCACATTTATACTTAATAATGCCCTTATATAATTTCTGTTTTCTGTCCCTGCAACTTTTGGTTTAATAGGTTTGAAGATTCTATTTCCCTAAGGAGCATTGCTTCCTCCAGAGAAGACACATATTAAATTTGTTCTTTCTATTTTACAAGCTCAGACTTCCCCCTGGTTATCTTGAGTTCCTTGTGTGATTGAACCTACAGCAGAAAAGGAGTTTACAATATTGGCTAGAGCAACTGACCCTCATCATCAGGTGGAAATTAGTTTGCTACTATCAAAAGGGATAAGGAGAATGATGTGTGTTTCCAATGGATTCACTAGGGTGCCTCTTAGTATTCTCGTATCTAATAACTGCTAGTGTAAAACTATAGCAAAACCATAAAGACAGGACCACTAACAGCTTGAATCCTGTGGGGAAAAAGGGTCAGTCATCTTAACCAAGCAACGAATCACCTATAGCGATGTGTAGGCAGAAGTCAGGGGGAACATGGACTTGATATTGGAAGAAGGCAATCATAGGCACCAGCTTAACATTATGACCACTTGCTGAAACAGGTGTGTTGTTCTGCAGATGTCTTTTAATTATTTCGTCTTTCTTTCCATTTATTTATTTTTAAATATTTTATTTATTTTTATTTTATGTGAATGGGTATATTGCATGCATGTATTTCAAATGCAACCATGTCATGAAAATGCCCACAGAGGACAGAAGAAGTTGTCAGGTCCCCTGGAACTGGAGTTATAGACAGTTGTTACTGCCATGTGGGTGCTGGGATTCAAACCCAAATCTTTTGCAAGGGCAGCCAGTGCTCTTAACTGCTGAGCCATCTCTCCAGGCCCTTATTATTTTTATTTTATGTATATGAGTGCATTGCCTGCATGTGTGTAAGTGCACCCGTGTCATGCAATGGCCATAGAAGTCATAAGAAAGCAGTGAATTCCCTTGGAACTGGAGTTACAGATAATTATTAGCAACATGTGGGTGCTGGGAATTGAACCTGGGCCCTCTGCAAGAGCAGCCAGTGCTCTTAACTGCTGAGCCATCTATATATTTATTTTTGAGACAGAGTCTCACTGTGCAGCTCAGGCTGCCCTTAAATCCCCCATCCTCCTGCCTCAGTCTCCTGAGTCCTGGAATTACAAGTGTCAGCCACTATACTTGGCAGTTCTGTGGATAACATTCATTAATTATTTTTCTTCACAATTTTCATGCTACCTCATCTGGAAAACACTCATGGTGGCTAATTTTACTATATAAATTCCAAATAGAAGAATTAGCTCTACTGAACTCATTTGGCTTTGATGTCATTGATAGCTGGTAGCTGATGGACTTATGGGCCTCCCTATTACCACCTCTTCTTCCCCAACCATTTTCTAACTCTGAAGGCCTCCTGCCCCAGGAAACTAACCTTCATGAGCTTATCACCTGGCTCACTTCATGGGGTTTGGCCAATGGGAGGCACCAAGTATATTGGCTTACAGGAAAAGAGAAAGTTTAAGGTTTCCTCTTTTCTGGACTTTACTTTTTAATTCTTGGTAGTGGTTACTTCTTTCCATGACAACAGCTCCTGTTAGTTGCTCAGGAACCCCATTTCCTCCTCTTGCCTCTCCAGTGTGGCAATAGCTTCCTCCTACGGCTAACTTCTGCCCACTCCAACTTCCCATTTTGGTTCTCTTTGCTCTGCCTATGTTTCTTTATTATTATTATTATTAATACTAATTTATGTGTATGAGTGCATTGCCTGCATGCATCTTGTGCAATGCCTGTGGAGGACAGAAGCGGGTGTTGGATCTCCTAGCCACTATGTGGCTAACCCAGGACCTCTGCAAGAGCACCCAGTGCCTTTAACCACTGAGTCATTTCTCCCAGCTCTGAAGAGGATTTTCTTTATAAAAAAAAAAAATCCCCAAATAAAACAAAACAGAAAGGTGAGTTGCAAAATTCTCAAAAGAAATCTGAGTTTATTAAAAAATTAATAGTCATAAACCATTAAGAGGATATGAAATGAAAGTTAAGTCCTTCCTCAACACCTGGGTGTTTACTTCTGTGCAAATTAATACCAGTTTTTGCCTAGTGTATGAGCTAGGTGTGAGGCACATGTACATAAACTAGAGTGTGCTAAGCACTCTCAGATAAAGTTATCAAAGTGCTAAGGAGAGATTTTACCCATTTATTTCAGTTCTTGGATTTAATTTAGTGAACCCTCTACCCAATGACCATTTGGGGGCACATAAAAATCTTACAGAAATAAATAGTTATTTTAAAAAGATTATTCTCTTTTTTTTTTAAAAAAAAGGATTATTTTTATAGTCTGTCTTAGCATAAAATAATAATTCCCAGCATAACAGAAAAGATCCGTAGAGGAGTTTGCCAGCATGTTCACAGTTGTTACCTTTGAGGCGTGGGAATGGAAGAGGGGAGGGGAATTCATCATCATTTATATATTTCTGCATTATTTACATTTCTTTTCAATTTTTGATTTAAACATTGTGGTAAATCCCTATGCAATTACATGTTTAGTATAAATGAATGAAAGGCAGGAAATAATACTTATGGCAGACCTCAGAGAAGATTAAATACTGTATTGGAGGGAGGACTAGAGAGATGGCTCAGTGGATAAGAGCCACTGGCTGTTCTTACAGAAGACCAAGGTTCGAGTCCTAGCACCCACATGGTGGCTAACAACCACCTGTAACTTCAGTTCCAGGAATCTGATGCCCTCTTCTGTCCTCCATGGGGCATTACATTGCCCCATACATGAGGCAATATACTCATACACATAAAATAATAAAAAAAATAAATTTTTTTAAAAGAGTGTGTAGGAGGCTCATGAAGGAGAGAGAAAAGAGGCTGTGGTCTCCTCACTGAGAACCTTCCCTTTTCTTCAGATTGTCAGACCTTGTTGATACTTGTTCCTGCAAATTAATCTGCTGATTCAATCTTTTCAGGAAACAAGCAACCCCTGGTCTACACTAATGTAACAGACAACAAGGCAGTGTAAGTCAGAGTTCCTGTTTCAAAGCATTTACAATCCCAGTGGGGTGTTAAGACATACTCAGAAGAATTAGAGACAATCCATTGCTAAATGCCAATGGGTTTGGCCCAAGAAAGAACAGAAAAAATTGAGTGCATTGCTAAGGTTGGAGCCTGGGAGCCTGGGAACAATGATGTCATTTATAAAAATGGAAAGTTGGAAAAAGAGAGCTGTTTTGGAAGCAGATATTGTAAAATATAACAGGCTATGTAAATTACTGTTTGGCTATGCAGATGGTTAGGCCTGCATAAGTAATATTTAGACTTCAGGGTGCCAGGAACTATAATAATGTAGTTTTACTGAGCACAGGCCGTGTGCCAGGCACTGTATAATGTAGTTTGCATATGTTATCATCTGATCTTCACAACTCTATGAAGCCTTTATGACCCCTGTTTTCCACATGAGGAAAACAAGACTTGAAGAAGTTGCCAAGGCCTTACAGCCAGTGAGAGAGCAACAGCTTGGGATTGAGCACAAATCTGTTTCTCCAAAGTATTATGTTCTGTCACCCAGGAGGATGTGGGGATACGACCCCTACCCTCAGGTGTAAGTGGAAGGCCCCTGCACATGTCCCAACAGGCATTAATCTCATATAGCCAACTGCACTCATCCTTACCCTCCCAGCACCATCGAAGTAAGCTCAAAGGACGTGATTGCTGTTGTGGTGGAATGCTGGAATGGTCAGAGAAGGCTTGAAGGAGCTGAGTTCTGAGCTAGGTCTTGAAGGATGGTCTTGAATAGGGAGAGGAAATGGGGAAGCAGAGGCAGCTGGTATCTCGAGCAGAAAAAGCTACATAGGCGAAGGAAGAAAGATGGACACTGATAGAGTAAGCATGGGATGATAACTACAGATGGGGCCTGGTGGAAAATCAAGACTAGACAATCAGATACGGAGGGCCTTGTACGCCCTGAATCGATTGTAGGAAGGAGAAATGGTCTAATAGGATTTGAGTGGAGATGAAAAGGTCGAGGAAGGAGTGTGATCTTTGCAGGAAGCCTCTAAGATTCAGGATAAAACCAGCCATTTAAACTAGATCAGCCTGGTGGTGCACGCCTTTAATCACAGCACTCAGGAGGCAGAGGCAGGTGGATCTCTGTGAGACTGAGGCCAGCCTGGTCTACATAGCAAGTTCCAGGCCAGCTGGGGCTACAGGGAGACCTTGTCTCAAACAAACAAACAACAAAACAAAAATCCTAGGACAGGCCTGAGCTAATACTGGTCTCAAGTAGCAAGAAGGCAAATGGGGACAGGAAAGATGGTTCATTTGGTGAAGTGCTTGCTATGTAAGCATGAGGACCTGAGTTCAGATCTCCTACAGCCATGTAAAAATCCAGGCACTGTGGCATATGCCTATAATCCAAGCTCTGGGAAGATCAAGGGAATTCCTAGGGCTGACTGGCCAGACAGTCTAAATCAAATTAGTATGCTCCAGGTTTAGTGACCATGTCTCACATAATAAGGTAGGTGGGCTGACAAGGAGGTGAGGGTTGGAGAGATACTTGCTACCAAGGCTGACAACCTGAATTGAATTCCTAGGATGCACACAGTAGGGGAGAAATGACTCCTGCAAGTTGTCCTCCGACAGCCATATTTGCACCTGGTACAGGGGCCCTGAAATAAATACACGTATTATAAGAATGTATTAAAAATTCAAAACCAAGAAGGAATGTGGTGGAGGAAGACACCCAGTGTCAACGTCCAGCCTCTACACACCCCACACGGACAGGCACATACACGGACATGCACACAGACGAAGTAGATGAATGTAAGAAATGCTTGGAGGAAAAACTCGAAGATGCTTGGCTATTGATTAAATTTAAAAAGTGAGGAAGAAGAGCCCAGGAGCTGGGATTTAATGCCTTTGAATGAGGCGGAGGAACCAACTGAGCCTGGCCTTAGTGAGGTGAGTCCTGTCTCTGGCGGAAAACAGGTAGCATGTAGAGGTCAGAGGACAGTGGGATATGCAAAGGCGGATGAAGAGCCTGGGAAGACGATGGAGAAGACGAAAAGATATCAGGAAATATAGATATCAGGAAATCAAGAGTACAGCAAACCAAAGAGATGAGATCTCCAAAGAGTCAGAAGTGGCCACCAGGGCCAAGTGTAGAGATGACGGAAAGGACTGTGACCAGCAAGAGCCACTGACTTTAATAAAACTAATGCACTCACAGAATAAACCACTCTGAACAGACCTTCAGCTCTCAGCAAATCTACTAAGCAAGAGAAGTGAAGGATGCTGGGAAGAGGTGGGGATTGAGTGCCCAAGGTAAGATTTGCCAAGGGTCCAGGTGACACGTAGCTAGCAGTTATTGATATCTTCTTGTAGAAGGAGTTGAAGCTCAAAGAAATTAATTCTCTGAAGGCCTCATAGATAGGAAGTGAGGGAACCAGGATTTCAACCCAGGTCTGCATGGTCCTTAAACACACAGGCACCACGTTCTACCTGCCCTTGGTATTTGTGTTGGAGTGTGACTAATAGCTCTTTAATAGTTATGTGAACAGCCAGCTTCATGAGTACTTCGCAGCACAATATCTTATGTATATGAATGCCATTCTTTTTAAATTTCTTAAAATTTATTTATTTTTATTTTATGCGTGTGAGTGTTATGCTGTGTGTATAAGTGTACCACATGCATGCAGTGCCCAGAGAGACAAGAAGAGTTGGATCCCCTGGAACTGGAGTCTGAGATGGCTATTAGCTGATATGCAGGTGCTGGAACCCAAACTCAGGTCCTCTGCAAGAACAGCCAGTGCTCTTAACTGCTGAGCCATTTCTCCAGCTCTAATGTCATTCTTTAAAAATTATGTGTGTATAGGCGTCCCTGTGTGCATGTGTGGGTACACGTGTGCATGTGCAGATGGAGGCCATAGATTGTTAATGGGTATCTTCCTCAATCTCTTTCCACCTTATTGTTTGAAACAGGGTTTCTCACCAATCCGGAGTTCACCAAGTAGTCTAGACTGGCTGGCCAGCAAGCTCCAGGGATCCCCTTGTCTCTACCTCTCCTCCTCTGGGTTTACAGATACCTGCCACCCTGCCTTGCTTTTTAACTTGGGTGCTGAGAATCAAACTCAGGTTTTCAAGCTAGTTTGGAAAGCACGTTATTGACTGTGCCATATCCCAGCCCCTATACTGATGTTATTCTTTGAAGTTGGTCCCATAATTGTTATTACAAATTGCATTTTATAGATGAGGAAATTGAGGTCCAGAGACGTTAACTTGAGGCAAGATAGAAAGACAGAGAAAATGATGAACCTAAGAAGGGACAGGAGGGGCAGACAAGATGGCTCAGTGGTTAAGAGTTCTTCCTGCTCTTGCAGAGGATCAGGTTCTCTTCTGTGCACACATGTGGAGACTCACAATAACCTGTAACTCCAATCTCGGGGGAGCTCCCTCTTCCAGCCTGAGCAGGCACTTGTGTGCAGATGGTGCACATATTCCCAATACAAGCAAAACACTCATAAATATTTTAAAAGTTTTAAAAGGGTCGAGGGCAGAGAAGCAGCTTACCCGGGAATCTAACTGAAGCCTCTCTCCAGCAGAGAAGCAAGAACTGCAGTGCAATTATCAACTGCTCAAGGCCTTTCTCCCTTTCTAGCTGTAAACCTATGGTTTTCTAGGAATCTCACCAGGAATCCCATTTATGGCAGAAGCACAGGGACTAAGTCCTAGCGGCTTATGGTTTTACTTTATCAGATCACATTCTATTTAAGATATCTCGGGGCCACCCTCTAATCTCACTTAGCAAGGGAGAGAAACGGAAAAGTAGATGATTTCTTAGCAGCCTTTTAGGATGTAACTTGAGAGCCACCCAAAGGGTATATATGGCTAAGGCTAAGAAAATCACATTCTTTTGGTGTTTTTGAGTCAGGGTCTTCCTGTAGCCACAGCTGGCCTAGAACTATATAGACCAGGCTGGCCTCAATCTCACAGAGATCCTCCTGCCTCTGTCTCCTGAGTGCTGGCATTAAAGGTGTGTGCCACCGTGCCTGGTCTTAAGAAAATTAATTTTGACTATCTCTTGAAGATCCCACACTTGGATGTGTCTTACTTTCTTTGTGGGTATCTCTCTTTCTCCTAACACTCATGCTTAAAGCCTGTGTGCAAAGTCCTTAATAAAGTTTGCCGCTCTGCTTCATACTGGCTAGTTTGGAAATTCCTTTCTGCTTGGAAGCCTTAATGCCTGCTTTGGCCTAAGTCAAGGTCCTTAAATGACTTCAGGCTGCCGAGGGTGACAGTGTGAACTTGTACCTCTGTCCACTCTCCACTGACAAACTGGCGTGAACAAAGTCATATAGCCAGAAAGTGATTAGATTATATGTGAAGTTGTGGGCTGCTATTTATGACCACCTTGGAGTTTCTTTCTTTCTTTTCTTTTCTCTTTTTACTTTAAAAAAAATGTTAATGTAATTTAATTAATTAATTTATTTATTTATTTTGCGCCATAGTGCGCATGTGGAGGTAGAGGACAACTTGGGCGTGTTGGTTGTCTCCTCCTACCACATGGGTCCCCAGAATTGAACTCCAGTCCTCAGGCTTGGCAGCCACTACCTTCACCCAGTGAGACTCTCACTGGCCTTCTCTTTTCCTTTTTTTTTTTTTTTTGCTTTTGTTGTTTTTGAGACAGGATCTCACTATGTAGCTCAGGTTACTCTTGAACCCTTGACCTCAAGTTCTTTCTGCCTCAGCTTCCCAAATGCTGGGATTGCATGTAAGTATACCATGTGCATGCAATGCCCACACAGGCCAGAAGAAGGCATCGGATGACTTGGAAATATAGTTATGGATGGTTGTTAGCAGCCATATGGGTGCTGGGAACCGAACTCCAGTCTTTTGCAAGAGTAGTCAGTGCTCTTAAGATGAGACATCTCTGTAGACCCATCCCTAGGATTTTTTTATTTTAAAGATAGTTTCTCCTGGCCTGGAACTCACTATGTAGACCAGGCTAGCCCAGATCTCGCAGAGATCTACCTGCCTCTGCCTCTAGAGTACTGGTATTAAATGCATGTACCACCAAGCTGGCAATCCCTGGGATTTCTTAAAGGAAATTTGTTTTGGAGACCCAGGATATAACCTGGGAGCACCCTGAAGTTTTCTAAATCATTACTCATTTAAAGTCAGCATCACAGGCTCCCTGTGTGGCTGAGGTGATTTGGTGGCTCCAATGCTGAGCTTCTGCTGGTAGATTCTGTGAGGCATCAGTACCATTCAAGTCTGTTCTATTGAATTACAGAACTTCCTCTTTATCACAGTCCTGACTTTGCCCCAGGGCTGGGGACAGTGTGGCTTTTAAACTTACTTCTCATCAGGGATGGAGAAGACTGAGAGTTCATCCACTGCCTTAATTGTCAGAGTGTTCTGGCAGCATCAGGGACATGTGGCTGGTCAGTGTCACTCCCTGGCACTTCCCATGGCTGGCATCGCTTTTCCCGTCTGAACTCAGCAGGGAGAGGCTGGTGGAATCAGTAGAGGTGTCCACCTGGCAGGTGGGGGCCTGTGAGACAGCTCCAGTTCTCTCCTAGCAGTCTTAGCAGTGGCTTGGACAAGACCTAGTAGTAAAGGCACGATCTTAGTGACAGTAGCCTGGGTAGGGAGGAGGCTGGCATGCAGACTTCCCTGTGGGGTTCTGGGCAGAAATAAGAGAGCGAGCTTGCAGACACTGTGTGATTGGTAGGGCAGAGCAAGGAGGGGTGTGAGGCCAACTGCTTCTCTTCTCCTAGGTTGTTAGTCAGAGAGCCTCAGGGAAAATGTCAGCCATCCCGATCTGATATAATTCCAAACCCCCTGCTGTCTAACTGAGCGATTTTCTGTGCACATGGTCAGCAACAGATTTTTCTCAAGGTGAAAGCAATTAGGCCTGCATCCCCTTCTTCTCTAGCTGCTAGGAAGAAAAGATGGAAGAGAAACGGTCTCTGCCTGCCAAGGTCAGCCGGGGTGCCCTGGCTGGTGCAGTAATTGGCTCGCCACCTGCTCACACCTCTTTCAGGTTGGTGTCCCTCAGGGCTGAGGCAGCAGAGGGCAAGGGCAGCTGCTTTTCCACTTATCTCCAGAACAGAAAGTGCATCTCACCCAGGCCTGGGGCAGGGGCAGGGACAGCAGGGGTTGGCAGGAGTGCTGTGAGCCAGCCTGGGCCACTCACACAGGTGGGGCTGAGCTGTTCTTGTCTTTCTCTGAGATTCAAAGCCAGGCAGGAGAGCACAATGGAAGGTGAATGTGGCATGCTTTGTGAGGAGGTTCTGGTCCCTGTGCTCTGGGAACTGAGGGGAACAGCAGTGTGGCTACAGAGGTAAGAGACCAGAGAGGCGGTGGACAGGCCATTGACACTAATGTCACAAAGGAGGTGAGTGGGATGCCACCAAATATACCATAGAAGCCAGGACAGGCTAACAGGAGGGAAATACTTTAAACAGGGATAAAATCTCATGGTAAATGCTTAAAAGTAAGCAAGGTGAATAGAAAATAGTCTTAATTTTCTAACCCTCCCTAGTCGGAGGAGCTGCTGCTGTCGTTTTAGATATTTTTCTAGGAATGTTCCATACAGTATCCAAGTGTACATTCTCATCTATGGTCTCCTTTAAACAACTGGGATTATAGCCAAGCGTGGTGATGAAAACATATGATCCAGCACTCAAGAGGCTGAAGCAAGAAGGGTTGCTGTGAGTTTGAGGTCAGAATAGGTTACAAAATGAAGTCCTTGTCTTAATAATAACTGGAGCTGAGAGATAGCTCAGCGTTAAGAGGACTTGCTGTGTTTGCAGAGGACCTAGGTGCGGTGCGGCACCCACATGGTGACTCACAACTGTCTGGAACCAGTTCCAAGGAATCCAGCTCCTTCTTTTGGCCTCCAGTTCCAGGGGATCTGATGCCCCCTTCTGGCCTATGTGGGCACTGTATGCACGTAGTGCCCTTACATATGGGTAGAACAATCATACACATAAAATAAAAATAGTAAATAAAATCTTCTTAAAAACAAAACAAAACAAAACATGGAGCCTGCAAGATGGCTCAGCATGGAAGCACTGGCCATGCCAACCTGATGACCCGAGTTCAATGCCTGGAACCCACACAAATGTAGAAGGAGAGAACCAGCTACTGTGTTGTCCTCTGACCTCCACATGCATGCCACGGCACATATATGCTTACACTCACACACACACACACTCACACTAGTAATAATCCTAATAATTAATGGTAAATAAAATGTAAATAAAGAAATAAATAAGCTACAGATGGTGATCCCAGCACTCGAATGGAGGAGACAGGAGGATCAAGGGTTCAAAGACTGCCTGGGCCACATGAAATCCTGTCTCAAAACCACAATAAGGTTTTTCTTTTCCGGTGTGTGTGTGGTGCTAGTGGTGGAGGCATGTGAGTGTGTCTGCATGCATGTGGAAGCCAGAGCAGGGTGTCCAGCATCTATCACTCTATTCTGCCTTGTTACCTTGAGACAGGATCTCTTGTTGACTGGGAAGCTCCGGTGAACTCTCAGGATTCTCCTGTTTCTGTCCCCCAATGTCGGGGTTGCAGGAACTATGTAGCCATATCTAGCTTTTTACATGCATGTCGGGGATTCGAACTCAGTTCCCCATGCTTACAAAGCAAATGCTCTTATCCACTGAGTCATTTCTTCCACCCCAATAGATACATGTTTTAAAGAGAAGAATAGTTCATCCAGTACACTGCAAACTTGGCAGTGACTGGAGTACTGCCTGAAGCCAATAAGCATTTTTAAAGAGATCATTATAATACACCTAGTCTTGCCAGATGTCTTCCCCCGCAGCTTTATAATGTAGCCAGTGCCTTTTACATATCAACTGAGAGCTTTTATTCCTTCTTTCTGAAGATTGTAAGTGGAAGTGGGGTGTTTGTTTGTTTGTTTTAAGGTGAAACCTGAAGAATGAGAGAGATTAGCAAGGAAAAGGGGAGGTTCGAAAGAGGAGACTGGGAAATCAGCAACAACAGTGATCTCCCCCGAACTCCAGAAGAGCCTCCAGCTTCCCCTTCTGATTCCACATCCTCGCCCTCTCCCGCTGCCAATTTTTCCCACTCTAATTTGCAGAACTGTGCAGCTCTCTTTGTCTTGTTCCAGCCCTGGGGAGTATCATTCTTTATGCCAAAGCAACTTATTAAGTATTTTCCTAAACAAAGAATCATCTACTCAGAGAAAAATGATGCCACTCCCAAACAGACAAAAGTAGCTACAGGCAGTTGTGATTTTAAATAGCAATTAAAAAAAAATCTGTTCTACACAGAAAGCACCTGGCAATGTTTGTCTCTGTGATTATTTTCTATAGGCTTATGGATGACTTGGTTGCTGTGAAGATCCTTTCTCCTGAGGGATCCATAATTTCCTCACGCTTCCTATTGGGCATAATTGCATTCAAGACTGTATCCCAATGCTCTGGAAGGAGGTGGGAGGTGGGAATGGAGAGTTTGAAGCTAGCCTGAGCTATATAGTGAAGCCTTGACTCAACAAGCCAAGAACTGGGGCTGGAGAGATGGCTCACTGATTAATAATACTTGCTGCCATTGCACAGGCTCCAGGTTGGTATCCAGAACCCACATGGTGGTTCACACTCCAGTTCCCGAGGATCTGATGCCCTCTTCTGGCTTCTGCAGGCACTATATGTACATAGTACACAAAAATACACGCAGGCAAACACTCATGCCCATAAAATAAAATAAATAAATCTAACAAGAACAACAACAAAGCCAAGCATTGAGGATGTCTCTCAGAGGTAGGAAACTAGGCCGGCCAGTCAGTGAGTGATGAGGATCTGCCTGCTTTGCCTTCCACTGCTGGGGTTATAGGCACATGTAGCTATGCACAAGACTCTGGGTTCAGTCTCAGCACCGCAAACAAAACCAAAGTCCACTTTTATTTTGTGGTGCTGGAGATTGAACCCAGGGTTTCACATAGGCTACATGATCTCACATTGACACCCCAGCCCAGGTTCCCACCATATGCTTGCTATTTTTTTTTCTGTTTCTTAAGACAGGGGTCTCTCTGTAGATCTAGCCGGTCTGGAACTTATTGTGTAGACTAGGCTGGTCTTGATTTCTCAGAGACTGTCTGCCTCTGTTTCCTGGGTGCTGGGACTAAAGGCACCACCACACCCAGTTTGTTTGGCTACTTTTAAAGTGTAGGGATGATGTCTTTGTGTCCCCAGCTCTCAGCATAAAGCTTGGCACAGAGCGCATACTTGGAATGTATGTTGACACAGGCTATTACGCTGTTCTGAGCAGACAGTGGCTCGTTGGTGCTATGAGCCTGCTGTGATCTGAGGCCCTATGGAAATGCTTCAGACAGTGGAGGTGAAATTAGAGAGAGGCTCTGGCCCTGGGGTCTTCACCATCAGTGTCACACCACAGTCCAAACCACAAAATACCTACAAACCCTAGCTCCCCGTGCTGTGTTTGAGGGGAGAAAACAAGCCTCCACGGATAAAATGGATATAGTAATATGAACTTACAAAAAGGTAATGTGGCGCATGTGCAGAGGTCAAAGGGAGCTTTGTAAAAAAATTTTTTTCATTTTTTTCTTTTTTTAAAATATATTTGTTTGTTTGTTTGTTTTGGTCTTTTTGAGACAGTCTCTCTGTAGCCCCAGCAGACCTGGAACTCATAAGGTAGACTAGGCTGGCCTTGAGCTCACACAGATCCACCTGCCTCTGCCTTCCAAGTACTGAGATTAAAGGCATGAGCCACCATGCTCAGCTTATTTCTTATTTTTATTTTATGTGTATGAGTGTATTTTCCTGGATGAATGTAAGTGCACCCGTGTCATATAATGCCCAAGGAGGTCAGAAGAGGGTGTTGGATCCCTGGAACTGGAGTTAAGGAAAATTGTTAACTGCCATGTGGGTGCTGGGAATTGAACCCGGGACCTCTGCAAGAGCAGTCAGTGTTCTTAACTGCTGAGCCATCTCTCCGGTCCTTTTTCCTTTGGGATTCAACTCAGGTTGCCAGGCTTATGCTTCAAGTGCCTTTACATGCTAAGCTGTCTTGCTGGTTCAACTTTGTGTGTGTGTAAGTGTGTGTGTGTGTTGCTAGGGATGAGGACCGTATGCATGCTTGCCAAGCACTAAATCATAGCTATAGTCCCAGCCATATACAAAACTCTTTGTTTTTCTTTATGCATGCTGGTCTCGATTAACTCATGATCAATCCTCCTGCCTAAGCCTACTGAGTGCTGAGATTACAAGTACGTACCAGCATGCCCAACTACACAAATCTTTTTGTTAAAAGACTTATTTTGGGCTGGAGAGGTGGCTCAGCCATTAAGAGCACTGGCTGCTCTTGTGGAAGACACAGGTTCAATTCCCAGCACCCACCTGATGGCTAACGACCATCTGTAACTCTAGTTTCAGGGGATTGGATGCCCTCTTCTGGCCTCCATGGGCATTGCATGACACAGGTACACTTACATACATGCAGGCAATACACTTACATACATGCAATAAAAATAATAAAGTGTAAAAAAGATTTGTTTTTGTTTTAAATTAGTTTATTAATGTTTTATATGTATGAGTGTTTTGTTGTCAGTTTAAAGCGCTGGTTGTTCTTGCAGAGGGCCTAGTACTTACATGGCAACTAACAACCATCTGTAATGGCAGTTCCAGGGGATCTGATGCCCTCTTCTGAGCTCTACGGACATTGCACATGTGTGGTGCTCTTACATACATGCAGGCAAAGCACTCAAACACACAAAATAAAAATAAAAAAATAAATAAATAGAAAAAAACCCTTTTAAAGGATCAGCAACCCCCAACTGGAATCTTCATCTCTGCTTTCACCCCAAATTCTTTCCTTTCTGCTCAGGCGCCCAGCGTTCCTTGATCTTCCTTCTTGCTGCAAATGTGAATGTTCAGGCCATAATTTCCCATAGTTCCTAGTCCCTTTTCCACTTCATTTTCTCCTGGTCCTAGCTGTCTCCTCCTGGGTCTCAGCTCGCCTCCTGTGGGTCAGAGGTTTTCTATGCACCCCTCCCAAGTGCCACTTTCTGCCCTTCGAGTCTTTCGCTTCCGGATTGTAGTTACTAGTGTCATTCCCTGAATCTCTGGACCAGACCTCTGACATTTTGCCTACTCAGCATTCACTCCTCTCTTCTTAGAACTTCAGTTTTCCTTGGGAACCATCCCCACTCCCCTTCTCACTCCATGTGGTTTAGCATAACAGCATGCATATAACCCAGGCCTCGCTGGTCAGCACATTCCGTCTTTAACCTCTTTATTGGGTCAATGCCAAGCATAGAACCAGATAGCTGGTCAAAGCCAGCCTTAGAATTCTTTTGGAACTAATGGGAAAGAAGAATCTTTTTCCTCCTAAGGGAATTACTGACAGGCCATGAAGGACTAGAGAGGGACTCAGGCGGTGACCACCTGGGCCTTGCTCACCATATAGTCTATGCTTTTTTTGGTGGGGGTTTGGAGAGTGAACCCAGTGAACCCATGACCTCAGTCATGCTAAGCACAGGCTCTAACAATGAACTACAGTCCTAAGTCTAACACATTCAAAGTGGAACACCTTTCTTCCACACTACTAGAACATATAGATTCCATATATTAAACCAAAAAAGGGGGAGTGGGCTGGAGGGATGGTTCAGCGGTTAAGAGCAGAGGACCTGAATTCAGTTCCCAGCACCATATCAGACAGCTCACAACTGCCTGTAACTCCAGTTTCAGGGGATCTGATGCCCTCTTCTGGCCTCCTCAGGCACCTGCACACACACACACACACACACACACACACACACACACACACAGCTTTTTTTTTTTTAATGTCATCCATCTTCCAAGTCCTTTTGCATTTCTAGTGCTACAGTGGATTTCTGATTTTCTTCCCTTAATTTTATTGTCACAGTCCAAAGGAGCAGTCATTAAAAGCACACATCCTGGAGGCAGACCCTAGCATTCAAACCTTGATTTAACTTTCTGTGCCTCAGTTTTCCTCACCTGTAAAATGGAGATGGCAATAATATCCACTTTATACTGTTGTGAGAATTAAATGAATTAAGTTGATTAATGTAAAAAGACTTGTTTGGCCAGGCACAGTGGCGCACACCTTTAATCCCAGCAGAGGCAGAGGTATGTGGATCTCTGTTGGGCTGAGGCCAGCCTGGTCTACATAGTGAGTTCCAGGCCCAAGAGGGGGCCTACAGGGAGGCCCTGTTTAAACCCTGGGAGAAAACTATGGCATGGGATATTTCACAAAGGAAGTAAGGTCAAGGCCAGGTTTCCAAATGGCTAAAGAAAGCTTTGTTTGAAGTCGGGAATTCAGCCAGTTAATAGCCTTAAAGTCTCACCAGAATTTCCCAGTGAGTTCTTTTGTTTCCTGTATTTTGTCTGTCATGAGTTCCTAATCTCACACTGATATCGCTAATAGGCTTCTTCTTCATACGTATGGCATCTCTCTGGGGCGCCAAAGACAGAGTTCAACTACAAAAGGATGATATTTTCTTTGCTCCAAAAACTTGAGTCAGAGTTGCTGACCTTATGCAGAGCACTTTCTTTATTTACATAAGAACTTAGTCCCACTGACTAGATTCTAGCCCACGTGGAACCGTGTTAAAGAGAAGCGCTAGGAGCTCTTCCAGACATTACCTTACTCTGGGCCTCCACATGTGCCTGACACAGCACAAGATTGTAGTTCCTAGAAGACGGGCTTCACAGGTTTGGTCAGACCTGGGTTTGGGTCTCACCTCTTCCTTCTGAATGCTTGTGTGAACATAATTGAAATGCATTCTTTCTGAAACTTAGCTTTCTCACTTAGAGAGCTGGATAAAGGAATTTCCCCCAAGGTTACCCCATGGCACAGTGTTGGGGTGGTGGGGTTGCCAATCATCCCACACCTACATTGCAAAGCTCCTGCGTGGATTCATTGAAACAGTTTCCTTGGGGAAACTACCTCAGTGATGGGAAGCTAGAAAACACTAAGTAATTACTAGCTACAATTATTAAGTATTTTTGTTGTTGTTGATGTTTTGAGACAGAGTCCCATATGTAGGGCTGACTGGCCTGGAACTTGCTATGTAGATCAGACTGGCCTCGATCTCACAGAGATTCCTCCTGCCCCTGCCTCTGGAGTTTTGGGATCAAAGGCATGCCCCACCATACCTGACTATTATTAGATATTGAATGTATAACTTCTGTTAATAATCATCAAAATAAGGGATTGGAGAAATGGCTCTGACTGCTTTTGTAGGAGACCCAGGTTTGGTTCCCAGCACCCACATAATGGTTAACACCCATCCTTAACTGCAGTTCCAGGGGATCCAACGCCTTCTACTGGCCTTTGTGGGCATTGTAGGACATGGGTGTATTTATATACGTACAGGCAAAACACTCATACACATAAGAGTCAATAAATAATTTAAAAGATAGTCATCAGAACAGTGGGAGAGTATAACGACAGGAGGGTTCATGAAGAAGGCTTTCCGAGACGCAGGTCTAAACTAGATTAGAAAAGTGAGGAGGAACACTCATTTAAAAGGGTCTAGATCTGATCCCCAGCACCGAAGAGGGAGGAAGGAAGGAAGGGAGGAAGAAATGAAGAAAGGAAGGAAGGAAGAGAGGGAGGGAAGGAGGGAGGAAGAATATTAATCTTGAGGGCCTTGAGGGTTGTTCTGTCAGGGATAACAGGAACTCACCTTGGCGTGAGGTGAGAAGTGTTTTGGTAAAACAGAACGGACAGGTGTCTGTGAGACCAAATGAGACACTTGGACGCAGTTCAGCCCTGTCCTCCGGGCACGGTCAGTCCTGGGGAATCCCGGAAGCTCTTCTGGCTTGGCTGCAGAAGGAAGCAGACATCTCCTGTGGAGAGCAAGGGAAGTCATGGAGTTACTGTCTGATGGGGCTGTCTGACTGGTTTGCACAGAGATCTAGAGCTGGCAGAACAGGCCTTGAAGGTAGCAAGGGTTCTCCGGTTGTGGGAGTAACCAGGCTAGCACCGTCCTCTGCCCTGAAAAGTCAGCAAGGCTAGTGCAGTGGCTTCTTTTAGATTCTCAGCACCATGTGCCAGTCAATGGGGTCTTCTCCAGGGAACGACTAACAGTAATACACAGGAAAGACCAAGGGAACAGTGCCAGTTTCAAAACTCCAGTCCGAAGTGAGATGTGGGGGCTCATGCCTGTAATTCTAGCACTCAGGGAGGCAGAAACAAGAGGATCCCTGAAGTTCAAGTCTAGCCTGCTCCACATAGTGAGTTTCAGGTCAGCCAGGAAAAAACAAAAACAAAAACAATAAATCTCCCTTCCCCAAAAAAAAACCTTTGGTCTGGAGTTGGAAATGTGGCTCAGTAGTAACATGTGCTTTTTATACAAAAGGCCATGGGTTCAACCCCTAGCAGAGTGAAAAATAAGAAGGAAGCATTTTGAAGTGAGGTTCCAAATGCCCAGCGTGGGTCTATGAGAGCGAGCCCGAGCAGGCTGTCACTTTCTGCACGGTCTACCATCTGCTGTGCGCTCCTCCAGATCCACACTTCATTCTTCTTGGCCCTGTTCAGTGTCTGACACCAACAGGCTCCTCTACCTTCTGGCTTCTGGTTGGGCTCAGCCAACAGGAAAATGGGAGCATGAGGCAAGAGGGCTTCATCCTCCTCCTCGGTTGGCATGTGCCTTTGATTGACGGTTGCTGGTCTTCATAAGCAGGCTTCCTTTCCTAAACTCTAGCCCTCTGGGTCCAGGTAAGAATCTCCCTGTCCCCTTAGGCCTTAGGCCTTTGGGTGGGATAGTTCCTAAGCAGCGACTAGCGTTAGGTCACCACACTAACCCTTGTGGGCTCCTCTATACCCACCCACACAGTCCTGAATAAAACCTCTTCAAATGATTCCAATTTGAGTGAACCATCTGTTTTCAGTTGGGATCCTGACTGATACATTTGCCAAATAAGGATTCTTTTGGTTGTTGGGAGGGAGGGAGGGAAGAAGGAAGGGAGGGGATGATTGCTTCACTGTTGCCTCGAGTTTATACCTGAAACTGGAGGTATAAACATTAGACAAGTCTGCCCACGGGGTGAGACAAGAGCTCAGCTTGCAGGCCGCAGACTGTATCCGTCCTTTGGCTCTGGGTCTGCTTTGCATTGTGGCAGTCTCTCTACCTAGTAGCCTTCTGCCACAGTTCTAGCTTTGCATCTTCTCACTGTCAAGTGTGAAGAAAGGTTTATCTCTTTCTCAAGGGTCTCCACAGAATTTCAGCACTCTCAGTGGGCCTGGTGGTACAGCCTGTAACCTCTAGTTACTTAGGAGGCTAAGGCAGGAGGCTTGCAAGTTCAAGGCCGAGCTCTGTATTAAAATTAAAATGTAAAACAAAGAGTGGGGGCATAGCTCAGTAGTAGAGTGCTTGCCTAGCATGTTCCAGGTGCCGTGTTTCACCCTCAATACTGCCCAACAAAACGAAACAAAACAGGAATTCCAGAATTCTCATCAACTTGACCTGAGTCACAAGTCCACTTTTAAATTGATCAAGATAAGGTTGGGGATGTGACTCAGTTGGTAGATGCTCGCCTAGTATGCACAAGGCCCTTGGTTGGATCCCTAGCATGACATAAATGGGGCATGGTAGTACATGCCTATAATCCCAGTATTCAAGAGGTGGCGCCCGCAGGATCAGAAGTTCAGGGTCATCCTTGGCTACACAGTGAATTAAGGCTAGACTGGGCTATGAGATCCTGTCTTAATACTAATACTAATACTAATAATAATAATAATATACCACCATGACAATGGCATCAACAAAAATAAAATTGATTATGGTAACCAGAAAGATGGAATAAATAATTGGTCAGATCTAAGCACACACTTGCCTCTGGATTGTGGGCTATTAACCTACCCGAATCGAATGGTCTGAGAGTAGTGGAAGGTGATTCACCAAAGGAAATGGTCCTCCTCCAACTGGAAGAGCCACAGATGTGTAGTTCAAAACCACGAGTCTATTCTATTTGGCTGTAGAACTGAAATGAAAGGAAACCTCTGGAATTTCTCTGTCCTCCCTCCTTTACTGCGAAGACCAAGCTGGGTGTGGTGGCACACCTGTGATCCTAGTACTCGGGAGTCTGAGGCGGAGTTCAAGACTAGCCTAAGCTACATAGCTAGACCTTGTCTCAAAAAAAACAAACAAATAGGAGCTGGAGAGATGGCTCAGCTATTAAAAGCACTGACTGCTCTTCTAGAGGACCTGGGTTTGGATCCCAGCACCCACATGGTAGCTAACCACCATTTATAACTCCAGTTCCAGGGGATCTGAAGCCCTCTGCTGGCCTCTGTAGGCATTGCACACATGGTGCTCTTCAATGCATGCAGGCAAAACACTCATACACATAAAAGAAAATAAATAAATAACAACAACAAAACAAAACAAAAAACCCAGTATTCCTATGACCAATGATTATTGAGACGCTCCTGTGGTTTGAGCCTACACTAAGGATTTTAGATGAAACTTTGTTTTCTTTACTGGCATTATTTTCCCTATTTTATAGATGAATAAACCAATGCCCATAACGTAAAAGACATTTCCCAGAATCACAAAAGCCCAGATGGGGCAGACAATTTGAACTCAGATTTGTCTGACACAAGAGTACACACCACCGAGTCAAACTGCCTTTCTGTTGAAGCCCAGACTGCAGTGTTGTGAGGATTAGAAGAGATATGAACTCCTAGAACTGGAGTTACGATGGTTGTTAGCCACCCTATGGGTGCTGGGAATCAAACCCGGGTCCTCTGGGCTTTTGTGTTGTGTATCAGTGTTTTGCCTGCATGTATGTGAGTAACCCATGTTATACAATGCCTGTGGAGAACAGGAAAGGGTGTGGGACCCCCTGGAACTGGAGTTACGAACAGTTGTTAGCTGCCTGCCATGTGGGTACTGGAAACCAAACCAAGGCCCTCTACAGAAATGGTCAGTGCTCTTAAACACTGAGTCATCTCTCCAGCACCCACATGGTGGCTAACAACCATTTGTAAATTCATTTCCAGAGGAATCCGACACCCTCTTCTGAACTTCATGGGCATTGCACAACACGGGCTGCACTAACATACATACAGGTGATACATTCATACATATAAAATAAAAATAATAAATATAATATTAACAAAATAAAATAAAATTTCTTCTTTCTTTCATTTTTGGCAGAGTTTGCTATATAGTAAAGGTTGGCCTTAAAGTTATGATCCTCCTGCCTCAGCTCCTTTAGTGCTGGAATTATAGGTATGGGCCATTACACACAGCTAGATGTGTATCTTCTCTTCTCTTCTCTTTTCTCTCTCTGTGTCTCTCTGTCTCTTTCTGTGTCTCTGTCTCTCTCTCTCTCTCTCTTGTTTTTCTTGAGAGACAGTCCCATAATCTCTTAGTCCTGGAACCTGCCAGGTACTCCAGGCTGACCTTAAATTCAAAAGCCTCCTGCCTGCCTCCCTCCACAGGTTCCCTCTATAGGTTCCCAGTACTGCACACACCACGACACCTAGCTAGGGTTTATGTTCTACCTCTCATTTCTCTTCCATTAATCTATATGTTTATTTGTATTCCGATACCACACTGTCTTTATTACCTTATGTAACAAGTTCTGGAATGCTAAGTCTTGAGCTTTTTTTTCTTTTCCAAAATGTATGAGTATATCACCTGCATGTATGTTAGTGGAGCCCGTGTTGTGCAATGCCCATGAAGTTCAGAAGAGGGTGTCGGATTCCCCTGGATCTGAATTTACAAATGGTTGTTAGCCACCATGTGGGTGCTGGGATTCAAACCTGGGTCTTTTGCAAGAGCACCTAGTGCTCTTAACTGCTAAGACATCTCTCCATCCCAGAAAGAAGAAATTTTGAAAGAAATAAAGAAGAAAAAAATAAAAAATACAATAAAAAAATAAGCATAATATGCTAGGAATCGAACCCAGGTTCTCTGTAAGAACATCCAGTACTCTTAACCCCTGAACCATCTCTCCAGCCCCAATTGTTTCTTGTTTTTTTGAGACAGGGTCTCCCTGTAGCCATGGAACTCACTATGTAGACCAAGCTGGCCTTGATTTCACAGAGATCCACCTGTCTCTGCCTCCCCAAGTGCTTCGATTGAAGGCCTCACAAAGCCCAGCAGCCTGTTCCTTTTTGAAAAAACAGAAAGAAAAGGGCTGTAGAGATGGCTCAGTGGTTAAGGCTCCTGTTCTTGCAGAGGACCTGGGGTTGGTTCCCAGTACCCACATGGTGGCTCACAACCACCTGTAACTCTACTTCCAGGGGACTCAAGTCCTTTTTCTGGCCTCCTTGGGCACCAGGCATGCAGACAAAACACTTGACACATAAATAAAAATAAATCTTGAAAACTTTTAAAAAATGTATTTATGTGTATTGTGAGTGTTTTTCTACATATATGTATGTTTGCCAGAAGAAGACACTGGATCTCCCAGAACTGGAGTTACAGAGGGTTGTGAGCTACCATGTGGGTGCTAGCAACTGAATTCAGGACCTCTGGAAGAGTAATAAGTGCTTTTAACCACCGAGCCATGTCTCTAAGCTAAATGAATCTTAAAAGAAAAGAAAAAGCCAGGTGAATTTTTTTTTTTTGTAACTTAAGACCCCATGCATGCTCCACAAGCACTTTACCACTGAACTACATCCCCGTCCCTGTCTACACCCCTAATCCCCGAACTACACCCTAGTTCAAGCCAGCTGAAATTTCACAGCATTGCATTGAGATTGTAGATCAGGGGCTGGAGAGATGGCTCAGGGATTAAAAACAGGTACTGTTCTTCCAGAACACCTGAATTCAATTGCAAGCATCCACATCAGACAATTCATAATGACCTGTAACTTCAGCCCTAGGGGATCTGATGCCCTCTTCTGACCTCTGTGGGCACTATATGCATGTAGGTACATACATGCATATAAATAAAATAGGGACTGGAGAGATGGCTCAGCAGCTAAGAGCACTTGCTGCTCTTACAGAGGACCTGAGTTCAATTCCCAGCACCCACATCAGGTGACTAACAACTGTCTGTAACCCCAGCTCCAGAGGAATCCAAACCCTCTGGCCTCTGTGGACATCTACATTCATGTGTACACACAAGCACATAATTAAAAATAAGAAATAAGGGCTAGAGAGATGGCTCAGCAGTTAAGAACACTAGTTACTTTTGCAGAAGAACCAGTTTTGGTTCCCAGCATGCATATGACAGCTAAGAACTGTCCACAACTCCAGTTCTACTGGATCCAATGCCCTCTTTTGACCTCTGCAGGCATTGCATGGCACAGGTGCACTTACGTGCAGGCAAAACATTCATAACTTAATTAATTAGTTATTTTTAAAAATTTTAAATAAAATAATAAATCTTTCAAAATTTTTTATTTATTATTTTTATTTTATGTGTCTGAGTATAGCTGGCATGTGTGTTAATGTACCCATGTCATACAATGTCCAAGGAGGACAGAAGAGGACATCAAATACCTCCCGGAACTGGGCTTATGAATGGTTGTTAGTCATCATGTGAGAATCGAACCTGAGTCCTCTGCAAGAACAGTCAGTGCCCTTAACCACTGAGCCATCTCTCTAGCCCCAAATTTAATTTATTTATTAAAAGATTTATCTAGGAGCTCCTGTAGAAGACCCAATTTGAATCCCAGCACCCATGTGGCAGCTAAGAACCATCTGTAACTCCAGGTCCAGAGGATCCAAGGCCCTCTTCCGTCCTCCACAGGCATTGCAGGACCCAGGTGCACTTACACATACGCAGGCATAACACTCATACCTGCAACATGAGAAGAAATACATTTTTAAAAAGTGAATTAAAAAATTTAAAACTAAAGTGTAGTTCAGTTTGGAAAGTGCTACTATCTTCCTTCCCAGAATGCCATCTGCTCAGTCCTGTGCATGAACATGGGATGTCTTGATCTTTGTGTGGATCTTGTTTAATTTCTTTCAACCACATTTTAAAACTCCAATGCCTAAGTCTCATACAATTTTGTTCATTTTATTCCTGAAAATGCTATTCATCTTGATGCTTCTGTAAATAGAACCCTTTTTCCAATTTCTCTTTCACACAGTCCATTTCTAGCATTTAGAAATTCAACTGGTTTTGTATCCTGGACCTTCCTGCACTCCTTTATTAGTTCTAATAGCTTTCTGCTGGATTCCTTGGGGTTTTCTATGTTCAGGAACATGCCGTCTACAAATAGAGGTGGCTATACTTCCTTCTTTCCTCTGGATACCATGATTCTCAATTCTTGTTTGTCTTTTATGTCTTGCACAGCTTTAGACTAATCTTCTTAGTGTTCTGCTTTCAGATTCCCAAGACTTAGCTTCCAAGCCAAGCTTGGGGCTGAGGCTTCCCTGTTCTTCAGGCACAAAATTGTCTAAAGAATGACAAATTGAGCTGTGCAGAGTGCTGTATGCTTGCAATCCCTGGGACTGAGTCAGATGGATCAAGAGTTCAAAGCCAGCCTTGGTTGCATAGGGAGTTCAAAGCCAGACTAGGCAGCATGAGATCTTGCCTCAAACAACAATAATGACAACAACAACAACAACAAAACAGAGCAAAACCAAACTAAAATGACCATTTAAGATAAGATTATAAGCTGCGGGGGTGACGCTCAGTTGGTAGAGTGCTCACCCAGAGTACACGAAACCGTGGGTTCACTCCCCAGCATTGCATAAATGGACATTGTAGTACACATCTGTAAACCCAGCCCTTGGTAGAGGGAGGCTGGATGACCAGAAGTTTGAAGTCACTCTCAGCTGCAAGTCAGGGACTACATGAAACCCTGAAGACGGGGGAGATAAGGTATAAATAATATGTTTTCATTATATCTTGGACAGGCGAAGTGGCTCTGTAGTTAAGAGTGTGTGCTGATCTTGCAGAGGACCTGAATTTGGCTCCCAGCACCCACATTGAGTGACTCACAATTCCAGCTCCAGGGGTTCTGATACCCTCTTCTGGCCCCGTGTGCACCTGTATTCATGTGCACATACAGACAGACACAGGCACAGACAGACAGACACACACACACATAATTAAATTTTTTAAAGTCTAAAAATAGATTTTCACTACATCTGTTATGCACCATATCCTGAAAAAAAAAAAGAGTCATTTTAATGCTCACTTTCAGAGGGTGTCAATCATACAGCAGACAGTGTGAACAATGTCCCCTAGGTCTATGCAACAAAATTGTCCTGATAGGAAATCTTTATCTTTAACCTTCACAATAATGCCATGAGATCTATATTGCTAATTCTATTTTAGAGATAGAAAAATTGGGGTAGAAAGTGGTTTACTGATTCACTTACATTTGGTAAGTCTCAGAATCTTTATCTAAATCCAAATATTCCTTTATATCCAACTGTCTTTTGAAAAATATTAATTTAGGGCAGGGCATGGTGGCACGCACCTTTAATCTCAGCGTTTGGGAGGCAGAGGCAGGTGGATATCTGTGAGTCTGAGTTCAATCTGGTTTACATAGTGAGTTCTAGGCCAGCTAAGGTTACAGAGTGAGACCCTCTTTCAAAACAAACAAAAAATTAAAAAGGAAGAAAGGAAAAATATTATTTAAAATACTATTATTTAAATGTAAAAAAAAATGCTGGACGAGATGACTCACATCTGCAGTTCCAGCTACAGGGGGCTGATGTGGGCTGATTACAATAGGATTGAGACCAGCCTGGGCTACACAGGCGATCCCTGGACAATCTGGGCTATGAAGTGAGATCCTGTCTCAAAACAACTACAAAAACAGGGATGAGGGAGAATTAAGGGACGCAGATAGCTTAGTTGGTAAAGTGATTGCTACACAAACATAACGATCTGAATTAAATGCCCCAAACTCACATTTTAAAAATAGTTGGGCCAGGCATAGTGGCTCACACCTTTAGTCACAGTACTCAGGAGGCAGAGGCAGGTGGATCCCTGTGAGATTGAGGTCAGCCTGGTCTCTCCATAGCGAGTTCCAGGTGAGTTAGGTCTACAGAGAGACCTTGTCTCAAAAACAAACAAACAAACAACAGCAACAACAAAACACCTCTGGGCATTGTGCTTGTCATTCCAGTGCTGGGACAGTGGGCAGTGGTTGACCCCTGGGGCTCTCAAGCCAGCTAGCCCTGGCAAGTTCTACTTGGCAAGTTTCAGGCCAGTGATAAATGCTGCCTCAAAAAAAAATAAACAGAAGCAGAGTTTTTTAAATAAAAAATATTAGACCAAGTATGGTGGCACACACCTGTAATCCCAGCACTAGGGAGGCAGATCTCTGTGAGATCGAGGCCAACCTGATCTTGGTGAGTTCCAGGCCAGCTGGAGCTACAGGAAGTCCTTGTTCCAAAAAAAGACCAAAACTAAGTAAAACATAAAAAAATAAAAACAAAATAATAAATGAGGATGGCCTCTGAGAAACGATACCCAAGGTTATGTTCAATGCATGTGTTCACATGCACATACACATACACTCAAAAACTAGCCAGATGCAACGGCACACGTCTGTAATTCCAGTACTGGGGAGGCAGAGGCAAGTGGACCAGTAATCCAAGGCCATTCTTGGCTACATAGTGAGTTTGAGGCCAGCCTGGGTTACATGAGACCTTGTCTCACAAAAATAAAAACCAAAGACTGGAGAGATGGCTCTGGAGAGCATTTGCTGCTCTTCCAGAGGACCTGGGGTGTTTAGTTCCCAACACCCATGCTGGGTGGCTCACCATAGCTTCTAGCTCCAACTCCAAGGGAACTGATGCTTTCTTCTCCCCTCTGTGGCCATCTGCTCACACATGGCACTTACTCAGACTCAGACACACAGACACACAGACACACAGACACCACTACCACCACCACCAAAAACAAAAACGAGGCATGGTAGCACACACCCTTAATGCCAGCATTCTGGAGGCAGGCAGATCTTTGTGAGTTCGAGGTCAGCCTGGTCTATACAGGGAGTTCAAGATCAGTCAGAGTTACACAGTGAGATGCTGTCTCAAAAAAACAACAATAATAAGGGGCTGGAGAGATGGCTCAGTGGTTAGGAGCACTGGCTCCCACATGGTGGTTAACAACCATCCTAACTCCAGTTCCAGGGGATCTGACGTTCTCTTCTGACCTATGAGGGCATTGTATACAACACAGGTACTCTTACATACATGCAAGCAATATACTCACACACATAAAAATAAATAATAAACGAACAAATAAAACACAGAATAAAAAGAAATGTACAAATAATAATTCATTTTGAAAAAGATATATGCACACGATACAAAATTTAGCAATGATAGGATTGGAGAAGTAGCCCCATGGTAGGGCACCTGTCTACTATGCCCAAGACCCTGGGTTCAATCCCCAGCACTGCAAAATAAATATGATACTAAATAATTATATAAACAAATAAATCTAATGGCCCAGGAAGCTATTTGGTGACAGATAATTCTCTATCCTTCTGCCATGTCTTATGCCCAGAGGGACAGTCATTACTTTCTGGTGTTTCCTTCTGATGGTGTTCATGCTTGTTTAAATAGTTACATTAATCGTTATCTACAATACTGCCATCTTTTAGTGATGTCTATACACCTTGCTCTCTTTTTCTTTTTTGTTTTTCTTTGTTCATTCTTGGAGACAGAGTCTTACCCTGTAGCCCCAGCTGTTTTGGAACATTCTATGTAGAACATCCCAATCTGGCCTTGATCTCACAGTGATCCACCTGCCTTTCCCTCCCAAGAGCTGCAATTAAATGTGTGTACCCACTACATCCAGCTCTTTTATTCTTGTTTATTTTATTTATTTGTTGTTTGTTTTCTTTTTTAAAAAAGCATTTCATTTATTATTTTTATTTTCTGTGTATGATCATATTGCCTGTATGTGAATGCATCTGTGTCCTACAGTGCCCACAGAGGTCAGAAGAAGGCATCAGATCCCCTGGAACTGGAGGCTCAGGGCATTGTTAGCCACCATGTGGGTGCTGGGAATCGAACCTGGATCCTCTACAAGAGCAGCCAGTGCTCTTAATCGCTGAACCATCTCTCCAGACCCTTTGTTGTTTGTTTTCTGTCTTCCTTTTTCCTTCTGGTGTTTGTGTGATTCATGAACGTGTGTGCATGAATGTGCGTGCATGTATATGTGCCCATGAGTGTGGCTGTGAAGACCAGAGGTTGATGTTGAGTTGTTGAATGTCTTCCTTTATTGTTCTCTACATTATTTTTTGAGACAGTTGCTCACTTTATCTGGAGCTCACTGATTGGCTAGATTGGCTGGCCAATGAGCCCCAAGGTCCTCTTGTCTCTCCTTCTCAGGGCTAGGATTCCCAGTGTGTGCTGCCATGCCCAGCTATTTACATGGGTGCTGAGGATCAGAACTCAGGTCCTCATTTTACTCACTGAACCATGTCTCCAGCCCTTATTTTATTTGGTATTTATTTGTCTATTTATGTGTATGAGTGTATTGCCTGCATGTATATAAGTGCACCTGTATCGTGCAATGCCTATGAAGCAGAAGAGGACATCGGATTCCCTGCAACTGGAGTTATGGACGGTTGTTAGCCATCATGTGGGTCCTGGGAACTGAACTAGGGTTCCCTGCAAGAGCAACGAGTGCTCTTAACTTCTGAGCCATCTATGTAGACCCTCTCCTTGTTTTGTTTTTGAGACAAAGTTTCATTATGTAGCCCAGACTGACCTAATATGCTCAGCAACCCTCCTGCCTCAGCCTCATTACAAATGTGAGTCTCCACACCTGGCTTCTATTTCCTCTTTTATTTTTTTTAACTTCATTTTCTATTTTATGTATGTGAGTGTTATGCCTGCATGTATGTAAGCGCACCTGTGTCGTGCAGTGCTTGAGAAGATCAGAAGAGGGTGTCGGATCTCATCAAACTGGAGTTACAGGTGGTTGGTAGCTGCCATGTGGATGCTGGAATTCGAAGCCAGATCCTCTGCAAGAGCAGCCAGTGCTCTTAACTTCCGAGCCATCTCTCCAGCCTGGACTACTCCTTTTATTTTTATTATTTATTTATTATTTTATGTGTATCGGATTATTGTCTGCATGTAGTAGGTGCACTCCTGTTGTGCAATGCCTGCAGAAGTCAGAAGACAGCATTGGCTCCCCTGGATCAGGAGTTACAGGTGGTTTTTAGCTACCATGTAAGTGTTGGGAATTGAACCCAGGTCTGCTGCAAGGTCAGTGCTCTTAATCACTGAGCCATCTCTCAACCCCACCCTCCCCTTATTTTAAAATAAAGTCTTAATACTGTGTCTTGGAGGTGGTTCCTCAGGTCTAATTCATTATTTTTAACAGCTGTGTACTTTTCCATTTTGGCAATATGCTCTCCTACTGAGGAACATATAGGCTGCTTGATCTTTTGCAGTTACAAACATTTCTACAGCAAATCTTGGATGGATTTATTTGTGTATGTCAAGCTGTCCTAGGGAAATACTTTGAAAAGTCAAAAGAAGGGCTTTTATAATTAGGATAGCTGTGTTTGTCTTTCTGAAACTCTGCCTTCTACTGTCCCCAACCCAATCCTGACCATCAGTTCTCTTTAGCAGAGAGGAAAGCTGCCTGTCTTTTGCTCCCGCAGTTGCACAAGAACCTCTAGGAATCTCTGGTTTGGAATAGATAGCATTGTCCAGATGGGTTTGCAGTCACTGGACAGATCCCGGTTAAACCCAGTTCATGACCTCTTAGAGTGTGGGGTTCTGAGCTTCTGATGCTGGTCTGGAGTGCGTGAACAGCAGGGACAGCTGGAAATCAGCCTCAAGATGACCTTGGCTGTCAGGATACACTGAGCTGTTTAGTAGAGCATGCACAAACCCATTCCGACCACGGGAGGGCACTAGCGAGCCACCTTGAGCTTACACCAGGCTCACAGAAGTACCTCTGCTTTCTGAGGCAGCCTCCCAGAAGACTGGGAACCCGGTAAATTCTCCTGTTCCTGAAAAATGAAGTTGTACCAGAGGAAATCGACTTGAACATGATTTGAAGTCAATATAGGAGAAAGTAAAATCAAGGTATACTGCCTCTATGAAGATCGGTTTTTGAAAATATTTTTCATCAATATAATACATGTATGTTGTAGAAACTTCTAATAATACGTAAAAGTACACAGAAGAAAAGAAAAGAAAGACCACTGGCGTGCTGTGACCTTAGATAATCACTGTTCATAGTTTGGGCAATATTTCTGTAACCTGCATTTTTTTTACTCAGAGAATGCTGTGGCTCTCTAACCTTGTCAATACCTTTAATGTTAGAAGCCTCGGGAGTAGCACTTATAAAAATGCTTCATAAATTTTTTCTACCCAAGTAGCCCCAAAGGTGGAGAAGATGAATGCTTTGCAAGGCAGGGTGTGTGTGAGGCTGCCTGGCACTGGGATCGAAGCGAGCAGGAGAAATTTCTTTGATACGTTGGATTTTTATCTTAAAAATTTTCAGATCAGCTTTGTGTGACACACCATAACATTTTGTATCTAGGCCTGGGAAGGTGGTTCAGCGGTTAAGAGCACTGGCTGTTCTTCCAGAGGACCTGGGTTCAGTTCCTAGCACTCAAATGGCAGCAAACAACCTTCCCTAACGCCCTCTCCTGGCTTCCACAGGCATTGCATGCATGTAGCCCACTTACATACATGCTAGCAGAACACTCAAACACATAAAATAAAAAGAAATAAAATAGCTGGATGCGATGTCAAATGCCTTTAATAGTCCAGCACTAGGGAGGCAGAGGCAGGCGGATCTCTGTGGGATCCATGCCAGTCTGGTCTACATAGCGAGTTCCAGGCCAGATGGGGCTACAGGGAGACCCTGTGTCGATAAAACAAAGAAAAGAGGGGCTGGAGAGATGGCTCAGTGGTTCAGAGCACCAGTTGCTCCTGCAGATGACCTTAGTTTGGTTCCCAACACCCATGTGGCAGCTAACAACTGTCTATAACTACAGTTCCAGGGGATTCAACAGACTCTTCTGATTTCCTAGGGCATTACATGTATAGTTGAGCCTAGATTCATGTAGGCAAAATACTTATACACATAAAAAATTTTTTAAATTAAAAAAAAAATGAAGAAAAGGTGTCACTAGGAAAAGGTGCTGTCCTGTGAGGCTTCCCTTTTTGAAATATTTATTATTTTCATTTTTATTTTATGTGTATGAGTGTATTACCTGCCTGTAAGTGCACCTGTGTCGTGCAGTGCCCACAGAGCTCAGAAGAGGGCCTTGGATCCCCTGGAACTGGAGTTACGGATGGTTTTAGCTGCTCTGTAGGTGCTGGGAACCAAAACCAGGGTCCTCTGCAAAGAGCAGCCAGTGCTCTTAACCCCTGAGCCTGAGGCTTCCTGTCCTGTCCTCTCTGAGATCTGTCAACAGAGTGGCTCTCCACTTAGCCTTTATGCATCCTGGTGCCCTAGCTACTTGGCTTCTCCATGCCCAGGGCTATACAGAGCTCCTATTTCTTCCTCCTTCAGTCCTTGACTCCCATGAGGTAGGCCTTGTTGTTATTTTACAGAGGAGGAATCCAGTCCGGCGAATCCAGGAGTTTGGGCCAAGGTTACACAGCTAGTAATTCAATGTTTGGGTGTCTGGATCAGTGAGCCTGGCTGTTGTCAGCTTAGTGAACAAGACAGCTTAGCTGTAATCTTGTTTCTAGGACAGCAGTCTAAAAACCTTCTCATAGCAGGCAAAAACAAAAACAAAAACAACAATGGAGCTATTTTAAGTTTAAGAAAGAAAAAGGAGGAACCATGGTGGGGAAGGCAATTTTGCAAATGCAGAGAAGTCTCCTGGAGGCTGAGAGCAGGAGTAATTAGTCTCACGAGGGATGAGGAAGCCGCGCTCACTCCCTCTTTCTCTTTCTCTCTCTCTGGGAAACCATGGCCTCCAGCCTTTGCTTCTGCAAGTGCGTCTACATCATCCTTCACCAGCTTCCCTGCAGAGCCATGAACAAGACCTCTCAGCCCTGAGTTTTACATCACCTCCATTTAAGCTCTAAGCCTAAACTGAGAGTGCTCTTCTTCAACCCAAATGCCCCAAAGCAAGAATCTGATTTGATTACCCTGACCTATGTGTTCACCTCTGGTCCAAACAGTTGGGACCTTAGGGGGCAGGACTGGGCAGTACACACATGTGTGTCAGTCTAATCTGTGGGTGGGGGATCACTGTAAGCTGACAGATTGCTACAAAGGTATAGGTATACACTATGACTACCGGTCTAGAGAACCTTAATATTAACCAGGACCCTTTTGAATGTAAGTGACAGAAATTTAACTCAAGTTGACAAATAAAACAAAGGAACTGGTGATCTCTAATAGAAAAGTCAGGGGCTTGGTTTCAGACACAGCTGGGTACACTTGCTCAAAAACACCACCAAGCATGCGTGTATCTCTCAGACCTTATTCTGTGTATGCTTTGTTCCTGTGGTGGTGTCGGCGCTACAAGCTAAGTCTATGTTCTCATGACTTAGCTTCCTCTCCAGGAAGCAAGTTTCCTCTTTCCAACAGTTCAGTTCAAGGGGGCTGGAGTGATGGCCCAGTGGTTAAGAGCACTGCCTGCTCTTGCAGAGGACCTGGGTTTGCGTCCCAACACCCACATGGTAGCTAGCAACCATCTGTATAAGTTCCAGGGGATCCAACGCCCTCTTCAGACCTCAAGAGCACTGCACGTCACAGGTTCTCTTACACACATGCAGGCAGTACACTCATACACATAAAGCAAAAATAATTTTTCAAAATAGTTTCAGTTCTGATTGTGTTTGATTGAGCCACTCTGCACCAATTCTTGTGGCAAGTGGGGCCAGTGTCTCTGATTTGTTAGCCTTGGATCACGTGACTTTCTCAGAGTTGAAGTGAGCCAGCCATACTAAAGAGAGGAGGTACAGTTTCTCAAAAGAAAAATGGGGTGATACTAACAGAGAATGCAGGCCTGTTATTCAGAAACAGTGGCTTGAGATTTGCACAGATCGCTTCAGAGGCCAGGTTAAAGACTGCTAAGGCTGGAGAGATGGCTCAGCAGTTAAGAGCGCTGGCTGTTCCTGCAGAGGACCCAGTGTTTGGTTCCCCAGCACCCACGTGTTGGCTAACCATCATTCCTAACTCTAGTTCTGGGGGAATCCAATGCCTTCTTCTGTCCCTTCAATGGCATTGCAAGACAGGTTCTCTTACATACATGCAGGCAAAACACTCATACACATAAAAATAAATAAGTACCAGGCGTGGTGATGCAGGCCTTTAATTCCAGCACTTGGGAGGCAGAGGCAGGTGCACTCACTTTGTGAGTTCAAGTCCAGTATGGTCTATACAGTGAATTCCAGGCCAGTCGGGGCTTCAGGGAGACCCTGTCTCAACAAGACCCAAATAAATAAATATATACATACATACAAATGAATGCTGGTGAAGATTGTGGGAAGCCATTCTTTCTATTATTCAATCTATATTTATCAAGGGACTCTATATGTGCCCAGGGGATGTGTGAATGACTTATACCAGCAAACCCCGTGTCCCCAGAAAGCTGAAATGTCAAATACTGAAAATCAACTCATGTTTCTTGAGTGCTTACTATGTACAAGACACCTTTCAATCCCATTTCTACCCTTACCCCATACAAAGAGAGAGAAATTGAGGCCTTCCCCTTAAGAAGTTTGAAATAAAGGCCCAGACTATAGCTCTGTGGTAGAGCACTTGTTAGCAAATACTGTTTGATCTCCAGCACAAAAGTAACCTTTCTTTTTTTTTTTCACAATATACCAAGGCAGATATAATAGTGAGAAGTATTTGAGCAAATGGTACAATGTGTGCCCAGTTATGCAAACAGGAAAGTGAGATAACAGGGATGGGAGAGAATGCTACGAGTATTGCCAATAACAAATAATCACTCTTATTGGGTCCTTAGTGGGTGCTGAGCACTGGGCTCAGAGCTTTCTGAGCAATATCTAGTATCTAGTATTCTAGTACCAACCCTATGAGGAAAGTGGTCTGTGTTCTACAGGCTCAGAGAGGTAAAGTGACTTACTCAAGGATAGACAGTCATAGAGCCACAACATGAGCACTTGAACAGAGGTCTTTTTGGCTTTAGGGTATCTAACATTTAGCTATTACACAGTCCTAGGCCTGGGAAGAAGGGCCGGAAGGGTAGGCCTGTGCATATGGGTCAAGGAGTCAGTAAAGGGCTTCCTCCATCTGCAGAGACACATCAGGAAGAGGCTGTCTCCATCTTTGGGGCTAGTGCCCAAGTCTGACTCCTTAGCACCAACTGCAAACTGGAAGCCCTGTGGGTTAAACATGATTTTTAAAAATACTTACCCTGTGATATTCAGAAGAAGGAATTAGTGCCTGAAATTTGAAAATTGGAAGATTCCACCGAAAAATCCAGAAAAATCAGAATATCTGACAACTTGGGGCCTATATTCCCATGGCAACCATCTGCTAGCACGGAGTAAACAGCTGCTGCCTATAGCCGAGGCCCACACCCTGCATCACCGAGATGGCTGCCACGCCCACTGTCCTTCCTCAATGGCTGCCACGCCCATCATCCCGTCTCAATGGCTGTCATGCCCAAGCTGCTGTTTCACTCATTACTCTTGTGACCCTTGAGGGTATCTGAACTAGAGTCACTATGTTCCGGTATCAGAGTCCCTGGAGACAGAAGTGAGCCCAGCTTGGGTCAAATGTGCACCTCTGGTTCCAAGCACTGTGGCCACAGCAGAGGGCAGGCTCAGTGAGTTCAACACCGGGTCCGAGGGCACTTCTCCAGCAAGGCGTGTGGGTCACAGTGGGTTCTCACAAATAAGACTGTCATTGGGCAAAAGTTGTTTAGTACAGGAGGAGGAAATTATGGTCTAGAGCCCATTTATTATTACACAAGACATATAATAATCCAGGCTTCAGGTCACAAAGGAGGCCTCTACAAAGCAGGAGAAGTGGGCACGGAGAGGAGAGGGAGACATTTATTTACACAATTTTAAAAACATGGTGTTTTTGCTTTGGGCTGAGCCGAGACAGCTCCTCTGGCTTAGGCAACAGGATAAAAGATGATATATCATTCATCAAGATTGGGAATAGGGGTCAGGCACAATGGCATATGCCTGTCACCCCAGCATTTGAAGTAGGAGAATTGTGAACGTAAGGCCAGCCTGGGCTACACAGTGAATTCTGGGACAGCATGAGCTACATAGTGAAACTCTGTCTCAAAAGAAAAAAAAAAGTTCTGGGATGTAGCTCAGTTGATAGAGTGCTTGCCTAGGATGCATGAAGGCCTGAGTTTGATCCCCAGCACTTCATAAACCAGGCACTATGCTCATAATCCCAGCACTTAGGAGGATGAAACAAAAAGATCAGACGTAAACACAGGGCCTGGAGAGATGACTCAGCTGTTAAGAGCACTGCCTGTTCTTGCAGAGGACACAGGTTCAATTCCTAGCACCCACATGGTGGCTAACCACCATTTGTAACTCCAGTTCCAGGGGATCCAACACTCTCTTCTGACCTCCGTGGGCACTGCACAACATAGGAGCACTTACACACATGCACTCAATACACTCATACACATAAAATAAATATAAAAACAAACAAACAAACAGAGAACACAGGAGGAGGGCAGGTCTGGGGAGGACATATGGAGGTTGATTTGGGTGGTGCTGAATTTGCTGTGCTGTGCCTGGGGTTATAGGGCTGCTAGCTGCCAGGTTCTCTTTGAAAAAACAAGGACTTGGGTTATGGACTAAAAAGCTGAAGACACAGGCACAGGGTGGCTGTGGGAGGGCTGTGAGGGACAGGGAGCCAAGCGGGCTCACAGCAGAACTGTGAAAAGCAATGTTTTTTAATGCAATGTTTATTTATTTTTTATGTGTGTCCATGTATTGTCTGCATGTAGGTGGGTGCACCTGTGTTGTACAATGCCTGAGGAAGCCAGAAGAGGGCATCCGGTCCCCTGGAGTCAGAGTTATGGACAATTGTTAGCTGCCATGTGAGTGCTGGGAATTAAACCATTCTTTTATTAGTTTTTATTTTTTGCCTGCATGTGTCTAAGTGCACCCGGGACATGCAATACCTAAGGAGGTCAGAAGAGGGCGCTGAATCCTCCTGGAACTGGAGTTACCGATGGTTAACTGCCATGTGGGTGCTGGGAATCGAACCTGGGTCCTCTGCAAGAACAATCAGTGCTCTTAATCACTAAACCAACTCACCAACTCTAAGAGCAATGTTTAAGGCATGAGGAGCAACCAGAAACAGACAGTAGGAGAAGCAGAAGTGGTGGCTTGCAGAAGCCCAACAGGAGGATCCCTGGGGCTTGCTGGGTGTGGGCTCCAGAGTCAGTGAGAGACCGGATCTCAAAAAATAAGGTGGAATACAGAACTTGGGAGGCAGGAGCAAGATCTCTATGAGAGGCTAGTGTGGTCCACTTAGCCAGTTCTAGGCCCAGCTGGAGCTACAGAAAGACCCTGTCTCAAATAAATAAATAAATAAATAAATAAATAAATAAATAAATAAATAAATAAATAAAAAGGTGGAAAGTAATTGAGACAGATACCCACCAACTTCTGGCCATGTGTACATCACATGCACACACACATACACGCACACACTCACACACACACACACACACACTCACACACACACACACATCCCAACCCCAAATAAACAATCAACAAATAACTTGTCAACAGTGTCAACGGTTTACAGACACTAGAATGAGAGGTCTGGAGAAGGTTTTCAGGATCTGGTAATTAATAAACCATCAGAATCTGGCAATTAATAAACCATCAGAGAGTGTCCATGGACTGACTGAGCAGAAGCCAAATGACAGGCTCTTGGGAATGAGTGGAGCCGTGAGGACGGGATGATTGATTCTCCTAGAAGTGCGGTGTGGGGGAGAGAGAGTCATCTACAAGCAGAGTGTGTGGCAAAGGAGATTGCAGGGGAAGGCTCAGCTGCTAGCTAGAGACCCAGGTGTTGTTGATGCCTCATTCTGGGAACTCCCAGAGCCTGGGAAGGACTCAGATACCAGGTGCTGTTTTGTTTATAAGGTCCGAAGTGGAAGCTCACTGGAGGGGCTGTAACCGGAATTACCCTATGAGGAGGCCTCAGCCCTGTGGCTGGGTTTTCCCCTCTTTGCACTGAGTTTCCTTCATCCCCTGATTATCTTGAGCTAGTTTTACTGAATGACTCAGGAGCTTGAGCAAGCTGGGTTTCACAGCTCTGGGGGAGGGGAAGTCCGATATCTCCTGATTACTAGGAAAACAGTCATTAGATATTGACAGAAGTGGGGCTGTTGGGCCCCTGTTTCAGAAAGATTCTCTAAGCCTTTATTCTTAAAAAATAAAATTTAAAAAATACCAATATCTAACAGCTATCGAGAGCTTGTACAGTTGCCAGGCAAGGTTCAGTGGCCTAGAGAGTTGCTCTGTGATGGGACGCTTTTACAGTGTGCCTTTGCCAGGAGGAAGTTGAAAGTCAGGTGAAATGACTTGCCCAGGGCAGCTAGCCAGTAACTGGACTAGCTATAGTGAATCAGCAGTCCAAAGCCCGTGTCCTTAACTGCTGTGGACCCTGCAGTTCGAAGGCTGTCTCCAGGTGACCCAGCCACGCTGGAGGCTGAGGAACAAATGACCTTGATCAGTGTCTTGGGCAAAAGGCTAGAAAACAAGCTCCTCCCAAGAAGCTGCTTTTCTGGTAGGATCTCTGCTTTTAGGGAAGGGAGGAGAGCCTGCAAACCGCTTCTCGGGCTCCAGACAGAGCATGTTACCTCTTTTGTAGCCTCCTCCTCACAGCTTAGATAAAGAGTCTATTTGTTTGCTTCTGGAAGCCGAATCTGACATCAGGCGGAATACTGTCCCCAGCCATGCCTCCCTTCCTTCAGTCTGCCTTCCCTGACCTGCCCTCTGGATTCCCTGGACACCTGCTATCTCTTTCCTGTGTCCCTGAGTCCAGGGCATGTGAGGCTCAGGCAGGCACAGTATCACTTTCCCCTTAAACTGTCCCTGAAGCAGGGACAGTTTTGCACGCTGTCTTCGCAGCCAGTGCATACTTCCAAAGGTTTCTGTGGAATGCAGCCTCCAGTAAACACCCAAGGAAGAGGAAGTGGGCCAAGCAGTAAGAGTGCGATTGCATCAGGACTGACGCACTCCCAGCCTGTCCCACCTCAGTCTCAGTCCCTTGTGGGGCCAGGCTGTAGGTCAGTCCCAGGCCGGCTCTCCTTCCTTTGCCCTAAGGGAGAGGCTAAAGGCACAGAGACACAGACTCAGGCTTCATCCTCCTTGACCTGCAGAGAATCTAGGTAACAATTTGAAAGCTGGAGGGAGAACAAAGGGGAGTGGCCAAAGGAGGAAGTCATAAAAGGCTGGGTCAGGATATGGGTGGAGGTGCGGGTGACTGAAGAGATGGGTTAGTGGTTAAGAGGGCCAGGGTTCAGTTCCCAGCACCCTCATGGTGGCTAACAACCATTTGAAACTACAGTTCCAAGGACTCTGACATCCTCTTCTGGGCTCCACAGGCATTGCATGCACATGGCACATTTTATATACATTCAGGTAAAACATTCATACACATAAAATAAAAATAACTTTTTTTTAAAGGCTGGGAAATCTTTTTTTGTGTGTGTGTGTGGGAGGCATCTTTTTAAGACAGGGTTTCCCTGTAGCCCCAACTGGCCTGGAACTCTCTGTATAGACCAGGCTGGCCTCAATCTCACAAAGATCTGCCCACCTTTGCCTCCTAGGTGCTGCGATCAAGTATGCATCAGCATGCCTGGCTGGGAAATCATGTTTTTAGAGTATCAACCAGGTGCCAGGCTCTCTACACATGGAACAATAACAATATCCAGTTTAGGAAAACTGGCTTCATGATCAGAAGCTTCTGTGATCAGAAGCAGCTACCTTTTGTATGCTGACCCCAGGTGGTTTATCTGTCTTATCTTACTGAATTCCAGCAACACCCGTGTGAGTTGGTATGATTATGAAGATCCTTTGACAAGTAAGGAAACTGAGGGATTAAAGTCCAGGGCTATCTAAGGTCACTCAGTTGGGCATTGAATAGTCTGGGTTTGATCTGGGTCTGTCTGCTTTTTATCTTTCTCTGATGTGTGTGTGTGTGTGTGTGTGTGTGTGTGTGTGTGTGTGTGTGTGTGTGTGTTTCTTTTGGAGGCAGGGACTTTCTGTAAATCCCAGGCTGGCTTCAAATTTACAGTCCTCCTGCCTTTGTCTCCCCAGTACCGGGATTCCAGGCAGGTACCACTACGCCCAGCTCTGCTTTTCATTCAGCCCACATGCTTAACTCTTACAGGTCCAAGAGGGTCCCTAAGCTCTAGACTTTTCCTCAGAGTCCCTCTTAATATAGTTTGGGTTTGACATCACTCCCCTAGCACCTATCCAGGCCTGGTGGCAGGCTGAGTTAGGTTTGCAAGTTCAAGGGTAGCCTGGGCAACATATTAAGACTGTCTCAACATGAGTAGTAAAAAGAGGACGGAGGGTAAGCTTTAGCTGGGGTAGAACAGTGCCTGCTGGTATGCTTCAGGTCTAAATTCAATCTCCAACACTGAAAAAAAAAAAAAAAAAAAAGGAAGGAAGGAAGGAACAGGGACGTCTTCTCAAGGTGGCTTGTGATCACTTGCCCATGTGGCTTTCCCTTGGGACTGCCAGATCTCTGTGGCTGACCAACTATTCCCTTAGCTCTATGGATCTGCTAGTGCCTGGCCCAGGGCAAGTTTGGATGAAGAAAACTGTGATTTGAACCTAGGTCTGTTGGCTGCATTGGAGCCATTTCCACTCTGCCTCTGCATGGGCCTCCTTGTCTTTAAGGCATGAGCCTTAAACAAGGAGCCAAGGAAGCAGGCAGTCTCATTCAGCCTCCTCCTCCCTTTTCCAGAACCCAAGGAGAAACAATGGAAACTCAACTATGCCATGCAGCAGGCAGCCTCCACCCCCAAGTTAAGGAATGTGAAAGGTGAGGAGTTGCCATGGTAACAGCCTTGCCAGGTGTGTTGGTGAATACTTAGTTTCTGCAGCATCACATCACGGGGAGGGCCTGCCCAGTGCCTGTCTGAGGGTTTGCAGCTTTTTCTCTTTTTCTGGCTACAGGGAACAGCATTTCATCTGCTCTCAGTAATGGGACATTATGGAAGATTTTGGCTTTTCAAGGCTTCCATTTTCTTATAAGTGGAAGGGGAGGGGAAAGAAAAAAAAAAAAAAAGCCAACTATCTTCCTTCTCTTCCCACCCACTCAGAGACATGCCAGGAGAGATGTGAGCCTCTCCTTCAGAGGCTGTGCCGCTGGCGGTCATGAAACCCCATCATCACTTAAATCGCTCAATTTTAAAGGTTTGTGAAAACTGCACCAAATTGATTTTTCCCGTATCACTTCTGTTATTTCTGTGGTCGCTCTTCTTTGGTACTGCATTTCCTCAGAGTAGGGAACAAGGCTATATGGAAAGCTGAGGTATTCTGTGGTTTGGGAACTGAAAAAAAATAAAGAGGGCTCTGGAGGATACCGAATTCTTGTCCTTCCCTTCCTTACTGATACACTCACGTATTTATTTTTACCCTAGGTCTGTTGAAAGGATTTGGCTCACAGATTCTAAACTCAATTTAGCTTTAGGCCTTAATCACTGCTGAGCAGACAATCTTATAATCACATGGATGGTAAGAATCTTAGAAGTCATCTGGCTCAGAGATTGGCCAATTTTTAGATTTTTATCAAAAGTTGAAAGTTTGGAAAACGAACAGGAAGATCAAGCCAGTTGCCAGCTTTTAGTCTGGACAAACTCACACATTAAATGCATACAATCATATGGCCTGCCAGTCATTGTTTTGTATTTTTTACACCAAAAACGTAGGAAAAGCATATACTTTCAGTAAGACTAGCCCTTAGACAGAATAAATTTACACATAAATGCACACCTCTTACAGGCATGGTGGCACAGGCCTGCAATTCCAGCTCTTGGAAGGTGGGGGCAGAAAGATCAAGAGTTCAGTGTTAAAGCTACATAACAAGTTCGAGAGACCAGCTTGGGTTACAGGAAACAAGAAAAAGAAAATTCATCTTAGCCAGATTTTTCTTCTTTCTCCTTGCATTAGCATTAGCCAGTCACAGGTGGACATTTGAGAACTACTGTTGTACTTTACTGTTTTTTACCAGCTTTTCTGGAGATGGTGCTTGGCCTCTGCTGGGATAGCTCTGGCATTCTCCTTAGGCTTTCCCTGGCCTGTCCTTCTCTCACCTCCAGGTGGCTGGCTGTCCTTTCCTAATCTGCACTAACTTTTTTGTGTTCTATTCTCAGGGTGTTGTTAATGCCCTTGATACATCAAGGTCAGGTTCTTTTATTATTTTGTTTGTTTGTTTTGAGACAGGTTGGTAGCTTTGGTGGGCCTGGAGCTCCCTGTATAGACCAGGCAGGCCTAAATTCACAGAGGTCCTCTACCTCTGCCTCGTTACTGTAGGGAGGAAAGATGCACGCTACCATGACCACATCTGGCTTAAAAAAGCTTTGTTTCATATTTATTTCATTTTACGTGGATGAGTGTTTTGCTACATGTGAGTACACCTGGGTTGTGTGATGCCCAGGGAAATCAGAAGGTGGTCCGTTCCCCTGGAACTGGAGTTATAGATGGTTGTCAGCTTCCATATGGGTACTGGGAACTGAACCCAGGTCCTCTGCAAGAGCAGTGTTGTAGTTTGCTTCAAATGCTGTGACAAAACACTCTGACCAGCACCAGCTTGGGGAGGAAAGGGTTTAGTTTGCATACATCTCCTGGGAGTTCAAGACAGGAAGTCAGGGCAGAAACCTGGAGGCTGGAGCACAGTCCATGAAGGAATACTGCTTACTGACTTGCACCCCTGGCCCAGGCTCAGCCTGCTTTCTTATACAATAGATAAAAACCTGCCCAGGGATGGTACCACCCACAGTGGGCTGGGCCCTCCTGTAGCACTCAACAATCAAGAAAATACCCCACAAACCCAGCCACAGGCCAGTCCAATAGAGACAATTCCCTAGTTGAGGCTCCCTCAACCCAGGTGTGTCAAGTTGACACCAAAGCTGTCCAGCACAAGCAGCTAGTTCTCTTAATTGCTGAGCCACCTCTCCAGCCCTTTTTTAACTTTTAAGTTAATTTATATGTGTGTTGGGGGAGGGATCATGTACAGATCAGAGGAGAGTTTTCAGGAGTCACAGCTCTCTCCATCACATGGTCCTGGGAAATGAACTCAAGTTTTCAGGCTTGGGCAGCAAGTGCACTTACCGGCTAAGCCATCTCGCTGGTCCAGTGTCAGCTTCTCCAGGGCAGGATCTACATCTGTTTACTGTTTGATGCTCAGCCCCATCATGTGGCAGAAGCTCATTAATAAATTGAAGGAATGAATCTTTGTCCACTAGACTAACGTTATCATGAAACCATGGTAATGATGGTCCTGAAAATAATGAACCTGCTGGACATGGTGGTGCTTGCCTGTAATCCCAGCACTTGGAAGACTGAGTCAGGAGGATGAAGAACCAGCTGGGCTGCATGAGACCCTTTCTCAGACAACAAAAGAACAAACCAACCAAAAATAATGAACATTTGTTAAACATATATTATGTACCTCAGTTTCTCAAACTGTGGGTGTTGAACCTATATGGGGGCCCTCATAATTGAATGAGAGGAGTTATAAAAAGTTTGGCAACAGGGACTAGACAGATGGCTCAGCAGTTAGGAGCACTGGCTGCTCTTGCACAGGACTCAAGTTCAGTTCCCAGCACCCACATCAAAGCTAACAACTTTCCATAACTTCAGTTCCAGAGGATTCAACACCCTCTTCTGACCTCATCAGGAAATGCATGACGCAGGTTCACTTACATACATGTAGTCATATACTCATACACATAAAATAAAAATAATAGATATTTTTTAAAAGTTTGGCAACAGTAAAACATTTATGAATGTACAATGGCCAAATTTTAATTCGCCATCAAATGAATCCAAGGTGTGTCTGGCAGTACTCACATGTTGTATTGCACAACCTCACTACAGACTTCTGTCTTCCAAAATTTATTAATTTTTATTTTATGTGAATGAGTGTATTGCCTGCATGTGTGTAAACGCATCCATATCATGCAGTGCTCACTGAAGACAGAGATGGCATCAGATCCCCTAGAGCTGGCATTAGGGACAGTTACTAGCCACCGTGTGGGTACTGGGATTCAAACCTAGGTCTTCTGCAAGAACAGCCAGTGCTCTTAACCACTGAGCCATCCTCCAGCCCCTGAACTTCTTTCTGAACACACATGGACACTGTGCACTGTTCCACGAAACACCAACAAACGTTGCCTGAAATGCCTTGGCTCAGATTTTAGATTAATGTAATGGGTCTCAGTGTTTGACTGTAGATACAAAGCTTCCTGCTCTTATAGGAACATAATGGCTTAATTATGGAAAACAAAGACTTAATAGTTTCTTTCTGCCTTCTTTCTGCTGTAAGTATCAAATCAGCAAATCTTTGGATTGTGTTAGAATGCTTGACAGGAAAAGAGACTGTTAGAGTTGCTCACTTGTTTCATTAAAAAAAAATTAAATGAGCCCTGGCTTGGTGTTGCATGGGAGAGAGATATAGGCAGGATCAGGAGTTCAAGGTCATCCTCATTTATATAGGGAGTTTAGGATCAGCCTGTGCTATATGAGACTCTCTCTCAATACATCCTTCTCCCGAAAAAAATTATGTGAGTTTTTTGTTAATTTTTTCTTTCTTTACTTTGTACTTGTGTACGTGTGTTGTGTGTGTGTGTGTGTGTGTGTGTGTGTGTTCATGCCATGGCCCAGGTATTGACGTCAGAGGATAACTTGTGGGGTTCAGTTCTCTCCTTCTGCTAGGTGGCTCAGATCCTCAGGCTTGGTGGCAGGCATCTTTATCCACTGAGTCATCTTGTGGGCCCTGAATGAATTTGTGGCTTGCACTAGGATAGATTCTCAACAATTTCTGAAATGGTTCTAAACAGACTTCTAAGTGTTAGTCCCAGCATTGCTGATTAGAAAACCAAAATTAGAAAGTGTTGAAGATGTTCTACATCCCACAGTATCAAATATTCAGTTAAAATCTAATTCTTTATATCAAATAAGCACAGAGCCTGTGAGATGCCTCCATGGGTAAAGGTACATGTCACCAAGCCTGAGAACCTGAGTTTGATCCCCAGGCCCCACATGGTAAATGGGAACAGACTTGCAATCATCAACATGAATATACATACACATACACACACACAAAGGGTAAATTTAAAAATGTGTAAAAAGGGCCAGATGTGGTGGGGCACACCTTTAATTCCAGCACTGTGGAGGCAGAGGAAGGCAGATCTCTGTGAGATGGAGGCCAGTCTGGTCTACATAATGAGTTCTAGGTCAGCTGGGGCTACAGGGAGACTCTGTTAAACAGGCACATCCATCTCAGTAGTATGCAAACTTGTTTTCATCTTTAATAGGTAAAACATATATGCCAAACGATCGCTTTAATAATATCCTTGTTTTTATATTTTTGAGACAGGGTGTCATAAAGTCCTTGCTGGCCTCAAACTTGCTATGTCGTGGAAGACGGCTTCAAATTTTTAATTCTACTGCTTCTACCTCCAGAGTGCTGGGATTAGAGCACCCATTTTTTTTTACATGTATGAGTATACTGCCTGTACATAGGTGGGTGCATCTGTGTCCTGCAATGCCCAAGGAGATCAGAGGAGAGTGTAGGATTCCCTGGAACTGGAGTTACAGATGGTTGTCAGATGACATATGGGGGTTGGGAATCAAACCCATGTCCTCTGCAAGAGCAGCTAATGCTCTCAGCTGCTGAGCAATCTCTCCAGCCCCACCCCACCTATTTTATGTAGCTAGAGATCAAACCCAGGACTTAGAGCATGGTAGGCCCTCAGTCTACCAACTGACTATATTCACACTCCTAAAATAAATTTCTTTATTATTTACTTTCAGTAAATGTTTGATTTGTACACTTATTTTATATACCTGTGTATCTGGGGCCACATGAAAATTTCTCAGGTGAAAGGCTGTCACCAGTGGAAAAGTTTAAAATGCTCATATACTCAATGTTTTATTTCATTTTGGTCAGGAACTAGCTTATGTCAGGAGGTTTGGAATAAGATGAAAATAATAGTTGAAACATTTTGTTTTTTAAAAATATTTTTATTTTTGTGTGTATGAGTGTATTGCCTGCATGTGCGTGAGTGCACCTGTGTGTTGTGCAGTGCCAGAATAGGTCAGAAGAAGGTGTTGGATTCCCCTGGAACTGGAGTTACTGCCATGTAGGTGCTGGGAATTGAACCTGGGTCCTCTGCAAGATCAGCCAGGCTCTTGACTGCTAACCCATCTCTCCAGTTCCCAAAGCATTTTGTTTTAAAAAGAAGCTTTTCTGGTTAGGTGGCCCCTTTATCCTGCAGAATTCCTTTAAAAATGCTCAAAGATGTCTGTGCAGAAATTTGTTGCAGTAATGCTTATAATAGCAAAAAATTGAAAAAAACCCAAACACCTATCAATGGGGAACCTGTCAAATACAGTTTAGTCATATTATGTAGGCAGCCTTTAGAATAAAGTAGACCTTCACACACTGATGTGGAAAACTGTTAAAGATACATTGTTATGGAAAACAATCCTATTTCTGTTAAATACGGAAAAAATACAAATGCACAGAAAAAAAAAATCTAGAGGAATAATATAATCAAAATTGTTAATAGTGTTTCTTTTCCTCTAGGATAGGTTTTCAGGAATCTTTTACTTTACTAAACATTCATCTCTGCAACCATAACTTTACAAAGCATTCTTGTCAGGTGCAGAGGCATATCTTTAGTTCCAAGAACTTGAGAGGCTGAGTCAGGAGGGTCACAAATGGGAGGTCAGCCTGGGCAACATAGTAAGATCCTGTCTCAAACATATACAGCAAAAAACATAAATAGAAAAGCTTTCTGACACTGAAGCTAACCAAATCTCATGTTTCTTTGGCTCCCCTGTTTTCTTCCCCTAGTGGGTCTCTTCTTGGTGAGTGACCTGGTGACCTCTTTCTCTACCTGGGCCTTTAAAAGGAGGGCTTGCACTAACTAGATGACTTCTCAGCTTCTTTGAGACATTAATTTGTGACCATTGGGCGTTCTGGTCTCTCTTTTACCAATGTTTGTGTTTAGGTAGGAAAAGATCTGCTCATCTCATTCTCGTTAAATGAAAATCGTTCAGGAGGCCAGATTTTCCTCTCTTATGGTGTTTACATTTGAAGGAAAGATTTCCTGCCATTTTTGGCTTTAAATCAAGAAAGTAACCTACAGTTGTGCCGTTTGCATGTATATAGACTAAGGATAAGGTAAGAGATATATTGGGGAGTGGACTGATGAGTTTTCACAGCATCCTAGAAAAACCTAAGAGTAGCCAAGGAGGATCACCAGTGTGGCCATGGGCACTGGAGATAAAATGGAGCCAGGGTAAAGATTCTGGACCTAGCACCAAACAGATTAAAGAAGCTCTGTGCTACAAGAGGCGGTGGGGGGAAAGTTTTCTCAGGTTTGCAGTATGACCTTGATTGCCTCATTTAACCTGCTGCTTTGAGGTCTTAGTCTGTTAAGAACATGATCCGGTGAGAGCACATATGTTAAAGATTTACACAAGCACTGATAAACTACAGTCACTCTTAAAGAAGTTGCTCTCATGAAAAGTTTATACCTTTTAAACCAATGTCCAGAATACAGGCAGATTCCAAATACACAGTGTTTGAAGTGAGGAGGAGCTGTGGAAAAACACTGGGCTTGACTCCTGGAAACATCCTCCTGTCTCTACCTTGTATTAGTTGAGTGACTTTGGTCAAGTGGCTTTGCTGTTATTCAAGTCTCTCTGCTCACAATATGAGGATTAAAAGAATGGGCAGTGGAGCCAGTCATGGTGGCACACGTCTTTAATCCCAGAGCTTGGGAGGCAGAGGTTGGTAGATCTCAGTGAGTTCGAGGCCAGCTGGGGATCAGGGAGACCCTGACTCAAAAAGACCAAAAAAAAAAAAAAAAAAAAGAATGGGCGGGACTCCAAATGGCTCGGTGGTAAAGGCACTTGCTGCCAAGACTGAAGACATAGTTCAATCATCAGGTTCTACCTGGTGGAAAGAATAAACTCCCACAGACTGTCCTTTGACCTCTACATGTTGTGGCATGTGACACCTCCCACAACAAAATAAATACATGCAGTAATTTATTTTTAATAGAGATAATACAAAATAGAGCTAATATTACCCACCTGTTGGCCCTATTAAAATTAATACATATATAAAATGTTTAGGTAGCCTGATGGTGGTGGTGCATATCTTTAGTCCCAGCACTCGGGAGACAGAGGTAGGAGGATCTCTGTGAGTTCGAGGCCAGCCTGGTCTACATAGCAAGTTCCAGGCCAGCTGGGACTATAGGGCGGACCTGTCTCAAAAAGACCTAAAAAAAAAAAAAAAAAAAAGTTTAGAACACATCCTTGGCACATAGTAAGCGCTTAATAAAGGTTAGTAGCCTCATCCTTGGCACACAGTAAGCACTTAATAAACGTTAGCCTTGAGCATCTACGACTTCTTAAGTCCTTGCTTTTAGGTAGACTGGCTGCTTCGCTTCCAACAGTTTCAGTTAATGATTCATGATTGACCTTTTCCTACTGCCAGACAGGGAAACCGAGTCTCGAGGAATTAGAAAATGTGAATTGCACCCAAGAGGCAGGTGATTCGCTCGGTACCTTCTTAGGCAGATCCGGCCCTCTCTGGGCCTCCGTTGTGCCATCTGTTAGAGAACACAAAGAGGCTGAGCACGTTTGTGAAAACTTGTGAGCAAGTTTTCCCTCTGTTACATTCTAGTTCTTAATGTGGTTATATTTTCTGGCTGAACTTGTTACACCTGACAGAGAAGAAGCAGACCCCAATTGCTCAGGAGGGAAGGATCCACAAGGAAGGCGCGTTGTGCCAGTCCTGGCTGGTGCAAAGCCGGCTCCAGGAAGCTTTCCAGCCCCTGCGGGCACCAGGAGCGTGAGCTCTACATCAGCCGGGGGACCCACACCCCTAGCCCCTCGATAGCAGGACCTGGCCTGGACTCCAGGGTTCTCTCCCTCCTCGCCCACCTTCCTCAAACAACAGTGTGCAGAGGAGGGTGCGCGTGCGACTCCGCCAGGCTTCCTGCCGGGAGGAGATGCGGGGAGCTGGTTCCGCTGAGGACTGGAACCCGCGCCCAGGCCCCTCCACTCCGCCTCGGAGAGAGGGTTGTAAAATTCCGGAAGAGAGATTAGAGGCAGGGGATGGGTGGGGCCGTGAATCAGTACATTCCTTCCTCCCCAGCCTCCTCCTCCTAGGTGATCACACTTAAGAGGTTTAGGGCCCAGCTCACGGCCTTCTCCTGACAGCCTACTGACAATCTGAGTAAATGCTCATCTGAACTTTGGAGAACCTGGATCATTTATTTTGCAGTTCCTAGCCCATTTGGTTTGGGGCTGGGAAGTTTTTTGTTTAGTTTTAAAAAATATTTTAATTATTATTTTTATTTGTGTGTATGAGTGCGTTGCCTGCATGCATTGTAAATGCTCCCATGTCGTGCAATGCCCGAGGAGGTCAGTAGAGGGAGTTGGATTTCCCTGGAACTGGAGTTACTGGATGACTGTTAGCTACCTTGTGGGTGCTGGGAATTGAACCCAGGTCCTCAGCATTAGCAGCCAATACTTTTTAACTGCTGAGCCATCTCTCCAACTCCCCCTGTAGTTATTGCTTTCAACCTGGTCCTTGCGGAAAGAGTGTTTCATAGGTCTGTGTGTGTATTCATCAGTAGCTCTGATTTATTGAGGTCCCCATCACTATGTCAGTTTCTCTTAGCTTCCTAAGAACATTCGTGTTTGAGGCAGGGCTTCCTGAAGGTTCAGAAAGTACAGAACTTCCCCCTGGGCACAGAGGGGCGGAGCGGGGAGTACCCTCAGCTCTGTTGGTTGCATACATTTCCCACCACACCCTGTCTGTTCCCTTACTTCAGATCACTGAAAGGCAAAGGTTGTTTGTTAAGGGAGTAGGGAGTGAAAGGGATGGACTACCTCCTCCCCGCCAGCTCCTATTATCCGTTGTCTTTCATGGTTAGACTCTTAACAACACTACAGTGGAATACATGTGACCACACTGTCCACATTATAGATGAGGGAACTTTAGAGGTCAGGAATTTATGTTTCAGAACTAAAATTTCTGTATAGTTATAAAGACTGTACCCTTTTCCAAACCATAGGGTTTGGTTTGGTTTGGTTTGAGACAAGGTCTTCCACTGTAGTCCAGGCTGGCCTCAAATTTATGATAATTGCTGGGAGTTTAGGCACAGATCACCGAGTTCTATTTTATTTTATTTTTTGAGACAGGGTCTCACTGTGTAGCACTAACTGACCTGGGACCCACTGTGTAGAGTAGGCTGGCCTTGAACTCAGAGGTCTGCCTGCCTGTGAGTGATTAAATGCTGTGATTAAAGGCATGCATCACTATACCTGGCTAAATTACCATTATACTTTTATTGTTTTTAAGCCCCAGGTGGTCAGGAACTTGATAGGCAGACAGAAACTCAAAGAGATCCACTCTGCCAACTCTTCCCCCCGAGTCCTGGATTAAGGGGGTACACTACTGCCAATTTTCATTTAAAATTTCTTCTCACCTTTTTTTTCTATGTTGCTAGAAACTGAACCCAGGACCTTGTGCATACTAGGTAAGTGCTCTAATACTGAGCTATATCCTCAACCTTGTTTAATTGTATTTATTTTTATATTATGTGTATGAGTATTATGCCTGCATGTGTGTAAGTATACCCATGTCACACAGTGCCCACAGAGGACTGAAGAGGGCGTCAGATCCCCTGAAAGTAGAGTTAAGAACAGTTGTTAGCTGCAATGTGGGGTGCTAGTATTCGAACCTGGATCTTCTGCAAGAACAGTCAGTGTTCTTAACAGTTAAGCCACCTCTACAGCCCCTGTTTAATTTTTTTTTTAGTGATCCAGTGCTACTATATTGGCCAGGCTGGCTTGGAACCTCTGGACTCAAGGGTTCTTTTACCTCAACCTTCTGAGTAGATAGTCCCATTTACTGTTCGATAGAATCAGTAGTTTTTGTGTGTCTATGTGCATAAGTGCATACGTATATCCCAGAGGTTGATATTGAGTGCCATCCTCAATCTCTCCACCTTATTTACTTAGTTATTTGTATATGTGAATTATGCCCAGTGAGTGCAGATACCTGAGGAGGCCCAAGAGGTGACTGGATCCCCTGGAACTGGAGTTACAGATGGTTGTAGGTCACCTGACATGGGTGCTGGGAATCAAACTTCGGTCCTCTGGAAAAGCAGAAAGTATTCTTACCTATTGATCCATCTCTCTAACCCCTCTCCAGCTTAATTATTTTTGTTTTTTTTTTTTTTGTAGTTCTCTTTGTAGCTCCAGCTGGCCTGGGACTCCTTCTGTAGATTAGGCTGTTCTTGATCTTACAGAGATGTGCCTGCCTGTGCTGAGATTAAAAGCATGAGCCACCACACTTGGCTTCCACCTTATTTTTATTTATTCATTTATTTATTTTTGAGACAAATCTTGTCTCAAAAAAAAAAAGAAAGGATGTCTCCCTAAATCTGGAGTCCACTGATTCAGCTAGACAAACTGGCCAGCAAGTCCAAAGAATCCTCTCTTCTTCCTCCCCATTGCTGGATTACAGGTGCTAGCTGTCACACCCGGGAGGGGATCGTACTTCTGATCCTAACTCAGGTTCTCCTGCTTGGTGACAAGCACTTTACCAGCTGAGCTATTCCCCAAGCCCAGTTTGTTTGTTTTGAGACAGGGTCTCATTATGTAGCTCTGGCTGACCTGGAGCTTGTTATATAGTCTAGGGTAGCCTCAGATTTCTGGCAGTCCTCCTGCCTGTGTATCCCAAGTGCTAACATTACAAACGTGTGCCACTACACCTGGCTTGAGAGCCTGTAATTTTTAATATTTCTATTATTTTATGTGTATGAGTGTACTGCCTGCATATATGTAAGTACACTTGTGTCATGCAATGCTCACGGAGGTCAGAAAAGGGTTTCTGATTCCCAGGAACTGAAGTTAGGATGAGGATAGTTATTAGTTGCCATGTGGGTGCTGGGAAGTGAACCCAGGTCCTCTGTAAGAGCAGTCAGTGCTCTTAACCACTGAGTCATCTCTCCAGCCCCAAAAGAGACCCTGTAATTTTAAAATAAATTCTACAAGCCAGTAGTATCAAAGTTTATTCCATTTATTTATTCCACAGTGCCAAGTGTGATTCTAATAATTATAATATTGACGCTATTGAACACCTAATGTGTCCATTAGTGCTACATGAAATATGTACACTAACTCAGTGCTCAAAAGAAGTTTTTCAATATTTTATGTATTTTTATCTTGTGTATTGCTTGCATGTAGGTAGGTGCACCTGGGTTGTGCAATGCCTATGGAGGTCAGAAGAAGATGTTGGATTTCATGGAACTGGAGTTATGGACTGTTATTAGCTGCCATGAGGGTGTAGACAACCCAGGTTGTCTGCAAGAGCAGCCAGTGCTCTTAACTGCTGAGTCATCTCTCCAGCCCCTCAAAAGAAGTTTCGAAGATAAGCAGTGTTATTTTCATTTTGTGTGTGCTGCTGAGTGTGGAGGCCAGAGGTGTCTCAGGTGTTGTTCCTTAGGAGCCATCCACCTTGTCTGTCTTTTCTTATTTTTTCTATAAGGTCTCACTACATAGATCCACTGTGTCTGCCTCCCGAGTGCTGGGATTAAAAGCCTGCACCACCACACCCATCTTTTATTTTATTTTATTTATTTAATTTTTTAGAAAATGTGGGTTCTGGGGCTTGAACTTAGGTCCTCATGCTTGTGCAGCAAGTCTGACACTGAGCTATTTGTTTAGCTCCACTTTTTAATTTTATAGATGGAGAAATTGAGACTCTGAAAGAAGAAATAAGGTTCCAAGGTTGCACAGCAAGTACAGAGCCATGCAAGGATGCTGGATGAAACAGTTAAGGACTCTTAGAATGGGAAGGCTGGGTCTCAATCTCAGCATTTCGGTGTCTTGGTCACCCCACCATTCTTTCTCTAATTGCTGTGTGAGGCAGGCCCACACAGCTTCTACTTCCAAGGAGCTCATGCTCCATAAAATCAGCCAGGAATACCGCCAGCTTTGCTTCACAGGGGTGCTGGAAGGATTAATAAGCTAATGGCACTTGGAATGCTTCAGCAATGGCCCTGGATAAACTCAGGGCACTTATGTGTGAAATTCACTGCCAAGGGTGGTTCGAGTTTAATAAGGCACCTGCAGCCCAGTTCCTGATCTGTTTGTGGTACGAAGGAAGAAAAACCACATTATAGCCTTCTTTGGGAAACCATTTGGATCTCAGAGGCTAAGTTCATCTCCCTGCTGACCTGTAAGGAAGAAGATGGTGTCCCTTTGGGCTCTTAGAGGTGGGTGTTTGACCAAGGTCTCGAGAGATTTTCCAGCCTTACACTTGAGGGACACCAATGATTGACAGAGCTCAGAAACTATCAGCACTATTTGGGCCCCAGAGGCAGACAAACTGGGCCAAACTCTGCTATCATTTCATCTCTTGTCCTCCATTCTCTTTTAAATGAAGGTAATAATACCTTCTTCATAAGGTTATTTAGAAGCATAAACTTGGTAATATATTTAAAAGCACCTTGTTCAGGGCTTGAAATACAGTAGATGCTTAATAAACAGCTATGATTGTAGCTATTATACATATTTACTGATATTTTAGGGCCAGGCTGAGCCAGATGGAGAGAAGATTTATTTGTTCAGCCATCTACTAGTTTGCCCTAAGTAGACCCATAGAGTGGAGGAGAACCATGAAAACAGGCATTTAGAACATAATGGTATACCTGCTATGATAAAGTATGCATAAGGTGTTTTGAGACCATAAGGAAAGCATCAGTAACCAGGAGATGCAGCAAGTTTTGTAGGGGAGGTAGTTCTCCCTTTCCAGGCTGTGCTTCTAGATGCTGCTGGATGGAGGCAGGTGGAATGCAGACAGCAGCTGAGCCTGCATGACAGCCCCAGGGGCCTTGATTCTAAGCAGCAGTCTCTCTTGCTCCTCAAGGCCTTTCAACTCCCACACAGTGGGGCCAGCCAGCCTTGCCCTAGAATACCTCTTCCTGAGCCATCTGCTGGTGGTAAACAACCTGAGTTCGGTGCTGTGGTGCATGAGACTGAGTCATAAGACCTTCTTTTCAACGCTAAACTCTAATGGAGAAATGCTCCAGGCCTAACCTTGTGGGGAAGCGATGCTGATGCCTGACCACTGCCTTTCCTCATGGGGCAAAGACAAGATGAGGGACGTGTGGTCCTGAGGAGGGAGCGGAAACCCAAGGGGCATCTTCATTTCCTTCTAAATAGGTGCAGTTTTGGGCAGGTTAGATTTCTCCTCTCTCATCTCTCTTGGGAGGAGCCTACCGCCTTATTCCCAAACAGCTTCCAGGGCCTTTTCCTGCTGCCGTCTGGCAATAGCCCAAACCAGTCTTCCCAGCTCACTGCTGACCACATTTCCAAATCAGAACTCAGGACGCATGATCCGGCAAAGAATTTCTGAGTAGGTTCCAAATGCAAAAGGCAAAAATTCTCCCACTAGAACCTCTCTAGGCCGATCTTCAGAGCAGTTAAAGGGAGTATGAATTAGACTTAAAACATCTGAAATCCAATCCAGCGGGTTTTGTTATTTTTTTGTGGTGCTGAGAACTGAACTTTGGCCTTCGCATGTTAGGCAAGCGGTCTAACCATCGAAGTACACCGGTTGGCCAGAGTCTTTTTCAGTCTGGCTTATTTTTTTATATTGATACTTTAGGGGTCTCTTCGGTTTAATCGTTGAGGATACTTAGGAAAAAAAAAAACTTGTCCAAGTTCCTCTATCTTGTAGTCTGAATTTTGGTTTGTCAAAGAAGTCTGTTTTCAAGTCTTGCTGGCCAGGGTGGGGGGCTGGGAAGCGGCACAGAAATATCCTTCGCGACGTTGTCCACGCCATTAGAGGCCTCCAGGAAGGGCAGCCAAGCACTCAGCTGCCCGGGTTCCCGCTTCGGGGCTGGAAATCCCCAGCCTGGGCCGCCGCCCTGTCCCATCTCATGAGGAACTGGCCGAAAGCCGCACCAAGCCGGAGCGGGTATCCGCCCAATGACCTTGCGGGTAACCGCGCGGCCAGAGGCACTAACTTCAGACCAGGTGCGGATGGGCGGGGCGGGACGCGGCGTGGGCGGGCACCTCCCGCAGCCACGTCCGAACCCCCGCTCCACACTCCCCCCCCCCGCGCCGGTCACATGGACGCGCCTCCGGTCGCCCCGAGTGCTGAGCGGACCGAACCACGCGCAGGCGGAGCGGGGGAAGCGCCGAGGGCAGTGGGTCAGCGCCCCGCGGGCCAGGGGGCGGGAGCAACCGCCCCGCGAGGCGCTGACAGCCAATCAGCGACGTCGAGGGCGGGGCCGGAGGCCGCGCGCGCCGCGCCCCGCAGCGCCCTCTGAGGGGCGGCGGCGGGAGCTGGCTCCGGCTGCGCGCGCAGCGGTGGTGGCGGCGGCGCGATCGGCCGGGCTGTAACCGTCGTCCGTCCGGGAGCGGCTGGAGCGGCTGGAGCGGCAGCGGCGGCCGGGCACGGCGCGAAGCGACGCCAGCAGGCAGCGGCGGCAGCGGGGGCAGCGGCGGCAGCGGGAGACGCAGCGGCGGCCGCAGCAGCAGCAGCAGCAAGACGGACTCGTGGACACGCGCCGCCGCCGCCGCCGCCGGGCCGGGCCGGGTGTCGCGCGCCGAGGCTGGGGGGGAGTCGTCGCCGCCGCCGCCACCGCTACCGCCGCCGCCGCCGCCGCCGAGGTGACTGAGGAGAGAGGCGCCTCCTCGCTCCCGCCTCGCCGGACTTCAATGCCCAGTCCCCAGCTCGCCAGCGTGAGTGCGCCCCTCCCGGGCGGCCCCGCGCGACGCGGGGCCTTGGGCAAGGGAGGGCGGGAGGCGCCGCTGCCATTAGAGCAGGCCCGAGACACGTCCCCGGAAGGAGGGCCGGGCCGGGGGCGGGGAGCGCGGCGGGCAGCGTGGAGCGCGAGGTGGGTGAGCGAGCGGGCCGGCGGGTCGGCCGGAGTGTGAAAGAATGCGGGGTGCAAGTGTGCGTGGGGCGAGCGAGTGTCCTTGGGGCGAGGGGATGGCGAGAGCGGGGTGGGGGAGGAAGTCCAGGCGGGAGTGAGCGTGGAGGAAACGGGGCCCGAGTGGGGGGAGCGTGTGGGTGCGGCGCAGGGGAGGTGAGTGGCAGATGAGGGGTGTGCAGGGGTGCGTTGGGCCAGCGTGGAGCAGACGCTTCCCGGAGGCCCTCTTCCCCGTCGTCTTTGTGTGGGGGTAGTGAACCTCGGGGTCTGTGCAGACGCATGGGATCCCGGAGTGGCGGTCAAGTAAGAAGAAAGATTGGGAGTCTGGCTGTGACCATGGTCTCGGGCGCTTCTTTTCCCCCTGCTTTCGGTAACCCTTTCGTAAAAATTTCAGGAACATTCCGAATTTGCCAGAGATGTGTCTGCCATCCCATCCTAGGCTCCCTTCCCTCCACCCCCACTCCTCCGGAGCGAACACACACAGGCTTGAGTCTTGCCCAGGATTCTGAGTTGTTGCCTACAGGGTAGATTCAGAGGCATCAACTCTTTTGGGGGTGTGTGTGTGTGTAAAATGTTTCGTTTTCAGGTGAAAGGTATTTTGTTAGATAAATTGAAGTTTCTTAGGTTGTGACTCTTTGGTATCCTTGCGGAGGAAAGCTCCTAAGAAATAGTAGTATAAATATTGAGAAAGAAGAGTGATAGGGTATTTTGTGTCCTTGGATTTGTCAGGAAATATAAAATGACTAATTCTAGCTTTATTGTAGACATTCGGCTAATGCTTGTCAGTTTGTCACTGAACTATCACTTGCTGGATTAGTAGGTGGTATTTACTTGTTTCCACGCTCTGTATTACCGAGCAGTTTCAGACCGGAAGTGAAGTTAAGCCTTGTTAGCGTGCAAAAGGAAATAAAGGTTATAGAAGGGCACATTATCTGGGCTTTGTTCCTATCCTGACATTTTTAGTTTAGGGGTGAATATACTAATTGTCTATGGACTTTTTTCCAGCTGGTGGCCTTTAAGTAAAGATTCTTTTGTTGCTGTTCGTGTTTGTTTGTTTGTTTGTTTTGTTTTTAAATACCTTGTAGTTCTGATGGCCCCAAACTCAGTGTAATAGCTCAGGGTGGCCTTGAACTCCTGATCCTCCTGCCTTCCCAGGTGCTAGGATTAGAGGTGTAGTGAGCGTAGGCTGAAGTGGGAAGGCTGGAGGGTAGAAAGTTCAAGGCCAACTTGAAAAACTTTGTGAGACCTCGTTTCAAAATAAAAAGCAAAAAAGGCTGGGGGGTATGTAGAGCACTTCTCTAGTATATGAGACACAGGTACCACCACTATCACAGAAGTTGAGAATAAGCAAATGGGTGGTTCTTTTGATAGCATATGTAAGTGTGTGAATATGTATTTGTTAAAAGTGAGATAAATGTGTGTAGAATCTCCTTACATAAACTACAAGTTTTATGTTTTAAAGATTAAAATTTTTTTTTGTTCGTGTGTGTGTGTGTGTGTGTGTGTGTATGCATGTGTCTGTGAGTGTATGCCCTGTGTATGGAAGTGCCCCATGAAGCCTGAAAAGGGTGTAGGATCCACTGGAGCACAAGTTCGGGGCAATTATGAGCTGCCTGACATAGGTGCTGGGAACTGAAGTTGGGTCTTCTGAAAGAATAGTAGGTGTTCTTAACACTGAGCCATCTCAGTAGTCCCTTGTTTTTTGTTTTTGAAACAGAGTTTCGTTCTGTAGCCTGGCCTGGAAAGGAAGGTGCAGCCTATGCTGGCCTGGAACTTTGTAGGCCTGTTGCTGCTGCTTCCCAAGTGCTAGGATTATAGGCCTGATCTTCCATGTCTGTCTAAAAATGAGATTTTTCTTAGTGCCCCTTTTTCTCAGTAACTAGCACACTCTGTTTGCAGTAGTACTGGCATTTAGTGGGGGAAAGGGTTGATTAGTATTAGGTGCCTACTGTGCTACAGGTATTTTTAGTACTCATTTAGTTTGCACAGCCACAATCAAGGTGGAAGGTGTCTTTGTTTGAATTCATTTTGAGTTGCTTCTGTTTGCCAGACTGTAGGGATCCTGTGATGTGTCCCGTGGACTTACTGGTGATGAGAAGAAGAGAGAGAGATGTAGCACTGTGTTTAGTAACTTGTCCCAGGTCACACAGAAAAGAATTGGATTAAAAATTTAGTCTGTCTAAAGCCCCTGGTTTCCTGCTCCCCCATGCTCCCCTCTCAGGAGGTGTCTGACTTTAAGATTTCTCGTTTGCGTAGTTCTCATTCTGGCAGTCTGCACAAATAACTGAAACTAATGGAGAAGACAGTGTCTTTGAGGCAAGACCATCATTTTAGGAGATGCTGACTTGAGGCCCTTTGGGGTCTAAGCTAGGGTTTTAAGTGGGAGGAAAGCCTGCCTTGAAACTCTTGGGGCCCCAGGGTGTGTGCTTTGAGACAGTTTTTATGAGGCACCTGGGATATGTCTGGGAGAGGAAAGTCTGATTAAAGAAATACAGCCTTTTATGTTTTGGGATGGGGGGGTATTATTGGAGCTAAAGAGTCAACTGGAAGTTGCCGCTTTGAAAGTTTTTCTCTAGGGATGTTTGGAGGATACTCAAATCAAGAGATTATGACGTTCATGTAAGAAAATACATGTGAAAGCACTTTGTTAATTATAAATTGAACTCCAGACCGGAAAGTATTGCTGCTAAGACTTTTCCCCCACTAAGACAACAAATTTAATTGTTACATTTAATAGCTAGAAAAAGCTGGCAATTTAGAATACCTTTACAAGTGAAAAATAGTTTAGAACTGCTGAACTCTGTATTTTCTGACTCAGAACACCAGAAGTCAGACCACTCCCTCTGTGAGTCAGTCAAGTAATATTTAATTTGAACCAACCAAGTTTGTGGGCAGAAACTATTTACAACATGACTGAACTTTGGTGGCATTAGGGAAAGAGTGAATATTTGAATGTTTCTGCACATAGTTTCATATTTGTGTATATACAGTTGATAAATATTTCAAGCAAGGTAAATTGTATTTGTTTTTCTTGATTTAACTTTTTCTCTTCATCTTACTGATGACTGACCCCAAGGACCTCCTTTTATTCTACAGTGCTATGTTCTCAGCCTCTTTTGAATTAACTTTCTGTTTTGTTCTTAAAGGTAGTTTTTGTTTTTTTTCCCCTTCTGTAGTAATTGTAGACTACAATTTTGAGACAAAGTTGAATTTTGGATAGGAATTTACAGTTTGACTAGTTCTTTTTATTGTAATGTGAGTTGGGAATCAGTAAAGCCTCTAGAAAAAGCATTTACAAGTAAAGATTCAGAGGAAAGTACATAAATTTTTAGCTATTGCTCTGGAGAGAGTGAAACTTCAGTTAGTGTGAAACCTAGATTGATTCCCACCCCCAGCCACCAGTGCTGTTTCATCAGCTATATAGTATTAGAATAGAAGACAGATGTTGGAACCATTATTTTGAGACAGGGTCTCCCTATGGCCCTAGTTGGCCTGGAATTTGCTGTGTGGATCAGGCTGGTCTTGATCTCACAGATCTGCCTCCCTCTGCCTCTTGAATGCTGGGATTAAAAGCATGCCCCTCCATGCCTGGCATCTTTAAAACTTTTTAGTAACTAGAAATCTGGATGCATAGTTTAATGTGGTAGAGTGAGTTAGATTTAGTAAGTAAATAGTAGTAGACATCTCTGGTGGTTTGGGGATCATTGTAAAGTACGCCATTAAACCTCAGTTTCAACATTCAGTTCTTTGGATTTTTTTTGTGTGTGTGTGTGCCAGATCTCACACCATCACATTTAGGGCCATGGAGATGGTTAAGTAGTTAAAGGTTCCTGCTGCCAAGCCTGACCACCTGAGTTCAATTCTAGGAGTCCACATGGTGGAAAGAAAGGACTGACTCCTGCAGATTGTTCTCTGACCTTCTCTACACATGCACCGTGTCACACATGCATGCAACTGTACATTCCCAAAAATAAATAGGTTAAAATTTCTTAAAAATCACCACATTTAAAACTTTGTATCACCAGGTCTGGTGTTGCATGATTTTAATCTCAGTACTCTGGGAGACAGAGGCAGGAGGATCTCTGAGATTGAGGCCATCCTGGTTTACATAGCAAGTTCCAGGCCAGCTGGGACTGCAGAGAGACCCTATTTGAAAAAAAAACAAACCAAAAGATTCCCCCAAACTCAATAATCTCATAAGCAATACTCTTTCAGCTTTGCAAATAAGTAAATTAGTTTACCACATAGATTGTTGAATTCCAAGTTTTGGGATCTAAGCTAAAGTGTATGTAAGTAGATGATACTGAGTGAAAATACTGTTTGCCTTTTGAGACTTTAAGTACTTACTTAAATCCCTGCTGAGAACAGTGGATGTCACCAGTTACAATTACTTTGGGAAGTGGCAATGTAGCATGTTAATTTGTGGAATATTAGAAGAGTTTTTTCTCCTCCTTTTCAATATCAGAACCATTATACATAGATATGTCTGGTGTCTTCAGTTATTCATGTTATCAACCAAACCACATTCTTACTGACTTCCTGGACAGTATTTGGGGACTTTTGATGCCATATAGGATTGCTTGGTAGAGAGCTGAGTGGATGTTATAGGTAACACTCAGCTCTAGGCTGTTAGAAATTTTCGTTTTCCTCACATGAAAGAAGCTACACAAGACTAGGTTCCGTCTCCTTCCTGTGAGTCCCCATGAAGCTTCTAGAACTTAGGTGAGAAAATGACCTTTTTACACATTTCATAGTAGTTTCTCTTGCACTGTTTTCAGTATTGTAGATTTATAAAATACCAAAATCTTTCCAAGAAAAATGACATTCAGGTGTTGACTAGTTGCACCTAAATTTATGTGACCTGAGGATGTGTTTCTTGTTTGTATAGTTTTTCTTACCCATAGGTTCTGTTAACATATCAACTCTGGCTTAGGGAGTCTAGAAACTAAAGTTTGAATCTAGGAGCTAGCTCAGATTGGTAGAGTGGCTATCTAGCATGCCAGAGACCCTGAGTTCGATCCTTAGCACTCCCATAAAACTGGGTGTGGTGACAAAGGCCTGCAGTTTCAGTACTGGACTGGTAGAGATGGAGGATAGAGGTTCAAGTCATCCTAAGCTTTGAGTCTGTCCTGGACTACAATGAGAACAGTCTCAAAAATATTTTTTCAATGTAAATTTATCTTAGAGAATTTTAAGATTATGTGCCTTTCTTTGCTAGTTGAGCATGGGCTGAAAAAAATAATTTGAACATTGGAACCGTCTTTCTACTCTTAGAGAAGTGGTGCTTAATTCCTTTCATAGTATTTTTTTGGTTGAAATTTCATTCTTCTCAGAAAATGTTAATTTTGGCATAAAATGTACATATGATATGTTTGTCCTAGGAGATCAGATAAATTATATTTTTATTTCTGCAGTGGTAAAAAATGTTGGCTCTTAACTAATGTATCATTTGACAGGAATTCAAAATCAGGTCTGCTTTCTTCTGATTGTCTTACAGTTTTAGCTAAGATTTGTACATCCTTTATTTTACAGGGAACCTGTACCAGGTTGTACCGTTGTCGTATTTGTAACTTGAATTTTATACATATTTGATATTTATTGTTTTAAGTAGCAGAACAAGGTGGTGTGTTTTCTGCTTCCCATTATGGTGAGACACCTATCATAAGGGAACAGAGTGACGGGTTAGTACAGAAGGATGTGAGTCATCAGCAGGATTTGTCAGCTAATTGAGAAGGACATGATAGAGAAATAATAGATTCTGGTGACATGATTCTCCATTCCACATGTGTAGTTACAAATAAGTTTCCTTTTGGTGGTTAGTTTAATTTTGCAAATATGTGTAGTGTGTATATAATAGGTATAGTGTGTGATTTTTGTTATTATGTTTTGACAGGGTTTTGCTATATAATCTTGGGACTCATGCTCTTGTGTCAGTTCAGTTTCTGAGAGCTGGAATTAGAGATGTATTCTACCATGCTAGCTAAGCTATATTCTCTTGCTTTTCTGGTGAGATGAGATTGATTTATCTCTCCCATTCTACCCCTGCTTAAAAAAAAACAAAAAACAACTTTTTATTTGTGTGTATGGGTGTTAGGCCTGCATATGTGTAAAAGCACCTGCGTCATGCAGTGCCCACAGAGGTCAGAAGAGGGCGTCAGATCTCCTGGAACCGGAGTTACGGACAGTTGTTAGCCACCATGTGGGTGCTGGAATTCGAAACTGGGTCTTCTGCAAGCAGCCAGTAAGTACCCTTTACCAGTGAATCATCTCTCTAGCTCCTTCTTTATTTTTTGAGACAGGGTTTCACTATATAGCCTTGGCTGGCCTCAAACTTATTGAGATCTGGCTTCCTCTGCCTCCTCAGTGCTAGGATTAATAAAGATGTGTGCCACCATGCCCAGGCCACTCTTACTTTTGAATTCCTTCCTGATAACTTTTAGTACATTTTGAATTGGCCTGAAATTCTCAGCATGGTCAAGGCCTCTAGTGTTGCCTAATCAAAGACTGATCTCTTTTTTCTAGCCACACAACTTGCCCTTCACTGTTCTGCCAGTTTCGTATTTTTCCTTAGGAGTTTTTAAAAACATTTTATTTTTTGGTCTTTTTGAGACCGGATCTCCCTGTAGCCCCAGCTGGTCTGGAACTTGTTATGTAGACCAGGCTGGCCTTGAACTCACAGAGATCCACCTGCCTCTGCCTCCCAAGTGCTAGGATTAAAAGCATACACCAGCACACCCAGCAACTTTTTTTTTTTTTTTTTTTTTTTTAAATGTGTCTGGTTTAGGTCAGAGAACAGTTTGAACATCGATTCTTTTATTCCACCACTGGGCCCTGGGATGAAACTCAGGTCTTCAGATTTGGCAGCAGGTACCTTTACTTGGGTGCCATTTTGCCAGCTGTCCTTGAAAATCTTGATCCTCTTCCATTCTTTTCATCTTTCTCTTAAATATATATCATTAACATGGAAACTTAATTCCCATCAAGTATTTTTTGCCTACATTGATTTCGTCTTGAATGGTATATGTATTGTATGCATACAGAGCTCCCCAAATGCCTGCTTTCAAAAATTTATTTTATATAGTGTATTGCCTGCATGTATGTAAGTGCACTTGTGTCATGCAGTACCCACATAGGTCAAAAGAGGGTGTTGGATTTGCTGGAACTGGAGTTCAGGAGGGTTGTTAGCACCCATGTGGATGTTGGGAATGAAACACAGTTCCTCTGCAAGAGCAGTCAGTGCCTTTAACCGATGAACCATCTGTCCAGCCCCCTGTGCTGCTTTTTATTGTCATTCAGAGGTGGTGGTGTATTGCAAATAAGGGAAATATTTGGAAGAAGAGGACAGAAAGAATTGGAATTTAATGTTCTTTAATTGGAATGAGGCTGAACCCATGCCAGATTAAGTTAGTGGGAACAGAAAACTCTTTGACAAGATATTAGTGATTACACCAATTTTACTTCATATAATATACAGTGTTTATTCTCACTATGTGGTGTTTAAAAGATGTGAATATTTTTGTTTAGTGAATATAAGCATCATGCCAGTATCAGACAATTAGTGAGTAGAGAGTATATTTTAAGAGCCCCACAGCAGCATACACAGATGGCTGTGAAATATGATTCATAAAAAACAAGCTTAGAAGAAGTGAAGTATAACTTAACCAGTTTTAGTTGAAACTTAAACAGAAATGCCCTAACAGCAGAAAATTTTCTGGGGCCCAAACAAAAGGAATTCATGCTGACAAGATGCATTTTGGAATGTTTTATTCTGTATCCCGAACATAAAGAGCTGCCCTCTTCCCCTCTCGGGGGTGATACTAGACAAAATGAGAAATGAACAGTTTGGCACATAAACTGCTAAGTTCTAAAATATGGTGTATTTTAAATAATGCTAACAATGGCCTGGTAGTTTTGCTTTTGCTAAACCCTGTGCTGTAGGTTATTTTGAAAGATGATTCAAATAACCTTTTCCAAGTATCTGTTTTGCAACCTCAGGGAACTTGCAGCTGTTACAGCCATTTTAACTATCCTGGTAGAGCCCAGAAAATAACTTCACAGTGGTGTTGACATGGTGAATCCAGGTGTCCTTTGGAATTTTTGCTTCTGAATTTGTCTTATTAAAACTATTACAGTTGAGACCTGGAGAGATGGCTCAGTGGTTAAGAACTTGGCTGCTCTCGCAGAGGACCCCGGTCTAATTCCTACTGGGCAGCTAACAAACATTTGTAACTCCAGTTCCAGAGGACCTGACCTCTGCTGGCATTGTGCACTCATACACATAAAATTAAAATAATAAATAAAATATTAAAAAAAAAACGATTACAGTTTTTGTTGTATTTTGGTTTGGATTTTTGGTGCTAGGCAAGCATTCTACCATAGAATCACACCCCAAGCCCTAAAGTATATCTGTTAATGAAATAATTTAGTGAGTAGTTCTTGGGGAAATGTATGTATAGAAAAGTTAAAAACTGAATTTAAATGATTATGATTTATACTTTTCTCCAGGAACATTACTTAACCTGTTGAGAGTAAAGAAAGAAGCATAGAAGGAAATAAGAAAAACAAATGTTGGGACTTATAAATTTGTGGCAAAGCAACTAATTGGAAGTAGTGCTTAACTTTATAATAAAAGAGACTTGTGAGTCTTAAAGTCTTTAAACATAAATCCTTTAGACAGAATTGCTTTGATACCTTTGCTTAGAAATGAAAAGTATGAATGAGTAGAGTCAGTTTTGTAGCTATTTAATTGTCAAAAGATGAACTGAAAACAATTAGGATTATACTGTTAGACCTTTTCATGTTTATTAACTTGTATAATTGAATTTTTTCTTTTCCTTTCTTAGAAAATGTGAAAATTATTTAATTTCTTTCTTTCTTTCTATCTATCTTTTTTTTTTTTTTTTAATGTTTAAGATGGGAAATTTTTGTAGCCTCAGCTGGCCTGGAACTCACTATGTAGACCAGGCTGGCCTGGGACTCACAGAAATCTGCCTGCCTCTGCCTCCTGAGGTCAGGACTAAAGGTGTGCGCCACAATGCCCTGGTTAATTTTTGTTTTCTTATGTGGTTTTAGACAGTGTTCATTCTGTAGTCCAGCGGGCCTGGAACTCACCATGGGACCCAGGCTGGCCTCCCAGTCAGTGGTAGTCCTGCTGCCTTTGCCTCCTAAGTGCTGGGAATATTGGCATGTGCTACTAGTTCCAGCCAGATTTTATCTAGGAAAGAAAAAAAAGTTTTTCAACACCTGGACTGCTAATCTTTAGAGGAAAAATAGAATATGCAATTGAAAAGTAAATCTTCAGATGTGACTTGAAAATACTTAATGCAGCTTTTGTCTTAAAGCTCTCAGAAGAGTTAGGTGAGTCCTACTGTTAGACAAGGAAGGTCACTGGGCACATACTTTTGAACACTTTGCCCTTCTCATCCCAGTAGGAACAGGGCCTAAGGACTTCAGTAAATGTCCCCCGTTCTCAAATGCAGGTGTGATTGTTGGTTAATTGCTTTCCTTTCTGAGTGGTAGGCCATATGTTTTCTGCTGGTTCTGAAATGTTAAGACATTTCCTACCACCAAGGTCATAATTTCTTTTTATAGAACAGATTATTGATTTCTGTACTGGAACTTGATCTCAAGTTCCCTCCTTAAATGAGGAACTGCAAAAGTGGGAATAACCAAGGGAATCTGAAAGGTTTTGTTTTAACCAGCTAAAAAGGCCATTGTGCTATTTTTAGCATATTTACAGACATTTTGGCTCCTAATTTGTTAAAAACAAACAAAAACCAACTATGCTGGGTACTGAATCAGCTGTGTGACTAGGATCATAGGTAATGGAAGGAAGGAAATTAACATTAATTTGAATCATCTAAATTTCTAGAAGCCAAGTATATTCAATTTTAGTATGAGAACTGCAACATTAGGTGGTTAAAGGCTGGTAGGTAACACAGGGTGGAGTGATGAATTCAGTAGTATTAAGACAAGTTGGAACTAAGTTACAGAAGATGAGAAAAATTCAGTGTGAGACTAGTTAACCAGAAAATGAATGTGTAATTAATAAAACTGAGTTCTCTTTATTTAGTTCATCACAGGCTTTCACATCCTCCTTAGCTAGTCAAAATACAGCCCAGGATACTTGACTGAATAATTCCTCTATTTTGATGGTTGTGATGGTTTTACAGTCTAGAGTCTGAGTAGTTTGAATATTGTTGGGCTTCTCTGTTTTTTTTTTTTTTTGTTTTTTTTTTTTCTGTTTTTGCTTTTTGAGACATGTCTTCCTGTAGCCTTAACTGACCTGGAACTGGCTATGGTAGATAGACTAGGCTGGCCTTGATCTCACAAAGATCCCCGTGTCTCTGCCTCCTGAGTGCTGAGATTAAAGGCCTATGTCACCACAGTCGGCACTTCTGTGAGTTTTTACAGGGCTTGGCTTTCCCTCTACAAACTCCATGTGCAGTCTGTGGATAAATCTTTTTGTGTTCTATTTCAGAGTCTGTCTTGAAACTGACATTTTTTTATCCTGAATTGTTACTTTCTTGGTCTAAACTACCATGATCTCCTAGGTGATAGCATCGGGCCCTTAACCCATCCTTTTGCTTCCACCCTTATCATTTTCCAATCTTGATAAAGAAGCTACAGTGATGATTTTAAAGCATAAGTTGTCTTTCTTGAACGAAACCCTTTATTGACTTCATTTGGGGAGAGATTGTTTTCTGAATAAAACCCAAATCTTCTAGAACTTTTAAGGCTTTCCTCACTTCTCTGATTCTTCATTCCTTTATCCTTTCTTGTAGTAGCTCTGGCCACCTTGTTTTTCTAGAACTCTGGAAGAATGTCCTTACCTCATAATTGTAACTACAGCTAATTTGTTCATCTAAAATGCTCTGAGTATTTATTTGTCTGATACCTCCAGGTCTTGGATTAAATGTCGTTTTTCAGCAAGTTCTTTCTGATAGGCTTAAAAAAAAGGAATCTCCTTGCTTCTGGAATTGAAGACTTCTTTACTTTTACTTTGCATTTTTTTCTCCACTTTGCATTGTGTTTCTGTTTTTACCCACTAAAATATAAAATACACTCTGACAAGAATTTAAAAAAAATCATTTATTTTTATTTTATGTGTTTGAATGTTTTGCTTACATAGATGCACCTTGTGTTTGCCTGGAAGAGAGCATCAGATCCCCCAGAACTGGAGTTAGGGATGGGTGTTAGCCACCATGTGGATGCTGGGAACTGAACCTGGGTCTTTACTCTTGCTGCCTCTTAAGAATACGTGACATGGAGGTTGGAGAGGTAGCTCAGCACTTCTAACACTGGCTCCTCTTGCTAAGACCCAGGTTTGGTTCCCTACATGGCTGTCTGTAGCTTCAGTTTCAAAAGATCTATCACCCTCTTCTGGTTTCCTTGGGCATTGCATGCACATGTTACTCAACATAAATATGCACGTGAGACATTCACACATAAGTAAGGTACAAGTGGTTTGGTGGTACATCCCTTAGTCCAAATACTCAAGAGTCAGAGGCAGGTGGAGCTCCTTGAGATAAGAGGCCAACCTGATCTACAGAACAAGTGCCAGGCTACCTGGGGCTATAGGGAGACTCTGTCTCAAAAAGAAAAAAGTACAAGTTTGGAAGGGGATATATATATATATATATATATATATGTACACATATATATATGAGACACATACTATATATCCAGTAAATATTTAAATTAGTAAATTCCCAAGTAGACATTGTAAGAAAAATATTTAGCTTTTCATTTGGATAAATTCTTTGCTAATGATGGACTAAATCAGTGTTTTAAAAATTATGTAATTTTTATTTTACATGTACAAAGTATGTTAATACTTGCATGTATGTAAGTGCACCTGTGTTGTGAAGTGCCCTCAGAGGACAAAAGAGGATGTCAAATCCCCTGGAACTGGAGTTTCAGGTGGTTGTTAGCTACCATGTAGGTGCCGGGAATTGAACCTGGGTTTTCTGCAAGAACTGAGAGTGCGCTTAACCCCTGAGCCATCTCTCCAGCCCCTTATTTTAATTTTTTTGTTTTATGAGTTTGAGTGTTCTGTCTGAATGTAAGTGCATTCATATCATGCAATGCCTACAGAGGCTGGAAGAGGGCGTTGGATCCCCTGGAACTGGGATGAATGGTTGTTAGTTGCCATGTGGGTGCTAGGAACTGAACCTGGGTTCTCTGCAAGAACAACCAGTTTTTTTAACCACTAAGCCACCTCCAGTCTAGCTCCTTTTAAAAAAAAAAAAATTTTTTTTAATGTATATGAGTGTTTTCCCTGAATGTATATAAATATACCACATGCAGAGTCTAGAAGATGGTGTCAGATCCCCTGGAACTGGAGTTACAAATAGTTTTTAGCTATGAGGTAGGTACTGGGAACAGAACTTGGGTCCTTTGCAAGAGCAACCAATTATTTTAACTACTGAGCTGTCTCTCCAATGGTGGTATTTTAATGGAAATGCAGATGTCTTTATTGGTATAAGATGATTTTTTTTTTTTTAGGAGACAAATGTGATCTTTTATACAGTTTGTATTTGGCATTTATATTGCTTTATCATAAGAACTGAACTGACTCAAATTTTCATGACTTCCTTTGGAATTTCTGGTAGGAAAAGTAACAGTGAATATGCTTACTTGTTTTGGTTTTAGATCTTCTATCTAGAATTCTTTATGGTGTATTTGTAATCTATTGTTATAATTTGGTGAGTACTGGCATAGGTCATTAGTTTATTTATTTGGTCTTTTAGCCCCAGCTCGCTGAAACTATATAGAACAGGCTGACCTCCATCTCACAGAGATCTGCTTGCCTCTGCCTCCCAAGTGCTGGGATTAAACTGTCAACCTAGGTTGGTAAGAGTTTTTAAAGGAATGTTAGTAAGATTGGGTCAAATTAAATAGGGCTGATCTTAAATTCTCTCATGTCTTTGAATTTGCTGTCTTTGTATTTGAAGTAGAATTATAGTTGCTAAGGCATGACATGAATTTTTCTCAGTGATGTATTTCACAAAGACACAACTATCTTTCTAGAATTGTTCCAGGCCTGCCTGGGACAGAGGGACTAGTCCTCTTGAGGCTTTCTGTAATCCTATGATTATAGCATTGCTAGGAACATAAATTGAAGTCATTATAGGTTATCTCCCTAGAAGTTTTTCAAAATTACATGGAAAATTAAAACAGCTCAAAAGGTGTATGTTAAGATAAAGTGAATTATCTTTCTGTCCTTCAGCTCCTTCCTACCCTTTCTCTTCCTCCAGGGACCCCATCACCCTTATCTTTGTAGCTTTTCAGATAGTCCATGAGTTAAAGCATATACAGTACTTAAATACATTTTTTTAAATATGTGTGTTATACCTGCATGTATGTAATTGTACTATGTTGTGCAGTGCGGGAGGACAGAAGAGGGCGTTGGATCCCCAGAATTAAAGTTAGAGACAGTTGTTAGCTGCTCTGTGGGTGCTGGGGATCGAACCTGGGTCCTCTGCAAGAGCCACAATCTCTCCAGCCACCTCTCCAGTCCCTCAGATACATTTCTAAAAATATACTATTTGTTCTGTCCTGCACCTTTAAGGTTTTAATGATTCTTACTTTCTGGTTTATTATAGATCTGCTTTATTTCTAACCCTGCCTATTTTTCCTTTTTAAGAATGTGCCCCAATTAAACTGTGGGTATTGTATTGTTTCATGCATTAGTTTTAGATTTAGGAAGATAAAAGCAGAATAGTAGCACTGAGATTTAAAGAAATTTTAAGAATACCCTTCTTCAAAATTTTGTGGGTTTTTTTTTGTTTGTTTGTTTTGTTTTGTTTTGTTTAACAGGGTCTCCTGTAGCTCTAGCTGGCCTAGAACTCTGTGTCGACCTAGCAGGTCTGGATTTCCCAGTGCCTCTGTGAGTGCCTCTGTCTTGAGTGCTAGGATTAAAGGTGTGAACCTCCATGTCCAGCTGTAGTAAATTTTTCAAGCTGGCTGAGAAGTCTGTAGATGAGAATGGCCTTCAATTCTTGATCCTTCTGCCTCTACCTCCTGAGTGCTGAGATTACAGGTGAGCTGCTACACCTGTCTTGACCCTTTATTTTTTTATTTTATGGTTTGGTCTTTTGGGGACCATCTTCCTGTGACCCCAACTGTCCTGGAACTTGCTATGTAGAACAGGCTGGCCTTGAACCCACAGAGATCCACCCACCTCTGCCTCCTAAGTACTGGGATTAAACACATGTGCCCCCACACCCAGCCTCTGTCTCTACCTTTTGTTAAAAAATTTAAAAGCCAGACTTGGTGGCGTGTGCTGTTTATCTTTAATCCCAGCCACCCTCGGGAAGCAGAAGCAGGTGGATATGGGAGGTCCAGGCCATCCTGGTCCACATGGTGACTTAGGGTGGGCTGGGACAAGGGAGACCTTGTCAAAGAAAACAAATTAAATCTGGGCTTTGGATATACTAAGAGCATGCTGTATCACTGAGCTGCATTCCCAGCATAGTAATGAAATACTTTTTAATAGAGCAGAATTAATGCAAGGAAGAGAATTTGAAGAAAAATTGCCCTGTGTGGTATACAGGTACAGTATTTATGCTAAAATATGGGACTGCTACTTTTGAGTATTTTTTTTTTTTTTTGCTGTGGTAGCTTATGATGGGCTTTTTGTTTGTTTTAAAAATAGTTTGCTTGCTTTGCATTCTTAGTATGTCACTGGAGTTCACATTAGTTTAGCTGAAATGACAGGTGCAAAACTTTTACTGTTGATGTGTAGTTGGACTTGGGAAGTGGTAGGAACAGAAATTTGCTTTTTTCATGTGTCTCCTAATTTTGATAGAACATACTGTTTCTTTTGACAGAAATTCTGTTGTAGAGCTCTTGGTGAAAAGAATTGAAAATCTAACAGTTCCCTTAACCCCTGGAATGGTTCTTCCAAGAAGTGAGAGGAGCAGGACAGGATAAAGCTTGTTTTGTTTGCTCAGCAGACAAACACTAGAGACTAGGTAGAAAACGTGAATGCTAAAAGTATAATCTTTTAAGCCTGGCCACCACTACAATGCAAGTCTTTGAGTGCCTTTCCTCAGCTGATAGACATTAGCTGTGGTAACACTGAACCAAAAGGATTCAAATGCAGTTTAGAATTTCCTTATGTGTTGCTGGACACTGTGTGCAGAGCATTGTTCCTTGAGTGGTTAAATAATCTTCCCCTCACAGGACAGAGCAGTTGCAGATGGTCATTCAAGCAGATATTTGAAGAAAAGGTAGACTTGCTTGAAGAGAGAATGGGGCTTGAAAGATATGTAGGTACCCACAAAATGGAAGGAAAAAATAACCATGAAACCAGAAGACCTGGGTTTTTTGTTTTGCTACTAATAGTATCATTGGTCTTAAAACAATTTAACCTAGCTGGTCTTAAGACAGTTTAACCTAGCTGGATACGGTGACTCCTGCCTTTAGACCCATAATTCAAAAGGCAGAGGCCGTGGATCTATTTGACGTCAAGGCCAGCCTGGTCTACATAGGGAGTTCCTAGTAGCTGTCTGGAGCTACTAGAGAGACTCTGTCTCTAAAACAAGGGAAATTTTAAAAGGCATTCTAAAAATATAGTCTTGACTGGCCTCAAATTCAGAGAATCTCCTGTCTCTGCCTTCTGAGTGATACGATTAAAGGCATGCACCACCATGCCTAGACCATATTTTTCATATTTTAGAAATGCTTGTGTCCTTAGTAATATCACATATATGTAACTTACAAAATAAGGATACCCATAAGAAAAAAACTTGAGAATAGAAGATGGTTGAAAGTTTGTAGACCTACGCTTTTAATCTGTAGTTCACTTTGTTTTTGAAATACCTATAGCAGTGCATCTTTCATGTATTTTCTCTCTGATTGGTCACCTACCTTCTTCAGTGCTAGGGATGGAACTTGAGGACTTGTACATGCTGAGCAAACACTCTTATCACTGAAGCACTCCCAGCATGAGTATTTTTATTGTTACAAATTTAATTTAATGTATTTTTTGAGACAATATCTCCCTTTAGCCCTAGCTGGCCTGGAGCTTGGCAGTGTGATCCTTCAGCTTCCCAGTGCTGGGATTACAGATGTGCACCACCACGTTCAGCTTTGCTCTGTTCTTATTTTCATTTGTCCAGTGGTGGGCAATTGAACCCTGGACCTTATACCTGTTAGGAAGCATGCTACCTCTGGACTATATTTCCAGCCCTGAAACTTCAAATAAGCATTTATTTATTGGTGGCATATCAAATAGGCAAGTAAAATAACTTAAACCACATCTCTCTTTCCAGAGAAATTTATGATTATATTGACATCACCTGACTGAGCCAGCTTATAGAGATTTCAAAGGAGCGGGCCTAAAATAACATTAAAAGTTCTGCCACTTACCTGACTTAGCTTGTATTTTGGTAGGGAGAATGCTCTCTTTGCTATTTGGAGGATGCTTTGTGAATTATAACCTTCAGCTATTTTGTACTTGTTTTTCTTTTAAAATTATTTTTGTACCCAGCATGGTAGCACATGCCTTTAATCCCAGCACTAGGGATTGAACTCTCATGAATTCAAGACCAGTTTGGTCTACATAGCGAGTTTCAGGCCAGCTGGGGCTACAGGAAGACACTGTCTCAAAAGACCCCAGAGAATTTTTTAAGAAAAATTTTTTATTTTTAAATTATGTGCTTGTGTTTGTGCCTGTGTGTGCAGGTGCCTGTGGAGGCCAGAGGTGTTAGATCCTTTGGCAATGGTGTTACAGGCAGTTGTGAGCTGCCTAACCCCACTGGTTGCTAGGATCAAAACTTTGGTTCTCTGCAAGAGTAGTGTGGGTCTTAATCACTGAGCCATCTTTCCAGGCCTAAAGTTATTTTTCATACACGGTGTTACTGTGTAGCTCTGTAGCCAGGGTTGACCTCAAATTTGTGATCCTCCTGTTGCAGCATCTTGAGTCCTAGGGTTATAGTTGTATTTTACCGTGCCTGGCTGATTTTGTACTCTTTTTAAAAAATATATTTATTATTTTTATTTTATGTCTGGGTGTTTTGTCTGCATGTATGTAAATGCACCTGTGTTGTGCAATGCCCACAGAGGTCAGAAGAGGTGTCGGATCGCCTGGAACTGGAGTTAGAGCAGTTGTTAGCTGCCATGTGTATGCTGATAATTGAACTCAGGTCCTCTGTAAGAGCCGTCAGTGCTCTTAATCACTGAGCTATCTCTCCAGCCCTGATTTTGTACTCTTGAGGCACCAATGTGAAAAATAGTGTTAAAAAAAAAAAGTGGTCTAGAAGAGGTTAAGACAGGATTTATAGGCGAGTTGAGGCAGCAGAATCTGGTGATACATTGGAAAAAAATATGGCCAACAGAAGACTTTAGATTAAGGCTCAATTAATTCATTGTATGACCTGAGGCAAGTTATTTCACCTCTGGTTTTCTTTGCTCATTTGACATAAATAACAGCTATTTGGAGTTGTGAGACTATTTATATATTTGGAACAGCTCAGCTTGCCTTGATCCTGCTATGTCACTGAGAATGACCTTGAATTTCTGATTCTCCCGCTTCTACCTCCCAGGTGCTAGGATTACTGGGCATGTACCCCCACACCTAATTTGAGGTCCTGGGGATCAGACTTGCTTCCTGCATGCTAGGTAAACATTACTCTACCAACTGAGCTATACCTCCAGCCTGAAAGTAAAAGTTCGAAAGTGCTTAATGAATTAGTATCATAATTGGTGGCTAGTGCATAATTTTTTGATAAACTTAAATCTTTGAAGTAGGATTTTGGTAAATAAATTAACCAATAACCCTTTTTTAAACAATATGTGTTAAAGACCATTCTATCACAAGTAGAAAAATAAGGTACTTTTTGAACTGTTATGAAAGGAGTTCATGGAAGGAAACTTTCTTTATCTGTAATCATTTATGTTTAAATAATTTTAAGATAAAGACCCTGAAAAATTAGTTAGAAATAATTTATTACCCTATCCAGAAACATTACTGAATCAGTTTAGAAAAAAGGGATAGATGTAATTTTGAGTCTCTGTGATTAAAAAAAAAATTCTTGGTGGGCCAGGCATGGTGGCACATGCCTTTAATTCCCAGTACTGGGGAGGCAGAGCTAGGAAGATCTCTTGGTCAGATCATGCATGGCCAGCTGGGGTTACAGAGAGAACCTGTGTCAAGAAACAAAAATCAAAACAAAGATTTTAAGTGTGCCCTCTTCCCCCATTCCTCATAGATGGTGGGATTTAGGATTGAGGGACCTGTCTTTGGCTTTCAGAGAATATATGCTTACCTCAAGCTTCATATGTGTTGTATTCTTCGTCTCACTTCATGTTACTTATGTTTTCTCCCTCAGGTTTTTCGTTGGAATATACGTTGCACATTTATGGCGATTCTGAGCGTGAGGGCAGACTTCTGCCAGGCTCAGCACAGCATTTTCGCTGACAAGTGAGCTTGGGGGTTCTATGTGCCATAATTAACATTGCCTTGAAGACTCCGGACACCGAGACTGGCCTCAGAAGTAGTTGACTTTTTTTTTTTTTTTTTTAATTGCAAGCATATTTCTTTTAATGACTCCAGTAAAATTAAGCATCAAGTAAAGGAAAGTGGAAAACAACCTACACTTTTAACTTGTTTCACTAGTGCCTAAATGTAGTAAAGGCTGCTTAAATTTTGTATGTAGCTGGATTTTTTTGAAGACTGAAGGTGTCCATCTGCAGACATTGAGGCCCAGGTTGAATTTGGATTCAAGTGGATTCTAAACACTTCTGCCTATGTTGAAGAGAGAAGCTTCATAAGGAGTAAACAAGTCGAATAGAGAATAGTGATCTATAATAGGCATTGTAGTGGTCTTTTTAATGTTTTCTGCTGTGAAGCATTTCAAGATTTATTGATTTTTTTTTCCCTCCCCATTTCCCCACCACACTCACACGCACGATCACACTTTTTATTTGTCATAATGAACCGTCCAGCCCCTGTGGAGATCTCTTATGAGAACATGCGTTTTCTGATAACTCACAACCCCACCAATGCTACTCTCAACAAGTTCACAGAGGTAAGATTGCAACACAGTCTGCCTTTATTGATTGATTGTAACTAAAACCCCCATCAAAAATTTAAAATTTCTGTAATCAGTATGGATGTTTGTCCTATTCTAGTTTGAATTGATCTGAATTTGTTGCAATAGATTATTTTGAAGAATGTACATGGAAATTTTTGAAATTTTATGTCAGGTACGCCTTGAATGTATGATCCTTTTGTCTCAGCCCCCGCCAGACAGCAGAGATTACAGATCTGTACCACTAGGTACCAGCTAAAACTCATTAAAATTTTTATTTTATTTTTTGAGACAGGATCTCCCTGTAGCCCCAGCTGGCATGGAACTTTATATGTAGACCAGGCTGGCCTCTGTCTGGAGATTCATCTGCCTCTGCTGGGACTAACGGTGTGTACCACTGTGCCTAGCCATTTTAAAATTTCTTAACTGGTTCAGTGAATAAAGACATTCAACATCAAATCTGATGACACTGTGATGCCCCCAGAGTTCACATGGTAGAAGGAAAGAATTGACTTGTGGAAAGTTGCCCTCTGACAATTAATATGTGCACTATATGGCATGTTTGAGAGCGCTGGTGAGCGCATGTGTGCATATGTGCTAGTGTGTGCACACACACAAATGAATATGTAAAATAAAATTCCTAACTGAGGGGTTGGGAATGCAGCTTAATACTTGTGTAGTATACATGAAATCTGGGATTTAATCTCTAACATCACATAAAACTGACACAGCACAGACCTGTAATCCCAACTCTTGGAAGGTGGAAACACAAGGACTAGAAGTTCAAGGTTGTCCTGGGCTGCCTAGTGAGTTTGAGGTCAGCCTGGGCTACATGACACCCTGTCTCAAAAAACCCACCACAAACAACAAAATTCCTAACTATGATAGAACATTCCACTTTGGGACAGGAAATGGCTCAGTAGTTCCCTTCAGAGTGCTGGGATCAAATGCATGTGCTACTGTGCTTAGCATAGAAATCACTGTTCTTTCCTATTTCATACATACAGTTTTTTGAAGTTCTAACTTCATACACAGAGTATGACAAGTTGATTCCAGATTTGTATGACCTCAGGAGAATCAGTCACCCTTAAGCCTGGCTGAATTACATGACACTATTTTCAGCTTGTGGATCCTTTGGCCATGTGCTTCAGAAGTGGCAACGGCTACTGTCCTGCAACTACAAAAAGATAGTGACAGATTGGAAATGGGCAGTCTCTGCAGCGGGTGCTTGTTCTATATTTCTCTGACAGGGTCTCACTTTGTAGTCTTAGCTGGCCTCCAGCTCTTGAGAGATGGGATTGCCTCTGCATTCCCAGTCCTGGGATGAAAGGCATGTGCCACCACGCCTTGCTCTATTTTAAAGCAGCAAAGCATATGGCTATAATTGTGTAGTAGCTGTCTTTTTTTTTTTTTTTTTTTTTTTTTTAATGTGTATGAATGTTTTGCCTGTGTGTATTTAAGGGCACCACATGCATTCCTGGTGCCTTCAGAGGCCAGAAGAGGGTGTTGAATCCCCTAGAACTGAAATTAAGGACAAGTGTTAGCGACCTTGTTGGTGCTGGGAAGTACAGGAAGTGGTTTTAGCATTAAGCCATCTCTTCGGCCTCATGATAGCTAGTTGTCTTTGTAAATTTCTTTCCTAGTTTCAGAAAGTATACTTTTTACTCTACAAAAGCAGTGAACGCTTTTATTCACTTATTTTTCTGATCTTTTTGAGACTGGGTCTCCTCTAGCCCCAGCTGACCTGGAACTCTCTATGTACATCAGGCTGGCCTTGAACTAACTGAGATTCACGCCTGCCTCTGCCTCCCGAGTTCTCAGATTAAAAGTGTGCGCTACCACTCCTGGCTGACGTATATATTTAAAAACACATCTATGTAAGATCATACCACATATTGGATGGCTCGGTTCCCAGCACCCACATGACGGCTAAAAGTTCATGGGATCCATTGTCCTCTTCTGACCTCAGGTATTGCATGATATGGGTGCACTTACATTACTGCAGGCAATGCACTCATATACATTAGCTAGAGAGATAGATAGATAGACAAACTCTTAAACAATTATCAACCCAACTTCGTAGTGTTGTTTTCATAGCTGTCATAGTATTTAAGAATTTGCCATATCTTCTTTAACCATCCACTTTTGGACCATTAATAAGTATTGTTTCTGCCCTTTTATATTTTGTTCAGTCTGTGGTGAAGATGCCACATAAGCTGTTCTTTATGTCTTTACCTCCTTTCTGTACAGTTCCAGAAACTGAATTTCTAGGTCAAAGTATATGTGAATTTTTTAAAGTTTTTGTGTTAATGCTTCTGAATTCCTTTTTCAGAAGAGTCTTCCAGGAGTAGTGTGTCTACTACATGCTCCTATCATGAGATCAACTTTGATCTTTGCCTGAAAAATGTCATTGTTTTAATTTATAGTAATATATCTAAAGCTTTGGTTTCAGATTCCAAATGACAAGTTCCTTAATAACTGTGTTTCTTTAAGGAACTTAAGAAGTATGGAGTGACAACTTTGGTTCGAGTTTGTGATGCTACATATGATAAAGCTCCAGTTGAAAAAGAAGGAATCCACGTTCTAGTGAGTGTGTAGTGTTTTTTTTAAGGGTTTGTGGGGTTTTTTTCTACATGTAAGTTAGATTTCTCAGACACTGGTACTTATAAAGTCTGGTACCCAAGTGCCAGATGAATAGAGATAACAGTATTGGTAGCAGTCAAGTTCCTTCGGTTTCGATCATTTTATTCATTGCGTAACTGGAGTCTACAACTACAGAGTATTTTCAAAAAGTGAAATGCAAAATTAAGTGTGGACTTCTTGAAAATGGAAATTAGCAACTGGGGAATGACTCAGTCCATAAAGTGCTTGTCATTAAAGCATGAGGACCTGAGTTTGAACCCCAAAACTCAAGTGAAAAACCTGAGCATGGTGACCTGCACTTACAGTCCCCAAAACAGAGACAAGCAGATTCTTGTGGTTTGTTGGCCAGCCAGCCTAGCCTTTCCACGCAAGCCCCAGGCCAGTGAAAGACCCTGTCTCAGAAAATAAGGCGAATGGTGGCTAGGTAGCAGGGCCACCTGAGGTGGTCTTCTGGTTGCTACATGCCTAAACACATGCACACACATAAAAAGAAAATGGAAATTGTTGTTTTTGTATTTGGAAATTAATGTAATATTTAGCTTTTGTTTGTAGGATACTAATTTGAATATAATTACTATTAGACATTCTTCAAATGTGGAAATACCTATTGCTGTTTTGTAAGTAGTAGATTAATGACTTAATATTTGATGAATAATTTGTAGTGGACAAAAAAGTAGGAGGACTGGTCATGGTAGTGCATACCTTTAATCCCAGCACCAGGGAGACAGAGGCAGGAGAATCTTTGTAATTTCAAGGCCAGCCTAGTCTACATAATGAGTGCCAGGCCAGCTGAGGCTACAAGGAGACCCGGTCTCAAAAAGACCAAAAAGAAAAAAGATGAGAGAAAAGATAAAGGGGACTGGAGAAGGCATCTTGCTCCAGAGTGATCAGCATAGTTTCTAACTTTTGGTAGGTTTCTGAAGAGTTACCATAGTGCAAATACAAAGTAAGTATACTAAATATGCCGTTTCTTTACAGAAAACAGGAGACTTGAATTAGTTAAAATTCTGTACCTTTCCCCCTAAATAGTTGTCTGATGTACAGGAGCAGCTTTTAGGAGCATGTAATGAATGACCTTACAGTCTTAAGTGTCTTTGTGAAGGCAGTGCTGTGGGAGGAGAACTGGAAAGTTTGTATGTAAAATTAGGTCGGAAGGAAGTAATAATGAAGGAAGAAGGGTGGTTCTGTGGTCTGTATTACATTGGTCAGTGGCTGGGATGGCGGTGGATGCCAATAGATTTTCTTGTTGGTAACGTCATCACTTCATGTCTGTGATCCATTATTTCCTCTCTTTTGCTTGGTAAAAACATGAAAACTAAACACTCCAACATGGTGTGTTTTTTAAAAAAAATTTTCAAGTTGGTATTACAGTAATTGGTTTGTATCCCTATCTTTTAAAAAAAATTTTTTTTATCGAATTTTTGTTTCATACAGAGCATCTGAGCCAATTTTAATTACTTTTATACACCCCCTTTTCTCATTGGCACCCTTCCATAGCTCCCCTTACCCCCCCACTGGAATTCATGTACTAAATTCTAAAGGGAGACCGTTGCTCAAAGAGTCCCCTCCTCCCCCAACTTTTTTTTTTTTTTTTATGTGTATGAGTGTACTGCCTGCATGTATGTAAGTGCACCCGTGTTGTACAATGCCCTTGGAGGTCAAAGAGGGCATTGGATCCCCTGGAACTGGAGTTGTTAGCTGCCTTGTGGGTGCTAAGAACCAAACAACCAGTGATCTTAGCCACTGAACTGTCTCTTCAGCCAGTTTTGTTTTCTAGATAGAGTTTCATGTGTTCAAGTCAGGTCTCAAACTCACTATGTAGTTGAAGGTGACCCTGAACTGATGCTTCTGCCTATACCTCCCCAGTGCCTCTGCCTCCTGGGTGCTAGAATTAAAGGTATGTACTACCATGCACGGCTTTTTTTTTTCTCTCCTGCCTTTTTGAGATAGAATCTTTCTCACTGTGTAGAGCAGGCTGACCTTGATCTCACAGTTATCTTTCTGCCTCTACCTCCTGAGTGCTACCACACTTGGCTTTATTTGTAAAAAAAAAAAAAAAATTATTACCATGGGTGGTGGGTGTTGTGTGTGTGTGTGTGTGTGTGTGTGTGTGTGTGTGTATGTATGTACAGAGATCACACAACTTTGTGGAGTCAGTTCTCTCCTTCCACTTGTAAGTGGATTTTAGGGATCCAACTCAGGTTGCCAGGCTCTTATGGCAAACACCTGTAGTCACTGGGCCAACCCTAGGTTAGTTTAATTTAAAATTATTATTATTGAGACAAGGTCTCACTATATATAGCCCAGACTGGCTTCAAATTTGCTGTTGCTGTCAGAGAACTGCCTGCCTCTTCCTCCCAAGTGGTGGGATTAAAGATATGTACCAGGACTCCTGTCACAGCCCTGTGAGTCTTTTTGTTTGTTCAGGAAAAGAAGTTAAAATACTACTTGCCCATCACCCTACTGGGGACACTAAGGTAGGAGGATTATAAGTTGAAGGGCAGATTGAGTGACTATGTAGGAAGTTTGAGCCAAGCCTGGGCTTCCTAGTGAAACCCTGTTTCAAAAAAAAAGATTCAAATTCTGATTCTGAATTAAAGTTGAATAAAAGTTAATTTTTCCCTTTTGTAAATATGTTCCTCAGTGGGTGCATGAGAAATCAATGTGCTTTGATAATATGGCAGGATAAGAAGGTGGATGACCAACTGCTTGAGTCAGTAACATTGGTAAACACTTTCATGAGTTAGGAATGAGCTAAAGAACCTGAATTAGTTTGTAGAAGATAATGTTAGGCCTGGGGTTTATTTCAGCCCTTTAAATTTAGCTTTTTGTTTTGTTCTAAATAGCTGTGATCAGATAAAATTAAAGGTCTAACTTATGCTTGAAAAAACAAGAGCATCACCTTTTCCCACATAGATTTAAGATGGAGTTAATTTCCATTTTCCCAGTAAAGAGAGTTTAGAATGTTTCTCTATAGGGGATGTCCCTTAAATAAGACCTTTCAGTTCTTTAAATGCTCTTGCAAATCACAGGCACATTGGCATGGGCTAATTGTGATTCAGTGGTGTTAGTTCAGATTCTGATATTTCTAAATTATTGATGCTTCCTTTGAAATAGGCTGCTGGTGTTTTGACTCATGCTTGTAATCCTAGCCAATTGGGAGGCTGAAGCATGGAGAGTGGGAGCCAAACTGAGCAGCTACATTGGGGATTAAAAAAAAAGAAAAGGGACTGGGCATATGTGCCACATGCCTTTGATCCCAGCACTCAGGAGGCAGAAGCAGGCAGATAATTGAGATTGAGGCCAACCTGGGATGGTCTACATAGCAAGTTCTAGATTAGCTGGAGTTATACAGTTGAGACCTTGTCTCAGCCTTTCCTAGTCCCCCCTCAATAAAAAGAAAAGGAACTACTTATAATTAAGGGTAGTAAGTTTTGTACTTTGTTACCTAGGTGCAAATGAGAGTATTAGGAGGAAGTAAGCTCTTTACTAAAGTGCTTACTGGTCTTACTGCTATTGACAGTTAAAGTTGTCCTGACAATTGCTAATAACAACACTGCAGCCCTTTAATTATGAGGCATAGTTGACAATTCAAACATAATGTGTTATTGTAGCTAATAGGCTAGTAAAATCAACGTTGTAGTGGTACCTGTAATGAGAATTACAGAATCAATTTAGTGTTCTGTTGCTCTTCTACTGTTCTTAGCTAGTCTCAGTACCATAATCTCATGTTTTTAAAAAAGTTCTAAATTGCATTTTTGTCCTTCAGGAGGGAGAGATAGATTAAATGAGAATTCTGTCCATTTGTGTGGATGATTAGAACCTCTTGCTAGGTGACAAGGAAGATTGAAGTAGTGTGGTGTAAGTAAACGCAGGTAGGGTGGAAGAGAAAGGGAGGCTAGGTGCATGCAGCAGTGTACACCTTTTCTCCCAGTGCTGGGGCAGGGGAGGGGAGGGCAGGTTGCTGGTGGATCTCAGTGAGATTGAGGCCTGTTATTGAATAAGACCCTGCCTGGGGGGTTGGGGGCTGAGGGTGGGGGAAAGCCAAATGTTGTGGCTTATGCCTATAATCCTAGAATTTGGGAGGTAGAGATAGGAGTTCAAGATTATCCTCAAGTTCAAGGGTAGCCTAAATTAGAGGAAAAAATAAAGAAAAAGGGATACTTCAGAAAAGCTTCCATTTACTCAGGATCCTGTCATTGGATTGTTCTTGTTAAATAGGATAGGTATAATTTAGGCAGAAGCTTTAAAAATTTTGTTCCTGGGCTGGAGAGATGGCTTGGCAATTAAGAGCACGGCAGCATCCACATGGTGGCTGATAACTGTGTGTAACTGCAGTTTCAGGGATTCCAATGCCCTCTTCTGATTTCCATAGGCATTGCATGACATGGGTGCACTTACATACATGCAAACATTATACTCATACACATAAAATAAAAATAAATTTTAAAAAAACTTCGCTTTTTTCTTTGAGGGGCTGGAGAGATGGCTCGGTGGTTAAGAGCACTGGCTGCTCCTGCGGAGAGAGAACCTAGGTTCAATTCCTAGCACTCCTATGACAGCTAACAACCAACTGTAAATGCTGTTACAGGGGAATCCAGTGCCCTCTTTTGACCTATGTGGGCATTGCACGATACAGGTACACTTAGCACACATGAAGGCAATACACTTCTACACATAAAAAATAAAATACTTCTAAAGACCATTACAACTCCACCTGACTCAGTTTGCCAGAATGGAGTTAGCATAACATATTAATATGTATTGTCCTCTCCTGTTTGGTTTCCACTTTAAGTATCATTTCTGTTATGTTGAATTGCTATTCAACTCAATATAATATTTAGGCGAATACTAGCTCTTATGACTGATTTAGACTATTGTATGTTGGTAGCACAACATATTCAATGATAGAATGCTTACCTAGCATTCATAAGGCCCTAGGTTTAGTTCCCAGCATTGTTACACATGCACACACCCACACATAAACACACACTTGTGTGTGACACTGATTTTATTTCAATTGAGAAGACTAACTTTTTTGGCAGATTTAAGTTTTTGGTCTTAAATAATTTTTCAGCAGTCATCAGAATTGTGTCTGTAGGTATATGTGATGGGTTAATTCAGTTAGGCCTGTTCTAGTTACTGTTTGCAGCTCTTCTGTATTTGGATGTTAGTCTCTAAAAACTATCAGTTTAATATGAGGTCTTTTTTTTTGCAGGATTGGCCATTTGATGATGGAGCTCCACCCCCTAATCAGATAGTAGATGATTGGCTAAACCTCTTAAAAAACAAATTTCGTGAAGAGCCAGGTTGCTGTGTTGCAGTGCATTGTGTTGCAGGATTGGGAAGGTACTGCTCTCTTACCTTTTTTTCTGAATTCATCATCATGCCTCAGTAAACTAACTGAAAATGTGACTTTGGTAGAATTTCATGCATTATACTAAATAATAATTACTGGAAAGGAAATGAGAACGAATACTAGTGTAATGAGTTCTTAAACAGCCATTAGTGTTTAATCTGTTTGATTCTGTTGCCATACAGCATTTAATGAGGGTTCCTCTGCCCCCATTTAAAAAAATCAAGAGATTTAGGACATTTAAATGAGCAATAAAATTAAAATCATTTTAGAGAGTAAAGTAACTACTAGTTTTGAATTGAGGTGAAAGAGAATTTAATAAATATAAAATATTTCAAGAGATGTATAGACAGTGAGAATTGACTTTGGTTTTGAAACTTTATTCTCTGGAGCTGGAGAGATGGCTCAGAGGTTAAGAGTTCTGGCTAGTCCTACAGATGATCTGGGTTCAGTTCCCAGCACTCACATGGTGGGTAACAACTATCTGTAACTCCAGTTGAGGGGATCTGATGCCCTCTTTTCTCTGAGCATTGCTTGGGATAGTGTTGCAACACTTTTATCAACAACAGATTAAGTGCTGGTTTGTGATATGCCATTGCCTTGAAGTGATTTGGTGACTCAGCCTGTTAAAAAATAGAGAAGTTGGGTATGTGGCACATGTCTGTAATCCCAGCACTTCAGAGACAGAAGGATTGTCCATGAGTTTGGTGCCAACCTGGTCTATATAATGAGACCTTGTTGCAGAAGAAAACGTTAGTGTGTTATCAAATTGGAGGGGAATAAAAAGCTCAAGTTCTGCTTCATTTGATAATGTGTAAACTGAGTTTTAAAATTCTTAGATTCCAAAGACTTACAGATACTTACAAATGAGTTTCTTCCTGTACAGGGCTCCTGTGCTGGTAGCACTTGCTTTGATTGAATGTGGAATGAAGTATGAAGATGCAGTTCAGTTTATAAGACAGTGAGTATGAAGTTTTATGTTCCGAGACCCCAAATGAAATTGAGCATGAGGAAGAAACTGGAAAGTATCCATGTGTAATATGGAATAACTTGTTGGTTTGGGCTTAAAATACTGTTTGAAGATATAAAAAATAAAAGCAGGTGACAAAAAGACTGAATACCGTGGGTTTGTTGGTTTTTAAAAGATTTTTCTAATTTAGATGACAAAATTGGACATCATTGTATATGATTAGAATCTTGAAAATGGATAGCATCTCATTGATGTAGTGCTTTTTTATTTTCTAAGTATTTTATTGCTTTAATTTTTTTATGTATGAATGTATTGCCTGCATGTATGTAAGTGTATCCTTAAAATGGAATGCCCTCGGAGGTTAGAAGATGGCATCAAATCCTTTGGAACTGGAGTTATAGACTGTTGGTCACCATGTGGATGATGGGAATCAAACCAGGTCCTCTACAAGAGCAGCCAGTGTTCTTAACTGGTGAACCATCTCTCCACCCTCTAGGGCAGCTTTCTATGACCAACAGCCAAAGAGCACATGTAGAAGAGCATGTTAATCACTGGGAACTCTTAAGTAGCCTTTTTTGATATAAATCGTGATGGGAATATTCAGACAGAGTCTTGTTCTTTCCCTTTAAAAAAAGGAAGAAAGGAGACTGAGAGAGGGCATGAAATGCTTATCGTCTCTGAGACATCAGCACCTCACTGTATGCCTTCTGTGACTATCCTGAACCTCCTCTTTATATGTTTTAATTTTAGGCTTTTTTTTTAAGAATCCTAAATATTTTCCCTTCATATTAATCTGAAGAACATATGAATCTAATTGGGAAGTGTTGTCAGATGTATCTAGATAAGCCATTCTGATCTTTATTTAAACAGACTATAATGAGAGGCAAAGAAAAAGCTTCTGCTCTTCTAAGGGGCTTGGAAAGTTCATGTTGCAACATTTAAAGGGATGGAAGGCTTGCTTTCATCAGGGTAGAGTGTGTTAGAAAGACACTAGGCCATAAATAATGCATTTTAGTAAGTCATGTAAGTTTTTTTACATGTTAGTTTGCTGTTTCTTGTATTTTCAGAAAAAGAAGGGGAGCATTCAATTCCAAACAGCTGCTTTACTTGGAGAAATACCGACCTAAGATGCGATTACGCTTCAGAGATACCAATGGGCATTGCTGTGTTCAGTAGAAATGAGTGACGGCTTACTCGATTGTGGCATTTAGAGGGAACTCTTGGTACCTGGAAATGTGAATCTGGAATCTTACCTGTGTCATCTAAGTAGTGATGGATTCAGTACTCCTCAACTCCTAATGACTGGGAAAAACACAAACGATAAAGCCCTCTATAACATGAATAAAATGTTTAAGAAAAGAAAAATGAAAGGAAAAAGGGATTAATTTAGTGAAAGATGGTTTTGCTCCTAGTTTTGGGAGTTTTAATTTCTTTCTGGATTATTTCAAAATCTCCTTTGTTTCTCTTTTTTTAAAAAAAATTTTTTCAAAATAGGTCTCTTAAGGAAAACCAGCAGAATATTAACCAGTGTGGAGCCAATTGTTTGGGGAGCATACGCTTCCATTATGCTTGGCATATAGGTCTCCTTGAGGTGGGATTTGGGGGAGGTATCCTTTCCCCATCTTCTCTCCTTCCTGCCCCCTTCTTCCCCTAATACGAGTTGTAGATGGAATAGAAAGAAGCCCTTGTTGCTGTAGATGTGTGTGTGTGTCTGGCAGCCTTAAGCCCACCTGGGCACTTTTAGAAAAAAAAAAAAAAAAAGAAAAAACAAAAAAACAAAAAACAACAAAAAAACTGGCGCATATATGATCCAGGTGGTTTAGTCTTTATCGATGACGGGTGTTCATGGTAGCTTCTTTTCCTCAAAGCCCTGATCTAACATTAGGACATTAGGCAAAGCAGCCAGGAGCCTTTGTCGGCAGTTGTGAGGAGGTGGCAGTTAGAGAGGGGGCTGTCTCCTCAGGACTTAGCTGAGAGTAGCAGTCTTCTCGCCCAACCAGTGAAGCTAAGTGAGCAGCCTAGAGACTTCTGAAGAGGGTGTCTCCAGGCCATCTTAAAGTTGTGTCGAGGCAGAGAATAGCATGCTTTCTACAAACTGTAGAGTTGTAGGCTGTAGCACTGCTCTGGTTTTGTGTCTAATGATGTCATAGAAAGTTGGTATCTTAAAATGGGAGGACTTATTTGTACTTGGAATTTTCAGAAACAGTCAAAGAAGCAATAGCAAATTCACTCAAAATATTTTGATCTTAAGGCCTGTGGTGATTATTTTCACTGAACTGTTATTACTAGGTTCTATTGAGATTTAAGAAAAAAGAAAGGAAAAAAAATCATTGTCAGAACCAACACTACTGAGCATATGTCCACAGGCTGTAACAAGGTAGAAGGGAGAGCCCAGGCAACCCAGTGGACAGCAAAAGGGACTGTGGTGCTTAGGGCGTCATGGGGAGCATTTTGTAAGTTCTCTGCTGGGCTCAACGAGTGATCTAGAAAAGCTGTTTTTCTCCTTTCTGCAGAAGGCAGGTGTGACTAGGCTGCATTGAAAAAACAAGTGGAAGGGCATTGCTAGGGGCTCTGGTTCTCTTCACCTAAATGTTACACACTTAAGACCAAGGCCCTGAGCACAGGCCTAGCATCACCTTGTCCCACTGGAATTTGCTGTGCAGAGCCATAAGCTTCCTGATCTGTTAGCATCAGCTAGGCCAGTAGGATTGGACTGGGACTTTGTCTCACACTGATGATACCTCAGACTTTGGCTGGCTATGTGAACTGCCTATTTCCTCTTGCTGGAGTTGTTTTGATTTTTAACTAAAGACAAATTTGTAGCCTCTCCTCCCTCATTCCAGAAAATAAAAAAAATAATGCTTTTTGACATTGTTTCTAGAATTTTAAAGTGAAGAATGATGGTACTATCAGTTTTTTTTATTTCAGAACATGACAGTAGATTCCTTTAACATAGACTGAAGATCAAAACATTTTACCCTCTTACATTCAGATTGATTAAATTAGTACCAACAAAAACCTTTTCCATTTGACATGCTCTGAATTTTGGTGCAGGCACATGCTCATGTGTAAGGGTATGTGTGTGCAGTGTTCATCAGTATCAGCCCCTGCCTGAGTTAGGAGAATTACATTTCCTGGTTCTGTGTGAGGAGAAGGATGTATAAAGCAACGTGAAACAGCCCTCATTTTGTTTTAAATAAGACTAATGTTAATTGTTCTCAGAACTGGACTTTTTTTTTTCTTGAAATTAAAATAATTTTTTCCTTTGGACTTAATGAAGTATTGCTAGCTGGAGCCAGTTTTGACATGGTGAGAGGTATGTCAGACTGATGAAAGGTGTGCAGCCTGATTTAAAACCAAACCCTGAACCCTTTTAAAGAACAATAAAACATATTTTACATGCTCTTTGTGTGTTGTGATCCCCCCGCTCCCAGATTGTGTTTTATGTCGGCTCCTCTTTCTTTACTTGGTATTCTCAAGACCTGATTTGTGTCCTGATAATTTCCTGCCAGAAGGTGAAATTACCAGAAGTGTTCAGTAAAGGACATACTTGACCATAGTTCATTTTCTGCTCCAGTTCTTGGGCACGACAGTGTAGGACTTGAGCATCTCATTCCAAGGAATTTGTTACACTATGGGTTTTGGTAAATAGTGACAGTTTTTATTTAAACTCTCAAAGGAAAGTGAGGAGCTAGCTGCTTTATTGTAAGATTTGGGGATGGGGAATTTCTCTTTAATCACTGAACATCTATCCAGACAGATTACTGGGCTAAGGTACAAAAAAAGTAAATGGTTAAATACTGTTGCTATTTTGGAGGACCTCCATCTGAATGAAATAAGGTCGGTAAAGTTTAAGTGGCTGTAGGCCAGGAAATGCTTATAATCTCAGCACTCGGTGGAGAAACAGGAGGATGGTGAGTTCAAGGCCATCCTGAACATGCGAGACCCTATCTCTGTGAACAAAGCGTTCGTCCATGCCTTTGTGCCTTTCATTTCCCAACTTGGGTTCTGTGACTTACCGTGATAATTACTCTTGACTATACAGGAAATTGCCTTTCCTGTGCCTTTAGTTAGTTTCTTTTTGAGACAGGGTCTCACTAAGCACTGGTTGACTTGGAACTATAGAGACCAGGCTGGCCTGGAATTCAGAGATTTGCCTGCCTCTGCCTTCTGAGCGGAGGGATTAAAGGCAAGAGCCACCACACCATGTTTTACTTTGTCTTCATTATATTGTCTGAAGTCCAGTTTTGGTTAAACTCAGTACCGTGCCTCTGCAGCTATGCTACTGAACAAGCTGAGTGTTTAAGGTCATGGTCTGTAGACCTGAGTACCATCGCGTAGACCCACTACAGTTCTATTTGCTTTCTCCTTGAAAGTTCTTAATGTCTTTCTCACTGTCAGTTTCTGATCTGTTTTTAAAACTTCGAAACAAGGAGCTACAGATTTAGCTCAGCAGATAAAAGTGCTTGCCTGGCAAGTGGAATGACCTGAGTTTATCTCTAGAACCCACAGCAAAGCCAGATGCTATAGAGTGGATTTGTAGAGACCAGGGAATGCCCAGTAGGGGACGGTCTCCAGGTGGAAGATGAAAGTCTGCATTCAGACAAAAGCTTTAAAACTTTTCCACAGGTTCTTGTGTTCTCTACCCACCACCTGTGGGTGGGCACGTGTGGTACTGCATCAATACATCCTTGCCCTTTGTTGTGTTTTGAGACAGGGTCTCCCAGTAAGTGTAACTCACTATGTAGACCAGGCTGGCTAGAGATCCACCTGTCTGCTGGTACAGAAGGCATGTGCCACCACACCCAGTCCTAGCCGTTTTTAAAAGACAAGATATTCCATTTGAGTTTTGGATTTCATCCTTTCCGTGTTTATAGAGTTCAAATTTAAATTCTCTATCCATGTAAACTTTTCCTCCTATTTTCCACCAGTCTACAAACATGCTGTACTTCCTTGCATACTAAAAATATGTATGAGAGGAGATTAGATGGCTCAGCAAGTTAAGGGCACAGGCCATCAAGCCAGAAGACCTGAGTTTAGTCCCAGGGACTTTACGTGTTGGAGGGATTGAACTACAAATTTGACCTTCGTACTTGTGCTATGGCACACATGCACCCACAGAATGTAGAAAGGTAGAAAATATCTGGAACCAACAAAAGGCAAAGAATGATTCCCCTAGAGTCCCCAAATAAAACTGATCATTTAACATGTTAGTTTTAGTTCCGTGTGGCCTTTGACAGAACTGTATGATAAATTGTTTTTTTTTAGCTCAGGTTGGCTTCAAACTCCTCTGTGGATGGTACTGCGTTTACAGGTACGTGACATTACACTTAAAACAAGTAGTTTTAATTTCATTTATTTGTGTGTGTGTGTGCCCTCACTCATGGAGGTCGGAGGACAATTTGTAAGAGTCCATTCTCTGGTCCCACCATGTGGGTCCCAGGGATTGCACTCATGTTACCAGGCTTGATGGCAAGCACTTGTACCCATTGAGCCATCTCACTAGTTTTAACTTTTTCTAAGGCAGCATCATGTAGTTCAGGTTGACCTCTGCTTCCAGAGTGTTGAGATTAATACCACCACACCCAACGAGGAATCAATTTCTTAATAACCAAGAGTCGACTTGGTGGCATACACCGGTAATCCCAGCAGACAGAAGATTGAGCAGGAGGATCTTGAATTAAGGCCATCATAGGCTACATTGTGAGAACCTGTCTCAAAACTCAAAAGAGCCATGACTCAGAAGCATAAACAAAGCATAAGTGTGACTGGAACTCCTAGAAACAGGAAGAATGAGGATGGAGGTATTTGAGGATCTGCCACATACTGCCCACTGCCCTAGCTGCAGCGGACACGGAGGAACGCGAACACACCTAGAAGACAAGAAGAGGTAAGACTTCCAGACAGTGGTGAGTGATGAGAATAGGAAATGCGGGGAAGCGGGTAGTGCTTGGTGACTAAGTGGAGTTAGATGGGATGACTAGGAAGACAACAGCCTGCTACAGTGTGTATATAAGTGATGGTGCCAACATTCTCCAAGCAGCATGTGTGAACTGGAAGCACTGCGTGGTGTGTTAGAGCACAGCAGTGAAGATGGAGTATAGAAAGGAAGGCAAAATCTAGGCAGTCTCCGCTGTACTGATACAGTTTTGCTGGAGAGGTGGTTTGTGACTATATTGCAGTTATATATCCCAGTGAATTTGTTATGTTCTGTTTCTCACTCTGGAGCCAGAGTCAGGTTCAACCCTGTGGTTTATTCAAAACATTCATGTCTCAGTACCACTTGTATTTGTGTTTTAAAGACAGTTTTCTTGTAGCCTAGTCTGGCCTTCTACTAGTTATGAAGTGGAGGAAGGATATCCTTGAATTCTGATCCTCCTGCCTCCAGCTTCCAAGTGCTAAGATTATAGGTTTGCACCATCACAGCAGGATATTTTTTTTTGAGACAAGATCTTGCTGTGTAGCCCAATCTGACCTGGAATTTATAATCCTGCCTTAGCCTCCAGTGTGCTGGGGTCACAGGCACGTAACAACTACATTCAGCCTACCCACATCATTCTGAACAGAATCTTTCGGGATTTCTGCTTTTTGCAATGCAGAGTCACTGAAGGTTGGTAAGCAGCAGTTACAAGGGCAGATCTTTGTGCAAAAAAGGTTATGTAAGGATCTCTGAGTTACAAGCTATATTTGACTGCTCTGTGACTCTGGTGTACTATTCTGCACAGTATCAGTTGAGTAAATGAATGAATTGCAAAGGGTAGATGCTGAGAGATCCTGAAGGCTAATGATGGGTTGCTGTGGTCTGGGACTGCGGTATTGAGGCCCTAGGCAAGGGAGCAGCAGCAGACTAGGGTAGAAGATCTCTTTTTCAGCCACTATTGTCCAGATCTGTATTTACATTCACCTTTCAAAGAATTAACATCGGCTGGGGGTATTTCACCAGGGAAAGGACTTAAAGCCCTCCCACCCCCACCTATCTCTGATTTTCTCCCCAGACTGAAAACAATTAGAATAATTCACTGCTTGCAGCTTTCCCATCTCCCCTGCAAGAGGCCACTGGCCGGTACTGGCTGTCACCCTTGCCTTCTTTGCTGATTTGAAAGCAAGGCCTTGGGAAAATCAAGGAACAAGAGGATAATATGATGACCAGTGTCTGTCCAGCTCTACAGTGCTCAGAATTTTGCATCCCTGATCAGATTTTGTCTTCATAGGCCTCATTGCCAATCCCATTTTATAAATGAGAGACTGAAAAGTGAAGATAAATGGCAGGCACGCGGCAGGGTCAGTATACTAATTCCGGAACTGTGATTCTAAAATTGGTACTTTGCTGCTCGCTGTATTGCTGCTGTAGAGTGAGATGTTTGTTATGGATTTCTTACACTCAGGACAGTGCATAGGCGTCCCTGTTAATTGAGCTGTATTTTTATATTAAGTGCGGGGGCAGGAGAAGAGTTGACATGCTCATGCATATGCTTGTGTGTATAGCAATTCTGACTTGTCAATGGGTTTAGTGTGTACAAACAGTGTGTAATGGGCCCTGCCGGTAACAAACCAGGGCGTTTGAGCAGCCTGGTTTATAGTTTATAATTGCCTTCCCATTACTCTTGGACGCTTCTCCTACACATAGAGTATTACTCCAGGATTGGTATTTGATTTAAGAAATTTTCAAATTGATTTTATCTTCAGTGCATTAATGCATGAGGCCTCAGTTCCTGCAGAGGCATTAGATAACCAGCCTGAACATGTTTTAAGAATCATAACTAGATCTAAGCTGCCAGTGCCTTGGCTTTTAGTCATCGTAGATGAATTGCTTTCCTGAAAAACCTTTTTTACCCAAGTCCTTTGACTTGTTTTTTTAGGGTATCTCTAGTTTAGGACCCTTGCAATTGGAATATAGTTCCCAAATCACACGAACACACACAAATGGGGATTTGTTGACCTGAGCAGATTTAATCACTAGCTTCTTTTTAGAACCCAGCACATACATGTTCATGGAATAGTATGGAAATCAGCCCGATTTTCAAGGGGACACAGTTGTGATCCCTTTTAAAATCAGGAAATGTGAAATATGACCCCAGTAATGAAAACACTATTAATGTGGTTGAGCGCATGGGAAACTGGAGGGTGTTCTGCAATTTCATGAGGATTAGCATAGGTAAATGTTTTTAGTTAATTTTTTCCCCATCTCTAGAATAGATCGCAGCTGTATGAAAATACTAATTAACCATATTCTAATGCTTTTATGCAAATGATTATATTTAACTTTCATTTAGAGTTGCCATTAGCACCTGGAACTCTTAAGATTGATAACAAGTAGAAATTTAATGAATGCATAAATTAAATATTTGAATCATGTTTAGATTAATTTATAGCCCCTTTGTTCCTTACTCCAAGTCCTAGTGACATCTAAAACTTAGGAATGCTAGAATTACAGGCCTGTGCCACCACACCTGGCCTTTTTTTCCTTTTTTACAAATATGTTATGCCTGCTTGTATGTAAGTGCATTTATATCATGAAGTGCTGGCGGAGGACGGAAGACGGATCCCCCAGAAATGGAGTTATAAATGGTTGTTAGCTTCCGTGTGGGTGCTGGGAATCAACCTGGGTCATCTGCCAGAGCAGCCAATGCTCTTAGTAGCTAAGCCATCTCTCCAGCCCTTATAGTAGAAGTTTTGAAAAATCAAGACCTCCTTGTCTTGCCATTCAGGGGCAGCCACTCCTAACATGACGGTTCATTTACCCCTCCTGTGAAATTTATATTGTATAGTCATGCATCTTGCTTTTTGCTTAGTCATAGTAATGCATACAATGTTGTTTGAGGTTTACCATGTGCCATGCACTGTGCCCAGAGTTATGTGAAGTCTAGTATCTTTGGAGTGGGAAGTAATAGTTTCTCCATTTTACACATTAGGACGTGAACACTCAGGTTAAGTAGCTTGCCCAGTACCACATGTCTAGTATGTGGCAGAGCCATAATTCTAACCTGAAATATCTAAGTCAGAAATATTGATCAAGCAGGGCATTGTGGCATTCTTCTGTAATTCCAGCACTTAGAAAGCTGAGGCAGGCTGATCATGAGTTCCAGGCCAGCCTGGGCTACATAGTGAAATCCTGTCTGAAAATAAAAATAAGAAACACCAAACAAAAGCAAAGTACTGCATATTTGGTACATGGGAACTTTGATAACTGAAACCAGACTGTCCTTTGAACACACTTCTTTCTCTGAGATCTAAAAAAATAGAGGCTTCAGGACATGGTAGTGCACAACTTGAATCACAGCACTCAGGAGGCTGAAGCAGGTGGTTCTCTGTGAGATTAAGGCCAACCTAGCCTACATAGCAAGTTCTAGGCCAGCTGGGGCTCCAAGAAGACCTGTCTCAAACAAAATGGAAGCTGCTCAGTCTTCTGTGACCCATGTACTGAAGGGCAGTGGAAACTAAGGAATTAGCTCACCACGCCCAGACCATTGTTCTACCCTTGAGTAAACCTATCAGAGAGTACACTTCAGGCAGTTGCCCCAACTCCACTGCTCTGCCCTCTGCTTCCAGTCTCAGTAGTGTGCAGAATTCCTTGGGCCATTGTCTTATCCTGTGCATTCCGTCTGTTTTAGCTCTTAGCACCAAAGGCTACTTCCTTACTCCAGTGACCTGTCCCCATGGGAGTAGGATGCTGTGCCTCATATGGAATCTGGAGGCTTACCAGTGTCTGAAGGGAAAACAATTGTGTGTTTATAGACAAACATCCATACTTGTACACATATTGACATAAATTTTACTGATATAAAGATAACACGATTTATCTTGCAGCTGTGAGCCGCTGCTGGAGAGATGGCTCAGTGGTTAAGAGCACTGGCTGCTTTCACAGAGGACCGGGGTTCAGTTCCCAGCACTCACGTGATGGCTAACAGTCGTCCATAACTCCAGTTCCAGGGGATCAGACACACTCTTCTGATCAAGGGCATTGCACAACAAGGTCACACTTACATACATGCAGGCAATACGCTCATACACATATAATAAAAATAAATATTTTTTAAAAAGATTCTGTGGAACCAATTGTTTATATGTAATTTACCTAATGAATACTGTATATTCTATTATTACAAATTTTGGGTTATCTTTTAAAATATTTTTATTCATTATTTTTATTTTATGTCTAAGTATGTATTGCCTGCACATATGTAAGTGCACCCATGTCATGCAATACCAAGGAGGTCAGAAGAGGGCATTGGATTCCCCTGGAACTGGAGTTACGGACAATTGTTAGCCACGTGTGGGTGCTGGGAATCAAACCCAGGTCCTCTGCAAGATCAGTCAGTGCTCCTAACCACTGAACCATTTCTCCAGCCCCCACAGAATCTGTTTGTTGATTTCTACCGAACTCTTTGTTTTGTAACCCATATGTAGCTACAGTTAATAAACCCAACATAAATATTGACTATTTTATTTTATGTTAAAGACTCAGAAACAGAACAGTGAAGACAATATCAGAACTTCATCGGTGATGGGAGAAATGTCTTTGTGGAACTGGATAATAATAGTCTTGAGTAGTAGACTTTTCAATTTTGAGTGTCTTTTTGTGCCCCTCCAACGTAATAGTTGAAACCCTGATGCACTTCAAGGTTTAATCTGTGTCACTGACATTGTCTCTAGTATTTCAGTTTTTAATCTTAAAATTATTTTTCATTTATTTATGATTTTATGCGTATGAGTGTTTTGCTTGCGTGTATGTACGTGCACCCACGAATGCAATGCCCTCGTAGGGAAGAAGATGGTGTTGGAGCCCTTGGAACTGGCATTACGGACACTTGTGAGCCATCTTGTGGGTGCTGGGAACTGAACCTGGGTTCTCTCGGGGAGCAGCCAGTGCTCTTAACCACTGAGCCATTTCTCCAGCCCCTCCAGTACTTTACTAAGTCTAGGCAGTCCACAATGAGGAACTCAAGCTCTCATGTGGAGCACTTGTATGTTCCAACTTGTATACTTACAAGCGTTCCTGCTGTGGTCAAGTTCAAGTTACCAGTTGATGGGGATGAATGCAGTGACTTATCATTATGTTGTTTCCATCACACAGATGTCTATGATACAGTTTAAGAACAGAAGTGAGGGCCAGAGAGCTGGCTCAGCGAGTCGAGGGGCTTGCTACCAAGCCTGATAACCAAAGTTCCTGCATATGATACCCAGGGTCCACATGATGGAATGAGATAACTGACTTTTCTAGGTTGTCCTCTGACTACTGCATGAAAGCTGTAACATGACCCCCCCACACACCACAATAAATGTTAAAAAAGATAAAAGAACCATGTGATGGCACACACCTTTAATCTCAGCACTGGGGAGGCAGAGGCAGGCAGATCTCTGTGACTTTGAGGTCAACCTGTTCTACATAGCAAGTTGTGAGCTGCATAGTGAAACCATATTTCCAAAAAAAAAAAAAAAAAGCGACAAGAGAAGATTTCATAATAGTAAAATAATTAGAAACATGAATTTAAAGAACCTATGAACTTTTAAATCTATTTGTTTCTACAGCTTAATTTTTAACATTGGCTATGTCTAACCAATGTGCAAAATTCCTGAAATTGGGCTGGAGAGTTGGTAGTGATTAAGAGCACTGGCTGCTTTTGCAGAGGACCAGGGTTCAATTCCTAGCACCCCCATGGTGGCTAACAACTGTCTCTAACTCTAGTTCCAGGGGATCTGATGCCATCTTCTGCCCTCCACATGCACTGCATGACACGGTGCACTTACGGGTAATACATTCATACACATAAAATAAAAATAATAAATATTTTTTAAAAAGAACCAGCCAGGCTTGGTGGAGCATGCCTTTAATCCCAGCACTGGATAGGCAGAGGCCAGCCTGGTCTACATAGTGAGTTCCAGGCCGTTTGCTTAAAAAGACCAAAACAAAACAAAAAAAATTCCTGAAATTGAACAATGAGCTGGCTTGCTGAGAAGTGCTCCCATCATTCCCTGCGTTTAGTCAGGTCTGCATCTTAGCCTTGACGGCAGCCCATCCGTCTCCTCGCACTTCCTCATCCATAGTAATATGCTTACTCTGACTAATTTTCTGTTTGCCCCTGGACCCACCGAGACCTGACGTTTATACTTTCCATGGTAGACTGTGCTTGGAGTTAAGGCTCCTTTCTCTCCACCTACCCCCTGAGTTCCTGGGGGTACTTTCCGGATGTCTCTCTATTCCTACACATTCTGCTTCGGTGATTGCCTCCAGCCCAGCAGCTGGGACACTGATGCCTCTCAAATCTGTAATTCTACCCCCTGCCCCTCTCTAATGTTCCTGACCTGCTGGTCCAGCAGGCTATAGTCAACAGCGCACTCATCTCTTGGCATTCTAACAGCATCTCAAGCATGTATCCACGACTTCCCTTACTCAGTCATCTGAGCCAGACACCTGGGAGTCATCCCAGCCTCTTCTCTTTGTTTCACTGCCATCTCTTCTACTCTGCTGCCGAATCCCAATAGATAGACACATTCATTCATCTATCCATTGAACGTTTCAAAATATTTATTTTAAGAGTTGCATAGTATATTGGGTAGAAGCATTAGCACTTAGAGTCAGCCCACCACACATAACTTTTGGCTTTGTCATGTATTCATATACATATTTATGTTATGTGTATGATTGCATTTATGTGAGTGTGCCCATGTCGTGCATTGCCTTTGGAGGTCAGAAGAGGGTGTTAGATTCTCCTGGAACTGGAGTTACGGACAGTTGCTAGCTGCCATGTGGGTTCTGGGAACTGGACCCCAGTCCTCTGCAAGAGCACCCATTGCTTTTAACCTCTGAGCCATCACCCCAACCCTTGGCTCTGTCGTTTAACTAGCTTTGTACCCCTGGGAAATCTCGTCCACATTTGTTTCCATTTTCCTAATTATAAAATGGAATCATAGAATCTCTGTATGGGCAATTTCAAGGAACCATGGGTTAAAATACTGAAAACAGCCTGACACAGTGAAACTTAAACATAAGCTGTTGGTGTTTGTTGAGCTAAATGTTCATGCCAGGATAGCATCGTAAGTGCCACTGTTAGTTTCCTGAGGCTGTTGCCACAGAGTACCATAAACTAAGTGGCATAAAACAACAAAAATTTATTGTTTTACAGTTCTGAAGGCTAGAAGCCAGAAATCAAGTTGTCAACAGGGCTGTGCTCCCACTAAAACCTGCAGGGAGCCCTTCTGGCCTCCGAGCTTCTGGTAGTCGACTGAAGCTCTTGGTTACTTGGGCATAATTCCAATCTGTCTTTGTCATAACAGCTGTTCTCCTTGTGTGCCTCTGCCTTCACATGACTGTCTGAAAAAGACAAGAGTAATATTGAATTAGGGGTCCACACTCTTCCAGTATGATCTCATCTTAAGTAATCCTGTCTGCAACAGCCCTGTTTCTAAATAAGATCGTCTTCTGAGATCCTGGGGTGTAAGACTTCAACATATCTGTTTTGAGGGGGTGGGACACAACCCACTTTACTTGGAATGTTTATGTCCGTTCAGAATTCCTGTGTTGAAATCCTAAATCCCACATGATATTTACAAGTGGAGCATTTGAGAGGCGATCAGTGATCAGCTGGTTAGCAGTGGGATTAGTGTCCTTATGAAAGAGTTCCCAGAGAAATATCAGGGCCCTTCTGCTGTGTGAGAGTACAGTGGAAAGTCACTGATCTGAAATAGGAAACAGGCCTACCCAGACCTTGTATCTTCCAGGCCCACATCATGGACCTTGCAGCCTCTAGAACTACATAATAACCTTCTGTTGTTTATAAGCAGTCTACTTTATGGTATTTTGTCATAGTGGCCCACACGGTCTGAGGCACAATCTAACCCAGAATAAGTAGGAACTGTATAATACAGGCATCACCTATGATTGCTGACCTTGTGTCAATGTTAAACTAGTATAAGTAATACCTCAGTCAGTATCTTTACCTTTAGTTTTTCAAATTTAAAATTATTTCTTTAGTCACTCCACAACAATCCAGAAATTTGAAAATGGAGAAAGTGCTTGAATGAACATTTTTCCAGAGAAGGTAGACAAAAGCACACAAAAGATGCACAGTGTCATGAGGGAAATCCAAATACAAACCCCTTCAGGCCTGGAAGTGTAGCTCAGTGCTAAAGTGCTTACTCAGCATGCAGGAGGCCCTCGGTTCAATCCGCAGCAAGTAAATAAAATCATGTCTTTTCACAGTCAGATACCACTTCATGGCCATCAGGATGGTTATGATACAAAAGTTAGTATTGGCAAGAGTTGCAGAAATGAAGAATTGGAATATTTATGGGGTGCAGGTGACGGTAGAGCGGCTATCGGAAACATTTCGGCAGTTTAAGTTATTCACAGAATTACCCCAACAATTCCGTTCCTATGTCTCTACCCCAAAGAATCGAAAACAAATGTTCGCAGACGTGCTGTTCACAATAACCACAAACCAGAAACCATCACCTGTGAATGTACAAGCAAACGGGGGCGTATAATCGTACAGTGACATGTTACTCAGCCATCAAAAGAAACCCAGGACTGATAAAGCATTACACCGTGGGTGAACCTTGAAAATCTCGAGTTAAATGAAAGAAACCAGACCCAGAGGGTCAGTATATGGTTGTTACTTGAAATATTCAGAACAGTTAAATCCACAGAACAGAACACAAAGGTGAGCTGAGCGCCAGCATTTAGCTCTCTGAGTCCCATGTGCTGATGCACTGTGACTAGCCACCATCTGCTCCGGTCACCACGCCCTTTCCCGCCGTGGTGGACACCAGGAACCAAAATAAGCCCTCTCCTTACGTTGCTCTTGTTGGGTATTGGGTCACAGCAACCTGTCTTCTGCCCGAAGCTAACTTCTGTTCAGCCAGTTTTGTAGAGTCAACCCCTTGTGCCTTGTGTCTGTCACAGTGTCACTCACTACATTACAAATCATGGCTGGTCAGATTAGCTAAATAACTCCATGCCCTTAGCGCCCTCTCTTAAGAAAAAGATATTTCTTTATTGAGAGAGACAGAGCATTCAGCGCCGTGATATACATAGGGAGAACGAGCCTTCACCAAGTGCATCACTTACTGCGTCTGCATCATTCCTCACGAGCCATTCACCTTAGTTTGTGAGATAAAGTCCCTGATTCGGAAGCCTAGGGATCTGCCTGTCTGTGCCTTTCCAGAGCTGGGATTACAAGTTCATTACTATAGCTGGCTTTTTATTTGATTTGATTTTATAATTTTATTATTAGGCAGGTGCTCAAGGATACCAGAAGCAGGGATTGGATTCCTTTCGCAGTTACAGGTGGTTCTGAGCCGCTGGACACTGCTGCTCGGAACGGAGCTCAGGTCTTCCGCAAGAAGAGAAATGCTCTTCACCCCTGAGCTGTCTCTCCAGCTCCACACCTGGTTTTTTTCATGGGTGCAGGGGCTTGAACTCTGGTCTTCATGACGATGTAGATGTAACAAGCACTTCACCGTCTCAGTTACCTTCTCAGTCCCTCACTTTTGGTTTAGTTTTAAAGTGCTATTTGTTTGTTTGTTTGTTTGTTTCTGGGTTTGTTTTCTTTTGAGTCACCCCAGCTGGCCCGGAACTCATTATGTAGACTCACTGAGAGTCTCACAGAGAGATCTCTCTGCCTCTGCCTCACAAGTGCTGGGATTAAAGGTGTGAGCTGCCAGGCCTGTTTTTGTTTCTGTTTGAGATAGGGTTTGTGTATCTATGTATCCCATGCTGGCCTCAAACTTGCTAAGTAACCCAAGGATGGCCTTAAACTTGCGATTCTTCTGCCTCCATCTCTGAAGTGCTGGGAGTATAGTCATGTGCCACCATGCTAGTTTATACAGTGGTAGGGGTCATGGTTCCTGTACAATAAGGCACTCAGACAAACTGAGCTACATCCCCAGCCCTAAAGCTTTATGTCCTTTAATTTTTAAAATATTTTATTTATTATTTTTATTTTTTATGTATATGAGTATGTTGCATACATGGGTACACCTGTGTGGTGTAAAGCCCTCGGAGGTCAGAAGAGGGTATTGGATCCCCTGGAACTGGATTTATGGGTGGTTGTGAGCCACCAGGTGGGTGCTGGAAATGGAACATGGGTCCTCTGCAAGAGCAGCCAGTGCTCTTAACCACTGAGCCATCTTTCCAGCTCCTAATATATTTTTTTTAATTTTTGTTTTTTGAGACACTGTCTCACTATGTAGTCCAGGCTGGACTCCAACTCACAGTTTTCCTTTCTGTCTTCCAAGTGCTGGGATTGAAGATGTGCACCACCACACTAGGCCCATGTGTTCTGTTTCTTGAACCAGGGCTTCTTAAACATTCTCCATGTGTGACTTCTTTTCTGCTGAGACATTTTTATGCATCCCTGGATATATAGGCATATGAAATAAGTATACAAAGAGATCATTTAATGATAATAAATCATAAAAGAATTTATTTTCAACAATGATTTGGCATGCACATATTTCTACCATTAATTATTAACGAAATGGTTGGGCTTGTTTGTTTTTACATAAAGAATTAAATCTTGACTGAATATTTGATACTATAAGATGGAGCATTTTCATGTTTTTCTGAGTTGATGGATATTTTGATTTTATAGTCATTAATGCTGAGAATGCTACTTCACATAAATACATAGTACAAAATGACAGAAGTATGTTCAGGATTGTTTCAGAAATTGCTGGAAATTCTTTCCTAATTCCAAGCCAAAGTTCATTTAACAGTTTTTTTTAATGAAATTCAAATCAGCAACTCAAACAGCAATTTTTGAAATAAAATATTCTAACATAATATGATCCAAAGATGTTCTAATTTGGGTCAGTAGTGGTTGGGCACAACTTTAATCTCAGAATTTGGGTGGCAGAGGCATGAGGATCTCTATAAGTTTGAGGAGAACCTGGTCTGTCTGCATAGTGAGTTCCAAGCCAGTCAGGGCTACACACTGAGACCCTGTCTCAGGAAAAAAAAAAAAAAAGAAAAGAAAATATGGGGCTGGAGAGATGCTCAGTGGTTAAGAGCACTGGCTGCTCTTGCAGAGGACCTGAGCTCAGTTCCCAGCACCCACATGGCAGCTAGCAACCAGGAATAACTCCAGTTTCAGGAGATCTGACGCCCTCTTTTGGCCTCTGTGGATATTGCACACATGTGTGCTCTTACATACATATAGGGAAAACAGTCATATTAAAAAAAAATACATTTAGAAAAAGATACACTAATTTGATACATTGTGAATGACATGAAGAAAATATTAAGTCTTTGTTTTCCATAATTTAATCATTATGTTTCTAGAAGGGCAGAAGACTGTATATGTACAGTAAAAGCACTGCAACACATAACATACATTTTTAAAATTAATTAAGAGGCTAGAGTGATGACCTAGCAGTTAAGGGAACTGACTGCTCTTGCAGAGGACCCACATTCGATTCCCAGCACCCACATGGTGGCTAACAATCCTCTGAAACTCTGGTTCCAGGAGATCCGACACCCTCTTCTGATCTCCGTAGCCATCGCCCGACACCATGCACCTATCTACATGTAGATATTATATTCACACACATAAAATAATAATAATAAACTATTTAAAATAAAAATTAATGAAATGGTGGGACAGGCCTTTAATCCCAGCACTGGAGAGGCAGAAGCAGGCAGATCTCTGTGAGTTTAAGACCAACCTGGTCTATATAGTGAGTTCCAGATCAGCTGGGGCTAGAGGAAAACCCTTTTTCTAAACAAACAAACAAACAAGATTGATTGTTATTGTGTATGTTTACGTGCGTTCCAGGGATTGAACTCCGTTCTCAGGCTCCTTTACCTGCTGAGTCATCTCACCCACCCACATGAGATAGTCTTGAATCTGAACCCGGGTGTTTCAGACAGGGTTCCATGGCTTGTGTGGCATGATGGCAGCTGAAGTGCAAAGTATATGTGTTTCCTGTGCAGACTCCGAGGTCATGCCGTGTAGCACAGGTGAGCGTCCCAGAAGCTCCTCAGATTCATTATGTGTTTGATTTTGATTTAATTTTTGGTCGTTACAGATTCAGAAAACTTTTACTGTTGCTAAAGTTTTCACAACCCATATATTCAGTTATGTGACCCTATACAGGGACACAACAACCCATAGTTTAAGAATTTCATAGAGGTGAAATTTATAGTCCAGTAAAAGCTCACTGATGCCAAGCATACAAGTCAGAGAACTGTAACGAATGTTAATTACAGCACCCAGGAGGCAGAGGTAGGTGGATCTCCGTGAGATCAAGGCCAGCCTGGTCTATGTAGTGAGATCCAGACAGCAGGGGCTACAGGGAGACCCTGTCTCAGAAGAAAAAGTGTATCTAGTTTTTGCTTAAGCTAATACATTTGGGATTGGCCAAAGTCCCCAGCAGTACTAAGACCCCCATTCCCTCTGCTCTGACTACCCCCAAACTGCTTTCTGGTCCCTTGTGAGTCATGCTGCTGCAGCCCGAGCTGATGCCCTTACCTTCCCAAGCACGTCGCCTCGGAGAAGCAGTGTTGACTTACATAAGCACACTGACCTCTTGCTTCTCCCCAAAGTCGAAAATCATGAAATCTTTTGCAAGTGAGTTCTTGCTGCCTGTGGACCGGAATGCTAATGCAGGAGACTTGTCTGGTCTAACAGTCCGATCCAAATATGCCTGCGGACAAGGTCAGTGACTGACTTATGGAAGGAAAACTTTAAAAGAAATGAGTATGAAGACCAGCAAGCCAGGGGGATGTGTGGAGCAGGGGTCGGAGCCCCAGAGCAGCTCCAGGACACACGCAGGCAGCATTTTACATTTGAGTTTAATTTAATTTTGAAAAAAATAAAACGCACTTGGATGGTTCAAAACTCAAAAGCTAGGATGGATATACAACATTGAAGGGAGTCTTTGTCTTATCCATTTCCCCGTCAGCCTGTGTCCCCAGAGATAACCACAATTCCTCCCAACTCCAGTCTTTTGCATATTCTTCCAGAGGTTTGCATATAGAAAGATTTGCCTATATAAATATAGGCATGTGGGCTGGAGAGATGGCTCAGAGGTTAAAAGTTAAGCGCACTGGCTGCTCTTGCAGAGGACCAAAGTTCGAATCCCGGCACCTACAGGGAGGCTAACAATCTTCCGAAACTCCAGTTCCCAGGGATCTGACACCATTCATTGCAGGACATGGGTGCACTCACATGCATGCAGGCAAAACATTCATACACATAAAAATAATAAATAAATACAGGCATGTATGTCTCAAGTAGATTTCTATTTTCTGCAAGTGTTAGCAGACTAAACATATCGCTGAATACTATATATATATTTTAAATTTTAATGTTATTATTTTATTATTTTGTTAGCGAGAGAGAAAGCGAGTGAGCCATGGTGCTCAAGTGGAAGTTGGAAGACTTGTGGAAATAGTTTCTCTCCTTCCAGTATGTAGTTCCTGGAGATCAAGTACAGGACTCTCAGGTTTGGGAGTGAGTGCCTCTATCTACAGAGTCCTCTCTCCAGCCCCCACTGTGTATATTTTAGAACTTAAGTGCTTTTTCATTTGTGTTCTGTATTTTCTTGGTATGCCACTCTATTCGCCCAGTAGAGGCAGCATTTCATTTGGACACTGGTATCAGTAGGTCCATGGGATCACAGGGTAATTTCAGTCCACTGTACATAATGACAAGGTCGAAGGGGATAAGCTTGACCTACTGAACGATAATCTAATCTTGGTGGATGGAAGAGAAGTTAACAATTCTGAGCACTTGTTAATGACAATGGATTCTAAGCTGTGTTTCTTAGACTCTGGGGAGTTAACTAACAAGTATAGCCAACTAGGCTGGCCCACTCTTGCCTGCCCAGAAAGTCTCATTCATTGGAGCCTGTGGTGCCGGGAGCACAGGATTCTAAGACAGATGGTCCTCAGTGTTTGAGAAAAAGCTTGCTTTGCAGATTCAAAGGATCTTTCCATGGAAGGAATAACCAACTGGATCGTTAATTCAAATTATGGTTTGATTTTACTCTGATATTTTTAAATGTGAAGAGTTATTGGTGAAGAGGTGAACACTTTTCTCAAGCTCTTCACAGGGTACACAGTGCCAATCCCTGATCTCAGGACTTTACTTGCATTATCCCATTTAACCTATAAGGATTCATTTTACAGAAAGGAAGACTGAGGCCCTGAGGCTGGTAGAGGTTTGCCTAGGGTGGCCAGTAGGGGAGGGAGCTAGGTAATGGGACCAAATGTTTGCAGTGGGCTGGGGGCAGAAAAGCCAAAGGTTAGGAATGGTGGCACATAATCCCAGCACTTGGTAGGCAGGTGGATTTCTGTGAATTCAAGGCCAACTTTAGTTAGGTATCAAGTTCTAGACCACCCAGGGACACATAGTGAAACCCTGTCTCACAACAACAACAACAACAAAACAGTCCAGCCAGGAAAGGTTAATTTCAGTATCACAATATCTCAGTCCATTTGTTTTCAGTAGGTTAAGTTTAAAAAAAAATTTCATTTTTATATGTATGCATGTATGTAATGTAAGTGCACCCATTTCATGCGAGGTCAGAAGAGGGCATTGGATCCCCTGGAACTGGGAGTTGTGGATGGTGGTTAGATACCATGTGGGTCCTGGGAATTGAACCTCGGTCCTCTGCAGGAACAGCCAGTGCTTTAATCTCTGAGCCATCTCTCCAGCCCCAGTAGGTTAAGTTTTAATACATATTTCCTAATTTTAGAATGCTTAAAGGCTCCATGCCAACTAGAATTTTTTTTAATTTTAATTTTATTATTAGTGTGTGTGGGGTGGGGTAGGGGTCAGAGGACAACTTTGTGGAGTCTGTTTTTTCCTTCCACCATTACGTGTGTTCCAGGAATCAAACTCAGGTCTCCACGCTTGAGCAGCAAGTGCTTTGAGCCCTTGAGCCATCTCACTGGCCCCAAAATATATTTAAAGATATTATTATTATGTGTATGATTGTTTTGCCTGCATGTAAGTGTACCAAGTGAGTGCATCACCTGGAGGCCAGAAGAGGGCTTTGGATCCCCTCGAACTGGAATTACAGATGACTGCTAGCTGTGTGTGCTGGGAACCAAACCCACGTTCACCGGAAGAGCAGCAAGTGCTTGGAACTGCTGAGCCGTCTCTCCAGTGGCCCTCCCCATGTTTCTTTAATATGTTTCAATGTATTAATATCATTGTCTGTACTTGCATAGATGATGTGTTTGTGTGAATTCAGGCATGTGTGCCATAGTGCATGTGTGGAGAGCAGAGAACAACTTGTGGGGATCAGTTCTCTCCTTCAACCTTTATGTGGATTGAACTCAGGTCATCAGATTTGCGCTGTAAGCACCTTTACGGGCTGAGCCATTCGGCCTGCTTTTTTATTTTAAATCTGGGCTAGTAGTGTCACTCCAGTAATAGAGAATGCTTAGTATTCACAAGGCCCTGGGTTTCATCCCAGATCCGAAAACAAAAGAACAACAACAAAAATCAAAGGTAAATGGAAACCTAAGTATCCTTCTGGCTGTCTCTTCTGGGTTGCTGTCCATCTCCTGCTTCCCTCCGAATTCCCTGCCTGGACGCCTGGGGGGCTCCTGCTGGGATTGAGTCTGCGCAGTTTGGGATATACCTGGGATCTGAGGTTTCTATGTGAAAAGAGAAAGATGGTTGTGGTTCAGTGTTGTGGAGGGGCCCAGGCCCACATGCTCTGCAGGGCTGACAGGATCCCCTCCCACTTCCTGCTTATAGCAGCGTTCCCCCTTGCAGGAGAGTGTTCTAAAGGACCTAATGGCCTTTAAAAAAAAGTTTTTTAATTCCAAGTAATAATCATTTGTGGGGGATAACACCATTTTTGGCGGCTCACAGAGCTCGCTACAGAATGAGCCAGTGAGGTTAATTGACATACATGTCTGTTACTTTGTGGGGAGAACATTTAAAGTCTGCTCTTAGCTATCTTGAAATACACAGTCCTTTACTAGCCACAGTCACCATGCCGTGTGACAGACTTCCAGAACCAATTTCTCTGGTCACTGCAGCTTAGTGCCCTTTGACCAAACCCTCTCTCCCTCACTCCATCAGCCTCCCATTCTCTACTCTCTGTTTCTATGAATTCCACATCTAAGGGGGCTGACACAGTATTTGCCGGTTTATTTCATTAAGTCCCATATTCCATAGGTCCATCCCTGTTGTCACAAACGTCAGAATGGTATGCCATGAGTACAGGTCAGCACCCTCCTTCTACCGTGTGGGCCTCAGGGATGGAGCTCAGGTGGTCAGCCCTGGGCACATGCTATCACACCACTCCCCACCTGGAGAGCCATCTTGTCAGCTCCCCTCTCCGTTTTTGGAGACACGGTCTCCTTGTAGCCCTGGTTGGCCTGGAACTTGATATGTAGAGCAGGCTGGCCTTGACCCACAAAGATCTCCCTGCCTTTGCCTCCTGAGTGCTGGGATTAAAGGTGTGGGTGGTGGAGTGGTTTGCTTTCCTCATGTAACTTGGTTTATCCTGCTTTTCTGACACAGTATTTTGTCCATGTGATGGACCTTCTGAGCCTGAGAGTCCTCCTCTGTAAAGTAGGGATTGTGGTGCTTCCTTTTCTTTTATGTACAAATATTTTATGTATTTATCTTTAATTTTATGTGTGTGAATGTATTCCCTGGATGTGTGTAAAGGCACTCACTGGGTCATGCAATGCCCACTGAAATGAGAAGGAGGCATCAGATCCCCTGGAACTGGAGTTACAGACAGTTGTTAGCTACTATGCGGGTGCTAGGAATGGAACCTAGGTCCTCTGTAAGAGCGGCCAGTGCTCTTAACCACTGAGCCATCTCTCCAGGCCATCTTTGTCCTTGACTTACTTCCTGGAGCTTAGTAGCTGCCCATGCTATTTACTTTTCTGGTTGCTGTGACCAAACACTTGACAAAATACCTGACAGAAGCAACTTAAGGCCAGAGGCTTTATTAAGCTCATGCTTTCAGAGAGTGCAGGCCATCACAGCGGGGAAGACAGGAACGACTCCCGCAGTAATGGGGACTGCAAGCCATCGAACACATCTCAGGGGCTTAGGAAGCAAAGAGTTCGGGCTGGAAGTGGGGCCAGGCTATAATGCCCAGAGCTGTCCTATGGTCTCATGTCCATCAGTAGACCCTGTATCTAAGATTCCAAACCTTCCCAAAACAGTGCCATCCACTGGTGGGCCAAGTGTCCAGATACATGAGCCTGTGAGGCTGGAACACTGCTTATAACTGCTTAATAACCTCAGTGTTATTTATGAACAATTCAAGAGGCCATGAAGGGACTGCTGTGTTTTTTTGTTTGTTTGTTTGTTTTCAAGACAGGTCTTATTATACAGCCCCAGCTGGCCTAGATTTGCTGTGTAGACCAGGATGGCCTCAAACCCAAAGATCCACCTGTTCCTGCTGCTGGAGTGCTGGGATTAAAAATACAGGCCCCGAGACCTGGCTGTAATAGTTACTTTTGTGCTCCTATAACATCATACCCGAGGCAACTGGAGGAAAGGCTTATTTCAGTTCACAGTTTCAGAAGGTTTCAGTTCATCATGGTAGGAAGACACAGATGAGCAGCCTAGTTCATGGTAGTGACAGCCTGTGTCAGAGGCGGTTCAGGTGGTATCAGGCTAGAAGGCAGAGATGGAAGGGAGAGGGGCCTGGGACCAGGGGCAAGGTCCTACCTCCCAGAGGTTCCACAGCCTCCCAAAAGAGCAAGCATTCAAACATGAGTCTGTGAGGGACATTTTAGATTCAAGGTATTACAGTGACTCTTAATTAAAGCTAGATAAAACACCAGTGTCTCTCCAGACCGATACTATTTACAAGAGCCACCAACTGGAATCAATTCAAGTGTCTACTGGTGGGTAAGCAAAATGTGGCATATATATGTGTGTGTGTATGTGTATGATGATCTACATATATAGATCAAGGGTACAGGGCCAGACTTTTGATCTACACATATAGATCAACGTATGATGAAATATTATTCAGCATAAAAAAAGAGGAAAGAAGCCAGTTAAATGTCTCACTGGGTAAAGATACTTATCACGAAAACTGACAACCTGAGTTCAATCCTTGAATCCCATATTTTGTTTTTGTAATATTTTATTTATTATTTTTATTTTATGTATATGAGTGTATTGTTTGCATGTATGTGAATGTGCCCATGTTGTGCAGTGCCCACAGAGGTCAGAAGAGGGTGTCCAATTCCCTTGGAACTGAAATTACAGACTATTGTTAACTACCATGTGGATGCTGGAAACTGAACCCCACATTTTGTAAGGAGATAGTTGACTCTGACTTCCAAACAAGTGCTGTGGCATACATGTGGGTGTGTGTGTACTTGCACAAAAAGAAATGAGTAAGTGTAATTTTTTGCAGATTAAACAATATTTTATTCATTATTTTTATTTTATGTGTATGAATGTATTGCCTGCATGTGTGTAAGTGCGCCTGTGTCATGCAGTGTCCACAGAGGTCAGCAGAGGGCACAGGATCCTCTGGAACTGGAGTTAAGGATGGTTGTTAGCCACTCTGTGAGTGCTGGAATTTGAACCCAGGTCCTCTGCCAGCACTCTTAACTGCTGAGCCATCTCTCCAGCCCCTGCATCATGATGTTTTAACAGTTGCTCCTCTTCCACTGTGCACATGGTCACATCCTTACTTAACCAGTTTTCCGCTGGTAGATTCTCAGCTGTTCCAAGTTTTGCTCTTATGAACAAATTGTGGTAAACATAGTAATAATATCATTTATTGTTTCCTATGTATCAGGCACTATCCTAAAGTTCCTTTTTTCCCCTCTCTGAGATAGGTTTTTGCTGTGTAGCCCAGGCTGGCCTCAGACTTATTATGTGGTTCAGAGAAGCCTTGAACTCATGAAAATCCTTTTGCTTCAGCCTCCTGAGTGCTGGGATTACAGCCTTGTGCCACCATGCCCAGTTTTGTGCAGTACTGGGGACTGGTCCAGGGCCTTGAGCATGCTAGGCAAGCTCTCTGGCAACAGAGCTACATCCCCAAGCCCTTGATTAGGTTTAAACACTGTGTGTTGGGGTGGGGAGATGGTGCCTGCCACTAAGCTTGACGGCTGAGTTCAGTCTCTGGGACCCATATGATGGAAGGCAAGAACTGATTCCTGCAAGCTACCCTCTGAGCTGAAGATCAGGTGTACAGTGGCATAATTAAGCCTCCCCTGCCCGGCCCCCCCAATGGATAAATAAATGTAAAAAAAACAAAAACAATTTTGAGTGTCTCTATTCAAGACAAGTCAGCTGTCTCCAAATACTCTCCCATGTTTAATGTAATCCTAGCAGCTCTACTGTAAGATAATACCACTGTGATCTCTGTTTTGTAGTTAGAGAAAGTATAGTTCAGAGAGGTCTAAGTCCCTTGTTGGCATCATCCAGCTAGTGAGTGACAATGGTAGGATCTAGATAAGACTCCTCAGGTTCTAAGGCTTTTGACATCCATAATGAAGTTTATGCATATTTAATTCCTTTTTTTCCTCTGAATTGTGGGTGTCCCAAGTACTGAAATAGGTTTCTTGAATTCCCTTTATTGTAGCCACTGAATTCGGGGAATTTGTGAGCCAGGAGATTGTTAGGTCCCCCATCTAGCTCTTTTGAATCCAAAATTGAGTTCAAAAGCCCTGGGCCCAGGGTTGGAGAGATGTCTCAGTGGTTAAGAGCACTGGCTGCTCTTGCAGAGGGCCTGGGTTTGCTTCCCAGCACCCACATGGCAGCTAACAAACATCCATAACTTCAGTTCCAGGAGGTCTGATGCCCTCTTCTGGCCTTCTCAGGCATTGCATGACATGGGTGCACTTACATACCTGCAGGCAAAACACTCATACATATAAAATTAAAAGATAATAAATCTTTTAAATTAAAAAAAGCTCACAGACTTCATAGATTAGTGCATTTCTCACCTCTCATCAGAGAGGCTTATTTTCCCAGTGGACAGAGATTAATATATGAAACCACATCTGTTCAAAGAGCAGAGAATAAGTGATTATAGAATGCTCCTCCCCAAACATGACATCTGTCTCATACAAATTCCTGTGCAAACTCAGGGAATATCACAGAGGATTGTGTAGAAAGACTGCAAGAGCCAGAGGACTGGGAAGACTGCTGGGAATTAGTGTCTTCTGGACATGACAGGGCTATTGAATCCATGAACTGTCAGCAGTTGTGGTAACTTGCATAAGACTTGCACAAGATCAAACCAGTCAACATTCCAGCATGCATGGGGAACGGGCCTAGAAGGCACCACATCCTATGAAAAAGCAATAAGCAGTCAAAGGCTTCTTGAAGGGAGAGAGAGTGAGTTTTCTCCAGGGATGTGGTCCCTGGTAGGTTGCCTGTGCTTCAAGGGATTAGCCCTACACCCTTGCACATATGGGCAGAACTAGCTGAACTCAGTGAGCTATACAAAGGAGGGGGCTGAAGAGATGGCTCAGTGGTTAAGAGTACTAGTTGCTCTTGCAGAGGACCCAGGTTTGATTCCCAACACCTATATGGCAGCTAATAACTGTCTGTAACTCCAGTTACAGGAGATCTTACGCCCTCTTCTGGCCTCCGTGGGCATTGCATGACATGGGTGTACTTACATACGAGCAAGCAAAATATTTATACACATAAAATATACATAAATACATTTTTAGAAAGAAGGAAGAGGAGGAGGAGGAGGAGATGAAATTGAGAAAGAGATGTGTGTTTTGAGGACTGGGAAAGAGTTGGAGGTGGGGAGAGAGGGATGCCTATGGTCAAATACATTGTAATCATGTATGAAATTTTCAAAGAATAAATAAAATTAGAAAAAAAAGCCCTGGTCCATTTCTCCTTAAGAACATTCATAGACTTGCTGGGGCTGTAGCTCGGTCGGGAGACTGCTTGCATAGCTTGCATGGAGCCGTGGGTTCAGTCCCCAGCACTGTCTATAGATGTGTGGCGCTCTCTATAACTCTAGCACTCAGGGAGTAGAAGCAGGAAGATCAGGAGTTCAAGGGCTAGCCTTAGCTATATATCAAGTTTGAGGCTGGGCTCGTCTGGTCTACATGAAACTTTATCCCTCTCAAAAAAGAAGAGAGAGAATGTTCACGGAGTTACCGACAAAGCTATCGAGTCTTCCTCGTCACTGACAGAATGCCTTTCATCCGGGTGGTCAATGCCGGGAGACAGGCCCAGGGCTTTCAGATGTGCCTAGCTGCTGGCTTGCGTGCTGTTCTCTCAGTCTCAAGAGAAGCACACTGGGTTCTCCGTCTTGTCCAACCCCGAGTGTGTCCCTGTTAGAGAAGGTTCCACGGGGCAGCAACCATGCAGGGATGGCTCTTAAATCCAGCAGCTACTTAGACAACTGCCTTTTTTTTTTTTTTTAACACAGGCCCTAGGAACCAACACAAGAGCCAAATGTCTGCTTCCCCAGAAGTAGCTCCTGGAAACAGATGAACTTTACTGGAGAAGAGCAGGAACTATGGATGGGGTGGTGCAGGGAAGGGTGTGACCACAGTTACGATCCCTGGGGCTCCTGGGAATGTTACTGAACTTAGGGTCACAGCCTGTGTCCCAATGAGCCAGGTCCAGTCACTCTTCCTCAGTAAGCCTACTAAAAGAGCCAAATTAATAGTGAAAAGCAGAAAGGAAATTTATTCAGTGTGGCCACGTTGGGAATAGGGACAAAGAGATCTGGGGACCCTCCTAACCCACCCCCAAGTCCATCTTCCAGGTCCTGACGTGAGGCTAGGGTTTAAACAGAAAGCAAGAGGTATGTATAACTCAACAGTCTGGCTAGGTTGGTCCTCACCCACCACTGTCTCAGCTTCCAGTCTCCTCAGACGGCTGCAAGGTCATCTGACAAGTTGAGAATCGTTCTCTTGGATGGAGGTTCCTCCTCAGGATCCACCAGGGCTTCAGCCATTGCTCCGGTAGGAGATTCTTGGGGAAACTCTAACTTCTTGGGGTCCATTCCTCCAATAGCCTGATGGCCAAAGAGTGTTTTTTTGTTTTGTTTTGTTTTGTTTGTTGAGATAGGGTCTCCCTGTAGCCCTGGCTGTCCTGGAGCTAGCTCACTATGTAGACCAGGCTAGCCTCAATCTCACAAAGATCCACCTGCATGTGCCATCATGTCAGAGTATCTCTCTGGAATATAGTCATTCCTGCTGGACAGGCTTTTTATGGGACACTGCAGGGACATCTCACCAACTCATGGGAGGGTGGGGACATGAGAAACTGAGAAGCCATGGGAGACTGGATAGCGTCCATAGTGACACTCTGAGTGAGAGAGATAGTGTCCTAGTGAACTATGCGTGAGTTGAATGTTCCCACACCAGCCCCAGCTACAGCTTCCCAGGTTTTAAATATCCATGCAGAAATTTGCATATATTCAAATCTAGCTCCTTATTTGCATATTTGCCAATTTCTATTATGAGAGGTTTTTTTTTAATCTTGTTCTTATTTCCTGATTTGAAAGATATCTTTCTGTTTCTATTCTAATGGTAGTTATCCTGGTAATTCAACTTGCTACCTGACTTATGAATTCTTAAAATTAATCAATGTCTTCTCCCTTGAACTGAAAACTTCCTTAAACACTTTAATTTCATTAGCCGGCCTCCAGCTATGTGTGAGTATGGCTGTGTTTTTTAAACATTAGTTCATTTTTCACTCCTCAGAAGACATTGTTATAATTTTATGTTGTCAATGACTACTATGAATTATTTAGAAATATCTTAATTTCCAAATACACGGGGATTTTTGCACTTACCTTTATTAATTTATGGTTATAAATGCATTGTGGTCTGAAAACATTCTGGGTCATTTAAATGCTTTGGAATTTTTTCAGACTGTCTTCATGTCCCAGGACACGTCTGGTTTCTGTGTTTCTGGGAGTGCAATGCAGTGTTCTGATGCCATGTTCGGAGACTTCCTGGGCCAGGCCCAGGAACTGCTGTGACTGTTTTTGTCTGCTAGGCCCAGTAATTACTGGCACTTGGCTTGTAGGCTCTGGATGATTGCACATTTATCTGCTTCTCTGCCTCCCTTTTTTGATTATACCTTCTAAAGAGTATGTTATTACGTACATGCAAATTTAGAATTGTCATATCTCCCAGAAAAATTGAATTTTTATCTTTATGAGGTGACCTCCCATTACAAATATATATATTGCCTTTAAAGCCTATTTGCTTTCATAGCTAATCTAGTTGTATTGGCTTTTTATTGTATAGCATTTGTTATGGTTTGAATTTTTCTCCCCTTTAGAACCTGCCAGGTGCTGAGCAATGGAACCAAAAAAATTTTTTTTAATTTAATTTATTTTATTTTTTGTATCTGAGTCTATTTCATGCATGTATGTAAGTGTACCAGTGTCCTGCAATGCCTGTGGAGATCAGAAGAATGTGTTGGATCTCCTGGAAGTGGAGTTATGGACAGTTGTTAGCCACTCCATGGGACTCAGCAGTTAAGAGCACTGACTGCTCTTACAGAGGACCCTGGTTCGATTCCCAGCACCCACATTGGCTAACAACCACCTGAACCTCCAGTTCCAGAGTTCCCTTGAAGGCCAGAGAAGGGCGTGAGATCCCCTGGAACTGGAATAACTGTTGGTTTTCAGTTGCTTTGTGGTGCTGGGAACCAAACGTGGGTCTTTAGCAAGTATTCTTAACCACCGAGCCACCTCTCTAGGACCCCACATTTTATTTTTTTTTTATCTTTTTGAGATAGGGTCTCTCTACAGTCCCAGCTGGCTTGGAACTTGCTATGTAGACCAGGCTGGCCTTGAACTCACGGACAGCCTCCTGCCTCTGCCTCCTGAGGCCTGGGATTAAAGGCCTGGGCCACCACACCCAGCGCCACATTCTACTTCTGATGCAGCATCCTTTTTGGAAATGTCAGGGAGACATTACTTTTCTGTTCAAACATTCAAAAGTCTTTTCATTACTCTTAGAATAAAATGCAAATTCTGGGCCTGGTGTGCTCGAGGTCTGCTACCTCTGATTTAATCCACTTCCTGCTTTTTTGTTCACAGTTGTGCCTCTAGCCACACCTGACCTCACTCAGCTCCTCTCAGGGCCTTTCTCCTTTTCCTCTGCTCTCCTGCAGGCTGAGGACAGGCATTCCTCATCATTCAGCTTGAGTGTCACCGCATCAGGAAATCCCTCCTCCCTACCCCGTCTGAAGCAGGAATCCTATCCTACCCTTCTCGGCTTTAACTTTCTTTGTAAACTGTAACTGTGTCATTATTGTGTAGATACTAGACTGTAAATTCCATGAGGTCAATGCATTCATTAGCTTGACTCTTCCCTAGTGTCTAGAACAGTGCCGGGCACAGAGGAGGGTCTCATGTGTGACTGTTGAATAAGTGTGTGTTGTATCTATTTCACCGAGAGAATGAATGTGAAATTGTATGTATGTATGTATTTATTTTTGGTCTTTTTGAGACAGGGTCTCCCTGTAGCCATGCATGGCTGGCCTGGAACTCACTATATATAGAGACCAGGCTGGCCTCCATCTCACAGAGATCCGCCTGCCTCAGCTGGGATTCCAGGCGTGCATACCATGCCCAGCTTGTAGAAAACATTTCTAATACAAATGCAGCCCAAGCCTCTAATTTCATCATGGTTTCGCTGTAATGTGGGATTTAATTCTCTGAATGCATTAACACCGTTTGTGTGGTGACAAATCCTCAGTTCTCCTGAAAGAGATCCCTGTTATCTCTTGGAGTCCTCAGAGAAGGGCTCACAGGGAGTGGCCTGGGGAGTGTGGGCCAGAAAGAGCCACTTGCTACATCTGCAGGAATTCTGTGAGTGGGTTGTTACTCTGTGGTAGCTTGAAATTGGTCCCTGTGGGAATATTTACATCATGGAAATCAGCAAATGCTGCAAAGCAGGGTGCATTTTTTTTTTCCCTTTCTTTCTTTTTATTTTTTAAAATTAGAAGCAGTATCTTAATACAAGGATGCGCTGGTTAGTATGTGGGAGTCCCCAGGTGGCCTCTGCGCTCCCTGGCCAGGCCCCACAGTGAGGCCTCTGGAATCCTTCCTTCCCTGACTGCCATTCTAAGAAGGCCAGTGTCCTGGCCAAGGCGCACGTCACGTCCTGACAGAGAGCCAAAGGTGAAGTTCAGGGCTGGTCCTGCAGTGGAGAAATGGGCCCCGGTACCCCAAACTCCCGGGCACCCTAAACTCCCTCTCTAGTGCTCCTTGTCTTCTTTTAAAAAAAATTTGCAGAGGGGATTGGGAAGATAGGTCAGTGGTTAAAGTGCTTGCCACACAAGGGTGAGGACTAGAGTTTGAATCCCCAGAAACCCACATAAATGCTAAGTGGGCATGGTGGCTTGCCTGTAATTCCAGCCGTAGAAAGTAGAGACAGAGGATCCCCAGAGCAAACTGGATAGTGAGGCTAGCCATGCTGGTGAGTTCGGGGTTTGAGTGAGAGACCTTGCCGCAGTCAGTAAGTGGAGGAAGAGGCACAGCAGTCTGAGGCCTTCACGTGTATCTGAACCACACATATGTAAAAACATGCATACACACATGCACACCACACACACACAAAGAGGAAAAAACATTGTGTGTCTCTGTGTGTGTGTCGTCCTCTTTAATTGTGTCTCATCTTATTTATGTATTTATTTATTTTGGTCTTTTGGTCTTTTTGAGACAGCGTCTCCTGGTCACCCAGGTGGCCTGGAACTCGCTATGTAGACCAGGCTGGCCATGAACTCACAGAGATCCGCCTGCCTCTGCCTCTCAAGTTCTGGGACTAAAGGCACTGGTACTATGTCTGGCTGCCTCCCTTTACTCTTTAAGCTAGACTGGATGATCTTGGAGTCCCAGGGATCTTTCTGTCTCTCTCCCCAGCTCTGGGGTCACAGACAAGTGCCACCACTCCTGGCAAATGGGTGCTGGGCATCTAAAGTCAGAGCCTCATGCTTGTGTGAGCAAGCACAGTATCCACCGAGCCACATCCCTCATCCATTAGGTATTTTCTTTTACTTTTGTTTCTGTTGAAGTCAGGAATCACAGTTCAGTGGTACATTTTGCTTGACATGGGTTGAGGTCTCTGAGTTCCATGCCAAGAATTACATTTTAACAGAGGGGTGCAGAGAAGGGGGGGCAGGTATGAGAGAGAGGGAGGGGAGAGAGAGAAACAGTAGAAGCAGTGAGTGTATTGCCTGCATGTGCGTAAATGCACCCGTGTCGTGCAACGCCCACAGAGGTCAGAAAGTGGTGTTGGATCCCCTGGAACTGGAGTTACAAACAGTTGTTAGCTGCCATGTGGGTGCTGGGATTTGAACCTGGGTCTTCCTAACTGCTGAGCCGTCTCTCCAGCCCCCGCTGAGGAATTTATTTATTTACTTATTTATTTTAAGTAGAGCAAGTACAGCTCTATTAAGGAAAAGCCAAATCTAGGAAACAGTTGGAGTTGTAGGCCTAAAGATCCCAAGACAGACTTCAGTGGCAGCTAGAGTCTTCATAGATGAAAATTTCAATGGAGCTAATGAAAAGTTGGGGGGTGCGGGGGGGCGGACAAGGAGAATACCAAGACCAGAGACCCACAGAGGAAGACTAGAAAGAAGTGAAGGAACTGGGTAGAAAGTTGGTGGTGTGGAAGGCAGTAGGAGCCGAGGGAAGGATGCTTCGTGGTGGAGGAGGTCGACAGCATCAGAGACCAAGACTAAGCCATGGGCTGGAGCAGCTTCGGGGTGCAGAAGTCAGATACTAGGTTGAGCAACCAACGGAAGCAGACACTGAGGAGCAGATCTTTGCAGGCTTGGGACCGTGGAGGATGGAAGAATGATGGTCCTGGGTAGACTGGCCGGGCCTGTTTCTCCACTTTGCCATCTCGGATTTAGTCCATCTTTTTTTAAAGTGTTTTATTTATTATTTTTAGTTTGTGTGTGTGAGTGTATATTGCCTGCATGCATGTACATTCACCCATGCTGTGCAATGGCTGTGGAGGTCAGAAGAGGGCATTGAATCCCTTGGGACTGGATGGTTGTTAGCTGCCATGTGGGTTCTGGGCATCGAACCCGGGTCCTCTGCAGGAGCAGCCAGTGCTCTTCATTGCCGAGCCATTTCTCCAAACCCAGAATTAGTCAATTTCTAAACACTTCTCCTTCCCCTCTGATGCAATCCAGATCCTTGAGTATGCTAGGGAAGCACGCTGCCCCTGGCCTCCTCTTCCTTGATTTGACAGGAAAGGTGACTGATAGGGTTTTGTTGTAAATTTTTAGAAATTTTAATTTTTATTAGTGTAGAATCAGTGGAGATTAGCAAATGGTTTTGTTTTGTTTTCATTTTTGAGTCTCAAATATCCCAAACTGGATTCCAGCTCCCTTTGTAGTTGAGGATGACTTTGAACTCCTGGTCCTCCTGCCTCTACCAGAATGACAGGCATGTGCCACCAGGCCCAAGTTCTGTGCTGCTGAGGTGCAGGGCCTCGTGCGTGTCAAGCAAGCAGTCTACCACCTGAGCCACGCTCCAGCCCCAGATTTGATTTTTTCAAGCAATTATATTTTAACATCATGAGAATCTCTACTAAATCCAGAAAAGGTTACCTCTTCCAGGCCTAGCTAATTCCTAGAGGAGTGAACTTGCCTGTGAGCTCACCTTGCCTTCATATGCAAACCAACCAGTCAGAATCAGTAAGGTTTCTAACCTCCCAGGTCTAAACCCCACACAGCATGCCAGAACTTCCCCTGCCCAAATCACCACTTTGCCTGAGACTGACAATTTGGTACAGTTCCTGTATCCCAGCACCTCTGAAATTATTCCAAGTACACAATCCTAACCTGCTAGCTCTTTCCCAGCCTCTCCCATTCCGTCCGGTGAAAACCATAATAAAGGCTGTCGCCCACGCTTTCCTCTCCATTCCACGCTTCCTGTACAATCCTGTGACTTTCCCATGTGGCCTGTGTGGTGTGGTCAGCCCTGTCTGGCAGTCTGTGTAATAAACTTTTCTTCCTATGTCTCTGCCTTTCCACACCTGATTTAAACACAATCCCAGGTATGTTTGAAAACATCTCTGCAATTATTTCGATTTCTAAAACGTGGTGGTATACTGTAGCAGATAGAAAATTGGTCTTGTCCCTGTTCTAGACTCTGGAGTGTGTGTGTGTGTGTGTGTGTGTGTGTGTGTGTGTGTGTGTGTGTGTGTTGGGGTGGACTTACACATGCTAGGAAAACAGTTTACCTGACAGAATGTGTAAATTGCAAAAGAGATATAAGCTCCATTAGAGGAAGCCATAAAGTCGTAAGTTGTTTAAAGTAACCAATTAGCCCTGAATTGGCAAGTCTGGCCTCACAGTCTCATCAAGCAATCACTCCCTGAACTAAAGAACTGTTTGTGAAGCCTTTAGGACCTTGAGATACCAGCCTGCTCCCCTGGATTGGGGATCTTAAAACAGGGGTTTCGATCATTCAAGGACACCAAATCTTGGCACCAGACACATTCTAGCTGGGCCCAAAAGAATAAAACCTGTCCCCTTTCCTCACTAGGGTACAGAGAGATTTCTGTTCTCCGAGAAATGTCTCTATTTTCACTGCATGAAAATATGCATTCCTTTCCTGTTGCAGGTCTGGCTCTGGGTTTTATTTCTTAACTCTAATCGCCATTCCTTTTCCTCTCCCCAAATCTAACATTGCCTTTGATCTATAATTCCAGAAACAGTTCTTTTGTTTGTTTGGTCTCTGGTAGCCCAGTTGGCCTGGAACTCATGTAGACCAGGCTAGCCTTGATCTCATAGAGAACCACCTGCCTCTGCCTCCTGAGTTCTGAGATTAAAGATGTGTGCCACCATGCCCGGCTCAGCAAACACATCTAATGGCTAAGCCATCTCTCCAGCCCCTACCTAGACTTTTCTCGATGGTGTTCTCAGCTTTATTCTTCAATTCACTTTAGAGTCTCTTTGTTAGGTTCCAAGACAAGAAAGGTGTTTGAAAAATTTGAGATAGAATATGACTTTTACATTGATTTGAAGGAGGAACATTACTTTAAAAAAATATTTTATATTTGTGTGTATGGGTGTATTGCCTGCATGTATGTAGGTATACCCATGTTGTGCAATGCCTATGGAAGGCAGAAGAGGGCATCAGATTCCCTAGAACTGGAGTAATGGATGGTTGTTAGCCACCATGTGGGTGCTGGGAATCAAAACTGGGTCCTCTGTAAGAACAACAAGTGTCCTTAACCACTGAGCCATCTCTCCAGCCCAGAAAAGCAAGTGCTCTTAACTGCTGAGCCATCTCTTTAGCCCTCCAAGATTTTATTTTGAGACAGTGTCTCATGTAGCCCAGGCTTGCCTCAGACTCACAATGTAACCAAGGATGACCTTGAACTTCCAATCCTCCTATCTCTGCTTCTTAAGTGCCAGGATTACAGTCTGTGTGCCCAATGACTTTATGTGGTGCTGGGGACTGAACCCAGGACTTTGTCCATGTTAGGCAACTCTACCAACTGAGCAACATTCTAGCCCTTTATTAGGTTTAATCACTGTCTGCATTCAAGACAAGATAGTTATTTCCAAGTGTTCTCTCCTCAGACTTAAATTTTTTTGTTTATTCATTTTTATTTTATGCATAGGAATATACTGCCTCATGTGTGTCTGTGCCATGCAGTGCCTGCTGAGGTCAGAAGAGGGCGTCAGATCCCTTGGAATTGGAGTTATAGACAGTTGTTAGCTGCCATGCATGTGCTGGGAACAGAACTCGGTCCTTTGCAAGAGTACCCAGTGCTCTTAACCACTGAGTGGTCGCTCCAACCCTCTACAGTCTTTTTCTCCATAAGGGGCACACTTGTGGTAAGTTTATTTCTACTTCCTTTATGTGTTTATAATATTGTGAATGGACCCTTTCTGCATTATATTTTCTAAGTATTTTTTATTGTTGGATGGGAATGCTATTGATTTTTGTATATTTGTTTTGTAATTGGCCAAGTTCCTGGACCCAGTTAATATATTTAATGGATTTCTGGGAGGGATTTCTAGATATTTAATCATATGAAGTTTAAATAATGATTACTTTGCCTCCTCCTTTCTAATATTTCTATCTCTTTTCATGTACTTCCCTAATTGAGTAGGACTTTCAGAACAATGTTAATTAAGAGTTGTATAAGGAGGTGGAGGTCGGAGGATCATGTTTGAGGTTAGTCTGCACAACGAAATGAGATTCTGTCTCAAAAAAAGTTACTGTAGGATTTCTTGATTGTTCTTCACCTAAAGGAACCATTGGTAGAGTTTCATTGTGATGCAGATGTTGACTAGAAACATTAAAAAAATTTAAGGCCATTCATGGTGGTACATGCCTGTAATACAAGTACTTGGGATGGAGAGCAAGATCCAAAATTCAGTCATTCTCTACATAGTGAGCTCTAGGCCAGTCTGAGTTAGAGATCCTGATTCAAAAAATAAATAAATATGGTTGATGAGGACTGGCAAGATGGCCTAGTGGGTAGAGGCGTCAGCTGTCAAGCCTAAAGACTTTAGTTTGAAACCCAAGATCCACATGGTGGAAGGAGAGGACCAGTTTCCACAGCTTGTTCTATGGCCTCCACATTCATGCCATGGAACGTGAGTACACACACACACACACATACACACGTACACACACACACACACACACACACACATACTACAAATGTAAGTTAAAAATTAAAATTTCAGAAACGTAGGGATATTTGTCAAATATATTTCATTATCTTTTAAAATACAATGGTTTTCTTTTTAAAATTATTAATCAGATATGTTATATCAATAGATTTTCTAATATTGATCTATATTTTTATTCCTGTAATGAATACCACTTGGTCTCAGCATATTTTTCTCTTAAAACATTATTGTGATCTATTTTCTAGAATAAATTATATTAATAGATTTATTAATATTGAACCATCCTAACATTCCTATAATCAATATCACTTGATCATGGTATATTTCTCTTCTAATATACTGAGGCTTTCCTGGCTAATTTTTTTTTAAAGGGCATGAACTTGGTCTGTAAACTCATTTGTCGAGAAAAATCATATCCTGCCATGCTTTTATTTAGGAGTTTTGTATCAAAATAAGAGAGGGAGGTTGGTTTGCTCCGTTTCTTTTCTGCACTATTCTTTTCCGGTTTGGCAGACAGGGTCTTTCTAAACAACAATAGGAATATTTCTTTCTTTTTCTATGTTCTGGTAGACTTGTCCCTGTTAATTGATGTAACTGTCCAGTCTCTAGGATGCATTATTCCCATCTAATATCTGAACAGAGTGAGGTCCTTACCTACCGCCATTAACCCTGAGGGAAGGGTGGTCATAAACTTTGTTGCTAAGAGACACAGTGCTTGTCCTTGTTTCTGCTCCCATAACAAAATATCTGCCAGGTGTGGTTCCATACGCCTGCAGTCCCAGCACTTGGGAGGTGGAGGGAGGAGGATCAGGAGTTCAAGGTCATTCTCAGCTATACATCTAGTTCAGGGCCCGCCTGATCTATTTAAGACCCTGTCTCAAAAACAAAAACAAAATTCGGGACTGGGTAACTTATGAATAAAAGAAGGTTTTTGTTTGTTTGTCTTCATATTTCTGGAGGCTGGGGAGTCTTGGGATCAAGACTTCAGCAGCTTGGGTGTTTGGTGAGGGCCTGCTCCACTGATGGTGTTTTTTCCTAAGCCGAATTCTCCCATGGCAGAGGAAGAAGGGTAGAAAATGGTAGCTGGTTGCCTGATGAAGCATTAACCCCATTTGTGGATTGCAGAGCACTTATGAGTCAGCCACTTCCCTCAGCCCCACCTCCTCAAACCATTACTGTGAGATTTCAGTTCCCACCTGCAAGGTTCCAAGGGACGCATTTTTATTTAAACCACAGTAGTGGTTAGAGTTTGGACTACAGGGCCGGGTAACCAGGTAGGTGACCTGGTATGTGGGGTTTGGAGTAATCAGGGAATCTCCTCTTCGAGTTCTCACAGGGATTGAACAGGATGGTAGTGTACTCAAGAGCAATGCCAGGCACATAGTAAACAGGAACAGAAAAGATGTGGAAAGTGAAGGCAGCAAGACAGACTCTTCCTGTAGCCCCAGCTGGCCTGGAACTCACAGAGATCCTCCTGCCTCTGCCTCCCAAGTGATGGGATTAAAGGCATGCACCTCCAGGTCTGCTGAGAAAGACAAAGCTCCTTCCAGGCTGAGAACAGCCTCAGGACCTTCCTCTGCTCACAGGAGCAACCCTTTCTAAGGTCTCCCCACATTGCCTTCCACATCTAGCACCTCTTCCCAGACCAGCCATGCAGGGACCACCTAATCAGCCAGTTTTCCGCCTGCCAACTCAGACTCTCCTAAGCCAGGGCTCTATATCCAACCCCAGGACCCTTCCTGACCTGTGTTGTATTGAGAGGCTCTGTCAGCAGTTAGTCAATGCAATTCATATTTCCACTGGCGTGTCCTTAATAATGTAAAGGGGATTTGTGGTGGTGAATGCCATGTATCACCTTGACTGGGTTGAGGGATACCCAGGTGACTGATAAAACATTACTTTCTGGAAGAAATTGGCATTTGAGTCAATGGACTAAACAAGGCAGATCTTTGCTTTCCAGTGTGAGTGGGCCCCATTCAGTTGGTAAGGAGCAGGCAGAACAGAGATGACGGTAGATGTGGGCAAGGCAAATTCACTCTCTCCTGGAACCAGAATATCACCGTCTGCCCACAGACCTCGGAATCTCCAGCTTCTGTACCCTTTGGACACGTGCCGGCGGCCCCCAGGGTCAGTTCAAGTCGTACCATCAGTTCTCTGGATTCTCTGGCCTTTGAACTTGGCTATGGCTATGCCAGCAGCATCCTCTGTTTTCTAGCTTCTCGGTGGACTATTGTGGAACTCATCAGCCTTCATACTCATGTGAGCCAATTCTTTTTAAAAATGAGTATTTTCTGGGGCTGGAGAAACGGCCCAGTGATTAAGAGCACTTGCTGCTTTTCCAGTTTGGTTTCCAACACCAATGTTGAAGAGCTCACAACCATCGGTAACTCTGACACCAGGAGATCTGACACCCTCCTCTGCAGTCTACAAGCACCTGCACGCACAAACACATATCCCCACACATAAAAATAGAAAAGTAAATCTTAAAAAATATCTTGTAGGGGCTGGAGAAATGGCTCAGTGGCTAAGAGCACTGGCTGCTCTTTCAGAGGGCCCGGGTTCAGTTCCCAGCACCCACATGGAGGCTCACTACTACACATAACTCTAGTACCAGGGGACCTGACGTCCTCTTCTGATGTCTGCAGGAATTGCATGACACAGGTATACTTAAATACATGTAGGCAATACACTCATACACATAAAGGATAAAAATAAACAAATTTTCTTCTATAGGAAATATGTAAAATGTTTGACTATCATCTATATTTTCTATCTATCATTTTGTCTATCAATCATCTCTCTTTCTATCTCTCTGTCTCTCTATCTATCCATCTATCCATCTATTTATGTATATATCTTTATTTTCTGCTTCCCTGGAGATGCCTGACTAATATAGAATTCAATGAATAACGTTCGGTTGCCTTTAAGACTCAGCCTTCTTTACTTTCCACGCACGTCTACACTGGACGACCACCTATCTTCTGTGTCTTCAGCCCTTCCAGCCACATGCCCTTCCTCTTCACAAGACTCTGAGTCTTGACTCCCTTCAGGACCCTCCCCAGCAAGGCGGTTTATCTTGAGCTCTGTTTTCCCCCCTCACAAAGACCAGCCTGTTCCTCGAATTGGTTGTTGCTGTTCTTTCTCTGCCCTTGAGGATTGTTTTGTTTTGTTTCGTTTTTTATCTGTAGAGAAGACCATTAAGAAGGTTTATTTTGGGTTTTAAAAAATGGAGTCAGTCTATTAAAATTACAGATTCAAAGACCTTGGTCTTTCCTCGGGTTTTTATGTTTGGCTTACAAATCTTATTATTCTATTTATAAGCCTAATAAATGTTAACAATCATTTTTAAGAAGACCTTGAGTAATGCTTGGTCTCATTTATGAACTTGGTGAATTAAACACCTTCACCATTCTAAAATGGCAATATAAATTTTAAAATACTTGATTTCTTTTTTAAAGTATTTATGTGTTCTCACTTAACAAACCAAACCTTCCTAAGTACAAAATAGTTCTTATCAATCTAGAAAATTAAACTAATAAATATAGCAAGCCTAAAACTCAAATGTTCCAATATCATGGGTTAATTTAGTGGGATTTCAACTTGAAATTGTAAGTTTTAATAAATTACTTCATTACACATTAAAATTGGATCGGATTACAAGTTTGACATTCTAATGGGCCAAATACTTTTAACCATGACAAATATACAAAATGCCAAATATGAGATTTCTTCCTTTATCAAAAATCTTTTTATTAAAAAATTAAATTAAAAAGTAGTTTTTTACCTTTATTTTGTGTGTATGTGCATGCGTGTGCATGAGTGGTCAGAGAACAACTTTCTGGAGTCAGTTATTTCCTTCTGTCATGTATGTTCTTTGGACTGAACTCAGGTCCTCAGGTTGGGCAGCAAGTGCCTATCCCCACTGAGCCATCTTGCTGGCCCTGAGTAGATTGGGGGGGGTTATTACAAAATTATTAAGAGGATGGCTTGCATTGTCTCAGACCTTCATATACTTAATTTTAAACAGTAATATCTAATACTTACAAAGCACTTTCTCTGAGCCAGATTCTGGGCTATGTGATTTTCATGTATTAGAGATTAGCTTGTTTATGTCTCCTGAGTTCTGCCAGGCAAGCACAATACATGCCACAAGCCCTCCACTCTCTCTATGCGTTTATGTGACTGTCACACATTCCCTGACCTCCCAGCACCCCCTCCTCATATTCTTCAGCCACTGGCCTAACCAGCCCTGGAGCTCTAGTCTTGTCTCCTTCTTCAAGAATTTGGCCACTGCTCAACCCCTGCACTGGGCAGTCTGACAGACATGTCCCAACCAGCTCCTGGGTCATTCCCATTGCAAACAGACAGGTGTTCAGATTTCTCCTGCCAGCTCCCACCCCTTTTACTGTCCTTCTTGTCCTTATAGTGCTGGGGGTCAAGCCCAGGGCCTCTGATGAGCCAGGCAACTGCTCGCCTCACGGCTACATCCCCAGCCCACCAAATCCATTATTTTAAACCTACCTCGGTAGCAAAACTTAAAGTAGTTAACGTTGCTCCCCACACCTGTCCTCCCCGCCTTCTAAACTGCCTTCCTATTTCCCTGTACCACCAGCAACATTTGGCTGACCACCCTCTCTCCCAGAAGCAAGGCTTCCAAGGACATCACTTCCTCAGGATTTTTTTTCCTGCCTCATAGGTCAAACCTGTGTGGGTCGCTCTCATCTATCTATCTATCTATCTATCTATCATTTATTTATTTATTTATTCATTTATTGTATATATGAGTGCTTTGAATGTACATAATGCCTGTGGAGGTCAGAGAAGGCATCAGAAGCCCCCCTTCTCTGTTCACATTGGGTGTGGGGTCTTTGTCCATGACACTTTCCTCTTCCCCGTGTTCTCGTCCAGTTTCCTGTCTCAGGACCTTTATTCACAGGTCTGTGATTCCCAAGTCCTAGCCAGCCCTGGAGCTCGATTCTCATCTCCTTCTTCAAAGAGTTTGGTCACTGCTCAACCCTCCTGCTGGGCAATCTGACAGATGTGTTACACTGCTCAAAGCTGAACCCCTGACTTTCTCTAAGAGCAGACATCACTTGAAACCTCCCCACCCTTAGCCTAGACGCTCCGCTGTGACCTCTCCCTCACAGGAGAGTCCAGCTGTTAAATTCTGTGGGTTCCACCACCCCAATATATCCAGGAATATTCACACTTATTTGTAAGATCTTAAAGAGTGCGTAGAAGCTGGAGAGATGGTTCAGTGGTTAAGAGCACTGGCTGCTCTTGCAGAGGACCTGGGTTCAGTTCCCAGCATCCACATGGCAGCTCATAACTGTCTATAACTCCAGTTCTAGGGGATTCGATGCCTTCTGACCTCTGTGGTCATGACACAACATGGGTGCACTTACATACATGCAGGTAATACACTCACACACATAAAATATTTTAAGCCAGGTGTGGTAGCACACACCTCTAATTCCAGCAGAGGCAGAGGCAGGCAGATCTCTGTGAGTTCAAGGCCAGTCTGGTCTACATAGTGAGTTCCAGGCCATCTGGAGCTACAAGAAATCCCTGTCTCAGAAAGACTGAAAAAAAAAAAAATTAAAAAATAAAATGGTTGCTGGTAGGAATGTGAAAGAGTACAACTGTTTTGAAGGGAAGTTTAGTTTCTAAAAGAAAGACAAAAGATTATTCATGCATTTACCTTTTGGCCTACTTCTAGGGTTCAAAACTAAAGATCTTCTGGGGCAGGGGATACTAAAATGACTTCTGCATAAAGTTGTTTTTTGTGGCATTATTTGAAATAACAAAACACTGTAAATAACCCAAATGTTTGTCTTTAGGAGATGGTCTGAATAAACTGTGGAATAGTCACACAATGGAATGCAATCCTGGTAGCTGTTAAAAGAAACACAGCACAGAACAAGGAATGGTCTCCAGGATGTGTCCTTAAATGAAAAGCACCAAGTTCAGGGCTGAATTCGAGGCATCCTCTCTTTCGTGTAACAATGCAGTAAGCAATGTGTTAGTCGATTTCCCATCACTGTGACAAGATACGTGAGATTAAAGAACTAAATGAAGGGAGGGTCTGTTTTGGCTCATGGTTTTTAGAGGTTTTGGTCCACGGTCACATGGTACTGTTGCTTTGGGCCTGTGGAGAGGCAGAACGTTATGGTAGAGAAGGCCTGTGCAGGCCTAAAGTTGTTCATCTGCAAAGATAGGAAAAGGCCAAGGTTCCAGTATCCCCAATTGCCTAACTTGCTTCCAGTAGGCTTCCTGGTAGTTCTACAAACCCCAACAGCGCCATCCACTGTGGCTCAAACCTTTAACACATGATTCTTTGAGCAACATATGAACTCCAAACAATGAGGGAGGAGTGTAAATGTGTACACAGATTGTTTATATTTGCAAAAAGGAAAAACTGGAAAGATAAACAACTAAACAGAAAACAATGAAAATGATTACTTACTCGGGAAGGAACAAGGACCCATGGGAGTGTGACAGAAACAGAATTCTTTAGGTACAGACTTTTATGTGGTTTTGACTTTGGAATCACATAAATATTTAATATATTCAAAATAACATGAAATCAAAAGGGAAGGAGGGGAAACAGAGGAGTCCCTAAAACTCTGAAAGCACCCTGAAGTGTCAAGTGGGTAATAGACTCTCTCAGTGAAAGTAATTATTTTAAGTTGCTTTACCTTACAGTATGTGGACTGTATGTCCTTAACGAAATACTTTCTGATGAGAAAAATGAAGTCTTAAAACTTCATTTGAAAGTCTTACTGTTAAGGAAAAAAATCATATTGATGTTATTTTTGAAACTTTTATAAAAATCACAGGGTGATGTAAATTAGTAATTATGCTAATGCTGAAGTCTAAGATCGTCGGTGTGTGAGAAAAGAGATTTGGGAAGAGATCAAAGAGACTAAATAAAAACCCTGAAATGTTATCTTAGATTTGGAAAGATCAGCAGAAACTCATCAAACTTCTGGTTTTCCTGTTTGAAAGTATGGATTTTCCATCTCTGTCCACTGACAATGTTCAGAGGCAGTGACAGTCCACGGTCACTGACCATGCCAGGGATGAACTATGTTCTAAACATCAGGAACCAGGGCTTCTGGGAGGGTGGCTGAGTCCAGGGCTGGGCCAGGAAATAGGCACTGTGAGCCCAGGAGATCTCATTGAGCTGGAAAGTGAGGACACTGATCCAGCTTGATAGGACCATGTGTGAGGGCATAGAGTCTAATGAAGGGATATCCACTGGGAAAGGGGAGAGCAGTGACTAACCTTCATTGGAAGGCATCAAGTGTATAAGTACTTGTTCATTTATATTTGTATTAGTTACTTTTGAGCTTCCATGACAAAATGCCTGACAGAAACAGCGGAAGAAAGGAAAGATTTATTTTGGCTCACAGCTTCAGAAGGTTGCAGAGAAGGCGTGGAGAAAAGGCTGAACCCCTAGGCGGTCGGAGTAGCTGTCACACTATTGCCCATGAGGGTGGAGTTCTAGTCTTCAAAGACACCTTCTTCTCTTCCTCTTCCTCTGTTTGTTTCCTCTCTTCTTATTTTTTGTTTACGATTATTCTTTGCGTGCATGATGCATGTCTGAGGTGCATGTGGTGGTCAGAGGATAATATTGTGGGTCAGTTCTCTCCTTCCATTTTTATTTGAGTTCTGGAGATTGAACTCAGGTTGTCAGACTTGTGTGGCGAGTGCTTTCCATGCTGAGCCATCTCCCCAGTTTCTCCTCTTCCTCCTCCTCCTCCTCCTCCTCTTCCTCCTCCTCCTCCTCCTCCTCCTTCTCCTCTTCTTCTAGATGTACGTGTAAAAGTGTGTTCCTGTGTTGAAGGTTCATGTGTGTGTAGGTATGCATGATGTGTGTGCGTGTGTATGTAGAGGTCAGCTATTGATCCTCAGGAGCTATGCAGCTTGATTTTTGAGACAGGGTCTCTCATTGGCTTGCTGATTATTCTAGGCTGATTGGCCCCCCATTTGTGCCTCCCCAGCACTGGCCTTAGAATGCTCTGCCATGGTCCCCAACGTTTTTATGTGGGCTATGGGGGTTCAACCCAGGTCCTTGTAGTTGCAAGTACTTTACTGACTGAGCCACTCTCCAGCCTCCTAGTGACCTACTTCTCACAGGCAGGCCCTATCTTCTAAAGGCTCCATAGCCCCCCAAAGTAGAGCTACCACCAAGAAACTAATGTTCAAAACATGAGCCTGTGGCGAGGACATTTCAGATTCAAATCCTAACAATATTGATAGAGACACAGAGAGAGAAAAAAGCCCCAAACCCATCAAATATCATTAAATACCATTGGAAGTAACTAGGGCACAATTCCTCATCCTGAGAATTAGCAATGAAAAAGGAGAGAATCGGGCCTTTAGCCTGTCAGTCTTTTGTTTCATCTCAACTTAAAAGCCCTCACTTATGAGGAAAGTTCTTTATAAAAAAGATTCCAACAATAAAAGCAGAAGAGTTGATAGGATTAGAAAACCACCTTTTTATATGCCTTAATAAAATAATGGATTCAGGCAATAATCACTGATGGATGGAACCCTTAATATGAGAGGTTGTTAGGAAACATCCTAATGGAGGGATCTGCTTGTCCCCTCTGAGGGCACTGACCCCCGAGACCCACTGTGTGTCCCCTAAAGTTCTGCAAAGCACAAAGCCCCACCTGTGAGGTATCCCCCAAACAAGAGACCCTCAGAGAGTGTTTGGGTATAGGTAGTTTATTTGGGAGATGATCTTAGGAATAAGGAGATGGGCTGTGATGCTGGGAAAGTCAACAAAGAATTAACTATTAGCCTGGAGAGATGGCTCAGTGGTCAAGAGCACTGGCTGCCCTTCCAGAGAATCCAGGTTCAGTTCCCACATGGCAGCTAACCATCATCTGTGACTAGTTCCAAGGGATCCAACGCCCTCTTCTGGCCTCTACGGGCATTCCATGGCACAGGTGCACTTGCATACATCCAGGCAAAACACTCATGCACATAAAAATGAAAACGATATTTTAAAAGTGAATCTATCAGGGTTGGGGAGACAGCTCAATCATTAACGTGCTTGAATCATTAACGAGCTTGCTGTACAAGTGTGAGGACCTGGGTTCAGATCCCCAGGACCTGTATAAAGTTAGGTACAATAGCACGTGCCTGTCTGTAATCCTAGGCAAAAACCAGATCCCAGTAGCTCTCTGGTGAGTCAGCCTAGCCAAACTGGTGAACTCTAGGTTTAGTGAGAGATTGCCTCAAAATTTAAGGTGAAGAACGAATGAGGAAGGCATCTAGCATTGACCTCTGGTTTCCAGGTGCATGCGCATGCGTGTCCACAAGTACACATGGACATACACAAACACAGACATGAACACCCACATGCGTGAACATGTATACATATGGAAAAGTTTGCTGTGGAAACTTCTGAGAGTCAGGAGCCCAACAGCCAAGTGAGGTGAAGGAGAGGACGTTGGTTTACGCCAGCACTTGCATCATTCCGTAATGATAATGATAATCCCAATGGTACTTGGATCATGGTGCCGGCCGGGAGCTCAAGTTTGTAGGGAAATTTATAGAAGCAAGTAAGGGGTTCCAGAAGTGTATAAACAGTTACACATAAGCACATGGTTATGACATAGCACAAGAATGTATCAGTTTGACAAAGATCTCAATGGAAGCACGTGGTAGTGGAGCCTATAACACACCATGAGCCGGGCAGATCTACTTACTGCCCTCATTCTTCTCTTATTTCATCTCAGGGCCTTCCACAGTCTAAGGTTCTTAGCAGTCATTTCATTGTTAATAAACTTTTATTGCCATCACAAGTTTAAAAAAATTTTTGCTATATTTTATGCGTACGAGTGCATTGCCTGCAGGCGTGTAAATGCACCCGTGTTGCGCAGAACCTGTAGAGGACAGAAGAGGTTGTTGGATTCCTTGCAACTAGAGTTGAGGATGGTTGTTAGCTGCCATGTGGGTGCTGGGAATTTAACCCAGGTCTTCTGCAAGAGCAGTCAGTGCTCTAAACCACGGAGCCATCTCTCCAGGCCCTCAAAAATGTTTTTAAGAATGAGTTGAGTGGGCCACACTCAGGTAACTGGAACTCTGATTGCAGAACATGCCAGACGCCTCCCCCAGTGGAGGATTTAGTCTCTAGTTCCCACTCTGCCCCCATCGCCCTTAGCTTCAGGGGTACTAAGTCCCCTGACATTCTCAGGACCAGATAAAGCTCTAAGGTGGTACAGTTAAAGGCAATGATAGAGAGTCCACTGCTGGCCTTCAAGACTAGCCAGGAACCTGTGGCAAGGCCATGCCAGAACTAGTGAAGGTCTTTGCCGGAGGCCCAAATCTCAGCCAGACCTCTAGGTGCTGTAAATACAGGGGATGGAGGGACAAGGCAGCAAGTAGACCTCCTGAGTGGGCGACTCCCTACGGGGGAGGATTCTCCGATAGGGTGTTCTCCAAGTTGGTTCCCACCCAGAGCAACTGGGCTCAGGGCCACTAGGACCTCCCTGAGAAGTCCTAAGGAAGAGCACTCAGAAGGTTAAAGAGCAAAGGCATGGACGTGGAGAAGGAGGAAATTCCATCCCAGCCTAAGGAACTTTTGGTAATTGATGGCTGCTGCGGGGGGAGAGGCAGTGTCTTACCGGGATGCAATTTTTGAGGCGCCATCTTAGAATTCTCCTCTAGCAGTGAGCAACCCCCAGGCTTGAACGGATTGAGTGAATGGAGAATGCTCTCCAATTAGAGAAATTGGTTAAATTCCCAGCACCCACATGGTTACTTACAAAGGATTCATCCCCATGGAGAGAGAAAGAAATTTCATATAGGGGAGCCAGCATTCTGATCAGAAGTCAGGTGGACCTCCGGCACACACACCCAAGACCCACAGCCTGCTGGTGTCGCCTACCCAGCTTTTTCTACTTTCTGGATAGACTCTCCCCTCTAAGTCACTGGGTGGTTAGAAAGTAGTTGACTCTATTGTCTTCATCTGTGTCAATCACGTAATTGGAGGCGTATCCCTCGGGGCAGAGAAAAACTCTGTAAATTTACCCCGACAGGTGCCTAGCAGATTGACCCACACAGAAGGACATTTGGAGACACGAATCAGACTCTATGAGCTGTGTTATATACTTATATATGTACATTAAATTGGGTGGTGGACTACAGAGTATGCGGAATGCAAAGATTCCATAAAAAGTAAAATACAATAAAAATAAAAATAATTGAAAACAACAAAAAAAAAGCTAAGGCATGGGGCTGGAGAGATGGCTTAGTTGTTAAGAGCACTGGCTGGTCTTGCAGAGGACCCGGGTTTGATTCCCAGCACCCACATGGCGGTTACCAGTGGTCCATACTCCAGTTCCAGGGGAATCTGATGCCCTCTTCTGACCTCCGTAGACGTTGCATGGCACCAGTGCATTCACACATGTGCGCAGTACACCCATACACATAAAATAAACATAATAAATAAATACTAAAAGAATAAGGCACCTCTCCAGGACCCCAGCTGTGGCCTGGCTTCCACTTCCTGAATTTCTAAGCTGTGCCTGCCCGGGGTTGAGCGACTTGCCAATTAAGCCCCAGACCGAAAAGCTTTGGGGAACGGCTGGTTATGGTTGAAGTGGGGCTCAGGCAGGATGCAAGCAATGGTCTCTCCAGCTGTGCTGAGTGACGTGGGTCCTGGTGGTGTGCCCCGCTGTCTGTGCAGTATCTTCTCAGGTTCTTCGCGTGGCCTTGGAACCCAGATAGTGCTTCTGGTCCTCGCTAGGCAGAAGAATTTGTCTAGCATTCTGGGCTGTAGTAGATGTGTATGGCTCAGCAAGGTGTGTTACATGTGCACACATGCATGCCCATGTATGAGCTTTTTGTTTGTTTTGTTTTAAAATATTTTATTTATTATTTTTATTTTGTGTGTTTGAGGTTATTGCCTGAATAATACGTAAGTGCAACCATGTTGTGTGGAGGTCAGAAGAGGGTGTTAGATTCCCCTGGAACTGGAGATATGAATGGTTGTTAGCCTCCACGTGGGTGCTTAGAATTGAACTTGGGTTCTCTGCAAGAGCAGTCAGTGCTCTTAACTGCTGCCAGTTCGTGTTCTTAATTGATGTATTTCTTTAATGAATTTTCTCTTTCATACCTTTTGCTCGTTGCTGTATTGGGTTGAGAGTCTCTTTTCATTGATTAATAGAAGCTCTTTATATGCTGTGGAGCTACTTAGCCAAGGCAGATTTTCCCAGGATCTGCTTCTACCCAGTACCTAGGTTTTCCCTTACCTGCTAAGGCTTCTGTAGATGTCAATAACACTGCTCCGTGTGGGAGGCTGATGAGTGTCCTGAAATTCTCATGTGCTGATGAACACAGAAAAGTCTGAGATGGGGATGGGCATCACTCCAGACAGCTATCAGTGGAGGCCATTAGCAGACACTGAGGAGCCAAGTGGTCAGTGTGGTTCTCCAGTTGTGGTGGCCTGCTGTGGACACTTGACAGGCCACAGAGGGTTTGCTGGGAATGGCCTAGACCCCAGAAGTTTCAATATTGGTGGAAGAGGCTTAGCTACCTCTAGGTCCTGATTTTGCCCTATCTACCCTGCAAGTCCCGTAGATTTGCTTCCCTCCTCCTGGGTCCCTTGACCTCTGCCAAGGTCACGGCTCACTCCCACTTCTGTATTCTCTCCCTGCCCAAAGCCGGCTTTCTTCCCTAGGGGTACAGAGTCTGGGTCTTCTCAAGTCCTTTTCGATCTCTAGTTAAGGCATAAATTTTACCTCCAGCTTCCACGGGACTTTCACTTTTGATTTTCAAGAGCATTTTCTTCTCTCCGCCAAAGCAGTGCCTCCTGAATCAAAGGCTTCACTTTTCTAAATCGGAGTTTCTGATGTGGGCTTCAGCAGATTATCTGGGAGGTCACAGAAACAACGACTCGGGGGCTCTGGCTGTTTCCTTCTCTTTATCTTCTTCCTATAAAAGCACTAATTCTCCTTGAGGTAAAGGGAAGCCTCTGATTGATGGGAGAAAGTGGGGAAATGAAAGCCAAATCGTTATTATTTCAAGTTGTGTTCTTGCTGCGTCGCCGCATGTCTCTGGCAGGTTTCTTCTCCCAGTGTGTTAGTTTGTCTTTTAACTTTATTCGTAGACTCTTCTGTCATTCGGAAGTTAACTCTTTTTATGTAGTCAAATCTATACATGCTGCTTATTTTTCTCATAATGCTCTTTTTTGGGGGGGTTTGCTTTTAACGTTTGTTTCTTTAAATTAAAGGGACTTTGTATGGGAGTCTAGTGTGAAGTACAGTTCAAACGTTGCACTTTTCAAATCGGAAGGCCTTTTATCCTAACATTATTTATTAAATAATATCCTTGTGGGTATGAAATCCTCCACTTACAGCACATAGATAGGTAGAAAGATGGAATTCATCCTGTTTTTATAAGGTATTTTTACTTACTTGACCATTCCTCTCACTACTGAGTGTGAGTGTGAGTTTGGCCTCCAAACTCACACACATCTCACACACACACACACACACACACATCACACACACTTTTTTCTTGTGTTGGTCATAGCGGCATACGTTTGTAATCCCAGCATTCTGCGGGGGCAAGAGGCTTGTTGAAGAGTTTGAGGTCAGCCTACATAGTAAAGGCTACATAGCAAGACCCTGTCCCCAAACACAAAAATAGGACTGGGTGTGGTGGCTCTCAGGAGGCAGGAGCTGAAAGATCTCTGTGAGATTGAGGCCAGCCTGGTCTACACAGTGAGTTCCAGCACAGCTGGGGCTACAGGGAGACCTTGTCTCAGAACACCAAACCAAAAACACCCAAAATAGGGCTTGGGAGATGGCTCAGCGGGTAAAAGCACTTGCTGTGCCTGAGGACCTGAGCTCGACTCTTCAGAATCCATGTAAAGCTGGACACAATGGTGTTCATCTGTAATGTCAGATCTTCTTACATAATATGGAAGGCGGGGACGTGGCGAGGATCTCTATGAGCTCAAGGGCCAGCTAGGATCATGTGCACACCAGCAGAGCAACAAAACCTACTTTAATCAAGGTGGAAGGCAAAGACCAACACTGAAGATGATCTTCTGACCATCACACACAGACCCACACTCACACAACAGTGTGCACACACATGCAAGCACATACCATACACACACAAAATAAAAAGAACCACAAAACACAACAAAAGAAATTTTTATATTTTATTAAAAATTTATTTATTTATTATTTTTATTTTATGTGTTATGAGTATGTTGCCTGCATGTATGTAAGTGTGCCTATGTTATGAAACGAAACGCCCAAGGAGGTCAGAAGAGGGCGTCAGATCTCCTGGAACTGGAGTTACAGATGGTTGTAACTCACCATGTGGGTGTTGGGAATTGAACCCGGATCCTCTGTAAGAGCAGTCAGTGCTCTTTAATTTATGAGTTATCCCTTCAATCCTGAAACTTTTTATTTTTCATGTATATGAGTGTTTTGCCTGCACGTATGTAAATGTACCCATGCCATGCAATGCCTGTGAAGGTCAGAAGAAGGCAATGAACTCCTTGGAACAGGAGTTAAAGATGGTTGTTAGCTGCCATGAGAGCGCTGGGAACCAAACCTGGGTCCTCTGGAAGAACAGCCAGTGCTCTCAGCCATGGAGCCATTTCACCAGCCCCCTCCCAAATGAATTGTTTTTATTATTTTAAATTATGTGTGTCTGTGTGTGGGTATGTGCATATGAGTCTAGGTGCCCCCAGGGGCCAGAGGCATCAAATCCCTTGGAGCTGGAGTTACAGGTGGTTGTGAGCTTTGTGATGTGGGTGCTGGGAACCAAACTCTGGTCATCTGGAAGAGCAATATGCATTCTTAACGGCTGAGTTGTCTCTCCAATCCCAAAAGAAACTCTTTTTTTTTTTTTTCCTTGTGGGAAAAGGGAGGGATGGGAGTTGCTGCTTAACAAACACAGAGTTTTGATTAGTGATGATGAGAAAGTTCTAGAGATGATGGTGATGGTGCTGACAACGGTACAGCATTCTGAATGTACATTATGCCAACAAACTGTACAATTAAAATGGTGAATATTAGATTGCATATACCTTATTATAACAGAATACTGTATTTTTCTTGGATAGTCTATTCTTGTGTATTTGCTTTTTTTCCTTCCAGATGAACTTGAGAATCAGTTTGTCAAATTCCACAAAAGATGCCTTTGATATTTTTATTGGAATTACATCAAGTTTATGGATTACTTTGGAGAGAACTGACATTTTTACAATCCCAAGCTTTCCTGCCGGGAACGTGGGCCGTCTCTCCACGTACTCAGATCTCTTCTTCTACCCTTCAGTAAACTTGTATAATTTTATTAAGATCAACGTATTCCTAGCTACGTGACGATTTTAGTTACCACAGAGAATGGAATCCTGGGTGTGGCCCAGAGCCTCTTGCTCAGGTCTAAGCTCAGCCTAGGCCTGGGCTGCATGGCTTTGAAGGCATCTGGAACAGGAACTACACACTTGGAAGAGTCATTTCACTAACACCTCTGTGCCAGGTAGTAGGTGGGTCTGAGCACAAGACCCAAGAAAAGGAAGGAGGAAGGTTGGGCCCAGCAAGAGCTGGCAAGTTCAGCAGGAAGGACCTTTTGGGTCAGAGGAACCGGAGTTTGTTGTCAGCGAGGTCATAAAGAGGGCTGGACTAAGATGCTAGAGATGGCCCCTGATGCTTGCTGCTAAGGGGGATGCAGCCGAATGCCTCTCTTGTGCTGCCGAGTCTTTTGTAGCTTCGGAGGCAGAAGCCCCTGTTGCTAAGTTCTTATCGTCTCAGAAACCTATTGTTTTTCACCGATAAGGGTGAATTCTAAGGATAGGCTTCGCTGTTTGTCTGCACTGGGCTGTCTTTACACATGGGCAGGGACCAGGTGGGTTGGGTTCATCCCTGTTCCGGCTCCTGCCGGCCCCCAGTGGGCTTAGTGAAAGATGGCCAGAGATGGCTCTGAGTTCACAGCTTGGCAAACAGGCCGAGCTGGTGCTGGGTCCCCACTTGCTGATGTGCTAGGGTGCCCTGTGCCCCCGCCTCGTGTGTGCACCCCATGCTGACCACAGGCTGGTATGTGGGCAGTATTCAAGAAATATATGGGCTGCATAGGTGGCTAGATGTGGGGCTTTGGAGGGACAAAGGAAGTATGTTTTCCTTGGAAGGTCCTAACTTGTGTTCAGAGGAAGCCCTCTGCCTCTGGGTGCAGAACACCCTAGAATTTTCTAAGTGCTTAATTTCATATATTTTTTCTTCCTTCTCCCTCTCTCTCTCCTCTCTGTCTTTGAGACAGTGTCTTATGTAGCCCAGGCAAGCCTCAAATTCACTATGGTGCCAAAAATGACCTTGAACTTCTGATCCTTTCAGTTTATGAGGTACTGAGGATCGAACCCAGGACTTTGACATGCTATGCAAGCTGTCTACCAAATGAGTTACATCCCCAACCTCAGCTCATGCATTTCTGCAGAGGTCAGAAATGGCATACAGTATTATTTAGGCTGAGACCCTTACAGAAACAGGTCAGTCTGATGACATGGCTAGATGTGCACCTCTGTTTGCACTTGACCTGGAAACATCCACGGAGCGTTCTCCCTAGATGAGTCCAGCTTGGTAACAAAGTCTTGAGCAGTCAGGGATGAGTCCTAAGAGTGCCCGGGATGCAGGCTCCACGGGGAGGAGAAAATGAGCACACCTAAAATACAAGGAGGAACCAACAGGTGAAGAGCAGAGAAGAATATTCTATACTGGGGGCAAATGCACAAATGTTCTAAGGCTGGGTGGAGGCTTTGTGGTAGCTTTGGAGCACTGAACCGGGGCCAGAGCAGCTGGCTCCCGGCGCAGTTTGCAGGACTGTCCTCAAACAGGCACCTTCAGGATTTCCTGCAATGGTCCCCCGCTCCACCAAGAAGTGAGACGCGCCCACTGCATTTCTGTTTCCGCAGCCCCATCACGTGCTTCACCTTTTCGTAGGGGGTTTTCATAGTCATCCCACAAGACAGGTAATGATCCCAACTCTGACCTGTCGCCTGTGGACCCCGTCAGCCCCTCACAGCCTCTTCCCCGATCTGTAAAGTGAAAGGAGTAGCCATCTTGCTGAGCTGTTGCAAGACCCTGCCCCAGTGAGTGCAGCAACCTGAGCTGGAGTGACAGCTCTATGACTAAAGCGCTTGTTGAACAAGCATGAGGACCCAAGTTCGAGGCTCAGCATTTACATAAAAACTGCTGGGTATGGTGGAGTGTATAGGAATCCCAGCACTGGGAAGGCAGAGACAAAAAGATCCCTGGGGATTGCTGGCCAGCCAGTCTAGCTGAATCAAGGAGCTCCAGATCCCAGTGAGAGACCCTTTCTCAAAGACCACGGTGGACAGCTCCCGAAGTCTGACACCTAACGTGGCCTCGGCCTTACACACACACATACACACACATACACACATGCACACACACACACACACACACGCACTTTCCATCCCACTGTCCTCTTGCTTTCATGTTTGAAAGAGGATCTTGCTATGTAGCCCAGGTTGGCTGCAAACTTGGAATTCTCCTGTCTCTGGTGACTCAAGTTTAATCCCTGAAACCCACACAAAGGAGAGAAACACACTCACACACACACATACACAGGCACACACCCTCATACACATTCACACACACACACAATTAATCAGTCAATAAATGTAAAAGAATTTTTAAAAAGAACATTTGGGGGCTGGAGAGAAGGCTCAGTGATTGAGAGCAGCACTGGCTGCTCTTGCAGAGGACCCGGGTTCGATTCCCAGTACCCACATGGCAGCTAACAACCATCCATAACTTCAGTTCCAGGGGATCCAATGCTCTCTTCTGACCTCCATGGGCATTGTATGACACGGGTGCACGGACATAAATGCAGGCAATGCACTCATACACATAAAAATAATAAAACAATAGTCAAAAGAACATCTGCCTTTGCCTTCTGCGCCCCTGGTCAGAGGCTCTTCCTCAGCAGGAAGCCTCTGTTACCTCATCTCATCTTTCACAAACTAGCTCGCTTCTCAGGAAAGCTTTCCTCCCTCCTCTGTAGCTTTTGGTCCGGAACCATCTCCAGGGCCCAGCACATACATGTATCTTTAAGCATCTACTGTAATGACACAAATAAGCCTCTGACTAAAATTCTAAGCACCACACGGAAAAAGCCCCATTCTTCCAACAAAGCCCAACCCTGTGGTCACCTCGGCCTCCAGACTTCCCACATATGTCCGAAACGTTTGTCTTTTGCTTTTATACAATAATAGTTTGACTGAAAATAAAGTTCCTGAGTCACACTCTCTCTCCTTGATGACTTTGTGGGTGTTGCCTTATCTTCCAATACCAGATGCTGCTGTGGAGAGGTCAGAGGCCAGCCTGGGCCTGCTGTTGTCCCCCTTGTGTGTGACTTGTTCCTTTTGTCTTTTTGAGACAGGGTCTCTCTCATGTAGTCTCAGCTGGCCTGGAACTCACAGAGATCTGCTTGCCTCTGCCTCCCAAGTGCCGGGATATAGTCTGTGCTAGAGTTTTGTCACTATAACAAAATGCCCGAGGCTGGTTACTTTATAGAGGAAAGAGGTTTATTTGCTTTCTAGTTCTGGAAGTCCACTGTCGGAACAGCATGATGTAAGCTCTAGTGAGGGTCCCCCTGCGCTGGATCACATCATGATAGGAACACAAGTGTATTTCTGTTTCTATGTCATCTCTGTCTTTCTCCTTATGAAGCTACTAGGATCCAATCATATGATTTCACCCTAATGATCTAAATTAATCACTTTCAAAAGGCCCCAACTCTGAAAGCCACAGTCAGATTAAGTTTCCACCTTCAATACTATTAACATTACACTAGGGATTAAACTCCTACAGAAGCTCATGATCCGTCTTTGCTACCCTCTTTGCTTTCAGTTGCTGTTACAAAATACTCAAGGCTGGATACTTTATAAAGAAAAGAAATGGCCTGGAATGGTGGTGCATGCCTTTAGTCCCAGCACTTGGGAGGCAGAGGCAGGTGGATCTTAGTGAGATCTAGGCCAGCCTGGTCTACATAGTGAGTTCTAGACCAGCTGGGGCTACAGGGAGACTGTGTCTCAAGAACACACACACACACACACAAAAAAAAAAAAAAAAAGAAAGAAAAAGAAAAGAAATTTATTTAGTTTATGTTCTAAAGATTCAGGAGCATGGCACTAGGATCTGATGGGCTCTGGCATGGCAGATGCCATCTCAGTTGTTGGAGAGGCAGTATATGCTGAAGATGGATTCAGGAGAAGTACCAGACTCCCTTAAAATAACCCCTTCTCTGTGAAAACAAATCCATCTCCAAGGAGCATCCATTAATCCCTTCTAAGGGATAACCTAGTTGTCTTCCTCTAAGCCCCATCTCTTAGAGGTCCCGCCACCCCAACAGTGTGGCACTGAGGCCCAGCCTCCAGTAGCTGTCTTTGGAGGACACAGCCAGGTCTCCAAACCACAGCAGTCATTTTTCTCTTATTTAAATTTGTTTTCATTTCCTCTCCTCTCCTCCCAGGGGCCTGAGAATTGAACTCAGGGCCTCGCACATGCTAGGCAAGCACTCTGCCACTGAGCCAGATTCCCGGTCCACTTCTTTCTGACTTGTCTGGTTTGGCCATCTCATCTCCTTTGGCCTTGGGTTTTGGTGCTTGTTTTATTTTGTGCTGCTGTTGCTTTGACCTTCAGGTCTGTGACGCAGTCACTTTCCTCTGCCTCTTCCGGAGCCTGATAGCTTCTGTTTGGCCTCTTTTTGTGTTCTTCTTAGCCTCACCAGCTCTTCCGCCTCCTCTATCTCTATGAAGACACAAAGGGGTTGGTGGGGTCCCTCTTTCTTTCTTTTTCTTTCCTTCCTTCCTTCCTTTCTTTCTTTCTTTGCCTTGCCTTGCCTTCTTTGTGTTTCTTGTATCTGTGGGCTGATCTTGAGGTGGTTCCATTGTTGAGACCTGATTATCTGAATCATGCAAATGTTCTCTTGACCAGAGGTCATGCTATGCAGAGGCCAGGACAGAGAAACTTTCCTCTTGACTGGGTGGATTCTTTGAGGGTTTGTTTCCCACAGACAACAAAGCCAGGGAAGGCAGCCCCCGTTCTCCCACACTTCAGCTGTCTGGGTGTGATTTTTAAAACACTTAAATTATGTGTATGCATGTGTCTGACTGTGGTTTGGGCATGTGAGTGAGGTGCCCACAGAAGCCAGAAGAAGGTTTCAGATCCTTTGGCATTACGGGTGATTGTGACCTGCCCCACATGGGTGCTAGGAACTGAACTCAGTCCCATTGCAAGAGCAATATGCACTTCTAACTACTGAACCATCTCTCCAATCCCTGGGTGTGATTTTTTTTCCACTTGAATTTTTGCCATTTTTCATACAATATAATTTGATGGTATTTAGATCCCCTCCCTACACCTCCCCCAAGGGTGTGATTTTATTAAAGCATGTGTATATATGTGTACAGTATGATAATCTTGGGTGTCATCCTTGGGAATCCTGCCCATCTTATGTTTTGAGGCAGGGGCTCTTGTTGGTCTGGAGCTCACCGACTGAGCTAGGCTGGCCGGCCAGTGAGGGCCAGGAATCCTGTAATCCAGTGCTGGGATTACAAGCTTGTGCTATCATACGTGGATTTTTTTCATTGGACCCAGGTCCTCATGTTCACAAGGCAAGTACTTTACTGACTGAGCCATTCTCCCAGTCCACTCTGGTGTTGCCATTATTATGACTATTATGTGTGTGTGCGTGAGTGCCATATTGTATGCGTGGAGGTCCAAGGACAACTTTGTGGAGTCAGTTTTCTCCTGTCGCCTTCACATAGATTCCAGGTATCAAACTCAGGTTGTTGGCTCTTTTGTTTCATTTGTTTATTATTTTATGTGTATGAGTGTATTGCCTGCATGTGTGTAAGTGCACCCATGTTGTGCAGTGCCCGCAGAAGTCAGAAGAAGGCATTGGATCCTGTGGAACTGGAGTTATGAATGGTTGTTAGTTGCCATGTGGGTGCTGGGAATCGAACCCTGGTCCTCTGTAAGAACGGCCAGTGCTCTTAACTGCTAAGCCATCTCTCGAGCCTCTGGCTCTGTTTTTTAAAAAAAATATTTATTTTTATGATTTTCATTTATGTATATGCATGTGTGTCTGGGTAAATGTATGCTGTGTGTGTGCTGGTACCTACAAACGCCAGAAGAGGGCGTCTGATTCCCTGGAGAAACAAGCAGTTGTGAGTTTCCTGTGTGAATGTCAGGAACTGAACTTGGATCCTCTGGAGGAGCAATAAGCACTCTTAACTGCTGAGCCATGACTCTAGCCCCAAAATTTGAGGGTTTTTTTAAATTTTTAATTTTTTTGCGAGACAGGTCTTACTCTGTATAGCTCAGGTTATCCCTAAACTCACGGCAATCTTCCTACCTCAGACTCCTGAGTGCTGGGATTACAAGTGTGTGCCACCAGCCCCAGTCTATGAGTGCTCCTTAATTCAGCTCCCTTCCTCTGTCTGACGAAAACTACTTGAATCCTGGGAAGCCCCTGAGGCTGGACTCCACGTGTGCACCCAGGCTCCCTTCCACCCCTCCCCACACCCCAACCGCCATCCCTCCCCCTTGCCCCTTTTCCCCCTCCTCCCCTCCCCCCACTGCTTTCCTTCCCATTGTCTTTTTGTGGCTCCCCGGCTCTGCACAACCCTCCGGATTCTGACCTCTCTGGCTTCATTTTCCACGAGCTCCACTCTGTCCACACTGACTGACATGCTTGCTTTTCATTTCCGGCCTCTCACCCACATGCCTCCTTCTCTGCTCTCTGCAGATCCGACTCACCCTCCAGACTTCAGCTAAGAAAGTCACCTCCCCCAGGAGACCAGACTCCCAGCAAGACTCAACTACACGCTGCCAAATGTTCAGCCACATGTTGCCAACTAACTTCACAGTCAGGTCCCCGGGGCCCTGATTCCACCTAGGGAGTGACTGGCCTCTTCATTGTGGAGTACAGAATGAAAGGCCAATTTCTATTTGGGTCTAGGAAACGCCAGCCTAACACTGGGGTTCCCACAGCAGGGACGCTGACAGTTCCTGTGACAGGAGAGCATCTCTGGAGCGCAGAGGAAAGTGGGGCCAGGTCTCCCACAGGCTTTTCTTTCTTTCTTCTTCTTTTTTTTTTTTTGGACAGGGTCTTGCTATGTAGCCCAGACTGGCCTTGAACTCACGATCTTCCTGCCTTGGTCTCATGGCTTCGTGGACTGTAAACCAATGAAGGACAGACGATAAGCAGGACTGTCTTTTAGAGTACTGCTCTGGCAAAGCCATGGGCACTAGACTATTGCCTGGCGGTGTGGTCCATGAAGCTCTCTTGGAGGAACGGGGCCAAACTAAGCTGTGGGCTGAGGATAGCTTTGGTTTTCCTTTGAATTGTTGTCATTGTACAAATGGCCTTTAGGCAGCATTAAAGGTAGTGGCCAAGAAGCAAGAAAAGTTGCTGACTCCGATTCTGGATGGATATGCTGGAGAGAGCACTGGCCCTGGAGTCCAGCTCTGGACAGGCAGCCCTCTGCAGGGCCTGGCTGGGTCGCCCTGGGCAAGGTTCTGCTACCACTCTGTATGCCTTAGCTATCTCCCCTGTCTGACTCACAGGGATACAGAAGGCGTTGGGGACTAACTGGGATAACGATGAGTGAGCCCTCAGCCCAGGCTGGCACTCAGTCAGTTTCTTTTCCATCAAGGCAACTTGTCTTCATTTTTCTCATACCCTCTGCCAAGCTCTCATCAAGTCCAGATGAACATTTTGCATATTACGATCGTGCTTTAAATTTAACTTTGCCGTCTGCTTCTACATTACTATATCAACACTGTCTCAACATTTTCTTAATTATTTAACGGTGGAACACCATACCATCGAACTCGTCTATTGCAACCGTTCTGTCCATGGACACTCTGAGGTGCAGAGATGTCTCTCAGACAATTCTGTGCAGAATTCTGCTCTCTGTGCCCTCACCTTTGATAAGCATTAAAGTTTGTGGTTCTTCTGTGGATGCTCTCATCTGCACAGCATTTGTGGTTCTTCTGTGGACACTTGACTCTTCTCTTAGTTACTGCTTCTGTCTTCTCTCTGTACCTGTCTGCTTACCACCTTGTCATGAAATTTTTTTTTTTACTGGTGTGTAGAATCTTTATACATGAAACTCCCAGGGGAATCTTCTTCTTCTTCTTTTTTTTTTTTTTTTTTTTTTTTTTTTCTTTTTGAGACAGGGTCTCCCTGTAGCCCCAGATGACCTGGAACTCGCTTTGTAGAACAGGCTGGCCTTGAACTCACAGAGATCTGCCTGCCTCTGCTTCTGCCTGCCTCCCGAGTGCTGGTATTAAGGGTGTGTGACATTACGCCAGCTAAACTCCTAGGTGACTCTTTCTTAAAAAATGTTTTGTTATTTTTTATTTTAGTGTACGAGCGTATTGCCAGCATGTGTGTAAGTCTACACGTGTGTGCAATGCCTGTGGAGGTCAGAAGAAGGCATTGGATTCCCCTGGAAGTGGAGTAACAGACAAGTGTTAGCCATCATGTGGGTGCTGAGAATTGAACCTGGGTCCTCTGCCAGAGCAGCGAGTGCTCTTAACGCCGAGCCATCTCTCCAGCCCTGTGAATCTTAATTTTAGTTATTTTTTAATGTTACACCAACTTTGAATGTTTTATCTTCTCTTCTTTGCATTTGTAATTTCCTTCCTTTCCTCCCTCTCTCCTCCCCTCCTACCTCCTGGGTAGTTTTACCATGCCAAGACCCTTGGGAAGCACCACTTAGATTCCAGATGTTCCAAATCAGCCAAATTTATTAACTGGCCAATAACTGCATTCTCTGGGCCAGGATCTATAGAATACAGTACTGACTCAGCGGAGGACAGAGCTTATAAGGCATTCTGATGGACAAGGTGGTTATGCAAAATTACACAGACATGACATGTTTGTTCCTGCAGTAGGCATGACATATTTGTTTTCCGCAGAAGGCAAGTGAGTGGTTATGGGAGCCAGTTGATAAGCATTAAGCAAGCCAGATAAACATTAGGCAAGATAAGTATTAAGCAAGCATTTACAAAAGCTGTAAGACATTGAGACCTTCCAGATTATGTGGGGGTGTTTTTCTGTAGTTGATTCTTTCTGGAACAGCCCTACGGTCAAAACTTTTTCTGGAACTGCCTGCCAGAGTTAGGGACAGCTCATTATGGTGGCGGCTTTATTCAAGATGGAGGGACTCAGGCCACCACACAAGAGTCACAAGTGTGCACCATCACAGACAGTTCGTGTGGTGCTGGTGACAGAGCCCAGGGCTTCATGCAGGCAAGACGCAATCTACCAAATGAGCTGCCATCTCCAGGCCTGCCCTTGTAGTTTCTGTGATTGAGTTTATCTAACAAACATGCAGACTTCTGATCTGTGTGGCAGGTACATCAAGGCTTAACAGACATGCCAGTTTCTGACTTGCAGAAGGTCTCAGGTTGAGACACAGGATTGTAATGTGGTCCGATAAGCTGCAGATCAGCGGGAATTGTGACAGTGGTGGGGCAGCACACGGAACTCTGTCCCAGCCTCATCCTGCTCACATAACCCTGAGGTCCTGTGACTTAACTGCTGGTTTCATGCATCTCATTTTGTGGCTGACACTGAGTCTTAGAATGGTTACATGACTTACCCAGGCTCCCAAAACAAGCCAGAGCTGAACCAATAGCATTTGAGAGCGGGGTTAGGAGAACAATGCCTGCAGAGCTTGCCTACTCCTTCTAAGCAGCTCCCCAGAAAGTATGTGTAGCTAGTGACAGTGGTAGTGATAATGGAACTGTTCGGCCCCTCCAGGGAGAGATGAGAACTGAAAAGTAGAAAACAGCGCCACCATCAGGCGAGGGTCTGCAGAAAAGGGTGTTCTGCGAAGCAGGGGCGGCTTCCAAAGGCATGGACAACTCCCCCCCCCGCCCCCCCACGCGGTGAACGGCCAGTAGCCTCAGCGCCCAGGCAGCTGTTACCGCCCACCTTTCAGTTACCTGTTTGCTCACCACAGTCACTGCCTGAGGTGTTGAAGATATTCAGATGAGTAACATTCAAGGCCCCTGCCTGAATGGAGTTTACAGTGTAATCTGGGAACAGACAAGAAGGAAGATACTCAGAGTATTTGCTTATCACTGCTCAGTAACTTTTAAGAGTCCTTCCATAGATACAGCTCAGTGGTTAAGAGTACATCTGGGTCTTCCAGAGGACCTGAGTTCGGTTCCCAGCGCCCAGCTCAGGCAACTCACAACTGCCCGGTGCTCCAGCTACAAAGGATCTGACACCATTTTCTGGCCTTTCCAGGGACCTGCAGACACAGCGCCTATATATACACACACACAGAAATAGACATAAATAAAAGTAAATCCCAGATTCCTTCTTATATTTTTGGATCATTCCTGGTAACTCCACGTTGACCTTTCCAAAGCTCAAGCTAGCCTCCTTTACAGCCAGCATGCAGGTGTGGGTCCCAGACCCCTGCAGTCCCAGTACCCACCTGAGATGTCTTTTGGGCATGAATGGTGGTCAGATAACAGGGTTCTGGAATCAGTGACAGCAATGGCTCCCCCTTGAGTCCCTGTGGTATGTGATGTGTAGAGTGCCTGACTTTGCTTTCCTGTTGCTGTGATAAATGACCAGAAACTCAGGGGAAGAAAGGGTTTATTTCCTGCACATGTTCACGTCATAGTCCATCATGGAGGGGAGTCACAGCCGGCACTCAAGCAGGAACTGGAGCAGAAACCACGGAGGACTGCTGCTTACTGGCTTGCTCCCTCTGGCTTGCTAGACTAGCTTTCTTATTCAGCCCAGATCCACCTGCCTAGGGATGGTACTGCCCACAGTGGGATGGGCCCTCCTACATTACCCATCAGTCAAGACATGTCTCACAGACATGGCCACAAGCTCATCTGACAAGGTAATTCTCTGAACCACTGAGGTTCCTTCTTCCAAGATGACTCCGGGTTGTATCAAGTTGACAATAAAAACTAACCAGGACAGAGGTTCCCAAAAGCTGTACCTCTCTAATATCTCCAGTACTTCCTTTCTGTTTAAACTAGCTGTCTGCAAGCAGGAGTACTACTAGGCAGGCAAAGAAAGAAAAAAATAAAGATACTCAGAGGATCTGAGGGATTAAGAGGCAAAGAGCCTGGTCCAACCTGGCCCTCATCACGCAGTCATACAGCTTAGTCAAAACCCATGAGGTGAACTGAGAGCCTGTGCGCTCACCTGGTGCTGTTGGTCCTCTCTTCCGGAGCTCAATCCCACAGGGGTTGTTCACACCATAAACTGATCGTCAGGTCTTCCTTCTGTTAGGCTCATCCTGAGTGTAGAAAAACAGGGTTTCCTCTCCTCTTGTCAGGCACACAGGCTGCAGGCTGCTGGGAAGTCTGCCAGGGGTGCCCAAGCCTCTGGATCTTTTAAGGGACTGCTGCTCTGTGTTAGGGTACGTGTTAGGTCGGGCGATCCTGTTAGGTCGGGCAATCCTATGTCCATATCGAGTATTGGAAATGAGTGAGGGGCTGAGGTTTGGCGCCTGATGGACCTGTCCTATAAGGAAAGACAGGCAGAGCCAATGCAAGGTGTTGGCCTTAAGCAGAGGCCGTTCAGTGCCAGGATGCTACATGGTCCTCTTGGGAGCCAGACTTGAGTCCTTGACCTCACTAGGCAGCTCATCTGCCCAGGGGAAAACAGCCCTCCCGCCCCCTCATTCAGGATCTGCTTTAATGAAATCAACATCTTGTCCTGGGAGACGAAACAACTCACCAAGAGCACTAGCTGGATGCCAGAGATGTCTTTTGCACAAAAAGAGTGGTTTATCCACTGGCCCAGGCAGCCTGTTAAGCAGCTTGAGCCTCAAGGTATTTTTCTGTTGGATGTATTTTCTAAGGCTGTTAGATCAATATCTACAAATAGCTAAAATACATTTCTGTCTCTGCTTCCTGTGCTCTTGGATAGAGGGATAGACTGGTAGACAATCTGGGCTTCCATCAGGAGTTACAGCTCCCCGCTGGCTCACTGGATCCTCACAAGAGCTTCACATATCAGGGTCCCAGTGCCTTTTTCAAAATCATGGAGACCAGGCAGGACATGGTGGCATATGCCTTTAATCCCAGCATTCAAGAAGCAGAAGTAGGCAATGCTCTGATTTCAAAACCAGTCTGGTCTACATAGCAAGTTCCTGGCTATCCAAGGCTACATAGTGAGTCTCTGTCTCAAAAAAAAAAAAAAAAAAAAAGGCAAACAAACAGAATCAAAAAACATCAAAAACCCAGAGATAACGCCACCCTGGGCTCAAGGTCTCCAGGAGCCTCACTTCTTGTTACAATGCCCTTAAAACTATCAAGTGTCTAGAGCCTGGGGTGTTCTGGATCCTCTGAGACGGGAAGCTACCAGTTCAAGGTCATATAGCCAGTGCATGGCAGAGCTAGGCTGACATGTGCATTGCAAGGCGCTTGCCCTGACAGCCGGTCTTTCCGGGGTATCTGGCCTCTGCACATTGTCCTGGAATCAGTGGGGGAGGAGCTGGAGGCATCAAAGTCCAAAGTTTTCCCACAGACGCCTGAAGAGGAGGTTCTTTCCCCGACAACATACAAGGGTGTGGATTTCGATTCCAAGCTCTGGAAAGACTGCTTCCCGCCGCTGTGGCTCTATTTTTAGCTTCAAATCCATCAATAAATGGAGCCTGGTGGAACCAGCGACTCCTGACTGCCTGATATTAAGAAGAAGGAAAGGATCATTTATTAAGCACTTTTCATGCGGGGTAGCTCATGGGGCCAGACGTGGACTATCAGCTTTGGTCTTTACAGCACTACTCTAATCATACTATAATGACCATTATTTGGTGCATAAGGAAATAGAAACTCAGAGTTGGGGAAGTTGTTTGACGCCACACAGCTTATATACTGCATCGCCACCATCCAAATGCAGTACATACTCAAGGCTGTAGGCCTCTGAGTCTATGTCCCACTGTCCACAACAGCACTTTGAGAAAACAGGGCCATGGCCTGTGCCAGCATGGTCAGTAGAAACAGGGGAGGGTCAGGTAGTCGGCAAACAGTTACCTGAGTTCAGATACCCAGCACCCATGTCAAAGCTAGGCATGGTAAACTGTACCTATTACCCCAGTGCTGAGAGGCAGAGACAGGAGGATCCCTGGAGCTCACTGGTCAGCCCGTCCAGCTGAATTGGTGAGCTCAGGGGTCAGAGAGACCCTGTCTCAAAAAATACGATGGATTGAGGAAGATACCTGATGCCTTCACAGGAACCAAGACACCGCCCACGCACACGCACACGCAGTCTTGAGTACTGTGTAGTGTACTGAGCTTTACTTAGAGGGAGGGCAGAGGCAAGTTTGAGGGACAGACTGGGGAGGAGTTTGTAATGAGTGAAAGCCACTGCTGTTTACTGCACCATGCTGGCATGTTAGGAACATTCTAGAAGGTGTCACCTGATACCCACAGCAGGTGCCCAATCACACCTGGAGCCCACTGTCATCTCTCTCTGACAAACGAGGAAACTGATGACTCAAGAGGTCAAGGGGTGGCATCAGTCACTGTAGTGGAATCTGAGTCTGGGCGATTCGGGAGATACTACGCTGACAGGCAGGCGAGTGCATGACATCCAGGAATGGGGTACACGGGGTGGGCCTCAGAGGTGATCAAGTGGCTGATTTTGCTGTCTGTCTGGTTTACTTCTGGTTTTTGAGGCAGGATCTCACCATGTGGCCCCGGCTGGCCCAAACCTTTCTACGGAGCTCACAGAGATCTGCCAGCCTCTGCTTCTGGATTAATACTGGGATTAAAGGCATGCCCAGCAGCCTCAAACTCTTAGCAACCTAAGAACACCTTGAACTTCAGACCTTCCTGCTTCCACATCCTGAGTGCTGGTATTACAAGCATGTGCTACCATACCTGGTTTATGCAGTGCTGGGATCAAACCCAGAGCTTCCTGCATTCTGGGCAAGCACTGTATCAAGTGAGCCACACCCCAGCCTTGTTTGTCCTTTAAATAAGTTTGTTCATACACATGGCAGCTTTTCACACGGGTCACAAAGCTTTTCAGGGGCTGAGGTAAGGCAACAAGAAACAATGCCATTTCTTTCTGTAGGGCAGTGGCCGTGGGGGTGTGTGTGTGGAAAAGGCAGGGTCTCAAGTTCAGAATCGTGGCAGCTCTGAAGTCCCCATGACCTGAGGTACAGCAGGAGCCAGGGATCAGTCAAAAGCAATGGGGGTGAGTCAGTCTTTCTCTCAACTGTATTCAACATAGGGACATAAACGGTCTCTCATGTTGCAGGTGCTACGTGTAGAAAGATGAGACACTAAGGCATGTCTTTCCTCTAGGAAGCAGTTTGTGTTAGCACAGAGATAATTCTGTGAGATAATTCTCAAAGAAAGACCTAGCCTTAGACCCTGTTAGTTCCTCTTTACAGTTCAGGCAGAGCTGGGTATGTGCACTCAGGCACAGGGCATGCTGTGTGCCTTTTTCTTTGTTCTAGGGGGTTCCTATCACACTAAAAAGGTAAGGAACGTCACACACAGACACCCTACATTGCACAGACACACTGATGGGGCTATGTGTAAATGTCACAGAGATTAGAGTCAACTAAGAACTCCCAGTGGCCAAAACATGATTTTTTGTTGTTGGTTTTTTGAAACAGTCTCCTGTAGCCCAGGCTGGCCTCAAACTTAACTACGCAGCAGAAATGACCTTGAACTTTGGGTCCTCCTGCCTCTACCTCCTGAGTGCTGGGTTTGCAAGGCATGCATCATCATACCCAGTTTACACAGTGCTGGGATCAAACCCCATGTTTCATGCATGTACTTAACAACTGAGCTATGTCCCCAGTCTTCAAACACAAAATAAAGTAATACTGGATTACAACCCATAAAATAAACATCTCTGGGTCCACACTGATGTAGACCAAACCTGGAGCTAACTACATGGCCTTCAGGAAGCTCCACAGGTTGGAGAGGATCTCTTCCAGGCAACTGTTCTGGTCTGAGTGTTTTCTCAGTTTCTCTGAGTGTCTTTCAGCATTCCTAACAGATTATTTAAAGCTGGGGGCAGGAGCCTAGTGAATCTGGTTAGTTTCAGGGACTTCCTGAAGCTATTGAGCTATTTACTTCTGAGCTTAAGAACCTTTCTGGGTGATGCCATCTTTCACTTTCCTTTAGAACATCCTGTGCGTTAAGGCGCTTCTCTCCAAGATAGGATACTTGATCTGGGAGGAAATTGCTGCACAACTCTGTGGGTGGGGACAGAGTCTCAGGACACAGAGCCCCAAGCCCTGTGTTCTCATGCTTCTGGCTGGGCTTCTAGTGTTCAAGTTCTTGAGGGGGACCCGCTGGGAGCACATCCCTCCGCAAGTGAGAGAGCCTGGGGGCGGCTCCACGACCCTCCAGTCCCTGCTCCTTCCCAGGATGTGAACTCTGTCCTCCCTTTTCAGAAGGTCATAGCCCCCACATGCCTTTCTTTTTACTACCAAATTTCTTGTTCTGTCCCATCGGCTGGCTGTACCTGTTTTCACGTACCCCCACCCCTTTAAGGTTTCAGCCTTTCTGCCCTGACCAGTTTCTCTTCCAACCACTAATAACCCAGAGACTCACGATGAGCCCATTCTTAGTCTTTATAGTTCCAGACTCTTCTGTAGCAAGTTATTTTATAAAAACTACCTGGAAAAAATAAAATTTATTTCTCCTACTAACTTTAAAAGAAATATGGCAACAAGAAAAAGAGAGAGAAAGAGCGAGCCAGAGGCTGCGATCAAAAGCCTGACCATCCCAGGCTTGAAGCCCAAGAGCCTGTTCCCTGCTCTCAGAGTTCCTGTGTGATATGTTCCACTTTAGCATGAAGCCACTCATCATCTCCTTGTGGGCCAGAGTCCATGCCCAGCCTAGGAATATGGGGAGGTCAGCATGCCCAGTCCCGTGCTTGATCAGTGAGGCTCGAGACCCTCTGGTCCCAATCCCTGGTCCCCCATCCTTCCAGGCCTGCGATTCTGAGACTCAAGTCCCCAGCACTAAAGTTGATCTGTTGTTTTTTTCTCTCTCTGCCTCCTCATTCCCGTTTCCTGGGAACACATCCCTCATAAAGCACCTGCGTCCTAGTCTTTTCATCTCCAGTTCTGCTTTAGGGGAACCCAAGTGAAACCAAACCAACCCAATCCAGTCATTTCACTCCAGCTCCACATACATAATCAGGAAACCCATGCTAGGATGTTCCTTTCAGCACAAAATCCGACAGCAGACAGAAAGATACTGCTAATGCTACAGCGTGGGTGGAATTTAGCAGCGTCGTTTTGAATGATAAAAGGAAATCCCCAAGTGCCACATTCTGAACAGCATCCTTTTAATAAAAAGTCAGCACTGGGAAAGAAACTTTTGAAAGAGAGAGATAGATGAGGCAAACCTAAAATTAAAAAGGAGGAGGAGGAAGAGGAGGAGGACGAGGAGGAGGAAGAGGCAAAATAGCTGGGAGCACAGGAGTCAAATTAGGGGCCATTACGGGTGGATAAAGTGCTGGGCAGGATCAGACAAGCTTCGGGCCGCACACGTGAGATCCCAGGGCTCAGGAGGCTGAGGTCAGAGAATTGTGAGTTCCAAGCCGGACTGGGCTACACAGCAAGAACCCATCTCAGAAAAAAAAAAACAAAGTAGAGGATCACCTTAGCAGTTGAAAATTCCTTTTAAAGATTTGTGTGTGTGTGTGTGTGTGTGTGTTTGTTATGTATGCCACATGTGTGCTCTTCTCCATGAAGGCCAGAAGAGGGTGTTGGACCTTCTGAAGCTGGTATTACAGGTGTTTAAGAGTCAGCTGACATGGGTTCTGGGATTCAAACTCAGGACCTCTGGCAGAGTGGCAAGCACTCCCAATCCCTGAGCTATCTCTTCAGCTCTGAGATGTAGGGTCTTCTTTTTTATTTAAGACTGCCGGACGTGGTGGTGTGTGCCTTTAATCCCAAGTCCCAGCACTGGAGAGGCAGAGGCAGGCCATTTCGGAAGACGTGTTGACTTCCCTGTAACTGGAGATACGGACGGTTGTTAGCTACCATGTGGGTGCTGGGAATTGAACCCCGGTTCTCTGCAAGAGCAGCCAGTGCTCTTAGCTGCTGAGTTCTCTCTCCAGCCCCTAAATGCAAATTCTTACTAGTGCTCTATTTTTTTTTTTCATACTAGAGAGTTGGGCAGTGGTTCTTTGGAGATGTTTTATACTATTAAATCTATGAACACATTTGTAGGGATGGTGAAGGGAGGCAGGAAGAGAGAGTGGTCAGTGTGAAAGATATGCATATATGAAATCATTTTTAAAAGTTAAAAATAAAATATATACATATATAAATTCATCAACAACTTAGGGAAGGCCTTATATTGATCAATGCTGACAATGTGTAGTATATACTCAAAGATTAGGATTCTGTGCACTCCAGCTTTAAAAAAGTGAATGTTGGTGACAGGTACATTTTATTTTATTATTTTTGGTCTTTTTTTGAGACAGGGTTTCCTTGTAGCACCAGCTGACCTGGAACTCCCTATGAGGACCACGCTGGCCTCTAACTCACAAAGATCCACCTGCCTCCACCTCCCGAGTGCTGGTATCAAAGGGATGTGCCACCTCAGTGACATATTTCATTATTTTTATTTTATGTGTATGAGTGCATGTAGGTAGGTGCGCCAGTGTGGTGCAATGCTTGTGGAGGTCAGAAGAGGGCGTCAGATCTGCTGGAATCAAACCTAAGGACAAATGGTTGTTAGCTGCCATGTGGGTGCTGGGACTGGAATGTGGGTCCTCTGCAAGAGCAACCAGTGTCTTTAACCACCGAGCCGTGAATCATTTCTCCACATCTGTTTTTTTAATTTTTAAAAAATTTTAGGTCTGGGGGCTGGAGAGATGGCTCAGTGGTTAAGAGCACTGGCTGTTCTTGCAGAGGACCTGGGTTCCATTCCCAGCCACCCACATGGTGGCTAACGACTCGTCCATAACTCCAGTTCCAGGGGAATCCGATGCCCATCTTCTGACCTCTGTGGCAGTGTGTGGACGGCACGGGTGCACTTAGACACATGCAGGCAATATGCTCATACACATAACACAAAAATTATATATTGGTCTTTTTGAGACAGTGTCGTGTCTGTCTCTCGTCCAGTAAGGAAGACGCGACCCCGGACTCTTCCAAAAGCAGTTTATTCAGGAACCTTGAACAACCTTTTGGCTTTTTAACTTTCTAATTTTTTCTTCCCTTCTTACTTCTCCTGCCTTACTTCTCATCCCGCCTTACTTCTCCTTCTCCTCCCGGGGAAAGCCCACCACAGAGTTAAATTCCCTCCTGCCAGCCAACCCCAAACTACCACGTGGTGAAAGCAGATAGGCGCACACAGGCGGAAGCAGGGCCAGACCTCAGCCACAGCCAATTATGGAGCTGTTTGCTCCAGAGAGCGCCCACCTTGGGATGGTGGAAGATGAGAGCATGCGCCATCTTTTAGACGCAGTAATCCGCGGCTCTCTACAAGACAGGGTTTCCCTGTAGCCCCAGCTGGCCTCAAGCTCACCATGTAGACCCAGGCCGGCCTTGAACTCACAGAGATCTGCTGCCTCTGCCTCCTGAGTGCTGGGATTGAAGGTGTGCACTACCACACCCAGAATAAAAATAGTATTTTTTAAGAAAAGAAATTTCAGATCATACATATTCATTGTGGAACAATGAAAAAAAAAAAAAAAGAAAGAAAGAAAGATAAAGAAAATACAGAAAGCAAAACCAGCCTTTAGAAGGAGCGAGGCTGTGCTCCGGGATGTGCTTTTCCATTGTTCTCCTGTGTTTAACGTCACAGGGTGACACTTTGAAACTTCCTCTGAAAACATAATCTCTCTCCACTGAAAACTCTTAAAATAGTAACTTGGCTTTGGTCAAGTCTGGACAACCCACTACCGTAGGTGCTGAAGGTTAAGGCCACTGGAGGCTGTCAAACGCTGCTCTAGGACGTGACTGAAGGCACTTCCCCTTGGTGGAGGGCTTTCTGAAAATGCTTAGGAAGAAGCTATCCGAGAAACTCTAGGTGATAAACACTGTTCAGGGGCCTCAACTGGTATGCCTCAAAACTGTCAAGCTCATGAGAATCAAGGAACGACTGAGACACTTCTGACCAAAAGAGACAAGAGAACTTAATGCCCCTGTAGCCTGTGCTGGAGCCTGGGGAGTGGTTCAGAGCTTAGTGAACAGCTCTGCCCCATGGCTGGCTGCTTAGCTGCGACAAATGTACCTTGATAACACAAGATGTAAATAACCAGGAGAACCAGATGAGGGTTACTGGAATTTCTTGAAGGCACATTTGCAACTTTCTTGTCAGCCTGAAATTACTCTGAAATCAATGTTACTAGGGCAAACACTTAGTCCACGAAAAATAAGTATGCGTTTGTATGCTTCTAAAAAAGGGTTTTGAAATACATAAAGCAGGAGCTTACAGAAATAAATCCACAAAAGTAATGTGAGATTTAAAAATATACTACTGAGGGGCCGGGGATGTGGGGTAGTGCATAGAATGCTTGCTCAGCAAGCTGAATGAAGCTCTGGGTACCGTGCCAAACCAAGTGTGACTGCGTACACCTGTAATCCCAGCACGTGGGAGATTAGAAATTTAAGGTTTTCTTGGCTACCTACTGATTTTGAGGTCAACCTGGGATATTTGAGAGACTCTGTCTCAGAGAATCAAAAAACAAAACAAAGAAACACCACAGAGAAAAAGATAGATCAGGTCGATAAAGAACACTTTCAGATCCCATGTAGGAAAATGAGGACAGATGCATTGTTTCCAGTCTCCCGTGCCTGTGCCTTCCTGCTCGGAGAGGACGGGAGTGGAAGCCGTGTCCTAGAGGCCTTTGAAACTGGTATTTTATTTATTTTGAGACAAGGTCTCATGTGTCCTAGGCTGGCTTGGACTCACTATGAAGCAGTGGATGACTCTGAACTTCTGATCCTCCTGCCTTTACCTGAGTGCTGGCAATACATAATATTGTATATATTACTACAATAATGGCCTGTTTATGCTGTGCTGGGGATGGAACCCAGGCTTCAGGCATTCTAGGCAAGTACTCTACCAACTGAGCTACATCTGCAGCCCTTTATTTATTTTTGTGGTGGTGGGCATCCAAACTAGGGTCTCGTGAATACTAGGCAAGAGCCTCCTAATTTGTTTATTTATTTAAGACAGAGTCTTGCTATCTAGCCTAGGCTGGCCTGAAACTTACTATGTAGTCCAGGCTGGCCTTGAACCCAAAGGAACCCTCCTGTCTCAGCTTCCCAACTGCTGGAATAACAGGTGTTGAGGGGTTGAAGAGAGGGCTCAGTGGTTAAGAACACCTGCTGCTCTTGCAAAGGACCCAGGTTCGATTCCCAGCACCGCACAGGTGCAATTATACACATGCAGGAAGTATGCTCATACACGTAAAAGAATAGTAAACCAAAAAAAAATTTAGTTGTATTTGAAAGTTAAACACATACAAACTTTCCCCATTTGTGGGTTATAGAGTGAACCGTAAATGGAAATGATAAAATATTTGGAGTTGAAGGACAAGAGCATTGCCTTTACTTTTTCAGTCGGGGCTTGTAGACTGCAGCTAAAGAAGTATGTACACATGTAATTAATATTTTTTAATGAATTAAATTATAAGTGAGAAAGACTTTGAAAAATGGGCTGAGTATTTGGGTCCCAAAAGCATTAGACTGAGGGTGTGACTCTGTGGTACACTGCTTGCCTAGCATGCCAGACACCCTAAGTCTGATCCCCAGCACCACTAAATAAAGGAACAAATAAATTAAATAAAGTGAAATAAAATTTTAAAAGAATTTTAAAACTAAAAGTAAACCAAAGGGAGTGGAAGAAAGAAGAGTAAGAATAAAGGAGGGGACTGGAGAGATGGCTCAGAGGCTTAAAGCACTGGCCGCTCTTGCAGAGAACCGGGGTTCGAATCCCAGCAGCTCACCTGGTGGTCCTTATTTCCAGTTCCAGAGGATCTGATGCCCGCTTCGTGAGCACTGGGATGGGTGCACTTACATACATGCAGGCAGAGCATTCATACACATAAAAACAAACATTTACAAAGGAATCAATGGGCAAATTGCTAGAATAAAATAAAACTCTTTGGTTAACAAAACAGTTTGCCTTCCTTCAAGGTGGTGCCACACTGGGACACCCTCACTAGAGTACACTCCACACTCTGGGGAACCCACACTGCTGCTCCTTTTTCTTCGTCTGTAGATTTCATTACTGAGATTCCATTATTATGGATGAGAGTCAGTCCACTGGGTCTTAGGGGGTTAAGTTCACAGTCTAAAGAGCTTCCAGAAGAGGAGAATGTTTCCCTGAAAGAATTATTTCCTAAGCAGGGCATGGTGACTCAAGCCTTTAATCCCAGCACTCCGGAGGCAGAGGCAGGCAGATCTCTGTGAGATTGAGGCTAGCCTGTCTGCATAGACCAGGCCAGCTGGTACTGCAGGGAGACCCGGTCTCAAAAAGATGAAAAAAAAAAAAAAAGAACTATTTCCTTAGAGCAGGCAAAGCATTCATACACATAAAAACAGCTGTGACATCCTGTCTCAACTTCTACCTCATTTCTGACCCTGACAGCCAAATAATGACAATCTCCTTCTCTCCCTCCTTTCCTTCCTCCTTCCTCTTTTCTTTCTGACCCTACTACCAGGGACTGAGCCCAGGACCATGCATACTGGCCAAGTGCTCTACCGCTCACTGAAGCATCCCCCAGAAGTGACAGTTTTTAACATGGATTATCCGATAGCTTGTTTTTGTTTTTGTTGGTTTGTTTTGCGAAGTTTTACTTTTTAGAACATTTTAAGATTTACTAAAAAAATGAAGATGAGTGTGGAATTCTCCAACCCCCCCCCCACGCCCCAGTTTCCTTTATTAGTGCTGCCTGACTTTTCTTACTCACTGGAGTTGTTTTTAGATTGATACACAGATCTAGCTCATTCAGTCTGTGTGCAGTGTCCCACAAATCTGGAAGCTTCTTATGGTCTCTCACTGTTCTAGGCTTAGGGCTGGGGCACAACCCCAACCCCAACGATTCCCAGATCTATCACATTCCTAGTTCTGCAAGGAAACATTTACATAACACCATTGTTATGAATACAGTTTTCAGTGTTAAAAACTGGGATGCAGTTCATAAACAGAGTGCAAGCCCTGCAATTTGATTCTCCACCTTAAAAAAAAAAATCAATGTACAGAGGACCTGTGGCAAATGGAATAATCTTTACAGGCTAGAATATAATTGCTATAAACCTCCAGGACACAAAAGTAAAAGTTTAATTGACAGAAGAAGGAAGAGGATGTGGGACTGTCCCAGCAAATTATTTCATCAAGGATTTCAAACTGTATATACTAAGGAAGAAACAAACCTAGGTGTGGTGCTGCACGCTTAACATTCCCAGCACGGGAGAGGCAGAGGAAAGGGAGTCAAGAATTGAAGGATTAAGAGAGAGAGAGAGAGAGAATTGATTTAGGCTTTGGGCTAGTTACATGACAGTTGGTCTCAAAAAAAAAAAACAAACCAAACACCTAACCAAAAATAAACAGACATTTAAGAGTCTTCAAAGTGATACACTCACCGATAGAAAATGAGAAATAGAAAAAATGGGCCAGCAAGATGGTTCAGCACATAGAGGTGTCTGCTGCCAAGCCTGTGGAGGCTGATCTCTGGGTCCCACAGAGCGGAAGGACAGAATCCATTCCCGCCTATTGTCCTCTGACCTCTACAGGAACAGCATTGTGCACACACATGTGCACACACACAGAATAAATATCAGTTAAAAAATTAAAAATATATATATGGGGCTGGAGAGATGGCTCAGTGGTCAAGAGCTCTGGTTGCTCCTGCAGAGGGCCTGGGTTTGAGTCCCAGCACCTACATGACCGCTAACAACTGTCTGTAACTCCAGTTCCAGGAGATCCGATGCAGGCATTGCACCCGGGTGCACTAACACACAAGCAGGCAATACACTCATACACATGAAAAAATAAAAATAAAAATTTTTAATTAAAAAATATATAAAAATAAAAACTGTGAGGAAGAGGGGAGAAAGAATGATTAATAAAGTCACTGAATCTGGGGTCAATAAATACTGTTAAAATTTTAAAACTAAGTGATAGAGGAATGAGTCAAGAACTCAAAGTAAATTTACCACAAAAAAACAACCGCTCCCCAAGGTGAGGGTTGAGAAGAGAGAGTTTAAAATTCTTTGTTCTTAAGGTTTCTTTTTCATTTTTTTTGGTCTTTTTGGACAGGGTCTGCCTGTAGGTCCAGCTGGCCTGGAACTCCCTATGTAGACCAGGCTGGCTTTGAACTCATGAGAGACCCGCCTGCTGGGATTAAAGGTGCGCCACCAGGCCCGGCTATTCTTAATCTTTCTATTGGGCTTGAAAATGCATGTCCATTTAAATGAGTTATTTTTTACTCATTTTTTTTCTCTCGGTAAATTACATTTAAGGCAATATTAAAATAATTGGGCAAAACAAACTCAGGTTTGATTCTGAGTGTCTTTGGCTCTCAGACAGACACGAAGGTAGGGGGCCTGCTGTTTACGCTCTCCCGCAACATATCCTGTCCGTGGGGTCTGCGGCCCTTCGCCCACGCACTCCCACTCCTGACACAGCGTGATGGGCACCTCCTCCCGGAAGCCCTAGGCAGCAAGGAGCGCCCTCTGCGCAGCCCGCCCGCTGCGCATCCCCAGGGCCCCGGGCCCCCAGCCCTCGCCAAGGCCCCTCTCAGCTGCATCACGTGCTCCCAGCCGGGGGAAGAGAGAGCTGTAGCTTCCCAGGTGAGAGCTGCTGGAGTTGTTCGGGCTGGGCCCCTTGGGTGAACCCGGACTGGCTGGAGTCCGAAAGGGAGTCCGTAGGATGGTGTGGAGGGATGATGGTGTGACCCCATTTGGAGTTTGCTTCGTGTGGGGGTAGTTTAGGGCTGGGCTTTGCGTTTTGGAGAGAATCCGGGTTTCTCTGTTGCCGAGTCCGTGTACTCTTGGGCAAGTCATTTACCATCTCTGAATAGGCTAGAATGGAGGGAAATGCTTCGCACAGTAAGTCATTGATGAATATGGTTACTACCGTAAGTTTTTTCTTCTTTTTTTTTTTTTTTTTTAAGATAGGGTCTCACTATGTAGCCCTAGCTGGTGTGGCGCTTGCTATGTAGACCAGGCTGGACTCGCACAGTGATCCGCCTAGCTCTGCCTTCATATTCCTTCTAAACGAAAGTGTGAAAGCTCAGAGAAACTAGGGGAAACTAGGGAAACTAGGTCTGTCTGGGGGAGGGGAGCAGCTTCTGCTCACCCTGCATAGCTTCCCTTTGGCAGAGGCAACTTTGGGCGTGAGGTTGCCAGCAAAGTCCCCCAGTCTGGTATCCTGAGTGGATCAGGAGGTCAGGCCCTCCCTGAGATCTTCCTCTTTGTCCACACAGGCCTGTGCTCTGCGTTCGGCCAGGGTTGGTAGACAGACATGTCTCTGGAGGGTGCGAGTGCAGAGGATGTTGTTCTCGATCCCCAATATGAATGGGAGATTTACCAGGAGGATGTGGTGGATGCCAACTCTGTGCCAGGCCTGAAAAGAGAGACTGAGACTCCCAGCAGGGAGGGAGTCCTTAGGGAGGAGCCCTGTGGAGATGTCAACCCCCAGGCTGAGGATGCTGCTGCGGCCAGTCTGGGGCTCTTGGAGTCTGCTTTGGGGCAACTGCAGGATTCCATGCCTGGCTTTAGGCTCCCCATGCCTGAGGTGACTACTCAGGGGCAGCCTTGGGCCATCAAGAAGCCCCAGGTCACTCTGCAGGACTTTGGACCTACCAGAAGCCTCGGGGATCTTTGTGATCTGCTACTGGACCTCCCCAAAAGTGTGCTGGACTGTGCAGAGCATCCAGCAAGTGTGGGAGGGACCTGCTCCAGGCCCAGACAAACCACAGATGAAGGCGTGGGCTGCCCGGGAGGTGGTGGAGGCAGCCCCGAAGTCCACAAAGAAGGGTCCTGTGTTGGGGGCCTGCCCTTCTCGCCAGACCTCCCCCCTCGGAGGGCTAGGAGGAAACGCAGGCAGTGTGGCATCTGTTTCCAGAACGGAGAGGAGGCTGATTGCTTCTTAGGGCCTGGTCAGAGTCGTGATAGGGACAGTCAGCCAATGCAAGGCCTTACCCAGAGTGCTGCTCTGACCTCCTTTGGAGGGACCCGAAGGCCTCCCTTTCCTCAGGACACTGGGCCTGGAGATCCAGGAGGAAGATGGGCAGTATATGCCTCAGGGGTTGAGGAATTTGAACACATGTTCTCTAAGGCAAAGGGGTCTCAGCTAGGCGGTCCCGATCGCTCAGTTGGGTTCCCAGGATTCTGTGGAGGAGAGTCCCTCAGGCTGACCACACAGGTTCCTGGTGGGAGTCCAACAGTGTACCCAGGGGAGCTGGTGAGGGCTGCTATGCAGTGGGATTCACTGCCTGTGTTCAGGGTTGGCAACCAGGAAGGCCCTTGTGCTCTACATTATCCAGAGGGGCCAGAGGTCGAGGTCAAGGGCCAGTGGATGTCCAGAAAGGGTCAGGGGCAAAGACGCACTCTCTCCCCTGACACCTGTGGGGGCTCCAGGGAGTCCTTAGGCAGCCTCAGAGATGCATCTGTGGGGCAGAGAAGACCCAGGAAGAAGCAGCGATTGAAGGGTCCAGTGTCCTGTGCCCCAGAGCAGCTCACAGGCAGCCCCGACCAGGGTGACCTGGAGGAAGCCAGACCAGGACGCTGGCCCAGACTGGTAAGTTGAGTCAGACAGTTTGGAATAAAATGACCACTTTTTTTCCACCATGCTTGGCTGTGGCACTCAGCAAAGGTAAGCTCTGTCAGCTTTTTAAAATTATATGTATATGAATATTGCCTTCATATGTATAAGTGCACTCCTGTCACGCAGTTCCCTCAGAGGGCAGAAGAGGGCATCCAGTCTCCTGGAACTGGAGTTACAGACAGTTGTTAGCCTCCATGTGGGTGCTGGGAGTTGAACTCCAGTCCTCTGCAAGAGCATCCAGTTCTCTTAACCACTGAGCCAACTCTCCAGCCCTAACTCTGTCAGCTCTTAATGAAGATTTTCTATTTTCTCATCCTTATTCTGTGTTGTTTTGTGGTGCTGGGACTTGAACCCAGGGCCTCATACATGCTAGGTGAGCACTATACCACTGGACTACATTCCAGCCTCCTTTTTACTTTTTATTTTGAGTCAGGGTCTCACTAAGTTGCCTAGGCTGGTCTTGAACTCACTCTTTATCCTTTAACTTTGGATCCTACCTCCTCAGCCTCCCAAGTGCAGGCGTGACAGGTGAGTGTCACCATGCCCTGCTTTCACCCTGGTTTTCTGTAAATTGAAGCGCCCCAGAAAGAAGAAACAAACATGACTGAGTTCCTGTGTTTTGGAGCTGGCAAGGCATGTGTTCAGATTTTTCCTCTGCCTCCTTCCTAGATGGATCACCTTGGGATAGTTTAGTCAGTTTCTTCATCTGTAAGAAGGAAACACTAATTCTAGTTTAATGGGATTGCTTTGAGGAGTCAATGGGATTCAGGTGTAAAATAGTATGATTAGCATAAGGTAGGAGATAATTCGCTTAATTCATGTTAAATTTGCTTTTCCCTTAGTTTAATAATAGTCCTGTAAGGTAGGAATTTGCCCCCTATTACCAGATGAGGAAATTGAGGCTCAGAGAAACAAACTTCTCTGGGCTCCCACAGCTGTGTTCCCTTGCCCACTGCTTTTCTGCATTGTCTATCTAATTACGATATTAATGTCTATTAATAATCGTATCTAATGTTTACAAACCAAAGGTAGAAGGTAGCACTTCCTAGTTTTTCCTACATAGTTAATATTTTTTCCACATTTACTGAATGTGCATTACGTGCTGGGTGTTTTTGATATAATTATGTGAGGCTCAGAGAGAGTTAACAGCAGCCAGGGTACAAACCCAGACCTGGGAACCTGAGCCTGCTTGTGCCATTGAACTTAATGTGTGCTGGGTGCTGGGTATTTACTTTCAGTATTTGTATTTGAGGTAGATACTAGTGTTCTACCCATTTTACTGATGTGGTCACAGACGCTCCAAGAGGTGAAATGACTGATCAAGGCCAAATAGCTCATTAGTTAAGATTCAGAGCTGCCTCTGTATGTTATCACTATTTGTATGATCATTACATTTCAACACTATGACATTGTTTGTGCAAAGATCAGCCTTTCGGGGTAAGAGGTCAAGGATTCATAGTGCCCAGGCTATCCTTAAACTCCCTTTGTAGCCTAGGCTGGCCTTGAACTCCTGATCCTCCCACCTTCCGTCCTCAGTGGTGGGATTGCCGTCATGTGACACCACAACTCTTGATCTTTTTCCAGATTTATTGTAGTATTTATGTATCTGGGTATGTCTGTGGGGGGGGGTATGTGCACATGCCTGCTGGTGCCAGTGGAGGCTGGAAGAGGGCACTGGATCACTTGGAGGTACAGGTTTGTGAGACACCGGTCATTGGTGTTGGTAATTGAATTTGGGTCATCTAAAAGAGCAGCTAACTCTTGACCTCTGAGCCATCTCTCCAGCCCTCAACCCTTTGATCTTTAATTTCAAAGGTAGTATGTATTCATCCTAGAAATAAAGAAGAAACGGAAATCCTGCATGGTACCAGTATCCAGAGGTACCTATGTAGATGTTTTGAACAGGCCGCTGCTCCCTTCTTTTTTCTCTACATATATCTGTTCTTTACTGAGAACTGAGATGACTACCAAATTTTACGATTTTTCTTTTTTGATTTTCTTAAAAAGTCGTAATTAGGATGGGAATATAGTTCAGTTGGTAGAGTACTTGTGTAGCACGCAGAGTCCTCGAGTTCACTGGAGCACCACATAATTGGGTGTGGTGGGGCACACACCTATAATCCCAGTACCTGGAAGGTGGAGGAAGGAGGATCAGGAGTTCAAGGTCATCCTTGACTTCATAGCAAGTTTGAGGCCAGCTTGTCTCAAAGAAAAAGAAAAGAAAAGAAAGGAAGGAAGAAAATTGGGGCTGGAGCGATGATGGCTGAGTGGGCAAGAGTACTTGCTGTACAAGCATGAAGACCAGAGTTCAGATCCTGGCACCCACAAAGAAAACTGCGTGGGAACTGGTGAGCACCTCTTCCCTCCAGTGTGGTGGGGGATGCAGACTGGAGGTACTGGGGTTTGCCTAGCTCCAGGTTCAGTGCAGAGGCCCCGGTGGAGAGTGACAGAGCGGGACACTTCACGTGCTCCTCTGACCCCTACATGTGTGCAGGTGTGGGCCTGCACTTAGGTGCCCGTACCCGGCATATATGTACACACACAAATGCACAGTTAACTTTTCAACAGTTTCTTTGAATGAGTCTGGGGCTTACTATGGTTCATTGGGAAGGAATAGGCCTTTGGGGCCTGTACCCTTCAGGCTCTCTTTAATTTTGTTTTGTTCTGTTTGCAACAAGGTCTCCCTGTATAACCTCAGCTGGCCTGCAGTTTGCTGTGTAGACCAGGATGGCCTTGATCTCATGGAGATCAGCTTCTGCCTCTCAAGGGCTGGGATTAAAGGCATGTGCCACAATGTCCAACTGTTTTTTTTTAATAGAATTTCATATGTGAGCATTGTATTTGCATTACTGTCATCTCCTGCAATCCTTTGCATCGGTGTCTGGGTAAGTGTGAGCATTTCACCTTGACCTTTGTGTGTGTCACTAGACTCTCAGACGGCAAGGTACGGTTTCAGGACTTGACTTTGTGTTTTAGGCTCTATACTAATTGAAGGTCTTTCCAAGTTGGTACACATTGTTCTGTTGAAGTTTTGCTTTTCCTGAATCCTGCGTCAGAGCTGTCTATAAATGTATTTGTCATGGCCGCAGGCACTGTCAGGATGAGAGGATGGGTTGGGACTTCCTTTTCTCATTTTGAGCCTCAGGAGGGTACTGAGAGCCACGCCTCCGAGGCTGGCATGTGCCTGCACAGCTTCGGCTTTGCCTGATGACCCTGGCAAATGCCTCACCTTCACGGATGTCATTGCTGTCTCTGGAACACGTGGGTATTGGGAGTACTTAGCTCGTGGAGTGACGGTGAGGAGTCAGTTTGATGACACAGTTGGCATTTAAGTCAATGCCTGTGACAAGAAAGCAGCTTCAGAACGTCTCTTGTTACTGAAATAGGCAGTTTCGTCATGCTGCAGGTGCTACTGGGGCGAGCATCCCGGTACATCTCACGTCTCCCCACTGCATGTGATTTATCTGCATCAGATGCCCAGGATTGAGATTCCTGGGTTTGCAGCGTTTTAGGGGGCCTGTTGGAGCGTGGCGGGATAGCCAGGCCCGTGCCTGGCATGGCTGGAAGCACCATGTGGCTTCGTGCTACTCCAGGCACCATCCCTGATTCTGCAGCATGGGCCCGTCCTCCCACAGCTGCCCAAACAACCCGTTACCATGGCAACTGGTGCCAGCTGCAGGAGAACTGGAGCTGGGCTGTGACAGGGACGGGCAGTGGGTGGTTGAGGACAAGGTTGAGTGGGGTGTGGGCAAGCAAGGGCCTGGAGCCCAAGCTAGTCAGCTAGTCCGGATCTCCTCAGGACCCCAGCACTTTCCCCTGGAGGTTGCCTGGGTAGAAATGGGAGCAGACAGGGAGTTCAAGGTCAGGCATAGTGAACAGAGGCTTCAGGTCGAGATGGTTCTGAGTTGTAATTGCTTCCTCTGTGGGAAGAGGACTACTGGGGCCTGAGAGGAGAGGTCAGTGTGTTGTTTTCTGGCTTGGAGCTGAGACTCTGGAGAGGGAAGGGAACAGGGAGGAGGGTGTCAGGATGCCACCCATTCTATAGGGAACCCTGCAGTGGCCAGGGAGCTTGGGAGCTGTACCGTGGGGAGGGTGGGAGGAGGTAGGGGAGGGCAGTTCTGCCACTCTTCACAGCTCTGGCCTGACCCAGGCTTCATGGCACATCGTGTACAGTCTGTGCACAGCTGCCAAGTGTCAGCAGGCAGGGCAGAAGGAGTGAGTGTTCCCAGAGGGTGGCCTGAGAACAGCTCTTTGGCTGGGGATGTAGCTTAGGGGTGGATCACTTGTCTAGCATATAGAAAGCCCTTGGTTCAGTTCCTTGCCCTGAGTAGACAACCTCTATCCTCCCCAACCCAGTTTGTGTATGTGGCTACAGGGTCTCATGTATCCCAGGCTGGCCTCACTGTGGCTCACTAGGGAGCAGAGGTTGACCTTGAACTTCTAATTCTCTGTTTTTACCTCCCAGATGCTAAGATTACTGGCATGTAATACACGACCTGGTTTATGACGTGCTGTGGATGGAACCCCAAGGTTCTGTGGGTGCTTCCAAGTACTCTCCCAGTGAAGCCATGTCCTCAGCCTCCGGTTCTTTATATTAGTGTGTTTCGTGCCCTGTGACAGGAGCTCCATACACTTCATCTTACTTAACTCCCACGAGAGCATGAAAAGTCAGCGTTAACGCCTCCATTCAGCTGATTTAAGAAAATAGGCTTTTAGAGGTTAGTGACTCACTCAAGGTCACATGGTGACAAGGGGTAGAATCAAGATTTGCGTTCAGGCCTGTACAAGTCTAGAGGCTGCCAAAGGCCTACTAAGTGATTCAAATGTATAAGGACTTTTATTGTAATTTGTTGAATGATGGGGGTGATCTTGCAGTCTAGTGGAGGAGATAAAACAGGTGATCAGAAAACTGACATTCAGCTGAAATCCAGAGGACCATGGATGCCCAGATGTGGAATGAGGCAGAGGACAGGACTGTCCAAGCTGGGGTCTGGACAAGGGAAATAGCAAGCAGGGAAAGTAGGAGGAAGGCAGTGCAAAGGCACAGGGGCAGCTTTATACAGGTGGGACGGTAGGGATGCGGTGAAGAAATGAGTAAGACCATCAAGGACAACCTTGCTTGAAGGCAGTGGAGAGACTGGAGTGTGGCCAGGTGTCAGGAGGGAGTCTTTCCCAGGCTGGAGCCCAGGAACCTTATTGGCATCAGTGTCTGTTGAGGGCTTGCTGCGTGCTAGGTGCTGTTCACAGGCTTAATTATTAGTTAGTCATGATCTCTGCATCAGTGCTCTGATTGTCCACATAGTACGGATGGGATGATCAAAGCCGAGAGAGACTTAACTTTCTGAGGATTACCCCGATCCCAGGTGCTGGCAGCAGATGTCCTCTTCATGCATAGTCCACAGCTTACTGACGGTTCCCTTCATCACGCTCTTTGGGGGTTTGCCGCATCTTTTCAGATTTATTTGTCAAAAAATATTTATAGCTAACTTTCTACAGAAAATTTCTAAGCTGGATGTGGTGGCACCTACCTCTAATTCCAGCACAGGGGGTGGCAGAGATAGGCAGATCTCTGTGAGATGGAGGCCAGCCTGGTCTACGCGTAACAAGTTTCAGGCCACCTGGGGCTACAGGAAGACCTTGCCTCCCCCAAATTTCTTTTCTAATTAATATAAACATAGATTGTAAGTGGAGGCGAGTAAGTTATGGCCCATGAATTGGCTGTGCCATCTGGTTTGTAAGCAAGCATGGTGCCATGTTTCTGCATTGTATGTACCTGAGCTTGTATTGGAATCAGAGTTGAGCAGTTTGGATAGAGGCTTGAGTGTCCAGTGTCAAGGATAAAGCCAGGTGTTCTAGCCACTTTCTTTAAAAATTTTCAAAATTTATCTTTTTAAGTATTTTGTCTCCATGTAAGTAGTGTAGCGCCCTTCCTTGGAGTCCAGAAGAAGATGGTCAGATCCCCTGGAAATGGAGTTATGAATGGTTATTAACCTCCATGTGGGGGCTGGGAACCAAACTTGGCTAAAACAGCAATGACTCTTTTAAATGACTCTTAACTGCCGAGTCATTTCTCCAGTCCTCCCCAGTTAACTTTCCATTGATTGAAACCAACCTGTAGAAGGAATTGCTTATTTGGGCTTATGTTTCTAGAGGAACAAGAGTCCATCGTGGCAGGGAGGCATGACAGCAATCGCGACCAGAGCAGTGTTCATATCTTCAGTCACTCCCAGGAAGGGCGGGGCGGGGGAGTGGCTATAAACCCTCAAAGCCCACCAATGGCTACTTCTTCCAGTAGACCACACCTCCTGAAAGGTTCCATGACCAGCCTGGAGCAACTGACCAAGTGTTCAAATACTTGAGCCTTGAGCCTATGGGGGACGTTTTTCATTCAGATTATCACACCAGGTGCTAGTTAAAGCAGTCAGGACATACTTTAGTCACTGACAGCTATTGTAGGAGAGACATTACAGTGTGTACTGACCTCAGTTCCTTTTGTACAGAGAAGTACTTGGGCATTTTAAGGAGGGGAAAAAAAAAGAGGACTAGGGACAGGAATAAAAGGGACTTAGGAAAGTGAAAAATACCGAAGGCTTAGCTGCTGTAAGTATGATTAGACCAATTTTGTCTGCTAGCTGATAAATTTCAAGTCTAGGAGACAGGCCTTGTCTGTACATGTTAGCAGGAACTAACAGTGAATTTGGGCAGGTCCCTTAGGCAGGTACCTTAAGAGCCCAAAGTCTTCTTAGGGTTGTGGTCTTGAACTCTTATAAACTCTCTGTGGGGCTGGAGAGATGGCTCAGTGGTTAAGAGCACTAGCTGCTCTTGCAGAGGACCTGGGTTTGATTCCCAGCACCTACATGGCCGCTAACAACTGTCCATAACTTCAGTTCCAGGGGATCCAATGCCGTCTTCTGACCTCTAGGGCATTGCATGACATGGGTGCACTTACATACGTGTAAGCAATACTCATACACATATAAAAAATAAAAAAGATATTTCTCTAAGCTATCATATATTTATTCAAGGCTTTATAGACAGAAGTTTAGGGCTAGATGAGAGGATGACTCAGGAACCTGTGTAGTTTGGTGAAGGTGATCTCTGTCATTGGCAAGCTTAGAATATTTTCTTGTCACTTGTTACGGAGAATAATTACTGACCCCTGGCATGAAGTCCCTTGTCCTCACATCTGATTCTACCCATCATGTGACACTTTGCATAAAATTCCTTATAGTGTCAAATAGTAAATGTTCATGCAGTACCCAAATTTCCATTGTAAAGATGCAAATTTATTTTATTTAATTATTTTTTTCCACCGAGGCCCTTTAAAAAAACATCTGTTTTACATTCTTAGAAAAAGAAATCTCAGGATTTCCTCTATTGTGTTTTCGTCTTACTTCTTCATGGTCCATAATGCCAGCTGCAGTGGTCAGTGCCGTGAAACCAAACTGACGGGGTGGGAACAGATTCTTCTGCCATTTTTCCAGAAATGGCACATCTGAGCTGCACATCAGATCTGGGTCTGATCACGCCACGCTCGTGTAACCTGCTTGTGAGGTTCACAGTGATTTTCCCAAGTTCTGTAATTTGAAATTCAACAGTGTAGCTTCAGCATCAAGTAGGAACTGGATGATGACCTGATAAGGACCTGGTCCTTGGCCTTCCTCTCAGCATTATGGATGCTCTTGAGCATATCTGCCAGGGTGTTTACGTGCACCATGATGGCGGTGGGGAAAGACGGTGAAAGAGCAAGTAATTAATTTTTTTTTTTGACGCAAGGTCTTAATGTATCCCAGGCTGGCCTTGAACTTCTTATGTAGCCAAGGATGAAATGAAACTCTTTTTTTTTTTTTTTTTTTGAGATAGGGTCTCAGTGTGGCCCACATTGGCCTCAGACTCAGTATGTAGGTGAGGATGAACTTGAACTTCTTCTGGTCCTTCCACCCCACCTAAACACTGGGTCACAGACACATACTACCACGTTGGGTTTATTTGCTAGGCTTTATGAATGTTGGGCAAACACTCAGCCAACTGGGCTATATCTCTATCCCAACCTTGAACTCTTGATTCTCCTGCCTCCTCTTTCTGAGTGTTGGAATTACTTGTGAGTACCAGCACACCAGTTATAGGTGCTGGGATCAAACCCAGAGCTTTGTGCATGTTAGCTAGGTAAATACTTTATCAAATGATCTACATCCCCAGCCCCTGATTAATTTTATAGTTTCCTTTTTAATGTTGAATCCAAATGAGGTCTATAGATTAGAGTTGGTTTATATATCTTTTATGTCTCCTCTAATTCACAGGCATTCCTTACCTTTGATCATTTTTTCCTATCAATCTGAAGAACCACGGCTGTTTATCCTGTAACTTACTGCATTCCCGTGGCATAGTTAAACATGATCTGTGTTTGTGTTTTTCTCTCGCTGTGATAAATACTTAAGAAAACAACCCCAGGGAGGAGAGATTTATTGGGGCTTTGTGGTGCCAGAAGTCTTGGTCTCTCGTGGCAGGAGGTCCTGGTGGACCAGGAAACAGAGAGATCACTGTGTCCTACATTTCCTCTTACTCTCCTATTCCGACTAGGCCCCAGCCAGCCTATAGGACTGTGGGATTGTGGCATGGTGCTGCCCTCATTTCGGGTGGCTGTCCCTCCATTAGTTCATCTTCTTGGGGTATATCCTTCAAGGACCACTCAGAAGCGTGTTTTGAATAATCTCTGAGGTGCTTCTCAATACAATTAAACTGCAGTCAGATTAACCATCATTCTCCTCTATAGCCCAGAGTCCCTGTAAACTGGTGTTTGAGTCAGAGGTTTGATTAGAATTCGATTCTGTTTTGGCCTCCTGCCACTTGTCTGTGGTGGTGCTAAGTTCTTTCCATCAGCAGGCCCGCAGTATCTGCTTGTATTACGTTCCATTTTTGATGCTTTTATAACACGGCAACCTTAAAAATTGCAGTGTCTAGCTGTTGCTGGCATATAAAAAACACAATTGATTTTTGCTTATTGATTTTGTATGCAGAAATCTTGCTGAATTCTGACTAATTTGTATAATTTATCTGTTAGGGTGTTTCTGTTTTCTCTTTAGGCAGTCCCTCGCAGACAAATGGCAGATTGTCCCTACACAGACAAATGACAGTGTGTTGTTTGCTTTATACTTCCTTTTGTGTCTCTCCTCCTGCCTTCCTTTCTGAGATCATTAGTATATCCCCTGAAAAGGAGTGTTGATTGGAGGGACCCGTGGCTTGGTCTGGGTCTTTGGCGGAATGTGTTAGTCACTTCACCTCTGCTGTGTTTTTCAAATGATGCTGGTTAGCAGGTTGAGGAAGCTTTCTTCTGTTCCTGGCTTGCTCATTATTCTGAATACACAGTGCAGTTGGGGAGATAATAATACAGTTTTTACTCTTTATTAATGTAGTAGAGTTAATGAGTTTTTTTTTTTTTTTTTTTTAACGGTAAGCCAATATTGCCTTACTGGAACAAACCCAAGTTGATAATGTTCTAGATTTTTTTTTCTCTACTTTCTGAGTTCTTGTTAGTAGTATTTTGTTTGTACTTTCTTGCATTTGATTTGAAATGACGTGTTAACTATTCTGAAGTGCTTTTTCATACTGACTGTGAGATTCTGTGTCCAGGTCTTGCTTGTCTCGTAGGTTAATTTCTGTGAAGTTGGAACTATTTAGATTTTGGACACTTGGGGAGTATACTATTGATTAAAAAAAAAAAAAGAGCTTGGAATGATACTTTCTTCTGGAAGGATGCTTCTTTTTCTATGACTGGATTTGTCATAGCTTGGGGGGATCTTTTGCTCTAACCTGTATTGAAACGGAGGATAGGCAGGGAGAACTCTTCCTGCAGCAGCCTGTATCAGCAAGGAGGGCAGTAGGCGTGTGGTGCCCTCTAGTGTTTGAGTTCTCCTGCAGGCTTTGGGTATTGAAAATTCTTTGTCCTACAAGTGTAATTAATGGTACTTGTTTGAGGTAGGAATTTGGTATTCCTCAGCCTTTGGTTGTAAATGGTGGTTCAGCTTCTAGACAGACCTAGATACAGGGTTACAGCTTTTGTGTAGATCTAGAACTTAGAACTTAAAAGCATCTTCCAGTGCTGCCCTGGGTCCAAGGCTTGACCTGACAGTTTATAGAATCTCTCTGGCAGTCAGGGTCTGTAGCTTCCCTTTGTGGCTCTGTATAGTAGTGCATCTTGCTTCAGTCTCAGCTCTCTGCCCACCCTGTCTGCTCTCTCTTAGTCCTTCACCTTGTCCCTCCTGGTCTGGTTCCTCCAGAACTGTTCCTCTGCGGCTGTTTCCGTTGTCAGGCAGCCGGCTGCCTTGCTGCTTTCACAGTCTGGCGGGCTGACTGCTGCTGCGGCTGCATTTTGCTGCTCCTGCTGCCGTTTTCTTTGTGTCAGGAGTGCAGTGCATAATAACTAAATGTAGATGTGATGGTCCACTTGAGAGAAACCTTTTATTGGGTCTGATGTTGCAGTACCAGGAAAGGCAGCACAGGAAAGTGAGCCTGAGAAGAGTGCTTCTAGAGCCTGAGAAGGGTTTGGACCAATCAGAAGCTGTTTGTTTTGGAATGATAAAAGCTTTTTTTTTTTTTTTTTCTTTTTTGCCAATCACAGCCTAGCTTCTTAACAACTGTCACAAAAGTCTTTCTGAGAGACCACCAGAAGATGTGCTTCTGCACTGACCTAGGTAGACATAGTTGCAGGGGGGTATAGAGTTCACTGTGGTTTGTGATGGCAGAGTCTGGTGCAGACTGTTTCAAACAGCCCTGGCTGAGGCTATGCCCTCAGGGCCAGGGTAGTGAGCTGCCCTCATCAAACATTTCAGGATGTTTGTGGAGTGTTCCAGATGGCTGGTACTGACGTAAGGGCAGTCAGGCTGGCTGTTAGACCGAGAGTCCTTTTGCTCAAGGCATCAAGGAAGAGTTCAACAGCTGATAACTAGAGAGTCAGATTGTCCTGTCCCTTTGCTTGTTAACAGGAAAAATGAACAACAAAAGGTGCTTAAAATGTAAACTTAGAGAACATGGACCAGTGAAAGGCACCTGCCACCAAGCCTGAAAATTTGATCTCTAGGACCCACATGGTAGAAAGACAGAACCTATCAAGTCATCCTCTGACCTCCATACCACACACATGAAATAACATACATGAAATAAATAGTTGTAATAACAAAGTGTAAACAAGGGGCTGGAGAGATGACTCAGTGGTTAAGAGCACTGGCTGCTCTTGCAGAGGACCCAGGTTTGATTCCCTGCACCCACGTGGCGGCCGACAGCCATCTGCAATTCCAGTTCCAGGGGATCCAGTGCCCTCTTCTGACCTGTGCAGGCATTGCACAACATGGGTAAACTTACATACATGTAGACAGTACACTCATACACATAAAATAAAAATAATAAATAAAATATTTTAAACAAACGAAAAACCCCAAGCACTATCATTAACACTTGTGGTGATTTGAACAGATTTTAATCTGTGCTTTACCAGGGTTTAACCCTTGCCCAGTGCTCCCAGAAGAGGTGGGCTAGCTTCTTTTTTTGTCTCAATTGTATTAATTTTTTTTTGAGTCAGTTTTGCTAAGGTGTATTTTCCTGGGTATGTATCCATGTTATCTCTGTTTTCAGACTTACTGGCATGTTGATATAAGATGTTGTCTTTATAATTTATGTGCACTGCAGATGTTATCCAGTTAGTTGTCTCTCTTTTCTGTAATCATTCTGGCCAGAGAATTGTTCTCTTCAAAGAATAGCTTTTTTTTTTTTAAATCTTTTCTCTTTGTTTCCTTCAGCATATTGTTATAACACCTTAAAAATTCCGCTCATTCAAAATTTTCTCTCTCTTCACTGGCCTATAACTCACCGTGTAGACTGGGCTGGCCTCGAAGCCAGAGGTCTGCTCACTTCTGCCTTTCCAGTGTTTAAAGATGTGTACCACCATGCCTAGCCTAATTTCTTCTTTTTAAAATAACATCATGTAAAGCTATAAATGAACCTTTAAAATGCCGATTTGCAGTATCCACAGGCTTTAACATACAGTCTTTTCGTTTTACTAACTTCAATGTTTTATAATTTTACTACAGATTTTCTTTGTGTCATCTGGGGATGAGAGTCTCAGTCTCTCTCATTGCCCCTGTTGCTTCTCCTCTCCCTTCATAAAACTTAAATTTGAGGTTATATGTGTATGTATGTTTTTGTGTATGCACATGTATATGGATGCCCACAGGGGCCAGAAGGAGGGCACTGGATCCCCTGGAACTAGAATTACAGGCAGTTGTGAAATGCCAGTTGTGGGTGCTGGGAACTGAATTCTGGTTCTTTGCAAAACTAGAAAATGCTCTTAATTGTTGAGCCATCTCTCCAGCCTTGCCCCTTTAAAGGTTTTTTTTTTTTTAAAGACAAGATTTCATGTAGCCCAGAATGATCTTGAAATCCTGATCCTCCTGGTGATTGTTTTCTAATTTAATCATATTGTGTTCTGGAAGGTGACCCATTATCTGAGTTCTCTAATAGGATTGTCTCTCATCACTTGTGTCTCTTAAGCATCTAAAAGTTGGCTGTTGGGGCTGGAGAGATGGATGCTTTTCTTTTGTAGTTCTGTCAGTTTTCACCTTACAGCCTTTGAGATTATGTTATCTGATGTTTATGAGTTCAGAGCTGTAGCTTTGTGTGGTGTGTTCTAGTTAGCTATCTGCTGCTGTGATAGACACCATGATCAAAAATGACTTGGAGAGGAAAGGGATCACCTCATCGAGCATATCTGGGGTCACAGGTGTATCACTCAGGGGGAGTCAACGGAGGCAGGAACTGAAGCCGAGACCTTGGAGGAGTACTGCTAGCCGGCTCGATTCCTCTGCTTGCTTAGCTGCTTTCCTTTACAGCCCAGGTCCACCTGCCCAGGGATGGTAGCATGGCAATGGGCTGGGCCCTCCTACACTAATTAGCAATAAGAAAGTGCCTCACAGACATGGCCACAGGTGGATTGGTTTGATGGAGGAAATTAACATAGGGTCCCAGGTGACTCTAGTTCCTGTCAGGTTGACAAAAACCAACCAGCACATGGTGTAACAGCTCATCATTAAGTTGTAAACTTGTCATCGAGTTACAGGAAGTCTTTGCTTCATACAGTCTGATCTTGAAGTCTCTTTTATTTATTAATATTGCTTCAGTGCTGTGCTTTAGTTGGTATATGGCTATGCATTTTGGACTTTTTTTACGTTACATTTTATTTAGTTTACTTTAAAATATTTTTTAAATTTATTTTTTAATATGTAGGAGCGTATTGCCTGCTTATATGTAAGTGCACCCATGTCATGCAATCCCCGAGGACGTCAGAAGAGGGCATTGAATCCCCTGAAAGTGGAGTTATTAGTGGCCATGTGGGTTCTGGGAACTGAACCTGGGTGCTCTGAGCAGCCAGTGTACTTGACTGCTGAACCATCTCTCCAGCCCCTGTTACTACAGGTTAAACATAGAGTTTATACTCTATAATTGGATTTTCTGTCTTTAAAAATCTGACAGGCAGCTTTTCTGGTTTGTCATGCCCACTGTATTCTTTGCAATGTAGTAAACAAACTTGTTTTCTAAAAATAAATATAAATAAAATGAAAATCTTAATAAGTTTTGTGATAGTCTGAAGTATTAGTTTACTTAAATATTACTTTTTTTCATTTGAGACAGGATTTTAATAGGTAGCCCAGGCTAGCTTCCAACTCATGATCCTCCTGCCTCAGCCTCTGGAGTGCTGGGATTGCAGGCATGTGCCCTCAGGCCTGGGTGCATTTAAATTTCTTGAAGTTACTGATTTATTTGAATGTATTCCTACCATCTTTCTGTGTGCTTTGTGCTCACCCTGAACTTTGCTCAGACTCTTTTCTGAGCCATTATTTTTCTTCTCCCTTTACCTCTCTTCCTTGTCTGCATTTATTGTTTAGGGGATTCTGAGTTTTGGCGTGAATAGCTAGCTTCGCAAAGTATAAGGGCGGTGGGTGTGGTCCTCATCCTCCTCTGAAGTGATGCTTCCATTCCAAGCACACACCTCCCCAATTTGTGTGCTGTTGTTATCCAGTAAATTGGTCCTTTCTTAGATTCTTATTCTCAACAAATGACATGCTGTTATTGTAATTCCAGACAATATTTAGGATTAACATGATATTTGTCTTTTTCTTTGCTCAAAATTCATCATTGCATCTCAGCTTTCCTATGTGGAATAATTGGTCTTTCCTTCCACTAAAGTTCATCGTCAGCATTATTATTATTATTTTTTTTTTGTCTTTTTAGGACATTTTTCTTTTAGAATACATTTTGCTTATTGAGTAGCAAACATCTCAAGAAAAACAACTTCTCTGTTTTCTCTACAATACCTGTATTTCATTTTATTTTCCAAAAAATATTTTGCTCGGGTCTACAGTTGGCAATTATTTTATTTGAAAATATGACATCCTTTGACTCGGCTTTTCCTTATTGCCACTGAGAAGTCACGGGTTAAGACCAATGGCCAGTTCCTGACTCAGGTACAGTGTCGTTTAGTGAAGAACCTTGTAGCTCAGTGCCTAAAGCTGTGGCCTTCTAGACTCCAACTACCTGGACTTAAGTGTCAGCTCTTTGGTTTGCTAGCTGATTAACTTCTCCGTGTGCCTGTTTCCTCTTCATCAAATGTGGTGGTATTAGACCAGGATATATCACCACAGTGTAGGCCACTGAAAGTGTGCTTGTACACTGTTATTTTTTTCTCTTGATGCTTTTTTTGAAGATTTATTTTTATATAGGAGGGGGTCTCACTGTGTAGGTCTGGCTGGCCTTGAGCTTACAGATATCTGCCTGCTTTTGTCTCCTGAGTGCTGGGATGAAAACCATGTGACACTACATCTGGCTATGTGTTGTGTGTGTGTGTTCTTGAGACAGGGTCTCCCTGTAGCCTCAAGTGGCCTAGAACTCACTGTGTAGACCAGGCTGGCCTAGATCTCATAGAGATCTACCTGCTCCTGCCTCCCAAGTGCTGGGATTAATGGTGTGTGCCACCATGCCCAGCCTAACATCTGACTACTGTTTTAAAATGCTGTGTATGTATGTATGTATGTGGGAATGTGCATGTCTGAGGGCAGGTGCCTGTGGACACCAGAAGGAGGTGTCAGATCCCCTGGAGCTGGAGGTACAGGGGGTTGTAAACTACCTGACGTGTTTGCTGGGAACAGAACTGAGGTCCTCTGGAAGAGTAGTACACACTCTTAACTCCTGATCTATCCAGACTTTCTCTTGATGCTTTTTGAATCTCTCTACTACTGGGGATTGATGTGTCTAGGTGTGGGTTTCCTGTTATTTTTCATGTTTGAAATCCACCAAACCTTTTGAAACTGTGAAGTGCTATCTTTGATCAGTTCTGGAAAGTTCTTAGCCATGTGTCTTCCAGTAGTGCTTCCTTTGCACCGCTCCCCGCTCCTAATTAGTTAGATTGATTAGTCTGTTCACGCTGTCATTTGTGTCTTCGTGACTTTGCAGTCTCTGCTGTGAATATTCTGGATAATTTCTTTAACTCCAGCGTCCAGCTCATTAATTGGCTTCAGCTGTGTCTAACACGCTATTAAACCTGTACACCAAGTTTCTAATTCAAATTATGCTTCTATGTTTATGTTTTAGAAGTTGTGTTTGGTTTCTCATTGAACCTGTTTTTGTCTTTGTGTTAAGAGCTTTTGCCCCTCAGTCTTCCTTTTATTTCTTCAAATATCCATTCATGTTCTGCATTCTGTTGGGGACAAAGACTTGATTCTCCCCATTCTGTTGCCTGTGGTTTTCAAGTCTCCTGAGGCAGGTGGAAGGACCCCTGAAGCTACGGCCGGCCAGCCAGAGGCTTCAGACTATGAAGAAAGAACTGGTCTTCACATCTCTCCTGGCTCTTCTCCTCCAGATGTCCTGTTTCCTTCTGTCTTCCTCACTCTATTACTTTTTTGAAAGGCTGATTCATTCCCAGTGGTTTAAAAAAGAAACCAAGCGCACAGTCTCCTTCCCAGCACCCAGCGCCTTCCCTGCTGGCAGCCAGGGCTATTAGGTTCCTCGGAAACTTCCAGATATATTTTATGCGTATTCAAGCAAATACAAATTTAAAAATTCATTTTCTCTGTAACACAAATGGTAGCACGCTACATATATTGTTCTGCTCTTGCTTTTTAATAAAAATATGTTTCTGATTATGAAAGAAATACATACTCATTTTGAATAACATAAATCCCCAAGTGTATACATGTGGGAAGTGGAAGTCTCCCTGGAATTTCATTCCCTAGAGATAACATCTATTTTGCATCTATAAATATATATATTTACATAAATGGGCTTATGCAACAGACACTGTTCTGTAACCCATTTTTTTCCTTTTTCTCCCAATAACGCATCACAACATCTTAACATGAATCTTTCCACAGCTCCACATAGCCCAGTGGTTTAGGGATGTGGCTGTGGAGTCAGGGAGAATTGAGCTCAAACTTTAACTCCACAGCTCAGTAGCTGAGGCCTTTTTTGTTTGTTTTTGGGACAGGGTCTCCCTGTAGTCCTGGCTGGCCTGGAATTTGCTATGTAGACCAAACTGGCCTTGATTTCACAGAGACCCGCCTGCTTCTACCTCCTGAGTGCTGGAATTAAAGGCATGTGCTACTGGGCCTAGCAGTTTAGGACTTCGTAGATCCTCTCTGAACCTCAGGTTCCTTATCTGCAATCTGGTAGAGTAGACCACATCTCCTGGTGTCCTGACGGTGGTAAGTTCATACAGGATGTGTGCCCTCCAGGCCCTCAGGAGAAGATAATTTTTATTATGATCCTCTCCGTTATTTAATGGCCACATGGAATTTTTATATATCATGCATTATCATGTGTTAACGGTATTGCTGTGTAATAACCATAACCCCTTTGACAGACATTGGATTGTGCCCAGAGAGAGTCTTTGTTGTAAGTACCAGCCCAGTGAACTTTTCAAAGGAATGCCTTCTTGTAAATTCTCTGCTGGGGGAGGGGGCATCCCTGGGTCCTCTGGATTCTAATCTCTGCATCCTCTTTTTCTCCGAGGAGGAAGCAAGAGCGCCCCATGGGGTGAAGCTTGTGTGTTACGTAGGTTTTACTTTTTTATAGCTGCTCTTCTTCCTCTCTCTGTTCTGGGGTGGTAGGGTGGGCTGGTCCTCCACAGCAGAGGCTGTCAGGGTCTTCTCTGGCCTGCCCTCTTCTGGATCTTTCCCCAACCTTGCAACCCAACCACTCTGTGATCGTTCATGCAAGCATTAATTTAACACTCGTGCTTGCTTTCAACGTAATTCCTGTGGTTACAACACATTAAAAAGAACCAGAACTCACTTAAAATGGGATAAAAGCCCAAAAGGCAAGAGAACTAGAAAGAGAAGAGAAAGTCTTACACAACAGCCCCTCACCCTTTACCTACCAATCTTGGAAAGGCACAACTTCTAAACTCAGGATGAACTGAGCTTCCCGGCAGCAATAGCAAAAAGGGGAGCAGGCTACTAAACGCCCTTAAACTACCCAGCACTTTAAATAGTCATGAAAAACTTTCTCTCAGAGATAATAGCTTCAGGGAGGACTCGTGAAAGAAGCATAAGAGAGCTTTGAGCAGAAAGAAATAGAGTCCCAACAGGTGACCTTCCTGGGCAGGCTGTATCTCTGGCCACAAGGAGGATGAGAAGGGTTCTAGTGCAGGGCCTTTTGGCATTGAATGGGACTGGAGAGGAGAGGGTGACAGAGGGGACAGAGGCCCATCATTCAGCAGACAGTGAGGCATACTTTCTGTCCGGCCTTTGTAGATACTTGGGGGTGTAGTGTAGACCAGACACTACAAACAGTTGGAGCTGAGGCGGGGACTGTGCAGGGACAGTGCAGTGACATGCTCTTTCCTGCAGCTCTGGTCCGGGACAGTGATCCGGCTCCTGGGGGCCATCAGCCACAGCCAGGCAGGGGTACAGCTAGAGGCTCTCGAGAACTTGATGGAAGTCAACTCATGCTCAGTCACCCCAAGGCCCAGGAGGAAGAGGAGACCCGTGACTTGGAGCCCTCTGGAGTACCAGGTACAGAGCCGGCCTTCTTGCCTAGGATTAATCCTCTTCCAGGGTGCCTTCCCTTGAGATGTATGTCACTGAGGCCCAGAATGGGCTGATCTGAGCAAGGTCACATTGAACAATATTTAGAGTGGGTTAGCCCCACTTGGCTGCTGTCTTGGGTTCTGTGGAAGCTCTTCATGTTGAATTTGGGAATTTTGGGGTGCAGGGGAACTGGACCTCCATTGTGAGAGGCTCTGCTGTGATCCTCACTGGACCGTGTACCATGTGTTCTAATGCCTCGGGTTCCCAGCTGCTTTTTGGGAGGGCAGGAACAGGGTCTTCCCGTAGCCCTAGCTGACCTAGAACTCACTATGTAGACCAAGCTGGCTTTGATATCACAGAGATCTGCCTGCCTCTGCCTCTAGAGTGCTGGAATTAAAGGCATGTCCCTACCTTCCAGCCCCCTTTTGGACTGGGGCCATAGAAGGTTCTTAGATGCTTCCCTCCCTCTGGGAAGCCATTCTCTGCCCCTTCTCCACAGAGCCTGAATGGTCGGGAGTGAGTGGGGGCTGCTCCTGGCACAAAGCAGCTTTGACTGGAGCAGGTCCCGGAGCACATGGGCGTAGATCTCAGGACCTAGAGGAGACAGGGTCCTGTTTGCCTCTTCACCATGTTCCTTGTCTCTCCTTGCAGTTCAAGTTCACGGAGACTGAGGATGGGGAGCCTCTTCAGCAGGGGGCAGAGGACCCAGGTGAGGGGCTACAGAGGAACTGCTGGGAGCCCGGGGCGGGGGCGGGGGGGACTTGTACCCAGTTCCTGCCTTTCGCTAAGATCCTTCACTTCCCATCAGCCCAAAGTCCTCCAGAGGAGTGGGGGAGCAGTGTAGATCTTTGAGAGGGGACCTGAACCCCACAAATCTGCCAACCTCATGCCCCTGCATATCCCCTGGGAGCCTGTGACACACTCCCTCCACCTCAGGTCAGCTTCAGGCTCAGCAGGAGACTGTGCCTCTGGATATAGGAGTGCGATCCACCGTGGTCCGAGCCATACAAGAAGCCCTGTGGACTCGGTAAGGCCTTGCTCCCCCACTTCCTGCTTGTTCCGTGTACCCCTAGGAACAGGACACATTTGAGGGCCTGTGTGAGTGAGGGTGTGTGTGTTTGTGTGTGTCCATGTCCAGCTGCCATTTGGTAGAAGGGAGGTCACTGGCTTCGACATGGAGCTGGAGGATTGCTGAAATGTAAACCTAGGTGTCTGGTACAGGCCATCAACCACAGCAAGAGTCTGGGCTGGGAGTATGTCAGAGATTTGAGCTTTAAAGACGGTGAGACCAAGCTCACAGAGGCCGGAGTTTGCAAATTCATAAGCATGTTCGTCCATCCCCCTTGATGGGTGCCTCTTTCACATTCCTTCTGGCCAGGGAGAGAGGCTAGGCTGAGGGGGTCTGGCTTTGAATCTTGCCTTGCCACAGATCTATCATGTGGCTTTGGGCAAGCCCTAAACTCTGAGCTCCATGTAAATGCAGGAGGACATAATTTTTTCACTCACAGAGCTGGGGTGGGAGTCAACAGACCCATGGGAAAATACCCATAATAGAAAGAAAGTGGCTCAGCTCCTTACCCCTACCCCTGAATCTCCTCCTGGGGCTCCGTGCCTGGACAGTCCCCCTGCTCTACAGCTCACCTTCACCCCCACAGCATCCGGGAGCTCCCTGACCTGGTCCTGACGGAGGAGGAGGTAGAGGCCATTGCTGAGGGCATTGAGGCAGCCCTCTTCCACCTGACCCAGGACACCAACCTCCGCTACAAGACCAAGTACCGCAGCCTACTCTTCAACTTGCGGGATCGCCGGAACTCAGTGAGCAGGGGTTTGGCCTGGCCAGCCCTCCCTCATGGACAGCAGGTTGGGCTGAGGACTTTCAGGGTGGAATGGTACATTCTTTTCCTCCGCAGGACCTATTTCTCAAAGTGGCTCACTGTGATGTCACCCCTCATGACCTGGTGCGAATGAGTTCAATCCAGCTGGCTCCCCAGGAGCTGTCCCGCTGGCGGGACCAGGAGGAGAGAAGGGTGAGCTGTAGAGCCATGTCACAAGGGGTGGGAGGACATGTGAGGGTGGTGGCGCAGGAGAGACAGGAGGGACAGAGTCGGCAAAGAAATACAGAAGGCATCCAGAGACCCTCCCAGGAGAAAAGGACGAACAGAGGCAGACACAGAGGCATGGACCATGACAGAAGACTCCTGTGAGAGGCGACATATGTGTTTTCCCATGGAGCGGAGGTCTAGAGTCTGGAACCCAGGGCTGTGTCATCACCCTGTGAGGAAGTCCTTAGGTCTCATCATCTTGTCCCAGCCTTGGGCCTGGAAAAGGCTGGAGGTCGGGGGAAGGGTCCCAGAGTGCCACTCTCCACAGTCGAGTCCTCCCTGCCCATGGGAAGACATGGCATTGAGTGTCTTTGGAGAAGGCTTGCCTATGTTTGTTGGTGGCCAGAGGGGGATGAGACTGGTTTAGGGATGAGGTGCTGAGGTAGACTGAGTGCTAAGGTGCTGCTCTGGGAGTGCTAACAAGCAGTCTAGCAGGTGAATCCACTCGGATAAGTTTCTCTCTCCAGGTACTGGGCGTGGCATGCAGCAGGAGCTGCTGTGTAGTTGAGGGTGTTGGTTGTAACCTTTGCTTGGCAGCTGTAAAGAATTTCAGGGTGAGGGGCTGGAAAGATGCTCAGTCAGTAAAGTTCGTGCCACACAAGCATTAAAATCTGAGCACCCACATAAAAAACTAGGCATGGTGGCACATGTATGTAATCCCAGCACTAGAGAGGTAGAGACAGACCCTTGGGGCTGTCTACCCAGCCTGGCTGAATGGCCGAGCCCTTGATCCTGCTGAGAGACCCTGTCTCAAAAAACAAGGTGGGTGATTCCTGAGGAAGGATATCCAAGGTTGACCTGTGACTTCTGTATGTACTTAAACCTATGTACACACACACACACACACACACACACACACACACACACACACACAGGAGGTGAGCGGGAAGAGAGTGCTTAGGTCCTTGGTGGCCAGAGGCCCCTGACTGGGCTTAGCTTATCCTCTCCAGGGCCTGGAGATCATTGAGCGACAACAGAAGGAGCTGTATAGATTTCCTCCCTCCAAACTGACTCACAAGGGTGAAATAGAGATCCTGCGAGATGCAGATCAGATCCTGACCCTGGAGGACTTGGTGGTAAGAGGAGACCTGGGCTGGGTGTGGGCCTCCTGTCTTCACCCTGCCAGCTGTGGGGCCCTGGGCCAGGTCACTTGCCTGCCCTTTGGCCTTTTTGTTCAGGGGTGAGCAGGGACCGTGATCCTTGCTGCGCAGGGTATGGCATGAAGCTCTAGCGACCTTCCTCTTAGCCTAACTCGGGAGCATCTGTGTGAGTGGCACTATCATCGCAGTCCCCGTCCTCTCCCTCCCTCTAATCCCCTCCCTCCCTCTAATCCCCTCTAATCCATTCTGGCCAGTCTGAGGCAGGGAAGCAGGAGGCCACACTGTCCCAGACAGTGGCTTTTCTAGATGTGAGAGACAGACTTGTTGCATTTAGTGGGTTGATTTGCTTGGAACCGCCACAAGAAGGAAACTGCCCAGCGCCCTGGGCAGTCCCGCCAGGGGCTGCCTTGAACTTGTTCTGCATCTGGGGGAGGTCCAGGATCTAGGTGGCCTCTCACCGACGGAGTCAGCTCTACCCTCTGTCATATCCCGCACCATCCTCAAGCTAAGCGCCTCCATTTTGCCCAGAGCCTGCCTAGCACAGTGGCTCACTAGTCCCAAACTTGGCAAACTGACATCTCAGTGTCTTGCAGCCAGCTGGACCTTCCCCCTGGCTCATGTCCATCACTCTCAGAAGGCCACTGTGGCTTGGTTTGGTGCTCCATGGGTCAGTTGTCTCTTCGCTCTCGTCAGGAGACAGGTGCGGGCAGGTCCCCTTTCCCATGTATATGCCCTTGGTACAGATTTGTTGAGTACCTCGTAGGGTATTGTACTGTGGGGAGATAGCAGTGAAAGTGACCACCCAGACTCCTTGCCCATCACCCCAAGTATTCAAGCCAAGAAGAATCACTGCTGGTGCGTGAGAGAAGCCCTTGGGGGCTGCAGCTGCACCTCAGTCGAAGCCAAACCACATTCCCTGAAGACACTGAGTGTCAGCGTAGTAAAGGAACTGGAGACACCTAGAGAGACGTCCTAGGAGAGGGGAACAGAGGTGGGGCTGGGGTGGGGGGAAGATGACAGTAAGAGCCTTTGCCCTTAATTGAGTACCTGCCACAGTGCCCCTCTCGCAGCGTTTGGAAGTGGCAGTGACAAATAAGGTGCTGTTGTCTCGCTGAACCCCTCATTACTGGCTGAAAGTATCGTAGCCTGCAGGGGCGGAGCCTGGGCTGTGACACTCTCTCAAAGCCTGTGCTTTGGCCTTGCCGTCAGTGTGATTATAACGCAAGGGTAGCTTTTGAGGCTCTTTCTAAACCCTCAAAAAACAGTTTGGACTGAAAGGGATTTCTCTTGTTATGAGTGGGGGGAAAGTGATTTGGCAATGGACCTGGAGTCTTTAAAGTGTTTCTTCTCCCTGATTCTATCATTTGCTTCTGAGACCTTGACCTAAGGAAAAGAAATGACGTTTAGAAAAAACACGGTGCACAAAGACGTCCTCAGGGATTTTACAGTAGTGGCAGCCTGGAAGTGACCCAGACATCTAGCAACAGAGATGACAGCCTGCCCCATCAGTGCAGTGTCTCTAGGGGCCGGAAAAAGGGGGCAGAGGTCTCCTCATTAATTAACAGGCAAAAGGAGGATTCAAAGAATATTTGATCCCAGCTAGTGCTGAAAAGAACCCCCAGACCCTGTGCATTAAAAGAGTGTGATAAAGGACATCAGTTTCTCAGCAGGAGTCTGAATAAAGGGTGGGTTTTTTTCATTGTTTAATATTTGTTTCTGGTTTTTTGAGGCCAGTCTCCCTATGGGACCAACTGGGCTGAGACTCGCTTTGTAGACTCGCTATTGATCTCATAGAAATCTGCCTGCCTCTGCCTCCTGAGTGCTGGGATTAAAGATGTGTACCACCATGCCCAGCTTTAAAGAGTGGACTGTAATCTAATCTTATCTTTTTTTTCCTTCCTTCCTTCCTTCCTTCCTTCCTTCCTTCCCTCCCTCCCTCCCTCCCTCCCTCCCTCCCTCCCTTTTCTTGGTATTTCCAAAAAGTTCCTTACAAATTTACAGTATTCCTATGGTGCATCCTTTTAATCCTAGCACTTAGGAGGCAGAGGCAGGTGAATTTCTGTGAGTTCAAGGCCAGCCTGGACACATAGTGAGCTCCAGGCCAGCTGAAACTATAGGGAGATCCTGTCTCCAAAAGACCAATAAATAAATAAAGAAATAATAGGAAAACAACCCAATTCCTGAGACTCCCTACTCAGCCAGGACTCCCGGCTTCCCTGGCCACCTTGCCATTGTCCCTCTCTCTTCCCTTTGCTTTTCAGGAACCCATGGTACCCAGAGAGTGCAGCCCACAGGCCCAGCTGACCCAAGAGGAAACCGTGCAGCAGCACCAACACCACACCCCAGCCCCCGACTGCTTCATTTGCAAGGACGGGAGAGGGGCAGCTGGGGCATCAGTAGCAGGTGGGCTGGGGTCACGGGTGTGGGCATCATCTGCAGCACCAGCAGGTGGCTTAGGGAGAAGGCAGCGGAGTGGGAGTGCCTATGTCTCCACCACCTCTGAATGAAGCTGCCCATCACTATGGTCTGGCTTGTGCCTCTCTCTGCCCCTGTTTCAGTTCCTGCCTCTACTCTTTGCAGACGGGAAACCCTCGAGTGAACTGTCAGGCTTCTCTGAAGCCACTGTGAACAGGGAGGACAGAATCATCCAGAGAGCCTCAAGCCCAGCTCCTGTGTCCTCTCCAGAGGTGCTCAAAGCCAGGGAGCCACTTCCCAAGGAGCCACAGGACAGGTGTGGGGCTGGGTCAGGTGGTAGGCAACTCAGCAGCATGGTTTGGGGCGGCCACCAGCTGCAGCAGGTACACACTACAGGGGCATCCTTCCTCTATGACTTTAAGCAAGTCTTCCTGTGTCTGGGAACTTCAGTTGGCCCATCTGTGAAATGGAACCCGTGAACCTTGTAGTTTGCTTCCGTACCAAGGCAGATCTTGGACCGATGCTCCCTTGTCTGCAGTGGTAGCATGGCCCAAATCTGCAAAGGAACGAGGAACTGGGGACTTCTAACGACTAGCTGTCTGGCCTTATCCCTCCGTCTAGGCTCCAGATGCCTACTGGGCCCACAAATGCCCTGCCTAGCCTTCCACCTTGGGAGGGCATGCTGGACATGTTCTCCATCAAGCGGTTCAGAGCCAAAGCCCAGCTGGTCTCAGGACACACCTGCCAGCTTGTCCAGGTACACACCACTTTTGCTTACACGGACTCACTGCTCAATCTAATCAGTAATTCATTTGTTCTACAAGTCAATGTGCTTGTGTTAGGCATGAGGGCAGGGGACACACTAGCTCTATTCCTAAGACACATTTGGGCCAAAGAACTCCCTGTACCCCAAAGCGTAAGGCAAGAGGGACCCAGGAGAGCACCTTAGTGCCTCTCTGCCCAGAGGAGGGTTTTAGGAGTAAATGTTGAGTGACTGAGTATTGGATGGGGAGTGAGTGAGGGGATTCTGAGAAGCCAGGATATATAGGCCTGGGGGTCGGAGGGTGGTAGTTAGAACTCTGGGAAGCCACTGAGTGTCCGGATGAGCTGTCTCCCCCTTCCTTTCCTGAGGTAGCCTCAGGTGATAGAGAATGGGTCTGGCTAAGTGGGTGGGAAGCTGGCTGACTGGCCATCCCACCTCCCTCCAGGCTCTACCCGAGGTCATCCGCTCAGCAGGCTGTCTCCCTCCCAACACTGTCTGGGACCTCCTGGCCAGTTTGTGCCCAGCAGGAACCAAGGTAACTGCTTGTTCTTGGGCAGCCTCTCTTCTCACTTCCCCTTCCCAGTCCCTTTCCTCCCACCTTTGCAGAAGAGGCCTAGTTCCAAGTGTGACTGCAGGCTTACCAGTGACCTTGGACCAGTCCTTCTGCTTCCTCCTAAAGGAAGTAGGTTCCCAGATGTCTGCCGTGTCTGGGTGTGGGTATAGGCAGAGGATGACTCTCCTCAGCCATTTTCTTGTCTTCTCCAGGATGTCTGCGTGGTCAGGCTGTGTCCCCATGGGACTCGGGACATCCAGAATTACCGTCTGCTCTACTCCTACCTCAACAACAAACAGAGCCACTGCCTGGCAGCCGTGCAGTGCACAGTGGTGGTCCTGCTGCCCCTGCCCGCCTTCCAGCCTCTGCCCAACAGACTGCGTCCTCTGGGGGGCCCAGGTGAGTTCCTGATACACTACACCTGCTTCTCCTCCCTCTGTCACCAGGCCAGGCTAGTCACCTGTGCAGAAGACAGCACATCTCAGAAGGGAATGCCTGACACAGACAAAGGGATTAAGGAGGACGGTGGCCGCTCAGACCGCTAGCTAAGTGGTAGAACACCTACCTAGCATGCTCGAGGGCCTGGGTTATGGCCCCAAGATTTGAGTTACGGCCCCAGTACTGTTTAAACAAAGAGGAAAAGCTTATTCTTGGATGTTAGAATACCCAGATGGTTGTTTTGTGTGTTTTTTGTTGGTGTTGCTTGAACCCAGGGTCTCATAGCATATGTTCTGCCATTGAATTATACCTCAGCCCTTTACATAGATAAACTTTGATTCTTAAACAATCCTACCATTGTTTGGGGAGATAGTTGGTAAAATGCTTGCCTTGTAAGCACAAGGACTTGAAGTTTAATCCCCAGAACCCGTGTAAGTATCCGGGCATGGTGACATGCTTTTAATCCCAGCACTGGGGGGAGGAGGGGGGCAGAAACAGGTGGAACCTGGGGCTCATTGGTCAGTAGGCATAACCTGTTTGGTGAGTTCCAGGCCAGTGAGACACCCTGTCTTGGAAAAAAAAAAAAAAAAGTGAATGGCGCCCAAAGAACAACACGTAATGATGTTTTCTGGCTTACTCCTACATGCACATACATGTAATTGGGTACCCACACACATACACATGAACATGTACACATAGACACACAAAATAACTCTACCATAGGGTCACTGATAGATTCTCCATTTCACAGATGAGGAAACTAAGGCAGGGAGAAGGTGAGGGCCTTATCCAGAGTTACAGAGCCAGGCAGGAGTGGAGCCAAGCCTTCCAACCAGGCGCCTAGCTCTAGAATCTTGTCTTCTGTGCTCTGTACTGCCCTGCCGTGAGCCTCTAGACCACAGGGGCTCCACCTTCTTGACACCTCCGGACTCTTTCATTTTTTCCCCAGGTTTGGAAGCCACTCACTCGAGCCTGTTGCTGGCTGTGTTGCTCCCTAAGGACCAACTTCCAGACACAGCCATGTCCAACCCGGTGTGGAGCAAGGTTTGCAAAACAGTCTCCTTCAACAGAAAAGTAGAGATGAGATGCTACCAGCCAGAGGACAGAAAGTCAGAGATCACCCCTAGAAGCTCCTCTCGCCCAGAAGAGGCTCCGGAGCAGAACCAGGCCAAGGGTAGTCTGGCTCCAAAGGGCATCTGTGCTTGGCAGAGCCTGCCCAGAGGCAGGGGGAGGCAGGGACCTGGCCGGGGCCAGCAGCCCTCAGAAGCAGGCCGAGGCCAGCCTGTCCATCCTGATTGGGCAGCAGCAATTGTCCCTGGCTTTGGCCGTGGACAGCATCCTCACAGGGCCTCCTGTCTCCAACAAGGCCTATTACAACACCTCAAGGCCCTGGTGACCATGAGTCACCAGTTACAGGCCTCACTGTGGCCTGCAGGACCTGAATTACCTGCTCAACCTCCTGAAGTTCCAGAGTCCCCTGGGCCTGCCCCTCACCCCTTTTTGGGTTGTACAGATGGAGCTGGCTCTGAGTGTTCCCTCCCTTGAGAGGCCCGACTTTTCTGGCCCACCAGAACAGAGGTGCTGACCCAGCGGGAAACTGGTTGGCTCTCCCATTCGCCTTGTTTGTTTTGTAATCTGTTTGGTGTTGATTTTTGGTTCAATAAAGAATTTGGCAAAGTAAGGGTCACATCTGCTGGAGAGGCAGGAGAGAGATTCTAGTCCCATCTATGTGTAGCTTTAGGGGTCTCTGAATCTTTGTTCACAAATGTGGGGCCTTGCCAGTTACTGATCTGGGGCCCTGAATTTGCTGTATGTCCCAGGACACAGCTCCTTCTGTGTGGCTTCTAGAAGCATTTAAAAACACTCTGAAGTATGGGGAAGAATCAGTGAGGGAAGAGAACACAGAGCTGGGGATGGAGGAAAGAGAGACAGAAAAATGGACCCACCAAAGGAGTGATTTCATTATTGGTGTGTACGTGTGTGCGTGGGTGTGTGTGGTGTGTCTTATGCTTGGATGTTTGGGTGCATGCAGAAGCCAGAACAAGGCTTCAGCATCCTCTTATCTTCCTCCATCTTACTGACTTTAGCTAGGGTCTCACTGAATCAGACGCTCACTGGCTTGGTTAGGCTGTCTGGCCAGGGAGCTCTAGGGATCTGCCCGGTTCCTTTGGCCACCCTCCACTCCTAGGGTCACAAGCTCTTACCCACTGAACCTTCTCCCCAGCCACAGGAGTAATTTTAAACTTCTGTGCCAAGAATTTTTGTTTTGGATAGGTGGAAAGGTTGGTACAACGTACTTACTATGTTGAATGGCTGTGTTTGTGTACCCTTGTGAGGCCTCCGTATCCATGTGTTACCTAGTAAGTCTGTGTGTAGGTCTCTGTTGAGAGATGTTCTGTACCTCCTGCCCACTCCCAAAGACAGGGTCTAGACCTGGGAAGGCGATCAAGCTGGGTAAGGCCCGTGGGAGGGTTGGCCCCTGCTGTTTGACTTTGGGTCTGGATTGACCTCCCGACACCAGCTGTGTGGGAGCACCTCCAGAAACCCGAGTCTGGGGACTGACACGGGAACTAGTTGCCCCGGCTAACCCACCCAGGACCCCACCCTTCGAGGCAGCACCCTAGCAAGTCCTATATTGGAGTCCGCTGGACTGGGAGAGGAGGGAAGATGGTTGTTATGGGGGGGAACCCCTCTTCCCCGCCCCATGAGATCTGCTGCTGCCCTACCCTTGGTCGACAGCAGAGGGGGCCCTCGGCCTTGGGATGGAGGTCGGGGCTGGCGGGATCAAGGCAGAGCTGGGGGCGGGTGAGGGAGCGTAGTCCGGAGGGTTGGAAGGCGGGCGATGGGGGGGAGGAGAGGGGTGTGGGCGGGAGAGGGGACTGGACAGGTGAACCGGAGAAGGGAGTGGAGGCTCCTCGGGGAACTTCTCAGGCTCGGAGGGCACGGGGACGCCGCAGCCCCCGTGCTTTATGCAAATGACGCAAATTACTATGCAAACCTGCAGCTCCACTCGGAGCCCGCAACTTGGGTGGTTTTCCAAAGGCTGCCAGGGAAGGGGAGATGGCTGCGCACCCCTCCCCCAGGCCGGGGCTTCCTCCCAGGGAAACCGGAGAGGCACCCGGGAAGAGCGAGCTCTGTCCTCCCGCAGGGCCGGCCCCGCAGGCTTCAGTTTACCCCTCCATAAATGGGGGTGCTCGCGCGCGGGGAGAGGTCTGAAAGCGGACCTCGAGATCCTGCAGCCTGCCTCGGGGTGGGGGTTGGACCACGTGACCCCCGCCCACCTTTTGGTCCTAGTTCTCAAGCCCCTCTCTTGGTAGGGACCAGGAACGCGGCTAGAGTATGACGTTGCTAGGGGGCGTGACCGGCGGTTGCTAGGTTCTAGGAACGTTGCTATGCAACGCTGGGCGGGGCTCTCGTTGCTAGGCCGAGGAGGAGTCGCTCGCTGCTGGAAGGGTTCTGACTGTTGTCGCCCCTGGCTCGCTGGGATCCTGACGCTGCCCACCCCACTCCCAGATTTTCACCCGGCTTCAGTGCCTCCAGGCTGGGCACAGTCTCAGGGTCCTTCCGGTTCACACTCTCTGCCACTCGGTTATCCTCCGGGGAGAGCGAGGAACCCTGGGTCTTTATACACGTGTCTATGTGCCTGCTGGTGGTGGGGGGAGTGGGAGGGGCTGCTGGGTGGGGAAGTGGGCTTGTCACTTTTGAATTTCCATAGCAACTGTTCCCGTGTCACCCTATTGCTCCCAAAGGTTTAAGCGTATTGCATGTACAAATTTACATATATCTGCATGTCATTAACATAGAGGCGGAGCCGGAACTTCTTTGGGCTACTCTCCCTGGACAGTTCCCTTTGCTTTCCTCGCGTCAGATGGCCACCTGTGCTGCGCATGTGTGAGTGCTTTGCCTCTCGGTGTTTTCAGATTTGAGGTGGGTGAGAGACCTCTTAGTAGGACCACTATGCACTTGGTCCACTTAGGCCTTTACAGAAACATTAGCATGAATCTGTCCAGGTATCCTTTGGCCAAAGACCCAATTCCCCAGATGATGCCAAGACTTATTAGAACCCCAGTTTGGCCTTTCCTGACTGTGTGGTCTTGGATTGGGCCCCTACTTTGTGGCTCAGTTTCTTTCTTTGTAAATAGGCATACTAATCCCTAAGTCTCTATGTTGTGTTAACGGGATAGCACTTTGCACTCACTCTTTGCTGCTCTGCACAAGGTAGGCACTCTATGGTTCTTTCATGTCTCCTTACTGCCCGATTCCTCTCAGAACCTAGCTATAGCAAACCAGCTTCCTTTGCAGCTCCAGACCTGACAACCAGGCACCAGGAGAAACATCCAGATGTCAGGGCAGACTGGAATCCAGGCATGGGATGAGGACTGTTGGCCGGGCCAGCTTGGTACAGTACAGACCCTGTCCTCCCACCCGCTCAAGGGGTCCAGTGTATCAGGAGCCATTACATTCTTCTCCACGCTCTGGAGCCCAAGGTGGCTGCAGGAGTCACTGAGACGGAGCAGGGTCCCGGGGGAAAAGAGAACAGAAACTCAGAAACATGTCTGAGGTTTTGCTAGAGAGGACTACAGAACTCTGGGGAAATCTGCTTGCTCTTCATGCGCCTCAGTTTCCCCACTGTGGACAATTACGATTATGTTACCATGGACACAGAATGGACACAGAATGAAGAGTCCTATTGCTGCGGCCGTGCGGTACAGAGAGCGAGTTCCCTGTTCTTGGGACTGTACAGGTAGAAGTGTGGCTGGGATGGAGCAGCAGAACTTTCTCCTGGGAGCCAGCTGCCCCAACAGCTTCCTCAAAACTGGGAAGTCCCTCCTGTGTCTAACTTCTGCCCTCCATGTTCTGGTAGAAAGCTCTTTCTTGCCTTGTTTTCTCTCCATGTTTCTCTAGCCTTGACCGCTAGGACCACAAGGAGGCAGAAGAGGCCTTAAAGGGCAAAACCCAGGTTCCATTCTGTCCTGGGGATAGCTCTCAATTAGCCTTAATTAAAATAAACGAGATTGCCTCCTATCCTGGGTAGAATAAGGCTGTTGGTGATGAAGAGGGGGCATAGGCGCTGGGCTGTGATTGGTCAGTTGGCTTCTGGGAGGAGGTAGGACTGCAGAGGGACCATACTTTGTGGTTGTCTTTCAATTTCCGTGTGCAGGACTGCTGTCGGCTGGCAGGAGGCCAGCCCTTTCCCCATAGCCACCTGTGCGCCACAGGTGAGAGTTCCAGGGACAGGCTGAGAGCCTGGCAGTGCCCGGCTGGCCTGCCCGTGTCCCACTCTAGAGGCCAATTAAGTCTCTATCCCTAGCCGCGCCGATTAACTGTTAATAAGGCAGCAAACACCTGCAGCTATGGAAGCGAATTAAGAGCAACAGTCGGCATAATACACAACCCGATAAGTGAGCAATTAACAACCGGAGAAAGATTAATAGAAGCAATTATGTCCTACTCGGAGCTCTGTAAATACGACTGTCAGCCGCTGGGGAATTCAGTCCAGTCTCACCTGGCCCCACCCCGGGCCATAGCCTCTGCCTGACGTAGAGCCAGTTGAGCTAGCCTGCAGAGCCTGGACCACAGAGCCGTGGACACACAGGGCATGCGCAGATATGTACACAGAGGCGTACATACCCAGGTATGTGGAGAGATGGCCCATAGGACACAGGTACACAGATACTCCACTCCCACAAACTGCAGAAAAATGCCCACAGTGTCATAGAGACACTCATATGCCAGACGCAGCCAGAGCTGCATAAGGTCCAGTCTTAGACATATAAATACACAGCTTCATGCTCGTAGGGTCATATGTGCATACCATATTTACCATTTTCGGACGCCCATTTTGCAGAGGGTCATCCATGATGGGTGAGGCTGTTAAAGTATTGGCCTGGAGTGAGGGTGGGAAGGGACATGTAAAGGGCAGAATGCTTGTGAACACATATGTTGGCATGACTTGTGACTCTCAGTATGTGAATCCTTGTGAGATATGTTATCAATTTGTGGATATGTTCCACTGTGTAAATGTATAAGCCCGTATGTTTACATTTATGAATGCTATATTAGTGTGTATGTGTAAGCATGATTATGTATTCATCATGTGCTTGGGTATGGTGGATCTGTGACTCCTTGTGTATGTGTTTAACTCATACCAAGCTCTGCATAATTGAGTAACTGTGCATAAAAGTAGGTTTCATGGAACCCATCTTTCTTTTGGGGTGAGACGAAGATGCCCTGAGGAGCCTAGGAGTTGGGGTGATCCATGAAGCCAGCACCTACCTTCAGGGAACAGGGCTTCAGGACAGCCTGGGGTGCTTCAGGGGCTCCTTAGCTGACTTGGTTTCCTTCACAGGAACTTCTAGCTGCTCTAAGGAAATGGACCTGAGCTGGGCATAGTGGTCCATGCCTTTAATCTGAGCACTCAGGAGGTAGAGGCAGGGGTCAGCCTGGTCTAAATAGCAAGTTCCAGGCCAGCTGGGGCTACAGGGAGACCTTGTCTCAAAAAGAAATGGCTTTGAAATTAATTTCCCCTGATTTGAAAAATGTTCCCATAAAGAATCCTCAGACTAGGAGGCTAAGGCAGAATGATGGCAAGTTTGAGGTCAGCCTGGGCTACAAAGTGAGTTCTAGGCTATCCTGGACTAATGTGAGATGCTGTCTTAGAAAACCAAAATCAAACAAACAAAACCAATATACAAGGCAGGAGAAATGCTCAATGCTCAGTCAGGAAAGTACTTACTATACAAGCAATGAAGACCTGAGTTTGAGCTATAGAACCCACATGAAAGGCTGGGCATGACTTGTGCTTCTGTTCTCAGTGGTGGAAAGGCAGAGAGGAGGATCCCTGGGGCTCGCCTGCCAGCCAGCCTAGCATAATCTGCAAACCTATTGAGAGACCCTGGGCTAAAGTTGACCTCTAACCTCCACATGAGTGCAACACCCAAAACACATATGTGCATACACAAACTAATATCCTCCTCACACAAAGAAAAATCCCCAGAGCCACGCCTCTAGTCTGGGACATGTACCACCATCCACAAAACTCCCGTGCACAAGAACACAGGTATGCTAACATGTGAACGCAGAGCCCATGAATATAGACATAGGAAATGCTCCTCTCACGTGCACCAGGACCTAACCACCATGTCTAGGTGCATGCGCGTGCACACACACGCACGCGCGCACACACACACACACACTCACTCCCATAGGCCCACACACTGTCACTGTCTGAGGCAAACCTAGGGAGTCCAGGGCCAGGCCTGAGCGCACAGAGGATTCCCCACCTTCCTCAATTCCAGCCTGGCCAGATGGTGAATGCTGACAGGTCCTGGGAGGGCTCTCCATCACCGCCAACCACCCCCACCCTGCACCCCGGTTGACGGGCAGCTTCCCTGAGGACTGGCTCTGCCAGAAGGGACCAGTGTAATAAAAGAAGCAATGGCACTCACCAGCATCTTTCCCTGACTCCCTGCTTCATACCAGGATGGACCAGTGGTTCTGAGATGCTCCTCCCCCACTCAGGTGTCTATAGGATTTGCAGGACACAAAAGAATCCAGGACTTAGATGGACACTCTAACCCTCACAGAGTGAAGTCCCTGCCCAAAGCCAGGGCTGGCTGTCCTGCCAACCACCATCCAAAAGACAACAGAAGCAGAAGTGGGCAGTGACATAGATCTGGGCACCCCATAGTCAAAACACGTGCTTGTCAGGCTGTTCTGCCCAGTCTCTCCAACCTGCCCTTTCCTTGTCTCTTACTATTTAGTTTTGGGTTTTTTGTTCCTTCATTTGTTCATTTGTGTTCTCAATTATTCAGTCAATGAAGATATTAAACAAATCATGACATTCAGACCAGTGTGGGGAGCTGCCCTCCTGGATGCTGGCCTGGGTGTACGGAGCTGGTGAGGGACGGACAGAGGCACTCTGGACTGCAGGGGAGTGGAAGGACTGTCCTAGACTTGATTTCTTCCTTAGTTTCTCAAAATGAAAGCGAACAGGCTTCTGCAGCTGGAGGGAAAAGCACCAAATCCCAGGATGCTAGATAATAATAGCTGACACTTACGCACTCGTACGCTGCGCCAGGCACTGTTCTAAGTGCGTTACATGAATTAACTCGGTACATCCTCATAACAACTCACAGAGGCTGCTACTATTATTAACCCTATTTGGGGCCACGGGGAGGTTAAGTGACTTGGCCAAGGTCAGCTTGTCAAAGCCACCCAAGTATTTAAGGAATAAAGGAGACTGCCAGCCTCCCCCGCTTCTCTATCTGAAGTCCTACGGGCCTTATGTGCATGCATGGACACCCCAGGACTCCTGTTCCTGCTTGGTTCACGGTCCTGACAAAGAGCTGCCCTTTGAGGAGAGACCCCGTGAGCTCTGGTGGTTGGTTTCTGGCTGCTTGGGTAGGGTATTTTAGAATTCAGGGTTGAGGTTCAGTCTTGAAGGGGGCTTGAGTTTCAGGTGACACGACATAACCCTTTGGGTTTGTAGACATGTGGATCTGTGAACTTCAATCCTGGCAGAAGAGGATCAAAGTGGGGTCATCTGAAACGGGAGACGCAAGGCAGGAATGTCTGGGTCTCAGTGTCCTGGAAGGATTATGTGACTAGTCCAGAATGTGACCAGAGAATCACTCTGCAGGAGTCTGTGGAAAAGGCAGAGGCAGCTGGGGATTACCTTCCATCCCAGCCCCGACCATTCCCACCCAGGAAAGTCCTTTAGGTCCAGTTCCATGCTGGAAGCCAGGGTAGGGCTCTCAAGAATGACTTAATCCTAATCTTGTCACCCCTCCACCTTTCCCCCTACCCCAAGGATTAGGGAGGAAATGGGGCTCCCAGGGTGGGTCAGCTGGGGACCCTCAGTGTCCACAGGCAAGTGCCTGCTTCTATTTCTGGGACCCTAGGATTCCTGCTCAGTCTCTAGAGGCTTTTTCACACAATTACCCAGGCCAGGAATTTCGATCTTTGGTGCCAGCCAGGCCCTTGTTATGCAAATGTAGGCAAATGAGATGCAAACAGAGCAGTCCCAGATTAACAGAGAAATCCCCAGCAGCTGGAGGAGTCACCACAAAGTCAGCTTGCTCTGGCTTCCCTATCCTGCCCCCCCCGCCCCACCCCCAGGCACTATCCACCTGGCTCTGTGCTACCACCCTTCTACTTTCTAGGGCTGTTTGCTCAGACACTCCCCCCCATAGGAAGGATTTGGACAAGAGGGGACATAAAGCCTCCACCCTTCTAGCCTGAGATCTCTGATTCTCTCCCCACAGTTAGGAGATCATGGCAAAGGTGAAAGTTAGGGACTGTGCTTCCCTGTTTTGTTCCTGTAGAAGAGAGAATTCACACACATGCGTACGAGCACACAGACACACACACACAAGAACACACAGTTGGAGAAGAGAGGAGTCCCAGTGATGCACATACAAATATACTCATTCAAACCCAATTACACACAGCCTTGCCCACTGTCCTATATAAATCAGCCCAAGCCTTTGCCTCTTTGCCTCCCTGACACACTATAAATTAAACCAGTCATCCACAGGCTACCGCGCTGTGCAGCAGGCCAGCAGGTTGCGCCTCCACCCTACGCCTGGAGGGTGAAAGGTGCTCCTTGTTAGAAGGCCACTAGTCAGGGTGAGGACAGGTGAAACAAACCTTCCTTTGGGCATGAGCCTGGCAGAGAAGCCCAATCTGGGCAGTGCCCCCAGACGTGTTCTGGCTGTCTGTGCCCATGGGAGCCTGGCCCCTGGAAGGCCCAACCAGTCCAGGCCCAACTTCTAAAAATAAGAGCCGAGGATCGAAGCCTCTGGTTGGTTCTGTGGGAGCCTGTTGCCGTGGCAACCCTTCTCAGAGGTCTCCCTCCTGGCTGGGCTGCCCCCTTTGGCCGCAGGTCCCTGTGCCAGCCCCCCTGTGCCGGCCCCTTTGCTAGTCAGCCCTCTGTCCTGTCTTGTCCTTGGTTGGGGTACAGGTGTGGGGTTGGGGGTGGTGCAGGAGGAAGGGCCTTGGGAACTCAGCAGAGCACAATGGCCTGTGTATGAAACCCACGCAGGGTGGGTATGCACCAAGGCTGTGTGACAGTGGGGTGTGTGACTGTGTGGTGGCCTGTTGGGTGGGCTGTGTCCCTGGGTGTACAACAGTGCCTGTGACTTACAACAGTGTCAGTGTCCTTGTGAGTGACTGTGCTCTCTCTATAGATCTGCACGCATGTGTGACAGTCTGTGTGCTGAGTGAGGGACCTGGGTATGACTTCTCCTTCATGTCCCTGTCCCTGCCTTCTCAGGGCTGTAGGGTGGCATTACCGTGGGAAAAGGTGGTATAGAGAGAGGTGCCTGGAGTCTGCCGGAGGCCAGCAGGACGTGGTGATGGGTTAGCTTCTCCCGGGTCCTGTAGTCAAATACCACATAAACTCCAAGTGTTCCCATTTGGGAGTAATGGGTAAAGAAGGACTTCTAAAGTGTGCAAGCCAAACCGGAGTGTGTGTGTGTGTGTGTGTGTGTGTGTGTGTGTGTGTATCATAGTCTCTGCCAGCGGCAGAGCCCTCCTCCCCCCAGTGTTCCTCTCCTCTCAATTAATCACCAAGTCCTGTCAAATCTGCTGCAATCACTGCTCCAGAGGCCCCTCCTTCCTTCCTCTCCACCACCAGAACCAGACCAAGGCAGTCCTGTTTTCGGGCAGGCTACCTTCAGGATACCCTGCCAGTGTCTAGGATCCACGTGTCCCACACCCCATCTCTCACATCCCAGCCTCCCTGCATTCTGTTACCTGGAGCAGAACTGACCCATCAGCATTTTCTTCTCAAGGCCAAGTGCATCGCCTTACCTGTCTTTGGGCTGCCCCAGCCCAGACTCTTTTCCCAACTCCTTCTCCTGTCCTGATGAGCTACTGCGCTTCCAGAAGTATCCCTGTCACTGTGCCTTTACATATGACTTCTAGCCTAGAGCCTTGAACCTTCCTGTGCCTGGGTAAAGCTTATTCACTTTGGGACTCAGGGTAGACATCACTTGTGACAGAAGCTTTCCTAGGCTGCTGGGTTCCCAGTGTTAGGGGAGGAGCCTCTGTTCCCCTCCCTTCCCCACCCCTCTTCTCTCTGCCCCTCTCTTGTGGTACTGAGGATTGAATCTAGGTAGGGCCTTGCATATGCTAGGCAGGCACTCTACCACTGAGCCATATAGCCAGTCCTCTTTTTACTTTTCATTTCGAGATACAGTCTCACTAAATTGCCTAGGTTGGTCTTTAAATCACTCGTAGCCTAGGTAAGACTTGTGCTTTCAATCCTCCTGCCTCAGCATCCTGAATAGTTGAGATTATAGGCCTGGTGGCACATTACAAGCGTTTGTGTGTGTATGTTCTCATGCATGTCCTTGTATGTGCAGTGTGTGTATGTATGTATATCCGTGTGTGTGGGTTGACATTAGGTGTCTTCCTTAATCACTCTCCACCTTATTTTTGGAGACAGTCTTTCACCAGACTTGTAGCTCTCTGTTTGGCAGGCTGCTTGGCCCGTAAATCCAAGGCATTCTCCTGCCTTTGCCTGCCTGGCACTGGGAAGCAACACAACATGCTTCCACTACATCAGGCTTTTTACATGGGTTCTGGGGTATCGAACTCATGTCTTCATGCACTTTACTGACAGCCATCTTGCCAGCTTGCATGTGTTTCTAATAACACTTTTCCTGAAAAACTGTGGAAGATTTGAAAGAAAGATAACTAAGTATAAGTTGAAACAAAGAAATCACCCATAATCCTCTCTGATCAGCTGAGTTTCTTTGCTTCTGGACTCTTTCCATATATTGATTATCCCTCCCCATTATACAACCAGGACTCTTCTCTATGTGCAGTTTAGTTTCCTGCATTGCTTCACTTATTATATAGCAATGATTCCCCTTAGGTGATTAAAAATTCTTCAAGAACATGACTTTTACAGTTTGCAAAATATTCTTCTATAAGGATGGATCATAATTTATTTAACCACCCCTCCACCGCTAGACGTTTATGTTGGCGGTGATTTTTCACAGTTATAAATAACAGCACTGAGCATCCTTGTACATGGCTCTTTTTATTTATTTTTTTCCTTTTAACATCTCTGGTTACTTCTTGGATTGAGTTCCTACAAGTAGATTCATAGGACTAAAGGATCTGCGTGCTTTTAAAGCTCCTGACACCAACTGTCCAGTGGCCCTCCCAGAAAAGTTGTTCTAACTTAACCTCCGTCAGCAGAGCCTGAGAGTGGCCCGTTTTCAGTTCTCATCAACACTGCAGCTGTCTTTAAGAAACAAAACAAAGCAAAACAAAAAGCTGTATTAATTTCAATCCTTAGAAACCTGTATTGTATTGTTGTTTTCATTTGCATTTCTTTGACAACTGGTGAGATGAACCTTTTGTACTCTGCCTTTGTGTCAGGCTCAGATCACATTGAACTATAATTATATTGGTACTCTCTGCCTCTGACTCACCTTCCTCAGTCTGAGGACAGGAGCTGGAGGACTGTATTCCTGGAATACCTGGTGGACTGAGAGGAGCAAGTCTCTGCCCTCAGCCTGAGCTTTGGTTAGCTTAACTCTGAGACTGGAACTTGTGTGGCTTACCTCACCTTTCTGGACCTCAGTTTCCTCACATGTTGAAAGGATTTGGAGGAGGCCTAATGTGATATATGAACAGGTGTGTGTTCCAGGTTAGGGAGACTGCAGGCAGTCAAGGATTTGACCTACCTCAGCTAAGAAGGAAAGTTATCAGGATGGTGAGCTCTGCTAGGCGTGGTAGTACACGCCTTTAATCTCAGTGCTTGGGAAGCAAAGGCAGGCGGATCTCTGTGAGATTGATATAACTAGTTCTAGGCCAAGGCTACCAGGGAGAGCCTGTCTCAAAAATAAAATAAAATAATGATGAGCTCCTCTCTCCCAGAGGCAAGAAGGTACTTAGATGCCTTTTGGTCTAGGGTTGGGCAGGAGCTCAGAGCAAAGGGTTCAGGAAAGATTGGGAAGGTTGTGGGAACAGGTAAGCATGAGCTCATGTTGAACTGAGATCGGGGGTCTGTGTCTTTTTGTAAATCCAAGCTGGACTCTGTTAACATCTGGCAAGGGCTGTGTGTTGTGGACTTTTTATCCACACCTTTGACTGGCAGGATTTAATTCTAATCACCATCATTAGTGTCCACAGAACAGAGAGGGAGAATACCTCTGCCTGGGTGGCACAGCACTCTTCTGGAGTTGGCCCTCTGCCCCAGGAACATCCCGGAGGCAAACCTCTGCCGGGTTGCCCTCAGCCATTCTGGCTCAGGACATGTTCCAAGACAGACACGCACAATTTCTCTGCACATTACCAGCCTAATGATACTGTCGTTTGGAGTCTGAGAATGAGGAGAAATCGGCTTTTTCTCGGTAATTAACGTGAGTGATGGGCCTTGAGATGAAGCAACAGCCCCCTGAGTGAGAATGAAGCTCTCAGGAAAGTCAGCTGGGTCATCCCCCTGCTTCAGGGAAGGTCTGGATTCTAGCTGTGGCCTCTTCCTGGACTCTCTGGGATTGGGCAGGCCCCACACCCCCCTTGCTCATCAATCATTCCTCCAGGAGTAACAGCACTGATGATTGGGAATTTCCTCCTTGAGGCTGCCCAGTCCCTCTTGTTACAGTTCACACTTTGCCCTCAAGGGAACTACTGATATTTTGGGGAGTCCTAAGCTGTAGGGATTTTCACTCTCTCTCTCTCTTACATGTATTTGCATGTGTTGCATGCATGAACATGTACATGTATGTATGTTTTCATGTGTGAGCACATGTATGGGCTGTGGGCACATGTATGGGCAAGTTTACCTCTGTGTGTGTGCGTGTGTGCGCGTGTGTGCGTGTGTCAGAGGTTGGCTCTGTCTTCCTTGACAGCTCTGTGCTTTGTTTACTGAGGCAGAGTCTCTTGCTGAACATGTTGCTCACTGGTTTGGCTAATCTAGCTAGCCATCTTGCCTCAGGAATCCATCTCTGCTTCCTACATGCTGAGATTATAGGCAGGAGGTCACCACACTCACTCAGCTTTAATATGGGTGCTGGGGAGTCAAACTCTGGTCCTCACGGTCTCCACACTTGCACAGCAAACACTTTACTCACTGAGCCACCTCTCCTGCAAGGGTTTTTCTCTGTCACAGTTATTGAAAGCTGAGGTGACAATGTCTGGGTGGGAGTGGATGGAAGTGGTTACTGCAGGCTTTTAAAGAAACATTTTATGTGTATGAGTGTATTGCCTACATGTATGTAAGTGCACCCATATCATGCAATGCCCAAGGAGGTCAGAAGAGGGCACCAGATCCCCTGGAACTGGAGTTACCAATGGTTGTTAGCCACCATGTGAGTACAGAGAACTGAACCCAGGTCCTCTGCAGTGCTCTTAACTGTTGAGTCATCTCTCCAGCCCCATACTGTAAGCTTTTGAGAGTGTTCAGGAATAAGCCTGGAGGGGTTGGGACAGGTGTATCTCCAATGGGCAGAGGGCTGAATGCTGTTGTGGCTTTCCTTCTTAAAAGAAACCCCACTCATGATTTCCTCTAGATCTCTGTCTCATTGTCCCTACTGTTCTCAGGGAAATGGTTTCATTCTACTCCTCTTCTCTAATCCCTCACTGTCCTTCGTGCTGGGTAAACGAGAAATGGCTAGATCAGGTCAACACTCTGCTCCTGAGCAGCTCAACTGGGGGAACGAGGGGGGGGGGCAGGATGTGAAGGGATCTGGAAGGAACCAGTTACACAGTTACCTGGGTCCTGAAGAAGGCTTTTTACAGAGCATCCAGAGTTGGGGAAGAGAGGAGCTTGGGAAGGATAGCAGGAGCTGGAGGAAGGTCCAGAAAGCTGCATTTGCTGACAAACAATGTCTGTTGGCAAACAGCTTCAGCACAGGGAATAGTGGGGCTTGGAGGAGCATGAACCCGGCCCGGTGTGTACGTAGATAGCACCCAGTGCCTGAAGCACAGGGAGGATAAGAAGTGGGATGAAGGAAAAGTTGGGGGCTTCCCAGAGCCCAGATGGTGGCAACCAGCCATGCAGATGAGTTGAGCTTTAACTTTTTATTCTGATAGTACTAGGGAGCCATGGAGAGTTCAAACCAAAGAATATGGTTGGGTTTGGGTCAGTCCAAGGGTGAATGCTTAGGTGAGACATGGGAAAGAATTGGTGTGGGAGGGGCAGGTAGAGAGAGATGGCCTAGGGAGTAAAAGTACTTGCTGATGACCTGAGTTTGGATCCCCAGAACCCATGTAAAAAGCCTGATATCGGTCAAAGTATGCATCTGTAATTATAGCACTCCAGTGGATAGATGGGAGGCGGAGACAGGAGACTCCCCTAGAAGCTCACTGGGCAGTTAGCCTAGAGTGTACAGACCAGCAGAAACAAGACAGACCCTGCCTCAACAAGATAGAAGCTGAAGACCAACTCTCAAAAGTTGTCCCCCTGGCCACCATACCTTTAATCCCAGTACTCAGGAAGCAGAGGCAGCTGTGAGATCAAGGCCAGCCTGGTCTACATAGCAAGTTCCAGGTAAGCTGGGAGACTGGATTCACATACATTCTCTCTCTCTCTCTCTCTCTCTCTCTCTCTCTCTCTCTCTCTCTCACACACACACACACACACACACACACACACACACACCACTAGAAAGAACTGATGAGTGGGGATAGGAGAGGACAGCTATGGTCTTTAGGGCCTGAACAAGAGTGGTAAGCTCTAAAGCTGTTAAAAGGAGTTGGGGCTGGAGAGGTGGCTCAGCAGTTAAGAGCACTGGCTGTTCTTGCAGACAACCTGGGTTCGAATCCCAGCACCCACATGAAGGCTAACTCCAGTTCCGAGGGATCCACCACCATCTTCTGTCCTCCACGGGTTGCATGACATGGGTACACTTACACACATGCAGGCATAACACTCATATATGTAAAATAAAAATTAATTAGTTTAAAAAAAAAAGATGTTATGAGGCTAGGCATGGTGGCACATGCCTTTAATCCCAGCACTTGTGAGTTCAAGGCCAACCTGGTCTTCATAGTGAGTTCCAGGTCAGCTGGGGCAACCATAAGATATTGTCTCAAAAAGACAAAAAAAAAAAAAAAAGATGTTAAGAGGAGAGACCAGTCCATGTATGAATCTGGAGATGGGTTGGGTGGTTGTTGGTGATCCAAGGTGATTCTCAGTCTCCTCCCACCCCCTTGAAGCTTCAGTGGCTCCCACAGGCCTCTAGGAGAATGTCTGACTCTCCTGCAGTGAGAGCCCCCAGCTGTCCCTCCATACCTTTGCAGTCTTAGCGCCCCCAGCATCCTATGCTCTGGCCAGCTATCCTGACCATTAGCTTTCAATGAGTTTGATTCATTCTGGCACCCAGGCTCACGTTAATTATTTCCCTCCTGACCCACCCGGGCCATTTCCCCTCCTTGCTTCCCCACCTCCTCCATGAAGCCTGCCCAGTCTATTTTTCCCCTTCTGTAATCAACACAGTTGCTTAAGGATCCTAAAAGAAGAACTTAGGCTTTGATTCAGGACTGGATGGAAAAATGGCTTGCATCCTCTCGGGGCCCCATCGGGCCAGGCTGGGGTGAACAGTCTTGTCTGCAGCTATGTTTCCTCAGCCAATGGAGCTCTTATTATTGCTCCAAATTAGGCACCAATTTGCCCGTGTAATTGTTTGCTAATTGGCATGAAATCCTAATGTAATTAGTTGGGCCCCTTATCGGGGAGCCTGGGGAGCCAGAGGCAGTGGGGGGCCGCTATGACAGGGAGGGTCTAAGAGGCTGGGGACATGTTTGAGAGAGGAGTCCCTCCTGAGCTGTCATGGGGCTGAGACAGAGAGTGATGGATATTGCAGAATCTCACAGGTGGAGGGGCTGTTGGAGAGGCTAGCTTTTGCTACCCATCTCACAGATGGGGAAAGTAAGGACATGGGAATCTCTTACGAGCTGGTGGCAAAGCTGCATCTGACATCCAGGTCACCCATGTACAGTGACTATAGCTGGGGATCAGGGTATCAAGGACCAGGGCTCTCTGGCATCAGTTTCCAATGGCAGGGAAAGTGGGTGTGGGGCAGGGGTCCCACCCTTGTTTTGAGTAGGAGACGTGTTGGCTACAGAGCCTGGGCAATATGCCACGTAGCTAGAGCTGGAGGAACAGTGGGCCCATGAGACTCAGAGAGTTTCTCCTTGGGGTGCATATGGGAGACAGCATTGGGAAGCTGAGACTGGAAAGCCTGGCTTCCCTTCCTCTCCCACCAATAGCTAGATTCCCTGCCTGAACCCTAGGCTTTCTGGCTTTCCCCATCTCCCTGGAAAGAAAGTGCTGGAGCTGACTTGTCTCAACCAGTCAGAGTTGCTTATCAGATTTTCTGGAATTGTGCAGATTTCCTCTTGGCCGTGGAAACTGGCCATCCTGGGGACTGACACCATGAGAACCGGCAAATGCTACAAAGCAGAGCGTGGGCCATCCCCGCCCCCCAGCTCTGCCTGTGTCAGGGGCTGCAGCGGTACCAGCATACCACAGAATCCATCTGAATGTGAGGGTGTCTCCCCAGAGATCCCGATCACACTATGGCTGGAAGGGCAGGCTTGGATGTCACCACAAATCCCAATGACAGGGGAAGGAAGCAGGCTTAGAGCCCATTTGAGAAATCTGGCCAGACCGCCCCACTCTCAGTTGGGGCTCCCTTGTTCCCAGGTTTGCTAACAGCTGAGAAGGAGCTGTGGGGTAGAGGATCCCGCTTCAGCTGGTGAGCATACTACCTCTGATGGCCAGGATGAGGGCAGTGGGACCCCCAAGAGGCCATCTAGAAAGGGACTCCTGCCCACAGCTTAGCCTGTTTCCCTGGCTCTCTCTCAGGCAGCAGGGTGGGATTGGAGGAGGGACAGCTGGTACTAGCACGGTTCTGGGGCTGCCATTTCAGTCACAATGTCCTAACTCCCCCATCTCTGGCAGCCTGTCTCCTCATGGTTGACTCTTCTGCCTGCAGGTACTCCCTGTCTCCACAGTGCTCCTCCTCAGTGCGTGCCCCAGCTGCCTTTCCTTTGAATCACTATCTTTCCTCCAGATCTCTGCTGCTTCCTGGTCACTGTCTTGATGTCCTGAAGTCGCCTCGATGCAGCAAGTCCAAAATAGAAATGATCGACTTCTCACAAGTCTTTCCTCGGCAGAGTAAATGGCATACTCCTCCCCCAGGGCCTTTGTACCTGTAGTTTCCCCTATCTGGACAGCTCTTCCTCCAAACAGTCCCTCCTCTCCCTCAGGAGTCTGCTTAGATGTCACCTTCTCAAAGGCAGCTTCCTTGAAATCCTTCCCCAAGCCCCCACCGCGTGCTCACTCACCCCTGCCTCCTTTCCCTACACGATCTCCCTTGCTTGCATCTGTCTGTCCTGACATACTGGACTATTAACTCCACATAAACACAGCAGTGACCAGGTCAGGGCCTAGGGGACCAAGAATTATCGGACTCTCAGTCAATGAATGTTTGTTGAATGAATGAATGACCTTGTAGCTTCCGCCTCCCATTTGCCCCAGCTTGTTTTTTCTGGTGCTGGGGTTTGAACCTAGGGTCTCCCACACGCACTCAAGCACTCTACAACTGACCTGTACTTTCAGCTCCCATTTCCCACTTTCAAAGTATTTTTATTTTGAGACAGGGTCTCGTTAAGTTGCCCGGGCAGACTTTGAGCTGGAGATCCTGCCTCTGTTTCTGTTGCAGCTGGGATTACAGGTCTGTATCACCAGGCCTTACTTGTGTCTTAATAAGGTTTTTCTAGATTTTTTCCCGCGTGTCTGTGTGTGCAGTGGGCATGTATGTGTTCATATGCATGTAGGAACACTTGTGCATGTGTGTGCACATGTGCAGATGCATAGAGTCTCAAGGCTGATGTCAGGAGTCTTCGGCCACTCTCCACCTTCTTCGTGAAGCAGGGTCTCTCATTTGAACGCAGAACTCACTAATACAGCTGGCCTAGTTGGTCAGCTTGCTCTGGGGAGCCCATCTTTGCTTTCCAGAGTGCTGTGATTACAGGCAGGCCATGCCATCGGGTATTATGAGGGTGCTGGGGATCTGAGCTCTAGTCGTCATTTGTTTTATCCACTAAGACATCTTTCCAGGCCTCTTTTTTATGTTTGTTTCTTTGTTTTTAGACAGGTTTTTAGACTATGTAGCCATGGCAAACCTGGAACTGACGATGTAGACCAGGCTGGCCTTGATCTCACAGAGATCCACCTGCCTCTGCCTCCCGAGTGCTGGGATTAAAGGTGTGTGCCACCATACCTGGCTCTCCAGCCCTCTTAAATAAGTTTGACTGTGATTCTTTCCTGTTCCAAACAGTTCATAGATAAATTTTGCTCTCAAACTAAAACCTACCTCAGTGATGTGTTTCCAGCCTAACCTTGCTTTATACAGCATCTTCTGAATACGAACACATACACTGTACACACATGTGCACACATAGCATATACATACTGTACATCTGTACATACACACAAATACTGTACACACACTGTACATACACAAACACACGCTGTATACACATACTATACACACACTGTACATGCACATTATCTATCTATCTATCTATCTATCTATCTATCTATCTATACCCAAACACGGCACATACAGACCATATACACACATGCACACATAGTGTCACACACAGACACCGTACCCCCCACATACACATGGAACACACACGCACAATTCTCAGAGCCTGGGTACTATTTCTGCCTCTTGTCCTAGTGCTCCCTCACTTTCATGGCCCTGCATCCACACATCTTTCTTTCCGGCATGCAGGCTGTCGGTGTTTCTGGAACAGAGCCTTGGGGCCAGGCCCTGTGCGGAGTGCTGCTAGGTGCACTGAGTTTCCGCTACTCAGGATGCTGGCCAGCTGTCAGGGAAAGATCCCCGCAGCCATCATTCCATTTTGAGGGCCTCTTTTCTTATCTCTGGGCATACTGACAATCCCCTCTGCAGGTATAGAGGCAGCCACTGGCCTTAGCCTATCTCTGGCTGTGAATGCCATCCTATGGAAAAGACTGAATTTGGGGTCCACTTCTGGCTCCCAAACCTTGTTTGAACACTTTTGAGAGGTAAGACATGGGGTGAGCCACCTCTGAGTCCCCAAGGCCCAGCACAGGGCATGGTTGAATAGAGGAGCCATTGAGTGACTCGAAGCCATCCTGTTCTCCGGAATCTCTGAGCCTTGGCCCTCTTCATCCTCAGAGACTTAAGAACTCCATCTGAGGTGGTGGTCAAATGATGGAAATGTGTGTGTGTGTGTGTGTGTGTGTGCAACATGTGTGCTCTTGAGTATCTCAGACCCTTGTGGATGTTAGTTGCTTGGGAATGTTGTGTGTCTGAATTGGGGCGTGTGTATGCATGCATTCAGGGGCATTGTTACTTCTGGACTGGGTGGTCTTTTCTGTTGGAGAGTCTCCAACACAGCCATAGCCAGCAAAAATCTCAGAGCAGTGAAGGCCCATTGCCCAAGACAGATGAGCTGCCCTCATGCCCTCAGCCAGCAAGGTGGTGAAACTAGTGCCAGATGCCCCTCCCTTAACAGCCCATCCTCTCCGGCCATTGCCTTCTAAGAGCCCATTGAGACCACGGGTCGGTGCCCAGTCCCTGGAGGAGCAGTGAGTGTGCCCAGGGCTGGCCCTACCTCACACTCACACATAGTCCCATGATCACTCACTCTCACAGACATATGAACACTGGCACAAATATTTGCAGAGACACACAGACACCGAGCACACACCTGTGCTGACACCCTGAGAGATGAGGACTAGAACAGGGACGCGTTCAAACACACTCATCCCCACAGATACCTGCCAGCATAGCCTCAGATTTGCACACGGAAATGCGAATGCTCGCCTATGTGCACATGCGGATGCTCCAAACCGCCACAGATGCTCCTTCAGTGACGTAGGCACCAAGCACAAAAACACACTGGGACACACAGATGTGTGGGACCCAGAAGACAGACACGTAATGAGACTCGCACACTCATATAGACCAAATGCCCAGAAGCACTGACATGTGAAAGGCTCTCTGGTCTCAGGGACAGTCACCCACAAACCCTCCATCTCACTGACACACAGCGTTGCAGAAGAGCAATCACAAAGCACGTTTTCATCCAGACACATGTCACACTTGCAGGTGCACACTTACACACACATACATGTACACATACACATACACATATACACATGCAGCTACCCAACCATTCTTGGAGTCTCAGCTGCCTTTGAAATTCAAATGTGTACTCCTTCCTCTACTCAGTGGCCTCTGCTGGTGTCCCGGTCTCCTCACTCCAACCCCTGTAGCCAAACCACTTGCAGCTCAGAGCTCACTGAGCAAGTGGAAATTAAAATCCGTCCAGGGGAGACCCAACGCTGCGTGGGGTACTGGCAGCCTTGGCGGTGGATTCCTTTGTGAGTGGGGAGTGGCCCTGACCACCAGAAGAGACAGAGTCAGTTTTCCCCACTGTGTGACCTTGACTCAACCTGTGGCCAGTAGCCTCAGGGTTCCCACAGCAAAGGGTCCTCTGGGGGAGGCAGGGGCAGAAATGGCTGCCCTGGTTGGCGATGTCAGACGTGGCCAAAGTTTCAGCTCCAGTGGGAGGGTGCTTCCCAGAGAATTAGACCAAAGATCCCAAAAGATAAGAATCACAGGGCCACACTGCATATCTGCACACACACGCCATAAACTTACCCATGTCTCCTATCTAGGCACCCACATACCAGTGTCACACACAGACTCCACTGGAAGCTGGGGACCTGCTGGCACCTGTGCCATGCACTGTAGTATACACAGTGACCAATGGCAGAGGCTGGTGAAGACACATACTGAACATGTACAAACGCAGAGACATCAGATCAGTCCTACAAATGCCACACCCTGACTTACCAAAGGCCAAACACACAGGCCTGAAAGTACTTTCTTTATACACATACAGACACAGACACTCTTGTACAGACACACACACACACACACACACACACACACACACACACACAGCAGTAGCAAAGATCCCAGAGCCAGGTCCAAGCTCCTGACGTACAAGGCCTAGGCAGACACACACAAAACCTGTACCCAGGCACACCATATACACATACAGACTCTCCCCCTACACATTGACGCACACAACCGCCCACTCGTGTACCCGCAGCCCCACTCACTCCCACTCTGACACGCAGAACACTTGCTCAGCCAGGCACTGTGGGCCCCTCCCCTCCAACCACAACTCTCAGGAGCCTCCTCTCTCTCCTTACCCTCTCACAGGCCATATCCCCAACCTGAGACAGAGCTGTGCCAGGGTTGGTGATGAGATGGAAGGCCCACACGCCCTCACCGGGCAGGACTGTGCTCCAAGAGAGCGATGGATGTCTTCCTGGGGTGTGTTGGTGAGGCACGTGGTTCTGCTTGCCAGGGAGGTGTGTAGGTGTCAGTGATTCTGTGCCTTGTTATCAGTAACCCCCTGAAACTCTGATAACTCTCCTAAAATCCTGTGGCCAGCCTCTTGCAGGACACAGGGCCGGGAGTCAAGCCCTCTGAGTCTGTCATCCTGAGGGCTGGTCTTCTTGGGAAGATCAACTCTATTCCTAAAATAAACCATTTTCTGCAGCTGGTGCTTGGTCTGTCCTCTAGGAGAAGGTTGAGTACAGGGCCAGGCTGAAGCAGGGCCTTGCACAACCCTGGATGAGGGAGGGACATGGATTCTGTCTCTTTCCCAACCAATCTTTCATCTGTGAAATGAGGCGGTCACATAGATTTTAAGATGGTTCAGAGGGCTGATTTCAACAGTAAGTAAAAGGCAAGTGGCACAATGTCTGGCCCCAGAGGGGTTTAGCAGCATGAGCCGGTTCCGTTCACTCAAAAGGTGTCCCAGCCTTCCCTGCTGTTCATTGTTGTCCTGCTTGGCACAAGCCCAGTTCAGCAGGATCCAGGTGGCACAAAGCCCAGGGGAGAGGGCCTGGAAGAGCCCAGATGGTTGGACGCATTGGTCCTCCACTGCCAGTGTGCCCCAGGCCTGTCCAGAGTCCCACCCTTGCTGCGGGAGTCTCCTGTGCCTCCCTGGGCTAGAAGCTGGGAGCTTCCCATCCCCATGCGTGTCCAGCAAGAGCCTGTCTTTAAGGCCTGCAGCAGGGGATTGTGGGATTAGACTGGGAGGAAGTCACAAGGGAGTGCCTGGGCTGCTTCCTTCGAGGGACTGTGTGTGACCCCAGCCTAGGGTGGGAGGTAAGGGTGTGGGTAAATAGAGGAGGTAACTCTAGACCAGAAAATGAGGTTGTGGGATTGTATCTTGGGGTTGTATGTGTGGTTGTTTATACAACTGTGAATTCCTATGAGTCAGGTATTGTGGCAGTGTGTGTGGATGAGGGTCACCTGCACATGCCGATGTATGTATGCACGTGTGTGGACACAGACATAGAAGGTGAAGTATGAAGGGAGGAGTTCTGCAGGGAGAGGATTAGGATTCAGAGCATACACACACACACACACATACACACACACACACACACACACACAGAGGATAGAACCCAAACTGGAAGGAGCTCAAGTTCAAGTTCAGGGCCTGATTCTGAGTCATCTCTATGTCTGCAGAATCTGGACCAGCCCTGGGCTTTGAGTAAGTCTGAAAGGGGCCCTCAGTGATACAACTGAGCCTTCCTGGGTACAGCACAGTGCAAGGTACCTTGCCTTTATCACTTCTATGGCTCTGGTAAGTTTCAGTCATTTCCATTTTACAGAAGAGAAAACTGAGGCTTGGAGAATATAATGGACCTTCCTGAGGTCACAACATTACTGAGGGACAGAGGCTTCTTGTGACTCCAGACTCTTTTTATTTCATCCCATGGGAAAGGGAGACACTGAGTCCCTGGCAAGAGTCATATCTCGAAAAGCTCCAACAGGGTTAGGTCTCTCCTGGATCTTTTATCATTCATTCACTCAACAAGTATTTACTTACCTTACGCCTGGCATAGAGCTAGGTGCCAGGGGATTCAGCTGTGAATAGACAGACAAGGTCTCTGTCTTCATGGAATTCACAGCTTACAGTTGAGAAGCTAAGGGACAGGTGATGTGTGCATAAAGAACAGGTTTTCAGCATAAATGCTACCAAGCGTCAATGGGGAACTATTTTAGAAGTGTAGTCAGGGGAAGCTTCCTGAAGGAGGTGATATGGGAACTGAGCTTTCCTGATAAGAAGAGGTGAACCATGGGAATTGCTAGAGAAGGGTTTGAAGTTTTCCAAGAACAGCAAGAAGGCCATGGGCCTGAGTGGGGCACGGTGCATGTGAGGAGAGGAGAGGAGCTGGGCCTGGGGAGGTTAACAGGGGCCAGAATATGTAGGGCCTGGAATGGGGGCTTAAGAAGAGGCATTTGGGTTTACATTGAAGAGATGGCTCGGTGGGCCCAGTAGAGGGTCTTGAGGTCGGGGAGGTAGGACTAGGAGATTAGAGATGAGGTCTGAGAGTCGGGGAACTTGGACCCCAGTAGAGATATGAAGACTGCATAGACTGGGGATATTTTTGGAGGGACAGGAAATGATGAACTTGCTGATAGACTGGATCCTAGTGCCTAGAATGGAGCAAACACTTGACATGTATTTGTTGAATGATTTAAAAAGAGAAGCCTTCTTGGCACCAGACTTTCTAATCGTTCATGTGTACCATGTAGTATGAGACATGTTTTAAGGGCTACCCAGGGTATAAAGAATTTCTTCATTCCCCCGGAGCCAGAGAATTTAGGCACTATCCAAATGGGCTGCACACAACCAGGTGTGGACCCTCTGGGAGGATCTGGTGTTGGAGCAGCTAACCAGTCCTCCCCAAACTCCTCAGTCTGCAACACCATGAAAATGACAAACACCCAGTCCAGATTACTCAAGGCCCCGAAACCCATTTGGTGTCGGTGGCAGGAAGGATGGAGGCTAGACATGTAGGACTTCCTGCAGATAAAATTCACCTTCCTGTAGATAAAATTCACCATTCACAGTCCTCCAGGATCTAGAACACTCAGAGGGGAGGTATTATGCCTATGAGCTCTGGGACAGACCTTGGTGAAGACATTATTACATGGATTTGGATGTCTTTGGGGACATGTTTAGAACTCCTGATAGGTGACCCAGATGGATGTGGCACTGGAAAGAGACCTTGGTCCCTTGAATATCAAGTGGCCCTAGAGTGCTTGGCTAAGTGGCAATGGTAGACAGGGGCTGAGTGAGGGACACTCTAGGTCCCACTGGCTAGAAGGAAACCTGCCTAGGCTCTGGGCCAAATAAATCATTGGGAAGAGAAGAAGAACATTTTCTCATCTGTTTAAAGGGCAGCGAAGCATAGCAGCTCTGGCCCAGTGGGAGGCGAGGGGGCTCCCTTCTTTGACCCTGTCCTCTCATGAGCTGCCTTGTTGACCCGGGCTTTGGCAGTATGTTGCCTCCCCCACTGGGCTACTGGTGGCTGTTATTCCTAGCAAAAATATTAATTGCTAATAAGATCATTATTATAAAAGACCTCTTTCCAAGGCCTAGACCTCGCTAATCTTTACCTTGGACCATCCTGTCTCCCAGGCTGAGATAGTTTATAGTTTATATCATTCCACAGATAAGAAAACAGAGGCCCAGAAAACTGAAGAGACTATGTCAGGGTTACCTAGCATAGCAGTAGATCAGGGTAGGAAGCCTGGTCTTATTATAAGGTCAAGTATGGTTGGTCCCCTCCCTCCTACCAGAGGTTCTAGAGGAGATCCCGATGGGGCACAAGGGCCGGGCTCTTGTCCTATCTTTTGTTCAGTGTGAAAAGTTGCAGGAGGCTGCCCAAGCCATCTGTGATCAAGCTCTGGGTGGAGCCTCTTCCTAGGTTCCCTGGGGGTCCCTCCTAGGGCTAAGCTGCCATCTTCCCACCCCCGCCTGGGCTGTTCAGAGAAGTAATTTCTCTTCAACCAGCTGGATTTGAATATGGAAACGATTTGTAATTACTCCAAGTCCTCCTGGGTGGGCAAGCAGGCAGGCAGGCATTATCACCAGAGTAAGGGCGCTCCTAGGAAAGCAGTGGAGAAGCCCTGATAGAGGAGAGCCTCCCCATGTCTGCTCTAGTCCGGTCAGCTTCTGCACAAGCCCTGTGGTAGAGGTCCTGCTCTCTACCCAGCTTGCCTTGCCGATCCTTCCCACTCTGCCCTGTGAGTCCCTGGGGTACGGAATGATATCAGCATGTCCCACTGCCTATCTTTCCTAGGGAATACATCTTTGTGGCTGAATGAATGGGGTCAGGAAGTCAGAGTACTACCAAGGAATAGAGAAACAGACAAATACACTGCTGTCTCTCTGGAGGCAGGCCCTCCCACCACCCCTCACCCAGCTGGATCTTGGGGTGGAGGAGGAGGAGGAGGAGGGCTTTAGAGATCCAGCTGCATCACATCTGCAAGAGACCTGCTTGGGTTTCTCTTGGTTCTGGGTCTCTAGCATGCAAATGATCATGAATATTCATAAAGAGGGAGACAGGCTCCCTGTAGGGGAGGAAGGGCCTAGAGCTCTGGAGGATAGACAGGTTTGTAGAGATTTCAAAGGATCCGTCCTTGCATCCTGGTGGGCAGTCCATGTCCTGATCACTTTCCCACTTGTTCACCTCCTGTAGACCCCAACCCCAGAAACTCTATTGCTTCTCACAGGGCTCAAGTAAGGATGGGCTCCAGGATTTCCCACTGTATTGGGTGGCTGTTAACGCTTTGCAGATGGCAAGGCCTGCCTGGCTCAGCTTTCACAGTGGCAGCTGAGCTTTCAAAATTAGAGATGCCAGGGTGTGTTTGAGGGTACCTAGCAAGAATCCTGGAGCCCTGCTTGCCAGTGCCAGGCCTAAGGTACTGATCTCAGGGCTCCCGTAGGGAGAGAGAAGGTGTCAGCCCAGACCTCCTCCCTGCTTCATACAGCCTCATAAATTCCCTTAAGGTGACGGGTGAGATTCCTTCATCACCCTTATTGCCTCCTTCCATTAAAGTCGATAATCTCTCCCAATCACTCACAACAAATGTCACCAGGACTGCTGGAGGGGGAGGAACAAAGGGAAGGAACAAGGGAGGCTCTCGGCCTCTTCTCGGTGCCTCCTCTGGGGAGAGGTGGGTTCTTCTTATCTTGCCCCAGTCCGTTGGATGACAAAATTTAAGTTTTCACTGGAAAGGTGAGGTCAGCATGGGGTGGACTGAAGACCACCTTGTCCTTGCAGGACAGGCCCCTTCCTTGGTGAACCTTCCAAAAGTATGTCCGGAATCATTCCACCCTCGTTGCAAAGCTGCCCCCTGCTGGCTTCTCTGACCAGAGCCATCAGATTAACCTACTTGTTTTGGCAGCGGTGGAGTGTCCCCAGTCGGTCCACCTTCCTGGTGGCAACATGCCCAGGCCACAAACCGCCTGACCAGAGCCCTGAACCATGGGCATCTCTCTGGGTACCGCCAGAGCCATGTGGGCTTAGGCCCCACCCAACTGTTCCTGGGCGCAGTGCCAGGATGGGGTGGGTCTGTGCATCTCTGTGCAAACAGATGCAACATGGAGGTGCCCCTGGCACAGAGAAAGGCACTTGTGGTAGAAGAGACTTGGGGAAACATGTAACATACTGCACACGTGTAGCAGCCCCGTGCCTAGAGACATGCAACATCACAGTGATCAACACCAGAGTACGCAGCAAACATGTCACACTGCAGTGTACATATGTTGTTCCTGCATATGAGTTACCTACAGCATTCTGCACACGTGTGGCACCTGTGAGCTTGCACACATATAGTATTCCTCAGGCACGGGGACAAACAACATGCACCAAGGACCCAATCATATGTTGTGCACTATGCATTTGTGCGACACTTGCATGCACCCAGTCAGGCAACATTGTAGTGCACACGCAGGGCACCTGTATGCATATGCAAAGTTCAGTGCAGGAGTGCCACCTGCATGCACAGGGACACGAAATATACACGGTATATTGGGGAGAGGTAGCAAATGCTTCAGCCTCCACAGCTCGAGAGCCCTGACTGCGTTAGATGCCTCTGGCTTGGGGTACCGCTGGAGGGGTGTCGCGGATCGGCTCACTCTGCGGTCCAGGAGGCCACTGGCAGGGCGGGGGCTTACCCGGGGCTTCTCCCGCGCCGGCGCCTCAGGCCCAGGGTGGGGAGGGGGAGGGCGCGCTTGGCTGGGTTGGCGCTGCTCCCCCTTTAACAGGAGGCGGCGCGCGTCGCCCCCGCCCCCCCCGCCCCTTCTCCCGCGGCTCCTCGCGCCCGGCCCGGCGCGCGCCCCCTCCCGGGCCCGGCCCGCGCAGGCGCCGCGTCCCGCCTCGGCCGTCACTCGGCCCCGCGCGCGCTGCGGGCAGCGGCCGGAGCGGCCGGAGGCATCCGATTTGGTGGCAGCGGCGGCGGCGGCGGCAGCGGCACTCGGAGTCAGAGGAGGATGCGGCACCGGCGATCAGAGCCTGGGGCTGCGGCCGCCGCCCGCAAATAGGAGGCGGCGCGCGGCGCGGGCGGTGCTCGGGGCGGGGGAGCGGGGGGCGGCGCAGCGAGGAGGCGGCGGCGGCAGGAGCCCGCGCCCGGCCCGGCCCGGCGCCCGCCCGCCCGCCCCGTGCTGCTCCGCGGCGCCTTTTCTGCACCCGCCGCTCGGCGGAGCGGGAGCCTCGGGCCTCGGCGCGGTTGCAGCGAGCTGCCTTGCGCCCGGCCCGGCCCCCGCCTTAGGGATGGCAAACTTGCGCCCCGTGGCCGCCTCCACCAGCACCGGCCCCCGCTCCTGCTGCTGACGGCGCCCAGGTGAGTGTTGGGCCCCAGACCCCGACCCGGACCCGGACCCGGACCCGCACCGGTCCCTCCCGTGCGGTCCCGAGTTTCCGCACCAGCCCGCACTCGGGGCGCTCCCTAGCCCATCTCTGCTGAATTCTCCCCCGGCCGGGGCAGAGTCCGTCCGGCGCTCACCCAGCCCGGGTCTGCGGGGGAACTCCCAAGCCCGGGCCTGAAGCCCCCTGCGCCTCTGGTGAGTCCCTGTGCTGTCCCCCTCCCCCAGCCCGCACCGACCCCCTTTACGGTCTGTGTTAAAGTCCCCCACCTTTAGATTCCTGACCCAGACTGTCCCTACATTGCTGTCGCGAGTCTTGCCGGGTCTCGGCCAGGATCCCGGCAGTTCGCCCCTCCGTCTGGATTAGAGCCCCTCTCTCCAACCTGCAGCTCTGCTGCTCCCCCTCCCCCATCTCCCCTCCGAGTCTGGGCTCCGAACCCCGGACCTCTCCTCCACTTCATCTTTGCCGGGAGTCGTTCTGGTCCTCATCCGCGTCTGTTACTGCCCTCCCCCCCCACCCCCGCTCCTGCGCGGCCACCATGCTTCCCCTCTATTTCTGCCCCGAGTGCCCCCTCCCCCATATCTGCCCAGAGAGTCCCGCCTTCCCTCGCCAATCTCTGCTGCAAGTCCCCTCCCCCCCCAGCCTGGAATTGGGGCCGTGTCCCCCACGCTTCCCAGAGCCCCTTCTCTCAGGCTGACATCTCTACGCGACCCGCATCCCTGACTCCCGCGTACATCTTTGGCCGGACTGCCCTCCGCCCCCGCATCCTTTTCCTCCAACCACCCGGCGTTCAGCGGGGTACCAGACGCACCCTCCCGCAACCCCGGGGGCTAGCATGATTTGGGAGGTTGTAGGCTGTGAAGTTGGCGGCCACTCCCGCAGTCGGCTTGGTTCGAGGGCACAGCCGCGGGAAATCCTCCGCGCCACAGTCGGTGCAGAGCGGGCGACGAGTCTTGATGCCCACGGGGGGAGGGGCACCCGGGCCGAGAGATGCCGCCCGCCTGCCCGCCTCGCCAGCTGCCTGCCGGGCCCCTGGGCGTCCTCTGGCGCCCCCTGCCCGCAGCCCGGGACCCGCCGCCCCTTCTCACTGGCAACCCGGGGTTTCCGCAGCCCAGACGTTCGGAGCACTAGCGGTGTCTGCGGGACCCGGAGCTAGAAGTCCCTGGGGAGGATGAGGGTGGTGGGCAAGGCTGGGTGTCCCCTCGGGCAGCCAGTGACCAAACACTCCAGGTTGTAAGGCTACGTTTCCTGCTTTGGGAATAAAGTGGGATGGGGTAGGATGGAGGGCTCATCCCAACAGCAAGTCAGGACCCCTTTGAGCACCAGGAAAAGCCGGATTGGCCCTGGCTTTCAGAACGGTCTGATTGGGCTTCTAGGGCTTTGGTAGCTGTCCCCAGGGAGCCTCTGTCTGTCTACCCCATCATATTCCCCACAAGATAGGAGCTAAGGTGGACTGTCTAGCATGGTCATGAGGAAGGCTGCTAGTGATCCTTCCGACCCAGGGCAGAGCAGGCACCTGGAGAATACAGGGGTCAGTGTGGATCTGCATAGAATATGTATGCCCTGGTGAGGCTGGTAGGAAGATGAAGGACCAAGACTGACAGAGGCAGTCTTCCGTTCTCTGCCTCCTCCCCTCTCTATCCCGTTTTGCTCTCTCCATTCCCACCACCACTCTAAAGAGAGGGACGGGTCTAGTTTGGGGAGTGTGTCCAGGGTGGGCATTTCTGCCACACAAAGGGAAGCTCTAGTTAGTCCCTCCTCCCTCCCAGTCCTCAGTATTGAAGTAGGTGAGACCTCAGTTTTTGATCAAGTGATCCCGGTTCAAAGCTGTGTGACCTGGTCAAGCTACTTAACCTTTCTGAGTCTCAACTGACCCTCTGTAAAATGGGTCAGTGACCACTGCCCCCATATAGTTGTTGGGAAATGAAATTAGTGGTACATATGGAGTGTCTGACACCTATCAGTACTCAATAATGGTGGGTTTGTGCTGTTTCCCAAGGTCAGGTCTCTCTCTACTACTGATCCTGGAGAGAAATGTAAAGCAGATTCTAGTCCCTTCATTCTAACCTTCGGGATACTAAAGGCTGAAAATACCTTCACCCCTCAGCAGCCCCCTCCCGAAAGGGGAGCCTGTGACTTTACCTGTCTGCCTCACTGGTTCTGCAACATCAAGCTGAACCTCTGGGATCCTCTCTGGCGGCAGAGACAACAATGAAGGCCCGACCAAGGGCTCTGAGGTCTAGGTTCAAGTGTAGAGGGTAGGGAAGCAGGCTCAGTACAGGCAAGAAACTCAAGTCAGGCTGCCCCATTAAAGATGGCCCACGCGGGAAACCAACCACCCTGAGACACAGAACCTTTCCCTCTTTCCAACCCTAGGCTATGAGACACCATCAGGGAACTTCCCAGAGCAGTTAGCTCTGCAGGTCAGAGTTATGGACGACCTGGCCTGAGAGCCCAAGGAGTTTGAGGAAGGCACTAGTGTAAGTGGCTCAGTGAGGGGCTGGTAAGAGGAGGGAGGGAGGCTCGAACCCGTGGCGTTCTGTTCAACTATTAGTCCTTTGGCGGTGTGGCCGGACCTGGGTTCCTTGGGGAGTGTCAGCCTTCCAGCCAGCCTCCCGCCGGGGCAGCCCTGACATTGGGGAACAAAAGCTTTCGGTTCCTGTAGCAACGGCGGCTCCAGCTGCTGCAAAGTTCCGGGGAGGCGGGCGGAGGGCGGCTGAGTCACCGCCCCCTCCCCTGCCACCCGCGCGCCACCGCCCCCGGGGGCCGCCCCTGGTCCCCGTCGGAGCGTGCGGCAGGCCTCCGGAGCCTCCTTCTCGAGACGCAGGGACCCCGAGAGTGGCGCGGAGCCACCCTCTCCTGCTCCAGTCGCGGAAGGCCGCACGGGGGTCGCTGGGTCCCGCCCCCTGGCCGGGCAGGCTGGGTGGAGGGTGTGCGCCACTCTGGGTGCTAGGAGAGGGGTCCCCGGCCACCCTGCCCGCCGCTCGAAGCACGGGCGGGAGACCCCAAAGCCCCAAGGCAGGCACTCGCGAGGCGGAGGATGAATGACGGGCGCGCGAATTGGAGCTGCCAGGTGGATAAACGCGACGGATGTGCGCGTCGCCGCGCCCCCTCCCCGGTTGCTGCCCCTCCCCCGCGCAGGACCCGGGTTCACGACTCCTCGCCCAGCGTCCAAGCTCAAAACTGGCCCTCCCTAGGCAGGAGGGGATCTGACCCCGAGGCTCCGGGAGAGCGGGCCTTGGCCAGAGGTGCCCCACCCCCGCCTCTCTTCACCCTCCACCCCAGCCTTGTAGTGGCTCTTCAAGCTCTGAAAAAGCCTTGAGATCCTTTTTTGGTGCAGAATGGGCGCCTACAGCTAGGCAGGCCTGTGGGGTCTTTGAGTACCCCTATCCCCTCGAGAATCTGGGCAGAGAGAAACTCCTGGGAGTGCTGGGGGGGTTAGCTGAGGACTGGGTCTCTTAGACCCAGACCACTCCAGGCAGATCCTCTCCCATCTCAGAAAGGGCCCTGAATGTTTGTAAACCTCTCCAGCAGCCTTCTCTGATCCAGGAAGCCTTAGAGCTGACCTTGGTTTCTCTCCTTTCTAGCTCTTGTACATTGGAAGGGTCTGTGGCTTCCTGGGCTTTGAGGTGACAAAGCCATTCATGGCTTAGCCCAAAGAGCCTTCCATAGTGCAATGACCTGGAACCTCAGACACGAGAGGAGTTTCATTGTGGTTCTAAGAGACCAGAAACAGAGCTCATCAGAGTTTGTGGTGGGTCAGGCTCTGTGTTGGGGACTCTTGGGGAGGCTAAGGGAGAAGGTATTCACTATTCTGCAGGCAGTGATCACAGATTCTATTCCCAGAAAGGGAAACTGAGGTTCAGGTGGTTATTGATGGCTAATAACTACTTGACTGCCTGGGAGGCCAGGATCCTGTCAAGTCTTCCTTCTGGGAGTGGGCTTTGGGTCAGTGGCCCTAGGACAGGCCATGGCTGCAACACCTCAGGAGGATCTTTAAAGCCAAGTGTGACCCAGCTTCCCTTGTCTGCCTTGTGAAGGGTAGAATGTCTTCCTGACCCCCAGTCTCATTTTGCAAGAGGAGCGCTGGAGCATTGGAGGCAGTACTCTGAGGGTGGGGTGGAATCTTGGGATGGATATAAGACGTCTGAAGGAGCCTGGGTGGACATGAGGGCTTGGGTAGTACGTACAGGTGGTTCTATCCTGGAGAAGCTAGACCTTGGCTGGGAGTCATGTGGACTTAGTGTTTCTTGATGAACTGGGAGCCATGGAGGTGGGGCCAAGGGTATGTGAAACCCTAGCTTTAAAAACACAGGGATGGGGCCATGGACAGTCCCACTCAACACTTAACTGTCATATACAGAGCCTTAGGACCAAGCACCTGTGTGTATACACGAGTGGGGGTATGTGCATCCTTATGTTATATGCAACTGTCTGAGTCTTCACTGTGTTTGTGGTGTATGTGCTCCTGCATGCATGGGAGGTCATAATGCTGTGGTTGTCATAAAGCCATGTGCATGGATGTCTGTTCATATGCAGAACACTTGTGAATCTCTGTATGTACATACTTTTGTGTTTGTGTCTGTGGGGCATACAAGGCTGTTGAAGCCCAGGTTTGTTGAGGTGTGCATGGGAGGAGGTTCCCAGCCTTGTACTAGGTGGGAGAGGGGAGGCCAGTTATAATGAGCCCCCACTTCCCTCTGCTGAGCTGCAGCCATGGCCTGAATTTTGCAGCCTGCTTAAAAATAATTGGGGGCAGCGGGGGGATTGGATGTCAGTCATCATCAGCCGGCAGCTTCACCGATTGCCGCAGCAGGCTGGGCGGGCTGAACAGTTTGGGATAGGCATGATTCCGGGAGGGAAGGCCAGGGGTCTGGTTCCTTTTCCGGCTCTGAGGAGGGGGACAGGATGGAGACAAAGCTTGTTCTGGTTTCTGTTGGTCTTTGGAGGAGGAGGGTGGGGCAGCTCCTCTCCAGTGAACGGACCTGATGGTGTGGCCTGGTCCCTATGTTACCCTGGATGGTTGGGGAAAGACAGGTACTTATGTGGGCATGTGGAGTTTTGAGCACTGGGGTTCTAATTCCTGTCTCCAGCCTCGAACTATTTAGAACAGCCCAGGGGAAATCTGTCTCCAGGGAGCGGCTGTATCTAGGGAAAACCTAGCCACACCTGTGACTATCCTGTGCTTGTGACTGAGTTCCCAGAGGGAATCACTTGTCCATATGGCCTGAATCCCCGAAAAATAATCAGAAGGAAGAGGCAGGTGGGGAATTGAGGGTATGAGCTGAGGCCCAGCACCCTGGTCCTAGCCAGGCCACTCTCATGTGATCTTGAGTAGCTGGCTTCATATTTTCTCTAAGGTGGAAGCGCTGACCTTTGTGTGCCCAGGCAGGTCTGTGAGCTCTGTGGTGGCAGGGAAGGGAAGCTGTAGAGGTCACTTTAGGGGTGGGTCTGGAAGTCCCATCTAGATTTGTGAGAGGCTGTTTTTAGGCAGCAGGGTAGACACTGAGTAGCAGTGGCCAGTGGCCTTGCCCCGACCTGGCGGGTAGGTTTTGTGTTCTGTGTGTCCTCTGCTTATCCAGCATGCATTTATACCTGCTGGGAGCTAGCTGCATGTAGTAAGGGAGAATAGAAGTCATCAATCTCTGGTTTTCATTCTTAAGAGCTTGAGATGAACCATGGGAGAGGCCATGAACGCCTGGGCGGCTGCGGGCCTCGGAAATTAATCCTCTGGAGAGCAGGGGAAGAGGGGCCTATGATGGGAATTACTGTACCCATTTTGCAGATGAGGAAACAAGCTTATGAGGCTCATTCAGTCAGTAGGTAGCTAGCTAGGCTGAGCTGAAGCTCAGCATCCCCTGGCCTGTAGCCTCCCCTCCTTCCCACTAGGAAATCCACAGCAGAGATACTGACATTCATGCGGGCAGTGTCCTCCCTCCCAACCATGGGCGTGACTGGGTTGGGCACAGTTTCTGGTACCCTAGTGGTGACCCTACCCCTTCCTCTCCTGCTCAGTAGAGTGAGTGGGAACAACATTGTTCTGAGAATAACCTTGAATCTTTGATGGTGATGATTGTCAAACATCACTACTTTGACAGTTACTGCTAGATTATGCATGGCCCTCCTCACAGTCGAGCAAGACACAGTGTGACTGAGAGCAGTGGTTATGGAGGGTCAAGGTGGGCTTGGATGTGAACGCCAGGCTCAGACACCTGTGGTTGACAGGCTGAATGGGGGGGGAACTGTGTAATGCTAGTGACAATCAAGGCCCCTAGAAACGGAGGGTGTATAATATTCTAAGCCCCCTCCTGGGCCCTTCCCCTAAGTTACCTCGTTTCTCCCTTTTAGGAAACCCACAACATGGGTGTGGTTACTGCTCCATTTTACAGGTAAAGAAACTGAGGCTCATAAAGGTCAGATGCCTGGTCTGAGATCCCACAAGCAGACCAAAGAGACTTAAAAGGACATTTTCAGAGCCCCAGGCCCACTACCTGAAGCTGGCCACTGGAGCTCCAGAGAACACTCCAGCTGATCTGGGGCCCACTGACCTCTGTTTCTCTCCACAGGGCAAGGGACATAGGATGACCCCAGCCTGTCCCCTCTTACTGTCTGTGATTCTGTCCCTGCGCCTGGCCACGGCCTTCGACCCCGCCCCCAGTGCCTGCTCAGCCCTGGCCTCAGGCGTGCTCTACGGGGCCTTCTCGCTGCAGGACCTCTTTCCTACCATTGCCTCGGGCTGCTCCTGGACCCTGGAGAACCCTGACCCCACAAAGTACTCCCTCTACCTGCGCTTCAACCGCCAGGAGCAGGTGTGCGCCCACTTTGCCCCCCGCCTGCTGCCCCTGGACCACTACCTGGTCAACTTTACCTGTCTGCGGCCCGGCCCAGAGGAGGTGACAGCCCAGGCAGAGTCAGAGGTGGGGCAGCCGGAGGAGGAGGAGGAGGAGGCCGCCGCAGGGCTGGAGCTGTGTGGCGGCTCAGGCCCCTTTACCTTCCTGCACTTCGACAAGAACTTCGTGCAGCTGTGCCTGTCTGCCGAGCCCTCGGAGGCCCCGCGTCTGCTGGCGCCTGCTGCCCTAGCTTTTCGCTTTGTGGAGGTCTTGCTCATCAACAACAACAACTCCAGCCAGTTCACCTGCGGTGTGCTCTGCCGCTGGAGTGAGGAGTGCGGTCGGGCCGCAGGCAGGGCCTGCGGCTTTGCCCAGCCGGGTTGCAGCTGCCCTGGGGAGGCTGGGGCTGGCCCTGCCACCACCACACCTCCGGGTCCTCCTGCTGCCCACACCCTGTCCAATGCCCTGGTGCCTGGGGGCCCAGCCCCACCTGCTGAGGCTGACTTGCACTCGGGGAGCAGCAATGATCTATTCACCACCGAGATGAGATATGGTGAGTTTCAGCAGGTTCCAGGTGGGGTGGGGCGTCTAGGGGACTGACGGTGTCTGCTGATGTCCACCCTGGCGGTCCCGGCCAATTGTGGAGTCATTTATGGATGTCATCTCCGTGCTCAGCCTTGTCCATGGTTTGGAGTTAAGATCTTTAACTGGGCAACAGATGAGAGAGTGCGCAGTGGTATAGAAACTTGAGGGGGGGACCCCATAGCTGGCCAGCCAGGGGGCCACCTTAAGTGAGAAGTACAGAACAGGTGGGGGTGAGACAAGCCATAGGAGTGGTGAGGACATTGCAGGCAGATGGTGCAGTGTACACAAAACCCCAAAGCCAGAGTGGCTGTGGCAGACCCTGGCACTGTGAGTTGACAAGTTTGCCTGGAGGCTGGAGTAGACAGGGAGCAGAGATGTATTCCTGCCCACATGGGTCAGTGATTTTTGGCAGTGCCCCAGGGTCGGGGCAGGAGGAGGCGAGGAAGAGTGTGCCTGGGTGACGAGGCCTGAGCTCTGAGGCTGCCTCTGAGGGCTGGCCTGGCTCAGCTCCCAGTGTCCCATCTCCCCCCTCTGGGCCCCCGTCTTCTGGGACTGAGGCAGCCAGCTGCTGAAGCTTCCTGCTGACTGGGCAAAAGCACTTCGAATCCTTGCGCCTGCCTGCTCCCGCACCCACCCCAGCTCCACTTCCATGGCTACCTTCCACTGACCAGCTTCCTGTAGCTCCTGGGCCCAGTTCCTCTGCCAGCTGAACCCTGCATGCCTAGTGACCAGTGCTGGACCAAGGCTTGGGGGCCAGCAAGAAACAGGCACCAAAGACAAATGGGTGGGAAAAGGCAGGTCTGGGGGTTGGTCCGTGTATCTAGAGGCCCCTTGTCTCTCTGAGCCTCAGTTTCCTCATTTGGATGACAAGTGATGGCCTACCTTTAAGAGGCTGGAGAACACATCTAGGTCTCACCGACTGTTTAGAAGGGGAAAGGGAGTTCATGTGAGGGCCACTGAAAGGACTGGCGGAGGCTAGGGTCTTTTTCCATCTATGCTTTGGAGACTAGAGCCTTGTAGCTAGGCACTGCCTTTGACTGTTAGTTCATTAACAAAGGCATTGGTTTCTTTGCAAAGCAGGGAGATGTCCCTGAATTAGGAGAGTTATCATAATGACACTGGCCTCCCCCAGGGCTTTGCAAGGGGGCTTCTTGACCCCCCCCCCATGAGACATCTGGCATCATGCCCACATGGGGACAGTGAGCACCCAGTGGCCTTGCTGTGGCCTCTCTTCCAGTCCAGCTTGGCCTCTAACAGTGGTCGATGAAGCCGTCCGAGTGACAGCCAGGCCGTGGGCAGGTTACGGGCCCTGGAGGCTGGCCTGGGATTTAGTGCCTGCGGGAAGAAATTGAATTTTGCTTCTTTGTCGAACATCAGCGGAGAGCGCCAGGCGTATATCAGGAGGTTTATGGCTCTTCCTGCATGGCCGGCACTGCTGTCACTCTGTGGGGGCCTTCCCCATTCTGCTCAGCTAAGGGCAGGTTCTTCTGTCAGGCTTTCCCTGTGGTCCATCAGCCCAGTGGTCTGGAGTAGATGGAGCAAGGCTTTGCCCTCCTGGACGGGCACTGGCTGGGCAGGATGCCATGTGGAGCACAGAGCCAGAAGCAGCCAGCTGGGCTTGTTTGAAGCCGGAAGCAGGAGTTGGTCGGTAGCTGGGACATCTTCAGGAGTCCGAGAGGGCTGGTGACCAGAAAGGGCACTATCATCAGAGTCTCTTCAGGGGACTCCTGGGACTGGAGGTGGGTGGAGGTTGGATGGCTGGTGGTTCTTGGGTATGTAGGAGCAGAGATCTCTGAGCTGGAGTTCCCAGTTCTGCCCAAGCCTGACCTCTGATCTGCCTCTTGTCTCCATGTGGTTGCTGTGCAGGGAAGGCTTCTGTGGGGAGCCGGCATGGGGAATGTGGCATCATCTGATGTAGTGATCTTACACGGCATACTGTTTGGTACCCAGAGCTGACTGGCACAGCCCCTTCCTCTCTCTCAGAGGCTCTTCTGATCTGCCACCTCCTCCCCCTCCTCGACCTTTCTGAGGCAAGAGACAGTGGCACATGTCTCAGTTCGTTTCACCTGTCAGGGTGTGTCTGCTGGGCAGAGGCATCGTCAGGCCCTCACCAAGCCCTTGGGCTTCCTCCACACCGTTCTCCATGCCACGCCTTAAGCTGCAGGAGAATAGCCTGGCACGTGGAATGGCCAGAGAGAGAGCAAGGTTTGTGTGGATGGTGAACAGGAAGGGACCCTCTGCCAGCCACTGGGGCAGAGAAGGAAGCTTGGACATCCTTGAGTGAGGTCAGCAGTAAGACCAAGCAGGGCAGCCCTGGGTTGGCACCGGATGACAAGGAGGCCAGGGGCAGTGACCAAGCGGGGTGCCTTGGCCTGCCTCAGAGCTGAGTGCGTTTGACAAGAGGGTACAGGCGCCTGTTAATTTCACGCAAACTGCCTTTGATAGATCTCTTGTTATTTTTGGTGAGTTGAGCCATAAATTTGTGCCATCTTGCTGCCGCAATCTGTTAAGTGTGGGGAGAGGAAGGAAAGGAAAGCCGGGCAGGAAGGAGCTCACAGAAGATTGGCACAGAGGCCTGCTGAGGCCAGGAGTGGGAGGTGGGCGACAGGGGTGGTACCCACTGCAGCCACAGTGCCTTCCCCTTTGACCTAGGACTGAGATGACACTGCCCACAGGGACGGCTGTGCGCAGCGATACTTGGAGGAAGTGTCCCACATGTAGCTTCCTCCATTCCCTGATGCTCACCTACCTCTCTTCCCCTCACCTGGGCTAGATATTCCAAGCTCACTCTCCCCGTCATCTGCCTTCCGTTCTTGAGGTACAGCCATTGAGGGGTTGGGGGCTCCTGGGAGGCCAGGGTGGCTGCAGACTCCCACTCTGCCTCTGCTACTATATGACTTGGACAAGTTGCTGCCCCTCTTGAGACACTTTGGGAACCCCAGTTCTCTGTGTGACGCTCCTCTGATCAAGTACCTGAGCTGCCAGCACTGCCCAAGCATCTTGGAGCCCCTTCCTGGGCCAAGCTGCCCTAATTCTCAGCCCTCTCTCTACTTCCCCACTGACCTCCTCACTGTCCCAGGAGCCCCGCTTTCCAGCCTCTCTGTCTCTGCTTGGCCTGTTCCCTTTTCTGGAATGTCCTATACCCTTGGTGAACTCTCCCATCCTGCTAAGCCTTATAAACACATGTGCTCCTTCCTACCCTTTAGCTGTGAGCGGGGGCTCTCACCGCCCTCCACCCAGTCCCAAGACTGGCCTGACTTCCCTCAGTGCTCAGCCCCAGCTCTTTGTTGGCCAGCTTGGTCTGGTGGTAGCAAGTGAGGCCCTACCTGCTTCCTTGGGGCTCCCGTAATGAAGAGGCAGATCCTTTTTCTGCAGGGCAGGAAAGACCTAACCTATGGTGTTTCCTGGAGGTCCTGTGAACCCATCCCAGAGTGCCCAGACCTCTCAGCAGGGACTGAGCTTCTATCAATCCCTCCGTTGCCTTGATTCTTTTCAGTGGAGCTTGTGCCAGGTTGGGCCTGCTCTTAGTGAGATCAGAGTGGAGTGAGGCACACTCTCTGCAGAGAGTGGTCACTGGTGTGTACAGTGATGACAGTGACGGTAAGACCACAGACTGAAGCTGGCTAGTTCTGGGTTCAAGTCATGACCCATCACTGACTAGCCACGTGACTACAGACAAGTGGGTGTACTGCCACAGCATTACCTGTGAAGTGTGGATGGCCAGCTGTTCCCTGGATGAAGAGGATTGGTGGTAGATGTGGGTAAGAGCTCAGCACAGCACCTGACTGCATTAGCTCCTTTCCTGTTGCTAATAACATAATCACAGACTGGGTACGTTATAAAGAAAAGCAGTTTATTTTGGCTCATTATGCTGTTCCAAGGTCAAGGGCCTGTGTCTGGTGATGGCCATCTAGCTGGTATGGAGTTCCACGTAAGAGACGGACTGTGTGTGTGTATGTCTCCTCTCTGTCACTTCTTTTTCTCACTATGTAGCCCTAGCTGGCCTGGAACTCACTATGTAGACCAGGCTGACCTCAAGTTCCCAGAGCTATCTGTCTCTGCCTTCCAAGTGTGCCACCACACCTGACATCTTTCTCTCAGTTCTTATGAATTAATCCCATCATCTCTCCAAACCCTTCCTCTGAATACCACATTCATATATTCAGATTCAGGCCTTTCTCTCTCTCTCTCTGTCTCTCTCTCTCATTCTCCAAGGTCAGTCTCAAACTTGCTATGTAATTGAGCATGTCCTTGAACTTGTGACCCTCCAGCTTCAGTCTCCTGTGTGTTGGAATTACCATACCTTGTTTTATCTGGTGCTGGGAATCAAACTCAGGGCTTCATACATGCTAGGCAAACTCCCAACTAAGCCACATTCCCAGATCCCCACCACCACACCTTTTTAAAGGCAAGGTCTTATATAGTCCAGGCTGGCCTTGAATTCAGCATGTGGCTAGGGGATGACCTTGAACTTCTGATCCTCCTGGATTCATCTTCCCTAGTGATGATATTACAGGGTTGTGCCAGCTGACCTGATTCCAAATTTCCACCCTCTTAATACCTCACAATGGGGATTAAATTCTACACATGACCCTTGGGACATACACTGAAGCCATGTCCAAACCACAGCCCTTTCACGTGGTAGATCCCTAATTTGTTGTCATAATTTAGTGTTCGGGGTACAACTATGCATGTGCTGGATGTAATAAATGGGAGGGAGGGAGAATGGGGGATCAAATCCTGAAGGGCTGGGAAGGTAGCTGAAGAAGGTGATTCAGAGGTGGGTTTTGAGGAATGAATAGGAATTCACTAGCCTGTGAAATTTCTCCTTAAATTGAATTGCTTTTTAAATTTAATATATTAAAAAGAGATTTCATATCGTGAGTGGAAAGAGTATCACGTATCTGAAAGAAGATAACCAAAGAAACAACCAGCGAAAACAAAGCAACGTTATTAAATTCCAGCCCGATGCTCTTCCTGTCTCTCTATTTGTTAGAAAGCAAAATTAGCACAGGGTGGGGATCTATGAAAGGACTCACAGAGACTATCTGTTATGCAATTGGAGGAACACACCTGAAGTTACTGAGATGTTGGGCCCTATTTCAGCAGGATAACAGGTACCAACCAGATTGTCCCAGACAAATCAGCAAATTGTCCTGGAAGAGAACTTTAAAGGGGCAACTTTCCCAGTCCACAAGGCACGATCCTTAGCTGCCCCAAGTCATCCTGTCCGTATTTTGGGAAAGCCTTGGGAAGAGCCTCGTTAGCAGAGGGAACAGCCTGAGCTAGGGTGGGAGTGTGAAGCATCACGTAAGGAGCTATAAGGAGCGAAGCTGCGGCCTGGGGAGGGAGATGGGGCCAGGGCTTGGAATGCTGTCCCAGTCAAGACACCAGAACACGTCCTGTTGGCCAGTGGCTTGGAGAAAGCAGGAGATGGGGAATTGTGGAGGAGGCAGGCTGAGTCAGCCACGGTCCCTGCTCTCCAGGAGTGAGTGACCATGTGTGGAGGTGACAGTGACCCAACTTGTGGGAGGCTGGGCTGATGGGCCGGTATCTTAGGGAGGAATGAGCCCCGGAAGGGGTCTGGCATTTTGGCAGGGGCTCTCTCCTCTTCATATGGAGACCTAGTTGTACTGGGCTGCAGGGGACAGCCTAGAGTTTTCAAAAGCCTCTTTCCTTCCTATGCACCCTTGGGATTCAGATGCCCTGGGATCAGAAGCCTTTCTCGGGGCTGGGAAGTCATGGAGGGCTGTGGTAGGAGACCAGTTGGTGTAATCGGGGTACCAATGGCTCTGGGGCCGTTGTTGGGGAAGGTGTGGAGATCCCTGGGGAGGGAGGATTGCTTTGTAAGTCCCAGCCCTCTCTCTTTGGAAGTGGTGGTTACTGTGGTTATTTTTAACACATTCATAACGTGGAGATCTGGGGTGCTGAGCCATATGGAGTTTGGGGAACACAGTCTGGCAGATATCCACAGTTATACCCCAGTGGAAAAGAGCCTATGAATCCTGCTACAGAGCTGGGTGAGCTGAGGGTGCCCCTTGGTAGTGGGGTGGAGGAGAGACCCCCCCCGTCCCCCGAGCCTGATCTGCCCTGTGCTTGCTCAAGGTCTTTCTTGTACCTGACTTCCCAGAGTCTAGGCCTTATGTGAAGACAGACCTTGGAGGTCAAGAGAGCTGTGGGTACAGGAGACTGATAGCTGGTAACAGACATTGTAAGATCCAGGCCATGCACACCCAAATTCCTGTGTGGCCCCCCTAGGAGGGCTTCTTGGAAGAGGTGACACTTGGCATGTAGAGGATTTCTGGCAAACTGAGATGAAGGAGAGAACAGATGCATGGAGGGAAGAAAGGGTTTGCATGTTTGAGTGATGAAGGGACGGGGTACCACCTCCTTTTTATTGTGCTCCAGACAGTCCATGTCTCTTTTCACTTAATTCTCACTCTGGAGCCATGCAGTTGATGGTGTTATCCTTAATATTCAGTTGAAGAATCTGAAGCTCAGAGAGGTGGGGTTACTGGCCCAAGGGCATTCAGCAAGATGGTAGCAGAGCGGGGAGTCACACACACACTCCTGCCTGGCTCCAGAATCTATGACCTTTCTACCTACCGTCCAGGTAGTCTCCCAATGTGCTTGACTGCATGGTGGAAGGGCGGAAACAGGACTGGACAGGTCAGCAGGGGCCGGAGGTTTCTACCATAGCCTCAGCAATCGGGAGCTACTGAAAGGCCTCTTAGGAGGGGTGTCATGTAGCTGAAACTGGGATCCCAGAGGACAGGACATCTAGGCTGTTGTGGTGGCAGGGGGTGGTGTGGACAGAAGCAGAGGCATAAGCAAACAATTAGGACAGCATGTAGAAAGAGTAACAGGCACGGGCCAGGGGCTTTGGTGGGGCCCCTGGGTATCAGGAAGGAAAAGTCAAGAACATTCCAACTAAGCTTCATCTTGTCAGCGAGAGCAGTGAAGTTCTGAGGACCAGCCTGGTCTTCCGCGTCAGGCAAGCCTGGCTGCACGTTCTGAATGCTCGGCCTCTCTCCCATGGGAGCCGCGGAGCCTCGTTTCTCTTCAGTGAAGAGGATAGACTGACCCCAATGAGGACGAATGAGGTCCTAGGGAGTGTGCAGTGATGGGCACCTGGGAGAGGGCTCAGTGGGTAAAGTGCTTGCCACACAAGCATGAGGACTCGAGTTTGGATCCCCAGAACTCATGTAAAGCCAGATGTGGTAGCACACATCTATAATCCTAGTGTTTTTACAGTGGGAGGCAGAGACAGGAAGTTTCAAGGTGAAAGGTGAGGCCCAACATCTGAGGTTGTCCTCTGACCTCCAGACATATACGTGAACACACCCGTATACTCAGACATGTACATATGCACACATATATACATACATAGACATGTATCATACACACAGAACTCTAAGAAAATAGGTTCTACTTTATTCAAAACAGAAGAGTGGTTGAGCAGGGACACATCCCAGTAGGATGTCTGTGTGGGAAGGGTGGCGGACAGGAGGCTGGTGGATTGCAGACTGGTAAGCACTAGAGCCCTGGTCCAGTGAGCCAGCTGGACTGGCGGGGCAGGACTTGAGATTTCTGAGCCCTTCCTGCCCTCTTCTGTGCCTTCTGTCCTCTTTGAAGCCTCCTGCCTCAGCCTTCCCATGGGCCTGCCCTGTTCTGGACTTGTGCATGTGTGCTGAATAAATGTCTTGTCAGTAAATGCCACCTGGTCTTATCTGTCTTCGCCCCCTTCAGGGACAGTTGGCTTTCCCAAGCGGGGAGATGAATTGCTGGCCTCTCCTGAGGGCGGTGCAGAGGGATGCGGAGGGGAAGGCGGCAGGAGTGGGCCCAGCTCTGCAGCTGCAGGGTCATTCCTTTCCCAGTCTGACCCAGCTCAGAAACTGGGAGAAGAACCCTAACGTTGGGCTTGGGAAGTAGTCTGATTTCAAATAGCGTGGACTCTGGAAGCTACCAACTCATCTCTGGTTGTACTGTGGGACTGGTCAGCAAATGGTTAGTGAATAGAAAATGTGGGGTCCCCAGGGAGCAGGGCAAGCCTACAACACACAGGTCAGATGGTCTCTGACATGGTCTGAGTGGTGGGTTTTTCTGCATGCAGGCTGGGAGGGGGCACTGTCCAGACCCCAGGGATGGGCACAGGGTCTCGTCAGAGCAGCACCCAGAGTGTTGTATGGCACTTGTGACGGATTGCATGGTGTGTCTCCAGAATGTGTCCTGTGGTTGAGTGTTGGACATGAGGATGGTCTCAGTGGGGGCTGGGAGCCTGTATTGGAGCCTTAGTGTCCCTGCAGAGAGAATGAACAGCAGTCTTATGCTGGCACCGCTGCCCAGAGCTGGCACCTTGCAGGAGACCACTTCAGCAACCCCTGTGGGCATGGTGGGAGCCAGGAGCGTGGGATGCGTTTGTGTTGACTTCTTGGTATTTTCCTGAGCCAGGCTCTGTGCTGGCGTTCATGAGGGTCAGGAGGAAGACTCAGACACCTTCAAAGGGCTCAAGGTGAGGAAAGAGGTGTATTTCAGATGGTCAGAAGATGGGACCTCCTATGATGAAAGGGGCATAGGAAAGGGGGCAGCCGGCTCTGCCTGGGGCACGTGGTTAATAAGGAAGGCTTCCTGGAGGAGAGGTCCTTGGAGATGGGGCTTGAAGCTTGAGTAGAGTCTTCTAGGCAGAGAAAGTGGGCGAATTGAGGGTCATGGCTGATAGGCTGAATAGGATCTCATGTGAGATTGTTTAAGAGGTCATTGAGCCGTGCAGCATGGGAGCGGCGGGCTGGGCTGGATGCTGGGAGTGCTGTTTCCGAGGGGTTCGTTAAGCTTTAGGGATGCGTGTGCAGTGCCAGAACAAGGCGTGGACACCTGCTGTGAGAAGTGGCAGGAAAGTCGGCCCTGAAGGGAAGCTCCAGAGTAGGCCCTGTAGACACGTAGAGAGGAGCCAGCAGTCAGGGAGGACAGTGTTCAAGGTGGGAAAGATCAATAAGCAAGACGAGGCCTGCGAAGTGTCCTCAGGATTTAGCAGCAAGGAGGATGGTGATGACTGTCGTGACAGGCCAGTTTCAGCAGAAAGATGTGGGCAGCAGTGAGACTGCAGTGGATCAACGGGGGAGGTGACATTTGAGCCAGGAAGTGAGTGGCAGGTGAGAGAGAGTAGCAGCTGGGGACCTCTCAATGCTACGGGAGGGAAGCTGAGGGCAGCAGTTCAATGAAGAAGTGGAAAGCAGGGAGGACCCCCCAGAACAGAGGAGACCTGGGTCAGTCACTGCCGCTATAGGAGAGGTTGCTGAGGAAACCCTGACAGGGAGGGGACAGGAATGGACAGGGCATTCTGGGAAGGTGGAGGAGAGACAATGGGGCGGGGAGAGAAGCTGGGAGGCGGAGGCGGGTGGCCAGAAGTCAGGGCTGTGTGCTCTAGCTTCTCCCTTCCCTGCGAAGAAGGCTGTGGTTAAGTGAATTTGTGAGATGGGCTTGAGGAGGAGAGAGGATGAGGACGGTGCTACCACACAGAGGAACCAGGAAGGAGCAAAGCCCAGAAGTGCTGCTGAGATGCCCCAGGCACCCAGCAGACGTGGAGCCCCAAACCTGTCACGGGGCCAGCTGGCTTAGGTCTAGAACCTTTAGCAGCCTGGGAGTGGGCGTGGAGAAGTTGGCTGGTCACCAGACTCCAGGCTGAGATGGCTGAGCAGGCATGGCAGAAGGGCCAGGTGGGGGACTGAACAGCTGCTGGCCTGGTCCTGGCACCTCTGAGGTCTGCCAGAGACTGGGTCTGTGGGAGGCGCAAGGAGGCTGGAGGCTGGAGCGCGTTGCGTGCTGAGGCAGTAATAGAGGACAATGCCACAGTCAACCTGCTTCCTGTTTGTTCTGTAGCTTCCTTTAGGGCGCCTTACATCAGTCCTAAAGGTGGGGTATTCTGAGCATTCTTCTTTAGAGAAGTCAGGGTCAGAGATGGCAGGAGACTGCCCAGAGGTACCCAGTGTCCACATCCCAATTCTGGTCCAGGGGATGCTCTTGTAGGGTCCAGGTTTCAGAGATGGTGGAGAAATGTGAGGAAGTGGCTTAGGGTAGCTCAGAGCTCAGTAGATTTGCTGGCCTGGTCAAGGAGAACTTTCCCTCTGGTGCAGAGCCTGGACTGAGCAGCAGGGGGCAGGAGGCACCCAACCCTCTGAGGTCCCAGTGCCTACTTGGTGCTGATCCAGTTTTCTGAATTAGGAGGACTTATGTGGGCCACCCTATGGGTTGAGCCCTATCTCTAAATGCACGTCCAGTTCCTCCCGCCCAGCAGCTTCTACGTACAGCCTTTCCTTTCCATTACTGTTTGCCCTTCACCCCACCACCCAATTTGAGGACACTAGTTAGATTTGCATGACTACAACAAATGCCTGAGATGATCAGCTTATAAAGAAAAAAGGTTATTACTTTTTGGAAAAGGTAATTCTGGCCCATAGCTTTGGAGATTTTAGTCCATGGTCCAGGAGCAGGCCTGGAGCAGAGTCAGCTGCTTTGTTGAGGGCTTACAGTCCACCCTTGAGAGGGAGAAGAGCTAAATTACAGATTCTTTATGTTCCTGGACAAGTCACGTCTCTGGGGTTTCCCCATCTCCCAACAGAGATGACAGTCACTTCTTCCCAGTGCAAGGATTAAAGGAGACAGGTGTGGACTTGGGACCATACAGACACCTCTCCAGAACTCATTAATTTGTTGACTGTTGCCCTCCAACCTCCCCTCTGGCTGAGGCCGAGGTGTACAAGGTGGTTGTTGAGTCCCGTGTGGCCTTCTGAGCCTTAGTTTTCTTATCTGTAAATGGTGATAGTGGGGCAGAGGGCAGGATGTCTTATGCCTCTGCATCACCTGCAATCAGTTCCAGGCCCTCAGGCTGAGGACCAGCAAGGCTGCCTCCTCTGTGCCATTGTGGCAGCACTGAGTTGGCTTTTGCTGAGCCCTTGCCACCACCTCCGTGTTCCAGGTGAGGAGCCGGAAGAGGAACCGAAGGTGAAAACCCAGTGGCCAAGGTCTGCAGATGAGCCTGGGCTATACATGGCGCAGACAGGTAACTCGGGCCGCCTTTCTCTGTGGCAGGGGCCCGACTGTGGCGTCTGGTGGCATGTGTGTTTGGCATGTGCCCATCTGTGTCTTATGTCCTGGAGCTCAGTCCTGTCCGCCACGTGAGGCCTATGGGCAGGGATGGGCTGCTTCCCGAAGAGCCTGCCGCTTGGGGTCAGGGTAGGAGGGTCCCTCTAATGCCTGCTCTCCATCTTGCTGGTGCTCCCATGTCCCCATCAAAGTGAGTGTCTGGGAGGTGTCCCCTGCGGCCGACGCTGTCCCTCTCTCGTAGGCGACCCGGCAGCTGAGGAGTGGTCCCCGTGGAGCGTGTGTTCCCTGACGTGTGGGCAGGGTCTGCAGGTGCGGACCCGCTCCTGTGTGTCCTCCCCTTATGGGACCCTGTGCAGCGGGCCCCTGCGGGAGACCCGGCCCTGCAACAATTCAGCCACCTGCCCAGGTAGGCCACTGCCCTCTCCTACCCATCCGCCAGCAGGGTTAGGTCCTGTCTGGGACTCCAACACACAAATCTTCCAGAAATGCTTGCTTGTCCCTTCCTTGCCTTCAACAAACTTGCCTGCCCATCACACCATGCCTAGCTCAGGCACTAGGCCCACTTGGCACAAAGCACTGGGGACACAGAAGAACACTGGGCTCTGCTTTGGGCACTTCACTCCCCTGATGCCTACCTGGTAGTCAAGGCTGGTGTTTGCACGACGTTGCCTCCTCCAAGTCCCTTAGTTCCCACCTCACTGCACCTCTTGTGGCACCCGAGCTCCTGAATTTGCTTTTTCTTGTCTTGCCCCTTCCCCTCCTTTGCTAAAGTCCGGCCTGCCCTTAGACCTAAGATATATGCCACTTTATTTAAAAATGAAACCTTCTCCCTGAAGGTCCCCTCTCTGCTCTGGGCTCCCCTTCCAATCCCCTCTCGGGGAGGGCCTCTGCTAGACCCTTAGGCTTAAGTCAGTTGAGCACACAGTGTGGAGATGATGCATGTGCCTGCCTGGGCCAGGTGGTGACCGAGAGACAGGGCAGCGTCAACCGGGGGTGGCGTTTTGCTTCCCCAGGGGTGGAGTGAATTTAAAGTAGGGCCTAGCTGGGGCGGGCTCTCGCGCTTGGGGGTGTGGCAGGACCTTGTGGAGCGCTGGGGCATTGTGTTCCAGCTTGTTGTGTCGTTCGGTGTCCATGCAGAAGTTCATGTCTGTCTGTGTGTCTATGCGCTTGGGGCTGGGAGGGGCACGCTTGTTGCTCCAGTCCTGCCTTGTTGGATTCAGGCTCTGGGTGAGGGGGTGGGAAGGCAAGAAGGGAGTCGGGTGGATCTTGGCTCCTTTCTGGGTTTTCCTGTGCCCCCAGGAGAGGAAGACCACTGACTGCCCTGGGTTGGCCCTGTTCACCCTGCCCGGGTGGCCACAGGGCCTGTCCTGTGTGAGTTGGGACCAGAAACCTGTGTCTGCAAAGGGCATGGTGGTTGTCCTGGAACCCCCCCGAACCATCCCCCTGGCAACAGAACCCAGGGCAGAACCAATAAGGAGTGGTCAAAGAGTTGCGGAGCTCCTGATTGGTGGGTGGATGGGCAGGTGCTGGTTGTGGGCGGAGTCAAGGTGCTGCCCAGCCACCGGCCACGTGCTTCCTTGCAGTGCACGGCGTGTGGGAGGAGTGGGGGTCCTGGAGCCTGTGCTCCCGCAGCTGCGGGCGGGGGTCCCGGAGCCGGATGCGGACCTGCGTGCCCCCCCAGCACGGCGGCAAGGCCTGCGAGGGTCCCGAGCTGCAGACTAAACTCTGCAGTATGGCCGCCTGCCCGGGTCAGTAGTGCCAAGGGGCTTCTAGGCAGGCGCTGCCCAGCTGGGTGGGAGGGAACGGGAGACCTAAGGGAGGCAGTCGGGTCCGGTGCCCTACCCCTGGGAGCCCCATGAGCTTTGACCACGCATGGGGAGACTGGGAAAGTACACATGCTAGGAGCCAACATGGGAGCCCCAGCTATGACTTGAGGTTGGCACACTTCGACCCCATCAGAAGAGAGCTGCTTGCCAATCCCCAGTCCTACAAGCCTTGGGCTGCCCTTGCTGTAAATAGCACTTTGGTGCTCATGGTACATTGGTGGACACTGTTAGGCTTAAGTGTAGGCAAAGATCAAAAGGTTCTCCCATAGACATGGCCTCACCTAGAAGAGAATTGACCCCTGGGGCTTGTCCTCGGTGCTGTATGGAGAATTGTCCTGTGTTCCTGGAGCTGGTAACAGGCAGGCAGAATGAGACCCAGACACCATCCACTCACTCCAGCCCCTCTTATATGCCCAGCTCAGTGGGTCTCAGCACAGGTCCGAATACCCAGCAGGCTCTGCCATCCCCCTGTAATACTTTGCCCTTAGCAAGCCTACCCGCATTTCTGCTCAACAGCCACCCTTGCTTGTGTCTCCCCATGCAGTGGAAGGCCAGTGGCTAGAATGGGGTCCCTGGGGCCCATGTTCATCATCCTGTGCCAATGGGACCCAGCAGAGAAGCCGGAAGTGCAGTGTGGCAGGTCCGGCCTGGGCCACCTGCACCGGGGCCCTCACCGACACTCGAGAATGCAGCAATCTTGAGTGCCCGGGTGAGTGCTTAGGGTGAGGGCGGTGGTGGCAAGCCCTGGCTTTGGGAACATCTGTGGCCTCTGACACTCCCCTTCTTCCACAGCCACTGATGGAAAGTGGGGGCCGTGGAATGCTTGGAGCCTGTGCTCCAGGACGTGTGACACAGGCTGGCAGCGTCGCTTTCGCATGTGCCAGGCCACGGGCTCGCAGGGCTACCCCTGTGAGGGCGGCGGAGAGGAAGTGAGACCCTGCAGTGAGAAGAGGTGTCCAGGTACCGCCTGTGCCACCCCCAGGGCGCCGGGTAGATGTGTGAGCCCAGCTGAGCCCTCTTCCCCCACTTCCCATCCCCACAGCCTTCCACGAGATGTGCAGGGACGAGTATGTGATGCTGATGACGTGGAAGAAGGCGGCAGCTGGCGAGATCATCTACAACAAGTGTCCTCCCAATGCCTCGGGTACGCTGTCTTTGAAGAGCCTTGCCTCACCATGCTGTTGACCCCGCTGAGCCCCGCATCCTGAGTCTCCATCCTGAGATGCGTCAGGAGTACTTGAGCGCTCAGCCCCAACGCCCAGCCCTGTCTTATCCTCTTGCAGGTTCTGCCAGTCGCCGCTGTCTTCTCAGTGCCCAGGGTGTGGCATACTGGGGGCTGCCCAGCTTTGCCCGCTGCATCTCCCACGAGTACCGCTACCTGTACCTGTCTGTGAGTGTGCCTGCTCTGATTGGGGCACTACGTGATGTGTGTCCCAAGCCCTGGTAGGGGGTGGTGGGAGGTTAGAGCTCGCTTATTCCCTCATGCCTTGGGATATGCTGTGCCCACTGCTGCCCGGCTGGCAAACTCCTACTCCTATGTGAAGGCCGGACTCCCAGGTATCTTTCCGCTATTTCTGGTGTCCACCTCTGTGTGCCTGTGCCCCCTGAGCTTCTCAGTCACTAAGTGTCAAGAATACTTTGGTCGCCAGGGGTGATGGTGCACACCTTTAGTTCCAGCACTTGGGAGGCAGAGGCTGGCGGATCTCTGTGAGTTTAAGGCCAGCCTGATCTACATAGCAAGTTCCGGGCCAGCAGGGGCTACAGGAAGACCCTGTCTTAAAAGACCTTCCCCTACAAAAAAATACTTGTTTAAATATGGTCTGCTAGACTGGGGGCTGTTTGAAGGCAGGGACAAAGTGGAATTCATCTTTTATGTTCCCAGTGTCCAGCTCAGGGCTTGCAAGGGGTAAGGGCAGTGTTAGCAACTGTGGCCTATATGTACATGTTTCTCAACAAAGTGGGTGTTTTTGCATTGAGAGTTTGTATCTTAGAGAGCACCTGTGCATTATGCTTCAGAATGTTCCTGACCCTTTAGGGACAGGGAGGTACCTTGTCCGCGTGCTGGCTTGTCAGTCTGCATTTGAATATCTGAGTATGTTCTTTCTCTAAGAGTTTCTACTTCATTCTCCCAAAATTGCCAGTCTCCTTCTAGCACTCTCTTCTTGGAAGCCTTTGAGCCTCTTTGATCATGTATGCCATCTCTCTTTCTGGATGCAGAGAGTTGGTGGATGGGAGGAGGACAGGCCAGGGTCTAGTCCAGCTTCTTGATACTTCAATGACAGGGGCATACATGTCACCCGCAGCTCCGGGAACATCTGGCCAAGGGGCAGCGCATGCTGGCAGGTGAGGGCATGTCCCAGGTGGTAAGAAGCCTGCAGGAGCTACTGGCCCGGCGCACCTACTACAGTGGGGACCTGCTCTTCTCTGTGGACATTCTAAGGAATGTCACTGACACCTTCAAGAGGGCCACCTATGTACCCTCAGCTGATGATGTGCAGGTACCACTCTCCACTGGAGGAGGAAACAGGGCTGAGGACCGAGAGATGCTGAGCCCCGTGGCAGGGTCTGCCTGGGGTAGCAAGGTGGGCATGCTGGGGCTTGTGCTCTGACCAGCATTGCTCTTTCCTAGCGTTTCTTCCAAGTGGTGAGCTTCATGGTGGATTCAGAGAACAAGGACAAGTGGGACGATGCTCAGCAGGTGAGGGACTCAGCCTTTGGGTCTCCCTTCCCATGACCCACTCTTCCTTGGACCCTTATACCTTCTCTGTCTCCAGGTGTCCCCTGGCTCTGTGCACTTGCTCCGTGTTGTGGAGGACTTCATTCACCTGGTTGGCGATGCCCTCAAGGCCTTCCAGAGCTCTCTGATTGTCACAGACAATCTCGGTACAAAGGGGCAGGTGGTGGGGGGGCGGTGCTGGATGAGACAGAACCCAGAACATCCCTGGGTGAGAGATGGCATTGAGAGGCTCTTCCTAGCTAGTTTGCACTTTTATTTCCGGGCTCTGTCTTTCCTCCATTTAACTCCATGTCTCTGTCTTTCTTCCTCCCCTCCGTCTTGGCATTGTCTGTGTTCATGTGTCCCCCTGTGTGCCCGTCTGCCTTTCCTGGTGTGTGGCTCCATCGTGTCCGTCTCTTCCCCTGGATGTCCTCCTCTGTCTGTCTTTGGTGTGCCCTGCCCACCTTCCTTCCACTGCAGTGATCAGTATTCAGCGAGAGCCCATCTCAGCTGTGTCCAGTGACATCACGTTTCCCATGAGGGGCCGCCGGGGCATGAAGGACTGGGTACGGCACTCAGAGGACCGTCTCTTCCTGCCCAAGGAGGTGCTCAGCCTCTCCTCCCCAGGGAAACCAGTCACACCTGGGGCAGCAGCAGCTGGCAGCCCGGGCAGGGGGCGGGGCCCAGGAACGGTGCCCCCTGGCCCAGGCCCCGCCCACCAGCGCCTTCTCCCAGCTGATCCGGATGAGTCCTCCTACTTTGTGATTGGTGCTGTGCTCTACCGCACCCTTGGCCTCATCCTGCCGCCCCCCAGGTGAGTCCAGCAGAGTAGGTCCATCCACAGCCCTGTACCTTCAGAGACCCCTCGCCTGGCTTCTCAAACACACCCAGGGCTCAATAGGTAAAGTGTCTATCTTGTAAGCCTGAGGACCTGAGTTTGAGCTCCAGTATCTAAGTAAGCCAGGCATAGTGTCATGTTCCTAATCTCAGCTCTGGGGAGGTAGAGACAGGTATATCCTTAGGGCTTGCTGGCCAGCCAGCCTCACCTACTTGGCAAGTTCCAGGACAGTGAGAGGTGGACAGTGTATAAGAGAAAATATCTGAGATGTTTGTGCACCTGCACATGTCTAACACACACACACACACACACACACACACACACACACACCCCAAAAACTAAAACATCCAGGCAGTCCCCAGAGACAGGATGTTTCTGTTGACCAGGAGTCAGATGTCACCTGAAGCCCTTGGCTATGCAAGAGCCCTGTGCCCTCTCCTGGAACATGGCCCCCCACAGTCCTCACCCACAGACGTTTAGTGTTTCTGACTAGACTGAGGTATCTGCTGGCAGGAGCTGACCTGAGTACTTGTCCCCCAGGCCTCCACTAGCTGTCACCTCCCGGGTGATGACAGTGACTGTGCGGCCTCCCACCCAGCCTCCAGCTGAGCCCCTTATTACAGTAGAGCTCTCCTACGTCATCAATGTAAGTGAGGGCCCTGGTGGGGACCCTGAGTATCTGCCCACATAGGTGACCTGAGGCCTGTCTGATGGGAGGTGGTCTGTCCTGGATGGCAGGCCTGACCTCTAACCTGTGTGGGAGCTGTTGTGCCAGGGATAGATGGTGGTCAGGGGCAGTGAGCGCCCTATCCTACACTGACACATGCCTCTGCCCCACAGGGCACCACAGATCCCCACTGTGCCAGCTGGGACTACTCCAGAGCGTGAGTTGGGGGCAGCCCTAAATCCTCTCATCAGACATGGTCTCCTGCCTGGCAGACTGGAGGGTTCTTTGGTGTCATCATTGGTCTGAGGGGTCAAGAGCACATCCTGAGGCTTCCTTCTGTCATCTCATGGATGTAGCCTTGCCTTGGATTTCATCTGTCCTGGGAAGTGGTCAGCACTGGGCATGGGGCTGCAGAGCTGGGCTCTGGGTTCACGCCACCTCTCCTCCATTTAAGAGATGCCAGCTCAGGGGACTGGAACACCGAGAGCTGCCAGACCTTGGAGACCCAGGCAGCCCACACTCGGTGCCAATGTCAGCACCTGTCCACCTTTGCTGTCCTGGCTCAGCCGCCCAAGGACCTGGTGAGTAGGAGAGCTGCTTGGGCTGGGCAAGCATGTGTTGGCAAGCATCTGGGTGATCTCAGAGGTGGCTCTGTGCGCATGCACTTGTGGGGGGATTGCATATGGAAGCCAGGGCCCCTGATGGTGTTCAGAGTCATGACACCTGCCCAGGAGTGGATGATTGTGAATGCGTGAGCACCTATGTGTGCACGTGTGGGTGACTGAGTGTAGATATGCATCTGCTTGTGTGACTGGGTTTGATCTGTATACACATGAAAACAATAGCGTGTGCCCTTCTGCATATGAGGAGTGTGTCCTGTCTGCAGCAGACAGGGAGACTGGGTGCCCTACCTCTGCCCTCTGCCAGCAACCCATTTCCCACAGACCCTGGAGCTGGCAGGTGCTCCCTCAGTTCCCCTGGTGATCGGCTGCGCAGTGTCCTGCATGGCTCTGCTCACGCTGCTTGCTATCTATGCGGCCTTCTGGAGGTAAGTCTAATGTTGAGCGGGGCGGGAGGTGGCCAGCCACCCAGGTTTAGGCAAGCAGCCAATGCCTCTACCTCTGCCTGCTGTGCCCTGTCAGGTTCATAAAATCAGAACGTTCCATCATCTTGCTGAACTTCTGCCTGTCCATCCTGGCTTCCAACATCCTGATCCTCGTGGGCCAGTCCCGGGTGCTGAGCAAGGCAGGTGCAGGCTCCTGGGGGTGTGGAGGGAGGGGCAGAAGGTGAGGGGGTGAGGACAGAGAGTGCCACGTGAGAGCGCATGTGTTCGTGTGGATGTTCTGGAGGGATGGATATGGGTGTGCACCCCGGCCCCATGCTGGGGAGAGGGTGTGTGTGTGTGAAGCATACTAGAGGGCGTTGGTGTGTGTATATTCAGTGATGAGTGTTTGTGTACATTAGTGAATGTGTGCGTGAGTGCCTGGGTGCACGTGTGTTGGGCGGGTGGCATTGGGCCTCCTCTTGTCTGCCAGTTTTCCTTTGCCATCTTCCTATGGATGCTCCTTGCTGACTGTACCCCAAGCCCCCTTGGCCTTCTCTGCATAGTGCCAGCACTAAGAGAGCCAGGTGTGGAGCCCTGCTTGGCCATGATGTGTCAGGTGCTCCCCTCCCCCCATCTGTCAGTCCTCTGTGTGTGGGTGGCCTGCCCGCCCGCCTCCCCAGATGCCTAGTGCTGTGTGCATGTCACCAGGCCTGTGTCGTGCTGTGTGTGGGTGCAGGAAAGCGGGGGTGCCTGGCAGGGCTTGAGGGGGGCGGAGCTCCAGTGGGCGGCTGGCCATGCAGCACCCAGGCCTAGCAGTCAGTGTGGGAAGCTGGCGGTTCCCACCCTGGCCGCTGCTCAGGGCCACTCCCTCCTGTTCCCTCTCCCTGCAGGGTGTATGTACCATGACTGCTGCCTTCCTGCACTTCTTCTTCCTGTCCTCCTTCTGCTGGGTGCTTACCGAGGCCTGGCAATCCTACCTGGCTGTCATTGGGCGGATGCGTACCCGCCTGGTTCGCAAGCGCTTCCTCTGCCTGGGATGGGGTGAGCGAGGCCACTGCTGGACTCTGCTCTTGTGCCTGGGGTGGCAGGAACAGCCGAGGAGGCACTGCTTGAGCCCTGCCCCAGCTCTGTGGGGATGGGGGCCAGCTGGGCTGGAGGACAGGGAACGAGAGGGCCCTGAGCACCTGCTGCCCGCTCACCTGGCCTCCTCCGCTCCCCCAGGTCTGCCTGCCCTGGTGGTCGCTGTGTCTGTTGGCTTTACACGCACCAAAGGATATGGTACATCCAGCTAGTACGTGGGCCTCCTGTAGCAGGGGGTGGGTTGTCTTGGGGAGCTGGACTGGACATGAGCTCTTTTCAAGCTGAGGCCCTGACCTGTGCTTATTGCAGGTCTTTGGGCAAATTTCTTGTTATCTCTGGTCTGTTTTCCAGGCTGTAATGCTAGGATCACAGGGAGAAAATTCCTTTTATTTCCATGGGGATGAGCCTGATGTTCTGGATCTTTGTGGGAGGGGAAACTGAGTCTATGGCTCCCTTTTGTCCTGCCTAGGGCTTAGTATCCATTGGTGATGTGGGTATGAATGCCCAAAGACTAAGGTGGTGGTGGAGGGTGTGGAGGGGGCCTGCTGGGTGCCTGATGCCCCCTTTTGCCCCCCACCCCAGCTGCTGGCTGTCCCTGGAGGGTGGCCTGCTCTACGCCTTTGTGGGTCCTGCAGCAGTCATTGTCCTGGTACGTACCCCTTTCAGCATCCAGGGAGGGATGTGGCCCCAGGGGCTCATCTTGTCCTTCTGCCTTCTCCCTGATCTCCAGCCCCCATGTGAGATTGTCCCTGCCCAGAGGGCATCTGCTGATCCTGCCTTTCCCATTCTGTTCCACTGGCCCCCAGGTGAATATGCTCATCGGAATCATCGTCTTCAACAAGCTCATGGCTCGAGATGGCATCTCAGACAAATCCAAGAAGCAGAGGGCCGGGTAAGGGGAGGGTCTCTGCAACTCAGCCTCTCTGGAAACGTGCAGGGAGGGGGAGCCGAGAGCACCTCGGAGACTCAGGGCTTGCCAGCATCAACCCCGGTTCCCCAACTTTGGGGCATCAAGGGTTCAGGCAAGGTGGGCACCCGGAGTGCTCAGCTACAGCCAGCCCCTCGCCCACCCTAACCCAGCTCTCTCTCTCTCGTCTGCCCTCCCCTCCCAACCCTTCTCTGGGCTCATTCTGCCCCATCTCCTGGCTTCCCATGTGTCTCCCTTTCTCCCGTGTCTGTGCCGTCCCCCGAGGTCGGAGCGGTGCCCCTGGGCCAGCCTGCTCCTCCCCTGCTCAGCGTGTGGAGCGGTCCCCAGCCCCCTGCTCAGCTCAGCCTCGGCCAGGAACGCCATGTTAGTCGTGCCCCCTGGGGGGCGGTGGGGGTGGGCAGGGGCTAAGGAATGGGAGGGCAGTGCCCATGGTTGGGGGGATTGGGAGGGATATCAACCCAGTGCCCTGAAGAGCTTGCCTTGTCTTCCCATGTCACATGCTCTCTGGGGCTCTGGGATGAGGTGGCCGAGAGCAGTGGGAGTGACTGCCTCCCCATATTTCTGGTCCCTCTGCTCACCCTTCCCTCTTGCTCCTGCGGCTGCTCAGGCACAGCTGCAGACTTCTCCTCTTCTCCCTACCAACCAGAAGGCCCAGAGTCTTAGGCCCTTAGAATTTTTAGAATTTTTGAGCTATAGAACCTTCGAATTAGAATGATAGAATCTTAAAATAAGACAATCAGAAGTTAAGAATGTTAGAATGAGTGAATCATCATCTTATCATCGGTCATAGACTCTGACTTGAATTTTCCAGGGCCTTGAATTTCATAATCAATTGGAGACAGGATCATGGAGGCAGCCAGTTATTTTACTGAGGCCCTCCATCCCCAGCTGCTGAGAATCTTAAAGCCTGAGCTATGCAATAGTAAGAAGTGCCTCGGGCTTAACCTTCTACTAGGGCTAGAAGTCCAACCAGTGAGGGCCCAGCATTGGTACGCACCCCTAAGGGCCTGCGGAGACAGTTGGTCCTGGTACTATGAAGCTCTGAGAAATTCCAAGGAGCAGTGAACTCTCTCCATTTTGAGCTACCACCTGCCTCTGCCCAGCCTGCTAAATCAGCAGATCAAAGCATAGGCCTTAGAGTCTGCCCGCCAAGCTCCCTTCTCCTTGCCCAGCTGGGCACACTCCAGTCTCCTCATCTGTCAATTGGGATACTCGTCTCCAGGCCTGTTTATGGGAGTTGTTTTGATCACAATTTGAAATAATATATGTAAAGTGTTCAGTGTAGGGCCTGGCAGAGAATTGGAGGTTAATCAATGGCAGCTCTTATTACTGTGATTAGAGCCTCTCTGGATCTAGGCTCCTCCTCCAGGGCTTCAGAGACACTGTGTGGTCCCATACCCCCACCCTCCTTGCTGGGCTGAATAGTCCTAACCCAGAACAGGTCTTGGCCCCTGCCCATCTCTTTGCCTTGGCCTCTGACTGTCTCTGTAGAATGGTGCCACTCAGCTGTGTCTAGAGCTGTGCAAGACTCTCCCACTGGGGGTGCCGGGGGCTGGGTAGAGTGCTCTGTGTGTGGCTCCCCACCCAGAAGGGTAAGGCTGCCTTCCATCACTTTTTCCTCATGGACTTATAGCACATGTTGGGGGTGGGGCTGGCCTATTGGTCAGGGCCTGTCTGCCTTTTATCTCTGCCTTCCTTTTGAAAGGCCAGGGATAAATAGTTTTGCTCCTGACCGCAGAGATGATCCTTTTACCCTGAGCTCTGAGCAGCTACCAGGAGCCAGAGTTCCTCTGAGGGGAGCTGGGGGAACAGCCTCAACCCCACTGGGTCTGGCCCCATCTTCTCCACAAGAATTTGTGCTGTGTTGTCCTCCACGTGCTCTGCCTGTTTAATCTTTCTGTCTGGGTTTCTCTGTCTGTCTCATCCTCTCTCATTGTGGCTGTCATATCTCTCTGTCCCTGTCCTCTTCTTCTTTCCCCAGCCTGCCGTCTCGGAGCCTCTGGGGATGTGGCTCTGACCTGTGCCTTTTTCCAAAGCTCCCCAGGTGCTGCTGTACAAATTGGGCCTGAGACTCCGTGCGTCTGCCTCTGTCTGCCTCTGCCTGCGCCCACTTCCCTCCCCTGTCTCCACTTTCTCCATCTGTATTCCAGTGTTGCCTTTGCTCTGGCCTAACCCCACTGTGTCTGTGTGTCCATCCTTCCCACTCTGATGCACACCCCTCTCCCCCACTCTGGCCCTACAGTGCTCTGCTCTCTGTCTCTGTCCTGTTTTTTCAGTTCCAGTTCCTTGGCCTCTCTCTGCTTGGGGACACTCCGAGGTCCTGGAATTTGGGGTCCTGCTAGTGACCAAGCCGAGTGGAAGCCTAGGCTCCTGCTACACTGTTCTGTGGAGTGTCACTCTGACAGACGTTTGCCGCTGTCTTCTCAGGGCCTCACTCTGGAGCTCCTGTGTGGTGCTGCCCCTGCTGGCACTCACCTGGATGTCCGCCGTCCTGGCCATGACAGACCGCCGCTCCGTCCTCTTCCAGGCGCTCTTTGCCGTCTTCAACTCGGCACAAGGCTTCGTCATCACCGCTGTGCACTGCTTCCTTCGCCGAGAGGTGCCGGGCTTCTCCTCTTGCCTGCCCACCCACCTGCTGCCCGTGCCTGGCTCTGGCCTCTCCCTAGTCTGTGGCCCAGAGTAACTGGTTGCCTCAGAATCTGGGGGGCAGCCCTTGGTGCGGACCCTGCTAGTGCAGGCGGCCTTGAAGGCCTGGGTCTCCTGCAGCTCCCTCTCCCTGACAGCCTAGCCCAGGTGGCATCATCTTCAGGCTGGATGCCACTCCTCTCTCCCTCCACTCCCGCCCTGGGTGCCTGGGATGGGAAACACAGCCCACTGTGGTGGGGGCGCTGCGGTGGCCTCAGGCACAGCAGGTGCTCTCTGCCCCCAGGTCCAGGATGTGGTAAAGTGCCAGATGGGTGTGTGTCGGGCCGATGAGAGTGAAGACTCCCCTGACTCGTGTAAGAATGGGCAGTTGCAGATCCTGGTGAGTGAGGAGGCCTGAGTGTACTCCCCCTCATCCTGCTGGAAGCATCCCGCCTTCCCAAACCCGTCAGTGACAGGGAGCAGACAGAGAACAGGTGTAACCCCTAAGACAGTGGGGTGGTGCTGGACAAGTTCTTCCTCCATTCAACTTTCCCACTTACACTGTGAGGGCAGGATGCCATGGGGGACACCTCAGGAGGGAGGACCCAGGAGCTGGGGAGGAAGGACCCAGAGCTCCTCCTACCCTGATACATTGCTCCTCCCTCTGCCCACCTGCTTTCTCCCTCTCTGCCTATAGTCAGACTTTGAAAAGGATGTGGATCTGGCTTGTCAAACAGGTGAGTCTGCTGGACAGAGCTGAGGAGCCTCAGGGCTGGGCAACATAGGGGGACCCCACACCCTGTCATGGGAGGCTCCTGTGGGAATTGAACTAATGGAGGGCTTCTTTGACCTCAGATAGGCCCGAGATTGAGTCACAGCTGGGAAGGCTACTTCTTGCTTGCCTCTGGGAAGATTCCTCTCCCCTCTGAGCCTTGGCTCACTAACCTGTAAAGGAGAGAATGGTGTTGTCCTAGGTTGAGGAGGAAGGCTCAGGGCCTACATGAATTAGGCAACATCAGGTGCATAGTGGGGGCCTTGGCATATGCTGGCTGCTACATTACATCACTTTTGTGACTTTTACTGGCCAATCTTGTCTCTAGAGTAGATGCTTCCTGGGAATTAGAGAGGAGCAAGGCTGTTTGACAGACTTGGGACCGTAGGGTAGAGGTCAAGTCATGTGCCAGGGTCCTGTGGTCACTGGGTCTTAGCTTTGCTTCCTGCCCTGCCTTCCTTGGGCCCCTCATCCATTTGTCTATCTGTCCCTTCTGGTGTATGAGAGAGCACCAACCAATCTCTCTGGGACTCAGTTTCCCTCCCCGTCTAAGCTCAGAGGCTTGGTACCTGCCCAGCCTGGGTAAGAGCATCAGGAGGTGGGTCTCTCTTCCTCAGGACTCACTTCTCCCTCCCACTCCTGCCCCCCCAGTTCTGTTCAAGGAGGTCAACACTTGCAACCCGTCCACCATCTCTGGTACACTGTCCCGCCTATCCCTGGATGAGGATGAGGAGCCCAAGTCCTGTCTCGTGGGTCCTGAGGGTAGCCTCAGCTTCTCACCGCTGCCTGGAAACATCCTAGTACCCATGGCGGCCTCACCAGGTCTAGGGGAGCCGCCACCCCCCCAGGAGGCCAACCCTGTGTACATGTGTGGGGAGGGAGGCCTACGGCAGCTGGACCTCACGTGGCTGCGACCAAGCGAGCCGGGCTCTGAGGGGGACTACATGGTGCTGCCCCGGCGGACTTTGAGCCTACAGCCCGGTGGTGGAAGTGCAGGGGGTGAGGAGGCCCCAAGGGCCCGGCCAGAGGGGACACCCCGGCGGGCTGCCAAGACAGTAGCCCACACTGAAGCCTATCCCAGCTTCCTGTCTGTGGACCACTCGAGCCTGGGACTGGGCTCTGCCTATGGGTCTCTCCAGAACCCCTATGGGATGACCTTCCAACCACCACCACCCACACCCAGCGCCCGTCAAGTACCTGAGCCAGGGGAGCGCAGCCGGACCATGCCCCGTACTGTGCCAGGCTCTACCATGAAGCTGGGCTCCCTGGAGGTGAGAGACTGTCGGGTGTGGGGAGAGGATCTGCCCACTGTGTGCTTGAGACCATATCTGAGTCACAGGATGCAGCCGGAAAGGGACAGCTGTCAGCCTCCCCGAGCAGTTCTGGAAGTGTGCATATCCTGTACCTTCTCTTTACCCTACAACTCACAGAACTCAGCTCTGAGGAGATTCTGAATGCTTCAAATAGGTGGAGTTTCTTGTGCTGAGGGTCAGCTTCTCAGTTCATTCGCTCGTGCTCTGGTGCCCACTTTGGGGTGACTGGTCAGCATGAGGTTTCCTTTAAGGCAACTGGCTCAGGTGCTCAGTTGCTGAGGCAGGTACCCAACGAAATGAGCCTGGGTTTCTGCAGCATATGAATCTGAATCCAGTCTGGACTCTACTGACTGGCAGTGAAAGACGCTGAATGCATCACATGATCTCGCTGAGCCTCAGCTTTCTTAGGTGTAAAGTGGGCTAGCGCAGAGGTCCCTCTATAGCACTGTTTAGAGGATTGAGTAATATAAGGCTTTTATATCTGTCTGGAACATGTAGAAAGTGCTGGAAAATTAGGAGTTGCTATTATCACTGAAATTGGCTCAGGGTGTTCCCTTGGCCTCTAATTAGAGAAAATGGAAGCCCTTCTGTGGCACTGGCTGTGTTTTCTGTGGCTATCCTCCTTCTGGTCTTCTCTTTGCAGAGGATCCCTGGGAACAAGCAGATTGGTAGAGGCCCAAGGTAGAATACTAGAACATTCTAGAACTCTTATTTAGAGGGACGAAGGGGATTGTGGATAAGGAAAAAAGAGGTTGGAGTCACAACTCAGACACAATTAGCTGCTTGTGTCTAACCTCAAAAAGTTGCTCTCTCTGTCCTCTGAACAAAGAAAACTAAGTTAGCAGCTAGAGAGGTCACAAAAGTTTAGTTTTGTACCTAAAATGTTCCTTGAACATTTGGTGCCTGCTCCTGCCACAGATGGCAACAAAGCAGTAAGCCATTAACAGAGACAGGAAAGACGACATTGGCGTTGTAGAGGGGCGTGCTGGCATCATGTATGTTTTGTTCTGTGGACACCTGCTCGTGGTTGAGCCGCTGAGGAGGGGCCAGTGCTGGGCTGCTTGTGTGGGAGGTAGCCGTAAATGTGGAAGCAGCTTGAGGGGTCAAGGATGATGTCCAGAATAGCATGGACGGCAGTGGACGCACAGGCGTGGGTTCGGGCCACAGGCTGTGTTTGCAATGCCTTTGGGGGCACCCGGGGTAGGGATGGGGGTGCTGTTACCTATAGAGAGATGTAGCCAGGGAAGGCATAGAGACAGAGAAGCAGGGTGGACAGAGGAGCCCAAGAGATAGAAAGAAAACCAGGAGAGCAGAGTCAGGCTGGTTGGGTCTTAGGATGGTCTTAACATCACCTTTGAGGGCCTGGTACCAAGTGGTACCAGCTTTCTTCTTTTCCTTGGACCTCACGCTCTCCATCTAAATGGGACAGTTGGCCTTGGTCTCATGAGTCCTCCCAGGGCTATCATTTTAAGACTTTGCGTAGCACTGGATGCCACTGAGCATGTTGGGTGGTGATCTTGGGAAGGTGAGAATCAAGAGACGTGAGGAGTCGGAGACTGGTTTGACTTGAAAAGAGGCAAGGTAGAGTCAAATGGGCTAGGCCTGAAAAGCCCAAAGTTCTTGCAAGGCTAGCAGAGGTTTCCAGGGAGAGGGGAGAGAGGATGGGGCAGGAGAGAAGGCTGGAGTGCAGGCACAGTACCAGCACAGGCTCTGTAATCCTATGTAGCAGTGTCCCTGCCGTGAGGAAGTCTGCCTCTTACCATTTGACCTCTGTTTGCATCCCCATGTATGCTCTCAGAAGCACCTGTCTGCACATCCACCATATATGTGCATTACAGCCCCCCAGCCCTGTCGTGGCCCACTAGGATTCCCAACTCCAGGGCCTGGACAGGGGAAGGTGCTGTGGAGCCCTGGGCCCCAGGTTTTCTGTGAAAAGCTCTCCTCTCTTTCATTGTCTGCTTGTTGCTCCATAGCGAAAGAAGCTCCGGTATTCAGACTTGGACTTTGAGGTGAGTGCCGGCGTCAGGAGGGGTATCTATCCCAAGGCGGTCTATTCCTAAAAGTGCCTCAAGTCCCATTGTAGAGCCAAGTCCTGGGCCCCCATGTTTCTGGATTCCGTGGGATCTTTCCCCCAGCCTCATGCTCAGAGCTCAGGGATTCATATTGCCAGCCTTGTCTCGGGGGGACAGCAGCAGGCCATGGGGCAGGGGGTATGGAGGTAGGTCCACAGGGCTACCCCAGGGGAGCACTCTTCTGATGTCCAGTGGCCCCTAGAAGGTGATGCACACCCGGAAACGGCACTCAGAACTCTACCACGAGCTCAACCAGAAGTTCCACACTTTCGACCGCTATCGCAGCCAGTCCTCGGCCAAGGTGAGGGCTCCTCTGTGGTTGCTCCTGCCCATAGCACCACATCTGACCTAGTGCATGGCCCCCGAGGGGGCACCCTGATCCATGGCCTCTCTTGGCAGAGGAGAAGGTGATAGACTGTGTCACTGGGCAGACAGAGACGTGGTCTCAGGGTTCTACCAGCACCATTGTGTCTGACTGTGTCTTGACACCTGATTGCTCTCTAACATCGGGCAGCCGTCCAGGGACCTCCTTGATTTGCTTATACAGTGAATGAGAAGGTACCAGGCATTACCACAGGCTCCCCCCACAGGAGAAGCCCAGCCCTGGGGACCGTCCTGGCCTGTCCCAGCATCGGCGGCATCAGAGCTGGAGTACCTTCAAATCTATGACACTGGGCTCGCTGCCCCCCAAGCCCCGAGAACGGCTGGCCCTGCACCGGGCAGCCGCCTGGGAACCCACAGAACCACCAGACGGCGACTTCCAGACAGAGGTGTGAGTGCCACGCCGGACTGCCCACTGCACAGAAATATATATCTCTCTATTTTCACACTCCACTTTGGAACTACCCAGGAGCCAGCGCCCCTCCCCCTCCCGAGGCTGGGCAGGCGGCACAGAGGACTCAGCCGGGCTGGGGGAAGCCAGACATGGTGTGGCCTGGGGGCCAGGGCCCCTTCTTGTTTCTCAGAGGCCCCTCAGCCACCCACCAGAGCCCCATCTTTGCCCTGGCCTGTCTGTCCCTGTCTCGGGCTGGGGAGGGGGGAGGGGATCTTTGTTGGGAATAAACTTCACTCTGTGGATTTGGCTGCTGAGCTGTTTGATTCCCCTAGGCAGAGGCTTGGTCCTGGTACCTAAACTTTGTTTCCCCATCTCCTAGATTGTGCACTGGGGTCAGGCCAGGTCTGGCTGGGAGGGCTAGTGACACTCTGACCCATCTTTGCCTCTGACTCCCTTGGTGACTTGTATACACTCCCTACCTGACCTGGGCTGAGGTAAGAAAATTGAGAATGTGGGATGGGACCTCTTGGGACTGGGTGATTGTCACACTCAAAGACTACCATTCACAAGGACACAGGGGCCAGGCGGTGTGGGCTGGGTTGTTGTCACAGGAAGGGATCGTCCATAAGCGTTAGGAACACCACAGGTTTGTCCCCAGCCCCTTACAACAGTTTTGATTAGGTTGCACTTTCTGTGGATATGAAATGAAGTTAGACATTGGAAGTGACTTGCTCAGAGCCACTGTCCGAGGCAGAGCCAGTGTTCACACCCGGGCTTGATGAAGACAGCATGTCAGCTCAGCTTTTTGGGACTTGACCTTCATGGCTGTGGGGAACTAGGTAGTGATGGCCTTCGGTGTGGAGTGGAGGTGTGGGTGGAGAAGGCTGGCTTGGTGCTGGCAGGCAGAAGCCCGCACCTTATAACAGGATTGCATTCTTCACACGTCTGAGTTCCTGGACACCCAGGATGAGAAGGCATGGGTCAGCATGTGGAAAGTCATGAGGTGCACTTGAGTGCTTCCAGGCGGACAGCAGCTAGAGCCGAAGCACACTTAGCAGTGGCCACAGATATTTTGGCTAGCCTGGTCATTTAGCAACGTGGCCACCTCTGGACCCCTCCTAGAGAGTCTGAGATACACATTTAAGGCCCCTGGGTGGGGGGAAGAGGGAGGTACTGTGGCAGCACAGAAAGAACAGCCCAACATGGGTGGATTATCCCAGCTGATGACCTCAGAGACTGGAGGGAGGGTGTGGGCTATTTCTGCTGTTCTGTTGGCCTTAGCACAGACTTCTCTGTCCCATTGGGCTCCTGCCTGAGGCGGGGGCCCTGGTTAGAGGAGGTGTGGGAACAGAGTGCTCGCTCAGGCTCCGATTCAGCTGAGTCTTCCCGCCAGGTGGTGTAAATCCCTTCTTTTACAGATAAGGAAACTGAGGCTCAGAGAGGGGATGTGACTTTCTCCAACTCCCACAGTTTTAATGAGGGGTGCTGGGTTCAATCCCTGGCCACCGCAGGGGCGGGGAAAGGAGGGGGAAAACCAGTCTCCCACAGCTTGTGACTAATTGGGATGTGGAAGAGAGTGGGAAGCCAGTGCCAGCGAGATAGGCACAGGGGAACTTTGCTCACTCAGAAGTGTATACACAGGGCAAAGACAGCCGGGGGCATCTGAGACAGGGCCAAAGCTCAGAGGTGTTACGTCCTCTCTCTGCTTGCTGTGGTGTGTGTGTGTGTGTTTCATTCTGTTAGGCAGGCTTCCTCATCCCCTGAGCCCACCAAGCCTTCCTCCTCCCATCACTCTGCCTTGCCCCCAGAGGGGAAGACATTTCTCTCTTGAATTCCAATTAGAAAACCCCCAAGGAAAAAGGCACTCTGATTGGCCCCAGGCACTGTGATTGGCAGCCTTTTTAGGAGCCCTGGTGGGGTGATAGGCTTACAAAAACAGATTCCTGCTTCTTGTGCAGCAGATGCCCTCTGCCACCTCTGATGATCTCCCTGTGTTGCTGTCCCCACCGTCCCAACCCTGGCCTGCACTGGCTGTCACCTGTGGGCTCTCGTCTAGGGCTGAGAGGTGGGGCACACTCCCTGCCCCCTCTTGCTTGCTTTGATTGAAGAGAAAGTTGGGTTCACCTCACTGATTCTGTTCTCTCAGCAGCCACAGCTGCCAGTAAAGGCACCTGACAGCTTTGAGACTGGCTTGGTCCATACAGTCGGGGGCTGAGCTGCAGCTACTGGGGTAGGGCTGTACCCCTCTCTGACCCCCAGTCCTATGTGACCTCTGGCATGTCACTGGACACTGTCTGACTTGGATTTCCTTTATTAGGAGGGAGGGACTAGAGATGGAATCCAAAACTTTGTGCTTCCTAGGCTGAGCCATAGTCCCAGCCAGACTTGAGCTTCTACCCTTGGCCTGCTCGTCATTCTATTCGGATTGACTTCTAACAATCTGCTTTTCTTTCCTTGGCTTGAATTTCTATTGCTCATCCTCATTTTCTTTGCCTCCAGTCTCCAGTCCTTCATGTACATGGGCCAGGCATGATCTTTCCAAAACACAGATCTAGCAGGCCACCGACTAGCTCAAGTGCTGTCATCTGTGGTCCTACAATTGTCCTAGAAGGCACTGCTGTTGGTGACATGACCCTTGCCTGTGTCCTTGACCCCTCTCTCACCTCTGTCCCTATGCATGCACTTTTCCTTCCTCCTGCTGAACTGGCAAACTGGGTCCTTCCAGACCCAGCCCAGGATGTCCTGTGTGTGACAGTGTCTCTGAACTTCCAGGCCTAGTAATTGCCACCCACTGGGCCCTCTGAGAGCCTGTGAGCTCTGACCACACCGAATGGCCACCTTGTGTGTCCACCTGGTTCAGGCATGTGCTCTCAGCTGGGGAGCAAAAAGCAGACCTCAGCTGACTGCTACTGAGTAAAAGGACAGCCTACTGAGCCTTCGTTTCTACTTTGTACAGTGAGGACACTGATGAGCCCTACATGGTCTCTCTCACTGGATAACAGAGATGATTCTTGGGGAATTTTTTAAAGTGGGTGCTGAGGATCAAAGTCAGGGCCTTATACATGCATTCTAACCAGCTAGGGGTGTGGCTCAGTGATGGATTGCTTGCCTCCTATGTGTGAGGCTCTGGATTCAATCTTCTGCATTGGTGGGTGGTTTGAGGGGGAAGCTGAGGAATATTTTGTAGGCATTTTTTTGCTTTTTGAGCTGTTCCTTCTTGGGCCCCTGGGCTGTCTCTATCAACCAAGGTGGGGGTGCTGCCCATGGTGCTGAAAGGGACCTCCCCTCTCTCCAGAAGAGACAAGGAGGCAAGACTTCAGGTCCACCAAGCTCAGCTGCAAACTCTCTTTGCCTTGCAGGCTGTGGTGTTTCTGGTGTGTGTCGGGGGAGCATACCACATCTATCTCCTTGAGAATAGGCCCTGGAGTGTCCCCCCAAATACAATGGAAATTACGCTTCTTATTTGCAATTTTCTAGTAGCCATTTTTTAAAAAGTTTTTATAAAGTTCAGCAAAGTATGGTGGCTTACTCCTTAATTCCAGCACTCTGGGAAGCTGTGGCAAGATTGCTTATGAGGCCATCCTAGGCTACATAGTCAGTTCCAGGTCAGTCTAGACTATAGAATGAGACCCTGTCTAAAAAATTGAGACAAAATTTTAAAAGTTGAAAGTAATTTTAATTATATATTTAACATGACATATTTAAAATATGGTTTTTCTTGAGAGAGAGCTCAGACTGGCCTCAGTTCCTAAGGATTACAGATATGGATTACTATACTTGGCTTAAATATGATCATTTTTGACATAAGATCAATATAAGAATTATCAACATACTTTGCCTTTTTTTTTTTTTTTTTGATAGGACAGGGTCTTGCTCAGGCTGGCTTTGAACTCTTGTCCTCTGCTTCATGTATTCTTTTTCATACTTGGGATCTGTGTGTGTGTGTGTGTGTGTGTGTGTGTTACACAACACATTCTGATGTCATCTTGCTATCTGTCCCCTGAAAAAGAGGCACCTTACTGTGGCCTGCCCCCCTCAGCTCCAGGAAGAGTCCCAGAAAGTAAACTAGGATACAATCGCAGCACAGTGTCAGCCTGAACAAGGTCCTAAGTCAGTGCTCTGAAATCTAGCTGTCCAGCAACGCAGGTAGGCACAGAGGTGGTATGGAGAAGTAGGAGAAAGTGCTGAGGGCACCTGTGGGCTAGTATCTGCCTCGGGTACAGGAAAGGTGCCCTTTGCCCCTACCCGACCAGCCTATCTTTTACCTGGAGCCCCAGATCCTAGGAGAAGGAGAGCAGGCTGGGGCTGGTACTTGAAAACACACATTAAAACTCAACTGGGTTTATGGGGGCTGGAGAGATGGCTCAGTGGTTAAGCGCACTAGCTGCTCTTGCAGAGGACCTGGGTTCAATTCCCAGCACCCACGTGGTGGCTAACAACCACCTATAACTCCAGTTCCAGGGGATCCAACACACTTTTCTAGCCTCTACAGTATTGCGTGACATGGATGCCCTTCCATACATGTAGACAATACACTTACATACATACAAAAATAAAATGTTTTTTAAAACTCAGTTGGCTTTAATTTTCTTCTATTAGGTTCCAACTGAAAGGAAATTAGGTAGTCTGGGTGGTCTCAGAGGGACATGGGGTGGTTGCTGCTAACTTCTACTTCTCTGAACTGATGTTCCCCTGGGCTTCCTCATGCCCACACTGGTTTTTTCATGGGGTCCCCGCTGGGTTTTTGTAGGATCAATCCCAGTACCTCCAAATCCCTTCCACTCCCCTAACGTGGCCAATTCCCGGTAGACCACCATCTCCCTAGTCCCTGTGGACACATGCTGAGTGTCTAAGGAAAAGGGAATTCCATGGAGGGTTTGGGCCTTTAGTGGGAAACTAAGGCAGGTGGAAGAGAGGCCTGGCATGATGAAATTTGTGTGTTAACAGGCTGTCTCTGGTGGCTGCAGAGAGAACATCCATAGGAAGGAGACTTTAGAGGCTGCTACGGAGGAAGGAGGCAGTCTATATGCATGCAGTGGGCACGACTCTCAGGCCCTTCCTGTGGATGGGGCGAGGAAAGGAGCCAAGTGTAAGATGTGACTGGAACCCCCAACCCCCCCCAAAAGCAGTTCCTGGACAGACACCTTGGGGATTCCAACCAGACTCTCAGAGCCCACCCAGATCTGAGAGAGGAACTGACTTTTACAACTTCTTGAATAGATGAGATTCCTAACCCAGGATCACAAACAGCTGTAAAAAGGGACTGCTTCCTGGCCAGAAGTTTACCTTAAACATTAGTCAGATGTCATGGGAACTCCAAACCCCTCCCATAAAAGCTAGGAGGGAGCTGGGGGGACTAGAGGGCTAGAGGCTTTTGGCTGATCTCAGTCTCCTGGGGAGTGAGTCTCTCACACTCTCCCTGAGGGAGCTTCTCCATTGGGATTTGGAGCCAGGCATGCCAGGCCAGTTCCCAGAGCCCTAGGCCCCAAGATGAGGGGGCTAGTCTCCCCCATCTCTTTGGGGAGGCTGGAGTCCCCCAGGGAGGCTAGCATTTTTCCACTCCTGAGTGTGGAGAAGCTAGTCCCATCTAGTCTTCTCTTAACAAACCAGTCCTGTTAGCTCCCAGCAGAGTCTCTGGTCACTTTGTCTGCTGCGTCTCTCGAACCCAGACCTTACACCAAGAATGGCTCTTGGCTAGCTGGCTGACTGTGCCCCTGGCTTAGGAGCACATAGAGAAGACCAGCTTTGGGGAAGACAATGGTGAATTTGTCCTTAGACATGTTAACTTTAAGTTACTCAAGGGGAAACATCAAGGAGAAAGTAGGCGGTTGGACACACAGAGCTGGAACTCAGCAGAGGACTGGCTAGAGACAGTGACACGGCAGGAAGCCAGGTCGGAGTGGGCTGTTGAGCAAGTGGGAGGCAAAGAAATGAAGGCAACATAGACAGTTCTTGATGTGGCGCTTTGAAAAGGGGAAAGAAAACTCAGGACCTGCTGTAGGCACTGAAGGTGAATTCTCTGGAGAGGATGTTCTTAGTCCCTCCCCAAGTTCCTCTATAATGATAGAACAGAAATAACCAGCCCTAGCATGCTGAGAGGCAGGGTCCCAAGACCCAGTAATGGGGCTCATCACAGAGATCAGTTCTGCTCATTGGTTGGGCTGCAAGCCAGCCACTGTTCTCGAAGAGGCGAGGGAGGGTCTGGGGTGGGGGGCATTTGACAAAGCGTGGGCTCTAAGGCTTCTTCTGGGAGGAGGAAACTGGACTCCATGAGGAAGTTCCTGACAGGAAAAGAAGCAAACACAATACTCCAGGCCCCCCGCAGCCCCCGCTTTTGCCCCTCCTGGGCAGGCAGGAGCAGGGGGAGCCCTCCCTGCAGGCCTCAGCTTCCTCTAGGCTACTGCAGGCTGGTATGTCCCCGTCTCCTATGGTACCACTGTGGGGCTCCAGCCATCAATCCAGGCGTCCCTAGAGTCAACCAGGAAAGTCAATATTTAATTTGGGCACCATGTTAATGCCATCGATCGCCAGCCCCCTCCTTTCCCACTTCCTCAGGCTCGTTTGTCTCTTCCTATTTACTGCATGCATTGGGTGGGGTGTTTAAAGCCAGCGTAGGTGCAGCTCAGCCTGGAGTTGGCTTGGAGAAGCTGGTCTGCATGTAGGGGTGCTGTTCTGAGATACCCCACTTCCCATTCTCCTGAGAATCACTACTGTGTTTGAGTTTCCTGAGCCCCACTCAGATGGAGTTAGGGACGGAGGTCAGCTTTTCTCTTAGCTGGAGACTGGGTCTAATTCCCATAGGGGTCTACACAGGCTGTGAAATTCTCTGGAATCCACAGGAGGACCCCGAAGTGAAGGTCTCTCTAGGTCCTGGAAGAAGAGTCTTCAGGGGAGCATTGAGCTTAGAGGCATAGAGTCCAGCTAGGTAGCAAAAAGAAGGCTGGGCCAAGGGCAGGGGGCCCCTCAAGCCTGGGCTGGGTCCATCTCCACTTTGTTCTTTTTGAAAGCGAGTCTCATGTAGTGCCAGAAGATGACCTTGAACTTCTGATCCTCCTGCCTTTATCTCCAGAGTATGGAGATTATAGGTATGAGCTACCATGCCCTGTTTTATCTGGGACTGGGGGTCGAACTCTGCTTCCTGCGTGTGAGGCACACACTCTGCCAGCTGAGCTACATCCCTAGGCTTTCCACTTCGTTCTTTTTGAAACTTTATTGATTTTTATTTTATGTGTATGAGTGTATTGCCTGCATGTATGTAAGCGTACCACCTGCAATGCAGTGCCCACAGAGGGAATCAGATCTCCTGAAACTGGAATTATAACCTATTTTGAGTTGTCATGTGGGTGCTGGGAACCAAACCTGGGTCCTCTGCAAGAGCAACCAGAGCTCTTAACTGCTGAGCCATCTCTCCACTTCATTCTTGTCAGCTCTGTGGCTCAAGTGGTGTCCTATGCCTCTCAGACTAACACCATATCACCGAGGGCATGGTCTGATAAGCCTTGATACCTAGTCTTGGATGACCCAATGGGCATTCTAAGTCCAACTTGGGACACCAGTGAGGCAGATACAACATACATAAAATTCTGCTTTGATGGACATATCCAGAATTTTGCTATTGAAAATCCAAGAGAGGCCATTTTTTAATCTTAGCATATGTGGACATGTAATGATTCATGGAATAGTGTGGCTTCCAGTATGAACCTGTATGTGAAGGACAAACTATTCTCAATAGGTAAGACATCTGCATGTGTTTGCCTGACCCAGATGACCCCCATTCTGAGCTGTCCAAGGACTCCTCAGTGAGCCAGATGACTCACTCTGGGCCACTGAGTCTCAAAGTCTTGGGCTAGGAGAGGGTGATTTGGCCATTGAGTCAAATCTTGGTCTAGAAGAGGGTGGTCTGACCACTGAGTCAGCATCCTCTGTGCTGGGGCTTGGGTGGGGCACTGATAAGTAAAGGATGAAAAAGACAGAGTTTGAAAGAGCATTGCCAAGGTGGAGAAGCCAGGGGAAGCCTCAGATATTCTTCTCAAGGGCCTCTGACTACTCTCCGGATGAAGGTAAGGCTCCTCTCATGGCCCATGGCCCAGCATGGCCTGGTCCCCACCACTGCTCTTCAGTGTTTCGAGTCTTCTCCTCAGACTGCGCTGTGGCTGCCTTGGTTACTTGGTCTGAGTATCATGGTTTCTCTCACCCCAGAGCCTTTGAATTTGCTGTATCCTCTACTTGAAAGATGCCTCTATTTTTCTGCTTTACTGGCTCCTGTTCTTTCTGCTCTTGTTCTGTTTCTGCGGTAGTGTCACACTATGTAGCCCAGGCTGGCTTTGAAATTACTGTAATCCCCCTACCTCAGCCTCTGGAGTTCTGGAATTACAGGTGCACATACCATCACGCCCAGCTTGCTTTTTGGGGGACTGCTCCAATGTTCCCAGGAGAGGCTGTGGCTACCTTTTGCCTTCTCTGAATCATTAAAAAATATTTGTTAACATTTATTTGTTTAGCAGGTATGTGAGTGGACATGTGTGGAGGGACAGATGTGTGCATGCCATGGTGTGTGGTGGAGGTCAGAGGACAACCTGTGGGAGTTAGTTCTCTCCTTCCAACATATGGATTTCAGGGATCAAACTAGGCTTGGCAGCAAGCATCCTTACCTGCTGAACCATTTCACTCACCCTTAATCATTTTTTTACATCACATAATCTTAATCCTCTTATACTATTCTTTCTTCTGATGTGAAATTATATCTAGCATTCCTTTCTTGCCCTGCTTACTGGCCTTTGAACTCCTGAGTACAGAACACAGTCATATTCACTGACATGCATGCTCTTGCCTAGTACATCATACAAACGTGATATCCCAGTATCATGGATGAAGGAGTGAAGGAAGGAGAAGACACTGGGAGCATCCGGGAAGCTGAGGGTCTACGTCTCTGAGACTGGCCCGCTGCAGGCAGGCTGTGTTTGTGTCTATGCCTGGGGTAGTGGGGTGGGAGGCTGCTGCTTGTGCAGACCTGGGAAGGGGAGAGCCCCACAGGACACCAGCCTCAGGGCATGCATATTGCAGAAGCTCATTCCTTGAATATTAACTCGCTGCTGGACCAGCAGCCCTGACTGTTTCTGAATTTTTCACTGTCAAGGCCAATGGCTGACTGGGGATGGGGGTTGGGAGGACCAAGCATCTGCACCCAGAAGGCCACATACTCTCTTATGTGAGGGTCCCATGCAGCTGCTTAGGCAGGGCCTTGCTTCCAGGTGGCCTTGTGTGGTGCTGCATGCAGCCGCATGTCTGAGCATGCTCTGCTTTTGGCTGGCCTGCAGGCACACAGGTGAATTGGGTTTTGCATGCCATCACTGCCAAGCTCAAATGAGGGAAGGAGGGACCCTGGGGACCATTGAGCTCCAGCTCTTCTATTGTGCAGAGAGGCATACTGAGGCCAGTAGGGCCACTGGAGGTCCTACCAGCGGGTAATACTGCCAGGTTATGCAGGACGGGGGCACTGTGACTATGCTGGGCATGAGGGACTTGCTACACCAAAGAAGGTCAGGAGACTGGGCACGGTGTGAGCAATAGGTTCCAGAGCAGGGGGTGTCTGTTCTGTCTTAGGGAGAGGGAAGGGTGTCAGAGAAGGAAAGACTTGTGCTGAGCTCAGAAGACTAATTGAAAGCTCAGCAGGCAGAGAGAGGGGAAAGGGCACTGGAGGCGGAGGGTGCCGCATAAGCAAAGGCACGGAGGCATGAAACAACCTGGCAAGTTTGGGGAATTGCAAATAGTGCCTTTTGGCTCTAGAGAGGAGCTTGCATGGAGGATGGGTTGCAGAGACAAAGTTGTGCGGGAGGTGGGCTAGGATCCCAGGAGGCTTTGCAGGCCATGGGAGGGGCTGATATTTTAGTTTATCTGGAAGGCTATAGGGGAATGCCTGAAACAGACTTGACTTTTAGAAGAGTTTCTATAGCTATTGAGGAAAAGCAAGTTCATTAAAAAACACTGAGCACTTATGACATGCTGGGCACCGTGCTGGATCCGGAAGACGCAGTTCTGAACGAGGCACACACGGTCTCAGCTCTGTACTGTCGATGTACACAGACAGGTGTAGCAGGTAGGAATCTTGGCACCCATAAGAAACACCCTGTTTCTGTATTCTCTTTAAACCTCATCCAGTCTGACTCATTCTAAACCCTTTCCTACAAGTTGACAGAAAGTCCCATCTCAACCATTTCTGGAGTCGCCTCTTTTTTTCTCTACAGACATGTGCAAGGATCTGATGCTCCCACTGTACCACAGAACAGCTGCCTCCTATCCTGGTCCACCTTAGCCTCATGGAGATGTCTCCCATGCTAGTCCCCATGAATTATTGAGGTTCATCAACCCATCTGTTCCCCTGCTACTTGGGGAAACTGAGGCTAGTATCTTAAGGCCTGTGCTCCAGCCTCCCCAGATCTCCACCTGTCCCCTCAGCTCCTGTCATCTACCAAGGACATCCCTACTTATGGGACCCCCACTGCTGCCCCCCTGCAGCTAGTTGCCACCTCATCTCTCACTGTCCTCTTTCATTCATCCCTTGGGAGCACCTAGCACAGTTGCTTCCAGAAGGTTAGCTTTTTCAAAAGTAGGCAGGAGCCATCAGACTTCAAGCAGCTTCTGTGTTCTACTCAGCACAGCTCCCCCAGGCTAGGAAAATCAAAGGCCTTGGCTACCAGCTTGGAAGTAGGAGGAGGGAGAGGGGAGCAAAGCAATTAATGTCTCCATAAGCTGTTCTGCAGAGTGACTGACAGTTGGAGACCTAAGTGGAGGCTGCTCTGTGGGCAGCAGGTGTGCACTGAGGACCACGGGAGCTCACCTAACTCACATCTAGGAGAGGTTCTTCTAGACTGAGCCCGCAAATGGCAAGGATTAGGTCAATCTGAGAGAGTACTCAGATGGAAGGCAGAAGGAGCCAGGACAGGTTTGAGGTTCCCAGGAGGTAGGATTGAGGTGAAGAGCTGCAAGGTCCCAAGTCAAGGTGTGGCGTTTATCTGGACCATGAGGATTGGTGGAGATCTTTTAATCATGACAGAGACACAACGAGATTTCTGTTGCAGAAACGCAGCTTGTCTATGAAGAATGGGTGGGCCATAGAGTAAAGATCAGAGGCCGGAGTTGAGAGCTGCTTCAGGGACCAGCGGCAAAGCAGGTTGGAGGAAATCGTGAGCAACAAAAGACAAGAAGACTTGGAGCTGGCAGGCAGACAAGCCTGAGAAAGACTCCAGTTTCCAACGAGGGAAACCCTGCAGATGACGATCCCCCGGGAGGACGGGGCACAGGCCCTGGAGGGATCTTCAGGGCGGGAGGAAGGCAGCGTGATGTTGTTCTCTCCCACCCCCCAACTCCTGTCCTCCGCGATTCCGGAACTTTCCACTAGATGGTGCCGGGAGAACGGGCTCCTCCTCCCACCTTCCGTCCCTCACCCCCAAGAAGGATGGGCCTCAGCTTAGGCCTCCCCAAAAGCCAAGTCCTAGGACTCACCTGAAGGGCACACGTGTTTGCTCCCCTCATTCACAGGGCGTAGTAGATAGGGACATCGCTTTAGAAACCTGGCCTAAGTGCTATTGTGTGGTAACCGGGGTGCATCAGTTCCCGGAGCAGTCCCAGCCCCTCCAGCCTGGCTCCTGCAGATACATCCTACAGCTTAGAGGTGTGCCCTCGTCTTCCTCCGCTCTGACCCAATGCCAGAGTGGATGGGGTGGGCGGGCTCATTCCTCGCAGGTCTGCCCCATCTCCTGCATCCAGGCCCTCTCTGAACCCTGGGACAGGATGGAAAAGTTGGCCAGGGATGTACAGGGCCAAGTAGAGGCGGGGCCTAGCATGACGTAAAGAAGGGGGCGTGGCCAATAGGGATGCGGATATGGTAATGAAGGGGAGTGGCTATGGTAATGAAGGGGCGTGGTGTTCCGCTGAGTGGGATCTGCATCTGACAGCCTGGCAGCTTGCTCCTCTCTCCCATCTTAGCCAGCTCAGTCGCCAGAGGCCCCCGCCTGGTCTCCCGTCCACTAGGCAGACACCTACCTCCTGGCCTCACTTAACAGAGGCGGCGCCCAGCTCCCTGGAACTGCAAGTCCTGCTGTAAGGGAGGAAGGAGACACCGCTTTGTGCCTGAGCAGCACCCACTATGTAGCAGCACCCCTTGGGAGACCTAGGGCTTGAGCCCCAGAAGAGGAACCGATCAGGCGCCTGTGCCTCAAGGTCTCCCCCTCTTCCCCGCTTTCCTGCCGCTCAGTGCTCAGGCCTGGAGCCCGCTCTAAAAATAAAACAAGGATCTGGAAAGTGCCCACCCAGGAGGGGGTCAGAGAGGCTGAGTCACCAGTCCCATAGGGAGGGCCTTTCCTTGCTCCCCGCATCCCACACAGGAGCAGAGACAGTCTGGATGGCCAGCATCACTCAGAGTTCCTTGGCCAGACTCCGCTCTTGGCCATGTGGTGCCCGCTCCCAAGCCCTGTAAGCAGTAGCAGCCACAGCCGGGAAGGATTAGGAGTTCCTTGGCCTGATTTATTTGGTTGTTTTTGTGTGTCTGGCAGCCAGAGCCCACCCTGACTGGACAGTCATGTCCGCACCTGCCCTCTACTGCCCAAATTCCCTAGGCTGTTCTAGGCTTCTGGGTGGGGGACCTGGTCTAGACAAAAAGCCCAACTTTGATCTTAAAGGTTCTGGAGCAAGCACTCCCATTCTACAGATGAGAAAACTGAGTTCCGGATGGTGGAAAGGTCCAGCACCCAGCAGAGTGTGCTGTGATAGACCATTGTCATAGTTAGCTTCAGTTGTTAACATATCTGGGTAAAGGGAACCACAACTGAGTAAAGGTCTCCATCAGATTGCTCTGTGGTCATGTCTGTGGGGGCATTTTCTTCATTGCTAATTGATGTAGGAGGGGCCAGACCACTGTGGGTCGTACAGTTCTTAGGCAGATGGTCTGAACTGCATAAGAAAGGTAGGTAAAAACTAGGCATAGGCATGCGGGCACATGCCTTTAATCCCAGCAGGGGAGGCAGAGGCAGACAGATCTCTGTGAGATTGAGGCCAGCCTGGTCTACATAGTGAGTAGTGAGTTCCAGCCAGCTGAGGCTACAGAGGTCTCTGCTTCAATTTCTGCCTCCAGCTTCCTGCTGTGAGTTCCTACGGGAACTTTCCTCAATGCTGAATCTGTAACCTGTAAGCCAGATAAACTCATTCCTCCTTCAGGTTGCCTTTCGTCAGTATTTTATCACAGCAATGGAGACACAAACCGTGATTCAAATCTTTGCTCTGCCACTCAGTGGGACACTTGCTTAACTTCTTGTAGGGCCTGTCCCCTGCTATAAAGTGCTCACTGCCGATAACACCCAGGTTGATGGCTCACTCACCTGTGAAATGAGAGCACTGATACCTAATTAGTGTTGTGCTGCGGATGAGAATTACTTTAACAGGTAGTGGTAGGGCAGGAAAGATGGCTCAGCTGGTAAAGCACTTGCCACACAAGCCTGACGACCAGAGTTCTATCCCCCTCCCACAATAAGGTTTAAGGAGAAAGCCTGCTCCACAAAGTTGTTCTCTGACCTCCACACAAGTGTTGTGGCATGTGTACTCCCCCATACATCATACACACACTTTAATAAATATTTTTTAAAGTAGCAGTAGTGCCTAGTTCAGTCCCGGCTCAGCCAGTTAGCTGCCATGTCTGACACCTGTTTCTCTCCCCTCCCCCAGTTCAAGGGAGGGGCATGGGTATGCTGTGGAGAGCTCTTCTCCCTGCAGGGCCTCAGCTAAGGTGCTGTAAGACACTTGGATGGATAGGAAACTGGTAAACTGAGGATCTACTGGGCCTGAATGCCAAGAGAAGAGGGCATCTCCTGGGCCTCACACTAGTGGCTCCTCAGCTCGTTCCCCATGCCGAGAAGGGGACACGTTTGAGCCATTACAGGTTTAAGATCTTCAGGTGTGGAGGATGGACCGACTCATGAGTCCCCAAGTTCATCCTTCCTTGTTGCCAAAGAGCATGGAGCCACCTAAAACCAAATGTACCCAGGTAGACCCTGGCCCTCAACCCAGAACCCCAGTCCCAGACACAACCCCAACATTTCAACCACTTGTCCTCTTTTGCCCCCCAATACTAGCGTCAGACCTTTACTGAATGGTCAAGACTGATAGATCTTGCAGTTGGGTCTTAGTTCTTTATATATTATTTAGACCATTTCACAGAAAAAGCTATCTTCTGTCAGAACTACCACCGACCTCTTAAAGCTACATAAAGACAGCTGGGTAAATAATGAAATAGGGCAGAAGCAGGAGCTTGGGGGAACTGTAAGAGATGAACGTGAGTGTAAGACCCTTAGTACATTCCCAGACCCCCCAATGATGATGGTGGTGGTGATGATGGTGATACTTAACATCTTTGCGTGTTCTCCGTGGATTTGGCTTAATCTCGTATATTATCTCATTTAATCCTCTCAACAGATATGAAAATGATGGTTTAGAGATGTGAAGGGCCTAAGAGAACAAAGCCAGGAAATAGCAGAGCCTGGGTCAGACCCTTTCTGATCCTTTATTTTCCATCCTGATGAAAATGCTGGGTTTGTGCCTTTCCCTGCCCTTCTGCTGTAGCTTGTGTTACTGGCCTCCCCAGCCTGGCCCCAGCATCACTGGATGGAGACCAGCTTTAAGCAAAGCTTCTCTCTACCCAGAAATCCCAGCATTCTACGAATTTATGAATTTATGTGTCCAACTGTCTGAGGCTGTTGCATGCAAAGAAAGAATGTGAGAGTCCCTGGATACACCCTTTTGCTTGCTCATGATTCACTGGGTTTGCATCTCAGGGAGGAGGTTGGTTCTCAAAAGAAGATGAGTTACCTCCTTTATCAAGTGTGTTTAAATAACACCTCCTGGGGCTGGAGATAGCTCAGTGGTTACGAGCACTGGCTACTCTTGCAGAGGTTTGATTCCAGCATACACATGGCGGCTAACAACCTTCTCTGACTCCAGTTCCAGGGGAATCCAACGCCCTCTTCTGACCTCCTTGGGCATTGTATGGATAGTTGTACTTCCACGAAGGCAATACACTCATCCATATAAAATAAAAATAATAAATAATACTAAAATAATAAATAACATGGCAGTTCTGCCACTGGCCGTGGGCAAAATGGTAGCCAAATCGGGTCCTTCTAGGTCTAGTGATCCAGCAGGACACTGGCTGTTCTAACAGATCGGTGGCCAGTCACTGATCAGACCCCTCTCCCCTTCACGAGCTGAGATCTACCCCATTGGAAGATTGGCGCCTATGGCTTTCAGAGCTGAAAGCTGGGAGGAGGGGAGAGGCGGGGAGGCGGCCAGGAACTTGTGTGTATCGTGGTGGTCCCACACACTCATTGTATGTCTGGAATAGCTAACATTCATTGAATTCCAGGAACTACACTCAGCCCTTTGCATGAACCCTCTTAGCAGCCCTCCTTGTGACATAGGGACAATTCTATTTTGCCACTGCAAAGGACATTCACTCCACAAGGTGAAGTAACTTCAAAACTCCAAATGCTAGGGTGAGATTCAAACCCAGTTTTGTCCCAGGCCACTACGTTGAATTCTTATGTGATTTTTATGGGTGAATAAGCTTTTCCTTTTTTTTTGGACAAAATCACACTATGTAGCCCAAGCTAGCCTTGAACTTGTGACCCACCTCACCTCCTGAAGCGTCTAAGTGTCTGGGAACATACGGGCCCAAGCTGTCACAATCACCTTACCCATGGGCTTTAATCCTTGCGGTTCCCGTGAGTGACATGAGACTATCATCTCTGCTTTGAGAGGAAGAGCTGAGGGATAGGCCCAAGTTACAGTCAGCAAACTCCAGACCAGGATGCAAGCTCCAAGTCCAGATAAGAGCATCATGCCTGCCCAGGGTTCTCAATGTGCTGCCTGGGGCAGCGTCACGCAGAAGCCTGGCAGAAAATTGATCTCTATGGACTCAGAAGCTGGAAGCAGGGACCGCTGCTCTGCATACCAAGCCCTCTCCATATAGAAACAGTTCCTGCTTTGCAGCATCTGAGAGACTGCCATGGCTGGACTATCTGAGGTCACGAGGAGAGCTGAGCTCTGATCTCTGCTCCCAGCAATCACTCTGAGAGTTAAATCTCGAATCCCTGCTGCCTGGTGTAGCAGCAACAACAGTAGTTCCATATCGCCTAGAAATGCTGCAGGGTTAAATGAGATAGAGGATCCATTTGACAAAGAAATGGACAGAAGAAAGGACTTGCTCAGATAGTTCCTTCCCAGATGGTACTCTGTCCTTTGTAATGTCCCCAAATGACCAGTTCAAATCCATGTTCCATCTGTGTCCTCTGTGTGACTTTGTGCTGATTATTCGCCTTCTCTCTGCCTGTCTTCTCGCCCTCAGAATAGTGTTGGTAATAGTGTCTGGGCCTCCCGTGGTGTTGCGAGACTAAATTGAGGTTTTCTGTACAGTACCAGCCAGCACTTGAGACAGACTCAATAAATGTTAGCTGAGGTTATTAAAGACAGAGCTAGGATCAAACTCTGGAGTCTTGGGCCTTCTAATGACATCCATCCCTGGACAGAGTATAATTTAGAGTTTAAAGGAGGTTGAGGATGTGAAGACTCAGCTGAGCTGTACTTACCCTGGGAACCAGGGTGGGTTTCTCAGCCTCTCACTTCTGACTTTGGGACCAGATGATTCTTTGTTGAGAGGACTGTCTAGGACATTGGAGGGGGTTTGTAGAATCTCTGGCTTCTACTCGAGGTGCTGCTGGCACTTTCTTTTTCTATTGTGACAATCAAGGATGTCTCCATATGGGGCTGGAGTGATAGCTTAGCGGTTAAGAACATTGCTCTTGCAGAGGACCTGGGTTTGGTTCCCAGCACCCACATGGCAGCTAATAACTGTCTGTTAACTCCAGTTCCAGGAAGACAGATGCCCTCTTCTGGCCCCCATGGGCAATCTATGCATGTGGTGCACCTACATACACGCAGGCAAAACACTCATATATATTAAAAAAATAAAATTAAAAAAAAAGAATGCCTCTATACCTTGTCAACTGTGTATCCTCTCGGGGGCAAAACTGCCCCTCTGCTGAGGCCCACAGTGGTAGAACAATCAGGCAAGGTGCTTGTAGGTACTTTAACACCTAGTGAGGTGAGTCAAAGTGGGCTGGACAGTTTACCTTGTGTTACCGTGGGAACTAAGGGCGGCCCAGGGGTCCATAACAGGTGGAGGCATGAGACCTCTGCATCTGCTTTTTCTCTATGGGACATTCAGACAGGGTGGGCAGAACTCAGGGGGCCAGTGGACTTGGGGCCCGTGCTCTGGCCACTGCCATGCCTACAGCTTTCCTCATTGGGGTCTGGTCTTCCCTCTCTAGAAGCTCTAAGGGGGCCACACTCAGTAAGAGTCTGGTAACATGAGCAACTTGAAATAAAATGGCCTGAGCAGGCCTCAGTGGTGGATAGACAGGGCCAGGGCCCAGAGGGTCTGTGAGGGGCTTGCCATGGCCCTGCAGGCCAGGTGGGCATTAGCGGAACAGAGTGCTGGCCCTCCCACTCAGACCGTAAAGCGGCCAGCCAGTGGTAAAACAGGAATGCAGACAGCTGTGGGGACGAGGTGGTGCTGCTGATTTAGTACAGGGAGGAGCGTGGAGAATGAAAGACAGAAAGGGGATGGAAACAGACCTAGAAACAGAACCTTGGCCCATGTGGTGGTGCAGCACTGGGGAGCCAGAGGCAGGAGGATCATGAGTTCAAGGGCAGCCTGGTCTACATAGTGAGACTCTGGGAAGGAAGAAGGAAGGAAGAAGGGAGGGAGGGAGGAAGAGAAGGAGGGAGGGAGGAAGGGGAGAGGGAGGTGGAAAACAAAGGAAAAGAAGGAAGTAGGCAGAGGCAGTGGACACTATGGACAGGCCAGAGATACTAGGAACATGAAAGGAGGCAGGGAGGGGCCCCATCTTTGGGTCTCAGTCTCTCTTCCCTGACATATGTGTTCGTGTGTATGCTTATATCGGAACACCTTCGTGTGTGTGTGTGTGTGTGTGTGTGTGTGTCTGCGGTGCCTCCTGAGAGTGCAGTCTGTGTCTAGGTGCAGGGTGGCATGGCACAAGTGCCTTTATCTACTCACTTGCTTGTGGGAGCCTGCAGGGTCTCAGGCTCAGCCAACGTGCACTAGCAACGGTGGACAGGGTCAGTCGCACAAACACGCCAGAGCCACGCAGAGCTTCCATTGGGGCCAGGTGAAGGGGCTCTTAGGGAAGTTGGGAAAGACCACTCAGCACAACCCTGAACAAAGAGCCAGACCTTTCCAGACAGAGAATAAAGCAGGTGCAGAAGCCCTGTGCTAAGCCAGTGTGATGGACTCAGGGGGAGAAAGGGAGTGTGGGATGAGGTGGCCAGTCAGAAGGCAGAGGCTAGATCACGAAGTATATATATATATATATATTTCACTCTGGGTATATAATGAGACCCAGAAAGCAGCTGATAGAGGTTGGGAAGGGCCCTCCAGTCTGCTGGGCTGGAGTCAGAGGTGGAGTCAGTGGGCTCTGAGCACTGGGCAGAGAGGCTAGGAGCTCTTGCAATGGTTTTGGCAAAAGGTGTTGGTGGCTTGAGCAGGGATAGTAACTAGAGGTATGGGAGAAGTGGACGGATGTAACCTGTATTGGGGTAAAGGTGACAGGAGTGGTTGGGGGAGGGGGAGCAGGAGCCGGAGCAGGGAAATGAATTATGGTTGCATTTACCAGGATGAAGAAGCAGGAGAGGCAGATCTGTGACGAGCAGTCCATCAGGTATGATATGTCCCTGTATGTGCATGTAATTGTGTGCATCTGCACAAGGACGTAGGTGTGCGTGCATGCGTGCGTATGTGTGCGTGTGTGTGGTTCAGGACTCCTGTACGAGACTAAAACATCTGGGCCACCTCTACTTGGATGTGTAGGGGCTCCTGAGTCTGCTCCAAGTCCAGGCTGTCTTGGCTCTTTACCCTCCCCTGGCCCGAAAGACTGCCCCTGCCAGGCAGGGATTCCCAGCAGCCAGCCAGGGCCATGGGAGGGCCCTTGAGCATTGTCAACATCTGTGTCTTTACTCCAGGCCCAGGAAGTCTTGGCCCCACCCAGCAGCGGCAAGCAGACTCCAGGGCAGCTGGTGGCAATTAGCAGTGTTGATTACCTTGTGGCGATGCCATCTGGGGTGAGGGCACTGAGCCCGGTCCCATGGGATACCCTGCTTGCTGGCATTCGGGCTTTCTGGGGCTGAGTGCATGTTAATGTGTCAACATAGCTGTACATATGTATGTGTGGTAGTGTGTACATGTCTGTGTGCCACCGTTTTGCATGTGTGTCTGCTCGCATAGATGAGTAATCATGACTGTGGATGCAGGTCTGTGTTTCTATGTGTATGTGTGCATATGTCTGTGTGTGCACATTCAAATCTATACAACACTTTTTTTTTTTCAGTACTGGGGAGTCAGTCCAGTCTTGGGCATGCTGGGCAAGTGTTTGACCACTGAACTAACACCCCAGCCACTTAAAAAACTATTTTGAGACAGGGTCTGGCCTTGAACTTGCCTCATACTCCTCAGTAGCTGGGGATACACCCTCCCACCCCAACACCATATGCATTCTGAGAAGATGCATCTGTCTGTGGATGTGTCGTAAAATCTAATTCAATGAGGTCACATCGGTCCTACCAAAAGATGTGTTGTGTGTATGCACATGTCTGTGTGAACATGACTACAGATGCTGTGTGAGAACTTACCTGTCTGTGTGCCTGTATGTCAGAGCAAAGAAGGAATCAGTGTGTGCGGTACGTGAAACTGATGGTGGACCCAGGCAGAAGGTGTGTTCTAAGTTCTTAGAGGCACATTTGGGGTGCCATTGATCAAAAGGTCTCTGGATCACCGCTTTCTCAGATTCCTGCATGTGCAGCTTTAATAGCTCTAGCCCAGTCTCCTCCCATCCGGAATAAGTGAAGAGTGGGGCCAGGATGGCAGCCTGTGTTTCTAGGCTCACTGGTCCAGGTCTCCACTCCACCACCCGTGGGGTGTGTGATGCTGGACAGGTTGTGTTGTTCCTAAGCTCTGGGTTTCCCTTCAGCAAGATGGGGATAAGTATAGAGCCTGCCAAGGTCTCCTGACAGAGCTTCTGAAAGCCCCACCCCCTGCACTTCCTGCCTGCTGAGCTCAGCACTTCCCGGGCTCCACCACTGCCACCACATCTGGGCCCAGGCTCAGCATAGGGACCACAGTGGGCTGCCTCCGTGGCGTGGTTGGGGTTTCCACTGACTCAGCGCCTCTAGGGCTGGAGGTGGGAAATCCCAGGCCTGTTAGCCCCCATGTCTGGGTCAGATGAGACCACAGGGTTCCAGTATACAGCCTGCTTCAACAGGAAGCCCATGTCCACAAGACAAGGCACTTCAATTGCTCCCCCTTCATCCCTGACATCCATCCTACCACTCATGGGACTATTAAATCCATTTTCCATGGTTATCCTTCCTTGGTACTAAGAAATTTGCTTGCTGTGTCCAGGAAGAGACCCTTGTGAGCAAGACTTACCAAGTCCACTTCCCCTGGCCTTAACAGAACTGACCTGTCCCTTTCTCTGCCAAAGTTCAGTTGTTCATCCAATCTCGATTCCTTTTGCTTCTTTAGAACCTGGATAGAGCCTGGATATAAAGCAACCCTCTCCCCGTGCCCCTCCCCCACTCCATCCTCTGCCAGGGATCCCAAACTTAATGAAAACAGCAGCAAGCATCCTCCTTTTATGTTCCAAGACCACATCTAAGCATTTCTACAGACATTAATGAGTTTCCTTTAACAAAGCTACACCAGACAGATGCTGTCATCTAACAAATGTGCAAGTGGGATTAGAGGTAAAAAGGTAAAAAGTAGATTTGAGCCAGGCCTGATATGCAAATCTGAATCCCCACTACTCAGGAGGCTGAGGCAGGAGGATTGAAAATTCTAAGCCTGCTTCCGCTATAGAGCAAGTTCAAGATCAACCTGAGCAACTTAGTGAGACCTTGTTTCAAAATAAGAAGGAAAAAGGTGTTGCAGGAAGGCTCAGTCAGTAGAGCGCTTGCCATGCCAAGCATGAAGGCCCGAGTTTGGATCCCCAGCACCCACATAAAAGCCAGGTATTGCAGAGTGTGAATGTAATACCAGGTCTGGGGAAGTAGAGACAGGTGGATCTTTGAAGCCCATTAACCAGCTAGTCTGGCTGAATTGGTGAGCTCCAGGTTCAGTGAGAGACTCTGTCTCAAGCACGTGAAACTCTTCCAGAGGACCCAGGTTCAGTTCCCAGCATCCACATGGCTGCACACAACTGTCTATAACTCCAGTTCCAGTGGATCCAATATTCTATTCTGGCTCTTCAGGCACCAGGCACACATGTGGTGCACATGCATACATGCAAACAAGACACTCATAAGAATAAAATAAAAATAAACTTCAAAAAATAGTGATTAAAGACATTTGATGCTGACCACTGGTTTCCACACACACACGTACACACACACATGTGCACACCTGCACAAACATATACATATAACACACACACAAACGGAGATGATGGGGATGTAGCTTAGTGGTAGAACACTTGCCTAGGTTCAAACCCCAGTATAAAAAAAAAAAAAAAAAAAGTCTAGGGGTTGGCAAGACGGATCATTCAGTAAAGGTGCCTACTGCTAAGACTCAAGACCAGAGTTCTAACTCTGGGACTCACATGGTGGAAGGAGAGAACTGTCTCCTGAAAGTTACCTTCTAGCCACATGTGTGCCATGGCATGCACATGCACATGCACACATACACATACACACAGGTACTGAATAAAGTCCATTTGAAGCCACAGAGCTGGCGCAGGGATCAGAGCCCTTCCGATTTCTTGGAGTCCAAAGAGGAGCAGGGGGATCGGCTGGATTCCACTTCTGTAGGAATGAGGGCAGAGCATTAGGGGGTTAATTCAGCCCCGGAGTTGGGAGGGAACTCTGTCCTCCCCCAGTGCAGACAGAGGGATGGCTGCCTTGGAATGCTAGGTCCAGACACTGGAAAAAGCTGACCACTGAGGCTTGGTCAGCAGCCACGTCATGGGTTCCACGAGTCTCGGAGGAGGGTCTTTACCCCTCCCCCTATTTCTGGGGTTCCAGCCAGGGAGAAGGAAGGGGGGTACAGAGCAGGCCCTTCAAACCCCAGGCCTGACTCTTGGCGCGCCAGTCCTCCCTCCTGCCTGCTGGGCAGCTCCGGGCACGCACAGTCCCGCCTCGCTCCTGCTCCATGGCTCACCTGGCCGGGGAAGCGGGAGAGGCGGACCCGGCGCTCGGCCAGGCCAGGAGCTGGGCTGTGCGGGCCGAGCAGCCGGCGCCCCGCCGCCACCCAGCCCTTCCACCGCCCTCCTCCTCCAGCCTGGCGGGGCCGGCCCAGCTGTGTTCCATTAGCCTCCTGGCAGGCCCCCAGCCCCCTGGAACCGCCCCTCTCCCCCTCCCGCACCGGCCAGCCCGGCAGGCGGCGTGCACCGCGCCGCACTCGGCCTACGGAGCTCCAGGCACCGGGAAGCGGTGGGCGCACTGCCCTGCAGGGAGAGATCGAGGACCCCCAGGGGGGTCAGCAGATTCCAGGCCCTGCTTCCTCTGGCTGGCTGCCCCGGGGGCCTCCAGGATTGCCCAGTGAGGGGCTCCTCGGCCATTGGTAAGTGGGCAAGGACTAGGCTGCTTGCCGCCTCTAGGCTGAAAGGGCCCTTTCTGCCCGCCACTTGCTGTGTGACCTGGGGCAAGTAGCGTCCCCTCTCTGGGCCTCAGTCCTCTTCTCTGCAGCAAAATGAGCTGGAAGCTCCATCCGGTTCTCATTGCCTCTCTGCCCCAATCTGTGCTTGTGTTGAGCGGGGCGGGATCTCCTTACAAGCATCTGTCTAGCTATCCCCATAGGCCCCACTCAGACTGAAGCCTGAGAGTGGCGGCCAGGGACTGGGAGCAGGAAGCTAACATGAGCACATCCATGTTCACGCCTACACATGCGGCCCCCAGCCGGAAGCCCTTCCATTGGCTGGTAGGAGAGGAAGGCCATGGTAGGGTCTGAGAATGGGACTTGCATTCCTCTAGGATGGGGGATGAATAAAGTTGGGGACACAGTTCCATTTCAGGGAGAAGGGAGCTAGAGTCCAACCCCCAAATACACTGGAGGAAGAGGTTCTTTCTGTTTTCATTGCCTGTCCAGGTCTGAGGGAAAGAAAATGTGATTCCTCGAGAAGGAATGGGATTAGACTTGTATAAGCACTTCCCAACGGCAGGGCCTCCTGTTGGGGTGGTCATAGGCAGCTCTGTGCATGTGTGTATATGTAAACTCTGGGTTTAACAGAACTCATGTTTTCTGTGAGCAAGTCCGTGTGCAGCAGCTAGATGTGATTGCATACTCTGGTACATATGTGCCTGTGTTGTGCTGACACACACATGGCCCTGTGTGCTCATGAGCTGCCTGTCCCAGAAGAGGCCAGATGATATATAGCTCTGCTGGCCACTTGCTGAGCCTGCATTGATTTATCTGGGCCCATCCATCAAGGTTTAATAAAACTAAAAGACGAGCATCCATCAGCCGGGGAGGTTGGCAGCAAGGTCCTGAGCCCTGGTGACCTGTTCTCCCACCCCCTGCACACAAAAGGGGAAGCTTCTTTGGCCCACACCCGGCTCTGTGATGCCTGCCAAGGGACTCAGTCCAGTCTTCAGCCCCTGGCCTCGTAGGTGCCTGGCAGGGTTACCTTCGCTGAACTGGGTACAGCTTAACAGGTACTGGGCTGCTGTATGCCACACAGTGCATGAGTTGTTCTGGGATGCATCCAAGCATTTTGATACATAGCCTCTGTTCAAGATCCCTCACTATCGCATGCTCTGTGGTCCTCTAGGACCCTCCAGACCTCTTCTCAACACAGCAGCTACTCCCTGGCACAGCCAGATGCGGCCTGAGCCCTGTTTGAATGTTCCAGCCAGCCTTCTGCTCTGGCTGGTGGGTGTCTGGGCCATACCGGAGGTTAAATATTTTGATTAGCACCCCTGCCCAGATCCTTGCCCCAGGCCTGTGTGGGGCGCCTGAGAGGGGTTGATGCCTGGCTAGACGTCTTGCCACTGCCATCCCTGGTGCCTAAGACCCGCATCCAGCTGTCCTGTGGGGACTCAGGAATCTACCTTCTCTGTCTCTGGTTTTCAGGTGCTGTGGCTGTGGCTGTGGCTGATCTCTTGGGGCCAGTATGTGGGCATCCTGGGCTCGTGGCCTGTTGCTGCTTGAGCTCTGGACCACCTTCAGCCATGGGGCAAATCCAGGTGAGCTGACACAGTCTGCTTCTGACTCTCTGAGGCATTGGGACATTTATGGGCGAATCTAGGGCATGGGCTCAGGGTGGCCTGAGGTGTTTGCACACTCGAGTCTGTGGAGTGAGCTGGCTTGTGTGTGGACTCCTCATCTTTGAGCATCTCTGAGTTTGTATCCTGGAGTAACTCAGTGTGTTTGAATGTACTCCTGAGTCTCTGTCATGGGGAGAACAGGCCCTCTCCACGGCACAAGCCTGTCCTTGCACTTCTTGATGGCCAGCAGGATGGGGAGGAATGGGAGCTACACTGTCCCTGAAGAAAGCAGCACCTCCTGAAAGGTCCTGAGGCCCCTGTTCCTCCTCATGGTGATGACTCCATCCTCCAGCCACTGGCTCCTCCTCCACAGCAGCCTGGGTCTCCAAGGCCCAGACTCTAGACAGGGAGAGAACAGCTTTCCAGGAGCCAAAGGCAGGGGAAGTGAACAGGGCAGCTGCCCAACCTTGCGAGGTGCCCTCTGGGCTCGGTGGTTGTAGCTTCTAGCCAGGCAGGAGCAGAACTCCTAAAACCGAAATTTGGGCAACCAAGGAAGGTAGCTAGACCACACGCTAAAGCAAGGCAGGAGGGGTCACTCACCAAGGGTGCACATGTGTGTTTCTGTGTGTGTGAGGGAGAGTTTTTACCAGGTCCCTTGGGGGGCTGGGGCAGAGGATTTCAACATCTGTAAGGAATCTGGGCCCATTGCCAAGGGTGAGTCACCCACTCCCGCTGTGAGGCTGAAGGCAGCAATGGTCTTTCCGGAGCAACGGAGACCTGGGGGGGGTGGTGATTCCAGTGGGTCACTGTGCCCAGGGACACAGGGCTCTGCCTTTCAACCAGGCTGGGTAGGGAGCTGTCTGTCTTCTGGGAGATGACTTGACTAGCCTGGCCCAGCGTTCCCATCTGTCTCGCTGGGAAAAGCCTTTTTGATCTTAGCCTGTCTCTTTGATGTAGAACTGTCATCAACAGTCCTAGGAAGAGAAACACAGCCCCAGGGAAAGACGACTATAGCCTCCAGCGTGTCCCCTCGGGATTCTGGAAACTTGTGCCCTTGTCCTGCCTAGAGTCTAAAACCCTGGTGGTCCCCTTGACCCTTCTGTCTCTTTTCCATGTTACACTAGGTGGATTTGCAGGTGAAAAATCATTGTTAGCTCAGACTGGTATCTGGCTTGTTTGTCAGCGTTGGCTGTGGGAAGCGGAGCTCCACCCACTACAGAGGACATGTATACCAGTGTACACGGCAGCCCTAGGGACATGGTTATGCACAGTTCATTCATGTCCAGTCATGTTCATGCAGTTGCACATTACACCGCATGTGCATGAAGCTGACGTATCCTCACCCTCCAGTGATCCTCAGGCCTCATGCACATGCGTATCCACGGTTCTTCGCTGTCTGGGGTCTGGACCACCCAGGGTCTCTTTCACTCCCTCCCTTGTTGGCCTGGTCCCGGTTGCAGGTGTTGGGAGACCCGGGTTCCTGGGGCTCTGGTCCTGTGCAGCTGTTGACTCATTCAGACCCGCGTCAACTCTCTCCCAGGTGAGCAGTGCCCACCTTCACAGCAAGAAGAACTCAAGCTGGAACATAGCAGTGACCTCTCAGCCAATGTGACTGGTGAGTGCAGTCTCCACCCGCTGCCCCCGTCCCGCTTCCTGGAGAGGCCTGTACGCCTCGTCTGTCCACCTGAGCCCTTCCTCTGGTATCTCCCCTACAGGCTTCAACCTCATCCGTCGACTGAACCTCATGAAGACATCTGCCATCAAAAAGATCCGTAACCCGAAGGGGCCACTCATCCTGCGGCTGGGTGCTGCCTCGCTCACTCAGCCCACACGGTAAAAAGTCTTGTGGTGACTACTTGGAATCCGCACTGACCTCAGCCACACTCCTGCAACTCCTGATGTGGGGTGCAGGCCTGGGACCTCTCTAGGGGCCAGGCATCTACCTGCTCTCCACCTCTGGGCTTGCAGTGTGGGCTGTGTGTGTGGTACCAGCCCAGGTCTGGTTTGCAGTGGGCAGGACCAGATTTACATCCTCTGGGTACCATGTGAACCCCAGGATGATGGTGAGAACCTGTGTCTGTGTGGGTGAAGTCTAACTCCTGGCAGCCCCAAGGGGTCTGGGCCCTGCTTACACCTGCTCCTCTTCTTGTTGCTCTGCTCACAGAGAACCCCTTCTATCTTTTTCTGAGCATCTCTTCTTCTAGCCCTGGCCTACCTGCCATGCGGCTCCTTTGGAAGCCCCCTTGCCAAATTCCAATGTTGTGCTGAGATAATAATCCAAGGACTCTTTGTTAATGTTTCTCTAACCCATCAGACCCCAGGGGACTCTCCATGGGGACAGGCATCTTTTATGTATATTCACCACTGGGCTCCTCAGCAGCCTTCCAGCCCTTGGTACCCAGAAGGTGCTCAGTGAGCATGTCATAATGAATGTGTGCATGGGTTTAGAGGTGCGTGTTGTGCATGTCTTGAAAGCCAGTGTGCTCAGAATTGAACATCACTGAGCCACAGAGAACCCACCCTCTCTGCTCCATTGTAGACGTGTGTTCCCGCGGGGACTCCCAGAGGAGTTTGCCCTGGTCCTGACAGTTCTACTGAAGAAGCACACCTTCCAGAATACATGGTACCTTTTCCAAGTGACCGATGCAGATGGGTACCCACAGGTAAGCACCTTCCCTACCCCAACTCATTAGCATCATGTCTCCATCCATGCTGGGGCCTTCCTTTTCCGTCCATGATTACCCCTCGGCCACCCTCGGCCACCAGCTCATGCTTTCAGGATGCATTGTGTTGTGACTCCAGCCAGCTTTTTTCTCTTTTTAGTCCTTGATTTCCTCTCCCATGTCATGAACTTGAGACCCTTGATTTTTGCCATGCTCTGGATCTCTGAATCTCTGTCACTTCCCTTTCCCAATGTGTCACAGATTTCCTTGGAAGTCAACAGCCAGGAGCGGAGTCTGGAGCTCCGTGCACAGGGCCGGGATGGAGACTTTGTGTCCTGCATCTTCCGAGTGCCCCAGCTCTTCGATCTGCGTTGGCACAAGTTGATGCTGAGTGTGGCAGGACGTGTGGCTTCTATGCATGTGGACTGCAGCTCAGCCTCCTCCCAGCCTCTGGGGCCCCGGCGACCCATACAACCTGGAGGCCATGTGTTTCTGGGTTTAGATGCTGAGCAAGGCAAGCCTGTCTCGGTGAGTGCGAGACTGGGCTGTGTCTACTAGGCGCTTCCTCTGCTCAGAGTCCTCCTTTGGACATTTTTGCTCTCTATATACAACCTAAATATGCTAACCTGGCACTCCAGGCCCTCCACAGTCTGGGTCTCACATACGCCTGCAACAGCTCCTTCCTCCCATCTCTCCATGTAGTTGCGCTCTGGTCAGTTCCATCTTAGTCTGCTGAATCACCTATTATGTTCGTATGTTTGTGTCTTTGCTTATGATGTTCCTTCTACTGGCAATGTTTTTCCTTGTATATTCTTCTGTGGAATAGACCCAGCTTGAATGGAGCTTCTTCTTCTTCTCTGTCCTCCCATCTCTCTCTCTTTCTGTCTCTCTCTCTCTCTCTCTTTCTCTCTCTCTCTCTCTGATTTTGGTGACAGCTCTATTTTTGATGATCTCCCTGGTCAGCCTGGAAAGACCCTAAAGTCAAATCCTAGGGTAGAGACATCTTTGAGCCTCTTTGGGGGCCACAACACAGAATTATTTGATCATCTGAAATAAAATGAACTCGTGTGTTCCCTGCAGTTCGACCTTCAGCAGGCACACATCTACTGTGACCCAGAGCTGGTGCTGGAGGAAGGCTGCTGTGAGATCTTACCAGGAGGGGTGAGTAGCTGGCCTTGGCACATGCTGTGCTGGAGAGGGGGTAGCCTGCAAGGGGACAGACTAGCTCTCAGGATGCATGTGCCTTTGTACTCACCCTAGCTTTTCCCCCATACTGAGCAGTGTCCCCTAGAGACCTCCAAGGCCCGTCGAGACACCCAGAGCAATGAGCTTATCGAGATCAATCCTCAGACGGAGGGCAAGGTTTACACCCGCTGCTTCTGTCTGGAAGAACCTCAAAACAGCAAGGTGGGTGGACAGGATGACAACAAAGGAGACTGTCCCAGCCCTGACCTGGCTGAGACCAGCCAGCAGGCTCAACTGGCCATGTGTCCAGAGTGGAGAAGAGCCCTAGGTACTGGATTAACTTCTATTTTACCCTATGGGACTCAGGGAGGCAGAGAGAGGGCCCATGGGGTGACCCTGTGTCTGCTACCTATTAGCATCGAGCATGATGCCCCTATAGCTCTGGCTTTGCCCAGACTCTCACTAATGTCGCCTAGACCTTCCTGTGGAGGGCAGGACCCATGTACAGTTTCTCCCGAACAAGGATACCTGGGCCCAGAGGCCTGGTTACACTGTTTTGCCCAGGGCATAATCACTCACCCAGCACCATGGCCAGCTTCCCTGTCCACTCCTGGGTTCTTTGGAGGTGGCAGGGAAGCCCCATCCCTTCCTTAGCCTCACTCTCTGACTGGGCAGTGTCCCTGCCCATCTGGGCATCATGCCCAGCCCTTGGCTGCAGAAACACAAGATCCCATTGATTCACGGCCTGTTTTCTCCAACATCACATGGGCAGAGGGAAGGGGTGGGCGCTTGTGGGGGCAGCTTCAGGGGGCTGAACAAACCCTTGATGTCCTGAGAGGTGCCAGATGCAAGGCTGAAGGGGGTACCTGGGATTCATGTGCTCTCCCTGGATGCCCCTTTCCTAGCACAGGCCCCCAAACTGCCCCTCTGTCTGCCCAGGTGGATGCACAGCTGCTGGGAGGAAGCAGACAGAACACAGACAGACAGACAAAGGTAGAGGTGGTAGGTGGGGGGGGGGAGCCCATGGTGCCCTCCGTTTGCCCTGCATGCCCTCTCTAAAGCCCTCAGAGAAGACACTGCACTCCCACTCTCTTCCTGTCTGGACAGAGCTGGGTTGTATGATGCCAGCTCTGAGAAGGGAAGATAGACGGGGCGGGACAGACAGTGCCCGGCATTCTCTAGAGAGTTGGCTCCTGCTGGCTCTTGGGCAGAGGGTTGGGGCATTGCTTGATCCTGGGTTCCCCTCCCATTCCCACGTCCCGCTCTTCCCAGGCCTTCCGGGAGACAGCAGCTGATGAGGTGAGCCCCCTGTCTGGCTGCCACCAGCACAAACCCTTTGGATAAAGCTTGGGGGCATGGAGCCTCCTGAGCATGGGGGTGATGGATGGTTCTATAGCTCCCAGAATTCCTTGGGATCCAACACTGGGCCATGTCTAGAAGCCCTGGAGGACATTCCTGCTGAGGCAGAAGTCAGTGGCCGTGAGCATCACAGGAAAAGCACAGGCCTTAGCCATGGGACCATTCACAGACATGCTGTGTGTTTTGGCCTCACTACTGGTCCTTTCTGAGCTTCAGTTTTCTCATCTGGAAAATGGCCCTAAGTTTGTGTTGGTGGAAAATAAGGGGCCAGACTTTTTGTATGCTTTCTGACTCTATGCCCCTCCTGGATCACGCTGAGGGCCTGCTGCATGTGTGTGTCTCTGTGTGTCTCGCTGTCTGTCTGTGTATGTGTGTGTTGGGCAGGGATAGAGTAGAGGGCTGATCCCAGAGGCTCGGAACTGACCTCCAGGCCTGTTCTTCCTTTTCAGTGCCCGCCCTGTGTCCACGGTGCCCAAGTGAGCAATGTGAGAAGATGGAGGGGTGTGGGCCGTGTGGGCGTGGTCTGGGACTGGATATTGCCCTGAGTAGGCTGGCGCTTCCTGTCTGAGGACAAGAGGGGCTTTGTGCACTTTCCCACTCCTCCTCTGCCTGACTTCTAGATCTAGGCTTGTCCCTCACCCCATCCTACCAAGCCAGGGGTGCATAGAGGATAGCATTGGTCCTGAGATCTCAGTGGAATGTTACGACCCAGGGCGTCATGGAATGGGTGCTGGCCATGTGGAATCAAGACCCTGGTTGCTGACTCCTGCTGTGCCCACCCCTCTAGATTTCAGAGCCCCTTTGCTTGGAAGTCTCAACAGCCCTGCACTGGTTCCTAGAACCACACACAGCTCAGGGCCTGAGCTGTCTCCCCTCCTCTTCCTAGATAGTCTAGCTCAGCCCCATCCCAGGGTCTGGAAGGACAGAGATTGGGGCCCAGTGTGAACCAGCTGGTACCCAGTGTGCCTCTTCTGTGGGCAGCATGAGGTACCATGTTCTGAGCCGATACGCCACTCTGGTCCACATAGGACATAAGCTCCCTAGCTTTTGGGGAACGTAGATGTAACCTTACTCCTGTCTGCCTCTTTCTCCATCCACACTCCCATCAAATCTGGTAAGGCCCACGTCCCTAGATGCACAAAGGTTGCCATGGCAACTAAGTAGCCATGTTAGCCTAACAACTGGGGCCTGGGCTAGGCAAAGGTAGGCTGGTTAGAGAAAGTAACTTAGACCTACTGCTGGGTTTGCCCTTGGGAAATAGAGTCTGCATGCTGCAGAGCAGAACTCAGAGCAGGGGGTTGGTCCTGACCTCATGCTGTGTAAGCCTGGCAGACCCACCTGCCCTCTCTGGGCCCCTGGTTCCCTCTTGCTTCCTGACATCCAATATTCTCCCAATATTCTCTTATCTCTTCTGTTCTCTTAGGTCACTGTTGGACCCTCTGGCCCCAAAGTAAGTCCTGGCAGAAAATAGAATTCTTCTGAACTCTTTGGTAGCCTCAATTTATCCCACAGCATATGGCCTTGAGGTCATGTGCTTATATCAGGACTACCCATGTGTGTTTCAGTGTGGAGCAGTTGAGTGTCTGTGTGTTAGAGCAGGTGGTGTGTGTATGGAGCCCAGCACTGTCCTTCTGAGGCCCTGCTGTGCACAACTGCCACTCCCCCGGGTCCCCCACAAACTGTACCCTACTGATGAGTGAGTGTTCTCATTTTACTTCAGGGGAAACTGAGAGCTTGCTGGATATAGGTCATGAAATGTATCAGAATGATGGAGTGCGTGCATGTGTGTGTGTGTGTGTATGTGTCTGTGTGTATTCGAACACATCTACATGTGATACACCGGCTGAGAGTTGAACCCATATATGCCCATGGGCCTAATGGGCTGCAGGACTTGCGAGTGATGGGCATGCACTGTGCTTACATGCACTTGTCAGTGGGTAGGCTCTACCTAGTTCTTGCCTACAGCATCTCCTATCTTCCTCACACAGCACCTACACACATGGATCCCATTTTATTGATGGGGAAACTAAGGCTCAGAGAGGTGACATGACTTGTCCAGAATCTCATGTTAGCAAACATAAGGCCTGTGTTCAGACAGCTTGACACGGCTGTTATAGGTTCACGTCACTCTATGTCGGTGCACGTGTCCCTGTGCCCTGGATATGCTGCGTGTGAGCTGGTGTGTGTGTCTGTGGGTGTAGATAAAGGGGACACCTTCTGTGTGAGACCATAGGGCTGCCAAACAGCCTTTTGGTCTATCTGGTGCATGGTGGGCGATGGGGTGGGTTATGTGCATGTCTGCACATTTGCATGGTGGATAGATGGAGGTGGCCAGGGGTGGGGAGCACTTCCTGGAGGCCCCCTCATGGCATTCCAGGCCCAGCCATAACCCTGGTTTCACCCACAGGGAGGGAAAGGTGAGCAAGGCCTGCCTGGTCCATCAGGCCCCAAGGGAGAGAAGGGAGCTCGGGTAAGTGTCCGGGCCAAGTCCACCACAGGGCTTATCCCAGCTAGCCCTGGGGCTTGAGGCAGGTTGTGTGAGCCAGCATCCCATCATCTCCATGCCAAGCCTGACCAAGCTGGGGGGTGGGGCAGGGTCCTTTGGGGTTAATGTGGGGAATCCTGTTTTGTACCGATACCTGGGCGTCTCCTGGCAACAGGTTTTGGGTGACTTCCCCAGGAAGCCGCCAGTCCTCACCGCTGTTTCTTACCTACAGGGTAATGACTGTGTTCGAGTCTCCCCAGACGCCCCACTTCAGGTAAGACTAGGAGGTGAGGTTTGCTTCAGGGCTGAGGAGGGCTGGTCCTGGGCCTCTCCCAACCCCTTGTCTCCCGTTCAGTGCGCAGAAGGCCCGAAAGGAGAGAAGGGAGAGTCAGGAGCCTTGGTGAGCCTGGAACCCACAGTAGGGTGGGGTGGCAGGTCCTGGCCAGCTTCACCTCTCTTTTTCACTAACTCTTTTGTACCCCTCCTCGTCTCAGGGACCCTTAGGACCGCCAGGCTCCACAGGTCAGAAGGTAACAGACCCAGTCTTGGAAGGGAGGGTATCAGGGTGGCCCACAGGCCCCACATACATGAGAAGGAAGTGTCCAAGGTCTAGAGGATGGTGACAGTCGGGAAGTCCTCATGTGCCACATGCTTGTGGACTGAGTGGTCTGGCTGGTTTGAAGTTCTTCCTGTAGCCTGCCCTCCTGTGGAAGTCACTCCGTATCAAGAAAGACAGAGATGGGTCTGGAAGGCTTCTCCCCTAGTCGAGCGGCCCTGCTCCCCCGCCCCCAGCTCCTCTCACTTTGCCTCTTCCTTTCCCAGGGCCAGAAAGGCGAGAAGGGTGATGGAGGCCTCAAAGGATTGCCGGGAAAGCCAGGCCGAGATGTAGGTGCTGGGGACCTTCCTGTTAAGCTCCAAAATGCTAGATCCTAACCTAGAGATCAGTCCCTCGCCTTGGTCAGGGAGGGTGGGTCTTTGCCTCAGTTGTCAGAGAAAGTGGGACAGAAAGAAGGGCTCTTGGCTCCTGGCCCCGGACACCTTAATGACATCTGATGGCCTTGGGGCACCAGGGTAGGGTCTAGTTTGGGAGAAGGGAATGAGGATGGTATTTATTTTCCTGCCTCAGAGGGGCAGGTGCCAGGCCTCTGGCTGCTCCTACTTCTGCTTTCTTTCTCACAGGGCCGGCCAGGGGAGATCTGTGTCATTGGGCCCAAAGGACAGAAAGTGAGTTGCTCTCTGGGCATGGGAATGGGTGGGAGGGTTAAGGTGGCAGTTGTCTCATTCCCACTTATTTGTGTGCCAGGGAGACCCTGGCTTTGTTGGGCCTGAGGGGCTGGCAGGAGAGCCTGGCCCTCCTGGACCTCCCGGGCTCCCTGGGATAGGAATGCCTGGTACTCCAGTAAGTATTCCCTGGATTCTTTTGCTGTCCTCTTCAAAGACCTTTGTTCTACCCTGGCTGGGGTTAGGTGGGGATAAGACCCCATTCTAATTATGGTGATTGGAGGACGGGTTAAGGCAAAACCCCTCATGCTATAGAGAGAACATTCTCATCGTCCTGTTTCTACCCTCAGGGGGATCCAGGTGGCCCACCAGGCCCTAAGGGAGACAAGGTAAGCACGGCTCAGCAAGCACCAACATAGGCAGGGGAGGGGAGCACAATCCTGCAGCAAACATGTACCCAGAGGAGGCCAGACACTGGACTCAGGAGGTCCAGCTAAGTCAGGGCCCTGGTTTGGGATGTCTGCTTCAGTGCTAGCTAAGGTGTCTTGGCCTAGGTGGGCAGCAAGCCCTGGAAATGTCTGTCTGCCTGCTGTGCTTCCTTTGAGTCTCCCTGAGATCACCTCCTCCCTCCCGCACTATTGGCACACAGAGCCCTGGTTTCCTGAACCAGGAAGGGAGGGTTTACTGTGCAAATGGACCAAATGGGGATGAAGTTGGACCTAGAGGGTCGGGAAAATGGGTGAAGGTCAAATGGGAACCTTTGAACTTTCTCTTGACTACAGGGCAGTTCCGGGATACCAGGAAAGGAAGGCCCTGGAGGGAAGCCTGTGAGTGATCACAAGTGGGGTGTTTGTGTGTGGAGGGGTCCTTGCCTTCTGTACCCAGGTCTGCTCTTCTAGAGCTCCTAGGGGGAGGGGCTTGAGTCCTCAACCCTGTCCTGGCACACTAGTCTCTCTGTTCTGGCACTGATGTCTCTGTTTCTTTGCCAACAGGGGAAACCAGGGGTGCCAGGGACAAAGGGAGAGAAGGTGAGTCCCAGGTTGCTCTAGGATGGGGTGGGAACAGTACTCTCTCTCAGCAGCAGGGGCACTCTGCCCAGGTACTGGGCCTGCCTCAAGTGACCCCTTCTTTATTCCTGTGGACAGCACGTGATTAGGTCAGGAGCCTGCCTGGGGATCAGTTTGACCCAGACCCTAGCTCTGCCACCTGCACGGTTTGTGAACAGGAGGGTCAGCTAGCTTCTCTCTCAGTCAGTAGGACAGAACCATTTCCTCTGTCTTCCTGAAAGCACATAGTTTCAGGATGTCCAAGACTTTTACCGTTAGTGGACGAGCCACTGGCCAGGAAGCCCTTGCAGGATTCCTGCGGTCCACTTTGATGATGGGGACACTAGATGCCTGTCATGAGCAGGAGGCTTTCGGTCTTCCCGAGGGTCTCAGCCCCACTCTGTTTGCTCATGGTTTCTCCCTTCCTCTAGGGAGACCCCTGTGAAGTGTGTCCAACACTGCCTGAAGGCTTCCAGAATTTCTTGGGGCTCCCTGGAAAGCCAGGGCCTAAAGGAGAACCAGGCGATCCTGCTCCAGCCAGGGTAAGTGCTCAGGTGGCTACTGAGGAACACAGACAAAACAGACCCTGGGAGTGTGATCATAGAGAGGAATTGGGTAGAGGGTCTGGGTGCTTCTCAAAGCCAAAGAGAGATTAGGCCTAGGGTAGCTCAGGAGGGGTTTGAACCATAGAGTTTAGGGCTGGCTAGACTGTCACCCAGATCTCCATGGCAACCTCCCAGCACTCTCCAAGAGACTCTAGGATGTCTTTTGGGCAAGATAGGGTGGAGCTATCCCTTACTATAAGTAAAGCCTGGCCCTGGGCTGGGGTGTTGGCTGGAGATGGTGGGAAGGAGTGAAGGTCAGGGTTGAGTTAGGGTCCTGGCTTGGCCTCCTCATCCCATTCCTTCATACACTCTTTCAGGAGGGCCTAGGAACTATTGGACTGAAAGGTGACCGGGTATGTAAAGAACTTCCCATGGGGAATGTTTAGCCTGGTCTGTTTTCCCTTGTTCATTGTATGGGTTGAGGGGCTCTGCCTTTGGGGTGCTAGCCTTGAAGCCCATGAGACCTCTGCCTGTTCAGAGAGCATGTGGTTTGTCACACTAACATCCTCATAAACGTCTAGAGAGTTTGAACTGTCCCGATATGACAAGTCTTAGGCCACAAACCGTTTTTCCCTGCAGGGAGACCCCGGCATCCAAGGCATGAAAGGAGAGAAGGTGAGGGAACCCCCTCCCCATGTCCTGGCTGCCCCACTGCCTACCTGGGAGATTTCTGATCCCTCTTCTCCATCTCCAGGGGGAACCCTGCTCATCCTGCACCTCAGGTGTAGGGGCCCAGCATCTTGGGTCTTCTACAGTGCTTGATGGAGATGTGGGCTCTCCTGGCTATTTGGTGAGTGACCTGTCCTTTGGCACACTGGTGATCATCCTGGCTCTTTGGGTTCTGAGCTTCAGGGAGGGGCTAGAAGGGAGGCCATGAAGCAGCCTCTCTCTTGGTCCTTCACTCCAGTCCAAGCTACTCCTCTGTGACTCCTTCTTAGCACTTGAAGATGCCACTTGTATAGCAGAAGTAACTGCCTAGCATCCTTTGAGGGTGTGGAGCTTCGAATTCCCGGTGTGGCTTTCTCTTCTGGCTGGACACTGGGCTACTAGGAGCTTGGAGGGGTGTCAGGGGAAGGTGTATGACTTCATCTTGGTTCTGTTTTCAGGGGAAATCTGGAGTTCCTGGGCCAAGAGGACTGAAAGGAGAGAAGGTAAGCCCCAGACCAGTCATACCAGCAAGACAGAGGAGAGTCCTGAGTGGCCCCGAGTGGCCCCGAGATGGAGCTGTAGATTCCCAGTGAAATGCATTCATTGGGATTTTGCTGAGCAGAGTCAAAGAATTTATTTCCAAGAATCTTCATGTTCTCCAAGAGACTTCCTTAGTGTTGTATTTTTAATTTAATGATAATCTAAAACTATTAAGCACATTCAAGACTACCTTATAGCAAAATAATATTTAACTCTCCTTTTCTGATTATGTGCCAGGCACTGTTTCAAGCCTTGTGCGTGCGTTAGCTTGTTTTATCTTCCCCAGACCTGATGGGATGAGTTTCTCTACTGTTCCCATTTTATGGATAAGGAAAGGGAGGCATAAAAAAAAACAAAGGAATTGCCCAAAGCCCCATGGGTGTTTGGATGCAGAACCGGGAAGTGAGCCCAGGAAGTCTGGCTCCGGAGTCTATAATCTCCAGCGCTCAGCCGGTCACTCGATTGCAATGTCATATTAACATTTCTATTTATGATTGTGTTAGAGACAAATGACAGCATTGAACTTCTAATAGAGTGTTGCTCAAATCAGGGGCTCTGTGGGTGTAGGCGTGCTCAAGCGGGAGAGACACTGAGATATGTGTTCAGACTCACCTCCAACAGGCATGCCACATACAGCATTTCTCAAATAGAGATTTTGTAACCCCTACAGACCCTTGCTTCCCCTGCTGTTTGTGTGTGTGTGTGTGTGTGTGTGTGTGTGTGTGTGTGTGTGTGTATGTGTGTGTTACTGAGGATTGAACCCAGAATCTGGCACATGCTTAGCAAACACTCTACCACTGAGCTATATTCTCCTGGCACATAGAGATCTGAGGAGGCCTGTTTTCACTCTTTATTTTGAGACAGAGTCTCATTAAGTTGCCCAGAACTTGAATTCAGTGTTATCTTAGACAGGCCTTGAACTTCAATCCTCCTGCCTCACCCTCCTCAGTAGCTGGGAGTAGAGACCTATGCCACCTGGCCTGGCTAGCCTTTTCAGTCTTAGCGAGTAGCCTGTACCTATTCATTGCTCACCTCTCCAAAGCCCAAAGTTGACTCCTCCGTTCCTCACATCTTTTCTCTTTCTACCCTTCCCAGCCACAAGCCTGATGGTCTTGCCCATCACATCTCCCTGGAATCCCCTGCTTCTCTGCACGCACATGACTGGGTCCCCAGTGGGAGAGACCCGATGGTGGCAGCCTCCTCTGGCCTGCCTGTGGCCACTGCAGCCCTTCAACAGCCACTTATCCCCAAGCAGCCAACACGCCTTTATAGAAAGAACTTCCCTGCTTACAGTCCTTTTGGGACTTGACTTTGTGCCACGGTCCTGTTGGGCCTCACCCTGGACAGTCTTTCTTTCTAGATTCTTCTGGTTCCTTCTCCTCTGCCTTATCGCACTTTACCATCTGAATCTCCTTTCATTCTGGATCATGTCAAGACTGTTCCCACCTCCAGATTCTATACAGATGGTTCTCATTAGAAGTGTAGAACATTTTCCCTCCCCACCCACTTCCATTAGCTGGTCCTCTTTATCTCTTTGATAATCATTGTGGTCCCGCTTCTCTGACCACGCTGTTTAAAATGGGACCCTGTCTAATTTGGTGTCATTGTACTTTATTTCCTTCATAGCACTCATTATTATTTAGGCTTATTAATTTTTTTCTGTCTTTTTGAGACAGGGTCTTGCTGTAGCTCCAGCTAGCCTGGAACTTACTATGTAGACCAGGCTGGCCTTGATCTCACAGAGATCCACCTTCCTCTGCCTCCCAAGTGCTGGGATTAAAGGCGTGTGCCACTACATCCAGCCCTAAGGTTACTATTTTTAAAACTCTGGGGGCTAGAGACATGGCTTAGCTGGTACAGTGCTTGCTGTAAGTACTAGGGCCTGAGTTTGAATCCCCAGCACATATATAAAAAGCCAGGTGCAGCATCACTGGCCGGCCAGCCTAGCTGAACTGAGAAGTTCCTGGGTCAGTGAGAGACCCTGTCTCAAAAAATTAAGTGCAGAAAGATTGAGGAAGACACCTGATGTTAAACCCTGACCTCTACCTGAATACACACACACACACACACACACACACACACATAAATGAATGAATTAATAAATAATAAATAAATGGAAAAAAAATCAGAGAATGCAGTTCATTTGGTAGAGTGCCTGCCTAGCATGCCTGAACCCCTGAGTTTGATCTCTAGCGCTATATAAACTAGGCAAGATGACACATACCTGAGGCTGGAGGAACAGAAGTTCAAAGTCATCCTTTACTGTGTAGCGTAGACAATATAGGGAGGAACCAAAAAGAGTGTGCAAGGTCACAAGGCATTTTTGTCTGTGCGGTTCCTGTGGACAGCACTTAGCCGAGTGGTTGGGGTAAAAGGGATTCATTGAACAACTGTTGGACAAATGGCTTCATGAGCTCTGTGCTGGGTTACAGGAGAAAGCTGGGCCGGGGTTCCGTGATGGGAGGCTGCTTGTAGAAGCTTTCAGACTGGCTGGTCAAGACTCCGTGGAGGACTTCGGGGAAGTCCTTGTCCACTGAGCCTCAGTCTCCCTGGCTAGCAGACATCCCAAGAGGCTGCTGGTGTGCCTGGCACCTCTGCCATGTTCTCCGTTTAACTTTATGTTCTCTGCTTGGCCCTCAGGGTAATTTTGGTGAGACGGGACCGGCGGGAATTCCGGTAAGGATGTCATACAGAAGCAGCTTAGGGGAGGGGAGGGTGGAAGGCTGATAGTGCTGGGCGGAGCCTGAGCACAGCCCAGACCAGTGCCCAGAGCATCACAAGTGACTTTTCATGCAGGGGCCACTGGGACCAGTGGGGCCAGCAGGCACCAAAGGAGCAAAAGTAGGTGTGGGTCACCCCTCACGTGTAGCCAGGCCGTACCCCTGAGGGAGGCGCTTCTGCTGTAGCTTGCTCCATTCCAAATCCTGGGCTCCCCACTGCCTGCTGGGTAGATTCCAGTTCCTTCGCACATCCTCACCTCCATCTTTGTTTCTTCCTTATGCTCCGAGTCTCTCCTGAGATATCTCACACACAGAGGCGCTGTGTCAGAACTGACTGCATTCTGCAGCTCCAGACTCGAAGCCTTGTCCTAGAGTCTCAGGCCCCGGGAACCCCTTAACCTAGCATTCTTGCTTGGCAGGGGGAGCCTTGTGAGCCATGTGCAGCTTTGTCTAAGCTTCAGGATGGGGACAGTCACATAGTTCACTTGCCTGGCCCAGCTGGAGACAAGGGGGAGCCCGGCCCTCCAGGCTTCGGCCTGCCAGGGAAGCAGGTGAGTTCTGGCATCTCTGGAGGTGGACATGGCAGGATACAAGAAAGGGGAGTGGTTCCCTCTGCATCTCTGGACTCCCTGGGCAGAAGGGCAAAGTGGGATGATGTGGAGAGAATGACACTTCTGTGTCCAGTGCAAACAACCCACATGCCTCACCACAGGCCTCTGCCTTTTATCCTGAGACACAATGTGACAGAGCAAGCAGAAGGCAGACCTGGGTTCTAATCCTAGCTCTCTACCTTTTATAAGATCTCTGACTCAAGCAAGTTACTTTTGTCCTCCATCCTGTCTGAAGTATTGAGGTAAAGCTTAGTCATGATGTGTCAAGTACTGAGAAGTTCACTAGGCATTGGAGATACTTAAGGCTGTGGTATTACTCACGGTCACTGCTTTAATGGCAATAGCACACACTGATCCAGCAGACGTTATGGGACACATGCTGCTTCATATGTAATAACGTGTCTAATCTCCCAAGACCCATATGGTGCAGAAGTCTATACTATTTATCATCCCCATTTGACTGGTAGGGAAACTGAGGTTAGCCTGGGGCCAGATGAGGTACCTTGCCCAGGTAACAATGGCAGAGTCAGACTGAACTGTCTCTACCTATGTGGGACCGCTTCCCTAGCACGACAGCAGAGGTCACTGTATCTTATTTTCTGCCACATCCCCCGGGTCTCACGTGGTGGGTGCTGGGTACTAGAAGCGTCCATTCCGAGTGAACACGTGCTGAACCATTTCCTCCTCAGGGAAGAGCTGGAGAGCGTGGACTGAAGGGGCAGAAGGTGAGAGAACGTGGGTGGGCGTGGGTGTGGATGGGCACCGGGTCTTCTTGGAAACCTCCCTGCCCCCTTTTCTTATTTGTGCCAGTCTCCACTCATTTCTTAGCCCACATTTCATAGCCAGGGCAAGGGACTGTGAGTGCCCACAGGTCTCAAGGAGGCAGTCTGTCCCCAGCTGGGCCACCTCAGTCTTCCTTGAACTCTATTCCTTACAGGGCGATGCTGGGAATCCCGGAGATCCAGGAATGCCAGGCACTGCAGGGCAGCCGGGACTGTCAGGAGAGCCTGGGGTTCGGGGCCCTGTGGGGCCAAAAGGAGAAAAGGTCAGTTGAGCAGGCGAAGGTGGGGAAGAGTTTGTTGTGTGGGCAAATAGAAATCAAGAGACGATTAACGAAAGGAGAGACTCCGGGGAGCCTCAAAAAAGGTTGGAAGTACCAGGTTCCTCGGCTTTTCGCTGTAGTAGCTCAGAGCATCAGGGACCTCTTTTTGTTTCTCAGGCTGAGGGCAAACAAAGAGGGGCAGAGCTCCGAAGAGGGCACAGGGGTCCCTTTTGGGATGCCTCCTGGCCTGGCTTCCAGCCTTGGCTCACTGACTCCTGACTGTGCCTGTTTCTGATCAGGGTGATGGCTGCACTTCCTGTCCTAGTCTGCAGGGGGCATTGACTGATACAGCTGGACTGCCTGGGAAGCCAGGCCCTAAAGGAGAGCGAGGTCCTGAAGGTGTGGGCCGGCCTGGGAAACCAGTAAGTTCCAGCAGCGGACCCTCTGGTCCTTCCCTGCCTGGGTATCCCCTCTCCTCCCCACGGTGGGTGTCCATGGGTTCTTTTGTACCTTTCAGGGCAAGCCTGGTCTACCAGGAGTCCAAGGACCCCCAGGACTGAAGGGCACACAGGTATGTGTAAAATAGGGGCCCGGATTGCAGCTCTGGGAGGAGGAGGCCCGGAGCGGGAAAAGGAGACATGTATAGAGCGGCGAAGGGTGGAAGGAGACCAGGCTTCAGAGGAGCTACGGAGAAGGTCGGGGAGGGGCCTGGGAATCTCCAGCCAGGGGTTGTCCTTCTGCCTCTTTCAGGGAGAGCCAGGGCCTCCAGGAACAGGCACCGAGGGGCCCCAGGTGAGTATCTTGCCTGTCTTTAGCTTCCCATTCTCTCCCAACACTTTGCCAGCTCCCGCTCATCTCCCAAACCCCAGGGCTTCGCCTGTCACTGGATCCTAAGGGCAGGGGTCTGTGACCGGGGTCACATACACAGCAGCCCTGGCCTGCTGTTGCTTCTGTCCTGGGTTTGACATCGACCCCCGTTACTTTAACCTTCTGTGTCTCCTTGAGAAACTCCACTGAGTTTGGGCTGACAGACACCCTACCCCAGACCAGATATGCTAGTGAGGTGGGTCCAACGGGCCGGTGGGTTGGGCTACTGTGCCTCAGACTTCCCTTTCTGACTTGCAGGGTGAGTCTGGAGTCCAGGGTTTGCCTGGCATTCAGGTAGGTCTGCCTTGGTCCTAGAGGTGGCTGGCCAGGGAAGGGACCATTCTAAGATAAGGATAAGTAACTCTGCTTCCTTCCATCTGTAGGGACTTCCGGGACCTCGAGGACCGCCTGGCTCCCCTGGAGAAAAAGGTGCCAAGGTGAGCCTCTTCCTTGGCAGGTATTGGGACTGCAGACACGGGACCCAGGGCTGAGTAATACCCCATTTTAGGGTTGCCTGGGACCTGATCATGTGCATCTCGCTGTTTGATTGTGCTCACTTCTAATCCTGCCCCAGTAACCTCTCTGCCCTTTTCCTCAGGGACCTCCAGGGTCAAAAGGAGACACAGGACCTATGGGACCTCCTGGTGCTAGTGTCTCTGGGCCTCCGGTAAGAATCTTTTTTTCTTATCTTTTCTGTGTGTGGCTATGCTGAAGATGTTGCTGGGAAGAGGTCATGGAGCTGACCCTGCCCGTCCCAGCAGCCAGTGTAGAGAGAAGCCTCTTTGGCCAGTTTCAGAGAAGGAAGATGTACTGGGATAGCCCTTGAACGATAACAGTATTACCACTGTATTTGCCTCTCTTTTGTGTGCGTGTGTGTGTGTATGTGTGTGTGTGGTCTATGCAGGTACCCACAGAGGCTGAAAAATGGCATCAGACTCTCCAGAGCTGGAGTTATAGGCAGTTATGAACCGCCTGACGTGGTGCTGGGAATCAAACTTGAATCCCGTGGAAGAGCAGCAAGTGTGCCCTGTCTCTGCAGCCCTCCTCTGTTCTTTCTAAAAAATACTTTTAGAGACCGGGGAAATAGTGAGTTGGTAAAGTGCTCGCCACCCCAGCAGGAGACCCTGAGTTTGAGCCCTTGCATCCATGTGAAAATTCAGGTGTGAGAACGTGTGCTTTATAATCCCAGTGCTGGGGAGGTTGAGACAGGCAGATCCCCAGGAGTCACTGGCCATTCAGTCTAGCCTGTGGCAAGCCTCATGTAGGAATGAGGGACCTTGTCTCAAAAAACAAACAGGGTAGATGGCTCCTGAGAAAGGATAGCCGGGATGGCCTCTCCACGTGCATGCACATATACACGCACACTCATACACACACGCACAGTATTTCTTAAATGAACTTGTAGTAACTGTCCATATTTGTGGAGCACATGCATGCAATGTGTATGAATCAAATCAAGGTCATTAGCATTTCCATCTTCTAGTCATTTCTTTGTGTCTCAGAGCCTTCAGCAACTCTGCCTCTATAAACTGTAGTTCCCTTCCTGTGCCATATAGAGGACTAAAAATTGTTCCTCCTATTAAACAGCTTTTGGTCCCCATTATCCAGCCTTCTGCAGTCCTCCCCTCTCCCTTCCCAGCCTCTAGAACTCACCATCCTACTCTTTTCTACTTGGAGAGGTGCATCTTTAGCTTCTGAAGATGAGAGAGCACTGCGGGTCATCCCCATTTTTGGAGTAGTGACCTTGCTGAGGCCCTGTGCAAAGCTCAGAACACACAGAAATGTGCTTCCTCCTCACAACAGCCCTGCTAAGGAATTGCTGGTTATTATCATTGCTGTTTTTAGAGACCGGGTCTCACATTGTAACCCAGGCTTACCAGGAACTCACTCTGTAGCACAGGTTGGTTTTGAACTTTTGACAACTCTCTTGACTCAGCCTCCCGAGTGCCGGGATTGAAGGTATGAGCCACTATCGCAGGCCAGGAACTGCTGTTGTTTTCGCATTCCATACGTAACGAAAGCAAAAACCAGAGTCAGGGGTGGCACCACCCCCTTCTTCCAACTTTGGAGCTGTGAGGGACCACTGAACCGAGCATTGTTCTACTGAGCATCTGTAGTTATGGAAAGATTTTATGGTACTCTGCCCAAGACAATGACTCCTGTGCTTAAAAGACACGTCTATTGAACAAATTGCATAGATTAAGTAATAATAAGTGCATTTTCTCGTTTTAGTCATCAAAGACCTGTCTAATAGTCAGCTTCGACTCCACGTGAACCCACTAGAATTTTACAAGATGATAATTTTAGCCTGAATCAAAGAAGTGCTACCTTTCAGCCAGTCTGTGTCCTGCTGGGCCGTGGGCAAATGTATAATTTTTCTTGAGCTTGTGGTATTGTTGAAAATAGCCTAGTGAACTTTATCCTTTTCCTATCTTGGTAGATCCTAGAGAAATTGTCATTTCAGTTTGGGAAACACTGATAGAGTCTTCCTGGTGGTGTGCCCAAGCCCAAAGGGAACAGGGACTTGCCCAGGCCCATGTGGCCTGTCTGCTTTGTCCTGTAGAACTGAACAGTCAGGATCTCAGGGCAAAGACAGAGATGGAGACCTAGCCCAGGGTGGATCTGAGTCTCACATGAAAAGGTGGCACATCCCATGGTTGTGCTGCCATCTGCTGTGTGGCGAGGCTGACCTCGCCAGGCCTCAGCAGATCTGTGTTTTGGCTTAGGTTGATTCCCTCTAGACCCCACTCACCTGCTTTCCATCCAGGATTCTCCCTGGTTCCTTCTCGCACTCACCTGTACGATGTTTGGCAGGTGACAGTGTCTCAGAGTCTGTAAGACAAGGGCTGAAAGTGCACTCTCCCAGATCAGTGACTTTGGTGGCGAGAATGCACATGGTGAACCCAAGAGGAGAAGAAGGAAGCAGGGTCTTTGGGCCTCAGGCTTTGGGCCCACAGATCCTTGCACCAGGCTTGGGCAAGCCATTGACTATGAAATTTCTTCATGCCTCAGTTTCCTCATCTGTGAAGTAGAACATTGCTGTCCTGTAGGGTCAGGAGTGGGAACTCCATTCACTGATGTCTGGGAGGTGTTTGGCACAATGTCTGGTGCCAGGAATCCTAGTCCTTCTCTTTCCGCCTTCTGGCCTCCTTTCCTTACCTCCTGACCTCAGTCTTTTTTCTTTAAAAGACTGGGTGCTAGGGAGCCTGGTACTGCTTCTGTGTTTCCTGTCACCCTTCTCCCAGGCAGGCCAGATGACTGGTCTGCTATCCAGCCATACCCACCAACTCTGGGCTCTTTCTCTTCAGGGCCAAGATGGGCAGAGAGGACAGACTGGACTTCCAGGAGCCAAAGGGACACCAGTGAGTATGGTGCCCCAGGCAACAGGATTCGGTGGCTGTCCCCTCCCCTCCCACCCATCCACCTCCATGTGTTTCTTCTCTGCAGGGTGAAAAGGGATCTCAAGGAGAGAAGGTAAGTCCCAAGGGCCTGGGGCTACTACTCTTGGAGAACCGACTCCTAAGGCCCCACAGCTCCATGGGAATCTGGGCATATGACAGTTGCCCAGGCTGGAGGATGGTTAGGGAGAAGGCATTCTAGTCTTACTGTCCACAAGCTCTCTGATGCTAGGAACTGTAGATACCCCCGCCCCACTTTGTGTTGCTAGCCCAGGATTCAGCCAGGATCTCAGGATACTGGAGAACTCTAAGGTCCTTTTAGTGTGCAGCTGCACTTTCATGTAGGGGCTGGGTCAGAGGGTGAGAAAAGAAGAGGGGATGGCAGCGAGATGAGGGACAAGGACAGAAAGGCATAGAATCAGGCATGACCTCGAGGAGTGGGGCTACGCAGAGCACAGCCACACTGCTACAATGAGGATATGTGGAAGACGGTGATGGTGATTTCACCAAACTACAGAACACAGCAGACATTCACCACTCACCGAACACACCGCGTGGCACGCCTGACTACTGCACGTCACACACAGCCATTCACCACTCACCGAACACACCGCACGGCAGGCCTGACTACCGCACGATTTCACCAAACTACAGAACACAGCAGACATTCACCACTCACTGAACATACCTCGTGGCATGCCTGACTACTGCACATCACACACAGCCATTCACCACTCACCGAACACACCGCACGGCACGCTTGACTACTGCACGTCACACACATTCGCTGGTAGTCTATGTTGGAGTTATTATCTGCATTTTACAGATGAAGAGGCTGAGGCCTGTGGGTTGCCTGAGAGCCTGACATAGGAGAGGACCCTCGATTTAAGCCTTGGCATCTTAGAGTCTGTACCACTTCTCAGGTTTTCAGAGGGCCCTCTGTCCTTGCCACCTCTAACCAAGGTTCTTCTCTTTCCAGGGCGAACCGGGGGAGTGCTCTTGCCCCTCTCGGGGAGACTTCGTCTTCTCTGGCATGCCGGTGAGTGATGCTAAGTGCCTTCTCTGCCTTCCCCACTGGGGATCCAGTGGACACGGGATCCGCCGGGCTTTGTGCCCCAGACAGCCGCCTCCCCGTGCAGCTCTGTGCTTGGTGTAGACGTTGCCTGTAACCTCTCCTGTTCTTTTGCGATGCCCCCTTCCTACCCAGGGTGCTCCGGGACTTTGGATGGGCAGCTCCTCACAGCCCGGCCCGCAGGTGTGTGTGGCTTCTCTCCTTCATCTTGCCTCTTGTCTGCCAGCACCCCGCGGCTTGCCCACTCTGATTCTTCTGCCCTTTGTGGTACAGAAGAGCTTTCATTCCCCTCTGATTTTGTCCTCTCTCCTTCAGGGCCCCCCAGGCGTCCCCGGACCACCAGGTCCCCCTGGAATGCCTGGGCTGCAGGTAAGGGGGCGGGGGACAGTGATGAGTTTCGGGAGCAGGGCTCAGGGACCCGAGTAAACTGCTCACCCACTGCAGCCACAGGCCTGTCATAGTTCCTCTGTGTTCTTGTTTCCCGGGGTGGCATGGAGGCTCCCACAGAGCCCTGGGACAGGCTTGTACATGTTCAGCCCCGTTTTGAGGAATGTCCTGTTGTGTTTTGGCCCAGGCACCCCACTAACGGGAGCCAAGCTCAGTCCTGGCAGGAACCCAGAATCTAGGACAGTGCCTAAGGTGCACTGTGGAGCAGCAGTCAGTGTTGGTGCATGCAATGTACAATACTGCACATCTGGATTTTTCGCGGCCCTGTTTTAGATGCTGAGATATAGCAGTGGACCAAATATTAGAAGCCCTGCTCTCGTGGAGCTTACATTCTAGCAAGAAAGCCAGGCAGGAAGCAAGAAATACAAAATCTAGTTTCCTAGAAATTGGCATGTGCTCTGGAGGAAGATGAAACTAGACCTGGGGATGGACCGTAGGAAGACGGGGACGGCGGTTATGAAAGGGCAAGAAGAGGTGACACGTGGTGCTGGGAGGATGGTTGACTCGGTCAAGTGCTTGTTGTGCAAGCATAAGGATCTGAATTCAGGTGCCTAGCACCCATGTGACAATCTGCATACATAGTACCCAGTACACAGTAACCCCAGTAACTGGGGAGACAGGAGGATCCCTGGACTTCCTGGCCAGCCAGGCTAACTGAATTGGTCTCACAAAATAAGGTGGAAGGCAGACAAGATGGCTCAGTCGGTGAAGGCACTTTCATGAAGTGCTGATGACCGGAGTTCCATCCCCAGATCCTACAAGGTGGCAAGGGAGAACCAAATCCCTACAGCAGCCCTCTGACCTCCATATTGTATGCATGTTTGCACACACACACACACACACACACACACACACACACACACAAGATGGAAAGCATTGAGGAACACACCAGCATTAACTTCTGGCCTCAACATGCACACACACACATCTGCACACACACACAAATAAAATAAAAGAAGGAGACCTTTGAATCAAGACATAAAGGGAATGCAAGTGAGCTTGCTGGGGACGAGAATGCTCCTGGCAGGAAAGGAAGCAGGTGCAAAGGCCCAGAGGTGGGAATGTTCCTGATGTGCTCCGTGAATAGCAAGGAGGCCAGAGAGAGTAAGGAATAGAATATTAGGATCCAAGTGTGTTTCTCATTTCCATTAGAGTTGCATCTCCGAGCCAGGCAGCCTCAGTTTGAACCTCACATTCGCAATGTGCTGTGTGATGCTGGGCAAGTTACTTCTGTTGGTATCTTCAGTTCCTTTATCCATCAGATAATTATAGCATCTGCCTCAACGGGCTTTTTTTGTGGGTATTTTTTGAAAGTTCACGTGTGCAAAAGGTATGGAATCTTTCCTGGCGCATAATAAATGCTCTGGAGGCACTGGTTACTACAACTTGCTATTGTTATTTCCTATCTGTTCTCTCATTCGTGTTGAGCTTTGTATCAACCCCAGATGGAAGGTGGTGTTCCCTCACAGTCTCATCTGGGCCAGCTCAAGCTCTGAGAGGTGATGGATCTTGCTTGTCTGAGGTCATCCACTCAGTTATTAGAGAGCCTGGGCTGGGCTTCCCTACATGGAGCTCTTTCTCGTTCCTTTCTCTGCTTTTCAGGACAGTTCCCGGAGGTTCACACACCAGGAATCAGAGCCCATACTGTACATTTGACGGCCTCAGTACTGGCTAAAGGTGTCCAAGCTTCCTGTGTAGTACCAGCATGCACTAATCTGTCAGCAGGGGGCATGGAGTTTGCTTGGGGAGGCTGAGTCATTTCAAAGTGACCTATTAGCCAGCTGGTGCAATGTGAACTATGCCAAGCCACGCTGGGAGAACGAGGCAGAAAAGAATGCTGAGTGTGATCCCAAATGACCAGAATCGTATCTGATGCCAAGTGCTTAAGACTAACTTGAGGCTGTCACAAATAGACAGCTGTTCTGTGCCAGGCTGGGCCCAGGAGGGTCAACCTGCCCCTCTCTGGGCAGAGAAACAGGCTCAGAAGCCTGGCATTTATTTGCCTAAGGCTCCACTGTCTGCCTATGACATTTTATCTCAACCCATTTCTCAGATGAGAAAACTGAGGCACAGAGGTTAAGAAATGTGCCCAAGGTCTGTATAGCTGGCAGGTAGACAAACCCAAGCTGTAGTCTTACTTCTATAGGAGAACCACACTAGGAATGTATAATCCTGGAGGGTAAGAAAAGATTCAGTCTCCGTCTCAGGTTTGAACTAACACAGGAGCATTGGAGAGTGGAGCAGTGGGTGAACGGTGGTAAGACTGGAGATGTGGCTCTGTTGGTAGAGTACTTGCCTAGCAAGCTCTGGATGTGAGCCCCAGCACCGCATAAACTGGGTATGGTAGCTCATGACTAGAACCCTAGGCCTTAGGAGAGTGTCAGTGGGATCAGAGGTTCAAGGTCATGCTCAGCTATGCAGTGAGTTCGAGCCCAGTCGGCTGCTTCTGTCTCAAAACAAAACCATTTGTCACCCATGTGCCAGGCAGTGTTCTAAACCCTGCTGGTACTGGCGAGTTTCGTAGGGAGCCGGGTGGTGACCCAGGCCTGGGAGAGCCTGCCTCAGACAGGGAGGACTGACTCTTCAGGGTAGCTCACATGTTCCAGTGGTGGGAGCTGAGTCTTGAAGGGAAGGAGGTCAGATTTCAGAGCCGGCCCAGGAAATCCTGCACCGGGAGGAGCAGGCTGGGCAGCCGTGCATTCACTCAACACATATTTAACGTGACCTCCTCCATGTCGGGTGCCAGGGATTCAAAAACGGAACATCCTCCCTGCCTCGGCAGAGCATTTAATACGCAAATGCACATCGTGAATCTGCAAGGCGGAGAGGCTGGGTGGCACACGTTAACAGGAGTGCTCCCGTACATCCAGGCTCTCGCTGAGGGCTCCTCATGATGTCACCGCCTCAAAGCCTTACCACACATGGTTGCTGTTTTACAGATGAGGAAACTGAGGCACAGAGTTGGATTTATTTTTCCCCCAAGTAACCTTCCAAAAGTTATTCAGGTTGTCAGGACTTGCACTGGGCTGGTCTGATCAGCATCCAGTGCTCTGCTGGGTCTTTCAAGGGATGAGGCACGGTTAGTGGAGTGGGGAGGGTTGGGGACTGGTGGACCTTGCTTGACTCTCAGCTGTATGCCTTGCTTGCTCAGCCTTTGGCAAATTACTACTTTTTTCAGAGTAACAACTTTGTTTGTTGTTTTTTTTTTTTTTTTTAAGATAAGGTCTCACTATCTAGGTCTGGAATTTGCTGTGTAGACCATGCTGACCTTGAACTCAGAGAAATCTAGGTGCCTCTGCTTCTGGAGCACTGGGACTAAACGTGTACAACACTCTACTCTGCTCTTTGTTTTGTTTTTATGACTGAGATAAAATGTCTAGTTCCCCCAAGAAATTATGATGATTAATGAGAAAATACAGAAATGACTTAGGACAGGAAAACAGCAGTTACTGCTACGGAAGAATCTCTGCCCAGTCTCTGCCCAGCTAAGAATAGAGGATGGCCTTGTGCTGGCCGGGGCGCTCATCTCACCTGTGCAGGAGGGCGGGGAGAGGTGACGGGTCCAGTAAGAGGAGACCGGAGGAGCACTGGGCGAGGGAGAGGAGTCTGATAACTCGTATTTTTTTTTTCCAGGGAATGCCTGGAATCAACGGTTTGCCAGGGGAACCTGGGCTCACTGCCGAGCTGGTGGGTACCAGCCAGGACGTACTGGCCATCATCCTCCCTGTCCTTCCTGGGGCTGAGCTGACCATGCGATCCCTTTAGCTGTGGTGGGAGGAGTCTCCTTCTCGCCCCATCTCATGGCTGGGAGAAGCCCCACTGGCAAGGTGCTCCCCAGGCTGTATAAACCTCCCCTCCCCACTGTCTGTCTGTCTCTTGCAGGGCTCCTTACCCATCGAGCAGCACGTCCTCAAGGTAATAGGGCATGGTGGGGCATCTCCAAAGTAGATTGTCACAGTAGGTGCTCAGCTGCATGCCACCTTGGTGATAGCAGCAGATTGAGCTCACTGGTTCCCTCTTGGTGAGGGAAGTGTGTTCCAAGCATCTGTCTAAGAGGGTCTGACTGGGGCCTGGCTTGTAACAGCACCACAGGCAGCATTTGCTAAAGAAGTGCTTAAAGGGATGCTGTGAAGGCCCCCACATGGAGTGTGCTGGGTGGCAGAACCCAGCCCTGAAGCCTGCTTGCAGTAGCTGGCAAAAAAACACCGTAGGACCTGGGTCGTGTCAGGGATAGGGGCCTGTGAGGGTCGGGTTCTGCGATGGGATTGGGTGGGTGACGGTTTGGAAAGACTCCAGTAGGAAGAAGGATTGGAGAAGCAGTTGTGATTCAGAAAGGGGCTCTCGAGGCTGGCGAGAGAGGAGAGTTGGCCCGTAGACCCACCAGAGGGCTGTGACCTGGTCTGGCTGACCAAGCTGTCAGGGTCCCCTAGAAACCAAGGTTCCCACAGCCCTCCCTTTCTCAGCCACCTCCAGAAATGACAACTCAGCCAAGTCATTCCTGCAGATGGACTTCAGGTCCCTGGGCCTCTTTCGCTCCAGCCCCGCATCCCCAGGGGACCCTACTTCCTTCTGAAGCCCCGGCTACTGTCTTTGGGCACTGGCTATTCAGTGTCATGGACATTCTGCCACCACTCCAGTGAACCTTGGTCAGGTTGCAGTGTGACGGCTGCCTGCCCCTGCTTTGAACCACACATACTTCTAGAAGCATCTGGTAGAGGCAGTTGGATTATTAACCTGGCAGCAGCCACGAGTTGGATCACAGTAGAGCTGGATCAGTGATACTCCCTTGCACCCCCCAGTCTTTTCTCCTAGACCTCAGTGCAGCCTGAGTTCCCCAAGTCCCTCCCCTTGCAGTGACAGTGTGACTCCAAACCGTGGATGTGACACACTTCTAACATTTTGCATGGTGGCTTTATAATCTAATACTCAAAAGGACCCCACACATGAATGAGCACAGGCTGCAGTAGGGGTCAAGTAGAAGCCTGAGGAGGCCGCCAGAAGTCCTCCCACCACCACATCGACAGCTTAGCCGGAATGCCGACTCCACATAGACAGGGACCAATCCAGGCTCCCACTTACCTAGACAGATCCCACCACCTCCACCTCCTTTGAGTATGCGCAGTCTCATCTCCACAATGCTCATGAGATTACCTGCCCGCTGCGCCTTGGGGATTGAGTGTGATAATGTGCCAAAGCCCATTACGATGCCTGGCCTCTTGGGTGTTGAGGAAATGACAGCCATTATCCTTGGGTGTGGCTGGGAACAGTGAAGGTGAGCATGGGGCTCCTGTTTAGTGTCTCAGCCACCATGCCTGCTCACGGGGAAACCTCTAGGCTCCCAAGTCCCCTGGCACTAGAAGCCAGTTTTAGTAGTTTTTGAGAAGACCCATAGTTTACAGTAGTCTCTCAGATTCAGGCAAAGCCTGAGCAAGAGGAAACCTTTCCCGCAGGCAGCATTGGCCCAGGCCCGGCAACCTGGGGAACCCATGACAACTGGTGAGCTTGAGCCTAGGCCAGGCCTACCCCAGGAGTGTCCACAGAGGGCCTGCTCCTCCCGCAGCCGTTTCCTGACATCCCCAGGCAGAGGTGCTGGCACGGGAGCCAGCCTTTCCATCCTGGATCTTTGGGGCTTGTCCTCACTGCGGGTGCAGGTTGCAGGAACAGCCAGGACAGATGGTCTCTCTGTGGGTCCCTCCACCTCCTCCCACACGCCTGTCTGAAAAGCACTCTGGCTTGGCCCCACCAGAGCTTCTTCCTGGAGGAAGCTCAGAGCCAATTGCTGGGATTGGGTCCCCTGAGGATGGAGCAAAGCTGCTGTGGGGATGTGTCTGGGGAGGGAGAGGGCGTGGGTGGAAGACGGCTGGGCAGGGTGCTTGGGCCCCGGATTCTGAGAGGGCACCCCCTAATGGGCCCTTCCAGCCCATCTTTGACTCGGGTCTCTCTTTGCTCCCCATTTCCTCACAGAGCATCTGCGGGGACTGCGCCCAGGGCCAGACGGCCCGCATAACCATCCCTCTGGAGAAAGGAGAAAATGGAGACCAGGGTGTCCCTGGTGTGCCGGGCTTGGACAGCTGTGCCCGGGTAGGAGCTAGGGAGGGGCAGCCTGGTACAGGAAGGCTCCTTGGTGTGGGAGTGCTCCCTGGTGCTGGCTGTATGGGGTGGAGACTGGGCTGGGGCAGCCGACAACCCTGGTGGGGTGTCATGAGTGTGCGGGAGGGCCTCCTAGCACCTCCACTGACAGCCGCTCTTTCTCAGTGCTTCGCAGAGAGGGAGCGCCCTAGAGCTGAGGAGGCCAGGGTGAGTGATTCCTCACCTCCTCAGCCCTCCCTCCCTCCGACCTTCCCTCTTACCGTGACAGTCACTCCTACCATATCCATCTCTGCCCCAGGGAGACAACAGTGAGGGCGAACCTGGCTGCCCTGGGAGCCCTGGCCTGCCTGGTCCTCCAGGGCTGCCAGGCCAGAGAGGAGAAGAGGTAAGACCAAGGATCTAGCCCTCATCCAAGCGGGGCCTCAAAGCGGCTGGGGGTCCCCCTCTGCTAGTTCTCCCTGCCCTCCAGGTTTTGTGACCCGGAGTCCCTTATGGCCTGGCCTTCTCTGCGCTCTGGGCATGCTGAGTCCTTGCCACTTCCTCTGCAGGGCCCACTTCTCCTGTCCTGCCCCCGCCCCACTCCTTCAGCAGTCAAGTCACGTCACCTTCTCAGTGCAGCTCCCCGCACCTCAATACCCTCCCTCTCTAAAATGGAGCCCCCACCTCACAAAGCATCCCCTTCCCCAGCCCCCTGGCCAGCATCATACTCATCATAATCCACTATGCTGTGTATCTGTTTCCTTCAGGAACATTCTGTAGGTACGGACTGAGTGCCAACTCTATGCCAGGCCCGTTCTATTTTGTTACTGTGCACCTCGCCTCTAGGAGTCAGTGCCTTGAAGCAGAGATTTTAATGTTTTGTTTATAGTTATGTTCCCAGTCCCTGGACCCATGCCCAGTGCATAATAGCTGCCCAATAAATGTTTGTTGGATGACTGAATGAACCAAATGAAAGGCCATTTTAACATCAGCTAAGTGGTCCTGTGTTGATGTCGGGAGCCCTCTCCTGTCTGTGGCAGTGGTGAACTGGAGGAAGGTGCTCTGACCTGGGTTGTGTGGGGCGTCGGTTCTTCATCCATCTCCTTTGGCTTGTTCTGCAGGGTCCGCCAGGCATGAGGGGCTCCCCGGGTCCTCCAGGCCCTATTGTAAGTACCCTTCGTGCCCTGGTCCACTTGAGCAGCCCTCAGGACCCCGGAGTCCTGACACACCTTCACCTTTTCCTCGCGACAGTATCTTTGGGGACTGTAGTCTTCTGCCTGAAATATCCTGGATCTTCCCTGCCTGTGCCCCACTACCTGAGGCCCTGCTTAGGGGAGGCCATCACGGGGACGTCTTTGGCCTCCTCTTCCTGATACATTTGGTACCACACTAGGGACCCTGGCAGCCATCGAGGTGTGTGGCCTGCTAGCCAGCCTCTCTCTGAGCGCCCTAACGCTAGTCCCTCCGAGGGTCTTGGGTCCGCGCCCCTCCATCATTCTGAGGGGCCATCTCTAGGGAAGTCTACAAAGGCCAGACCAGGGGCATCTACCTGAGAGCCCTCAGAGATGTTGATGAAATGGGGAAGAAGTGACTAGATAAAGATGGAAAGTGCTGGTGGTGTGTTCTTCGGAGGAAACAGCTGTCAGGAGCCCTGGAACTACCCATTTGAGGGTGTTGGAGGTCGGGGGGCAGCAGTGTGGGCAGGATCAAAAGAAAGAGGCTTTCTGCTCTGGTGAAGGCATCTGACAGACATGAGAGGCCTGGGGAAGGGTTTTCAGGCCCAGGAGGCTGGTGTCTCTGCCTGCAGAGGATGTGGAGTCTAAGGAAGAGCAGCCACCTTCTCACGATTGATAAGGCTTTTTTTTCAGCTGCCTTGGAAAACCCCCAGGACCTCCTTCCTCTATGGCTCACAGCCCTAGACTAGGCCTCCAGGTCACCCCAGGGTGACTATACTTGTGAGATGTGACCTACCTGTTTCTCCCACCAGGGCCCCCCAGGTTTTCCTGGTGCTGTTGGCTCCCCCGGATTGCCTGTAAGAACCTAGCACCACTCGACCTCCCCCTCGCGCCAGCCAGGTCTCTGTGGCTTCCGCTTGTCCCCCCTCCTGTGATGCCCTCTCCTCTCCCCCTCTGTGTCCCTGTTTGTTGTCCCCTGCAGGCATGGTAGCTAACGACACAGGTTCCCAGAGGTCCCCGCTGCTTGGACACCGGCCCAGTCTCACTTCTTCCTGTGTTCTCTCTCCCTCTCCTGAGGCCTCTCCGCCTTCTCCCGTCTTCCCACTCCCCTCTCCTCTGCCCCTAAGCCCTCCGGGTCTTTTCTGCCTTCTTACTGGAGGCTGGTACTTCCAGGAGTCCCTTAATCTCGCCCTTCTCACTTCTGCCTCCCGCTTCCTACCACCTGCCGTGTGGACTGAAGATTTGCTGAAAGTAGTTCTTGGGCCCTTGCCAGGCTCCTGGCTCTGTGCCCAGTGGAGATGCCAAAGCTTTAGGGCTTCACACTGCAGGCTGGCACAGGTTGGCCGCCCTGCTGCCGGCAGGACTGTCCAGAGGCACCCTGGGGATTTGTAGGCAGCCCTGGGTGCACCCTACCCCTTGGCTAGAGGAAACCACGGCCTCCTCTTCTTCCCTGTTCCTTGGCTTCAGGCCCAGCCTGCTCCAAGGCTGGGCATGTGATACCCACCGGTTGGGTTTCTAGTATCAGGGCCCTGCCCCTCTGTGCCCAGGGCCTCGGGCTGTTCCTTCTGCCAGGTGTCGTTAATTGCTCTGCCTTGTCATTGTCACAGATGTGTTTAAGTCACCCCATCTTCACTGTTGCTTCCTCCTGGGTCATGGAAGCTAATCCTCTTGTTTGTCAGATTTGTGTTCCCAGGGCCTGGCTCCTGCCCTCCCTGGCCTGGTGGTGGAGGCTCAGGGACCAGGGCCCCTCCTTGTTGCAGTTCCATCTGTCCCCATGTCCTCATCCCTGGCCCAGCCATGTCTGTTTCTGCTTGCTTGGGTGAAGGGGCCATCTGTCCGTCTAGCCATCTGTCTTGTGTTGTGGAAAGGTTTGGGCATCTTTTCTTGAGGGCATGGGGGGTGCAGGAAAAGGTGCTTTTAGTGGTGTGTTGGATCTAGGAAGTTCAAGGGGAGAATCAAGGGGCGGGCACGTGCTTTGGTAGAAACTGATAGCCCGGTTCACGTTACAAAATAACAGTTTGCTCTGGAGAGAGCCCTCTTGTGGCTCTCCCTTGTGTCTCTCAAGATGGCGGTCCTGGGCTCGGGTGGGGACTGGAACAGGTAAGTTCTGGGTATGTGGTGACACTTCTGTGGGGAGCGTCATTGTGGGAGCACCTCTCTTTACAGCTTCCCCTCAGGAGCACACATCTGACTGGTTATCCTCATAAAGGCACACCCCAGATGGTTTCCACAGTAGGACACACCAGTGACAGTCACCTGGGAGGTGCCTTGTCAGTTGCTACCTTGGTGGAGAGGTGTGCTCCTGAAAGGCATCCATAGGTGTGGATTCACACCTCTGATGTTCCTCCTTCCAGAGCACACCCACCTCGGTCACTTTGCTAGGGGCTCTGGATGGCCCATGTGACCTGCACCTTTGCTTAGAATGGGAAGAGAGAAGCGTGGGGCAGAGGGAGTCAGGGCTGAGTAGGGATTGCCTCCCTCTGCAGTTTCTCATGATTTCTCCCTCTAAGGGTCTTCAAGGAGAGCGAGGCCTCATGGGCTTGACTGGAGACAAAGGAGAGCCGGTAAGAAAAAATAGCCTCAGGAGCCCTGGGGAGACATTCTGTGGTAGTCATTGATTAGAAAGTGGGAGGTGAAACCTTCATCCCTGATACCTGCAGTGTGAGGGGCTTTACACTTCTCAGAAGGGGCTGGGTGTCCTGCACCCTGTGATGCACACACAGCTCTGTCCTCTGTCCTCTGGTGCCCTAGAGGGTCCTCTCCTTTCCTCACCTGCTGTGCTTTGCACTCTTCTTATACACCTGGTCCTCCCCACCCAACTCTGGATCATCTCTAGTGCTCTGCTCCCAGGGTTCTGGTGACCCTGGGGCTTGTCACCTGACCAAGAGAACTTGAGCATGGGAAACAGCCCAAGGTGGTTGTCTTGGGGTAGTGGACACCTACTGGATGGCAGCTCTAGGAGTTCTGGCTTGGCCCCTCCTTTTGCCTCTGGAAGAGAAATGTTGGAGGGCTGGTATATCATCACATCTGCCTTTCTTTGCAGGGTCCTCCAGGGCAACCTGGTTACCCGGGTGCCATGGGCCCCCCAGGACTGCCTGTGAGTAAAGGAACCTGGCTTCTGGGGTGTCCGGGGTACAGGCTGGTGGGCAGAATGGGGCTAGGCCGGGCCATCTCAGCTGGCTCCTCCTTTTCCAAGATTCGGGCTGCCATCCATGTCGGCCCCCTTGGTAATGTGGCCTGGCCTCACCACCGCCAAGGAGGAGAGAGCAGACTCTCAGAGCCCGCTATGAGTCCCAGACTCAGAAAGAACTGAGATCTGCCTCCTCGGGGGGGCTGCAGAGTGGGGGAGATAACTGAGAGGTGCCACCCCACAAAGGAGCCCGTAGGGTAAGCGTGTCCCACGTTCCACGGAGGGCCACAGTGGCTGGTGGGTGGCCATGCCAGCCCTCACCTCTTCTACTTCCTCGATGCCCTCAGCTTCCAAGAGCCAGTCTGGGGTGCCAGCTGCAGCTCCACCCCTATATTAGCACTGCCATGGCGAGCCGCGGGGCTAATTCTGCTCTCTGTCACTGTCAGGGAATCAAGGGGGAGCGAGGCTATACTGGGCCTGCAGGAGAGAAGGGGGAGTCGGTGAGTTGTCACAGGAGGGCATGGATGTGGGGTGGGAAGTGGGGCTTCAGACGGGAGCCTCCCCAGCCTCCTCCGTCAGCAGGGCTGGAGATTTTCCCAGCAGCCTGTGGGGAGGAGCCTGTGACCCTTACTGCCCCTGCCCCAGAGTCACTCCAGCTGCGCCTCTGCACAGGCTGCGGAGGCGGAGGTAGAGGCTGCGAGGAGAATCCCAGCAGGCTTCATGCAGACAATGTGCGGGGGGGGGGGGGGGGAGGACCCAGGCAGCTGGCAGACACCCCCCACCCCCACTGCTCCAAAGCGGGAGGGCCAGGGCCTGGAGCTCTGTTGCCAGCATGGCCGCCCTCATGGGGCCCTACACGCAGTGAAGGAGCTGCGGACTGGTATCATCACATGAGGCCACGGGCTCACGAGTGATAAGACTTACCATGGTCCTGCAGCCAGCTAGGTAGGGAGTTAGTGGTGGAGGAACCTGGGTTGGAGCCCAAGTCTATGTGGTGAGAAACCTCAAACCTCCTATGTGGGATCCATGCAGCTGGGGCTCCCCCTCACAGATCTCAGCAAGGCCTCAGTGGAACTCTGCAAACTCCGTCACACTTTTATTCTGTAACAAGATTGTCTCCTAAGCCTGCTGGGTGCTGGACATCCCTTCTGAGGGTTCTGCACTGAGCAAAGCTGGCTCTGCATGCCTTACCCTGAGGCGGGAGGTAGATAACAGATGAATAAACAGATAGAAACCAGAGACGAGACCCCTGAAGCATACAGAGCAGTGGAAGGACAGAGCACTGTGTCGGGCGCAGTGTAGAGTTGGGTGGGGGGTCCTCAGGGAGGAGTGCTTTTAGATCTGAATGGCGGGTGGAGGGAGCTACGTGGTACCCATGCAGAACCAGAGGCCATGGGTGGGATGTGAAAGGAGTAGTTTGGAGCCATGTAATGATTCCCTAAGGGTTCAGGAGACCTAGAAGAGAGGTTTGCCATGGTGAGCAGTCCAGGTGGAGGGGCAGCCTTGGCAAAGGCCTGGAGGTGTAAACCTTCAGAGCATGTTCAGATAACAGCAGTCTGAAAGTACGACAGAGGAAGAGGAGAAGGAAGGGAAACAGGAAGGGGTGGTTAGTGACAGATTCAAGGATGCTTCAAACCCCAGCATGGGCAGAAAGTCTATGCCTCATTCACTTGGCAGATGGGAGCTATAGAAGATTTTTGAGCAAGAGAGTGACATAATCAGAACTGTGCTTGAGAAAGACAGATCAGCTTCTGGTTGTGGGCTGGACTTGAGTGGGATAGGAGGTGACAGGACTTGTTAGCAGGCTGGTTTCAGGAAACCTAAGGGACCAAGCACAGAGTCCTGTCCACCCAGGACATGCCTACCACATGCCCTGTCCTCAGCACAACCCATCTCTCGTGTTCCCCAGTGACTGATTCTGTACCTTTGAGTCCCCAGGGCCCACCAGGATCTGAAGGCCTTCCAGGTCCCCAAGGCCCAGTGGTGAGTAAGGGGGCCAGAGAGATGTGGAAAGGAAGCCTCCTGGCCCCTCCCAGGAGCCTGAGGGCAGGAAGATCCGTTTCAGCTGCATTGTTCTTTCTGGTGACAGGGTCCCCGAGGAGAGCGAGGACCCCAGGGGAATACTGGTGAGAAGGGTGACCAGGTGAGTGATGTCTAGAAACTAGATGGGGTCGGGGGATGCTGCTCACAAGCTCCAGCTTTTCCACACACACCTCCCACCTCCTTCCCACATCTTCACCTGCTGGCCATCTTGGGCAGATGGGAGGGCAAGGCCTATGGGCTTGAGGCTGCCCCAGCTGTCCCGCTTTCCACCTGAGTGGCCAGGGAGAGGGGTGGCCCAGCACACTGTCCCTTACATCTTTCCCCTAGGGATTTCAAGGCCAGCCAGGCTTTCCGGGTCCGCCGGTGAGTAGAGACACATAAGTTCCCTTCATAGGGAGGGGTAGGCTGGACCAGGCCCACTGGGTGAAGACGGGTCTGGGGAGGAGCAGCCTGGGTGGCCAGGATAGATCCAGGAACTGCACTGAAAGAGCAAGGCCTCGTGGGCAGGCCGGGCGGACATATGACCAGGTAGTATTTCGGGAAAGATGAGATCTGCACTCTGAACAGTGGATCACGGGGAGGATCCCCCTTTCACTCCCGTCTGCTCCTTTGTTGGCACAGGGTCCCCCAGGATTCCCAGGCAAAGCTGGAGCTCCTGGCCCACCTGGCCCCCAAGCAGAAAAGGTGAGCAGAGCCCCAGATCTACCAAAGCTGGGATCTGAGCCGTGCAGTTCTCGTGCCCCTGCGTAGGCCTTCAAGAAATTCACAGGCCAAATAATCCATTGCATCAAAGTTGGCTGGTCAACTGGCTCCCTAGATGGCCCTCCCCAATGTCCTCTAGCAGCCTCTGAGCATCCCCGGCTCTCATCTGCCAGGAAAGGGGCAAAGGCAAGTGCAGGGAGGAGGCACAGGAGTGGTGGTGGTGGATGACCGGCAGCTGCCGGTTTTATCTCCTCAGCAGGAAGCAGGAAGGGCAAGGAGCCAAGGGAAAGGTTGAGACCAGGAACCCTAGAATGAGGACAAACCTGGAGTGTTCCTCCCTCTTCCGGTCGTCTCCGAGGGTCCTGGAAACACAGAGGTCGCTTGTGATCTTGTGATAAGGTGGGGAGGGATGGCAGCCTTAGAGTCGTGTCCCCCACTCCCCCGACAGACTGACCCCGAGTTTGGCTTGATAAACTAAACACATAGCCCTTCTGTGGTTTGGAGCTGACACCCCAGCCTCAGAGCCTGGGGCTCTCTTGTGTGCTGGGTGGGGACTGTTGAAGACCACAAGCTTGACTTCTGAGCTTTGGATGAAGGAGGGGGCCCAAAGGAAGGTCCAAAGGCCTGCAGCCTCTGGGGAGGCTCTTTCCTCCGAAGTCACACATTATCCTCTCACTGTCCAGGTGAGAAAGGACTAGTTAAGGGACCCAATGTCAGGGAGCCACCCAAAGCACATAGAGAGTTAGGAGCTGAGCTGAGTCCCAAGCTGCAAGACAGACCTGGTTCCCCACTACCTTAAGCCAGTGCCTGTCAGCCACGGGTGGAGCTGTGGTGACTGTCAGCTGCCTTCACTTCACTTTCCTGCAGCAGCAGTCCTGTCCTGCTTATGTTGGTCATTGCAGAGAATTCCAAAACTGGACATCCTCCACACCCGTACCTTGAGGCATCAAAGCCAAAATATGTGGCATATTATCACAACTCCCAGTAGGGTTGGCATTGACTAGAACTGTGCTGTCCCCTCCTGGGTGTTGATGGTATTGCAATGCACCCGTCCACCTGCCGCTTTCTCTCCCTTAACTGGGTCCTTTCCCTTCTGCCACTCCCACAGGCACTGTTCCAAGGCCAGCACCCCTCCCCTAACCACCTCCACCCCAATCCCTGACTGGGGAATGCATCAATCTTTTCCTCAGCTTCTCACCTTCTAGTTCATACACCTGTTTTCATCACTCCCTGACTTTGAACCTTCAATGGGTCCCCAGTGACTATAGCAGTGTTTCAGACTTTATTTTGCAATACTTAGGCCTTTGATTACATAAAAGCTCTTGGATACCCTCAACTATAAAACAGACCCAAGTGAGGCTGCCCTGGATAAGACCTGTTAAGAGCTTCTGGAGTCTCACCCTCTAGACCAGAAGCCCACTCATGTCCCCAGTGTGAAGGCTCCCCTGAGAACCCCCAGGGCTCCGAACACAGTTGAAAACCACTGGTCTTATGTGATAAAGCCCCTCTCAATCAGGCCCCCACCTCTCCAGCTTCCCCCCCATCACATGGGACTGACACTCAGGCCAGGCAAGCCCAGGACCACTTTCAAACCTTTGTCTCCTAGTTCCCACTAGCCTCTCCTTTCTCCTCCTTCTGCCACATCCTAGGCATCTTTCACAGTCCACCACCCAGTGACGCTTCTGTGGTGCTTTCCTCTGACCCCTGGCCATCATGAACTACACCCCGCCCCCTAGCTCCATCACTCCCTCACAGAGAGACATGGGCTTCTGCTCTGTCATTGACTTGTGACTTGAGAGGCCATGAGCTCATGAAGGACAGGGGCCTCCACACCCGTACCTTGAGGCATCAAAGCCAAAATATGTGGCATATTATTGGAATGATTTCCATTAAATCCACCTACCCATGTGCCAGCTCTTGGACAACCCTGAGAAGAGGCTGGTCTGAGTAGGTTTTGTCCCTTTTCACGAAGCACTGGGGTAGAGGGGACCTTGCAGGTGAGGACACATACTCTTAGGGAAACAGCACATGGAATACGTGAGTTAAGCCAGGACAGAACTGGGGCTGGAAGCCGGGTGTCCTGACTTTCTGGGTTCCTAGCATCCTTTGCCCCAGGCCCAGGTAAGGCCCTATTGACTTTATTGGGGGGCTGGTTTCAGGGCAGCGAAGGGATTCGAGGTCCATCAGGTTTGCCTGGTTCCCCTGGGCCACCAGGACCTCCTGGAATTCAGGTGAGTGTGTGCCCCTTCACCTGGCATTTATGGGGGAGTGCTTGTGCTTGTATGGGCGTACATATGCATGATAGGGTGAGAGCTGGGTGAAGGGTGAAGCCATCCTGGTGCTGGGTCAGGCCTCCCTCCTCCTAGAGCTCAGCACACATTCAGACATGGCTTTTTCTTGTCTGCAGGGCCCTGCTGGACTGGACGGGCTAGATGGGAAGGATGGCAAGCCTGGCCTGAGGGTGAGAAGGGGCTGGGAAGGCAGGTGTCACCCTCTGCTTCCTTCTGATGACGTGAATTGGAGTCTGCTGCCGCAGTTCCCTGACGGTACCAGAGACACCAGGTCCCTCACTCCTCCTGGTGGCCTTAACTAGGTTGGGTGAGCTTGCCTCACCAAAGGCAGGAAGGTGACAGAGATGCCATTTATATCCCGGGACTCAGGCAACTGAAGAAAGTAGGCTGGGCTTCAGAAAGAATCAGGCTGCAGACATGACAAGCTCGAGTAAGCCCTGATTCTTTGGTTGAGTTTTTCCAGGGACAGGAGCAGATTAAGGGTGAACACATGAAGGCGAAGCTCCCTTCTGTACCCAAAAGAATGCAAACCAGAGCCCAGAAAGGGCCCGGACCAGTCAGAGGCTGAGATTGTTTTTCTCTGCTCTACTTGATGTCCCACCAAATCCTGGGACAATGGGAGGAGGGACTAGAGAGGGGAAGTGGAAGGGAACGAGCTGAATTCCGACTAGGCCGAACCTAACGCTCCTTTCTCCTTCCCTAGGGAGACCCTGGTCCTGCTGGCCCTCCTGGACTCATGGGACCCCCGGTGAGTTGAGCTGCAGTTGCTCACATCTTCCGTGGCCTCCGCTCATCGTTCTGACTCAGACAGGCTCCATCTATTTAGCCTGAGCAAGAAGGTATGGGAAACATCTCCAGTGGAGGTGAGAGAAACGAAACTTTTCCTTCCAGGGTTTCAAGGGGAAAACAGGACACCCAGGCCTCCCTGGACCTAAGGTAAGAGAGACCTCTGGCCAGCAGACTTTTCCTGTTCTCCCCAGGCCCCATACCAGGCCGAGATGGCAGTCCAGCCTGGGTTGGGCTGCCTCCACCTGACCCTTGGCTGAGACCCTGGCAGCCTGGGTCAGGACTTTGCCATCTATCACCCTTAAGGTATCTGAGGGCCTGTGATTTGGACTCTACTTGGAGTGGGGTTACCAAGATCCTTTGCCCCCTCTCTCTTCTAGGGTGACTGTGGCAAACCAGGTCCCCCCGGCAGCAATGGCCGACCAGGCGCAGAGGTAAGGACCAGGCTCTGTGCATTCTGTCCTCACAGAGCTTTAGGCTCCACTGAGTCCAGGATGTAGTCTCCATTGAGTGGCAAGTGTCCGCTCTCTCTCCTAGGCCTTCTGGAGGCAAAGTTTCACCCCACACTGCCCATAGTGAACCTTCCCCATCTTAAGAATTTTAACTGGTCCCCTCCCTAGAAACTGCTGGGCCATCCATCTAAAAGGAAAGCCTGACCTTCTTAGGCCCTGGAGGGCTAGGTCTGAAGTGTAGAGCCTACCCCAGACCCTCTGGCTCTGCCCCATCCCCAGCTCTGCTCAGCCCTTTCCTAACAGCAGTCACACAAGTAAGTCTGTTTCTGTATCACGTGTTCTCTTTTCTGACTCCTACAGGGTGAGCCTGGCGCCATGGGACCCCAGGGGCGACCAGGCCCTCCAGGCCATCTTGTGAGTTAAACTGCTTTTGTCTCTTATTTCTAAGATTTGGGATGTCAAGAGGGTGGGGGCAAGCTGGTAGGGATCACAGGAGTTTCCCTAACCTTGAAGAACTATAAGGGAATTTGGACTCATCTAATTCAGTGGTTCCCAAGCTTTTCACTACTTAGGGGGTTCTCTAGGCACATTCAAGTTCACTTATCAGACAGGTCATTGAGTTAGTCAACAACTGGCCATTGAGCACTGGCTCCAAACCAGGCACTGTCCTAAGCATTAGGGCCACGGCAGTGAGCGAGATAGACAAAGGTCCCCATCCTCATGAGGCTTCCACACGAGCATAGCACACACACAAAAATAAATGGTTTCAAGCAGTAAGAAGACGCTGCTGTAAAGTAGCTTTAGAGGAACCCTTGCAGGAGAAGCCTGAATAAAAGGAGAAGCCTGGGGGAAGAGTCCCAGGCAGAAAGACCAGTGATACATAGGACCAAAAGCATCCAGGAGCTTGGTGTGTCTGAGGAACTTCAAGGTGGCAGCGTGGCTGGAAGGTGGCTTGAAAAGAATGCAAGGTGGGATCAAGAAAGCTGACACCTCAGAGGCAGGCTCAGTGGGCTGGGGGAGACATGCTCAGGGAAGAAGGGATGGGTGAGTTTCAGGAGAGTAGATGGGTGGTGGGAATGGAAAGGACATGAAGTGCTCAGAGAATCTGGGATGTGCTTAGAGGTGGAGGGCTCGCTGCCCTGGTCTGGAGCAAAGGTAGGCTGAATGGTTGAAAGAGAGGAACCAAGAATGACTCCTGCATTTAGGTGGGCAGGTGGTGTTTTCACTAAGTCAGGGGGAACTGCAGAGAGCCTCTATTAGGCAATAGTGCATTTCCCATCTACTTTTCTCATGTTACACAAATGACTGCCAACTGGTGCCTTTGATCAGTGTGACGGCACCAAGCAGATAGGGCTCCAGGGGAAGTGAATACGCTGGTCTGCTGTTGGAGCCTGGCTGCATAATTTCCAGGAGGCGTTTGGGAACATTAAAAATAGTTCTTGACCAAAAGAGGGGGGGAGAGGGGAGAGAGAGAGAGAGAGAGAGAGAGAGAGAGAGAGCTCTCTCTTGTTCCCATCACCATTTTTATGCCTCTCGAGGAGTTCAGAGCTCCTATTCTCAGGACCGTAGGTCTAGCCCAGTCCCCTTTGCATTAGGTAGTAGCCCCAGTAGAGACTCATGCGAGGCTGAAGGTGAGGGGTACAGGCATATCCTAGACAGGCCCCCCTCTGTCTAGCCCAGACCCCCTGCTGTGTGATGGTACCAGTGTCGGACATTCCCGTGTGTAGAATAGAACCATGGCCTCAGAACTTTCTGGATAATCATGTAGAGAAACGTGCTCTGGGAGAGAGCTGAGTGCCCTGGAATTCAGAGGTGTCACTTTGACAAAGGAGGTGTCCTTTGGATTGTGATTCAGAGTCAAAGATATGGTGATTTCAGACACAGCCCCAGCAGCAGCTGGAGGAGCATCCCTGAAGGTTAGTGTCAGCTTCCCAAGGTGCCCAGCTAGAGAACATGTGGACACTGGGGGCCGCCTCTCATCTGCTCCAATGGTCCCCATCTTCCAGGATGTGACAAAGGACTTCAGAGATGGCTGGAGTCCATCTGAGGTTGGGCTGCAAGTTCAGGCAGGGCTGCCTGTCCTGTAGTGTCCAGAGTACACGGTCCCTGCCCTTCCTCCCTGCTGTGCAGACCCCTGGTGGTTGTTGACCTCTTTCTTCCGTAGAACAGTAGGAAGTGGGCGTGCCTTTTGGAAGCAGGGGTCTCAGAAGATACCTGGGCTACGTACCTGGGCTCTCCTTTGTTCTCTGTGTGAGGCCTGACTGTGACTCCCCAACCAAACTGTTACTCCACAGGTGCACCAGTCAGTGAGCACTGGGCCAGAGGGCCCGTGTGTTCAGCTCCCCCTACCTTCTGCTCCCTGCCTCTGCTCTGGGACCAGAGTTCCTGTCAGAAGCTCAGGTGTAAGACCAGAAGGGCAGAAAGGGTTTCCAGAAGAGAACTGATGCAGTTGTTAGGGCTGGCTGTTCCTGCTGGCACCACCCCCATCCCTAGGCTTGTCATTAGAGCCCTTATGTACCCTGATTCTCCTCTCCTTAGGGGCCACCTGGGCCTCCAGGCCAGCCAGGTCCACCTGGGATCTCCACCACGGTGAGCAACCTTCCCCTCCTTACTCCCTCCAGGAATATTGCCTTTCTGCTATGGGTTCCTCCTGGAGGAAGCCAGAGAGATGAACAGCCGCTCTCCTCCTCCTTCTCCTCCTCCTCCTCCTTCTCTTCCTCCTCCTTCCCTGCTATCAGCCTCTTATCTGCCCCAAATGGCTTGAGAGATGGCTCGAAGCCATCCTAGGATCATGCCACAAGTTCAAGTAGTGCCACTTGTCCCTGTAGAGCCTGACAGTGAAAGGCATAGTACATAATGGGGTGCCTGCTTCTCCCTTCCTCCCCTGACCTTCTTCCTATTTTCTAGGGCCTGAAAGGAGACCGGGGAGCCCCTGGAGAAAGGGGCCTGGCAGGCCTTCCAGGCCAGCCTGGCACACCTGGACACCCTGGTCCCCCGGTAAGACTCCACATCTTCGAGTGCAGCTTAGGGAAAGGCTCAGCTGGCTCTGTACTATGTACCTGGAGTCTCTAGGGAAGGTGAGGGTGTTAGCATGACAAGATGGCTGCCTGGAGCCGGTGCCTGGGATCATACCACATTCCGAAAGACAAGCCTAGAAAGTCAGCACTGAGCTAGCTGCACACAAGGTCGTTGCCTCTGAGGACGCACCATCAACCTGATGCAGACCCCTCAAGGAGTTGTCAGACAGAGGAGACTTGGTCCCTGTGGCTGCCCCTGCCCCAGGGGAGCGTGTCAGTATCCATAGAAAGTCTTTGAAAATGTCAGGAACCAGAAATATAGTGCTATTACTGTAACTTTCTGAGCTCCTCAGAAGCCAGACTTGATCTCAGCCCCTGTTTAGCATTCAGAGCGATGCTATATTGGTCACTGACCGTGTGCTGGAGTGAGCCTTAGCTTAGACTTGATGTGCATTTTGTCTTAATCTGTACTGCAACACCATTTAATAGATCCGCTTGTCCTTGGCTCACAGATGAGAACATGGGGTTCAGCGTGGCTGAGTAGCTGCTCGAGTCACACAGCTAGTAGATGGTAGAACCGAGACTCAATCCCCGGCCTGCTCCGTTGCAGAATCTGCATCCATAGCCAGCCTGCAATACAGCCTCTCTCTAAAGGTTTAGATATGTCATCTACATCAGGCCTCTCTCTAAAGGTCTAGATAGGTCATCTATATCAGGCCTCTCTCTAAAGGTCTAGATAGGTCATCTATATCAGGCCTCTCTCTAAAGGTCTAGATAGGTCATCTACATCAGGTGGAGCTGATTGCTAGTCTCAGGGATGTAAAGTCCTGAGTGGGCACGGGTTTCCTAGCCCGTGATGGGGTGTTTCTCACTTTTTCCAGGGTACAATGGCAAAGCCCCGGGCTGGTGGTCTCTGATAGGGGGATGACTCCAGTCACGTGGACATGGTCATTGGGTCCATTTTCCAGAAGGCCAGAGATCAGCACTCCTGTTCACTCTGATTCCTACCCAAGGTCCCTCCTTTCCGGGATCTCTCTTGTTGGCAGACTCAAGAGCTGCCAGGGCCCGAGATATGTCCATCACATGTCCTGTAATCTCCAATCTCTTTCCCAGCAGCCCACCAGAAGGGCCTGGGCAGGACTTGGGTTGTGAGCAGCCTCCCCTGTCTTGTCATAGGGAGAGAGGGAGGAAGGGAGGAAAGGAGAGAGGGAGGAAGGGAAGGAGGGACGGAGGGAGGGAGGAAGGTCAGTACATTCCAGCACTGATGACAGAGGCTCACAGTTCATGTGATCCATCAACAAACATTTAATGCACACTCAAAGTAAGAGAGTGTGTTCAGATCCCAAACAAAAAGGCACCTCTTCTCTTCCCGTGCAGACCTCAGCCAGGCACAGGAATTGTGGGTACGGGCTCCAGGGTCAGACTAGAGCAAAGGGTAGCAGGGTTGCAGGGTCAGTCGGGACTTCTTGGTAGAACCAGGGTCTGAGTAAGGTGTGAGACCTGAAAGACCAGGCTGTGTGACAGCTCATTATATCTTCATTGCTCTCTGCTCCCCAGGGGGAACCTGGTTCGGACGGTGCAGCTGGCAAAGAGGTACTGTTGTGTGGGTCTCCTTGTCCCTCGACATTCTTCTTGCTCCCCGCCTTTCTGGGTCCCTTCCTCATTCGTTCAGTAACACTCTGCATGGGAAAAGACTGTCTCTGGCAGAATCCATCCCCACCACTTCCTCATCCAGAGAGTCAGTCGGCTTCAGATTGCATGTGTACTGGACATATGCAGACCTTTTCCTGAGACTACGCTAGGCTGACTTGGAACCTAACATGAAGGCCAGGCTGGCCTCAAACTTGTGACCTTCTTGCTTCAGTCTCCCTAGTGCTGGGATTGTAGGTTCGTACCACCGCTCCCAAGCTCTCCGTCTCCCCCCTTGTTATTCCGTAAACAATGCAGCTTGATAGCTATTTCTAGCATTTATACTATACTAGATATTGTAAGTAATCTAGAGATGAGTTAGAACACGTAGTTGACGCATGTAGGTCATATCCAAGTGCAATACCGTTTTACAAAAGGAACTTGAGACATATTTTGGTATTCAGGGGGATCCTGGAATCAGTCCCCTACAGAAACTCAGTGATGACTGTACGTAATAGACTGCTCCAAGAGAAATATGGGACCCTGTGTCTGGTCAGAAAAAAATCAGTAACAAAAACAAACTCCAAACAAGGCCTACCCAGGCCTCACCTCCTGCCAGGCCTCCTGCTGCTCCACACTGGGCGTCCCATTCTGACTTCTTGTCACATCCGTTCATCTGCGATGAGGGACCTAGCCAACATAATCAAACAAGGCCGTGCATGGCCCAGGGGATATCATCCTCCCTCCTGGCTGTCAGCCCCTCTGGTTGGCAGGGGTGCTATCATCCTTTTTCATGCAGAGCCCAGCTGGACACAGTAGCCTAGGGCAGAGGAAGGTGATCTTCCCACTGCACCACCTTCCCCAGGAGCCTTAGTGGTGTGGCCCAGACTTAACTCTGAACTTCTGCTTTCCTCTAGGGACCTCCTGGGAAACAGGGGCTCTATGGGCCTCCTGGGCCAAAGGTGAGTAAGCACTGACTGGGTTTGAGAGAAGTGACTTTAGCCACAGAGGAGGCCCAGGAAGGTCAACGGGCCAGAAAAGGGAGATGTAGCCTTAGCTCTGAAAGCTCTTCACCTTGGCCCACCCCAGCTGGGATTCCGTGATCATTTTCCCACTGTGGCTCACTCCTGGTCCTCTGTGTTGGTCTGGGGTAAACAGAAGTCCTTTGAACAGTGGCACTCCCTGCTGGCCAGTCCCACTGACACTGGGGTATGACAAGTTTTGCAGACTAGACCAGACAGTGCTGGGGACCCCAGGAGGGGAGGCTGCAGCTCTGACTCAAATTTGGGGGAGGCTGTATAAAGAGCAGAAGCATTTCCGTAGAGGAAGGGTTGGGGGGCACTCACTGGGGTGTGCTGGGCTGTGGGGAGGGGGGCATTCCACACAGCAAAGACGCAGGCAACATGGCAGAAGCAGACAATGACAGCCGACAAGGGCTGTCAAGAGATGAGGCTGAGGAGGTGTGAGCTGGAGCATCCTGAATGGTCTTGCCTGGTAAAGGAACAAGAACTTCCTATTGAGGACAGGTGGGGGGCCATCAGGATTCTCCAGGAGGGAGCATGAGAACTGCCTTCCAGAAGCACTGCTCTGGGGTGGTGAGGCAGAGGGGCCACAGCCCACAGGGAAATGCTGGCGAGCCTGAGGAAGGGGCAGATTGCTGAGACATTGTGACATAGACTTGACAGCACTTGGTAATGCTGGACTGTGACCTGTTGTCCTTGTAGGGTGACCCTGGACCTGCAGGACAGAAGGGACAGGCAGGAGAAAAGGGAAGATCGGGCATGCCTGGTGGGCCTGGCAAAAGTGGTTCCATGGGACCTATTGGGCCGCCAGGTCCTGCAGGAGAGAGAGGCCACCCTGGTTCCCCAGGGCCAGCAGGTAGCCCTGGATTGCCGGGTGTGCCAGGCTCTATGGTAAGGAGAAGCCAGCAACCCACGGGCACTATCCCACCAATCAGGTGCATGAGCTGGGAGACGGGTCATTTTAGAAACTGCCAACGTTCTACAAGACAGAGCTTAACTGCCACAGCTGGCTCTCAGCTCTCTGTGGGGCGGCGGGAACCGCAGATCCCCGCCTCAGCCCTGAAGTGCATTTTAGCACAGAATGTGGTATACTATCTCAGGGTGGGTAAGACTTTGGATTGAGAAGCTGTGGGAGGCTCCTGGGACCTTTGCTCTCCTGTCCATCCTTTATTGCCGGAAATAAAGTCTATTCCCTAGGGAAAGATGCCAAGTTTGAATGTATAATTGAGGCAAGGTTTCTCCTCTGTCCTCAGGGAGACGTGGTAAATTATGATGACATCAAGAGGTTCATCAGACAAGAGATCATTAAGATGTTTGATGGTAACTGGCAGCTGGCTGGGTGGCAGTGGGTACTGCTCGCCCCTCCCAGACACTTCTTCACCTGGCCCCAGCCCACTTTTCCTTAAGCTTTCGTGCCCTCTCCTTCCACCCCCGCACATTTACAGACAGCAGGGTGACAGGCATGTGTTCACCTATCCATCAGACCTTCCTTGTCGCCTGCTCTATTCCGAGATAAAATGATTCTCTCCTGCCCTCCCAAGTCCCCACTTGAGCAAAGGAGGCTAAGAAAACTGATTTCAAAGGAGTCTTCATAGAGGGAGCTCTGAGGAGTGGGGTGAGCGGCAAGTGAAAAGCACTGCTAGGGTTTGTTTGAAGTTTTTTTTTTTTTTCCTGACCACATGCAGAAGCCTAGGGGTAACGCAGATGCCAAACTGAAGAGGCTGGGCGTCTGTCTAGACCATATTCTAAAGCCAGGGGTGAACCAGTGATGGTTGTTAGAGAGATGCCAAAATCAGATCCGTGCTTCTGAAGGATCTGTACTGGAAGCCATGTGGAAGCCAGGGCAGCACAGGACCTCCCTCAGGACACCACCCCTTGATCCCCTTCCTGCCATCCCTCTGAAGAAAGGCTGTCCCACATTGGTGGTGTGTTTGTAGTCACTTTGAGTGCCCAGTCACCTAATGACCTGGCCTTTGTCTGTCCTTGCAGAAAGGATGGCTTACTACACCTCCAGGATGCAGTTCCCTGTGGAGATGGTGGCAGCTCCCGGCCGGCCAGGGCCCCCAGGGAAGGATGGTGCTCCAGGCCGGCCAGGTGCTCCAGGGTCACCTGGGCTCCCCGGTCAGATAGGCAGAGAAGGACGACAGGGTCTGCCAGGAATGAGAGGTACCTCTACCTTCCGGGTCCCAGGGGGCATATATGACTCTGTGGATGCTGACCTGAGCATTTCATGAGTCTGCTGTGAGTGTGTGTGTGTGTGTGTGTGTGTGTGTGTGTGTGTGTGTGTGAAGCAATCCAAGTGACTGCAATTTTTCTGCTTGGGGATAGGACTTATTTCATTTCTTTTGTCTCAGGATTGCCTGGTACAAAGGGTGAAAAGGGAGACATCGGTGTTGGCATTGCAGGAGAAAATGGTCTCCCCGGCCCCCCAGGTAGGAGAGCCAGCCTTTGAGACTGTGGATCCAGAGCAGCACAGCCGCCCTTTCTTTATGCTCCTTTGACAGCATAATCGTACAGAACGCCAAATAACTCCAGGCTGACTAATTACCACTTACAGTAATGCTTCCATGTCAAGACACTCTGTTAGTGCCCCATGGCGAGGAGGAGAGAGGGGCTGAGCATCTGCCTCAGTCCTAAGCTGGGCTAGCATGATATAACGAGGGGAGAGTTGCTTGCAGTGGTGACCAAGACCCCAAGTTCAAGGCCTACTTGGCATCTTACTGGCTGTGTGATATTGATGAGGTCACTTAAACCCTCAGAGTCGCTCTCCAAGATGAGAGCAGTCAGAGTCTGGTGACTCGGCTCATGAGGTCACCCCACCCTTGTGTGGCTTTTCTGAACCTGTATCGTCTTCCAGGGAACTGTTTTATGGATTCAATGACTTACATGGAAAAAGCACTCAGCCTCTTACCTGGCACACAGAAGCTGTCAATAAAACTAGCCAGAGGTGTGGTTGTCCTTGTGAGAGCAATGTGAGGGGTCAGATTAGGTCTCATGAAAACATGTTTCAGCCTGAGAGATGTGCATGAGATGGTGGAACCATCACTACATGTTGTCTTGTTGTCTCTTTTCCTGTGACCTGATTCTCCTGATTCCTTTCTGTGACTCTTCTCTCTCCAGGTCCTCAAGGACCTCCAGGTTATGGCAAGATGGGTGCAACAGGGCCGATGGGCCAGCAAGGCATTCCTGGCATCCCTGGTCCCCCGGGCCCCACGGGCCAGCCAGGCAAGACTGGCCACTGCAACCCCTCAGACTGCTTTGGGGCTATGCCAATGGAGCAGCAATACCCACCCATGAAAAACATGAAGGGGCCTTTTGGCTGAAGCCACCGCCTGAGCTTAGATGAAAGACTCCATTGGGAATAAATGGCCAAAGCGTTCAGGACTGATGGGTTGTGAATGTTTGTGCTGTTATTATTGTTGTTGGTGTTCATTGCTGTTAATATTTTTTTAACAATAAAGAAATAGAACTCTCTGTAATCCCACTTCTGGTGGGGTTCCTGGTGCTGCAGCCACATCTCTCTGTCATTTTCTTTCCCCCTCTGGTCCTGCAGTTGCAGAACAACATGTTCCTCGTGGTCTGTGATCGGCCTGTAGGTTTGTGGGATACTGCTGCATAGGAAGCCCCCCTGTCCAGCTCCCCCTCCAGGTGCTTCTGATCCATCCTTTGGTCCTGTGGGTCCTGCGGTTCTGTCCCGCACTGCACACTTGCCTTGTTAGGGAAGAGACACTGCTCAGCCTCTCAAGTGAACCAAATGTAGGACTGGAGGCCCACTTCCCACTCATAAAGGTTTCTCTCTGTTTGATTCCCTAAGAGACCCACTGTTTGGTACTCACCCACCTCCTTTGTGTTACCTAAGTTGAGCCAGTTTGCAGTTTGGGAGAAGTCACCCGATACTGAGGTGTGCTCATCCAACTGGACACCCCTCCAAGTCCACAGGCTCTTCTTGATGCTCCAGTAATTCTATGATTAGAAAACCTGCATCAACAAGAAGAAAGATGGGCTGCGGCCCTTGCCTAGGCCACTAGGGAATGCTTCTCTGGGAAATGAGATGGAACCTCCTACCTGCGCCATGCTGTGCTCTGTCACCAGCGCTCCAGCTGCAGGCAGTGAGACTTTTCTAGACTACAAAGGGTGCCTTTTGTTATTCAAACATGCCCAGTGCACATCTCAGCTTGGGCCTCCAGAAGCAGCTGGATTAGGTCAGTGAGAACGTGGTGATCGGATCTAAGCTCATGGTCCACAAGCTCTACCAGGGATTTTCCATCTGCTCTATCCTGCGTATGTAAAAAGGACAATGAAAGGAACATTATAGGAGCATTCTGCCTCAAGCTTCTTTTTCTTCCCTTCTCTGAATGCTCATCCTGATGGGCTGGCTGCCCTGTGAGTAAGCAATAGAATACATCCAGGGGACCTTCCGAAGAAAGACTTTTTACTGGTTCGTCTTTCTGGAGGGTTTATTCAAGTTGGATAAACTTCAAAGGGATCGTAGAGCAAGCTCAGGAATGTACCCAAAGTCTAGATGTTTATCCAAACTGCCTGAAGCCTTCAAGCTGGCTGTCAAATCTCTCCAGACATAGCATTTCTAGCAAATTTCTGAACATTCGCTTCTCTGGTTCCCAACCTATGGGTAGCTTTTCAGAACCTTTGCCCCATTTTTTTTTCCTGCCTGAGGCAGGGTTGTGTTGATGGCCAGCAGAATAACAGTCTCCTGAACCCACCAAGTGCTTCCCATGCTGTTTTCAGAAATAGAAGTTGATTCTCTTTTTCATCTCTCACCAGCAATTCTCAGCTAACCCCACTTCTAATAGAAGACATTAAAGAGCAAACACATCATCTCTGCATTGAAGTAACAGCCAGGTTTTGGACAGTGCATGAGGACAGATGTTAAAGCACTCCCTTTGGAGGGCCAGCTTTCATTCTCGGCCCAGCCTGTGAAGCAAACTGATGATGGGCCTCATGATTGGGAGGGATCACGCCTCATGTTGGCACCAGTAGAAAGAAAACGAATCCAGGACCAGCTGTTGAATCGAGCAGGTTGGCGCTAAAGGCCAGAGAGGGAAATTGCCGTGAGGAAATATCAAACTCATCCCCTCTGAGGGTCCCTGGGGAGTCGATCCTTATAGAGTAAATGATGTTTTCTCCACTTTTCTTCCTGAGTCAAATCCATGCTGCTCTTTAGGGATGCTATGACAGGCTAGGTTTAAGCTTTCATGATTTGAGTGCCTGTCTCCCTGGAGTTTGAAATTGCTGTATTTTCTTGGACCATGAAGAACCAGATGGGAAGCTGAATTTTATAGTCTCCTGCGGTCAGCAAAAAAATCTGTGCATCTTACTCACCAGTTCAGGAGCTGGGTAAGTTGTGGAGAAAAGAAGAGGGTGCGTGCCTTCCAGTCTTCTCAAGCAGTCTTTACACACACACACGCACGCACACACACATACACACGTGCCCCATTCTTCTTCCTTCTCCATTTCTTAGTCTATCCCAGGCTTTTGAGACAGCTCAGAGATCATTCAGATGGACGAAGTCTAACTTGATGAGTCCATTTCCTTTTCCTAATTTGTGCTGGGAACTGTACGAGGCTCTGGGGATCCTGAGACAAACTAGACAGATATGGACCCAGGCCCCATAGTGACAATGGGGAGAGCTGGTCATTAAGCAATTACAATAAAGTGGCAGGTGGCAGGGAGGTGCATTGAGGGAGGCCTAACTGTCTAGACAGAGAGAAGTCAATCCAGGCAGAGGGAACAGCATGTGCCAAGATCCAGAGATGAATGAGCACAGCAGGCCAAGTAAGGGGGGACATAGGCAACAAGGCTGGACTGCCGAGGGTGCTCAGGGAGCACGGTGGGGCACCACTAGTAAGTTTTAAACAAAGGCTTGCCTTGACAGGGAGTTTTGCCAGGGGCCATGTGAGGAATGGACTGGAGAGTCCTTAACTTGAGAAGCTCAAGGCTGTTGTATATTTATTCTGCCAAGAAAAATCCCAAATCAGATGCCTTCTGGAATGGAAATCTTCTGTTTCGTCATAATATTTTCCTTTCACTACACTTCAAGAGAATCTAACTGGACTCTCATTTCTCATGTGGTCTCTTAATCCCCTATGAGGAAAGCTCTCTTTTTTTCTGTCTTGAATGGTTTATGAGAACAGAATGTATCAATGTACTGTCCCTATGATGACAATGGACGGGGAGAGGGGCCAAACTTCCACATGCACTGTTGTCAATCTTTCGTTAGTTCTGTAGAAAGTTTCAAATTCACAAAATCCAAAAAGAATCCAAACTTCAAAAGTGGATCTAGTGGGAATCAAACAGAATTTCCTGAAAACTAGATAGGTGTTAGCATTCCTTCCCAGAATGCCATACAGGATCTTGGTCCCTAACCAGGTGGCACTGGGTAGATGTGTCTCTAGGGACGATGGGATTGCCAGTGGTCAGGCCTTCTATAACCACACTCTGCCTACCCTCTGACAGGTCAACCGCAGGCCTTCCATGAACTCCAGAAAAGGCTCTGTGCTCTAAGAAGGGCTGGAATTCAAGCTTTCTCCTTTGGCTAAAACTCAAAGAATAACAGAACATCCCCGCCCACCTCTGTCTGCCTCAGGTAGTTGGAAATGAGTTGGTTGTTTTTTGGTTTTTGAAAGATCCTGATCTCTCTTTCATCTAGCCCTCTCCAAAATAAACACACCTGGGCCCCACTGTGGGTCCTCAGAGACACAGTGTTGGCTGTTGGCTTTGGCTGTTGTCTGACTGCTTGAGAGAAGACCTGAATGGTTCTGCCTGCCAAAGAGTGCAGACCTCCAACAGAGAGTTCCCCAAGCTCTGTGCTGGGCAGAGGGTAATGAGAGCAAAGAATTCTCACGGGGGCTGGAGAGATGGCTCAGCAGGTAGAAATGCTTGCCACCAGGCTTGATGTCCTGACTTCATCCTTGGACCCACATGGTAGGGGAGAAAACCAACTCCAACAAGTTGCTCTCTGATCTCCATATGTGTGGTGGACACACACACACACACACACACACACACACACACACTAAAAAGTGACTTAAAAAAAAAGATTCTTGTAGGTGGTGGATCCTCAACATCTAGATCAGAGCCTAGCAAGTGGTAGGAACTCCGGCTAATGAGTTTGTGGAATGAATGTGGGTGAGTCACAGGACCTCACTTAGCAGCTCTCTGGGTAAATATTCCCTTGATCTTCAGTCCCACACCTCAGAACTTCTTCCTTTCTGAGCTTTCACCATGGGCTTTCCTCATGCAATTCCATCAACAGGTTTTGGATGTTGGGGTTATAAAAGTACATAACACACTGTCTCGGGTTGAGAGATTGGTTTTACTAAAACCATTAGCTCCTCTCTTGGGCCTGCTGGGGAAATAAGAGCTTAGCATCTTTGCCTTCATTTTGCATCTCTCCTTTTGCTCCAGTGAGATGGCTCAGCAGATAAATGTGCCTGCTGCCTGATGACTTGAATTTGATCCCCGGGCCCCACATGGTGGAAGGAAAGAGCAGATTCCTGAAAGGTGTTCCCTGCCCTCCACACATGCACAACGTCACCTACACCTATGCACACTCGCACACCATAAAATACATAAAATGTAATCTAAAAAACTTTGAGTCAGATTCCTGTTCAATTCTGCACGTAGACATGTTAATCATTCAGGGAATGTTCTGTAAAACCGGTAATCCTCCTCATTCAAGGCTGACAACACGAAGATAAGAGTAACTGAGGTGTTTTCAAGATTAGAAGAGGCATAATGAACAGATTTTCTGGTGAAGGTAAAGAGTTAAGACATTGGGAAAGGAGGAAAGTTCTCAAAGGGGCAGTTTAAAACCATCAAACGCTAAAATTTCAGCAAGCAATCTTCTAACTGCTTGTTAATACTTAAAAATGAACCAGAAGAGGACCTGGAGAGATAGCTAAGTCGTTAAGAGCACTGACTGCTCTTGCAGAGGACCCAGGTTTGGTTCCCAGCACCCACATAGTGGGTGTAACAACTGTCTGTAATGCCAGTTTCAGGGCATCTGGCACACTGTCTGGCCTTCATGGGCATTGCACAATACAGGTGCTTACATATATTACCATTACATATATGTAAGCAAAACACTCATACACAGAAAATTAAAAAAAAATAAGTAAATATGTTTTAAAAACAAACCAGAAGAGTACCCTGGAGTTTTAAATTGGTCACAAAGCTAAAGGGTAGGACTGGAGAGCTAGCTCAGCAGTTAAGAGAACTGGCTGCTCTTGCAGAGGACCCAAGTTCGATTCCCAACACCCATATGGCAAACAACTGTCCATGACTCCAGTTCCAGGTTATCTACACTCTCTTCTGATTTCCACGGGCACAGCATGACACAGATGCACGTATACACATGCGACAATACACTCACACACGTAAAATAAAAATATAAATAAAAACTTCTAAAAGAAGATAAAGGGTAAACTGATGACAGTAAATATAGCTAGCTGTTCCTTCCTGGCCAAAAGGTCAGCTCAGAGTCATAAATATGGTTAGTTATTATCACCTATATCAAACACACATCCTACATTTTGGACCACACAGAACAGACTCGAATTGACTGCAGAGTTAAGCCAAAAGTAAGAGAACGCAGTTATTTCTTCCTCAGTTGGCCAGAAGAGGCAGAGCACAGTTTTCAAACCTAAGGTTCATGCTATCCTGGGAATATCATAGTTTTCATATCTCAACAGACAGTCACTCAAGGTGACCAGTTCTTCCCCCGCTTGCCCGCTCTACATCCTCTTGCAAGTTGTGTTGTTCTTCCCTGTGCTCTGATTTCATTAAAACCTCCCTAACTTTTCTTCCAATCTCTGAACCTTGGTCTGGAAAGATGCTCCAGGGAAGGAATCCCTAACCTAGGCCACCTCATCTGAGGCCCAAGGTGTTTTCCATGGCTCCAGTAGTGGACTGCCAACTGAAAAGTTTGGTGTCTTTTTTTCCTTAGATATAATTTCACTACATAGCCCAGGATAGCCTTAAACTCAAGATCCTCCTGGAGTATGATGCTGCAACCCTGTGACCTCAGCACTAGAATACGGAGGCAGGAAGATCGGGAGTTCAAGAACATTCTTGGTTACATAGCAAATTCCAGATTATCCTTGGGATATATGGGATCCTATCTTAAAATAAAGAAACAAAAAGCAGACAATTCTCCTATCTCATCCTCTAGGATTACAGATACCTGCACAACTGCTTTTTTTTTTTTTTTTTACAGTGTCCTGTTCCAGACCATGAACAGGGCCCCAAAATCTCTAATCACTGCCCTAAACTTGAAGGAGGGACCAACTGTTGACCTAACTCTGTCTTATCTTTCTGACTTGTTCTTTCTGAGTCGTGCTGTCTTGCAGTCACCTTGGATTCCTGGAATTATAGGTTAGATTACTAAATATCTTGTGTTGGAGTCAAAACTATTCCTCAAGCAACAGCAACCCTGTTACTACACATAGATAAGGTTCTGTGTAGCCAACCCTGAGATAGTGATTACCCAGACCACTGCTGGAGCAAGACGGCTTGGCTGTATGTTTCTTGACGACCAGCTTTTGTTAGTTCCCTATGTAATCTCAAAGTTCTTGTTAGCACCTTAAAGACAAGACTGAGGACGCTGGTCCTGCTCTTTTCTCATAAATTTATTTCCTCTATTTTCCACTTCTTTCTGTTTGGTCTTCTAGGGTGATCTGTTGAGCACCCCCACACCCAGCCAGGCCTCTGGCTTAGGACTCCAGTAACATACTTATTATTGAGCACTGAGTAGTTAAAATACTACCAACCCATGCTCAAATTCTGGCTTCTCCATTTTATGTTGTTTTTCATTATTTATTTTTATGTGGATGAACATTTTGTCTACATATATGTAAGTGCATTCATGTGTGCATGCAGAAGCCAGAAGAGGGCGTCAGACCCCATGGAACTGGAGTTACAGATGGTTGTTAGTTGCCATGTGGATACTTGGAACTGAACCCTGGTCCTCCATGAACGCAGCCAGTGCCAGTGCTCTTCACTATTACCTCTCCAGTCTTTTGTTAGTGACAAATCCAGTTTAATTAGCACTGTTTACATGAGCTTGGGTGTGAGGCTATTAACGGGAGCAAGGGCAACTTACCAGTGGTTCACCACTGAAGAAAATTGAGCCCCCCTCTCCCATTTATGATGGAATGTTGACAGGGCCCATCTTGTGCAGATAACCACAGCTGCTGAGGAGTCATGAGTGCACCAGCCATGTCATGTCCAGAAGACAGCATTCCACACACGCCTCCCCATCCTCCAGCTCTTATTCTTCCTACCCCATCTTCCTCGACCTTGCCTGAGCCTTGGAGGGGTAACACAGACGTCACATTTAAGGTGAGGCACTCAACAGACATTTAGTCTCGAGCAGTTCTAAGTCTCTGCATTAACCAATGCCCGCTGAAAAATGCTTCTCTGGTCAATGTTGAGAGCAGCAATAATCTTATGTGTCTATTTCTCCACGCACATACACCACCATTTGCTCTTCTTTAAAAATGTACTTTCACCTGCTCTTTCTCCTTATTCTATCATTCTGGTCTGTGGTAGTTAGAATCACTCTAACACCACACTGTCTGTAACTGGAACACTACAGTGGCCTCCTGACCAGTGTCTCACTCTCCCCGTCTACTCCATTCTCCATTAGGCAGTGAGTGGGTGCTTTACAGTGTGAGCTGAATAGTGTCATTCTCTCACTTAAACTGGGGATTTCCCATTATTCTTATCATCCAATTTAATTCATCCTTATGACCTTCATGGTCCCGCAGGACCTAGCCCCAGCGCTGGCATTATCCCTGTCTTCTGAGTTCATTCCATCCATACTGGTCTGGTCACCAGCCTGAAACAAACTAAGTTCATTCCTATCTCCAGATCTTTGGGTCAGCTCTACTTTTGATCTGGAGTGCTCTCTCCTTGACTTTGCACATGACTCCATCTTGCCATTCAGTTTTCAGTTGAAATATGCCCCCTTGGAGATAGCTAAGTCGTTAAGAGCACCGACTGCTCTTGCAGAGGACCCAGGTTTGGTTCCCAGCACCCACATAGTGGGTGTAACAACTGTCTGTAATGCCAGTTTCAGGGCATCTGGCACACTGTCTGGCCTTCATGGGCATTGCACAATACAGGTGCTTACATATATTACAATTACATATATGCAAGCAAAACACTCATACACAGAAAATTAAAAAAAAATAAGTAAATATGTTTTAAAAACAAACCAGAAGAGTACCCTGGAGTACTTGACATCACATATAAAATGCACTGCTTCCCAAGCACATCCCAGGCATGAGGTCTTACCACTGTATCTTTTCTTTTCATCGTACTTGCCACACTTGAATTGTCCCCTGTCTGCATGCACACCATCAGCTGTAGATGTATACTGCAGGATCATCCTGTTCTTCCTGTTCTATCCCCATCACCTAGAGCAGAGCCTGACATCAACTCAATAAGCATTAATAGTTTTATCATCAGTATGCACTGAGTACTTACTAGTTATGAGACATTATGCTAAGTCCTGAGTGCCATTCAGTTTTCAGCACAGTCTTTGGTCTGAGAAACTGGGTATATTTTATTGGACAGGGAAGAGTGTGTTTTGTAGAAAGCATCAAAGAGCACTCTTACACAAGGCTGGCTGAAGGCACAGCACAGTGCCAAGTGGGACGGGAGACTGATAGGAGTGGCTAACCTGAACCGGGGGCAATGGGCGGGCGAGTGGAGAATGTGATTGGAATCAGCCCTGAAAGACTGGAGGCAAGAGGGCTGTTGGTCTGAATCGGGCAATGATTTGGTTATAAGGCTGGGCAGGAGAAGCTGTAATAAACCAATTTTCAAATTTATCATTTTTGACATTAAAGCAAGCATGTTGAATGGTGGAATTAAACACAGCAATGGAGAGTGGAACATAGACCAGGTGAGGGTGGGTCAGACTGTGAAGGGCCTGGAGCACCAGGATGAAAAAACTGGCCGTTCTTTGCAAGTGTGGATGAGGACTCTACATTGGGATTTTGATTTTGTGTGAGCGTGTGCGCATGCTGTTGTGGTGGTGTATTTGTTTGGTTTTGTTTGAGACAAGCTCTCCCTGTAGCCCAAGCTGGCCTGGAACTATGTGGATGTGCTGGACATCTTTAGTTGTCAACCTGATACTCTCAGGTAGAGGGAATCTCAGTTGAGGAATTGTGAGGAGCTACCTCCATTGGATTGGCCTGTGACCATTTGTGGTACATTTTCTTGATTGTTGAGTGATGTGGGAGGGTTCAGCCCACTGTGAGTGGTGCCACCCTTGGGCAGGTGGTCCTGCGTTGTATAAGAAAGCAGGCCAAAGGAGCAAGCCAGTAAGCAGTGTTCCTCTATCGTCTATGCTTCAGCTCCTGCCTCCAGGTTCCTTGCCTGAGTTCTCTGTGATGAACTGTGACCTTGGAGATGTGAGATAAACCCCTTTCTCCCCAAGTTGGTTTGGGTCTGTGTTTTTTATCACAGAAAACAGAAAGCTAACTAAGATAATAGCCCAGGCTGGTCTGGATTTCACAGAGATCTGCCTGCCTCTACCTCCCTAGTGCTGGGATCAAGAGTGCACTACCACATCCAGCAGCACTGGGGTTTTGGAACGTGTGTGCTAGATAGTTAGATGGGCCTGGCTGGATAACAACTCAAAACCCTAATTTTTTTCATTTGTTTATTGAAAAAGTACAGTATTGGCGCTGTAGAAACACATGGGTTACAATGACAAGTAAAAATAGGCACAATTCCTGTCCACAGGAACAAAAATCAAAGAAGCTTGAAAACAAACGTAGACCCTGAACTCTAACACAAATGATGTTGAAATCACGTAGCAGCTGGGATTTGACCTTCTAAGGGGACAAGACTTCCTTGTTGAGACCTAAGCCTCCACCGACCCTACGCTATAGTCTTCTGTGAACTCACTGTCAACTAGGGCAAGTAAGTCACTGGCTGTCTAGACCTTAGGTTGCCATTAATTTATTTTAAAACATTTTTTTTTAAGTGTATGAGTGCTTTGCCTGCATGTATGTAAGTGCACCCGTGTCCTGCAATGCCCGCGGAGGCCAAAAGGAGGCATTGGATCCCCTGAAATTGGAGTTTGAGACTGTTGGCTGTCATGTGGGAACTGGGAACCAAACCTAGGTCTTTTGCAAGAGCAGCCAGTGCTCTTAACTACTGTGCCATCTCTCCAGCCCCCGTTTGCCATTTATGAGGAAAGAAACACCAGGTCATTTTCTTCCTACTCTCACGGCTTGATGTTTTCTCCATAGACTAAGGACCCGCATAGCAGTCAAGCTTACTGTCACCTGCGTTCCTGGATCCTTTCCAGGAGGCACAAACTGGTTTCCAGCAGTCACGGCAACCGCCTGGGCGGAAACTTGGAGCGTTGACAGTCCATGACGCAATTAACATGCGTCCACTTTGCCCGGTTATAATATGGCCACCGCAGGAACAAGCGACCCAGTCTTATTAAATCTCCTGGCCTGACCGACCAACCCTGAGGCAGAATCCAGATCAGGTAATGGAAACACAAAAGCGCCTGTGCGGCCACCAATACTTCCGGACATTTTCAGTTCCTGCGGGCCGTGGCGTAAGGCCTCCGCCCACCACTTAAGCGTCACTTCCGTGGGCCAGCCGCGCGCATGATTGACAGCTCGGCCGTCAAGTCAGAAGCGAACTCGCCTCTGGGCCCAGCGAGGGACGGCTCTGAGAACAGGAAGCCCGGTCTTCGGCCGCCGCTGGCCATCAGAGTCGTCATGACCAGCTATCCGTACTGGCAGGTGAGTTGGTAAGAGGTGCGCGAATCCAGGGAGGGGCGGCGTCTAGAGACCAGGCCCAGGCTCCCCTCCATGCCCGGCTCTCCTTCTTTCTCCGCGTCCTTTCCACGCCGAGGTTCTCTTCATCGAGGCCGGGCATGAGGGAGCAGCAGAGAGGGCCTGTTGGTCGCACCCGTCTTACGTCACCCAGAACGACTCTCCGGAGAGGTCGTGTCACGCCCCCTCTGACGTCACGCACGTGCGGCTTTGGGGGCTTTGGACTCCACTGACCCCGGCTGGGCTAGGCGTCAGGCGGGGCGGGGTCCTAGGTGCTGACGCGGCGGTTAGAGCTCCGGTTTTGCTCGTAAGTTTAGGGCGTGGGATAAAATCACAGGTTTCCTGACCCACCCCACACATACTGCGTCAGAATAATCCAGAGTACCTGTGGTAGGAGGTGCAGAAGTGAGCTGGTGAGACCACTGACTTAGCCCAAGATCACTGCACTCGTGGGAAAAGTGCCACCCAGAGAAGACTCGGAACTTACCCGAAAGTCACCAGGTAGTTAGGCAACAAAGCCAAGAACCTGGGTTGTCTGCATTTGCCTCTTCCTCACTTGCCAGCCTGTCTTGAACCAGAACCGACAAGAGCATCATGGCCGTGTTATTTGACTGCCAGAATTCTTTGTTGAGTGTCGGAATTACTAGTTAAGTACAATTTGGAGTCAGAGGTTGAGTCTCGTCTTGGCCACGTTAAATAGCTTTAAAAATATTTTTTACTGAATTTTTGTGATTTTTGTACAATATGTCTTAATTATATTTAGTCCCCCTCCCCCCGTATCGGTCCGCACCCGCACCCCAGTAGCCGCCCACAGGACTTCATGCATTTTGTCTTGTGCTAAGGCCTCTCAGCCAAGTTTGTGTACCCAGATGTCCCTGGATGTGAATTCATCCACTGGAGCCTGTTCAGCCTGCCTGGCGTCATTCTCTTAAAGATCAACTCTCTTCCCTCACTTCAAGCTTCATTTAACAGTTTTGAACCCTTGAGCAAGATATTTGTCTTTCTGAGTCAGTTTCTTCTAATCAGGTAACAGGATCTGCCTCAGAGCTGTTATGAAAAATGATGTGATTCTTGTAGAGCATTTGGTACATAGTAAAGTCACGTTACTTTTTAGATTCTTTGAGACTGGGTCTCTCTGTAGCTCCTGCTGGCCTGGAACTCACTATGTAGACCAAGCTGGCCTCAATCTCACAGAGATCTGCCTGTGCTGGGATTAAAGGCATATGTCACTATGCCTGGCTTAGCATTTTTTTTATCAGATTCCTAAAGGGTCCTTCCTGGGAGGATTTCAAAACATCCCCCACATTACAGAGGACAAAACAATCCCATGGAAGGGTCCTGAGTTGCCCCAAATCACGTAGTAACTTCAGAGATTAAACTCATGCAGGAAAAGTAGACAATTGAGATATTAGAAAGGCCTTGGTTGACCATAGTCACATATCAAGGATATGATGAGAGTCTTTGCCCGGGGGGGGGGGGCACGGGACACGGGGGGACGGGGATGGGGACGGACAGCACCTGTACACTTGACACAACATTTGTTACAGGAACCTATGTGCATGTGTGTGCATGTGGAGGTGTGTGCACTTGCACATGCCACAAATAGCATATGGAGGCAAGAAGATAACAGGATTAGTTCCCTCTTGCCATCATGTGGGTCTTGGACTTGGCAGCAAGCACTTTTACCTGTTGAGCCACCTTGCTGCTCCTATCTATGCCCGTATGTAGGCCATGTAGGCTTGCAGGGCTTCCTACCCTGACTTGCAACTGAGGAAGAAGCCCAGAGGTGGTTAAAGGTCACCCGTAGCAGGCAAAGGTGAGGCCTGTATTAGAGCTTCAAATCCCTTGCTGAGTTCTGTGAGCTAGTAGTGGGTTTTGTGGTTTAAAAAAAAAAAAAATTGGGAAATAACTCTGTTAAGTACAGCTGGGTAAGTTTGTTCACAGTAGGGCATCTTGGGATTCTTAATTTGCTAATGTTCACTGTAATCTGCCAGAAAGGCATAAAGTGGGTAGAATTTCTAAAACTTAATGATGGCATCTCCCCTCCCCCTTTTAGGTCTGTTCATTTTTTGTTACACTAGTGTTCCTGATGAGCACAGTTTGGGAAAGTATGGCCATAATTCGTTTTTCTTAGTAGCTGATCTTCGTCAAATTACTTGAGAGCTTGTTTGAGAGCAGGTGGATCTCTGTGAGATTGAGGCTAGCCTGGTCTACATAGTGAGTTTTAGTGGTGGCCACAGGGATACCCTGTCTCAGAAAACAAAAACAGTTTTAAATCCCATCTAAGATCTGCTCTGTGACTAGAAATCTCTGTGTGTGTGTGTGTGTGTGTGTGTGTGTGTGTGTGTGTGTGTGTGTGTGTATGTGTGTATGTGTGTGGTTTGTGTTTGTGTTGGGGAGGTGGTGTATATATAGAAGCCAAAGGTTGACATAGGGTATCTTCCTCACTTGTTCTCCAACTTAATTTTTGAGACAGCGTCTCTCACTGAACCTGGGGCTCACTGATTGGGCTAATGTAGTTGACCAGCAAGCCCTAGATCCTTCTGTCTCTGCTTCCCCAGTGCTAGGATTATAGGCCTCCTTTGCCATACTATTTACTTGGGTGCTGGGGGTCCATGTAAGCAGATCCTCATGTTTGCCTGGCAAGCACTTTACCGATTAATTGAGCCATCTTCCTAGGCCCAGTAATCTAATCTACATTTTAATAAGCCCTGGGTATGATTTGTACACACTCTAGAAGCAGTAGCAACAGAAAGAACTAGGCTAGAATCCCGCCTTTACCACTCACTACTTATATTGTCCTTGGACGGACCATTTAAGGGCTCTGAGCTTTAGTTTCCTCACTAGTAGAAAGGTAAAAACAAAGCCCCTGCGAAGGATGAAACGAGGATAGAATGCAGCAAAGCATATAGGGAGCTTGGCACATTGCTAGGACACAGTACTTGCCAGTATATGGTGGCAGTGCTGTTGCCATTGTTACTTACCACACTGCTGGGCAAGACAGGGAAAGCAAGCACTGGGAGAAAATGTCTGGACCAGAAGAAATGATGCTTTGGTCTAAGGGAGGAAAACTGGTTGTTTGAAATCACCCAGCGGCTCAGACAGCACTGCGTCTCCTCCACCCACTGCATAGCCCTAGAGGATTTTAGCCTATTGCTAGGAGTCACAATTCCTGTAATTTTCCAGTGCTTTCAGCCTGACATGCCCAAACACAGCGTGGGTGTTGGGGTGGTAAACATCAAATACTCTTTGGTTCAGTAGTAGAGAGTGCCTGATGGATTTCAGTGCTTAAGAAATTGGTCTTGAAGTCAGAGAGACTGGTTTTCAAATCTCTGCTACATGCTTACAGAAGTATATTGCAAAAGTCTGAAGTTCAGTTTCCCCTTCTTTAGAGTGGGGTTGTAACGGTACCACTTCAGAGTTACTGTGACGATTAAATGAGACAATCCACGCAGTGCTTCCTCCGTGTGTTGTTGGTATGTAGTAAATACTCCAAGTGGAAGAGGAATGCAGAGACGCAGACTGTAGAATCGGGATGTAGTGTAAGTGGGAGTAGGCAGAGGGCACTAGGGCAGTGCGGGAAGGCTACCCAGGTCGGTGGAGGGGCAGGAAGAATCTCCAGTACAGGAAGTAATTTTGCAAAGACCAGGAAGCAAGTAAGACAGTCCAGAATTTGGAGCAGTTTTAAGATTGGTCTGGTTTTAATGATGGGAAGAGGGTAAGAAAATGAGACCAGAAGTGCTAACAAGGGCCAGATCCCAAAGGGTTGCTTGTTTGGGGTGGTGATTCCCTCCTCGGTGTACTGCGGGAGGGAGCTTCATCGCATTTGTCCTCAGTTTTCATACTTCGGGGCCTGAGAGAATGGATTGAAACAAGGAGGCCAGGTTCAAAACTTCGGACTACTCTAGACTAAGGAGAGCAGTGAACTGGTGAAAGCTGGTCTGAGAAGCGTTTGGTAGGTAGAGTCGAAGAAACATGATGCTTAATTGAGGTGACAGAGGAAGGGAAGAGGAAGTGCCCTGGAGGGTACCGAGGTTTGGATCTGACCAGTGGGTGGCAGGAGTACTAGGAGATTGAACGCAGAGATGCTTAAGGTTGGAGGGAAGGCGAGGAGGCTGTTGAATATGTGGGGCTGCAGCTCGGGGGATGAAGCTGGACAGACAGATTTTCGAATGTCAGCTCAGTGGTAGTAATGAAGTCTTGGGACAGTCTTCTGCTCATTGTTCATTGGTTGCATGTTTCTTCCCTTTAAATATTTTAGAGACTGCTGATATATGTCCAGACCATTGCTTCCGTCTTCTTGTGATTGTTTAACCCCTTAGCTTAGGCTCCTGCCTCGTCTAGCAGGCGCTTGGTGGGTAGATTTGGGCAATGGCTCTTGCGTTTCCATTGTAGCCTCCTCCTGTCTTCATCAAGAATCAGTATGGACCAATGTTTGGTACTTCTGAGCCTCACAACAGTCTTGAGGGTAGAAGAATGAGCATTGGAGCTGAAAGAAACGCAGAAATTTCTGAATAGACTCTGTTACTAAACTCAAGGTTGGGTGAATGGCAATTGTGGATTGGGAATGACTTTTCAGGGCATGACTTGTGTTACAAATGGAAATATTGCCTAAGCTTGTAACCAAGTTAAGCCTGTTTTTGAGGGCATTTAGCAACACTTATTCGATCCTTCCCACTGCCTTCCTATTGTGTGATCAGCTTGTTTAAATCCAGGCAGCCTCTAGGAAAACAGTGTGAATAATCTTACCAGGCCTTGGGCTCCTCTTGTAATCCACTTTTATAAGTTAGGCTAAACACAGCTTCAATCTTAGATTATGCGCTCTATTTCTCCCTCATGCCCTAAGAACAGTGTATGTGTTGTGGTAACACTGCTGAAAGCAGCAGCCTTGGAAGCAGTTTGGAAACAACAGTTGACCACAATAAGTGTTGTACAACATGAGGGCTCGGGTTGGTAACGTGTTTGTGGTTTTGCATGCTGTTCTGGGTCAGTAAGGGATCAGAAAAGGCAAATTCTTCCCTGATAAAAACCTCAAGTTTCCTTAAGACAAAGTTCTTTGTTTGTTTCCCATACAATGCTTAAGTTTGCTGTCAACAGAGCACACTATTTGTTCAAGGGAGACAATTCTGAGAGAAATCAGAACTTCACTTTAGGATAGATCGGGCTCGCCCTTGGTTTAAACAACTGAAGGAGTTAGTCTTTCTTTAATGTGGCACTGCCATATTGTGGTTCCCTCATGTGAGGAAGACTCTCTCTGCTCTGAACTCACAGTGGAGGGAAAGGGGAATTTTTAGGAAGTCTCAGCTGTGCTTGGGTATGTCTGAGTCACGGTGAGCTTGAGGCTCTGCTCACTGCCTGTGTCCTGTGCTTACCGCTTTCACTTTTTGTGCTCAACTGCTTCTTTGACAAATACAAACTACCTTCACTTTCACTTTTTTTTCCTCTGAGGGAATTCTTTGTCTCCTGAATCTTGTGTGCATGCACTGCAATTAAAGACTTAAAGGAACTGGAACAAATATGTCAATAAAGAAGTGTATGAACATCTAAAAATTATTTATTTTATGTGAATGAGATTTTTACCTGCATGTTTATAAGTGCACCCATGTTGTGCAATGTCCACAGAGTTCAGAAGAGGATGTAGGATCCCCTGGAACTGGAGTTATAGGCAGTTGTTAGCTGCCATGTGGGTGCTGGGAACCAAACTCAAGTCCTCTGCAAGAACAGTCAGTGCTCTTAACCACTGAGCCAACTCTCCAGGCCCTGGTGAGAACTATTTTCTTAAGAGCTTGCCAATCAGAAAGTATCATTTCATATTTATTTGCTATAACATCTATTTTTCCTTTAGAAAAATGACCTTGAACCCCATTCTCTGTAACAGCTGTGAGATCTTTACACAAGGAGGATGGGGGCCCTTCATGGGCAGGGCTTTTCTCCAGTGACGGAATGTGGGAAAAAAATTCTCCTGTTTGAGATACTTCCTTAAGGCATTTTGGAAAGTACTTTGTAGGCAGAGATCATTTATTATATTACCAGTTCGTAGAGAACTAGGCAGAGGAGGTGTGTGGGGTTCAACAGCAGGTGGTTTTTCTGTAAGTTCTCCTTTTTTCTCTTGATAACGTTGTAAACCTAGTCTAATTTGATTCCAAAGATTCAAATGTTTCAACTGAACTGGTCCTAGGCAGCAGCATAACAGGCCACCAAATCTTTCTCAAGATTCTGAATCACGTGTCCCATGGTTGGGATACTAGGGACAGTCATTTCCAAATAACGTTTAAATGCTCATAAAGGGGCTGGAGAGATGGCTCAGCAGTCAAGAACACTGACTGCTCTTGCAGAGGACTTGGGTTCAAGTCTTAGGACCCACATGTGGGTCCTAATAAAAATAAAAATAATAAAACATTTTTTAAAGAAAGAAAAATAGTACTCACCACTGCCCAATGGAGTCTGTCTCCAGGAATGGATAGATGAATGCTGGTCCATTGCTGCTGATAAGCAAAGGCAGCACCCCATTATGAACATTATTTATGATCAATTAATCTGACAAGGGAAATTTCCAAACAGTGGAACTTGTTAGCTCTCAGACGATGAGAGAACAAAGCAGTCAAATGTTTCAACTGAACTGGTCCTAGGCAGCAGCATAACAGGCTGCAAGGGTGTGGAATAAAGTCCCCGATTGCAGCACCCTCTCAGGGTCCTTTTCCACTATTAGACAAAGACCTCAGAACCCTTTATGTACAAGCCATGGAAAGAAAAATAGACAATCAGCTGCTGCCGCCGTATCTTTCCTTGGCTTATGAGAATGCAGATTCCTACTGTGAAAACTTTATTCTGTAGTTGCTTCCCTTTCCACACTACTGCTGATACGAAATTAAAAAAAAAAAAAAAAGCCAAAGTGTTTGCACTAAAGAACATAAAGCCAAATTCTGGTAACAGCTTGAGGCCTCCTACATGTTTGAGATGTGGAGAAGACCATTTCCAGAAAGAATGTAAGCAAAAAGATGCTGATAAATCTCAATCTAATACAGTCCCTTCTGAACTAGATGCCCAGTGTGAAAATAGTTTTCACCTAGCCAAGCATGTCCATCTAAATTTCATAAACAAGGGAAAGTGCACACCAGGGATCAAACTAGCCCTCCTGTTCCCAGCTTTGGATTCTGACAGTCCCACATTCAGCCCAGCTCCCCAACCTCAAGACAGTAAAAGACTTGCCAGTACTAAAAGTAAGACAAGATTAGAATTATCTGAAGTTGAAGATACAAAATTAAAGTGTAATAGGAGAAATAAGCACAATCCCTAGAAACTTGAGGGGCTTAGGAAAATTTTTTGACTTGGTTTTAAGTGAATCAAATTAGACTGTGAAGGGAATTTGTATTTGCCCAGTGTTATTGATTCAGAGTATACTGGTCAAATTCATACTATAGTTTATTTTCAGCTTCTCCAAGAAATTCTGGCTTTAACCCAATCAGCACAGTTAACTATTCCTTATCCAACCCCACAAAGCCTTGTTGATGGTTGCCAAAATCAAAGACTTGATTCCACAGGTACATACTAGACTTAATTGATGTCTTAATTTGATAAACCTTATATCATAGTTTTAGTTAACCAGATCCCCATAAAGGCCGTTAGAGACACAGAGTTTTAGACATTCAAGGGGTTGGTGGTAAAAGTAATCCCGTGTGAAGCACCACAACCATGTGTGCAATTTTCTAAACTCTACCAGCCAGTTTTCAACCCTCTGTCTTACCCTTTGGGGTAGACCTCCTTTCTCAATGGGGTTGAGACACGTGACCTGACTGTCCCTTTTCCTAGAGGCCACTGAAAAACACACCTACCCAAATGTTCTTGGATAGAAGTTCTCCCTGTTTAGGTAGGCCAGTGGCCAATTTAGGGTGACTTTTTTATCTACTAATCCAAGAACAACTTTAGGCCCACCATATAGACCTGTCCTTTAGCAAGTAGAGTACAGTCTTCTGTAGTCCAGAAACGTCTGGTAAACGGAGGCTTTACCCGGTCTCCATGCTGTTAATGCTTCTGTTCGTCCTTTGGAAAACATCAGCCTGGAGTTCCCTCTCCTGCTGTAGTCCCTCAGAACTGTCATGTTATTGGTACTGGTTTAAAAAATTGCTTTTTTTTACTATTCCTTTACACCTGATGGTAAAGATTTGCTTTGTCTGAGCCTACTCTCAACAATCAAGCCCCTTGTCTCAGTTTTCAGTGGAAAGTTCTCCAGGGCATGATCAATAATAGCTCTACCTTCTATCAATAACAGAAAAATAAGGCAACAGTACCCTATTAGACAAAAATTTCCTAATGCAACTGTTTTGGAAGATTTACAACTTTTCATTACAAAACTTTCATTTGCAGGTTGCCCCGGACAATTGTCTATTCTGAAAAAGATAACTTTAAATTCTTTTCAATAGGGACTGGAGAGATGGCTCAGCGGTTAAGGGCACTGGTTGCTCTCATTTTTTTGGCCTCTCTTAAAGGAGACACTGACTCAGATTCACCTCGCATTCTAAATCCTCTTGCAGCAACTACAGCTAGTAGCTCTGGCTTTATAACAAAGACAGCTTTTTTTTTTTTTTTAAATGCATATGAGTATATTGCCTGCAAGTATTTAAGTGCACCTATGTCATGCAGTGCCCGCAGAGGACAAAAGAGGGTGTCGGATACCCTGGAACTGGAGTTATGGACAGGTGTTAGCCACCATGTGGGTGCTGGGAACCCCAGTCCTCTGTAAGAGCAGCCAGTACTCTTAACCACTGAGCCGTCTCTCCAGCCCCTAGAACAATTTCTTGTCGATGCTTAGATTCACCTCTTTTAATAATTCTCTCTCCCTTACAGCAGCCACTGGATGTTTAACTCCCTCTTTAGCAGTTTTAGAATGGCCATTCCCAGCACACCTAAAAAAACATTTTACCCCAAGTTAATAAAGAATTACACTTATTCAACAGGGCTGAACCAGAGCCATTCAGTTTAACAGACATGATCCTGATTTTATTTATCCTTCCATATCTCAAGACAATTTCAGCTTTATTTACAGACCTCAGAAGAATGGCAAACTTTCCTGGTTTAAAATTTCCTTTTACCGCCCTCCTCTGAAGACTATGGAGTTCCATTTCCACCCGAGTCTTTTCTCCCATAAATACACACCCCATTCCTAATGCAATAGCTGTTTTTTTCAGATGGAGCCAACAAATCAGGCGAGGAGCCATCAGGTGGCGTGCTAATGCTAGAATATGGCACTTTCTTGTAACGTCGGGGCAACCACCACTCAGTGGGCAGAACTTTCAGATGCTCTTTCTGCTTTCCAGCAATTCCCTAATCAATGTTTCAGTTTACTACCTAACTCTTAAATGACTAAAGCCATTCCACTTTTGTTTTAAGCCACTTTGCCTCATACCTTAGACTCCTTCTTATTATGAGTATTTACTCCTATTCAAAGCTTCCTTCCTACAAATTCATCCTGTTTTTATTTAGCACATTTGATCCTGTACAGAATTATCTGGCCTTCTAACAAAAAAAATAATAATTTCAGTTCTTAACAGATACAAGCTCAATAAATTATCCAGTCCTGTTTTGACTGTCAGTGTAAGTTGCCCCAGCAGATTGTTCCTTATTGGGCCCGACCAATCTGAGAGTCAACACCCTCCCTTAACCCCCACCACCCCCACCCCCACTCCCGACTCCTGTCTTCATCCTAATGATTTTTGGCAAATGGGTGTAGCTCACATAAGTTTCTTTATGCTTTTCAGGCTTTATCCTTGTTACCGCTCAAAGGCATGAATATGCTTGAGCTATTTGTGGACAAGTTAACTGCTTCCTTTCTAATGGGGGGGGGTCCTAAAATAAGACAATGACCCACATACGCATCTAGAACTTTTCTCTCTTTTTGCCAGCTTTGGGAAGTTCATGTATCTTATGGCATTTTCTATAACAAGCCATGATTAAACGAGCCCCTTTCTTATTCAGAAACCAAAGGTATAAAAAATAAAGGGGGAAGAGGAGATCACCTGCTCAGGGACAACCTACTAAAGCAATTTGTACCTTAAGTTTTAAAAGCCATTCCTCTTGGGGCGGGAGAGATGACTCAGAGGCTAAGAGCATTTACTAGCTGCTCTTGAAGAGGACCTGGGTTCAGTTCTCAGCACCCACATGACAGCAAACGTCCGTCTGTAACTCCAGTTCCAGGGAATCCAATGCCCTTTCCTGACCTCAGGCATTGCACAATGCAGGTGCACCTACATATGTGTAGACATTGCACTCGTACACATAAATTTTTAATTGTTCCACTTAATCCCTCCCCTCAGTATGCGAGGAAAAGCATCATAAAAATAAGATTTACCAAAACATATAATTTTATATGAACTCCCTCAAGGGCCCACCCAGTGGCTGGGTCCCATTCCTTGAACTTGGGGCCTAGATTGCACATGTGTGCTTTGTCCTACAGGCCTTCTCTGAATCCCAGCCTGGCTGGTAAAGCCATGCTGTGAGCTAGCTTGAGAAGACAACAGCCTGACAACAGAACGAAGATCCTCTCCTGAATTTCAGCTGCACGTTGAAAACTCTGAGCAAGTCGGCTGGAGAGACGGCTCAGCGGCTAAGAGCACTGGCTGTTCTTGCAGAAGACCCAGGTTCTAATCCCAGCACCCACATAGTGGCAAACTAGCTGACTGTAACTCAGTTCCAGGGGATCTGATGTCCTCTTCTGTCCTCCAAGGGCATTGCATGACAAGGGTGCACTTACATACATGCAGGCATAACACCCATACACATAAAAAAATAAATAAACTAAAAAACTTGAAAAAGAAAACTCCAAACATGTCGATAGCTCCAAACACCTCAACAGGTCCGAACATGTGACAACCCCTTACTTGAACAGCTCTGCTGGCTAGAATTAGCTCCCATTAGGAGAATTTCTACAACTTCAACATCCAGCTGGCCATCCAACCTGGGAAGACCTCAGAAAAATGACCATTACAGCAGAACAAATCCTTGAGAACACCGGGTCTGCAAAACCCCTGAAAGGCTCTTGCTTCCTATGTTGCTACAGTCACTCCCAATTCCAGTAAGGTGATATTCCTCCAGCACACTCCACCTTAACCAGCCGCCTGCCAGTGGTCACCACCCACTGATGAGCTGCTACTTTAACAGAACAAATACGAGAGCTGTGGGAACAACGTCCTGGGCATGCCTCCCATTATTCCTGTCACAAATGGAAATTTTACATAATTTTTTTTTTTTTTTTTAGATACAGTCCCCCAGTAGCACCAGCTGACCTGGAACTTGCTATGTAGACTAGGTTGGCCTCAGATTTACAGAGGCAGGCACCTCTGCCTCCCAGAGGTGTGCACCAACATACCCAACTTTTACCTAATCCTATATCCAGTTTAATCACATTCTGAGATCATCTGACCTGTGTTCGGACTGCCTTCCGACTGTGTGATCACCTTGTTTAAGTCTAGGCAGCCTTTAGGAAAACAGTGTGGGCTCCTCTTATAGTCCACTTAAAAAAATTTTTTTTAATCATTTTTATTTTATGTGTATGAGTGTATTGCCTGCTTGTATATAAGTGCACCCCTGTTGTGTAGTCCTCATGCACGTCAGAAGCGGATGTTGGATCCCCTGTAACTGGAGTTACAGATGGTTGTTAGCTACCATATGGGTGCTGGGAATCGAGAGCAGCCAGTACTCTTAACCACTGAGGCATCTCCCTAGCTCCCTTGTAATCGACATTTACAAGCTAGGCTAAACACACAGCTTCAATCTTAGATTATGCTATTTCTCCCTCATGTCCTTACCAGGAACAATGTATGTGTTGTGGTAACACTGCTGAAAGCAGCAGCCTTGGAAGCAGTTTGGAAACAAAAGTTGACCACAATAAATGTTGTAAACAACATGTGAACTTGGGTTGGCAATGTCTTTGTGGTTTTGTATGCTGTCCTGGGTTAGTAGGGGTCAGAAAAGGCAAGTTCTTCCCTGATAAAAATTCTAGTTAAAGATTCTTTTTTTAGCCAGGCATGGTGACACACACCTTTAATCCCAGCACTTGGGAGACAGAGACAGGTGGATCTCTGTGAGTTCAAGACCTTCCTGGTCTACATAATGAGTTCCAGGCCAGCTGGGGCTACAGGAGGAACCCTGTCTCAAAAAGACCAAAGAATTTTATTTTATCATGTATATTGACTGCATGAATGTGAATGCACCCATGTCGTGATGCCCACAGAGGTCAGAAGAGCATGTCAGTTCCCTTGAAACTGTAGTTATGGATGTTTTTTAGCTACTCTGTGGGTGGTGGGAACCAAATCCAGGTCCTCTGCAAGAGCAGCCAGGGTTCTTAACCACTGAGCCACCTCTCCAGCCCCTAGTTAAAGACTCTTTAAGATTTCCTCATTCCTTTCCCATACCATGTTTGAAGTTCCTGTTCAGTAGAGTACAAGGGAGTTGGTTCTGAGAGAAAATCAGAACATCAGAACAGATCAGATTCACTCTTGGTCTAAACACCTGAATGAGTTAATCTTTCTTTAATGTGGCATTGCCATATTGGGGTCTCTTCTGTTATGTGGCTCTCAAACTGACCTGTGTGCTGGAGTGAAAAAAGAATAGGATTCATCAGAAACTTCCTGAGTTTTGAGTGCTGAAAGATCCCTACTCCAAGCTCCCCCTTCCTCTGTCCACTGTCAAAAGCCATCATTTTGTTTTCGTTTTATTTTGCTTTTTGTGACAGAGTCTCACTGTGTAGCCTGGTTGGCCTGGAATTCACTGTATAGACCAGGTGAACCTTGAACTCATAGAGACCCACTTACCTCTGCCTCCTGAGTGCTAGGTTTAAAGGCATGTGTCACCATGCCCAGCTGGCAGCCATCTTCTTTTTTTTTAAATTTTATTTCTAATCGTGTACATATGTGTGTGGGTATGAGCACATAGGTGCGAGTTCCTGAAGAGACCAAAAGAAGTGGTGTCCTCTGGAGCTAGAGTTATAAGCAGTTGACAGCCGCCCACTGTGGTACTGGGAACCAAACTCAGGTCCTCCAAAAGAGCCGGAAACACTCTTTAATTCCTGAGCCATGTCCAGGCCCCAAAGCCAGCATTTTTGACAGAGGTACTTAGTATAGTTCCTGGTACAGGTATGTTCAAGGCACACATACGTGCAGACTGTTTTGAGTCCCACCTTCCCATTCTGGCTGATGGTTTAAGGTGCATTATTAAACTCTCTGCACCTTCAGTGTCTCACCTCTGAAATCAGAATGATAGCACTTAACTCACAGGCTCAAGGAAACTCACAGGATCAAGAAAACCGTGCACGCCAAGTGAACTTAAAGCACCTAGCAGAGCCTCAGCAATTATGTTCCCCAATCTGCAAATATAGCTTATTCCAATCAGCTGAAGACCTAGAGATAGTTTTTCTATGATGCCTTAGAAACCGTGGAGACCTTTGTGTTTTTGCCCTCCACCTCTCAGTCTCGTGATCATGGGTATGAATGTTTTTAGGAAATATCTGGGAAGGATTGGCAGAGGTAGGGTAAAAGAACATGGAGCCGGGGATCTGGCTTTCATTTCTGGTTCAGACATTTACTCACAACTCAGTGACCCTGGGACCAGCCCCGTAGCTTCCCCAACTTCCTCCCAGCCCGGATCTGCCCCTATTGCTGGCTCTCCCTTCTCTGCAAGCTGGAAACCTGAGTCATTCTAAGCACTTCACTGTCTTCACTCCCCCTCCATCTCTTGCCTAATCTAATTAGTTGCCAAGTCATGTCTAGTCGAACTCTGAAATAGCTTCAGGATCCATCCCGTTCTCTCCATCCCCAGGCCTGCTGTCTGGCTCACGCCTGCCCGACACCTGGGCTGCTGCAGCCTCCCCCCTAGCTCATCCTGCACACGGTTCATTCTCCAAACAAGGCTCTGATCACATTCCTCTATCAGAAACCCTTCTATGGGTGCCGTCCCCCCCTGCCCCCGCATAAAACCTTAACTCTAATTTAGAGTGGTGCTCATTTGTTCAGATGTTTATGGAGGCTTGCAGGTGCCAGGCACCATGCTAGGCCTTTAGGTACAATGAGAAAGAAGCTCCTGGGGAACTTAGATTTGGGTGGGGGAGACACTGAACAGACAGAATGACTCCTAGGCACTGATAAGCCAACTGAAAAGGTACAGGAGAGGTACGTGGTCAAGGAGAGGGTGAAGAGCTTGCCTTTCTGGGTTCACACTATGTTCTTGGCACATCATGTCCACTCATGAGTGTGCTTTGTATGTCTTCTCCTTGCCCTTTTTGGTGGAATACACCCATGTCCCCCAGACTAACTCATCACTGATGTCACCGCTGTCCCTTTCAGGGTGCCTTCCTGGGCTCACTTCATGAATTCATCATGCACTTATTTAGTAAATAAAACCAATTTCTCTGTCCGTGCCTCCTTTTGCAGATGCTAGTAAGGCACCAGATTGTATCATTTGTGGGCTGTTGAAGCAAGATTGCATTTTGGTTTATGCCCCAGGTATGGAGGCAAGCAAAACATCACTGTTCTGTAAATACTGAGTGAAATCGCTTAACAGTTCTGCATTTCAGTTTCTTCATTTGAGAAACAGGCCTACTGATGTCTTCCCTTTGTTAGAGGTTGTTGGTAAGATCTTGCCAGTATTGTTTATAAAGGTGTAAAATATGTGTGAGGTCTTAAATTCAGGGCAGGGCTCAGTGGCACCAGACTACCCAGGCACCCATGCCTTGTGATAGTTGGAAGAGCCAAAGACCTGTCTAGCTGTTCCTGCTGTGTTGTCCTGAGGGTGTTTCTCAGGTGGGAGGGCTGTGCCTCAGGTGACCTTGGCCTAGTACAACCTGTAGCTTTCTTTGCTCACAAGGCTTATAGTGAAGTAGTTACTTCTGGCTTACTGTCTAGCCTATCTTTTGGGTGTACCAGACTCTAGAGTCTCTGCCATCTTTCTGCCCTCCCCTGGAATCTTGTTTTCTGTTTAAGGAAGGAACAGTATCAGAAAGTGGTCCGGCCCAATCTTTACCTTCAATTCACAGACTTGGGCAAGTCCCTTCCCCTCTCCCAGCCTTAGTTTCCCGTTTGTGAAATGAGAAGATTATTATATGGCTGGTCTTCGGGGAACAGTTCCCGCCATACTTCCACCTCTTGGGGATCTTGTTCATTCTTTTAGTACCAGCTCAAAGTAAACCCTCTCATGGGAAACCTCCCTGTTTTACCTTCTTTCCTCTGCAGTTCTGGCTCTGGCTTATGTGTCCCTGCTAATCATGTGTTTCTTATACGTTCCTTGGTGTTGTAGGGTAGCCCCATACCCCTCTGCTAACTGTGAGCTCCTTTAAACTGTGAGTTCTTCTTTAAACTTTTCATAGTAGCTGACCCAGAACTTTTCTGATAGTAATCCTCATATAATAATAACAGTAGAGCAGTGTTTAGTTATATTTGCCTTGTGTAAGGCACTGTTGGAAGGTTTGTTTTTCTTCCATTACTAGGTCTTCAGGATGCTCTGGAATCATTCTGAGGCATCTGCCAGACTCTTGCAAGGCAGAGGACCCCACATGGTGGGCCTGTGGAGCCCCACCTGGATTCAGTCAAAACAGCTTTCTTTGAAATATATATATTTGGTTTTGAGACATGCTTTCACTCTATAGCCCAGGGTGATCTGAAACTCACTATGTGGTTCAGGCTAGCTCAAACTTGCAGTTGATCCTACTGCCTTAGGCGCCCAAGTGCTGGAATTACAGGTGCAAGCCAACACACCCAGATACATTATTCTATTTGTGAAGAAGCTGGCTTAAGAAGCAGGCCAGCAAGATGACTCAGCAGGTCAAAGTGCTTGCTGCCAAGTCTGATGACCTGAGTTCAATCCCTGGAATCCACACAGTGGAAGGAGAGATTCAGCTCCTGCTAGTCATCCTCTGACCTCCACATGCACATAGCACACATGTGCACATAAATAAATAAACAAACAAACAAACAAATAAATATTTAAAAGTTATTAATAAGAAGCAGGTTCAGAGGGATGAAGTCATGGCCCAGAGTGATGAAGTCGGCCGATGAGAATAGTTCTGAATCAAGCAAGGTCTCTTGTAACCTCATTGTCAGAGAGAGTCTTGCCAGTAGTTATGACCACTTCTAGGGAAGAAGAACTTCCAGCATGCTGAGTGGAGGAGGTGGCTGAGGCTGCTGCTTGCTCTCTCTAAAGAAGCCCCCCTTACTTGGGCAAGCAGGCCCCTTTTAAATGAAGCATGAATTTGGCCTTAGACCCAAGGGTGGCTATCAAGCACAATAAAAAGAGAAAGCTAGGCTTTGAGTACAGGCCACTGGGGCTCTTACAGGTTGATGTTGATTCTGGAACATGTATAGAATCTATACCACTCTCCAAGTTGGGCAAGCTACTTTCTGTGCCCTTGAGCTATCTGGTCTGCAGCTGTGTTGGGCCTCTGTTGTACCAGATCGATATGGAGATGTGAGGTAGAGTCCATGGCTAGTGATACATTGAGTGATCTAGGTAGGGAATGCTCCCGTGTACACTCTAATCTGTAAATGCCTAGCCTTTAAGCCAGGGACTTAGCTTCTGGGCCTGGCTCCCCACACAGTTTGTATGTGCCTTCTCTGAACTTAGCTTCCCTCTTAGAGGGAGGCTATCATTAATAGTTAAAATCATATCAAGTGCTCGCTGTGTCCCAGGCCCTATGTTGGAGGGCTTCCTGTGGCTAGTCTCATTCATACGGCAGCCTGAGGCAGGTGCTGTTATTCTCATTTTACAACAGAAGATGCTGAGGTTTAGTGAGAGTGTGTCATTAATACAGTTAGTAAGTGGCAGAACCTGAACTAAACTGGCCTTTGACCATTGTACCATATTGCCTTGGGAATAGGATTACCTCCACCTGCCTCAGAGTCATGAGGATAGGAAATGTTTGTGCGTTGTTAGCTAGCACAGAGTAAGGAAGACCTGCTGTAGATGGATCCATGTTGTGGATACATTACTGGGGGCCGATGAGGGTTGGGGCGTGTAGCAGAGACTACATTTGTGCCGTGAACTTTTTAGGTAGAGATGGTGGTCCCAAAGGGTGAGCATTTAGAATTCTATTTGGTTCACTTTGTTCAATTATATAAAATAAACATTTACTAGGCATCCATTGTATACCAGAAGCTGGGATCAAGCCAAACATAACACCAGTCCTGTAGAGCCCCTTGTGCAGGAAAGAGGAGTTAGAAAGACAGGGTTCCAGACTGGGCTCTGCAGATCATTGGTGATATGACCTCAGGGAACTTCATAGCATCCCTAGAAGCCTCAAGGCTATCTGAGCAAGGGGCTGATAAGTCCAGCCCTACCTGTAGAATCCGTTGGAAGAAAGGCACTGCAAGTACTTTACAGCTGTGAAGTGTCATGCTGTGGCTAATTCTGTCCTGACCTATACCTTGTTCTTCCTGCAGGGTTCCCCAGGAGCTGCAGGACAGATGTCTGGAGTCCCTCCCGGTGGCTACTACCCTGGACCTCCCCATGGTGGAGGGCAGCATGGCAGTGGGCTCCCCCCTGGTTATGCCCCTGCGCCTGGAGGGCCCAATCCTGGGGGACTCCCCTCTGGAACTCCAAGAGGGCCATATGGTGGTGTGGCTCCGGGGGCCCCCTATGGTCAGCCACCTCCAGGTTCCTATGGTCCACAGCAGCCCGGGCCTTATGGACAGAGTAAGTAGAATCTTGATCGCTGAAAGTCTAGAACCTCTGACCTGGGCTGAGCTACCTGTGGCCCATTCTTTCCTTCCTCTAGGTGTGCAGGCACTCCTCAGTCTCTGGCACATTGTCATCTTGCTTCCCACTTTGCCTGTACTGAAAGTGAGAAGCCTACCAGTTAGCTTTTCTAGACTAGCATCTCCAGTCTCCTTGGCTTACAACAAGCATTTATTTCTATTGCTTGCTCACACTTATTCTTGCTTGTGTGTTGTCAGCAACTGCAGGTTGGCAGCTGAGTTTCTGCTTCATGTGTCTTTTTATTCTGGGATCCATGCTAAAGGAACATCCCCTGTTTGGAATATGTTGTCTTTGGGGCAGGGAAAAAGAAGAGGAAGCTGGCAGGGATAGATGTGCCTCTCACAGTTTCTTCTCTGGAGTACCGCTGTGTCTCATCTACTAAGCACATCCTTTGTCAAGCCCAACCCCAGTAGCTCTCATAAGGAGCTGCTTAAGCCATTAGGCAGTGGAAGGGATATGGTGCTTGTATTGGGAAGGCAATCAGCAGATAATTGAAGACAACAATGTAGTTTCTGGGGGAAAAACTCCATTCCTATGGGAGGGCAAGATGGTGGAGTTAGTGAAACCTTGTGATCAGATAACTTACTGACCTGAACTACCTCTTTAAGCTCAGTGCCCACCTCAGTGAAACAGACAATGCCACTGCCTCACAGGCTTGTCAGCAGGGAGTAAATAAGAAGCTACAGGTAACACTGGGCGCCGCATCTAGGCTTCCTGGACAGTGCTCTGTGACAGGACTTGTTCAGGGCAGAGAAGTACTGATACTTGGTGCCATGGCAGGTGTGACCTGGGCCTTACCCTGACGCTGAGGCAAACAAGAGGATGAAAAGAAAGGAGAAGCACAGACCAAGGGGAGATGCTGGGCAAGATCCAGAAGGCAGGGGCCCAGAGAGTCAGTGAAGGCGGAGAGCCTTAGCTGGGGGCTCCAGCCTCAGTGAAGATTCCTAGCAGCCTCAGAGAGTCAGGGAAAATGGACGCCAGTCCCTGCTGGTCTCGTTTCAGTCAGCTCCTTCACACACTGATTGTTCTCAGGAGACCTAGCACCAGCAAGGCAGCCTGGAACCACTTTGGTGCATGGGAAGCATGTCCCGAGAATGCTGTGCTTAGGAAGCAAGCAGCATCTGAGTGAGTGTGCCCAGGGAGGTGGCTCTGGGGGAGATGCTCAAACCTCTGGGGTTCTGAGCACTGCCAGGCAGTGGCATTTATCTTCTCAGAGCCCAAGCATCTGGCCATTTGCTAGCAGCTCAGCAGTTCTGCAGTAGATTTCCACATCCTTTAAAGCCTTGTCTCTGAGCTCACAAGCTGTCTCTGCAGGGAAAGGAGGCCCCTGGCTCTGAGGCCTGTCGCCCAAGGGCCCAAGGCAGGCAGTAATCCCTAGAGCTGGAGGGAAAGGAGGATGTGCCTCACATGCTCAGATGCTCTCCCTCTGCTGTTTCCTCTTATTTGGCCATTGTTGCTCCTCTCCAGGGTGGCTAGCCACACCCCAGAGCAACATGCATAGAGCATGATCCATGTGTCGCCTGCTTTAGAATCCCTGGCTGGCCCCAGGTCCAGATTTTGAGTGCCACTGCTGTGGAAGACAGATCTGACTGTTAGCAGTGCCCCTTTGCCTGCAGGAAGAATGCCAGTGGCCTTCCCCACATGTCATCGCTCCTTCCCTTACATCCAGCCAAGACCTGTCAGGGTGCTCCGAGTGCCCCTGTGCCTTTGAACGTGCCCCGCCTTCTTCCCAGCTCCTCCTCATTCTTTCAGAACCAGTTGAAATACCCTCTGCTCTCACCCCTCCAGCCCCTGCTAAGGACTTTGTTTCCCTGCCGTCTCAGTGGTCATTCCAACTGTCCTGGGAACTGGGTTCATTTTAGAAATAGGGAAATCAACCTTCAAAAGGTTATTTATTTTACTTGAAGAACTAGCAAGGACTAGAGTCAGGATTTGAATCCAGGTCTACTCTGAATTAAAGCCAGAGTTCCACGTGAAGCGCATGGCCCATAGTTGCTGCAGGAACTTCCTGCCAAGAGTTGTAGCTCTCCCTCCTCAGCAACACTGCTGTTTTCTAAAGGTGGATGAGCCTGCCTGGGTTTCCTATACTAGATCTTCATTCAGGCAGCCTTCTTTCCCTCTGGCTTCATCTTTGGGCCTGTTCTCCACACTGCCCATCTCTGTCTCTGATACTTTCTTACGTGGAGGAGCCCTTTTGTGGGCAGTGAACTCTGCTTCACTAAGGTAGACCGACTTCTTGACTTCCTCCCCCTTAATATGCCACCTTATCCCTCAGATCACCTTTTCTAGAGAATTCTTGATGTACTAAAGGGGGACAGGAAATATAAAAAGCCAAATAAAGAAGTTATTGGGACTATGGGCCTTCATGGAGTAGAAATCACCTGCAAGCACTCATGAGTCTACATGAAAGGCCTCTGTCAGTGAAAGGATGTTGGCTTGCTAGAAGACAGGATAGGCAGATTTGTGAGGCGTAGTGGGTAGGTGTTCTCATTTTCTTTCTGTTGCTGTGATAAAGCACTTTGACCCAGAGGAATTTAGGGGCAGAAAGGATTTATTTCAGCTTGCCATCATTGAGGGAACTCAGGGCAGGAACTCAAACAGTAGCTTGAAGGCAGGAACCATGGAGGAACACTGCTTGCTGGCTCCCTCATGGACTCATGCTCAGCTAGCTTCCTTTTTTTATTTTTATTTTATGTGTATGAGTGTATTGCCTGCATGAATATAAATGCACCCATGTCATGTAATGCCTGTGGAGGTCAGAAGAAAGCTTCAAATTCCCCTGGAACTGGAGTTATGAACGGTTGTTAGCTGCCATGTGGGTGCCAGGAATCTAACTGGGTCTTCTGCAAGAGCAGCCAGTACTCTTCACTGCTGAGCCATCTCTCCAGCCCCTCCTGTATAGCCCAGGACTGCTTGTCCAAGGAATGGTACCACCGACAGTGGACTGGGCCCTCCCACATCAGTTAATAAGACAGTCCCTCCACAGGCATGCCCAAGGCCAGTATGCTGAGTAATCCCCTCGATCAAAACTCCTTTCACAGATGACTCCAGGCTGTAGAAAGCTGACGTTTGGGCTCATTGGGACCGCAGGGACAAGCTGTGGCCAGGTTCTGAGACTGGCTCCGGACAGTTATTTGACCTGGATCTTACGACCTCGGTTCCTGTCCTGTTCCCAGGTGGTGTCCCTCCCAGTGTGGACCCTGAGGCCTACGCCTGGTTCCAGTCAGTGGACACTGATCACAGCGGCTACATCTCCATCAAGGAGCTGAAGCAGGCCCTAGTCAACTCCAATTGGTCCTCATTCAATGATGAGACGTGCCTCATGATGATAAGTGAGTCCCTGCCCTTCCTTCCAAGAGCATGCAGGCTTGAGCAGGGCCAGAGCCACCAACAGTTGACAGAAGGGGGCAGAAAACCACTCTGAGGAGAACTAAGGCCAGCGAGGATTTCTGGGAGGAAGCTGGGCTCGGGTGAGACTTTCTTTACTTTGGATCCTTATCAGATTCTTGATTGCTGAGCTACAGACTCAGCATTTTTCAGCCGGGGACCCTTCCTCTGGTAAGAAGCAGCAGGGAGCGGGGCAGCAGGGATCCAAGTCTCAGAGTGAAGCTGCCAGGCCAGCAGGGAAAGTCCAGCCCAGGTGGGCAGGGCTGATGGCCAGTGGAGGGCCGAGTGCTGCATTTGGTGCCATGTCTCAGGCATGGGCGTCTGATCACCAGGCCTGGGTTCTCCAGCCTCGGGAGAAGGGCTGCGTCAGTGGTGCCCTTGGGCCTCGGTCCTGAAGGCTTCTTCTTTACATCCTTCCATCCAGACATGTTTGACAAGACCAAGTCTGGCCGTATTGACGTCTATGGTTTCTCAGGCCTGTGGAAATTCATCCAGCAGTGGAGGAGCCTTTTCCAGCAGTATGACCGGGACCACTCTGGTTCTATTAGCCAAATGGAGCTGCAGCAAGGTGAGGGCCATGGTGGGCACAGTGGGCGTGTGGAGCCAGACTCTCCTCTTTCCGCCTTAAGACAGACAGAGGGTTTTCCTTTACTGCCTAGTGCCTACCTATCGCACAGAATGCTGATCTCCATGCGGCCCCTCTCATCCTACCCTTCATGTGATCTGGCTGGGGCTCTGAACCAGGGCCAGGCAACACTGCGTCTGGAATCAAGGCCTGGCTCCCTCGTGACAGTTCTTGGCGGTGCTGGGTGGGATGGTCCCATATGGCAGGGAGTCAGAGATAAGAACTTGCACCCTAGCATACTTGGAGAACAGAGCATGTGGCTCTTTCTCATGATTCCAGCATGTGGCATGGAAAAAAGCCCCATGTGGAGGCTCAGATACGATCTGTTGCCACCTCTCATAAAAGACAATTTCTTTCTAATGCTGAGACCCAGAGCCTTCTAAAAGTTGCAGTTTGCTAAGGACCTGAGACTACAGATCTGCTTCTAGACTTTGTAAGTCAGAGCCTGCGGCATGGCTCAGGCGCTAGGTTAAGAGGATCGGTGGTTACTGTAGGTGTAAGACCGTAAAGCGGAGCTTCTTCACCTAGGAGAGGAAGGGCTGCTGAGAGAGTCTAGGTCGTTTGTGCTGGCCATGCATTTCAGTCAGACTTAAGTCTCTGGGGTGAGTACCCCATTTCTGCGTCTGGTAGAAGGGAAGGGTGATCAGTACCCATCACTACCTTGCCAGCTTGCCGTGGATGTTGGTAAAGTTGATAGCAACAACAAAACCAGCACTTACTGAATGCTTGCCATGCCCAAGGCAATGCAGTAAGCCTTTTAATAGGTTCATGTAATGCATTCTTCCCATGTGCCAGACCCTGACTGCTACTCTGCACCACTTGCTGAAGGAGCCTTCCCGGTCTCCCTTTTATAAATGAGGCTTAGTTACTCACCCAAGGGCCCTCAGAGCAGAGAGCTCAGATTGTACTGAGCGTGGCAGTGGGAGATGGGAAGCAGGATGTGGACCGTGACCTCGTTTGGGGACATGATGCTTTTATTTAAAAAACAACACTGTGTGCCGGGCACTGAGCTAAGTGCTTCTGTGATTGCCTTTCATCCTTACTGGATCCACCAGTTAAGTATTATCCCCATTTTAGTGGTAATAAGAGGGAATAGGGGCAGAGCAAGTAGGCCAAGGACTGTGCCTCCAGAACAGCTTGCAGCCCTTGTGCTGTGCTGCTGCCTCCGATGTCCGCCCTGGCCCGCGGGTAGGTGGTCCACACTGCCCTCTGTGATGCAGATGAATCAGAGACAGCCACAGGTAGACTGCTGTCCTCTCGGATTCTGTGAATCCTGCCTGGAGAACTGGGTAAGGGCAGGGCTTCCAGCCAAGGGAGACAGCTTCTGCGGTGCACCTCACATCCTGAACAGGCCCCAGGCCCTCTGTCCTCGTGCTCCTGAGCTGATTCCCCAAGTCCCCTGATGTGCTGTGCTCCATCCAGTGCTGCTGAGTGGTAGAGGTGTTCACCACCAGCTTCTCTCTGCTCTGTGTCCCTCCTTTCCAGCTCTGACTCAGATGGGCTACAACCTGAGTCCTCAGTTTACCCAGCTCCTGGTTTCCCGCTACTGCCGACAGTCCGCTGCTCCTGCCATGCAGCTTGACCGCTTCATCCAGGTGTGTGTCCAGCTTCAGGTGTTGACTGAGGCCTTCCGAGAGAAGGACACCGCTGTACAGGGCAACATTCGGCTCAGCTTTGAGGACTTCGTCACCATGACAGCTTCTCGGATGCTCTGAGCCGGCTGCCTGTAGGGAGTGGAGCACTCTGGGGACATTTCCTGGCTCCTTAGGGAAGAAGATGTGGGCCTCTCTTCTTTTCCCCCCCTTCTACCAAAAAAATCTCTTGCCTGAGGCAGCACTGCTCCCAAAGGGAGACTGTCCGGAGCCGCACATAGTCCCAGCAAGTGACTGCCCAGGAGCCCGACCTAGGAGAGGACTGGAAGTTGAGTATCCTGGCAGCCCTGGGCCGTGGAATGCCACAGGCTTGGAGCAGGAGTCTGGTCAGGAGTGGATTGGTGTCTGGTCAGCTGTGCCCTGGCCTCTGGCTTTGCTCTCTGATGCTGTCATCAGCTGGCCTCATTGTCTTGAATGGGCCCCAGGACCTTGTCTTCCCTAACCCAGCCTGTCACGTCAGATGAGCCCAGTTTCTACAAAGTGTAATGTGACTGAACATGGGGCAGATTTGCCTGGGGGAGCAGTGACTTGGATTCCTGACACCCACGGTCCTGTGTATCAACATGCAGCTACCTGAGGCCTTTCCTGTCCAGGAAGCTTAGACAGTTAGCCACCTGGGCATTTTTGACCAGGCTGCTGCCATCTGAAACTTAACCCCCCTCACTGATCTGCCATGCTCCGCTCAGCTTCAGTCCCCAGGGGACAGTTGTCACATCCTACTGCCAATATTGTTTTTAATTTCCTTTTTGTTTTCTCATTTGGGGCCAAAAGTCCAGTGAAACTGTAAGCTTCAATAAAATGATAAAATTAAAGTCCCCGGTTTCCCCCGTGACCCCATAGCTGTCTCCGCTCCTATCATCACTCGTCACCAGTGTGAGTGACCGGGCAGTGCTCACTAAGCCATGCCAAAGCAGCAGCCTTGGGGGCTAAGGCGAACGTAGTGAATTGTTCGCCTGTGTGAAGTTGCGGCCCTGCCCACACTCCTCTGTGTCTGGGCTCGGCTCAAAAGGCTGACTGTGCTTCTTGGAAGCTTTAGGGATGCCGTTTTGGACTGGAAGCAGCCACCCCAAACTTCTCATGGCATGGCCTTTTGATTATCTTAGGCCTGAGTTTTATCTCCCAGACAAACTCCATTTATGAAGTCATAACTTTTTCCTCACTTTTATTAAGCACAGACATCAGTACCTGCCAGTTGCATTTAGATCTGCGTGATACCCAGTCCACACCACATGGCTGTAACAAGCTGACAGAATTTCAATCAAAAGCCGAAGACACTAGATATTCTAGTTGCTGGGGGTGTGTGGGGCGGCTTATCATGGATAATGGTGTGATTATTCTCTGGCTTTGGAAGATGGAGATAAGAGCTCTGAGCCTCAGAGGCCTGCAGGATGGTGGATAGAAAGTGGCTCTGACTGCTCTATAGGGCACTGAGGCCAGCAGGCTTGTTGGGCACAGCCAATTCAGCCCTTCTGGGCTGCTGAAACTCTGGAGTCCCAGAGTTAGATGGCATCCAGTTCCCAGAGGCAGCGTTCCATGAGCAGAAGCCTAAGACCCACCATGGGGCTGGCTTCAACCTGCAGTGTCCACTGAAAGGCATCTTTATTTGTCTATGTGGTGCTGGGGTTGGAACCCAGGGTCTTAGACACTAAGCAAGCTTACACACTACTACCTAGCTATACCCCTGCCCCTCAAACTCATCTCTAGAATGGTGCCAATCTCAGTCTACCTTTGTGCTGGGAAGGGGTGCTGAGGGCCCAAGACCTGGGTGCACCCTTATAAAGGCATGGACGGCCTTGGGGCCTTGTCCTCGTGCCTCTTCTTAAACACACTGCAACTCCATACCAGTCTACTGACCCTATAGTTTGAATTCCAAGGCCAGTGGGAGTATGAAGTGACAGGACTGCCCACTGGCCTTGGCCAGCTGTGACTGCTTGGCTGGTAAGTCTGGAGGGCACAGGACCTCCTTAACACATGGTCCACTTGCTCTGGATGAAGTGGGATGCCTACGAGGAGCCATGTCTAGGCACTCCTGGGCTGGGCCCCAAGTCTCTACTTGACAGATGAGGTCAAGGAAGCCCACAGCTCCATTAATCAAGTTAAGCACACCTGCTGTGTGCCTGCCCACACTGGCCTCAGCCAGATGTCTCCTGATCCTCTCAGCAAAGCAGGACTCCAGAATGTGCTCTCCTGCTCTGGCAGTGGGGATCAGGGCCTTTGGCAGCCCTGTAATCAGCTCGGTGGCAGCCAGAGCACGTCTGGCCAAGTCTGTGGCTTTCTTTTTATCCTGTGAGTTCATAGAAAATAAATGAAGCCCTGATTTCCAAGAAGGTTAGGGCACAGTAAATCTGTCAGTCCCACTGTCTGCCCACCTACCTTACCTTTCAGTCCAGAGTTCATCGGGCAGGGAGCAGACAGTATGTCAAGGACTGGGGCCCTGGGCACTGGAGACTCAGCACTGCCAAGGAGACAGCACCATCTGTAGTCCAAGTCCATCTGAGGTCGGGGTGAAGGTTCTCAGATAATAGCATTCCAGAGCCTTCTTGTCTCGACATCCCCCAGCCGCCCCACCTTCCTCTACTAACCTGAGCAGCACAGATTTTGTGTAATGACAAGGAAAGGGAACATTCAGTGCCAGGCTTTTAATTACAGTTGCTTCGGGCTGCTGGCCTCCATGCTGAATGGCCACACTCCGAGAAGCCAACGAAGTCCACCCTACGGTGTGTGCAGTCCACACCTGGAGAGGGTGGCCTGTGTTCAGAGCCCACTGAAAAGGGCTAAACCCGAGTTAGTACACAGGAGCAACCTGGGCTTTAGGGGCTCCCCGGGCCAGATGGATATACATGTAGGGGCCTTTGGAGCAGACGGCAGGGAAGGCCTGTGCTGAGTAGGAGACAGGTCTTTGGGAGGAAGGCCAAGCTCAGAAAGGTCGATGGAGGTTAGTGACACTGTGGGTGTGGCCACATGAGAGGTACAGCAGTAACCACGTCCACAGCACTAGACAGTTTACAAAGCTCTCTGCTTTCTTGAGCATGCTTAATTAAGCCTCAGATCAACTCTGCTTAGGGGACAGAATTACAGAGAGGGGATGACTTGTCCAGAGTCACCCAGGGAGAAAGCCAGGTCTGAAGTCCCATCTTTCATTGTGTGTAGCACAACAGAGAGGCTAGTCACAAAGGACCAGGCTATGCCTCCCAGAGCCTCTGGCTAGCCCACTCAGGGAAGCACTGTGGTGACGCTGGTAAGCACTACATGCTCGGAGACTTTGGAGACTGAACACCGACTCTGCAAGGACAAGGACTTGTGGCTGGCGGAGGAGCGGGGACTGGGAGCCTTCAGAGAGCTGCAGGGACCCAGGCCAGGCAGGCAGCAGGAGAAGGCGGCCTTAAACTGCTCCCGGAATTTGCCTTGGTTGAGAGACAAAAGACACAAGCCGTAAGGAAACAAACGGGGCAGGAAGGGGCTTGAGTTCAAGGGACACCCACACAGCTCCAGCCAAGCTGTCTGGTTAGGGGCAGAGAGGGTGGGGTGGAGCTAGGATGGAGAGCCCAAGGCCACTTCAGCACTGCCAGCCAGAGGACAGAGGCCCCCCGGTCAGTTCCTGAAGCAAAATGCAATTGTCTTGATTCCTTGACTGCACTGACTTGATCCTCTGGCTAGGAGTCTGCCTCAAGACGTGGTGTCTGGCTCAGAGCCTCAGGTGACCTCTGTCCTCCTTGCACGCGGGTGGAGGGGGCTAGGGTTCATTCTGTTGCTGGTCTCCCCCAGCTCTGCCCTACGATAAAGAAATGAGAGCCGCAGCCCAGGGGCTGGGTGAGTACCTCAGATGTCATCTCCCAGAATGTCCCTGAAGCCTGAGAAACCGTGTAGGCTCATAATGAGATGCACAGAGCCAGGGCGGCTTGCCTAAGGCCACCCAGCCAGAAGCTGAGCCTGGGGAGCCATGGCTCGGGGAGGGTAGAGTGGAAGAAGGAGGAATGCACAGTGCCCCGTTCAGCCCAAGTATACCGGAGAGACAGGTTTTCTTGGAACCAAACCCTCCCTGATAATGTGTCACCACCCTCTCCTTCTCTAGAACCCAGCTCAGGGCAGAGCACACACAGTGGGTACTCAGTAAGCGCAGGCCACACAAGGCATGTGCACCAGGGCGTCTGCCTGCCCTTCCTCCTCTGCAGTGTCCTGTTCTTTTCTCTCCTCTGCTCTGGGGAGTAGCCAGACAGCCTTTGTTGAGCAATTCTTGAGTCCAAGTGAGTTACGCTAGTAACCTCTGATCCCTTCTCAAGTATCTTAACCATTTCTGAAAGACTGTGTCCAGGTCCACAGAGGCCTAGTTGCCAGTCTGAGGTCTGATGAATCACTTCTCCTGAGCCAAAGGTAGGGGGGTCTGCTGAGCCTAGGACTTATAGGGCAGAGGCAGGACATGTAGGACAACAGGTGGGCAGACCATAGGGGGAACACGGTCTGGGCTCCAGGAAGAGAGAGTGAAAGGGCTGTTAGTGAAGCCTGTGGATTCCGGGGTTGCCCCCAAGATTCTGGCTACCCGTGTCCCTCACTGTCTCAGCTGGTGACCGTCCCTTGTCCTTCAGGGGGTTATACAATCTCCCTCTCAAGCAGGGTACCTGGGTCCTCTTCTCACAAGCGTGGCTCCCACTAGGAACATGGCCTGCACAAAGAGAGGCTGGTGGGAGGTTGTGTTGGGTACACCCTCTGGGGCGGGGTGGAGGCCCAGGCCCCGTGCTTCCTCCCCGGCACTGGTCTGCAGATCTGCCAGTGTCCATCCTGGGTGCTAGTCACTGGCCAGAGCTCAGATCGTGGCTCCTGGGAGGGGGAGTAGGTGTAAGCCTCCCTTTAAGTAGGGGTTCCCAGAGACAGAGAAAGCAGGTACATCCTGATGGCCACCTGGGACCACGGCTGCCCTCAGTCACTCACCACTAAGGAAGTTGTAGATGATGGGGTTGGCAGCGCTGTTGGCATATACCAGCCAGTGGGAGAAGGTGAAGCAGGCGTAGACGGCTTCCCGGTCGCTGGCTTGGCGGAACATCCCGAACACTCTAGCACCCGCGGGGAGGTTAATCAGAAGTGAGGGAGGGACCCACAGAACTCCAGCTAGAAAGCGCAAGGATCCCCACGCTACCCATCCGGAACTCTGGAGCGGAGTTCTTGACCTCAAGCTTGGGTTTCCCTATCATCAGTTATGACCAGAATGAGCCTTGGGACAGAAAGCACTGTATAACTGCTCAATCATCAGCTATCTGATCCTACAGTATCTGGAGGCAAATCCTATGTACATGGAGGCAAAACACTCATATATATACAATAAAAATTAAAAAATACATGTATATGTAAACCCAAACCACACCCACCAGCCCTGCCGTTGTGACTGTCTCTGTCCATATTTTATTTCCCTCGCAGTTCTCACTGTCTTGTAACATATATTGACTTTTCTTTTGATTGTCCTCTCACTGAGTGTAGCGTCTATGAAGGCAGGGGCTTTGTCACTTGTCCCCAGCCACCCTAGAACCCAAGGGCCAAGTGCATTGGAGGAATGGGTCTTCCTAATCACTCTAGAAGCCACTAATTCTCATGTATGCCTGAGATGGAGACCCTAGGGCAGAGGAATGACCTGCCCAAGGTGGAGACTGGTGGAATGAATGATGGTCTTCCTCAGACCCCTCAGCTCCTTCCCAACCCACACACTCCTGTGTCCACACCTTTTGAGGACGTTGAGGACACTGATGGGCAGGTAACAGAGGGCAAACACCAGCAGCACCACCATCAGCATCTTAGCTGTCTTCCTCCGAGCTCGCATCTGCTTCACCTCTGCCAGGAAGGCGCGGGCCCGGGGCTGGGGCTCCATAGTCAGGCCCTGGGCCTGAGCCTCCAGTTGCTCTGAGGGCCGCTTCCAGTAGCGCACCAGGGCAGATGTGGTGCCGGGAATCTATCCGAGAGAGAGAGAGAGAGAGAGAAAGAGAGAGAGAACAGTAGTAGGCCTAGTGAACAGGGAGCGGGCAAGGAAACGAAGCCTGCAACAGGAGAGAACCTGCTATTCAGGGTAAAGATGTATGCTCTGGGCTGGGGGAGCGCTGTGTGTGCATTTTCCACAGTTTGTTATGAAAGCTTCTGGAAAGCTGTTATTAGCCCTTAGTTAAAGATGAGGAACAGAGACTCAGTGACAAGGCTCCACCCCCAACCTGGGGTCTGGACATCTCTCCAGCTGCTTCTGCATCCTCCTCAGAATCTCCAGCCCCATCTTTGGGAAAGGGTGAAGTAGTGAGTTGTGTTGCCCTTGGCCCATGTAGGGAGCAGGGGGCAGTAGGGAAGGCTATGGTGGGTTATCCCTAGCTACTCAGGGCCTCAGGACATGACTCCCCATCTTGGTCAATGCCCAGAAGCCTAAGTGGATCTGGGCTCCTGGAACAAGGGCAAACTGGAAGCCCCTCCTGCCACTGGACATCAGACTAACCCCAAAAGCTTGGGGAATGGAGCCAGAATACAGGAAACTGGAGTCTAGAGATAGCTCACACGTTTATGAGCAATGTGATTTCTCTAAACCTTGGTTTCCTTAAGGAAGCACCATTAAGAAAGGCTCTGTTCAGCTGAGTGTTCCTGCCAGGTGGGATCTGGGTCTAACTCATCCATCTCCAGCCCATTGCCCTGCATTGCCTGTGGTGGGTCTGCACTGCATAGAATGTAGTGACATCAAAGAGCGTGGGTGTCCCTATTTGAGGGACACAGTCACATTTGTGGCCCAATCCTCTCACTGTTCGGCTGACCACTAGCTACTGCCGCTTTCCGAGCACCCTTTCTCCATGAACCCCAATCCCCAGGAAACCCATTGTGGGTCCATCTGTAATGACAGAAAAAATCAGGCCTGTACGTGGCAGGGCTATGCCCTTACTAGCCCGTGGAAATGGGTTGCGCTTCTCCACACACTGGAGTAGAGAAGAGTGCCTCCTTTTGTTAGATAGCTGTGAGACACTGGATGCAAGGCCTAACTTGGCAAGCAATTTGGAACTGCTGTTATTAATGTTCTGGTACAAATGAGCATTGGGGCCTCACAGATCCAGGTTTTAATCCCTGACTTTCTACTCAGTAGCTGAGTACTCTGGGGAACATTACATTGTTTCTCTGGGTCTCCCTTCTTACATATTGTATGTCGGGGGCGATAAGATGTAGTGGTTAAACCTCGGCCTATAATCCTAGCTACTCAGGAGGCCGATGCAGAAGAAATACAGGATTCAGGCCAGACCCGGCAACTTAGCAAGACCCTGCCTCAAATTTTAAAAAGGAACAGGAAGGAGAAAGGGAAAGAGGGAGGGAGGGAGAGAACGAGAGAAACAGAGAGAAATAGGGAGAAAATAAAAGAAGGCTGGGGATATAGCTCAGTGGCAAAGCACTTGCCTAGCATGTGCAAAGCCCCGGATTCAATTTTCAGTACCACAAAAGAGAGGTAACACAATTAAGAGGCTGCAGGTCACTCGGGCTCCCGAGTCCCCCACGTCCCTGGGTCTGGCCTCTCTGTAGTTGCAGCATGGATAATGTTTTAAGAGCAGGGAACCATCTATTCTCTTAGAGCAAATAGCTCCACGCTTCCCAGCCCAGAAAGTGACATCAGAATGGGCCTCACCTGGCGGCCCCAGAGCTTGCGGAAGATCTGGAAATAGGCCATGGCCATGAGGCCCAGCGGAGCCAGGTAGGTGACAATGAAAAAGCAACTGTGGTAGATCTTGGGGTAGAGCTCATCTGTAGGGGTGGAGAGAAGCAAGAGTCAGGTCTAACCTGGGAGCCCTGGCCTGCCCTGTTTAGCAATGCCACCTTATCTTAACGAGATCCAAGGCAAGGCCTGGGGACAGCTCGGTTCCAAGGAGAAACTGGAGTTGCCCAATCTAGTGGTTTCACCCTGGAGGAACCCCTAGCAGATGTCTACACTAAAGGAGAGACCCATCCTAGATCCCCACCCTGGGAATTCCCTGTTGTAGATCCTGCCTTAGGAGTATTGTGCCCCAGAGGTGCCCACCATTACCTGCCCAGTGTTCATCACAGACAGAGAAGAGCCGGGTACGATTGGCTAGCTCGGGCAGCACACTGCTGCATTCCATGACAGCAGCCTGGGGTACCATGACAGTCAGCGACACAGCCCAGATGCCCAGGATGGAGCCACGGGCACGCCGGGCTGTGCTCTTGAACAACAGTGGGTGGCAGATGGCATACCAGCGGTCCAGGGCGATGAAGCTGAGAGTCAGAACTGCCACTGACACGGACACAGCCTGTCCCAGGGGACACAACGTCAGAGGCGTGGAGGGGTTGGGTCACCACCCAGAGCTACCAGTACAGCAAACCCTGATTCCACCACTCCCTAACTGTGAATCAGAGCAAATCACTCAACCCTCTCTGAGCCTCATTGGCAGACTGCGAACATAACATGTATCTGGCAGAATTATTCTGGTGAGAATAAATGAAATCATGTATGGAAAAGTGTCCAGTTGGAGACCTGACACATACTAGGTGCTCCCCTACCTTGAATGATGATACTCATGGAAGTTTCTAGGTGCCAGGCACAGCTCTCCCTGTCTTCACAGTCCCGTGAGGCGGGTGCTATGTTACAGATGAGGGAGTGAGGCACATGATTCACTCCATCTGTCATTCTGCTTAAGCCCACCAGGTTTAATCATTTGAACAGAAAACCTCAAAGCAATGGAAAAGCCAAGAGGCTCTTCTCTTACCCTGGAAGGCAGTCCCCTCCCTGCACCGCTGGGAAAGCCCTCATTCTGACAGAGATGGTCGGCTGGTAGTGCAGGCAAGCATTGCCTCTGGGGTGTCCCTGTTTCCCAGGGTTTTAGGGAGAGGGTTGAGGGCTACTGAAAGGCCACGTGGTCTCAGGCCAGCCCTCCTTTCACTCCACTGAGTCCAATCTGGGCATCCTGACGCCCACAACTGTGGAAGGAGGCTCCAGACAGTTCTCTCTGACCCCTAGATGTGCCTGGCTCGGGTCAAGGAGCAAGCCCAGTGTGTGTCTATCACTGTGGGCTTTTGTGTCCCTTCTGCTGTGTACCCAGAGGTAACTGTGTGCACATACATGACCATGAATATGTGTATATGAGTATGTCGGGTTATGTCTGTTGTCCCTGGGTGGCCTGGTGGCCCTGCCTGGTGGCCTGGTGGCCCTGCCATCCTGCAAAGGTCCTGAATTCCTGTAACTTGTCTGAAAGGTCACTGTGATCCCACCAAGGTCGTGGGTTTTAGACAGGTGTGACAGAAGCTGGTGAGGGGTGGAGAAGAAAGTGCTCACCTGAAGGTAGGGGATGACCTTGCACAAGGCATGGCCGAAGAGCCACGATTCAGTGATGTCCACTAGCAAGCTGGCAGGCAGGCAGATGGCAGTCACCAGCACGTCTGCCAGGGACAGGTTGACAATGAAGTAGTTGGTGACGGTTCTCATGTGGTGGTTCCGCCACACCGCCAGGCAGACTGCGGAGAGCAGCACAGAAGGGTGAGGCGAGCCCGTGGCAGAGTCACGCCCACCGGGGCTCCATCCTCCTCCCCGCCGGCGGAAGGGGCAGGTAGGCGAGGCGCGGGACCCCCTCCAGTCTCCAGGGAAGGATGGGAGACCTACCCAGCGTGTTGCCCGCCAAGGCTATGAAGAACACGGCTACGTAGGCTCCGATGAGAACCCACTCGTACTGCTTTGGGTACAGATAATCGCGCCACAGGTAGCGGAGGAACTCGTCCTCATAGTCTGGAGGGAGCCGCGACGGGTCCCCGCTGCTCGTGGGGTCCCCGGACTGGGCCCCCGGAGTGGCCGAGGGCTCCATGAGCTCAGGGTCCGCTGCAGCCGAGGGGCATCCTGGGCTCTGCGGAGGAAGAGGAGCCCCGGCCAGCCCTCAGCCCGCTCCTCGCAGGGGCCCGCCCCGCCCTTGCACTCAGGTCTTCGGGGGTCCCAGCCCAAGTTTCCTGAAAGAAAGAAGGGAGGGAGAGCAGGGGAAAGGAAGGGCAGGAGGAGAGGAGGGCGCGTTAGGGACTATTCTCAGCCGTGAGTGGAGTGGAAGAGAAAAGCATCCTACCGCCCTCGTACAGCCTCAGTCTCCCCATGCAACGGAGTAATAAGAGCACCTACCTGCCGGGGTCACAGTGAGGAGTGATGAGCTCTAAGGCATGCCAAGCACTTCTCGCAGAGCCTGTCAGACCCGGAAGCCGCCTCGCTGACGTTGCCCGGTAGGTATCACTACTAGGAAGCCCTACTTGAGGATGAAAAGAAGAGAGGCTCAGAGAGGTTGAGCCCCTTGCTCAAGGTCACAAAGCTAAGCCCACCACTCATCACAGACTGAGGAAGGAAATCCATCCCAATGACAAATATTCTCTCTTGAGTCTGTTCCTAAGCTTTGATTTGGGGTTGCAAAAAAGGGTCCAGGGAGATATTAAAGTCCCGGGCCCCGCCTACAAGACATGCTAAACCCTTCCCGGTGTGCACACACCGCACCACACACACGCTGGGAAGGGTGCTGGAAAGGACTGACCACCTCCCTAACACAGAATCAACCCCCCCTCCCCGGGCCCAGAGGCGGGGCGTCGGGCCGCCGCGAGGTCGCCTGAAGTCCCCGAGGCCGCGATGCTCCGGGCGGCCGCCAGGGGTCGCTGGGCAGGCGCACAGGCCTCTCCATTCATAAATCCGGCCTCGCTCCGGCCGCTGCCTCCTCCCTCCTTCCCCTGGCTGGGCAGGGACGACCCCAGACTTGTGTAAGCGGGTGGACGGTCCCCGGAGACTCCTGGGGGGAGAGGCAGGGGACGCTGGCTACCGGTTTCCTCTGAGGGACCTCCCTGATCCTTAGGGGCTCCGGGGGCCTCCGAGCAGCAAGAGCGCTAAGGGGTTCCGCCCGGAGGTGAGCAGAGTCGGACGTTGGCGCCGCAGCCTCCCAGCACCCAGGTTACCCCCTGAGACTCCGGGCTCCCCCATCCTCCGCCGCAGGTCCTCCGGAACCCCCATCCCCGACCTGGGGGGTGGTCCCCACGCGCCCCGCACCTGTTGGCTCCTAGCCCCGCGTTGCTGGTACCCGAACCGTGTGCCCTGGACTTCGCTTTGGTGCGCGGCAGGCCGGGCGTCCGGGGATGCGGACGCAGCCGGGCAGCCCCCTCCAGAGGCGGCGCTGCCAGCCTGCGGGCCCGGGTACCAGCGCCCGCTGTGGCTCTGCGCGGGCTCCGCCGGGCTGCGCGCCGCGGGGAGGGGCGTCGGGGCGGGGGACCGGGCGGGGAGGGGAGCCCCGGCGGGTCTGCGCTTGCCGTCGCCTAGCCGGAGCCCGGGAGGGCGGAGGGAGACGCCCGCTCCTCGCGGTGCACTTCCCGCTTCCCTCCCACCTGCGTTCACGCATCCTTCCCTTCATTCACACTGTCCCTGTCCCTTCAGCACTTACGCTCCCGGCCACCCGCATTCAGTGAGCACCTAGGGTGCACCCGAAGGCGTCGGGGGTGGGGGGGTGCAGGGGTGGACCCCGCCTCTCCTCTCTGCCTCACCTAGCCTTTGAGGATGGTGGCACAGGTGGGTCTCGTAGGGGTGAAAGGATGCCCAAGCCGCCTCCAGCCAAGCTCCAGCAGCTGCCCAGCGACACCAGAAAGCCCCGATCTTTTCAGTATCTCTCTGCCCCAAATCCTTCCTGTTCATACCTACTTTCCGCCTCCTAAGGCAGGGACGTGAGGTGGAGGTGAAGATGCGCGGCCAGAGGTGCTCATTAATTCAACAAATATTTACCAACCTATGTGCCAGGCAAGGAACCTGTAATACAGCTGCCGTTTCCACAGGATACCCAGTGTATGATCTCATTTAATCATCACGTCAGCCCGATGAGGGAGTTATTGCCCCATTTTACAGGTGAGGACCCTGGGATACACCTGGTTCCCGGCTTTGACCAAGGTCACAGGGCAGAGACAGAGCTGGGCTCCAAACCTGTGCTCCCCTTGAATCTACCAGCCTTCTCCACCAGAGGCTCTCAGCTTCACGAAGGCTACCGGTGTGGGAGGAAGGTATTCACCGATGGTACCCATAGAGCTAGGGCTGGGGGTACGGCTCGGGGCTGGGGGGACAGTAGAGGGAAGGAGCTCTCCAAGGGCTTCTGGGAGCTGGAGCGCCAGCACCGAACCCTGCTGAATGACGAGGTGGCCTTGAGGCGCTGTGGAGGGTATTGGAGGAGAGGTCTGCATGGTAGAGGCCGTCAGGTTGGGCCATGTGGGAATCCCAGTAGGTGGAGAAGGGAACCTCTGGGCCTTCAAGCAGTCACCTTGGTCACCTGTTGCCTCAGGACAGGACCTTCCGAAGCAAGTGAGGCTGTCCTCTCTCCACATCCTTTCCCTCTCGGGAATGTAATTACCACCGTCCCTTTGCAGCCAGCATCCTCTCCCAAGGCACTGCAGATGCAGGCAGAGGACTATCTGAGGAGGGCCAGGGCAGCTGCCTAAAGGACCCAGTGCCCTTCATTCCCGCAGAACTTTGTCCTTGGCTAGCCCAGACATTTGTATGCAGCGTAATGGATCATAGATCTCTGGGATTCTAAAACTGTCCAGCCTGCTCTTGGTGCTGCCTGAGGCAGGGAATGAATGAAGGACTACCAAGAAAAGAGGCTGATGGGTGTGTTTGTGATGTGTCTAGGGAGTCCAGTCTGTGTCCATGTGTGTTTATGTCCCTGTGTGTGTGTGACTCTTGGTTGATGACTTGGGGGGGAGGGCGGTGACCCTGGGTGAGTCATATATGTGTGGTTCTTGATCTGTACCCGTGATTTTCTGTAAGGGGTATGCGTGTGAAGGGGGATGTCTGTCTCTGTGAGTCTCAATGGACACTGTGACTTTGACCAGCGTTGGCCTCCCACTGTGTTTTCCTGTGAGTGTGGGAATGCGAGTGTGGGGCATGCCTTTGTGTCTGCGGCTCTGTAACAGGGTGAATGTGGAACTTGGTACATTTGCTCCCATGGCGATGACTCATCTCTCCACACTAACCCCCTCCCCAATCTGGAGTTTTAACCATTTATCATGTAGGAGTCCAGGAGAGGGCTCCAGCATGTGGGGGATGGGAGGCAGGTCATGCAAGGACACTCAAGTGACAGTTGCTACAAGTGAGGTGCAGTCAGGAACGTGGAGGGTACAGACTCCTGCTTGTCTGTGTGGGTGGTGGGCAGCCCGGGTTCTGCACCGAGTCCACAGCTCACAGCTGTGTATTCCAGCCCCACCCCAGACACTATGGATTAGAACAAAGAGCCCCCCAACCCCACAAATAATTGTACATGGGCGTATATTTGTCTGTGGGGGGTGGAAACTGTGCCTGTGATTTTCTCAAACCCATTGAGAACATCCACTATCATATAACCGGACCCAGCTCCCCTTACCAGGAACCCTCAATTGCCCACTTTTCCCCTTTTATTCCTGAGTACCCCAAAGATGTCTGCTTCCCAAAGATCTCATGACAAGGGGTCACGAGTGATTCCTTAAGGTGACAGATCTCTTTCCTTCTCCTATCAGACCCTGCCAGCAGGTAACTGCGGGTCTCAGGACCCTGTAGTCCTGAGCTGGGTAACCCAGTTCATCTATAGCCGGCAGGTGATGTGGCTAGCCATTGGGCCTAGATGGATATGAGAAAGAGAGAGAGGGAGAGAGGAAGAGAGAGAGAGAGAGAGAGAGAGAGAGAGAGAGAGAGAGAGTCCTTGAGTGTCTGCTTAGAGGAAACATGAGCCATGAGCCAGTAATGGTCTGAAGGACCCACAAGAGCTACAGTTTTTTGGTTCTTGGGCCCAGTGGTACTGGGCTCTGGGAGCTCCTGGGAAAATGCCAGCACCCAAGAGGAACCAAGGACTTTAGGTCTTCCGTCCCTGGACTGGGCCATCAGCTCTGGCGCCTCCTCTGCTCAGGGAGGGCAAGCCCAAAGCCTTGGCTTTGCTGGAGCTGTCTATCAAACTGTGTCCACATGACCTTTTTCCTGGAACCAGCCAGCCCCAGCCTTGTTGATCTAATCCTGAGCCTCCAAGCCACAGGTCCCTGTCACATCCATCTTCAAGTGTCAGCCTGGGCATTGTCCCCAGGTGCTAGTTCCTCCTCCTCCTTATTCTGATGTGACTTACAGTAACCTCTGTTTGGCTAGGACTAGAACAATTGAAAGGTAATCGGCTCTGCAATCCATGGATGCTGAAGGCCCGGGCTGTGGGTGGGTGACTGAGCAGGGAGAAGAGGTAGATACTCTTTAGAAGGACTTAAGTCAGAAAACAGAGGGTAGGGTGGGGCATAGGGTTCTACTGTGACCCAAGAAGGGGGTTCCAAGTGCTGGGTCTGGAGGCCACTAGAAAACTATGAAGTTTTTGATCCTTGGAGCAAATGGCACCTGCCTGAGGTAAGAACTAGCCAAGTGTTAATGCCCTGGAGAGAGACCCAGACACCTCCATCCTCTACATCTAGGCTGAGCCCTTGGCATCTGTTCCTCTTTCCTGGGTGGGAGGAGTCCCCTCCTTCCGGCATGCACTAGAAAAGCAGGGGTCCTGGGTCTGGAGTTGGGACCCTCAGATGTTTAGAAAGCGTCTTCTAGATAGACAGAGGTGGGTCAGGAGAAGCAGCTTGCTCACCTCAGTAAACACTGAGGGTCCTGCAACAGCTAGGACCCTGCAGCTTAGGCTGGGAAGCCTCTGTGTAGAGATGGTTGGGTGAAGTCAAATGCATGGGGGGATCCTTTGGAGGCAGGGCCCCACCTGAAAGGCTTTAGATCCCACAGTGATGCTACGTGTGAGTCCCAGGGGAAACCAACCCCAGAGTGGGTGAAGGTGTTGGGTGTTGTCAAGGGGAGGCCAGGACACAGGCTTTGGGGGCCTGACTTAGCTGCTGGCTCTCACTTCCTGTTCTGTGCTCCTGTAACAGTCTCTTCTGTCACTTCCAGGCCACTAGAACTCAGTAGCAGGTTAGAGGATAGCTCAGAAAGGGCCCTCTTCTGTTACATAGCCCACTGATAAGTAGAACACTTGCTTAGCATGTGCCAGGCCCTGAATTCTATCTCTAACACTGAAAAAATGGGCTCAGGGTTAGGATGGTAAGCTTGGGGATCCGGAGTCTAGGGATTAGCTCAGTGTCAGAGTGCTTGCCTCTCAAACAAGCGCAAGGCCCTGGACTCGGACTCCAGCTCCAGCTCCGTAGCACTTCAGCGAAACAAAACCAAAATCCATGTCACCACAATCCTGGGAATAGTGAATGAGTCTCACAGCAAAGAAGAGTGTGCAGAAGTGACCAAATTACGGCTTTTGAGCTGGGGAGATTATGCCGAACACCAGCTTCTAAAGGGAAGGAGGCGCCTCAGATTGGGGGGGCGGGGTGCATAGGGTGGTGGGGGTGGCTGGAGGAAGGAGGTCCAGGCTGAGTGACATAGTGCAGGACTGAAGGAGACCAGTTTGTGCTGCTTTAAGTCAATATGTTTGTGGTAATCTGTTACTGTACACACACACACACACACACACACACACACACATACACACATGCAGGCTGGCACACACACCTCATGTCACTGGTTAAGGTCAGACAACAGGAGTTTTTTCCATAGGAAGGCCTGTGGGAGGCCTTCCTGAGACCAGGCTGGTATACAGAAAGGCAGGGCTGGGCGTCAACAAAGCACAAGTAGACAACCTCAGGCTCATGATGTTTCAACATTAATTTCAGGTTTTAAAAATCCCAATGACCGCTGGGGGAAGAATCAGCACTGTCTGACAGTGTTCCGCTTACCTTGTGGTTTGATACTGCTTGTATTTTGCTTGGGGCTATTAGAGCTCTAAATTGTGAAATACTAACCAATATTAGTAAATAGTAATCATAGCAAATGTACGTTGGTATGGTTGTTTTGACACAGGAACACAGGGGGACCCGAGAGAAGAAAAGGCTGTTTTCCTGGTATGGAGATGTGTGGGAGGCAGGATAGGTGGGCGGCAAGGAGGGTGGTGGTTGTGGTGGCAGGGGTTATTTAACGCCTGATCTGAGTCACCAGATATTTGAGAAAAATCTTGAACAGGAGGAAAGAGGCCAATATAAAGGAAAAACATTCCAGAAGCAACTTGGACTGGGTCTTAAGGGATGAATAGGTATTTGTAGGTGGGTTTTGAGTGAGACATGGTGAGCAAGCATGGGAGAGAAAGGAGATGTGGTTCAGCCATCAGGGACAGCATTGGCAGAGGAGGGGACAGGCCTGCTGCCAAACTAGCAGCTTTTAGTTTGGACCCAGGGTGCTCTCAAGCAGAGCAGTGAGAAACAGAAAGATCGGCAGGATGTGGTGGCGCATACCTTTAATCCCAGCACTAAGAAGGCTGAGACAGGAAGATCTCTGTGAGTTCCAGACCAGCCTGGTTTACATAGAGAGTTCCAGGCTAACCAGGGATACATAGATCTTGTCAGAAGGAAGGAAGGACGGAAGGAGAGAGGGAGGGAGGGAGGGAGGGAGAGAAAACGCCTGCAGGACTTCAGCAAAATGTGATACAGACAGATTGACCGTCTTCCTCTGCAAATTCAGGACATTTGAAACGAAGAAAGAATACACTCTCCTTCAAAACCAACCCATTCAGAAGAAAATAAGTAAAATCATTTTTAATAAGCAGAGTAGCTATGGATCCTTGCATTAGAACACAGCTACTGTAAATGACATTGGCATAGAAAGCTGACAGGCTCTTTCTCTCTGCAGGCGACGTGGGCTGGTAAGGCAATGCCATCATTACCAGGACACCAGCACCCTCCCAGAAATAAAGAAAATTGGGGTTGTCTGCATAGATACTGGAGCCACACTGGATTTAAATCACAGATCGGCTACTTCCCTGCTGTGTGACCCTGGGAAGCTATTTAACTTCTCTGGACTCAAGTTTCATTATCTGTAAAACATAAACAGTGTAGTCCCAGTCTATAGTAGAGATTAATCTTCCCCAGAGGTGCTGAGGGGACTGGGGATGTAACTCAGTTGATAGAGTGCTTGCCCAGCGTGACCGAAACCCTGGTTCCGTCCCTAGCACCTCTTAAAGCTGACATGGTGACATGCGCCTCTAATCCCAGCACTTAGGAGGTAGAGACGGGGAGGACTTAAAGGACATCTTCAGCTACATGGCAAGTTCAAGGGCAGCCTAGACTATAGGAGATCCAATCTCTAAGAAAGAATTTTTTGTTTATTTTTGTTTGAGACAGGATCTCTTTATGTAGATTAGGGTGATCTCTGAGCTCTCCAAGATCTGCCTGCCTCTGCCTGTGAAAGAGTTTTGATAGGGGGTTATTACCTTGGTTTGCTATGATGAGCCTAATTTAACCACAAAAGCCCCTGAGTTTATAGAAGGAAGTGGGTTTAGACAGCTGACCTCCAAACCTATAAGAATAAATCTGTGTTGTTTTAAGTCACATGGACCAGAGAGCTGGCTCAGAGGGTGAAGGGATTTGCCACTAAGCCTGACAACCTGAGGTCAATCCCAGGGACCCACAGTTGAAAGTTTTCACTTACCATGGCATGTACATGATCACACACACACACACACACACACACACACACACACACACACACACCTAATAGTAAACCACTAAGCTGTAGTCCTTTGTTAAAACAGCCTTAGGGAAGGACGATACATTCTTACTAGGTTGGATGAATTCATTTGTGTAAAGCCTTTTTACACAAATGGCTTTGTGAAAAGCCCTTTCAAAAGTGCCTAATTCCAGGCCTGGAGGCATACATCCTTAATCCCAGCACCTGGGAGGGAAGCAGAGGCAGGTGGACCTCTGTGAATTTGAGACCAGTCTTTTCTACATAGAGTTCCCGGCTAGCCAGGTCAATATAGTGAGACCTAGTCTCAAAAAAACAAAGCCAAGCACACTGGCACACGCCATTAATCCCAGTCCTCGGGAGGCAGAGAAGGGGGGTCTCTGTGAGCTTTAGGCCAGCCTGGTCTACATAGCAAGTTCAAGGTGGGCTGGGGCTACAGAAAGACCATGTCTCAAAAACATATAAACAAACAAAAAAGTGCTTAACACAGAGTTTGTGTGTATGTGCGTTTGTGTGTGTATGTGTGTTTGTGTGTGTGTGTGTGTGTATGTGTGTGTGGTGTGTTGTCTACTTTTATTTATAGCAAGACTCCTGGCCTGAGTCAAACATTCTGTAATGTTTGTCACAACCATATTCCAAGCAAGAGAAAGAAGTGTCATTTCTGCATGAACCCAGGTGGCCTCGACTTGGTCACATGTAGCTGCAAGGGATGCTGTGACGCATGCACAACCCCCACCCCCCAGGGACAGTTCACCTGCTGCCTGAGTACTATGTAGGAAAGTACTCACAGAAGCCAGAGGTGGTTCCAGTGTCTCCCACAATTTCTACTGTGAAATCAAAAGGCTTAGCAAAGGTAACTTCCCTCTAGAGTTTAGTTAGATGCACATTTTTTCCCAGTCTTCTTTCTGGTGGCGTTAATTTTGTTTTGGCTTGCTGTGGTTGTGGGGAACCCAGGGTCTTTCACACGTTAGCCAAGCGTTCTCCCACATAATTACAGCCCCAGCTCTCCCAGTCGTTAATTTTATGCAGTGTTCCTGTACTCCCCCGGTATGAGCCGTCCTTTAATCTCTCCACATGCCTCTGCTAACTGCATTTGCCTCTGACTCTGTATCCAAAATTTAAATGTTCTACTTTTGTGTCTTGTCTATCTCTAAATTTCAAATATTGGAAATCAATAAAGCATTTTTGAAATATGATTATGTCAACATTATTCTCTGTGAGGCCAAGCAGCATCCTGAGCCATAGAAAAAGAACTATAATCTTAGGGTTTATGGGCTTCTTAAAGGGACATGCCCCAGGCTTCAAGTTCAAATGTGTTGGCTTACATCCCTTCATTGCTTGAAGTCATGTTACATGTTAATTCCTTTCATACTTGGACCATGACTTTCTTGAATAGCTTCTTGTTTTCTCTGAGTTTCTAATTGCATTTCTAATTCCTTCTTTAGAGAAGAAACATGAATTTTTTAAACTAGGTCATCAGAACTTTCCAGTGTCTTAATACCATTACTTGTCACCCAAAGCTCATTTCTGGCTTTAAGACTTTCTTCCCTAAACCCTCAGACTTCACGTTCTAATTTTGATGGATGGCTCTTTAGACTTCTGGTATTTTGGCTTGTTGATTCCCTGGTTAATTCCAGTGCTGGGGGCTGGAAAGCTAGTTCAGCGGTTAAGGACAGGAGTTGCTCTTATAGAGGCTCAGTTCCCAGCACCTACATGACAGCTAACAACCATCTGTAACTCTAGTTCCAGGAGATGCAATGCCCCCTTCCGCAAGTATTACACAACATAAATGTACTTACATATATGCAGGCAGTACACTCATACACATAAAATAAAATAATAGAATATTTTTTAAAATAAAAAAAAGAACATTGAAGGAAGACTTTCTGAATCTGTGCAAATGTCATTCATTCATTCTTGGCATGAGAAGGGATTGATTGTAAACAACTCAGTGTCTTAGAAGTAGTTCTCATTATGAACTGTCCCTGTCTCTCTACATGTATTTGTATCTGTGTGTTTGAATCAGGGGCAAGTAGAAGGCTTGCTATGTGTTAAGCAGACCTCTACTTGACTATTTCCCAAACTTTTCTTTTAAAAACTATTTTGGGGCTGGGGAGATGGCTCATCAGTTAAGAGCACTGACTACTCTTGCAAAAGATGCAGGTTGCAGCATGCAGAGGGTGGCTAACAACTGTCCTAACTTCAGTTCCATGGGATCTGACACCCTCTTCTGGCCTACACAGGCACTACACAGCACAGGTGCACTTACATACATGCAAGCATAACACTCATACATATAAAAATAAAAATAAATTTTATTATAGGCCAGGAGTGGTGGCACATACTTTTAATCCCAGCACTTGGGAGGCAGAGGCAGGTGGATCTCTGTGAGATCTAGGCCAGCCTGGTCTACATAGTGAGTTCCAGCTGTGACTATAGGGAGATCCTGCCTCAAAAATAACAACAACAACAACAAATTTATTATATGTATTTATTTATTCACTTAGTGTATATGTGTACATGCACTCGTCATGGCATGCATATGAAAGTCAGAGGACAACTTTCAGGAGTCAGTTCTCTCCTTCCACCATGTGGATCCCAGGAATCAAACACAGGTCTGCAGGACTGGCAGCATACACCTGCTGAGCCATCTCGCCAGCCCCTCAAGACTTTTCTTACTCTCACACCAAGTCTCAGTTTGAGCCACATCTTTCTTCTGTGTTATGATTACTCACCATATTATTTTTCTCTAAAGTGCTCTAAAGAGACTACCCCAGTCCTACGCTATAATCTGTATATTTGCAAATTTGATGTTCAGTGTTACAAGTAGGTGTAATTTTGTAGCTATTCTTATCTATCTATCTATCTATCTATCTATTTATTTATTTATTTATTTATTTTGGAGCCCAGGCTGGCCTGAACTGGCTTTGTAACTGAGAAAGACTTTGAACTCCTTGACCCTCTGGGCACGCACCATCTCTGTGTGGTGTACGTGCTCATGTGTGTGCATATGTGTGTCGATGCATGTGAAGGTAGATGAAGTGCTTCCCACCTTATATTTTGAGACGAGGGAGTCTCAAATCAAGTCATCAATTCAGCTGCATTAGCTGGCAGGAAGCCCCAGAGATACCCCTGACTCTGCCTTCCCAGCTCTGGTATTACAAGCGTACACTACTATGCCTGCTTGTTTACATGGGTGCTGAGGATCCAAACTCAGTTCCTCATGCTTGCGTGGCAAGCACTGTACCACTGAGCCATCTCCCAAGCACCATTGCAGGGTTTCATGTATGCTAAAATGAACCCCCAATTAGATATGTAAGATGAGGATGACCTTTAACTTCTGATCCTCCAACCTCCACTGGAATTACAGGCCTGGGCCACCCATCCAGTTTATGCAGTGTTGAAAGGGGAATCCAGTGCTTCGAGTGTGCTAGGCAAATACTCAACCAATTTAGATACAGCCAGGCGTGGTGACCTTAGCCTTTAATCCCAGCCTTCGGGAGGCAGAGGCAGGTGTATGCCTCCAGATCTCTGTGAGATCAAGACAAGCATGGTTCACGTAGTGATTTCCAGGCAGGCTGGGACTAAGGGAGAGCCTGTCAAACAAACAAGAAACCAAAAAACCAACTTAGTTACAACCCCAGTCTTATAGCTATAACTTATTTTTCCATTATTTATTTATTTATTTAATTTATTGTGTATAAGTGTTATGCCTGCATGTATGTAAGTGCATGTATGTCACACAGTGTCCACAGAGGACAGAAGAGGTGTCGGATCCCCTGGGTCTAGAGTTACAGATGGTTATTAGCCACCATAAGGGTGCTGGGATTCAAACCTCAGTCTTCTGCAAGAGCAGCTAATGCTCTTAACAGCTAAGCCATCTTTCTAGCACCCCTTTAAAAAAAAATTTTTTTTTTTGAGACAAAGTCTCACTCCATAGGCCTGGCTGGCCTAGAACTTACTAGGTAGACCAGGCTGGCCTCAATCTCACAGAGATCTGCCTGCCTCTATCTCCCAAGTACTAGGACTAAAGGAATGTGCCACCATGCCCAGCAGTTATAACTTCTAATCCATATTCAAATAATGCTATAGCTATCAAGATAATAGAAGTTTATTCATCTACTACTAAACGCCACCCCTCAGCCATGGCACCTGCACAATTCATTGGGGGACCGCATCTCTAGTTGGTTATAGTGTGGATCACCTTCTAATCAATAGCCTTCTAATCCATTGATTCTCTGTGTACCTGTTGGTTTCAGTCCCACAGAGGATCTCCTTTAAATAGCACTTCTCCTTACCCAGATTCTGACACACTAGAAAATAAAGCAAATGAGTAACCGACAGGAGACAAAATGTCTGTTTTGTTATCACTGTTCTAAAGCCGGAGGCCTGGCTGATGGGCGAGGACTAGCACATAAGGAAATGCAGTTAAAGCGCCAGTGCTTGGGGAGTGGATGATTTGACCCGATCCCTCCTGTGGTGAGCCACAGCCTCCGTGAGCCCTCTCCCGTCCTCTTTGGCTGTCTTGGTGTGTCAGCCCACGTTAATAAAGTGGTGAGGGTGATCTCAGAAGCGGAGAAGCTTCCTGGGGGAGAGAGTCCTCCCACGGACCAAGTAGCAGGACACTGAGAACTTGACCTGGTGGCAAATCCTCCATCACCAGAAAGGAAAGGTTTGGGGGAATTGCACGTAGCCATGACAACCAAATACCATGGGCTCAGGTACATATTCAGGGAGCAGAAAGTCCATACCTTACACAAATTGCTTCAAATGATCGAAAAAGAGAGGAACGTATCTGCAGTGTTTTATGTGGAGAGCATAACCTCGATACCCAACATTGTGAGGCATCGTGAGGCAATACCTTTGCAAGTCAGTTCCAACGAAGACCGCATCTGCAAATATCCCAAACGATTCAAAAAAACATACCCACCACGTTGCATTTCTTCCTGAAATGCAAGAAAATTTAACATTAGAAAATAGTCATTTTAAGTTATAAGAACAAGAGAATAAGAGAGAAAAAAACATTTGGGAAAACTGTAGCAACCAGGATGTGGCTCCGTCAGCAGAGTGCTTTGCTAGCATTCACGGTGCCTTGAATCCAACCTCCAGCACCACACAGAACCAGGCATGGTGTGCATGCCTGTAATCCCACCATTTAGGAGGCTGAGGCTGGAAGATCAGAAATTCAAGGTCATCCTTGGTTATATAGCAAGTTTGAGGTCAACCTGGGCGTCATAAGACCTTGCCTTTAAATATATATATATATATATATATATATATATATATATATATATAGCCATCAGGCATTGTATACAAGTATGATGTTGTCCAAAATATTTTTGTGTGTTTTTGAAATAAGATCTCCCTGTAGCAACCAGCTCCAAATATATATACATATGTCTTTTTGGGACAGGGTCTCCCTGTAGTCCCAGCTGTCCTGGAACTCATTATGTAGACCAGGCTGGCCTTGAATTCACAGAGATCCACCTGCCTCTGCCTCCCAAGTGCTGGGATTAAAGGGGTGATCCACCATGCCTGGCTCCAAATTTTTTTTAATTAAAAAAAAATCACACAAAATATTCAAGCTTTTCTTTTTTAAAATTTTATTAATGGGCCTGGAGAGATAGTTCAACAGTTAGGAGCACTGACTGCTTTTGCAGAGGACCCAGGTTCAATTCCCAGCACCCACATGGCTAACAACCATCTGTAACTTCAGTTCCAGAGATCTGATGCTCTCTTCTGGCCTCAGGCATTGCACATATGTGGTTCACTCGCATACATGCAGACAAGACACTCATGCACATAAAATAAAAATAAACAATCAAGGGCTGGAGAGATGGCTCAGCAGTTAAGAGCACTGACTGTTCTTGCAGAGAACCAAGGTTTGCTTCCTAGCACCCACATGGTAGCCAACAACTGTCCAAAACTCCATTTCTAGGGGATCCGATGTCCTCTCTGACCTCCTCGGGAATTGCACAACACTGATGCACTTACACACATGCAGACAATACTCTTATAAGAAATAAAATACATAAGTAATAAAGAATTTTAATATATGTATTTATGCATGGGGCACATACTTGTCATAGAGACATGAAATCAAAGGATGACTTTTTGAAGTAACTTCTCTCCTCCGACCATGTGAATCCCCGGGATCAGACTCAGGTTCTCAGTGATGGCAAGCAGCTTTCTTTTACCTGGCTTCCTCCTTCCTGGCTAGCTTTCAGAGTGCTGGAAGGTATTATGCCTGCTATCAGGAGAGAAAAGTAATCATGAGTCCTGCCCAGCTATGAACCCTGTGAGCTACTATTACAACCAGCCTGGCAAGATACATCCGCTGGTACAATAGTGGCACGAATGTTATGGGAGTAACCAACCACTTTCTGATTTGATTTAAGGCCTGCTCCACAAGGCTGAACTTATACCTAGCAATATTAACGGAACCAAGACCCTGAGGCTAGGTAGATTATAGGCCCCAGGGAAGAACCAACTGCTACTATAATGATAAATGAACATAGTATTAAACCAACTCCTAATGACTTGTTGTTAAACCCGCAGATGAGTGCTTCTCTTGATCCTTGTCAGAGGAACTTCTTGAAGTAAACGATGATGAACACAGACACCCACAACTGGTCAGTGTGCACAGAGTAAGAGATTTTGGAGTGCTCAGCTCTAAAAGGGACATCTGTATTTCATGCCTTCTCCTCCCAAGACTCAAGGATCTTGGAGGAACAAGCAGTAAAATGATATAAGAGCCAGAGGCAGTGGATAACTACAGCAAAACAGTGTTTTCTGGATATAACAGGGCAATTACAAACATGAACTGACAGCAGCTGTAACAGCATGTACAAAGTCTGGACAAGATCAAGCCAGACAAAATCCCAGCCTGGAGGGGGGAGGTGACCAGGAAGTCCCAGCCCTAGCAAGGAGCTAATGATATTGATGGCTGCTGGGAGGAGAATCTGTTTTCTTTAAGGGTGTTTCACTGGGGTAGATTGACCAGACATCTGGCATCACATCAGCTTGTTTTGTTTTTCAAAACAGTTTCACTCCATAGCCAGGCTGCCTCAAACTCGAGATCCTTCTGCTTCAGCAGCCCGAGTGCTAGGATTACTGTTCTCCTCTCAGTAAGCCTTTAGACATGTTTTCTCATAAAGTTTGAGCTGCTTGGATCTCCCACACTGAGTAATCCTTTGCTCCCCAATTTCCTATGAGTTAGCTTCCTGGGGTTTTTGTGTTCTCTCAGCCTGACACCTTGCCAAGACAGCAGGTCCCCAGGCTGTACAGGCGCCTGTGATTTTTTTTTTTTTATAACCTTAGTTGCATCTCTAACCCTACGAATCTTTTTGTTTTCAGTATTGTGTATTTTGTGCCTGTGATGTGTTTATTTTATTAAGCCCTTTAAAAGAACTCAAGTTTTTGCTGTTTTCTTTATCATTACTTTCGTCTCCGTTATTTCCTTGTTTTACTGAGTTTTCTGATTGTCTCTGCCCAGTGTCTTGAGTTTAGTGGCTTAATTTATTTGTTGCTAGTTCTTTGTTTTTAATGAGCACAGCGAAGGCTATAATTTTCCCTCTAAGTTCCACCGTAGCTTATTACGATTTGATTTTAAATATCTGGCAATTTCCATTATAATCTCCTCTGTTCCCCTTGCATTATTTAGAAATGCGTTTTTAAGTTACCAATCATATTGTGTTTCCTTAGCCAACTTTGTATTGTTGATTTTAGATTTTGTTATATTGAAATTAGAGAAATCTGATATGGCATTGATTTTTTTTTATATTCTCTTATTTTATTTGCAGTACTAGACGTTGAACCCAGGGCCTGGAACATGCTAATCAAAACTATTCTGCCTTTGAACCACAGCCTCAGCCCCATGTTAATAACCTGAAATTTTTTCTACTTCCTGTATTACCAAGTATGCAGTGCTTTTTGTTTGTTTACTTGGTTGCTTTGGTTTATTGAGACGGCCTCCCTATGCAGGCTGGCTTTGAACCCACAATCATTCTGCACGAGTCTCCCAAGTGCTGGGATCACAGACACAAACCACCAAATCTGGCTCCAAGCATGCAGTCCTGAAAAAAATGCTCCACATGAGTTCATAAGCAATGGCTTTTTCTGTTGGCTGTAAATTTATCTAATAGATTGGCTCCTTAATTACAGGGTTCAAACTCCTGCATCCCCACTAAGGCTTTGCTACTTGATCCGAAGGTTTTGAGAAAACTCAATTAGCAGTTCCCACTTTGTAGATTTTCAACCTTCTTGCAATTCGGCCAGATTTGCTTTCTATGTTTCATCAAAACAAATTTGCGCTGCCAGATACATCCAAATTCATGATTATTACAGATTCTTGGCAGGTGTTTCTCTTTATGAGCATTTGGCTTAGGCCGTTTCCACCAAAGACCCTACAAGAAACTGTGGTTTAAATAGAATATAAATTTATTTCTTGGAGTTGGAGAGATGGTTCAGTGGTCAAGAGAGCAAGCAGGAGGACTGGATTACAGCACCCATGTCAAAGCTGTGCATGCTCTAGAACATGCCTATAACCCCAGTACTGACAGAGGCAGAGACGGGAGGATGACAAAGGCTTGCTGTCTGCAAGATTACCTGAAAAAATGTGAGCTCTGGGTTCAGTGAGAGATCCTGCCTCGAAGAAACAAAGTAGAGCAGGATGGGGTAACACCTGATATTCTCTTCTGGCTTCTGAATACACACCTGTACATACATGTGCACACACAAGGGGAAGGAGTTTATTTCCTGTTCCTTTATTTTATTCCTTTATTACCTTAGCTCTAGCTTCCTGTGGGATTTGGTAAGAGGGAGCCCAGCAGGAGGGGAGAGGGAGGAAGGGAGACTGTGAAATATTTATTACTCAGCTCCTTTCAGGCAGGTGAAATCTGCTTTAGATTGTCCCTCCCGAGTCCAGATGACCCTGTGCTTGCCTTGGCTCTGCATGTCTAAGGTAAGTGTCCATGCCACCACCCGGCTCAGAGTTTTGCACTCCCACTGTGACTCTAACACCCTGCTTTGTGGAGTCCTTTTGAAAAATAACTCTGCTCAAATTCTCCTCATTAGAGCTCACCATCTGTTTCCCGCTGAGTCCCTGAGTGGTGCAGGCTGGCATCGGGTTTTTAAAAGTCACTGGCTTTGAATGCCTTTGGGCAAGTGCGCACGCTCCAAAATCCTGGACACAGGCCCCGCTACTCTCTGGTCTCTGACACTCCTGGCTTGTTCATGCATCAGCTGGGCCTCCAGGCATCTGAGGCTGAGACCCTCCTTTCGAGAATCTACCACATCCAGGCCTCCAGAGCTCTACCCAGGGATGAGGAAAAGAACTACTCAATGCCCATCAATAGTACTTCCCTGTGTCCATCCAGACCAAGGCCCTGCTCTGCAGGCCAGGACCCTCTCTCAGCCTCTCCAGATCCTAGAGATTCACCTTTGTCAAAAGAGGGTTTACAACTGTAGATGGGCCAGTGCAACTCAGCAGGCACCAGAGTAAGCCTGATCCCTAGTGGTGACAATACATGTCTACTCTCATTCTTTGTTGTTGTTGGGTTTTTAATCTTTTATCTATTATTGTTATTTTATGTGTATGAGTGTTTGGCCTGCACCTATGCAAGTGTCCCATGTGGGTGCAATGCCCACAGATGCCAGAAGAGGGTGTCAAATTCCCTGGAACTGGAGCTATGGATGGTTTGTAGGACTGAACCCAGGTCCTCTGGAAGAACAGCAAATGTTCTTAACCACTAAGCCATCTCTCTAACCACCTTGCTTTGTTTTTGGGGTGACAGGGTTTCCCCAGCCCCAGCTGGTCTGAGCTCCATATATAGAAGACCAGGCTGGCCTTGATCTCACAGAGATCTGCCTGCCTCTGCCTCCTGAAGGCTGGGATTAAAGGTATGCTCTACCATGCCCAATTTTATTATTGGCTTTTTGAGATGGGGTTTCGTATAGCCCAGACTGGTCTCACTCTAGAGTAGATGATAGCCTTGAATTTCTGATCTTTCTGCCTCCACCTCCCAAGTGCTGGTGGGATCGCAGGAGTGTATCACCATGTGGGGCTCTGTTTTTAGGCTTTAGGTACTCCTTCTCTAGCCCTTGGGGCCTTGTGTCATTTCCTTATCCTTGGGTAATTCCTCAACATAGGGCCACTCTCATGCAGAAATAACAGAAATAGCAGCTCCCACTTTGCTGGGGTTTGGCATGGGAAGTGAGCCTCAGGCAATCCAGTACACCTGGAATTTGAACCTGGACCTGTCTGGATCTGAGAGACTTTCTGCAGGACACACAGAGGACAGGGGTCGGGAGATGGGTGGAGGTGTACCTCCATGAACAGGACAGTGCCATGAAGTGGAGGGGCCCTCAAGACCAAACACAGACCCTCTCTTGGACAAGCTGGGGCACAACATCTAAGCAAAGGGTACAGAGCGGGGTCTCAACATCGAGCCTCTGGAGCCCGCAGCCTGAGACCCATCGTCAGCTCTGCTTCTTCCTGCTCTTCCCCTGGGTCCGCACCCTGGCTTCCCAGAGATGCCATGACTCAACCAGGAAGATGTGAAAACATGGTAAACAGCTCCGTTCTGAAGCCCCGCACAGGTGACTCTGACGACCCTCCCCGCTATGGCAGTGAGGTGCAGACTCAGCTGTCAGGGGCACCTGCGCTGGCCTGGGTACCCCATTCGTAGTCTCTCACACAGTGCTGCTGTCCTAAACACCACTGAGAACAGAAAGGGTGCAACCACCCCTGCCCCAGAAGCCCTCAGGAAGGGGCCAGAGGGTGCACCCAGGCTGGGATAAGGAGTGGAGTGTGGGTGTCAGAGGATGTATGAAGACGGAGGGGAGAAAGAGGGCTCTCAAAGGAGGGGCGCTTGAGCTTCACTTAACAAAATGAACAGTCTCTCAGCTCCCTGCAGCCCCAGGTCAAGGCTACCAGAGGGCTAGCACCCCTCCTTCAAGTGCACCTGGATCACCAGCAGAGCAGAGCCCCAGATTTCAGGGTTTGGAGCCCGTGCTCAGTTGGAAGCCTCAGTGCTTGCTTGGTCCAGGCTGAACGGTGGCTGTTATGCATATCCAGATTAGGGGAGGCTCAGGCTCTGGAGTCTGACTTAGGAGGTTCCTCCACTGTAGAAATAACAAACTTGAATTCAGTTTTTCCTCCTATCCACTCTCAGCACAGTAACCAACGCAGAGAAGTTCTTTGATTTCAAGGGGGGGTACGGGGGGGCTTCTGCCTAACAACAAGGAAGTTATTCTTTAACAGATTCCAGCTGGGCACATCCTTTGATTCAAGTTTGTTCTGACACCTGTAGAAGGTGGTCCACCCCACAGGTACAGTGCTCAACATGCCACTTTAGATCCCAGGTTGTTTTAGTTGTATTGCTGTATTTTTTTTTAAAGGATCTCATGTAGCCCAGGCTGGCTCTGAACTCACTACGTAGCCAAGGGTGACCTTGAATTCCTGACCTTCCCACTCCTATCTCCCAAATGCTTGAATAATAGGCATGTGCTGTACCCAGCTTTATCTGTGTCTGTAATGGACAAGTTCTAGGTCAGGATAACTTCTTAAGTTCAATTAATTTTCTCCAAAAATTTATACAGTAGAGCTTGGTGGCACATACCTGTGATCCCAGCATCCCAGCACTTCGGAGGTTACAGTAGAAGGTTTGTGAGTTTGAGGACAGTCTGGTCTGCACATCAAGACCCTGTCACCGAAGGCTGGGATATAGTTCAGTGGTAGAATACTCGTGTGGCATGCTGAGGCCCTGAGTAACTCAAGGAAACTCTGTGTGTGTGTGTGTGTGTGTGTGTGTGTGTGTGTGTGTGTGTGTGTGTGTGTCAGGGTGACATTACATATCTTCCCTAGATCTCTCTCCTTCTCATTTTCTGTGACCCTGGAGCTTACGGATTTGGCTAGGCTAACTGGCCAGTGGGCTCCAGAGATCCACCTATCGTTGCTTCCTTGGCATTGGTGACCAGCTTTTTACGTGAGCTTGGGGATCCAAACTCAGGTCGGTCCACATACTTGCCTGGCAAACAAGTCACCAGCTGAGCCATCTTCCCAGCCTAGGGAGATACTTTTAGCAGCCAGTTATGAAACCTGTCTTGGAGGACACAGACGAAGAGACCCACAGGGACAGGCATATGGGAGCTTGTCAGGAGGGGAGCTCTCTGGAGTCTTTCGGGGTCTCTGAAACTTTCTCTGCCTATCCAATGCAGGTAGAATGTGGGTGAGAAGTCGGCCAGGCTTGACAGCCTGTATGCTCTTCTTGGTGTCTGTTTGATTTGCCTTCCTCCAGGGCTTGGGGTAGGACTGCTTTGCAACGAGGGTCTTATGACCTACTTTCAGATAAGGGTAGGTTGGAGAATTTCCTTATAGCTGGCCCCAAGACCAAAAGATGGGAAAAGATCAAAGTTCCTTAGAGAAATTCTTTATGAATGGCCTCGAGACCAAGAGGTCAAAAAAGAACAGCATTCCCATGACTGTCTCAGTAAAGTGATTCTAGTTTCTGTGGCTTGCCTGGGGGACAGGAATTATGAACCAGGACAAAAAGGACATGCTGTAATATCACATCCATCCCTTCCTAGTGATGTGACCCTGGCAAACCACTTCCTCTTCTCTGTTCATCCCTGCCTCAGTTTCCCCCATGAACAGAAAGGAGGAATAGTTCTACCTGTGCACATCCATCTCTCTGGGGGATGGTACTTGGTACAATAAAGTAACCACTTCACCCATCCATAGTAGATGTCACTCAAGACACCCCGGGGCAGGAAGTAGGATGCTCCTGGACCCCGGGGCAGGAAGTAGGATGCTCCTGGAAGGCTGCTGGGCCTCAGCCTTGCTTCACCTTGGGAGAGGACTGTCCTGGTTATTGATGTCACAGCCACCATGGTTTCACCAAGTGGATGGAATTCTAAAAAGCATGTCAATCGATGGCCAGAAGAGAACTACCTGGGAGAAGCTGATGGATGAGACCCTCATTCATCCGTCTCTCTGGACTGAAATCTAAGTTCAGCAGAAGGCAGCATAATCTGCCCCTGGCTCCACCTCACACCCTCCTGAGCCTCTGTCCCATCTCCTGTCAAACACAGGTAACAATACTCACTCTTGGCTGTTGTAAACTCACTCTGCCCTTTGTCCAGCATTCCTGGAAAACGGAAGCCTTCTCTGTCCTTGGGATCTCCTCCTCCAACCCCAGTTCCCTAAGAGTGTGGGATCATGAAGCCCATAATCCTGTCCCTTGTCTGTAATTGATTGTAGACACCAGACTACAATCAAGCTAATCAGAAGACTTTCTAGAAAACGGCTGGGGGTTCAGAAGCTGTTACTGGCTACATGCCCTTCCTGTGGCAGAATAATCTAGAGAGAAAGGCAGAGGAGAGGGGAGCGAGCACTATGAGATGGCTCAGTGAGTAACCCGGCGGTTTGAATGGGATTCCCAGGGCCCATATGGTAGAAGGAGAAAACTCCCACAGGTTATCCTGTGACCTTGAGCCATGTGCAGTGTCATGCACGTACCCCCGCTCACACAAAATAAGTAAATACAATTTTAAATGAGACAGACAGACACACAGAAGCAGAGAACATCCCCTAACAGTACTGGAGACCCTGGCTCCAGCTGTGCTGTTCCAGGAGCCCCTGGCTAGATGACTTTGGGTTTCAACAGCATGGAAAGGACCAAGAGAGCTAACAGGATGGTGCTTAGCCCCAGGCCTGGCCCACTGCAGTTCAGGCGGCACAAATTCCTTTCCCTAAATGGACACCAGACAGGGATGGGGTTTGGCAAGACATCAGGAAGATATGCAGCGTTAGTTCTCATGAAGTGACAGCACTTTGCAGTGCTGGAAGGATTAGAATCAGGTGCCTCAAAACCCCTGCAGAGCTCCACAGGGAACCCAGAATGAAATCCAAGTGCCCTACTGGGTAGCCAGAAAGAATGGAGCGAGGAAAATTAAAATCCTGTTCCCCATATTTTGTGGGAGAAGTTGTCAACAGGTGCATCCTGTGTGCCAGGGATATATGCCAGAGGAAGGGCATAGATCCAGGTTGGCACCAAGAACGGCTTTCTAGAAGAAGGGCATTTGAGTTGGGGAGTGGGCTTTGAAGGATGAGCAAGGGTTTGCCAGGGAGAGAAGGAGATGGAACACAGGCACGCGACTATCAGGGATTATCATTACTTTGCCTGTGTGTGTGTGTGTGTGTGTGTGTGTGTGTGTGTGTGTGTGTGTGTGTGTGATGCATGATGCATGTGTGTATGTGGGCACACATGTGTCCAAGCCAGAGGTTGACCCTAGGTATCTACCTTATTTCCTGAGACAGACAGGCTAGTCCAGTGTCACATGTTTCCACTTCCAGAGAGCTGGAATTATAGGTGGGTTACCACGTGCCTGGCTTTTATGTGGGTGTTGGGGAATCCAAACTCTGGTCCTCATGTTTGCACAGCAATACAAACATATCCCCTGACCACCTTCCCCAGCCACTTTTCTTCCTTTCTCCTTTTTCTTTTCTTTTTTTGAGACACGGCCTCACTATGTAACCCTGGCTTGCCTGGAACTCACTATGTAGACCAGGCGGCCCTCAAACTCACACTGTTTCTGTCTCCCAGTGCTGGAATTAAAGGCATGTACCACCATGCTGGATTTCACTACTAAAAAAATAATTTTAAAATTTAAATGTGTATGTGTGTCTGTGCATTGCCCACAGGTACATTTCTCCATGGGCTGGAGTTACAGGTGGTTGTGAACTGCCTGATATGGTCACTGGGTATTGAGCTTGTCCTCTGGAAGAGCTACACATGTTCTTAACTCCTGAGCCATCTATCCAGTCCTTCACTATTTTTTGTAACTACCACCATTAGCCCAGAGCAGAAGGACCAGGAGTTAGGTGCCCTAGATTTGAAACTTGTCTTAACCACTTGTTAGCCTTTGACCTCCATTAACTTAGAACTCTGTCTATATGCAAAAGACACTGGTGTTTAAGGGCTTAAATGAGATAATATATGCAAAGTATTCTGAACAGTGCAAGTGTAAGCAGTTGTAGTCAAAACATTTGGTAAATGTATACGTCATTATAAGAAACTTTTATATGATATAGTCCAGTCCTTTCATATGATTGTGGCACTATCTGCTGGGCCTTATAGCTCATTTGGTAGAGTATTAGCCTAGCATGCACCAAGCCCTGGGTTTGATCATCAGCGCCAGAGACAGGAGGATCAGAAATTCAAGGTCATTCTGGGCTATATAGAAAATTCCAGACCAGCTTGGGCTACATCAGGTTACATGAGACCTTAGCTTTAGAAAAAAAAAAATCCAAGCACAGAGTTTTGAGTGCTTTTATCCCAATAAACCTGACCAATGTTACACAGAGCCACGAGGATCGAGATCGATCAGTCCACATTTGTCCAAACACAGGTGCCCTGGGCTCAGAGGACGCTGGGGTTAGGGGCGTCAGGCTTTCTTTATGGTCAGTGGTCCGCTTTGCCTTTCCATAGCAGCACACCCAGCAGCAGTAGAGAACAGAATAGACACGAGGCACTGCCGAGGCCTCCCACCTCCATCCCCAGCCTCTCCGGGTCTAGAGAATATTGGCCTGAGTCCTTGCGGGTCTGTGGGTCGCAAGCCAGAGCCTCTGTCTGCAGACCCGGCCGCGCCCCGGTCGTCCCCGTCCCCTGCCCTCCCCCCACAGCTTCCGGCACTGGTCCTTGTAGAAATTTCCAGCCTCACCCAGGTCGGGATTTTTCCAGCAGGGCGCGTCCTGGGGCCGCAGCGGCGGAGATGGCCTGGGCCCGTGCGCCCTTCCTCCGGGCTCCCCGCCGGCGTCGTCCCAAGGCCACCCCGCGTGGCCCTGAGTCCTCGGGAACCGAGGCCAGGCCAGAGAAGCCAGGCAAACAGGAAGCGAAACAAAGGCGGCCGCTTATCGGGCCGCCCCGCATTCCTTTCAGGTGATGCCCGCAGGCCTGGGGTTGGGGACAGGGCTGCTGGAGCTGAGTTCGGCTTCGTGCTGCTAGTGACCAAGAGGCTCCCTTCCCCTCCTCTCCTGCCTGCTGAGGTCAGGCCAGGTGGAGTCCTGCTCGGAGGACACCCCATCCCCGTCCCCCAACCGGGCACAGCTCCCAGCAAATTCCTGGCATCTGTGCCCAGATGGGCCCACAGCTGGAGGATTGTCTGGGCTACACACTGCATGACACCCTGCCCCTGTGGGTACCAGGACCCAGCTAAAGATCCAGACCTGGTCCCCCGCTAGGAGTTTCTAGCACAGTCTAAGAAATCAACAGAGGCCTGCATCAAATAGTGAGTGAAAGGGCGGACACTGAAGAGCTGTAGGGGGGGGTGTCTAACCCACGCTGGCTTGGCAAGGGGGGGCGGGGCTTGGGTTCCCCTATCAGTCACCCTTGACAGGTACTGTGTGAATAAAAAACCCAGGCTCTGGCTTTGAAACAGTAGTGGGACAGAGGTCAGTATTGTGGGAGGGTGGAGACTGAGGACCAGCTCGTGCCAGTGGCTGGTAGTCAGCTGGTCATTTGAAGAGCACAGAAAACTGGGGCAGTCCCTTTCTTTCTGACAGGGCTCATGTAGGCCAGACTGGTCTGGAACTTGCTGTGTAGCCCAAAGATGATCTTGAATTCATCCGTGATCCTCCACCTTCCACTGCCCAAATGTGGAGATACACAGGCACAGGGCAAAGCAGCTGGTGAGGAGGCCGATTGGGCAGGTCTGTACCTGAGGCCTGGACTGTCTTGCTGGCCCTGGGAGCCTGGGCATATACTACAGGAAGAGCTACCAGGCAGGCCTTAGGTTGACCCAGGACTAGGGAAAGGTGAGGTCCTGCTTCCCTGGTCGGAAAAGCCAATCTAGAGACAAGAGTTGCCAGCACTGGGAGGTGGGTCCCCCTTGCCTGTGGGCTACTTCTGTTGATTGGTGGACTGGAGCAACTGACCCCTCCTTCTCTATGCAGTGCTGATTCAGCATCTGTAAGGTAGTTCTCACGGCCTGCATTCTCTGGGGGTCAAAAGCCATGACCCTCCTCCAGGTAGCTGAACACTGCCAGAACGAAAAGGAAGCTAGCCTATCAACCAGCAGCGCGCAGTTCCCCACTTCATCAGTCACTTTCTTAACCACTCCTCCCCTTTCTTTCAGAGTCTCAGGTAGCCCAGGCTGTCCTCAACCTGAGGACCTTCAATCAGCCTTGAACTTCAATCCTTCTATCTCCACCTTTCATGTGCTGGTATCACCCATTCCCAGTTTGCAGGCAGTCCTTTCTGCTGTCCAACCACCGTGGGCCACCTTAATTCTGACGTGGCTTCCTACCCACTTGAGAGTCTATGAAACTTTAGTTATCAATACTTTGGCTTTATTTTAAAATAGTGAAAAGAAAAAATAAATATCTTTGAAGAATAAGAAAATAGTATTGGGGTGGAAGGGCCCAGTGGAGGCAGGAACCAGGGAGATGGGCAGAATCAACCCAGAAGAGAAAGAATTAGAAGACAGAATGGGGTGGAGAAGCAGGGAGAAGGTTGGGGGTGTCTTGGCTCCTCTGGTCTTGGGCTGCAGAGTCAGAGGCCTGGTCTCTATAGGCGCTGCTGTCTCCAAGCCAGGCCAGTTGGCTGGGATGTCTGGGGGCTCCCACCAAGCCTCATGCACTCATGACTCCCAGGTGGGTGCGGCAGCCAGGGGATCAGTGCCAGGAATTAGTGCCTGGCACCCGACCGTGCTCAGGCCTCTATTGAGTGCTGCCCGAGGACTCTTCCATGGCTGTTTTGCAGGCAGTCGGGACTAGCACCTGCAACCTCAGTGGAGACCCATGTCCTCCATGCCCACGCGGCCCCAGACGCCCAGCACGAAGCTCTCGATGTCGCACTCGTTGACCCCACGTGCGATGCGGAAGTGGCCTCTCTCACCCCACCATGGGCCCCATGAGTTGGCTGCAGTCTGGGGAGCAAGACAGCAAGTGAGGCAGATGCGTGAGGAATGCAGAGGGTTGGGGACATGGGACATTGCACCAGGGACTCACCCAGTATTTGAGCGTCCTTCCATCAGGCAGCTTCTCCTCTCCCCACCTGGTGGCAGAGTGGGAGTGAGGGGGAGCCGGCTGCACCTGCCCTCGGTGCCAGAACCCCCACCTGCCCTTGTCACTTTTGAAATCTGTGTGCACCCTGAGACCGGCCCCTCTCTGCATAGTCTCAGTTTCCCCATTTGACAGCCTGTGTCTCCAGACCCCCTAAGGGGAAGGCATTTTGAGTATGAATGGACGGGTAGGCAGGAGAGGGAACTTGGGCCTAGTCCCCCAAGGACACATATGTTGGGACCATTCTGTGAGACCTCCCACATGTGCCTCCCTTCCCTCTCCTAGGGAACCAGGGATGCGTGTGTTCCAGGGACCAGAAGCAAAAGATTTAGCAAATGTGGATACCTTGGAAGCCCCAAACTCCTGCTGCAAAGCACCTATCACTGGATGAGTATTTTCCTGACTACTGAGATCCCGTACCATAACTGTGTTGATGATGGAGATCCATGACCCTAATACATGTTATATCAGAGGGGACAGTTGAGGGCTGTGGAATGATCAGCCCAGGTCACTCAGTGAGGGCCAGAGTTAAGGTGTCTTTTTTTTAAATACAGGATCTCATTTATTCCAGGCTGGTCTTGAACTTGCTATGTAGTCAATAGTCAAGGATGGCTTTTAAGTCCCGATCCTTCTGCCTTTACCTCCCAAGTGCTGAGATTACAGGCATGTGCTGTCACACACGGTTTAACTCTTGTTTCCTCTTCTGTATTTCAAGGGATGATTTTATCCCCATGTGTAAGGAACTGTTTGCAGACACCTTTCAAAGCTCCCTGCTGTCCCCAGACCAGCCCTTCCTCTTTGAGTCCGTTTCCTCTTTAGAAATGGAAGAAAGAGCCTCAGCTTGGCAGAGACCACAAAGATTCAAAGAACTCCCAGCATGAACCCTGCTGCCCCAACCCCTTGTGTCCAGAGGAACCTCACCCTGTGATCTTGACCGAGTGGGTTCCATGCCTGCGGTATTGCTCCGGCTTCCCTAGGCTCACAGGCGTGTGGCTGTAGATGCCACTCTGGTATAAGAAGAAGTCCTCGTGTACCTCCATGAGTGCTGTGGGCAGAAACCAAAGCAGGGCCCACTTGGTCCATTAGCCCAGGCTCAGATGCTGAGGGTTGGGATGCTAGGACTAAGTGTCTCCTCCAGGAACTTCCTGCAGGGAGTGGTCCTGTACTCTCCACTGCGGTTCCCACTGATCATTGCTTAAGGCTATAGAGATCATTTAGACTCCTGTGTCCAGCCTCCAACAGGAAGTTTCTGGAACTAGGACAGGTTAAGGGTGTTTACCTTGAACAGGGCCATTCTCCATCAGCTCCTTCATGATCTCTTTCTCCTGGGGAAGGGGTATCCATCAAAGTGAGGTCTAGCCTTTGGCAAACCCCCGTCTCTGCTTCCGCTCCCTTGCCACCCGCGTTCACACTTACACTGGAGCCTAGGCGGTAGGCGGGAGTGACCTGGTAGATATCATTGGAATCAACCTGGCTGTTGGGGCAGTGAGCAGTGGCTTGGCGCTTGCCCCGCCCTGTGGCACGGCTGTGCATCATGCAGCGAGGTGCAGGGCTGGCTTCATTCTGATCACGGCCAGAGAATGGATAGCAGGTGTCAGACACCACCCTGCAGAGGCAGCGGAAGGGAGCAAGGGCCATGATGCTGCGATGCTGCAGAGCCCAGGCCCTGCTGCAGGGTGGTCCACTTTCCCACCCGCAACCCCTGTCACATACCCTCGACGCCTCAGGAACCACCAAGCACCGTCGAGACGCCCACCTCGGCAGCCTTGCTGGTGGCGGGTGTCACAGGAGAGTAGATTCTGGGGTGACAGGATAGGTGTCATATGTCCCAGAGAATGAATGGAGACCCGGTCAGATGCAACAGCTGATGGGGAAGGCAGAAGTGGCTGTCAGGAGCCAGGCCTTGGCTCTCCTCTCTGGGGCCCGTTCCTGCTCCTGGACATACCTGCTGTGGAGAAAGCCCAGGAGCCTGCACAGTTGCCCTGGTCCAATGGCTCATGGATCAGGTTGGGCCACTTCTCAGAAGCCTCAAAGGCAGTGGGCAGCACTTCCTCTGGGCCCAGCACCATCTGCAAGACAAAGGCAGTCCTGCTTGTTTCCCGGCATGGCCTGGCTGCCCCTCAGGAGCCCAGGTCTTGGAGGGCCAGGGAGAGTTGGATATGGAATTGTCCTGCTGCTGGGAGATTCCAGTTACCTCCAGTGTGGACTGGTGTGGAAAAGCTGGCACTGTTTAGGGCCTCCCAAGAACCACATACGGGTGATGAGGCCTATTTTACAGCTGAGGCACCTGGGGCTAGGCCGCAGGAGAGACACCGGGCCAGGGCCACCCACCTTCTCACTCCTGCAGCTTTCCTCTGTACCTTCTGATCTGCCACACCCTCCTTCCTGCCAGGGCAGTGGCCTCTAAGCCCCAAGGGACAGGGGAGGGAAGAAACACCGAGGTCCCGTGACCAGGCAGGCCGCCAAGATAAACAGCAGAAAATAGCAAGCAGTCCCAGAGAGAAAGGCAGGGCCAGGGGCTGGACGCCCTGGCCTTGAGCTGAAGTCCCCTGGCCTCTCCCTGCCTGCCTTGATGGACAGATTTTCTAGCATGGTTCCTGCCCAGGCCTGCTGCACAGAGTCCCCCTCCTTCCTCTTTGACTGGCTGAGTCTGGTGGGAAAACAGAAGCCCCCTCCTCCCTTGGGGCTCCACTGAGTCGGCATTTTTTCCGAGAATTGTCGTTCTCTGGCCAGAGTTGGAGGAGTATCTGTCCTTCTTTTCCTAAAATACCAAGGTGACCTCCTGGCCCCCTGGGTCTTGACCCATTTGTACTGAGACCAAGAGCATTTTTCCCAGGCTGAGAAGGCAAGAGGAGCTGCTGCCAGCACCGCAGGGTTAAAAAACTAAGCTCAGCACTACCAGAGTGCAGTGATGTGCCAAGAGACACACACACAGCCTTGTCCTAGGGGATAGGTCCAGGCTCTCGGCAGGGCAAGACTGAGGTACCAGCATTCACTGGGGAGGTGGTAGGGTTGGAGGCAAGGATGCACTTACATAAATCTCATTCATGTTCATGACAGAGGAAGATGGGCGGATGGTACCCAGGCGATAGCGAATGCCCTCATCCAGGGTCATGCCCCAGAAGGCACTGTGGTTTCCAGCCTGCCACCTGGAGGACAGAGGGTGAAGAGAAGTCACAGATAGGATCCACCAAGGCTACAAGTCTTGGTGCTACACATAGTGACTTCAGGAATACAAGAATAAAATTCAAATGTGCATGTGCCTCACATGTTAAATTCCTCTGGTGGAGCATCTATGTGCATATGCATGTGTGCTCCGGTGCCCACCAAGACCACGCCCAGGGCCTCTCACCCGTAATTGCCCTGGTTGATGGCATTGATCATGTCTGGGTCCACCAGGCATGGCTCCTGGTCACACTCCCACAGCCCTTTCTCCTGGCAGGTGCTGGCAAGAAAAGAAAGGAAAGAAAGCACTCGTAGGGGTCACATGAGCCTGGAACTCTGTACCAGCACTCTTACATGATCCCACTAAGCCTGATGGCTTTACAACTTCAAATTCACATTCCTCAAGTTCATCTCCGTTTCCCAGGATCTTGCCACTGTTCAGCGTCACTAGTGTGGGGATCTGACAACAGGTTAGGCTTAACCAGGGCCAAGTTCCTGATCTCTCTTCTTTCCTCACCCTCATTAACTGCAGCTCAGACCCCAACCCCTGGACTTCTTATGTGCTGATCCAATCATGCCTTAAAATATACCCAGAATCCAGACCCTGTCTCAGATCTCTTTGGCCACCATGATCCAGTCACCTTTCTTCTGGATCACTGCTGCAGACTTCTTGTTCTTGTCCCTGACCTGGCCTATCCCATGCCCCATCGCATATTTTTAACACAACTGCCACAGTGGTCCTGTTAAACTTAAGTCATATCATGCCAGCCCTCCACTGGCTTCACAGCATGGAGTAGGAGCCAAAGTCCTTAATGGTGACAAGCCCTGTATGATCTGTTCCGTCCCGGCCCTGACTCCTGCTCCTCCTAGTCCTGGACTCCAACGGTCCAATCATAGTGGTTGTTCACACAGCCATACTCCTGTCCCGGACTGCTCTCCCTCCCACATCTCTCATGGCTCCCGGTCATTTCCTCCAGGTCGTCATTGGAGTGCTACCTTCCCAGAGAAGTCTGGTCACCCTGTCTTAAAACTCAGCATCCTGCACACTTCCTGCCCCGCCTCTCTGCTTTGTTACTTTTCTCGGCGTGCTGCCGGTACCTGGCATCCTACGGTTGTTTATGTTGCTTGTTTTTTTCTTTCCATTTCTTTTCAGACAAGGTCTCACGTAGCTCAAGCTGCCTTTGAATTCACTATCTAACCCTCAAGAATGGCCTTGAAGTTCTGATCCACCTGTCTCTACCTCCTGAGTGTTGGGATTATAGATGTGCACCAACGCATTAGGGTTTTTAAATTTTTCAAAAACTTACTTTATGTGTCTGAGCGTTTTGCCTACATGGCAGGGCATCCATATCCTGCAGTGCCTGAAGGAGCTAGAAGAGGACTTCAGAGGGAACTAGAGTTACAGACAGCTGTCAGCCACCATGTGGGTGCTGGGAGCCGAACCCGGGTCCTCCAGAAGAGCAGCCAATGCTCTTAACCACTGAGCCATCTCCCCAGCCCTACCACACTACGTTTTCTGTGATACTGGGGATCAAGCCCCAGGGATTGGCGCCTGCTAGGAAAGCACTCTACCAACTGATCTAGAACCCTCAGGCCACTAGCATTCGAATCCTCATAGCATTTCCGACCCTAAAGGGGTTAGGAAAACAAAATTTAGTTCACAGTAGGCACCCAGTAGATATTTGTTTTTATTTGGCTGGAGATTGAACCCAGGGCTTCATGAATGTTAAATAAATACTCCTCCCAAACTACCTTCTCAGGCCTTTTTGACTTTATTTTGAGACAGGATGTCACTTAGTTGTCCAGGCTAGCTTGAACTTGTCATCCTCCTGCCTCAGCCTCTAGCATAGCTTGGATCATAGAACTGTATCACCAGGCCTAACAGCAATAAATGTGTGCTGAGCAACTGAGGCAGTACAGAGAAGCAGCTGGGAATGTAGACTTTGGGGTTCAAGTCCTGGATTTTAATCCTGCTAGCTAGCTGTGTGGTCTTAGGAAAGCTATTTAAACATCCTGCTGTGCCCTTCTCTAGAAATTGAGGACAATAAGCAGGGCCACTCTCTAGGGATTCGATGGCAGGTCTCTAAGGGGCCCATCGTGGGCACTCTCGACTATGACTATCTTTGCTTTGGGAACCCTGGGCCCTCCTTCTGAGTTGCATGTTCGTATCCAGCTGACCACAACTATGGTCAGCATCTCAGATTAAATCGCTACTGGCCTTCTTCCCCTGACCTGCTCCACCCAGGCAGCCTCAGCTCAGAACACGGCACCTAGCTGCTGAGTCCCATGGTCTGTGGTGACCTGCATGTGCCTCCATCAGCAGGTGCCACAGAATCATGAGCCCACCTTCCCGTCACCCCTCCTCAAGGCCCTTCTCACTTCTCACCTGCACTAGGGGATGGCTTCCTGGTCAAGTCCTCTCTCTTTCCAGGATCCAGCCACCCACACTCAGCAATCCTTTCCCTACTTGTTCTGAGGCCAGACAGATGTACAAGCAACTGGAGTCAGACAGACTCCGGGTCGCAAAAGAACCTTTCTTAACACTCAGGACAAACTGACACTAGGATGTGCTGAGCCTTCTCCATCTCTGCTGCTCAGGGGTCTTACTGAGAGGAATTTGTCCTTCTCCTACCTAAGTGGTGTCCCCGTCAGGGTCACTTGTCTGTCTCCTACTTATAAAAAAAAGTCCCTGCCTCAAAGTGGCCCTCCCTTCTTCTTCCTCTCTCCAACTCGAAGCTAGGATCCAGGTTGTCTGTCTTCCCCACATACTACCTGTGACAGCTTGTCAAGACGTGTGTGTGTGTGTGTGTGTGTGTGTGTGGTGTGTGTGTGTGTGTGTGTGTGTGTGTGTGGCCTTTCCATGTCCTTCACCATGAGACCAGAAGCTCCCATAGGACAACACCTGTGCCTGTCTTCTTCTGCCTGCATGCACCTCCTAGGCCTAGCACATGCCTGTGACACAGTAGGTCTTCTGTAATTAGGTATCGAACGAAGACTTGAATTCTAAGCATTCTATGATGCCTTTACAAGCTCATAACTCTGCTATTACAAGACGCTAAACAACCTCTTTCCAGGCAACCCAGGACGCCCGCCTCCAATGCAGCCTTATAAGGAGCCTCAAGGGGAGCCAAGCCCCAATATGGCTGGCTCTCCAGCCCTGGAGCCAGTGGGCGGTGCTCAGCAGGGCTTGAGGGGCCTGTGGGGTTAGAGGGCCCCTTGTCTTCTTTTCTCAGCAACCCTTGGGCCCTGCAGAAGCATCCCTGGTAACAATGTTCAGCCTGGAAGGTACATAAACACCTCTACGCTGTCAGGGGGGACATATAACACACCAAGCCACCAGGAACTGTCCTGAAGGCCAGGCTGGGGTCGACCAGTGCTTTCTGTCCCCACCTCTAGAGCCCCAGGGCTGCCCAAGCAGGTCTAGACAGGAGTGGTGGCAGCAGGTCCCGGCATTCCAGAGGGGCCTGGGACAGAGTGGAGAACATTAACCCCTTGAAGTCCACCTTTTGTGAACAGCAGAATCCTGCAGGCAAGCCCCACTCTTCTAAGCACAGGCCTCCTCCCGTCACCCAGACACACGCCAGCACCCACACATGGGTCCCGGCCTCTCACAGTGACCCATGCACTCCTCACCCAGTGAAGCAACAGCTAGCTATGTGTAACACATTCCAAAAAGTTTCCTTTTCCCTGGGGCCTCCCAGCCCAGGCAGAGGAAAGCGTGGGGCAGGCTCAGGCCAGTGGAGACCCCACGGTTTCCAGGAAGGCCAGCACACTTCCCACCCGGCCCCGTTCTACTTCCCAGCTCAGACAGGGCATCCTCTCAGGGCCCCTTCCTCCTGTTTCCAGGAACAGAGGATCTGGGGGTGGGGAGAATGCACATTCCAGGGAAGGCCCTGCTGCAGGCCACTGGCTGGCTGCCAGCTCAGCCATCCCTGACCCTCATCTGTCCCAGGACAGCGGATGCTTTAGTCAGAGGTTTCCTTCCTGGCATCCCCTTCTCAAGCTCTCCTGTGACAGCAAAATCATCTGGGAGGGGTGGTGGGTCAGACCAAGCCAGGAGAGGTGTGACACCCAGCCAGGCCACCATGGCTGACCACTCCTAGGAATGTGACCAGAATCCTGCTATTTGAGGTGGTGTGGTCAGTTTTAAAGTTCCCATATTACAGATAGGGACACTGAGGCCTAAAGAAGGGACAGGACTTGTCCTCAGGAAATGGATGTCAGGAATGGGACTGGCACCAAGCCTATCAGCCACAAGGCCTTCCAAGTGAGCCCCCTCTCAGCCCCCCACACTTACCATCGATTGCAGTTGTCCCAATAGGTTCCAAAGACTGGGTAGATGCGGCCCCCATGCACACATCCTAGAGGGATAGGAGAAGAGTGGACACCCACTAAAGACATGGCCCTGTACCTCAAAGTCTCCTGAGATCATCCTAGTTACACACCAGTCCCAACCCTCACTGAATCTAAGGCAAATTATAGCGTAGGACGTCTGGAGGGCCCCACAGCAACTGCCACATGGGAAGCCGCTCAGGGAATCCAGTTTGGGTCCTTGCTGCTAACTCCTGGATGCCAGCCACAATATTCCTAGTGCCCTTTGTCACTCAAATTAACTGGGATTGGGGCATGGTCCATGGAAGGGATCATAAGGAAACTGAAACCCAGAGAAGGTAAGTGACACTCTTAAGATAGCACAGCACTCTGAGAAAAGAACGCAGGCGCACCAGCTCTCCCTAGCCCACTAGCCCATGACAAGCTGGGTGCTCCGGTTGGAACTGGGTGAGCGGGGAAAGGGGGTGTGCAGGCTGAAAGCAGGGGGCTGATCTGGCCACCTGGAGGGTATGGTCTATCTTGGAGGTATAGAATCTAGGCAAAGGCAAGGAATGGCTAAGACAATCTGGCCAGCCCATGTGTGCGCTATCAGCCCCAGGGTGAGTCAGCAGGCAGGCGGCACCTTCTGTGTCCCAAATGGAACCCGAAGGGCGGGAGCCTGCCTGCTCTGCCCCTGGGCCACCTTAGACTCCCAACTAAGGATCCTGTCTTTCAGTCCTGCCAGGTCAAGTGAGACCACAGAGGGGAACTTCCAGAGGTTCATGGACTGGGACCAGGGTCTCTCCCAGATTCTGCAAAGCCTTCCCTGAAGTGTCCATAGATGAGCCTGTCTCCCAGCAGAGTCCGGGGTTGACAAGGTAGCCTGCCCTCCTGGCTGTCTTGAAGCCCACCTTGGATGGCAGGAAAGGGAGGTGGCACGCCGAGGCAGAAGTCCCAGAAGTCAGGGCAGCAGTCAGAGACCGTGCGGTTGCAGAAGAGATCACAGTAACAGGTGGCGCCCAGGTAGGGCAGGGCGCAGTCGTCGGAGCGGCCCCGGCAGCACAAGTCCTTCTCCTGGCAGTAGCGGCCGCCCGCATCCCGGATGCCCCGCAGGTGCAGCCCTGGCGCCAGTTCCCTGCGCCAGCGACTCCGCCGGGCCCCCAGGGCAGCCTGGCCAGCCAGCAGCAGCAGCAGCAGCCCCAGCGGACATCCCCACATGGTGCCTCCTGGACCCCGGGGAGGGCAGAGGGCAGGGGTCAGAGGTGGTGGGTCCCACAGACTCCTCACGCGCAAGGACGGATGGTCCCACGCGTGCCCGGGAGCTGAGAGTCCGGGGGACTCAGCAGGGTCGGAGTCCCGGGGCAGAAGACAGCACCAAGCGTCACAGTCTGCTCATAGGGACTCGGGGACCCGCACGAAGTGGGGCCCCTCCCTGACCTGCCCTGGGACCTTCAAGGACAAGGAAATGCCAACAGGCCCGGCGTTCTTCCGTCCCCAACACCCATCCCTTCCTCCAAGGTCTTTCCTCCTGCTCTCGATTTCTACCCCTCCGACATATCTCGACAGATTCCCAACTCTGTGCCTTCCTAACGCGCCTCCAGCCTCCTCCTTGGTCCGTCCTGCCTTCTTCCCTGCGTCCCTCTGCCCCTCCCCCCCTGTGCCCGTCTGCCCTCAGTCTGGTTCCCTCGACATGCCCTCTCCTCTCCTCTGCACCCTGTGCCCTCTGAGAAGGGAGCGTCCCTACCTGGTGAGGGGTGTGGGCTGGACCCAGGCTGCCCTGCGCGCCTCCGCCTCCAAGCTCTCGAAGGCCAGACCGAGTGGAGTGCGGAGTGTGGGGCGGGACGCTTTTTGTACCGCCCCAGCCCGCAGCACCCGCCCCCGGCCACAGGCTGCAGTAGGGCGGGGCGGGCTCGAACATACCTGGGATAGTCTGTAGCTTGGGACTGGGGCTTGGAGCTGGTCAGGAGGGGGCAGTTTAAGGACGATGAGCACGTGCTCGTCCTCTTCGGTAGTTTCTGGTCAGTGGAAGCCTCTCCTTAAGGAGCAGAATTGCAACTCAGGCAGAAAGGATTGTGGTCTGATACTAGGGAAGACTTTGATATGGATTTCACTCCGAGACTGAAGACTTCTGGGACTTCTGCCTCGGTAGGGACAGTACTAGGGTCAAAACTCTTTTCGAACCCTCTAGATTCCTCAGTAGGAAAAATAGCCATAATGTCTTCTTCTCAGTGACCCCAGGTTGAGGGCCGCTCCAAGCCACAGCAGCTCCCAGGAATGACAGGAATTCCCAGAGGACGGTTCAGGAAACTGCTGGCTGGGGGCACTTAGGACAGCTCCTCCTCAGGAGGTGGGTGTGGCGCGCAGGCCATGTGCACTCAGCGGCACCTAGTGGGGTCTGCCCTCCCAGCTTGGAGGGCTCCTTGCCCAGCACTGCCCCATCCGCCAGGCCCAAGGGCATCCTCCTTGGCACCAGGCCCCTGGGAGGGCCAACATCAAGATCCGTGGCAGCTGGGGCCCCCTGCAGAGCCCCCTTCCGCCTCTGGCCTAACCCTGCCTTGCCCTCACACAATGCAGCTTCTGTCGCTCCAGGCCTGCCCCGTCACCTTGTGCCTCCTCTTTGTGAAAGCTCCCTCTTCCAGCACGTTGGGCTCAGAGCCAGAGGACTCTCCCAGCCTGAAGGAGGAAGGGGAGCACACCTGGATGGCTGTCCCCAGCCGGCTCCTCCGATGCCAGCTTGGGGCATACAGGGGATGTGGGGGCATTCGGATTCCCTCAGCTCTCATGCGGAACTCTCTGTCCCCTCCCCTTCCGCTGCCTGCCCTGCTGCAGGGGAGAAACCAGCACAAGGGTCACTTGTGGCTGAGCTACCCCCTGCTGTGGGGCGTCAGGGGTGAGTCACTGAGGGGATCCTCCCTGGGTGGCTGAAGTGCAGGGGCACCCACCCAGGAAGACCTGTCCATTTGTGTCATGCAAGGACCTTGGAAGACAAAGCCTAGAGGAGAAACAGGCTCAAGAGAACAGACTTGGGTTGGTAGAGTGCTTGCTTAGAATGCATGAAGCCCTAGGTTTAATCCCCAGCACTGCAGAAAAGGTGTGGGTGGGGCTGGTGAAATGGCTCAGCAGGCAAAGGCACTCGCCACCAAGTCTAATGAACTGAGTTCGATGACTGGAATTCACATGGTGGAAGGAGAGAATGAATGGACTCCACAAAGTTGTCATCTGACCACTACACACATACCCTACACATATTAAATAAGTAAGTAAATAGATAAATACTTCTTAAAATGGATGTGTTGGCATATAACTGTAATGCCAGCATTCTGGAGGGAGGAGCAGTGGGATCAGAAGTTCAAGCTCACTTATTCTCAGGTATATAGCCAGTTCAAGGCCAACCTGTGCTACATAACCCTGTCTTGAGAGAGAAAGAAACAGACTTATCCAAGGTCACACAGCCACAACAGAGGCGACTTAACACACTGCTTGCCAACCCATGCCAACCCACCTCTCTCCCCTCCAGGCACCCTTAGTCACCTGAAACAGGTCTCAACACCCTTCTGGTTGGGAAGTCCCTTTTTCTTTTTAATCTCCATTCATCTTACTGCAAGGACTGGCCACTGTCATGTTCTCTGATATTCCATTCTCATACATATGTGGTATGTGTGCGTGGAGCTGTATTCGTGGGGTGATTTTGTGTGAGTGGCTATCAGTCTGGGCCTGTTTGTCTGTCTGCTTGCTACATATGTGTGCATCTAGACATTTTGGCTATCTGCCAGCACTTGTCTGTCTGGGTCTACTCACTTACCATTCTGCCTGCCATGCCCTGTGTTTCTGTGTCCCCATGCTGCGTGGACAGTGTGTCTCTGTGTCTATAGGGGCTCTGTCTGTCCGTGTGTCAAATGCCTACCTGCATATGCGGCTGGTTGTGTCTGTGTGTGGCTGGAAGACTGTCCTGCCTGTGAACACCTGCCCGCTGGATGTCTGTGGTGCTGGGTGCATCTGAGGGTTGGGTTGTCTGCCTGTCTGTCTGACCATGCACAGGAGACAGGAACGCTGAGCAGGGAGGAGAACAGGGCCAGAACTCCCCCTTCATCACAGGCTTGGCAATGAGCCACCTCAGTGGAATCTCGTGACTCACTGTGTTCCTTAGCCAAGAAGCACGGGAAAGGGCAGGGCCTGGGGTGCCGGACACCCCACTTTCCTTTCCATAGACCCCCTCCACCCTGATGACTCATTCTCTAATTCTTGCTCAGACTGGGTCCTCGTCCAAGTGCCTGGCACAGAATGGCAGGCCAGGGACACCAACAGGGCTCCCTCCACCCCTGCAGCCCAGGTGATAGGAATCCCAGGCCGCCTCTGTCGCCTGGACCCTGAGCAGGCTGCCCGGCACTGAGCCTTGATTTCCCACCTGTTACCATCAACTTCTGGAGGCCTTCTTGAACTTTCTACAGGAGTAGGGATGCCAGCCAAGGGTGGTCACATGTCTAAAGACCTACATCAGAGAAAACGCCTCTCCTCTCTCCACAGAGACAGAGCTCCTCGCGGCTCGAGACTAGAGACCATTCTTCAGAGGCTGACGGGGACGGCCATGCTTTGGACTTGAGGTGTCCAAATGGCACTCCAGCCAAAGCTAGGCTTCTAGGTACCTCCTATTAACCTGCACGAATCCAGCGTTTCAGGCAATGATGCCAGGGACTGAGTCAGAGATCCAGGCCAGGCCTGGTGTCACAGTCTATTGTGGCGTGTTGAGGGTCTTGGAGGTTGTGTTCAAAAACCTGCCTGGGGCTGGGTGTGGTGGTACACGCCCAACACTGGGGAGGCAGAGGCAAGTAGATCTCTGTTAGAGAAATTGATGACAGCCCAGTCCACATAGAGTTCCAGGTCAACTGGACCTACAGAGAGACCCTATCTCAAAAAATAAAACAAAACAAAATGAAAAAAGCCTTGAGGCTGGGCTACTTAAGATCATTTCTCAAGAAATAAGCAGACAACCAACCTTTGATGAAGCTAGTGCTGGACACATGCAGGCTGTGGGAGATAAAAGAGACGCCGGCCACGATGAACTGTATTGTACCATGCCAGGTCATACGCTGAATTTTTTTTTCATTCATTCAACAAGTATTTGTTGAACTCCAGCTATGTGCTGGGCTCTGTGCCAGGGACTGAGTGTTGAGGGTTGATCTGCACAAAGTCAGGTCCTGCTGTGGTGAAGTCCGCAATGGGATGGGCAGATAGACATGTAGATAAGCACAAAGCAGACCGGGAAGTCATTCCCAAATGTCGAGTGCTATGAAGATGTCCACCAAGCCTGAGGACCTGGGGTCACGATGATTTCAGAGGACAAGCAGCATCTGAGTGGACACTTGCAGGATGTGATGATGGATCCAAGCCTAGGGCCAGGATGGGTGTTCCAGGAAGTCAAATGGTCAGGATCAAAAGCCCTGAGGCTAGGCACTGGTGTGTCTACTGGACAAGGAGGAGAGCCCAGAGTAATTATGGAGGAGACAGAGGAGCAAGAGACTGGGACAAGGCTGCAGAAAGGAACCAGAGCTGTCTTCTGCCACTGAAGAGATTTAAATCTGTGCCTAGGGTGATGGCACACGCCTATAAGCCTAGCACTTGGAAGTCGGACGGAGGAGAAAAATGAATTTGAGGCCAGTTTGGGTTACCTTTTATAAATAGAGAGAGAGAAGGCTCAGAGGCTAAGAACAGGTAACCCAGATTTTGTTCCCAGTTCACAACCATCATTAACTCTAGTTCTAAGGGAACTGACAGCTTCTTCTGGCCTCCACAGGTACCAGGCCCAAACATGATGCATATACATACATGCAGGCAAAACACTCATATTCATAAAATAAAAATAAATAAGTTTTGCCAGGTGCGGTACGTGCCTTTAATCCCAGCACCTGGAAAGCAGAGGCAGGTGGATCTCTGTGATTTCAAGGCTAGCCTGGTCTACATAGTGAGTTCTAGGCCAGTCAGGGCTATATAGTGAGACTCTGTCTCGATTAATTAATTTTTAAATAAAAAATAAATAAGGGGGTGAAATACTTAGTTTACACATGCCACAGTCTCCTCTGCTGCCCTGTAGAGAACAGATTGACACAGGGCAGAAGTAATTTCTGAGAAACCGAGTGCCAGGCAGTGATGGAACCCAGGCTCATGGTGCTGAGACTGGAACGTGGTGATCAGAAGTCCTGCTTGAGGCACATTGTGGAGGTGAACTGACAAGACTTGCTGAGGAGTAGGATGCCTGGGGACAGAGAAGAGCCATCAAGCAAGGTGGCTGGTTCGTCGGCCCGGCCCGTCTGCCAAACCTCTGCTCCGCCACCCGCTGAGGGGTGGAGCCTGCTCCTGTCCCTTGAATCTGAGTGAGCTCAGGAGAGCTCTGACCAAGGGAGTCAGGGTGACCTGTGCTGGCTACTAGATAGGGCTGGAAGGGAGGAAGCAACAAGAGGCCTCAGATGCTCCCACAGAGGACCTGGCAGAGAGGTATACACCCCTTGGTGGACCCAGTTACCGGGGAGGCTGAGGCAGGAAGGAGGCTGGAGCACAGAGTTAAGAGCAGGCCTAGGCAACATGGTGAGGTCCCATCTCTAAACCTCTGTCAGGGAGGAAGGAGTGATTCAAGAGGCAGGGGGAAGACAGGTGTGTCCAGAAGCCAAGAGGAGATGGTTTCGGGGAGGAGAGGACTGTGGCTAAGTGGCAGGCTGTGTTTATAGAATGCCCTGGGCTTAGTCCCAGCTCTGAAACAGAAGGGAGGGATGAGTTTCATAGTGTGGTGGCTGAGTAAGATGAGGACAGATGGCTCTGGACCGGACAACAAGGAAGTCAGAGCAGTCACCTGGGGCAGCCTTATCGTGGAGCAGGATGGAGACTCAATCCCAGTGGACACAGCAAATGGGCACCAGTAACTTGGAGAGGATAAGCAGAGGTGATCTGCTAACAAGTCTTCATGTCTACATAAGCAGAGAAGAGAAACAGCACTGGCTGGAAGGGCCTAGACTAGGGTCAAGCAAGGGCTGTGTCTAAATATAGAGGATATAAAACATCTTTCCATACCTATGATCCCATCACTATGAGGCAGAGGCAGAAGGACCAGAAATTCAAAGTCAAGGTCATCCTCAGCTACATATTGAGCTCAGAGCCAACCTGGGCTACATAAGACCCTGTCTCAAAATAAAATAATAAAATAAAACCATGTTTGATTTTTACAGCCTGAAAGAAGGAATCGGAGATGTGGATGAGGACTTGTCAAGGAGGGAAACCCTGTTTAGTTTTTGGTGTTGGAATTGGGGAGTTGAACCCAGGGCCCCCTGCATGCTGGGTTCTGGCCATGCAGGGTTACTGGGTGAGGTTACTGACCATGGCCTTGTAGTGACCCCAGCCTGCTGGTGGCTGCGTCTCAGCATGCTATCCATCACACTCTGCAGGCATCAAACATAAATCTTTTCCCAGACAACTGCTTATTAATTAAATTCTACCTCAAATATGAAAAAGTCAACCCTCAGAGACTTGAACTTGCCCAAGGCCACCCAGCTTCCAGAGGCAAAGAGCCCTAAACATACTACCTTGCAGCAGCCACAGCAGTCCAGGGACTAGGCCAGCTCTAACGCTGGTGTTTGTGGTTGCCACTTGTGGCCGGAAGTGGGGAAATACAGAGAGAAGAAACAGCTTTCTCTTTCCTGTGGTATTTCTGTGCCAGGAGTTCTGGCAGCTGGCTGAGCCCTCAGGGCTCCTGAGTGCCGTTTCCTTTTGACGTCCCGCTTACTGTGTCAGCTCCCACTACCTTGCCTAGGCCTGCTCTGAACTCTGTGCTCCAGCCTCCTTCCTGTCTCAGCCTCCCCAGTAGCTGGGACCAGGTGGGGACTGCACTGGATTCTCTGCCAAGTCCTCTGTGGGAACACCCAGGGCCTCTAGCTGCTCCCTCCCTTCTCACCCTTGCTCGTTCTTGGAGGCATGGACTTGACTTCTCCCTCTCTTACCTTTGCAGAAAAGGGGATTGAACACAAGGCCTTGTGTGTGCCAAGAACATGCTTTTCCCCTGAGCTATATCCCCAGCCCTCTGTGGTTTTCTAATTTTGAGACATCATCTCACTAAGTTGCCCAGTCAGGCCTTGAACCCACGCTATGGCCCAAGCAAGCCTTGTGCTTAGGATGCTCTCATTTCAGCTGCAATTACAGGCAGCCCCACCAGGCCTCACTTCCCATCTCTTAATTATCTGCCTCCCTCAGTTGGAACCGCTTTCACTGAAGGGAGGGGCAGTGGCTCTATCTCTGAGTGGACACTGTTTACAGGACCACGGCAGCCTTCTCAGTGCTGTCGTGTCTGTTTACAGGAGCCTTTCCACATCGCACTTACATTTCCCGGAAGTCTCCATTGTCCCAGCCAGGCATATCAATAAACAAATGAGTCCTGCTAAGTGCAGGAGCTCTTCCAGGCTGAGTGCAGCCTGCACTTTCTGTTTTGTCTCTAAGCAGAAGTGATAAATCTCCAACAACCCTCCAGCCCAAAGAATTACTTTCCATCTCTAAAACCTGGTCTTGGGAGAAAGTACCAGGATATAGCCTTAAGGGTTGGAGGTTCTAGTCCATGAAAGCAGAGAACATGATCTGATTTGGAAAAAAAAAAAGTCCTTGCAAACTGGGTGTGGTGGTGGACACTTGAGGATAATCAGTTCAAGGCTAGCTTGAGCTACATGAAACCCTGTCAAGAAAGGAAGAAAGAGAGAGAAAGAAAGGGGAAGGAGGGAGGCAGGGAGGGAGGGAGGAAGGAAGAAAGGAAGGAAGGAAGGAAATCTCCACCATTTTTATCATCTTAAGCAGACAGGATGGTGGAATTTGTCATGGCAACTCTGGGAAACAGTGGTTTCCATTTCAAGGATGGATGAGGTCTTCGATCTTGTGTGTCAACTGGAATGTGCCAAAATCAAGGCCAAGTGCAGAGCAAGCCAGCACAAAGCCGCCCATGCTGGCAAAATCAGAATGAACTGGCCCGGACGATATCAATCATGTTGAAGCCTGGTACGGAGGGGCACAGCCTGCACTCGGTGCTCTGGGGGCTGGGGCAAGAGGATCTGGAGCTAAAGGTCAGTCTGCACAATGAGACTCTCAAACTCCCTTGAAGGGTCTCCCCCCACCCTTCTCTGTCTGCTGTGATGGAGTATACCACTGAGCTGAGAAACAGACTCTGGAGCCAGATGAAGCTCTCTGCCTCAGTTTCTCCATGTGTAAAATCAACACTCCAGGGCTGGAAAGTAGTGGTAGGATCATATGAATTTATAGTTGGAGGGAACCTGAAGGCATTGACACAATTGTCATAGCACAAGTACAAAGTAAGTGTCTGCTGTGATTAAACTCACCCGAACCAAGACAGACGGGACCTCGGGATAGCCCAGTAGACTCACATGGGCTCCAACCCAGCAAAAACTAGCAGAAACCAGTGTGAGTGGGTGCAAACCTCCTGAGTCAACCCCGCACTAAAACCAGATTACACCAGTCAAAACAGGATTAGAGCAGTCAGTGTGGGATCCGTGCATGCTGCCTGCACCCACGCAGGTCTCCCTGTGCTCAGCACACATCAGCTTGCAGAGCAGCCAACAGCCCTGGCTCCCAGAGGGGCAGCAATGCCCAGGCAGAGATCTGCCTCGGAAGGCAGACAGACAGACCCAGCAGTGTGATTGCTGCTTAAAGAAACACTTAAATTCCCATGTCAGCTCGAAGCTGCAGGATCAGAATCCAACTTCTCACGAATTAAACAAGAAACACAGGATATGTGGTCCAGGATCCTGAGAGGTGGTTCTGGGGGTCGGGGTAAAGGCGATTGCTGCTAAGCCTGACAATCTGAACTCAATTTCCAGGATTCGCATGATGGAAGGAGAGGACAGACTCCCGTAAGTTGTCCCATGACACCCCAAAGCAAGCTGAGGCACAGAGATGCCCCCCACCTCCCAGGCAAAGAAACCAACAGATATACAAAGGAAAAATAAAAGAAACACAGAATCTGTGAGCATCCAAAAGTTTCACTGGGGCCCCCAGCATCTCACCGGAGGAAAGGCCAGGAGCTCAGTGCAGCGTAGAGGGCCTCAGCATGTACTATACTCATATATACTTAGTGGACACCAGAGCACTTAGAGTCCTAGAAGTTCATGGCTCTCGCCCTCCAGGGTGATGTCTCTACACCACAGTAGTGGTATCAACTGGCGTCAATCTATGCCTCCTGTGGGGGAGGTGCTGCAGAGCCGGACTTGGGGCAGCAGTCTTCTGTCCCTGTAACCAGACCCCGAGAAAGGAGAATACAGGGGAGTCCCTAAGTCCCCACGCCTACCTAACCAAAGAGAGGCATTTGGGCAAAGGCCTGGCTGCAAGTCAAGGGTCCCCATGTGTTTCTGCCATGCTGCAGTGTGCTCCTGAGCAAGCCGCCACCCTGTCTGGGCCTCACAGAGCCATATCTGTGAGTGTGCACCGTGTACTTGCCCCATGTGGTTCATTGGGTCCAACCCTCTTACAGTAACCAAAGGGGTCAGAGCTGTGGAGTGGGGAGAATTGGACCACACCCCGGATCTCCCAGGTCAGGTAAGCATTGGATATCAGTTATCTCATTCCCTCCTGATACCTAAGGTAGTATCATTCCCATTTCGCAGATGGGGAAGCTGAGTTCTATTTGAAAAACATCTTTATCTCTAGGGCCACTAGAGCAGAATGTAGGAGGTGGAGGCCAGAGGTCATAGAGGATGTAGCCCAGAATCAACCTACAATGTAAGGAAGAAGACTGCAAATGGGAGCAGCTGCTAAGAAGCAGAAGGATAGCGCCCCACCGAGTCATCATACAGTAACTGTCTTTATTTTATTTTTCATCAGTTAGTAGGGTCTTATGGTTTAAAAAAAAATATCTGTAAGTGGGGCATGGTGACTTGTGCCTATAATCTCAGGGGTCAGGTGACTGAGGCAGGAGGATTTCCATGAGTTCAAGACCAGTCTGGGTCTTCTTTTTTTTTTTTTTGAGACATTATTGTCTCAAAAAAAAATCAACCAGGGGAGATGGTTGTAAGTAAAGTGTCCACTATGCAAGCATAAGGACCCAAGTTTAAATCTTTAAGAACAAAATAAAAACCAGGTACGAATGCACTGGGTGGGGAGGGGCGGGGCAAAGGTGGGAGGAGGGGAGGGGAAAGGTGGAGGGAGGGGCCCAGAAGTTCCCAGGTCAGTGAGTAAAAAGCAAGGTGAAGAAGCAACTGAAGAAGACATCAGCCATGAAACCCAGCAATGTGCACACAACATACACCACACACACAAAACAAAAACAAAACAAAAAAAAAACAGGCATCGTTGGAGCCGGAGAGATGGCTCTGTTCTTGCAGAGGACCTGGGTTTGACTCTCAGCACACACATGGTAACAACCATCTATAACTCCAGTTCTACGGTATTGGTTGCCCTCTTCTGACCTCTGCGGGTATTGCATGACACGGGTGTATTTACAGACATGCAGGCACTCATGCACATAAGAAAACAATAATAAAAACAAAACAACAACAAGGCATAATGGTATATACCTATGATTTTAGCACTTGGAAGTCTGAGGTTAGAGGTCTAGAAGTCCAGGTAGGCAATATAGCAAGTTTGAGGATAGCCTGGACTACATGAGACCCTATACCAACAAAACGAAAAACAAAACCAAAAGAACGAACATCTATAAAGCCTTTTGTAGTCCTTCTCTGACCCTGCCTCACTTGTCCTCTTTGGGCTCCTCATCCCTGCCTCCGACAGGTCACTTCCTGTTATCGTTTCCTGCATTCATTCAGACTTTGTTTATACAGGTACAAAAATGACCCTCTACTTCCAGCATCTGTTTCCACAGAAGAGCTAACTGTGCCAGGCTATGCCTTGTCTCACTGGCTGCACATCTAAGAGCTCTTCATCAGTAACCAGAGGGATTCCTGATTCCGTGATACCTGTGCATAACATCCCATTATACAGATTGAACTGATTCATGTAATTAATTCCCTAGGGGTGAGCATTTGAGTCGTTTCCAGTTGTTTGGTGCTAGGATGGAGCCCAGGTTCTGGCACAGGCTAAATGTGCTCTGCCTCTGAGCTCTAGCCTCAGCCTCAGTGTTCTGTCTTCTTTATTTTAAATTAATTCTTTTGAGACAAATGCTCACATTGTAGCCCAGTCTGGCCTCAAACTCATGGAAAATCCTCCTGTCTCAGCTTTCTGAGTGCTGGGACGATAGATGTGAATTACCATATCCGGCTTATATGTTTTTAAATTTGTTTTTTGAGACAGGGTCTCCCTGTAGTCATTATGTAGACCAGGCTAGCCTTAATCTCACAGACATCTACCTGCCTCTGCCTCCCAAATGCTGGGATTAAAGGTGTGTCTGACCACATCTGGCACTAAGATTTATTTTTATTTATGTGTATGAATGTTTTGCCTGCTGGTATGTAGGCATACCACATATGTGCAGTACCCACAGAGGCCAAAAGAAGGTGTCAAATCCCCCGGAACTGGAGTTATAGATGATTATGAGTTGCCATGTGGGTGCTGGGAACCAAAACTTGCTTCCTCTGCAAGAGCAGCAAGTGCTCTTAACCAAAGAGCCATCTCTCCAACCTGTAATACTTTTTATTTTAGAATCATAAACACTGCTACAATAGACCACTGTGTACATACACTGTTTCATACATGTGCAAGAATACTGACAGGATAAAACCCCCAGTTTTCCGTGGCTGCATAGCAGATTACCCAAATTCAGCAGCTTCAGACAATACCCAGTGTCCAGGACTTGGTTTGTAGAACAAGGTATTGCATGGTGGCTGTCTGAGCAAAACCAGGGTGCGGACAAGTCTCAGCTCCCATTTAGAGGCGCTGGAGGAAAACAACTTCCAGTTCACTTCTGATAGCAGAGTTTGGTTTCTGTAAGGACAGAGCTGTGGGCCATACTATCTAGGTAATTATCAGCTGGGAGTTCCCAGATGTCCACAGTCCTTGCCGTATGGCCTCTTTCACCTTCAAGCCAGAATTATCACAGTGACTGTCTTATGCTTTAAACCAATGACTTCTGCCAAGGGAAACTGGTAGCTTTCAAGGGCTCACCTGATCTGGCTCCGCCCACCCAGGGTAATCGCCCCATCTCAAGGTCAACTGACTTGGGACCTTACCTACATCTGTAAGATCTCTTATGCCATTTAGTGGAATCTGATCACTGAACTCAATCTCATGTTCACAGGTCTGACACACACACACAAGGGCAGGGGTCAGGTGGAGATGAAGACTGTGAGGATCACTTTGGGACTCTGTCTGCCGTAGGTGTCTCTGAAACTTTGTGAGAGATTGTCATCTTGTCCTCCATAAGGGCTGTGGGAAAGCATCCCTCTCCCCTGGGAGTAACGTCATGCCTGCTTAAAGAATGTTGCCCAAAGAATGTTATCAAGTCTTTGGGTTTCTGCCAATCTGATAGGAGAAAAATGAAATCTCAATGGATTTTTAAATCTGTGATTATCTTAACAAGGCTGAACATTTCTTCAAAAGCATAAAGCAATTCCTAGTTCTCTTTCTTACGACTTTTTAAATTTTACTTTTATGTATATGAGTGTTTTGCCTTCATATAAGTGCATCCACACATGCAATGCCTGCAGTTTCCTTGGAACTGGAGTTATAGATGGTTGTTAAGCCACCATGTGGGTGTTGGGAACTGAATCCAGATTCCCTGTAATTCTACAAATTATGTTTTTATTTGGGGAGGTGCAGGTGCACACGGAGGCCAGAGGAGGACATTGGAGATCTCCTGTACCACTCTCTGCTTTATTCCTTTGAGGCAGGGTCTCTCCCTAAATCTGTTTTTTGGTTAGGCTAGCAGCCAGCAAGCTCCAGCAGTGAACATAGCACTGGATGTCACAGGCACATTCTAGACCATGCGCAGCTTGTTTCAAGGGTGCTGGGATCTGAACTCAGATCCTTATGGCTACGAAGCAAGCACTTTTAACCACTGAGCCATCTCTTCAGCCCCAGCTTTCAGCTCTGACACCTAAGATCTTTCTGAACCTCTCCTGTGTTTTCTTCTAGTGCCTCTATAGTTCTGTTGTTTGTTTGTTTGTTTTTGAGACAGGGTCTCTCATAGCCCAGGTTGTCTCTGAACTCACTACATAGTCAAGAACATGGTCATTCACAACCTCGAACTCCTGATCCTGATTCTGCTGCCTCAGTCAGCCTCCCAAGTGCTGGGATTACAGGCTTCTGCCAAAATGCCTTGTTTTATTTGGTGCTTGAGATTTCAGTCTCAAGAGCTTCCTTCATGTTTAGACTAGTGCTCTGCTAACTGAGCTACAACCTCAGCCCCTGGTTTGTTTCTTGTTTGTGACAATGTATCACTAAGAAGCCTAGACTGGCCTCAAAATCCTGATCCTTCTGCTTCGGCCTCCCATGTGCTGGGACTTACAGGTCTGAGCCACCATGCCTGGTTCCATTTTTTTTAAAGATTTATTTATTTATTGTTTATGTGTATGAGTACTTGCCTTTGTGTATGTATGTGCACCGCATGTGTGCTTGTGGGTAAACCCAATCAGTGTTGGCTCTGGCTTCCTTCATCCCTATCAGAAATCCAGCCCAACTCAATTTCCCCTGTCCCTCCCACTCATCAAGTCCTGACTGACAGAAACCAGCAGAGTTGATGGGGACCTCATCCTGCCTGGGAAGTCGTCAGCCTGGAGGAGGAGGCAAGCACATGGCCAGGCTGAGATACAGGGAGGCCAGGAAGCAGCTAGGGAGGACAGTTTCCCAAGGGCCTGTGGGAGGCCCCAGGGAGAAGCCAGGCCCCTGAGCTTTAAGAATGCCAGAATGGGGGCTGGAGAGATGACTCAGAGGTTCAGAGCACTGGCTGCTCTTGCAGAGGACCTGGGTTCAGTCCCCAGCATCAACATGGTGGCAAACAACCATCCCTAACTCCAGTTCCAGGGCATCCAACGCCTTCTTCTGACCTCTGCAGGCATTGCACGACATGGGTGCGCTTACGTTCGTGCAGTTAATACACTCATACACATAAAAAAGACTGTGAGGGAACGGGGAAGGTTTGGTTCCTTTGTGTACTATAGGAAGCAAGACAAACAGGTGTGAGACGCAATGGAACTCAGCCTGGAGAGGGCTAATGGACCCCAGGTCCTCACGGCAGGCCCAGCTCCTGATTCCTCACTGCACAGTCCCCTCAGCGGGAGAGGAGGCATCAGCCAAGGTTGATAAGTGGAATGAAGCCCTCATTTCCTCATAAGGAAATGAGGCTTCGAATCTTATGCGAAATCAAATTCTCCTTATTCCCACAGTGAGAACCAAAGATCAGTACCAGAAAGCCCTGGGCTGTGCTGTCAGACCAGAACCTGGGCACTCTCTGCGCACCACTGCCCCCTCGTGGCTGGCATGGAATTCTCCGCGACTGACCTGTGTCAGGTCTAGTGTAGAACGGAAGGTGAGGAGGCTGCACGGGTCACAGAGCATTGAAATCCACGAAGTCCTGGTCTGAGGCCCTCAGGGACCCGGATCCAGGCTGACTTCTTTATTGCAAAAAGAGAAATCAAGCCTCTGAGGGCCAGGGGGTGGGGAGAAAGGCTAGCCCTGGTAGAAGCTAGCCTGTTTTCTGCCTGGCTCTATTTCTTACTGTGTGTAAGAGCCTGGGCAGGTGACCTCGCCTCTCTGACCCACAGTTCCCGCCTTTGTAGAGTGAAGGCTGGCATTACCCTCTGAGTTTCGCAGATCACTTCTTCTATTGAAACAACCCAAAGCTGAGTATGGTGATGCGTCCCTGTAATTCCAGGACTTGGGAGGCAGAGGCAGAAAGATCAGGAGTTCAAGGTCATCCCAGGCTTCATAGCGAGTTTGAGGCTAGCCCGGCTACATGAGATCCTCTCTTCACCCTGCTCTTCCCCTCCCCCACATAAAAGAGGAGACAGCTGAGAAAACTGAACATAGGTAGCTAAGGTCAAGGAGTTCCCAGAACAAAACGAACAGAGAAGTGGTAAGCGAGATAAACCAAGCAGGAAGCTTGCTTTTATGATGACATTTATTGGAGATTTCCTGATTCTGGACAGTCTGTGTTTTTGTTTTGATGACTTCACTGGTCAACGAGGACAAAGAAGCACAGAGCACAAGTTACCCAACTTGGTAGCTCAAGCATATAATCCCAGCACTTGGAAGCCTGGGAAGCTGAGGCAAGAGGATTGCCGGGAGTTCCAGGCTAGCCTGGGCTACAAAGTGAGACCCTGTCTCAAAAAATAAAACCAAGGCCAGCAAGATGACTCTTTAGGTAAAGGCAACTGCCACCAAGACACATGACCTGAGTCTGTCCCTGGATCTCACATGGTGAAAGTGGAGAATGGACTCCCATAAGTTGTCCTCTGACCTCCACATGTTCACTATGGCACACGAGTGTGTGCACACACGCACACACACACACACACACACACAAATAAATAATTTTTTTAATCCCATAAAACCAACCATGTGTGGTAGTACACACTTTTAATTCCAGCATTCAGGAGGCAGAGGCAGGCAGATCTCTATGAGATCGAAGCCAGTCTGGTCTACATAGCAAATTCCAGACCAGGTGGGGCCACAGTCTCAAACAAACAAACAGAACAATTCATAAAACCAAATAAGAAATCACAAGGTAGAAGGTCAAATGGCAAACCTTTGGGCACATAAGAGCTGTGTGTCACAGGCAGCCAGCCCCAGGATGGACTTGAACCCTCATCTTAGGGGGTGCTCTGCAACCTAAAGGTTTGTGCTTGAAATTCGGTGACCACAGACAATTTGTGCCCCTGACTCCTGAAAGATGCAAATGGAAATCTTCAGAGAGAGCACCTAGGATCCATATCAGTTACCAAAATAAGTTTTCAAATTTACTGGCAAGCATACGGTGGAGGATTAGCACACAGAAACGGACGCCGGGACAGGAGCAGAAGACTGGACCCGACAGAGCGAGTCCTCGAAGAATGCAGACCCTGAGATTATTATTATTTGCAGAGTGTAGAAGAATTCATCTTCGGGAAGCAAAGACTAGCTTAGAAACATTTGCAGGAAGCAGGAAAAAACTTTGGTAAAAAGTGACAGTTGGTTTGAAGAGATAGATTTGAACTTCTAGAAATGAATAGTACAAGTCAAAAGCAGGTGGAACGTATTTGAAAAAAGAAAGAAAAAATCAAAAGAAACAGTGTACAATGTACATGGGAACTGAAGGGTTAAACAAAATAAACCAATAACTAGGGCTGGCAAGCTAGTTCAACTTGTAAAGGGACTTATCACCATCCTGAGGACCTGAGTTTCAGCCTTAGATCCCACCCAGTAAAAGGAGAGAACAGACTCCCCAAAATCGTACTCTGACCTCCACATGTACACTGTGAGAACACAAATGTGTCCACGCACACAAATAAAAAGTAAATAGAAAAAATAAATTTTAATAATACAAAGAAAAGATAAAAGAGAGGGCTGGAGAGATGGCTCAGTGGCTAAGAGCACTGGCTGCTATTGCAGAGGACCCAGGTTCAGTTCCCAACACAGACTCGGAGCCCACAACTCGAGTTCCAGGGAGATCTAATGCCCTCTTCTGGCCTCTTTGGGTATTGCACTACATGGGTGCACTCACATGCTGGCAAAACACACATACACATAAAATAAAAATAAACAAATAGTCAAAAAAAGGTGAGAGACATGGAGAATAAGCAAGAAACACCTGACATTCATTCAGCAGGAATTGAAGAATGGGGAAAAGGTATTATTTGAAGGGTCAGTGGCTGAAAATTTCCCATCATTCTTTAGATGGAAATTTACTGATTCAAGGAGTCAAACAAACTCCAAGAGACAAAGCCAGGGAGACGGTGAAAGGACCAGGGGGTGTCCGAATGGCAGGAGGAGGAGTGAGCAGGTAAATATACGGAATCTACTTTTCCTTATTTCTTTGTTTTGTTTTCCCAGTGCTGAGGATTGAACCTAGAGCCCCACTCATTAGGCAGCACTCTACCACTGAGCTCCGCAGTGAGCCCCTGACAGAGGGAGCTTTTAGAACTGTGAAATTAATTTTTTTGACACCACAGTGGCACACACAACCCACCAGACATTTGTCAAAATGCACAGAACTCATAACAAGAACAGTGAACCCTAACGTAGACCGTGAATGATGGTTGTCAAAGATAATGTTGACTCAGAGATTGTAACAAATATACTGCATGCACCAGGGATGTGTGAGGCAGGGCATGGGAGAATTTGGTACTTCCTGTTTGATTTTCTTATGAATTGAAACCACTCTTTTGAAAAATCTGTTAATTAGCTGGGCGTTAGTGGCACATAAATCTATAGTTCCAGCACTTGGGAAGCAGAGGTAAGTGAATCTCTGTAACATCGAGGACAGCCTGTCACTCATTGTGGCACAGTGAGTGCCAGACCAACGGGTGCTGCAGGGAGAGCCTGTCTCAAAAAGACCAAAAAGAAAAACCAATCTATTAAGAAAAACGCACCATCACATATGTTGAAAAACAAAATCCCAGAGACAAAGAGACCATCTTAAAAGCTTCCAGAAAAAGAAAAGACTATCTTCAAAGATTCAAACAAAGTGGTTAGCCGATTTGATTCAACTGAGAGCACAGATGCAGATTTTCAAGTTTCTGTGGATGATTTACCAACACTGACCATACTGTGGAGCTGAAGAGGAAGTCCACGAACTTGAAGGATAGAGCTCACACACACTGCTGTTGATCACAGTTCAGTTCAACTGGAAAACAATGGGACCCGAAATGTTTGTGAAGAAAGTCATGTGCCGCTAATTATCCACAACAAAGAAGTCAAGAGAAATCTTTAAATGTGTTGAATTACAATCAAGACAAGATACACGAAACTCTGTGGTTGTAAGGCAGCGTTCCTAGAGTGATGCAGGTTTCGGTGATAACAGGGAAAAAAGAAAATCCAAGTGCCGTGACAATCCTAGGATGGAGAATCGGGAGTTCAGGGCCAACCTCGGATCCATAGCAAGTTCAAGGCCAGCCTGAGCTATACAAGACCATCTCAAAAGAAGAGTAAAACCCAGAGTAAGTGCTGGACATGATGGTGCACATCTTTAATGCCAGCACTTGGAAGGCAGGGGCAGGTGGATCTCTGTGAGATTGAGGCCAGCCTGGTCTACAAAGCAAGTTCTAGGGCCAGCTGGGGCTACAGGGAGAACTTGTCTCAACCCCCCCCCAAAAAAGGTGAAAAACTGGTTCTTTAAAATACTTTGTAATATTTTTAAAAACCCTAACAAGAATAAAAAGAGATTAAAAAGAATCAGGGGCTAGAGAGATGGCTTAGCCTTTAAGAGAACGTGCTGCTTTCCAGAGTACTCAAGGTTGGTTCTGGGCACCCACGTCAGGTGGGTGTTACAGGGAGTTATAGCCACCTGTAATCCAGTTCCACGGGATGATACACCCTATTCTGAACTCCATGGACACTGCATACATGTGGCAGAGAGAGAGAGAGAGAGAGAGAGAGAGAGAGAGAGAGAGAGTGATCTCACTATGTAGCCCTGGCTGGCCTGGAACTCACTATGTAGATCAGGCTGGCTTCAAACTCACAGAGATCCACCTGCCTCTGCCTCCCAAGTGCTGGGATTAGAGGCATGTGCCACCATACCTGGCTTTATAGTTGTTTGGGTTTTTTTTGTTGTTGTTGTTTGTTTTTTAAGTCAGAGGTATTTTCTAGTCAGGCATGGTAGCAAATGCCTATAATCCTAGCACTTGAGAAGCAGAGGCAAGTGGATCTCTGTGAGATTGAGGTCAGCCTGGTCTACATAGTGAGTTCCAGGCCAACCAGGGCTACATAGTGAGACCTTGTCTAAAAAGAAAAAAGAAAAAGACAAGAAGGAAGAACAAAAGAAAGAAATATATATGAATGTAACTTCAAAGAAAAAAATATGAATTCAACTTTATCAAAATAAAAAATGTGCTTTCTCAGGAGACACTGTTAAAAAAAATGAACAAGTGAGATTGACTTAGAAAAATAGCCACAATACTTATGTCTGACTTATATTTAGAACATATAAAGAGCAATGTAGAAAAAACAACCCAATTAGAAACAGGCAACAGATTTATGGTAACTTACGCAGGTGGCACAGGGACTGTGAATGCTGCCAGAATCAAAAGAGATTTGCTCGTGTCAACCCCAATAAAGAACAGAGAAACCTGAGAGAGCGGGTAGAGTTGTGCACACCTGTCACCCCACACTCAGGAGTCTGAGGCAGGAAAATTGTGAGTTTAAGGCTAGCCTGGGCTACATCACAGGATGCTAACCTAATGTAACAAAATAAAACAAAAAAGCTAAAAAGTTCTGAAGGAAGAGTTCTCATGCGTGTTGGACTGGAAGTTCCCCTCACAGAAGACTTTTCCAGAACCACAACCTTTTGCAAAGCATCCTTCAGCAAGGACATCTCCCCAGCAACTGTCTGGCCAGCCCCAGGCTGGTGACCCCGCTTACCAATCCTTGTGTTCAAGGATGGTGGTTGGTGGACATCTTGAGTGACCATGCTCACTTCTCCTTGAAAAGTCTCCCTTGCCTTCACCTCCATGAGTTGCTCTCAGCTCACTATGGCCACTCTCTCCCCGTCTCCTCGCCCTGTTCTCCCAGCCAAATCTCTTCAGTCTTTACAGAATCTGTCTGACCTACTGTCAGGGTCACACTGAAGGGTACTGTAACTCCCGGTATTTGCGCCCCCCAGATGTTCCCACATGACTCTGGGCTCGGACATGTGGCTCTTGTAGGTCTGTGGGCGGTTGCCCTGCATGATACAAGAAAATAGATTCCGCTGTATTACATCACCAAGCGCTCCAGCTTGGAAACCTGAGCCACCTCCAGCCAACTTGTAGAGTGCTTTGGCTCTCTTAGTTGGGTGTGATGTCAACTTGCCTGAACCTGAAGTCAACTAAGAGGCAAGCCTCCATGAACACCTGTGAAGGATTTTCTTGATAAGGTTACCTGAAGTAGGAAGAGCCCCCTTGAATGTAGAAGGAACCTTCTTGTGGCAGCCCAGATATAAGAAAGTCCGAGGGGGGTGCTTTTGCTTTCTGCCTGTGTGCCCTCACAAGGTGAAGTTCATCTACCTTGTTGCTGCTGCTGCGCTGCCGTCCTGCACTGCCATCTAAACGCGGCTTCTTCAGCTTTCTAACATAGATTGGAGACCAGCAGCTCTCCAGGAATTTTCCAGGCTTTCCGCACTAGATTGGGACTGCTGAGACATCCAGTGTCGGGGGCTGAGCAGCTGTCAGTTTTCTGTGTGAAGACAGTCGTTGTTGGACTATCCAGCCCACACTGTGTAAGCCAATCTAATAAATAAATTCCTTTCAAAACACCTTAATTTTATGTGTATAAGTGTTTTGTCTGCATATATGTATGTGCACCACATGTGTGCCAGCGCCCTTGGAGGCCAGAAAAGGGCGTCAGATTTCCCTGAACTAGCGTTATAGGCAGTTTTAGGTCACCTGATGTAGGTGCCAGGTCCTCTGCAAGAGCAGCAAGTGTTCTTAACCACTGAGCCATCTCTCCAGAGCCAAATCCATTTTTAATATATATTCATACTGGGGAACCAAGAGGCCAGCTTCCAGCTGTGTTGGCTACCCCAAACCTGCCTGCTAAGCATCTTTGATGTTTCATCCTGTGTTAGGCCTGAAGCCCATACCACGTGTAGCAACAGCACTGCCCCATTGAGCCTAGCTCCAATCCCAGACCAGAGAGCTTTGTCTCAAGCCACTCATTTTGTGATGGTCTGTTACACAGGCCACAGGCACAAGTCAGACATTCCCAAAGACGCACAGATGACCAATACACAGAAAAGATATCAGTGTCATTGTTTGTTAGGAAATTTCAAATTCTGCAACCCCAGCATCCCAGCACTCAGAGGGCTGAAGCGGGAGGATTGCAAGTTTAAAGTCATCCCCATGACACAGTGAGAGAAGGAGGGAAGAAGGGAGGGAGGGAGGGAGGGAGGGAGGGAGGGAGGGAGGGAGGGAGAGGGAGGGAGAAACCTGTTTATCTACACAATGCAACAAACATTATTTTTAAAAAGCACAATGGAATAGTATTTCATATCACTAAAATGGCTACAAATTAAGAAAAACTAGCAATACTACATTTAGAGTAATTAGAACTTTCCTACATGGCTGGTTAACAGATTCTCAGAAAGGTAAACATTTTCCTATCTTACCATCAATGCCACGTATTATCAAGATCAATTTCAGATCTCCAACAAGAAATACAGAGATGAGAGGAGAGAGAGAGAGAGGGAGAGAGAGAGAGAGAGAGAGAGAGAGAGAGAGAGAGAGAGAGAGAGAGAGAATGTCTCCTAAAGCTCATTAGGCATTGCTTCAGATTTGTCAAAAAAAATCAAACATAAACCTGATTAAGCCCATGATAACCAGACACCCAAGAGCAGGAAACGGATGCTGCGGGGGGCTGCAATTAGCGGTGGTGATGGTGGGAAACTCACGGTGAGAAACTCTTAGATAAATGACCCGCTTTAACCAACACGGGACTTATGAGAGAAGAGGTAGGAAGGGAACCAAAGGCGACGTGAGGATACGTCAAAACAAACCCAATTCTAATTATTTGTGACAATGAAGGGTCTGATACTCAGCATTCTCCAGCTACCATTTAAGTTGTTATCTGGAAATGTGGCCCAAAGCAGGGTTTTGTCTCAGGCAGCTGTAAGGATGCTCTGCGGGAGAGAAGGTGGAACACATCATAAAAGTGACAATGTTTTCCATCACAAAAATCCAACTACATATTTATGCCAAAAAAAGCTCACAGAATACAAAGTGAAACTGTGATGGTTAAATGTGACTGTTGGGGGCTGGAGAGGTGGCTCAGGGACTAAGAGCACTGGCTGCTCTTGCAGAGGAACAGGGTTCAGTTCTTAGCACCCACATGGTGGCTAACAACTGTCCATAATTCCAGCTCCAGGGGAATCCGATGCCCTCTTCTGACTTCCATGGGCATTTCACAACATGGGTGCACTTACATACATGTAGGCTACACTCATACACATAAAATAAAAATAAGATTTTTTTTAAAGTGACCTTCAACTCAACAGGATCTATAATCACCTAGCAGGTAAGCCTCTGGTCATGTCTATGAGCAAGTTCCTAGACTGGGTTAATGGAGGTGGGAAGACCCACCCTAACTATGAGGAGCACCATTCCACGGGCTGGGGTCCCAGACTGAATAAAGAGGAAGAAGCCAGCTGAGCGTCCGCATTCACCGTGTTCTGCTTCCTGACGGCTGGTGCAAGGTGACCATGTGCCTCAAGCTCCTGCCGTCGTGCCATCCCTGCCATGATGGACTGTACCCTCAAACTGTGAGCCAAAGGAAACCCTTCCTTTCTTAAGTTGCTTCCGTCAGGCATTTTGTCACAGCAATGAGAAAAGTAACTAATACAGAAACCATATAAAACCAAAACCACACACATAAAGCAGAGGTAAAACAGAGGTTGAGGTATTCCCTGGGTGCAGGGGTAAGGCTCTTGGAGGGGTTTAGAGAGAGTGACCAGATGTTGCCTTCTAACTGGTGTGACTACAAGGGACTTTGCTTTATGACGGTTTCTTTTAAAAATATACCTTATTTTTTATTATTAAGTTTTATTATTGTATTTTAAAAATACCTTAAAAATTATTTTTAATTATGTATATGGGATGCAGTGGGGGTTATGTGCATGAAGCAGACATCCACAAAGGCCAGAAGACAGGGTCAGGCTCCCTGAGGCTGACTCTAGAGGGTGTGAATCACTTGACATTCGTTCTGGGAACTGAACCTAGGTCTTCTGGAAGAGCAGCAAGTGCTCTTAACCACTAAGCCCTATGGTACTTTCTTAGTCAGTGTCATTTCCTGTATTTGTGCTGTATTTAACCATAAAAAGGGATTTGAGAGCCAGAAAAAATGGTCCCTAGGTAAAAGTGCTTGCCGCCCAGCCTGATAACCTGAGTTTGATCCTCCAAACCCACATGGTGGAAGGAGAGATCACCTCCCATAAGTTGTCCTCTGATCTCAACACACGTGCATATGCGCACACACACGAAATAAATGTTTATTATTTATTATTATCAAATTCCATTTGAAAGAGTTTTTATTTCTTCCTTTTAAAATACTTTTTAAAAGATTTAAAAATGTTTTAAGTGTATGAATGTTTGGGCTGCATATATGTAAAGGGCACCATGTATATGCAATGCCAAGAGGGACCAGAAGAGGGTGTCATTTCGTGGAACTGAAGTTACAGATGGTTAGTCACCATGTGGGTGACTCTCCCCAGTCCCCTATTTTGGCTTGTGTGTGTGTGTGTGTGCATTTATGCCATGTGTAAGTACCCTAGGAAGCCAAGAAGAGGGCAATGGATGCTGGAGCTAGAGTGGTAGATGGGTGTAAGGAGCCCAATGTGCATGCAAGGAACTGAAGATCAGCAAGCATTCTTATCTGCTGAGCCATCTCTCCAGTCCCTGGTTTTCTCATTTTTAAAGAGAATCTTCCAGACTACTTAGTGAACATCCAGAATTCTGCTCTTAGCCCCCAGAGACTCTGATTCAGTGCATCCGACTGCAGTGCCCCAAATCCCCAGCTTTAAGAAACTAAGATGTTTTGATGAACAGGATACATATTGATAGATTGACAGATAATATGAACTGGAGACAGACCCATAAGTTCAGAAAAGAGATGACAAAGGTAAAAGCAGATTTAAGAGATCTTACAGAGGCATAACTTCAAAATACCTCCAAGGGGCTAGAGAAATGGCCCAGTGGGTAAAGTACCTGTCATGTGAGCATAAGGACCTGAGTTTGGATCCTCAACACCTACCTGAAAAGAGCCAGGAGTGGTGGCTTGTGTTTGTAACCCAAGCACTGAGCAGGCGGAGACAGGAAGATCCCTGGAGCTCACCGGCCAGCCAGTCTAGCCAATCAGTGAGCTCCAGGTTCAGTGAGAGACCCTGTCTCAAAAACATAAGGAGAGTGACCAGGGAAGACACCCAAGGTCACCTCTAGCGCATGCATACACCCCTCCCCCAGAAAGGCTTCCAAATTCCTGGCAAGTGTTAACTTTTGGGACTCAGGAATGAGAAATCAGAATTCTAGGAAATGATCAGAAACTCCTAAAATCATATGTTATTCTGTATTTGTCCAATAGTTCATTTATGTGTTTTGAGGAAATGATTCATAATATGGTCATAATAATAAATAGTAAACTGTCTTTCTTGAGAATGCTATACCACAAATTTCCAAAGTATCTCTTTTGAAACAGCTCAGACAGCTGAGTGACGTAGTACACACCTGTGATCCCAGCACTCGGGAGGCTGAGGCAGGAGAATCATAAGTTCCAGGCCAACCTGGGCTGTATACTGAGAACCCATCTTGAAACATAGCCACAAACACACATATAGCATGACAACGGCTCCAAGCAAGACCGATTCCTTCCCACCCGGCCCTCTCCTCAGGGACCCTGTGCCCAGCCAGCAAATATGGACCTTGACCTTTGCTGAGTGATGTATTTTTGCCTTGGCTTTTGGAATTTTCCCAGAGTGTCCTTCAAACCAGTGACAACTCTTCATTGGTTGCCAAGCTTTGATTTTCATAAGAGGAAAACGAGATTAGTGTTGTACACATGGAGGGAAAAGATGGCCAGCTGGGTGGGGACCATGCGACAGCACAGAGGTGTGCCCCTCCTGAGAGATCATTCTACTCAGATCCTTACTCAGAGAGCTGAGGCCACAGTGTCACCTCTCCGACCTTTTCCTGGACCCACCCAGGGTTGTCAGTTCCTCTGGTCCCTGTCATAGCTGCTCCCTTCTGCCCTCTGCCCAGCCCTCACCCCTGTCTGGTATCTCCACCACTTCCCGACCACACTCTCCAGTCACCCTCGGGATTCCCCTCTCACACCCATCCTCATCAGCTCTCATTCCCTGGTTTATCTCCTTATCCACATCCTTGTTGGATGAGTCTCCATCTCCAGCATGGCTGTTGTGCTCCAGCCGTCCCAGAGAGTGGAGGACGATCATTCCCAGAAGACTGCGTCAGTAGGCAGTTCAGTTATTGAAACCAAGGCATGGGTTTGTATAGGGAAGCCTTTCTGGCCATTACAGAAGGTGGGAAAGTTAAAGGTGGGGGTCTTTACTTAAAGGCAGGAAGGTTGTAGGGCTGATGTGGAAATTAGGAACGAGGAAATGAAACCCAAAAACCTGGTTCTGGTCTGGGGTGATCTTTGCGGAGGAAAAGATGAAGCAACCGCTGAGGCCTGTAGTCGCTTCCTGGGACCTAGGTTATCACATCAGACAGAGCAGGCCAGACTCCTACCGTCCCTTCAGGGTATCTGGGGTTGCTTGGCTTGCTCAATACCTTTTGCAACAGACCCAGACCCCACACTTCCTGTCTTCCTCCACCCCCCGCATGGAATATCTTTGCTAAAGAGGTCAAGTTCAGCACTGGCAGCACAGAGTAAGTGTGCAATAAATATCATGAATGAATGAAGGACGTGGCGAAGATCACATGGCTGTTTTAAGGCACCTCTCTGGCCTCCCATGTGGCTCTATGATCGGGGACTTTCCTCGCAAGCACAAAGCCTTACATTAGATCCCCAGAACTGGGGGAAAATTGAAAAAGAAGAATAGGAAGAAGAGAAATAGAAAGAGGAGGAGGAGGGAGAGGAGGAGGAGGAGGAGGAGGAGGAGGAGGAGGAGGAGGAGGAGGAGGAAGAGGAGGAGGAGGAGGAGGAGGAGGAGGAGGAGGAGGAGGAGGAGGAGGAGGAGGAGGAGGAGGAGGAGGAGGAGGAAGGAGAAAGAGGAAAAAAGAAAAAGAAACCAGGAACATCTGCCCAGTCCTTTTCAGTTGGCCATTGTTAGCTGAAGCCTGCAAATCCCACTGGAGGCACACTCAGGTGCGATGCTAACCATGGCCGGTAGGTGGCAGAAAGGCACCACGGTGGAATCCAGAAGCCTGGCGCAAGCAGTCTAGCAGTGAGTGAGGCAAGTACCTAAAGTTTACCCGAGAGCCAACGCAGGCTAAATGCAGACCCAAGTGAAGACCTGGCTGCAGGAATGGAGGACGCTGAACCGACAGCTGACAACAAACCCTGGCCGGGACACCGGCTAGATGACCGACCGTAACTTGCTCCTACAAAATGGGTAAAAGCATGTGGGCGGGATGGTGGGTAGAGCCTGGATCTGCAGAGAACCCGTGGCCACCTCCGGGCTCCAGCCTTCCACTCCAGTGTCTCCCCGAATCTGCACCTGTGTCCACACAGCTCAGCTCGAGTGAGGGCAAAACACCAGCTCACCGGCCTCCGCGCTCCAGCAGGATGGGCGCGGGCGGCAGCTGGCAGGTGCTTTCACTCTTGCAACTTTGCTTTGACTGTCGTACCTGTTTCCTTCTCGTGGGAACACAAAGCTTCTCCTGCCCCCTTGCTCTTCACCAGGACCTGGCTACTTACATCACTGGGAAGTGACTCTAGAAACAATGCCACTCTTTCCCAAGCCCGGACTTCCTCAGCCGGCCCTCTCCCGTGCCTGCCCAGGCTTAGATGCACTCAGCCCTGCCTAGATTGGGGGCCCATCTGCCTCCGCAGGGGAGCTAAGCCTTCCCGCCCACCTCTGCGGTTCTCCTCTGGAAATTCTCACTTCTGTTTTCTGCGTCTCCCCGTTTCTCCTTCTCAGTCACTCTCACCTGCCATTAAAGTCAGCCCGTGGTTTCTCGTGCAAAGGAAGCCCACTTTGTCCCTCGGCGCCCTTCTCCCAGGCACCCTTCTGCCAGTGTCCTTCCCTGTGGAACACATTCCCTTTTTTGAGCTTAGAACTTCCCAAATACTGTTTTAAGGTGCCAATTTAAGGAGTCCTGAAGGGGGTGCTCATGTGCCAACACAACCTCAGCCCCACTGGTGCAACTGTCTAGGAGTCTAGGGCAGGGAGCCAGGCCAGCTTCCCAGGGGAGCCAGCTGGTGCTTAAGGGGGCGCAACAGCTTTGAACCTTAAAAGTGGACTTTACTTCCTCCAAGGACCTGCCCCACCACCAGTGTGGGGACAGTGTGGGGAGCCCCCAAGCTCAGCTCCCTTGGCCAGGTCCAGACAACCCCCCCACCACCACCACCCAGTGTTCTTCCCACTAGACACCTGAGCTGAGCGGAGCTCCCGGTATAACAGACAGCTGTGAGCGGGAAGCCATTGAAGGTGAAGCCCATGGAGCCCTTCTGGGCACCCACAGAGGGGAAGACGGGCCAGTCACCCTTTTGGAGGCATCACATGCGGGCGTGATAGGGGGTGCAGGGGAAGAGTGGGGGACCCAAGGGGAATTCCTGCAGGAAGCACAGGGATGGGGTCAGAGAAGGAAAGGTCTCACTAGTCACCAGCAAGGTAGGCAGGGCCCCAGGGGACAACAGTGCACCAGCTAGGACAGCACCGTTCAACTACAGTAACCAATGACAGAGTGGCTGCTCTGTACCAGGTGATAGTCCCTGCCTTTGGAACACAGAGAAATAAACAAAAGCTCTGCCCTCCTAGAGCCTGATTTCCATCCGAGCCTGCACTGCATCAGCCACGTTCCTGCCAGCCAGCACATCACACCTGCATGCGGGTTTCCCATCCTTGACGTGGGAAGCTCTATTCCACTCAGAGGACCAGGTCTCGAGTCTACTGCACACTGGAATCACCAGGAGAGTTTTAATGACGGGCTGATACTGGGTTCAATCCTAAAGATTTAAATGGACTTATACGGTGTGGAGGTAGAGCCTGGACAATAAGGACTTTTAAGTCTTCCCAGCTGATTGTAGTGTGAAGGGAGTTTGAGATCACTACAGCCTGCTGCATCTCCATCATCCCAGGAGTCTAGAAACGTACTCACAGCTCACACAGAGATGCATGTGGAAGCATGTAGAACTAGACAGACCTGTGTGCCCTCCGCAGACTCACCTGTACACAAAGAAAGGCATACAGAGGTGTGTGCACACTCTCAAACCCATGCCCAGCATGACAATCTGCAGAGCATGGGTGGCTTGAGACCTTGCCTCTCTGGTCTCAGGTAGTCTTAGAATTCCCTTACCTTCACCATGATGGACGATTTTGGTCAAGCTCTCTGAGGAAGATGTAGAAAGTGCCACACTGGCCCTTGTTGAGATAGTGCACTAGGTGTACTGTAAAACAGTGTCCGACTCTGACAGCACCAACCATGATCCTCACCTCCCTCCATCTGAACACTTTGCCTCTATTGATAGTGCCCAAGTAAGCATGAGGCCACTTTCTCCCCGGCTCCCTCAGACCCTTGGTGGACTCAGATCCTCTGAGCATGACCTTCTACCAAACCAGGTCTTCACAGCCTTCTTGTCTGTTGTCAGAACGTCTCTCCTGAACCTGAACTTGGACACAGAGCTCTTTCTGAGTACAGATCCCCGACTCCAGTTCCCCTGATTCCTCCTCTCCTATCTCCTTCACCCCAGTCCCAATGGTACCTGTATCAAAACTGGATGGAGTTCATTACGAAGCCTCAGGGGCTGGGAACTCATCTGTGCTGGGCGTGTTGAACCTCAGTTAGGTAACATATGTATTCCAAATATCATGGATTCCTGAAGGTTGGCATTTCCTGCTATTATGGACTTTAAAAATGACAAACGCTGAGTCGTCATAACCCAGACTTTCGTGAAATGACTGAAGCCAAGGGGCATCCTCCAGAAAGATACCACCAAGGCAGTGCCCTCTGGGGTCATGAAGCTGTGGGCCAATCACGTGTCAAAAGGGAGAAGTCGAAGTCTATTTTGACATGCAAATGTCCCTGATTCATTCTCTCTGAACATAGCAACCCTCTCATGTTCAAAGGCAGAACAGTTAAAGAGCTCTCCTGGGAGGCAGCTGTCAGATGTCTACAGTTACTGGATGTCAACACTGGACCCATTGTAACCCTATAGTCTTGCTTTATCTGTTGAGGGAACCTTTGTGTACACACCCTGTTATTCCTGATAGGAACTGTCAGTTGATGCACGTGTGGATTTGCTGAAGGTTGACTAACTTTCTTTATGGGGTGTCTGGGGCCTTGTAAGCTGTGTCTGTGACTACACCTCTTTCAGGGTAGACATTGGTCTCTGCCTTTCACCTCCCCCCTCTGCTGGGAAAGAGTAAAACAAGGGCACAGATCAGTCAATCCAATGTCCACTCTGATTTCATCTCCTATAATTAGACACCCAGGGCATACCCCAGACCCGCTGCCCGTCCTTTTCCCGAGTTCTGGGGCACCTAGGCGGTGGCTACCCATCCAACTCCAGCCGGGCTTTCTTGGCTACAGTGTTCACAGCAGCTGTGCGCTCAGAATTGGCATAGAAGCTGCCAGGCTCTGGGATGACCCTGACACCAGTCTCTTCCCAGAAGTCCTGGGTCAGGGCAGCACTGACCGCTCTCTCCATCTGAGCCACAGACCCGGCCCCTGCTGTGTCGGTCCCCATGCAGCTGTCATGACCTGCCTCTTTTCCCTCTGTCCCTGCAGCAGCGCTTTGGGGAGCATACTCACCCCTTTTACTGACGATGAAACAGATGGACACGGGCGGGGAGGTGAAAGCACCTGAGGAGTGTGATGTTGGAAAGAGTCCCATCAAACACAGTCAGCAAAAATGGAAGGTTTGCTGAGTTTGAATTTTTACCTGACTTCCCACCAAGCCAGGACCAGCAATCAACACGTCTCAAGAAGAATGTTGAGGGGCTGGAGATGTGGCCCAGCGATAGAGCACTTGTCTAACTTGTACAAAACAGAAGAGGGGAGGGGGAGGAGCGGGCGCAAGGTCGGGGGGAGGGGGCAGGAGGACTATGAGATGCAGCTACTGAGCTTGGACCAGAGCTATGATTCAAACTAAAAAAGCACGTGGAGCATGTGCAGGTACATTCTCCGACATATATGCAAAAATCTTGAACCAAAGTCAAACCTCAGCACCTGCACACAGATGGGCAGCAGTCACACAGGTGACTGTGTGCAAACACACAGACTTGCGCACGCGCCTGTCCCCCACCCCAGGCTGGAACACCTGGGCTGTGTCTCATGCCCTGGGACCACCTCTCACCTCCTCAAACTTGTTCTCGGAGCCCTTGACTCCAGGGAAGCCCCTTCCAAGATCCAGCAGGTTCATGCGGTGGCTGCTCCCGTGGCCCATCTCAAGCGCACAGCGGCAGTCAGCGATGGCAGGCCTGTAGCTCTGGGGTGTCGGGCAGTCAGAGCCCACGTGGAAGCTGAGCATAGTCATGTGTGGTGTGGGAGACACGTTGGCAGTGATGCAGGTCGGTTTGAAGGCAGATACACAGAGGGGTGCCCACCCGGGGCTGTGAGACCAGGGCTCACATCCACAGGGGTACGGTGTGCAGCCATGGGCACATGCAGGTGTCCTCAGGGAGACACACATCCCACAAGACAATCGCCACGTCAGGGCTTGAGACTGGGTAGCTGTTTTGTTTTTGTTTTTGTTTTTTTCTTTTTCCCCAAGCTGCCCAATTCTGATGCCTTCATTAGAGGGGCCCGCCTTCTCTTACCTGGGATGCATGTCATTAGAGCCCCACATCCCAGTGCCCCCCAGAAAGCAGGTTGAGTAACCAATTCAGGTCAGGAAGGATAAGTTGAGTGAGGCTTTCTCATCAGATTCAAAATTCAAGAAACACAACCAGTGAGATGGCTCAGTGAGTAAAGTAAAGGAAGCTTGGCACCAAACCTGAGGACCCGAGTTCGATTCCTCGGAACCATACGGTAGAAGGAGAGAACTAATTCCCATAAGTTGTTATTTCACTTGCACATGTGTGGCGTGGCATGTGTGTGCATGTGCACACACACTAAATAAAGTATAAAAGGATTTTCAAAGTTAAGCAGCCATCAAACACTGAGTGACCAAGAGAAATGCACCCCACAGTCATCACAGCCCTCCTCCTCCTCGTCCTCCTCCTCTTCTTGATATAATCTCATGTAGCCCAAGATGACCTCCAACTCTCTTGTAGCTGAGAATGACCTTGAACTTCCAGTCCTCCTGCCTCCACCTCCTGAATGCTGGATTTACAGTGTTCCACCATGTTTTGTTTTATGCAGTGCAGGGAATTGAATTCGGGGCACCATGAATGCTAGGAAAGCACTCTACCAGCTGAGCCACATGCCGACTCTCACCCCCTTTTGAGACTCTTGAGTTTTTCAGCTTTTTGCTTCAGCTTTTGAAAGGCTGGGATTGCAGCTGTGTCCCCACACCCAGCTCTCAGAATCTTTTAAAGATAAAATGAATGCAAGACTACGTGAAGAATGAAGCAGAGAAACCGTAAACAGAGACACGATCTGCAGCAGTGATTAGACCCCAAGGGAAAAGAGGAAGTGCCCAGCCCCCATCCTGACTTCGTCTAAGATTCCAGTTTCATCACAGATTTTTTTCTTGCCTTTGTTTTGATTTTTTAAATACTGTTTTAAAATGTTGCGTTACGGAGTGTTAAGTTTTTCTGGTGCTTACCTCAGCTTTGTCTCCAAGGCCAGTGCCTCACATCTTCTAGGCCCAGAAAATACCCAAATGGAGGTGGCCCTGGCTGGCCCCCACTGGCCAGGAAACAAAGTGGGTCGATGGCTGAGGAGCAACTGTAGAAGCCGAGACTGGGGCCTCCCAGACAGGGAAGGCAGGCGTCCTGTGAGGAGGCGCCAAGCTCAGCCAAGCCCAGCTCTCTCACAGCCTCCAGCAGGTGTTCGCGGGCCTCAGATGGGTCCCAAATTTGGCACTGAGTGGGAAGGAGCTTTGGGTGCCCTGGATCTGTATCCCAGGGACCAGCCTGGAGGATAGAGGATGGCAGGGATGCAGAGGCACAGGATCCTCAAGGCCCTCCATCTTCCCACTCACCCCGGCCTAGTTGCTGTAGACCATCCTGCCACTGAGATCCAAAGAGTAAACGCAGGCTGCTTGCAGAATTCTGCCAAGTAGAGACAAGAATCACATAGTTGTGCTTTCTTCAGAACCAGAGATGTTAAGCAACTTTCCTAAGACAGCCCAGCATGTGACCAATGAATCTAAAACGTGAAACCTGGTTGTTTGGTAGGTTTTTTAAATTTTTCATTTGATGTGTATGAGTGTGTTACCTGCATGTGTGTAAGTGTAGCCAAATCATGCAATGCCTGCAGAGGCCAGAAGAGGGTTTCAGATCCCCTGGAACTGGAGTTACAAATGGATTGTTAGTTGCCATGTAGTTACTGGGAACTGAATTAAGGTCCTCTGCAAGAGCAGCCAGTTCTCTTAATCACTGAGCCATCTCTCCAGCCTTGAGATCTATTATGAGAACTTTTCCCACGACATCACAGATGCCAGACTTTTGTCATGCCAGCCTCTGTCCAGTGAAGTAATATATCCATAGGGGATGACCTTCTAAGCTCACACATGTGAAGAGGACTCTGTGAGGTTTGACTGTATTGATTTACGAATAACTCAAATTCATAATCATAAGGCCCAATGCTTGCTGGGGATCAGAAGACATGGAAGATGGTGATCACCTGGATTTAACATCTGACTTAAATAAGTGTGACCTTGATTTAGGGCTATATTTTGAATCTCAAATCTCAGATCGCTTGACTTCTTGGCCTTTGGACTATGATCAAGTGTAATATCAAATCTTCTTGTGAAGGATTTATTTATTTGTGTGGTGTGTGTGTGCGTGTGAAGGTGTGAGTTCCTGCAGAAGTGGGAGTCCCAGAAAGGATGGCGGATGCCTCAGAGTTGGAGTTATAGGCATTTGCAGATTATCTGGCTTGTTACGTGGATGCTGAGGTCTAAATTCCCATCCTCATTATTGCACAGTACAGGCTTTTAACTGGTGAGCCATTTCTCTAGCCCTCTAATATCAAATATTAAACCTCACGAGGCACTGGACAGTGACAGATGCCAAGTGACAGCTGACCAGCAGGTCCCCTCAGCCACTAGACAGGTCAGGATGTTCTGTGGGTTCAGGGGAGGGAAGGAGGAGGATTAGAGGGATGTGAGAAATCCTCCAGCTACGGGCCTCCAGCCTTCTCCTCTCCCACCAAGGCCCAAAAGCTCCCAGGCTCTAAGGGATAATAAGTGAAAAGAGGAGGCTTGGGGAACTGGAGGCCTGAGCCACCAGGCCTTGTGCATTCCACCATCAAACAGTGGAGGAGAGGAGGGTGAGCCGACAAGACTTTCAGCCCTATGATTCCAAATGAGAAGGACTTTGTTCCCATGGAGACCCCACACTCTCTCAGCAGATGAGCTCATCTCTAGCTCTGGGCCTTGGACTCTCTAGCCCTTGCCTCAGGAGGCCCTAATGGAATGGGGTGGGTGAGGAGGATGTGGTGGGGTGGGGTGGGGTGGGTGGGGTGGGATGGGTTGGGTGGGGAGGGGTGGGTGGGGAGGGAGGGGAGGGTGGGTGTGGCTTTCTTAGATTCTGCACATGGTGAGGTCATAACTCTGCACATGCTTCGTTTCCTTCACTTAGCCAGAGTCATCCACGCTGTCACAAGAGACAGAATTTTCCAATTAAACCCGTGTGGTGTCTTCTTCACTTGTTCTCTGTCTTTTATTTCATTGGGGCAGGGTCTCTGCCCATAAGCACTGGAATTATAAGTGGCCGTCTTTCCTGCCTGGCTTTTTTATGGCTTCTGAAGAGCTGAACGCTCATCCCCATGCTGTGGAGCAAGAGCTTTATCCACTGAGCCCAGCCACTTAAAACATATTTTAAAGATTTATTTATTTATTGCATACATAAGTGTGTGCCTGAGTGTGTGTGTGTGAGTGTGTGTGTGTGCCACATGTGTGCCTGGTACCTCCAGAGGTCAGAAGGAGGGGGGATTGAATCCCCTGGAAGTGGAGTTATAGATGGTTGTGAGTTGTCATGGGGGTGCTGGGACCTGAATCCAGGTCCTCTGCCAGAAAAACGAGTGCTCTTAAATGCTGAGCCATCCCTCCAGCCCTTAAAACACATTTGTAAGCAACTTATGAATCTAAGAAAAAAAGATTACAGTGATGATCGATGGATGATAAGAATAAAACAAAAGATAAAACCACAGCTCACCACTGTGCGAGGAACATGCGCCCGGGCACTCTATGAAAGTGGCTGGGTGAGTCCCTGTGGGCGCGCACTGGGGCAGGGCCTGTCTGGGGCCAGCTATATACCTGCATATCATCAGGTAGCAACCTCCAAGGGACAGTGACCTCAGTACCATGCTGGCTCAGCACCTGGACAGGCTGAGCAAGAGGCTCCTCATGAGTCACCCACACAGCAGTCAGTGACCTTGCCAGCATGAAAATGGTCTCCTTGCTCTGCCTTGAGAAGCTCTGCTTCTAGTCCCACATTCACAAAGTAGAAGCAGGAAACTGACTTTCCCGGACTCCCCTGCATCAAGATGCTTAGGACTGTGACATGAAACCTACCCACGAAGAGACCATGATGCCGAAGACAGCACTGTGAGACAGGAGGTGCCACGCAGAATGCAGAATCGTGTCTCCCAAGGTGGCAGCAAAGGCGTCTAGTTTCCTGAAGCGACTCTGGGAGAGATTTGAGGACCACTTTCTGGATCAGCAGCGAAGCCATTGGTGCGGAAGAGGAGTCGTTAGGGCAGCTTTCGGGAAAGTCTTGCTGTTGCTGCCCACGAAGCGCCTGTACCTGACCCACTGACCTCTCTTAAGATCCAGTGAGCTTCCTAAAGCTCTAATGAGTGAATTCCTTTTCTGCTTAAACTAGCCATAAGGGTTTTACAACTGGCTCAGAGAATTAGTTGTGAGTCACACATGCACACACACACACACACACACACACACATCCCTAATGCTAATTACCTGGGTAGACTGACTTGAAGACTTGAAGGTGATGAAGATCCAACTGGTATCATGAAAGCAACATGAAACCATGGTGCATGGTTATGAAATACTAGTTAATAAAATTGCGTGATTTCACTCATACTAAAATTCCAATAGAAAGTAAGGCTTTAGTGGGCTGGCGATGTAGCTCAGTGGTAGAGCACTGGCCTGGCATACACAAGACCCTGGGTTCAATCCTAGCATCACACACAAAAAAGTAAAGCTTTACGGACTGCTGTAAAGTGGCATAAAAGGCCTAAGAAATGCAGGTGGCGGAGGGAGATCCCAGGGGAAAGACAGTGGCCAGTTCAAGGTCACAGCTTACTGTGACTAGAGAATCAGCAACTTTGTATGGTGGCAGTTTAAGAGTCTCTAAACAGGGGTTGTGGTTCACATCTGTAAATCCCAGCACTCAGGAAGCTAAGGCAGTACAATTACAAGTTTGAGGCGAACCTGAGTTACAGGTTTTTTGAGACTCCTGTCTGAAAATAAAGAAGAGGGGGGATTTTGGTGCTGACAAAGGTAAAGCAACTGGTGTTGGAATCCAGGCCCCCTAGGTGTTGCTGGGAAAAGGCTCTCTCCCCTTCCAGCTGTGAAGAGCTAACACTCACACACAGCTGTTGTAAGGGGCCTCACAAACCCGGTGTCCTTCTCCCCCACAGCTCTCACAAAAAGCTGAATCTGCTCCTTCCCGCAGCCCACATGGGGTCACACATTAACCAGTTCCACTCTCCCTACGCCACACTGTCACATATGCCCTGTGGCATGTACTAACAAAGCCTTCTTCCTCTGGGTTTAGGATTACCCCTTTGTTCAGAAACCTTTAAGAATGGACACCTCGCTTTGTCTAGGGGGTGGAGGGGGAAGCTGAAGCCTCTCTTGCTTTGAACCCCTGCATTATTGTGTTGCTTTACTACGTGCAGTGTTAATAAGTTAATAAACCTCTGGCTTGAAGGAGATTAGTCTCAGTGACTTTCGGTCTAACCTACCCCGTTCTCCCTCCCTGAACACGCAATAGTCAGAACTGTAATCCTTTATAGTGGGACTGTAAATTGGTAGAACCACTTTGAAAAGCTATATGATAATATCCTCGAGTTAAATATACCCCTAACCTACAGTTTAAGAACACTATTTCTGCAGGGTGTGTTGGCACACATCTTCGATCCCAACATTCAGGAGGCAAAGGCAGAAGCAGAGGCAAGAGTAGGCAGATCTCTGTGAGATCGAGGCCAGCCTGGTCTACATAGTGAATTCCAGGCCAGTTCGGGACTACATGGAGACCCTATCTCAAAAACAAAAACAAAAAAGAACTCTATTTCTGAGCATATAGCTATTAGAAATAAATGTATGTGTCTACCAAAAATATGCACAAAGGGGCCTGGAAAGCTGGCTCAGCAGTTAAGAGCACTGGCTATTTTTGTAGAGGATCCAGGTTCTTTTTCCAACACCAACACAGCAGCTAACTGTCCATAACTCCAGTTCCAGGGGATCCAATACCTTCCGGCCTCTGCAGGCATTGTACAACATGGTGCACACATGCAGGCAAAATACTCACACATGTAAAATATAAATAAATAAAAAGTTTAAATATACAAAATGTTCACAGGAAGGATATTTATAGTATCCTCAAAGTAGAACAGCTAAAAATTCATGAATGGTAGAACTTACACATAAATTATAGTCTATTCCATGGGATAGTACTGAACAGAGATGAAAAGAGATAAACTAGTACTAAAAAGTCCTAAATGTTAAGACGTAAGTGAATCTCAGACTTCATTTTGAGCCAAAGAAGTCAGATTTATGATTCCTTCATTTTTTTTTTTTTTGCACATGCTAGGAAAGTATTCTAACACTTAGCACATTGCCAGCTCTTTGTTTTAAATCTTTTATTTTTATTTTATGTGTATGAGTACATTGTCTTGCATGTGTGTAAGTGCACCCGTGTAGCGCAATGCCTGTGGAGATCGCAAAGCATAAAATCCCCTGGAAATGGAGTTATGGACCAATGTCAGCTGCTATGTGGGTGCTGGGAATCTAACCCGGGTTCTCTGCAAGAGCAGTCAGTGCTCCTAACCGTTGAGCCATCTCTCCAGTACCCTGTTTATAATTTTTTATTTTGAGACAAGGTATTACTAAGTTGGCCAAGCTGGTCTTGAGCTCTCCATCCTCCTGCCGTAGCTGCCAGAGTCACTAAGGGCCTCAGGCATTGCTATCATGACCAGCATGTACAATATTCTTATATGAAGTTGAAAACCAAAAAAGTCTATCTTGACTCTAGTCAGGAGTTATGACTGCTGGACAGGGCCCTATTGACTAGAGAGGGGCCACCAGGGAGCCTTTGGGGGGCACTAGCTGTTCCATGCTTTATATCTTGTTCTAGATGGTATTATACAGAATACATATATCCATTCAGTTGAAGACTCAAGATAAAAGTTTTGTAAGGACTGAGGAAATGGCTCAGTCAGTCATCTCCTTGCCACACAAGCCTGAAGACCTGAGTTTGGATCCCAGCACCCACATAAAAAGTCAGGGCAACAGCAGTATAGACCTGTAATCCCAGCACTGGAAGGCAGGAGGAGCCCTGGTGTTTGGGGGCCACCTAGTCTTGCTGAATGGGTGAGCGCCCAGTTTAGTGAGAGACACTGGCTCAAAAAATAGAGTGGAGAGCCATAGAGGAAGACACCTGAAATCTGGTCTTTACACGTATGTGCACATATACCGCACCCACACAAGTACCCATGTGCCAACACATACACACACATATTCCACACACACACACAAAAAAAAACCCAAAAGTTTTAAAATTTGTCATTCTATTAGATCCTTGGGCTTTTCGTTTGAAAGCAGAATTGAGTTGGTTGGAGGCATCACAGGAAGTATGAGGTCATTCTGGAAGATTTATAGACCTCAGGAACCTCCAGCCTACAGCCCTGGTCACGCCTCCCTTGTCAGCACAATTAACCTTCTTTCTTGAACAGATGAACTATTTCTGACTCTCGGGAGAGCTGTGTCATGAACGTGTAAGGAGTTGCAAGTGACAGACGGTTCCCTCCCTGCTCCACCCTCCTCGCCTCAGGATCCAGAGGACCGTCCCAAGGGCAGTGACCACATCAGTCCCCACAGGAGAAATGTCATGCCTGAATAATTGTGCTTTTTCTAATTGACGTTAATAAGACCCTGCAGGATCTATCAGAGTGGACATTCGGGGTGATAGAGCAGCAGGCCCGGTAGGTCAGACCCCTTCCTTTATAAGAGCTTGATGACTTCTAAATAGCAGCTCAACCAAGAGGGAGAGGTTCTACCTAGCATGTCCCACCATGCAAAGACCCATGGGACACATGGAGCTGAAAACAGCTATGAATTATGCCCAACACAAAATTGTAAGATTGATTAAAACATCACAGAAACATCATAGTTTCTATACGGTTTTTTTTGTTGTTTGTTTTTTTGTTTTTTTGTAACTCAGTTTCACAGTTCTCTAGCATGAACTTTGTAGAGACAGTGTTGTGTTGTGATATTAAAAAGCTGGACAGGCTGCTGGAAAAGCTTGCTCGGTTGACCAGCTAAACCTGAACTGAGTATACTGGGGTAAATGAAGTTACGTGAAAAGATTTCTTGGCAGGCAGTAATCCAGACACTCAGGGAGAGTACTGCCTAGCTTCTCTAAGGATGGAGACACGTCCTGAGGCCCACGCCATCAGCACAGGAGCCCGGGCATCTTTGAAAAGTACTGAGCAGTAGACAGAGGGGGAAACTCCACCACTGACAGGGATGGGCTTTTTTACTTCAAAGGGAGGAGGCAGGTCCTGCTGCACAGCAGAGGCCAAGTGGGCCAGAGGCAAGGTAATTACAGCTGCCAGGACCATTAGCCTTGTCCAAGTAAAGCAGAATGCTTAGACCTTTAAGGGGCCCATGGCACAGCATGGACTGTAGGAACAAAAATACATGTTCAGTGTCCTACAGTCTCTATGCTCTGCTTAACTCAAGAAGGCAATTCTGGTTCCCGGTAAAACCAGCTGCTTCAGGGGCTACGGTAGAAGGATTGACAAGTTCAAGGTCTGCCTGGGCTACAGAGTGAGTTTAAGCCTGGGTAAATTAGGGAAAGCCCATCTCAGGGTAAAAAATAAAATAAAATAAATCTAGGAGAACCCAATAGCTTTTTTAAAAAGGCAAAAGAGAGGCCAGAGAAATGGCTCAGCAGGTAAAGCACTTGTCGCCACGTGGGAAGATCTGAATGTGATTCCCAGGACCCACGTGGTGGAAGGAGAAAACCAACTCCACAGGCTGTCTTCTCATTTCCCAATGTACACTGTGGCATGAGCACACACACAAAACATACGCACGCGCACACGCACACCACATTCATCTGTAAATGCACGCACGTTTCCATATCTCGGCTATTGTGAAAAACACTGAAGTAGGTGAGGGAATGCAGACAGACTTCAGATGCTGACATCATTTCCTTTGGATACCCACCCGGACATGGGATTGTGAAATCATGCTATAGTTCTATTTTTAATTTTTTGAGAATTTCTACATTGTTTTCCACAATGACTGTATTAACTTACATTCCCACCAGTTTGTAAATGTTTCCTTTCTCCACACCCCCAAAAACACTTGTTTCCTTTTGACTTTTTGGGTTGTTAATTTGTTTTGTGACAGGGTCTCCCTATAGCCACAGCTGACCTGGACTTCTCTGTGTCCAGGCTGTGGTCTTCTCTGTGGACCAGGCTGGCTTCGATCTCACAGAGCTCCACCTGCTCTGCCTGCTGAGTGCTTGGATTTAAAGGCTTATACCACTACTCCCAATTTTTTTTTACATTTAACACAAATACTCAATTTTTGTGTATGTGCTTCCTGCATGATTCTATTGTACCATATGTGCAGAGATGCTCTCAGAGTTCAGAGGATGTTGGATCCCCTGAGAGCTGGACTTGGAGGCACATGCCTTTAATCCCAGCACTCAGAAGGCAAAGATAGGCAGATCTCTGTGAGTTCAAGTCCAGCCTGGTCTATACAGAGAGTTCCAGGCCAGCTGGGGCTACAGGGAGACCCTGTTTCAATATGATGAGAAAAAAATGTTAATAAAAGGTGGAGAGTGATCTAGGAAAGATGCCCAACCTTGACCTCTGGCTTCCACATACAGAAACACATGTGCATTCGCACCTCATTCATATATGCACACATGCGCACGCACACACACACACACAAATCTTGAAGGCCTTGCAAAGCTGTACTCTCCTAATCCCCTCCCCAGACAACTTCAGAATCTGCTTTAGGGACTTCTTCCAGCCCAGTCGGCCCTGCTTCAGCCTAACGTCCCCAGTTCACATGAAGGTGATGGAACTCACCAAGGTGACACAGAGAGCGGCTGTCCAGGGTCATGACTCAGAGCTCCCTTGAAAGACACAGAACAGAGACTCTCTTAGGGCGGTGTCTGTGAGTTTCACTGTTCTGTGACTCAGTTTCCTGGATGACCCCACAAGAGGCTGGAGAAAGTCATCAGTGGAATCACGCCACACCCATTTCCACCTGAGGATGCCCCATGAGGCAAAGGCAGGTCTTCCTGCCCTACCCAAAACAGGACCTGAGCCCTGACCTGTGAGTGCGTTCTTGTCCTGTTTCCATATCAGAAGCTCATCCAATGAGCGTGAGGAGAGGCTATGATGCCCATTTTTCAGATGGGCACACAGAATTTTAAAGAGAGCCAGTGAACTTGCTCAAAGCACCCAGTTGCTACTCCATGAGCCTGGCTCCAGCACCCGTGTTCTTCTACTATGTGGGTAGCCTGGGCTACAAAGTATGTTCCAGGCCAGCCTGGACTACAATATGAGATCCTATCTTCAAACAAACAAAAAACTGGTCTGAACTTGCTAAGACCTTCCTTTCTCACCTGAATCTGTCGTGAATTGAGTCAAATAAAATGAAACCAACTCAGACTGGTCCAAATCAAATAAAAATGGACTCAGTCACCCCATACCCGGGTGGTACATGCCTTTGATCCCAACACTTAGGAGGCAGAGGCAGGTGAATCTCTGAGAGATTGAGGTCAGGCAGGTCTATGTGGTGAGTTCCAGGCCAGCTGGGGGTACAGGGAGAGCCTGTCTCAAAAAGACCAAAAAAAAAAAAAAAAAAATGGAGTCCGTTTGTCCAGGTTTGAACTGTTTTCCTTTCAGCCATTTTGCAACCTCCCCTGGCTTCCTCGGAGCCTTCTTCATACAATAAACACACAATCCAGTAGAGCATTAAAAAACCCACAGGGGAGGACAGCCTGGCTCCCAACACACTCCACAGCATCACAAGTCTGCTACGAGATGTGTTTGCTCTAGTCCAAGTTTTTTGTTGTTTGTTGTTGGTTGTCTGGGTTTTTGTTTGATGTGGTTTAAGTTTTAGTTATTTGAAAGAGGGTCTCCCTGTAGCCCCAGCTGACCTGGAACTCACTATATAGACCAGGCTGTCCTTGATCTCATAGACACTCACCTGCCTCTGCCTTCTAAGTGCAGTTATTTGGTTTTGATTGCAAGAAAAGCTACCTTCCTGACGACAGCCTCAAGAGGTGATTTCCTGGCAGGAAAATGAGGTCTCTTAGAGGAAGCAGGGACCAAGACCTGGAAAGCCATGGGAGCTGAGGCAACCGCGGGCTCCAGGTCCCATCTTCATTCTGGTTTCCCTCTGAAGGAGGAGAAATGGGTACATGTGCCATGACTGGAGAGGTCAGAGGACAGCACGCTAGACTCATTCTCTCCTTCCACCATGTGGGTCCTAGGGATCAAACCCAGGTCACCAGGTTTGGCAGTAAGGGCATTTACTCATGGACCCCTCTTAATATGTAAGGGACAGAGGCTGATGGGATGGCTCAGTGGTTAAGAGCACTATCTGCTCATGCAGAGGACCTAGGTTCCGCTCCCAACACAACATCAGGCGGCTCACAACCAATTGCCTGTAACCCCAGCTCCAGGCAGATCCAATGCCTTCTTCTGGCCTCCCCAGACACCTGTCCATACAGAGTGCACATACAGGCACTCACGCCCACACATAAATAAAAATAAGATGAAACTTTAAGAAACAAAAAAGTTTTAAAGGACAAAATGCAAAAGTACTCTACAAAGTCACTGCACCTATCTCTGGGCCTCAAGAGGCTGGGGAAGAGTGAAGTGTTACGAAGCTTGAGGTTCATTTCTCGGTGATAAATTGGCCTCTGATGTCGACACAGCTAGGAGCCTTGAGGCTTGGCTGGACATCTGGAACAAACACAAGGAGCTTTGCATTCTGCTGCCCCCTGGTGGCTAGAGTGCCCAGTGCTGAGGTCTGAGGGAGGAAGGGCGTGTTAGGGAATAAAAAGGATCACTGTATCAGACAGTCACCCCCTGAGTGCCGCTGTGTCCCCAACTGTGTGGGCATTAGCATCTCCCCTCCTTCCTGAGCATCTCTTTCAGGAAATAATAATAATATCCTCTCCAGCTAGATATAGTGGTTCAGGCCTGTGATCCCAGCACCCTGGAGACAAAGGAAGGAGGATCTCTGAAAATTTAGAGACATCCTGATCTACATAGTGAGTTCCAGGCCATCCAGAGCTATACAGTGAGACTATGTCTTAAGAAACAACAAAAACAAGATAAAACCCTCCACTGAGAAGGAACAGAAGGTGCCCTCCTCCTTTGGTGGGACCAGTGGACAAGCGATGCCACTGGACACCAGAAGCCAGAATCAGCGTTGAGCAGCTGTAGCCACATGTAGGAGACACAGCCACTACCTGAGAAGTCACACACCCAATATTCTTTTGTCCACACCGCCAAGTGCCACTTGAGCAGGGCTGATGCCAGCAGGAAACCAGATGAGCCCACAAGGCACAGAGGTGGATGAGGAATGGTCCTGACAGCAGACAGGTCAGGGCTGGCACAGTATTCATGGGGCACACAGAGCAGTTCACAGGCTCTGAACCAGCTTTCAAAGCAGACAGGTGGGATTTGAATGGGGGCAGACTGGAAGGGTATTCCAGCAGAGGAACAGCCTGTGTAAAGGCTGTGACCAAGACACCAGAGGTGAACTGAGAGAATTGCTTTGTGGAGACTGGAGCTGTACCCCAGCTGGCAGAGTGCTTGCCTAGCACACACCAAGCCCTGGGTGGATCTCTAGTACTACATAAACCGGACATGGTGGTACATACCTGGAATCCCCGTATCCGGGAGGCAGAGGCAGGAGGATTGAAAGTTCAATGTCATCCTTGGCTGAATATCAAGCTCAAGGCCAGTCTGGGATATATGAAAAAAAAAAGAAAAAGAAAGAAAGAAAGCTAGATGTGCTAACGTATGCCTTTGGTCCCAGCATTCAGGAGGCAGAGGCAGGCGGAGGTAGATCTCTGTGAGTCTGAGGCACAGGTGTTCCACCACTGCTCTGTCTGCCATGATCTACCACACAGCCCCTCTGCCACCACTCGGCCCTGCAGCCCTAGCCTCTCACCTGCACCACGCCGTCCTCACATCCTGCTGAGTGAGCACACCTGGCACGTCCGTAGCAGCACAGCTGTGGGCACTTCTGCCCAGTCTGTTTTCCTGTTTCTCCCCTTTTCTTCCTCCCCTCCGCTTTTAAAACATTTTAGAAATATTTTATTTTATTATTATTCTTTTAAGACAGGGTCTCCCAGCTGGCCTGGAACTTGCTATGTAGAGACCAGGCTGGCCTTGAACTCACAGAGATTTGCCTGCCTCTGCCTCCCAAGTGCTGGGATTAAAGGCATGTGCCACCACATCTGGCTGTTTTGTTATTTTTATTTTATGTGTATGAGTGTATTGCCTGCATGTATGCAATTGTACCTGTGTCATACAATGCCTGTGGAGATCAGAAGAGGGCGCTGGATCCCCTGGAACTGGAGTTACGGACAGTGGTTAGCCACCATGTGAGTGTTGGGAATTGAACCCTGGATCTCTGCAAGAGCAGTCAGTGCTCTTAACCACTGAGCCATTTCTCCAGCTCCTACCTCACTCCGTTTTTAAAATTTTTATTTAGAGACAGGGTCTTGCTATGTAGCCCAGGCTAACCTCAAACTCTCCATCCTCTTGCCTCAGCAGGATTATAGGCCTGTATTAGCACACTCAGCTGGACCAATTCTAAGTGTCTGTGGTAGCCTGTTCTTCTGTTTCTAGCTCTGTCATTTGCTTGTGGCACACAGCATCTTTATGTCTTGTTAATTTGCTCATCTTTGTGGGTTGAAGCCACAACTCCCCAAAGAAGATTTTATTTGCTTCTCCCATGAGCTGGGGAGTGAACATCCTCAGGATATTACCAGCCACAGACCACTGAGCAGATGCAATTTCTCAGCTTGAGAGTTTCTCAGACCACATCCAAAAATCCAAATTCAAATCCCAAACCCTGGGAGACTTGGCCTGTGGTTGTAGCTAACTGCTCTAAGGAATGAGATTGATTGACTGACTGATGATTGGTTGGTTGGTTGGTTGGTGGATTTTTGTAGTCCAGAGAGCAGATCAGCATTTGCCTTCCCGTATGTCTGCTGTGGGCAGGAGCTGGACTGTCATTTTTCTATGCACAGGACTCTGGGTTTCCCGGGGTGTTGGGAGGAGGACGACCAGATTCAAACACTCATCCCCTTCTTACCAAATTTCTCACAGCTTAGCCCCAAACGGCAGTGAAAAGTCAACCTACTCAGTTACTCTCAAGTTCTCAGGTTCCTTCTCTGTGGAGAGACAGAACCCACAAGTCCAAATGGTCTCTTTCCTGTCTACTCCTCTGCCAGAGCCTGTCCACCGTCAGCCATGGCTAACCCTTCCAGGCCTTCCTCCACTTCTTTCTGTGCCACCAGACTGGAACCCTGCAATCTACAGTTCCCAGATCCTCTTACCATCTGGGTTTCATCTGACCCTGCCCTTCTAGTCTGCCAGAGTAGGTGGAAGGTAGGCAGAAGCGCCTGACGGGACCTCCTGCAGGGACAGGGAAGGCAGACCGGGAATCACGGGGTGACTGCGGCTCCTGAATGGGAAGCAGTGAGGCCTGGTAGTCAGTCGTCACTCTGACCGGAACAGGAGCTGCAACAGGTGTTCTGGGTTTCCTGCAGATCCTCCTCTCTCCACGGTGAGGATGCTCTTAGAGTTCTACCCCCAGCTCTCAGGCTCTTCTATTTCAGAGTGGATCTTCTGGCTTCCTAACCAGAACACCAGAGTTTGTGCTGCCTGTCACCACAAGGCCAACGAGCAGAGGCAGGAATTCAGTCTTTAAGATGAGCTTTATTCAGAGAGCTGGCTATCTAGTCAAGTGTCCGCTGGTATCACCTTTGTTCTCCTTTGGGGCTGTCTAGGCTGGGGGTGGGGTTATCTCAACAGACAAACCATCTATAGCCTGTGATATGCTACTGATAATGCATATGCAGATTCCTTTCGACAATGGGGAGTTATTCTTCATAACAGAATATCAAAGTACCTCTATCTGTCCCGCCTGTCCCTGTTGGCTTCTGAGTCTCTGTCCTGGGGCAGGTATGTTCCCTACACTCAAGCAGACTATGAATACTCAGAGATCTGGCTCCACTCCCAGAAGCCCTCAGCCAATGACGCCTGAGAGTCGGCGTGGACACTCCACTCCAGTCACTAACGTGGGGCCACTCTGAGGCAATCTTATAGCCCAGCATTTCCCATGGGGTTGATCTCCTGGGCCTACCATGATGAGGGCTGTATTCTGCCTCTTAGCGGTTGCCCTGCCTGATCTGTTCTCTCCTTCTCCCCGGCCAGTGTTCCCTGCAGTTCCCAAAACAACTCTATGCACTCAAATCACCATGTCTTTTTTGACTAGACAGGGTCTCACTAAGCTGCCCAGACAGGCTTCAAACTCATAATTCTCCTGCCTCAGCTTCTCAATTAGTTAGGATTACAGGTCTGCACCAACATACCTGACTTTTATTTATTAGTTTGCTTCTTTTTCTAATGGTTCTTGCCTCTTTTTAAAGTTTTAGGTATATGAGCGTATTGCCTGCATATATGTAAGTGCACCCATGTCATGCAACACCCTCAGAGATCAGAAGAGGGTGTCGGATGCCCTGGAACTAGAGTTATGGATGGTTGTTAGGTGCCATGTGGCTGCTGGGAACCAAATCCTGGTCCTCTGCAAGAGCAGCCAGTGCTTTTAACTGCTGAGTCATCTCTCCAGCCCCATCTTGTCTCTTAATATACTATACAGTCCACATTTATATTCCACATTTAAAATTTTTTATTTGTATTTTTTATGTGTAGGAGTGGATTGCCTGCATGTGTGTAAGTGCACCCATGCCATGCAATGCCTGTAGAGATCAGAACTGGAGTACGGATGGTTATTAGCTGCCATGTGGGTGCTGGGAATGGAACCCAGATCCTCTACAAGAACGGCTAGTGCTCTTAACTGCTAAGCCATCTCGCCACCCTCTATATTTTACATTTTTAAAATGTCTGTTTGTTTCCAGTGGGAACTCAAATCCTTGAGGACTGAGGATAAGAATTTGTTCTTATTTCTTATTTGTTCTTATTTCTGCTCACTGCTGCTCTCCCCAGGATGGACACCTCATGCATTTCAGCACTTGAATTTGTTGAAAAGAGGATGAATAATGGGAAGGCTGCACAGGTGTGACATACCCACTAGCTCTCCTTGGTGAGCTCTCAGTGAGGAGGACGGTAAAGTTTTGTGATTCTAAACACTCTCTCAGACCTCAGGCCCCTTGTCTATAAGAGAAAATTATGGAATATCCTCTTAAGGGAGCAAAGAGAGGACTTGACTAGCTAGATAAGCTGAGTGACAAGCTTGCCCCATCACAGAGCAGGGCAATCAGCAGTCACTCAACAAACCCTAGCAAGTATTATGCAGGATTAGATTCAGCATAAGGTATCTTATCTGCTGTAAGGCTATATAGATTTAGTCATAAATATAGTCCTGGATTTAAAACTAAGAAGAGGGGTTAGGCTAGCAAGATGGCTCAGCAGTAAGGATGCTTGCCCGCAAACCTGACGACCTGAATTCAATCCCCAGAGCCCTTGGTGGAAGGAGAGAAGTAACTCCTGCAAACTGTCCTATGGCCTACACAAAATAAGTAAAAGATATGGCTTTTTTTAATTAAGAAGAAGAAAACAGGGAGCCAACATCAGAAAAATCAGACCAGGAACATGACAGGGTGTCTTATTGACTTGATTTTCCCCGCCTTGGCGGGCAGGGTTTGGTGGCGCTATTGTGCGCCTGCACAGCTCCCATCCTCTTCCCGGCCAGAGTTCCATTTCCAAGGTTGTTCTGGGGCCGTGGGGACCTGGAACGCTGCCGTCTGAGTCACTGGCTCCCTGCGTGCTTGGGGCTATGGCACTTTCCTTCCAGGTGGCTTTGAGTCTTCTCTGCCCCCTCCGCTCAGAATGCCCACCTCTGCTGGCCACCATCTCCCCCCTCCCGACTGCCAGCCTTCCTACTTCCTTATTGGTCAGAGGGCGGGACTTATCGCTGAATGAACCAATAGCAAACATTCAGAGAGAAAATCTGCATTTACTCTACACAGGGTGTCAGACTCGGGTTGCACTGTTGAGTGAATTTGATCAAGGCTCATTGGGTGCCAGACCCATCTCTGACTTAGTGACATGAACCAATAAATTCTTTTTATTTTTTATTTTATTATTACTGCTGTTATTGTCTGGTCTTTTTGAGTCAAGGTCTCCCTGTAGTCCCAGCTGGCCTGGAGCTCGCTATGTAGACCAGGCTGACCTCAAACTCACAGAGATCCACCTATCTTTACCTCCCAAGTGCTGGGATTAAAAGTGTGCACCACCACGTGCCTCAATTATTTCCATTTATAAAAATCAGTTTCAGCCAGGTATGGTGGCACACACTTTTAATCCTAGCACTCAGGAGGCAGAGGTAGGCAGATTTCTGTGCGACTGAGGCCGGACTGATCTACATATCGAGTTCCAGGGCATCTGGCACTATCAGAAGACCTGGGCTCTGCTAGGACCTTGCGCACGCATCACCCACCTTGCGCACGCATTACGTCCAACACTGTAAGAAAGGGGTATGAGCTCGGATCACAGGTGTGCAGGAAACACATCTCCTTATGTGCCCCATCCCAGGCTGCTGGGAAATTCCACCTCCCCGACACAAATGCAGCCCTGGTCAGGGTGACGCCACAGTTTGGGGTTCACCTAGCAGCAAGGCAGTGGAACACCACACGTCGCTAGTTACAAGCCACCAAGTCCTTGGGCTTCTGGCCAGCAGGGGGCAAGGGAAGACTGGTCACTGCTCCCAGGCTTCTCAAGCTGTACCAGCTACCCAGCTTAGAGGAGGTGATGGCCCACACGTGCTCAGTCTACCCACAGCCCTCTGCAGGCTCTTCTTATCAACTTCTGAGGGACCTACAATCCCCTCCCTCCAAGAGTCACCATGCTGCCCCCGTCACTGACTTGCAGCTCCTTGCCCAGACCCGACAGAAGCCAAGGAGGGTGAGGAAACATACTTTGCTAGTAACTTCTCCCTTGCCTCCCATTCCTCACACCTCCTCCAAGGCAGGGAGGCCGAGAAGCTCCTCTGGACAATGATCTTGTGGGGCCAGGCAGGTAGCTCAGCTGGTGGGGCGCTCGCCTAGCATGCACACAGCTAAGGCTGAATAAACTGAGTATGGTGATCCTTGCCTGTAATCCCACCACACATGTGGAGGCAAGAGGATGAGAAGTTCAAGGTTATCCTCAGCTACATATTGAATTCAAGGCCAGCCTGGACTATATGACTCTTCTCTCTCTTAAAGAAGGGGATTCTGTCATAAGTCTTTCTCTCACAATCACATATGCACCTATGTACATTATGACTACAGTAATAAACATGTAACATATACATATATGTGGGCCTGGGTGTACATGCTACCTTATTGTTTCTCAGTAGTCCTGGGGAAGGGAGACACATTTCTCCTGCTCACTATTCATTAAAAAAAAAACAAAAAAAAAAAAAACAAAACTTTTTTTTATGTGTATGAGTGTATGGCCTGCATGTGTGTAAGTGCACCCGTGTCACAAAATGCCCTTAGATGTCAGAAGAAAGCATCAGATCCCCTGGAACTGGAATTACAGATGGTTGTTAGCCAAGTCCTCTGCAAGAGCAGCCAGTGCTCTTAACTACTGAGCCATCGCTCCAGCCCTTGCTTGCACTATTCTAATTATCACTAATATTAATGATGATCCCACTAATTATATCATTATCAGTGCGTTCAGATGTAAGGAACCAATAGCCAACCAACAGGGACTTATATTGGGATTGGTTTCCCTGGTGTAACAGAAGTCTGGAGCCAGGCATGGGAGAGCTGATACAGCAGCTGTAAGCGACATCAAGGACTCAGATTCTTCTCATCCTTCCAAACCATCCTCACCATGTGCATTTTCCTTCCCGGGGTTTGTTGTCTCATTGTCTCAAGAAGGTTGCTGCAGCTCCAGGCATTGCTTTGTATTAAAAGGCAGAAGCAGCAGTGCCTTTGTTAACCAGATGGTAAAAGTTTTCCTGAAAATGTCCAACATTCCCTCTTACATCCAGTTAGCTCAAATGTGAGGAGCCTACTTCTAACTCTCAGAGAAGATACAAAGCAACCAGTGGTTTCTCAAACTTTGTGGTGCGGGGGAAGGAGGGGACTGGGAGTGTGCTCTTTGTAGCCGTGAGTGAAAGCAAAGGGCTTTATGGTTTACCAGACAGCTGCTGTTACATTTCATGAGACGTGTAGTGAGACCCAGGAGAGGGCAGACCTGTCAGTCACACAATGAGATGGGGAGACAGACCGAACTAGCTGAGTGCAGCACTCTTCTCAGTATACACACTGCCATTTTATGATGTGATAAAACAGATGTCACTTAACAACTTGTGCCCAAAGATACTGCAGGGTAGGTGGGGCTGAGGTTGCCAGGAACCTCTGCAGAGACGGCAGCCTGAGCCTGGGGACTGATCCGTCCTGAGACCCAAGACAGCGCCTTCCTCATTCCAAGGTCAGCTAGGAAACCTAGCTTATCAGAGGCTTGCAGACAATGGAGCTGGGGTCTCATCATCCTCTCCTACAGACAGACAAAGGAGGGGAGGGGACAGTGTACAAGAAAGAGGGTGTGAGTGACAGGAGAATACAGAGGAAGCATGGGCAGAGGGCAGACAGAAGCTAGGATGCTGGACAGCAGGGGGCAGACACCCCCAGACAGCTAAGTGGGCTCACGTCAGCCCCACCTCAATCACCACCAGTCTAGTGAGAGTGACCAGCCTCCTTGCTGGCCGAGGAAGAGGACTATGGAGACAGAGGAGAAGCCCTTCACCCACCCTGGGGGGAGGACCAGGCAGCTTCTAGGGGTGGTGAACCCTCCCCCTGGATTCCTTGCTCTGTCCCCTGCCTCCTGTCCCCCAACATGTCACATCCGTCAGACCCAATCCAGACCCTGGCACACTTGGTGCCTTGTTGAGGGAATAATCTGGGGTTATTTATCAGAGGGACAAATCAGCTACTTCTAGAAATGCACAGTTCACCCAGAGCACTCTGGGATTTTCCCCAAAAGGAGGAACAAGGAGATGTGTATGTGAGGGGATGGGTGAGGGGGCTCCAGTGGAGAGGCACGGGGACCCAGGCTCCAGTGAGAAAGCCCTTCTCAACCTCACCCAGTCCAGCCCTCGCCCCATCTCCTACCTGACCCACTTCACCCAGGGAAAGCTGTCTGAAACACAGTATGACATCACCAGTCAGCTGCAGATTATCAGGGGCTCCCCAGAATCCGCTCACACCTTCAGATTGTCCCGTCCAGCACCCTGTGCCTGCAGGGTTACGTGGTCTCCGTCCACCACCCCTGAGTGCCAGTGTCATCCTGCCCCTGTCATCCCACTCTCCTCCAGCCCCACATGCCATCTGTACCTCAGTTCGTACTTGCCTTTGAACCCTCACAACCACGGGCTCATGGACAACGCCCCCTGTCGGGAGCCATCTGACCGCCTTGGACTATGCCCTAGTCTAGGGTTAGGCAGAGGTCAATCTTGTGCACAGAAGTGCTGTGTGAGCAGATGTTTTACTAGCTTGCAAATTTACGGCACCTGAGGGAAGTTCCTCTTGGGCCCAAGGCTGAGGACCATTGAAAGATGTGCGTGGCTTGGGTGGTTTTACCTATGTAAACGCACACTTGTTTTTGCGTTGAGCTCTTGACCTGTTGTTTTGTTCCTCGTGCAGCTGTAAGGGTATATAAATACGCTGAGCAAATAAGGTCGAGGCTTCATATCCACTGGCAGCCCTCCCGGGTCTACCCTTTGTCTCTCTCTTCATTTCTTAATCCTCACTGCCCGCTTCAGGTACTCTTCGATTCTGCCTGCGGGCTCCGGCAGCCCCTCTGTCTCCTCTGCTTTGAGCTGTCTTCTTTGCCTGACCCCTGCTCAGCCTCTAGGATGTGGGTTCCATTCCTGCCTTCTCTGCAACCCTGGTGCGCCTGAGAGGTGATCGTGTTCCAGGCTGGCCTGTCCCCAGTACTCAACCAGACTGTCCCAGGACTGCCTACTGGCTACACCCACAATGCATGGAAAGAGGCTCCTGCAGTGGGTCCCTGGGTAACCGGAGCCTGTGCCCATTACACTACTTGCAGCAAAGGGAGTCAACGTTACTGAGCAGCCCTGGCCCAGCCTGCTGCATAGCCACTGCATGGGCTATCACAGCAGCCTCAGAGCAGGAGGGGGTTCCTCTCACCCCTGATCACTGAGGACCTCAGAACCCCACAGCCTCTGCAGTTCAGCACAGTCAGGTGGGCTTGGTGGCTCAGAAGTACAAACTCTTCTCCAGGTATCTCAAAGCCTGGGCCTTGACTGGGCCTTCTCTATACTCCCTATGGCACGAAGCCTAATGAGGACTGTGGCAATGAGGTCCTGACCATGAACATGAGTTCAGCCGGAGGGGAGCGGCGGTCAAGGCAGGCACTGGAGGGGATCCAGGAGGATCCAGTGGAAACCAGCTCTTCCTGTCCCTGCTCTCCACCCTGCTCCAGACTCCCTTCCCCCAAACCCTGGTCTCCCCATCCTTTTCAAGACTGTCATTCACAGGCATGACATCCGCTCCCAAACCCCAGGATAGCTGCAGAGGCATCAAGTCTCACACCGAGGACAAGGGGCACAGGACGTAGCAAACACACAAACGCAAACACATGGGTTTGTTTATTGGGCGGAGTCTTAGAGACTCAGTAAGGCACGTGGTCCAGGAAGAGGGTGAGCTCTGGAGCACAGGCCTCAATGTGGGCACCCCTTGCCAGCTGAGCAGCTTTGAGAAGCTCTCTCCCTCAGCACCCTCTGCTGGGGACCCTGAGGCCAGGGGGCTCTGCAGTCCCAAGGGTGAGCTCAGATGGACAGGAGAGGGTGGGGCCTGGGCCAAAGCATGATGCTCCACAGACCCTGAAGGCACTGAGAACAGAGGGCCCTGCCTTGGGCAAGTCCTGGAGGAGGGTGGGCATGTTAGAAGGGTAAGCTGGCCCTTGCTGAGGCCCAAGGCACTGGCGGGCAGGCCGGGGTCATTCTCAGCTGAAGTCTCGGTTGGGCAGGAGTAGAGGGGCCACCAGCGTCCACAGGTACAGTAACAGCCCTGCCCAGCTGGCACAGATCTTCACCCACACAGAGGTCCACGTGCTGATCATCTTCTGGGTCTCACCGGGCCTGGAACACACAATCTGGCTGGTGAGCCTAGGCCCCATCCTGTGACCTCAATCCTGTTCTCTGATCTTATGAGCTACCTGTGACACCAAATTCAACACTGACTCTTATAACTCTAATCCCTGTCTCTAACACTGGAGACACTAAACTTATGACCCTGAACCACATATCTGATCCAGACCTCAATTCTATTCTTGGCCCCAGTTCTAGACCTTGAATTAACCTGACTCCTGGTTTGTAACCATGTCATCCTGAGCCAGGTATGGTGGTTCACAACTATAATCCTGACACTTGGGAGGCAGAGGTAGGAAGATCAGGAATTCAAGATCATCCCTGGAAATACAGGACAGTGTCTCAAAACCAAAACAAACAAGTCTTAGAGCTAGCTAAACCTGGTAGGCCAAGCCTGTAATCCCAGCCTCTCAGGAGGTAAAGCAGAAGGATCTCAAGTTCAAAGTCTGCCTGGGCTACCTGAGACTTTGTCTTAAAAATCTTATTGTGGGGTTGGAGAGATGGCTCAGCACTTAAGAGCACCTGCTGCTCTTCTAGAGGACCTGGGTTCACTTCCCAGCACCCACATAGAAGCTAAGAACTGTCTGTAACTTCCAGCTCCAGGAGATCCGACTCCCTCTTCTGACCTCCACAGGCACTGCACAGCATGGGTGCACTTACATACATGAAGGCAATACACTTGTACACATCAAATAAAAGTAATAAAAAATATTTTTAAAACCTTGGTATATGGGGCTGGAGAGATGGTCAGAGGTTAAGAGAACCTAGGTTTGGTTCCTAGCACCCACATGGTCCCCTTTCAGAACACCCAGGAGGAACTAGAGGAGACACACAGAATACACAAAGGGCACTCCGGGTCCATCCTTGCCCACCAGGTAGCCCAGAGCTCACCTGTACCAGTTTGTGAGTGTCATCATGATGTGCAGGGAGGCCAGCACCAGGCAGAAGTGGAAGAAGGAATAGCTGTAGGTGACACCATCCTGCTCGTTGTCATAGGCTCGGCCCTCACAGCTGGCGACCTGCTGCTGCATTGGCTCCACCTGACAGTCCTCTGTCTGCATCAGGCTGTTTACCTGCCGGTGGTCAGAGGAGCGCAGGCTGGGGGAGAGGAAGACAGGCTGTTAGACCATTGCTTCTGTGGTGGGCAGAGAGTTTTGGTTTTGTGTGCATGTGTGTGCACATGTATGTGTGTGTACACATGCCTATAGGGGCATATTCATGTACATATCTGTACATGTGAGTGTGCATGTATGTGTGTGTGTATATATGTGTAGGCCAGATGTCATATATCATCACTTTATTTTTTGAGACAGAATCTCTCATTGAACGTGGAGCTTGACACTGCATATATACAGGCTGATAAGCAAGCCCTGGGACCCTCCTGTCCCATCCTACCCTGCACTGGGCTTGCAGATGAGCACCGCCATGGCCAGCTCTTCTTTTAATTTAGTTTTATGTGTATCAGTGTTTTGCCTGCATGTTCAATGCCCATGGAGGCCAGAAGAGGGCATCAGATCTCCTGGAACTGGAATTATAGATGGTTGTGGGCTGCCATGTGGAAGCTGGGAACAGACCCGGGGACCCATGCAAGAGCCACCAGAGCTCTTAACCACTGAGTCGTGTTTCTAGGCCCCCATGGCCACCTTTTTTTGTTTGTTTTTTGAGACAGATCACACAGCAAAGGCTGTGCAGTCTGGCTCCAGAGCCCATACCAATAAGCACTAAGATCCCACCTTTAAATAGTTATTGTTCTGGGGTCTAGAGAGGTGGCTCAGTGGTTAAGAACACTGGCTGCTCTTATAGAAGACCCAGGTTCAAAACCCAACACCCACACAGTGGCTAACAATGATTCGTAACTCCGGTTCCAGGGGGTTCAGCCCCCTCTTCTGACTTCTGCAGACACTGCATGACACAGGTGCACTTATACAGGCAGGAGTTGCTGCTCTATTCCTAGACAGGGTGGGCCCTCTCAGGGAAGGTCGAGAGGACAACCTCCATGGAAATGACCAATATATCAGTGAGGGGGAAACTAAGACCCAGAAGAGCCCCTTGACCAACGCCATACCGCAGTTGTGGAACTGAAACTGGACCTGGGGGTCCCAGGCCAAGCTTCTTCCAGGACCCACAGCTTCCTGCACCAACAATGAACAGAAGAGGGCTCTGAGCCATGCAGGGTCCTGCAAGGCCCTTTAAGGGACTCAGTTTCTCAGCACAAGTCAGGCGTTGGGCCTGCTGCTTGCTAAGGGCACCACCTAGTACTGTCTTGGCTACCCAGTCCTCCCTCATTTGCCCACTTGCTACCCCTCCTGGGGCCCAGAGCCCTTGGTACCTGATGAAGAGAGTGCACAGGATGAAGATGACAAGGCCCACGATGCTCGGGGCATCCCACCACATGGTACTGTAGTCCTCCAGACTGGCCTGGCCTGTTCCGTTACTAGTAGGCAGGTGAGGGTTGCATTTCTGGTCTGGGGAGGAGGCAAAGTCACCCTCAGCCTAAGCTGACCGAGTCTAGGGGTTGGAGAATCCCAAGGATGGGCATAGAGCTGACCCAAGATGCCAGAAAGACAGACAGATAGAGAAACACACACACACACACACACAATCCATCCTTTAAGGCCCACCAGCAGACAGCCTGTGGCAGACACAACGACAGACAGACAAACAGCTCCAGGAGCAAATGAGTTCCTTCTGCTTCCCCTGAAGACTGAGCCTCTGGATGTCCCCATACCCTGTGAGTTCTCCAGAACCTCAACAGGCTGCTGCTGGACCAGTACCAAGGCTAATATGTCCCACACTCACCAGGGACGTTGGATAGGGCTGACCAGGTGACAAACATGGTATACAGCGTGATGACAGAGGCCTGCAGCAGACCCGAGTTGGGCTGGGCTTCCTGACAAGAACAGTTCATAGTTAAGAGCGCAGCCAGACCTGAGGACCACTCAACCTACTTCCCCCATCCCCAGATCACACCCTGCCTACCCACAGGTGGAGCCCAGATTACATCACCTTCTCTCCTCAAATGCTCAGACCAGCTTCTCTGGTTTGTTCAACCTCTCCTGCCCCTTCCCCACTCCAGACACCACAGCCTCCTCCTCTCCCAAAACCTCTCCCACCCCAGGGCCTTTGCAACTTGGCCCTTAAAGGCCCTTGCGCCCTTCTATGGCAGCTCCTGCCCTGCTGGCCCTCTGCCCTTCCTCCCACACCTCCTTCCTCTGCCCCTTTCAGTGTTCCACTGAGTTCTACCCAAACTCGCTTTATTTTCCCTGTATCCTACGGCCTGTCCTTCCCCACCCCTCACACATGCACACTGGAAAGCACTGATGGACACTGATGCAGAGCACACGCTCTGGAGTCAGCCTGCCGTGCTTCAAATCCAGCTCCACTGTTCACTAGTCCTGGCTACGTCTCCTCCTCTTCCTCCTCCTCTTCCTCCTCTTTTTCTTCCTCTTCTTTCTTGGTGTGTATGTGTTTGCATGTACATGTGCATGTATAGAGGTCAAAGGAGAACTTTAGCTATTGTTCCTTAGGAACCATCTACCTTGTGTTTTCAAAGATCTGGTTTTCTTTTTAGTTATGCGTATGCATGTGTACCTGTGCGGGGATATGTGCACGTGAGCCCAGGAGCCAGAAGAGGGCGTTGAATCTCCTGGATCTGCAGTTACAGGTAGTTGTGAGCTGCCTGTGTGGGTGCTGGCCCTCCACAGAGCAGTAGTGTCCATTAAGCCATCTCTTGAACCCCATTTGGCTTATGTTTGTTTTTGTTTTTTTGAGAGAGAGATGGGGTCTCTCAATGGGATCTGGAGCCCACCAATCTGGCTCGGCTGGTTGGCTAGCAAGTCCCAGCAATCCTCCTGTCCGCACCTCGCCAGCTCTGGGATTATAAGTGCACATCACTCATCTGACTGTTTTTTTTACTTGAGTGCTGGCAATCAAAGTCAGGTCCTCAGGTTTGTGCAGGAAGCACTTTACTGACTGAGTAATGTCCCCAGGCCTCTTCACTCCTTTACACTGATGGCTCCTCTGTGAGGTGGGGATGATGACAGTGTGAGGACCAAGAGACAGCAACACGGATGACAGATGCCATTACGGCCACTACAGCCCTCCTCCTCCACTTTCTCAGAGTCATATCCCCAACTGTGGAACAGAGTCTCATACACAGCAGGTGCATCACCCTTTCTGAGCTTCAACTTCCACAGTAGGAAACATGTTCTGAGCAGAAGAGATGTTCCCCTGCTTTGTACTGATGGCCCTCAAAGATGATTTAAGCTACCCTTGAACACTAAGAGCCAAATTGAGACATCCCAATGGATGCACATGGGGTCAGAGATTCTCTGTAAAGAACAAATCACTGCTCTGCCAGCCCTGCCCACTGACTCAAAGGGTCTGGGATGAGATGCTGGAGAACCACACCCCCTGCCCAGTACCACTCTTAAGAAACACCACTCAGTGACTCTTCCTAAGGCTCTTGACTGGCATGACATCAGTAACTACAATGGCTCAAGTCTGCTTGACACCTAGGTGTCTAAGCAGACCCTGACAACAACTCCAAATAGCACGTATGTTTGAGGAAAGAGGAGCTCAGAAAGATTAGGACACTTCCCAAATATACCCAGCAGGGAGAAGGCAGTCAAGTCTCTAAGGTCAAGAGACCAGACTTGGGAGTCCATGAACAGCCCAAGTCTCTGTGACCTGTCCGTCCCTGACCTGGAACCCAGTTCGTGAAGTCCCGCCAGCCAAGGGATTGGGCCAATAGGCAGACTCACCTGGATCTTGGGCAGGACGGCAATGATAGAGACGCAGACACAGAAGGTGAGGTTGAGGCTGATGAAGACCTTGCCCTCGTGGCAGGCGCCAGACTCCGTGTAGTAGATGAACATCAACGCCACAGCGGCGATGGACAGCACATAAAAGAGGAAGGTGAAGAAGAAGAGACCTGGCAGGACAGGCAGTGAGGGGCAGACTCAGGAGGCAGGTGGCAGGACACCGAACCCCCACAAGCCTGCCTCACTTCTTTATCCAAGGAGTGTCTCTCCACAGCACCTTTGGGAGTTCTTGCCCTGACCCAACCCAAGTTATAAGGAAGTGACCATCACCATAAATATAATAAACACAAAACAAGGTTGTACAATTATGGAAAAGAAATTGCTGGTTAAGCCCACAAGATTCTATATGGATAATCTATATAAGACATTCCACATGCCATTTAATCTCTGTCTAGAGTTCAAGTTCGGGTTAGGCAACTTCAGCAGCCTTCTAGCTGGAATACTCTTAACTTTGTGTGATCTAGAAAAAGAACTGATAACAACTCCAAAATAGTATTTCTAGGTACCAGCTCAAACTCAAAATATACAATTTTTTAAACAGGCTTCTTGAGTCTCCTTATTTACTCAACATAAATTCACGGCATGACGGCCGCACACAGGCCACCAGTCCCGCCTCCAGCACAAACGCTGCAGGGTATTTTTCTTATTTACTTGTGAGTGTTTAGTTATATTTTTTAAATATTTTAAGGATTTGTGCATGTGTGTGTGTATTTGTATGTGTGTGTATGTGTGATGCTCATGGAGACTAGAAGAGGACGTCAAAACTCCTGGAACTGGAGCTACAGGCTGCTGTAAGCCATCTGATGTGGGTGCTTAGAATAAAACTCAAGCCATCCAGAAGAGTAGCCAGTGCCCTTAACCACTGAGCCGTCTCTCCAGACCCTGTTTATTGCATGTGTGTAAGTGCACCTGTGTTGTGCAATGCCCATGGAGTCAAAAGGTGTTGGATTCCCTTGGAACTGCAGTTATGGACAGTTGTTAGCCACCATGTGGGTCCTGAGAATCAAACCTGGGTCCTCTGTAAGAACAGCCAGTGCTCTTAACCACTGAGCCATCTCTCCAGCTCCTAAGTCCTAGCTAGCTTTAACTGTCAACTTGATACAGCCCAGGGTCACCTGAGAAAGAAGTCTCAATTGAGGAAGTGCCCAATTTATTTTTTTATTTTTTGAGGCAGGGTCTTGCTCTGGTTGCTTCAGCTGGTCTTCGACTTCTGGGCTCAAGAGATCCCACTGCCTTAGCTTCCCAAGTAGCTGGGACTCTAATCTATTCCCCTAAGCCCAGCTATCATGAGTACTTTAGATAATATAACCTGGAAATCTTGCAAAACACGAGGCTTACCAAGCTTTCTGATTTTCTAATATATATCATCACTTCTTTTCGTAGTCTTGCTAACTGACCTCATACCATTGCTGGGCCTGGCGTTGCACACCTGTCATCCCAGCTATTCAGGAGGTTGAAACAGGAAGATCACATGTTCAAGGCCTTTCTGGGATACAGAGTGAGTTCCAGGCCAGCCTAAGCCACTTAGTGAGACTCTATCTCAAAATAAAAAGTTAAAAGAGGACTAGAGATGCAGTTCAGTGACAGAGTGCTTGCCTAGCGTGCTCAAGGCCCTGGGTTCGATCCCTAGCAACTTAAAAAAAAGATTAAACTACTGAATGGCCTTTAATGGGTATTAATATTTTCATTCATTTGTTCCCAAAACAACAGTGTAATTAAATTTTCTTGAGGTACCAGTGGCTGGAGAGAAATCAGGGAGTTCAGAGGGGCGTGAAGGCCGGTGGACGGGAGTCAAGCCTTTCTTATGGACTTAGTCACAAGATCCAGAAGAGACTCAGCAGGTCTCATTCTGTTGCTGGGGTTTCAATGACCAGATATCACTTAAAGTATGGTTCAGACACAGTTTAAAAAGGGCTTTAAATATGGCCCGGTGCGTAGGGCCATCCTGCAGGAGCTGCTCACTTCAGTCCCTCCCCAAGATCAGGCGCATCCTCCCCCCATCTCCCCGCTTCATCTGCTCTAGATCCCAATTCCTCAAGTGGCCAGCCCCCCGGTGTGGAGGCCAGGGCAGCACCGACCTGCATACCAGGCTGGGGAGTCACACTCCTCAGCCTTGTACAACCACCGCTGGTTCCAGGAGTGGGCAAAGTCGATGAACAGGATGAGCTGGATGAGAATGAAGAGGAAGGAGCCCACGACGCCGAAGTAGAACCAGACTGGGGAGAGAGTAGTAAGGGCCTGAGTCCAGGCGGGGGCGGGGGGGGGGGGGTCCCCGGGCTTCCAGTTCAGCCTCATGCAGTGTCCTCTCTCACACATATTCACTCAACAATCTCTCGTGCCACATCTCACATCTACTTCCACAGAAGTAGAGCTCTGTGGAAGGGTACATCTCAGGCTGGATGGGTTCCCCCTCCAAGATGCCCTAAGGCCTTGAAGCCACGCCACAGTGCTATACCATGAAGAAGGGCGGCAGAGATCAGCTAGCGCCTAGGATCCACTCGGGAGGGGAAAGGGCAGCCCCCTTATGTCCCACCCAAAGTCCTCACCCCACCACCACCCCTCCTGCTCTCCCTCCCTCCACTGTCCCCTCAGCCACTCACTCTTGGGAAAGGAGCCATCGGGGATGTAGAAGGCACCCACAGTGATACCTACAAGGATCAGGAACTTAAAGAACCAAAACCTGCAGAGGGGTAGATGGGAATCTAAGTGGGACACAGAGCAGATCTGGCCCAGAGCTCCCACCCCAGTGAGCGAGTCCTGGGAGAGGTGGAGGGACGTCCTCGCAGTCTGATGTGCACAGGGTCTGTCTCACCTCTAGAAAACATTCAGAGTTCAGGGCAGAAGGAAGAACCAGACAGTAGGCTTGCTGTGTGGACTTCGGACATACTGCTGCCCTCTCTGAGCTATTTTTCCTCATTTTATGACTAGCGATCAGGGAGATGACTGGGTCAATAAAGGGCTCGATATTCAAAAGAGTTCAATCCCTAGCGCCCATCTAAAAAGTTAGGCGTGGTGATATGCATTGTAATCTCAGTGCTGGTGAGGCAGAGCTCTGGAGCTCCCTAGCCAGCCGGACTAGCGTCATCTGCAAGCCCCAGGTGAGAGACCCTTTCTTTACAAAGAGACCTCTGTCCTCCGCACACATGTGCACACATACGCACATATGCACAAACACAAAGAATAATAAAAAGGAGATGCGTATAACTAGCTGATCCGACTCGCATGTGTCCTCCTGGCCTCTGGGCTCCTTCATCTGAAGGCAGATTGAGACCCTGGAGGCAGGGAAGAGACAAGCCCCCGGGGAGGGTGCCGGGGTGTCGAGTGTACCCATTCTGGATGGCTGCTCGAGGGTCGCGGCTGCTGCGGACGCAGATCATCAGCAAAGTGAACAGGAAGAAAAAGGCTGCTGTGGCGAAGCACATGCGGTAGACAGCACGGAAGCCCAGGAGCGAGCCGCAGTCCAGGGGGCCCTGCAGGACCACTGGGGCCTGGGTCCTGTCCTCGCACACCCAGGGCAGCTGTGGACACAACAGGGCAGCTTCAGGGCCCCACTCACCCGGAGCCCTGTGGCTCCCCGCAGAGCTGAGCCTGCCTCCACCTCCACAGAGCTCCGCCTGCTTCCCACCCCAAGGCTCCTGGTCCATCACAGCACACTGCACTATGAAGTCATGCTTCCAGTGGACGGTCTCCTTCCCCTGCATCATCACCTCCACCTTCTCTAGCGGGTTGCACAGCTCTGCACAGGCCAAGATTTGGGGCCTAAGGGCTGGGATGAAGTCAGGAGTCTCACCCTGGGCTTCGGCATTCAAGGAGAGAAGCGCTCTCTGTGACTGGCCTCTAAGGGGCAGTATAGACTATTTGGATTCTCCCAGAGGAGTTCGGCTCCTAAGACACAGGAATCCCATAGTAGGCCTAGGTTCTCTGCAACTTCTGCCCACTGCGGATCATCAGCACACTGGGACTTCTACCATCTCACCTGGACTGTGGAGGGCTGGGTGCCTGGCTCTTCCCAATCACCTCCCCAGCACTCACCTTGTACAGCTGACTCTCCACGCCTGGACTCAGCATGATGATGGACACCAGAACCCCCAGGAAGAGGAAGCTGGTGAAAAGGAGGCGGCTCACCGTGGAGTTTCGGGTGGAGGGGCAGCAGGTGCACAGGATGCAGGGGGCAGAGCCGCAGAGGCAGGATGCCTGCGGGGAGGTGAGACAGCAGCTCTTTAGTCTCCTTCCCGACCAGGCCGGCAGCGACTACCGCCTGTCCTAACTCCCTTCTCCAAGTTTGTGCTGAGTTGAGCCAGATGTTCGCCCATTTACCTTTCAAACCACAGACGAAAACTAAAACCCGTAGGACCGCAAAGTCAGCAAGCAACAGAACCCAGACTCAAGCCTGGACATACTCCAGGAGCTACTGTGCTTGGGAAAAAGAACTTGAGGTGACATCATTTCTCTCTTAGGAGGAGGTGATAGTTAAAAAGAAAATCAGAGGGCCACTGATAGATGACCCGTGTGACCTTATAAAAGTCACTCAACCTGGGCTGGAGAAATGGCTCAACGGTTAACAGCACTGGTTACTCTTACAGAGTACATGGGTTCAGTTCTCAGTACCCACATGGCAGCTAACAACCGTCTGTAACTCCAGTTCCAGGGAACTCCAATGCCCTCTTCTGACCTCTGTAGCCACTGCTTGACACAGGTGCACTTAGACACATACAGGCAATGCACTCATAGATAGAAAATAAAATAATAAATAATAAGCATTTTTTAAAAGTCACTCAATGTTCCTGAATCTGCTCTTTCTTCCATAAAACAGGGAGCTTGACAGTACCTACTCTTTATGGTATTTAAATTGTAAATTTAATGGTGGCACACACCTTTAACACCAGCACCTGTGAGATCGAGGTCAACCTGGTCTACACTGAGTTCTAGGCCAGCTGAACTACAGAGAGATCCTGTCTCAGAAAACCAAAAGAAAGGTCTTTAAGGGAGTGACACTAGACAGTTTGACCAGTGAGTGGATGAACTCACACTGAAGGAACATCTGGGGACACAAACTTGACTCGATAGGCCCTAACATATATGACAGAATGCATGAAACCTGGCGGGAGGGGGAGCTACAGGGAGTGAAAATAGTTCTAAGTACAATTAAGATGTATTGTATAAATCCAATTTTTCAAAACTTCAATGGAAAAAAATAGAGAAAAAAAATAAAATAAATAAGCCAAATGTGGTAGCACATGGCTGTACCCACGCTAGACAGCAGGTGGCGGTCTTGCACCTTCTCCCTCAGACCCACTGCCCATGCTGTGGTCAGCTCTGCTTGGCAGAAATCTTTTTAAAAATGGTTTATTATTTTTATTTTATGTGTATGTATTACCTGCGTGTAAGTGCACCTGTGTCATGCAATGCTCATAGAAGTCAGAAAAGGGCGTTGGATCCCCTAGAACTGGAGTTACAGATGGTTGTTAGCCACCACATAGGTGCTGGGAATCAAACCCAGGTCTTTTGCAAGAGCAGCTGGTGCTCATAACCACTGAACCATCTCTCCAGTCCCTAAGCTGAAATCTTTAAGGGGCTGGTGAGACCACCACAGCTGAGGAGAAAGGAGACTCACCCCTCTGGGAGGCCAGACCCCAGCCCAGGCCTTGAGGAAACAGGTCCCACAGCCAGTCACAAACAGCCCAAGTCCTCACCCAGGGATTTAATAGCCCCAGAGCAAGAGTCTTCTCTGAACTAGAAAGAACTTAAGCCAAAAGTTAAGTCACATTTGATAAGTGCTGAGAAACCCCGCCCACTGCCACAGGAGTGCAACCCAGCCAGCTGGTTTTCACTGAACTTTGATGTTACTGTGAGAAATAAATCGGGAGGTGCTGCCAGACCCTGGGGGGTTGGGGGTGGGGAGGAAGGGGCAGTGTTCCAGTCCAGGGGCGCCGGGCAGCAGGAGGAAAGCAAAGACGGTGCTTGTGGAAGCAGCTTTGTGAGCAGCAGATATGAGTCAGACAGGGTGGTGGACCAGACAGTGCAGCTTCACACTGGACCCTGGCTTCGCATGCAAAGAGCAGTGGGCATCCTCCAAGGGCGTACAGCCCTAGCCACAGAGCAACCTCACCTTGCAGGGTCAACTTGGCTAACTGCAGGCTTCAAAAGCCCTCAGTCCCCCCAAGAACTTTCTAGACTGGTCAGGGGCACACCACACTGAAACACTCCTAGAAGAGCTCTGTCACTCACAAGGCCAAATGCAACATGGATGCTAAATAAAACACAGTGCTTGGGGGGAATAACATTATTTTCCATAGTCCATGTCACACAGTCCACCCTGCCTGCAACCTCAGGGCACATCTTCCAGTTGTCCCCTCGAGCCCAGCTTCTATCGACCACCATCTTTGGATAAGCCAGGAAGGAGCTGTCTCATTTTACTGATGTGGATGATAAGAGTAAACAGGTTACAAGGTTTTCAGAGGTGACACGGCAAGTCTATTACAGACTGAATTTGGAAAGATAGAATGGTCGGCTGCCATCCATCAGGAAGGCGAGTTGGAGGCCTGGTGGTGAATGCTCGATTGACATCCTGTCTTGCTGACGAGCTGCAACTTCCCGTTTATAAATGAGGAAACCAAGACTCGAAAAGATGGCATGAGGCCAGGCATGGTAGTGCACACCTGTAATCCCAGCATTCTAGAGGCTGAGGCTTGAGGGATCGAGGATCATGAGTTTGAGGCCAAGCTGGGCCAAACAGTGCGTCTGAAGCCAGACCTCCGATGGTTTCACATGATAAAGGTCAGCAAGTCAGCAAAAGAGCTAGGACTGAAATTTGGGTCTGTGCTGCCAGAGCCCACCTGAGCCCACAGACCCGCTTCCCACCCACTACTAGCTCAATGATGAGAGTGTTGTTTAATTTTAAAATGTCCCAGTCATGTAAACAATCCCTGTATGGCCAGAGCAAACCACAATATTCCCAATCTCAGGTGCCAGATGCCGTTAGGCCCCCCCTCTAGCCTGTTACACTTTCAGTTTGTGACACTTGCAACGGGCATGCTACCGGTTCAGTGAGTTGCCATTTCAGTTTACTTTGCTTCTTAGAGGTCAAAATCCAGGCGCTCCTGACACCTGAAACCTCAGGGTTTCCCAGGGCTTGATGTGCAGCCAGAGGGGCCAAGCAGGAGAGACACATGCCTGCCACACCCCTCCCATGCTTCTGACCAATCCTGCCACCTTGACCTGGTCTGGACCAGCTCCCAGCAGACACCCCCCACACACACACACACACCACTGACACAGCAGTCTCTGGGCACGAGGGAGAGCAGCCATGTGTGAGTGCAGGAACACCGGAAGTGCACTGTGAACAGAAAAATGCTGTTCCTGTTCTTCGTGGAGCTCCACAATGCGGCTGCTTTGCCTGGAGACCAGCGTGTGGGGAATGCAGAACTGTGGTACAATGAGCTAACTCCATCAGTTAACTTTACAAATATAAGATTTAAAAGAAAAATATTTTTTGAGACAAGATCCACTTGGAGCTCAAGTTGGCCTGGAACTTGCTATGTAGACCAGGCTGGCCTCAGTCTCACAGCGATCTGCCTGTCTCTGTCTCCAGAGTGCTGGGATTAAAGGGATGCAAGAAAGATTTTTGATCAAATGTGTGGCATATACCTGTAATCCCAACTACTCGAGAGTTGGAAGGAAGATTGCAAGTTCAAGGCTATCCTGGGCTACAAGTTTAAGACCAGCCTGGGCAACTTAGTGAGATCCTGTCTCAAAGTTTCAAATATATCTGAAGATGGAACTCAGTAGTAGAGTGCTGGCCTAGCACAAAGCCCTGGGTTCAATCTCAAGCACTGATTAAAAAAAAAAAAAAAAAAGGATTTTGGGAGTTTGTTTTTTCTTTGAGACAGAGTATCACGTAAGCCAGACTGGCCTCAATCTTGCTATGTAGCTAGGATGGCCTTGAACTCCTGATCTTCCAGCCTCTGCCTCCCCAGTACTGAGATTACAAGTATGTGCCACCACATCCAGCATAAAATTTGGGGAATTTTTTTTTTCATTTATTTAATTTTGAGACAGGTTCTCTAGCCCCAGCTGGCCTCGAACTCACTATGTTGTAAGGGAACAGATAAGCAAACAGGGTCACTGAGGAGTAATGAAGACGGCATACTTTCATCTCCTTTTTGGCTGAGACAAAGGCCTGGGGGTCGGGGAGTGGGCTCCCCTTCTGGTCAGCAGGAATCTCTTTCCAAACTTAGGGGAAGAAAGCCCCCTACAATGCTTAAAAGCATAATCAGCCGCCCTTCCCAGGATCAGATCTCCGTTTCCTGGTTCCCTTCTCCACTTGTGCAGAGCTTCTCTCTGAGTGAATGCGTGGATCTATGTGAATCGTCTTTCAATAAGAAGTTTGTCTGCTTGGGCCTGGAGAGGTGGCTCAGCGATTAACAGCAACGGCAGCTCTTTCAGAAGACCAAGGTTGGATGCCCGGCACCCACACAGCAGCTAACATCTGTCCATAACTCCAGTTCCAGGGATTCAAACCCTCTTCTGGCTCCCTTGGGCACTGCACAGCAGGGGCGCACTGACATGTAGGCATACACTCATACACATAAAATAGAAATACACAAATAAATACAAATTTTACGAGTTTTTCTGCTTGTTGTTCTTTGCTGGTTTGAGTTTTACTTTGTTGTTTTATTTTGCCTTTTAGTTCTTTAATTGGCTGAGAAAACAATCCCAACAATCCTCCTAAGCTACAGCTAATAACTGCTACCTGACAATGTAGTTGAGATGATCTTGAACTTCAAATACTCCTGCTTCTGCCTCTCAAGTGCTGGAATCACAGTATACACCACCATGCCTGGTTTACATGGTGCTGGGGTCTGAACACAGGGCTTCATGCATACTAGGCAAGAACTCTGCCAACCGAGCTTTATCCCTAGCCCCAAGTCTTAATCACAGAAAAAAATCAAAATAGGCACAAAGCTTGAGCTTTTGTAACTTCATTAGGATCTCCTGAGACTGCAAATAACCTTAATGTCCAAAACCTGGGGACAGTAGTTGGCCTACTCACTCCTTTGAGGGTTTACAAGTAGGCAAGATGAAAACCACTAGGCTACAGAGTCACATGAGCCAGTGCTGATGACATAGTACAGAAGGTCCAGGCCAAGCCCAAAACCAGCTGCTACCAACGTTATAGTCACCCCACCCTGATTCTGACACACTTGGGAGAGGTGATAGTGGAAAAAATCCAGAACTGCCCAGGCTTTCTGAATGGAGAAGCTAGGACTTAAGCTTTCTTTCTTTCCTTTCTTTCTTTTCTTTTTTTACTTCCTCCCTCCCTCCCTCCCTCCCTCTAGTCCCCCTCCCCTTTGCTTTCTTTTTCTTCTTTCTCTCTAACAGGCTCTCATGGTATAGCCCTGGCTGGCCTGGAACCCACTATGTCTACCGTCAACCAGGCTGGCCTCAAACAGGAATCTACCTGCTCTGTCTCCTAAACATTTGAACTAAAGGCATGTGGACTAAAGCTGCAGTTTCTACCATTTCACCAACCTAGTCTCTGTAGTGAAGACCACCCTCTTGTCCCCACCCTCCCCTCAAGAAAGCAACTGGCTGGCCTCTGCTCCTGCAGACCAGCTGCAACAGAGAGCTCCCTCCCTCCCCAAAGGAGCACAGCTCTGGAGCCAGGTGTGAAGAGGGATCACTGTACGGTTCATCCGTCCTCCCAGCTGTGCCTAGAGTCAGCCACAAGGCTCTGAGAACCTCTTGTGGGACCTTGGGCAGATAGGATGGACAGCTCAGGGCAGGGCCAAAGTGTTGAGTTGTGCTTAAAACAAACTGGCCCTTCACTTCTGACTGTGTATCTGAAAAAAATGTAAAACCTGAACTTAGATACACACACACCCATGTTTGCATTGCCATTATTCACAGTAAGCTGGAAGGCAGAACAAGCCTGAGATCCATGGATGGGTGAACAGATAAAGAAAAATGTGGTCTAGATATACAGTGAATGTTAATATTACTCTTTTTAAAAGGAAGACTTGGGCATGGTGCTGCACACCTGTAATCACAGCAATTGGAAGGCATAGTTCAGGGCCAACCTGGGCTCCCCATTGAGATGTGCCACAAAAAATAAATTCTAATACATGCTACAAACTGTATGAACCCTGGAAACATGATACTGAATCAAATAATCCAGGCACCAAAGGACACACAATGTATGCGGAACCCAGAGTAGCTGAACTCATGGACAGGAAAGGTGAACTGGGGACTTTGGAGTTACCTTGAAGGGGATTTCAGACTGTGGAGCTGAGGTGTCGAAGAAGATGCCAGAGATGGCTGCACCGAGTGTGAATGTACGTGATGCCTCTGAACTAAAACTGGCTAAAAGGAAACCAAAAAAGGCCCTGCAGTCCAGTTACTCAGGAAGCTGAGACAGGAGAATCCCTTGAGCCTACCTAGGAGCCAGAGGATAATCCGGGTCACATATTGAATCTTGGCTCAAAAGAAAGAATGGCCAAATTTTCTATTATGTATATTTTTACCACAATATGAAAAGGAAAGTCAGGCATGGTGTTGCACACATTTAACCCCAGCACATGGGAGGCAAAGGGCAGGAAGCCAGCCTGGCCTACATAACAAGTTCCAGGTGGGGCTGTAGGGAGACCCTGTCTTAAAAAAAAACTGGGACTGCTGATGGAATGTGTACAACCTGTACCAAGCCCTGGGTTTAGGCTCAACATGGTGGTGCACACCTTTAATCCCAGTACTCAGGAGACAGAGGCAAGCAGACCTCTGTGAATTTGAGGCCAGCCTGATCTACATAGTGAGTTCCAAGCCAGTTGGGGTCTGGAACTGTTTGAGCCAGGACAACACACACACACACACACACACACACACAGCCCTGGCTTTGATGCAGGGTGATGGGTACACACCTGTACTTAGAAGGTAGAGGCAGGAGGATCAGAAGTTCAAGGTCATCCTTAGCTACATAATGAGTTTGAGGCCAGCCTGGGTTACATGAGGAAATAAAAAAGGAGCGGGGTTGTGAAGGGATAAAGGAGAATAAGAGAAGAATGGGAGGAGAGAGGAAGGAGAAGGAAGAAGAGAAGAAAAGGTGGGCAAGCCATTTCACCTCTCTGAGCCTCAGTTTCCACAGCTGGGACATGAGGTATAGCTCAGAGTCACAACACTTACCCAGTTCATTCAAGGCCATAAGTTCAATCTCTACCCATGCAAAAGCATTAAAAAAATCTGGTTGTGGCATCGCACACAAGTAATCCCAGCATTTGGGAAGTAGAGGCAGAAAAATAAGGAGTCCAAGATCATCCTCAGTTACACAATGAGTTCAAGGCCAGCCTGAGCTACATAATGAGAGTCTGTCTGAAAAAAAAAGGGAAGAAAAAGACCCCCCCCCCAAAAAAAAAAAAAGAGGAGGGAGAGGAGGAAGTGGACCAAGAAGACAAGACGTGAAAACAACGGCTGGAAAAGCCAAGTGTTTTCAGGCTTTCCAGGGTGGCTGGAGAGGTATAGGATGCAGTAGCCGCTGTCCTGGCGCACACACAAGGAGCCTGGATTTCCCTAGAAGGCAATGGGCATCACTGCCAAAGAAGAGTACAGCAGATTCACAAGACAGAATTACTGTGGTCCCGGAATGGGGTGCAGATGATGGGGTGCAGCATCTCAAGAGCAGAGAGGGAGAAGTCAGCGGCTGCTTCAGTCACCAAGAAGAGAGAACTGACTCTCCAAAGATAAGACGGTGGTAATCAGTGAGAGCCCGAACCAACAACATTCATCTGGCAGTGCTTAGGCTGGGTCATTTAACCACGGATGTCTACAAAGATAAATGATGGGGCCCTTGAAGCCTAAAACAAACATCAAAGACCAAAATGGCCGCTATGTTATATTGCATTATAGAATATGCATTTCATTACAATTTAAAAGCAAAACACCCTGGCCTAACAGGAACACACACTGCAGTCTCTGGGAACCATAGTTCCTCTGTGGAGCCACCCGGCCACAGCCCAAGCACAGGAGAGGCAGGCAGCCTAAACCACTCAGGACACCTGCCCCTCCCGCTCCCCGTCCCCCTGCGGTTCCCTTGTGGCTTGGTGCCAACTCCCTCTAGCTCCGACCTAAGGAAGGCTCTCCTCTGCTTCTGGACTCAGCATCCTCAACTCTGAAATGGACTCCTGGGCAGGACGGTACTTGGCCCAGAGCCCAAGCTCTGCATCTGGATAGCCCTGGGTTTCATCGTATCCGGTATACACACTTCCTCATTTGTGGTCCTCAGCAATTCACCCCTCTGGGCATTTATGGCTTGGCTACTGCATGCCAACCTAATGCAAAATATGCCCATGTGCCCCTCTAGGGACACATATCAACCCGCACGCAGGTGAGGGCGGGTCCCTGTTGCTTCTGTTCTATCTACGGGCAAGGAGGGACATGCACTGCCCACAGGGGGCAGACAAAGAAAGGACAAACCAGGACTTGAGCCAAGCCTTGCACAGTTCATCACACATGTACACAGCCCTCCCTAAACGTTCGTGGACCATCTAGAGTCTATGTGCTGCCTACCCAGTGACTCCCCATTTCTTGTGAACCCACCTTCTCTCCCCATCTCAGGCAGGACTCATCTTCTGCCCACTGCAAATGCCAGGAACAAGTGGACAGCTGGATCACAGTCAGGAGGGTATGAGAATATCCCACTAACCCAGGTAAACGTGCTTCCTGAACATGCTTGGGGCTTTCCCATCAGAACCTCTCCTCGGGAACAGAGAGATGGCTCAGTGGTTAAGAGTTGCTTGCTGTATTCAGGGTGTGGTGGCTCACACCTTTAATTCTAGCACTGGGGGGTGGGGGTGAGACAGAGGCAGGTGGATCTCTGTGAGACTGAGGCTAACTTGGTCTATATAGTGAATTCGAGGAGGGCTGGGGCTAGGAAGACACTGTCAAAAAAAAAAAAAGAGTGCTTGTTATACAATCAGGAGGACTGGAGTTCAGATCCCAGCACCCATGTAGCAAGCCAGGGACCCCACATACACCTGCAACCCAAGCTCCAGGGGACTGTGGAGATAGTAGTGTCACTGGAGCTTGCTGGTTTCCAATGAACTTGAGGTTCAGGGAGAGACTCTGCCTCAGAGGAACAGGTGGAGAGTGGCAGAGGTGGAGGGTGACAGCGAGCACCTATCTTCAGCCATACAGGTATATGCACACATACATACAAATAAATAAATCTTTAAAAAATAATTTCACTCCTGTGGTTAACTGTTCAGGGACACAGGATGGTGCCGGCATCAAGGAGTGTCCCACCGCATCATCTAATACTGTTTGTGTAGAAAAATTTTTTCATCTATCTGTTCCAATTTCCATATCTGTGAAATGGGCATATATATTATAGATTATATACATATAATATATACATATATTTATTATTTTTAAGACAATTTCCAGGCCTAGAACTTGATATATATCTGAGAATGACCTTGAATTTCTGACCCTTCTGTCTCCATTTCCCAAGAACTGAGATTACAGCATCCACCATCATGCCTACTTTATATGGTACTGGGGACTACACCCAAGGCTTTGTATGTGCTAGGCAAGCACTCTACTAACTGAGCTACATAATACTAATCACCTCACTTTGTGAAGATTAAATGTAAGGACATACAACACACAGAGTGATGGTTAATAATAATTATCAACTTGATATATCTATAATCACCTAGGACAAAGCTCTGGGCATGTAAGGATATATCTAGATGGGTTCACTTAAGTGGGAAGGGCCCCCCCATAAATATGGATGGCATCATTCCATGGGTTGAGGTCCTGTACTGAATAAAAATGAGAAAGATGGGGGCTGAAGAGATGGCTCAGTGGTTAAGAGCACTGGCTGCGCTTATAGAGGACATAGGTTCAGTTCCCAGCACCCACATAGTGACTAACAACCATCTGTGACTCCAGTTCTAGAAGATCTGAGCTCCCTACTGGCCTCTGCAGGTATTGCATGACATGCAGGCAAACTACTCAACACACATAAAATAAAAATAAACAAATTTTTTTAAAAAGAAAGATGAACGGCAGCATTTATCTCTTTCTACTTCCTGACTGCAGAGGCAATGTGACCATCTGCCTCAAGCTCCTGCCGCCGTACCTTCCCACCACGATGGACTGCACCCTCAAACTGTGAGCCAGAGTAAACCCTAACCTTCCTTACACTGCTTTAGTCAGGTATTTTGTTACATCAAGAAAAGCAAATATTTGTAGATAGAGAGATATTCTTGCAATGCTGGGCCTGTGCCAGTCAAAACACAGCTCCATTCCTGGGAGCTGGCCTACAGTACGGACACAGTGAAAGTGCCCTTATTGGTATGGTCACCTGTCAAATGGGATAAGGATGTCATAGGGCTTGGGGAAGAGCAGTAAAATGGCACCACTGAGGGTCTTGGCACAGCTCCTGGCACAGTAAATGTCAGAGGGCACCAAAGGTAACCTCCAGTTCTCCTTGATCTTTAAGCAAGATGGGGGGGGGCAGGGAAGGTAGAAGCCTAAACCAAGAGTCACATTTTAATTTTTTTTTTTTTAGACAGAGTTTCATGTATCCCAGGCTTGTTTCAAACTCACTAGGCAGCCAACGCTGACCTTGAACTGATTCTGCTGCCTCTACATTCCAAGTGCTGGGATTATAGATTTGTGTTGCTGTGTCTGACTTCAGATTCTAAGCCCGACTGTAATACCGCCATGCTTTCTCTGTGCAACCCTAGGCAAGCGAGAAAACTCCTGTAACTGAGGCTCCGAGCAAGCCTGCTTGGCCTCTGCTGCAGATGGTTGACTGGGTGACTCAGAGCAGTCCTTGGCTCTGTACTTTCCAGATGGAATTCTCCTCCCCCATTTACCTCCTCCAGTGACAGTGCCCACCATGCCCACTCACAGGACATGGGCTCTGAGTGGTTGGCACTTTCCTCCTATCTTTTCATCTTCCTAGCAGCATCCTGAGGGGGACTCTGCTGTCGCCCTCAGCTCACAGATGAGGAGGGAGAAGAAGGCACCAACCCCATCCCCACAGGAAGACGTGAGTAACCAGGCACAACAGACGGAAATGGGGGACCATTGCCCTACCTAATCAGAAGGCTGCCCTTCCTGGGCAGCACACTCCTAGGCTCACTGGGTTAGGCGTGTGTACACACACACACACACACACACACACACACACACACACACAACACAACACATACGTGCTTCATAGACAGGAAAACAGAGGCCCAAGAGAGGACAGGAGCAGTGTCCAGGGACCCACTCCACCGCCTCCCCAGGCTGAGCTCATGCTCAGAAAATGGCTACAAAGAAAACCTCTAGATCCCCAGCTCTTGCCTGGGCTCCCCCTCTTAACACGCACACAAATCAGGGACAAAGGAAAGCGAGTCCCGAGCCTTCCTTCAGCAGCCACTGGAGCCCCTCTCCGCCCCTCTTTGTGTGGGGCCAGAAGGGGAGGGAGCTGTCTGAATGAACCTCAGATTTAATGAGGGGAAGAAAAGGAGAGGGGGCTGGGAAAGAAGGGGCCTCCCTCCCAGGCGGGTATAGCTGGAGCCCCTCCTTTATGCTGGCTGCTGCCCCCAAACAGAACCGGCCTCCCCTCAGGTCCCCAACACAGGCGACCAGACAGGCACACACCATCCTCCTCAATTCCCTGGATCCAAAGTTTGGCCCAGGTGGTCAGTGACAACCGACGAGATGGGGGGGGGGGGGCGATCTCTCCACCCCACCCCACCCCCATCCCAGCTCAGGCCCGAGGGGAAGGGTCTGGTGCTTGCTGGAGGACTGCCGAAGACTGAGCGAGCCAGACTGCGCCCGCCCGGAGTAGACAGGATGCAGGCAGACCCGGAGACGCTGGGTAGACAGACGGACAGACCCCGAACTCCAGAGACGCGGGCGGGACGATTACAAAAGAGTAGACTGCACCAGGCGGCAGGGACAGGCAGGCTGACGGACACACTGCCAGCGGGACAGACAGGCACCCGGCAGACCACACAAAGAGTCCCGGCGCCCGGGAGCGAGAGGCGACACCATCCCCGCGGCCGCTCCAAGTTGCGCGCGACGCTGCGGGACCGCGGGGGCCGGGCTCCCTGCACCGCCCGCGGCCTCGGTGGCCCGGGTTCCCGGAGCGGCGCCGCCCGGGGAGCTCGGCCCGGCCGGCGCCCCACCCTCCCCCGCGGTAACCCGAGAGGCGACGCCAGCTGTCCGGCGCCGGCGGCCCGGCCGGGCGGCTGCGGGGCGCGGGGCGGCTGCGGGGCGCGGGGCGGGAAAGCAGCCCGGGCGTTCGGAAGGCGGGGTGCCGCCCCACAAAGACAAGTTTGGAGGAAGGAAAAGGAAGAAAGTATTTGGAGCGAGAGGGTAGAGAAAAAGTGCACCGCGCCGCGGGGGGACGGGGTCGGGGCTGGCGACTCACGCAGCTGAGCAGGGAGCAGGCGCCCAGGCAGGCCCCCATGACGGCGCGGGGCGCGGGGCGCGGGAGCCGGCCTCGGATCCGGGAGCCGGTCGGACTCCGACAGCCGGGCGCGGCCCCACCCCGGCCCGGCCCCGCCCCGGCCCCGCCCCACCTGCCGAAGCGGCTCGACACTTTCCGGCGACGCTCGGGGCTGCCCACGACTCACCTGGGACAGGTGCGCAGGGCGGGACCCTACGGAAAGAGCTTGAGGCGGGAAGGTTCCAGACTACGCGAGTCCCGCGGCGAAACCCAGCTCTGCCCTAGGCTTGTACCCTGAACCGATGCGAGAGTCTGGACACAGACTTGGATTTGAACTTGGGGCAAAGCCATGTGTGACCGACACCTCGATGGGCAGGATCTGAGAGGGGCTCATCGCTGATCGCTTGACCCTTGTCACAGGGTCTCTGCTTAATAAACGGATACTGACTGGATAAAGAAATGTAGGGGATGGGGAGTGGTGATGTAGCTCAGTTGGTAAAGTCTTACCTCGCATGCATGACGCCCCGGGTTTGATTCCCCAGCGCCACATTAAGCTAGCTCATGCCTGTAATCCCAGCACTCAGGAGGTGGAGGCAGGAGGATCAGAAAGCCAAGGTCACCCTCAGCTACAGAGCTAGTTCGAAGCCAGCCTAGGATACATGAGACTCTGAGGAAGGAAGGTGGACACCTCACTTCTCTTAGCCTGCCTCAATTTCCCTAGCTGTGAAGTAAAGCTGTTTACCTCAGGGGACTGTTACAACACATAGGAAATGCTTAATAAATAGAAACCCTTGTCATCCCGGCATCTTTTAGAACCCCCAGCCTCATACTCCTTCAAACTATCTCTGCATCCACCTGTTCTTCAAACACCACTGACACAGAGCAGCCTGGCCTGGGTCATCCATCCCAAAGCCACGCCCTGCTCAACACTCCTCACTCCCTAGGAATGCACACACACTGCCCCCTAGTGAAGGAGGTCACTAGGAGAAGGGCAGTCCTGACAGATCATCCCCCAAGGGCAGGTGTGAGACCCAGCATCAGGATTCTATAATTACGACAGCTCACCCAGGTCCTCTCCTCCACCAATTCTATGTTAGATCCTGCCCAACTGCTTCCTGAGTGATTCATAGAGCATCAAGCTGTGCCAGTAATTGTGCCAGGGCTGTTCCACAAACACCGTGCACTTTCCCTCCTCCACACATCAGCCCGCATGGCGCCTTCCTCTTAAAGTGCCTTCTTCACATCCCCCTGTGGCAACTTCAAAGCCTTGCTCACATCCCACGTCTTCTGGGTGAAGAGAACAGTGGTCACCAGCCCATGTCCTGGCCCTGCTAGGAATGAAACCCGCATGTACCCACAGTGTGGGCTCATGAACAACTCACCTTATCACAGAGCTGGAACAAGTACCAAGCTCTTGGGACACCATTCAAACCCACATCTGTCCTGAGAGGCAGATTACTTCCTCGCCCCGGTTTACAGATGAGGAATTTGAGGGTCCAAGAAGCAAAGGGAAATGCTGCCGGTAAGTTTAGCAACGGCCAAACCTTAAATGTGGTTACAGAAATTGTTACTGCAGACTCAAGTCCACACAGCTCAGAAGGGGCAGAGCTGAGAGGTCCCTCAATGTGGCCTGGAACTTGGACCCTAAGGCCTGTCCTTGACAAGGTATGCCTCTCTTGGAACATGGAGGTTGTGGACTCTGTGCCGCTCCCTAAGCAGTTCTTCAGTTCTCCCATTCTCTTCCATCCTCCCCTCATCTTCATCTCCCCTTCCTCTTCATTCCTAAGGGGACTTGCGCGTCCACCTCTAGCTGTTCCTTCTCCTGCTGTGAGCACAGCACAGGTTCCATGGCAAGGCAGGAGCTTGTTGAATGAATGTATGAACTTTGACCGCAAACCCAGTTTCCTCGTTCTGCTGTGGCTGATACCATGACTCAACAGCCCTGCCTTCTACAGAACGATCCCCTAAGCCTGAAGTGCCACCCCATTGTCCAACTGTGCCCATCCCAGGGTCTGTTCCCTTTGACACATCTGCCCCCTTAGCCCAGCACCTCCCTTTTCATGACCTAGCACAACAGAAAGCACCTGAGACACAGAGGGTGACACCTGGGGTCCTTATTCTGCCCCAGCCTCCAGTGCCTAATGCCATTCTGGGGACACTTCACCTCTTCTAGCTCTGCCCCCTCCCCTGAAGTACAGCTGTTTATTGTGCTTCACCCTACAGGCAGATGTGAGCATCAAAGGACATTCTAGGAAGTGTCAGTTGTCTGAGGAGAGACAGACTTAGTATGACTGCAGTGTAGACAGAGCCCCACGATTTTACGCTAGAAAATTCCACAACCAGGCACAGTGCTGCTGTGGTCCTGGCTTCATTCCTGCCTGGAGCTGAGGCCTGCTGAACTCCTCCATCCTCACCACCCTGCAGGGAGGGATGACCCACTGTGCACGGGACTCACTGTGTAGCCTCGGTAGTCTTGTCCGGGTGCCTCATCTTCCTTCAGTCTCACGCTTCTCATCTGTAAAATGGAAATGATCATTTTGCTCTGGCTATCTCAGGGGCTGTTGAGGACATAAGAGGAAGTAGATAAAAAGGCTTCATTGCTTAGCAACCTGACCAGCCCAGCAGCCTTTCCCTCAGTCTGGAACCTCCTGCATAGGACCAGAATAACTTTCTCTCACATCTCCAAAGGTAAGATCACCATCAGCAGTTGCATGACCACAGCCAGCCAGCCGACCTCTCTGAGCCTCCCCGGAGTGCTGGGATACAGGACTCAGCTCTTACTCATAACCATGGAAACCATATTCATCGAGATGTAAGAGTCATTTGGTCCATCCCCGTGCCTATTATCACCCAGTCCAGAGATTCTCAAATCCCCAGTCCCCAAAGGAAGCAGTCTCTGGTACCACAAGCCACAACAGTCCTCTGATCTGATCTCAATGAGCCTCACTTTTCAAATCTGAAATACAGGAACTAAACCCTCCCCAAACCCTCAGTGCCTCCAGCCTCCCACAGTCCATTAGTACCCCAATCCTTCTCACCATCCTCCCATCCATAAGGACTCAGACTTGCTCCTGCTCCGAGCCTCCTGTCCCCTGGGCCTCGATCTCTGCACTGGCCCCTACTTCCTGCTTCTGACCCATTTACAGAGCAGAGCAGAGGCCGTCCCTTATGAATATGCATGTAGGATAATGAGGGTTTGGGGTGGAGAGCACCTGGGAAAGAGGCATAACCACCATCCACCCTGCTCTTGCCATACAAACCCCCATCTGGGACTGTCCTTCCTCCCAAAGGAGCATGGGAGCCGAAGTCAATCTCAGTATCCCCAGACCATTCCTAAGTGCTTATGGCTGCTGGCCCTCTGCTAAGAGCATCTCCTCAAGATGCATTTAAAGTGAAACCTGCCTTCCCTACCTCTCATGGGGACACCCATTCTCCTAGCACATCACCCAGGTGAGATGTGCACAGCGGTTATAAGCAGAGCCAGGGTGGAGCCCACATTTCCTCCAGAGGATGGAATATCAGAGCTGGGGCTTTTAACCCCTGATGCCAAATGTTCAGCTGAGAACACTGAGCACATGTTCATGAAGCAACAACTGGACCTCTCATGCCAGCAGATGAGCCTCAGAGACTTGGGTGACTAAGGCCTTGGGGAAGGACTCAGATCCTCCTGAACATGGTGGCTCATGTCTGTAATCTCAGCACTTGGAAGGCACAGGCAGGAGGATTACCATGAGTTTGAGGTGAGCCTGGACTACAGAGTTCCAGGACAGCCTGGGCTATAGTGTAAGTCTCAAAAAAAAAAAAAAAAAAAAAAGAAAGGAAGGAAGGAAGAAAGGAAGATAGATAGACAGATAGATAGATAGAAAAAGATCCAGAACCAGAAAATGACTCCATCTTGAAAGTGTAGAGACAGACAGGTGTGTGCATAAAGTGTACATTCACATGTGTGTGGGCATGTACACATGATGTCATATGTACATAAATGTCAGTTATCTACAGCTGCCCAGTGTCCACACCTCTGTGCCACCTTGGGGCCGCTGTCCAGCATCAGTTACGGAGGGGTAGGCTGTGGGTGCCTGTTATCCATGCTAATAGGCCTTGTCAGCAGGAAGAGGATGGTCTGGTGGGCTTGGTTCCTGACTCCCGCAAGTATCTGCTTCCGTCATGGGAAGTGTCTGGGAAGACAGAGAAGACTGTAGTGAAGGTGGGAAGTGTGGGCACCCAGGCGGGCATTGTCAGACACGAAGATTGTCAAAGGTGCGTGGATGCTTCCCTCAGAGACATCAAGGGTCTGCTCAGACTGCAAGTGTGAGGAAAGGTGCGGTTCATGGACCAGTGTGTGTGGTGTTTGCTATAAAGATGTATGTGGTTGTGTACATGAAGCGTACATGTGTAAATTATATGTGTATACATGTGGGTTTTACATGTAGGTGTGTGGGTATCAGTGTGTGCATGTATCTAACAGTGTGAGGGCGAAAGAAAGAAAAAAATGTCATCTAACCCAGACTTCACATTCACTGGATGGATAAAGAGTTGGAAGAAGAGAAGGGACAGACAGGTGGACAATGAGGAGATGCATGGAGAGAGATGGATGCAGGGATGGGTATTTGATAAAGCAAATATTATGCAGTGCTTGTCCCAAGCTCCAGTTGGTGAGTGTGTGGGTATTTCCTTTCCTTCCTTTTTGGGGGGGTTGGGTTTTTTCTTTATTTTATTTTTATATTATGTGCATGAGTGTTAGGCCTATGCACTAGTGTCATGCAGTACCCACAGAGGACACAAGAGGGCATGCGATCCCCTGGAACTGGAGTTACAGGTGGTTATTAACACATGGGTGCTGAGATCTGAACCTGGGTTCTCTGTAAGAGCAGCAATGCTCTTAACCACTGAGCCATCTCTCCAACACCTTGGTTGGATTTTTAAGGGAGGGTCTCGCTATCTCACCGTGTAGCCCATCATAATCTGGAACTCACTATGTAGTCCAAGCTAGCCTTAAACTCTTGGTTCTTCACAGCTCCTGAGTGCTGAGTTTGTACCACACTGCTGAACTCACCTGTACAATTCTTTTAACATTTCTGAATGCTTGAAAGACTGTTTTTGTTTTGTTCTGAGACGGGGTAACACTGTGTAGCTCTGGCTGCCTGAAACTCTCGATGTAGACCAGGCTGGCCTCAAACTCACAGGGATCTGCCTGCCTCTGCCTCTAGAGTGCTGGGATTAAAGGTGTTCATCACCACACCTGCCCTGATTTATTTTTTAAATAATAAAAGATATACTCAGGGGGTCAGTGAGAGGGTTCAGCAGGTAAAGACACTTGCTATGTCTGATGACCTGAGTTTGATACCTGGAGCCCACTTGAGAGAAGGAGCAACTGACTCCTGTAAGCTGTCCTCTGACCTCCACATGTGCACCATGGCACGCTTTCCCCATAAATAAATAAATGTAATTTTTAATGTGTATTCAACATGAGCTGGCTGTCTACTTCCAGAGAACCATAGATGAGAAAGAACAGAAGGCTCATCAGGCAATTTTAAACACTGCTCCTATTTGCAGACTTCACAACACAGCTCTGTAAACTCACATTTTAAAATAATTTCTATAATTATCTTGTGAATCTCTCAAATTTTTTCCTCTGTGTGTGTGTGTGTGTATGTGTGTGTACTTGAAATGCTAACTTGTTGAGCAAAAATATGCAAAAGTATATCATAATTTGGAGCATTCTGTTTAGGGATTTTTTTTTTTAACTTACTGGTAACCTGAGCTTCATGGCCATATACTGTCTTAACCAAAAAAGAAAAAAAAAAAGCTTGGTGAACACACCTATAATCCTGGCACTTGGTAGGTAGAGGCAGGAAGGTCTGCGCCCCTCTCAGCCTGGGAGGGTCCCTGCTCCTGCTCCTCAGGGTGCACAGGCTGGAGATCTAAGCACACGTGGGAATTCTGGCCAATGTCAATGTGCCAGCACCCACAGCTTAGTCCCCACCTTGTCTCCATAAAGCCAGCACCATCCGTGGGGTGAAGAAGATGTACTGGAGGCGAGAAAGGGCAGCCATCAGCCCCAGGGCAGCCGTGGGGACTGTCATCTGAGGCTTGGATACGCTCAGGCCAAGCAGCGTCTCCTGGCCAGCAGGAGTGGGTGCTTCCAGGAGGGTGATGGGACAAAGGTGAGCGTCTGGAGCCCCCTCCCATGCAGGGCCAGTGGCTCCTCTCTTCCTCCCACACATTCATTACCTCTGCCGGGCCTGGTCATTCTCCTCTGTCCTGTGACTTTAGGTGCAGATGCCAATAAGACTTCATTGTGCAGAAACTGGGGCCTGGAGAGAATGTGCTGCTCAGGCTACCCAGTGCACGAACAGCACTGGCCCAAAGCCAGGGGAGCCCTGCATGAGGGGGCTTCAGACCCAGAAGACCCTCCTGCCCACAGGTCACACAGAGGACCCAACCAAGAGGGCACCAGAAACAGCATATGGTTGAGAAAGAGAGGGCCTGAATTCTCATACCAGCATTGCCATGAGGCCACGTTAGGGTGATGACCCACAACAGCTCCTTGCCCCTCACTAGACTGGAGTCCCTTCATCTGTAAAAAGAAAAGTTTGAGGTCTAGCAAGATGACTCAGTGGGTAAAGTTGCTGGCCACCAAGTTGATAACCTGAGTTCAAAATATAGGAAGGAGAGAACTGACTCCCACAAGGGGTCCTCTGACCTTCACACGTGCACCATGGCACAAGCATATACACACACATGCACACATAAATAAATAAATGTATAGATAAAATGAATGAAGAAGGAAAAGACAGTTTGTACCTACCAGATGTGGTAGACACACCTGTAATCCCAGCACTTGAGAGGCTGAGGCAGGAGGACTACTGTGAGTTCAAGTCCAGCTTGGGCTACAGAGTAAGATCCTGTTGATAAATACATAAATAAATAAATCTTCAACCACAGGGACTGTTATTACTCGCCACTCTCTGATGAGGATATCCTGTAGTCACTGGCCTCACAACCAGTCATACCCACTGTTCCAGATCCCCAGACCAATGCAAGTGGGCAGCTGCCACCCTGGATTCCTCAGGCCCACCTGTCTCTGCAGTTGCTCCAGAACAGCTGGGTACCAGGGGTTTCTGGGAGGCTTACTGGCGCCAGGGTCAGGAAGCACAAGACTCCCTGTAATCAGGTCAGCCTCAGAGCCAGCCCGTTTCATCTGGACAATCCAGCCCATGGCAAACCATTATTAGCAGCCTCAACCTGCTCAGCCCCAGGCTGTGACCCAGCTGCTCCAGGCCCAGAGAGGAAGGCAGGTGGTTAACCAAGCCTTTCATGCCTGGGAACCCTCCTCAGGCACAGGGTTCAGGGAAGGGGGCCTGAGACAAGCAGGAAGGACAGTTTGCCTGGAACCAAGACCCCAACTCAGGCAGCAGGCAGCCCAAGTGAGCACAGCTCTGTCACTCTGGGGAGCCTACAGTCTCTGAGCTGAAAAGTGTTAGAAAACCGTCTGTTGTATATACTGTCCAGACAATGAGCTAACATTCTATCTTTAAAAAGTAGGGCAACTGGTGGATGGCTCAGAGGGTCAAATGCTCATTATGCAGACGTGAGGACCAGGGTTTGGATCCCCAGAAGCCAGGTACAGTTAGATGCAATAGTGCACATGTGTAATCCCAGTGTGCCTACAGTGAGAAAGCGGAGATGAGTGAATTCCCAGAGGCTTGAGGGCCAGTTACCCTGGCTTACACAGTGCTGTAAGAGAGCTTGTCTTGCTGGGCCATGGTGGAACAAACCTTTAATCCCAGCACTTAACAGACAGAGGCAAGCAGAACTCTGAAAGTTCAAGGCTAGCCTGGTCTACATAATGAGTTCCGGGTCAGTCAGGGACACATGGTGAGACCTTGTCTCAGAGAGAGAGGTGGGGGGAATATAAGAGACTTTGTTTCAAACAAGTAGAAAGTGAGGACTGGCACCTAAAGTTGTCCTTTGGCCTCTATACACATATGCCTACACTTACACACACAAACTCACATGCATACACACATTTTTAAAAAGAAGAAGAAGGAAAGCCAGGGGTGGTAACGTACATCTATAATAATAAAATCCCAGTACTCTGTAGGCTAAAGCAGGAAGATATCCATTTGAGGCCAGCCTGGGCTACATAATGGGACTGGTTTAAAAAAAAAAAAAGACAAGTATAAAAAGAATCTGGATAAAGGCAACTCCGAACATTTAGGAAAATGGTATAGAAGTTCCTCAAAAAGTTAAAAATCAGGGGATTTAACAATCCTACTTCTGAGCCTCCATATCCACAAGTTCTGCATTGATGAATTCAACCAACCTCGGCTCGATGTATCTGAACATGAATAACTCACAAAAGAAAAGATCAATGAACAGATGATACAGTATCACAGCTGCTTACAGAGCAGTTACACTGCTAAGCATCCCAAGCAAAGTAAGATTCAAGCACATGGGGGTTGTTCGCGGGTCGTGCGTGGCTACCACACCATCTCATACAAGGCACTTGGGCATCCTCAGATTTTGGTACCCATGAAGGTCTTAGAGCCAATTCCCTGTAGATACCAAGGGCAACTGTATACCTAAATGAAATAAAATCAGTGTGCCAGCTTGCTGTGATGATACATGCCTTTAATCCCAGAATTCAGGAGTTTAAGACAGAAGGATCACCAGTTTGAGGCCACTCTGGAGTCCATAAGGCGCTCCAGACCAGCCTGGGCTACATAGTTAAAATTCAGTCTCGGAAGATATGGAATTGATCAAAGTGCCCACCACAAGTCAATGAAGAAGACACTGAGTGCATGCAGGTGCCTTTTAAAAGAAAGAAATTCTGCCACTTGTAATAACATGAAAGAGCCTGGAGGAATTTGTGTTATGTGAAATCGGCCATGTAGCAAAAGGCGATTAGTTCATGGTCTTAGTTGTGTGTGATATCTAAAAATGATGACCTTGGGTCAGACAGCTTACTCCGTGGGTCAAGGCGCTTGCCCTGACTAAGCCTGAGTTCAATCCCCAGACCCACATGGTGGAAGGAGAGAATTAACTCTTTTAAGTCTTCTTCAGACCTCTACATACTTAGCACATACATACATACATGCACACACATGCGCACACACACACATGAAAAATTTAAATGTTTCAAAATTTTTTTAAAATCATGAACTCATAGAGGCAGACAGTAGAACGATGGTCAGCAGGCAGATGTGATTGGAGATGTTGGCCTAAGGATACTAAGTTTCAGTTAAACAAGAGGAATAAGTTTCAGTGACCTCTTGCACAACATGATGACACTGAGTCAAGCATGATAGCACATGCCTATAATCCCCAGCACTTGGGAAGCAGGAAAATCAGAAGTTCAAGGTTAGTTACATAGCTAGTTTGAGGCCAAACTTGGGGTACATGAGACTCTGTCTCAAAACAGCAAAACCAGAGCTGGAAAGATGACTCGGCACTTAAGAGTGCTCACTCACTGCTCTTGCAGAGGACCAGAGTTTGGTTCTCAGCACCCACATCAGACAGCTCACAACCACCTGTAATCCCAGCTCCAGAGGATCCTCCCAAAGAGAATCCAATGTCTTCTGGCACACACACGTAGGTGTGCAGACATAGACACACGCTTAAATAAAATAAGTATTATTTTTTTAAAAAACACTAAAAGAAAACCATAATGGCTGTTCACATTACATGGCATGCCTGAAAATGGTTGAGGGCAGATTTTAAGTGCTCCTACTAAAAAGGAGCTAAGTATGTGAGGTAATGCGTGTGTGAACTGGCCTAATTAGCTTTTCCACAATATGTACATCATTCAAAACGCTGCGTTGTGCTCCCCAAAAGTACACATTCATATTTGTCAGTTACTGTTTTGTTTTGGAGCGTAGGGCCTCAAACATGCTCAACAGGCACTTTAGGCCTGAGCTAGCTATGCTCCAGCTCCAATTTGATTATTTTTAAAGTTCTCTAATTTGAATAATAAAGTACACACAGGCCTAATGTCTCTTCTGTTTTGACAGGGAAGGGACTTATCGAGTATACACCATAGCTATGTGGACAGGCACTCCCTATTTGCCTGCTCCTTCCCAGAGGCTGTGACTGGACACCAAGCTGCCAGAGGCTCAGCTCTTTAAAGCATGACTATTTCTTTTCTCTGGGCCTTGCTTCCACGAATTATAAACTCTTTCCTGTTGCAGCAGAAGGCAGAAGCAGGCAGCTCTCTCTGAGATCATGGCCAGCCTGCTCTACATAGCAAGTTCTAGGTCAGCTGGGGCTACAGAGATCCTGCTTCAAAAAGAAAAAAAGCAGTGACTTTTAGTAAATCCACAAGGCTGTGCATTTACTACCACAACCTAGTTCCAGAGCATTTCCACACCTCACCCCTGGTAAGCAGTTACTCTTCGTCCACACACTGGCCATCAAATCATGAATCCACTCTCTGCCTCTGTGGAGTTTCCCCTTCTAGATATTTGATCTAAATGTAATCAAACAACATTTAGTCTCTGGGTTGGTTTTTTTTTTCATTTAATTAACATTTACTTATGGGGGGATGGGGCATGAGTGTACCAACCACATCTATGGAAGTCAGAGGACAACTTGTGTAGGTCCTAGGAACTGAACTCGGGTCGTTAGGCTTGGCACAAAGCACTTTTACTGACTGAGCCATCTTGCTGGCCCATTCTGTAAATGTCTTCTTCCACATTTTTATATCGCTTTGTTTGTTTGTTGATCCAGGATGTCACTACATCACCCAGGATTCCCACATGAGACTCCTTTCACTTGACACAACTCCTATCACTTAACATGATATTTTAAAAATTAACCATGTTTTCAAGGGGCATTGATGTTGGTACATATATCAGTACTTTATTCTTTCTTGCTAATAATATTCCATTGGTTGAAGATGGCCTATGTATTCCTCCTCCTCCTCCTCCTCCTCCTCCTCCTCCTCCTCCTCCTCCTCTTCCTTCTTCTTCTTCTTGGTCGACAATCAGCTGTTAAGTATATAGACTGCTTCCACTTTGGGATTAATATGAATAATGTCGCCTAAGTGTTCAAATAGCTCACAAGTTTTTGTGTATGCAAATGTTTTCAGTTTTCTTAGGGAGATATCTGAAGCTGAATTTCTGGGTCACCTGGTAGCCTTATGCCTAACTCTCTGAGGAGTTGTTAAACTGCCTTTCTAAGTTGCTGTGCCAGTTTTCATTCCCCACAGCAGCGTCTGAGGGCTCCAGTCTTTCCACACCCTTGCCCAGAAGCAATGGTACAAGAAACTTCGGGAAGAAACTTTCTTCTCTCTCCTGCCCTCCCCAGAAGGCAGCACAGGCACCTGGATCTTGAACATCATTCTGAAACCTCTTACAATGCTCACAGTTGAGCTTTCTACAGTGCTGTGGTCAGATGTGCCATTGGCCCATCTCTGCTGGGAAATTTCCCTTTGCATCACTGCCACCTTGGGTTTTATTTCACCTTCTGTCAAAGTGTGGTGTGGTTTTGTTTTCATATTTACTAGTGAGATTGAACTTTTTCACATGCTTTTCCTATAGTTTATAGGCATTATCATTTGTATGTTTTCAAATGTTTATTTATTTATTGGTCTTTTTGAGATGGGGTCTCCCTGGAACTCAGTATGCAGACCAGACTGGCCTTGAACTCGAAGAGATCCACCTGCCTCTGCCTCCCAACTGCTGGAATTAAAGGTGTGGGCTACCAGGCCCTACTGAAACTTATTCTAAAATATTTTTTATTTGTGTGTACGTGTGTAATTGTATGTGCACATGTGGGTACAGATATCTGTGGAGGCCGGAAGAGGGGCATTAGATTCCCTGGAACTACAGTTACAAGCTGTTATGAGCCTCCATGTGGGTGCTGAGAATTGACCCCAAGTCCTCTGGAAGAGTAGCAAGAGCTGGTAACCAATGAGCCATATCATCAGCCCCCTATCTGCATTTCTTGTTTGGTACAGGATGATTTATAAATAAGTAAATAAATGTTGAATAAATGATAGTTGTGCTGGCGCCTGCCTGTAACTGAAATACTCAGAAGGCCATGGCTGATCGAGAGTTTGAGGCCAGCTGGGCTACATAATGAGCGTGTATTTAAAAAGGCAGAAGCTGAGTGTGGCGGCCTGTGCCTTTAATCCCTGAGCTCAGGGAGGCAGAGGGAAAGGGATCTCTATGAGTTCTAGGTCAGCCTGGTCTACATAGTGAGTTCCAAGCCAGCCAGGGCTATACAACGAGACCCTGTCTCAAAAATAAATGAAATTAAATTCAAAGGGCAGAAGCTGGCACATGAATTTAATCTCAGCACTCAGGAGGTGGAGGCAGGCAGATCTCTGAGCATTCCAGGCCAGCCTTCTCTACACAGCAAGTTCTGTAGGCCAGTCAGGGTTATATAGTGAGACCCTGTCTCAAAAAAGGTGGGGAAGGGAGCTAGAGAGATGGTTCAGGAGTTGCTGTGCAAGTGTAAGGCCCAGATAAAAGCCAAGCAGACAAACAGACTGCCTGTAACCCCAGCACTTGGGAGGCAGAGACAGGGGATCTCCAGGACAAGCTAGCTAGGTAGACTAGCTGGAATCCGGGAGCTCCAGGGTCAAGGAGGGATCTGCCTCAACAAGCAAAGTGGAGAACTATTGAGGAGAACACACACACATACACACACACATGTGAACACTCATACACACAACTACACATAAAGATGCATTTACATTCCACATGCACCCACACATGGGAACACTCGTACAGACAACACACACATACACATGCACATACAAGCTGAACAAACAAGACAGCAATATCTGTAACCCTAGCATTCAGGAGGCTGAGGAAGGACCATTTAGGCCAGCCAGGACTAAATAGTGAGTTCAAGGGCACACAGCTGCAAAATGAACCTCTGTCTCAAATAAACAAATCATCGTGCTAGACCCTGTCTAGCATTTTGGATTGTTTTTTCACTTCTACTTAATATTCAATTCCTATTGGGCATAGTCGATGCACACCTGTAATCCCAGTGTTTGGGAGGCTGAGGCAGGAGGGCTGTCTGGAATTCTAGGCCAACCTGGGCTACATAGCAAGACCCTGTCCGTCAGGCCGGACTCCAGCTACCTTTGGCCACTTGTCTCAGTGTTGTCTGGGCAACTTTGTTTCCTCCCAGTCAGCCCATCCCCATCTCTTGCATGGCCAGCTTCTGGGGTACAGAGGGGCTCTGGGGTTGGGAAGAGCTCTGGCTTGCCGCTACCTCTGCTGTCACTCTTGAAACACATCACAACTTTTAAGGAGGGGCAACGTGCTTTCATTCCATGCTGGAGCCTGCCAAGTAGGCAGCAGGTCATGTTTATTTGCCTTCAGTCTCTCCAACAGCACACTATGTTCTTTGACCTTGGGGGTGTCAGAGCCCTTCTCCTGCACGCGCAGTGCCTGGCCTAAGGAGAGTAAGTGAATGAATGCTCAAAATGTATGGATGAAACTAAAAGGAAAGAAGGCAGGAAGGAGGGAAGGAAAAAAAGGAGGAGGATGGAGGGGAGGGCTGGAGGGAGAGAAGTTGGGAGGAAGAGAGAAGAGAGTCTATTAGATCAGAAGAGTAGGGTAGTACGAAGCTCAACGTATGGAACGTTGGGAGGACACTCTAAGTAGAAGGACTAGCATGAGCAGAAACCCTGAGAGAGAACCTTTGAGGGTAGGGTCCGATAGCTGCGCTGGCCGCTCCTGAACCCAGATCTGATGGAAGTGGAGAGGCAGGTGACGGCTTCTCTCTGCTCCCCGCAAGCAGCTATTTCCCTGACTCAGGACCAGGAGAAAGGCCAGGAAGAAGCGCTAATTAGGGCCCTGAGATGGCCTCTCCTGTGTTGTGCAAGTGGCCAGAGGTCAGGCCAGGAAGTCGAAGGAGCCAATGGGATCGCTAGGTGCAGAGTCAGCCCTCTAGGGCTTGGTGATCCTAATGACCCAATCAAGTTCCTTCTTTGCCACAGCGTTACCTGACTCCAGGGTCAGCAGCTGTGTCCCGACTCCCCATCAGCTGATAGGGCTTCTCTGGGCCCCAGACCTTCTGTCTAAACCTACTCTTGGGCTCCCAGCTCCTCATCCCAGAGCCTGGATGGTCCCAGGACCAGTGGAGGGACCAGAGGCAAGTTAGAGCAGTGCTTGCAGTGGGTGTTCCAGCTGCCCCTGGGGTGGGATGATAATGACCTCTTAGCATTTATGAGCAGTGTCCAGCACAAAAAAAGAGATCCACATGTCTTCGAGCCCTTGAGAGTCCTTACCTGAAATGCCCAGGTCCAGAAGCCTTTCAGACAGCATTCTGGGAGAGGATGTCAGTATCCTGTTCTATCACTCTCAGCCTTATTCCTTTAAGAGTCTCTCACTGAACCTGGAGCTAGGCTGTGACCCTAATAACCTTCCTGTTTCCACTTACCACAGAGCTGGGAATACAAGAGCATGGGGCCATGCCAGGCTTTTTTTATTCTTATTTTAGTGCTAAGGATTTGAACTCAGGTCCTAATACTTGGTCTTAACTTCTGTCCAGAAAAAAAAAGTTAGGGCTGGAGAGACTGTTCTGTGATTAAGAGCACTTGCTGCTCTTGCAGCAGACTTCAGTTCCCAGCACCCATATGGTGGGTCACAAGAGTCTGTAATTCCAATTCTAGGGAGTTCTCCCCTTTCAGGCATTAGGCACACACGTGTACATACATATATACATACAGGCAGAACACTCATATATATAATAAATGAAGAAATAAAAATAAATGTCTGAATAGATAAATCTTTAAATAAAAGTAAAATAATCATTGGTTGTGGTGGAGCAGAGCAGAGGTGTGAGGTAGAGGCAGAAGGGTCAGTTCAAAGTCATCCTCAACTATATAGAGAGTATGAGATCTTGTCTCAAAATACAGTAACATTTTTAATAAGTATAAACATATGTACTGGGCTCAAGACATGGCTCAGCAGTTAAGAGCACAACCACCAGGGAATCTGATGGCTTCTGACCTCCACAGGCTCCCACACATAAACTCATGTTGGCACACACACATACAGATGCTAAATAAATTAATTAAAAATAAATAATTAAAAAGAATACATTTTTTAAAAGAAGTATTGAATAGTAAGAAATGTATGGCATACCGTTAATACTGTTTAAAAATTGATACCTTCGGGGTAACTAAGCAACACAGCACCACTGGGGCCACCTGTATCAGCTAGAACAAATACCAACAAGAGCCAACATCAGCAGCCTTCAGTTTCCACCTACGACACTGGCCGAAAGGTTGACTCGGGACTGACAAGATGGCTCCGCAGATAAAGGTACCTGCACTTGATAAGCTGAGTTCGATTCCTGGAACTGATAGGTGGTAAGAACAGAACAACTCTTACAAGCTTTCCTCTGACCTCCACAGGCATGCACACACACACGCACACCCCACACGTGTACATGTGCATGCGCTCACACAAATAAATAAATGAATGAATGTAATTTTAAATTGTTTTGAAGGTTGCTACAAGGAGTCCAGCCTGGTGGTGCACACCTGTAATCCCAGTACCTGGGAAGTGAGACTGAAGGAGCTGGAGTTCAAAATCATCCTCAGCTTTGTAGTGAGTTCAAAGCTACATGCCAGGGGAGTGGGGTGTGGCGTTTACTGGAAGTTGCCTAGTTTATACAAGGCTTTCCCTGGGTTTCATCCCAACATTGAAAAAAAAATGTATATATATATATATATATATATATATATATATATATATATACACACACACACACACACACACACAACACACCAGGGGCTGGAGAGATGGTTCAGCAGTTAAGAGTGCTCGCTGGGGTCTTCTATCATTATGTCATGAGGACCAGAGTTCAGATCCCAGCACCCAAGTCAGGGGCTCACAACCACCTGTAACTCCAGCCCCAAGGGGTAACACCTCTTCTAGGTCTTTGGGCACCTACACACACACACACACACACACACACACACACACGTCAAACACTTACAGAAACACACAAATAATTAAAACAGGAGGCCAGAGAGAGGGCTCAGCAGTTAAGAGTCCAAGTTTGGTTCCTAGCACCCAAGTCAGATGACTCACAACCATCTGTAACTCCAGAGCATCTGACTTCCTCTTTTGACCTCAAAGGTACCTGTACTCACATTCACACACATACACATAATTAAAAATACAAATAAAGTACCCAGGAGGTAGAGAGCCAGGCACATCTCTATGAGTTTGCGACCAGCCTAGTCTATATAACAAATTCCAGGCCAGCCAGGGCTAGTCAGTGAGACCCTCAAAACAAACAAACAATAAAATGGAGTAAAAATAATAAATTCTTTTTTAAAGAGCAAAACACTATGCCTAGCTCACGAGCCATATGAAAGATTACTACGCACTGTGCCTTGGTTTTTCAGATGAACAGGAAAATTAGAAATAATTCAAGGCCCAAGAAGCAGATCATCCAGAGACAAGGAGGCATTCTGCTAGATGGGTAGTCTTTTGGGCTTTTGTTTTTGAGACAGGGTCTCACTCTGAGGCCAGGGCTGGCTTGAAAATTGGTATATAGCCCAGGTTGACCTGAAATTCACTATGTAGCCCAGGCTGGTCTTGAACTTGCAGTTGGTTGATCATGCTGCTTCAGCTTCCCCACTGCAAGGCATTGTGGGTGTGATCCACTACAACCGGTGTGAGTGGCTTTTTGTTATATTTTCTCTAGAGTCAGTCTGCCTCATTAGCAATGGTTTTGCCTTGGAAGCCTCCCTTTGATTTTATAAATGTACAAGATGTCTTGTGGTCTGAATGCTGATGTTCTGGCCCCTCTGAACACATCCCACATCTTCACAGCGTCACCCACAGACACTTCTATGGGGTCAAGGGTGTCGTTCTTGTCAGTCATCACAGTCTCATTGCTTTGGAACCATTTTGGCCCTTTCACCATTAATCAGTCGATGAACTGGACTCATCCTCTATATTAAAGCCTGTGATAGCCACTCTTTCCAGATCATCACAGACTGAAGGTAAAAATGCATGTTTTGCATAAATAAGGATGTCAGACAACATTGTTTTATCTGGATATGTGGAGCCTTCAAAGTCACCATTGAACATAGTGGCAGGACAGAGGGCTCCACGCTCTGTTTTTGGTCACATGCCCCAACTTCTTGCAACAGTGCATCTTCCATGATGAATTCCTTTGGCAAACCTTCCATACCCCTTGCCTGTGATCACTGCTACAACTGCTCAAGAAAGTATCTTCAGTCAGACATGGCAGTGCACACCTGTAAGGCCAACACTTGAGAGGCTGAGGCAGGAAGATTGCCAAGAGTTTGTGGCCAGCCTGGTCAAGACCCTGTCTCAAAAATCAAAGGAGGAGGAAGAAGGGGGCGAGGATGGGATTGGGGAGGAGAAGTGGGAGAAGGCAGAGGCTGAGCGGCTTTGACTTGCAGCAGCATCACTGTTTGACTCAGTAACACCTTAGGGAAAGAAGGAGGTGGCACTATCAGCCACCTACTATATGCCCCTGACTGGTGTTAGAAGGCCTAGTTCAAAGGCCAGCTCTGCTTCTAGTTCTCAGGGTGACCTCCAGCACGTCTCAATCTTCTTGGAACCTAGGGTTTTCTAGTCTGGCCCAAGTGAAGATGAACTGGAACTCGGAATCTCCTTGAGCACAGTGGAGAGCAGGTTCTTAACCTGGCCCCCTGGTGCCCCCTGGTGGACATATTGGTACATGACTCCACCTGCTCAGATGCTGGGACCTAAGGGGAATAAACACTCTGGTCTTGACTCCTTCCTAGCCCTGGAGGAAGCCTCAATACACCTCATTTCCAGGTCTCAAGAGAAAGGGGAGGGTCCCAGGAGGTCTGGGTGCAGTAGAAGAATTCTCAAGGTCTGTCTATGCCACTTTTCTCTCTGAGCCTTATTTCCCACCCATAGAAGGGATTAATAGGATAAGCCCAGGAGTCAGGGCGTAGCCCAATGTCAGAGCATCTGTCTAGCATGCATGAAGTCTTTGGTTTGATCCCCGACACTGGATAAACATAGAATCATGGTGCACACCTGCAATCCAGCACTTAGGAATAGGCAGGAGGATCAGAAGTTCAAGGTCATGCTAAGTTCAGTGCCAGCCTGGGAGGCATGAGACCCTGTGACAGAACCAAACAGAGTTAGCCCAGGGGTTGCGGTCCAGCTTTATCCAGAGGTTAGACCCTGGGTCCAATCACTCACTGGTACCGTTAAAAAATATTGGATGAGTTCCGAAAAACACAAAGCTTGGTCTTTCTTTCTTTCTTTCTTTTCTGCCTGTGTTAGAGGTGGGTGAGTGTGTGTTCATGTGTGGGGAGGTGGTGGATGGGCACACACATGTGGAGGTAAGATGACAACCTCAGCTTCAGTCTTCGAATACCTTATGCCTTTTGCTTGAAACAGAGTCTCTCACTGGCCTGGAACTTTTCCATGTAGACCAGGTAGACTGGCCACAGTTTCCAGGGTTCCTCCAATCTCCACCCTCACCATCGCTGAGATTACAGCTCCATGCCCAGCTTTTTATGTGGGTTCTGGGGATCCAAGCTAAGGCTCTACTGACTAAGCCATCTCTGTAGCCCACGTATTTCATTGCCTTAAGGAGCTGTGTGAGCTTAGAACCTCAGGGCACCTCTGGCTCTGACATTTGGGAACAGGAACTATGAGTTTAGGCAGATTAAGACATGCAGTGGCTCTAAGAGCTGGTGAAAATCATCTCCCAGCTGGGGATGCATGGTGACTGAAATCCCAGTTTGAGGCTAGCCTGAGCTACCATGTGGGGCCAACCTGGGCTACCATGTGAGATCCTGTCTTAAAGCACAAAACAAAGCAAAACAAAAAAAAATCGTCTCTAAGGGCAAATAAGAGACATTGAAAACCCATCAGATTCAGATTTTCTCTCTCTCTCTCTCTCTCTCTCTCTCTCTCTCTCTCTTTCTCTCTCTCTCTTATTCTTTGGATCAGCTTCCATCATTATTGTTGTTGTAGCATTAGTAGTTGCTACTACTGCTGTTGTTGAAGTAAGGTCTTATTGCAGCCCAGGCTGTCCTGGAACTTTTCAGGTAGCCAAGACTGGACTTCAACTCCTGATCCTCCTGTTTCCATCTCCCAGTCCCAAGTGCTGGGATTACAGGAGTTTTCCACTATGCCCGGTTTCACACTCAGATATTTTAATTTGATGAATACACTGAGAACCAGTTCCATGCCAGGCCCTGCACTAGGCATTGACCATACAATAAACAGCAGGTAAGACAGACCTAGTCTTTGCCCTTTACAGCATGGCCCAGGGTACCACACAATGTTTGCACTTCAGTTTGAACAAACCGCAACCGGAATGAGAAGCACATCAACCATGTAGTAGTATACCTTGGAAAGAGAGATATCAAGGGAGGCAACATGTGAGTAAGGTTTTGGGGTTTTTTACATTTATTTGTTGTATGTGTGTGTGCATCTCTCTGCTGCGAGCAGGAGTTCTTGTTGTATATTTGTTTGTTTTAAAATTTTGGCCAGGCATGGTCATGCATGTCTTTAGTCCCAGTACGTGGGAGGCAGAGACAGGGAGATCTCTGTGATTCAGAAGCCAGCCTGGTCTACATAGTGAGTTCCAGGCTAACCAGGGTGACATAGTGAGACCCTGTCTCAAAAAAATAATAATAATAATAATAAAGATTTATTTATTTTTATTTTAAGAGTGTGAGTGTTTTACCTGTATGTGTATAAATGCACTACATGCATGCTGTGCCCATGGAGGCCAGAAGAGGGCATTGTATCTCCTGGAACTGAATGTCATATGCGTCCGAGAATCAAACTCCAGTCCTCTACAAGAGCAAACTATGCTCTTAACTGCTGAGTCATCTCTCCTACTATAAGTCAGGTTCTGAATGGGCACCTCAGGCACCACAATTTTTCCTGTCTGTCCATCCAAAAGTCCTTCCTTTTCATGGAAAATGGGACAAGCAAACTGTGTCAGGATGGCAAAATCTCAAGACCAATAAGGGCCAGTCCTCTGAGTACCTGGAGTAAACAGAGGCAGTGAAGGAATGTGCTAAGTGAGCTGAGTCACAGGTTGGGGACAGGGCCGATCTGTGGCCATGCGTAAGGCAGGAATGTCCAACATCTGATAAAGAAAACACAAGCTCATTTTTTCACTTGGAGGAACTAGTTTGTAGGAGCTGATCAGGCTCAATGAATCAGGCGGGTGTTCCTGGACCAACCCTCCTGACCAGGGTGGGAAGTCCCAGGATTCAAACTTGGCCTAGGCCACACCCCATGGGGGGGGGGGACAACTGCGGGTGAAGAAGTGGAGGGCCTTGGTGAGCCAGGCTCAGGAAGTTTGTGAAACTAGGTCATAAGTGAGGCCCTTGAAGAGACCTACCTGTTCCCTCCGTTTCTACCACCAAAAAAGTCCATTAGACCAAGTAACACACCACCATGTGCAGTGTCTGTGATCTGACCACACACTCATCAGTGGACATGCTGTTGACGTAAAAATACCAGTTACAAGTCCAGTGGGGTGGCACAGGCCTGTAATCCCAGCACTTGAGAGGTAAAGGCAGGAAGATTAAGAGTTTAAGGCCAATCTCAGTTATATATGAGTTACAAGGCCATCCTGGGCTACATGAGACCCTATCTTAAAAAAAAAAAAACACTAGCAGACCAGCAAGATGGCTCAGTGGGGACAGGTACTTGCTGCTAGCTCTGCCGACCAGAGTCCAGTTCCCAGAACCCACATAAAGATAGGAAAGAACCAACTCTACAAAATGGTTTTCTGACCTCCACACATGTGTCCTGGTACCCATGAACACAGACACACAAATATACACAGACACACAGTAACTGTAAAATTTTTTGAGACAGGGTCTCACTATGTAGCCCTGCTGACCTGCAACTCACTATATAGACCAGGCTATCCTCAAACTCACAGAGATCCACCTGCCTCTGCCTCCTGAGGGCTGGGATAAAAGGCCTACACTACCACATCTAGATAATAAATGTAATTTTAAAAACTAAAAAATCAAAAGTCAAGACTATGTTAGGCCAGATACCATGACTGACAGTAAATGATTATTTAAAGGGCTAAAGGTAACCCAACGTCAGAGTAGCTTTGATCTGCATTCCATTTCTCCAGGGTTAAGTTCTATCAGTCAAGCAGTCTGTAGGATCTTTAACATGGAGAATTTCATTCACCAGTGACTTTGTTACAAGCTTGTCAATTGTGTTGGGAAAGCCCCTAAGCAGATCTGGTGGAGGGCTTCTGGAAGGCCCCATGGGGGCTGAGTCTGGGGTCCAACGCACAAAGGCACACCTGTGTTTAGGTAGGGGACGGGGTGGGGGTAGGTTATGATGTTCCCTAGGAAGGGATGCAGAGATGAATCAGGTACAGTGCCTATCCTCAGCAAGCTCCTCACCTGGACTTGAATATGGGGAGACTAGACCCCCCAGAGCTAGCTCTAGACACCGTGTGTGTATGTGTGTGCACGTGTGTACTCACCCATGTGTGCACATGTAGAGGTCAGAAGTTGACGTTGAAATGTTTTCTTTAATCACTCTTCACATTTTGTTTTATGACTAGGGTTTTGTTTTGTTGGTTTGTGGTTGAGTTTATATATTTGTTTTGTTTTGTTTTGTTTTGTTTTTTTGAGACAGGGTCTCCCTGTAGCCCCAGCAGGCCTAGTACTCATTATGTAGACCAGGCTGGCCTCAATCTCACAGAGATATCCCTACCTCTGCTTCCTGAGCGCCAGGATTAAAAGCATGCACCACCACGCCCAACTGGTTTGTGTTTTTACTTTTGTTTTTTGTTGTTTTTTTTTTGACATAGGTTCTCCCTGTAGCCTAGAACTTGCCATGTAGCCCAAGCTGGCCTCAGTCTCACAGAAATCCTTCTGTCTCTGCCTCCCAAGTGCTGGGATTAAAGGCATGTGGCACCAGGCCCAGTTGTTTTTATTTATTTTTATTTTATATGTATGGTGTTTTGCCTGTGTGTGTAAGTGCACCCACAAAGGCCAGAAGAAAACAATGGATCCCTGGAACTAGATTTATGGATGGTTGTTAGGAAACCAAACCCAGGTTCTCTGCAAGAGCAGTCAGTGCTCTTAACCGCTGAACCATCTCTCCAGCCCTTGTTTTTTTATTTTCTGAGATAAGGTCTTTTCACTGAACCTGGAGCTCACCACTTCAGCTAGTGTCAGCTCCCAACCCCAGCACTGGGATTACAGGCCTACACTGCTATGCCCTGAGGGAAGGGAGGTTTATGTGGCTGTTCCTGCACCTACTCATCAAGCCCCGTAGACACTTCCCCTTGCCAAGGCAAAATGACAGCTTGGGGTAGGAGGGTCAGGTAAGGCTGGCAGGCCGCAGCCTTGTGGGAAAATCTTCTCTGTGGGTTTTAGATATCTTCTGGCATTCTGGGCTTTAGGCCTGGGGAAGTAGAGATCTGTTAAGTGTATCTGTTTAGTCACTGGAAAGTTAGGTGAAATACATACAAATGCTAAGGTTAACTGATTCAGTAATCTGGGCTCTGGATCTACTGCATTCCACCTCTCTACAATAGGATGCTCTGTTCAGCCAGGGTCAAGCTCCACAGGAGCTGAACAGCTCCAGTGAATGTCAGTCTACACCTTCCCCCTTAACTTTTTGTGCAGGGTTGTGATCCCTCAATAATCACTCCTTTCTCCTGCAGTTGAATCTCCTTCTATTTCCCCTTAGCCGACCCTGCTGGGATCGTCTACTCTCCCACTCACCTTAATACAATACTATTTTAGTTTACAACCAGGTAACACTGCTTAGATCAAAGGGGAAAGAGGCCAGAACCAGAGAGGATGGCACTCAGAAGACAGAGCTGCTGCGTCTCCTTTCCAGAAGGGGGCTCACTGTCAACGGCGGGTCGATTCCAGAGCCAGGACTGAGCTGATCTTTGTAATCATCTGATAAGCAATCCTCAGGTCCTGATAGGGCAGTGGTGGCTGGAAGTCTGAGGTTGCATCCAGCTCTGAGTCTAAACTCCCCTGCAAGTGACCTTGACTCACAGCTAGCCACCCCAGCTCCACCCTACCCTCTGCCTGAGGACCACGAAGTCTGCTGTGCTGTGATCCGGACAAGGGAAGAGACTCAAGCTGGGCTGCTTCTAACTACTGCATTCAAGGGAATTTTTTTTTTAATATTTTGTTTACTATTTTTACTTTGTATGTCTATGGGTATATTGCCTGCATGTGTATAAGGGCACCCACATTGCACAATGTCTGCAGAGGCCAGAAGAGCTCCATCGAATCCCTTGGAACTGGAGTTACAGATGGTTGTTAGCCACTCTGTGGGTGCTGGAACTGAACCTGGGTCCTCTGCAAGAGCAGCCACTGCTCTTAACCACTGAGCATCTCTCCCGCCCTGGGAATTTTTATTATTATTATTATTACTATTATTATTTATTTTAGAGGGGAATAGGAGCTCACTTGGAGAGGTCAGTAAACAACTTTCAAAAGTCTCTCCTCCCACCATGTAGATCCCAGGGATCAAACTCAGGTCATCAGGGCTGGCAAAGGTCATCAGGGCTGGCAGGTGCCTTTAGTTGTTGAGCCATCAAGAAGCCCTGGAAATCATTCTAAGGCCATTCATTCATGAACACACTTACACTCATGTCAAATCAACTTTCCTTTCTTTGCCCAGGACCCCTATGTCCTGCTCCCAGAATGCTCTGCCTCAGGTAAACATTGGGGGAAGAGGTTAAAAGGCACGGCTCATGGTCCTGGTAGTCCAAGCCTGATGCCTGCCCACACATGGGTCCCTTTAGGGACTCAGACAACATTGTTAAGAATTGCTCTTCTCCTAGAAACTGGAAGCAGACCTGTGCCTCACTGTGTCCCAGGTTCTCTCACTGAACCCTCAAATGTAGCAGCTGAAGCTCAGAAATGGTAAGGGACCTGCCTGTCCTGCAGGTAGCACTAAAGCAGGACTTAAGCTCAGGAAAAGTGACTTCAGAGCAAGACAATGAACCAATGAGCCAGTGTTCCGTGGCCTCCAGGGCCCTGACATTCATATTCTAGAGTGAAAAGCCATCAGGATGACGGGTTCCCAGTGAGCCCAGTTTTCTGTGAAAGTGGCTGGTCAATGGTCAAGACAGATGTGTACAGTTCCCAGTGCATCCATCGCTTTAGCTAAGGGAGCTTGTGTACTTTGGTCCCCTTCCTGCTGACTCATGTGGGTGTAGGTGCAGTGAGGCATCCTGGGTCCTGGACTGTGCAGACCACACAGCCACAGGACAGCTCCTAGCCATCTCCCATCAAGCCCCATGCAACAGACATTGTTCCCATAGACACAACAGATCACAGAACTCCCCGACTCAAACCCTCAAAGGCTCTCGACTGCTTTCAGAAGAAAAATCAGGAAGGCTGCTCACGTGTAGACAACCTTACTCCCCACCAAGGGAAGGATGTTCTCACGTAGACCCTCCACTGTGGGAAAGATACTCTCATCTGGTCCCAAACACTTTCTGGTTTCATCCCTTGCCAGTTCCATCCTCTGCCCTCATCCCAGATCAACAGTCACCAGGAAAAGCTCCATCTTCCTCTGCTGTCCTTGTGTCCTCTTGCCTTCCTAATTCCTCTCCCACACTGAGCGGCTGCCTCTGCATCCCTGAACACACAGTGCAAAGAGCTGTTCCTGTGTGAAGTGTTTTCTCAACTCCCCAGCAGGGTGAGTGGCTTCTCCCCTGGTCCTCCCTGGCACATCTGCAGCCCTCTGTGTTAGTGACGGCTTCAGATGTGGCCACATTTGCCACCTCTCTTCTGAGGGCAGGGGCCAAATTTGGGTTATCTGTTGGTCATTGTGCCCAGTTTGGGGCCAAGCACCAAGCCAGTGAGTGGTCAAGTTCGATGAATACCAGGGTATAGTGTGTGTGCAGTGTGCGTGTGCATGTGCGTGTGCGTGTGTGTGTGTGTGTGTGTTGTTCTGAACTAGCTGAGCAGAAGCCCAGGCCAAAGAGACAGCGAAAACATCATCTACAAATAGCCCCAGCCCAAGCCTGGTGTCCAGATAAACTAACACTGGGAAAGGGTGGCAGGTAGAAACTGAGTGTGGGTCACACAGGCTGTGCCCCTGATGCCTGGGCCACCAGCCTTCTGGGTCTGTTAGCCAAGCAGAAAGGCAAATGGGCCCTGCCTGACTGCTGGCAGGTAGCTCTGGTACTTAGACTGCCATGACCCTCTGTGACCAGGGAGTATTTTGGGCTGGGGCTGAGCATCACCTGCTCTCTTGGCACTACTTGTAGGACAAAGGGGAGCCGACCAGCCTGCCCACTGATGAAGGGATAGGCTAAAGACAGAAACACTGGAAAAATCTGTCCTGTCTGCGCTCTGCTTCACATCACCCTCTTCCCTACTTGGAAGCACTCTTCCTGAATCATCAGCAGTCAGAACTTGAAAGATTAAAGAGATCGTTGCAGCCTACCTCTCTAAGGAGCTGGAAAAGCCGAAGGAAAGAGACAGGCCCAAGGGCACAGTGCTAGGCAATGGGAAGGAGTCCAAAGCAGTAGGTGAGCTGCACAACCTCTAGAGCCAGCCTGATGGATCTAAACTCCGTCTGTTGTGTGAGCAGGGGATGGGAACCGTGGAACCTGCATTCATGAGGTTGGTAGCAGGATCACACATTGAAGGACAAACATGGCTGACTAGTACCAGCACTTAGTAAAGGCCAAATGGTTGTAATCCATCATGGTAAGATGGGAACATCTCCACAGGGCTCCAGACCTGATTGCCCTATTGGACTCAGTCCTTCCTGAGAGCAAGTTCCTTTCCTCTTCTAATGTCCTTGTTTACTCTGGAGTCCCAGAAGGCTGCCCCCCTGGACTTCCAGATAACCCCCAGGAAGGAGCCCAGGAGCCCAGGACTCCCAGGCTGGCCTTGGTTCTGTACCGACTTCCTGGAACATATCTGGCCTTGGACTGCTGAGGATAAAGTCCTTTCCCTGCCAGACCCCCCGCCCATCCCCCCCGCCAGGGCCTGCCAGCTCTCCTTACTCTGGAACACATAGTGGTCACTTGTCCTCACAAACCAGATTCAGTAAACCTCCTGGAACTTCCTGGATTCTTCCAGAATCTTGGGCAGGTTGTTTCTGAACAGAGTGCACTTTGAGTTGTGAGCATTGGGGCACTGGGTCAGAAGAGGGGATGAAAAAGCAGGGATCGAGGCCAAGCCACAGACACAGGGGCAGTGAGGTGTTGTTTGTAAAGCGTTACACTTACCTTTCTATGTATGTGCAGGCACACAGGTATCTATATTTTATTAACAATTTCATACATGTATACAATGTATCCTGATTATAGCCAGCCTCAGTGCCCTTCCCACTTCCCCCAGAGCTCCCCTGCCCACATTCATGTCCTTCATAATGCACTGAGTCCAATTGGTTTGGTGAGGGGCCATTCATCTCAGCATGAGCAACCTGCAATGGCCACACCCCCAAAGAAAAATGACTCCCCTTCCTCCAGCAGCCATCAGCTCCTCCGCTAAGTGGGTTCTCATGAGCCCCTGTCCCAGCCATGCTGAAACGCTGAACGACTTAATCTTGTGCTGATAATCAGAGGTGCTGTGAGTTCATCCATGCAACTGGTATGTCGTGTCCAGAAGACAGCACTTCATAGCACTCCTCCCCATCCTCCAGCTCTTGCATTCTTTTTGACCCCTTATCTACAATGTTCCCTGAGCCATAGTAGAGCTGATATAAATGATATAAATGGCCCCTTGAAGGCCGAGCCCTCAACAGTCACTTATTCTCAGCACTTTGACCAGCACTTGAGTCTCTATTGACTAGTGCCCACTGTAAAAAAGAAGCTTCTCCCACTAAGGCTGGAACAGCACTGATCTATGGCTATAGATTTATTCTTCTCATTACTCATTATTTAGTCTAATATCAGAAATTCAGATTTGGGCAAAGGAAACTTATTCACCTGAGAGTTTGGTGAAGGAAACAGGAACCAGGGTCAGCCCCAAACCTGGGACCCCATTTCATTACTTTCTGAGAACATCCTTGTCCCCAGATAAAGTTGCCTTTGACATCCAGGTTGGTCAAGATGCCCAAAGGGCAATTCTCACCTGGAAAAACTTGGAGCCCCACCACATACCAGAATGACCCAGTGTCCTGGCCCCAGGGACAGAGTGAGAAAAGACGACAGGAGATAGGATTCTCTGGTGAGAAGAAAGCGGAGAAGGGGTGTGGTCATTTCAAACAGAACAGAGAGGACCAGTGAGATGGTCAGATAGCTTGGTAGATAAAGCTGTTTGCTACTCTGCAAGTCTGATGGCGAGCTTGACCCCTGGGACCCAGATAAAGGCAAAGGAGGGAAACAATTCTAGAAAGTTGTCCTCTGACCTCTACATGTGTGCACAACCCACCCACTCGCATTAATAACATAATCACATAAAAGACAAAATTTAATTTTGTGTCCACACAAGACATATGTGTGGACGTTAGAGGACAACTTGAGTGAATCAGATCTCTTCTTCCACCATGTGGGTCCTGGGGATGGAATGCAGGTCTTCAGGCCTGGCATCAAGCACCTCTAATTGCTGAGTTATCTGGCTGCCCTCAAAAGAAAAAGAAAATTCAGAGACCTTGCTCCCATCTGCGACACAAACACTTGCCAGGCCCTCTGCGCAGTAGACACACACTGACCCCATCCAAGAACAGCCCAGGGGAACGAACAGCAGGACAGACTCAAGGATCCCATCAAAGCGGGCTGAATGTCACCACTAGGCTGATGCGGCTCCCTGCAGACAGGACAGTTAAGCTGCGAAGTAAGTGTTAGAGTGTAGGGTGGGGCAGAAAAGCACCAAGCCAATGCAATGTGAGGCCTGGCGACCCCTGCAGGGCATAGAAAAGGGAGTGGCTTTGGCTTTCCGGGCCTGAGGGGAAGTTAGGAGCCACAGCAAGGGAAGTGAGGATTGTGCAACTCAGCCCAGCAGTCAGAGAGAATCTTAAAGATAACCATTGTCCCACACTCCTAAATGGGCCCTTTCTTGTCCTCTGAGTTCTGGGAAATCAGCCTGTTGGGGATTCTAATTTTTTTTTTTTTTAAACAGATGAATGGACTGAGACCCAGGGAGGTCATGATACCCATCAGGTCTTCCGGCTGGTATATAAATAACAGAGGCAAAAAGTTAAAGTTCCCAAAGCCGGAGAGGCCTGTGAACTGCAGGTTCCTGAAAAAGCTGTCCCTCTGCTGAAGATTCTGCAGACTGACTGGTCAGAACTTGGTGACTGTGGAGCACTGGAATGTCACCCATCCATAGTCAAATTTATCTCGGGCTGTTTTTAGTTCCTAACATCCTTACAACCACCAGGTAAAAACCTTTTGGAATGCATTAACTTAGCCAACCACTGGCTTCCACAAATCCAAAAACTAAGAATGTCATTAGATAGCATCTAAGACCTACAGCAGAGACCCCCCCACACACACATTTGCTATAATCTGGCTCCCTGATATTCTCACCTATGTAGTGGGTAACTGCATTGATTTATGGCTTTATTTTGTTCTGTGACGGTAAAGAGTTCATAGAGGGAATGGCTCCATGGTAAAAGTCCTTGCTGAGTTCGATCTGTAATCCCAGCACGCCCACTGTGAGATGGGAGGTGAGAGACCCTGTCTCAAGGAGATGGAAGACAAGAGCTGATTGTCCTTTGACCTCTGTTTCCATGCCATGGTGTACATGTGGGTACACACACACACACACACACACACACACACAAACACACACTTAAATACTTAAAAATTAAAAACAAAAAGTTACATAGCAGCTTCCATGCGGGACTATGTCATTTGGAGCTCCCTGAACCCATGTTCCCGGGACCACGGTCACTCATTTGGCTCAGAATAAATCATCTCATTCATTTCTGAGTGAGATCTGTATTTTATGTTGACAGTAGCTAGATCCACTCACATTCATTCATTCATTCATGTCTTCATTCATTCATGCAATATATGAACCTCACTATCTACCAGACGCTTCTAAGGATAGGATTTTAGCAAGGAGAGAAATGAATCAGGTCCGAGCAGGCCAAAGAGTGTGGGCTTCATCCTGTTTGCCACCAAGAGAAGAACAGGTTTCCAGAAAGCACAGCGCCTCCTCGCTGGCTCTCCCTGAACCAGGAAGGGCACAGGTCTCTTTCCAGGGAGCATCAGCCACAGGCAGCCATTTCCCAGAAGCAAACTGGACCTGCTGCCGTCATTTGTCCTCTCAGACACAGAACTGAGAACTCTTGAGGAACAAGGAAGCTGATTTCCTAGTGGCAGAAGGAACGCTTCCCTGCCCCGTGCCTCTGAGATGCCAAAGGCCTTCCTTTATTGAGAGAGAAGGCATTGTGAAGGTCGGTGGGCTCTGCCCCTCACCAGCCTGGTCCTCTGAGGCAGAGTTCTTTGCTCTCTGATGCTCATTTTAAAATATCTGAGACACCACTAGAAACTGCTTTGGTCACGAGGGACAGTGGAGGTTCTAAGGTGGGACACAGGAACAGGAAGTCTTTGTGCTTCACCTGAGCCCTGCCCAAGCCGAGCAGCATGAGGTCTTGAGGAACCCGGAGACCAAGTCTAGACCTGCTACCCTTGCTGCAAGTGCCCAGCTCTGACTTGGGTCACCAAGGTTGATGCTAAGCCACACACCCTCTCCTTCCACCTGTTTTTTTCTTGTTTTTAACTGTGTGTGTGCACGTGAGGATGTGTGTGTGCCTGATACATGTGTGTCAGTGCAGGTGTGTGTGTGATATAGTCTATGTGGGGTCAGAGAAGAACTTTCAGGAGTCGGTCTCTCCTTCCACCATGGGTTGCAGGGCTCAGACTCAGCTCATCAGGCTCGCATGGTAAGCCCTTTTGCCCACTGAACCATCTCGCCAGACCACTACCTAGTTTTCATTCGCTCTCTCTCTCTCTCTCACACACACACACACACACTCCTTGCCCCAATACTGGGGATCGCATGCATGAGATCCTGATGAGGCAAGCACTCTCTAGTGGGGCTATATGACCTGCCCTGTTTATTAATTTGTTTATTCATTTTTATTTCGAGACAGGGTCTCACTAAGTCGCCCAGGCTGGCCTTGACTTTTCAATCCTCCTGCCTGAGCCTCTCAGGTCCAGCTCAGCCTCCCTTCTAAGCATGCGCAATTCTTGCATCACCCTCCCACTGCCTGCACCTTCTTTGCCCTATTACGCTCACTACATTGAGGGCTGGGGTGAGCCATGTCTCTCTTCCCACTCTTCTTTCCTTGAGTAGATCCAGATGTGGCTTATAGCATCTGGCAGGCAGTCATGCCTGTCAAGAGCAGCATCTCCCCAGGTCTCTCCTTATGGTGCTGTCACTATGTCACTTGTTTCCATAGCAACTGCAGGCTAGGAAGATGGAGAAGAGAAATGGGTAACCAGGAGGGAACCAATGAGATGGGTGCACGGTGGTGTGTTCAGTTTGGAAAGAGGCCTGTTGGTCCATCCCAGGCTTGCCCCTTACTAGAACACCAGGCAAGTCTGTCTTAAGTGCCCTGCCTCATCCATGGAGATAAGAATGAAAATAAAGGTAGACTGAGTGTGGTGTCATCCCTGTAATCTCATTGTTTAGGAGGCTGAGGCAGGAGGATCTTGAGTTCGAGGCCAACTTAGGCTAGTAGTGAGACTGTCTCAAAAACAAAGCAAATCATTTTTTCCTTTTGTTGTGTGTGCGTGTGTATGTGTGTGTGTGTGTGTGTGTGTGTGTGTTGTGGAGGCTAGAAGTGAACTTCAAGTGTTTTCTTTTATCTCTCCACCTTAATTTTTGAGACGATCTCTGAACTGAACCTGGAGCCCACCATTTTGGCTAGCCTGGCTGGCCAGCAAGCCCCAGGATCCACCTGTCTTCACACGCCTCCATCGCAGGAGTTAGAGCATGTGCTACCATGCTGTGCTAGGGATGTGAACTCAGGTCCTCATGCTTGCACAGTAAGCACCTTACCCACTGAAACATCTCTCTATACCTGTAGTGAGCAATTCATTTTAAATTCAAATTTAAATGTATTCTCTCCAATCAGTTCCAAATATCTCTCAAATCCAAGACAGAACTGAGACTCAATGAATTACTCAAGCCACAGCCAGTACCTACTGAAATCAGGGCTGGAACACAAATCTTTCTACCAGCATCTGTCAGCCCAGCCCCATCTCTTCAGCACTACATTATGAGGACCACATAGGCAACAGCCCTGGTTCCTGGGTCTCTGGCTACCAGACTTCGAGAGAAGAGGCCTTATGTCTAAAGCCTGTGGCCTTGAATCTGAAACCACCCCATGCCCTTCCTCCCCACCATGTGCTCTGGCACTGAGGTCACCAGGGCTCCAGATCGAGCCCTGAGGCCTGTCCCCGTAAGCTTTGGCAGAACTGGGCCTGTCAGCCCTCTGGCAACTGGACTCTCCAAAGGACTCAAGACCTGGGGGTAGGTAAAGGGTGAGAGGACTCTTCCTCACTGGCCTCCTTCCCAGAACAGTCACAGGAAGGGAGGAAGCATCTTCCACAGGAACAAACAGAGGCCCAGGAAGGTGGGCTTGCCACACACACTAGAGGTGTGTAGCAGAGCTGGTCAGGCCCCAGGGCTCCCATGCAGACTCCAACATGTCTCCTGGGGACACCCTTCTAGAGGCTGAAGTTCAGTGCACACCACTGCCTCCTGTGCAGGGGCCTCCTACACTTAGGAATTTATTCATGCTGGTCTTCCTCTGAGTCCCCAAGTTGGGGCAGGCCTCCCAGAGTCACTAGTGAAACGGTCCAGGCAGTAAACTATTGGAACGTGTACCCTCTGTCTTCTCCCCAGCACACACCAGTATTTATATGAAACAGAAGTCCACCACGTACCTCAGGCTGGCCCCCAACTCACTATTATCTCTCTCCTTTAGCTCCAGTGTGCCTAGAGCTGTATAACTGCTGAATCAAGCCAGGCTGGTGGCACACAGCTGTAATATCGGGAGACAGGCACAGGAGGATCTCCAGTTCTAGGTCAACCTGGGCAACATACTGAAATATTTTAGCAATAACAATTAAAATTAAAAAGAAATCTTTGGAACTAATGAATGGACATCACCGAGCTTCCTATGTTCCTATGTTCTGCTGTAAAGAGGTGAACTTAAAAGGTTTAATGTGACTATGTACTTAAGCCCTCAGCAGGCTACAAACCTCAGTATAAGGTGGGTCTCATTATTATTAAAAGTGCTTTAAGGAGGTGACAAGCTGTCTGGCAGCAGGGGTCAGAGGAAAGACTGCAGAAGGGGGTTGCTGCTTTCAGGTTAGCCGAGGGGACCGTGGCCCAGAGAACTGCCTGAATTGACAGAATTTCTGCAGGAGGTGAGCATGAACCAACCAAAGCGTAAGCTCAGAAGTCTGAAAGTCTGGGCACCGGCTAGGGCGGTGGGAAGTTGGACTGCTAGGGCTGGGAGGCCAGCAGCAAACGTTCCGCGGGGAGGGGCAAGCACATGAGGGCCTAGCACCAGAGAAGAAAGGTCACGATCGCCCAGAGCAGGTGAGGCCACAGGGGGAGGTCAACCACACACCGTGTCCATGGCGACTCCGGCCACTCGGCGGTGGTGGGAGGAGCACGCACACGCACCCGGGCTCAGAGGATCAGGTTTGCTGTCTGGGCTCCAATTCACTTTCTACTTATCATAACCATGTCATTCCCCTCTGAGCCTCTGGCACCTCACCTATAAAACGAGGATCCAGGACCAGCGCCATGGCTCTGTCACCAAGTCTGATGACCTGAGTTCGACTCCCCGCAAGTTGTCCAGCTCGCCTACGCATGCACGCACATAACCAGTGTAAAAGACAAACAAGCAAAAAAACAAACAAACAAACAAACAAAAAAAAAAACCCACTTTAAGGACCAAGGTGCCTGTGGTATAAGGGTCAGCCAGCCTTTTCCTAGCGTGGCACCTGCTCAAGGGCGAGTTTCCGGTCTCGGGTCTCATCTCCCCGAGGGCCGCGCGGTGCAGGAGGGTGGCGTGCGCCCCGGCTGTCGGGCTGCGCCCCCAGCCGTTTGCTTCTCGGTTTGCAGAGATCCGGCAGCGAAGGACCGGAGCGGGTGCTGCCGGCGCGGGCCCGGGACCCGCAGGCCGAGCGGCGCTGACGCAGCGAACGGGGCGCCGCGGGCGGGCCTGGGGGCGGGGAGGGGGGATGGGCTCCAGCCCCTCGCAGGCGAGCGCGCTGGACTGCCTATTTCGGGAGCCGGGAGGGGTGGGCCACGCACGGCTCGTCATGTGATGCAAGGGCTATTTAAAGCGGCGCTCCGGCCGGGAGCCGCGGTTCTTCTCGCGCCTCCTCTCTTGCTGTTTCTTAGTCCGGTCCAGACTCACCATGGTGGAAGCCTTCGTCGGCACCTGGAAGCTGGTGGAGAGCAAGAATTTCGATGACTACATGAAGTCCCTCGGTGAGCGAACCGCGGGGTGCAGGAGGCCGCGAGCGCAGCCCGGCGCGGAGCTCGTGCCGAGGTGCACCCTGCGCGCCCGCGGCATCCTCCCTCCGCGGCAAGGCTGGGAGTAAGGCGCGCAGAGGTGGCAGGCTGGGCTGGAGCGTCGGGGCCTGCTGGGAGGGGGCTATCACTGCCGGAGCCTGGGGGGTGTGATACTCAGGGAGGAGGCGCAGGAAAGGGGCAGCTGTGGCTGCTGGTGTCGAGGTAGAGAGGCGCTTTCTAGGAAGTGAGGTGTGTGATCTGGAGGTGGGAGGAAAGCACTGAGCGCCGAAGGCTGGAGGCTCGCAGGGAGAGGTGCTTGGGGTGGTCTGGAAGTTGAATCCGGAAAAGATTCCTGAGAACAGAAAGGGAGTGAGTGTATTGTAGGAGGGAACATCTAGGATGCTCGAGGAAGACTTAAGGGAACTCGTTAAGACCTGGGAAGAAGTGAAGACAGACCTGGCCGCAGTCAGCAGTTCCTTCTCCTTGTTGGGGTAGGGAAGATGCCCTTTCTCTCAGCAGTCTGACCTTCTCCTGCAGTGTATGTGAGCAGGCCCTAATCAGTGTCCGAGGCACCGGTGGTTGTAGGGTAGGGTAAGAGGCCCGTCGCACCTGGGGCTTTTCTACAGCATGTCCTGGGATAGGGTGAAGCAAGCCTTGGGGCTTGGGTGCAGCAGAGGTTGCCAGAGCAAGGTCAAGACCTCTGAAAGGGGAAGGGTCAGTGGTCTTCCATGGTGTGTAGAGCTGTGTGTGGTTTGGGGAAGGGGAAGAATAAAGCTTCAAAGAACTTTACTGGTAGGGTCCGTGGAGAACCCCGTGCCTTGCTTAGACAGGAAAACCCGATATTTCCTTTCAGTACTGAGGACTGAACCATGTGCGTGCCAAGCAAGCACTCTACTACTGAGCTACATCCCCAGCCCTCCCTTTACGTTGTGTGACAGGGTCTCACTAAATTGCTCGGGCTGGCTTTGAATTTGTAATCCTGCCTCAGTCTTCCAAGTAACTGAAAATCCAGGATTTCTACTCAGAGTCCTTCCCATTTCACTGTTGCCCGAGGAGGGGGAGGGATCTTGGGAACTGCTCACTCAAAGAGTGGCCTTAGCCTTTCCCGTTTTCCATGAAATCCCCAGCTTGGGACAGGGAAAACTGCAGTGGTGCTCATGGCTGATGCCTTCCTCCAAGGAAGGACTCCCGGAAACAGCAGACATGCAGAAGGGTTGGGTGTGTCAGTCCCTCTCGGACGTTTCTAGAATAGAGGTACCCAAAACTTTTTGTTGTTCGGTGCTGGGGATCATACCCAAGGCCTTGCCTATGCTAAGCAAGCACTTCCACTCCTAAGCTACAACCCCAGCCAGCATAGGTGTTGCTCTTGAGGCCAGAGTGCCCATCTGATCTACCCTATCATGAGCACCATGCCCAGACTACAGGAAGGAAGCCCTTCTTGAGAGAATGTATGGGGAACTAGGTCACCCAGGTTTAGTCCCACCTCCCAGGGAAGTCCCTGAACTGAGCTGCAACCACCTGGCCACCTGATTTTGCCCTAGTGTGGCTGCCACCTAACACCTGTTATCTTTGGCAGTTGTGTTTGTGATGTTGACGGAAGGAACTCAGGGTCTTGAGCATGCTGAGTACGTGCTGTACCACTAAGCTGCACCATCAGCCCAGGGCAGCTTCCATTAGGGGGCTGAGATTCCATCCAGCCAGCTTTTTTCATTGAACCTGTAGAAAGGCTGAAGCCCACTGAAGAGCAAACACTTCCCCCAACTCTAAGCCAACAGCTGGCTTTACTAACTAGAACACATGCTTTCCTTCTTCACACCTCTGCATGGACCCTAGGCAAACAGCTGGTTCAATGATGTGGCCTGACTTCCTCAGATACCAGCAGACAGAGCCAAGGCTCTCACTGCTTGGGCAGAGTAGACTGGCACCAGAACAGCTGCAGCCAAACCCCCAACTGTCTTGTGCTACAGAACCAAGGGTTCCCAGGGGACAGAGCAGCCCAGCTTAGTACAAATGACCACAGGCACAGATGGTGGCCTTGGTATGTTGAGTCTTCTGAGATTGGCATAGTGGGAACAGTGGACAGTTTGGAATCTAGGTCATTCACACTGATTCTTTGCCTTGAGACGGGGTCTCACTCTGTAGCCCATGCTGCTCTGGAATTATGTAGCTCAAGCTGGCCTTGAATTCTTGATATTTCTCCAGCTTCAGCCTCTCGAGTGCTGAGATTACAGGCAAGGGTCTCCATGCTCAGCTTGTTTGATTTTTGATAAGAACACATTCTCTCAACCTCATTTGTAAATTGAGAGCAATAGAACCTATGCTTAGAGCTGTTCTAAGCATTACTTATCTACCCATGTAGAGCTTGTGTAGTATACCTAGCTTCTAGTAAACATCACATGGCCAGGTGTATATTTGAAGATCTGACACCCTCTCCCTACACTGCACTCCCTCCACCTTAGAGGACAGACCAGCATGCTGCTGGGGGCAGAGGACAAGGCAGTCACAATGGGGGCAGGCAGCAAAGGACAGATCCCAGGGAGCCATGAAGTGTCACAACCCAAAGGGGTGAAGGCCTGGTCTAAGTTCTGTGTTCTTCTCTTGTTTGAAGATACTTGGGACCTTGCCCAGCACAAAGTGAAGTCATGCTTGGATTAAGAGAGTATTCCCAAGGCCTTAGACTGGGAGTCAGGAGACTCAGGTTTTGAGTATCAACTCCTAAATTTCTAGACAAAACTCCCTGTATTCACCTAACCAAGAGGCTCTGAGGTAATGTTGCCACATATGGGGGACAAAGGCAATGATGTGTCTGATTTCAGAGAGAAGGCTTCCCTAAGTAGAAAACCCTTGATCAGAGGTTCTAGAAGGCAGTCATCTCCCCTTTCTTCAGCCCATGGCCTGAGCTGTTAAGGTAGCCAGAAGGCAGCAGATTCTGTGCTCAGAAGGGAATAGAGAGCTCAGCAGTTAAGTATGCTCTGGAGCCAAACATTCAGGGCTTCAATCTGATTTGTGACCTTGGGCTTAAACTCTGTGTCAGTGCTTACATTTATAAAATCTTCCAACAGGACAGTAAGACTGAGTGACGGATCATATGTATGGTTCTTACCACTTACAGTATTCTGTTCTAATGGCTACAAAGCTAAGACGAAGACTGAAAAAATGGCCACACAAAGGCTTTGATGGCCGATCCTCCCTTTCCTCCTTCCCCATGCCTAGGCCTAAGACTTACTCTGAGCATGTACAGTGCCTCTCTGCTATAGCTCATATACTCAACCATCTCCCCTGCCCTCAGGTGTGGGCTTTGCCACCAGGCAGGTGGCTAGTATGACCAAGCCTACCACAATCATCGAGAAGAACGGGGATACTGTCGTCATAAAAACACACAGCACCTTTAAGAACACAGAGATCAGCTTTCACCTGGGGGTGGAGTTTGATGAGACAACAGCAGATGACAGAAAGGTCAAGGTGAGTCAGAGAAGGGGGATGGAGGATGGTGAGACCCTGAGAGGTAAGAGGCTCGTAGTTTTAGCTCCTTGGTGTTGTACCCTAAGGGGTAGGCTGTCAGAAGACTTAAATGAAACAAGGTTCATGAAGCCTGCTCAGTGCTGCAGGGTCCCAGGGGTAAGTACACAGCTCTGTTCTTCCTGCTCTTCTTGGGAAGGACCTACCAGCCGATTCTGGGAGTGGGCAGCAGAGCCAGGATGTTCTGACCTTGAATCTGCCAGCCCCAGCTGGGTGACCTTGTGCAGAGTCTGCAGTAGAGCTCTGAGGACTTCAACCATGGCTGTGACCTGAAGTGCTTTAGGAATGGAGCCCAGAGTCAGTGCCCTGCACCGAGTGAGGTCATCAAGGCTCCAGTAGCAAAGGAGGCAGCTGGAATGAAGGGCTCAGTGCTACTTAGACGCCTCCTCTTCCGCAGCTCTCAGGCTAGGCCCCTGACAAACTATTTCCAGTGCTACCAACTAACAGGCCACATCGGGATGGGCATTCAGAGGTGCTTATAGCCTCTTCTTCAAGCATTTGTCCTGAGGGCATGGTAGGGCACGTCCACCTCCAGGTCAGAGAGTTCCCTCGAGGTGGCCCTCTTGTCAGCCTGCACCCCAGCACTGGGCCAGGCACAGGAACCATGGGTCTGTGACTTCTGCAGGGTGTCCCTATACCAGTGTCCTCTCCACTGTGACCCTAAAATTCAGCTGCTCCCTACTTCCTCTTCGTCACAATAAAGAACAGGGTGGGAACTGATCTTCTTGCAGACAAGGAGGGCCTGAAGCCTAGCACAGGGTGACAGAGGTTAGAGTGGCGCGGGGGATGGTGCTGAGATGACAGGTGAATGTGGCTGCCCCACCACATATCCTCGGACTTGCCACCTTCTTGAGAGGCCAAATCCCAAATTAAACACAACACTGGTCCTCCGAGACATTTAAGCCCAAAATAATCTGAGTTGCAAAACCAGTGGAGAATGTGGATGATCAGTAAGGTGGAGCATAGACAGCACAAGAACTAGGTGCCCAAACCCAGTCTGGCCTATTGCCCCCAAATTCCTAGAGGAGAGACCTGGGAGAGCTGCCAAACACGGACCAGCTGATGCAGGCTAGCAGCACCACGGACCAAGTGGGCACTGGAACCAGAGCGGAAGGACACTTCAAGGGCACCCAGTCTAGGGACCTTGTCAGCTGAGAGTCATGTGATAAAGACTGAAGGGAGGGAAGTCTAAATTTCCCATATATCCTGTCATCAAGGAAGGGTCCTGTACGTACCGTAATATACACAAGGCTAAAAAGACCTTCAGGATTCTTCTTTGGCTAGTCTCAAAGACAGGGATGGGCACGAGGCCCTGTACCTGAGGGTCTGGGACTGTGGTTTCACCTAGAGGACTGGAGAAGTACCCATCCATTTTTGGTGCTGAGAATTGAAGCCATGGCCTCGTGCACTCTACCACTGAGCTACATCCCACCCTAAGCCCCTCTTGAAAGCTTGTGGTACCATTGGGCTAAGCTGCCTGCCTCACCCAGTAGCTGAAGGCCCCTCCCTCCCCAGCGGTCATGGAGCAGAAACCCTGTGGGATTAGGTTGGAGGTCGGTTGCCTGAGCATTGAGCCTAGTGCTATTGCTAGTTTTTGTCAGAGTGTGTCTCCTAGGCCCCTGATATCCTGTCCTTCAGTCCTGGCTCAGGTAATAACTCAGGCCTCTATCCTTTTTTCCACAGTCTATCGTGACACTGGATGGAGGAAAACTTGTCCATGTGCAGAAATGGGACGGGCAAGAGACAACACTTACACGGGAACTAAGCGATGGCAAACTCATCCTGGTATGACAGGCAACTCTGGAGCCTTATATAATCATTTGCTACTCCTGTCCTTTCAGCCAAGCCTGTTTAAACAGCTAAGGTCCTCCCCTGGGAACCAGAAAAACTGGGACAAGAGAGGTGGAAGCAGGGTCATGAGTCTGGATTCACACAGATCTGGGTTCAAATGTCAGCCTGTAGGTTACATAACTCTGGGCAAATCACCTATTCCACTGTAAAATGAGAATTAATAAAACACCAACCTTGCAGACTGCTGGGAAGTTGGGAAGAGACTTTGTATACACAGCAAAAGCATCATCGAAGTGGGAGGAATACAGCAGGTGCTCACTCCATCATAGTTCCTACCTCCTGTTCCCGCTGTCTCCCCTAGGACAAGGTAGAAAGCAGGGCCAGACTGATCCTAGTCGCATTCCATTATCCCTTCACTTTCCTCTAGGAATGCAGGCACCTTCGGGAACAGGCTGCTTCTGGGCGGTCCCCCTTATTCACCTGCTTGTCTGCTATGTTTGGCTTCCTGCAAATACCAATTGTTTGGACAGGAAGTATCATAACCAGGCCCACAGATCTGTTTGACCAGGAGAATGTAGCCTTGTTGGAGTGCCCCCTGCCCCAGGAGTGTGGAGAGTAGCTACTTGCGGGTTGTTGAGTGTATCGTCTGCATGTAAGCGCACCACCCATGTCGTGTAATGCACGAGGAGGTCAGAGGAGAGTGTCAGATCAGTTATGGATGGTTGTTAGCTGCCATGTGGGTGTTGGGAATCAAACCCAGGTCTTTGGCAAGAGCAGTCACTGCTCTTAATGCTGAGCCTCAAAGCTACCTGTGGTTTTGACCATGGTATTTGTACCACAGGTTTTTCTGGCCCACCGCCACCTGCTCATTGCATTTTGACATTCACAAAGGCTGGGGTCCCCAGAGTTAGAAATGAGATGCCTAGCTTTACTAGGGACATTAACACAAAGGACCATGGTAAGGCCATGGTCTTGGCTCTATGATGCCGGACTGGATAGGGATGGTTAGGGAAGAGAGAGCCGGCAGCTTAGCAGCTGTTTGTCAAGCATGCCTGGAAGTTTGATATTTCTTTACCTTTTGGTCTACTGTGCACCGTGTTCCACCTTAGGAAAGAGGAACACTCTGGGATTGTGATCCATTCACTTCCTTTCTCAAGGATCAGTTTTCCCAAATCTCTAAAATTATAATACCTACCTTAAACACCTGATAAAGAAAAAAAAAAAGTATGTAAAGTGTCCTGTACTTGGTAGGAAAAGTTCTGATTAGGATGAAGAAGGTGGAGAAGGTGGAGGGCTACCTTTCTTGCTCAGCCCCATCTGATTCTGTCTTTCCTTCCAGACACTCACCCATGGCAATGTGGTGAGCACTCGAGTTTACGAAAAAGAGGCGTGACCTGGCTGCACCATCACTGACCGCTCCTCTGCCAGCTGGCTACCCCTCAACTCAGCACCATGTTGCCTCAACTTTCCTCCCTCTGGTGTTTTGTATAAATACACTTTGGTTGGGGAATTTCCTGGAGTCAAGTGGCATCAACTTGGATCCAGTTCCTGTTGTGTATATGTTTTTTTTTAAACTGTGTCAAAGGGTACTCTGAGGTCAATAAAGCAGAGCAAAGGCCACCCTGTTGCCTTTCTACCTTTGGTGATATGACTGGAAATCTCAGTTTCCTCTGTGTCTGAGAGCTGAAATGACTGCCTGGAGGTCACTTGGGAGCAGCACTGGCTAAGAAGCTGAAATGGACAGTTGGTTGCCAGTTGGCTTACACATTCAGTGAGGAACAGCTGTGCCTATGTGGCGCTTTTATACTGGCCCATCCATGGTAAGATGAGCTGGTGCAGTCAGTGGTTCAGGCTTGGGCACTGAACAGCTACACTGAGCCCATTCTGTACAGAATACTCCCAGGTATGGTTCTCTATAGCATCCTGTGATCTTTCTTCTTATGGAATATAGGTTTAGTATATAGGTCCAGGCAGCTGGGGCTATAGGGAAACCCTGTCTCAAAAACCAAATCAATCAAAAACCACCAGACAACAAAAGAAATGCCCAAACCCACAAAAACAAACCCTTACTGGTTCTCAAATCAACTTGGGAAGGAGGTCATCACTTCAGAAGGGAGGGCTTACAAGTGATCTCTCAAAAAAGCCAAGACCTGGCTATGTGCTGAGGCCTCTCTCCAGGGTCTCGGATAGCATTAAATGCTTTCCTGTCAACTCATGAGTTTAAGTCTGTAAATTACCCAGGAAGGATTATAGGAATAAGAACTTTTGGAAAGTTTAAAACCAAACACATTTCATTTATGCCAGGAATTTAAGCAGAGACCTGAAACGGAGCCAGTCGACTCAAAGTGATAAAATTCTGGTTCAGTAGTCTGTTGGAATGTCATACAAGATAAGTCACATTGCAGATCAGCATTTTCTGGCTGTGGCCACTGGCTCACTGGCTGTTTCAGAGCAGGACCTTGTCAAGGGAATGGGAAAGTGAACATCATTTCTTACATGCTCGCCCTCCTTCTGCCAGCCCTCTGCTGTTCCAGTGTTGGAGGCAGCAGAGACCACTGCCAACTGGTCCGAGAGGCAGACAGGAAGGGCTGTTCACTTTGTTCTCCCACCACAGCCAAGCTCACCTCCATAGTAGGACCTGTGGCCCTGGCCTAGACTCCAGCAAAGGAATCCAGCTCTGGCAGTGGCAGCTGGGGAGGGGCCTAGGACCACCTGCTGAATGAAGGAAGCTGGGTAACGAATGCAGGGGCTGCAGGGGTCACTTGCAAGGGGTAGGAAGCAATAAGGAAACAACTCTTGGGAGCTGCTTTTGATCTCTAACTCCCTGATCTGCCTGCTGGCATGAGGGGAAGCCATTGCCCATGAGGACAAAGTCAATGCGGTGGGAGGCCATCTTCTCACTCCTGAGTCGCCTAGGAGCCAGGGCAGCAGCTCAGAGCTCCTGGCTCTCTCACTGCCACCTTTCATTCCTTATGCTTCTTCTTGTGCTTCTTCTTCTTCTTCTTCTTCTTTGCAGCCTTGCTGTCTTTTGATGTGTGTCTTGCTTTCTTGCCCATGTCACTCTCAGAGTCAGAACTATCAGAGTCAGATGACTTCCTGTCTCTATGTTTCTTTTTCTTCTTTTCCTGAAAAGAAAATGTAACATTTCAACATCATGTGCAGATAATTTCTTCTAAAAAAAAAAAATCATAGTGGGGGGCAGGTGCTGGAGAGATGGCTTACTGGGTAAGAGCTCCAGCTGGTCCTGCAGAGGATCAGGGTTGGGTCCCCAGCATCCACATGGCAGCTAACAATTATCTGTAACCCCAGTTCCAGGGGAATCTAACACCAACTTCTAACCTCCACAGACTTTACACAACACAGGTGCATTTACATATATGCAGGTAATACACTCATACACATAAAATAAAAATATAATTTTAAAAGGCAGTAATGACCCAAACAAGTAAAAGTACAAAGACACATTATACTCTGTACTGTAGATTCTTTGCCTAACTGAACCATGTTGAAGGCATTCTGATGTATATAACATTTATATGCTATGATGTATATACACAAACACACACGTGTGTATTTAATATACAGAGAAAACAAATGGAAAGGACAGAAAAGTGGTACAAAGCATTACCTCAGGAATGAGCTGAATGAGGGGGAAGATTCCAAATCTGTGTCTTTCTTTAAAGATTAATTTATTTTTACTTATATGTGTGTGGATAAAAGCATATGAGGGCAGAGCCCAAGGTGGCCAGAAGAGATGTCAGATCCCTTGGAGCTAGAATCATAGGCAGTTATGAACTGCCTGATATAGGTACTAGGAACTGAACCTCAAGTCGGATGTAAAAGCAGCAAATGCTTGTAACTGCTGATCCATCATCTGTCTAGGTCCCAATTCTTTTTACTCCTTATAATACTATCAGGTTTGATGTTTCCTTTTTTAAAAACAAGCATGTGCTACATTTTTTAAGTACAGATTTAAAATCGAAAGGGGTACCTAAGATTACTTAGTCTATCTAGAGACAATGACTCACATGTACAAAGTCACAGAATAAGAATAAAAAGTTTAGAACTTGGTCAGGCATGATGGCGCACGCCTTTGATCCCAGCACTCACAGAGGCAGAGGTGCAGAGGGCCAAAGGCAGGCAGATCTCTGTGAGTTCAAGGTCAGCCTGGTTTACATACAGTGAGTTCTAGGCCAGCTGGGGCTACAGAGAGACCCTGTCTCAAAAAGACCCTCCCCCAAACAGTTTAGAGCTCATGGTTCTCAGTCTGGTTTGTAAGAATCTTATGCCAAGGAAAATGGCCAACATCAATCAAAGAGTCTCTAACTGCTACCCTTGAAAATCATCTCGAATCTTCACAACCTCACAAGACTGAACTGATAAATAACAAAGCTCAGCTAGGAGTGGTTGCATTCATCTGTAATTCCAGCACTCAAGAAGCTGAGGAAGGAGGATGGTCACAAGCCTGAGGCTTGCCTGGTTATGTAGCAAGACCCTCTCTCAAAAATGGAAGAAGGAAAATGTTCCTCAAAAGATGAATGATTAAATAAAACATGACAGGGTCTGGAGAGATGGCTCAGCAGTTGATAAGAGCACTGGCTGTTCTTGCACAGGACCTAGGTTCAATTCCCAGCACCCACGTGACAGCTAACAACCATCCATAACTACAGTTCCAGGGGATCCACTACCCTCTTCTGACCTCCTTGGGCATTGCACACACATGCAATACACTATAAATATAAAATAACTTTTTAAAAAAAATGGCAATATATACAGAATATAATCCTGAATCATACAGGAGAGTACAGTATCAAAAACAATAACAGAAAAGCAAATGAAATGCCACCTGCAGGAAAACAGATGGAACCAGTCATTAAAAGAAATAAACCAAGCTCAGAAAGATAAACATATTTTCTCTCACTGGAAGAATCAAGATAAAAACATGAAAATAGAAGGGCTCTTTGGACTAGTCGGGGGGGACAAGGAAAGAGGAGAAATGAGCACATTCAAAATAAATGACATACATTTCATAGTGAAACTCATTTTGTACAACAAATATCAACTAATAAGAAGAAATACATTTTATAAGCCAGGTGTGGTGGCATACAACTTTAATCCCAGCATTCTGGAGGCAGAGGCAGGCAGATTTCTGTGAGATAGAAGTCATGGTCTATATAGTAAGTTCCAGGCCAGGAAAGAGACTCTATCTCAAAAATAACAAGGTAAAATAATACATCTAAAAATAATAAATAAATTTAGGCCAAGCCTTTTGACAAAACAACAGGAAACACAATTATTTTGGAGGAGAGGTTTTGAGACAAGGTTCCCTGTAGTCCAAGCTAGCCTGAAACTCATCACTGGAGGGTGATAACCATTGTGGGCCATATGTCATATGAAGGAGCTTTGGGAGGGATCTTGGCCAGAGGAAAGAAAATACTATTCTCTATCATTATTTTTCCTCACACCCAAAGAGAAAGAGAGAGAAGTGCTCTAAAAGCAGAATGCTCCAGCCAGAAATGTTCAAAGGTAAATCAATATTTCACATCTTTGTAAAGAAATATTATTTTCATTATTTTTTATACACACACAAAAAGAAAGAATTTTGCTAAAATTAGATATCCCTGGCCCCTGACCATGGTACCAAAGGTAACAGTATAAACAGAGAGGTTCGAAGGTAAGTTCCTAGGCTCCTATGGGGTAGTCTGGGTAGTTTGTAAGTACTGAATAAGCCTCCTTGAATTTCAATATCCATCTGTAGTGCCTCAGCAAGATTTCTAAGAAAGGAAGACTATAGGATAAGGACAGAGGAACAGAGCAAAGGAAGGCTACTGTTCCCGCAGGCTTCCCGCCAGCATCCTGAGAGCCAGTGCTGGCTTAGGTGACACACCAGGTGCTTCTTAGCTGGCAGTGAGATGGTGGAAGACACAATGAGTCAGTCAGGTGTCACACGACCAGACCTGGGCTCCACTTACTGTTGTTCTACAGCCTCGGCAGGTCTTCTCAGCTGCCTCAGATGGAAACAGATAAGAATAGAACTATGTCACACGGCTGTGATGATTCAATGAAACAGTATCTATGGTTTAGAGAAGTGGAAGCATTTGGCTCAGATCACAGGGACAAGGTTGGAATCTGCATATAGATGATAAGAAGAAAAAGCTCCGAAGTAGTGCATGGCTCCGCTTCCACCATGACAGCAGGCATCAGTTTGATGGTCAGAACAGCAATTTTAAACTAACAGAGAATTAAATTCCAACACTGCCACTTAACTCACACTATGTCATTTGGAACAAAGGACTTGACTTCTTTTTTGAGACAGTCTTACTATGTAGTCTTGGCTAGTTTGGAACTTAAATGCAGACCAACTTGGCCTCAAATTCACAAGAGACCCACCTGCTTCTGCCTTCCAAATGCTGGGATTAAAGTATATACCATCATACCTGGTCTGACTTGATTTTTTTTTTAACCTCCATTTTTAATAAATTAGAAATAATACTGATTTCAAAGAAAGCTATGGGAATTTAGTAAGTTCCTACTATAGTGCCCAACACATTGCAGATGCTCAGTAATACCTAAAAAGACCTACTAACCCAATGCTGGGGATGAAACCTAGAACTCTTGAGCATACCAGGCAAGTGCTCTACCACTGACTTACATCACCAGCTAACCAGTATTGTTTCACCAAATAACTAGAGCAGATGAGTCAAAGTTCTCCAGACCCACACCATCAAGCTCTAGGAACCATCAAGCTCTGGCTAGGAGGAGCTGAGAGTTGGCTTAAGTAAAGCTTCTTCCTGGGCAGTAACTATGGTAATCCAGGATACTGTGGGCTTGAGAGTTCAATCATATTGTCCCTTAGGTAGGGCAAAGTCCTGGGAAAGCAAATAAGTACACAGAGCCTATCCCCACCTAGGTAAGAAAGAAGAATGGTAACACTGCTTTCCACTAAGACATTCCATGCAGTTGTTGTTCTTTCTACACTCCTTATATTATATTATTATATTACTAGAACCATCTAATCATCAGGCTCTTTTAGCTTAGCTTTTTTTTTTTTGCCCTTTGGACAGGGTCTCACTATGTAGCCCTAGCAGGCCTGGAACTCATTATATAGACAAGAGATCTGCCTGCCTCTGCCTCCCATGGCATGTGTGCACCAGCACTCACACATAATAAAAAAGAAAACGATAATAAAAATTTTAAATAATGTCCAGAGATTCACCATATAAAATCCCATTCCTATTGTACCACTTCAGGACCCATTTCCATTTACAACATTTTCTCTTGTTCGAATTATATCCAATTAAAATGACTTAAAATTTTCAGATACTTGGACAAAAACTGCTATTGTACCAAATACAATCTTAGCTTTTCAGATAAGGACAGGAACTCAATGCATCTACACTTGGTGAAAAGAGGCAGGAGGCTACAGCCTTGATGTCTTCATTATTTCCCAGCAGTAGGAGTAAATACCCCTTACTCTGGAAACTGAGGCAGGTCTCAAAGAGTGAAGGAACCCAAGGAGAAATTACGGGGTCTATCTTTCCAAAGTCAGAGAATGCCTGTAATAAGCCAGGTATTTCTGGTAACGTGTGACATCTTTTCTTTATCCCCTGCCATTTCCTAGTTCTTCAACTTTGCTCACATCTTCTGTCTTATAGGCTCTGCATTAAATATTGTCTTCTAACAGAACACAGAAGTGAGACATGAAACAGACTTGGAAAGAAGCATATGGCTCAACAGCTTGCACTAGCTATTATCAGCAATGCCAAAAGAATTCAACCAAACACCTTCAGAAATGAGCTATCTAATACAAATCACCCTCTTCCCCCACCAAAGAAAAGGTTAAAAGAGAGAGAATAATTCTTGGAACATATATAGAGAATCACAGTTTATAATCTAGCCCTGCAACTGGAGAGATGGCTCTGTGGTTAAGAGGATATACTGTTCTTCCAGAGGACCTGAGTTCACTTCCCAGCACCCACATCAGGTGGCTCCCAAGTACCTATAACTCCAGCTCCAGGGGATCCAAAACCCTCTTCTGGTCTCCATGAAGAGGAGACCCACACCCACGTACATATCCATACATGTACACATAATTAAAAATAAAACAAGTCAGGTCTCATGGCTCACGCCTTAAATCCAGCACTTGGGAGGCAGAGACAGTCGGATCTCTGTTAGATCAAGGCCAGTCTGGTCTATATACTGCGTTCCAGGTCAGCTGGGTCTACATGGCGACCCTGCCTCAGAAAAAAAAAGAAAAAAAAGAAATGAATTTAGCAGAGTTATACTGTACAACCAATATCAAAATCAAGTATGTGTACATTCAATAAAAATGAGCAATCTTGGAAAATAGAAATTAAGAACACAATTCCAGTGAGTATGGTGGCAGAGGCCTGTAATTCTACATCTGGGAGGCAGAGCCAGAAGAACTGGTGAGCTCCAGGCCACCCTACACTACAAAGGGAGACCCTGTCTCATGAAACAAAGGCGCAGGGTATGGAGTAGGGGATGAAAAGACTTCAATTTACAATAGCATCAAAAAGAATAAAATACTGAGGAATACACTTAAGTGAAAGAAGTACAAACTCTGCTGAAAGAAATTAAATACACAAGGGCTGGAAGTACAGCTCTGCGGTCTAGAGTGTGTTTAGCTTGAGGAAGGTAGACAGAAAAAATGGGGAAAAGGAGGAAATGGGGAGAGGGCAGACTTGACAAAGCTAAGACGGGGCCAAAGAGTGGCTCAGTGGTTAAGAGCACCGGCTGCTCTTGCCAAAGACCAAATAAGTAATTAAAAACATGAATATAGTTAAGATTTTCTTATTATTCCACATAAACTGCAGATTCACTACAAACCCTATCAAACTCCCATGGTGATTTTACAAAATTAGAAAAATTCATCCTCTGGCTGGTTGAATAGCTTAGTGGGTAAAGGTGACTTGCTACCAAGCCCAACAATCTGAGTTTACTGTCCCCAAATTCAGACGGTGGAAGGAGAAAACTGACTCCTACAGGTGACCTCACATGTGGCACAGAATAAGGAAAGAAAGACCCTGAAATTCACACAGAATTTCCAAAAACACCTGATTAGTCAATTTTGAAAAGAATAAAGTTGGAAGATCTACACTTCCTCACTTACAGCTACAGAGATGAAGACAGTGTGGTGACGGCATAAGGATGACACAGACCATGGAGGAAAGAGCCCGGAACGAGACCTGCACATGAACAGTGACACAACCTTTAACAAGAGTGCCACCACTCTTGTGGTCAGAGGAGAAAGTGTCTTCAACTAATGGTGTTGAGAACATGGTATCCACAGGCAAAAAACAAAAACAAAAACAAAAAAACAAACCTTTACTGCAAACCATATATAAAAATTAAAACAAAGGAGACCAAAGACTGAAATGTGCAAACTTAGAATCAAAATTTAGAAAAACACAATGATACCAGACTCAACAATTTTTTTTAATGTCTCCAAAGCAGAGGCAAAATAGTAAGTAACTAAGCTACTCTTCAACAGAGTGCAAAGAATGCTGTCATGCAAATATACTTAGCACTACTGAACTGCATACTTAAAAATAATTGAAAAGGGAGCTAGGAGAATAGCTCAGGGGTAGAGCACTTGCCTAGCATGCCTGAGACCCTGGGTTCAATATCCATTATCACAAAAGAACAAGAAATGGCAAATCTTGTGTTCTGCGGACAGTTTTAAAATTGCACCATTTATTTATGTGTCTGTTTGTTTGTGTGTGTATGTGTATGCATTCACGTGCCATGGCACATGTGTGCAGGTCTTGGGAATCAAACTCAGTTGTCAGACTTGACGGCAAGTGTCTTTACCTGCTGAGCCATCTCGCCAGTCAGTACTGTGTTCTTTACTACAAATTCTTAATCTGTAACTATGAAGGGAACACAAGACAAAGACACCATGAACAGTAAAAAAGTAACCCCTGGGAAAAGAGGAAATTTACACAAACCATTTACCTACCGGTATATTTAGAACCTAAGAACTCCAATAACTCAAAATAATAACAAAAAAAATCCCCCTAATAACCTGATTCTCAAGTGGGCAAAAGACCTGAATAGACATTTCTCCAAAGAAGACACACATATGGTCAGTAAAAACAGGAAAGAATATTTGTTGAGACAGGATCTCCCACAGCCCCAGCTGGCCCCTGCCTCCTGAGTGCTGAAATCAAAAGTGTGAGTGACCACACCCAGCAGAATATGAAAGGATGTTTAACATCAGGAATCACTAAGGAAATGCCATCAAAACCCAAATGAGACATTACTTATGTCCATTAGATGGGTTATTATACAACAAACAAACCTGCCTGTGGGATTGGACAATGGTATAGTGGGAAATAACACAGTGGTTCCTCAATACAGTCAAAGTAGAATTAACAAATAATTCAGTACTTCTGCTCTGGGTACGAACCCAAAAGAAATGAAAGCAGGAATTAGGTATGGTGTAACACACCCATAGGTAGGAGGATTGCAAGTGTGAGGCCAACCTGGGCTACATAGTAAGACACCACTGAAAAGACAGAAGGAAGGAGGGAAAGGAGAAAAGAAAGGTTGGTCCTTTAGTTTTAAGATTTTTATTATTTTAAATATTTATTTTATGTGTATGCAAGTTGCACAATGCCTGTGAAGTCAGAAGCTTTTGGATCTCCTGGAACTGGATTTATGGATGGTTTTTAGCCACCATGTGGGTGTTGGAATTCGAACCTGAGTCCTCTGCAAGAGCAATCAGTGCTCTTAACTGCTGAACCATCTCTCCAGCCCACCAACCCCCATTTTTATTATTTTAAGTTGTATATACGTTTATGTGTGCGCATGTGCAAGCACTTGATGCAGGTACCTGCAGAATTCAGAAGAGGGTTTTGAATTTTCTTGAGCTGAAGTTACAAGCAGCTGTGAGCACCCAACATGGGTGTTGGGAACCAAACTTGTATCCTTTGCAAAAGCAGTACCCGGTCTTAATCATTGAGCCATCTCTCCAGCACAGGTAAGTGGTTCCTAAAGATCTATTGGTATACCTAGTTCATAGCAGAGTTACTCAGCACAGCTGAAATGTGGAAGTAATCCAAACATCTATCAATGGATGAATGAATAAAAATAAAATGTGGTGTAGATGTACAATGGATTCAACTTCAAGAAAAAAGGAAATTCTGACATATGCCACACTGTGGATAAATTCTGATGATATTAGAAGTCAAATAAAATAAGCCAGTCACAAAAAGACAAGTTCTGTAGGATTCCATTTATACAAGGTACCTAGAGTAAATTCATAGAGACAAAGAATAGTCAGCCAGGTATGGTGGCGCATGTCTTTAATCCCAGCACTCGGGAGCTAGAGGTTAGCAAACCTCCTTGAAATTGAGGCCAGGCTGGTCTACATAGCAAGTTGCAGGCCATCTGGGTTATAGGGAGACCCTGTATCAAAAAACAAAAACAAAGCAAAGGAAAAAAGGAATACAAGTACTTAATTTGGGGGTTATTTATTAATCCCCCAAACAAATAAATAACACTCACAGGACAGAACATTATGTTTCTCTTAACATCAAGTTTTTGACAAACAAAAGGATACTAAAGAATAAAAAAAAAAAAAAAAACAAGAGTAAGGAATAAACTATACCTACATTGATGACAACTTTATATGTGCATACATATGTGTGTGTACATCTATTTATAGTTGTTGCCTGGGAAAAAGACTAGACTATTCTAAAAATTCTAGTAAGGGTCTCTCTGGAAAGATTGTGAGAGACACTGTTTTTCATTTTCATTATTTCTAAAACATCTACAAAAGCATTTTTATTTTAAAATCCCTCAAAATGTGATAAATTAAGGCAAGACAGCTCTTACCTTCTTTCTTTTCCTAGAATTCCTTGCGGGGTCAGGCTTCTCAAATTCTTCTGCCTTGCCCTCTTCTTTCTCCTCTTCCTCATCAGGTATCAGAGAATACTTGGTTCCGCCTGGCTGCATGAAACAGTCTTTTGCAAAGTGGCCTGTGGAAAAGCAGCAGAAAAGGTAGAGAGGGAGGTAGCCTCACCTCTCTGAAGGCGATGTTCCCCAGAGGCTCCTGATAGGGCCCACTGGTTTAGAAGATACTACTTAGTTTATTCTGAGCAGTTTTTGCCACCTCAAGGTGGCATTGCTCACTCAAACAGCCAGGCCAGTAGCTGGTCTTAGAGCTGCAGGCGATACTGGTGCTGCTTTGGAAATGGCAAGAGATCTAAGCACACAGGCTGTCATTTATTAGCAATGGAGCTTATTAATTTTGAAAGATCTATTTTGGAACTTATTCCTGACAATGAGAGGCTGCTCAGAGAGCAGAACACTTAAAAGAGGAACTGAGCTGCAGACCAAGCCCTAAAGGAAGATAACTCACAGGAAGTGGGTACTCACATCCAAGCTAACACAGAGAGTGACAGGCACAGTCACCCAGGGACACTGAACATTCAGATGTCAGGTCTGGCAAAGACCTTAGAGATCATGAAATCCAACTATCTGTATTTGCAAAGGATACCAAAGCCTAGAGTTAATAAGCAAGGTCACACAACAGCAAAGTTAACACCTATTACAGGTTTGTTGTATCTTTGTCTGGTGTTCTTTCAATTACACCAAAGTCATTTGCCTTCAGCCTGACCTTTGCTGACTGGAGCAAATTCTACTTCTTGTTATTCTTTGCCTTATGGAGCACCTGGTAGACACAAGCTGAAATAGAGAAACTCCACCCTGAGCCTACAGTGTTACGGGGGCCTTTTAACAGATGCTGTACCCTATGCAGCTCATTCTAAGTTTCTAGGAAAAAACTGCATGAAATAACCCAAAGGCCACATATAAGCTAGTCTGCACAATGAGTCCAGAAACTGGGTGGAGCCAGGAAAGGGACACAGCACAGGGATTTCAAGCACCCGGAATGCTGGGGAGTTTCCCAAGCAGGCATTCCTTCTCCCATGTTTCCCTTCCTCTTCTCTCTACATTAATAATAAAGACGGGCTTAAAAATCCCACAAACTCAACCAGGGCACAAGTCTGTTATCAGGCATTGCAGAACAACGAAGAGCAGGATGGATGGAAGGCAAGGGAGAAGAGGTGACAAACTGAGGTCACCCTGAAAATGAGAAGCTGACAACCTCTCATTATAGCTCCCATAAGGGAAGTCAGGCTGAAAGAACTTGTTAATATTTGAGTAAAATTAGAAGAAACCTGAGGAAAAGAGCTAAAGGGAAATGACTATCCTGTATCTTTCATTACTACAAGGACACTGTATTCAGAACTCTGAAGTTAAAGAGATAATTATGGGGGAGAAAGGGTTTAATTCGGATTCTCAAGGAATATATATCCAAATCATTTAATTTCTACAGTAATTGTCCTTGGAGATAAACTTTAGTGTTAATCATAATTTAACACTCTTAACCCTCCTGGCAAAGCACTTAGGACCTTATCCAATCACAGCATCCATCAGCTGCAGAGAGGAGACTGGAGGTGCAAGGGGTGGAGAATGGCAGGAACTCATGGGGCGAACTCAGCATCAACTCTGGTGAAAGTGTGGTGGAAGAATAGCATGAAGAAGTGCAGCCACCGTCAGCTAAAAGTCAAAGTGAGCTAAACTAACACTGCACTGTCTCCTTTATACAGCAGAGAGTTCACAAGAAGAGGGATACACAGATGGAAAAGGGTCCACAGGGAGAGGGACACAGAGGTGGCAGGCCCCCCTCACCTTTGCAACCACACTTCTTGCATGTAGTATTCAGGACAGCCTCGAGGCTGATCTTCTGCCCAGTGTAATCCTGGAAGGACCGCCTCCGCCTCTCTTCTTGCCTGGAATGAAAAAGATACTGACTGCTGGCCCTTTTCAGAGATATTACAAGGTGATGCTGTATTTAGGTTTTTGTTTTTGGCAAGAAAAGGAAAGAAGGAAGGATTGGGCAGAACAAGACAATAAAACACCTCCCACTTTTTATTAATTTCAAATGAGGCTTTGAATTAACAGTTATGAATACAACTAAGTCTCATCTCACTAATATACAGAAAACATATGTGAGAATATAATTACTCACTGTGCTAAATACCCTACAATCCTCACCAGATCACTCATGGATTTAAAAGACCTTTACAGGCTTTTTACCAAGTCCCAGATTCCGTGGTTTGTCTCTAACCTATTTTTCCAGCTCTGGTCAAATGAAACTGTTTCACCTTTTCCAGGTGGTTCAGTGACTTTGCTCAGCAGATCCACTGTGAAATGCTCGGCCTCCTCTCTCTCCTCTCACCTCGCCAATGCACTACACAAAACTCTCAAGGCACCTATCTTTCTATCAAAAGTCTCCTCCCCAGAGCCCCTTGGCTAGACTTAATCTTTGTTCATATTCCCTCACACCTAGAATGAGCACAAGTTTCTGTACATAATAAACATACAGAAAATACTTGCACTAAGCACACAGCTCATTTGATTTACAGTCTGAATGCCCCATAAAATCAGATTAATAACAGAGCATAGCCATCCTTCCTTCAAATCACCATCGCATGCTCATTGCTAGCGATTATGCCACTCCAACAGGAACCACTCTCCTCACTCCTAACAGTGCAAAATCACTGTCCTTATTCTTGTGCACAGTAGCTGGCAATGGTGTTATATGTCTATAAAAAAATCCCAGCACTGGGGAGGCTGAGGAGGAGTTTCACAAGTTAAAGGCCAGCCCAAACAATTCAGCAAGAATCCATCTCAAAAAATAAAGTAGAAAAAAAACTTGAGATGTTAGGTCAGTGTTAGAACATATGCCTGGCATGTAAGAGGCCCTAGTTTCAATCTCCTCTACCAAAAAATATGCACCTACACCAACACACAGACACATACACACACCCCAGATATTTCTATGTATGACTTCTGTTGTTTATGAAATTCATTCACATTTTTATCTCTAGTTATGAGTCATTTATTCTCATCTCTTTGTTGCTGTTGTTAAAGGGAGGTCTCTGTTGTTTGGACATGTTCTGACCTCCTGGGCTCAAGCTATTGTCTTATCTCAGCCTCTTAAGTAGCTGGAATTACAGATATATGTCACCACATCCTACCTGAATATTCTATCACAAATGAGTACCTATGTAATTTCTATTATAATCAGTGCTTCTATGATTTTTTTTTTTAAAGGTGTATTTGTATGTGTTTTGAGGTGTTTGTGTGTGCAAATGCCTGCAGAGGCCAGAAGAGGGCATGGGATTCCCTGGAGCTAGAATTACAGGCAGTTGTAAGCCTCCTGATTTCAGTGTTCCAGAAGAGCATGCACGTACAGAAACTTTTATAGAATTACATAAAATTAAAAATAAGAAATCTTGTAAGAAATTAATCATAACAAGGGCCAAAAAGATAGCTCAGAGAGTAAAGACACTTGCTGCTAAGACTGACAACCTGAGTTGGATCCCCAGGATCTACACTGTAGAAAAAGAAAATTTGACTCTTGCAAGCATGTCCTCAACATGCGTGCTGTGGCACACCCTCACATATACACGCTAAATATAATTTTTAAATCTCTGATTTTTTTCTGATTTATGTTTATTTTATGTATATGAGTGTTCTGCCTGCATGTATGTAAGTGTACCTGTGTTATGCAATGCCCATGGACGGAGTGAGATCCCCTGAAACTGGAATTACAATGATTGTTAGCTGTCATGTGGGTGTTGGGAACCAAACCCAGGTGCACTGCAAGAGCAGTGAGTGCTCTTAACTACTATGGAGCCAGCTCTCCAGCCCCCCCCACCTTTTAAAAATTTGATTTATTATTTTATGTGTATGAATCTTTTGCCTACATGTATGTAAGTGCACTATATGCAAGCATGAGAATCTTAAAAAAAGCAAAACAAGACTTTACATACTTTAGCCAACAGCATGAAACATGTCAGCTCAAGAGAGGAAATACACAGGACAAAGGTGTTCCATATTCTGTGCCATTCCTTAACTCTGAACTTCTTCAAAGTTCAGTTCAAATACCATGTTTTGTTTTAAGATAAGGATGACTGTGTAGTCCTCCCAAATGCCATATTTTCTATGGAATGCTCCCTGCTACAACAGGGCAGAATTAATTACTCTTAGCTTCCACAGAGGGCTGGAGAGATGGCTCAGTGGTTAAAGAGTAGGTTAAGAGCAGGTTCAGTTAGTTCCCAGCACCCACTTGGCAGCTAACAACCATCAATAATTCCACTTCCAAAGGATCTGACTTGACACCCTTTTCTGGCTTCTGCAGGCACTGTACATCACAGGTGCATTTAGATACATGCAGACAAAACACTCATACACGTAAAATAAAAATAAATAGATAAATAAAATTAGTTTCCACAGCACTGTATCCTCTGAACCTTTTACTTGCATTTACTTATGTTTTCCTCCCTGTGCACCTTATACAGGAGCGCTAGGAGTGTCTAAAGCAGTGTTGTCCAACACAACATAATGATAGAAACATCCTATGAATGTCTTTGTTAGTACTGCCCAAATATGTGGCTACCAAGCACTTGAAATGCAGTAGTATGACCAAGGAATCAGACACTAAATTTAATTTATTTTTTTGTTTTTACTTTTTGAAATATTGAGGATTGAACCTAGGGTTTCAACCATGCTAGGCAAGTTTCATTCCCAGCTTTCTTTTTACTTTTTCTTTTGAGACAGAGTTTCACTAAGTTGCTGAAACTGGTCTGGAACTCCCTCTGTAGCCCAGGCAGACATACCTCAGTCTCCTTAGTAGTTAGGGTTTTAGGGCTGCACCATCAGACCTAGTTCTTAAAGCTTACTTAATTTTCACTTACTTACATTTAAATAGCCCTGTGTTGGTCACTACCCAACTGGACAGAACAGATAAGCATACAATTAAACTTCTGAAAATGTTGCTCAAATGCCTGGTTTTTAATCTAGAATAATATAAAAGCACAAAGAATCAATTATCTGGGATGAGTTATGGAAAGGAAAAGTTACGTCAAAACACGTAATAAAGACTGACTAACAAAGCTAAGGCAAGAGTTTGGGATATGACTAGACAAACTTCAGAGTTTTAAAGTGTGCTGTTTTGTAGAGCAATTTCAAGTGGCTATGAGCTGCAGCTTAAACATATCCTCAATATGTTAAATTCCAACACTCTATGAGTCTAACATACTACACATCAAATCACACTTCCCAAGTAACATTCACTTCAACAGATGCAACACTGACCTTCAGGTCTCATGATAATTTAGATTCATCTAGGTCACCCAGAGTAATGACTGTCACTGTCTCCAAGCCTCTGAGTCTTCCCAGCCAGTTCATCCAGCACAGTCAAATTAATCTTCAATTCAACAGGTAAGTGTCAGTGCTGGTACTAGTGATAGGAATGAATGGACAGAGTCCGGAAGCTCAATCCCTAGCACTGCCCCTCTCTCTCAAAACATGAGCCTTTCCTTCCAGGAACTTACAGACTAGCAGCAGAAGGGACAGCTAAAGCATCTAAATGGTCTTATGGTGAGTCATAAGGCTCTTTACATGCTATTCTATACTGGCTGTGCTTTGCCTTTAATCCCTTTCTACATACAGTCACTTATTAGATGACACGGAAACATAAGACAGGACCTGAGGCTGATAACCTGTGAGTAGCTGGCAACCACATGACAACACTGAGTATAACAAACAAAACTGGAGAATGGGGGTGGGCCTAGGGAGACCATTGTGATGGAAGCCTTTTACATTCACAGGACTCCCCAGCATCCATTGCTTTCCTGCCTCATGTCTTTACTAAAATCATTTCATCTGCCTAAAATAACATTCTTTCTCCTGCTTTGTGAAAAAAAAAATTGTATCTATTCCTCAAGAATATTCCTAGCTCAAATGTCACCTTTCTCTGAACAGCCCAGCCTGAAATGAACTCTTCTTCACCAAAGTAATTCCTAGAACACTCGTGCTATAGTTGTTGAATAAATGAGTAAATGAATGTACTAAAAGAATGCTGGACACCAAGAACTGTGGGAGGCAAGACAGATAAAGCATAAGCCCTGTTCATGGTCATATAAAATAAAAGGCTTGTTAATCTTAGGTATTAGGGAAAAGCAAAGAGGCACCGAAGAATAGCAACTACGCCAGGCTGCACAGGCCCTTAATCCCAGCACTTGGGAGACAGAGGCAGGAGGATCTTTGTGAGATGGAAGCCAGCTTGATCTACACAGCAAGTTCAGGACCAGCTGGGGCTATAGGCAGACTGACCCTGTCTCAAAATTAATAATAAAATAACTATAAGCAATTATCTATATTAAGTGTTCATTACTAAGATTTTACCTAAACCATTCCATCATTTTATTAATTTATTGGGGGGGGGCATGTCATTGTATGTGTGTGTGGAGGTCAGAGGACAGTCTCAGAAGCTGGTTCTTTCCTTCTATGTGGGTCCCAGGTTTTGAACTCAGATTATTCAGCTTGACAGCAATTGCCCTTATTGGCTGAGCCATCTCAAGGGCCCACATTCTGTCATTTCTGAGATGTGATCATTCCACTGCCCATGGTGCTTTCCTGAATCCACCTGCAGACAGGGCTTATCACAAGTTCTGTCACTCAGTTATAACTAGAAATAGTCTATACACAGAGACATTTACAATTTGAAAACAGAAGGCCTTTCCCCTTCCTTACCCCTTTTCTGAGAACGAGTTATCTTTCATTTGCTTTATAGTTTACCATTTTAAGGGTGGCTTTGGGAAAATTCAAAGCTTTTTAAAGAATCTCTAGAACATAGGATTCTTTGAGGGGAAAGCAATTTTATTACAGTGTAACCAGCAAATACTAGACATTTCTAAGTTGAGTTACAAAAGATCCCTATTATAACTGAAAAGTGTTTTGTCAATAAGCAGACCTACAGCATGTCAATATTCAGTATATTTAGAGACTAAACTAAAGAAATATGAAAAACTCTAAGTCAGATGCAGTAGCGAGAAGCATTTCATGATGAATACAGCATATGCTTTATATCAGGTACAGGATTCAATTGTCTGACACACTAGAACTTGCTTGCACAACCACACCCTACTTATCACCAAGATAGAAAACAGAAATAAAAAGTAAAGTAGAAGATTAGCTGAGTGTGCTGATACACACTTTTAATCCCAGCACTGGGGAGGCAGAGGCAGGCAGATCTCTGTGAGTTCCAGGTCAGTGAGAGCTACAAAATGAGACCCTGTCTCAAAACAAACAAACAAACAAACAAAAAAAAAAAAAAAAACAAGACATATACCATATACATATACTTACTTGGCAGGTTACTATGAGAATTACATGCACTAATCTTATATATTGTATGTTTTCAATAAATACTTCTCTGTCTTTCAGATAAAATGCCTTCATATCTGAAGCAATATTTCTCAGAACTATAAACACAGGATTTCCTTTTCATTTTTATTTTTTATTGACAGGATCTCCCTGTAGCCCCAGCTGGTGTGGAACTCACAACTCACTATGTATACCAAGCTAGCCTTGATCTCAGATTTGCTTGGTTCTGTCTCCCAATACTGGGATTAAAGGCATGTACCACACCTAGCTTCTAATTTATTTTTTTGCAATGAAGATCTAATTCAAATAGCATTCGTTACTTTTTCTTTTTTTGTTCCTGAGATGGGGTCTCACTATGTAGCCCAGAATGGCACCAAACTCACTATGTGGCTTGGGTCGTCCTTCAACTCACTGTCCTCTTGCTATAGTTTCCCAAGTGCTGGGATTATAAGAACTTCCACCACATCTAGTTTATTTATCAATCAATGGCATAGCTGCCACAGAGAGAACTAACACGAAGATTTACCATCAAAAAGAACAAACCATCAGGGTGATGGCACATACCTTGAATCACAGCACTAGAGGGGCAAAGGCAGGCAAATCTCTGTGAGCTCCAAGTCAGCTTGGCCTACATAGCCAGTTATAGGCTGCCAGGGCTATGTAGTGAAACCCTGCCTCAAAAACAAAAACAAAAACCAACCCAACAAATTATATCATGATTATCCTTAAGATAAACGTGTGATTTAGTTGACTTCCTTGAAACATTGGAATTAATTAATAAGTCCCTCAAAATTCTTTGAGGGATCTTTATATTTTTATTTTTTAAAGTGTGTGTGTGCTTGATGTGTGTAGGTAAGCATGGGGAGGTCGGAGGACAACTATGTGTAGTTGGAGCTCTCTTTCACCTTTACATGGGTTTGGGACTTGAACTCAGATATATCAGGCGTGCACCACAAGCAACTTTTACCCACTAAGCTATCTTACCATCACTCCTCTCCAGGAATCTTAAAGATTAAGAAACCTCTGGTTGGAAATCCAATAAAGGGACTAAGTAGATGGTCCAGTATAGCAAGAAATGAGGGAGGCTTATGAGACTCAGTAATTAAACAAACTTTACTAGTCTAGGAAGGCTGAAACTTACAAGATTCCCAATGGCCCCTCCAAAGTTACAGAAACAATAAACAACTGCTGGAGGAGAGGAGACTGACCAGCAGAGTGCTCAGAGCAGACTCCCAGACCCGTGGCAGGGCAGCTTTCATGAGTCTTCACCTGCTTTGGGGCTGGCTTTTCAGTGAGGCTGATGATTTTGAGTCATCCCTGCTCCTGTAACAACTCACCTATACTCCTGTCTGCAACCCCAACAAAAAAAGTTCACTAAGTTGGACTTCAGTGTAGTCGTAACTTTGGTCTATCATGGGTTCCCCTTTTGGGTTGTGCGTGTGTGTGTTTCAGATATCCTGGAAAAACTTGTCACACAACAGATGGCTCACCAGGCAAAAGTGCTTGCTACAGAAGCCTGAGGACCTGAGCTCAATCCCTGGGACCTACATGGTGGAGGAGAAATGACTCCCACAAGTTGTCCTCTGATCCCCACACATGTCCACCCCACTCCCCAAAACAAATAAATGAGAAGAAAAAGGAAAAAAAGAAATTTAATAAAGGATTCAAGTCAGCAAATTTCCTTTATTGACAGACATCACTCCTAGATTAGAAAATCTTTCATTCAGAAATGAAAGGTCCAAAGAGCCAATGAAAGGTGCTGTGGTCCAAGATGTGGAAGTCTAAACCCACTGGCATTGCACCAAGATGATACTACCCTCCCCTACTCCACTGTCTCTACCTTTTTTTTTTTTAATCTCAAATGCAAAAATCACTTAGGAGAGGCAAGTAACAGCACTTCATGAATGCTCGCTGGCTAAAAGGCTGAAGAGCAGAAACAGAAAGAAATAAAGAGAAGGAAAGATAACTGCTCATAAATATTTCTCTGCTGGAAGACTTGTATGTAGGCACTACAGCGTTCAACTGTTGCAGTACACCAGGTGTGGCTAAAATCCCACACACCTATGATCCCATCACTTGGGAGACTAAGGCAGAATTGTTGAGAGTCTGAGGTTACCCTGGGCCGCAGAGCGAGACCCTGCCTCAAAAGACGCAAAACACCAACAAGAAGAACTATACAGCAGTCTTAACTACACCTTACACTGATAAAAACTAAAGGACATAAAGGCTGTACTACGCATTAATATCAGTCTACAGATGGTAGCAGTCCCAGTCTACCATAATTTATTACAACAGTCTGTACTTTAGGTAGGGTTTCCAAACCCTTTACCTACTCTATGATAACGTTGTTGGGATCCAGGTCTTTCCCAGTTCCTTGGTTGACAACCTTCATGGAGAGGGACACTTTTATTCTATCATTTTTCATCTGAAAAAGATAAAAGGAAAATCACCAAAACCACTTTGTGTATTCGGGGGAGGTGTTCATGGGGGTGCATGTGTGTGTGGAGGCCAGAGATCAACCTCAGTGTCATTCTCAGGAGTCATCTATCCCATTTTGGAGACAAAGTCTCTTATTGGGACCTGGAACTTACCAATGTGGCTAAGCTAGCTGGCCAGGAAGCCCTGGGATTCTTCCTGTCTGCACCTCTCCAGTGCCAGGTAACAAGCACTTTACCGACTGAGCTATGTCCCCAGTCCCTCCACACCTCTTAAGAACCAACTGAGACTGCTGATCTACTACTACTTCATAATCAAACTTTCTTTTGGGGGGGGGGTGTCTTTTTGAGACAGGGTCTCCCTGTAGCCCCAGCTGGTCTGGAACTATGTAGACCAGGCTGGTCTCAAACTGACAGAGATCTGCCTGCCTCTGCGTCCCAAGTACTGGGATTAAAGTCATGTGCCACCATGGGTGGCTTTCAAATCTTTATCTCAGAATAAACACTAAGCTCCTCTAATGGACAAAGTGCTGAGCCAAGAACACTGGGAGCACAAAGATGCATAACAGGCAGATAGAAGAAACTATCTTCATCCATTTCTGTTTCAGGAGAAAATAGCAATGAGTTCTCTAAAATCCAAGAATGGGGACAGGTAAGATGGTTCAACAGGCAAAAGCACCTGCCACCGAGCCTAAGGACACGAGTTTGATCACTGGTACAAAGTGGAAGGAGAAAACAAACTTCACCAGGTTGTCCTCTGACCTCCAAAAGAACAATGGCCTGCCTGAGAACACACACACACACAGACACACACAGACACACACACACATACAGACACAGACATATGCACACACATAATCCTCCTGCATCACCTTCCTGAGTGCTGGGATTATAAGCACAGGCTACCATGCTCAGCTCCGGCGCACTCTTGTGTCTGCATAACCTAGCACACAGAAGCACTCGAGTAGTTCTTTCAGCTTTTCAGTAGCTCTTCTGGCTTTGACCCGTAGTTTCTTTCCTAGTGGAACAGCAGAATGCACGTGCGTGTACCTCAGCTCTCCATTCCTGTTCCTGCAGCCCTCGAGCCCTCTAGTGAGCTGTTATTAACCAGACCCTTGAGGCCTCACTTCCTTCACACTGCCTGGTGCCAGACACTAGGAAAAATGATTGTAAACATGTCCATATTCCTTTCATTCTGGCCCAAACTGAAGTGTATCTGACAAGTGCTCTTTGAAATTTGTAGTAAAGATTAAGTTTTCTTCTCTGTGGTTCTTTTCCTTCTCTCTGGTTCTTTTCTTTTTCTTTCTCCTTGTCTACCACATGTGGTACACCTCAGGAGGCAAATTTCACAAACATGTACCTCCTGTACCACACTTTTGTAGTTCATGTTATTCCTTCTGAATGTGCAAGACAGACACCTGGAAGATTCACATCTAAGACAGACGACTGTGGCAAAACTTGACATCATGGTGTATGCCTTTAATTCCAGCACTCAGAAGGTAGAGGCAGGCAAATTTCTTTGTGTTCTAGACCAGCCAGGGCCTAGAACTCATACAATGAGACCCTGTCACAAAAAAATTTAAAATATAGCTGGACGTGGTGGCACAATTAATATTTATACACTCAGTACCATAAAATTCCTATAAAATCAGTTCTTTACAATCTTTGAAACCACACGAGGTAGTAGTGCATGGCTTTACCTCCCGGCCAATAAGCTTCACCCATACTTTGTCTCCAACATCGACCATCTCAGAGGGCTTATCCACTCGACAAGATGACATGTGAGTTCGATGGACCAGACCTGGGCACAAGAAAGAGAAGTATTTATAGTCTAAACAACTGGCTAGGAAAAACATAAGAGTTGAGGAATAGATGGGAAAATGTCTAATTTACACTTTGTCTTGTGCCCACAGATGGGGATTAGGTCAGCTTGATGACATGGAAGATGGATTATTTTGAAATGTAGAAAGAAGGTAGTTCACACTAGGAATCAGCTTTAAGCAGTCAGGAAAGGAATATTCTAAAATATTTGTTTAAAGTTACTTTAATTACATTTTATTTATATATTTGGGTTTTTAATTTTACTATGTTTCCACCAACACTGGATATTGTTTTCTAAACATTGTTGCAGTTTAATAGGTCAAAAATGATACTTTGCCAGGATATGGTGGCACAGGCCTGTAATCCCAGCACTTTGGGAAGTTGACACAGGAAACCAGCCCTAGCTACAGAGTGAGACCCTTTTTTAAAACAGTACTTAAATATTTTTTTTTTGTTTATTTTCATTTTATGTATATGAGTGTATACAAGTGCCCCATTGGATACAATGCCCACAGAAGCATCGGATCCCCTGGAACTGGAGTTACTGATGGTTGTTAGCCACCATCTGGGTTCTGGGATTGAACCCAGGTCCTCCACAAGAGCAGTCAGTGCTCTTAACATCTATGGTAATTTTTCTGAAACTATAATTTAAGTGGTTACTTTCTCTTTCATTAGTTAGATTTACCATAGTTTACTGAGCTATTTCCAGTTATTAGTTATTCAAGTTGGTTTATAATTGTTGTTATTGCCGTTTTGAGATAACCCAACCTATTCTGGAACTTACTATGTAGCTCAGGCTGGCCTCAAGTTTGTCATCTTCCTATTTCAGTATTTAAGTGCTAGACTAACAGTTGTGAGGCACCATACCCAATTAATTCTTATATTTTTTAACATTCATAGATGATAATACTTCAAATGTTTTATGCCCAAAGGTTTTACCTTTATTTTTTTTCCTTTGATAACAATTTCAGTGATGATATTTGTGCATCAACAATATAAACACCTCAGTCTGGAGATATAGACTGTGACAGAAGCACTTGTCTAGCATGTGCAATGCACGGAGGCACAAAAAGATAGGTACTCCATCTTCCAGGCTAAAGTAATTGGTTGGTTCAGAGACAGACACAAAAAATCAGCTAAGTCAATCATCTTCCTTAAAACATTTCTAAGCATCACAAATTACAAAAAATTGCCAATACCCATCTTTACCAGAAGGTGGCAAGAGTTGGTCAGAGGAAAGTAGAAAAGAGATAAAACCTAGAGGTGTAAACTGAGCATCTGAGCCAGCTCTGGTGGCACTGTCCTGTAACCCAGCCCTTAGGGAGTAGGGTAAGGGGATAGAGAGGCCAGCCTGGGCCATATATGGAGACTCTTTCTTGAAAAATGAACCAAATCAAAACAAAAAACAAACTTAAACATCTGATAACAGCCAAGGTTGAAACTAGATTTATCTTGTAAATCTCTAACAATACTAGTCAGAAACATCTTTCTGCCCTTTCCAGAGTTCTGACCAGCAATCTCACCATAATTACACTTGAGAATCTGAAGAAAATAATCTTTTAAAAATATTTATTGTTTTTACTCTATGTGTATGAGTGTATTGCCTGCACATATGTGCATCCATGTAGTGCAATGTCCCAGTAGGTTAGAAGAAGGCACTGGATTCCCTTGGAACTGGAGTTACTAGACGGTTGTTAACCATCATGTAAATGTTGGAACTCCAACCCAGGTCCCATGCAAGTAGTGGGTGCTCTTAAACTGCTGAGCCAGAACTCTAGTGACCCACCTCCCACCTCTTTTTATTAAAGAAATTCAGATCAAGCTATGCACCCCAGGCTGATCATGAGGTGAACACATCCTGCCTCAGCCTCCTGAGTAGCTGGGACTACATGCCTGACACAATATATCAAGACAGGAAAATTGAGGAACAAACTCATATCCAACAGAAGGAGGGCAATTAAATCAATTTGGTCACTAGAACGATCATTCAATTACATATACAAAACCATGTCAGTGATTAACTTTGTACTAAGAATTTATTGAATCAAGTCCTGTACACATCTAGCATTTTCCTGTGGTAAAAATAAGAGTATAACACAAAATTATATACATATATATAATTACAAATGCTTAAAATAAATTTTAAAAACTTAAAGAAATTACCCAAAATGCTAACAATGGGTATATTATGGATGAATCCTTTTATTTATTTTCAAACGTTTTCATAATAGAGAAAACCACTTTTGAAGAAAATAAGCAATTATTTTGAATCACAAGCCAGGAATTGAATCATATATAAAATAACTGCCCTCTCTGACAGCTTGAGAGATGTTTTAGTTTAGGTTTTTTTGTTTGTTTGTCTTTGGTTTTTGAGACAGGGTCTCTGTGTATCCACAGCTGGCCTGGAACTTACTATGTAGATCACATTGGCCTCAAAGAGATCTAGAGCTCATAGAGATCCACATGCCTCTGCCTCCCAAGTGCTGGGACTGAAGGTGTGCACCACCATGCTTGGCTCTTTAGTCTTTTTAAAAACATGTTTATGTGTATGATTGTTTTCCCTAAATGAATGACTATCTACCATGTGTGAACAGTGCCCATGGAGGCCAGAAGAGGGCATCTGATCCTCTAGAACTGGAGTTACAAATGGTTATCAGGTGCTATGTGGGTGTTGGAAACCAAACCCAGGTCCTCTGTAAGAGCAGCCAGTGTTCTTAACCACCGAGTCATCTCTCCAGGCTTAGTTTTGTTTTTTGAGTGCAGTCTTGCTATAGCCCAAGCTGATCTCAAACTTGTGATCCTCTTGTCTCCAAATCCCAACTGCTAGATTCTCAACATGCCCTTCACACACTCCCGCACACAAATATCTGTACATGGGTGAAATTCAGAGTGTTCATTCATCCTTTCTGTTTGGAGCACCTATTAGAAGCCACTGTTTTCTTTAGCCATTGCCAATAGGTCTCTTATATCTAAACCAGCTGATTCTAAAGACTGATACTCTATCTCCAAAATACTTTATATATATATATATATTGTGTGTGTGTGTGTGTGTGTGTGTGTGTGTGTGTCTGTGTCTGTGTCTGTGTCTGTGTTTTTAAGACAGGGTTTCCCTGTAGCCCCAGATGGCCTGGAACTTCCTATGTAGACCAGGCTGGCCTGGAACTCACAGAGATTCGCCTGCCTCTGCCACCCAAGTGCTGAGATTAAAGGTATGTGCCAACACACCTAGTTATAAACTTTGTTTTTTCATTCTAGATCAGCATATAATCTACAATTAGGTAAAATTCATACATTTGAGGTTTTACCCTGCCACCATGATGATGCAATGAGCAATGTTGTCTAACTGAAAAGTTTGAAGAGGAAATTCAGATCCTTTGAAGAAAAGGAAAATCAGACACTTTGACATTTGGGGCTACAACAGTCCTCTGATAGTTAAAATTCAATATGTTTTTCTGTCCTTAATGTGTTTTGTAAAGGAAATTAATCTTGTACCTAACACACCTGACAACATTTCATTTCCTTCCTATAATTAAAAGTCTATTTACTGGAATACCACGGAGAAATACTGGCAATTCAACAACCTGTCCTTCTCCCACCTGATACCAAGTATGATATTCTTTTGATCTCTCCTGGATACAAGTGCCATTTCTAGAAGCATTAACAGTGAAAAATCGGAAACAGGTTAAAAATCAATAAAGTAATAGATGTTTACAAAAGGTAATTTAAAGAGGAAACAAGCTGGACGTGAGGGTGCACACCTGTAATCCCAGGACTCCGGAAGAAAACCATAGCAGAACTGCTGTAAACTCAAGGCTAATCTCATAGGTAGTAAGTTGGAGGCCAGCCTGAGCTCCACAGCAAGACAACAAAATAATAGTGAAAGTTTCATTAAGTGTAAAAATCCACACATTTTAAATAAAGAGGATAATCTAAATCTCAACATGCCAAAAAAAATTTTTTTTAGAATATAGCCCAGGCTGGCTTTGAATTCTCTAAGTAGCTGAGGATGACCTTGAACTCCTGGCCCTCCTGCCTCCACCTCCTGAATGCTGGGGAGAGAACCAAGAGCCTCATAAATGCTAGGCAAGCAAATTAGCAACTCACTTATGCTCCACTCCTCAATGTGTTAAAATTTATACAGATGTGTGATTATAAAGAAGTAGACCAGTTGAACATGGTGGTACATGCCTATACTCCCAACACTTAGGAGCCAAGAGGATCAGGAGTACAAGGCCATCCTTGGCTACATAGTAAGCTAAAGGCCAGTCAAGGCTATATGAGACCCTTTCAAGAAAAACAAAACAAAAACCCAGAGAGGTATGGCTGAGCAGTAGAGTATTTGATGGAGTATATATAGGGGTAAGGTTCTGGGTTTGATTCCAACACTACCAAAAACCCAAAAATTCAATTTCCTAAATTATAACCCAACCTCTCCCCTGCTTCTCCTCTGTCCTTCCCCCCCACCCCTTCCCAGTGCTGGGGGTTACACACTCGGCAAGCCTCTTACCACTACGCTACACTCACAAGCCTTCTGGTGCTGACTCTTACTGCATCATTTTATCCTGTGCTTGATTTAATCTCACTTTATTCTTTACGGCCCCATGAGCAAGGCTGTATCATATACATGATGTATAGCCTAGCTGTGGAGCATGCTACACAAGCAAGGTTTGTACAAGTGTATTTTATGATGCCTGCAAGGCAACAAAATTGCCCAACGAAACATTTGTCAGAATGTATCCCCATCATTAAGCAGTGTAAGTCTGCAGTTGTTATGTTATGCTTAGGAATAATGACAAGAAAAATAAGCCTGCACATGTTCCCTACAGTGTAATGTTGTTGTGGTTGTTTTGAGGCCCTGGCTGGCCTCAAACCTACAATTCTCATGCCTCGGTCTCCTGAGGCTGGGATTACAGAGGTGTTCCACCAAGCCAGGCCTTGTGATTTTTTTTTTCTCCCCCAAACACTTCTGTTCCATAGTTAGCTGAGTCCATGGACATGGACAGAGACAGAATTCAAACATGAGTCTGTCCATGTCTTCACACTATGTTTCTTTTTTTTCTTTTAGATTTTATTTTTATTTTATGTGTATGAATGTTTTGCCTGCATGTATATAAGTGTACCATGTGCATGCCTGGTGCCTACAGAGGTCAGAAAAGGGCATCAGAGCCCCTGGAACTGGAGTTAGAAACAGCTGCTAGCTGCCATGTAGGCTCTGGGAAACAAACTGGAGTCCTTTTGCAAGAGCAGCCAGTGCTCTTAACAGCTGACCATCCTCCCAGGCCCATGTCCCCATTTCTATTACTGAGTTACATTATCCTTTCTATTGAAAAGGAGATCAAATTACCTATAAACAGTGGAAACATACAATTCTATTCTCCTAGGTGTTCCAAATGCAACAGAAACAAACAAAACTAATCTCTCTCCCCATCTTTGTGTGTGAAGGGGGATCCTGGGGATTGAATCTAGGTCTTGTGCATCCTAGGCAAGTCTTCTATCACTGAGCTTCACCCCCAAACTCCTAAGTGTGGATGCTTGGATTTCTGACATGAAGCCACAAATGCCTATAGGGCATATCAAACCCATCATCGCATTCAATAAATCCAACAGGACTCTTACACAGAGTGAGCCCTACAGAATGATTGCCAGTTCAAGAAGAAAATAATACAACCCTGACAACTTGGAAAGAGCTAGGTCTTCAATCACTATATATATAAGAGAAATAGTGAGCCTAGCGCAGTCCCCTTCAAACTATTCTCCTGCTTAGGTTCAACATTTACTTCTTTCTTTACTTCAGGAGGTTAACTAGTAATGAAGGAAGAAGGTGAAAATTCCACTCCATTAGGGGACAGCTGCAGCTAAAATATGTCAAAATGAAAGGTCTCCCTTATCTCTGGGGATTCTAAATCCTCTCTCCAGACTGTTCCAATGAACCATCTTCAGTTAATGACATAAGTTACAGTGCTTTCATATTCTTTATCTTCTGCGATTATAAATCCATTCAAACATTTGTAGACAAAAAATGGATCTAAGAATGAATACTGTCAACCAACTAGAGCCTAAAACATATATTGTTCCCATTCCACAGATGAGAAAATGAGTAAGGCTCAAAGACCAAGTGACTTTACCATAAGTAAACGGCAGAGCTGGGACCTGAATTTAGTATTTATTCCCCAGGAGTTACTGAACACACACTACACTTTAGGCAGTGTACTAGGCTCAGAGTCACCTGAACAGCCTATCTGTTCTGTTACTCAGTGAACTCACCTTCACTTCACACTACCATACTTTGTTCATATCCCTAGACTGTGAACAACCTGAGAGCAGCAGAGACCTTTTCTCTCACCTCTGAATTTCCAATGGAAATGTTACTGAAAAGTGGAGCTCAAGAATTTTTTTTTTAATTTATTTTTATGTGTATGAGTGTACTGCCCACATGTAAGAGGGTGTTGGATTCCCTGGAACTGGAGTCATAGATGGTTGTGAGCCATCATGTGCATGTTGGGAGCATGCAAGAGCCGCCACTGCTCTTAACCACTGAGCCATCTCTCAGTCCCCTATTACTCATTAAACTGAATTAATTACTAAATATAGTTGGTCTTCCACCATAAACAAGGAGCTCTAAAAATAAGACAATGAACAAATCTTTGTTCTAAAAATTTGCTAAGTTTAGTGCTGGTGAGCAGATTACAGCAGAAAAACAAAAAGCCCACTTAGTCACTGTATAGGACTGCACTGTTTTCTCTGATAGTCACTAGGGACATTGCTTTTCTTATTGAAGTTTTTGATTTTAATACAATATAATTTAATGGTATTTAGATCCTCTCCCTGACATTGCTGTTTTAAATTAAAATTAAAAAGAATTAGCAGCTATTGTATTGTACAGCACAGATATATTAAAATATAAAAATACATTTGGTTTGGTGTGGTGGCACACACCTGTAATCTCATCAACTGGGAGGCTGAGGCAGAAGGACTGTTGAGTTCAAAGCTGGCATGGGATACAGTATGAGACCGGGTCTCAAAATGTTAAAAATAGGCCAGTGAGATTGATCAGCAGATAAAAAGGCTGTCCAAAAGCCTGATGACCTGAATTCAATCCCTGGAACCCATATACAAAAGCCAGGGGCATCTGTAATCCTGGTACTTCTACGGCAGTATGGGAGGTAGACACAGGAGAATAACAGGAATACACAGCCCAGTAGAAATCAAGAGACCTTGCCTCAACAAGGTCAAAGAGAAAACAGACTCCCAAAGGTTGTCCTCTGACTTCCTCACATTCCCATGGCACATGTGCACTGCCCCATGACAGTAATAAAAAGACATTTGTGTGTGTAAAGGTGCACATGTGTGTAGGAGTGAGCACTGTTTTGGTTACTGTCCTTGTTTCTAGCAAAGAATCCATCAAACATGATTTCCTGAGTAACAGAATTGTCTTCCAATATTCATAAGAAGGTCCCCTCTTGATCACACCTGAGTTCATGCCAGTAAGGTGACATGCACATCCCCCGCCCCCCCGAAAGCCCCAGATAGCTCCTGGATGGGGCTGGTCTCACACACACACACACACACACACACACTAAATCAATAAAGTGAGTTGGCACATGCAGCCCCACAACCAAACTCTCACTTCCAGGAATAAGGAACAGGGAGCTGGAGAAAGCTTTATAAAAACTTCCTCACAAACCGATGCATATAGCTTATTCAAACACCAGGAAAGTGCAGAGAGAGAACGAAAGCCCTCAGCCCACTCTACTCATACCTGCCCTGTTCGATGTCCCTGAGTTGTACCCTCATTATAAAATGGCAAAGGTACAAAGGTAAATAAAGTATTTCCTGAGCTCTGTGAACTATTCTGGTTGAATTACTTACTTTGTCATCTCCCCTCCTGTCTCCCAACAAGGTCTCATTGTGCAGCTTTGACTGGCCTGGAACTCACTATATAGAACAGGCTTGCTGTGAACTCACAGAGATACACTTGCTCTGCTCCCCGAGCACTGGGATTAAAGGTATGGGCCACTGTGCCTGGCTCATTTGCTTTTTTTATGTAGCTCAGGCTGGCTTCAAATTTATTATACAATCAAGATGGCTTTGAACTCCTGATCCTCCTGCCTCTATTGCCCATGTGACATAATTATCACTGTGCACCACTATACTTGGCCTACTCTAGTAAATTAACAAACTAGGGAGTCATGAGAACCTCCAAATTAAAGCTGATTGGTCATTTGTAGGGACTTCTAAAGTAGGGGTAATCTTGTAGGACAGAGCTCCTTGAACTGCGGGATCTCATATTAATGCAAGATTTATAATGCCAAAGTGAACTGAAAATTGTTGGCTATCTTGTTTGTGTCTATAGAAATGAAAAACTGGTTAGTGTGAAAAAAAAAATCTATAACATTATCGTCATCACATAAAGTTCTAGTCAACAACAGTAGAGAGGCAAGTTTAAAGTCAAGGAGGCTCCGAGAGTAAGGAGAATGCCACTAAGCCTGATGACCTGAGTTCAATCCCTGGAACCCACACGGTGGAAGGAGAGAACACCAACTCCTGTAAGCTGTCCTTCAACCTCCACATGAATGTAATCACATGTTCCCATACCCCACCCACATACACAAAACAAAAAAATCAATGTTTTAAAAGAAAATCTAGTTTCTATCTGAACACCAGAAGAGGTCTACAAACTCAATAGTAGTTAAAGGGCTCTGAGAACAGAATCTGGAAAAGTATTCAAATTAGAGCCTCCTGCATCAAATGTGTTAAGTTCTGATCACACCATAGTCACTTCATTGCTCAGTTCTTCCAGGGTGGGACCTAACAATGTCTGCCCTTGGAAAGGCCAAGACATCATAGGGAAGCCAACTGTTCAAGTTATCCACAAAACCTACACAAGATGCCAGGATTAAAGCTCATAGTTTCTACCTAATTATTGGGCTCCCTTAGTTCTCTGAGTCTAACACAGCTGTCAGACTTGACAGATTCACTTGTAAGCTGTCAGCTGCTATCACAAGCATTATCTGACAGGGAACAGACACGAGTGAGGTGAAAACTGACTGCTAATAGGTAGCAGGCCTTTAATCTCCACACAGTCCCCACAGTGTCACATAAATGCCCAAGTAAAAATGGCACTGGCAGCCATGGTAAGCACACTAACAAAAATCTGTCTTTAGGCAGAAAGAGGTGCACATCCTATAGTGGAGGAGGATGAGTTCCACCTCGTCAAGTCCCAGCCTATACAAAATGAGGAACTTAATTACAGACTGCCAAAGGCCAGCTTGAAAACCACTGGCAGGCCATTTCTAATGGCAAGATGCAATATGCAGATCAGTGGTCTCCAAGGATAAATAAAGGCATGGCTTTATGAGTCAAAGAACATCAGCAGGGCAGGGCTGGAGAGATGGCTCCTCAGCTAAGAGCACTGCTTGTTCTTGCAGAAGACCTGGATTTGGTTCCCAACACCCACATGGCAAATAACTCTCTAACTCCAATCCCAGGGGATCCAACACCCTCTTCTGACCTCTACTGTCACTGCATGACCCAGGTGCACTTACATACACGCAGGCAATACACTCATACATGTAAAATAAAAGTAAATAAATTTTTAAAAAAGATCATCTGCCAGGCTTTTTTGTTATTGGAAGATCTTTGTGAATTCAAGGTTAGCCTGGTCTACACAGGGAGCTCCAGGCCAGTGAGAGCTACATAGTGAGACCCTGTTTCAAAAACAAACATATCACCCAAAATCACACACACACACACACACACATGTATGTATATACACACTAAGCATACAGTCTTCAAAAGGGCAGAGCCCTTGAGGGGAATGCTATACAAATTCTTCTACAACTAGTGTATACTACCACACCTGACATTTTTAAAATTTTTGACGGGATCTCCCTAGTCCCAGCTCATCTGGAACTATGTAGAGAGGCTGAACTAGGTATCACAGAGATCTGCATGCCTCTGCCTCCCAAGTGCTTGGATTAAAAATGTATACCACCACACCCAGAAATTTTATTTATAGGCATGAGCCACCACATCAGACTCTGTTTCATAGATCCTAAAATTCACTTGTGTGAAAATGACAGTCTTACTATGGCAGCCCAGGCTAGCTTCAAATTTACCATAGAGCCCAGACTAGCCTCAAACTCATATCCTCCTGCCTTAGCATCTTCAGTGCTGGGTTTACAGGTGTGTCCCACTACACCTAGCAAGATTCATTTTCTTCTCATTGTATCTGAGATTGAGATACTTTTTTTTCATTTTTTAGAAGTGTGTATGCGGAGACCACAGCAAGACAGTAAGCGTCTTCCAAGATTACTCTTTGCCTGACTGCTTTGAGTCTGGGCCTCGGACTAAATTGAAGCTTGCAGTTTAGGCTAGGCTGAGAAAGCTCTTGGGATCCACCTGTCTCTGCCCTCCAATGCTGGGATTACTGGCATGCAGACCATGCCTGCCTTTTTGTGGGGGTACTAGGGATTTCAGCTTAGGTCTTCACACTTGCAGAGCAAATGCTCTTACCTACGGAGCCATTTCCTATGCCTCTTTGTTTTAGTGAGACAGTGCCTTACTATGTAGCCTTTGGCTGTTCTTGAGTCCTCCTGTCTCTTCTTCCTGAGTGCTAGGATTACAGGCTTGGGTCACTAGACGTGGCCAAGTGTTTCTTCTAATCTTTTAAAAACAAGTATCATCTACTTGGTGCTCAGTTACGAAGTCTAAGATCAAACTATGATAGACTGAGTATTTGGTAAAGGTCCAGTCTGTTTCCAAAATTGTACTTTGGAGTGCTGTATCCTCACACAGCATAAGAGCAACAGGTGTAATGCTTCCTGTAATCAATGGTGTCTTCCAACAGCTATCAGTCAGACAGCTTTTGATGGAACCGTGTGAAAACCTTCCATTAACCTTTCTAGTTAGACGAAGCATCAGTGTCTTAGATATATAGTTACTGGCGATGTAGGTGTAGCTCAGTGGGAAAACATGCATGTACAAGGCCCTGGATTCAATCCTACATCAAAAAATTAAGTTAAATAAAATAAACACATTAAAATATTAATAATTGGGGCTGGAGAGATGGCTCAGCAGTTAAAAGCACTGACTGCTCTTGCAGAGGCTTGATTCCCAGCACCCACACGACGACTAACCACTGTGCCCAACTCCAGTTCCAGGGGACCTGACACCCATTTCTGACTTGAGTAAGTACTGCATGACATGGGTGCACTTACACACATGCAGGCAATATTTTCATACACATAAAAAAATAATATTTTAAAAAATGTTAATAGTTTCCAAAGTTTGTGATAACTATATATAAAAATGCCTATTTCCAACCAGGGTGGTAAATATTTGTTAATCTCAAAGATCATGTTTTAGGCTGACAAGATGGCTCATCCAGTAAAGTGCTTCCCCCCGCCCCCATGATCTCAGTTTGAGCCTCAGAACTGTAACCCAAGCACTCCTATAGGAAGATGACAGGCAGAGTCCAAAGAACTGCCTGGAAACTAGATTATACAACCTTGTAGAAACAAGAGACCCTTCCTCAAAATAAGGAGACCCTGTCTCAAAAAAACAAAAAAGAAAACAAAACCCACATAAAGCAACTGAGACTACTCTCAGCATTCTAATCACTACCAGAAATAAAATAAAATAAAATAATCAAAAAATTGTCTAAAAAACGTAGAACCTACAGCTAGGATGTGGTGGGTTATAGTTCAAAAAGTGATGAAGGGCTGAGTTCAAGTTATAGGTTCCCACCTTGCTTCCGACAGCCTGGGATTTTGACAAAGGCTCCATAGTCTGTCACCATAGCAACCTGTTAAGACAAAAACAAAACAAAACAACAATCAATGCCATACAATGAGAATCAATTTTTTGTCTTTTTCTTTCTTTCTTCCTTCATTCCTTCCTTTCTTTCTTCTTGACACAGACTCTCAGGTAATGCAGACTGGCCTCAAACTCACTATGTAGGCAAGGCTGACCACGAACTTTTATTCCTTTCAATGCCTTTGTTTCCTCTTGAACAATCACCATTTCAGCTTTACCATAACAAAAAACAGCAAAAGAACTAAATAAGATAATCACCTGTACTGCTCTTTACTGACATTCTGAATACTTACCACACAAAAACACTTCAAAATCCAAAGGACTAGGCCTAATATAATGGGATACACCTTTAATCCTAGCACCAGGGAGCCAGAGGCAGGTTCTGTGAGTTCCAGACTGGCCTGATCTACACAGCAAGTTCTGAGCCAGCTAGCACTATGCTGAGACCCTGCCTCAAAACAACAACAACAACAAAATCCTTACAACTATATAAAACTGGCAGTTAGTCACATTTGAAAGACAATAAATTGATGAGAAAGAAATTTATCCAAGGTCCAAACTAGCAAGTAGCAGAGCTGGAACTTAAGCCCAATCTTTTAAAAATATTTACTTAAAAAATATTTCTTTACGTGTATGGGTGTTTTGCCTGCATGTATATAAGGGCACCTCATGCATACAATGCTCAAGGAGGCCAGGAGAGGGCATCAAATCCCCTAGAACAGGAGTTATAGGCAGTTGTTAGACACTGTGTGGGTGCTGAGAACTGAACTGCATCCTTTGTAAAAATAGCCAGTGCTCTTAAACCCTGAGCCACCTCTTCAGCCCTTTAATGATTAATTGTAAGGGCCAAAAGCAATGTGACATTATTTCTTGACTATTTTCTTCTGACAACAGTCCTAGCAAGTGTGTTAGCAAGTCCTGTGTTGTAGAGGAGAGAGTTTAGGTGTGGAAAGAACAAGGATTTGGAGTAAAAACTGTGGTTTCTGCTCCTAGTTGTGCCATTTCCCACTTGTGGGATACTGAAACCAATTTGTCTTTCAGGGCTAAATTCTCCCTTGTTCTCATTCTGTAGACACAGATAACAAAAGATACACATCATATACATTCGGTGGCATATAACATTTTAATCATTTACAGTATGAGACAATGAAGCACAGACATATTAAGAGTGGTAGAAAGCCATACAACTTAGAATCAAGCAAGGAACAGGTCCCCTGATTCCTAGATCAGCATCTCCTACTTCACCGAATATTGGTACTCATTTCCCTACCTGATGGAATAAGATTTGTTTTTGTTTTTTGAGACAGGGTCTCCTAGTAGTCCCAGATGGCCTGGAACTCTCTATGTAAACCAGGCTGGCTCAAACTCACAGAGATCACTCTGTCTCTGCCTCCCAACTAGACAGAATAAAAAATTTTAAACTTACATTCTCCTCTTTATTTGTTTTTGCTTTTTTGAGTCAGAGTCTCACACATAGGCTGTCCTCAAACTCATAGCAATCCCTCTTCCTCAGCTTCCCAAATGCTGAGACTGTATGCACAAACCACTACACCTGGCTTTTTAGTTGTTTTTATTTTTTTACAGTATATGTGTGTATGTGTGTGTGTGTGTATACATGTGTCTATGCCATGGCATGTGTGTGGATGTCAGAGGACAATTTGCAGGAGTCCATCCTTTCTTTCTACCACGTGGGTTCCAGGGATCAAACTCAGGTTGTCAGGCTTAGAAGAAAGCACCCTTACTCACTGAACCATCTCACCAGCCCTTCTCTGCCCATTTTTAAATGAGGACATTGGAACAGAACACTTGAACTAACTCTCTACAACACAGAATAAAGGGTTATAAGTCAAAAAACTCCTGCAGTACACAGAGGAAGCAGCTATGCTGAAGTAGTATCAAACAGTTCCCAAGAAACAGCAAAATAATGCAGGCACATAAAATGAAGGGAAGGTGGAGCCAGAGAAAGGACTTTGAGAAAGATGTTAGAGATTAGCTGGCCCATCCAGGCACAATGGCTTGCACCTACAAACCAAGGATGAGGGTGAGCGGGTGGAAATGAGGCAGAAGGATTGCCATGAATTTGAGTTTAAGGCCAGCCTGCGTCCAGGCTAGCCTGGGCCACAGAGAGAGACCCTGTCTCAGACACACATAGAGATAGGCTCCTATTACTTTTCAAATGAAATAAATGAAGATTAGAAATCCAAAGTATGTTACCCAAGTTCACAAAGCAATTTGTTCTGTGTGAAAAAAGGTCCCATAGATGAAGTACTTCCACTTTTAATTAAAATAATAACAAATTTCTTCTTCTGTACCAACTTAAGGCACTCAGACTGACTTTTGCTCTAGGATCCTAAAAAAGGGGCAAAGAGGTCTCATGCTATAAGACAACATTATTAAAGGGCAGAATTACCCGAAAAACTTAACAGCAGCATCTGGAAGTTAGAGCACAAACTACCTTGCTGCTGTAAATTAAGACAGTCTAACTTTTCAATCCTGAAGCTCCAGGGTGACATCATCACCTTTAGAGGTAATAACAGATCTTAATTTGGCCTCTCCCAAAAGGAAAAGTTTATGTGCTTTAGAACAGATGCGTTCAACTGTCGGGTAAGGAACAGGCATTCTTGCCTATTTCCAGCACCAGGTGTTTCCATCACTGTGTCTCCCAAGGTGCAGAGTTGAAATGAACAAGATGGTACCTGCCACAGATGAGCATAGTCAGCCTGATGTCCCAAGAATAATTACTCAAATGGCTCAGGGGGGAAAATTAGTAATTATCTCAACTGAAAATCAGGCTTTGAGTAAAATGAATTTCCCATCTTCAGATCAGTGCCCTCCATGACTCTGAAATTTGTTCTCCTCATAATATAAATAAATTTGAGGTTCAGAGGTCCTTGTCCAAAATTAGAGAGTAGCATAGCCAGGTAGAGAAGAGAAGTGTTTTGACTTCCAGTCCAGTGGTAGTTCCACCTTACTAACACTAATCTCCTCCAGCACTTCTTTGCCTCGGGGAAGACTAAGACAAATCCTAACTGCCATTGCCATGCCTGTACCCCTTCCAAACTTACCAGACACTGGAGCAAGATCTCAGAGGATAAGAGACAGATGTCAGCTTTACATCTATGCAATCCCTGGACACTCCCCACCCCTGCTAAGCCCACTAAGAGAAGAACCCCTAGAACAGGAGATGGATCTCCAGTTTCTTTAAGGACAATTAGTCCTATAAGCTCGGGTACAGTTTTATTCCAATATTCATAGAGCAGCTATGTATACAAGATATCATGTCAGGGAATATGTAATAAAAACTTTAACAAAAGAGATGCCTGGTGGTTAAGAACATCAGCTTCTCTTGCAGACAACCTAGGTTCAGTTCCCAGCACCCACATGATGGCTAACAACCATCCATACCTCCAGTCTCATAAGCTCTGACACCTATTCTGACCTCCAGGGGCATTGCATGACACAGGTGCACTTACATGCAGGCAAAACACTCATGAATTGCCAAGATAATTATTACAAGTAGGTAGCTAAATTAAAATGTTACTGTGATAAATGCTATAATAGAATTATACAATCTGATCCACTATTTCCTACCTATACCTCAATTCAGTTAAGACAATTCTTTTGGATCTTTTGGTTCTCCAATACATTAAAGTACAATCAAACAATCCCACTGATAGCTTGTTTAAAAACAGACTTGAAAGATTTATCATCCAGCTTTACCATTCAGTAATCCTTGGGTGATTGTGATTAGCTAACTTTTATTTTTAAAAAAATATTTTATTTTTATTTTGTGTATAAGTATATTGCCTGCATGTGTATAAGTGTACCTGTGTCATGTAATGCCAAAGGAGGTTAGAAGAGTGTGTCAGACGCCCTAGAACTAGAGTAACATATGGTTGTTAACTGCCACGTGAGTGCTGGGAATCGAACTTGGGTTCACTGCAAGAGAGCAGTCAGTGCTCTTAACCACTGAGCCATCTCTCCAGCCTACCTAAGTCATTTTTAAAGATTTATTTTACTATTTTTAATTTTATGTGTGTGTCTATATGTCTGTAGCTAATCCATGTGAGGTATCCTCAGAAGCCAGAGGGCTCAGATTCCCCCTAGAGCTAGGGTTACAGGTAGTTGTGAGTCACCTGGAGTGGGGGTTGGGAACCAATCTTGGGTCCTCTGGAGGAGCAGTATGTGCTTTTAACTGCTGAGCCATCTCTCCGGCCACGACTAAGTTATTTTTTAAAGCATCCTTTTCCTTTTTTGTCTGTTTTTACTTTTTATTAGTTTGTTTCAAACAGAATAACACACTGAAGCCCAGGCTAGTCAAGAAGTTGGCCTTCACCTCCCAAGATGGGATTAAGTGCTTGTACTACCACACCCAGCTCAAAGCACACTTTTAGAAAATGTACTCCTAAACTGGACATGGTGGCATGGGCCTTTAATCCCAGCACTCAGGAGGCAGAGGCAGGTGGATCTCTGTGAGTTACAGGCCAGCTGAGGCTACAGGGAGACCCTGTCTCAGAAAGACCAAAAAAAAAGAAAATGTACTCCTGAAATAGCAATGAGAAGTATAAAGTTCTCCAGCACTCTAGAGGCAGAGGCAGGGAAACCACAAGTTCAAAGTCAGCCTGGGTCATACAGGAAGTTCTAGACCAATCTATGCTACCCAAAGGACACCCTGTGTGGAAAGAAAGAAAGGGAGGAGGAGGAGGAAGAGAAGAGAGGAAAGAGGAGAAAGGGATGGAAGAGAAATTTAAAAGAGAGATGCTTGGTAGGAAAGTGCATGATTAGAAAGAATTATGTCAGACCAGTCAGGGTGACGTAATATGTTAGAAAGAGAGAGAAAAGAGAAAATCATGTGTTAGTCTGTACCTAATGTTGTAACAAAATGTCATAGTTGTATGACTCATAATAGAAATTTATTCCTCACAGTTATGCAGCCTCTAACCAAAGGGTAGAATCTAAGATGTACTGTAGCTGTGTCCTCCAGAGTGGATGATTACTGTGTTCTCACAAGAAAAAGAACAGAAAAGCCAGGCAACTCTCTGATGCCTGTTTCATAAGGGGCATTGATCTTACTCACAAAGTAGTTTGAATGGCTATATCTCTTTCAAATTGTGTATTAAAACCTAATCCTTGATGCAACAGATTTAAAGGTAGGAATTTCAGGAAGTGTGTTTAGTCAGCTTTATACCTCTATAATAAAACAGTTTCAAAGGTTTCAATGACCCATCACTTTAGGCCTTTGTTGAACACATATCATCATGGCTGGCAGCATATAATAACAGAGTTACTTTCCTCATGGTAGTCAGAAACAAAAAGAAAGAGAAGGCTCCAGGGGCAAGATATGTCCCCAAGGGCACCCCCTACAAAGACCCGCTCTCTTCAACTAGGTTGCACTTCCAACAGCCTGTCAACTTACGAACTCATTGTGTCAGTTACTTTCCCCACTGCTGTCACAAAATACCCAACAAAAGTGGCCTAAGGAAGCTTCATCTGGTTCACATTAGAAGTTAGAGTCCACCACAGCAATGAAGGGCAGGACAGCGTGATCAAGAAGCAGATAGTCACATCACATGCACAACCAGGAAGCAGAGAAGGATGAGTGCCAGTGCTCAGCTCACTCTGTCCTTTTCATACAGTCTAGGACACCCATCCATGGGGTCCCCACGGCTGCCCACATTTAGGATGGGTCTTCTCTCCTCAATTTACCTAGAAACTCCCTTACAGATAAGCCCATAAGTTTGTCTCTAATGTGATTCTAACTCCTGTCAAGTTGAAAATCAATACTAACTATTACTCCTATTAATAAATTAATCTGATGCTAAGGTCAGAGCTCTCATGATCTAATCACTTCCTATAAGCCTCACCTCTGAATACTGATGAATTGGGGACCAAACCTTCACATACTGGTCTTTGAGGGATACTTTATATTCAAACTATAACATAACAGGAAGTGACAAGATTGTACGGGCTCTGCTATCGTAAATGGATCAATACTTATAAGGGCTTGAGGAGATTTATACTTCCTACCATGTGAAAACAGCATTTGTCCCCTCCAGAGGAAGCAGCAACAAGGCTACATCATGACCTAGAGTGCAGCCTACACCATACACCAAATTTGCTCCTATCTTGATTTTGGACTTCCCAACCTCTAGAATGGTGAGAGGTATCCTTATATTCTTTATTAATTACCCAGCCCCAAGTATTTCATTATAGCAACACAAAGGGACTGACACACAGCATATGCAAAAGTCCTGAAAAGAAAGCAGGACCTGAGTGTTCAGACCTGTAATGTGGGTCTGGAGGGATGGCCTGATGATTAAGAGCACTTACTGCTCATAGAAGGGACCCAGGTTCATTTCCCAGCATCCACATGGCAGCTCACAACTGTCTATAACTCCAGTTCAGGGGATTCTCTGCTTGCATTGCATGCACAATCATGTACTAAGATAGATGGAAGCAAAACACTCAAACACATAAAAACTTAAAAAAAAAAGCTGTAGCCGGGCTTGGTGATGCATGCTACAGGGAAACCCTGTCTCAAAAAGACAAAAAGAATTTAAAATATAAGTTAGAGGGGCACTGAGGTACCAAATGAAGGTGTCAAGTACACAGATGTCTATAGCTTACAGAAGATACGTGTGTTCCAGAGGCCCCAGTGGCCAGTGATCCATTCAGGATCATCTCAAATGGACAGGAGAACAACCTGGATGCTTTTCTCCCTCAATGCATTCTTAATATAGGAGATTTCAAAGTTCAAACTATACCTCTCCTTGGAAAATAGTGTAGAGTGCAGGCAAGTTTTCCATGGTCTCAGGCCTTCCTGAATTCATCCTTATATGTTCTATGGCTCCTCCATTTCTCTTCTGCTACAGCTAATTCAAGTGTCCTGTCACAAAAAAACAAGAAACAATTAGAGAAATATCTGTATTAAAGAAGAAATGAAGGGTTGGAGTTATGACTCAGTCACTAAAGTATCTGCCACACAACCATGTAGACTTAAGTTCAGATCTTCTCATACCCACATGAATGCCATGCATGGTGGCACATGTCTGTAAACCCAGTTCTGGGGGGGGGATAGAGAGAGGCAGAGTCACAGAGCTCATTGCTAATAAGCCAAGACAAATTGGTGAGTTCTAAGTTTGGTGAGAGACCCTGTCTCAAAAAGTAAAGTGAAGGGGCTAGTGAGATGGCTCAGAGGCTGTTCTGTTCTTGCAGAGGACCCAAGCTCAGTTCCCAGCACCCAAACCCAGCAACTCACAACTGCCTATAACTCCAGCTTCAGGGAATTCAATGCCTCTGGCCTCTGAGGGGACCTACACATATATAGATTTTTAAAAAAAGGGGGGGGGGAGGTATATAGTAAAGGGCAATCTAAGGAGACACCCAACACGGACCTCTGGTTTCCACATGCATGCCCGCACAGGCATTAAATCTGAAGAAACTCCCAAGAGACGAGTCAAAGGTGTCACATTGATAGTCTCTATCATAGAGCCCTTAATCTTGTGTCCTTAAAATAAACTTGCTTTTTTTCTGCTTTGACCAAGGGAAGATTATCTATCATCTATCTATCTATATCAACTTACCTACCTACTTGCACTTTGGAGGCAAGGGAAGCCTGGGCTACATAGCAAGTTCCAGGTCAACCAAGACTACATAGTTAAACTCTTGTCTCAAAAAAAAAAGAAACCTTTTTTTTTAAAGAATTTTATGTGTGCATGCCTGAGTGTATGTACGTACACCACCTGCTCTCAGGTTCCTCCAGTAAAGTGCTTGCTAAACAAGCATGAGGACCTGTGTTCCACCCCCAGCACCAAGTAAAAAAAAAAATCCAGATACAGTTTGCATGCTTGTAATCCCAGTGTTGCAGAAGCAGAGACAGAAGGATCCCTGGGGCTGGGTGGCCGGTCTAGCAGAAGCAGTGAGCATCAGGTTCAATGAAAGACACTGTCTCAAAAAAGAAAGTGGAGAGCAACAGAAAGACACCTGATATCAATCTCTCATCTCCATACAGACACATACATACCTGCACACACAAACTTGCACACACATACAAATACACAGAGAGAACGGCAGCTGATCTGTCAAGTCTAGAGAAATGCCTCATAAACAAGTTAATTTCAAGTTTTACAGCCTGACTGAATTCAGCCTCTTCTACTTCCCAGATATGTATTTTCATGTCTAGCCTTTCCCTTCTCCCTGCCCAGCATCCCTCACCTCAGATCAGAACAAGTGTTATTAATCAGAATTGTACGGTTCTACTAAGAGACTTTTTAAAATTCCTGCAACATTTGGAACAGTCAAAGTGAGGTTCAGAACCTGTAACAACAACACCAGGGACATCTGAAATGAGCCCAGCCTCTTAAGACGTTCCTTAGTTCTTACTTCCTCTCCTCACAGTCATGGAAAGAGCAATACAAGCAGAAAGGAATCCAGCTGTCCCTTGCAGAATCCTGATGTGATAAGAGGACAAAAAGCTACATCTAAAACTCTCCTGCTTTCTCTGCCTGTCCAACAGAAAATTTGCTTTGTTTACCTTGTTTTATTTTGCTTTTTGCAGTGCTGAGGAGTGAAACCAAATTATATCCCTAGCTCTTGGTTTTACAAAACAGAATCTCACTATATAGCCCAAGCTGGCTTCAAACTTGAAATTCTTGTGCCTTTGCCATCCGAATGCTGGGACTGCAGGCATGAACCTCCACATCTGACTCCCTGTGTAACTGGGGGGCGGGGAGGGTGAAGCAGGGCCCCACTCTAACCTGGGAGGGACTAGACCTTATAATGTAGCCCAGGATAGCCTTAGGTTTCACAGCAATCCTGCTTCAATCTCTCAAAGCTGGGAGTGCAAGCTTATGCCAAGAAATGACTTGATTCCTCTCAGTCATTCAATGCACTGCCAAATCCTACCCAGTTTACCTCCCAGCTATCTCAAGAGTCTGTTTAATTCTCTGCAGTTCCACATCAACTCAGTCCTCACTGGCATCTCTGACAATTACCAATGCATGCTCCCTGAATGGTCTATTTGCCTCCAGTGGAGCTCCCCTCATCATTCCAATCTATTCACACCATTAAGCCTGGGGGAATCAAGCCATCTCCTCCACCACACCCCCACTTCCTTCATGAGGAAAAACTTTCGCTCGTTTCCCATTAATTTGAAAGTAAAAGCTACAAACTCCTGCAAAGTCTGACCTCCATCTTCATGCAGTAACATACTATCTCCACTCTCTCTCTCTCAGCACATAGGCTCTTTGTGTCTTTTAGTCTTCTTCCAACTGATAGAGGACCTCTGCACACGCTGTTCTGTGCACAATGTTCTACCTTCCCCTAATTAGAACTGACCCATCAGATAACAGGCAGCCCAGGCTTCTTGTCTTCTGAAAGGCCTTCCTGTTTATATTAGCTACTCAGGGCATGCGGTATCTCTCTCTAGCGGTATCTCTCTCTCTCCAATCAGCTAGTGAGATTTAACATGTTTGACACTAACGCCCTAAGATCAGGGCCCACGTTTCTTCACTGTGTTCCCCAACGCTCTGCACAATAAACATTACTTGGACCACTAAAGAGAAGGCCTGGTTCAGAGGCAGGAATCTCACAACATTGTGCTCTGGGGAAGCCGTGGGGCATGCCCTCCATCACTGTCTCTCTCGGTGGGCATAAATTAAGCCCTAATAGAAGACCAGGGACAGAAACTAGTCGGCCTCTTCCAAACCGGGCGCTGGGGGAGACCAAGAGCAGGCCTTTTCTCAGGGAACGCCAGCACAGTGCTGGACAAAGGAGGCGGCGTTGAAGAGAGCAGTTGTCAAGCGCTGATCCGAGACCCCAAAGCTCTGTCCACCCAGCCAAGGGACTACTCACCACAGCGGAGAACTCAGGGGACCCTCTCCCGCCCCCCGCTGTCGGAACCTGGATGAGAAATGACAGGCTCGGGCCTACCACCGAGGCGCAGCCTCCGGATTCCAGAATCCACCCGCCCCAGCTCCCACACACTCACTCCGCGCAGACTCCCAGCTCCAGGGACGCAGCATAGTCCGGAAAACTGTGCCAGCCCAGCGCGTTCACACCCACAAGGCACAGCGCGCCTAGGAGGGACGGCACCCCCGCGCGCCTATCCCGGAGTCGCGCTCTGCAACGTCATCAGGAGACAGCCAATCACAACAACACAGCCAGAGGGCGGTGCAGAAGTGAATGCTGGAACTCTATTGGTCACCTCGTACCGGAAGTTCTGGAGGAAGGACCCAGTGGGAGCCAATCACGCAGCGTCTGAGGCCGGCGGCGCGGTCCGTGGCGGCGCTGAGGAGAGCGGCCGCCGCCATGATAGAGCAGCAGAAGCGCAAAGGTCCGGAGCTGCCGCTTGTTCCTGTCAAGCGGCCGCGCCATGAGTTGCTGTTGGGAGCGGCGGGATCGGGCCCCGGAGCCGCACAGCAGCAGGCGACGCCGGGGGCTTTGCTGCAGGCGGTAAGTGGACAGGCAGCCGGGCCCTCGGTGCTGCATCGGTGATCCGGCGCCGCGGGGACGGGAAGAGTGCACACCTGAAGTTAAAGAGATCTCTGTGAAAATATGTTATCCTGCCTATGTTCACTCCGGTCTCCCTGCCTGCCTGTCTTCAGCCTTTGTAGCGCCCTCCGAGCTGGCATCACAGTCAGTTAAAATCTAGGGCTCGAAATCAAGACCCGAGCTTCCGCATCCTAAATCTTGCAGGGATCCAGTGTAAAATAAACATTCAGAGGAGATTGTAGAGTGGATGGATAAATAAATAAATACAAAGGGAGAGAGGGAAAGATTTAGGATGGGACGTGAGTGATGCTGCCTCGTTTTGCTAACCTGGACAGTTTACTTTCCCCTTAGTCTACGGTAATTAACGTGGATTGACTGCCGTGTTAGGTATTTTACATGCGAAATCGTCATTAATTGAGATAATAACATAAGAGGAACTTATTTTGCAAATGGGAAAGCAAACTCTTATTTTATAATTTTTAAAATTGGAATTTATGCTCCTTAACTACATGTACTGTAAAATACAATTAGTAATCACTAATAACTTCTCCTGCTATAATTGGTTCAGATGAGGAAATTTGTAATGTGTGCCCCCTGCCTCAGTCATCTCTCAGCAAATCTTCTTGGCATGGCCTTTAAAATAGATAAAGTAAGCAAATGATGTAGGGTTGTAGTTCCAACTGTCTGGAGACTGACGGAGATTTCTTTGAAGAGAGGAGTTAACTGCCCAATATAACATCAGTTGATTGGTGAAAATACTTTGTGAAGAGGAAATATTTAAAAGGAGCCAAATAAAGGGCAAAAGACTGTTGTGAGAGACGTCTTTACATGTAAAGATCCTGAGGCAAAAGTGAGCTTAACATGATTAGGCAGTCAGAAGTTGACTATCAGAGCAGAGCAAGACAGGAGAGCTGACAACAGGCCTGTGTTAGAATGTCTGGGGGAGTATCAATTGGCGTTCAATGAGCAGAGCTGCCATTCTCTAAGCAGTTACTCGCTTTGTACTCCCCATCCCTCACTCCACCCCCAATTTTACCCTGTGTAAATTTTGCCTGTGTACAGTGGTTACGTCACACTTCTCTTTTGTTTAGGGACCTCCAAGATGTTCTTCCCTTCAGGCCCCAATCATGTTGCTCTCAGGACATGAAGGAGAAGTATACTGCTGCAAGTTTCACCCCAGTGGATCCACCTTAGCATCTGCAGGATTTGACCGGCTGATATGTAAGGCACAGTTTTTGAATCTGAAGTTATTGCCCTCTGCCAAATAAGGTTTTTGTTGTTGTTTTGTTTCATTTTGTTTTTTTTTGGGGGGGGGTATTTTTTGTTTGTCTTGGGTGCCACAGAAGTTATCAGTCTAAATTTGTAAGTTAAACTACATGGATAACATGATAAAATCAGGGTTTAAAGTGCTGAATGATCACTTAAATGTAGAATGTGGGTCTATACTGTATAGTAAATAAAAAGAAGGAACCATTTTAACTAATTAGAAAGTGGGTTGCTTTATAAAGACAAGTCTTGAGCTGACTTAACAAGAGAAATAGTTTAGCCTCAGTAGGTTAGAGAATTAACAAGAAAGAGAATTTCCTATTTAGAAGGACATGAGATCTTCACGGGCTAGATGTGCATGTCTTTAATCCCAGCTCTCAGGAGGCAGAGGCAAAGGCAGGTGAATCTCTGAGTTTGAGGCCAGCCAGGGATATATGACATAGTGAGCCCTGTTTAAAAAAAAGATGTGAGGCCTTCTTAATCCACACCCAGGATCCTAGTACATTGGGAAGAAGGATGGGATACAAAGTGATTGCTGCCAGATTCTCAGCTACTAATCAAAAATACCCATATTTGAAAAATAAATGGAGGCTGGAGAGATGACTCAGCACTTAAGAGCACTTGTACTTACAGAGGACCTGATTTCAGTTCCCAGCCACATTAGGCTGCTCACAGCTGCCTGTAACTCCAGCTCCCCTCTTCTAGTTTCTCCAGACACATAAATATGTACATGCCTACAGAGACAGAAATAAATAATAAATCTTTTTTTAAAAAAAGAAAAAAAAATAAGTAGAAATGAGACTGAGGCTATGTACTCAATGGTCTATCATTTTTCGGTTTGCTCACAAACTCAGAATATAAGAAAAACTACCAACTTTTTAAAAATTAAAACTGATAAAATAGCCCAGTCAGTAAGGACTTGAATTAAATCCTCAGAACCCACATAAAAGGCTGGCTAGGTTGGTTTGTGCTTATAAACTCAGCTCTGGGAGGCAAATAGGTAGGTTGCTGGAGTCTCCTGGCTGGCCCACCTAGCTTACCTAGTAAGCTTAGGCAAGTGAGAGACCCTTTCTCAAAAAAGTAGATTTCTGAGTTCAAAGCCAGCCTAGTTTACATAACCAGGGCTACATAATGAGATCACATCTCAGAAGGAAAGAAAGAAAGAAAACGGGGAGGGAGGGAGGGAGGGAGGGAGAGAGAGAGAGAGAGAAATAGGGCTGGAGAAATGACTCAGAGGTTAAGAGCACTGGCTGCTCTTCCAGAGGATCGGGGTTCAGTTCCCAGCACCCACTGGTGGCTAATTCCAGTTCCAGGGGATCCAGTCCCCTTTTCTGGGCTTTGCATGACAAATGTTTTGCAAGCAAAACATTCATGATTTTTTTTTTTTTTTCAAAAGTGGACCGCACCTGAGGAATAACACCTGAGGATTTTCCCTGGCCTCCACATGCACAAATGCACAAACACACACAAACACAAATTTTAGTTTCAGAAAAATTGGTCTAATTGTTAGAACCAGTGGTGTTTCATATTTCAGAAATATTTGGTTGTTTTATACGCAGTAGTGTGCTTTCATTTGTCTGAAAATACTCATTGGACCCTGTCTTCCTAACAGTATTGTGGAATGTCTATGGTGACTGTGATAACTATGCCACACTGAAGGGACACAGTGGAGCAGTGATGGAACTGCATTATAACACAGATGGCAGGTGAGTGCTCTCTGCATAGTGAAGTGGCAGCTGCTTCTCTAGTTAATTCTTCTTAGTGTCCTTTACCTCTGGCCTTGAGTTTCCTCTCTTGAGAGACTCAAAAACTGCTGAATTTTGGCTGGGTATAGTGGGATAATCCTGTAATTTCAGCCCTGGGAAGGCGGAGGCAGGAGAATCACAAGTTTAAGACCCATGTGAACTATGTACTATAGTCACTGTACAAATTAGAAAATCATCATCACTGTCTTCTAATATGCCAGTACTCCAGAAGGATTTGTTTTCTTTGATAAGACATAAAGCAAAATGTAATTTTTATATATAGAAATTGGCTGTTTTTAGCATGAAGGTAGTAAACTGTATGTTGAAAAAAACAAAGCAAATAGATTAAAAAATAGTCCATGTTCTTACCTCGCCAAAGATACTGCTTATAGTCTACATTTCCCTGAAGTACTTCTCTAACAAAAGTATGTAGTTTTGACATATATGAATTAGATCTGCATAATTTTAGAATGTATGTAGATACTACAAATGTAGTTATATCAAGGTAATCTCATTATATGCATATTACTAACCACTGGTTGCTTTTAAAATTATTTTTATTTTTGTTATGGTGCTGGGGGTTGAACCGAGAGTGTGCATACCAAGCATGCGCTCTACCACCGAGCTGTCTCTCCAGACCTTTCTCTAATTTTTTTTTTTTTTTTTTTTTTTTTTTTTATGGGGCTGGAGAGACAGCTCAGTGGTTAAAATCACTGGTTGACACTCTTGCAGAAGTCCTGGATTCAATGCCCAACACCCACATGGTGGCTAAAAACCATCCATAACTACAGTTCCAGGGGATCTCCAAAGGCATTGTACAACACGTGTACACTTACACATGTGCAGGCAATACACTCATACACATAAAATAAAAAATAAAATGCTTTAAAAAATTACGACATCTTTTGGGGGGGCACATATCACAGAGTACATGTGGGGTCAGAGGACACTTTTCAGGAGTTGGTTGTCTCCTCTCCTCTTGTAGGTCCTGGATATTGAACTCAGATAGTCAGGCTTGGCAACAGGTGCCTTTGCCCTCTGAGCTATCTTGCTGTGCCATAATTTTCCTTCCTTTTTATTTTATTTATTTATTTGTCTTTTTGACACAGGGTCTTCCTGTAGCTCCAGCTGGCCTGGAACTCTATTTTTATTTTCACTAGTCCACATCCCTATATTCCAAGACCTTTGTTATACTAACAGTATAGACAAGGGAGGGTTTGGGGGGTGGGGTGCTTGTGTGCAGGTGTCTGCTTGCCAGAGGGAGGTATCAGGTGTTCTCCCGTGTTATTTTCCACCATATTCTCCTGAGACAAGGCTTCTCACTAAATCTAGAGCTGGATGGGCATCCAGCAAGTCCCAGCAGTCCTCCTGTCTCTACCCCCACAGCACTGGTTAAAGGTGTGCATAGTCACAGCTAGCTTTTTACGTGGGTGCTGGAGCTTTGAACTCAGGTTCTCATGCTTGTACAGCAAGTGCTCTTGCCATCTGAGCCATATCCCGAACCCCATTTTTTTCCATTGTGAAACAAGCTCTTATTAAATTGCTGATGCTGACCTAGAACTTACAATCTTTCTGTCTCAGCCCTGGAGTAACTGGGATTATAGGTATGTGACACTGCACTTGGCTTGTTTTTCATTTCTGACCTCTAAAATCATAGAGTGCTCCATCAACTCTTATTGTCATGTCAGTTGCCATCGTGTCTTACCACTCAGGCAAGCCCGAGTGGACTTTTGGGGGGCCAGCCCGAGGGGTTGGGGATAAGTAGATGCAGAGTCAAGCCGAAGACTCCGGGAGTTGGGTGGAAAGCAGGCCAAGCACGTGGTACTGCAAACTCGTTTATTGAATAGGTGCACAAGGCCTGGATACCTAATGACCTTATGGGGTGGGGTCCCAAATACAGCCAATAGTAAGTTTGCCCCCAAGTAGGCAGGTTCTTTCCAGGTGCTGGTCTCATCTCACAACTAGCCAGAGCATAACACCACATTCACAGGAGCCATGCCTCTATTCCTCCTAGTAGGTAGCCTGGCTAGGCCCACGTTACATTATGCCCCACAAACTCTTACTTAGTATTATATACATTTCAAATAGAGCGTTATAGTGGACATGGTTGCATGCACCAATAATCCCAGCACTTGGAAGACTGAGGATTCAGGTCCAGCCTGAACTACATTTAGTAAGGCCCTTTGTCAAAGAAAAAAGAAAGCAGTTACAACTTAGAAATCATTTTCAAAAACAATCGTCTTTTTTAGACAAATATTGGAATTAGTCAGCTCTTAGATCTGGCTCTGTCTGTCTCACCTCCACCATAACGGGAAGCAAGGCTGTGTCATAGATGTAAGTATCTCAGAGGTGGAAAAGATTGACAGAGCTGCTGTATTGGCTGTGTGATATGAGTCAGGCTTATATAAGTCTAGAACATGAATAGAATTTCCAAAGGCAAGGGAGGCATTCCAGCATCATGTGCTATACACAAAGCACAGTAGGTCAGTGATGTGGAGGAATCTGGCACATTTTGGTGAATGAGAAAGGATTGCTACTATTTCTTTACTTAGCTCTGTTGTGCGTTTCCTCTTTTCTAGTATGCTCTTCTCAGCATCCACAGATAAAACTGTGGCGGTGTGGGACAGTGAAACAGGTGAGAGGGTTAAAAGACTGAAGGGGCATACTTCCTTCGTGAATTCCTGTTACCCAGCCAGGAGGGGCCCCCAGCTTGTCTGCACTGGCAGTGACGATGGTACTGTTAAGGTGGGTATCATCTTGTCTGTGTGGCAGTTTGAGTGGCATAATGTAAATCTTGTTTTGTCTTTCTTCCAGTATTCTGCCCTTCTATGCGCAGCTTAGCTTTAGCACTCATTTCCTACAACATGATTAAAATTTTTCCCTATTTAACATAATACCCTATGGAATTCTCTCAGAACCACAGGATAAATTGCTGCTTGGAATAAATGAGCCATATGGATTTGATTCTGCACTGAGCTATTAATTTTGTGACATTGAGCATTTCACTTTCTGAGCTTCCGTTTCTTAATCTTTAGACTGTAATAGTAATATAAATATCTTACAAGGTTAAGTGAGTTCCAGGTCAGCCTGGGCTACATAGTGAGTCCCAGGCCAACAAGGGCTGCATAGTGAGACCCTGTCTCCAAAAAAAAAACAAACAATAACAAAAGTGCCCAAAGTGATGAGTATAGTCCACATGGCTATGATACCAGATCCCAGTCCTTGGAAGGTTGAGACTGGAGAATGCTCATTCTGATTCAGTGAGTCTGGAATGGTCATTAGAACTTTTTTAATGTTCTTCCACATTTGACCTTTTAGAAGTCACTGAGTTCAACTAGGATCAGATTTCTTTATTTGCAAATAAAGAAAATGCGGCCTAGAAATGAAAACAGAAATTATCTCAATACTGCTTCGGAGGGCCAGCTGTGTCATGAGTTTCATTGTGACACTTTTGTCTTTTATCTTATTGTTAATTTTGAGACAGAATGTCAATAAGTTGTCCAGGTTGGCCCTGAACTCCCTCTGTAGCCCAGGCTACCCTTGAACTTTCACTTCCCCTCTACCTCAGATCTTCAGTCTTCAAAGTAGCTGAGATTATAGGCCTGTAATACCAAACCTTTATTTGGTATTATTAAGTTATTAAATTATATTAAATCCTTAGCCCTAGTTTTTAAAATGAAATTAAAGAAAAATAAAAAGTGATTTATTGGCATTGTTAAATTATCTATCTTGACATGCTCCTCTCTGAATGATACATTGTGCCTAATCACTTGAGACCTCATTGATGCTTGGTGAGGAAGAAAGTCTAAGGCTTATGTCTAGTTTTAAGTGTATTGAGTATTCTGCCTGTTTATATATATATATCTACCATGTGTGTCCCGTGCCTTTAGAGACCAGAAAAGGAACTGGGTACCCTGGAATTGGAGTTAGAGAAAGTTGTGAGCCTGGGAACCAGTTGTGGTTCTGGGAACAAAACCTAGACCCTCTACAAGAGCAGTAAGTGCTCTTAACCCCTGAGCCATCTCTCCTGGCCCTTAATTTAGTTAATAGTAACATTTGCTAATAGACAGTCAAAAGGCAGTGAGAGACGAGAAATGTCTTAATAGATTTTAAGAAACATTATTTAGGACCTGCGATGATAAGTGTAGTAGCTAGGGATTTATTACTTTTGTATTCCTCCTCTCCTTTTGTTTTTCATTTTGTCTTTTTTCTTTTGTCCTCGTGTTTATCTTTTTGTCTTCCTTTAGCTTTTTTTCTTATAAAAGGAATCATTATTCTAACTTTATTACTCACAGCAGTATTTTTTAAATGGGTACTATGTCATATCACCTAAAAGACACTGACTACTTTTTAATCCAGTCCCTGTAGAGTACATTGAGAATGTACACTAAAGAGTTGAGACTTAAACACTTGATTCTAGACTGAATCCTATTCAATTAAAAAACTTTGCAGAGGGGACTGTGGCATGCTGGAGAGATGGCTCAGCTCTTTGTTGGCATTAAGTTGCCAACTACCACAATCTCAGAAGTTTAAAAAGATTAGCTTCTGGGGCTGGAGAAATGGCTCAGTGGGTAAGAGTTCCCAGCACCCACATGGTGATCCCCAGTACTTCACAAATATGTGGTGATACACACATGTAATGAATCCCAGCACTTGGGAAGTATATATAGAAGGCTCAGAAGTTGAAGGTCATCATCAAACCTAGGGCCTCATGCATGCTGGGTAAGTGTTCTACTGCCGAGCCAAGCTCTAGCTTCAGGTCTTCATCTTTAAATACTTAAATATTGTTTGCTAGTAAACAGAACCAGGGCTCTTATGTTTGGCCTGGGCAGAGAAAATGCTTTAAGATGAGCTTAGAACATCTTGTACAAAAATTTCTAGGCACGTGATCGAATTGAATATTACCAGTAATGAGACAAAATTGTGAGTCATTTGTAGATAATGTATATAATGAAGATGTATTATCATTTCTATAATGTTTCTACCAAAGATACAAATCTTCAATCTAATTATGAGGAAACATCAGATAAGTACAAGTGGAAGGAGGCAATACTCCTGTAATTTTCACAAATGCCAGGATCATAAAACTCAGGAGACTAAAAAGACATGACAAATTTATCATGTAATTCCAAACTGAATCTTTGTACCAAAGAAAAGAAGATAATAAACATGAATGACGTTTGAGAACCAGATGGTTAATACATGTCAGTGGTACTTTCCACTAATTATTGTATTGGGGTTAAGTAGGAAACATTTTTGTAGGACAAACGCTATAAAGTATTTGAGAGTGATGAGGCATTATTAGGTTATCAACTTAATCTGTATAAAGAATATCTATTGATGCCAGACATGATGCTGCAGGGCTTTAATCCTAGCATTTAGGAGGCCGAATATCTATTGAGATAAAAATTGAAGGAAAGGCTCATAAGATATATGTGATCCTGATTATCAAGGCTTGAACTGAATTCTAAGCCAAGAGATTTGAACTTACTCTAGAGGGTTTATAGAGTTCTGTTAGCAAAAAGTAAGGCATTCTTGGCTGTCTTTTCCTATAAATTTATACTTGAGATAAAACTTAAATTCACCATTTAAAACTTAAAAAGTGAGACTTAAAGCTGTTGCTCTGTTTAGAGCACTTTCCAAGAGAATGTACTGGATCCTAGGTTCAACCCCTAGCACTGTGAAATAAATGAAGTAAATAAAGTTTAAAGTGGCTTTTAGATCATACATGTATAGAAATTGCCACAATCATGCTAGTTAAACATTTCATCATCCAAAAAAGAAGCCTGGTACCCATTCAGAAGTTACCCCTGCTTCCTGCCTTAATTCCAACTTCTTGCATCTTCCAACCTGCCTTTTGTCTCTGATTTGCCTGTTCTGGCCATTTGAGTCTGGAGAATGATCTGTAATCACCATTTCTTTTCAGCTATGAATGAGTGAGTTTATTAAGTATGTAGCAAGTAAAAGTGGTGGCACACGCCTTTAATCCCAGTACTCAGGAGGCAGAGGCAGGCAGATCTGAGTTCAAGACAAGCCTGGTCTACACAGTAAGTTCCAGCCAGCTGGGGCTATAGAGAGAACCTTATCTCAAAAAGACCCAATAATCAAGTAATAAAAGCAACAAATAGATAGCAAAAGATCAAATTAGGAGTTTATAACATCTGACAGAGAGGACTGGAGTAACCTGATTTAGAAAGCAAGCAAAGGTGATGTCAAATCATAGGCTTACAGACGTCCAGTTGAAATTCACTGGTGTGCTTGGTGTAGTGTTGCTTGTTGACACGTGCCTTGAATCCCAGACAGAGGCCGGCAGATCTCTGAGTCTGAGGACAGCCTGGTCTACATAGAGAGTTCCAGGCCAGCCAAGGCTACATGGTGAGATACTCTCTCCAAAAAGAAGGGGGGTGGGGGGCAAGGGGAGATTTACTGGGAAGTTGAGGCAAACAGCTCAAGTTCCCAGTGGAGCTCATTCTCTACATGAGCTTCTGGATTCTCTTTCCCACCACAGGCATTTTTATACCATAAGAAAATCAATTATGACCTCTGCTGGGAATAGTTTACCTTCTATCCTCAAGAAAACAATGGTTTTTTTATGTGTAGGAGTGTATTGCCTGCATGTGTGTTAAGTGCACCCATGTCATGCTGTGTCCATGGAGGTCAGAAGAGGACATCAGAGCCACTGAAACTGGAGTTATGGACAGTTGTTAGCTACCATGTAGGTGCTGGGATTCGAACCTGGATCATCCACAAGAGCAGCCAGTGCTCTTAACTACAGAGCCATCTCTCCAGCCTGAGGACACAGTGTTTTTAATACCTTAATTTGCTGTTTTCCCCTCTCCTACATAGAGCCACCTTGACCCAGTACAGGGGATTTTGGAGAAGATAAGGGAGGACAGTCAGCAGTGTGGTCTAGAAAGACTCAACTGAAACACCTGGCCTTAAGCAGTTGATTTGATTCAGCCTCTTCCATAGCTGGGAACATAGGTGTACATTGTTTATTCACTTTAACAAAAGAATCTGAGTCAAGCCATGACATGTATCTGTAGTCCCAGCTACTCAGAAATCTGAGGCAGTAGGAACCAGGAGCTTGGGGCCCTGTGCAACAAACAATAAGATCTGGTCTAAGAGGAAGAAAGACAAAATTACTAAAATGATTTGTTTCACTTTGAAATAAATTGGCAAAAATGTAGTCTCTTCTCACTGTGTTGCTAGGTTATCCAGGTTACTTTTCAGAAATGCAGTCCCTATTAGAAATGTGTTCCTAGCCACAAAGTACTTGAACTTAGGGGTATACTTCTTAGAGTGATACTACTGATGTTACCTGTTCTTGCTTCAGCTTTGGGACATCCGGAAGAAAGCAGCCATCCAGACATTTCAGAACACATACCAGGTGTTAGCTGTGACCTTCAATGACACAAGTGATCAGATTATCTCTGGTGGAATAGACAATGATATCAAGGTATGTTTTTATTATATAAAGTGTTATGTTATTTCACACACACACATATATATGTATATATAAAATAAGATTTATATGTATATAGGAGTACCTACACATATGTATGAGCACGTATAAGCCTGGTGCCCTCAGAGATCAGAAGAGAGCATCTGATCCCCTGCAACTCTAGTTACAGACAGTTATAAGCCACCGTATGGGTGCTGGGAACAGATCCCGGGTTTTCTGCAAGAACAGCCAGTGCGCTTAACCACAAAGCCATCTTTCCAGCCACAGATGCTAATCTTTTTAAACTTCTGAGATTATGGTAGGTTGGCACCTTAGTGGCAGGACTTCTTCACCCTTTCTTACATCATACCATCAGCATCTTGCTTCTCTACATTTTTTTTCCCTTTTATGCAGGCTCTTAATGTAGCCCAAGCTAGTCTTGATCAAGCTTTCTTTGTAACAAGGAATAACCTTAACCTTCTGATCCAGTCTCTGCCTCTCAAGTACTGACTGGAATTGCTGCATGACTCCTCAAACCCGGTTTATTTGGTGCTGGAGATTGAACCTAGGGCTTCGTGCATGCTAGGAAAGCACTTTACCATCTAGACCGTATCTCTGGCTCACTACATTGCTTCATCATTATTAGGTCTATTATAGCAGGAGTAGAGAGACCATTCTTCAGCGGAAGATTCAGTGGTTAAGACCACTGACTGCTCTTGCTGAGGATCCAAGTTTGGGTCACAGCACCCACATGATTGCTAACAACCATACTTAACTACAGTTCCAGGGGATTCAATGCCTCATGTGGTGCTTGGATCCTTGGCAAGAGCAGTCAGTGGTCTTGCCAAGAAGGTTCTTAACCACTGAACCTTCTCTCCAGCCCCTATTTATTTTGGTTTTATGTGAGTGTTTTGTCTGCTCATATGTGGGTGCTCCCATGCATGTAATGCCCATGGAGGCCAGAAGAAGGCATCCGATCATCTGGAACTATATGGCAGATGGTTGTTAGCTGCCCGTTGGAACTGGGAACTGAACCCTGATCCTCTTCAAGAGCAGCGACTACTCTTAACCACATGAACCATCTCTCCATCCCCATCTTTGTTTTTTTAAACTATGTCTTTTGGTTCTGGTTTTTTGTTTTATTGAGCCAGGTTTTCAAACTTGTTGTCTTCCCATCTCAACCTCCTGAATGGTAGCATTGCTGATATGTGCCACCACACCATGCTACAAGTCTTTAGTCTACTCTGTTAGTATATGTGTATATGTATGGGGGGAAGGGACAGGCCTGAGGAGGCCAGAAGAAGGGATTAGATCCCTGGGAGCTGGAGTTATAGGCAGTTGTGAGTCCAACTTCGGTGCTAGGAACTGAACTAGGGTCCTTCCTAAGAGCAGCAAGTACACTTAACCACTGAGCCATCTCTCTAACCCCAACATTCAGATTTTTATGTCAATGCTTGCATTTTCTAACTCATTTCTGAGAGCTGCTAATCTTTCCATGTGAGATCTAGACTATGTCTTTTGGTGTTGATATTTATTTTTACATTTTTGTTTACTTATGCTTATGTATTTTTATGTTTGAGCTTCAGAGTTATTTTTGGAACTACTCAGTAATACCTGTCAGTAATTGAGGGCCTGGCATACCAGGCATTCTTTTTTGTAATCCCTCAGAAAACCATAAGAACGAGAGAAGACTATCTGCCTCGTATGCTTGAGGCCCTAGGTTCAATCCCCAGCACCAGACACCCTCACACAACACACATGCATGCACACACACAGGGGGAGTGGGGAGGGAGAGGGAGGAAGGGAGGGAATGAGGAAGGGAATACTGTTGTAAAACACATGCATAGAACTCCAGAATGAAAACCTAGATATTCTTATGTCTCTCTTCCAGAAAAGGCTCAAAAGGGGTTCTTTGAATAAATATGCTTCTTTCTAGTTTTTCTAAATATGCTTTTCCACAATTTGTATATATGTACATGTATATTACATATGTATTATTTCTATGTGTACATTGTTTTGACATTAGATGAAAAATCTTAAGCATCCGCTGAGCCATCTCTCCAGTCCCAAGCATGAATATTTTTGTACATTGTCTTGGGGCTTTTTTTAAAACATTTTACATGCAGTCACAATGCTTTCAAATTACATGTTTTCTTTATGTTTTTTCTTTGCTTTGGTTTTTTGTTGTTGTTGTTGCTACTGTTTCTGTTTTGAGACTGGAGTCTCACTTTGTATCCCTGGTTGACCTGGAACAGTCCTATCTCTGCCTCCTAAGTGCTGGGATTATAGGTATACACCACCATGCCTTAGCTTTATTTGATTTTGTTTGTTTGTTTCCTCTGTGTGTGTGTGTGTGTGTGTGTGTGTGTGTGTGTGTGTGTGTGTGTGTGTCTGTGTGTCTGTGTGTGTGTGTGTGTGTTCGGGGGTGGGTTGAGAGGGTCTGAAGTACCTTGGGCTAGCCTCAAGTTTACTGTGTAGCTGAGGACATCCTTGAACTCTAGCTCTTCCTTCTCCCAAGTGTTGAGACTCCAGGTGTAGGTCATCCTAGCTGCTTGTTCTGCTTCTTTAATGGTTTCATTTATTTATTTATTTTATTTTGGAAAAAAGTCTCAGCCAAGTTAATCTGGAACTCTGTCTAAACCAAACTGCACTGAACTCAAGATCCTCCTGCTTCTGCCTCCTGAGTGCTAGAATTTGAGACGTGCCACCAAACCTGCCGTGTGGCTTTATGTAATTCTAATAATTTATTTTTAGGAGCTAATAATGACATTTTATGGATTTTAAGTGTTATTTACTTTGGGTTTATAATTGGGGGTATTGTGTTGTTGTTGTTGTTTTTGTTTTCTTTTCTTTTTGAGAAAGGGTCTCTCTATAGGCCCAACTTCCCTAGAATTTGCTATGTAGACCAAGCTGGCCTGGATCTCACAGAGATCAACCTGCCTCTGCCTCCTGAGTGCTAAGATTAAAGACCTAGGCCACTTCGCCTAGTGTATTTACTTTACTATTTAGTATATTTTGTTATGATTTGAAAATAACCTATAATTTTTTATTATCTTAACTGAGCTTGAGGGTGAAGGCCTGCAGTTCCAGCTAATAAGCAGGAGGCCAAGGCAGGAGGATTCAAACTTCCAGGCCAGTCTGTACAACTTTGTGAACCCCTCAAAAAGAAAACTAAGGAGGACTGGGGATATGTAGTTCAGTGGTAGAGTGTTTACCTATCACGTGTGATGTCCTAAACTCAATTCCTAGTACCTCAAAAAACAAAGAGCAAAAGAACCTTAGTTCTTGTCATTTATTATTTTGTATCTGTCTAATTGGCCATTTTGACTCTCTTTGCAGGAAGACAAGAGTTTGTTTTTTTCCCTCTTACAAAAATACTTAATATTTTGTGGTAAAGAAATATTTGGCCCAGAGCCTGACCTAATAAGGGCTTACCAATTCTTTTAGGCAGCTGACTCCAGAGTAATTCTGTTTCTCTACTATTTCCCAGTTTGATTCCTGAGTGCACTTTGTTGTTTTTTCAGGTTTGGGACCTGCGCCAAAACAAGTTAACCTACACCATGAGAGGCCACGCAGATTCAGTGACTGGCTTGAGTTTAAGTTCTGAAGGATCTTATCTCTTGTCCAATGCTATGGACAATACAGGTAACTCTGGAGAACAAAGCCAATCTATGGCTAGTCTCTAAAAGGGGAGGGATGGTTTGGATATGAAATAACCTGTACTCAGAGCCAGTGAGATGGTAAAGCACTTGCAGCCAAGCCTTTATTTGGTCTCTGAAACCCACATAGTAGAAAGGGAGAATTGACTCCCACAAGTTGTCTTCTGACTTCCACATGCATACCATGGTTCTCTGTCTCTCTTTCTCTCTGTCACATACATACACTACACAGAGGTTAAGAGCACTGTCTGTTCTTGCAGAGATCCCAGGTTCAATTTCCAGCACCACATGGTACCTAACAGCCATCCAAAACTCCAGTTTCAGGGGATTCAGTGTCCTGTTCTGACCTCTGCAGGCATTGCAAAACATGTGCACTTATATGCATATAGGCAATACACTCATACACCTAAAATAAAAATAATAAATAAAATATTCTTTTAAACTTTTAAAAGGACCTGTATTTGCCTAGCATTCATTCAGCCCTGGGTTTACTCTCTAGCAGCACAAAAGAATTGGGGGTAAATGTGTTTTAGGGTGAATGAAAAGCCAAGAAGAGTTAAGGATGCTTAAGATTATTCCTGATGATTACAAGAGCATCTAATAGGAAAAGCTTTAGATGAGGTGATCCAGCTCCAGGACCCTGGTCCTAAATCTCCTGTGTAGTCTTCAAACTTTATACACAGTAGTTCTTTCCAGGCATCAATTTCTACATAGAATTATAGAGAACTGAATTTTACCTTTGAGGCCCATTTCAGTTCTAGTATGCTGTGAATCCAAACTGGGTATAAGAAACCAGCTGGCCTGGGCACCTGGGCAGATGGGTACAAAGTTCATGTGTTCTGCTCTTGGTATAGTTTTGTTTTTGTTTTTCCTCTGGTTGATCTTATTCAAGTTTAAGCTGTCAAAGTGTCTGTCTGAGGAAAAAAGATGTTACGTTGGGTTTTTATAGATGTGTTGTCAGTAGTACTGAAATTGTCATATGGGAGCTGGGGAGATGACCCAGTCAGTAAAGTACCCCACTGCACAAGCATGAGACCTGAGTTTGGTTCTCCAGCTACGTAGAAGCTAAATCCGATAGGCATCTGTAACCCAAGAGCTCTCTGGCCAGCCAGTCTGCATGTCCATGAGTTCCAGGCTCAGTGAGAGACCGTGTCTCAAATAAGAGCCAGACATGCTGGCTTGCACCCTTAACCCTGGCACTCAGACACTCTGGAGATAGAGGTACTCGGATCCCTGTGAGTTGGACCACAGCCTGGTCTATATAGTGAGTAAGACCTTGCCCATAAATTGATTGACTAATTAATTGTGTTTAATAATTATAATAAATACTTACTAAAAATAGTAAGAGCTAGATGTAGTAGCACACACTCTTAATCCCAGCACTCGGGAGGTAAGGGCAAGTGCATCTCTGAGTTTATGGCAAACTTTGTCTAAATAAGTTTCAGGCCAGGTGGGGCTGCAGTGAGACCCTGTCCCAAAAGGACCACAAAAATAAAAATAAATAATCAGTAATTTTTAATTTAAAACAGATTGTCACACTATTGAAGCTTTGTTGGATATAACTGGGTTGACAGAGGAATCATTTGCAAAATGTTGTTTGGTTTTTTATTATATGTGTATGAATATATTGCCTTACATGTATGTAAGTGCCCTCGGAGATCTAAAGAGGATGTCAGAGCCCTGTAACTAAAATTACAAATGGCTGTGTGGGTGCTGGGAATCGAACCCAGGTCCTCTGCAAGAGCAACCAGTGCTTTTACCTGCTGAACCATTTGTCTAGTCACCTGGTTTTGGTTTTTAACACCTAGATTGGCCTCAGTCAAATTTGCAGTGAACTTTCTGCCTCATCTCCCCGCAAAAAAATATATGTGTATATGCTATAGCCAACTATATTCTGCAGTAAAATTCCAACAGTGTGTTTTTTATCTCTCCTTCCTATTTCCTTATCTTTTTTCCTCTGCATGTAGTCCCAGATAATCAAGCTTCAATGTAATTCGTTCCACTAGAAGAATGAAAGAACTTAGCAATTAGTGTTATGTAGTGTTGGGCTTTTCCCTCCTATAAACAGCATTCCTTTCTGGTGTGATACTAATTTAAGCTGGGTTTTCAGGAAGCTGCTGACTGATAGTTGTGTGGTTGGTTGATTTGTTTGGATTGCTTTCCAGTTCGTGTGTGGGATGTCCGGCCATTTGCTCCCAAAGAGAGATGTGTGAAGATTTTTCAAGGAAATGTGCACAATTTTGAAAAGGTGAGTGCTACCTGCCAAAGGGACTTTATTGTACATTTAAAGTGATACTATGAGGACTGGAGAGATGGCTTAGCAGGTAAGAGCATTCGCTACTCTAACAGAAGATCTAGATTCAGTTCCCAGTATTCACACTGCCCCACAACCTCCATAACTCTAGTTACAGGGGTTACAGGGATCCGATTCCTCTGGCCTCCTTGGCACTATGCATCCATGTGGTACACATATATACATGCAGATGCTCTGTAGTACCCATAAAAGAAAGAAATCTACTGATGTGGTGATGCAGTCCTTTAATCCTAATACATAAATCTTAAAATTCAAAAAAATAGGGAGTACAGAGATGGCTCAGTGAGTGGTTAAGAGCACTGGCTGCTCTTGAAGAGGGCCCGGGTTCAGTTTCCATCCCTAACTCCAGTTCCAGGGGACCCAGTGCCCTCTTCTAGCCACCATGAACTTTGCCCAAATGGGTAGGTACACTTAGATACATGCAGGCAAAGATATGCATACATGTACAATTAAAAATAAATATATAAAATTTTAAATAACCAAATAAAGTGAGGCTAAGAATAGAAAGGAATTGCTCCTCTAAGAATGAGCTGGCTTCTAGTGACCACTCTTCATCAAAGTTGCCCTTCTCTGTCTCTCTCTCTCTCTCTCAGGGTCTCCCTAATCCCAGCCTGCCTGGAACTCACTCTGTAGACCAGGCTGGCCTTGAACTCACAGAGATCTGCCTGCCTCTGCCTTGAGCGCTGGGACCAAAGGCGTGCGCCACCACACCTGGCTTGCCAGATCTATTTTTAGTAACTGGGTTAAGCATTTTCTACAGGTAGTTTTTATGTGGTGCAAGATAAAGCATGCTGCTTTGGGTAAGAATATAAGATAACTACTGATGATTCTAGAGAAAATAACTAAAAGTTTACTAAGAAATGTAGCATCACTGATTTGGATAGTGTGGCAAAGAGGAGTTTGTTATATTAACTACTCAATGAATTCCTGTTTATTCATTATTATAGAATCTCTTGAGATGTTCTTGGTCACCAGATGGAAGCAAAATAGCAGCTGGCTCAGCTGACAGGTAAGGACCACTAGGTGTGAGGTAGATGCATGAAGATGCGTTATGTATAGCTGTTCTCAGAGATAAAGCCATGTGAAAGAGGAAAGATCTAAAAGCCATGTTAGACAAACAGCATTTTCTTTCTGTACATTTTAGACCTAGAGAGTCAGCAATTTATTTTATTTGTTGGATTCTTTTTGACACCAAGATTAAATTTAAGATGAATAATCTTTGCAATCAGATTCCTCTACCAGCTTCGGTTTGTTCAAAAACATTTGACACTTACTTATCTGGCCATGTCAGGGCTTCAGTCTGGTAGGACTCCTAACCTCTTGCATTCTCACCTCCAGGTTCTCTCTGATGCTTCCCCTTTCTAGACTCTGTATCTTTCTAGTAACCACTTTGGCTATGCCATTGACTGTCTCTCTCCCTTGTCTCAGGCATAACTCACTGCTCTTTGCTATAGTCACAATACTTTATGTGCCTAACCTATATTTGTATTATTTCCCTCTTACATTTAGACAGTGAGGCACCCTTATAAGTTTTAGAGATCAGGAAGTGAGTCTTAATCTCTGTAAACCCAGGACCGTGAAGGTCAGTGCTTGAATTATTATTGTAAGCACTTGATAAATATTACAAGAATGAATTCCTAGCCCAGAGATGGCAGTCAAATCCCTCTCTTCATGTCAACCCAACATTTAGTAATAGCTGCCAGTGTTGAGGATGATTTAGAGGCAGAACTGAACTCGGGGAAGTGTCACAATCGCTGACTGAAGGACTTAGCAACATGTAGACTAAGTGTTTTCCATCTCTGTGCTAAATTAATAGACTAAGGCTTTCTTAAGTGTGAATATAAACTGGTTCAAGCAAGGCATTGTGTAATGAATGAGAAATAGAAGGGAGAAAATTCTTCCATGAGATACTATTGTGTTTGGTGTGTCTGTGGTGGTGAGTCCTTGGGAAGAAATCAGATTGAATAGGGAAGGATTCCAAGTGCACCACAGATGTACAGTGGTAAAGAATGAGACCTGGGGCTGGAGCATTGCTTAATGGCACAGGCCTGTAAGTGGAAATCTTCCCCCCAGCGTACCAGGGCTTTCAGCACACTCTAGGGTTTTCCCTGTGGACCCCTAGCACTGCTTAGAGTTCACTGTGGTCTGTCCCACAACTGTTTGTGCACATGCTTGAAAAAATCTGGGTCCAGTTTTTTATTTTGTTTTATTTGTTTTCCCTAATAAGTTTAATACCAGGACAAATGGACATAAATTTGAGAGGTGTTTGAGGGTGTGGGAATACCCAGGAGAAACAATGCCATAATGATAATTTGTGTCTGAGAAATCTAGAAAGCTGCCTAGAAGAATCAAAGAGATTTTCAGTACTTAAGAAACTAAAGAAAACCTTAACCCTGGCAATGGGCAAAGGTGCACCTCATTGTGGTGGTGTCCTTATATCAGTCAGGGCAGAGCAGATGGTGTCTTCTGTTCATCCTAACTTGATGCCTGGCTTGATGGCCAGAGCTGTTTCATGCCTAGGGCACATTAACAACAGCAAACTTAAGAAATAAGACTAGAGGAGCAGCCAGTGCTCTTAACTGTTCAGCTATCTCTCCAGTCCCACTTTAACTTTCTCAGCACTCCTGTAACTCCAGTTCCAGGGGATCTGGTGTCCTCTTTTAGCTTTTGTAGGTATAAGGCACTTACATAGTACACATATATATGTGCAGGTACTCAAGTCTTTTTTTAAAAAAGAAAGAAAGAAATAGGCCAAGGAGCCAAGTATGTTGATGCTCACCTGTAATCCCAACACAATACTGAGGCAGGGGCATCATAAGTTTGAGGCTAGCTTGGGCTACATAGAGAGTTCAAAGGTGACCTAGACTGTATAGTGAGACCCTGTCTAAAAAAAAGGAATCTTACATTCACAGAAAGTGAAAATCATTCTAAGTATTTTTAATATAATTTTTAGTAGAGATGGTATGTTCCTATATAATTGTATCTTTTAAGTTATATTTGCATAAGCAAGAGCAGTTTGTTTCTGACATTGGCAATTTTTGACTTAGAGTGCCCTGTTCTCTTTCCTCCTCACCATTCCTTAGACTAGGACATGGGCCTTTGTTCTGCAGAAAACCTCTCTCTTTCCTGCTGGGCTTGGCCGGGTTTCACAGGCCACCTCATCAGTTAGCCCAAGTCAGCAATAGCTCTGTTACATAAGGAACCTGGTTCTTCCCAAATGCTGTCATGCCACAGCGGGGAAAGGACAAGGAACCCCTCTAAATTTAGCATATAATTGGCAGCCATCAGGAGTGAGGCCTTGAAGTAAACCCTTGGAGATCTGGGATTCTGTCTTTTATGTACCTCACAAAACTGCTTTTCAAATGAGCCTGGGTTTGGGAGATTTCACCTTTCTGTTTGCAGATCACTTCAAGTTCAGGCTTAAGTCCCCACAGCCCTGTTAAGGACACTGACCAGACAGAGCCAAGAGTATTCAGTTCAGCCTGTTGACTTAATGCAGATCTGTCTTCATAAGAAATGTACTCATAATAGAAATAGCTATCATTAATCTGTGTCCAGCACTTTTCATATATTCTCAAAAAGCTGTAGAATCACTTTTTTCTCCGTCATTATAACAACAACAACAAAAATAACAATTGTCTAGGTTCTATTTAGCTAGTGAATAGGTGCTCTAAAAGTTGAACCCAAATCAGTGCTCCTACTGTTTCACTGTTCTTTCCACTCCACACTTATCTGGGTTGATGAGTGATTTGAGCATGGCAAAAAAGAAGACAGCACAGAGGGCATGCGCGTCAGCCAACAGGTCTAGATAGAGTATTGCTTCTTTTCCAGAATTTTTGGGTTGTTTGAGACAAGATCTCATGTAGCCCAGACTGGCCTCAAACTCGCTATATGACTAAGGATAGTCTTAAACTGATCTTCCTAGCTCAACCTCCCAAGTGCTGGGTTTACAGACATGTGCTGGCACCTCAGGCTCTTTCAATTACTCTGGAACCTAGACTGTGAGAGCTTGATGCTGTAATAAGTACACTTTTTTATTTATTTATTTATTTTTTGCTGAAGGGTAGAAGAGTTAAGACAGTGTCTCACTGTATATCCCAGGCTGGCTTCAAACCAGTGACCCTCCTGTCTCCGCCTCTGCAGTGCTAGGATTACAGGTATGCATACAATGCCCAGCTTATTTGGATTTTAGACTAAAGTGTACCTAAGTTTCTTCAGAACAATCACAGGTTCTTTCTTCCTATTCCAATCTGAATTTCTAATATTAGTGATTTTCAGATTATACTTTATATAAGATTACAGTGGGACTGGAAACACAGCTTAGCAGTTAAGAGCACTGACTGCTCCTACTGAGGACCCAGGTTCAGTCCCCAGCATCCACATGGAGGCTAGCAGCCATTTGTCATTCCAGTTCCAGGGGAATCTCACATCCTGTTCTGGCTTTTGTGGGCATTGCAGTCAGGTCATATACTTAAATACATGCAGGCAAAATATTCATACACAAAATAAGAATAAGCTTCTGCAAAAAAAAAAAATTTAAGTAAGTTCAAGTGGTTACTGAGCTAAAAGGGACCTTTCTGAAGGCAAAGGTAGAGGGTGACACAAAGAGTTCCTGCAGATGGTCGAGTAGGGTAACAAACCCAGTCACAGAGTTGCCAAAGTGCAGAGCTGACTTGAGGCCCAGCAGTCCTTCCCCCCAGCAGTGGGCAAGCAAGGGGAAGTATATTAAGCTGAATCCCTGGAAGAGGATCAGGAGTTTCTCTTTCTAGTCCCACGATGTATACACCAGGTAAACCAGTGACAGATCAGTGAGTGTCACTCTATACCTGTGTTAGTGACCCCTCTCATTTGATCCAGGGGAGGCATTGTACCATTTTTTGTCTGGTGTGTTTGATAAACTGTGGAGTCTGCTTTCTCTGGTTCAGTTTTGGTATGCCTGTGATTTAATTTGACATTTCTCATATGCATAGTGAAGTTGTCTATGTTTAAGTCCTAATACTAGCTGCTTCAAAACCAACAGTGCTTTTAATTTACTAGTAGATCACTTTTGTGTAGTCGAAAGAAGATGGTAAATAACTAGTTTACCTTTAAACTAAAATAACTCCCAACAAAGTTGAGGGTCAAAAGAATTTTTTTTTCCAAGATGTTTGTAGGTGGTAGGAGAGAATATTGGAATATATTGAGAGTTCTAATTTTAGTTCTGCCACTGATGAACTGTCACCTTGGAAAGTCACCCCAGTTCTCCTAACTACAAATGAGTTTAGACTATCTGATCTGCATTGGCCCCTTTCTCTAATGAAATTCAGTCTTTTCCACCCATTCAGTATAAAGTTTGGTCAGGTGAGTATTTGGATTACATTTAAATAACAAAATTCCTAACCTTTTTTGAGGCTCTGCTTGAATACAGTGATTTGAACAGAAAGTTCAGCTGAATCTAACCCTAAGCTCCCAAGCAGTAAGTTGGGCTACCTTTCACACATCCCTGGATGATTGTGATGTGTTCCTGGAGCCTCACTGTCTTTAGTGCTCTTTGAGGAAGGTTTTGTGCAGAGTCCAGGGAAGAAAACTATTTCTTTTCATCTCTACAGTCTTTGCTACCCAAGACCATGTTTGAAAATACCACTTTGCTTAGATTTTTAGCTATTTCTCTTTCTCCGTGCAGCTGCTCAAGATCTGGTTTTGTGTCTTTATTCAAACTCTATCCTAGTTCCTCAAAACCAGAGTGTAGTTCAATAAACATGGGCTTGATTTCACCTCAATCCTGTGGTTCTGCCCTAGCACACTTCTGAGGAACTGAATTCTTCCTTTTGGTGCACCTGCAGGTTTGTGTATGTGTGGGACACCACGAGCAGGAGGATCCTGTACAAGCTGCCAGGCCATGCGGGCTCCATCAACGAAGTGGCTTTCCACCCTGACGAGCCCATCAGTAAGTCTGTCCTGACTTCCAAAAGGGAAATATTTAATCCCCCAGGGGTCCTGGACACAGGTGGACATGAGTGTCTTTTATGTCATTTCCAAGGCAAACAGTTGGGATTTTGGTGTGTGCTTTTGTTTTTTTATTTGGGGTTTTTCCCCCCTGCTTTTCAGTATATTTATTCAGAATTCTTAGAAATTTATCAAAATGACATTTCATTGTATAATCTTTTTCTTCCATTTCATGCTACCACAAACTCATGCTTGAAATTATACTAAAAAGAGTAAATGTTTTTCATGATGTAAAGAGAAAATTTAAAAATTAATTTTCTGAGATTATCAGTGTTTACACAAGTGTCTTTCGGTTAATAATTACAGGCTGGGCAAGGTGATGCAAGCCTTTAAAACCCAAACTCAAGAGACAAAGGCAGGCATATCTCTGTGAGATCAAGGCCAGCTGGGGCTACAGGGAGACTCTGTCTCAAAAAGAATAATTAAAGGCTGGAGAAATAGCTTAGCAATTAAGAGCATATACTGCTCTTATAAAGTTCAGGTCTGAGCACCCACATTGGGCATTTCACAACTGCTTGTAACTCCAGGGTTATTTGACATCTTTGTCCTCTGCAGACAGCTCTACTCACATGCAGATACCAGCATATAGAGACATACACATAATTCAAATTAATTCTTAAAAATATTTAAAAGAGGAGCTAGAGAGATGGCTCAGAATTTAAGAACACTTGCTACTCTTACAGAGGACTCAGGTTCAGTTCCCAGCACCAACATGATGACTAACAGCTACCTATAACTCCAGTTCCAGGGGATCAGACCCCCTCTTCTGACTTCCAAGGGCATTGCACAACATGGGCGCACTTACATTCAGGGAATGTACTCATGCACATAAAAATAATAAGGGGCTGGAGAGGTGACTTGACAGTTAAGAGCACTGGCCTTTCTTACAGAAGACCCAGGTTCGAGTCCCAGCACCCACTACCCATAACTTCAGTTCCAGGGGATCTGGAGCCCTCTTCCATCCTCTACAAGCACTGCATGGCACAGGTACGCTCACACACATGCAGGTATAACACCCATAAACACAAAATAAAAATAAATAAACAAATAAAATTTTTTGAGGGACCAGGTGTGGATGTTGTATACCTTTAATCGCAGACCTGTGAGGCAGGGGCAGGCAGATCTCTGTGAGTTCAAAACCCTTATATATAATTAGGATTTAAGAATTACCCTTTAATCACAGCACTGAGGAGGCAGAGGCAAGTAGATTTCTGTAAGTTCAAGGCTAGCCTGGTCTACATAGCATGTTCCGCTCCAGCTGTAGTTGCAGGGAGACCTTGCCTCACAAAGAATTCCCCCCTCACCCCCCCAAAAAAAGTTGCAAAATAGGGCTGCAATAATAGCTCTGTTGTTAGTAAGTTTGCCTAGCATACACAAAGCCCTGAGTTGGTTCCTCGGTAACCTTTACATAAACAAGGTATGGCGTGGTACATGTCTATAATTCTGGCACTCAGGAAGTGAAACTGGAAGATCAGTGGTCTAGGGTCATCATTGACCACAAGACAAGTGGAAGACCAGCCTGAGATACATAAGACTATGGTGGGGGTGGGGTGTTGGTTACAAAATATATTAACACTGAGCAGAGCCTGGTGGCACAAGCCCTTAATCCCAGCACTTGAGAAGTAGAGGCAGGTGGATCTCTGTGAGATTAAAGCCAGGCTGGTCTACATAGTGAGTTACAGACCAGTTGGGATATACACAGAAACCTTGTCTCAAAACGGCATATATATATATAATTTTTTGAGTATGAGTGTTTTGCTTGCATGTATATAAATGCACCTGAGCAGTCAGTTATAAGGCAGGAAGAAGGTATCAGAATTGGAATTAAAGATGATTGTTAGCTGCCATGTAGGTGGACTCACTCTAGAATAAAGGAGATTTTTATTACTGTACAGGGATAAAAGCAAAAGAATCCAGATAACTTAGTAGATGACCATAAATGGTGATATATCAAGCAGTGTAGTGTGGCATTACGTATTCCCATTAATGAAAAAGAGGAAAATGACAAAGAGATCCTAAAATTTCTTTCTCATAATGCCTAGTACTTCCCTAGGAGTAGGTAGTAAGCAAAGTCCAGTGTTGTGTCAGAGCAATTTTAAGGAATCACATTATAAGTCAGTCTGATCTGTGAGGTGGCCAGGGGGCTGGAGACCCCATCAGAGAAGCACTGCGGTCTGAAGCAGGCCGTGCGCTCCAGGTGTTTTTCATTCTCTTGGCCATTTTTTATGTCTCCTTTGGAGAAATGTTTATTCTAGTCCCCTGTCTGTCTTCCTATACCCCCAGTTGACCTAGATCTTTGCTATGTAGACCAGGCTGGCCAGAGGTCTGCCTGCCTCTGCCTCCGGAATGCTGGGATTAAAGGTGTGCACCACCACACCTGGCCTTTACCCATCTTTTATAAGTTGCTCATCCTAGTGTGCTTCTGAACTTGCTGCTCATCTGGGAATGTAACGTCTGGTTCCACTGGCCCCTTTGTCATGCAGATAGATGTGTTCCCCTTAGGGAAAAAAACTGATAGCCCTAGAGAGCAACCTTGTTAAATGAAATAGACCAGACTCAGAAGGACAAGCATCCCATGTTTGGAATGCTTGTGGAATTGTACAGGCTAGAGGGGGAAAGAATGAAGATGTAAAAGGAAGATAAAGACACAAAAGTAGGTCAGGACCACAGCTCAGAGGGAGAGTGCGCATGAAGCCCCAACTTCAGTTCCTAGCACCGCCAGGGGAAAACATGGGACCAGAGTGATGGCTCACTGACTCCTACAAGTTGTCCTCTGGATGTCCATATCACATTCACACCATAAGACATGATGTGCACAGGCACACATTTGAATGAATGAATGATGACATTTTTAAATGGAAGGTATCAAAGTTTGAGGAAGTGGTGAGGGAGAGAGATCAAAGGGTGAGACATAAAAGTCAGTAGTTGTCAGCAGCTGGAGAGCAACCTGCACCATTCTTAGACTTCTACTCAAATGAAACTGGAATTTTCCTTTTTCAGATAGGATCTTGCTATGTAGCCTTGGCTGGCCTGATAATCATTACATAGTCCAGGCTGGCTTCATACTTGAGACAGTCCTGCCTTAGCCTCCCAAATGCTGGATTATAGATGTGAGCCAGCACACCTAGCATATGGGATTCTTGATTTATGCCACAGCAAAGAATTTCTGAAGAGTTGCAGATTATTAAGGAAAAATTTATTTTATTTATTGATATGAGTGTTTTGCTTGCATGTATGTAAGCACACCATGTGCATGAAGTCATAGGTGGTTGTTAGCTGCCATGTGGGTGCTGAGAACTGAACGTGGGTCCTCTGCAAGAGCAGACAGTGCTCTTAACCACTGAGCCATCTCTCCAGCCCAGATTTAAAGACTTAAGCAAGACATTAAGAGGGAGAGAAGCCCAAGAAAAGGACAGTGTTACATGCCCTCAAGTGGAAATAGTCTTTTCCAGAGAGTCACTTTTGTCTTACGGGTCCATCTTGGATTTGCTGTCCTCCGTGGGGGAGGTCAGTCAGTTCCACTTTCTTCTCACTCACAAAAGAAAAATGACTATTTTTACTTCTTTTGTTCTTTTTGTATATTGGTTTTGTTTTGTTTTGTTTTGTTTTTTTAAACAGTATCTCCCTGTAGCCACAGCCAGCCTGGAACTCACTGTAGACCAGGCTGGCCTGGATCTCATAGAGATCCACCTGCCTCTGCCTTCCAAGTGCTGGCTTCTTTTGGATTTTTTGAGACAGTCTCACTGTGCAGCTCTGGCTGGCCTCAAACTCACAGAGGTCCTCTGCCTCTACTTCTCAAGTGCTGAACTAAAGGTACGGGCCACTTCCACCAGCTTATTTTTAGTACTTTGGCATTTGCTTGCTTCTAGAGTGTGCTTCAGTGTTACATTGGAATAACAAAAGCATGAGAGGAGGCAGGGCTGATTCTGCTCAGAATGAATGAACTGAGTTCAGCGATGTTCCTCCTTCGGCCTCCTGAGTAGCAAGGAACTACAGAAAAGGGTGGTTTTTTAATTAACATTTAGATATTAATTATAACCAATTTATTGACTAGCAACACCAATAATAGGCTTAAAGAAGAGAATGTCGCTTTCTCTAGAGCTAAATATAATAGGCAGAAACACAGGCTGGTACATAACTGTGTGTGATGGTGCATACTTATAATCCCAGCACTCAGAAGTAAAAGCAGAAGGATCACCTAAATCTGAGACCAGTCGGGTCTCCATAGCGAGTTCTAGAGCACCCTAAACTCCATGGAAAGATCCTATCTCAGAAACCTGTTAACACCTCCCCCTTCCCCTCCCCCCCCAAAAAAGGCAGAAAAGAAATTGTGTGTGTGAGTATGTGTGTGTATGTTCGTGTGTGTATATTCTGTCTCCTAATGTGACTGGGAAGATCTTTGTGCAGGAGGGGTGGGGTTACTTAAGAGGAGCATCAGGATTTGAAGCCTGATAAGGTGTCTCCCATAGCACAGTTATCCTCCAGTTTTGAGAAGACTTGGACTGAAAAGCCAGGCTACAGTTTCCTGTGGCTGGTGTTTAGGAAGGAATTCAAGCTGAATGCAATTGCTCTTATGTGTTAAAATTGCTCTTGACATAAGGGCCCTTGAGCACTAAGCCTCCTCCAGCCTTCAGCACCTCCAGTTCTATATTCTTCTTTCCCCTCAGTCCTCTCAGCATCCAGTGACAAGAGGCTGTATATGGGGGAGATTCAGTGAAGATGTGACGTGGAAGGCTGCAAGGCCGCATGACTGAGGCTCAGACTTCGTAAATGCTGACATCAGGTGTGCCCAGGCTGACCGTCCTTCTGATGACCATCATCAGCAAGCAGTTGGAGGTAGTGGCCATATTCCAGCAGCTACTTGGACCCTGTTCACTAGGACGACTGATGCAGGCTTCCAGTGGCCTCTGATTCCACCTGCCAGATTTCAAGGATTGATTTCTCCCTTTAAGAAAAACAAGAAGTTGTCTTCAGAGTGATAAATGTTGGTTAGTTTGAGGCTTCTGGTTTTTAATCTAGGCTGAAGACAGGAAATATCAACGGAAATTTGCTTGTTGGATTTGGTTTTTACTTTATTTGTTTTTTTTTTTTTTTTTCTAATTCAGTAACTGGCTTGTATGATATTTTCTTTCTGTGTTTCTCTGAGACATTTTGTATTAAAAGTCAAATAAATACCTTTTTATAAGAGCCTTGTGAATTAGATTTATTGCTGTCTTTTCTGTGAGAGGATGTGTCCAGGAGATACAATCCATTTACACTTCAGACGCTGTTGGCCTGGAGTTTTCCCCTTTTCAGTGTTTACCAGTAACAAATACTGGTGTCTGGCTAGAAGCAGAGCAGCCAAGAGATAATAAATAAGTTCTTGTACACTTGCACAGTCTCTAATGAGCAGGATCTGTGTCTGTTCTGCCTCCTGTGCTGAGCACATCTGAGCAGCAGTCCCTGTATGGAGTGGGCAGACTGTGGCCTGGTATACATGACATTGACCAGAATGCTACTTCCCGTGGAGCTCGACTGAAGAGGAGCGTGTTTGGATGGAATCTGGCCATGGCATTTTCTGAGGCTTTTTATGATTCTGTTTACTTGTCTGCCTTTTCCTGTACTGAGAGACATTAAGAAATACTGTTATTTACCTTCTTCTACTAAGAGAGGTTCCTGTCTTCCTGGACTCTCTGGCTAACTGTCCAGCACACAAACAAGCACTAATGAATCCATTTGGCACTGGGAAGTGGAATGCATTTTTTTTAACCTTCCATCTCAAAACAGAAAGGTCTTCCTCTTTTCAACCAGTTCTGATCATGTTTGACTTTATACCTGTAGCTAACAAACTCGAATCATATACTAACTTTAAGGTAAAGAAAGGGAACCTATCTAGAGTTTGGAGCATAGTCTTTCAACAGACACAGCTCCCACTGTGACAGGCAGAGTTGTCATTGCTGAGGACAGAGGCCATCCTGAGAAATGTATAAACCAGTAGAAATGATTGTTTCAAATACATTCCTTTTTTTTAAGTGAACTCATGCCAGAGATTTATTTAACTTATTAATGACGGAACCAGCAGGATGGTTAAGCTCTCAAAGCAATTACTTTAATACAGTGAATGAAGTTTGAATAAAGTACACTGGAAACACAGGGGGAAGCGATTTATTGTACCTGGGAGAGACAGAAACATTACAGACGCTGTAGTTATGCTTCAATTGGGACAGGGAGAATGAGTGAGGCTTGCTGGGTGGATGAAAAAAACCTGCCTGTTCCAAAAACAGCAGACATGGGCCTGAGGATTTGAATGTGATCGGAGAGAAGAAGAGTGAACTGCAGTAGATATAAGCACCTTGTCCTGGGGTGTTTAAACTCCAGGTACCTGACCCTGTAGGTTGAAGTTTCCACAGAAAGGTTGTTAATAAGTTTGGACCTAATGGTTCCATGGCCAGATACATTTGGGAAAGACTGTGTTAAATACCATGAAACTAGTTTCGGTACTTAGAGCATTAAGCATACAGAGTACTATGAGATCAGGCAGACATGGTCATGCACACCTGCAATCCCAGCACTTGAGAAGTGGAGGTAGGAGGACCATAAGTTCAAGGTCATCCTCTGCTATATAGCTGCTTGGAGGCCAGCCCAAGTTCCATCCCCAAAACCTGAATTAAAAACCAGATGCAGTGGCACTCGTCCGTAATCCCAGTCCTACAGCAAGATGAGAGATGGAGAATTGACAGGAAGCTCACAGCTAGTCCAAAGTACTCAGACAGAAACGAGAGTCCTGACTCAATATAACAAGGTGGGCAAAGACAACCAGCTCCTCAGATTTGTCTTCTGGCTTCCATGTACATGACCTGGCATGCATACAGCTACACTCACATGTATTATACACACACAGTTGTTTTTTTTTTTTTTAGTCTCCAAAGGGTTGGTAACTCAGACTTCTGGTCCAAAGACTAATAATTATATATACATGACTGTGACCTTTAGGAAAAATGGGGCCCAAAATGGCAAACAACCTGGCTTCTGTGCCTCCACAGATACCACAGGTGGCCCCTTTTGTTGTTGGTTTTGTGTGAATGTCCGTGTATCTTTTGTTTTTTGAGTAGAGGCCTCTCTGTAGTCTCAGATGATCTGGAACTTGCTGTGTAGACCAAGCTTAAATTAACATGTATGTGTGCATGCCTGCCTGTCTGTATGTGTGCCACACTCATGCACTGGCCTAGAGGCCAGAAGAGGGATTGGATCCCCTGGAATAGGGGTTAGTCATCAGTTGTGGTCCACCTGATGTGGATGCTGGGATCTGAAGTCCAGTCTTCTCTAAGAGCAGCATGTGCCCTTTTTAAAATTTATTTTATGCATATGAATGCTTTGCCTGCATGTATTTGTAAGTGCACCCATGCATGCAATGCCCAAAGAGGCTAGAAGAGGACATCAGATTTCCTAAAACTGGAGTTACAAATAGTGAGCCACCACGTGGGTACTGGGAACCAAACCCTGATCCTCTGCAAGAGCACCTAGTACTTGTTAACTGCTGAGCCATCTCTCTAGCCCCATGAGCAGCAAGTGCTCTTAACCTCTGAGTCAGCCCTCCTTAAACACCTCCCCCTATATTTTTTTGAGACAGGGTCTCACTATGTAGCCCTGGCTGGCCTGGAACTTGCCATGTTGACCAGGCTGGACTCAAACTCGTAGAGCTCCATCTGCCTCTGTCTCCTGAGTGCTGGAATTAAAGGTGTGCACCACCATGCCCAGCAAAGATTCCTTCATTTAAAAAAAAATTCAATTTTATGTATGCCAATGTTTTATCTGCATATGTGTGTGTGTGTGTGTGTGTGTGTGTGTGTGTGTGTAGTATGTATGTATAAGTGTACCCATACATGCAATACTGCGGGGACCAGAAGGCAATGGTGAGCTCCCTGGAACTGGAGTTACAGATGGTTGTTAGCCATGTTGGTGCTGGGAACCAAACCCAGGCCCTCTACAAGAGCAGCCAGTCCTCCTAACCAGTGAGTCATCTCTCCAACCCCCTCTTTAACCTTTTTAAGCACCAGATCCACAAGCCTCAGTTTATCTAATCCCTTCTACCCACCTCATCTTTAGTGGCTCGGAATTAAAGGGCTTGAGCTTTAATATTGCACTTTTTTTTAAAAAAAGTATTGTGTATGTAAGCATCATGTGTATGTGTGGGCACCTGTGCCATGGCACACGTGTGGAAATCAGAGGAGTGGGTTTGTGGAGTGGGTTCTCTCCATCAAGCTTGAGTCACCAGGCCTGTGTAGCAAGCACCTTTGCTCACTGAGCCATCTCGCCAGCCCCAGCACTGCACTTTCACTCTTACACATTTATATTGTGTGTGTATGTGTGTGAGGACACACATGCCACAGTGCACATGTGGAGGTCAGAGGCCAACTTGTAAGGATTAGTTCTCTCCCACCATGTCGATCCTTGGGATTAAACTCGGGTCATTAATCAGGCTTGGTGGCAAGCACCTTTACCAAATGAGCCATGTTGCCGGCCCCAACACCGCACTTTTAAAGGTCTCCTGGTCCTTGAGTTGGTGATGATGGGAAGGAAGGAGGTCCTGGAGACAGGCTTTCCTCCAGCCTAAACCCCTACAACCCTTCCTAGTTCCTTTTTCATGGGCTGGGAAGGAGCCATTAGCAGGAAATGGCAGCACCACTTAGGATTTGAAGAGGATAGAAGCCCCAGCCTGGGGAATAAAGATTTAAACATAAAACATCTCCAGGGGGTGCAAATTGTCTCCTCACTTTGGGAGAGATAGATTGCTCCCCAGTGAGTAACACCATCTCTGGTTTTCCGTTAATTTCCCTTTATGACTTCCATCCAGTCTCTTAAACAGCCAAACTTCTTTTTTCACTGGGTGGTTTCTTTGTAGGCTGAATTGTGAAGGAGTTGGAGTTTCCGGTCTTTTTTTTTTTTTTTTTCTGACCCCTGATGTAATTATTTCTTCTATCCTGTAGTACCAGTCCCGTCTATTCTGAACCCCCTGAGCAGTTTATTTGCAAACCAAGCCATCAGAGCACAGGTTGGTGCTGCCTTCCCTCCCCTGCCTCTGCTAGTTGTACAGACACTAGACCCTTTCATGGGAGAGAAGTGAATCCCTGGAGATGTTAAGACCTCAGAATTAATCAGGGAGAGATCAGGTTACCTGCTAGTCAAGGATGAGAGTCCTGTGTAGTGAGGTTCACACCTGTCATGGAAACAGGAGGCAGAACTGCTAACTTCAAAAGCAAGAGTAATCTTGTCCAGAGATCAGGCCTTAGCTAGAAAAGACAATGACAGGACTCTTGCCAAAGTTGCTTCTAAACAAACTACAGAGTATTTGCTAACCCATAGGACTGGAGTCTGCAGCGTATTAACATCTCAAAGGGGAAGAAACTGAGGTGAAAGAACTCAGCACTTTGGGGCTGTGGGCATTTGAAACACAGAAAAGCTGTCAGGCAATTTGGGTGAAGGCAGAATTATTCAAGAGATTTTGGTTGGGAGCTCTAGGGCTAGAGTTCATGGGTAGAGCACCAGTTTCACATGGATGAAGTCCTGGGTCCAATCCCCAGCACCAAAAACCCAAAAACAATTTAAAAGACTTTGGGGTTTGACAGCAAATATCCCAGGCCAAGTTCGAGGGTAAGTGAGGGAGGTGACAGGATATTTAACATGGCAGCCTTTCGTCCTGTGCAGCCACGTGAAGCCCCAAGCCCTCCCCTCAAGCATCCTGGGTGAATGAATCCCTTCCCTCTGCACTGACCCTTGGGCTGGACCAGACTCTTTGGCTTCGGGATCCTCACTCTACTGTGGAACTCATCTAGACAGTTGCATTTTTCCTTAACCTAGGCCAATTTCATCTCCTAAGGGACATTTGAAGATGCCTCAAGATACCTGGTGGGTGCTGTAGATAGTCAGCAGAGACCTGGGATGACACAGGAAGAATTTCCAGCTCCAGAAAGTCATCATGAGGTTGTTGAGAAAACCTGCTTTAGAACAGTTTTATTGATTGATTTCTTATTTAATATTTTTATGTGGTGGAGGTGACAACCCTGTTTTGTTTATGCTAGGCAAATACTTTACCATTGAGCCATACCAAAGTCCCTGGAGCAGTGATTCTCAGGGTGGGGTTTCCTTGGCCAGCATCGTCAGCATCACCTAGAATATGCTAAAAATGCATACTCTAGAGCCCCACTAAGACCTGAGACTTTTACTGAATCAGAGACTTAGTGGGAGTGAGGGCTGAGGGCTTAGTTCAACTACTGAGCTCTTGCCCAGCATAGCCAGGCTGGGTTAGGTCTCCGGCCCTGCAAGAAAGGGGAAAATAAAAGGAAACCCATGGGGAGGGAGATGTTTAGCAATCTTTCTTCTAGGTAATTATTTATTTGTTTTGTAGATGTATGAGTGTTTTGCCTGCATGTATTTAAGTGCATCCTGTGCACACAATACTTTCAGAGGTCAAAGAGGATGTCGGATCCCCAGAAACTGGAGTTACAGATGGTTGTGAGCTGCAATGTGGGTGCTCTGAGAGCTGCCAGTGTTCTTAACCACTGAGCGATCCTCTCTCCCTATCAGTCTAGATAAGCTGTTGTTGATGATGGAACCCAGGGTCTCATCTCATGCCAGGTAGAGCTGGCATTCTGCCGTCATACTCCCCCTAGTGGCACCATCCACGTGAACCTGATATGTGTCTGAGAAGCATTATGTTCAGAAAGTACCCATCTTTTCTAGGGGAGCCACAGAGACTTCTGTGTACTGGATAATTGCCCTCCACTGCTTACTGATCTTTGGAACTCTGTGTTATCTCATTGGGTTTTCACTTGCAAGGCAACAGATTCAAAGGAGAAAAGCAACTTCCTCCAGATCATCAGATGGTAGGTGGAAAGCCTAGCTGGACCCTACCCAACCACCACTCCACAGACCTTGATGGCTTCTTGTCTTGAATGCACACTAGACTCACCCAGGGAGCTTTAAAAACCCAGACTCAGGCTGTGCTCCAGACAAACTGAATCTGAATCTTGGAGGTGAGCCTCAGGAAAGCTGGGCAGGCGATTCCAAGGCACAATCAAGGTTGCAAACACTGGTACCGGCTGTGCCATTGCTACTCACAGGAGGGCTGCAGAAAGCCACGCCCTACTCCCAGCCCCAAGTCCCTGATGCCACCCCCCGTCACCCATTGGCTTCTAAGAAAGCTGCTGGTTTCCACATGTGTACTTCATGAGCTTGAGGACCTTTCTCCCAAAGCCCCTGGTTGAATATAAATTGAGGAGCTTGTCCAGCCTGGCAGACTATGGACCTTTGTATAAAATAAACCTCAGAAAAGGTTCTTAACTTTTTCCAAGCCCCAAGTACACGTGCTATTGGGTGGCTCAATAATAGAGCACCTAACCTGCATGTGTAAGGCCTTGGATTCCATCCTTGGTAGCACATAAAGGAAAAAAAAAAAAAAAAAAAGGGCCAGGTGTGGTGATGCACACATAAATCCTGCACTGGGGAGGCTGGGGCAGGTGGATTGCTGTGAGTTCAAGGCTAGCCTGGTCTACATATCGAGTTCCAGGCCAGCTGGGGCTACAGGAAGATGCTGTCTCCAAATGACAAAAAAAAAAAAGAAAAGACCTTGCAAGGTCCACCTGTAGATAATTATCCAACCTCACTTTACAGACAGGGAAACTTGAAGGAAAGGATGTTCCCAAGGTCACATGCATGCATAAACAGTGGTTTTGCTCCTTTTTGGGGGGCACTAGGGATTGAACCCAGGTCTTGAGTATACATATGTGCTCTACTACTGTGCCGAACCCCCAACTTCCTTCAACTTTTATTTTAAAAACTTGCAGACAAAAATAGAAACTTTTCAACATATACAATTAATACCTCTGTTCCATCTTGATCAATAATCCAATCATCTCTCACACAGGTATGCACATATGTATGTACACATAAGACTTTCAGTGATCATTGAAAGTCAAATGCAAGCTGAGAATAGTGGTACATGACTTTAATCCTAGTACTTAAGGGGCAGAGGCAGGAAGATCTCAAGTTTAAGGCCAGTCTAGAACATTCCCCTTTACAACTACAACTATTACATGTAAGCTGAACAACAGCAATCCCTTCATTCCATCCAATGATTAGATTAGAATTTCTGGGGCTGGAGAGATGACTTATTGGTTAAGAGACCAGCTGCTCTTGCAGAAGACCTGGATTCAGTTCCCAGCACTCACATGGTGGCTAACAACTGTAATTCCAGTCCCAGGGGATTCAACACGCTCTTCTAACATCCACAGCATTGGGGCATGGGTTCACTTACATACATGCAAGCAATACAATCATACACATACAAATAAAAATGAAATTTTTTTTTTAATTTCCCCAAGACCAAAAATGTCTGGTAGCTGTTTTCCAATCTGGAATCAATCAAGTTTTATGGATTTGGCTATTCTGTCTCTAGTGTTTCTTAATCTGGGATAGTCCCTCTACCTTCTTACTTAGTGAAATTTGCTACAAAGGTATATAGTTCTGTCTGCTGCTTCATACTATGCTTGTTTTATAGTAGTAAATGTTTTAAATGACTGACACGAAGTAGAAATGACACCTCAGGAGGATATCCCACATTTGGGCCAGTGAGATGGCTCAGTCAGTAAAAACTCTTGCTGCCAAACCTGACCTAAGTTGGATCCCCAGGACCTACATGGTAGAAGGAAAGAACTGACTTCTGCAAGTTGTCTTCTGACCTCTACTCAAGCACCATGGCGTGAGCACATCCACCCTGTATTAGTTACTCTTCTGTTGCTATGATAAGACACCCTGACCAAAGCAACTTACTGAAGGAAGGGTTTATTGGGTTTACGGTTCCAGAGGAATGAGGTTCCATCACAGCAGGGGAGGCTATGGCAGGAGGCAGCTGGAGTAGAAAGCTTCGAGCTCACGTCTTCAAGTAGGTACAGGAAACAGAGAAAGCAAGCAGGAAGTGGGGCAGAGCTATGAACCCTCAAAGCCCACCCCCCAAGTGGGTGTCCTCCAGCAAGGCCACGTCTTCTAAAGGTTCCATGACTGTCTCCAAACAGCTGTCAACTGACTGAGTGTTCAAGTACTTGGAGCCTATGGAGGACATTTCTCATTCAAACCACCACACACTCACACACAAATAAATAAATGTAAAAGAAACATTAAAATACACTCCCCATTTATTCTTTACTTTGTGTCTTCTCAAGGACTTCTTTTAAAACAAGATAGATTCAAGCAGCTTAGTTTCAGTCTCTGATAGGTGCTGCCAGAGGCCTGCCTGTGAAGGAGAAGGCAGTGCCTACGGGGGGGTTAGGGGAAGTTTTTCCGAGGAAATGACTTCTTGTGAGGTGAATCTTACAGAACTGGAAATTGTGGAGAAAGGAGAGCGAGGCAGAGGTAAGGACTGTCTAGGTAACTGAGGGAAGAAAACATAACAGCACACGTCTCCAACTTTCTTGGAGGGTGCAAACCTTACATACAGCACCATGTTGGGGAGTAAGAGATGAGCAAAGACTGGGAATTGAAAACAGCGGGCAGCTTTGGCTAAGTTCAAGGGATGGAGGGCCACCAGGGGTTTGTTGGTGCTCTGCACAGGAAGTGCCCAACCAAGGACACTTTGGGTTCCAGCAGTCCTCCCGTAGTCATTGTGGGGAGTGGCTGTGGGAAGTAGAGAAGACGGAAGATTGCTGTTTCTGCACATCAAAAAGCTACCTGAGAAAGGACATGTATCCTAGGATACCTTTAAGCACATAGCCAAGACCAGCGAACTGTAAGAAAGAAGATACAGCCAGGTGCGGTGGGACATACCTTTAATTTCAGCACTTGAGAGGAAGAGGCAGCTGGATCTCTATGAGTCTGAATCTAGTCTGGTCTACATCACAAGTTCCAGGCCACCCAGAGCTATATAGCAAGACTATCTCAAAAACAAACCAGGAGTAAGGAGTAGAGGTATGTGCTGATGCACTTACACACAGGCAATATATTCATACACATACAATAAAAATAATAAATAAGAAAATAAAGCTTCATCATGCTAAGCTCTGAGGAGAATATTAAAAATCACCACAACTGCCCAGGCACGGTGATGGGCTCTCCCAGCTACTTGTGACTTAACAGCAGCTCTGCCACTCTGTGACTTTTAAGATGGCCTTTTCCTAAGAGCTTTAGATGGTCATCTCAGGAACCTGTGGATTGTTTGCTGACAACAGACACCTGGGTGGTGGAAAATGACAAGAGGTGGAGGTGAATTCCATCAGCACCTTTGGGATCTGCTGGAAAGGCCAGCCTGAGCCGACTCCATCTGTCTGCTCTTTCACGTTGGCTTCTAGACAAGCCCAGCGCAGAATAATGAAGGCCAGCAGCAGTGTGGGGCCGTCGGGAGAGGGCCTCCTCTCATCTCTCAACGTCTCAGCTCAGCTGACCTCCAGGCCAACGTGAGCGGAAAGCCCATGTGTCCTCTGAGGGCTAGTGGGAAAAGAGATTTGTCTCAGCTGTCAGCAGATACTGTGCAGGAGACTCAGGGCCTCACAGTCCAGAGGAGGGGAAGACGTTTTTCTGCTCACTTCACAGCCATTGGCACTACTTAGGATTCCTTATCTAGATCCCTCCATCTACAGACACCTTCCTCTATCTTCTTCTCCCCCCCCCCCCTTTTTTTTTTTTTTGGAGACAGAGTCTCACTACGTAACCCTGGCTAGGTAGACCAGGCTGGCCTCAAACTCACAGAGCTCTGTCTGTCTTTTGCCTCCCGAATGTTACCTGGGTAACTATTTTTTCTTTGAGATGGCTTCATGAAACCCAGTGTGGCTTTGATTTACATGAAGCTCAGGCTGGCCTCAAACTTGCTACATAGCTGAGGTTCACCTTGAACACCCGATCCTCCCTAATACTGCGATTATAAGTCATCTATCACCATCCCCAGTTTATGTGTTGCTGAGGACTAAATGAGGTCTCTTACAAGTGAGGCAAGCATTATACCAATTTAACCAATGAAGCTACATCCCCAACCTTCCCAACCATTCTTTTACAAAGTTTTGTGCTTTTTTTGTTGTTATTGTTTTTTAATTAATTGTTTATTTTATATGTTTGAGTGTTATGCCTGTATGTATATAAGTGTGTCCATGTTGTGCAATGGCCCCGGAGGTCAGGAGAGGGGTGGACGATCGTTAGCTGCTACGTGGTGCTGGGACTGGAGCCCAGGTCCTCTGCGAGAGCAGCCAGTGTTTTTTGTCTGGGGTTACTGGGAATTGAACCTAGGACCCTAGGCATACTAGGGAAGTTACATGCCCAGCCCTCTTTTTTTTCTTTTTTACTTATTTTATGTGTATGAGTGTATTGCCTACATGTAAATGCACATGTGCCCTCAGAGGACAGAAGAGGGCATCATCGGATCCCCTTGAACTGGAGTTATGGAAGGGTATTAGCCACCACAATGTAGGTGCTGGGATTCGAACCCAGATCTTCTGCAACAACAGCTAGTGTTCTTAACTGTTGAGCCATCTCTTCAGCCCTACAGCCCTCCTTTTTACTTTTTTTTTTTTTTTAAACTTGGAGACAGGATCTCCTCAGGCTGACCTTGAACTCACTTAACTGTAATGTAGGCTAGATTTGGACTTGTGGTTTTCCATCCTCAGCCTCCCAAGTAACTGGGATTACAGAAATGCAGCTTTCTGTTAAAGAATATGATCTACCGTTCAGAACAAAATGTCTGAAAACTGCAAGGCAGGGTCTAGGTGAGATAACTCCGCCTGGGATGAACCCAGTGTGGCCATTTCCTCACGGCACAACTCTGGGTACGTGATAGCTCACCTCTTTGAACCTCAGTTTCCTCATCTAGAAAGGAGGGATGATGATCACAGGGACCTGCATCACAGGGCTGATGTTCAGTGATGAGCATGTGGAAGTGGAACAGATAATGCCGGGCAGATGAGCAGTGTGTGGCATATGCTGGTTGGTGAGCTCCAGCCACTGAGGTATTGCATGGATTCCAATGTGGTTTTTATTCTCTAGTCTCGGGCACAGAACCTTTGCTAGAAAGAGGTGTCTTTGGTTGGCTTCTGGTTTCTTCCAATATCAGATAGAACTCAGGGCCTTGTGTGTGTTAGGCAACCAGTAACACCCAGCTATACACCAGGGTGTCTTTTTTGCTTTGAGACAGGGTCTCACTATGTAGTCCTGGCTGGCCTGGCCTAGACAAGGCTGATCTCCAACTCACAGACACCTGTGCACTGTCAGGCTACACCCAGGGGTGTATTTTATTTTATTTACTTAAAAAAAAATTTGTTTGTTGTTATTTGAGGCAGAGTCTCCTTCTGTAGTCAAGGCTGAATTGAAAGTCACTATTTAGCTGGGCCAAACTCTGGTCAATCTTTCTGCTTCAGTCTCTCAATTGCTGGGATTACAGGTATGTTTTAGGTATGTGCCAGCACACCCAGCTATTTAGCTTCTAAAAAAAAAAATATTGATTGATTGATGGATGAATGGATGGATGGATGGATTGTGAGTGTGTGTGTGTGTGTGTGTGTGCAGGACTCGTGGCAATCATGCGGAAGTCAGAGGACAACTTGAAGGAGTCAGTTATCTCCTTCCACCATGTGGGTACCAGAGATCAAACTCAGGTAGATAGACTTGGTGGCGGACACCTTTACTAAACCATCTCACCAGTCCCCTTCACACGCACTTTTTCAGACACGGTCTCGTATACTCCAGGCTGGCCTCTAACTAGCTATACAGCTGAGGATGACTTTGAATTTGTGGTCTTCCTGCCTCGCCTCTGGTTGAGACCCAGTGCTAGGACTGAACCCAGGGCTGCCTGCATGCTGGGCAAGCATTATACCAACTGAGCCGCATCCTCAGACCCTACCTAGGGTTTTTCCTTTATAGACAGGATTTCTCTATGTAATCCAGACTGACTTTAGTGATTGTCTTGTCTCACCCTGTGAAGTGTTGGGGTTAGAGGGGTGTACCATCAGGTTGGCTCCAGGGGTGTCTTTTGAAATTCCTTGAGCTATCTTCTATGATACCTGAGTTTATGCTTCAAAGATGTCATAGGGCAACCCCTGGATAGTTTCAGAATGGGGCTGGTCACCAGAAAGATCAAATGATTAGCAGATTGGAACTCAGTTCTTTCCTGAGGACTGGGTTGGAGACAGAGCTGTATGAACACCCTTGAGCAGTTTCAGAGCTTCTAGGCTGGTAAATACTAAGCACCCCAACTCCACAAAGAAACTCCTGGACTGAGGACTCTCCCAGAGGTCACTCGATATACTTCTCCCCATCTGGCCATTCATTGATACCCTTTGTTTATGTTTATTTTTATCACTTTTATTTCATGTATATGAGTGTGTTGCCTACATGTATGTAGGTACACCCATGTTGTGCAATGCCCAAGGTCAGAAGAGGGCATTGGATCCCCAGAACTGGAGCTACAGAGAGTTGTGAGCTATCATGTAGGTGCTGGGAACTGAACCCTGGTCCTCTGCAAGAGCAGCCAGTGCTCTTAACTGCTGAGCCATCTCTCCAGCCCCTTATTTATAACACACTGGTAAATATGAGTCAAGTTCCTGCCAGGGTTCCACAAACCATCCTAGCAAATGAAGAGGGAGTCGGGGGAGCCCCCATTGACAGCCTGTCAATCATCAGGATTGGTGATGGCTAAAGGCTTGGGACTGGCCTTCGCAGTGGGCACAGGCTTGTGAGACTGAGTCCTTTACTTGTGGAGTCTGTATTGAGTCCCAGGTAGTTTTTATCAGAACTGAAATGAATCTTCAGACACACAGCTGGTGAGAGGACTTGGTTAGTGACAGAAAATGTCCCAGAAGCTATAATTAGTGAGCATATTCAGTTCTGCAACCTGGGAGAAGGAGGGTGATCAGGTTTAGCATTCAGCTAGCTTGTAAGAGAACATTCTCAGAGCCTCCAGTGTCTCACCCACAGAGTTCAGGCCATGCCTAGTTTTGGCTTAGAGCAGGAGGCACTTACCAGCGCCTACCCCATCACACCTACCAGACCTCCCTCCAGGTCTGACTGTGATCCAGCCTTCGCCTCCACACGCAGGAAGCAGGGCTGTGCTCTGAGTCATGTCTCCTTCATTCCTATTTCATTTTCCCCCCTGCAGCCTTCCCTGGTCCCTGGTTAGTCATCCCTCACAATCACAGGTCCTCCTGAAGCCATTCCCAGCTCTGATCCTCTTCCCAGAGATGACTACTTCTGCCTGTCCAGTTGTGTTGACTCCTCTGAAAACCCCAGCTTCAGGATGAAAGGAAGCCAGCTGCACCCCAGAGCTGAGATGCAGGGATGATGGGATGTGTGATCTCAGTTCCCTCAAGGCTGTGGACTCACATCATGACCCAAGCCCCGGGAGGCAGAGGTAAGCCACCAACATACTGTCCTTACAAAGCTCACTGTTTACTTCAGAGGCAAAAACAAAGTCCTACAAGGAAAGAAAGTTCAAGCAAGAGCCAGCATGGAAGTTACACAGACACAGTGAACTGGAGAGAGGGGACCTCCCAGATGGCAGAGGGTCAAGAAGTGACCTGAGCTGAGATGTAGAATGCTTCGCAGTTCTCTGTACTGCAAACCAAAGCAAGAATAAAAGAACACGTTTGGACCTTTGAGATGGTTCAGCTGATAAAGGTGCTTGCCACAGAGCATGACGACCAGGGTTCAATCCCTAGGACCCACAGGGTAGGAGAGAGCTGACTCCTTTGACCTCCACAAGCATGCTGTGGCACACACGCACACACACACACACACACACAATAAATAAAGTAACAACAAAACAACAAACGCAAAGCAGAAAAGAGAAAAAGGAAACGGCAGGTTCAGGATTCCTCAGGGCAGGACTGAATGACTTGGGAAAGAGATTAGTTCAGACTTTGAGTGAGGTGGTCAGGTCTATGTGTACAGTCAAGACCCTGGCAGAGTTGGTCAGAGCCCAGCAGAACTCTGTTACTGTAAATACTTGAGACTGTGTGTCCAGTGCTTGGCTCTGTTAGGGCTGGCTGAACAGGGGAGCCGCCCTCAGGAGTGCACTGTCAGTCTTGTGCAGGGCACTGACTTCTACCTTCTGGAAGAGCTGCAGAAGGGAGATGTAATGTGGAATCTGTACATCTGGGCTGAGCCTCTGTGAGCAGCTCTTTTGTGGGAATTGGACTCTGGAGACTCAGATAAAAGCTGGGACTTTCTCCTCACATAAAATCATTTTGAGGATGTCACAGACTCTGGAAAGCCTGGCTGGTCATGGAAACTATCTGGACACAGCTGTCATCTCCCAGTAATGGTGGACAACTAGTATCCCAGTTTGGTTTGGTTTGTTTTTTGAGACAGGATCTCCCTGTAACCCCAGCTGTCCTGGAACTTGCTGAGTAGACCAGATAGACCAGACTGGCCTTGAACTCATAGAGATCTGCCTGTCTCTGCCTCTGGGAATTAAAGACCTGTGTCACCGTAGTGGGCTTGTTTATTATTTTTATTTTATATGTATGCCTTCATGAGTGTTATGCCTGCATGTTGGTAGGTGCACCCATGTCGTCCAGTGGTCATAGGGGTCAGAAGAGGGCATGGGATTCCCTGGAAGTGGAGTTACAGATAGTTGTTAGACGCAGTGTGGGTGCTGAGTATCGAACCCCAGTCCTCAACAAGAGCAGTCAGTGGTCTTATTCTCTGAGCCACCTCTCCTGCCCCTTGTCTTGCATGTCTTAAAATGCAAAGTTTTATGGTATGTAATCTCATATATTTGGGAGGCCGAGGCAGGAGGCTCTCTGAGAGGCTAGCACGGGCGGGGGGGAGGGGGGCTATTTGGACACCTCTGGCTTCCAGGATGCCAGGATATGCATGCTTAATAAATGCCAGTAGAAAGAAAAAAGGGAGGAAAATGTGGCCAAGAACTCGGGAGGCTGGGATGAAGAGCTGATCTGAGACCGGAAATGCAAATAGGGGGTAAGTTGGACTTACTGGGTAGATGGGGGAAGTGCTCCAGCTCTCTCAGCAGGCCAGGCTCAGCGCTAAAGCTGATTCACATGACAGCATGCCGGATTCCCATCCACATTGCAAGGGGCATTATTTCTACTTTGTTCTCGGGGCCTCGAGAGGCCCAGAGAGGTAATGCGATTTGCCCAAGGTCACACAGCAAATGAGGAGCGGGGTCTGGATTTGACCCCGGGTAGTCAGCGCCGGGGGCCCACACTCTTCTACTCCGCTCCTCGCCTCCCCTCCCCCACCGCCGCGCTTCCTCTCCCCCTCCCGCCCCGCCCCGCCCCGCCCCTCCTCTCCTCCTGGGTGGCAGTGGCGGTGGAGCCACGTGGTGGGCCGGGAGGCAGCCGCGGCCGAGCGCCCTGGCGGCTGCCCCAGCTGGGCAGTGCTGCGCCGCGCTCCGTGCCTGCGCTGGCCGCTGGGCGCTCGCCGGCTGGCCCGGGGCGGGAGGAGCGCCGCCCGCCGCCCGCAGACAAAGGAGGCGCGGCGGAGGAGCCCGCGCGCGCGGGCCGGGAGGACCATGGACTCGGAGCGCGGGCGGGCGGCCGCGGCTCTGGGGACCCGGTGCTCCCGGGCCCGGCCCTAGTCGCCCGCCCCGCCGCCCCGGGGCGCCATCGGCAGGACGCGGACCCGCGCGGCGCGAGGAGGAGCCATGGGCAAGTGCAGCGGGCGCTGCACGCTGGTCGCCTTCTGCTGCCTGCAGCTGGTGAGCGGGTGGGGCGCGCTCCCCGGGCCGGGGGCCGGGCTGGCGGGGGCCCCGGGGCTGGCCGGGGGAGCCTGCCCCGCCGCGGGCCGCCGGCTCTTTGTGTGCGCTCCTCGCCGCTCAGCCCCGCGCTCCAGCGCACGGTCCGGCGCGCACCGAGCCGGGGCCCCGCGCCTGGGCTCCACGCGTCCGCCTGCTCTGCCCGAGTGGCCTCGCGTTGGGGGTGCGCCCGGGGACTGTGGCTCTGTTGGGGCTGGGGGTGTGTCCGAGGTTGGTCTGTGCATGCCCTGCCCGCGTGTTTCCCTCCAGATCGCTGCTGGCATGGGTCTCCCCGGCTCTGGGTCTCTACCTCTGGGCTCCGCCCCTGTGAGTGTCTCTCACAAAGTCTCTCTCTGTCCCCGTGTGGGTCTCTGGAGTGTCTCGATGTATGGCCGTTTCTGCTCGGTGTTGGTCCGGGGGGTGGAATCTGAGACTCCGAGAACACTCAGCCGTCCTTTGTGTTGCTTCTGCCTCCGGTCACTCTCCTGACTGGGTGGCCTGGGATGAATGAAGAGCTCGCTGCCTCCCTGGGGAGGGTCACCAGGAACTGCTGCGTCTACAGCCAGCCTGACTTAGCCGGCCCGGGACCCACCCTGGGGCTTTGGTCTGGCCATAGTGTCCCCCTGCGTCCCAGGAACCATCTGTTCCATCGGTAGCGGGGTGGGGTCGGGTACAGAGCTCTCTGATACTAGTCGATGGGGACACTTAGCGTTCTGAGAAGAATCAGAGCGACTGGGGACCGACACTATGCCTGCCCCAGCTTGGGAAAAGAGGTCTTTGAATCTAGGGGCGGCGGTGAGGGGGCAGCAAAGTGAATTTGGACGCTAAGAGGAACCAGTTGTATCACTGAACTGAGGCCCTGGCCTGTGAATTGGAAGGGTAATCAAGAGGGTGTTCCCTGCTTTCTTTGGAGTTGGGGTCCAATACCTAGGGGCTTCAGGCCTTGGTGGGTAGGAACCCCAGGCAACAGTCAGTGTGTTGAATCTGCCTCAGTCTTACTCCTGTGAGCCACATCATCTGGGCCTCTGGTCCGAATGCCTCTTTTTCCTCCGCCCAGCAGGCGCAGAGGATGATGGAGGGTGAGGCTTTGGACAGGACAGGCAAGTGTTCTCTGTCGTCTTGTTTCTTTCCTTTTTGAGGACACCAGCGCCAAACCTGCTGTCCATAGCGCTGTCCTCCTGGACCATCGTAGGACCTCCTCTTCCCCAAGTTTGGAGCCCTAGTGACTTTCTTTCACAGGGCCACCCAGTTCTGTCTGTCAAGTGTCCATCCCCAAGGATGGTGGAAGGGATTAATCACCTCCAGGTAGGATGGAAACTCCAGAAGGGCAGAAATGACCTGTTTGGTTCCCTGTGAAATCCCCAGCATCTGGAACAGTGCCTGACAACTTTTCAGAGCATTCCTTTTCTTTTTCTTCTTTTTTTTTTTTGTAAAGTTTTTTTTTTTTTTTTTTTTAAATTATGTGTGGGTCTATGTATGTGCCTGCAGGCAGGTCTTTGAAGTTCAGCAGAGGGTGTCAGAACCCCTGGAGCTGGAGTTACTTGCAGGTGGGAACCCCCGATGTGAGTGCTGGACCAAACTTGGGTCCTCTGGGAGAGAAGTGGACACTCTTAAGCACCAGCCATCTCCAGCTGCAAGGATTTTTTTCCCTGGTTTTGTTTAAGACGTGGCCTTACTCTGTGGTCCATGCTGGTCTTAAGCTCCTTCCTGCCTCATCCTCCTGAGTGCTGGAATTACAGGCATGAGCCATCAAAAAAACTTTACTTTTCTAAAAACTATTTTATTTATTAATTTTATTTTCTTCAGTGCCCTCAGAGGTCAGAAGAGGATGTCGGATCCCCTGGGATTGGAGTCATTAGCCTCCATGTGGGGCCTGGGAATCGAACACACATCTTCAGCAAGAGCAGTCAGTGCTCTTAAATGCTGAGCCATCTCTCCAGCCCCCAATTTTCAAACTTTAAACTACAATTTTATTTTTTATTTTTATTTTTTATTTTTTTTGAAACAGGGTTTTCTGTAGCCCTAGATGGTGTGGAACTCGATATGTAGACCAACCAGGCTGGCCTTGAACTCCCAGAGATCCACCTATCTCTGCCTCCCTCCCGAGTGTTGGGATTAAAGGCATGCACTATTACACCTGGCTAAACTACATTTTTTAAGCTTAAGAAGTGATGTGCATATATTATGAAATGAATGACTACTCATAGGTGAAAGTTTGAAGCAAGTTTTCTTCTCCCTATGCCTGATGCTCTCCCCAAAGGTGGACTTGTTAGCAGTTTATCCTGTGCCCATTTTCAGTTGCTGCTGATAATGGCTAGCTTTGGAGAGTACTTACTAGGTTCCAGCTACACTTGTGAGCACTTTTCCATGAGTTAACTTATTTAACCTTCTTTGTGACCCTGCAATGTAACTTGCTCAAAAAGTGCTATGGAAGCTGGGATCCAGGCAGGCGGCCAGCCTCCTCTGTTGCTTTATTTATAGCATAAGGAGCTGCTCAGGGCCCCTAGGGAGGAACAAAGGTGGTTCAGGGGTCTCCCAGCCTCCAAGTTCTTACTGCTAAGCTATACCCACTGTTTCACCAGCAGGGAGCTGGCTTAGACAGACCTGGGTGGGATTCTACTTCTCCCATACCTTGCCTGGAAGGCTTGGGCAGCTTGTGAGGGTTACAGGAGACAATTTAGGAAGCAGTCCAAGGAGGAACTTGAAGATCCATCTCTTGGCTCTATTACTCTGAGCTGATTGCAGAGAGGGTCCCTTCCAGCTGTCACTCACTAACCCCTGGAGTCCCTGCAGCCTGACTGCTTCCAGAATGTGCTCTCTGGATGCTGAATATGCCAGCCTGAGGGGAGAGGGACGCTCAGTTTTCTTATCCAAAGGACTGAGGGATTAAAGAGACTGTTAGCTATTTTTCAGTTGAAAACGTAAGAGGAGAAACTATCATTTTCTTTTTCCAGCGAGATTTCAGCATTATTGTGAAGCTTCCCTACCATTCTCTGTATTGGGCTAGGCTTGTGAGGGGTGAAGCAGTAGAACAGGAGGTGAGGGAGGTGTCCAGGGAAGCAGGCGGGAACTGTGTCATTGAGGTGGACAAGTATAGGACTGGAGGTGAGGTTCTGAAGTTTGACTAGAGCTTCTGGATTCCAGGCCCCTCTGTCACTCACTAGCTGTGTGATCTTGGCTAATTGCTCTCCTTTCTCTCTTTTCTTGTTGATGTTTTTATTTTTTAATTTGGGGGGTTATATATATTTATTGTGTGTAAGTGTACACATATGTGCACATGCCATGGCACGCATGTGAAGGACAGCCTCCAGGGAGTAAGTTCTTTTCTCCCTCCATGTGAGTCCAGAGGACTCAACTCAGGTCGTCAGCTTTTGCAGCAAGTAGCTTTACCTGCAAAAACATCTTGTCTGTTGTTTTAAATTTGTTATGTATATGAGTGTTTTGCCTGCATATATGCAGGTACACCAGTGCATGCAGTACCTGTGGAGGCCAGAAGAGGGCATTAGATCCCCTGGAACTGGAGTTACAGATGGCTGTAACATCATGTGGGTGTTGGGAACCAAACCTGCAAGAGCAGCCAGTGCTTTTAACTGCTGAGCCATCCCTCCAGCCCCTCCACCTTACTTTTTAAACAGGGTCTCTCCCTGAAACTAGATCTCACCGGGCTGGCTGGCCAGCAATCCCAGAGATCCTTCTTTCTCAAACCTTTCTCTAAAAGGATCACAGGCACTGGCAGTTGCATATGGCTTTTTATATGGGTGCTGGGGAGTCGAACCTAGATCCTCATTCTTGTGTGGTATGCACTTTATCACTGAGCCATCTCGCCAGCCTGCAAGTTCCTGGTTCTTCGGGTTATCGTGGGGGTTAAACTCATAATTATTCGCTGTGCCAGGTAGCGTAAGCACTTCATAAACGATACTGTGGAATTGTAGCCCAAATATACCCTGGTGCCCTTGGACCAGCTTCTGCAGGAAGCAGCAGGTTGCTAGGTGCTGAGCTGATGGTCCGGGGGCCTGTACCCCAGCTCTGTTCTGCTCCGACATGCTGCATATTTGGGCATCTCTACGCAACTGCTGAACCCGATTTTTCCATCTGTGAAGTGAGGAGAACCAGAGGCCTGGTCCCTGGGGTCTCTACAGCTCTCCCTATCTGGGACTCTGAGAGTGTCTAGGCTCGGGTAGAGGCTTCGTGGTTTCCCTCTGTTCTGCAGAACTCCTTGGGTCCTGGGTTCCCTGCATTCTTCTTGCTATAGAATGTTGATGTTATTAATTCAGTTGGCTTCCTAATTTTTACTCTTTAGCATATTTCCTCCTCTGTGCAGATTCTGCTCTTCCTCCTCATCCATGTCCTTCTGGAATTTTCCTGGCCACTGTGTTCTTCAGTAAGGAGATGAACCAGGAATGTTTGCTCCAGGGACTCGTCATCGTTTTCTTCATCATCATCATTATCCACCCCTCACCCCGGTTTCAGGAGGCCCGTGCTAAGCACTTTATAGGCATTACCTCATTTAATCAAATGAGCTTACATATGTAAAGTGCTTGGCAAAGTGCCTGGTACATGTTAAACGATCAATAAATGCTAGCTATCTTCCTGCCTTTACCCTTCTTATTATCGTAATTCCACAGCATGGGATGGTGGCTTTATTATCCCCTTTTTCAGATGAGGAAATTGAGGCTCCCAGGGAGGTTTGCCTAAGGTTGCCAAGCTGTTCTGTGGCAGAAGCAGAAAGCCAGACCGCTCTGACCTCTTGGAGAAGCTGTGAGCTCACACACTAGGCCAGCCTCATTTCCTCATCTGAAACAAGGTTCTGATGGGCCTAGGATTGCTGCACAGTTACGGGTGGGGGGTATTCCCCTGCCATGGTGGCTCTTGTCCCTTCTCTGTTGACCTTGGGCTGATGTATTCTCCTGATGCCCCAGCTTCTTTCTCTGAGTAACATACCAGTCCTTATGACCTCGAAGGGCGGTGGAAAGATTTTTCTTAGCTAGGTGCCAGGCACATAGTAGGTACTCAGAAAAATACTGTATTGGTGTTGTCATTTATTCCCCTTCTGGAAACCTCTTTGCTTTCTGGAAGGTGGTGGGTGGGTGAGGGGGTGAAATACGCAGCTTCCAGCTGAGCTGCGAGTAATGGCCTGAAACGCGGTCCAGCTGATGGATGTTGTTATTAGCAATCATGATGGTGAGGTTGGAGGGAGGTGGCTTTGGGGGCATGTGCTCCACGGCAGCTGCATCTGCAGGCTCCTGGCTTCTACGGAGGGTCCGACTCTGTGCCTGGGGCTTGAGGTCCTTGGGCTGGCTCGAGTTAGGGGCTTGAAATTGTCAGGTCACTGGTATCTTCTTCTGTTCCTCAGTCCCCTATGGACAGAATGAAGTTGGGAGATCCCATCCCTTGGACAGATGGGTAGACTGAGACCAGACAGCCCTCTGAGCCTACCTGAGATGAGCAGAGCTGGGTAGAATGAAGACCTCTGGGGTCCAGGGAGGGCTGCTTTGCAGGACGGGCAGGAGAGTAACTGTAACTGGCAGTGAATGGCAGGGTCAGGAGCTCAACTCTGGGGTCAGACAGACATGGCCTCCACCTCCCCGCCTGTGAAGTATTGAGAATAGCTGCTCCCGCACATGGCAGTTTTGGTGAGATGACCGCACCAAAGGGGAACCTGAAAAGTGCTCCCATGGCCAGAGGCTATTTGCCTGGGACCTGGACAAGTCACTCAGCCCCACCTCTGCCTAGGTTAAAGATTTTACTGGTCAAGGTCAGTCCCATAAAGGACCCAGGTTTATCCAAGTTTGTCTTAGTCCTCTTCCCCATCTGCCTCCTGTTCCTCTTCTTCCTCCTGTTTCTGTTTTGTGTGAAACAGGATTTCATGTATCCAGAGCTGGACTCAAATTCCTGACCCTCTTGTCCGTAATCCTAAATGCTGGGATTATAGGCGTGCATCACCATGCCCAAGTCTTCATTTCTTTATGTGGAAAATACGGGACTCCGTGGGAATAATCCCAGCCTCTGTGGGACTTCAGGAGCCTATCCTTTGGTGCTGCCTGGTTATCCCTGCCCACAAAAATAATAGGTAGAGACTGGGTGTGGTGACTTACACCTGTAAGCAGCATTCAAGAGGCTAGGGTAGAAGGATTGATGGGAATTGGCTACAGAGTGAGACTGTCTTTTTTCATTTTATTTTATGTGTATGAGTGGTTTTTTTGCAAGTATGTAAGTACATCACATGTGTGCAGTGCCCGAGGAGGCCAGAAGAGGACCTCGGATCCCCTGGAACTGAAGTTAAGGGTAGTTTTTAACTGTCCTCTGAATGCTAGGAACTGTACCTGGTCCTCTGTAAGAGCAGGCAATGCTCTTAACTCCAAAATGAGATTCTCACTTTAAAAACAAAACAAAAAAAAAAACAAGTTGGGCATGTGGGCACCTTTAGTTCCAACACCTGAGAAGCAGAGACAGGCAGATTCATGTGACTTTGAGGCAAGTGACGTCTATGTAGAGAGTCTCAGGCCATCCACAGCTACATGTTGAGAGACCCTGTATAAAACAAACAAAAAAAACCAACCTACAACAACAAAAGGGCAAGCAAGATGGCTTAGTAGGTAAAGGAGCTTGCTGAGTAAACCTGAGTTCAATTCCCAGGAACCACGTAAAGGTGGAAAATGAAGATTGACTCCTCAAAGTTGTTCTCTGATCGCTCCATGCACCCATCATGTCATATATACAAACATCATTGTCATCGTCATCATCATCATGAAGGCCTGGTGAGATGGCTCAGCAGGTAAAGGCACTTGCCACCTGCATGTATGAAGCCCTAGGTCCCAGGTCGACATTAATTGGATGTGGTGGTACATGCAAAGTCAGGAGGTTAAAGTAGATCAGAAGGTCAGGGTTGATTAATTGTGAGTTTCAGATCAGTCTGGGCTACATGAGACCCTGCCCAAAATAAATAAAGACTGAAGCCATGGAGTAGAGCTGATCTGGAACTGGAGCTGAATCCCAGTCCCTGGTCCTTGTCCTCTCCCTGCCCTGGCCTGGAGAAGGACAGGGGTCAATTTGGAGACTGATGGAGAGTCCAAGGCAGCAAAGCACACCTCCTTTTTCAGAACACTCACGGTTTCAGCATGGTAGGATAAACACAGGTTGGGGAAGAGCTGTTAGCTATAGTGTGGTTTTATGGCTTATCCTGGCCCCTGACTCTGTGTTTCAAAACTGCCAGTGGATATAGGGAAAAGGACATAGACTGGGGGAGCTTGGGCTTGAGATCAGGCTGGGTTCTGAGTTCCAGTTCTGCCTCTTTGTAACTGGGTGGTCTTGGTAAGACACTTACTGTTGTTGAACTACAGCCTTCACTTTCCTAAGCTGGGAATCCATAACCTGTACTACACTGTTGGGAAACTCATTCTTTAAAACTTTGTTAAAAACGTTATGTTTTAATTTTATGTGTATGAGTGTTTTGCCTACATTGTGTGTAAGTGCACCACATGTGTGCAGTACCCTCAGAGGCCAGAAGAGGGCATCAGATTCCCTGGAACTGGAGTTAGGACAGTTGCTAGCCACTATATAGGTGCTGAGAACTGAACCTGGGTCCTCTGTAAGAACAGCTAGTGTGCTTAACCACCAAGCCATCTCTCCAATCCCGGGCAAACTCCTTTGAGATAAGATATGCAGAGCTGGAGCTTACAAAGTTTTTGAACCTTTAAGGTGGAACACTTGAATGCCAAGGATAGGGAACTTAGAAGGCTCTTCAACTCTGACAGTACGACGGGGCAGATACTGGAGCCTCTCCTTCCCTCTACTGGTGGAAGGCCTGGGGTGGAGCAGTAGTTCTATTTAGTCATGTGTACTTCCTGTCCCTTGATCTGTGAAATGGAGCAATAGCAGAAGCCACCTCACAGGATTGCAGAGAGTGTAACCTCAAGCCCGGCTGTCTTATCTTGGGGTAGGAATATACCCCCAACTGATATATTCATCCTGGGGTCCGGGAAGGCTTCATTTTCCCCAGTCTTATGAAATGGGGAACTGGAGAGGGGGAGGGTATCGATCTCCATCACTATTTCCAAACTCTATGGAGTCTCTGCAGAGGTAGATCACTGTGAGTTCAAGGGCAGCCTGGGCTACATAGTGAGTTTCAGGACAGGCTGGGCTACAGACTCTGTCTCACCCCTGACTTTAGCATTCCCCCTTCCCCTCAAATTAAGCCACTGGGGTGAGCTGATAACCAGGTGGTGTATTGCCCATCCACAGCAGATTATGTGTGCAGGTTGGGTGACTTCTTGGACGTGTGATAAATCTAAGGATGAGCCAAGTTTCTGGAACTACCAGATGCCAGGTCTTAAGAGGACAGTGCCAGCAAAATAAAATGAATGCTATCACAAATAATGAAGTATGCTCTTACATCCCTCTGCCTTGAGCCTGCTTCTTCCTGACCCCACCCTAATGCAGGGCCTGGCAGAGCACTGGGTCCCAGAAGCAGAGACAGGAGTATATATATGGGTATTTTACTCTGTGTTTGAGAGGAGACAGCTTGAGCTTTTCAGAATAAGGGTTCGCTCCTAAGTCTCTTTTCTTTTGGGAGGGGGGCAGGTTCTGCAGCCCCAGCCTGAACCAGAGATGTGGGTTTTCAATTACACAATTAAATGCACAATTAGGCATAATTACCAGTACTCCAAGACCGAGACTGCTCATAATAGGCGTGTAATCTACTGCAGCCTCTGTTTATACTACTCAGCGCGTTCCCTAATGATGCTGAGATGCCTTCACACTGCACTGTTGCCATGGAGACGAGCCTGCCGCCACCATGCAAAGCTGACAAATAGTGCTCTGGACCTGGGCCCTTGGATTGCTTCCAAGGCCTTTGTAGACACCTTGGGAGTGGAGGGGCCAGTCAGGTAGGTCAGGAAGACAGGTCAGTCCTTCCTGTCCTTCAACACTCCTCCCTATACAAGGTAGCCAGGAGCCCCCAAGGGGAGCTTTAGGGCCCCAGAGTCCTCTAGTTACCCAGTGTGGTAGGAAGGCCTGTAGAAATCCATCGCAGTATCATCGTCACAGAAAAGCGAAGGCCTGGACCATCCTGCTGTACCTGACATTCAAATGTACCTGGCTCTGTGACCTTGCACAGTAGAGCTCTGTTTCCCAGTAAGTAAAGCTGACCATGGCGTCTCTGCATGCAGTGCTCTCTAACAGAGATTTACTGGGTATTTAGAACATGTCTTATACTGTAACTAGTTATCTTCAGCAGTTCATGCATCCTTACTAGGTCCCTGCCAAGGGAGCCTTTATGTGGTGGCCATTTATTATCCTTGTTTTACAGAAGCAAAACTTGAGGTTCACAGCCGTTACGGCAGGCAGGAGCAGGGTTGGGGATCCGAACCCAGCTCCCACAGGGCTTCACCAGGGCCATCGTGTCCCCACAACAGCACTGCCTATTTGTAGATGAGACTCCAAGAGCGGAAGTCAGTCCCTTAGAGTCACAAAGCAAGGTCTGTCTGGTGCCCAAAGCCAGAGTTTCACACTGTGGCATCTTAGTGGACGTCAAGACGGGTTAAAAAGATTTCCTTCCATAGGCGGGTACTGAGAATCCCTTGCGGCCACACCTGGCCTGGCCTGGCCCCAGCCACTCAGGAGGCGAGGAGTCCCAGGTTCCTGTGCTGTGATCCTGAAGGGAATTTGGGTCTGGTTTCTCCACCCAGCCCACCCCTCCTTGGTCAGTAGAAGAGGGTCCCTTATTATTGCTGTTGTTTTGAGACAGTTTCATGTATCCCAGGCTAGCTTGGAACTTGGCAGCGAAGGATGACCTTAAACTCCTGATCCTGGTTCTACCTCTCAGGGGTTCGCCACCAACCTGACCTCCTTTTTGGTTTCGCTCTATTTTCCTGTAGTGAAGAATTTTATTTATTGTTTTCACATGGGCGCAGGCAAGCTGTAGGTCTGTGTGGAGCTGGATGACCCTTCCACCTTTATGTGGGTTCTGGGGATCAAACTCCAGTCACCAAGCTTTTACCTTTACCCACCAGATTATCTCTCTGACCCAAGAATATTATTTATGAATAACTTACTATGTGCCAGCTCCTGTAAACACAGGTGAGTCAGACGAGGTAGGCCACTTAATGGTGGTGGTGTGCAGGTGGCCCTCGGCCTCTCTGTAAACGTGTCTTTCTTTCCCTTCTTCTGTGGTACTGATCATTGAAACAGGGCCTGGCTCCTGCTAGGCAAGCTCTGTACTGTTAAGCCACACTCCCAGCCCTATGCCCAGTGACTTCTCTACAATGCAGGAGCAGTCTGTTCCTTGCAGGGTCCCTGCTGGCGTTCCCGGTCCTAATTGGCACTTAGCGCGCTGTGTGCCGGCTCGAGACTGAAGCTTATCTGCCGTGTGCCAACCCACCATTCATTCTGTTCCCACTTGGTGGATGGAACAACTTGAGGCACAGAAAGCTTGGACCTTACAGTTGGTGACAGGCAGAGCGGGCACCCATTCAACCACCAGGTGTCGCGCCCCATGGAAGTGTCATTTCCCAGGAGCCTCCCGCTGGTTTTCCTTAGAGAATGAGGCGTTTGGTTAGAGGGACAGTTGCTCACCTGGCATAGCTCAGGTCTCCTTTAACTTTGATTCCCTAATTGGCATTCTGATGACTTTTTCAGAGGGGCTGTCGGATGTCAATTCCACCCTGGTACTAACTAGGAAAACAAAATCCCAGAGATCACCCGTGACTTGCTATCCTAGTTTGCTTTCTGTTGCTGTGAGAAAACCAGAACCAGGGGCTGGAGAGATGGAAATGGCTCGGTGGCTAAGAGCACTGACTGCTCTTTTAGAGGATCCAGGTTCTGTTACCAGCACCCACATGCCAGCTAATGACTATCTGTTACTCCAGTTCTAGGGGATCTGACACCTTCCTCTAGTCTCCAAAGGCACCTGTACTAATGGAGTACACTTACACACGCACACCCAGAAATAGAGATCATTATTTAAAAACTCACGAAGGGGCTGCAGCCAGGTGTAGTAGCATCCGCCTTTAATCCCAGCACTCAGGAGGCAGAGGCAGGTGGATTTCTGTGAGTTCAAGGCCAGCCTAGTCTACATAGTGAGTTCAGGCTAGTTGGGACTACAGGGAGACCCTGTCTCAAAAAGACCAAAAAAAAAAAAAAAAAAAATCACTGAATCATTGGCTGCCCTTGCAGAGGACCTGGGTTCAATCCCCAGTACCCACATGATGGCTAACAGCTGTTTATAACTCCAATTCCAGGGTAATCCACTGCCCTCCCTCTTCTGACTTCCACTGGCATTTCACAACGGGTGCACCTACGTACATAGAGACAATACACTCATATACAAAAGTAAAAATAATAAATGAAATATCTTTAAAAAAAAAAACACTCAGGAAAACTAGGACCAGAACCAATTTGGGGGTGGGGGAGGAGCAGGTGGAGAAAAGGTTTATTTCATCCTAACAGTTTAGAGCCCTTGTGGAGGGGGGCCATGGCAGGAACCCGTAGGCAGGAACTGAATGGAGCAGAAACCCTGGAGGAACACTGCTTACTGGCTTGCTCCCTACGGTTTGCTCAACTACCTTTCAGCCCAGGCCCACCTGTCTAGGAACGGCACCGCCCACTGGGCCCTCCTGTGTCAGTTAGCAGTTAAGAAAATGCCTCACAGACATGATCACAAGCCAACCCAGTCTAGGAAATTCCTTGGTTGAGGTCCCCGCTTCCCAAGTGACTCTGAGTTCTGTCCAGTTGGACAGCTGAAATTAACTATGACCCTTGTCCAAGTCACTGTGCAAGTCAGGGGTAACATTGGAACTGGAACCTAAAGTAAGTTTGGGACACTTGTCTAAGCCTTCCTCATAAGCCTCACCAGCGAGAAGTTTTCATTGTTGTGTGAGATAGGCTCTCATGTAGCTCAGGCTGGACGCAAACTCACTATGTAGCTGAGGATGACCTAGGACTCTAGGTCCTCCTGCTTCAACCCCCTTAATGCTGAGATTACCAGTGTGAGAGGGAGAGAGGGATTTATCAGTGGTCTATGTGAGTTTGTGTACATTCAGAATTGCACACGACTGCCGACCCAAGCATTTGTGAGGCAGACTCTGGCATGTAGAGATTTGTGGATCAATAAACATTCCTTCCCACTTCCTCCTTCTTCATTTATTCATGAACTCTGAACTCCCCGGCTCCAGAGAAACTGCCTGGAAGAAAGCAATTAGAGTATAATTAGAGCCAGTCCTATCTTCAGCTTTCCGTGCCAGGGGTGGGGCAGCCCTGGGAGTTCCCCAACTCCTGCAACAGCCACTGAGCTCCCTCTCACCCAGAGAGACAGGGACGCCCTCAGCAGGGGCAAGGACCATTCTCTAGAGGCATTGAAGCGCTCAAGTCGCTGAGGAGGAGGATTCTCTGCCTTGCATGCAGTTCAGCATGCCTAGTTAGAGATCTCATGTCCCTGAACACTTGACTTCATCCTGCCAGGGATCCCCAGCCAGGCACTGCAAGAAAACTTAAAAAGCCCTGTGTGGCTCCTGCTTTCCAGAAAGGCCGCTTAGCACATTGTAGTGAATGAAGACTACCAGGAAGTCAGGAAGTTATAAATCACCTGGAGGGAGCCATTTACCAGGTGAGGCCCCATTCATTGCCAGATGATTAATAGTAATAATAAACTTATAATGTCAGCTCTCCGGGGACCAAGGCAGAAGGATGGAGAGGTCGAGGCCGGTCTAAGCTACATAGTAGACCGTGCCTCAAAAAAATAATAGAAGTAGCACTTGGGAGGTGGAGGCAGAAACTAAAGGGCAAGCCTCAGCTACATCAGAAGTTTGAGGCAATCCTGGGCTACATGAGACCCTGTTTCCAAAACAAACAATAGCAATAAAAAGGTATAGTTGCCAGTGATCAATACTTGAGAGGCATTTCTGAGCCCAGATCTGTTGCTCTTCCCTACACAGTGCCCCACCAGCAAAGAGAAGTTGCCAAGATTCGAGTGCCTTCTCCTCTGAGGAAGGACAGCACCCACGTCTCAGGGCCTTTCTGTCTATGTCTGTCCCCTCAATGTCTGCGGTATCCCCGTCCCGGAAAAGTACAGCCATCATATAGATACCGTCTCTGATGTACAAATGTGGAAACTGAGGCTCGGGACATGAAAAAAATCTGCCTGAGAGAACAGTGTGATTCAGGACTCTAACCCAGTTCTTACGACCCTTGAACTTTGCACTCTGCCTGTTGGGGAATGGTGGCTTTGCCCTCTGCTGCAGGTCAGTTGGGGTCCTAGCTGTCCTCAGCTTCCTTGCTAAGACTCTGCCCTTCCTTGTGACAACAACCCCTTTCCGATTTCTCTTGCCCTGTGCTAGCTGGAGACAATGGGAGGCCCTGCTTCTGGTCTGGATCACCAGCCCCAGATTGGTCACACCCTCCAGCTGTCTTGGCAAAGGAAGGCAGAAGCCTGGAGGATGAGAGACCCTGGCCTCTTGAGGGGAGGTCACCATGACTGCTAAGGCTGTAACCATGGAGATAGCCCCCAGCCCTTAGGCTAAGACCAGGAAGGTATGGCTTCCTAATGGGGAAAAGAACAGCCATCCGGGACCCAAATGGACAGAGGAGGGATGATAGGCCCAATGGGGTCAGAGGAGAGACTTAGGGCTGGTGGTCAGTGGGCTCTCTCCTGGGAATGGGGGTTGAGGACGGGGACACCTGAAGACAACCAGCCTTCTTCCCTTCCCTGACCTACCTGAGGGGAAGTTGCTATGACAACTGGCTCCCCATCATTGACCTCTCTGTGGGGCCTTGCCCTCTTTCTCCTAGTGACAGGTGGTCACCCTGGCAACAGGCCTTGTGCCCAGCAGGGGCCTGTGACTTCCTGTGGCCCCTTCCTTTCGAATGGGAATTGTGCAGTTCTGTCCAGCCGGAGGTGAGGGGCCTCTCAGCAGGCAGCTTACCTGTCTCTCATCAGTCAGCCCTGTCTTGGTCCTCATCAGCTGCTGAGGGATCTTAGGAAAATGCAGTATTGATCTTTCCTCCCTCTGCCTAAAACCTTCCATGGCTTCTCATTTCCTTCCTCAGGAAGCCTCTCTCTCAATCCTGAGTATATATCAGAATTGCCCAGAGGGCTTGTATAAATACAGATTTCTAAGAAGTGGGGTGATGGTGTATACCTGTAATCCCGATACTTGGGAAGCAGGGCGGGAGAATCACAAGTTCAAGACCAACCTGGTTTACATAATGAGTTCCAGTCTAGCCAGGGTTGTATAACAAAACTTCATCTCAAAAAACACAAACAAAACAAGATAAACAAAACCAGAAAACAAGCAAACCAAACTGCAACCAATATATTTCTAGGTCTGACCGCCTGGAGTTTCTGGTTTAGTAGGTCTCGGGTGGGGCCCTGCAGTTTGCATTTCTGACAGGTTCCTGGGTGGTGCTGCTGCTGGTTCAGGTACTGAGCATGATTGGTTCAGGTACTGAGCATGACTGGTTCAGGTACTGAGCATGAGAGTCACTGGTTTAGACTGGACCACTGAAAGTCGGCCCAGACTCAACTACCAGTCTTTAAAAAACAAAACAAAACAAAACCCACTTATTTCTTCCTGTGTACACAGATGTGTCTGAATGAAGGCAGGTGCCATGGCTCATTTGCCCAGGTTAGAGCACAGCTGTGGAAGCTGGTTCTTCTACCATGTGGGTCCCAGAGACTGAACTCAGGCTTGGCTGCAGGCATTGTTACTCATGGGGCCATCTCACCAGCCCTCAATTTCCAGTCTTTTCTTACTTATTATTTATCTGTCTGAGTGTTTTGCCTCCATGTGTGTAAGTGCACCACATGTGTGAAGTACCCTCAGAGACCAGAAGAGGGCATCGGATCCCCTGGACCTGGAGTTATGGAAGGTGCTGAGAACCGAACCTGGGTCCTCTTTGAGAGCAGCAAGTGCTCTTAACTACTGAGCCATCTCTCCATCCCTCTGCTTCCAGTCCTGACTTGCCACCATGTGCATGTGCCCATGCCCGGCCATGCTGACCTGAGCACCCAGGTCCTGCAATAGCTCATTGCTTTGGGTTCACCGGTCCCTCCTCATCTCCCAGGCGAGCCAATCAGTCTGTCCATTGCTCCTTGACTTAGTCTCTACCCCCTCCCCAAGGTGCATGGAATCTCCCTAGGCTATGAGCTCCTGTAGACTTGGAGGTGTACCTCCAAGCCCTGCTCTAAGCATAGCCTTCTGCAAGCCCTTGATGAGTGAGTCCCAGTAGCTTCAAGTCTCCTTTTGCTGGTGAGACATTCACTGGTGCTCCCTCTGCTAGGCACTGTGGTACCGGAGGAAGAGCTCCTGCCCATGTGGACTCAGATCTATACTTGACTAGCATGCATGAAGTCCTCCTGGGTTTGATTCCCAGCTCTCTATATAAACTGTTGTCCTACCACTCAGGATTTGAAGGCAGGAGGTTCAGAACTTCAGGGTCATCCTTGGCTATAACAGTGAGTTCAAAGACAGGCTGGGCTACATGGGACCTTGTCTCCAAAATCAAATAGGCAGATGGATAAATGTGAGTTCAAGGCTAGCCTGACCTACATAGCAAGTTCCAGGCTAACCAGGGTTACACAGTGAGACCCTTAAAACAAACCAAAAGGGCAGATAGATGACTCGGGGTAAAGACACTTCTCGAATGCCCAACAAGCTGTTGGAGTCTGGAACCCATGTAAATGCAGAAGGAGAGAACTAACCTCCACACAACTGTGGCACATATTATACAGAGAGAGAGAGGGAGAGGGAGAGGGAGAGAGAGAGGCAAGCCATGGAGGGGGCTTCTTATATGGTATGGAGCTGACTCATCTGCAAGGCGCTCATAGACTTTCCCCAAGCCATTGTTTTTGCTCCTCACTCCAGCTGACCCAGCAGGAGTTCACTGGGGCATAGCTAGCATGTGGTAGAGCTGGGAGTTGAACTGGTAATTCCTGTACTGAGTCTCTTCAACCCTTCCCGGGCTGCTTCTGTATGGCCCAAGACTCTTGAAAATGTCTCCAGTGAGGATTTGGCTGTTGGCTCATGACAGACACCACAGCCTCCTACAGGGGACCTGAGCAGTACCAGGGTGTTAGGGTGCCTTTACCCCGACCTCCTTTGGCCCTACCCCTTGCTGCTGGACAAGAGGTCCAATTTTTAAAAAGAAGACAAAAAACCGCCAAAACTTTTACCCTCACTGGGTGTAATGCCTTTAATCCCAGCACTCAGAAGGCAGAGGCAGGTGAATCAAGTGCCTGGTCTACATAGTGAGTTCCAGACCAGCTGGGGCTACCTTGTCTCAAAAAGACCAAAAAAAAAATGAAAGAGACAGACAGGGAGACAGGGAGACATGCTACAAGAAGCCTATGTTCTACCCTCCCTCCCTTCAGGATCCCATAACAAGACCCAGGCAGCCCCAAGCCCCTTCAAGACCATGCCAAGTCCAGTACAGGTAAGCCAGCTGCTGGCAGGCAGAGCACATGCTACTGTTGCTAACAGGGTGTCCTAACTTGTGTATGAGATTTACCAGAAATAGCAAGGCTGTTGGAGCCTACCTTTCCCAGATGCTCAGAGATGCTCTTCTTCTAGGACAAGACTCCACACACTTAGAGAACTGAAAATTAACAGCCTGGCTTCCAGACCAGTAAGTCTGGGATTGGCGAGATGCCTAAGTGGGTAAAGGCGATTGCTTCCAAGGTCGACAACTTGAGCTCAGTCTGTGGAACCCACGGTGTAGAATGAAAGGACTGATTCCTGAAAACTGTTCTTTGACTTTAGGGGAAAATAGAATATTTTATGTAAGGGGTTTTTATCTTAGTTTGTAACATTTATTTGTTTTTTGAGACAGGGTCTTGTTACCCTGGCTGACCTAGAACTTGCTATGTGGCCGAGGCTGGCCTCATACTAGCAGTTCTCTTGACTGTGCCTTCTGAGTATTGGGATTGCAGGCATGGCCCACTACACCTGACCGTGCACACAGAAATATGTGTGCCTCCATTGCTGCTCTGGTCCTGAGGACCTCCAGTTGTTAAGAGAAATTCTGGACATAGGTGTGCGGTGTAGGCAGAGGCTCCCCTAGAGACTTGATCAACCTCAGGTACTTCCAGTGGCTGAGCCTGTCAAGCCTGTCACAGCCTGTCTGCCGGTCAGCAGTCCCACAAGCCATCTGAGTCCCCACACTGCCACTAGCTGTCATCCCCAAGACAGGCCACCAGGGACAAGGATCCCCCTGTTGAATGAGAGGCTGCCTGGGCTCCAGCCTAGGAATCACACTGTGGTTGTCAGCTTTGGAAGGCTGGGCTTGTTGGAGCCTGTGCTCAGCCAACAGAAAGTGGGACATGGTAGGGTGGGGAGGCAGTTTGTAAAGACTCACAAGGACCTTGTGCTGGAAGAGGGGTCCGTGCGCGCTCCCCCAGCCGGCCTGTGCGGTGATAAGGTCTCTGCATCTCACAGCGGAGGGAACTGTGGGCACTGCTTTGAGGTTTTTGTAGACAGGGTCTCACTATGCGGCACTGGTCACTGGCTTGACCAGGCTGGCCTCAGAGTCACAGAGCTCTGCCTGCCTTTGTTTCCTGAGTGCTGAGATTAAACAGGTGTGCACCACCACGCCCAGCACTCTGTTTCTCTGATTTTTCCTTTGTTTTTTAAATTTTTATTTCTTCGTTTATTTAGCATATGTATGTACATGTGTACCATGGCGCACTAGAGGAAGGGCGGAGGACACCTTGCTGGTATCAGTTCTAACTTGCCCGTATCAGTTCTCTCTACCGTGTGGGTCCGGGGATTGAACCTTCGCAGCAAGTGCCTTTACCTGATGAGCCATCTTGCCAGCATCCAGGTTTCGTTTTTTGTTTTATATATAGATCTTACTCTATAGCCAAGGCTGACTTTGCCTCCTGCCTTAGCCTCCCAAGTGCTGAGATCACAAGTGTAAGCTACTGTGCCCGGCTTAGCATATTTATCCAAGGCTCTACAAACAGTGACTGCAGTAATGACAGCCTGTATGTACCGTCACCAGGATTTCAGGGGTGCAACTGTGATGCTTGTAGTCATAACTGCTGGACAGGGTCCTCCCAGGCACAGGGTTCTGGAATACTAGAAGGCCCCTGACGGCATCCCTCCAACATAGGTCCAGGAGGAGAAGGGCCCTTTGAGACCCATCCTTGTCTCCTTTCCCTGTCACCTCCCGAGAGGACGGGGACCTGCCATCTGGGCCCTTCAAGGACTGTTCTAGAAAGCAGACTCATGGCACTTCTAGCAAGGATCTAGTTATGGGTGTAATTCCAGACAATAACCTTAAGAGAAATAAGCTTCTTCAGTGAGTGGAAGCTGTCGATACCTTTCTCAGTTCTAGGCACCTGCAGGCAAGAGGCTGCTGCTCAGCCTTCCTCCATGATCTTGGTGTTTTGGGCAGGGTCCATGGGGAGCAGGGGCAAGGGGCCTGCGGTCAGGAGGTCCCATTGAAAAAGTCATAGTATTGCAGATGTTTCTCAAAAAGGAGGGCTCCACCCTACCGGCACCTACAACCTCAGGAATGTTCTCACTGCTCACCTCACAGGGCAGGCAGTGAGTGTTACTGGTAAGGTCTAGATCCAAATCCTCAGTGGCCCTGTGACCTTGGCCAGTTACTTTGTGCATTAGTGTCCCCAAGTGCAAAGAGTTGAGTCTCTGCCTGCTATGTTCTATGAGGATTAAGTGAATTCCAGCTTTCTAGAACCAGAGAGATGCGTGACATACAAGTGTCAGCTGTTTCTACTGCTTTCTGGCATTTGAGAGTTGAAGTGTGATGTCCCCTGGAATGAGCCTTGCTCAGGGTTGGCATATAGTAGGCCCTAAGAGCCAGGCCTCCTCCACCCACGCAGCTCTGGCCTTCTGTATAGCCGGCCACTCTCCTTCCTCAGGTTCTGTCCGCACCCTGGCCCAGGGCCAGGAAATGATTGCTGGAGGCTTCTGGGCTTCCTCCTACCCCTCTGGCCCTCCTCTTTAATCTCTAGGCCTTCCCAGGAGATGGTGCAGGGCAGACTGTAGGTGTCTGGTTAAGTGCTTGGGCTGCAGTGGGAGAGCTTGGCTTGCTGCAGATCTGTCTCTCTTAGTTCTGAGATCTTGGACTACAGACTGCCCTCCATAGAAGTGTGAAACGATGACCCATCCATCATTTGTAGTTGTGAGGGCTAAATGAGATGATCCATGCCAAGTGCTTGGCACAAAGCCTGGTGCAGTTGGGTGCATGCAAAATCCTAGCCATTGTCACTCTTGTGCTCAAGTTCAGAGCGGAAATCCCTCAAGCCCAGTCACGAGGTGTACCCCTAGGATGCCCTGTGCAGCCCTCTCTTCTCTCACAGCCCCTTCTCATGTCTTGTCCCCTCAGACTTCAAATAATGTTTTTCAAGGACTTTATTTGGGTCAGATCAGAACAGAGGACCCCACTCCCCATGACTGGTAGATAACCACGGAAAGTAAGTGTGGGGTGCGAGACAGTCCCTCCATTGGTCATTGATTCCTTCAAGCCAATGACACCTGCGTGGATAAAAAGACTTTCAGCCTGAGGAGGGCAAAGGCTGGGTACAAAGGGAAGGGTGCCGGGAGGACAGCTCCTCCCCTCTACATCCTCATCCATCCCAAGAAACCAATACTAATACGTCCCAGGCCAGCGCAAATCACAAACTGAGGCTTGAAGGGTTGTCCAGATGTTGGTGTCTGCTGGGACTCCAGCCAAATATGGGGCATTGTGGATCCTGGGTGGGGTAGGGGCTGGGCTGCTGCGCACCTTTGCCTGTGACTGACACCCACTGCTGCTGGGCAGACTTCCCCACCTGGCTCTTAGGCAGAAGGAGAAGGCAGAACTGGTTGCGGTTGCCATGGCAGTGAGACTGGTTTTCATCAGCATTTCCTTCCTTGGAGCCTTGGTGCCAGGGGCCACTGAGTCAGCCAGAAACGGGCTCTTTCTCTCCCTGCATCAGGAAGAGTGACTTCAGACAGGAGAAGCGACCTCCAGGCTCCTGCTGGATCTCCCACAGCAGGTGCCTGATACCTCAAGGGTGGCATTTGGTCCCAGCTGCCTGCTTTCCTGCTCTCCTTCAACCCAGGAGTACATAGTAGCCCTTCCCTTTGCGTCTCCAGTCCCCTCTGCTCTAACCACATGGATGTCTTCCAGGCCCTATTACGTGCTTGGCTTCCTCCCTCCACAGACCCTTGCTTCTAATCCTGCTGCTGTTCTTCCTCCTGTCCTCAGGCAGGCCTTCCTGACCACGCCCAGGGCACTTCTTCCTGGCACCCTCTCTATAGAGCACTGAGCACCAGACTTTCTTTTTTGTCTTTAAAATAAAGTCTCATGTAACCCAAGCTGGCCTCAAGCTTACTATGTAGTGGAGGCTAGCACTGAGCGCTTTTTTAAAAAAAAGGTTTTATTTTTATTTTATATTTACATGTGTCAGTATGTGCATGAGTGCAGTGGCCAGAGAAGCCAGAAGAGGGCGTCAGATCTCTCCTAAAGCTGGAGTTATAAGCAATGGTGGGCTACCCTCTGTGGGTCCTGGGACCTGAACTTGGGTCCTTTGGGAAACAAGTGTTCTTAAGCTGAGCCTTCATTCTAGCCCCAGCTTTAGACTCTTGATCCTCCTGGAAAGTGCTGGGATTATGAGCATGGACCACCACTCCTGGATCCTTTTTTAAAAAATAGAGATATAACATCTGGAGAGATGGTTCAGTGGGTAAAAGCACTGGCTGCTTTTGCAGAGGACCTGGACTTAATTCCCAACACCCACATGGCAAATAACAGCTTTCCATAACTCTAGTTCCAGGGGGTCTGGCCTCCATTAGAGCCATAACATGAAGGCACTTAAATACACACAGAGCGGGGAAGGGGGCGGGAGGGGGGGGCTGGAGAGATGGCTCAGCGGTTAAGCGCACTGGCTGCTCTTGCAGGGGACCTGCATTTGGTTCCCAGCACCCACAATGGCTAACAATGGTCCATAACTCCAGTTCCAGCCTTTTTCTGACCTCATACATGCAGGCTATACACTCATACACATAAAAGAAAAATAATAAATATTAAAAAAATACATGCAGAGAAAGCACTCATACATCTAAAATAAATCTTAAAAAACCTGAAAAGGGATATAATTCATGTTATAAATTTTCCTTTCATATGTATATTTGTGTGCGCATGTGTGTTACTGGGAATTTGGACGTGCAGCCTCACAAATGCTAGGAATGCATGTCCTTCTGAGTCACATCCCAAGCCCTCTTAAAAAACTCCCTCCGCCCCCTCGGACTGGTCTCCCTCACTCGGTAGTTCCAACAGGCCTTGAACTTTGAGATTTCTTGCCTCAAGTCTAATAAGTTTTTCTTTTTTCTTTGTTTTGTTTTTGTTTTGAGACAGGATCTCCCTTTGCAGCCCCTCTGTAGCCTCACCTGCATATATGTAAATCCCCCTGTGTGTGCAGTGCTAATGGAGGCCAGAAGAATGTGTCCAATCACCTGGAACTGGAGTTATATAGATGGTTGTTAGTTGTCATGTGGGTGCTGGGTCCAAACCAGGTGGTCAGGCTTGTATTATCAGGTGGCAGAAAGCGTCTTTACCTGCTGAGCCATCTCATCCACTCCACTTAACATTCTTTTTGAAGATGATTTGCCTCTTTGATCTCCTTTGCATTTCCATATGAATTTTAAGACCAGCTTGTCCATTTCTTAAGACAGATCAGGCTGTTGGGTTTTGATAGAGAACTGCATGGAGTCTGGATGAATTGGGAAGTTCTGTCATCACGATACTGTTAGCAGATCCTCTCCACTACGCATGATGGGCTGAGATATGCTTTGCTCAACTCTCACCACTATCAATTACAAATCATATGTCCTGGTAAAGTTGAAACCGCCCTCACCCTCAATTTCTTATTTGTAAAAAAGGAAAAATCTAAAACCTAGCCGGTTTGCTGTGGTCTTTCCCACTCCACCTCTGTCCCTCATATCACTCCAGAAATTCTGAACATTGCTGTAATTAATTCTGTGCCTAAAGTGCCAGCTCCACTGAGGTGCTTTCTGCCACGAGTTTTTGGCTTAATTATAGGATGACGATCATTATACTTAGTAGATGAACCTGATTAATCGCTGTCTTATTTATCCAAATATTTGTCTGAAGCCAGCATCTCTTGGGAGGACCTTGTTTGTACTGAGTTTTCCTGGCTCGGAAGATCCTCCCACTAACCCTGCCTTCAAGGCTTCTCAAAGGGCATTCCCCTACCCCAGAGCTTGCTGGGAACCCTGCATCTGGAAGCTGAACCTGAAGAGGGCTTATGGTCTGGTTGTGGGTATATGGGCATGTTACCAGAAACTGAGGGTCCTGGTAGAATTGAGATCCAGGCTGAGAGAAGGACTCTGAGATCTAGCCTCGGCCTTCCAAGAAAGGTCTTACATGTTCACCAACTCCAGGCCAGCCTCCTCCAAAGCCCTTGCTTCCTTGGCTTTCTGCTTAGAACATCCCTGTCCCTGAGAGACCAACAGATGGAGTCTTGAGCTTGAGGTCTGGCTTCACGCTCCCTTTTCTGTCACTCCTCAGCCATCCATCCAGGGGCTCCCCAAGTCATCTATACTATCCCAACTTGGCCCAGCTTGCTTAGGACTTAGTATTGTTCCTGAAAGTGCTCTATCCCCAGAAACCTCTGGTCCCAAACAATGTGGAATGGGAGGTCTCCCCAGCCTCCAGCTCAGGACTTCGTTCATGTTCACTTACCACTTCGTAGTTTCTTCTTTTCGCGCCTTGCTTCTGTTTTCTTATCCAAGTATTATTCCTCAAGAGCAAAACCTTACAAAAGCACATCAGAGTCTGAGTCCCTCAACTACTTCTCCCCAGAGTTAACAAGTGAAGAGTTCCCACCCTTCCTCCCTCCTTCTTTCCTCTCTACCAAAAGTAGCCAGTACTGTGCACTTGGCTCTGCCACCTGTCTGCTTTGTCACATCATGCATAGCCAGGTCCTCTTTCTAGTCTTTTTCAGACAAGGTCTCCCTTTAGCCCTAGCTATGGGAGTGCAACTCACTATGTAGACCAGGCTGGCCCTGAACTCACAGAGACACACTGCCTCTGCCTCCCAAGCGCTGTGATTAAAGGTGTGCACCACCTTTAACCTTTCTTATTTTTATTTTATGTGTGTAAGTGTATTGCCTCCATGCATGTAAAGCGCACCTGTGTCATGAAATGTTCATGGAGGTCACAAAAGGGAGGGCGTTGAATTCCCCTGGAACTGAAGTTAGGGATACTTGTTAGCCGCCATGTGGGTGCTTAGATTCGAACCCAAGCCCTCTGCAAGAGCAGCCAGTGCCCTTAACCACTCAGCCATCTTTCCAGCCCCTTCCACGCTCTTGTAAGGGTTACTTTCTGTGCTACTCTATGGAGGCACCAGCTCCTTCTTGTCCCTTTCTGGGGAATCTCTGGAGTATTTCCACTACTTTCCTTGCCATAGTCAATTCAAATCCAAATTCAAATGTCACATCTGTAAGGCTTTCCTGAACTCTCTGTTAAGGCTCAAGACCTCTGGGAAGGACCACTCAGATTCCAGATGTTCTGAATTAGCTGAATTTTACTTAACTGGCCAGTGACTACACTCCCTGGGTCGGAATTTAGAGCATACAGCACCGACTTGGAGGGAAGCAGAGCTATAAAGGCAAACCCCATCCTGATTGACCACGTGATCACACAAGGTTACGCAGGCACGACGTTTGTTCCCGCGGTTCTGCAAGCGGGTACAGAAGCCAGATAAGCATTAAGTAGGTGGTTACAAAAACTTTAAGACATTAACTGAGACCTTCAGCGTCTTATGGGGGTATTTTTCTATGGTTAATCTTCCTGGAACAGCTCTGTGATCAAAGTTTTCCTGAAACTGCCTGCCATAGTCAGAGATAGCTCATCAAAATGGCGGTCTTATACAAAATGGAGGAACTCGGGCCATCACATCTCCAAGGGATCCTTTTTCTCGCTCTCTTCTCATCCCTATCTTTGTGTTGGGGTGCATTTATATGTATTTGGGTGTGGAGACCAGAGGTGTCAACCTCAGTATTCCTCAGGTGTTGCTACCTTGTTTTTTTGATGCAGGGGCTCTCACTGGACCTGGGGCTCACCTATTAGACCAACCAGGGATCTGCCTGTCGCCACCTCGCCCACTCTGGGATTACAAGCCTGAGCCACCATGCTCAGCTTTTTACATGGGTTCTGGAGATCAGACGCAGGACTTGTGCAACAGGACTTTACAGAGAGCTGTGCCCAGGCCTCCTCATCACTATTTTAATAATAATAATTAACACTTGGGGTACACACCTGACATATATGAGCTCATTTAATTTTTAGACAGGAAATTTGGAGGCTACAGATGGAGAAACTGAGGTTCATATGGAAAGTCATCTCAAATTCATACAGCTGGTGAGGGGTAGAGTCTGTACATAAAACCAAACAATCTGACTCCAAAACCAAACTTTTTCCTGGTCGTCCAAAGTGGATGGTGTTGGTGCTGGGCCAGTGCCAGGTCAGCGGCCCTCAACTCCAGGGGGACATGTACCGCCTCAAAGACAAAGCCTAAAGGAGGTAGTGGCAAAATTAGTCAAACATGAAAGCTGGTAGTTCAGGTTTTAATTACTTCCTGTTGGAACCCAGAAATGAGAAAGGGTTAGGTCCAGGCAGGAAGTAGCCAGGCAAGGTCAGGTATAGTAGCCCCAGATACAGGTGTAAGCTCCCTGGGGCCTCTGTGAGCTCTCCTAGGTACAGAGTGGGTGGTAGGGGTGTGAGGTGGGGTGAGCCCTGGGGTTAGGAGGGGATCTGGAGAGCTTCACTGCATGGTGAACTCTCCATCCTGAATAGGAAACTGAGTCACAGAGGCACGAATGGAGTCACTTCTGTACTGCCTCCCGTCTGTACTGCCTTCCGTTGTGACTCTAAGGCATTAGTCAAGGTGGTGAATAAAGAGATGGGCCCAGTGGGGTGGTAGAGGTACTTAGAATTTTGTTCAATTTCCCCTGGTAGCCCTGCCCTGGGCTATTCTGGGGGGGTTATGCAAATTAATGTAGATGTATGTAAATTGGATCACTCCCAGGCAGGAGGCTCTAATGGAGCTGCCAGCCCTGAGGTGTATGACAGATCTGTCCAGAAGGTGCCCAAGGGGCCCCCCAGCTGTGAAAGGGGTGGAGATGGGTCAGTGGTCACTGAGATGAAGCAGTAAGGTTGCCATGGAGACAGAGGCCAGGGCCCTGCCTCTTGACAGGACCAGACTGGCCAGATCAGCCTACTGAGACAGTGCTGGGCCTCCTCAAAGCTCCAAGCTGGTCTCTGAGGATTAATTAGGCAGAAGGTGATGACCAGCTGCTTACTAGCTCCCCCATGGCCCTGTCCAAGTGGAGGGCTGGGTCACAGCAGGAAGGCATGAGGACAGACAGATGGCAGTCTAGGGCTTGAGGACAGAGATCTAAACTGATACCAGAGTATGTAAACATGCTCAACAGCTAAACTCACAGAGCCCTGTGGTAAGGAGGAGTAAGAACTTAGCCTAGACACACTGGTTGGAGCCTAGTTTTTCCCCGTCGCCACGAATGGGCCCTCTATAGCTCTGGACTCCAGTTTCCTCATCTGTACGTGGGGTAGGATTAGGTGATGTAAGAGGACTGTAGGGTTAATATACAGAAGTTCTTTAATAAAGTACACTAATGCAAACCCTTGAGAGGCTGTCAGTGCCCTGTGAGATTTTGGGTTGTTTCACTTCTTATGAGAAGGACATCTCTTGTCGCTGTTCCTTCTTCCCCTTCTCTGGGTCCAAACACTTGGTACTGCTGTCTTTTGAGGAGAGAAAGGGCAGGACCATCATCCTCAGGGAGGAAGGCTAGGCTCAGTTCTCACCTGTGAGTTTTCTGACACACAAAAGATGCTCAGGAATAGGCTTGTAGGGCCAGTGAGATGGCTCAGCAGGGAAAGGTGTCTGCTGCCAAATCTGATGACCTGTGTTCAACCCCCAGGACCCAACCACATGGTGGAAGGAGAGAACTGAGTCCAGAAAATTGTCCTTTAGTCCTTCATCCTACACACACACACACACACACACACACACACACACACATAAATGTAATATTTTAAAAATTTGAAGAACCATCCATAGAGTTAATGAACGGATGGATATTAAGTATTTGCGACAAAGTGGCTGGGAGACGAGGGAGCATTAGAGTTCATGTCATTCTCCGAGGCATTGTGATTCACGGGGTGCTCTTTGGTCCAGAGCAGCCTCTGCCCCCCACCATCCCATCCCTCCACTACTCCTTGATGTCTGTTGGGAAACACAGTGGACGCAGAGACCAGGTTCCAGTTCCAGGCTCAGCTGCCTCCTGGCTGCGTAACTCTAGAAGAGTTAGGTGAGTACGGTGGGGACAGGTGCCTCGGTCTGTAGCACCTGGGAGTGGCGAGAGGATGAATCTAGGTGAAGTCAGTCTGGAGGGCTGTGAGAAGCAGGAAGAATCTGGAACAGGCCAGCTCAGGTGGTCAGGCTTGGCAGCAAGCATCTTTTACCCAATGAGCCATCTTGCCAGCCCTGTTTGGTTTTTGGAACAGTCTTACATAGCTCAAGCTGACCTCAAACTCCAGGTGTAGCTGAGGCTGGCCTTGAAGTCTTGATTTTTCTGTCTTTACCTCCCAACTGAGCACTGGGGTTACAGGTATGTGATACTGTGTGCACTTTTTGAAACTTTGTATGTGTGTCTGTGTCTGTTAGGAGTTGAACAAACCTTACACACATTAGGCAGCACTTTACCTCAGCTGTGGCAGCTGTGTCCCTGGGCTTGAACTTTCTTAATCACATAACTCTAGGTGTGTATGTGTTTAGAACCAAAGTCTCCCGTCCCCATGCTCTGCTCCCCGGCGCTGGCTTCTCATGAGTATTTGTCCTCTTTCCTGGGCTCTTGATGCTGCACTTAACCGTCACGCACATTTGGTGTCTTTTCCTGGCTTTGGTTTCTTGCTCAGTGGAATTGCATCATTCTGTAGCTTGCTTTTTTCCTTAACAGTAAGTGATAGCTTTGGCCAGTTTCCAGTGGGATCTGGACCTGGAGGAGGGCTGCTAAGGCTCTGAAAGGAAGGGAGGACACAGCATGCCTGCGTCAGGGTACCAAGATGAATACCCACAGGGCACTGGGCACAGAAGAGGGGTCTCGGTACAGTAGTCCCCAATGTCAACCATCGACCACCAGAAGCCCATAACTGACTAACCCCCCCCACTACTTTTCTCTCCCTCCCTTCCCTTCCTACTTCCTTCGCCCTCCTCTGCTTTTTGAGATGGTCCCACTGAGTAGCCCAGCCTAGCAGAAAGCTAGCAGGGAGTTAATCCTCCCCTGCCTGTCTCCTGAGTGCTGAGATTACAAGTGTGGCCACCACAGGCTCGCTCTCACTTGGATCCCTGCTTTCTAAAGCAGGGATCACATGGCTTGTTCGCTGCCGCATGTCCTGCCCTTAGCCCTGTTCCTAGCCCCATCTCTAGCCCGGAAGCCTGGCACAGAAGATGCTCAAGAAATCTGTTCAGTGGATTAAGGCCCTTTCCTGCCCTTGCCGAAGACCCCAGGGTCTCCACTGCTCTGCCTTTATGTCAGCGCCTATATTTCTTTCAGCTGACACACAATGGTGCTGGCTGGCCCCAGGTGGAGCCCTGAAGTGGGCCCAGCTCTGGCAGTGAGGAGCCCCTCCCCTCAGGCAAGTGACTACCCCTCCCAGCTGTCACTGTTCTAAGCCCTAATGAGTGCCGCACCAGCCGATATCCAGGGTTCCTCTAGCCTGCGGCGTCGACTTCAGCCCACCCCCTCATTTCACGGTTGAGGGGCTGAGTCGAGTGTAATTTTGTCAGCTGCTTCAGAAATCCACTGGGAAAGGGAGGCCTAAGCACGGGGTGCATCGAGGGCTGCTGCTGTACTGAGGACCAACTGTGTGCACCCAGCTGGCTAAGAGCTTTACAGGAACAGAACACTTCAGTGAGGAAACCAAGACCCAGAGAGAGGGAGGAACCTGCCCAGGGATGCGTCTGTGAGTCCCTAAGCTGAGGCTGCAACTCCAGTCTGCAGGACCCCAAATAGGGAGCTTCACTCATCTGTGAGCCAAAAGCAGTAAGAGACAGAAATGGGCTGGACTAGAGGTGCCAGGGCCTTCAGGGCCCTGCCTTCCTCTCCCCGAGACAGCCAGACTTCTGCAACTAAGGCGTATAGTGGCTCGCTGGAATATTGGCCAGAGGAATAGTTGATTTGCAGAGTTGACAGGCAAGTTGAGCTCCAGAGACTTCTGATGAGGCCCCAGGCCCCAGGCCCAGCTTTCTCCTGGCCTTCACTCCCCAGGCTTCCAGAGATGGATCCATCTGTATTATTTACCCCCCCACCCCCACCGGGGGTTGGGCTCCTGGGGTTGGAGTCTAGACAGACAAGAGCATCCTACTGAGACCAGAGGCAGCCCTGACAAGGGGCTGTAGGTTCCCATGGCAACAGCATCCCCCTCAGCTGGCAACCACCAGATAAATAAATAATCAGGGTTTGGGGGTGGGGAGCTAAGGGCGGGGGGAGGGGCAGCCAGGGAGCCTTAAGGCTTCACTCTGGAGAGAGGGGTGGGTTAGACTTGGATTAGGAGAGGTTGGAAATGCTAAGTGAGAAAAAAGATGGTTAAATAACAGTGGTCTGATTGGAGATGGGTACCATCAACCAGGGCTTGGTGACCCCTAGGCCTGGGGGTGAAGGAGCAGGAAGGAGACTTGACTAAAATTGAGGTTTTCAGCTCGTGCATCTGAACACTCGGGAGGGGCAGAGCACCAGAAATGGACCAGGTCTGGCAGATTAAATTTACAGTGAATGCTGGAAAGTGGTATGGGTCCAGCACTCTGGAGGATGAGGCAGGATGGTCTTGAATTCAAGGCCAGTCTGGGCTTCATAGCTAGGCCCTGTGTCAAGGAAAAAAAAAAAAAAAAAAAAACAGATTGGTTTTCAGAGATGTAGAAAGACCTGGAGGCCAGTACAGAGCCGGGGAAGGATGAAGGAAGGGACACCTGTGGGCTTCGAATTGTGACAGGATGGCACGATCTGGTCTGGGAGGTGGCACTCAGCCTCATGAGAATCAAGGGTCGAGAAGCGAGCTTGAAGTTTGAGAGACTTGTCTTTGTCTGTTGTTACTCAGGGCCCAGTGTCAGGGACTCGTCCTTTATGACTGGGCTCCTTTGTGGCTTTAGTGACATTTGTGTTTTTAACATATTTTTTTAGATTGTGATGGGGGGGTAGAGAAAGAGAGGTCAGAAGAGGGCACTGGATCACTGGGTCACTGGATCTCCTGGAACTGGTTGCAATCTACTAGGTTGCTGCTGGGAACCCAACTCGGGTCCTCTACAAGAGCAGCAAGCGCTCTAACACTGTCATCTCTCCAGCCCCCACGTTTGTATCTTAGAAAAAAACACTAGGTAGGTGTGGTAGAGGTCTGAGAGGAAGCTGTGTAAGTTGTCTGAGGAACCCCCCTTTTGGTTTTCATAGGAAATTTGTAAAAAGATGTCTTTTATTTGTATGTTTTGAGACAAGATCTTACTGTGTAATGTAGCCTGGTCTCCTTGGAATCCTCTGCCTCAGCTTCCTGAGTCCTGTTCATACACTACCACATGTAGCTAAAAGGCAATCTTTATATCTGTCTCACTGGTGTGTGACTTGTGTGACTGGCTAAGCTGGACTAGACTCTGATTTTCCATCTACCTCTTCTACACTGTTTCCAAAGGGTAGAGCCTGCAGAGCCTACACAGGCAGTGTAGACTAACTGATATGGTAAATGGTCGTAGCTGAATGCCAGAGTGGCTTCTGATGTGAGGTTGAAGGAGGATGCATGATAGCGATGCCAGGCAGAAACAGCCACCATCCAGGGTTAGAGGTGGGCCAGCTAGGAGTCCTTCCCACCCACGAAGGGTGACAGTTGAGCTCCCTTCCATGATCCAGGACTTGGGGAAAGAAAAGGAAGTGAAGGCAGAACTTCTGCTCCTGTTTCAGGCACCTGGAGACAGTGCTGAAGGGTTCAGCTAGGTCTTTTCAGGCCTTTGGTACAAAACTGAGAAGCTTACGTAGACTGTCAGGTCTTCTCTGAATTAGTCACCCCTCATCACCTGCTAACTGATGTGATGTCTGTATCCCGCATCCCACAGCTTTTCAGGGGAGTGATCATCTTCTGTTTATAGCTGAAGAAATGTGTTCAGAGACGGAGAGGCACTTACCTTACGGCACACAGCAGGTGGGGTTTGCACGTGAATCCATCTGACCCCAAAGCGACTAGTACGGCCTTGTTTTTCACTCTTCCGCGGTGCTCACTCTGTTAGTGATGTCATAGGAGCAGGTTTGTGGAGTGGAGGTCAGTGTGAGCGTGGAACCGTCACATCTAAGACCAGATGTCTCCCAGGTACACTGTGAGACAAGGCAGCTCTGTATCACCTCCTATGGGCACCTTTCCCCCTGAGACTGGAATCAGCTGAGTTCCTGGATCTAGACACTTGCAAGGCCAGGCAGAGTCCAGGAGGAGGGCCGAAAAGAGTGGGAGGTGGGGGCTGGCGAGATGGCTCAGCAGGTAAAGGCGCCTGACACCAAGCCTGAGGACCCAAGAAAAAACAGAAGGGGGAAGATTTGAGGAGGAAGACGGGTAGAGAAGCAGGGCAAAGGGCCCCGGGCAAACCTGGAGACTTCCTTTCCCAGGGTTGGCTAATTAACTATTGAAGTAAAGGCTGGATTGCGTAGTCCACTGTATACAGGCGAGGAGCCCACGGCCCAACAGAACAGAAGACCTGCCCACAGCACCCCAGCAGTCAGAGGCACACTCCCCACTGCCTCCTGATTCTGGAGCCGGTATGTGTTGGGAAACTTGATGCCACCACACAGATGGCAGAGAAAGGTCTGTTCTGCCACCTGTCTGCCATGTGACCTTGGGCAAGTCATTTTTCCTCTCTGAGCTTCATGTTCTCTTTCCTCAAGATGACATGATCCCAGGCCTGCCTTTCTGCCAATCTACAGAGCCCTACCAGGGGCATTACTGACAGGAGGTGGATGGGAAGGTGCCAGGGTTGAGCCTGGCACTACCAGGCTCCCCTCGTAGCTTGCCTGAGCCTGCAGCTTCTTTGGTTATTGCCCAAACTGTGCCATCTGTGTGGTGGCACCAGCTCATACTCTCCTGTTTCCTTGCCAGGAAGAGGCCCAGGTTCTCACCCTTGACCCAGATCCTCCCATCCCTGCTCCTGGGCTGACCCTCTCCTCTGTCCACTGGGGTTTTTGATGTTTTCAGTGTAGAGATCTAAGCCAAGTCTTGCACACAGTAGATAAGTGCTCTTACTACTGAGATAGATTTCCAGCCCCCAAACTTAAAAAAAACTAGGCTGGGCCTAGTGGTGCATACCTTTAATCCCAGTCTCTGGTTGGGCAGGTGGATCTCTGAGTTCAAGGGCAGTCTTAGAAAACTAAAATAAAATAAAATAAAATAAAGGGGACTGGAGAGATGGCTGAGTGGTTAGGAGCACTGGCTGCTCTTGAAGAGGACCTAGGTTTGGTTCCCAGCACCCACATGACAGCTAACAATCTGTAATGCCTGTTCCAGGGGATGCAATGCTCTCTCCTAACCTCTCTGGGCATTGGGTACACTTACATGCAGGCAAAACACTCACACACATGAAAAGAATTAAAACTTTGTATTAAGTTTTTTTGAGTCAGAGTCTCTCTGTAGCCCCAGCTGAGCTGGAACTCACTGTATGAATGAGACTGGCCTTGCTCTCAAGAGATCTACCGGCCTCTGCTTCCTGAGTTCTGAGCTTAAAGGTGTGGGCCACCAGCCCGACAGGTATAAGTGTTTCAGTTGCCTGTATGCATGCTGGTGCGTGTGCAGTGCCCATGAAGACTAGAAAAGGAAGACAGCCACCATCTGGGTGCTCGGAATTGAACTCAGATCTTCTGGAAAGACAGCAAGTGCTCTTAACCCAAGGCGCCTTTCCAGCCATATTTCTCTCTCTCTCTCTCTTCTTCTCTCCCCCTCTCTCTCCTTCCCTCTCTCCTTCTGTCTCCACCCCCTTTTTGAGGGGGATCTTACTTGCTGAATTGCCTAGGCTGGCCTTGAACTTACAGACCTCCCGCCTCAGTCTTCCTAGTGCGGGGATTAGATCAGACTGGCAGATTACTGCGAGTTCAAGACAAACCTGGCCTACAGACCGAGACCTTATCTCCAAACGAACTTGTAGAGGGAAATCCCTTCTCTGTGGTTCTGGGGCCTCTATGGGCCAGGACAACTTCCGGTTAGGGGTTCCTGGGATAGCTATCTCAGACTCTGGGGACTCCCTGGGCCCTCCAGGCTCACCGTTCGTCCCTCTCTCTTGACAGTCTGCACCCTCACCCCACTGGCTCCCCTACAGGGGAAGCTGGAGCAGCTGGCAGGAACCTGGTTCGTATCTTCACCACTTACCCCAAGACCTGATCAGTCTTAGGGGCCCCAACTTCTCTCCTAGCATCCCTTTGGGTCTGAGGGGCTGGGTGCCTCTCAGTCTCATTTTGTCATCATCATGGTCTGCAGCATCAAGAAAGAACCTCTGTCCTTTCCAGTCAGTGATTTCAGCCTGTTCTCTCCACAGGTGGCTGCATTGCAGCGGCAGATCTTTGACTTCCTGGGCTACCAATGGGCTCCCATCCTGGCCAACTTCCTGCACATCATGGCCGTCATCCTGGGCATCTTTGGCACTGTGCAGTATCGCTCCCGGTACCTCATCCTGGTATGTCTCTCTCCTCAACCTTGCCTGCCCAGCCTTTCCCATCCCTCTACCCAGAACTATCGCCTACCCAAGGAGTCTGGAGGGGCCCAAATGTCCAGCTCCCAAAGCTGCCCCGGTCAGAGCAGACAGTGATACTTCTCAGTAGAGAATCTCCCAAGGGGGTAATGCAAACAAAGCAGGATACGTCATTTGGTGATTGGTGGCAACTGGGTTTACAAGCTGTGTCTCACCATGACGCTAGTCCCGCCACATCCACTTACCAACAGAGGAGGCAGAGACTCAGAGTATTTATGAGTTGTTCTAAGTTCACACAGTTAGGAAAGGGAGAGGCAGGGGTGCATCGGGTCTGGAGCTAGGGCTCCTGCACTGTACCACGCTGCCTCTGTAAGCTGCGGGACAAAGGAGGGGTGGAGCACATCCAGATGAGTTTCCCCGGGTTCTAAGGAAGCCTCAGGAAGGCTTGCCTTCTGCTGCTGACTAATGTTCACTGAGGATGTGGTCTGACTAAATGTGGTGATGCATATCTGTAATCCCACAGTTTAGGAGGCTTAGGCAGGATTGTAAGTCTGAGGCTAGCCTGGGCTATAAAGTAGGACCCTATTGAGAGAGAGAGAGAGAGAGAGAGAGAGAGAGAGAGAGAGAGAGAACAGGAACACTATGGTCTGGAAGCAACTAGTGTGACTTGGTCTGTGCTTCCTGTACTCCAGCTCCAGGGGTCTGATGCTGTTCCCAGAGCCCTCCCCAGCTCCCTTTCTCCTGATGGTTTCCCAGGCTCCTGGTCTCAGCCAGCCTGGCCCATATCTCTCTTTGTCCTGGGTACCTGTTCAGGTGCTGTGTCAAGGGAAAAGGCTTTTCACTAGATTAACCACATCCACACTTGACACTTGGAGTGACAAGGGTCCACTCAGACTCATTCTAGCTCATCTCTCACCTCCCAAAGGCTCCGCTTCCGGGAACCAGATGTCAGGGCCCAATGAAAGTTCTTCTCACTTAGGCAGCGCTTGTCTCCAGTTCTTCGGAGGCCCCAGGCCACAGCCAGCACCACTGTCTCCCAGGTGGTGGCCACTGGAACTGCATCCAGCTCCCCAGTCTCTGCTTGACTGCTTGTAGCTTGGGGTAACGGAGAAAATGCTGTTCCCCGCAAAAGCGGCCATATCTTTAGATGAGATGTGGCCCAGGGGTGCTGGTGGGAGCTGCACCCACTGATCAGGGCCACCGAGACAGATCGGGGAGGGAAGAGATGAAGAGAGCTGCTGCCAGGGCCCAGGCGAGTCACCATGACCTTGGTCTGTAAGGCCAGCCTTTCACTGGGTCCCATGCTGCTCTCAGACTCCAGCCACAAGTCAGTGAGGGATGATGTCCCTGTCCCACTATGGTAATGAGGCACCAATGATGACTTCCTGTCTCTCTTCTTAAAGTCCCAGTGTCCATTGCTAACTGCCTTCTTTCTATTCAGAGCACAACCACAAGAATCAGGGCGCCTTCCTAAGAAGAAGCTTGCTTCCGCATCTCCCCTCGACCCCGTTTTCTAAATCCCAGCCCTCTCCCTCAGTGACAAGTGTGGCTGTGACACTTCACAAGCCACTGCCTGTCGGGGTTTGGGGTTCCGGGGTTTTTGTTTCTTTCTTTCATGTTTTATTTTATGTCTGTGGGAGTCAGGGGAGTAAGTATATGATGTGAGTGTAAAGGTCAGAGGACAACTTGCTGGAGTTGGTTCTTACCTCCCACCCTGCTGGCTCTGGGATCAAACTCAGGTTGGCAGGCTTGGCAGCAAGTACCCTTACCTGCTGAGCCATCTGGCCTACCCCCCTGCCTGTGATCTTGACTGAGTCATCCACCATTTCCCACCTACTTGGAGCTGGGCCCTGGCATTACACCATGAATGAAGCAGACAAGGCCCTTGCTCTCTAGTGGCATGCCATCTGGAAAGTTTCTAAAAGTGTCATCAGAGTCGCAGTGTCCTGTGGGCTGTTTAAACAGCTCCTGAACACCAACCCCAGTGATGCAGAATCCTCAGCACATCTGAAGGAAGACGTTGCTCCCTTTCCTTCCCTTCCAGCAGGGTCTCACTTGTAGCCCTGGCTGGCCTGGTACTCACTACATAACCCACGCTGATCTTGAACTCAGAGATTTGTCTGCTGCCCAGGTGCTGGGGTTAAAGGCATGTACCACCACAACCAGCCGTGGTGTGTGTGTGTGTATGAGTATTTGTGTCCATATGTGTGCAGGCCTGCAGCGGCTGAAAGAGGGTGTCAGAACTCCTAGAACTGGAGTTACAGAGGGTTGTGAGGTACCATGTGGGTGCTGGGAACGGAACCTGGTCCTCTGCGTGAGCAGTAAGTGCTCCTAGCTGCAGAGCCATCTCCTCAGCCCCACATTTTGTTGTTTTTTTTGTTTGTTTGAAACAGGTTTTCCCTGTAGCCCCAGCTCGTCTGGAACTCACTATCTAGACCAGGCTAGTCTCAATTTCACAGAGATCTGTTTGCCTCTGCCTCCTGAGCACTAGGATTAAAGACATATGCCACCATGCTTGACTCTCACTTTGTATCTCCAGAGTGAGTGAGGTACATTTAAAGTGTGTCCCTCTCTGAGAACCTGAGTCAAGGGCCAACCTTTTCTCCTAGCTGTTTGATCCAAGAAAGCTCGGCCCTCCTCTGGACCTTAGGCTAGTGACAGTGGGAAGACACACACCTTGCAGGGCTGAGAAAGATGGGTATAGACTTGTAACCTACAATGAGCTCTGAGTGAGATATTACCAGACTTCCCCTACTAGAGTTCCTTCTCCCTTACGCTCTCTCCATTGACTGGCCCCTCCCCACCTGCCCCCAGGCCCCACCCTGAATCCCCCTCTGCTTTCCACAGTATGCGGCCTGGCTGGTGCTCTGGGTTGGCTGGAATGCCTTTATCATCTGTTTCTACCTGGAGGTTGGACAGCTGTCCCAGGTAAGCCTCAGGCCTGACGGTGGGAAGAGCACAGCCTAACCCTTCCCATCCCTCACCCAGGGCTGGAATATCATCTCTTCAGCACATCTCTTTCCGGATGCACTGGATCTGTGCAGTCCGCTTCACCCGCACTCTTCCTTCTGGACTCCTTCCGCATTTCTCAAAAACAGTGATTGAACTGATGGGACATTTGGTGTGAAGATAATCTGGGGATTGGGGGCAGTTGGCCATCATCAGCTCAGTAAAAACCAACAGCATGTTGGCCTAGACAGCTACCCTTAGGCTTCAGGATAGAAGTTTCAGAGCAAGGAGGTAAAAATGTCACACAAAGATTTGGATCCAGTCCTGATTGATATTTTTCAAAAAGCCGAGAGACCAGTTGGTGTTTATTCAGGGAAAATTGAACAAGCCATATCTCTCGGAAGATGGCTGGTGAATGTGGAGTTGGTTAGTGGGCAGAAGGGCAACCCCAGAGAGACACAGCTTCTATTTTTAGAAGTAAAGGAGATAAAATATGTGAATAAGAATTTGGGCTTTGTGGTTTGACCCTGCTCCATTTAAGTATCCATTTAAAACATTTCCTGGCTGTTTGACTCTGGGCAAATGGCCTGTTCTTTCTGAGTTCTGACTACCTACTCTGGACAGGCCTAGAGAGATGGTTCAGTTGGTGAAGTGCCTGCTTGTACAAGCATGAGGTTCTGAGTTCAGATCCCCAGCACCCACATAAAAGCCTGTCCTGTAACCCCATACTAGGGGAGGCAGGGAGGTGGAGGCTTGCAGGCCAAATCCTTGACAGACTCTGTCTCAAAAAGTAAGTTGGGACTAGCGAGATGGCCCAGTGGTTTAAAAGCACTTGCCTCCTAAGCCCAGTGACCTGAGTGCAATCCCTGGTTCCCACAGTGGAAGGAGAAAAGAGAACTTCCCGAAGAACACCCTGTCTGCTCTGTAGGCATACTCATGCCCTGACCTAGACACCTCATACATGCACACACACTAATAGTTTTTCTTTTAAAGGTGAAGGCAATTGAGGAAGAAACCCCATGTCATCCTCCAGCCCTCCCCCTCCCCGCCCCCACATACGCCTTGTGGTTGCAGAGGAGATAAAACTTGATCACCCATTTATGTGCTTGGCATCTGGTCAGCACTCTGAGTCTCTATCTGGCTGAATGTGGGTTAACACTGATAAGCGTAGTGTTGCACACCCTGTGTGTGAACATCGGACCTAGGCCAGCCCCTTCTCCCTGTATCCGATGGGAGACCACAGACCAAGGAGAAGAGAGGTTTGTCCAGAGTCACACACAAGGAGAACAGTAGAGACCTAGAATGCTGTGTGGGAGTCTATATTGAGGATTTCACCAATGCCTGGGGAATTGGAACCCTTCTACCTCTGAAATCCAAGGACTCCTGTGGGCTCAGCTCCAATCCTTTTCCATCTCAATGGCAGGAAAGGCCTGCATGGTCATCTGCTGCCACCTACTGGCCCTGTTTGGACGTGCAGGCGTGGTCTTCCAAATCTAGCCAGGGAGGAGTCTGTTAAGAGTTCAGGTTCTAAGTGGGGTCTGGGGAGTATCCTGCCTCCCCCACCCTCTACTCAGTATCCCAGGCCCCTTTGCCCCCAGGACCGGGACTTCATCATGACCTTCAACACATCCCTGCATCGCTCATGGTGGATGGAGAATGGGCCGGGCTGCCTGGTGACCCCTGTTCTGAACTCCCGTCTGGCCTTGGAAGACCACCATGTGATCTCTGTCACTGGCTGCCTGCTTGATTATCCTTACATTGAAGCCCTCAGCAGTGCCCTGCAGATCTTCCTAGCTGTGAGTCTAGTCCACTTACGCCCACCCTCCCCCTCCCCCGCCCCATATTCCCATTCCCCCTAGTTAAGAAGGGGGCAAGCCAGGTGTGTGGTGAGCATATACTTGCAATTCAGCACTCAGGAGGCAGAGGCAGAGGGATCAGGATCACAAGTTGGAGGCCAGCCTAGGCTACATAGTGAGTCTTAGACCCTGACCCGAGAGAGAGAGAGAGAGAGAGAGAGAGAGAGAGAGAGAGAGAGAGAGAGAGAGATAGATATCCTGGGACCTGTGCCTTCCAGCCTACTTGTGCTCCTGTCCGGATCTGTGTCTTGTGACTCCTCTCTCTTCCCATCACTCCTGCCCCAGTCCCCAGGAAGGGTGTGGGCAGATTTCATAAACAGGATGAGATATCAGATTGAGGTCATCTGGGTTTAAATATCTAATATATCTCTTGTGACCTTGGGTAAGCCATTTGCTCTTTCTGACCTTCCTTATTCACACAGAAAGGACAATACCAATCTCGTAGAGTTGTGAGAATTAGAAAAGGGCTCCAAATAGAATAAAGGGCTCCAAATAGAATCCCCAGTCAGGCATGGTGGCATACACCTGTAATCCCAGTGCTTAAAAGGTGAAGGCAGGAGGATCAGGTGCTCAAGGTTAATCTTGGCTACATAGCCAGTTCAAAGCCAGCCTTGGCTACATGAGACTGTACATACATACATACATACATACATACATACATACATACAGGAGTTCCATTTATGAGACGGTCAGCCCTGCCCTTGGCACTTTACACAGGAAGGCCCACATAATTCTTTCAATTTAACAAGCCAGTGAAGCCCTGCCCAGACCTAACTGGGAAGACCAGACTCAAAGAGGTTAACTACTTGCCCGACCGAAGTCACATTCCCATAATGAAGAATAATGAGACTTTTAAGTGTAGACATTTAACTTGAACTTGAAGTGTTTGCTTTGGTCTAGGGCTGAGTAGGATGGGTAGGAGAGGGAGGACAAGCTTCTCTTCCCTTCCTGACTGTCATCTCCTCCCCCAGCTGTTCGGCTTTGTGTTCGCCTGTTATGTGAGCAAAGTGTTCCTGGAGGAGGAAGACAGCTGTGAGTATGGCTCCCCCAGGGAAGTGGGTCAGCCCCGACCAGTGACACGCCTGTGTTTTCAGCACTCTGGACAGAGCTCCTTGCTCCACAGAAGCCTATGCCTGGCTTCTATGCCAAGAGGCGGTAGGGGTGGCTAGGGTCTGCATAACCAGCCCATTTTGGGTTACGGCCCAGACGTCCAGGTGCTCAGCCCTGTCCTGGCACCGCCTTTTCCCACGCTAGCTCCAACCCCATCTGTAGTCTTACCCCTGCGCTTTGCTGGTACAGGACAGCCCGCCTACCCTTCAGCACGGGGGAAGCTTGACACCCCCTCCCCCACCTCCACCCCTTGTAGCCTGGCTCCTCCATGTCCCTGGCCTCCCGGATCCACTCAGGACCTGTCCCCTAAGTCCCGCTCCTAGGCTCATGTTCCAGGCGTGGCCATCCCCAGCCCCGCCCCCTTCCCAGGCTGAGCTCCCTGGGGATGGGGTCCTGCCTGGGTTCTACTTTTCTGGACCCATCCTCCCATAACTCTTCCCCTTCCCTTCCGCAGTTGACTTCATCGGTGGCTTTGACTCTTATGGATACCAGGCGCCGCAGAAAACGTCGCATTTACAGCTGCAGCCTCTGTACACGTGGGTCCCTGAACTGGAGGGACTGGGTGCAACAGACTCGGGGCCCGGGTTGTTAGTGTAGGGGGAAGGAGGACCTGGGAGAGTGGGGGAGGAGTGAGCATCTGGATGACGCACCCCCCAACTTGCCTTTATTCGCTGCAGGTCGGGATAACTTCCGCCCGCACCCACCCCATGCTGCGCAGGCAGCAGGACGGAGAAGCCCGGCTGCGGGGAGCTCCAACCAAGACCGCAGGCGCGCCCCCTGGCGGCTCACGGACTGACTGCAGCCTGCACGGCCCTATCTGGGTCTGCAGCCGCTGGGACAGATGAGGACTTGGACTCGGACTTGACACTGGCCCTGGCCCTTGGCAGCCGGACTTCAGGGTTGGGTCAGGGCGGGACAGGGGAGGGGGAATCGCGGGGTTTGTATTTTTTTTAATCTCAGCCTTGGTGTGTGCCGGGGTCTTCCTCCCTTCTCCAGCCTCTCCTTTTCACCTTTCACCTAGCCTCTTACCCACGGTCCAGACAAAAACAGCAGGACAGACGGACTCATCCCATCTCACTCCTCAGTCACCAGCCTGGGGAAAACACTGTGAACTAGGAGCAGGAGTCCTAGGCTCCAGCCGCACCTCCATCACTGACATCCAGTGTAACATTTGACCAAGTGCTTTCTCTGGGCCTCAGTTTCCCTACCTAAAGTAATTAAAAGTATTCCCATAGCAGACAGACTCTTTAACTCTCATTTGACTCTCAGTTCCCTGGTTTAGGCTCCAAATATGAAAAACAAGGCCCAGAGATGTGGAGTGATTTGCTTAATGCCACACAGCAAAGTTTTGGTGGAGGCAGGCTTTGAACCCAGTGTACTCTAGCTTGAGACTCCCCAGCCCAGCGTCTGGTCGCTGGATTTCATTTCCAAGCTCCTTTATAGCTCAGACACTCCTGCACACTCACATAACCACTTGCTAGCACCACTCTTAAAGCAATATACTCTTTTTTTTAACTAGGAGCTGGATGGACAGAACCCAAAGCCTGACCCACATGGACCTTTTGTAGACTCCATCTCTGTCAGCCTTTGGCAAACTTTAGGAGAGCAGAGCAACCACTCGCCCCAGCCCCTGCCAGGTCCAGAAGCCCGGGTCTTCTCTCTCATGATGCCATACTCCACTTCCCTAGCAATCCCACCAGCCCTTGATGGCTCAGCCCACCTCACCATTGTGGTCTCAGAGAGGAAGCCAGTGTCCACAGGAGCAAGCCCAGGAGTGCTGAAGGGGCAGAGTGGGGGTGGGGGTGACTAAGGTAGAGTTAGGAAGGCTAGCACCGCTCCCTTTCTAGGGACAAGGAGAGTTCTTCCTCACCTCCTTTCACAGATGCCCCGAGAACCCTGTGTCCTGATCACTGGCTGGGGAACCACAGACAGGAAGAGCAGACATCAGTGGCCAGTCTGTTGACGCTGGAGCAGCTCTGGATTAGGAAGGCACCCGAGAAAGAAGCCCAGGGACCTTAGTGGAGAGCCTGGGCAGTGAAGATCATTTCTGTGGCCCACATCCTTCTTGCTCCCTACTTCACTGTCTCATCTGCCATGGCACATAGAACCTCCATTTCTAGGGGTTCCTCTAGCCATCACATACACTTGGGTGGAAAGCCTAGTCAGAGGGGACAAGCTCCCTTTGGGTTGGGCTGCCACCGTGCCGCTCCTATAGACAGCACTCGCCTCTCCCATCCCTTTCCCCGGGCGCCATCTTTCTACTCAACCGTTTTGCCATTGGTGCTTTGAAACCTTTTGGTTTTATAAGCTGGGTTTGCAAGGGGGCCAGGTTCCTTTCTCAGAAGGACCTTGTGAGCTGAGACCGCCTTGGTGTCTGTGCAGGTGGGTCGATTAAAGAAGGTGATTTCGTCTGTCTGCCTGTCCTGCCCTCTTGCCTAGAAAGACCTCCAGTGAGACAGGTCCTTCCCTGAAAGTGGGCAAAGCTGGAAGACCATTTCACCTTTAACATACATATGACACATTTCTTTTTTTGTATTTATTATTTTGGGTGTGTGAGCATGTGTGTGTGTGTGTGTAGGTTGGAGGTCAGAGGCCAGATTTGTAGAACTGTTTTCCTTCCACCTTTTAAAAAGGTTCCTTTTTTATTATTATATTCGTTTATTTATTTGTGGGCACACACGCCATAGCGTGTGTGTGGAGGGGTCAGAGGACCACTTACTGGAATTGGTTCTTTTCTTCCACTGTGTGAGTTCCAGTGATCTAACTCAGGTCTTCAAACCTGGCAACCTTTACCTCAGCCTTTATCTGCTGAGCCATCTCATTGGCCCTCTCCTTCCACCTTTATGTGGGTTCTCAGAATTGAACTCAGCTTGCCAGGCTTGCTTGGTAAGCACCTTTGCCAGCTGAGGTAGCTCATGAACTTTTTTCTTGTTTTGTTTTGAAAATGGTCACACTAGATGTCCTTGAATTTAGCCTCCCTAGTGCTGGGATTATGGGTGTGTATCCTGGACTCGGCCTTTATTATATATTTCCGAGGCCCTGACTTGTGTCTTGAACTGTGTGACTTTGGGCAAATCACCATCCCTGTCTTTCCTCTGAATAGCACAAAGGTTTGACTGAATCAGTGAATTCCCAGCCTGACTTCTTAGTCCCTCAGAGCTTTCTATTTATTTTTCTGATTAAGTGCACATTCTGCTGCTGTTTTTGAGTCCCTTTTGCTTCTTGGCTCTGTCTTCCTCTCGACACCCAAGTTCTTGGCTTTGAATGAGCTGGCAGACAGTACTTTCCACACGGATTCTTCCCTTCTACCATGACATTCTGGATCATTCTGGTGACATAGCCCAAGAATCAGTATTTCTACTTGACTGAATCTTGGAACTCTTCCCCCAGTAATTCTAACACTGTGACACTTCCTAAGCCCAGGTTCTTTTTAAAAATATTTTATTTATTATTTTTATGTGTATGAGTACACACATGTCATGCAGTGCCCACGGAGGTCAAAAGAGGTTGTCAGATCCCCTGGAACTGGAGTTACAGACAGTTGTTAGTCATCATGTGAGTGCTGGGAATCAAATCCAGGTCCTCTGCAAGAGCAGCCAGTGCTCTTAACTGCTGAACCATCTCTCCAGCCCTGAAAACTTATTTATTTTTATTTGGTGTGTATGAGTATTTTGCCTGCATGTAGGTGCACCTGTGCTGTGCAATGCTCACAGAGGCCAGAAAAAGGCATCAGATTCCCCTGAAACTGGAGTTACAGATGGTTGTTAGCCACCATGTGGGTGTTGGATATCAAACCCAGGTCTTTTGCAAGAGCAGCCAGTGCTCTTAACCACTAACCCCTCTCTCCAAGCCCTAAGCCCAGATTCTTGTACAAGGATGCCCCAGGTCTGCTGTGCCACCGTGTGGCCCATACCTGGCAATGGGGTCCAAAGAGAAGCAAAACACTGCCTTCCAGGAGCTTGTGGTCCAGTGAAGTGCATGCGAAGGCTGCAAGGAAGAGTGCTGGTAGCCAGTGGTGAATGTTACACGCACATCCGGTCATCCGAGATGTTAGTAGGAGCTCAAGAGCGAGATCTGAGAGCAGGCGCAAAAGTGCGGTGGAAGCACAGGTATCATCCAGGGTGAGACTAGCAGGCTGGGTTGAAGGAGGCGCCGCCACAAGGATAAACGAGCTTCCTGTTAAGGTAACAAATTATCGAAGCTTTAGTACAACTTTCGTGTCCTGTTTTTACAGTATAGATGTAATCTAGTTTTTCAAACCTGAACAGACTTATTGTGGTATAGATCTGTATTAGTCCAGGGTGGGTCTCACTAGGCTGAAAGTGAGACGTTTGCCAGCCTTCTTTTCTAAACGAATCCATGTCTGTGACTTTCCAGTTCTCGGCCCTTTTCTTCATCCTTCCAGGCAGCAGAAGCCCATCCCCGTAAACACCGCGTCCCATTGCATCATCCGGATTCTGCTTCTGTTGGGTCATTTGTTGGGGTGCATGCCTGCAATCCCAGCACTTGGGGGGCTGAGATGGAAAGAACAAAAGTTCAAGGCCATGGTGGGGAGATGACTCAGCAGGTAAAGGCAATTACCTCACAAACCTAACAACCTGAGTTCAATCCCTGGGACCCACTTAAAGGTGAAAGGAGAGAACCAACTCAGTGGCACAGTGTCTGTCTAATATGTGAGAGATCCTGGGTTCCAAGTCCCAGTTACTACCACAAAACAAACAATGGCCCTGAGGTGAGGGCGGTATGCAGACTGACTAAGTGCATTACTTGGCCTGTGGTCCTGTTTGAAAGCATTTCTTTCATGCGTTTTACTTATTTTATGTGTGTGTTGTGGGGTGTGGCGGTCAGGGAACAATCTGGGGCATCCACTGTCTCTTGTGGTGGGATCCAGGATTTGCACAGCAAGCTATTTTACTGGCTGAGCCATCTTGCCTAGACTGGCCTTGAGCTGATGCCTCTGCCTCCACCTCCTGAGTGCTGGGATCACAGGCATGTGTCACCACACGTAGTATATGTAGTGCTACGGATCTAAGCTAGGGACTCAGGCCGAGGAGGCAAGCACCATACCAGCTGAGCTCCATTCCCAACCCCTCTTTGCAGACAGGGTCTCATTCTGGAGCACCAGCTATCCTTGAACTGGAGGCAACCCTGCTTCAGCTTCCCAAGTGCTGTAATTACGTGAGCCACTACACCCAGCTCACACCTTCCTTCCTTCCTTCCTTAAATGGGAAGCTGTGCTATCTAGGCTGTCTTAAACTCCTAGGCCCAGCGATCTTCCCTCAGTCTCCCAGAGTAATGGGACTGTAGGCCTGTGTCACTGCAGCCTCCATTTTTTTCTTAATTAAAAACTTTTATTTATTTTTACTTTATGTGTATGAATGTTTTGCCTGCATATATGTAAGTACACCATATACATGTAATTTCCCAGGCAGAAGAAGGTTTCAGATTTAGACCTTTGTTAGCCACCATGTGGCTTAGCTCCAAATTCTTGAGCCAGTTCCTCTCAGTCAATGTAGAATAGTTATCTGGCTTTCAAAAATACAGTTAGCTGGGCTGAAGAGATGGCTTAGGGGTTAAGAGCACTCGTTGCTCTTTGCAAAGGACCTGGGTTCAGTTCGCAGCACCCACATGACAGCTAACAGCCATCTATAACTACAGTTCCAGGGGATCTGACACCTTCTGGTCTCCACAGGCATTGCACACATGTGATGCATTTATATACATGCAGGTAAAACACTCACACACACACACAAAACAATTAAATTCAGTAAGTCAGGCTGGAGAAATGGCTCAGTGGTTAAGAGCAAGTACTGCTTGTCAGGCAGCTCACAATTGCCTTTAACTCCAGCTCTGGTTTCTATGCCCCCCCACACACACATAGTTAAAAAGTAAAATAAATCTTTATTTTAAGTCCTTTGGGATCTCAGTTCTGGCTTCATTGGCTCAGCTAAGAACTAGAGTTGGGGATGGGGATGCAGCTTAATTGGTAGAGTGCCTGCCTGGTATGCATGAAGCCCAGTGGAACAAACATCAGGCGTAGTCATGCACATCTGTAATCTCAGCATTTGGGAAGTGGAAGAAGGAGTTCAAGGTCATCCTCAGCGACATGGAGCACTGGAGGCCAGACTGAGATATGTACGATTCCAAAGGGAAGGAAAGAGAAGGGGAAGGGATGTGGAGGGGAGGGGAGGGAGAAGGGAAGGGAAGGGAAGGAAAAGAACAGCTTGATTGGGGCTCTCAAACCCTAGATAAATGCTGGTTCCACTGCATATAGTCGTGCTAGCATGGACAAGTCACCATGTAGGCTCTTCAGAGAGCTCAGTTGTGAGATCAGGAGAGCATTACCCTTCAAGTCCCCCAAGGCAGCCCCAAAAACCCTACCATTGCTGTCTTGCAAACATCCACTCTGTGTAACATTCCCCATTGGTTCAGCCATGAGTGCTATGCTTCAGACACAGTTGCAATCCGGTAGTGTTCTACACATGTCCAAGGACTGTGGCCTACACATCCTTACTCTGCAGGGTCAGTACCCCACATGCATCTTTGTCTACCTTCTTGGTGTCCTACCCAGGGAGGGTGGGCCCCTGTGTGTCTGGGGTGGGGGGAGGAAGAAAATAAAAGTCCTTGTAGCCCAGCTGAACAGGTGGCTGCTGCTGGGAGTTGGGAGTCAAATGGGCAGGAGTGAGGAAGGTGATAATTAAGATTACATTACCACCTACTTTCAGAGGGCCAGACTGATGCCCTTACATCTTCGCAATGACCCACCCGAGCAGCTGCTGTATAAACATCCCACTGTAGAGATGTAGAAACCAAGGTAGCTGGGTGAGGCACTCGCCTTTAATTCTAGCACTCAGGAAACAGAGTTCCAGGCCAGCCACAGTGAGTTCCAGGCCAGGCAGAGCTACATAGTGAGACCCTGTCTAAAAAAATAAGTACGAAAGAAACCAAGACATAGAAAGTATGTAAAGGAGCTGAAGAGATGGCTCAGCAGCAGTTAAAAAGCACTGGCTGCTCTTGCAGAGGATCACTAGTTTCAGTTTCAAGCACCCACATGGTGGCTGCAAACTGTAATTCCAGTTCCAGGGGATCGGATGACCTCTACTGGCCTCCGTGGGTACTGTATGCATGCAAGGGGTGAACGTGCATCCACGGAGGCAAAGCATTCAAATACATAAAATGGAAATAAAGAAACCAGAATGTAAACTGACCTAAGTGGTTAAGTTCCTGGGACAGTAACTCCTGTTTGCATTTTCCTACGTATATGGTTCTCCCTCCCCACATCTCTAGTTCAGAAGAGTTGCAGCCTGCTTACCACTTATTCTTTTACCTGTCTTCACTTTTTTGGGGTGGTCAGACCTGGGTTTTTATTGTTGTTGTTTGAGACAGGGAACTCGTTATGAAGCCCAGGCTGGGCTCAACCTCACAGAGATCCACCTGCCTCTGCCTGTGGAATGCTGGGATTAAAAGTGTGCCCCCAGGACACCTGGAGAGTGGTAAGAACTGAATATTGGACCTTGTGTACCCTAGGTAAGCACTCTACCCACTTAGTTACATCTCCAGCCCCCAACATTATCTTCTAATCAGACAAGGTCTGATTAGGTACCCCAGGCTGGCTTTGACAAACTCAAAATTCTTCTCCCTCAGCCACTGAGTACTGGGATTACAAACATGTGGTACAACATCCTGCTAATAAATATTTTTGAATGAATAAACAGTACATTAGTAATTATATAGTGACTTACAGCAACGGCTTTGGGTTGAGAAAGCCTCAAAAAGTAACTCAGAGCCTAGATAAATCCTGGTTTTACGACTTATAGCTGTGCTGACATGCAGGGCCATGTCGCTTCATAAGCTCTTCTGAGAGCACGGCTGTGAAATGCGAAGAATGTCACCTATTTTATGGGATTTGGGTGTGAAGGAAGTGTGAGTTTCTCGTTGAATTACACAGTTAAGTACAAAAAGCATGCCAGGGGAGGGGAGAGAGGGTAAGCCTTCTTTCGCTCCAGTCTCTCAGCCCACCCTTCTAAACAAGAAAGCCTCTCCAGCCTCAGCTAGGGGAGGGATTGGCTCCTGGACTGCGGCTGCAGAGCCTGAGACCTGCTCGGACCCCGGACACTCTGCACCCTAGCTCGCCAAGCTACGAAGCGACACGCGTCCTCGGAATCCTCCGAATCCAGCCGGCCCTGTCCCGCCCCTAAATTGCGAACCTGGTCCAGACGCTGCCTTACCGGAGCTCCGCCCCGTCTCGGTCCGCACCCCGACCCCCGACAGCTCCTCGGTCTTCAGCCGCCTTCGCGGGATAGGATAGAGTACCACCCACCTCCACCCGGGCCCGGCCCCCGGCCTAGACCCTTTCTAAGACCCCACCTCACCCCACTTGAGCTCTCTCTCTTCTCTGTCTCTATATGTCTCTGTCTCTCTCCTCTCTCTCTCTCTCCCTCCGCCACCCACCGACACGCCCCGGCTTCAAAATCACGGGCCCGAATTCCTTCTCCGGTAGGGCCCGCCCCTTTCCTAGCCCCGCCCCTTACCAGCTCTGCCCCGCCCACAGGTCCAGCCCCACCCTGTCCCGTCCTGCCTCTGCTCCCACTGGCCCCGCCCCCGGCTCGCTTCCCTCATTGGGCCCGCCCCGGCTCTCCACCCCCAGCTTTCTCACCTCCCCCCGCCCCATTGATCTCACCTGGCGGGTTCTTTTCCCGCCCTTCCCCCCGCCCCCCGCCCCCCCCCGCAACTAGCCCCTCCTCCTGCTAACTTCCCCCATTGGCCCTGCCCCATCTGTCACGTCCCGGCTTTCCACTAGTGGCCCCGCCCCGGATCTCTCCCAATGGCCACGCCCCATTGGGCACGCCCCCAGCCCCTGCTCCGCCCCTGGGCCCCCGCCCCGCCCAGTCGCTGCTTGGCGCCTCGGTCTCCGACCCTCTTTGTTTGCGCTCCCCGGCGCTCCACTTCGATGCGGAGGCTTCTTCTCTGCGCCGTCCTAGTCGGTTCCGGGACATCCTGGCCAGCGCCCTGAATGTGAAGTGTGCTGGGCCAGCCCTTTGTTCTCTAGAACATTCCTTCTGCCCTAACTCACCTACCTGGAGAGTCTGCGATTATCATCGCAGAGAAAACCTGGGCTCTCGTCGTCCTTCCCTGTGCGAACACAAAGGTGCAAGCTGCTGGCACCTGCCTTTGCTTGTCTCGGCGGGAAAAGCTAACTCTTAAGGCCAGTTCACTCTCCCTGCCCACCGCACCCCTCCCCACACTCTTATCCTCGCCTCTGTTTGTACAGTCTGTTGCCTGATAATCTCATCTCGCTTCTTGATCTCTCAGGCTCATCCACATTCTTATGCAGTCACCCTGGGGTACACTTCTGAAGTAGTTTGCTACCCAATTCTTGCAATTAGCTTATTAAAAATTAAGGAATCATGGGACTGGACGTATTGGAGCACACCTTTAATCTTAGCGCTCAGGAGCTGGATTTCTTGTGAGTTGGAGGCTTAGCTTGTTCTACATAGTGAGTTCCTGGCCAGCTGAGGCTACAGGGAGCCACTGTCACAAAAACATGGAGGGGGGGGCAGCGACAGAATGTGTAAGTTGCAGAAGAGCTATGGGATTCATTCATCAGTCTAATTGATGAGCTCCAGGTTCAGTAAGAGACCCTGTCTTGAAAAATAAGGTGAAGGGCCAGCAAGATGGCTCATTGGATAAGGGTGCTGTCTTGGTTGCTTTTCTGTTGCTGTGATGAACACTATGACCAAGGTTACAAAAAAGAGGTTATTTAGCTTATGGTTCCAAAGGTGCCATCATGGTGTCCATCATGGCGGGGAGGCATGTCCACAGGGGTGGCTGGGATAGGAGCAGAAGCTAAGTGCTCACATTATCATGCAGGGACAGGAAGCAGAGTGACTTGAAATCTGACAAGGCTTAAGAACTCTCTAAGCCTGCCCCCAGTGATGTGCTTCCTCCAGCATGGCCACACCTTCTAAGACCTCCCAAAACATCGCCACCAACTGGAGTTAAAATGTTCAAATACTTGGAGTGTATGGAAGACATTCCCATTCAAGCCACCTCAGGTGCTAAGGGTGCTTGCCACCAAGCCTAGTGACCTGATTTCAGTCTCTTGAGACCTCACAAAGAAGGAGATTGGACTCCAGCAAGTTGTCCTCTGACCACACATATGCTGTGGTACAACCCTATCCGTGAAATGAACACATGAATGTAATAATAAAAATAATAAGGCAGAGAACAAGTGCTTCATATGCATGTTTACCACACATACACATGGGCACATCCATGTGAACATGCACATATACACATAAATACAAAGAAAGAAAGAAAGAGAGAGAGAGAGAAAGTACCAGAATGAGAACTTCTGAAAGCAGAAAGATTGGCAGTGGCAGCTGCTCAGGAGGATGTTGGGCAAGTGGACTACTCAAACATTCCTCATGAGAACGTGAAATGTTATAATCTCTTTAGACAGCTGTTTGGCAATTTCTGGTAAAATTACACACACACTACTCTATAACCCAACAATTCTGCTTTTAGTCAAGGGAAATAAACACATAAAGAACACCCATGTTGTGCAATACCCTCAGAGGTCAGAAGAGGGCATCAGATCCCCTGGAACTGGAGTTACATGGACGGTTGTTAGCCACTATGTGGGTGCTAGGAATTGAACTCAGGTCCTCTCCAAGAGCAGTCAGTACTCTTAACCACTGAGCCATCCCTCCATCCCCTGTTTTTATTATTTTAAATTATGTATATGAGTGTGTGTCTGTATGGAGATATGTGCACATGAGTGAAGATGCCCATGGAGAACTGAGATGTCTGATCCCATGGAGCTGGAGTTATAAGCCAATGAGCCACATGAGGTGGATGCATGTTTTCATTTACATTAAGATAAAACATATCTGGGGTGATAGAAGTTGGGGTAGTTGTTTGGGGTGGGAGATGGGGAGTCACTGGGAAGGGAGCCAAAAGAATCTTTAGAAAGCAGGTTTCTTTTAAAAAAAAATATTTTCAGATATTTTCTGTATCATTATAAACATACGAGTTACAGGGAGTCTCATTTGTCAAAGTTCATGGACCTCAGACATTACACATGCATACTGAACTATCACTCTGTACCCCACAGACACACACAGTGCCCTGACTACAAATTAAAAATAGGGCTGGGGTGCAGCTAAGTGGTAGAATGCTTACTAGCACCTCAGAAATTAAAAATAAAAATATAATAAGCTAAATTACAAAGTTAGTACCTCTTGGGGGAAAAGTTCACAGAACCCATTAAGTTCTGTGCCTTCCTTCCTTCCTTCCTTCCTTCCTTCCTTCCTTCCTTCCTTCCTTCCTTCCTTCCTTCCTTCCCTCCCTCCCTCCCTCCCTCCCTCCCTCCCTCCCTCCCTTCCTCCCTTCCTTCCTTCCTTCCTTCCCCTTTCTAGGGGTGGGTCTCCATGTAGCCAGCCTTGATCTCATAGAGATCCTCCAGTCTCTGTCTCCCAAGTGCTGGGATTAAAGGTGTGTACAACCACACTTGGCTTGAGACAGGGTCTTATGTAGCTGAGGCTGGCCTTGAACTCCTGAGCCTCGGGCAGCCACCTCCTGAGTTCAGAAATTCTAGGCATGTACCACTCCTCCTGGCTCATTGTCACATTGTAATTTGAGAGGGCAGCAGGTTCTCTTTGGATAAAGCCCAGAAATTAGTGGTATCAATACAAATTTGTTAAATGAATAAATGATGAAATGATGAGGTCCCCAGGGGCTCCCATAGGCAGCACAGGCTCATTTATTTCTGCTTAAAACAATACAATACAAAAGAAAACAAAAAACCACTTCCTGTCTGTCAGCTGCTGGACAGACCCTGAAAACACATCTGTTAGTCTCGCTGCCCAGTATTTATGTTTCTGGTAACAGGATCCCTAGCTTTCTGAAGGGAAGGTCATTTCCCGCTCAACCCACACTTCCAGCAGCTCCAGGGCAGATGATTCAAGCCAAACCCGTCAGAATATATCAAGCCTTTGGCAACAGTGATTGGCGACTTAGGGGTGGGTGTGTCAGGCCAACACAGATCAATGAAAGCAGGCTCTGGGTTGGATGAGGGCAGTGTGAAGATGGTGCCTTAGAGATAATGTAAAAGGGGACTGAGTTATGAGTGAAGTGGAGGAGCCAGCCACCAGGAAAAGAGGGACACCCCCAGTCCTCCACCCTCACCCACAGTACAGAGAGTGGAGGAGGAAGGGAGCAGCCTGGGGCCATGGGGAAAACATTCACATGTTTTGAGCAGGTGAGAGGTGGAGGCCAGATCTCCAGTTCAAAGCCAGCCTCAGCTATATAGTAAGTTCCAGGTCACCCAAGAACCAGTCTCAAAACAGAAACAAAGTGGGCTAGAGATGTGGTTCAGCGCTTAAGAGGGCTTGCTGCTTTTCCAGAGGACTTGAGTTCAGTTTCCAGCACCCAGACCTGGTGGCTCAGTACTGTCTGTAACTCCGCTTCCAGGAAATCTGATGCCTGATTCTGGCCTCCACTGACACATGTGGCATTCATTCACACAGACACGTATTAAAAAACCACAATAAGGGACTAGAGACATGGCTCAGCAGTTAAGAGCACCTACCACTATACCTGGCTAGGTTTTGAACCTAGCCTCTATTAAAATTTTTGAGACAGGGTTTCACTAGATAGTCCTGGTTGGGCTGAAACTTGCTATGTAGACTAGGCTGGCCTCAAATGCCCAGAGATCTACCTGCTGTTGCCTCCTAAGAGCTGGGATCAAAGGTATGCACCACCACGCCTGGCATGAATAAGTCTTAAATTTCTTTTTCTCTTTTTTTCCTTTCTTTTTTGATGAAACCCAGTACAATTCCTCCTTGTCCTACTTATTGACTGGTTGTTTGTGTGGGAACCCACATGCCCCAGCAAGTACACAGAGGTCAAAGGACAAGTATCTGGGAGTCAGTTCTCACATTCCACCATGTGGGTCCAATTGATCAAACTCAGGTCATTGGGCACGGTGACAAGTGCCTTTACCCACTGAGCGTGCCCCCCTCCCCCCTCTCTCTTTATATATATATATATATTCCAGTCTGGCATCTTAAACTTGCTCTATAGACAAAGACAAAGATGATCTGTTGTGATTACAGAATTACAGGACTGTACCACCATGCCTGGTTCCTGTAGTGTTGGAGATGGAACCCAGGGCTTCCTGCAGGCTAGGTAGGCATTCTATCAACTAAGCTGCATGCCAGGCTCCTCCTTCATTCTCTTCCTCCTTGTCCTTTGTGTGGGAATTGAACCCGGGGCCTTGGGCATGCAAGTCCCACTCTACTGCTGAGTTACATCCCCAGAACTTTGTTTCCCCAGAGAGGGTTTCAGTAAGTGTAGCCCTGGCAAGCCTTGAACTTTCAGTTCTCTTGCTTCATCCTTTTGAGTAGCTGAGATTTCAGGCCTATGTCTGTCTGTCTGCCTGTTATCTGTCTGTCTCCCACTCTCCTTTTCTTTCTTCTTAAAAATTATTTATTTTTATTTTATGTGCATGAGTATTTTGCCTGCATGTAAGTGTGCCGGTGTCTTGCAATGCCCACAGAGGCCAGAAGAGGGCATTGGATCCTCTGGCACTAGAGTTACAGACCATAGTTAGTCACCTTGTGGGTGCTGGGAACCAAACCCAGGTCCTCTACAGGAGTAGCCAATGCTTGTAACTGCTGTGGTTTTTCTCCAGCCCCTGTCTCTCTTTCTTTCTCTCCTCAGGGTCTCATGTAGCTCAGGCTGGCCTCCAACTCACTACCATAGCCAAAAATTACCCTGAACATTTGGTCTTTCTGCCTCCATCTTTTCTTCACCCCTCCCTCCCTCTCTTCTTTCTTTTCTTTGTCTTTTTTTTTTTTCCTTCTTCTTCTTTCATGGTCTTACTATGTTATCTGTGCTGGCCACAAGCTCCCAGGTTCAAGGGATCCTCTGCCTGAGGCTCTGGAGTGCTCGGGTTACAGGCCCCACCACCATGTCAGGCCCTTCACTCTTAGTTTCTGGCAGATCAGGCGCTGTGGCTTCCTGTCACTCAGTTATCTCTTTTCTTTTTTCCTTCAAAGTCAATTCTTATTATTATCTAAGAGTATTTTATTTCCTTCTTCCTACAGTTCAACCATATTATAACAGAGCAATAAAGAACACGTTGAAACCTCTAAATGGTGTGGATAAGGTAAGAGTTCACAATGGTTTGAAAAGCACGTAACAGTAGCATTTACATGTATCAAGAAGGGCTGGAGAACAAGTTGTGCTGGCATAGGCCTTTAATCCCTGCACCTGGTAGGTGGATCCCTGTGAGATGAAGGCCAGCCTTGTCTGCAGAACAAGCTCCGGCCAGCTGAGGCTACAGGAGACCCTGTCTCCATCCCCATCCCTCCCTGCCAAAAAAGAGGTGCTGGAGCGATGGCTCAGCAGTTAAGAATGCATATGCTTTTGCCGAGAACCTGGTTTGGTTCCCAGTACCCACACAGTGGCTGAAACTACCTATAACTCCAGCTCCAGGGGGATCTTAGGCCTCCAGCCACCACAGGCACCTGTCCTCCTGCGCAGTTACCCACACACAGACACATATGTACATAGTTGAAAATAAAATCAGTCTTTAAAATATACATAGCATGTTGGGCATAGTTGCTGTAGGCTTTTAATTCTAGCACTTGGGAAACAATGGCAGGCAGATTTCTGTGAGTTTAAGGTTAGCTTGCTCTATATCGTGAGTTCCAAGCTATCTAGGGTTACATAGTGAGATTCTGTCTCAAAAAAAAAAAAAAAAGACTGGGTCAGTGAGATGACTCGGCGAGTAAAGGTGATTGCCACTAAGTTTGACAACCTGAGTTCAATTCCTGCATGATGGAAATGGTGGAAGGAGAGATTCCCACAAGGCATCTTCTGCCCTCTACACATGCACATAGACACACAGACACAGACACACAGACACAAATAAATAAAGTAAATAAAAGGTTATATGAAAACTATATGCTGATATTTGCATATTAAGAGCCTTAAGTAAAAATAATGCAAAAATTAAAAGTTTTCAAACATGGCTAATAGCATTCTGCAGATAAATATCTGATTTTGTGCAGGGGAGAGCCAGAGTGAAATGCATTGTCTATGTAGTCTGGAATGTGCTCCCTGTCCTGTACTGTACACACTAAGCACTGTCCCCTTTGCCTTACCAGGAATCTGAGCACCATAAAGATTACCAAATCACTGCTCAGATTACACACAATGGCCCCAGAACCCAGGGCCTGAATGCTGCAGGAGGGTTAGCTTCCACTAGGAGCAAAAACCATGGCAATCATCAGAGCAGTTACAGTAAGCCTTCCTTACTGTGACTCTAATTATGCAAGGCTTTTTTTTTTATTATTTTAGATTTGTTTTCCAGATATGCTTGAGGCATTTCTTTAATGACAGAGAATGCTTGCTGAGCACTGTGCCCTGGGTTATCTTCTTCGTTTTATTGTACTTTGGTTTGTGACCCATCAAAGCATATTTGAACAGAAAGAAAAACTGGGAAATGGATTGCAACACACATATTTCTTACACCAAGTAACCCTTGAAAATAGCTGCTAAGCCAGGCATAGTGACCCGTGCCTGTAGTCCCGGCACTGAGGATTGAGAGCTGGGAGAACAGCTGCAAGTTCAAAACCAGCCTGGTCTATGTAGTGAGTGCCAGACTAGCCTGGACTAAAGCAGAGTAAGACCCTGTCTCAACAAGAAGATGAAGAGGAGGAGAAGGAGGAAAGGAGGAGGAAGAGGAGGGAGAAGAGGTGGAGAAGTTCTAATTTGGCTTGCCCCTGGAGAAAATCAAAGCAATTTTGGAGGATACGCAAGTCCTCATACAAGAATGTGGAATTCTAATATAAATGAGAACCTTTAGTACATATATCAATTCAAAATAAAAATGAACATAAATCATTTAAAATAATATTTTTCTAAGTGTCATTTGATGGATTTTGTTTCACTAGGCAAAGAATTTCATTAGCATTTTTCAAACTTTATTTCCAAACTTCTTCAGCTTAATTTGCCCTAAAGCATGAATTGTGTATAAGCAAAAACTGAAAAGCACTGTAGTGTCCAGGGAGCTGGGTTTAAAGATATTAGAGACTTAGATTTTATCAGAGTCATAAACAAAACATTTTTAAAAAGCAGTCAGGCCAGGTGTGGTGGTGCATGACTTAAGTCTTAGCACTCAGGAGGCGGACGCAGGTGGATCTCTGTGAGTTCAAGGTCAGCCTGGTCTACATAGTGAATTCCAGGCCAGCTGGGGCTGCATGGAGACCCTGTCTCAAAAAAAAAAAAGCAGTCATAGTATAAATAAAAGCAGCTCCCAGTAACTTCTTCAGAAGTTGACTCAATTCAGTTTGCCCGATTCTTAGAAGCCTCATCAAAATTCTCCACAAGAACTGGAACTTACTCCGTCATCATCATCCTCTCTAGTAGCAAGAGGTGCTTTTCCATCCACAGACTGTGTGGGCAGAGTTTTGGCCAGTCTTCTTAAGCTATTCAGACGGTCTGCATTAAGCTGGTTTAGGGTACAGGAAAGCATTTCCTTCAGCTGCTTTGTCTCAGGGTGGCCTGCAGTGGTGAAAGTGTTTGCTGCCAGACACTCATGACCTTTAGGGTTGTTAAGGTGGATCGCTGTTCCTCACCTCTTCAATATCAGAGATATTGTTTACCCCTAACTTCTGTAAGGAGAATTGAAGTTTTTTTTTTTTATCATCTGCTATAGATGTCCTGTAAATCACCCTCATTCTACGAGCAGTTCCTTTCCCACCAATGCTCACTTGGGCCTGCAGTTTATCGAGTTTTTCCTGGTTCATGATAGTTCTTGTTGGAGCAGAAATGGGACCATGTGAGAGACTAGGTTTCACGATCAGGGGATCTCAGGCAGACCAGCTGAGATTAGGCACACATACTCGAGGACACAAGATGGCAGCTAGAGGGCTTGATGGATTCTTTATAGCAGGTTGGCTACTAGAAATTCCCGCTAGGTTGTCTATCTATCTATCTGTTTATCTATTTATCTATCTATCTATCTATCTATCATCTATCTAATCTATCTACCTATTTTGTGGTGCTAGGGATTGAACTCAGGCTTTCACCTACACCAAGCAAGTGCTTTATTTTCCATAGAGTTATACCCCCTGGTTGTTGGAGGCTTTTGTTTGCATGTTTGTTCTATTTATCTTTTTATCTATCTATCTATTTTTTATTTACTTACTTATTTATCTTTTTGAAACGGGGTATCCCTGTAGTACCAACTGGCCTGGAACTTGCTATGTAGACTAGGATGGCTTGATCCACCTGCCTTTGCTTCCCAAGTGCTGGGATTAAAGGCGTGGACTACTATGCCCAGTTTATTTTGTTTCTTTCTTTGTTTTTGAGACAAAGTCTCACCATGTAGCTCTAGGTAGCCTGGACTTGCTATATAGTCCAAGCTGGCCTTGAACTCACAAATCTGCTGGCTTTGGCTTGATATAAAATCTGTGTACTAGCAGACTTGGCTGATTTTGTTTCTTGAGACAGGGTCTTGCTCCGTAGCCCAGACTGGCCTTGTTTGTATTCATGAATCTGCCTCCCTAGTTGCTGGCATGAGCCACCTCACCAGCTCTTACCCGTATTTTTGTCTATGTTTATTTATTTTATCTGCATGTTTGTGTGTGTGCATGACATGGCACCTGTTTGGAGATCAGAGAACAATTAGCAGGAGACAGTTTTCTCTTCTATCATGTGGGCTCCAGGAATAGAACTCAGGGCTTCAGACTTGGCAGCAAGTGCCTTTTCTTATCAAGTCATCTTACTGGCCCAGGTTTTGAAACAGATAAACTAAAGATAGGTTCATCAACAAACTAAATTCAATGTACGTGGACAATTTGAATTCTATTTAACTTAATTTTTAAAAAGACTTTGTAGATTTTATTTGCTAGTTTAAAATTTTTTATTGCATTTATTTATTAATGTGTGTGTGTGTGTGCATATATGTGTACCACACTCTGTGTGTGGAAGTTAAAGTGGGAACCCAATCAAGTGGGTTCCAGGGATCAAAACTCAGGTCATTATCTTGGCAGCAAGCACCTTTCTCACCAAGTCGCCACACCTCCTTTTTTCTTTTTTCTCCTTTCTTTCTCTTTCTTTCCTCTTCTTCTTTTTTTCCTTCCCTTCTTCCTTCCTCTTTCTTTCTTTCTTAGAAAGGTCTTATGTAGCCCAGGATAGCCTTGAATTTATTGCATTTCGGAGAGTGACACTGAATTCCTGGTCCTTCTGCCTTCATCTCTGAACTACTGCAACCACCTCAGCAAGCACCATTGCTGAGTCATCTCACTGACCCAAAATCTATTTCATTTCATGGGAAGATCCTTCATACCTTCTTCATTTATTTCTCAAATGCTGTTCTAGGCAAGTTCTAATAAAGAATAAGAAGAATCTGATGTTCTGTTTTTTTTGTTTGTTTGTTTGTTTGTTTTCTCCTAAAACAAAGTCTTATAGCCCAGGCCGTCTTCAAACTCACTATACAGCCTTGAACTTCTGATGTTCCTGCCTCTGTCTCCAGAGTGCTTGAATTGCAGGCATGTACTTGGGTTATGCAGTCCAAGGCTTCTTGCAAGCTAGCTAAGCACTATATTAACTAAGCTAAATCCCCAGCCCAAGTATTATGATTTGTAAACCAGGAGCTCTGGTAAAGGGCTTGTCATGCAAGCATGAAGACCTGAGTTCGATCCCCAACATTGATCTGAAAAGCTGGGTGTTGGCCAGACATAGTTCTGCATATCTTTATCCCAGCAATGGCAATGCAGACGTAGTTAGGTCCGTGGGACTCACTGGTCAGTTAACCTAGCTTAATAGAAGAGTCCCAAGTCCCAATAAGAGTCCATGCCTCAAAAGACAAGGTAGAAGTCAGGCATGGTGGTGCATGCCTTTAGCCCAAGCAGAAGTAAGCAGGTCTCTGTGAGACCGAGGCTAGTAGCTTGGTCTACTAGTGAGTTCTAGGCTAGCTGGGGCTCCTGGCCTTTTATACTAAAAAGGCCAAAAATGAATAGATAAATAAATTGATGAAAATAACAAAGTAGAAGGTCAATAAGCCCACTCAGGAGATATACATTTTTGCCCCCAAATCTGAAAACCCACATGGTGGGTCCAGCTTTCACACCTCCTTGTCCTCTGACCTCCATACACACTGGCACACACCTCCCTTCCCCTCAAGATAAATAAATAAATTAGAAAAAAACAACACACAGCAATAAGATAGACAACCCCTGGGGAACAGCACCAGAGGCTGACCCCTGGCCTATACATACACACATGCTCACACACAAACATGTACCTGCATGCATACTCACATATATACACACATAATAAATAAACAGATAAATGTAAAAGCATAAACAAACAGAACAGAAATCAGCCACTGTAAGGCATGGTTGCATCACGAACGCTGGCAAAAGCTGCCAACAAGGCTGACTTGTCCTGTCATCCAGGTCAGACACCATCTTCCTGAGCTCAGCTATGCTTAATTGTCAAAGATCGTCTTAGCTGGGCATCTTGACTGCTTATACCTCTGTCTAGAAGGAGGGCGGGGGGAGAGTCCCAGGACCCTCTACTAAGTATCCAGCCTTACCTTCCAACCCCTGGTAGGCATTTGGCCCTAATTGATCCTGGCCTGGGGGAAGGGTTAAAAGGTGTAGGCCAGGGAAGACTAAGGGGCAGAGGCTCCATCTATGCCGACACGGGGAAGCCATGATCCTCACTAAGTGAAGACGTTCTAGTGCGGCCTTAGAGGGGAGCATCCACACTCCTGTAAGTAACCTCTCATCCATGGTTCTGTAAATAAGCCCAATAAACTCATTGGTTTCCCAGGGGGCTCTTTTGTGGAATTATACCTCAGCTTAGATTGTCCTTGGGACCAAGGCAGGAGAGGTAGACCTCATTTACACCTTTCCAACAGAAGGAATTTTAGCCATAACATCTCAGAGAAACGGTTGTCAGACACTTCCCAGCACAGTGCTGGGGACATTCACTACACTGACTACCTTTATGCACAGATTATTTATAAGCTAATATGGCTCACTGCATGTACTGAAGGCAAGGAGAGGAGAGCAAGGGCTGATCTGAGGCTAATCACTCCAGACAGGAGGCTGTGATCAGGGTGCCTCACCCTGGATCGCCAGCCTAGTCCTCTGTGATTCAGGTGAGAGGCAGCAGCACAGAGCAAGTTCAGGTGAGGATAACATGCCTGCTTCCCCATTGCACAGCTGGATCTAGAAATGGCAGGACTCAGCAGGTTTTAATGGTGTCTTAGTCCCTAAGAATGTAGGGATGGGGCTGGAGATGGCTCAGCGGTTAAGAATACGGGCTGTTCTTTCAGAAGACCTGGGTCCAAATCCCAGCATCCACATGATGGCTAACAACCACCTGTGACTCCAGTTCCAGATGATTCAGTGTCCTCTTCTCTGCATGCACTGCATGCATGTGGTGCACACATATACATGTAGGCAAAATACTCATACACATAAAATATAAACAAATAAAATTTGTTAAAAAAGAATGTAGAGGCTGGGGCTGACTCAGTAGGTAAGGGCACCTGCTGCCAAGCCTGACAACCTGAGTTTGATTCCTGGGACCCACATGGTGGAAGGAGAGAACCGACTCCTGCAAATTGTCTTCTGACCTCTACATGGCACCATGTCTGATGCATATGTACACACACACACACGCACACACATGCACATATACACACATGGGGAATAAATTAATGAATAAATAAACTAATTAAGGCATGCATTTAAGACAAAATTCTAAAACAAAAATTTAAAAATAAAAGAATATAGAGGCTGCCTGAGAGACAGCTTAACTTTTGGTTTAGGAAGAAAAACTTCCTAACCATTCCTAACTTCAAAACCATTTTTTACTTTTTATGTGTGTGAGTGTTTTGCCTGCATGTGTGTCAGTGCTCTACATGAGTGCAGTGCCTGAAGAGGCCAGAAGAGGGCATTGGATCCCCAGAAACTGGAGTTACAGACAGTTGTAAGCCATCATGTGGATGCTGGGAACTGAACATGGGACCTCTGCAGAGCAATCATTGCTTTTAACTACTGAACATCTCTCCAGCGCCCCCCTCCCCCAAAGCTTCTCTTTAAGAGTGACTGGTTGTTCCTGAGTCCAGGAAACAGAACATGCAGTTGCTGAAGCTGTCCAGAGCAGGGTATGTGGAAGGACTTCTCTTGTTTACGCAAATCATTGGTGGTTTGCTCCTAATCTTCTGTGTATGTGTGAAGGGACACTCTTTGTGTCTGACAGAGGTTGCATCTTCAAATTGGTATAGGATAGAGACAGGAACAGAGAAAGAAATTTGTGTTCTAAATGACAAGTGTGTGATCCTAACTCCTTACTTTTGAAGGTCAGTGTTGTTTTATGTTATTAAACTTTCCTTTATAAATTTCTGAGATGGAGGCTCATGTAGCCCAGGCTGGTCCTAAGCTTGCTATGTAGCCAAGGATGGTCCTAACCCTTGATCCTCCTGCTTCACCTCCTGGGATAAGCATGTGCTTAATGTGGTTTGGGGGCAGGGAACTAAACAGAGAAGTAACAAGGTGTAGCTCAGTGGTATCTTAAGAAAGAAAGCACTTATTGTGGTTTACGGTTCCACAGAGTTAGAGGCCACGGTGATGGAGAAGGCATGGCTGGCATGGCAGCAAAAGCAGTAAGCTGGCTGATCACATTTCATCCACACACAAGAAGCAGAGAGAGCAAGTAGGAAGTAAGGTAACCCTCAAATCCTGCCCCAGTGACACACTTCCTCCAGCAAGGTTCTGCCTCCCAAAGGGTCCATAACCTCCCAAACAGCCCACTGAGGACCTGTGGTGAACATTTCCATACCTAGTGTACCTAAGGCCCTGGGTTCAGTCCCCAGCACTGTAAAGCAAAGAAAGCACTGGCCATTGAGTGGAGGTCATATAGTGGGAAAGACAGATCAGATAGGAGCCAAATGAGCTAACCCAGAAGAAAGGTGATGGGGGCCAGATGGCTAGGGTGGTGCCTTGGGATATCACCAGTTTCTATCTAGAGAGCGATCTGTATGCAAGAACTGACAACATTGCAGGTACTCTGCAGATGGGAGACTTGAGAGAGGAATCAAGAGGACACAATGTTTGGGGATGAATGATGAATGAGTGGGGTGATCCTTAAGGATTCAGAGAATGACTCAGAAGAAGCAGGCTTTGCAGCGAGGCCGAGACTTCAAGTTGGACCATGTTAACCTATAAAGGTCTATTGGACCGCCAAGTAGAAACATCTAGAAGATGATGAGTTCCTTGTCTGTAGTTCTGTGGAGAGGCTGGTGATGGTGATGCCAACATGGGTCTGTTGGGCTGAGAGTGGAATGGAAAACCATGGAGCTGGAGGAGACCATGCAGGCAGAGAATGTAGAAAAGTGGTCCAGACAGTGTCCTGGAGAACACCAGAATTCAGAGGCTGGGAAGGTCAGGAGCATTCTACAAAACAGGCAGGAAGCTGAGGCATAAGAGGACCGAGAGTATTCCAGGAAACCAGAGGAGGAAGGGGTCCTGGGAGGAACAGTGGCCAAGTGGATCAGATGCCGCTGATGGGCAAGCAAAAGAAAAGACTGAGGTTTGAGTTCTGGAGCTGGTGGGAGAAAGGTCAGCAGTGACCTCAGTCCGGGGAGGAGTTGGGACAATAATCTGAAGAGAGTAGACTCAAAAGTGGGCCAGTGAGGAGAGATGGCTCAGCGGTTAAGAGCACTGGCTGCTCTTGCAGAGGACCCAGGTTCAGTTCCCAGCACCCACATGGTGGCTAACAACCATCCACAACTCCAGTTCCAAGGATCCAATGCCTTCTTCTGCCTCCACAGGCATTGTATGCATGTGGTATTATACACATATGTGCAGGCAAAACAAACACATAAAAAAATTCAACTTAAAAATATAGAGGGAGAGCTGAGTATGGTGGCGCATGCCTTTAATTCCAGCATCCAGGAGCAGAGGCAGGCAGATTTTTGTGAGTTCAAGCCCAGCCTGGTCTACATAGTGAGTTCCAGGCCAGTTGGGGCTACAGGGGGACCCTGTCTCAAAAAATAAAAAGACACCCCCCAAAAAAAACCCAAAAACAAGCAGAAGGAGAGAGCCAACTCTACACTATTGTCCTCTGCTCCATATGTGAGCTGTGGCACACATGTACCCTCCCTTCACACACACACACACACACACACACACACACACACGCACACCAATAATAATACTAAATAAAATAAAGTTAAAAAAGGAAAAGAGAAAACTGGCAGCCGGGGATGTGGCTCACTCAGCAGAGAACTCACCTAGCGCGCTCCAGATCCTGGCTTTGAGCCCCAGCACCTCGTATGTGGGACAGGATGGTAAACTCAGGAGGTAGAGGCAGGAAGATCAGAGCTTCAAAATCATCCTTGATTACATTGTGAGGTCAGTTGGCCTATATCAGACCCTGTTTCAAAAACACAGAAGAAAACAAAACAAAGCGAGAGAGAGAGAAAAAAATGGGGGCAATGACTTATTTTAAGACATTTGTAATACAGGAGAAAGAAATGGAGCATAAACTTCAGGAGTTGTGGGAGTAATGATGCTACACTTTCTGTCCAATAGTTATACTGGTTGTTCACATAATCACCTAACTGAATTTGATGAAACCTCTGATAGCAATGTTGAATATTAACATGTAAAGTAAATATCCCCACATTTCTTTTCTTGTCAATCTCTTTCTTTTTCTTGTTTTTTAAAAAAGATTTTCTTTTAAATTTATTTTTCTTTTATGTGTATGAGTATCTTGCCTGCACGTATGTAAGTGCACCCATGAATGCAGTACCCATGAAGGCCAGAAGAGGACATCAGATTCCCTGGAACTGGATTTATAGACAGTTGTTAGCTACTCTGTAGGCACTGGGAAGCAAACGTGGGTCCTCTGTGAGAGCAGCCAGTGCTCTTAACACCCAGCCATCTCTCCAGACTCTTTTTTGTTTTTTTGCAGGACCCCAGTGGAAGGCTGGCCTCCAGCTTGATATGTAGTCGAGGTTACCCTTGGATTCCTGATCTTCTTCCCTCAGCTTTCTAGAGCGCTGGAATTACAGGAGTATGAGTCTACCTTGGGCTTATCTCAACAGATTTTCATGGGAGTTGTTTTAGGAGGCAACTTTTTAGAATGGTACTTGTATAGAGGTTTTCAGTAAATAGACTTTGAAAAATTCTATTTAAGTAGGTTTAAATATAAAAAAATTTTCCTTTTCCTTTTTTTTAAGACTATGTAAACCAGGTTGACCTGGAACTCACTATGTAGATCAAGCTGTCCTTAAATTCACAAATTCACAGAGATCTACCTGTCTCTACCTCCAGAACATGAAGATTAAAGGTGTGTGTCAGTACCCCTGACTCTTTTTAAATTAAAAAAAAAAAACCATTTAATTATTGTTCATGTGTAAGTGGTGTGTGTGTGTGTGTGTGTGTGTGTGTGTGTGTGTGTGTACACCTCAGTGCACATGTGGAGATTAGAGAACAACTTTTGGAAGTTGGTTGTCTTCATCTTGGGTTCCATGGATCACTCAGGTCGAGTTGCTAGTCTCACCGACTAAGCCATCTTGATGCTACAAGCACCTCGCTGTATTTATTGATAGTTTACTTGTGAGGTTTTTACTTTGTTTTTTTGTGGGGACAGGGTCTCCCTATGTAGTCCAGACTATCTTCCAATTTGTTGACATCAAACTTGCTGCATAGCTTAGCCTGGTCTGCAACTTGGGGCAATCTTGCCCCAGCCACCTGAATACTGGAATTATAGGCATGTGCTACCACACATGACTTTTTATTAGAAACAACTAATGGTGGCTTTTCTGCTTCAATTCATATAATCTATGAGCTTTTAAAATTTATATTAACATGTGTTTAAGTCCCTTACAGTCCTAGAATGAAGTCCATTAAGTTATACCGTAATGTGTTCTTAATGTGTGGCTGAATTTCATTCCTAAAATTTTATTATGAATTTCTACAGGCTGGGGCTGTAGCTTAGTGGTACAGCACTTACCTAGCACGTGTGAGGCCCTAGGTTCAGTCCCTCATACTGCCAGAAGAAAGGAGAAAGAAAGAAAAAAGAACAAAGGAGGTCTTGACTTGAGGATCCCTTGTCAATTGGTTTTTTTTAAAAAAAATCTATTTTTATTTGTGTGTGTGTCTGCGCGTGTGTATGTATCTACACATGTGGCAGACCACAGATGGAACTGAACGCCTGGAGCTGGAATTACAGACAATTGTGAGCTGCCAGATGTAGTACTGGGAATCCAACTCCAGCCCTCGGCAAGAGCAGCAAGTGCTCTTAAGCACTGAGCCATCTCTCAAGCCCCAATCATTCTTTACGGGCCGAAGAGATGGATGTACAAGCATTGAATCTGAGTCCTTAGGACCCATAAGGAAACTGGAGCACAGTGAGAGTAATCCCAAAGCCCTTTACTGGAAGACTGGAGGCAGAGATGGGGGAATCCCTGCTGAAGCTCAAGGCCAGCGAGCCTGGGGTATGCAGTGGGACTGTCTCAAACAAGATAGAAGGCAAGGATGACATTTAAGGCTGTCCTCTGACCCCTACATATGCATCCTGGCACATACGTGCCTGCATTCACACAGAATTATACACACATACCACGCACACATGCATATACACACAAAATAAATGTATTTAAGTTTTTAAAAGATTTTATTAATTTTATGTGAATGAGTGTTTTGCCTGTATGTACGGAAGTACACCTGTACATGCAACACCCACAGAGGCCAGAAGAGGGTGGCAGATCCCCTGGAACTGGAGTTACTGATGGTTGTTAGCTGCCATGTAGGTGCTGGGAACAAAACCAGCAAGAGCAGGCAGTGTTCTTAACTGCTGAGCCATTCCTCTAGCCCTACCACCTTATTTTTTAAATACCTATTTTTATGTGTGTGTGTGTGTGTATACTAAGTGTGTGGGTGCCCATGGAGGCCAGACTGGAGTGACAGGCACTTAGGAGCTTCCATGTGGGTGCTGAGAACTGAACATGGGTTTTCTGGAAAAGCACTCTTTTAAAATATTTATTTTTATTTTATGTGTATTAGTTTTCTGCCTGCATGTACGTTAGTGCACCACGTGCCTATAATGTCCTCAGAGGCCTGAAGAGGGTGTTAGATCCTCTGGAACTGGAGTTAGCCATGATATGGGTGCTGGGAACCAAATCCGGGTCTTCTGCACAAGCATCCAGTGCTTCTAACTGTTGAGTCATTCCTCTAGCCCTGCAGAATGGAATGCACTCTTAACCACCGAGCAGAGTCATCTCTACACCCTCCACACCCCATACTTACCCCCAGCTCTTCTGAGGCAGGGTCTCACTGTGTAGCTCTGGCTGCCCTGAAACTCACTGTGTAGACCAGGCTAGCCTCAGACTCACAGGGATCCACGTAGTTCTGGAATTAAAAGCCTGAGCTACCCTGTCCGACCTGTGGGTTAGATTTTTTTCATGCATGATAATGCATTCATTAAAAAGTCTCTGTCTCTTCTGGCCCTTCGCCCCAGGGAAATCTGATGCAGCCGAGCAGTGAGGACTGCACGTAACACACCGATTATCTCCGGTGTTGTGCATACTTCATCTAATCAGATTTTTCTCAGGGACACAGTTCAGATGACATCAAGAATTTCAATTCTGAGACATCAGTGTTTTAAGGCAAGTCTGGAGCCCTTCTGAGGATGGGGTCTCGGAGTGGCCACAAGACCCAGAGGTTGGTTCTCCTTGGAGACTCTTCAGTCATTTAGATTGGAGCCACTTTGCACCCCTTTGTCCCACTTTGGAACCAAATCTCAAAAAACAGGAAAATTTCCACTTGATCTGGGTGTGGAAGCACAGCCCTTAATCCAAGCTCTGTAGAGGCAGAAGGGTGGCAGGAAGGGCTCTGAGTTCCAGGCCAGTCTGGTCTACATAGTAAGATGCTGTCTCAGAAAACAAACTTTCACTTGATACTCTGTTACTCATGCTTGACAAACCATGCAAGTTGTTTCCCAAAAGTCCTCTGGCTCTCTGATAACTGAATCCCAGCAAACAACTGGACACAAAAACTACATTTCCCAGAATTCTGGACATGTGGTGCAAATAAATGATAATGCTCTCTGTAGCCAAAGGCATAAGGAGGAAGTGTGCTACAGTTAAAACTCTTAAGAGCCCCAAGTGTCTAGACGGGAACTTTGAAGAGACCCTGTGAACACACATGCCTTGGGCCCTGCACTTCTTTTTCTTCATCCCTTCCTAGGATGCTGATATGGCACCTTTGGCCTTTAGGTTAAGAGGAAGCATAGGGCTGGTCTGGTGGAACATGAGGCCATCCTTATCTATATAACAAGTTACAGGTTAGTTGGGGCTACAGGGAGACACTGACTCAAAAAACAAAGCCAACAACAACAAAACATCAAGGATGGTGCTAATAAATCATTTAGTTGTATTTATTTCTTATACCTTTTTTAAGGAAGTATGGTGATTTGGGCCTGGGGGGAGAGAGGGCAAGCCTGTCATCAGACGTGCTTGGGAGGTTGAGGCAACCTGTGTAATTTAGTGAGACCTTGTCTCAAAGTTAAAAAAAAAAAAAAAAAAAGAAAAGAAAATTTTTTGTCTCAAAGTAAAAAACAAAAATGAAATCACATGCCTGGAATCTCAGCACTGGGAAGATGGAGGCAGGAGGATCAGAAGTCCAAGGTCATCCTTAGCTACATACTGAGTTCTAGACCTGCATGAGAAGAGTCACTAAAGTAGAAGAAAAGATGGCTTGGACTTTGTTACCTGTCTGTGCAGGTGAATCTCACCCTAATTACAAGGAACCACGTACTTGTGTCTTCCCAAAATTAAGCTGCTGAAATCGTTTCCCTCAATGTGATTGTTTTAGTAGGCAGAAGTTTTTGGAAAGCAATTGAGTCATGAAGATGGAGACCTCAGGGGGAACAGTGTCCTTGTGCAACAGACACCAATGAGCTCTCTCAAGGTATTCTCTACTGAGAGGACACGAGAAGTCGAATTTCGGCACCCCAGAAAAAGGAACTGAGCAAGACCCAGCCATGCTGGTACTCTGATCTTGAACTCCACCCAACCTTCATAACTGAGAGAAATAAATGTCTGTTGTTTGTAACAGACCCAGCCCTGGCTGTTTGCTTATGGATCCTGAACTAAGACAGCTATTTTTCCACGTTCAAGGTTGATGCGCATACTCTGTCCCTGAGCCACACCCCTAGCCCCATAAGCTGTTTCATAGTGTAGTCTCCTCTAGACTTGAAGCTCCCTGAGAGCAAGAACCCATTATTAGCCTTGACAGCCTGGTCACCATTGTGTCATGAACCCCTGACACAGTACCCTACATAGAGTAGATGTTTAGTAGTCAGACTGATAAATATAGGAGACCGCTGAAGACCAGAGCAGGTCTCAGGTCCAAGGTCCAAGGTCCAAGGTCACAATGAATATTTAGTGGGTGGTAATTTGATTCCAGGTTGACCTGACTCAAGATAAAATTTCTAGGAACAGTTCTAACTTCTCATTGGTCATCCTCCTTGATGGACTACTGAATGATTTGTGGGTCTCCAAACACATCTTCCTGTTTTGTGTCTTTGGATTTTTGTCTACATCGCTCCTCTTGCCTAGAGCACCCTCTTCCCTGCACTCATCCTGACAGCCTTGTGAACACAAAACCATCTTTCTATTTATTTATTGTGCTTTTGGTAAACAGGGTCTTACCTAACCCTGATCTTGAACTCACTAGGTAGTCAAGGATGACCTTGAACTCCAATTCTTCCTCTAACACTTTTCAACTGTTGGGATTACAGGTATGCACCACCATGAAAGGCTTGTTTGTTTGTTTGTTTGTTTGGTGACAGGGCCTCCCTGTAGCCCCAGCTGACCTAGAACTGGCTATGTAGACCAAGCTGGCCTCAATCTCACAGAGATCCATCTGCCTCTGCCTTCCGAGCGCTGGGATTAAAGGCATGGGCCATCAACCCCAGCATTTTAGTTTTTTTCTTACAAAAATTTTAATTTGCCAGACGTGGTAATGAAAGCCTTTAATCCCAGCACTCTGGGAGACAGAGAATCTCTGTGAGATCAAGGCTAGCCTGGTCTACATAGCAAATTCCAGGCCAGCTGGGGCTACAGGGAGACCTTGTTCTTAAGAAAAAAAATTTTAATTAACTTAATTTTAAGTATATGAGGGTGTTGCCTGCATGTAAGTGCACCTCTGCGTATAATGACTGCATGGCCAGAAAAGGGTGTGCGATTCCCTGAAACTGGAGTTATGGATGGTTACTAGTCAGTATGTGGGTGCTAACCTGGTTATACAGAGAATACAGCTGGAGTAAGAGTTCAGGTCTCCTGGACCATTTAAGAATTTCTCTATTAGTTTGCTAGACTTGCTTTGAGAAAGCACCCCAAACTAGGGGATTTAAATAGCAAACGTGTACAAACTTCCAGTGCTGAACTGGAAGTTTGAGATACAGATGTCACAGGGCTTTGTCTATCTGACTTCTGGAGAGACTATTTTAGGGTCTTACCTGGGTTCTTCTGGTCTGCTAGCAAAGAAAGAAAGAAAGGAAGGAAGGAAGGAAGGAAGGAAGGAAGGAAGGAAGGAAGGAAGGAAGGAAGGAAGGAAGGAAGGAAGGAAGAAAATAAAGGCTGGGCGTGGTGGTGCATGCCTTTAATCGCAGCAGTCAGGAGGCAAAGGCAGGCAGATCTCTATGTGTTCAAGACTCAACTGGTCTATGTGGTGGCAGGCCAGCTAGGGCTACATAGTGAGATCCTGCTAGGGCTACATCCTCTCTCTCTCTGTCTCCATATATTTACATATTTCATAGACTTGTTTGTTATTCTTATGAAAGGGTCAAACATATCTCTGATCTTCTTTGTATTGTTTCAATTCTAGTACATTTGTTGCAAGTGAGCAGGGTACAGGTTATCCTCAGCCCAATATTGAATTCGAGTTCAACCTGGGCGACATGAGACCTTAATTAAAAGAAACAGAAACTGGAACTGGTGAGATGGCTCAGTGAGTAAGGGCACTTGCTGCCAAGCCTGATTGCTGCCAAGCCTGATGACCTGAGTTCAATTCCCAGAATACACATGGTAGAAGGAGAGAACCGACTCTCCCAAGTTGTCATCTGGCCTCCGTGAACATGCTCACATACACATATGCACACACATACACACATACACACACACACACACACACATAATAAAGAATGTGGGGCTGCAGAAATGGCTCAGTGGTTAGGAGCACTGACTACTCTTACGGATGACCAGGGTTCAGTTCTCAGCACCTATATGGCAATTAACAAGGGGAATCCAATCCTTTCTGACCTCTGAGGGCATTGCATGACATGGGTACACTTACATACATGGAGGCAATATACTCATATACATAAAATAAAAATAAACATAAAATCTTTCTTTAAAAAGATTGTAAAATTTTTTAAAGAAACAAAAACAACAATAAAAGACATTGCCTAAATAGCCAAGTAAGTACAAACAGGAGACCTTTAATCAACTCTTTGTGATGTGTTTATTCAATAAACATTTATGGAGTGGGGTGTGGTAGCACATGCCTTTAATCCCAGCTCTGGGGAGGCAGAAAGAGGCAGATCTTTGTGAGATGGAGACTAGCCTAGTCTGTGGAAGTTCTAAGCCAGCTGGGGCTACTGGGAGACTCTGTCTAAACAAATAAGCAAACACCAAACCAAAACAAAAATATGTTTCTGGAGTACCTAGTATCTCCACCAGATCCTGACACAGGAACTACTCTGTGGGATCCAAGCCCTGAAGAAGTTCCCAGTGTGATTCAGTGGGTGGGAAACATCTGCTCTGGTGAGAATAGAGTGTTGGCTGCAGGTGATAGGGCCAGGCATGGAGTATGAATTTCTAATTACCAATGGGGGTGATGGAGGCCTAGAAGAAGCTGACAAGGACAAGGGAAGGACTCAGGGATTTAGTAGAAACTTGCCAGAAGGTAGACTGGGAAAGTCCTTTACCCCAGCCGGGAATGACTCTTTGCAGGAGTACCAGGGAAAGGACTCCGGTCCGGCACTGTTTGTCCTTGTCAACTCTGTTGCAGGAAAGTCGCAGCCACAAGATTTAAGGCTCCTCAAGTCAAGTCATGCATACAGGGACCTTTCTTAGATGCTGGGGAGAGACAGGGACTCATGCTTGTCAGGCCTGATTTGTGACCCAAGGGAGGCCAGCTCCCACATAGACAGAAGCCTTAGGCCTTAAGGCATCACAGTTCAGGAAGAAAATATGTAAGTTTATATAGAAGGGTTAGTCCTAATGGTGCAAACCTGTAGTCTTAGTGCTGCGGATGCAGAGGTGGGAAGATGGCTCAGTGTTCTGGAGCCATCCTGATCTACCAGGCCAGGCCAGGGATACACAGTGAGACTGCATCTCCAAAAAAAAAAAAAAAGGTAAGGTTGATGGGTTCCTAATGATTGAAAAGCCGGCTGTAAGATAAAAAGTTGATAAATTTGATAAGGAAAAGAATCCCACAGACTAAATTCACATGATGAAGGGGGGTAAAGTCAAATAAAAATGATGATGGATGGAGAGTAAACGGAGGACTCGAAGTGTTCTGCATGGGATAAGCAAGCACCACTAACATAAGTAACTTGGAGCTGGGTTTGGTGGCACATGCTTGTAATCCCTGTACTCAGGAGGATGGCAAGTTTAAAGCCTGCCTGGGCTATATGGAGAGACTGTGTCTCCAAACAAAAAACCAGGGCTGATGAGATGGCTCAGCAGCTAAAGGTTCTTACTGCCAAGCCTGATGACCCAGAACCCACATGGTGGGAGTGGGGAATCAACTTCTGCAAATTATCCTTTGACCTACACATACTCTCTCTAAATAACTAACTACCTAAATTTAAAAGAAAAAGTAATTTTAAAAACACACACACACACACAAAACAAGTCAAGTGAGCAAAAAATTCCCCTGTCCTCATAAAAACAACTTGAGTTTAAGTCTAAGGATATAGTTCAAAGGCAGAACACTCACATTAATATGTCCAGCACCATAAACAAGAACACATTAAGAATAGCACATCTGGGTACAGTGTCATATACCTGTGGTTCCAGCTACTTGAGAGGCTAGAAGATTGTTTGAGCCCAGCCTGACAAATACAGTCAGACTCTGTCTCAACAAAGCAAAACAAACCCAAACACTCAGGAGGCAGAGGCAGGAGGATCACTGTAAGTTCAAGGCCAGCCAGATCTATGTACTGAGACCTTCTCTCAATTAACTACTGGTTAAAATTTAAAAGGAATAAAACAAAAGCACGAGCTAGGGACACGCCTTAGTCTGGGGAGGGCTGGCCTGGCAGGTGCGGAGCTCCTGATTTTGATCTGTAGCACTAAACAACAAGCAGGTCATGGTGGCTCAGACTGCAAACTCAGCACTCCAGAGGTGAGGCAGGAGGATCAGGAATTCAAGGTCAGCCTCAGCTACATAATGAGACTGAGGCCACCCTAGGATACATGAAACTGCCTCAAAAAGAAAAAAAAACCCAAACCAAACCCAGCTACCAACTTTCAAAAAATGAAGGGGGAGGGGAGGAGAAAGCAAACAGACAAAAACCAAGACAAACAAGAAAATGAGAAGAAAAAGAAGAGGAAGAGGAGAAAACACTCCCTCAGGGCTGGAGAGATGACTCAGCAGTCAAGAGCACTTGCTGCGTAGTTATGAGAACTGGAATTGGGATCCCAGCGCCCACAGAACAAGCTCCGGGGGCGTGGGTACCACAGGAGGATTGCTGGGGCTTCCTAGCTGAGAAAAGACGGTCTGAGTTTAGGGAGAGATGTTGCTGGAGAGGAATAGGTGGAGCGTGACAGAGGACATCTGATCCCCTCTTCTGACAGAGGTGCGCTCACATGCACACACATGTGTACACACAGCCATACACAGACATATATACACGCAAATAAATCTTTAAAGATACTTTCTTAATTGACAGAGGTACTGCAACAAAATATTGTATTTAAAGATTTTTATTTTATTTTATTTTGTTACAAGGTCTTACTATGCAGCCCTTAATAGTTGGAACTCACTATGTAGACCGAGCTGCCCTCAAACTCACAGAAACTGACCTGCCTCTGCCTCCTGAATGTTGGAATTAAAGAGGTACATTACCATGCCTGGCTTTGGTTTTATTTTTGTCATCTATTTATTTTTAAAACTTTATTTTTATTTTACATGTACGAGTGTTATATTTGCATGTATATAAGTCCACCCATGTCCTCCAGTGCCTGTGGAGGCCAGAACAGGGTGTCGGATCCCCTGGAACTAGAACTACTGATGGTTGTTAACTGCCATGTGGGTGCTGGGAACTAGACCCAGGCCCTCTGCAAGAGCAGCCAGAGCCAGTGCTTTTAACCACTGAGCCATCTCTTCAGACCTGACTGTACCACTCCTAGTCATGTACCTAAAGGATTCTAAATTAGCTTTCCAATAGACACTTGCACATCCATTTTCACTGTTGCTATTTTTGGCTTTTGTGTTTTTTTTTTTTTTTTTTTTAAGTTTTTGTTTTATGAGACAAAGTCTCACTATTTAGCCCTGGTTGGCCTGGAATAGGCAATGTAGACTAGACTGTTCTCAAACTCATTGAGATCCACTGGCCTCTGCTTCCCAGGTGCTCGAATTAAAGGCATATGCTACCATATCTGATTTGGCATGTTTTTTGCTTTTTGACCCAGGAACTTATGTAACTCAGACTGGCCTAGAACTCCCTATGTAGCTGGGGATGGCCTTAAATTTCTGATCCTTCTGCCTCTGCCTCGACAGTGCTAATTACAGGTGTGTAACCTGTACATCTCTGCTTATTGGTACACTATTCACAATAGCCAAGATAAGGAACCAGCCTACAGAGCCATCAAGAAAAGAATGAAGAAAATATGGTATATAGAAACAATGGAATTTTATTTCAACCATAAAGATGAATGAAATCTTGTCATTTGCAGAAAAATGAATGGAATTGGAGACTGCCATGTTAAGTGTAATAAGCCAGACTCAGAAAGAAAAATACCATCTTTTCTTTCCTATACAGAATATACATTTAAATTCATATATACATATATGATATCAAAGTAGAAGTAGAAAGGGGATTATGAAAGGGAAGGACAAGGTCTAATGTGAGTGGGGAAATGGGTGGTCGTGGAGTATTTTGAACACGAAAACAGGAGGGACTATATGGGTTTAGGAAGGAGACCAGCAAGAGGGAGGATGGGGAAGGAGATGAGTGAAGGCGGTCGGGGCATAGTGTAATGATATATGTAGAAAATGGAAGTGCGGACTGGAGAGCGGGCTCAGTGGCTATAAGAGCACATACTGCTTTTGCAGAGGCTCCAAGTTTGGTTCCCAGTACTCGTAAGTGGCTCACAAAAAGCCTATACGTCCTGCTCTATGGGATCTGACATCGATGGTCTCTGCGGGTCCCTGCATTTACACGCACATATGCACACACAGATACACATGTACACACATGATTAAAACCAAATAAAGGTACTGGAGAGGTGGCTCAGTGGTTAAGAGCAAGTCAGGCAAGGTGGTGCACTCACATGATCTTAGCACTGGAAAGGTACAGGAGGGTCAGATGTTTGAAGCCAGCCTGTGCTACTTGACACTCTATTCAAAACAAAACAAAACCTCAGCTGGCCATGGTTGCATAGTCTTTAATTTCAGCACTTAGGAGGCAGAGGCAGTTAGATCTCTGTAAGTTCCAGGCCATCCAAGGCTATATAGTGAGATCCTGTCTCAACAAAACAAAACAACACAGAACAAACACTAAACAAACAAACAAAAAACCCCTCTAGGGTTAGAGACATGGCTCAGCAGTGTGCACAGTTTGAAGCCCAGCACTCAGGAGGCAGAGATAGATCTCTGTGAGTTTAAAGCAAGCCTGGTCTACATAGCAAATTCCAGGCCAGCCTAGACTAGATAGTGGGACCCTGTCTCAAAACAAAAAACAAAAATAGAAAGAAAGGAAGAAAAGAAAGAAAGAAATAGCTGGGCATGGTGGTGCATGTCTTTAATCCCAGCACTTGGGAGGCAGAAGCAGGTAGACCTCTGTGAGACTGAGGACCTGAGTTTGGTTTGTAGGTAAAAGTAGTTGCCATGCAGATCTGATGACCTGAATTTGATCCCCAGATCACACATGGTGGAAGGAGAAAAACCGATCACACATCCACTCTCACACACACACACACATTAAACGTAAAACAAACAAAACCAGGGCTAATTCCTACAATACTTATGGTGGCTAACAACCTACTATAGCTCCAGTCCCAGGGGAATCTAATGCTGTCTTCTGACCTCTGTGGGTACTTCATGACAGGGGCATACTTACAAACATGCAGGCAATATACTCATACACATAAAATAAAAATAGTAAATAAATGTTTTAAAAAACCAAAGGGGTCCGAGAGGGAAAGAAGCGCAGTCCTAAACTGTCCCCAGATGTCCCTGTCCTACCTGGACCTCGGGGGCAGCAGGAGGGGCTGGCAGAGGCCACACCTAAAATAAACCATGCAGAAGACATTTGGCCACTGATGGGCTAATTCTTGTACAGAGGTTTTTGTGCTAGGTTTCTGGGAGTTCCTGGACTCATCCGTCAGGGTGGGCACAGGCTGTCCTTCCTCCCCTCTTCAATCTCCAGAGTAGCCTTCTCTTTCTACTGAGACATTTTGGACAGTGATTCATTCCTGGATTTTCTTTTTTTTTTTGGACATGGAGTCTGGGTATATGCTGGGGGAACGGTGCCCAGTGAAAAGAAAGCATAAGAAACCACAAAAGCAAGGCATCGTGCTCACACAAAGACAGCTTGGAGAGCGACCACATCTTTCTTGTGCCTTGGCTGTGTTTCAAAAGAATTATCATAACTCATGTTCTCTAGCCAGTGCCTTTGGGTTTCTGATTTTCATTTCTTTGAAAGAGATTCTCACTCTGCAGCCCAGGCTGGCCTTAAACTCACATCAGTCTTCCTGCCTCTGCCTTACTAGTTCCAGGATTGCAGGCCTGAGCCACCTGCTCAGTTTTGGTGGCAAACTTTGGCCTGCATACCTTGTACACTCACCTGTGCATTGCTTTTTTTCTTTCTTTTTACATTTTATTTATTTTTAGTTTATGTATATGAGTGTTTTGTCTGCATGTATGTGAGTGTACCACATGCATACAATGCCCAAGGAGGTCAGAAGAGGGCGTTGGATTTGCCTGGAACTGCAGTTATAGGTGGCTGTTAGCGGCCATGTGGGTGCTGGATGCTGAACCTGGGTTGTCTGCAAGAGCAGCCAGTGTTCTCAAGGCTGAGTCATCTCTCCAGCCATTCCCTTTTGTTTTTAATTGAAGATGGAACCCCGTACTGTGGGGCTTCCCAGCCTTAGTCAGTGCCTTTGGAATGGGCAGATGGATCCAGGAAGTTCTTGATCCCAGGGCCTAGCTTCCTCTCCTGACAGGTGTTCTTGCCCCCGGTGGGAGGTTGGGGCGGGGGCTGTTATCACAAGTCTTCTGCTAAACAAGTAGGGAGGGAGCAGAGGCCTACTCCAGAGGCCCAGTGAGAATGATGGGTGTGACATGTTATAAAGATTGCTGCCTCAGGAGAGGGAGGGCAGGTGTCCAGAAATGGGGGAGAGAACAGTTTTGATCTGGAGCCTGAGAATCTAAGATTTGGAGGGTCAAGGAGAGATGGCAAAATCAGAGGCACAGGAGGAGGCACTGGCAGGGGAAATGGAGAGGCAAGAGTGAGGCCCTGATGTTGGCCAGGGTACAGAGGACCCTGAGCCCAGGCTGGGCTTTCTGACCTGTGTCCCCAGGGCAATGGGAAGACACAGAGGGAGTGCTGGCTTCTCTGGTTATGTCAAAGGGCAAAATTACAACAAACTTAGTTATAGATTGAATTGGCTCTTATTCTGAAGAGTGGAATGAGAACTCACATTAGACAAACAGTGGGTTTTGTAAGGTGGGAACAAAGAAACAAAACAATAAAGTGCTGATTAGTTAGGTTACTATTTTTGGTAATGGTTAAACCCCGGGACTTCCTTACTCTGCTGACTCAGGTGGGTTGGAATCTCCTGTTTTTTTAGGGACAAATAGTCTATTTTGGAAACTATCTGCTTCCTGAAAGTTTAATTTTTCAGCCCGTAGCTTGAGTCATTCCATTTGGTTTTGTTTGGTCTACTGGGGCGTAGCACAGGAGTCCAGTCTAAAACAATGGCCACCTATTGTACTTGTTTAATAGTTAAAAGCATCAAAGTTGAGCTGGGTCTGATGGTATATACCTGTAATTCCAGATCTGAGGCAGGAAGATTGAAACATCAAGGCTAGCCTAAAGAATTTAGCAAGATTCTGTCTCAAAATGGGGAAGCAGTTTCATGGTAGAGCACTTGCCTAGTAGACCCAAAGCCTTGGCTTTGATCCTTACAAAAAAAGAAGAAAGAAAGAAAGAAGAGAATTAAACTCTGTGTGTGTGTGTGTGTATGTGTGTGGTAGCACACGCCTTTAAGCACTCAGGAAGCAGAGGCAGGTGGATCTCTGTGAGTTGGATGCCAACCTGATCTACATAGTTCTAGGCCAGGCCAGCTGGTTCCACATAGTGAAATACTGTCTCTTTTTTTCTTCTTTTGGTCTTTTCAAGATAGAGTCTCCTTGTAGCCCCAGCTGGCCAGCAACTAGAACTGGCTATGTAGACCAGGCTGGCCTCCATCTCACAGAGATTCACCTGCCTCTGCCACCCGACTGCTGTGATTAAAGGCATGGACCCCTATGCCTGCCTTAGACACTCGTCTTTCTTTTCTTCCTTCTCTCTCTCTCTCTCTCTCTCTCTCTCTCTCTCTCTCTCTGTCTCTCCATCTCTCTCTCTCTCTCTCTCATATTAGCCAGACAAGGAACCACTTGTCTGTAATCCCAGCCCTGGAGAGACTGAGACAGGAGGATTAGTTGCAAATTGGAGACCAGCCTGGGATAGAGAGTTTAGAATGACCATATAATGAGACAGTCTCAAACACACGTGCGCGCGCGCACACACACACACACACACACACACACACACACACTGAGGGGGAAAAAAAAAAGTAAAGAACATACTCTATTATTTTTTTAAATTTATGAGTATGAGTATTTTGCTGGACAGAATAGGGTATTGGATCCCCTGGAACTGGAGTTAAGGATAGTTGTTAGTTGCGATGTAGATGCTGGGAAGTCTGCAAGAGCTCTTAAGCACTGAGCCATCTCTGTAGCCCCTGTTTTTTGTTTGTTTTAAAAGCTAAACAGAAACTCAAAATAAATAAAACACAACCAGAGAGCTAGTCAAGGATTCGTTCTAGAGGTTAAACTTGCTGATCCTGTTGTAGATGATTAGGAAAAGTTATACTATTTCATTGTTTGCTTTTTCTTTGAGGCATGTGTGGCCCAGGCTGGCCTTGAACTCCTGGGACCAAGGAAGATCTTTTTAGCCTCAGAGGACTGAGGCTACATGCTGGTTCCTGGATACCAGTATGGGGAGGCATTTTGTGTTAACAACTTAGCAATGACAATGACCACACCCTGTGTGTGTGTGTGTGTGTGTGTGTGTGTGTGTGTGTGTGTGCATGTATGGTAGTTTGAGTGAGAAATGTCCCCCATCGGCTCATGTTTGAATACTTGGTCCCCAGTTGGTGGTGCTGTTTGGGGGAGGTTATGAACCTTTGGAGGTGTATCCTTGCTTGGAGAAGTATATCACTGGCCGTGAGATTTGAGGTTTTATAGTGTTGACCCATCTCCTATTTCTCTCTGTCTGCTTCCTGTGGGGATGAAAATGTGATCAGCCAGCTTTCTCCTCCAGTTGCTATGCCTTCCCCACCATGATGGAACACATCCTTCTAGAACCATAAGTCAAAATAAATCCTTTAGTTCTTAAGTTGCTGCAGTGTAGCAATTATCTCTGCTATAAAACATTCCATCCTGCAAGGAAGCCTGTTAAAACTCAGGATGTTTTAGAGGGAGGTGAAACATTCTATCCTGCATGGTAGCTCCCCAAAACTCAGGAGGTAAACTACTCAATAGCTTCAGGAAGTCCATGAAATTAACCAGAAAGGACTGCCAAGAGACCCTCTCAAATAAGCTGAGCCACCTGCAAGAGGCAGGTACCAACACAGCTGTCTGGAACAGGCTCAGACCAACTGAACTTCCTGGAAAAGACTTTCCAAACCTGTCTGGATGTTGTTTAATGCACGCCAGGTTTCTGGGTTTCCAGCTTTCATGAGCCCATGATGGGATGGGCTTTTGGTGATGTAGCTGTCTTTGAGTCATTTCTGATCCTGTAAATAACTCATCACCCATATTTCTCTAAGTGATCCCAGTAAAACTCATTGGTTCAAGCTGAGCATGGTGGCAGCTTGCCTTTAATCCCAGAACTCAGGAGGAAGAAGCAGGCAGATCTCTGTGAGATGGAGGCCATTCTGATTTACATAGTGAATTCTAGGCTAGCTGGTGCTACAAGGAGACTCTGTCTCAAAAAAGACCAAAACAGGGCTGGAGAGATATAGCTCAGTGGTTAAGAGCACTGGCTTCTCTTGTAGAGGGCCTGGGTTTAGGTCTCAGGCTAAGGCTAAGAACCTTCTACCTTCCATAACTCCAGTTCCAGAGGATCCAATGCTGCCTTCTGGCCTTTGAAGACACTTCACACATGGATGCACTTAACATACATTCAGGCAAAACATTCATATACACAAAATAAAAATAAATAAATAAACTAAAATAGTTCTTCTAGCCAGTGCCAAGTGATGGACATCTCTTAGGACAAGTGGCACAATTGCCACAAGACTTGGGGTAAAACAAAGCCCTACCATCAGAAGCAGAAGTATGAGCTTGGATGGCCTGTTGTCAACACAAAGTATGGTCCTACTGCATGCGTATTGTCTGAGTTCAAGGAGGCAATAAGAAACACAGTGCTATGAGATTGGATGTGGGGCTCTGAGTGCTGTACTCACAAAATGAGGGTCTTTAATGTTGTCCACAATGCATCCAGTAATGAGCTGTGAAGATCCTGTGCAGAGAACTGCATGGTGTTCATTTACACAGTACTGACCATGGTACAAGTCCCACTGTGTGCTGCCTGTGGGCTGCAAGAAAGAGGCCAAGCTTACTCCTGAGGAGGAAGAGATCTTAAATGAAGAACAATAAAAGAAAATTAAAAAAAAATAATGATGAAAGGAAAAAGAATGCCAAAATTAGCAACGTTCTGGAGGAGCAGTTCCAGCAAGGCAAGCTGCAGGCCTACATGGCATCAAGTCTGGACTAATGGGATAGAGCAGATGGTGATATGTTAGAGGTCAGGGAGTTAGAGTTCTGAGGAATATCAAAGCCCAGAAAGACAAATAAGTCATTGTCCACAGCTCATATAATACAGGTATTTATTGTTCTGTGTTTGAAAAAAGTTGAAAAAAAGAAAAGAACTGAAATATGCTGAGGATGGTGGTACAGATCTGTCATCCCAGCACGTGGGAGGTAGATCAGGAGTTCAAGGTCATCCTCTGCAGCATAGTGAGTTTGAGGGAAGCCTGGCTACATAAGACTGCCTCAGAAAAGCAAAACCCAACACAAAACAAAAGTTGAAATTTGCTAGAATTTAATTTCCTAGAATTCCTTTATTTATCAACAGTTTCTAGTTTAGATTTTGTGTAGATATGTGGTTTTGATTCTGGGATATATGTCTAGTTTTAGTGCATGAAGACATACACTAGGCTGTCCCATCACAGATCCAATACTCATAATCAAAATTCAACATTTGAGAAATTACGTTTGACAGCCTGTGGGTGTAACTCAGTTGACAGAGTACTTCCCTAGCATACAAAAAAGCCTGGATTCAATCCCCAGCACCACATAAACTAAGGCAGGAAGACTAGCAGTTCATTATCCTCTGATGCACAGGGAATTTGAGATCAGCCTGGGCTATGAGAGTCCCTGAATCCCTGTCTCAAAAACAAAATAAGCCAGGCTCCGGTGGCACACGTCTTTAATCCCATCACTTGGGAGGCAGATCTCTGTGAGTTTGAGGCCAGTCTGGTTTACATAGTGAGACTCTGTCTCACAAAAACTATAACCAAAAGAAGAGTTCAAAGTGTTTCTGTGTTTCATCATTTTGTCTAAACTGAAATTTTGCTAGATAATTCCTAGAATTCTTTTGGGGCTGAGGGATCACACCATAGGCCTTCTGTGAACTAAGCACACTCTATCACTGCCACTCTCTCAGCCTCAAAAGAACTTACAGGGCAAAGGAGAAGAAATTTCCCTAGAATTACTTTTCAGGGATCTTCTGTTATGATTTTCATGGCTTATTCTCTTTTGTTCCATTGCCATGTCCCTGAGCCCTTGATTTATTTTTATCTGGATTCAATTTTTGTAAGTAGTCTTGTGAGAATGTAGAATCCTTCCTAGTTGAGTTATCTACAAAACAAAATCCCCCAAAACATTTATTTGAAAATGTATTTAGGAAAATAACAAATTTAAAATAATTGTTATATGTTCTAGATAGTTTGCTTCTGCAGTTATAGCTGAAATAACTGAATCAGGCAAGATTGATGGCTCAGACCTGCAATCCCAGCACATGGTGATGGTCTGGGGTGTTGGGCAAGAGTGTTTCCATTAGTTCAAGCCTAGCCTAGGCCGCAGAGCAAGGCCCTGTCTCTGAAAAAAACAGCAACAATAATAAAATAGAATAAATAACTGAGTAAGGGCCTGAAAGTATAGCTCAATGGTAAATCACTTGCCTAACTTTGTCAAGGATATGGAATTCTAAGACCTCCCCCTCAAATAACATAAAATAATTGAGTGGTGTCTAACATGTCTTTATTTCATTTATTTATTTTCACTTTATGTGTATGAATGTCTTGCCTGCTTGTATGTAAGTGCACCATGTCCATGCAGTGCCTGAGAAGGCCAGAAGAAGGCATTAGATGCCTGGAACTGGGGTTATAGACAGTGTTAGCTATCATGTGGGTGCTAGGAGCTGAACCTGGTCCTCTGCCAGAACAGCAAGTGCTTTGTCTCTCCAGCCTCATCTGCTATTTATTTATTTAACGTGTTCATTTACTGTATCTATGATTTTATTTATTTATTTGTTTATTTGGTCTTTTTGAGATGGTCTTCCTGTAGCCCCAGCTGACCTGCCACCTGCTATGCAGACCACGCTGACCTTGAACTCACAGAGATCTGCCTCCTTCTGCCTCCCAAGTGCTGGGATTAAAGGCATGGACCGCTATGCCAAGGTTATCTTATTTTATTTACTTTTTAATTTTATGTGTATGAATGTACTGCTTGCATGTATGTAAATACATCCATGATGTGCAATGGCCAAGGATGTCAGAAGAGGGCATCGAATCCCCCTGGAACTGAAATTATGGATGGTTCTTAGCCACCATGTGGGTGCTGGGAATCGAACTTGGGTCTTCTGCAAGAGCAGTCAGTACCCTTAACTGCTGAGCCAACTCTCCAGTCCCTATTTTATTTTACTTGTTATTTTATATTTAACTATGGATATATGTGCATATATCTGTGTACATATGTGTACATGAATGCAGGTGCCTTTGGAGTCCAGAAAAGGAAGTTGGATTCCCCTAGAGTTAGAAATACAGGTGTTTGTGAGCTGCCTGATATGGGGGCTGGGAACTGAACTCCAGTTCTCTGGAAGAGCACGCACCAGCTCGTCAGTGCTGAGCCATCTCTCCAGCCCTTATTTTATTTTATTTGTGCACCTGTGTGTATGATGTGCATGTGTGCCTACATGGAGGCCAGAATAAGACATGAGGGGTCTTCCTCTTTCACTCTCCACTGTATTTTTCTGAGACAAGGTCTCTCACCGAGCATGAAGGTTGCCATTCAGCTACATTGCCTGCCAGCAAGTTCCCAGAATCTGTTTGTTTTTGCCCCTCAGTGTTGGGGTTACATCTCTGTGAAGCCCTGCCTGGTTTTTACATGGGTGCTGGGGATTCAGACTCATGTCCTCATGGTAATGGAGCAAGCTCTCTTGCCCACTGAGCTATCTCCCCAGCTCTTGCACTGACAATTTTAAGTTAGTCTTGTTCATTCCCCTAAACAATGTGTGATAATGTTGTACCAATATTTATGTTCTCTATAAATGTTCTGCCATAACTGTATCAAACTTCACTGTGATTCCTGCCAAATAAAGAGAATTTCCCATTATCACACTCATCAACTTTCTTGGATGAGTCTAGACATCCCATCACCAAAATGTGAATCATAAGTCTCATATTTCAGATTTTTTCCTCATTTCTACATGGATGTATATGTGTGCATTTTGCAATCAGATTTAGGTTTGGTTGATGTGTATTTCACTTCCCTCCTGTTTATTAGGAACTTGAGACAGACGCTGCCAATCTTTACGTTCATTCTCTTCTAGTGCTGGTGGAATGCTCCCCACCCCCAAAGACCTTGAAATGTAGACAAAACATGGTCAGCTCCTCTCAGATATGAAGCAGCCAGGATATGGTGAATTTTTTTCCTATACAATTTTTGACTTGTGCTATTATTAAGGAACAAAAATTCTTAATATATATGTATATATAAAGTATGTGTGTGTGTGTGTGTGTGTGTGTGAGAGAGAAAGAGAGAGAGGTGTCTTCCTATGTTGTCTGGAACTCTCTATGTAGAATAGGCTGTCCTCAGACTCAGAGAGATCTGCCACCTTTGCCTCTACCTCCAGAGTGCTGGGATTAAAGGCCTATGCTACCATGCTGGGTTTGAAATAAAAAATTTTAACTAGAATTAGTTTTCATTTATTTTTACTATTTGGGGGGTTGAGACAGGGTTTCCCTGTAGTTCCACCTGACTGGGAACTGTTTCCATCTCACAGAGATCCCCTCGCCTCTGCTTCCCCTGTACTGGCACTTCCCCAGTGTGTGCCACCAGGCTGGGCTTTATTTTACTTATTATTATTATTATTATTATTATTATTATTATTATGAGACAAGGTTCTATGTACCCTAGGCTGGCTTCAAACTCATGGTATAGATAGACCATAACCTCCTGATCCTAGTGCCCCTACCTCCAAGTGCTAGCTTTACTGGCATATACTACCACACCTGGTTTTAAGGAGTCCTGGGGGACAAACCCAGGGGTCTGTGTGCATGCCTGGAAAGTACTCTACCAACTGAGCTCCCTTAAAATTTCATTAGCATCTTTCTGGTGTTTTTCTTTATTTTTAAGATTTTAACAAAAAAGATATTCATTTTTATTTTATGTGTATGCCTGCATGTATATAAATGTATCCTGTGTATTAAATGTCCACAGAGACCAGAAGAGGATGTTGGATTCCCTGGAATTTGAGTTATAGATGTTAGCCACCATGTGGGTGCTGGGAACCAAACCTGGTTGCTCTGTAAGAGCATACAGTGCTCATAACCACTGATTCGTCTCTCCAGCCCTTTGGTGTCATTCTGAGTTGCATGATTAAACAAATAAGGTCGGGGCTAGGCCTATGACTCAATGATAGAGTATTTTCCTAGCATGCAGAGGCCTGTGTGTGCTGGATAGCTGCAGTTATTAACCTGACACACCTGGGAAGAAGGAACCTCAGTTGGGGAAATTTCCTTTATCAGTCTGACCTGCAGGCATGTTTCAGGTATTTTCTTGATTGTTGAGCGATGTGGGAGGGGGAGGGCCCAGCCCACTGTGAGTGGTACCATCCTAGGAAGGTGGCTCTGGGTTATCTAAGAAATCAGGCTAAGTACAGACCAAAGGAACAAGGTAGTAAACAGCATTCCTCCGTGGTCTCTGCTTCAGCTCCTGCCTCAAGCTTCCTGCCTGGTTTAAGTTCCAGTCTTGGCTTCCCTCAGTGATGGATGTCACTTGGAAGAAAAAGATGAAGTAAACCCTTTCCTCCCCAAGTTGATTTTGGTCAGTGTTTTATCACAGTGATAGAAAATGAAATAAAATAATTTCGGGGTGAGGGGTATTTTTGAGACAGGGTTTCCCTGTAGCCCCAGTTAGCCAGGAACTCACTATGTATTCCAGGCTGGCCTCAATCTCACAGAGAGTCACCTGCCTCTGCCTTCCAGAGTGCTGGGATTAAAGGTGTGTGACACCACTTCGGGCTTAAAAATAAAATAATTTTTTACTGATGTTTAAGACAAAGTAATGTAATGATTTAATATTTTGCTATTTGAGGTTTTTTTTTTTCTGTTTGGATACAATGTCTTATATGGTTCAGGCTGGTCTTAAATTCACTAAATATTTTATAATTTGTAACACTTAATTTTTTTTTTCACACCAAACCCCAGAAAATAACAAGTGTTCACAAGGATGTGGAGAAATGGCAACCCTTGTCCACTGTTACTAAGATTGATAACAGTGTAGTTAGTGTGAAAAATTATATGACAGTTCCTTGAAAATTTAAAACAGACTTATTAAAAGCTGGGGAGATGGGTTAGCAATTAAGAGCACGTACTTTGCATGCAAATGATCCTAATTCAGTTCCCCGCTCCCAGGTCCAGCAGCTCACAACCCCTTGTAACCCTAGCTCCAAGGGATTTAACACCCTCTTCTAGCCTCCACAGGTACCCGAAAACACGTGGTATACATTTACAGATAAACACATACACATAAGTAAAATAAAGCAAAAGAAAGCAACAAGGCTAGGTGTGATGGTGCACACCTGTGATCCCAGAACTTGGGAGGCAGAGACAGGTGAGATCTCTGTGAGTTTAAGGCCAGCTTGGTCTACATAGTGAGTTCCGGGCCAACGAGAGTTACATAGGGAGACCTTACCTTAGAAAAAAGTGGGGGAGGGAATGGAGAGATGGTTCGGTGAAAGTACTTGTTGAAGCCCAACAATCTGATTGTGGATCTCCAAAACCTATGTAAAAGATAGACACAGGGATCCAGCACGGCAAGTGTCTACAGTCCCAGAACACTCCTATGGGAGAAGGGAGGCTGAGACAGGAGAACTTCCAGGAACTTGAGGGCTAGCAAACCTGGCTTACACAGAGGTGAAGAGACCCTGTCTCTAACAAGATGGAAAAGTGATGCTTGACACTCAAAGCTTGTCCTCTGACCCTTCTTGCATGCTGTACAGGTGCTTATATCCCACACATGAACAAACTAAACACACACACACACACACACACACACACATGCACACATATACACACAAATAAAACAAAAAATGCATAATAAGTCTAAATAAGCCAGGCCTTTATTTCTAGCAGTTGAGAAGCACAGAGGCAGGTAGATCTTAAAGTTATCCCTTTTGTTTTGTTTTGTTTTTCGTCTTTTTGAGACAGGGTCTCCCTGTAGTTCCAAATGGCCTGAAACTTGATATGTAGATCAGGCTGGCCTGGATCTCACAGAGATCCACGTGCCTATATCTCCCAAGTCCTGGGATTAAAAGTGTGTGTCACCATACTTGGCTAAATAATTTTTTAAAAGTATAAAAGAGATTGGAGAAATGGCTCAGAGGTTAAGACCACTGGTTACTCTTGCACAGGATCCAGGTTCTAGGTTTGTGGTTTGGCTCCTTGCATCCACAAGATAGTGAAGAACCCTATGTTACTCCAGACCTAGGTGATCTGACAGTCTCTTGTGGCCTCCATGGGCACTGCACAACACAGGTGCATTTACATACATGCAGGCAAAACATTTATACACATAAAATAAATAAATAATTCAGCATCTAATTCAGTTACTTTTATTTTTGTGTGTATGAGTATATTGCCTGCATGTATGTAAGTGTACCTGTGCCATGCAATGGCCTCAGAGGTCAGGAGAAGTTGAATTCCTTTGGAACTGGAGTTTCAAACTGTTGTTAGCCACCATGTGGGTGCTGGAAATCAAATCTGGGTCCTCTGGAAGAGCAGCTGGTGCTGTTAACCTCTGAGCCATTTCTCTAGCTCCTAATTGTTTTTATCTATTTATTTGTCTTTTGTTTCTTGAGACATCAGCATTATCTAATTCCAGAAAAATCTCAAACAGAAATCCATTTTTTATGATTTGAATATGTCTCCTAAGGCTTGTATATTGAAACTTAGTTGCCAAAGTGATTGTATTATAAACTGGGTCTTAGGACCAGCAAGAGAGCTCAGGAGGTAAAAGTGCCTGCCACCAAGCCTGACAACTTGAGTTTGATCACTCACAAAGCAGAATGAGAGAACCACCTTCTTCAAGCGTCCTCTGACCTCCACACACTGGACATCACATACACATTAAACAAACAAAGTAATAAAAAACTTAAACTGAGTGTTTTGCAGGTAAACATATTGCTGGGTCCTCTGGAACTAGTGTTACAGACAATTGTTAGCTGCCACAGAGGTGCTGGGAACTGAACCCCGGGCCTTCTTCGAGAGAAGTCAGTGTTCTTAACCCCTGAGCCACCCCCAGTTTTTTGTTTTCTTAGATAGGATCTCCCTATGTAGTCCTGGCAGGCCTGGAATTCCCCGTGTATACCAGGCTGGCCTCAATCTCACAGTGATCCCCCTGCCTCTGCCTCCTGAGGGCTGGGTATTAAAGGCTTATTCTATCATGCCTGGTTTTTGTTTTGAGACAGTCTCACACTGCAGTTCAGCAAGGCCTAAAACCCACTATATAGCCCTGGCTGGCCTCAAACTGGAAGTAATTCTCATGTCTCAGTCTTCTGAGTCCTGGGATTACAGGTATACACTACCATGTATTTCATTCATTTTTATAGTTACATAAAATTCCACTATGTAGATATACCATATTCTGTTTATTTATTCAATAACCAGTGAACAGTAGAGGGTGTTTCCACTTTTTGACTACTCTGAGTAATATTGCTATTGAACATATGTAAATACATTTGTATAAACTTTTGTTGGGGTATTCCTGGGTAAGGTGGTATGCTGGGCTTATTTATTTATTTTTCACACCTACTCTGTATTCTCAGCCCATGTTTAATTTTTTAAAGGAACTTACCTTCCTCTGAGTTTGCAATCAGGAATAAACACATAGCTACACTCCCCACAAAAGCGGCTGCCTGCTCTCCAGGGTCACTTCCTGAAGAGATTCTAGCTGAGGCAGACTCAAAAGATAAGGGAGGGTTGTTTGCGACTGGCGCCTATGAGTGTGCCTCAGGCCTAGGAAAGCATAAGTTAACAAAAGGCGGTTTGATTTTTTTTAATTATTATAATTTTAGTTATTTAGTTTTGGTTTTTGGAGGCAAGATGTCCCCATAGACCCAGCTGGCCTGGAACTTTCTATGTAGACCAGGCTGGCCTTGAACTTGTGCTCTTTGCCTCTTCTGAGATTACAATCCTGTGCCACCACATCTGGCACAGAAGGTGGCTGAAATAGTGCCTTTGAATCTTACCCACTATTGCCTTGGTTCAGTCATTCCCCAGATGTCCACTACCAAAATCTGGGTGCCATGGCCCAGGCCTGAGGGGTAGGACTTCACAGGAGTCATGTGATGTCAGTGGAAGGCTGTGACACTTGGTCAGCATTTGGATGTCACCCTACCAACTGCAAACCCCAACTGCGACTATAGTGAAATGGCCTGTGAGTGAGATTAGGTTGGCCTTTCCTCCATTCCCCTCTCCCCCAAGAAGCATTTCCAGAAAAACAAAAATCTGATTTATCCAAGTTATTAGCAACCAATGTCTTTAAAACAAATGCTCAGGCTGCAGGTGGATCAAGACCAGTGGCAGAAAGCTTGCCTAGAATGTGAGGGTCTGGGTCTGGTTCCCAGTGGTGTGGGGTGAGAACATTTAAAATAGGATCAAAAATATATTAAGAAGAAGAGAAAAAGTATTAGCAATATGAAAAGTAAGCAAGAAAAAAGTTTAAAAGAACCGGCAGGGACCAACAGTAGGGCTCCGTGGGTAAAGACATTTGTCTCCAAGCCTGATGACCCAAGTTTGCTCCCCAGGACCCATATGGGGGTCAGAGAGAACTGATTCATGCAAAATTACACGCATGTTTGTAGAAGCACATTCACACACACACAATATATTAAAATGCCATAAAATAAATAAAAATAACTAAAAGAGTCAAGTAGAAAAATTAGCTATGATGCGGGGTGGGGATGCAGTTCAGTGGTAGAGCACTTGTCTATCTTGTAAGAGATCGTAAAGAATATTATAAATGGCATGCTTGAATGAAATAATAAAATTAATTACTAAGGTGTAAAGGTAGGAGAGGTGGCTCATGTCTGTAATCCCAACACTTGGAGGCTGGAACAGAAGGACTGACAGAAGCTGGTGGCCAGACTGGGCTACATAGTGAGTTCAGGCTCTCCTGGGCAGCAGTGTCAGATCCTGTCAGAAGCAAACAGTTAATTAGACTGAGGCCGCACACACATGTGTTCCAGCATACTCAGCTCCCATGCCTTGTATTGGACACAGAGTCCAGGACCTCCGTCTGCCAGGCATGAGTTCTACCACTGAACTACATCTGGCTCTGTAGCCCAGGCTGACCTAGAACCTGTGATTCTCCTGCCTCAGCCTCCAGAATTTTGGGATTATGTATGTGCAATGCCCTACCTGACTCCTGTAGGTCTTCGCTGACTCCTGTAGGTCTTCGCCAACTCCAGGTCCCCTTGTTGAGGCCCGAGAGACAGCAGTCACTCTTGGGAGCAGAAGGCTGGATCACAGCAACTCTACCTCTATAGGGCCCCAGGCTTCACTGTAGGTCCTGACTTAGCTAGTTCCTGGCTGACTGGCCACAGGACCTGATGCCTCCCAGCTTCCCTGACTTGAGAAACTTGGGAAAGTGTAGAATCTCCGGGACTGGATGGTATTAGCAAGCTCATGCCAGGTGCCTTCCTTTTGTTTGAAAAATGCTTATTAAGCACCTACACATGTCCTGTGCTAGGGCTTCTCAAAGGCTGATAATAGAGCCTTAAGCACAGTATTTTCTGCCCTGGCAGAACAGGGAGAAGATATATTTTCCCTAGTAGATAGGAAAGTAGATGGTAACAAGGTAAAAACACCAGTTGAGAAGTTAGGGAGAGGGCTCCTGCCCCTCAGGGGATAGGTACAAAGAGGTTTCTTCCTACAGGTATGCACAGATTTCTGGAACAAAGTTTATCTTCAACATTCTTCAAGGTTGCAACAATTTAGTGCAGACTCTCTCAACTGACCAGCAGGACAGCACTCATCTTTAATCCCAGCACTCAGGAAACAGAGGCAAGGGAATCTCTGTGAGATCCAGGCTAGCCTGGTCTACATAGCAAGGCCCAGGCCAGCTGGTGCTACAGGGAGGCCCTGTCTCATAAACCGCTCGCATGTACACGCACACACACATACACTCATGCACACACACACACACACAAACAAGCAAAGTAAATAAAAATAGAGTCCCAGGAGAGCACCTTCATCAATGAGCTGACATCCATCTTGCCTAGGTCTCCAGGACCAGGGAACTCTGTAGCCATGTGGCATTTACACTCTGGTCCTGTACACTTTCCCTGGCTCCAGCCTTCTTGAACACAGCCATCACTCACCATGATGCATACATTCCCTATGGAATCCGATGCTCTGCAGATTCCTAATAACTATTGTTGGGGATGGAGGTTGTGAGATGAGATTAAGTAAGTCTTTAGAAAGGAAGGATAAAATTATGGAACAGAGAAAGAACATGATATTCAAGAAGCAAGTAGAGGTGCTCAAATATGTATTTTAAAAACAGAGAGGAGAGATAGTGAATGGCTCAACACATAAAAGTACTTGCTGCCAAGCCTGACAACCTGAGTTTGATCCCCCTGGGAGCCACATGGTGGAAGGAAAGAACCCATCCAAGAACTGACTCCTCTTGGGGCTAGAGAGATGGCTCAGCAGTTAAGAGCACTAACTGCTCTTGCAGAGGACCCTGGTTCAATTCCAAGCACCTACATCGTAGCTAACAACTGTCTGTAACTCCAGTTCCAGGGGAATTCAATGCCCTCGTCTGACATCTGTCAGCGTAGCATGACGCTGGTGAACTTACATACACGCAGGCACAATATACTTAAACACATAAAAAAAAGATAGAACTGATTCCTCTACCCTCCACACACATACCTGCTTCCTGCCCACAAAATAAGTTTAAAAAATAAATAAACATAAAATTTTAAAATTAAAAAAAAAAAAAAAAGAACAGAGAGGAGGAAGGCTGGGTGTGGTAGAGCATGCCTGCAATCCAACACTCATTCAGCTAAGGCAGGAGGATTGGGCCAAGCCTGGCCTACAGTACGAGATCCTGCTGGAAAAAATAGAAAGTAGAGCTGGGTGTGGTGGAGCACACCTTTAATCCCAGCACTCAAGAGGCAGAGGCAGACAGATCTCAGTGAGACTGAGGTCAGCCTGGCCTACATAGTGAGTTCCAGGCCAGCTGGGGCTAAAGAAGGACCCTTTCAAGCACACAAACAAAAAACAAACCCAAAACAGGGTAAACACCACCGGGGATTAAGAAGAATAAAAAGTAAATGAAGGGATGAGAAGTTTCCTGGTGGTATACACAGCTCAGTGTTAGAGTACTTGCCTAACTGACGCCATCAATATATAAAAATAAAATAAAGGCTCTAATTCACCAAGAAGATATAGACATTCCAAACAAGAAAGCTTCTAAAAAGATGGCAGCCACACACATGCAAGATGCCTTAGTGGATAAAGGCACTTGCCACAACCCTGGTGACCTGAGTTCAGTCACTGGAAGGAGAGAACCGACTCCTACAGGTTTTTTTCTGATAGCTACATGCATTTTGTGGCATGCAGGCACTCATACATACATACATATACACACACATACAAACACACCCATAATATACAACTGAAACAAACAAAAAATATAGCACAAACATGTACAGAGTCAACATTAATGGAACTAGATAGATGAATCCATAAATGCACTTTTGGAGGTATTTCAATACATCTTTCCCTATTGGGGAAAGTCAACAAAAAATGAAGCAAAGTTCAAAAAGATTTGAACGGGAGCCAGTGAGATGGCTCAGAGTGTAGAGGTGCTTGCTGCCAAACCTGATGACTTCAATCCCTGCGACTCACATAGTAGAAGAATCGAACCAACTCACAAAAGTTGTCTTCTGACTGACACATTCACACCGCACATGTGCTCACACACATACACATGTACACAAATAAATAAGTAGATGTGAAAAAGAAAAAAGGAAAAAAGCCGGGTGTAGTGGTGGATGCCTTTAATCCCAGCACTTGGAAGGCAGAGGCAGGTGGGAGGCCAGCCTGGGCCACATAACAAGTTCCAGGCCAGCTCGGGCTACAGGGAGACCCTTTCTCAAAAGACAATAATGAAATAAATAAAATAAATAAATAAGCTGGGCATGGTGGCACATGCCTTTAATCCTAGCACTCAGGAGGCAGAGGCAGGTGGAGCTCTGTGAGTTCAAGACCAGACTGGTCTACATAGCCAGTTCCAGGACAGATGGAGCTACAGGGAAACCCTGTCTTAGAAAAAAGACCCAAAAAAATTTAGAAAGAGAAAAGATTTGAATAGCATGATGAATCCTCTCTCTAAGGGAGAAGTGTTGGTTAATGCACCCAATGACCAGAGAACATTCGAGTTCATGGAACTACTAGAGCTTATGGAACATTTAGCAAGATTTATGTCCTGGGGCTAGAGAGATGGCTCAGTGGTTAAGAGTATTTGCTGTTCTCTCATGAGGACTAGAGTTCAAATCCCAGCACCTGTACATTGGGTGACTCACAAATGCCTATATTTCCTGCTTCAAGGGATTTGGCCCCTTCTTCTGGCCTCTTGGGGCACCCCCACGCATATGCCCATGCACTCATACAGATACATACACATAAAATATGTCTTAACAAACAGTGGCAAAGGCTGTGGGGAAATCCAAAGCCTTGTGCACTGCTGATGGGCATGTACAATGAATGATTCAGTCACCCTGGAAAACAGTCTGACATTTCTCAAATGATTAAGCATAGAGTTACCATGTAACCAAGTCCCAGAATTGCACCCCTAGGTAAGTGCCCAGGAGAAATGAAAACACATGCCACAGAAACTTGCACATGGGTGTTTACAGCAGCATTGTTCATAGTCCCCAGATGGCAGAAACAACCTGAGTGTTCAGTGGATGAATGTAGAAGCAAATAGTGGCATACACAGACGATAGGGGAACTCTGGTTATTAAAAAGGAATAAAGAACTGATACGTAATACAATTTGGGTGAACCTCAAAAATCCTATGCTAGATGGAGGAAGACAGACACAAATGACTACACATTACATGATTCCAGTCATTCAAAGTGTCTGGAATAGGGCCAGTGAGATGGTTCAGCAGGTAAAATCATGCAAATCTGATCACCTGAGTCTGATCCCAGAACCCATGTAAAGATGGAAAGAGAAAATAAAGTCCACAAAGTTAAACTTTGATCTCCACACTTACTATGTGGCATGTGCATTCCTACCTTCTCTCTCTCTCTCTTTCTCTCTCTCTCTTTCTCTCTCTCCCTCTCTCTCTCTTTCACACACACACATACACACACACACACACACACACACACACACACACACACACACACACACACATAGACACACACAGACTAAAATAAAAAGTCCAGAATAGAGAAATCACAGGGGGGTAGGTCTTAAACTCAGGATCCCACTACCTCAACCTCGAGTAGTTGGGCTTACAAATGCACCCTGAGACTTTATTCAGAACAGAAAAATCAATGGGGCTGGACGGATGGCTGGGCACTTAAGAATGCATACTGCTCTTGCAGAGAATCTGAGTTCAATTCCCAACACCTAGGTGGGGCATCTCACAACTGTCTATAACTCCAGCTCTGAGGGATCTTACATCCTCTTCTGACCTCCATGGCATCCACACTCATGCACATCCCACACATAGACACATATTTAAAAAGATTCTCTTAAAAAAGAACTAAATCTTAAAAAAAAAAAAAAAAGAAAAATCTGTAGGGACACAAAATACATTAGTGGGGCTAGGGAGGTGGTTCAGTTGGTGAAATGCTTGCCTTGCAAGCATGAGGACTTGAGTTTGATCCCCAGAACCCCATGGAAAATCATGGGTGTGTGATGGCGTGTGGCTGTGACTCCAGAGCTGGGAAGGTGAATTCCTAGGGCTCTCTGCCCATCTGCCCGTCCTTCTGGATGAGCTCAATAAAACAAGATGGAGGATGCCTGAGAGTGACACATGAGGTTGATCTCTAGCCACTAAAGGCTGTGCACACATGTAGATGCATGTGCACCCACACCCATGTTTTTAAAAAAGGAGGAGGTGAGAGAGAGGTGGGTCAGCAATTAAGAACACTTGCTGCTCCTGCAGAGGTCTTAGGTTCACTTTCCAGTACTCACAAGGAGGCTAACAACAGTACTCTAGTTCTACGGGACCCAGTGCTATTATTTGGCTTCTGTGTGCACTTACATACATGCAGGAAAAATACTCATACACATAAAATAAAAATGAATGCCGGGTATGGTGGTCCACACCTTTAATCCCAGCACTTGGGAGGCAGATGGATCTTTGTGAGTTCCAGGACAGCTGGGGTTACAGAGAGTGCCAGTCTCCAAAAAATCAAAATCAGAGAGAGAGAGAGAGAGAGAGAGAGAGAGAGCACGCTCAGCAGGTAAAAAGTGTCAGAGAGAGAGAGAGAGAGAGAGAGAGCGCTAAGTAGGTAAAAAGTGTTTATTGCTGGGCCTGATGATCTGAGTTCCATGCCCCAGAACCATATGGTAGGAGAGAACTGACTCCTGAAAGTTGTTCTCTAACTTCCACACACACACTGTGACACATGCATATACATATATGAACAGGCACAAATAAATAAATGAAGAAATAAAAGAAAGAAATGGATTGGCCATAGTTCAGGGCTCTGGGTAGGGAAAATGGAGGATCAGGAATGATGGCTAACAGGAATAGACTTTTTAAAAAATTTTCTGTTTTTGAGATAGAGTTTTATTTAGCCCACGATGGCCTTTAACTTGCTGAAGCCTTTAACTTGCTACATTGCTGAGGATAGCCTTAAACTCCTTATCCTCCTGCCTCCATCTTCAAAGCACCAGAACTCCAGGAATATGCCATTATACCCAGCAATAGTTTCTTTCAGAGGTAATAAAAATGTTTCAAAGTGACTCTAGTAATGGTTTCTGGTATCTTTACTTAAAAAATGTGTGTGGGTTGCTTTTCATGCCTTTCTTTAATCCCAGCATTCAGGAGGTGGAGGCAGGTGGATCTCTGTAAGATCAAGCCTGGCCTGGTCTACACAGTGTATTCCAGGCTAGCTGGTGCTAGAGGGAGACCTTGCCTCAAAAATCAGAACAAAATAAAACAAGAAAACAAAACCAAAGAACAACAAAAACAAAATCCAAACCAAAAAGAGGTTGGAGAAATGGCTCAGTGGGTAAAGGTGCCTGCTGCCAAATCCGATTACCTGAGTGACCTGAACTTGATCTCAGAATCTCCATGGTGGAAGGGAACTGACTTTTGAAAGCTGTCTTCTGGTCTCCAAACTGGTGTTGTGGCATTCATACCCACGCTAGCATACCATGCATGCACACTTACCAATAATAATAATAATAATAATAATAATAATAATAATAACAACAACAACAATAATAAATAATTTAAAAAGTGGGGCTGGAGAGCAGTGGCTGCTCTGCTCTTCCCAAGGACTTGAATTTATTTCCCAGCACCATGTTGGGTGGCTCACAAATCCAGGAAATCTATGCCTCTGGTTTCTGAGGGCATCCACACAGAGGCAGCACACACACACACATCCAAATCAAAAACAAAAAAGCAAATTAAAAAAGAGAGAGAGATGGGGCTGGAGAGATGGCTCAGTGGTTAAGAGTACTTGCTGCTTTTGCAGAGGACCCGGGTTTGAATCCCAGCACCCATATGGTGGCTAACAACTCTCTGTAACTCCAGTTCTAGGGGAATCCAATGCCCTCTTCTGACCTTCTCAAACACTGCATGATATGGGTGCATTTACCTACATGCAGGCAATATACTCATACACATAAAATAAAATAAAAATAATAAATCAGATATTTTTAAAAAGGACTAGGAATGTGACTTTGTGGCCCAAGTTTCTTACAATTTTTTTTCTTTTCTTTCTTTTTTTTGGTTGGGTTTCTGAAACAGGGTCTCCCTGGAGCCCCAGCTGGCCTGGAACTCACTATGTAGTTCAAGCTGACCTTGAACTCACAGAGATCAGACTGCCTCTGCCTCCCAAGTGCTGGGATTAAAGATGTGTGCCACTATATAGGCTAATATCTTGCATTAAAAAATAAGATTCATTTATTTATTTACATGTATGTGTTTGTGCCTGCCTGAGTTTATGTGCATTACATGTGTGCAGGAGCCTGTGGAAGCCAGAAGAGGGTGTTGGATTCCCTGGAATGGGAGTTACAGAAGGTTGTGAGCCTCCATGTAGGTGCTGGGAACCAAACCTGGGTCCTCTACATGAGTGCTCTTATCCACTGAGTCATCTCTCTAGCCCCGTCCTGTTTTCTTGTTTTCTCTTGGTCAGATGGTTGCTTGCAATACCTGGTGAGGCACACCTGAATTGAAAGTTCCCTCTCTCCTAAGAACACTCCCTCCTAAGAACCTCCCACCTAAGAACACTTTATGTGATCTGCTCTGAAACAAAGTGACAGCGGAAATGGCAACACTATAACACCAGCCAATAACAGATACCTGTCCAAGGGAGAGTCTACAAATAACCAAGGACACAAGTGTAGCAGCACAGTTCAAAAGTAGTATTGCTAATAACATATCTTTTCAGAAAATTGGAGGATACAACCTTACTTGAGAATGCTTTACAGTGTTTAGAAACACTGCTTTTTAGAAACTTTTTATCAACCAGGGACATTGCAAGAGAGAATGTTTTCTCTCCAGTCCTTGCCAGCCTGCCTCAGCCTACTCTAACTACCTACCTACAAAAGTTAAGGTGAGATTTGAAATTCCTGTATTAAGGATCCCCCACCCCACCCCACCCCTCCGCTCCTTTTTTTTTTTTTTTTTGCTGGTCTTGTTATCTAGCCTGGCTGGCTTTGAACTCATGCTCCTCTTGCCCCTTAGGCTCCAGAATTTTTGCTACTATTCCTAGCTTCTAAGGTTTTCTCTTCTTTTTTTGGAGACAGGGTCTTCTTACAGCTTCAGTTGGCCTAGAACTTACTACATAGACCAGGCTGACCTTGAACTTACAGAGATCCACCTGCCTCTGTCTGAAGTGCTGGACTAAAGGCATGTGCCACCATGCCAGGCTTCCAAGGTTTTCTTGAATGGCCCTCACTAAAAGTTTCTGCTTGGGGACATCTGTAGGGTTTTCTTTGATTGGGTTACAAAGACTTGGATTAGGTTTCTGCTGATTAGATTAAAAACACTCTTCTCAAAACCAACCTAATTTTCTCTCCAGGGCAGCTTGATTAGATTTTTTTTAGGTTTCTGGAACTCTCAAGGATCGATGACAATATAAAGAGGTTTAGCTATATGAGGAGAGAGGATTCCCAAGGTTTAGGCAGACTTTCAACAGTGACTATCTTAGACAATGCTCAGAGAATAGTCTCAGAAATGTTTGGATAAATATGAATCCAATGTCTTAGCCTTTCTAAGCCTTAGTCTTAAGCAGGAAGAGTGATATTGTCTTTTATAATTACCATATCATAGATTGTCTGGGAGTTTTACATATTTACTTATTTGTTTTGAAGTTTTAAATTGGATAACAAATACAAAAGTCTCAAAACAGCACATGGTACTCTGGTAAACATTTGATAACAGGCCAGTCTCGGGTGTGCTGGAAGGCCTGCTCTGATAGGGTTATGTTGTGGCTGGGTGATGTCTTACACCCTTTGAAATAAGGAGACCAGAGATGGATCAGCTGGCTTGCCTTGCTTGACTAAGTCATAGTCTGAAGGCTGGTCCCTTATGACTGTGACCAAACAGACATTAGAATCTCTTCTTTTGAGTACAAAAGTTGAAGTTAAAACTAAGGAATTAGACATGGCTCTCAGCATGCAAGTAGGGAGCCTGGAGCCTGGCAAAAATCTGAATGCTGTAATTTCTCATATTTACAGTGTTCTTTCTGAGTATTTTCTTACTGTGGCTACCTAGTACAGTGTAGTGTCCTGGCCCGATGGGACTAAATGCATTACTTACTTGATTTCACTAAATGTGTCAGGGGAAAAAATGAAGGTTCACCTAAACAACTTCAAGCTGGGTGTCTGAGTACAACATGTTACTTACAGAGTTGTTGAATCTGAATGTTGAGGTCTAGGATGTTGCTCAGTTGGTAATGTGCTTGCTCAGCATATAAGAAGCCATGGATTCCAATCCCCAGTACCACATAAACTGGGTGTGGTAGTTACAGACCTAGGGACAGGGAGGAAGTAGAATTAGGAGTGCAAGGCAATCTCCAACCACACACATAGTGAGTTTGAGGCCAGTTTGGGCTATGTGAGACCCTGTCACAAAACAAAATAAGACAAAACAAAACAAAAGAAGAAAAAAGGAGGGTTGGCATTGAAAGTAGTTAAATTCATACATACAACAAACACTTAGTAGTTACCACATGCCCTGCACATAACAGCTACATTTATTGACTTCTAATTCAGTATCAGATGGTACTTTGTACATTTAGTTCATTTAGCCATCATAACTACCCTAGAGAAAAGCACTGTCACTCTTTCTTTTCTTGTTTTCTCTAGGTGTTGGAGATTGAACCCAGGGCTTGCAAATGCTAAGTGCTCTTTTACTAAGTTATATAGCCAGCCCTTATCATCTTTATTTTCCAGTGGAGGGAGCTGAAACTCAAACTTGCCTCAAGATCACTCATCCAGTAAGGAGCAGAATTCAGGATGTTTAACTTCCAAATCTTATTCAGAAGCTAAAAATCTTAGGCTGGGTGTGTAGCACAGTGACACAGCGCTTTCTTAGCATGTGTAAAGTCTTGGGTTTTGTCTCCAGCTGGCCTGGTACTTGCTACATAGCCCAGATAGTCCTTAAACTCATGGCACTCCTCATGTTTCAGCCTCCCAAGCACTGGACTTATACGCATGTACCATTATCTGTTGTTTTCTTTATGATCTATTGATTAAAAAAAAAAACTTTATGTGTGTGTTATGTCTGCATGTATGCACCCATGTTGTGCAGTGCCTATGGAGGCCAGGGCAGGGCATCAGATCCCCTGGAACTGGAGTTACAGATGGTTGTTAGCTGCCATGTGGGTGCTGGGATTTGAATCCCTGTCCTCTGCAAGAGAGGCCAGTGCTCTTAACCACTGAGCCACCTTTCCAGCTCCCAGATCTATGGATTAAAAAAAATTATTATTTTTATTTTATGTGTATGAGTGTATTGCCTGCATGTAGGTAAGTGAACCCATTTCACTCAATGCCTGGTCAGAAGAGGGCGTCAGGTGTCCCTGTCCCCCACCCCCCCACGCCCCCTCGCCTGTGAGTATACTGATGGTTGTTAGGTAGGTGCCATGTGGGTTCTGGGAACTGAACCTAGGTCCTCTGCAAGAGCAGTTAGTGCTCTTAACCATTAAACCATCTCCCTAGCCCCTGATTTTTTATTCATAATTATAATCACATTTTTATAATGTTATGATTTGCTTAAGTTTTAAATCCATCTTGAGTTTAGTTTGTGATAACTCTCTTGGGCCCGCAAGATAGGCCAGAATTTGTAAAGTCACTTGCCAGACACTGTAGTTTGAACCCACATCTTGTGCACTCCCTTCATAAAATAAACAAATAAACAAAGAAACAAAACGTAATAAAAACTGTCCTATCAACTACTACTGACTTGAAGGTCGCTCTCATCAAATGGCCACAGATCCATTCATTTTGACAGCTGGACAGAATGACAACAGCTAGCATTAAGACCGTTATACAAGTTGGTTTGGCTGTATGTTTTTGGTTTAATTTGCTGTGCCATCTCGAAATTCCTAATAATCTTTAAAACACCGGTCCTCTCTTTCTCAGTGTGCTTCAGATCTTGCCGTTCAAGCTGAGGGCCTGTTGGAGTCCTAGGTACCATGTGGGTCTGATATTTGACATATATGCACATTACTCTCCTGCATCCTCATGGGCATTCTGTTCAAGAAATGTTAGCCTTTTCTTCCTTATTGCACAAAGGGGAAATGGAGGCAGGAAATGAATAAGGCCAGAAGTGAAAAGGCTAAAAAGGGGTTTGAACCCAGCTCGTCCACAGCCAGGCCGGTGTGGGCGCGGCCCTGGCGCGCTGCTGGCTGGAGGAAGCTTGGGGGCCTGGGTTCTTCGGAGGTCGGTGCGCAGCCCCGAGGCGGCGCGCTCCGGTCGGGGGATGAGAAGGGGGCAGACGTGCTCTTTGCGCGTTCCCGCGCGGCCGGCGCGACCCCGCCTTGCGCCCCGTTCCTCCCTGGCGGCGTGCTCGCCCCAGCGGGCGGGCTCTCGCTGCGCGCACAGCGGTTGTGTTGCCTGCGAGTTTCCCGGAGTTCACACAGGCCCCACGGTTGGCATGGCAACCGGGCAACCTGTTCCAGAGCCGCCTGCCTGCTCCGCACACGCCGCTGCCACCGCCGGAGCCGGGGCCGGCGCCGATCCCATGATGCACCGCGCCAGCCCAGTCCCCAGTGGGCCGCCATGTTGTCGGAGTGAAAGGTAAGGGGGAGCGAGAGCGCCGGCGAGCGAAGATCGGGGGGCCGAAATCCATCTTCATCCTACCGCTCCGCCCGTGAGTATCCTCGCGCGGACGGCCCCAAACCATCCTCCGGACCCCCAGCGAGCCGATGCGCCCCTCGTATTGGCGTTTGAAAGCGGTTGGCGGGGCGAGAAGGGCTTAGGAAAGGCCGCCGGGGCCCTGGCGGAGGCTCCTCGCTCGCTCTGCTCGTACGTGTTTGGGAGTCGGCAGCAAGGCCCTATTGTTATCCGCGAGGAGGGGGTGGGGAGCGGGGCTGCAGCCAGGCCGACGCCGGGGCCCGTCTCGGGCCCGCTGCCGAGACGAGGCTCCGGGTCTCCATCCGGCCCTGCTGGGAGTCCCTGGAGATTGGTGTTGCCATTCGGCTTGCTTATTTATTTATTTATTTATTTATTTGGATGGGTTCGCGAAGCCCCGAGTCTTCTCTTGTGGCCGTGAAGTAATTTCTGTACCACCCCGGGTTTCTTCGACTTCTTGAGCTTCCGTGGCAGCGCCGACGGAGGAGGAACAATGCATCGCTTTATAAAGCAGCCGTGGGCCCTGGTCCACGGGGAGACCCCCATCGTGGTGGGGAGTGGGGGGCACTTTGCAAACCCTCAGTGTGGAGAAGCGGCCATCAGGAAGTTTCAGATCGCCTTTTAGGCTCCTGGGTTTCTTGTGGCCTTTTGTTTCCCTGAGAGCTTGTGTTTTTTGGGGGGTTCTTCCTCTTTGAGCCTCCCGGTGTGGTGTGCTTCTGTCTCGACTCGGAGGTTTTGCCCCTCGGTAATGGGAACAAACAAACAAACATTAAGATATAGAGTTTTCGTCCTCACAAACGTGGCTGGTAAACATGGGTCATTTGTTTTACTTGTCAATACCACTCCCATGTCAAGTGAGAAACACTCTTGGAACTTTACTCCACTGGAGTTCACCCCTCCCCCAAAGTCTCCCCCAACCCAGACCAAAGGGGTGAAACCCTCCCCCACCCCCATTACTAGAGAAAGCTTTATCCCCTCCATAACTTTGGAAGCTTGTTCCTCATCATTGTTGAAATTAAGATAGCACTTCGTTCCTCTTGATCGTTTTGCTCACCATATTAATTACTGGCATTATTAAGAGTAAGATTTTATGAGGCCTTTTGGGCGGTCTGTTTTTAAAGCAAGTTACTTCTGAGACAATGGGTTTGTAGCTTTAGTTTTTTTTTTGTTTTTGTGAAAACATACAAAAAGTTACCATCAGGATCCTTCCCTAAGATAACTGGCTTCCAGTGCAGTTTTAGTAAACAAAGTAAACATTTTGATCCTTTGCTGATTGTAACTTTGAAACACTGCGGGGCGGAGAGTGGGGGTGGGGGGGAGGGGAGGAGGAGCTGTTGATTCATCTGGATCTTTTGGAAACACTGGATTCTGAACTTTGAGTTAGTATTTTGCCTTTCCATGCTTGAATCCACCTTGTTCAAGGCCACAGCTTGTTGAAGTTGGAATTTATTTAGTTTGGGTTTGTGATGAACTGCTTTAAAATAAATTTATGACCACAGAGTGTTTGTTCAATGTGGTATAAATCAACACATTTTAAACCACTGGTCATTTTAGCAAAAGGAGGTAGATTAAAGTATGTTCCTTTAATCTGTAACCCAGACTACACCTTGATGTATGCACAGTTTGAAAGCTGTGGAAAAATACCTAGACTGGTACTTAATTGTAACTGCTTAAAGCACTTGTTTTGTAATGTGTCATTTGTCAAAACAAAACAAAAAGCACATTTCAAGTACTATATGTAACTTTTTTTTTTTTTTCTTGGCTGGCCTTGAACTCCCTATGTACCCCAGGCTGGCCTCAACTCACAGAACCTTCTGCTTTTGCCTCTAGAGTGCTGGGATTAAAGGCATGCTCCACCCTGTGGGGGGGTCATAAGTGTAATTTTTTAGTGAGCTTTGAGAGTTCCCTAAAAAAGATATCAGCTGTTTAATGTTTTCTTATATTTGGGTGACTGATTCTTTTTGTGCTGTAGTTACCAAGATATTACAAAATTACCTTAGACACATATTACTGCTTAGGTGTTTGCCTAAAAGAGTGTCCTTCTTGCAAAAAGTCTACTCTTTTTTGAGAAACTGTCCTCAGATAAAGCAGGAAGTCTTGAGGCCAGTTGTTTTTTGAATATTTTTATAAGGGACCCCCTCTCCAGTTATTTTTTAGAATGAGATTGTGTTCAGTGTGCTTCAGGGATAAACCTTTTAAATATAGAAACTCAGGTAACTTAAAAATATTTCTGTGTAAGTGCACCCTTGTCATGCACTGTCCTTGGAGGTCAGAAGAGGGTATTAGATCTCTGGAACTGGAGTTACAGATGGTTGTTAGCCATCATGTGGGTGCTGGGGATTGAACCCTGGTCCTCTGCAGGAGCAGCCAGTGCTCTTAGCTGCTGAGCCATCTCTCCTGCCCTAAGATAACTTTGGATAATGTTTTCTATATCAGAAAACATTGCATGTATTAATTTAGTAATTCTCTAAGAGTTTGGGACGATGTTGCCTTACATGATGATAGATAACTAAGTTTGTGCAATCTTTAGCACGGTGACTTTATCACAACCTTTTTATACCTGTTAACTTTGATTGAAAAACCCTTCCATTAGAGGCATGGAGGAAGGGTAGTCGATCTTGTTTTTCTTCTTCCTTTCCTCCCTCCCTCCCTCCCAAACAGGTTGAGAGGGATTGTTAGTTTACTGGCAAAACTTGGGTTTTGAGACACTTGGCCCAAATTATTAGATTGAAACTCTCTTGTAGAAGAAAATGGTACTGTGCATTAATAGGGTAATGAGAGCTTTTGAAAATCAAGTGGGAAGGCATTAGACTGGTATGCACTTTGCAAAGGTTAATGTTGAAACAACTGATTTTCTGGTTTTGTAATTGAGCCTGGACAAGATTTTATTCTAGAATGTCTGGAAGGCCAAAACTATTCCAGTATCCTGGTAAGGGTATGTTGGCTTGGATTTTTATTGGGGGTGGGAGGTGGGGAGGAGGGGATTGGAATTGTTTATCTAGAGCAGGCATTTCCAAATTAGGGCTTTTGTTTTTTTTGTCTTTAGTTTTTTGAGAAGGGTTTTACTCTATCTCCTAGGTTGGCCTTGAACTCTCCATGTATCACACTGACCTCAAACTCTCTTGTCTCAGCCACCTAGAGTGCTTGGGTTCCAAATTAAGCTTTGAACAGATTACAGGTTCCATTGTGACTTTCATTGCTGGCTTCAAAACATTAGTTGTAAGAAGGGAGTATTCTATCAAGAGACTACTTACTGAATAAAGAGAGAACCATATCTTACATCTTTTTGGGCAGTGCTGATAACCTTGGAAATTGCTCTGGTGGTTGCAGACAGATGTGTCCTAATTGGTAACCAGTTTATTTACTTTGTATATACAAATGTAATTTTTTTCAAGGAACTTAAGTAGCAATTCTTCCTAGTAACATTTGGTTTCTTTGTTGGTCTTCCAGAGGAGTGGAGTGTAAGATAAGGTGTTGTGTTAGTTGTAGAAGGAGCCAGACTTGGGTGCAGAACAGTTGGAACTCTCTGCTCCTCACTAGCTGAATGGCTTTAGATGCCTCACCTAACTGCTGTAATGTTTTCACTCATAAAAATAGGGATAATAATGCTTGCATTTCAGTGTTTGTGATGAGATAATGTCTGTCATGTATTTGCACTACTAGTGTGGTAAGGCCTTTGGTTTTTACAGCAAGGTTTAGTACCAATAGATTGAATTGGGTTTGTCTCATTCTGTTGCTAGGGGTCCATCACTAACAAATACGATTACATTTTGTATTTGTAAGTGAGGGTTTAGACTAAAAATGCTGCTGCTCTTAATTCAGGATGTCTATTTCTCCAGTGAGTATCTCACAAACATGTTGGACCTTTTAAAAAGTTCTTTCAAGTTAAAGAACCTAAGCCATTGAGAATTATATTTGAGGTTTAGGTTTTGTTTGGTTATTCACATGTCTTCCAGCTATAAGTTTTTTTTTTTAATTGAAACTTAATTTTATTATTTTGTGGTGCAGGGCATTGAATCTAGGACCTTACGCAGCTGGGCAAGGGCTATATTCCATTGGCTTACACCTCAGCCCATAAACCTACACTTTAAAAAGCTACTGTGGGCCTGTTGGTGCAAGCTCTCTGGAGGTAGCACTAGGAGGGGCAGAAGTTCATGGCTAATTTGTGCTACTTAGTGAGTTCTAGTCAGTCTGGGCTACATGAGTTCTCTCCTTAAAAACAAAATCCTGTTTATTTAAAAACCCTGTGTACAGTTGGCTTAAGGAGATGGTAAGTTAGGTAGAGAGACCAATATTTACATTCTGATTCTATTTTGTTATTTTGTATCTGTTTTTGTTGCTAAAGATCAAATCTAGGTCCTTGCACATATTAGGCAACACTTTACTACTCAGCTGCATCTTCAACCTTTCTATTTGTTACTTAAAATGCTTTTAAATTCAGATTCATTTTATATTTTGCCTGCATATATGTACGCCATATTTATGCAGTGCTCACGAAGGCCAGAAGAGGGCATCAGATCCCCTGGAACTATAGAGTTATAGATCACTGTGAACTGCCATGTGGGTGCTGGGATCCAAACTCAGATACTTTGTAACATCAACATCACTTTTAACCACTGAACCTCTAGTGTTTCCAGCCTCTTGTGTCATGTTTTGGTAAAGTTCTGAAGTGAGCTCTCATCTCAGTACTTGTCAGGGTACCTGCTGCTAACTACCTTTCTTTCTGTACGCACAGACTCAGCAGCTTAAAAGTCCAGATTTAGTTCAGGAAATTGTGTATATTGCCTGACACCTAGTTTCTTGGGAAAGACACGTTATACAAGTGATTTTCTTGCAAAGTACATGGAATTCATTTTGTATTGGTGTATGTGGAATTGATTTAAAAATGCAAGCATTAAATATCTATAACCTGTTTGTCCTCAGGTGTTGGTGGAATGAGCGTTGCATGTGTCTTGAAGAGAAAAGCAGTGCTTTGGCAGGACTCTTTCAGCCCCCACTTGAAACATCATCCTCAAGAACCAGCTAATCCCAACATGCCTGTTGTTTTGACATCTGGAACAGGGTCGCAAACGCAGCCACAACCAGCTGCAAATCAAGCTCTTGCAGCTGGGACACACTCCAGCCCTGTCCCAGGATCCATAGGAGTTGCAGGCCGCTCCCAGGACGACGCTATGGTGGACTACTTCTTTCAGAGGCAGCATGGTGAGCAGCTTGGGGGAGGAGGAAGTGGTGGAGGCGGCTATAATAATAGCAAACATCGATGGCCTACAGGGGATAACATTCATGCAGAACATCAGGTAAAGAAAAGTTCACTATTTCAGTTTTGAAACTCTTCTAATCACTGTCCACTTAGGATGTCTGCTTTTAATTGAATGTCTTGAAATGTTTAAGTTGCTTTTTTTTCTTTTGGTCTAAACAAAAGAATTACTTGTTTTAGAGAATGATCATTGTAATATTGTCATTGGGTCATGTACCATTCTGGTACTATTTAGTAAATTCATTAAAAAAACTTAAGATTGTTTATTGTGCACAGTGCATTTCTAGGAATACTGTTAACAGAAATAAATTTTTTCTCTGTTGATATGCTTTTAAGAATTGCTTAGGACAATATTCAAGAAGATTCATAGGACAAATATTAAACAGGACAAGTTTTTTCTGTTGGATTTGGGTGACTTATCTTTAAGATGCTATCCTTTGTCAGGTGTGGTGGTTCATGCCTTTAATCCTTGCACTCTGGAAGAGGCAGATGAATCTCTTGAGATGAGCCAGGTTGGTCTGATATCAAATTCCAGGCCAGCTTGGGCTTCCAGGGAAACCCTGTCTCAAAAAGAGGGGAGGGGAAAGCCATTGTTTGTGGAGGTGTTCTGAGAATGCACTAACTTGGCAGATGTTGAACCGAAAAATGTTAAAATTGAAACTAGTGGGAAAGTAATAAGATCAGTTCCTCAGGTGTGATTTGTTTGAAGTGTAACTGATGAAACTATTTGGATTGGGAAGGGTTGATTGTATCTTTTAGGTTTTAACCATATTTTTCATCTTGTTCTAAGACTCCTCTGATATTGATTAATTTTAATTTCTTTGTTTTCTTTTTTAAGAAAGGGTCTCCCTCTAGTCCCAGCTGGCCTGGAACTTACTCTGAAGATCAGGCTAGCCTAGATCTCAGAGATCTTTCTCCTTTTACCTTTGGAGTGCTGGGATTAAAGGTGGGCACAACCATGTCCATCTTCAATTTAACATTTTCAATCTAATTCCAAACAGCTAGAATGAGCCTTTATTTTGCTGAGAGTTTAGCCTACTGTTTCCTGGGGATTAAATTTTATTGACCTATTCTTGGGAATTGGGTATAGGTTACATTCTCAAAGGTTCATTTGATACTGCCAGTCTGAGAACTGATTAGCAAAAAGAGTGACATCTTTTCATTGAGCCTTTATTTTTTTCTGTTCTGCTTCAAAGCACACTTGCAAATCTGAATTTTCAGTTATGTGTCCCTTGAACTCTCCAGAAAGGGCAGTGACCTTAGTTTGTTGTGTATGCATGTGCGTCTGTAGGTGTGCTTGCCAGTGAGACAGAGGTAGATGTCAGGAGTTTCCTTCTACTCTCCACCTTTTGTTTTGAGTCAGGTCTCTCACTGAACTTGGCCTGATTGGCTGGTCAGAAAACTGCCTGAGTCTACCTAGTGTTTATATGAGTGCTGGGGAATTCAAGTTCTCATGCTGCTTGGAGAGTGTTATGCTCAGTGAGCCATCTCTTTAGCTCCTTAGTTTTTTTCTCCTTAATGAAATTTTTTTTGTTATATCTTACTTATTTTTATGTGTATGAATGCTTTGCCTGCACACCATGTGCATGCACTATCCACAGAGGCCAGAAGAGGGCATCAAATCCCCTGGAATTGAAGTTACAGATGATTGTGAACTGCCATATGTGGGTGCTGGGAACTGAATGTGGGTCCTCTGCAAGAGCAGCTGGTACTTTTAACCACTGAACCATCTCTCCAGCCCCTTTTTTAATTTTTAAAATTATGTTTTATTTATGTGTATGTGTTTGGGTGCTTGTGTGCAGGTCAGAGGGCAACTTGTTGTAGTTTGTGTTTCCTTCTGCCTTGTGAGTTAAGGGGTTTGAATCAGGTCGTCAGGCTTAGAGGCAAGCCCCTTTACCCATTTAGCTGTCTTGCCAGGCTAGCTCCTAGTTCTTTACCACAGTATAAAGGCAAAATTGATACCTCGTTTCTTAAAGCTTCTTTTTTAATTGATTGATTTATGTTGTATATGTATGAGTGTTATGCCTGAATTGCATGTAAGTGTACCTGTCTTATGCAGACCCACAGCCCAGAAGAGGGTGTTGGTTCCCCTGGAGCTGGATTTTAAGAACAGTTGTTAGCCACCATGTAGCTGCCGGATTTTGAACCTGGGTCTTCTGCAAGAGCAGAATTTGTGAATTCTTAACCTTTAGGCCTTTAAACATTTAAAGGTTGTAGAAAAAGGACATGGTAATACAGAAAAAGGCCCTGAATGCAAGGCTAAGATTTAATTCTCTGGATAGCACGATTTTGCATTATGTGAAATGGGTGTTAAGCAGCAGTGGTAGTGTTTTAGGAAGATTGAGATGGTAATAGGAGGTTGGAACAGGTAAAGGTTGATATTGAACAACCTTGTATTTTGTTTTTTTTTTTAGGTAGGGTCTCAGTAATAGTCCAGGATGACCTTGGATTCACTGTCCTTGTGCTTCATCCGCCTGAGTGCTGGGAATATAGGTGTGCACCACTGTCCTTGTTCTGGATGACAACTTTTTAACAGCCCCATGTGAGCCATGTACAAGAAGTTATGGGGCCGAGGTGCAGCTCAGTGGTAGAAGCTTGCTTAGCATTCGTGAGGCCTGGGTTTGAGCTCCAGGAGCTCTAGCACTGCCAAAACCATACAGAAAGAGGTAAGAGACTGAGGTGGAGAGAATTTGTGGATTGAATTTCAAATCTTGGGTTCCTGATTAAAACGAAGTAACAGGAAAAGAAGATTTGGGACCAAGGTGATGAAATTTGGTAGTGTACATTTTGAATTTGAGGAAAAGACAGAATATCCAGGTGGGACACACTGACAGCTATTACAGTAGAGAGAACTCAAGATAGGAGGTGTTTACTTTGGGTGACACCTTTGAAAAGGCAAAGTGGAAAGGCCTCTTATCTCTGACTTATTTGGCTACACATTATTTAGCAACCATAAACTTGGTCTTAAAGTCTGTGTTATAGATCTATAACATCTTTTAGGTTGGCTTTCCTAATGATAGGCTGATGATGAAAGCTGGAGGAAGAAGCAAAGCTTTTAGGGTGGTTTTTGATATGTAAGTAGATCAAACTCCATTAGTCCCTTCCTTGGCAGAGCTCTGAGCTCCAAGATCTGATTGTGTGTCTTAAACTTACTGTGGCCTGTCTGAAGCTGAGTCCTATTAATGAGGAATCACATCTGATGAACTGGGTAGTTTTACCCAGCTTTGTTAGTTAATACTAAATTGCAAAGCCTATTTCTTACCTAGGGGGCCTAAACCAGTTGTCCAGCTTGGATCCATCAGTCATCACTACCACACTGCTGTATTAGGCAGGACACCCTAGGTGAGGCCCAATGGTAGAGAACTCTGTAGCAGTGTGGTACAGTCATTATAATGTACTATAATTCACTGTTTTTTTGTTTTTTGTGTTTTTTTAGGGAGGTAGTTGAGCTAGCCTATTACTATGTAGGTAGCAATCATCCTGCCTCGGCCTCTTCAGTGCTGGAATGGCAGCCATGTCTGTCTTGGTTTTGGTGTTTACTTTACTTGTTGGACTGAACTACTATAGGGCAGAGGTTGTTGTGGGTTTGTTTTTTATTTTTTGGTGCCCTTTTCTCTGGACATGTTTGGTAATTATATGCTGATAAAATGTGAAAAAGCAGAAGTTCCTGAGTTTGCCCCTCAGGTGAAGGAATGCTTTTTATAGCTCAGCTACAGGTAGAGATCACAAGGACTAGGACAGCTGGTTTGTATAGGTATAACTGAAGGACAAACACTGAAGGGCATGGTAGTGCAGGATTGTGTGTTTCAAGCCAGCTTGGGCTAGCATGAGACACTGTCTCAAAAAGAAACCATAACAAAGGGACCTAGTTCTAGGTGGAGAGCTGTCTTTCTCAACCAGTCAATGGTAAAGTCTAATACGGGATATGTCAGGAAGAATTGAGAGCCAGAGATGGTAGCAATGTTCAGTGAGCTTTCAAGTTGTAGGCACTTGGCTATCTAGTTCCTGAATTTAATCCTTACAGATCTGTGGGGGAGTGGCCAGTTTTTTGTTTTTTTTTTTTTGAGACAGGTCTCACAATGTAGTCCTAGTTGGCCTAGAATTCACTATGTAGACTAGGCTGGCCTCAAACTCACAGAGATTTGCCAGCCTCTGCCTTCTGAGTGCTGGGATTAAATAATAGCCTTTAAAAAAATTATTTTTATTTTATGTGTATGAATGTTTTGCCAGCATGTATGTAAATGCACCTATGTTGGGAAAAGCCTTAAAGGCCAGAAGAGGGTTATTAGATCTCCTGAAACGAGTTATGGACAGTTGTTAACCACTGTGTGGATGCTGGGAATTGAACCCTGATCTTCTGCAAGAGTAGCTAGTGCTCCTAACTGCTGAGCCATCTCTCCAGCCCGGTGTGTTTTTATCTCAGGGTTTTATGTGGTAGTGTGAGAGCTATGACTTTGTAGAGACGATGAGTCAGTGTAAAGTGGTCACTGCCAGCAGACTCTGCTCTGCTGCTGCTTTTATTCTTTTTTTGGTGGGGCCTGCTTCTGGAGTCTTCTTTTTAAACAACTTTTTGGCATAGTGGAATCGAATTTAAGATCAAGTTGCTATATGCTTCCATCAGTGATCTAGTAGAGGAAGGAAAGAGTCTTATCAGCTGTAGAAGTTACCTGTTATACAAGTACTTTGACACATTTGTGAAAAACTTTAGGTTTTTAACTTTAACTTTTTTTGGCGGGAGGTCTATTTTTGAGGGGGGCTCTTTGTTGCCCCAGTTGGCCTGGAACTTGCTATGTAGACTAGTCTGGGCTTGATCTCACAAAGATCCTCCTGCCTCTGCCTCCTGAGCATCAACCCTAAAGGTGTGTACCTGTCTCTTGTCGTTTATTTTTGAGGTAAGGTCTGGCTGTAGAACCCAGGCTGGCTTTGAACCCATTGAGATTTTCCTAGGATTATAGGTGTGTACCTCCTACCTAAGCTCTAGGATCATAGGTGTATAATGTATGTACCACCATGGCTCGATTTCACGCTTACTTAAAAAGTAGGATCATGTATATACTTTTCATGACTTTTGAAAAAGAGTATCTTACTGTGTAGTGCATGGTGGCCTTGAGCTCTTGATGCTCCTACTTTTTGAGTGCTGGAATAACAGGTGTGCTGCTACACCTGGTTGTAATATTATAGTCTTAATAAAGGAAAAATGCAAACCATCTCACCAAAGTAAGTTGGGTATAGTAATGCCAAGCTGCACTCCTAGCACTCAGTAGGCTGAAGCAGAATTATGAGTTTGAGAGGTTGTAGAGAAAACTTGTGTTAACTTACCTCACATACATAATAAAAATATAAAATTATTCATAATTTGATTTAATACAGAGCGTTACTGTACATAGTTAGAAACTTCAAAGCCCTTGTTTTTGGGCCAGATGGAGGTCTATGGAGGAGAGTGAGGGAGAGTAAATTTTGGATTGGGGGTGGCTTGTAAAATCATCCCTGTAGTGAGCTGTTAAACCACAGACAGACTGTTACCAGACACAGACAACAGTACTGCACATACATAGTAAGCCATTTAAATGAATTATTGTTTTTTTTTTTTTTTTTTTTTAAAGTTTATTTTTGAGATGAGGTCTCGTTTATGTAGGCCTGTCTAGCTTGGAACTCACAGGGCTCTGTTAGCCCCTGCTTCCCCAGTGCTGGGATTAAAGGCATCCACCCCACCACACTTGGCTTAGCCTGAAACAGTAATTTTTTTTGGCTATTCGAGACAGGATCTCCCTTTAACCAGAGTGCCCTATATTGCTGAGGCTGGTCACAGAGGTCTGCCTGCCTCTGCCTCCTGAATGCTAAGATTAAAGATGTGGGCCACTACAGCCAGCTTAAACAGTATTTTTCATAATTTAGGATTTTTTTTGACTAGCATTGAAAATTTCATTGTGCAAAGCTAAAGGTTACGTCTTCAGCTTGTGATTGTTGTATTCTTATTATGAAATCTGTTTTCTCTGTAAAATGCTGCAAGATAGAGTGGATGATGAAATAGGGAAAAAAATATAAGGTCTAGAGTTGAACTATGGCCGCTGTGTTGGATTATACAGTGCAGAAGTAGAAGCCCTGCACTGGCACAGTGCTATAGAGCTCACTCATTCTGCTTGTGGGCTTTGGTGTGGATCTGTCACTATCTACTGGGTTGACAACCAATGAGATAATGGAACATTCTTGTTGACTCTGTACTGTTTTCTCTTTTTTTCTTATCCATTAGGGTTTTTTTCTCTGTATTCTGAGTTCATAAGACTAAAAGTTAGATACTTGGTCAGAAGAATTACCACCAGCCCTTTGACTATATTCTTTAAAAATTATGGTTCTAGGGCTGGGGAGATGGCTGTTAAAAGCACCTACTGCTCGTCCATGGTACCTGATTCCTGATTCAAGTTCCTAGTACCCACTTGGCTCACAAAGTTTGTAACTCCAGTTCTACGTGGACCTGATAACCTGTGTTGTCCTCAGGACTTGCACTTATGTGTTCATACCACACACACGGACATATACATATTTAAGAATAATAAAATTCTTTAAAAAGTTATGGTTTTAGTTGGAGAGATATTTCCAGTGGTAGAGTGGCCCTGGATTTAATCCTTAGCATGTGGAGACATACACACACGAGAAGTCAAATGATTTTTTTTGTTGTTTTGGGACAGGGTCTTACTGTGCTGTCCTTGGTGGCCTGGAACACATTACATAAACTAGGCTGGCTTGGAATCAGAGATTCATCTGACTGCCTTCCAGGTGCTGACATTAAAGGTGTGCATCACCACACCAGGCCAAACACCTCTTGATAATACTGTATGGAACTTGGTTCCAGGGCTGGAGAGATGGCCCAGTGGTTAGGAGCACTGGCTGTTCTTGCAGAAGATAAGGTTCGAATTCCAGCACCCACATGGTGGCTCACAACTACCTGTAGCTCCAGTTCTTGGGGTTTCCAACACCCTCGTTTTTCCTCTCGGCATTTCATGACACAGGTGCACTTAACACACATTGCAGGCATAACACTCATACACATTTAAAAAAAAAAAAAAGAACTTGATTCTCATGTGCCTTCTGGATGGCACTTTTTTTTGTTTCTAATAGTTTTTGGTAAGGTGTTAGGAAACAGTATGATAAGTGCTAGTGAGCTGTCACAGTGGAAAGAGAACTGAAGTGACGTCAGAACTCATCCTAAGTTCACAGTCAGCCTAGCCTGTATAAGACCCTGTCTCAATGCGGAAAAAAACTCAGAAAGCCTGGAGAAGTAATGTATACTAGAATTACAGGTTATGCAGTTTACTTTGAGTATCTGTGTAGCTAAAGAAAAGAGAATAGGATGAATCATGAGATTCATAGTGAAAGAAAAACATAGCAGTTAGGAGAACTGTTTTAAATCTCCATGATTGGTGAGGTTGAGGCCTTTATAGGCATAAAATAGGATGTTACTGTTTTTATCACAGCTTTCTGTGGTTACAGAAGAGACACATTTGTGCATATGATGTTCTCAGGCAGCTGCACTTGTTCAGTACTCTCACAACTACACGCACATCCAGAGAAATAAGGCCTGCAAGCACAAGGCCAGAAGAGTGGGGCATGAGTGCCCATGGCAGAGTAGGGAGGAGATTGTTCTCTGAGGAATGATTGTCTCATTTGTGGTTGGACCTATTCTGGAAATTCCATCTAACTATACAGTATCTGGTCCTTTGTGACTGCTTTCTTTTTATTTATTTATTTTACTTTTATGTGTTATGCCTGCATGCGTGTAAGGGCATTGACCCCAGAGGATAGAAGAGGGTGTTAGACTCCCTGGAACTGGAGTTATGGTCAGTTGTTAGCTGCCATGTGGGTGTTGGGATTTGAACCTGAGTCTTCTGCAAGAAGAGCCAGTGTTCTTAACTGCTGAGCCATCTCTCCAGCCCCATGACTGCTTTCTTTGACTTGGCCTAGTGTAAGGGCTCCACCAGCTCAGTGGTTTGCTGCATTCCTTGTTTGTATGAGTTGTCTGGGTTCATCTCCAGCACTGCAAAGGGGAAAAAAGTCATTGTGTTTTTCTAAGTATTAGCACCTCATTTTGTAAGTTGAGCGATCTTTGGGTTGCTTGTACCTTTTTTTTTTTTTTTTAATATTTTTGAGTCAGGGTCTCCCTGAAGCTGCAGTTGACTTGGAACTCATTGTATAGACCAGGCTGACCTCAATCTGTAAGATCTGCCTGCCTCTGCCTTGCGAGTGCTGGGATTAAAAATTTGTGCCACCACACCTGGCTGTTTCTACTTTCATGTGTTACTGGGTAATGGTTACTGGTGATGGTTGGTGTAGACATAAAGCTTTTGTTTCTCTTGTTATCTCAACATTTTATCTTAATTTGGTACTAGAGCATGAACCCAGAGTCCTGTACTTGCTAGGCAAGAAAAGCTTTATTACTCCATTCCTAGGCAAAGAATGCATGAATCTTGGGGCTGGACAGATGGTTTAGTGGTTAAGAGTGCTTATTGTTCTTCCAAAGGACACAGGTTTAGTTCCCAGTACCCACATCAGGTGGTTTACAGCCACCTATAACTTTAGCTGCGGGGATCTGGCATCTGGGTGGCTTACATGTATACAGTAAAATTTCACAGGCGCACAAACACACACACATAAAATAAATAAAAATTTAAAAATGCCTAAATCTCTTAATGTGCAGATACAGAAACAATAGCAATTTATTTTACTAGGCTGGTGTTCTATAGTGGTAGGGGTTGGGAGGATTAATCTGCAACTTCACACTATGAATTTGGAATTTTTCCAAGTTAGCTACAGGTTTTACTGGGGCAAACAGTGGCTTTCTTTTCTCTAGAGAAAGTATTTGCAGACTGGCAGTGCAAATAAACTTGTTTACACTAATAGACGGTGTGGGGGGGATGTTCAAACCTTACAGAAGAAGTGTTTTCAGGGAGCTGCAGACTTTAGCTGCCATGACTATTATATCCAATTGACTGCTGCTGATTAACCAACCAGAATGTTCCCGAGGACTTAACAAGAGAATAATTTGTTAACTTCATTCTAGTTAATGTGTTGTTTAAAAGCACCAAACCTGATGATAAATGGAAAATACTCTTTAACTTCTTAAAGAGTTTATTAATTCAGAGTAAGAAGGTGAGGGCAGTGGTAGGAGAGGTGGTCTCTGTGATCAAAATACATTGTATGGAATTCTCAAAAAATCAGAAAAATAGTTTAGAAAACTTTATCAGTTCAAATTGTTTTTTTCCTCAGTTGTCCCAGGTTGGGGAAATACTATCATTAAGAGTCAGAAGTCTTATAAAATACGAAACAATGAATATGCTAGTCTTTTCTCTGAAGAAAATTTCATGGAGGGAAGAAGACAGTACAGAATTGTTTGAACAGGAATTTCACTGACTTGGTGTTGAGCCAGGGTAGGGACTGTAGTGTTTGTGCAGTCCAGAAAAGTGTGACATTGATTTGTCATTATCATGCGCACTTGCTTCACTTCGCTTATTTCTTGGAAAACAGGCTTTATGCTATATGTATCCAGTGAGTGCTGTACATGGATTATGAATTAAGAGAAATACCACAAAATTGTATATTGCTACAGTGGTGAGGGTTTCTTCTCCATTTTGTGTTTTCCGAAGTGTACTTTAAAAAATTTATCTTTGTGAGAATATGTGATGTGTTATGTATGTGTTCATATGTGAATGCCGATGTGTACATGCCACAGCTCTTGAATGGAGGTCAAAAGATAACCTGCTAGGTCACCTCTCACCTTTCATCTTTTTGAGACAGGGTCTCTGTTTGCTGCTCAGTATGCCAGGCTAGCTGGCCTGTGAGCTTCTGGGCTTCTTCTTCTATGTCGATCTCCCATCACCACAGGAGCACTGGGATTAGATTGCTGTACCCAGCTATACAAAGGGCATTCAAACTCACATCTTCACATCTTCACACTTGTGTGGCAAGTGCTTTTCACTCCTGAAGCCTCAGTCCTGTTTTCCAAATTTCAAATGACTAACGTAGAGGAAAAAACTAAACTGGGTGCTGTTTCACTGTTAAAGCCTCATTCGCCATGTTGAATGGAAGTGGATAGCTAATGCATTTCCAGTAGAATTTTAATAAGAAAGACCTTGGAAAATTATTTTACTTTCTTTTTCTCCCAATTTAGCAATTTCTGTTTTAATAAAAAATCTTACGGGGGCTAAAGAGGTGGCTTAATGGCTAAGAGGGTGTGCTGTTCTTGCAGAGAACCTGAATTTAATTCCCAGCACTCATATTAAAGGTTCACAGCTGTCTGGCAACTCCAGCTCTAGGGGGATTCTGACACCTTTGACTTCTGGGCACCCACATACACGTGCAGAAATCTGCACACAGACATACATACACATAATTTCTTTTTTTTTTGTCTTTGAGACAGGGTCTCCCTATAGCCCCAGCTGGCCTGGAACTCAGAGATACACATGCCTCTGGTGGGATTAAAAAGCCATGTGCCACCATGCCCAGCTTTATATTTTTTTATTTATTGGTCCATATACATACTTTAAAAGTAAAGCACATCTATAAAATCAAGTTAATACTATATTGAGCATAATTCCATTGTTGGGATGGATTGAGTGAATCCACTGAGAGATGTACAGGTACTTTGATTGTAGTATTTTTTGTGTCACTGGATAATTTTCATTTACTTGTTTTCTTGTGTCATAAGTTCTCATGTAGCCCAGGCTGGCCTCAGATTTGCAGGGTAAGAATGATGTTGAACAGGCATGTGCCACTTTGCTCTGTTTTATGTGAGGAATGGAGTCCAGGGCTTTGTGCATGCTAAGTAGAGTACCAAATCCAGGGATTTGTACATGCTAAGCAGAGTACCAACTGAGCTACGTCTCTGGGAGATTGTAGTATTCTTGTGTGTTTCATCGTATAAATAATAACTAACATATACACTCCTGAAGTAGTTCTATTCTCACATGGTTTGAATTACCAAGAACTTGATACAGGCCTTGTGGTACAGTGGGTAGAACCTGAGGACCTCATGAACACTAGGCAAGTACTGTCATGGGGGCAGCCCCAGCCCTCCATGTAGGTTTTGTCATTTTGATTTTATGGATGAGAAAGAGGGTGAAAAAATTAGGTATCATGTAAAAACCTCACAGGTGATAGTTGAGTGTGACTAGTTTGTTTATGCTCTTTCTAACAGATAACTATGTTGGAGACCTGTTATTTATTGTGGGGTAGTCCAAAAGAAGCATACCTTACAAAACAACACAGTATTTTAGAACATGCACCTGAATTTGAACCTAGGGCCATGTACTCTCCCACAGAGCTATATCCTCACATCCAATTCCCATATCATACTTTTTATTCCCCTTTTATTTTGGTCTATGTAGTCCTGTCTGACCTGGAACTCACTATATAGGCTGGCCTCAAACTTGTGACAGTCCTCCTGTCTTTACCTTCTTGGTGTTGGAATTGTGTATGCAAGGCCTAATGTCTTTTCTTTTTTTTTTTTTCATTTACAATAACTTTCAAATCCCTCCCCATAGTGCAGGAGGCCTTGTTTCATGCTTTGGTGCAGGTCATCCACTTACTTTGTGTGTTTGTATATGTGTGTGTTTGTTTGCTTCTTTCTTTATTTGAGAAAGGATCTCTCTGTAAACCAGGCTGGCCTTGACCTCACAGAGATCCACTTTCCTTTACTGGGATTATAGCCATGTATTACCTTGCCTGATGTATTATTCTTTAAAAATAATTTTGTTTTTGTTTATGTGTGTATGTGTGCTACCCTCAGAGGCTAGATGAGGTTATTGGATTCCCTGGACCCAGGAGTTACAGGCAGTTTTGAGCCATTTGATGATGTGGGTTCTGGGAACTGAACCTAGGTCCTTTGCAAGAGCAGCCAGTGCTCTTAACCACTGAGCCATCTGCCCACTCTTACTGGTACTCCATTGTAGCTGTACAGAAGCATTTTCAGGTTTATCAGCACACATGCTATTTTTTAAGATCGTAATTCTGTCTGGCCTAGAACTTATTATGTAGACCAAGCTGGTCTAGAACTCACAGAGATCTGCCTGCCTTGGCCTCTGCCTCTCAAGTACTGGGGTCAGGGGTGTGCACCTCCAAGCCCAACCTACTGTTTTTTTTTTTTTTTGTAGTTTTCTCTTTTTAGACCTCCTTCCCTCTGAATTCACTAAGCCATCTTTTATTTTATTTTGTGCTTTTTATTACTTTAGGTTAGCAAAGAAAGTAATTGGTTTTATTTTGACCTTTTCATACCTCCCTGTTGACTTCCATAGTGGTTGAACCAGTTTACATTCCCACGTCTCCTTTCAGCTTCAGTTAAAATATCTTCATTTCAGACAATTATTTCTGTTAATCCCCCATTTCTCAAGGTTCAGGTGTTCTGCTATAGTTAGTGCCAGTGTGATACTTGGTGTATATCTTACTGAAATACTTAACAACCATCTGGGAGTTGAGTTATTTCCCATTTCACTATTGGGTATTAGCATGCTGTTTCAGTAAACAGTGCGCTGGACTCAGATCCAGACTCACAGAATCAAACTTTCCAGTGATGAGTCACAAGTCATAATTCATGTATTGATTTTCAAGTACTCCCTGGTGATCCTAGTTAAGAGCCACTGGGATGGTTCCTAAAAACATCTTTTAAAGCCTTTTATTTCCAGCACCTGGCAAATAGAACGAACCTTAAAAATAATGAATGAATATGTTATGTCATCAGAGCACATTGAAGAGGTGGAGTGGAGTGTTTTATTTTGAAGAGTGTTAAGGTGTCATTTTGAAGTGATAAAGTTGCAAGGTGCACCGAATGCAAGGTTTTGAGTGCTGAGGTTTGGCTTAAAGGAACAATGAAGGGCTATATTGAAGAACTTTTAAGGAGTTGTGTCTTTGTGATTGTGCCTTTTCAAAAATTTAAATCTTTCAGGGCCAGTGTGCCAGCTCATCAGGTAAAGTTACTTTTTGCCAGAACTTACAACCTGAACTCAGTTCTCAGCACCCACATTGTATAAGGAGAAAACTGATTCCCAAAACTCTTCTGACCTCCATACTTGTGCTATGGCACCTGTGTGTCCCTGTCCCCTGTCCCATACACACAAAATAAATTAGAAATGTAATTAAAAAATGACAGAGATATGCTTTTTAAAAATTTCTGATGATAGTTGGGAATGGTGGCCCATGCCAATAACTCCAACACTCAGGAGGCTGGGACAGGAGGATTGCTATGAGTTTGAGGCCAGCCTTGGGGATAGAGTGAGGCACTGTTTTGTATTTTTAATTATTTATTTTTATTCTGCATATAAATGTTTTGTTTGTGTGTGCCTGATTCCATCTGAGACCAGAAAGGGAGGGCATTAGATTTCCTGGAACTGGAGTTAACAGGTGGTTGTGAGCCACCATGTGGGTGCTGGGAACCAAACCTGGGTCGTCTGTAAAAGCAACAAGCACTTTTTTAAAAAAAATAAGCTTATTATTTATTATTTTTAAGTGTATGAGTATATTGCCTTTTGTATAAATGCAATGCCAAAGGAAGTCAGAACAGGGCATTGGATCCCCTGGAACTGGAGTTACTTAGCTGCCATGTGGGTTCTGGGAATCAAACCTATGCCTCTGTAAGAGTACCCAGTGCTCTTAACCCCTGAGGTATCTCTCCAGCCCCCAGCAGCAGCAAGTATTCTTAATCTCTGAGCCATCTCTTTTATCTCTATTATTCAGGTTTTAAAATACCCCTTACAAATGGTGCTGTAATGAGTATCTTTTTGTTTAGAAATATATGTAATTTGAATTTCCTTTACTTTGTTACAATGAGAATATAGTACCATCCTTTATAATGACACACCTCTTCTGTGTTTATCCTCTCACACCATTTTGATTTTGTGAAATAGCAGTATTACCATGTGATACAGGCTGGCCTGGAATTTGCAATGTTTCTGCCCCAGAATTCTGATGGCTAGAATTGTTAGTCTGTGCCACTGTGCCCAGCTTTTCTCCCATTTTTTAAATGAAGGTATATATTACATACTTGAAGTATAATTTAGTATAGTTTTTTATTGTTGAAAAAGGGGCTCACCTTGTTGCTCAGCTTGGGTTTGAGGGATCTTCCTGTCGTAGCCTCTTGAATAGTGGTGACTACAGATGTATACCACTGCATCTGGCTAGTATAGAGTTTTTTTTCCATTTTATGTGTTTTGCTTTGCATGTATGCAAATGCACCCATGTTGTACAATACTCATAGAGGTCAGAAGAGGGCATCAGATCTTTGGAACTGGAGTAATGCACAGTTTTAGTCACCATGTGGGTGCTGAGAACTGAACCCAGGTGCTACAAGAGCAGCTGTATTTGTAAAAAAGCTTTATTATTTTTAAAATTTTGTGCATGTGTATTCAGTGTCTGTAGAGTTTAGAAGAGGAGGGTCAGTTCCCCAGGTGTTAGAGTTGTGAGACAGTTGTGAACTGCCTCATGTGGGTGCTGGGAGCTGAATTATGCCCCCTTAACTGCTGAGCCATCTCTCCAGCCCAACATACCTTTTCACTTTGTTTATTTGTTTGAGACTGGGTCTCCTTGTAGCCCCAGCTAGCCTAGAACTTGATGTGTAGACCAGGCTAACCTTGATCTCACAGAGATCACCCTACCTCTGTATTCCAAGTGCTGGGATAAAAGGTGTACACTGCCACACCTAGCCATATAGTTTTTAAAATTTTGCTAAATATATAATAGTAATGTACTCCCACAGTCTGGTCATAGATTGTTAAATCATTCCCTAAAGTTGTCTGGTTTCTTCTGTAGTCAACTCCTACATCTTTTCTCAGCTATTGCTCTGTTTTCTGTCTTTGCAGTTTTACTTTTTCCATAGTGTCAGATGCCATAAACAGAATTATTTAGTGGATTTTTTTTTTTTTTTTGAGATCTTACTTTGTAGCCTGGGCTTGGCCCGCCTGGAATTTACTACAGAGACCCAGCTTCTACCTCCTCAGTCTTGGGATTACATGCTGGAGCTCCATGTCCTAGTGATTATATCCTTTTGTGTTTTGTTTTTAGTATTTAGTGAGTATTATTTTTTAGCTTCTTTGAGGTATGTGTTTGAGGTTTGGTTGTTGAATGGCATTTCATTACATGTTTATATAGAGTCTTATCTATGTGTTTGTATGCTTAATGTCTCCTGTGGTTGAAGTGCTCAGTACAGTGCTTGAAAAAGATTGTGTAGATGTCATATTCTGTCCTTTTAAATCCTGTACACACAGGATGTGTGTACTCAGGGTTGCACAGTGAGCATGTTTATGTGAAGGCCAGAGAACAACCTTGGGTGTTAAACTGCAAGAGCTTTTTAGGAATCATGTGGGACGTGGGAGGGTCTCAGGTAGCTGAGGCTGTAATCTTAACTGAGCCAAGGATTTCTGATCTTCCTTCAACTCCTAAGTGTTAGGATTTTAGGCCTGCCTCACCATACCTAGTATCTTACCTTAGTTTTTTTCCTTTAAAAATTAAGATTATTATTTTTTTTTTTTTTTTTGTGTGTGTGTGTGTGTGTGTGTGTGTGTGTGTGTGTTTCTGTCTGCCTGCCTGCCTGTGTGGTTCTTGACTGGAAGCCAGAAGATGTTGCCTGTCTTTATCACTCTCCCATTTATTCCTTTGAGGTAAAGTTTTGTCCTGAACCCAGAGTTTGCGTTTTCTCAGCTAGACTGGAACCTTTCCTGCCCCAGCTATCCTGCTGTTACCCCCTTCTTTTCTGGAGCCATGTATAGGATTCTTGGCTGGTTACATACATGGGTGCTGGGATCAGAATTCTAGTCCTAATGATTGTACAGCAAGCATATTTTATTTACTATGTGAGTCATCTCTCCAGCTCCACCTCTGGCTTTTTGAGACAAGAGTTTCTTGTATTCCAGGCTGGTCTCAAATTTGCTGCTTAGCACAGAATGATTTTGACTTCTGATCCTCTTCCCTCTGCCTCTCAGGTGCTGGTATTATATTGTTCTCTACCATGCCCCTTTAAGTAGTGTTAGAGATGGAACCCAGGGCTTCTTGTATGCCAGGCAAGCATTCTACCAATTGAGTTTAACATCCTTAACCCTTAAATATGGTTTTATTCCTATTTTGGTTTCATAGGACTTTATTAATCAAAGTACTAAATCTGATTTATCCATATTTCCTTTTTCCTCATAACATTTATGTCAAGCTAGTCAGTATTTCTAGCATGTGGGGATGAAAATGTGGCTTTTAGGGGAGATTCAGTTGTCTTTAAGGGTGTGGCCCCAGGTAGGTTGACTACACTCTAGTAGATGGCCCCATACCCATGGGCAGCACATATCAAACTGGGTGGGAAAGTGGGGAGGGATCTGAGAGAAATGGGGATTAAATATGACTAAAATACTTCATGCATTTGTGAAATACTCAAGGAATTAATAACAGTATATTAAAAGTAACCCATTTATAGAATTCCTTTTATAAATTTGAGAAGAGATTTTTGTTCATTTTGTGGAGGTCCCAGGGCAACTTTGAGGAGTCAGTTCCTGCCTTCCACCTGTTGAAGCAAGATCTTTCTGTTTGGGTTCTTCAGGCTAGCTGACCCTCCAGCTTCTGGGTGATTCTGACTTCCACCTTTCCTTAAGAGTTCTGGGATTACAAGTGTGTCCTATCGATTCTGGCTTTTTATGTAGGTTTCCAGTATTAAGTTTGGGTGGGCAGGGTTTCATGGACTGGTGATTTTGCCCACTGAGACATCTCCCTGGCCTGACTTTCCATTGCTTTAATATACTATGTTTTATTCATTCATCAGCTTTGATGTTCATTTGAGTTTGACAATTTTTCTTTTATTATAATCTTTCTGGAATAAGTTCTTTTCAGGTTCATGTGCATTGTTTATACCACTCCTGCTTTGTTTCTTTTTTTTTTGAGATAGGGTCTCCCTGTAGTCCCAGCTGTCCTGGAATTTACTATGTAGATTAGACTGGCTACGATCTCATAGATATCTGCCTGCCTCTGCCTCTGGAGTCCTGGGGATTAAAGGCTCAAGCTTCATCTTTAGTTTTTTTTTTTTTTTTTTTTTTTTTTTTTCACTTTTTTTTTGTGCTGGGAATTACATTTAGAGCCCCAGTGCATTGTAAGCTTGTGTTCTACAACTTAATTTTTCTTTGTCCTTTTTGAAAACTGCGTTTGTCTCCTGTCCCTGGAACTTGTTATGTAGACCAAGGTGATGTCAGTCAGTCCACTTGCCCCTGCCTTTCAAGTGCTGGTATTAAAGGCCTGAGCCACCACATCTGGCTGTTCGCTAATGTTTTTTTGGTTTTGAGGTGGTTGAGGCAGAGTCTCACTGTCGTCCCAGCTGGGCTGGAACTTGCTATGTAGACCAGGCTGGCCCTGATCTCACAGGGATCTACCTTCCTCTGGTTCCTGAGTGCTGAAATTAAAAGGAGAGCACCACCATGCCCAGCCAGTTTTTAAATTTTTAAAAAAGGTTTGTATATGTGTGTGTGTGTGTGTGTGTGTGTGTTTTAATGTGTGTATGTCTGTGTGTTTATTTATGTGCTTATGTGTGGGCGTGCACACAGAGGCCAAAAAGACATTAGATTTTCTGGAGCTGGAGTTATATGTTGTAAGCCAACCCTTGTGGGTCCTGGGAATCTTAAATCTGGTCCTCTGGAAGAGCAGGAAGTGCTCATAGCTACTGAGACATCTCTCCAGCCCCTTCAATTGTTTTTTTGCTCATAGCTTTTATTCTTTTTCCTCAGAGCAGCTCTTTTCCACTGTATTGAGGATTTCAAATAGTAGACTAGATATGTCCATGTATATATTTATTTTCTCTAATAGAAAATTATTTTTACAAGTGTTTTGCATATCTTCAGAATGATAGTTCCGTTTCCTAATTAAGCAGATTTTTTTTTGTTCTCTTCATGGTCTCAGGATTGCTTATTTCCTCTAGCTCTCATTGGATTAACAAAAAACAGTCCTAGTGCCTGCCCATAAGTAGCTGTGTAGGTCGGCAGATGCTCTTCTGGTGGCATGATTTTGGTGCTGCAAGGCTCCTTTACTTACTAGTTTCTTATGGGTTTTCATCTAGTGTTGCTTTTTGGATCTGGATTAAATATTTTTTTCTTCTTTGCTTTTTATTGGGTAAGTTAGAATTAACTCAAGTATTGGATCTTTAATATAGGATACAAGGCAAGCAAGAATCAGATTCAGGAGCTAGCCTGTCTGTGTGACTCAGAGTAGGTTGGTTAATTTTTTTTTTTTTTATAGGTAGGAAGAGGAACTAATTTAGAATTATCTCATAGTTTAGGAATTAGGCAATACACACTGCTAAGGAAGTAGCAAATACTAGCTGTTATAACTTATTATATATGGCACAGGAAGCTGATCTGTTTTAACAGTGCTGTCTTTGGAAAGTACCTGATATCTCATAACTAACTGAAGTTTTGTTATTTCCTGGTGTATATCAGCCCTTATCAAAAATAGCTACAGAGTGAATATCATTGCTTATCAAGTTTATTCTTAATTTTTGTTATTAATACTAATCTGCTACAAAGATCTTAATTTGAAAATGTTTTAGTTAACTAAAATTTCAAGTAGTCCCTCTATGAAACCCAGGTTGGCGTAGAGCTCACAGTGTAGCCTAGTTCAACCTTAAACTGTAGTAATCCTCCCACTGTAGCCTTCCAAGTGCTGGGATTGTAAGTCTGTGCCAACTTGCTTGCTCTTGAAGGTTTTCCTTTTTTTCTTCAAGACAGGGTCTTGTATTCCAAACTGACCTTGTCTTAGAGGTAGGATCACAGTTGTGTGCTGCCGTGTCAGACTGTAGTTTTAGAAGTTTTGTCTTTTGTTTTAAATTTATTACTGTTATGTGTGTATTATGTGAATTTGGGCTTGAAGCGAGGTCAGAGGACAGTTTTCAGAAATTGGTTCTCTCCTTCCACTGTGGGTTGTGGGGATCAAATCAGGTCCCATTTTTACCCATTTTATACATTTTTACTCACTCCAGTCGAAGTACTAGAAATTTTTCTGCTTGTTTATTTTTATTTTATGTGTATGAGGTGTTTGAGTGTTTGCCTGCATGTATGTTTGAATGTGCACCACATGGGTGTCTGATGCACGAGGAGACCAGAAGAGGACACTGGATTGCCTAGAACTGGAGTTATAGATGGTTGTTTCTATGGGCGTGCTGGGAGCCAAACCCAGAACCTTTGCTGAGATATCTCTCCAGTTCAGCTCTAGAAATTTTAAGTTAACATTTGGGTATGTTGCCTTAGCTGTTATGTGTGTCCATATGGCATATCTGTATTTCTCTATTTTTTTTTCCCCTAGTTTGAGTACTTGTACAGGACTGGAGTCCTTACACATACTTGTATTTTCTTCTTTAAAAATTTAAACATGTTTTAGATAGCTGGATCAAATTTTCCTTTTAAAATATTTTATTATTATTTTATGTGTATGAGGGTTATGCTTGTGTGTATGTAAGTGCAGCCATTTCATGCAATGCCTGAGGAGGTCAGAAGAGGGGGCCAGATTGCCTGGACCTGGACTTACTGACTGTTGTTAGCTGCTATATGAACCATCTCTTTAGCTCCAGATTCCGTAAGTGAATACATGTATTTATAATTCTTACAGTTTTGTAGTTGTAGCTATTTTTCCCGTAATAGTATCAGGTTGTAGATCTTTGTCAATAAATCTTTGCCCATATTTCTGTATTATTTGCTTAGGATAAATTCCTGGAAGTCAGTTTACCTAATCAAGGGTATAGATATAAATAACACTCATAATACATACAATCAGATTCCTAGAAAAGCCAAAGAAAGCTTGATAGTACCCTGTGAAACAAGATAAGAGTTATTTGAAAGAAGCTGATTCTAGAAGTATCATTTCAATCTTGCCACTTTTATTTGGTATCTTGTCACTCTTAAGATTCAGCGTAGGGATTGGAGGGATGGCTCTAAAGTTTAAGAGCAATGGTTGCTTTTGCAAAGGACCCAGGTTCAGTTCCCAGCACCCACTTGATAACTAACAGTTATCTGTAACTCCAGTTCCAGGGTATCCCTTCCTGGTCTTGAGGTATTGCACACCCATGGTGTAATTACTTACATGTAAATACTCATACACATGAAAATAAATAAACCATCTAATTTCTGAAATCGCAAATTGAAATCAATGCTGCTAGATGTTCTAGAGATTACTTCTAGGGAATTAAGGCCTATCCCCCTGGTGCTATTGCCCAGGTTCAGTGCCAAGCCACAGTATTCAAGAATGAAGGAGAGAGATGAGTCACAGCTTTCCATCTCTCCAGCTCTCCACCTCTTGGCTCTTAAGAATGGGGAACAAATCAGGTGGAGATATGGGCAGGTGGAAGGTTTTCTGCTTTGTAGATTCTGTCCTCCTAGTCAAAAGCTTTAACACTTGAAGTCTTTTTTTAATAACCATTGATTTTTACTGGTAGCATCCTGCATCCCTTTCCCTCCTCCTCTCTCCTCCTCCCCCTCCCTCCTTCTTGTATCCCCAGCTGGCCTGAACTCATTATGTAGACAAGGCTGGCTTTGAACTCAGAGAGATCCACCTGCCTCTGCCTCCAAGTTCTGGGATTAAAGGTGTGCAGTATCATCATGCCTGGCTGCAGCCAGTGATCCTAACTGCTGAGTCATCTCTCTCGCCCCTTTGTTAGTTTTTTAAAAATTTATTTCTATTTGAGTTTTTAAAAAATTTATTTCTATTTCTAGACATGAATGTGTAAGTGTATATTGTTAATACACGTCCCTTTGGAGACCAGAAGAAGGTGTCAGATTCCCTGGAACTAGAGTAACAGACAGTCATTAGCTGGCATGTGGGTGCTGGTTACAGAACCTGGATCCTCTGCAAGAGCAGCCTGTGCTCTTAACCATGGAGCCATTTCCATCTCTCCAGCCCTTGGTTCTGGTTTTAACAAAGCAACAGAAAGCAAACTAGGATAGCAAGTCACAGGTCATTTCTGGGATTTTGTCTTCCTAGGGTGGAATTGACACCTGGCTTTTTCTTGTTTTTGAGAGAGGATGTTCCTACCTACTCCTTACCTGATTCCTACCTACAACGAAACAAAAACCAAAAAGGTCTGACTAAAATTGAAGCAAAATTCACCAAAACATTAATTTCTCAAACTCAGTTATTATACTTGACACCTATTACTCTGAGATAGTTTCACTGTGGACCCTTGCCTGCCCTATGTAGACCAGGTGGGCTTCAAACCCACAGATCCATCTTCCTCTCCTTCCTGAATTGTAGTATTACAGTTGTGTCTTGACCTGGTGACTGCTTGCCTTTTTTTTTTTTTTTTTGCTTTTCCCCAGTGTTACGGATTGCTAGGCAGGCACCATCAGTTCATTTTTGTTCTTGTTGTTTTTTTAAATTTAAATGAAGAGTCTGTTATTTGCACATTTTTGTTCCAACTCACTTTAAGAACTTTTGGGTAAACTTTCTTGATTTCCATTTTACCTTTTCTGTATTTTTTCTCAAGATTGATTTTTTTTCAAATGAAACTGTTGACTGTTTGATGTGCTCTCTACTGGCAAATAACCATTTCTTTAGGCAAATATACTCTGTAGAGAATAAGCCACTTAACTGGATGGCTGTAGCTATTATAGGAGCTTTCGGACAAACAACATGAATTATCATCTTAAGTTTTATATTTATTGACCTCTTCATTAGAAATGAACTAATTTTTCCAGTTATAATGGCACTGTCTTCATTATTTATTTCAGCTTAATCAGGTTTGGTGAAATTTAGAAAAAAAAACTGGCAAAACAAGTAATTGTGGGCTTTGTGAGTTTAAATTATTGTGTGTATTATCATTGGCTAATTTTGAAAATATATTTGTACTTTTCATTTTCTGAATTGTTTTCATGTCTTTGAAGAAAGTGTGTTTATATGAGGTAAATATTCTGTTGGTTGGTAAGGTAAATGGTTAAAAATAATTGCAGTTTTTCACTTGGGGCTGCTAACTATCGTAAGCAGAATGTCATCAAAGCATTGGGTTAACCTGTAATCTTTAATAGTATTATGTTGAACTCTGGCCAGCCTGGAACTCACAGAAATCTTGCCTTTGAGTAGTCCAGGTTGGTCTGGAACTCACTGTGCAGCACAGGCTTGTATGTCATTTCATTGCTAAAGGTGCTAGTAATTTTTAATGATTAGTAAGAACAAAAAGTAGAAGTTTAACTTAGTTCTGGCTTCTGTAAACACTTCATTTTTTTCCCCCTCCTGTCTTCATGGAAATGAAGAAAAAAATAGTGTGGTAAACACTAGTTGGGTCACCAGCTGCTTAATACCAGTTGTGGAATATCTGTGCTTATGTTTTCTGGCAGGGAGAAGCAGTAAAAGATGGGAACTTGGACATGTTCCACTCTGCTCTTTATCATCTACAGGACTTTGCACATGTGACTTCTGAACCTGCATTTCCTTACAAACAAAATGGGTCAAATGTAGTTCAGTGACTGGTGTCTTGTGTTGATATTGACAGTAAATAAGTAGGGGAACATTTACCAATATGATTATATAATAGAGTTTGCAACAAGCTAGGAGTGGTGTTTGGATTTTTTAAATTAATTTTTTAATTTACTTTTTTATTTTAGCAGGGAGCAAACCCTGATCATGCTAATTGTGTTCTCTACACCTGAGTTATATATACTCTTAGCCCTATCTGTCTCCCGCTCTAACCCCCCCGAAATCTCTCTCTAGCTCTGGCTGACCTGGAACTTGTTATGTAGACCAGACTGGCCTCACCTCCATCTGACTGGAATTAAAGGCGTGTGCCACCATGCCTAGCTCTGGTTTTTAAATTTTATTTTTAGCTCAGTAATTAGAAAAGAATGCTTATTCATGTTTTATTTTAAATATTTTATATTTATTGGGGCTGGAGAGATGCTCAGCAGTTAAGAGCATTGGCTGCTCCTCCAAAGACCTAGGCTTGGTTCCCAGTATTCACACGACAGCTAACAACAAACCCTAACTCTAGTTCCAGGGAATCCAGTACCCTCTTCTGGCCTCTTCTGGCATTGGATGACATGTGTACTTAAATCCATGCAGGCAAAATGCTCAAACACATTAAAAAAAAAAATCACATTTATTTTATTTTTGTATGTATGTGGAGGTCAGAGGACAACTTGTGTGAATTGGTTCTTTCTATCATGTCTTGGGTCTTCAGGGTTGGTGGCAAGTGCTGTTACCCACTGAGCCATATAGATGGCCCAGTCTATTTGAAGGGCCTTTTCTTACAAAATGAGGGTAATGGCATTGTAATTGGGGGTTGTGATTATTAAAAGCTCCTAAAGCCAGAAAGTATTTATAGGACTGGTGCTAAGTCTTAGTGATGTTTTTATTAATAAAACAGGCAGTGGGGCAGAAGATGCTGTACAGGAGACAGTTGTTTTTCCTGTAATGATTAAATTAGGATGACTGCCCTCTCCTTTTTCTGCACATGATTGTTAGGTGTAGAATTTATGACCTTTCTGGCAGGAGTCAGGTGCTCTACAACTGGGTTGCATCCTTAGCCCTCGGACGAATTCTCATATTCAATTTCCTCTTCTCATTGCCCAGATTTCACTTATTTCTTCCTGGCCTTTTCTCACTGGTATCTCCTTCCTAAAATGGTTCCTTGGCATTGGCTCTTGTTATTGTTGGGTCTATGTTAGTAAAATGGAGCCAGCCTGTTTCTTGGAACTTGCATATTAGAGAATCCTCCAGGAAACAGAAGTTGGCATGGAAAGCTGGAGATGAAAATCTTACCTGTCTAACGAGATAACTATTCCAGCAAAGGCAGTTTAGTCTCAAGGTGTGGAAGTCTACACAAGTTAGCAAAAATTCAGAACTTGGTGAGTCCCAGAGCATAGTGTGTCTGGGAGCCTCCTGAATGGTTCTGTACTATAGTCCAAACTGTGCTGCTTCTGCCTGTTCTCTTTTCTGTGCTGTCACCCTTTGCTTATTCACCAGGATACATGATCCGAAGCGGCGTGCACAGCCACCACATCTATGGGGGATTGCAGGTTTTTTTTTTTGAGATAGGTTCTCTTTCTATCCCCAGCTGGCCTGCAGCTGCAAGGATTAGAGTGCTGAGATTAAAGGTGTGTACCATAGTGGCCAGGTTGCAGTTTCTGATTAGGCCAGTTTCTCATTTCTAACCTGTTTCTAGGGGTTAGTTCTTTCCTAGAAGACTTTTGGTAGTGTTTTGAGTGCAGGCATGTGCATGATAAAGTTGCCCTTTTTTGACAGTTTTTTTTGTTACAGAAAATTTTCAAAATGTTGATTTGTTTTTAATTTTCTAAGTATAGCATTCAACTGAGCTAATTCTTAGAAACTTTTCCTGTGGGCTGATGAGTACTGACTCAGTGATACTCTGTTTTGACTGAGTTTAGCTTCTTTGTACATGCAGCAGAGGACTGGTCAGACTGACCAGTAAAGGGATATTTGTTATAAACACCCATGGATAGTGAGGAATAAGAACCTGAGAACTGGAGGCCAGAAAAGCTGAGTCCAGAATGTTAGCTAACCTTGTTTTTTAAGTTTTTATTATTTCTTTTAATAGTGTTGAGGAGTAAACCTTTTATTACTACTCCATTCCCTTAGCCCAGTGATTGTACGGCCTGTTCTGGTGACTGCTCTATATCGTGGCTTGGGACTTAATGCTTGCAGATGTCTCTTTAGGAAAAGGAAATTGTAATTTATAAAATATATTTGTATTTGGATTATTCCCTTTTTTACAGTTTGGAGTTCTCTTGTGCTTGGGCTCAACTTTAGCTTCTTTTTCTCTTTTTTTCCCATTGGACACTAAATTAGGCCAGCAGGAAGACAGACAAATCATTTTTTAAAAAGCTGAGAAAATTAGGTGAACAGAGGAGAATGGTCAAGGAATGAAGGAATTTTAGAAGTGTACCTCATTGATCTTTATGTTTTCAGCAATCAAAAAAAAAAAAAAACCATGAAATGATAACTGCTTGATCTTGGGCATCAAGCAGTGCTGGAGGGGAATTTATGAATGGATGGAGTTGAACATATCACGTGCTGATTTGGCTCAGCATTGAGAAGCTTGAAGAATGGATATACATTGAAATGTTACATTGTGGAAAAGAAGTGGTTCAGGTGATATAAAGCGATGTAGGCACTTCTGGTATTTGATTATGGCAGTGAGAAACTGAAGAGGATACAACCTCCTGATCCCTTTCTTGCCTGTGTAGACATTGACTAAAAATTGCCCTCTCCTTAAGCACAGAGAACAAGGACTCAGGAGGTACTTGAAGACTTCACAGAGGGTCATCTGTGAGGCAGAGACTGTTGAGTAAATCAGTATGGGACATTTTGTTTCAGTCATTCATGACAAATTCTTTGAGTAGCTGTCAGTTGCTAATCACATAGATGAGAAAACAGTGAAGTGTGTGGGTTTCTACTGTGGTCAGTGTAAGGGATATAGGGTTAGGGTTAAGTCGAGCAATGACCATGGGCACGTCAGAATATTATTCTTGGAGATTTGGTAAAAGAATGGTTTCATTTTTTATTTTGCAGTGTTCTCTCTCCTTAGCTTTCTTGTTGAGTTTATTTGTAGGACCTTAAATAGCAAAGCACCTGCTTAATGAGTTAAGTTATAGGACTAGTTCCCAAAAGGGTCTGTTCTTCCTTGTTAGAAGAGAAGGCAGATATTGGGGATCTCAAAAGTAAATCCTGGAATCTGGAAGAAGAAAGGAAATGCCGGAACACGGGTCACGTGTGCTAGTATTGTCCTGAGGTGGAATGAAGAGGCATGCAGTTACTGAATTAGCATGGGCTCTGATGAAGGATCGGGGGCAGCAGAACTAGGCCTGGATGGGGAGAGAAAGTTATGTGTGATTGACAATTGGCCTAAAGAGAGAAAACAGAAAATATTTTTGTGAAAAGAATGGAGATGAAGGAATCTTGCAGACAGTGAAAGCGAGGAAGAAATTAGTTGTATTAGAAATAACTAATCTGCCACTCAAATAGGTTCCTGAAGCAAAGGGAGGTAGAGAGTGCAATAACTTGAGGAGTGCTCTATCTGGGTGGGAGGAGCATTTGTATTGATTATAAGAATTGGCTAGCTTTTCTCCTTTATGGTGGGAATGGTTTTGTTGCCTAGATAAAATATTTCTGAGGGTAGTCTGTGTCTTTATTCTTTGATTTTTACTTGATTCCCATGGATCTTCTTTGGATCATCAGTTTTGTTTTTAAAGAAGAACTTTGGCTGAAAAGTTAATAACCATACAGATAGAGTGCCCGTTATAAACTTACTGAATAGTTGAATACATGTTCTGGAGAATGATTTGGCTTACCTGATTCAGTCAACTATCAGTGTGAAATTTTAAGTGGAGTTTGTGGTAGGCCAGCAAAACCTTCAGACAGGGAGGCCCTTTCTCTGTAATATGTAGGAGATGGTTCATAGGGAAAAGCTTATGGTGTGTGTGTTTTCTAGTGTAGGTGAAGAAGGTCAACTTGAAAGAGGGAGTCCTAACAGGAACGAAAGAGCTAAAGAGGGCTAGAGGAGACCTGAGGGAGATAAGAGGCAAAGCAGAGGGAGAAAAAGAATCATGGGATGGTAGTATAAGGAACAGAGAATGCTATAAAATAGAAGGCACACAGATTAGAACAGTCATTGAGGCAGTCTTTCCTGTGATCCTGTAGGATGCTGAGGCTGGGGATTTCCTGTGGCTGCCTGGGAAGGTGGGGCTTTGCAGGAGGATCTTTGACGTCTTGGCCTGGAACTTGCCATGTAGACTAGGGGGCCTTGATCTCACAGAGATCCACTTGTCTCTGCCTCCTAAGTACTGTGATTACAGGAATGCATCACCTTGCCTAGCTTAGTGTTGTCTTTTTATTTTTTTAACATATTACATTAAAAATTTATTTTGTGAGGGCTTTATGTGTGTATGTATATGTCATGGCATATATGTGGAAGTCAAAGAGTACCCCGTGGGAGTTGATTCTCTTTAATTGGGCTCAGAGGAGGATTAGTTGAAGCCATTAGGCTTGGGGGCAAGCACCATTACCCATTATCTTACAGTAACGAGTAAAGTGGTCTACTTACAGTTGAGTAAGTGGGCCTTAAAGAGGCTGTTAAGATGTGCATAGCAGTACCTAATGAACCTTAATTTGGAGGGATTCTTGTGCTATTTGCTATTTCTTTTCTTCCTGGTTGAGATTCTGGGGACCTCTAAGGGTAGAGAAATGTAAAATTTAACTGTAAAGTTTATAGCCTGTTCCTTTGAGATTTACCAATTAATACTGTGTCAGATTAGATGAATTGCCTAGGAAATACTTGACTATTGGAGCACATAACCAAATACCATTGCTCTTCATTTAGCTTACTGGTCTTTTAATGTGTGTGAAAAATAGCTAACTTAATTGTCATGTGATCTATTTTTTCATGCTTTGAAAATAAAAGGGAATGGGTGGGGATAAAGCTGGGATCATTGCTGAACCTTGATGGTTAAAGGTAAGTGAACATTTAATGTTAGTTATTTGCATTTTATTGTTGTGCTTGTTGCTTCTCAAAGTAAAAATAGACATTCAGTAGTGTGTAATGTGTGTTTAAAATTCAGGATGCTGACTTGAAGCTTTCCCCTCTATTCTGAACACTAGGTACGCTCTATGGATGAACTAAATCATGATTTTCAAGCACTTGCTCTGGAGGGGAGAGCGATGGGAGAGGTAAGTGAGCTGGTGTGGTTGAAAAGTGGGGTGTGTTTTTAAGGGAAGGTTGGAGTTGTCTTTCATCAAATATGTCCGAATCTAGTCTCTAGAAACATGTGCTTGCTTTTCCTTGTTGCCATCCTCATTGTAGGAGTAGGGTGCTGGAGAATTTTGTCAAAACTCTTTATTATTATAAGACTACTGTTACTTATCCTGGTGACTTGAGAACAAGACAAACAACACATGAACATGTTATTGAATATTATATATATTAAGAAATTAGCTATAAGGTGAGGTATGAAAATATTTTTATGTTCATCAAATGTCCTTTTCAATTTTCAGTGGGTAGGCTGTTTGGCAATTGGGAAAGGGAGTTCTAGATGAGTTATTAATCAGAGTATGTTCAGTCACCTATTTTTAGAGTAGTATCTTTTAAAGGATGTTCTTCAGAGCTCTGTTGTGTTTTGGGGGATAGAGGAATAGCTGTTAGGTTTCTGCTCGAATAATCACAGAAGATAAGAGTTCAGAGCCAGTCATCTTTTAGAAAGAACGTATTCAGCAATAAGAACTTTGATTTATTTTTAGTACTCTTTTTGGGTGGGGGGGCAGGGTTGTTTGTTAGAAGGGAGATCAGCTAGCTGATATAGCCAACTTCTGGTGAGTCTGCTTGTTAACAGTAAGCCTGCATTGATGACAAAGATGCTAGACAGTTTGAATGGATTGCTGAAGACCACAACAGTTCCCAGGAGGTCGTTTGCTTGTGGCTCTCATTCTGGAGAGTAACCTTGGGTTTGCTCCTCTGCTTTGTTCAGTATTTTAAAGCCCTCACATCTGTTTTAATGTTTAAAAGGAGGGAGAATAGCTATTTAGATTCTCCTGTATACCATCTATTATGTAACATTTGTTGTTTGGTTTAGGGGATATTATTTGATCCAGGAATTGTGCTAGGTTTGGAGAATTCAAAGTGCAGTCTTCTCCTGAGCTTATAATAAACATTCACTGATTAACTTTGTAAATTAGTTAAAAATCTTTTTGGTGCTTTGTCCTCAGATTCTTGTTCATTTGTTTGAAGAGTTTGCTTCCAGTTTTTCTGAATTATCTTATGATCAAAGAGCCCAGTGTCTTATTATCTTGAGTTTTAAGAAATGCCTAATGGACTGGGTGTGGTGGCACACAGCTTTAATTCCAGAAGAGGCGGTCGAATTTATGTGAGATCCAGGCCAGCCTGGTCTACCCCGTGAGTTCTAGGCCAGCTGGAGATACAGGAACACCCTGTCAGAGAGGGAGGGAGGGAGGGAGGGAGAGAAAGAAAGAGAGAGAGAGAGAGAGAGAGAAAGAGAATGAATGAGAATAGGTATTGTTGTGTTAACTATGCCTGTGTAATATCATTGGAGCAGCATGTATTAATAAGCTAATAAGCCTTGCATGGGTAAAAGACTTTGTAACTTTCTGGAGTATGTTTTGGAAATTAGCAGATTTGTTTGATAGTAAATGTGGTAGGAGAAACTTAATCTTCTTCAATGCCTGTGATTCTGATCTTTTTTTTCATTAAAAATTCAGTTCTAGAGCTGAGTATGTTGGCATATACCTGTAATCCCGTCATTGGGAAACTGAGGCAGGAAGATCTTGAGTTCAAGATTAACCTGGACTTACAAAACATAAAACAGGGCAGCCAGAGTTTCCTGAAACCAATGCTGTGTGTACTCTTCCCCCCTACCACACTCTTTTCTACTTAGAAAATTGGTCACTATGTGTGCAGAGTGGAATCCAATTGGAGATTTGTGTTTTGAAAAGATACAAATTAATACCCTATTACTGTTTTTCAAACATCTCTAAAAAGTTAATTTTACTGGAATATGGAACAGGATTAATAGAAGGTGAATTTTATTGATGGATGGATCAATTTTATGTGTATAAGTGTTATGTGTTTATGTGCACCCACGTTGTGCAGTGCTTGTGGAGGGTAGAAGAAGGGGTGTTAGATTCTCTGCAGCTGGAGTTATGGATGGTTTTTAGCTGCCATGTTGATGCTGGGATTCAAACCATGTTTTCTGTATGAGCAACCAGTGAGTACTCTCTTAACCCTGAACATCTGTCCAGCTCCATTTCTTTCTTTTGTTTTTCCCCCATTCTTTTTGAGACAGGGTTTCCCTGTAGCCTAGGCAGGCCTGGAACTAACTATGTACATCAGGCTGGAACTCACAGAGATCCACCTGCCTCTGCCTCCCGAGTACTGGGACTAAAGTTTTGTGCCACCGTGCCTGGCTCTCCAGCCTCCATTTTAAATTTTATTTTAATCTTATGTATGAGTGTTACTCAGATTTTGTATAATTGACACATTAATGTTAAAGACTTGTAAGCAATTTTTTCTTCCATTATTGGTATTTCTTATATATGTATATAATTCTTCAGAAATGGATCTAGGTTATATAAATAACTAAAAGCACATGCCAACAGTAATGCCCTGCCAGTCTTCTTTTCATTCCTCCCCTCAGTATTCACAGAATAACAGTAGCAACTGCCTTTTGTTAACTACTTAGTAGACATCCTAAGTACTTTGAACATACTAACTTATCAGCACCATAAGAGAATAACTTTAAGGAAAAAAATACCAAGAGAGATGATCTACCAGGGTAATGCTTGTAAGTAATGGAGCTGGTGTAACTTCCCTTCCTACCCACAGCACTTATTCTTAGAGTAAAGATTTTGTTCCTCAAGCACAAGTAACTTAAAAGAAGTTATTTATAAAAGCAAGTTCTTTTTATACTGAAGCATAACTGCAGTGTGTAGGCACAAAAAGGGGTCAAGTAAATATGGAATGCGGTTTCTCTGTTTGAACTCTCCAGCTAGCAGAGGAAACAGTGAGTCTACATGGAAAGAGGAAAAAGTTTATCCTATAGTTGAAGCTTAGAGAAGAAGGACTTGGAGATCACATTAATGTTTAAGAAGGTTAAATAGTTCAAGAAGCATCTTCTGGTCACATGAGAATTTGGACAAGTGCAGATTGGGAGGGTTTTTTTTTTTTTGTTTTTTTGTTTTTTGTTTTTCCCCCTTCCAATGCAGGGGAGATTGGTACAACAGAAAAATAACAGTAAACTTTTATAATACAATCTCAGCTTTTAATTACTTGATTTTTTTTTCTTGTTTAGCAATAAAGCATCTCTAGAAGGGTGTTCATAGAGTATTTACTAAATTCAAGTGAATTGCATGACCATTTAAACTTGGCACAGTATAATTTCTTTGTAGTTACTTTGTGTGTGTGTGTGTGTCGCATGCATGTGTGAAGCTTCATTTGGGCAAATAATACTTATGTACAAGAATGATGAGTCTTTTGACTTCAAAGAGCATTGGTTTCATTGAAAGAAACTGATTTCTAGTAGTTGTTAGTGCTGCTATACTCCTTGTTAAAAGCCTGTATTACATCTTTTGGGGTTACTTAGAAGGGTTTCCAGTATTCGTAGTAGGAATCTTGCTGAGAAGTTGCTACTTAAAATATCACTCTCACAACCTCACTGCTTGTCTGAAGTGCAGCTGTTCTTAGCTAGAGGACTCCTAAGTGTTTTCTCTGCCTCCTAGTATAGAAAGTGAATATAAAAAGTAATCTTAGGATTAGGGTGTTAAATGAAACTAGCTCATCCATGGACTTTCTCCACACCTTTCTTTCAGCTTCAAGTCTTGAGAAGTTTCAAGTCTTCTACCGGAGCCGCCCTAATTGGCTTATGTACTGCATTAGTTAGCTTTTCTAGTCACAGACTAAATACCTGGCAGAAATAGCTTAAGGGAAGAATCATTTATTTTGCCTTTTGAGTTTGGAGAGTAGGAGCATGTAACTGAGGACCTTCTCTATGGCAGACAAGTAAGCAGTGAAACTGGCAGGAGGGAAGAGGCTCCCCAGGGACATGCCCTCACGACACACTCCTCTATTCCCCACCTTCAATAATGCCATGACGTGACTCCATCAAGGAATTAACACGTCATGATGTCAGAACCATTATGATCAGTTGCCTGTGAGATGCCCCTGACACAGAAGGGAGGGGGTCCATTCTGAATCCAATCAGATTTACAGTCATGATTCTACCACATTGACCTGGAATTTTGGGGCTATTTCTACATTGGTTTCCTGTATGATCTTTAAGACCTTTTGGCCCAGCCTATAGGATAGTGTTACTGTCCTTAAAAGCATGCATTTGTGAAAAGGAAAGTTCTTGGAGAAACACTGTCTCTTAGTGCACAGTTAAGCTTTGTTTTCCCTTTTCTTCATTTGTGGGCTTTTTGTTGGTTAGTGTTTTGCTTTTGAGATAGAGTTTTACTCTCCTGGAATTTATTAGGTGTCATAGGTTGGGTTAAAAGTTGTAGCAATTGTGCCTCAGCTTCCCAAGCCCTGGGATTATAGGTGTGAACTACCTGGATTTTCTAACTTTTATAAAGTAACCATTTGTTCCTTTTTTCTTTCTTTTTTTCCTTTTTGGTCTTTTTGAGAGTTCCAGCTGGCCTGGAACTCAGTATGGGACCAGGCTGGCTTCAAACTCACAAATCTGCCTGCCTCTGCCTCCCAAGTGCTGGGATTAAAGGCCTGTGCCACCATAACTGGCCATTTTTTCTTCTTAACAAGAAGAAGATAATGATGGTGGGAGGCTGCCATCTCATTTTTGGATTAAATGGAGTATATTTAGGTAAGTGATCTTTCATCTTTGTTTTAGGACACAGTTACCCTTGGTTTTAAATCTGATTGAGGCAGTCTGGAAAGAGCGCCTGTGTATGTGATGGTAAAGAATCCTGCCCCAATCACTGGAAGAGGAATTAAATTACAGCTATAGCTGTTCCTTAGACAGTGTGATGTGGAAGAGTGGTTTTAGAGGGGGAGAGCATTGGTAGTGATTTGGGAAGCAATGAACTCAGAGAAAGGCAAAACTTGATGAGATGGAGATAGCATAGACCAGAATCCTGCAGGCCCTAATTCTAGTTTTGGTTAAAAGTTTGTCTGGTGGGGTTATGCTTTCTTCTATCTATAAAAGATGTTGGATGAGATAGTTATTAGCATTACTCTAGATTTGAGAGTATTGGAGTTTGACCTTGTACAGAGAAAAGGAATAGTTTTGCATTTGGAGGACATGCCAGATGACATCTAAGTAATGCCATTTTTAGAGTGACTTCCTACTTGTGATTCTAGAACTTTTCACTTAAAAAAAAAAAAAAAAGACATTTGCTTCTTTCCCAGTATGCCTCCTAAATTCAATATGTGGCCCAGGATAACCTTGAACTTCTAGAATGCTGGGATGGTAGGTATATAGCACCAAAGGTTTATGTGGTATTAGGGCTCATGTGTGCTAGGCAAGCACTCTGTCAGCTGAGTTAAATTCCCAAGTCTTATTGGGTTCTTGGGACTCATTTATTGATCTACAGCTGACAAAGTCATCAAAGTGTCTTCAGGGCTCATGGGCTGGCAGTTCTGGAATCAGGGCAAGTGAGAATCTGATGTGGTGTTAAATTCCTTTCCAAGTCTTTCCATTATGGCTAAAAGTGTTGCTTAGAATTACAGAATCTTGATTAGCTAAAAGTGTTTTTATGTACTGAAAAGGGAATTAATTACATTGACGATTCCCCATAAGTAGAGGTCTGTAAGAGTAGCTCAATTGTCTACAAAATGAATTGATAGCTGGAAAAGAGATTTGGAAAACAGATATTGTCTGCTAGCAAAATCATGTGGCTTTTCTTGTAGTGGAAAAGAAAAAAAAGAAATAAAGCACGATAGACAATTAATGCACAAGTATCTGATCAGGAAGTATAACTGATCTTCAGGTTCCAGATTGTGACATTTTAGTGCAAACAACAATGGTAAAAGGCCCCTAATTACATTAACTTAAATACTATTTGATTTGGGGGGCATTTTCTACATCTTGTTCTTAAAATGAAATGTAGCTAGGCCACACTTTCCAAAGAGCATGTCTTAGTAAATGGCTCACTAACTTAATTACTATGTGTAAAGGTGAAGTGGCCCTTATGTGAGTATTGATTGAGGTTGTTCTGGGGCCTCATTAATAATTTTGAGATTGAGATGGGTCATTTTGAGGGAAAAAGTAAAGTGTCTTCTAACCTGGATGTGTGACTATGTCTGATATTTGGAACTTGGCTACTAATTCTGTTCTGTCACTTTGAGACCTGTGTACGCCCACACTTATTCTAACATTCACTCTGTCGCTTGCACTGGGAAGACTAGGCAGACTATCCATTATTTACATTGAATGTGCAAATGCAACAAAATTTGATAAGATCCATGGCCTGCTTAATCTGTGTTGATTACATTTCTACTCTTTCATGATCCTCCTTTGGCCAAAACGTTAATTTTTAAAATGTGTATCAGTATGGCTTTGAAGGGCAGATGTACAAAACAAAAGCATATGTACGCTTCTAGCATCCTATTTATGTGCTGCCATCAGTGGCACTGTCTCTACGAATCTCTGTCTTTTGTTTTGCTTTGTAGTTTTGGAATAGAGTCTTGGCTATGTATTCCAGCCTGACATTGAACTTGTGATTTTTCTACTTCTACCTTGACAATGCTGGGGTTGTCCATGTGTCCCACCTTGCCTGGCTTGTGCCCTTATCCTCATACTCCTTTCCTTTTCTTTTTGTTTGAGACAGACAGGGTCTCACTATGTAATCTTAGCTGACTTGGAACTTGCTGTGTAGATCAGGCTAGCCTCAAACTCACAGAGTTCCCCTTGTCTCTGGTTCTCAAGTTCTGTGATTAAATGTGTGTGCTACTGCACTTTGTCACCGTGCCACTGTGCCCTGGACCCACCCATCCCCCCTTTGTTTTGAAGAATTCTCCAGATGAGAAAATGGATCTCATAACTGTCAATACAGTCAATACAATCTGATAGACTCAGATTCCTTTTTGTTAGGGTCAGAAAAAGAATAGCTACAAGCATATTGAACAAGCACATTTTTTTTTTCTGGCCTTGCTAATCACTTCATAGACAGTACAGTTCTCATGATGGCCGTGCAATACTAGGATCGATAAGCAGGATTTGAGAGGCTAATGTGATCATCTACCAGCTATTTGAACCTAGATGTATCACTCCAAATCCTGTGCGGTGAGCCTACTCTTTCAAAATCTAGCTTCTAGTTTTAGTTCCTCCATAAAGCTCTCTTGTCTTCACCACCTAGAAGATACAGAGGGAATTCATGTAGTGTTGTGATTCCTTCTGTTCTTAAAGCCCTTCCCTTCTTCACAGACAACAGTTCATTTCAGCAGATATTGGCAATATTTAGATGGCCTGTTCTGCCCTCAGGGATGCGAAGGTGTGGTGAGGAGGTTAAATAACAGACAACACTGAAAGCACCTGGCCACTTCTGCAGATAGTTAAATACTTATAAACATGGAGTATGTACTATAAATCAGCAGTGCTGTTAGCCTTTGAATCTGATGTAAAGGCTTTTTGGTTATTATTATTTTTTAAGGCAGCGTTTTGCAGTGTATCTCTGGCTAGCCTGGAACCTGCTATGTAACAAGGCTGGCCTGGAATCTGTACCTCTTAACCTCTGTCTCCTGAGTACTGGGATTATAGGTGTGCTCTACCATACCCTATGAAGGCATTTTTAATAAAGTATCTCCTGTCAGAAGCGGTCAGGAGGACATTTTCTGAGCCATCTACCAGGGCAGGGACGCATCCTTAGTATGCATCCTCAGTATGTATATATGAGACATGATGGTGCTTAGGAAATGGGACTTGTGTTGTGGTCCTTATTCAGGTTTGTGTTAAATTATGTTGTGTGCAATTGTTTGCATTAATATTGCTGGTAAGGAGCCAGAACATCAAACCACTTCATTGAATTTTGATTAATTAATGTATGCTGTGGGTCTTAGACATGTAGAACAAGTCTTTTTTCTGTATTGGTATTTGTTGAATACATAACAGCCATATTACGAAGTAGTCATTTCCTGGAATGAATGAAAAGGGGATGTGTATTTTGTACACTAGGCTTTGAGGTACAATTATGCAATTAGTCAAGTATAAGTCTTTTATTTTTGGCTTTTAGTTCTTGCCTTTTTAAAATGTATGTGTGTCTATGTAAATTTTATTTGTATGCAGTACTAGAAGCCAGAAGAGCGTATCCGATCCCTCACAGCTGGAATTAAAGGAGTTTTCAGTACTCTTGACTTGTTCTGTGGGTGTTGGGATTTAAACTCTGTTCCTCCCGATTGAACAGCAAGTGCTCTTAACCATTGAGTCATCTCTCCAGCTCAGTGTAGGCCCATTTTAACAAGCATCATGAAACACCTGTGACCTTATTTATAGGCAACAACAGATCACATGGTGCTGTTCCCTTGCACATTGTTCCTCTGTCGTTCTGACTCATCTCAGGATTTCAGGAACTTATTGTCAGTCTGTCAAACTTTATGAAGATAGGAGAGAGACGTTTCTTTGGGCTCTGATCCAATAATTTGAAATGGGAGCAGATGAAAACTCAGTGAATTCAAGAGATGGTCAGTGGAGAGAGGATTAATGTGTGCCATGTGCCCCCTCCCCCAATTGATCACAGAATGACAAGAAGTTGATGCTATCAGTGTGTCCAAATGTCTCTGAAGGAATTGCTTCAGAAAGTACAATGTGTTTTGTAGCCTGGTGTTAGGATGAGGTTGTTGACAGTGGTTTTATGTCACAACAGTGAAGAACCGACCTGCAGTTACAGTTGTTGGTTGTCCTAGCAGTGATCAGAGTCTTTGTATTGCTACTTGCTTTTTACCTCCCTTTTGGTTGCTGTTTTTGGTTATTCAGCAACCCACGGTGGATCTTCAGGACACAATAATTTCTTCTGGACTTATGAAACATAAGCCTGTACATGCCCTTTGTGCACTCATTTAATGCTACAGAATAGATTTCCCAGTTAAAAGAACTCCAACAATAAGCTGGCTTCTGTGTACTCAGTGACTGCATTCTTTTTTTAAAAAAATTTTTGTTTTTTTATGTGTATGAATGTATTACTTTCATGTATGTATGTGCACCCATGTTGTGCCTGAGGAAGTCAAAAGAGTTCGTTGAATCCTCTAGAATTGGAATTAATGGATGGCTGTTAGCTGCCTTGTGGGATGCTGGGAACTGAACCTGGGTCCTTTGGAAAAACAGCCAGTGCTCTTAACCACCACTGAGTCATCTCTGTAGCCCCTAGATTTGTTCCTTTGTTCGTTCATTCACTATGTGTGTGCTTGAGTGTTCTTCCTGTGGGTGAAGGTGTCTTTAGAGCCAGAAGAAGGCGTTGAATCTCTCTGAAACTAGAGTTACAAGCAGTTGTGAGCTAACATGTGGGTGTTGGGAACCAAACTCAGGTCCTCTGCAAGACCAGCAAATGCACTTAATTGCTGAGCTATCTCTTCAGCCCAATGACTGCATTTTATTCCTAGTAGTGGACTTTGACTCTTGATTTGAAAAAAGTTTTGTTTTGAAAGTAGGAATTTAGCTCAGGTAGAGCGCTTGTCTAGCATGCACAAGGCCCCTGGATTCTACCCTGCTACCACAATAAATGAATGAATGAATAAGTAATAAGTAAAAACAGCGAGAAAAGCCGAGAGGCATTTAACTGAAGTTCTCTGTTCTTGCAGCTCCCTTCTTGCCTCAGGGCTTCACACCTTAGGTACTATAAACATCCCCTCACAGCATTTTAAAAGTTATTGTGTAACTCTGTGTGTGTGTGTATGTGTGCCTGTGTGTGTTTTATGTGTACCATATGCATGCAGGTGTTGGGGGAGATCCCTTCCCCACTACCAATGTGGATGTTGAGAACTGAAACCCAGTCTTCTCCAAGAGCAGTAAGTGCTCCTAACTGCTTCATCCCCCCATGCATTTAAAGGTTTTTAAAAAAAACTCTGTTTTTTTTTTTTTTTTTTTTTTTGTCCTTTTTTGAAACAGGGTCTCCCTATATTGCCCCAGCTGCCTTGGAATTTGATGTGTAGACAAGGCTGACCTTGAACTCACAGAGATCCATGTGCCTCTGCCCCTGTTGATAATCCCCCCTCCCCTCCCCCTTCCCCCACCAGTGCTGGAATTAAAGGTGTGTACCATCAGGCTCAGCCTGTGTGAAGCTTTTTTAAGATCTCACTGTTAGGGAGCAGTGTGTATATCTTTTTAAAAAACTTGTTTTTATTTCTTGTGTATGAGTGTATTGCCTGTATGTAGACAGGTATACCCATGCCGTGCAGTGCTCATGGAGGTCAAAAGAGGGCGCCGGATCCCCTGGAACAATTGTTAGCTGCCATGTGGGTGCTGGGACTCGAACCTGGGTCCTCTGCAAGAGCAGCCAGTATTCTTCACTGCTGAACCATCTCTCCAGCCCCAGTACTGTGTATATCTTAAAAATATCTTGTAATTTAAATACTAGCTTTTCTTTTGTAATCTTTACATTCTTTTAAAGCAAATAAAGTTTTGTTGTTACTGTTTCTTCCTGCAGAGCATAGAAAGTCTACTGCTCACTTTTCTATCACAGTATCTGAAGTGAGGTTTGAGTTCAGGGTATGTCCAGGCAGTAGCCAGTACCTTCTGACTACTTGACTGAGCCCAAGACACTTCTTTTTCTTGTCCTAGCACCTGGGAGGTAGAGGCAGGTATATTGCTGTAAGAACGAGCCAACCTGGTCTATATAGCAAGTTCCATGCCAACTGGAGATACACGGAGATCCTGTCTTAAAAGTAAAACAACCCCCTTACTTCTCCTAACTAACCAACAAACAAAAAAACCAGATTGTATTATATAACCCAGGCTGGCCTTGAATTTCAGCCTCAGTCTTCTGGGTGCTGGGATTACAGACATGCATTTACTAGTAAAACTGAATCATTCCATAAGCAGGAAAAGTAGTGTTGGTTTTCAGACATACAAGGAAAGACTAAATGACCTAGTCTTGGCTAGGACTGAGTGTGTTAATGTGATTTCATAGTAGTTGTGGAGCTGTTTTTTAAAAGCATTAGATATAGTTCTTTATATTGTTTTTCAAAAGTGTGTAATAACCCAGGGAAACAAAAAGTAGTATAATATTCTACATAGTTATAATTAGACAAAAGTAAACCTCAAAAAAAAAAAAAAAGATTTCTGGTAAAATTAAAATAGGGGCTGGAGAGATGGCTCAGCAGTTAAGAGCACTGGCAGCTGCTCTTGCAGAGGACCCATTTGCCAGCACTCACATGGCAGCTAATAACAATTTGTAGCTCCAGTTCCAGAATCTGGTGCCCTCTTCTGTCCTCCGAGGGCATTGCAGGACATGGGTGCACTTACATACATGCAGACATTACACATAAAATAAAAATAATAGTTTAAAAATGATTTCTACTAAAAGTGAGGTCTCCTTAAAAGACCATGGAAATTAGCAGTAACCAGTTACTTCAGTATAGCAAAGATTTCTAAGCAGTAATTACTCGATCCCAGATTGTAATGATGACTAGTAGAGAAGAAAAGAAATTAGCAGATGTTGATTGCTTCATAGTTTTTATGACTTGAATGAAAAATGGACTAAAAATACTTAAGTCATAAATCGTCTTGGGCAGTCCTGATCTGATGGTGCATACCTGTGATCCTAGCACCTGGGAGGTTAAGACAGGAGGTTTCCAAGTTTGGGGCCAGCCTGGGCAATGCAGAGGGGTGAGGGGAGGGAGAGGGGAAAGGGGAGAGGGGAGAAGAGAAAACAGAAGAGTAAGAAAAAAAGCATCTGTTCTGAGTTTCATAACTGTTTAAAGAAAAGGTAGGTAAACAGGAACTATAAAAATCTGGTAAGATCATGTTCTTCAATTGAAAGAGAAGGGGACATCTAAAACCAGTCAGCTTGCCCTACCTCCCAGGAGTCAGTTTTCTTTTCACCAGTTGGGTCCCAGGGTTTGAACTTAGGTCCTCAGGCTTGTTCCAAAACACCTTTACCAGTTGTTTATTTTGCAGTCTGAACTGTCCTTATAACGATATTTTATAACATCCTCCTTATCAAAAGCCTCTGAGTGGTAGGATTCATAGACATGTACCATCATGTTAGATTTAAACATTTTTGTTGCTGAGATAAATTCTTGGAAATGAACTTGGCTTTTGGTATTCATTCTTTTCCTGACTTCCTGAAAGTTTTTCTAACAGTTCCTGAATGAATTTAAAGCATTGTAAAAAAATCAATTTGTACTTTATTTCTTCACTTTTTGAGACACTGGCTTTCTCTAGCCTCGGTTAGCGTTCTGTTTTAATAAAGCAAAACTTTGATAAACCGAATAGTGATAAACCACCGAGTGTAGGTGGTGGCATTTGTGACTTCACAACTGAGGGACTAGCCAAATCTCTGATGGTGTTAAGACTTTTGAGAAGGGATTTCTGGAAATTTTGTCCTTCTCATGAATCAGGGTAGAACCTGTGATTACTGGTTGTTACAATCCTACATTTCAGTCAGTTCTAAAAGGTCCGTTTTCTGACTTGATGTGGACTTTTGATGATGTAATAAGAGTAGGATGAGAATGGATACCTATCATATTTTTCTGAATCGTACTGTCAATGAAATATCAGTTGTTGGGCTTCCAAATTTGAGTAGGCAGACAGCTGAGTTTGTAAGCATCTCTGTGCATCTTAGAAGCCAGATTTCTGCTGAGTGAGTGAGACAATCTAGATTATATATGTAAGCAGTTACCTATTACTATATTTAAGTATGGGGTTGTTGGAAGGATTCTCTATGTTAACACCATTAGAGAACCTTTTTGATACTTTCCTAGCTAACATTGGTGTTGTCTGGCAAGCTAGTCCTTAGTGATCCCCTTCTGGCTGTAGGTCTGCAAAGCCATAGTCATGGTTCCTGTGTTCTGTTGCTTGGTAAATTCATACTATAGTAGCCTGGCTGATGCTACGCTTGTCTGGTCCACTCACAAGCACACTGGGGTTGGGGAGTCTAGGTGTCACCACTCTGCTCTTGAGTAGGAGTAGCTTTTCACTGTGGGTTGTATATTCCTTTATATGCTTTATGTCATTTGATGTTCATGGTAGACTGTTTCCTAGGTGAGACAAGGAGGCAGAAAAAGCTTAAATTCATAATTGTGGTTTAAAGACAGGTGTTCTGTGATCCAGAGCATTCATGTGTGTGCTTATCACTGTTATTGAAATAGGAAAGGCACCCTGGAGATTCTTAATGTATTAAAGGTTCTTGTTCGGGGGGCTCTGAGATGATTGTGTGAGTGAAACTGTTTGTTTTTGAGTCACATCTCATGCTGTAGCTCAGGCCAGCCTGTACTCTATAGAACAGGTTCTCATTAAATTTTGGGGGGCATTACAGGTATGTGTCATTCCACTTACATTTGAGTGTAGCTTTGTGGTTTGTCTTTTTTTGTTGGTTAAAAAAAGCAAAAAAAAAAATGTTTGTAGGCAAATGTATGTTTTCTGAGTAACTACTTATAGACTAATACTTCTACTTACTTTCTAGAGGCCTCACAGAATACTCACCGATTTAAACTTTTTCTTTATAAACCTATGCTTCAGGGTGAAATATCAAGTTAGGAAATTCCATTCAATGGGACATTACCAGGAAGAGTACAAGGTCTGTTCTATTGCTGAGGGTGACAGACTTATCTCCACCAAGCTCTGATTCTGTTTTAGATCTTGAAACAGACCTTTATTACTAATTCAACGATAACTGGATTTTGACATTGATTCCACTTTAACCAGAATCATAGGAACTAATGTATAAAAGCCAAACTGCAGTACATTAATTAATTGTGAGGAGAAACCCTGGCTCTCAAATGGATGGGGTCATGTGTTCAGTGGTAACTGTGCTAGGCTACCAGGGGAAGTCAGTACCAAGAAGTGGATTAGCTAGCACTGGAGCTGGAATTACCTGAATTTCTTTTAGTGTTTACTGTACTCATGTTAGGTCAACCACTATTTGCCTGGTTTTTTTTGGAGGGGGAGGCAGATTTAGAGATAGGGGTCTCACTATATAGCACCAGGAGAACTGGAGTTCCGTTATGTAGGTGAGGCTGGCCTTATAACACAGAAATCCACCTGCCTCTACTTCCTGAGTGCTGGGATCAAAGTTATGTACTACCACGTCCACGTCCAGCAGTTACTTGCTTTTATGGGTATGGATTTGTTTGAGCTCTTCCCTTTATGTGCTTCATGTCTTTATTCTTTTCAGTGTGCCAGCTGAGTCAGTACAGCCCACAGTCTTGACTCCATCAGGCTCCTTTGTTTTTGTTAGACCAATTCCTGTTACCTTCTTTTAGAATTGTCACATCTAATTCTTTTATTGTCTAGTTTTCCTTTAAAGTGAATTTTATAAAGCTGCGCTGTGATCACTTGCCTTTTGTCATGTCAAAAATCAGTCTTTTGCTAGGTGTGATGGCACATGTCTATAATCCTAGCACTCAGGAGGCTGAAGCAGGAATTGTCTAGAGCTGGAAGTCAACTTGGAGTACATAGTGAGTTCTAGCCTTGCCTGGGCTATCACACCCAACAAAACAAAGCAGGTCTCTGGCTGGGACTGTACAGTAGTAGAGTGCATGCATGAAGCCTTTGGTTACACCCTAAGTGACCCCTCTCCCTGTACCTCAGATCTCAGAAACATAAAAACCCAATTTTTATTTCCAAGTTCTTGTTGGGGTAAGTAGAGCTCTTTTTATATGTTGATTGTATTTAAAGTTTTGGTGATTGAAGTTAGGTATGGCTGAAACAAAAGTTTGGCGACTACTTGCATTTATGTCAGTGTGCTGGTGAATCAGGATGTTGTAGCTTATGCTATGGATGCCATTATACTTCTAGAGGGGCTGTTGTTGAATTTTAGATAGTTCTTGGATAATTTTGTTTTATAATTAAGTAGTTTCCAAGCTCCTTTTCATGTAAAATTTGAAGTTAGATATCATTTTAGTTGATTTTATAAAGTTCAATATTGGCACTAGTCACTCAGTTTAGCAGGTCTTGACTGATTTAATTTTGCAGAGGTTTAAATACCTTAATGGTATTTATAAATGGATTATAAAACAGAGTGAGGGGAAAAAACATGGAATGGGTGGTGGTATTAATTTTTCCTAAGTCTAAAGCACCATTTTACTTTCAGCACTTGGAAGTAGAATAAAAAGTGTTTCTTGAAAACAAAATGGAGAAGTGTTTCCGATACACACTTCCACGTAGTGGTCATTGTGTCAATCACCTGCCATCATGTAACAAGGAATCTCACAGTTCACCGTTCCTATAGTGCTTCTTACAAACTGTAGGGAAGATTCCTTCCACGGCTGCATTTTATTTCTAGCTTTATCAAGGAAATATCTGCTTCCAGAATCATGTAATTGATGTCAGGATCCAGGTCTGAGAATGAGGGCCTCAGTTGCTAGTGAGGTTCCTAGTAAATTCTTGGGCAGAGATCTTTCTTGGTTCCTTTCCAGTTGGGCTGCCACCAGGCATGACTGGAGCAGCTGTTGTTCATCACAGTGGGCAAGCCCAGGGCAGGAGAGAAGTAGGAGCAGTGTGCAGGCCGCAGACTTTTGTTGACCTCTCATAGTACCCCATTATACCAGGTCCTGCTCAAGCCAAGGCAGTGGCACTAGATCATTTCTGTCTCTGATGTGATGCTGCCTTCAGAGTTGAACACATACAGGTGTGTTTTGTAGTAAAGGGAGAAAGGCCATGTTTTCTGTAGCACCCAGAGACAGATGTTAAAGGCTTTAGCTAAGTTTGCTGGATTTTCTCCATATACCTTGGATCAGTTGGATCAGTATTGCTTTCCTGTTTGCTGAGCTCTCTTGCACACTGCCTGGCCCCAAATCAGCATGCTGCACCATGCTCTCCCACATCCTTTCTCTTTATCTTTTCCCTACTTGCCTTTTCCGTCCCTGCTGTTTCCATTGATAATAATTAACTGATCTTCTCTCCACTACTTTAAAAATGCATATGGAGGCCTAGAACTGTGGGGACTGCCTGTCTTACCTATTTAGTGCTTACTTTTAAATTTATTTTTAATAGTACAAAAATTGACTCTTGATGTGCTAAGAATAAGATTTTGATGTATATTCATTCTTTGAGGCTTGTCATATCTTTTACTACTTGGAAATAGAATCTCTAAAATATTTCTTAAACAATTGTTTAATAAATTTATTGTGACTATATGGCTATGCATGTGCCATACATGTGTGGCGATCAAAGGAGAACCCGTGGAAATCAGTTCTCTCTTACTATGTGGGTTCCAGGGATCACACTCAGGCTGTCACATTTGGAGGCAAGCTCCTTTACCTGCTGTGCCATCTTGCCAGTCCTAGAATCTCCTTTTCTCAGTACTGTGCTTCTTGTTTGCTGCCTGGAACACTTTGCTGCTCACCTGCACTTGCTGGCTTTGCTTATCGTGGCAGCCTAATAGAGTACTTTTAGTTATCAAATTCACTAGTTATAGAGAGACCATATTTATATTTTGGGTCTGACTTGGCAAAAGCTATTCCTTGAATTTTGAGCAAGCATTTTCAAGTTTATGTGGAGGAGGAGGAACACTTAAAAAGTGACAGAGCAAGACTGGTTTTAGTCGCTTTTACTCTGTTCTCACTGTTGGAGCATGGAATTAACCAAGAACATGGGAGCTTGTGCTAACATGTCTGGGGGGAGCAGGGGGGAAGGCTTCTGTTTGGTCTCACTCCCTTCAAAATAAAAGTGAAAAATCAGATTAGCGATTGGAAGGGGTAGAACCAAAGAGAAAGGAAGTTTTTCTGTGCCAACTTTGGGCAGAGTATTTGCAAGACAGAAAGAAAGCAGGAATTCTTTAAAGTTATACCCCTCATAGGTAGCATTGATTCTCAGTATTCCCTTAAGGGATTTGACCACAGTTTGCTTATGTGGATGGATAGCATTATGCTGAGAAATCTAGAAACGAGGTTTAAATAGCTAGGATTTATTTTAGCAATCTAATTGGATTGTTGGAAAGATAAACTTGTTATGTCCAGGAGTAGAGGAGCTCTGTCTTGCTTTCTGGGGTTTTATTCTGAAAGTCAGTATTCCATTTCTGGTATTCTTAAGTCAGTACTTTAGGTTTGTCATTTTGGGCTCAGAAGTGCTATCTCATATTTCTTGGTTTCTTGTCTGAGTAATAGCTGTTGAAAAGAAAACATGAGGAAATAAAAGAGACAATTTAGTGAATCAAACTAAGAACAGTGGTTGGTAGTCTTGTAGAATCCCCCTTTATAACCGTGATCACTGTTTCTTTGCTGGAAGTCACGTTAATGATACTATCAAGTACTGCTAAATTTAACAGAGACAAATGGCCTTTCTCTCTTTCCAAAATCTTGAAATAAGTTAGTATTATAGGGAAGTGTTTGTTTAAAAGAAGCTGTGTGAAGGAAGTGAGTTTTGTGTCTAGCATTCCATAGCTGAGAGTCATAGCTGGACTCATACTCCAGCTTGATAATTTTGTATGATCAGATAATACTTCTACGGACAATTTTTTTAAACAGCTGCAGGTACTTTCTTTTGCAATAAAAGTCTTCCTAGCAAGTAATTAGTTAATAGGGCCAACATTTAGTATCCTTCCCTCCTCCTTAAAAATCTTGATAGACCAAGTTGAGAAATGCTAGGTACTTAAGCTGAGCCTTTATTGGAAAGTCTGATTAGTGTCACCCTTTGCTTTAGGCCTCTTTATGTCTTTTACCAAATAAAAACAGTGCTCTGATCACAGCTGTGTAGCCAGACCACTTGGATTAGACACCTTCAGGGCCTGTGAGCATCTTCAGTACCCTTGTCTAAAGAAAGTATTGACTGCTGTACTTTCATCCTTTATGAATTCTTTAAAAGCATCTATTATTTTTAATTTGCAGCAGCTCTTGCCAGGTAAAAAGTTTTGGGAAACAGATGAATCCAGCAAAGATGGACCAAAAGGAATATTCCTGGGTGATCAATGGCGAGACAGTGCCTGGGGAACATCAGGTAATCTAGATCTAGCATCTCTACTGTGATGTATGCCTGTCTTAGTGCTCCTTTCTTCAGCACTTGGCAAGTCATGAATTTTATACCAGTGACATAAGCATGTCAAGAAAATGTCCTGTTCTGTAGTATAATTGCCACTAAGGAGCTTATATGATGTAAAATATTAAAAAGTAATTAACACAAAATCAAATCTTCAATATTTTCTGAAGTGCTAGTCACAGATGAATGGTCTTGTTGAAAATGACCTAATTTTAGCTTTGACTTTTCATTCTGCATTGCTATTAGCATTCCTGGAATTAGAAAATCCATGCCTGCCATTTGAAGTACATGATTCTTTTTCTCCTCTTGCCCTTGTATGTCATATATGGGATAATCTATTTTTAAATGTGATTGGGGCTAAATGAAATCACTGGGCAAAGACTTAAGGGCTGGGGAGACCTGGTAGGAGGCAGGCACACCTTGAGCAGAAAGAAGCTACAGCCCCTAGGGAGAAGACAGAAAACCCTAAGTCAGATATGCTATATGTCATAACACAGTGCACAATTGAACCTCATGGTGATCATGAGGGCTCAGAAAATTTTGTTGTTGCTTCTCAGGGCAGTAAAATCTTAGTTTGTTTTAGTGATATTGCCATTGAAATGTATTAAATTCTTCTCCTTGAAAGAGGTAAACATTAATTTATATGCCTAGCTATATGAACTGCTGAATTCCTCTGCTATTCTAGATAAGTGAAGGGTGTGTTCTGTTTCCTTAACCTATGTAGAATATCAGAACTTAAGACACAAGCAGAGAGCTTGGCTCAGCTGATCATGGCAGGTCTCCTGATTCCAGTCATTGGTTTACCCATGAGACGTCACTCATAATTTGTTTGGACCTCTGGCTGCACTATGTCATACTTGTGTATCTTTTTTGTAGATCATTCAGTTTCCCAGCCAATCATGGTGCAGAGAAGACCTGGTCAGAGTTTCCATGTGAACAGTGAGGTCAATTCTGTACTGTCCCCACGATCGGAGAGTGGGGGACTAGGCGTTAGCATGGTGGAGTATGTGTTGAGCTCATCCCCGGGCGATTCCTGTCTAAGAAAAGGAGGATTTGTAAGTTGGCTTGAGGAACTTGTTCCTGTCTCTCTCTTATACCCTCTCCCCCCAAGCAGCACACACCTGTTTAGGTTCCTTAGACACAGCACTCATTACAGGGTCAATTTAAACACTTTGATCACAAAGTAGATCTCAGCAAGCAGAGGTGGACAGGTAAACTACACTTTAAAGATGGAGAATTAATGTTTTGGGGGGAAACGTTATTAGTAATGTGAAGAAAGAACTGAACTCTCTCAGTTAATTGGTCTTATCAGAAAACATCCTTAGTTAAACAACCCCCCCCCCCCACCACACACAAAAAGAGGACTTTTTAAGAAAAGCTGAAGTTGGATGTCCATAGGGAATACTTGGTGTGAGAGCAGTAATTTGCTAATAACCTGGGAACCTTAAAATGAATAAGGTGTATGGGTCATTCTTGCTTTGAAAGCTGGATAGACTTTGATTTGGGGATTAACTTTGACCTTCCTTGAACAGTTTTGCTTCTGACTCCTAGCCTGCCAGGAAATTTAGTTTTTGATCTTTAGTTTGTTTTTAAATTCATTGCTACTAACCTCTCTTATGCTGAATGGTAGCTATAACAGTCTCTGTCTTCTGCCACTTCCTGTTAAATCTTAACCTTTCTCACCCTGCTTTGATAGCCTTTCCTAGAACAGGTTCTTTTCTAGATCATCAATTTTCTAGTTCTATGCATCTTACGAGACATCTATTCTGAGTTTTTTTTTCTCAGTTTGCACTCTGGCTGGTTTTATGTTCCATGTTATGGCTAGAAGTCCCCTAGAGACTTCTGACTCTACTTTCCTCCTTCTCCTCCTGTCTCACTTGCTTCTCTACCTTTCAACCCTTCTCTCTGAAGTCATTTTGGGCTACCTGGCAGCAAACATGTAAGATACCTTCTTTCCCCTGTATCATCATTCATAGACATTCCTTTGTATTATATATTGTATTTGTTACCCAGATTATTTTCCTGTGCCTATCAGAGGTTTGGTTCTGTTTTTCTCATTTCATATGAAACCTTGTAGTATGACAGTAGCTGGTATATGGTAACCTCTTGTGGGTTTCAAGTACATTCTGGAATACTAGCTATTCTAAAGCTGACCTGATTGCTTCTGTGTCTTCTAATCCTCCAAAGACTTAGGTGAGGCACAGTAACTTTTGGATCAGATACAAAATGACTTTCTGTGTTTGTTTCCCAAGTGACTGCTTGGGAAGAACAGTATCTGTCACTTTGACCGAATGGTATTAGGCCACATTATTTGCCTATGGTTTAAAGAGAAGAATAGAACTCTGTGCTTTCACTGTATCCCCATCTCACCTTTCTTCCTTTACACAATTGACAGTCATGTTTTGAGTGTAGATTTCTTAGAGGAAGCGCTCACTTCTAAATACCACCTGCCACTTTCACTTATTTGAGGGAGGAGAATAAATAATATGGTGTGTAAATGAGTTGCTAGTGTGTTTACTAGGAGCCTTTATGACACTGGTGATGAGTCCTCTAATGTGTGTATGTGATCAGCTAGGAGGCACATGAGTGTATTACTATGAAGTTTTTAGGAGGCAGGAAATTAGCAAGTGGATAAAACAGTGAGATAGAATTACTATCATCATTATATTAGTCATTTGGTTATGTGGTAAAGCCCTGGTTTTGGATCTGCAATCTTGTATTTGCTTTTGTAAAGGAGGGCCCCATATTTAGTTAATCTTGTGAAACTGGTGATTTTAAAATCTTTCATAGTATTATGACTAGATGTAATCAAGCCTTAGATCCGTTGAGGTCAAATGACTGGACCCTGGACCTCTCCCCCTACCTCCGCACTGGCTATTGCAGGGCCTTGATTATGGTAGTCAGATTCTCCATCCCCTACCCAGAAGATTGGACAGTCAGGTAGTTTATTAAACTTCTAAGACATCCAAAGTAACAAAAGCTCTCGAGAAAGCTCCTGCTGCTCAGAAGGAAGGCTGAGGGCAAGAAAACATATGCTTCATTTGGAGATGAGTGGCATCTGGAGAGTGATAGAGAAAGGCAGATGAGTGATGTTGACCTTGAATGTTAGCATGTTCCATCTTCTGGTGGGTGAGAGGGCCTGCTGATCAGCTTTGGGATCATGTCCTGAGTAAACTTGGGTTAGGATAACAGACACCCAAGAAAGCTATACTCATGAGAACCCAACTCACTCTAGTTCTCATGGTGTGTGTACATCTTAAAGACAGTAAGCCCATTCTTTCTTTAAAATAAAACAAAACTAGTCTGTCATCTAGTGTTAAGTTCAGAGAACATAGACGGTCTGATGCCTTCTTATAGGGCACTGTTCTAAGGACCAGAACCTAGTAGTCTGTGGATCAGAGATCCAAGTGTTTTTGACTAGTAAGCTCAGCTGCCATGATCATGGCTGGCATATTGATGATGTGTATCTCAAAGCTGGTACTGAGAGGCCCCTTTCAGATTCAACAACTTGTAGTTCCGTGTTAACTCTCAGGTGGGATGGTTCATAATGAAGCAAATCTGACTCTGCAGTAGCTTTCCATGTTCCCTGGGATTTCTGGCTACAACTTGAATAAAAGGATTTAACTCTTTTGCTTCCTTCTCTGAGCCTTCTTGAGTGAGTTGGTTTTGGTGGTGTAGTTAGTAGTTTGGCTTCTGATGTAGGAATACTTTTCTGACTGACCAGAATAATCTGACAACCGTGTTTTGTACTCATGCTTGAAAATACTTGGTAGTACTTGGCATGTGGATCCCACCCTTCTGGGTAGCGGTTGTTGAAAATAATGAGAAAATTTTGAATCCGTGAGTTAACCCTCTTTTTCTTCTCATTTGTATCCTTTACTTATTTGTCCCTGGAATAAGACATTTCCCTCCCCATCTCTTAGTTTCAGAAATAATTATAAACACATGAATTAACCAAGTTTTGAAAGCCTGTGGGTGATATTGCTGCTGATCTAGAATACCAGCTGATTTAATAGGTTGGAGCCTAGCCAGTAAGGACAGTGGATCATAATTGCTACCTTGTGGTTTATGATGCTTAAGTGTATGAAAAACCCACTGCAAACTTTAAACCTGTGACGACTATTATAACCTGCAGGAAAGAAAAAAAGAATTTTTAGAGAACAAAAAAAGATCTTTCTGTGCTCTATAAAGTGGCTGCTTTCTGACCTGGAGGATGTGTTCATTTTGGTCAAAAACTCAAATGGCTTGCAAAGGTACTACTTTGATTTTTGTTCAAAAGGTTTGGAAATTATGGCTTCAAGTCCAGGCTTTGTGTATCAGCTAGACTTAATTTCTTCATCTGTACAATAGGTGTAATTAAAATCTAATGAAGTCTCCTTTGTAACCTAACAAGGTCTTGCTCTTCACTCAATGTGTACTCTAGTCCATGGGAACTTAACTAGAAATCAGATTCCTCTGCCCTGCCCTAGCTAGCTCCTGCTGAATTAAAACCTGCTGTTGTTTGGGGCACAAGGTGTCACTGTATAGGTTGGCCTCAAACTCCAGCCTTCCTGCTTCAGCAACCTGAGTGCTGGGTTTACAGGCATGTGCCACCATTTTTTTGTTGTTGTTATTATAAAAGGATAGCCCTCTAATCAGTCATGTTTATATTAAATTGAATAAGCATACAATGCATGGAAGACTGTCATGGTTGTTCCTTCAGATTTGGGCTTACTCTTAAAAACAAATCCCACATACCCTAGTCGCAAGTATCAAGCTTTCAGACATTTAACTGGATAACTTACAAAATAATAAAATGAAAACTGCCTCTTGAGATTGTTCTAATAAAAACAAATACCACTTTCTTCTTGAAGATAGATTTCTATCTTCCTTTTTTTTTTTCTTGACTATCATAGCTCAGGTACCTGTTCCTTGTACCAGGAAGTGATTCCACCCACAGTGCTGGTGTGGCTCATGTTCCTCAGCACACATTTCCCTGCTTTTGATGCTTCTGAACTTGGCATTCATATTTCAAATGAGATTGTGTAATGCTTTAATGCTGTTGTTTCCATTTTAGTGGCTCATAAGTCACAGTATCTTGGACTTGATGAAGTGTAGTAGCTACACGTCTCAGGGAAACTAATTGCCTAAGAGTGCAGTAAGTAGAGTCTCAACTGGCGCTTTCCAAGAAGAGCACAGGGTGCCTAGTGGTCCTTAATTGTATCTTGGAAGTTTGAGTGAAAGGGTTGCGTCTGTGGAAGAGGTTTCAGGAGAAGCAAATATGAAAACGGGAAGAAGTATTTCAAAGGCTTTAATTTTAGAAGAATTGTACTTTGATGAGTTACCGTATTTGTTCTGGGAACAACCCTTTAAGGTAGATTATAGATAAGAAAAGGAACAACCTGGCTCAAAGGGAAAATAGGGGGGTCTGGTTTCAAACTTTGTTTGAATTTTAGTTCTGAGCTTTACTGCTTTCTTCTCAGATCTGTTTATTGCCTTATGAGTTGGGCTCCTCAAGGAAGATTTTTCACAAGGCTAGTCCTTTCAGATTTTTAATCATTTCATTCATAGCTGAAATGTTTTATCGCTTCCAAACTGTTGTACTTTAAAAAAATTTAGTTTTTTTTTTTTTGGCAGTTTGTGGAAAACAAATGTGTACAAAATAATCCCTAATCTCACTGCTTGCCTTCTGCTGTGAGAAGCCTTGTTCTAAGAGCCTTTCAGTAAGAGGAAGGAATTCTGGTTACCACTTCTTTTGGAATAAAAGAGGTGTTGGAAAGTGTTCCTTTTTTGATGGGAATCACCCCAAGCTCTGTGACTCTCCAGGACTGCTTTGCTCTCACTTTTGTATCTAGTGGCGAGGCATCGTCTTCCACCTTGGGGTGCTCTCCTATCACTCAATACCTTTTTGGTCCTACTGAGGAGATTGGTTATCACAAAACACCTTGTCTGTCTGATGTATCATGGACATTTGTATTTGAGCATTACAGTTTAGGCTTAATATTCTACAAAGGAAGCTAAGAAAGATGTTGGGAACCCTTATTTGACATTCATTCATTCATTCATTTGTACCCATACCCATAGCACAAATCTTCCTTGCCTTTTAAATTTTTCTGTTGGACCTTAATTATGTGGGTTCTTGAGTGTGGGTACTTAAGTGAGTTATTGGAAGAAAAGACTTAAAGGGGGAAAAAATAGTATTATAGTAGGAGCATTTTCAGAGCAATTATCAGAATGTTAGGGGTGCCTCAGAAACCTGTAAATGTTCAAATTGTGGTGATCATTCTGTAGTATAGAACCACTACATTGTTAAAACCTAGGAATACTACAACTGTGTACTTGTGTGTGGTGTTCAAACACTTAAATTTTGATATCAAGTCTTGATATCTATATAGTGTTAACTAAAAAATGCTGAACCTGTGTATCTTGTTTTGCTATGTTACATGTGTATCAAATAATATACTTCAAAGCTTCACATGTATTATATCTTTGTTTGATGTTCATGACTACTTTTAATAAAATTATCCCTGTTTCATAGATGAGAAAACTGACTCAGAGATTAAATGACTTTTCAAAATTCTGTGACCATGAGTGCTTCTGTTCTGAAGGACCTCATAGTCATTACATACTACAAACAGCATAGAAGGGGGCCATAAAATTAACAGTGCATCTATATACCTGTCTTGTAGACTCTTCAAAAACTTCCCTACTCCTTTTGTTTTGTTTTTGAGACAGGGTCTCCCTGTGACCCCTGCTGGCCTGGAACTCATTACACAGACCATGCTGGCCTCAGTCTCACAGAGATCCACCTGCTTCTACTTCCTGAGTGCTGGGATTAAAAGTGTGTACTACATGCCTGGTATCTTGCCAAGCTGGCCCTTCACAACTCTAAAAGTCTATTTATTTATTTTTGAGGTAGGTCTTGTCTATATACTTGTAGCTTGCCTGTAACTTGGTTGCAGTCCTCCTCCTGAATGCTGGCATTACAGTAAGAAACCATTTTTATGATCTCAAATCCTATACTATCTTTACCAGACTTGATAAATGATTTTTCCACTTGTCTTCCTGGTGAAATTCAGAAACCAGACTTAACTGCCTTTAGTTTTTTTATTGAGGACCATCGTTGATTTACTGAAGTTTGTTCTTTATTATTTATTTTTTATTTTATGTATGAATGTTTTTTTTCTGAATATACCTAAGTGCACCCATGTTGTGCAATACTTGTAGAAGCCAGAAGAGGGCATCATATCCCCTGGTACTGAAGTTATAGACAGTTGATAGCCACCAGGTGGGTGCTGGGAACTGAATCCAGGTCCTCTGCTACAACAACCTGTGCTCTTAACCCCTAAGCCATTTCTCCAGCCCCAAGCTTTTTCCTTTTTAAGTAAAATGTTTTTGTGTATATGTCTGTTTGAGTGTGTGTGCACATATATATCCACACACTTTCTTTTTTAGTGCTGAGGATTGAATCCATTGCATTATATATACTAAGCATGTAGTTTATCACTAGGTTATGTACCTCTAACCCTTAAATAATCTGTTACTCAACCGTAATCCATCTACAGAAAATAAAAAACATACCAGTCATAAATATCCTCACCAATTTCTTCAAAATAAGGCGGAAATATTCTTTGGGTGACTCATTCTACAATAAAATGATCAATAATTGTGCCAAGGCTTTGGTGGCTTGTTAAATTCAGAAAGTCAGATAGCAAATTGTGTAGGAATGAACTATACAGTATTGAAGAAAACCAGTTTATCCCAGGGAATATTTTGAAAGTCCAGGCTTTGGCCATGTAAGTGATAATGAACCTGTTATTGACCAAGCTTTCAGACCAGTGAGCACAGAAATAAGGCTGAGCAGGTTCTCAGAAAGCTCTTTGGAAGGCCACTGAGTAGAGAATGCTAGAGGTTGCATAGTCAGTGACCATGTCCCTTCAGTGTTCTTGCACATTCTGGGAACTATCTTTGCTGCCTTTTCCTAGTTCCTGTGCAGTTTCACTGGGAGGAACTTGAACTCCTTGTGAGACACCAGAGCTGAATAATCTCTCCTTGATTTGTAGACTTGGAGAGATGTTTTTTTGTGTGACAACGTGAGGATCCTTGTGATGTTCTTTTGCTAATGATATTAATGGTTTCGGTTTGCTATTTGAGATGGTATTCTTGTTTTCTAGACCTGGCTTGATGGTCGTAAAGATAATAGGAAGAGACTTCATATTTGGGCAGTTCAGTTTCACAGGAGGTATTTATTTTTTAAAATTCTGGTTATTTAAAATGAAATTCTGAGCTGTCAGGCACATTATTTGTAGCTGGCACTATGCTCTGAACGTTCAACTTCTGTGCTTTGTCCTACGTGATAGAGGAAATTACAGTTTCTGGTTGCCTTGCAAGCTAGTTTGGACTTCAGAACCTGGTCCTGTTCCCATCTCTGCTTTGGGGTCTCAGTGTGTTCCTTCTCTGTCTCTTATTGAGTCCTTTTGGATCCTTATTAAGCCTCATACTCTCTGAAAGGCACATCTTGATTCTGTCAGTGCTGTACTTGACCATCTTAATGCCATGTGAAGCTGACTGTACATCTAAGTTCTTGCTCACATACGCTTCTATTCTCTCATCTACAAAAGCTTTCTTTCTCTGTCAGTTTAAGCAGAGAATGACTTTTAAAAGTAAAACGAACAGCCTCTGAGGTAGTAACTTTCAGGTCTGAGATTGTCAGGGTCCTTGCATTGTCATTTCTGAGCCATGATTTCACTTTTCTGACAGCTTCTGTTGTCTTACCTCTGCAGTCTGCCTTGCCCTCAGTTGGTGTGCTCACAACTAACTCTCTGCTATTTGGTGCTTTACTGAAGTTCTTAGTGGTGTAGTAGCAACTCTAGGCTTTTGTTGACTGGACTTGCCTTTTACTAAGAGCTTTAATTTGTATCACGTGCACTTGATTTGTCCTTAAACAATGTGTATATCATTCGTGGGAACAAGCAGCAAGATTGCCCCTCTTGTTTTAACAAAAGTGCAAGCTACTTAGTGTGCCTAGGTACTAGATTCTGCACAGCTGTGTTCCAGTCCACAGATGAGTTGTTTACCTTTTGGAAATCAAGGCACCCCTCTCCCTTTCTGTGTTTAGGATTTAGACTGCTGTGTTGGGTGCTGGTAAGAAGGGACACATTTACATTTCCCTAGAGGGCAGGACCTGAACATATCTGGCACCAGACCATTTCTTAGCATTCCAGTGTTTGAAAGTTTGAAATACTTCAGAGATAATTTTGTGGCATCAAATGCCTCCAAATTATAAAAAATCCTTTGCATTGAAATGAGCAGGTCGTATAAGAGCAATTTTTAGAGTATTTTTCCTAAAATAATTTTACAGCTAGATTTTGCTTGTTTTGAAGCATTAAAAAAATTAAGTGTAAATGTTGGCTGAGTCTGGTGGTGCATGCCTGTAATCTCAGCCTTCAGAAGGCTGAGACAAGAGGATTGCCACAGGTTTCAAGTTCAGCCTGAACTGTGTAGTAAATTCTAGGCTTATAAGGGACATCAAGACCCTGGCTCAAAAAACCCAAAACCAATGAAAAAAAAATCTCAAAACAATTTATGGGGTTTCCAGTAACTTGGTGATACAATAGGGTGGATCTGGGATGGTAGTGCATATTGGCAGGGTATATATATACTGGATCAGGTATAGACTAATTGAGTAGGAATGGTGACAGCCCACATTTAGTTAATATTTAGAAGTAAGGGTTGAGTTTAAATAGCATATTAGAAAGGTATTAGAAAGTTGTTCTTATGGACTTAAATACTTTGTCCTTTATTGGGGTTAAGCTGTTCATTACATGGACAGATTTGAGAGTAGAGAGGTGAATCTAGAGTTAAAAATAGTTGTGACTGAGCTTTGGACAGAAAAGAGGGGGTGGAGAAAAAGGGGAGTACTTGGTATGATAAGACTGTTCTAAATTCTGTAACATATGTGTTGTCTGTCTCCCCCATTTGATAAGACTTTCTGCAGTGTTCCTGCCTTTGTGTTGTTTGTTAATGAGATTGTAATGTCTGAAAGGGTATGGGCACTGTCTTGTTCTGATTAGCATCTAGTGTAGTCTGATGTCCACAGTGGGTACCCATCATTAGTTGATGATTAGTGAAGCTGAAGCTATTTTTTGAACAGGGCCCAAGGGATGCAGACAGTGATGAAAACGACAAAGGTGAAAAGAAGAACAAGGGTGCGTTTGATGGAGATAAGCTAGGAGATTTGAAGGAGGAGGGTGATGTGATGGACAAGACCAATGGTTTACCAGTGCAGAATGGGATTGATGCAGACGTCAAAGATTTTAGGTTTGTATATTTTACTCTTGATTTTTGGATGTGGGCTATGGGTTTTGTTTTTATTTTGTTTTAGTCCTTCCCCTCATGTTTCTTTTTTTTTTAAAAAAGCCAGATCCGGTATAAGATCATGCCACAAAGGTGTAAATGAACTGGTAAGGTGGAATTTTCTAAGGGCTGTCAATGCTCCATGCTTTGCCAAAATGATAGATTGTGCACCTGTGCAGAGCTGAATTTGCAGAGTGATTCCATAGAGCGTATTTTAGTAATTCTGGAATACTAAAATCACCTTGTGTTGGTGCCTAGGTACTTGCCCAAGTTTCTCCTAGACCACTGTACTATAGAGCCATGGTAACTAAAGAATGGTATCACTGTCCCCCTGGCACCTTGGATGGAGACATAGCTGAGAACTTGTGCGCCATCTCATTTGTGTTCAGATGTTCTTTTTCAGGTAGTTAGGGCAGGCATCATTGACTTACCCTGAAGAAGTAATGCTGCAGGGGGAATCAGTTGGAATTTGTTGCCTGTTTCCTTTTCTTTTTTCTTTATTAAGACAGGGTTCTGACTACGTAGCTCAGGCTGGCTTTGAATTTGGAGTCCTCCTGCCTTAGCCTCTGAATGCTGGGATTACAAGTATATACTACCATGCACAGCAAATGGTTTGTGGTAATCACATCCCTTCCATTGATGTCTCTTATTCCATCTCTGGTCATGATTAAGGTGAAGATTTTACCCTGTAATTTAACATACCTCATATTAGCTTTTTGTCTTCCATATTTGGCAGTTGTTTCTCATTTATTATGCAAACAAATTTTAGTTATGGTATATAATTTCAAAAAATATATAAAAATCTTTGTTTAGTAGTGTGTGTGTGTGTGTGTGTGTGTGAACTTTACTCTCAGTCTAAAGCTAATGGGGTGTGTTTTTTCATCTACATGAAAATACACATCCACACACTCCACTTGTTCTAGTATCTGCTAATGTCAAAATAAAAATGTATTTTGTGCATTATTGGTAGAACAAGTGTCAGTTGAATATAAAATAATTTATGTATCTTGAACATGTATGTATCTTGAACAGTCTTTGAAATTTGAGTTAGAGGGTAAATAAATGCCTCTCTGTGTTCTTGGAGATGAGTTCAGGTGGCCCCTTCAACCTGAATCTCAAGCAGCCCTGAGCAGTTTTGTCTGGTATCTGACTGGGGCAGGGAGTGGTGATGTATGTGATGGAACATGGCAAATACCTTTAACATGTACCAGCTATAATACCCTTTGAGGGTGAAGGCATTGAATGTAGCCACAGGTTACCCTCCTAGCCTATAGTATAACCTGTTAGTTTGATTTGTATGATACAGTCCTTTTACATATAGGGTGGTGGTATATCTGGGCTCTCAGAACAGTACCCACTTAGACGTGTGCCCCAGAGAATTACCAGTAGTTCCCTCTTTTGCTCGTTGAAGTGTCTTGATTTGGGTGATAAATTGTATTTATGTTAGTTTTAATTTTTACAATTGTTTTATGAGCAGGAGTACATTGTTAGTGAATTTAATGAAACTTTGTGGAATGATTTGCTTCTTCCAGCTTCTTGGGTGGAGATAGTTTTAAAACTAGACAGTAATACATAACATCAAGAAACAAAAAACAAGGTCTCACAGTGTATTGCAGTCTGGCTGTAACTTTCACTGATTGCTGGGCTTATGGGTATGTGCCACCATGACCAGTTCTTCATTTTGCTGTGTTTAAAGAAGAGATGCTGCTTTGGGGGAAAAATATTTTTACTCCTCAATGTTTGGGGGGCATCTTTGATTTCATGAATGGCACAGTAAGCATTTGTTTTCAGTTTATTCCATGTTCCTCCAATCAAGAATCCACAGTAAAGGGATTGCAGATTAACAGCAGATAATGTGGATTCACAAGGTAGGTAGGAGGGAAGGCAAGCAATAGAGGAATCATTTTTGAGGATATAACCTTGTAAGCTCTGTAAAGGAGCTCTAGTTATTTTGTAGAAATAGCTTTAAGGAGTGTTATTAGTGAGCAGTGTCAAGGACGTAAACTGGGGATTGCTGCAGTGTCCCTCCCCGATCAAAATAAGGTTTAATGCCCTTTACTTTCTCTGTTTAGCCGTACCCCTGGTAATTGCCAGAACTCTGCTAATGAAGTGGATCTTCTGGGTCCAAACCAGAATGGTTCTGAGGGCTTAGCCCAGCTGACCAGCACCAATGGTGCCAAGCCTGTGGAGGATTTCTCCAACATGGAGTCCCAGAGTGTCCCTTTGGACCCCATGGAGCATGTGGGCATGGAGCCTCTGCAGTTTGATTATTCAGGCACGCAGGTACCTGTGGACTCAGCAGCAGCAACTGTGGGACTTTTTGACTACAATTCTCAACAACAGGTACTGTGTGTGTCTTTGTCACCCTTTCTACTTCCCTCTAGCCAGCACGTTTTTCAAGTAACTAGAAGAGGGGGTGGGCCAGGGTGCTATCAATTTAGAATGTCCTTGCCAACCTCTCTTGACACAACAGTGAAGTAAGTTTACAAAGTGTGCCTTTCTCCTTGGGAAGCTGGGTCTTAAGGCTGAGGTTGCTGGAAATAAAGCACCCTGTTCTATATGTACTATGCTCAGCTTTTTTCTGTCCCACCCATGGAAAATGGATGAGGCAATGTTACCTTTGTAACACAGTTCTTCTGGATGCTAAGTTACACTTTGAAGATTGTGTAGTGTATTATGCCTGGTTTGTTTCGTTTAAAAAATCTGTTTGTGCAGGATTGGAGAGATGGCCCTGTGAGTAAGAGTGTTTGCTAAAAGCAAGAGGACCCGAAGGCCTGCCTTGCCTGTGTGTAACCCCCAGCATTATGGCTCAGAGATGGCATGTTTTGTAGCTTTGCCAGCTTAGATGTTTTCCCCATCATTCTGCCTTATTCTCTTGAGACAGTACCTCTCACTGAACTGGAAACTCATGCCTCTCTATCCCTCATTTACCTCATGCCTGGCTTTTATGTGGGTGCCAGGAATTTGAACGCAGGCTCTAATGTTTGCATAGCAAATCCTCTTACCCTTTGAGCTATCTCCCAAATGCCACCTTGTTCTTTTATCCATAAATTTTAGAAAATCTTGAGTATATGCCTAATGTTCTAGGTTTTTTGAGACATTATGTATCCAAGGCTGGCCTAGAACCTGCTATGTAGTCCTGGCCTGCCTGGATCTTGTGTTCTTGTGATTAACCTCCTTAGTACTGGGATCACAGGTGTAATCCAGCACAGCTGCTGCTTTTGAAGGCACAGTAAGACAAATTCTACATTTTACAGAAAATCAGCACTTCAGATTACAAAATAGGGACAGGCTGGCTTTACAGTCTTTTTGGTTGTCAGAGATTCTATTTTCTTTTTTTTGGGGGGTGGGGGTGGGTCGAGGCAGTTTATGGATCATGCATTTCTGTTATTCCTTAGTTTTGAGTTAGAATATCAATGTACATTCTAGGCATGAGATTCTACAAAAATTTCATTTTGTTCTTTATCTCTCACTTACTTGGCTTACAGTCATTGGCTACTAATAGTACTGTGCTGTGCTTTTAGTTACTGTCAGTTAGCTGATGTCAAATGACAACTAGTTATTTATAGGAAGATTACCAAAAGAAATCCCTTTGAACTATGCTATGGCTGTATATAGGTATATAAGTTTTTTATTATTTTTGATGGTACCAGGGATGGAACCTAGGGCCTCATAAGGTCTCTGCAAGTTCTCTACCATTGAGTTACACTCCCAGCCCTATAGAAAATTTTAATTGGCAAACTTTTTTCCATAAAGGGTAAACATAACTGTACACTATTTTCTCTATAGGTCTCAGTAAGTATGCTCACCTCCCAAACATGTCCTTTCGGTTTTCCTCTTCTTTATGGTCCTTACTACTTCAGTGCATTAATTTTATCTCCATTCCAATAAAAGGCTTGTTATTTAAGAATAGTATCTCTCTAGTCATTTTTTAACAAAATTCTTATTCTCTCATTTAACTGTTCCTTACTTCACAGTCAGGGAATTAGGAGTCTTTTTTGATTTCCTGATCTGTGGTTTCCTATTGCTAATGGTTTTGGAAGCTGAATAATTATTAGGACTTGAATGCAAGTGTGCTTTTAAATGTATCAAAGATATTATTCAGAATCCAAAGCTGTGGGTGGCTTTACCACTTGACTCATTTTGACAGATTTGTAAGTAAACACGATTACTTTGAAAACGAGTGATTTTTTTTTTTGTTTTTTGGCTTCTCATGTACATGTTAGCTGCTTAGGTGTAGTGTAGTGTTCTGTCATGTGATGTGTCAGTTACTGTTTTATCCCTGTACCATAATTGTGGTTTCTTCTCCCTCATACCCCTCCTAATACTGGGGATCAAACCCAAGGCTTCATGCATACCCGGGAAGCACACTACTCCTGAGCTGGATTTCCAGCCCCAAATTAACTGCTTTTCTAAATAAATTGTTTCATACATTCTTGTCCCATGCACCCTAACATCTGGGAACCATTATCCTGAGACTCAGACCTCAGCTTCCCAGAATCTCCTACACAGAGGCAAGAATTATTAAGAAGGAAAAATCTTTTTTTCTCCTGGAAGTCATGTGTGTTCTTTTGTTTATCCTTCTTTTTTCTGTTTATCACATTTAATTCCATTTTCCAATTCTGATTTGAGTCATTTTCCTTGTCCCTTTACTTTCTTTATATCCAAATCCCAAGTTCTCCCTTTTGCCTGCTTTGAAATTCATTGTACTTGGTGGCTAGCAGAAGAACAGAAAGAAGCCTTTGCCAGCTTGTGATCTGCTCAGGAGCAAGAGTTCCCCTGCTTTCCTTTAGATGAAGTCTTCAGGGAGCTCTTTCCTTATTCCTGTTTATCTTTTTGTTTCTCCTATACTTAATACACTTCCCCAAATTAAAATGCAAAACTGCATAATACCTGGGAAAGTTATATATTCTGGAAAATTTGTTGTTTAAAACCCAGTAATATTGCTGCATAATATCTAGTAATCGGTTATCCAATCAAAAGCCATGACCCTTCACATCAGTAAAACAGAATTCTTTTTAAAATTTTATTTTTATTTATGTGTGTGAGTATTTTGCCAGCATGAATGTAGGTGCACCACATGCATGCAATGCCCACAGAGTCCAGAAGCGGGTGTCCGATCCCCTGGAACTAGAGTTACAGGCAGTTGTCAGCTGTCATATGGATACTGGAACCAGAACCTGTGCCAGGTTCACCTGCAGTAACAGCCAGTGCTCTTTTAAAAAAGCAGACGAACAAAAAAGTGTTTTACTTGCCTAAATGTAAGTGCACCCATATCATACAATGTGTTGCCTGTGGAAGCCAGAAGAGAGTGTCAGTTTCCCTGGAACTGGGGTTTGGGCAATAAACCCTGGTCCTTTGCAAGAGCAGCCAGTGCTGCTGAACTATCTCTGCAGCTCCAGGAAAGCATAATTTCTTTGGCACTAGTTTTTTAGTTTTAATTTAGGGAGATTATAGTTCTTTGGGCTACACATAACAAGCTTTTCATCTGTAGCCAAGTATATCTTTCATGAATAGAGCAGGATTACCCATTTTTGTTCTCTGCCTTCTTGTATTTGTTTTCAGTTGAGTCATTAGGAATCATTTTATTATTTAAATAATAGAGAGTATCACTCCATGATAAAGTTGGAAATGGGGCTAGAGAGCTGGCTTAGTTATTAAGAGCACTTCCTGCTCCTGCATAGGACCAGAATTGGGTTCGTAATGTTTGTGGCAGGATCCTCAGAACCAGCTGTAACTCCAGCCCCAGAAAATCTTACGACTTCCACACACATCTGCACACAGGTGCCCAGACACATACACCCCAAAAAAGTAACATAAAATCTAGCAGTGGAAGAGGGAGAGTGATGGGGTGGGAACTGTGCACGTCCTAGGACCTCATAGCGAGGACAAGTTCTCCAGAGGAAGGAAAGACTTAGAGAAGAGGTGCTGTTGAGTTGTGTCTTAAAAAGTCTTGTTTCTACAGCCAGAAGGTGAAAGTTTCTCATGCAAGAAATAGTAAAACCATCGTTTGTAATTGTAAATTAACAAGGATATTTCAGTAGGTAACATAGAAGGGCTCAACCTGGCTATTAGTTAGGATTGAAGTGTTTTATTGACACTGATAAGGCATTTTAAAATTTAAAGAAAGATTTCAGTTTCTTTTTTAAATTATGTGATATGTCTTTGTGTGGATATGTGCATGTGAATGCAGGTGCCCACAGAGGCCAGAAAAGGGCATTGAGTTTCCTGGATCTGGAGTTACAGACCAATATTAGCTTCATGTGGGTTGCTAGGAGTAGAGTTCTGGTTTCCTTAATGAGCAGGAAGTGTTGTCAACTACTCAGCCATATCTCCAATCCAATAAGATCTCCCCCAAGTCTTTTTGAGACAGGGTCTCCCTGTAGCCACAGCTGGTTTGGTACTCATGTAGACCAGGCTGGCCTTGATCTCATAGATCCTCCTGCCTCTGCCTCCTGAGTGTTGGGATTAAAGGCATGTGCCATGCGTCAGTACACCTAACTTTCATTAAGGCTTTTAAAAAAACTTTCATTTTTTTTTTTTTTTTTGTATATGAGTATTGCCTGTATGTGTGTAAGTGTGCCTGTCATGCAGTGCCTGAGGAGGTCAGAAGGTGTTGAATTCCCCTGGAATGGGAATTAGGAATGGTTGTGAGCCACCATGTGGGTGCTGGGGATTGAACCTGGGTCCTCTACAAGAGTAGCTGCCAGTGCTCTTAACTGCTAAGGCATTTCTCCAGCTTTCCAATAAAGCATTTTTAAAGGGGAGGTTTTTCATATTTGTTTTCGTTGGAGACAGTCTTGCCGTGTCTCCAGGCTAGCCCTCAACTCATGCCCCTTCTGCTTCTGTCTTTCAAGCACTGGAACTACAGGTGTGCCATCACACTGTTAGGAGGAATGGCTTGGTTTTCATGTTCTTTCTTTTGTTGTTACTGTAGAAGCAAGTTGAGACTTTCTCTTACTCAATTAAGAGAAATTGTTGGGTCCTTCATGAACCTTAGGCTCTACAGGAAACAGTTGTGAAACATTTGAGGATAGCGTTGTTACCAAGTGCTATCAGAAAGGGATAGGAGAACTCAGTGATAACCAAGACCATCTTGAAGGGGAGTTGGGGATGTATATTGCTGATGAGAGAGCAGAATTGGGGACCTTGAATGTGTGGTCACAGTGTGACTGCACTAATAAGTGGTTGTAGAGACCGTGTACTTGGTAGTTGCTGCTAGGCCTCATTGCGGCCTTGCTTTGGAGCCAAGAATGTTTCAGACAGTACTAATTAAGAACATGAGGCTTGAGGCAGTGATCTAGAGCAGCATGTTTTCTTTTTTATGCACATTTTGCTCTTCAATTTTGAGTTTTTTAAAAAAATGTTTTATTTTTATTTTGTGTACAAATGTGTTGCCTGCCTATATGTAAGTGTCATGTCTAATGACTGGCGATCAGAAGAGGGTGTTGGATCCCCTTGAACTGGAGTTAACAGATGATTATTAGCTACCTTGTAGGTTGAACCTGCTGAGCCATCTCTCCAGTCCCAGATTTTGAGCTTCTTAAATGAGCTCTGAAGCTGGTTATCTTGCTTTGTTTTGGTCTATTTCCTACAAATTGTAGGGTAGCTTCGTCATTTTCTAAGATGAACTTGTTTGGACATTGGCAGAATAAGTAATGTTTCCTTTCCATTATGACATTAATTTTTACTTGAGTTGGTTACCTAATAGTATCAGTTTACAGTGAAATAAATAATGTGAAGCAATGTGCAAATAAAGGTTTACAAACTTAGCTCCTTCCATGCTTTGGGGTTTGAATGGTTCAGTTATTTCTCTGGTCATGGCTACTCATTATGAATCTAACCTTTCTTGGATTTGTTTATAAAAGGAGATAAAAAGCACGCTTTCCAAGAACTCTTTCAATAGTTAAAGTGACTATTATGGATGGCTTCTCAGAATAGTATTTTGGTGCTGGGGATTGAACCCTAGGACTTGTGCCAGCCAAGACAAATGCTCTGCTGTGAAGTGGCTTCCCTGACTACGATGTTTAAAATAATGCTGTATATGCATTTGTGTGTTTAAATATATAGTATAAAGGACGATTACAAAGGAAATGTTACAAAAATAGCTGTCACGATATTTCATAGCAAACAGACCATGCTTCTTTATTATATGCTGTTTGAAATACTGGCTCATAAAGAGGAATGTTTATGGTATAACTAAGCTGGAAGCGTACCAGTTTCTATTTGTAATACAGATGCAGGATGAAGCTTGTATTAATGGTTTTTCCCTACAATCATAATCAAAGAACATATTGAATTCCAGGCAGATAGACATTTGTGAAAATAAACCTACTTAAGTAAACAGTCCATGTGTTCCATGATACTTCAGCAGTTTTTTCTATTTTTTGTGAAATGTTATGCAGTTTTCTTTTTAAAACTCTCCAAAATATCACATCCACTTTACAGTAGGATCATACCAGCATAGATTAATTACATTGTTGATGTTGCTTTATTTAGAACAAAGTCAATCCCAAAACATAACACAATGTAGCATTTTACAAATATATGAAAACTCTTCTTGTAAGATTTTTGAGACAGAGAATCATGTAACTTAGGCTGATTTAGAATTATCAAGCTAGGGGATCCATCACCATCTTCTGACCTCTTTTACACACACAAAAGAAAAACAAAACAAACTAAAGTCATTTATTAAATGTCATTTTCATGAGACCATGTGTATATAACTTTAATGTAGATATTTAATATGCCCACATCTTTAAAAATACACAAATGATTATCCTGTCAGAGTCCTTTGTATAGTCACTGAAGGTTGTTTACTAGTAATCAACAATTGTATAGTTTATATTTGCTCAGTTTTATTCATGACCGTGTTTTTCTCAAAAGCGTTTATGTTGTAGAGGGATATGTTTTGTCTTGGTCTAAGATCTCATTTAGAAATTACTTACCTTGGAATCAATTTTATCTGCTGAAGAAGTGTGAAGTTTGCTTTTTTTAAGTGATGTGACTTAAGTGCCATTAGATGATGATTACAGTTGTTAAATAGCTTGATCAGATTTGGTCTTTGATCTGAAGGTTCCAACAGCATTTATATATTTTATATTTTGAGGACTCACTGCAGAATGCCTCCTTTTCTAAAATTTATCATTGGACCATCGATACAATATTTTGAAATGGTTTCTCTCTCTTTTGGGGTGGGGGGAGGGCTCTGTTTAAGACAGGGTCTCTCTGTAGCCACAAATGGCTTGGAACTCACCATGGAGACCAGATTGGCTTCAATCTCACAGAGATTGACCTGCTTCTTCCTCCCAAGTGCTGGATTAAAAACATTTGCCACCACAGCTGGCTGAAAGGGCTTTTCTCTCTGAATCTTGTCTACTGAGGTAGGGTAGCTATTGGATTTTTAGAGATGATAAAATCATAATCCCAGCACGTTGGAAGCCAAAGCAGGTGGGTCCCAGGTTTGTGACCAGCCAGAGCTACTCAGAGAAAGACCTTGTTTTAGACTAATGCAACAATACAGCAATCAAAAGTGAAAAGAAAAGATAAAGGTAAGATAAGGGATCGTTTTACACAAACAATGCAGTTATCTCTTATTTTTGGTTTCTAACTCCAGGCCTTTTCCTTTGGGCCTTGCCCTAGGCTTCTGGTATGTGGGAGTTGTCTTATCTTCAAATTAAACGTCATAGCTTTTCTTGAAAGGAGTGAAAATTATTTACAAAAGTAACTATGGTTTTTTTTTTTGTTGTTGTTGTTACTTAAAAAGCACCTGTGTGTGTGTGTGTGTGTGTGTGTGTGTCTCCTGTATATGGAGTTCAGGATACAACTTGCTAGTCCTTTCCTTCCGTCCTGTGGGGCTTCTCGATTGAACTCAAGTCTTTGGGCTTGATGGGCACATACCTTTTCTGACTGACCCATGCTGCCCTATCTCTATCCCTATTTCTGTTTTGGCTTACAGTACTGGTCTAATGGGAAGTTTTTTTTTTTTTTTTTTTTTTTTTAAATAAGAGATTTACTTTTAATTAATTTGATTCAAAGCAAAGTAGTAGGTAGCTTTGCTCTTTTGGTATGCTGAGTGGGCTACCTAGCCACAGGGAGGAGCTGTGACTTCTCAAACAATGGGCTGCAGCTGATTCATGGGCATCCTTGATTCAGCACTACAGGGCTGACAACATTAGCAAGTAGGTTTTTTTTTAAATTGCTCTGTTAGAGGGGAAAATTGAGGCACAGTGAAATTAAGTCATTGTTTTAAAAACAAGAGCGATAGTGGAGCCAAGATGCAAGCTAAGGCTGTCTGGCTTTAAAGTCTGTCTTAAGCCCTGGCCACTATGTTTGCTCTAAAATGATGAAAAGCCAAGATACTATTCTTCTGTAACAGAAAATACCATCACAGAATGAGTGTAGTTGGTGGTTGTGGTTTTGTTTTTGTGCTTTGAAATAGGGTTTGGCCAAGTAATTCAGGGCTGACCTTGAACCTCCTGATCCTTCTGCCTCAGTCTAGAATGCTGGGATTACTAATCTGATTGGTTACCTGTTTGTGTGACAACATTTTTATGGTAACAGTTATTGTTTGTTATTGATTATAGCAGTAATAATATTAGCAGCTGTTTTTCCACATTACCAGTTATGATTGTCATATAAGATGCCAACTGTATGGTAGTGCGGTGTTTGTTTTGGGCTGCCCATGTTTCTTTCTGGAATGAGAAGACTGCTTCTTTTGTAAGGCCATGTAGTGAGGGACAGAGAAGATAGTCTAAGCAGTTTATTGTCTAATTCCCAGTTTAGCCCTTCAGTATTTATTGTGAACCCTAATATGCTTGAAGTAGCTGATAGAGCTCCCCTACATTAAGACTCTGGAACAACTTTCGAGTTCTGTGAATGAGCTGTACCAGCACTGGATCGCTCTCACTGTGTGGACTTGTAATAAGTGCTTCCCCAGCCCTCATGGTGTTTTGTTTCCCAGCTATAGGGTATAGGGTATTGACTTGCTTTGTGAGAATCATGGCAGTGTTAGCAGAGCTCAGTGTCTTGCCCACCAGGTGGCATTATGTGAGCTTTTCAAGATCCTTTGGAATCCATCACTTACCAGTTACCCAATTTTGTTTTGAATACTCTCTTTTCCAGTTAATATTGCATCATTTACATAAAGAGAATGTGCCAAAATGCTATAATGTAGTCTATAATCAAATCTTCTGGCTGTGTGTAGGTAACTAGCTTTTGTTAAATTGTTGACTGTAAAATGTTCACAGAAAAAAAAATCTCCCATTTTCATGGCAATCATCAATTTTTAAAATTTACTTTAATTTTATTGTATAAATGCTGTGCTTACTTATGTGTAAGTGTATCCGTGTTGTGCAGCTCCGGTGGAGGACAGAAGAGGGCATCAGATCCCCTGGAACTGGAATTATGGATGGTTATTAGCCACCATATGGCTGCTATGGTTCAAACCCTGGTCTTCTGCAAGAATAGCCAGTTCTCTTAACTGCTGAGCCATCTCTTCAGCCTCATAATCGCTAAATTAATAAAAATATATATTTTTATTTTTGTGTATTTGAATGTATTGTCTATATGTATGTAAATGCACCTGTCTTGTGCCATGTTGCAGAGGTCAGAAGAGGATATCACATCCCCTGAAACTGTAGTTATGGATGGTTCTTAGCCACCATATGGATGCTGGGAATTGAACCTGGGTTCTCTGCAAGAGCAGTCAGTGATGTTAACCAGTGAGCCATTTCCCAGCCCTTAATAATCAGCTCTTAACACTGGCCATGTGGTGACTCTTGCAGGTCTAATATGCATTCACATAAGTATAATAGGCCTTAACGTAAATTGTGGTCAGTTAATGGTGAGGCCTGCAGGCTTAGGTTACTCAGTCAGAGGATTGCTTAGATTATGTTCTCATGGATATATTTCTATGTGTGTTTCCAGGTACAATGTATAAATGATGTTCTACTTAAACATGTAGGGAGGTAAGGAAGATGGAATCCAGTAACAGCTAACAACTAAACTTTTAAGTGAAATGGATTACTTTGTTTACAGCAGAGTTAAGAAGGGTAGGGAAGAAGCTAGCAGGATCAGTGCTTGAGAATTTGAAAGTGTCAAAAGGTTTTAGGTTAGGAAAATTCCGGAAACCCATTGAAGTGATAGTAGGTGTTTAGTGGAGCTTTGAGGCAGTTTTATATCTTGGAATATCTATAAGTAGCTTTTTACTGCTACTATTTTTATCTTTTTTTTTATTAAAAACATTTTTTTCCTGGTACTAGGAATTAATTAGTACTAGTAATTAAACCCAGTGTCTCACGAATGCAAAACAAGTACTCTACCACTAAGTTATGTTCCCTGTCTCTAATTTTTAAAACTTCGCCTCTTGGCTGCCCCTTTTATATGGACTGTGTCCAGTTAGAAAATACCACAAGACACTGTTTTTCAGGTAAACTTGTGTTCTCTTCCAATGTCTCAGTGAATACATGTGTAGGTCAAGGCCCGTAGTGTTTGTGATATTCTTGTCCAGGAATGTCACCTGGGCTGTTGAAAGTTCTGTCCTGGGAAGTAGGCTGTTGAATAAGTGAAGTTTTAGTAGCTCTTGGGAAGGGAGCCTGTCAAAGTGCTTCCCAGTTAGGCTCCCTTTCTTTCTGTCAGTGCTGTTCAGAATGAAATGTAATTTCTTGGAAAGCAAGGGAGAAAGGGTTATTAATTTATTCATGGTTGCATTCCTGTTCCTGTACAGTTGGTAACAGGTATTTGTTTTGTAAACATTTCTCTAAATGAATGGGTGAATGGTTCTTACTATTCTTTGTTAATACTCTTATTCCCTTTCCTTGTGAACTAAGAACTATACTACACACGAGCTCACAACCCGAATGTATTTTTTCATTTATTGTGTGTGTGTGTGTGTGTGTGTGTGTGTGTGTATGACACGACACCCAAATTTTGTTATTAGCTGTACTTCTGCTGTGTTTTTAAAATAAACTGTGAAGAATAGGTATCCTAGGAGAGTCTGAAGTCCCCCAAAGCTGTACATTTGTCCAATTTATTCATTGGGATAAGCTGTTAGCAGTTCAGGAAGGTATGTGGAATCATTTTCCCAGAGAATCAAGTAAACTCTTCCTGTATTCTTCTCCAAAGCATGGATAGGTGAGAGTTAATCCAAAGTACTGCTGGGTCATTTTTTTTTTTTTTTCCCCTCTCAGAGACTGAATCTCCATTATGTAGATCAGACTGGCCTTGAACTCAGATCTATCTCTGCTTCTCAAGTGTTGGAATTAAAGGTGTTTGTCACCATGTCTGGCCTCATTGATCTTAAAAGATCTGAAGAGAGATTGTAGCCCTAGGAGCAATGTAGAAACCATTTTTCAGTATATTTGTTAAACTTTGAGGTGTACCTTAAATCATGTAGGCCCTGTAGACTTGCTGATGACCAAGGGATTTTCCATATGTGTATTTGTGTGAGATGTCCTCTTTTGTCAAACTATCATGCTCAACAGAGGCTTGCTGAAGTTGTTAAGAGATTTAACGGTCATTTCACAGGACAGTTTCTCTAACCACACCACATCTTTCTCTTGCCTCAGCTATTCCAAAGACCCAATGCGCTTGCTGTCCAGCAGTTGACAGCTGCTCAGCAGCAGCAGTACGCGCTCGCAGCGGCTCACCAGCCTCACATCGGTAAGTCCTTAAGCCCATAGATCTCTTGTTAACAGGTTTGTCCCCCTCTAGGAGAGATAGATGCTGGGAAACCCAGTAGCTTAGCCTAATATAAAAATCTATAGACAAGCTAGGCCTGGTGGTTATCCTGGGAAGTGGAGGTTGGAAGATGGTAAGTTCCAGGCCAGCCTGGATTCCGTAGTGAGACCCTGCCTAAAAAATTTTTTTAAACGAAAGAAAAAGAGTTGGGGGTGAGGGGGTTTGACAAATTCCCCATAGGGTATGTGGCCTCTTCCTTGTCTTCAGTTGTCTTTAGCTCCATTTTTCGTTTTTGATGTGCTAGACATGAACGGGTAAGATTTCCATAGTACCTAGCTCTTCTGTATATTAGTTGTTTCAGGATATACATAATTTACAAGAAAAATGATCAGTGACTGACATTACCTATTTCAGTAAGATTTTGCCAGTGTTGATTAAATAAGTCGAGGTAACATACACATATCATCTATTTTCTTCTTACTACATAGCTGATTAGTAGTGCTTATAAATTCACCTTCTGAGCATTGTCCATTCCTGTTGGGTTAGTTATGCAGGTATTTTAATTTTACCCACTTGACCCTTATCCCTCATTGGACCTTGAGTTTTAGGTTTTTGAGACAGGGCATAGTATAGACCCAACTGACCTCAGACATGTGGCCATCCTCTTGTCTCAGCCTTCTAAGTACAGAGATTAAGATGTGGACCACCTTGCCTGGCCCCTGCTGGGTCTTTTGAAGTTCTCTTCAAAGTAGAAGGCCATGATTGCCAATAAGTAGAGGTAGATTTCTTTCATTCTTTATAAAAAATTCACTAAAGGAGTTGTCCGTGTTGGATGTGGTATGTTGTGGAAGAAAAGAACTCAGTTATCTACTAGGTAATATAAAGTCAGGGTCTATATTTTTTTATACATGTACAATCAATTCCCTTTTTTAAAATTTGCTTTAAATGGAAATAAAACTCTAATTTAAAAGTTAAAAAAAAACTTTTTGTAACAAAATTGAAATTAAGAGCTGAAAATGAAGCTTACTTGTGGAGAACATGCCTAGTAATAGGTAAAGGGCCTAGACTGAATTCCAGGCGATATAAACAACACAATAAAATCAATGATTAAGATTTTATTTCAGTTTAAAACTTTGTAAATAGAGGCAGAAGTGGTTCAGTGGTAGAGGCTCACCTGGCATTCATGAGGCCCTTAGATTTGATCCCAATACTGAGACAAAACAAAAACAGTATATAAACAGTTTGATGCAAACATTTATTAAAGGAATTGGGATGGGTTGCAAGTGTAAAGACAGATGAGGTACACAATGAAACCCTGTCTCAAAGAAACCAACCAGGGCTGGGAAATGCTTAGGGTAAGAGAGCTTGCTGTGAATGTGAGATCCAAGTTTGAATTTCCAGCCCTCACCTAAAGGCTGGGTACATCTGCATGTCCATTTAACTAGCATTAGAGATCAGGTGCTGTAGAATCCTAGGAGTTTGCTGTCCAGCCAGCCTAGCCAAAACAACAAGCTTCAGGTACGATGAGAGACCTTGCCTCTAAAAGGTGGAAGCAATATAGGAAGACACCCACTGTCCTGCTTTGGTGCACGTACTAGTGTATATACACACACACCACATACAAATAACCAAACACAAACTTAGATAAAATGTCATTTGTATTGAGGTTATTTTGTCTTTGTAAAATTCCTCTTTACTTTCAACCGTTCTCTCTTTCCTGTCTTTCGCCTCTCATCTATAGCCTGGAATGCTAGCCAAACCAGAGAGAGGTATTTAGTAGAGCTGCAGTTTTGGTCGTTTGTTTTTACTGACAGGTGTGTTTTCAGCAGGTTTAGCTCCCGCTGCGTTTGTCCCCAATCCATACATCATCAGCGCTGCTCCCCCAGGGACGGACCCCTACACAGCTGGATTGGCTGCAGCAGCGACACTCGGTGAGACATTCTGCTGCATGAGGGATTTGCTCACCTGCTAGGAAGTTGTTTTAGATGTGCTTGCATTCTTCCTACTCTCCTAAATCCATGGCTCTAATGGAAATGTCCTGATTTTCAGTGCCAGTCCCCTGTCAGTTCAATTGGATATCTCTACTTAGTTATTATGTAGGTCCGCTTCCCCCACTCCCGGCTGGAACAGGTCCTAATGCAAGTGATCAGCTATCTTGGGCATAGGATTTTGGATCCATGGAGATAGCAGCCGCTCATTCATACTCCAGGAATTTTGCTCAACTTGGTCTTCTACTTCTCATCTACCACAGGGGATGTAGACTGTTTTTACTTTCTCCATCTTGCCTTGTGGCATTCTCTTCCTCCACCCCTCTAAATTATTGGTAAGATGGTTTTAAACACAGATCTTAGCCTTTCACCTTTGTACTTATGGCCATTTTATTGATTCTCCTCTTCCTTTTCTTATGTGTCATACTCTGGTTATTGACTATTCTTTCGAGCATACTTTGATGATTGTTCCTTGAAATTAGTATTGTAAAGGAGATTCTAAGTAATTCTGAGGGTTAGCTTCCTATGTAGAAGCCTCTCTCCATGACTTATGCATTACAGTTGTACCCATGCATCACTCTTCCTCCTGCATGGCCATGTTGTCTGGGTTAATGCACACTGCAGTCATTCTTATCTGATTTCAGTTTGCTGCAGGCATTACCTCAACTTGGGCCTCTGTAGACATCAGTCTTCTCTTCCCAGTTTGTGCCCAGGAAGCTCTTTGGCTGGCCTTTGTTGCTTTAGAAATCTTTGGTCACTGTTTCTTGTTCTGTAACTGTCTATTGTAGCTTTTATTTGCTTGTGGATATATTCATGATGTGCTTTCTCTCTTTTGAGCCTTGGTTTTTCATCAGCAAGCATCTTTTCCTATTGGACTCTCTGTGACAAAGTTGCCATCACAGTAGAGTCGTAAAAATTGTGATGGATCCAGTTCAACATGAGGATATAGAAAACAACCTCTGAAGTACACATCCTTCAGTCACATCCCCTTTCAAGATATGTTAATCCTGACTAAATATTAATGTCAGATTTCAGGTATTTTGTGATCTCGTAATTAAAAAAAAGTTGTTATTCTAATTTTATGTGTGTGATTGTAATGCCTGTAGGTAGGTAGGTGCACCTGTGTTGTTTAGTGCCCATGGAGGTCAGAAAGAGAGTGTTGGCTCTCCTGGGACTGGAGTAAACAGACAGTTGTTAGCAGCCATGTGTGTGCTGGGAATTGAGTCATGTTTCACTGCAAGACCAGTCAGTGCTCTTAACCTCAGAGGCATCTTTCCAGCCCCTATTTTGTGATATCTAGAATTATTTCCATGATTATGGTGGCAACATTTAATGCAGCTGCCTGCTCTGCTTTGGGGGCTATCAGGTAGAATGTTCTTGGCTACCCATCATTAACATTTGCCTAACACTTAACTGTTTGCTAGACATCGCTTTTTGCCTTTCTTTTATGTGAGTTGTTCAGTGGTGTTTCACAACCTAGAAATTTATAGACTCAGGTCTAAATGTGTGTGCCAGGTCACATAGTACAAAGTGTTAGAGTGTGGAGTTGATTTTAACCAGTTTAACTCAAAGCTTATGTATATACCTCACTGTATTGTTGAATAGCTGTGCGTCTGGAGTTACCTTTCGTTTCTTACAAAGTTATTTCTTTTACTCTTTATATAGATTATATATTTTTTATGTGCAGTCAATGAACTGTTAGTTTGGCAGTAAGGATTTTGGTTTTTGTACACATGAGCCATATTGAAAATTACTTAAGTAGTTTGCCAGGTAATAGGAAATGTTATCTACCCAAACTATGGAACTCTTATTTTAACACAGAAATTGAACCAGGCCTTCTGATGTGCCACTTTCAACTAATTATCTGAGATGTCTTTCAGAATGTCATTTTAGGTTATATGACCAAGGTGGGACAGTAAAGTGCTAGTTGAAGGATCTTAAAGCTCAAATATGTTCAGGGTGCTGTCATTACAGGTTGTAGCCCATCCTTTCTAGGCAGATTTGGCCTCAGTCTCAGGACCTTGCTCTCTTTACCCATTCTCTAAATGAGGAAACCAGGACCCTCTGGGAGTGATTAAGCCTCTCCCTCCTGTTCTTTCTGCTGACTAGAGTTTGCACACTTGTCAGGCAAGTTTGAAGACCATCATTCCCTTTAGCTTAGAGATAAGGCTAGCTGTTAAAGCTCTCACAAGCTAACAATACATTTAATCCATTTATTTGTTGTAATAAAATAGTTCGTATTGTAACATAGTTTTAAAAAATTCTTTTTTTTTTTAATAATAATGTTATATGAGTGTTTGTTTCATCTGCATGTTGGTAGGTGAACCTATGTCATGCAGTTCCTCTTGAGGTCAGAAGATGGCATTGGATCCTTTGGAATTGGAGTTATAGATAGCTGTTAGCTGCTATATGGGTGCTGGGAATTGAACCCATGTCCCCTGCTTAGTCACCTCACCAGTCCATGCAACATAACTTTTGTCAATAGCATGTTCATTCTCTAGCTAGATGTACTGTTCTAAAATGGGCAACCTTGGTTGTCACTAAGCCCCATAAGGCACAGAAAATGCTGTTAGAAGTGTTAAAGCATATCATTGGAGAGTGATACAGCCTGACTTATTTGTGGTTTGGAAGCATGAGGGGGAAAGAGAGATGTGCCAGTCTTCTCCAGAATTAACTGCTATCCCAGAGTAACTGTAATATTTGAACTCTGGTGTAACACTTATCATTAATGAATCAAGTTGCAAATGCTGTAATCTTGTGCTGTAACTGAGGAAGTTCAGCTTGGAGATGGGTTTCACCAGATTTGAGGAACATGTTTTGAGTACTTTTCCCTCCCCTCTTCCCCCACCTTAAAAAAAAAAAAGTCTATGTAACTATGTCCAACACAGTGTACCGCTATAACAGTGTTATTGTCTTGATTAGTGAATGCCCATCCTTCATGTTTTCTTCACCAGTGTCAGAAGAGAATTCTGATCTAGAATTGGGCTGCATCTAAGTTGCTATCTTAGTAACCCTATAACATTTCCTTTGCCTTGCCCTGTGTGGTAGAAACTAGAGCTGTAGCATTTTGCCAGAGAAGCTGAATCTCTCACTTGGCCCAGAGCAGAATGCTTAGTTTATTTAGCATGTCAGTGGGTCTGTGATGAGTCAAATGTGCTTTGCTTTTTGTTCTAACTGTGATCACCTTGAAAATTAAAAATTTCTATAGCAATGCCTGAATGTGTTGTGTTGAGTAACTTTTGTGACTGTAAATATACAAAGAAAAATGAAACCAAGACATTTTGAAATTGAAGTGGAGGTCTACTTGAGTGTCTCTGTCTGTCTATCAGAAAGAGAATAGATATTCATGCCTCTGGAGGTAGTACCACACCATGGACCTGGCAGCAATCGGTCCTCTCAGATGACCTTCAGAAGCAGAACACTGCTGCAGTTTGTTCCTTTGCATTTCTTCAGCATATAAACTTGCCGTTGATTTTCTTTCCAACAAACTTTGTTGTCTGTCATGCATCTTTTCTTTCTCATGGGCTAAATGTTAATTCTGGCTAGCTATGATGACTCAAACCTATAATCCCAGCACTTGGGAGGCTGAGGGAGGCAGGAACACGTCTAGTTTGAAGCCAGACTGGGCTAGATGGCATGACCCTGCCTGACAGACAGACTTCTTCCTAGGCATTTTCTCCATCTTTCCAGTCCCCATTCTGGCCAGTCTCTTATATCAGCTTCTCCTCCTTTCAGTGTTAAGATTTCATCCTTACTCTATTTGACTCTAGGTCTCCAGAAGGCTTCAGAAGACTCTGCTGTGAGGATTCCATAAAATTTTTCTATTTTTATTCTTTGTATTCTTTAAGGTAATAAGTTAATAATTTGGGACCTCAGCTTTCAAGGTTTGCTGAGTCAGATATAGTCTTTCAAAACTCTAAAGTCATTCTTCCTAAACATCTCTCACTTTTCTTCTGTTATTTTCAGGCCCAGCTGTGGTGCCTCATCAATACTATGGAGTCACTCCTTGGGGAGTCTACCCTGCCAGTCTTTTCCAACAGCAAGCTGCAGCAGCTGCAGCAGCAACGAATTCTGCTAACCAGCAAACCACCCCACAGGCCCAGCAAGGACAGCAGCAGGTACATGTCAAAGACACTTTCTTCTTATGTGAGGTTGACTTTTGGTTTGTGTCTGTAATTAATAGATAATGTTGTGCCTCATAAAAATGCTGAGTGTGTTCATTCAGGTCCACATTTACCTCTTTTAAATTATTTTTATTTTGTATGTGTGGGGGCGGGTGTGTGTATAGGCTAGGTGTTAACCATTGGTGTCATTCCTCAGGAGGTCTCCATCTTGTGTGTGTGTTTTTCCCCTTTCTTATTTTTTATTTTTAGAAAAAATATGTGTATGAATGTTTTGCCTGCATGTATATATTTACACCACATGTAAGCCTGACATTTGAGCATGCCAGAAGAAGGCATCAGGTCCACTAGGAAGCGGAGTTATGGATGGTTGTGAACTCTCTCTCACTCCTTTCTACTTTTCTTCTTCATCCACTTGTTGCTAGAACCCTGACGTTGCACAGGGCACTTGTTTCCCTCCCCTCCCTTCCCCTCCCCTCCCCTCCCCTCCCCTCCCCTCCCCTCCCCTCCCCTCCCCTCCCCTCCCCTCCCCTCCCCTCCCCTCCTGCAGAGGTCAGAAGAGGGGCCTCACATCTTATGGAACTGGAGTTACAGATATTTGTTACCTGGCATTTTGGGTGCCAGGAATTGAACCCAGACCCTCTGTAAGAGCAGCCAATGCTCTTAACTGCTAAGCCATCTCTTTACCCCAATTAATTGGACTTTTATCCTAACAGCCATACCATGTGAAACCATTACAAAGAGAATGTCTTACAATTTTTATCTTCTAAAAAGTCAACTCAGCTAGAACATATGGTGATTCTTAGATACTTCCTGTGAGAAGAAAGGTAATGGCATTTCTATCTCTCATTGCTAGGTTCTTCGTGGAGGAGCCAGCCAACGTCCTTTGACCCCAAACCAGAACCAGCAGGGACAACAAACAGATCCCCTTGTGGCAGCTGCAGCTGTGAATTCTGCTCTTGCATTTGGACAAGGTCTGGCTGCAGGCATGCCAGGTGAGGCTCCACTGAAGTGCCTAATACTTTGGGGTATTAAAAAAGTGTACTAAACTGTTTGGGATGGTGCAGAGGAGTATGGGCATTGCTTTTGGCTTGCCTAGGCTTGTCATGATTGGGGACTGGCAAAGATGATACATACTTGCCCTCACTTAGACCACAGTTCATTGCTGAGAGTGTTGTTCTGAGCCAGTTGTCAGTTTTCATATAGTAGAGATCTGTGAGTGTTCACATAGCTTAGAATGTAGAGCTTGGCCTTGCTGGCAGTTGTGTAGTTGAACACTGCCTAGGCTTTTGTTGCTAAGTTAGGTTACTATGCGTGTGCGAGCACTGTAACTGTCGTACTTATTGCTGATTTGCTTCTGTTGTCTGTGTAGTCAAGAAAACAAAAACTTACCAGTGTGTGATTTTAAGTAATAGCCTTAGTTAGTGCTTTACAGAACAGGTATTCTCCGACCCAACAAATGTCCTTTCTACCAACCAGCAGAGGATACTGGTACTGTCTCTGAATGCAGACTTAAGTGTGCCCAGGCACCATAATGGATCTTTCCCATTTATCTTTCTCTTGATCTTCCCAAGGACATGGGGAGGCAGTGGTTACTATTGTTCCCCAGTTTTATAGGTGATGAATGAATGCTCAGAGATTCAGGGGCACTCAGCAAACTAGTTTCATGTGATCTTAACATTGGATTTGTGACTTTCTGAAGTACAGTGGTGCCAAGGATACATTTACTGTCGGTTGTAAGACACAAGTACATGCCCCAGACTGTGGCTTGTACTGCATGAACCCTGTGGATACTATATTTTTCCCTGTTTATATGATAAGATTTATTTATAAGCTAGGACCATGGTAAGAGATTAATGGCTATCCGTTATCACAGGTTTTAGCAGCTTGTGCATGGGGTTTTTATTCTTTCCTTACTAAGCTAAGAACTTTCACCTTTACATTGGGGGCGTAGTAGCTTCTCTGGCATATCCTAATCACCTGTGAGCCTTCATGCTCTTTAGAACCATTGTTAGTTTGAGTAAGGGGCACCAGAACTGAAGCACTGCAGCACCAACACTGAGACACTTTGGTAACAGAGTGGCTGTAGCTTAATGGATGGGTAATATTTACAGCATAGACAGGCTAGACCAATGGATTATTTCCATCCCTGTCTCTGGCAGATAGAACTAAGTACTGTGAGATTTCAGCATGCTACTCAGAATGTCATACCATTTAATGCTTAGAAATCACTTATTTCAGGAATTTTCCCTTTAATATTTTTACATGGTGGGGTTGGGTGTTGTAACTGAAACACTGGCAGGTGAACTTGGTACTATATACCTGTGTATGAAACTTACCATCCCTAGGTTATCCAGTATTGGCTCCTGCAGCTTACTATGACCAAACTGGTGCCCTTGTGGTAAATGCAGGCGCAAGAAATGGCCTTGGAGCTCCAGTTCGGCTTGTGGCTCCAGCCCCAGTCATCATCAGTTCCTCAGCTGCACAAGCAGGTAAGCTTCTTCTAGGACTCCTGTGAGAGCCAAGGGGTTGTTGGCCAACTATGACGGTCTTCAGATTGTGGAATGTGCTTGATTTGATAAGTCTTAGAAGTATTTCTACTGTTTAATATTTCACAGAGAATAAAAAGCTTCAAGGGACCTTGTGAACTCTAATTCTGTTGATGGGCATGTGCCACCTGGTTAGAAGTGAGCACTGGTTTTGGCAACAAGTTAGATCACTCACACAAAATGACATTGTAGGTAGAATTCTAAAGCTAATGTCTCAGAAACACAGCTCATTGTTTTTCTTTTGTTTTTTTAGGGGCTGTTAAGAAGCTATTTTGGTATGGGAACAAGGGTAGAGGTGTGGGATATTGAGAACTGGTGTAGTAATACGTTGATTAATGCTGTAATTAAATTTTTAACTAAGCTTTATATACATTTAAAGACTAGAGTAGAGAGAATATCTAGAAAAGAGCAGCATGCTAAAATAGAAAGTTGTGGGGCTTTAGTGTATGGTTGACATAGTTTTGAGAAAATTCTCTCCAAGGGTATTTGTAGAATTTGCGATTTTGAGAACGTGTTGTGTTTGATGGGTCTGTATAATCCTTCTCTTTTTAAAGTATAGATGCTTTAAATCCACAACGAACATAGAAAGCTTGCTCTGTGGACTTCTGACTTCAAATCAATAGTAGAAAATAGAAAGTAGACATTTCAGATGAAGGAATCAGAGTTGGATTTGTATAGCTCTTTATAATGTCTGTGTCTGCCTTGAAAAGATATGAAGCGTTAGTTTTTAGTTTTTTTTTTTTTTTTTTTTTTTTTTTTTTTTAATGGATAAAAAAATGTAGTCTGGGTATGTGACCAGTCCCTTTCACAACTTAACAGTTTGCTTTCTTCTTTACAGCTGTTGCAGCGGCTGCAGCTTCAGCAAATGGAGCAGCCGGTGGTCTTGCTGGAACTACAAATGGACCATTTCGCCCTTTAGGCACCCAGCAACCTCAGCCCCAGCCCCAGCAGCAGCCCAGCAACAACCTGGCATCCAGTTCTTTCTATGGAAACAACTCTCTGAGCAGCAGTTCCCAGAGCAGCTCCCTCTTCTCTCAGGGCTCTGCCCAGCCTGCCAACACGTCCTTGGGATTTGGAAGCAGCAGTTCTCTTGGAGCCACCCTGGGATCAGCCCTTGGAGGGTTTGGAACAGCAGGTAGAAATTAGTCTGATAAGCTGTTAAAACTGAATTTTACAATCTTTCTGGAACCCTGACAGTGCATGAAAGCCTGGACAGATAACTGCAGGGAGTTCTGGACCAAGCCCCCAGGAATCCAGCCCCCCCCACCCCTGCAGCTTTGAATGATGGACTATTGAAAGCAAGTTATCCAGCTGGGGCTACTCTTATGTGCATGCGCATGTTGCTCCTTATGTATATTCATATAGTCAATTTGTTCAGGAACTTGAAAACTAGGAGAGAGGGTTTTGCAGGCATTGGGAAGCACATGGAGGGAACTGTAGCAATGTGGATGATAAGCCAAGGAAGGAGGACTTACCGAAGGTCATAGGGCTGGGGCGCTTCCCATTTGAGACTTTGCCCAGGGCTTGGCTTGAAGACCTTAAAGTGTAGGATTTTCTCCACTGTTTTGAATAATATACTAAGGTAAACACTGTGAAACATTGGGAGGAAGGATGTTAGGCCAAGATAAATTCTGAGTGTTTGATGGGAGAAAAGAGCAGGAAGGTGGTCTGGTGAGCAGTGGGTAATTGTAGTGGTTATCAGTAGTGTGATTTCAAAACAGAAGGGCATGTTTGACAACTAGTATTCTGATCAAAACTGGAACCCACTGAGACAACAGGCTTTTATATGCAAGTCTTGTGTAGTGGGGCAGTACCCTGTTTACAGATCTTTTTTCTGTATTCCATTTTTCTATTAGAACCTTTTGGCTGATGAAAGGCATTCTTTCTAGTCCATTTTCTTTCACTTTTTTTCCATAGCTCATGTGGCCGTCAGAGCTTTTTAATCTGCCCCTGTCCCATATCTATGACACTAAAGGAAGGTAAATTTGGCATACACATGTGATGGCTGGAACAAAAAAATTTCCTTTTAACTCAAGCCATGTCCTCTTTATTACCTATCTGCCCCCAGAACTGCTACATTAACAGGCTGTCTCTGCTGGCAAATTTGCGGTGGTAAGGAGTCTGGATCAAAGTGTTAGGAACAGGTCACTGGGCTTGTTCTTCGAAGAACAGGCCTGTTCTTATCTGCATTGTTTTAATTCCATTTTAGTTGCAAACTCCAACACTGGCAGTGGCTCCCGCCGTGATTCCCTGACTGGCAGCAGTGACCTTTATAAGAGGACATCGAGCAGCTTGACCCCCATTGGACACAGTTTTTATAACGGCCTTAGCTTTTCCTCCTCTCCTGGACCCGTGGGCATGCCTCTCCCTAGTCAGGGACCAGGACATTCACAGACACCACCTCCTTCCCTCTCTTCACATGGATCCTCTTCAAGCTTAAACCTGGGTAAGAACCATTACTCTATCACCACTGTGAACTCTAGAAATCTCTTGCCACCCATGACATTACAAGTACTTTGCATAAGCAAAGGACAATCCCTTTATCCTAGAAGTGTCCTAGGTGTTCTGTGCCTTCTGTAAATACCTCATGTTGTTCAGGCTGTACTATAGCTAGCACAGCAGTGTGGGATTACCTAGCAATTGGATATATATACCCTGCATATTCACTTCAGGTTTATTGTGAACATTTTATTCTTGAGCCAGTTGTGGGAGTCTTTCACCACAAACACAGCACAAGTCATGAATGAAGTGGAAGGACCCAAAGACAGAAAAAGATAATTCATTCCCAGTCTAACCCTGCAGTGCCACCACAGTTAATACCTCGCTTTGTTTCTTTGTAGATTCTTCCCTCCCCTATGAATACAATTAATAGCTTGCTTTTCACATAAAGCATTTAATTGAATTTTTTTTGTCAGATTCTTGAGTATTTGTAAATGTGCTCTTAACCTACATGGTCTTTAATGATTAGATGAAAATACCTTCCCTAATTGTGTATTTAGATTGTTCTATGTATGGCATTAAAAAAAATGTTACTATTGAGATCCTAGGAAATAAGAAGGGAAAAAAAGATTCCCTACAGCAGGATGTAAGGACAACAGACAAACTGTAGTAGTGCTTGAGGTGGGGCACATCTCTAATCTTTTAGGGGACAGGGAAGATTTCTGACCACAGAAAGGTACATCCCCTTCCCTGTTTGTTCTCAGTTGGATCGCAGGGTTGATTTACTTTCCAGATGGGGAAAATTGAGTTCCAGAAGTGGAGAGCACAAATGGAGGCAGGGGTTATTTTGTGATGGTGGCTTTAAATGAGGAGCACCCTGAAAAAATCAGCAAGGATATTTAGTTTATTTAGAGGAGTCTGTCTTTGCCTGCCATACTTAAATGTGGCTTCAAGGACTCAGCAGTGAGCTGAATAAATCCAACAGATGGCTTTTATTTGGAAAGACATTTAGAAGACCAAGAAAAGTTTGATGTGTCTATGGTAAATAATTATTCTAAGTAGTGTCTTTAAGTTTGAAAGGTGAGTCTGAAGGCAAAAGTATTGTGGTTATGTGTATTGGAGCATGTGTATTCTGAAATGGAGAAAAGCTGCATGGATGTCTCTCATTGGTTGCACACAGTGGACAGATAAAGCAAATTAGACATGTAGCACAGCAGTGCTAGGGATGGAAAGCCTGGCTTTGAAGACCTAGGAGTAATGTGGTATCAGGATGGTGGTGGTGAACATTTTTGTCTGATAAGCTCAGAGGGAGAACTGAACATTTACTGGCCTAACTAGTGTGCTTGTATCTTGTGTATTTTGTGTCTTGTGCTAGCAGCTTTGAAGGGTTAATAAGGTGCTCACATACATGTGCAGAACCAGCACATGATTATCAAAACCTGTAATGTTTTGCTGGTTATTTTGTTGTGGTGGTTTTTGTGTGTGGGATTTCTTTTGTTTGTTTTTTGCTTTGTTATTTGATTTTTAAGTTGGTTTTGTGGGTTTTTCTGTGTTTACCTGTTGTATGTTTGTATGTGTGTATGTATTTATAGACAGATTTTTACTATCTGGTAGCCCTGGTTGGCCCTGAACTCAGGTCCACCTTCCTTTGCCTCCCAAGTGCTGGGATTAAAGGCATATGCCACTGTGCCTGACTCTAGTTTTAGATTTTATAAAAAATGCTTATTAAAATTACATTTATTTTGTGTATGTGTGTGGGTGCTTACATGTCATAGTGTATGTGTGGACATCAGAGGACAATTTGCAGAAGTTAGTGGTTGTCAGTGTTAGTAGTGTTTTCACTCACTGAGCCATTTCATTGACCCTAGTTTTAGACTTTTTTTGTTGTTGTTGTTCTTGAGGCAGAATTTCATTTTGTAGTCTGGCTGGTCTAGAACTCACACTTCAGCCCAGGCTGGCCTCAAACTCAGGGTAATTCTTCTGACTTAGCCTTCCAAGTGCTAGCATTACAGGGGTCAGCCACCTGCTCTCCCATACTAAATAGTGAGTAAATAAAATCTGTAAATATATATTTAAGCTGCATGTGGTGGCGCCTGCCTTTGATCCCTGTGCTTGGAAGGCAGAGGTAGACTGATCACTATAGTAAATATTTAACTCTGGTATTGAAGTAAGGAAGCATCACAGACAAAATGTAAATGAACTAGGTGTAGCTGTCTTCTAATTAAAACTTTTTACAATAAATGGGTATCAGGCCAGATTTATCCTGAACAAAAGCTGGCAGTCACAGGGGTTTGGAAGTACTGTGCAGGATGCATTTGATTCCAGTCTGTCAGCAATCTAAAGTACTTCACGCTTTCTTTCTTTTTTATTAATGAATGTTCTTGACTTTCATACAATGTAATTGATAGCATTTAGATCCCCTCCGCTTTCCTCATCTCCCATATATCCCCCACCCAATTTAATGTTTTTGAGATTGCTGTGATAGTTTAGCTTTTCATCAGCAGTATATTAAGTTTCTAATTTCTTGACTTCCTTATAAACATTTTTTGTTGCCTGTTTGGTCTTATATAGCTATTCTCATGGGTGTGGAATAGTATTGTGGTTTTATTTTCTGTTTCCCTGAAGAATGATGATCTAAAACATTTCAGGAGGTGATTGAGACAAAAATCTGATTCTGTAGCCCAGGCTGGCCTCAAATTTGTAATCCTCCTGACTCATTCATTCGCTTTGAAAGGTCCTCTCGTGGTTTTGCCCATTGACAATTTTGGATTGCTTACTGTGTTATAAGAAGTAATAGGAAACTGGAACATAGAGCTCAGTTTCTCCTCTTTTTTGGGGGGGAGGGTGGTGGGGCGAGGTGTCTTTTTTGAGACATGGTCTCCCTGTAGCCCCAACTGGCCTGGAACTTGTTATATAGACAGCGCTGGCCCCAAACTCACAAAGATCTACATTCCTGTACCTCCCAAGTGCTGGTATTAAAGACATGTGCCACTGTGCCTGACTACATTATTTTCTCATATTCTCATACATGAGTGCAATGCTTGTCAGAGATGGGTTCCCCTAGAACTGGAGGTACAGATGGTTGTTAGCTGCCATATAGGTGCTGAGAATTCTTATTTTATTCTTTCTGTTGAAATTTTTGCAATTTTCATTGCAAAATAGTTTGATGGTATGCTTTCTTAAAGATTTTGATTTATTTTTATTTTGTGTATATGAGTGTTTTGCCTCCATTTAAGTGTACATGTGTGTGCCTAGTGCCCATGGAGGCCAGAAGAGGACATTAGATTCTTTGGAACTACGGTTGTGTATAGGTGGTTGTTAGCTACCATGTGAGTGTTGGGAATTGAACCTGGCCCTCTTCAAGAGCAGCCAGTGCTTTTAACTGCTGAGACATCTGTGAGTGTAGTGTATTACGTTAATTCACTTTGGGCTGTTAATCCAACCTTGTACCTACTTGGTCATGGTAGGACTCAGTTTGTTGATGTGTGGGTTTTTTGTTTTTGTTTTGTTTTGTTGAGACAGGGTCTCCCTGTAACCCCAGCAGGCCTAGAACTCACTATGCAGACTGGGCTAGCCTCAGTCTCATAGAGATCACCTGTCTCTGACTCCTAGGTACTCGGATTAAAGGCATGCACCACCATGCCTGGCTTCTTGATGTTTTTGTTGAAGAGTTTTATACCTGTATTTCTGAAGTGTATATAGCTCTTTTCTTTTTTATGATACATGTGTGATGCTTGGTGTCAGGGTCATGTTGTCAGGGTAGTGTGAGTTTATAAATACACTACTACTGTCTGGGGCTAGAAAGATGGCTGAGCGGTTAAGAGCACCTGCTGCTCTTTCAGAGGACCCAGATTTGATTCCCAACATCCACATGGTGGCTAACAACTGTCCGTAACTCCAGTTGGAAGGGAATCTGTTGCCTTCTTCTGACTCCCCAGACATCGTATGACACAAGTGCACTTATACACATGGAGACAGTACACTCGTACATATAAAGTAATAATTTAAAAATTAAAAGTAACGCTACTCTCCTATAGTTTCTGTAGTATTAGCATTTATAAAATTCATCAAAACCATCTTGGTTTATTTATTTATAGTAATACTTTTACTATTTCAGTTTCTTTAGGTCTTGGATTTCTTGAATCAATTTTGATGATTTGTGGCTTTCTTGGAAATCTTTTTCCATTTTATCCTTCTCAGAGTAGTTGGCATATATACATTTATAATTACTGTCTGGTGAGATGGCTCATTGGATAAACTGCTTGCTGTACATGTCTGGTGTCTTCAGTTTGATATTTCAGGACCCATGTAAAAGTGGGAGGAGAGAACTGACTCCACAAAGTTGTTTTCTGACCTTCACATGCACCCTCCCCCCAACTATGTATGTATAAAGTTTTTTTTTGTTTTTGTTTTCTTTTTACGAGTTCTCTTCTCCAGTCTTCCCTCCACACACAGGCATACATACTTGTGAACATGCATACTTGAGAAAGTATACAAAATTTTCTTTGACCCTGAGCCGAATTGATGATCACGTATTCATTTTGTTTCATTTTGTATGAATCAATGAAAAAAAAAAACTTTAACCTTTAAAAAAGCATGCTATCAAATAATATTGTATGAGAATTGCAATAAAAGAATAAAGTTTTAAAAAATCTATTTTACATGTGTAAGTGCACCCATGTTGTGCAGTGGCCGCTTAGTCAGAAGAAGGCGTCAGATTCCCCTGGAACTAACTGGTTGTTAGTTGCCATGTGGGTCCTGGGACTTGAACCTGGGTCCTCTGCAAGAAGAGCCAGTACTCTTACCCTCAGAGACATCTCTCCAGCCCCAGAGAGTTTTTTATAAAGTTTTTTATTAAAAAAAAAAAGCAAAAACAAGGAGGAACTGAGCTCTCAGTTCCAGTTTCCTATAACCTATAACAATAAATAATCCAAAAGTTCTGGATGGTTAGAACTCATTTGTTGTGTATATATGGGTTAGGTGAAGCCTGTGTGACTCTTCATGCCTAAAAAAATCTTATCGGATAGATAAATATCAGAGAGAAAAGGTATAAGGGTTGATGACAGTTTGGTATGTTCCGGGAGTCTGCCGGTCAGTAGTTTCATGTTCTATTTATCCATATATCTGTGTTGTATACCCACTCTCTCCCCATTTCCTGGTATGTTTTTCCATACCTATGGTTTTCTACATAGTTCTTGAGTTGTGACTTTTCAAGTCAGAATCAGGGTTAGCAGAACTTGTTATTAGATGTGTGGTCCACAACGCTCAGGCTGTACTCTGAAGAGATATGTTTGTTCGTCCTTCCATGGTGTACCCTGTCCATGGCAGAAGGCTATTACCATTTAGTTTTAATAACACAAGAGAAGTCCTGTCTGCCTAAAATATATTTTTTTTATATTCAAGGTTCAGGTAAAGCAAAATAGAACCACAAAATGCCTTTCTCCATCCTTGCTTAAACTGAAGTAGGAGGTCTAAGTTACTGGTCAGTAACCTGTCTTATATATGCTTTTGCTCTTTTCTCTTATAAACCATCTGTTAAGATTACCCATGTGAAAATTAACTCATTTTGGATACAATTTAATGCACTTAATTTTGTGCTACTTTGATGTTGTGTTAGGGTGTACATTCTTTATTTTAAAAGTATTTTGGTCAACACTGCTGCCTCTGCCTATATTCACTGTTGGGACTGGTGGTGTTCTTTAGTGGTAAGAGTTCTTTACCTAGCATGTAAATGTAAGGTTCAGTGGCCCCAAGCATGGTCGGGAATGTTGGTATATGGGAGAATTATATGAACAGTGGAAGTACATTTTAAGTAAAACACTCAAACCCTGATTTCTGTTGAAAGTTGCATAAGGGCCCAGGTGTATGAAATCTTATCACTATCAGTACCATAGAAAACTGGAAAGTCAAGTCTGCTTTTAAAGCTCTTTGCAAATTGTTCCTTTTAAAATTGCCAGCAGATTCATACAGCACTTTCAGGTTTTTGTTTGTGAGTATATAGATGTGTACCAACTGCAAGAAACTGAAAGTTTTTTTTTTTTAACCTTTCAAATCAAAGAAAGGTTTTTTCCATCAATAAACTGATTGTTTGCTAGATGTCTTTTTGGTGCATATCTTTAATCTTAGCACTCTAAATTCCTGCAGAGGCAGACAAATGTCTGTGAGATGGAGGCCAGGCTGGCCACCCCACATCAAGTTCTAAGCTGTTGAGGCTACAGGAAGACCCTATCTCAAAAAACACCAACACCAGCAAAAACCAAAACCAGAAAACGACAAAGAGAACTTAAGTTTAGGCATTGGTTTTATGTAATACTTGGCCTGTGTAGAATGTATCTCTAAGTAATCTGATCAGTTTAGTACCTGAGATTATATAAGTATTTATCTAATTTTCTTTTTAATAAAAAGCCAGAGCCCAAAAGGAAAACTTGAGGGCCTATATGTAACCTAGGGCATATAAATTATTGCGTCCTCTAGACTTTTGAATTATGTGTTTGTGTACTTCGGACCATTACAGCCAAGTCCAGCTGCTGCTCTAGTATCTTTATCAGAAAGTGCATCTGAAGGCATATGTAACTGTAGAGGCTGGGCATGTTGAGGCGGGCCTTTACTACTGACTGCAGCACTTTAAAATTGTGTTTGGATTTGAGTGCTGTTCCTCCTCAGGCATTCTTGTTGCTCCTGCACCCACTGCCCAGTTACCATTCCCTAGACAGGGAGGAAAAGAGCAGGCATCTGACTGCTATTTTCTTTTAAAGTAAATCTTCCTGTCTTTAAATTTTATTTTATTTTTTCACTTGGGCTATTTCCTGAGGAATAAAGAAACTGAGTCTGAAAATACATCTTGTTTAGGTATGAGTCATGATCTCGGGACCAAGGGCCTAGCTTAGCTTTCACTTCTGGCCATGAGGATTATGTATATTATGTTTATTGTATTTTGGGATGAACATTTGTCTCTTTGGGCTTTAATTTCCTATTCTGTAAATGTACCCATGAAAATTCCATGGAAGGACTTGTAGTGTGGAGCTAGATACAGACAGATGCTCAGTGAGTATTTTGCACAGTGTAATTCGAGCCATTTTCTCTTGTTTCTAACACTTTGATTGAGACCCAGACCTCTGAAGCTGGGCCCTGGAATTCTGTGGATAAATCCAAGCCATGTATCCCTCTGTAGTTACTAACCATTAAACTCCAAGCCAAGTATTCATTAGCACCAGTCAGGAAGCAGTTCATGTAGGTGACTTCCCTTATGGATTTTGAGTTGTTACTCATCTGCATTCTGTGTGGTTTATGTGGTAGCTTTCATATGCAGCTATTTTGGGTTGGTGTTTTACAAAGGGTTTGAAGGAAACAAACCTGTGCTGGGATGTACCGCATTGGTAGAGCATTTGCCTAGCATGTATAAAGCTCTGAAGTCAGAAACATCAAAACATATTTCATATTCTTTTAATAGAATAACAAATGTTAAAAATACACAAACCAGTTTTAAAAATATTGAAAATACACTTGCTAACTTATTCTGTTGCTTTACTTTGACTTCTGTGTTGGTAGTAGAGATGGAACCCAGGCCTTATGTGACCCACAACCCTGCTGTGCTCTATGTTTGCCAAGCCTTTGGTCATAGCTTTGTCTTACCTGTTGACTGCTTAGGATATTTTCCCGAGTAATCAGAGCGCCAGTACAAGTGGTATGAGGGCTAATGCTGCTGAGACAGTTTAGGCTTTGCCCCATAGAAATTGTTCTGAGTTGCCTATTGATGATGAAGACCTTCAAAACCTATTATTGACCTTAGATGTAATATTTTCAAACTCTACTTCAAGGCTTCCTAGGAGTTTCCTGCATATAAATGGAATGTCCTGATTTTTTCCCCCTCTGCTTACAGCGCAGGCTCAAACACAAGCCCTTCCTTGTGTACAAGTGCTCTACCACTGAGCAGAGCGCCTCCCCGCCATATGCTGATCTTTAAGGGTAGACTTTTGCTGGGCATGAAGAGTTCTTGAAAAAATGGAGGCTGTTTTGCTTCCATACTGCTCAGAGGGCAGCTCAGAAGCCTGGCTGCATTTTGTGTTGTATGAGTCCTTATTGCAGAGCTATTGAGTTGGTTGCTCTGTTCCTTTTGGTTTATTTTCCTTTTTAGGTGGTCCTGTGGGGTTGAATGTAGGGCTTCACCCCTGCTAGGCAAGAGTTCTGCCTCTGAACTGTTTCTCTAGTCTTATTGCCGTTTTTGTTAGCAACTTACCATCAGTAGTAAAAAGCATTCCTCTCTCAACCTTTGTGCCAAAAGTGTCTTTCCAGATTGGTTATGAAAATCACAGTGTAGAATTGTCTTAAGGTAAATACGATGTAATAGAAGTGAAAGTTGATGGAGGCTTGGAGGTGCGTCTTTCCTCTCTTTCCCAAGGCTCTCTTAAGGTTGTACTCAACTTCTTTTGTTCTGTAACCAACAGGAGGACTTACAAATGGCAGCGGAAGATACATCTCTGCTGCTCCTGGTGCCGAAGCCAAGTACCGCAGTGCGAGCAGCGCCTCCAGCCTCTTCAGCCCCAGCAGCACCCTTTTCTCTTCCTCTCGTTTGAGATATGGAATGTCAGATGTCATGCCCTCTGGCAGGAGCAGGCTTTTGGAAGATTTTCGAAATAACCGGTACCCTAATTTACAACTGCGGGAGATTGCTGGACATATAATGGAGTTTTCCCAAGACCAGCATGGGTCTAGGTGAGGAGTTTGGTACTTAGGGGAATTGGAATCTTAATGCTTTAAATAGGTACATGTTAAACCACTAAAAGATGATGCCTTTCTAATGTACTTCCTGCTGTGCATTTTTTAGGGATGTGGACATGAAAGTCACCAGATAACCAAAAGTTTGAAGAGTGTCTTTAGTGGTCTGGAGCAAACTTTTTACCTTTCTGAAAGAGCAGTCTTTGTCTCTAGTTCACAAGAATCTCTTAAAACTTTGTAGTTTACCATTGCACATAGGAGTGTGTCCTTATAATCCCAGCACTTAAGAAGCAGAGGCAGGAGGATCACAGCAAGTTCCAAGCCTGCTCGGTTTCTACTCAGTAAGATACTGTCTCATAAACAGAATAATCCTAACCTTCGTCTGTAGTTGAAGCAGAAGCCTCCCATGAAGCCTCATGCACACTTGTGCATGGTCAGCACTAGAAAGAATCTCTGCTCCCAAGGAGCCATCAGATGAAATGTGGATCTCCAGTGCTTAGGAGTGAGACAGGCTTTCCACCTCTCTTTGTCCCATGCTGTTGAGGGGAAAGCAGCTTTACTAGGAGGAGCTGGGCCTAGAGATAAGCATAATGTGGTGATGATAGCCACCCTCTTTTGCGCCTTCTGCCTGCTCCCTACCTGTGAGGAACTCTTGTGTGGGTTCTGCAGACCAGATTGAGAACTGCAGGGTTTTCCTGATAGTCACCTGAACGAAGTAAGTCAGGTCAGACAGTTGCTGTTTCAGAAGCTAATGAATATTTCCTTTTATGGGCACGAGTCACAGAATGTTGACTCAAAGGACCATAAGCTTTGAGCTTCTAATGAGAGACTAATTCCTGAAGACCAAGGTTAGTAGAGCAGATGCTCTTCTGTACTATAGTTTACCAAAGCAGAAATCCAGTTTAGAAAGTTCAGCTGTATTAGGGGATTCCCTTTCAAAAATCTTCCCTTGAGACAGCTCAAGATATTGATCTGAACAACACTGAATGAATTGTGTATGCATGAGAATGCACGCTGCATGCTATGAAGTAACGCCTTCCCGAGTCCCCCCAAATGCTCTGATTGCCCCTTTACTTTGTTCTTCAGATTCATCCAGTTGAAACTCGAGCGTGCCACAGCAGCTGAACGCCAGCTTGTCTTCAATGAAATCCTCCAGGCTGCATACCAACTTATGGTGGATGTGTTTGGAAATTATGTCATTCAGAAATTCTTTGAAGTAAGTCTTTATTCTTCTGTCCTTTGACTTAGAGAGCTCCAGAGTTGGGTTTTTAAAGAACAGTAGCTTTGTTCCAGTCCTCAAAATGTGGTCTTCTTTCGTGAAGAGCTTTTTTAGTGTTTTTCCGCTTGGTTTGTATATACTATAACACACCAGTGTCTGCTCGAAATACAGTTTGTAAGTATCTCCATTTAAGAACCCTCACATTATCATTTCTAATGGTCTAAGTAGATTGATTAAACATTACCACTTTGGGGAGGAAGTAGTCATTATGAGACTGTAAGATAATTTTAGCAGGATTACAGTATGATACTGTGGGCATGAAAAACAAAGATTCCTAGAGAGAACTGCCTCTGTGCACCAGCCTTGATGGTTTCCATCATAACCTGGGGTCACAGGGATAGTTACACATTTCTTGGCCTTGGCTTCTTATTTTACCTATGTTAATGTGAATACTATACACTCTAAGTGCCTTTGGGAAGTACTAGGGAGATTGTTGGATTAATGCTCCCAGCTTCAAGCTGTTAAATAGCCCCAATAGAGATTAAAGAATCTGGTGTAGGTACACTTGGTGGAAGTCTGAATTACTTGCTTTATGTAAATTTCTTGTGGCCTCTTTCTGTTAGATTTATATGAAAATTTAAGAAACAGGATTCTCACGGGCTTTACTTCCCTGCTTTCTCATGAACACTGTGCTCATCTCTTCAGCTTTGGGGCTTGTGCCTCTTCGATGTCTCTACAACACCATTTTGTCCTGAATATAAGAATACATGAATACAAGAGCTCTAGCTTGGTGTATCAGAACAAAAGCGAAGTGTTGCCCTGTGGCTGGAGTGAGCTAAAGAACCTCCCTGGATCCTAGGTCCATGCATGAAAAATTCAGGGTTGGCAGACCAGTGATTTAGATGCGCTAGTCCACGGTGGTGTGGTTCAGGGGGAGCAAAACCCCCCAAAAAATTTTAGCACTGTGTAGCGTCACCTCTTGAACGCTTCCTTTCAGAGTCTGTGGTCTCCTTCTGTAAGTAGATTTAGCTTTTGGAAGAACATACTGCTTCATACCAGAGTGCCCACATGTGCCTTTGCTCACACTTTGTAACATAATGTAGATGAAAGGGCTTTCTAGTGACGAGGTTTGCACATTTCATGTGTTGCTGAGAACTGCCGAAGTCCATGCATCTAGGTGTGTCAAAAGCCTTGAAGGCTGCTCTAGCCATGTCACTGACTGGAATAAATATATGACCTTGCATTTAGGAATATATACCCATCGATTTGTAAATGAGCATTAATTCTTTAAGACATTAAATATTTGCTGTAGGGTGGCCGAGGTGTTTCTTAGTATTGTAGGGTCAGAGGCTGAGAATTGCTATCTGGAAGGATCAGTAGTTCCTTAAAAGGTGTGGTTGATTCTAGGTAGCAGGGCCACAAGGGGGCATACAAGGCCTTGGCATAGAACAAGGAAAGCTTTGTTTTATCTAGTTCCTCTCTATCTAAGTAATGCTGTCCCCCACACTCTTGTCTAGTTTGGCAGCCATGAACAGAAGCTGGCTTTGGCAGAGCGGATTCGAGGCCATGTCCTATCATTGGCATTGCAGATGTATGGCTGCCGAGTTATCCAGAAAGCTCTGGAATTTATTCCCTCAGACCAGCAGGTAATTGTAAGTTTCCCTTTAACTTTTCTCTTGGTGTTAATCTGTGATGTGTGCAGTGAGCTATGCAGACTTGTCAGTGTGGACGCTTCTTTTCTCGTGTTATTATGGCGCTCATGGCTGCCCATCTGCATGGCAAGCAGGAACCATATGATCAGTGTTGTAAACTAATAGTGGATCAGATCTCTTGGTCCAAACCAGGTGGTTTTCAGCCTTATCTTTGACTGGTGCTTGTCCTGAGTCAGATTTTACAGTTTCATGGGAGGCTTTATGAGAGCAGGTAAAATGCTGCTTATCCTTTTCTTCAACCTGTGCTGAGATATCAACAAACCAAAATGCAATCCAGCCTACTTTCATTTCCTTTATGCTCCTCCTCTTGCCACCTGCCAACCTTGCTGGATACTGCAGAGGTGACTAAGTCCTGGTCCCTACCTGTGACCCTTAGTCCAGCAGGGAGGGCAGTAGAAAACAGCAGTGCCCACTTGAGGCCCGCTCTCCACACCCCTGTCCCCCAGGAAGGCTCTGCAGAAGTGAGGCTGAAGGGAGTTAGACACGGGAGAGAGGGGACGAAGTCTGAACAGCTAGTCACTATGAGTGAGAGCTGATGGAGGAATCACCAAAGAACCCTTCTGCTTCAGCTGTCAAGAGTTGCCCCAACCATGTAAGGGCCCAGGAAGCCAACCAACCCTTGGGCAGGAAGAATGGGCCACGACTCTCTGTGCCAGGCAGTGCCGCGACCTGAGTGTTTCCGGCCTGCGCTCATTAGCCATTGGGCTCTGAGCTCCCTTAGCCTTCTCATTGGAGGGGTTGCTGTCATCTGGCAATGATGACCCACTTGCCCTCACTGAGAACAAAGTTCGATAATGAGAATCTTTGTTATGGACTCGTTCTGAGCCAGATGAAACCCCATCAGCTCCGATTGAAACTGTATAACTGCAGACCAGTATAACTTGATGTTGGCAGTTGGAGGCTGGGGGAGCCCAGAGCCCTTAAGGCTGAATCTAATAACCAAGCATGTGAAGATACTGTGATGGTGGGGTAAGGTTGGAGACAAACAGCAATGCTGGGACTTCTTCATACAAGGCTCAGCATCAGATGTGCTGCACAGATAGGAAAGTGCCATTCCGCTGAGTACAGTGACACATGCTTGTAATCCTAATGCTTGGGAGGCAGAGACAGGAGGATTACAGATTTGAGGCCAGCCAAGCCTACATAGCAAGACAGCCTTCCCTCCCTACAAACAAACAGAAAAAGCACTGCCCTGTTCCCAGCAAACATGAGATATCTTCTCTTGTTCACTTAAGCCATTATACATTCTTAGGATTTTGGTGGCTGTCTGAATCTTTTTAATGTAATTTTCTTGCTTCTTTTCAACATCATGACACCCTAGTTGCTAAAAGAAATCGCAAGTTCTGACCCTCAGTATTTCCCTCCTCTTCCTCCTTTCTCATTGGTAAATTGTTTCATCTACAGTTTTCAAATTTTAGTTTCTTTCCTCTCCTCCTCACTCTTTCTCACTCCCCCAACTTTTGCGGTGCTGGGGACTCAACCTGCAGGACCTTGTGCATATTGGGCACGTGCCTCACTACTAGTCTTGAACTCAGTTTGTAGCCTAGGCAGGCCTTGACCTTGAACTCCTCCTGCCTGGGTCTCCTGAGAAACTGGGGTCATGGACCTGGACCAGCAATTATGGCTGACTCAGTTTTACATTTCATTTTTACTGGTCCAGTTTCTCCGTGGCATCATCTTCTGAGTTTGGGTAGTTCTCCTTTGATTGTCATTGAGCTATTCTGTGCTTTGCTGCTTGGTAAGGTGAGTGTGGACTGTCTGGGTGTTTGCTGTCTGTGATTCTGGCCCTGCCTTCTCTCTTTGTCTCCAATAGAATGAGATGGTTCGGGAGCTAGATGGCCATGTCCTGAAGTGTGTGAAAGATCAGAATGGCAACCATGTGGTTCAGAAGTGCATTGAGTGTGTACAGCCCCAGTCTTTGCAGTTTATCATCGATGCATTCAAGGGGCAGGTAAGTGATTTAGGAAGGAAATGAGGTACACAAATAGATTGGTATGCTCATGGTTCTCCTGTGGTCAGCCTGTTAGGCTGCCATTAGAAACTATCCTGTGCAGTGGTGTTCCTTGGTTGTGTTACTGGGTCTCATCCCTTTGCTCTTGGGGTTGGGGGGGTGGAGAGGGAAGGGGGAGTGGGGTGTCTTTTCCATTCTCCATGAGCACATCTACCTTGAGAACTTTCAGCAGAGTAACCAAGATGAATCTCATACTTGAATTACTTTTCCTTTGGCCAGTTTTTATCCTGATATTTTAAAGTCTTTGTTAAAATTTCAGATCTTTGACAGAAACAATCTTATAGGCAGTATTTGAAAGTTTTTTTAGAATAACTGTTACTTAACATTTTTAAGAGGATATGTGGTTCAAAATGTTTTGAATGTATTATGTGGTCACATAGCTTTTAGTTTAGTCCTACTTACCCATGTTGAAAATGTGTTCTTTACTCCAGCTTCTGAGTTGTTGTTGTTAAAATAGGGTTTTGTTGTTCCCAGGCTAGTCTCATAGGTAGGTTCTCCAACTATGCCTGATTAAAGTTGTTACTTTCTTATACCCTGTTTTTTCTAAATTAGTTATAATTACTAGTTCTTTGCCAAAAATAATATAATGCCACCTTCCTATGTTAATGGGACAGGACACTAGAACATGTTTTGTTTGGGGGCATATGGATTTGGACCCATTTTAAAAGGAGGGAAACAATAAGAAAATGAACTGTTTTCATACAATTACCCCGTGTCTCTGCTGTTAGCCTAAATGGAAGCATGATTTATAGTTCTTTTAGGTTAGGGACTTTGTTCACTGACCACATGGTTCAGTAGACTTTCAGAACCCAGGGGTTATTGGTACTTTCCAAGTTAATGGAAAAAAGGCACATGGGTTCTGTGTAAGATGTTACACAGGGCTAGAGACATGGCTCAGCATTTGAGAGCATTTGCTGTTATTATAGAAATCCAGTTCAGTTTCCCACAGCCACATCAGGGAGCTCACAACCACCTGTAACTCCTCCAGCTCTAGGGGATCTGACATTCTCTTCTGGCCTCTGTAGGTACCTGCCCCACACATATACACATGTAAAGCTTACCTTTTAAAAAACCTATTTAATGTATGTGAGTGTATTGCCCAGATGTATGTAAGTGTACCCATGTTGTGCAATGCCCAGGGAGGTCAGAAGAGGGTGTTGGACTGGAACTGGAGTTAGTGACAGTTGTTAGCCATCATGTGGGTGCTGGGTCTTCTGCACGAGGAGCCAGTACTCTTTAACTGCTGAGCCGTCCCTCCAGCCATTCCCCCCCACCCTTTTAAAAAGGATGTTGTGTGATCAGAATATATAATAAAAGTAAAACAAGGATCCAGGTCTGGTGGCACACACTTTTAATCCCAGGCAGAGGCAGGTGTTGCTCTCTATCTCTCTGAGATTGAGGCTAGCCTGGTCTACACAGTGAATTGCAGGCCAACTGAGACTATAAGGATACCCTGTCTCAAAAAGACCAAAAACTAAAACAAAAATGTACGAGGCTGTAAATGGGAGAGGATAATTGTTGGTTCGTTTGTTTTGCTTTTCTGAGGTGGTAAGGGTGGAGCCCAGGACCCAGAACTGCTAGGCAAGCCTGCTGCTCCTGAGCTACAGCCCCATCCCATGGGGAGAATGTTGTCAAGATGAACTGTTGAGGAATTGGCAGTTAGGTTATATAAAGAACTTCTGTAATCAGAGAAAACAATACGACATAATGAAAAACAGTGGCTCAGAGGTGAATTACCATTTTATAGAAGAAGCAGGATTGCAGTAGCTAGGAAAAGAAGTCTGCCTCCTTAATAATAGGGAAGTGCAAAGTGAGATCCACACGATAGCCCTGAGCATGGCTGTGTGATAGCACCACTGTGACAGCAAAGAAAATAATAGTATCACCTTGAAAATTCCAACACTTGTATGTCTTTGATCTGGTACTTTTGGCTTACAGTTGTATCTGGTGAAAGACTTATTTATTACCCTCTAGAGGCAAAAAGCAAAGCATTGCAGCTATCCAGGAGTTAGGGGTTACACTGCTAGCAGCAGCAGCAGCAGCATGCTATCAGACATGCTAGGCAGAGAGCACACTGTAGAAACAACTGCAGTTCTGGAAGTGAATTTTGAAAACATGGTGCTGTGTGACATAAGCTGCTCCATGACTTCATCATTATAAAGCCTAACTGAAGCAGCAAATGCTAGCATACAGTACATAGCGAACTGAACTTAGAGTGTGCGGGGGTGGGGGATGTCTACATCTGTAGCTGCCACCAGGTGAGCACTGAGACTGCTCTTACTCTCCTTTTTCTCCTGGTGTTCTGAGAGAGTCTCAGAATATAGGACAGGCTGGCCTTGAACTCCTGGTTCTCTTGCCTTGGCTTTCTGAGTGCACAGGCATGCATCACTGTGCTTGTATTAGCACTCTAGAGACCCCAGGTACTTTATACCACTAAGAAAGGTTGGAAATGTGAGCAGATCATGCAGCTCAATGCCACGAAAGTCAAAGCAGGACAAAGTGTGTGCTTTCTTATTGTTTCATTTTGCTTGTTGGTTTTGGTTTGTTTGAGACAGTGGTCTCACTGTGTAGGCTTGGATGGCCTAAAACTCACAGAGACCTGCCTGCATCTCTCCCGAGTACTGGAATTAATATCTAATTAATTGCTCTAAACCCAACAAAAATACTTCAGTTAAACTCAGCCTTGTCTGTAGTTGATATTTTTGTATGAAGCATTCAGATTTATTCCCCACTCTGTGTGTGTGTGTATGAGTGTATTGCCTACGTGTAAGTGTACCCATGTTGTACAATATCCTTAAAGGTCAGAAGTGGTCATCAGATCCCTTGGAATTGGAGTTAGGGACAGTGGTTAGCCATCACGTGTGTGTTGGGAATTAAAACCTGGTCTTTTCTGCAAGAGCAGCCAGTACTCTTAATCGCCAACCCATTTCTCCAGCCTTCATTCCCCGCTCTTCCCACAGCAGATTCACACCCCCTTATTGTAGAGAGAACTTACACAAGCCATCCCCTCAGTTAGTAAAAACAGGTTGGATATATAGATAGTGGCACACAAGCATTTGAAGCATTGAGTATCAACATTGCCTTTGCTCCAGGTTTTTGCTTTGTCCACCCATCCTTATGGCTGCCGAGTAATCCAGAGAATCCTGGAACACTGTCTTCCTGACCAGACCCTCCCTATCTTAGAGGAGCTTCACCAGCACACAGAGCAGCTTGTACAGGTAATGGAGTTACCAAGAGACCTAGTGGGCTCTGAAGGCCCAGCGCATATATGTTTTGTTAGCATAGAGTTTCATTGTGTCTTCAGTGCTCTTCTTTGGAGCATACTTTCATCATAGCCCAGTTTGTGTTTCGTGAATATAGGCAGAAAATAAAGCCCTGACTTAGGAGCTAGGAGAGTAATCTACACACGCCATTGCCTGAGTAGACCATTCAATTCTTCTGGGTCTCAGTCTCTTTGGCAAACGAACTGTGCTGAGTCTTGTGTTTGGTGTTGATGCCTTTCTGCTTCTACTACTGATAATGAGCCATGTTAGTTTGGGGGCATGTAAATCTCTCCAGTTATAGAAAGATGCAGCCAACCATCCATAGGCTTCTATTAGAGAGAAGTTCCTTTATTCCTGAAACATTTCCTCCTTCCCATTCTAAAGTAATTGCAGGCTTACATCTTTGTAGGTAGTAATTTGGGAAGAACCCAGCTAGGACTTAGGAGTATAAATATACAGAGAGAAGTAGTCCATTGTCTAGTAATACTGGGCTCCTTTTTTGCAGTGATAGAGACATGTTGTGACCTATCCATTTAAAAATTGTTACGTGCCCATTTAGATGGGCCATCATGCTGATAGAAGAATGATAGCTATTAATTATATGGAAGGATTTAGTAACCCATATAACTTTTTTATCTACCATTTTATTTCTATTGTTGCTTCTCCTACAGGATCAGTATGGAAATTATGTAATTCAACATGTATTGGAGCATGGTCGTCCTGAGGATAAAAGTAAAATTGTAGCAGAAATCCGAGGCAACGTACTTGTCTTGAGCCAGCACAAATTTGCAAGGTATGTGCTCTGAGTTATGTGGCCTGTTCTTAGAAGAGGGTCCAGTAGCATTTCAGCCATAGAATTTGTTGTATTTATGTGTGTGGCTGTGGGTAGGTGGCCACAAGAGGCACATGGATCAGAGGACAACTTGCAGTTCTCACCCTCTATCATAGGGGTCCCAAGGACCTAAGTCAGGTTCTCAGGCTTGGCAGCAAGTGCCTTTATCTTCTGAACCATCTCACTGGCCCTCTTCTCTTTAAAACGTTTTACTTCAAAAAGTTAAGTTATAGGTGTACCAAGTGTGGGCCAACAAAGGCCTTAAATGCCTGTTTCACTCCTTTTGAGTTGTATTGAAGTCTGGAGGCTGTATCTGCAGTAATGTACTTTGGTCATCTGTGTATGTCTTTAACTTGTTAGGCATTGTCAGATATTCACTACTTAGTGTCCTCTGGCAGTTATTTGTATTTGTCCAGGCTTCTCAGCCTTAGTGACAGGCTGGGGAAGAAATGCACTAGCTGTTCCCATGCCTGCAGAGGATTTAGGTAACTCACAGTGGCAGGAGTCAGAGCCAAAATGACGGCCCTTCCGTGTGCTTAAATGGATGGTGGTGGTTGTCTCCCTTCTCCCTCTTTCTCCCTCTGAGCCCTTCTCCTTAAGTCTGTATGAATGTTTAACCTGCATGTGTGTGTGGACCACTTGCATCCCTGGTACCCACAGAGGCCAGAAGAGGGTGTCAGATCCTTTGGAACTGGGGTTAGAGGCAGTTATGAGCTGCCATGTGCTGCAGGAGCAGCAAGTGCCCTTAACTAGCTACTGAGCCATCTCCCCACCCTGGGTTGTCTTCTGAGCAGACTCTTAGTGCCTGCACAACTCAGTACTGTTTTCCAGATATTTTCTTTCTTGGATTTTCAGAGTAATTTGCAGACAGGCAGCACAACTCATGTTTATTGATGTTCCCTTTTAATTAGTAAAATGTTTATAAAATGTTCTTTAAGGACCAGGCGTGGTAGTGTACAACTTTAATGCCACCACTTGGAATCATCAGAAAATAAGAAGTTAAAGCTTACATGTTCATGTGTGTGTGCATGAGTGTGTACTCAGTTTCTCACATGTTCACGGAGGTCAGAGGACAACTTGAGTGCAGTCTATTCTCTCTATCATGTTGGTTCCAGGGATTGAACTTGGTGGCAAGTGCCTTTCCCCACTGAGTCATTTTGCTAGCCCATTAAGTAGTGGGAAAAAATTTTTTTTAAATGTATATGAGTGTATTGCATCATGTGTGTAAGTGCACCCTTGTCATGTAATGCCCACGGAGGTCAGAAGAGGACATTGGATTCCCCTGGAACTGGAGTTATGGACGGTTGTTAGCTACCATGTGGATGCTGGGAATTGAACCCAGGTCCTCTGCAAGAGCAGCCAGTACTTTAAACTGCTGAGTCATCATCTCTCCAGCCCTAATTAGCATTACAACAGGAAATCAAGCACCTATGTGTGGTGGTTTAATATAGAGGAAGGTTGTTTAACCTGGGCACAGGTGCCTGGGAAAGTGGCTAAGTGGCCATCCTACAGGCTGGGCAGCAATAGTTGTGCATTAGGTAGGCGTGGTTTCTGTCAAGCCTTTTCTGCTTGACATTTTTGATCCAGAGCTTTTTTTTTCCTCCCTTTGAACTCTCAGCTCCTCACCCATCACCATATTCTTGCTGCCAGATCTTCACCATGTGTATACTCTGTGTTGTTGTTTGACTCACAGCTTCGTTTCCACTTTGCCATGGTATAGGTTAGTGTGTGATAGAAGCAGGCAGCAGTGTGAGCAGTCACTTTGCACGGTAAGTGGCCATTAGTGGGGTAAGGTGGCATGTAATTTTAGGGAAACCGTGCTTTGATGGATCTACCCCTTTATTTTCTAAGATGAGGTATTGGGAAATATTTACAAGTGTCGACAGACGGCAGAGTCCTGTTCTAATACTCTTGAGAGCAACAAGAAGTGGGTCCAGCTGTGGCTCTTTCCCTCGAGCCCAGAGTTGCTGCTACATGCCATTTTCTGCTTGGCAGAAGTAACAGACACTAGGAAGCCTTGCTGGCCTCTGAGTTCACAGGAGCAGGGAGATAGTCGTAATTGTTGGTACATATTGAAATAGAGATTATGAACCAACTGAGCTGCTAGGAAACTGCTGTGAACGCTTGTGTCAGTCTTTTCATTTCTCAAGCTCATACTGTTAGCAGGTCAGGTTCCCTCTCCTGGAACACCTAGGTTCAGATGGACACCCCAGAGTCTCAGGCCAAAGTCTTGCAGAGCCAGATTGTGGGTGAATGAGTTTCTCATGTGTACTAGCTGCTTCATAGCCTGAGAGGAGTCCTCCTCACTTGTCCCCAATTTGTCTCTTCACAGCAATGTTGTGGAGAAGTGTGTCACTCACGCCTCGCGTACAGAGCGCGCTGTGCTCATCGATGAGGTATGCACCATGAACGACGGTCCCCATAGTGCCTTATATACCATGATGAAGGATCAGTACGCCAACTACGTGGTCCAGAAGATGATTGATGTGGCTGAGCCGGGCCAGCGGAAGATCGTTATGCACAAGGTGCGCAGGTCAAATGCCAACTACTGAAGGGTATATCCTCAGTGTGGTCCCAGCACAAGGGAGGGTGGCAGATGACACCCTAGATGCAGATGGGACTGACTATCCCTGCACTAGCGTGTTGTGTGTTTCTTTTCCTTGTACACTAGCATTGTTGTCCCTCTGTGTGTACCACACTTCTCCTCTCAACTCATAAGTGTGAGGGTCTTGTTTTGTTTCTTTTATGAATATTTGTTTGGGGGGTGTGTGTGTGTGTGTGTGTGTGTGTGTGTGTGTGCGCGCGCGCACGCGCTACAATGCAGGTGTAGAGGTCATCAAGTTTGGTGACCTTACCCATTGAGTAATTTTGCTGGCCTCTAACTAGCTTATTTCTTTATTTGTGTGTGTTATTCTGGGTATTGAACTCGTACAGCATTCATGTATGCTTGGAGGTTTAGTTTGTTGACAGAGCTTTGTATGTAGCCCAGGCTGGCTGTAAAACCATGATCCTCCAGCCTTAAATTACTGAGCGCTAGGATCGCAGGCATGTACCACCATTCCTGGCTGTGTGTGAGGTTGCTTTTTTGTGTGCTGTTCCCCTCCTTGGTCTCCGATGACAAGCTTCTTATCCCAGCAGCTCTTCTGCCTCCTGTATCTTATTTTCTCTCTTCTTGTTTTAATTCGCTCACCGACTTTTCCTGAGCACAGAACTGCTCTGTCTGTATTCTTGACACCGTGGAGATGAAGTCCTGGTCCCTGCCTGTGACCCTTAGTCCAGCAGGGAGGGCAGTAGAAAACAGCAGTGCCCACTTGAGGCCCGCTCTCCACACCCCTGTCCCCCAGGAAGGCTCTGCAGAAGTGAGGCTGAAGGGAGTTAGACACGGGAGAGAGGGGACGAAGTCTGAACAGCTAGTCACTATGAGTGAGAGCTGATGGAGGAATCACCAAAGAACCTTTCTGCTTCAGCTGTCAAGAGTTGCCCCAACCATGTAAGGGCCCAGGAAGCCAACCAACCCTTGGGCAGGAAGAATGGGCCACGACTCTCTGTGCCAGGCAGTGCCGCGACCTGAGTGTTTCCGGCCTGCGCTCATTAGCCATTGGGCTCTGAGCTCCCTTAGCCTTCTCATTGGAGGGGTTGCTGTCATCTGGCAATGATGACCCACTTGCCCTCACTGAGAACAAAGTTCGATAATGAGAATCTTTGTTATGGACTCGTTCTGAGCCAGATGAAACCCCATCAGCTCCGATTGAAACTGTATAACTGCAGACCAGTATAACTTGATGTTGGCAGTTGGAGGCTGGGGGAGCCCAGAGCACCTGAACTTTGGCTGTGTGTGAAAATGTTGTGAGGGTTGGTGTGTGCAGGGGCGCGTGTTCATTCAGCAAATGCTAAGCCTGTGTTCTTTCACCAGCCCTCCTTAACAGGGTTGTGTTGGGGATCACTGTGGGATTGTGCGTAGTTGGCACAGTAATACCAGGAAGTCACTGTGGGAAGAGCAGTGTCAGAGTGTGACAGGGCAGTGCTTATAGTGTGTGTGGAGAAGGCCCCTTAGAAGAGGGACATGCGAGTCACTGTCCAGGATGAAGCAGGGCGTATGGTGAGTGAAGCCTAGGGGCAGGCTGAGGACTGCATTTTATTTTATTTTTGTATTTATTTGCATGCGTCTGTGGGGGGTGTGGTTGGTATGTTTGCATGAACACACTGGCTCAGGGGACAACTTACAGGTGTTGGTTCTCCTCTATTACTGTGTGGATTCCCAGGATTGAATTCAGGTTGTCAGACTTGGTGGCAAGTACCTTTACCTACTGAACCATCTTGCAAGCCCAAGTAATTGTCCAGCTGATGAGAGAGCACTGTAGCTTTGAGGAGGAGAGGCTGTCAAAACAACCATCCAGTAGCAGGTGTCATCTTTGGGACTGAGAGGAAATGGTCAGGGTGGGAGCTGGAATCAAGGTGTGGTCTGGGGTCTATTCAGAGGGGAAAGGAAGGGCCAGGAATCTGCTCATTCACCAGTAGGTGGATCCTCAGCAAAGGGCATGTAGGGAGAAGAGCACCTTTCACTGCTTACTAACGCAAACTGAAAATGGACTGCAGTAAGGTTGTGGTGAGTGGGGGGGTATCACCATCATCACCGTCTTGTCCAAAGTGTAATGGTGGAAGAGGTGAGAGAGTCAAATTCCAGCTCTTGTCTAGAAGGCTTCTCCTATCAGGAAACAAAGGGATCTTGGGCCTCAGGTTTTAGTGACAAAATCCTTCATAGATAGTCCTTCCCACAAGCTTGGTGAAGTGTTGTATTCTTTTAGCAGACAAGCCTTGGAAAGTGTTGCTGGTTTGTGTTTGTCCTTTCAGAATTAGATCCCAGGACAGTTTATTGTTAGCTATTTTCTGGGTAGATACTAGGATTGGAATGCTCTGTCTCATAGTGTGTGTCCCATGAGGGCACTTAGTGGGGTCCAGAGCTACAGCGAAGTAGACAAACTGCTGCCTCTGTAGGCATCTCCTGTCTTCTTTGGTACATTGGTCTCTGGTGTTTGTGTACACAGTGTGAGTTTGTATTGGAACACCAGTTAAGAACCCTGAGCTGCTGTTTCCTGTGTGATAGGGACTGATAGCTGAGCAGAAGGGAGCCTCACTGCTCTATAGCATGACCCATGAGCTCATAGGGAGAGCACTCTCGCCTAGGTGCATGGGATGAGTCCAGGAACAGAGGAGCACAGAAGAAGGCTCACAGATGAGCAGAGCGCAGGTCAGGGAAGCAAGGGATGTCTGGTGCCAGAGAGACATCATGGGGCAGTAGGTGGAGCTTCCGGAGGAGCCACGGGCTGTAAAGCCTATCTCTCATCAGCCAATGGAGCATGAGCGACAGAACCACTCTCGTCTTTGGTTTTTCCTTGGTGAAATGGAGGCAGTCACATTGACATAGTGACCATCTTTGTGTGTGTAGGGGGTAAGGTGGGGCTCATTATTTCCTTGAGATGATCTTGTGCACTGGAGAGGTAGGAGTTAGGCAATAAGTGGAGGTCCTGAAAGGAAGCCCTGATTGCTCAGGGGAACCTGACTGTGCGCAGCAGTGGACAGGCAGGCTATGCTTCAGGCTTGGGGGTTGGTTTCCTGGAGCTACTGTTTCTGTGTCTCCTGGGTGGACAGACATCTTGGGCTGAAAGACATCTCTGGGGTAGCCATGTGCACCATGCACTTTAGAGATGGCACGATGTGGGTACTGACTCAGGCTTCTTCTTAGGCCGGCCTAAGTAACACAAGCTGTTCTTCCTCCTCTCCAGATCAGGCCACACATTGCAACTCTTCGAAAGTACACCTACGGCAAGCACATCCTGGCCAAGCTGGAGAAGTACTACATGAAGAACGGTGTGGACTTGGGGCCCATCTGCGGCCCCCCTAATGGCATCATCTGAGCAGTGCCCCTGCCCCTCATCCCCACCCCCTGTCCCACTGACCTCACTGAACCTGGCAGATCAACCAGCAACCAGAAATGCCCAGCATAGACCCGGAGACCTGCGCTGGCTGCTCTGGGATTGCTCCCTCCTTTAGAAGAAGTCAGATCCACCAGTGGAAAAGCCTTTGTAAATTTCATTTTATTACACATAACATGACTAATTATTTTTTTTAATTGACTAATTGCCCTGCTGTTTTACTGGTGTATAGGAACTTGTACATAGGTAATCAGTGTACATGGGAGGCCACATATTTTGTTCAATGTTGTATCTATATATTCCACATGTGGACACTTCAGGGTGGTTGGTTTAACAAAAAAGTTATATATAAAAAAAAAAAAAAAGAAAGAAAAAATGATTTTTAACTCATTTGCCTTGTGGCAAGTTTTGCAAATAGCTCTTCCCCGCCTCATTTTATTAAACACAAACCTAAAGTTTGAATTTTAGTTAAATGACCCCAAACCGGCATTTAACACTGTTTATAAAATATACATATATATATATACACACACACACACACACACACACATATATGAAATTGAATCGTTTGGGAGTTGCTGAAGCGTCATTCTTTCTGTACCATTGAGGTCAATAAGCTCTTTTTTGGAGACGACCTTTTGCCGAGGAAGGTGCTGGCTGCTGAGTGGAGCTGCAGTCAAGGTGGGCGGGTTCGTGTCTGTCAACACGAAGGCAAAACCTGATTATTCAGCATGAGAAGAATCCACCTCTGCTTCTGGTCTTGCTTCTATAAATACATAGTGTATACTGGGTGTAGACTTTGCATATATACGAATTTGTAGTATTTTCCTGTTTTGATGTTGAATCTGTATCTATAATGTACCCTAGTAGGCGAACATACTTTTGATTGTACAATTGTACATTTGTATACCTGTAATGTAAATGTGGAGAAGTTTGAATCAACATGAACACGTTTTTGGGTAAGAAAAGAGAATTAGCCAGCTCTGTGCGCTCAATGCACACCTCACCTTCACGGTCGTAGCGTGTAGTGTTGTATATTGTAAATTGTAATTTCAACCAGAAGTAAATTTTGTTTTTCTTTTGAAGGAATAAATGTTCTTTATACAGCTTAGTTAATGTTTAAAAAGAAAAAAGTATAGCTTGGTTTATTTGTCAGCTAGTCAAGACAGTAGCGAGAAACTTTTTAAATGTTACTCATGATTCAGTTCACACTAGTGGTTTTTTTAACCCTAAAAAGTAACGTTTTGCTTATTTTGTGACAGTCAAAAAGGACGTGTGGAAGTTCAGCCCTGCCCTCTCTCTGTGATGGGAACCTCCCTGTAAAGCGTGACCCTTCCTAGTTGAGCCCTGCCCTTCCCTGCGATCAGAGCCTCCCCTGTAAAGTGTGGCCCTTCCTTCCTTTTGTACAGAAGATGAACTGTATTTTGCATTTTGTCTACTTGTAAGTGAATGTAACATACTGTCAAATTCTTCTTGTTTGAATATAGAACTGTAACACTACACGGTGTACATTTCCAGAGCCTTGTGTATATTTCCAATGAACTTTTTTGCAAGCACACTTGTAACCATATGTGTATAATTAACAAACCTGTGTATGCTTATGCCTGGGCAACTATTTTTTGTAACTCTTGTGTAGATTGTCTCTAAACAATGTGTGATCTTTATTTTGAAAAATACAGAACTTTGGAATCTGAGTTTGCTGCCCTTTTTGCCTCCTCCCGTCCCAGCTCCCAGGCTGAGGAGAGCCCTCTCCGTACCCCGGGTCTGTCTCCACTGCTTCTGTAAAGGTGTTGGGAAGGCAGAGTATGCAGCTGATGGCTCCTGAGCCTAATGTGACCTGACAGGTTGGGTTCAGCCTGTGATGCTTTGAAATATCAAGGACATCTGGTGTACAGACCGGCTTTCCTAATCTTGTGTGACAGGTCTTTCCTGGGGAGACAGGACACATGTCTGTTCACAGCAGACCAAAGTAATGATAGTGCACCAGTGTCCAACGTGGTGAACCACTAGGCTTTTATTGGGGGTACTAACAGGTGACTCACAACAGCGGCAGGCAGCCCTATTCCTGCAGCTTGGCTGGTCACAGCCCTGTCCCTGGTAGTTAGCCCCTAGCCCTGGCAGTACCCCACTTCTCCAGCAATTGTTTACCCCTTTTATAAACCCTTGGAGGGGTTCCCTTGAACCTTCCTGCTTTCCCTGGCGTGAGACCTTCTGTTTGCCTCTTAGATCTTAGGAGGTTTCTCTCCCCTCTCCTGGAGGGATATTTGAATTTGGAGAGAACTGCCATACAACACCTGGCTTGCCTGGAGTCCCCAGCACTGGCCTGGGCCAAACCTCCAAGCCTTGGCCTTTCTGGTCTCTGGCAATTGGGACTCTGAAGTTTGAACCGAGTCTCCTCTGCCTGAGTTACAGATGTCTCTTTTCTGAGGCCCGGTGGTGGCCAGTGTCTGAATTGTAGCACCTTGACAACTCTGCTCCAACTGTCCAGTGTCTAGGTATCGCAGAGTGGGACCATTTTTCGGTTCATGGAAGTGGGACCTATTCCCCAGGATCCGCACTCTCCTTCTAACAAATTGCCAAAGGGATGGTCTAGCCAGGTGGGAGGCAATGCCAGCTGAGGTAGACCTTCCCTTGGTGTTGTCACCTCCCCTTCCCCTACCCCGCCCCCCCGCCCCCAGGTAGGCAGGGTAGATTTAGTTAGCTGAAGCCTGTTTTGGGGCAGCTGGAACGGGCAGGGTCCTGGCTTGCCTGCTGCCCTCAACATTGAGGCCTCCCATCGCAGGCATGTGCTGTGGGTGTCTTTTCCAGTTTGCCCCCTGCCTGCTGCTTGGAGGAGGTGGGTGTTTAGGAACTGTATGGACTAGAATGCTAGCCTGGTGCTGGTCAAAGCCGTGCACACCCCACTGCCCAGCCATTGCACCTGTCAGACTCATGCATGGGGCTCGCCTCTTCCTTCTGGCCTGTTGTTTGGTTATATTTGCTTGACTTAGGTTCTTTTTCTTTCCAGCGTCTCCTGGTATTGAAATGTGTGTTTCAGTGCCAGCAAAGCAGGGCATTGGGCTTGCTGCTGATTTCAGGCACTGGCAGCCACATGGCTGGGAGAAGGCAGCTTTAGAGAAAAAGCGGAGAAATACAAGATGCTGGACCAGCCCAAAGTGTTAGAGAAAGCATATTTAGAAGTGGAAAGAGGTGGGATTCCAGGCAGGAAAAGTTCACCGTCTCATTAACACACTTGGTATTCCGCCCATCTATTTAGTATAACTTAAGGTGAGCCCACCTTCCTGGGGTGGTCCTATGATCAGGTGATTGACTGCAAAATATGGGTCTTTCAACATAAACTAGTTTATAGTCTATCCCAGTTAATTTTCTGGGGCTATTTGCTATCTAACACTAGGAGTCTGAGTCAGGAGTATATAGAGTTCTGGGCTACAGCAGCAAACCTGTCTCCAAAACAGAAAAACATAACCACGTGAGTCAATGAATTCCTGTGGAGGTGGAGGCAGGAGGATCAGGAGTTCAAAGTCATCTTGGCTATATCATGAGCTCAAGACCTGAACCTCAGCTTGCAGATCTGAGATGAGCAGTTCCAGTGGCAGCAATATGTGCCCAATGAAGGCCATTAGGCAGATTGCTTAGTGACAGGATTGTTCTATGGATTTGTTTATGACAGACTCAGATTGGACAGATAGCTCAGTAAAGTACTTGCCTTCCGATTGTGAGCACCTGAGTTTGAATTCCCAGAGCACATGTAAAGCTAGATGCAAATATACAAAATCCTAGCACACCTACAGTGAAATGGGAGGCAGAGACAGGGGTATCCCTGCAAACTCGGGGGTCAGCTAGCCTGGTGTACACGGCATTGATCAATAAAGAGACTCAACCCAGGTTGTAAAGTGACGACGGACACTTGAGGTTGTCCTCTGATGACACATGGCACTGTCACACCCCTCTCCATACATACCCAAATTGTCCTGGCTGCTGTGGCATGAGCATACTTACACACACACACACACACACACACACACACGAACAAATAAAATGTAAAAAATCAAACATCTAAAAGATAGTTGCAGAAGGGTGTGACGCCTCTTGTAGTTACCAGCCTCAGCCACACGAGGGCGCAGCTCCCTTAAGCGAGCACTATGGAGAATCAGGGCTCAAAGATCCGAGGTCACTGCCAACTGGTTTTCCTCTGGCTTCTGGGACCTAGAAGTGGAGTCAGGAGCCCTATCCAGTGGGCGAGGCTTGTTTTCCCTTTCGTCCCCCTGCTCCCCAAGGAGCCTGCCTGGTGGCCCTGTGGAGTCACTGCTCACAGTAGTGGAGTGTGACCTTAGTCAGCTGAAGCCTGTTTCGGGGCAGCTGGAACGGGCAGGGTCCTGGCTTGCCTGCTGCCCTCAACATTGGAGGCCTCCCATCTCAGGCATGCGCTGTGGGTGTGTCTTTTCCAGTTTGCCCCCTGCCTGCCTGTAGAGGGGTCTGGGAAGCCTGTGAAAGGTGGAGTGTGACCTCTAAAGCTAGGCCACTCCAGGCACTGGCTTTGAGCACATTCAGGCATCATCCTGCCACACCTGCCACCTTGTGGGTGTGGGTGGAGCCTCCAGACCCTGCCCCATAGCCACCCGCCAACTCCCTGACCTGCGAGAGACAGGTGTGTTCTGTGGTCTGAGCCCTGGGCTTGGGGCAGTTTGTTGGGGGTGCGTATTAGGGGGAATCACTAACCGGAACCACAGAGGATGCATCAGGGTGGCCTCGCATAGCTGAGGGTATACTGGTCAGTATAGCCAGGATGGGCCTCACCTCGCCCTACCCCACCCCAGCTGCCTGTCCTACCCTAGGCACCCCAGTGCCTCTCAGCCTGGGCCAAGACTGGGTCAGTGACTCCCAGGGGACCGTAGCCCCCAGAGATACCCTCAGCCTGTTTCTCAGCTCCAGGCAGAGAGCGACTTCCAAACAGTGACTGACTGGCAATGGTAGACCTCACCAGGTGCTGGCTAAGAGTCCTCCTTTACCACCCCGGAGTGGTCCAATCCTGGAGTCAGTGCTGGCTCATTTGGGAAGCCCTTAGCTCCAGACATTAGGGAGCGGTCGGCCCCAGGACTCAGCTTCAGGCCTGCCCACTGGAACCCAGATGAGTGAAGCCCCTTCCGGGGCTCACAGGTGTACTGGGGACAAAGCAGGGGTGGCCCACTGCCTCCATCTTGCCCATGCATGCCAGCCCTCCACACCAGATCTACACCCTGTTCAGAGCTGTGGTTCAACAGTGATGAGGTTCCATGCCAGGTTCTCAGGACCCTCAAACTCAGTATGTGTTAAGCTTCAGTGACAGCTGTGCTGGGAGTGACCAGGCTGCACAACCTGGGGGAGGCAGGCCTCCCAGCCCTCTGCGCAGCCGGGCTGCTCCAGCCTCCAGAAGGAAAAGGTATTTTTAGGAAGCTCCCCTTTTTTTTCTTCCAGAAAAATGACTCTAAATGTGCAGTTTATTCCCAGGAACGCAGTGTGTTGTGGAGTAGCTTCTGGGGTAGTGCCCTCCTTTCCTCCTAGATTTCGATCTCCTAAACCCCCCCCCCGTCTCTCCTCTCTTCATTTCCTCCCTTGTCCTGCCCTCTCTCCCCTCTTCCCCGTCCCTGCCCTCTTCTCTCCCCCGTCCCTGCCCTCTTCTCTCCCTTTCTCCATCCCTTGGGTTCCTCACACAGGGAGACAAGAGTTCTAGTAGATCTCTAGACCTGAGACCCCCCGACAGCCTTTCTAGTCAGGGCCTTGGGAGAAGGCAGCCTATCTTAAAAGTCTGCAAACCATGGGGTTCAGAGGTGTGGATGAGGCTGCCAGATGGTCTAGGAGGAGACCCCCAAGTTGAGCAAATAGTTCACTGGGTTCCTAGCTCAGCCATACACTCTGTGTGGCCTTAATACCAGTCTTCTTCCTTTCCAAGTCTCTTCCTTCTCATTGTGACACAGACAGAAGTTGGGTGGTACGGGCAGGATAAGCTCTCTCTTCCGGGTTGGACATGTCTGTTGCCACTATGAAGCAGAGAGTGTGATGACCGTAGGAGACCCTCAGGAGATGGGGCTGCCCTGCTCCGAGTTATACAATAGCCTGGAGTGGAACTCTTCAGTACAGAACCCGCCTTTAGACACGAGGGGGACTCCAAGGACTCAACTTCCCGAGTCACCTATTCCAGGAGGGCTTTTTGGAGATGCAACTACTTTTGAGACACCCATGCTCCTTTGTGACTCCAAGTTACATGGATTCCTCTATCTGGTCTATTGGGTCCTATCTGGGATGAGCAGGCTTCTGAGCAGCACCCAAGGAAAAACATAAAGCAGTGCTGTGTTGAGTGAATGCTCTTGACCACAGTGACTCCCACCTGGTCACATGAGATTAGTTAGGCCGAAGCCCCACGCTGTGCTCCAGAATGCACAGCCTCCTTCTAGCTGCCCCTGTCCCCACTTCAGAGCACCCCTTCCCCAAGGCTGGCACTAGCCCCTTGGAAATGTCATTGTCAGTAAGCCTTCCCAGGGATTGCCTCTCCTTGCCCAGTTAGCTCAGACTTTGCCAGACTCATCCTGGAGTTTCGCTGGGTCCAAGGTTCTGATCAGGGTCTGATCGCTGTAGAAAATGTGAGACTTTCATTCGTATGACCCCCTTCCAGTTACCCTCTCCCAGTGCCGTGCACCTCAGATCTGGTCAGCTCAGGTTCCCAGGAGCCAGGATCACCCTGTTCCTATGCCTTCCTTCCCAGGGGTGGCCCCAAGCCTCATCTCCCCTCCCCTGGAGCCGACTTCTGGCTGTCCTGGCAGATCTCACCCAGGGATGAGGCTTTGTAGAGCCAAATGTTCTGCTGAGGTTTTGAGGCCTCTGTTGGCCTTTTCCATCCACAGTCAGCCTGGGTTCACAGGCCATGCAGCCTGTTGCCCAGGGGAAGCTTGGGTTCTGTCGTTAACAGGCCCAGGAGAACTTGAGTTCAGAACCTGGTCCCATGAATGGCAGCTGTGTTCTCATCTTGAGCAGTTTTGTCTTGAACAGTACACACTGGGCAGTTCCAGTGGACCCTGGCCCAGCACTGAGGGTCAAGACTTGGCTGAGTGACTTCGATGAGGCCCAAGCCCCTCTACAGCGCAGTGGTTGCTACAGAGAGACTTCCAACTTGCAGGGCAGCAAATGACTTCTGGGCCTCCCAAATACGACTCTAGTTCCTACATGATGATGCCAGAACCCCGTTTCAGTTCCTGAACTTTGAGGATCACTGAGTCCCCAGCCTGCTGTCACCCCCACTTTCTCAGAAGCAAACCCAGGCTCTGGCCTCCATCTTGACTCTTGGGACTAAACAGGATGTTTCAGTGGGCAAAGTGTGTGTGTGTGTATTGAGGGGGGAGGGTGCTGAGAATGTATAGGAGGCCCTTTGAAGGCCACAATGCCCCTTTTGCCCACAGCAGCCACACAGAGCAGAAGTATGAAGCCAGGTCCAGAGGCAGGTCAAGTGGGGCAAGGTAGTGAAAGCCGTTAATTCAGGAAACAGAGGCAGGCAGATCTCTGTGAGTTTGAGGCCAGCCTGGTCTACATAGTAAGTTCCAGGGCAGCAAAAGATTTAAGACTCTGGCATTAAAAAAAAAGTTGTTTTTTTTTTTGACTGGGTGTAGTGGGACACACCTTTAATTCCAGTACTCAGGAGGCAGAGACAGGCGGATTTCTGTGAGATCAAGGCCAGCCTGGTCAGCAAAGTGAGTTCCAGGCCAGCTGGGGCTATAGGGAGACTCTGTCTGAAAAAGACACACACAGAAAGTTATAGTCTGGAGAGATGACTTAGCAGTTAAGACCCTTGCCGAGGGGTCTTGCTGAGGACCAAGGTCTGGATCCCAGCACCCGCATGGGGCTGCTCTCCACTCCAGCCCTAGAGGATCTGATCCCTCTGCTGGCCTCCTTGGGCACCTGCACTCGAGTGCACATACTCCTCCACCCCATACATATACACATAATTAAAAAAAAAAAGACTTTATTATTTTTTCCCCCGAGAGATAGTCTCCCTGTAGCTCCAGCTGGCCGGGAACTTCATTAGATAGGCCAGGCGGGCCTCCATCTCACAGCGATCCATTGGCCTCTGCCTCCCAAGTGCTGGGATTGAAAGAGTGCGCCACCACACCTGGTGCCAATAAGATCTTTTCTTTTTAAAGAGCCAAGTCCTAGTGCCCGGGTCAAATCTTGACTTATTCACTTCCTGTCTGTGTAACCTGGACCAAGTTAACTGAACTTCTTTGAGCCTTAGATTCCTCGACTGAAGACTGGGAATAGCAAAGAGCCAGTGGACACAGCACTCCGTGCTCTCAGAAGTATTAGTCATTTGGTCCGCACAGCACCAGGCCTTTTTCGTTGCACTCAAGTCCCAGACCTGTGGGAGAAATCAAAGAAAGCAAGTGCTCCTGGCTAGGGCCTGGCCATGGGATGTCCTCTGTAGTTGGCTTTTACCACTTCTCAGGGGACCCCTTCTGTTTAGCCAAACCTCTGGGGGGCAGGAAGAGACAGAACAGTTCCCGGGGCAGTGCTACTGAGGCCTCCTCAGACCCTTTTTTTCTGTTATTTTATTTAAAAATATATTTATTTTTATTCTATATGTATGAGTGTATTGCCTGCATGTATGTAAGTGCATTTATGTTGTAGAATGCCCTTGGAGGTTAGAAGAGGGCATTGGGTCCCCAGGAGTTACAGACAGTTGTTAGCCACCATGTGGGTGCCAGGAACTGAACCCAGGTCCTCCACAAGCACAGACAGTGCTCTTAACCACTGAGCCATCTCTCCAGCCTCTCCTCAAACCCTTCATGCTGCACTTCTGAGTCAGCTTCTTCCAGCTGCTAGAAGTTATCTTGGGTGTAACATGTTTGTATACCCTTGATTTGGAGTGTGGCTCCTCAGTGACTCTTGAAGTCACTCAACAAACACTTCCCTTACACACTCCTACTTCTAACTGGCCAGTTGGTGTGGGGTTGGTGGTGACTGGATTCTGGAAAATAGAGATGATGTCATACCATACAGAAGTGTGGAACAGTGCAACTGGAACCTCACTGGTATTGTCCACTGGGGACCCTGGTGCTCCCAGTTCTAGGGGAGAGAAAGGGACTTTTGAAGGCAGAATGGAGTATGAAGAACAAGTTTGATCAGGGTCCCAGGAGTGGCAGGACCAGTTTGGCTCACCCCTGAGGGTCAGGAAGGCCTTGCTGGGTGTCCCATGCCCTTTGGGAGGCTGGCTGGGTGAGGATCGTGGTTGGCATCTGTGTGGGCAAGGAGGGCATAGGGAAGGAGATGCTGGTGTGCTTGGATGTAGTGCGGGAACACATGGGAAGGATGACCTATGATGAACTGTGTGCCAGGGACTCTGGCTGTGCACCTGTGACCTCCAGGGAGACCCCAGGAGGGGAGGGGACCCATCTCAGCTCTGACTGTATTCCTGTCTTGGGGCAGCAGATGGCGCTCCTGGCCTGGCCAAAGACTTGCTTCATGTCTACTCCCGGCTCTGGGAGGGTCTGTGGCTTACTGAAATCTCTGAGTGCTGGGACTGAAAGAGAAGCCTTGCTCCTTGGCTACCTGGCGCCGGCTGGCAACCTAACAAGCTCATCTGAGCAGCTCTCTGAGCCTTGCTGGTTCCAGGGGGCTGCTCAGCACCTCGTCCACCAGGTTCTGCCAGTTGTGGCTGAGTCCAGCCGTTCCTAAGTCTTTCTTGCATGGAGCTCCCTGTATCCCCAACTTGATCCTTGCAGACTATAGGGGAGCTCCTTAGAACCAGTCAACCACTCTAGAAGGTGGCTTCACGCCCATTTCTGAGTTTCAACGACATTTGTTGAACCCTCAGTATGGGGCAGGTGCAAGCCCACAGGATCCTCCCAGCCAGGCCTCTGACCTAGCACACAGTAGGCATTCAATTAGTTTCTAGTTGCTGAATGAATGAGTGAATCCCAGAAGATTATTTCCATATCACAGTTGGGAAATAGGCTTAGAGAGGTTAAATCACACATTCAAAGTACTATGGCTTGGAACTGTCAGAACTAGGATTTGAACCCAGGCACTTCCTTGACTCAGAACCAGAGTTTTCTAGCTCCCTGCTGTGCTTCCAGTGGCATAGCCAGCTCCCACGCCCACGGCTTACCAGTCTTTCCCCACTCACCTCCCGAAGGTGTCCATGGTTATAAATTTTAAAGTACTTGAGAATGAGATTATCAGAGATGGGGATCTCAAAATTCCTAATGATTACAAAAATATTTTTGAGGGGCTGGGATGTAGCTCAGCTGGGTGGAGTGCTTGCCTAGAGCACACAAAGCCCTGATTTTGACCCAGATATGATCCCATGAACTAGATGTGAAAGGAGGCAGGAGGATCTGAAGTTCAATGTTATCCTCAGCAACACAGCAAGTTCAAGGTCAGCTTGGGCTACATGAAAGCCTGTCTCAAAAATGTATCAAAATTTATTATTATTTTTTTAAGACAGGATCTTGTGTGTAGCCGGAGATGGTCTTGAACTTGAGATCCCTCTGACTTAGTCTTCCTAGTGGCTGAGATTACAGGTGTGTACCACCCAGGCCTGCTGTTTCCTGGGATCTTTCCCCTATTGTCTCTCCTCAGGATCTCTATTGAGGACAGCTGGGCTAGCCTTGCATACCTGTGAAGGTCTAGCCTCTCCTGGAGAACCCTTTTAACATAGCTCAACCTCACATGGAGCTGGAGCTGACCCTTCTTCTCACCGGCTGCGCAGGGCAAGGGCCAGTGTCCATCAAAACGCTGGCTGTGTGGACCTCAAGGAGTTTTGAGAGGGTGACTGTGGTCAACCAAGCTCAGGACCTGGCTGGTGGCACATGGCCACCCAACCAGGTCTACCGCCCCTGGGTGAAGCGAACACTGGGGATTCCAGGACTGTGTGTGGAACCAGGTTAGAAGGCGCTGGTGCTGGGGACACGGTGAGTGACGAGGCCTGGGGCGCAGGGGCGGGGTGAGGATCACACGAGACGGAGGCCAGGGAGAGCTGGCACCGGAGGCCAGGGCCAGCGCCCGCCGGCTGGGAGGGAGACGGGGCAGGGGCTGCCTCCCGGGAGCCCGGGATCCTCGGTGAGGGCCTCCGCCGCCCGTGCCGGCAGACCGAGGCCCAGAGCGGCCCGGCGGCTCGCGGCTGCGCGCCGGGGGCCGTGCCCCGCGGGGTCGGCGTCTCGCGCCGGGGCCCGGTCCGGAGCCGCCGCCTCGGCCCCGCGGCCCGTGCCCGCTCGCGCGCGCGGCCCCGCCCTCCTCTCGCCCCGCCCGCGCGGGGGGCGGCCGGCGGCGGCGGCGGCGGCGGCGACGCTTCCTGCGGGCGCGGCCGCTGTGGGCGCGGAGCCGCGAGCGAGCGAGCGAGCGAGGCGGAGCCGGGGCCGAGCGGAGCCCGAGCAGCAGGTCCCGCCGCGCAGCCCGCGCCGCGAACAAAGGCCGCCGCCCGCGAGGCGCCATGAAGCCGGGGCCGCCGCGCCGCGGGGCCGCACTCCGGCCGGCGGGGACCGTCGCCGCCGCCGCCGCCAGCGCCGCGCCGGGGGCCCGCGGGCTGCTCCTGCCGCCGCTGCTGCTGCTGCTGCTGGCCGGCCGCGCCGCGGGGGTGAGTGGCGGGCTCGGCGCGTCCGCGTCCCGGCCCCGTCCCGGCCCCGGTCCGCGTCCCCGGCCCCCGTCCCCCGTCCGCGTCCCCATCCCCGTCCCCATCCGCGTCTCCATCCCCGTCCCCGTCCGCGTCCCCGGTCCCCGTCCCCATCCGCGTCCCCGGCCCCATCCCCGTCCCCGTCCCGGCCCCCGTCCGCGTCCCCCGCCCCCGTCCCGGTCCGCGTCCCCGGCCCCCGTCCCCCGTCCGCGTCCCCATCCCCGTCCCCATCCGCGTCTCCATCCCCGTCCCCGTCCCCGTCCGCGTCCCCGGTCCCGGTCCCCATCCGCGTCCGCTTCCCGGTCTCAGTCCTCGGCCCCCGTCCGCGTCCCCATCCCGGTCCCCATCCGCGCCCCGGCCCCGTCCCAGGCCCCCGCGTCGCGCGGGTCGGGCTGGGTGTGTCTCGGCCCCGTGGGCGTCCGCGGACCGCGGTTCCCTTCCCCGCCGGGAAGCGTGTGCTTTAGGTTTCCGCCCCCCGCATCCCCATCCCCATCCCCATCCCCTCCCCACCGCCTTAAGCCGCTGGCAGGGCTGTGGGGGGCTCCGGAAGGGGAGGTGGAGGGTGACTCGGTGAAGGTGACCTGCGGGGGTGGATGAGACTGACCCCGCGTGTCTGTGCGTACGTGTGTGTGTGTGTGTGTGTGTGTGTGCGCGCGCGCGCGCGCCGGCGAGCCTGGCTCTAAAAGGGGTGCCTGGGCACCTGTGGGCGTGGGCACCGGAAGGCTGCCCACATGCGTGGATACCATCAGTACCCCCTCCCCGCCCCCCACATGCATGAGGGTGACCCATTGTGCACGGCGTGTGCCGCCATGGCCGTGGCTGTGTGCCTGCAGGGTGAGGGGGTGTGTGCCTGGACCCGTGGAAGTGTGTGTGCAGGCATTTGGGCTACCGTGAGCCTGGCACCCGGGTACCCCAGGAGGTCACCAGTGGACAGACAGAGGTGGGTGTGAGGTGACCCCCGATTGTCCCTTTGACGGTCAGCTGTGGAGATGAACTTGATCCTGGCTTCACCAGGGTGCAGAAGGAAGACAGTGGAAGAGCCACCTCCCACCTTTGAGGGATGGGGATCCCAAGTGAGTTTCTGGTGGGTAGGTGTCCAGAGAGGGACTGAGTGAGCTGGGAAGTTCCAGATCCCACCCCTTCTCCCCCCACGGATAGCTTCAGGAGCAGGCTGTCCCCACCCCTCAGGTGACCACCAGAGCCCAGGCTGGCCCCTTCCCTCCTGAACCCACTGGTCAGTCTGCAGGGAGGTAGGTAGGATTCCCAGGAGTGGCTTGAGGACTACAGACTTGTCAGGCTGTCAGCTGGGGCAGCTGGGAGGGGCCCCAGGGATAGAGCCTGGTGGCCATGCTTCATCCTTGGTCATCTAGCTGGGGTGAGGGAAGAGGTTCCTGGGAGGATGGAGGTTCTTCCCACCCCCACAGCCGCGGAGCTTCTCAGAGCCATTATAAAAAATTATCCTTGACACCCAAGACCTGGGAATTACGGTTCTGGTGATCAAATTCAGTGACCTCCGGTTATTCAGAGTGGTCCATCCAGGCACTCCCACTCCTCTGAGCCTGGGATTTCTCTGTGAGGGGGACTGAGGATGCCCTCCGGGAGGCGTTTGCCGTGAGGGAAAAAGGATCAGGATGAAGTGTCTGACTCTGAGATCCTGAGGGGAAAAGGCTAATACTATTTCCTACCCCACAAGAGGAAGAATGAAGGGAGACTGTGTGGACCCAGCACAGACTAGAGCCTCAACCAGCCAGCAGGTGTGAGAATGAAGTGGGGAGGTTCAGACCAGTGGGGGTGACAGGTTAGACCCCCGCCCCCGACCTGGTTGGGGGAGGGGAGGAACTGATGCAGAAGTGGGTGTGGAGGTGTCCTTCTGCAGGCTTCTTGTCCTCCCCGTGGGGCCACCGTGTCATCTGGCTGGGAAGCTAAGGGTTAAGGGTGGTCCTGGGTTGCTGGGATGCTGCCCAGAGGAGAGGGTGTGCTTAGAGCAGGAGGGACTGAGGTTAGACCAGAAGGGCTCCAACTGGTTGTTTCAAGAATGGCCTCTGAGGACACCGCGGGATGGGTAGTGGGTAGTGGTTTGCTCAGAAGGAGAGGATTAGATAACCCTGGGTCCTCTTGCTAGTCTGGGAGGGCTCAGAGGGTGGGGTGGGACTCTAGGAAGGAGACAGCTGGTCTCATTCAGGTTGTGGCTGGTGAGTTGAGGGTGTGTCCTGGCCTGCAGATTTAGGGCTTCCCTCCTTAGACATCAGGTGACCAGGGCTCTGAGGGCCTCAGGCCACCTCAGCTGCTGTCCTTCAGTGACTCCTGGAGTGACATGGGGTGTAGAGACACCAGAAACTAGTTTTTGGACCATGTTCTATTAAGGCTAGGTCTGGGAGGAATCTGAAATGTCATTCAGATCTTCACTGACTTGTAGCTGTGTGACCTTGTGGAAGTGACTGTGTCGTGCCTCAGTTTCCCCCCTGTAAGTTGGAAAGAATGAACAGGGAAGCTTCTGGTAACATACCTAGTGCCTCCTAGGTGTGCGACAGATACAGATTCCTTGTTTTGTTTTGAGACAGTGTCTTGTAGCCTAAGCTGGCCTCAAATTCACTATGTAGCCAAGGATAACCTTGACTTCCTGATCCTCCTATCTCTGCCCCCCAAGTGCTGGGATCACAGGCATGCCCTACATGCCCTTTCTCAGAGTTCCCGTTCTGTGTTTGGGAGCGTGGTAGGGGTACGTAGGAGCAGGGGGTGTCTGTCCCCAGCATCCAGGAACACCCCCTTCCCCCTCCAGGCTGCTCTGGTGAGCCACTGTCCTCACTTATAGAATGAAAAGCTGAGGACTCCCGGGCTGTTCCAGAACAGGCCCATAGTGAGCAATGTCCCCTTCCATCAGCTGAGATGCAGTCACCATATGCCAAGGTCCTGATGACTTCCCAGGCAGCTGGACAGACACCTGCTGTGTGATTGGGCAGAGCCCTTGTCCATCTCCAAGACCCTTTCTTTGCATGAGAACAGTGTCAGACTCAGGCCCTGGGGAGTCGCCTGCCTTTCGTTGGAGATAGGCCTTTCGTGGAGGGAGCCTGGAGGGCAGGGGAGACTTCTTGGAGGAGGAGGCCTTCTAGGCTAAGCTGACAGTGGTCACAGTTGCAGTGTGTCTGATCCTCCACTCTCTCACTCATCACCTACAGACACAGGCTTGACTTTCAGGGCTGATTTAAACCTGAAGCTTCTTTCTGTCCGTAGAGCCTCTGAAAGCTAGACAGCAGTGGACAGAGTGAATGGTAGAAGGCATCTGCCTCCACCAGGAGGTAGAGTAGGCTGCTGCGGACAAGGGCTGAGCTGACCTTAGAGCTCGCTGGGCCAACTGGGGGCCTGGCTGAGGACTTCTGGTGGGCAGCATAGCTCGAGGCTGAATACTAGACACAGCCCCTCAGGATCCCAAAGAGTCCCCGGCACTGCAGAGTCTCCTGCACGATGTCCCCGGCATAGGCTATGGTTAGGATAATCTTAGGGATGGTCAGAATCCCTGTTTTAAAGATGACAAAACAAGCCACAGAGATATTTGGCATCACTTAGAGCCACATAGCTAGGTGTTTCAAGTTGGGCCCTGGCTAGCTTCTGATCCGGGGCAGCAGTTTGACCTGTGCCTTTTGCTTTGTGAGCTTATGTATTTTGCTTCTCTCTGGAGACTCCCTATGCCCCCAACTATGACCATACTAGCTACTGTTTATGTATTTATGTATGTGATTTTTTAAAGATGGAGTCTCATTCTGTAGCCCAAGCAGGCCTGAACTTGTGAGCCTCCTGCCTCAGCGTCCAGATTGCTGGGATGACAGTACTGTGACTTCTTGGCTGGTGTTTGGCAGGCGCCTGATCTTTCTATAGATGCCCGTCTTCTCCCATTTACTTTTCTTATAGTTTTGGGGGCGTTGTAAGAAGCTGCTAGGAGGGTAGGTCTGCCCTTGGCCGACTGCTTCACAGGTCTATCACCTGCAGATGGGCAACTCTGAGGGTCATTGGAGTGGGCTGGGGGAATTTTGTCAAAAGGGCTGTTGAAGAGTTATACCGGTTGAGGGTTTCATGTTGGGTCACATGGAGAACACAGGACACGAAATGTTTGGAATCTCGGCCGAGAAGGGGCTAAAGTTTGTGTCCCCCCAACCTCTCTGACCCCCAGAAAACTGTTAGGAACCCAGATCTGTTCTATGTCTTGGCCTTCTCTTCTCAATGCTCTCTGCCAGTCACATTTCCTCTGGCCTGACAGTGAGTGAGGCTTAGAGAGAGGGACTCCTGGAGCTCCCCCAACAGGATGAGGGGGCACAGTGCTTTCTTCACAGACCTGGAGTTTTCAGAGCACCAGAGAGCTGAGTGTACTAGGATTTAGAAAGCAGCTGGATGAGGACTCCGCTCCTGTGTGGTAGAGAGGGGTGATGAGGTTGGATCCAAGGCATGGACCTTGGTCTGGGAGGCGCCAGGGGGCTGCGTGGGGTGGACCCGCGGTGGCTCTGCCACCACCACAACTGGCCGGGACTGAGAGGTTGTGGCTCTGGGCTCCAGCCCAGCTTCGTGCAGCCCTGTGATTTTGTGTCTGGGGGCAGGGTGGCCAGAGCTGGGCTCTCTGCCTGGGAGTTGGTCATTTGCTCCCATCACCCCTCTGGGTCCTCATGTCGGTCAGAGCAGAGCCTCAGCTGGTGACTGGCTTGTCTCACTTGGACCCTACAGACCTCTGTCCCCCAAACTCGTCCTGGGAACATCAGCCTTGTGGACTGACAGCCCCCACTTGTCTTGGCTCCCAGCCTCCCAAGATTCCAGGAGGCTGGGCAGCCATCACTTCCGGCCCCCTCTGTCCAGAGCAGGCCCCCTGCCAGAGGGAGGCTGCTCCCCTCCCCCTGTCCTGGGGAACAGGCCTTGTCTCAGGACCAAACAGGAAACCATGATTACAGGGGGAGTCTGAGAAGTCATGGCTACGGCCCAGCTGCCTGCCAGCAGGCTGGGGGACCCTGGCAAATGGTCTGTCCCCACCCGCTCAGGGCTGCTGAGGATGGAGGGCGGGAACTTCCATGCCAGGTGGGAGGATTCTCCAATTTCTCACTGCCCCGACTGTCAGTCTGATCCTTCTCACCCAGTCCCTGGTACTGTGTCTGTTTGGGGCTGCTGAGACCAAGGGTGAACCTGAAACAGATAGAAGAGCTGTGACCAACTAGTGTGGGGTTCAAAACCTGCATCTTCTAGTTTCTTACTGTGTGATCTGGGCATGTTCACCTAACCTCTCTGAGCCTCAGTCTCTGCTTTACATCTGGGCCTTGGGATCAGAATGTGAAGTGGTTGGGTACCGGATGTGGAGTACTCCCAAAGGCATCGGGGGATTATGTATATCCAGACCTAGGACAGGGAGGTGTTGAGTGCTTTCCATGTTTGTTTTCAGCTCAGAGCACCTGGCTGTGTTACGCTGGTCATTCAGGCCTGGGATGGCATCTATGCAGGGACTTTGGAGTAGAAAGACCATACAGAGATGGTCATCCCAAGTCAGCACCATACAGGGGCTTGTTTTGCAGCTATAGGTGTCTGACTGAGCCTCCCGACTGCTCTGGAGACTGGACTAGCATCATTCACTTTTAGGCTCAGAGAGGCCCAGCCACCTGCCTAAGCTCACACATTCAGGAAGAGGTGGAGCCTGCACCCAGCCGTCCTACCCCTGGAGTCCTGTCCTGAGCATCTGATCTTACCACACTCCACCTGGGTTTGATGGGGCATCTGGCCCTGAGATGGTGCCACTCTGGCTCTGATGTGGGCTATACTCCAGCTTCTCTGGAGCTTCTCACACTCCTTCTGCATGGTGGACCCCCACCCCAGCTCTCAGGGGAGGAGCAAAAGTCACTTAGAACCAGAACTAGAGAAATCTGTGAGTCTGATTGCAGCTAGCGGATTGCCAGATTGCCGGCCTGGGCATGGAGGGCTGTGGTAGCTCCTTAGCCCCTCCTTTCCTCCAGTGTCATGCTTAGGGGACAACTAGGGACCCTTGGGACGTGAGGAGAGCCATCAGTCTCTGTTCTTAGTGCCTGTGCCTGGCTCCTTCCTTCAGGGTGTGGCATGGGCACCCATCCATCCTCTTTGACTCTGCTCACTGTCCTCTCTGGGGCACAGTGTCTGTAGTCAGATTCCCACCTGCTTCCTGCCATCAAGGTGTCCCTTAGGGTGCAGAGTGGGCAGGGACAACGGGAGGGACGATGGTCGGGATGTACAGGGTTCTGCTAAGCTCCAGGCACCTCTGGGTGCTCAGCATGCTTTGTCTCAGCCCATCCTCACCATGGCCTGTCGGGAGGTCTTGTCACCCAGTTTTGGAGGCCTGAGTGTTGAAGGCATGTGCCAGGGTGAGCCCTGGAAGACTTGCCTGGCTGTTGTCTGCATTCACCCAAGTGCTTGCTGAGGGCATGGGTCACTTACCAGAGCACGCAGTGGCAAGGTTTTAAGCATGGTGCCTGGCCCCTGGTTGACTGATTGACTGCTTGACTGGCTCAGCAGTCTCTCATTGGGCACTGACTGTCTAAGAGGCCCATATTAGGGGCTTTGGTATTAGGCTGAACTGGAGATCTACCTGGCTGCGACCAGCTTCAGAAGAGTCTGAAGTTTGTGGAGCAGAAGAAGGAGCCTGTTTCTTTCCACTCAGTGGGAGCCCAGCCCTGTCACGGGAGGCAGAGGGCTGGGTAGGAAGCTCCTCCTGGTCTGTCTTCTTTTCTGGGGTGTTAGATTTTGGGAGGCTGGACTGGTTCAGCACTTGATAGTTACAAGGGTGACTAGTTTTATTCTTACTAACTTCCTCTGAGATTGCCTGGTCTCAAAGGTGATTCCCTCAGCAGCTTGTCCAGAGCCAGGGGCCCAGCTTCCCTTCAAGTTTCCACTTCCACATATGTGACATTGGGCTATCAGATGTGGGGACCTGGGCCTGTCAGTCTTCACAGTTGAGGACAGGACCTGGCCTTGAGTGGCCCTCACCCTTCACGTGTCTTGTCTGTGGTTTATCTCGGGCCTGGGTGCGAGAGTTCATTTCCTTTCTGATCACACCGAGTGTCATCTCTCTCCATGACCCTGGGGGCATGATCACTTAGGCCCAGGGCACCCAGGGACTGGGCGATGAGTCAGTTTCCTGCATAGAGGAGGAACACTGGGTGGCTGGTTTGGTGCTGCGTCCTTCCCTGCTGGTAGCCTGCCAGTCCACAGCCCCTGTCTGACTGGTGCTCCCTCCGTGTCTGGTTCCTAACCTTCGAAAGTGCCAGTTTGGAGGAGGAAATTGAGTAGTGAGGCATTGGTTTGACTCTGGAGGCTGAGGGAGGGCTGTGTATGTCGGGGGGAGGTGTCCTTAGTTCCAGGCCTTGAGGAGCTGCAGAAGGCCAGCGAGGATAAAGGCTCAGAAGACCAAGCTGTCTGGAGAGGAGAGGCAGGTACCACTGCAGGAGGACTTCCATGCGGCAGGGGCCCATACCTCTCTTTGGGGTGGGGTCTTCTCTCTGTCTCTGTCCTAGCCGAGCATGTGGCCTCACTGTCTGACTACAGTCTGGTCTCTGGCCTCGGAACATGATGGGGTTGAATAGCTGACCCTCCTGCCCCATTAGGGCCCCATCGTAGAAGATCCCCATGAAGTAGGATGATTCTAGTGACTCCCAAGGTGGCTGTCAGCAAAGGAAAACCTTTGCGTTCCGTCCTGCGGCAGAGGGTATGGCCTGTGTCTTGTGTCAGAGCTCACTCAACCCCGTGATGAAGACACTGGCTTTGTCTTGATTTCACAAATAAGAAGAGAGAGAGGCAAGGCCACTTACCCAGAGTTACAGAGCTAGTTAGTGGTTGAGTTGGGATTTGAACCCAGGCAGTCTGGCTCCAGAGTTCTATCTATTACATAAGCTGTGCTTCGCAACAGAGTAGCCGGGGAGTTTGGTGCCTCCAGAAGATGGGGTTAGGGCCAAGGTCTTGCTGGATCCCTGAACTTGGGTATATGACTACTGGATGCTGACTCAGGCCAGGGGTCAACCCAGGGCAGAGGGCTCTTGACCTCCATGAGGCCACTTCTCTGCCAAGGTTTTTGTTCCTCTTGGCACCAACCGAAGATATCCCAGGCTCGGGGGCAAGGGGAGTGGTGGTGTTGGGGGACCCAGAGTAATAGCAAATTGGTGGCTGAGCTGAGTACCAGGTTCATTTTTTAGCTGTCTGCCCAGAGTGCAGGCTTGGTTCCATTTGCCTTTCCCAGGAAGGTTCCACTGACTGCCCCAGCTGTTCTCGTGTCCAGTAACTCAGCCATCCCCCTGCCTCATCGTGTCTTCAACACACAGCTCCAGACTTATCTTGCCCTATGTACTCTGTACTGTTCTACCCAGGACCCCAGAGCAACCATTGACTTCTTCATGCCTACCCATGCGCCGTCTCTCTAGTGAGCTTCTATTATGCTCCAAGTCCAGGCCGGTGGCCCTTCCTCACAGCTGTTAAGTGCAGAGGGAACCCTCTTTCTGTCTTACCCCTTCTACATTCCCAGGTCCTGGTCCTCTTGAGTGTTAAGAGTCTTTGCAAGCCCTCATCTTGCTACACTGCTTCATCTTGTCTGGCTCCCCACAGGGTTACATTGTTACCTCCCCTTCAGGAGCCCTGTCTTGGATACTCCGTTGCAGCTGCTCCCCCCCCCCCATTACATCATCTCTCAGCCCAGCTCACACTCACTACTTTCTTATTTTCTCCCATTCTGACATTGTTACATTGTTTTTTTCCCTGTTTTCACACATCCTAAATCTGTTTTATTTCTAGTTCTCTTCACACACACCTTGTCCTATCTCCCTGGCCTGAACAGAGAGATACAGCTTGGAGATTTGCCTGAGGGGGGTGGGGTGTGGGGTGTGTGGGAGCCTTTGGCTCCGTCTTCATCTGTGGGCTTTGGAGGCTCAAGCTTGATTATTTGGAGGTATCCCCTCCCCTCCCTCCCTCCTTCCTTCCCTCCTTTTCTCCCTGACTAGTTGGGGCCTGGTTGGCCATTCAGTGAGGCTGGGACCCTAGTGTTCCTTTCCCTGAGGGACAGAATCTCAGGGCTGGGATGAAACATCTCTTCTGGGTTCCTCTTCCTTCACCCCCTTCCACTAGAAGTGGAGTTTGAGCACAAAGTCATGCTGAGGACAGTAAGCACACGTCATGCAGTGATGAAGTGTGGCCATGCTGTCCTGTGGGGTGGGGGCCGACAGCCCCCAGGCCAGGGTCCTGGGCCCGCTGGGAGCTGGACCGCTTTTGTAATCCTGTTCTCCTGTGAAATGGGTTCAGGAAGTTGTGGGCACAACCTCAGACCCAGCCTGGAGACAGTGGTGGCCCCTGGGTACCCCTTCCCATGTGGGACTATCATCAGGTTCTCTCGGGACTTAGGCAGGTTGTATGTATGCGGGCATGGGGAGAGTTGTCAGGTGTCTGATCTAATGCCTAGGGGGCTGGTATAGCTGAGGGATGTTGTGGCATATACCGGGGACATCAGGAGTTCTTGGAAGTTGTCCCTCCCCCTTCCGCAGCTGCCAGGGTTCACTCCCAACAGAGTGGCTGCAGATGGAGTTTGGTGGAAGGAGTTGGGAGATGCTGTGCCAGCATTGGGGTGTGCACTTAGGAATGTGCACTCAAAGGCCTTGGGGGTGGCCCAGTGAAAGTCCTTGCTGAGCAAGTGTGAGGACCAGAGTTTGGATCCCCAGAATCCATGCAAAAGCCAGATGAGTGTAGAAACCTGCCTGCACTCAGGAGATAGAGACAGGGGAACCCTGCAGGAGCCTGATGGCCACACCAGCCCAAACAGAGCTCCTGAGTTCAACAAGTGACTCTGCCTCAATATGCAAGGTGGGTGGGGAATGATCCAGGAAGACACTCAGCTTCAGCCTTAGGCCTCTCCATGCATGCGCACACAAGTGCATGTGCATCCTCCCCCATGTAAACATGCACGCACATACACATACCTGCACACACAGGAACGTGCATACACTGGGAGACACAAGGGAAAAGAACCCTCCTCCCACACGCAATTTGAGAAATAAGAACCTGCATGCTTACACAGACTCAGACTCACACAGGCATCCACACTCACTGTTGATATCATCCATTGTGCACACAGGGGGTCATAAATGCTCCTGGGAGTTCTCTGAGCCCAGTGGTGTATAAAGTACAGTCATGCACAGTGCAGGGTGGAGTTCACAGGAATGGTCCCGTCCCTAATCCAGATCTTAATCCCAGGGTCTGGAGCCCTGGCCAGGGGCAGCTGGTCATCTGGCCTCCTTAGGGAGATTAAGGTAAGGGTGGAGGTGGTGCTTGGAGGTCTGTCTGATGTCCAGCCCCAGTGACACTTCACTGGCCAAAAAGCCAACCTGAGGTTCCTGTGACGAGCTGGCTGTGTGTCACTTGGTACTGACAGACTGGGAGGGGAGGGCTGCAGGGGAGAGGTGATTTCCCCTCACCTAACTGCCTGCCTGCACTGAGGCCCTCTGATGCTGGCCTCTGGGGATTCCGGCTTCTTACCAGAGCATCTCTGATGAAACAGGAGCCCAGCCAGGAAATGTTAGATTTGGGCCCTTGAGCAGGGATAAGTCCATGTGTATGGGAACCCTGAGCAGGAGCCTCTAGAGGTTATTGTTGGGTGTCAGAATGGGGCCGCAGCTGGCACTGAAAAGGTGAGGTCAGGGTTGCCACATGGCTGTGGGCTTTGAATGGTCTCCTGGTGGATGGCTGAGCTATGGGGCCCATGGGGGTGATTCTCCTGGGGTACAGGGTTGGCACAGACTTGACTTTGAGGTGACTGGCCCATTGTGGGAGGGGACACCACATACTACCCAGGGCCCAAGACTGTGCAGGCTAAGCCCTGTCCCTCTGCTTCCTACTGCAGCTCTGTCCAAGTTTGCATGGGTAGGAATATGTGACAAGAGCGTGGCGTAGGCCAGGGCTATGACTTGGGCCTTTGCTTGTCAACTGGGTGGCAGTCACTTGGCATCTGTGTCCCCAGAGCCCCTCTGTAAACCCGATGGGTCTCATTCCCCTGGAGAGAAGTATCAGGGCTCATGTGGCCACATAGTCGTGGTCTCAACCTATGACTAGTTTGAGGTCACAGGACTCTTTACCCCACAGAGGCACAGTTACCCCTCCCCCGTCCCAGGCTCAGTGAACAAGACTGTCCTGGCAACAGCCCACTGGATGACATCCAACTTGGTGGTCATATTTCCAGCTCAGGCCCTCCGTTACTAACATTTCCTCCAAGCTGGATCCTAGGCAAGACCATCTGGGACTCATTCATCTCTGCATTCATTCATTTATTCACTCCCGCATTCATCCCTTCATTCACCATTCATTTCCTCTCCTTCCATCCTTCCTGAGGCTGGGCTGGCCTTGCCCCATTACTGTTCACTCTAGAAAAGGGGATCAGACTGATTTTATGGCAGCTCTTCTAGCCTTGCTGGGGAAAGGGTAGGGAGGGGTTCCTGATGGAGGAATGTGATGGCCTTATTACCCTGGGCTACAGGGTGGGTGGTGGCCAGGATGCTCAAGGTCCTTGAAGCCTAGATGGACTCTGAACCCAGTGGCAGCCTGTGCTGGGGGCTGAGGTGGAGGGCAGGATATACATGCTTGGGGCCCTTGGCACACTGGTACAGGTGGACATGGTACACTGGGGTTTCCCACTCCTCTGTCATTGAGGGCATTGAGCACCTGCCAGACAAAGGCAGGCAGCTGGAGCCTGGGCCAGGCCTCAGGACAGATGGGCCCCCATCTGGGAGCAGAGAGCGGAAACTGCCTGGGGCTTGGCAGTTGCAGTTGGCTTGGTGGAGGTCTGGGAGCCAAGTGGAGGTGGGCCGGACTGAGGGCGGACCCTGGAATCCACTGGGATATCTGTCCTTGAGGCGGCATTGGACAGCCACAAGGTTGGGGGACAGATGCATTTGTGTCTGACCACTGGGGCCCCAGAATGCCTCAGCTCCTTCCTTGTAAGGACATGACATTGTACCTCTTCCTTAGGGCAGACAGGGTCTCCAAGGGTGGCAGCTGAGTCTCCTGGAGCTACCCCTATCCTCTGGGTCCCTCTCAGGATGCTCACTGCACCTGCCCCCTCCAGTGATGCTGTGAGAGACAGAGGCTCACAGGCATAGAGGCTGGGCTGGGACTTGCTCACCTGATGGCTCCAGAGTACAGGTTTGCCTGCTCACAGATGGGCGCTGTGGGACTTCCCCTGGAGGAGGACAGGTTTGCCTGTCACAGATGGGAGAAAGGGACAAGGGTGTCAGGAAGAGTTCTCTATAGGTTCTGAATTGGAGTCCAGGATTTGCTGTGTGAACTGGGCAAGTTTCTTCCCCTCTCTGGGCCTCAATTTTACATTTCTTCTTTTCTTACATAGGTGTGTTAAGATGTGACTCACGTGTCATTCAAAGTATAGATGGTGTTTCCCTTTACCCATGACTTTGCTCTCTGCACTCAGTTAACCTCAGCTCCACAATATTAAATAGAAAATTCCAGAAATGAACAGTCCATAAAGTTTAAACTTGGCTACTTTCTGAATAGAGTGATTAAGTTCAGAGCTGTCACGCAGCCTCATCTAGAAGCACAACACCCACTTAGTAGCGTCTCATGGGCCGTCAGTGCATTGCAGAGCTGGGGTCCCAGTGACCTTCGTTCTACTTGGTAGTGGCCCCAGGGTCATGAGATGTACATGAGGCACCAGGTGTAAGACATGGGAAGATGGACTAACCTCACATGATAGCAGGGCATGTGGAGAATCACATGGTACCTGTAGGGGACATACTGCCTGAGGTTCCAGGTACCTATTGGGAGTCTTGGGCAGAGCATGTCAGCCACTGTAATTCAGGGTTTCCTAATATTCTTCCAGAGTTGTGTAACCATCTTCAGTTTTAGAAGATTTTGGGTTTAAAAAAATGTTTTGTTATTTTTATATGTATAAGTGTATTGATTACATGTATGAAAATAAGTCCACCCTTGTCCATGAAGGTCAGAAGAGGGTGTTAGATCCCCTGGAACTGGAGTTACTGGAGCTGGGATCCAAACCCGGTTCTCTGCAAGAGCAGCCAGTGCTTTTAACTTCTGAGTCAGCTTTCCATCCCTGAAGATTTTTTGAGATAAAATCTCATGTAGCCCAGGCTGGCTGTGTGCCTCAGGATTACCTTGAATTTCTGATCCTCCCTATGCCATCCCTGAGTACTGAGATTACAGACAGGTAGCATCGTGCTGGGTTATTTCAGAACATTTTTATCATTCTGAAAGAGAGACCCTGTGCTATCCTCAGTGTTCCCTACACACGCAGCCACTCAGTCCTAGGAGTCAATGTGTGCTATGCCTGACATTTCCTTGGGGTGGCGGGCGGGACACAATGTGAGGCCCACTGGGGAATCCCTTAGCATAATGCCTGCCAGGCTCACTCAGGCTGGGGTGTATGTTGTCTTTGTGACTTTCTCTGCTGAGTAATATTCCACTGCGTGGATGAACCCTCATTTATGCATATAGTGGAAGTTGGTTTTCTCTTTCTACCATGTGATTTCTGGGAATTGAACTCAAGTTGTCAGTCTCGATAGCAAGCAACTTTACCCACTGAGCCACCCGGCCAGCTCTTGAAAACAGAAAACAGTAGCCACCTGCCATTTGATGTCCCATGGGTGGAGGGGTCTGAGGTCTTGTTTCTTGCGAGTCTTACCAGCCATTTGTTACCTGACTTCTGATCACAGCCACCTCTGCGTTCCTGTCTATGGGATGGGACAGTGGACAAGGCTAAAGACTCCGAGTGGCACTGGGCAGGAGGTTGTCCCTTTGAGGGGCTGTTTACAAGCCTGCACATTGTCAGGCGAACTGGGGCAGCAGAATCAGTGCCCGAGAGCAGGCGAGAGAGGGAAAGACCCGCCCACTGGCTGCCTGCTGTACCCAGGAATCTCTGCTTCTGTTCTCATCACCTTCAGCACTGTTATGGTTTACAGAAGGGTAGACTGAGGCTCTGGTGGGCAGCTTGCTGAGGAATGAGTCTCTTGTTAGAACCATTGAATGGGGGACTGCCCTACCCCCCTGGCTTGAGGTCAGTGCTATTAAGTATACATTAGCAAAGAGACTAAGGCTCAGAGAGGCAGATTCTCACCCAGAGCTGCACAGCAAAACTAAGGAAGGCCAGTGCTGTGATCTGGATCCTGCTTAGTCTAGCTTGAGTCCTTGATCATTTGAGTGACCTACGAGTCTTCTAAGACTCAGGCTAGAAATGGCTAGAGGCAGGTGTGGCCATGGGCAGGCCTCTGGGGTCCTGCCACTTATGGGCTGCCTCTGGTGTTTTGTTTGAGTCCTTTTCTATGCCTCAGTTTCCACCTGGTCATGGGATGGTGACCTCTGAGGCCTCTGCTGCTCGGAGCGTTGGCATTTGGCCGGTTTGTCCCTTGAAATGGGGCAGCTCTAGGGGAATGGGGGCTGAGGCTCTACTATGTGAGCTCCCATGGGTAGTTAATAACCCAGCAGACCCTCAGGGAGGAAGTGGCCACTGCTGGAGCCTGAGGCAGGACCCACACCTTCATACAGGCCACAAACACATTTAGGTGTGAGTGTATGTGGTATGTGTGTTCAGGGTAGGACCTGCTATGTGTCCAGGGAGGATGGCACAGCCATCAGCCTCCCGGGGTAGAAAGGAAGCCTGGACCTGCTTTGGGGCAGCCAGCCAAGATCCCTTACCTAGCCTCAGGAAGTCTCCATGGCCAGATGAGGACTCCCTTTCCTCCCAATGCCAGTTCTTGAGGTCCAGACCCAGATGTGGCTCTGGGGCTTCTGTCCTCCTGGCTCCCATGCTTTGTATTTGCAGTGGTGGACCTGATACCCAATGGGACATTGGGTGCTGCCCACCCCACCTAGGCCTGTGGGAAAGTGGGCAGAACTGGAGAAGCCTGGCAGTCTGCAGGAGGGTCTTCCATTCTGCATTATATTTGCATAGATACAACTGGAGCCTGCTGGGTTGGCCAGCTCTTTCTCTGCCTGGGCCAGGGCCCACTGGAGTCCTCCAGGTTGGGTTCCAGAGGGACCAGAGAGAGGACTGTGTCCAGTACCCTGGTTTTACACCCTGGGAAGCAGAGTCTGTAAGGAGGGCACAGCCTGACCCTGGATGGCGTGAAGGGAAGGAGGTGGGTGATTTGAGTCTTCAGGGATGCCCTCACCCATAGCGGCCACTGAGTCAATACTAGCAGGCCAACCATGCTCCACAAATATCCTGGGGCAGAGAAGTAACCTCAGACCGAGGCACGGCCCAGGAGCGGGTGGCAGAGACAGACAGTGCATGAGAAAATGAACAAACACACTCATTGTGGGCAGGGTGAGGAGCGACTGAGACTGCTGGCAGAGGGGTGTGTGGGCTCATTGGGGAAGAGCTGGTGATCAGGGACATGCACTTTAAGCAGGAATGCTGGCATGTCCAGGTATCTCCTGACAGCCTCCTTGGCTGCTGAGCATACCCGACCTGCATCTTGATATGTTGGGGATCATGATTCCCAAGCAAGGTGGGAGAAGTCTGGTGACCTGCATGTTTTTTGCATGTAATTTGCATAGTTGTTTTGGAAGCCAGAAACCAGGCCTGGAATACCTGATTGCAGATTCACTGGCCTTGGGAAGTTCATAGGCTCCACTCTGGTTCACAAGGAGGGTTGTGGTTCCTGGAAACACAGTCTCAGAAGTGTCTGTTGGTGTGTCCTGGGTAGTGGGTAGGGTTCCTTACCTGAGCTGGGCCACCTGTCATTCACACACCTTGTCCTCCACTGTCTGTGCAGGCCAATGGGCCGGGCATAGTTGATCTCTGACACTTGCCTTACCCTCAAGACTCTGATGGGGGTGACGCGTGGGGGACTCTTGAGTAGGCAGCTCTACAGTCCAAAGATCCTGGGGCCCAATTGATGCTGGTTTCATATTCTAAGCCCCATTGCTGTGCTGTGTGACCTTGGACTCTTTGCTTCACTTTTCTGAACATTGGTTTCTATGTGTGAAATGAAGATAAGCCCTCACCACTAAGGCCTTTATAAAGAGAAATGAGGCTATGTACATCTAAAGAGCCTGTCCATAGTGAGTGCTCCCTGGTGAGGATGGAATGGTCCAGGTGTCTTGCGGAATAATGCTTGTACCGTGGCCTGGGGCCTAGGTGTACTCTTGCGGGGCGGTCAGAGGTTCCCTGGGCACAGGATATGGAGGAGCTGCCTGGGCTTTCCCAGGCTGGCTAACCTCCTCCATCCAAACCCAGAAAACAGAATGGGTGCTGTGTGGACCACTGGGAAACCACACAGGCCCACGCAGTCCCCCAGGTTCTGTGGCCTTTCTGAAATCTGGCGTGTAAAAGTTACTTTGGTGGTGGGTTAAGCAAGGCTGGCCTGACTTCACCTGTGTTTAATAGGCTCCCTTTGGAACTTGATGGTGACAGTATTAACCACCAACACTTCCCAAGTCATGGCTGACTTGCACGTATCCAGCCTCAGATACGGCGCCCCTGAGGAGTCAGTCGTGTTGCTTTAGTTGGTGACTATGCAGTACCATGCAGGCACCGAGAGACAGAGGTATCCAGCAGTCACCTCAGCAGCCCTGCTATCCCTTGCTCTGGAATAGTCTCAAATAAGTTTTCAAAAGGTGCTTCTGGGTTGCATTCAGGCCATTTAGGGAACTGATTAGGCAAGCAAGAGTTTGTGTAAACACAGCTGTTGACAGTTGTATACTATTCCATGGTAAGGAAGGTTGTGCCCTGATGTATTAACAGTCCCCTATTGTTGGATATGTAGGCTGCTCCCAGTCTCCCCTTTTATATATAACATTGCCCTGGGGCTCCAGTTTCTAATGCCTGAGTTCAAATAAGGGGGAAGTCTAGCTTTGAAAGACCCTGACTTAGGCTTGGAAAGCAAGGGTTTTCACATTACAAAAGGGGCAGAGAAGCAGGCTTGGAGGTGCGGGTGCGTCTCCTCACTTTTGGCCTGGGGTGGGGGGTCAGTGCTGTTGTAGGAATGGAGATTCTGGGGTGCAGGAGACTGGGGCCATGGGGAAGGCGGTGGAGGCTCTGCTGACCACCCCCCCCCCTGCAGGGGAGGGGAGTGGCTGCCGCTGTGATTCCCTTTGTGGAGCCCAGCAGGTGCAATCCTTCTGAGCCCCTCCACCTCCCCAGCCTGGGCAGCTGTGTCTGGGAGCCGGTGGGGACCCAGACATCGCTGCAGTCCTTGTGCTGCCCTCTGGCTGTCCTGCTGCCTGGAGCCTGGCTTCAGCTCGCATTCCTGCAGAGAGGTTCTGGGTCTCCCTGGTGGAGCTGGTGAGCATAAGGGCCGTCAAGTTCTCACAGGGCCTTTGGGGACGGAGCCCACAGGGACGCTGGGGCTCTGCTGAGACCCCCTCCCTCCTTCTCCTGGAGCTAGTCGTCTTCGCTGTGTGCCTTTGAACATTTTGCCCTCCCTCTCTGAGCTGTTTGCTGGCTCCAGTGCTCACTGCCCTTCATGCTCTGTTAAGAGAGGGACTCCAACCCTGTGATCTCTCAGGCCTAGTTTAGCCCTAAAGTTGAGACATGGTGTGGGAAATGTGTGACATGGGACTACCAGCTGAAGATGAGCCAGAACCCACAGCCGCAGACACATCTGTGCGCTGTCTCACTATTGTGTTTTCACAATAGCTCTACAGAGTATGAATTATTATTGTCCCCATTTGGCCAAAAAAAGGTTCAGAGAGGTCATGCAACTTGCACAAAGTCACCCAGAAAATAAGTTAGAGCTTGACTTGAACCTAAGACTGTTTGAACCTAAAGCTGGGCTCCCAGCCTGACTCACGTTGTCTCTGGTCACCAGGACAGTCTGGCTAATTAAGGGACGGAAGCTGGGGCAGAACTAATTACACTTGACTTTGTTCTAGCTTTTGCAGTGTGATTAGCAGGGCAAGGAGTGCTGGGCTCCCGGCCCCCTGGTGGCTGACCTAATTTATATGTCTGAGTGCTTCTGGGCGCACCCTTTCTCTCTCTCCCTCCAGCCTGTCTTTGGCTCTCTGTGTGGTTTGGGCAGTGCCCAACAGTCTCCTTTATATCTGTCTCCCACAGGAGGAGGTGGAGGGTTTAGTTATCTCATAGGGGAGACAGACGACATAACTGGCAATCGTCATGACAGTGTTTTTTTGTTTGTTTTTGCCTGGAGTTCTGCCTGGAGCTTGCCTGGTCTTAGCTACTTCCTAACAGGTCTGAGATGAGGAACTGGCTTCTGCACTGCCCTTTTCTCTAGAAGATTCTGACTTCAGGCCTCCAAGGCTGAGAAAGGGAGATGTCCGGGTTCTCCCGAACACACCCCTCACTGGTGAACACTACATGGCCACAGACTTGAGGGGACATATCTGACATGAAGCCTCATGCAGCCTGGCCCTCTTAGGGGAATCCAGGAAGAAGGGGTTGCCTGGAAGAGGAGAGCTCTGCTGGGTACTGGGGAGCCATGCAGCTGCGGAGGGGGCCTGTGGGAGGGCAGGGTGCTGGCTGGGGCATGGTCCCCCAGGCAGGAGCTTGAGGTGCAAGAGGGACTGGAGGACCATCTCATCAGATCACATGTGCTCCCTGAGGGGGTGTGTCCCTGTGAATGTGAGTGTGCAGAGGCCTGCTGCAGGAACGAGGGACCTGGGGTGTTATTGGGAGAGTGTATACTGTCAGGTGCCCATTTAGTCACCGAAGCCAAGCTGGGACTGTGCATAGGGCTGAAAGAACAACGCAAGTGCTGAATGTTTGGGTGGGTGTCGTGGAACTGGTGTCAGGTGGGGCAAGTGGAGCCCAGGTGTCGGAACTCTGGGACCTGGCTGAGCACTGGAATTGGGTGGTCTGGAGCACTCAGAGCGAGGGACTCTGGCTGAGGATGGTGCTTACACCTCAGTTGTAGGCCAACCTTGCTGTCTATGGACTGTGGGTAATAGACGGTGGCCTGATGCCCAGCCCTCCAGTGGTCATGTTGAGAAACTTCACTGACTGTCCTTGAATTGGTCATGGCAGGGAACATGTGAGGTGGACCTATTTCTCCTGTGGGTTTGCTGGACTTGGTGTTGTGGCTGTGGGGTGTAGGTATGAGATATGTAGGTCAGATCCGAGTTGTGTTCAAGTGGAACAGGCAATATAACACATGAGTGCCAGGCAGCCTAGTGAGTGTGCTTGCGTGTGTGTGTGTGTGTGTGTGTGTGTGTGTTAGATGTTGGGTCATTCTTGGGAGATGAGCTCTTGAGTGTGGTCCCAAGTCTGCTGAGGTTTGTGTGGGATAAGCATTGAGGGTAAGTGGGAAGGGGTAATTTGTGTCCGTGAGTCTTCTAGAGTATATGTACTGTAAGGGTGTGCTAGATACACAAGTGTGTCCCGGTAAGCTCTACTGAGCGTGTGTTGGCCTCTGGCCATGCTGCCCTTAAGTGTGTGTAGAGTGTGTATGTCCATTGGGTTATATGTCTGTGGTGTGTGTGTGTGTGTGCACTGAGACCCGTGTGCAGAGATGTGTGTGCACGTGTTTATATATTCTGGTATGTGTATATGTGTGTATGGGGTGTGTGCTGGGGTGTATGTGTACGTGGGTGTGTATGTGCTAAAGTGTGCATGTACTTTGGTGTGTTCTAAAGTGGTGTGTGTGTAGGGAGATGCTATGTATGTGCACATGGGTGTGTGTTTATGTGTGCACATGCGTGTGCTGAGGTGTGTGTGCACATGCGTGTGTGTGCTGGAGTGTGCAGTTTGTATATGTGCACATTGGACTGTGTCACTGTGTGTGCATGCTGGGGCATGGGTTCCTGTGGACAGGCAATTTCTGTGCAGAAGGCTTTGGTCTGCCTCCGTGGAGGGCCACAAGGAGGGTCAGGTAGAGGACAGCAGGGTCCAGGGTGCTTGGATTCTATTCTTTTGGGCGATGACAAGGACAATTGTGGTCATTATGCATGAAGTCAGGAAGGCCGAGGTCACTGAGGGGTGACGAGCTGCTTGTGGCCCCCCTCCTCAGCCTGTGACCTACAGGGCTCCCCCACCCAGAAGACTCTTAGACTGCCCCTCCCCCACTCTTCCTGCTGTCCGCTGGGAACTGAGCTACCAGCATCCCTAGTGTTCCTGTGAGCACTGCCCTCCTCAGGTGTCAAGTGTCCCCCAGGCCTCCAGAGTGCCCTCAAGGTGATTCATTCCAGGAGAAGGAGGTCTGATGGAGGCAGCTTTGGGCAGTCACTGACAGTGTTTCTACCCGGGAACCTCTGATGGGTGTGAGGCTAACTCGAGATGTGTGGATTCTCTGGCTTCTCTCCCTGCCTCCTCTCCCCTGCTCCACCCGCTCTGGCCTCCCTTCTCCGTCCAGGTCCCCTCCCATTCCCTGCTGTCCTCTGATCCTCCAACATCTTCCTCTCCTGCATTACCCCAGCTCGGTGGGGAGCTGAAGCTCTTGGTCCTTAGCATGGAGGAGATGGTCGTCATGGTAACCATTGTCATGCCAATGGCTACAAAGATGGAATGAATACTATTTAGGTGAGTGCTACCTGAGTAGAGGCTCATGGGTTCATGGGAGGCTCGATGCTCCTTTCCTAGCCCGCTCCTGCTCCATGTCGGTGCCTCCAAAGGCACGCCAGCATGTTGCCTTCGATGGCTGCCTCTAGGTGAGTGTGTGTTGGTGCATGTCTGTGTCTGGCTGTGACACTTGTCTGTGGCTTTGGGGCTGGGTTTGTGCAAGGCCTTTCTGAAGCCGAGTATTGGTGGCTAGCATGTCATGTTGGCCACTGAGGAATCTCAAAAGTTCCCATTTGGCCCCCCTGTTCCCTCCTGGTTTTGGGGTCCTGGAAATGATAGACCTCTTAGAATGTCTCCTCCCAGCATTCCCTGGTCTGCCTTAAAGGAGAGAAAGACAGTGGTTCCTGCTCAGTCCCCACCCTACTGTGTGATGTCAGGTTGCCTGCTGAGCAACTGGAGGGACAGGAGCCAAAAGCCCCCAAGAGACTCCAGTATGTGGAGGTACATGGCTCCCGCAGCCTGGGACCTGGGGGTATGATCTGGGCAGAGATGGGAGCTGGCGAACGCTGGATGATGGCTGCTCTGAGCTCCTGGGATGTCTACAGAGGAGGAAGACCCAGTGATTAGTCACGGGAGCAATTACACTAATTGTTCCACCCCATGACTCACTGGTAGAAAGTAAATACTGATTAATTCATTACTTCCAGACGTGTGTGTGTGGGGGGGGTATCTCCTGGCTCCCTGCCCTGGCCAGGCTAGCTGGGGCTTCGGAGCAGGCACTGGTGGCTGTGGGCAGGAAGCCAGGACTGTGATCCTCTCTCTGGCTCTGCATAAACTGCAGAAGGGCCCATGAATGGCAGGAGTGTGACAGACTGAGGGCAGACACAGCACCAGTCTGCTTCCTCTCCCATGCACACATCTTCCATGGCTTCCCACTGTCAGCCATGGTGCAGTGTGAGATGCTCCCCGATCCACTGAACCCCCGGAATCCGCTTTGACAATATTCGAATGTGCAGTCAGTCTACAAAGTAACTGATTTCCTAGAGAAAGCCACTGGCTGGACATTGTGATTGATTGGTTGACTTGTTCAGCCTCACTGTCCCTCCCATGAGTTATAGATGTCATCTTACTCCAACTCTATCCTTAAAGATCTCCCAAAGCCTACTTGGTGTCAGATACCTTGCTAGATGGGCCAGCCCTGCCTCACAGAACTTCTTATTTATGGGAGATAGGCACAGCAGACTCTGCTCATGAGGAGCATCAAGTGTGATTGAGAGTGAGGAATGCTTTCAGTAGGATGACTTTTCAAACAAAGTGACACTGGGTAGTGTGAATTGATAGGCAAGACCTCTGAAGGAAAGGTCTTGTAGGCAGAGGGACCAGAGTGATTGAAAGAGATGGGCCAAGTCCTGTCCAGTGGCAGGATTGGGATTGGGGGGTACTTGAGGGGCCAAGGGGAGTCCTGGGTGAACTTTTAGAGTGGGCAGGACTAGCCTAAGGGTGCCAGCTGCATTGACTAATCTCAGGGCCTTTGCTTATTGGGCGCCTTTGTCTGGAGTGTCTTTCCTCTTGATTTCATCTGTAAGATGCAAATGCCACATGATTGAAGTCCTGGCACTGGAGGTTCATCTCATTTACCCTGAAAGCTCCGTGGGCAAGGACCATGGCACCGTGCTTTGCAAGGCTGCTGGTCTTTGCTTCCAAAATGCCTAGACTGAAGTGCAAAGGGATTAAACAATTTGCTCTATTAGCAATGATTGGTCTGGGGTTTGAATTCAGTATCACATGCTTTGGACCCATATAGGCATTCAGGTTGCTGGAGGGGACAGCCAGAAAGTTGCCAGTGGCAGTTGACAGGTAGGAGAAGGAACTGCAACTATGGCCCCGAGTTTGTGGGAAGCAGCCATTAGCTGACACCCAGCTCTCTGTAGCATACAAGGGTATATCACTCTGCCATGATCATGTCTGCTGTTCTGCTGAACGTGTCAGCTGTGCCTGTCCAGGCTGCTGCCTTGGGCACCTAGCCCTGCGTGTGTCTCTCTCTTCCCAGACTCAGCGCTGGCGCAGTGAAAACTTCGAGAGGCCTGTGGACCTTGAGGGCTCCGGGGATGACGACTCGTTCCCTGATGATGAACTAGACGACCTCTACTCAGGGTCAGGCTCAGGCTGTAAGTACTCCCCAGGCCTCGCTGCCTGTGTGTACTAGCATCGTCATCATCGTCATGTACAGGCCACTTGGGTGAGTCCTGTACCAGGACCTGGAGAAGGCGGAGGATAGAGTCTCTTCCCAAGAGGGAGTAGGCTAAGGAGGAACCCAGAGCCCAGGACTCTTGTTCCCATGTTTCTGTGTTCAGCCTGGGTCTGTCTTGGAGTCTGTGGCTCCAGGCCCCTGGCCTGCGGGTGGAAACACAGACATTCAATAACTAAGTGTTTCCAGTTCTTCACCAACCATGTAGAAGGCTTCAGCTGCCTCCTCTCAGGGGCCATGGGAAATCCGTGGTAGGAATGATTTGATTGGTCCATCCTGGATCAGGTCACCCCTTTGGCCAAGGGCAGCGTGAGGGTGGGGCTGCAGAAGGGGCTCAGGGGCCTGGGACTGGGTTGCACCTGCCTTGCTTGAGACTAGAGGCTACAGACCAGGCAGGGAAGGGTAAGATCGGGTATCTCAGCCCGTGGTTGGACAGCTGCATGGCTTCTGACCTCTCTCAGTTGCTATATTCCTACCTTCTGATGACTTCCCCTTCCTCTCAGGAGCCTTGTGTGCGGGGAGGAAGTCAAGCTGGTTCTGGAGATGTAACTGAGTGGGTGCTGAGATGGACCCAGTGAGGGATGAGTGTATAAGATGGTCCCAGGCTTATGCTCCTGAGCTGCTGCCCCAGTTCTGCCTCCGCTCCTTCCGGCTGCTGCTTTAAGCCTCTTCTTCCCTAACCTGGGTAGAAACCCTTCCCTAGAGTGTCACAACCCTGCTCCCACCTCCTCTGCCTTCTTAGCCTCAGCCACTCTGGCTGCCCCGGGCCTTTCTCCACGCTCCTGGTTTCCTCATCTCTCTCCCTCCCTGTTCCTTCTTTAATCTATCCCTAAGTCACCTGTGTGGCTTGAGCAGGGACCTCCAGGCAGGCTTCTCCTCACTGGTCTCTGCTGTGTCCTGGAGATGAGGGACTCAGAGTCCTTACTGTCTTGAGTTCATGCTAAGCACGTCCTTGTGTCTGGCCCTTCCCAAGAGGCCAAGCTTCATTTCCCTGTGACCCCCAGTGGGATTTCTAGCCAGAGGCCTTAGTCCATGCCGCTAGGACTCAACCTGGTAGATGCTCCAGGTAGGATGGGCTGGCAGGGTCAGGGCAGGCTGCCTGGAAGCAGTGGTTCCCTGAAGGATTTTGATTAGACATTCACATTGGGGAAAAGTGTCCACCTGACCAACTCTCCTCCTTTCCCTGGCTTCCTGGGAAAGTTGGGCAGAGAGGTGGGTGCCCTGTTGGGAAGTCAGTGCCTGCTTGGGCATCTGGCTGAAGAGCACCTGCTCCTCAGCCCTCTCCTTCTTCCCACCCTCCCAGACTTTGAGCAGGAGTCGGGTCTTGAGACAGCCATGCGGTCCGTCCCTGACACGGCTCTAGCTGCGCCCACTGTGCCTGCTGTGTTGCCCACGACGGATATCCAGCCCGTGGGCACCCCATTTGAGGAGCTTCCCTCTGAGCATCCCAGCCCCGAACCAGTCACCAGTCCCCCACTGGTTACAGAGGTAACAGAGGTCCTGGAAGAGCCCAGCCAGAGAGCCACAACCATCTCCACCACCACAGCCACCACTACAGGGGCCCCTGCTGTGGCCACAGCACCTGCCACAGCAGCCACCATAGCCCCCAGCACCCCCGTGGCACCCCCTGCCACAGCCACCACTGCTGTCGTAAGGACGACCGGCCTACAGGGGCTGCTGCCTCTTCCACTGACCACTGCTGCCACAGCCCGGGCCACTACCCTAGCAGTACTCTCTCCACCAACTACTGTGGCTGCCTTGGACACAGAGGCTCCGACACATAGGCTGGTCAACACAGCTACCTCTCGGCCACGAGCCCTTCCTTGGCCAGTCACCACTCAGGAGCCTGATGTCCCCGAGAGGAGCACCCTGCCGCTGGGGACAACTGCTCCTGGACCCACAGAGGTGGCTCAGGTGAGGACATGGCACGAGCGTGGGGCAGACAGGGACCAGGAGGTGCCAGGGGTGAACCAGGCAGAGTTGCTGGGCCACAGGCCCGAGGCTGGGTGTGATCCTCTGGGTGGGAAGGGGACATGTCAGAGAAGCAGGATGGGTAGGTTGGGACTGCTGTTGGGTAGAGCCACTGATGGGAGTGGGGGAGGTCGAGGGTTTAGGGAGTGGTGGGTTGGGTCTGGCCATGGGTTTGGGACAAATGCAGTCTGAGAAAATCTGCAGCCTGGACTTAAAGCCTTCCGGTCATTACTTTTTAGTCTTGGGACCTTCTGGGTGCCAATACTTTGTGTACTTCTGTTTCTTTATCTGTGGAGGGAAGACCAGAGAAAGTAGACAGGTGTGGTGGCACACACCTATAATCCCAGCACTGGGGAGGCCGAGGCAGGAGGATTGCTGCAAGTTCAGGCCAGCCTGAGTTCTACAGTAAGGAGAGAGAGAGAGAGAGAGAGAGAGAGAGAGAGAGAGAGAGAGAGAGAGAGCGCGCACCTGCCATCATGTGTGAATGGCATTTCCCCACAGTCTACACTCTTGGAACACTGTGGAATAATCAGCAAACCAATTGCTCATCATTGTTGTGACTGTGGCATTGTCACTGACCTGAGAGTGACTGGGTACATTGTGGGAAGGGTACCTGAGATTCCTGGGGAGCACCTGGCTGCCAGGGGCAGGGCACTGTTGCTGAGTATCCCTGCAGTCCCTGTGCCTGCTTGTTGGGGGTGCCGTGATCACTGAGTATTCCTACAGTCCACAAGCCCTGAAGTTCCCAAGCCTGCCTGTTGGGGGAGCTGTTGTTCACTGAGCATCACTTCAGTCCTCAAACCCACCTGTTAGGGAGTGCTGTGGTTACCTCCTCTTTTTTACAGATGAGGCAGGGCAAGCCGCTTTTCCTAGACTTGACAACAGAGTCAGGATTCAGACCCCTGGCCGGGGTCTTCTGAAACTGGAAGATCTCCAGAGCCAGAGTGGGGCTGGGAAGGGTCCAGAACTGAAGGGAAGAGCAGGATAAGGGTTGTTGGAAAGGGATAGGCATCGGGGAACTGCAGTCTGTGTGTGTGTGCACCGGACGCCCTGTGTCGTGGTGCATGTCTGTGATCCCAGCACTTACTTGGGAGGCGGTCGGAGGATCAGGAGTTCAAGGTTGTCCTTAGCTACATGGCTAGTTCTAGGCCAGCCTGGACTACATGAGACCCTGTCTGGACAAAACATGTGTGCACCAGCCTGGAAGGTGACTTGATAATTCTCAAAGGGCACCAAAGACCCCTGCCATCAACCTCAGAGGGCCCTGTGACTGTGGAGTCCTTCCCCGACCCTCACCCTCAGCCCTCAAGCCCCATCCAGCCCCACAGGACACAGGCCCAGGCTCTTCCTTCAGAGAGAAGGCCAAGCAGGAAGGGGAAACAATGGCAGGGTGTGGCGCCCAGAGCCAGCAGCCGGGGTAGCCTCCGTGCTGGGTTTGTCTTTGTCAGACCCAGGCGTGCTCTCTCCATGTCCCATGAACCAGCCCTCCCATCAGCTCCCACAGCCTACCTTTGGTCCCATGATTCCTAGCTGGTGCTGCCTGTGTGCAGTGGGAAGCATCACATGCATGGTCATGGGGCCAGCTCAGGTACATGGGCTTATCCTCTGTGGGTTTTGCTCATGAGTGGTCCCTAAGCTAGGACTTACTCTGCTTCATGTGTGAGGACAGAGCCAAGCCCAGGTCTGTAATAGCTACACCCAGCAGGCCCCAGACAGTTTGTGGACAGGAATTGCCCAAGGATTGTTCTAAGACAGCTGGAGAGGAAGTCATGGGGACAGGCTGGGGACAGGATGTAGCCAGGCTGAGGAGAGAATGCTTGGAAACGCAGACACTGGAGTTAGATCTAGGTTCTAGTTCTGCTTCTGCCAAACATTAGCTGTATGTCCTTGAGCGAGCTGTGTAGCCTCTCTGGACTGATTTTCCATCCTATATGATGGATTTCATCTTGTATCATCTGTATTTATTTATTTATTTATTGCATGCAGCGCACTGAAGACTAAGCATGATGAATGCCAGGTGAAGGAGTGATGTGAACTTATGTGTGTGGCTATCTACACACACATAACGCTTGACCTTAACCTCTGGGCTCATGCCCCCCTCTCTGCAGACCCCAACGCCAGAGTCCCTCCTGACCACCATCCAGGATGAGCCAGAGGTGCCAGTGAGTGGAGGGCCCAGTGGTGACTTTGAGCTGCAAGAAGAGACCACACAGCCAGACACAGCCAATGAAGTGGTGGCTGTGGGAGGAGCAGCGGCCAAGCCGTCACCTCCACTGGGGACACTGCCCAAGGGTGCCCACCCAGGCCCCGGCATCCACGACAATGCCATTGACTCAGGCAGCTCGGCCGCCCAGCTCCCTCAGAAGAGCATCCTGGAGCGGAAGGAGGTGCTCGTAGGTGAGGCAGCGCTCCAGGCTTCGGACCAGGCAGCACATGTGTTTCCTGGGAGGCAGGAAGGAGAAGCAGGGTCTACCCTCAGACCAGTTCCTCCACCTTTCTTTGTCCTCCCCCATTGGGCCCTGAGTTCTTTCCATTTCCAGAACCTTCCTTGCACCCTCGGACCTCTCCTTAGACTTTGACCTGTAGGAGTTCACTTCCTGGGTACTAATCTCTGACCTGTCTTTTGACTGGACCTTTGACCAGCCTCGACCCAAAGCCTTGAGGACTCGTCCCTTTTAGGACTTGGGGTCCAGTCCTGGTTCCCTTGAGGAATAGGGTTACCTGTCCAGGCTCTCGTCTCCTTGTGGAGAGAGTGGGTGGGAGATGCAGCTGTGGGGTGCTGTAGTGTGGTGAGCGAATCCTTTCCTTTGTAGTGGTTGTAAGACAGCAGAACATTTTAGAGTAGACGTTGACAAGGACTGTGGGTGGCATCAGTGTCCCTCCCGGGGCTGCTGTGACTGGTCAGTGTGTTGAGACATTGGAATGGAGTTTGTTGACAGCCTGGCCATGATAGCGAGGGCCAGTACTGTCCCCAGATTTACTCTGCGTCTGACTCCAGTTACAGAATTTGTAGCCCACTCCCAGCCTTCCCTCGAACTCTGTCTATGGGACTTGATTCCTGTCTCTTCCTCCACAGCTGTGATTGTGGGCGGGGTGGTGGGCGCCCTCTTCGCTGCCTTCCTGGTCACATTGCTCATCTACCGCATGAAGAAGAAGGACGAGGGCAGCTACACACTGGAGGAGCCCAAGCAGGCGAGCGTCACATACCAGAAGCCTGACAAGCAGGAGGAATTCTATGCCTAGCAGAGTTGCAGTGCCTCCTGCAGCCTCAACACCGCCCCACCCAGTCCCTGGCAGGCCCTCCAGCCAGGCCTGGGACTGGGCCTGGAAGGGAGCCTGGCCTCACATTCTCCTGTCCTCCCTTCCAAGGCCTTGCCCAGGCTACCAGCATAATGGATTGTCCTGAGGAATGGGGGCACTGCCATCTGCTCCAGACTGTGCCCTTATGAGCTCATCTCTTGTTCTCTTCCTCAGCTTGGGGCTTCAGGACCTTATGTCCCATGGATAGGAGGAAGGAAGCTGGTAGAAATGGGCCGGGCCAAGGCCGAGATGGCCCACAATGCTGACTGAGGTCCCCTTCATGCCACAGAGGGTCATGCTGGCTTCCAGGACTGGCATGTGGCATGTCCAGCCCCTTCCCCGCACCAATTGAAACCATCTAGACTCTAGCCTTGTGCTGCTGTCCCAGGACCTCTCTCTCCCTGGGTGGGAGGATATCCTTTGTCACCAGCTTCAGCTCATTATGGGGCCACTGTCCCCTCTCCCTTGCCCAGTGCACACGTCTCCAGGCTGCACCTCTTTCTGCATTGTTCCCCAGGGAAAGGGCTTCCTGAGTGCACTGGGCAGCCAGAAGTAAGGGAGGCCTCTCTGGTGTCCTTCCTGAGCGAGGACATTACACAGCCTCCATCACCCACCGTTACACATCCTGCCATGCACTCACACACAAGACTGATCCATACCCAGTCCCGAGTGCCCCGTCAGCGAGACACCACACATGCACCTCCTTCATACATTGCTGAGACACCTGGATGCTTCTGCTGTTCAGGCCACCCTCATCACCAGTGGTGACCTTGCCTCCTCTCTCCCACTCTTTGATCTTTACACACTTTGGTCCTGCACATAGCACCTCCAACCGTCAGGGTCACCGGGGAAGGCAAGACGAAGCTGTAGCCATCAGCCCATATTGGGTCCCCCAGAGTCACCCTGTTCCTCTCAGTTCCTAACATGACCCCATACCAGCCACATTACCACCGATGCCAGCTGGTGTCAGACACAATCTCACACAGACACATAGTCTCTGTCCCCACTGTGGCTCACAAAGAAGAGGTTTGGGGCCAGCTCCCACCAGCCAAGTCTGAAAGAGAAGGGTTGGAGCCCCAAGCCAAGCCCCAGGCTCTCAAGGGGACTTGGGTCTCCCAGGACCAAGGGGCCATGTAGGCTGCTCTGGTCTCCCTATGTCTCTTTTCTGCTGAGCCAGGAGCCGACTCTGCCTCCCAGGACACAAGTCTCCAAAGTGCCTGAGAGGGCGGGCCTCTGCCCAGGCCCTCTATGTCCCCTGCCCTGGCCTGGTGAGGCCAACCGCAGGCCCACCCACCCTGGGGCCTTTCTGTCGCCACCTGTGGCCCATCTGACCAGACAACTCAGCAGTTCTGGCTACAGCTGGATGGACCCACAGCCCAACAGGCCCATGTGGACGCCCTGTGCCCCAAGAGCAGTTGATGTGGGCAGGGGTGTCACAGGCCCCAAGCCCCACCCTTCCCAACTTGGTACCCTTAGAAGTGGGGCCATTTCAGAGGTATTTTAAATGTGGGGGTCACCATTCTCTTGGGGGAGGGGATGCTTCGGGGGCTCTCAGAACCAAATGAATATGGTGTGGATTGGGATTGGCCAGCACCCCCTCCCTCATCTCTCACGACCCAAGTTCAGCAGGCACCCACCTGGTTTATTTCTGTTTCCTTTTCAAGATTCCCTGACAGCAGACTTGGGGAGGATGGGATGCAACATCTAGGTGACATGCCAGACTCAGGCAGCCAGTGCAGTCTGACTTTCCAGGGGCGGTCCTACTTTTAGGCCAAGCTCTGTCCTCCAGACCCCGTGACTCCTTTGCCAAGGCCCAGAGTTTTGTTAGGAAATCAGTCATCCCAGTTTTTGAGGAGAGGAATCCTGGGCCTATGAGACCTGGAAGAGACGGCTTGGTCCTGCTTTTCTTTCTGCAGCAGCAGAGCTGGGGACCGAGCAGAGAAGGACCTGTGTCCCAGCCCCTCCGCCCTGCTCCCTTGTGGGCTGCTGTCTTGGGGACTGGAGCTCAATGAGGGGGTCTGGGCAGGCTGAGGACAAGAAACCAGGTAGCCTCTGGGATACCAGGTCTAAATCAGGAACCCACAGCTTCTGGGTCACATCTCAGGGTGGCTGTGGACTTGGGGTTGTGGGCTTAACCAACTGGCCTGGCACCTGTTCTCTGTGTCCTCAGCATTTGAGAGAAAAAGCCCAGGGGCCTTGTGCACAGGGCCCTGGCTTCAGGGTCAATGTCCAGGCTTTATGTCCATGAAGTTTTAACATGAAGTTTAATGGTGTGAGCAGCCCAGATCTACTGGGCCAACCTGATTAAAAAGAGCTCAGTTCAAAGGGTAAACTGGGGCTCTTCATAGTGCAATGTGGGTGCAGGGCTCCCACCCCTTCTGGGAAACAGTGCAGTATGTGCAAGGCTGCCCGAATAGGTCCACAGACACCCCAGCAATCCTGGGAGGGTGTCCTGTGGTGCTGGCATGTCCTGGAAGCACAGTGCATTTCAATGAGAGAAGCTGATGTGTCTTGGAGATCTCTAGACCCTGGCTTCCTGAGAGATTGAGGCAGGCTGGGGCCAGAGAGCTTTACAGCCAGGCTTTGTCTCTCTAGGGGGCCAGACTGGGCTCTCTACCTGAAAGGTCAGTCTCCCTTGATTGCCAAGGCAGCCAGGGTTGGCTGGGCAGACCTGTGGCAGAAGTTTTGGGCCCTGGGGCCAACCCCCCCCTGGGGTTGGCATTGTAGCCCATCAGGTCTCAAAGGCTGGGACTCCTTGCCACAGGGAGTAGAGCCGACTTTGCTTCCAGGGCAGGGCTGATGTGGCTTTCCTCTGGGATGTGCCTCCCCAGGCCTGCTGTCTGTAAATAGAAGCCCACACTATATAGATTTACAGAGATGCCCAAACTGGGCCCCTCAGTCACCATCTTGAGGGCCTGATGGCCTGACCTTCCCCAGGTGCCTGTCCACTGCCTAGGCATGCCTGGCAAGCCCTGTGTGCCTGGCCCTGGCATGCCTGGCCCTGGCATGGTAAATGCATGTAAATATTTTCGTAGGCAGTGTGGCTCCAGAGAGCCCCTTGAGACAGTGTCCCCCCTCTGGTGTGTCCTCTCCTGTACAGAGCCCTCCCAGCCCCTGGGCCGCTGCAGATTGGGGGAGAGGCGTCTGTTCCCCTCCCCAGGCCCTCCCTGCCCGTCCTTTCCCTATAACCTGTTTATTAACCATCCTTGTCCCGAGTTTATGGCCAAAACTTAAAATAAGAAATGGAGAGACAGTTGGACAAAGACCAAGGCACAGCTCACCCTGCCATGGGTGCTCACCCGTCCCTGCCTTGGGAAGGACCCGCTTGCTTCTGTTTTTGTTTTCTGTTTTGTTTTGTTAACATTTCTCCCCGTGCTGTGCCCATTTATAAGAGGAAATAAAATTAAGCTGAAAAGATGCCCTGTGGTCTGCCTGTGAGACAAGTAAGAGGTTACTTGGGAGGGGTGGCCCGTGCCGACCTTGGGTTCAGCCACCTTCTCCTTGGGGAAACAGAGAAAGGCCTGGGGTGATATGTCAATGTTCAAGGGCCCCTTGCAGTAAGAGCTGTGGAGACAATGTGGTGGTGAGGATGGTATGTGCTTGTGACTGTGGTTGGGTGGGTGACTGAGAGGCCTCGGTTCAAAATCTCTCGGGGAGATTTTGGTTCAGACCTACTGGAGCTGCCCAGGAGAGGACAAGATCCCCAGGAACTTTGGAGTCTGACAGGCTTGTTCTTGTGTCCAGGCCTCTGGCTCTGTGATCTGCTTGGCCTCTCTGAGCCTCAGTTTCCCTACCCATAAGGTGGGATGATCACATGCCCCAGTGGCTGGGGGAGGATTCCACAAGGAAGAGCTCTCAGTGTCTGTCGTGCAAACTTGCTGACGGGGTCTGCGATGGTGGAGCAGGAACAGAGAGAACCTTGAGGATAGCGTTTGCTTGGGTGCTCTCACTAGGCACAGGGCTGGAAGGGCCGTCAAGCCTGCTTGGACCCTGCTGGGTATACAGCCTGGACAGAGCCCCTCCCAGCCTCTGCTGGCACAGGAGCTTGGAAGCGTGGTGCCTGGCAACAGGCCTGTTCCGGGATGGTCACTGAAATCTGAAGTTAACAGCGTTCGGGTTCCTCAGGGAACATTCACCGGGCTATTCTGCCCCAGGCAGGAGACAGACAGCAGGCATGGGTATCATTATCAGTCTGCCCACCTCCAAGGTGAACCTCTTCATGACTCATGAGTATCTTCCAGAAATGGGGCACGATCCCTGGGTGGATTAGAACATTAGGCCTGTGGACCTAGTCACAACCTAGCCCCTTTCAAGCCTCCTTTTGTCTTTCCCGTCTCTAATAAAGGCTCTCAAGTATCTACACCTGGCCTCTGCTTGGAATTGGGAAATAAGAGACCACCAGGATGACTAAATGGATAAAGCATTTGTCTCCTAAGTATGAGGACCCGAGTTTGAATCTTCTGAACTCACATGAAGCCAGGTTTGATAGCTCTTTTCTGTAGTCCAGTGCTTCTACAGTGAGATGAGCAGTGGACACAGAAGAATCCCTGGAAGCTTCTAGGCTGACCAGCCTGGCCAGGGTGGAAGGCAAGGACTAACACCTGAGCCATGGCACATGCACACTCTCCCACCAGATAAATTCAAAGAGAAACAGGCCACCAAGAGAGACCCAGTGTGACCTTCAGATGGCAGACAGCCTACTGGGGAAGATAAGCCAAAGCCAGTGTCAGACTGATGTAATGGCTTTGTAGAGGGCTGTTTCCTCTTTGGCACTCGCACGCACCTCCTGGCCCTCCTGTGTGGTAGTTCTGAGACAGCTCCTGAGTAGGGAGGCTTCAGATACCTTCCTCTCCCCCAGCCTCAATCAACACAGCTATAAAACCTGGCCAGACCAGCCACCGGGAGGTTCTGACAGAGCAAGGGGCAGCTGGGCAGTTGGAAGGCTGCTGTACCGTGAGGAGCCCGTTTAATAAAATTCAGAGCCAAGTGCATGGGCCTGTTCATCCAGGAAGCTTCTGGAAAAAAATGCTTTCCCATTTTTGAGTTCCTTTAGCCCGCTGCCTCACCCTGCAAGCCCTCCCCATCACCTTCTCTGTTGAATTTGAGCAGTGGGCACTCATTTCTTCTCAACTTGGAGGAGTAGCAAGCTCAGTCTTGGAGCCCAATAGTTGTAGCTGTGTGTGTTCGTATGTACTGCTCTCCCTCTCTGAGCCCGTCTGCACAGATGAAGGAATATGTTGATACTTGGGGGACTGTGTTGAAGACTCATAGAGACAATACTCTGAAGGCAGCTAGTGGGAAGCTTGGCCTTGTGGCCATCTGTAACAGGAGTGTCAGACTCTTCTCAGGTCCAGCTCTGCCATGTGACCTTAAGTAAGTTGCTTCGACTCTCGGGGCTGTTGTCTCACCAGTAAAATGGAGACAGTAGAGGCTGTCTGGTGTGCCCAGTGCTAGGATCATGCTAGATATGGAGAAGGCACTGAGCTATTATTATTGTTATTGTTGCCTTCTTTGTTATTGTGATGATGATCATGATGGTTGTGAGGATGATGATGATGGTGATAGTTGTGAGGATGATGATGATGATGATGATAATGATGCTGATGGTGATGGTGATAACAATGGTGATGATGATGATGGTGATAGTGGTGATGATGGTTATGAAGATGATGATCATGATGGTTGTGAGGATGATGATGATGGTGATAATTGTGAGGATGATGATGATGATGATGATAATGATGGTGATGGTGATAACAATGGTGATGATGATGATGGTGATAGTGGTGATGATGGTTATGAAGATGATGATGATGATGGTGATAATTGTGAGGATGATGATGATGATGATAATGATGCTGATGGTGATGGTGATGATGATGATGGTGGTAGTGGTGATGATGGTTATGAAGATGATGATGATGATGGTGATAATTGTGAGGATGATGATGGTGATGATGATAATGATGCTGATGGTGATGGTGATAACAATGGTGATGATGATGATGGTGATAGTGGTGATGATGGTTATGAAGATGATGATGATGATGGTGATAATTGTGAGGATGATGATGGTGATGATGATAATGATCCTGATGGTGATGGTAACAACGGTGACAGTGTTAGTGAGGATGTGGATGGTGGCAATGATGATGATGGTGATGGGTGTGAGGATGAGGACGATGATGATACTGGTGCTGAGGATGATGGTAATGTTGAAGATGATGATGGTTTTGAGGATGATGGTGATGGCAGTGATGATGATAATGGTGGTGATTTGATAAAGTCTTTCTACGTAGCCCAGGTTGGCCTTGAACTTGTAGCAATTTTCTTCCCTCTGCCTCCCAAATGCTGAGATTATAGCGGTTCACCACCATGCCTGGCTGGATTTGATGTTCTGCCTACTAAGTGAATAAATGACCCTAAACTGAGTAGGGCTCAAATGATCTGGCTCCACTGTGGTACAAATCATGACATAGGCTCGCAGGAGCAGAAGCTAATCTGTAACGTCACCTTGGGCAGCACAGTGACTGAGCACTGTAAGGAGCTGAGACCTCCTCTCTGGGCCCCTTCATCCCAGGAATAAGTAGCAACTAATGGCAAAGGAGGAAGAATGGCTGATTGTTTCTAGGAGTCCAAGAGGTCTCAGAGCTGGCCCAAGCCTCCCTGAGAACAGAGTGTGCTCAGCTTCCGGAGGCCGCCCACCCTGTCACTGCTGGACTGAGAGTGGGCTAGGGCCTGCCAGAGACTCCAGGCTTCTCATTGCCAGACTCTGGACCTCATATCCTTCTGTGGGAATGTAGACATTGGGGCTGAGTTTGGAGAAAGGGGGATTAGGCTGGGCACCATGCCAGGCTCCCAGGTACGACTCTTCTTGAGCAGTCTCACTCCACTCCAGGCAGCTCTGTCCTTGCACGACATGTTTGCAAATGAAGAAGCTGAAGCTCCAAGATAAGAAAGCCAAGGCCCTAAAACTGTAAGAGGGTGCCGGGGGACATAGGCCTGGGCTCAGTTCCTTCCATCCCTGCCTCCATCTCCTCCCTGTGTCTGCCGGCTGTGTGAGCGTAGGCAGGTTACTAAGCATCTCTGAGCCTCAGTCACAGTATCGGGACAACAGAACAGTAGGTGTTATTGAAAGACTCAGAAACACATTTACACGTGACAGCATGGGTACTTTCCAATTGTCAGTGCTCACTTGCAGACGCTGTTCTGTGTAATCCTGCACAGAATTACCACTCCTGTTTTACAGAGAAGGATATTGACTTTTTCAGAAAAACCCAAACTGCCCGCTTTCTTCATATACATGCACACGTATTTATTAAAATGAAATTGGAGGGGTCTGGGGAGATAGCTCAGTCAATGAAGTGCTTGCTTTGCAAGTATAAGCATGTGAGTTCAATACCCAGAATTCACATAAAAAGCCAGAATTCACATAAAAAGCCAGGCCTAAGGCCAGTGAGATGGCTCATCAGGTACCTACTGCCAAGCCTTATGATCTGAATTCAATCCCTGAGGGAGAGAACGAACTCCTGAAAGCTGGTCTCTGACCTTGCTGTGGTAAGTTCCTGCTTCCCCTCTAATAGATAAGTAAAAATATAATAAAAATGTTTATTTTAAAAAATTGGGCTAGAGAGATGGCTCAGCAGTTAAGAGCACTGGCTGCTCTTGTGGAAGACCCGGGTTCCATTCCCAGAACCAGCTTGGTGGCTCACAACCATCTGGAACTCTAGTTCCAGGGCATCCAACACCCTCTTCTGACCTCTGTGGGCACTGCACAATATGGGTGCATTTACATACATGCAAGCATAATAGTCATACACATAAAATAAAAAATAAATTAAAAAAAATAAAAGTGTTTTTTTGAGATGGAACCTTGTTATACTGCCCAGGTGAGACTTGAATTCTAGGGTTCAAGTGACCCTTCTGCCTCAGCCTCCAGAGTAGCTTGGATGGTAGGCATGTGCTGTGGCACGTTATAACAAGATTAAAAGATGTAAGAGCCGCACAGTGCAGAAACCTGATATGGCTCCTGTGCCAAATTACAATAAAATATGGCAGTTATGAGACAAATTTGAGCGTGGAATGAATATTACTTAAGACATGTTTATAGACACTTGAGATGGGATAAGGCTCTGGAGTTAGCCTCTACTTTCTCTCTTTTTAAGCGTCCCTGTCTCAGACTAGAGAGATGACTCTGCTTAAAAGCACCGATTACTCTTGCAGAGGACCTAGGTTCAATTCCCGGCACCCATATAGCGACTAACAACCATCCTTAACTCCAGTTCCAGGGGATCCAATGCCCTCTTCTGACCTCTGAGGCATTGCATGACACGGGTACACTCACATGCAGATAATACACTCATACACATAAAAAAAAAAACAGTTCCCATCACTAGGAATGTAGACCGAGGCATTTACAATGAGGTGATGAAGGTCTGCAGTTGGTTCTGGAATCGGGTGGGTTTAGGGGCAAGAATTGAGACAGGTCTTGGACTGTCATAAAAGCTGAGGAATGGGAACAAGAGGGATCACTGGTGTCTATATATTCTCATTTTATATTTAACTAATTAATTGAAACAGAGTCTCCTATAGCTCAGTCTAACCTCAAACTTGTATGTAGCCAAGGATAACCTTGAACTTCTGATCCTCATGCCTTCACTAACCAAGTGCCAGGATTATAGGTGTGCCACTATATATAGCGTGCCACTACATCTGGTGTATGAGGTGTTGGGGATCCAGCCCATGAGTTTGAAGCAAATATGTTACCAGCTGAGCTACATCCCTGGTTTACCTTTAATTTAAAAGTATCTTTTTAATTTGCTTTTCTTCCCTTCCTCCCTTCCTTTCTATTTTAGTGTGTATGTGTATCATGTGTGTGCAAATGTGTGTGAAGTCCGCTTGCCTGCATGTAAAGGCCAGAGGTTGACATCAGGTATCTCCTCTGTAACTCTCCTTTATCATTTAAAATATTTTCGTTAATTCATTTGTTCATTCTGTGCATCTGGAGGTCAGAGGACAATTGGTTCTCCCATTCCAGCGAGTGGGCCTTGGGGACTGAACCCAGGTCATCAGGCTCAGCAGGAGGAGCCTTTACCCACTGAACTATCTCCCTGGCCCATTGTTATTTGTTGAAACGGGGTCTCCCTGTCTCTCACTAAACCTGGAGCTCATTATTTAAGACTGACTGGCTGGCATGTTCTGGAAACTTGTCTGTCTCTGCCCTGCTGCAGCCAGGGTCAGTGTGAGTGTTGGAGATCCCAACTATTTCTTATTTTTATTTTAGGTATTTAGAGAGTATTACCTGCATGTATGTAAGTGTACCTGTGTCGTTCAGTACCCAGGGAGGTCAGGAGAAGGCATCCAGTCCCTTGGAACTGGAATCACGGACAGTGTTTGCTGCCATGTGGGCGCTGGGACTCGAACCCAAGTGCTCCTAACTGCTGGGCCACCTCTCTAGCCCCTCTACTTTTATATTTTCAAACAAATTTCCATTGTTTTATTTCATTTATTTATTTTTAAGTCTTGGGATTGAAACTGGTGTCTTAGCAACACGAGGCAAACACTGTCAATGAGCTGCATCCTAGACCTAAGTTTATATTTAATTTTGCACAACGAGCTCCTTTTTTCGACACAGAAGAAATTGGTTCCCGGGGGGCCATGGGGAGCTGGTGGGGGTCGCACTCCAGTAAAGGCACAGCTGGAGTTTCTGGTCCTGTGTCCAGACCCCTTGCCACTGTCCCCACCCTCGGGCCCTGCAGTGACTCCTAGTGTCATTGCCTTTCACATTCTGCCACCTACTAGGTGGGCAGCACCTGCATGGCCCCATTCCCTTCCCTTGTACAGAAAGCAGCTCTTGCGATGGGCTCTGATGATAGACTCCACATAGACTCTTGCTGATAGCAGTGTCTTCATCCTCTGAGAAATTGCTTCCCGAGTGAGTGCTGGACCGTGTCTCTCCAGGTTCCCAGGGACTCCTGACCTGGCTTCTGGGATGGCAACACCCTCTTTGAGGGACTCATGATTTGTCTCTTTTCCTCAGCCCACTGCCAGTGCCCTGGCCAGATCTAGATTACTTATCAAATGTCGCTGTGAATATTGCCACTGACCCTCACTAACTGTGTGTGCTGTAAGAAGAGGAGCAGGTGAGCAGACACAGGTCCTTCCTTGTCCTCTACCTTGCTACCTTGCCCTCCCACCCCATCCCTGGATATTTCTTCTACAGAAGAATCCAGTTATCACTGGCTTAGATAGAACTGCTGTGGAGCTGTGTGGCGACGGTCACCCAGGGGTAGGCAAATTAAAATGTCCACAGAGCAACAGACACACAGCAGGTGCACATCTCTACCAATACTGGTGTTAACACAGCAAAGCCATGCACAATGTGGGTACCTCTTGCCAGGCATAGTCTAGGCACCTGTTAGTGCATGTGAGACAGTTAAAACATGCTGAGGCTAGTCTTGAACTCGTGATCCTTTCGCCTCAGCCTCTGGAGTAGTTGGGATCTCAGATATGCACCCACACACCCACCTTAGTTTGGTTTTGAAGGTTCTTTAGGAGTTCTCAGTACAAGGAAGAACGGGACAACAACACTCTAGAAGAAGGGGCTCTCGGTGGTTAAGAGCACTGACTGTACTTGCAGAGGACCTGGGTTCGGTTCCCAGCCCCGACATGGCAGCTAACAATCATCCATAACTCCAGTTCCAGGAGATCTGACATCTTCTTCTGGCCTCTGTGGGCATTGCATGTATGTGGTACACTTATATACATGCAGACAGAACATTCCAACACACACACACAAAAGAAACACCCAGAATGTCTGGGGAAGGACAAGGTTGAAGCCAAGTGTGGCTGGGGTGCTGAGTCTACCAGGACCTATGGAATGCCATGCCATGCTATGCTGTGTGCATGTGTGTATGCATGTGTGCATATGTGTGCGCATGTGTGTGCATGTGTGCATGTGTGTGCGCATGTGTGTGTGCATGTGTTTATGCATGTGTTTGTGCACCAGAGCCCACCCTGGGTGCTGTCCATGGTACTGTCATGTGCTCCTAGCTGTAGGACCATGCAACCCTAGCAGGCTCCTCAGTGGCTATTTAGGGTGTGAGTTAGGGTGTGGGAGTTGGTGTGCGTGTGCGTGTGAGTGTGTGTTGTACGTCTGCTCATGCATGCGTGTATATGTGTGCATGTGTCTAAGAGACCATTGGGACCAGGACAAAGCCTGAGCTTCAGCTTCAGGGGGTCATCCAAGGGCTGGAGTTGTCAGAAAGGCAGGTCATGCTTCACCTGGCCAACGCTTAGTGCATGGACTGAAGGCAGGAATTTAAGCCAGACAAAAGGCTGGACAAGTGTTGGGAGAGGTCTTTGCTCTTTTTTCAGTCAGGGCTTCTCTCTTGGCCCAGGCTGACTCAGCCTCCTGGGTTCTAGGATCACAGGCTTGCTCTCCTGTGCGCAGACCTTCCACAGGAGCATTTAGAGTCAAACAGAGTGGTAGAGCTAGAGGTGGTGGTGTACGCCTGTAGTCCCAGCACCCAGGACGGGGAGGCAGAGGATGGCCGGTTCCATCACCCTCTTGGCCCTCTTTGAGCAGGGAGAACAAATCTGGAGAGGAAGAGAAGCTGGAGTCTCGGGGTCATACCTGGGTATGGCAGGAAGTGAGGGAAGGTGGGACGGACGTCCAGACAGCCTTTCCTAGAGGAGGGACACCTAAGGTGGCCTGGCGGTGTTCGTAGAGGGAGGACGGGTGGGCAGGAGAGGAGCCTGGGGCGGAATGACAAGTGGGGACAGAGAGTGTACGGAGTGCGGAGTATGGGGATCCCCAGCTCTCGGCCCTCTCTTGCTTCCTCCTCTCTGTGGCCCTTCTGGGTGGGCAGAGTGTATGTGGGTGTTTCTAGCTGAGGGAGGGGCCCAGCTAGACAAAGCTGGGATAGCTCCTTTGATTGTGTGCCAGGCCCAGCCAGACTACAGGGGTGGTTCCACAGAGCTTTTTGTCTCCGAGTCACCCAGCAGACGCTCTGGTGGCCTCCAGTCCTGGCTGGCCCCAGACTCAAGGCCATACCAGGGAGACAGGCTGTTCTATCTTGGCTGACCGTGATGTCACAGCTGAGGGAGGGGAGAAGCAGGAGTTGACAGTGGCTACCTTCAAGGCTGGCTGAGCGCTGATAAATTGCCTCTAACCCTCAAGGCTCAGCAATTGCTAATCCATTAGATCCTTTAACCCTGGGAAGTGGAGGCTGGTGGAGCCTCTGGCACTTGAGAACCCCAGAATAATGAAAGTTTTATAATAAATCCTGGGGAGTGACAGATTCCTAAAGATCACAGACCCCAAGGACTGGGGTGGTTCAGTGGCTCAGCGGTAGAGCACTTGCTTACCACACATGAGGCCCTGGGTTTGATCCCCAGCATCATATCAGCGAGGTACTGTGGCTCATGCCTGTAATCCTAGCACTCAAGAGGGGGAGGTAGGAGGATCAGGAATTCAACATCATCCTCAGCTATGTAGTAAGTTTGAGGTCAACTTGGGATACGTGAGATCCAGACTCATCATAGACTCTGGGTTGGGGCAGTGGCTCAGTGGTAGAGTGCTTGCTTAGCACGAGAAAGGTTCTGGGTTCAAACCCCAGCACTGAAAGAAAATGATGGCACGAGGCAGAGTAGGCCTGAGCCTGACTCACCGGGGAGCATGCAGTTAGGAGGTGGCACAGACTGGTCTGGGGGGAACCCGGGTGGGCAGATGCCTCTTGAGGTAACCGTCCCTGGGGCCAAGGCCACTGCTTCTGTCTGAAGCCCGAGACCTTGGGAGGCTCCACTTGAGAGGCTCCATCTTGGTAAGAGGCAGGGAGGAAGGGGTTGGGTGTTCCAGGCTCTGAGCTAGCCTTGGCTCTGAGCCAATTCACTGAATCTCTCTGGGCCTCGGTTTCCCCATTTCAGAAAAGGAATAGAATTACCCTGTGTGCTCCTAGGCAGATGACGTCACTTTTCTGGGCCTGCTTTTCTCAGTTAGTGCCCTGCATCCTGGCACTCCCCTACTGTGGGCAGGAATCTTGCCATTTCTAGAACTGCAAAGGCTGCAACAGGGAGACATACTTAGTCTGACTGGGGTGATAGAAATGGAACCCTGGGTGCTGGCCAGTGGGAAGTGCTTATGATGAGTTCCTGGCCTCCTTAGGGCACGTGGTTCCATTGTGTGAACATTGCTATTAATGGTCAGCAAAGGCCTTGGAAGGCCCTGCATACTTTGAGTCGGTGTGTGGGAGCACGTGTGGATGGGGGTGTCCTGCATATGCTTGTGCAGAGCAGAAGTGGGGCCCAGAGCTGAATTGTGTGCCTGGAATCACAGCTTCTCCTGGGCCTCCCCAGGGACTCGAGGGTAATGAGTGTTTACAGAGCCCCCCCACCAGGCAGAGATGAGACTCTCCAGTCAGCCTGGGAGCCTGGAGCTGCCTGGCAGCGGCTGTCAGCCCAGCCTTATTATATTAATGAGCATCAGGGTGATGATTACCGCTAATGAGATTAGCCACCAGCAGCAGCCCTCCTCCAGGCCTCCAGCAGAGCAGGTGCTGGGTGTTGGGTGTTTGTCTATTCTAGTCTATCTTTCCAAACCTCAGGGTGACACATTGGTGCTCCCACTTCACAGACGAGAAAACTGAACCCCAGCGGGAGTCTACATGTGTGTGGTGTTTTGGTTTCTTTCTTTTTTTTAATGTTTATTCATTCCCTCTTTTGTCCTCTCTCCCTCTCTCCCTCCGCACCCTCTCTCTCTGGCCTGTGGAGGTCAGAGGACAACTTCTACCATGTAGGTCCTGGGAGTGAACTAAGCTTGTCAGGCTTGGCAGCAGGAGGATTTACCCACTGACCATCTCACTGGTCTTTGCTATTTTTCTATCTGTTTAGCTTTCCTTTCTCCCTCTATCCCTTTGTCCCTCCATCCCTCTGTCCCTCATCCCTCTCTCTTTTTTTAGACAGGGTCTCTCCTGGCTGCCTTGGAGCTTACTATGTAGTCCAGGCTGGCTTTGAACTCACACTGATCCTCCTGCCTCAGCTTCTCCAGTGCTGGAATTATGAGCATCACCATGCCCAGCTCAGTACATGTATTTGCCTTGTCCCTGAAAGCACCTGCAAACGTTTACTGTGGACCAAAGCCTGATTTCCATGGATTGACCTTTGATCTTCACAATCTCATGAGGAAGGTGCTAGTACCCTGTCCACAGTGGGGAAACTGAGGCCTAGTCACAGACTTACCAAGTTGCCCTGTTTTTTACCTTATGGGCTCCTCTCTTCCCAGCAGTCATACCAATGAGGCTCTCAAAACCTTGGCTGCTCCTCTGTGTGGACAGATCTGGGGTTTTCCAGTCGACTCTCATCCTCTCAGGTCCCTCAGTCAAACCCCTCTGGGCACAACGCTTGGTTCCACTTGTCAGGCAAAGCTGAGCCTGACTCGTAGCCACTCAGCCTGTGACCCTAATTTGAGAACTGAGCATCAAGACTTTCAGACACACCCCACGGAGTCCAAGTCTCGCTCAGTTTCACTGGACAGCTCTATTCTGTGTCCAGTACCCTCCCAGGCTCTGGGGATATCAGGACGAGAGAGACAACCCTGTCCTCAGAGCCTTCCTTCTTTTGGAAAGTCAGTGTGTGGCATGTGGGGAGTCAGTCAACAAGACTGCGGGAACTTGTTTGCCTTGCTGAGGAGCCTGACCATGGGGTGGTTCAGTTGAACCACTGGCTGATGGGTAAATAACCTCTCTCTTTTTAAAGCCAGGATTATTTTGGGTCTTTGACTTAGAAGCTAAGCCTGTATCCCATCCAGAGCCAGGGCAAAGGCTTTAATCTGCTGGGGCGCAGAGAACTGTTGGGATTTGGGGACCTGGTGGATCTGCATCTGGAGGGTCTAACTATAAAGTTTCTCCTGCCTTTCCCTGTCTCCCCTTAGTCATCCTCACTGCCCTGGGCAGAAGGAGACCCCGCGCTCTGCTCCTCAGGACGCCAACAGGGTTAACACTCTTATCCTAGGCCACAAGGCCCTGCCTGAGAGGTCAGACTCCAGCTTCTCATAGTGTTTTGGGAACCCTGTGGCAAAGTGGGTTCCGTGCCTAGGGCAAGACCAGCTGTGTTTCCAGAAGGCTCAATCTTGACCTTCACCAGTCTTGTCAACTGGCGCTGGTCACCTCAGCTCCTTAGCCTCAGTTGCCTCATTTGGAAAATGGACACAGACTCCCAGGGCCAAGGACAGAGGGAAGCAAGTGTCTGGTAGCATCATGGGGACAAAGGACCCTTGCTCCTAAAGCTTTCTTTGCCCACACAGTCCCCCATCCCAGGATGATGTAGAGGAGGTGATGTGGGGACAGATTCCACCACGGCAGGAGGGCCGGGAGGGGCTGCACCCTGGCCTCACATTCCCTCGGGAAACAGGAAGTACACACTGCCCAGGCGCTGCTCTGGCCACAGGAAGCCAGCTGACCCCTTCTTCTCCCTCCCTGCTCCCAGCACAGGAAGGACTCCACAGCACTGTCAACAATCCCACCCGGTTTCTGCACTGACTCCCAGGGCTGTGGGGTGCCAAGGCACTATCCAAGTCCCTTATTTTATGGCTGCTGGGGCCCAGACAGGAGAAGGCATTTGACTTAGTCACACAGCACACAGGGCCAGGCAGGGACCCATAGACTCTTGTGCTTAGCAGGAGCAGTGATGTCACAGAAGGACATTGGTCTCTGACCTTTTGTCACTTTCACCAGGGCAGGCCCACTTTATAGATGAGGAAACTGAGGATTTGACTGTTAAATATCCACCCAAAGTTGCACAGTTAGAGGGGCAGTTGAGTTAGGATGGCCACTAGACAGTCAGAGTTGGATTCAGTTCCACAGCATCTGAGCACATTCTGAAATGGGGACCCCAAGGTGGAGAAGGGATATGCCACAGATCACCCAGTGTCAGCAGCAGATCGGGACTGCTCAGCCTCCGTGGCTGACAGCTGGCTGCTGACCGGTCTTCTTTATAACTTGAGTTGCAGAGCCCAGGCTGCCTTGCTGTGGCAATGTGTCCAAAGCTGCAGTGCTGGGCCTCCACCCCTGAAGATGCCATGAAACCCTCACTGACTCATGCTTCCAGGAGAGCCTTCAGAGGGAGGTCTGCTGCGGGCCTGAGTTCTTTGCTTGTCCTTTCCTTCCTGCCCCCAATGCAGACAAAATGCTGGAGCTGGAGCAGCCATTTTGTGATGCTGAGGCTACACATCTGAAGATAACCTACATGTGGAAGGTGGCTTAGGTGTGAGAGAGGGGACAGCCTGCTCTGTCTCTTTTTTCCTTTTTTGAGACAGGATCTTATGTGCCCTAGCCTGACCTTGAAATTACTATGTAGCCCAGGCTGCCCTTTAACTCTTGATCTTTCTATCTCACCTTCCCAAGCGCTAGGAAGATAGGCATGAGCTACCACACCCTGCAAACTGGCATTTAAAGGAGAAGAAATTGAGGCTCAGAGGTACAATGATTAACATAGCCCAGATAATAGGGCTGAGGTTGAGACCCTGGGCAGATTGTACTCAAAATAGATAGGTAACAGGGAGGAGCAATTCCTTAGCTATAGGTAGCCTGCAGCAACTGGCCCCAGCGTAGATAGAGTATGTACCAGGTTGTAACTGGATAGGGGATTCATGGCGCAGTGATGGAGTATGAGATGAGGGTCCTGGTCATTCTGATCTGGTCCCCCGGCTGTGTGATGACACAGGTTGGGGACAGGACAGACAGGACCCAAGTGTCTGACAGACAAATGCTGAGACCCAGGGTATTCCACAGAAGGCCTTGTAGCCAATTCGAAGCTAAGGGAACCACATTGTGGGCCGAGCCTTCAATTGAGCATATGGCCCTGTCTGGCTGTGTGGCCTGAAGCCAGCTTCTACCTTTCTGGGCCTCAGAGGTGAACAGGACTGGGAGGGGGGAGGCCCTGTGCTCTGACTGAGAGAGCCCAGAGCCACTGCAGTGCTGAGAGTGATTTTTCTGGGGTTCTGAGCTGTTTTTATGTGTCTTCTTTTAGCCAGAGGTGCTGGGGGCTCAGGGAGACCAGGATTGGGGATCTAAGGACAGAAGAGAAAGCTTGATGTTTGACTTCTGACTGAACAGGTGCCTGGTGCTGTTAGCCGGCTAACAGTGCCTCTCAGTGCCTCTTGGCCGGGGGTTAGGGGGCGTCCTACGTCCTGGACTCTTTGCATATCTAGAGCCAGCCTGGGGACTCCTTGAAGATCCCAGATCACAGGAGTGACGAAGGCAGCAGGGAGAAACATAGAAGTCACCATCCCAGGAGTAAGACGGACAGGAAGACTCAAGCGTGATCCTGGGCTCAGCCGAGGCCTAGCGAGGGCCTGGGACAGACTCTGCCCCTCCTGAGGAGGAAGTGCAGGCCATGGATGAAGAGGGGTCATCGTGGAGGGGACCTGGTCTTGCTGCCCCCCTGGGGTGCACAGCCTGCCTCCGTTCAGAGACCTGCCAGTGGGGAATGTTGCTTACTGGCTTACTGTCTAGATTTTAGTTTCTGCCTTGAGTTCCTGCCTGGCTTCCCTCAATGATGGACTATCACTTGGGAGATGCAAGATGAAATAAACCCTGTTTGGGTTTAAATCCCTGAGTTGGTTTCGGTCAGAGGATTTCTGGCACAGTGATAGAAAGCAGACTGGAACAGCAGGCATTCTCTCCCTGAGCTACAGCCCCGACCTTTAAATGGTTTCCGGTTTCCTTTTCTTTTCCAAAGATGGGGTTGGAACCCAGGCCCTCACCAATGCTAGGCAAATGTCCTACCACTGGGCCACGGCCCTGCCATTTGGGGAAGATGTGGGAAGAGGGGAAGATGCCTGAACCTTCTCTCCACAGCTGCAGAGTGAGTCCCAGAGTCACTGCGGAGGGACACGACCGAACTTAGTGGCTGAATACAAGTCCTTCTTGTCCTTAAATCTACCATCAGTGAGGTGATGGGATCCACGATCCAGCCACTCGGGACAGGGTAAGAACACTGCGGGGTAAGAACAAAGACAGAAGGTCGTGATCTGCCTATCTGAGCTCCCTTCACCACAGCGTGCTCAGACTTGCCTGTCTTGTTTTGCTCTGTGTGTGGCATATGCGAAGTGGCCTGTGGGTGAGCGATCCGCCCAGCCCTCAAGGAAGCACTCCATTTATTTCATTTTATTTGCTAGCCTGAAAGATGAGTATCCCTAGTTGAGGTGGCTAAGTTTCAGAGAAGCTAAGCCAAATTTTCCCAGGTTACTCTGCATGTTAGTAATGGAGCTGGGATTTGAACTCAGTTCCTGAGAATCCAGAAGCCATGTGCTTCTCACTGGGAACACCATGGCTGAGTGACTGATGGTGGTGGTTAGAAGGCCATGGTCTTGTTGGAAACCCTCCTGGTATATGACAGGGAGCATCCATAGAGATTAGTGAGGGGCCAGGTGGAGTTTTGTCCTGACTTCCCTACAGTGTATCAGGAGACTCTGAAAAGCCTCAGACATGCCTGGCAATACGATGTTCAAGGAAGAGTCATGTGTCTTGCTCCAATTAAGATGCTGGAAGAGGACAGAGTATAATTGTCCCACAATTACCTTTATTTATCAAACTCAGAGTGAAATGCGATTATGATGGTCCTCAGGGGAGATGGTGGAGTTGGGCTGGTCCTGGCTGTGACTGGCTCGTAGTCTTGCAGGAGGGCAGCTGATCTATGGACCATTGCAGACATCCTGGGTCCCCTATGTTCACAGACGAGCAGGATGAGCTCCCCCTCTGCTCTGTGGCTGGCTTTTCAGCTACCTTCTGGCTGTTCACTTCTTCCCTGGAAAAGGGCTCATTTCCCAGCAGAGGGAGTGGGAAACTGGGACTTGGCATCTACCTGGTGCTTGAAGCTGTTCCGGAATGCCTGGGACTTTCCCCCTGTGCCGTGAGATCTGCCACACAGGTCACCAGTGAGGTTACGGAACCCTCCCAACAGGGCTGGGCCAGACATCACCTCCTGAGAAGACCTGCTGTCAGAGATAACGTCTCCCTCTCTACACATCCCTACCTGTGGGTGATCTGCAAGGGCAGAGACCATTTTCCACTAACGCCGGTGTCCTTAACCCCGGGACAGAGCCTTAGGTGGAGTCAGCAAGGTGAGGAGACAAAGCTTGTGGGATTCATGACCTACTCATGAACATATGGTTAATATTTCTCAGATATTTCTGAAGCTCCTGAGAGCTTCAGACCATGAGAGGAGAGAGATTAAGAGCTTAGAGAGCACTGAGACCCAAGGACGAGCTGGCATCATCCTTGCCACTGCCTTGTGGTCACTTGTCCACAGTACCATGAGGGTCACTCAGCAGCAAAGCAACGCTCAGTGAGTGAGCGACTGCTGCTTATGTGTCATGCACCATTTTATGTCATGGTGATGGGAACACCCAGTTTCAAGGGCTGCTGGAGAAGACAGTCTAGAAAGATGGGGCATGTGTAGTAAATCCAATATCACAGGGTTCTCTGTGGGGCCTGAGGCAGATGAGAACCTAAAAATTTCCCAGAGTTCTTGATACTTGGCTGGGTGCTAAAGGATGAGGTGGAGGTGGAAGGGATGGGAGAGGGAACAGCCTGTGCAAAGATCCTGGGGTGAGGGAAGTTTGGCTGAGTGGATATCATATACCATGCATATCCCAGAGGCCAGAGAGGATAGATCCTGAGGGCCTGGAGAGTAAAGAGAAAAGGACACCATGGGACACAATGGTGAGCTTGGGGACTGGAGAGAGCCTCAAGAAGGCAGAACTGGACCGAGAGTGCCAGGTGCCTTTCTAGGGTCCTAAAAATGGACAAGATATGACTTCTGGCTTCCAGCTGGTCTGGCCTGGCCTCTGAGCAGCCACAATCAGCCCTGAACCTGCTCACTTCAGAGGCCCAGGGCTGCAACATGTCCTCCAGGTCTGGAGCAGAGAGAAGAGGAAGTAATCGAGGTTCACTGTTTCCTCCTTCTGGAACCCCGAGGCTGACACAGTTAGCCAAACCTAGAGACAACTTTGCCCAACAGGATGGAGGACTGGGCCCATGGCTGTCTTTACTTAGCGATTTAAAAAAATGTGTGGCCGCCAGGTGTAGCTCAGAGGTGGAGCACTTGTCTAGCATGCATGAGATCCTGATTTCCATCCCAGTATCAAACACACACACACATGTACACACACATGTACAAACATGCACGCACACACATAGACAGAGGACCTCGGGAGGACTTAGTGAAGAACTTCCTGGGGCTGCACGAGGTGCCGGGCACTGTCCTGCATTACCCCGGCCATGCTCACGGCAGCTTTCAGGGGGCGCTGTAGTTCCATCCTGTGGGTGAGCAGGCTACTAAAGGGACTGGGAGTGAGCGGTGGACAAACACCTCTGAGTCTCTGTGTGGTTGCCACACCTGGGTCTCTCTGACCACCAAACAGCTCTCTGGCTGGGTGAACCCTGCCCCAAATGATCAGGTGGGCACAAGCCCTTGTAGCAGGTGACAGACACTGAAGGCAAATGCTATCTTGATGCCCCTGACAGAGCATGTGAGTCAGACAGAGGTGGGAGGGCTGGGAAGAAAACTTGGGAAAAGCTCAGCCCTCTGCAAAGTCTGTTCTAAGTGCCCTGGAGGGCCTTTCAGAGGACGTCAGTGGTCCAACTGGAAGACATTTGTATTTTAATATCCACGTCTTCTTCTGCAGCCAGTCAGCCCTATGACCTACCCATCTCTACCTCTTTAGTTCCCATGAAAACCTCTCCACCTGATTCATCTCTCCTTCCCTCCCTCCATCCATCTATTTACCTTACCCATTCATCCTTCCACGCCAACATCTCTTTCATCCATCCACTCACCCACCCACCCATCCATCATCCATCCATCATCCATCATCCCTCCATCCATCATCCATCCATCATCCTCCATCCATCCATCCATCATCCTCCATCCATCCATCCATCCATCATCCATCCATCTGCCCTACCCATCTGTCTGTCCACCCATCCATTTATCCTTCCATCCATCCCTTTTCTATCCATCCTTCTATCTATGCCTCCTTTCATTCATCCATCTACCGTATTCATCCATCCATCCATCCACCCCTGCATGTACCTGTCAAGCCATATTGGTTAACTCAATGGTTCGCTGATGGCTCTGGGTATTTGCCTTGTGGCACTAAGAATGACGGGCTTTTTGTCCTTCATCCATCTTGTGGTTGCAAGATGGCCACAGTAACTGTATGTGTGTCATCTCTCATATCTGTGACAAAGACAGAAAGAGAGATTATGACCTTGTTTGTGTTCCTTTAATGAGGAAGCTGCTCCCCCAAGGTCCCAGTAGACTTCCTCCCAGGTCTCTTGGGTCAGAATTACATCACATGACTATTCCTAAACAAATCTCCAGCTAGAGAGAAGATATCACGGTGGCCTGGATCAAAACAAGATGCGTTGCCTGAAGAGGGCCTGGTTTCCTCCTGGGTGCTAAAGACCGAATAAAACTGGGATTCAGTTAGCAAGGAAGAATTCAGGGGCAGAGGCGGGTGGCTGTGGAGTAGGCAAACGTGCTGGCCACTCTGTCCATCTTTCATCGGCACAGCGATTCATCCATCTGTGGACCTCCTCATTTATCCATGCGTGCGTCCACTCATCTATCAAACGTTTATTGATGCCCACTGTGAGCCAGGCCCTCTGCTCCCTGTCTGGTGAAAACTCAGAAGAAAAAGAGCTCGTTAGGGAGAAATATGGAATTTCCCATAATACCTCTGATAATGGCTTTATTTAGTCACAGTAAGAATAATATCCGTGGCTTGTGATGTGTGGTGCAGTTTGCCGAGATCTCTCAGGACCATTCCTTCATTCTGCACACGTTTACTAAGCAGCCGCAGCTTGCCAGGTGCAGGCTTTGAGTTTTACAAAGTGCTTCTTCTTACATTTGTCAGCAAAAGCCCTCCAAAGTCAGAGACCTAACGGCTTCCAGAGGCAGGGGTGAAGTGTCCCTGGGGCCATCCTCAGAACAATTGTAGTCCCCTGGGCCAGGTTGTCAGGAGGCTCCGCAGGGATGGGGGAGTATTTTCCGGAGCCTTTCTAGAATGACAGGTGCATCAGTAGAGTGGGATGGGGAGGTGTTCGGATGGGGGTGGGGCATCCTGTCCAGTCACAGGGGTTTCTGAGCCAGCTCTGATGGAATTGTCACTTTACTCAGATCAGCAGGTTATCTCCACTGGTCACAAATGCCCAGATATTTGCTTTGCCAATGCGAGCAGTGTCCCCAGCCCCCTCCCAGACCCTGTAACATTGGTAGCTGTCAGTTTGTCCTTGATCGTGTACCTCCATTTTAGTCAGGGCCAACAGTCTGCCTGGTTTGTACACTTCCATGTTCGTCCTCATAGCCCATCAAAACCACCATCATCCTATGCCCATCTTCCTGAATCTGGGCTTAGAGAGTGTTAGGTGACTGTGAACACAGGTCTTCATGTGTCAGATAGTCAGCGGGCCTCGCCTCCTGGATGGAGGGAAGGCTGGAGACCTGTGGGGTATGGTCAGGACACAGGGGATGCTTAGAACATCCTGCTCTTTGTGTTTCTTAAGTCTCTGGGGTGTCAGTTGAAGAACTACCAGTTCTGTGCATGTGTGCATTGCTTCCAGCCTTCCGCAGCCAGAGTCTGGGAGTCCTCTGGAGCACCGGCCCATGTTTTCTCTGACTCAGGGCTATAAAGCATTCCAAACCCAGTGCCTCAGGAGTTCCTGTAATCATTGGTCAGAGGCCTCATTTCCCAGGGAGAAGCCTGCTAGCTCCTGCTTCAGTTTTCCCTTGACCAACCCTAGGTGTGAAGGCCTCAGGATGGATCCTGGGAGGGAAAAATCCTAATAACTGTGAGGTATAAGAGGGGCAGAGAGGAAGGACCAGCACTAGGCCACTGAGGGTGACACCACTTATTGGGGTTTCTTGAGAAGATGTCTTTTCCTCCTCCGACCATCGGTTTCACACTGAAGGATCAAGGGTTAAAGAGAAGTTGGAGTTGCAGCTTCATTGGCAGAATGCTTGCCTAGCACGCAGGGAGTCCTGGGTTTGATTCCCCAGCACCACATAAACTGGGTGTGGTGGTACTTGTTTGTAATCCCAGCAGTTGAAAGGCGGAGGCAGGAGAATTAGAAGTTAGTATATCCTTGGCTACATAGTGAGTTTAAAGCCAACCTTGGATATATGCAAACTGACACCTCCAAACCCCAACTAGAGTGATAAAATATGATAGTCCGTTATCAAACTAACATTTAATGAGACCCCAGGATGCCCCAAGAGGAGCAAGGAGAACTAGAGAGATGGCCGGGCGTGGTGACATGTCTTGAATCTCAGCACTGCAGAGGCAGAAGCAGGCCGATCTCTTTCAGTACCAAGGCCAGCCCAGGCTACATCTCAAGTTCCATACCCTGCTTCAGAAAATAAAAACATAAAGGAGACAACTGTCACTACCATCCGGCTCTAATGTGTACTGCCTCAGAACGGAAGGCTGCCCAAAGCCAGGCCTGCGAGCGTTTCCTAAGAGGCAAGAGTCTGTCAAGGCCGGTGGGGGGGTGGGGGGGATGGCTGCAGAGGTGGCTAGAGCAGAGCAGCAGCAAGTGCTCACACCTTCAGGCAGGCACAAGAAGCAGAGAGAGACTGGAGATCCGGCAAGGCTTAAGAACTCTCTAGCCGGGCCCCAGAGACTTGCTTCCCCAGCACGGCCACACCTCCCAAGACTTCCCAGAATGGTGCCACCAGCCGGAGACAAAATGTCCAAATAATTGGAGCCTGTGGGGATGTTCTCATTCAGACACCACAGGCATTCTTGTTTCTTGTTGTAGTTTGCCTTTTTGACACAGGTTTCAGTGTGTAGCCCAGGAAGGCCTTGAACTCAAAATCCTGACCCCACCTCTAGAGTGCTGGGATCACATACCGGGCTAGGATGAAGTGTTCTGATGGTCTAAGCACAGGGACTTGGCCAAAGGCCTCAAATGAGCATACCTCCTGGGGAACCCCTTGCCCTCCTGGGAGATTTTCTAGGCCCTCTGTGTGCAGAGCCATAAAGGTCAAGATCGGAATCAGAATTTTCTTCAAAGTCTAATTCACATCTCACAGGATGTATTTGAAAGCCTAAGCTGTGTTTTTTCTTTGTGAAGACCATTAGACCACTAAGGAAAAAATCCGTAGAATTGATACAATGGTGATATGAGCTGGCCATCTGATTAAACAAGATCATTTAAAAATATTTTATTTATTATTTTTATTTGATGTATAGGACTGTATTACCTGCATGTATGTAAGCACACCCATGTTGTGCAATGCCCACAGAGGTCAGAAGAAGGCATTGGATCCCCTGGAACTGGAGTTACGGATGATTGTTAGCTGTCATGTCAGTCAGTGCTGGTCTTCTGCAAGAGCACCCAGTGCTCTCAAATGCTGAGCTATCTTCCCAGCCCCAAATCAGACAATTTTTTAACCTTTCATGGTTTTGTATTTAAAATTTTAAAAATTGTGTGTGTGTGTGTCTATGTATGTGCATGTGTATGCATGTGCAGGTGCTTGAGAAAGCCAGAGCGTTGGATTCCTCCCAGGAACTGGAGTGATAGACAGTTGTGAGCTGCCAGGCATAGTGTCTGGGAATTGAACTTGGTCTTCTGGAAGAGCAGTGTGTGCTCTTAAAGGCTGACCATCTCTCTAGCCCTATTTTTTAAAAAATAATTGCAATAAAAATTTAGGTTTGGCACTCTGAATTTGGAAAAAGACCAAACAAACACAAAACAGGAAATGCAAGTGGCTTGATGAGATCAGAGAAGGCAGGTGACTGGGCTCTGTCAGGAGAGCCCTGTGGGGAGGGCCCTGCACCCAGAAGGGAAGAACAGACATTTCCACACAGAAGCTGATTCTGCTCCTGATGCATTGGAAGGCAGCCTGCAGGAGCCCCTGTGGGTTTCTTGGCTCATCCAATGCCAACCAATTAACACTCAAGTATTTCACAAACATTGTGAAACACCGATGTAGAAGCCTTCAAACATTTCTGCCCCAAATAAAGCATTTTAAAACAAAACAACAATGATCTCTATTACCTGTTCTCTGAAATCTCTCCTAGTTAGGGCAAAGGCAGGTAGCTCAATTGGTAGAGTGCTTACCAGCCTGCACAAAGTCCTGGGTTTGATACCCGGTATCCCATAACCAGACATGGTGATGTATGACGGTAATCCTAGCACTTGGGGGTAGGTTAAAGGCAGAAATTCAAAGTCATTCTTGAATAGACAGTGAGTTCTGGGCCAATCTGGGCTACACAAGGCTCAACTTCAAAGTTAAAAAGATAAATAAATAAATAACTTACCTGTAATTTCAGATACCAGGAGGCTGAGACAGGAGATTTGTCAAGTTCAAGATATGCCTGGGCTACAGAGTGAGTTCAAGGTCAGTTGGGCAACATAATGAGATGTTATCTCAAAGCAAAAAGTCAAAAGATGGCGGGGGAGTCTACAGCTCAGTGGGAGAGTGTTTGCCTAGTCAAGGCCCTGGGTTCAATCCCTGGTACTGAAAAACAACCAAAACCCCAAACAAACCAACAATCACAGTGAGTGTGCAAGTGTGCACGGATGTGGGGCGCGTGCATAGTGAGATCTCCTGCTGCAGTGCAGTGAACCCCCGCCAAGTGTGAACAGCCCGGTGGATCAATATCTTGAAGGTGCCAAGGAATCCATCCAGGTTGGACCATGCTGGAGTGCCCCCAGGTGTCTGGCAAGAAATAGGTGTGGGAAATAACCCAGCAAGACCCCTGATTCCCATGGGGGAACAGTCCAGACTTCATTCTCCCACTTGACTTGTGGGGTTCAGGCAGCCCAGGGACACTGCTTCAGGGTGCTTATCTGTTTAATATGTTTAACTTTTCTTTTTCTGTTCTTTTTGTATAAGCCCTCAAGTGGGAGAATTTGGTTAGGGAAAGACAGATACATCAACCTACATTTCAGTCCATATTTAGGTTCTTACGTTATGGATCTCAGATTCTTGTTCTTTCTTTAGCCTTTCCTTTCTACTTATGGATCGTGATATTTTATTTATAAACTTCATAATTTTTACATAAAGCAAAATGGCATTTACTTTTTTATTGATTTGTATTCAATGAAGTCATAAATTTGACAGATTAAATACTCGAGAACTTTTTTAACGCCGTTCAAACATTTAATTAAGTGAATTCCTTTAGCTATTTCAAACTACAATTACAAATTTAATTTATCCAATTCAAATACTTCAAACACCTGACAAGGGAGCTTTACAAAGATGATGAACAAATTATTCCTAAGCACTTAAGGAACTTCTGTAAATCTAATCAGATGTAAAATTAGTTGTTTAGATTTTTGTTTTAAATATCATAAAGGCTAGGCATGGTGGCATATATATCTGTCATGCCATCTCTGGGAGGTTGAGGCAGGAGGATCTTAAGTTTAGGTCCAGTCTGAGCTACCTGGGGGGAGGGGATCTCTAAAGAAATCAAAAAGCATGTAGAAAAATTGAAAAACTATATGAGGGACTGAGAGATAGCTCAGCAGTTAAACGCACTGGCTGGTCTTACAGAAGATCTGGGTTTGAATCCCAGCACCCACATGGTGGCTAACAACCATCTGTAACTTCAGTTCCAGGGGATCTGACACCCTCTTCTGGCTTCCACAAGGCATTGCATGATATGGATGTATTACATACTTGCAGGCTCATGCATACACATTCATACGTACAAGATAATAAATCAATAAAGTTTTAAAAACTTATGAAATGTCTTATTAAACTGCAAACCCAACTCACACAGAGGTATTGGTATTATGGGTTCATTTCTCCCTCATCTTGTTATGTTAAGGGCAGTGTCTGTCCAGGACTTCTGTTTTTCTTTTATCAGTGACTGGGATAGAACCCAGGTCTCTGAGTGTGCTGGGCAAGGGTCTACCCCTGAGTCACACCTCAGCTCCTTGGACCTTGGACCTTAGCCCCTTGGACCTCTATATGACACACCCCAATCAAGATGAACAATGTCCCAGTTTTAAAAGTTAAAGATACTTGGCAGAGAACTGGGAATGTGGCTCAGTTGGCAGAGTGTTTATCCAGCAAGCTCAAAGCCCTGCGTTCTAACCTGAACTACTGCCTAAATTGGACACGTGACATATACCTAGAATCTCAGCACCGGAGAGGTGAGGCAGGAGGATCATGATTTCAAGGTCATCTTCAGCCACAGAGAGAGTTTGAGGCCAGTTTGAGCTACAGGAGACCTTGTTTTTCTTCTTTTGTTTTTTAAGTAGAAACTTCAGGTCCATGACACAGTTAGAGGTTCTTTATTCGGTTGCATTTTGAAGACTGGGCCACGGAACACGAATCCAAGAGATTTGATTGCAGAGGCCAGTATTGGCAAGCTTCCAGGCATCTGACAGCATGGATTCTGCTTAGTGAGTTTCCGTCGGCCACACCACTAGTAACATCTAACCTGTTGCCTTTAGACAGGACTTATGGAACTCTATATGCATCTCCAGGCCAGTTCTTGGAAGTGGTCAAGCTCTTTGGTTACAGGGGACCCATGCCAATGCTCACCCTTCGTTCCCGCAGCATAGCTGACCTGTGTGCTTTCTTATATTGAAACCACATGAGCTCCAGCCTGGCACCCATCTTTCCAGAGGCTGGCCCGTCTTCTAATTCATTTGTAGGAGTGACTTTAATGTTCTAGATGTGAATTCTCAGCCAGACATGTCTGTTGTCAATATTTTCCTCCAATTCTTCTTTAGCTTTGATGGAGTCCACTCTCACCCCTGAGATCCTACACTGGGCTGCCCATGAAAGATGGTCTCAAACAGCCAGCGGGCCTGGTGAACTTGACCCAGCAGAAAAGGATTCCGTAGTGCATGATGCTAGTCCCCCGTCCTATCCCTTTCTCTGAAATCATACCGTGAAGTCAGAAGTGGGTACTACTGTTCGTCCAGTGGCCTGGTCCCAGTCATTGAAACACCTTTTATATTATAAAGCAGAAATTGTACAGAAAGCACATGAAAATATGTTGCCAGTTCCTATAAACAACTCATCTCTGATGCTCCTGTAACTATCCCTGATTAAATTCATTAGTTCCCCCCAAATAGAAGATATGAAAGTATCCGGAAGCTGGGCATGGTATACACCTTTAATCTCAAGTCTCAGGAGGCAGAGGCAGGTGGATCTCTGTGACACCGGGGACAGCCTGGTCTACATGGTGAGTTCCAGGCCAGCTGGGGTTACAGGGAAACTGTGTCTCAAAAGAAGCAAAAAGAATAAAGGAAATAAAGAGCGATGGGGGTTGAAAACAATCAAAATTCATTATATACACGGATTAAAATGTCACAATGAAACCCATTATTATGAATAATTGATGTATGCTAATAAGAACTTTAAAAAGAAAGCAGACAAAATAACTGCATTATTTAGCAAAGATAAACACGCACATATTCATCATCCAGGCCAAAGAATAACAGTGCTAGAACTCAAAAGTTTTTTTGTGAATCCCTTAAAAATGTGTGTGCATGTAAGTTTTGCCTATATTTGAGTTTTATATTGACTGGATCACACAGAAATAATATAAAAATAGAGGAGTTGTATCTTCATTTATAATACCAATCCTGTTACATATAATTGTAGTCCATGCATTTTCATTGCTGTATATTATTCCACAGTGCCTCACAATTGTACAATTGCATTCGGTGCCATGTGAGGTTTGGACACATGTATTTCTTGCAGTGACGAAATCAGGATGACTATATGCCTGTAATCTCAGTCAAGGTTGTTTTCAGCTACAGAGTGAGTTGGAGGCCAGCCTGAAATACAGGAGATCCTGCCTCAAAAAAAAAAAAAAAAAAAAAAAAATCAGGGTAACTAATACATCTGTCGCTTGAACATTGTTCTTTGTGGAGAAACTCTGTTAAAAATTCTGTCTTCTGACTGCTGGTGCATTCTGCTCTGGTTGTTCAAGATCAGCTATTCAGCATGCTTCTGTGTTGCAAAAAGATCTCCAGACATCTTCATGCTACAAGTGTGTGTGAATGTGCTTGAGGTTTCTACCTAGCATGGCGGTCACGGGTCACGGAAGGGTTTCACCGTTCCAATGAGCTAAAACGCTTTTCCAAAGTGCCTGTAACATTCCCCCACCCCGCTTTTGTATTGACAAGCTACATTTATTGTTTAAGTGTGTGTGAGAGAGAAAGGAAGAGAGGGAAAGAACGAGAACAGGTGAGTATGCGTGTGCCAGCATGCTTATGTGGAGGTCAGAGGACAACTTTCCAGAGTTGTGCCCTGTGTGTTTGGAAGTCCATGGTCAGTTAGGGTTCCTTTTTCCATGGCATCCATCCTCAGGCCCCTCAGTTCTGCCTTGGAACAGTCCCCACACAGCCACTGCTCCAGCCGTCACCCTGGAATGAAGATTCCCAGGCGGTGCCTTGACCCAGTCAACTTCAGTTACATAGGGAGCTTGAAGATACATGAGACCCTGCCTCAAAAGGGAAAAATGGGGGTGGAGATGGCTTAGTGAGTAGAGTGCTTGCTGTAGAAGTCTAGCTATCTGAGTCTGGTCACGGGAACCCGTGGGAGATAGGAGAACTGACTCTACAAAGTTGCCCCTGACTTTCACACTCCTGCCACGGCCCGTGCGCACCCCTCCCCACAGTAATAATAAAAAGCAAGAAATAAGAAAGAAGCCAGGCTGGACCCAAGTTTGTCCTACGGTTAGAAGGCCCTGTGCAGCTTTGTCTGACTTTAGCGCTGCTTGTCCTACCTCGTTTTCATGTCCTTGGGGCAGGTACTCATAGGTCTTTGATAAGGGTTTTTCTAAGTATCCAGTCAGGAAAACCAAAATCACCCCAGGTACGTCTCAGCTCAGGGAACTGCTTTCAACCCCTCTGGAAGGGCCAGTGGAATGAAAGGAAGCTTTCACTTGGAGCTCATGAGCCTGGCCACCTTTGTTGGCCTGGACACTGGTGAGGAGAGGAGAGTTGGGAGCCCGCCTGGAATTTACTTCCTTTTGATCACCTAATCTTATATGGATACTTCCTGTTGGTAGAACCCATCTAGAATGCCACTGTAAGAGTGTCTGGGAAATGTCGTTTTCTATCTCTTCTGGCCTTGTTGGTTCCAAGCAAACCTAGGACTGTGGAAGAGCAAGGGTACTGAGCCTTAGGATGGTCTTGATGTGAATCTTAGCCTCCTCTTCAGTAGAGCCCCACTCATCCATGCCTCTGGCCACCAGGCTTGACGAGGGCGCATTCCACTGCCATCTTGGGAACCCTGATGTGCGGGCGCCTCAAAATCGCTGTCTGGATTTTCCCAGGTCCTTACTTTCATTCCCGCCAAGTCTTGTTGAGATCAACAGCTAAGGGCAGAACATCCTCCATCATTGAAAAACCCCAAAAGGCCGTGCAGACTGCACCCAGAACCTCGACAAACTGTTCGTGTAAATGAAATTGGGATGCTTCTGGGCTCTGACCTTGGGAGTGCAACTTTAGCCTGTGTTGCGATTAAGAACAGAAGTCATAGCAACCATCCCCTGACTCTTGTCTTCCCATTCAACCCCCGAAACTTCCTTCCTCTACTGCAGAGACCACAAGGGAAGATAGTCTGGGTGGTCCAGATCCAGGGTCCAGACAGCTTGGACCTAGTTTCTGGATTCTCTAGAACACACTTTTCAACCCAAATATGGGACTTTAGGCAGTCATTTTTCTCCGCTGGCCCCAAGTTACTCATCAAAGGTCCTGTCAGAAGGTTCCAAGGGCATTACCAGCTCTGACCTCCAGGTGCTCCAGATTGACTTTCATGATATTAGCGAAACTGCCAGGTTGTTCTAGATGGCTCTTTGGGAGAGGATGGCTAGAGCTAACACATCAAGGTTTGGGGTGAGATGTTGATGGCATTTGTGTGGCATTATGATAAAATTCCAGGAGTCTAGTCTTGGCATTATATTGATGCTGTATCTTGTGTGTGTGTGACAAGAAGTAAAAACCATACTTCGTGATGAAGCAGACACCCCACAGCAGGGCTGTCCACACTGTGGCCCTAACCAGATCTCATCACCTGCTCGAACGCTCAGTGAGGATCAATCATCACCACAGCAGACTGGTGGGATGGTCGCTATGTGTCAGGTAGCACACATCCCTGTGCTGATGCTGTCACCTAGAAATAGGGACCCATTAGTCTTTGGAAATCTGCCCTAAAGGATCAGCAGTGTCTCCTCCCTGCTGAGGGGCTGAGAGTGGCCACATGAGTATACATGCTACTAGAGGCCAGAGAGGTATGGAGGCTGGATAAAGGGAAGGCTGGAGAGGACGGAGTCTGGGCCAAAGTGCAGATTATGAATGAGGCAGAGGCTCGTGGGGCTTGGATGAGCTTAAGTGCGGGTTGGATTTGGGATGAAAATCTGCAGTGCTGGGAAGAGATGGGAGGGGGGTTGATGAAGGGAGAGAGAGAGAGAAAAAGAGAGAGAGAGAGAGAGAGAGAGAGAGAGAGAGAGAGAGAACAGGAGGCAGGGGGAAGCAGGATCTTTTCAGTACAATACAGGTATTGGAACGACTGTTGCATACATAGACCACATCATAGACCACGTGGATGCTGTGGAGAGTCATGATTCTGCTAGGTTGTCGGAAAAGCCACACAGCTTCCCAAGTGATGTGGTGATGTCTACTCAATGCCCTCACCTCCCCACTCCCCATCTTTTATATCTCTTAAGTTGGGTCTTCTCCGTCTCCACTCCAGCCAGGGGTCTCAGCATCCCTGTCTCCCTCCAGCGGAAACAGGTCTTCGGACATTCCTCACGGCGCCACAGCAGCCAGAGAGACTCCCTCTCCTCGTCGCTCCGGTTGCCTTGGGTGCGGTCCAGGACTCGTTCGCATCACTTTCAAACCCTTTGGGAGCGTGTTCCTGTGTCTGCTGTCACAGTGTCCCAAACTCGCCCTCCTTTTCACTCTTCCCATCCCAGCATCTGATTTCCGGCCAGAAGGCCCCAAGTGCTGCCCGCATCTCTTGTCTAGTCTTTGCACCGGGTGCGACCCCTTCCCTGCATCCCCCATCATCCGGGGATCTCCTCCAGGCCTGCCTTCCTGTCTCCCACACGCCTTCCTGACCCGGAGGTTGAGTTGGGATTCTAGTATTCCCGTAGGTCCTTAACACAGGCTCTCCGTCTCTGTTGCCGGGGACGGGGAGGCCCTGCACGGTGACGTATGCTTGGCTGTCTGCAGGGGTCTATGTAGTGCCCAGCCTGGCACCTGATGGTGGCTGTGTCAGGGAGGTGATGGGCCTCGCGGGAGTTCTGGTCCCTGCTTGGCCTGCAGGAGCTCGATTTTCCTCTTGGGGACCGAGCAGAGGTCCCTGAGGCTGAATGGGGGATCCCTGGGGAGAAGGGAGAAGCGAGCGGTGGATGCACGTGGCTCCCTCTCCGGAGCCTCCTCTGGGCATGCCTGAGCCACCCCAGCCCCGACTGTCATAGCAACAGCGCTCGGAGACTGGGCCAGCCAATGGCAGCCCGTTCCGATGAGGTAATGCTCGGGCCTGGCAGCTCATTGGCTCCACTTTGCCCACGCTGGGTCCCCGGCGCGAGTGGAGTCTGGCTTGCTGAGCGCTCTTGTGTGTGGTTTCGTGCGCACGTGTCCTCCCTCTGCCTGCCCCTCTGCTGGGGTCTGGCTCTGCCGTCCTCACTCTGCAGTCCCTGCCTCCCTCACTTGGGTCCTTCTGTGTGTCTCCAGTCTTCCTGACTCCTGCTGACTGTGGCCCTGTCTGGGGGCTGTGGTCTCCCAGGCTCTGAATGCTGCACCGGGTCATCTCCAAACAAGGGTGCACTGAGCTCCTTGACTTGCGGCCAGGAGGTGACTCACCGCTTCACACCGCAGGCTGGCCCGACCTTTCTCAGAGGCTCCTTCTTCCCCAGCTGGCTGGGGAGTGCCTGCTCGCAGGCTCAGGTCTGGAGCTGGCACTGATCCCTGGGCTGGGCATTTCTCCTGGTCCAACTCACCGGGTGTTTCTTCTTGTTGACTTGTGGCCCAGTCTAGGGAAAGAAGGGCATTACTGTAATTGGGTGGTTAGACAATGGCAGGCACTTCCAGAAAACTACAAGTGATAGGCCCTGAAATGTTATGTAAAAGTAGCTGGACTTTGGCTTTGCCCGTACTTACCTTGCTCCATCCGTCAACACAACGTGCCCATGCAGGATCTGTGCTTGGCCTTGGCTCCACAGCTAGCTACAATGTGTCACAAGGCCCATCTGGGAGGCAGACAGAAACCTCACGTGTTGACGGGATTCTAAGAGAGGGCAAAAGTCACTGCCAGATGTGTGTAGTGCTGAGGTGCCAGGCTGGGTGGTGGACACGACCTCTGACCTGGGGTGTATGGGTGGGCTTTAGTGGGGCAGGATGGCAGGGGACCCACCTGGAAGGATCCTTGGGGGTTGAGGGTCCAGGATGGTGGTACCTGGTTGAGGAATTTGCACTTGACCCCAATGGTCATGTGAGCCAATCAGGGTGTCTGAACAAGGACAGGGCATGGTCCAGCATGAGCTTCATGCAGTTGCATAGTCTGTTTTGTTTAGTCCTATGCTCAGCTTGAGGCCCTGCCTGCCAGACACTTCTTTAGGGAGGCAGGCACTGGAGAAGTTTGGGGTTCTGATGGAAGAGGAAGACACAGTGAGGTGGGCGTGCTCATGGGGTAGGGGGCTGGCACTTTGGCTTACTGTCGGCAGTGGGGGTAACAACAAGGGGATATGCTCGGGCCACATCCACAGTGCTGACTTGAACCACTGAAATGGGAGGACACAGGTGGGGTAGATTCTAAAGTAAAGACAGGAAGTGCAGAGTTAGATTCCTGGAGTCTGAACAGTGTGAGGGACTTGAGCTGGGGCTGGGGGGAGAGGTATGGGCTGGCATTGTCACTCAGAGCCACAAGCTTGCTTGACGACAGGGCTGCTGTGGAGCAGGTATGTCAGGTGAGGGTGTCCTTTGAGGTCCTAAGGAGACCTGGCTCGGGGGTTGGAAGTTCTGGGTCTCATATGGATCTGGCACTGGCTTTCTGTGTGCCCTTGGGCGAGTCACTCTTCTTCTGTGGGCTGTTGGCTTTGGTCTGTCAGCAGAGTCTCTCCGGTGGATAGAGAGGGAACTCTTCTGTGTGTGTGGTTTAAAAAAGGTTTTTTACTGATTGGTTTGTTTTTATTTTATGTATATGAGTGTTATGCCTGCATGTGTGTAAGTGCACCCGTGTCATGCAGTACCCTCGGAGGACAGAAGAGGGCATCAGATCCCCTGGAACTGGAGTTATGGACGGTTGTTAGCTGCCATGTGGGTGCTAGGATTCGAACCTGGGTCTTTCTCAAGAACAGCCAATGCTCTTAAGCACTGAGCCATCTCTCTAGTCCCCTGTTTTTTTTTTTTTTTTTTTTTTCTGCCCTGCTAGGAAATTGCTTCTTGTATTTTTACTCATTGATTTAAATTTTTATTGCATTAATTAATTAATTAATTAATTAATGTGTGTGTACAAGTGCTCACGTATAGAGGTCAGAGGATAACTTGTGAGAGTCCATTCTTGATCTCCACCATGTGAACTCTGGGGATGGAACTCAGGCTCGGTGGCACGCACCTTTGCCTGCTGAGCCATCTCACTGGTCCTACTTCTGTTTTTTAAAGTTTCCACATAAAGGGAAAGGGGAACCAGCCCAGCACGGGGGAGGCTAAGGCAAGAAGAGTGCCAATTTGAGGCCAGTTTGAACAAAATGAAAAGATCCTGTCTTAATAAAAACAAGAACCAGGTGTGGTGTTACACTTGAGAGGCAGAGACAGGCAGGTCTCTGTGAGTAGAGGTCAGCCTGGTCTACATAGCAAGTTTCAAGCCAGCTGGGGCTACAGGGAGACCCTGTCTCGAAAAGACCCCCAAACAAACGAACAAACAACAAACAAAAAGTGGGCTACGTGGTGAGATCCTGTTTTAAAAATAGAACCAAAAATGATACCTCCCAAATTGAGTAAATTTGCAGCTATTTGCTATGCTCAATCTCTAACTTAGGAAGGAAGTTCCAAGGATGATGTTCACAGTATTACTTGGAGATGAATTCAGAGCAGATGGAGGAGGGAGGGGAGCGGAAGCCCTGGTGGCGTGTCTTCCGTGTGGGAAGGTACCTGGCTGGGCCAAGGGAGATGGAGCATGTAGAGACCAGGAGCTGAACCAGGCTGAGGTGTTCAAGGGTACTGTTTCTGTCCTAAGGCTGGACATTTATACCTCTGCCAGCCCCCAACTCTGAGTCATTGTTTATTTGTTCATTTTGAAACAGGGGCTCATGTAGCCTAGGTTGGCCTCAAACTCATTATGTAGCTGGGGATAACTCTGAACTCTTGATATGTTGCCTTTGACGTCAGCGTGCTGGGATCATAGTCATTCACCACCACTTTCAGCTCTCAGTCTTTTCTTGGGAGTCTGCTAGAAGTCTCTCAGATGCCTGACTTGAGGGTTTGAGGGGAGAGAAGAAGACGTGAATGGCTGTTCCAGCTGTGCCTTTACCCTCTGGTTCCTCCTTCATTTCCTCAAAGACAGCATCCTAGATGAACCCTGGGCTGTGGCTTTGACTTGCTCTGGGCTGGCTACTTCCAGGGCACCAGGTCTTGGCATCTTTGTGTCCTCAGTCTTAGTGTTGGTTAATTGAACTGAATTGCAAAGGAGCTTATTTGACTGGGACAGGGCTTGGCGGGAGGCTTAGATAGATATGATGGCACAGGGGCACTAGAGATCACAGCTTTGGAGAAGGTAAATCAATAGTATTTATAAGGATGCATTATGTCTGATCTGGCTGGATTCTCCAGGAAGACACAGAGCAGGAAACCTTGCCTCCCCCACCTGTATTTTACGAAAATTTGTCATGGGTACATTCCCTTTAGTAAGAGCCCAGGAGATGGCACTATTTATAGATCTTGACTTCATCACTTCCTGGCTACGGCAGTGTCCACAGTGGGCTCCCATGAAGGGAGTGATACTTAGCAACTTCTCAGATGTAAGTATCAAATACAGTGCCTGTCATACATGGTGTCCTAGAAACACTAGCTTTCATTATTGTGAGCCTTCGTGGCTTGTTCAAGTCTTACCCCAGAGTTGGTGGTGGTGTGATGCTGTGGGTCTCACAAGTGGGCTCCTTCTGGATCTCCTTAGGGCTGTGGTTCCTGGGAACTTTTGTTTGTTTGTTAGACACTGTCTTTTAGCTCAGCTTAGCCTTGAACTTACAGTGTAGCAAAGGATGATCTTGAACTTCTGATCCTCCTCCCTCTGTCTTCCAAATGCTCAGATTATAGGTGTGTACCACCATGCCCAGTCTATGCATTCCTGAGGATTAAACTCAGTCCTTCATGCATGCTAGGCAAGTACTCTACTGAGCTACATCCCTTGATACCGCCATCTTAGCTTTAGCTTTCAACTTAACACAGCCTGCAGTCAGTTAGTTGTCTGAGGGAATCTCAACTGATTGCCCAGATCAGAGTGGCCTGTGACCAAGTCTATGAGGAATTATCTTGACTGATAATTGATGTAAGAGGACCATTCCACTCTGGGTTGTATCATTCTAGGTAGGTGAGCCTAGGCTGTGTCAGAAAGCTAGATGAGGCGCTGGAAAGATGGCTTAGCAGTTAAGAGCAGTGGCTGCTCTGCAGAGGAGCCAGGTTCGGTTCTCAGCACCCATGTGACAGCTGATAATCATCTGTAACTCCAGTTCTAAGGGATCCAGCGCCTTCTTCTGACCTCCTTGGGCATTGCATGACGTGGGTGCACTTACACATATGCAGGCAATACACTCAGACATATAAAATAAAAATAATAAATAAAATATTAAAAAGCTGGACAAGAGAGAGAGAGAGAGCGAGAGCGCGCGCGTGTGCACGAGAGAGAGAGCCAGTAAACAGCATCCCTCTATGGTTCCTGCTTCAGTTCCTGCTTGAGTTCCTGCCCTGACTTTTCCCACTGATGGATTGTGGCCTGGGAGTGTAAGCGAAGTAAATCTTCTTCTCACCTAAGTTGTTTTTGTTTATGGAGTTTGTCACAGCAACAGGATGAAACTAGGACACTCCACCGCCACCACACACAGGACCCTAGGTCATGTCAGGATCTCTGGGGACAAGTCCTGGACCCTAGAGCATGTCCAGATCAAGGCCAAGATTGAGGACCATTGATTCAGGGCAATGTTCTTAACATCTGGAGCCCAGGCTAGCATCTTCTTAGACTGTGCATGCCCAGGCTCCCCCTCACTGCTGTACTTGCAGACACTCTGGGCAGGCCCTACAGCCTGTCTCTGCAGTCCCCCAAATGATTCAGAGGCAGCTGAAGTGTGAGAAGCCCAATGCGGCGGCTGTAGAGTGTAGGGCAGTGCATTTGGAAAATCACCTGTTACTCATGTGCTCTTGGTCCTAGTGTGACAGTTGTCGGGGCCAGTTCTTGCCTGCAAAGCACTACACCCTGCTGCTTTTCGTGACTTCTTATGTTCAGACCCCTGAGCAACCAACCTGACACCTGTCACATTGCCCTGTTGGCTAGCTTTGGAGCTGGAAACCTGTGAAACTGCCCAAGGTTACCGGAGGCGGGCTCCTCGGAGCTTGGGCTGAACAAGGAGCGTGCCCCCTGTTTCAAGCCCTGAGCCTTGTTTCCTGTGGATCTCCAGAGAGCCCCAGGAAGTGGGAGATCCCAGGGGGAACACTTTGATGATGAAATCGTGTTATGAGGCAGTATCTGAGCCACGGAGCAGAGCGTCCACAGAGCAGCTGGTCCAGGTACAGATATTAGTCTGGTACCTTCCTCTGTCAGGTTTGGTATGTGTGAGAATTTGTGAGACCGTGGGTACGCATATGTTAGAATGTTAGACACACACAGGCGCGCGCGCACGTGCACACACACACACACACACACACACACACACACACACACTGCCAGAGGCTGGCCCCAATGTCAGGCAACCCCAGATGCATCTATTCTCCCTCTCAATGACTGCTGTTCCCTGTCCAGCTGGAAATGTCAGGGCTGTGTTGTGTGCCAGTCTCTGATTGGAGTAGGAACCTTCTCTCCTCTCAAAGACTCACTCTGAAAGGCTGGGAACTCTGGCAGAATGGAGGGCTCAGGGCAGAGCTGGGGGACCAGGCTGTGAAAATTCAGGCCCTGAGGGGAGGGAGGCCCACTCCTCAGAGAAGAGGGAAGTAACGCATACCACAAACCAGAACTCTCTCTGACATTTCTTTAATTTTTGAGACAGAGTCCCATGTAGCCCAGGCTGTCCTTGAACTCAATATGTCGTCAAAGAGGACCTTGGACTTCTGATCCTCCTGCCTCTACGTCCGCAGTGCTGATATTACGAATACATACCAACATGCCCAGCTTATGTTGTGCTGGGGATTGAACCTAGGGCTTTGTGCATTCTAGGCAAGCACTCTGCCGACAGTCACATCCCAGTCCTGGAGTCTATGTCGGCTCAGTGTGTCCCAGACACCTCGCTGGCATCATGTCATTTTTCAAGAGAAGAAACCCGGCTTCAGAGAGGCTCGGATACTTACTCAAGATCACACAGGTGGAGAATGGCAGGTGGAGTAGAGGCTCAGAGGGCGCAAGTGGCTTACTTGGGAGTCAGCGAGTGTGCAAGGTGATGTGAGAATTTGAACTTGGGTCTGTGCTCTCAGAGCCTGTACTCTTGGTATGTCCTCCTTTCCAAGTTCTGAGGTGAACCAGACGCAGTGGGGATGTATGACAAGACAAACTTGGGTGGTCACGGGAGGGACCCATAGGGTCAGAGGCAAGCCTTGAATGACAGCCAGGAGAACTGCAGGGAGGGGGCGAGGCAGGCCAGGAAGAAGAGAGAAAGGCAAAGGCCCACAGGCGTGAAATGGGGTGCCACATTCTGGTGCTTTATGGCTGGCCTGTTGAGCTGGAGGATGACCTCCGCTTCTCCCTGCCCCCCCACCTAGCCTAGTTCAGAAAGCTTGACTGTCCTCACTCTGTCCCCGACGTCCCCCAACTGTAGGCTCCTGGGATATGAACAAGAAAGGAGCTTGTCTTTTCTGGCTCTGCTGGAGTCCTGCCGCTGAGGTTTGGTTGCCATGGAGACGGGCTCCATGGAAACCCTCAGCAGGCCTTTTCCAGGATGGGCCTGGACTCCAGCCCACCTGCTGGTGCTTTGCCTCGAGAGCCTTGGCATCTGGGGAGGTGGCTGGGTGGTCACTTTGGGGTTTGTTTACACCCACACCTTTACCTGGACAGGGGCAGAGTCTGGAGGGCCAGCAAGGTGGTGATTCTACGCAGGAGCCCACTGGTGGCTTCAGAGTTCCATGTCAAACCCAGGCACAGAAGCCCAGATTCTCGTGTTGAGACAGACTAGGGGCAGGTCTGTCTGTGCTTGCCACTTAGTGACCTGGCACCCTGTTCTCGTGTTGCCCAGGTCTGTTTCTCCCCTGGCCCTGCCTTTCACAGAGTTCTGCTCTGGTCAGCCTGCCATCTGCCCCACAACCCTGTGCATGCTGGGAGTGGAAAGAGATACCAGTAGAAAGATGAAGAAACCAACCTCTGTCATCCAAACTGACCTTTCATTTAGTCAGTGCGGGGTGGAGGCTGACCAGTGGCAATCAGTGCAGTAACCACACCGACTCATGCCGCGGCAGGAGAGTTTAAGTATTGGAGGACAGAGTTATTGGAGCTGGTGTTTGTAAAGGGCTTGGGGCCTGAAAAGGGCAGAAGGACAAGTTTTCAAAGCAGGAGAGCTTTATGGCTAGGGTGGTATGTTTCAGAGCCAGAGTTTCGAGCAGTGCTCTGATAAGGCCCTCATCAGGAGTGGTGGTTTCTGAAGGGTGAGGGGGACATTGTGCAATGTCCCTTTACTCAGTCTTTCCAAAGCTAGCTTTTGCAGAGCTGTGAAGGGATTGCTTAGTGGTAAGGTGTGATCTTGAACAAGTCACCTCCCTCTTCTATAGTCATAGACTCTCTCTCTCTCTCTCTCTCTCTCTCTCTCTCTCTCTCTCTCTCTCTCTCTGTCTCTCTCTCTCATCTTTAGACAAGGTCTTACCATGTAGCCCAGGCTGGCTTCAAACTTGTGATCCTTCTGCCTCAGCTTCCTGAATGCTGGTATCACAGGTGTGCGCCATCAAGCCCAGCTAGATCCATTATTTTTGAGTCTTCTGTGAAATAGCTCCAGCCACGAGCATGTGCTGAACAATCTCTGTGTTTAGTGAATACATTTATATTCTTGCATCTGGCACACCCATCGTTCTGAAAGCTGCCTTTTTATCATCTCAGGTTCACGATTATAATGTGGATTGGAATTTTCATGCATACTAGGCAACACCCACCCCCCCACTCTGGCTCTAGTTGACAGAATCAAAACTCTTAAATTAGTTAATTGCTTACTTAGTGTATGTACATACATACGCACATCATGGCCACATGTAGGGGTCAGAGAACAACTTGCAGGAGTCACTCTCTCCTTCCACCAGGTGGAACCTGAGGATCAAACTTAGGTTGTCAGGTGTGGCAGCAAGCACGTTTATCTGCTGAGCCCGAGATAGAATGCTCATCGCATATTGTCATTAAATACCCTGGGGTGAGGAGGGCAGAGAGACCTGACCAGGGTCACACAGCCATCAGGGGTGAGGACCAAAGGAGAACACTGGCTCATCTGAGAGCAAGGACCAGCTCTTAGCATCCTCATTACTCGGTCCGTTAACTTTTATTGAGTACCAACCATACTGTGACCTGGCTCCTGCCCTTCTGGAGCCCCCACTGGGGGAGTCCGGAGAACAGACCAAATAACAATACTGTCAACTGCTGTCTGTAGTGCGCTGAGAAGAATGGATGGAGGGAATCTCATTTTAGCTCTGCTCTGTTTCTGGTTGACACATGCTAATCCTATAGGCGACAGTGTGAGGTTCTGATGCATGTATACTGTTGCAAGGTGAAAAATGGAGGTGATTAGCATATCTATCACCTCTCACATTTATTGTTTCGTTGTGAGGAAACACTCTAGTCTTCTCTTCTAGCATCATTGAATCTACAGTATAGCTTTAGTGGCCGGGGGGGCGGGGGCAGGCGTTTAGAAAGAGGACTAGCCAGCAGGGACGACCACTCTAAGGAAATGACACACAAGGATAAGATGAACAGTGAAGACAGCCAGCTACAAAGGAAGAGAACAGGCAGGGCCAGTGTGGTTGAAGGCCTTAATGGAGGCCAGGCTTGATGTGCTCTCAAGGGCTGGGAGGGTTCCAGAAGCTCTGAGGGGTGATGGGGAAAGAGCTGGGGACAGGTGGGTGTGGTGGTGTGGCTCGATCTCACACAGCCTTGGAGGCTGCTTGAGGTTTGCCCTGGATACAGTGGAAGCTGTTGGAAGGACACACACGAATCAGCTCCCTCTGCCTGCTGTGGGGAACAGGCTAGGAGGTAGGCAGGGCATCACAGTGGTCCAGGTGAGAGATGCTGGTGGCCTGGGCTGAGGAGGAGGCAGAGGGTGGAGAGAAATGCCATTTGCATTTAGAACAGGCAGAGCTTGCTGATGGATGATGCACAGAGTAGGGGGAGTGGAAAAAGTCAAAGATCACCCTCCTGTGCCCCAAACGACTGCAGGAAGGATGGTGTTGCTTCTGAGACAGGACTAGAGGAGCTGGGGGTTGCTGAGGCAGTTGGTGGGACAGCTGACTTCTGAGAGGAGGACATTCAGAGCTCGTGTGGAGTTTGGAGGCCAGGGACATCTGAGTGACACACTCAAGTCTGAGGTTCGTAGTTAACTTGGGAGTGGTAGTGTAGAGCATGTAGCATGTGATTTAAAGTCCTGGACTTGAGAGTAGAGGAGACCATATAGACAGAACGGGGGAGGAGAGGAGAGGGGGAGGAGACAGGAGAGGACAGGGGAGGAATGGAGGGGGCAGAGAAGGGGACAGAGAGCAGGAATGGCATTCACTCAACACAGGTGTATCGATCCGTTAGACCCTGTGACCAGCACCCAGGAGCAGATGGAGAGTCCCACGGGTGTGGTGGGCCCCAGGTGTGCTTTGATCTAGATGCTCAGTCTTGGGGCAGGCCACTTCCGGGTGGGCATCGTGTGGGTGATGCCTGGCTGGGATGAGGGCAAGGTACAGCGAGAGACGGGAGAGGGACACCAAACCGGCGTCATGCGCAGGGACGCAATGGGTTTGGTTCCCCGGGGACCTGTAGGGTGTGGAGGGAGGAGGAGAAGGCAGGAGGTGAGATAGCCAGGCCTGCGGGTGGGTGGTGGAGAGGAGGCCTGCTTAGCTGCTCAGGGGTCGGCGTCGACCTGGAAGAGGGTGGTACTGACCTGTGGTGTAAGCATGCCGCTCTACAGCTCTCCCCAGAAGTGAGCGATGATCACTGTATCACGGTTGCCTGGTGTGTAGCCCTGTGGGAGGAGTGACCCACTGGGCTTGCCAAGAGAGGGCAGAGACAGCACAGGCAAAATGAGATGGTGAGGTGAGTGTGTGTGTGTGTGTGTGTGTGTGTGAGAGAGAGAGAGAGAGAGAGAGAATAAGAATCCATGTGTATATGTGTGTATGTGTGTGTATGGGTGACAATATGACAGAAAGACACAGGGGACCAAAAGAGAGGCAGGAGAGAGACAGATAAGGAGAGAAATCAAGGAGGTGTGTATGTGGATGGACAGATATAGGAGCAAAAAGAAAGGGAGGGAGGGAGGGAGAGAAGGGGGGAGGGAGGAGGGAACTAGTTGCAGATATTGTATCTTAGGGTTACGGTTTTGAGTGACCTTGACTTTCTTCTGCTCATATTATTTTCTGGTTTTTCCTTATGTATACTTAAATAATCATCTTTAAAAACAGTTCATTTATTATTTTTATTGTATTTTATGTGTATGAATGTTTTGTCTGTATGTATGCAAGTGCACCCATGTCATGCAATGCCCACAGAGGCTAGAAGAGGGTGTCAGATCCCCTGGAACTGGAGTCAGGGACGGTTCTGCCATGTGGGTGCTGGGAACCCAACCTGGGTCCTCTGCAAGAGCAGCCAGTGCTCTTAACCACTGAGCCACCTCGACAGCCTCAGATAATGATATTTTTAAATAAATGGGAACTGGTGAGATGGCTCAGTGGGTGAAGGCACCTGCTCTGGTCAATCTCCAGGACCCACAGGTGGAAGGAGAGAGCGAACTCCTAAAAGTGGTCCTCTGACCTTCACACTCTGAGCTGTGGTAGGCACTTATAGACACACATGCTCACACACAAACACTCACATGCACGAAAGAAATAATTAGTGCAACAAAAATGTAAAGAAATGGTTTCTAGATGTAAATTAGATTTTAAAAACTTGCTGCAACTTAGAAATATCTAAGAAAAGCTTGACAATTTGCATATAGATTGACCTAGAAATTTAACTTCATAGAATGTTTTCAAAGGAAATAATCGTTGAGGTGCTGATGATGCAATTGCAAGGACATTTTTAAAGTGTCATCATAATAGCAAAAAACAAAAATCAACAACAAAAAGCAAACAAACAAAAAACCCAAAAAACAAAAAAAGAAAAGGAAAATCACCACGTAAAGGTACAAAAAAGGACAAACAAAAGATGTCCATTCATAGAGTGGAGTTTTCTTTATGCTTTATTTATAAGTGGTCTTTAAAACAATATAGAAGACGAGTTTCAAAGGGTATACCATAGTTCACTCTTACCAGGAAACGATCTGGAATTTCTTTCTAAATCATTTATTTATGAGCTGGGTACACACCTCTAATCCTAGCACTTGGGAGGCAGAGATAGGAGGATCTCTGTGAGATCAAGGCCAGCCTGGTCTACATAATGAATTCCAGGCCAGCTGGGGCTAAAGGGAGACCCTGTCTCAAAAAAAAAAAAAAAAAAAAAAAAAGAATTATTTATTATTCGTGCGCGTGATGTGTGTGGGTGTATTTCTGCTCTGAACCCACGTGAAGATCAGAGGACAACTTTGTGGCATTGGCAACTTTGTGGCATTGGCTCTGTCCTTCCATCTTTCCACAGGTCTCAGGATCCAGCTCAGGTTGTCAGGCCTGCATGGCAGGTGCTTTGCCAGCTGAGCCATCTCACTGGCTCAGCTAATCTTGAGTTTTTCTTAATCAACCAGGTGATCGCTTTGTTGTGTAACAATAACACAGTGGAGTTTAGGGGAAGCACCATCCCTGTGGTAAGTGCTCTATACCCAGCTGCTGTCAGCTGCCTTCCTATCTCTCTGCATCCTCCGGGACATAGACGCCTGCTCAAAGGCTGATGTGCCACCGTGCTAGTGTGATTTGGATGGTCACATTAAATCCCACCTCGTTCATAACAATTCACGCAGATCTCTGCCACCTCTCTTCTGTTAACTGTCCCACAGAGGACACAGGCAGCTGCTACCCATTCAGAAAGACAATCTCGTGCATCTTAATAGGTGTCAAGACGGTTCACTCCCCTGGCAATTGCAAATAGAAGTCTTTTTCTGGTAGGCACTTTGATGGTCTGTTTGTGGCAACCAGGTGAGCCCTGTGACAGATGCATCGGGAGGGTGGACTCCGGGGGCATGAGGGCCCATGTGCACCTCGAGATTTGGCCATGAGTTCCCATCCCCTTTTCTTTGAGACAAGATTTTGCTATATAGCCCAGGCAGATCCCAGAATCCTCCTGCCTCAGCCTCTTCAGTGTTGGGATTATAGATGTGCACCATCACACAGTTTCTCTTTGATACTTTAGAGAAATTACAGATTTTAAATTTATTATTTATTTATTTATTTATTTATTTATTTATTTTATGTGCATGAGCGTATTGCCTGCATGTAGGTAGGTACACCCATGTTGTGCAATGCTCACAGAGGTCAGAAGAGGTTGTCGAATCCCCTAGAACAGGTCTGTCCTCGTCCTCTCACTTTCACTATTTCTAGCCAGTGGAGACCTGATGCCCGCCTAGAGGCCATAGGAAAGAGCCCCAGGTTTCTCTCTCGCTCCTGGTGTAAAGGGATCCTCAGAGGAAGCCTGTCCTCAGGCTCAGCGACATCCCTCTTCTGTTCTCCAGCCTTGGCCAATTTCATGTTTCAAATTCTTGGTCTTTAGGAGTCCTCCTGCCACATCCTCCTCTCTGTGCAGATCCTGGGTGCACCCATTGGGGTGATGATTAGATTTCAAGTGAGATGTTACCTTGGCAACCAAGTTACCCACTCGCTCAATTAACCCGCTTCCTCCTTGTAATCAATACTCATTTGCTTCCAGTTGCCTCTTTGCTTTGCCTTGCAGCTTTATCTGCTCACTGAGGACGACCTGCCTCTTACAGGTAACGGCCATCTCTCCCTGGAAACCTGGAGATGTGTTGGAACCTAGCAGAAGCCCTGTCCCTGGGCCCTTGCGGCTGTCACCCTGACTGAGGCTCAGGGTGTGCTGGCTGGTTAGCTAGGTGGAATTGCCAAGGGAGCATCCCTTGAGCTTCTGGCATTCTACCTGATCCTGCAGGTCTGGCCTACAGGAAAACTGGCCAGGGGGATGAGGACACCTATCATTTGGAACTAGAATGAGGACTTCTGTGTCCCCTGGGGCACTCTGGGGTGCTTCCAGGGAGAAATACTATGTGACAGGTATGGTAGTAAACACAGGTTGACAACAGAGAAAAAGTACAAAACCCCAGTCTGTTCTACTTACCACTCTACTTCTGAGGCTTCTAAGACTTCTAGGGCAGGGGATGGTGTGTTGACGTCATTCACGTCATAAGGTCCTAAACCTCGTCCTTTACTCTGCAGAGTTGGGTTCACAACAATGGCCATTCCAAAAACCTCTGTCCTATCTAGGAGTTGTCACTCCACAGGGAACCTGGTATGGACCTTAGTGGAATAAGAGTGCCCGTGGGGCTGGTCTGAGAGGACAGAGGGGCTGTTCCAACAAGTCAGAGGCATGGGATTGTAGGGGAGGGGGCCTAGGCTCTGAGAAGCAGAGCCTTGGGCGGGAAGGGACTGAGGAACATGGTGTGGAAGGACATCTTGCTGTCCTAGACTTCAGGTCAGCCATGGAGAGATGCCCTGGGTCACACACGGTGGGGTTGATCCAAGGTGTGCAAAAATAGCGATCATGGACTGACGACCTGAGTTTGATCCCCGAGACTCACACTGTGGAAGGAGAAGACTCCTACAAATTGTCCTCTGACCTCCAGACTTGGGCCACGGCACACATGAACCCACGCACATACAATAAAAAATTTAAAAAGAACCAGTTCTCCTTTGGGTGACATGTTATAGGTGGAGGTGCGCTGTGAGATGGAACCAAGTGGTGTCTGTCTCTCTCTCTCTCTCTCTCTCTCTCTCTCTCCTCTCTCTCTCGCTGTGAGATGGAACCAAGTGGTGTCTCTCTCTCTCTCTCTCTCTCTCTCTCTCTCTCCTCTCTCGATGGTTTCATGTAGCCCAGGTTGGCTTTGAACTTGCTATGTAGCAAAGGATGACCTTGAATTTCTGATCCTTCTGCTTCCACCCTTTGAGTGCCGGGATTATAGGCCTGTACCCCTACACCTCCTTTACTTAGGCTGTGGATTGAACCCTGGGCCTCCTGCATGCTAGGTAACACTGGATCAACTGGGCCACATCCCAGAAACATAGAACTCTTAATGCAAGCAGAGCTACAGGCACAGAGGATACACCAGAAGAAGAGGAAGTGGGGCCTCTGTCCCAGCGCCCACGTTTTACAGGTAGAGGCAGGGAGAGATGGAGATGCACTTTGGTAAGCTCAAGGCTTAGCAAGAATAGATCAGAAGTTTGGAAAATGTATTACCTTTAATGGAAGTCCGGGCCTCTCTCTGAGTCGCTGGTGTCTGAACAGAGATGAAGAAGGCAAAGGAAAAGCGAGCTTGTGAGGAGTCAGGAAAGAATGTTCTAGAAAAAGAAAAAAACTGAACGCACAGTTTTGTCCTCGAGCTCCCCCACTCCCCTGGTGGTCTTCGTGACATGCAGCCATTTTAGTTAGGAGTGACTGTCTCCACTTCAAGGGTCTCCATATCTCCTGCAGTCCTTGTAGGTCCCCCAAGTTCAGTTTACAGACCCTGGAAAGTTTCCAGCTTTGCAAACCCTCAAATTCATTGGTAATTGTTTTTAAATGTGGGTCGGAGGGCCTGGAGAGATGGCTCAGTGGTTAAGAGCACTGGCTGCTCTGGCAGAGGACCTGGGTTTGATTCCCAGCACCCACATGGCAGCTAACAACCATCTGTAACTCCAGTTCCAGGGGAACCTGACGCCCTCCTCTGACCTCTGTGGACATTGCATGACACAGGTGCACTTGCATACATGTAGGCAATACACTCATACATATAAAAGAAAATGATAAAAAATAAAAAATAAAAATGTGGGTTGGGAGGATGACTCAGTGGACAGAGTACTTGTCCTGTAAGTCCTGTAAGCACAGGATCTTCAGAACTCATGTAAGAAATGCAGAGGAGGCCTGGGGGCCCTGTGTGATTTCAGTGCATGGAAGGTGGGGATGGAGGGTCCCCAGAGCAAGCTGGATACCTCGACTAGCTATGTCAGTGAGCTCTGGGTTCAGTTGAGTGACCCTGCCTCGGAAAATGAGGTGGAAAACAATCTAAGACTTTCAACTTTGGCTTAGGGTCTCCACACACGTGAGAAAAACTTGCTGACACAACCATGACATACCATTTTTCGTTTGGATACTTGGGCAGATTTAAGAAATAAGTGAGAAGGGCCGGATAGATGCTTAGTGGTTAAGGTCTTGCCAACGACCTGTGTTTGGGTCCCAGCATTCACAACCATCTGTAACTTCAGTTCCAGGGGAGCTCTGACACCCTCTTCTGGCTTCCACAGGCATTGCCTACGTGTGGTGCCCTTATATATATGCAGACAAAACACTCATACACATAAAATAAAAATAAATAAAATATAAAAATAAATTAGGTGGGGAGTCATTGACCACACTTCTCTGCAGTGTGGCAGGGGTGCCCACAAATTGGTGACCCTTTGGGAAACAACTTGAAAATGTCTATCAGGAGCCATAAAAATGTTGAGCCTCCAAACCAGTGATCTTTGAGACGCTGTCCCAGGGAAATACTGGATACTATGGGGTCAAGAACATAATGGAGAATTGCTTTTTGCTCGGTGACCAGGCTCCTCAGGTTTCCTAGTCCTCGAAACTGATACCTGGGATGGTGAGGTCTTCACAGTTGGGGGAATTCAGTTCTGAACCTGACTTTCTGTTATGCTGTGCAATCTTTCACCTCATGGAGCCACTGGTCCTTTGTTTCCTCACTAGTGGGACATAAGACCATTTTCCTCATCCTTCCCAGACCAAGTCCTTCCCACCTGGAGCTAATGAGCCTGCCCTTGGGCACATCTGTCCACTCAGCAGGTGATGAGCTTCCACCTCCCTCAGAGGCAGGTGATCACACACTTTATTTCTGGAATCTCACCGAGTCATGATAAATTTAAGACTCTCGTTCCCATTTTACAGATGAAGAAACTGAGGCATAGAGATAGACGTGACCAAAATCATCTAGCAATTGAGAGAGACAATCAGGACTTGTCCTTAGGGTTTCTGACCGTCGTATATGCTGTTGTTTTTTGTTGTCCTTCCTCTCTCTGAACTCCTAGTCATCCTTCAATATGACTCCTTCAATATGTCACCTCTCCTTGGAGGCTTCTGGTGTCTCCCTGTGCTCTGGAGGTCTGGGTATAGACTTCTAGGAGGCATGTGTTGAGGCAAGGATGGAACTTTGGTAAGCGCCTTAGAGGCAGATTCAAAGCCCTGCTCCCTACCTCCCAGGAAGATGGGGTGGCAATCCCGACTCTGCCACCCAACCTCCCCTCCCCAATTTAATAGGCAAAGCAAAAGGATCTGATTTTCTTTGATACTCGGTAAATGTCTTGAGGTTTAAAACAGGTGTTCTATAAAGGGTAGCTATTCTCCTTCCCGATGGAAGACTCCGGAACTGTCCACTGCCTGGGCATTTAGTGATGTATGCCCTTGAGCCTCCATTTCCCTGGGCGTCAAATGGAGGCCCAGTGTGGTGCCCTCAGAATGCTGGGGGATGGCTGCGGGAGCGAACACCTGTCAGACTCCCTCACGTGTGAGTGCGGGCGGCCAGCATCTCTCTCAACTATCATTTCCATTAATCTCATTACCCAAGGGCCTGTGGTACCGGCTGCTCGCCAGAGCCTCTTCCTGGGGTGAGGCTGCTGTCTTCAGGCTGGGCAGGGCCTGGCTCCATGCCCAGTTCAGTGGAGCAACTCTGTGAGGGAGGAGGACATGAGAAGCAGTGCAGGGCACAGGGAACCCAGCACTCAGGAGAGCAGACCACGGCTTTGGGGCTTCCTGCGGGAGGCCTGGGACCACAGTGTCTGCCCATTACTGCTAGGGCAGACCAGGTCAGTGGCGACCCTGTCCTCATGTGCCACGTCACACTGCCCAGCCTCTCGATATTTATTGGTAACTGAACGTCACTCCCAATTTCTGCTATGACAGTGGATCTGCAGTAAACCTGGACCGTGGGGGAGGGTTCTCAAATGCTCCGAGCCTCAGTTTCCCTCTGGGAACTGGGATCATAACACTCTCATTAGGGTTGTTGCTAACTGAGTTAGCTCCGGAAAAGGGCTCAGAACAGGACAGCCAGTGCTCAGTTAAGTCTTAGCCAGGGTCACTTGGGAGGATTTGTGGGGAGGTCCTGGGACCGGTCTGAGCATTGGCTGAACTCTGCTCAGTCGCTGCTATGTGAGCTTAGACCCTCAGTTCAGCTAAGGCAACCTTGTGGTTCTGTCTATAAATGGGTGCAGTATACGTGTCTCAGGTAGTGCTAGTCACAGTCAGAAACCAACTCTTATCTGGTTGGTGGGTGCCGAATTGTATTTGTATGCATGTGTGTGTGTTCCTGTGTGAGTGAGTGTGTATGTGTGTGTGCGTTGTGAAGGTCAGAGGACAACTTGCATGACTCAGTTCTCTTCTTCTAGGAATTGAACTCGGGTCTTCAGGCTTGGCAGCAAGGACCTTTACCTGCTGAGCCGTCTTGCTGGCCTTCTTCAAAGGCTGAAGGTGAGGTTATAAGTCTGAGGCAGTAAGTCCACTCTCAACGCTAATACTCTCCCATGGAGAGTGTGCATTCGGGCCAGCAAGGACAAGTTTTCTTTTAAAATCCTCAGAGCAACTTTGCTTTAGGGATGAATTGGATCTCCACTTGAAGCCCAGAGAAGTTAAGGAGGCCGCCCTAGATCACACAGATCTTAATGGTGGAATTGGGGTCTGAAACAGGCTGCCCGGTTCTGTCAACCATACCCCAGAGCCTAGTGTGGTCAGCCTGGAGCCCTTACACCTTCCAGAGCTGACCCTGAGATTTCCAGGTCCTGGGTCTCTTTTCTAGGCCCTGCGGGTTCCTAGTTAGAACCCGAGCTTTTGCTCCCAGACTGAGTGACAACTGAGCTTTTAAGAGTGGCCTTGGCCGAGTGGGTGTGGGGGAGGGGCGCGACTTCTCAGAAATCCAATAAGTCAAGTGACTCTGTGTGTCAGCAGCTCTCCCACCTCCCACCTCAGGCTCACTCTGGTCCCAGATGACTGTGGTCATGGTCACCTCCACGCCTGGTCTGCGCTGGCTCCTCTTACCAGGCAAAGATGTTGAGGGTTTGGTCTGAAAACCGTTCATCACTCACCTTGATGTTCCCTGCACCGCTGGGTGCCCACCTCAGGTGCAGCTGCGTCAGCTCGGTCTCTCCTCTGTTGTTCTGTCATACCTGCTACCTGCTCCGCGTTTCTGGAGCCTCCCCCTGTGCCATCTTTATAGATCTGGTCCTCTGGACCATCTTTCTGGAGCCCCTGCCCTTCTCTGCTCCATCTTTCTGGAGCTCCCCTTTGCGCCATCTCCTGTAACTAGATCCTGTTTCCTGGACCATCTTTCTGGGGCCTGGCCCTATGCTATCTTCCTAAAGCCTGCTCTACAGTATTTTCTCAAAGTCAGGCTGGATTTTGAGTCTCTTCTAATGCCTGTTGCCCCACAAGAGTGAAACTTAACACCCTTTCCAGCTTTCTGTCCCCAGACTTAATCAGACACAGTCCAGGGGCTTCTTGTGCTCCCAGGATCTTGGAGGTTCTGAAGTCCTCCCCATCCTCCAGGACTGCCCTCCACCTCTCACCCACTGGCCCAATCCTAAGGAGCCTTCCCTGGCACCTCCTCTGGGTGAAACTTACTTTACTAACTGTCTTCTCCCACCAGTCCCTGAGAACCTCTGGTGATATCTGAACAGCCGCCCTCACGCTACCTGCTGACTGCTGCTCTGGGCTTCACCTGCGGGATCTCCCATTTTCTAAACCTCAGAGGCAGGTGCCACACTGATCTGACAGCAGAAGTGCAGACAGGTGAAGTGACTCACTCGAGGTCACGGAGCACTTCAGCAGTCAGTCAGTCTCCCTGCAGAGCGATGTCTTATCCAGCCCTCTGCTGCCTCTTACTCCCAAGCTTGGTCCCTCACACAGACCAGCCCGGAGGTTTGCTGAATGAATGGATGAGCAGATGAATGACTGGATAGAGAGAGGTCTCCTTTGGTTAAATCTCAGCCTTAGGGGAGAGAATCAGTAAGGTCTTAAATGTCTGCAGTCCCTGTAGTGGCCCTGGGTTCTGGTACTATTATCCCACTTTACAGGTGATGAAACTGAGGCATAAGGCTACTAAAGGACTCTCCCATGCCCAGAGAAAAGTGATGGTAAGTCAGGGTCTTTGCCATTCATAGTTTGTGCTAAGACAAAGGTCTAGGGACACACAATTTCAGGGGAGGGGAGGAGTCCTTTTATTCACCAAAACTGCCTTCCAGGCTCAGAGCTGTGACTTTGACTCAGGGGCCTGTGAGGTCACAGTTGTCAACTTTTCAGGGTGAATCTACCTGAGGTTTGGCTAGAGAGTCTATTTGGAACATGCTAGAGGATGAGAGACATGGCTGAGAACATGATCCTTGGGAGTGGGTGGTCCTGGGTGTGAATCCTGCCTCTGCTTCCTGACTGAGTGGCTTTTGGGTGTAAGCTCCAGGAAATCTCCCTTTCCTGCATCTGTAGTTGGGGACAGCAGGCCTCATGTAGGTTTGGTTGAGGGTCACAACATATTGTACGTCTCCAATGTACATCGTGCACATATTTATTTGTATATAACATATTTATATTTAAAATATGCTCTGCTAATATTTGTTTTTGTTGAGTCAGAATGAGACTAGAATTTGGGTTAGGTTGAGGGTTAGGCTAGAACTGGTGAAAAACTAGATCCAGAGCTGCCAGGCCAGTGCCAGGGCCTATCCACATATCTGTTTCTTGGGGTCACCTAGAAGGTTTGGCTGGGGGTCAGGAGAGAGCTGGGCTCAGAGTTGGGGCCTGGTGAATAGCAGATGAAGTCTGCTGCATCTACCCATTGGTTGTGATCTTGGGCAGTTTCCTTGCCCTCTTTAAACCTCAGTTTCCCCCCTCTGTAAAATGAGAGTAATTGTCACCAAGACCAAGGGACGACAAGGAACAAGTTAATGAAGCTGACCCTTAAATCTCAATTATTTTATTTTTTAGATTATTATTTTAGTTTTTAAATTGTCCTGAGCCTAGTGGGACAAGCCTGTTATCCCAGTTACCGGGGTAGCCAAGACCGGATAGTCATAAGTTCAAAGCTTGCCTGGGGTTTGAGTGAGACACTGTGTCAAAGTAAAACAAATGTAAAAAGAGGCTGAGTGTTAAGAGTGCTTGCCTGGCACATACTGAAAAAAAAAAACAAAACAAGTCTTTTCTGCATTGCATTATTTATTTTGAGCCATGTGGACAGCTGGTGGCTGCGTTTCAGAGGCTCATCCACTGTGCATCTGTCCCTGTTCAGGGCCAGACTTGCATCGAAAAGGCATTGTGGGTCCAGATGAAGCCACTTGGGAGAGCTGGCTGCCCAGAGCAGGCAGGGGAGGCCTCAGCAGAGGTGAGATGACGCTCTGTTTGCAGACTGGCAGGGGCACTGTGTGTGCAAAGGGGCAGAAGGAAGGTCCTGGTGCTGCGGGGGAGCTGTGCTTAGAGTGGGAAACTGGGAACTCAGGGCTGTTTCTAGTCTCCTCCTGAACCCATCTTCCAGCTGCAAGCTGACCTCTGGCAAATGAAGCGTGCTCGCCCCCTGCTGGCCACTGTGCTAACTGTGCCTTTGGCTTTGGAGACTCCCTCACTGGGTCTTTAGGAAATCAAATGTCCATAAAAGGTGGTCTCTTAACTGGGAGGACCTCAGATATCATCCACCCTAAATTTGACATAGAATGGAGATAGGAGGCTTTGTATGGCACTAGGGCCTTGCACAGGGCAGGAATGTGAGGTCGTGACTCCATGATTGGGCCCTGGCTGTGCCTGGGGAGGGAAGCTCTCTCTAGAGAGGGTCCTGGCAGCTGAGCCTCAGCATGCAGGAGGTGGAGTGGGAAGCTGTGGGAGAGCGAGAGGGGGTTTCAGATTCTCAGCCCCTTGCCTCGTCTGGCTGGCTTGGTCCTGGGATTTCCTGTTTTGTCTTGAAGCAGTCCCACAGCAACATGATAGCCGTGAAAGGGAGCTCAAATGTGTGCGTGAGTGCACACATATGTATGCATGCTGTGCATATGCATGTGTGCAGTGCGTGCGTGTGTGCATGTGTACTCCGTGTGTGCATGCACGTGAATGCACGTCTATGTTTGCATGTGTGTATGTAGGCATGTGTGTCCATGTATGTGTGCACATGTGTGTCTGTGTCTTGAAGGGTGCTGTAGGCATCCGTCAGCAGGTGCCCTGCCCTGGTGACATCATCCTGCTAATGCTCTGCTCTTCCTTTACAGTACACCCTCCCCCACCTCAGGTCTGCCTCTGTGGATTGTTCTGGGTTCTCCAGTGGTGGGGTTAGTGAAGATGCGGGCCACTGGCCACCATGTCCACCTGACCTGTGTCTTCCCCTTCCAGCCCTTCCTTCTGGCTGGGCAGCTGTATGCTGGTGTGTGTGTGTGTGTGTGTATGTGTGTGTGTGTGTGCATGTGTGTGTCTTCTTGTGTGCAGACACATCTATCTGCATGTGCTCCACATGTCCACTCCTAGCTGGAAACCAGAATTGCTAGGAATCGGGACTGTGAGAGCCTGACCGTCCTGGGAAGGGGTCCATCTGGGCTGGGAGGCGACCTCAGCCCTGTTCTGGTCTTCCTTTTCTGATCTGGCCCTGCCAGCCCTGGCTGCCTTCCATGTCCACAAGTCACCAGATTCATCCCAAGAGTGCTTTCCCTCGGGTTCAAATACTTCACCCAGTTGGTGCCAGGCTGGTTCAGTCCTGTCTGATGTCACTCTCCCCAGGGTGCTTCTCTTGATTGCTTCTGATAAGGGCCCTTGGACCTCCCTCCAGGTTCTCACTAACACTTTGCTGCGCGCAGCCTTCTTCCCAGACCTGCTGCCTGTACAGCCCTAGAGGTCTGTTAATTTGATCTCTCTGTGAGTGCCTTCAGAACGGGGATCTCATCTCTCATGCTTTCTGCTGTGTCTCCTGGACGTGCAACAGTGTCTAGCACACAGTAGGCTCCCAGTAGCTCGGCATGACTTGGCAGAGGTGTGGGCCAACTTGGAGCAGGATCATCCTGTCTTGAACTCTGGTTAGAATTCCAAGTCCCAGCTCAATTACTCACAGCTGCGAGGGCCTCATTCCCCATTTTCTGGCTTCAGTTTGCCCCATCTGTGGGGCTAAGTGAACTGATAGATGCCCAGTTGGCTGTGAGGTCTACATACGCAACACCGTGTAGGAGGCATCAGCTGGCTTCACCAAGCAAAAACACAATGCCTGGTCCTGTCCTCAGATCTCCACTTCTTTAAACTCAATTTACCCTAACCACTGCCCAACAGGTATTGTTCCATTTGACAGATGGAGACACTGAGGCTCAGAGAACAAGGCAAGTGGTTATTACTCTAGTCTCTTGATCCAGGACTACAGGGACAAGAGACAGGGCATAGCCAGTCCTGGGCATAGCGAGCGCTGAGCACCAAGACGTCTGAGTACTTCCCACTGCTCAGGAGGAACCAGAAGTTGGATGACTTGGGTCCTAGCACTAGCTGTGCCCTGATTTACTGTGCTTCTGGTGGGGGCCTTATTTCCTGGCAGTCTTGTTTCTCCTTGTGCATCCTCCAGTACTGGGGCTGGGGAAGTACACTGCAGGAGCTGGGGAGGTGGCTTGGCACACGTGAGGCCCTGAGTTTGATCCCCAGAACAGCATAAACTTCATGTGGTGGCCCATGTCTGCAGTCCCAGAACTCTGGAGGTGAAGGCAGGAGGATCAGGAGTTCAGGGTCATCCTCAGCTACTCGTGAGGCCAGCCTGAGCTACATGAGACCCTGTCTCAATATAAATAAAGAAACGAATAAACAAATAAAAAAGGAAGTTATAGGTTTGGACTCCTTTACCCCACTGGGAGGAGAAGAAGAGGGCAGATGGCCCGGCGAGGGGCTGAGAGCCCCTGACACGGAGTCAGCAGAACGGCTACTCAGCCAGGCAACAAGAAAGGCCTGGGATTGCCAAATCTTTGAACTTTTCTACAGAAGCAGAGAATTTGGATTTTTAATGTGAAATCTGATTTTTTAAGTGTTGGCAACAATTTACAAAGAAAAAAGAAAGAAAGAAGACTGTGTGGGCAAACAAAGCCCATTTGTGGCCTGCATCTGGGCTCGTGGGCCGTGGCTTTGCAATCCATGGTGTGCACAGTAGCTACAGACCCCTTCCTGTCCAAGACTCCCAACAGAAATGACTCTCCCTGTTGAGTGATCGCTCTGCCCCAGGGCTTGTGTGAGATCATTTAACCTCCTTCCACCTCCTTGCCCCCTAGTACTCCTGGGTAACGTTCTAGTAGTATCATCTCGGTTGGGCAGATGGGCAAGCAGAGACCCAGAGAGGTGAAGTAATTTGTCCAGGGTCAACACAGCTCATCGAGGGCCAAGGTGGAGCTTCCTGCCACTTGTGGAACCATCTTACCAACCTGCCATAAAGGGAGGTTTTGTTCAGTCTCCTGCCCACCAGGAACTCCACTCTGGCCTTCTGGGGAACCCATATACTTCCTGGCTGACCCATGGTTGATTCAATGCAGTGTTGACCTCAGGCTGGTCACCCCAGCTCCTCCTGGGACCCCCGAGTGTTGCAGGTTGGGTGGGGACCTGGAGTCAGATGAGTAGCCTGAGGAAGCAGTGCCTGAGGCTGGACCTCCTGCAACAGCCGCTCACAGACCTTGGGAGATACCTCTGGGGACTGGAGGAGGTGGCAGAGCTGCTATCGGCCTCCGTATTCTTCTGCATGCCATGCTGAAATCCCCGGCGTTTCGAAGTGCACGCCTGCCTGGCTCAGGTGGAGTGTGCGGCCCGTCTGTCCAGGCAGCTGCTTCTGCGCCTGGGAAGGCACAATGCACAGCCCTCCTGCAGGTGCGGCGTCCGCTGGCAGGGAGTGGTCTGTGTGTACTATGGCTGGGCAGCTGTGCCAGGGACCGACCTTTTCATGTGTCCTCATGAATGCCTGGACAGCAGGAAGTCTGCGGGTTTATAAAGAAGTGAGGTTTAGTTTACCCGCAGTGAGCTCACAAGTCTCAGATGTACAGTGTGATGGAGTTTTATCTACCGACCGTGTGACCACTGCAGGGCTCAGGGGCTCCCTGTGTGCCTCCCAGATGAGACTCCCTGGGTGGGCACTCTTCTAGGCTCTATTACACAGGCAGTGGGAGTTCTGTCCTTGATCCTGTACCAGCTGTCTATTGCATCTGTCAATTCAAGCAGCACTCCCAGCAGGAGGCTATTTGGAAGAACTTCCAGGTGGATGTCACTAGGCTCTGGGAGTCATGCCTTTGGGGATGCTGCATGATTGCTGCTTCTGACCGGGAGGAGGGTGGGAAACAAGTGATTCAAGTGACTGCTGCTTATGCCTCACAGAGAGAAGAATTTATCTAAGTGCCACTCAACTTGTATAGCTGGTACTCGGGTCCCCATTTTGCGGATGAACGGACTGAGGCTCAGAGAAGGCAATGAGGTGTCCAGGCTCACAGAGCTGGTGAGCAACAGGGCAAGATTTGAACCCGGGTCTGCCATCTCCCAGGTCTGTGTCCTTTCCTCCCCACCGCTCTGTTGTCTGCTTGCATCAGCGATGACCTCTTGCGGGAGCTGGTACTTCCTTGCAAGGTGTCATCCTCGGACCCCATCCTGCCTGTAGCTCAGTGTCATCTGCCCCCCCCACCCCAGGCACTTTGAGCGTGGGTGTTAAGGTGATATAAGTTGAACAGGGGCCTGTGACCCACCCTACAGGTGACTGCAATGAGGGTGCTCTCAACTAATTCAACTAATTCGAACCCCACTGACCTCCTGACCTTACTGACTGAGGCCTGGTCACACTCAACGACATCACGGTTTGTGCCATCTAGAGTTTCAAAGTGGTAGAAGCCACAGTCCAAAGGGGAGAAACAGACCTCCAGCTGTGGGGACAGGCCCTGGGATGTGGTACACCGGTCACAGTGACTGGAGTTTTTGAGGTCAAATCCTGTCTCTATCACATACTGTGTGATCTCAGCCAAGTAGTTTTGCCTCTCTGGACCTCAGTTTATTTAGAAAACAAAGACAAAATAGGTCCTACTTTGTGAGTGAGTCAGAGCAATGAAAATTCTAATGACAGTGGCTTGGCCAGGAGTGTGGGTGGTGTCTGGGTGCTGTCACCCATCCAATCTTTCCAGAAGACTCTAAAGAGATACTGCTGTCACTCCCATTTTACAGAGGAGAAAGCTGAGGCTCAGAGGAGCTGAACACCCTGCATAGGGCCTCTCACTAGTGAATGCTAATACATGGAGATCCTCGCTCTCTGATTCCGCAGCCCAGAATGCTTAGCAGAGCAGGTTATCCATGATACTTAACAATCGGCCTGGCCTGGGCCCCACACCATCAAAATAGATGCCTGCTGGAAACAAACAAGTGGTCTGCTTTCCCAGCCCTTCTCACCGGTTACATACTTGACTGTGTTAAATGGGATTAGTCTAGGAAATGAGATTACAGCTGTCAGGCAGCTTGGAGAGCCACAGAGCACCCAGCAAGTCTAGGGCTCTAGTCCTATCTACCCGGTGGGGAAGGAGAATCGGCCCATGAATTGGGAGACCTGGTCTTAAATTCTGGCTTTGTTATGAACTTGCCAGACTGACCCCTGGAAAGTGTTGGCAGAAAGTTTCCAGAGTCCTAAGAGATTAGTGCTGAACCTGCTAAGCAGCTGGTGTCCATCAACACCCATCAGGCTATATGCTAATTACACCAGCCAGGCCATGTGCTAATTACAAATGGTTCAACTGTGAGACTGGAGGCCTTAGTGTGGCCACAGTTTGTTATGTCAATCAACAGATTGTGTGTGTTTCTGCTGTAGAACGCTGTCCTTCGAGCATAATTGCCATTGCCATCTTCATCAGAAGCAGCTGTGATAAGAGACCCTCGTCAGACCCTGTTGACATCCTTCATAAAAGAAAAGGGTGGGGAGGGTCATTAGATGCTTACCTAAGACTCTGGTCACTCCCCGGCCCCACCTCCCAGCCAGCAGCATGCAATTCTCTGCGTGGTCTGGGGAGGTGCTATGTGTACAGACTGTGGAAGGCTGACTGAAGAGGAGCTCCATGTATGTGGGTGTGGGGAAGTCATCATCCAAGTGGGGCTGAGACCTTCGGGTGGTGTAGCTGCTTTAGGGTCACCTTTGGGGTCACTCCTGTCAGTAACCTAGCCACGCTCTGTAAGAAAGCCCAGTAAACTCACTGGTTCCTGGGTCGGACTTTGTTGAAAACATTGGTCTGTCACTGGTGTTCCACGTGGAGCAGGCTTTTGTCTGTATCTTGTCATATCTCTCCAGGAAAATCTCACACAAAAGCTTCTAAAAAAATAACTGCTTCCCTCAGCCATCGAACTTCCCTTCCATCCTTCCCCAGAGAAGCCCTGATCTGTGTTCTGCCACTCTACAGTACTCTCTTTCTCTAGGTGGTTAATAATGAAGTCATATAGCACCTTGGCTGGGTGTCTTTCTTCTGCATAATCTGTCTTAGATCACTCCCCCGTGTGTCCTTTCTATTGCAAACTTCCGCTGCAAGGGATCAGCAACGGTTTGTTTTCCTACTCACCTAAGGGATAGCTATGTGGGTTATTCCTAGATTTTGACTATTCTAAGCAAAGCTGCTAGGGGTTGAGGTGGGGACCGGGGAAATGGCTCAGTTAGCAAATTGCTTGCCGTGTAAGAATGAGGACCTGGGTTCCGCCCAGCACCCATGTAAAACAGTTGGGTGTGATGGTGCAGAGCTGTAATCCCAGTGTTGGGGAGGCTGAGACAGGAAGATCCGTGAATCTTCTTGGCCAGTCAGCCTAGCTGAATCAGTAAACTCTAGATCCCAGTGAGAGACCTTGCCCCAGAGAACGTCTGAGCCACACACATGCACATGCATAGGCCTCAGCTCCCTGAGTGCTGGGTTCACAGGTGCCCTCCACCAGCCCAGCCAGACAGCTTAAGGTGAGCCAGGAAGAGCTGATGTGAGAAGCAGCCGAACACTTGGCTTCACTGCCCTTTGTGCGGGTTGGTCTTATAAGGCAGCAGAACCAGGGCCAATCAGAGAAGCTTCCAGGGAGGCAGGTTTTGTTTTCTGAGAGAGCTGTTTGCCAGCACTGAGGATGGGAGACTTTGCAGCTCACGGGTTTCTGGGAAGGGCTGAGCCTGGGGCAGAGGGCGGGATGGGCGACTATGTTCTGTGGCTGAGGGGGCTCCTCCCAGCCCTGCCTCAGGGTTCCCATGTTCTAGGCGCTATGAGGCTCTAAAGGCTCACAGGCAGCAGTAACCTTCGTATCTGGTCCTGAGCAGGCCTGACCTCTTTCAAGAGTGGGATGGACGCTCTGTGCTCATGAAGTGGAAAAGGCAGCCAGCTGAGCAGGCCTTGGTTCCCATCAAACACACGTGGCTCAGCTGCCTCAGATGGCGCTGCCAGGCTGGTCTGTAGAGAGAGGGAAAACCATTCTGAGAAGATGGGCCTGAGGTTTACTGTTGCTGGGTTGGGCGGGGTGCTCCCTGAGAGTTTGGTTTTTGACAGTTCTGTTCTTTGTGTGTGTATGTTGAATCCTTTGCATGCCCATGCCTCTGTGTGTGTGTGTGTGTGTGTGTGTGTGTGTGTGTGTGTGTTGAATCCCTTGCAAGCCTATACACATGCATGTATGCAGAAGACAGAGTTTGACATTTGGTGTCTCCCTTGAGTGCTCTCCATTTCATTTATTTATTTTTAGACAGGGTCTCCCTGTAGATCCAGCTGGCCTAGAACTCACTATGTAAACCAGACTGGCCTTGATTTCGCAGAGATCCACCTGCCTCTGCCACCCAAGTCCTGGGATTAAAGATGTGCACCACCTCGCCCGGCGTTCCACTTTATTTTTTGAGACAGGGTCTCTCACTGAACCTGGAGCTTGTAGGTTTAACTAGGCTGGCCGGCAGAGAATCCCAGGGATCTTCCCATCTCCGCCTCCCCAGTGTGGGGGTTATACGTGCCCACTGCCTTGATTACCTTTTCCATATAGGTGTTGGGGATCTGAATGCAGGTCCTTATGCTCAAGTGGAGAACACTTTACAGCTGAGCCATCTCCCCAGTCCTCTGGCTGTTGAATTCTGGGAAACTCTTCTGATGTCTAAAATATCCTTCCTTTCGATTTGTGTTCTCTTAAGTGTCTGCTCCCCTCCCCATCAGACCCACAGCAGTGATACAACAGTCCCTGTGGCCATCGTGTTTGCAGAGTTACAAAACACCCCGCAGAGTATGTCTGCCTCATCCTGTGGGATCATCCCCTGCCTGGACACTTAGGTTACTTTGACTTTCTGTTATAAACAATGCCACGATGAGCGTCTTTGTCACTCAAAGCTTTGGTCATGTGTCTGGTTACGTGTCTCTGAGGTGGTCTTAGAGGTGGGAGGGCGGGTGAGGCCAAGGACCTTAGGCGCTCTAAACTCCCACTGTGTGACTTTCTGGAGAACTGGAAGCTGCCACCAGCAACATGTAAAGCTGTCACCTCACCCTCCTCATCAGTGATGGGTTTCCTCACTGGCTCACATCCTGCCATTTCTCAGGTGGCTGTGACCTTGGCTCTGAGCACACGCTGGGACAATGCTCAGGAGTCACTCCACAGAGGCAGCAGCCATGTTGTACGAGGCCTCTTGGGGCCTAAACAGTGGGGAAAGAGCCATGTCGCTTTATTTGAAATGAAGTGGATTCTAAACACCACTTAAAAACACATTAATAATGGTGTGGGTGCGTCATTCATCTTGGAGAAGTGGCAGATGTTTCCCTCAGCAAGTCGCTGAAGGGGAGTATGAGGTAGGGAGCCTGGAGATTGATGAGCTTCTGTCAAGCGGTCATTACTGCCGCCTGGCCACCTCCTCCCTGCTCTCCGCGGCCCCACTGGACCCACTGCCCTCACTTTCTGGGGGATGGTCATCTGGTTGATCCTCTTCTTGGACCTGGAGGCTGGGCGCTGGCCTGGGCTCCTGTTCCATTCTGGGATCAGCACTCGGACTTTCCCGTGGGGTCACAGGTGTGACCTTCTCTGCTGGTGGCATATGGGGACAGTGCTCCTCAGACACATTCCAGGGTAGGCACAGGCTTGGTCTTTGAGACTTCTGCAGGCTATTTGCTCCAAGCTGAGTCAGTGTTTGGAGCTGGATCCAGCTGTACCTGAGGCTGACTCTTCAACATCCTGGTTATACAAGCCCAAACCTTCCTCTTTTTTTTTTTAAAAGTCAGTTCACATTATGAGTTGCCTGTTAATTATAAACAAGAATTGTAAATGACACATAATGTGGTCTTGACTTCTCCTCTGGGCTCTTCCTTCTAGAGAGAGCTTTGGGAGACTCAGAGCCATGCTGGGGGTCCACAGCATGGAGAACCATGATCAGGAGTGAGGCATGCTGCTCCTGCTCTGTGTCTTTCTATGGCTCACAAGCACCTTTAGGGTTAAGTCAGAGCTTAAGAAATACTGAGTGAGGAGCTAGGATTTAGCTCGGTTGGCAGAGTGCTGGCCTAGCATGCATAAACCCCCAGCACTACATAAACCAAGCATGGTGGTGCATACTTATAATCCCAGCACTTGGAGGTGGAGGCAGGAGGATCAGAAACTCAAGCTGAGGCCAGGCTAGGCTATGTAATTAAAAAAAAAATGAATGAATGAATGGATATCTGTCACTAGCCACCCCTTGCTCAGCTCCCCAGTCCTAAGCACAGGCAGTGTTCTCCTGTGCCTTGGCCTTGTGCATTGTGATCTATCTGTTTGTGTGGCTGTCTCTGGGAATCATAGGCCCCAGAGCAGAGGAGGCTGGGAGCAGGTTTAGGGAGGGTTTTCTATCTGAGTCCCTCCTGAGTCCATTAAGTGTGGTATGGCCTGGGAGATACTGCCAAGGACAGTTGGAAAGGGAGAGTTGATACAGCATTGAGTGTTGAGCTTGGGTGGCTGCAGGTGTGGACTTGGCAGTCTTGGGTGGCAAGAAAGCAGGTTAGGTTAAGTCAGAGATACATCCGTCCCCTGGGCAGAGGAGGCTGGTAGGGAAGACCAGGAGTCAGAGGGTCTGGGGAGCTGGAGCCAGACCCAGGGGAACTGCCTGGGGGACAGAAAGACAGACAGTCTTCTGTGCCACCCTGCTGACCAGTCATCCATTCCAGGACTAGGCATGCACCCAGGAGCAGCAGGGCGTGGGGGACTTTGACAAGAACACAGGGACGGGGCTGGAAGTCTCCAGAGGGAGACAGAGGAGTGGGGGCACCGAGGGTCAAAGGTCAGGGTTCAGAGTTTAGGGAGGTCCCTAGAGCACACAGTGGGGAAGGCAGGACCAGAGAGGGCCCAAGGAAAGGAAGCTGCGGGGGGAGCTCCATGGTGACAGCTTGGAGCTGAGCCTGCCCCCAGCGGACTGGAAGCTGCAGGAGGACTATCAGCACTTTGTTTAAAAAGTATTTTATTATTTAAAAAAATGTTATGTGTATCAATGTATTGCTTACATATATGTAAATGTACTCCTGTCATGCAATGTCTGTGGAGGTCAGAAGAAGGTGTAGGATTCTTCTGGAACTGAAGTTATGGATGGTTGTTAGGCCATGTGGATGTTGGGAATCAAACCCAGATCCTATGCAAGAGGAGCCAGTGCTCTTAACTGCTGAGCCATCTCTCCAGCCCTGGCACTTTATTTCTTTATTTTCAGATGGCCCCTGGCACCTATGAAGTGGCCTTTGGGGGACCTCTGATCTGAGCACCACCTGCTGCATCCCTTCCTTACTGTCTTTTATGTAGGCCATTCCTGCCCTCAGGGGGGTCAAGACCTCTGTCCTCCCAGCCTCTGATCTCAGTCAGGCTGTGTGGGCCCTCTGGGCCACCCCGACAGGAAGCTCGGTCAGTGGGCATGTTCCTGGCAGAGCCAGGCCTCTTTGGCCTGTGAGGCTCTTTGTTTTGGACACACGCTACAATTTGATCAGGCTCTACCGGGGCCGGAAGTGATCTCCAGCACTCACCAGACAAAGGGCCCCTTGAGAGGCCAGGAAGTGACAGTTAAGGTTATCTGTTCTGGGCTCCTGGGTTTCTGTTATGGTGTGGACAGTGGACTGCTGCTGAGGGCTTCTCCTCCAGCTCCTGTTTGGTCCCCTGTGAATGCCTGCCAGTCCTATCTCCCAGTGATCTGTGTGCCTACACAGCTGCCTGACTATGCCCCCCCTTATGGCTCCGTTCTCTTCCCAGTGACTCCACTCCACAGCAGGGGGTGGCCAGAGCTGGACCGAGAGCCCCTCCTGAGTCCATTCTTGGTTACCAGCTGCTGGAGTCATGCAGTGTGGTATCTTTTTTTTTGAGACAGGGTCTCTATGTAGCCCCAGTTGACCTGGAACTTACTATGTAGACCAGGCTGGCCTTGATCTCAGAGAGATTTCCCTTTCTCTGACTCTGCTGGAATTAAAGGTGTATACCACCACCGTGCCTGGATTTTTTTTTTTTTTTGGTGGAGGGTGGTAGCTTCTAACTGCCATATTTGGTGGAACACTTGGAAGTGATGGAGAGCTGCTCTCTTCACAGAGCCAATTAGCCACAGCAGGGACCGGAGTCCAGGATGACCGTGGAGTGGTGGCCCGTGTTCTAATCCCAGTTCTGTGATGCCATTTGTGTGGTCCTGGACATGTCTCTGAGAAGGCTTCTCATCCTGAATATTCTGCCTATACTGATTAGGCCAGGGGAGTGCGTGCGTGTGTGTGTGTGTGTGTGTGTGTGTGTGTGTGTGCGCTCAGCACTGTCCTTTCCTGCCCCACTCCCATTCTCTTCAGCTGAACACCTTCGAGGACACTTAAAACATCTGTGATGTTCTTTGGAACATCTCAGAGAGGTGACCTATATCACCTAGGGGACTTCCTCAAGCTTCCAGACCTAAAGAAATGAATGTTTAATAGTGGAATGCCCCATTTGTCTGTGTCTGTGAAGGAGGGACTTGGAATGTTGAGCAGTGTGTGTTGTGAGCCTGCCCCTCCCCCACATCTCAGGTGTGTTCAGTGGACTGGTTGCTGGGGCCTTTGGGCTTTGCACTTGATTGAAAGGCCGGGAGTCAATGGCCAGGCTCAGCTACCGCTCTGTCTAGAGTATTGGTTTAATTTTTCCCGTCAACCCTGCTTTCGAAGCAGGAGGGAGCCGGTGCAGGGCCTTTCTCTCTAAGATCAGGTAGCATTCTTAGTCTGGATGGGGGCACAGGAGTCTTCTCCACTCTCTCAGCTGCCCTCGAAGCAGGCGTTCAGCTGTGACTGTTCCTTAGATGCAGAAATGGGGGCTCCTGGACCACAGAAGCCCTTGGCTACACTCTCACCACTCCTGGTTTGTAAAGAGATATGAGCTAGGTCCCAGCTACCACCAGAGAGGGCCCCAGGGACCTGCCAGACAGTCCAGTCTCCACAGGACCATGGTGGGCTGACCCTGCCTGCCACAGTCCCTGATCAAGAGCCTCCGGATGGGCTCTAAGCTGTGACCACAGCCGGGTCATTGAAGCTACTTCCTCCCAGAGGATCAGAGTCTCCTTGGGACCTGTCTTTGGGACCTGACCTGCTTAGTAAGGACACAGGTAACCTTGGCTCCTTCATCTCGTGTGTGCCTCAGTTTCCCTGTGCCTCAGGGACTTGGGGGTAGGTGTGGGTGCTATAGCTGCCCCTCTCAGTGTCTACTTTCACACTGCCTCCATGTGGGCTGGAGAGAAGAGCAAAAGCCAGCCTGCTGTGAGCCTGTAGGTCACCGGTGTCTCGTCCCGGCTGTGCCCAGAGGCGTCAATTCTCAGGGCTCCAGTTCTAAACCCCTTCCAAATCGGGCATCTCCACTGTTGTGAATCCTGGCCAGGAGCAGGCTCCAGGACCCCGCCTTTGAGCTTGGCACCACAGGTCGGGTCTGAGACCCTCTGCTCACCTGTGCAGACTGCCCTCTGGTGGCTGTCAGAAGCACTGCTGTGTCCTGGCATCCCCGTGGCCAAGTTCTTCCTGCTGGGCTGAGGCCACCAGGAGGTGGACTTTTGGGGGACACTTTTTCCCTTTGTGTGTGTGTGTGTGTGTGTGTGTGTGTGTGTGTGTGTGTGTAGGAAGACAGGTACATGCAAGGCTGCTACAGCCCCTGGGAAACTTGATGGCTTCCAGATGCAAACCTGCTGTTAACACCTGTTCCTCTGAAACAAAGCTCTGGCTGGGGCTTCCTTGCTTTTCGGTGGGGGCCTGTGCTAGTTTGCTTTCTGTTGCTGTGATGAAAAAACTCCGAACAAATCTGACTTTGTTTATTTGGCTTACAGCTCACAGTCCCCCAAGGACAGCCAAGGCAGGAACTCAGAGCAGGAATCTGGAGGCAGGAGCTGGAACACAGAGCATAGAGGAACACTGCTTACTGGCTTGCTCCTCTGGCCTGTGCTCAATCTACTTTGTTCTTAAAAAATATTTTATTTAGTTATTTATTTATTATTTTATGCCTATGAATGCATTGCCTGCATGTGTGTAAGTGCACCTGTGTTGTGCAATGCCCTCAGAGGTCAGAGTGGGCGTCAGATCCCCTAGAACTGGCATTAGGGATGGTTATTAGCTGCCATGTGGGTGCTGTGAATCAAACCCGGGTCCTCTACAAGAGCAGTTAGTGCTCTTAACTGCTGAGCCATCTCTCCGACTCCTCAATCTACTTTCTTATAGAACCCAGAATCACCTGCTCAGGGGTGGCACCTTTCACAGTGGGCTGGGCCCTCCCACCCTCCCACATTACTCAACAATCGAGAAAATGCCTCACAAATGGCCCCCAGGCCAGTTTGAAAGAGGAAATTCCCCAGTTCAGGTTTCTCTTTCCAACTGCATTAAACTGACAACTTAAGCTGTTCAGCATGAGGGCTTATGTCTGTGAGCTTGGCCCTTTACTGTGGGTGAGAAGACTGAACCCCAAAAGGCCCCATTGAAGGATATGACCAGTCAGGCTTTCTCCCAACCTGTGATAGTGTCAATTATCAACTTGACAGAATCTGGAACCATCTGGGAGATGGGCATTTGCCTGTGGAGGAGGGGTGTCTTGATTGTGTTTCTTGATGTGGGGAGACCCATTTTTGCTGTGGGTGGTACCATTCCCCAGGCAGAGGATCCTGCACTGCATACAATGGTCAGAGCAGCTGAGTGTGGCACACACCCATTCCTTTGCTTCCTGACTGCAGGTGCTGTGTGACCAGATCCCTTAACCTTCAGCTGCCTCGACTTCCCTGCGTGATGGACTGTAAACTGAAACTGTAGGCCAAAATTAATACTTTATCCCTTAGTGCTTATGTCAGGGTATTTTATCACCGCACTAGGAAAAGAAATCAAAACACCATCCCTTCCTGAGACTCGCCAGGGCCGCTGGCTCTCAGGAGGAATGAACAGCATGTCCCTGTGTGGAAGGGTCTCCTCTTTCCTTGGAAGAAGGCCCATTCTGCAAGTCCAAGCTCAAATATTCTTTTTTTTTTTTTTTTTTTTTCATGACAGGGTTTCATGTAGCCCAGGTTAGCCTCAAACTTACTATGTCATTGTGGATGACCTTGAACTCCTGATTCTCCTGCTTCTACCTCCTGAGTGCTAGGATTACTGAAATGTACCACTGTGCTTGGTTTATATGGGGACTGAACACGAGGTTTGGTGTACACTAGACAAGAACTCTGCCACGGGAGCTAGATCCCCAGCCCTCAAATGCTTTTACTTATTTTTAGTTTTAAAATTGTGGTCACAGATGCCTGACATGAAACTGAGTGTTTACCTGTCTTTCGTGTGTAGTTCGGTGCCATTAAGCACATTCCCGTTGTCAGCCAATGGTCACCCGCCTGCACCTCCAGAGTGCGCCTGTCCCCCCAAACTCAGACTCTGCCCCCATCAAACATGATTCCCTTCTTCCTCCACATCTCCAGCCACCACCTTTGCTGGTCTGTTTCGGGGCCTGTGACTACTGTGGGGACCTCATACGAGCGGAACTGTGTGGTTGTGGCTGGTTTATTTCACTTAGCATGATGTCCCCAAGGCTCATCTGTGTTGTGATAGGTGTTCCTTCTTTTTGTGTGTTCATACATGAACCGCCTGTACCTGCGTGTGTATGTGTGTGAGCACCTGTATGTGTGTGGAGGCCAGAGGTAGATGTCAGCTGCGTTCCTCTACAGCTCTTCAACTTCCTTTAATTAATTTATTTATATTTTATGTGTATGAGTGCTTTGCCTGCATATATGTAAGTGCACCCATGCATACGATGCCCAAGGAGGTCAGAGGAGGGCATCTGACACCCTGGAACTGGAGTTTTGGATGGTTGTTAGCCACCATGTGGGTGCTGGGAACTGAACCCAGGTCCTCTTCAAAAGCAGCCAGTGCTCTTAATCACTGAGCCATTGCTCCAGTCTTCCACCTTATTTTTTGAAACACGGTTACTCACTGAACCTGGAGCTCACTGATTGGCTAGATGTCTGGTCATTAAGCCTCTGGGATTGTTTTGTATCCACCCTCTGGGTACTGAGGTTATAGGCACCTCTATGCTGGGCTTCTTGCATGGGTGCTGGGGATCCAGGCACATTGCTGACTGAGCCATCTTCCCAGCTCCACTTCCTCCACTTTTATGTCCAAATAACATCTCTCCCCATATGTCTGTACCCATCACATCTGTCCATTTGCCCTTTGATGGAGACTGGGTGACTTCCACATCTGGGGGCTATTGTGAATAACACTTCTGTAAACACAAGCACTTGGGGTTGAGGCAGGAGGATTTTAAGTTTTGGCCCAGCCTGGGCTACTTAGCAAGATTCTATCTCCGAAAAAAAAAAAAAAAAAAAAAAAAAAAAAGAAAAGAAAGAAAACCTCCAAAAACAAAATAGTAAAGAGAAGTGCAAATTCTCAGTTTCTTCCAGGGATGAACTGAATCGGAAACCCTGAGCCTGTGGCACAGTGATCTGAGATCTCATCAACTGAGTTCTCAGTAGCTGTGTTGCAGTTAAGTTGGAGAGCCACTGGTCTGGGCGCTTCCCAGGCACTTCCCCGCTGGCGTTTTACAGGTGGCACTATTAGCACTCAGCAGACGGGAAAACGAAAACTCAGAGAAGTAGAGCCACTTGCCAGAGCCACAGTGTCTGGGCCCCTTCAGCCTGGCTTTCCTGACGCAGTCCTAGAATTTATTAGTTGTCTGGCTGGAGTTCCCTGCATGACCAGCAGGGGGGAGCCCTTGACCTAGGACTCAGATTCTCAATTGGTCTTGGAAGGACAGTGCATTTCATTCATTGGGTTACTTCAACCATGGTGGGTCCCATTTTCACAGGGCACGCTGTATGTAACTGGCCAGAATTTGAATCTTTAAACTGGTCTGGCTTCAAATCCCAGAATTTTTGGTGTATGTGTTTTGAAGCCAGCTATTCTAGCCTCAAACTCACTACTTGGTCGAGGATGACCTTGAACTCCTGATCTGTTTGCCTCCATCTTCCAGGTGCTGGGATTACAGGTGCGCACTACCACATTTGGCCAGTCTGGGCTCTTAATTCACCTGAAGGAAGAAGGCAGTTAGCAAAGGCAGGAGGGGAGGACTGTCTGGCAGACATGCAATCCTGGCCCCTTGACAGAGAAAATGCCAGGCTGGGTCTAGCACACAGTAGGTCTTGCCTTGGAAAACCAGGGCAGACAGCTTTGTCCCCTAGGAACCTGTGGTGTTGCCCAGGTAGAGGGCTGTAGATGAACCAGTGTTCTCCTGCAGGAAAATCTGGTAGAGGCTGTGGGTGCACCCCCACTCCACCCCATGGACAGAGGCTTTCAGTGTGAGGGAGCCCAGTGAGGGGTGTGAGGTAGAGAGGCCGCTGCTCCCTCTCTGTGTTATCCTTGGAACTGGGGCTGGGACCTGTGGGCCAGGTTGGGGGCTCTCTCGGGCGGAGGTGGGCTGTGCTGGGTACACAAACACCACGCACACTGAGCTGGGGAACAAGGTGGGCCCTTGGCAGTCTCCACAAGGCTTCCAAAAACAAGACTGCATTCCTGCCTCCTGCTGCAGCTGTTAATTTATGCTAATCAGATGCATGAAAACCCCAAGTCCCCAGAGATCCCTGGCACAGGGAGGAACCAGCTGGCTGAGTAGAGGATGAAGTGGCCCTGTGTTCCTGAGGTGGCTGCTCTGGCCCCTACCTGGGCCCCAGAGCAGCATGCATCCCATGAGCCCTTGCCCTGGAGGGCTGGGGTAGGGGCCTTGTCCATGGTATCTGGATCCTGAGGAAAACTGGGTGTCTGGTCTGCCGCCTGGCAGAAAAGGGCGAGGTGACTGACTGGAGGCTGTGCCCTGGCCAGGTCCTGAATCAGCCTGAATTCACAAACTCCTCTCCTATAGCAGGAGTCACATAGTCCTGGATAAACTGAGGCTTGGGGTTCCTTAGGGACTGGAGGGGAAGGGGATGCACTTAGAGACATCTTTCATGTCAGGCAACCAAGGCTGAACTCTGGTACTGGCCACGTGGCAGCTGCGGGGCTGTGGAGAGTGGCTTAGCCTCTGAGGCCCATCTGCAGTGTGTTGACTCCTTCAAAGGCCTTGGCTCCTTCCAACATGAAGAGATTCTCTAGGCCAGACTCGTCCCTTGGGCCAGCTACACCTCAGCGTCTCTGTGGGCAGCTTCCGCTTCCAGCCTTGGGGGCTGAGGAGGCCTTTTTGTCGTGAGGGAGAAGCTCTGTATGTATGTGTGTAGAGCATGTGTGTTAAATTTGTATCATGTATATGTGGTGTGTGGGGGTGTACATGTAATATATGCATGTTCGTGTGTGTGTGGCTCTCTGTGCAGTGGGTGATGGTGCCCTCCTTCCCCTCAACTTGCCTAGGCCGACTCTGTGGCCAGGATGCCCTTGTCTGTGCCTCATTCCTGGGCCCACTCGGCCCACAAGACCCCGCGGCCCATCTCTGTCAGGTCTACTGATTGCCCAGGTCACTCCTTGACCGTTCTTAGCTGTCTGTACTCATCCAGGCAGCTGATTTACCTTCCTGACTCTTTGCTTCATTCTATGCAGCAATCTCTCTCATCCCCTGGGGTATTGTCCCTGCTCATCCCCTGGAGCACTCTCCCTCCCTCACCTTCCAGAGGACCCTCCACCTGCCATCCCCTGGAGCAGTCTCTCCTCATTCTCTGGAGCATCCTCTACTGTCCTATTCATCACAAGTTTGCAGCCTTACTCAGCCATTCAGGTGGCCGTAGGATGGACAGCCTGGTGGCTTGGCACACCAGCTACCACTTATCTGTGTCCTTGCATAAGGAGATGACCACTGAGCCTCTGTTCAGTTAGAAGATGCTAAAGACAGCCTAGCTGTGAAGAGTTCAGGAAACATGGCACGGTGTCTCCTGTGCTGCTGGACCCTTATCGCATTGTCACCCAAGGCCTGAGGCCCGATGTCTTGGTGGGCTTCTTCCTCTTGTTTGTCATAATTCTTGGCCTCACAGTGAGTCCAGCCCAGATACAGGGGCATGACTCCCTTGGGCTTCTGATGTCATCAGAGATGGCTTTGGGACTAGAGTTCACATGTAGGAAGAATTAATTTAAAATTTCCATTTAGGATGGCTGTCAGCTCTGGCCACATGAGTTATTTTGGGGTGGCCTGGCCAGGCCACTGAACCCTCCTACAAGTAAACTGACACCAATGAATGGGCCTAGAATGCCTCCACCCTGATTATGGGCTCTGTGGCTGGTCAGTGTCCTGGCCTGCACCTCCTGGGCCTGGCTGGCTTGTGGTGCTGTGGTCTCTGGGCTGAGCAGGAATATTTGTAGCTGCAGGAAATGAAACAATGCAAACAGCCCATGTCACCTCTCTCCACAGCATTCAGCAGGGCACATGATGCAGCTGGAGTCCAGGAAGAAAACTGCTTTCCTGTCAGCTGATTGCAGACACACACGTGGCCCATGTGACCTGGTGAAACCCCTCTGATTTTTCCACTGAGATGCGTTTCAGCGCACGCAGGTTTGGCTGCCGAGCAGGGTCCAGGGGTTGTGAGCTCTATTCTTGCATCTAATTGCTTTGTTCCCTTCAACCAGAGGCTTATCTGCTCAGCTATTAGGGCCCTGAGAGGTGCTGCCCACAGCCTGGCTTTTCTGTCTCCTGGGAGGCTTCCTCAGTGTGTGTGTGTGTGTGTGTGTGTGTGTGTGTGTGTGTGTGTGTGTGTATGTGACACAGAGTAGCTCTGCTGATACACAGGGCTAAAAGACACACCCCAAAATGCCAGCAGTGAGAAGGAGGGGCTGGGGGGCTCTGAGGGGCATGCCTTCCTGTTCTGTCATGACAGCAGGACGTCATAAGTTCTTGTATCTGAGCTTTGGCTGTGCACTGTCAGCTACAACTACTTGAGGGTTTCTCCTCTACATTGAAACATTTCCTCCTACAGGGAAGAGGGAGGTCTGTAAGACTTGGACGGTTGGGCTGGGGATGTAGCTGAGTGGAGAGAATGCCTCCCTACCATGTATGAGCCCCATGTTTGATCCTCAGCACCCCAGAAGACAAGGCATGGTGGTACATACCTGTAATCCCAGCATTCAGGAGGTAGAGGCAGGAAGATCAGTAGTTCAAGGTCATCCTTGTCTATATTATCAAGTTCTTGGCCAGCTTGGGCTAAATGAGACCCTGTCTTAAAATAAAATAAAATAAAATAAAATAAAATAAAATAAAATACATGAAATAAAGAGTCAGCAGGGCTTGAGAGATGGCTCAGCAGTTCGGAACACTTGCTGTTCTTCCAGGGGATCTGAGTTTGATTCCCAACACCCACAGGGCAGTTAACAACCATTTGTAACTTTAGTTCCAGGAGAGCTGATGCCCTCTTCTGGCCTCTGTGGGCACTGCATGCATGTGGTGCACTAACATACATGCAGGCAAAACATTCATGCATATATCAAAGAGTCAGGAAATTCACAAGAACGTTGCAAGAACTCAGAAGAGAGTTGTAGGGCTCTGAGGCCCTTCCTCTGAGGGGAGAGGAGACTCCTCCATGCACCCGCTTGCAAGTTGTTCAGGGGACTCTGGTGAAGCAACAACTTTCCTTGAATTGTCACTCCTGAGGGGGAGGGTCTTTGGTGATGCAGATGCCTGAGTTGTTCATGCTTTTGTAAGTAACTCCTCATCTGCAGTCCTGTAAGTAAACCCTAGTATGCTCACAGGCTCACCAAGCTGGACTTCCTTTGGTCTGTCATTGACAGCTATATGGAGTGAGTAGATGTGTGTAAATGTTCCCACCTAAGCCAATGGCATTCCTTGGATGCAGAGTCAGGAAGACACAGGCGTGCTCAGCGCACATAGACCATAGCTAACAGACCCCATGAAATGCTAACCTCACCCCCTTGTTCAGGTCCTGTGGTGGCTGCGAAGGGGAGGGGGGCTTTAGACCCTGAGGGTTGTCACCTCAGACTTTCTCATGTCATTCTATTCTTTTTAGAAACAAGACTTTATTGTTTTATGTGTATGAGTATATTGCCTGCATGTATGTAAGTGTACCTATGTCGTGCAATGCCTGCAGATGAGAAGGGGGTGTTGGATCCCCTGGAACTGCAGTTACAGTTGGTTGTTAGCCCCCATGTGGGTGCTGGGATTCAAACCCAGGCCCTCTGCAAGAGCAGTCGGTGCTCTTAACCACTGAGCCATCTCTCTAGCCCCAGCATTCTATTCTTGTCTGATCTTTGTAGGGCATGACTGAGTCCTCCCTCCTTCTGGGTCACATTGTTCCTCCAGAGTCACCAGCTCCTGGAGTTCACATGGATGTGGTGAACCTGTTATTGTGGGTCCCAGGGAGGCAGGAAGGGTTGTGTCTGAGCTTCTGTGCTGGGAGAATCCTGATTTTCCCTCCCTGGTCTTTCTGCCTTGGGCCTCCAGACTCAGACAGGAGGACTGTGACTTCTAAGGGTCTCAGGGCCCCACACCTCAGCTCTTCCCTGACCCCTTGCAACCTCCTCCCACATCCTCAGAGCTTCCTGTTCTCTAGTGGATGGGAGGCCTCGCTGACTGGTCGTGTTAGCTTTCAGATTTCCTGTGCCATGGCAAGGCAGGTTCTTTTTATTCTTGCTTCTGGTACTTACAGTTGAACCTTGAGCCTCATGCATGCTAGGCAAACACTATAGCTATGTCCCCAGTCCCTGTTTCTCAAAACATTATTTTACTTATTTCTGCGCACATGGGTATGCATGAGTGCAGGTGTGTACCTGCCAAGGTGTGCTTGTGGAGTTCAGAGGGCAACTTTCGGGGATCGAACTCAGGTCATCAGGTTTGTGCAGTAAGTGCTTTTACCTGCGGAGCCATCTCCCCAGCCTCCCCAGCCTGTTTTACTTTTTACTTTGACACAGGGCATCACTAAATTGCCCAGTCTGTTCTTGAATTTGCAATGTTCCTGCCTCAGCCTCTGAAATGGCAGGGATCACAAGCCTGTGGTGCCAGGCCTGGCTAGGGAGGGGCTCTGTCGCATTAGCTTTTTCTCTGACATTCCTACCCATCCGTCTGATGAAGGACTGGGGGCGGGGGCAGGTGGGGAGGGAGGAGAAAGCAGACATCCTGAAGGAAGCTGCATGGCTGACTATTTCAACATATTATCTCGACAAAGAATGAACACAGCAGGTGCCGTGGTGTGTGCCTGTGATCTCAGGACCATGGCAGGAGGATCACGCATTTAGGGTCATTCCTGAATACATAGTGAGTTTGAGGCCAGCCTGTAGCTCCATAGCAAGGTCCTGTTTCAAAACAAAAGAAAACAAAATTGCAAAGCAGGTGTGAATCTGGGCCCCAGTCCTGGAGAAAGCAGATCTCCAGAGCTTTGGACCGGAGCTTATTTTCTACTTTGGTCAGGTGGGGGTGGAGGCCCAGAGACAGAAAGAAACACACAGTGTGTATGCGCACAGTGAAGACAGGTATGCAGCTGTTGGTCCTGTGGCCCAGAATGCCTGAGGTCTGGAAGACCCTTGGGTTGGGGGCTGGAGGGCTCCCATCTTGGGACTTTGCTGGCTTCATGGCTGCAGGCAGGGCTTCACCATCTCTGGCCATCAGTCCCTCATTTTGACTGGGGTGCTTTGGAAGGAGAGGGACCCAAGGACACAGGGGGGCCTTCTTCCTGGCAGCCTCCTGCCTCCGGTCTCCTCCCTCTCTCACAGCCTCAGACATCCAGAGGAGCTTTAAGCACACCAGGAAAACTTCCCTTGACCTTTTGGGAATGGATTGAGGCCACAATGCACTATGGCAACTGAGTATTCAAGTATCTACTTCCTGCCAATACGGATGCTCCATGAGAACATGGCAGTGTGGAGCTAGTACCTACCTTACCACGCCCACTCTCAAACTCTACCAGGTTCCCTTAATGCCTGTCTCCTCAGCTCCTGCAACCAGACCTCAGGGCCCTTCATTAGGACCTCACAGGCCTCCTTAGGCCTGAACAATCCCTGAGGTGGGGTGCAGGACCTTTAGCTGGGCTGGCTCAGTGGGTGATGCTTGTTCTCTTGTTGGTCCCCAGGTATCTGGATCTGGTTTCATACTGAAGAAGTTTACTTGGGCTCTTTGGGGTGCAGGCTGCAGGATCCCCCACTGTCCAGGACCCTTTCCCTCTCTGACATGAAGAACTCTCAGAGACAGGGGACAGTCACTCCCTCCCAAACCTTCCAGTCACTTGTTCATCCCTTCACAGTAGCACTGACTGTGGCTTCCAGCTCTTTCCGTGCATGGTCATAAACTGCATTTTTATTTTTTTCTGAGGCTCCCAAGGAGCTGGAGAGGCCTTCATGCCTGCTGCTGGTCCCCAGTGGTGTCTCCAAGTGCTTTGACTAGTTTCTCATTTTCTAGCCCATGATGCTGGTGTGTCTTATCTTGTTTTCCCTGACCAGCCCTAGATTCAGCCCATGGTGATGGGCTGATTTGATTTCCAAATAAGGCTCAACACAGCGGTTATCATGTGCCCACAAATACATGCTGAGTGTGTGTTGAAAGCGTTTACTTATGAAATACAACATTAAAGGAAAAAGATAAAAAAAAAAAAAAAAAAAAACAGAAGCTTTATGAATGCGATTGGGTGGTTCTTTCTTTTTGAAAGTACACTAGAAGTTTGAGTAGTGGCAGGTGCAGTCACCCTCTGTGGCTTCTGCTTCCTCCCTCACCCTGTGTGGCACTGCCTATCCCTTACCCAGCTGCCTACCTGGGCCACACAACCCAGAAGCTATAGGCAAGGCTGGGGACCGACGGTGCAAAGCGCTCCTGCGTGTCTGAAAAGAGCAGAGTCATGTCGGCTCCGAAGGACACTGCCCCAGGAACCCGAGGCTCATCCCCGGCCTCTGGGAGGGAGCAGAAAACCTCTCCTCCAAGTGGAGTGATGGGGAACCTGCCTCGGTCATAGCTCAGAGGACGTTAAACACTTTTTGTTTTTCTCCATTTTTTCTTTGCGGACTTTCTGTCCCAAACTATCCCCCAGGTTCTGGGGGCAGCCAAAAGGCAGGGCATTGAGCCCAGCGCTGGGAGCAAGGCATCTTGAGTCTGAATCTTTAATCTCTCTGATTTTCCTATAGAACTCTGAGAGGTTACTGTCCCCATCTCGGTCCTCTCATCTCAAAGCTCTCCTGAAAGCTGCCGTCTTTGGCCTCTAGTGCATCTGTTTTGTTATTAGCTTGAATGAATCAGATCTTTTTTATTTTTTTTATTTTTGAGGCAGGGTCTTTCTATAGCTTTAGCTGGCCTGGAAATCCCTGTATAGAGCAGATTGGTCTTGATCACTTGTGGTGATCCTCCTGCCTTTGTTTCCTGATTGCTGGGATTACAGGTGTTCACCACCACATCTAACACACAGACAAAATTCTTTAGCCACTGGTACATGAGTCGAGAACTATGCAGAGCTGATATTCAAAGCTAGACACTGGCGAGAGGAAAGCACTTCTCATAGAAGTGGGAAGTGAAGCCTCGGCAGGTCCTGTTGGCTGTTTGCCTGGCTGGGCCTGCGGCATCTCTGCTCTGGGTGCTACAGGGATGGATCCTGAAATGTGGTGCTGAAAAGAAGGAAGTGGGCCTAAGCTTTGTGTCTTCTCTTTGAGAGTGTGCCTAAGTACTGCTCATGTCCCGTCGCCCACTTCTGTTTTATCTGTGGGCCTCACCCAGGGCTTCTACTTCCCTGTTTAAAGATAGAAGGACTTATTCTGGCTTCTAGTTCAAGGATATAGTTCATCATGGTGGGGAAGTCGAGGCAGCAGGAGCTTGGGGCAGCTGGTCATTACATCCACATCAGAGAGGGGGAGAGGGAGAGAGGGGAAGAGAGAGAGAGAGAAAGGCTTGCTGCTGCTCAGCTTCTATTCTCCACTTACACAGTTTAGGATCCTAGTCAGGGAATGGTGCCACCCCCTAGTGGGCGGGGCTTCCCGTCTCAATCAAGACAGTCCCCAAAGGCATGCCTAGAAGCTTATCTCCCAGGTGATTCTAGATTACTGGCAAGTTGACAATTAGCATTAGCCATCTCAACTCCACTTTTAGGACTCTTAACTTGACATGTGCTCAAACTGATGAAAATATGCATGTTCCAAGATACTTCTTGCTTTAGCATTTATAAGTGCAAAAGATCAGAAATAATCAAATGTCTTGCTATGGTTTGAATGTGTTCCCCAAATTTCATATGTTGGAAACTTAATTCTTCAATTCTATGTTTTTTTTGTGTGTGTGTGTGTTTTTTAAACTAGAGTCTCTCCAGTAGTCCCAGCTGGCCTGGAATTCACTCTGTAGACCAGGCTGACCTAAGTCTCACAGAGATCTGCCTGCCTCTGCCATGGGAGTGCTGGGAAGCAAGGTGCGCACTACCAGACTCTGCAGTTCTATGCTAATTGTATTTGGAGGTGGGACTTTTGGGAGGATTAGATGAGGTCATGAGGGTGGGGCCCCACGGTGTAGCTTTATAAATGGACTTCAGCTACGTGCCTGCCCGGCTTCGCCATGGGGTGGACTGTACTGACTTGCCCAGTTTGTCCCTTAGGTGTCCCAGTATCCCACTGCCTGCCTCCTTCAGTTACAGCAACAGAAAACTGTCACATTCAGTGGCCCAAGGTTATTTAACTATGACACGGAGATTCAAAGTCATAATTTGCAGCTAGAACAAAGAATGGCTTCCATCACTACTAGTGACAAAATACTTGAAGAAATCAACTTCCTGGAAGAAGTCAGAGAAACAGCAACACAGAGGAAGAGCACACATGTAAAGGTCAAAGGACAGCTTGTGGGAGTCAGTTCTCTCCTTCCTCCATGTGGGACCAGGGATTGAACTCAGGTCTTCAGGTTTGGCAGCAAGCGCCTTTACCTGCAACCTGCAAGTTATCGCCCCGGCCCAAAGGCTACTTTTTTCTAACGCTAGGCTTGAACCCCGGACCTTGCGTATGTTAGACAAGTGCTCTACCATTGGCAGCCATTCCTGAACCTTTTTCATATTTTTTATTTTGAGACACGATCTCACTCAGTTGTCCAGACTGACCTGGAACTCACTCTACAACCCAGGCTGGCCTCCTGCCTCAGGTTCCTGAGTACCCATGTCATCAGGCCTGGTTCAGGCTTATTCTTTTATTTTTTAAATTTTATTCATTTAAGAAATTTATTCATTTTGTGTGTGTGAGTGTAATGCCTACTTGATAATACAAGATGCACTTGCATGTAAGTGCATCTATGTCATACAATGCCCATGGAGGACAGAAGAGGGTGTTGAATCCTTGGAACTGGAGTTATGGATGGTTGTTAGCTGCTGTGTGAGTGCTGGGATTTTAACCTGGGTCTTTGTAAGAGCAGCTAGCGCTCTTAACCACTGAACCATCATTCCAGGCCTTATTTATTTTTATTTTATGTGTACAAGTGTTATGCCTGCATGTACGTAAGTGCACTTGTGTCGTGCAGTGTTGGAAGAGAAGAAGACCTTGGATCCTCCGGAACTGGAGTTATGGGCCATTGTTAGCCATCATGTGAGTACTGGGATTTGAACTTGGGTCTTCTGCAAGGAACACCAGTGCTCTTAACTGTTGAGCCATCTCTCCAGCCCTCAGGCTTATTCTCAACATGGTTAAATGTAGCAACCTCTACACATACTAAGAGCACACAGTTCCATGTATGAAGTGCTCCCTCATGTGTGATCATGATGTAGATGTGAACATTCTTGTTCATACATAGAAATTTCTAGAAAGGAACAGCAGAACTCATGCAAGAGTGTTTTTTTAGGGAGGGACACTAGCAGCGAGGCCATTTTTCGTGGTGCATTCTGGTATATATTCCAGTCTAGAATTATGTGCATCTGTAATTGACTTAGATACACACTTGATAGCAGAGATGGGGTGTGACTCTGTGCGTGAGGGGATGGGTGTTCAGGCATCACCGTTAGGGAATCAGGGAGGCAGAGAAGGATCACACCTACACACACTCAGAATTCCTCAGTTCTCAGCAGCTTAAGGGGGTTGTGTGGTATGGTGGGAACACCCACGGTTCCATGCCTGAACCCTTCTCCTCTGCACTCCCCTGTGACCCCGTCTGCCACTGTCTAGACATGGGGATAACAGCCCTCTCACTCACGGGGGAACGTAAGGTGATGACTGTGAATGGCCAGCTGTCTCAGAACCCCCTCCCTCTCCTGGACAGCGGGCTCTCTTGCTACCTGGAGCAGGGTCAGTGCCCTCCCTTCCTGTGCAAAGCGCTAGTCACAAAGCAGCTGGGGTGGGTGCAAAATGACAGCCTCAGATAGGCTGGCTGGGAAATGGCGTGCTTCTCCAACCACAAACACCCCTGTGTTTCTCTCCAGTATGAGGAGGCGCGGGGGGGGGGCGTGCGTGTGGGGGGACCATGACACCAAGCTCATCTTAGGCGTTGTATTCCAGGGCCTCTTGGCCACCATGCCCTCGGGGTGGAGAGTTCACTTCGGGGGGCTGGGGTTGTCTTACCTTGCGTGACTGAGGTGTGAGGCTGTGCTTCTGAGTGTCTCTTCGATTATCTGGCTGTGAGAGAGTAGAGCTCACAGGCCATAGGGAGCCACTGAAAGTTCTTGAAGTAGGCAGGGTTTATTCAGAACCAGCTATAGGAAGCATGACTGGCAGAGGGGGAGGTGATGGGGGAGGAGTGGGTCCTCACACGCCACCTGCTCAGTCCAATTTCCCCAGCATTATTGTCGTCTTTACAGTAATTCCGTAAGCAGGACAGAGTTATTGTTATGCCTATTTTACTACTGAGAAAATGGGGCCCCAGAGAGGTGGTAACACAGCTTTTGTCGCCCAGCTTGCCCTGGCAGAGGTGGAGTGGAAAGCCACGCTGTGCCCCTCCCCAGGATCTGCGGGCTTCCTCTGCACCTGATTCCTCTAGGAGGTATTTTTAGCTGGTTGGTGTCATTTTGATTATGCCTTTTACTAAAAGGTTTTGGTACCCATCTCGGGATGCTATTACTAATGCTGAGACTCCTGGTCCCCACCTGCACTGGCTGGATTTTCTGCTGGGTCCCCGGGGCTGCCATCTGACTTCTGTGAGTGGGGCTGGGAATCTTTGGGCATCTTGCAGGCAGAGCTCTTCGTGGGACACTGCTATGCTTTCAGGGCCCAGCCCCAGACACATAATAGGTGCTTAGTAAAGACAGTGCTCACCCAGTCATGGAGTGATGCTGATGCTGTCAGAGTATCACATTCTTCCTGCTGTGCGGGAGAGCAAGGGCAAGAACCATGTTTCCTTGACAATGATGCTCCCTGTGGGTGGGGCGATTCACCCACACAAGTGCTGGACTCAGGCACCTCTGCAGAGTCTTTCTAGGAGTGATGTGGTCTTCCAGTTGGACCCCAGTTCTTGGTGGTCTCTTTGTCAAAAACTCCTTTTTTAAACAATATTTTATTATTTTTATTTTATGTGTATGAGTGTATTGCCTATATGTATTTAAGTGCACATGTGTCGTGTAATGCTTATTGAGGCCAGAAAAGGATGTTGGATACCCTGGAACTGGAGTTACAGACAGTTGTTAGCCACCATGTGGGTGCTAGGAACCAAACCCAGGTCTTCTGCAAGAGCAGCCTGTTCTGTTACCCGATAAGTCATCTCTCCAGCCCGGTTGTCAAAAACTCTGAATTGTTTATGTGCTCCACTTTGGTCTGGTGGAGCTACTTGTTCTCTAGACACAGAGGTCCCCAATTGGGTCCTGACACTATATCCCAGCCCCCCAGGTCCCTGGGAAGAGCTCCTTCCTTGTCTGGGGAAGCTGTGTGTGTGATGGCTAGACAGCTGCCCCTGGAGCCTGGTCAGGATGGGGCTTCCTTTCCTTCTGCCCACAGCCTCACTGCACAGGGGTAACTGTCTGGACCGTGATGGTGGGAATGGAGAAACACAGGAAAATTAGAGTGTTGAGAGGGACTCAGAATCCACAGATTGGAGGTGAAAAAGGAAATTAGAAGTAACTAGGAGAAGACACAGGACACAAGGGCTGCCATCTTTTGTGCCTGGCTGGTAATAGAGAGACAGGAGGTACCCTCCCCAGAGGGTCTGTTTGAGATATATCAAGAACACCGTGCTTGCAGGACGGTATGTGTGCACATGTGTATGTGAGCATGTATTCTGAGGGGAGGAGGAGGCCCAGTGATGGTCTGGTGGATTCTAGCTGTAGCTGAGTACCTGTGTGAAGTCTGTGCCCAGCCGGAGGCCTAGCTACAAAGGGGCTCTTCAGCCCCAGCCTTCTGGCAGGGGCCAACTTCTTCAGCACCTGCTGAGATTTATGGGTGTCTCCAGAGGGCTGCCAGCAGGAGGCCAGGAGGAAGGCAGGGCCTCTGGGTTGTTTTCCCAATGCTGAGGAATCAGAGGGCAGCGTCAGCTTAGTCCAGCTGGAGGGCAGCCAGCACAGCTGAGCAGAGGGATGGGTCCTGCTAAGTCGGGGATCTCAGAGAGTTGGGTTTGGGGGGCTTGGACCCTCCCTGAACTTACAGATGGGGGAACTGGTTAGACTGGGGAAGTGACTTTCTCAAAGTCCCATAGGACATCCAGGCTCTAGTCAAGACCCGAAGCAAGGCTGGCAGGGGAGGAGGGCAGGGACCTGGAACCAAGAATGACCACTTGCTGAAATGGCCTCATTGATGAATATCCTTGTTGACTGTCCCAGTGGAAGCAAGGGCCATGTGAATCAGTTACTGTTCTCATTGTTGTGACAAAAGCAGCTTATCTGAGAAAGTGCTGATTTTGGCTCACGGTTTGAGAGTACAGTCCATCATGATGGGGAACACATGGAGGCAGGACGGAGAGGCAGCCGGTCCTATCACCTGTGGTCAGGATGCAGGGAGAGATGGATGCCTGTGCTCAGCTCTCTTTCTCCTTTTTAGTTTTTCAGTCCTGACCCTCAGTTTATGGGTCACCCACATTTAAGGTGGGCCTTCCCACCTCAGTTAACCTAATCTAGAAGATTCCTCACAGGCAGTTGGAGAGATGGCTCAGTGGTTAAAAGCACTGGCTGTTCTTGCAGAGGACCTGGATTCAGTTCCCAGCATCCACATTGCAGCTGTCTATAGGTCCAGTTCCAGAGGATCTGATGCCCTCTTCTGGCCTCAGTGGGCAACAAGAACACACGTGATACATAATACACACACAGGGGCAGAACACTCATACACATAAAATAAGAATAAGTATAAAGAAAGGTTTGTAGTCATAGATAATCCCATAGAGGAAGGGCCATAGACTAAGTGATCTAGATCCTGTTAGGTCAATGAAATAAATCATTTTACCTTGTGTATATGGTTGATGGCTCTGTCCTAAGTAGCCTCGACAAGTCTTTTAAAAATATTAAAAATTACATTTATGTCTTTATTTATTAATTATTTATTTTGTGTGTGCACATCACAGCACATATATGGAAATCAGAGGAAAACTTTCAGGAGTCAGTTCCCTCCTTTCATTAGGTTGTGTGCCTAGGATTGAACTCAGGTCATCCGGCCTGGCAGCAAGCACCTTTACTCACTGAGCTATCTCGATGGCCCCAAAACAAGCCTCTTATTGAACGCATGCACCAAGTCAGAATACCTGGGCAAGTTTCTTTTTCTCATACTTTAAGACATCCAGGGGGAAGGAGTTCAGGCCTAAGAGAGAGACTTTCCATGTTACCAGGGACCTGGGCTCTTTCTGTCTCTTCCCTCCGGTTGCTTTATGACATGATTTTTTCCTCACGAATCCAAAAGGCTGCTGTTCCTCTAGCCTTTTTGGTAAGAAGGAAGTTCAGAAAATGGCTGAAGACCTGTGCTCATGGAAGCTGTCCTTTTAAAATCAGAAAACACTCTAGGTTTCCTAGAAGTATCCTGATAGCATGTTGGCCAAAGCCTTGCTTTTTATTTTTAACTTCTCTTAGGGCAAGATCTATCACTTTGGCTGTTTGCTGTCCGTTGTTGTTTTATTTGATTAAATAAAAATCCCCTTTGTGAGGGAAATGCCGTAGGAGGTAATTCTTACTAGGCTATGAGTGACAGGTGCTAGTTTAGCCACTTCCTAGGAGGGTGGTTAACTGTGTGGGGGTGAGGTGCAGGGTGACAATCTTATTCCCCAGGTCAGAGCGAGGGGCGAGCTAGGGGTTCCAGCCCCAAGTCCAGTGCTCTGTGCCCTCCCACAGCACGGCTCACATCCGTGGCCGCTCGTGCTGGGTCCTAGTGGGTGCTCAGAGTCAATCTGCAGCTGAGGGCAGCTGCTGGGTGGCTTAGGCCATTTATAAGAATCTCTTCCAGTCTTGGTGTGATGACCCTGGGGCCTCTTGCCTTCAAAGTCATGGTAGTATCAACATACAAGTGTGTGTATAGCCGTGGCCTTGGGCAGCCACAGCCTCTGCACTGCCTGCTGAAGGGCCTTGAGGATAGCGTGCCTGACAGATGGCTTCAGAGCAGGGGCTCTTGACAGCCTGGAGCTCACAGGGAGTTCAGCTCTCCCGGGCCCAAGCCTGAGGACTGTGCTTGCTAGGGTGACCTCAGAGGGCAGTGTCTCTTTAGCAGGACGGGCATGCAGGACAGGCTCTGCGACCAGCACACTGGGTGGGGATGAAGGAGGCAGAGTACCATGTGACTTCTCATGTTTCAAGTGACTTCGACTGACCTGCAGGTCCCCAGCCCCTCAAGTCCTAGCTCCAAGCCCCAAAGACAGCCAAGGGTGGCTGGGCAGGTCACAGGACACCATCAACACAGCATTAGCATGTTGATACCACCACCAGCCCTGAAGGCAGGAGGCCCCAGAGAGGCCACACCCAGGCTGGAAGAGGTCCCTGGAGCTCTCTGGAGCTGCCCCACTTACAGCCTCCCACATTGTCTTCAAGGAAGACCCACTTTCTAGAAGGTCGTGTTTCTGGCCAGCTGTGTGTCCTGCCTCAGGCCGAAGCCCAGGTTTTCTAGGAACACACCAGCACCCCTCTGTACGGTCCTCTGCCAGCTGAGGCTGGGGGTGGCTCCTGGAAGGGGCTCAGCTAAGGGCAGAACCAGACAGGGTCAGTGGCAGACAGCAGATCCGACACAGAGACGGTGACACCAGTGGCTCCTGCAGGTGCATCTGAGACGGCAGAAAGGCACGACTCCCAAACTCTTTGTTTAAATAAGAAACCCAGACGAGCGGTGAGGTTTATTTTTACCTCCCGGTGTGTGGGTGGAGAGGTGCTGGCCTCACAGAGAAAGTGGCAAGCCGTGTACCCGGAGGAGGCAGAGACGTGGACAAGCACGGTCGGCCACAGAACAGGACCCCCCGTCAGAAGGCTGTGCTCCTCAGGAGGGACACACTAGCTTTGTCAGCAATCACATTTACAAGGACACTTTGATTTATTTACTATTTTTTGCAGTGCCGGAGATGGAACTCAGGCCCTCACGTTCCGGCTAAGCGTTCTGCTGCTGGGCCACATCCCCAGTCCTCTTTTTACTTTCTTTTTGAGACAGAGTCTCACTAAGTTGTTCAGGCTGGATTTGAACTCACCCTATAGCCCAGACATGTCTTGAGCTTTTGATCCTGTAGCTTGGCCTCCGGAGTAATTAGGATCATAAACCTGGTATCACCAGACTCCACACAAAGCGGGTTGGAGCCTGCCCTCTACTCTACCAGCATCGTGACTGTGGAGACTCAGCCTTATCCAGGGCTCCATCAGTCAGCAAAGAGGGTGTGATGGGAAGAAACTCAGATCCGCCATTCCTACCAGGTGGAGAGTGCCTAGTGTGCGGCTGTCCACTGCATCCTTATGTACGAGGGAGGGATTATCCTGGTTGCTGCTTTGTGCAGGAGGAAACAGATTCACATTGTCACAGCTCACCCAGGGTCACAGCCATAAAGCTGAGGGCTACACATGTGTGGATTGGGACAGCGGCCTCTGTGGGGATCCCAGACCGGAACAGGTATATCAGTGTCTGTTGTCATAGGACAATTCTCCACAGACAACTTACAGCCTTTAGGCTGGGAGTCCAAAATGGGCTCAGGTAGAAGCTAAACTCGGGGAATAGAAGACCCTAAGGCACGATTCCCTCTCCTTCCTCTTCAGCTTCTAGAAGCAGCCGCGTGTCCTTGAGTAGTGGCCCCATCCTCTAGCTTTAGAGTCAGCCCTGTAGAATTCTCCTGTCTTACTAGCTCCCGTCCCTGTCCCTTCCCATCACTTACAAGGACCTGTGTAAGAACACAGAGACGCCTACATGACCCAAGGCCATCTCCTCATCTCAAAATCCTTAACTTATCTCCCTTAGAAGAAGTTTCTTTATTGCATGAAACGCAAGCACAGGTTTTTGGGTTATAAGGTGAGTGTTGCAGGGTGCACTGTCCTGCTAACAGCGGCCTTAGCTAGAGTCTGGCTTTGGAGGTAACAGTCACCCACCCCTCAGGACAGTTGTTGGGGAGAAAAAAGCAGAGGGGCAGACTTCATTTCAAGGGGTCTGAGGACCCCTGCCAGGGAGTTTCTAGCCTCTGGAGACCCCAGCAGGGGACTCCGAGGGACTCACAGGCCTTTCAGGGAGACAGTGCAGATTTTGTGTGTGTGTGTATGTGTGTGTGTGTGTGTGTGTGTGTGTTGGGGGATACTTGAAACCAGCTTAGAATTCAGGCTCCAATAGACCAGGGTTCAAATCCAGTCTCTACTTCCTCCCAGCCCCTTGGCAAAGTGACGATGGGGACATAGGAGTGGCTGCAAGGGAGGAAACAAACATGCTTCCTGTGACCCCGTTTCATCTTCACCACAGCCTCTGCTAGTGGGAACAATAGCTCAGAGAGGTCAAGCACTGTTCTTGAGATCACACAGCTACTAAGACAGGATAGGCGTTCCCAGGTTGTAGGATTTCAAACCAGGCACAATGTGATTCTCTCCGTGGGTAGCTACCACGACTGCATGTAGGCAAGATTTCCTTTAAATCCACTGACTGCTTTCTAACTTAATGCATCTCTTTTAAAATGAAGGTTTATAAGCTCCCATAAGTAGGAAATCACAGAATTCATAGGCTAGTTATATATATTTTTATAAGGCACATTAAAATGAATTTGTCACTATATAAGTAAAAGACCTTTGTCTGAAGATTCCATAAAAAGTCATGTTATAGGTGTGTGTCTAATCTGTCTCTCAGGGATGGGCTATTCACTTGTTTCCCTAGACCATAATGCTATCATGTCATCATAATATAATGCATAATGTCATCATGATCTGAGCCCTCCCACCACCTTTCTAGTCATCAGATGGAGGCCCCAGGCCCTCCCCTGCACCCGCGGCCCCTTTTGCTCACCTCTAGGCCCTCTGACCTGGCTCCTCTGTTGTATTGGTTGCCTAGCCAGAAATCATCAGGATTTGAACCCAGACCACGAGTTCTTAATCCCTGTATCACTTTGCTTTAACGTCAGGTCTCAGCCAGGTCTGTGAAGGAGATTAGCTTTCAAATGAAGCAAGAAAAGGATTGATCAGTTTTCCCAGGAGCCCCAAGCTTGGCAGATAGACCAGAGTTTTATCAAGTTGATGCCACTCTGTGTGTGTGTGTGTGTGTGTGTGTGTGTGTGTGTGTGTGAACCTGTGAGCTTCATGTTCCTTTTCTTTATCACAATGTGAGTCACTTACCCTCTGAGAAGTCAGAGCACAGACCAGGTTGTATTAATTTTAACTTTTCCCAGGAATAGGGAAGAATAAACAATTTTGATTTCCTGTTTCAGAGGACTGGGGACCCCACAAAGGCAGCTAGGCTGGTGGTGGTCGCCCAGATAGGAGGAGGAGCCTGTTGCGGGGCCCGGCTCCTCTCAGTGGCTCTGCTTGGTGATAATCTTCCTTCAAGGCTCAGGGTGAACTCACTTCTCTAAGGGGAGCGGGGAAGCGACAGCGACTTTAGCTCAGAGTGGCCTCTACAGCTAGTTGGCCTCCATTCGAACTCTTTTTGACTAACTGGATGACTGCAGACAAGCAGTGTCCTCACCCTGTGCCTCAGTTTCTTCATTTGTAAAATGGGGCGAAGAACAGAAGGGTCCTGGCCTGCCTGAGGTGAGGAGTGATAGGCCACACAGAGTGGAGGAGGGGAGCTACCTACCGAACAACTGTTGTTTTGCAACCAGACAGATCTGGATTTGGATCCTGCCACCAGCACTAATGACTGCAGTTGGGAGGCAAGTACCTTGACAGCTCTGGACATCAGCTTCTTTTTCTAGAAATGGGCTTTGCTGACATCCTGGCTTGTAAGGTGTTGAGCACTCAGGGAGCAGGGTGTGGGGTTAAGGGCTTAGCCCAGGCCTCGTGAAATGTTGGCACCTTGCCCCGGACCTGCCTGCCCTGGGATTGGCAGATGCCCTAGCCAGGATCTCCGAGACTGCTGACTGTAACCCTCCCCAGCCTTGTGGGTTGCAGCTGTCTTACCCCACTCATACAGATCTGGCCTCTGCCGTCTGAGGGCAGGGCGGAAGTGAGGCGGGCAGCCTGCAGCTTCCCCTTTTCTGCCCTGCTGCCATCATCTGGGCCTCCTTCCCCCTCAGAGACTCAGAGGAGAGGACAGCTCACCATGGCCTCCCGCACAGCAGGGGTCCGCCAGACCTGCTGTTGTTTCAACGTCCGAATCGCAACCACTGCCCTGGCCATCTACCATGTAGTAAGTATTTGGGTGGCTGGGGGATGTGTGTGTGTGTGTGTGTGTGTGTGTGTGTGTGTGTGTGTGTATGTGTGTATGATCAATAGAGACCCTATAACACGAGGAATACTGCTTATCACCTCTCTGCGGGATCCTGGACAAAGCCTGTGGTGCTCTGGGCCTCAGTCTCCCCCTGTTGAATGGGGAGGAATAGCACTGTGACTGTGAAGGTGCAGAGAGACACACAGCTGAGAAAGTGCTCCGGAGGCCAGCAGGTACGAAGAGTTCCGTCTGGGATTATTTCAGGCTGTGAGGTCACACAGGTCTGTTCCAGTGCTTCCCCGAGTCCGTTCCAGGGACTGCAATCTTGGTTCATGCCTTTGAGCTTCCAGTTCAAGACAGGGAGGACAACTTGAGATCGGTGCTAACACTGCCTGTGACTGGCCTGGCACTAGCCCCTGTGGAACATTTAAGAGGCAACATGGAGCTGTTGGGTGCAGCAAGCGTGAAGCCTTAGCTCCTGTCCTCTCACAGAGGGACCCTGTCCAAGTCACAGATTCAGAGTGACCCAAGGTTGGGGTCCCTGTTCTGCTCAGATCTATATACAACCCCCATCCCTGGCCACACCCAGCTTCTAGAGGCCCAGACACCTTCCTGCTTCTGTGAGTCAGGGCCTGTGGCTAACAGTTCTCTCCTGGGCCTGGAAGAGCTTCCTCAAATCAGCCCAGATCCGCAGGCTGCTGCGGACTGCTGCACACCATGGATCCTGACTACATCTGCGTCTGGTGGCAGGGTGGCTAGACTGTGTCTAGAGCCAGCTCTTTCTGCAGGCCCTTTCCCCAGCCTTAGCTGTGCAGCCTTCGGCAACTTGTTGAATGTCTCCGAGCCTGTCTCCTTAGATAAGAGATGAAAATGAGATAAGAGATAAGAGCTGTGTAACAGGGTTGCTGTGAGTGTAGAGTTGGTATCTACCAAGTCCACAGGACAGTGCATGACACTGCTATTTTATGAATTGTCTCAGACATGATTCTACTGGTACCTTGGAGTCCAGCTAGAGGCTGGCATGGGGACGGGGACTCAGAGGTTGTCCTGTTTAGCCCCAGCCAGCACTGGAGACTAGAGAGGCGATGGTACTCCATTGTCCTCACAGTGAGTGAGGTCTCTGAGATGACGCAGTGCTCTGAGAAGGATAATGTGAGGTGGGTCCTTATGCTGGTTCCTGACTTGGAATTGTTTCCCCTTCTAGGAGCCATGGACTGAGTTGGGTTTCCAACTCGGACATTTCCTGGGTGCAGAGGGGTCACTGAGCGGCTGCAGGGGGGCGGAGGGGCCGGCTGTGGCTGGGGTCCCTTGCTCGGCTGCGCTGGCCGTCACTTTCCTCCCTTTCGAGGAGCGGGAAGCAGCTTCTGTGTCTCATTTTCTGATATCTCAGTAAAGGTGAACCATGCTAGGTTAGCAACAACAACAAAAAGTCCCGGGTAGGCTGTGTTGTGTGACTCTCGAGGTTTCCTCACGCCATCCTCGTTTGTGGATGGATGAGCCATGTCCCGTGTCCATGGAGACCTGGAGAGAGTGGGCCAAGAGATGAGTGAAAGCTTCTTGGAGGGTGTGCCACAGGCAAGCAGGGCGGGGTTTGACTGCAGTGTGGGTGAGCAGAAGAAGCAGGTGTGCAAAGGTGTGATGTGCCGCTTAGAGGTGGGGGGTGGGAGGAGAACGTGACAAGCTAAGCCTTTAAACCTTCCCTAGGTGCACTGCGGATATTTGGGGTTGGCTAGCTCTTTGAAAGGTAGGTACCAGTAATCAGCCCCTAGCCACCATTCACGCCCCTAGACATTCATGACTGCACAGGCTGGAGAACTGCTGTGCAGCTTGTGAGCTATGGGAAGGCATGGAACGTTCTAGAACTACCAGGAGCATCAGAGCAGAGGAGGAGCCTGGAAGCCAGACACCTAGTTCTGGGGCTCACCTCTGAGTTAGGGCCCCTAATTTATCTTTCTTCCCTCTTGGCAAGAGATCTCATTCTTTCCCACAAGGACAGGGCTGGGGGCTTTCCTTGGGTCCAGCAGGCTGGCGGCAGGTGTGCTAACAGGACCTCAAACATCTGGACGGAAAAAGAGAAGCCTCTGTCCAGATGTACCAAGAACCCATGCTGGCGTCATCTGGGACTAGCCATGGGTGACAAATGTACGTTGTGAGCTATTTTGAACTCGGCCCCTGTGGGGAGGGTTAAATCTGGCCATTGATGGCTGAGATGTGGCCACGCTTCGTGAAGATGGGGGAAGGGTGAAGATTACCGGAACGTCATCCTGACCAGCAGGGTGCCTACCGAGGGGTCTTCAGGATCTGCTCCCAGGATGTTCCAGGTACCCAGACTTACACACACAAGGGGAAGCCAGAGCACTCTCTTTAGGTAGCCTCTTGAGTCCTGGCTTGTCCTCAGGACTCTAATGTCCTCTAGTGTCCTAAGTCAGTGGCAGGAGTGGTGAGGAGGAGGGGCTCCACAGACCCACTGGTGGGGAGATCTCTGGCCTCTTTTCCTGTGTTCCTGCATTCTATCCCTGAATGCGTTATCTATGTTGGTGGGGGTGTGGGGTGGGGGACTGGCATCTGCTGTGATCAGAAAAACCTACAGACTCTAACTGTAGAAACCGAGACACACTAGAACACATCGAGGAAGTGGAGTAGTTGTAACAGTGCCTGTCATTGGCTTGTGGACTGTGAAAACTGTAGTTTTTCCACGTTTCCGTATTTGCTTTATTTTATTTGTTTGAGGTGGGGTCTTGCTATGCAGCTGCGCTGGTCTGGAACTCCTAATCCTCCTGCTTCGGTCTCCCTAGCGCTGGACTTGTAGGTGTGCACCACCACATCCTGTTCATGAGCTGCTTACTTTCTCTCACTTTCCTTCCTTCCTTCCTTCCTTCCTTCCTTCCTTCCTTCCTTCCTCCCTCCCTCCCTCCCTCCCTCCCTCCCTCCCTCCCTCCCTCCCTCCCTCCCTCCCTCCCTCCCTCCTTCCTTCCTTCCTTCCTTCCTTCCTTCCTTCCTTCCTTCCTTCCTTCCTTCCTTCCTTCCTCTCTCTTCTTCCCTCCTTTCCTCTCTCTCTCTGTCTCTCTGTCTCTCTGTCTCTCTCTCTCTCTCTCTGATGGAACCTAGGGCCTCACACATGCTAGGCAAGCATACCACCATCAAGCTACATGCCCAGCCCTCTTTTTATTTGTATATAAGAGCTTACTAAGTTACCCAGGCTGTCCTTGAACTTGTGATCTTCCTGCCTTGGCCTTCCTATCCGCTGGCATTTACAGGCCTGCACCGCTAGGCCCATTACATACACTACTTTTCAAAGTAAATATTTTGTTTTAGTACTTACACAAAATTGCAGATATAACACAGAGAGCTCCCGTGTGCCCTGATCCTAGCTCCCCACGGCCTGGGTCTCCTGTTAGTGGAACACATCTGTGACGACAGCCAATCAGTACCCATGCCGATTGTTAACTAGAGCCTGTATTTCCTCAGCTCTCTCTACTGTCTTTTCTCTGTCCCATCCGGGACATCCGTTGCCTTCTCCATCGTCTGGGTGGTGGCAGGCTCCCTGGCAGGTCTCCTGGTAATGATGACCAGGATGACTCTGAGTTCTGTTGGGGGTTTTGTGGACAGATCCCCAGTGGGATTTGCCTGGTGGGCTATTATGTTGAACGCGGACTCCTGTGTACCTGAGAGGATAACCAGGGATGTAGGGCGTATGCTCAGTGCATCGTGCAGAGCGGATGTGTAAGCCATGCTACTCATCAACACTGATGGCAACCTTGACAGTCCGGCCGCCATCTCCCTTGTAGAGTTTTCTTTCTAGCCCTCCCATGTTGCCCCGTTTGGGGGGATGCCACTTTGTACAGACCGTGTTCAGGGAGTGGGGAGCAAGGTTCTGCCTCTGGAGGGCGGAATGACCACACAGAGTACTGGAATTTCCTCATCGGATAATTGTCTGTTCCTCTATTCATCATGTATGTACGTGATGTGTTGGCATATTCTGCAGGGACTCACGGACATGCGCTGTATCTTGGGGTTGTGACTGGTGCTGCTTTATCTTGTTGCTGGAGCACTGCTTTGTAAACAGAAAAGCAGGTGGTGCACACTTTGATGTGTGCAGACATTGGCTGGATCTGGGGGCAGATCTACTGTCAGACACATCTTAGGCACCCAACTCTGGGCTCCAGACAGGCCCTCTGCTTCTCGGCCCCTGCCCTCCTAAGGCTCTAGCTGGCTGTGGATAAGCTGAGTTTATTGCCATGAATGACACCGGGGTTGTGGTGGACACACACTGGGAGGAGTGGAGACGCAGGGAGGAGTCCTGAGTCCCAAAGTGAGCAGGACTTGGCTTGGGTGTGCTGAGATGAGTCATGCCAGGTTCCAGGAGCCAAGTGGCAAAGACTTGCGGGATGGACAGGGTTCCGAGGCTGACTTAGCAGGAATGCATGCGGTATATGATATGGAGTGAGGAGGCACAGGATTGGTTAGAGTCCCCATGTCTTTAAGGCTTAAAAGGGAGGAATCCACGTGACCCATCGGGAAGGTTCTGACCTGCTCAAGGCACCCTGAGAAGGCACTTGGGGATGGGGTGGGTGTGCCAGGCTTGGAAGTGGCACACAGCACATAGGATACTGAGGGAGGGAACAAACAGGTTCCTCCATGAGCCTCACCTAGTGTGGCCTACCTTTCAGAGAGACCCTGCTCCTCCCTCGGCCTTCTGGGATTTGTTTCTTCTCTATTGCTCTTGAGGAAGTTTCTTCCTCCAGGAAGCCCTTCTGACCTGCCCTCCTCAGAACGCCAGGGTTTTTCCTTTGGCTTAGCATTGGGGCAGTGACTTCTGATGCTTGTCACCCACTGGAGACATGATCTTGAGCAACCAGTTACTTGTCTTTGCTGTCTAGGCCTCAGTCTCTTTGGCTGTTAATTGAGGCCCGTGGTCTCTGTGCCAAAGGTGATTCTTTTGAGGTGTTGGGCCAAGGTGACCCTGATGGTATGGGAGGCAAGTGAATATCCAAGACTGGCCCTGGCAGCCAACCACAGAGGTCATCTTCCTGTTGAAAGCTAGATTATTCAGTAAGAATCTAAAAATCAGCCCCAACTCCCCCATGTGGGAAGTCTCAGCCAAAGTCTGAGACCTGCTGTCTTCCTGCCCGGTGCCCTGGGCTGGACGGAAGCAGGGTCTGATCACCTCTGCTGTGTGCCTTTCCCGGGGATGGAGAGGCTGCAGAGTTAGGTTGGAGTCTTGGACCCTCCTCAGTGCCGTCTTTGGACATCTTGTTTGGAGTGTCTCTGATGTCAGACGGGTGCAGCTGGGGCGGCCCTGGGCTGCTCCCCGCCAAAGAGAGGGAGTGGCACTGACAAGGCTGGCCACTGGCAGGCCAAGCCTCCTCTGTTATCACCTGGTCTCAGCAACCCAGGAAGTAGGGCTTTTATTCTGGGCCCAACAGCAGTGGTCCAGAACGAGGGCTTGGTTCTGAGTTCCCTGGGGAAGTCTGCCTGGGTCTCCCAGGAGACCCGCCTGCTTAAGAAGTAGGCTCAGAAATCCGAGGAGGCAGCTAGCTGAGCTACATGACCCCAGTCCTGCCCAGTAGGCAGTCCAGGGCCGGAAGCTGCAGAACCTGGAGTTCCTCCCCTGTCACCTGGAGGTCAGTGCCCCCAGTGTGAACCCCTCACGATGCACAACTGTCCTGACAGCATCCATTCTACAGAAGAGAAAACTGAGGCTCAGGGAAGCCAAGCAGCTCTGTGGCTCATGGTAGATAAAGAGCAAAAGCCCTGTTCTCTGTTCTAGATGGGGAGAGAGGATGTAACCATGTTCCTGGCAGTGATGGGCTGGGGTCAACTGTTACATCTGGCAACTTCATTCCTGTAAGCAGAGCCAGCATGAAAGAGTCAATATCAGCATCATCTGTAAAACGGGAAAAGTGGGGGTCCTGACAGAGCCTCAGAGGACGGACAGGAGGGTATAAGAGAGGGAACGGCAGCATTCAGGGGAGGGGCTGGCATGTAACAGATGCTCTATAATAACAGCCGTCATGATGCTTACTGATGTTGGGGGTGGGGAGTCTTCACTCTGAAGATTGTTCACGTAAAACATACCTCAAAAGGGGGTAAGACAGAGTTCGTTCTGGAGACAAATATAAGTGGCTACGGACGGGGCACGCATACTCAGGTTACTCCATAGCCATGTCCCAACATAGTGGCAGGTTTATAAAGTTTTTCTTTTTATAGAAACAGAACAAGAAAAAAAAAAAGGTAAATTGACACACTTTTTTAAAGCTTTGGTGGAAACATCGGGTAGGCTGCTTATAGCAAAGTAGGAAAATCTCCCCTGTGGGCCTCAGATGCTATCTGATGACATTCTTAGCCTAGGGGTCTGTTTGCACATCCCAGACGAATTTACCTAATAGTCACAAGACTGCTAGGTCAAAGGCAGAGTGGGAAATAAATAGCAATTTATGGGGTAACCCAAGAGAAGTTGGCTCTGGATTTGTAACATTCCAACGCTCCACAATCATTGAATCCCATCAGTCAGTCAGTCAGTCCTATAGTGTGTTTAGTGTTTAATGTAGCTGTGACTTTTTTTCTGGACACTTTAGTTAGCAAGATAAATAGGAAGTGGGGTGTGAAATTGCTTGAAATGTGCAAGAAGTAAAGGTGACCAATGAGACGAGCAGAGCCTGGAGGACAGTGCCACATGACTGCCCATGAAGGGGGATCTGAAGGACCTCCCCAGACAGAACATCCCTGCCATTCCCCGGCCTGGTGTGCCTGCCCTGTTCCTGTGCCTTCAGGAGGCCCTGCCTCCCTGTCTTCCCATCTAGTGAACAGCCTTACTGGGGAGGGGCTCTCCAGCTGGCCTGGTCTCAGCTGAGGGCCTGTGCTCTGGGTACAGAACATCCTGAGCTGCTGATGGTAAACTGCATCCTGAATCCTTGATGCCTCTCTGATCTGTTGCTCTTGGGGCCTTTGTATGTGCTGTGACTTCTCTGAGGGCTCTGGTCAGCCCTGTGAATGCAGCATATCACTATGTCTCCATCCCGCCCGTATCTTCTCCAGTCACATCATTCCTGTCCTGTTGTGTGCCTGGAACCTTGTGGCCCCGAATCTTGTTTGATGGGAGGAGTGCCTCAGTTTCCTGGTTGGGGCTCACACACTCCGTCTTTCTTTCACATCATCCACTGTAACTGCATCGCCTTTTCAGTGATGCTTGCTTCCTCTGAGACTTCCCTGAGCCCCTAGAGACCCCAAGCTCCCTGAGTGTCCCCAGAGCCTACATGCTGAGTCTCTGTGCTCTGTGTCACAGGCTGGTGCAGCAGCTAGCTTGGCCTGAGTCATCTTTGCAAGTACTGAGGCCTGGCACACAGCAGGTGTTAGCCTATCTCTAGGGCCCTGATTGTTGTAAACCATTTGTTAACCTATAACTTACCCCTAGAAACATGTAGGCATCCTAAGTACAAATTACAATGAACTTACCAAGAGACTGTCCCCTGAGTCTCTGGGACGTCTCATGCCCTGGGCTCTGTGACTGTCCTCACCTATGCAGTAGAGTTCGGAGTTCCTGGGGTGGTGTTTTCTTGGCTTCTGGCTTTGCCTTTAGTCTCAGCCAGCTCAGCGGATCTCCTTGTGAGCCTCTGGGTCGCATGTGTCTGTTTCTCTTTGGGGACCACACTTGGGTTGCATCTGGCTTGTGGCTTCTAGTTCCAGCTCCAGACTGTTCCTGCGAACCTGTGTTTCTTATTCCATATAAGTACTCCAGAAGTTCAGCTCATCTTTCTGGGTGTCCATCTTTTAAAAAAAATTGTTTTTATTTTATGTGTATCAATGTTTTCCTTGCGTATATGAACCGTTGAGCAGTGCCTATGGAGGCCAGAAGAGGGCGTGGGATTCCCTGGAACAGGAGTTATGGGTGGTTGTTAGCAGCCATGTGGGTGCTGGGAACCAAACCTAGGTCCTCTGCAAGAGCAGCCAGCGCTCTTAATATGAGCCATCTCTCCAGCCTAGTTACCATCATTCAGCATGGTTAGATTTTTGCCTCATTGTGTCCTCACGTTCACTCTCTGAGGTGGGAGGGTTCTGCTTTCTCGTCTATAATTGGGGAAACTGAAGCACAGAGAAGTTAAAATGGCCTAGGGAGGGCCCCACAGGGCACTGTGGCCGCAGAAGCTTCCCTCCCTCTCTCCTCCCTCCCTCCCTCTCTTCCCTCTTTCTTCCTTCCTTTTCATTTCTTTATTCCTTCTCCTCCTCCTCCTCCTGCTCCTCCTCCTCCTCCTCTTCTTCTTTGGCTATAGAGCACAGGCTTGCCTCCAACTCTCTGTATAGCAAAGGATGACCTTGAACTCCTGATCCTCCTGACTGCTCCTCCCAAGTGCTGGGATCATAGGCCTGCTCCACCATGTCTGGTTTGGCGCCCTGGGCTTTTAACTGAGATGTGTGAGCCAGGCAGTGAGGAAGGAAGGGTTAACCACGCCAGGGCAGGGGTGAGGAGGCCCAGCAGGCAGAGAAGCCAGCTCCGAGGACTTTGGCAGTCAGGTAGCCAGCTGGGTGCAGCAGAGTGTGCCACCAGGGACAGAGTTGTGATGGTATCTGGTGCCTGAGGATGGGCTGGGGAGATAGAGCTCTAGGGGAGCAGCAGGCCACCTCAGATAAAGTGCGACAGGAAGCCGGGGTGGCAGGGGGAGCTTCCTGTAACTGATGCTGTTTCTGGCTCCTTTCTGGGTCCTATTGTGGTATGACTAGTCCTGGGTTCCTAAGGGTGGGCAGGTGGGGTGTGGGGTGATGGGGTGTGAGGATAAACACTGACTCTGAAGGCCGAGTTCCCCAAGGCCTCAGGCCACTCGGCAGGACACAGGGTAGTGTGAGCTGCCTGGGGGTCAGCGCAGGAAGGGCATGGGTGATGGATGGTGCAGGGACACCACTGAGTAAGCTACTGTTACCTGTCAGGGAGGGCTAGGACAGGCTTGGGAGGCCCAGGCATGATTCTTGTTCCGGTAGTATCAGGCCTCAGAGGAGCCCACTGTCTTTATGCAGAGAGTGGGGTTGGGGTTCATTCCCTTGAAATTAACAGGAGGGAGGGATTCTTGCACCCGGGTGGGCTGAGCAATGGATACCACTTGCCAGTCGGGTCCTTTATCTGTGAAGTTGGCTCTGAGAAAGAGGACTTGGGTTTGCCTCTCCTGAAGTCAACAGGGTGGCCAGAGTGGGCCCATCCTTCTGAAGCAGGAGTTGATTTTGTGTCAGCAGCTGTAGGGACAGACACAGTCTCACAGTGTCAGCTTCAACGGGGCAGAATAGAATCTTAGGACTGGGTCAGTGATATGGCTTAGGGGGTAAGGGTGCTTGCTGCCAAGTCTGATGAACTGAGTTCAATCCCTGAAAACCACGTGATGGAAGGAGAGAACCAACTCCTGCAGGTTGTCCTCTGACTTCCACTCCCATGCCATGACCATGTGTGTCCACATACATATACAAATACACACTAAATAAATGTAATGACTTAAAAAAATTTAGAACTAGCCAGCATGAAGCAGAGCTGGTATTTATTAAGCATATTTTAATACTGGGGCTCGAGAGATAGCTTAGTGGTTAAGAGCACTGACTGCTCTTGCAGAGGACCTTGGTTGAATTCCAGCACCCACATGGCAGCTAACTGCTATCTGAAACTCCAGTTTTGGGGAATTTGATACCCTCTTCTGACCTCCACGGGCATTGCATGACACAGGTGCACTCACAAACATGCAGGCAGTACACTCACACACATTAAATAAAAATAATAAAATATTAAGAAATATATTTTAATGCAAAGTTTCAAGCAGAGAGAGAGACAGACAGACAGACAGACTCAGACATGGGTAGTAGCTGCTCATGGAACCAGGTTTAGAAGTCTGCTGTCACTTATAGACCATCTTATCTTAGTGGCTCTCAAGTTACATCTCAAAAGTTTGCTAAGAAACTTAATTTTCTCCCCTTTCTCTCTTTTTGATAAATGAGATTCCAGGGTGGTTCCCAAGGTGTCTTGAGTGGGATTATCACCGGACAAGGCAAAAACAGGAGCCACTATGATCACACACAGGGCTTAGGACATGGTTTTTATTGTAAACAGGATCCCTGGTGAGATTTCTAGAAACAGTTGGGAGAGCAGCGAGGCCTCAAACAGTTGTTCTTAATTGCTTTGGCATTATTTTAAGACGTTTGCGTTTACGCATTCATTTGGTGTGCGGGGGAGCATGCCGCAGCACATGTGTGAGATCAGGGGACAACTTTGCAGAGTCTCTTCTCTTCTTCCACCATGTGGGTCCCAGGAATCAAACTCCGGTGGTCGGGCTTGGCAGCGAGCATCTCCACCCGCTGGGCCAACCCAGTGCGGTTTGGAAGTCCTGAGCCTCCGCTGGAGAGAGGCCTCGGCCAGACTCTGGTGTGAGGACTTCTTTCCTTTCTGTGGCCTCTGATGTTCTATTTCTGTCCTGCTTCATTTGAACCCCAGAGTGATGTCAGCAACATCCGCCTACACGATCGCCCTTATCGCCACCCCATCAGGATGCTGCCCACCATCACCCGTCACCATCCGTATCAGCGGTAGTATTTTGATCACGGGGTCCACAGCGGTTACCTCCCTCTTCCAGCCTGCGCATTGGTGTTTCCTCCAACGCCAGCCCCCATCTCCCTGAAGCCCTGCCACACCATGCTGACTCCAAAGTGGTACAGCCCTTCCCCACCAGCACGCCCACCATCGCTGGCCTCCCTGTCCTGCACGTCTGTCCCCACAGCCAGGGTTGTGCCTTCTCTCTCAGCCTCCTCCTACAACCATGCCCCATCCTGCCACTTCCTTTTCTGCTCAGGGATGCCGGGAGGAAACAATCAGCAGTGTGTGTGTGGGTTCCGGTTGGGGAAGGCAGAGAGGAGTGTGGGTTGGGTGGCCTAGCAGGGCATGGTTTGCAGCCTCAGCCCCGCACTTCGAATTAGGGGACTCTGAGCTGATTCTGTTGCTTCAACAGTCTTGCTATGTGTTCTTGGGCTGATCTCTGTCTGTCTCTGGGCCTCTTTTGCCACATCCCTTCTCTCAGGGCGATCTGTTCTCCTTAGAGGACACCAGACTCACCTGCACTGCCAGGCCCTTGGGCCTTTGCATGTGACGGTCCATTTTCCCCTCTTTTCATCGGAAAACTCCTATGTATCCTTCAAAGCCCCACTCCAGGCTTTCCTGTTGATTAAATGCTTCCTGGTAACAGGGATGTGATCCTCATGAAGGACCCAAATCAACTATTGTTCCTTTCTGTGGCTCTATATACACTCTTACGGCCATTTCCTACAAGGATTGTAGCTGGGTGTGAATGTAAGAGTCACTCAAGGCCAGGCTGAGGTGTTGGTGGAGTTGGGGCTGTGAAGGAGCTGTGGCCTCTGGAGTGGGGTGACAGTCAAGGTGGCCTTGGGGTCCCGGAATGCAATAATACAACATTTATTCGCTGTGAGACAGAGTCTCACATAGCCCAGGCTGGCCTCAAACTTGCTATCTAGTCAGGGTGACCTTGAGCTCCTGCTCCTCTTGCCCCTGCCGCCTAAGCCCTGTGACTACAGGCAGGAGCCACCACGCTTGCAATGGCAGAGAGGGCACCCAGGGCACCCTGCAGTCTAGGCCAGTCTACTACCAACCGAGCCATACCCTGTCCACAGTATTGGGACTTCTAAGGTTTTGACCATCTCCTTTATTAAAGTCTGGAAATGCGTGGTGAACGTCTATGTGGTCTGCAGGACACTGACCAAACTTAGAAGTGCGGATGTGTGCATAAACTCTTCCTGCTGTCTGTGTCTGACCATGGTGCCTGCTCTGGCTGGGGTCTGAACCAGCCGCAGCACTGGCTCAAGGAATTTTGGGGGCAGAAAGGCACTAGAACAGCACCCTGCCCCGCCTTGCTGTGCGACCTCACACAAACGTCCTCAGTTCTCTGAACTTACGAAAGGAACAGAAGAAGCTTAAAAAGCAAGTGGACCCAGGGCTCATCTGGCAAACCGAAGTTGAGATTGTCTTGCTTTGAGCTTCTTTCCAGAACCAGGGACTTCAAAAGTCTCTCCTGCCACACCTGTTAGAAGCTTGTGTTCCTTTCTGAGCCCACTTACAGCTCATCTGTGCTCTGCTTACATAGGCTCCCCGTCCTGACCTGTCCCACTTTCCCTTGCTGGGTGTCCTTGGACAGGTCACCTGACCTCTCTGAATTTACCTGCCTGTAAAAAGGCAATGGCAGGCTCAGGAGGTGCAGGCTACATTGAGTTAGAGACACTTTAAGCATAGTGTCAGGCATGGTGGTACATGCCTTTAGTGACAGCATCCAGGGAGTGCTGTCATTAAAGGTGTCACCAGGAACAAAGTTCCCGGATCTAGGGTCTGGGCTGTAAACCCTCTCTCAGGGCAGTTTCCTGTGTCCCAGCGCAGTACCTCAGGATTGCTGAAGGCCTTTTAGATGAAGCGGAGCCTTTGACTCCCTGTGTACCCGGTAGAGAGATGGCTAGAGAGAGCCTGTTGGCCCTGGCAGGCATTCCAACTGCTCCAAATGAACTCACCCAGCCAAGGCAGACTCTGACATCTGACTCTACTAGGTCCTGGCTCCCCGTAGCCCCAGCTGGCCTGAAACTTGCTATGTAGACCAGGTAGATCATGGAGATCCACCTCCAGAGTGCTAGGATTTAAGGCATGCACCATCATGCCTGGCTCAGCTTAAAGTGTTTCTAGCACAATGCAGTCTGTGCCTCCTGAACCCAGCATTGCCTTTTTACAGGTGGGCAAATTCAGAGAGATCAGGTGACTTGCTCAAGGACACACAGCAATCTGGATCCAAATCCCAGAGCCAGCTCTTCATCCCTTTTCCTGTTCCGTCCCTTTCTGACTCCCTGAACTGGATGTACGATGGCAGAAAGATAAATTGAGATCTATATCTGAGCTAAAAACAAACCAACCGACCCTGAAACCAGCTAGGAGAAACAGATGGAGGCTGTCTGGCTGCCTGTGAGCTCAGCGTGACCTGCTACCTAGAAACAGTGTGAACTCAGGCTGTATTAATAGAGAAAGGACGCCCACTGCAAGGGAGGGGATATCTTGTTCTCCTCGTGGGTAGCTCATTTCTGGGGTGTGTTGTCGTAGGGAAGGGATGCAGAACTTGCTGGAAGATGTGGACTCGTGAGGTCCACGTGGTTGCATGGTGCTGGAGGGCCAGTGTGTGGACAAAACAGGCCCTCTGACATGCTTTTAAACTGGAACTGTGGCAGTTGGGCCTCCCAGTACGCACGTCAGAATTGCTCCTTCTCCATCGTGCTTGGCAAGGGTCCCTGAGGGGACAGACTTGCTTCATTCATTAATTCCTTCCTTCATTCCTTCATTCTCTATATGGGACAGGTAGAAATAGAGAGCTAGCTCCCCACTTCGCCCCTCTTCCCAGAACTGGCAGCCCAAGCCACACCGGTCTCCTGGCTGTACAGACAGAGGCCTTCCTATATGTTTTGGTCAATCATTCTGCCTGGTTATCAGCTCCATTTTAAAGATGGGAAAATGGAGACTGTGGGGCTACATTGACTAGTCCCCTGCTGTCTCAAGGCTTCTGCTGATGGTCCATGGACTTGAAGTTCCATGATGCTGTGATGTTGCAACTATGTTTCCATATCAATCAGAGCCTATTGTTGGACTGGGGTGCAGGGGAGGGGGGCATTCAGGGTGGGGGCCCTCATCTCCCCACAGAGTTTGACTTTCAGCAGTGAGAGGCAGTGCTTCCTGAGAACCAGGTGTGGCTCTGAGTCTCTGCTAGTTCCTCACAGGGGTCACTTAAGGTGGCTTCTTATATGAGCCCTATTTATGGATGAGGAAACTGAGGCACAGAGAAGTCAGGTCACTTGCCTGAGGTCACACAGCAGAGGAGAGGAAGGGCCAGGATGAGTTGCTTGAGCCGCCCCTTCCTAGAGACCACATAAACCAGGATGTCCACTGACTGGGTGAGCTGCCACCTAGGCTCCTGACAGCACCCCGTTGGGTGGCTGACTGGTGCCCTGATCTCTCCCAGGTCATGAGCGTCTTGCTGTTCATCGAGCACACAGTGGAGGTGGCCCGTGGCAAGGCCTCCTGCAGGTTTGCCAAGATGCCGTACCTCAAGATCGGTAGGTCTGAGGACAGTGGTGTTGGGAGGAGGACCTGTGGGCATAGTATGGTCAGGACACATAGCCCGGGATCTGAGGTCCTGCCGTCCTCACCAGACTCCTGCGCACCCCTGCCCCTCTAGGAGTCTAAACTGCGTCATCTGTGAACGGGCCTGTGCTCTGCCCCCACCGGGGCTTAGGCTCTGACACTCTGACCTGCCGTAGTGGCCACTTCGCACTGACCCTGCCCCCTCTGCTGTCACTCCTTGTCACTCAAACATAGGCCTTTCTTCTGGATTCCTTCCTGCCCTCATCTGGGATAGGAGATGCAGCCTGGCCTTGGGCTGGACCTGGGCTTCACTGCTCACATGCCTGTCCCCACACAAGCAGTTCCCAAATTGTGGTCCTTGGAACACAGTGGAGGTGGGAGAGGAGTGGAGGGCGATTCAGGAAGATCTTTCATGCCTCGGTCTCATCTCCCTGCTCTGCCTCGCAGTGGACCTGCTGTCCAGCTTCCTGCTCATTGGAGTGCTGTTCGCCATCAGTCTCAGCCTGCTGTTCGGTGTGATCAAGGTGAGGCCTGAGCAGAGATGGAGGGCTGGGCCCAGGTGCTCTCCACACTCTGCCCAAGCACCCTACAGACCTTCACACATGTCCTCAGGAGCCTCCCTTCCCCACGGCACTCCCTGAGCTGCTGGCCTCAGTTCCCTTTAAGATGGGACTTCCCGAGGACTGGGCTGTGCCATCGGGAGTGTGGCGGCTGGAGACCCACGTCCTGCAGACTGCAGGTGGGGCTGGGGACTTGGAGAGTAAAGAGGAAGGCTGGGAGCGTGTAGGAGTGAGAGAAGGGCCAGCACTGGGCTTTTCTCCAGGGACAAGGGTGAAGCAAATAGCCAGCCAGCCGGTTTTGTCCTGCAGAGGGACTCGTGCTGTGTTGAAATCCCAGGAACATGTGGTTGTGCTAGGGAAGACAGAGGGACTCACCAAGTCAGGGTGACCCAGAGGAAGTCAGGGGAGATCAAGTCAAGCTACGGCCCCACTTCCTGCAGAAGAGCAGCCATTTGCCTAACAGCCTCCAGGGAGGCAGGAAGTTGACCTAGTCGCTTTATCACCTTGGTGGGGGGTGAGGGGTGGTGACTCCATGCTGATCTGGGATTTCACATATCCCGGCTACCCCGGCTCTAGCTTGGAATTCCACTTTCTAAGACATGACCTCAATGTACAGTGTGGCTTCAGGCCGGCTATAGAAGTTCGTAACATCTGGCTGGAAAGGCAGAGCAGGGGTCCCCAAAGACTCAAACAGGGGTCTCTCTGGTCACCTCCAGAGTGTTTTTGGATATCTGGGAGGCCCCAGGACACCACCCTTCTTGTGACTTTGCCCCAGCATGGGTACATATGCTGTGCTGGTCATGGTAGGCACTGGCTTCTGACGGAGAGAGAACTTGACTGGCTTCCCGGCCTCTTTCCACGTCCTGTGTGAGGGAGGAAGGATGGTGGCTGTGCACACGGGGCTGGATCCTCCCTCACGCCTTTGCTCACTGGTGCCCTGTCCCTGGCCCTGTCCTCCTGTCCTCCTGTTCCTAGCCTCTTTCTGGGTCTAGCCAGGTGTTCCCCCTTCCAGGGTGTTCTTTCTGGTCTCTTCTCTGTAGAGTGGACACCAAGCCCTGTCTGTGGGTTCTTGACAGGGAACTGAATTGGGTCCTGCTCTCCTAACCTGTCAGCCAGGGTCCACTGTTGGGACGATACCTGGGAGAATTAACTAGAAGGAGAATTCGTTTGGGCTGTTTCAGCCCACGGTGCACTGACTCCATTTCTTTGGGTCTGAGATGAGTAAGAATATCATGGCAAGGATGGTTCAGTGGGCAAAGCTGCTTACTTCATGGTGGACAGGAGAAAGAGGGGTCGGGATTCAGGAATACGGTACTCTTGTCTAGGACCCGCTCCCCAGGCCACCCCTCCCAGTCACCCTCACTGCATGCCATCATCTCACAACCCTGTTGCTGGGCTCAGTTGGTAGCCTAGCTTGCACAAGGCTCTGGGTTCAATCCTCAGCACCCCATAAACTGAGCATGGCAGTGTATACCCATCGACCCCAGTACTCAGGAGGCAGAGGCAGGAGGATCAGGATGAAGATCATCCTAGACTGTAAAGTTTGAGGCACTCCTGAACATGGAGCTGGTTCCCTGATGTCCTCTGAGACACCGAGAGATGCCCCATCTCCCAGTCCCCAGAGTGTCACTTACAGAAGACTGTGGTCCTAGGCAGGCCCCGGTCACTGATTTGGTAGCATGAATGCCATCCAGGGAGGGAACAGGATGTGTGGGGCATGAGCCACACGGGGAACTGTTGGCATGTCAGGGGTATTCTGACAGGGTAGGCTTGCCTTCCAGAACCGGGAGAAATACCTACTGCCCTTCCTGTCCCTTCAAATCATGGACTTCTTGCTCTGCCTGCTCACGCTGCTGGGTTCTTACATTGAGCTGCCTGCCTACCTGAAGTTCGCCTCCCGGCCCCGGCCCGTGAGTACACCCGTGCGTATGGCCTGACGCGGTCTGGATGGCTAAGGCACTCTCCTTCCTCCCTGTCCTTGCAAGACTCCCAACCCCTGCAGATTGCCCCAGGTTCCCCCTGTAAGCTGTGTCTGTCAGCACCCATCACTTGTAAATCTTAGGACCAAATGAGGGTGATGTGGGAAGCATGCTGCTGCGGAGCCCCAGCCTCAGCCCCGGATGAGCGGGGTATGCCCCAGACCTCAAGGCCCTGGGCACTGGTCTACCTTGGCTATGTGTGAATTTACCTCAAAGGAAAGGGGGTGGTCCTTTTTTAGGCCCCAGACTCAGTCTGATTCCTTCTTTGGGCTCAAGGAAGAGGGATGGTCTAGGTCAATGAACAAGACTGCCCACAGAGGGACAGGGTGGTGGCCTTAGCCAGGCATGACATGCACAGGCCCTCCACAGCTCCCTTTCACACATTCCCTGATTGTGGTTTTGAAGGGACGGGGCTGCTGGAAGGTGGCAAGGCCTGGGCTGGGGCCTCAGAAGACCCCTCCCAGCAGCCACCCTGGTATTCCTTTCCCTGCACACAGCAAATGAGGAGATGGCTGGTGTCTCTGGCCGAGAGCCTCTCAGGGGAGGGCTACCCTGTGCCTGGCTCACTGGTCCTTACTCTCCCTCTTGGTCCTCCCAAGGGTCCCTCCAGGGTCCCCCTGATGACACTGCAGCTGTTGGATTTTTGCCTGAGCATCCTGACCCTGTGCAGCTCCTATGTGGAAGTGCCCACCTACCTCAACTTCAAGTCCATGAACCACATGGTGAGGACCAAGCCACATCCACGCTGTGTGACCTGGGGCAAGATGTCTTCCCTCCCTCTCTGGGCCTGGCGATTGGAGACTGGGTTTTCTGGCAGGAAGACTCAGGCATGAGTGATCTGTTGGGGGAAGCGCTGTCAGGAGAAGCTTCTTGGGTTGAAAGGAGGCCTGGTGATATTGTGATATAGCAATGATACCCAGAATTCCATTGTTGCCTGATGCATTGTCTTCAAGCACCATGACTTAAAACGACAAAACTGAGAACTCGGAGGTGGCTTGCTCGGGGGGTTTGGTGCTTCGTTGGAGGACTTCACTCCCCCAGGGCTCCCTGTACCAGAGCTGACACTTTGTCTGGTTCTCCCTGTGGGGATCTTAAGTAGAGCAGCCTGAGTGTCCTCAGGGCCTGGCTGCTGGCATCCCTCATGGAGGGATGGAAAGGGAGGAAAAGAGGCTCCTCAGCGATGTCTTCATGCTGGTCTGGAAGCCCCTTTCTGTTGGTTAGAAGTGAGCACCAGCTCCAGCTGTCTTCCAGAGCAAAGGTCATTGCACCCCATTTTGGATGAAGGAGCATCGAAGACTGTTGGGGGGAACTGGATGTGTGGGTGCATGCCTGTGATACCAGCACTTAGGAGGTTGAGGCAGGAGGATTGCTGTGAGTCTGAGGCAAGCTTGGACTACATGGAGACTCCCAGGCCAGCCTGGGCTACAGAGCAAGACTCTCAGCAAACAAACAAGGAAACAGACAGAATGTGTGGGCATATTTGCCCGTCACCCAGAGGTGATGTCTCCTATACCCTCATCAAGCAAGTTGGTTCTGTCTAGAGCTGCCCTGGTAGACGTGTGTGTGTGTGTGTGTGTGTGTGTGTGTGTGTGTGTGTGTGACCTCTGGGTATTAGAGGACTAGGGGATTCCTATTAGTCCAAGTCCAGCCAGGGACGCATCAGCCACACTTACTTCCCAGGTCTCCTGAGGCTTTGTCTGCGACTTACCAAGGTGGTCGGTATGTATGGTGTGGAGTATGACCTTTCCTGGTGTGGGGATTAAAGCCTCCAGGGTCATAGATGTTCATGTGGCCTCATATTGTTGCAGAATTACTTCCCGAGCCAGGAGGGCATGCCACATAGCCAGTTCATCAATATGATGGTGATTTTCTCCATGGCCTTCATCACTGTCCTCATCCTGAAGGTGAGTGGCTCCAATCTGTGGCTCTGTGAGTGTGACTGAGGCTGTGCTGTGGCCCAGATCTTCCACACCTGACTGTGAGGAGGCAGGGATGGGTGTGCTTTCCGAGTTCTCTCTTCAAGCCCCTTTCTCTAGCCCTCAGGCCCCAGCTTCTTTAACTTGGCTTGGAATCCTCTGGAATACCCTCTTAGAGGCTCTGGGTCTGTAAGGCCACCCCCATTCAGCTATCCCAGCTCAGTACAAAGTCCAGTGTGGTTCTGGCCTTAGTACACTGTCCCAGGTGAGACTTCAGCCCTATCGGACTTCCTTCAATTCTTGTCTCCACTGATAGAAGCAAGCAGTTGCTCGTAGTAGCCGAGTATGCATGCTGTGCACATTGTGTACATGATTCTTATCACAAACACGGACTGATGCTGCACACACTGTTTCATGAGCTTGAAACTGCATCAGGGGATTTTTGTTTTGTTTTGTCTTTGAGTCAGGGTCTTGTATAGGTAAGGTTGGCCTTAAATCCATTATGTAGCCACTATGTAGGCTGACTTTGAACTCTGAATCCTCTTGCCTTCACCTTTCAAGTGCTAGGATCATAGACAGGTGCTACCAGGCCCAGCTCAGAGGCAATTTTGAAGACTTTCTCACCATCTGCTCTGTCTTAAGATGGGTGGACCCCTTGGATAGTGAGATCCCTGTCACTAGTTGGGGGGCAAGTAGACTGTGCAGGGCTGTGTTCAAGGAGGCTAGAGGGAGGTCAGAACCTCCCTGAGGAGACTTTGCTACATGGTGGCTGTGGGCATTAGGAAAGACAGCTCTGAAACACATCAGGTTGGACCAAGAGGAGCCCCCAAACCAGAATTAGGGGTCTGAACAGCTGATGGGCTCTCCCTTCTGGAGTGAGTGGCAGCTTCCGGGGAGGCTCCAGACATCTGCTCAGTACCTCGCAGGCAAGAACAGGAAGGTGAGCGGAGCTCAGTCTGATACGGCTCCTCTCCAGGTCTACATGTTCAAGTGTGTGTGGAGATGCTACAGACTGATGAAGTACATGAACTCGGCTGGGGAGAGAAGCAACTCCAAGATGTTCCAGAAGGTGAGGCTGATGGAGGGTCATGTCCTAGTGCTGCCGTTCTCTTGTTTTGTTGTGTGGGACTGATTCTCTTCCTTCTTGGAGCTTCAGTTTCTTTACTTGTAAGAAGATGGCTGGACCAGAGGAAATATAAACAGTTAGCTCTGATAGGCTAAGAGTTCATCTATCTATCTATCTATCTATCTATCTATCTATCTATCTATCTATCTATCTATCTATCTATCCTATCTATCTATCTATCTATCCATCCATCCATTTGTCCATCCACCTACCCATCCATCCATCCATCTATACATCCATCCACTCACCCATCTATTCACCTATATACCCATCCATTCATCCATCTACCCAATCATGTACCCCCCTATTCAACCATCTATCCACTCATCCACCCTCCCAACCAACCACCCATCATCTAATCATCATCCTTCTGTCCACCCATCTAACCATCCATACATCCAACCACCTATGCTCCATCCATCCAACCAGCCATCATTCATTCATCATCCTCCCTTCCTTCCTTCATCATCCTTCATTCGTTCATCCTTTGTCCATCCATCTATCCATCATCCATCCATCTGCTCACCCACTCACCCTTCCATCTGTCCATCCATCCACCCTCCAACCATCTATCTATCCACCCATCCATCTAGCTATTCAACCTTTTAGCCATCCGTCTATCCATCATGCATCTTCCTCCCTCCCTCCCTCCCTCCCTCCCTCCCTCCCTCCCTCCCTCCCTCCTTCCTTCCTTCCTTCCTTCCTTCCTTCCTTCCTTCCTTCCTTCCTTCCTTCCTTCCTTCCCTCCCTCCCTCTCACCCTTTTGGTCTTGTATCTAATCCTGGGATGCAGAGGATGATAAGATGTTGCTTCTGCCTTAGGAGGACTGTATGCACAGTCCAGAATGAACCCAACTATAGAGAAGTGTTGTAAACAGGGGCACTGAGCACAGAGCTGGCACACCAGGGCATCAGAAAATGTGTCCTGGAGGAAAGAAGGAAAAGACAGAACCTAGAAGCAGCTGGTTGAGAAATGATGAGAAAATTGCAGCTGGTCAGTGGGAGCTCACTTTTCCTTGAACAAGGGAGATTGCAGAAGTCAAGATGTTTTTGGTTGCAGGTGGCAGAAACCTCACTCTTTTTTTTTTAAGTCCCAGAGAGAATGTAGTAACTTGCAGCACTTAAAAATCCTGCATATGTCTGGCTGAGTCCTGACCTTAGGGTTTGATATTGTGTCTCTTGACTCTTCTCTTCTCAGTGTTGGCTCTCTTTTCAGGCAAGCTTTCCTTATGGTGGCCAGATAACTGCCCAAACCCACACGCTGTCATCCTTCCCTTTCAGTAACTCTAACAGAAGCAGTAGTATATCTGATTAAACCAGCTTGGGTCACATGACTTTCTCCAGACTGAGGACTATAGCCAAGGGGATAGAATTCTACCTTGAGTGGTCCATCCCAGGTCACATATCCATCCCCTGGATGGGAGGGATGGGACTCAGTTCTTCTGAGATCAGATGGACTGAAAAGGTTAATGCAAACACTGGAATGTTGAGGGAGAACAGGCTGAGGCAGGAGCATCTCCTTTGGTTACAGGAAATGTACCCGGGTCTCACAGATGGATCCTAGTATTCAAGCCCTTGTTGTCATCATTTTGATAGAGAAGGGGGTCGGGGTCCTTGCACCCCAGGTTGGACTCATGGGTCTTTCTTGATAGTGCTCAGCTGTTCTCTCTATCTCTCCCAGGTGGCCCTTCCATCCTATGAAGAAGCCTTGTCTCTGTCCTCCAAGTCTCCTCCTCCTTCTCCAGAGGGGGACCCTCCACCACCTCCGTACTCTGAAGTGTGATCCTCCCAGGCCCCAGCCCTTGGGCCAGGAGAGAGGCAGAGCTATCTCCTTGTGCTTCTTCGCTTTGTTGGCCACTGTGGCCTGCGTGGATCCCCTGGTGAACTTCAGGGTGATCTGCTTGTGTCCCTCTTGCTGGCCTCTCCTTCTGGGGGCCTCTTACTCCCAGCCAGGTCACCCCTTGGTTGGTGACAGTCTGAGTCACTGTACCCTCAGCCCAGCAGCTTGGCTTATCTATCTGTAACACACTAGTTTAGAGCACTGTCATGCTAGGTTTGGGTGAGTTTGGTTAACAGCCACCAGCCAAACAGCTGAAGCTCACAGCAGCAGGTATGTGGAATCAGGAAAGGAATCTGGCTCAACCACAGTGCTGGGTGCCAGTTTTTACACAGCCCTTAGGCTACAGGGCAGTTCATGACCGTAACACCAATTAGCTACCCTCTACATCCTCAAATATATGCATATAAAATTAATCCCTTCAAATTGCCTACTTAAAAAATCAGCAATGCAGCCAACCAGCTGTCATTCAGAATTGTGATAAAATCCAATAAAAAACGGAGCTGTCTACAGAAGAACAAGAAAAAGAAATGGAAGTATCGTCCTGCTGTTCGAGTCAGTGAAGCTGGCATCTGGCTGTCTCTGGTCGGTCAGCACCTCTGAGTGGCTGGAGGCCGGGGCATCCCGGGAACATTCGAGCTGCTGCTGTGTTCCCTGTGGAAAACAAGTTGTTTCTGTCCTTGCTGTCATTTCCCACGAACCACTGTCCTCACGCGTGCTGGCTCCGACGGTTATATGGTGGTGGCTTTCGTGCAAGGACAGCCTCAGCTATGGACAGCTTTAGGGCCTGGCTGTTGAGCTGCCCCATGGGTCTGATCGGTCCAGTCTATTTTGCCCAAGGCTGTGCTCAAGCAACCACAGGCTTGGCGTGGACTGCCCAGAGCTGCCCAGTTGGGATAGGCAGGCCCTTGGTGGGTGTAGAGTCAGCTGGAGCTTGTGTTCTGTGTTGACTGCAGGGAGGGCCCATTCCATGGCCCTCTGCTGGCTTTCCCATGGTTGGGGATCTGGAGGGAGCTGCCTGCGGTGTAGGTGGGCCTGCAGGGTTGGGAGAGGGCTGCAAGAGGTTCCCACAGCACCCATGTCATTGCTTGTGTGTCACTTAGAAGAGGGGCCAATAAAGCAGCTAGAAGCTTCAGTCTGGCTCCTGTGGTTCATGAGATGTTGTAAGGCCAGAGGACTTATCTCTGGCCTCCAATATCCCAGCACATGTGTGCTATGTACGCAATTCATCCCCAGACACCTGCTCAGCATGTCAGTGTCATCCCTAATGCTATTTCTGACCATAGGTTGCTCCGTGTTCATTCTAAGTCTCCTTGGTCAAGAGGGTACTCTGCTCACAGGGAGAGGAATTGCTCTCCCATCCCCCAGGCCAGGGCCACTCTGGATACTGGAGACACACAGACTGGGGGCAGGAGGCAGATCATAAACAGTGGTCACCAGCCAGGGGGATGGGGAAAGTCTGATGACCTCAAAGTCCAGAGATTGAAGTCTCTTAAGGGACATCTCACCAAACTGACTGAAGGATAGGCAGGCAGCACAGAGCGAAGGTTGGTCCAGGGCAGTTACAGAATATAGTAGGGCTGCCATGATGGAGGAAGGACTGGGTTTCATAGTCCACCAGTCAGAGTGGAGGCGGACGTCCAGTGCGATGGAAGGGCCCTTGCACAGCGGGGTGCTCTGCTTACTCATCCTGGCTGACCTCATCTTGAAGAGCATTCCCAGGAAGAAGATAGGTGTAAGTAACAGAAACCTTAGGGAATCAAGCTCATCCCCCATCCACCCAAAGGTGACCTTCATGGGTCTTGATTCTTACCACAGAGGGAAAAGTCTGGGAATTTGACTTCAGGCACAGCCGGATTCAGTAACGACAACGTCCGGGCTCTTTCTCTTTCTCCATCTCTTGCTTCCCCTCCCCCCGGGGCTGCTAAGAGGCAGAGGGCCTCTCTGAGAGGGATTTCAGTAGAGAACCAGATAGTTTGAGTCAGGATCTGTCACCCATTCCAAGAGAGATGGAATGCCTGGCACAGAGGGACATTTGGGAAGTGGAGGCAAGAGGATCTTGTGTTTGAGGTTAGCCTGCTACATAGTGAGATCCTGTCTCAAAACCAAAACCAAAAACCAATGCCTGGGGTACAGCTCAGGGGCAGAGGATTTGCCTCAAGCATGTAAGGCTCTGGGTTTAACTCCCAGCACTGCACAGATATAAAACTTTGAATGCCATGTGGGACACATGGGATGGAGTCTGTGAAGGTTTTGGGCAGGGAAGCTCCAAGGCTGGGATGTGCTTTAGGAAGGAAGAGCCTTTGTGCAGCAGTCCTTGAGAAGGCTGGTGAACCAACCCCATGCACAGTGGATGCAGAGGTTCGACAGCTAGTCCTAGCCTTGGGTGCTGACAGCTAGGGAAAATGCCTCTGCTTTTATTTGCTCTTATCAGAACCCACAAGCCATTGGAAAAGGAGCTCCCATTTAAACAAGGACTTGAGGTCCAGAGACATCAAGTAACTTTGCTAAGGCTCCACAGCGGTCAGGTGTAGGATGAAGGACTCTATTTTTTAACCCATGTGGAGGTTGTTGAGACGGGCCAGAGCCTTAGCCTGTGTGAGTGTGTATCTTGCAAAGATTCTGACCCCAATCCCAGCAATTAGGGGGTGGGGGTGAGACCAGAGATACAGGCAGATCCCTAGCCTGGCCTTGTCCCTAGCCTTGCATCTTATCACCAGGCGACTAAGGGACCATAATGTGTGGCCCAAGGGTCAGAAGGCTCGAGTCTCTGGTTGTGCTGCCTGGCTCCCCACTCCCCACCCTAGTGTTGGTTGGGACCTTTGGTGCTGAGCTGTGTGGGGGGAATTGTGCCCTGTGGTCAGGCACTGGGGAGGGGGCAGCCGAGGGACAGGAAATAGCTAGGTTTGGGGAAGTCCGTGTGGCCGGCCAAGCCAAGCGGGCTGTGATCACTTGGGCAGCCCATGCAGGGGCCTCTCAATGCCCCACTTGAGGATCAGACAGGGGCCCTTTGACAGGGACCCTCTAAAGGCTGCTTGAGCCGGAGGCCGGGAGGGAGCTGGTTGTGATGCGGGCTACTTCGGGCAGGGATGGAGGCTACAGGAGTGATGAGACTTACTTTGAACAGCAAGATGATCCCCTAATGGCCTGGGTCCTTCGGTGTCCCATCCCATGAGCCTCTCTCCCTCCGTGGCTTTACACACAGTGGTGATGCTCACTCCTGAGGTCCAGGGTGGGGAAGGCATTGGTGAAGTCATGAGTGGGTCACTGGAGGGCTGGAGCCTGCGCACATCTGTATTGGTCCCTTGGGTCTTTTCTGACCTCTGTGTCCTTCTTTTTGGGACCCTCCCTTCTCATAAACTCTAGTTAAGGCAGGGAGCCCTGGGTGGGTTCCAGATGTGGGGGAGACCTGGGGGGTAAGCCTTTGGGTTACAAAGGAGGTGCTCATCTGGCAGGATCCCAGATGGGAAGTGGCAGGGGGTTGGCTAGAAGGCTTCTGGTCTCTCTTCTAGGTCATCTTTACCTCGCATTCCTAAGATGGTTGCTGGTGCTCACACCTTGGGAGGAACCCCCTCCTCCAAGGTGTTCTGCAGTTCTGGGGTAGCACAGCAGTTTGCAAGTTTTTTTTTTTTTTTTTTTTTTTTTTTTTGTCTGTGCAGCTGAGGTCCCTTTAAAAAAACCTTTTTGATTGTTTGAAACAGTGTCTTGCTATGTAGGTTGGGCTGGCCTAGAACTCCAGGAAGTCTCCGAATTCTTCCTGCCTCAGCCTCCTGAATACTGGGATTGCAAGTGTGAACTGCCATGTCCAGTTAGGAGGTTTTTTAAAAAGTGGGTTCTTGGGGCTGGAGAGATGGCCCAGTGGTTGAGAGCACCAATTGCTCTTGCAGAGGACTTGGGTTTGATTCCCTGCACCCACATGGCAGCTAACATCGATCTGTAACTCCAGTTCCAGGGGATGTGACGCCCTCTTCTGACCTCTGTGGGCATTGCATACATATAGTACACTTACAAACGTGCAGGCAAAACACTCATACACATAAAATAAAAATAAATTGAAAAAGTTAAAGAATGAACAAACATGGTGGGGAGCCAATGAGATGGCTTAGCAGGTAAGGTGCATGTTGCCAAGCCTGACAACCTGAGTTCAATCCCCAGGAGGCATGTAATGGAAAGAGAGAAGAGGCTCCTGTAGGTTGTCCTTTAACCTGTGTGTGTGTGTGTGCACACCCACACCCACACCCACACCCACAAAGACATATAAAACCACCCCCCCGGCCCACCCAGTTGGATGGCTTCTGGAATTAGCACCCCAGTGCACATACAAACAAACACACAGTTCCAAATCCACTTTTGTGGGTTTGAATGTTTACTCTGGGGGCTCCAAATCACCCACTTCTACTTCCTGTGCCCACACTGGGTTCCTGAAGATGTGGGTGTGGCCACTCCAAGCTCAGAGTGGGCTCCTGCTCAGAACCTCCCTTCTTCACTCCACACACTTCTCCCCCCAGTCCAATTTTATTCTCTAGCATGGATCTCTTGCAAGCTGTTCATTCATTCATGTGCTCATTTGCTTGTTCCAGAATATTCCAGAAGGCCCACTCTGTGCCTGGTCCTGGATCTGGACATGCTGACAACATAGAAGTGACTACATGTCACAAGTTCTTATCCTTGTGTCAAAACAAAGAGACAGAAGCCATTGGAGCCTGGCAGGATGGGTGCCTGATGGTGGTGGAGGGTTCTGGATGGGGGTACCCAGGGTGCCCCCTCTAAGCCATAGGGTCAAGGCAGATTTCCAGGGAATGGAGACTCTGGGGGAGTTGGATCAGAGAGGGGTGTGTGTGTGTGTGTGTGGTTCCAGAGGGGAGGATCTCCTCTAGGAAGTGGGGCTGGGAGGACCTGGGCTGGGATAGAAAGGGGCTGTGTGGCTAAGGGAGGGCCCCTGGGGCTGGACTGGCTGTGTTTGAACCTCACCACCACTAGTTACAGGTTACTTGTGCTCATCTGTGAAATGGAACTAAACATAACCTCTGCTTCAAGTACCATTGAGACATAAACAGATAAAACACAGAAGATGCTTATAACATTCAGGAGCTTGAAACAGAAACACAGATGTTGGTGGCTTGGATGATTGGGGATACACACACACACACACACACACACACACATTATGCATAGTGAGAAATCTAGATATAGGCAACAGCTGGCATTAGCTCATCAGTTTAAAAAATTAGGGCATGCTCACAAGATGGTTGCTGTGCTTCTGGGTTTCAAGGCCAGAGCACAAAAGCCTTCCCTGATACCGTACCATTTTATCTGGTAGTTCTTTCCTTTACCTTTTTGGTCAGGTTTAGTTACACAGTACTCCTAGCTGCAAGGGAGTCTGGAAAAGGTGAACACTTTGTGAAGGAATTTGCATCAACAGAAGCTAGTAAACACTCAGGCACAGATGACTCAGCTCAGCTCTTTGGAGCAGGAGCTGCACATGCCTCTGGGGAAGAGAGGAGAGGTGTTCTGGGAACCCCTCCCCGACCCACCAGGGTCATAACACCAGGCTGCAAACTCTGGGCATGGAAGGGCAGAGAACAGAGGGATGGCATGATTTAGGGCCTTAGCTCCTTGAAGATAGAGAGGGGCTGAGTATCAGCATCACAGCCCTCCAGTCCAAAGATAGGCTGACTCAGTGACCACACTCAGGTGGAGAGAAAGAGCGCATGGTTGCTTCATGCTGGAGGATTGGGGGTGGATTGTGGGTGCAGGGGTACAGACAGAAGAGTGACGGGAAGGGTGGTCCAGGTGAGACAGGCTGGGGGTGTGGCCATGGTAGTGAGAAGCAGGACTTGGCGCAGATGAAGAGCAGGCAGGCCAGGGCTCAACATGAGGGCCTTCGGAAGCCAGTGTCCATCTCCAAGTCCAGGACACTGGTGAGGGATGGAAGAGGAGGCGCAGGGGTTTGCTGGTGTTGCAACTGAACATGTTGGAAATACAGCAGGACAGTGGTCAGGAGGCAGGTGTGGCCGGAGCACTGGAGCTCAGCAGTGAGAGGCAGAGGAGGTCGAGACAAGTGTGTCCTCTGTGGACATGTGGGTTGGATGTCAGGTAGAGGTGTGTCACCTAGGTTGACAGAGGTGTCACCCATCAGGGGGAAGTGTGTTGACTGGTGGCCTCCCCACAAGCCTCCTCACTCTGTCCAGCCTCTGGCTTCCAGCTGGCATGACCACGCATAGAGCCTGAGATCACGTGATACTGCACGCAGCTCTATGTCCCATGGAGGCCTTGCTCCAGCTGCCAGCTGGGCAGGACAGTTACCCGTTGCTCCGCAGGTCCTGGGACACAGGCAGCCTGCCCACTCTGCGGGTAAGGAGACTGTGCCCTGTGACTGTGGCCCGATTGTGCTCTGCCTGATTTGGAGGTTACCTGGGGATTTGTATCCAATCAGAATCCTTATGTCAATGACCCAGTTTGTAAGGGAACATGCACAGGGAACAGTTTATCAACCTGGACTCCACTGGGCTGGGGCTGTGCACACACCGACGCACTTGTTAGCCTCAGACTCTGCCTGTATCAGCTTCACGTACACCCACTGCAAACAATGGAAACTTCTGTTCCCCTAGCAACCATCAATAACTCCCCATTATGGGTGAGTAAGAGGCTCAGCAGGTAAAGGTACTTGTCATCAAATATGACTGTTCAGTTTGACCCCTGGGACTCACAAGCTAGAAGGAGAGAACTGACTCCTGCAAATTGTCCTCTGACCTCTGCACGTGCATTGTGGCATGCACATACTGACACACATGCACGCACACACATACATACATACACACACACACACACACTAAACCCCTCCTTCCTTTTGGACAATTTCAATTTAGATTATTCTCAGATATTTCCAGTATGAGACTGAGCCAGCCTAGACTGTTTTGGGGTACATGCTCAGTAAGGCAAATTGTGTCTCTGGTCAAAAAACAAAAACAAAACAAAAATCAAAACCCTGGTTACTATCTTATGCCTACGCATAATTGGGCATGCGTATGATTAAACTCAGATGCATTGGGGCTGGAGAAATGGCTCAGTGGTTAAGCACTGGCTGCTCTTGTAAGAACCCTGGTTTGATTCCCAGCATGCACACGGCAGCTAATAACCATCCGTAACTTCAGTTCCATGGGATCCAGCACCCTTTTCTGACTTCCCGGGGCATTGTACAACACAGGTGCGCTTATACACCTGCAGGTTCTATACTTATACACATAAAAAATAAAAATAGTAAATAAAATATTTTTTAAAAAACCAGGTACATCATGGGAAGGGACGTGGACAGTACATAAAGGTTATATAACCATAACCTGTCAATCAAAGCAAAGAACTAATTTTGCTACATTCCCTGGTAATTAACTTGTCTTTCTTTGGAACCCCAGAAAGAAAGCCACAAACAATAACTGGGGTCCTTTGATATTCTTATTCAGGTGACCTGCTGCTCGATGGTGCTTTTGAATAAAGTTTCTCTGTTACTTTGCAATCGGTATGCTTCTTGGTTTCAATTCTGTGAATAAGACATTAAGACCCTAGAAATACCCAGTCCAGACACTGACTACAGGTTACAGAACTATTTTAAGTGTCAGAAGAGTGGGGTGAGGGCTCGCCCTCCAGCTTACCTTGGGCGTTGGGAGGCAGTGGGACTTTGGAGAGCTGGGAGCAGCAGTTGGGTGGTTCTCTGCAGCCGCAGGCAGCTGCACACTGACAGCTGCTAGGGCCATGGGGATCAGTGTGCCCATCCAGGATGCTGGAGGACATGTGCTTAGTTAGCTGCCTCTAGGTGTGTCCCAGTAGGCAAGCGTGGCCAGCGTGAGGGGGCCACAGCTGGGTGCAAACACGTGGTGGCTTCCCTAGTGGTCCAATGGGCCCATCAGGATGCTCACCACAGCATCCTCTGCTCCCTCTCTGGCCCAGGCTGAGCAGCTCGGCCTGGATGTACTGATGTAGATAACCTTTGGGGTCCTTTGGAGCCCAAGATTTAAGGTCTTTTGATGACTCAGGTGCCAAGCTAAGCCTGATTATTTTTTGAGACATGGTCTTGCAAATTACCCAGGCTGGGACTTATACTCAAACGCCTGAGCTCATGGCCCTCAGTTTCCCAAGGCTGGGACTACACATGCATGCTAGTGCTTCTGGTCAAAGTCTGAATTCTGATTTGGGGGTGTTCTAGGGCCCCAGACTTACCTTTTCACCCAGGAGGAGGGTATTGGTTTTTCCTACGGCTGTGGTAAAATATCCTGACAAAGGCAACTTAAGGAAGGGAGGCTTTATTTTGGCTCACAGCTCCAGGTAGGGAGGGCGTGTGGCATATGGCGGTCGTATTACGTGGGCAGTCAGGAAACAGAGAGAGAGAAGTTCCGGTGCTCTGCTTGCCTTGCTTTTACTGAGTTCTGGCCCTCAGCCCATTTAGGGTGGGTCTTCCCTAGGCATGCTTGTTACTGCAGTATCGCTCCTGACCCATACAAAGGGGCCTGTAAGAAACAAATCAACAAGCATACATAGCATTTACAGCATTTCTCTCTTACAGCCTCTGACAGGAATTGAAGACCTCAGCTTTATAGATGGCAGAAAACAGAGGGCGCTCCTCTAAGAGCAGGCGTAGAACAGGACAGGGAATCAAACCCAGCTCTGAGATTCCAAAGTATTTCCTGCTTGTCAAGATCCCTTCAAGCCTGGCCAGCCAGCCTTGGCACAGGGCTAGATGGTTTCTGGTGATATGTAGTTGAGGAAGTTAAATCTAATTAGTCTGAATTTATTTGGATGTGAGTTGGAGTAAATATACAAACTACCTCAAACCAGTGATTTCACGGCTGTTATTTTATTAGGAGAAAATTTTAAAACATGAAGTGGTTCAGAGCTAAAGACTACGGGGCTGGGGAGATGTTGAGTGGGTTTGAGGTGCAAGCATGAGGACCTGAGTTCGAATCCCCAGCATCCGTGTAAAAACTGGGAGTTGGGATTGATGTATGTCTGTAACTGCAGGCCTGGTTGGGGCAGGCAGAGACAGGTGGATCCCTTGGGGCTTGCTGGCCAGCCAGTCCAGTTGAATTGCGGAGTTCCAGGTTCACTGACAGACCCTGCCTTAAAAAACAAAGTGGAAACTGATAAAGACACCTGGTGAACACCTCAGGCTTTCACATGGCTGCACATGGGTGAGTGTGTGAGTGTACACACACACACACACACGCACACACTTAACATTCATAGTGGTGGTTCACACCTGTAACCCCAGTACTTGGGAAAATAAGGCAGGAGGATTTCTGTGAGTTTGAGGCCAGTCTGAGCTGAACAGTGAAAGCCTATCTCAAAAAAAAAGTGCTAGTGGTGGGCAGGCACTGGAGAGGGAGTCCTGTGGGAGCACTGGACAGTGAGTCCTGTGGGAGCACTGGACAGGGAACCCTACAAGCATCCCACTGAGTTGCATTTTGACTCTGGCAAACATGCCCTCTGGAGCAGATCCAGGCACCTGAGGTTTCTGGGAGACTGAGGGAATGGAGTGCAGAGCTTGAAGACCCTCTGTGCATTTTTCCCCCTCTGGCCAATACCAGACAGATTGTTCCTGATTTTAAGTCCAGGGGAAAAATGTTTCACGTTTGTAAAACACAAATATTTCTTTTTCTGTCCTCAATGTATACCCTGAACTTTCAGATGCCCCCGGTTGGTGGCCCCGGCGTGGAATGTGAAAGCTGCCCTTCTCTCTGGACGCGCTCTGTTCTGAAAGCCTACCTGTGGCATATTTTTGGGGCTCTGCTAAGGAGTGAAACGACACAGAGAAGGCCCCTGTGCTACTCCTGGGGGCACAGACTGGCCATTCAGAAGGGAGCTGAAAGGCTGGTTTCACTGGCCCAGCTGGGTCCAGCAACAGGGCTCTGTCCCCGAGTCGGGAGGGACGCTGGCTCAGGCTCCCCCTGTCCACCCTGCAGAGGCCCGAGCCAGTACAGCTGGCCCTGCTGTGACCGAGATGGACCCTGTCCACCTCTAATGTCTTCTGTGAACTTTTCCTTTTTCAGGAAGTAGACTGAGACGGAAAAGACCTGGGCTGGGGGCAACCCCTGCATGTGCCACAATCTGGGAAAGGCTCAGGTCCTACAGTTTCTGGAGACCCTGCGGTCACTCTGAAGAAGAGAGACTTCCAAGTAATGGAGAGGAGGGGTCAGCAGCCACAACGGCTTCTGGGTTTACAGAGGGCTGAGAATTAGGGACAAATGAAACTAAGATGGGAGATGAACTTCCTTTTTCTTTATCAGAGGAAAGAGAAGGTGACCTGCATCTCCAGCCTGAACTCCCCCTAACTGGCTGAGTCCCTCAGGCTAGTCACAGAACCTCTCTGGGCCTTGGTTTTGCCATCTGATGAATGGGCTGACAATACCCCATCAGACCTGTCAACCTCACGTTTGCTGGGCACACAAAGGAGGCCAAGAGATCGCTGCGCCGAGGATGAGGGATAACGATGTGATTGCTGAAGATCACGGGACTGTGGACTGGGTCTGCTGCGCCTCGTTGTCCCATTTGAAAATCTGCATCTTTCCTTTCTATGAGGTGCAACTTCTTGAGTGGGGCCTTGGTGGTTGGATTCTGCCTCTACAATCGTGACAACCCCTGAATCCATCTCCTTCTCTGTCCTCTTGATGCCGCCCCCGGTGGTCCCACGAGGCAGGCCAGCCAAAGCTACCATTCGCATGGCACCACAACAAGCTGAGGCTCAGGGAGGTGAAGCCAGCAGCCTCAGGTCATACAGCTCTCCACGGCAGAAATGCCTTTAAATGTGCACCTTAGGTGTCAGGTGGCTACATCCGTGTTCTTTCTGGCCTATCAGTTCCAGGACTGTGCAACATCCGGGACTATTCCTGGCTGTGGATCCATTCTTCATTACTACAACAAAGTGCTTGAGGCTAATGACTTTAAAAAAGAATGAAAGTTACAATTCTCATGGTTACAGATGCCCGAGGCTGCTGAAGGGCTTGCTGGCTTCGTCTCCAGGCAGAGCATATCCCATGTGGCAAGAGATAGGAGTCTGCATACTGAGTCTCTTCTCTCCCCACTCTTTATTTTTGTGTGTGTATGTGTCAGGGTACCTACACCTGTTTGTGTGTGCAGGTGTGTGTGTGTGTGTGTGTGTGTGTGTGTGTAGGCCAGAGGTCAACCACAGGTGACATTCTCTGTCTACTTTTTAAAAAGTTTTTTAATTGAATTTTTGTGTATTTCATACAATACATCTTAATCAGATTTAGACCCTCTCCTTTATCTGCCACCCCCCCCCGATGGCCCACATTTTAGATTTCATACATTCTGTCATATTTGTTAAGGACTATCAAGTCAAATTTGTTTCCGCAGATGTCTCTCAATAGGATTCCATCAACTGGGAGCTTGGTCAACCTATCTTGCATCACTCCCTTAAAGACGACCAGCTCCCTCACCCAGCAGAGGCCAGCTGCCAGTAGTCTCTCAGTAAGGTTGGGGCTTCTTACCCATTTCCTCATTCTGTGCTGGGCTTTTGTCTGGTGTGAGCTTGCACGGGTCTTGAGTGTGCCGTCGCTGTTACTGTAAGTTCATATGAGTGAGTTCCCAGAGGCATGAAAGGCTCTTTCCTTGTGGGAATCACCTGCCCTGGCTCTTCCGGTCTTTTCAGCACTCTGTCTTCTACAATGCTCCCTGAGCCTGGGCGGCAGAGGTTTACTACAGGATGCCTGCCCAGGTTCAGGGATGCTGTAGCCTCTTATTCTCTACATTTTGGCTAATTGTGGCACTCTCTGTTGGATGAGGAAGTTTGCTGGTTAGAATTGAGAAATGCATTAATATTCTCTTTGCCTCCTGTTCTGTGATGTTCCCGGAGCCATAGGTGTGGAGGTTGCATTGTAGATGTGTCACTTAAGGCTTCTCACAGAGAATTCTCTGTGTTTGATCAGTTGTGGAACTCTGTAATAATCGCTGTCTGTTGCAAAAAGAAGCTTCTTTGATGAGAGGTGAGAGGAAGAATCCTTGTCTTTAAACACAAGGATACATATTTAGCATACAGTAAGAAACTACGTTTGTCTACAGATATGACAAACATAAGTTTTTGTCTAGGATCTATGACCTTGGTTTTTTGTTTGTTTCTTTTATTTTGAGACAGCGTCTCCCTGTAGCCCCAGCTGTTCTGGAACTTGCTCTGTAGACCAGTTTCAGAGAGGTCCACCTGCCTCTGGGATTAAAGGCATGCACCACCATGTCTGGTTACTTTGATTTTTTTGAGCTAGGGTCTCTCACTGGTCTGAGACTTGCCAGAGAGACATGGCATGGAAATCCCAAGGTTACGAAGTTTTGCAGAACAAGCATCATAGCTGAGACCACAGGCTTGGGGCCCTTTCCAGGCTGTGTGACTTTGGAAGAGTGACTTGGCCTCTCTGGACTTGGTCTTTCCACTTCCTGAGGGATTGTGAAGATAACTCAGACAGTTCAGATAACTTTCCCCTCTTCCTATTGGTCCTCGGAGACAGCTTGGACACCATTCTTGGTGTCCATATGAGGAATGAGGTATATAGAGACACAAAACTGGCCATGGTCACACATGGAGAAGATCTGGATTCTCACCTGCTCGTAACCACCACCCCACCTGCTTGGTATACACTGAGCACAGTGGCACTTAATTGCCTTTAGGAGCTAGGAGAATTACGTGAGATCCAGTCAGTGGGAGGAAACGTGCTAGGCATATGGCCTACATATGCAAAGGCCTAACGGCCTCTTGGGAGAATTGGGGTAAATGAAAAAGACGGTGTGTGTGCAGAGAGGTGGCAGGAAGTCAGTGTAGTGAGGACACTGAGGTTGGAATTGTGGGTGTGGGATGGGGGTGTAAGGCAGGCTGAGGCATGAGGCCAACAAACTCAAGTGTTTTTGGGTGTTAAGTCCTAGTCAGCACGGGCTCTGGACCGAGGAGCCGCCCCCACCCACCTGAGATTTCCTGAATTCCAGCTGCGGCTCTGGTTGCTTCTTTAGGCAAAGGGGCCCTTGTGGCGGGCTGCCCCCGCCCTCTCCAGGCACACACACCTCCATTCAGCTGGGCCCCGCCCCCTCGGGGGCTGGGGCAGGGATGCTGTCCCCTGCTCAGGGAAGTTGATAAGGCGGCCCCCAACGGCCCCTCCAGTGAGCACCACTGCCTGTTCTGCTGAAACCATGAAGGTCGCCTCTGGCCCTGGCCTCATCTTCTGCAGCTTGCTGCTGCTGCTGCTGCTCCAGACCCTTGGCAGCCTTGGCCTTCCCCATCAGCCCAGAGGTGAGGGGAACTATGCAAGATAGGGACACTGGATGGGTGACCCCTGACAAATGGCATGGGGAGCTGGGCACACAGATGGGTGGAGGCTAAATGTGCACCATGGCTTGGGGGAGGGGACGGGAAGAGGGCACAGCTGGCCAAGGAGGTGGTGATATTAGTGAGGGCCAGGGCAGGTGACGCTTGGACCATGCATGCTGCAGGGATTGGGGCTTCCAGAGAGCCGGCTGGAGTCTGGAGTGGCACTAGGCCCAGGCTTGGGGCTCTTTGATGAGTGAAGACGGGAACCAGGTACCAGTCCTGCAGCTGGACTCGCCAGGGACTATACCCTAGCAATCCTCAAATCTCAGCTTTTCCTGTATGGGGAAACTGAGGCTGGAGGGGGAGGACCTGCCTAGAACCATACCAGGAGCTAGCCTCCAAGTTATTAGAGGCTGACACCAGCTTTGGAGTACTGCCAATACCCTGTCTCTGAGCCTCAGTTTACTCATTTGGAACCTTAGCTAGCAGGGAGCAGGCTGCCCGCTGTGGGGTGATTTCTAAGGCCTCCCAATGCCAGGGCTCCGTGGTACATCTTTTCTTTTCCAGTCCTGGGCACCCATTCTGGGATGTGCTTATTCCTACGTCGGGGGGTGGGCAGCCTGTGTACAGAGCCCTTCCTGGCTGCACATCCAGGACATCAACACTTAACTTAGCCTTTCCCGGCACAGATGGGAAAATCATGCTCAGAAAGGGGCCTGCCCCAAGCCAAGAACAGCAGAGCCAGGATTTGAACCCTGGCCTAACTCACTCCATCTCCAGGCACCTCCCAACAGCTGGGGCTCTCTCTCTGGGAGTCTGGAGGGAACCCACTCCTCAGCATAATGAGGTGGCACCAGGAATTCTTGCTTCCTCTTTGACCTGGGAGGAAAGGGGCTCCACTTTGCCGGTGAAAAAGGGCTGTGTGATGGGTAGTATATTGGCCCCTCAAGGCTGGGCCCACCCTGGAGCCCCCCACCCCAGAGTCCTTTCTGTCAGAAAGTCCAGCTAAAATGCTAGTGTGGTGGGCTGGCCCCTGCTGTCTCTGTTCAATTTGTTTACTCTGGAAGGATCCTAAGAGGGGGCTGTCAGTATGCTGCGCAGACAAGGGAACAGACGGTCAGGAGCAAAGTGTGCAGCCCAGCACTGGAAGGATCTGCCGGCCTTCCTGCCTACCGGCTGAGTAGCGCGCTGTGCCTGAGTATACACACTAGCCAAACAGCCAGCTGGACCGTTTAAGCTGCCCGTTTCACATCTGTCCCTCCTCTCTGCCTTCTCCCCCTCACTCCCAAGGACACCTCTGCCGGACGCGCCCCACGGACCTGGTATTTGTTGTGGACAGCTCTCGCAGTGTGCGACCTGTGGAGTTTGAGAAGGTGAAAGTGTTCTTGTCCCAGGTCATCGAGTCACTGAACGTGGGGCCTAATGCCACTCGGGTGGGCTTGGTCAACTACGCCAGCACCGTCAAGCCCGAGTTCCCACTTCGGGCCTATGGCTCCAAAGCCTCGCTGCTGCAGGCTGTGCGCCGCATCCAGCCTCTGTCCACAGGCACCATGACCGGCCTGGCCTTGCAGTTTGCCATCACCAAAGCCTTCAGTGACAACGAGGGTGGCCGCACCAGGTCCCCGGACACCAGCAAGGTATGGTCACTGGCTGCTTCCGGCGTGAGTCTGGGCTGAAGGCACAGGGCACTGGCCTCTCTGCTCAGCGCTGCCTGGCGGACCCCACAAAGGTTGCCTTCCTGAAGTAGCAGAGCCAGGCTTGGGATTTTCCTTGAAGCAGAGGGAAGCAGGCCAGGTGCTGTCCTGGAGGAGGGGCAGATTCTCTGCCAGCCTGACTGGATTCTAGCCTCTCTACCCCACGCCAGCCCTCTCCATCCAAAGTGCGTTACTCCTAGCACGCTGCCTCAGTTTCCCCACCTATGACTGGAGTCCCCTCTTATAGCTCTGTTCTGAGTATGGAACCATAGACACAGAGTACTCAGCAGGATGCCTGGCACCCAACATGCCCCATATAGCACCACTTTGCCTGCCCTCTGAGAGTTATCCTCCAGAGGGAGATAAAGGAAATGCCCCCAAAGTCACGGTCACCTTTTCCTGGCGCTCAGCAAAAGGCCTGAGAGGCTGGTTCAGTCTCTCCCCTGTGATGCCTACAGGCCGCTGCGTGTACCTATCACAACCTCTGCTGGCTTGGGAAGTCACCATGTTGCCCTGTCTAGGGCCCTGGTCTGGGGAAGATGCCTTTCCTTCCCCTGGTGTGCCCTGCCCCCTAGGACGCTGCAGACCAATGACTACAGTCCTTCCTGGAGGCGGCAACCTTATTCTACAGATGGGGAAACGGAGGCACAGAAAGCTTCAGCAACTTACCCAAAATGCTCAGTGGCAGAAGTGTACACAGAGACCATGGCAACAGGCCCAGCCATCCTTGCCCTTTAGCAAAGTGACTTGCCAGTCTCCTGGTCTGATTTGTGGGGTTGCTCAAATGGTCTGGTGTGAGGTACTTGATGGTCACTGCTGAGGGGATGTGGTTGCTCCAGACAATGCTGATGGGGAGAGAGGTAGTGATGTCATGTGCCACCATCATGGCCTGTACATCTACGCAGTAAACTGGTTCACCCAGATCAGACTAGTGGTCGGAGTGGGCAGGTGAGGACAACACGCCCTCCAGCAGATGTCAGGAGGCACTCAGAGTTGGGTAGGCAAAAGGAGCTGTAGGCAGGAGCCACGCTCCTCACCTAGGTCTGCTCTAACTACGGCACCCCAGGCACCAGGACACTGCCAGGCCAGACCCCCTCTTTTCAGGGTACGGAGCAGGATGACCTAAGGGAGGGAAGCAGGCAGCAGTCTTTTCCTCTCTGGAGGGAGCAGGTGTCATCCCGGAAAGTAGAGGAAGATAAGGGGGCATCTTCCTTTAGTGGGTCGGTTCTCTGGGTGTTTGGGGTTAGGCTTCATAGAGCTTTGCCCGACACTGCCCATTCACGAGCCTCGGCTGCCCCCTGGTGGTCGCTGTGCAGAACTGCACGGTGCTGATTCCTTTACCTGGCCTCACCCACGTGGCCTTTCCAGCCTGGAGGATTCCACACACATGGAGTCCCTAGCCACAGGGGCCTCATGGAGAGCAGCGGGCACAGTCACCAGGGCGTGGCTCTCAGCAGCTTGAGGCCTCAGCCAGCTCCAGCGTGAGGAAGACACAAGGCTTGTGCAGAGTTCCCGACTTCAGGGGGAGGCATACCCCTGTCTGGGACCCCAGAGCCGCTAGAGGGAGGAGATGTCAGAGGAACCTGTCGCCTCTCTGCTTCGTGGGGCTTCTTTCCTGATGGGGATCGGGTTGGGGGTGGGGGTGGGGAAGGATAGGCCGGCTCCCACCAGCCCTGCCCCTCCGAGTCGCTATGCCTCTGGGCACATCTCCTCCTCTGCCACTGGGCCTCCTTCTGGAGCTGGACCTCACAAGCCCCGTGTCGCAGGTGGTCATCGTGGTGACGGATGGGAGGCCCCAGGACAGCGTGCGGGACGTGTCTGCACGTGCCCGGGCCAGCGGCATCGAGCTGTTCGCCATCGGCGTGGGCCGCGTGGACAAGGCCACGCTGCGGCAGATCGCCAGCGAGCCGCAGGACGAACACGTGGACTACGTGGAGAGCTACAACGTCATCGAGAAGCTGGCCAAGAAGTTCCAGGAGGCCTTCTGCGGTGCGAGGCCAAGCGGGAGGGCGGGCCCTGGGAGGGGCGGGCCCTGGGAGGGGCGGAGTCAGAGAGTCTGCATGGGGCCTGGGAAAAACCGGGTGGGCCTGGGGTCAGGGCGGAGGGAGGAGCTGGGGGAGGCTGAGGAGGGGGTCCAGAGTCAACACTGAGCAGTACTCAGCCTAGGGGCGGAGCCTATCAACTCTCAGGTCAGGGTGCTGATGGAGTTGGGGTGGGGCAAGGACAGAGACAAGAATGGGGTGTGTTAGTCTGGGGGTGACATAGCTGGAGTGCAGACAGAGTGAGCATTGGGGTGGGGTTATTTCCAGGGTCCACAATCTGAGAGGAACCAGACCAGGTCAGAGGGTCGGGTCTGGCTGCCAAGGTCAGAGACTGTTATGTGGGTGTCAGGGGTCACTCAGCTTCCAGGAGCTGGGGGTGGAACAGATGAGGCTGAGGTTGGACAAGCACCCAGGCTTGGCCACTGATAATTCCGAAAGGTCCACAGCACCTAGTTCAAGGGGTTGAGAGAGGTGATGTCAAGAGTCTTTACTGATGACCTTGCTGGGACCAAGAAAGGAATAGAGGCCAATTAGAGGAGTCTATAACAAACCCTATGCAGCTGGGGGTGGTAATGCTCACCATTAGTCCCAGTACTCAGGAGGCAGGAGGCAGGCAGATCTCTATGAGCTCCTAGGCAGGTGTACATAGTGAGAATTTGACTCAAACAAACAAACAAACAAACAAACAAAAACAATTAAAAACGAGAACAACATCAACAAAAAACCCAACCAAAAACCAACCAAACAAAAAAGGCAAAAATTAAAAAAAAAAAAAACACCCCAAACCCTGAAAACAAAACAAAACACAATGCAACCAAACAAACAAGAAAACCTTACGGGAGTGTTTCTGTGTGGTGGGATTTAGTGCCAAAAGTGTGCATGATGTTGGAGGGTCTAGGGGCTTGGGAAAGTTTGGAGTCCTTTGTAGAGGGAGATGGGCCATGTGTGGAGATTTCTTAGAGATGTGATTGGTCAAAAGGGGCGGGGTCTGGGAACTGGGGCAAGGCTGGGGCCTCATCTTTTCCCATATGTGCAATGGGTATAAGAGCACTTTCCTCACTGTGAGGATTTGTTGGGCTATAGTGACGTGCAGTGCTCAATACTCTGCATATAACACATTTTTATCAGGCAAGCTGTGAGTGCTGGGCTTACTGCTGTGTGACTTTGTCTAGACTACTTGGGCTATAATAGCTAACAGAACAGATGAAAGGCCCTGCTCCTGTGGCCTTTCAGAGAGACTTTGGCTTCGATTGACAGCATTACCACCTTCCCCAGGGATCTTGGTCTCAGCGCAGTGATTTCATTCTGAGTTGAGAGTATAGGATCTGAACTCTATCCAGTTCTGTTGAGGGAGGGGAGGGTTCTGTTTCCCTGAGTGCGCAAGGGGTCCTGGTCTCCATGGTCAGGGAGGAGCGTTCTGGCTGAGAAGTCCAAGTGTTTGTGAGCATGAGATCTGAGCCTCTTCTTGCTCCCCCAGTGGTCTCAGATCTCTGCGCCACAGGGGACCACGACTGTGAGCAGGTATGCATCAGCTCTCCGGGCTCCTACACCTGTGCCTGCCACGAGGGCTTCACCCTGAACAGTGATGGCAAGACTTGCAATGGTCAGTGGCTGGGTGTCCAGCAAGCCCCGGGGAGGGAGGTGGGAGATGGCAGGGCCCTGGCTGCTTTCCAGGAGGCCCATCTGGGGCACCTTGCAGACTGGCCCTAGTCTAATGTACACAGTAGACAGATACCTTTGTGAGCCTGTTAACTGTTCTCCGAGAGCGTGTTAGGACTCTGCTCATAGTAGCTACAGTAGTAATAAGGTTCGAGGAAGCACAGATCTTGAGCTGAAATCTTGGTGCCACCATTTGAGAGCTGTATGACCTACCAGCTCTCTCTCATGCTGTAAATGTCCCAGGAACTCTGGCTCTGTAGCGGGAACTCTGAGGAACAGAGCACCCCTGTCCCCTAGCCTGGCGCTTGCACTTGATAAGTACCCGGCAGTGGTGGGGATGGGTGGTCATGTCCCAAAGTGTCATCTGTGTCCTCAGTCTGCAGTGGTGGTGGAAGTGGCTCAGCCACTGACTTGGTCTTCCTCATTGATGGATCTAAGAGCGTGCGGCCAGAGAACTTCGAGCTGGTGAAGAAGTTCATCAACCAAATCGTGGACACGCTGGACGTGTCGGACAGGCTGGCCCAGGTGGGGCTGGTGCAGTACTCGAGCTCCGTGCGTCAGGAGTTCCCGCTTGGCCGCTTCCACACCAAGAAGGACATCAAAGCGGCTGTGCGGAACATGTCCTACATGGAGAAGGGCACCATGACCGGGGCCGCCCTGAAGTATCTTGTTGACAATTCCTTCACCGTGTCCAGTGGGGCAAGGCCTGGTGCCCAGAAGGTGGGCATTGTCTTTACGGATGGCAGGAGCCAGGACTACATTAATGATGCTGCCCGGAAGGCCAAAGACCTTGGTAGGTACTTTGAGCTCCACGGATGGCTGGGACACATATGGGCGGAGCTCTACTGTAACTTAGCTTGGTGTCTTTGATGATTGCTTTAAATCCAGGTAAAGTCAGAGGGGGAGGTATTTGTTAGGTCAACTCCCTTTTATGTGGATGACCAAGCCCGGAGAACCAAGTGGTTTGTCCTGAGATTCCTTCTGTCAATAAGGCTGGGAACTTTCCAAGCTGATCATTGGTTCCTGAGAACACATCAACTGTTGGAAGACAACCCCATTTTGGGACAAGCTTGCTTCTTGGTTTTATCATTTTAATTAAATAAGAAAAATAATAACTATCAAGTGAATGTTTTCAGAGCTGGGTAGCACTCCCAGTCCAAACTGCACAGCCCAGGGACACATAGCAGAACCTCAGAAAAGGTTGATTTCCTTCTTCCTGTCCCAGCCATTGGGCCTGCAATTCCAGCAGCTGCCACCTGGAGGTGCCTGGTGCTGGCCTCCTAGACATTGTCCTGGAGGCTCCGCCCTAGTTTGCCCTGGAGGCCAGCCTCATGTGTTTTGTCCCTCTGACAGGCTTTAAGATGTTTGCCGTTGGTGTGGGCAATGCTGTGGAGGATGAGCTGAGGGAGATCGCCTCAGAGCCTGTGGCAGAACATTACTTCTACACGGCTGACTTCAAGACCATCAGCCAGATCGGCAAGAAATTACAGAAGAAGATCTGTGTGGGTGAGCAAGGCTGGGGACTGTCAACAGAAGGGGCTCTACAGGGAGCAGAGCCATCCTGGATCTGGGTGTGGGTGAGGAAAGCGGATTGGGGTGACACTAAGAAACAGTGACGTGGGGAGTGGGCTAGCTAGCTCACAACCAGGACACTTACTGAACCACCTCCTCCTTGAAGGGTGCTGTGCTCAGTGCTCTGCAAGTGACATTTGCTCCCATTTGGTCAAAAGATCATTATTGCATTTCATAGACAGGGAAGCTAAGGCCAGAGGGATAGGACCACTATTGATTGCTGGGAGCCATTACTGAACCCTGCTGCCTTCCTGGTCCTCCTGGTGTCCTGGCCCATGGTCCTGTCCTTATGGTAAAGATTCTGGATTCCATGGTTAAGAAGATAATGATAAAGTGCTTACCTTGCAAGGATGAGTGAGGACCTGAGTTCTATCCTCAGAATCCACCTTAAAAACAACAACAACAACAACAAAAAAAACGGAATTCAGGAGCCTGATATGGTGACTCATTCCTTTAGTCCCAGCACTTGGGAGACAGACGCAGGTGGATCTCTGTGAGTTCAGGGCTAGCCTGGACCATAGTAAAGAGTTCTAGGTCAACCATGGCTAGCTACATAGAGACCTCATCTAAAAAAAAAAATGAACCAACTAACCAACCAACCAATTAAATATGGCATGCTTATAATCCAAGAGTCTGGGGAGGAAGAGCCAGGGAGACAGACTTGCTGGCCAGCTAGCCTAGCCTACTTGGTAAGCTTCAGGCCAATGTGAGAACATATCTCACAAAACTAGGTGAATGGCATCTTGAGGAATGACACCTGAGGCTGACCTCTGACTTCTTGATGCACACATATGTGCATGTACACACATATATTCACATGCACATACACATTCACATGAGTCTGGTTTCAGAGCATGATGTGCCTTGGTTTACACCTCAGCTGGAATAACGTGAGTGCCCTCACATGGTAGGCGCTCAGTACAGTTCCCTGCCAGGACTCTGAGGACATTCAAAGATCACTCCTCATCATTCCTGGGTGCATTGTCTCAAGACTTTGATGTCTACTCCTCCTGTCCTGTCCTCCCAGACCTCCCTCCTTCCCCACAAACCCCGTGTCAGCTCCAGCAGTGATTGCCCACTGCTCTGCTACCAGTCAACCAGTCAGCTGTGTTCTCTTCTTTCTCTCCTTTGTCCACTACAGAAGAAGACCCATGTGCCTGTGAGTCTATAGTGAGATTCGAGGCCAAGGTTGAGGGGCTGCTGCAGGCTCTGACCAGGAAGCATATCCTTTGTGAGGATGTGGTGGGCAGGGAGGGCCAGAGAACAAGGGGACAGGATGCTGGGGTGTGACGCAGAGAGGGTTGGCCCTGAGCAACTTTCTCCTGCTAAGGTCTGGATCTTGACCGGATAGGTATAGACCTTGTCTAATGCAGAGGCTCTTAGAGGGCAATCAGAGAAACTGAGGCAGAAGCCAAACTCCAGGGGTGGGACATACACAGAATTCCGGATATGTCCTCAACATATGGAGCCCATTTCTCAGGTTCCCTGGTGACAGGGTGGACCCTGCCCACACTCAGAGGTGGGGATCCTCAAGTGCTGAGCCTTCAGGTGACTACAGCTGAACACACTCAGGTTTTGACAGAAAGGAGGGGAGTGAGAGGAAGTCCTGGGAAAAGTTCTGGGAGGAAACCGGAAGTGGAGGCCCAGCGCAGCCTGTCCTGCATCTATCCTTAACTCCGAGTCCACTGGAAGCTGTGAGCAAGCGGCTGGCCGTCCTGGAGAACAGAGTCGTCTAAGACCACCTCCCACCCCATGTGCGGCTCGCTGAGTCCTGCGGATGTCCCCTGTAGCTCCAGTTAGTCTAGCTTTGTGGTTTGAGCGAGGGGCTCGGGGGAGGACTGGACTCTGGGATGGCTGCAGGCCTTTCCAACTTCTGTCGTCCTTTGACTAGGAGCTGGGAGGGACCTATGCCTGTGCCTGTCGGGAGTGTGAGAGGACGCTTGGGAGTACGTGGGAGGCACAGGTGTGTGGGAGCGGGGACGTGTGCACAGGTGAGAACAGAGTGGACGTGAGCGAGACTGTGTGCATTTCCCCCAACCAGAAGCTTAATATATTCCTATATTTCCCCCCAGTTAATCCTTTTCTTGACTCTGAGTGCTGTGAATTTATTTCCTGATTTCTCTGTTGCCTGAGGAAAGACAATTAAATGTGATTTAACTTAAGCACTGGATTGAGCTAGAGGCTGCATAGCGACTGGGGGAGTAGGACAAAGGGCGATGGTGGTGCTGGGATGAGGAGGTTGTGGGGACTACAGCACTGTGGTGGTGAAGGTGACAGTGACCACGCCAATACCAGCTCAGTCTGTCTTGCCCTTTTAGCCTCAAGTTAATTCTTGTGATCTCTGTCATGCTCCCAGTAGCCAGTCAGAGCAGACAGGAACCATCCACATTTTATAGAATGGAAGACTGAGTGGTGATGAGGTCCCTGGCCGTGTGCCAGGCTTTACGTTAGAACTGCAGGACATCAAGAGAACTCAGAGCTGTGGGGGATGGGAGAGGGCAGTGGAACCAGATAGGACTCATCTGTTCAGGCATCCATCCATCCATCTATCCATCCATCCATCCATCCATCCATGCATCCATCCATTTGTCCATTCATCCATATGTCCATCTATATCATCCATCCATCTATTACTGATCCATCCATCCATCCATCTATCCATCTTTCCATCTATGCATCCATCTGTTTGTCCATTCATCAATATGTCCATTTATCATCATCTGTCTGTCCATCATTGATCCATCCATCACTGATTCATCCATCCATCACTGATTCATCCATCCATCCGTCTGTCCATCCATATGTCCATCTATTACCATCCATTCATCCATTTGTCTGTCCATTCATCCATATGTCCATCTATATTGTCCATCCATTACTGATCCATCCATCCATCCATCCATCCATCCATCCATCCATCCATCCAGATATAAAGTGCTTACCAGGGCCTCCATGTCAGACAGGAGAGAGACGGTACAAAGGAGGCTCAGTGAAGCAGGGTCTTCATGTTGCTCTGGCCCTAGCTGGAGGAAAGACGATGGCTTTAGGTGGAACCCAGGGTTGTGCCTCTACTGGGTGTCTGGGAACCCCTGGGCATTTGAATGGGGTGTTGTGGAGGGGCCCACTGAACCCTTTGTGTTTCTTGCTGGATTGGAGTCATCTTCATTTTCTCGGCCCCCTCCCCCACTCTCTCCAGGGCTCCACCAGCAGCATTCTGAGCCCCAGTCCCAGACCCCTGCTCTGCGTCCCTTGCCTCTCAGACTGCTAACATTCCTGACAGTCTGAGCCCATTCTTGTTTAATGGAGCATTTTAGTGTACTGCTAGCTTCTTGCTGGAGAGCATGCCAGAGGCTCCTAACAAGAAACTCGGAACGTCCCGAAGGATCCTCCTCTGGGTGGGTTGAAGAGACATCACTGACATACGCAAGAGCCAAGCAACAAGGCAGCACGACTCCACAAGAGCAGCTTACCAGGCACAGCCACTTCACAGAGCCCTCTCTGGAGGCAGGCTCTGCTACAGCGCCCCCATGTGGCGACTGATCGGCCTACATTTCCTTCCTTCTCAGTTACCTTGAGGGTGAAACCTCAGCTCCTGGCTTCATCTGTTGGGACAGTGGGTGGAGGACTGATCCAACTTGGGCCACTTAGGGAATAAGGAACTCTAGTTACCTCGTTGGTGGTCCAGGAGCTGGGAAGTTCTCATCTTCCTAAAAGGTAGAGATTGAGGGCCACCACCCTCTGGAAATTGTCAAGTGGCGCTTGCTGGGCTGTTGTGGGTTTATTCCAGGCCAAGGATGCTCCAGCTAGTAATGGCTGTTAAACACTTAGTAGCTTAGACTAATCACCCACTGTCATGATTAAATGGTTTGACTGGGATTGGTGGGTGGTTTGGGCTGAAACTACAGTAATCTGGGTCTCCAACAGGCAGGCTCACTAACCTGCCTGTGGGGTTACTAGAGGTGGCTGGAAGACTGGGTCTGTCCGTGTGGGCTTTGTAGTAGGAGATGGGACATCTTACAAGGTAGCTCAGGGTTTCCAGAAGTTTCTTAGGCTGAGGAATGACAAGTTTGCATGACATTATTGTCCTTACATTTTATTTGGTTACAGTAGTCTTATGTACCTTAGTCCAAATTAGAGGACCAGGGAGACAAACTCTACCCCTCCGTGTAGGAGAGTGAGAGAGTGTTTGGCTATCTTTGACCTAACATGAGGTCTCCTTCACTGGGCCTGATTCTACTTTCTCTTACAATCGCAAGACAGTCCGTGTATTAGTTTTGCGTCAGCATAACAAAATACCCAAGTCAACCCATTTTATAAAGAGAGAAGGATTGGAGGTTCAAGTTGAGTTTAAACTGGATCATTCTCATTTGTTTGGATTCTGGGCAGCACACCATGAAGGGTCTATGCATCAGAGGAAAGTTAGTGTCCTAAATAAAGACAGGGAGGCTGGGGTGCCACAATTTGTTATGGAGACATGTCCCTAGTGCTCCAGGGACCTTCCACTCAGTCCTGCCCTCTAATGGTTCTAATCTGTCCAGTAGCAGCCTTTGAGTAAATGTTCCCTACCTTCAAGGGGACTGGCTTAGCTGCCTCCTCCTCAGCATCTCTATGTGCATGTGGGGGTCTTGGTGTCCCATTCTCTTTAATTCCCAGGTTCCAGTCCCTACACCACTCAGCTACCTGGTGATTTGACAGAGCTTAAGTCCCAGTCTCCATCTGTGGGAAGGAAACCTGAACCCTGCCTCTTGGTCTACCAATAGTGGGTGGAAGGGAACTACCCCATACTCTGTGCTCTGCCTGGTGGGGATCATTCTTTGGTCTTAGGGATGTGGCCAGAGCTATTAGCTCCCCAAGAGCTCTCTTGAGCTGCCGGTGACCCATTGGCCTGCTCTGGTTGGGCCTCCTGGGCCCCTCATACTGGCTGGAAGCCCACTCGAGCTTGTGTACTCTAGCTTGCCACATGGACGTTCCTCATAAAGAGCTCACTGCACTGGAGACTTGCTGGCAGGCACTGAACCACCAGCCTCTGGAGGACAGCCTTGTCTGTCTGTGCTCTGAACAGTGGTAGCCTGAGGGTCCCAGGGCTCCAGCGGGAGGGAGAAGGGAGCACAGAGGCTTCTAACTCAGTGGCTGTTTCCATCACTTAAGCAAAAAACACCTGCAGTGTCCCCAGGCCAGATCCTCTCTAGGCAAAGTGGAAGAACAGAGAATAGAAAGGGACAAAAGTTTTCAGACTGACAGTGCAGCCTCACTTTACTGAGGCTGTCAGAGTCTGGACCCATTAAGGATCTCAGTTCCTCCTCAGTGGACTAGAGAGATGATCCAGGCTCTTCTCAGGAACGCCCAAACTGAAGCAATCAAATAGAGAATTGGCCAGAGTGGCCTCCAGGCTTTGAGTTTTTAGAAGTATCCCATGGGAAGAGGGGAGCAGGGTTAGGAGCCCAAGGCGTGAATCCCCCTCTAGGCTGCTGACCCAGACAGACTCCTTCACTCCAGACTCTAGTATCCTTGACTGTCCACTAGGGCAATGGGTCCTTTCATATGATACCCATGGGCGGAGCTTCTAGGGAGCCAAGGGCTGGGTGAACAGGGGCAAGATCAGCTGGGCTCCGTGGAGGAGATGCCACAGGTGGACTTACAGGGAGGGGCAGGAGGCCCCTTTGAAGGGTCAGGCAAGACCCTTTGAAGATGCAGGCTGTGAAGGGTGGAAGTCAGCCAGGGGTACAGGGCTTTTGGGGAGTGAGCTGAGTGACGAGGCTCCATGGTATGTTTCTCTGTGGGCCTGCTCATTCCATATTTACTAAGTCACGCTGAAGGCTGAATACATACCAGGCGCTGGAGATAAAATGAAAAATGCCCTGTGGCCTCTGCTATCTGTTGCTTACTGTGCAGACATCTGAAAGAACTGCCTGGAGAATCGAGCCCGGACTGTGGACTGGAGGAGCAGGCTGTAATAGGGGTCAGTGGCTGTGGTATCTGATGGAGCCTGGGTCTAGGGAGGTGTCTTGGAAGAGGCCAGCCTCAACATGGCTGTAGAAGGATAGGAGAGGTGGGAAGAGCATGCTGAGGGCCAGGGAGAGGCTTGTGAGAGCCCCGGGGGGCCGGAATGCAGGCCTGGAGCTGTGGGAGGCGGGGACACAGCTCCACGTGGTAAGGAGCTGGGAATAGGCTTGAGAGATTGTGCAAGGGATTCGCCACAAACTGGCCTTGGGCTTTGGGCTTAGTAGAGGGGTGGTAGGTCCTTGAAGACTTTTGGGTGATGAGACAAGTGTTGCCTGGTTCTCCCTGTACAGGCATCCCTCAAATACCAGGCGAGTTGAGAGGTGGCAGGGCCCCAACACCCATCTCCAGGGAAGGTTGGTGAGTTTGGGGCTGGCCCTGCTGGATCCCAGGCAGGGCTGTTGACAGAAGGCATTGAGGCCCTCGGGCTGGGTTGGGACCATTGTCTACTGGGAGCGCTGGGAAGCTGTTCTCGCTGGGTGACTTGTAACCCTTCCTGGGACTTTGGGAGGCAGTGTTTATTCCCAGTCCTATGGCTGGTGGGACTTGTCCAGGTGAGTGCAGGGATTGGGAGTCCTGGGTTTGCCAGGTGCCAACTCGTAGGAATTGGCTCCCCTGCCCGCCTCAGTCCTCAGCACACGTGGTTAGCAGCCCCGAGCACCATTCTCCCTATATCCTCATCCCACAACTAGCGGGCTCAGCCTAGTCAGGCAGTCTTTTGGGGAGCCAGACCCCCTATTCCTGAGGGCAGAGAGATTAGAGTGTTGGCAGGTAGTGATGGCCCCCACCAAGCTGGCTCTGGGTAGGGAAGACACAGCCCAGGCCTTGTGCCAGGAGGGGACACAGAGCAAGGGCAGGAGAGGATCAGCACGGGGCTTTCCTTGGTGGCTGAGATTGTGACTGCTCCAACCAGTCAGGCCTGGCGAGGGGCCTGGGACTCTACAGGAGAGGGGCAAATGGGGTGAGTGTGTGTGTGCACGCATGCATGTATATGTAGTATGTGTTTGTATGTGCAAGTGTAATGTGTGTGTAAGAATGTGTATGTAGTGTGTGTATATATGCATGTGTAGTGCATGCATCTATGCATGCACATGCATGTGCATATGTGTGTCTGTATGTGTGCATGCATGAATGTATGCACACATGTGTTTATGTGTGCCTCTGTGTATGTGTGTATGTATGTGCCTGTGCATGGATGCTTATGTGTAGATGTGTATGTGTGCATGTGTGCATGTGTGTGGTGTGTGTAGTATGTATGTGTATATAGTGGATTTGTATGTGTAAGTATAATGTATGTATGTGTAGTATATGTATATATGTGTATATATGTGTGTCTGTAAGTGTGTGCATAGTATGTGTATGTTTGTGTGTATGTACGTGTGTGTGTGTATGTGTGCTCTAGTGTGTGTGGTGTATGTTTATGTGTATGTATATGTGTGTGCAGTATATGTTTGTGTGTGTATGTATATGTATGTGTATGTTTGTATGTAGTTTGTGTAGTGTATGTTTATGTGTATGCATATGTGTGTGTGGTATATGTTTGTGGGTGTATGTATATGTATGTGTATGTTTGTATGAAGTTTGTGTAGTGAATGTTTGTGTGTATGTATATGTGTGTGTATGTATATGTGTGTGTGGTATATGTTTGTGTGTGAATGTATATGTGTGTGTATGTTTGTATGTAGTTTGTGTAGTGTATGTTTATGTGTATGCATATGTGTGTGTGGTATATGTTTGTGTGTGTATGTATATGTATGTGTATGTTTGTATGTAGTTTGTGTAGTGTATGTTTGTGTGTATGTATATGTGTGTGTATGTATATGTGTGTGTGGTATATGTTTGTGTGTGTATGTATATGTGTGTGTATGTTTGTATGTAGTTTGTGTAGTGTATGTTTATGTGTATGCATATGTGTGTGTGGTATATGTTTGTGTGTGTATGTATATGTATGTGTTGGTGTGTATGTAGTTTGTGTAGTGTATGTTTATGTGTATGTATATGTGTGTGTGGTATATGTTTGTGTGTGTATGTATATGTGTGTGTATGTTTGTATCTACACTGGGGAAGAACTACTTCCTGTCTCCAGCGTCCCTGCCCCGCAGGAGAAGGAACTCTGCATCAAGAGCATGTAAATGTAGCTGAGGGAAGCAGATCCTTAGCCTCTCAGGAGACAACCTCAGGTACCATGGGTCAGAGTGGATGCCTAAGACCTGGACTGCAGTGGCCCACCAATTCAGCAAGGACTGTTTTCACAAATGCAGTTCATTATGGGATTTCCAGGGAGGAAGGATGGCAGGGCCTTGAGGGGGACCGCTTTGCGTCTCTTCTCTTTTTAATTACGTGGTTTTCTCTTGGACCAACAGGTTTTGAAATAAAAGTGGTTGACTGGAGAGTCTCAGTACCTCACCTGCTTTGTTTAATTAGCAGAAAAGAAGACAGGATCTTTGGGCTTAGTTGGTAGAAGGTTTGCCTGGTTACACACGGAGCTCTGGGTTCATTTCTAGCACCTAATAAAATCTGGCAGGTATGATGGCACTTGAGTGTAATCCCAGCACTTGGGAGATAAGGCAGGAAAATTTGGAGTTCAAGGTCATCCTTGGCTACATAGAAATTTTGAGACTAGCCTGGGCTATATGAGACCCTGCCTAAAGAAGAAGAGGAGGAAGAGAAGGAAGAGGAAGACAGAAAGAAATAGGAAAAAAGAAAGAAGGTGGAGAAGAAAGAAGAAGAAAAAAATTTTCCTCATGCATAGAAAAAAAGGGACCCCCCCAGCCATGGTGACACACACTTTTAATCCCAGCACCTGGAAGGCAGCAGAGGCCGGCAGGTTTCTGTGACATGGAAGCCAGCCTGGTCTACATAATTAGTTCCAGATCATCTAGGACTACACAGTGAGAGCCTGTCTCAAAACCAACCAACCAACAAACCAACCAACCAACCAACCAACCAACCAACCAACAAAATAAACAAACAAACAGAAACCCTAAAAAGCTGTTGGTCTGAACGTGGAGTGACTGGGTCGCCCACCGTCACCTCCCTCAGGCAGCTGGAGTGTTTTCCACGTCAGCCCCATTCCTAGCACTGAGATGCAGAGAATCCTGGAATCCAACATCTTTTCTTGGCTCAAAGATGCTTTTCTAGATGGTTTGAGTGGCAGGGTGTGAGCATCTTATCTATTTGCTTCTTCCTAGAATCACAAGCTCACAGATGCCTTCTAGAGCTGTCAGCCCACAGACTCTTCCTGTGGAATCTTGGGATCTCAAAGTCCTGGGCTCAATCCCTAACATTTCATCAAGAGGGCGTGTCGGTGCTTGAGGGGCAGAGACAGGAAGATGTTCAAGATCATTCTAAGTTAAATAGTAAGCTCAAGGCCATGAGATCCTGTCTTTAAAAAATAAGTCTCCATCAGGTCTGGGTGCTTGGGTGGGTGGCATGACAGAGCCAAAAGTTGTAACCATTAATCACTTTCTTCATTGGCTGTGACTTACTGAGCACCCACTCTGAACCCTGAGACCACTGATTTTTCTGCTTAGAAGGAGCTAGATAACAAATGGGAAGTTGAGGAGGAGGCTAGGGGTGGGACAGGTGCCCCCGCCCTTGGCCAAGCTCTAGGTTTGAGCCTGGAGTATGGGAGGCCTGGTATCAGACAGAGGATGTTCCTTCACAATCATGTGGACTGAGATTTGCATGTCATCGGCTTACAAGCATTGAGGTGGGGTGTGGGTGTGAGATGGGGTGGGATATGTGTGGGATGTGGTGGAAGGGTAGTGTGTGTGTGGTGGGAGTCAGTGTGGCTGCTGCCCTGTGCTTTGGATGGCGAGGTTCAGAGGTGAGAGGGGGCTGAGGGTGTGGCTGTGTCCAGTAGAGCAGAGCCCGGCTTGGATTCCAGAAGGAATATTCTTCACTCACCTGTGCTGTGACGGTGATGCTTTCAGAGCCTGTGTTCTCCTCTGTGACATGGGCCTGAATACTGCGAAGTGTCATCTCAGGAGACGCCTTGGACCTTGGAGTTACGGGATTAAGTTAAAATATTGTCCACTTTCTGTATTTAAGGCAAACAGCACACAGAGGTGATTTTGTGATTTTTCAGAACTGTGAATCACGGGCCCTGGGGGCTGCTACAGAGATTTCTGGCCACTGGGTGGCACCATCAGCTCAGGAATGGGATGGTCGCCCAGCAGGGGAAGTCTTCAGCCTGGCCACTGTGAGCTGAGCTGGCTCCAGACTTGAAGCACTGAATGTAATCCCTGCAAATCCTCCAATGGTTTCTGAGGGGGCAACGCCTTTTCTCCTGGGACCATGACTGTGCATCTCCCCAGAGGCAGCCAGCCCTCTGTGTTTCTCATCTCTTCCTGGCTCTCAGAGACCCATGGGGCCTGGAGCAGATGTATCTCTGGGTCTCTTTGGGGCTCTCAAAGATTGGCAGCTCAGCCTTGAATGCTGTGGAGAAGTGGAACCCAAGGAGCAGGACCCCAAGAGGAACCTCACTCGTTGACTTCTCTAGTTCCCACAGGCTGATGGCTGAGTTCCCAGGACACACCCCTCTCATTCTGAGCCAAATTTCCTGCAGTATGGTGTGTTTATGGGGTTAGAGACACCTCACCAGAAGTATCTGAGGGACCCCACAGTCAGTGCCATGCAGGACCACTGACTGCAGTCTGGTGTGAACCAGTGCTGTCCCTGGAGGGACAGAGGAACCTGCCCACCTGTTTCCTGGTCCTTCAGTGGTAGTAATAGGAAGCAGTTTATAAATAGCAATGTACAGTTGCTTCTAACACATGCTATATAATATAGTATGTTACATAGCATATATAAAAATCATATACACTGTAAATATAATAGAAATACATAGACAAGTATAAAACAGAAATAGATATATCGTATTACAGAATAGCATGCTTACATTGCATTTCCCTAAATAGCAATTAGTGAAAATAAACTGGTGAATAGCTGTTGGTGTTTTCTGCTGGCTGAGCATTGCGCTAGGAAACACTAGCTTCATTCAGTCCTCAGAGTCCCACTGAGTAGGATGTCCCTGTCTCACAGCAGGATCTTAGGAGGCAAAGGGACCAAGGAGAGGTGCTGGGATTCAAACCCCTGCCGTGTGCCTTCTGTCTGCACCATGTGCTCCCAAGCCTTCTGCTGCCCAGTGCTCTTTGGGGCTCCCTCTTGGGGTCCTGTTCCTCTTGGCTCTGTCTCTGGGCCTGCTCCAGCTTGGCCAAGTCCAGAATAGGTCACAGCTATCCATAGCTGACTCCAGCTTCTTGGCTCTGCCTTCCTCCCACAGGCTACTTGCTGCAGGAGTGGGCAGGTGAACACTTGCGGAAGGACTGGCTTTCTACAGTCTCAGATCACCATGTGTGGTTTACTGTCTTCGTTCCTGGCAGGATTCTGGGGCTAGCAGGTGCCTTTGTCCTGAGGGTGATACAATACGGGATTCTGTCACCTACGAACTTCAGTATTGAGGTCTTTGCTTCCCACCCTCAGGAGCCAGCCACTGCAATCCTCTCAGCCTTAGTCCCTTTCCTGTGGGGCCTTGATAGATGGGACCTGTGCTCAGCTGGCCCAAATCGTCCCTGGAAAAAGAGGAACTTGGCTGCCCCGCAGAGGCCAGGTCTGTCTAGCTGCCGTGAGTCCTGCTCCTTCCTCCCTCCTGCCCCATCTTTTCCTCCTCTTTCCTCGCAGCCTCTTATTCCCTCTCCCCTCCAGTGCTGCCCTCCCTCCCCACAGTTCCTTCTTCCCCTCCCCAAGCCTCCCAAGGAGTGGGCTGCTCACTGGGAGTAGGAGAGGAAGCTCTGGGTCAGGTACAGACAGACGTTTTATATTTTACCAGCCATGTATTTATTTTAATGGGCATCAGAGAAAAACTCCCACAAGCAATTAGCACATCGAGCCTTTATTTCATGGACATTACTGCTCAGGGTGAGGCAAATTGAAAAGCCAGCCCACTTCCTCTTTGTTTAAAGGGATCATGGAGGGAGGCTGTGTGGGTACAAGGTTGAGGCAGGGTGGGAGGGCTTGGAGGGGACATCGGAGACACCTATAGGCCACCAAGACAGGTGTCTTGGATCCAGTCTGGCTCAGTTCATGACTGAGGGACCTGAGTGGGTCTTGTACCCTAATGCAGCAGGAACTTATTGACTTTAGTGTCACCATCACCTCAGTGATCCATTCTGCTTAGGTGACCTGTGGTTTTCTTTCAGGAGGGCATGCGGGGCTCATCATCTATCCTCAGTAGAGCCTCCTGAGAGCAGCCCCCACTAGGAGGCATCCTAACTCTGGGTTTCTGGGCTTACTTACCATCCACTGGGTGATGACACAGTTTCTTGGAACTGCTATGGCTAAGGCCACAAGACTCACTGCACAGACGTGTGTCTGTGAGAAGCAACCAGAAAAGGCAGGTCTGGAATACGGCGGCCTTTGTCCTCTGGGAGAATTTTGTTTTCTCGTGGAGAAGATCTTGTGGGAATGGGTGTCATGAAATCTCCGTGACCCAAAGCAGCTGAGTGTTAGTATGCAGCTTTTGTCATATCCAGCCTCACCATCTATCCATGTACTCATCCAGCATCCATCTATTGTACATCCATGTACTCATCTATCATTCATTTACCCACCATCCATCCATTCATCTATCCATCCATCTATGTGCTCATCCATCATATACCCACCTACCATCTATCTATCCTCTCTGTATCCACCGTTCATCCATTAATCCATCCATCCATTATCTATCTCTCCATAAACCATCATAATCCCATATATCCATTCATCCACCATCCATCATCTGCTCACTATCCCTCCATTTGTCTATCCAGTCACCCATCAGTTCATCATTCCATCTGTCTATCCTTTCATCCACATACCCACTCATCATCCATATATGCACCCACGCTGAATCTATCCACTCTTTATCCGTCATCTCACTACCCATCTGTTCACCCATCCACTTATCCATTCATCATCCATCTCCATCTGTTCATCCATCCATCCTCTCAATTTATTCCCTGAGTGAGTGACAGGTATGGCCACATTACAGTGCTGAACAAAACACCTACATTTAGTGGCTTCATGGTGCGTTGGTAGAGCAGAGAAACTAATGTTGAGCACATGTCATGTGAAGTGAGTTAGGCTGTGGAAGGGGAGTACAGGCTGCCGTGATCAGCAAAGCCTGCCCGAGAGAAGAGAGACCTGAACTGGTGCCTGCAGGAGCAGGAGAGGTTCGTGAGAGAAGAGATGGGAAAAGGGGAGAAGACTGTTCAGCCTCCACTGGGAAGGGCACTGAGTGGCAGAGGGACCGGAAGATCAGACGCTTGTCTCCTGGGGTTGGGGTGTGCTGTGGGTGGTGGAGAACTGGAAGATTGCCCTGACTGTGGAGGTGGTTGTGTAGTGTTAGCTGGGGAGGGACAGGAGTAGATTTGTACCCAAAGGTCTCTTGACTACTATGTGGTGTAGACTTGGAGTGAGGGGTAGGTCTGGAGGATCCTGGGGACTTGGATTCAGTGTCAGTGAAGAAGGGAGTGAGCCCAGTGGTAGACAGGAGGGTCTGGAGGGCTCCCAGGATTTTGACTTGAGTGATAACCCGGGGGCACCTTATAAGGGTCACGGTGTAGGTAAGCATGGCTGAGGAGATGCTGAGGATGACTGTGGCTGTGAACTTGAGGCATCTTTGCATGGAGGGTGAAGAGGTGGAGCCTGGGCTGCTGCAGGCAGAAGTTAGGGGTCACCCCAGCAACATGTGGTTGACTGAAGTCTCAGGGAGTGGTGGGCCGTGGGGAAGAACAGGGAGCAGGGCTTGGAACAAAGCCGCACACAGACTGGGTGTGGTGCAGAGGCTGAGCTTGGCCTGGAAAGGCCACGAGGCTCCAGACAGCAGAGGAGGAAGCAGGAGATGTGTGTATCTGGGGTTTGGGGTGGCTGACCTGACCTGAGGCTTGAATTCCCTCTGTGTATTAAGAAATCAGGTTACTTCCTCCAAAGGCTGTTTGGGGAGGGACCTCAGGATAGGCAGAGTGCCTATAACTGGTTCTCAGACAAGCCAGAAGTCTGCATTGCCACTTCTACATGACGGGCCCCTTTCTGGAACTGGCCTCCTCCCACTGAGCAGCCTGTGGGCTTAGCCACAACCCTAACTGTCCTCCCGACCTCCCCAGGGCCAGCTCTATCCCTAGTGCTTCCTCAGGACTCCACCAGAAGGGGAAGAGAGAAGGTTAGACAGCTCTCAAGGCTCCAACCTTTAGTCACCTCTCAGCCTGCAGTTGCTCTGACTGGGCAGGAAGGGCCTTTGGGCAGTGACAGATTCTTCTTCCTGCTGGTGTCCCCACTCAGTGCTGGGCATGGAGCAATTCTGGGTTCTCATGGACTAGGTCAGAAAGGGAAAGACCGAATGGATGGGTGGAGGGATGTAAGGATGTGTGGATGTGTGGATGGAGGGATTGATGGAGGGATGGAGTGATGGATGGAAGGATAAATGGAGAGATGGAAGGGTAGATGGAGGGATGGATGAGGCAGGGATGGAAGGATGGAGGGATAAAGGAAGGGACAGATGGATAGAGGAATATGAGCGTGGGATGAAGGGATGAAGGAGGGGATGGACGAGTGGATGGATGGAGGAAGTGAAGAAAGGAATGAAGGATGCACAAAAGAGCCAGGAGATTGTGAGTAGTCAGATGCTGTGGTGGAAGGCTAGCCTGTGCTCCATTGTCACCTGGCTCATCATGTGCAAGCACACAGGATGATTTGACCCCCTCACATCACCTTGGGGAAGGGGGTCTTCATTCTTTCCCCTACAGATGAGGAAATGGGCTGAAATGCCTACCACGGCCGCACACCTCAAGAGGGCACTACCGCAGCTGGAGCCTCAGTCTCCCTGCTCTCAGTCCCGGCCCCTCCCCAGCACTCTGCCTGAGTCCATAGCTGTCGGTCATTTCCTATCTGTGCTGACTGAAGCTCAAGGAACATCACGAGTTAGACAGGCCTGGGTGGAACCTTGGCCGTACTCCTGAACTTCCTGTGATGGGCATACCCCAGGCGTTCAAGTTTTCTCATCTGAAAAATGAGCCTTCATGTGATGAGGGTCAGCAGGACAACAAATGGGTGCACTCCATGCCACAGGGCCCAGGGAGAAGTAGGGCTCAGGGTGCAGTTCTCCTAGAGCACCTCTCCCTCAGGTCACCAAGTTTTCCAAGTCCCCTAGGGTCACACAGGCTCTGGGGGCTGAGATGTCCCCGTGGCTGTAACCAGGAGTTGCCTCTGTTACCTCTGACTTTGTGGTTACTATAGCAACTACAGCATCCCAGGGAGGGACCATCATGAAAAACAGAGAATAATGTGGCCACAGTACTCTGATCTGTCCCCAGATGGGTGTAGCTAACCGAGCATTTCATGTGGAGGCTGTGAGCTGTTGTCTGTCTCTTGTGCTAAAGATTGGTCCTGCCATAGCTGTGGGTATGTGAGGGATCCCTGTGTTTATCCTGTAGGAGGTAGTGATTTTGAGTGGTCTGGCCTGGAGGTCCTCCCTGGTCCTTTCTCCCCTGAGCAGTACTGAGTTGAGTCCTTACTCTCTGGCCATTGATAGGGCTTCCTAGTGGGTATACATACGCTTGCTAGACTTTTGTCTGACACTTCTGTGACCTTTATCCTGTCCCTGTCTGGGCTCCTGGTGACTGTGAACTAGTTGTCTCTGGGCCCAACTGTGGCCTAGAGGGTCACAGACGCCTGTGGCTCAGGTTCAGGAGGTCCCTTTTGGTCCTCCTGCAGTGAGCCATGCTGTTATCAGCCACAGCTCCTGCATGGAGCCACAGTGAGCTTACATCCCCAGAAGTGCCACCAGCTCATTTCAGGTTACCTGAGACTCCAACTTGGGGCCCTCGTGGTTTCCTTTTAAGTAGCCTAGGAAATAAGAGGCCCTTGATTGGCCAGAGTTTTGCAGCAGTGGACCAGGCAGCTGAGTCTCAGAGGTGCACTTGTACCACACAGGTGGAGGTTGGAGGTGGCTGGCAGCCGTCCTCTTTCTACCTGCTGGTAGAGTTCCAGGAGAGCTGGAACTGTCTGAACCGAATCCCCTGCTTGTGGAGAGGTCAGAACCCCACTGAGGCTCACAGAGGCCCAGGCCAGGGACGTGAAAGACCAGGCCAGTAGGGGCATTTCTTGGAGGCTTCTGGGGTGGGGATAGTGGTTCATTCTTCTTCCATAGCCACATCTGAGGGCTCAGGACTCTGGTCCTGCCATAGTACATGACCCAGGCCTCCATCAACCCCACTCAGGAGCTGCTTAGCCTCGGCTGGGGAGGGGCTGCTGGGATGTTCCGTAGAACCTAGGACCACTGGGATTCCGCTGTTTCCTGATCCCCCTTCTAGGAATGAAATTACCAGAGAAACCTGAGAGAGCCCTGCTTGGAGCCTGAACGTGCAGCGGGTTAGACATTGGGGGTGGAGGTGCCCTGGCAGAGCAGGTGACCAGGGGGACAGAGGAGGAATGTCAGTGTATTGTTCCTTATGCTGTGTATTCTGAGGAAGACACACCAGAAAAATCTCACTCACCCTCCAAAGATGGCATCCCCGTGTCCTCAGTGTGTTCTAAGGGATCAGCCGAAATGTTCCCTGGGGGTTACCTCTGTCTGGACATTCTTCCAAAGAACCTCATGGGACAGGTACAAGGAGTCCCTGGGATGACCCTAGCTACCTGCACAGGGGACAGTGTCTAAGAAGATCCAGCTTCAACCAGGATGTTGGGGTGTGATCTGTCTCATCAGCCTGGGTCCCAAGGCTGGGCCTAGATGCCCAGTCCTGTCTTTCTAGCCTGGGGAGGGACCTCAGGAGAGTGTGGGAGAGAACCCTAAAACAGGTTGTAGACTTCTGCCAGGGCCTCTCAATCAGGTCCTCTGCTGGAAGGTGTTCAGATGCAAGAGGGGATGGGGACTTCTGGGTTTCCCTGAACTCTGAGTTTCTAGGTGGTTGCAGTCTGATCCCGGTGAGGAGAGAGGAGAGTGGGATGGAGACATCCCAGGGTCTCTGCTTGCAGCTCCAAGAGGTCTGTGGAGACAGCTGGTTAGTTCACCTCCTAGAGAGTGACTGCTATACCCATTGTTACCTCCCTTGGACAGCTGGTGCATTCTCCCTTGTCAGTCCCATTCCTAGTGCTGAGATATATAGAACCTGGGATTGAACATCCTTTCTGCACAAAGATTCTTCGCTAGAGGTTTGATTGTCAGGGTGTGAGCATCCTGTCTATCTGCTGCATCCTAGAATCACAAGCTCACAGATGCCTTCCAGGACTGTCAGCCCACAGAATCTTTATGTGGAGTCTCTTCCATCTCTGTGTGGGATTTTGGGGTCTCTATGTGGTGTCTTGGGATCTCAATATGGAATCTTGGGAGCTCTGTGTGGAATCTTGAGATCTCCATATGGCATTTTGGGATCTCTGTATGGAATCTTGGGATCTTTGCAAAATCTCTTGGCATGACTACCGAAGATCTGGAACAAGAGACTCGTTCAGAGAATCTCGAGAACTGAACTAGAGTTCTCAGAATCAGGATATCAGCACAGAAAATCCTGCCTGTAACATGGGCCTCCTTTCTTCATTGTCTTGAATACTTCCAAGGACAGGAAGCTCCTTACCTCATGGGGAACCTATTTTACTGTTGGGCACTTGTGGCTATTGATGCTGCGCCTGAATCTGTTTGCATGTGATTCTTCACTCCAGTTTCCTGGCCCCAATTCCTACTTTTCTCCCTCTTACAATGAAGAGTGGATTGTAACCATCCATCCATCCATCCATCCATGTGTTTTTCTATCCAAGCACACATCCGTCCATAAATCAATGCATCTCTCATCCTCCGTATATACATACATGCATCTATCCATGCAGGCAATGATTTTCTTCCTCTTCCACCCTCAGTGAGCGTGTTTCCTGGGCGTCCTGGCACAATCAACCCTGCCATCCAGACCCTCTCCAGCTTATGGGCTGACAGACTAGGCCCAAGATGTGATTCTGGCTTAGGCTGGTACAAAGCATGAGATCAAGGCTGAGTGTTCAGCTCCATGTGTACTTAGCATGTGTGAGGCCCTGATTTTCATTCCCAATCCTCCACAGGCCAGAAAGGGAGCCAGGAGGAGAGGGGCTACCAAGCTGAGAGCCCTGGACAGATTGAGGAAGAGATAAACAAATAGGAAGTGAACCAACAAATCAACCACAACCTTCCCGTACCCCCAAACCTGTGCTCGCTCGCACATCGCCTCGGAGAGCAGCAGGTTCTGAGCCCCAGATTTCTGCTCCATCTCACTTCATCCTGTCACTCAGGGTCGAGTGGGTGCATCCTGGAGGAAGGGCAGGAGCTGCCTCTCAGTGCGTTTAGCCATTCTACCGCTGGAAAGCATGTCCGAGCAGCCTCTGCCCTGGGCTCTGGCTGGGACAAAGTTCTGCCTCTGGTGCTTTGGCAGAGAACAAAGGCTCTGCTGGAGCAGAAGGCAGCGAAGACCCTTTATTTCACACAAGAGTCCCTTGTCTTGGTATCTCACCTGGGAGACCTTTGCCACCTGTCTTCCTTCTTTCCCTCCCTCCTGCCTTCCTCCACATTCTCTCCCTCCTTCCCTCCAAGGCCCAGAGCACTGATGGTTCTGTGGCCTGCCCAGACTGACTCCAGCCCATCTAGGGAACCCCCTTGTTCTTCGTCAGTCTGTCCAGGGTTCTCAGCTTGGCAGCCCCTTTCGCCCTGGCTTCCTTTCTGGCCTGCAGAGTCTCTGTTTCTAGTGAGTTGTCTCTGAACTCTCTCCATTGATCCAGGGGAAGAATCCACATCCTGGGTCCCACATCTCATTTTCTGCAAAGCAGAGAAGCGTTAATCAAGGTCACGATGGTCTCTCTTTCGTAGTTGGGGCTCTGGGCTCCGGGGCAGAGGAACCTGGTCCTGATTAAAGGAGGGCAGTGATGCCATTCTGACTTCCGCTCCTCAGATCTCAGAGATTATAGACAAAAAGGGAGGGCAGCAAGAGAAGAAGAGGAAAAGAAGAAAAGAGAGAAGAGACCTGTCTTGTCCATGCTGGGGACACACTCCCACAGCTCTGAGTGCAAAAGTGAGCACCGGGTGACCCCAAGCTGGGCAGCACGAGACCCAGCGGAACTAATAATCCTACCATTAGAGGTCCGGTGTCCCAGCTCAGCTGCCTGTGCACACCACCCTCTCCGTGATCTCAGCTCTGGCAACGCCACCCTGATTTGTTAGAAAGAAAACATGAAGTGTGGGGTGTTCATTGTATCCATGGCAAAGATCTGGGGTGTCAGGGGAGTCAGCTCTGTGAATGCCAGGCCATGCTGCTGTTGCTCAGGTGGTTGTAGCTCTGTTGGCTCAAGGCTGCAGATGGGAGGGGACTCCTGAGGCTGGAGGCATGGGGCCTCTCAACCCAAATGGACAGGATTTCCTCCTGTCTGTAGACCCTGACTCTTGGCTGCAGGGATTCATGGGAAGATGCCAGGATCTGGGCCTAGGTTAGGCTACATTCACTGTGGCCGAATATGTCACCACTATGTGTGGCAATGCCAAAGGGCACAGGACCAGCGGGGTTCCGCAACCCCAAAGCTCTTGCTAAGGGGGAAGGGATAGAAGACTTGTGTCCCATGGCTGGGGAGAGGAATGATAATTAGGTCCTTGAAGAAATCAAGAAGGAAATGAAACATTCTTAGAATCAAGTGAAATGAAGACACAGCGTCTCAAACCTATGGGATACATTAAAAGCAATCTTAATAGGGATGTTTACAGTTGTAAGTGCTTATATTAAGAAACCTGCACTAAGGAAAGTCCAGGGACACAAACTTGACACAATAGGCCTTAACACAAATGACAGAGTGTATGAATTCCAGGGAGGAGGCCAGTGGGGATAGGGATAGAATAGTCATTGAGATTAACTGAGATGTTCTGTATGGAATCCACAAAAATTAAATAAATAACATAAAAGTAAATTAAAAAAAGAAAAGTAAAGAAATTTGAGGGGCTGGAGAGATGGCTCATGGTTAAGAGCACTTCCTACTCCTCTAGCAGACCAGAGTTTAGTTCCCAGCGCCCATGTCAGATAGCTCACAACCACCTGTAATTCTGCTCCTGCGGGTCCAACACGTTTGTCTGTTTCTGGCATAATGTGCTCACCACACCATCCCAGCTCTGCTGTTTCTCTTGCTCCCTGTCTGTCTCTCTGTCTGATCCAGTCTTCTCTCTGCTCTGTCCGTAGCACAGGCAGGGCTCAGTGTTGGGATCTAAAGCCCAAGCTGAAAGCTCACTTTTGGTTAGGTAATCTGACCTGGTCTAATCATCTATGGGAAGGGAGCGTGTTCACACAGGCCCACCCTGGAGTTCAGGGCACCTCCCTGGGGTCCAGCAGGTAAGAGAGGGACTGAGAGGAGACTGGTCAGGCACAGCAGGCACAGACCAGAGCCATACTGCCCAGCTAAGTGCTGCAAAATGCCAGAAGCTTGTGGGATGAGTGAGAGGAGGGAAGGGGATGGCCTCACACGGGGCTTCTCTGTGCCAGCATAGGGCAGGGACAGCTGGCCATCACCAGGGAGCAATGCTGGCTTTGTTTCATTGTGTCTGTTCTCCCACGGTGATAAGATCTTTCTCAGAGAACACAGCTCTCTTTCACAGCATTCTATTTTTTTCTTGTATTTCCTTGTTGCAGTTTGAAATGGTTTCTTTCTTTTAGTCAGTTCCTTGGTTTATGGTCACTCTGGCTGCTGGATATCAGCCCCAGGTGAAGAGAGCCCTGTTCCTCTCTACTGTGGTGGTCCCTAGGAGCACAGAAGGCACAGCTATATATGAGGGAGAAGAAAGGTGGCCAGGAGGGTCAGCACTGGACACTTGCCTGACACAGGTCTGTGCTCAGAGCCAGTAGCATCCTCCCCTGCTGGACTGGCAGCACAGAGAAGAAGAAGAATTACCTTGTCTTGTGAGCCTCAGTGCATGATGGAGGTTCATCTGGACGGTCCCCTCTGGGTCTTGCTCTGTAGGTGGGGAACCGAGGTCTTGACTGAAGTAGAGACTTGCCTGTGGTCATACAGCCCAGGTCTTCCAGGAGGAAGGGGTGAGTGAAGGGAAGGTCGGAGGCTGGGCGTGTTGAGTGGTGCTGGTTCGCCAAGGATGCTGAGTTGGGGGTGGGGCAGGCCTGCTGTCCAGGGGGTGGGGTCATTTGTGGGGCATGTGCAAGTGAGAGGGGAGAGAGGAGCTGTGCCCTGGAATTCAAGGTGAGTTGGCATGATGTCACAGCAGATGTCTGGGAAGAATACACTAGATGCACATCCATGTCTTGGCAGGCATAGAGGTAACTTTTGCACCCATTTCCTCTCTGGGAATCCATCTGCTGTCATGAGAAAGATGTTGACAAAGGAAATCAGCAAACCAAAGAGACCCTGTGCCCCTGTTCAAGGCAGCACTGTGTACAATAGGAAATCAACCCAGGTGCCCAGCAGTGCAGGAAGAATGAGAATGTGGTTTACATACACAAAGGAATATTATTCAGCCACAAAGAAGGATGAAATCCTGTTATTTGTAGCAAAATGTATGGGCCTAGAGTACTTTATGTTAAGTGGAATAAGCCAGATCTGGTAGAACTGTTTTCATAATTAGATTAAAAAATGTTTATCTTAATGCAGAATAATGATTGCTAAAGGTTGGGGAGAAGGGGAGGAGAGGAAGACTGAATTTGACCATTGCATGCCATATGTATGTATGGAACCGTCACATTGAACCACATGGAGGTGTACAGTTAACACATAGTAATAAAAATAAACCAAGAAAAAGAAGCAAACATGGAACTTGGGAAATGGCACAGTTAATAAAATGCCTGGCATGCACCGTGACAAGTTCAGTCTCCAGCACCCAAGAGAAATTGCAAACCCATCACTGGGGAGGTGGAGACAAAAGGATCCCTGGCAGCCTAGCTGACTCAGCAAGCCCCATGTGCCAGTGAGAGATCCTGCCTCAAAAACATCAAGGCGGATGGCTCCCGGGGAGGAACACCTGAGGTGGACGGCTGACTTCCACACGCATACACACACACACACACACACACACACACACACACACACACACACCGTAAAACCAAGGAAACAAAGAAAAGAAAGGAAAACCCTGAAAGTAGACAAGGTCCCTCAGATGACTACTCTTCCAGAGCTAGGAGAGGTAGGCCAAAGCACTGGCCCTTTGATTTTGCCTGATTTCCTCAGCATATTCTGGAAGGTGCCTGCTCCAGCCGTCCTCTGCCGGGCCCCAAGCCGAGTGCCGCAGCAGCTCTCGGTGGAAGAGTGTATCCAGGCAGCATCCGCACCTTTGCCTGGTGCTCACTCAGGAGTGACGCTGGGAACCTGTTTGTACGAGGGCGAATGACTACCACAAGCTCCAGGAGGACCAGGGCTCAGGTTCTGGACAAGGAGAGAGCTACTTTCTGCAGTGTGGGGTGTAGACAGACAGACAGATAAATGGACACACAAGCATTCTGAGATCAAGCTCCAGGGCTCTGCCTTTTACAAAGCGCTTTGTAAAACCTCACTTTCTCCTTCACTTTACTTTCCTTTTTACTGTAAAATTCTACTTCAGAGGGTATTTTTGAGTATGAAATAAAAAAAAAAATAATGTTGAGTGTTTAGGGCATCAGTAGACAAGCAGGAGACAATATTATTTAACTACAAGTTCATCATGAGGTGATGAGTACTAATCGTCAACATGAGAAAGCCCAGAGTCCCCTGGGAGATAGCTCTGAGTCTGCCTGTCAGGATTATCTTGAGTGTGTTAACTCGGAAGCCCCGCCTGCTGGGTGACATCCCAGACTGGGATCCTGGACTGTGTAAGTGGAGAAAGGAACTCCGCGTGCATTCTCTGTTCTCAAAGGTGGCAGACACTGTGTGGCCAGCCGCTTCCTGCTGCTTGACTTCTCTCATCTTGAACTTGAACTAAATAAACCCTTTCCTTTATGACTCACCTTTTGTCAGAGTTTTGTGTCATAGAAACAGGAAAAGAAATTGGAACACTCATAATGATTGTCCCAGGGCTAGGGCCTTGCTGGTGTTGCCCATGATGGCATCCTGGCCCGGTGCTTAACAGATGCTCGGTTCATGGGATGGAGCAGACTCACTACTGGTAGCCTACGTGGGTATTTACAAATGCCCTGCTCCTTCTCCTCCCAGAGACAGCAGCAGAACCTTGGGACTCTTGAGGAAAGAGCAATTTTGTGGGATTCTCAGTCCCTTCATCCTGATCCGTTTCGTTATTGACTTCAGCAGCTTAATGCACCAGCTCGGCTCTGGGAGAGACGGTGGCAGAATGACAGGGAGTCAAGGTCCCTGTGCCCTCTGCTCCTGCTTTTATCTGCCTGATTTCATGCGACAGGAGTCCTGGCTGCCACTCAGCTGGAGAAATGTCAAAACGATATTAAATCACTGGGTGCAGGCAGGTGACAAGGGAACGCTTGTCACCCGGTTCCCCCCTGTCCTCCTGGTCCTGAGCCCATGCTGGGGAGGGCTGTGTGTCTGGAGAGCCTGGTTCATTTTATCTGCACTTCTTCATAATCACAGTGTTGGAATTGTGCTGGGGTGAGAGCTGGCAGCGGCCAGGTGCTTGCTCTCAGAGGCTGAGCCAGTGATAGCCCAGACGTGCATGCCAGAACGTGACAGTGGGCTGGGCTCACTGGAGGCGTGGTGAGGGTGGCTGGGCCCCTCTTAGTTTTCTATTTTTAATATTCATTTATTTTCGCAGTACTGGGGATGGAACCCAGGCCTCAGACATGCAAGGCAAGTGTTCTACCTCTGAGCCCATCACCTGGTTCCCATGCAGGATTTGTAAAATGTGACCTGAAGTGGGTGAGGCCTGCTGGTGCAGGTCTGTAATCTCAGGTAGATGGAAACCTGAGGTAGGAGAACTGTAGGTTGAAGGCCTGCCGGGCTCCAGAGCGAGTTGAAGGCAAGCATGGGAGACAACTTAGTGAGAGCTTGTCTCAAAATAAAAACTCAAAAAAAAAAAAAAAAGTACTGGGATGTAGTTCACTGATGTAGCCCTTGACCAGCATGTGTGAGGCCCTGGGTTCAAGCCCCAGTAACAGACACACACACACACACACACACACACACACACACACACACACGAGTGAAAGGAATGGGAGCTCTTTGTTTAAGTTCAAGCATAGAAGTATGTAAGGATTTTAAGTGTCCTCTTCCCCGTCCCTGACCCTGAGCCCCATTTTCCCCAGGAAACTGCATCCTGCAGCAGATCACCTTGGCTTCTACTGGGTCCTTCAATTCCTCAACTCTGAACCTTAGGTCTCTCTCTCTTTCTCTCTCTCTCCTGCACATGCATGTACAGATAGATGTATATAGATACGGAGCCCAGAGGTGATGTCAGCTGTCTTCCCCAATCACTTCTCCTTTCTGAGATAGAGTCTCTCACTGAACCTGGAGCTCACGGATTAAGCTGCATTGCTGGTCAGTGAGTTCCAGGGAACCTCCGGTCTTTGCCTCACACTTGAGCAGCAAGCACTTTACCCATTTTCTTCCTACCCATTACCCTTTTCCTTCCTCAGTTTCTCTACTCATGTAGGTCAGGACCCGACTCACAGTGACCTGGGTCTTCCAACATCCATCAACTTAATCAAACAATCTCCCACAGGCATGCTCACAGGCCAATGTAGACCATTCCTCACTGAGACAATCCCTCCAGTGATTCTAGGTCAAGACAAGTTGACAATTAAAGCTGAGCAACACATCACCTGCAGTCCCTCACGCATGCCCAGCACGAAGCATGTCCCATTCCTACCCACACATGTTCTGTCCCACACAGCAAAGCAGGTGATACTATTGCCCTATGAGAGACACAGGCCAAGGAGAACCAAACCCCCGAGACACTGCTCAGTCCGCAGGTTCCAGCACCCAAGCTCAAAGGGGCTGCAGAGACAGCCCCTGTCACTGTCTCTTTTAAAAATGAGTAAAGGAGCTCAGAGTTTGGGATGACCAAATGTCAGTCCTCTAATTCCAGAGCAGGGACTGAACTCTGGTCCGTGCAGTGCACCTCTCCACTTTTCTCTCCACGTTGGAAGGGTAGGTGCCAGGTGTAGAATAACTTATCTGTCCTTTTAACCTCCCCTCGCACTCTGAGCATCATCGCACAGCTTTTGAGAGTGTTTTTCCACTTGGATCTGTCCCATTTTCCTCGGCAGCTGCCAGGCAGCCTTTTGTTAAAGGCAGAGCGTTTGCTGAGTGTTCCTCTCAGGTGGTAGGTTCCGCAGTTTGGGAGTTTTCCACTGTTCTTGGCGAGGCTGAATTGCATCCCACCCCTGTCCCTCAGCTTTTTTTCAGATCCTAATTACAATTATGCAAGCGCTCTGTGCATATATTCTCTTTGTTGGAGAGTGGAACAAATTAGATAAAAAAAAGTTTCCTGGCCCAGCTCTCCCCACAATCCACTCCCACATTTGAATCCCTCCGTTGTAACCGCTGTTCTCAGGGTGCCGTCGATCCTTACAGAACATTTCGATGCCTCTCCATACACACAGACACATGCATTTTTAATGGGAGTTTTATAAAACATAAAAGCTATCATGCAATATGCATGTTTGTACATCTTGCTTCTCCCTACCCCCATCAGACACCTCTTCATGTTGGTACATATGGAGCGTCTGCCTCATTAAAAAGCCCGGGCCATATATCGTGTTCCATGGCATGGATGTGTCATCTTTTTAAAAAACAGCTCCCCTATTGACAGATATTTGGATTTTCTCCTTTTTTCCCCTGCCTCACTCCGTCCCTCCCTATCAAAGTCCTACAGTTGGAAAGATGGCTCAGCAAGTAAGAGTGCTTGCTGGGCAAGCATGAGGACCCGACTTTGGATCTCTAGCATCCCCATGAACAGGCTGGATGTGACCCAGCAATGTGGGAGGTGGAGACAAGAAGACTGTAGTGTTTGCTGGCTCCCAGTCTAGCTGTGGGTTTAGTGAGAGACCCTGGCTCAAAGCAACAGTGCAGAGAGTGATGAAACAGGACCTTCTATATCTTCCCCCGGCCTTGGCATGCACCTGTGTATCCACATATGTATGCTCACACACATTTACACACTTGCTCACACACATTCCCATGTAGATACAGACACACATGCACACTTACACATTCACATATAGATACACACATACATGCAGAGACACACGTAGTCACTCTCACATGTACACGCAGACACACTCACAGTAAAACACACAGACACACGTATTTGAGCACACACATATATACCCACAATCACACTCACAGATGTATACACCACAGATTCACAAATATATACAAACACACTCATATATAGACACAGACACATACATCCCCACTCACATGCAGACACACATATTTACACACATATACACCATACACACTCACATGCTCACACACTCACATATACACACAGACACACTCATACACATATATTCACTCACACACAGATAAACACATATACACACATACCTACTCTCAAACACACATATATCCAACATACACAAATGCTCACATATTCCTATATATACACACACAGACACAGTCATATACATGCTTACGTATACCCCACCACACATAACATATACACACACGTATATACACACACACTCACATATAGACAGAGACACACATATACACACAGACACATTCAGACACACATATACCCATTCACATGCAGACACACACATATAAAAACATACACACATATATACATAGATATAGTCACCGTCACAGATATACAGATATACACACATACCTGTTTATACACACACATATATACACATATACATACATGCACATTCACATACTCACATATGCACACACATATACACACATACACAGTCACATATATACATATCTGCTTACACACATACATGCACATACACACATACACATCCATACACAAAGACATATATACACACAGATGTCCTGCAGTGAATCCTATTCATGCCTGAGTTCATACATGGAACTTTTCTCTGGTATTGATGATGTCTTGGCAGAGGCTGTGTCGAAGGCTTTTCCACATCCTGTCTTGTCTGAAGCCAAAGGAAGCTGGGGAGGACCAGGATGTGGGTCACTTGGTGCCTGATGGCCACTGGCATCATAAAGCAAGATGGCAGAGGATCTTTCCTTTGCTTGAAAGTCTGCTCTCAGTGTTCTTGACATTGTTGTCTGGGGACCATTTCTTCATTGTGAAGTGCTTCAACAGAATAGCCAGAAGCCTCCCTCACTTCATCCCCTTCCTCTTCTACTTGGGCTAACAAGTTGTTGAATGCCTTGGGCTAGACTACATGCCTGGTCTCATGTAGTCCAGGCTGGCCTAGAACTTATGCTGGCTGAAGATGACTTTGAACTCTTGACCCTCTTATTTCTGCCTCCCGAGTGCTGGGATTATAGGTGTGTACCATCTCGCTGAACCTAACTGGTTTTTTAAAATGATTTCTGCTTATTATTTGTAATTATGTGTCTGCGTGTGGGTACATGCACACATGAATGCAGGCGGCCATGGAGGGCAGAGGCGTTTGATCTCCCTGAAGCTTGAGTTACAAGTGGCTGTGAACTGTCCTGTGTGGGTGCTGGGAACTACCCTTGGAGCCTCTGAAAGATCAGTATGCTCTGTTAACCACAGAGCCACCTCTCTCACCCCATCCAGGGGCTTCTTTAATGTCTATCTGACAGTGCAGTGCTAACTAGGGGTTGGAGTTGGTGGCTCGGCAGAGCATGAACAGAGCTTCTGCGCACTTGCTCAGTCCCTTCCTCTTCATTCCTCTCAGTGGCTACCTTTCTTTTGCTCCCTGGGAACCTGTTCAGAATCCTTGTGTGTCCTTTCACATCTATCGTTGGCAACTGGTACGTGTGTGTGTGTGTGTGTGTTAGATTTTTTTCTTCTTAGAAGTTACAACTGGTTTAATTTATACTCAGTTTCCTGATACATAGTCTTCTCTGTCTTTTTGGTTGGGAGCCTGAGCCTTTCACAGCTACACCAGCTCTCCAGCCCATACATGTCCTTCTTTGAATCAGTGAAGTCATGACATAACTGTGTCTGAAACATGTGGGACTGGAAATAATAATACAGGAAGCGCTGGTTACTATTTCAAAGGTCCCGTTTCTGCACAATCAAAAGGCTCATGATAAAGACCTCCATGGTCAGAGGCATCAGCAGCTGAACAGACTTGAACTTCTGCAAAGTGTTATCAGCCAGGCCGAAGCCCAACACCTAGGAGCCCAGGGCCCGTCTGGTTAAGGTGGCATGGTCAGGTGTGTTGAAGAGCCCTCGTCTGGCTGGACGTTAGGCCTCTCCAACAGCAACTTCAGGTTCCTACATCTTCCTTCCTCCCTCTCCATCTCTCCTTCTGCCTTGGGGAACACAGTGGCTGAGAACACGGAATTGACTTAACAGCTTGCATATGTATCCTGGGCTTCGGGTTCCTGGTATGGCTCGGAGAAGGGAAGAAGAGCCAGTGGATCACATGTCTGCTTTCCCCCTGTCTTCCCACCTGTCTTCCCATGTCTGGCCAAGCTAGAGCATAAAGCAGTATGTGGCTGGACCAGATTTGATCTGCCAATTCTGACAGGTAGACAGGACCAGTTCCTGTGGCTGTCTGCAGGCTCCACAGAGCCAGGTTGTGAATGAGGGAGGGGCAGGTACGAGGCAGCCAGAGCATATAGAAGGGCAGAATTCGGAGATAATTATATCAACTGTGTTTGTCTAATCCACCCTGCTGCATAGCCTGATTACACATGTATATTTTGTATTTTTTAAATGAGTCACAGACTCATGAAAATGTCCCGTGTGCTTCTCAAAACTTTTAGATACAAATATATTTACCACCAGGTTATTTAGAATAGCAAGAATAAAAAATAAAGATAGAAAGAACAATCTAATCTGTGAAACCATCCAGAATATTCTGCAGGCAATAAAGACATGGTTTACACTAATGCTAGATGGGAAATGCTTAATACTATGATATGAAGTTTACAAAAGACCCCTAGGATGCTAAATTATACAGACAGATCAATAATAAGTATGCTGCAAAATACCCAAAGAAACGCAGCCAAATATTAAACACGCACCTCTGGGGTTGAGGACACACACCAGAAAAGACAGAGCAGCAGCAAACATTTCTTTCTTTGTTAGCAGGTGTGCTGATTTAATTTCAAAATGAATGTTGATGCGGTTACTGTTTTTCTGGTTCTTAGGAGCTTCCAGACATCTCAGAGATACCCAGTTTGGGAAGAACAGCCAATCCTTGTTTCCTCTGATGCCCCTGCGAAGAGTTAGGATCTGGGTTTCAGATGCTGGCATCTATTATATTAGAAGCTCATGGTCATCTTGATCTGCTGTTTCTTTCCTTTTTCTTCCTTCTGTTTTCCCTGAAATGTCTCTCTGAAGGCATGTGCTCTTTTTCTATTGTGTGGAGACCTGGGTCTTCAAAAAAAATTTTTAAAGATTTATTTTTATTTTATGTGTATGACTGGTTTCCCTGTGTGTATCGTGTGTAGGTCTGGTACCACTGAGGCCAGAAGAGGGCATTGGCTCACCTGGAACTGGAGCTATAGACAATTATGAGCTGTCTGCCATGTGGGTTCTGAGAACTGAACCTGGGTCCTCTGCGAGAGCAGCCAGTGTTCTTAACTGCCTAGCCATCTCTCCAGTCCTGAACTCTGTCTTATTCGCTTGAATTTTTCTTCTCACATCCTGTTGTTTGAAAGTCAAGGAAAGTGAGAACTTTAAGTCCATCCATTCAAATCTCCTTGCAGGGAGCAGAGAATGAATGAATGTCTGTACAAAGCTGTCAGCTTGTGCTCTTTGCACTCAAAGCTGTTGACTGTGCTAATAGTTACCCATGAACTCACTGACTGCCTCCCAGGACTTGTACTCCAAGCCCACCTTTCCTTCTCACCTGCTGGTGTTTCTTTTCCTGGTCTTAGTTTCCCCGCCTACGCCCTGAGGGACCTGATTTCCAAGGCAACCCTGCCTTCTACCTGATCTCATGGATTCTCCAGTCCCAACCTTCTCAACTGGATGGCCACACTCCAGCAGTTGGTCCTAGGGCTCTCTGTAGAGGGAGGCAGGAGGAGGAGCTGGTTGGGAAGCCCACCACGTCACCACATGTGTCTAATTACTCTGGCAACTGTTGATAGCTTCTCCAATTTCCCATCACCAGGACTAATTTACTGGCACTGGCTTGGGCTCTGAGGTGCTGTAGGCTACTGACCTGCGTGGACTCACTCAGCCAGGTCTCTGAGAGGGGCAGAGAGCACAGTAGAGACATCTGCCTCCCCACGGGTGGGCTGGAGGGCTTTTCTGCAGCCCCTTTGAGCTTGGATGCTGGAATGGGACATGCTTTGTGCTGGGCATGCGTGAGGAACTGCAGGTGATTTGTTGGTTAGCTTTAATTGTCAACTTGTCTTGACCTAGAATCACCGGAGGGATCATCTCAGTGAGGAATGGTCTACATTGGGTTAGCTTGTGAGCATGTCTGTGGGAGATTGTTTAATTAAGTTGATGGATGTCGGAAGACTCAGGTCACTGTGAGTTGGGTCCTAACCTACATGAGTGGAGAAAGTGAGGAAGGAAGCAAAGATACATATATTCATTTCTCTCTGTTCTTGACTGTGGATGTGATGTGACCGGCTGTCCCAGGCTCTTGCTGCTGTGACCTGCTGGAAATGATGGACTGTAACTTGGAATTGTGAGATAAAACAGACCCCTTTCTTTCCTAAGTTGCTTGTTGTCAGGATATTTTATCACAGCAGCAGAAATAAAACTAGGACACTTGGCATGAGGATGAAGGCTCCTCTGGGGCCCTGTGCAGCCCAGCGTGAGGTCAGAAGAGGCCTTGGTTTATGAACTCTGGACGGGGGGAGGATTTAACAACTGGCTTTTGTATTGATTTCAGGGAGGGAGCTGGGTCTACAGCTGAGACAGGTGTGCAGCCTGGCTGAGGCTCTGTAGGAAGTTATTGATGGGACCTCTGCCTCCGGGAGGACTGGTAATAAGATGAAGAAACACGCATCTTTTGGAGGTTCCTCCCAGGCCCATGAAGAAAGAATTTCTATCTCTGACACACAGCTCTGCTGCTGCCAAGGATGGAGGAAATGAGATTCTCCTTCCACCTCTGCTCTTTGGTTCTGGAAGGACTGAAGTCCTTGCAAGTTCCTGGAGCCTCCAGAAATCTGAGCTGCCCTTTGTGCCTCTCTGCCAACCCCACATTGTTCCTGCAGCAACTCAGTCCCCTCCCTACAGGCTCTGAGGACTGGTAACGGAGGAGAGATCCATTTGACTATTTGGGAACAGACAGCTCAAAGCTGAACTCTGGAATATTATTCCCCTTCTAGCTGTGGGACTTTGAGCAAGTCCCATGGCCACCCTGGTCCTCAGTGTCCTTTCCTGTGACACGGGACATGAGATTTTCCTCCGGGGAACTCTTAGACTAGGTTGCTATGGAATAGCCCCATGCTGGATGTGGCTAGCCCCATGCTGGACACTTTCACTGCCCTTTTATCAGGCGGGTGGCAGTGGATCCTGGGCAGAAGCTGTGGACCTGGTGCTGCACACAGGAACAAGAGCTGGGGACTCCAGTCCTCATGTCTATCGGCTTCAGCTGGAAGACAAAGCAACCCTGTCGCCATGCTGCATAGAGGAAGTCACAGCACCACGTCTGGATCCTGGGCCTGCAGTGCCCTTCACTTCCCCTCTCTGAGTCTGTTTCTCCATCTTGCCAAACGTTGTGCACATCTGAGCCTCAGTTTCTTTATCTGTAAGGTAAAGGCTGTGAGCATCGTTCCTAATCATTTTAGCTAGCTCCAGTCTCACTGCTAGGCAGTTGTGTGTTTTCTCAAGTTGAACAGTATCACTGTACCAGCTCGCTATGTATAGTCTGAGGTTGGGGGATGCTGTGGTCTCAATGTTTCTATCTGAACAACAGCCAAATGAGATGCTGTATGGGTATCTGGTGCTCAGTGAGTGCTTAGTGAATGCAGCGAATTGTTATAGCACTTAACAGTTTATGGGAAGGGCAGGCATCACTGTTAGGTTTGGCTTCTCTCATCTGTAGAAAGTGACCACAACTGACCCTTGTCCATGCACCCAGCATATGAACCCAGGTTTCTGATTCCAGAATCCAGACTGTGATTGTACCACACACTGCTCCAAGCACAATGATGGGAGTCCTGAAGGTCTGACTTGAGAGATGAGCAGGCTGGGGTCAGAGCTGGGATGATGGTAGGGTCTGGGTGGTGTAGGGGACTCCTCAGAGGTGTGTATCGTGTGTATCGTATGTGGGGCCAAAAAGGTTATGTTTGGGGTGCAGCTTAGGGTGCAGAGGGGGCTGATCAATTCCGAGACGGTGTGGGGATTCTGGGCTCCGTCCCTGAACAGAGAGGCCTGTTCTGTATAGTCTGGAGAATGGTCTACAATAGCCACATTGTAGGTTTTGAATATGCTAGTTTATTAAGTATATAACAAGCCAAAGTGAAAGAATCAATAGCAAGAACTAGGTAGATAAATAGCAAAATGTCAAATCATGGGCCTAAAACATCTATCAGAATCAACTGGGGAAGTCCCATTAAGGCAGCCAGCTGGAGTTCCTGACTGAGAAGGTCCTGGGCAGAGCAGAGCAGCCCCTCAAGTGAGGCTTCCAAGTGAAAGAAGAAACAGCAACAGAGAGGAAAAGCATTGTCAAACAGGTGCTCTCTCCCAGAAGCAGGCAACTGGGGAAGTTCTTGCTCTAGCTTTCTCTCATGATGAACTTACCATGGCTCAACTTCTGGTTTCTGTTTCCCAGGGCAGGTACTTCTATACCATGGGGTGTTCTAGTCGTCCTTCAATCACTGGGACAAATCACTCTGAACAATACCAACTTGGGGAGGGAAGGGTTTATTTGGCTTATATCTTCCAGGTCACAGTTCATCATTGAGGGAGACCAAGGTAGGGACTCAGGGCAGGAACCTGGAGGAGGCAGGAGCTGAAGCACAGGCCATGGAGGAATGTTGCTGACTGGCTCGCTCCCCTGACCCATGTTCAGCCTGCTTTCTTATATAATACAGGGAAACATGCCTAGGGGTAGCACTACCCACAGTGGACTGGGCCCTCCCACATCATTCAACAATCAAGAAGAAACTCTGCAGACATGTACACAGGTCAGTCCAATGGAGGCAGTTCCCTAATTGAGACTCCCTTAACCCAGGTGTGTCAAGTTGACAATGAAAGCAAATTAATAGTAACTTCTGTTAGAAACGGTTCTCAAGGGCACAGTGTTTTAACTCTTGGGCTGTTTTTTCTGTACTTGCTCCCTTGTAACAGAGTTAGGGTGTCAGCTCACCCCCAGACAAGGGTTCTTGGGGAACACTTGACACAAACGTACTTGGGCCTGAAGTGCAGGAGTGGGAGGCAATCCGGCTTCCAGAGCCAGCTTCCCAGTAAGCTCAAGCAAAGCATGGCAATTTATCAACATTATGTATATTATAAAGCCAATCAGTGCTTGACCAGGAGCCTAGGCACAAGATTCTCTCCTCTGACCCATGGTAGGACTCTGGGGAGTGTCTTACATGGCTAGAAAATCATGTCTCCCTACACCAGGCCCCAGTTCTGATGTCCCCTAGCCACAAGCTTTATCACTGCGGCCAGCTTTGTTTTCTGTTGTTGTTAGGAAGTTGCACATATCCTGCATTTCCAGTGTGATTTCTGTTGTTTAATTTACTCAATCTGCGGTATTTTGTTATAGCAGCTTGTGCAGACAAATAGATTTTGAGAAGTGGGATGCAGATGTGACAGACACCTGACGATGTGGACTTGGACTGAGCAAGGTGCAGAGGGTGAAGAGTTTTGGAGTACATGCTGGAACGATAGACAATAAAAGGGTGAGGTCTCATATGCAATGAGGAGTATGTTATTGGAAACTAGAGGAAAGGCAATACTTGTCCTCTGATATCAGGGAACTTGGTCGACTTGTGTTCCAGAATTTTGCAGAACTCATGAGTGAGGAAATTGGGTAACTGGTTGAGGAGCCTTATTGGCAAAGCATTGGGAGAGCAGCTTGATTCCTTGTGACCATTATGGAAAAATGAAAGGAAGAAGATGATTGGAAGGAGGAAACCAGACCGCGACCACCTGGAAAACCTCAGCCTCTTGTTTGATAAAAAGTGAGGAATCCTGTTCTGAAAAGGACACCAAGGCCTGGTCTGAACGTTCTACAACCATGATGCTGCCGATGAACTTGACCAGTCACCCCACCAGAGGTCAGGGAAGATGGCTGCAGACACACTGAACTTTGAGCTAAAGGAGGCAGAGAAGGAAGGATGGAGTAAAACAATCAGATTTCTCAGATTTGATTGGACAGGACACAGAGGCGTTTGGCTTGTGAGCATGTACTTTCTTTCAGGAAAGGGGAAGGATGGTCACAAATGTGGACCCAAAGATGAGCATGCCTGTGGCTGTCACCCAAGGTCCCCAGGGTATAGGCTTGGGACAGGCTGCCTTCATTCTAACTCCAAAACAGGACTGCTTCCTTTCTCTCCCCTTTGGGGAGGGAATGTCCACCCTTTCCTGTCCTGTTACTGTATTTTGGGTGCCATAGCTTGCCTGGCTCCCCAGGCTCATGGCTGGAAAGGAATTGTGCCTTGTGATGGATTGTATCTCACGATGGATTGTTCCTCAAGGCTCACCCCACTCTGATTTAGAGGGTATTTAGCTGAGACTTTGTATTTCAGACTTTAAAGGTAGTGCTGGAATGAGCTGAGAGTTCAGTTGGTAAAGTGCTTGTCTTAGAAACATGATATTAGTTAAGGCCCCAGAACCCCTGGGTGAAAAGCATGGCGTGGTAATGCACACTTGTAAACCCAGTGCTGGAGAGGAAGAGACAGGTAGATCCCCGAGGCCTTGCTTATTTGGAGGACTCCAAGTCAATGAGAGACCCTGTCTCAAAAAGCGGTGGCCAGCACCAAAGAATGACACGGAGGCTGTCCTCTGGCCACCATGTGCATACATACATACACACATACACACATGAACCTACACACATGCACACACATACATAATTTTAGAAACTTTACTAATAGGTTGACTATATTTTGCATGAAAGAAGGACATGGATTTTTGGGGTCTGAGGTGGAATGTGATAGACTAAATGGTTGTATGCACCACAAATTCTTGTGTGTGTATATGTGTGAAAGAGAGAGGTGTGCATGTGTGTGCTTTATGTATATGTGTCTCTGTGTGCCTTTAGCATATTCACACTAAATCAAGAGGAGGATATTGGGTGTCCCACTCTATCACTCTCTGCCTTATTCCTTTAAGACATAGTTTCTCACTAGGCAGGAGGCCTAGTCTCTGCATTCCAAGTGCCTGGGCCTGTGTGGCCATGTCTAGCTTTCTATGTGAGTGTTGTTCCCTACTGAACCATCTCTCTGCTCTGCATCCTCAATTCTTTCCCAGATTAAAAAAAATTTTATTATTATTTTTATTTTATATGTATGAGTGTATTGCTTGCATGTATGTAAATGCACCCATCTGCATAATGCCCTTGGAGACTGGAGGAGACATCACATTCCTTGGAACTGGAGTTATGGAAAGTTGTTAGCTGTCAAATAGGTGCTGAGAACCAAACCTGGGTCCTCTGCAAGAGCAGCCACTTAAACACTGAGTCATCTCTCCAGCTTTCCGCACCCTAAATTCTTATGCCATAACCCTAACCGCTCATGTGATGACTCTGAGAAGTAGACAGGGTTAGGGACCAGGACTGAAGCCTCACATGGACACATGGAAAGATGGCGACCATCTGCAGCCAAGAAGAGTTGTTCCCAGGTCCTGGCTCTGCCAGCACCCAGGTCTTGGTCATGTAACCTCAGGGAGAAAATAATTCTCTGCTGCTTGAGCCCCTCAGTCTGTGGTATTTTGTTTTGACAACCTGAGCATATGAGTGAAGGGAGGATAGAGACTATTTTTCTGGCAATTTGCTCAGTTCTTTCAGCTTGTCCTTCTTGAATATTCAGCTGGTAATGTTTTCTGTTCATAATCAATGGGCTGCCATTGATTTCCAGTTAGAAATAGTTCTTGATACACGTTTTAATGAGACTTCTGTCTCGCATGAACTCTCAGGTTAGAGGATTTCAGTTTGGACACGTTTCATTGTAAAAACAGCATCCGTTCCTGTCGGGGACCCATGTGTACCTCAGTGAGTTCCGGTCCATGTTCTTGGCCTGGGGGCTCCCTCTCTGGTCTGGGGTGGGCAGAATCCATGGGCAGAGGCTGGAAAGTCCCTAAATCTCTTCCCTTTCTGCTCTAAAGTTCTCTCTAAAGATGACAGATCTCCTTAGCCAATTGTGCCTCAATGGGGATTTTCTGGGCAGGGTGTGTGGAGGTTCATGGAGATAGAAAATGATCCAGGGCTAGGATGCCAGGGCAAAGAGAAAGTTCTGAAAGGAAGAAGAGATGCTAAGATGCATTTATAGAGCCAATGCCACTGCCCGCAACAGGTCCGCTCTAACTCATTAGAGACTCTTTGGCCTAACCCCATTTATAAGGTTGATGGAAATTGTGAACCTTCAGTAGATATCTCTGGGGTCTCTGCCCTGGACTAGAACCCCCTGAACCGCTTTCTTCCTCTGCCATCTCCCATTTGAACCAAGAGGATAACACATTCTGTTTTCTCAACCCACAGCAGATTTACTCTCCAGAGGCATTTTCGACTGTCACAGCTGGCACAGGGTTGGTGTGACCCACCTGGCCTTGTAGAAGTTGGAGGTGCTGCTGAGCATGCTCCAGTGTCTAGGATGGGCCACATAACGAAGGACTATCCAGGCCAAAGGTCAGCCATGCTGCGCGGGAGAGTCCCATGAGTCTTAGGGAGAATGACACACAGTGGGCAGTGACTCAAAGTCCTACACATGCTGGCTGTAGGTCCAAGATGGCGGCCTTGGCCACCTGACTCTCAGTCAGCACGGAAGGTCTTGGGGCCAAGTGGCTTCTCTGTCTCAGGCCTGGTTTTCATTTCTCTGTAAATAATCTCAGTTTGGGGACTGAGATTTATGTCTGTGTTTATTCTTTCTTGTCGTTCATTGTGCTTTCTGTCTGGGTAATCCGAGGCTTGCAGGCAGCTAAGTACGAGGTGCACATTTCAATGAAATGCAATACAAAATAATTGCACAGATCTCTTTCACGTCTGAGTGACAGATTAATCTCCCCGACACATCTCTCTTCTCTCTGTGCTTCCTCTGCTTTTGGCTGACATCCCCCTCTGTTTCTAGCTTCTCTGGGATTTGAATGGTATCCGGTCACTGAGTTGCACATGAGACCCTGACCTGACAGCCTTTGCCCCTTGGTCTATACACAATGTCTCTAGGACTGGGGAGAGAGACTGCCTGGAAGCAATGTCAGTCCTGGGTGGGGAGAGAGAGGTCTCTACTGTTGGTGGTATGTGTGTATGTGTGTGTGTGTGGGGGGTTTCCAGGACTTCAAGGACATTTTGTGATACTGGACTCTCTAGACAGGTACACTTTCAGTATGATGGATCCTAGGAGTCAGGACCAGAAGTTACTTGGTGGTCTTCTACATCAAATTTGGGCTTGGCTTGGGAGAAGATCAAGGGACATGGATGGAGGGGGATTGGATGCTTCAGAGATGTGGAGAATGGACAGGCACAGGCAGGACCTGTGAATTCTTGTCCCCCATGGGGAGAAGTTCTGTTCTAGACTGGGACTACGGGGAGCTCTTGGGAGTCTGAGTAGGAGTGACCGCTGGCTACAGTGGGGCCTGTGGGGTTAGCAGGGAGTAGGATGTGGAAGGAGGCTGCGTGGCAAGGTTCAGAGGAGCTGATAGGAAGGAAGCTGAGGAGCTGGTGGGTGAGAGAGACGACTATGACCGCAGACCTGCTGCCAGTTTTTATTCACGGCTCTGGGCTCCATGACAGTTGCTAAACAGAGGCAGCACAGCAATTCTGCGGTGTTGTGAGAGAGGAGCAGGCTGGAAGGCAGCTGGTGAGAGGCGAGAGGAACCGTGAGAGGCCCCCCAGCTTGGCAGCAGGTGCGAGGGCGGGTTGGGAGTCCTGGGGACCTCACCGTCACCCAAGGAAAAGGACCCTTAGTGGGGTACAGAGCTTCCTGGTTTCCACGGCCAGGTGGGGGTCTCTCTGTTCCAGGACCCAGGGATGGGGGCGGCGTGCTTGTGGAATTGGTGACCAGTTACTGTCGCCTCACACGCAATAATAAGGGAGTGGGATTTAGAAGGTACCAGAAAGGGCCTAGCTTGCTATGTGCTCAGTTGAGAAGCACTGGGGTTCATGTGTCATGACTCAGAGGAAATTCAGAGTTGATCGACCAGTGGTGTCCAAATGAGGAAACATACTCAACCACATTGAGCCCCAAATTGCTATGTCCAGGATTCAAACCCAGGCCTGCCTAACCCCCAAAGTTCTGTTCTTCTGATGGGCTGCCCTGACCAGCCCTGAATGGTACTTTGGTAGTGCAGGCTTCTTTGACTTCCTGGTCCAGCTGTGGCTCATGTGGCGGGCCTGTCTATTCAGTGACTGGTCAGACCTGCCAAGGAGCTGGCCCCATCAGACTCCATCTCTCCCACAGCTCCAGGTTTGCCCTTCTGGCTCTTTCCTGGGAGGCCAGCAGTCCCTGCAGCTGAGAGGTCCTGGAGCACCCAGCCCATTAAAGGCCAGTTCTGCTCACCAGAAAATGTGTCCTGACTTCTCCCCAAACTTCTTCTGTGTTCAACTGGCCCAGGTGAATTTTATGGTCATGGTCTGCTATGTACCCTTGGTCCCTCACTCCTGCCCTTGCTTTGCTTCTGCCCTATATGAATCCTGTTCACATCCCCTTGGACATCTAGACAGTCAGTCCCTTGGGGTCCCACCGCCTTCTGGATCCCTTCTCTACCTGTCCCTCACACAGGCATTACTTTGGAGTACAGGCTTAGGAGCCCCACCTCTCATGAGTGTCTGACTTGGAGTGAACCTCTCCCTGAACCTCTCTCAGCCTCACTTTGCCCATCTGTCCATTGGGCTATAGAGAGAAGAATGATCAGTGTCTGTGAAGTGCTGGGCTGTGGCCTGGTGTGTAGTATGTGCTCACCAAACAGGGCTTCATGCGTGTTTCCCCTGTTCTCTCCATTCAGGCCTGGTGGCCTTGCATTTTGATAAAATTGAGTCCTTTGGTCTGGTGTTTCGGGCTCTGGTGTGTGTCTTCAGGTGTCTTTCCAGTGTCACACATTTTTGTCTCTGTCTTCTTATAGTCTTGACTGGCTATTTTGCTAAGCCACTTGCTGTCACTAAAACATATGTCATACTCCAACTATGCCTTCTGTATGGACTGGTCTTCTGCAGTGATCCTTCTACCACTCAGTGTCTCCAGCTTTGACCCTACCCTCCCATCAGGGATTGCTGACCTCTAGATGTGCCTCTTCCAAGAAGTCATCCAGAACATCCAGCTGAGCAGACCTTCTGCCATCTTGTCCTCCAGCTGAGTGAGCTTTTACCATCTGTAGCCTGTACCCTTGCTGTTTCTCCTGCAGGAAAGGCTCCCCGCCCAGGGCTTTGGACACACCACTGTAAAGGTCCCAATTTGCTTCTCACCCTCTCAGAAAGGCTGTGAAGCCTTGTAGACCAGCTTCCTTCCTTCCTTCCTTCCTTCTTTCCTTCCTTCCTTCCTTCCTTCCTTCCTTCCTTCCTTCCTTCCTTCCTTCCTTCCTTCCTTCCTTCATTTTATGTGTCTGAGTGTTTGGCCTGTACATATGTGTATATGTGCACCATGTGCATGCAGTACCCATTGAGGCCACAAGAGGGTGTCAGATTCCTTGGAATTAGAGTTACAGACAGCTGTTAGCAGTCATATGGGTGCTGGGAACTGTAACTGGGTCCTCTGCAACAGCAGCCAGTGTACTTAACTGCTGAGCTATCTCTCCAGCTCCAGACCAACCTCCTTAATCCTGCCCAGGGGAAGGCTGGCCTGTCACCTTGTTGTGTTCCTGAGACACTTGTCACACACATTGATTTTGTGTATTTGTCTTGGATATTCTTGCTAATATGAGCTCTGTGAAGGGGACTGTTAATAGTCACTCCCCTTCCTCAGTTCAGGACAGTGCCAGAGAGGCTCCTGGTTCCCAAGATACCTATAGGAAGGGAGAGACAGAGGCCAGAGGGGAAGCAGTGAGAGAGGGAGAGGGAGAGAGAGGACAGGGGGGGAGGGAGGGAAGAGACGAGGGCTTGGGTTCTGGTGAGCACAAAGCCTCAGACGGCCAACAGGCTTCTCCCACTGCAGAGTGTGTTTAACGCCTTGATGTCTCAGCTGCAGAGAAAAAGGTTTTGCTAAACCTCTTGAACCAACTGTCAGAGTAAAGCGCTCGTGGAAACACAGCGTACTCCCAGGGCATAATTCCTGTGCAAGGATCCTTTAATCTGTCTCCGTATAAAACAAGAGCTGCCATTTAGAAAGCATCGTGCGCTGAACACCCCCTTCCAAACACTCTGCTGTCCCTCTCCGGGTGCCCCATTCTCCTTCACTTACAAAATACCACAGCAAAGAACCGTGCTGGCATAACGATCACCATTTAGACAGTCCGCCCCTCCGCCAGAGGAAAATGACAGCACTGGCGGAAGGTAAGCCTTGTATTTCAGTGTCTAGAGACGGGCAGAGGCCCTGGCTGTCAGCACGAATAGCCGGAGGGGAGGGCAGGATGTCCAATGGTGCAGACCCCACGTCTGTCAGCAGAAGGCATGTCTGGGAGGACATGGGGTATGTGTCCCTTGAAGCCAGGGGCAGCGTGTCCTCTATTGCCCCTGTGCCCTGGATCCCTTTCATCCCCACAGCTCTCCACCTGCCAGGGCCCAGCCTGCACTGAGCTTGGAATTGCACACATTACTTCACTCCTTCTTGTTGGTGAATTCACCCACATTATTGTAACCACCAGGGCAGGAATGAAGATATCAGAAAGAGATGAGCAGATTATTGAAACAATGGACCCCAAGAAATGGAATTTCTCCAGGAGTTTCATGCTGGGAGAAGGAAAAGCCTGAAGCCCGATGCCAGCCAGATTGGGGACAAGTCTCCCAGAGAGAGATTTCTCATGGTTCTGATGACTTGTCAGAGCATCTTGCAGAAGAGACTGCAGCTGAGACAAGGATGGATCAGAAATGGACGGGACCACACCTTGACCAGGACTGCTCAGCCATGCATACCTCTGGCCCTTTATTTAAACCTAAGCCTATGTCAGGACACCCAATAAGGACCTATGGGAGGGTCACTGGATCGTTTTTTTCCCTTTCCAGTGTGGCCATATTGAACTGATCTCCTGTCTCTGCTTTCACTGTGACCTTCTTTAATAGGCCTGTTAAAGACTGTTGGTCCATCGGGCTTGTTATGGCTTCCAGGGTCTAAGCACTGACTGTAACCGTGCTGGTAACATTATTGGCCCTGAGGTCCTGTAACTCCCGGTAGGTCACAGTTCCTTTGATTCTTACAATGCTCTGGCCTAAGAGAGATCAAAGACAACAGCTGCCCCTCCCCCCACCCCTGCCAGGCTCCCGGGTCTTGTGGGGACATACCATGCAATCTGACATCCATGACTTTGGTGGAGACATGAGTTGGACATGGAATGTGGTGCTGACCAGCATGTGAAAAGACTCCAGCCAGCAGTGCTCAAGAGATACAGGCACGAAGCACTCACAATCAGATGTCTGGAGAAGGTTGGACAACTGTAGCCACAGCCACTGTGAGCTACTCTCTGTTTTGTGTAATACAAGCTGAGGCTGGCTTTTTATAGATAAATGTCTGCTGTGGATTTGATGGCAGGGAAAACTAACTTTGAATCCCAAGTAGGTAAAAGAATACAGTTCTTCTCATCAGTGGGCTTGTGTTATAAAAAAATTGGACTTGATTATTATATTTGAATTTCATCAATAAAAGATCTGTGGAAATTTGTTTTCTCTCCTATGAAGTATTTATGTCGAATCCTTGGTGTGCCCTCTTGGTTTATAAAGCATAAAGTATTTGCTATGTTTCCTAGCACATAAAATGGTTGCCGACCCCTGGTCTAGAGGGAGGAGGGTCCAGTTGGTCTGACACTTGACAGTGTTAACAGTGCCTTTTGCTGTCTTTATCATCTCTGGCTTTTTATCTGTTTGCCTTGTGGTTTGGTTAGATGATGGCTGTCACAATATATTTTCATGCCAGCATACAGATCAGGAAGAAAGCATGAGGTGGCGGTGGAGGCGGCAGTGTTCTCCCAGGAGCAGATTTGCTTAGTGCTCTGTGGGCTGGTCCAGCCATAGGTTCATCTTTAAGTCACTTTCTGGAGAAGGGGATTGACTGGGGGCTGGTCCAGCTTGTCCTCAGAGCAAGAGGCGTCCTTAGGTTTATGTCTGCTGCCAGGGTCTGTGAATGAAGGAGGAGTGGAACAGGCATGCCCGTCGTTTTGTTCTCAGTATTGGCTGATGAGTGTTTTTGCAGTGTGGGGGTCTGCGTTGGGGACCATGTCCAGACCCTGCAGAGAGCCTCACTCTGGACCTCGGCCACCTGCTCTGGGAAGCATGTGATCTAGAAGTGTTTGCCTTGTTGTGGCACAGCTGTTTCAAGTGGGTAAGGACCATGACACCATCTCACAGGAAGGGAAGCTGTGAAGGTGGCCTGGGGTCAAGGGGCAGCCTGGTGCAGGAGGTATTCACAGTTAGGTCTGTCTGAAAGGGATCGTGGCTTCAATGCTACCTAGTCCTGGGCGAACCAGCTGAGTCGAGTTCTTCATGAGCCTTCACTGCACATGTTCCTGTGATGTCCTATGATCTCCCACAATCTCCCACATTGGGGGAGACTTCTTTTATTCTTGCTTCACAGTTGGGAAGTGGAGGCTCAGGGAAGCAACCCCAGATGCCTTGGAGGAAGGTGGTGGTTAGATTCCAGAGTCCATCCCTCTGCAGGGCTCTGGGCAGAGATGTCACAGGCAGGTGCCCAAGGAGTCTATCCCTACCCCAAAGACTGTCACCTGAGCTGTGCTGGCCTCTCCCAACGCTGTTCTGTCCCTTCTGGCACTCCAGGGCTTTAGAATCTGCCTGTGGCATGGAAAGGCTCCTCCGTCCTCCCTAGGATCGTGAATGAACACATTCTGTGTCATCGGCACTTGGGGAGGCACAGTGGCCAAGCTGCTGTTCTGATCCTGCTGGTGAACCAATAACTCACTTTCTCTGAGAAACAGAAGCATATGCTAATGACCTATAATTATTCTGCATATTCACAGATGGTCAAAACATGCAAGCCCACATCCCACAATCCACGCCTACAGATTCACCACAGCTCCACAGCTATGCGAAGGCTCCTCACCCACATGCTGTAATGTGAACTTGGGTGACACAGAGCTTGCAGTCAGCCCTGCTGGAGGCCTAGCCTGCTGCTGCCCCACACAGACCTGTGCCCATCACTAACCTGCCTGCCCGACCCTTCCAGTTTTGTATGTGGGGAACAGCCAAGCACAGGGAACATTATGTGTGGGAACCCTGAGCAGGAGGGCTCTGGGTGTGGTTATGGCAGAGTGGGGTCTTAAGGAAGGACAGGCAGGCAAGAGCTTAGGCGCAGATTGCTGGGCCTCATGGGTGGGGTCAGGATCAGGGTTGGGAGGTTAGATGAGAAGCTGTGAGCTTGGGAGGAGTACAGGCTGCCCCCACCCCCAGCCAGACTCCTCTGAGGGAACCAAGCACCATTCTGGGCTTTGAGTAGAGGTGCCAGAGCATGCCAGAGACAAAAGAGAAGGATGAGCCCTGTGCTGGCTGAGCTCTCTTAGTGTAATTTTCTGTCAGCAAATGGGGGCCCATCAGAAGGGTCCTGTTTCCAGGCCTGATGTATTGCATTTTCTGAACCTCTATGCAAACGCAAATTGCGCACAGTAGAAATGGACATATTTGCTTGAACCGTCGCACAGAATTGCTCAGCACCACTTTGCTGTGTAAAGACAGCAATTTTAGCTGATCCAAAGTGGTATTTTTCACCACCAGCAGGTTTCTTTCCCCTCATCCAAATGACACTTTCAGTGAGAATCTGCCTCATCCTCCAGCTAGTCCCAGGGAGACAGATCATCCCTGACAGAGTAGAGACACTACTGCTCCCCAGGAGCGTCCTTCAAAGGGGGCCCTGAGATCAGCTTCCTCAGCATCACCCTGGAGTTTGAATGACAGAGACCTCTACCATCTCCTCCCCTGTGACTGCTGTGCATCCTCAACCCTCCATCCACGCCAGCACACCTCCGGGGCCCCAAAGGCTCAGGTGGTCGGGCTCACCCTGCTTTGGGACACTCAACAGCTCCTTACTGCCGTCAGAAAAATCCGAACTCCTTACTCCAGTGTTTGAGGTTCTCAGAATGGAGCCTCGCCTCACTCTACCCCATGATCTCTTCCAGTCCCTGGAGGAGACCCCTTCAGGACTAAGAGATATGGTTCCAGTAAACAAGGACTTCATTGCTGTCTGCCAGTCTCTTAGGTTGGTGTCTCCTTAATTCAAAGACAGGGAAAACAGCTGTGTAGATCACAGTCTCTACTGCTCTCTTATCTGAGGCCACAGCAGCACGGCTTCTGCCTCTGAAGTTTCATTTCCTCATTATCCCATGCGTCTGTGCACACAGGTGTCCAGTCCCATCCATCTGTGCACACAGGTGCCCAGTCCCGTCAGTCTGTGCACACAGGGGTCCAGTCCCGTCAGTCTGTGCACACAGGTGTCCAGTCCTGTCTGTCTGTGCACACAGGTGTCCAGCCCCATCCATCTGTGCACACAGGTGTCCAGTCCCGTCCGTCTGTGCACACAGGTGTCCAGTCCCGTCAGTCTGTGCACACAGGTGTCCAGTCCTGTCTGTCTGTGCACACAGGTGTCCAGCCCCATCCATCTGTGCACACAGGTGTCCAGCCCCATCCACCTGTGCACACAGGTGCCCAGTCCCACAATCTGTGCACATAGGCAACCAGTCCTGTCCATCTGTGCATACAGGTGTCCAGTTCCACATATCTGTTCACACAGGTTCTGGTCCCATCCATCTGTGCACAGAGGTTTCCAGTTCCATCCAGTTGTACACAGGTGTCCAGTCCCAACCATTTGTGCACAAAGGTGTCCAGTCCTGTCAGTCTGTGCGTACAGGTTTCTAGTCCCATCTGTCTCTACACTCACACTCAGGGGTCCAGTCCCATCCATCTGTGCACACAGATGTCCAGTCCCACCCATCTGCACCCAGATATTCAGTCCCACTCTTCTGCACACGGGTGTCCAGCCCCAGCTATCTGCACACAGGTGTCCAGTCCTATCCATTAGTGCACACAGGTGTCCAGTCCCATCCATCTCTGCACACAGGTGCCCAGTCCTCCCTATCTGTGCACACAGGTACCTGTTCCTGTCCTATCCACAAGTTTTCAACTGCATCTGGCATGGCTGTCAGGGAAGAGCAACTGATTCAACAGCCAAGGAAATGAGTTCAGAAGCTTCTGATTAGAGAAGCAAAGTACTCCCCAAGTCCCGTGTCCCAAAGGACAGTCCAAAGCAGGAGGGGCTGGGTAACAACCTAGACAGTAGCGTGGTCCAGGGCTGAGAATCCGGTATCATTCTCTGGCTTAGCAGATGGCTGCTTGTGGCTGTGCGTTCCTAGGTTCCTTCTCCAGACACCTCACACTCCATTGCTTCCTGAGTCCAAGAGGACGGTCAGTTTCTAAGGTTCTGCGATGTTCGAGCACTCAGGTGGCACCCCATTCTTACACTGGCCTCTCTCCTGGCTTGCAGACCCTCACCTTGTGACTTTGACAGTTCTGTTATGGCTAATGCTGTGCTTCGCTCTGTCCAATGACTCTAATTTCAGATTTCACTGTGCTTCACACCGGACTCCTGTGTGACATGGTGGGTCTCCAGCCTGTCTCTCAAGGGCTTCCAGTTACCTGTTTTCTTTATAAATTACCCATTTCAAGGCATTGCTTCATGTCAACAGAAAATGAACTTAGACACTATAAAATACACTTTTGAATTCTGAATGCTTTCAGTTTTTAAAAAAATCATCATTAAACAAGACTGCAATGGATATAGTCATTCTTTAATCTTCCTCTAAATTTCCAGGTTGTAAGGGGGAATTCCATAAGACACTGAACGAAATAGCATGAACTTTGAAAACTAACAGTGCCTCATACAATGGCCTGTCTGCTTGATCTTAACATCAGCCTACATCTGTTACCTTCTAATTCTCTGGGACTATTGCAATAGCCTCCAGCATGTTCTTGCCTCTGCCCTGGCCCCACCCACTCTTCTCTTGGAGCTGCGATGACCCCCCAAGACTCACAGTGGAGAGTGACCTCAGCTCCTGTCTTATTCAGGCACAGTCCACTCTGAAGCTGGCCACTGAACTGCAGTCTCCAGTCCTTCCCACCCCTTTGTCCTCATCCCTTCCTAGCCTCAGCTCCTTCCTGTGCCTGGAGCCTTGCAGTTCCTGACCCAGGCTTTGCCCTTCTCTTTTCCCCACAGTGAGCACTTTTTAGGGAGACAGCCATGTGAGATTCATGAAGGGAGCAGCAGATACAAAGGCTCAGATCTGAGAGACAGGAGAATTCTGGGCCATCCTAAATGGGGTGACCATGGCAGGGGCTCGGGCAACTGCCGCCATGGTTGCAGCTTTAATCAGAGCAGGTGGACACTGCGGTGGGTGGCCTGACCTGAAGGAGTCTGGAAGGAGGAGGCAGACCCGGAAAGTGCTCCTCCACACCTGTTGACCCTGTAAGAGGTGGGACTGAGCAGAACTCTTCATGGAGACAGGGACTTTGAAGCTACTTTGAAGTGCTCCTTGGAGGGCTGGTGAGATGGTTCAGCATGAGTAAAGGCACCTGCCACCAAGTCTGAGGACCTGGGTTTGATCCCAGGACCTGTTTGGCATAATGCAGGGTGGGCCTAGCCAGGCCACCTGCCAGGAGGGATGGAGGAATGGCTCTCATGGGTGTGGTGCTCCACACCGGTTGGTTGTGAAGCCAGTTTCTGCCCAGAACCTGGAGAGGACCTAATCCACCTGGGAACAAACTGCAATTGGCTGTAGTCAGGACCCCACCCCATAAGGCTGTTGGCTAACAAGACCTATAAGACACTCTGCTCTTTCTTGAATAAATGAGTTTGCAGCAGACCACCACTCCCGGAGTGGGTGTCTTGACTCTGCCCCTACCCGCCCCTCACCCCACGGTGGAGATCCTTCGGTCCCCCTGGGGCTGGCCCTGAGTGCTGGGACCCCCAACAAGGAACCACCTAGTAGAAGGAGAGAACTGACCCCCCAGTTGTCCTCTGATCTCCACATGTGTGCTGTGGTGTGTGTGGATACACACACCAAATGAATAAAAATGTATAAATAAATTTGAAGTGCGCAGTGGACATCGCACAACATGACTATACTTACATACATGCAGGCAATACACTCATACCTATGAAATAAAAAACAATAAATAAAATATTAAAAAAGAAATTAATTAGAAGGGGGCTGGAGAGATGGCTCAGATGGCACTGGCTGCTGTAGAGGACCTGGATTTGGTTCTTAGCACCTTTATGATCTCTGACAATCGTTTGTAACTACAGTTCCAGGGGATCTGATGCCCTCTTTTTACACTGCACACATGTGATACACTTCTATAGATACATGCAAAACATTCATGAACATTAAAAAAATAATTGTTTAAAGGGGGATTTCTCATTCATGTTGGAAATGTTTGTGGCATCTTAAAAAGTTCAATAATCTACCATATGATCAGCTAATGCTTCAGTAAAGGCATACATTCATTTAGAACCACATACATGAATGTCCACAGTGACTTTATTTAAAATAGCCCCAAACTGATACAAGTCAAATATCCATTCAACAGACAAGTGAAGGAACAAACTCTGGTATATACATGTAGTAGAGTATTAGTCAGAAAAGAAAAAGGAATGAACTATTGATAGAAGCTATAAAATGAATGAATTCTTCTGACAATTTTCTCCATATTATTTCCTTTGGAAGTTAACTCTGCACCTTTTATGGGCTCTGGAGCATTGTGGGTGCTTAACTGGTACTGGATGGATGGATGGATGGATGGACGAAAGGATTCTGCATTGATACCTGGGTCTGTTTCCTGAGCTTTGCTTCTGAAGGTTTCCAGTTCAGGGGCCTGGGGCACTGGGACCTGGGGCACTTGCTAGCTCTGGGATCCTAATGCCATTTAATCTCTGGGGAGCTGGAGCTTATGAGAGCCTTCAAGGAAGAATTTGGTATTCCAGCAGCATGAACTGTGACCTGGTGTGGGCAACAAAAAGCCACACACGCTCACGCATGCACACAGGTGCATGTGCGTGCACACACACACTCACAAGTACAGTGGAGCAGTGATCTGGGTGTCAAGCAAAGGTGGACGGAGCATTCTGGGCGAGGTCGGGACCAGCACTTTCAAGTCTGCTCTGCCTCCCAGCACATCACTCTTTCCTTCAGGCTGAGGGCTGAGCATCAATTTGGACCGTGTTTCCTCCTTCCCATTTTACAGAGGATGCCCTTCCCACTCAAAATGAATCCTCAGGCTTCTCTCTGACTGATGTTCGGTGGTATGTCCACCTCTAAACCAGCCCTGAGTTGATTTCCCTGGTCTGGAGAATGACTGACTCAGCCTGACCGAGGACTCAGCTGAGCAGGCTAGAGAATCAGAGACAGGCTATGGCAGTTCTGGGGCAAGGGACTCCAGATCCCACTCCAGACAGGAGTCCGCTCTGTCCAGGATCAGAGGCCACCTGGTCAAGGGGAGAGGCAGAGTGACTTAGAGCCTGGCTTGAGGGTGGAGGAGCGTGGGGGTTGTGAGAGCAGAGGGAGTCTGGGCTGTACATGGGTCTCCAGGGCTATCTGTGGGTCCCTGGCTTCCCCTGCCTTCATGAGCTTTCCTTTGGAGGAAGAGGGTGACATATTGGAGACTGTGACCCCCATGAATTCAGCTGGTGCTGTGTCACCTAACCTTGGGAGCCCCTGCTGCCAACACTGATCAGCCCCAACCACGAGGGCCCTGGGCTGGAGCACAGAGGAAGGTTTATTGAGAACCTATGTACCAGACACTGTTACGGCATTTTGTTCCTGCAATGACTGCGAGGTAGGCATTACTAACCTTCTCCACCCCACTTTGCAGTTGGAGAAACTGAGGCTTGGGATTCCTGTAAGTGTGCAATAGGGACTTGTTTTACCCACTTCTGTCTCACCAGTAAGGGGCTCCCCTGATGCTTGGGAGACTGTAATGCTGTTAATATGACGCAATCACTGTCTCGGTAGGTACAGCCCTTCCTTGAGGAGCTCGCCATGTGACTGCTCATGTGCAAAGCATTTACATGATGTGCTGCCATCACACCAATGAGCAAAGGTGGACTCTGGCCCCACTTCACATGAGGCAACGGCTCTGTGGGGATAAGGTCTTGGGACAAGAGCACTTGTGAGTCAGGTTCAGGACTTGAGCTCAGGTCTGCCTGGTCCTCAGTCAAAATGGTGGGCCATTCATTCAGAGACAGGATGGCTGGCCGTTTCCAAACCACAGGAAGGGAAACCAAGCTACCGAGGAGATGGCTCAGCTGGCAAAGTGCTTGCCACCCAAGCATGGAGACTTGAGTTTAGATCACCAGCACTTATGTGAAAAGCTGGCATCGTGGTGTGCACCTGCAGCCACAGTGCTAGGGAGATGGAGAGAGGCAGATACCCGGAGTTCACTGGCCAGCCAGTCTAACCAAAGTGCTGGGCTCCATGCTAAGAGAGAGAGACTCCATCTCTAAATATCACGTGGAGAACAATCAAAGAAGACATGAAATGTCAACTTCTGGCCTCCACACGTAGGCATACACATGTGCACACACATGCATGCACAATGAAATAGACTGCTAAAATGCAACAGGTGCACAGAGACAAGCTGAAGTGGAAAATCAGAAGCCGCTGAGTGGGGGGCGGGCTGCTTCCTGAGATTCCAGTGGGGAGTGCCAGGTCCGGTATCAGATCCTGGTACCTCAAGTTCCCAGAAGCACCTCTGAAACCCATTCCTCTCATCCCCTGATTTTTCTTTGCTTTAATTTACATCCTGGAGTGTTTTTCTATCATTTACAAAGAGTTCTGATTTAGATGCCCAAAACAGCCTGCTTATTACAAAAAAAAAAAAAAAAGAAGAAACAAAACAAAACAAAAGCACCTGCTTAAAAAAAAAAAAGCACCAAGTCTTCCAGCAGCTAGTGTCTCTTGCTCAGAGGCCCCGTCACACAAGAAGAAATAGGCGTCCACAAATGGATATGGGAATTAAACCCTCAATCTGGGCACACACTTGTTTGACAAGTGATAATTAACTGCTGACAATATAATTTCGGGCTGGATGCAAATGCGTTTTTCATTAAAAAGTAATCAAAGAGATGCTCACATCTGGGAGTGCGGGATCCAGCAATGGGGCCTTGCTCCTCCGCTCTAAGATGCTTAGGGCTGGTATGCAGTGTCCACTTTCTGGCCAGTTGGAACATGGAACCTGGTAGTGACTTTGGGAGAGATCTTCAGGGCATCTTGCAGAGGGCATTCTGTCACCTTGTCCCTCAGTAAGGCTCAAAAAACCCTGGCCATTTCTGATGTTAAAGGTACCCAGAGTAGATTGGAACAAGGGACAACCTGAACAGACTGGCTTCTGACTTCTGCTACTGAAAATATTCCCTTCACGAACCCTCAGAATGTTTATCACATACAGCAAAATGGACAGAAAGGTCCCCAAGGAGTGGAGAAAAATGGCCAGGCACAGCGTGAAGAGAGGGTGTGAACTGGTGTAGCAGCTGCTCTGGTGGTGGCTGTGGTCTAGGACAGACACTTGAGAGAAAAGCCTTAAAAGGAAAGGTTTATGTGCTCAGAACTTCTGAGAGGTCAGTCCACAGCCAGCTTGCTCCATTGATGATGGCCTGTTGTGAAGCTGGATGTCATGATCATGATAGTGAGGAGGACTGTCATGGTGCTGAGGAGGGATGTCATGGTGCTGAGGAGGACTGTCATGGTGCTGAGGAGGGATGCCATGATGCTGAGGAGGGATGTCATGATGCTGAGGAGGGATGTCATGGTGCTGAGGAGGACTGTCATGATGCTGAGGAGAACTGTCATGATGCTGAGGAGGGGTGTCATGATGCTGAGGAGGGGTGTCATGATTCTGAGGAGGGATGCCATGATGCTGAGAAGGGATGTCATGATGCTGAGGAGGACTGTCATGATGCTGAGGAGGGGTGTCATGGTGCTAAAGAGGGATGTCATGATGCTGAGGAGGGGTGTCATGATGCTGAGGAGGGATGTCATGATGCTGAGGAGGGATGTCATGATGCTGAGGAGGACTGTCATGATCATGATAGTGAAGAGGGATGTCATGATGCTGAGGAAGACTGTCCTGATGCTGAGGAGGGGTGTCATGATGCTGAGGAGGGATGTCATGATGCTGAGGAGGGATGCCATGATGCTGAGAAGGGATGTCATGATGCTGAGGAGGACTGTCATGATGCTGAGGAGGGGTGTCATGGTGCTGAAGAGGGATGTCATGATGCTGAGGAGGGATGTCATAGCCTTAATTCATATCAAGATGCCTCACAGAGCAGAAGACCAGTCCGATATAAGTGATATCCGAAGGCTACTGAGCAGCTGCAACACAAAGAAGTCTGAGGGCCTCCATCTTCCTCCCTGGCACGTGACGGCTTGGCAGACCTCACTGACATTCTTAGAGAAGAAGCTTGACATACTGAAAATCAACAACTCTTTTGGCTCCTTCAGAGAACTAAGGCTCTTAGAGCAAGCCATCATACTGAAATCTGGAGAGATGGAGGAATTTGGAGCCTCCCCGCTGAGATCTGGCTGTCTGGAGTCCAAGTTCCTGGAGCCCCACAATAGTGGAAAAACACAAGGATACTGCTGACAAATTTCTGGAGGGTGAGTGTGAGCTAGTGTAAGGGTATCAGAATCCCATTTATGGGTACCCTAACTTTGCAGGACATATTAAAATATTTCATGTAGGCAAAAGAAAAATGATATAGTTGAATACCTGGATCCACAAAAGGAAAGAAGTGCTGGAGATTAAAAAAAAAAACAGAGGAAGACAAATGTAAATATTTTATGTTTCTTATTCTTAATGGCATTAGCTATTTTTCTCATAACTGTGACAATATCTGACAGAAGCCATTTAAAGGAGGCGGGATTTATTTTGGCTCACAGTTTAGAGGGTCCAGTCCATCATGTGGGAAAGACATGGTGGCTAAACTGGCCTTGTCTCTGGTGGCGGGAGCTTGAGTGTGACTTGTCACATCTTGACAGATCAGAAAACAGCTCTAGACCAGAACAGGAGGCAGTTATAACCTTCAGGGCCTGTCCTCTGAGACCCACTTCTGCCAGCTGAGTCCCATGTCCCATAGTTCCCTCAGTCTCCAAAACAGCATCGCCAGCTGGGGACCAAGTACTCAAACACATTAGCCGGTGGGGACATTTCAGATTCAAGTAATAGCATCAATCTAGAACTGTTATTTTAACTCCTCAAAGTAAAAATAGTGATTTTATATTGAGTGATGATGACATATGGATAGACAAAATGGTTTGACAGCACCATCACAGGGAGTGGGAAGGGGGAATTGGAATGCAGTTATAACACACCTGTGCTTACATGCGAAATGGAATAGTGCTGTTCGGAGGTGGACCTAGATTGGATACATCTAGAATATAAATTCTAGGGAAGCTACTTAAATTTTTTAAAAAAGGAAATGTAAGCTGGGTTTGGTGGCACATGTCTGAAATCCCAGAATTGGGATGTGGAGGCAGAAGGTTGAAGCTAAGGTCATTTTCAGCTGCATAGCAAGCTTGGGGCCAGTTCGGCCTACACGAGACCCCATCTCAAACAAACAAACAAAAAATGGACACACTATGTGAAGTAGAGCAATAAAAATGCTCAGCTTAAAGTGACCTAAGTCTGGAAAGAAAACTCCCAGAAATGAATAGGAAACAGTTATGAACACAGAAAAAGTGAAATATATTAATAATCACTTTCACTGTGATTTGGTCTAAATGTGCCAATTAAAAACTAGACACCCTTAGAGGGGATGACAAAGGCATCACTCAACAATGTGCTTCCTGCAAGAAACTCACTTTAGACATAAAGACTCTGATAAAGTAAAGGGATAGGTGAAGATGGTGTTGGGTGGGAATGTAGCTCAGTGGCAGAATGCTTGTCCACCATGAGTGAGGCCTCAGGGTTAACCTCCAGCACTATGGGGAGTGTGTATGAAGTTAATACCAATCAGAAGAAAGCAGCAGTAGTGATACTGATTTATACAGACTTCAGAAAGTTTCAATATCTGTCGGTTTGATCTAACGACATTTACAGAACCATCAAAACAGTGGGATGAATATCTGTCTGCAGCTCACTTGGGATAGTTGCCATGAGGTAGATCACATTCTGAGGCATAAAACACATCTTAATATAAGACATAATAACACAAGTGTAGTTTTAGATTGCAATGGAATTAAGAAGTAATAACAGAAAACTGGAAAATCCCCCAGTACAGAAACCAGTCAACATTCTTTTAGATAACAGGCGAGCTAAAGAAGTCTCTCGAGAAGCTTGAAAATGTTTTGAACTAAATAGAATAATAAGTTTTCAAGTTTTTCAGGCCACAAGGAGAGCAGTCAGTATAGCTAATTTTAAAATATCACACACATGCAAGTTTCCATTGTAAGAGACTAAAAAGAAATTATGCCATGATAAGCAAATTCTGTTCTCATCCCAGAGCACATACATTCCACTGCATGTTGCCAAAAGAAATGTACAAGACTGTTCATAGCAGCATTAGTTGTAATAACTTCAAACTGGAATTTAACAAAGAGTCCATCAACAACAGAATGGATACACAAATATGACATATTCTAGAATGTTAACAGAACAAGGAAAGCAGATGGCTCAGTGGATACGAGTACTTGTTGCTCAGTCACAGGACCAGAGTTTGGTTCCTAGCACTCTTGTGGGGTGACTCATAAGTGCCTGTAATGCCAGCTCCAGGGTACCTGACATCCTCTTCTGGTCTCTGCTGGTACCTCAGGGAAGTGCACAAATACAGACAGATGCACATATATACACAAAATTAAAAAAATAAAATGAACCTAAAAAAAAAAAAAAGACAACAGAGAACGATCTGCCTTTCTAGGAAAGACAGACAAATAGACTGACAGCAGACTTCTCAGTGGAAACAAGAGAGACCAGAAGACAATGGAGGGGCACCTCCAATGTCCGCAGAAGCAATGGCCAAAACAGAATTCTAGATTAGCTAAACTCATTTAAAATTGTGGGAGGAAAGAAGATGATTTCAGACAAAGCCTGAGGTATAGTATCACTCACAGGCCATGGCTCCAAGAGCAGAGGAGTAAATGACGTGCTTTGGGAGGATGTGGGGGGGCATGGGGAGGAGGTGGGGGCTCAGAACACCTTCTTGGTAGAGAAACTGTTGACTTGCATTGAACCCTCACACAGAAAGGCAGTAATGACAGCAATAAAAGTCATGTAAATCATCGGGGCTATAAGGGAGGGACCAAAGCCCTAAGAAGGGAGGGTGACGGAGGTCTCTAAGTTCCTAAGCTCTGTGTGGGGTTCATCGGGAGAGGACACCTGCTGATTCACTTTGGGCTGCATTGAGTGTGCTTATCCAAATGCAAAAGTTAACCCGCAAACAAGGAAACGGAATGTACAACTTCTGAACGAGCAGAGGGGAAAGAAGTACTAAAAAATCTTCACCACCAGCTGGGCATGGTGGCACATGCCTTTGGATCCCAGCACTCAGAGGCAGAGACACAGGAGGATCTCTTTGAGTTTGAAGTCAGCCTGGTCTACGTGGCAAGTTCCAGGCTAGCCAGGGCTGTCTCAACGAAACCAAACCAAAGTAAATCAAAAATCTTTACCACTGTGATTTATGGCAGGAAATGACAGGAAAAAAGGCAGTAGAGAAATTACTGGTGAAGTGCGAGAGAGAGAGAGAGAGAGAGAGAGAGAGAGAGAGAGAGAATATCGCTGCTCTGAGCCTCAGTTTCCTTATCTGCACCTTGGGAGGACAGTGCCTCTGCAGGCATCATGGGGTTACAATAGACCTCCTCATTCTCTAGTTCCCAGTGCAGAGTGACAGGGACAGGGGTGAACTCCCCTCTCCCAGGGCCTTGCATTAGAAATGGATTTTACAGACACTGCTCAGTGTCTGCCTCTGTTTTCTTCTGTGATTAAAAAAAGCTCTCTGCAACTTTATTGTATCAGAGAACGAGAGATTATCACACCAGCTCAGGCAGCCACTAGGGAAATTTCCAAAGGGACAGACATAAGAAGTGGCTCCGATAATTTCCGTTTTATCTTTGCTCTTCACTTAGCTGATAACGGCAGGGAACAGCCACGTTCTGAACATGGCCCAGGGTTGTTCGAGGGGCCTGTGCGATTTTACCCACGCTGCCCCAGTTACACCTTTCCAGCAGATAGCATTCTCACTTTGTAAATATCAGACCAGTCCAGGGATATGGCTGAGCTGCGACCCAGACCCTTGTCTGCCTGACTCTGAAGCCTGAGGCTTCTTTGTTCTTAAAACTTCTAGAAACCTCCAGCCTTTTAATGGAAGAAGTGCTCTGCCTCAGGAGCCCTTTCTGGGGAGGGAGCTGGAAGCTTCCTCTGCCTGGACTTATTGCAAGAGGGCGGAATGGAGGAGGAGGAGGCTGGGCTAGAGCAGCTCCTTTGGGCAGAGCCATGTGGGAGACCAGCCAGGACAGTCTCTGAGTCTGATGCCCGTGACTGATGTGGAGACACAGGCGGGGCTTAGAACAGACAAAAGGCCCCACGGTGACATGTTGCCATGCCCTACGGAACAACAAGGAGGTCACTGCCAGGTCTTTGTCCTCTCCAAGTTGTAATAAAGGATGACCAGTGCTCCACGCAGGAATGGGCTAGCCATGCAGAGCTGACTGTGCAGTCTCAAGCCTAGAGATGAAGTCCACTCCTCTCTTGGTGGCCCACTGGCCTGGGCTCCTCTTTTGCCTCATCTTCTTCCATCTTCAGTGCAGGCACACGCTGCCACCCCAAGGGGGCCCATCGACTGCTTACAGTCCTCTGAACACCCCCTTCTCTCTATGTACTCAAACACCCTACCTCACACTCAATTACACCCCCAGCGGCACCTCACCTTCTCATGAATGTTGTGTTTTTCCCAGAATGCCCTCTTTCTTCAGATGAGTTCCCCACCCCGTCCTGTATGACCTGGCTTCTGTCCTCTCTGACCCTCTGAGCTCAATGCCTGAGTCTGTGCCCTCTGGTATTGTATGCTCACCACTTCCGAGTACTGCCCCCCATTGACTATGTCAGGGTCCCATTTTCAGCAGTGGGCAGCTTTCAGGTACAGGCAAGCACGGTGCACACGCTGCTGAATGGTCCAGTGGGGAGGGGATTGCTACTCTGCTACTTTGGCCACACTGCCCTTCCTCTCCCTGTGAGGGTCATGGGACACAGCAGTGTCCACCTCAGCCTCCGGGTGTGACACAAGAAGGAGGCCTGAGCTGGTCATAGTCCCTTCAAGACTGCCAAGTTGCGCCTTGAAATGCCCCACGTCTTCTCTGACTTCAGGTGGCCTTCCTCAGCTCTCCTCACACTCAGGCCAGTTCCATCTGGCTTCATCCTGACAGCTTACTGTCACCATGTTGTGGGCAAAGGTGCCAAGCAAAGAAGTAACAGAAGATGGTCTGGTGGGGTCAAGCTCAGAGGGGGGTCATTCAGATGCAGGGGGCCTATGTGTAAAGGACACCTGCTTTAGGGGTGGATAGGACAGTTTAGAGTGAACAGAAAGAATTGGGAAGGAATTCCAGAATAACTAATGGCTGTGCTCAGAAACCACCACCATGTGGTGGGACCGTGGGGGCATCACCAATCAAGTCTTTGTCGAGGGTCCTGGATCCCCTGGCCCTCCCTGACAGGACTCAGGCAAGTCCTACCTGCTGTGGTCCCCATTGGATCAGACCCTTATACATGTGCAGATCTCTTGTCCATGTGGCTGTCCCAGGGTCAGTGAGAAGACCTGAAGTCATCTTCTGCTCATGGACTGTCACTCAGAACAGTGCCTTGGCCTCAATCAGTCCTGTGCCTGTGAGCTCCCAGGTCTATGCTTCTTATTTCTCAGGGTCTAGATGTGAGCACAGGATGGAGCGTGAAAACAGGTGGCCTCCGATGGGAGAAGAGGAGCAAGTGACAGACTGGGGGAGCACCTGAGGGCACCGTTATGTTAGATTGAAACGGCAAGGTTGGGAACATTAGGGAAGGGAAGTAAGAGGCTTGCAGCTGGGTGTGAGACAGTCAGGCTAGAGAAGAGGAAGGGCTTCCTTTTCCTGTGGAGAAAACAACACAACTAGTTTCTGCGGGCTCTGGCAGCTCCCCTGGGGCCCCTCCTTAACGTACTTGTTGCTCTTTCCCTTAGGAAACTTCTCAACTGACTTTATATATACTTTATATATAATCTAATGCATCTACTTGCAGCAGCCTGAATTGTGGGTAAGGAAAAGCCTCTGCTATTCCATAAGGGAGACCACCCCAGACCACCCCCGATCTGCATAGAGAAGGGAGGACCAGGACTCATCCATCCAGATCCTACACAGCACTCTGCCTTTGCCAGGAAACTGGTCTGCCCTCTACCGTGGAGGCCGCACTTAGCCTTGGCTTTCTCACCTGCTGAAATAAATAAACCTTCACCACTTGCTCACTCTTCTTGTACCAGGTGTGAATTCTTTACCTTAGGGAACACAAGAACTAAGACTACTGCAGTTGGGAGAGGAGGTGGTGATGCATCCCATCAACAAGGGCAGGTGGTGAGTGGCACCTCTTCATCAATCCACAGCTTTTGTGGGAGGCTTGGAGGGCTACTAAAACATACTGTACACCCTGAAATGATTGGGCCTCAGCCCTACCCAAGTCACCTACTGTGTGCTGAGCATAGTGCTGGAGGCCAAGGACACAGTAGGAATCAGATGCAATTCTGGTCTTGGTGTGGAGTGAGATGACAAGAGGATACATCGAGAGAAGACACCTGTGCTGGATAGCTTTCGTTGCCAACTTGACACACTTGGGTTGAGGGAGTTTCAATTGGGGAACTGCCTCTGTTGGACTGACTTGTGACCATGTCTGTGGGGTATTTTCTTGATTGTTGAATGATGTGGGAGGACCCAGCCCACTGTGGATGGTGCTACTCCTGGGCAGGTGGTTCTGTATTGAATAAGAAAGCAGGCTGAGCATGGGCCAGAGGAACAATCCAGTAATCAGTGTTCCTCCATGGCCTGTGCTTCAACTCTTGCCTCCAGATTCCTGCCCTGAGTTCCTACCTTGTGACCCAGGAGATATATAAGCCAAATAAACCCTTTCCTCCCCAAGTTGGCATTGGTCAGAATGTTTTGTTACAGCATTTGAAAGCAGATTAGAATAACACCATTGTGAGCCCCTTATGAGGGATGTGCTCTCACTGAGGGACACAGGTAGAGAACAAGTTTTCCCAGACAGGATGGCACTTCAGGGACCCATCCTTATACTGAGTCTCACATGGCAGCGGACTTCTGAGTTCCCAGCCACAGCCCTACCATTCCCACAGTCTAGAGACAACCACAGCCATTACCCACACCCATCTTCATTCGCAGACCACACAGCACACCTTCCCTGACTGGTGGTAATTATACCTCCTGGAGGTTAATTTGTGAGGGGACAGCAAGGTAGTTACTTTAACAGCACTTGTTAGGATCATGCTGGGGCCTTGCTGCATAATGACAATTACCTGGAACAGGACAACCATCCTTTCTATTCAGCTCCAACCACCATCCCCGAGTTCATCCTGGAGACCTTCTGCCCATACCTGTTTAATAATATTCTGTAAGAGTCAGAAGAAGTTTCTTCTCTTCTCCGAGAGTAGTGGAGCAAGTTTGCCGAGACCCCTGGTCATCAGACCTCAGTGACCCTGGCAGCCACCTGCCCCTGCTTACTCCATCATTCCCATACACCCCTGGACCAGACTGACCATGCATTTGCTGTGTTTGCTCATGCACTGGGAAATCCTCATACCTTTGTTTTATCCACCCATTCACACCTTCGTTCCCTTCCTTTCCAACTAGTGTGAAAAATCTATTTAAAGTTTATTTCTTTCAAAGGGAGACATTTTTTGAGACAGGGTCTCACCACATAGTGCTAGCTGACCTGGAACTCAACGACATAGACCAGGCTGGCCTCGAACTCAGAGAGAGTGCCTTGCCTCTGTCTTCTGAGTGCCAGGATTAAAGGCCTATGCCACCACATCCAGTTAGAGGGAGATTTTTGAGATGGCTTTCTACATAGCCCAGGCATGCCTTGAACCCTTGCTTCAGCCTCCCAAGTCTTGGCAAGATTATGGGTTTGTGCCATCATGGCCGACTGATGAAAGTCATTTCCTATACTCATTCGAGAATCCATGCTTAATGTACTCATTTTTTCCCCCTTCCATTTGCTGGTACTTTATTCATTCATTTATTTCCCCTTAAATATTTATATGTGAGGGCTGCAACATGGCTCAGTGGTAGGGTGCTTGCCTAGCCTGCACATCCAAGGTGTGCAGACGCATATACACACATACACATTATATGATATTCATATGTATATTCAACCTTTCATTTACTTCTTTTTATTCATTCATTATTTTTTAATTGACTCATTCATTTACCTACCGTTAAAGGTCAAGATTCCAACAATTTAGTCTGAGGATTCTAATTGACTTTATTTATAACTCTAGAATGGAACAGCTTATCACTCCATAAAACAGAACTGGTGTTCCCATGGGCTGATTTTATAGGTAGTTGGATTGAAAAGAAGCAGAAATAAAAGAACAGCATGCGGCTGCATGTTAGTAATCCCAGTATTTGGGAGGCCGGAAGTAGGAGGATCAGGAATTCAAGCTACACCCTCACCTCAGTGAGTTGTAATTTTCTGCCTTAACCACCATCTACTTCACAAAGAAATCTCCCTGATGAGGTCTCCTAGGATTGTCCATCTGTAAAACAAGGAGTCATAGTTGAACTGAGGGGTCTCAGGCCCTTCTACTGGGTTTCCCTGCTGTGCTTGGGTCAGAAAACCCGGGTCAGTTGTTCAGGTGGAGTCGGGTTTGTGGCCGCTGTCCCAGGTGCTGAAGGAAACAGGGGGCTGGGCCCTGCCACAAGGTATCCAGGGTGGAGACAGGCGGAGGCTCCTCCTTTACCCTCAGATCACCTCTCCTAAGCTTCCCTGAGGGACCACCAGGTGCTCTGGTAAAGGGGAAAGAAAAACTGTGGGGCAATGGAGCCCCCTGACAGATGGAGGTGCCCTTTTGACTGAGTTCCTGAGCCCTGGCCTGTCCTAAGCTAGGTTAGGGAAGTTCAGCATCAGGGAGGCCAGAGGCAATCCCTTCGCATCTTCTCTAATGTCACGGGATCTATGGTTGGGGAGAGGTTGGTTCCTCAAGGAAGTGAAGGCTGCTGGGTGTGATGCTCATTTGGTAAATGCTGGGTGAACCAGGAGTCGCATCAGCATAGCAAGTGCCAGCTCCATGGTGCTAGCCTGTGAGGTGGGGAGTGGAGGCCACGCAGGGCAGGAGATCCCCGCAGACCAGACTCTGAAATCTTACCAGATCACAGATGAGACCCACAGAAGGATATAGGTTTGAAGAGGCCAGAAAGCCAAATACAAGATGTGTTTGGTGGGCCAATGCCTCCTTCTAATTCATTAAAACGCTGGATATGGTCACCCAGAATGCACTTCATTGGCTGGCCTATGTGAGGTTTCATTTAACAATCTCAGCTATGCAAAAGAGGAAATATCGCCACTACTTACATAGAGCATGAGCCTCAGAAAGGAAGGGGCCTGCCCCAAGTCCTTTGGCTGATGAATGGCAGTTTGGACACTTGAAATCAAATATCTCTGCCTGCATGCTCAGGAGCTGCACCTATCTCCCACCTAGGAACATAATGAAGTCACAAGAGTGAGGCTCTGTCACCACCCCCTAGCAGATGGGCCAGAATGCACTGGATCCCTCTGGACTGTCTGACTTTTGCCAGGGGCAGGCGTTAAGCTGATGTGGCTTAGAAGGCGGGGGTGGGGCTGAGGTATGCTGGGTGGCATGGTCCATACTGGAAGTGACTCTCAGAGGCCAAAGAGAGACACAAGGCCATAGTCACTTGTCAAGCCATCCGTCAGTCAATTAACAAATACCTATGAGCACAGTTTGGGTGCTGGGCAAGGGGCCTGCAATAATCAACCCTATAGAGTTCATCTCTGGCCACAGAGGTGGGCCATCAGTGCCCTCTCCTGTCCATTGTGGCTTCTGTTTCTAGCATCACGTGGAAGTTTCTGGCTCATGTTTCAGCCTCTCCTTGCTTCTCCATTCAAAGCATGCCATCTCCCCGTCATGTGTTGTTATTAGTTGTTTTAATTTCCTCAGAGCCGTCAGAAAGAGAAAGAGACCAGACGAATGGTGGCTAAACTGTGGATTCAAGCAGGAACTTCTTGTTCATTCCCATAAGAAATAAGTAGGTTAATGCAAATTAATTCAAGGCCAGTCATAACTGAAGAATAAAAAAAGGAGCCAGTTAACCTCAGTTTCTTCCTGTGATATTAATCAATTCATCTGCCATAGCTCACGGGAAAGAAAACATGCCTCTTCAGGAGTTTCCCAACTGCAAATAAATGCCTCATTAAGTTAAACATGGGGTCCTGGGAGCAACCTAGGTGTCGGGCCAGCTAATGAATGTCATTACAGAGATAGCACCAGGGGCCTCACAGAGACCCTTTTGGTCTCAGGAACTCTGTGAATGTGAAACAGAGGAGGAAGGAGTGGGGGACAAATGGGACTGAGAGGGACTGCCCCCAGAGCTTTGACCTTAGGTTCCTGGATGAAGTCAGCACCTTTGGCCTTAGAAGGGACATTGGAAGGTGGATCCTCACGGGGCACTGCTCCCAAGAGGATGGAAGCTGGTTTTCATCTCAAGAACAAGACAAGAGCAAGAAGGGGCAGGGCTTTGGAGTCAGGTCCCAAGTGCCACAGCCTCTCTTGAGTCAAGCCATGTGTGTTGACCCTGGTCCCCTCACAGAAGCCTCATAGAAATCCAGTTGGGAAGCTGGGGTGATGGCTCATTCAGTAAAGTACAAGCTTGCTCACCAGACCATATGAAAATCTAGGCATAGTGGTGCATACTTGTAATTCCAGCACTGGAGAGGTGGGGACAGGGGGTTCCTGAGACTTGCTGGCCAGTTGTCTATGCTGATTAGTGAGTCCCAAGTCCCAGGGAGAGACTGTCTCAGAAACAAGGTGGATGACATCTGAGGTTGTCCTCTCTTGGCCTACACACACACACACACACACACACACACACACAGAGAGAGAGAGAGAGAGAGAGAGAGAGAGAGAGAGAGAGAAAGAGAGAGGAAGCCAAGTCTTGGGGACCTTAAGGGAAACACCAAGGTGACCTATGTATGCAGAACAAATGAGATTGAGATCTGAGCCCAGGTTAATCTGATCATTGGATGGGGAGCAAGAAATGAATCTGTCCAAGCATAGGAGAGGCGATGGTGGAAACCCAGACGTGCAGGCCCTCGTGTCCACCCTCCCTTGGCTATGAATTCATGAATGAAGGAGGGGCCGTTCATTAAGCGTGTATCAGGATCTGCATCTGCTGATCAGATTTGATTCTCATCAACCCCCTAACACCCAAGAGCTGGGGATTAGTATTTCCACGTGTCTCTTGAGGAGTTGGGGCTCACACGTATCCAGTCACCCATCCCGGAACATACCACTCACAGAGGACAGAGCTCTCTCTTTCTCCTCACCAGGCTCCGGGGTCAGGGCTAACCCATGCACCCTGGTACCTCACATCACAGGTCTTGTTGGATGGCATTCGTCTCCTCTACTGATCTCTGAGGTCCAGGTTTTTCTTCTCCTTGGAGTAGCTCCAACTCAGATGAGTCCAGGGGAGATATAAGGATCCCTAGAACTCTTCCCTATTTTGTCAGAGAGACCCCACCATGTGCCGGTATTGTCTGGGGGAACACTGTGTTGCCTGTATTCACCTCCAGATTTCAGAAGTCATGCTCCCAGAATGCAGAGGAAGCCCAGCTGTGCATACGGGGGATGAATCCCCTTGCTGAGAGCCTACTCGGCTGTCCAGCGGTTCTGTGCGGGGAAGTTGCAACTTAATTTCCTGTTGGGATATTTTGTGCCAACTGCTAGCAAGAGTCTGTTTATTTTCAATGTTGTTATATCTTCACTTATTAGTTGAGTCCCATATCTCCCACATGCTCTGTGAGGGCAGGGAGCAAGAAAGCATAGAAAGCAACTTCACAGTAGATATTTACCGAGTGACCAAACAAAGGAACAACTAAGGGAGATTCAGCTTCTAGCACACAAGAGTTAATCTTACAGCCTCTTCGGACATGAGAGAAATTATTGATTTTTCTTTCAATAAGGATAATGATAGCATAGGTAGGATTTGGAAAGGGTAAGGCGCTAGATGTAACACTGAGAAATGACTAAGTATGATTATGACTGACTAGATGGGTATTGTTTATTGGCTAGCTACTGCTGTGTAACAAGCTGCCTTAGTCTAAAAATCCTAAGCACTTAGCTTAGTTGACTGAGGAGTCTGCAGAGCTGCTGGGTGGTTCCGCTGCCCTGGACTTTGGCTAGTCTGGTTTAGCTGGTTATGAGTGTAGCAGAGTGGCTGGTGCATCGGTTGGCTGCCATCTGGTCCAGGGGTCTCGGCCAGGTAGAGCATCTCTGCTGTATGTATCTTCCCAGCCCTGAGCCTAGTTGATGCAGGATGTTAGAAACCAAAGTTGGGGAGGACCAGATGCTATTCTCGACATATCCAGGTCTAGGGAGCAGCGACCCTTTGGAGGATGATGTGATAGGACTTCTCTGTGCACTGCATGGCTGATTTGCTTTCTGGTGAGGTTCCTTTATGGGCCCCCTGGACTCAGTATTGAAGTTTAACTTCAGTTAGAGGAAAAATAATTAAGACTTGTAAAACCTTGCTGTGAGCGTGGCTCCAGGGCTCCCCAAGGGGTGGCCTGGCAATGTTTTATCATCTCTAGGTCTCAGGCAAAGGCCCCTCTGTGAGCAGATGGGCTACTTAGCTCTGCTTAATGGCCTTAAGTTGCACAGACTTAAGTGTTTTCTTGGAATTGATCTTCCCATGAAAAGTATGCTTTGGGGACACGAATCAACCGTCAGAGAGCCTTAAATGAATTGTCTGTTACCAAGCAGAGAAACAGCACTATTGACACATACCAGGAAGGAAGTGGAGCTCCTTGGTGCTGCCAAGGACCAGAGGGTGAGGAAGAAGTGATGTACCCTCAGCTCCCTCCCTTGTGTGTCCCCCCAAGCCCTGTCACCGTGGGTGGAGATATACTCCCCAATCCTTTCTTCATGTCAGCTCTGTCCGTCTCTGGGGGAGGGCCTATCTGGCTCACTATTCTTTCTCCCAAGGTGATGGTTTTTCCTGGAGAAGGGAGATGGGACTCTCCTCCCCTCTTTGTCCCCATCTGCTGAGAATGAACCCCAGAATATAGATAATGTGCCAGGGGGTTCAGGGGTCCTGATTGCTAGGGAATATGGCTGCATGAGATGTCTCATCAGAGGAAGAACTGCGGGTGCTGGGTCAGAGTGGCCAGTATGAACTTGGATGGTGTCCTGCTGGGTTTCTCTGGCTAATCCCAGAGTGTCTGGGGTTGATCCTAGTGGGTGTGCAGTCGGGGGAATGGAGGAGGATGCAGAATCAAATGAAAAAAAGCACTTTCTAGAAGTCTCGGAAGTTCTAGCTGAGATTTATGGCCTGATTTACGTTTTAGAGACAAGAGGACAGGGCCTAGATGCAGGGAGAGGAGATACCCAGCACATGAATGCGAAGGGGTGAGCTGAGGAGAGAGGTTCAGACTTGTGGGAGTCTTGGAGCTGGCCATGTAGCCTCTGGAAGGTACAGGAACAATCCAGGGTGGCTGGAGGGGCCTGGAGAAGCTGCAGTGGGGCCATGGACCACACATGAGCAATGGCTATTGGAGGTCACCTTGTTGGTGCATCAGTTAACAGGTACATGCCCAGGGCTCACTGTGTGCTGTGTGCTGGGACACAGTGAAGAGAGAAGCCTCATCCTGCCCTTTGGCAGGGTCTTTTGTCCCCGTTCTCCACAGCGGTTTGACTTTATCCTCTGTATTCCTGAGATCCCCAGGAAAGAGTATCTAATTTTTTCTTAAAGCGTCCACTCCAGGCCTATTCCACTGTGGGGTGGAGGGACACCCTTAGCTGTCTTACAGACTGAGGAGAAAAGCTATGAGAGAAGCAGACAGGCAAACCACACAGGGAGGAGTTACAATGTCCATTCTGCAGCTGGGAAAACTGAGGCTTGGGGCAAAATGACCTGCTAAGTCTTGAAACTGACAAGTTAGAGACTTGGAGTCTTGTTCTTAGTCTTCTGGACCTTGGTGGACCTTCTCATCAGTCTCCCTTCCGGGCACTGTCCTGTGACCATCCTCATCTGGCCTTGGGCATGCTCCCTCCTGCTGAGATGGTTTCATTAAGCAGAGGCAGCCTGTCTGGGGCCAGCAAGCAGGAATGCCCAGGGAACGCATCTCAGCACCTGGTGCAGCCTCCACCAGAGATGGGCATGGTCCAGCTCCTTCCGGAGGCAGGCCCTGCATCTGACAGGGCAGTTTAATCCCATGCTCAGTTATTTGATGTGAGCGAAAGTGGAATTTGAATTTCATGATCTTCATTGTGTATCTGTGAATCTATTTGATGGTGGTCATATTTGTTGGAGCTGAGCAGTTCCATCACTAGAATCTTCATCTGGGGCCTGTCAGCCTCTGTAAGTCTTTCCTAGTAATAAGCCATCTTCTAAAAACTACAAAATCAGAAGGGGAGAGAGGACTCACTGCAGACAGATAGTGGTTACTAGCCAGAGGAGCCCCAACTTGGGAATGGGGAGAGGCTGGGGTTCCATAGCATGCCTGTCAGACAGGTGGCCGCCATGACCTCTGGTCCCGGAAGACAACTGATGATATTTACATGGTGAGACAGATGGGATGAGAGAGGTAGATAGAGACCAGAAGGGGCTGAGTGGACACTGCAGTGGATGTTCCTGGAAGTCACGGGAAGCCACATTTCTGCAGACAAGGGTACTGGGTGTGTAGCTGCTCCCTGCTCTTCCCACGGGGACAATCAGGCTCCTTAAGATCATGTGTGTGACCTTGGGGGTGAATTCATCTCTCACCTGTTCAGCTCCCCACCTGGAAGGCAGAGCCAATCGCTCTTCCCATGACAGCCATAAGTGTCCCAGGGCAGCACCTAAGAATGCTGCGGTTGTGTCTGACCTGCAGCAGTCATTCCCATCAGTTGGAGGCTAGTGACTTGAGCTGGGAGCTGGGTTTAGTTGGGGAGGGCAATGTGTGGCTCTCCAGCTTCTGGGCCCTGTCCCTGCTGATTGTCTGAGGATGCTCTGGGTTGACCGGGTGGACACTGAGATGACACCAGGCGCTTAGTCAGACTTCTTCCTCACAAGTACCTGAGACACAATATAAGGCAAGGAAGGAAACACTTCAACTTCCTGTTTTAAAAGTTTCAGTCTGTCATGATGGGGAGGGCATGGTGGAGGTCCCTTCCTCCATTACCGTTACAAAATGTAGCCCCAAGGAAATTCCTTGTCAAGTTCTGCTTAATTCAGCCAGCACTTTCCCAAATTCCTCCCTTGGGATGGACCTTGACCTTGGCCCCGTGGAGGGGCATAGGCGAGGCTGACGGGAGCCCAAGGGGAACGGAGGCTTCACTGTCCTCAGAACCACTGCACAACATCCAGTGGGCAGGTGAGTGAAGGACTGGGTGTGTGTGGTGGGCGCAGGTCTGGGCAGACGGAGGGAGACCTGCAAGAGGAGGGCTCCTCCTCTCTTTAGTCCCCTCATTGATGCTCATGGTTCACAAAATGACATTTTTTTTTCAAACCAAAGCAAAACACAAACCAAATAAGACAATAGGTTAATACAACGACTTTTAAAGTCACCCAGAAAAGACCTCAGAAAGAAGTTTCTGAAGACAGGAGACACCCAGAGAAGGCAAGGGAAAAATGATGGCACATTTAGAAATGCTCTGTTCCCCACCAAAGAGGCACAGCTCCATAATGCCCCGTCTCCAAGGACATCTGGGCCTGTGTTCTCTCTCTGTGGTAGCTTGGGCACCTCTGAGGCCAATAGCAGTGCGTTCTTTTTTTAAAAAACTATTTGTTATTTCTATTTAATGTGTATGATGTGTATACTGCTCGAATGTATGTAAGTGCACCCTTGTTGTACAACGCCTGAGGAAGTCAGAAAGTTGGATTCCCTGGAACTGGAGTTTTGGATGGTTTTTAGTTGTCATGTGGGTGCTGGGAATCGAACCCGGGCCCTCTGCAAGAGCAGCCGGTGCTCTTAACCACTGAGCCATCTTTCCAGCCCCAAATTAATAAAAATTTAAAAAATAGATAAGTTATGGCCGAGCATATCCAATTATCATCTTAGTCATTTGAAGCTCAATGGTGATAAGTAACCCCACTGTGCAGCCATCACCCCATCATTGCCATAACATTTTCATCTTTCTTGACTGAAACTCCTATTGAGAAGAATCTCCTGTGTCCGGGAGCCATTACTGGAGTTTCTGTTCCTATGACCACGGCTGTCTTTAGATCCCTTATGTAGGTGGGCTTGTGTTATGCTTGGCTTTTTGTGACTGACTGACTGATGTTACTGAGCATGATGTCCTCAGTTCGTTTGTGTTGTAGGCTGTGATAGGATTTGCTCTTTTTAAAGACTGAATAATATTCGACTGCTGCCTATTCCACATTTTCTTTGTACAGTCATCCGTCCATGCATGATTATTTGCATTCTTTCCACCTTTTGGGTACGGTGAATAATGCTGTGAAATCTCTAATTCCATTCTTCCTTTCACAAACGTTTTAGTTGGGGGTTGGGGAAATGGCTCAGTTCAATGCAAGCATGAGGACCTGAGTTCAGATCTCCAGAGCTCACATAACAAGGTGGATGTGGTGGTGTGTATACAACTCCAGTGCTGAGGGGTTGGGGAAACAGGTGGATCCCTGGAGTTCATTGGCCAGCCAGTCTAGCTGAATGGATAAACTCTGGTTTCAGTGAGAGACTCCGTCCTAAAAATAAGGTAACGATAAATAGAGAAGGCACTTGCTATCAACCTCTGCTCTCTACACATATGTGCACACCCATCTCCAGGCACCCGTATATACATACACACATACAGGCATCCACATACAGCTTGATAATCAGATAAAAGCCAGCATAGAACTGGGGAAATGGGCGGGAGTTCCCAACCTTAGCTGAGGAACTATTGGCACCTGATCAGTGCTGGGTAAAGGAGAGTTGATCTTTAAAAAAAAATTAAGTACTTTTATTTTGTGGGTATGAGTGTCATGCCTGCATGTGTGTATGTGCACCTGAGTCGTGCAATGCCCTGAAAGACAGAAGAGGGTATTGGATCCCTCAAACTGTAGTTTTGGATGGTTGTTAGCTGCCATGTGCTAGGATTCGAACCTGGGTCTTCTGCAAGAACAACCAGTGCTCTTAACCAAGGAGACATCTTTCCAGCTCAAGTTGATCTTCTCGAAGAGAGTGAAGCTAGACAGGCTGAACAGGCTCCAGTGGATGAACTCACATCAAGAGACAACTGTATATACAAACTTGACTTGATAAGCCTTAACATATATCACAGAATGCATGAAATCCTTTGGGGGTTGCAGATAGGAGAGGGGGGAGCTAAATATGATTAAGGTGTATTGTTTAAAATCCATAAAATTTCAATAAAACTATACATTGAAAAAAAACTTAGCAGTTTAAAGTCTTTCTCCTCCGTATTTAACCTCAATCCTAAGTATTTTATCCTTTTAGACGCCTGTGCACACGGAATGTCTTTCTTTCTTTGTTGTTTATCTGTGTGGAAATGAAATGCAGCTGTTTTTGTATCTTACATCTTGCACAAATTCGTTTACTGGTTCTAAAAGCTTTTGTGTATTTGTGCGGAATTTTTTTTTTTTTTTAATAACAATGTGAGAAGAGACAATTTTTCTTCTTTTTTTCCAAGCAGGAAGCTGTGTTAGTTACTCATTTTGCTGCTCTGACCAAATACCCAAGAAGAAGTGGCTCGAAGGAGGAGGAAGGGTTTATTCTGGGGCAGGGTCTGGCAGCACCACCCATCATGGTGGGGAGGCAGTGGCTCTCAGCCATGACCCCTCAGCTCCTCAGAGAGTAGGATGTGCTGGCACTGCATTTGCTTCTTCTTCTCTGTTTGGTTCAGGATCTCAGTGGATGGGCTGGCATTGCCTACATTTAGGGTGGGTCATCCCACCTCAGTTAAACTTCTCTGGGAATACCTTCACAGATACATCCAGAGGTGTGTCCTGGGTGATTTTCAGTGCTGGCAAGTTGACCCTCACATATGCCATTTATTAATTTTTCTTTTCTAATTGCTTTGGCTAGCACTTCCAGTTCTGTGTTGACTGGGAGCAATGAGCACAGGTATGCTACTTACTCCTGATCTTAGAGGAAAAGCTTCATCCTTTTACTTGGAGGATGATATTAGTGGTGGGCTTTGCATGGTGGAGTTTCCTTCTTCTGACTTATGTTAAGGGTTATTTATTTTCTTAGTCATTTATTATGTGGATAAGTGCTTTGCTTGCATGTAAGTTCACTTGTGTCTTGTAATGTCCAAGGAAGCCAGAAGAAGATATCAGACCTCTACCCCAGAACTGGAATTATTAGCTAACTGGTTGTTAACTATCACAAGGGGGCTGGGAACTGAACCCTGGTCCTCTGCAAGAGCAGCCATTACTGAGCCATCTTTCCAGCCTCATGATATCAGTTCTTTAAATGTTTTGTGACATTCTTCATGGAAACTATCAGGTTCTGTGCTGTCTTTGTTGGGTTATTTATTACAGATTCAGTCTCCTTATTCATTACAGATCTACTCATATATGTGCTCGTTCACACCCTTTACTGCTTGTTCCAGTCTTGATAAATTTTTATTTCTAGGCATCTGTCTGTTACTGTTAGCTTCTCCAATAGCTTATCCAATGTGTTGACATGCAATGTCACAGTCTTACTGTGTAGTCCTTTTGATTTCTATGACATCAATTGTAATATTGTCTTTCATTTCTGAATTTGGTTGCTTGATTCTTCTTTCTTTTTTTCTTACTTGATCTAGAGAAGAATTTGACAGTTTTGTCGCTCTTTAAAAAATACTATTAGCAGCCAGGCGTGATTGTTGACACATGCCTTTAATCCCAGCACTTGGGAGGCAGAAGGCAGATCTCTGTGAGATCGAGGCCAGCCTTGTCTACATAGTGGGTTCCAGGCCAGCTGGGGCTATAGGCAGATCCTGTCTCAATAAATAAATGATAAATAAATAAAAAGTGGGAATACTGGAGTCTTCTGCCCACATTGCTACTGTCAGTGTCTCTCTTCAGTTCAACAAATATTGAAGATCTAATTCAACAGCCCCAACCACACTGCCTGAATCCATGTTCCTTGAACACACTGTGACCAGCCTCCCATAGCCTGGCTGTACTGTTCCCTCTGTGTGGATTGCCCTGTCCTCAGCCTTCTGCCACCTCATGGAGATCTTCTCTACTCCCGGCATCCAAACCAGAGTACAGCCCCTTGTTCCCACCCCGCATCCTACTCTCCAGTTTCCTTTCATTTTGGTCAAGCTCTACAACCATGTATTAGGGCTGCTGAACCATTGTGTCTGTTTGAGTTAGTTTTCTACGCTGTGATAGAACACTGACCTAAACCAACTTGGGGAAGAAAGGGTTTATTTCATCTTTACCTTATAGTTCATCATGGAAGGAAGAGAGAGCGAGTTCAGGGCAGGAGCCAAAGTACTGACCATGGAGGAGCACTGCTTCCTGCCTTGTTCCTCTGGCCTGTGCACAGCCTGCTTTCTTATATGACACAGGACCACCTGCCCAGGGGTGGCACCACCCACAGTAGACTGGGACCTCCCACATCACTCAGCAGTCAAGAAAATGCCCCACCGTCATGGCCATAGGCCAATACAATGGAGGAGGTTCCTCGGTTGAGGTTCTCTCTGCCCAGGTGTGTCAAGTTGACAGCTGAAGCCATCCATCAGTTTCCTATAATTTTAGCCACATGTGGCTGTGGCCCTGCATCCAGCCCAGAACAGAGCACAGAGCAGCGACTCCATAAGCACTTGTTAAATTGAATGAATGAATGAACCTTCACCCTGACACAGCTTTTGAGGTGCATGGAATCTGTCACTGCAGAAGCCAAGACTCAGAGATGCAAAGTTACTTGCCCAGAGTTACAGAGCTGATCAGGAGCAGAGCTGAGGCTTAAACTCAGGCGTGGAAAGCGATCCTGTGTGCACCATTCATGGTTGCTTATGGACAAGAAGACAGACCTTCAGCCTCACCTCTGGCAGCCTCTTCTTGCCTGACTCCTTAACCAAGCCATTTTCCAGTCTCTCTGACCTTGAACAGGCTGAGCACTTCAAGCCTCTGTGTCTTGGAACATGCTGGACCTCCCGCCTCCTACCCCAGCCACCCACTCAGCTCCCACTTACCCTTCTTAGCTGACTAAGGTGTCAGCTCCCCTGTGGGGAGCTCTTAGGTGGATTCAGACAAGCCTTCACATTTGAATCAGGAAGGCTAGCCTACAGGACCAAAGTCATCCCCTCAGCATCCTGCCAAGAACCCCGATTTCACCAACCACCTGGCTCCCTTCATTCATAGCTGCCATATGCCCAGCGTGTGTCTGGCCCTGGGCTGTCGGCATCGCCGCCTCCTGACACCCACGCCACAGCCTGCCAAGATCACCAACTTCCTTTGCTTCATAGATGCACAGTACTTTATCTTCTCATCACAGAACATAAGCATGTGCTCATTTGAAGGTTTCAAGCAATAACCCTCAGGAAGGAAACTGAGGCACTTCCTGTGAATTGAGTGACTGGGTCTTTACTGAGCAATTGGGGGAAACCAAGGCCCTGGAGAAGTTGCCAGTGACCAGTTCCCTTGACAGACCTTTTTCTGCTTCCTCCTGTTGTCATTAAATCAGTGTGCTGACAACTGCAGCTGTCAACTTGTCACACCTGAGAAGAGGAAACCTCAACTGGGGGAATTTCCTCTGTGGAACTGGCCTTTGTCTATATCTGTGGGGCACTTTCTTGATGGTTGAGAGACGTGGGAGGGCCCAGCCCACTGTGGGTGGTGCCACCCCTAGGCAGGTGGTCTTGGGTTGTATAATAAAGCAGGCTGGGCCCTCGTGGGGCCAGCAAAGCAGGTCAGTAAGCTGCATTCCTCTGTGGTCTCTGCCTCCAGGTTCTGCCTTGTTTGAGCGCCTGCCTTGGCTTCCCTCACTGACCGACTGTAACTGAGACATGTTAAGTCAGGTAAACCCTTTTCTCCCCGAGTTGGTTTTGGTTAGTGTTTTATTACCGAAATAGAAAGTCAATTAGGGAAGTCAGTGTTCCACTGTGTCAACTAGTCCTCACCCCCACACCTCCCCAGCTCGGGACAGCAGAATAAAACATGGCTGATGTTGTCTAACAGCCATGTCCTGAGTCACCTGGTTGGAGACCTCTCGAAGGTGGCTCCCAAGGCATCCATCACTCTGGGCTGATGGATGAGCAGGTGCTAGACCACCAGCTTCTGGCTTAGGGCAGGGGCAGTGCAGTGACTGTCTGCATTGGTTATGTGGAGTAAGCTGGCCTGTTTTTCTCTTTCATTATCACCTCATCTCAGGCGAGTGTCCTCTGCAGGTCCCTCTGATCTCATTGGCTTCACTAGGTCTGGTGGTGAGACTAGAGAATGCCTTGAATTACGGAAGATGGGGTCTCTGAGCCCCCTTTCCAAAGGCTCTAGAGATGTGGGCTATTCCTGGCTGTCATTCTCATCCCCTTCTTCCTCTTTCCCTGCTCTATGGCTTTGGGGTCCCCTAACCCGAGGAAGTTATGACTGAGATGAGGCAGTGGATTCTTTGGGGTGCTATCTGGAGGGAGCATCTCCAAAGGGCACTCCAGGTTTCCCGAAGGGTGAATGCTTCGTGACGACCTGGTGAGCAGATGGTAGCTGTCATCTGTCCTACACTGACTCACCGCAGCTGGAGCAGACTGGCCTGAGCGTGTTCTAAGAGTGGACATAGGGTCCTGCAGCTGTGGACACCTGTGAGGGATTGTTGCAGACACATTGCTACTTCTGCAGCACTCCACTCACTAGGGAAAGTCACAATGGAGGACGTGTAAGGGACACGACCTCCCAATGGAAGAGATGTTTGCAATAATGGAACCATGGCTGGTTCTGGTCACATGATGATGCTCGGGAATGAGGTTCATTAGGGAAAGGACTCTAGACCATGGTCTGGGCTAGAGCTGGGAGAGTGTTTGATGGGAACAGCAGTATATTCAAACAGCATAGCAGGGCTTTCCCTTTAAAATTTGGAGAGATGCTTCATTAAGAGTTAAAATAAGAGAGACGGGGAGAGAAAGAACTGGTTGCCATGACAGGAATGGGGGCAGAGAGAGAATGAGAGAAACACCTTCAAAGAAACCTCTCTGGGGAAAGGCACAGATTACCTTAAGAGTCACACACAAGTCTGTGTTCTGACAGGGAATACACATCTCCTCAGGATGACCTTCTCCAATGGGCCTGGGCCCATCCTGAAGAGATGTGAGTGTTCCCTGACAGAACACAGACCTGTGTATGACTCTGAGGAGCCCAGATCCCACAGACTGAAGAAAGCAGGCCACATCCCTGCAGCTGTTTCCCTGGGACAGAGTTGCGGCTGCTCTGTGCTGTAGCTAACAGCTCCTAATTTATGATCCTAACCAGCACCTAGCACTTCCATATGCCTCATCATGTGTGCTCTGCTGAACTAAATCACGTCATGTAAAACTTCCCACCAACCCCTGAAAGGTTATAAAAATCAGGAATTACCTTTCCCTAGAGAGAGGAAACCTCATGCAGCAGCCTCACTCTGGGAAGGAGAATTAGAAAATATTCTAATTCCAAAAGCAAATGACACAGCCTTGAGAGGGTTTTGAAAATAAACGTTCTGCATGGAAAGAAAGAAAAGAAACAGGAAAGGAGGGAGGGTGTAGGGAACAGCACTTAAAAATCGTAATTATATACATAGAATTACTGTACTTGAAAATCAGGACTGTGGCCAGAGGTGGTGGTTTACACCTTTAATCCCAGCAGCATACTGATCTCTATGAGATCAGGGCCAGCCTGGTCTACATGCTGAGTGCCAAGTCAGCTAGGGTTACAGGGGGACCCTCTCCCAAAAAGAGAGAAAAAAATTTTTTTAAGTGACTAATAAGGTCCAGGTTCACCTGACTCCCAGGGCCTTGCCATTACAACAGGACTCTCCTCCCGTTCCACTGGGAGACCTGGGATAGAAGATGCGCTAAATGATAGAGTTAAAAAGGGTTGATGTATTAGTTACTTCTCTACGCCACCATAATTCCTGACAAGAGCAACTTTAGGAGGGAAGGGTCAGGGCTGGAGACGTGGCTCAGCAGTTAAGAGCACTGGCTGTTCTTGCAGAGCATCTACACATCAGCCATCCTCTTCTGGCCTCTTCTGGCCCTCTTCTGGCCTCCTTGGGCATTGCACACATGTGATATACACACACAACAGTTATACACATAAAAATACATAATTTTTTTTTGAAAGGAAGCTCTGATTTTGGCTCACAATTTGAGGGGACAGTTGATCATGGTGGGGAAGGAACATCGTGGCAGGAACTTGAAGTGGCTGGTCACATGCCACCCATAGTTAAGAGGCAGGGATGAATGAATGCTGGTGCTCAGTTCACTTTCTCCTTTTCATTCAGTCCCCCAGTCCATGGGATGGTGCTGCCCACTTTCAGGGTGGTCTGTCTTTAGTTAAATCTCACTGGAAACCCCCTCACAGACACTCTCAGAGGTATGCCTTAGTTTCCTAGATAATTCTAAGTCTGATCAAGTTCACAGTAGAGAGTGACCATCACAGTAGGGAAGTGAGACATGAGAGGAAATGAGATATTTCTTCTCCAAACTGTGGGTAAACTTGGAAACGTTTCCCCTGGTTGGAACTGCTTCTATCTGAAGAATGGGGGTGGAAGGGTAGACCCCAGGTCCTGGCCTTGGACTGTAGTCCAGGCTGCCTCCAGGAGGGTGAGCTCCAGAGTTCTCCCTGATAAGATGGGTTCAGGGCCATTTTAGAGGTGACCACTTCCAGGATCTGCAGTTGGAACAGCTGAAATGGGATCCAGAGGATACAAGGGATAGATAGATTCTAAGGGGTGTAAAAAAATGAAAGTTTAGACAGATTAAATTCAGCAGAGTTGGAGAAAGCAAAGAAGTTGGAATTAGTGGATTAGGTCGCTTCAGAGTCAGGACAGGGTTAGGGAGATCTTGTGACTGCCACACGGCCAGACAACATTAACGGAAAGGAAACAGGAAGTTATGCACAAAGAATGAAAGTGGGGTGCAGGCCTGATGGACTTATTCAAGCTCCATGGATCAGGTCTGAACAACTGGTGTTTGTGACTGATTAAAGTTCGGCTGTGATTGGCTGAGACTCAGCTGTTTATTACAAAGGCAAATTCCTAAACCTGGGTCTAGTGTATTTGTGTTCTGAGGGGAGCTGGAGCCCCAGTGTCAGGACTCCTGTGCAAACACTAGGGTTTTCCCAGGCCTGGTTGGTTTGAGCTCACAGGAAGGATCATTGCAGAGGAGCCTGTGTGTAAAGCCTTCAGAGTCAGGTCCTCTAGCTAGAGCCGGAGGAGGGTGGTGTAACTGGAACCCTTCCCCATCCCAGAAATCCAACCACCTCTGTCCATCCACTCACAGGGAGTCAGATGTGCCAGTGTCACAGGAGCAGAGCAGCAGTAGGCTCCTGCGAGATAAGGGAGGCTGGTGTCCCAGAGAGCTCCACTCAGCGGTATGAACTTCTCAGAAAGAAATTTCATGAAAAGCAAGTATGAAGAAGAATTGAAACTTATGAAAAGGGATTTTTAACATAAATGTAGCATGGAGCTGGGGTAGGGAGGGGCTGTGTTCAAATGTGTGTGTTCTTCCAAAGTTCAAGTTGAAACATGCAGGTGGGTCTCTGTAAGTTCGAGGCCAGCATGGTCTACACAGTGAGTTCCATACAGCCAGAGCAGTCTCAAAAGAAATAAAGAAGGAAAGAAAAACGAAGAGGCAGGACTTTTTGGAGATGTCCCCCCACCAGCCATCCCCTCCCCCCACTGCACTGCCCTGGACCACCTGTTCTCTTGTGAGCCTGACCCTAGGTAGGGACCCTCAGGCCCACCTCCACCCTACCCACCTCATGTCGGGATGGGGTGGCAACCTGTACCCTGCCTTCAAGGAACACTGCCCAAGGACCCAAGCCCTTGCCACCCAAGGACCACCTATAGAAGCTGGTGAGCTCTCCACAGACTTCTGCAGATTGGTCATGAGAATCTTCTAATGCTGCACATTTGCCCCTGGCTCAGAAGCTGCACCTATACCTAGCTGTGCCAAGACCACTTCTGATACCCCATTCAAACATCAATACAGACTTTCCCCAAGACTGAACCCCAGCACCATTCGGCTGGTCCATGACTGACAAATCAGGGTAACAGAAAACAAAGATAACAACTCCCACTCATCAAAGGCAAGATCAGATATCCATATGAAAGACAACACCCATGACCTAACTCCACATACCTAAGTCCCATTGCAAAAACACAGTGAATATTCAGACAACAGATCTCCTCCAGAAATTAGAAATTAGTAGTCCTATCATAATGTTCCATGAGGACATCAACAATTTAGTTGATGTACAAAACAATGATTTTCAAATAGCAATTATAAATATATTCAAGGTACTGAAAAGGATATACATGAATTCTAGAGTGAAGACTGTGAAAACAGAAATAAACAGTTGAATGAAATAAAGAAAACAATTCAAAATATGAAAATAGAATTTAATAAAGAAACAGGATTTCTGAAGATAAGCAAAACTGAAAAAAAGGAACAAACTTGCTATGAAAAATTCAGTCAGTGAAATAAAAAAGCTGAATGGAAATCATTATCAATAGAATGGATCAAGTGGAAGAGAGAATATCAAGATTTGAAGGCGAGGTAGAAGGATTGGATCACTCAGTCGAAGCAAATATTAAATCTAAAATAACCCAGGAATAGAATGTGAAGGCCTCTGGGAGACTATAAAGAGACAAAACCTAAATATCATAGATATAGAAGAAGGAGAAGAAGCCCAGATCAAAGGCAAATATTTAAAAAAAAATAGAACAAAAAAGAAAATATTTTTCACAAAATCATAAAAGAAAATTCCTCAAACCAAAGAGAAGCTTTGTTTTGTGAGACAGGGTCTCACTAAGTATCCCTGGCTGACTTGGAACTCCCTATGTAGACCAGGCTAGCCTTGAACCGCATGCTCCTGCCTTCTGAGTGCTAGGATTAGAGGTGTGTACCACCATGCCTGGCGGAGCTGCTGTTCTGAACCTCACAGATGCTTAGTGAGCACTTGCTGGGTCCGAGATTGGAAACGGAATTCACTGATGAGTCAAAGCAGAGATTATGTCTGTTTCCTGGGATTTTTACCTTGACTATGCAACCTTGGGGTGAATATGGATCAATGACTTGTCTTGGCGGGGGCAGTATGGGACATAGGATCCCAGCCTGGCTTGTGGGGAGCGTGGTCCTAGAGGGCTCCCCCGGGAGGGGATAAATGAGTTGAAACTTAACCAGTACAGGGCAGAGGAAGAGCTTTCTCTGGTGGAGGGTGGCTGTCTCCTACTCAAGTGCCTTTGTGCAGTGCAACAGGAGCCAGAGCTGAGGTGTGGTGGGGTGTCAGGCCACATACACTGAGATTTCTGTCTTGTGTGGACAGTGGGGATGACGAGGGGATGGGAGCAGGACGGCCTCAAGCTGCATCTTGGCTGCTGTGGGAACGGACAGGGGGTAATAGGTCCGGGGAGTCAGGATGGCCAGGCTAGAAGGTGACCAGGGGCGGACAGGAGAGGGTTGCCAGGGACCTCAGCAAATTTTGACAGGACTAGTTGAGAAGACTTGAGCCAGCAAAAGGCTTGGCTTGGATGGAGCAGCGCCCAGGAGGCTGTGCTCTTGTACTGTAGGTCACTGACCTTTCCAGTATTCTCAAGCTGTTGCAGGCCCATAACATAAACCATGCGACCAAATGAAGGAAAGAGAGACCAGTTCCAGCCGTGGGCAGCAGAGAGGGCTCCCTGGAGGAGGCGGCATTTTAACTGGCTCCTAACTAACGGGGAGGTTTGGATAGTATAACCTGTGAGTCAATGATGTCGTGGCTTGTTTGGGGTTTATCTCTGAAGACAAGGAACTCCAGAATCACAGGAAAGAAACCCTGTTTCTGGGCAACCACCAACTACCGTGATGCTCGTGAGTTGGCGGGGGGGGGGGGGGGGGTCCTGGCTACAGAGTTGCAGGGGGAGAAACCTGTGGTTCATGGATCCCCCAGTAACCCCTCTGTGTGCTGGCATGGACAGCCAGGAGGAGCACATTTCCATCCTTACTCCCAAACTCTATCTGCTATTGAGTCACGAGACATGTGAAGGAGGGTGTGTGGGTTGAGTATGTTTGTTAGGAAATAGATATTTGGTGGAGTATCATGGTTCCCGAATCACCCAGCAGGGAGGTTGCTACACAGCCCACTGCCTCGTGTGTGACCCCAGGGCAGAGGTTGCTGTGACCCCCAGGAAGGCTCTTGCCTCCCTACAGTCTCTCGCCTCTTAGCGCCTCTGGCAAAGCCAGGCCAGTGGGATGGAGCGCTGCTTGTCGGAACCGTCACTCAAAGGGCAGAAAGGTGGGGAAGAGGCTCCTAGAAGCACGTCTCACCAACGGCTTTGAAGACATTTGGATGCCTGGAGCAGAAATCTTGTTCAGAGTAAGCAGAGAGAAAGTTAGCTTTTCATTTTCTCCAATAAAAGGAAAATATTTATACACGGAAATGGAAATGACAAGGAACTGAAGAAATTTAAAGTGTCCCCCAGGGCTGGCTCATACAGCCACCTGTAACTCAAGTTCCGGGGGGATTTGACACCCTCCTTTGGCGTCAGAGGATATACCACACACATACCAACGCAGACATGCATATACACGAATAAATAAACATTTTAGAAGAATCTTAAAATTAGCATCCCCTAAAGTCACGAAGGAATCCAAACAGAAGGTTGAAGCTTCTAAAGTCAGATCCCAATTCACAAGTATTAGAAATCCACTTTTCCCCTCATCACTGGCCCTTCAGAGAGGTTCCTTCCCAAGCAGGCTTCTTGTTTATTATTAACCACAGACAACACCATTCTCTAAGGTTCAGAGTCAGCTTTCTATAGCCTTATGTTTTAAATACATCTTCCACTTTGCTCACTGTAGCTTGAAGCCCACCTTCACCCCTTAAACAAAATAGTCCCCCAAACCAGTGGTTTAACCTATATACATTAGCAGTCTTGAAAAGCTGGAAAGGTGACACCAATTTTGCCAGTGAGAACGAGAACATCAGTGCCTTCTTCATCCGCTCTAAACCCGTGAAGAGAAGGGTAAAACTAGACACCCATTATTCTGTGGGTAATTTTTAAATTTTTTAATTTTTTGAGAATTTCATACATGCATACAATGTTTTTCCTTAGGTCTTCCCTGTAGTCCCAGTTGGCCTGGAACTCACTATGTAGACAACATTGGCCTTGAACTCACAGCAATCCTCCTGCCTCTGCCTCCCAAGTGCTGGGACTAAAGGCGTGAGCCACCACACCTGGCCACATATGTTTTTCTTCATAATTACTCCCCACTCATCTCTTAACTCATCCAGGACTCACACCTATCCCCAAACCTTCCCAACTTGGTCTTTAAAAAAAAAACAAAAAACAAAACCCCACTGTGTCTATTTGTGTTGGTCATATGCTCCTGGGTGTGGGGCATCCCCTGGAGTGTAGGAGTGTAGTTGACCTACCAGGGGCTCACCAAGAAAACTGACTCTCTCCTCCCCAGAAGCTGTCATAGCAATAGGTCCTCAATTATGGGGCACTCCTGAACCCCTCCTGTGGGTAACTTTTTAAATAAATGAATTCATGTGTCTAAAAAATGTTAAGGGGTTGGAGAGATGGCTCAACGGTTTAAGAGCACTGGCTGCTCTTGCAGGAGACTGGGGTTCAGTTCCCAGCATCTAAATGATGGATAACAACCATCTGAAACTCCAGGTCCAAAGGATATGATGCCCTCCTCTGACTCCATGGACATTGCATGCATGGATGCACTTACAATGCAGGCAAAACATTCAAATACATAAAAAATAAAATTTAAAAATTAAAAAAGTATTAAGCGCAGGGGATTTGGAAAGATGGATCAGCAGTTAAAAGCACTGGTTGTTCTTCCAGAGGACCTGGCACCTATATGTTCCCAGCACCTACATGGTGGCTAACAACTGTCCATAACTCCATTTCCAGGGGATCCAGCTCTTTCTTCTAGCCTCTTTGGGCCTTGCATGACATGGGTATACTTACGTATACATAAGCAAAACACTTATACACAATTAAAAATAAAAATTTAAGGAAGATAAATACAGAATAAAATTTCATGATGTTGGACAGGTCTATGCACCATAGAAAAACATACCAGACAGGAGAGGGTAGTCATCTACAGACTTAAGCTGCTTTTCAAACTTTGTGCTTTCAAAAACAAGCTCAAATGCCTTTGAAGGGTCTGGAAGAAAAAAAAAATGGTGAGCCTGGTGAGGAAGGAAGATCACAGGTTCAAGGTCTGCCTGGGCAACGTAGTGAGATTCTGTTTCAAAGAAAAGAATGAAAACAGAACTGAAGATGTGGTTTCATGGAAGAACAAGACTCTGAATTCAATGACCAGTGCTAATAAAAGGCTGGGGAGAGGAGGGAGAATCGAGAAAACTGTAAAAAAGTCACTGAGAACAGAAACTTCAGAATTCTAAGCTCTGGAGTCCAGGTGTTTACACATTAAGTTTTGAAGGCTTTGGTTTCAAACGTGAAGGATTTGGCCAGCACTTCGCGATGGAGTCATTGGCTGGTGGCAGGGCTGGGATAGCTTGGAAGGCTGTACCTCCAATCTGAGCCTCAGGAGGCGGTCCTCGGACCCTCATAAAGGTGGATGGCAGGAGCTCATTCTTATCCAACCATTGTGCCAGGATTTTATTGATATTGGTCCTGGGAATCAAACTCAGAGCCTCTTGGATGACAGAACTTTTATTATTTCGTATTTTTAATCCCGGCCTCGCTGTGTTCCCCACGTTGGCCTTGCTCTCACTTTATGGCATCAAGTGTATTTAGAGGCAGTTATCTTTTTCTTTCCTCACCATCGCTCTCATTTTTCTTTTCTTTTTCCTTTCCTCTTCTTCCCCCTCCCCCTTTGTGGTGCTGGGAGTTGAATCCATGGCACAACATAGGCCAGATGATCCCGCAACCACTGAGCAGCATCCAAGTTCTAAATGGTAGAAGAACATTGACTATATTGACTTTCGAGACAGAGTCTCACTATGTAGCTCCTGCTGGCATTGAACTCCCTGTATAGATAGGTTGATTTCTAATTCACAGAGATCCACCTGCCTCTACCTCCGAGTGCTGGGATTAAAAGCGTGTGCCACCATACCTGGTTAGACTTCATCAGTTTTGAATCTCACTCTCTCCCACAATCCCTGCAATGATCTGATTCATCTTCCCCTGGGATTTGAGCGGGTTCCAAATTTCCTGTGTTGGAAACTTGTTCCTCTGTGTACAGAGGTTCTCATCTAAACATCCAGGAATGGAAGGAAAATAAACCAATGTAAAAAGCCCCAGGCACAGGAAGCAGACTGGGTTCAACCACTCAGAAGGATGATCGGAGCAATGACTGATGATCTTCTGTTGGAGTCAGCCCTGACAGCAGTGCACAGCCCACTGTGCAAAGATAAGGCAACTAGAAACAGGTGCAGCTCCTGTTTAGTGTCCTTTAGACAACTGTATTCCCACCACGGCCGCGGCCACAAAGGGGACTAGATGAACCTGCACACCTGATTGGGAATGCTTTTGTTAAAGCTTGACTAGCTCCCTTTTTTAATCCAGGTGTGACAGCTCTCTCCTGATTGGTCTTCATTTTACACACACACACACACACACACACACACACACACACACACACACACAACCAATCAGGCCCCATCTGGTCCTATATAACTGTGTGTACAGGCTCTCATAGGATCTTGGCCGACTTGTAGGATCACTCCTTCGAGAAGTAAGACTGCCTTTGAGACTTCTGTTCTTCTGGAACTTCCTGCCCAGCCCCGGAGTCTTCTGCCTCAGGTCTAGAACTCATTGGGAGCTCCCACTGCTCCATCCAAGATTAGACCTGCAACTTAGTGAGATTCTGTTTCAAAGAAAAGAATGAAAACAGAACTGAAGATGCAGCAAGGGAACTCATTCCTGCCTCAGTTTCCCAAATTGCACATTCTGACTGCAGACTGGAATTCGTTCCTGCTGGAGGACGGACCTCCTGGGCCTGTTTCCTACCCCCTAAAGCCCACTGCTTCTGAGAACTGAGATCCCAGCCTCCAGGACCCAGTGTTTCAGACACCTGCCAGAGCTGTTACATTTACTGGAGTTGCAATACTCCTAACTCTTGGGAGCAAGCTCTCAGCGAGCATCCCACTGCTACCAAGAGTTCAAGTCTCTCACTGTTCTATTCCCGTTGTCACTCCTACGAGGTGACCTGTTTAAATGATGAAAACTGCAAATTAAGTTCTCCCGGTTTATTCGATCTTCGCTGTCCGCCTGCTTTATTCTTAGAGAAGGCAATATGAGACACCAGTTGGAGATCGGAGAATCAGCTGACTCAGCGTCACAGGCCACTGTGATCCAGGGAGCTGGGGAGGACTTAAGGAGGGGTGCCACCCTGGTAAGGGCCCAGAGAGACACAGCAGGCTCAGGGGCCAGAAGCCAGATGTGCAAGTAGAGATGACTCCAGGGGGCGGCAGGGTGCAGCTCATGGTCGAGTACTTGCCTACCATGCATCAGGCTCTGGGTTCCATCTCCAGTGCGGAGGCGCCCTGGCCTGGTAGATGTGGGAGGAGGAGGCAGGTGTACCAGAATGCACCTCACCTGGTGTGGGTAAAGCCTGAGGCTGTACGGCCTGGCAGGCTGCTGAGGAGAACCCGAGTAGGAATCCCCCTGGATCCTCATTAAAGCTTCAGATGCCTGGAGTCTAGGTTGGGGACTGTGCAGTTTAACAAGGTCCCAGGAGGATGCCTTGCCTCTGGTGCAGGGACCACAGTTGACAAGAAGCGGGAGAGAGGCCATTTGCTTAAGCTCGCTTATACCTTAGTTCTCAGTTGTGACGTGGAAATGACACCCCTCAAGTTGGTTTTGCGGACTCAGTGAGGTGAGGAACAGGAGGCACTCCAAGCAGTGAATATTCAGGGTAGAGAGTAGCTGTGGTTTGTTTGTTGGAGAGTCCATTGTGTCATGGAGGGAGAGTCAAAGAGGCAAGAGCTTAAAGCAGCTGGTTACATCGTGTCTACAGTCGGGAATAAGAGTGTGAGGAATATTTGCACTCAGCTTGCTTTCTCCTTTTTCTTCAGTCCAGGACTCCAGCCCATAGAATGGCGCCACTCAGAATTAAGGTGGTGCTCCCTTCTTCGGTTAAACTTAATCTAATCCCTCACAGGTAGGTCTAGAGGCTTGTCTCCAAGGTGATTCTGGATCCTGCCACGTTGACAGTATTAACCATCACAGTTGTATAGGTCCCTTGAAGTCCTTTGGTTCAGTCTGACTTTGGAGATCACATACTCTGTCTACTTGTACTGGAATTCCACTGATTGTAGTGCAATTTTTGCCCCGTCCCCTCCAAGCTCCACTGCCTGATGGTCAGCAGAGAAACTTCTAGAAGCATTGTGATCTTTCACCTAATGTGTCTTTGTGAACTATACACCTGCCATTACTCAGAGGGCTAGGTATTCTCAGAGGAGAGAGATGTTAATAGCCTCTTTCAAACCAATTGTGCCTTGACCTTGACCTCCATGTTCAGTCTTGGGAAACCTTGGGAGCCTTTGACTCTTTTATTTTGGTTGAAATTCATGGGGTAGAGGGGAAGAATGTTAAGACAATCCCACTTGTGTAGTTAGTTAGTGCCCAGTTTCCTCCCCAAAGTTACTCCAGGGTTCTTTAAGAGTGCATGCTGGGAGAGAAGAGCATGGGGTGTGCTTGTTAGTGACCACTTCCATCGCTGCTCCTCCGTGCGCACCCTTCGCCGCCTCACTGTCTGGGCTTGCACAATGTTTTCTCTGCTCTTCTCTCGCTGGGACTGTGGAAAGCCACACCGAGACTCCCTGACTTGTCTTGTTTCCTGACCTCAGCCCCCTGAGGTAGCTTAATGTTTAACCACAGGTTTTCTCTTCACTGCTGGAGGAATCACCGTTTCCCCTAAGCCTGTGATGGGACTCAAGGATGTGAGGGCTGCGGGCTTGTCCTCAGGTAGGGTTGCCCAGTTTCATTTGGCTTACCTTTTGGAATGGCTTTTGATCCTCTCTTCCTGTCAGGGACTGTGTGATGAGGCTGTTTGGCTCATCATTCACGCCCTTTTAAAAATATATATAAATTAAAATTTTAAATTAAAAGAAAGATTTCATTATGTATATGTGCACGTGAATGGAGGTGCCTGAGGAGGCCAGAGGTTGCAGATCTCTCTGGAGCTGGAGTTACAGGCGGTTATGAGTTTCCAGACATCAGTGCTGGGAACTAAACTTGGGTCCCCTGCAAGAGCTGTGCACATTCTTGACCTCTGAGCCATTTTTCTAGCCCTCATTCATGTTATTTTTCTGCTTTTCTCCAGTGTCCTTTTGCTCCCTTCAGGAGTTTTTGAAGTTCTTTCTCTTCTGTCTTTTGGATAAAATCTATTTTTTCTTATTCTAAATCTGCTCTTTACTGGCTCACACAGAAGTAGCACCAGCCCGTCATCCTACCCAGAACTTATAACATGAAACTAATATAGCAGGTGCCCTGGATAGCTTTAGTTGTCAACTGAGAGGAGAGTCATCTGAGAGGAGAGCCTCAATTGAGGAGTTCCCTGCATCAGATTGGCCTGTGGGTGTGCCTGTGGAGGAATGCCTTGATTATTACAAGGCACAGGAGGGCCCAGCCCACTGTGGGCAGACACTATCCCAGTCCAGTGGTCTTAAAGTGTAGGAAAGCTAACTGAAAATGTTTTACTTTGCCTCTATGTTTGGAAGATGTTTTTCTCTGAAGATAGAGTTCTACGTTGATATTTTCTCATTTTGACACTTAGAACAATGCCTTCTGCTCCGGTTTGGTGCAGTGCTTCTGACATGACGTCTGTTTTATTGCTGATCCCCTATGTTTCATGTATCTTTTTGCCCTGGTGGCTTTACATGGGGTCTGTTGCTACTTTAAAAATTGTATTAAATTTATTCATTTATTTATGTGTGTGAGTATGTGCTCTTGAGTACCTTTGAGAAATGTAACAGTGTGCATGTGGAGGTCAGAGGACAACTTTCAGTTCTCTCTGTCCACCATGTGGATCCCAGGAATCAAATTCAAGTTGCCAGCCTTGGCAGCAAGCTCCTTCAACTTCTGTTCCAGTTAGTGCCACTTTTTCATTATTAGTAATGTGTTTTAATATAATTAGAAATATCTTGTTTGAGGTTTTTTTTTGAGATCTTTGAATCTGTACATCCTATGTTTCATAAAATTTAGATAACATTCATCTATTCAAATTTTTTTCTGCACTTTGCTCCCCATTAAAAAATTTTAAACATTTTTATTTTATGTGTCTGAGTGTTTTGCCTGCATGTATGTAAGTGCACCTGTGTCTGGCAATGTCTGGAGAGACCAGAATAGAGTGTTATACCACTAGACATTATTAGAGTTAAGGACAGTTGTTAACTGCCATATCGGTGCTGGGAACCAAACCCAGGTCCTCTGCACGAGCAGTCAGCGCTCTTAATTGCTGAGCCATCTCTCCAGCCCCATTTTCTTGTTTTTTTTTTTAAATTTTTTTTAAAAATTTTATCTGTTCAAGTGTTCTGCCTGTGTTTATGTAAGGGCACTCTTGTCATGCGATGCTCAAAGAGACCAGAAGAGGGCATCGAATACCCTGGAACTGGAGTTAGGATGGTTGTTAGCCACAATGTGGATGCTGGTATTCGAACCCGGGTCCTCCACGAGCAGTCAGCGCTCTTAACTGCTGAGCCATCTCTCCAGCCCCATTTTCTCCTTGTGTCACCCCTCCTGTGCTGTGGTCTGAGCTTCCAGGGTGAAATTTAACAGGTAGAATAGGTACTTTTCACATTGCTGTGACAAAATGCCTGACAAAAGCAGCTAGCGGGTTTATTCAGCATGCAGTTCAGGGGTACAGTCTGTCACAGCAGGGACGGCAAGGTCATGAGGCGGCTGGTCACATTACTTCCACAGGAAGCAGAGACAGATGAATGCTGGTATTTACTTACTTTCTCATTTTTTCATTCATTCGGGGACCTCAGCCTTAAAGGGTGGTGCAGCCCACATTCATGTCTTCTGTCCTCAGTTAAACCTTTCTGGACACACCTACATAGACACAGAGGTGTGTTTCTGTGATGGTTCTAAATTCCATTGTCAAATTGATAATGAAGACTGACCATTACCCGGGACTTCCCTTGCTTATTCCAACCATCACAGTCCTTTTCTGCTGTCCTGTGTCTGAAACGGCTGTGACACGTGTCTTGCCCATTTATTTTCACTTGTTTATGGGGTCAGTGATGCACACATAAAGTACCAGCCTCTCTATTATGACCAAAGCAAAGGTCAAAAGTGGGGGCTTTGGGGACTGGAGAGATGGTTCAACAAAGAGCGTTTTCTACTTTTGTATAGGAGCAGGTTTGGTTCCCAGCACCCACATCAGGCAGCTCACAACTGCCTGTAACTCCAGCATTGGGGGATCTGACACTCCCTCTGGCTTCCGCACTCAGGTACAAGTGCACACATACACATAATTAAATATAAATCTATACTTTTGAAAGTGTGGGATTTTAAGTTTAAAACACTTGAGTTTAGAGTCTGACTCGATCGTTACCTGCTGTGTGATCTTGTGCTTACCAGCCCGCCTCTCTGAACTGCTCTGATACATACATGTATTATAACCAAGCTTTTATTACATATATGAATACATATATATACATATAAGATGTCATCTCCTCAGAGTCCTTTTGGAGCTGAAATGACACCATGCCATACAAATCTCATCACATAGTGCCTGGCACAGAGTAGGGGCTCAAGCAATGGAAAGTCATATGTGTAATAACATGCTTTGGGGCTTCTGCAAGGGGCTATAATTGCTAAAATCCCAGTTTTGAAAATCCGAGGAGCCTGGCACCACTCTGCAGTCCTAACTGGCCTTTCATATGATGAACTGAACTTTTAAATACTTAAGCAGCCCTTGGATGTTCTGCATTAAAAATTAATGAGTGTTGACAGAGCATCTGTCAGGTGCGTTGAACCCCACTGCTGTGGATCTATGGTGACACCAGGGGCCCAGGCTGGGGTGATTTTCAGATGGAGCTGTATGGGTGCACTTGCTGGATGCTCCCTCCCTCTAGACAGGGTCCTCTACCTCCTTCCTCCCAGGCTCCCTCCCTTTCAGATTTTCAGCATATCAGAGCCTTTCACGGTGACTTGCTTTGGATCAATGCTAACTTGGGTTCTGTGAGGCAGCTCTGTTGGCTGCCTTCACTCCGTAAGTGTTGGGAACTGCCACCTCTGCCTTTGCATAAGGTAGGAGGGGAGCAGGTGGGACTGAGGGGGGGCAGGAAGGGTCAGGGAATGGAGAGGAGTGGGTAGGCTTCAAAAGGGTCTGTTTACTCCTGGTCCCTCCAGATGGTCTTTGAACAGGATAAAATATGCTCTCATCCTCTTGATATCACTCAATTCAGTGCTTCTAGAAAACAAGCACTTGACATTCAGGTTATAGAAAAGAGGAAAAGAAAACCCATAAATACGAGAGGTGTGTAATGTTCAACGGCAGTTGTAGAAATTGCAGGGGGCTCATTAGGGGACCCTTCAGACCTGGGAAGATGAACCAGGTGAGGCAGGACCAGCTCTAACAGTCCTGAGAGGGATGGTGGGGACTGTACTTTCGCTCTCCATCCTCCTTCCAGGTTCTCGCTGTGAAACATGGAGTCGCCTCTTCTGTTCACAAGCCCGACACGGTATCCCTGCTGGTTTGTCTCTCCACCCCACGGAGGAAGTCCTCAGGCTGAAGAAGAGTTTCCTCCCACCTTTGAGTCCTCGCATCTAACTGATGGTTGGGAGGTGTCAGCCTGGAGTTGAGTAAAGGTGTTTTGTTTTTTTCTAATCACTCACTAGTGGACAGCATGTCACATCCGCCTGAGGCTGAGGGCTGAGAGCTGACTGCTCTGGGACTCAGGAAGGACTCTTCGGTCTTGACCCCAAGAGGACGATGGTCAGAGCTTTGAAATGTTCTACCTCAAAGGCCAAAGGTGACAGTCAGTGCTGCCCCATCAGGGCTTGGGAGCAGAGACTTAGGAGTTGGTGGAAACATAGACTTCCTGTTCTGAGACAAAAGAATAGGTCTGTCTTCCTAGACATAGCCATCTGTGTCAAGTGTGATGTTGCCTGATTCACAAGCCTTCTCTTTGGCAGACATCTGATGTGAGCCCCAGAAATCAAACTCAGCTTGTTGGACTTGGCAGCGAATGCCTTCATCCACTCAGCCATCTCCTGGTTACAGAATCTCTCAACAACATTATAATTATGTTTTTTTGAGATAAAATATTTCAGTTTTATTACTTTATTTTATCATTGTGTGTGTGTGTATGTGTGTGTGTGTGTGTGTGTGTGTGTGTGTGTGTAAGCCAGTATCCAATGTTGTCCTCAATTGTTCTCCATCTTAATTTTGGAGGGATAGGTCTCTCGGTGAATCTTTTTTTTTTTTTAAATTATGTGTATGAGTATTTTGCCTGCATGTATGTAAGTGTACCTGTACATGTAATTCCCATGGGGGCCAGAAGAGGGCATTGGATCTCCTGGAATTGGAGTTACAGACCATGTGGGTGCCAGGGACTGAACCCAGGTCCTCTGCAAGAGTGGTCAGTGCTCTTAACCACTGAGCCATCTCTCCAGCCCCCTTACATCGAATCTTGAGCTCATCAGTTCATCTAGACTGCCCAGCATGCTCCTCCTGTTTTGGCCTCCTGAGTGTATCATGAATTCTTTCATGGTGAGGCCCGGCATTCAGCCTCACCCCATCCCCAGGTTTGAATCAACTGAACGGATAGAGAATGTTCTTTAGAGAGATTAGTTTATTCCATGTTCCTTACAAGGAGTTCATCCCCAGAGAGAGGAAGAGGGAGATTTCCTATGCAGAGACTGCATTTTGATCATGGGTCCCCCTGGAACTCTGGAACGTGTGCCCAAGATGGCGATCTGGCACCGTGCCCACCTCTCTCCTTCCCAGCCTTCCCTGCATTTCCATTAACACCCCCCCGCCCCTTAAGTCATTGGTTAGTTGGTTGTCAATCACACTTGGAAGTCCATCCCTCATAGCAGACAGAGAGAAAAACGGCTTTTCTATGCAACACTGAGTGTTGTGATTACAGGTGTGTGTAGCCTCACTTGACTTTTTATGTGTGTGTGATGGAGGTCTTATATGAGCAGGAGGCATGTTGGATAAATCTACAGTTTCTCTCTCTGCTTCGAGGGATATGCCTCCAAATGTGATTGACAACCAACTAACCAATGATTTAAGTGGGGAGGTTTAACGGAAATGCTGGAAAGGCTGGGAAGGAGAGAGGCAGAGGTGGCTCCAGGGCCTCCATCTTGGGTGCCTGTGTCAGAGGTTTAGGGGACTTCTGATCAAAATGCTGGCTCTGCCATATGAAATCTCTGTCTCTCTTCCCAGGGATGAATCCTTTGTAAGTAACCCAGAATAAATTAATTTCTCTAAGAGAGCATTCTTTGCTCAATCAGTTCAAATTTGGGGCTGAGCACAGGGCCTCACCTCGAGAGAAGTCACGGACAAGGCACATCACCCATGGAGCCATCACCCCAGCTCCTGAAATAAATCAGTAGGCCCAGACCAGTACAATACCTGCCTCTCTCAGTGCTCTACTGAGTAGTGAATGATTCCAGGCAGACAGAAATAAACTCAGACACTGTTCTACAAATATTTACAGATCTTGTCTTGAGCTGGAAAATGTATCCAGTGAGTTGGTACAGACTTTTTTTTCCTTTCTAAGATGAATTCTTGAGCCATGGACTTGGGAGACTTCAGTTTTGAGGGTCGCTTGTTGGGGCTGGAGAGATGGATCAGTGATTAAGAGCACTGGCTGCTCTTGCAGATGATCTAGGTTTAGTTCCCAGCATTCACATGGCAGCTAACAAGTGACTAGAACTTCAGTTCCAGGGGATCTGACACCCTCTTCTGACCTCTGTGAGCACTGCATGACATGGGTGCACTTATATAAATGCAGGCAATACACTCATACATGTAAAATAATAATCATAAATAAAAATTTAAGGGTCACTTGTCTAAGTACCCCAGGGTCATAGTTCCTTACGTCACACCTAGCTTCCATCTCAGTCACTGTGAGAACTTTGTTCATTTTCCATTGCTATTTTAAATCAATGTATTATGGAGTATTTTTTTTTTGTTACCCAGCAAAAGATAAGTGATACATGCTTCAAGGAGCCAGGTTATTATTGAATGTTCTCTGAAAGGTTCAAATGTCATCTCTGCCATTTATCAATTACAGGCCAGACCACAGAGGAAATCACTTAACAGGTCTCACCTGTGTCCTCATCTGCTGTGGACAGTAATAGAATCTTATGTTTCTTGGTACAGAGAGAGGATTCAGTGAACATCTTAAGAGTAATGTCAAGGTCAGGCTATAGGCAGACTGGCTGGGTGGGAACCCTTGGTGCTCCCAGATCAGGGGTGCAGGCTCTGGGGACAGGGTCTGCGACTGCATCACAAACCACATTATACACACACTATACCCACAGCCACACCACAGCCAAGCCATCTCCACACCCACAGCACCACCAAACCACGCTGAAAACCAGAACCACATGGCAGTCACAACCATACCATAGTTCTGCTGTATGAGTTCCTGTTCTTGCTGCGGTGTGACCAGAAGCAATATGAAAAGAAGTAGCTTTAAGGGAAAAGGGTTTATTTCGGCTCTCAGTTTAAGGGCATGATCTGTCATGGAGGGGTAGACTCAGCAATGGGAGTGTGAGGCAGAGGGTCACACTGTGTCCACAGTCAGGAAGCCGAGAGCTGAATGCTGGTGTTTAGCTTGCATCCTTCTGCTTCTGTTTTTTTTCTTTCTGGAGCACCATCGTGGGATGGTACCATCCATATTCAGACTGGGTTTTCTCTCCTCAGTTAAACCTCCCTGGAAACAAAGACCTCAACAAAAATGCTCAGCGGTATGTTTTCTAGGTGATGTGAAATCCAGAAAGTTGACAATGAAGTTTAATCATCACACATCGTACCCTCGACCACAACCACGGCCCCCCACACCCAACAATGAAGTTTAATCATCACACACCATACCTTTGACCACAACCACAGCACCCCACACAGTGATCTTAGCTGCATGCTTACTGGAGAGAAAAATCAGCCATGGCAGAATTGCACTTCTCTGCGTTTCCTCTGGCCCATTTGGTAAATGGCATTCTTTACTGGTCTATGAAGACTTCCTGCAAGGGGCTCTGGCCTCAGCACTGCTTCCTCCCCACTGGAAACTGCTAGGCTGAACCACACCATAATCACCCCCTTCAGCACAGGTGGGGATTCCAGTGAAGGGGGGCAGGGTGCTCACAGACCTGGGGTACAAGCTCTGAGAAAACGGTCCATCTTCAGGGCCTCCTCAATCCTAAGGACGAGAAGATGGCTCCCTGAGGCAGCTCAGGATCACTGGGACAGAGAATTCCAGGGTTCCACAGTGAAGTCTGAGGGGCCACAGACCTGCTGGGCCCTTTCCTCTGGCCCTGGGATGTGTTGTCCGCCCAGGAAGCGCTTCTTTACAGAGTCTCTCTTTCCTGGTCTAAGAGTGGATCTGCCCCCGAGCATCACCTCCCTTCCCGGCCCTGCCTTGAGCCCGCACACCTAGAGGATCCTATTGGGAGGTGTCCCTTACGACAGGTTCTACATCCATGATGCCTCCTCCAGCTCAGCCCTGCTCACCTCCTCCTGCTCGTTCAGCCCACCGGGAAGCTCTGTTCAGAGGAGGACACAGCTGACAGAACTTACAGAATCCTCTAAAAATGAGTTTCCCGCACTGAGCTGATCCCGAGCATTTTGTAGGAGGGGACGGGAAAAGGATAAAGGCCAGATGTAATGCTGATCATGAAGAAGATCAGCAATCAGAGGGGCCAAGATGTTAAACTGCACTTGTGTCTGCTACTGACCTGGGAGTGATGCCAGATGACTGCGTTCCTTATCCTGCAGTAGTGTCTCTGCAGGGGGACAGGAGGGCTCCTGACCCCGTCTCTGCTTCTTCAGGACAGGGTGGAATCCTTGTCCTATAGACCACTCTTGCCTTCCTCTCTCACACACATGTTGCATACTGCCTGGGCAGATGGACGCAGGTCTCTGAAGCAGAGGTGGGAGCTTCCCGTGGTCCCTTCCTCACCCAGACTCTTTCTTAGCATCCTTACAGCACCCCTCAAAGGGAAAAGTCAAGTGGGCAGAGAAGGGTCTCACCCTCACAGACGAGTCTGTTCATCCTCGGCTGGTCATAGCTGAGTTCTGGACACTATGTCAGGCACAGAATGCTGTGGTCACTGTGATGCAGTCAGTGAGGAGACTGTCATGACAAGGGGACAGCACATTTGTGGGGCCTGGAGAAGTCTCTGGAGAGACACAGACTGAAGGTCTATGCCTCCTGGCTGGTGAGCAGAGGTCAAAAGAGTATCCTACAGTGGGAACAGCCTTGAGAAACCTGCAGGGGAGAGCCAGGGAAGCAAGCTCAGGTCACAGAAAACAGGGTCATTGCAGAGATCACAGGGTTGGAAAGAGCAGTCCAGGGTCTCACTGGAGCTGAGGGGCTCCAAATGTGTGTGTGTGTGTGTGTGTGTGTGTGTGTTCACAGCTGTTGTTCAACCAATTTCCCTAAGTTGAAGCACCGTATTCTGGATGGAGGCTCTTCAATATTCAGGAAATCAACAACTTACAAGTCTCAGTAAGTGCCTAAAACTAACAAGGGTCAAGGCCTCCCTTTCCAAGAATCTGGAAATTAAACAACAGCTGTAAGAGGATCAGCCGAGCTGTGGGCAGGAGACTCCCCACCCCGCTGAGCTGCCAGCTGACCGCCTGCAAGTCATACGGAGAGCTCCAGGGTGCAGCTGTCATCGCGGGGTTGGCGCGCTTTCCGTGGGATAGCTGTCTGGAGTTGTGCATGGTCCTTTAACCCCAATGAACTCACTGGTTTGCTAAGTTGGACTTTGGTAGAGCTAATGGCCGAGTTGCTACTGTCTAGGGGATTGTTTCTTTGTTCTGTTATCTGGGTCCTGTAGGGTGAGAAGGCGAGAAGACACTTGTTCATGTCTCCTCAGAAAAAGTGACACAATGGCAGCTGAGCACAAGACCAGTTTTCTGGAAGGCTCAGACCTCCCTGCTCCCTGAACACCAACTCAGAGACCCTCTATGCTCCTTTGTAGAGAATAGAACTCAAGACCCTGCGTGAGGCCAATGGGATTCAGGTGTGTGTTACAGCAGCTCTTCACCTTGACACCGCCCAGTCCTGCTTCTCATCCTCCCCGTCATCTAGTGGGGGTGTATCAGCTCCTCTGTGCCAGGCCATGTGATGGGCAATCAACATCACTGACTGAGACCCACAGGTCCTGACTGCATGGCACTCTTGATGAGGTTGGGGAAACACCAGACAGAATGAACGCACAGCAATGAAGTAATTAGATGGTGTTAGAGATGCCTGGAAGATCAACATGAGGGGACTGAATGCCAGATGTGAGGAGGTTGGGGAGGCGGGGAGAAGAGCCTGAGGCAGGAAGGGCTGGTAGGGGAGGAGACACTGAAGGGACAGAGAAGCAGTCTTGACCACAGGACTACTTGCTTCCGGCTGTAGGCAACCACCTCACTCACCCTGAAGCACCCCTAGAGGGCCTGCCATTGTCCCTGTCCTACAGGTTCAGGCCAAGCTCCACTTACTCTCATGGAGCAGGGATGGGTTAAGGCCAGGAGGAAGAATTTTCTGGCCTGGCCGGTCTTTATGCTGTCCTGTGGAATGGCTGGAAGGACTCTCTAACCCACAGGAAGATACCCCGAGAGCTAAAGAAGATGATTTTAAGACCAGAACCCATGAGAAAAGCGTGATGGGATATAATTTGGACCCTCCCAAGGGTTGGCTGTGTGCCCTTGGGCAATGCCCTTGATCTCTCTCTGGACCTCCATTCATCATCTCTAAAGAAGGAGACTGCACCATTCCTCAGGCCTGGGCAGGGCAGGGAGAAGTGGGGAAATACTGATTTCAGCCTGGGACCCAAGGCTGTGACTCCGCTGCTGTCCGCTCCGCTGGCTTCCCTGAGCTACCCCAATGAACAGGTTCAGTGTCCTAGGCTTCATGACTTCATGACCTCTTTCTATGTCCACAACATACAGAAGCAGGGGCCCAGTGTGTCCCCATGGCTCTCTCCGCAGCTCCTTGGATAATGCCTGGCACATTCCAGGCACCTAATGTTTGTTGGGTGAATGGAATGTTCCCATTCTGTGGTTGGAGAAGTAGAGTCCTGGGGAGTTCAGGGAACGTCTCAAGGTCAGTGTATCTCACTCTTCTTTGCTGTGTCTGTGTCAGGATTTCAGAAAAACCTTCTTGGTACAGACCACCCAAGAGGCTCACTAAGGTACAGATCTGGATTTGGGTTTGTGCCTCACCTGGGAGCATTCTGGACTCGATACACATCCTAGGAGATGCCACCCTCTGAGTTTCAAGAGACTAGCTGGTGCATGCCCACTGAGACCCAGGGCAGAGGCAGGGAGCAAAATTCAGGCAGAAGGTAAAGCAGTTGGGCTGGCCACCTGGAATAGGATCATGAACCCTCAATGATTTGGTATCTTTGAGAACAAAACTCCCAATGGCTTTGTTCTAGTATCATTTCTGCTGCTGTGATAAACCACCTTGAGAAAAACAACTTAGAGGAGAAGGGGGTTTATTCAGTTTACAATTCCAGGTTATACTCCATCACAGCAGAGAAGCTATCCTGGCAGGGGCTTGAAGCGTTAGTCACATAAATCACAGCCAAGAGCAGGGTGAAATGTACACAGGCTTGCTTGTGAGGGACTGAAATTTATGAAATTGTGAGTTTTGAGTGGCCTCTGTCTAGCATTTTGCCACAATGGTAAGAAGAGTCACTGACATTGCCAATTCCCTCAAATATCCAGAGGCTGACACTGAGGACCAGCCAGACACACGACTATGAGCCCACATGGTGTCAGAGGAATGGAGGTCACTGTTCACCTAGGTCTGGCTCCTGCACTCAGTCCAGAGTTGGGTGTGTGCTAAACCCAGGCCAGGACCACAGCAGAAGAGAGAGGAAGGTGGGAAGGCCACCGTAGGAAAGCCAGAAGAAGATGGATCCTGGACAGGAAAACCATGAGCTCTATATGATCAGTGTTCTTCAAACATGGACCCACTCCCAGGTTAAAATAGAAGAGTTATTAACTAAAGTAACAGGAGATCAAGGGGAGAACTAAATAGAGAGCTGGTTGTTTGAGTCAATAAAACTGATTAACCCCTAGTGAGACTGGTGGGAAAAGAAGATGACAAAGACCAGGTTAGGAGTGAGGAGGTAATATCACCTACCCACACTCTCACAGATATCATACACCTACACATAAAAGATATCAATTATGTAAAATTGATATGCCAAGCAGGAATTATTTAAATAATGTATCACCTAAAAATCAATCAGTTTTTGGTGTAAAACTGCACACTTGTCTGAACAGATTCAGAGTAACATTTGATGATATGCAATATCCATTCCTGATAAAAGCTCTCAGACAAGTAATGTAGAAAGATATTTTCTCAGCAGATAAAGGGAATCTGTAGATGACCTATGACTCAACGATTGTGTAGTGGCGATCTTGATTAATGCTCCCAGATATTAAGATAACTCAAATATTTGTTCTCTCAACCTCTATTCAGGGTTTTACTTGAGATTCTAGGCAATCCAGTTGGATAAAAAAAAACCATAAAAGGTGTCTAGGTTATAAGAGAAGGATAAAACTCCATTTACAGACAAAAATGAGAGTTTATGAAGAAACTGTGATACAATTTGCAAAAAGCTATAATTAGTGAATTTAGTAATCATTGATTTCAGTAGGGTTTAAGACCATCATACAGAAAGCAAACGTGTTTGCATATTCTAGCAGCAAATGATTGACCATTTCTTAGAAAATTAAAGCAGTACCATAATCAACACTACAAAAACAGAAGTACTTACTTAGGGTTAACTCTGACAATGGATGAGAAAAGCTTGTAATACATTTAAAGTAACAAGATGTTGCTAAGGGAAGTGGAAGCCCTAAAGAAATGGAGAAAAATATTGTGTCCGTGAGCTAGAAGGCATAAATCACATGGTTAAGATGTCAGTTCTCCTCCATTGGTTTACAGAATGCATAAGACCCTGTCACATGACTTCCTGTACTGCATGCTGGGTAGCTCCCACCCCAGAGAGATTAGATGTTGAGGCAAATGACACACAGGTACAGATATGACATTGGTTGCCACTCACCTGATCAACAGCAAATGGACTTCCCAAGGTGTAAGGGGATAGGTTTGGTTTTCAGTGAACCAAAAAAGAGTGACACTGGAATCCTTGAGATTTTATTGTAGTAAAAGAGTTGAGGTGGTGCTGGCCATGCCTGGGCTGGACTTGTGAAATTTGACATTTTTGTCAATGCCAAGGGACAGAAGAGGCAGTAGGTTTTATTCGTGGGTTTCCAGATACTGGGCAAAGGGAAGGGAGTCTCAGAGCCATCAATATTTAAAATCAAATGTTGTTGGAGTGACAGTTAATGCTGTCAACTTGGTAAGATCTAGAATCTTTCCATAAGAGATTATCTCCAGGCACACCTTGACTATGAGTGGCTCCATTCTGTGGGGTGGGCCATGGACTGAATATAAAGGAGAGAGCAAGCAGAGCACCAGCATTCATCTCTCTCCGCTTCCTGACTGACGATGCCATGTGATCAGCCACCTAAAGTTCCTGCCACCGTGACTTTCCCACCATGATAGACTGTTCCCTGGAATTGTGAGCCAGAGCAAACCCTTCCTTCATTAAATTACTTTTGTCAGGTATTTTACTGCAGTAATGAGTAGGTAGTATAACCTCCCCCTTCTCTCTGTCCCTCTCTCTCCCTTTCTCCCTTCCCTCTTCCTTTTCTCCCTTCCTCCCATCCACTTGGCTTTATTTGGTAGAAATTGATAAGCAGATTATAAATTCATAGGACGTGAAAAACTATCAATGTGCTGGTTAATTTTATTGGTCACTTGATACAACCTAGAAGAGAGAAGCTCGACTGAAGAATTTTCTAGATCAGATTGGCCTGTGGATGTATCTATGGGGTATTGTCTTGATGGTGCTTTAGGCCTAGTAAGTAGGTCTAGGCCGTGTAAGAAAGCAAGCTGAGGGAGAGATGGCTGAGCAGTTAAGAGCACTAGGTGCTCTTGTAGAGGACCAAGGTTTGGTTCCCAGCATTCACATAGCTCCTAACAATAGTCTGTAAATCCAGTTCCACTGAATCTGTCTTAGTTTGCTTCTCTATTGCTGTAATAATCCCGATCAAAATCAAATTGGGGAGGAAAGGGTTTACATTATCTTACACCTCCCAGGTCACATTACCGAGGGAAGTCAAGGCAGGACTCAGGACTGGAACCTAGAGGCAGAAACTGAAGACCATGGTAGGAATACTGCTTACTGGCTTGCTCCCCTGGCCTGTGCTCAACCTGATTTCTTATATAACATAGGATCATATGCTCAGAGGCGGCACCACCCACAATAGATTGGGCCCTCCCACATCACTCAGGAATCAAGAAAATGCCCCCACAGTCACAGTCACAGGCCAATGCCAAGGAGGAAATTCCTCATTTGAGGTTCCCTCCATCCCAGGTATGTTACGTTGATAGCTGAAGCTATCCAGCACAGGATCCAAGACTTTCTTCTGGCCTCTTTGGGCATTACACTCATGGGTATACTTACATCCATGCAGGTAAAACATGTATGTACCTGAAATAAAAATAAATAAATAAAGAAAGAACACTGAGAAATTAGAGAGAGTCAATGGACAACATTCCACATTGTTCTTGCCTCCAGATTCCTTCCTTGAGTTCCTGCCTGATTTCTCTCATATATGATCCATGACACAGACACATAAGATGAGATAAATCCTTCTGTCCCTGTCCTAGTTCGTTCTCTGTTGCTGTGCTAAACATCAAGACTGAAAGCAACTTGGAGAAGAAAGGGTTTATTTTGGCTTTAGGTTACAGTGTATCATTGAGGGAAGTCAGAGCAGGAGCTCAAGGCAGGAACCTGGAGGTAGGAGCTGATGCAGAGTCCAAGGGGGTGATTCTGCTTACTGGCTTTCAGGCTTATGTTCAGCTACCATTTTTATGTAGCCTAGGTTCTTCTCAGGATGACAACATCCACAGCGGGCTGGGCTCCTCTACGTCAAGCATCAATCAAGAAAACATCCCAAAAGACATGCTTACCAGTCAATCTGATGGAGGAAATTCCTCAATTGAGGTTCCTTCTTCCCAGGTGTCTCTAGTTTGTGTCAGGTTGACAAAAACTAGCCAGCCCATTCTCCAAGTTGCTTTTAGTTACCGTGTTTATAACAGCAACAGAAAGCAGATTAGAAAAAATCTATAACATTCAAAATAACTTTGTAAAAGAAGGATAGATGTGAAGAACTAACTGGACCCAATGTTGATGTACAAAAGCTGGAGTACTCAAGACCATGTGATATTGGCTTCAAGTCAGACAAACTGATCCATGGAACAGAGGTAAAGGTCCAGAAATAGATTAATTCAAAGATGGAGATCATTCTTTCCTCACAATAGCCAAGATACACAACCAGCCTAGCTGCCCACCAGTGGATGAAGGAATGAAGGAGTGTAAAAACACAGTAATGCTACTGAGTCATAAAAAATGAATACATTCTTGTTATTTGCAACAACATGAATGAATCTGGAGGATACCATGTTAAATAAGTCAGACATAGAAAGACAGACACTGCATATTGTCATTCCCAAGTGGAAACTAAACATGCTGATCTCATCGAAGTCTAGTGTAGAACTGTGCTGATCAAAGGATAAGAACTGGGAATGGTGAGAGTGAGGTTGATAGACACAAAATTACAGTCAGATAAAATGTGTGAGCTCCATGGCCCACTAAGAATAATTTACTGTACATTTCAATATCCACAGGAGAGGATTTTGGACATTTACAACACAAAGAAATGATAAATGTTTGAGTGATAGATATGCTAAGTACCCTACTTTATCACCACATGTATCAATACGTCACACAGCATGTCGCATGTATCAATATGCCACACAGCACGTCACAGATCTATGCAGTCATTACATTTCAACTGAACAAAATCAGGGGGAAAATGAACTTCTAACTTTTAACAATAGTTCAAGGGCATTTCAGGGGTACAGAGACAAGCATTTTACCCAGCGGAGGAAGGACAACCAAACCACACGGCCACAGGTTGAACAATCAGGAAGGAGCCTTGGTCCACATCATTTCAACTGATAGCTTGACATAAGCTAGAATCACCCGGTAAGAGTCTCAGTTAGGGATTGCATACATTGGGTTGATCTGTTGATCTGTGCGCATGTCTGTGGGAGATGTCTTAAATTAATTGACGTGGGAGGACCAGCCAATGCCTAGGCAGGCATTCCTGAACTGTAGAAGAGTGGAGAAATCCAGTTGAGGAGCAGGGGTACACACATTTGGTCTCTTTCAGTTCTTGACTGTGATGTGACCCCTGAAGTTCCTGCCTTGATGAATTGTGACCCGGAATGGTGAGTCAAATCAACCCTTGTCATGCAGTGGAGGACAGAGGAGGGTGTCGGATTCCCTGGAACTGGAGCTATGGACAGTTGTTAGCAGGCATGTGGGTGTGGTGTTCGAACCCGGGTCTTCTGTGAGAACAGCTAGTGCTCTTAACCACTGAGCCATCTTTCAAGTCCCATAAGTTGCTTTTTTTGTCAGGGTATTTTATCATAGTGACAGAAATGAAACTAGTGCCCAAAGCAACAACCCAATAGAAAACGACAAACTATTTAGTAAAGCACTTCATGGAAGACAGACGACAGACAATTAAAAAGATGCTGTTTCTCCTCAGTCCTTGGGAAATACAAAAGAATAAACACAGTGAGATAGTCTCGTATACCACTAGAATGGCTGGAGTCATGGAGGTGGCCAGTGCTATGTGTGGGGGAAATGGAGGCCCAAGGGGTGAGAATGTAAAGCGGTGGAACCACTTTGGAAAACAGATTGGCAAGCTTGATACACAGGCTGTAATCCAAGCTCTTGAGGAGGCTGAGGCAGGAGGATTACAAGTTCAAGACCAGCTTAGGCTATGAGTTCAAGTCTAGCCTGAGTAACTTAATGAGACCCCATTTCAAAATACCGAAACTGGAAGAAGAGGTGGCTCTGGCTCAGCGGCAGAGCACTTGCCTAGCATGTGCAAAGAGCCTGTTACCAGAAAAACAATGACGATGAAACAGGAAGTTTCTCACAAAGTTACTATCAGAGCGTAAAGGAGTTCTCTCCTAAGAATTTACCAAAGTGAATGAAAGCATTATGTCTTGTAGACAGGGCTGTCTACAAACGCTTACAGCAGCTTTGTGTGTAAGTTCCCCACACTGGAAGCAACGCAGGTGCCCATCCACAGGTGACTGGATTAAAGCAATGTTGGAGTCCACATGCGAGTGCTACTCACCAGTGAATAGGAATCGGCCAGTCATATGTGCTTCATTACAGACGAATCTCAAAAGTACTGTGCTGGCTGACAGAGGCGCACGCACTAACGGGATAGGTTTATATAAAATGTAATTTGTAGAGATGGGGTCAGTGGCTGAAGATGGAGAGAAAAGCAGCAGAGATTGTTAAGGGACCTGAGGAACATTTGGAGTTTGACGTATAGATTTGTTATCTGCTGTGGTGATTGTTTCATGGCTGCATACATATGCAAAGGTCATATGATTTTATATTTTAAATATGGACCGTAGATATAAGTTACACACCCATAACGCTGCTGAAAATAAATTTCCTTTTAACAAAGGTCGCTGTGAGAGTTGTTACTCCCAGTGCCAGTACACAGTAGGCACAGAACAAACATCTGTATACAGCAGGTGCTCATGGAATAGCAGCTGTAGCCACTGGCATGGTGCTTGGAAGGTGGGTAGTGTGTGTTGCCAGTGGGTCTGCCTCCCCCATCTGACTGTGATCTCTGGCATGGGGACGCGGCCAGTTTTTCTCTCTGTACCCAGAGCTGCACATGGCTGACACTCTGTGGTGAGACCTGCCGAGTCACTGGAAACTGACATCTCAGAGAGCAAAGGGGCACCTTGGTGGCATTGTCCAGCAGTTGCCCGACCTTGGACCTCTGGGAGCCTCTGTCACAGCACACCAGGCTCAGCAGGATGGATTTCTTGGCAGCAGAGGGAGTTAAAGTCCCCATTAAAAGAGCTGGATCCTGGTGGAAGTGGAGCAGCTCTCCCTGTGGGGACCTGAGATGTGCCAGAGCATGGGGGCGTTGAGGAAGCACCTGCTCCCTGAGTCCTTATCCTCCCTCTGGATCCCTGGTGGCCCTGGCTCTCCCCCTCCAGGGTTTGAATCGTCTCTCTTGCCTTCAGCTCTGTGGCCAGGATACCTTCTCTTTTTGTATATTTTGCGCATGTTTCTGGAATTGGGTTCTGCTGCTTCCCACAGACTCAGGGCAAGGAAAAGCGTGTGTGGCTCCATGGCCTGCCTCACCACAAGGCAGAGTAAGCTAGACCAGCTGGGCACCCAGCTCATTGGCAAGGGGAAGGTGGCCCAGCTCACAGAAGCTTACCTGGTGAAGAGAAAGGTGCTGAGGTCTGTCCCCAAGTCCATCTTTGGTCCTAGAGCTGGGACCTTGACATCTGGGCCGTGTGATGCAGGTGGTGGGACACCGGTGATACCATGCTTGGCCTGGACACTCATGGCCACAGGGCCCTTGATCCAAAGAGGCGGCAGTGGCCCTACAGCATCAGGCATCCTCAGCAAGCTGTGGCCTGTCATATCTTTTCAATTACAAGGTGTTTGCTGGCTTTACAGGTAATGTGGCCTCTCTTAGGAACCAGTGAGGTTGGGGATGCTGCTCTGAGGCTCCGGTGCATCACTCCACGTCGGGTCTCAGGACACAGCTGTAGCCAGCAGCTTGAGAGGACGGCAGCTGTGCAGACAGGATGAACTGCTGCCTATTTCCACAGACACCTTGGGCATCTGGGTCCAGCCTCCTCATTGGCTCACATCCCCAAGCTCTATTACCTGGCTTTATTGCTCCCCATGGTTTACTAACTCCAAGAGCCCCTATCAGAGTAAGGGGCACATTTACATTGCCATCTTCCCAGCAAGGCCTGGCAGCATGACATTCGAAGGTCAGTCAACAGAGAGAAGCGTGAGGCTGCTGCTGTAAGGAAGGAGATGGAGGAGAACAGATCTCTAGAGTCAAGCAGATTTATTAGAGAATAGACCTGAGAGGGCACACCCTCATCCTCTATCATCCCAACCCATCCCCTGCCCAGGACCCTGGGGCTGGAGGAGGCGGGCACTCTGCACAGTCCAGGATGTGGAGGAGAGCACACCCTCCCTTGCAGACTCAGGGTTTGTATGTTTTCCTTCTTTCCAGGAAGGGAGAGGAGTTTGGGTCTAAGGTTGTTTCCTCTCAGGCAGGTAGGATGAAGGGTGGATTTCCCCATTAAAAGGAGGGTTACTCGTGCAGGACTCCAGTCCAGGGAGTGCCCTGCAAATTGAGAATGACTCATATCAGAGGAGCCAGCCCCAGGGAGGGTGTGAGGGAGTGGGTCGTGAGACGCAGCCTTCCAGAAAAGTCACCAGGAAATGGTGACCATAAGAGAAGCATTTAGGACCTAATATTTCTCCATCCGTTAGGTTTGCTTTCTGGTCACTTTAATTATGTGTGCCGGCTAGACTGATGTTTTCTGTTTGTGTCTAGCCTCTGAGAGATGATGCTCCTTAGAAACTGTACCAATTTAATCTGAAAGTCCCATCACCTGAGCAGGCAAGCTTGTATGGAGCACTGGATCCAGGGGATTCTAGATAGAGAAAACAGCAGCGTGGTGGGGAAACAGGAAATGCCCAAAGTCGCAAGGGGAGCTGCTGACAGAGAGCTCAGGACTTGCCTTTGTATCCCACGACAGATTCTGGCCTGTCCTTAAGCACCAGGTCCCAGCTCTGGGCTGGTTGGGTCAGAATTCCAAAGCTGGAGCAGCATTCAAGGGGAGGAGGGGAGAGACAGACAGTGGCAGTCTGGGCTTGTACCTGGTACAGAGATAGGGACCCCTGATGACAGGATAGGAGGGTCTCAGCCCCACCCTGGATCTGGAGTCTCTGAAGCCTGGGATGAAACTGTCATAGGCTCTCACGGAAAGTCAGGCCCATGTCATCTGTCTGTATGATGTTGCCAATTGTTAACACCTCTGGAGGGAGTGACGTCCGATCTCACTTTGGGAAATGCCATGCTCAGGCATTTAAAAGTCAGTGCGATTCGAGTATGAACTTTCACAGTGTTGGCAGACTCCCCTGACAGTCTGAGCAGAGAGTGAGGAGGTGTGAGTGGGTGTCTGCTCTCTTCCTGTGACATGGGACGTCATACATAAGAAATTGCCATTTCCCATAGAGCTTCTATTCTGGTGAGGGGGGACACAGACAGATGATAATTTCAGAGTGAGAAATTTGGTGGGGAAATGGATGGAAGGTAGAAGGATGGCAGTGTCCCTATGGGGACTTCTTAGGGGCAGAGGAGGTCACCCTGTGAAATCGGATAATTAGAGGAAGGTTCAGAAAGGAGCCTGTGGGGTTAGAGATGGCTCAGTGGTTAAGAGCACTGATTGCTCTTGCAGAGGACCTGAGTTCAGTTCCCAGCATCCACATGACAACTTACAACTATCCACAACTTCCAGTCCCAGGGGATCTGACGTCCTCTTCTGGCCTGTGTGGGCATTGCACACATGAGTGCAATTACATGCATGCAAGCAAAGCACTCCTATACATAAACTTAAAAAAATGTAAGGGCATAGAAAAGGAGACTGCCCTCAAAGGGAGTGGGCAGAGACTAAGGAAAGCCCAGAGGCAGTGGGGGTTTCTCAGTTTCTAGCAACAGAGGGGCTCCACCTCCCTTAGGTCTGTTGAAGGTGGTGGAGCGTGTGCTGGACAGCTTTAATTGTCAACTTGACACAGAGGGAATCTCAGTTGGGGGATTTCTTCCATTGGATTGGCCTGTGGCCACGTCGGTGAGGCATTTTCTTGATGGCTGAGTGATGTGGGAGGGCTCAGCCCACTGCGGGTGGTGCCATCCCTGGGCAGGTTGTTCTGTATTGTACAAGAAAGCAGGCTGAGCACAGGCCAGGGGAGCAAGCCAGTGAGCAGCGTTCCTCCATGGCCTGTGCTCCAGTTCCTGCCCTCGGTTCCTGCCTTGGCTTTCCTTGATGATGGACTGTCCTGTGAGTTAAATAAGCCCTTTCCTCCCCAAGTTGGTTTTGGACAGTGTCTTTATCACAGAAATTGAAAGTAACTAGAACAAGGAGGATTTTAAGATAAAGAGAGCTGGGGAGGGCCATGGGAAGGCTACAGGGGGACAGTCATTTTGACAGCAGCTGATGAGGCAGTTAGGGATAAGTCCAGATCGTCCTCTTCTCCATAGATCCCCTGCCCAGGTTCCCTGCTGGCCAAACCCACCTTGAAGCCAGAGGGGAGGGATTGCTTGTCCCACAAAGTCCTGGAGCACAGAGCTGGGGACACAGGGTGGAGTGAGACTCTATAGGAATACCTCAAGGCCCTTGGTGTGGGAGGGATGCCATGAAACGGTGTCAGTGATTGAACAGGGCCTGGAGCAGGTGCAGAGCAGGGGTGGAGTTCCTGCTGGAAAGAGCACCTGGGGCAAGCGCAGGAGGCTGGCGGGGCAGAGCCAGACTGGCTGCTCTCGGGGAGAGTTTGGACTACAAGCTCAGTGGCAAGCAGTGAGTAAGTTCAGACAGAACAATGTGGTCAAGGCCCTTGTGGGACTGATTTCTTGGAAGCTGGCAGGTGCTGGAAGGGGATTGGTCAAGGAGGCTGTCGTGGTGGGCAGGCCGGTCCAGAGGCCAGGCAGCAGGACAAATGTGAGAGAAGAGGACCTGGCCATGGCTGGAGGTGGGGTGAGATGAGTTAGAGGGGAGGCTCAGGACTGACCAATGGGTCAGATGTCGGGGACAGAGGACCGGAGCAGGGCACCCAGTCAGGGAGCTTGAATCAGCAAGGGTGGGTGAGATGCTCCGGACTGGGTGGGGGTGAGGCAGTCGGGCCAGCAGGAATAGGAGTCCTGTTGGAACAATAATGCCGAAGATGGTTTTGGGACATTGGGGGACACTTATAAATCTGGAGTTGTCTGTAGAGGAATGGTGGTTGTCCATAAAAAGAGAGTCCTTTTATATGATGATGACTGTTAACCTTGATGTGTGTGCATATGTGTGTGTGTTTGTTCATGTGTGTACATGTGTGTGTGTGCATGTGGTGGTCATGATTTTCATTGCTTTCCACCTTTTAAAAAATCTTTTTATACTTTTATTTATGAATAGATGTGTGTGTGTGTACATGTGTGCTGGTGCCTAGAAGGGAATGTTGAACCTTCTGGTGTTGGAGTCATAGGTAGTTCTGAGCTGCGCTTAGTGGGTGCTGAGAACTGAACCCTGGTCCTCTGGAGGAGCAGCAAATGCTCTTAGCTGCAGAATCATTTCTTCTAGTCCCTTCCATCTGTTGGTTCTCACTCTCAGCCCAGGGGACTTGAACCCCTCCCAGGGCTGCCTGAGAGCCCAACCTCGGGGAGCCTCGCCCCACTACCACTCTCAGTCTAGGGGACTCGAACCCCTTCAGGCTGTCTGAGTGTCAGTCCCAAGAATCCAGACCGTCAGATGCAAACAGCATGAGGATTTTATTGCACTTGTACAAGTGGGTGACTTAGCCTCTAGAAGCTAAGCCCTGCCCCCGGCCCTGCTCGGACCAAGCTCTTATAGCAAAAACCCACAAGATTATCATATATTGACATACAGGGTATAGATTGGCACAGACCAGGGTTACAAAAACACAACTTTTACATAGTCCAACCTTATTCCACAAGCATTGTGACATATTACAAAATGTTGACTTGACAAATGTTTTAACCAGAAGTCTATTTTTACAAGAAAGGGTTTTTTTCTGTTATTATCCCAGACATTATCTCACATACCACGAGTTGTTGACATGACTCTTGTGACAGGAGATGCTGACATAGCCCTTATGACTTTTGGGATTTTTCAGTTAGGGAGGGGTGAGCTGACAAGGAGGTTTTAATGGCTGAAGTGAGGGTCCTGTCTTTTAAGAAAAATGAAGGTCCTACACATCTTAGTTTTTGAGACAAAGTCTCTCACTGAACCTAGAGCTCACTGTTTTGGGTGTCATTGAAGAATCTAAGTCCCAGGGAGAAAAGGTAGTCTTTTTAAGGTGGCATGGCAGAGCTGGTGACTGGGGAGTGAGTGGTTCTACCTGTCTCACTCTGGAGCCTGACCAGCTCCTCTAATGGGCCTCTTGTAACAGGACTTCCCAGCAGAGACCGCAGGCACTCAACAGAGAAGACCTGGCTATGTACAGGCAGTGGTGGCTGCCCCCCTCCCCAGCAAAGGAAGTCTTGGATCCTCTGTGGCTCCTGCCCCTTAACCACGACAGGAAAAGTGCAGTATGGTGATTACCTGGGATGTCCCTCGGGGAAGGATTAGCTGAGCACATGCTGGGACCCTAATACTTACTCTGTAAATTAGAACCTGAAATAGGGCAAGTGTGTGACATGGAGCCTCAAGACCATTTCACACTTCCTGGCCCCAGAGCAGCTCATCATGCTGGGCTCGGGGAAGGGGAATATTTTCAGCAGAAAGGCAGGCAGGTCCCCAGTATCCAAAGTCCCGGAGTTTGGGGCCCTGTTCCAGTTTTCATTCTGTTGCTGTCATAAAACACTGACCAAGACAAACTTGGAGGAGAAGAGCGTTTATTTCATCACAGTTCATCATTGTGTAAAGCCAAGGCAAGAAGTCAAGGCAGGAAATGAGACCAAGACTCTGGAGAAAAGCTGCTTCCTGGCTTGCGTTGGGAGAGGTGGGGGATGGTGCCTCCCACAGTGGGCAGATTTTCCCATAGCAATTAATGTAATTAAGACAATCACTCACAGATCTGCTGAGGCCTTTCTCCACGTAAGTCTACACTGTGTCCAGCTGACAATTTAAACCAACCACCACAGTCATTCATTCATTTACTGCCTGTTACTCTGTCATTCACTCATTAATTAATTGATTCAAATTTTCCCAGAAAGGCAGATTTCTGTGAGGTCAAGGTCAGCCTGGTCTCCACGGCGAGTTCCAGGCCAGCTGGGGCTACAGAGAAACCCTTTCTCAAAAACAAAAACAAAAACAAATATTCCTAGGGTACTTGTTAATTAATTGGTTGACACATTCCTTTGATACCCGTCTATGGACTGGAGGCAATGCTGAGAACCAGGAACATTTCTGGGCACCAAAAAGAACATTTAAGGTCCTCCATGTTCTGTCTGCTGAAGAGCAACCCAGGGCCCGTGTAATTAAGATTCCTCAGGAGCCACAGAGCAAGGAGGGGGAGGAATGGAGGGAGGGAGAGAAGAAGGGAGGGAGGGAGGGAGGGAGGGAGAGAAGGAAAAATCATTTGTGACAAATCAAATTGTGGTAGATAATCTGATCAGAAAGCGGGAATCCCAAAGCAAGAAGCAGCTTATTATTTTACTGATAAGTGAGCCAGGAAGAGATATTTCTCTAAAGTAGAGCCCCAAACAAAGGAAGATCTAGCCTTTTCTCACCCATATATGGTAACACACAGGCCCTGATTGGGTGATTTGTGTTACAAGGTCATGACATACAGAACTGTATACATGCAATCAGGCACAGACAATGCTGCATTTCTTTTACTTTCTTCTGGGGGATTTCTGCTACATTCCCCTCACCCCTTGATGCCTGAACCCCCTTTAGGTCAAAGAGTATCATCTTCATTTATGAGTTGTGAACGAGAAAACAATCTATAACATGACAAATTATAATTGACACGTTAGGAAACAAATGACATTAGTAATTATCATGACAGGAGTTTTAGATTAATTTTTATTATTGAGCATCAGAATATAGTCTGTTTGAAATTTACTATAATTACTTGGTTTCTAGTCTTAAATATACTTAGAACTCTTCTGGGGACTCCTATAGAGCCAACAATGGACATTAAATCCCTGGAAATAGCTTTGATGAGATGAGGAGATTTCAAGGCCAGGATAAAGGGTAGAGCTGATTGAACTAATGTGCATGTCCCAGACCAGTCATGTGACAGGCTAAAGCAAATGCTCCCCTGCTCGAAGTAGCAACAGTGTCAGCTTGGGACACCCCGAATGAAGAATAATTGCTATTCACTCCTTCACTGCTTGAGAAATTCAGGATGTGGGTTTAAGGTTCACAGTCTCCAATAGGATGAGAGAATCTGTTCCTCTATCATGTGAGACATGAAGAGTGAATTACATCCTTGCTGGTATGGACGAGGGTCCCATGGGCCTGTATAGCCAGGAACACGAACATCAGACTCTGGCAAGTCTTATTTTCCCATGTGTCCTTATAACAGGACCAGCATGCAATTTATTCAGTGGGAGGTCTGTGTCCCATTTTAGGGAACGGACGTACTCTTGAGCCTGGGGTTATTCTGCTATGTAAGTGTAACAATCATTCTCACTGAGAGCATATATAGTAAATTTAATGAAATAATCAATTTTCCATGTCCAGTCTTTATTTTTAAGATGTATATTAAAATTTTTATCTTTGGGAGGGGGTATTTTTGAGACAGTGTCCCCTGGTACCCCCAACTATCCTGGAACTCACTAGACAAGGCTGGCCTTGATCTTACAGAGATCCACCTGCCTCTGCCTCTCAAATGCTGGGATTAAAGTTATGCAACACCACACCCAGCAAAAATTTTTTTTATCTTAATTGTATTTGTTTTTTATTTTTAAAAGTTTTTATAATGTAAAACTTGGTAGGCATTGGTAGGCATCCTTTTGGACTACATTTATCCTTCTTGAAAAATATTTTTGTATGAAAATAATATACTTTCCTTACATTAGACTTTACAGATGGAGCCAGCCAGGGATCCTCATCAGGAAATGGGGAGACTTTTAGGTTGGACTTTTAAAAAAGTTTTTAAAAATTGGACTAGAGATATCTTTTAGATCACGATGTTATTTTATAATAGCACAAGTACATATTTAGTACATATTTAGCAAAAGTAAAAACAAGGTGAACCCATTATGTCCTTTAGGTTATATCATTTAGGCTCCTTTTAGAATTAATTAATTAATTAATTAATCAATTTAAGTTCCTAACATGATCCATGGGGAAAATCTTGTACATCTCTCTGGTTCTGTTAAGCTTTTACAGAGTAAGACTAGGCATATATTAAACTTAACAGTCACACATGTTGCTTTATTTATATTAATTACCAAGTTACCCATTATCTTTCTAAAATAAAAATATTGAAAACAACATTTTTGATGTTAATTTCAAAGGCTCTCAAAGGTGGTAAGATTGTCCATATTTTCCTGGGCACTGTCATCAGCAGCCTACTTTATGCAGGTGTACTGGGTGCAGCTACTTTCAGCTGTTCACATCTTGGTGTCTGTGCTTAACAGCATAAGAAAGGGCCCCTCCAAAATGGCTCCAATTTGTTCTCTTTTTAGTTTTTTTAAACAGACTTTACTTCCCCAACTGAAATTTAGATGGCTAGGAAATTTGAATGAATGGAGGAATCTGAATGGAAAGATTGTGTAACCAATGAGAAAGTGATGTGGATAAGATGTGCATAATTACTAAAACGTTGCTTTTTGGTTTCTATGGTGAAGAAGTCAGTAGACCTGTTAAAATTAGGCCTATATTTCTTTTAGAGTTATTTTAATCTTCAATAAATTTATAGGCAGAATTTCATCTAGGATTATGTTCTTTTAAATACATGTTTATATATATATATATATATATGTATATATATATATGTGTGTGTGTGTGTGTGTGTGTGTGTGTGTGAGTTTGATTTACTCTATTTATTTTTCCAGATGGGAATGCCATGGCCTATGATAGTCCCAAGTCCCAAGGATTAAAGTTGTGCACTACCATGCCTGGCGTGACTTTAAATTTTATAGTTTTGTCCTTACTTTTAGGACAAAATCTTATTTTATTATATAAAATTTATGACCTTATATTTACATTAAAAATAATTTTCATGTCAATTTAAATGTTTTCTATACACATTTTTATTATCAAAGTTTTTCTTATTGTAAATCTCAGGCAAATTTTTTCATATTTTTACATACTTTTTCCTGTGGCCTTAAAAACCTTATGGATAGAAGCTTACATTTTAGTAAGAGATTGAGGCCAGCCTGGTCTACATGGCAAGTTCCAGGCCTCCTGCGGCTACAGGGAAACACAGTCTCAAAAAAAAAAAAAAAACCAAATAAGACAAAACAAAATGACCTTAAAGGGTTAGATGTCAGAGGACATTGTTGCTATTGTCATTTTAGCTAAGATGGAGAGAGTAAAAAAGCCCATAGTCAGTTAGAAAAGCTATTTTTTCCTTCCAGTTCCGTAGTCTATCAAGGGTTCCCAGTGGAACCTAATAAAAAGGACTTTTGGTTTTCCTAGCAGTTATGAAATATTTCCCCAGTTGTGGATTCCAGGTCCCTTTCCCTGTATTTTACAGTCAGTTCAGTCCAGAGAATGATTCATCCTCATCACGCTTTTGGTTTTGAATGAGTAAAAGTAGCAGATGGAGAGAAGCTGTAGACACATAGCAAAGCAGCCTCAGATCTACGCTCACAGCACCCGCCATCAATGATCTAAGGAAGCCCTATTAAAAATAATGCATTGGAATTACTGATTGAGAGACTCTTAGGCAAAAAATCTTACTATAGATATTTTCATATTGTGAAATAGACAATAGTAATGTGTTATGCCCAAGAAACGGCTCCCCAAGAACCACCATGGAATCTGGAGTGTATGCAAGAACAAAGAGCTTTTATTCCAGCTTAAGCCAGGACTCTCAGACCTCACCAACACAGTGGATCCATGCTGAGAGCCCCGAAAGGAGGAGTAAGAGCTTTTTATAGGGACAAAGGGAGGTGGAATTTTACTGTGTTATGTCTGGATTGGTTAAGAAAGCCTGCATGTGCCAAGCATATTTTAAAATGACTGGGTATGAATTGGATAATATGGGTTACAAAATTGGTTAAAAAGAGCTCTTCATTGGTGGGTTTCATCTCTGGGGCAAGAAGATGGAATGCATTACTCAAACCTACTGAAATGTGTTGACCGTTGCCCAAGTCCGGCCCTGACCCTTGTCTTTTGAAGCTTATCACAATGTGCTGGTCACTTCCTGCACGTTCGTTTCTTCGTTCTTTTAGGCTTGTGATCAGAGGCTTATTAGAAGGACAAAAATGGAGCTATCTTGGCTTCATGTGATATCCCTAAGCCAAGCATTTTATAGAAGTGAAAAGAGCAGTTAATCTATTGACATCAGGAACAGGGTAGGAATTTCTAAGGGCCTCATATTGTCCACACAAAAGGCATTTGCTGTTCTGTGAAACTAAAGGGAGCAAATGCTACTTGCTGAGGGATCAGAGACGAGGAAGGGAACCCAGTGGTTTACGTTGTACAGGAGGCTTGCTGTTAAGTCAAGTGATGACAGGCTGGACTCAAAGCCTTAATCTTCCTTTTAACCCGTCTAGAGTTTTCCAAACATGCCTTATTTACTTTGTTGTGTGTTTGGAACATGGACTGGCAAAAGACAGAAAGTATTTTTCTTTAGAGTGTTATTGGAGACAGAAAATTTGATTTTGGAAAGTTCCCCCTTTAAAATGTATAAGGTCACGGGTGCACAGCAATCTGGAGTCACAAGCAAGCAAGAAAAAATTGACAGTAGTATCTGCCTTTACTTGGTTCTAATTTGAGATCCATTTCTCCAGATTTGGGGTGACCAACTGCTTGAAAGCTTATGTCCATAATCAACTTGTTTGTGTGTGTCTGAAAATGGAGGCAGACAACTTGAGAAACTCAATTCATGTCTTTTTAAAATAAAAGATAAGGGGTCTCTCCCTTTTACTTACTCTAACTGGAGAATAGTACTATAATTTAGGCTTCCCCGAAGTGGCCATTTCTCACTGTCCCAAAGTGGATACTGAGGTGAGATTTTTAGGTAGAAAAAAGATCAGACTCTTTTCTCCAAAGTTTTGGGGTCTAGTTTTGCCCAGTGCTCAAGGGGGAAATTGTACCTTCAGAGGAGTTTTGGAGGCCTGGGGTCTAACCTTGACAAACCTCTGTTTGCTTCCCATTTCCCCAAACCCAATCCAAAGACTCTCTGGCTTCCTTAGGGAACTGTACTAGAGAGGGACAAAGGGTGAATCCTGTGCCCAGGGAGACAAAGGAAGCAGTTAAACTTGGCATTATTTAATTTTTATCAGGTGTTCATCAGCTCTAAAATGCCAGGAGGGGAAAAAAAACCAACCAACCATTTTCTTCTGTTTTCATAGCAGTTTTGGTCAGGCCAGCACAGCAACTTTACTTTCTGCACCAAATTGTTGAACTTGCTTGAATAACTTTCACACATTTTAAGCTACTTGCCACTGCCCCCCTCCGTTTTGATCTAAGTCACCAAGATAACCACAGAGGGGAAAGATAAGACATGGACAAAACTCCACTTCTAATTAGAGAATGCTGATTTTTTTTTTCTAACTGCCAGAGATTAACTCTCAGCACTCTTTGACCTTGGCTCCAGCAGGTGGCTGCCAGCACACAGTTCCAACCAGAAATAACTAGAAAAGCTCCTTTGCTCTCTGAAACATAGACACTAGAGCCCAAATTCAAAGTGAGAATTCCCTGTCAAAGAAAGGGAGAAGCAAAATTACCAGCCACTTTACGTTTTTATACATACAAATGTTTAAAAATATTTTATTTATTATTTTCATTTTACGTGGTGAGTGCTTTTCCCGCACGTATTGTTTTGCCTGCGGAAGTCAGAAGAAGGCGTTGGATCCCCTGGAACTGGAGTTATGGACGGTTGTTAGCTGCCATGTGGGTGCTGGGAACGGAACCTGGGTCCTCTGCAAGAGCAGTCTTAACTGCAGAGCCATCTCTCCACCCCTTATATTTTTCTAGTCATCAAATTCATCACTGCACATAGCCTTTGACATCATTGGGCAGTTCACCAGTTCACCCCCATGGGAACAAAGGTGGCCTTTCACCCATGTCCCAGCTCCGGGCTACAGAGACCCTATGTTCTCCCTCGCATACACTCCCTATAGGTCGCACACACACTTAGTGCAGCTCAGCGGGAGCTTAGAGTGTAGCTGCCATTGGCCAGGCAGAACAAAGTGGGTCTTCCTGGGCAGGGGAGCACTCTATCCTTTATCATCATGGACCAGGCTCCTGCCCTCAGGGCTGTGGTCTTGGCTTTGCACATTGAGCACAGGTGCAGTCTTGACCCCTGGTTCTCTGGCGTTCCAGCTGAGAACTCCTCCTCCTAGAACATCCATGTTCTGTGTTTCTTTTGGATAGATCCAGACAGAACCTCAGTTTCCTTTTGTTTACATTTTTATAGCCCTTCTAACGCTTTGGCCCTGAAGTCACATCTCTTTCTTGTGGGCTTACTTAAGCAGTTTGGGAAATTTGAAGGAACGGCAGCGAGGTACTCACAGCACAGCCCTAGAGACGTCAGCGGCTCTGAGCACTGACCCTGGGATTGCTTTGCTGGGAGACACTCAGGTACCCTAGAATGTCATGGCAGAGAGCAGACTGGGAGAGGCCCAAGACCCCATGCCAGCACAGCTCCGCATGAGGTGGATGCCGCCCTAGAACCCTCCAACTTTGTGTTGCATGTAAAATCCTGACTTCATTTAGTCCTGGGAGACTGTCACCCAGACCAGAGCCTGCCACCAGGTACAGAGCCGGCTGGAGCTCTGCCTGAATCCTCAGGGCCCGGCGGTTGCTGAAGTGTGTGCAGGACACACTGAGGGTCCCTTGCAGCGTGACCATCTTCCTCATCGGCTTCTATCTCCTCCATGCAACCTTCCCCTGGCCTCCCTCCTGGCTCTTTGCTCCTCTGTGTTTCTGAGGTCATCTCCCACATGACCCTTCACAACTCAGGACCTTGCTTTATGCTCCTTGAAACCCTCTAGGCACTGGGCACAGAGGTGTGGCTTCTGTCCTGAGAGTCCATAACGGGTCCAGGAGTTGCAATGGGTTCCCCCAAAGTACAGAAAGGCCAAGGCACAGGAAAGAGGCCTGACGCAGGCTCCCTGACTCCTTCCTCACTGCTCCTTCTCAGCCCGAAGTATCAGCTGAAAGAGAAGACAGAGCTTGCCGGCTCCCTGCAGACCCAAGCTGAGCCCTCAGTTCATGTCACCCCGCCTTTATCTCCCACAACAGCCCACAGAGAGCATGTGTTCTGTTCCTACAAAGGAGGAAACTGAGGGTCAGAAGGTGCGGTGACTACTGGGGTGAACAGCAGGGGGCTGTAGCCTCCAGCCCCTGGGCAGCATATCGCTCCTTTGCAGGGGTGCCTGAGAAAGATGTTGCTGAAATCTGGTGGGAGGGCATCATCATGTGAATGCGATACACGTCAACACATTGTGACTGGAAGTGAGTGGGCCTTTCCTCAGCCCCGAGGCCATGAAGGGGCCCCAGGCCTCAAATTGCTGAAGAGCTTCAGAGTTTGTTTTGCTTTTTGTACTGAGGATTTAATCAAGGAAGCCCCCAAAGTGCCCTAGCCCTGAGCCACATCTCTACCCTCCCAAACCTCCTGAGGATTCCGATGCGAAGTCCTGCTCAGAAGTCACTGAGCCGCACAGTCAGCTTGCTATACAGACGGGAAGCTAACCATCCTGAACTGGAATTTGGTCCACCTCCCCTGCTGTATGACTTTGGGCAAGAACCTGTACCTCTCTGAGCTTGTCCTCTGGAGATTGAAGAGTCACAGTGCCTGCTGCACAGGAAGTGGGAGGATGCCTTGGGCCAATGATTCCAAAGTGCTGACTCAGTGCTGGGCACATAGTGGGGCCCAGGGGACTGTCAGCTACTGTCATGGCTGGTAAGGACCAGCTATGCTTTCCTGTTCTGAAGGCCTCTGCTGCCCTCAGTCTCCTGACCTGGGTGAGGTGAGGGTGGGGCTCCTCATCTCCATCTGCTCCTCCCTCCCCCTCCCTTTTCTTCTTCCTCATAACAAACAACTTCACTTTAAAAGCCATCTGGAAGGATGGATGGCTCAGGCACATTTTATAGAATAAGTTTCCAGGGAGAAGAGCCAAGAAATTAAAGGCACAGCACGTGCAATTCTAGTCTCATTAGGCCCCATGACTCTGACTGTGAGGATGGTATTTCAGAGTTATAAGTTTATTTCTCACCCCATGGCCCGATGTTCTGGGCTGTGTTCTCATTTGTCCTCCTGGTCCTCATGTCTGGGTTTGATTTCCTCCCTCGGGATAAATCCCTCCTTCCCCATCTTTTACCAGGACAGGCTGTACCTGGGGCACTCCTGCCCTCAGGTCTCTCCTCTTCAGCACAGTCACTGTAAGGTTCTGGGTTCGAGAGACATAGCAGACAAAAGGGACCAAAGACTCCGCTGGGAGCTAACAGGACCCAGTTTATTAAGAGAAGACCAGATGGAACTAGTTTTTCCATACTCAGGAGTGGAGAAATGCTAGTCCTCCCTGGGGGGCTAGTCTCCCCCATCATGGGGTGCGGGCTCCAGGGAACTGGGCTGGCCTGCCTGGCCCCAGATTGGGATGGAGAAGCTGCCTCAGGGAGAGTGCGAGAGGCTAACTCCCCGGGAGAGCAAGCTCAGCCCACGAGAGGCTAACTCCCCGGGAGAGCAAGCTCAGCCCAAAGCCCAGAAGCTCAAAAGTCTGTAGCCCGCTCCTAGCTTTTATGGGAGGGGATTGGGGTCCCCATGACATCTGATTGATGCTTAAGGTAAACTGGCCAGGAAGCAGTCCCTTCTTACAGATGTTTGTGAATCCTGGGCTGGGAATCTTATCTGTTCAAGAAGTTGTAAAAGTCAATTCCTCTCTCAGATCTCTCAGACCCCAGCTCTGAGAGTCTCTGTTGGAATTGCCAAGGTGTCTGTGCTGGAACTGCTGGGGGAGGTTGGGGGTTCCAGTCACATCTAAAAGTCACCTCTCCTCCTGGGTAGGTGGCAGCCTTCTCTCCCTACAGGACTCTTAAGTGAAGGCATGTCCTCAGAGGTTGGAGCCAGTGGGTAGATGTCCTGATGCAGATGTGTCCAAAGTTGGGACAGGTGGAGGCCCAAAGACGAGTACTGAACTCCGGTCACTGGAGGTGTGTGTAGAGGACGGGTGAGCATTCTGCAGTAAAGACCCTCATGGGGCAATTAGCAAAGAGACTGGGAGACTTAGATGAGGTGTCAGATCCTCAGCTACTGGTTTACCCTTAACTTTGGTTTCTTCATCTGCAAAATCAGGCAACATGTCATGGAGATGCAGGATAGTGTGTACAGAGGTCTGAGTTCAGTGCCTGGCACAACTTGTAGTTCGTACATAGTGGAAGTCAGTATGTCCCTTGTGTAATATATGTGCAGCTCCAGAGTGCTGTGATTAAAGATCTCAGGAGGTGTACTCAGATCTCAGACTCAGGTACTTAATCATCTTCTAGTTATAGATCCCTCTCAGATTCTAAGGTTTAGGACGTTATGATCTGGGGGCTTCTGCTTACACCCGAGATGAACTAACAGGAACAAACCTTTCCTCCCATTTGAACAAAGGAGAGATGGTGGGAGTGATGTTTTGATGACAGTAGATGTCAGATGGTGGAGGACCATGATCTTGAGAAGGGAGGCAGTTAGCTGAGGCCCCTCAGCTCACTGTAAGGGGAGCATTTTCATGCAACAGCCTAGGGAGGCAGAGTCTGGCAAGACCTGGACTTGAGAGTCACAGGAGGGACGGCGACTGGCTGGCAAGGAAAAGCAGCAGAAAAGAGGACTGCACAGGAGAGGGAGCCCCAGAGATGCTCAGGGGTCCCTTCTAGGCCGGCTGGGCAGTCAGCCCTGTGCACTGTGAGAAGGATGTGTCAGGAAACCCCATTGGACTGTACTTGCTGGAGAGTGGCCTACACTGGCCTCAGTCAGGAACAGTGCTGGCCACTAGCTAGATCGGAAGGCCCTGGTCAGGGTGTTCAAAAGGGTCTTGTGTGTGCTGTAGGGAATAATGAGACAGCCATAGAATGATGCCCTGGGCTTCCTGGTACCTGTGTGTTAGATTTCTAGGGCTATGCAGTTTCAAGCTGTAGAACGCTAAGCCTCACAGGGCAGGAGGCCAGAGCCAGGTGCCAAAGAAGGAGTCTAGAGATAGCTCCTTCTGGGCCTCTGTGCTTTGAGACCCTCAGCTTTTGGTGGCTATCTGCAGTCCCTGGCTCCTCGCTTGTAGATGCATCACTCTAGACCCAGCTTCCATCCTCACAAAGGCCTCCTTCTAAGGGCTAGCCACAAACTCAGGTCCCTGGAGACCCTGACTTCATCTGAACCAACAACACACATCAGGCAATTTATAACCACCTGTAACTCCGGCTTCAGTAGAGCTAACACCATCTTCTGGCCTCCTCTGGTAGGCCATACTTCTGGCCCATACTCCTGAGTACACACACACAGACAGACAGACACATATACACATACACACACAAAATAAATATTTTTTCTTAAACGATCAATTTGTTTCCAAGCAATGTAATTTTACCCCAGGAAAAAAGTTCCAGAAATTTATAGAAATACAAAATACGTGGTATAAAGCAGGTAAAAGTCAAAATAAGTGACACTTTAGCAAAGGTTATCAGACATATAATAAGGCAAGAAAATACAGCTCAAGGTACAACGAGTGATTCTCAACTGAAATCAGCCCAGAACTGACACCAATATGGAATGAACGGCAGGAACATTGACAAAACTATTATAGAGTATTCCAGATGTTCAGAAAGTAGAGACATAGACATCCTTCAAAATCTTAAATTGAATTCTAGAGATGCACATTACGATGCCTGGGGTGTCAAATTCACAGGATGAAGATCAACTCAGGTCAAATATTGCTGAGGAAAAGATTGCTGAATGCGAAGATGGAGGAATAGAAATGATTCAAAATGAGATACGCAGGAAAGAAAGACTTGGGGGCGAGGATGAAGACTATTGATTGGAGACCACTTCAAGGGCCCTCACACACATACAAGTGGAGGTCTGAAAGGAGGAGGAAACGGTGTGGAAAAATGCTTTGAAGAAACAGTAGTCAAAGTGTTTTTTTTTAAATCTGCTGAAAATGTGTAAGATGTAGGTATAAGAAATACAAAGGAAATGGCAGGGAGGTTACTGCTCAGAGCCTGTAATAATGAACATACGCGAAAAGCCACCAAGAATAAAGACGCATCACACACCGAGGAAGAGAGGCTGGGGTGGCAGCTATGCAAATGAGGAGACGGTGGAACCGCATCTTCAAGGAAAGACTGTCGAAGTAGACTTCCTCCCCCAGAAAAGTGCTCTCCGGAATGAAGGTAAGATCAAGACACACAAAGGCTGAAAGGGTTAATCACAGAACAAACACTACAAGGAGATGACATGGGAAGTCCTTCAAAAGGACTGTGTTGTCATATGAATCAATGTGAAGGAATAAAGAGTCCCCAAATGACATCCACATTGGTAATATGTATTTGTCATTATTAACATCTTTGTGGTATGTGTGTGTGTGGGGTTGTGTGTGTTCTGCAGGGGTGTTTGTGTGCACGTGTGCATGCACATGTGTGGCGGTCAGAGCAGAACACTGGGATTTTGTTCCTTAAGTGCCATTTACCTTGCTTTTTGGAGACAGGGTCTCTCACTGGTGTGAAATTTGTCTGTTTGACCAGGCTGGATGGCCAGTGAGCCCCAGGGACCCTCCCTAAAGTGTCACAAGCATTCACCACCGCACCTGGCCCGTTTTTAAAAACATAAGTTTTGGGGCTGGAACTCAAGTTCTCATACTTGCAAGCACTGTGCTGACTGAGACATCTCTCCCCAGATGCGTTATTTACATCCTTTTAAGAGAGAATTAGCTATTTGAATAATAATAATAGTACAGTACGAGGCTTCTCTCTGTACAAGTAACAAAGGGCAAAAGCTGTGAGGAGAGAGGTAGAAATACGTGCTCTTGTAAGCTTCTTACCTGCACTGGAAATGCTGTTACTTCAATTGAAATTGGATGGTTCCATGCTAAATATATATCATATAGCCCTGGAGCAACCCCTATAATTGCCAAAAGGAAAGTTCCAGATAATAAGCCTGCAGAGGAGATCAGAGGGAAAATGAAAAACATTTAAAAGCAGACAAGAAGAGAGGGGGCGAGGCAAGGTAGAGATGGGTCAATAAAAAATAAATAGACTCAGCTTAAGCACAACCAGTCAGTAATCAGATTAAATGTAAATGGTATGAGCCCCTGTGGACAAATGGTAGAGACTGTCAGATTCGATTTAGAAAAACTCAAACCAATCATTCACTAATCAAACCAATCATGTCACTTCAAGTAACATACTTGAAGATCAGGCCTCGCCTGGCATGAGGGTGCATTCCTTTAGTCCCAGTTTTTGCGAGGCTGGGTCAAAGTGTGACTTCAAAGTGTGAGTCTGAGGTCAGCCTGGGATACATAATGAGTTCTGGGACATCCTGGACCACTGTAACACCCTGACTCCAGAAATAAAAATGGAGTGGTGAGACGGCTCAGCAGGTGCTGACTACCAAGCCTGAGAACAGGAGTTTGATCCCCAGAATCCACATGGTGGAAGGAGAGAACTGACTCCTGCAAGCTGTCTCTTGACCTCCACTCATGCACTGTGCTACACATGCACCCTCAAACACAGACACATAGTAGATAAAGAAATAAAAGAAGGGGGAGAAAACAAAAGAAAAAGGAAAAAAATACAGGCAGCAATGGATTGAGGAGAAGAGATTAAATAAAAACATTCTTCAAAGTTCCTCACAAAAGGACCAGGTAATTAATTTCTGTCTTTTACGCCTGTTCAAAATGTCTTTATGCCTCCGCTCCCCAGTCCTGATATTCCTAAATCCAGCCTGAGCTTCCACACCCTCCCCAGACCTCTCAAATCTTGAAGTGTGTCTTGTACTATCCCCTCCTTCAACACCTGACAGTCTTATTGAGATCCTGTCCCAACTTTAAGACCAAGGTCAAAGTTGGGCCTTGCAGGAATCCGGTTTTCATTCTCAAATGGGACGGCTGTTCTTGTATCTGTGTTTGGTTTAAATAACTATCACTAACTGACTCACTGTCCTTGGGGAGGACACCTCTGCTCTTCGTCCCTGCCAGACCCACCTCTAGTTTCCTTTTAGATCACCTTCCTTCTCTTTAGGAAGAAAAAAGCATGTGGCTGATTGGTCAGAAGTGACATACTGATGAGGCCACTGTAGCGCGTGGCAGGGCCTGTGTGTGGATACCTGATCAGGATGGCTGGGTCAGCAGCTCCTCTCTGTCATCCCTTCTCTTCTCTGTACATTAAGAGCAGGTCAGCTCTAGAGTCCCACAATAATGCAGCTGGGTTGGAGGAGGTGGAAGCCATACCCAGCCTCACCTTGGTTTCCAGGCCTGTCTCCAACATGGCACAGTCAGCACATGACCTAAGGATTCAAAAGAGTCCGTGCAGGCTTGGTTACACAGGAGATGGAGAGGGAGGGAGAGAGAAGGCGAGAGAGAGAGAGAGAAAGAGAGAGAGAGGTTTGGGTCTCTTCTAAGTGCAGTGGGCTGCTTGCACAGTGGCCTCACTTGGGAGCTTGTTAGAAAGGTGTGTTCTTAGATTCCCAGGCAGCTCTTCTGATGCTGATGCTAACAAGCTCCCAAGTGGCCTAGGTGTACACTGAGGTCCAAGGACAGGTGCAAGGCAACAGTCCTCACTAAGTATCAGCTTAGACCGAGGAGTCGTTGCTCTACTTACACCAAGAAAACTGAGGTGGGCGTTGATCACCGTGTGCCCCAGGCTGAGAACCCCTGGTCTCTGGCCCTGACGTCTTCCTGATGGCTGATATAGTTAGGACATAGTCAGTTAAGACCTCACATCACACTGAGGAAAGTCCAGCCTGGGTGCATCCACAGACAGCAGATCTGCTCTAAGAGACCAGAGAAATACAGTAAGTCCTGATTCTGGTGTTCATACAGATCTGCTAAGCGAGAAAGATGGAAACACACATGCTACAGGAGCCTCAGAAGTAAAGGACCCCAACCTTGAGGATGGAGCTCCAGGGAGGCGTCCTGAGGAGCCTGTGTGCTGGGCAGGGAGGGTGGAGTGCATGGGGCCTGCGGGTAGGTGATGGAGATTAAGGATCCCACAAGGCTCTTCAGCCTTTGTGAACTGACCCTTAGAGGGGGTCCATGAATGGGTAGGCATCTGACACCCACCAAGGCTAGTTGTTACCATTTTGCTCCCATTTTTTTCTTTGTGGTGCTGGGAGTGAAGATGGCACCCAGTGCTTTGCGGTGTTAGGGAGATGTTCTACCCCTGGGCTATTTACCCAGCCCTATGTTTATTTTTATTAGCAAGGAAGGTCATCACCATCAACATTATCACCTTCTGTATCACATTATCCTATCATCTCATCCTCTTATCACCATTATTGTCATCACCACCATCACCACTATCAGCAACATCACCACTATCAGCAACATCACCTTCACATCACCACCACTTCCATCACTATCACCATCACCATCACCACCAGCATCGCTGTCCTCATTGTCCTCGCCGTCCCCACCATCTGCATCCCCACCATCTCCATTCCCATGATCTCTATCTGTACCATCGTCTTCACTGTCATCACATAACTGGGCTCATGTTCCAATCAGTTCTTATGCATATGCTCCCACATCTCGATGTAAATCCCACTAATCAGTGTGAGGGATGATATGAGCCTGAAAGCTCACCATTTGGCCCTATAGGCCCCGCAAATTATTTCTATGCCATTCCTCTGGACAGAACCAGCAGAATTACTGGGGTCACCTGGCCATTTGGTCAACATTGACTTCAAGGGTCAGAGGGCAGACCATCATGTCTTGACCCAAAGACAGTTTGACAAGTTTTTTGAGCCCACTGCCCCTCATGCCCACTGGGATTTTCCTCCACAGGGCTAAGGAGGCCAAGAGCAACCTTGTTCCCAGCCTTTCCAGGGCTCTCCACTGCCACCCTCAGGTGTCGGAGTAACAAGCCTGTGTGTTATCTTCATGTTTCCTGAAATCATGTTTTATGATTTCATTTTAAATCCCCTAGCTGTCAGCCCAGAGCTTTCAAATGATACTAATGATGCAGTGATGGAGATGAGGCTTCAGCCAGCCAGCCCCAGAACTGGGCATGATGGGAAGGTAGGCCCTGGGGACAGATTGTGAGAAGAGCCTGGCCACTGGGCCTGTGTTTATTCCTGTCTGTCTATTTGGGCAGCTAGACCAGAATATCACAGTTTAAGCCTAGGAAGCTTAAACTACAGATAGTTTATTTCTTGTGGCCATGGCCTTTTATGTATGATGTGTTTAAACTCACCTGGTTGCTGTGCAGTTATGAAACAGGAAGGTGCCTCTTCATAGGAGGTAAAGATCAAGATCACTAAGAAAGGTCATTGATTGGCTTGAGGAAGCTGTGACTTACCTTGGGAAGGAGATTCCTGAGTCTTGGAGCTCCTGAACCCCATTGTCCTCTGAGACTCAGGGACGGGGGCCAGCACAGGAGCAGTGAGAGGAGGCAGCCTGTGAGTCTTCTTGAATCAGAGATCACAGGGACTGAATCCTCCTTCTAAGTCCCTGGACAGAGGTGAGGCGCCCTGTTACATGCCAGGCACTGAGCCAGGCTGGGACAGAGTCATGGGTAAACAGACCCCATATTTTGAGGAGAGAGAAGGTTGGGCTGGAGGCGTCAGTGATCACCCCCACATGGCATAGACCTCACTGAAATTTGGAATAGGGCTCTGGGAACGGGAGGAGATGATGGAGTGACTAACTAGAGGAGGGGTCAGATGTCACTCCAGGGGTGTTACCTGCAGCCTCTTCTTCTTTTCAATCTCCATCACCGTCGCCATGGTAAGTTTAACATGTCCGTTTGGCCAGGCCATGACACCTTGATGTTTGGTCAAATGTTAATCTGGACGTTGCTATAAAGGTAGTTTCTGACTGAGATTATGAGATTAGCATGTAAATCAATAGCTCACTAAGAAAGCAGGGTCTCTTCTGAGAGGTGGGTGGCCCTGACCCCATCAGCTAGAGGCATTAGGAGAAAACAGATCTGCTTCTCCAAAGAAGATGGGGCTACTCTGCCAGCAGGAGCAGTAGAAAGTCCTTAGGGCCTCGCTGAAGCTCAGCTCATCCTGGCCCCAGCCTGCTGACTATGACCACTGTGAAGATTTGGAACCTCTGGCCTCCTAATGGCATGAGAAGTTTCTTAAAACCATTCTCTCTCTCTCTCTCTCTCTCTCTCTCTCTCTCTCTCTCTCTCTCTCACACACACACACACACACACACACACACACCCTATGGGTTCTGTTTCTTGGCAGAGCCGAGTCATGAACCATATGGCCATTATCACGGGGATCATCCTAGTCATCACTACCACCATCATCCTGGGTCCCTGCTGAGGCCCTGGGGACTCCCAGTGCAGTGCTGTGTGGTGAGATCCCATGATCAGCAACACCCCAGGAGGTAGGAACTATCTCTTTTCTTGGAAGATGAATTCTGGGCAGCATGTGTGTGTTTCTGTGCGTGTGCATGTATATTTGTGTACGTGTGTGTGTGTGTTAGTTATTTTTCTGTTGCTGTGATAAAACACCATGACAAAGGGAACTTATAAAAGGAAGAGTTTATTTAGCTTATGGTTCCAAAGGGGCCAGAGTCTACCATGGAGGGAGACAGGGTGGTAGAGGTGGCTGGAGCAGGAGCAGAAGCTACGTGCTCACTCTTTCAAGCAGGCACAGAAAGCAGAGAGGGACTGGAGATCCAGCAAGGCCTAAGAACTCTCTAAGTCCGCCCCCAGTGATGTGCTTCCTCCAGCAAGGTCACACCTTCTAAGACCTCCCAAAACACCACCACCAACTGGGGTCAAAATGTTCAAATACTTGGAGCCTATGGGGGACATTCTCATTCAAACTACAATAGTATGTATGTATGTATGTATGTATGTATCTAACTTGTCTCCAGCTCTGATACTGGGTCCCATCCCATATAGTTCCCTAACTGCCCCACCTGAACGTTACAGACCTCCTAAGAATGGTCCCCACATCAGACACCTACAGAGCCTGTCTGAAGATTGTCCCTTGATGACCTACATTTGGATCTCTAGTGAGCAGGGGCTATATCTGCACTCAATAAAGGGATGAGGAAACTCAGTCATCAAGAGACAAAGTTGGAGCTGGAGAGATGACTCAGTGGTTAAGACCACTAGCTACTCTTGCAGAGACTTGGTTCAATTCCCAGCACCGACATGATGTTAAAGACAACAGTCTTTAACTCTAGTTCCAGTGGATCCAACGCCCTCTTCTGATTTCCGCAGGCATTGCACGACACAGGTGCACCTACCTACATGCAGGCAATACACTCATACACATAAAATAAAAATAATAAATAAAATATTTTAAGAGACTAAGTCATGCGTCCAAGGTTGTACTGTCCCATACTGATGGACCAACTTCTCCACATCCCACAGCCTCATCCCTATAGGTGCCGCAAAGACCTTGAAATAATCCATTCCTCTCCATCCACTCAAAGGGAAAACGAGGCCCGGAAAGGGCGAGTGGCTTACACAAGGTCACACAGCATAGTAGTAACCAAATAAGACTCTTGATTTTTTTTCCCAGGGCTCCTCTATCTCTAGGCTACTCTGGTCACCTCCTTAGGCAACAACAAAGAAATGACCCAGAGATCAGAGGAAGCCAGACATGGGAGAGCCCAGCAGCTCTGGAGGGAGCCAAGGAGGGGTGGTGTTCACAGCAGCTGGCACCTCGGGGCTCCTTGTTGCTGCTCAAATGCCACTCACAAAGGCTTCCTTTGAAAGTGAAAGTCAGAGCAGAGCGAGCAGGTTAGTGACGGTTGTGGCCGGCGCTTTATTAATTAGGCATCCTGAATACATTAAACCTGGGTGTTTAATTTAGATTTATAGGGATAATTTGGATTTATGAGGCTAGCTATCAAGCATTAAGTACAGAAAATGCCTGTTGGTTTCATGGGCGACATTTACTGAAGCACGTGAATGAAAATTGGAGCGTTTAGTTTAATCGTCTCCTGTTAGCTCAGAGCTTCAGGGGACAGCTGAGGAGACGTGGGAAGTCTGGGGTGGGGCTTGCATCTCGCAGGTATGGGGTCTCCTGGAGTGTAATCCTGTCCTCTTCTTGGTGGTCACTTCATAGATACAGATATTCTTCCACAGAGAAGACAACACCCTCCTGCCCACATCCTTACAGCCTGGACACCGGCAGGCGGAGCCTCTGGGCCTGAGTCCTGCTCGGGTTCTGCCACTTGGGGGCCTGTGGCCTTAGGAGCCACTCTCCTCTCTGTGCCTTCCACTGGAGAGGCTCTGATGAGCTCTGGATGCCCCTTCAGCGTTGATATTTGGTGAATCAGGGCCCATTTCTGCCCGGGGATGGCTACTTGGTTCCTTACCCACTGATGGATGCTGTGGTCATGACATCTGCATCTGTCTCTCTATCACAGCCCTCACCCTTCCTTGCATTTCTGTGCACATGGTTCCTCTAAGGCCATAGTTCCATAGCCACAGGGAACCAAGCTGCAGAGGAGTTTAGACCAAAGGGAGATGATAGGACAGAAAGCTCAGGCTGTCCCTGGGAGAGTCAGGATTCAGGGGACTCAAGAGGCTGGCTCCCAGCAGAGAGCTGGACACAATCATTGGTTTCAGTGAATCCTGGGGATTGGAGATTAAGAGACATCTGCTTGACAACCCCTGATTTTATAGGGGCCCTCCACAAGGCCACCTGGCTTCATGGTGATAGATGGGAGAGCCTCAAGCTGTGCCCAGATACACAGGCAGTGACCCTAGAACTACATGTGACTGTGGTTTTGACTTCTGTTGGGGTCTCCCTTCTGACCCTCATCCTGGCCTCCTATGGGTCTATCCCATGGTGTTTGCTGGTTCACAGGGATTCCGAGAAGGATGGCACAGGTCAGCAACTCCTGGAGTCAGGGAAAGAAGGCTCTTTCCAGATTCTTGGAGGTCACTGGACATTGAGTGCTTGGTGACTCAGAATGTAAAGGAGTTGACTGTGGGATCAGTTCCCAGCCATTGCCTTGACTAGCCCCTCCTCTCCCCGACAATAAAAGTCCCAGCACCTCACTGGGCAGGTGGGATGATTCTGGGGCTATTTACTCTGAGCACCCTGAATGGATGCTGGTGAATGGAGCATCCTCCTCCCGTATCGCATCCTCACTCCCTTCCAGGGCTGCCTGCGCCTCCCATACAAAGACTTACTTTCATATCCTTCCCTCCAGCTCTGCTCCTGGGGGAAGCCCCTCCCTTCAGATCTCGGGTCTTATTCCTACCACACTGGCCATCTCCTCACACTGCTAGATCTTTCCTGGGAACCAATGTGGCTCCTCACCTCTGGCCATCTGCCTGCCCAGGCAGAGTGGACAAGCAGGTATAGGTGCTGTTCCAAGTTGTGGCCACCAGAGGACAGTCCTTCCTGTCCTCCCTCCCTCTTTTCTTCCTTCCCTTCCTCCCTTCCTCCCTCCTTCCTTCCTTTCTTCCTCTCTTTCTTCTGTGTGCACATATTCATGCTTATTCATATGCACGTGGGTGTGGGTACACATACATGTGTGGGTACTCAGGCTTATGGAGGTCAGAGTCAATCTCCCTCAATCACTTCTCTATCTTATGTTTGAGGTAGGGTCTCTCATAGAACCTGGCATTCACCAATTCATCCAGACTGGCTGACTATCACGCCCCAGGAATTCTCCTGTCTCTGCCTTCCGAGTGCTCAGATTATAGTCGCATGTTGCAGTGCCCAATTTTTACATGGCTGCCAGGGATCGAACTTGGGTCCTCAGGCTTGTGCAGCAAGCCCTTTGATGTCTGACTTATCTCCCCAGCCCCTTGCAGCCTTTCAGCGACGCTCCTGAGGAGGGCCGCAAAAGTCTCAGGCAGGTATCAGGAAGGGCCAGCACCTCCTCAAGACTCAGTTTTGTTCTTTACCTGATTTGTCACAAGGCACCTTCCAAGTGGCCACTGGTGTGAATACAGAGGACACAGCAAGGGGTTGGGGCTCAGCTGTGTGCGCAGCCTGTGCACACGACTTCTTTATACTTTCAAGGTCTGCTGGAGCGCTCGCCTTTACACTTTCCGTTTGGTGACAGATTCCCGCTGCAGGTGCTCAACTCTGAGGTTCAGTGGGTCAGGACACGTGAGGTTCACAATAGGTATTCGATGTCTTGGGGTCACTTGACACCCCATGAAAAACAACTACTTTGGGCAGTATGCAAAGATTTACTCCAGTACCCTGTGGGTCTAGGTGCTGGACTTCTCACAGGTTCCATGGCAACTCTACTTGTCACAGTTGATGCTCCCTCATGAGGCCCAGTGGTAGAGCAAGCGACACAGCAGCCTAGACTTCCTGAGGGGCCTGTCTTGGGTCCTGCTTAAAATCAGCTGCTTTACAGACATGTAAAACATGTATCTAACATGTTTACTACAGCACTGGTTGGGGTGGGGATGGGTGATCTTGGTGATCTATGGTTGCTTCCAAAATCCAAGGGAGCCCACTGAGCACAGAGCCTCTTAGAGGAAGCCACGCGGGCTGTTTGTCATGGTCTGGGAAGATAGACATATATCCTGAATGCTGGGCTTCTAGAAACTTCACGAAGGGCTGGCAGGATCTTTGACAGGGTCCCTCTACCATCTAGTGCATATGTTTCTGAATGCTTCTCAGAGCTATCTCTTCCTCTCAGCAGGGCCAGTATATGTGATGTCATTCTGGTGACTACGCACGGTATCCTCATGACTCTAAATCAGGTCCGTTTAGTCTAGATTATGGCCTCACAAGAGAGTTGACACAGCATTGAAGCAGGACAGGGCATCCTGCTGTTCCTGTTTCCAGTTAAAGCTTTTGGTCTTTGCCAGGTGCATAGCTGCCTACAGTTCCTGGAAACTGAAGGGATTTTCCCCTCTTGGAAAGACCTACATCTGGAGTATCAGGTGCCCTGGGAGCCACAGCTGAGCAGGCTTGTAACATCCATCCCTACCACTCTCCAAGTTCATCCTGCTCTGCACAGGACACACAGGTAGGTGAGATGGAAAACAGAAAGCGTGGGGAGAAAAACCTCAGCATCTGTCACCAGAGGATGCCAGCAAGGGAGGGCCTGAGCACTCAACAGAGGCAGAAGATAAAGGGATTGGGTCTTGAGGCCCTGGGAGGGATCTGGGGGTTGGAGGGTCTCAGATTCACCTGACTTTTCAGGATCGTTCTCAGTTAATATCTTGTTGATTTCCACTGTGGGGTTTGGCAAGGCTGGGAGTTAGCCACGGGCCTGGGTGGCAATACATAGTGGATTGAAATGGGGTCTGTCTAGGAGGATCACTGGGTTTTGCTGGTCACTGGCATAGTGCCAGGTTCAGCAAAAGACTCTGCCTCAAGGAAATAAAGAAGTGATACAAGTAGCCCGTCACTCCAGGCAGACTCAGGAAATAATGGAATAATCTGGGTGTCTCTGAATATGGTGAATCTCAGGTCTCAGTTTCACAGCGGTGAACTCAGGCAGCCATCAGCCTGTTCAGAATCCCACCCCTTAATGCCCCGTCCAGAGGGCATTCAGGAAAGCAGACTGCAGGGGCACATGGATGCTGGTCACAGATGGGCTGAGGGAGCAGAAAGGGGAAGAGAAGGCAAACTAAAGATTGGTGAGACGGAGCCAGCCACTACCCCGGAGTCCTGGGGGTTAAGGGTGAGCCAAGGGAAAATGAGAGTACCTGTTGTGACTCTGGGGAGACAGGCCACCATGACTGCTGCTGAGGTAGCTGCTATCCAGTCACAGGTCATGGCAAAGAGAAAAGCGGATGTTATCCCCAACCTCTGAGTGCCCAGTGTCTGCCAGCTCATCCTGCCATCAGAAGCTAAGGGAAATTCAGCAAAGGCAGCCTGGCAAATAGCTGTAGGGCTCCAGCATCCCCCAGAAAGGACTGTCAAAGAGCAGCCAAGAGACACTGGACAAATGGCCAGTCCAGAAGCTCAGCCCTTGGCCTTTGTATGCGTGTGATGCTGAGACTATTTGGCCTTCTTCACAAAGTGTTCCCGTTCTTGACCAAGGATTAGAGACAGAAACATGAAAGGGGCCCAGCATGCCCTTCTCCCCAGTCTCTTCCTCTCTGGCCTTGAACAAGGGCCTGGGGCCTCCAGACTCCATCTTCTTATCTGAGGTACAGGGGTCTGGGCTGAAATAAGCCGTGTACAGCTTTCCATACAGGAGACAGGCAGATTGAATCTGGAAGGAGGGACCCTGAGGCTCTGGCTGGGCCTGGGCTGGACCCCACTTCACTGGAGAACGGGCTTGAATGTCAAGTCTACCACACTTCACACCTCAGCCCCTTAATGAGAGTTCTCTATCTTCAGACTTACGTCGCCCCTGGCAACGATGATCTAGCCTCTGTTCCCTTTGATGCGGTGGCTCTACACACTGCTCACTGGACAAAAAAATTGCCACGGGCAGCCGTGCTCCGCACACTGTGGTCTGGGGAAAATAGGCCTTTCAAATTACAGCCATCATGAAGATTGGATTTGTAAGCCCTGGGATCTTGCCAGACCTGAGTGCTGGAGCTGTAAGGATTGTTCTGTTTGGGCTGAATTATAAGTCCCAGGTTGGAGCTCAGGTCCAGGTGGCACATGCTGAGGGGCCCAGGAAACTGCAACTGAGTGGTTCCTAGGGAAGGGTTTCTGATGTCCTACTCTATCTTGGATTAGTCTGTTGGGTTCATTGGATTCTCTAAGATTATTTCCTCCTTTGCGAAGTATTTTAATATTTTTCGTGGTCTGTTCATGTGCTGTTTCTGTCCCCACTCTTCCTGGGTTCCCCAGACTGTGGGATTTAGACACTGCTGTTTCTGTTGAGGGTTTTCCTTTTTTTTTTTTTTTTTTTTGGTTAGACAAAGTCTCATTGTAGTTCAGGCTGGCCTTGAACTCACTAGTAGCTGATGAAGACCTTGAACTTCTGGTCCTCCTCCTTCTACCTCCCCCCGATGTTGGGATGACAGGCATGTGCCACCATGCCTAGCACGTCCAGAGAGGATGTCAAATATCCTCTTTGCCTGCCCCATGAACAGTTCCAGCAGGACATGGGGAGGGAGTGAGACATGCCTCCCGTTCAGAGGGCAGCACGAGAGGATACAAAGAAAGGACATCTCCGAATCGGAGTCGAACCCCTGGATCCAGTCACTCCTGAAGCAAGTTAATTTTGTCCTTCCCTGTTCTTGTGATCCCCAAACTCCCTTTTTCCTTTGGCCAATTTGAATTAAGTCTCTGACAACAGGGTCCTAGAGACACAGCCACTTCTGTAGGGGTGTTGGGACTAAATGAGGCTTGAAGCAAAGGGCTTGGAGGAGTACATGTGTGCAGAGGGAACACTGGCTTCTCTTCCTGCCCTGTCACAGTCATTGATGTGTTTTTCCTTCCATTTATCACCTGCAAATCCTGGATGGAGTGGGCTCCACCTGCTGCGGTCCCAGTGACTGGCCGCCCTGCTATGGTTTGGATGTAAAATCCCCATTCACTCATGTCTTTGAACATGTGGTCCCAGTTCTGGTACTGTTTCGGGAGATCGTGGAGCCTTTGGGAGGCAGAGCCTCACTGTAGAAAGTGAGTGACTGGTGGGCTCACCAAGTTGGATTTGGTCACCGTTCTATTACAGCAATAGAAAGCAAACTAGGATAGGTGACAACACTGTGGCCACACTCTGCTCTGACCTGTCTGTGGTTCACAACCACTACTCCAGTCCTCAAGTGCTGCTCCTCCACATCTCTAAGTCCCTGACCAGCCGCCAGTCCCTCTTCCCAGCAAATAAACCATCTCCTCCCCACTTTGGAAAGAGAGAGCTCAGAGTCTACCCTTCTCTTCACTGGTGACTCTGGCTATGAGCTTTTACCATTGCGAGAACAGGACTCTATGAAGAGCCAAGAACACTTGTCCTCTAGCTTCATCCCCCTGCCTCTGAAGGACCTGTTCACAGCCCTCCCCACGGTCTCAGGCCATCTGACCTCTCCATATGCACACTGCTATGTGAATTTCCCCATATGTAACCCTAGGATAAATCCTTCCCTTCACCTCCCTGGGCCCTGGAATATCTCATTTCTTCCTCTGACATCCACACGCTTCCAGGAACAGGAGGGGAAGAGGCAGAAGTCAGAGGCAGTAAACACCCACACATCCTGCAGGGGCTGACTCCGAGTCATCCCCTGCTCAAGGTCAGGGGAGAGCTCCATGCCGGATAGGGGCCCCGTTACCCATGGCAGACATCATCCATGGCAGAGCTGACTTCTCTGGCCAGTCACTGTTTCCCCATCACACTGCTGGGGTCTCCTCTCAGATACACTGCGGGCAGACTTCAGAGCCTGCTCACCTGTCTCCCCCAGGGAGCCCGAGGCTCCTCCTCCTGCCCCTTCATGCCGCTATTCCTAGTCTTGGGGCAGATTTATACTCTCTGAATTGAAGGTGAACTCCCCTCTGCTTCACAGTCCCCAACACTACATATGGGTGGCCAGGGAGAGCTGTTGAGTGAATGGCTCCAGGTGATGACACTCTCAGGACCATTGTTTGCTGGTGGCAGGCCTCCACAAAGCAGGTATGGCCTGTCCCTGCTGCCCTCCCTGGCCCACTCTGCCTTTGGTCTCTCTCTGTCCTCTGTTCAGAACATTTTCTGCCAGGAGAAGTCCTCAGACCTGGAAGCAGCCTCAGCAGCAGATCCCACTTTGGCTAAGGAAAGGTTGCAGGAACACTTTACATGCTGTAATTCAATGTCGCCTTCCAGCACATGTCCATTTGGGGTGATGAATTTGTTCCCGATGGACTCTGGGGCTCCTTCTGAACATCTACGTCCGACTCCTAATGTGAGAGTCCCCAGGAACTAGTGATTTTCACAAATCAACTCACTCAGCCAGTATCTGGCCCTGCAGCCAGCAGCAGGAATTAAATCTCTCTGGGACATGAAGTAGGCTGCCAGGTCAGGCTGTCATATGGACACTGAGTCACCTCCAGTCTTGAAACCCTGGGGACTGAGGATACTCTGGGCACATTTTGGGGTTTTTGCTAAAATATCTTTCCCTGGTAGCAGATATAAACAACACTTCTTCAAAAGGTCCTAATGACCAACCGAGGTACCATTCTACCAAAATTCACCTTAGGGAATCAGTGAGTTTATTGGGCTGACTTACAGAGCAGTGGGTGAGGGGTTACTCCCAGAGTGTGGGTGCTCCTTCCAAAGGCCACAGTTGAAAGTCTTCAGTCATCATGTTTGATGGCTTCCTCAAAGCCACATAGATGGGGATGGAGGCCCCCACGCCAACCCTTCCCCAAGATCAGGCGCACTGACGTCAGAATTGCCTGCAATGTATTGGAAAGTGTGGCTGAATGCTCAGGTGAAGGGCCCATGAATCCCAACCCCTTTTATGAGGGGAGGTCAACTGTGAACAAGCCCAGCTATGATGATCATTTGCAAGCCCGCCTCTGAACTCCTGAAGATGGTATTTGTTTGGCTCAGAGGGCAGTTTTCTTGTTAAAGGTCATTGTACAGTTGAGGCAATGGGGGCCCAGGGCAGCGAAGGAACAGCCTTCCTAGGACACACATCAACACGCTGAGTCAGAGGCAGCCCTGGGTTCGGATCTTGAATCTAGCGGCCCTGTCCACCTTCCCCAGTGCTCTGAAATGCTGGCACATGGAAACACAGAAAACATACATTCTAGTTGCATTTCTGTTGCTGTGATAAAATACTCTGACAAACAGCAATGTAGGAGAAAAGGGGGCTTATTTTATCTCACAATTCCAGGTCCATCATTCCAGGGGGCTCAAAGCAGCAGGAGTCTGGAGCAACTCGTCACGTCACATCTGAAGTCAAGAGCTGAGAGAAATAAACGTGTGCATGTTCGCTTGCTTGCTTGTGGTCAGCTGGATTTACCCATTCATCCAGTTCAGGAAACCCTGCCTAGGGAATGGTGCCACCCAGAGTGGACTGGGTCTTCCCACATGAATTAACTTAATGAAGGCACCTCTTTCCCCAAGACATGTCCAAAGGCCAACCCAATGTAGACAACCCCTCTTTAAGACTCTCTTTGCTAATGATTCTTTATTGAGCGAAATTTACAGTTAAAGCTAATCATCACAGTACCCTGACTAGCTTAGGCTGTGCTGTCTGGGAATTAAAGACACTGGAATCTGGGGATGGCATAGCTTACCCCATGAACCCCGACTTCTATTGCCCCTGGATGCCTGTAAGTAACAGAAACGTGAAGGAAAAAGAGGCAGAACAAGAGCTGAGGATGGGGAGGAGTGCTGTGAAATACTGTCTTTTGGGGGCTGGAGAGATGGCTCAGTGGTTAAGGACACTGATTGCTCTTGCAGAGGACCTGAGTTTGAATCCCAGCACCCACATGGCAGCTAACCACTGTCTGTAAAAAACAGACAGACAGTAAGGGGGCCTGACACCCTCTTTTGTCCTCTGCATGCATGGGTGTACTTACATGCATGTAGGTAAAATACACACATATAATAGAAATAAAATAACTTTATATATATTATATATAATCTATCTATCTATCTATCTATCTATCTATCTATCTATCTATATGCCGTTTCTGGACATGACATGACATTCATGAGCACAATAGCACTTCTGAGTTCACAGTGAATGTGTTACCTGCACAAGATCAAGTCAGTTAAGATTCCCACAGACATAGAGGAAATGATCCCCAGACCCCACCCCTTACTGAGAGGAAAAAAAAACCACATAAAGCTAGGAAGGTGAGGGGAGGTGTTGGGGGAATACCGTGGACTGGAGAGAGGAAATGTGAGGTACATAAGATATTAAGTGTTTAGATGCAAAATTCCCAAGCAATTAAAAAATACTTTGAAATAAAGATTAAAAAAAGAGAAATGCACAAAGTCCTCATGAGGGATTAATGACCTCTCTGGGGTGAGTTCCTGATAAAATAAAAGGTCGTGGCCTGGGCCCTGACACCCTTTAAACCCTCTACGTCTCTGTCTTTCTCTTTCTCACATACATGCACATCATATACCACACACAGTACACACATCACACCATATATGCATATAACTATATCACACACCACACACGTCACACACACCTAAATACCACATACCGCACATATATCACATACCTCATACATTATACACACATCCAACACACCACATATATCACACATACCTAACAAATTACACACCACACATATGGCACACATGCTTAACATACCACACTATAGATACATATTTCATAAACACTACATACATACACATACATCTAGCACCACACACATACCATATACCACAGACCACAGAGATATATACACAAATCATACAAATACCAAACACACCACACACCACACAAAACATACATCACACATAGCACATACACACACACACAGAAGAGGATCCCCCAAATCCAAAGATCCTCAAGGGGCATAAAACTTCCTTTTCTGTCCCACAGAGGGACAACTGTCCTTGTCTTGTCTTTCTGGCTGTCCCACCCCACAGCCTTCCTGTAGGTCTGTCCTCTGAACAGAGGGATTCCACTGCTGGGTCTATACTCTGGGGTATCTGGCAAGCCATGATAAACTTTTTGCGTTCCTGCACTTTTCCGCAGTGACTGGTGTTTTCTATTGGTTCTCCCCATCCCTACACCCACCTTTCTCTTAGTCTCCCTTCTCCCTTGTGGCCCTTACTTGGTCTGAAGTGCTTCCCATGGGGGCCTTGATGTGACTTCTGTAGTGACTGTGGCATCTCCATATACTCACTGGCCATTTGTGTCTTTTCTTTGGAGAGCTGTCTATTCAAATTCTATGTCCATTTTAAAATCGGGTTGTTTTTCTCTCGTATGTCTTTCAGACACGAACTCCCGCTCAGACAGATCTATGTGCGGTCTTTCTGGTCTGTGTTTTCACTTCCGTGGCAGTATCCTTCAGTGCACACAGGTTTTTAATTTTTATGAAGGCCAATTATAGATGCAATTATTTTCTTAATTTCATTTCCAATTGCTGGTTAGTGCTGGACAGGAATCCACTTACTTTCTGTTATTGATCTTGTAAGCTGCAGCTTGCAGTTTATCAGGACGAATCTTTTTCTGCCTTCCTTGGAGTTTCCTAGACAGTCGTGTCATCTGCAACAAGTTGGCTCTTTCCTTTCCTACCTCAGTGTCTTCTATTTCTTTTTTATCTGCTGATTCCCCTCCCTCAAACGCTGGGGATGAACCCCAGTGTTGTGCATATGCTATGCAGGCCTTTTCACTATTGTGTGTGAGGTTAGCTGTGAAATTTCCATAGATGGCTTTCAGGCAGATGAGGGCCAGCCTGTCTGTGTCTTGTCTGTTTTCTTTTCTTTCCTTCTCTCTCTCTCTCTCTCTCTCTCTCTCTCTCTCTCTCTTTCTTTCTCTCCTCTTCCCTTCTTTCTTTCAGAGAAGGGTGTCAGATTCTGTCAAATGCCTTTCTGATTCTATGAACATGATCATACATGACCATATGAATTTTGTTCTTTATTCTGTCAGCCTGCTGTGTCCCATTGCTCAATTTCCAAATATAAAGCCAAGCTGATATTTTCAGGTTAAGCTCTGTTGTTTGAGCTGCATGGCCCTCCTACCTTCTGTTTGCTGGTATTTTGTTGGGGAAATCTCATTTGAATCAGAAAAGACATTGTCCTGTAGTTTTCCTCAATTAGAACTACTTTATCTTGTGTGGTGACCAGGATCATCCTGGTCTCAGAGCTTAATGGACAGAATTTCCCTGACCCTTTTCTTCTGTTTCATTGATGTATTTGCCCTGGTGAAAGAGATGTTTCATGGTCCTGATGGTTAGTATTGATTGTTAACTTGGCAAGCTCTAGAATCACCTAGGAGACACACCTCCTGTGAGGCATGTCTGTGAAGGACTGTCTAGATGGGGTCAGTTGAGGGAGAAAGACCCATCTGTATTGTGGATGGCACCAATCCACAGACTGAGATCTCAGACTAAATAGAGAGGATTTGAATGCAAACTGCTTCTGGACTGTGGGTGCAAGGGGGCCAGTTGCCTCAAGCTTCTTCCGCCAAGCTTTCTATGCTAGTTAGTTTTTGTCAGCTTGATACAAACTGGAGATACTTGGGAGGAAGGAACCTCAACTGAGAAATTTCCTCCATCAAATTGGACTGTGGGCAAGTCTGTGGGAGATTTTTCTTGACTGCTGGTTGACGTAGGAGGGCCCAGCCCACCGTGGGTGGACCCATCACTAGGCATGTGTCCCTAGGCTGTATAAGAGAAACAGCTGAACAAACCAGATGAAGCAAGCCAATAAGCAGCTTTCCTCCAGGATCTCTGCTTCCTGTCCTGCCTTAAGTTCCCGCTCTGACTTCCCTCAGGGAAGGACTATAACCTGAGAGTGTAAGATGAAACAAACCCTTTCCTCCCCAAGCTGGTTTTGGTCAGTGTGTTATCTCAGCAATACAAACCAAACTAGGACACTATGCTGGATGGTTCAGTTGTCAACTTGAAATACCTGTCTAGAGGGAACCTCAATTGAGGAATTGTCTCCATTGGATTGGCCTGTGGTCATGTCTATGGGACATTTTCTTGATTGTTGAGTGATGTGGGAAGGCTAAGCCCCACCGTGGTTGGTGCCACCCCTGGGCAGGTGGTCCTATATTATATAAGAAAGCAGGCAGAGCACAGGCTAGAAGAGCAAGCCTGTAATCAGTGTTCCTCCATGGTATGTGATCCAGATTCCTGCCCTGAACTCCCTCTTTGGTTTCCCTTGATGATGAGCACTGTGCTTGTAAACCAGATAAACCCTTTCCTTCCCAAGTTCGTTTTCATCAGTGTTTTTATCACAACAGTTGGACGCAAACTAGAATAGACATCTTCCCTTCCATGTTGGACTGTGTAAGGTTTGGTTCGCGAGACTCAGGAGTTGAGGAACCCTAGCTCGCCATCTTGGGGGACCAGGCTGGTGTGAATAAGGAAGCTAGCTTGGCTTAACTTCTCCAGATTGGGATGAGGATGCTAGCCCAAGCCTAGCTGGTCAGTAGACCTTATATGGGGCGGGGGTCCCCATAACATCTGACTGATGTTCAAAGGACATAGTTAACACCTGGTATCAGGAAGCTGCAAGTCAGTCCCTTTTCATAGATGTTTGTGAATTCTGGAAGTCTGACTGGAGTCGCCAAGGTATCTGACTGTCCTGAGTCCTGGAACCGCTGTGGGGTTTCCTTTTAGTCACACCTTACAGACTGTACCCTCAAACTATGAACCAAAATAAACCTCTCCTTCTTTAAGTTGCATTTGTCAAGTATTTTTCCCAGAAATAAGAAAAGTAACCAGGACAGAGACTTACACCACCTGGGGCTTTGATCTCTCCTCTGCCCCCCAAATGAATGTGTGCCCCTCTCCTGTCTCTAGGGGCCACTTCATGGAGCACCTAAGACTGAATTCCCCCTGCCCTCAACGCTTCTCTTCCCTGACACTCCTCTGTGCCAGCACCAGGAGCTGTTTTCTAGACAGATATTCCTATCGCCTCTTCTTTACCCCTCTGCCCATCCTTCTGCAAGGACATGCTTCCACATCTGTGTGATCACAGAGCTTCCTCTAACGCCCTCAGTATGGCCACCACCTCAGTCCCACCAGCGAAGCTTGTCACTTGATGACTGGTGCATCATTTTCTGACATGCAGAGGCTGCAGTGAGCCCAGGGGTCACTGTCACAGGAGGCCTTCTGTGCCTGAAGATCAAGGCCCAGTAGTCTGTGGTTCACCCTTCCCACCCTGGAGCATCCCACACTGTGTCCCAAATCTCAGCTCCTCTCACATAAAAGATGGTGCCTGCGAAGATGCCTGGGCCCTGGCCAAGGGTTCTTTGTTCCCCAAAGGGAGAAGGCTGTATGGGGCCAAGATGGGGATACCTTCCTGGGCATCCACTGTACTGCAAAGTAAGGAAAATGCTCAGATTTTATATGAAAACTGTAAGGTCTGAAAGGACCCTCCCCCCCAGTGGTTCCAGGACTCAGGACAGACAGCACCTTGGTGACTTCTAGAATTCACAAGCATCTGTGAAAAGGGACTGACTTGCAGCTTCTTGATACCAGGTGTTAACTCTCCTCTGAACATCAGTCAGATGTTATAGGGACCCCCTCCCCATATAAAGGCCTACCAAGCAGCTAGGCTTTGCCAGCTTCCTCATTTCTTGAGACCTCGGGATACCAGTCTGGTCCCCCAAGATGAGCGAGCTAGTCTCCTCATCTCCCTGGGGAGGCTAGCCCCAGGCTAGTTTCTTCTACTCCTGAGATCTGAGGAGGCTAGCCTGGGCTAGCTTTCCTCATTTCCCGATCTGGGAAGCTAGTCCTATGCCCTTTTATAATAAACCAGTCATGTTAACGCCCTGCGGAGTCCATTTCTGCTGGGTCTTGCGAACTAAATCTTAGAAAACCTGGCAGGAAAATGCTGGGCTGAGAATTCTCAGGCACTGCTCTGCCTGTCTCTCCCAGGTAACATTCCCACCTCATCCACTTTCACCTCTTTCTTCCATGCCTGACTCTTAGACCTCAAACACAACTTGTGCACATAGTACACACACACACACACACACACACATACACACACACCCTTCTGGAACTTCTGCTTCTCTTCATGATACTCCATGGGCTCCTCTTAGTCATCCCCCTCTGTCGCCCTCCCATCTCTGGCCAACCTGCCTGCTTAGAATGGTCGCCAGCCTCTTAAACTTGTATGTGTATATCACCCTTCCACGGACCAGGGACTGTTCTTCCTATGTAGCATGTTTCTCTCCTCTTTTCCTTTTCTATCATAGGCAAAGCAGCTCCAGCAAGCTGCTTAGGCAGGTGAGGGAGTGAGCTCCATTGTTATGCCTCAGGGCATGTTAAAGCTGTAAATAACTTGCCTCTAAAGAAAAAAAAAGGTTTAAAAGACTGAATTCTTTGCTTTGCTCTTATCTGGGGCCTACATATCTGAGCATACTAACATTTACATGGGTGCTTTCAAAAAGTAAAGAGGAGCTTCTCTTCACATTACTCTGTGAGACACATGAATCCCACAGTGTTTGTGTCCTGGTGGGGAATGGGCTCCATTTTATTCTGGGGCTCATTTCACCATGTGCTTAGTCACCATCATGGCTGGAGACCTTACCTAGAGAAGAGGGAACCATGTGACCTGGCCTCCATTGGTGATGACATCATCAATATGGTGACAGTCACATGACTCGGCCGCCATCTTGGACAAAGATTTTCAAAATGGCGTTGACCTGCTTGACCTTGCCACTGTCTTAATCCAACCACATGGCGTAATTCAAAATGGCTACACCCAGGAATTTACTGGTTCTATAGTAGGAGATCATGATAATCTGGGAATTCCCTGGACCATAGCATTTAATCATATGTCCTAATCCTTTTGCAATTTGGTTTTCATTTTTAGATTCTTGATGGAATCCTAGAATAGCAAGAGATTCTCACATGGTCTTTTGTAGCAAGGTTAATATATTTTTATGTCAAATTAGAAAAAAAGTATTGGCATTTTAATATCATTTTGGTCTGTTTATAATGAAAATTATTTTAAATTTTAACTTTTAGTATCGTATTTACTGGGTTTTAAAATGACTATTTTTACAGTGTCTTATACATTTACTGGTTTTTACAGGGAACTATTTTAGACTCTAATATATGTTTATATAACATCTTTATCTGTTTTTAAAGGAAATTATTTTGGATTTTAACATCTTTATATGGTGAATTTACTGATTTCTAAAAGTAACTATTTAAAGTCTCACATTGTTTTATATAATGTATTTGTCAATTTCTAAAGGGAAGTTTAAAAAGTTTTTTCAAGACATAGGCCTCCAAGACTAGTTAGGTATAGAGTGAGCTGACGTTTTGTGATGGCTAAACCTAGGAAGCTCATGTGAATTTGCAGTAGTCCAAAGCCAAACTTTACAAGAAACAAGCTACTACCAGGATATAACTACCACAATGGGTGGGTAAAGAGGAATAGCATGCTTGGGTGGGAGATGTGAGATTCGGCCTTCACTGATTTTTATTCCTGCCTTTTTACATTGTGATCCAAAGCTTGTTTTTTGAAATAGAGTATTTCCCTCTCTGATGTTTAGTTGCTCCAAGCTTGCTTTTGTTCCTGCCCCTTCATGTCCTGAGAATCTCTGCTTTTCACTTTCTAGTTACAATGTCCTGTACAGACTAAAAGAGAAAAACATTTTTGTATCAAGTCCTTCCAGGTTCCTTTAGGTATAATTGGTTTCTATGTTCCTTATTGTGGGTAATTAGTTCAAGTTTTCTATGGTAAATTATAATATGGTTTTTCTGATTCTAATGGACATTGAATTGGACATTTGAATTCTTCCTGGTTCTGACTACTTTGTTTCATCTTCCAGGCTCCAGTCAAAGACTTTCTTTTCTCCCTACAACTAACAGCTGTGCAATTCAGGGGTTTTTTAGATAGATTCACTTCAAGGAGTACCCCAATTGCCACAACCTATGTCCCTGTACAGCTTGAAGAAGCCAAGAGCGGTCAGTGCCCCAATTCCTTATTGGCAATTACGGTGACCTCTTCAGAGGGTGGTGTGATGAGAATAGGAGGTAGAATTTGGCTAGGCAGTTTAGGGTAAAACCCCCCCCCAAAAAACAGAAAAAAACCCAAAACTGTCCTTTTGCCTTTTAATAGCCTACTCTGTATCAAAGGCCAAATATGTCCAATGTATTTGGGAGCTCTTATCTAATTCCTAAAAGACCTAGGGGAAGCCTGGTTCCAGCACAGATGTAGAGGTCCTGGCTTCCTTCCACGTCACCTTTCTCCCTCGTAACATTATGTGTGTTCTTTTAGTAAGATGATACTACACAGCACTCTTCCAAGCCAAACTGCCATCTTCATGACTTCAGCTGTGTCCACTTACAGGTTTGTTAAGTGGGATCATTCGACCCTCGCCTGAGTATCCAATCACCCCTCTCAGCCTTGATGTTATTAAGTCTCATGGTATTAAGAAAGAAAGAGAGAAAAGGAAAGGAAGTATTTTATAAAGAAGGATTTATGTAAGATTATGAGGGCTGGATATTTCCAGAATAGAAAAGAAAATAAGAAAGTCTATGCAAGTAGTTGAAGGTCTTGAGTCTTGAAAGAGGAGTATCTAATCTTATGCTGAACATCTTAAACAAATAACCATTGTTAATGACCACATCTGTGTCTGTGACTCTGAGTTTAACAGTTTCTCGTGGTCTTCAGGATTGGATATAATGCCAGGATGTGTCTCAATCAGGAGCAAAGACAATAACTAAAATGTAAACATCTGCTTCTATGGATGGAAACTTTTAGGTTGGATAATTTTTTAAAGCTAACCTTTACACACCTCATTTGTCTAACCTCCATCATGGGCCAATCTTTCTTGCATCTCTACCCCCTTGAATGTATGTTATATAATTCCTTAAATTTCTGGGAAATAGGAAGAAGTTCCAGCTTTCATCTGAGGCCTTTTGGCTCTGCACTTTCAATGAATTTGAATCACCAACCTCTTCTGAAACCTAATGGCCTCCTGCAGGGTCCTTCAACCTTAACCTGGCTTATGGCTTTTGCAGAATCGTCTTTGATCTCTACCTGGACCAGATCCTACAAAGTGTCAATTTCCCATGTTAATGAAATGGGAAATTTCATTAACCCTTTTAGGTCTGAAACAGTGTTACCAGTGGCTAAACCTCTGAAGATTTATCCTGTCCTCTTATCCCACTAGGGGGCAGGGAGGGGGAGGACTGTCAAGTCCATCTCCTCACCTGGTCTGTGGTCTCTTATGCAGGAGAAACTGTCAGCACCAGTCCCTCTGCTCGCCTACATGGGAGGAATGCCACCAGCTTTTGCCCATCTACTGTGCTTTGCTGGGACCTCGACACCATCAAGCAGCAGCCATACATCATGAGGGTGACCAGCCACCAAGTCATCTCTGCTCACCTTCCCACCAGGAAACATGCACGGCTGCCTAGCCGTGATGAGGTCTTGAACCCATTCCAGCCTCTTGTGTCATCCCCTACCCCCCTATTATCGCCCAAAGAGTCAGCTTGAAGAAGTTAAAGGAGAACAGCGCCCCTTTCCCTTAGGACACTAAAGGCTAGAATGTAAGATGTGACTGAAGGACCCTCCGTCCTCCCAGCAGACACCTTGGCAACTCCAGTCAAACAACCAGAATTCACAACACCTGCAAAAAGGGGAACTGACTTTTACAACTTCTTGAATAGATAAGCTTCCTGCCTACTGACCAGATAGGCAGGGTTAAGGACTCACTCTCCCAGAGAGTTAGCTGTTTGCACCTGTCCTGAGTAGGTCTCTCTCTCCATCCTGATCTGGAGCCAAGCATGCCAGCCCGTTTCCCTGGAGCCCTGGTCCCCAAGATGAGGGGGCCAGTCTCTCCCATCTCTTTGAAGAGGCTAGCTCCCCCAGGGGGACTAGCATTTCTCCACTCCTGAGTGTGGAGAAACTAGTCTCATCTGGTCTTCTCTTAATAAACCAGGTCCATTAGCTCCCAGTGGAGTCTCTGCTCTCTCTTGTCTGCTGCATCTCTTGAACCCATAATCTTACACTGCTCATCATCACTGTGACTCTGATCCTCCTGCAAGGTGGTCTGACAAGTTGATAGCACTCACTGAGAGCTCTTTTCTAGAGACAAACTCCTCCTTTTTCTTCTCTCAGCATGAGAGTCCTGAAGAAATTCATTTCTTGTGGTTCATGATCTCAGTAGCATGGAAACGAAAGCAGGTGTCTCTTCACAGCAGCTTCGGTTCTGGGACAGTTACAACCCCAGGTGCCTGGCAGATGCCCTCCTCTTCCAGCTCCATCAACTCAGACTTCTAGAAATGCCCTGGGCCAGGCAAGAACTTTCCAGGTGAAAATGACAACAAAGAGGCTTGAAGGAAGGGAAGCCTTGACTGGCTCAGCACCAGAGGCTGCAGAGGCAGGCCCACCCAGGGGCCAATGCTCTGGCCTAGCCAAGTGGAGCCATATACTGCTTTCTAAGCCCCTGCTAATGTGGTGTCCTAGGTGAATAGGATAAAAGCATTCATTTTGCTGTTTGTCCAGGCTTAAAGTCTGCCTGTGCCTAACTGTTACTCAACCCCTCCCAGCAACATACCTGGAAAGAAGTAAACTCACAAATTCCAAGAACTTGACTGACCACAAACCCTGAGGTACCCTAATCTGGTAGGGAAAGCTGTAAATAGCTAAATCTCTTGATCTGCTTCTGTGTATTAGTAACAGGAATGTGACGGGGATATTGTAAGCCCAGAAAAATGCTTGATTCTTATTGGATATGTCAAATTGTAACCAGTCACTGCTGTAGAAAACATATAAAAGTTTCTTTCTGAATCTGATCACAGCTGCTTTTCTGCTCCCCAGTTAAGACAGCCTGGTTGATCATAATAAAGTGCCTTGTTACTTTATTCAAGTGGTGTTGGAAACTTTATTTTGACTCTGCTTTGTGGTTCTTTGAGGGTTTGGTTTGATTGAGGCAGGGTCTCATGTAGCCCAAGCTGCCATCAAACCTACTATGTGGATGTTAAAGAAAAATACAACTGTCACCTCAATGAGAATAAGAAATAGTTTATTCTTGGGCTGGAGAGATGGCTCAGCAGTTAAGAACACTGATTGTTCTTGCAGAGGACCAGGGTTCAAGTCTCAGCACCCACATGGCAGCTAATAACTGTTCATAACTCCAGTTCCAGGGGAATCCGGTGCCTTCTTCTGACCTGCATGGGCATTGCAGGACATGGGTGCACTTACATATATGCAGGCAATACACTCATATGCATTAAAAATGAATTAAAATAATAAATAAAATATTAAAAAAGAAATAGTTTATTCTGGAGCCAAATATGAGTGACCATAGTCCAACAACAGAGATTCTGGTTCCCTTAAGTTCCATGCCTCAGCGAAGTTACAGTTTCATGAAGTTAGCACAGTAACAGAACACAGCCATAAATCAAGGCACTGTTCAAATACGTGGGTGGAGATACCAGGAAGATGGGTTATGGCTATTTAAAAGAGGCTGGATTCAGGGGCATAGGCACTGTAATGTGAAATCTAGCATACTGTATGTCTCTACTTGGTGATTTCTCAAGGTGTTTGTCAAATATCAGGTGAAGTGTTATATTTTTCTTAAAAGATTAATAGTCCCATTGTCAAATTTCTTGGATTATACAATTGAGTTGATAGATTTTTTAAAAAAACAATACCTTAGAGCCTGCAGTTAGGGGCTAGAGAGATAGTCCAAGATACATTATAATTAGACTCTGGACCTGCAGCATTCCAGCCTCTTCCGCAGTCACTGACATTCTAATCAGTTAATCAGAAGGTTCAGTATAAGGTGCTAGTCCCGCCCCCCGCCCCCCCAGGAATTTTCAGTCACATAGGGTAGGTGTAGGATGTGACTGGAGAGAAACCCCGCAGCAGTTCCAGGACTCAGACACCTTGGCAACTCCAGCTTGACTTCCAGAATTCACAAGCATTTGTGAAAGGGGACTGACTGCAGCTCCTTAACACTGATAAGATAAGCCTCCTGAGAAGATAAGCATCCTGACAGCAATTACAGGCTGGTGTTTGTTAATTACCTTCCCGCCCCTTTAAAAAACCCACCAAGCAGCCAAGGAGCAGCTAGCTCCTCCACTCCTGAGTTTGGAGGCTAGCCCCGTGCCCTTAATAAACTGGCCTGTTGACACCCATGCCAGAGTCTCTGGTTTGTTTCTGTTGGGTCTCACACTGAACCAAAACTTACAGTGGGGAAATCTTGAACAGGTGATCCTCCAACCTCCACCGTCAAGCCCTGCGATTACAGGCGTAAACCACCATGCCCTGCTGTGACCCTGACATTCGTGCCTCAGGTCTTCTCCTATCTCACTTCCTACACCATAAAATAGCCCGCCCCTGTGGGCATCTCCATACCTTGTTTCCATGGTCCTTCGCAGGGTCCTGTGGTCAGACTGCATCCAGTTATGCAGTTTAGCCCTGGACAAGTCTTATTAGTCTCTTTGTTCCTGGACCCCAAGTACTACCTGGCTTAGAGCAAGAATCAATAAGTATTTGTTAAATTAATGAAAGTGCCTGTGGAAGGCAGAACTTCTGTGACACCATTTGCTCTTCAATTGAAGACAAAGCCTCAGCCAAGCAAAAAGCTCCAAAGGTGGCATTTCATGCACCAACAAGCCTGAGGACAAAAGCTATTGTCTCCCTGCTGTTTAATGTCTGGGGGACAAACTGGCCTTCTTGTCAGGTGGGACTTTCCTTTGGTAGGAAAATAGAGTTGAAAGGGAGTTTCCAGGGACATTCTGATTAATATACAAGAAAACCAACGGACAGCAGGGAGAGACTGGAAACCCCTGACCATAAGCTACATTGAACAAAACAGCATGAGTGAAAAAATCCATCTCCAGGCAAGGGGAGAGGCTCAGTGGGCAAAGTGCTTGCTGTGCGAGCATGAAGACCTCAATTTAGGTTCCCAGAACCCACTAAAAACTGGGTGTGGTTGTGCATATTTGTAATCTCAGTGCTGGGGGATTGTGTGTGGCTTTTGGCAGAGACAGGCAATTTCTGGGGGCCACTGGGCAGCAAGCTCCAGGTTCAGTGAGATGCAGTCTCAGAAAATAAGGTGGAGGGTGATAAAGGAAAGCACTCGAAAACAACCTCTGGCCTCCACACATGCAAACATGGGTGAATGCACCTGCACACACATGCATACACATACCAAATGCCAGAAAAGGTGTGTGTGTGTGGGGTGCTATGCAAATGGCCTATAAAGAACTGAGATTGTCTTATGGTCCTGAGTCTGAGCCATACATCCCTCCCAGCTCTCTGGCCCACTTCTATTCTTAAAAGTGCCTCTCTCCTCTAGTTCTATTTTTCTGTTGATTTCCATCACTACCTATTTATCCCCGGACCAGTTCTTTGCTCTGAGACATAAGAACCTGGAAACCTCAGTGGGTGTCCCCTGGACTCTGATCTATGCCTGTAACATCCCTGTAACATGGTTTTCCAAGGGGAAACTAAGCACATGGTCTCCCGGCCAACACCCACATGTCATAGAATTTAAAGTGTCTACTCCTTGACTTTCTGCTGGGCAGAAACTTCCCTCGCCCTGTGCAATGTCTCTGTACTGACTCTAGGTGACCGAAGGATCCTTCTAATGACTGTCCACCCTCCCTCGTCCCAGCCCTCAGATACCCCAGTCTCCCAGCTCTGCATGCCAGTCCAGTTTTGCCGGTGCTCCTTGGGAGATGGAAGCCTCATTCTGTAGCTCCCACATCTATCCCAGTGGCCTGGCTGCTTGTCTACCTGGTCCGGGATCCATTCTGATGCTCTGTGTTCTCCCTGGTCCTCCAACTCTGTGTCCTTCCTGCCCTAGCTCCTCACACTGACCAGCCTCCCTGTCCTCAAGCTCCTTCCCTCTACTCTGCCCCCTAATGATTCTCAGAAACACACAGTTGCTGAGTGTTCTCAGCTGGAAACCATTCCCAGACACCAAGTCCCTTGGAGTCATGGAGAGGCAGGGACATAGTCTGGCGAACACCAGATTCTCAAGCCTTTTGCGGTGGCTCAAGCGTGGTGCCTGCTGAGGTCCTCATTTGCTGGCAGAGAGTGCTCAGGGGAACTCAGCCAGGGTGAGTGGCAAATTTGAGGGATGGCTGGAGGCCTGTGTGGCTAGAACTCAGAGGGTGGTGAGCAGGCCTGGGAGAGGGTCAGGGGTGGTCTTCGGATAGCTACAGAAGGGGCTGGGGTCCATGCTGGTCAGTTCAGGTTCAGGTTTTTCTTTGAGAGAGATGGGAGGTGCCTGAGTCAGGCTTTTTGAATGTGACAAGAGTCAGGCAAAGGCTCCTTGGGCTCCTCAGAGGGCAAGGTGAGGCCAAGAGACTCCTGGATGTAGTTGTTTCTACCCATGGCTCCAGACCCCAGCTTCTCTGGGTCTGGGGTTGTATGGTTCTGACCACCTCAGAAGATTCAGCTCACCCTGTGTTCAGGTCTCATGAGCCACCAGCTAACTCCTTTAGTCTCAGATCTCTGTTGACTTCTCCCTGCCCAGCCTAGCCTTTATCTGGACACACGTCACTGGATGCCTGTCTGTCCACATTCAGTCTTCTGGAACCTCTTACTTGCCAATTGGTCTAAGAACTCCATGTTCAGATCTGTTCCTAATCTCTATCTCAGCTTCTGCCCTAGGCATACGGGAAGAATTCCTTCCCAAGTAGGGACCTGGGTTTGAATCATGGCCTTGCTGTGTGAGGTCAGCAAATATTTGAACAGTATTCATGGGCAGTATCTCCATGTAAGATAGAGGAGACAGCATTCTTGTGAGGGACTGAGAGTCTAAGCCCACAGATAAGGACACCCAGTAGGCCACACTGGCTTCCTGGTGAGAGGGTCAGGAGTTGCAGGGGGAGTTGGCCAGCTCATCCTCTCTGCCCTGGATTTCCTGGACCCAGCCCCAGAAGTGTCTCACACCAAGAACACTCTTATCTGGCACTTTGGAGTGGTGGGAAACCCTCCTTTAAATTTTTAAAATCATATTTATTATATTATTATTATTATTATTATTTTGTGAGAGAGATAAGAGAGAGATGTTTGTGTGTGAGAGAATTTAAAAAATTTTATTTATTATTATTATTTGTGCACATGTGCGTTACCTATGTGTGTGGGAGGGAGCTGTGTGGTGTGTGTGTATGTGTGCATAGATGCATACGTGGGGGTCATAGGACAACTTTTGGGAGTCAGTTCTCTCTCCCACTGTGGAACTCAAACTCAGGTTGTTAGGCTTGTACAGCAAGTGCTTTAACCCACTGGCCACCCTTCCAAAGGCTAGGCTCAAGAAGCATCTAGAAGCAACCTCCCCTATCCAGGGTGAAGGCAAGCCTCTACCTTACAGAGCCAAACTTCCAGGAATGCCTCGTCTGGAACATTCCAGGGGCGGCTCTGCTCCCCACAGACAGATCTACTCCCACTTCAAGGCAGAGAAAACCAGCCTTGCTGGGCATAATCGCCCCTCGATTTATGCCCGCATGTTCGGCAGATTTCATGCTACAAATAAATTCTTTTTAAAGAGCTCCATCTTTTCTGGGAGTTCATGACTTTTCTAGATTCGTCTCTCTTAACAGTTCTGCCACAAGAATGAACAAGAGATGCTCTCATTTAAAAGAAAGGACAAAGGAAAACGCTGTCGGCTAGGAGAGAGGAACTCCAATCTCAGCACCAGAGCCTCAAAGAAAGCTGCATTTGACAAATGACTCTCGCCATTTAGCAGCTCCTAAAGGCTCTCCATGCCCCGGCATCAAACACCTGGAATAAAATGGGGTTTGTGTTGGGCTCTCAAGGGAAATGGGCAATATTACACAGAGGGGCAGTCTATTTCCACACTACATAAAGCTGATGGGGAAGCATAGGACAGCCAGAAGCAAGACCTTGGGGGACCTGAGCAGGGGAATCTGGAAGGACACCCAGAGGAAATCATATTTGTAGAGCAATAGCTACTCCTCCTGTCCATTCCAGGCATGCGTCTGAAAGGCCTCTCCAGAGTCTGGGCACTGAACATGGGAGTCCTGGGTGAGTCATAGAGGGAGGAGCAGTTATCATCCCATTCTTCAGACAAGGAAACTGAGGCAAAAAAACCCCAAGAGAGGGTTTTTGCCCAGGTCACATTGCTAGAGGCTATGTCTCTAATTGTTGGGGTGTCCTGACCAGGGGTAACTGAGAAAGGAGCGTGGCACCAGGCGTGTTCTGTATTTCTAATTTGTTGACACCCACATTGTGGTGCTGGGAGGTGGCCTTGTTATCTAACCTCAGGTTCAGAATGTGACGAAGAAGCTGGTCAGATCAGAGACCTGTACCTGCAGGTTTCATCCCACCTGCTCACGCTGCTGTGGGGGAGTGGTCCTTGAGGTGCAGCACCCCGGCTCTGCCTCTCCTGGTTTCCCGCCCTCGCTCAGCTGTTCCTGTTGCTGTCTGGATCCTGATCACCCTGCTTGCTAACTGCCCACTGAGCTGGCCCTTGCCACTTCTGGAAAGTGTCTTTGCCCAGCCAGAGATGGAGTCTCTACCGCTATGCTGATGGAGGAGAGATGGGACATTCATTTCTAGCGAGGGACAGAAAAGGTGACTAAAATTCCCATGCGTGGGGCAGATGCCCCATCACCAGGCACCTCTCAGAACCATGGGACTGGCTGGATGACCCAACAGCTCGAGAGCTGGACCTCGGTTGTGAGACTGTTTAGATGTGTCGCCCTGGTGAGGAATGGGGATAGAGATACCCCACCCTGTCAGGTGCCTGGGATTTAACCACCTTGGTTCCTGATTGGCTGTATGAATTGGACAGAGCTCCTCTAGACTTCCGAGTCCCCCACTGTGAGGTTATGGGGCTGGGCTATTTTTGGAACATTTCTGGCTCCAATTTTCCTTGAATAGTGCACCTTTGGCCAGACAGGCATTCAATTGCAGTTTCACAGACCAGGATGACCTGGATCCTAGGGGGTGAGGGGACTCAGGGAGCCAGAGATAGACCTGAGGCCTGGGTTCCTACTTTGAAGATGCTAGTTGGGCTCCCACTCCTGCAGAAGGGGCCACACTCCTGACTCACAGTCCCGAGTCTTTTCTCCAAAGCTTTGGTGAGTAGGAGCCTTGATGTGCTCTCTAGATCCCTGCCACTAATTACCTTTGGACTGGAGCTTGGCTTGGCTGACCCAGTTCTAGTGGTCCCTCATCATTGACTGTGACTCAGTTCTACCCTTTGACTCGTCCCACATCCAGAGTTCCCACAGGAACCCTCCCCTCAGCCCCAAGCAAGAGACACGATTCCTACTTTAGACTATGCGGAAATCTAAACTTAGAGTTTATCCTGAAAAGTCCAGCCCACCTAGTGGGCACCTGAGGGCTGAACCTCTCCTTCCTCTTCAGCCAGACCAGGAACCCTCCTCCCTGTGTAGGGCCTTCTGCCACGTGAATGGAAACCGGTTCCCAGGGGGATGGCTTCTCTTTGACTGGCTTCAAATTGCTCTTCCCCAGGCCAGTTTCTTCCTTTTCTTCCTCAGCCTCCAGCCACCCTCTGCTGTGCTCCCGGCTCTCTCTCTCTCTAATGCATCCTTTTGTGTGGCTGCAAATTGCTTTCAGTTCCAGCAAAGTAGGTCTCAGGCTTTGCATAAAGTCAGATCTTCTGGCCCTGGAGGAATGGCTTGCCACAGCTTTGGTTTTCCTTCCCTCCAAGCCTGCCGCGGCTGTGCATTGTCTGAGCCACAAAGGAAGATGAAATGGCACCTTGAGTGTGACAGGAATGTGTGTCCCTGACCACAGATACACAGTGCTGTGAGCCTGCCAGGCAGTCCTGGCCACGTGCGCTGACGAATACACACCACACGTTCACCTGGGAAGGAGAAGCCCGTGAGATCATCCCAATAACTTGAGTATAGCTCAGAGTCACCAAGCCCTTCCGGTGGGCTGGGCCCAAGCCGATCTTCTCACAGCACTGTCTCTAAATCCTCTATGGAGCTGACGAAGGGGGTCTGCTCCCTCACCTGATCCCATTATGTAGACAGTTCAGAGGTTGAGAGAAGCGTGGCACCTGCAGCTGAGCGTCTACAAAGCACGGAGCAGGTCAGGACAGCATGTGTTATCCAGCCCCAGCGTGCACCTGAGTGTCCCCACTTCAACTGTAACAGAGTGACCTCATTTTCCCTGCCTCTCGCCAGACCTTGTGAGAGCTTAAGTGTCCCCCGCCTTCCCACCTTGGTATCTAATCTTAGGCAGACATATTGTATGAAAGAAGAGTGTCTAACCTTATGCAAAGCATCTTAAGCAAATAATCATTGTTAATGACCACATCTGTGTCTGTGAAGTGATAATGGTCTCTAACTAAACCACAGAGACTCCATCTGACAGCCCTGACATCCTGTTTTTGAGCAAGCTAACCTTAAAGGGAACTCTGCTCTTGACCACTTTCTCCGGTCTTCAAGATTGGACATAATACCAGGATGTCTTAATCGGGAACAAAAAGCAGGGGCTAAAATGTAAACATTAGCTTCTGTGGGATCCCGTGGGGGTTTTGGGTTGGATATTCTTAAAGCTAACCTTTACACACCTTGTACTTGCCTGTAAAAGCTGGATACTACAATGAATCAGGCTGCTTCTTGGAGCTCGCCTACTTAGAGTTCAGAAGTCAGCCTGGCTGTAATAAAATGTCCAGCCAGGAAGCCAGTCTTCCCTTGCGCCAGAGGAAGATGATGAACAGATGCTTCAGGCATCCCAGTCATGCACGTGTGACTCTCAAATCTCTGGCACCCTTGACTGCTGTCTTGTCTTTATGGATCTTGGCAAGTTAAATTAGCACTGTCTTTCTATCTGCATCACAACAGGACAAAGAACTGGGTAGACAGACACTTGACATGTTTTCCTCTCTACTCCCTGCATACAAATGGCCCGCTGTCCTTCTGGTGCCTGCAGGCAGTTCTGGAAAGGAGGCTGTGGTACTGTGACCAGACACTTGCCTCTTCTTTCTTTAATCCAGGAGAGGATTCAGCAACACTCCTAGACTCAGTTTACCCAGTTCAGTAAACTTACCTTGCCACAGAGATGATCTTAGGGCTTAGGAAGGTCAGGTGACTTGTCACAGGCATGAGCCAGTAGGGGGGCCCTTGCACCCAGAACTGTTGAGTGGATGTGGGCAGCCTGGAGGGGGGCAGTTGCATCTTGCTCCCAGTGGCCCTGATGCTTGTCAGGAGAACGTGGGCTCTTCAGTCCTCCAACCCATATGTGTCTGGAAACCACTGGGCAGGACACAGTGCCTCCTGTTCTGGGCTTGATGGTCAGGCGCCAGGTGGCGAGTGTCTCTCCTTCCATTAGTGTGTCTGACTCAGACTGAGGAAGTGGGGAGAGCCCTTGTGAGCCCAGTAGAAAGAGGCAGGCAGGAGAGGGGCAGATGTGAGCTCACCATGTGGCCTTAGGGCGCCGCCTCCTGCCAGCACCTGCTTTCAGCTTTCTGCACTTTTGTCCTTCCTCGCTGGTCTCTGCACACTGACTTGTCCTTGTCTTCTGCCCTGTCCCTGCCCCATACCCTGTTTCTTCCCTCTGCCTCTCTGAACATTATCCCTCTCCATCTTTATGTGTGAGCACCTGTGCCTTAGTGTGTTCTCCTGTATGTACACCTGTGTGTATATGTGTGCACCTGTATGCCTGTATGTTTCTGTGCGTCTGAGGGTATACATCTGTGTGTACACTTGTGTGTCTATGTGTTCCTGTGTGTGCACCTTTCTGTGTTTGTCTCTGTAAGCCTGTGTGTGCACCCATGTGCATTCCTGTGCATCTATATGGGCATGTGTGTGTGTGCACCTATGTATTTTTGTGTGTGTCTATGTGTATGTGTGCACCTATGGGGATATCTGTGGTGTATGTGCCTGTATGTGCTCTTGTCCTTCTGTGTGTGCACGTGTATGTCCTCCTTAGCCCCTCTGATGTTGTCATTCTTGTTTTTAGACCCTGCCCAACGGTTTGGTGTCACGTGCACGTGTGCAGTCACTCAGGTCAGTGCTGGCCCACTGTGGATGTGGATGGCCATAAGAGGACTCATCCAGTGTGTGAACGGGCATATCACTAACACCTCTCTACTCTCAGGTCCCTCTGAGCCGCTGGAAACAGGCCACCTGTCACTTCCTTCCAGGCTGCCTCAATGAGGAATACTGCTAGGAGACCTAGCTCAGCTGGCGACCCCAGGGCCCTGAGGGGTGAGACTTTCACAGGCTAGCTTTGTGTGTTCAGCTAAGTCTGGCTTCTTGGAAGCTCCTGGCCTGCACACCACTGTCTTCTCTAGCCCCCAGTCCCAGAATAGGCTGTGTCCTGAGCAGGACTCTCCCTGCCTAGCCAGCCTATCAGTCTGCCCTCTGGACCTGCCCTCTATCCTACCTCAGAGCCCAGCCTGAGGGGATGACCAAGACCCTGCTTTGCTCTGTGAACTTACTCATCATCAGTCAGGCCCTCCTCTACCTCCAACAGCCCCTTTCCATCTCCCACTCTCTCACCTGGGTCTCACAGTCAGAGTCAGAGCTGGAGACCCAAGAAGCTACCTTGCAGATGGATGGGCCTCCAGACCACAGTCAGTTAAATCTAGGTTCCTCAGCCCAGCTGTAGGCTTGGCAGTGAGTTCTTGCTGCTATGAAGAAAGTCAGTGGGCCAGCCTGATGACCTCTCATTTTAGCATGGATGCAGTATAGAATGTCCTGTTGGACAGTTGGTAATACCTCAGGCCTCGGCAGAGGCCTGGGATCCATCCAGGACCCTATTGCCCTGCCTGTAGGAGGTGCAGGCCATGAGGAGGGCAGACTGGATGCTGAGGCAGGATGGAGCCCTAAGCATGTCTCTGCCCACTGTGGACCCTCAGCAGTGAGCAGATGCTGTAGTAGGAGGTGAGGCTCTCTGGTCACCTGGTGAGTGTTTAAAGGAATGGCTTCATCGTGACATTTGCATACATGCATATCATTGTTAGCACGCTGTGCATATGTTCAGCCCATCACTTTCTCTTCTCTCTCTTCACTGGTCTCCTTTCCCCACGTTTTACACTTGAGGGAAAACGTGATTTGTCTTTCTTTGTTCCTCCATTCCTCCTCTCTTTAGATCCCTTCCTCCACCCCTGGCCCCCGGCGCCCCCACTGGCTCAGGTATATGTGTATACATATTGAAGCCTAGCTTCTGCATATGAAACAAAGCACACAATATTTGTCTTTTGAGTCAAGGGGCCCTTCTTCCTTGCAGAGGGTGGAGGTTTCTACTCCTAGACTTGTCTGTAGGCAGCCGCAGGTTAGTTCCCTGGGCTGCTGTTCTGAGGTTGCTAACAGGGGCTTCCAGAGGAAAAACTTCTTTATGAAATCCACTTGTGGGACTGAGCTTTCATATTTCTTTTTTATTTTACTGTGTAAGAAAGAACAGAAACATCTTTGGGGTATGTAGCAGCGAACATTTTCCTCTCTGGTTTGTGGATCTGTACAGGGTCACCTGTACTGGGGTGGGGTCTGCTTTAGGCTTCCAGGGAGGTCTGGGGCTGTTCCTCAGGCCTGCTGGGAGCCTTGTTGTAGCCTCTTCTGGTCACAGTGCAAGAAGGGAGTGGGAGGCCCAGCCATGTGTGTGCATCTCCAGGTCTTAGCTGGGAACTGGCAACTGTTATTTCTCACTGGTAGGAGAGGAGAGGAGAGAAGAGAGAGAGAAGAGAGAGAGAGAGAAAGAGAGAGAGAGAGAGAGAGAGAGAGAGAGAGAGAATGCATGGGAGAGGAGATTAGCATATAAAAGAAATAAATAACAGAGAAAAAGACTGGACTTCCTCCTTCCCCCAACCAGTGCTGAATGTCAGACAGAGCTTGCTTGAGGAAAGCTTGTGACAGACAAGAGCAGAAAACATTAGGTGCTATGTGAATGACCCATAGAAGGTCCCAGCACTCATGGCCAGCACCATGGAGCCTTGGACTGTTCTCCAGCTCTGGCCTACTCCCAACCTTGGAAGAATCTTTCCCTCTTAGTAAACTCTCTCTTCTTCTGTTCCTTCCATGTGAATCTGTCTAGATTATTGTTCTGGGAAAGAACCTGGAAATTCCAGCCGGTGCCCTGCAGACCTTCAATGTCTCCCTCCTCCATCGCCCATAAACACAGCATCATCAGGACAGGGAAGCTTAGGTGCCCACTCCGGCACCCTGCAGGTAATACTGTAGAGAGGGAGGGAGGGACTAGAGCACCTCCTCGCACTGTGGGCCCTCAGTGGGAGCTGCAGCTGAGACGAGGTTCTGTGGTCACCTGGTGGGTGAGGGCGGCCTACCTGCTTCATCATCACTGCACATGGCCCTCTCTGGCAGAATCAGCAGCCTCAGGTATCTCTGAGGAAGGAGAGATCCCTAAAGTCCTTCAATATAACATAACTGGCCTGAACCTCCCCTCCTTCTGGTGGATGTCCACAGGGTTCCCCACATTTTCTGGGGACTGAAGGCCGTATGGATCTGCCTCCTTTGGCCTTTTGACTCTGAGTTTCCTATTTCTCTCTTACAGGTGCCCACTTTCCAGTCCGTGGTGCAGAAAGCTTCTGTTCTATGATGGTTAAATTTCCACTGCCAGTTTCAGTGGATTAAAAATGCCCATGGCATACGCCATGGATGAGTCACACCTCTGGGTGTGTCTGCAAGGGAGCTTCCAGAGAGGTTTATCTGAAGAGGGAGGACTCCCCCTGGACGTGGGCAGCTGTGGGCTGGGGCTGCAGACTGAATAAAAAGCGAAAAGGCACCTGAGCCCTGGCAGTCCCTTCTCCTGGCTTTTCTGGTTGGTGCCATGGACCAAGCTGGTTCTGCTGCCAGACCTTCCTGCGGTGATGGGCAGCTCCTCTGAACTGTGAGCCACAAAAACACTTCCTGCCCCCTTGAGTTGCTTAATGGCTGGTGTTCGGTTTCAGCCATGAGCAGGCACATAATACACCTTGTTGGCCTGTCAATCGCTGCCCCCTCCTGTGGCTAAGAGGGGGCAGCCTATTCTGTCTTTCTCTTCTTGTGTGTCCCCAAACTGCTGAGAGTTCATTACAGTTTTGTCACAACTGGGATCAAATTCTACCTCTATCCCCCCCGCCCCCCCCACTCCTCAACTGCTTCCTGACTTCACAGCATGTGGCAATTGCACACCAATTGTCACAGGCTGTCTGCCGACCTGGGAGTTGGGGAGGATGGCAGAAGTGACCACTGGTTGTGCCTCAGGCCTCTTCTAGGTCCAGAGCATAGCAGGGGGGCTGCTGGACTCCAGCCACCGCTCTTCCTCCAGAGAATGGTGCTTAGTCATCTTCTTTGGTTTCTGACAGCACAACACAGGCTCCTGAAGAGGTTCACATCCCTAAGCCCCTCTGCAGAGCCTCCTGCCCCCTGCAGTGCACGCTCCAGGTCTCTCTGTGGAGTGACTGCCCTGGAGAAGAGGGTGGAGGTGTGAAATCTGAAAGAGGTAGAAGTCCTGGGTCAACTTGGGCCTCTAGCTGTGGCTTAGGGCAGGCTATCCCACATCTCTGGGCCTCAGTTTCCTCATCTGCACAGTGGTTATAGTTATAGTTATAATTCCTTCTCAAAATTGTTAACAGAATTTGGTAGATTCTTAGCAATTCCAGAGTCTCATTTCTGTTCCAGAAGATTAATGTGCAAAATTAGTCCTCAAAAGACACAAACACACACATATATCTAAAAATATACATGTACACATGCACATGCCTACATGCACAACACGCACAATCTATATATATCTAAGTATGCACACATACATGCACATTCACGCACATATATTTGCACACACAGCTATATATGCTCACAGACATGTAATCATATATAACCACACACATGTGCACACATATATATATAAGCACATGCACAAAATATACACACATGCATACACAAACACACATTTATACACATGTACACATGAACATAGATCTACACATGTACCTACAGACAGGACACATGCATCTACACACATTCATATCTGTACATAAATCCATCCACACATATGATATATGTATGCACACATCTACTCACATATTGACACAAATCATAAAACCTACACACATATACACACATGGACACACAAACAACATGCACACATGGATCCAAATGCAACACACCCATACGTACACAAACACACATCTATATACACATGCACACATACACACACAAGCATACTCATTGACGCACATGCATGCACATGTACATAGATCCATGCATTCACAGATGCACAGATGCAATTCTATACATACATCTACACGCATTTATGCACATGTGGATACGTGTACACATATACTCACACACATATCTATACAAACACCTACATGTATGCACACAAACAATGCACATACATCTAAACATCTACACATGCAAATACCTACACACATGCACACAAACACATCTACACACATTATACATAAATCCATACATGTGTGGATGCATATGTACATATACAATATGCGCAGACATAAATTTACATACACGGGTCTTTCTTCACACACATCTACATACAGACTTACTAGAATATCAGCTCTTTGGGAGCTCCCGCCCCAGTCCATCCTGCAGTGGATGGCCTTGCCCTCTGCTGAACTTGGCAAACCTCTAATCACCTCTCTGACCCATGAACGACCTTGTTTCATCATTGCCTGATGCCAGGTCTGTTGTCCCCCCCAAGTTGTTCCTTCCATGGAGAGACCTCATCTGAGTCTTTCCTGAGACGAAGCAGACGTATCACATGATGATTTCTTCTGTGAAAGTTGCTCTGAGCAGAGTTATTTTTGTCCAGCAGGCTGTATTCCAAAACAAATCTGCACTTAATGTGTAAGATGTTAATGCTACCTGCTATTTAATCTTTCTTTAGATTGGCAGAACCCAAAGAATCCATGACCTGTGGGTAACATCAGATGCATAACACCCTCCCTTGCTTCACCTCACACACAGCCTGGAATTGCCATGAGGTTTAATTTACGGAACAGTAATGTTTGTCTAAGAATTACATGAACTAGCACAAAGAAGTCAAGGTCAGTTAAAATATTCTGAGCAGAAGAAAGAAAGAAGGTAACAAATACCTTGGATGACAAAGACCTTGTTGATTCTGAGCATTAGTTTGGGACTCTCAGTTTGACACAATCCAGCATCACCCAGGAAGAGAGTCTTAATGAGGAATTATCCAGATCAGGTTGGCCTGTGGGCATGTCTATGGGGGGTTGTCTTGATTATTAATTGATGTAGGAAGACCATTGTGGGTGGCACCAGTCCCTACGCAGGGGATCCCGAACTGCGCAAGAGAGAAGAAAGCCATCTGAGAGCAAGCCAGGAGCTCTGTGTTCTTTCCCTGCTCTTGACTAGGGATGTGGTGCTTTGACTTCCCCACAACAACTGGCTGTTATCTGGAATTATAAACCACATAAACCCTTTCTTCCCGAAGTTGATTCCTGCCAAGGCATTTGTCATAGCAACAGAAATGAAACCAGAGCACTTATCACACAGCCTTCTTTCCCTCCCTGTAAACACCTTTTTGTGTACTTGAGTGCCCACTGAGGCTTTGAGAACGATCGGCCGTCATCTTCTTAGAGCTGGTCCTGGTATAAACCTGATTGACTTTCAAGTAGTGAGCAGACAGACCAGGGTCCAGTAAAGAGAGAGAGAGAGACATGTGATTCTGATGAACAGAATGTGACAGAGAGAGAACTGATGGATGGCAGGTCACCCTGGCAGTTCCTCCCACTTCCCCATGGTCTGTGTCACACATTCAGAGTCCCTTGTCAAGTGTTGCCTTTGAATTGTCTGTTGGAGAATTGAATTGAATGTTGGAGAAATAGGAGGGAGAGAGAGAGAGAGTGTGTGTGAGAGAGAGAGAGAGGGACTTGGGATCCAGCAATGTTCCCACCCCTCCTGGGATTGGTTATATGAGACAGCATATGACCAACTATTTCTTTTTTACAAAATATTTTGTTTTATTTTTATTTATGTGTATGAGTGCATTGCCTGCATGCATATAAGTGCACCTGTGTCGTGCAATGCCCATGAAGGGCAGAAGAGGGCGTTGGATCCCCTGGAACTGGAGTTACAGATGGTTGTTAGCCACCATGTGGGGGCTGGGAATAGAACCCCGTTCCTCTGAAAGAACAGTCAGTGCTTTTAACTGTTGAGCCGTTTCTCTAGCCCCGACTGACCAACAAGTTTCCTAAACTCTGTTTCTGTCTCTTACAGCCAAGAAGTACTGGCTCTTCCACCATGACACAGGTAAACCATAGGCTATTTATTTTATTTTATTTTTTTAAACATTTCTACCTCCTTAAATATTAAAGAAGATGATATGCATGTAACGAATGTACACATGTATGGGTCACAGTGTGATACTTGAGTACATGCATAAAATAGGTATGCATCAAATTGGGATGATTAATATTCTTGTCTTCTTACCATGACTTTGTGTTGGAGGCTTTGAGCTCCTCTCTTCCAGTTATTCAAAAATGAAAGAACAGGTTCAGGGGCTAGAGAGATGGCTCAGCGATTAAAAGTACTGGCTGCTCTTGCAGAGGACCTGGGTTTGATTTCCAGCACCCACATGGCGGCTAACAACACCGTAACTCCAGTGCCAGGGGATCCGACATGCTCCTCTGGCCTCTGCTGGTACTGCACGACATGGGTGCACTTCCATATGTGCAGGCAAGATACTCACACACATTCAAAAGAAAAATAGGTTCAAAGCAGAAACTCTTTGAGGGTAGAGACCAGGTGTTAGAACAGGTTTTCTGTGGGCAGAAAATAGAAACTCCAGGACTGACCCTGCCCATCTCTACCATATGTCTTGGGCCTACCACAGTCATTTAGGGTCACAGGAGACCTCAGAGAACATTACATTGATCCCAAGTTCAAGGTCATTGGTGCCTATTCCAAGATTAAATGGGAAATGAGGAAGAAATTCTCAGTAAAACTCAGGATTTCTGACTGAAGAACAAGGCCATGACTTCTAAGGCCTCTTGTCAAATAGATCATTGATGTATAATAAGTTCTCATAACATGCCATGAAGATTGCACTAGGCAACGGCAACCCGAGCATGAACTAGACTTCTTCCCTCTCTAGAGGGCAAGTCGTCTTCTTCATCTTGATCTTCAACCCTTAGTTCATGAACAAAGATGGGTCTGGATGGTGGTTCCTGGTCTGAGACTGAAATAGGATCCCATAGCAGCTGCAAGCCTGGACATACCTACTGAGGTTCTAGTACCTTCCAGGCTTGAGTCTCAGGGGGCTGGTGGGGACAGAGCCTCTGTGTCTCCAGTCTGGATTGCTAGTCACACGCTCTTGCTGCTCTGGGGATGGTTACTTTCCAGGGTTCTTTTGGACTGTGGCCCTCCGTACTCCAACAGACAGCCCTGGATGCAGCTGGGGGTGCTTCTCCCCAGGGAGCAAAGGGAGGAGAATTAAGGCCCTCCGCATCATCTTCTTGTCTGTTCCAGCAGTGAGTGTGAGGACATCTCTGGCTCGCTGAATCTGATAATGTTCCTGTCATGGTCAGGCTGGCCCCAGGAGGTGAACAGTGCACATTCCAGAAAGTGGCAGAGATTGCTTCAAATGAGATTGCCTTGCGAGAGACTTCAGACTCTGCAAGCTGCGCCCTGAGCGCCTCTTCTGCGCTGCTCATCAGAACCTGTCACTTAGCTTCTCTCCACAGCTCTCCCAAAGACTGTCATTCAGAGACGGCCGGACCAGGGCTCAGATCCTGAGTGCTAAGTGCTATGTGTGAGTATAGGCACATTACTTCAGGACAGTGTGTGACAATAGGAGGGATTGTTGTTTCAGTTGGGTCTGTTTCTGTCATAAGGCAGGGAAGGGAGTTTATCATCTCATGAACTGAGAAGCGGGTGGGAATTGAAATACAGCCAGGTCCAGATGCTGAGAGGAGATGGTCAGACATTCACCACACTCTGTCTGGTTATACTTTCCTCTGTGTGGGCTTCATTCCCGGGAAGTCCTCTTCTTCTAAAAAGAGTTCTTCCTTTGCCCAGTAAGTCCAACACGATCCCAGAATGCCATCTTATTGATCAGGCTAGTTCGTGTTCTCATCCCCAAAGCCTAAGGGGGAGGCTAGCCATGCTAAAATCAAATGGGCATTGAAGAGGGATGGAGAGAGACCCCCAGGGAACTAAGGCTCTGTTACCACTGGAAGAGGGAGCTGGTGTAGAACGTGTACAGTGATCACAGAGAGTAGGTGATGTTTGAATCCTGAGGTCAATTTAACATGTTTGCCCTATGCAGAGGCACTGTCATTAACTCCACTGTGTGTGTGTGTATGTGTGCAGGTACATGTGTGTGTGTACAGGTGCATATGTGTATGGATACATGTGTACGTGCAGGTGCATGCCACTCACGAAAGTCAGAGGTGCATTAGATCCCCTGGACCCGGAGTTACGAATGATTGAATCTGGATCCTCTACAAGAGCAGTCACTGCTCTTAAGCACTGAGCCATCTCCCCAGTCCCTAGCTAGCTTTCTTATACGGCCCAGGCCCTTCTGCTTAGGGAGGGACATTGCCGCCCATGGTAGCTGACCCCGTCCCCATCATTCACCAAACAATCCCTCATGGACACGGGCACAGGCCAATCTGATGCGAGAAATTCTTCAGTTGAGGTTCCTTCTTCCCGGGTGACTGGAGGTTGAGTCAAGCTGACCACAACTCGTCGGGACACAACACAAACCCTGTGCTGACTGAGCTGCCTCCTCAGCCTCTATTATTTCCATTGTATGAATCAGGAAGCCAGGGTGCGTGGATTCTCCGGCTTATTTGTGGCTGAACTGAGGTTTGGACCTATGACATCTGACCTCAGAGTATGTGCCACAACATTGGAGCTCTGGTGAGACAGATGAAGAGACCCATCTTTCCCTGGGGTGCTGAGAAGGTAGAAAGCACTCTCAAAGCACGGCTGAAATCACTGTTGGTGGTACTAAGTCCTTTAAATTTGTACTGTAAGCACCTCTTCTGATGTTCATCTTCCTGTTAATAAGAAAAAATATTGGGAATGGAGCAATATAACCTCCTAATTAGCTGTGTTGGACTCTCCCTTGCAGCCTTGGGCAAAAGGACTATCCATCTAACAGCCAGCCAGACTGTCAATGCACCAGCACCAGTCACCCTAAAGATTTCATGGCTACTTTGAAACAACTATGGGAAGACCAAATAGTTGACTGCCCTGGCTCCCAATGGCACAGCCTTAGCCGGGATTCTTTTTAAGTGGAATTTTATTTTATTTTTGAGAATTTTATATATGAGTATAATATATAGTATTTGCATGATTTCTGTCCCTCTCAATTTCTTGTCCTCCTCTGAGTCTTTGTTATTGTTAGACACACACACTGTGCCCACCCTCCACGGTCCAGCTGTGTGACCTCAGACCAGGCACTTCTTTCTTTGTGGCTGGGTTTGTTCTCACCACCCATGGAATACCGAAGTTTTCCTCTCTTGCTGCAGCACACACAGGCTCTGAGCTATGCGGTTACATGTGAGTGTGAGCTCAAGGCCAGTTAAGTGAGGAGTCAGGGCTGCTTCATTCAGGACCCTTCCCGGACTCACAACTCTGCCTTTGATCTTCTGGATCCCAAAGCCTTCTGGGAAGGTGGCCATAGTCACCCTGAGACATGACGCTTCAAGAGAGGAACTGTGAGGCTTCCCTGCTGTCACACCCACTGCAGGTTCCCAGCCTGGCTTGCTGTCCCTGCCACCCAAAATAAAATCAAAATAATAATTAAAAAATTTAACTTATCATTTTCTTTGTAGTTAAGGAACTCTTTAGCCTTAGTCTGTTTTCTATTGCTATCACAGAATACTCATGGCTGGGCAGTTTATAAAGAGATGTAGTTAATTCCAGCTCAACTCTGAAGGTGAGGACTTCAAGACTGGATGGTTGCATTTGGCAAAGGCCTTATGGGATATTAAAATACAGTAGATGGTGTTATGTGGTGGGAACACAGTTAAGAGTGGTAAGCAGTCACCACAGAGACTGAGCACCAGGGAACGTTTACTTTTTAAAAATTTTATTATTAGTGTCTGTGTGTGTGTATGTGTCTCTGTGTGTGTGTGTCTGTGTGTGTGTGTTTATGTGTCTCTCTGTGTGTGTATGTGTCTCTCTGTGTGTGTATGTGTCTGTGTGTGTGTTTGTGTGTGTGTATGTGTCTGTGTATGTGTCTGTGTGTGTGTATGTGTCTGTGTGTGTGTTTGTGTGTGTGTATGTGTGTGTGTGTCTGTGTGTGTGTGTCTGTGTGTGTGTATGTGTGTCTCTGTGTGTATGTGTGTGTGTGTCTGTGTGTGTGTATGTGTCTGTGTGTGTGTATACATGCAGGCATGTGTGTGCCATGGTGTGCGTGTGGAAGTCAAGAGGATAACTTTCAAGAGCTGGTTCTCCCCGTCCATTGTGAGATCTGGGGGTGGAACTCAGGTCATGTGATCAGTACTTTTACCCACTGAGCCATCTTGCTCTCTCAGAAATAATCCAGTCCAAAAAGACCCAACACACTCCCAGGAGACCTGAAAGTCTTGAGAGACCCAACCTAGTCTCTTGAGAAAGACTTTAATCCTTTCTGAGGGAATTACTCCCAAGACCTATCACCTTCCAGTGGGCCCCATCTCTTCAAGGTCCCACCACCCCTAGGACACTGAAGGGACCAAGCTTGTGGCATATATATTTTTGGTAGACACACCATATCCAAACTGCAGCATCCTGTGGCCGCTTTTAAAATTTTTTTGGCCTTTTTGAGACAGAGTCTCCCTGTAGCCCCAGCTATCTGGAATGTACTATGTAGACCAGGTTGGCCCCTTGATTGCACAAAGATCCATCTGTCTTTGCCTTCCAAGTGCTAGGGCTGAATGTGTGTGCCACCATTCCCAGCTCTCTATGACCACTTTTGAGCACAAGTTTGCTTGTGACAAATATTAAATTTTCCTTTATTGAGGACATTTTATTTTTTCTCCTAGTTTCTTATTTTTCAGTCAATTACAATATTTAAGTTTTTGTTTATTGTTTTATGTTTGTGTATGAGTATCATCTGCCTGTGTGTAAGTGCACTCCTGTCATGCAATACCTGAGGAAGCCAGAAGAGGGAGCATCAGATCTCCTGGAACTGGAGTTACAGATGGCTGTTAGCCACAATGTGGGTTCTGGGAATCGAACCTGAGCTATCTCTCCAACTCCAAATTATAAATTAAAAAAATTTTTATTTACTTTTATTTTATGTGTATGAGTGTCTTACTTGCATGCATGTAAATACACCTGTATTGTGCAATGCTTTTGGAGACCAGAGGAGGGCACCAGATCACCTGGAACTAGTGTTATAAATGGTTTTTAGCTGCCATATGGGTGCTGGGAACAGAACCTGGATCCATTGGAAGAGCAGCCAGTGCTCTTAATAACTGAGCTACCCCTCCAGCCCTGTGAATTACAATTCTAAATTGAGCAGAAATTATTTCATTTGGGAGATTATTCCAGTCTTTCAAAGTTAGAGTTTGAGAGAAAATCTACATTATCTATATTTATATCTATATCTAATATATAATGAAGGTTATATATTCAAGTATATATATTCAAGTACATTATTTATATATATATTACATATGTGTGTGTGTGTGTGTGTGTGTGTGTGTGTGTGTGCAGAGTTTGTTACAATCTTAAGGAAAACCTTGGCATGTCAAACATGAGTCACTGTGTCCCTCCAGTCTCTTTTAGGTCCTGATGGTGGTTCAGTATGCTCTGTTAACTTGTCCCATTCACCTCAGAAAAACTGGGTCAGGTTTCTCTACAGCCCACTGCCAGCACTCTGCTTCTGTCCTGGTACGGCATTTTATTGGCATTGTCTTTTTTGTCCAAAGCAAGCACTAATACAGTGAAATATTTTACTGCTGCAGATTTTACAAATGTAATTCACTCGTATGAAAATTGCCTCCTGAATTCTGGTCTGTTTTATTAAACCTGTTATCATTAGAATGCTTCATTAAAGGTTTTGACTGATTACAGGTCTGGGGAGATGGCTCACTCTAGAAAGTACTTGCTTTGCAGGCATGAGGACCTGAGTGAAGATCCTCAGAACTCACATAAGAACCCAGGTGTGGTGGTACGTGCCTGTAACCCCAGGGATGGGATTACAGAGACAGAAGGATCCCTGGAGAGGCAGAGGCCAGTTAGTCCGGCCTACATGGAAAAACTCCAGGCCAGTGTGAGACCTTAGGTATGCTTCTGATCTGCTCATGAGTGGGGACGTGAGGGGGCGTTTATTTATGTGCATGCATACCCACACCCCCATGCAATCGTGCACACACATACAGACCCCATCATTTCCTCCCACATGAAGGCCTTGACAGGTTTGTCGGTGAATATTCATTCTTTGTACTTTGTTATTCGATCCCCGTTGACTTCTCTCTTCTCCTCGAACTTGGTTGAGCAGTTTTACTAAATGTGGAGTTTTTGTTTAGACTTTTACGTTTTCTACCAGTGCCAAAGTTGCAAGATGTTATCTTCAGTCTTTCTGACTTCTGTGATTTTCAGACGAGAGATCTGCTTCTCGACTTTGGTAACACTTCTGGTAATTTGTGGTTTGGGGCCTTTGTTTTTAAAGCTTATGAGTACATATCTCGTGTGGGTTTTTCTGTGTTTATCATCAGTCTCTGCTGTGTTTTGGATCTGTGGGGCTGTGTCTTTCACCAAATCTGGAAAGTTGTCATCCATCCTACCTCCAGCACTCTTACAGAACGATTCTCTTGTTCTCTGTCCCTGGTGTAGAGGGCAGGGACCCCATCCCTACTCGAGTGAATGTAGGTGTGGTGCTGACGACAGACAGACTTGACACAGAGAGAGACAGTGCTCTGGGACCCCTGGGAGCACGGCAGGCCGTGGCTTGGTTTCAAGATTCTCTACCCTCTGCAGATGGTCCAGTTTCATTAGCTATTTTGACCCCAAGGCTGCCCTTTGGTTCCTGACAGGACAGTTCCTGCTGCCTGGCTTTGGTGATCCAGCTGCAGCATCACGCTGGTGATACTCCTTGGCTCAGCTGCACTCAGTGGGTATGTCTGGTGCCTGGCACTGAACTGGGCTGGATCCCATGGCTATGATGCAGATTATGATTCTTGTCTGTGAGGAGAATGTTCCAGAAGCAGGCACCTGGGGTCAGCTGCTTTGTCAGGGATGTCCATTATGATCATATTGCTGGGGCTACCCAGGGGAAATTGAGGCATGCCTGTACCCTGGGAACTCATGTATGAACCAAAGGTCTATGAAGCGAGCCAACAGATTGCAGTTGTCTAGTCGCCTCACCCTGACCCTGCGGTCCAGCCTCACCCTGACCCTGCGGTCCAGCCTCACCCTGACCCTGCGGTCCAGCCTCACCCTGACCCTGCTGCTCATCTCTGACCCTTTGGGAATGCTTTCCCCCTAACTACGGCTTGCTTCTCGGTGCTCTCTTATCCACCTTCTCCTCTCCTCCCCCGGAGCAGCAGCAAGTCTGCCCTCTTCAATACATGTAAGATAAACCTATAAGCTCTGTTTTCTTGGGTAATTTGCAGGCAAGATGCAGATTGCCTGCGCTTCAGGGTGTTGTCATAGCTGCTGGCACTGTGAAAACCTCAGGATTAGAAATTAGACTGGGAAAGAGGACGGCTGTGTCACTCAGAAGTTCAAAGGAAGAGAAATCCTGGAACAATAAAGCATCGAGATTTGCATAAATTAGCTGAAGTTGCAGCCATGAGCCCCACGGGAATGGTGACCTTCGAGGGGGTTCACTGTGGCGTGGGGGGTGTGCCAGTGTGGTGACCTGGGGGCAGACCATCCTTGAAGAATGAATTTGTTAAATGCTTGTACTTAAAAGAATATTCCAGACCTAGTCAAATCCCATCTTCCAAGTTGTACATTATTCCTGTAACACGACCCCTCCCTCTTATACACAGGGAGGTGGGACTTGCCCCGCATCACAGGAGACACATGTCGGCAGCAGAAGAGCTCCTGTTTGCGCTCCTGATCGGCTGTGTGCCACCTTCCCAGTGCAGGGGCGTTGTCACTTGACACCCCCAGTAGCCCACTTGATTCCAGTTTTGCAGGTGGGAAAAACTGAGGCTGAGAGTGATCACATACTTTCCCGGGTCTACCCTGTTAGTCATCCATGGAATTGGAACCAAAATGTGCTAGTTCCACTAACAATATCTGCTGGAGTTGGAGTCTCTCCCGAGAGGTCAGCTGGCTGCATCTCTGTGATGGACAATTAGCCTTGAAAAGGAGTTCGGGGAAGAAAGGAGGATTGATTAATAATGTCTGCCCTGTGAAGGAAGTGGTGGAAACCCACACCATTGATACTGAACACTCACGCGTGACACAACATATGCCTGTGAGTTCTGGGTCATAGGTTTGGACTTGCCCTGAGGCAAGAGAGGGGGCTAGTGAGTGCTGCCCAGGGGACACACTGGCCATTTTCTGGGCTGGTATTAGGGCTGCAAGATGTCACAGATGGGAAGGCACTTGATGCCTTTGTGAAAAGGATGGTGGTGTGTTTCCTGTGTAAAATGAGCAGTAGACTACAGCTCATGCTGAAAACCAGGAAGGGGTGTGCTTGTTTTCAGTGTCATTTATTACAGAAACTGTCCCCAGCTCCATTCATGAACTCTGAAGAGAAATCCGGACCATGACAAAGAACACTGGGCCTCACAAAAGCCCTTGAGCTTCAACAGTGTCCAGTTTGCTTAGAATTCACAGTTCCATAAGTGAATGCCTTGGTCAAATGCTCTTGGCTGGCAGTTTTGAGATGGAGATGTGCCCCAGCAGTGGCCATCTCCCTCTAGCTTGGAGCTGTCTCTAGGGGTGGGGTGTGGGGGTGGCTGGGCAAAGGGTTCTACCCTCCAACTTATTCATGGTGGCGGGCTGACAGCTGCTCCCAGTTAGAAAGTCCTCGGGTGGAAAAAGGCCAGGCTTAAGAGAACCAACCTCCAGGTCCCGTGATGGTGGGTACCAAGCCGTTCAGATGTGCCTCTGCCACCACCATCCTCAGAATTCCCGAAAAGCAGTGTTGAGTCATTCATTGCTGATCAGGTCACCATGACGTGAGTCCCTGAACACACAGTTTCAGACCAGGGCACTCACCCTTTTCCACCACTTCCAGTGGTGAGCCCAATGGCTTTCCCATCATTCCTGCCTGGAGCAAGCAGCTATGGTAAGCTGGGTAGAGGCTGCCATGCAGACTTGGCCTTCTGCTCCTCCTTCTTCAATGTCCACCTCCAGGGACATCCAAAGAGGGTGACACAGGTACAAGGTATCTTGGAGGCTGAGTGTCAATCATAGTTTCCAGCAAAGGCAGGAGAGGGGCGCAGTCAGGGCAGGCACAGAAACCAGAGACAGAGCAGGAGGCATGTTAATGAGAAACGGGAGGCTTTAGAGAATGTGGCAAAAACATCACGGCTCTGTCAACAAGATATTATCCTGGCGGTGGCCTTGTTGTTGTGAAGAAGGCTTGGTGTTCTTGGAGTCTCTGGGTACATCTGAGCACGCAGTCTTCAACAGTGCTGCTGGAAACTCTGCTGTGGTCCTGACCCTGACATGTTGGGACCACTTTGACCTCAGCAGGTCTGATGCCGCCTCTGAGTCCCCATGTTCCAGGTCACAGGGGACTGCAGAAGAGGGGACTCAGCAAGGGCGTGGTGACTGTGGCCAAGCCACCCCTCCCATCTGCTTCTCCCCCCTGCAGGTCGGGCTCTGGGGAGGGAGGTTAATGGCATCCCGAGGCTGCTGTGGAAGGGAAATTGCTTCTGCTTCTCTCTCTTTTCCCTGTGGCCTGGGTCATCTTGTCCTCACTCACAACTCGGGCCAGACGCGGGCTCATAATTTCAAAGTCCTTTTAACTTTTCCAGGTTAGAATGTTATTGCTTTAGCCAAAGGCCACTTGAAGATTTACAGAGAAAAGCGTAGGGTCTTTAGAGTATGCTGCAGGGTTCCGACAGGATGCATGGCTCTCAGTTAGTGGCGAGCTAGGTTTCCGTGTTGGGACTCACACTGCAGACAGGTATGAGTGTGGCCACTAGACCTGATGTCCCTTCCGAGGTTTGCTCTCAGCACAGCCCTAAATTCACTGGCCAGGAGCCTTGTGTCTGTGGAATCTGGCAGGGCAGGAGACAGGATGGGCAGCTTGGAGTCCATCTCTTGACTTGTGGACAAAGCCAGACTTCTGCCTCAGTTTCCTCACTGTATTAGTTGCCATGATAGAAACACTGACCAAGGGAACTTATAAAAGGAAGAGTTTATTTAGCTTACAGTTCCAAAGGGGCAAGAGTCCATCATGGTGGGGAGGTGGCTGGAGTAGATGCAGAAGCTGTGCGCTCGCATCTTCAAGCAGGCACAGGAAGCAGAAGGTGACTGGAGATCCCCTAAGGCTTAAGAACTCTCTAAGCCCACCCCCAGTGACGTGCTTCCTCCAGCATGGCCACACCTCCCAAGACCTCCCCAAACAGCGTCAACAACTGGAGACAAAATGTCCAAATACCTGGAGCCTCTGGGGGACATTCTTATTCAAACCACCACACTCACTAATGGGTAAAGAGAATCATGTGCCCTGTGTGGCTGTGTCACGTGAGGTGATGTCGATGATGGTGTATGCCTGGCACAAAGTCAGCTTTCAATAAACATCATTATTATTCAGAGACTTTGAGCTCAGGGGTTCTAGAACTTTCCACACGACTCTAGTCTTCTGGTAATGGGAAGTTAAGAGACAAATTAGCAGCAGTTTTCTGCTTCTGCTTCTCATTGAACCATACGCAGGACCTGGGGTCTTGAATTGGGACGGGGGACTGTAATAGAGGAAGTGAAGTTACTGGTCTTTCTTGACTGCCTGGGGCTCCCACAACTCAGCTGAGGTCCTGTGGCGGATCACAGCCTGGTGAGGAAGGAGAAGGGGCTATGGATGGAGAGATGAAGCCCCACTGAGTTATCCAAGTCACATGCACCAGGAGGACTCTGGATTTCTTCCCAAAGCCATGCTGCTGTAAGTTGAGGTGGGGTGCAATGTATTTATGGTCAGCTTGGACCTGGCAGAGGTGAGAGGACTGGCAAGTTGGGGAAGAAGGTGAGGAGGATGTGTAACAGTGTTTCCAGGACTTTGGGTGGGGTCGGGTCAGACTTTCCCAGGGAGGTGGTTAAATACTGGTTCACTGGCTACCCCCACTGAGACTAAGGTTCTGGGTCTAGGAGGCTTGTGAGGATCTCTGTGTTAACAAACCCCTCCTCTAGTTAGCTCCAAAGCTGACCATACTTTGGAGACCCTCAACCATCCTCTCAGAACCCCAGCAGGAACTGATGAAGGCTGGAACTGAATGGAGGACACTGGGCAAATCAGGGGTCTAGCCTGTCACCCTAAAGATAGGGCAGGAGGTCAGGTACATGAGTGCCCTATCTGGGCCTTAGTTTACCTATCCACGTCAGAAGACATCAGCCCTCTTCATGGAGTGAAGTGGAGATTAAGTCAGTGTCACTCTGTTAACTTAGACCAGCTCCAGAGTCTATGCCCTTCTGGATAGCTGCCGACACTCTCCCTAGCCGAGGCAGCCAGGCCCCACTGCTTTGAGGTCTGTTTTGGAACAAGGTGACTGTTCTTCAGCTTCAAAACCATCAAGATCTTCCAGGAGGGTGTGTGTGTAGATAAGAGTCCAGCTGGCTCAGTCCAGTATGGGGAAAATAAACCGTTTTCCCAGTGGCCAAAATGACATATGCTTGGAAAATACTGTTCAAACAGAACTACTGAAACCTTTTGTCACCAAACTGGGCACCAAACCGCAGACATCTGTGAAGGTATCAATTATCGTAATTGCTGTGTTAGACCATCCCCAGACTCTAGACATGTGGTCTGTCAGTAGGAGCTTCCCAGGCCAGTCAGAGCCACCTGTGGAGTCTGCAAAGATGCAGAGAATCTAAGAGGAGGCACGGACTGCATGCTGGACACTCTCAACCCAGTGGAAGCTCAGGGTATTCCTCTAGCCCCTGAAAGTCGGGGGGAGGCAGTGCTCCCAGTAATACTCTTTCATAAATGTTCTGAGACCAGGAACCAGATGAGTGGGAAGCTCTTGTGTTTAGGATGTCAACCATCAATGTGATGATGTGATGGTGATGGGAATGCTGCGGCTGAAGATGATAATGATTAAGGTGGTGATGGAGATGATGATGATTGTAATGGCAGTCATGCTAATGATTCTGATGATGGTGATAATGAGGGTGATGTAAACGATAATGCTGTTGCAAATGGTGAGGATGATTATGAGAGTGATCATGGTGATGATGATGGTAATGATGGCTATGAAGGTGATGATAGTGATTGTGATGGTGATGATTATGATGATGGGAGTGCTAACAATAGTGATGATGGTAAGGCTGTTGTTGATGGTGATGATGATGATGATGATGAAAGTGATGGTGGTGGTGGTGATGGTGAAGACAGTGATAAGGGTGATTTTGATGATGGTGTTAGTGCAGTTCTCCTGTGCTGAACACCTATATTAAGATTCTGTGTACATAAAGCCATGTAACACTATTAACAAAGGTGACCACATGAGTGCCCTTTCCCAGGCTCCTGGACAGCAAGGCGCTCCCTCTTGCTTGAAGTCTCAACTCATATGTCACACATCCTGAGCACCTCTCCTGATGGTGTCTACGCCTTGCTGTTCTCCACACTGTGCTCTGAGTCCATCTTCATCCCATCCATGTTTCCCTGTGGCTTATAGTTGTTCAGTTGTTTATGTATCTGCCATCTCTCTCTATTACTGTGTGGGCTGTATTGTGAGGGGATGAGTTTCTTCTGTCCACTGCTATGTTCGAGGGCCTAGATCAGTGTGTGACCCATAAGAGCCCGTCACCAAGATGGATGGGAGGGTGAATTAATGGAAAGTTGTGAACTGGAAGAAATAGGATATGAAGCCACATTTCCTCACCGTGGGCTAGGTGACAGCCTCCCAGAGAATTTTCCAGAATCCCTATCACAGGACAGGCCTAAGAGGGAGCTGCAGTTGGGACAAGTCTGCACTGAGTCCCCTGACATGTGAGTGACAGTTTCCAGGGAGTCTCCGGTTGTCTGGACTTTCCGTACAAGGCCACCCTCGTGCAGACTGGCTTAAGCAGCAGTACGCAGCAGGTACTTAGATACCTGGGGGAGACAGATGCAAGCTAGACGGTGGGAAAACACCCTTTGTCAGCTCAGGGGCCTATGCCTTCCAAGATGAGCTATCAGTGTTGAAGAAGAAACCTGACTGGAGACTGCTCAGTAGCCAGCGCAGACTGCAGTCCCCGTGACTTTGCACTTACTACTCAGTATCCTCTATCTGTGGCCGAGCAGGTGGTACACAGAGACCATGGCCAGCACCAATAGGCGATGATCCCAGGGACACCTCCAGGACTCCAGAAAAGCCCAGACCCCCCTCTTAAGTAACTGATTCTAAGAAATGAGTGTGAGCTACTTCTGGACCTCAGGAGACTGAAGGCCTGACCATGGGACATCATGTGGCGTGCAGCCTGTGCTGCCCAGCATGAACTTGACTTAGTCCAGTCCTAAGGCGGGATGTGTACAATCTGTCAAATAGAGGAGGAATATAAGAGACGAGTCTGGGCACGTCTGGGAAGTGGAAGCAAGTTCACAGGCAAGTGGTTCAGACTTCAAAAAAATAATCGTGTGCTGAACATGGCCCTTCCTTGCCAGGTCCTTGTGCATGCTTCTGGGCTGCCCTAAAGTCCAGCTCACTGAGAAAGGGAGATCTGGAGCAAGGTCTACAGAGGAGTCTTCCCAGAGTGCTGGCATTGCCCTAGTGTGAACAACTGGTCTTCCTCAGTGCCACATTGAGGGGCCCAGGAGGGTGAGGTGGTGAAAACCAGGATCATCTACTAAGTCTATAGTGAGAGAGGCCAAGGGTAGCTCTACCTGGCTCATGCACCTGCAGCTGGTTTGATCAGATGGTTAGGGACTTGAGGGTAAGTAAAATGATGGACTAGAGATGAGGGAGCCTGGTGAAGAGTTGGGGCTGGACCTTAGAGTGGGGATGGCTGCTGAGCATACTGTGTGTCATGTGAACACCACCAAAGGGTGCTCACTGGAGACAGGACCCTAATAACCCAGCAGTCAACAAGAGTTTCTGCACATCTGTCCTGGGACTTGTTCACATGGACAAGGAGGCCGTGGTGGAAGGGATGGAGGCTCTGTATGGACTCCACCGCATGAGCTGGCCCTTGTCACGTCTGACCTGATAACAGTGAGGACCTATCCCACCACCAGCAGAGACCTTCACTGAGCCTGAGATATAGCAGAACTTCCTAGGGAAACCTAGCAGCCACCTCAGGGCAGGCAGACTGCACAATACCTCGTCATCACAGAGATGGGAAGACTAATCCTCTTCAAGGACAGAAGCTTTGGACAAGGATTTGTCTTCGCTGCTCACCGAGCCATACCATCGGTGAGTTCCCGGAATGCCATCCCACCAGCATGACGCTCCCTACATCTTTGCTTCTAATGTGTTAACTCATGTGGTAACAAAGGAGGGCAACCATCCGCTCATGTACGGGTCCCATGTACACTTCCCATGACATCCAGCAGTCCCTGGCCCATCTGCAAGGTTCAATGGCTCCCTGAAGACTCAGTGTGTTACCTACAGGGAGAGCACACCCTGGTGATATAGGGTCCTGTCTCTTTCAGGACACAGAGGGTGCTTTGTCAGACGTGACAAGGGACAGCTCATGCGGTGGAGTCCATACAGAGCCTCCATCCCTTCCACCACACCCTCCTTGTCCATGTGAACAAGTCCCAGGAAAGATGTGCAGAAACTCTTGTTGACTGCTGGATTATTAGGGTCCTGTCTCCAGTGAGCACCCTTTGGTGATATTCACATGACACACAGTATGCTCAGCAGCCATCCTCAGACACTCCTGGAGTGCTCAGGAGTCTCACTGCTCAGGGGAGAAGGGGTGACAGTGGACGTGGCTCCTAGTACTGTCCTGCCTCGCAACACTCAGGCAGGGCTTATATTCCCATCATGTTGTGGCCACCTTGTATTCTGCTGCTTCAGAGGGTTTAAGTCCCAGAGAACATAACAATGGGGCATCAGGTGAGACTGATGCCTGACTGTATGTGTGGGGGTGGGAGTATGCATGTATATGTGTGTGTGTGTGTATATATATACACATGTGTGTATGTGCTTATATGCGCATGTTAGAATTGAACTTAGGATATGCTGCATGCTAGTCAAGACCTCCAACACTGAGTTAAATCCTAAACCTTCTTTACATTTCTAATTTAGATTAGGATCTCCCCAAGCTGTTCAGGTTGGCCTTGAACTAATTCTGTACTACAAGCAGGCCTTGAATTTACAGTCCTCCTGCCTCAGCCTCCAAGGAGCTAAGATTACAGGCCTACACCTCCAGGCCTAGCTGGCCACTTTTGACCCGTGTCGATGAACCAACAGGAAAGAAAGAGGTTCCCTCTGCCATCTGGAATAGTTGATCCCCATTTCCCAGGGGAAACCTGGGCTCTGGCTATGTCCCTTTGCACTCCTGTGTCCATGTAAAGGCTAATGGGAAGCCAAGGCCAAACAAAGCATGGCCTGATACTCCAGTAAAGAAGGTCTGAGTCCCTCTGTTCAGTGAAGAATCTGAACCATCAGAGCTTTGACTGAGAGTGAGGGCAGGCAGAGACATATGTGCGAGCAGTGACAAGAGGTGGCCGCCATTCCAGCGAGGGCCTTGTGGCCAGTTGGACGAGCGAGGTCCCTTAGCATCTTTGAGGCTTCCTGATTTCCTGCTGTCTATCCGTGTTTACTTATGCGTGCTGGCCACTCTCCTCTCCTCTTCCCACTTACCAGTTTTCATTTTATGTACAAGCAATAGGAAGTTAACTCGGCAATAGAGTCTTCAGTAACAGGATAGTCAGTGGGCCGTGACTGAATTCGAGGAGTAATTTGCAGCTAGCAGAGGATATGGGGAGTCTCGGGACTGTGTGCCCGCTCCGTCTTCAGCAAGATCTTGCTCCCTTGTAAGACAGATAGCTGCCTCTTGTTAGATGGAAATATAGAGCTCGTTTGCTATTGGATGGGATTCAGATATGCGTAGAAATGTGTACATGGAAGGAGAACAGGTGTGGACCCAGCCAGCTACAAATGTCTATCGTCTCTGCTCCCAGGCACGCTTGGCTGCTCCAGGTGAGAGTGGAAATGCGTCCCTCTCTTGGAAGAGGTTTCATTTTCCAGTTGATTTGACTTTAAACCTAGTCAGTAGAGGGCAGAGGAGACACACTGCAGGAGAGGACGTTGCCTTCCTAGTTCTGGAGTATTCCCTGGCTCAGCAGAGTATTGCTACAGGATTGGTTGTCCCAGCCACATGCCCTGAACACAGGTGACTTCCTTCTCATCCCACACTGTGGCCCTGTGGTGAACAGCAGTCAGCAGCACCCAGTACCTGCAGCAAACCCCTCGGTGGTTTCAAAGCCTTCAGCGATTGGTCTATAGACAGTTTTCTCTCTATCACTATGGACAGTGGATTTCTGACAGGGGCCGATTCCAGAAAATTCCACCTTCATGACAACACAGCAGCTTCTCTGATGGAGCCATACCACACTGTTTCCAGTGTTGGGGGGCGGGCGCTGCAATGTTGAGCAAGTTAGCTGAAGTCCCTTCCCTGAGGAGCCTATTAAACAAACTCAGGAATTAGTGTGCAATTGCAACGCCTGTTAAGTGCTCTGAGGAGAGGAACCGGATCAAGGGAGAGTCTTGAGAGGGAGAATCTAATTTAGAGGGGGGAGGGTGGCAGGAAAGTTCTCAGTGGGGTGTGTGCAGGTAGAAAACATGAAGGGGAAGGAGGGGGGACACAGCAGCTTGAGAGGGATTGGGGAGAGTGGCTGTCAGAAACTAGTGGGCAGAGAAGAGCCGAGGTGTGCCTGAGTCTGGGTCCTGAGTGATGGAGGTGGGGGGAAGATGTGACCGTGGGGAGAGAGATTGTGGGCATCAGGGAGGGACTGGAGGGGGAAGGAAGGGACAGGAGGAAGATCTGAGGTGGAACTTGGCCGCTGGCGGAATGACCTGCTGTGGCCTTGCTGTGGGTGTAGACAGGAGGCTGCCCCTGGATTCCTCTGCGTGTCCTGTCCACCAGGCAGTGAGATCATCCGGTGTCTTAACTTTAAGCCTGCTGGAGGCCCAAACTCTGGATAGTGCCAGAGCTGGGACTGGACACTCCTCACGTGTGTGTGGGCATGATGGATCAGAGAGAACCAGGCCTGCATCCCTGACTCTGCCCTCATAAGCAGCGACCCTAGGCGGCCGCTTCCCTGGACACTGGACAGGAGGGAGGCTGCTGAGGGCAAAGGGTGACCTTAAGTGAGATTCCTTGTGGGTCACCCAAGGAGGACCCTGAGCCTGTCCCCGACCCTGTGAGGACACGGGGTTGTTGCTTGCACCTCAGTTGAGCTATGGAGCCCGCCCCTCCTCGCTGTGATTAATTCAATTTGGTAAAGCAGCATTTACGCTGGGAATTTAATCGTCATTTCTGATGGTGAAGGAATTGAAAAATAAATTGAAAGTGTCAGACGACGCATTAGGGTGGGTGATGGAGCGGAAGCGGCTCCCCTCCCCACCTCCCCGTTGGGCAGTTCACGGACCCAAGAAATAAGCCAAGTTTCTGTAGGATCAAGATGACTGCAGGATCAAGGACTGAGGTGACGGGAGGGCCAGGGAGGCATGGGGAGGGGTGGGAAGCGGTGGGGAAGGGTGGGAGTGAGAAGGGGAGGGAGATTCCCGTGGTGGTTGGGTGACTTCAGGAGGCACCACCTCTGTCTGGGTCACCAAGGAGAAGGGCCCAGAGCAGTAGGGACTAGGATGCTACAGGATGCTGTAAGTCAGGAGTCTGGGATCCAGGCTGTGGCCCACACCCCACCATGGGAGAACGGGCTAATCTTCAGTGAGGACTTTCACCATCTCAGTCAAGCCAAGCAGCAGAGGTCAAATGGCTAGGCCTTGCTGCCTGGGCCTCAGGACCAGAGTCCTCATCACCTACAGAGATGCTCTGTCACCCGTGAAGGCGCTATACTGCCTCCCTTCCCAATCACCCCAGAGGAGACAAGTTCTGCCAACTGACCCTCCCCTGAGGCTCAACCTCTGCCGTTGCCATGTGCACAGTCCAGTGCGTGGTCATATGACTTAATCCTGTTGGAGAAAGACTCCCTGCTCCATTTGGATGTGAGAAGGAGGGGCTTGGAGAGGAAGAAGGGACAGCAGGAGGTGACTTCAGTCTCCAGGATTCTGGAAATGACTCCTTGGGACAGACCTACACCAGCACCCCAGCACCCTTAACTCAGGTACCCTCTGTCACCATCTGTCTCGGAAGCCACCTCTCTGTCCTGCACCTGACAGGACGTTGCCTACTCTTTGCCCCTCACTCTCCCAGATCATCGCACATGTATATATGCTCACATACGCCCATGTACAGATATACTCCCACATTCATGTGTACACACGCATGTACATAAACATGCACATTCTCATCCATGTTCCTGCACACCCACTTATGTACAGACACAGATGCTCATGTATAGCTACATCTCACATGTGCTCATGTAGACAGACACATTCATGCACACACACTCTCAGATACACATTCATGCTCTCACATGCTCATCACACATGCATTCATATGCACACACACCCATGTACACATACATCCTCTCACATGCACACACATCATACACAGTCACTATACACATGCATGCTCTCACATGCTCATGCACATGCATACACACCCATATATGTGTACATGCTCTTACATGCTTATCACACTCTTTACACATTTATGCACACACTCGTATACACACACATCCTCTCCTATGCTCGTCCATACACCGTCATGTACAGATACACAAACACACCCAAGCACTTGCATGTTCGTGTGCACTCAAGGTCATGGCCCCTCACAGATGTCTGGGTACACTGATATAAGCCCTTCAACTTTGGGGTGTCCTATCCCAATCTAGCCCTCAGGCTTCCCTCTGCAGGAACAGTCTCTTCCTGAGTCAACACTCCAGCAGATGGAGAGCTGAGAGGAGGGACAGGAAGGAGGGGCCAAATCTCATTTTCATCATCTGTGGCAGGACCCGATTTTTCAGGTGATAATTATAATAATTAAAATGCTGTTATAAGCAGTCAGGATAGCTCGGTGCACAGCTGGCTATGGTATGGTGAGCAGGTGGTGTTCTGGTGATGAGGGTGTATGCACCTCCCCCTCCCCCTTCCTGTTCCCAGTCTGTCCCAATTGGACTGGAGGGGGTGGGTGGGGAACTCAGAAAAGCAGCTGAGGGTAGGCCTGGGACCTGGCAGCTGGATTCAGTCCCCATCTGGAGCCAGTCTGCTGCTGAGGAAGTGACCTGAGATTTCTGTGGCTTGGTTTCCACAACTGTAAAAAGTGGTAAGATGTTCACAGTGAGGTGAGGTGAACTGCAATATTTCTCATCCTAGAACAGAGCCGGCACACAGGAGGCTCCGGGTAAAGGTCAGAATACTGGGAATGTGGGGGTGAATCTTAGCATTAGCACATTCAGGCCCCATGGGCTAGGAGCTGACTTTCCACTCAGGCAGTGGAGTGTGGGGAGGGGTGTGGAGGACATACTTTGTGTTCAGTCCTCGGTGTTCTGCATTTTCACGTGAACCTCTGAGCCTCACTTTCCCCATTTAGAAACAGGATATAACAGCCTCACTCTAGGTTGTTGTGAGGATCACACAAGGTGAAGGCCAGCTCAGGCTGAGACCCAGTGAAGCAGCCGGAACTCAGGCCCACCCTCAGCTTCTTTTCTGAGGTCCCTGGCTGCTTCCTCCAGCAGGTGTGCAGGAGAGCCTAGTGCCTGTGTCTGTATCATGATGCTGAGAGCGATCATTACCTTGGGGCACAAACACACAAGGGACACAAACACACAGGGACAAGGCTACCAGTGATGCTGTGGTGGCTCTCAGAACTATCTGGCCCATCCTGGCAGCATGTGCCCTAGCGAACTTCATTCTTCACAGGCCAGTAATCCCATTGGCAAACAGCTTGAGATCTCCAAGTTAGTTAGGGCTCCTTGAAGACTGTACCCCAGGAGTCCTGGGCTCCAGACTGGGAGTCTTAGGCTTCAGTCAGAGCTGGTAGGAATTTCTGATGCCCACAGGTCTAATGGCAGAGACAGGGGCCACTTGCAATCAACCTTGCCTCGTCTTTCCTCCCTCCCGCTCCAGCCGCAGCACAGGGCCTGGGGCAGCCTAGGACTGTCCTCAGATGGGCCCCACCTGCCCCTATTCACCCCTCTAACCCAGGCACTGTGGTTCTGAGTTCTGAGTCTCTCCAATGAATGCCTAATGGTCTTCACGATGGGCTGAGAATGGCAATTGGCACATGCAGCCTCGTACAGTCCGTCCTCCGCAGGGCTGCCTAATGAGTGCGGGCTCCGGTGTGCTTCAGAGCCAAACGCAAATGAGAAACGTTCCGTGCTATCATTTAATTAGCTGGGGAAGGCGGAGCAGGAGAGGAAATGGGGAGACAGTGGGGGAAAGGCAGAGAAGAGGGAGAGGGAGAGAAGGCAAGGGAGGGCTCAGGGAAGAGAAGAGAGAGGGGGATGGGAATGATGTTAGGGCTTCAGATTGCCCACAGGGGAGGGCAGGGTGGAGCAGGACACCAAGACCTCCTGCTGGAGCATTGTGGTAACCGGGGCACAAAAGTGCCTGGCCTCCGTGAGGGTCACAGGAGAAGGGAAAGGTGGCACTGAGCAATCATTTGGGTTTAGCTATGAGTGAGTGTGGGCACACGTGTCTTCACCTGTGAGCCTGTGGGTCAGATGTTTTCATATAAGAGTGTGTGTGTGGACATGTGACTGTGTGTGTGTGGATCACATGTGCTTGTGTGAAAGCATGTGTGTAGGTATGTGAGTGACGATGTATGAATGTGGAAGCGACAAGAACACCCATATGAGCGCATGCACATGCAGGTGTGTGTGCCCATGCGTGCGTGAGTGCCTGTGAATGTATACAAGTGTGCAGGTGTTGGGGTGGAGGCATGTGCAAGTGAATGTTTTTGGCCAATGTGTTTGTCAGTGTGTGTGAGTGTGCTTGTGAGTGTGTGAAGTCTGTTTATATGAGTTCAGCGAGAATCTTACCAGAGGAATGGCTCACACTTCCAGGAAAGGGGCACGTGGCCAACATGCTTCATTCAGACACCCACGAGCTGCTTCCCGCTTGCAGGCAGTCTGTGAGTGATGCCAGTAGACGAGTCCGGAAGCCCATGTTTTAGAAGAATGCATTTAAATCCCTGGATCCAGACTTGCCCAGAGCTATCAACTCTTGGATTTCCAGTGAATGAGGCACATAATCATCCTCTTAATTCTTTTGTTTAAAGTAGTTGTCCCTGAAGTGGCCAGACTCTGAATGGTGTGTCATACAACAGGTGAAGAGGACAGAAGGTGAACAGGGCCCCCGGAGAGAAGGACCACAGGAGCCAAGATGCTAAAGTGATGTGAGAAGGTGGCACGTGCTTCTGTGTCAGGCCTGGTGGGAGAAATGTCTGATCATACACAAGACAAATGGCAGAAAATGGTGGATCTGTTTCCATCCACCTCCATGCCTTGCTCTTTTGACCCCTAACTTCTAAGGCCAAGACAAAGGCTCCCTAGTCCAGTATCTTTTAAATTAAAAATATAACTTTGTTATATTATTTTGATTTGTTTTATTGTTTCTATGAGTTTACCAAGTGATGCATACGTATATTCTTTTGGTAAAAAGATAAAATCTACTACTGAAAGAAAAAAATTACCCCATTTTATAAAATGATAACAACCTTGGGTGCAAGTAGATGATACAGCTCACCAAAAGTTACAGAACTCTCTTGTTGGATGTCTAGGGCCATGAGAGTCTTCTAAATCCATTCCATCTTCTGGTGAGAGGTGCTTGGGGACAATGCCAACAGTAAAAACAGTATCCAGCGTCTCATGACTTGCCATGAGACAAGCACATGTCACTGTGCTTGCTCTTCCCTTGCTGTCTTTTCAGTTGGTCCCCACCAGTCCTGTGAGGTAGTCACCATCATTTCCCTCATCAGCAGATAAGGCTAAGAAACTTCGCTGAACAGCATACACAGGGCAGGTAAGATTTAACTCGGGCAATCTGGTCCCATGCCCTCATTTTTGGCAGTAATATGAAGTTTGCAAGAGTGACTCTCCTTTAACCAGGTAATTCTACCCAGAGGTCAGGAAAACAAGACGGTTGCAAAGGCCAACACTAGATCTTGGAGCTGTCCGCGGTGCTGAAACCCAATGGCGCAATTAACAATATGGTCCAGGACAGGGTATATCCCCACCCATTGTTCAGCCTAGTTCCCCAAGCCAGCTACTCCCAACACAGTTCATTGGTCATCCTGTGTTCACCTTTCTGTTGGTTGGAATAGACTGTAAGGAGGCCAAAGAGGGTGCTGGGACTCAAAACACCTTTTGTCTTTGTCTCATCTATCTGATTCCTGTATTTTTCTGTTGCATTTTGCATATTGAGATGTAACCATGCAAGATAAAATTCAGAACATTCAATTGTATATACAGTAGACTGTAAAAATAGCCTCAGAATCTATTCCTCCCTTTTCCGTCTGTGCTGGGTGATGGACTTGACTCATCCAACAGGGGTAGTAATGTGCTCAAGACAAGCAGAGACTCTAAACACCCCTGCCCAGAGGGGTTTTCTCTCTTGTGGAATTCCCACAGGTGGACGTGAGCCTCAGCTAGCCCGCTGAAGGGGAGAATCCACATGCAGGAGAGCTGGGTGATGTGTACTGATGACAGCCTGCCAACTAGCAGACATGTGAAGCCATCTTGGAAGGCCCAGCAGCAGGCCACAGCCAGTTGACCACAGACCCAGGACAGAGTGCTGCTTAGACCCAAACAGCCACACATCCAGCCAGGAGAGTGGTGACCTACATACCTGCCCATCCTTCACCATTGTACAACAGAAACAGATAAAGCTAGCTCAATGAGCTTCTGTAAATGTGTGTACCTGTGCAGCAAGCTCTTGGATCCAGCTTCAGCAAAGTTCTCCTCCCCCAGAAAGCTGCATTACTCTGAGAGAGATCCATTATCCCAGATTCTATCACTATGGGTCAGTTCTTATTACTAGACTGTAAAGCACATGGATTTTGTGCCAGATACATTTTTACATTTTGCTGATCATGTTACTGTTCCTTGCACATGCCTTGTGTTAATCTGCTCACCTTTCCAAATGCTATGCTGTTCCTATGTCTCCCCCCACAATGCACCTATTCATTCTCTCAGAGATAGACTTTGAATGAAGCATCCCTGAAGCATTCAGTGATGTGTGGGCACATGCATGCAATTCTCTTGGGCATATGCTATTTTTTTTTTAAAAAAAATTGTCATTGTTAAAGCTCATTCTTTGAAAATTTCATACATGTATGTCATGTATCTTGATCATATCCATCGTTTAGCCCCTCGCTCCAACTCCCCCTAGATTACCTCAACACACCTTCCTTGCAACTTCATGTTCTCTTTTTAAATTTTTTTAATAACTCACTGAGTCCAGTTGGTGGTGGCTCATATACAAATGGCTGTGAGGTCATTCCACTGGGGAATGGGCTACCTACATGTGATCACACTCCTAAAGAAAAGTGACTGTTCATTCCTCAATAGCCATCACCTGCCAATAGCTCCTAGACTAGGGATAGGGCCTCTGGAACCCCTCTCTTCTCTTTCTAGAAATTTTAACTTGCTTGATCTTATCCAGGTCTTGTGCAGATAAACACAGTTGCTGTGTGTTCGTGTGTGCAATATCCCTGCTATGCCCAGAGGCTGGCTTTCCACGGAACTCCTCCCCATCCTCCTGTTCTTCTGTGATGTTCCCTGAGCCTGTGTGAGGGATGGTTGATATAGATGTGCTGGCTATGGCTCAGCATTCCCAGTTACTTATTCTCAGCACTTGCAACAATTCTGCATCTCTGCATTACTGCACTTGGTTCTCTTGGGCATATACTATTTTAGAGACATGGTCTCATGTATCCTAAGATGACCTTGAATCCTCCTGTGTTTACTTCCCGAGTGCTGGCATTATAGGGTGTGACTCCATGTCCAATTTATGCAGTGTTGGGGATGGAACACAAGACTTCATGTATGCTAAGCAAGTTCTCTACCAATCAAGTTCCATCCCCAGCTCCTGGGCATGCACTATTATTGTCTGGCCATCCAAAATCTACTGTTATAACCCCAAGTACCTCAGACTGCATTTAGAGAGAGGGTCTTTAAAAGAGATAATTTTAAGTTAAAATGAGGCCACATGACTAGACCCTAATCCAACATGAAGATACAGGGGAAAAAGGCCACCTGCCAACCAAGAGCAGAGGCCTCAGGAGAAATCAATCCTGCTCACACTTTGACTCAGACTTCTGGTTTCCTAGATTTGAGAGAGAACATTTCTGTTTTCTGAGGTGAGTGATGAGTCCCAGTGGGTGTTAGACCTGAGACACATGTTGGCTGGGCACCAGGACCCAGGCTTTCTTCATTGAGTTCCCAAGGCTTTCCATAGGGAAGATTCCATCAAGGTTTCCACTTTACAGATGGGCAAACTGAGGCTCCCTGGGTTTTGTCAAGTTGCAGCGACTGCATCATGATTCCTTAGGTCATGATTTGTTTATTTTCTTGCTTAGCCCCAGCCTCCTGAGTAGTGGGATTACGGCCTTCATAGAATACCTCACTTGATTTGTTTCAAGTTGGTCTTTTCCCCTCCACAGGGAGCTATGTTGTGGGGAGGGCTGGGTCAGTCCTGTTGATTGCTATACCCCAGTGCCCACCCCAGGGGGCACACAGCTAGGAAATATGCCTTCTACTCCAGGTGTAGACCCTCCTACCTGCCACCAGCTCCTGGGGCACAGGCTCTCTGACAAAGGTCAGGAGATGGCTGCCAGACAGGCAGTTGCTTTTCTGCAGACAATTAGGGGAAGATGGCTTCTAGAAGAGCTTCCATGATTAACTCAAATGAAGTGTAAAATTGTTTTTGGTTTAAAGGCTTTGCTTACTGAGGGATCAAGTAGTGGGACCGGTAGGCAAGGGAGAGAGGGACCCAGCAGCTGGTGTGCTGCCCTGCTCCTCTGTTGGCAGACCCCACAAGACATGTGGCCCCTGCAGGTACCTGTACTGCCACTAGGGTAAGAAACAGATGAGACCCAGGAGGTTCACAGAGAGCTCACAGCCCAGAAGTGATGGTGAATACTTGTCTGGGGGAACCCCAGAGGGCATCCCTAACCTGGGGAGCAGGAAGGAGGGGTATCATCATGTAACCGACTGCCAGTGTCTGGGAGAGAAGACAGTGCCCTGGGCCTGGTAAGGACAGTACAGCCAGGGTTAGAGTCTGGAGATATCAAGGGCCAGGGCTGGGGATTCCTGGGGGTCTGCTACAGGAGCAGGTATCAATGGTACTAGACTGGGGCAGGACATGAGAAGCAGTAGGTATCCAGGACAGGAATTCTCTGTCACAGACCCTTTGGGAGGGACAGGGACTGTAATGTCTTCTGGCTGCTCTCCATCTGAGGGACAAGCTGCCCAGATCCTGATTTCAGCCCGACCCTCCCCAAGCCACAGCACAGGGCACGCAGGGTTGCTGCATGGCCCTCTTTGCCCCAGCAACTCCAGAAGGTGGTCTGGAGTGTGGTCCCCTGCCCTTTCCGCCTCCCCATATAGTGAGCACTCGCCATCAGGCTGGATCTCCCTCCAACGAGAGGGGTAGAGGTGGGACTGCCTCTGCACAGTCAGGAAAGTGAGGGTGGGGAGAGAAAAGTGGAGAGGGGCAGCAGGGAGGCCTAGGACCTCAGCAGTCTCCTCCTCCCAGTCTCTGACAGCGCCCCTTCCCCGTGCCTGAGCTTCCCAGATGAAAGAAATCTCCTTCCTCCTAACAAATATGATTAGAAGTCATGAAACTGGGGGATCCACAGGAGGCGAGTGACGGGAAAGATCAGCTCCCTGCAAACAGGCAGAATTTAGCTTTTGTTCTTGAATCTAAAGCCAAATTGAGGGGCTGGAGAGATGGCTCAGCTGTTGAGAGCACTTGTTGATCTTCTAAAGGACCCCAGGTTGGTTCCAAGCACTGATGTTGGGAACCTCACAACAGCCTAATAACTTCAGCTCTGGGGAATCTGACCCCCTCTTCTGGCCTCCGTGGGCACCTGCATTCATGAGCACATAGCCATACACAGATACATATAAATACACATAATTAAAAAATCTAAAACAATAGGATTTCTGCTGGCCTGACCAGGAGATATGCAGCAGCTTGGGAAGACTTTTTAACCTCAGGCAGGGAACAGGTTGGGGTCCAAGGGACACATTCCTCCTTTTGTGAAAAACACCAGACTATACTTACTAAGACACATAGGCACACACACACACACATTGGACTTGGGCCCTTTCCAAGAACTGCTCTGCAGAAACTCTAAGCAGAGAGGTTAAGGGAATGGTCCAGAGTCACCAGCCCCAGGGGTCCAGTCAGGTGCCCCGATGAGCCACCTCTCTGCGGCCCCATCCTTGGCTGGGCAGGGGAGGGTTAAAACCAGAGCTGCCCTTGCTGTTAGTGTTGAACTTGCAGTTTTAAAGGCTGTGGGAGCTCCCAGAGCAAACATTTTCTCTCCTAATGACACTGTAGCAGATTAAAGAGGGGTCTATTCTTCCAACAGAATTAAGGAAAAGTGTCCGTTATCCAGGATGGCCTGGCTAGGCAGCTAGAATAACTCTGTCAGAGTCATGCCTGTGTAAAGATCTGGTTCTGCCAGCCCTGCTGGCCACAGGCTTGGCCTGGTTCCTTTTGCCATGACTATGGGAGTGGAATACCAAGGTCACAGGTTCTGTGGACACAGACACAGCTTGATGTCAGGAAGATCTGCCCAGCCCCAGTGGACCATAAGCTGACAAACCGTTCACCTCTGTGGCCCATATTATTATTAAAGTTGTCTTAAATAGGGGCTCTTGTCCCTTTGTACTGACATCTGGGCAGGCCTAGGGAACTCAGCGGTGACAACACTGACTGAGGACCAACCCCAAATATCTCATCAGTTTGTGGGTCAAAGTCATGTGGTGCTGGGACTATTCCATTCAATTGTGTATAGGGGACATGGGCTCAATTCTGCAAAATGACTTTCCTAAGAATGACCACAGAGACCACCAGACATGTTCCATCGGCCCTCTCCTTTCTCTGAGAAGCAAGGATCTGAATGGCTGTGAGTATGAAGCCTCCCCCCCTGCACTCTGTCCATCCCAGCATCAGTTCTGGTCTTGTGAAGCACACATCCAGACACAGGAAGGGCGAACAGTAGTCTAGATTTACTCTAGCAGGAAAGTGGGAGAGGAAAGCCCATCCTCCAGAGCGGACAGTGGACTAGGCCAAGCAGCTATGGTTCAGCTGCCAGGGACCCCTCAGTCTAATGGTTTGGCTTATAAATCCTGATCCATCAGTAACCCTCTTTTGTCCACCCCTGACCAGGGTGGTCACAGGTAGTCCCTTTCATGGGAAAGGCAAAGGCTTTCTTAGAAAGAGGTATGTGCATGCGAATGCAGTGCGCAAAGAGACCAGAAGAGGGCACTGAATCCTGTGGAGTTCTGGAGTTGGAGTAACAGGAAGTTACCAGCCACCTGATGTGAATGCTGGCAACCTAACTCCAGTCCTCTGCCGGCACAGTACATGCTCTTAACCTGAGAAGATGGCCTCAGTTGAGGGATTGCCTAGGTCAGGTTGGCCTGTGGGCATATCTGTGGGAAACTGGCTTGACTGCCTTAATTGAAGTGGGATGGAAGACACTCCTGGCCCATCTGAACATTGCCACCTGAATGTGGTATTATTTCATGGACTGGGCCCTGAACTATCTGAAAGTGAGGAAAGCTAGCTGAGAACAGACACACAAGCAAGCAGGCTGCATGGGCGGATTGGATTCACTCTGCTCTTGGTGATTGGATAGATGTGACTGCTGTCTCCACCCCTGCCTCTGGGACTTCCCTGCCTTGATGGCCTGTAGCCTTGAACTGTGAACCAAATAAGCCTTCCCATTTCATTTGTTGCTTTTGGCCAGGGTGTTTTATTCCAGAAATGAAACTAGAGCACCACTCAATACTCACAATTCAGTTCATCATAATTAGATGTAAGAACATGTGTACGTATAGCAGAATCTCTGAGTTTGTTGTTCTGTTGCCATGATAAACCACTGACCAAAAATCAACTATGGAGGAATAGGGTTTATTGCACCTTCTCTTCCAAATGACAGTCAATTATTGAGGGAAGTCAGGGCAGGAACTCAAGACAGGAACCGGGAGGCAGACACTGAAGCAGAGACCTTGGTGGAATGCTGCTTACTGGCTGGCTTCCCCCGGCTCTCAGCTACTTTTCTTAATACAGCCCAGGCCCACCTGTTCAGGAATGGCACTGCCCAGTGGGCTGGGCCCTCCTACATCTGTTGGCAATCAGGAAAATGCCCAAGAGACATGCCCAGAGGCCAGTCTAATAGAGGAAATTCCTCAGTTGAGGTTCCTTCTTCCCAGGTGACTCCTTTGTGTCAAGTAGAGGAAAACTAACCAGCACATGGGGTAACCACCTAAAAAGTTGGGGTTTACTGGGGGAAAGGGCAATGATGCCTTGCATGTTCTCCTCATGGAGGAGCTCTGTGGAGCTGTCAGAGCCTGCTGAAATCTGCTTCATTGTTTTTCCCAGAACCCAGTCTTCCTCTTACGTGGTCAGCTTTGGCGTCCTCACACTAAGCAGCAAACCCTCGTATTTATCTTTCCCTTGCTGCTTGATTCGTAACATCTATTCCCATTTTGTATAGCAGAGGACTGAGGCTCCAGCTTACCCAACAGTGAGCCAGAATTCTAACTTCACTGTATGTGTTCTTATTCCTGTTGCTTGCATGGTGACATGCAAGCCTCCTGAGCCTCAGACTCCGTCTGTGAAGCCGATGACACGGACCCCAGTATGGCTCCCAGAACAGGACAGGACCAGTGCAGAGGTGAGTGGGACATGGTCATTAGCACGGGAGAGGTGCTGGGCACACGTGTGCAAGCAGACCGCCGGGTGTGCAGTTGCTTTTCTCACTTCTGTGACCAAATACCTGACCAGAAGAGACGTAAGGGGTTATTTTGCTCCATCATGGTGGTAAAGACATGGCAGTGGCAGGGATGTGCAGTGGCTTTCTTGCATCTCATTGGACTAGGAAGCAGAGAAGGACTGGGGCTGGAAGCAGGGCTAGGCTTATCCTCAAGGTTCATCCCCCAGCAACCCAGTTCCTCTAGTGAGGCCCCACCACCTAAAAGTTCCACAACCTCCCCGAACAGCACCACCAACCAGAGAGCAAGTGTCCAAGTCTCTGGGCCCTTGAGAGACATGTCACATCCAAACCCTAACATAGGCCCTGCCCCCAGAGGGGTCGGCTCTATTTACATGTATATCTTCTGCCTAAGGTCATAGCCTATGTCACTTTCATCTTAGTCACCCTGGTGTTTTTAAAGTGTTTTAGTTACATTCCAGGTAATTAGAGCTTCCTGGTGCCTGAATCCAGGATAAGTGAGGTGGCTTCCATACAAGCCTACAGCTCATTCCTGCAGAGTCAGCTCCTTGGCCCTTGCAGGATGGCCTGGGGCCCTGCTCCACACCAGGGATGTAGGTCTTGGAGACACAGCAGCAGAAAGCTATCCCAAGGTTCCTCTGGGGAAAGACAGTACACAAGTAAGCAAATCAAGTGATTAGATTGTGTCAGGACGTGACAATGTTTATGAAAAGCTGAAACAGAGCAGTGAGGCAGAGGCAGGCGGTATCATCGGGTTGTTCCAGCTTCCTGGAGCCAGTTCTACTGCCTGAGCATTACCTGCCTTAGGGAAAGCTTCGTACAGGGCAGAGGCTGGTGTCAGCACAGGGCATCTTCAGCCTCTACTTCAACAATCCTTTTACAATAAACAGAGTTCAATAGGTTTGAGCCTTCTGGCTTATACAAGATACTCACTGGCTTTCAACTACCTGAACTTAGACAGGTCTGAAGTGGCTATAAATATATATATGAATATTCCTATATATGAATATGCATATTCATATTCTGGACCATTGGGGAGGGCCAGTGTGTAAAAGTCCTTGCTGCACAGGTTGGATAACCTGACTTGGATCCTTGGAACCATGGTGGAAGGAGAACTGACTCCTAAAAGTTGTCCTCTGACCTCCGTACCTGTGCTCTGGCATGCATACATACCGTCACATAATTTTAAATAAATAAATGCACACAATAATATAAAGTTGTGTGGGTGGGTCTCCATCTCCAGCACAGCTGTTGTGCTCCAGCCGTCTCAGAGAATGGAGGATGATCAAACAGGGCCTCAGGTGGCTCAGAGTTCGGCTGGAGGGGTTCCTGGGGTACTGCATCCCTGGGCAGTTCAAGTATTGAAACCAAGGCAGAGGTTTATATAGGGAGGCCTTTCTGGTCATTACAGAAGGCGGGTAAGTTAAAGGTGGGGTCTTTAGGTAAAGGCGGGAAGATTGTAGGGCTGACGAGGAAACTAAGAACGAGGAAATGAAACCCAAAAACGTGGTTCTGGTCTGGGGTGATCTTTGTGGGAGGAAAAGATGAAGCAACTGCTGAGGCCTGCAGTGGCTTCCTGGGACCTAGGTTATAGCATCAGGTAGAGCAGATACCATCCCTTCAGGGTATCTGGGGTTGCTTGGCTTGCTCAATACCTTTTACAATAGACCCAGACCCCACAAAGTTAATTTTTTGTTTTTGTTTTTTTTTGAGACAGTGTCTCCCTCGCCTGATACTCACTATGTTGACCAGACTGGCCTCAGTCTCAAAAAGATCCTCCTGCCTCTGCCTCCTGAGTGCTGGGATTAAAGGTATTGTGCTACCATATGTGGCTAAAGTTTTTCCTTTTTTTAATGCACACACTGTAGGTGTCTGAACTTTGAATTGGAAACAATTGAACATTGCATTGGACCAACTATAAACTCCAGGCACATTTCTAATGCAAAGGCCACTGTTTAAAGCAAAGGAGCAGCAACCAGAAAGAAAGGAGTAGACATGAGCCTTTGAAGGAGAGAAGCAGGTTTGACACTCTGAGAACAGCACGGAGTGACTTGACAAGTTAGAAGACAGAGTTCGTGGGTGCTTTGCAGCCGGGAACTAGGGGGTCTTTGGTAGACGGCTGTGCTATGCTGGGGCTTTAACTGGCTCAGTGAAGCAGAGCTGAAACCACACAGGTGGGTGTGAGAAGCTTCTGAGTGATGGGAAGCATTACAGTGGATTTTGACTTCCCTCTGCCCCAGCCTGGTAACAAGTACCTAAGAGCCCAGTCTAGACTACTGCCCAAAACATAATGCTTTGTGACACAATACTTTGTATGAACCCAATATCCTAGTTTGCCTTCAGTTGCTGTGAGGAACACTCTGATCAATACCAACTTGGGGAGGAAAGGGTTTACTTGGCTTACATCCCCCTGGGTCACACAGTTCATCAGAGAGTCCAAAGTAGGAACTCAGCGCAGGAACCTAGAGGCAGGAGCTGGAGCACAGGCTCCAGCTAGCTTGCTAGCTGCTCCCCTGGCCCAGGCTCAACCTGGTTTCTTATATAAGAGATAACAACCTTCCCAGGGGTGGCATTGGCCACAGTGGGCTGGGCCCTCCCACATCCCTCAACCATCAAGAAAATACCCCACAGACGTGGTCACAGGCCAGTTCAATGGAGGCAATTCCCTAATTGAGGCTCTTCAACCCAGGTGTGTCAAGTTGACACTAAAGTTATACAACACACACAATGTCTGTGTTTGTCAATGCATTTTTATTAGAACAAGAACAATGCTCTTTGCTTGCAAGTTGCTATGCTTTGAATCTGGAATGCTCCCCAGAGCCTTGGACCTTAGCTCACCACACTTATCCAGACAGGGACCTGGTTGGAGGTATCAAATCAGTGGAGTGGAGTGTATCCTTGAAAGAGAGCTTGAGGGACCCTGGGGGTCTTCCTTTTTGTCTCTCTATTTACACTCTGAGGGCCACGAAGTGAAGGCCTTCACCACACACACCATGTGCTCTCTCCATGATGTGGTGGATTTCCACAGCCCAAAGCAAAGTCGCCAACTAACTGTGGGCTGAAGCCTCCCCAAACTGAGTCTGAATAAAGTTTCTCTTCACAACTTGCTTAGCTTAGGTATTTTGCTATAACAAAGGAACGCTGAATAATACATACATTGTCTATTTTCATGCTATGATGTCAGACTCATGAGAAAAAGCACATAGTTTTCAAATCCTGAACCGGTTAGTCTCTGTCCCTTAGCAAGGAAAGTGTGCTGACTCTTACTCTATGCTAACATTAAGAATTTATTGAGAAATACTTTATTTTCTGTTTCTACATTTTTCTGTTAATAAGACTGTTAGGTATGGAAAGAAATGGTCTCTAAGTGATGTTTGGTGAGACACGTGCTGGAGTGTATTTCAGGGGATCAGGTACTTTAGTGACACAGGCCATACAGCAGGGAAAGCTGGGAATATTGTAAAGATCCAGGAGCACACAGAACAGAAGCAAACACACTTGTTACAGACTTCAGAGGATAGGGATCGCTGAGTTTATCAGATTAGCGAAGGTACTAGATAGGACATGCGGCAGTCACTTAGAAAATTAATCCTATTGTACAACCCCACCTTGGGGATGCTGCACACTCAATGTCTGTGTTTGTCAATGCAATTTTATTAGAACAAGAACAATACTTATTGCTTGCAAATTGCTATACTTTGAATCTGGAATGCTCCCCAGAGTCTTGGACCCTAGCTTGCCACACCTATCGAGACAGGGACCTGGTTGGAGGTATCAGATCAGTGGAGTGGAGTGTATCCTTGAAAGAGAGCAAGGAGTTTACTAGCTCAGGGAAGGTACTGGATAGGACAGAAGGCATTATTGATCCCCTTTACCGGGCAACATCTGTAATCTAATATTCCACTCTTTTTGGCTTCTACCAAAAAAAAAAAAAAAGCACTTTATGGAGCAAAGATTAGAGGCTGCTGGGGCCCAAGGCATTTAAGGTTGTTGATTTGAGTTCTGGCTACTTTCTGCTGAAGTTGAGGCCTTAAGGGGACCAAGCTCAAGCCCCTCTCCTCTTCATCCTGTGCTAGTTGGTCAGGCGGTATCAAGGGGGTGTTATGGACATGAGCCGTGAGGAGGGCTGGATCCTGGTCTGGATGAATTAACAGATGGAATTAGAAAGAGACCTTTGAAGTTATAAAGATCAGAATTGATGAACAGCTTTGTGAAGAGTCAGTTGGTCTGGACCTGATGAGTCATCTTTGACCCTGTGCTAACAACTGGGATGTGTGATAGATAGGACTGCAGCATCCCATCAAGCACCCTGTATTTCCACACCAGTATGATAACTGTAGAAAGAAATGAGCTGTGGGTGCTTGTTGGGAACACAGATGTTGAGGGGTGTTCTAGGTGATCAGGTCTTTTAATAAGCTGGCCACCCACTGCAGGGAAGCCGGACTCTGGTGGAGGCTCAGCAATAACCCCTTTAAGGTATTTTTTAAGAGATCATGTTTTCTGTAGTGTAACATCAAAAGCCTGTTATTGAGGTTGGGAGGGAGGATGACTCAGCAGGGAAGTTTGGATCTCTAGAACCCGCATAAAAACCAATGCATGTAGAAGTCTGCGTATAATCCCAGGGTACAGGAAGCAGAGACAGAATTCCTAGAGCAATCCAGCTGGTTAGATTAGCTAAAACCGAGAACTCTGGACTCAATGAGAGACCCTGCCTCAATATGTAAATTGGAAAGACATTGAGAAAGACACCCAACGTCAACCTGGGACCTCCATATGCACACACATGTGAACATGCATATATATACCACATACACATACATATGCAAAGAATGTTTTAATATTATTTAAGAACTTTTAGATATGCAAGACTTCTGTTCTAAAGATCATAAATTATTTTATAGGAGAATTAAGGATTATTCAAGCACATAAAGAAACAGCCGGACACAGTAGTATTGCCCACCTGAGCTCATAGCTACTTGGAAAACTGAGGCAGGAAGTTCACAAGTTCGAGCCAACCCAGATTACACAACAAAAACTTAAAAGGGAGCTAGTGAGATGGCTCAGGGGGTAAAGGTGTTTGCTGCCAAGCCTGACAACCTGAGTTTGAACTCCAAACCTATATGGCAGAAGGAGAGAACCCTTCTGCAAGTTGTCTCTGACCTCCACATGCATAACATGGTATGCATACCTACCTACACACACACACACACACACACACACACACACACACAAATAAATAAATAAATGTAAAAAGCTTCTAAGGGCTGGGGATGTAGTTCAGCAATTGCTTAGTGTGGCTTGAATGGGAAATATCTTCCATAGGTTCACATATCTGAGTACTTGATTCATAGCTGTTTGGGAAGATTATGGACTATTTGGGAGGTGGAGCCTTGCTGGAGGAAGTGGGGTAGGCCTTGAGGATTTGTAGCCTGACCCTGCTTCCTTTATTCTCTGCTTCTCAAGTGCAGATGCAATGGACTCAACTAGTCTCTGGCTCCTGCCACCGTGCCTTTCTGCTGTGCGGCTGTGCCTTTCCACCATGCTGGGCTGGAAAGGATAAGCCAGAATAAAGCCTTCCCCCTAGTTTCTTTTGTCAGGGTGTTTTATCATAGCCATAGAAAAGTAACTGGGACACCTGGTTTCAATACCTAATACTGAGGGGAATAAAGGAAAGACAACAATTTGGGGGATTAGAAATCAATAAGCTAGTTACTGTCATATGCTTCATGTCCTTCAGACAGGACTTGAGGACCTGTGAAGCCTGGTTTCAGAACTATGCACACACAGTAGTGAAGCCAAAGTAACAAGAGGCAAATGGGTTGATGGAGCAGACCCTTTCCCACACACCTGTGTTGATACTCTTGAGCTCATGATACAGAGCTAAGCAGAAAAGCATGGCAGGAAAAGTGTCTGGTGACTATCTTCACCCCAGACGGGATTTTTTTTTAATTTAAAACTAATTTATTAGTATGACTTTCTTTAAGAATTACTACGATTACTTTTGCACGTCTTTAATCCCAGCACTCAGGAAGCACAGGCAAGTGGATCTCTGCGAGTTCAAGGCCAGCCTGGTCTACAGGCCAGCTGAGGCTACAGGGAGGCTCTGCCTTAGAAAGATCCCTCCCCACAAAGATTTACTGTGATTACATTGAAAGACTTTGTATAGGTTGGAGAATTCAGGGAGTCAGGATTTCTTAAGATGTACACAAAAGCATTAACCACCACAGTCACAGAAAGAAACAGAATAATAAATTGCTGTTAGCATAAAAGTGTTCTGATCTTCCAAAGCTATCATTAAGTAAGAAAATGCATTTGAGCTGAGGGATGTGGCTCAGTTGGTAAAGTGTTTGCCTAGCATACACTGGGCACTGGGTTTAAACCTCAGCACTGCATAAACCTGGTGGTGCCTATCTATAATCCCAGCACTCAGGAGGTGAGGGCAGGAGGGCCAGATGTTCAAAGTATTTTAGGCTATTCTGGACTACATGAGACCCTGTCTCAAGAAGAAAAAAGAATAAAAAAAGAAAGAAATACAAGTCACTGAACAAGGAAAATAATGATAGAGCATGTATGAATAGAGACACATTCTGGGGGCTGGAGAGATGGCTCATTGGTTAGGAGCACTTGCTGTTCTTGTAGAAGACCTGAGTTTAGGTCCCAACACCCATTCCAGCAGCTCACAACCATCTGTAACTCCAGCTCCAGGGGATCTGATGGCCTCATCTGGCAGCTTCCAGTACTGCACTCCCATGCACTGCCCACAGAAACACACAAACACAACTTAAAAATAAAAATAAAAATGTAAATACCTTCTTTACGGAACCATTTGGTTTTTTCTATGTACATAGTCATTAACTCAAATAAAAGCAAATAAGAAGACGCATCTCCTGGATACATAAAGAGCTCCTCACAAGCAAATCAGAAAAAGGAAAACTCAAGACTGACAAGAAAAGACTGCATCATTTGTAGCATATCAGAAGATGTGAGTGAGCAAAATACTCACGGGGAAAGTACCCAGTGTTCTGAGTCACCCGGGATCTGCTAAGGGATCAAGTTGAAAAGACTGATGGCACCACATGCCAGCGAGGTGGCAGAGCGGGTGGGAGTCGCACGTGCTCCGGGACAGACAGCAGAAAAAACGAGGCTGGCATCCCGGTAGACAGCACAAGCATCTCAGCACACTCTGCTCCTGGTAGCTCCAAACTGGGCCTGAACCAGATGTTAGCTGGGGGTTGGCTGACACTGTGGCAGAGTGATGGAATGGACTGATGCTGGAGTCCCAGTAGACCAAATGCAGAAGAATCTCCAAATGTGGTGCTGAGCCCAGGGTTGAGGCACCTATCACAGGACTGCAATTATGTGACAATCCAGAGCACACAGACTTAATCTACAATGACAGGATGAGGCTGAGGTAGAAGGCTGCTGAAAGTGAACTCGCGATGTTACTGGGGGAGGTGGTGAGGTGGCTCAGTGAGTAAAATGGACTGCTGCTAAATCCTGAGAGCCCGGGATCAATCCCCAGGTGGGAAGAGAGAATCAACTCTAGAAAGCTGTGCTCTGACTTCCACATGAGCAGCATGGCCTGCATAGGCATGCACACACACACAGACATGCCACACGCACATACCACACAGACCACACCATACATGTGCACAACATACCGTATACAACAAGACATATACACACATCAGACACACAGCATTTATACACATGTGCATATATCACATATACATACACAGCACATCATACACAGCACATATAACATACACCACACACATATCACACATTCATACACAAACCACACACACCATACACACACCAGACATCACACACATATAACACATGTACCACATACATGCCACATACCACACATACACGATACACATACATACAAACATATAGTGCATTCTACAACACCAACTCTATCCCCACACCACAATACATACATAAATAAAATTTTAAAGTTTTTAAAAGAGGTTATTGGAGTCACAAACTTTTAGGTCTTAATGACTGTTGGTTAGTTGCAGGTATACAAAACTTTTGTGCATACACACACACACACACACACACACACACACACATGTGCACTGTGCCAGTTGGAACTTTTGTCTCTGTGACAGATACCCCGGAGACATCAACTTAAAGGAGGAGACGTTCATTCTATCATGCCTTTAGAGATGTTAGCCCATGGCCAGCTAGCTCCACTGTTTGTGGGTCTGTAGTGAGGCAGAGCATCCCAGAGTGGGGAGTGTGCGGTGACAGAAATGCTCACTAGGATGTCCAGGAAGCAGAGAAAAGGGTGGGGTACAAAACACATCTCACCAGGTCCCACCCCCAGTGACCTACTCCTGGCAGCGAGGCCCTGCCTACTGCTCTTCACCACCTCCCAATAAAGCCATCATCTCATGAATTCATCGAGGGATTAGTCCATTGATAGTTCAGAGCCTTCAGGATCCAATCTCTTCCCTAAAGCTCATGAACTGGCAACCAGGCACCTGAGCCTGCCAGGGCATTTCATATTCAGTCCTGGACATATACATATGTACACATGTGAATATGTATGTTTGGAAAAGGGAGAAAGAGAGCACTATTTACCGACTGAAAATGAAGGTTGTGCTTCCCTCTCCTCCCTCCTTTCTCTTCATCCCGTCTCAGCAAGTATTTACGGTCCCTCTCCTGAACATCCCTCAGCCCCTCCACTCCCTCCCCCACTCCCCCAGTGTCCTGGCACAGTCTGATGAGGGCTTTTTCATAGGCAGGGAGTTTCCTTCGGTGGTGACCCCAGGAGGCATCAGGCAGGAGAGAGAAAGGCTGGACCCCAGGGTGGTGGTGCTCTTGTCTTGCTGGGACCATTCAGAAGACCATGTACAACACGGTCTGGATGTGTGTGTGTGAGAGGGGCTGGGTGTTCCCCACTCTTTACTGTCCCTCCTGGTGAGGACTCCCTGGGTGCTGAGCCTCTGGACTCCTGGCTGACGACGTTTCAGGACACTGGATAGCACTTGTGGTCACTGAAAAGGCACTACCTTCAAGATGGTCAGCCTGTAGGAAGCCACTGCCCAGGACAGGGGAGGGCAGAAGGCCAGAGGTCCCTGGCAGAGCCCTTGTCACTGGACTCCTTACCCGCAAGAGCATCCCACTCTGGAAGGACCTACTTTCCCCACCAGCCAGGCCACCGTTCCTGTTCCTGCTGTAATTCTAAGCAGCCGGCTTGTTTCCATCCTGCTCAGCACCCTGTCTGCCTCTCGCTAAATGTGAGATTGGCTTCAAATTAAACTTAATGGGATTCCAGTAATTATGTTGACTTTTTAAAGTGCCTAGAGATAAATACTAGCTTAGCTATCTCAACCTATCAATTTTTCCATTGTGTTTCCCAAGGGTCGGGGGAGGGAGGAGAGGAGCGAGAAGCAGCTCAGTCAAAGGTCAGGGTGACCAGACTTCTGAAGAGACCCGCCCTCAGAAAATAACCAGGGGTACATGTGGCATTACTATGCCAACATTAGAGTCATACCTGAATAAACAGCCTGATTCTTGGCTTTAGTTATGAGTGGGCCCAGATGTGGAGGGCACCCATTCCTCCAAATGTCTCCTAGAACTGTGCTGCTGAGTCAGGCCCACACATACTTTTTAAAAATTATTTCTCCAGCATCAACTTGGGGACCTACAAGCTTGGATCCTCTCTCATCTTACCAGACAATCCTGCCCTTTCATCCCTGGACCAAAACATCTCATACACACAATGTCGAGCATGTGTCTCAATCTTCATTGTTCTCAGTGAAACTATGAATGGGAATATGCTGTGCTTAGTGCTTTGATTTGCCAATTTTCAAGCACGCTCACATTCGTTCACTATTTCAGTGGAGAGCAAATTGAGGTGCCAGGGATCAAGGTCAGGTACCCAGGTCACAAGAGCCCATGGCCCACTGAGCTTGCACAGTAGCTTTCGGGGTACAAGGTTAAGTGAAAATCCTTACTTCAAATTCTATCCATTTTGTAAAAGTCATTCCAGCAGTTCCTGTTTCTTTGCTTTATAAGCGAATAAGCATGACCATGAGGTGGTTCCTGGTAGTGGGCTAGTCATTGGCGGTGGCCTAGGTAGGGTGCAGTCCTGGGAAAGCAACATGAGTCTGCATGTCATCTTAGGTCTCTGGAGTAGGTGGCATGGGCAGGGTCACACTGGAGAGAAGGCACAGGAATAGGATAATTATTCAAGCAGTTGAAATTCAGGAAAAGGCTTCTCTTGCCAGGTTGTAATTTTCTGCAGTGGCTTTACCAGTTATGCTGTGATTCGGGAGACTTGAAGGAGAAAGCACAAATGTGGAGCCTCCGCTCCAATTAATTAGAGGGAGGATCTAGCCATTAGTTGGCCTGTAACTTAACTTCGTTTCTATAAAACCATGAGTTTTGATAAAAGTTTCTTTTTAAGATACTTTGTCAGTAGATGCTAGGGGGGAAACCGAAGGGAACAATTAAAAAATTTGAAAGTGTAAGTTGTTTTAGAAAGATTTTAAATATAACTTGTCCTTAGTAGTTAATCCTAGGTCTCCCTTTTTGGCGTATGTATCAGATTTTTAAATAAGAAATGAATGAGTATAATCATGGCTTGCATTTGGGGTAGTATAGGGAATGTCATTTGAGACACAAACTTCCCAAAATTGGCAAAAAGAGATAAACATTTTAGATACATAAGCATTATATATAAGCTTAGATAACTGTATTGATTTATAATCAGTGCTTTAGACAGCTCAAGATTTTCGTGTTTGAGCAGTAGCAAAAATAGTTTTCAAAAGTATTGACATACACATGAGCCAGTTTTAAATGACCAAAGTAATTTATGTGAGTTACTTTCATTTGCCAAAGTTCATCAAGACACACACCTGAGATTTGCCTGCTCTCGAGATGATGGTGTTCAGTGATTTCCAGTCAGGAGAGGATTGCATAATTTGTTGAGTTGGTACCTGTGACAACTGGAAAGAAAGTAGACTGTATGATGATTTTTTTCTGTGGGTATAATTGTATATGGGATCAAATGCTTGGAAATAAAAATGGAATGTTTGTCAATGAAGGAGGCTTTAAATAGAAATAAATTTTGATAACAAAGGACTGAGTCAAGGAGGCTCGAAACAATACTGGAAAGGCTTGAACAAGTAAGTGAGAACACTGAGAACTTAACAAAGGAATTGTTTTAAAGCAGAAATGACAGCTAAAAGTTCTTCGACTGAGTGATATTACCCTGGGGCTTAAAGGAGACTGCCATATTCTAGTACTATGTAATGGTTCCTTTGCCTGATTTATGGTCTCCACCTGAAAAAGGGGAATGCATTAGAAATTTTATATATATATATACATATATATATATATGAAAGTATTTGTATAGGAAGTAATGAAAGGAGTCTTGTCCTAAGACACAGCAAGAGTTATCTGCCAGGTTTCTGTGGTCTGTAAACGAATGTTGCAGATATTTGAAGATATGGAAGGGTAAAAATATAGATCTCGTCCAGTAAACTGTGTGGATATGGTTCAGCCCTGTTGAATACGAGTAATTAATTCTTTGTTGATTTGATGTAGGGTGAAAATGCTTTTCCTAGAGGTGTATTGGGTAGAAACAACCATTCTAAACTTCATAAAGAGGATGCTAATTGTCTAGTCATTGCTGTAAGGGAAAAAGGAAGTTTTAAAAATAAACAAATCTAATCACATATGAGAAAGTTGTTTTCCTTTTAAATTCAGTTTCTGGCTGTAACTGTTGTAATAGGAGAAGAGTTAGAGAGCTACCATAAAATGTGACGGGGCCAGTTTAAATTAGTGTCTTCTTTAAGAGAAGAAAAAGCCAAATTAGGAATTCCAAGAGAAGGTGGAAGTCAATTGTAATCCTAAAAGCTGGTGAGAAGAATTTAATGTTATCTTTTGGGGAACAGACATGATTGTTATTTATGAGGCTTAATAAAAAGATTAGTGACAATAATGAACAATTTGCCGGATTTTGTTGCGGGCTAACTATAAATTAAGTTTTGGATTAAAGCTTGTAAACCTTTCAAAACAATCAGGTTTATATCTGTAGCAAAGGCTAATAAAATATCATCCATATAAATAAAACATATAAGTATAGGAAAGTGTTTTTAATAAGGTATATTGTATTATTAGCCCAACACTGATAGAAGGTAGGAGTGTTGATCATGCCTCGAGTGAAGACTTTTCATTTAAAAATTAGACATCGATGTTTAATTATTGATAGCAGGGACAGAAATTGTAAATCTTTAAAGATACAAACTTTTCAGTCAGTAACAACAGTATGGCAGTTTTGCAGGACTATGACAGGAGAGTAAACTGCAGGTATGCTTACTAAACACCTAAAAAAGTCAGTTATAGCATTCTGGTATTTTTTAAAGAATTGTATAATATTTAGACAAAACTGAATGTTCTTAAATAACCTTTGATCAGGCATATATTTTATTTTTAAGCCAATTCTTTTTTAAAAATATATTTTATTTTTATTTTATGTGTATGAATGTGTTGCCTGAATGTAGGTAAGGACACCTAAGCCATGCAATGCCCATGAAGGTCAGAAAAAGTCATTGGATTGTTTTTGGAACTGGAGTTGTGCATAGTTGTTAGCTGCCATGTGGGTGCTGGGAACCAAACTACAGTCCTCTGCAAGAGCAGCTGTTGCTCCTAAGCACTGTGCCATCTCTCCAGCTCTCTTTAAACCAATTCTTATGAAAGCAAAGTTAGAGCAATAACTCAATTGATTTAAATACAGGTTTACTCAAACTTTGACTTCGAAAATTTTAAGATTAGATCTATCATCTTTAAGTCTCAGTTTTACTTATCTCAATACTTTACTCAAACCTTCATAACATCCAAGAAGGTTTTTAGATCTCTTTTCCATTCTGGAAACATCCAGCCGTCTTAATCTTCATACCTAAACCCTTCTTTACTAAGAATATTTCCATTCTTACAATCTTCCAATATTTTCTTTTACTTACTATCTCAATACAATTTGACACAAATAACATTAATAAATAAATTTACCATCTGTTGTGAGGACTTTTTCAATGGCGGACTAAGCAATATCTATCCTTTCAGAAGTTTCTAATGGCAAATTAGTGTTTGATTTCACAAAAGTGTACAATAAACCAATTGCACCAATTAAGTTAAAGCCAGAATTTCTTGGAGTAGCTAAAAATAGGCCATAATAGGAATCTAACCAGTGTAATCTAAATCAATAACATTTGGCAAACAAAACCTTTTTAATAATCCAATTTGAATTACATAAGATTAAACCAAAACATTTAAAAATAGGTTTCCATAAATTTGTAGGGGTTTTAAAATTTTTCTATTATATCTAAAATAATAAGCAAATTCTCTATTATCTTAGGAGTTAAGGAGTGAGCTGGTTTGCCTTGCCTCTTAGCATTTTTAAGGAGTGGCAAGATACAGATTCCTTAAGCTGATTTTACCATAAAATCTTTATATCACAAAAATGAGTAACAACAATTTCTGTGGGTAATATTGGGTAATATTATAGTCCTTAGCTATTCTCAAGGGGATAATGTTTTTATTTTAGAACTGGTTTTGTCTTCCTTTTGGCCTCTGAGTCAGGGACCAAACCTGTCTCATGAGTATTCAGAAGACATATTGAGATACATATGCTTGGGTCTAATGTGGAGGGCCAAATCCCAACTCCAGAGTGAGCTTCTCCACTGAATTCAAACAGCATATGACAATTTACTAATATTCAGAAAAAGCATCAACTTCTTTTGAAATTGAATCTATTGGGTCTTGCATTGGGAATGGGAAGTGATGAAAGTTGGAACACTTGATTTTGAAGGGTGATTCTTGGCTATCTCTAAATTTGTATAAGTTCATAAGTACACAGTAGTTAGTGCTCATGATCAAGGAGAATCAAGCCAACAAAATTATCTGACTTTATTATCACCTAACCTGAGTTTCTCCCTGGCTATATTTAGGGTGATGAGATACTAGAAGGCTTACACCCACAATTAGTTTGTGTCTGTGAACAGAAACAAAACTAAAGTATCTTCTTTCCTCTAGAAAAGATACTTTATAGTGGCCATCTTTATTCTCTAGTTAAGCTTCATGCTGGCTTGAATGCAGAACTTCAGATTTTTTTCTCTGATATCTAGGTCAAACAGATACAGGTTAGGGGTGTCTTGTGACCCCTATATTCAAACTTCCCTTATTTTGCTCTCTAGAGCTTTATTTTCTCCCCTTGTGACTGACCATGTGGAGAGAGGTCTTGTCACATTTATCTGTTTGTCTCAAAACAAGACCTGAATTCTCCTGAATCTCATATCTCTTCATTAGCAACCACAAAGAAGGCAAAGCCTATCTGGAGTAGTCCCTCTCCTTGGCATGACTTTTAAGACACTAAGACCTTAATAAATTTTTATCTAACTTAATGTTTGCCTGGCTAAACTGATCCTTTCATCCTTTCTGTGTAGGAACCACCATTCATAAATCTTCTGGAGTAAATATTGACCTTACATGTATTATAGAAGTCAGTCAACCTCAGGCGGTTGTAATTTAAGGGTGACAGCCTTGACTTCCTTGTGGGTTAACTTGTTCAAAACCCTCTAAATGCTCCCTTTAACCCTTAAAAATAGTTTGCAAGTAAACATGATAGCATGCACTGTGAATTCTTTTTCTAAAAAGGACTACCAGTCTGTTCGTCTGCATTAGAAAAACAATGCTATAATTTACCACATGTAATCTTGGATTAAATATTCATATTTAGGGAATTAAGAACATAGAAGACAGAAACATCTAAAAGAACTTGGGAAATGGCAATTATCAGAATGCTCACTCTCTTTAAACTATCCATGTTACTATGACTGGAAAATGAATTAAAAAGCAGCCTGCTGACAGAGAGACAAAGACAACAAAAGAATTTTGAATTTTAGAGAGAGACAGATTTGGAGATACAAGGCAGAAGGGGCCAATGTTTTCAACCTACCAACTGCCAAACCAGGTACAATACTTTCCTAAATCAGTTTCTTGTATCATTGCTCCCAGGGAAGAGAGCTCCATGGAAGGCAAGAAAAGTAAGAGAAGAAAGTTCATAAGGTCCTACAAGAAATAATTCTTTTGGAGCACCCCTTTCTGGGAGGGTCAGGCTGCATATCTACTTTAATTTGGTTCCAAAGAGTTAAATTCTTCACTTGAATTATTTCTAAACAGTAGCCTAAATAGTCACCAATTCTTTTCAAGATTCTGAATAAAGTGTCCCATGGTTGGGATAACAGGGAGAATATTTCTGAATAACACTTAAAGGCTCACAAATCTTTGATGATGCTTTAGTTCCAATTCCTTTAAGTAAATTCATTAATTGTCATCCATACAAGATTCAGAAGATAAAGGGATCTCCATAGTGAAATTGGAAAGATGAAAATGAAAGTCTGAACACAGTTCCTTGCAACTTGGGCCTGCTCAAGGAGATTTTAAATAACAAATAAATAACTATTAAAGCACACTGGTACAAACTACAAGAAAGTATTGTGCTTATTATCACATAACTTACCCTTGTATAGGACTGAGAACATCCCATCCAATGTCTCCCCCCCCTTTTTTTTTTCTGGGGACTTTTCCAGGTACCTCTCCATGAGCTAGCACTCTGACATGCATCAGCAAGGAGAGCCTTGTGCTTGTTGTCATACTGTGTATGATCAGACATTCCATGTTTCCTTTATTCCTCAGGACGTCTCCATTTGCTGATCTGTGAGTTCAGAGTAGAGAGTCTCTTCCTCATGCGGAGCATCCACAATGCAGCATTACTATGTCAACATTACAATTATGCCTCAATAAACAGCCTGACTCAATTTTAGTTATAAGAGTGGACCCAAACTTGGAGGGCACCTATTTCTCCAAGTGTCTCCTGGAACTGTGTTGCTGAGTCAGGCCCACACATAATTTTTTAAAATTACTTCTCCAGCATCAACTTGGGGACCTAGAAGCTTGGAACCTCTCTCATCTTACCAGACAATCCTGCCCTTTCATCCCTGGACCAAAACATCTCATACACACAATGTCAAGCATGTGTCTCAATCTTCATTGTTTTCTGTGAAGCTATGAATAGGAATATGCTGTGCTCAGTGCTTTGATTTGCCAATTTTCAAGCATGCTCACATTTGTTCACTACTTTGGTGGAGAGCAAACTGAGGTGTCAGGGACCAAGAGCATATGACTCAGTGAGCTTGCTTACAGAAGCCTTTGGTTGCAAGGCTAAGCAAAAGCCCTTAGTCCAGATTTTGCCCATTTTGTAAAAGCCATTCCTACAGGTAGAGCTGAAGTTTTAAGTCCAGGCTGGGTCACCCCAGTGGAACCAGATATTTGAGGGTAGATACAAGGATGACAGGACACAAGCAAGGTGGGCCATTGTTAACCACTAAATGAGACAACCTCAAGTAATTCACACTGGAAAAGGGCTTATAAAAGAAAGGAAAGAAACAACTGGGCAGATTGCTAATTTTGCCCCTAAATATTCTTTTATCTGGATTGTACAAACCAGAGGAATAGGTTAAAAAAATACCAGCAAAGTCTAAGTCTGGGTATTAGGTTAGTAAAAGTTCTGGCTTTCTTCAATTTTTTTATGTTTCTTTGTTTATAATTTATGATTTGTATATTTGTTTGTATATATTGTATATGTACATGTATATATTATATATGTACATGTATATATATACATATATATATATGTACATGTATGTGGAGGCCAGAGGTCAGTGCCAGATAATGTCCCTTGTCACTCTCTTCCTTACTTTTTGAGATAGGATCTCTCACTGAACCTGGCGCCCACTGATTCAACTGGACTGTCTGGCCATTGAGGTCCACGGATCCTTCTGCCTCTACCTCCCTAGAACTGGGATTACAAACGCTTTTTACAAGGGTGCTGGGGATTTGAACTCAGGTCCTCAAGCTCATGTAGCAAGCACTTTATCCTCTGAGCCATCTCCACAGTCTCCAGTTTTTGATGTTCATTTGTTTTCTTAACTCCAGAGTATCTCTTGCTAAATTATAGCTTTATAGCAGAAGTCTGCAGGAAGCCCTGCATCCCTCCCCACAGCCTGTCTTAGACTGACCTGGCACCTGTCTCTGAACCTGGCCTAGAATGAGCCTGGCTCTCTGTTCTGATCTGGCCTTGCCCGCAGCCCAGAACCTACTTACTACCTTCTCAAAGTGTGGGAGAAAGGTGGCCTGGGTGTGGCTTGGCTTTGCACATGGAAGGGAGATAATGGTGCCCCAAGGGGAACTTTGCTTCCTAGAGGGGTGTGGGTACCACCTGCCGTGCTGCTCAGGCTGGGAGTAACACCAGCATGTGACCACCCACAGGCCCGGCCCCAGGGAAGACAGAGGGAACCCAGCAGAGTCCCCGGGCATCCTCGGCCCTTTTCTTGATGCATAGGACACCTGGCCTCACCCACAGGGCTTCTATTGGCCCCAGAACCGGTATGGCTGGCTCTCAGATGACCCTGAACTGCACAGTGAAGGCACAGGGGTCTACATCTGGGGTGCTTGCCTGTGTAGGGAGCCCCTTCTGCTTGGGAGGAGATCAGAGCCCGCACCTGCTGTTATAAGCTAGGTATGGAGAGCCCCACAGGTCCATTTGGAAATCAGATTCACCAACATCGATCGGGCAGTCGCCAGGTTTGTGTTATTGCAAATGAGCAACCGTGAACATCCTTGTACAAGGCTCCCGGTGCTCATGTACCAGAGACTCTCTGGGGTATGTTCTAGAAGCAGAGCTGCTGCAGGATGAGGGATCTGCGTGGCAGGCTTTACAAGACAGTGCCAAATTGATTTCAAAGAACCTGTCTCTTTCCAGGGGACCCTGAGGTGGAGGAGAGTTCCCCCATCCCAGCCTAGGCCCTGACTATACTCTGTCCTGAATGCACCAGCCAGCAGATGGAGTCTCCCTACTAGTTAGCATTTTCTCTTTGATTGCTAATGAGGCTCTATAGAGTCTCAGGGGCTGATGAGCCATTCAGGCTTCTTGAATCATAGATTCAAGTCTTTCGATTTGGGTTGTTCCGGAATCTTCATATATTCAGAGTGGGACTGTTTACTGCTAACATGTCAAAATGTCTGCATCCCCGCCCCATCTTATCTTGCCAATTTCTCTGCAGTGACATAGGATGAACTGACTCTCTTTGTGGAAAGGGAACCAAATTTACCCATCGCGTCTTTATGCTTAGCACTTCTTGTGTCTGGATAAATACCTCCTTTCTTACTGAAGTCAGCAAGAGTCTATATTTTACTTTCAGAAAGATAGAAATCAGAAACAAAATATAGGATGGAGGTTATTCCAGGAGTGGGAACAGGACTGGTGAGTGGGTCTGGGGCTCCGTTACTCATGGGAAGTTCTGTGTTTTTTTTTTTTTTTTTTTTCCCAATTACATTTATTTGGGGCTGGCGAGATGTTCCCATGGTTAAGGGCAGAGGACCCAGGTTCAGTTCCCAGCACTCACATGGCAGCTAACCATCATCTTAACTCCAGCTCTCGGGGATCTAAAGCCCTTCCCTGGTTGGCTTACAAGGTGCAGTACAGCTCACAGCAGTGGCTCTGGTCCTGTGGTGTTGTTCTCTTGCTTCCTGGCCACAGCAGAAGCAGTGAGTTGAATGGGGACTTTGCACACGGTGGCCTGTGAAGCGGCTGCGGGACCCAGCATCTCTAGCAGCAAGCAGCTGTGAAGTCCACCCATCTCTGGAGAGCCACAGTCACCCACCAGCTACACTGTGACCCTGGGACCTGCTCCCTGGGCCTCGGTGGCTAGCTGGAAAGCTGACTGTCCCAGAATGTGGGGTGGATGGATGAAGAGTGTAGGGTCAGGGTGCTGAGGGTGGGGGAGGGTGGTAGTGAGGACAGGAATGCCCAGGGTATGTATTGGGTCTATGTCTCCCAGTACACAGAACCCTGTGGCTAGGTGTGGAGTGGGCCCAAGACTCCAGATGGTTCTGCAGACACTTAGGACCTCAGTCTTAAGCCCTGGTGTGAGTGAGCCCTATCCCCAGAGTGCCACAAGGCTAACTAATCCCAGTTCCTGGGGTGGGAACTGTGGAGTGAGGTGGAATGGGAATCTCAGGGCATGGGCTAGCCTTGACTGTGTGACAGATAGAAGTGATGCTTTACTGCATGTGGCAATACCAGGACTGAGCACAGGGGCTGTAGGTCTGCACAGATCCCCAACCAGGGGCTGAAGTTTCCCACAGATTCCTGCCCAGGGCCTTCAGGACCCCACAGACCTCCATTCAGGGGTCGTAGGTCCTCACAGGGGTTATAGCTCTGGTCACCGATCCCCACTCAGGGGTTGTAGGTCCCCACAAATTCCCACCCAGGTCAGAGGTTCCAGTCACAGATCCCCACAGGTTCCCTTGCAGTGGCCATAAGTTGGTTCCCTAGATCTGTGAGGCCTGGCTCCAGGACCCCTCTCCTGATGGACACCCAAACTTAGGGTGCTGGCACCTGCACATAGTAGGCGCATTGTCAGTGTGGAAGCCTCTGGAACTTCAACACTGAGGGGACTGTGAGGTGCCCCGTGGAGAGGGTGTGTCGTCCTATAAGTGACTCCACAGTTGAACTCAACGCTGCTGTCGGGTGGTCCCTGCACCACCCTGTCTCCACATTGGATTGCAGTACAGGGGCCCTCAAGGCAGACGTTCTGTAAGCCGTTGCTGAAGACATGAGTGACCGAGTTAAGGGTCACATGTTACTGCAGTTTGCTCCCACAGCCCTTTAGGGAGACAGCACTGAGTGGCAGAATCAACATCCTGGCATCATGGACAGGGACATGTTGGAGGCTTCAGAAGAGGGAAGGGAGAGGCCAGTCCAGTCCAAGCCTCAGAGCCTGTGTTGGGAAGAGGAAGGCCAAGCCTCGGCCCCCACGTGGTCTATAAGCTTTCTCCACTTAGGTAGAAAACTGTCCCAGAAGCTGTCTCTGCATCCTTCGTCCCTTCTGTCTGTGCCGTTACTATAGCAGCCACCTCAGCTCCCAGCGAGGGGGAGTGCAAAATAGGTCAGATCAGTAATGAGGCTGCACAGTTCTGATCTGTCCCCCTGATGGGATCTGACTTCACAAGGCAACGGCTCCACATCAGAGTGGCTGTGTCTAGACCCTCGATCAAAGGCCGGCTGCCTCTGAGCCCAGATGTTAAGCCTGTCTGTGGCTCAAGCTCAGGAGGTCTCTCCTTGATCCTCTCACAGTGAGTCATGCTGCCATGGAAATCAGTTACCACCTGGCTCCTGGAGGTGTCATTCAATGCTCAGCTCCAGCACTAGCCCAGCTCTCTGGAAGAGCTACAGCCTCTCACCAGGCTCCCTGACCTGAGACCCAGGTTGGGGCTGCGCACGGAGTTCTCTCAAGTAGTAGCTCATGGCCAACAAGAGGTTTCTATCCTCACAGTCTGAGTTCAAATCCTGCCTTTTGCACTATACTGTGTAGGGTCATTTGAGGGCCAGTGAGGGATTGCGGTTACCTTGTCTCGGGGTGAGGGTGGAGATCCACAGGGGTAACCATCCCTGGGCTGTACAAAGTGCTAAGGGGAGAGGATGCTCCTCTCTAGGTGGGTAGATCCTACCTTAACCTTTCACTCTGTGGCCTTGGGCAGATAGTCACCCTCTCTGAGTCTCAGATCTCTCACTTACACATAGGAAACAGCCTTGTTTGCCCCAATCTGTTTTGTCAATGAGGCATCTTAGTGCTGAACCTACCTGTGTTTAATTTTGATCTGGTCCAGTCTTTGACATTCCATAGTTCCCTTCCACTCTGTGCCCGCCTTTTATGGTCTCATTGCCCACTCTACCCTCAGCTTCCCCTGGGCAGGGACCTTTTTCTTGTTTCTGACATTCCAGCACAATGCTTGGCATACAATATGTGGTCAACATATGTTATTGAGTGAGTCTACATCGCTCCCTGATGATGTCTGGCCCTTGTGTGGGACTGTGGCTTTATCCTGACGTCCCCTTCTTTGGCTGAGGTCACATCTGTGGGAACCTTTTCACTTAACAGTGGGAATGGGGAGCTGACTCCCACGATGCGTACACTGCGGGCACCCGAAGTCCACAGATTTGGGTGCTCAGCTCCCTTCTGCTCCATCCGTCTGCCACACTTTAGTTTGTTCTGCCCGCTCTTATCAAGCAAGATCCCTACTGTAAGGAGCATACTCCTCCCACAAGTGGGGAATGCTGGGAGTATGGCACAGGAGCCCCTGTTCCTTGGGTCCTGAAGATGGGGCCAGGCCAGCTGGAGCATTTCCTGGGGCTCTTCCAAGAGCAAATCTATGGACTTTGGGTGCTCCAGGCCCCCAGGCCCTGCTCAGAAGCTGAACTTGGTCTGGGGACGGGGATGTGTTGGAGGGCCCAGGTGCGCCAGGTTCCCCTGGCATTCCAGCCCTTTCTATCTGTTCCCATCTTTCCTCTTTCCAGGGGAACCTGATTTGGACCTGTGGGTCAGCTCTGCTCAGAGTTGGAAGGGCACAGTGGGTCAGATAGTGAAGGGTGGAGGTCCCAAGGCAGAGCAGGCAACCATGGACAGTCAAAGAATGTGTGTGTGTGTGTGTGTGTGTGTGTGTGTGTGTGTGTGTGTGTGTGGTGGGGGGAGCTGTTTCCTTTCCACAGGCAGCTCAAAGACTGAGTGTCTCCCTCACGCATTGCAGAATGACAGGATCACGTGACTCAAAAGAGTCCCTCCCCCCCGCCCTCCAAAGTAGGAATCTCTGGGAAGATCGGAAAGCCCGACCTGGCCTGAGACATACAGCGGTCAGAGAATGGGCTCCTGGGACTGGAATCTCAGGCTGGGACAGACCTTAGTCACCTCCACCTGTGTGTCACAGGCCCCCTCACCATACCTTGGGAAAAGACCCTGGACTTTCAGTTTGGGATAGTCACCACATCAATGGGGAGGGGAGTCCACTCCACTGTCCCCCTCTGATTTGGAGTCTGACTGTGCTCCACCCCATCCCATCCACGCCTGTCTCAAGCTCACCTATGCAGACATGTTATGACCTCATTACTGTAGCCAAGTCCTCAAGTGAACACAGGGACTAGTTGGACCCTTGGGTGGGAACATCTGTTTTCCTCCCAACCATGAGGCACAGCGATGACTCACCCTGGCTCTAACCACCTTAGTTCTCTAAGGTTGGAGAAAAGACCAAGTCAGGTGTCCAGGGAACGCAGGAAGTCTCTCCTCCGTGGAGGCCCTAGGAAAGGTCAGCAAGGGACTGTGAAGGATAGGACCCATGGAGATGAGGAAGGAGGGGGCTTCCCTTGCCCTGCATCAGGAAGGAAGGCATGGTAGCTCTTCTCTGGGGCCAAGCGTGGAAAGACAAGGCTGGTCTGTGTGAGGCCAGTCGGTTATCCCAGCCCTGTCACTGACCTCACAGTGACTTTGGGCAGGTTGTCCTATGTCTAGGTTTTAGCTTCTCCCCCTGTGGGTTGTGCTGGGTGTGTGTTCACTGAGAACACTCCTCTCCTTCCCCAGCACATACCTAGTACCTGTGGGAACAGATCTTGTCTTCTCCCTCTTCTCCTCCATCCTCAGGCCTGGGGGAGGATGAGGTGGGAAGGGCGCCCTAGGTGAGGGGACAGCCTGTGCCAAGGCTTGGGAGCCAGAGCAGGCCTGAAGGGCTGGGAGGCAGCATAGTATTCCCAGGGTGCAGCTGCTGGCCTGAAAGAGGCAGTGAGCCTTGGGGCAGGGGTGCTGGCAGCCGCGGTGAGCAGGGGCGGCCTCCTGCAGAGAACTCCCTCCACATCAGCCTGGGGGCAGAGTATAGTCCCTGCCTCCAGGCCCCTCACCAGCCAGGAATGGTCAGGAAAGTGAAATGAGTCAAAAGTGCTTCAGAAGCAATCACCAGAAAGCCATAGCACTTCCAACTGAATCCGGCCTTCAGCACGTGGAGAGATTTGATCCGAAAGCCAACATGGGGACATCAGAGCAACTTACAGGCTTTGGGGAGGTTTTATTCTGACACCAAAAGCAGAATTTTATTAAGTTCACTTCAAATGTCAGTTGAGCACTAGAGATGTAGGTCCGCAGTGAGTCTGGGCCGCGGTGTTGACAGTGTGCAGGCGGGAAGCAGACAGACACATATTGAATGGCCATTGGAGTTGGGTCTGGGGTCGCAGTTCTACCACACAAGCTGTGGGATGGGGGCTGAATTTCCTAACCTCTCTTTCTCCCTCCCTCCTCTGTAGATGAGGTTGGTGATGGCTGCTCAGGGGGCAGTGGGGTTGAGTCTCTAGTTCTCTCACACAGCCTCCCTCAGCAGCTTTCCCTGAGTGGTTGGTCCTCCTTTCTGTGTAGGATTGACACTCAGGCAGGCAGGTACTGTTCACTGTCCCATCTCCTCTGGTGTTATTTTGTCCCTTTGTCCAGGCTGGCCCTTCCCCAGAATGTGGACAGATACCTGCACTGGACATGATCCTGGACATTCCTGTGACCAGCCCTGTCCCCCTGTGGCTGGGAAGGAGGTGGCAGCCTTGAAAACTCTGTAATCATGTTCATTTGGGTTTCCAGTCTCCTAGGTCCCACTGGACTTCTCCTGTGTCACCTTGTCAGTCCAGATCCTTGCATTGTCCGCAGAAATCCTTTCACTGTTGGGAGAATGTCTGAGCAGCCACGTGGCTCTGGTCCAGGAGGCTCTGCCTCTGGTGAGGTTTCAGACAACTGGGGCCCCCCCCCACACCAACCTTTCAAGGACCTTGTTCTCTGATGAGGGCACTGATAGTAAAGATACAGAAGGATAGAGGGCTGGGCTTTGCCTCCACAGGTTCAGGTGTTGGATGCCTGGGCCCCAGTGTGGTGGTGGAAACAGAAGGACCTCCAGGAAATGGAATGTAGAGGAGGTTGTTAGGTTGTTGGAGCACTGTCCTTGGTAGGGATTAAGGTGTTTCTTGTGGGATTCCAGTTAGTTTTCTCTAGAGTGAATTGCTATCAAAGAGCAAGTCAACTGTATGCATGAAACTATGGGTTCAGTCCCCAGCACTGTATAAACTAGGGGTGGTATATGCTAGTAAACCCAGCACTCAGGAGGCAGAGACAGAAGGATCAGGGGTTCAGGCTTATCTTTGGCTACACAGTGAGACTGAGGTTAGCCTGGGCTGTATGAGACCTTATCTCATAACATTAAGAACAAAACAAAACAGAAAAAGAAAGAAGATGGTTCTCTGTGTCTCCCAGCTTGGCACAAGGGTCTGCCTCAGGATCCATTAGTAAGAACTGACACTCTGGGTCATATCCTGGGCAAATATTGAGCTTTGTCTTCAAAACCCATCGTGAATGTCAAGAGAGTGACCGTGGATTATGAACTCCAAACCTGGCCTGTGTGTGAATGAGCTCTGTGTGTCCCTGAAGGTGAGTCATTTAGAAACAGGCCTGGGAGCCGGCCTGGTTACCAAATGTTCAGGGGAGGGAGCTCTTCTCAGCCTGGTGCCTTTGTATAACCTTCAGAGACACACTGGTGCTAAGAACCCCAGCCAAGCTCTGTGGCTCCTGAGTATGTCCCTGCAGGACTGAAGCCATCCCCAGCATAGCTAGTCCTCCAGTTCCTACCTCAGTCCCCAGACCGTGTCCCTGAATCTCAGTGGCTGAACTGCAGCACCCCCACAGAGTCTAGACAGGACCCTAGGCATCATCCTTCTGGGAGAAGGGTTCAGCTGACTTGGGCCCCTGACATGGTGTCTTTCTGTCTTTCAGCTTGGCTTCGTTCGTTCCCAGTGGCTGCTGAGCCCGCAGAAGTCTCGGCTCATTGTGGGCTGCTCCCAAGTTCTCTCCTGCTACAGCCCGGGGAGGAAGAATCTGCACCTGGAACCAATTTTGGACCACAGGGAACATCCTTTCCCATCTATGCTGGTCTCCTGGGAAACCCTGTCTCTGGGCTGGGGACTGAGGGCTCAGGTTCTGGTTGAGGGAAGGTAGTGCGTTCTCCCTGTGATGTCTGGACATGGCTGCTCCCAGGTGAGTCTAGATTCTGTCCAGTTGCCTACACTGTCTCAGTGGCTTTTGTCAATTATGCAGAGACAGCAAGGTAAAGAGTCACTAACACCTCTACTGAGTTGGCTTCCCTACCCTCAAGTGGGGCAATGGGAATGGAGAGATTAAGACACCGGGACTGGGTGACAGAGGTCAGAAACTGTGGAGGAGTACTGGGGACATTAGATGGGTGAACGAAACAGAGGACATCATGAGAACAGGAATTGCGTGTATCACATGGTGGAGGCAGGGGACAAGACGCAGTGTCCAGTTCAGCGTGCTGTTGCACTCTGGGCTTGTCTATGGAGGATGGGTGTTTGGAGGTGTGGGGAGGACAGCTAGCTTCACTAGGGAGCAGTGCTGGATGTTTTTCATTATTCTCTGTGGTGATAAGATCTCTCTCAGAAAACATCATTCTCTAACAGTGGCCTATTTTTTCCTTGCATTTCCTTGTCACACCTTGTAATGGTTTCCTTCCCGTAGTGGGTTCCCAGCTTCATGGTCACGCCAGCTGCGGGAATACCAGTCTCAGGAGGGGCTGGAGCCCAGAGTCTCGCCTTATTTACTGTTATTGTGCCTTCCAGAAGCACCAGGAACCAAGGGGGTGCTGAAGTACCCCGGGGAGGGAGGAGGGAGAGCGGGGGAGGGAGAGGTAAGGCAGGGGGAAGGAGAAAGTGAAGGAATAGAAGAAAAAAAAAACATGCAAGGAGCCCCAACAGGAGAAAGATTAAGCCCCTTCTTTACATTTTACCTAGGCAGCTGTCATAAATACTCATCATTAATGACAGAAATAGCCTCTGCCAGGCAGTGCGGGGCATTTTCCACCTGTCATTTCTTCGAACCTCATGACCTCCATCATAGGTGGTGAATGGGCTGTCTCCATTTCAGAGGTATCAAGGGAATCATCTGGATTTCCCAGCAGTCTCTGCAGCCCTGGCTCTGTGTAACTCTCTTATCTAAGGCCTTTTGTAGGAGCCGCCAGGATGTCTCATGATGGGTGCAGTGGGTCCAAATGCAGACTGGGCGCAGGCAGACCTGGGGACATCCTAACTCCACTATTCTGCTGGCCACGTTGCTGTGGGTAACTAATGCCTTTAAGCCTCAGTGTTCTTCCTGTAAAATAAAGTAGATAGCAATGTCCCCTCACTGGTGGCCCTACTGTGACCACAGAAAGCATTGAACACACTGTGATGCTGAGCTCTCAGGGAGCGTGGAGAACAGACCTGCTCTGTGAAGCACTCTTATCAGAAACCAGAAGTGTTTCATGTTTGGGATATTTTGGGTTTAGGAATGCTTCCACAAATATTTAGAGGTAAATCAGATGTGGGACCCAAGTCCAAATATGATATTTATTTATATTTCATGCATAATTTATGTACATAAGTCATTGTGACTGTGATCTGTTCCATGAGATCAGCTGTGGAATTTTCCATACAAGGTGTCATATTGGTGTTTAAAATATTCCAGATTTTGGAGTGTTTTAGACTTCAGATTTTCAGATGAGGGTGCTCTCTCAACCTATATTATTGTTTTTTAATATTTTATTTTTTTTATTTTATGTGTATGAGTGTATTCTTTGCATGTATGTAAGTGCACTGATGTCACACAACGCCCGCGGAGGTCAGAAGAGGGCATCAGATTCCCCTAGAACTGGAGTTATGAGTGGTTGTTAACCACCGTGTAGGTTCTGAGAACTGAACCCAGGTCCTCTTGCAAGAGCAGCCAGTGCTGTTATCCGCTGAATCATCCCTCTAGTTCCTCAGCCTATGTTACTGTTGCCATGATTGTCCCGGGTCTGGGAACTTACCTGTCTTGCTCACGGTCTTCCTGGCCTGCTGTATTGTAAGTGCTCAGCTCGTGGGATGGTGCTCAGCCTCCACCACCAGTGGCCTGGGGTCTCCTCTGCATGGCTGTATACAACCCTTCCGGTGCCCCTTCTCCCAGAGACAGCAGCAGAACCCTGGGACTCTGGAGGAAGAAGCAATTTTGTGGGATTCTCAGTCCCTTCCCGCCCTCACCCTGATCCGCTTCGTTATTGACTTCAGCAGCTTAACTCACTGGCGCGGCTCTGGGAGAGACGGTGTCAGAATGACAGGGAGTCGGGGTCCCCGTGCCCTCTGCTCCTGCTTTGATCCATCCAATTTCATGCAACTAGAGCCCCAGCTGCCACTCAGCTGAAGAAATGCGGGCGCTGTATTAAATCACAGGTTTCAGGAAAATGACAGGAGAATGCTTGTCACTCACCTCCTGCCCATCCCCAGGATCCTAAGTCCCTGAATGGAAGGGAACATCTTTGGGGTTGTACATGCTCTGAGTGGACCGCTTGATTCCCCAGCTCTTCTCCATAAGCACTTCTGGGGCTCCATGAGTGACTTCTCAGAAGAGGGAGCACGACTGGGTTAGGGCCGAACCCCTGCTTCAGAGTGGTGCCAGAGTGCAGTGTTACCAGGACTGGCGTGTGGCAGGTACCACCTTTTTAAATATGTGTGTGTATGCTTGTGTGTGTGTACATATATTGTGTTTAAGCATGTGGAGGCCTGATCAGCCTCAGGTGTCATTTCTTAGGAGCCATTCACTCCTTTTTTATTAGTCAGGCAGAAGGATCCCCCACTGGGATATGGGGTTTGCCAATTAGGCTAGGTGGCCAGGAAGCCCCAGGAATCCTCCTGTCTCCCTTTTAAAAGTACAGGCAACTATGCCCAACTTTTTAAAAATGTGAATCAAACTCAGGTCTTTACTGCTATCTACGTCTTTACGTTTTTGCTAGCTTGTTCGCTTGCCTGATACCGCTGAAAACACTACAGTGATGAATCTCTCGTGGCCCTGGAGGCTGACATTCACGATCCAACCTGGTCCACTTCTGCAGAGGCCTCTGCCTAGTGTGTAGGTATTGCCTGCCGTCTGCCTCCTCAGACCCTGGCAAGTGGCTGAGCACTCTAGTATCTCTTTTTATAAGGACGTGAATCCATCCAATCATGAAACCCCACCCCACACAAGCCATCACATGAGGTGCAGGGCTTTAGAATATGAATTTTTTTTTATGTGTTTGTGCTGGGGAGAGCAGAGAGTACTAGCCTCTCACGGATACAGTTCAGCCTGTGCCAAAGAGTCCCCTGTTCCTGCCGGCAAGGCTGAGATTCAGGTGAGGGAGGATATTGCTTCAAGCTTGAAGTTAGCCTGGCCTACTTAGTGAGCGCCAGGCCATCTGGGTTATACAGTGTGATCTCGTCTCGAAACAAACAAACAAGGGGCACTGGTTGCTCAGTTCAGCCCTGCATCAACTCAGGAAACAGACACTATTTACAGAATGAAGAAACTGAGGTTAGGGCAATGATGTGGCCTTCCTAAGACCCTGTGATTCTATCAGAAATACTTCTGCCCAGGCCTAAGTAAGGACTCAACTCACACTACCCACCATGGCTTGGGTTTTCCTAGACATACTCGAGATTTCCCTGTTTTGAGCAGTGGGGCTGCTGGGTACATGCTAATTCATAATTCACTGTGCATTTGAGACTGCCTCCCCTTGCAAAATTGCCACAGCCTTTGTTCCGCCAGTCGCTCTGGATGTGTTTGTGTTTAGTATTCTGCTGGCTTGAGTTTTGCTTTTCTAAGCCATGCTAGCTGCCATTTTCTTTCCTCCACTTGTTTAAGATCATTTCTATTGTTCCGGTGCTCTCTGCAGGCTTTCCTATCGCTATGGAGTCAAGCAGCTCACAGAAAGAAAAAGCATCGGAGTGCCACCTGTCCTGGCAAGTTATCCCAGTTTCTGCCCCCTCCCCCTTCCGTGTGTGCTCCACAGCCCTGAGCACCTTTCTCTGTGTGTTTATGTACACGCGCGTGCGTGTGCACGCGCACACACACAGTGGCATGCTTAGCCTTACACATTTTGTTCTGTGTGCTCGTAAACAGATACCAAATCGTATGTATTTGTGCATCTGGCTTTTCGATTACTTAATACTATCATAAGATATTTGTCTATGTCAGAGCACGTTAATCATCCCCATTTATTTAAACGTTTTTTACATTCTGTTATTTACTTACCACTTGAGGTAAGTAAATAACCCTGATTATTATTTTGACAGTAGTTCACCACAAAACAGGACACTTGCTGTGGGTTTTTCTTTGGAGAATACCTTTTATTCTTCTTCCTAACTTGCTAGAAGTTTGGTAGTGAACAGATGAGGGCTTTGGTTTAAATGCTTTTTCTGCATAGTTCAGATCAAGCATCTGTTTTCCAAATACTTCCTAATGTGGCAAATTACATTCTGAGCATCCTAATGACAAATGCACATCACATTCCTAGGAAGACACAGAGTCAGCCACGGTGTCTTATCTTGTGCATTCGTGTGTGACTTTCCAGCGCAGTTATAATTTTTAACATTAATTGGGTAATTAATTTTACATTAATTAATTGATTAATACTAGTACTGGGATTGAATCCAGGGCCTCGTGCATGCTAGGTAAACAGTCTGTCAACTGGACTACCTCTCCCAATCTTTTATGTTCATTTAAAATATTTTATTTATTATGTATGCATATACATGCATGCACAGGAGCACTCCTGATACTGCACACATGTGGAGGTCAGAGGAGGATAACTTCTAGAGTGGGTCCTCACCTTCCACCTCATTGAGGAAGGGATTCCCTTGTTTCTGCCACTGCACAATGCACTCTGTGCTAGTTGGCCCAGGAGTTTCCAGACTGTTCTTCTGATGCACACCACCACATCTGGCTTCTTCCTTTTTTCAAATAAGATTTTTATTTATTTTTATTTCATAAGTATGAGTGCTTTGCCTGCATGTATGTAAGTGTGTCCATTCATACAATGCCCACGGAGGCCAGAAGAGGGCATTCATAGCATCATCTGGAACTGGAGTTACAGTATCACTAGCTGCCATGTGGGTGCTAGGAACCTAATCCAGGTTCTCTGCAAGAGAGCTCTTAACCACTGAGCCACCTCTCCAGCCCCACATCTAGGTCAGGTTTGCTGCTAATGCTTTCAACATTGGGCCACCTCCCCGGCTCCGCCCTTCCTGTTAATTTTTAAAGACTTTTTTGCATTTGTTTTTAAGTGAGTGCATTTTCCACTCTGGTCGACTTTGGGTTCGAGGTTCTGTTAGTCTCCCAGATGCAAAGGTCTTAGGATCCTTCCCTTGAGTGTTTTAGAGAAACCAGCTATGAGACCCCTGGCCAAAGAGCTATATTTATAGATTTCCATAATTGATTCTGTTTCTTTCCTGTTTTTTAAATTTTTGAGAACTTTAAATTTTCTTTGGGAATTGATTTCGATAGTTACATTTTTATCCAGGGATACACTCAGTGAATCTACATTTTCAAGCTTATTGGCACAAAGTTCTGTATCCAGTTTTTTTCTCTTCTGTCCCCGCCTTCTGTGGTGTGCACCTTAATCTGCTTTCTCGTTTTCCTTCTTGGAGTCAGGGTCTTATCATGTAGCCCTGACTAGTCTGGGACTTTCTATGTAGACCAGTCTTGGCTGGAACTCAGAGAGATCCTCCTGTCTCTGCCTCCTGAGTGCTGGGATTAAAGGCGTGCACCACCTCGCCCGGCTAAGGGTAGATATGTGGGAGTCTCCTTCCGCCTTTACATGAGTTCCAGGACTCGAGCTCAGGTTGTGAGGCTTGTATGGTAACTGCTTTGTCCATGAGCTTTTTGCTAGCCCCTGTCACCTTTTTAAATGTTCCTTCTTCTCTTCTGCTTTGACTTTGTTGCATCTATTCTACCTTGAATTTAACCCCTCTTTGCCGCAGTTTCCCCACATGATACTGAGTATCACTTGTGTAAAAGGCCTGAAGAATTCAGAACATTAGAGGTTGGCTGGAGATTAGAGGTTGGCTGGAGATTAGCCACAATTGTTCCCCAGGGTGGGAGATCCATTGGAAGCACGAAAGGTGGGAGCGGAACCTTGTGCTCCCAGGTACGCTGAGCAGAGGGGAAGGGAATTTCTGTGGACTATATGAAGGCCAAAGAATTCTGCTGAGGTTTGAACAATATTATTGGGACCCCTTTTGAGAGGATGAGTCTCAGCAATGGGGTGGGGGTAGACAGACAAGGAGAAGCTTTGGGGATGGAGACACAAAAGGTCAAGCAGAGAAACCTTCTTTTCAGTCAGGGAACTCTCTGGTTCCAACAAACACCTCTACTGTGCTTTGGAAAAGAGCTGGCATAAGCCTTCCAACCAGGACTGAGATCCACCAGAACTGTAGGATTATGGACACAGCATGGGTCACACCCAAAGTTCTGTCCTTTTCCCTTAAGGTCCCCTTCAGTCAGGATCCCAGACGGGAGGAGGAAGTGAGGAGATTATATACCCACCTTCTAGCCCCTTGCCAGCCGGGATCCCCTAACCCTGGTGAGCCCTGAGCTGGGGAAAGAAGGTAGGTGAGCAGGGGGAAGCCCAACTGTTTTAATGTGGCCCGCTGCAGACAGAGCTTAGCACCTGCTGCTGGGGCTGGAGGCAGGCACAGAGCTGTCTATGGTCCTGAAACTAACCAAGCCCCAATGAACCCTTCAGAGTCACTTGCTTTCTGCGGGCTTTGAAAAGCACCACTTTCCCCAAGCCTTATGTCACCTACTTATCCTGTAAGTGCCCCTAAGCCCAGTGCTCTGGGAAGCAGATCTATGTGCTGGGTTTTTCTCTCCTGTGACTAAACTCTCTTTTGCAAAATCTGTCATTTCAATGACTGAAAAATGGGCCCATGCTAAACCATGTCCTCAGAGGCTGAAAGGAGGTTTAACTGAAGGCAGAGCTGGAGCAATGGATGTTCATTCATGATGTGTGCCCCACACAAATGGGCAAATGGATTGGTGATATACACATCATGTGTTTATTGTAGGAAAAATGAGGTCTGAGGATGTCCCTCAACCCCTCTCCTGAAGCTTTGAGCACTAAGGTTACCCACAACAGCCAAAATATGAGAGTATGCAAATCAGACCAACAGGAAGGACTCAGACATCAGAACTGGTGCCTCCATTTTGCACCAGGCTCTGGTGAATACTGACAGTGACCATGCACAGTCACATGGCAATGGCATCACGCCTGTGATGATCAGTGTTAATGCCAACCTGACATACTCTAGAATCACCTGGCAAGAGAGGCCCTGTGAGGAAGCTATTCACTGCACAGCAGTCAGGGAGCAGAGAGCACTGCTCACCTCACAGGAGCCAGAAGGCAGAGTGTGGAGGTGAGCCTGTGTGCTGGCCTTCCCCAGTCACTTCTACCCCATCCAGGCCCTTAGCCTATTGGATGATGTGGACCACACTCAAGGAAGATTTTGCCCCTCGGTCCGGTCCCTGTCCCACATGCCAATTATCTTACTCATAGACACACCCAGAAGTGTGCTGTACTGATCTAGGCGGTTCTCAGTCTAGTCGAGTTGATAATCCACATAATATTGACATTCAGTTTTTCCTAGTGTCCTTTTTCTGTTCCGGGCCCTCATCCAAGACACTCTGTGTTTAGTCATTAAGTCTCATGAAAGTGGTTCCTGTTGTCTATGTTTAAGATGAACTTGACAGTCTTGAGGAGAAGAGTCAAGTATTTTGAAGAATGACCATCCACTGGTATGTGTCTGGCATTTTTCTCATAGTTAGGCTTAGATCATGGGTTTGGGGAGGAAGACCTTGGACAGGCCTATCATCCCCTCACATGATGTATGCAGGGTAAAAGCTGACTGGCGTGCTTGTGAACTTGATCATGGGGAGAGGTGGTGTTTGTCAGGCTCCTTCATGGTAATTATGAAGTCACTATGTCCTCTGTCCAGGCTCCACACTGTGTTGTTATCAGGAGGGAGAGTACCAGGGAGATGGTACTGCAAGAGTGTGGCCCTCTCCATCAGGGTGGAGCATTTCTATATATTACTTCTGATTCCTCTCTGTGGGAGATTTGCGCCCCCGCATTACATGTGCATGCGGGAGTATACGTATACATGTATGTACTTGGATGTATATATTTAAGTAGAGGTCAGAGGAAGACATTAGATATCTTCCTCAATTACTTTTCTGCTTTTCCTTCCTTTCTTCCTTTCTTTTCTTCTTTCTTTCCATTCTTTTTTGACAGGGTCTCTCACTGAACCTGAACCTCAAGGATTTGGCTAAACTAACTGGTTAATTAACTCCGGGATCCTCCTGCCCCTGCCTTTCCGGTATTAAGGTTATTGATGTGTGCCACCATCCCGCCTGGCTTTTATGTGGTCTTGGGGCTTGAACTCAGGTCCTCATACAAGCAAACACTTTACCCATTGAGCCACCTCCCCAGGACTCCCTCCCTCCCATTCTAGAATGTGCACACTCATTTATGTCAGTCTGGGTTCAGGGATGGTTCCTTTGGACTTTGGGTTATACTTTATTGATTTTTGCTGTGCCCACCTTGGCTTCTGGGCACTCTTTCATGTCGCCATGTCTCTGTCACACCTCCATCACTGAGGGTTTATTTGCTGTTGCAGTCGTGTTTTGATCACACCTCATTTTCTAGCACTCCAGTGTGACCCAGGCTCATCTCATACAGTTTTTTTTGTCCCAGTCCTAAACTCTTGCCATTTCTCTGAGGAGCCCTGATCTCTTTTATTGGAATATGATAGAGAAAAATCTGACTATGAGGACGGAGTCTAGTTCTTGCTACAGAAGTGACATTTATTTCAGACCCTTTCAGTTGACAGAGAAGATGGATACACGTATACTAACCATGTAACCAAATATACGTCTCTAAGCCTGGCTCACTACTGCACGAACCCCACAGCCTTTTCCTCCCTTGCCTATGCATCAAATCCCATCCTAGTCAGTGCAGTCAGAAGCTTGGCTCCTACAATCTGTGACCCAGTTACTTAACTGCTCAGTTCCAGTGAATAGTTATACAATATCAAAAGTGTTTCCCTGTCCCCTGCTGGGAAGTGACATTTGCTAGGGAAGGATCCTTCACTTGGGGCATGCATTTGTGATGTGGATTGATCAAAGTCTGTTCTGCCTCAGGGTTCTCTGTCCACCTAAATGCATTAATTGGCATACCTTAGCATCTCTTTATCCTGCAGAGTTTCAGGGGTTCTGATAGGTGTGTAGTGTCATGTCGCCACCAATACAGGAAATTTTTTAAATTATTTTTTTAAGTTAACATACAAGATAAAGAGTTTGTGGTGACCATGCATACATACATGTATATGCTGTGTTCACATCCATTCTTTGTCTCCACGGGCCTCCTCTGTGCCCCCTAGTCCTCTGTGACTAATTCCCGTCCTCCTCCCCCAGTCTCCTCATTCATGTGTGGAGTTTTCCGTCACCTCTTTCAACCCCTCTTTTAATATCTTTCACTCTTCCCTAAGAATCCCCTTTCTAATTTCATGTACACACACACACACGTATGTATATGTATGTACATGCACACACTTATATATGTCTACACATACTTCACAGATTTTATTTAATTTTAGAGTTTTGCTTTTTTGAGATATATGTATGTGTGTGTTGATCTTGAATTTAGATTCTAGGCCTGGAGCTCACAGAGATCTGCTTGTTTCTGCCTTCCGAGTGCTGGAATCAAAGGTGTGTGCCACCACGTCCTGCACACTTCTTTTTAAAAATATGCATATTTTAGTTGGGCATGGTGGCACACACCTTTGATCCCAACACTCAGGAAGCAGAGGCAGGTGGATCTCTGTGAGCTTGAGGACAGTCTGGTCTACATAGCAAGTTCCAGGTCAGTTGAGGCTACAGGGAGACTCTGTGTGTGTGTGTGTGTGTGTGTGTGTGTGTGTGTGTGTGTGTGTATGGATTTGTGCACACGAGTGCAAGTGTTCACAGAGACCAGAAGAGGGTGCCAGATCCCCTGGGGTTGGAGTCACACACCACTGTGAGCCACCCAACATAGGTGCTGGAAACCAAACTTAGGTCCTCTGTAAGAGGAGAATGGGCTCCTACCCATTGGCAACTCTCCAGCACACCGTATTTACTGGTAATCTGTCCCCATTGGTCTGTGATAGGGCCTCCTTGCCTTCATTTTCAAATCCCCTGTGACAAATGACCCAGAGCATCTTTCTGAGACTTTATTCACCTTCCATTTATTCTCTCTAGGTGTGTGCTCAAATCCTTTGTTCAGGTTTTCATTGGGAACTTTCTTTTACTGTTGAATTTTAAGAGTTGTGTACTGTGAATAACAGCCTTTTATTGGGTATGATTAGCAAATATTTTATCCCCAGCCTATGGTTTGTCTACTGATTCTCTAAACTGCTTTTAAGAGCGCAGAAAAATGTAATTTTAGTAAAGTCTACATCAATTGCTTTTTCTTTCATGGAGCTGGCTTTTAGTCTTGAATATAAAAGTCTCTGCCAGGGGCTCAGGAGATGGCTGAGTCAGGAAAGTGCTTGCTGCGCAGGCATGAGGTCCTGCGTTCAGATCCCTGCTGAACACTGGGTGCAGTGGTATGCATCTGCAACTCCAGTGCTGGGGTGGGGACTGGGGAAGTGGAGAAAGGAGGGTTCCTCGGATGTCCTGACCAGCCAGCCTTGCTGAATTGGTGAGCTCTCGCTTAAGGGAGAGGCCCAGTCTCAAAAAACAAAAACAAAAACAAAAACAAAACGCCAGGTGCTGCATATCTTTAATCCCAGCACTCAGGGAGCAGAGGCAGGTGGATCTCTATGAGATCCAGGTCAGTTGGTCTAGTTTATGACATAGAGTATGGAGTTCCAGGCCAGCTGTGTCTACAGGGAGACCCTGTCGAGGAGAGAGAGAGAGAGAGAGAGAGAGAGAGAGAGAGAGAGAGAGAGAGAGAAGGAGAGAGGGAGAGATGGAGCTCGAGAGATGGCTCAGGTGTTAAAAACATCCTCTGCTCTTGCAGAGGATACAGGTTCTGTTCCCAGCACCCACATGATGGTTAACAACAGTTTGTAACTCCAGTTCCAGGGCTCCAACACCCTCTTCTGGCCTCTGCAGGCACTGCACAACACGGGGCCACTTACATACACACAGGCAAAATCACTCATACACACGAAGTAGAAATAAGTAAAAACCTTAAAATGAGCTGAAAATCCATAGAAAAGGGCATCTGATGTGAGTCTTCACATGCACGCTGACATATATGCATGCAAACGCATGTGCACATACTCACAATATACACATACACACAGAAGTTCATTGCCAAATGCAAGTCCGCCTATATTCACCCGTTTCTTCTAGGAGTTCTGTTTCACACTTGGCTAATTTTTGTGGACAGTGCGAGATGTGCACGGTTGTCCAGTCACCTCAGCTCTGTTTGTGCACAGAGTCTTTCATCAGTGGAGTCACGGCTGCTCTTTGTTGGAGATGAATCCTGGGAAATTCCTGACTGTTGGCTTTTCCCCTTTGGCTCTCTTCTGCTTTTCCTTTGGATATTCCAGTTGCATGTATGTTATGCATTTTGAAATATCCACTGCTTCTTACCGATTGTGTTCCGTCTTACCACACCTCATCCCCCTTTACATTCCTCGGGGACAGTGTCTGTGGGTTCATCTTCAAGTTCATGTGTTCCCTCCTGTGACTGTGTTCGGTCTATTAATAGCAAATGTTTCTTGTGCAGTACCTATTAAGATTCAGCCTTTCTTTTGGATTCTCTGTGATTTAATGCTCATTTGTTCTCGTACATTCTCGCTTTTCCACCAGAGCTCTTAACACATCCATTGTAGGTATTTAAAATTCTCTGCTATGGTTCCAAAATCTATGTCCTCTCAGTCTAGTTCTTAAGTTCCTTTTGTTTCTTTTGATCCATAATTTTTTCTTGCCTCTTATCATCTCTTGTGATTTTTGTTAAAAGCCATATACGCAGTACCCAGTAATACAAGCTGAGCTGAAAAAAGAAAAAAGCCTTCAATGTGAAGATTTATTTTAATCAGGCTGGATTTAATGTTCAGTGTGCTCACCATCAGATATATTGTAGGTGCGGGGCCTGAATCTGCTAATATTCCTGTTCTGTCTCCTTTGTCTCTAAGATCCCCACCCCCTTTTCTGTTTGAGACAGCATCTTGCTACATCGACTTGGTAGAATTGGTACTCACTATGTAGGCCAGGCTAGCCTTGAATTTGTAGCGATCCTCCTTCTTTTGCCCAACTGGGTTGCAGAGATGTTGGCATGAATCACCACACCCAGTCTATAAGATTGTCAAGATCCTTAGACAGTCTGTATCCTGCAGCTTTATCTGTGGCCTTGGGCTGCAGTTCTGTTCAGGAGACAGTGAGGTGTGGGGAGCTGGGCCTCAAGAAGGAATCTCAGTCTTTCTGTGGGGTGTGTTATAGGGCTGCGGTTAGGGCAATCTCTCCCCACTTAGGTGTGATAAGGTTCTCTTCCCAAAGAGTGGGGCTCTGTGACGAAGAGGGGTTTAAATGTAAAGGTTTGCACTGTGGAGATGGCTCAGTCAGTAAAATGCTTGCCATGCAAGCATAAGGACCTGAGTTTGGATCCCCAGCACGCATGTGAAAAGCTGGATGTGGCAGTGTATCCTGTAAGCCCAGTCAGAGAGACGAGGGAGGAGGAGGCAGATCCCAGGGTCTCATTGGCCAGCCAGCCTCGCCGAATCAATAAACTCTAGGTTCTGTGGGAGATTCTGTCTCGGAAAATAAGATGGAGAGTGACTGAGGAAGACATCCAAGACACACGTGCACACACACGTGCACACACACACACGAAACACATAGGAACCACACACACACACACACACACACACACACACACACACACACACTCCCCTAAAGTTACTTTACATCTTTCCTGATGGAATAAAGAGGGATTTTTTTCTTGAGCGTCAATGGCTTCTGGAAGTTGCTCTCTTTCAAACTGGAGCTTGCTAGTGTGAGGGTGAGCAGTCCACAGGAAGTATGATGCCTTGGGATTTACTGGCAGTGCCCTTGGGTGCTACATTCCACTCGCCTCTCTGTAGTGAGGCCCACTGCAGGACAGGAAGAGGCAAAAAGGGGCACCATGCACCAGGAAGGCCAGCCCCTTTCTCCTCCTGGCCCCCCCGACCAGTTCCTGACAAGCTTGTCTTTAACCCAGCCGGCAAGGGAGAATGGTCCAGTTTCACAAGCAGCTAAGGGATGTTTGGGAACCAAGAGGCAATACCTTGAAAACCCGCACACTCAGGTGCTGCACACTGCTGTGTGAACTCGGGCAAGTCTCTTCTGTTGTCTGAACGTTGGTCTGGCCTATTCATCTGCTCGGATGGATCATTACCACTATCCTATTGATGGACTGAGGTAATTGTTTGTTACAGTGCCAGGGACACTGTCAGTGTTTAGTCAGAGGCAACTGACTCTGTTACACACTTTGGGATTTGTGCCTATCCCACTTCTCCAGTAGGGTTCTTCTCTGCTCTTGTCACAGTCCCTCCCTGGACTTAAGAGTCCTGAGCTGGGAGTTGAGAAAGGAAGACAGGGGGATGCCTGTCTGTCGGGGGCTGCAATGTGCCTAGTGTGCATGAAGTCCTGGCTGAATCTCCTTCACCAGATAAATTCGATAAGATTGGGCCTGACTGTAATCCCAGCACTTGGGAGATGGAGGCAGGAGGATCAGAAGTTCAAGGTCATCCTCAGCTGAATGCTATGAGGTCAGCCTGTGCTATATGAGACACTGAAACAAACAAACAAACATGAGCTGTCATTCAGGCCTTTCTCCTCTGAGTTCATCTTTGGGCACACTATGTATCTTCCAGGAACCTCAATTTGTGCCTTCATCAACTGTCAAATTCCCCATCCCAGCCCTTCGACCTTGACTATATATTTAGAAGTGCTGTGAATAGCCCTGACCTGCTTCCTCTGAGAGCCAGCCGTTAGCAGCCTACCCATCAGCTGTCTGCTGTGCATCCTTGGACAGGTGTCTCTCACAGCCTCAGATTTCCCCATCTATTCACGAGGAGGATACTCAGAGGTCTCCTGAGCTCCCTTCCGCTACTCTCAGTCTTGGATTCTGATTCTCAAGAACTTACTTCATCAGACGACACCACCCAGCACTGCACACACACAACATCACTGCATTCATTAAAAGGTTCATTCTTCCTGCACAGTTCCTGGTTAATTACTGTCTTTTGTCTCCCTTGCTCTTTGAGCAAACACCTCCATGGCTGGGGGCAACTTACTGGCTTCTGCTGTGAGGCAGGAAGTTTCAAAGGCTCCATACCCCATCAGGCCCACTGTGAAAGGGCCAGGGAGTGTCCTAGAACATGGGACCCCTGGCCATGCCTCCCGGCCTGCCAGCCCGGGGAAGCGACCCCAAGAGATGCACTCCGCTCCTTCCCTTCTGGCCCGCAGCACCTCTGCCTGAGCCCTCTGCTCTGTAAAGCCAGGAGCTTGCAGTCCCTTCCTGAGTGGTGACCCCAGAACTGAGTGTCTCTGGGTCCCGACTTGACAAGTGTGACCTGAGAGTGACTTTTCTGAGACCGACCTTCCTGACACTAACCTTTGTGGGGCAGTTCTGAACCAGGAGGCCTTTCTGTTACACCTAAAGCCACTGGGATTTTCCTGGTGGCGAGAGTGTTCACTCACCAGTGGTTGGTGAGGACTGAGGCCCCTTTGGACAACAGCTGCCTGATGATTCTGGCAGTCGCTCTCCTGCTGACTGCTCTGAGCCTGGTCTCGGTGGCCCTGGCTGGTTCCTTGGCCCTAGACAGGGGCAATAGAGACTCCAGGGTGGAGACTCCCCTGGAGCCCTGGGCAGCCCAACATGAGCCCATGAGAGGCCTTGGTTTATGAACTCTGGGCTGAGAGAGAATTTAGCAACTGACTTTGGCATTGATTTCAGAGAGGGAGCTGGGTTTACAACCGAGACGGGTGTGCAGCCTGGCTGAGGCTCTGCAGGAGACTGGTGGTGGGGGGGGGTCAAAGGAAGTTATCACTGGGACCCCTGACACTGGAAAGAGTGGTAATGAGGTGAAGAAACATCTGTGTGTGGGGTCCCCCTGCAGGCCCGTGAAGACAGAACTGTTTTAATGCAGGTACAAAGCTCTGTAGATGCCAAGGATGGAGAGAAATGAGATTCTCCTTCCAGGATCTCCAAGGTGGCTCTAACTTCATACAGGGATTGAAGCAGTCGGATTCCAGCGCCTGCAGGAATCAGATGATTTCCTGGAGGTGGTAGAGGCTGCTCTCTCCATCCTCCCACCAACATCTTGGTCAGTCCTCCCAGCTTCTCCATCTCCCCAGCAGCAGTCCAGTCAGTCCTCCTCCCTCACCTTTGCCAAGGCTCTGAGAACAGGTAAAGGAGTCAGTATCCGCCTGCTTCCAGGATGGAGACAGACAGCCCTGGGGTGAACTCCGTGGATCTCCTTTCCCTGGCTATAAGACGTGGTTTCCCTTTCTAGAAAGGGAAGGAGGATGCAGAGCTTTGATGCGACAGAGATTTATTTTAAATGGGCCTTGTGTTTTCTCAGACAAACCTCACAACAACCTTCTGGGGAATTATCTTCAGTCTTATTTTATAGCTAGAGAAACTGAGGCACATTTGGGAAGTACTTTGCCTCGAGTCAACTAGAAAACAGTAGAGGTGGGATTTGAGTGAGCAAAGGCCCCAGCTCTTGACTCCTAGACACTCTCTCTGGCCTGCTTTTTGGGGGGCTTGGGTGAATGGGTCATGCAGAATGAAGTGTGCTGCAGATATAGATGCCGGGCACAGCCTGCTACTAGAGAGTCGGGGCCCAGGGGACAGGGCTGAGCTCTGTAAACTGCTAAGACACGCTCAGCAGTGGCCACTACTGTCGGTCTGGGGTGAGCAGGTCACATCTCAGATGGAAGGTGAAGAGGTGGGAAAGGATGAGAGTCTCTGAACCAAAGAAGGTGGCGGGGACTGGAGAGATGGTTCAACAGTTGAGAGCACTGGCTGCTCTTGCAGAGGACCCAGGTTCGGTTCCCAGCATCCACATGATGGCTAACAACTGTCCATAACTCCAGTTCCAGGGGATCCAGTGCTCTCTTCTGACCTCTGTGGGTATTGTTCAACATGGGTGCATTAACATACATGTAGGCAATGCACTCATACACATAAAATAAAAATAATAAAATATAAAAAACAAAGGTGCCAAGGAGGCAGAGTTCTGTGAATGAGGATCTAGCCCAGGGCTCAGTTGGGACACAGGTGGGTCCTCCAGAGTTACTCCTGTTACCAGAAAATGTGCAGCCCGGGCAGCTTGCCTGTCACTACCTCTCCTGATTTCTGCCTCTCTTGTTAAGGATTTGCACATTTTCCCGTTGTTCTAAGTCACCTTGTTATCAATGTGGTGTCTTTGTCCATATAATCAGGAGTGAGTTGTGGCTTTGTATCTGTTGCTCACTAGGGTCTATTGACTCGTCCTCCCTGATTATTTAGCTGGTAATTCTTCCCATGGGCTCCCATCGATTTCCAGATAGAAATATTTCCTGATACTACCTAACAAGATTCTGCCTCAGGTGAATGAGTCAGGTTAGCATAGGTCACTTTGGGCCTTTTCATTATGAAAATAACATCAGTTCCTTGCTGGAGACAGAACTATAACCTGGCGACGCTTGCTTTGCCCTTTTAGGTTATATGTTTTGCCTTTTAGCCTGCGTTATCATGGATTTGTGTGTGTGTGTGTGTGTGTGTGTGTGTGTGTGTGTGTATGCACAGGCATTTGTACATGTGTATGTAGGCCAGAGATCAGGTGTTCCTCAGGAGTTACCCACCTTGTTTTTTGGGGGGAAAGGGCCTCTCATTTTGCGTGAAACTCACCAAGTAGGCCTGGCTGATTGGCTAGTAAGCCCCAGGGATCCTCGTGTCTCCACTTCCCCAAGGCTAGGATTACAGGCACGCATTGCCACACTCAGTCTTTTATGTGAGTTCTGGGGATCCAAACTCAGGTCCACATGTTGTGCAGCAAGCGGTTTACTGACTGAGCCATCTCCCCAACCCACCTTCTTATTGGGTGATGATAGCCCGATGTGTTATCAGCTGAGTCAGAGTTCTGAGGTGAGGCCTCTAGACTGAGGTGCTGTGTGTATCTGACTGGGAGTTGGGCTCTTCTCTCTGTGTGGTGGCTGCATGGTGCAGAGGCTAAAATTCTCCCTGGTGTTCTTGCTCCTGTTTCCCTTCTTGCTTGGGGATTTTGGTAGATATTCCTTAAATAAGATATTCCTTAAATAAGCTCTTCCACCTGTAAACCCCCCCCCCCCGCGCCACCAAATAATATACAGTGGCCACTATGTGCAGAGGCCTAGATGGGACTGGAGCATTCTAGAGCCTTATCATTAGCTATCAGTGTCTCAGTGAGCCTGAGCTGGGTGTTCCCCCCCGCCACCCTGAGACCTTGCTAAAGAGAACAGAAGTTCATGCCATATTTCAAAGTGGTTACTTTTTCCTTCCTTTGCCACAAGCAAGGGGATATATTTCTCTTGTCTTCGTGCTCCTGGATTTTGGTAATAACTGGGTTACAATTGCACATAAACTTGGGGACAGTTTGGGGCACCTGGAGGTAAAATTCTTGATAACATGAAGCCCCGACAGCACTGAGTTTGGAACTCTAGGGCTTGTCTTCCCTGATTCCCCTGCAATTCATCACTTGCAGTTTGGAGTGTCACTCCTGATCCTGGCTCCAGTGTGGACAGCACAGCAGGACAGCATCACAGTCCTCAGCTTGCCGTATGACTTCCGCTTCCTAAAGAATCTAAAAAGAGGCCTGCAGAGGTGGCTCAGCGGTTAAGAACATTGACTGTTCTTGCAGAAGACTTGGGTTCAAATCCCAGCACTCACATGGAGTCTAACGACTGTCTGTAACTCCAGTTCCAGGGGATCCAACCCTCTCCCCTGCTGTTCTCTGAGGCAGTGTATCGCATGGATGCACTTACACACATGCAGGCATAACATTCACACACATTAAAAAAAAGTATCCGGAAAGAGTTGCTGGTTTTTAGTGTGTTGCTGGGAGGACAAGAGTGGGAACTTCTGAGCTATTAACATGTTTGGACCAGAAACTAGAGCTGGATTCCTAGTGATTGTTTCTCAGTCGGTGTTGATTTCTGAGAGTCCTTTATGTAGTGCGGCTCACAGTGCTTGGTTCTGTGTATAGTTTGCACACATTTCCTTCTGGAGTTTATCTTTCATCATCACCCTATGAGTTTTTATATTGCAAATAAAAAAATTGTCTGTAGTTCAATTTGTTAGTTTTCCCTTGTATGAATCACCTACTTGGTATCAAGCTTAAAAATCCTTTTCCTCACAATGGCTCCCAAATGTTTTCTTCTAGTCGTTTTATAAGTTTATGGTTTGTGTTTAATCTGAGATCCATTTTGAATTAAGTTGGGGAGGTATAAGACTTCAACTCAAGTTCACTTCTTCACAGATGTTCAGTTGTACAGGAACTATTTGATTTCAAGGCTGTCCCAGCTGTATTGAATTGTCGTTGCTCCTTTGTCAAAAGTAAGCCAAACACGGTTGTGTGGGCCAGTTTTGCACTCAGTTCTCTGTTCTTCCTATTGATCTACTGATCTTTCCTCCAACACCATATGATTAACGTACCAGTGTGGTAAGGCTCAGTATTAGGTAGAGTGACTAGTGCCTCTTTCTTCCTTTTGAAGATAACTTTGTCTATATAGAAAGGTCTGTGCCTTTCTATTTTACATGTGTATGCCTGTATGGTGTAGGTGCATGAACGTATACACGTTCTCGTGTGTATATGGGAGTGTGCATGTGGAGAACAGAGGCTGATGTTGGTGTCTTCCTTGAGCTCAGAATTTGCCAGCTTGGCTAATATAGCTTCTTCTGGGGGCTCCCTGTCTCTGCCTCTCATGCCCACCCAGTATTTATACAGGTGCTAGATAGAGTTCTAAACTCCAGTCCTCAGGCTTGCATAGCAAGTGCTTTACTCGCTGAGTTTCTCCCCAACCCATCTGTGCCTTTCTGTATAAATTTTAGAATAATCTTGTCAATGTCTATAGAAAACCCCTATTGGACTTTAATTGTGTCATAATTTAATTGTGTTATAATTACGTATCAATTTAGGGGCTCTGACCCTCAGGTTTTGCTTCCTGTATTTTGAGGTTCTATAGCTGTGTTTCTTGGTGGATGAATGTTTTCCTCTATCCCTTACTTCTAACCTTCCAGTGTTGTTGAATTTCAAATGAGTTTCTTATGACCAGCTTGAAATTGGGGTGTGTTTTTAAACGTCTGTGGGTCTCTGTCTTTTGATGGGAATATTTAGCCTATTTACATTTAAAGTAGTCATTGATACATTACCACTTAAGTCTGCCATTGCTATGATGCCTTCTGTTTGTTTTTTCTGATCACTCCTCCTTGTCTCTTGCTTTCTGTAGGTTGTTTGAACATTTTCAAGATTCTGCCTTCACTTACGTACTATCTTTGAGGACGTCTTTTTAAAAATTCTTTATTTTTTTATGTGAATGAATGCCTTGTCTGCATGTACGTAAGTGTACCGTGTGTATGCAGTGCCCATGGAGGCCAGAAGAAGGTATAGGATTCCCCAGAATTGTAGCCATACATGGCTGTTAGCCACCATTTGTGGCTAATAGTTTCTCTGCAAGAGCAGCCAGTACTGAAAACTGCTGAGCCATCTCTCCAGCCCCTGAGGACAACTTTTTGTATATTGACTTTTTCATAGTTGCTGCTGTCATTACAAACCACAGTATTGCACCTGATTTACAACAGTCTGGATCTTAACTGTTTCCCCCTGTGAGTTAAATATCGAAGCCTCATTTCTATTAGTTTCTTCTTATTTTTCTCACTTTTTGACTATGTTTCGAGTGTCAGATTGTTTTATAAATTTGTGGCTTAACCATCAAATGTGAATTTTACAAAAGCCGGGCATGGTGGAACATGGGTGTAACTCCAGCATTTGGAGGGTGGAGGCAGGAAGATGTAGAGTTCCAGATCATACTCAGGTGCATAATGAATTTGAGGACAGCTGACCTGAGACCTTGTTTCAGAACTGCTAAAAAACTGACTCGAAAAAAATAGTCTATTGTATATATCTGTAGTTCTGTTTTGTCCACGGCTGCTTCTTTTTAACACATTTATTATTTATTTATGATTGTGTGTGTGTGTGTGTGTGTGTGTATGCACACACTGCAGCACCCATATTGAGGGCTCTGGAAGACTGTGCTGGGGTCTGACCTGTGGGAAAGTCGAGAGAGCTTCTAAGAGGAGGGGATATTGTGCTGAGTTCTGAGAGTTGAGGGCGGGAAACTTGGGAGGAGAAGATGGACCTGTGCTCCAGCTCTTAACCGTAGCAAGTACAAAGGGCCTGAGGTTATCAGTTCAGAGCCTGAGTGGTGGGAAGAGTCTTGGGCTGGTGGTGGTGGAGGGAATGTCCTCAAGGAACCAGATGAGGCTGGCGAGGGAGGGGAGGGGTTGTGCTGACTCAGGGGAGCAGTGCAGTTTCTGTCTTTGGGACATGTTTTCAGGCATGTCACCAAGGGTTACCTGAGCAGATTTGCGTGGTGCTCTGCTCTTGGACTGGTCAGGACGCAGCTGTGGATGGCAGGGGCAGAAGGCGGCAGGAACATGCAGAGGGAGGTGAGATGCGGCAAGAGGCTCTGCAGCTGGAAGAGAAGCAGTGAGCTTGGGCCACAGCAATCCGAGAAGAGAGCCTGGAGGGAGGGCCTTCCTGGTCACTAGGATGGAAGGGAGGGGCAGGCGACTCTGTGGCTTCCTGGTGGAGAGTCAGACCCAGAGCAGTGGGTCTCAAGAGCCAGGTTTCAGGGCTACTGTGATCACTTTTGACTCTATTCTTTACTTCTGGGTGAGTAAGGCTCCTCTTTCCAGCCTGGTCTCTCTAGGGGACCCACAGCCTCCCTTGATTCCTGAACATCCGCTCCAAGTTGAATGGCCTTTAGATCCTCTTGGCCCTATTCCTAAAGACAAAGGACTAGAAGAGGCCCAGAAACAGAGATTGATTTCTGTTCATGGCCACAGAGGGCTTCGGAGCCCGGCCTTGTAGTCACCCTGCTGACCTGCTGGATGGCACCCAATCTGCTTTCTTCCTTCATACCCTGCGGGCTGAGGGTTAACAGCTCCATCACACCCGGAATCAACAGCTAAGGAGCCCTCATGTTCACAGTATAATTTGTTTTAGAAGGTTCAAAGAGAAATTGATAAATGGGCCCTGTCCTTCCCCCGGGATTATAGATTTCCTTTCTCTCTCTTACTTTTATTCTTTCATTTTTCACAGCTCTCTGACAGTCTTTCCCAGCAGCCATGCTCCCCAAAGACTCCATTCTGGCAGCACGATAGGTCTGTGGAACTGCGACGGGGCTCGGCTCCAAGGCTGACACCCCCGTTCTGGGTTCTACTCTAAGCTTCCCTGTCCAGGAGCCTGGGCAGTGTTCTCAAAGGAAAAACACACACATGTATAGTCTTAAATTTTGAAGTCATGTTTAGAAAGTTAAGAAATGGAAAATTTCCTTTAGAATATCTTCTATTTAACTGAATATATAATTTCTGCCTATACTCAATGTGGTGATTCCCCTTATCCATTGGGGGCGGATGGGTAGGTAATGTCCAGGGTCCCCAGTTAGCCTAAAACAGCAAGTGGAATCAAACCCTGCATCTGTTGTTTTTGTCTGTACATTGATCAATCTGAAGTTATAAATTAAGCTCTGAGCTGAACTTTAAGAAGGAGTGTAGAAAGAGTTATGTCGGGCCGGAGAGATAGCCCAGCAGTTAAAACCACTGGCTGCTCTTGCAGAGGACCAGGTTCTATTCCTAGCACCCATATGGCGGCTAATAACTGTCCTTAACTCCAGTTCCATGGGATCTGACACCTGTCTTCTAGCCTTTTGGGGCATTGCCCACACATGGTACATTTACATGCATGCAGGCAAAACACTCATACACATAAAAAATAAATAAATAAAGCCTCTGGTGTCTTTTATGTTCACAGTGCATCTTCAGCCAAACCAGCCACAGCTCAAGGACTCAGTCTGTTTGTGGCCAGCAGCCAGTGTGCTGGGCAGCAGGGAACTAATGCCAGGGTCCCCCATGGCCTGATGATCTGGGATTCGATTTCAGGACATGGGCTGGCTCTATAGACAGTGGAGGTAGACTGCCTGCACAGCACACTGAGCTCTGGAGCTGTTGGGACCTTGGTTTCATTCAGGCTCCAACTCTGGTTGGTCAAGTGACCTTGGACAGGTGACTTCCGAGGTTGTGGAGAAGCCTGGCACACAGCTCTGCCCAGCAATGCTCAGCAAACTGTGGCTGCTGTGATCATATGACATGTGTTTCTCTGTCACTCACAGGGCACAGACATCCTAACGACTGTCCCTCCTGACTATCCTTCCTCATAGACTACTGGTGCCTCTCAGCCAGCAGATCTGCTGCACAGCAGCTGCCCTGGGTGAGGCTGCTCTGAAAGGAAGGGCTCCAAGGGACTGAGCACAGAGCCTGGATGGGGCTGAGCAGACCTCTGTCCCAGTCCTGCCTGGTTCCTGGGTCTCTGGCAAATTGAAGGAAGGAGTGAGGACCAAAGTCATTGCCAGAGTGTGACCTTGGTGATCTGACAGCGGTTACCTGACATGTGGGTGACATTTACAGCAGAGCTTCAGGTTGGGGAGGAGGGACCCTCCCCCCATCCGCAGGATGACCTGGCTACCAGCATGAACTCTGGGTGTCCTCCTATGAAATAGACACACATATGGCCTTCCGATGCACACATGTACACCTATAGTGTGAAGTACTTCCACCCATCTGGTGTCCACTAAAGACAACCACTTTGAGCCCAGAGAAACCCATACATTGTTCTCGTTTCATCAGCACCCAGGAAACCAACAAGTGAAGAAACACCTAGACAAGATCCCATATGCTTGGGGTGCAATGTAAATATTTACATTGCACAGATTAACGCTTGAATCAACAGTGCTGGAGGTGTGACTTTCCAGGTGATCACCAATGCAAGGTGTGGGGTGTTTTCATCCCATGGATGACGAGAAATAAAAGAGAGAATGTATGCTGCAAGAAAGGCCCTAACTGAGGCTTTTTCTCAAGAAAAAGAGGGACAAGAGCATGAAGGAAAGGCAAGGAGGCTCACTCCCTACAAACCCAAGAGGATGGTGTGTCACAAACAGGTGTGACAGCTGAGAGAGCCAAGGGACCAGCTCTGGGCCACCCCTTAGGAACAGGTGGCTCCGAGCCTCCTCAAACTGAAGCCAAGTGTGGCGTTTATCACCACAGGGCATGGAGACCTTGTTCTGCCAACCATGCAGTCCCTGCTGAGGTACATGGGGTGCTGATGCAGAGGGCACAGGCACTTGCAGGGGAGGGTGGATACCGTGAGATCGATCATTACTAGGGTGCAAGGCAAAGAGCCAGGAATTAAAGGTGTGTCCTCAACTTGAGACAGAGTCCTTACAGAGGATCAGCTGTGCTGGTCTTGGAAGTTGGTGTCATCCTGTTACAGATGTGGAAACTGAGGCATAGAGAGGAGATGGCAAGCACCTGCCTAGTGGCACACAGCAAGTCACTGGGGAAACTGGAACTTGAACCCAGGGTATCTGACCCAAAGCCTGTCATATTTTGGATCTGCAAATTTGTGTGCTAAAGGCCTTGATAGCCAACTGCTGAGACTTTGGGGAAGTGACTGGATCACATGGTGTTGTGGTTGGCTTTGGTCATCAACTTGACACATCTGGGAAGAGGGAACCTCAGCTGGAGAATTTCCTCTATCAGATTGGCCTGTGGGTATGTCTGTGAAGCATTTTCTTGCTGATTGAGTGACTGGGAGGGCCCAGTTCACTGCGGGTGGAGGCTCCCTGGGACTGGGAGTATAAGGAAGCAGGCTGAGCATAGGCCAGAGGGGCAAGGCAATACGCAGCATCCCTCCATGGTCTGTGTTTCAGTTCCTGCCTCCAGGTTCCTGCCCCAAGTTCCTCCCTGGCTTCCCACAGTGATGGATTGTGACCTAGGAGTTGAAACTGAAAAAAACTCTTTCCTCCCCAAACTGGTTTTAGTCAGTATCTTATCTCAGCAGCAGATACCAATCTAGGACCCGTGGGCTGTGATCTCCCAAAGCCCATGAATGCATTCAGACTCTGGTAGTATTACTGAAAGGTGACGGAAACGAGGCAGAAACAGAACACAGGCCCTTCAAGGTTAGATCGGGTCCCCAGTCCATTCTGCCTCCCGTCCTCAGGAGGCAAGCCACTTCCCTCCCCTAATAATCTCTGCTGGGACACCTCTCTGCACCCCGCACAGCCCAGATGCCAAGTGACCAGGACTGTAACTTCTGTAAGGAGACAAAGTCAGTCTTTGTAAGTCACTTTTTTGGCAATTTTATCACAGTCAAGGAAAGCCGCTGCAGAGGCGATGTCTGTCTGTGCCAGCCACTCACAAGCTGGGAACAGCAGACGTGCCTCCGAATGCCAACACTGCTTTAACCAGCTTGTGCCTGAAGCCTACTCGCCCTCTGCTCCACACAGCCTCCTGAAGACAAAGGGCAGCTAAAAGCCTACTATGTGCCCTCACAGCCAGGTGATATTGTGTGCTTCTGCACCTGGGGTCCCACTGAACCCATGAGCACCTAGAACCTTCAGAGAGGAGGATCCTGAGGGTCAGTGGGGAGGACTGAGGCAGATCTGGATGTTGCTAAGGGCTGCTGAGGAGTTAAACTGGAGGGGCTTTGTGGGAATAAGATGAGGTTATCCAGAAAATCATCTTGGGAGTTGGGAGCTTTCCCGGAAAAGGGTACTTTCTGGCATAATGAAAGGGAAACTGAGGGTGTGAGACTCAGGTAACAGAGGCCTGTGCTAGAGGACTTCCTGTGTTGGCTTCCCAGACCATGGAGGACCCAGATGAGGACCCTGCCACATATTGGTCCCCACCTGCCCATCGACTCCCCTAACCTAGGAAATTTTCCAGGGGAAAAATAACTCTCAGTTTTGCCCAAACACCCCCCGCCCCAAGGTAATAGGTGAACCTGCCCAGTATTCCTGGTGGAGCGAGTTTGGTCGTTACCTTGATCTTGTGTATCTGATGGAAAAATGAGTTCTGTCAAACGCTTTGACGCCAACTGTCAGAGAAAGGCCTTTGGGGAGACAGATCTCTCACTCTGATGGCAAAATGCATTTGCAACAAGCCTTTAATCCAGTTTCCATGCCAAAGTGGGAGCTGACATTTGGAAAAGCCATTTGCCCTGAGCATACCTCTCATTTCCCTCCCGTCCCTCTCCCAGAGCTCCGTCCCTTATCACCTACAAAATACCACTATGGAGAACGGGGCTGGCATAGTGATCACCCTTTGGAGCCTCCTGATAATTTCTCAGGGGAACAGGACAGGATGAGAATCTTGTATTTCAGTGACCAGGGGAGGGAAGAGGTACTGGCTGTCATCACCAAAAGCAGAAGGAAGGGGACAGAGTATTGGAAGGTGCAGGTGAGACCCTGAGCAGGAAGGACATCTGGGAGGACGGGGGCTCACTCCTGTGGAAGCCAAGAGTGGCGTGTCCTCCGGACCCCACTCCTCAGCTTTGCCTCTTCTGTCTTCACGGCTGTTCAATTGCCAGACCTCAGTCTTTTACAAAGGTTTCTGATGTATTTATTTATACTTTATGTGTTGAATGTTGTGCCTGCATGTATGTGTACCATGTGTGTGCAGTTCCCACAGAGACCAGAAGAGGGCATTGGATTCACTGGAACTGGAGTTATGGACAGTTGTTAGCCACTGTGTGGGTCTTGGGAACCAAACCCTGGTCCCCTGCAAGAGCAGCCAGTCCCTTTCAACCACTGAGCCATCTCTCTAGCCCCCCAGAGCTCAATCTTGCATCTCAGCTGGAAACTTTACAGTTTGCATGGCCTTAGGTATTTGCTGCTCTTTTCGGCCCCCTGTCAGTGGTAACTGGAATTGACTGTGTCTTCACCCATGAGCTGTTGCAAAGACCTAGGGCACTTATTCTCTCCCCTGTGGGATTCTAGAGCCCAGAATGTAGATGAACATCCATGGCATTGACAAAGGCATGGTGAATTTGGCTTGGCACACTGCCGTCATTTCCATCCTTAGGAGGTGCTAGGCAGTGTGACCAGAAGAACAGCGGTTCTAGGGATCAGGATGTGAAATGCTCTGGAATAACCAGATGCTTGGCTGAGGAAAGTTCCAGCTTGGCCACGTGCTCAGGAATGTCAACAGAAATCTAGACTCTTCCTCTTCTCTCTTTACCACCCTGGTCTGTGTTGGCTTTTGGTCCTTAACTTGTTGCCTTGTAGTTACAAGATGGTTGCTGCAGCTCCAAGCATCGCGCCTCATACTACAGCATCTAAATTGAGAGAAAGGTGGTGAAATGAGGCTGAAGAAAGATTTCCCAGAAGCACTTGCACAACCAGAAGATTTCATCACACTCCCCTATGACACTCCAAGTCACTCTCTAGAGAAGGGGAATGGGCTATGCTCGTCCCTGGGGAGGAGGAACCGATGGGACATGCTAGATGCCGCTCTGGCCTGCTGCAGGAGCACAGGGTCCAGGAGTCAAGAGCAGAGGGGGCAGCACAGGCCCCCACCCAGCTTTTCCTCAGTGTTGTCTGATGAGTGGCCCAGAAATGTGCAGTCTGGGCTGAGGGCCAAGCACAGGCCCAGGAGATGGAGAGCCTTGCTGAGCACCTCTGCCTTGGCCTCACCTCCAGCAGACCCTGCTCCTGGTAAGGCAAGGACCTTAACAGCATCTAACAGGAAGGAAGACCTGAAGGTGGCGGGCTGTGTGCAACCCCGGGTACAGGAGATGTTCACATTGTCTGTGGTGCAATGATTAGTTCGGTCTGAAATGGCCCGTGGTTCTTGCTCTGCCCAACCCTGAGTGAATCAGCAGGGTACAGAGCCCTGGCTGTACAGGGGAAGGGGCTGCTTTCATCTCTGCTTTACAGTTGGGAGGCTTAGGGCGACCTGTCTCCTGCGGACAGGTGATGGTCGGATTCCAGCACCTCTCTCTGTCCCTTTTCAGGGCCCATGGAGGAGCTGGCACAGGCCAGGGAGCCTGTCCCTGCCCTGACAACTATCACCTGGGTTCAAGCTGGCAGTTGGACTGTCCTCTCCTATCCTATTTTCTGTCCCTTCCAGTGCTCTGGAGCCCAGAACCTGCTACGGTGTGGGGGAACTCTCTCCCATTCCAACTGTCCCTCTTTTCCCAAGTCAGAAAATGAACATACATGGCGCCATCAATGGCACAGTTTCTTTGGGGGAAATAATGTACATTGTATACATTTAACAGATAATAAACATATGCTAATGATGGATAATTTGCTCTGTATTTGTAGGCCCATCACAGTGTGTAAAACCTGCTTCCCAGAACAGCATGCTCCTGTTCATAACAGTTTGCAGAGCTGGGGGTAGTCTGAGGCTGAGCGCGGTCCCTCGTGCGCCACCAGACCTACCCTGCCCTGCCAGCCTGCCTCCTCCCTCCCCAAAGCTTCCTAGAAATCTGGCCTTAGAGGTTGTGTGGGGAGGTGCAGTTACATGTCACAGATGGGGAAACTGAGGCCCATTCATCTGACCGCTCAGCTCGTTCTCCCAACAATCTGTATGTTCCAGGCTCCATTTCTTCTGGATGTGGATGTGGCAGGTGTGTGGTTGTAACATGGGCAAGAAACAGACTAGTCACTTGTAATCCAATGTGCCACTGATGGTGTAGGGGTGCCTAGCATGGGCCGCAGTGACAGAGGGATAGGGCTTTTCCAAACTGACTGCACTATGTCGTTCTTCTTGTGGTTTTACACACTGTGAAAGTAGCCTCCTGTGGCTCTGTGAAACCCCCCAGGAAGGCCCTGTCCCCACCCGCGGCTTCCTCGAAGTTCAGTCCTACCCTGATGTTTCTGATCTTGGCCCTTCAGATCCTCTGAGTCTGATGACAGAGTCATTTGTCACCACCCAGGACAGTGGCCCTGAGAACAGCAAGCCTGAGTGTAAGTTCCCTTATGAGACCATTTGAGGATGGAAGAAACTTGGTTATAAAAGCCCACTGCAAAGTAAGCCCTTGCAGTGTCTTTTGTTAATTATCCTGCTTATTAATTACAATGAATGCTAATAATAGCACAAGCATGCTGATACGATTAAGAAAACATCTTCCCCTTCAAGCCAAGAGCCCGTTGTGCTCCCCCATTAATCAGCTCTACGAATCCTGAACAGGACAGATGAAATGAAAACCAGCCTCAGGCAAATGTCCAGGGGCAATGTGAAGGAGCAAGATCAGAGAAAGTCTGAGCACAGCAGCTCCAAAAGACAGACACGGATAGAGAAACGGCAGCAGGCAGCCAGCTGTCTACAGTGACTTTAGGGCTAGAGAGCCAGGAAGTGATACTTCCAATGCCAAATGAAATCAGCAGAGGAACATCCTAGACCCAGCTCAATGATCATCCTGAGTTGTCCAGGAAAGGAACACATGTTCTCGTGAAGGTGCACTTAGAAGCCTTCTTCGTGAGTCAGTTTCTGTTACTGTAATGAAGCACTTGAGGTGAACAACCTATACCAGGAAAGTTATTTGAACTCAAACAGTTTTAAAGGCTTTATTTAAGTCTGTGGTCTCATGACCCTGCTCCCTTTGGGCTGGTGGTGAGACAGTCCTCCAGGGCTTGAAGGAGCACATGGCATCAAGGTGGCTGGGTAACAAGTTAGGTGGGGGAACTCTATCTCCTTCTAAAGCATGCCCACAGTGACCTAACTTCATCCCACTAGGCCCCAGCTCCTGAAAGTTCCAGCACCCCCAAAGTGACTAGGGACCAAGTCTTCAGCTCGTAACCATTGCAGGACGATGACATTGGAACCTTAACACCCTGAACTAATTAAAGATGTAGTGCAAAAGGAAAGGATCAGAGTAGGACTGAGGATGAAGGAAATGGGAGGACTGAGGGTCAGTCATGGGAGGACTGAGAGTCAGTCATGGAAACTAAGTCCCGCCAGCAACAACCATCCAGCTATTGTGAGAATGTAAGTGTAACCAGAGCATAAGCCCAGATCTCACAGAATCAAGATTGCAGGGTCCTAAGGAGACACTGTGTGTGTGTGTGTGTGTGTGTGTGTGTGTACTCTCACATGCTCCTTCCACATGCCCTTGGAAGTGGATCTCTTTCCTCTGTGCATAGTAGGCTGATGACCTCCAACCTGACACAGGAGAGGGGCTAAGGTTCCTGACAGGCTCTGTCAGGGTCCGGAGAGGGGCTCCAACTGCCTGACCTGGCTCTCACGCAGGTGTGATGCTATCCCAGAAGTTTCTAGAAAGGGCAGGAGGACCTCCAACAGTGTGTGGGGCTTCCTGGTTTTTGACCAGAGGAAAGGGAGGTGATGATTTATTAGACTGCTAAGGTGAGTATGTATCTTCTGATTTTAAAGCTGATCCATGAAAGGAGAGAATCAAAGATACAGTTCCCAAGTCAGCAGAGGAAAAGGAAGGAACAGCCTGGCCAGTATGAATGGGGAGCACCTTTGTGGCTGTCCACTTGCAGGTGGCCTCGGCTGCCCATAAAGGTTACCCCTCGTCCCTTGACCACCTCTTAGGGAGGGTGCTATGGCTACCCTGAGGCTGGGCTTGTTGCTAGATGGAAAAGGATGAGGAATCCAGGTCAGAGCTGTGCCACTGGGAAGAGTCTGTGTGAATGACCAGGTGGGACAGTCACTGTCTCTGTCTGATACCATCAGCTGATGGGACAGGCAAGTCCGTGAACCAGTGGGGAATCTACAAGAGGCAAACCCCAAGATAGCTCAACGTCACATGATTTACTGAGCCCACAAAGTCACTTCCAGATTCCTGGATTCCTGGATAAAAGTGTTATAAAGTTCACAGGCAGAGAACTAATGGCAGCTCCCTGTACCTTCCTCTGTTCAGAGATGGAGTCTATGCCCCTGTCAGATGCCCTCCGAGACTGGCCTCTTCCCTCTGCCAGATGCCAGCACCCACCCTAGCAGGTCTCGTCAGACGAGTGGCTGTCATGTTAGAGGAGGTGGGTGTTGGTCAGGGACGTGAACACGATGAAGAGGGGACCCAGGAGAGGGGACAATGGGCTTTCATCTCGAGGGTGCTGAGCGACATGTAGCCTCCAACCTGAGAGAAAGGATAAAATAAACTGAATTATTTGGATTTCAGGAGCAGGACAAAAGCCAGGAATTACTTGACACAGAGTGTCCAAGTGATAGTCAGCAGGGCTGTTGTCAAGGAACCTGAGTCCCCCAGCTCCTCCAGGCATAGTCTGGGACACATCTACATGTCTCTGTGATCCCTATGGGGGTCCAATACTGGCCTCTTGTCAATGTGGCCATATCAGGGTTATTGTGGGGACACCTGTCCTCTGCTGTGGACTGTCACTCAGAGCAACGCCCTGGCTTCCCTCAGCCCCAGTGTCTGTCAGGCCCATGTTTACCGCTTCTCAGTTTCTAGATAGAAGCATAGCCCACAGCAAGCAGGACAGGGCCCACACAGGGGTAAAGAGAGTGAGTGGTCATCTGAAGGCATATCAGGAGACATGACAATGAGTGGGACATGTGGTAAGCAACATTTGTTCCTCAAACTATGGCCGTTCTGGGGCAACTTGGTGATCCTAAAACACACAGCATGCAGTGAGACCTGGCTGTGCCCTCACCACGTACACACAGAGCTTCTGCTGGGTCCTGAGGATCACACTGGGTACTAATGATGTACTGAGAAGCCAGATGAGTCAGACCCACAGGGATGAGAAGCTGACCCTGACTCAGGCCTAGTGTGACTTCTAATGTTCTGTGTGTCTGAGAATCTGGAGACCATCCTGGTTTCATACACAGGCTCCTAGATAAGGAGTGACTTGTGTGAGGTACAGAAGTCCCTCAACTCTTCCAAGTTCCCAGACTTGAGTGTCACCTGACCCCAGGATGTCACAGGAGGACTCTAGGGCCTTCCACCCATCCCTCAATCCCAGGTCACACAGCAAATCTTCCCATGTGGGTGTTAATTACACCTCCCGGAGGTTAATTTGTAAAGAGAAAGTGAAAGTGTGTTATTTAATTGGCGATTATTAAAATCATGCTGGGGTTTGCTGCAAAATGGGTAATTATCTGAGACGTAATTGGGAAAACAATGTAGTCGATTCTGTTTAGCTCTTTCCACAGAATCCAGAGTTAATCCTGCCGAGCAGCTGATGTTTGTTAAATAATATTCTTATTGAATCCTAAACGAGGTCACGTGAGGCATTTCTCCACCAGGTCGCCAAGACCTTAGCCCTGAGTATGAACAGAGATACTTCATTTGGGCTTCTGGGGACTTGTTATCCTTCAATTACTGTCTCCAGGGATACCTTTATCTTTGTATATGTGTATCCAGTTCCTTCCTTTTATTTATTTATTTATTTTTTTGAGACAAGATCTCACTGTGCTGTGGTTCCATGGCTGGCCTGGAACCTCTATATAGACCTTCCTCCCTCCCTTCTTTTCTTCCTTCTTCCTTCCGTCCTTCCCTCCCTCACTCTCCGTGTCTCTCTTCACCTCTCTCTGACAGGGTCTCGGTATGTAGACCAGGCTGTCCCTGAACTCACAGTCCTTCTGCTCCGTGTGCTGAGTACTGGGATTACAGATGTCTACCCCATGTTTGCCCATAAATCTTACCTGGTAGTGCTACTTTGGGGACCAAGTCTTTAACACGCGTGTTCTTGTTAGCGTACTGGCTCCTGTTCACCTGCGTGGAGGCAGCCATTTGTGTCACTTTTGGCTCTGGATAGGGCAGTTTAGCTCCTGGCCAAGGCACTGCTGTGCATATTCTCTGGGGAGTGGGTAGATGCATACAGAGGGCCATGGATCTAGGAGAGGATTTCTCTGTGTATTTACAGCTTTCCAAGGTGATTGTCCAATGTGCCCAGAGACTTGCTCCTGAACCACTTGCACCCCATAACCTAACCTGGCCTCACCCCTGATGTTTGTCAGGTCCTGGGCTCAGTGTCTCCCCAAGACTTCAGATAGGTTTCACTTGCCCTGGTCCTTCCCAGTCTTGGTCCTATCTGACTACCTACAAACATCACCTTAGGCCACTCTCACAACACTTTCTGGGCCTGGGCCTGTGGACCTCTGTGGGTACCTGCAGCTTGGGAGCACACGTGCAGGTAGAGAGTCTGGGAAACAGAACACAAGACTCAGAGTAGTGGTATTGGAGAGCTTAGAGATGTTTATATGGGATTTTTACGCCCCAATTCCTAGTGACCACTGATGGAAAGCTGTTGTCGGGGTGGCATTCCCAGGCCCTCTGACAGCCCCCACAGGAGGTCAGAATGGCCTAGAAGGCCCAGGAAAACCTAGACAATGGCCTGTACTGACTGGTCCTAACAGGCTTGGCCTATACTGAGAGGAAGGCTGGGGCAGAGTGGGGCCTCAGTGTGTAGCTGTAACAAGAGGGCCACCTGCTTGGGCAGGCCTAGATCTCTCTCTCATGGACCCTGATCCAGAACTGGAAGATGTGGATAGTGATGCATCTGGCCACTGACCGCCCGGGTATTAATCTCAGAAGCCGCACCTGGGAGTCTCTGCTGGGACCTTAGGGAAGAGTAGGAAGCCCCTTGTGGTCTTGGTGCCAGCCGGCTTCTCCAACCAAATGCCACCAAGTACAAAGCCAAGAAGGTCATCCTGTGAGGTAACTGTTTTCCCTTTTGATCTTCCTGGGGCACCAGAGCCTCCTGCAGGAGGCCTTAGAAGGGAGATGCCAGGTCTCCACAGGGCCATGCTGCCTATGGGATTAATGCAGGAAGGACTGGCCAGCTCTCTCCTCTGTGTCAAAGCCCAGGAGGACTAAGGTCCCTGGAGTGGGGATAGAACACACATCTAATACCAGGATACAAGCCAGGCACAGCAGGTAGCCTTTGGCAGGTCTTGTTATCCCTCTGAGCCTTGAGTTTTGAATTTAGAATGGATGATGGATCGTCTGGCTCTTAAGGGAGATGAAATGAGGTAATGTTTGTGTGTTAGATACTGTATTAGGGTTCTTTAGAAAAGCAGAACTGATAAAATGAATATATATTAATTCATATATATGCTGAGATTTATTAGATTGGCTTACAGGATAGAGTTTGAGGGGTCCAGCAATGCTAAGCCACACTGGAGAGGCTGAGAATTCAGATTCAGTAGGTTAGATATCTCAACAATCCCAATCTGACACTGAAGACCTGAGTGTTAGAAAATGTTAGATTGGAACTGACCAGGGCAAAGTGAAAATAGAAGAGAGCCCCTCAAAGGGAGCAGATTGTTCTTTACTAGAACAATGAAGGGCCACATTTTCTCAGCAGGATGGAAACTATACACTGAGGCACAGTTGATCTGAGTGTTTATGGAGCTTTGAAGGAGGAACGACTGGGCATTTTTCTGCAGTGCTATTCTTTTTATGGTTTCAGACAGTAAGCGGTGGTGTTATGGTTTGGGAGTTTTTGACAAGGGCTGGCAGGTGTGTTCCTCAGATATTCCAGTTTCCGAGTTGGGGGTTTCTTAACTTAGCTTGGGGCTTTCAAGCTGAGACATTTAGCCTTCATGGAGGATTCCTGGAGATCTGCTGATCTTCAGTCTATGTTGGACCCTGAAGAAATTGGTTCGATTATCAGCAAATGAATGCCATAGCTACAAGATAGATAAACTCGACAGTGAGTGAAGGCAAGCAGGCAGAAAGCAGAAGCTCCCTTCTGCCATGTCTTTTTATGTGGGCTGCCACCAGGAGGTGCCAATCACACTTAGAGTGGGTCTTCCGGCTTCAAATAATCTGATCTAGAAAATCCTTCATGTTTTAGTTAATTCTAGATCCAGTCAAGTTGACAACTAACATCAGCATCACAGACACCTTTCTCACCATGGTGGTAAAATATCAGACCACAGCATCTCAGGGAAGAGGGCTTGTTTTGGCTCATGGTTGAAGGGTCCATCGTGGAAGGGAAGGCGTGGCAGCAGGTGTGAAGTGGCTGGCCATGTGTCTACAGTGACGGGGCGGCGGAGAGAGGTGGATGCTGGTGCCCAGCTGGAATTCTCCTTTTTTCCTTTTTATTCAGCCCAGATCCCAGCCCAGGAGTGGCGATGCTCACATCCGGGGTGGGTCCTCCCTCCTCAGTTAGACCTCTCAGGAAACATCCTAACAGACATGCTCAGGAGCGTGTCTCCTAGTTGACAGTGAAGATGAGCCATCACAGGGGTGAGGGGGTTTAATACCCACTTGTCATAGAGATGGTCACTGTCACAGTCACTCTGGGGAGGGCAGGATTCTGCTTGTCTCCTTTTTATTCCTTGAATTAAACAATCCCAAGCTCACCAGAGCCATATAATCCCCCACACTACCTCTCACTTACTGCCCTCGAATTTGGTCCAGTTTTAGTCTCTAAACTTGTATGGAAGATTAGAGAACAATTATCCAAGCCCCTCACTTTAAACATTGGAAAACCGAGGCACAGATGTGACGAAAGGACTCAGACGACCCACCCAGGTGTGGGTCACCCATCTCTGCTTCCCAGCTCCCTGGGGTCTCCATAACCTGGCAGGAAGGCCATTCTTTGCCAGTGACAGGCACCAAAATAAAAAATCAGCAGGCAGGAGACATTCCTACAGCTGGAGGCTGATTCACCCCAGTCTGCTTTGCTGTCTGCTTTCTTCCTAGAATGACCTCCACCACTTCAAAGCCATATTTAAAAAACCCAAAGTGCCTGTCAGTCTCCCGGACTGGCAATCTGTTCTCTGGGTCAGTGTTGTATCACCTCTGGCTCATAGACCATCCAGGAAGACATTCCAGGAAGAAAAGAGTTGATTTGGGTAAATTCAAACTATGTAGTTTGTCTCCTAACCTTTTATATGTATTTTTAACCACGAAAAAGAAATTCACTTTTAAAGGTTACCTTCCCCTTAAGAAATATCTGAGTGTGTGTGATTTAAGCTCAGGGAGCATGTGAAATGTTAGTGTTTTATCACTTACGTTATCCCACCTTCTCTTCTTCCCTCCCCAGTGCAGGGATTGCTTCCCTGCACAGCTTCGGGGTTATCTCTCTTTGGAGTCTGAGTCTCACCCACCTCCTCCTTCCATCCCTTCTGAGAGAGCCCACACTTGGGCCAGGTCAGGCAGTGAGGAGAATCAGATTCTGGCTTTCCATAGGTATTGTCACCTCACCTTGTGGCCCGCTGGGCACCAGGCTCCTCCAGGGGAGGTACTTTCTAAATTCACCGTGTCCCATCCTCTGCCATTGTTGCAGGGGTCACCAGTCTGCTCTAAGCCTCCATCTCCATCTCCTCTCTACTACCGCAGCAGGAGAGATACTCACATACTCCATGCCTACCATCTTCCCCAGACTAAAGCTGCGGCCCTTCACTGGCCCTCAGTGGCCGCTAACCTCCCCTCCCAGGCTCTCAGTTCCGTTCACATGGGCCTCCTCGATGACCTTCAAACATCTGGGGCACACTCCCATCTCAGGACCTCTGCACTGTGATTCCTTTGGCCAGGGCCTTCTGGTCCCCACATGGACTCACAGTTCACGACCTGTGTCCTGCAGGCCTGTCTTGAAGTGAGTCCCTCTTGGAGGCCTTTTTTTTTTTTTATTTGACCACATGACCCGTCCCACTGGATCCTCTGACATTGCCTCTACTTCCTCTCTGCCTGACTCTTCACTTTCCTGTCCCTGACAGTCCGTGTGCTTCATTACCTTGTTAGTTGACTTGGCATGAGTCTTCTATGTGTGTAGTAGTGCTGTCTTTTTGTTCACTGCAAAATACCAATCCCTAGGACACTAAGACAAAGATACTTATTTATGAAGTGATGAGAGACTTACCCCTGGTGTGCGGGAGAGCAGGAGCATTTGGACAGAAGTCAAGTGAACACACTGAACGCGTAAGTGGTGTAGGATTGAGCCGTGATAGGTGCTACGAGGAAAATAAGTCAGGACTGTGTGTTAAGCCCTGGGAAGCCACCTAAAAGGCTAGATTTGACAGACCAGTCACAGGCTCAGGAAGTGTGACCTGCGTTCCCGCAGGAAGTGAACTGGGAGCTGTGGCAGGGTCACGAGGTCCCTGGGAGCTCTCTACAACACCTAAAATGAAGACCTGAACTTTCTGTCCACATGGTGCACATGGGTCTCCTCCCCAGGGAGTTGAGAATTCCTCAGGATCCAAGTGGGGCCTCAGCCTTCATCCTGTGTCGCAGTCTGTTACAGTGTGTAGTACCTAGGACTTCCCAGAGTTCTCTCAATGCTGTGCTAGTCCCATACAGGTGATGGGACTGGAGCTGTGAACACAGATGGATGTCCAGTTGTCCAGTGGAGAGACACCCGAGAAATAATTTAATCCTTTAAAACAATGAGAAATTGAGGCCCAGGGTGGCCTTGTCTGCTGTCATGATGCAAGTCAAGACTGGAGCTGGTACTCGATCCTAGGCCTGACTGAGGGTCTTTTCCAGGGGCCTGAAGCTGCTGGTGGTGAAGGCAGGGGAGGCCTTGGAGATGGAGCCCCTCCCTGCTCCTAGGTTCATGTACTACCAAGAATTCATAGACAAGACAAAGAAAGGAGTTGGGAGGAGGTTTATGACTGTGCAAAGGTGTTAGATCACAGACCGGCTAGCTGAGCTGCCTCTCTCTCTCAGTAACTGGGCCACTGCCCCCCTGCAGTCTATAGTTTAGCACAAAGAACTGACAGGTACCTGCTGTCAGTAAACTGATCAGGTAAACTCAGATCATCCTTCATAAATTTACGGGTGCCTCTGTGCCCCTTGGCATATAGACCAAGGCTGGATCATGTGGTATGAAGCCTCCTTACACCCCTGAAAAAATGTAAGAGTCTTCCCAGAGCGGGGTCTATCATCTGTGTCTGTCTCCCCATTGCATTTTCAGATGTGGTCCAGTATCAGGGCCATGAAGAAAGCTGGCAATTTTCAAATCTGATGACACAGAAGTTCTGTTGCATAATGAAGAGATATGGCCAGGTTCAGTCAGCTGGGTTGGGCCCACCCAGCTTAGGTGGCTCCTGTGTCCTTGCACTTTGAGTACTGTTGTGGTTTGAATGTGAAATGTCTTTTATAGGCACGCATGTTTAAACGTTTGGTCTGAGGTGCTATTTGGGAAGGTTGTGGAACCCTTAGGAGGTGGAGCCTTGCTGGAGGAAGTGTGTCACTGAGGGTGGGCTTTAATGATTTATTTTTTTAAGATTTAAATTTTATTTTTAATGCTGAGTACAAGGTCCCACCCTGGGTGTTAGAAACTTTGGGTGTATGAAGGGTATCCATAGCAACAAGAGATCTCAAAACCAGCAGGACTTCTGACTAGATTAACTCAGACCTCCTCATCATTTTCCTTCATCTCTGGTATCCAAATCAAGAGGTCTGGCTTTCAGCAAAGATCTCTGGAAGTGGGTATGATACTCAGAAATCCTGAGCACCAAACTGGCTCCTCATAGATGCTGGAAGAACCAGGGAACTTTAAATCACTGAGGTTCACAGTTAAAGGACAGCCTGCAAGATTCAGTGGATGGTTTCAGTTGAGATGGAAACCACAGGAAAAGTCGAACGGGAGTGCTTGAAATATAAAAGAACACAGGAACAGAGTTGAAAGCTGCCTCTCAAGCCCTCAGCAGGCTGGAACAGCTGAAGGAAGGATCAATGAACAGGAAGAGGAGCTGATAGAAATCACCCACACTAGAAAAGGGAATCTTTAAACACTGCGGGTAGAAATGCAAATTACCACAACATGATGTAAGCCAGCGTGGCCATTCCTCAAAACAAAACAAAACAAAACAAAACAAAACAAAAAAACAAACTAAAAACAGGGCCAATGAAATGGCCCAGCAGGTAAAACGTGATGACCTGAGTTTGATCCCTGGAACCCATGTTAGAAGAAGAGACCCAACTTCTAAAGTGTGGCTGATGCCTCATTGAGGCTGTAATTTAAACCAAGAGTGAGCCTGATCTGTTCTGAGAACTGTTGCTTTCTGGTATCTATCAGAACTTTTCTTCAATTTAGGGCAACAAGTGCATCCATCAGGATATAAGAAAGGAAAGAAGAATTTATCTTTTCTGACCCCTCCTGATCCAGAACAGACAGATGTTGCCAACCCAAGCCCACATGTTGTTTGCAACATATACTGTGGATAATTCATTGCTTTCAGGATGAGTCCAAAGTTGTTGCTTTAAGTGATGTTATCACAACACACACACACACACACACACACACACACACACACATTCTTCGGGGTCAGGGCAAGGAAGGGTCATGACAGAGAAATAGCATAATCTAAGATTGAAGCTGTGTGTTTAACTTAGTTTGTAAGAGTCGATTACATGAGGAGTCCAGGGTCTAGTAGGATTGCTCACACCATTTTCCTAAACCCAACTAAGTTTAAATAAACTGAGTGCAGAGTAGGAAGGCAGACTGAATAGTGTTAGATGATCTCAAGATATAGGATGAACTTTGGTTACAATGTTAGGTGAGGTAGGAAACTTTCCCAGAAGGGTCATTCTCACATTCCCCCTTATTTGTCCTATTAAAGAAGAAGCATGTCCGTTGGAGTTGGTTGTTGGCAGTGGGCTGGTTGGGGAGCAGCAGGCTGAAGGAGAAGCATGGAGTGTGACTTCATTTCAGGCAATTGTTTGGAAAATGTGGCACAGGAGGAAAAGGTGAGAGACAAGATTCATGCTGCTGAAACTCAGGAGAGGGTTGCTCTTCTGTCTCCAGGTTGCTGTCTTTCGGTCTAGCTCTCAGTATGGCGTTATCAGCCATACCGGGATGCAGAGAAGGCCTGTAGGAGAAAGATGCAGAGCCTCACCCCCAATTAAAGAGAGGAATGGGACCCAACCATCGACTGGACCATTGAGAGAGTTTATATGAAATCATGGTTTGGGGTAAAATTTATTGTTTCTTGTGATACTTTTCTGCAGATGTTGTGGGAGCAAATTGAAAAGAACAATTTAAACAAATTAAAATATGAGTTTCTTTGGCAAGTTGTTCCTGAGTAGCTATTTACAAAAGTTGTCCTTTGATCTCCATGTGCCATGACACGCCCTCCCCAGGCCCACCCATCCCCTATCTATCTATCTCTCCAAAACAAATAAATTTTAAAGTGTTTAAAAAGGAAAACTAAAACAGAACTAACATGATAGACCCAAAGGAAATGGAGCCAGCATTCAATAGAGATACTACATACATACTTGTGCTCATCTAGATGCTATTAATGATGGGGACTCCACCTCAGTGCCCGTGAACAGATGACTGGAAAGAGAACATGGCCCATATACACAAGAATCTATTTTCAGCCATAATGAATGAAATGTTGCTTGCAGAAAATGGATATAACTTGAAGATTTCATGAGACTTCATGTTAGTGAAATAAGCCAGACTCAGACAAGCATACGGTGCTTTCTTTTGCATGTGGAAAGCAAAAAATCAGAAAAAATAAAATAAAATAAAAATCACTCAAAAGTAAAAGAGCACTTATTGAGCACTGGGAAGGGGGTTGGGGAGGAAGAGAGGACCCACAAGCAGAGGGGATGGACATGGTCAGCTCAGGCTTTGTACAAGTGTGGCGATAGCACAGCAGACACCATTGATTTGAACAACTGATATGCATCTGTGAATATGATAAACAAGAAATTATCCACACTTCAACAAAAGATAAAAGACCGATGAAATAGAAGAGAAAACCCAAGATCAACGGAGCAGTATCAAACGATTGAAACACATATATTTGAAGTTGCAGAAGAAAATGAGAACGGGAAGGGGAAGAGACAGAAAGGAGAGCAGGTGAAAAATAATTGCCCAAATTAAATGAAACAAAAGCCTGCGTATTCAAAAAGCTCAGGAACCGCCCAGCAGAGTGAATGTTTCTGATGCACACACATCTGGATGCGTAGTATTCAAACTGCTGGAGAAAACAATGCAAAGACAGCATACCGAAAGGCAAAAAAGAAGGAAAGCAGGCCAGGAAGAGGGCTCAGTGGGAAATGGCACTTACTGTGCAAGCCTGGGTCCTGAGTTCAATCCCTAGAAGCCACATAAAGGTGGAAGGAAAGAACTGATTCCTGATACCTGCCCCCAGTGACGTGGTTCCTTCTGCAAGACCACACCTCTTAACCCTACCAAACAGCACCACTAACTGGGGCCAAGTATTTGAATACTTGCAACCTGTGGGGGATGTTCTCATTCAAACCACCACAGCATGATTGGCACAGTTATAAAAGTGAGTCTTGGGCACCCATACTCGAATAAGCCCTTCTTCTTGAGTGTGATCTGCTTCTCTAGAAGAATGTGGTGAAGGTAAACAGATTGTTCAGATGGAGTCAAAGTCCTTCATCAGTTGACTTGAAGTTGATCAAAGAGATGGATCGTCTGGGTTGTCCAGGTCTAATTAGGTAGGCTTCTTAAGAAGAGACTCTTTACTGCTGGGCTTTAAGAGGCAAGTGGTCATGCATTTTGCAATGACAAAGAAATGAATTCTGCCAAGCTTTCCCTGTTTGAGCCTGAAAATGAGAACAGAGCCTGGACCTCCATGGTTCAGTTTCAGCCTTGAGAGACCACGAGCAAAAGATGAGGTTCAACTGTACTGAGCAATCGCATCTACCTAGCAGTGAGCTGCCACGTTTTGGGTACTTTCCACTAAACAACAGAGAGCCGTAGTCAGTAGATCTTCTGGAGCAGGTTAGAGATGTGGAGTCTTCCTGAGTCCTGTGCTGGGCCCTCTTTCCACTGCAGACACTACCCAAGGATTTCTGTTCAGGGCTGGACCTGCCTTCGCAGGAAATTTTGATTACTGAATAAGTAGGATGTAAACAGAAAGAACGAAAACCCATCTTTTCTTTGAGGTTGGGACAGAGTCATGGCTGGCAAGCTGGCTGATGTGTTCCCTGAATATAGGTGGCTCTAACTGCTCATGGGGAGGGGTGGGAGGATCCCTTGGCCCTAGATCAAGAGCCATTGACCACTGGCCTACACACACGGGTCTGGAGTGATTGACATCGTTTGCCTCTTGACATCATAGGTTGCCCAAATAACAATAAAAGCCACTATTTGGTGAGGATCTCTCTCTTCTACGGAGGCTGGGGTAGGAGAATAGAGGTTAAATCACAGAGCTCAGTGAGGATCTTCCTCCTGTTTGTTTGCTTAGAAACAAGAAGCTAAACACAGTTAAGTTCAGCCCCCGTCTGATGATGAGTTGGCTGGATTCTTTTTATCAACTCTTTCAAGTCCAGATGTTCATCTGCTCCTCCAATGAACAACAAGAGCAAACAAGACTCTTCAGGAGTTTCCTAACAGAGCAAATGATTCATTATGTTAAATTTGGTACCTTGATTGCAGCCTCCAGGTCAGGCTGACTAATCAATGTCCTCAAAGAGAAGGCCGAAAGTCCTCAGAGGGATGCCACCCGTCATTAGGAGCTGTGAGAATGTGCTTGACCACCAAAGGATTGAAATCCTCAAAGAAGAGCAGGTGAGGGAAGAGGCTGGTCCACACACCCTGGCCTCTCTGGTGAATCTTGCTCCTGATTGGCACCTGAACGGGGCACTTGAGAAAGGGCACAAGGTCACCCTTAGATGACATGACTTAGCACTGATTCCAAGAGAAGAGAGGCTGATGTTGCACCCCCAAATGTAAGGTTAAGGCTGCGGAGATGGCTCAGTGGATAAAGTGCTTGCAGCACAAATGTGAGAACTTGAGTTCTAATCCCGACACCCACATAAAAACTGGGCTATCATGACCCCTTTTAGGATGTGTCCCCAAAGATCTAAAGATCTCCAGTGAGGCCCCGCTTCTTAAAGATTCCTTCACCTCCTGGGTTCCTTTGTGTGGGACTAAGTCTGCCACACATCAGACTTGGAAGGCATTGAACATCCAAACTGCAGCCTTTCCTTTCACCCACAGGATTGTGATCACACCCTTTCTGATAACGTCTGAACCTTGATCTTGACCAGTGTGCCTCTCTTCCCATATAGTCCCCTCGTGGGCTTTTTCTTAGCCCTAGAGGGGGAGGTTGTAGCTACTCTCTACATTCTGTTTTTATATTCTTCAGTGACTCTTTGTGACTGTGACAAAATGCCTGAGGAAAAATACTTTCAAAAAAGGAAATATTTTGGCTCACGGATTCTGAGATTTCAGCCCATGGTCAACTGACTCCATTGCTTCAAACCTGAAGTGAGGCAGAATATCACAATGGCAGAAGCAAAGAGAGAGAGGGAGGGAAGGAGAGAGAGAAAGAGAAAGTCATGGGACCCCTCATGGGACCTCAAAGTTATACCCCTCAACTGACCTGGGTCCCCTCTTAGGGTTCTTAGTCTCCTTAATTAATTAATTTAAGAATGGACTCAAATGAAAGTTTAAAGACTATTTTATTAGAGTTTAAAAGAAAAGCCTCCATGGCAGGGAAGCTGAGGAGGAGAGTGGAAGAAAAAGGAAAAAAAAAAGTCATGCCTTTTAAATCAGCTCAGAGATCAGAAACATGGTGGACTCCCAGCCCCATGATGGGGAAAGGACTTTTAGAGAAGAGTATTAGGGGAAGCCTATTTAGAAAAGATAGAAAGACAAGAAGAGTCTGTGCTTTTCTGTAGAGTTCAGAAGCTAGACAGGTTTAGAGATCTGCCTGTCTGTCTCAGGTAAGCTACTGCACTAGAGGTGGGAATTTGGAACAGAAAAAATACAGTATCTCATTGAAGAACTAGATATTCCACCCACCTCTTTTTTTAAAAAAAGTATTTTATTATTTTTATTTTATGTGTATGAATGTTATGCCTGCATGTATGTAAGTGTACCCATGTCATTCAATGCCTGTAGAGATCAGAAGAGGCACTGGAGCCCCTGGAGCTGGAGTTAAGGACAGTTGTTGGCTGTCAGGTTGGTACCGGGAATTGAAGCTGGGTTCTCTATAAGAACAGTCAGTGCTCTTAACCACTGAACCATCTCTCCACCAATCTCTTTAGCATGGCTTGAAAGGTACCTGTTATCCTTGGAGTAGTCGCATGGCCAGATGACTAGGAGTGGTCCCATAGCCAGGCAGGTAATTGACTCGGTCAACTGGAATGTTAGATCTTCACACAGGCCAGAGATCCTATTCTCTTGACCAGAGAAATCTCTTAGTAGGCCTTAAGTGCCACTGACCTAGTTCCTCTAACTAGGCCCATCTCTTTCTTCCCACCACCTCCCAAGATGCCATTGGGTCGTGAATCCATCAACAGATTCATCCACTGATCAGATCTGAGCCTTCATGGTCCAAGTCCAGTCACATCCTCAAAAATTCCCACTACCGAGCACTGTGGGCACCAAGCCTTCAGCACATGAGTTTTGAGGGGGACACTTCATAATGAACTGTTACTTGGAACATTCTGTTCCATTTCTTTTAGTATCTGGCCATCCATTAGCAGTCTCTATTCTGTTCTTCCTATTACAATTTTCCCATTCAAATGACTTTTTTGATTTCCTCATCTTGCTGAAACCCCAGGATGTGGGATTTGTCCATTTGAGTGGTATGAACATTCCTACCCTGGTCATTTTCAAATGACCAAACCTATGTCACTCACAACTGGGAGGAGTCAGAAGATCACTCATGAAAGGCACCTCCTTCCTCATAAAGCCACACTCATCAGTAAAATACCAAGCAGGAGTTGGGAGCTGACGTGTTCAGCGAGCTCATTGCCTTTGTTTCCAGTGGCATTCATTTCACTGTAGTTGGCATAATTTCATTGTTGGTAGTATCTGTGACAAGCAACTGGATCAGGAGATCTCCTCAACACTGTTCCCTGAAGCTCCAGGGCTGGTTTGAGCCTGCTTCAGTCCTCAGCTGCCCACACACCTCTCATCCCTGGCACCCTCATTTTTGATTCTGCGATCACAGATGCAGAAGTCTGATTTGCTTCTCAGGCTCGCAGCCCGCTGGCTGCGGAGGCCTGTGCTTGACCCCCGCCTCATTTGCTCACTGCATCTAATACACTGTTTGACACATGCAATTTATTTTTCTGCTCATTTATCACCAAAAATGATAACATTTCCAGCATAAATACTGCTTAGCAAAGCTGAATCAATCACATGGTGGGCGGGCAATCATGTCCCCAAGGACTTCGAGAGTCACTTAGCCTCAAAGTCCTCCCAAGGTAACACAGGGTGAACCCTGGGCATTGACTCCCATCTGGGACCTCACTGGTGGTCTCCTAGACCCTTACCTCTGCTCATTTGCAGGGACACAGGACTTCACTCCCATCCCTTCCCTTCCTTCTGTAACAGCCTGGCAGAAATGAAGATTTTCTAAAGAGACACTCATGTCTCTCAATCTATCAGACTATTGGAATATTAAACACCCCCCAAGTGTGAATTTTCCCCCGGGAATCTTATGCTGGGTGAAAGAAAATGCTCCAGCCAGAGGAGGGAACTTGTCTTCCAGAAAGAGATTTCACAGTTCTAACAACTTGTCGGCTCACCTTACAGAATGGGCTGAAGCCCAGGCACTGATGATGGGTCAGTGCTGGGCAGAACCACACTTTGACCTGGACTGCTTTGATGTACATAGCCCCAGCCCTCTACTCACACTTGACTCTCACTTCCAGAACCCAGAGTATGAACTTGAGGGGGTCACTGGATCTTTTTGTCTCTCTTCTTAAGGTAGCCACACTGAATAAATCTCCCTTCTCTGCCTTTGCTATTTATTTGGCTATTTTAATTGGCTTCTCTAGAACTGGTTGCCAAACTTGACTTCTTAGGGTACAGAATATGACTCCAAGTTGCATAGCATTTCTGCCCAGCCCTTAAGCTGCCTCTGGCAAGGTCTCCACTGGGTGGAGACAGCCTGGCTGCCTGGACCAGGGTGGAGAACACTGTGGTGTTTGCAGCACCCACCCTCACCTACTCCTACACCCTGCCTACTGCCCACGCAGGTGTGGAATTATTGGTACTCACGTGAGAAGGGGGCGTAATGACAATGGGGCTGTGTTGCTGGGCTTCCCTTGCACGCTAAGGCCTGGAGGAGGCCCACCTTCAGTGATATCTGGTTTCTGCCGGGCAGGGCTGGTCTGCGGCTCTGGCAATACCCAGACATTGCTGGTCTCCACCTGCCCTTCAGTTTCAGAACGGGAGACTTCAGAACTGTTGTGGGCACTGCCCCAGGCCCCTTGGGGACAGCTGGTCAGTTTCTGGCTTCCACTCTCAGTCTGAAGCTCTCCCTTCTAACCACAGACCGTCAACTCTATTAATGGGATTGATAATTTAGTGAAATTGATCTTTGCATGTAGAATCTACATTGAAGAAATTAAATAGTCATCAAGGAACCTGAGTTCCTTGTACTCGTTCTAGAAGGGACAAAATGGGCTCTGGAAGAGGAACAGGATTGTGTGTACTCTGACAGGGAGATGGAGGACCCAGCTGCTGAATTCACATCTGTCCATTTTCCTGGGATGTAGCGTTTCTGCCCTGTTCCCATTCACTTTTTCTCCCATCCCTCCGCACCTTCCTCTTGAGCTCTTCCCTCATGAGCTCCATCAAAGACAAAAGAACCTGAAGGAGACTGAAGGGGAGACAGAGAGGATCAGGCTGCTAGTGGAGGATCCCCAGAGGGGGAGGGCTTCAGTTGGGAACCCCAGTGCCATGAGGGGCTGACATGAACCATTCAAGGAAGCAGAATCCAGCCTGACCGGGCCCAGCAGACAGCAGAGAGAGAGAAGCAGAGCTCTCTGCATCCCCTTGATGGGCCTGTAGTTTCCAGGCCATACCAGGCTGGGTGCATAGTTGGGGCTAAAGGGAGTCCCTGTGCTCATGTCTCCTGGAATCCTGGAACTGCCGATGTCCTTGAGCACGTTGGTGGTACCAGTCCACACAGGGCCATTTGGATTCATAGATCAAATCTGCTTGTGTACACTAAATGATGCTGGCACCCACCTGGGACCAGCCCCTTCAGGGACAAGGAGATGTCCCAGCCAGCCTGAATCCTGATGGAGATTCTCCTCACAGAGATACTTATAGGAGCCACACGGGGCTTCCATGTGCTGACAGATTATCAGGAACAGGTTTGTGCTTTTCTGATGGTCCCGGTCTCTCCTTGAAGGTATGCATTAAAGGGGCTCATGACGTGGTAGCCAACTTGGGGACATAGAGGGTCAGAAGGGGCCTGTGATGCACACTTAGAAGGAGGCTGGGTAACCAGGTGGGAGAGGCTGAGAATAGAAGTTCTGATCCTGGTAGAGCTCAGGCAAAGTCTTTCACTTCAAGGTCTCGGGTGCCCCATCTATGCAATGGGCGCCACATTCCTCTTTTGCCTTGAGGCTGGTCTTGAAAATGAGAGAGACTATGCACACAGAGACTGGCACACAGTTAGCCCCCAACAAATGTCTGTTCTTGTCCTGTGGTCTTGGGCATGAATACAGAGGCCTGGAGAGATGGGATCGTGGTTAAGAGTGCTCCCTGCTCTTCCAGAGGACCCAAGTTCAGTTCTTAGCACCCACATCAGGCAACTGACAACTGCCTATAACTCTGGTTCTGTGGGTTCCAACCAGCTTTTCAGGCTTCTGTGGACACCCATACACGTGTGGCGCGCGCGCGCACACACACACACACACACACGTGCACATAAATAAAAAAATTTTAAATTTTAAATATTAAATAAATTTTTTAAAATTTATTTTATATTTATATATATAATAATTTATATTATTTATTTATATATTACATATATAATATATATAATTTATATATATTAAATAAATAAAAAAAATCTGAGACCACTCAGGCCCAAGTCCTTCTCTATAGAACTAGTTTCCTTCCGCTTTGCCCCTATTTGGGGATACAAATACATTTTCTTTCTTGGCAGTGCCATCCAGGGAAGGGAATTTGTGTTGTTTATGCCTGGAATTTACATGCTATTTCCCCAGACATACACTGTATTTCCTGGTTATTAGTAGATGCTGTCGGGGGCTTTATGGACAACTATGATCTTTGGCTGTTATGTGGGGTCAGCTATTTTGAACTCCAAACTAGTCTTGGACTATAACATTTCTGGACTATTGGTAATTACAAAGCCACCCTCATCCTGCAGCACTGTGAGCCAGACCTTGGCTAAGCGGAAGTGTTTGTAAGTCCTCTCCCTTCCCCACAGCCCAGCGAGGTAGAAGCTGGTGGCTCTAGCTCACGCATGAAGAAACTGGGACTCAGAAAGAAGATAGCTAGGCATGGGTCTAAGCTTGCACAGCTAGCAAATGTTGTGGTAGATGTGCGCCAGGAGGCCCTCGCGAGTTCCTGGTATTCAAGCTCTATATGACACCCTCGCCGGAGTCAGATGGAATCTATCACGTGCGTCTGGCCACCAGAATATGGGAAGATGAAGGGTTTTAGCAGGTGCCACAAAGGTTCCGCATGAGGTGACCTGAAAGGGGAACATCTTGTAGACACCTAGGTAAGCGACACAATTGTGAGAAGGTGGAAACAAACCCAGAATTCCTCTACAGGCAGTAGGAAGCCAGACACAAAAGGACAAGTGTATTATTCCACTGATGTAAAGGACTTAGAATAGCTGTGTTTATAGAGATGGAATATGAAATGATGGTTCCCAGGGACTGTGGATGGAGGAGTGAGGAGTCATGGTCTAATGGGTACAGATGTTCTAGTCAGACCTGAAACTGTCCTGGAGGACTGGGTGATGGTGGCACATTGAGAGTGGACTTATTGCCTCTGACTTGTGCACTAAAGGATGGTCAGTTTTATGTCATGTGTATTTTACTATCATTTTTTAAAAGATAATGTTGGGGAGACAGACATAATCAGGTCAAAGCTTCAAAGAGCCAGACTCCATGCCCTACCTTGAGGTCAGAGACCCTTCCTGGCCTCATAGAGGAAACAGAAATCCATAGGGCAAGGACCTGTAGATACTTTTGGATCATGGGGTCAACAGCCAGAAAAATTCTAGGCCCCCAGTCTTACAACCACCAGGGATTAAGTTCTGTCAACAACTTGAGTGAGCTTGGCTGAGTGGTCCTTGAAGAGGAAGCAGCCGACTTAGTCCCTGAAGGCCGCCTTTAAGAGCTGAACAAAGAACCCTTGGCCCCACTCACTCACAGAGAAGCTCTGAGAAAGCAGAGGCAGGTGGCCTCAAGCTAGTAGACCTGTGGTAACTCAGCAGCACAAGAAGATTGACATCGATGAGGCCAGATTGGGTCCTGCACCCTTCTGATTTCACAGCCCAGGCTCTTCAGCTGCAAACAACATCATCACTGCTTGCTGGTGCAGTGCCCAGGATTGCAAGCAGAGTGTCCTACTGCAAGTTTCTTCGAGGTCAAAGTGCAGCCCTCCCATGATGCATGGACTAGGGGAAGGTTTTTAGGCGAAACTGAGTCTGGAGTCCAACCTTGATTTCAGGTTGGACTAAATTGGGTGGGAAGGTTTCTTCAGACTAAGGATCATGTGCAAGGTCTGTACAAAAGGCGGGGTGGGGTGGGAGAAGGGATGGGATTCCTTGCTTGAGGGGACTGTTGGGAAAACCTAGCAAAGTAGCATGAAGAAGATGCCATATCAGAATGCACTGAACACCTTTATGCCACATGCCTGGCCTCAGTGAGCTCATCTGGTCCTCAGAGTTCTGGAGAGCATCAGGGTTGACCGGGTGCATTTCTCTTTTTGGTAACTTTTGGTAACTTATGGATGGCCTCTATGGTCTGGACTTAAAGCCATCCATGGTACCTTCCAGCTGGCTACAGTCTTTGGTTCAAGATTGGGCCCTAACCAGAGCCAAAAAGAAGCAACTAGATCTTTGTTGAGGCTTCTGAGAAAGAACCTGCAAAGAATTCTTTGCCACTAAACTTGAATCTGATGGTTTGTGCGCTAGAGTTTTATCAACATATCGTGCAGTCTAAAGATAAACATGTAAAGAGGAGAGGTGGAGAGAAACAGATCCTACAACACCCTTGAAAGCCCTGTAAAGCCGAACCGATCCTGATCTGAAACTTTTCTTATAGGAGCCCATGCATTCTCTTTTTGTTTAAGGTCATTTGGATTATGTTTTCTGAGATCTACAATAGAAAAGAGTCAAGTGGCACCCAGGCCACGCAAAGCTTTGTCTGTCAAGATCCTGAATCCATTGGCTCACCCGCATTCTCTCTGAAGACAAGACTGGTTTCTCTGATTGCTGAGAGGCAAGAGGCCTCCCCTACATTGAGACAATCCCTCCTGAAAGGGATCGGGAGGCTCACAGAACTTGCAGGATGGTTCAAGACTCTTAAGACTCCTCCCAAAAGTTGTGTAAGTGTTAAACACTTGTTAAAGGAAAGGAGACTCTTCAGTAGACTGCATGCAGGTTGTGCAGGGGACTCCAGTAATCCACCTTTCCTGAACCATCACCCATGCTGAGTGAGCATTTTAGTAATACAGCGGCCTGTAACCCCCGACTCATGTTCCTGTTAGTAGCCCCTCACCCATTCTCCTGTAAGGAACCCAATAAACTCACTGGTTCACCAAGCTAGACTTGAGTGGAATTGTTTCTTTGGTCTGTTGTCAATGCCATATCTAGAATGAATAGACATTTGTCCCCATCTCTGAGGGAAACTCATGCAACACATTCACATTTGGTGCCCAGACCAGAACTGACAGAAGCAAAGATGAGTTTGGGAGGAGCAGTTGCACGGTCTCTGTCATGGGTAAAAATACATGCAACTCTGAGGCTGATCTTCAACACTGTAGAGGTTAGAGGGTCTGTGGGGTCAACCCCTGATATGGCTGTTGTTGCCCATGTGGCATTAGGTGGTGTGACTTGCTGTGGTGGCAGCAGTGTGGCCCCTGCTATCGGTGAGAAGGCATGCCATTGAAGCTGAGCCCTCGGAGGGTGAAGCATTCTCCGGTGGGGCTCGTGGGGGGGCTCTCTGTGGGATGGATGGCGTGCCTCCTTGGTGGATGTAGTCTGCTATGTGAACACAGGACTACTCCCAAATGACTGATGGGTTAGAGACCGTATTGTAATCCCTGAAAAGAGCATTCATGGGATGTGATGATGAGCCGGCTCCACGGCAGTCACTTAGCATGTGCTGCAGGAAATGACGTGCCATCGAGGCTGGGCTATCTACCCAGAAATAATTCAAGCTGAAAAAAAAAAAAAGACACACATATCCTCTGCTCTGCATTAGCCTCTGGTCTGGCAGGAAAATGGGAAAGGGAGGATGAGATGGAGGTGGTAACTTGGAGGTCCCTACAGCCTGCAGGGCACAGGGGAAAGAGATTACAAGTCAGATCTGTGACCAAAAACAAATCTCTCCTGGGTTCCAAAGCCTTGGAGTCATTGGACAATGAGGGGGGAGAGTGAGTAGAGATGATAGGAGAAACTAATCCCCTCCTAATGACCATGCCTCAGCAGGCAGATGGGGAGGTAATCCAGAGCTATCTAATACAGAGCGCTATGGCAAACATGGAATATTCTGTCTGTGAGAGGCCTGACTTGGGAAAGACTTGAACAAGAAGTAAGAGCCTCTCACAGCCTGACTCATGATGCTTTAGGACACAGGACTGGATGGGATCAGTCTGAATGTCTTGGAAGTGGAGAAACTGAGTGATATAACTACGGACCCCTTCTCAAGACATAGGCTGCATAATACAATGCAATCAGTCCCTGATGGAGCAGCTCATGCAAGCCATTATGACACTTGATTATCACTGATTGTGGTTCCCAGGGACTGGAAAACAATAGAGGACTTGTTGCCCAATTCACCAGGATGGAAGGATTATGTCCTCAGGAAAGTAGAGAGACAGAAGTTAAGGGGCTGGAGAGGTGGGTCAGCAGTTGAGAATGCTTGATGCTCTTGTTGAGGACTGGAGTTCGGTTCCTGGCACCCACGTTGGCTGGCTTACAACTGCTACCAACTGTAATTCCGGGAATCCAATGGCTTCTTCTGGTCTCTGTGGGCACCTGCACGTGTACATATATATATATATAATATATATATATATATATATATATATATATATAAACATAATTTATATCTATATAGTACATGCAAATTTACATATATAGCTGAATATAAGTTAATATATAACATTAACATCTTCCACATATATACTAGCTTCTTTCATTTGTCTGTGTATGTGCACATGTGTGCACATGTACACTTACTCATCTGGATATATATGGGGGTCATAGGTTGGGGTCTGAATGTCTTCCTCATTCATTTCTTCACTTTTATTTTAATGAATGAATGAATGAATGAACTAATTTAGAATCAGTGTCTCTCACTAAACCTGGAATTCACTGTTTCAACTAGACAGGCTAGCTGGCCAGTGAGCCCCAGGATCTACCTGTCTCTACCTCCCCCACTACTGGGGTTTCAGACACATGCCACCATGCCCAGCTTTACACAGGTACTGGGCATCCAAAGTCAGGTGTCCGTGTTTATGCAGCAAGCACTCTGTCCATACTGAGTATCTCCCTGGTTCTTGGAACAACTGATAGAAGTGCTGAGATCTTTTCATGCTGTATTGGACCTTGACTTTTTCTTTAAATATCACTTTAGCTGCTGAATCTCAAGGCCAATTAGAATTTGTTTGGAATGGACTGCACTGGGCCCTCAGTGATCCTGCTCATTCTCTGTAAAAAGGTTAATGCTAACCCTTGAGTGTCTTACAGAGTTGAAAATGTATCTGAAAGAGCAATAAAACAACAGTTAAAGAGTTTGAACAAAAGGCACCCTGCACGGGGGTGGGGGGGGGGTGGGGGGGGCGTAAAGGCATTCCCAGGTTGTTAGTGGGAGGGGAATATCCATTCGAGGTGTGGGCTACCTCCCCAGAAGTTGCTGACCAAAGGGGCTCCTGAGTCCCCATAAACTGTAGAGGCTGTTGCTTCTGCTGTTGGTTGCACACCGGAACTCGGTGGTAAGATGCTCCTGCTAAAAAGACCCACAAGCTTTGGTGGCAGGCCATGGAGAAATCAACCTGGACCCGGGCTGGAAGCCATATGCAGGTTGCTGGAAGATCACTGATCCTGACTATCCTGCCCAGTTTAAGCCACTATGCGATAAACTATCACTAGGCCAGGCAAGATAAGCCAGCAGGTGCAACCGTGACATAAATGTTATGGATATCACTGACTACTTATCTAGTCCTCAGGATGGAACCCATATCTGCTTTATAGGCCAGACGTAAAACATGTGACTGGGAAGGTCATGGGTTAAACAAATGTGATATACATATGACATTCTGTGTTTATGTCAATACATCGCCGCTGCCGTCAGCTTTGGTTATAAAAGGAAACTTCCTTTATGCAGTGGGTGCTAGAGACTCATAATGGATTAAATGATTGAGAATATATGACTATTACTATGGCAGAAAAGCAGTGCCCAGCCATGAATGAGAGAAAATAATCAGATGTGTATCTCACTGTCTTCAAGGTTCAGGGAACCTACAGATGAGGAGCCAGAAATGGGAAGAAAGTAAGAGCCTGAGAAACCAGCAGAGGACTGTGTAGCTTACCCTTCAGGATTGAAAAACCTCCTCCTGGAGGAAAGAGGCTCACCAAATTCCCTTGAAAGCTAAAAGAAACTCATAAGAAACCTACCAGGTTCATGAGGCCCCTTCTGTGAGCTTGTAGAAGCAGCAAACAATGGCTGATCATGGGAGGCGGGGAGGGCGCTGCTTGCAAACTGCCTGGGGGGCAGGGGCGTGGCTTTCCTGAACCATCACCCTTTCTGGGCGATTCAGCTGCTGGAGTCACAGTGCTTTGTAAGTAACCTCTCACCATGCTACTGTAAGTCACTCCAGTGCGCTTGTTGGGTCACATGGGTGGAATCATTTCTTTGATCTGTCATCAGTGCTATGTCTGGGATGATTAAACAACTGTTCTATCACCGCAGGTGGGGGGAAATCAGGAAACATTTCACTGTGTGATTTCCAGGCTGCACATGTTCAACAAATTGATTCTGGTCATCTGGGATTTCTAAAGGAGAGAATCAGCTTTGTCCAGTTACAGTGAGGTGTCTGCCCTTGTCCTGTCGATAAGCTGCCAGGGAGAGGTAGGGAGGGAAGAGGCTCATTTGGGTTCTGGGCTGAGCAAGGAGAGACATACAGGGAACAAAAGAAAAGACTAGCTGTTCTAAGCAGATGCGAATTGCAAAGAGTCTCAGCTTTTCCAGATGTGCAAACAGAGGCTCAGGGAAGTCAAGTGATCTGCCGAGGATCACATAGCGGTTGACTCAAAGGTTTTGTTTCATTCTGCTGTACAGGAAGGTTTATGGATCCTCCACACTCTGTGTCCACCAGTGGGGTTGGCTTCTATCTCCACCTCCCCTTCATCCAAGGCCTGCTGATGGGGAGTGCTGCCGTGTGCTGGGCTGACAAGGAGGGAGAACCTGTTTCAGCTTAGCACCAGCACACTGCAGTGTCCCCTGGAAGCAGGTCTACTTCCCTCGGAGAGACAGGTCTGTGCCAGCGAAGGCTCCAATTCCACCTTCAATTAACCAAAACAAATGAGGGTAGAATTAAACTTTCCTGACCCCATTGCTTTTCCCTGAGACCTCTGTCTGATGGTCACCACACTTACCTGATGGCAGCAGTTTCGTCACTGGGCTCTTCATTTGAAGCCTGCCAACCCCCCATCATTTGTGGTAATGAAGCATCTTGTAACCGCTGCACAGCCGAAAGTGCATGGCCTCTGCAGACACAGTGCTCTATGACTACTGGCTAAACAAGTCCCTTAAGGAGCAGAGCTGGGGATCCATCTCTGTGTTGTCTTCTGGCCAGGAGGCCACAGACTGGGGTGATTGACGAGGGTCTACAGCTGGGATGTGCCTGGAGGTCACAAAAAACCATATCTCTGCACCCCAGAGGTGGGACGGTGAGTATTCTCTGCTCCTCCCACAGGGATGCCTAGGGTTCCTTAGGGTCATGGGGTAACTTTATTTAAACTCCGTCAGCTCTCCATGTGGAAGGCAGAGCTGATGACCCTCTGTGACAAGGGGACTGTGAGAGTCTCTGGGAGTGCCTCAGTAGTGTTATCAGTGACCGGTGATTTGGGATCTGGGGTTGGATGCTGTGCTGAGTTCTGGAGGATGGAGATGTGGCAGTCTGTTTCCAGCCTCCTTTGTCCCTGTTTATGATCTGAGGATCCCCAGGGGCCATTGGTCAGGAGGAAGGTGACTGGACATTGAGATGGACCAGAGATGAGACTTGGGCACATGGACAGTGAACTTTCCTGCCCCAATAGACCATCTGAAGCAGCCCCAGATGATGGTGTCAGGAAAACAGACTCTACGTTAGAGACACTGCGAACAGATGGGTCATAGAGGGTCAGTCTAGTTCTAGTCACAAAAGGGGAAGCAGGGTATGCCCTGCAGGAAGGACAGGCACTTCAGTGTGACCAGGTGTTAGAGACACTTCAAGGCATGCTATGGACTCCATGAACTAAGTCCATAGAATCATCTCAGGGCAAGGAGAGGGGCGCAGGGGTCTGGGCAGGTGTAGAGCTGACCTTTGGGAAATAACACATTTGAGAATTAGTTCTGAGGTTAAGTTCTGGACCTGCTTCTGCCCCAGAAGCACTGTCTGACCTAGGGTAATTGACCCTTTTTGGGTGTGGTCTATATATTTGAAGAATGGGAGACGTGACCCTGGGGTCTCTTAAGACTCCTCCCAGCTCAGAGAGTCAGACCTTGGCTGTGTGGTTCCATGCAATGGCTCCTCCCTCCACTGAATCCTACCCTCTGCTTAAATCTGACCCCAGCCACTGGGCTTTCTGTCAGAAGGGGACAAGTCAGCACCAGGAGACATGGTGCTGACCCAGACCCTGCAGCTTCTGGGGAAGGCTTGGACAGTAAGTTGCGGTTAGCCATGCCCATTTCACTCTTCTGGCAGGCAGCTGGGCAGGCTCTTGAAGCAATGCCCATGGAGGTCAGAAGAGGGCATCTGGTTCCCCTGGAACTGGAGTATGGATGGCTGTTAGCTGCCATGTGGGTGCTGAGAATCGAATCCCGGGTCCTCTCCAAGACCAGCTGGTGCTCTTAACTACTCAGCCATCTCTCCAACCTCTACAAAGTTGGAGACCAGAAGTCAGTAGGTGGATGAATTATGAAAAATAAACTGTCAATCAAGAATCCTCATTGTGGGAAACCTTTCCTCCAAAAGGGAAGGAGACATGAAGATATTGTAAGATAAACAAGAAACCAGAGTATGTAATGGTTAATAATGACTGCCAATTTGATACGATCCAGGATCACTAGGAGACAAGCTTCAGGGGACATCTGCAAAGGATTATTTAGAGCAGGCTAGCCTCTGCTGAGGTCTGTGAGAGATTATCTTGATTAGGTTATTAATGGCAGGAAGGATCTGCCCTAAATATGAGCTGTACAATTGCCTGGACTGGAGCCCCAAACTGCATAAAAGCAGAATTCAGAGAACCAGTATTTATCACTCTTACCTTCTTGTTTGAGGATACAATGTCACAATATCCTTAGGCCATGACTTTCTCTCCATGATGGACAGTACTCTCCAACTAAAACAAACCCTTCCTTCCTTAAGTTGCCTTTGTCAGGATATTTTATCACAGCAGCAGGAAAAGTAACTAAGACAAGGAGTTTGTTACTGCTACAGTTTGTCCCCGTTACAGGGAGACTGTCCTGCAAGGAATGTTAAAGGGAGGTTTTCATTTTAAAATTAAAGGACACTAGATGGTAATTTGAAGCTGTATGACAAAATAGACATCTTGGTAAAGGCAAACATATAGACTATCATAAAAGCTAGTATTATTCTAACTTTGGGGTGTGTGTGTGTGTTTGAGACAGAGTTTCAAGTAGCTGAACTTAGCCTTGAACTTGCTATCTATAAGCCAAAGGTGATCTTGAACTTCTGATCCTTCTCCCTCTACCTTCCCAGTGCTAGGATTACAGGTATGCACCACTAGACCCAGCTTTATGTGGTGCTGGGAGATTGAACTCAGGGCTTCGTGCACACTAGGCAAGCACTTTACCAACTGAGCCTTTTAACTTCATCTTTTGTTTTCTGCACGATTTAAGAGATGAATATATTTAAAGGGTGAGTTTATGTGTCCGGTCATGCAACCAAAAAAACAAAACAAAACAAAACAAAATACAATTTGATGGCATTCATAACTGAAAGGGGGCTAGAGAGAGAGCCCTGTAGGAACAGTTTTGCCTATGATTGAAATCAAGCTGGTATAAATTAAAATCAGTTTTATAAGTTTAGGGTATTAAATGCAGTCTCCATGGTCACCACAAAGAACACAACTACAGAGTTAGTGCAAAAGGTGGAGAGAAGAGCATGAAAATGTCTCACTATAAAAATGAAACAGAAAAGAAGGCCTCAATGGGAGGAACTCAGGATAAAAATAGACTATAACAACAATAGACAACAGACAGCCGGAGAACAGAAGTAAACGCCCCCATCAATAACTACTTTAAATTAAAGTAGATGAAACTCTCCAGTCAAAATATGAGATGATCAGATTAACTTAGAAGCCATGATAACTGCATGCAGTCCATGAGTCTCTTTTTAGATGCAAAGACAGAACTATATTGGAAGTGAAAAGTATCCCATGCAAATAGGAGCCAAAGGACGGCAAGGATTGCATATGTTAATATCAGATGGACCAGACTTGAAATCAAGATGGCTCATTAGCAGAAGCCCTGGGTCTTCCCAGAGAGAGCTCATCCAGGTAGGTGTCCATTTGCTCAGAGCTGCTGTCAAATTACAGTGACCTATGCAAGGCAGCCTTGTTCACACACAAGCCACACAGGGTGTCCTGCAGGGAGGGTTATGGTCTGCCCCACCCTGGACTAACAGAAAAGGGAGTCCTCATCTCTTCTCTGACCCTTTGCTGAATACCCAGTTGGATGCTGTCTCAATGGCTCTGTTCAGCTGGGCCCAGCTAGAGATCTCTCTCTCTCTCTCTCTCTCTCTCTCTCTCTCTCTCTCTCTCTCTCTCTCTGTCTCTCTCTGCGAATCCTATCTCTTGACGCTTCACACTAATGACTACGATTCCAACTTCTACCAGCCCTTTCTGTGGGTCTGTGAAGGCAGAAAATTCCTAGAGTACCAGAGTTAAGAAAGGCCTTCAAGCTGTCTACTGAAACCCCACATTTTCAGGGACTATGTGAGGCCCAGGAAGGGCTCTTCCAAACAGTTAGACATAGCAAAGGGAGAAGGCTGCTAGCTTGCATTCTAAGCCCTCCTACCACACCACAGGCCTTGTGGGTCATAGAGCCATCCTGTGGCTCTGGTGGGAATCATCCACATCCCAGTGTTCAGTATTCACACTGTGACGACACCTTCCTTGAGCACTGTCACTCTGCAGGGTAAATCCATTCTCCTATTTAAACAGGAGACACCAAGGGGTCACAGAGTGGTTAGGGCTTCTCTGAGGTCATACTGCTGACCTATCAGAGGTCAGGACCAACTTCCAGCCTCCTGCCTTCCTGCATCCAGCACAGAGGCTTTCAAAGGGCTCCAGTCAAGCTGTCCTCTGATCTTCACGACCTGGTGTTACCTGCACTCTTGCCTTGGTTACAGGGCAAAGTAAGGAGGCTTGGCGGCCCAGTCCAGACCATGTACTGCAGCACTCATCTGGCCAGCAGTGAGGAAGGGTGGGCCAGTTTTCCTGGACTCCAGTGTGGTATTGTGATCCTTCCTCCACTGCCACCTGGACACTCAGCAATGGGGTTCTGCCAATGGGAACCCGAGGAACGGGCAGTAAATACCCTGGGGGTTGTCTTTCTGGTTTCAGACTTTGGTGAAGACCCACCAGCTCTAAGACACCACTGGGCCAGCGAGGCCCTTGATTTCCTTCTGTGTCGACATGTGGAGAATCCAGCAGTCTGCAGCCCTTTCAGGGAGCTTTGCCAGATGCTCAGCAGCATCCTCTGCGCCTGTTGGCTGGAGAGGTGTGCCACATGACTACCAGAAAATATTTGTTCCCAGCACAACAGGGGTTGTGCTGGAAAGGAAGAAGTTGGGTGTCAGCGAGGAGCCTGTGCTCTCTGGTAACCTTTGAGTTTGCCTTAACGTTCTCTCCATCTCATTGGAGTTGGCCAGGGACATGCTACTCTGTGACACAGGGCAGTGAGACACTGAACTTGGATTTCTGCAGAGAGTCATTTGCCCAACCAGCATATCCAGAAGCTTCACAGTCCATCTTATATCCTGGTGGAGGGACATTCATTAGGGTCACCAGAGGGAGAGCATATGGGCAATGCCTATTAAAACTTAAGTGCATGGACTGTTGTCTCAACAATGTGAACTCTAGGTGTGGATTGTGTCTACTCAGTGGTGCTGAGCTACATGTGCAATGATGTCCACTTAAGCTGTAAAACTATAAAATTGAAAACTTGTGATAATTTAACATCTACAAATAGGAGAGGAATGGCATAAAAGTGTTCCATCTATAGAAGGCATTAAAAGATAAGGAGCAGAACTCTTATGCACTGGCTTTGGAGGCCATCTGTCAAATATTTTGAATTAATAAGTTTGATAAATATATGTATTGCTGCTCTTTCTCAAGCAGTTTGCAGTTGTTTTGTGGCTGCTCAGAGAAATATCTTGGAGAGACTTTTTTACCCAGAGACTCTGAAGGAAATCCTTTATGGTGATTAGGCTCTGCTAACTCTGAGGTCACTGTGAAAAGGCCTCATTCTTGTTGCTGCACACAGACATCACCAGTGTCCCCACACTCTTGCACTACTGATTTCTGGGGCCATTCCTGTCAGAACCATCACTGCAATATTTATCCAATTGCTGAGAAACAATGTGAAAAATACCCCCCCCCCCCGCGCCCCGGGCTTGTTTGATCCTGTTTCTCCTCCCTGGGTCCTTTTCACTTCCTTTGGCTCAGATTTCACAGGATGACCACCTTACAGATTGTTGAGTTATCAGCAGAACTGTGGGCACTGTGGCCAGTATGGTTTGAACGTGAAATGGTCCCACAGGCTCATGTGTTTGAACACCTGGTCTCAAGCTAATAGCCTTGTTTGGAGAGGTTGTGGTGCTTCCAAGTGGTAGGCCAGGCTAGAGGACATCGGTTGCCTAAGTGGAGCCTAGCCTTGGAAGTTGTGATGGCTCGTCTCGAGTGGTCGACTCGAGAAGGGGTAACCTCAACTGAAGAATTTCCTCAGTTAGACTAGCCTATGGACATGCCTAAGGAGCATTTTCCTGATTACTAATTGATGTAGGAGGGCCCAGCCCACTGTGGGCCCATCCCTATGCAAGTGGGCCTGGGCTGTATAAGAAAGCTGGCTGGTCTTTACTTCAATGTCTGCCTCTAAATTCCTGCTTTGAGTTCCTGCCTTGGCTTCTCTCAGTGGATTGTAACCTATAAGCCAAAGAAACCCTTTCCTCCTTCAGTCAGTGTTTTATCACTGCAACATCAAAGCAAACTAGGACAGAGGTTATACCTGCTTCTGCTCCTGGCCTATGTCATGTGAAGATCAAGACAAAGCTCCTTAGGCCCTCCCTGCCTTACCTCCCCTCCATGGAACCACGAGCCCAAGTAAACCTTTCCTTCCTTCTCTGAGTTGCTTCTGCCAGGTATTTTGTCAGCGATTGAGAACAGTGAGGGACACAGCTGCATTCCCTCCCAGAGGCCCGCTGCTCTGGCTCCAGAGCCCCCTCACTGTTGGTTTCCCTCTGAGCTCCCCAGCCGATCCCCGTCTCTTGCTGTTTCTAGCTGCCTCTTTGTTCCCTCTCTTGTCCCTTGCCCCAGCTCCATCTTCTCTTTTGGATTCTCACAGATGCCCCTAAATGCCCTTGTGGCCTCTTCTCCACTCCCCTGGGAGTCTGCTCCTCACAGTGGGGGTCTCTCCTCTACTTAGAATCGGCAGTGTCATTCTTTCTCAGAGAGAAACCCAGAGTGCCTTCTGGCCCCAAGCCCCTGGCCAATCCCTGATTCCTCTGCTCCAGCCACCCTGCCCGCTGGCTTTTCCTGGGTCTTGCCCAGGTCTGTCCAAGCCTTTGTGCTTGTAGCTCCTCTGGCATAGTCTTTCCTCTTCGGATATACTTAGAAATCCTTCTGAATACGTCTCCTCAAGAGTGTTGGACTTCTCTGTCCTCCAGCACCTCCCGATCTTCCCCCTCGACCTAGGATCTCCTAGCACACCTAATATTAACTTCCTTGCCAATGTGAGTTTGATGATCTGCAGATAATCCAGAAATCCCATCCATTTTCACACATTTGCCCACAGCACCTAAGTCAGTACCCAGCAAAGAACAGACGTTGAAGGGAGGCCACCAGCTCCCTTTGTCATAGGGAGCAGACGGTGACTCAGCTGAGTTCTGCAGGATCTTGAGTCTTTCCCCAAAGAAAGAAGGCAAATCTACAGAGAGACAAGGGGGTGTTCTTTCCAGAATTTTTCTCTCTCCAGAAATTTTGTTGGATCCTTTTTATGTTTTATGTTATTTAAAAACAGGAAGTGTTTACTGGTGTTGCCGTTAGACAAATGAGCTGTGATTGGATATTATCAATGACCACAAGCTCTTTTCTGAAGATGCCAGAGGATCAGAGCCCAGCACCCCAACAACACACCTGAAGGGTCCCCATCCTGCAGACCAGGGTTAGCTGAGGAGGCTGAAGGTATCTACAGGAACTCCCAGATGCAGGATCTTGTATCAATTCTGAGACCTACAGAAAAGGGTATCTCTCTCCCCCTTCAGGACAAGGTTCACTCAGGAATCCTTTAAGTAGTCATTATTCCCATCTTACTGATGAGCGAAATGCTCCTTAAAGTGTGCAGCCTTGATCCCTGTCAGTGCAAGCCTCAGACTCTCTGCTCACCTTGACTGCAGCATCAAAGGTTTGCAGAGGAAATCGGGACTCTGGGATTTGGAAACAATTGGCTCACTTGAGCACGCCGTTCTTTCTGGATCATTACCGGCAGATCCATATTGGATCGTACCACCAGCGTGGCACTCACCTCCCCGGCTCCAGATGAACCTGAGAGACCATCAATAACCTTGACAAAATCTAAATAAAAGTGTCTCCAGTAACCAGAGGGGAGGGATGTGCAGGCGCCTCTCGATGAGTCCATAAATCTGGGGCTGATGGATCATCTGGGCAGGTGTTCCACCACCAGCATCCTGGCTCAGGACCAGAAGTCCCGTAATTACTGTTCCAACGGCGGTTATCTGAGCGAGCCAGTCCATTTTTCTCTTTTATTACCATTGCATTTCAGGAAAGTGTCCTCCGCAGACCCCTCTTATCTAAATGTTGGATTTATTTGATGGCTCCACTAAGACCCAGGGATGAAGCCTGAGAGTGTCCTGCAATAAAGGGGACTCGGTCGTCCCCGAGCCTGGCTGCCCAGAGGGCTCTTTCACAGTGTAATGGGTAGGCAGCCAGACAGCCAGCTATTGGTAACTGCCACCCCCATCAGTGGTATCATTCATTTTCTTTTTTTCCTGGTTCCTTTCTCTGTGGACAGACTGTGCCCAACTCAAGGCAGCAGAGAGAAGCTGAGGCTGAGCATGATTCAGGACTTCAGGAAGGATCTTCCCAGCTAGATAGGAAGCGAAAGGAACAGTAGCTAAAATGGCTACCTCCCTCTGTCCAGCCTCGATGTCCTCCCCACTGTGTCTGTTGCAGTCAGTAAAGCTACAGGATTCCAGGAGCCTTTGCTCTCTTTCTCTCTCTCTCATTCTTGCTCTCGCTCTGTGTGTGTGTGTGTGTGTGTGTGTGTGTGTGTGTGTGTGTGTGTAGAGGCGCACTTGTCCCAATTTGGAGGCCACAGGTTGACATTGGGTGCCTTCCTCTATCACACCTTATTTGTTGAGACAGGGTCTCTTTATCTCACTGAACTTGAAGCTTGCTGACTGACTAGAATGAGACCCCAGGATCCTCCCATCTCTGCCTCCTAGGGCTGGGATTATAGGTGCATACCATCCTACCACCCTATGCCTCGCCGCTTTTAAAATTTTGTTTTAAGTTTTATTTATTTTTTATATGTGTGTGCAAATGTGTGCGTGTGTATGGTATGTGAGCATGTGTACGGTGAGGGTGAGGAGATGCATCCACCTGTAAGAATGTTAGGTATCCTCCTCTATCCCTGTCCACTTTACTCCTGAGACAGGATCGCTTGCTGACTCTGGAAGCTAGGCTGGGAGCCAGCAAGCCTCAGCCATCCTCCTGTCTCTGCCCCTACCCCATAACAGTGCTGGGGTTACAGGTATGCAGCCATGTCTAGCTTTCCATGTAGGTGCTGGGAATCCTACTTGAAGTCCTCATGCTTGTGCAGTAAGCACTTTACCCACTGAGCCACCTCCCTGGCCCCCAGGTGGCCCTTTCTGAGCAAATTTTCCAGATATCCTGACATGCTGGGCCCAAGTTACATGTCGGAATTAGTAGGCTTTTCTGAGCAATGTTGCTTCCCTAGGGAACGGCCAAGTGCCTGGGCTTGGATGCTATGGAGTCTCACATGACTCATATAATAGTAGCTTACACAAGGCTGATTCTAGTACTGTGTCACGCAATAGCTCCAGCATTAGCCACCAAGGCCTCATGGGGCAGGTCTACAGTTTGGGGACACTGTGAGTCCACCTTTTCAAATTGCCCTCATTTGAAGGCCTGGTTACATTTGTAAAACATCGCTCAATTCCTAGTCTATTTTCCTCCTGGTAAAACACAGACAATTTAGCCCTCTCTTTTAAGACACAACCAGGAACCTGAACACACAATAACTTGCATGTTATTCTTAGAGATTAGTCATATACTGCACCTTGCTGTAGGGGAAGCTGGGAAATGTAGTTTATATTTTATGCAGCTTAATCCACTAACTAAAAGAAGTGGATTATGTGTGGCGGGGAGTGACAGGAGGGCCACAGTCAGGTATGTGATTAGGAAACGGCTTTTGAGAATTCAGGAAGAACTGGCTGGGAAAAGAGATGGATGTACTCTGTCTTTTCTAACTTTCCTGACTTCCTAAGCCCCTCCTCTTCCTGTGACCCTTTCACCCTTATCTTTCGTTATGGTTCTTATCTGTAGTTGGAAGTACTTTCTGGATTTCCTAGTACCTCTGAGATTCATTATCCTAAGTAAAACCATGTGTAAGTTTAGAGAATTTCATCACTGAAACCTGCTCTGTGCCGGTTTCTTTGATGGGTGCTGTGATACAGCCAAGAATAGAAACTGAGGTGTGTCCCTCCTTCCTAGAACGGAGACTGCAGCATGAGACAGTCACGGGACACATGGACGTGGGCGATGGCTTTTACTTCTGGCCAAGACGGGAGTCACAGAGCTTGAAAAAAAAAAAATTAAAAACATAAAAACCCCAACCAGGCAAAATATTTGACACAGAAATATTAAGAAAAGATTTCCAGATACTAGACTTTGACAGAGAGGACCTGATGATTCTTGAAATATAGGAAACAAAGAATCAAGCCCGGTGACTATTTCAGCTTTGTGTGCCTAAAAAAAAAAACATCTTCACTGCCTTTTGTTTTAAAGATCATAGAATTTAGAGTTTGGGGTTCAGAGGAGTGTTTCTCCCATGCATTCTGAGGAGCTTCACCATCATTTTCTCACCTGAATTGTTTCCGAGGAGAAATCTGCTGTTGCTCTTACACTGTTCCTCTGTGTGTGACACGTGAGCCCCCCACCCCCCCATCCCTGGGCCATGCTTCAGAGACTCTCTCTTCCTCATGAGCTTGGAGCACGTCTGTTGTGATGTCACAGTACAGGATATTTCTCTTCTGTGCCTTTCCTTTGTGCTTGGGTTTGATGGAACTTCTTAGACCTGTAAGTTGGTATTTTTACCAAAAATGGCAAATTTTTGGCCAGTGTCTTTTCCAGTAGTTTTTCTCTCCTGAAATAATTATTAGCTGATCTACACTGTAGGAAATGCTGAAGTCTTTCAGGCAGAAGAAAAATGATACCAGATGCAGACAAGGATCCCTAGAAATGGCAATCATGCCCGGTCATACAGCGTAGTTCCACTGACTATTTAAGTCTCTTTAAGAGGCTAGTGGCGTTTATGGCATAGGCAGAAGTGAAGGCTCAGAGAAACAGAAGGGGCACAACTCCAGGGCTCTTTCACCTGAAATGGCATAACAGCACTTGAAAGGGCATGCTGGTCAGATAAGAACACAGTGTCAGCCCCTGGGCAACACTAAGATACCAATACAAAGCGTTGCAGGTGATGAGCCAAAGGAGATAAAACAGGCAAGGAAAATACAGTAAAGGAAGAGCAAGTGGGACACAGAGAAAAGCACAGGCCGAAGCCGCTGTGGTTCAAGTGTGAACTGCCCTCCACAGCCTGAACGGTAATCCTGGTCTGTGGCTTCTGGCTGTATGTGGAAAGGTTCTGGAAACTTTAGGAAGTGAGGTCTAGCTGGAGGAAGTAAGTCACTGTGGTGTGTCCTTGGGGCCATCTCTTGCCTCAGCCCCTTCCTGTGATCCTTTGCTTGACTTCCTTTTCCATATCAAGTGAGGAATTCTGTAACACACCCCTGCCACCATGAGGCTCAGTTCAAGTCTATGGTACTAAACAACCAGGCCCCCAAACCCTTGGAAATTGTGAGCCAAAATCAAGTCTTCCTCCTCTAAGAGACTGTCAAGAATTCTGATCACAGATACACAAAAGTGACTAATACAAAGATTATGTGTAAAATCTAACTACGTTTATCCACTTGTTAAATGTAAACAGTATAAAACTCAACTAAATGTGGAGATGACAGGATCATGGAAAAGGACAGCTGTGAACAACTCACAGAAGTCCACTCTAAACACTAAGGCAAGGCACAGGTAGGTTTAGAGGAAAAGGATGGAGAGCGACAGATGGTGTTTATAGAAACTCGTACACAGTAGTGATGGCTAGATTTATACCAGAGTAGATTCCTGGTCAAAGAGATCTACTAGGGTTAGAGTGAGACGTTTCATAATTACAGTGCTATTCGTCCATCACCAAAGCATCCATACACTAGAAAGGAGAGTTTTGGAGTCTGGAAAGGTGCTTAGTAGTTAAAAGCACTGACTGCTTTTGCAGAGGACCCAGGTTCAAATTCCAGCACTCACATGGCAAGTAACAACTGTTGATAACTCCAGTCCCAGGAGAATTCAACACCTTCTTCTGAACTCCGCTGGCATTGCATGACATGAATGCACTTACACACATACAGGCAATACACTCAGACAGTAAAATAATAAATACAATATTTAAACAAAGAGTTTGTGAACAAGAGAGCAGAACTGAAGAGAGCTGCAAAGAAAGAGAAGCAGATAGACCCGCCTTGATCAGGAGATGACTTCCACGTTGCTCTCATAATAACTGATGGGTTAAGTAGACAGTAAATAAGAGGAGAGGCTTCTACTACACCATCAAGCAACTGCCTCTAATTGAAACTGATGAAACTCTCTGCCCAACAATGTAACAGCATATATACTAGATTCAAGTACACCTAGAACTTTTAATAAGTTGGAATCTATAAACCAAGCCTCAGTCATTTTAAAGGATCCTATCCATAAAAAGTATATAGCTTGTCAATAATAAAATAAATTAGAACTCAAAAGAGGAACTGTAGACAGAAAATATTAAAGTCTTTGGACGTTGAGTAATATGCCTCTAAACCAGTGAATTTAAAAAACATAAATCAAAGGAGTAATTAGAAAACCTCCTGAACCGGATGAGGATGAAAACCCAACACATCAAGTATATGGCATGCTACTAAAACAGTGTCCAGAAGGTATTTATAGCTGTAAACACTTAACGTGCAAATGAGAAAGGTCTCAACCAATGACCTCCACTCCCACCCTAGGGAGCTAGGAGAGCAAATTAAGCACCACATAAACAGGAGAAAGGAGACAATAAAGATTAGATCAGAAATCAGTGAGCTAGGAAGCAAGTGCTGTCCAGAAATGGAGGTGAAATCCAGTCATTTGAACAGACTCAAAAAACAATAAATATATATCCAGGGAGATTAGGGACAGAGAGAGGACAGAAGTCGTTGGCATCAGGAATGGGAGAGGCCATCACTAACAATTAATTTTACAAATATGAAAAGGAGTGTAAGGGAGTAATGTGAACAGCTTCGTGCAAAGCAATCTGACAGCCTAAAGACACAAACTACCTGTCACACAAACTCAGGTGGACAAGGAGATCCTGGAGTTAGATTCCTCCGATCTAGGAGTCACTTACTTGGATTCTTGCAGAAACTGGAATGGAGTGGTGGGGAGAGGGGGTTGGCATATTCCAACAGAAAGAACAAGCAAGCACCGTGTCCACGGGCTGGTATAGGGCCTCAGAGCTGAGGACGATGGGCAGGAGGCCAGTGGCACAGTGAGGCACACAGACGGTCATGGCGTGCAGAAGCTCCTGGCCTCAGCCAGCTGGCTGGGTGAGAGTCCTGGTGCTGCCAGACATTTGTATTTCTGTGCAAAATAGGCCACTTTGTAATCATTGGAAGTCAAGCAAGTTTGAGAAAATACTTCCTGCAGAATAAACAACAATGTTCTATAGGGAGCTCCAGCCTGATCTGGGCTGGAGCGGCTGAGGCCCCTTTCTGTGTGGGGCACTTAAGAGAGGCCTGAAGAGCGCAAGCTCCATCTCCTCACCCTCCTTTTTGCCCCTCAGCCCAGCCCCCACCTTCACTCCTAATCTCTCGCCGCCCGTCCTCCCTCCTGCCTTCCCTCTTACCGGTGTTTATTTTCAGATCTTCAGAATCTTCCCCAAGCCTGTGACATTTACTCTTTGGAATTAGAATCTTTTCTAAGATTCCCAGAGTCCGGCTGCTGGGTGAGATTTCCTGCCCCTCCTGTCTGCATTGCTGGAGGGGATGGGCTAGGACAGAGTTGTCTGCGTTACTCCGTTGTGTCAACCAGCAATTATTAAGCACCTGCTGCATACTAGGCCTTTCTCATGAGATGAATTCCATCCGTAGGAGAAGCCTGTGGGCATGATGTTTGCCACTTTGCAGGCTTGGTTAACAAAGATACTATGTCCCTCAGCAAGGGATGGAGAAGGCAGGGACAGGTTGGGGACTGAACTTGCCCCTCTAATTCAAGGCCCATTGTGGTCCTCTGTGTTGCCTCTAAGGCCCATGACTATTAGTGCGTTGAGGAAGGAACAGACCGAGTGTTTAGGAAATGGGGGTTCAGGCAGAGGGCACAGCAAGAGAAAAGGTCCTGGGGCAGGGAGGTGCTGGGCATTTCAAGGACCTCACAGTGGGGCTGCGCAAAGGATTGGGGTCCCGGGGCAGGAGAGGCTGAGTAACAACTTCAAGATGGGTTTGACCCATGAGGTTGCAAGTGGCAGAACAGAGATGTGATTCTTGCAAGAGGTCAGATCAGTATGGGTGGCAGACATGGGTTCAGGGTCTTGGTAGAAACAAATTACCTAAATAAGAACCCACCAGTCACACCAGTGAGGAAAGAACCAGGAGACTGACAGACCTAGAGCCAATTTAAAAATTGTTCATTGGTTCATTCGCTCATTCAAGACAAGGTATCAGTCGATCGCTGAGGCTGGCCTGTGTAGTCTCACTACTGTGTAGTCTCTTGAACTTGCAATCCTCCCGTCTCCCACCCAGAGGTGAGCCACCATACCTGACTTAATGCTGATGGCAGTTTTTATGGTTTGTTTTTGGTGTGTGAGCACTCTAGGCAAGTGCTCCACAAATGAGCCATAGCCCTGGCCACTGCTGACTTGACAAAGATGCCATTTCTGGAGGAAGTCTACAGCTCAGACACTCGCACCCAGCCTCCTCCAACACTAGGGTTCCAGAGCCTGAGCTCCAGCCCGTCTGACTGGCTCCTGGCTCTCTGCCTCTTGCCGCAGGCCCTCTACACATCCTCCTTCTTGCCCAACACATAATGGGGCTCAATAAACAAAAAAATAGGAGGGAACTGTGAATGGATAGACTGCCACTGTCTCGAGTTGGGCAGGAAAAAGGCTAACAGGTGTGACCCGATGACTGTGAGGCAAAACGCACAACCAGGGAAAAGAGGAGAAAGTGAGGTAGGAACGGGGTGTACCTAGCCAGGAGATACACAGCCTGCACTGGACACCCAGGAACTTGTCACATCCCGCTTCCTCCTCTTGCCCTCTGTCCTGCTGCTGTGTCCTTCTGCACTGGAGCCTACGTGTCTTACCCCTCTGGGCATATCTGGGTTCTGACTCTCACAACCTTAAAATAAGGGTGCAGTGACCAAGTGTAGGCTTATGTCCGTGTGCTCAAGCGGTTTTCCATTGAAACTTCAGCAACTTGTCACAGAAGATGTCTGCACACAGTCCTGTGACCACCACTTAAGAGACAGGTGGAGAGAAGCAAAGGGGTCCACTCTGCTGCCTGGCTGGCACTGGTGGGCTTGGGGAAGTGGGCTTGGTAATGGCGGCCGGCTCACCAGCCTCCTTCCTGTCGACACCCTCTCATCTTGGAAGTTCCCCATCACTCCAGAAAGTGTGGGGCTCCTCCCTCTGCATGGTATCTACACCTTTCACACCCTTCCCTTTTTGGACACTTTGTACTAAGTGTCCAAACATCGCTCATTTTCTCCTTCCCAGTGAGGCCCAGGGAGCCTGTGTCCACATTCCAGATGACATTCCGCTCACATGCAAGATAGCGGACATCTCACCACAGACAGGTCACTGCCCTCTCCCAGATCTCGGTTTCCCCCTCTGGGAAATGTCCTGGAGGGCCTGTCTCCAAGTTCCTTCTCAGTGTAGGGGGCTGTGAATAACATTTGCGGGCCTTAATTTTCCCTTCTGTCACATGGAGTGTGACAACAGCTCACTCACCAGGTGCTATGAGGACAGAGGGATGTGCCTGACTGCTCAGCCCAGCCTCGGTCCAGGAAGGGCCACGGCTACTGCTGTAGAAGGTGGGTCTCTCTGTGCCGGTGAGTGGGTCTTCTGCTCTGGGCTGGGGGCGAGGGTACTCTGAGCTGGTAGGCAGAGTCCCTGAACTGATGGGTACGGTCTTTACTGTGATGGTCAGTGCTAGAGGCATCTGTCTAGAATTGTCTCTGTATGGTGAGATAGCTCAACAGGTAAAGGCACTTAGCACCAAGCCTGATGATGTGAGTTTCATCCCCAGGACTCTCCTCATGGAAGGAAAGAACTGATTCCTGCAAGTTGTCTTCTGACTTACACACACACACACACACACACATGCACATAAACAAACAAACAAATAAATAAATGTAAGGAACATTTAGAGCTACCTGCCTCTCTACGCCTGGATCCATTGCCACGTCACTTGCTACCATTTTCTGGAAGCTTCTCTGAGCATCACTGGCTCAGCTTTTCAGCCGCTTTTCCCACTCTTTCTTCACAACCCACAGAGGCGCCGAGACAGAGGTGCTGAGTGACCCTGTGAAAAGCTTTCCTGTCTCCAGCTCCTTAAAGCACATTAGAGGCTCCTGCTGCTGCTTTGGAGACTCCAGCTGAGCCACTTCAAGGCCCGCGAGGCCCGGCTTCCATCCCATCCTCTTTTGCCCCAAGGTACCCATCCAGGGTGGAAACTGAGGCTACAGAGAGACCACGCGGCCAGCCCAGTCTGGCTGTCTGGAGAAGGCAGAACAGGATTCAAACCTAGGCTTGTTCGGGATCAGTGCCCCACACATGACTCCCGAGTGCCTGCCTCCAGGTGTCTGCCACTTCCCTTTTAACAGCAAAGTCTGTGTCCAGGCTGACTCACAGGCCGCTGTGGTGTGGTGGGTCTCGTGGCGCTCAGTCCAGGTGGTTACTGACTAGAGAGAATGATGGGGAGCTTCCTTATCTGGCTCTCTCTCCTGATCAATTGACTTCCAAGCCCAGGATCCTCCCAGAGCCCCAGCTCATTGATTCATTCTGCCCCGACCGGCATATCTATTGATCCAGATAAGAGGCTCTGATCTGTCCGGAGACCCTGAAAACCTGTGAAGGAGATTCATGATTTGTAATTCCTGAGATTTGGGGAACCAGGATTGTTCCCCTAGGGGCTGCTTCCCCGACCCTGACTTACACAGCCAGTGATGTGTGATGGTGCAGTCGTGTGTCTACCAGGCTCTCGGCTGGGTCTCCAGAGACACGGAACCACGGGCGTGCAGGATACTGAGCTTGACATGGAAGAAGGGCGTCTGTGGGCAGCAAGGTGACAGCGCAGAGAGCCCGGCCACCCTACAGGGGCCCAGCGACCCTCTGGCAGGAGGACACTGACCTCGGGGTCTGCATTCCTGTCTTCTCACAGACTGCTCAGGCTGAGTCTGTCTGCTGACAGGCCTGGATTCTGGACTGGCTTCTCATTAGCCTTGTGGGGTGTCCCCAGCCTCTGAACTTGGGGAACATGAGGGTGTATCCTCAGGGGCTTCAAGTCTGATGGGGAGACAGGTGCCTAAGTGCAGAAGACTCATGCAGACCGGTAAGCATGGTGGTGGGATGAGGGTGGGCTTGTGATTTTTAGCAATATTAAAGTGAATGAAGAGCTCAGAGACACACAGAGACCTGGCCCTGCCAAGCAGAGCTTACCAGACCACAGGACTCACAGGCTAGTTCCATTCTTTAGGGAATCTCTGACTTCTCATCTCTGTAATGGGATCAAGTTGGGATGTTGGGGGAATGGATTCTCTCATGCAGTTAAGAGCTTGGTTGGTTGCCTGGCACACAGCTGGTGTTGACTAAGCAGTGGCTCCTGGGTGTTTGGTAAGCACAATGTAAACCAAGCCTTGCACAGGAACTGAGCATTCAGTACCGTAGAAAGCCCAGTGCTGTGTCCTTACCTTAATCCCAGGATTGAATGTCAATCACAAACTGAGATCAGCTATGAGAGGAAGGTGGGTCTGACTTTGCTCCTGGCCAGGAAGGTCCTTGAGTAGGAGGTGAGTCAGCTGAGAAGATGTAATATTAAACACTTAATGTGTGGACAGGAGGAGGAAGGAATTCCTAGCTGTGCAAAACTACTTACTGGCAGGGAGTGGGGACAGCATGGTCCCCTCTGTCTTTAGGTTGTTATAGAAAGAAACAAGAGCAAGCAGAAGGAGAAAGAAGGGGCCCTGAGTGCCGAGTAGAGTTTGCATTTGAACCCAGAGAACAGCCACAGGATCTGGGGCCTGCGTTGTTTCAGTGGGAGGGTGGGCTCAGATCTCACGGGGCTCATGTCCTGGGAAGATCCCTGGCATACACAGGGGACCAGGGAGAAAGACTGGCCACAACTGGAGGACAGCTCAATGACCAGCGATTGCCTGTAACTCCAGCTCTAGGATGCCCATATTTAGTTTCCACTGGCACCTGCCCACATGGGCACATACATAGACCCAAACATAAATAAACAATAAAATAAAATTTTAAAATAGTAATGTGGTGACTCACCAAATGCCACAGAATACACAAGGTGTTTTTTATTTGTCAGCTCTTAAGAGCTATAGGTCACATAGCATTTTCTCCAGTTTACTAGCAAGAAAAGTGACACTCAAAGAGACTATGAACGTTGGAGGAAAGGCATGATTTGAACTCAGTGCTGCAGGCTCAGAGTCTGTGTCCTTTCCATGGAACCAGAGCACCAGCTCTGACAAGGTGAGCAGATGGGCTGGCTGAGCTAGTTTCGGGAGGCTCGTGCTCTCTGCCTGTGCCTCTGACTCTGGGACATACTGGCGGATGCTTCCTCAGGATCCCGCAGGTCCCGGGTGTGGGGTGTGAATGCATGGAGCTGTGGAGACGGACCCTGGATGTGGTGTGTGAATTCAGGCAGAGACAGAGCCTGTGGTGATCACTGATGGTTGCCATTAGGCGCAGTGGGTCCCCTTGGAAACAAAGAGTTACACAGACCCAGCCAAAGCAGACGAGGGCAGTGGCTAATGAGCAGGGATGGGGAGGGCTTGTTTGTACTGGCAGCAAGCCTGGTGGGTGGCAGCCAGTGTTTTAGTGAGGATCCCTGAGGGTGTGGGAGCCGCCTGGCAGGCTATCAAGGAGCTTGGGCCCAGGAAAAATAGAAAAGGGACAGAGAGGAGAGAATGGGATGAAGGGAGAGATGGAAACAAAGGTACAGCAGAGAGGAGTCAGGGGAGGGGGAGGGGAGGGAGAGGCTTGATGGAGTTGTCACAGAAACCCCAGCAGGAGGGAGAGAGAGATGGAGGCAGGTCAGGTGCCTGGAGCCCATCTCAGCCCAACTCTCTGGTGGGTCATGGGTGATGCTCTTGGGGTCTCCGAGATGAAATGTCACAGGACTCCCACCCTCGCTCACTGGCAAGCCAGCCAGGGAGGTATTTGAGTCCTGAGTTTGTTAAATGGTTCTTAGGAGAGACCTGTCAGTAGTTCTCTACTGCCCCAACTCTGGAAACAGCTCAGCCTCACTGGGGTCTGGGGTGGGGGTGTCAAGTATGCCTCGCTGCCACCCTTCCTTCCGCCTGAGGCAGATAGTGCATGTGTAGGGCAAGCTGGAATCCGTGCTTAGAGATGCTTGTGTTCCAGAACCAAGCCGGCTGTGAGCTTCATGAGTCTGTTGTGTGACCTCACCCTCTCTGAGCTAGGTTCCTCCTTTGTCACCAGGAGGTGGCCCTGAGTTCTGTTCCCACAGTCTTTCTGTGGTTTGTTAATATCTGAATTTGTCACTGTGTATGGTGTACTGGGTACACACCCAAACCACAGGTAGGTGTTTTCTCCCCGTTTAATTCTCACGACTCAGTCACTCACTGTTGCTGTTTTCATGTTTTCGGATGAGGTCATGCAAACCCTCAGAGATGAATGCTGCCTCAAGGTCACACACAGGCTGTTCAAGGAGTGGTGGACGACATGTCCCCCTCTCTATATGACGGAGCCTGCAGACAGCAGGGATTCTGTAGTTCTGGTTCATGGTCACATCTTCAATTTGTAGGACCCTGGGGGCACCAAGGAGCTGTTGTAAAGGGAGAAACAGTGCCTGTGTTGCCCCTTACCACAGAGGCAGGTGAGCAGAGGCAGGAACTGAATCTTGAAGATATGCTTTATCCATATCTGAAAAACGGCTGATTGACACCCTAAAATGCCACCTTCTATGTCATCTCCAGCTGGCAGGTTACATAGAAGGCAGAGGGGGCCAGAGGCAGGCAGCCATTTGAGGGCTCAGTATTGGCCCCTCCGATCAGGAGGTCAGATACATGCCCATTACAATCTGGGACCCAAGGGTCTATGGGATAAGGGTCTTAGCAGGTGGGGTTAAGACGTGTCAAGATGACACCACGTGGGGCTAGAGTGGGCTGGCTGGCCTGGGATACAGGGAAGGGAGAAGCACTGTGATGATGATGAGGTGGCTGCATGGGCTTCTCAGAATCATGGGCCATAAAGAGATGGTGTCCTGGGTCACTAAGCTTTGCTGTAATAAAGGTTTTCAATTGTGGTGTGCGGAGAATAGCTGTGCTTGGTGGTCAGTCAGCTTTATTCTTAGTTCTCTTAATATTTGGCTAGTTGTTCGGGTGACCATTCAGTCAGCTCCGCCTGTCCTTGTGCTGCCTGGTCTGTCTTCTGCTGACTGGCCTCTGGCAAGTGGCTTTCTTATCTCTGGGAATCCCTTTCTCTTAGGTGATCTCTGGCATTGTAGCTAGAATGTTCCAGTAGAATAAGGATTCCAGGAAGTGGTTCACACTAAGCTTTCTTTATTCGTCAGTAAAACAGCTGGGTGCTGGTTCTAGTGCTGTCTCCAAGGGGTGAAGATGACCCTCAGTCTTGCCCATCTCACCACTAAGAACAAGATCTGGAGCCTGCCAATATTAGCCATGAGGCTGAGCTGTTACTCACTCTCTGTCTGTGAGCCCCACTGTAAATCAGGAAAAACAAGAGCATGCACTTCTTGGGCCACAGTAGCATCCCAGGGGTTGGTGTGCTGAGGACCAGTTCCAGCCTTGCACACACTGCTACTTAGTATAAGGACCAGAATCCTCAGTACAGCAGCAACTGATGAATAATTAGGAACAGAACTGATGTCCCTTCCGGAGTCTAGCCTAAAGTCTTCCCACTGAAGCTTCATCTCAAGCCTCTCACCTTCCCAGTATGCCTCATCTGAACCTTGCCAGGTGCTTGGGTTCAGCCCTGATTGCATATGCAGCCCAGAACTCCCTGAAAGACTCCATCTGTCAATATGTCTGCAGTCAGAGTGACTCCTGCTTCAGATCAATGATGTTTACCAAGCTGGGCAGGAAGGCTCTGAGTTATTTCTCTTCCTCCCACATTTCTTCTGAACTCACCAACCATCTCTCTGATGACTGAGAGCTTGCAGTCTCTGTTCCCAGGATGGACCTCAGGTTGGGGTCTCGTTGTTGCCTCTCCAGCTAGACAGAGCCCTGGGCTGGACACCTCACACTCAGGATGTCTCCTCTTCCTGCAGCAGCTTTGTTGGGTAGGGCTCCAGGAAGAGTGAATCACTTAACTAAGAAAGCACAGCAGGGCTCCAGAGATGGCACGGTGTGTAAAGCGCCTGCTGGGCAAGCATGAGGACCTGAGTTCAAATCCCTAGAATCGAGGTAAAGCCAGGCATGTTAAGACTGTCTGTAAATGTGTGCTGTTACAGGGAGATGAAAAGTGGAGACAGGAGGAGCTCCCAGGAGAGCTAGCCTGGACAAGCATAGGCAAATAACAAAAAGACCCTGGTTTAAATTGGGCAGAAGGCGCAGCTGACACCTGGCGTTGTCCTCTGACCTCCCACATGCCCCTCTACATACAGAATTTAAAACATCAACAGAGCGAGGACATGGGGCCTCATTTTAGTCCAGAATAGACTGGCTGCCTCTGGCAACTCTCTCTGGAGTTCTTGGACTACTTATACACTGGCAGCCAGTGGGTCTCCTTCTTTAACACTTGAGAAAACAGAGGCACAGAGAGGAATCACTCATTCCCACTCCCCCAGGAGTCAGTGGACTCGCTGCCATTCATGCTCCGCCTCTCCAATCCTTGATTCTAACTGCTGAGCTAGGGATGCATGGACAGACCGTGTTTCGCCCCTCCCGGTGTCTCCTGCTGCCCTGTTCTGCTGATGTAGAATTGTTTCTCAGAAGCCTGTGAAAGAGGGATGGTGCTGTTCTTTCATACCTGGCACACAGTAGGTGCTTCACGGAGACTGACCAAAAGCAACTATGAAGACCCAGGCCCAGGTTGAGGCTAGACTTGACCTAGCTGGGACATGTCCGCCTCCCTCTTCTTCCTCAGTCTACCCCACATGAATCTCACTCTAAAGGGCTTGCTTCCCCAGGCAGATCCAGTCCATTAGAGAGAGCCCCCCCTCCACAAAGACAGAGCCAGCAGATGAGGAAAACTCCCAGGGCTTGCCCATCACTCCAGAGATCGATGTCCAGTGATTGCAACTCCGACATCTGTCGGCAGCGACCTAATTTTAGTAGGATCTTTGCAGGCTTCTTGCCCTGCTCATCTGCTCCCGTGGATGGCAGAAGACGCTCTGAGAAGCACCATTGATCTTTTGACTAAAGTGTCCTAATGAAATACAAATCTGTTGTCACTTAAAGAGCCATCTGTCATGGTGGCACAGAAGAAATGCTACCAGAAGAACAATAATCATAATTTCATTTTAAGACCTAGCCTTCCTCCCCCTTTCCCTGCCAGAGAAAAATCGATGTATTTTATTGTTTCATTTTGCCACAGAGCAGTGGGGGGAAAACCATCAATAGAATGTTAAAGATATTTTCCGTTCTAGGCCTGCTCTTTTTTAAAGACCCATGGCTTCTAGCAGCAAATTAGCACTTATTTGCATGGGGGTATTAGCGAGTGATTCAGCGTTGCTTATCTTGTCCTGGGGTGGTCAGGGCTCTTTGTTTAAGTGGCTCAAGGGACTGCAGGGTGTAGTAGTGTCTCTCAGACAGCCACCAGCCTCACATAGCCTCAGATTGGCCTAGGGGGATATGCAGACAGATGATGTGGTTTGAATAGGAAATGTCCCCTCAAGAGGGTTAATATTGAGAGCCGATATGCTTTGGGATGATATTGGATCTCTACATAATTGATGGATTAATCCTTTTATGGATTCTCGATATGATGGCTTTACTGGGAATTGGTGGTGAGTCCTATACTGGGCCTAGTTGAAGGAGGCAGGGCACTGGGGGCCTGTCCTGGGGATTGTATCTTGCCCTGGTCACTTCCTATTGTCTGTCTGCTTCCCATTCATGAAATGCTTCCCTGCATTTCCCACAGCTCTATGTTCTACGACCTAAGTGTGTGAGACCAAGCAACCATGGACTGAAATTGTGGTCAAATAAGGAACTTCTCCAGCACTATGAAAGACAGTATAGAGGTTGCTCCGAAACATTGACCCAGCTATATCCTCCTGGAAATTCACCCGGAGGACTCCAGATCAGTAAATCACAGAGCTATTTGCACCTTCACATTTGTCAGAGCGCTGTATCAGTTACTGTTCTGTTGCTGTGATAAAACACTATGGCCAAAGGCAACTTACAGAAGAAAGAGTTTATTCTGCTATGGTTCCAGATGCAGCATCCGTAATGGCAGGGAGGGCATGACAGAGGGCTTCTGAGCAGGAAGCTTCGAGCCCACATCTTCAGGCTCAAACAGGAAGCAGAGAGAGGAATTGGAAGTGGAGTGAGTTTGCCCTCAGTGACGTACTTCCTCTAGCAAGGAATTTCCCAGAGGTCCCAAGACAGGCCATCAACTAGGGACAAGTATTCAAATACCTGAGCTTGTAGGGGACACAGGCTCAACCACCACAAGCACTGTTCACAATAGCTAAGTTATAGAGCTAACCTAGGTGCCCAAGAAATGTGGTATAGACGCAATGGAATTTTTTTTTCAGTCATAAATAACAAAGTTATGTTGTTTATAGGAAAGTGGTTACAATTCGAGAAAATCATATTGAGGAAATTAAGCCAAACTCAGAAAGACAAATGTGTTTTCATTCACTTGTGGCTTCCCAATTTTATATAGATAAATAAAATCATATGTGCATATATAACATGAAAGGAGAATCAAAACTGTCTGGAGAGGCAAAGAGAACTAATGGGAGAGGCGGGGTGGTTTCGGGAAGTCAGGTGACATATACTCAGTACAACGTGTTTTCATATGAAAATATCCTTATATAACAGCACCGTGTACAATGAATATACACAATGAAAATAATTTTAAGTGATGGAAATAGAAATACATAATTGTTCCTTTAAGTTGTTTGAATCAAGTGTTTGGATCCTGAGGCCTTGGGATAGGTGAATCTCTTAATGGATTCATGATATGAAAGCATTATTGTAAATGGTGATGAGTCATAGACAGGACCTAGATGGCTTTTAGGCAAATAATAGGTACAGCTGGAGACTGCCAGGACAGAGGCAGCCCCGTGCTTACAGAAAGAGGGCAGCTGTCCTGTCGCGGCTGGGGCTCCAGGTCCGAGTGGTGGCTGCCTCTGATCATACAACTGCTTTCAAATGGAAGGCCTTTGAGACACAGGGCAAAGAAAATTGACTTCAATGTCATCCAACCAGTTGACAGCAGAAAAATGAGGATTTACTGCGGTCTGTCTGTACAAGTCAGCATGAAACACTGCAAAATGGCGGGTTCCTCTAAGACTGTTTATATGTCCAAAGTCTGGGCACACATTGGCAGACGTTTTAGGTATGAATTTTTGTTTGCATGTATATGTGTGTGATGTGCATGTGTGAGTGTAGTCACATGTGTGTGGAGCACATTTTGGTTGGGTGCATGAGCATATGTGTATGCATGCCTGTTGAGGCCAGAGGTGGATATCAAGAGTCTTCCCGGAGTCATTTTTCATCTTATATATTAAGACAGAGTCTCTCACTTGAACCCAGAGCAGGCCAATTCAGCTATTCTGGCTAGCTGGCTGGCTCTAGGGATCCCCTGTCTCTGCCTCTCATGTGCTGGGATTATGGACAGGTGACTGCCTAGCATTTTTGTGGGTGCTGGGGCTCAGAACTTCAGTCCTCACATTTGGGTGGCAAGTACTCTACTCGTTGAACTGACTCCTCATCCACAAATAAATACCCATTGAATTATTTAATTAAATTAATTTTATATATATTAAATCTATATTTAAATCTGCTTTATTGAAATGCAGCCATATAATCCAGCCACCGTGGGTGTTCAGTTTGATGAGTTTTGACACATGTTCATAGGTTGCTTATCCACCTCCCCTGTCTCTTTGTGGCCAAATCCTTCCCACTGTCTTTGTCTACCCTCTGAAACCGCAATTTGGCTCTTTCTAAAATTTCAGATGAATGAAAGCATACAATAGTCACTCTGTGTCTTTTCAAAATTCAGTACAATACCATTAAGATGTCCCCTGATATTACATGTCCGTTGTTTATAGTGTTTTTATTGCTAAGTAATATTCCATTGTGTGAATATATTATATTTTGTTCATCTCTTCAAGAATTGATGCACCTTTTTTATAATTCTTGGCCTTGGTGTACAAAGGGGCTACAGATACTGCCTGCAAGTCTTTGGGTGGAAATGTATATTCCTTTCTCAGCAGTAAATAAATACGTTGTGGCGGGATGGGTGAATCCTATTGTAGATGCATATTTAACATTTTAAGAAATTGCTGAACAGATTTTAAAAGCATCTAGACCATTTTACACTCCCGCCACAATGTGTGAAGACTCTAGAGGTCAGTGTCCTTGTCCACACTTGGTGTTGTCAGGCTGTTCAGTTATAGCCATTCTAGTGATTCCACAGTACTGCCTCTCTGTGGCTCTAATTACATTTCCCCAATGACTAACAGCATTGGGTATCTTTGGGGTGCTTGTTTGCCATTATATCTTCTCATTGGTGAATTATGCTTTCAAATGTCCCTTATTTTTCACTGTTAGCATCCTGTGTAAAAACTCAGAAATGAGTCCACAAGTAATATACAGAATGTGTGTGTGTGCACGCACGTGCATGCTTCTGTGGCCAGAGGACATCCTCAGAAGCCTATTTTGAGATAGAATCTCTCCTTGGCCAGGAGCAATCCCTGGGGATTCTCCGGTCTCTGCCTCTCCAGCACTGGTATCACAAGTGTGTGCAGCCACACTCTGCTTTCTCACACTTGGTCTAGAGATCGAATTCAGGGCCTCATGCTTATGAAGCGATCCTCCAGTCCCTTGGCTATTCTTGTGTGTGTGTCATTCTGGTAGTCAACCCTTGGTTCTCAGGCATGATAGGCAAGGACCTTATCACTGACTCTCAAGCCATGTAAGTTTTTTTTTTTTTAAGATCTATTTTAAATTACGTATTTGTATGTGTATGTGAAAGTATGTGCACGTGAGGGCGAGTGCCTGTGAGGGCAGAGATGTTGCATCTCCCCAGAACTGTACTTACGGGTGGTTGTGATCTACCTGACATGCATGCTGGAAATCAAACTCAGGTCCTCTGCAAAAGCTTTACTCAAGGGCTGCAGAAACGACTCAGCAGTTAAGAGCTCTTGCACAAGACCTGGGTTCAAATCCCGGAACCTACATGGAGGCTAACAACTGTCTATAACTCCAGCTCCAGGGATCCAGCACCCTCTTCTGTCTTCCATGGGTACTGCACGACAAGGGTGTACTTATATACATGTAGGCATAACAAAAAATAAGAATAAATACATCCAGGCGTAACACTCATACACATAAAAAATAAAACGAATGAAGCACAAACATTACTCAGTCTTATTTGCCGAGCCATTTCTCTAGTCCCTTAATGCACACTTAAATATTACAATTATGGGTCCAGTACTCTTTTACCTGGTGGAATCTGACAGGAAACCCCATGTCTAAAGCTGAGGATGACAGTCTCAGAGTAAAGCACTGGCTCGGGTTCCTAGAAGCCTGGTGTGCAATGGCCTCAGCCCACTGCTATACCTTCCTTCTCTCCTTTTGATGTTCCAGCTTATTTTCCTTCTCTATCCTTGAGCTGTCCCTCCTGACTAGATCCCACCCGCCTGGTCCTGCTAGGCCCCATGGGAAGGAGCCTCACTTTGATAGCTGAGGCTCCTGATGCTTGACCTTAGAGCCTGATGCATCCCACTTCCTGCCACTGACTTTCCCTGCAACCCTGTCCAGAGCCTGCCATTAGATTAGGCGTGACAGGGAACAGGAAGACAGGTAGACAAGCTGAAGACCCAGGAAAGCTGGGCCACCACAGTACCAGACCCGTGTTCTGGGAAGCAGACAGAGTACCAACTGATGTTGCTACAAGCAGCTTGGGGCTGTCCCTGCAGCCAAAGCTTGCAGGCTTTCATTTTCTTTATTTTTCTAAGAAACCAAAGCTTTTAGCTAATGGCTCACCTGAGACCAGGTTCCTGCTGGAACTGGGCTTCTGGAAGGAAGGCAAAGCCTGGCAGGCCAGCACATCAATAATCTCCTCTGGAGGCTTTGCAGGGGAGAGGAGAGGAGGACCTGGTACCCAAGGGTCTGCTTACTTTCATTCGCTCCAGGTCACCTTTAAATGAGGTAAAATTATCCTCTAATCCTAGTTATTTCCACTCAGTGCTTCTAGAAAAGCCCCACTTGACATTCTTTGGAGAAAAAAATGTGGGAAAGTGAAAGGTACAGAATACTCTGAAGAGGCTGGAGGATGCAGAGTGCTCATGATCTCATCCTGTGCTTCCCTAAGGGGAGCGGAAGCCAGATGGGCTGAGAAGCATGACTGCTCCCCTGTAAACCTGGGGTGCCGCTCCCAGACCCCTGTGGTGGGAGGTGTGACTTCCAGTCTTCACACCTGCGCTCCCTGACCCCCAACCACCTTCCCCACACTGCAAGGCATCTGGCTCACGCCTGCTCCCCTGCAAACCAGGGATGCTCCGAGGGTGGGAGATGTGGCCTCTGGGCCTCACACCTGTGTGCTCCCCTCCTCCCTTACCCCCTCGAGGAGGCTTCAGGCTCACACCTCTTCCTCTCCCTTCTGGGGCAGCCTTGACTCTTTCTGTCTTTTCAGCTCTTCTGCCTTTCTGTCCCCTTGCCATGTCAGCTGCTTTCAGGGCAAGTCTCTTCAGCCTGCGTACAAAATACTCCTCTACTTCCCCTTCCTGTTGAGCTGTGGACCAGAGGCACTGGAGTTCTGGAGAAGTGTCTCAGCCCAAGGGTGCTGGGGAGAGAAGAGATACTTGGGGCTTCAGAGCTTCCATCCTAGCAGGAAGTATCCCCTAAATTTGCTAATTAATTATGTGATAGACTCACACATCAAGGGAAAGTACCCTCCTGTGTCCTCTCTGCAAGCAGGAGACCCAGGAAAGCTGGGGCACTATTCAATCCAGGTCCAAACGAGGGGACTAGCTATGTAGATGCAGCAGGTTGAAGGCCCCAGGACTGAGAGCACTATTTTCCAAGGACAGAAGAGGATGCCTCAGAGCAAACAGACAACCGTACCTGCTCTACGTTTGTGCTGCTCAAGCTCAAACTGGAAGACCGGAAGAGATCTGCTCATCACCTTCTGTACTCATCTGGGACTCCAGCACTGATTTCCAGAACCACCAAATAGACCCTCAGATGTTCTGGTCACCCAGAACATCTCTGCACAGGCAAGCTGGAACGTGAAATTAACCATCACAGCGACAGGCCATGGGCTGGCTGCTATTCGGTGTAGACACATGCCATCCTATGATCCGTGAACATTCCTGAAAGAGCATCTTTCAGGAGCATAGAAGCCAATGGGGCAAGACAAACGGTCCCGTGTCAGCCATGATCACAAGAGCAGATAGACTCACGGGAACCACAATGTTCACTGACAGAGAGAAGGACAGTTTCGGGAAAGGGGAAAGCTAGAATCAGGCCACTGACAAAACTCAGTTTACCCCTCTGGTAAGTGGGGTAATTGGACTAGGGGTGGCATGTAGATGTGCTGAAAAGGCTCCAACACATATGACTCTCAGGCTCTCTAAAGTGACTGTCTTATGGGCCCCAAATAGAATAGGTGCTCATGGATTCTGCCATCGACCGTTAAAGTAGTGAGGTAGAATATCGCCAAAGGGGTGCCGAGGTAGTGGCAAGGCCAAGAGGCAAGACCCTGACCTTGACCTGCCTCTTCCCATTACCTCTGGCCTCACATGAGCCTTCTCCCCCTAATTTTCCATCATCCCTGGCCCCAGCCAACTCTGGGCCTTTGAGTTTGTGAATTTATGAATATAACTTGGATAGGTATGTCCCTGATGGTCTTGATGACATTTCCCTGTGGCTTAGCAGCACACTGCTCACAGACAGGAAGCACAAACTCCACGTCAAACGTGTGGTACACAGGAGCTATGGGTTTCCGCATGCTTCCAGTTTCCATTTGTCATTTAATAACATGACTATTGTATTTATGTAAAAATATTAGCACTGTGATAGAGGTGGGAAGAGCCAGCCTCCATCCATCCATCCATCCATCCATCCATCCATCCATCCATCCATTCACTCATCTATCCGAAAAACCTGTGATAGCCACTTCTCTCCTTCCGCTATGTGTGTCCTAGAATCAAACGCAGCTCATGTACACAGGGAGACATGTGGGCTGGCGTGCCCACTACACAAAGGACAGGACAGGCGGGAAGGCAAGGAAAGAGACTGATGTCAAACAGGGTAAAATGAGAGCAAGGTTCTCACTGCTGGAGAAGGAAGTTCCAGATACGGAGCCAGAAAAAAACCTGAACTGACCCTGTTTACAAAAATCCCACAGTGCAGAACTGGAGGGGGTAAGGCAGCGAAACTGCTTCAAATAGCAAATTTGATGGCAGAGGAAATGGAGCTAAAAATAAGAGAGAAACAGTGGGAAGCACCGCTGGCCACCCACGGGTGCTGGGCCTGAGCCAGAAGGCGGCCTGCCGCTGCGGCTGCTTTCCTTGGGGCTGCTGAGCCCTGTCCAGACCTCTGTGGTTGGCCCCTTTCTTCCACATTCATGTTGGCCATCCTCCAAAATGTGAGCCATAAGGCCTTCCCTGGCTCCCCTGGCCTCACTAAGTCATCCCCGAAACACTTCTGCCTCCCTGGACTCCTGTTAGGTCCCTGGGAGCTCCGGCCTCCCAGCTTAAAGGGTGTGTTTGGAAGCGTTCCTGGAGCCCAGGGCTGGGAAAGCTGTGTTGTGCAGCTGTTTCCACTGAGATGAAACATTCCGTCCTGCAGAGACATTCCTTAAGACTGGAGATGTTCTAGGGGATGGAGAGATGGTTCAGTGGTTAAGAGTACTAGCTGCTCTTGCAGAGGACCAGGGTCCAATTCCCAACACGCACGTGTCAGCTAACAACTAGTTATAACTCCAGTTCCAGGGGATCCAATGCCCTCTTCTGACCTCTGAGGGCACTGCATGACACAGATGCACTTACATATATGTAGGCAACATACTCATCAACATAAGATAAAAGTAATAAATAAAATTAAAAAATATACATACTTGAGATGTTCCAAAGGGAGCTACCTTAAGACGTGGCAAGTACACAACTCTGATGCTTCAAGAAATGCCTGAAAATGACCAGATCCACTAGGCACCTCCCTCTTACAGCATATATAAATGGTAAGGACTTCAGAGAGACACTTTCAGACAGCTCAACTACCTAGAAGAGACAGAGAAAAGCCAGACAGCCTGGAAGAGGCTCTCCAGGCTGTTGAGCTGCCTGCAGGATGTGTAGTGAGCTCCAGGTTTCCAGTTTCCATGCTGGGTGGCTTTGGTGATGCAGCTGTCTTTGAGTCATTTCTGATCCTGTAAGTAACTCCTAATCCGTATTCCTGTAAGAAATCCCAGTGAAACTCATTGGCTCACCAAGTTGGACCATAATTCTGTTCTTACTTTGGTCTGTCGTTGGTTCATCTTTGGTAAGTAGATGTTTGTTCACATCTTCCCAGGAATACTGTCACACAACATGCAGAGAGGAAGCAGGCATGCAGGAACCCTGAGCATCCTCACCTGGCTCAAGGTGGGTGATCATGATGGAAAATGGCTCCTGAATCATCTGTCAGGGTCATTGATTGCACCACCGTCAGGCACAGGTCTCTGCAGATGAGACACCCTCCACACCTTAGGTGTTTGGAAAAGAAATACCAGGTTTGCGGCAGGAAGTCCTTCCCTGGATGGAGGGTCACGAAGGTGTGTGACAGTGTCCTCTACATGCCCCAATGAAGCATGTCACAGGGAGTACCTGGTACCACTGAGCCCCCTGGCTCTGCCCTCGAAGACCTGAACCTCTGTCTCAGCCCCAGTGAGTCTAATGCAAACTGACTTATAAATATAATGGTGTGGATTCCAGAAGGCTTTGCACACTGTAGCACGGTGTTCTGTAGACTATAGAATTCTGTGCATGGTGCTTGAACCATGACCATGGGGACGTCAGCTCTGGCACTCTTGGACTTGATTTTCTATTCATGGGTCACTAAATTCTTCCAAAACCACATAAAGGAGAGTTTGATTTATTTTGCCTTTAAAAATATATTCAATATTTATTCCATCAAACTGAAATATTTTAAGTGCACAGTAAATTACAGAGAATGGTAAAGAATGCAACCAGTGAAAGGCTACAGTTTATTTAATGGCTAAGAGTCCTCCTCCAGGGACTGGAAAGATGGATCAGCAGTTAAGAGCACTGACTGCTTTTGTAGAGAATCCCAGCATCCACATGATGGCTAACAACTGTCTATAACTCCAGTTCCAGGGGATCCAATACCCTCTTCTGTCTTCTGTGAGCACTGCACGATTCAGATGCACTTACATACATGCAGGCAATATACTCATACATATAAAATAAGAATAAATAAATGAATACAACTCTTTTTTTAAAAAAGAGCCCTCACTCAGGGGCTAAGCAGCCTGGGTCGGGAGCTGGCACTCTGGAGTGAGAGCTGTGTGATTTGGGGGAAGTTATTTAACCCCTCTGCACATAACTGCACCTTCTGTAAAGCTAGGAGAGAGCTTGACGGATCGCAGTCCCTCACTTGTATTTTTATTCCCACTTCAAACACTCGGAAACTTACGAGATTGCACATTTTGCTTATCTGTTTTCTCACATCCTTTGCTTCTTTTCTCTGATGTGTAAATAACTTAATTTTACTGTACCTATAGTCCCACAGGAAATTGAAAGAACAGTACTAAAGAGGCTTCATGCCTTTACCCAGCATCCCCTGTGGGATGTCTCGCAAGCTGTAGTGTAATATCAAGCACATGGCCAGGGAGATGACTCAGTGGGTAGAGGCATTTGCCGAGCAAGCACGAGGACCTGAGTTGGAATCCCCAGAATCCATAAGAAAAAGCTCCAGGCATGGCTGTGCCTAGAACTCTAGAGATGTGGGTGTGCAGACAGGATCACCGGGGCTCGCTGGCTCCATCCTAGTTCCAGTTCTGGTAAGAGACCCCGTCACAAGGAAATGTGGTGGAGGGTTGTAGAGTAAGACACCGAATGTCCTCTTATGACCTTGCTTGGGTGCACACATCCTATGCACACATCACACATATGACAGACATACATATACACATATGACACAGATGCCATACACATACACCCCACAGATGCATGTACTCATCTGAGTGTAGTGTGTGTGTGTGTGTGATGTGTGTGTTGTGTATGCATTCTGTGAGTGTGCTTACGTATGTGTATGGGTGTGTTATGAGTGGTGTGAAATCTGTGTATATGTATGTATGTGACTGTATATGAGTATCTATGAAGTGGAAGATATGTGTGAATTATATATGTGTGTTTATGAGTGTATGGTGTATGTATATGGGGGTGTAAATGTGTGTATACACGTTGTATATGTGTGAATGATATGTATATGTGTGTGGTGTATGTGTGTATGGATGTATGTATGTTGTGTATATGAGTATGTGTTGTGTATATGTGCATGAGTGTGTATGTCTGTGTGGCTGTGGTGTGTGTATGTGTGGTGTGTGCTATGCATGTATGTGTGTGTGAGTGGTGCATATGTGTTGTGTGTATATGTGCAAGAGTGTGTATATGTGGACGTGTGTGTATGGTGTGCTGTGTATGTGGTATGTATGTGTGTGTGTGGTGTGTAGTGTGTTCACATGCAGCCAGTGTTTACCCCTTACCACCACCTGTGTGTCATCAGCTGGATTTTTAGATGTGAAAGTGATGAATGAAGAGGTTACAGTCACCCCCTCAGGGCCATGTGGCCATTCAGACACTCTACCATTGGACCATTGTTTTATCCTCCCACTGATATCTAAGAGTGTCCCAAGAGTAGACACTATGGCCCCCAGGTCTTCCACAGCCACTGCCCTTTATGACCTCACAACTCACATACCTCCCAAGTGTATACTCAACTTTCTTATATTCAAGTCTGCTGACAATGTATGCATTTGTGTGTGTTGAATAAGAGATTCCTTCCCACCTCAAGGTCATGAATAGTACTTAACTTTTCCTATTTTTTTTAACATATTATTTTTCACTTCACAGTAAACTTTCACTTTATACCATTGCTTTTTGTACAAGCTGTATGTGTGTGTGCACATGTATGTGCAGGTATATTCACACCTGTGTGAAACTCAGAGGTTTTTACCCCACACAATGCCGATTTCTTAGTGCTGTATACCCCATCATCCACAGCCCCACCTTTTGAGGCCTGTGTGTCTTCTGCCACAGATCGAGTTTCTATCCACAGCAGATGGGGTGCTCCACCAGCCTCAGCCCAGGACCGAGGAAACAGTGTGACTTCCGTGATGGAAGATTTCTCACAGATTATCCATGTCCTTCAAAGTGATTTCCCAGGAGAGCATTGAATCAACCTGACACGTTGTTCCCAAGAACCTATGCTGGGATTTTGGAAAGTTGTTCTGGCATTGGGTTTAGAGACTGGCACCAGGGATGAGCGACATTTTTAGGATATTAGTTCTTCCTGTCTATAAGCACGTTATATCTCTCCCTCTATTCGGTTTTCCTTTTATGTCCTCCAATAAAGCTTTGTAATTTTCTCTTTAAAGGTCTTGCACATCGTTTACTAGATTTATTTCTTGGTGCCATCGAGCATTTATTGGAGTTCTTGAATGAAGTAGAGCTTGTGTGGCTCAGTCACCTAGGAGTGGACCTCGCAATCCTGGACAAGTCTCTTAAATGTCTTAGTCCTCGGTTTCTTCATAAATAATTACACCTGCAGCACAGAGTGGCTGTGGGAACAGAGTGAAATGAAGAATGTGACACTTCAGACTGACACTGGAAATGTCTGATAAATACTAGCTTGCCCTGGAGCCCACCTGAGCTTGGTGTTGTGTTCTAAATGTGTGTGTGGTTGTCTTGGGGTGTGAGCTGACAACTCATGAGAGTTCTAGATTCCGTGAGTAAGAAACCCGGTCCCCTCAAATAAGATGGAGATCAATTGAGGAAGGCTCAGATGTACACATCTGCGCATATACACACGCACATAAAAATCTCAGGAACAAGGCTGAGACACTAAATACTTGCCCCACAAATGGCCAAGGATTAATTCCCCAAATATTGCATGCAGTGCCGTTCACAGTGATACTCTGCAGCAATATCAACACGCAAAGCTGTCTCCTAGCATGTCCTAATCATCAAGAGCGCCAAGTCATGAAGCACAATGCACGCAGCCAGCACTCAGATGAAAAGATGTTTAATTTCCCTTCTAATCAAAGAAATGTGCTGCTAATGAGAGATTGGTTTTCCATCTCGCAGACAGGTAAAGATTGAGGGGATTGACAAACCCACTAAGCTCGTGGGAGCCAGGTGCCCTGGTGCACAGAGGATGACTGTGCTAATTGACTCGCCTTGGCAGGGAGCTAGGCGACACGTGTCTGAACAGGAACCGAGTGGCCCTTTTATCCTGATCATCTCAGTCCTGGGGAGCGTATTGATGGCAGCGGTCACAGGAGTTAACAAGAGAGCACACAGCAGGGCTTCCGTGCAGCTGGGTTTAGTTTATAGATCAAAGAACCACAAATCGGAGGCTGGTGGCTTCTATCAATGCAAATCTTGAAAATGGAGCAGAATCTGATACAGCGATGTAAAAGAAGGCAATCCTGCAGCTATTAAGTGGAAATACACCCACAGCGCCCTGCTGAGGCGTTGAGGGGGGATGCAAAGCTGGTACCAGCCCAAAGCCCATTTATTGGCACCCACAAATGGAAAAAGGATTTTGGACAAAAGTGCGAGTAATGGGCCGGAGAGATGGCTCAGCAATGAAGAGCACTGGCTGCTCTTACAGAGGACCCAGGTTTGGTTCCCAGCATCCACATGGCAGCTAACAACAGGAGCATTGGTGATGCCAAAGCAGCCACACCACCAGAAAGTCTCACCTCAGCATAGATGATTCCCTGTCCCTGCAGAGATGGAGCCCTCTTCAGCTAACCTTCCACAGTCTATATGCTAACATTTCCTAAGACCATGAGGCCACATGTGTTAAGGCCAGAATTGTATAGACCTGTCTAGGAAGTGCAGGAGGGAAGGACTGAGATCAGGTGAGGGTCCAATGCCAACCCCATACCTTCCATCTATGAGGGAACATTAATGGTCAACAAGTTTAATCTTTTGATTATTAAGTATGTGCATGTGTATGTATGTGCATATGAATATACGTGTATATAGATCCCCTGGAACAGAAGTTAAAGGTGGTTTTTAGCCACCTATGTGGGTGATGGGAACCAAACCTGAGTCCTCTGAAAGAGCAGGCAGTGCTCTTAACCACTGAGCCATCTCTCCAGACTAGCAGGTTGGATCTTGAAGGTCTCTTGTGTATCGTCAAAGCTGCTGTGATGAAGATGTCTCTTATGATGGGAGGACAGGGCTCTAGAACACTAGCCCATCACTTGGAGCTGCACTGTCACCTGAAGCTGCACCATGTCTAGGTCAGAACGTGGAGGGTGTTGTGGAAATTTCCATTTCTCTTTTAGAAATTGGGCTTTTCTTTCTGACTTATAATTTGTTTCATTTAACAACTAATCTTTTTAATATAAAGATGGGAGTGGGAGACTGGAGAGTTGATTCCATGGTTAAGATTGCTTGCTGCCCTTCCAGAGGATTCAAGTTCAGGTCCCAGAACCCACAGAGGGCTGTTCACAGCCAACCTTCTGAAACTCCAATTCCAGAGGATCTGATGCCCTCTACTGGCCTCTAATAGCATTTGCACTCATGTGGCATATATATACACAGATGAATATATATATGCATATATATATATATATATATACATATATATATTCATTTTTAAGGAGGAGAAGACATATTTCTTTGCTCACAGAGCAAAGGGCTGTTTGGATACCTAATATGTCAATTTTACCAATGATGTTATCTATAGTCTCAAATAATCTTAGTTCTTTTATAGATGCAACCAACCAAGGGAGATTTTTGAGTTTCCATAAAGAACATGTTTATGTTGGATTTTTCTTTGCATTTCCAGTGGTTTCTAATTCATCTGTTTTAATGTTATGCAATCATTGATTAAAGACTATTAATCAATATTGATTAAAGACTATTCTACGGTCATTGTGTCATTGTTCATTTAAAAACTATATCTTTCCCCATAAATTTCTTTGTTGCTGGGCCTGGTGGCACGGGGCTACAATCCCTGTTTCTCAGGAGTCTGAGGCAAGAGAATTATAAGATCAAGGCCTACCTGGGTTACAAAGTAAGTTCAAGACCAGCCTGGATAGCTACTATTTTTTTTGAGACAGTGTCTCCCTGCAGCCTTAGTTGTTCCAGAACTTGCTATATAGACCAGGCTTGCCTTGATCTCAGAGATCTACCTGCCGTTGCTTCCCAGAGTGCTGGGATTAAAAGCATGTGCCACCAACCCTGGCTCCTTCCTGTGTCCTTTCTTTGTAGAAACTGCTTCAGCTGGGTAACTTAATGACTATCTTTCTCTGTCTCTCTCTGTCTGTGTCTCTGTGTCTCTGTCTCTGTCTATCTATATCTATACCTATGTCATATATATATATATATATATATATATATAGACAGAGAGAGAGAGAGAGAGAGAGAGAGAGAGAGAGAAAGACAGAGAGACAGACAGAGAGGGAGAGAGCTGGGGATACAGCAATATCAGAGTGTTTACCTAGGTTATGTGTTAGACCCTGGAATCCAAAATAAGTATCAAGAAATTTTTCCTTTCTTTTTATCCTTTCGACCTCATCTTTGTTTCATTAAGCTCACCACTGACATTGAATTCTTTGGTGTTGTTTTCTGTGTGTTTGTGTGTGTGTGTGTGTGTGTGTGTGTGTGTGTGTGTGTGTGTGTATGTTGTATGCATGTGTGTATGTGCCTGGGCAGGTGTGCTCACTAGACAGGTACATATGAAGGCCAAAGGTCAACCTTAGGTGCCTTCCTTAGTCACTTCTCCACTTATTTTTAGAGACAGGGTCTCTCACTGAAGCCACAGCTCACTTGTTCAACTAGGCTAGCTGACCAGTGAGCCTCTGGGATCCACCTCTCTCCAACCCCCAGCCCTGGGGTGACAGATGCATGCTGCCAATCCCATCTTTTCTTACATGGGTGCAGAGCATCCAGACTCAGGGTTTCATGTTTGGACGGCAAACCTTTCACCCACTGAGCCACTGTCCAACCCCAGTGTGACTTTTAATTGGCCCGATGGGTGCCTGTCTTCCTAGGTATTTCTTGTAGGGAATCCAAGAATAGTAATTGTTTCAGCTCAATGTGAGAGATTTCTTACCAGCTTTATTTATCTTTTAGTAGCTATTTTAGGGTGTGTTTCACTAATTTCTATAGAAAAACATTCCTGCTTTTGTGATACTTCCCTGCCATCTGTTTATAGCTTGTTTTACTTTTCCTCTTGTATGCTACTGTGTTGATAAGTACTCCAGTTTTTAAAATTTTGTTAATTAATTTTAAAGATTTAATTTATTTTTATTTATATGTGCTTGTGTGTGGGCGGTATGCAGGAGAATGCAGGTGTTCGAGGAGGCCAGAAGAGGCTGTCAGATCCCCTGGAACTGGAGTTGCAGGCAGTTGTCAGCTGCCTAACAGGAGTGCTGGGAGCTCAGCTCTGGTCCTCTGCAAGAAGAGTACAAGCTCTTACCCGATGAGCCATTTCCCCAGTCACTGCCTTTTATGTTTTTATTTTTAAATGATGAGGACTGCTTATACTCCTCAATCTACCAACTTTAAAAATGTATCACTTTTTATCTACTTATTTATTTATTTAGTTGCTCTGTGTGTGGGCACACATGTGGTGGGCAGAGGACAACTTATGGGACTTGATTATCTCTTTCTACCAGGTGGATCCTGGGGATGGAACTCAGGTCTTCAGCCTTGGTGGCAAGTGCTTTCACCCACTGAGCCATCTTATCAGTCCTCAGCTGACCAACATTTGTCCCCATCAATCACCTAGCATGAAGAAGAGATTATTATACGCACTATTGTCTAATTCTACTTCCTCCCCTAAGCCTCCTTCTACCAGTGGAATATTTTGCTCAAGTCTATTATCTTCAAATATTTACTTAATATTGTGTAGCTTTTATTTCAAGAGTCACAAAATTACATTCTGTTCTATAACCATAATGACAGCATTTGTACCAGCTTGATATTTAAAATGAGTCTGCATGACCGGCCTTCCTACCCCGTAGACTTGGCAGTTAGGAGTTCTTTGAATTATCTTTCTGTTTGTTGGATTAAGTCTTCAAGTAGATTTTACTGGAAGCTTAGTGAAAGCTGAGTTTCCCGAGCCAGTGCATATTTGAGGATGCATTTTTGTTACCTTAGGAGGTTGGCAGCTTGACTCCACACGCAATTCCTGGGTAAAATTGTTTCCTCAAACACAGCTTCGTTTCTTGTATTAAGGAGGACTCTCCAGAGAAACCAAACTGATGAAATGTCTATATATTTTAAGAGAAGGTTTATTAGATTGGCTCACACCATGGGGACTGGGTAGTTCAACCATGACTACTCCTGAACCAAGGACGTGGAGAAACCAGTGATTTTTCAGTCCACAAAGCTGGATGCCACAGTACCCCCCCAGTCCAGTGCTGGAGGCCTGAAAGCTCCCTGAACAGCTGTTGGTATGGAGCCCATGTTGGAAGGCTGGAGTCTGATGCCAGCAGAGAAAGATGGCGGTGGCTCTGACTCAAGAGGAAGCGAAAGCAGGCAGGTGACAGCTTTTTCCAGGATCCTATTTATATGTGGGCCAACTTTGAAAGATGCTGCATATTGTTTGCCCCTCCAGTTAGTCCTCTTTGGAAACAACTTCATCAACATACCCAAACATGTGGCTCCTATGCTGATTCTAAATCCTATCACATTGACAATGAAGACCAACCATCACCTGCTTAAACCTTGACTCCACCCTTCCGGTCAATGATGAGAAAGAAGGCAGCGGTCTGGCCGGATCCAGTCCTCACTGGATGGTCTGTGGAGTCACTGGCCCCAGGTCTTCAATGCCTTCTTTATCTTCCCTCTTAACAAGCGGCTTACCTCCCAGCCTCTTTGCTTTGAATTGGCCTTGTGACTTGGTGGGGCCAACGGGACATCAACGGGTTCCAGCGCACCTTTCAGATCTGTGCGGCCAGGCTTTCCCGACTGCTTCTTCCAGTCGCACGGGGCACAGTGCCTTGGCGTGCCTCTACTTCCAGAGACCCTTGGGTACATCTGACCCAAAGCAGTGATCTGGAGCCCCGCACAGCCAAGACAGGCAGAGCCATGGCTGCTGCCTACAGACCTGGGTGGAGTGCCTGTGGCCATGTTGACCTATTAAGTTGGTTGCTAGGCAGCAGTTTCAGGACACTAAGGGTCTGGCACTCCCTGATGCTATTTTATTTCATTTCATTCGGGGGAGAGAGATCTGAGGTATCCCAGGCTGGCCTTAAAATTGATTCGTAACCAAAGATGACCTTGAACTTCTGATCCTGCTGGGTTTTCAAGTATGCACCATCACACCCAGTTTTATTTATTCTGCACTGGGGATGGATCCTAGAGTCTCACGGGTTCTAGGCAAGCAGTCTACCAACTGAGATACATCCCAACCTCATACTTGCATCCTCAAATATGCACTGGCTCGGGAAACTCAGCTTTCACTAAGCTTCCAGTAAAATCTACTTGAAGACTTAATCCAACAAACAGAAAGATAATTCAAAGAACTCCTAACTGCCAAGTCTACGGGGTAGGAAGGCTGGTCATGCAGACCCATTTTAGATACTAAGCTGGTACAAATGCTGTCATTACGGTTTCTTTAAATGTGACATGAAGATGTTAATTGTCAGGTGACTCCTAGGCTTATACTAAAATCTGTATTCTAAACAGGGCTGAATTGTGAGAGGAAAGAAGAATATTCCAGAAGGTAAGCCTAGCAGAGAGGAGAAAGAAGGCAACAGAGGAGGAAGGGCAATGGGGCGCAGGCTTGTGCCCAGAGCGTGTGGTCTGAGATACTGTGCCGTACATAGGGTATTAGGAGGCTGATGCGGGACTGTCCCTGGCCCCACCCCAGAAGTCAACCCTGCTCATCCTCACCTGCCCCTTAACTTCCTGTCAGTCACTTTCTGCCCCACCCTGTCGCCCACTCTGCCTGACTCCTGACTTCTCAAGGCTAAGTCCTCACCTCAGCCCTCCACATCGCTGAGCTCGAGGTTCCCTCTCAATCCTCTTCCCTGTCGGGGCCTGTGCCACACATCCCTGACTGTCGCCTTCTCCTCCACCCCCATCCCTGTCCGTGTCACCTCTGCTGGTGCCGTCCTTTAATGCTTCCTCCTCAGCTCTTTCCAAGCTACTTAGTGCCTTGTGCCGATCCCAAGCAGGGAACCTGCGTACCACAGAGCAGGGCTCTGGGAACAGCAGGCCCAGGGTACAAGAAACAAGGCCCATCCTGGTACTGCCAGAAAGGAACTGGGTTTTCGGCAGCTCGTATAACTGCCACGAAGCTTTGGGAAAACCCTCTGGGTGCAGTGGGACGCTGTGCTCCCGTGGCCACCCAGCAGCCCTAACACAGTCATTCTGTCTCCTATGCCGTGTTGATGGCTGCGGCGCTGCTCCTGGCAGTGTGGTGAGCCCTCAGGCCACCCGCTGCCGCTGTGCTTCCCTTCAGCGCAGAATGATCCGGCAGTGCTCCACCCTCAACAGACTCATCCTTCCCCTGCCCTCGGCCACTTATTCTCTCTGTCCCTGGAGTCCCGTGGTAGTACACTTCTAAGTTCTCAACACATCCCAGACACCAGCCTGTGGCTTGATGACGGCTCCACTGCTAATCCTGCGGACAGCCTTGGTCTTGAAGCAGGCCTTTGCCTAAGAAATATGCTTGCTGTTCTCAAAAGCCCTTTCGCCCGGGTTGGAAACACTCCTGTCAGTCTTTATTTACCTGCGCCGGTCCTGTGGGGATTCTTTGCAGTGACGTCACTCCAGTAAGAACCCAGAGTCCTTGTAACTAACCCTATGAGACACGTGAGATGCGCAGTCGGAACAGGAACATGCTGCTATGCCAACGTCAGGCAGGAGGTGACACACTCAAGGAAAAACAGGCGGAAATTCAATTTCAAATTCCAGTTCCATCACTGACTGGCGTGGGTTAACACTCCCAACTCCTGAACACGCAGAGCTATGCGCGGGTGGTTGGCAGTCGGTAAGTCACAGCACCCTCCACAGGATCAACCTCCCTGCTAGTCTTGCCTCTGTTTCTCCTACTTAATCCACTTATGTGTCACAGCCTGCGTGTGGGGACTTAGCTGTGGACTCAGTCTAGCACCTGCCATGGAACCTCATGTTCAGAGGGGCAGGTTGGAGTTCTACAGAATCAATCAATCAATCTCTGTGTGTGTGTGTGTTTCTATCTCTCTCCCTCTCTCTCTGTCTCTCTCTCTCTGTGTTTCTATCTCTCTCTGTGTTTATGTATTTTTAGAGGGTGTGATGCAACCCCCAACAGTCATCAGTAAGGGGCAGTCTTTCTTCCTAGTTTAAAACTGCAGAGTCCCCCATCTCTGTGTATCCCCAAGCATGCAATCTTTGGTCCTGCTCAGCTTGTGGAAGGTTCCTGTAGAGTTCTTTCTTTAATTTTTTATTCCTTTCCTTGCTGTTCGCAGAGAGTTTCCAGATTAAGCCAAACTAAACAGAACATCATATTTGTAACTCAAGACTATCTCTCCTAACCAGAGCGCATGCCCACCTCATGCATACTGTGCCCACTCCAGCCCACATGGATGTTCCTGGTGGATGTAGCGTAGGGTAGGTGGTCCTAGTGATGGACTCAAGATGGCCCCTGAACTGCAGTCTCAGCCCAAATGCAGAGACACGATTCCCTCGGTCAGTTGCAGAGCTCTCTGCCTCAGACAGCAGGCAGCAGGCTAGTCCAATGACAATACCACTCTTCCTAGCACAGAGGTGGAGTTTCTCCAAGGACACTGAGTCTATTTCCAAACCTGCTGGTCTGTAGCAGGCGGAGCGAAGACTACTGCTGGCAGTCCCCTTCAGGACCCTGGTCCCAGCGTGCCAGTGGTATGTCTCCTGCCCCACTGTGGTCTGGTTGTCTAAGATGGGCTGCCAAGAGATCAGCCTGGGCTGTGTGAGAGTCAGTGGGTGGAGGTAGCTCATGTGCCAGGCCTTGGTCTCAAGAGAACATGGAGAAAGAGAGCCAGAAAGCAACGGGCCTGATTGAGGTCACCCAGGACACCTTGCTTCTGCTCCCTGATGGGCACAGGCCACACATGGCCTGTCTGTCTATCTGTCCCTGAGCCCCCCATGGTTCCCAGCATCCTCTCTGCCCCTAGCCTGTCCTGCTCTTCTCTGCCCAGCAGCCCCACTGTAGACCACCTCATTGCCCCGTGGGAACCCTTCTAGACACAGGTGGCTTTCCCAGAGCCTACAGAAGCTTATGCTTGAGGGCCCTGACTCTCCAGAGCCCCTTGCAGAGCCCCTCCCAGGGCCCCAAGCAGCCCCAAGATCTGTGGCTAATGAGCACTGTCGATTCGTAAGATTAATGAGGATTAGAAGGAGCAAAGAAAACTGTCGAGCCCTCAGATCTCACAGTTCATATATAAAGGATCTTTGACAGGGGATTTCCCAAATTGGGCAGCAGTCCTGAGAGTTCACATGACATCATCCACAATGCATTTTGAAAGACACTTGGAAGGATGGATGGCAGAAACCTGTCCTGACGAGCTGTCTGGAGGAGAGCCTGGGCCTGCTTTCTGTTTTCTGAGCACAGGGGAACACAGCATAGGGCTTAGAGGACAAAGCCAGAAGGCCTGCCGGTACTTAGTAATTAGTGCAGTGTGATTTTCCTCAATATCACACTGCTTTTGGCAATTGTCAGCTTTTAAAATCTATGGCTTATTATGACTTCCTTTTCCAGTTTAAGTAAATATTAATTCACATATTTAATTTGGAACCCGAATGCTACATGTTTTTCTTGTGTGTAATATTTATGTATGTATGTATGTTTTCATGTGTAGGTGCACATATGTGTATAAGCATTCATGTATGTGTGTGTGTGTGTGTGTGTGTGTGTGTGTGTGTGTGTGTGTAGAGGTCAGAAGCAATGTTGGTATCTTCCTCCATTGCTCTGTGTCTTATTTTCTGAGACAGAGTCTCTCACTGAACCTGGGGCTCACTGACTCCACTAGACTGACTGGCCAGGGAACTCCAAGGATCGTCCTATTTCTGAACACTCCCCTTCTATTCTGGTGCTGGAATTATAGACAATGTGCCACTGTGCACAACTTTTACATAGATGCTGGGGATCCAAGCTCAGGTTCTCATGCTCGTGTAACAAGCACTTTACCCACTAGGCCATTTTCACACACACACACATATGCTTTTCTTAAAAGAGGATGCCCAGGGCCAGGGAGATGGCTAGTGGGTAAAGCCCTTGCCTTACAAGTGTGTGAGCCAGATGCAGTAATGTAGGTCTGTAATCACAGCACTCCCTTGCTGACATGGGAGGCAGAGACAGGCAGATCTCCAGAAACTTGTGGCTGGCCTTGTATACAGCTGCCCCTGTCTCAAACAAGGTGGAAAATGAGGACCAACACCCAAAGCTGTTCCCTGAACACACACACACACACACACACACACACATACACACACACACACACACACACACACACACACACACAGAACATCATATATTTTTCACATATACCTGGATGTGGTGTCTCGAGGTATTACCAGATTTAAGGTTACAGTCTGCACACCAATAAGCAAGATTCAGCCACCCATCCTTGATAAGTCAATGAAAACAGTCAAATTAATAATGAAAGGCAGAGAGAAGAAGATTTGTTCAATGTATGCACATTGGGAAGAGGGACAAAGAGATCTGGTAACCACTCCCTCAAGTATGTCTTTCAGTCCCTGATAGGAGGTTTAGGTTTAAGCGGAGGGCCAGAGTATGCATATCTAAACTGTTCTGTTCAAGCAGTCAATTCCAGAAAGCAGGTTAAGGAGAGAGGGATGGCTTATTCTGGCTCATGGTGATAGGACAGCCAGGCAGCTAGCTGTCACAGGAAATCTGAAGTCAGGAAGCAGAGAGCAGATATGCAGTGGGATGGGGCTATAAAACCTCAAGGCCCGCCCCCTCCTAGTGAGGAACCTTCCTTTGGCAAGGTTCCTCCTGGTCTTGGCTCCTTCTAGATAGGGAGCACAGGAAGGAATATACAGACTAGTGTCAGGCAAGCTGGTTGAAATTGCCTGTTTCCTCATGTGTCCCGTGCAGCTAAGAGGGTCTATTTGTAACTGAAATTTTAGAGCAAAAGCTCTGAGCCCAGTAGCCTCAAAAGCTGGGCTCAGCCACGTGTCCCAGTATGATTGAAAAAGAGTGGCACTGAGCAGCTGAGAGGAGATGGCATCCTGTGTTAGGAAGAGGTACATATAAAGGGGTCCAGGACCCTCACAGGCATCCTTGGGTCACTGTAATGAGCTTTAGGCTTAAACAGAGGGAGACATTGGGGCAAGGCCCAAGAGATGTAACTAAGCAGTCCTGGCCAAGGTATGGTTTGGTTAACTGTTGACTCAACTCTGGTCTTGCAAGGTGGCCTAAGGGAGCTCTCATTGCTTTAGGGGACAGCTGGCTGTCCTGCTCCATGGTCGACCCCTGCCTTCCTTCAAGGCTGTCCTGTCTGTGAGACTTTGCTGCTCCTAGAATCCAAGGTGACTACTGGTTTAGGACCATGATTTATCTGTGTGCCTCCTCCCTGAAGGGGTCATGTAGACAGATACTCCTTGGGCGCCTAGCTCTCCGGTACAGAGTCAAGCAAGAGTCTGACCCACAGTAAGGAGACAGAAAAATGGAGGCAGAAATGGGCCTGAGGGAGGAGTCAACATGTTTTGGCAAAACAGTTTTTAAATGACTGTAACACAGGGCCATCTATAGTGGGATTACATGCCAAAAACGAGGTGTCAGGGTTCCAGTGGTAGCTCTCAGACTCTGAGGCAGATGGCAGGCTCACCGGAAGCTGTTCATTTCATAACCCCCCTTGGCTGCCTGCTGTCCTCAGCAGCCCTGCCTTCCTGATTGTCCTCAGCAGAGGCCATCTCTGTAGTACAGTGCTCACTGCCATCCGTCCTTCCTGACTCTCAGGAAGCCCAGGTGATTGGCCCAGTTATGAAAAATTGGTGAAGAGTCTGATAGTCCCCAGAACCTTCCCAGAAACTGCCTGCTGAGAGTCACTGGGTCCTGATAAATTAGTTGAGGAGCAAATGAGTGCCCTGGTTTCCAGGGGAGAAGACTGTGCTAATCTGAGACAGGAGCAGAGGAAATTGGTCTGGTTTGGGCTGGATATGTGGAGCTGGTCTTCAGGGACGGCTCTTCTGAGGGAGGAGGCCTACAGGATTTGGGGTCAATACAGACAGAGGTCTGGGTGCTGCCTGCCCTTCTGGGATGGGCAGGGCTGAGCGGAAAGGCTCGTGGGCTGGGGAGAACAGAGGCAATCAAACCAAACCAAACATGCATATTGGCCTCTTACTCCATGAAGCCAGAAGCCAGCTTCGCCGACTAGCTACTTGGCCATCTGAGCTTAAAGAGGACACAGGTATGATTCTCAGGGACCACTTCCTGTCAGTGTCTTCCAGACCTCCGCACTCCCAGGGCCAGCTCACCTGCCGGCACCTTGCCAGAACTCTAGCCCTACCTGCAGGCCGTTTCCTCTGCTGTCTCCTTTAAATTATTGTTATTATTACTATCGTTATGATTATTATTAGTGTGGTGTGTGTGTGAGGGCACACATGCTGTGATATGCCCGTGGAGGTCAGAAGACACCTATGTGAAGTTAGTTCTCTTGCTCCACCTTTATATAGTTTCTGGGGACTGAACTCGGGTTGCCATGCTTGCATGGCAAGCTGCTTTACCCACTGAGTCATCGTGCCCACCCCTGTCTAGTATCCTTCTTATCCTTCAGGTCTCACAGAGACCCTCCCTGTCCCCACAGTACACAGTGGCCACTGTCCATCCCTAGCCTGAGGCAGTCCCTATGATGTCACCCTGAATGGTTTTCTCCCCAGCACTGTCCCTCCCTTGATGACTTTGGCTGTGTTGCTGATCTGCTCTTCCTGCCTCCCAGCCTAGCACACTGGCTCCTAGGAACTGAGACCTGTCTGTTCTGTCTGTCTGTCTCTGCAGCATCATACTCAGGCTCAGTGGACCTTGCTGGAGGAATGAGGATGAGGATGGGTCTTTCCAGCATCCCAGGCTCTATCTCTATAATGTTCTGGAATTGTTTGCTGCACATCTCCCTCTGCTGCTCGCCTAGCTGGCTTTGTTACAGTTACCTGAACAGGAGGAGCTCAGAGCCCACAGGCCACTTAGCCAGCCATTCCTTCGGGACACTTTATGACTCCTCCTGAGCGCCTAATAACAGCCACATGTAAGAGTTTGGAGAAGAGTGTTAAGACCAGACAAGTGGGTAAATCATAGCTTTTAAAACCGGGCCAAACATGGATTTACACAATAGCCCGTGACAAACGCATTTTCGGGGAACGTGCTGGCAGCATTCATCCATTTTTCCAAAGGGCGTCGTCACAACACTGGGAGAAATAATGAGGGCTTTTTAGGATTCTAATCACTCCCCAGTGCTGTCAGCCTGGAGAATGAGACTGCCTGGCCATGCTCACAAGCACACTGCAGGTCTATTCTTGGTCCCAGATAGGCATCCTGCTCCCTGTCATGTCTAGTTTTTGTCCTTGTGTCTCCTGCCTCCTTCCTGCCCATATTTGATCGCAGGACAGTAGGACACAGAGGCTCCTGGGAACCCAGAGTCCAGAGTGTTCTCAATCAGCACCGGGTCTTTTCTCCTGTCACAGTGCCAGGGACCGGCAGTAGAGGGTCTTTCTGTAGATCCAGTTTTCCTAGTTCTTGTCTGGCCCCACCTGACTGTGGGCTCATCATCTATTCTGGACCAACCACCAGAGCATTTGAACCCTGCAGTAGCACCCAAGTGTCCACCATCCTATCAACTTGACTAGATTTTGGGTTACCTAGGAGACACATCTCTAAGTATACTGACAGGGGCACAGCCAGAGATTTAATAGAGACGGGGGAAGACTTAGCTGAGTAAAAACTGAGGAGGAGGAGGAGGACAAGGAGGAGGAGGAGGAAGAGGAGGAGGAGGAGGAGGAGGAGGAGGAGGAGGAGGAGGAGGAGGAGGAGGAGGAGGAGGAGGAGGAGGAGGAGAAGGCGGCCAGCGTGGGGCTGAGGTACCAGGGCGGGCTTCCTGGAGGAGGCCCAGCTGGACCTAATGCAGAGCAGGAGGGAAAGAAGAACAGCTGTGGTTCACTGCTCCCAGATCTGCAGGCCTCTGGGTTGGAATTCTCTAGAAGGGGCCTTTCAAAGTCTTCCTAGCATAGCAGGTGGAGCTGCATTCAGGGGCAGGTGGGGGTGGCGCCTGGGCAGGGGTGATGGAGAGTTTGGAGTGCTTGGGGATCCTACTCACTGGGTTTGAGGTCCAAGTGAGCCTTATGCCATCAACAGTAATGGAACACCGTCTCAAAGGCAGCTCCGACGAGGCTGTTAGACCCCGTTCCACTCATTAATCAGCACGGCCAGCAACACTGGCACAGTATCCCATCAACTAAGAACTGCAGGGTCCCTCCCTACACACGCCCACCTGAGCAGCAGCCTGGGAAAGAAAGACACCGCCGTGCTCACAAATGGGGAACCAGCCTCTCTCTCCCCTCGTCTGCCTCTGACACCCGTTTGCTTCCTCTAAATAAGCTTCAGGAGAAAACTTTACAGTGGCTTGAGGTCCCCAGTAGCTCGGTGCCATGACCTCAGGATGATTCTAGAAATCAGACATCTGCCAGGATGGAGCCATGCCTCCCGTCCTCCCCCGACCCCCTGCACAGCTCAGCTTTGTAGACCTGGAAGTTGAGTTGATGGTGACTGCTTGCCTTCTCTACAGCTGTGCTTTAATAAGGCCTTGGAAAATGCAGGCCCCGAGGATGGCCCCAGAGGCTTGGGGGAGACAGGGAACCTCTCTAAGTGTCTTGCCCTGTTGCCTCCCTTGCCAGAGTCTAGTATTCACCTCTGACTGAGACACATTCCCTATTCCTGGGGAGTCTGGACCTGCAGTGTCCCAGTAGTCCTTCATTATTTAACACGTTTATTGAGCACCTACTAAGTGGCAGTTTTTGCAGGGGTGATGATGGGGGTGATGAAGGAGAAGCTGGTTTGCATAGAGACCGGAAGTCCCGGCCCACCTGGGTTTCATGCAGTCAATGGGCATGCTCAGGCCAGTTTGCAGAGGAAGACTGGACTTCTTCACCTGGGCCTCGTCTAAGGAACAGAGCATGAGCAAGAAGAGCCTCCAAAGTACAAATGGGAGAGAAGGTTAACATGTCAATGTCCTTTAAAAAGGTACCATACACCCTATGGTCCAAGGCGTTGGGAGCTTTCCTGTCAGCTCACTAGCCACACCCTATCTCAGGAGTCTTTGCCTTTCTTAACAAACGGTCTCTGTGTCTATTTCTAGTCATGTGTCCCCAGTGGAATCCTTTGTCCCGAGCCTGGTGACACCTGCCTGGTGATGTTAGAAAGACACCATGGGTTGGGAAGAGCGCGTTTCTAAGAAGTGAAAAGAGTCGGAGCCTGAAGGACCCACCTTGGGATTGCAGACACAGTGAGAACCGTCACCACCCCATCCTGTGGGTGTCACCTCCTCTCTCCCCTGTCAAAAGAACCACAGGTGCCCTCGGCGGCTCCTCAGCAAGCGAACTGCACGTGGCAGAGGAGACCCGATAGGAAAGATGTCACGGGCTGGTTTGGTGAAGCGGCACTGTCTGAAGCCTGGGTGCCGAGATGCTGAGGTGGTACGACTGAGCCTCGCTGTGTGGAAAGCTTCAAGGAAAATTACAAACCCCGCTTATCAGCCTCTTCCCTCTCAGCAGCTCCCAGGCGGCCCGCCCCGCACTCCACTCGAAACACTCCCTGTTTATCTGAAGAAAGGGCCCTGGTTCACTTCTTTTCTTTTTTCCCCTCAGTTCTCTCTCCTCGGCTATAAGCTGCATGCAGAGTAGCCCGGTGCAGTGTGAGATGAAGGGTGATGTGCTGGAAACAACTCCTTCTCAAAAGACTCGATGAAGCTCCAGCACCACGCCCGCTCTGAGCCGAGCCTGGCAGCTCAGGGGCTGTGCTGAAGGCAGGCAGCGGGCATGGCTTAGCTGAGCTGGAGGAGGCGGGGATGAATGGCGGCAGCTCTGGCCAGGAGCACCGACTGGCTGGATCCTGAGTCTGCAGGCTCGGAATAGGATTGGGAAGGGGATGACAAGAGATCCAGACGCTCCTGCCCTTAGATTAGGTGAGAGAGGCCACCGTGAAGGGGCCACCAGGCTCTGCCACCACACTTGACCCCAAGGATAAGATTCCACAGAGAAAGAGGGAAAGGCCTAGCCAGGCTGTGCTCCCCTACGCCTCACCCTGGGACTCTGGGGTTCGCTGCCCCTGAGCCTGCCCTGACTACTAGAGCAGCTTGGCCCTCAGGAATACTGTGACATCTCTGTTCTGAATGTACATGAGCCTGGATCCCTACTTAAGGGTTACCCAAAGAAGCTCAGTGGCCCTCCCAAGGGCACACAGAAATGCCATAGTTACAGCTCTATGTCTAGGCCACAGTCAGGTGGGTGTGCATAGCCCGAGCCCCAGGCTCAGAACAGCACCACGGTTAGTCGCCAAGCTTCAGGGGTCCTGGGAGATCATGGTGGGGGGACAGCAATGTCAAAGCTGGCAGGGTCTCTCTTGCATCATCACTGCAGGGTGCAGCTTTGGCAGTGAACAATTCATGTGGGCCCGGAGACGGGCTCCTGAATCCCCGCTCTCAGAGGCCCCCACTTCTGGGAAGGGGCTCTCTGCTCCCTCCCACTCTGGGAGCTCTATTGGCCTCTGCCCTCCCCCCAGGCTGCCTTGGATCCTCCCTTCCTCCTGGGAAGTCCCTTGTTCCTGGCTGGCCTTGGAGAGGGCAAAGTCAAAGCCCTCTGTGTTTGACCTGGAGGTTAGAAACTCAGGCTCAGCCATCTATGCATGGAACAGAACACAAAGTAGCTCATCTCTACTGGCCTTGGCACTGCTTTGAACCAGGCTGATGGAAGGCCTCTCCCACTGCCCCTGGGGTGCTAGAAATAAAATCCGAGGTAGAAGGACCCCATCAGTATCACACAAAGAACACAGGTAACATAGGGGTTCTATGCCCTTCTATGCCACAGCCCTGGCTCCTGCAAGGCCCTGGGGGCCCAGGGGAGGCCAGGGCAGGAAGACAGAGAGGCGGGTGCTGCCTCCCCGGCTCCTTCTTATAGAGTCAGACCGGTGAGGCTGCCTCAGCTCACTTGAGGCCTCTCTCCCAGTGAAACATTCATGGTTCCTCTGACTCTGGCCACCTGGCTAAGGTGACCAATCACATCTGTCTTCCTTCCACCTGGTGTTAGTGATGATGCCTGGGAGTCACGCTGCTAGGACCTAGCACACAGTAGGCTCTGAACTGGCAGAGTTGTATACAGCAGCTGCTCATGGAATGGCACCTGTGACCTCTGCCCTGGTGCTTGGCAGATGGGTGCTGTGTGTTGCCAAAGGGTCTGTGTCTCCTGCATGACTGTGATCTGCTGTTCCATCTGATCTGCCTCCCCATTTGATGGGTCTTCCCCATCTGACTGTGATCGCCAGCATGGGAACAAGGCCGATCTTCCTCTCTGTGCCCAGAGCTGCACATGGCTGGCCCTCTGTGGCAACACCTCCTGAGTCACTCGAAACTGACATCCCAGAGAGCAAGGAGGCACCTTGTGGTCATTATCCAGCAGCCATCTGGCCTTGGACCTCTGGAACATCTGTCACAGTGCACCTGTCTCAGCAGGACAGAGATTTCTCAGCAGCAGAGGGAGCGGAGTCCAGGTCATTTCAATGGGAACACAGGGGTCGTCTCTGCTGAGGACAGGGAAGGGCTGAGAAGGGCAGGGACACTCAGGGAGGATCAATCCAGGCTTTCCAGATCCTTGCCTTAGGCTTGGACTTGGGTACTGAGAAGCCACTGGCCTCCAGGGCATGAAGAGGCAGCTCGCAGCAGGCATGCCTTCCTGAATGGCACGCCATCAGGGAATGTGGGCAGCTGAAACCACTCTCCTTTAATCTCACTCTCAGAAGTTTGCGGAGAGCTGGGCTGTGAACTGCAGCCTGAACGTGTGAGGAAACACTTTAAGCAACAGGAAAATGTATGTGGTGTCCATCTCTTCGCATGAGCCAATGGATGGGTCAGCCCACTGAGTTCCTGTGAGCTGGGCCCTGGCAGGAAGCCTAGCCTCCCTAGTAAGGATGTGATCCTGAACCTACCATGAAACTCAGGCCTCAGAGAACCCCCAGCCTGCCATCTCTCACCTAGATGGGTTCTACCTCAAAACTCATACCTCCAAAGTTCCCAGCAATCACTAGACCCTGTTCCCATGACCTACATTGATGACGTGTGAGAGGCTTGTTTTTTGAAATTTTTATTTTTAATTATGTGCAGAGGGAAGGCCTGTGCATGTGAGCACAGGTCCAGGAGGTCAGAGGTATCAGATCCTCTGGAGTTAGAGTTACAGGCAGTTGTGAGCCACCTGATGTGCTGGGAATAAAACTCAGGTTCTCCGCAAGAGCAGTATGTGTGCCTAACTGCTGAGCCCGCTCTCCAGCCCCACAGAAGCATTCTTAGGAAAGTCCTCATTGAGCCAGGTGTGCTGGCACTTGGGAGGTAGAGGCATGAGGATCAAGAGTTCAAGGTCATCCTCAGTTATAAAGCGAGTTGAGTTCATTCGGGCCAGCCAGGGATATATAGGACTCCATCAAAAGAGAAAGGGGAGAGGGAGCTAATTTTAAAAAGAAAGCAAAAATACCTGAATGAATAGACGCAAACAGAAGTTCACAGCGTTCTCTGCTGCCTGCCGAGTGGACTTCAACACAGCCCTTGTGCTATGGAGGGACTGGCGGAGAGCGTTTCCTGAGTCCTGATTGGAATCACAACCCCAGGGTCCTGGGAAGAAACTGTAATGGGCTCCTGTTGAAAAGAGGAGAATAAAGGCATGGAGTCTGTCAGTTTGACATTGCTAGTGGCTCTTGGAAGGGCCTTTCACCATGAAATCGTGTTGTTCTTGCTATTGGTTCAATTTTCCTTGCTTTCCTGGAATGATTGTGAGGCTCTCTGGGCCGTGATTGGAGTTGTCTTAACTGTAGGACTCCCCGTGTCAGCCATGCAGTGCAGTCTGCTGCATGCAATGTCCCTCCGATTCTGTTACATAAGAAACCTTTGTTCCTGGAAGCATCGTTCCTACAGCCCAGAACTTGTGCCCCACTGAATCCTATTTCGGAAACACTGGCCTTTAAAACTCAGTGCGATTTGTCAGGGAGCTGTTCCAGCACAGGCTGGGCACTCTGTTCCGGTACCAGCATTGCAAGGTGTGAGCTGGGCTCTTGGGCCAAGTTGTGAGCTGTGTGTCCCACTCTGCTGCTCCTATGTCATGTGGGGTAGCCAGTCTCCCCACTGAGAAAGGTGATGATGGAGCTTTGTGTCCTTGTGTTTCTGACTGAAGCTTACCCAGCAGGACAGTCAGGCCATGTCCTCGGGTTTCTCCCTTGGCCCTTGTTCCCAGATGTAGTACTTTCTTAAGAAAGCATTGGGCCAGGCTGGAGAGGTGCTCTTGCAGAGGACCCAGGTTCAATTTCCAGCACCCACATGGTGGCTAACAACCATGTGTAACTACAATTCCAGGGGCATCTGACCTCCAAGGGCATTTGCATGACATGGGTGAACTTACATGCATGCAGGCAATACATTTATACACATAAAATAAAATAATAAATAAATTTTAACAAAGAAAGCCTTGGGCCCCTAAGATGGCCTGATAGATAAAGGTGCTTGCCACCAAGTCTGAGGATCCAAGTTTCATCCCCAGAACATGAACACTGTGGAAGGAGAGGACCGGCTCCTCCAAGTTGTCCTGTTCAGTGACTCCTGCACCACACTACTGGAATATGGGGACAGGAGGTGGCTTTTTTGTGGTGGTCCTGCAGGAAGAGGAGGGGGCTGGCTGGGTTCCCAGGCTTGGGTGATAGCCATAGAGGAGAAGCTGGCCTGAGTGCAGGTGCCCAGCTCAAGTAAGAGCAGGAGGTGCTGGGAGGGAGGCTGGCTACCCTGGGCCGGGGGCGGGGGGCTGCGCTGGTGACTGACCAGGGCCCCGAGGCTGAGCCCTGCTTTGGCACTGCCGGGCAGATCACCTCAGGAAGCCCAGGCTCCTGCTCCAGGAGGAGTCAGCATCCTGCTGCCAGCCGCAGCAGCGTCTCCTCCTCGCCATGTCTGGAGGAGTGCGTGCGCAGGGAGTGGAGCAGCTTCTCTCTGGGCACTGCTCGGTTTCAGTCCATCTCCACTGAGAGGTTCACTCGGTGAACGGAAACACTCCTAGTCACTTGAAACTTGGGAGCTCAAGTGGAGTCTGACATTTTTCTCTCCTCCAGCACCTGGCGGAGTCCCAGGGGATGCAGCTCCGAGGCTGAGGAGTTCAGCCAGTAGAGGGCGACATTGGACCAGCAAATTCCTGGTTTCTGGTCCTGGTCCCCCTCCCTCCTGCGTCCATCTCCACTTTGACCTTGATGTCAGCATAACCCTATGAAATAAGGGTCACCAGTGACAGGGAGATGGGTTTGATAGACTTTCCAGGATGCCTATCTTGTTAGCTTTTGACCATTTCTCTGTTCTTATAAAGAAGATGAATCAGCCCCTGACCTGTCCTAACCACATTGTCCTCTGACAGAGGCTTTTGCCAGCCATTGATTTCTGGGGGGCTAGATAATTGGTATGTTTCAAAACCACACCTAGGACAAGCCACAGCCTAGGAGAAAACTGTATCTCTGATAAAGGTCTTGTATCCAGAATATATAAAGAGCCCTCTGAAGACAATAATAATAAAAGAAAAGTTTACTGTGAAAGATCTTCTTCAAAGAGATATTTAATCAAGGGTGAGAGACAGTGACAGGAGATGTCCAGCATCTTTAGCCATTAAAAGTAGAGCCACGGTGGCCTGCACGTCCCTGTTCCCAGGAGGGATTCATTACCCACAATGCTGCATACTGTTCGAGGATGAATAACCACAGTTCCCTTGCATTGCCATTAGGAATGAGGGAGCTCAGAGGAGCTTGGGGGGTGGTCAGTCGGGCAGTTTCTGAATTTAGCCCACAGCAACATCTGATCTGGGCATTCTGATAGCAGCCTTTACCTAGCAGAGACGACAGCCTGTCCTTACAGAGGCTTGTGCACAAACCCTCCTGGCAACTGTGTTTATAACAGATGTAATCAGGAAACAATTGCAATACCTTTCCACAGATGAGGTATTTCAGAGAATGTGATAGAGCCATATAGCAGAATATTCCAGCGATAAAGAGAAGGAGCTACCTGACTGCGATGAGACTCAGTATGAAGACGCCAGACACAGGAAAGCATACGCCTCCTGAGCCTGCTAGATGAAATTTGGGAAATGTAAAGGGACTGACAGTGTGAGGAAAGCAGACTGCCTACTGTCTAAGGCAGAGAAGGAAGGGGAGGGGCCCTGAGGGAAGGGGCTGCCCCAGGGCATGAGGATGTGTGGGGGTGGGCACGTTTATTATTGCAGTTGTTGTGCTGAGTTCATAGCAGTATACATTTGTCAAGCTCAACAGCCTGATTTGCTGTTAGGCAGTTTATTATATGTCCGTGATAAGGAAATAAAGCTGTTTACCACCTCCAAGGGTCTTTTGTTTTGTTTTGAGACAGGATCTCCCTGTAGTCCCAGCTGGCCTGGGACTCACTCTATAGACCAAGTTGGTCTAGAACTTGCAGTGATCTCATACCTCTGCTTCCAAAGTGCTGGGATTGCAGGTGTGAGCTACCATGCCCTGCTCTGCACTGGGTTTTAATGGTAGGAATGAGTGGGCCAGAAGAACAACACAGGACTGCAAAAGGATGAGGAAGAACACAAGTAGGCAGACCCGGGGAGCTCAGTGCTGGACGCTCAGCCCACCTTCAGTGTAGCCGGAGCCCACGGTGGGATGCGGAGGGGAATGTGAAGGAGAAAAGGCCTAGCCTACATCCCTAAGTGCTTGAATGCCATATAAGGCACTTTTTAGGACACAGAGGACCAGCGCAGGCTTCAGTAAGACTGGCCATTCATTACTATCTTTCTAAGAGACCAGAGTGGAAGACAGACTGGTGTCTCCCAGTGGAGACTGGGCCATGTGGTACAGCTGAGCGAGGCTAGTGTCCTGAGCTCTGCCTACAGAGCCATTTGGAAGGGGACGCCCCTAGAGGACGCAGGCCATAACTGATGCTTCCTTTCTAGAATTTTCCCCATTGTTAGACTCTGCCTCAGATCTGCCACAGACAGGACTCCTGACCTGGGCTGACTTTACAACCCCTCTCCATAGTCAATTCATTTAAAATTTCCATCTGTTTCTAATGGTTTGCAAATCTGCATACACTGGACAATCTTTTCAGTCTGTGCAGGAGGCGAGAGCCTCCTGGGAAGCCTGCAAGGTTATGTACTGATAAGAGCCCCAGGCTTCCTCCTGCGTTACTGCGCGTTGATTACAAGGAGTCAACACACATCTCTTTATAATAAATCCACATTTAATTAACATGATGGCCTGATTCAGGGTGAATGATATGCTTGCTGACATGGGGAGGAGAGACAGCAAAAAGGTGTGATTGACGGGGAACAGAAGAGTTTCACAGCTGTGCCTGCCCACAGGGCCTCTCCATTCCCATGAGTCAGAACACCCCTGAAAGGCATCCACTGGCTAGGCTCAACTAAAACCCTGGGGGTTTCCTCTTCCATAAAGTGAGCATGGTCATGTGGACAGCCAGGTCTTTGCTTTCAGATTCACTAGGAGACCTTCTACCTCCTGCATTGTTCCCACCCCAGCCTGAAGCCTGGGTACACAAAGAACCCTTCTCAGTCCCTTCGGTGGGCAGGAGGGTGGGACCCATCTTTTGGGACTCCCTGAAACCCAGTCACAAGACTTCTAGGAGCATCAAGTTTAGAATAGAGCCCTGGGTCAATGTCTCTACAAGGAAGAGGCATTGAAGCCTGCAGTTCCATGAGCAAAGAAGTCTCTAGAGTTGAGGCATGTCATGTCTACTCTGCAGCATGAATTCCAGCATCCAAGCACAAAAGCTACATCTACATGGCCCTCAGTTTCCTCTTCTGTAAAACAGGAGCACTGCACCCCTGATGGCTGTTGGGGCTGAAGGTGGTGGTTGAACTGAAGCAGGCTGGGAAGCTGGCAGAGCCCTGCTGAGTGTGCCAGGAGCCTGGCCAAGCAAGGAGTTCAGTTCTCTCTTTGAAACTCACCTTTGTGAGGGTTGGGGAGACGGCTCAGTGGGTAAAGCACTTTCCACACGAGTGTGAAGATACCCAACACCCATGTAAAAATTTGGAGCATGGTCACCAGTGTGTGTGTGTGTGTGTGTGAGAGAGAGAGAGAGAGAGAGAGAGAGTGTGAGGGTGTGAGCGTGTGTGTGTGCGTGTGTGTAGCCAGTGATGGGGAAGGGGCGGGCAGGTTTACTGGCCGTCCAACCTAGCAAATCTGTGAGCTCTGGGTTCAGTGAAGAGACACTCAAAAAATTAGATGGAATGGTTAAAAGCACTGGCTGCTCTTGTAGAAGACCCAGGTTCTCTTCCCAGAACCCACATGGTGGCTAACAACCATCAGAAGCTCCAGTTCCAGGGGATCCAGTGCCCTCTTCTGGCCCCCACAGGTATTGCACACTGTAGTACACTTACATCCATGCAGGCAAAAACACCCATACACATAAAATCAAAATAAATAAACTATGCTTAAATAAAGTATTTCTAAATATTTTATTATTTTTCTTTTTGTGCATATGAATGTTTGCCTGTATGCATGTAAGTGCACCATGTGCCTGCAGTGCCCGGCAGAAATAAGAGGGTGTTAGCTCCTCTAGAACTGGAGTTGCAGATGGTTGTTAGCAGCCATGTGGGTGCTGGGAACTGAACCCAGGTCCCCTGCAAGAGTAGCCAGTGCTCTTGACCACTGAGCCATCTCTCCAGCCCCAAATAAAGTGTTTCTTAGAACAATTAGGTGGACAGTGATTAAGAAAGACACCCAATGCCAACTTCTGGCCTTCATACATATGTGCACACATGTACGCATGCATTCCCACACACATGCACAGGTACACACGAACATACAGACTGCAACATGCACACACACACACACACACACACTTTAAGCTTCTGTATAATGTGGGGCAGAAGGAGCCGTGAGGAAGGAGCTGGAGGAACTGGTGACTGCTCACCTCTGTCCCCGCCTGGCTTTGTACCTTGAGTGAGCCACAGCACCTGCCTGACCCTCTGTCTTTAACACAGAGGCATTTTGTTCCTCCTAAGCCAGATCCTTGGCAGGGCCCAATGAGGGGCAGGAAACACCCCTAGCAGGAAGGTGGGGCCAGGTACTCTCCTGGTTACTCAGTGCACTTGGGATCCACACAGAGAAGGCGCTCTGCTTGGAAGTGTCTAGGCTCCCCAGGGGCCTGGTGGGGCTGCAACATTTCATCCCCCGACACGTTTCTGTAAAATTAATTGCATCAGCGGTTCATGGCATCCTTTAATTGCAAAACTAGTTAACCTTAACACGCTGCCGGAAGGCAGGGCTCCGGCTGACTCTGTAGGTCCTGCCTTTTGCCGTGGGTCCTACAGCCTAAGGGAAGTCCCACCTTTTCCCACTGACTGGCCACAGGACCTTTGTGGGACAGGGGTGTGTCAAGGACAAGGTCTGGATCATCAGAGAGGCAGATCCTGGGCAAAATCCCAACTGCATCTTCTGAGCACAAGTGTGCCCTGTCTGTGGGCCAGGTGGAGGAGGGGATGTTCCCTAGGGATGGGCAGAGGGACCCACCATCAACATCTTCCTCACCCTGGCTCTGTGCTGGGTGCTCAGTGCATGACTGGAGATGGTATCTTTGTTCATTTTATTCCTCAGTGCATCATGGACTCCAAGAAAGCATGCTGCCACAGGTACCAACTGCTGTGTGCCCAGGGACTAGCAGGGCACCTGGTATGCAGTAGGTGCTCAGTGGGAATGAATGAATGACTCAGTTTCTTGGAAGGAACGTTCACAGGGCGAACTCTGGGGGGGTGGGGTGGAATATGGGATAAGAAGTCAGGCCGGCTGTTTGCTCTCCACCACCCACCCGGAGTAGCACTGAGATGGGCCGGACACCCACCCCACCCACTGCCAAGGCTCCTACACCTTGGTGACTCCAGCCGAACTCCCGGAGCCCACAGAGATCTGAGAAAGGAACTGACTTTTACAACTTCTTGAATAGATAAGATTCCTGACCCAAAATTCACAAACATCTGTAAAAAACGGATTCCTTTCTGGCCAAAAGTTTATCTCAAACATCAATCAGATGTCACAGGAACACTCCCTCCCATAAAAAGGCCTAACTGACCAGTGAGGGGGCTAATGGCTGATCTCTCTCTCCCAGGGAGTTAGCTTCTTGCACGCTCCCTCAGGGAGCGTCTCCATCCCAATCTGGAGCCAGGCATGGCAGCCCAGTTCCCCAGCCGGAGCCCCCAAGATGAGGGGGCTCCCAAGGAAGATGGGGAAGCTAGCCCCAGGGCTAGTATTTTCTCCACTCCCAGGAGAAAGCTAGTCCCCGGCTGGTTTTCTCTCTTTCCTGACTGGGGAAGCCAGTCCTGTGCCCTTAATAAACCGGTCCAGTTAACTCCCAGTGCTCTGGTCTGTTCCTCTTTTTGGTCTCTAGAACCAAAAACCTTACACCATGCACACCCTTTCCTGACCCCTCCACCTGGGGAGCCGAGCATACCTTCTCTGGGAATGACAGAGACATACGACACATGTGCCTCTGAGGCTGTGGAGGAAGGGTTAGGCACGCAGCCCCACAGCCCAGGTGAGGCACGGTCCAGATGGAAGCAGGAGTTCCAGGTTCACCCAGGAAGAAGGCAGCTGCAGAAATGGCAGGGAGGGACAGGGGGAAAATGGCTCCTCTTCCTCCTTCTGGACGGACCCTCCTCCTCTGCTCTATGGTTGCACAGCCCTGTGTCTGCCTTCCCCTGAAGATAAAAGGGTGGATGAGCTTCCAGACCACACTCTACATCAAACTTTCTGGCCTCCTTTCATGCCCTACCCTGCAACACCATACAGCCCAACACACATAGAGAACCCTAGGGAACCTCCACAGGGTGTCAGAGGCACAGGCCAAGGCTGATGGGGGAGGGGCAGCAAGTCCTCTCTCAGCTGTGTCCTCACCCTCCTCCTTCAAGCCCTGCAAGTCATTTAACTTCTCTGTCCCTCATTTTTCTCATCTGTAAAGTGGGGACAGTGAGGCTTTTACCACAGGGGCATTATGAAATTGAAGGAACTACCAAGACAGGAAGTGCTCAGGCGGGCAGATGTGTGTGCACTGCCATCCTCATCGTTGTCCCCATCAGCTGGTCCTTTTCTCTGCACCCGCTGAAATATTATGTAATTGGGACCTTATCTGTGCTCAATGCTCCTCTATTGGAGCCGTTTCATCATCGGAGTTTCCCCACGCCATTGAAAATTCCTCAAAAGCATGATGTTAATAGCTCCGTAATTACACCTCATTTAGATGTGCCATCATTTACCCACCGTCCTCAGCTGTCAGATCCTGGAGGTTGTAGCCCCCCCGCCCCCGCCCCGGCACACACATTGTCAATGATGAGCATTTACCTTTGGCTTGCTCGAGTCTCTGCCCACATCCACAATGAGATCAGGGCAGGGTGGGCTGAGGCCTTTCTCAGACTCAGGACCTCTATCAGCCCATTGGTTTCCCAGAGTTGCCCCATCCCCTCCATCAGCACCCATGAGGGAACCTGTCTCCTACCAGAAACTCGCCAGAGTTCCTGCCTCCCAAGGGCACCATCATCCGAATAGATCTCTGGAGTCCATCATGGAAAGACAGAAACTAGGAGCCTTGGGTAGGATCGTTTACTGAAAGGCTGAGGGGTCACCAGCACAGGGATGGAGCCCACTTTCTGCCCCCAGGCCAGGACAGCAGTGAACCATCACAGCCGGGCTTTAGAGAAGAGGAGGCTGCTTTGGGAAAGAAGGGAGTAAGGAAGGAGGTCAGAGGAAAGGGTCAGTCTCAGGCTCCACCCCCTTACCTCGGTCTCATCTCCTCAGCAGCTCTGAAAATCCTTGAATCCCCAGAGGCTGGGTGGCTCTCAACTTTCAGCCTGCAGGAGAACCCTGGCAAACCCCATTGACACCAGACCTCATGTTCTCTGTCTGTAAAAGGTGATGGTTGGGGCAGCTCAGAGTTCCCTGCTTCCCTGAGCATTAGAACACCTTGAAGTGGGATAGGACTCTTAAAAGTACAAACAGGCCCAAATCAGAGGATTTGTGGACCTGAGGCTGTATAACATTGTGCCATTCTTAAGAAATAAAGCTTTAAAAAAAAAAAAAAAGAAAGAAAGAAAAGTCGAGTCTCGGGAGTCTGACAGCCCTGGGCTCCAGATCCTGAGTCCTGAGGCCTTTCTCAGACTCAGGACCTCTATCAGCCCATTGGTTTCCCAGAGTTGCCCCATCCCCTCCATCAGCACCCATGAGGGAACCTGTCTCCTACCAGAAACTCGCCAGAGTTCCTGCCTCCCAAGGGCACCATCATCCGAATAGATCTCTGGAGTCCATCATGGAAAGACAGAAACTAGGAGCCTTGGGTAGGATCGTTTACTGAAAGGCTGAGGGGTCACCAGCACAGGGATGGAGCCCACTTTCTGCCCCCAGGCCAGGACAGCAGTGAACCATCACAGCCGGGCTTTAGAGAAGAGGAGGCTGCTTTGGGAAAGAAGGGAGTAAGGAAGGAGGTCAGAGGAAAGGGTCAGTCTCAGGCTCCACCCCCTTACCTCGGTCTCATCTCCTCAGCAGCTCTGAAAATCCTTGAATCCCCAGAGGCTGGGTGGCTCTCAACTTTCAGCCTGCAGGAGAACCCTGGCAAACCCCATTGACACCAGACCTCATGTTCTCTGTCTGTAAAAGGTGATGGTTGGGGCAGCTCAGAGTTCCCTGCTTCCCTGAGCATTAGAACACCTTGAAGTGGGATAGGACTCTTAAAAGTACAAACAGGCCCAAATCAGAGGATTTGTGGACCTGAGGCTGTATAACATTGTGCCATTCTTAAGAAATAAAGCTTTAAAAAAAAAAAAAAAGAAAGAAAGAAAAGTCGAGTCTCGGGAGTCTGACAGCCCTGGGCTCCAGATCCTGAGTCCACATTTCTCCTACTGTATGACCTTGAGCAAGTGCCTACCCCTCTCTGAGCATCTCTAATTACCCAGGGTGATCATAGAACCTTCTGAATAGAATGTGAAAGGATGCATTCAGTCAATGACTCTAACGTGTTGACTCAGTGCTGGGTGCCCAGTGGAGCCCAGGGACTGGAAGGGACTGACAGCCACTGTCAGTGTCGTTTGTATCTGCCTTTCAGAGGCCACAGGAGCTGTTCGTCTGCTTCCTCTTGCTGGGCTTCATCAATCTCCCTCTTCTGCCCCCACCTAACAAACAACTCCTCTTAAAAAGCCATTCAGAGGATGGAGGGCCCAGTGTCCTCTGCAGGGCAGATTCTTAGAGAGCAGAGAAGTGGAGACAGCCTGTTCACCTGGAAGTCTGCGCGGGGAAGAACTGGACTCCTGTGCTGTGCCTTTCCGGCTCTGCATCAGCCCCTCCTGCCTTCCTGCAGTCTTCTGTCTTCCAGAGGGCCTGCCCATTGTCCCTCAGGACACCCCGCACATCGTTGTCCAGGACAGGCAGCAGCCAGGGCCCTCCTGACCCCACTCTACTTCAGTGAAGTCGTGTCCCTCCCCACTGTGATGGCGGCTCCCTCTTTCTGGGGAAGAACTGTCTTCTAAGGTGGCTCCCAGTACAAGCATGAGGCCAAAAGATGGCTACTCTGAGGAAAGATGTGTGCAAAGTTGGGGTAGATGAGACGCTCTGGGGAGGGGTCATGAGCCCCCCAACACTGGAGGAGTGATCAGAAGACAGACAAGCACTCCACAGACAGGCCTGGAGGGAAGCACGGCTGGGAGGTCTGGGTGGAGCCCTGTCCACGGGTCCTTCAAGGTGTCTGACCTGCAGCCTTGGTTTCTTTCATCTGGAAAACGAGGCAAAATAACAGTCTCTATTTTCCAGGGTTGTCATGGAGACAAAAGGACATAATGTGTACACAGCACTGAGTGCAGATCTCATATTACCATACGCAGGAGGAGGCAGCCAAGATTTTGACACTCAGGCAATTTAAGATCTGAAATTTCTATGATTTTCAAAACCCAAGTCTCAAATTCAGTGATTCAATTATCCTAAGATGCTAAGACTTCATCAGGCGCTATGACTGCAGCAGTGTGGTCTGTCCCTCATCCGAGGCTCCACAGGGACCCAGAGCGATGGGCTCCGTCATCTTCTTCGTCCCCCTAGCAGTACTGTCCCAGCCCTAGGCTGTGTACCCAGCATGCACCTGGCTCTCTCCTCCTTCTTTATTCCCTCTAGCCAACCAACCACTCCTCTGGGCCTTCTAGCGTGAGAATCTCAAGCTCAAATTTGGCTTTCCAGGCCATTAGGAGAATGTGTTTGGCTGGGTAGAGTGTACAAGGTATGAGAGGTTTGAATTGTGGCTTTTAATAATTAGTCCCCAGCCCGTGGTCTCCCCTGGCTTGTGTGGACCAGTCCTTGGCCCCTGGATCAGTCTTTCAACAAAACTTTAAGTCACCATCCTGGGCACACCCCCCGGGGCGCAGTAATCCCAGGGACCAGACTACTGAGGGATGCACAGGGTGCCTCTTGGGATTCACGAGTCAATTGAGATATTGTGATCTGTCCTGTCAGGTAGACAATGATCTGGGAAAGCAGTGGGGAATGCCCCAGACAGGGAGAGCTGGCTGGAGGATCCCCAGTGGCAAGGTGATACTGGACAGAAGGAATAGTCAGTGCAAAGGCCCTGAGAACAGCTTTGGGTTTGCAGCCCAGCCAGCTCCCTCTGTCAGAGGCCTCCTCATCCAGTCTCCCATCCTGCTGACCTGATCTGGCAGCTGCAGCCACTCCTGCATCCCACCACGACAAACCCCACTTCTCCCAAGCCCCTAGGCCTGCACTGTTCCTCCTGCGGAGATGCTTCTCTGCTCTCCCCCCAAGTCTGCTGGCTCTTGCTTATGCTTCGAGCTCTCTAGCATGCCTCATCTGGCTCTCCAGATCTCTCTGTCCCCTAGTTTCCCCAAGGCCTCCTCCATCAGGATAAATGCTGAGGCTTCCCAATTAACTGTTGCCGTTCCCTAAGCATGCTGGGCCCAACCCTGCCTGGGCCTTTGCATAGGCTTTTGTCTAGAAGCTTCAGACATTCCCATGACCCACCTCTGCTCACAGGTCACCTCCTCAGAGATGCCCCTGAATGCCCCATCCTCGTCTGTCTTCTTGCCCTTCATGACACACTAGGCTGTTTGTGAATCGCCTGTCCCCCTGCCACCACACACCACTTGGATGTTCACAGCGGGAAGCCCCAGAGCCCAGCAGAGGGATCTGCAGGTTCAGGAAATAGAAAGCTGATGAAGAAATACAATAAATCAAGGGAGATCACTTGGGCCCCCCTCAGAACTGTAGCCCACAGGCCTGCTGCAGAGGGGAGGTAGGGACAGAGAGCAAGTTCCTGCTCAGAGCAGGGTCAGCAAGTCCAGGAGTCTGGTGGCAGGTTTCAGGGAGCCTAACGGCCCCTCTGTCCTGCCTAGCCGCCCTGGCTTGTGGAGTTTGACAGCTGGCCAAGCAGGGGAGGGTGTACAGCCCTGGGAGCCACTGCAGTGCCCACACCTGTCTCCAGCCAGGGCCATCTCAGCACCAGCAGCTGGCAGAGAGGGCTGACAGTTTCTCTCCTAGCTCACACCCCCGCCCCCTTTCTTCTGGAGGCACTCTAAGCAGTCATCTAGGAAATGTCCCCTGTGGCCCTCTGAAATGGCTGTGGCCAGTGTGTGGGCTTGGCTGGGAGACATCCAAATCACTAGTAGCATCTAGCCTCTTCACTGTCCTGAAACCTGAGCCCTGAGCCCACCGCATCCAGACACCCTCATTCTCAGGCCAGAAACAGCAGCTCCATGCTCAGCACCTCAGCGGGAACCTGGGGATGTGTGGGCCGCTGACTTCTAACCTTTCCACAGCACTCAGAACGTCCAGTCACCCAGCCCACTGGCCTGCCTCCCACCCCTCCTCCCTGTGCATCTCCCACACCTCCAGCCTTCTTTAATCCTCCACCCATCTCTTTCCCCCCAGGGCCTTTGCACATGCTGTCTCTCCTCCCTAACTCCAGCCCCTTGCCCCACTCTTTAGGTCTCAATTCCAGCTCCCTTTTGTGAGTTAGTCGCTCTCATTAGCCTCCTATATGAGGAATACTGGACCCCATCTTGAGGTGTTTATGAAATTTTTCCTTCAAGGACTTCGTTCCATCCTTGACTTAGTGCCCCAACATTGTGGATACACTGGCTTGAATATTTAGTCTCTGCACCCAGGATACACCTGCCACTCAGTAGGCGCTCAGCAAAGATCTGGGCGGAGAGGAGAGGAGGACCTTGAAAACAGAAAGGCCCCCGCAGTACATAGAACCGCAACAGCTCGGAGTGCGGCTGACAGCTTCACGCGGGTGGGTGGTGCGGGGCTTGTTTTTATTTTGTTTTATGTTTTATAACACACTGTTTAATCGGAGCCGGTAATTACAGCTCCTGGTTCTGGCCTGGGCCTCCGTGGTGAGGCCCCCAGGGCAGGAAGCATTTCCTATTGAGCTAGCTGAGTTAGTGCAGAGCGCCCCGGGGAGCTGGATCTGCTGAGTGTGGGGTTTAATTCTCAGCGAAGCTAATTAGAACTGCCAGCAGCCGGGCCTGGGGCTGCAGCAGGGAGGAGAGGTGGAACTTCCCTCCTGCAAGGCTCGCATTGGTCCTCCCCTCCGAAGCTTGAGCCTCCAGGGAGGGGCAGAGCCTTCTCCGAAGCCCCTGTTCAACGCCCCCTGGAGGCAGAGTGCAACCAAAACCCGGCCCACCTCCCCTGGAGAGGGACTCCCGCCTTCCCCCACTTCCTCATCCCAAGCCTCAGTCTCCTCACCTGTAAATGGGGAACATGGTCACTGCCTCCCTCCCAGGGCCTGTGATGGTCAGGAATCTCGCAGACAGCACTCTATCAGTCGGAGGTCTGGCATACAGCAGGCACATCCTTCTGTTTCTCCCCATGACCTTTCTTTGAGCCGGGGGTTCCTTCCTCAAACCTTCAACTAAGTATTCTGGGGGAATCTCACAGGAAAGAAAGAAGGGGCTCCTCTGGAAGGATGGTGGAGGGAGACCTTGCTAAGGGGACACTTGATTAGAGACTTGGATGAAGTCAAGGAGTGATGTACAGGTGTGTGTGTGGGGGGGGGACTAACAGGCACAGGAAGTGTCTGTGCAAAGGCCCCTGTGTGCTTGGTGTGTTTAAAGAGCCAGAAGACGCCTACTTGGCTGGAGTAGAGTGATGAGGGGATCTAAAATCGGCGTGGAGAGGTGGGCCGAGTCTCCACCCTCTTCTTGGGTTTCTGTCTCCTCCTCCCACAATGCCCTCCTTCCATTCTTCCTTTCTCCTCCTTCCCGTCTTCTTCCTCCCTCCCATTCTTTCAAGATGAGCAGTGGGTCACGTTTGTTTGACCCAGGATTATAAAGGCAGCCAGGAGAGAGGAGGTGGGAGGTGATACCTGCCTCAAGACCCTCCCACACAACCACAGACCGACAGGCCTTGTGGCCTTGGGCCCTGGCCCAGCCTAGTGGGAGGGGAGAGCCCTCCATCAGCCACAGGCTCAGTTCTGGGCATGGCGCCAGGGCCTCTGAGCTCTAAAGGGCCTCAGAAAATGTTTAAGGCCAGGAAAACAATTTATTTGGCTTCAAAATAAAAAGGGAAACTGTGAAGTTGAAACTGATAAATGTTTAATCAAATGTCTACAAAGCATAACATCATCAAGCGGTCACTTTGCACTCCAAGTCGGCTTTTGAAGAGTTACATATAATTGGAATTTAATGTGGGCTCTGGGGGCATCTTAATGTGCTGATGGGGGAGGAGCTTCTAAAAGCTAGAGATGGAGGCTGGGCGGGGCTTGAAGAGCCCAGAGTGAGTGTTGGGGGAGGGAAGAAAGGAAGTGAGGGAGGGAACGGAGGAGCGGCTCTGGAAACACTGAAAAGGGAGGGCTGGAAGGATGCTTTGACCCAACTTCTGCAGCGGGAGGAGGGCATTCCCGGCAGGATAGACATCACCTGTCGCTTGGCGACATCAGGCTGGCTCTCGGGTGGGCAAGGCTGGAAGGGGCAGCCCCACAGGCCAATCTGCCTTTCCTGAGCCTTGTCTCAGCTGTGCTCCTTCCTGCAGGAGCTGCAGAGTCCCAAGTCCATCTGCTGACAGCTGATGCCGCCCCCCGACCTCCCTGCTCCTGCAAAGCCCCAGGTCCCTTCACCAACAGGTCCCTCTGAGTCCCTCCTCCTGGTCTTGTGAGTGCCCCTTCCTCTTACAAGGCCGGTATCCACCCCAGTTGGCATACAGCACAGGTGTAGACAACACAGGGAGGAGAACGAATCCCAGACCACAGAATAAACCCCACTCACTTCTCAGGTCCTCTCTGGAAGCAGCAAATTATCTTCTTTCTCCATGGCCAGGCTTGAGAAAAGCTGTATGGTTGAAAACCTAATGGAAGATGAAGCCCACCCTCCAGGCTTTCAGAGGGTCCTGGACCACCAGGGTGCTCAGAAGGAAACCTGGAGCTGTCTAGAGGTGAAACACACACACAAGCATGTGCATATGTGTGCACACATATCACCTTCCATACCAAACATCCTAGGCTGCCACAGGGGCAGTGGCTGGAAACTGGCTGTCTTTTCCAAACTGCCCAAGCTTGCTGTGCTGGGGTCTCCCTGAGGCCCACTGCCAGCAAATCACAGCCTTAGTAACAAGCCACTTTCTCCACGTTCTTCTTCTTCGCACTTCTCTTCCAAAATGCAAATTGTCACCGAGCCTTGTGAAAGGCAGACGGTAGAAGTAATTAGGATGGGGTTCTGGATGGGGACGGTGAGATGACTAAGATATGCACTTCCAAGTGTCTCCACGAGGGCATTTTCAGAGCAGGCCCTCTACCTCAGTTTCTTTTCCCTTTGCTGACAAAACACTCTGACACAGGTAGCTTAACAGAGAAAAGGTTTATTCTGGCTCATAGTTCACTGTGGCAGGGAAGTCACAGCAGCAGGAGCCTGAGGGAGTTGGTCCCATTACATCCAATGTCACAAAGAAGAAATCCAGGATCCCCAGCCTAGGAAATTGTAGCACCCACCACAGGCAAGTATCCCACTTCAATGTATTCAAGATAATTCCTCATAGAAATACCCAGAAGGCCCATCAACCACGTGCTTCTAACTTCCGCCAAGCTGGTCCTGTGAAGAGCAGATGCGGCTGGTAACCAGGCTCTTGGAGTTACAGAGGCGGCTGCTATTCATGAGGCATCGGCACAGGTGATTAGGGAAAGGCCCAGGAAGGCCCAGGCTGGGGGCAGGAGCTAGGACCAGCCTTGCACTCCTGGTGGGCGACACCCCCGCCCCTGGGTGTGCAGTCTCCTGCCTGTAGGTGGTGCTGCAGGCTCTTGAAAGAGCAGCTGGGCGGAGCAGCGGGGCCTGCTGGTGGGAGGGATCCCAAAAAACTGAGAGCAAAGCAGAACTCTGCGATGGGGAGGAGAGAAAACACCAGAGGAGACTGGGAAATCATCTTGTCTGAGGACTGGAGGAGCATCCTGGCCCTTCCTCCATCACCTACCCACTGAGGATCCCCAGAACTCCACAGCCATCCCCGCTCTGGACCCTCTGGACAGATGGGAAGATCCAACTGTCTTCCATCACCCCTCCCTTTCTCCTCCCATCCCAATCCTCCATGCAGGCCCAGAGCCCTGTTCCTGCCCAAGGTGCTGGGTACTGGGGCATAATAACCTCTCCAGCCCTCCCCTGGGTCCCCACTTCTCCTTCAGGCATCAACACAGACACATCCCTCCCCCATGTCTAGAGTCAAGCCATCCTGGGTCCCCACCTCACCTCTATTCACACCTGCCTGGTTGGGTTCCTGATTCCCCAGTCGGACCGGGCTCTTCTAGGGACAGAGACTCAGATTTCCAGTGTCCCAGTGTGGTCACTCCAGTGAATGAACTGGCAACAGAGATAGGAGTCGGGGGAGATGGGCAGATGGCTAGGGCATGAATGAAGGAGATGATCAGGGCATGAATGAAGGAGATCAGGAGTGGAGGTGGTGGGAAAAAGTGCAGACCTGGGTCGGGGAGCGTGAAGTAGGAGGTGGAGAAGGAGGCGGCAGAGACGGGGATGGCTCAGTCAGTAAAGTGCTTTCTTCACAAACACGAGGACCAGCGCTCAGCCTCTAGAACTCACCTGAGAAGTCAAGGTACTGTGGGGAATACCTATCACCCTAGTGCTGGAGAGGAAGGGCAGGATCCCAGGAGCTCCTGGCCAGCAAGCCTAGCCTCCTTGGTGAGTTCCAGCCTGTAAGAGATGCTGTCTCAAAGAAAAGCCAAACAACAGCCAGAGAGGCCTGGGGAGGAGGCAGCAGGTCTGTGTACAGGAGCCTTCTGGAGTTCCTGCTTTCCCCTGAAGCCAGCCATCTGCAGGGCCCAGAACCCTCTGGCAACCAGAAAGCTCTTTCTCCTCAGATCAGGACTCCCTCGTGGAAAGTACTGGAATCTACTCCACAGAAGGAGACACAGGGCCCACGAAGCATCCCGGTCTTCAGGCTGCCAAAGTGAACAGAATCCAGCCAACATTCGGGAGGGCCCCAGTGCAGACTGGTTGCCCCTCACCTGCCCCTCAGGACTTGCACGATCTTTCTATCTTCACATACCACACTGTCCAGAATACCGTCGGCTCGGACAGGTAGCAGACTGCTGAGCTCTTGGGCGGCAGTTTCAGGTTGGTGGCACCTGTCTGGCCTGCATCTAGTCAGCCAGTGGCAAAGGCAGGACAAGAGGAGGGTGCATAGAACAAGGAAACTTGGGGCTTCCAACACAAAGCATGCTTCAGTGGGAAAGCATGCCCATTGGCACCCTGAAGCCCTCCCCGTGATGGGTAGTGCCAACGCACTGCACAAATGTCCTGGTCAAGTTCTTGGGTCCCCAAAAAGCTGCTGAGAGATCGCAGTCCTGAGCGGGCCTAGATGCTGCTCTCTCCACTGTCACTGTCCTGACAGGGTTCCTTGGTCTGGGCCCCTCTTCTCTCTGGGAACAGACAGCAAACCCACCCTCCACGCTTGCCATTTCTGCCGTTAAATCCTTGTAATTCCTTTGCTGTTGGGGCCTTTGGAACCAGCAGCAGGGACATAATAACCAGGGCTAGAATTCCCTCTAAAAGAGACTGAATCACTTCCTGCTCCTGCCCAACCTCAGGGTTATAGCTAAGAATAGACAAGACCACAGATTTTATGAAACAGCTCATGGGAGACTGGGGTTGGTGGGGTCTCAGTGCTGCAGAACCATGAAATGGCTGCCTCTAGACAGCTCAGGGCTGAGTCCCAGCATCACATCACACCTGAGACACGGCATCCAGTCCTAGTCACCTCTGTGCTGTGTGGCTGTCTTTGCCCCTCAAGGAGCCTCCTGTCTACCTAGCAGAGATGATGGCGACTGGGGATGATGGAGTCTCGGAATGACGGAGACCAGATCCAGCCATTCGAGTCCCCTCCAGCAGCCTCACTGGAGAGCTTGTGTGAGTGAATGATATGGTAGATGCCTGGCTATCTCTCTGCCCTTCAGACTCCTGAAAGGCAGGGTCTGGCATCCCCTAAGCTGGCAGGGCCTGGAGTTTTTAGAGTGTCTGTCCAGCTCTCTTTGCCTACAGTGTGTATATGTGGAAGAGGGTTTCAGGAGGACGCAGGCAACATCTTTGTTCAATTTGGTCAGGTGAGATCAGGATAGAAAAATCAGAAAAAAAAAGCTACTGAGGGACTGGTGAGATGGCTTAGTGGGTGAAGGTGCTTGCTTTTATTCTTTAAAAAATATTTATTTTTATTTTGTGTGTATACCGGGTACTTGCCTGCATGTATGTACGTGCACCACTTGGGTTCCTCTGGAACTGCAGATGGTTGTTAGCCACCATGTGGGTGATGGGAACTGAGCCTGACCCCTCTGTAGGAGTAGACAATGCTCTTAGCTGCTGAGCCATCTCTCCAGTTCCTCGATTTGTTCTTTTATAGCCTATGCCAACGGTGTCCTATTCAAGAAATCTTTGGCTAATTTAAGATTACAAACATTGCTCTTATTATTTTATTTTAAAGTCTAAAGATATTTATTTATCCATTGTTGTGTGTGTGTGTGTGTGTGTGTGTGTGTGTGTGTGTGTGTGTATGCGGACAACTTGAGGGAATCAGGCCTCTCCTTCAACAGTGGGTTCCGAGGATCAAACTCAGTGGTCAGGCTTGCTCAGTCATTGCTTTTACCTACTCACTGACCCATCTCTCTTGCCAAAGACTTCTGTGTTTAAATTTAGGATTATAATTCATTTGAAATTAAATTTTGGTTTATGGCATGAGATACAGAACACAATTTCAAAACCTTTTTGCCTGTACTCCCCCAAATGTTACAGCACCAGTCACTCTGGATTCCCATGCTGGTGACACAGGGCTCCCCAGGTCGTCTACGTCCCTGGAGGGAATTTAGGTAGTTGTTTTTCCATTTCTGTCTTTCAAAGTTGATCTTCTCAGCTTCCCAGTCACACGCCTGGTATCTATTTCTTTAGTTTCAGTTTCTCTCATGAACGATTTGTAGTTTCCTCATCCCCCATCAGAGTTATCCCTAAGAACTGCTTGTTATCAATGCTATTAAGAATGGTATGGCTTCAGTCATTAATTTTCAATTTTTACTTTTCGTTGCTAGCATGTAGAAACATAACTGGTTTTATATCACACAACCTTGTTAAATGTGTCATTTCTAGTAACTTTGTAATAAATTTCATTACATTTTCTACATAGACAAGCATGTTGCTTGTGTGACAGTTGGCTTTGGCTCTTTGTTGGCCATTTGGGTGCATTTTATTTCTTTTTCTTGCCTTCTTGCATTGGCTAGAACTTCTAGCAGAGGCAGCAGGAAGTAGCTCCTTGTCACAGTTCTGTGTGTTGACCCCAGTGAGAAAGCACTTAGTCTGGTCCTGTAATTTATGAGGTTGCCTCTGACATCCCTCACCAGGCTGAGGAAACTCCCTCTTTGGTTTGCTGAGTGTTGTCATCAAGAATTGATGTCCGGTTTCACTAATTTCCTTTTTGCATCTATTGAATAGCTCATACAATCTTTCCCTTTAATTTTAACATCATTAATGTCTTTAATTTTTTTTAATATTAAAGCAAATTTACTCTCATGGGGACCTCTCTCCCACCCCCCAACAGGTTTCAAGCCAATCTCTTTTAACATGTAGTTGTACTCTACTTGCTAAAGCAAGGTTTAGGAGATTTACATCTGCATTTTGAGTGTTACTGGGCTTGAAGTTTGCCTCTTGTTATGTTTTGGCACCAGGGTGACAGTTGTCTCATACAGCAGGATGGGAGGACTGGTTTGATGAATTGTAGAACTGCTGTCATTTCTTGCTTAAATCTTTGATAGAACGCACTACATGGTCTTCTCAGAGTCTCCTCACAGGAAGCTTTGTAGTTGGAGACACATTGGAGACACAGGGCTCCGTAGGCTGTTGGCTTCAGGAAGGAGTCTTAGTTGTTCTTGGAAGCTTTCTCTAATGCACAAGGCTGATGAGAACTACCTGCATTTCCTCCTGGATCTTCCTGGCTTGCTCACTTCCATTTCCTTTATCTCAGAGCATCAGCCCTTGGTTTCCTGATTTTCTGTTGACCCTTTACTACCTGCCGTCTTTATTCCTTCTTTGTTAGCACTTTGAATTTTTACTTATGATTATTATGTTTTTGTTTCTAATGCAGGAATCTGAGGTCAGAGCCAGAAGCCTCTTTCTCTTCCTAACACAGGACGCTGGTGATTTCCCTGTCTCCCTGAGCTGACACAGCTTTGCTGCGTCCCACGCATGCTCACATATCATCTTTATTTTCACTTGGTTCAAAGCATTCCAGTGTCCCTTCCAGTCCCCGTGACCTGCAGGTGTCTGTACTTCTAGTGCAGCTGAGACTCTGGTCCCTGCTGTCTTTCTAGGATCTCTAAGCCTCAGTGTCTCCACCTTTTACTCGAATGACTCCCATGGAATCTTCCAGCTCCACTCTCCTCTGACGGTGCTCAACTACATCGCCTCATACCCTGGGGGCTAAAACAGATCCTTCACAGTCAAGGCCAAGGCAGACCCAGAACCTGTGCCTTTCTACTCCACAGGGAGTGTTACCACAGCTCCCACTGACGTGATGTGGTGCAATCTGCCCACTACCCCTCCTGCCCCCACGGTGTTGCAAACATCACACGCGTCATCTCGTTGAATCTTCATAATCACCCTATGGAGTGTGGGTCTGTGGCCAATTTACAGGCACTTAAATCAAGGGACAGGAAACACAAGTCTCCCCAGGTTATACCAATAGGAAGCTGCTAAGTCTGGGTCTAAGTGTGTCCGCTTCAGCCACCTACCACTCCCCTTTGCCACTACTGACTCTATTCCCTTCCTTGGGGATTTGAGAGTAGAGAGAGGGCAGGAGAGAAAGACCTTGAAGAACCAGAGAAAAACTGAGACGAGGAAGAGAGAGAAGAAAGAGGAGACACTTTCTGATTATGAAAAGCCTTCTGACCTTTGCGTGTTCACTCAACTGAGCCAGAAGGGGTCGGACTTCAGTGTACCCTCTAAGTCTAAATGTAGATTAATGAGAAAAAAATCTGCTTGGCTAAGCTTGGAAAATATGGAGATAAAATGATAATGTCAGGGGCCAGGAGCAGAGCCCTGGGGAGCAGAGCACAGGGTCTGCCTGGCTACTGGCCACGCCCCCGTTCTCAGATCCAGCGAAGAAGCTGGGACCCCACCTCAGCAGAGAACAGAGAGAGCCCTGGGACAGACTGCGGCCCCTGGGGCTGGGGAGATGGCTCAGTAAAGTCCTTGCTTTGCAAGCGTGAGGCCCTGAGTTCTCTATCCCTAGAACCCAGGCCAAAAAGCCAGATGTGAGGCTGGAGAGATGGCTCAGCAGTTCAGAGCACTAACTGCTCTTGGAGAGGACCCAGGTTCAGCTAGCTCCCTGCCTCCTCTGTCCAATTCTCCATCCTTCTTTCTCAATCCCATCTCTCTCTGCTATTGACATCTGCTGCCCACTTGGTGGTGGTTTGTCCTGCCATGGCAGGGGGCACAGTTATCAGCAGCCACACATAAACATGGCTCCCCAGAGCCTCTTAGCTAGTGAACTGTGGGTGAATGGAGCCCAGGTTCCTGGTTTGAGCACCTTGTTGGTTGTATAACAACAGGTCACTCTCCAAACTTTGAGTTCCTGTTCTGGAAGACGGGATCATGGGTACCCCAGGAAGCCCTGCTGTGAGGCCTGAGGTGTTAGAGAAGGGCGTCTAGCAGGTGCTTAATAATGGTGCCCTTCACACAGAGACTTTCCCTCATGGCGGCCCACAGACATGACAGAGCCAGAAATGGAGGCTGGTGGTAGCTCTTGGAAGTACCTAGAGCGTGGAACCCCCAAGTCTTATTTTATAGACCAAGAAATGGAGGCCCCAACAGGGCAGTGACTGGTCCAAGCTCACTGGGCTTGGGACGGTGAGTTCTCATTCATTCCTCTCCTGAAGCCCAGGTTCAAGATTGCTTCTCAAAAAGGTAACACTAACGTATAAAATGGAAGGCAGGGGCAAGGATCCCAGGGAGCCTGTGGGGACTTGATCTGGTGTGGGACAGCGTGTCCTGAGAGCTATGTGGATCGGTGCTGTCAAGGGGCCATTGCCTGCTTGGTGCCCTGGATCATGGTGTTCTTGTCCTGATACACTACTCTGCTGGCCTCTGGCTCAGCAGCAGCCTCTCTTGCCCAGCCCACTGGATTAGCATCTCCCCAGTTTAGGGCCACTCTCTGCCAATCAGTGTTGTGGGCCAGGCTCCGGGAGGACCACTGCTTGGGCAACAGGCCTGTGGGAGGACTCAGGTGCCAGCTTAGTGAGTGGCCGGGTGTTGAGGCAAATGCTGGGGTACCTGTGTGTGTTCCGAGACACTGGCACTGCCAGTTCCTTCGTCTACCTGGGAGCTATTCACGGAGATCCTACTGCGCTCTCGGGCAGCCTTGCACTGTGGTTGGCCTTGTGCACTGAAATCTAGGGTGCGATAAGTCCGTTTCTGTGTTCAAGATGTGGACAGGGAGAGAGTTAGAGAAAACAGCCAGGGCAGCGTGTTGGGGACCATTCATACACCTGCCTGGAAGCCTCTCCACTGCCCCACTGCCCTGTTCCGTCAGCCCATCTGGGTCCTCATGAGGCTCCTCCCTTTGCCTCTATTAAGACACCTGTGTTTATCCCCAGGACTATCTGTCATCAGACACACTCGCTCAGGACTTTTTTATACACCTGCTGGCACACCATCCCACCTCTGCCAGCCCTGAACAGGGAAGAGCTCCCCGACTCTGGGCCCGTGGTCCATTATCTCTGGCCAGCATGACAGGCAGGTCTAATGGCCTGTTGAGATGGCTGAATGGCTCTAGCTGCCATCTTGGGATTTCACGCTGGACTGACTACCCCAGAGTCACATCTACTACTTTAAATACAAATGGTCACAGCATCACAAGCGCTGCAGAGATTGCTATGTAACAGCTAACACTCATCCAGGACTGATATGTGTGTGTGTGTGTGTGTGTGTGTGTGTGTGTGTGTGTGTGTGTGTGTAGTCTCAGTCACAGAGACCCTTTGGGGGAGGGCTGGTGACTGGAGATCGTAAGCACCCCATTCCCTGAAGGAGCTGAGCACGTGGTAGGTTGCATCTAGGAGGCTTAGTATCCATTGGCGTGATCTGAAACCACCATAGAAAAAGATGGATCCAAAGTCCATTGGTTCCCAAGCAATTCCTAAGACATGCCAGATCAACTCAACAGCTGCTCATTGAGCGCCTGCTGTATGCTGGGTAGTGTAACAGAGTGACCTCATTTTCTCTGCCTCCCACTAGACCTAGTGAGAACTTAAGACCCCCGTTTTGGTATCTAATCTTAGGCAGACATCTTGTTTGAAAGCAGAGTATCCAATCTTATGCAAAACATCTTAAGCAAATAACCATTGTTAATGACCACATCTGTGTCTGTGAAGTGATTAATGGTCTCTAACCAAACCATAGAGACTCCATCTGACAGCAGTGACATCCTGTTTTTGAGTAAAGGGAACTCTGTGCTTGACACCTTCTCATGGTCTTTGAGGTTGGATATAATACCAGGATGTCTTAATCGAGAACAAAGGCAATGGCTAAAATGCCAACATCTGCTTCTGTGGGCTCCAGTGGGGGTTTTGGGTTGGATATTTTCGAGGCTGACCTTTACATACCTTGTACTTGCCTATAGAAGCTGGATACTACAAATGAATCAGGGCTGCTTCTCGGAACTTGTTCCCCTAGAGTTCGGAAGTCAGCCCGGCTGTAATAAAATCTACCTTGCCTTTCTTTTGCATGTGGTGACTTCTGATTGGCACTCTATAACAGGTCGGACTTCATGTACAGCATAAAGTAGGCCTGTGTGCTAAAATCTGACGGCCACACCTAGTCTCTTCTGCTTGCTGGCTCTGTATCCTAGATAGATTTGCTGAGCCTTTCTGTGTGCACAGCTGTCTTGCTTAACGTGTTGAGAATGAAGGTAGAAAGGGTCATATAGGTTCTGTATAGAACATTCATGCCATGGCCCTCTGAGATCTCGTCTGTTAACTCTACTGAACAGATGGAGAAGTTGTGGCTCATAAGTGATAGGTCCCAGATCACCCAGAAAACCAGTGCTAGAGCAGGGACCCATCTGGTTCCCTCACAACTGTGTATGGCTTACATGTGATAGAGAACGTGGCTAATAGTAACGTAGATGTGGGCTTCCTTTTCTTTCTGACAGTGAGACACCTGGGGCCACTGCTCTGGATGCTCAGGAACCCCAGGAGTTTCTTTTCTGCCACTCTGGTTGGCTGTTCTTGATCTGTATCACTTCTCTTTCTATTACCTCATAGTCAAAAGATGGCTGCAATGGCTCCAGCCACTTTGTCTGGGCACTACCTGCGAAGAAGTGGGCACACAAAGGGACAGAGAATTATATTAGCCAGCTCTGCTCCTTAACTTGGACCCATCACCCAGCAAGGGCTGTGAGATCATGTGGGCCAAACACACGTGTGCCTGTCAGCAGGCACCTGTCCTCTGTGAAAGCAGGAGGCGGAAGAAGAAGGCATGGATGATGAAGAACGCTGAATGGTGCTGGCCACAGGGCCTCTCCACAGGGACACGGTGCTGGCCAGAGGGCCTCTCCACAGGGACACGCTGCCAGTACAGGCTGCTCAGTCTCCTGGAGATGGTTCTGGGGAGGAGGGTGAGGCCCCAGCTGGAGGGTGTGGTCTCTTGGACCATACCTCCTGGCTCTGGAGGAGCTGTGGGGAGTCATCTGCTGCATCACGTCACCACAGTCTGAACCTGTGCCTCCTTCTTCAGGCTCTCAGAGAAAGCTACACTCTGACCTATCATTGCACTGTCTGCCCAGAACAGCAGAGACGCTCCTAATGCTGAGCAGCCGAAGCAGGAAGGATTCAAGGCCACTGGCACTTCGGCGTTCCATCCATCTGATTTCTCTCCCTCCCTCCCTCCCTCCCTCCGTCCATCCCTCCCTCTCTTCTTTCCTTCTTTCCTTCCTTTCGTGTTGGTCACCTATTAGAGGTCGTGATTTCATAAGTATTTGTAGAACCACGTGGAGATACGAGCCTGGTGACAGCATGCTGACATCCTGCCTAGGACCGAGGACATCACACCCACAACCTCATCTGGGGCTCACCACAGTCCTGTGAGTGGGAGCTAGCTGACCCCCTCCTGTGTAAGGGAGAGAGAACAAAGGCCTAAAAAGTTATGTCATTTGCTCAAAGTCACAGGGTCTGTAAGGACCAACCTCCTCACATTCTGACACTGCCTCCCCCTCTGGGATGACCCAGTCCATCTATTGCGCAAAAGAGGAGACTGAGGCCAGAGAGGGAAAGCCACTTGTCCAAGGTCACACAGCATGGAGTGGCTGGCCGGGCCTTCTGATGCTTACTCTGCTTGGGCAGATGCAGTGAGGTGACCCACAGCCCAGAGGAGGCAGACACAGGGGGTCTCAAGCAGTTTTGGGGGGCAGTGCCTACAGCAGCTGGCAGACTGCCCAAGGATCTGAGCTCCCCCGTCCCTTCTCCCTGACAGCCAGTGAGTTGAGTAAGATCCTTTGGAAATGAAGTCTGCTTAGAGTAAACAGATTAGGAGTGTTTATGTCCTGGTACTTTATTAATTAAGAGTCCTAAATACATTAAAACCCGGACGTTCAATTTTAGATTTATAGGGTTCCTTTAAATTTATAAGGTCAGTTATTATACCTTAAGTACAGAAAATGTCAATTGATTTTCACAGGCAGTATTTATTCAAGTATTAAAACGAAAGCTACGTGAGCGCAATTACTCTGTGTTGTGGTTAAAAGACAGCATGGGCGGCTGCAGAGGGGCGGGGGGCTGCGGGGGAGAAGGGGACTGTGGGGGGGCGGAGGAGGGGCTGGAGCCTCTCTTACCTGTAGCAGTTTCATCTTCCCCTTGTTAGTTATCTAAATAAAAGCAGACGTGGGAGAGACACACCAGCAGTCACGGTGAGATGGTGTCTGTGCTACCTCTGTCCCAGCGTGAGGGCCTCTGGGGCCCTGAAGGTGCTTGGTACGAGCTGCAGGCTGAGTTCTTGTCAAACCTGGGCACGGCCTCCCTGTGACTTTGGGCTGGCCTCATCTCTGATGCCCTCTGCACCAGGATGGGGAGGGGAACAGGAGGACAGGAGGAGGAGGGTGGAGCAAGGGGAGGAGGGAGGCAGAGGTTCCGGGGTGGCCTGATGCCCCATGTTTGTAAGGTTCAAGGCCAAGGTCTGTCCTGAAGATGCCGCCCTGGCCATTTCCACAGAGGAGCTTCAGGTCAAGGAAACCATTATAGAAGTGTGGGAAGCTGCAGGAACCACAGGGACCCAGGGTCACTTGGAGGGTGCGTTCCTCTGGAGTCAGCCCCGCCCGAGGAATGGGGCGGGGAGTGACCTTGACCCAGGCCCTGATGGTGACATTGATCTGAGCCCCTGATACCTGGACCACCGCTGACTTCTATTGCTAGGCCAGGCAGTGGCTGTTGGAACCCATGATGGCTGCGGGGACCCTGAAAGCCACTTGCTCTTCCACGAGTGGCCCTGAGTGACACTCTACCTGGGTCTCTGGGTCCCCACCATGAGTTCTTCAGAGACATCCCTCACACCTTTCTTCCCAATCTGCCCACTGCAGATCAGAACTTCCCGTCTGGCTCCCTGACTATATAGTCACTGCCCGTTGTCTCTGGGTGGACGGAGCCTTGTTGATGAACACTGTTTATCAGGGATTCTCTGTCCTCAGTCTGCAGCTGTCCACTGGCCCAGCACAGCAGATGCTATACTGTCACCCCCAAAACGTGTCACCCAGATATCAGGATGTGACCTTGCTCAGTGGTCTCTGCAGACACAGTGAAGGCTCAGCTCTTCAGATGAGACCACCCTGGGCCAGGTGGGCCTTACATGCCACGAAGGTGAACTCGTATGAGACAGCCATGGAGAACAGCCAGAAACACAGGATGGAGACGATGTGCAAATGGGAGCAGAAGTTAGAATGGAGCGCCAGGAGCCACCAGAAGCTGGTAGGACAAGGAGGGCTGTCCCCTGGAGCCTTCAGAGAAAGCCTGGCCCCCGAGCACCTTGACCACACCCAGACTTCCAGCCCTCAGCCACAAGAGGACAGGTGCAGTGGTCACCTGTTCCTTGCGTTGGAGAGATGGCTCACAGTTAAGAGTGCTTGCTGTTCTTATAGAGGACCCAGGTTCAGTTCCCAGCCAGCACCCAGGTTAGGTGGTTTACAATCACCTATAAGTCCATATTGAGGGGATTCCACACCCTCTTCTGGCCTCCATGGACACTGCATTGCATTGCCCATAAGCATACACACACACACACACACACACACACACACACACACACACACACACACACAATTAAAATGTCAAATAAATCTTAAAAAAGAGTCAAGCTTCTGCTGCCTGCTCCCTTTGCTCTCCCCCACCCAGCAAGTCTTCACCCAACACTCAGACTTCACCACAAGGCTCAGTTTGCACCTTGAGCCCCAGGATGCAGTATCATCCTGGCCCTGAGCTTTCCAAGGCCTTCAATGTTTGGAACCCCACTGGGCTTTACAAGCTACTCAGAAGATGGCCTGGGGCCACACACCATACTTCATCCTTAGAGATCCTCTCCTGTCCAGCCAAGGCCTCCAGCGTCACGTGAGAGTTGTCAGGGTTCCAAGGTCACAGGAGGTCACCTGAGATGCCATTTAGGGATGGGGGACCCTGAAGCTAGAAACATGAGCACTTCCTCTGCCCTCCACACACTGGACACACTGTGGCCATGTTCTCTCTACAGATCCTCCTGCTGACCTCAGTGGCCACTGCTCTTCTCTTTTCTAATGACCATGATGGCTGTTTTCAAGGGCAAAAAACAAAGCCACTTGGCTTTCTTCTACTCACCAGGTGGCTTGTTCTGGGAAGACACAAGTGATGATTTCTGCCATTTAATGCCCCTGCTTGCATGAGGTTAGATCCCTGGGCCATGAGGTCCTGGCTGGGTTCATTGAGTCAAACAAGTGACCCCTGAATCTATCCCCGAGGGCTTAGTTCTGGGTAGCATCTCTTGTTTGCAGGGCTGTGTGTTCAGTGTGCGGAACAGCAACTGGACTAGCAATTGCAAACAGCAGCTATAAGGAGGAGCCTGTGATGGAAAATTCAAGGGCTGAAAGAATTCAAAAGGAGTGGGGGCCCTGGGCCTGGAGGGGGCTACCTCCTTGTGGCCTTCAGGGCCTGCGCTCTTGCTGGCATTACTGGGTCATGGCCCTGGGAAGCTGCGGCTAGCTCCTTAGCACCTGGCAAGGTCCCTAAGGGCCATGAAGCTGGTGATCATTCAGCCCAGGCAAAACTCGCCAGCAGCAGAGATGGGAATGCAAGCCCCCTCCCCACAGTCTCCTTTCATACCGCATGGTCCCACAGTGACAGAAGCCACAGGCAAGGGAGTCTGGGAAGTAGTCAGCCAGGATCCAACAGCACCTCGTGGAGCTGATGGGACAGAGGGCAGACAGCAGGAGAACAAGGGCTGCCATAGTGGCTCAGTACTTGGACTTTAGTGCTGATCATTTGATCACCTTGGCAATCAGCTCCACATCTCTGAACACACCTTTAATCTCTGAGCCTCACTCTACCCAAGCAGAAAGTGAGTACACCTCACCCACAGCACAGTAGAGGATTAGACAGTATGTGAAAGTGTTCATCCAGAGCATGGCATGCAAGGTGTGTTCCCTCACTGTGGGCTGGTGGGATCAAGTTCAGTCTCATCTCTGACCTTGAGCTAGTGTCTGCACTTCTCTGGGTTCTATTTTCTCATCTGTGAAGTGAGTGGAGATGGGCTTGAGGCTCCTCAGGGCCACCCAGTCCTGATGAGTCACGTGGCTGAGTCACCCACTAACTGAAACAGATCATGACCTGCAGGGAAGGAAAGGTTCCACAGCCTGGAAAGGCATCTGTTGGAGATGCGCTTCATGGGACCTTCTAGATTATCTGTCAAACAGCTCTTCCTTATGTTCCCTGAGTCTCCTGGATGATTCCAGGGTGAGCTATTCCAGCCTGGCTTTGGCTCCCTCCCAGACCCTTAGCCTCTGCACATCTTACCACATCAGACATGACCAGGAACAGCACTTTCTGCCTGCAGAGGTCAGAGAAGGAAGGGGCCTGTTCAAACCCAATACCTGCCGCCATAAGACAGCAGCTCTGACTACTTGCAAGAGACTCCCCTGAGATCAGGTCTGCTGACTGTGGATGTTCCCTCACAGAAAGAGGGAGTGGGGAGGATTATTGGACCCTCACCTCTCCCTCCTGGGATTCTAACCTCCTAGGTGACTATATGCAGTTCTGCCTGAATTGTGTGTACCTTCGTGGTCTTGGGAGGTTGCTAGAGTACGCAGATTGTGGAAGGCTGACTGAAGGAGGACTTCATCTCTGCAGCTATGGGAAAGTCATCATCCATGCTGGGGTGAGATATCCCAGTACTGTGGCTTTGTTTTTTAGAGTCACCATGCTCCCGTAAATCACCTGTCAGCCATGCTCTGTAAGGAAGCCCCAATAAACTAACTCAATGTCTCCCCAGGTTGAACTCTGGTGGAATCACACTTTGGTTTGTCCTGGTGCCCTATACAAGGGTGGACAGGTGTTTTTGTCTCTTTAGGGAAAGAGTTTTTACCTCTAGGTAAATCTATCATAAAGATAGGTTTGTAAGCTGCTGGCTGGTACGGGTGGGGAAGGTGTGACTGCCTGAACTTCAGAACATCCCCATTTAAGCTAGAACAAGGAGTTTAAACTGGACACGCACACACGCGCGCACACACACACACACACACACACACACACACACACATTCAAGCTCCTCTGTCTGTGGGAAGTGCAGCCACCCTGCACAAGAGGCATTCCTATCCTGCCAGCAAAGCACTGCCCTGATCTGCCACCTGCTATTGTCTGCCAGTTACTTAACTTCCCTGCATCTCCAGGTCTCTGCCTTTAAATGATTCAAACAGACCAGGCATGGTGGTGCAGGACCTTAATTCTACCACTCAGGAGGCAGAGGCAGGTGGATCTCTCTTGACCCCTCCAAATCCTGCTGATCCCTTTCCTCTTTCTAGGACTGTGTGCCCAGGAAATGCTGATTGGTCCAAGCAGAGAATGTGACCACAACTGAGTTTATCAGCACCCTCCCCTGTGGGGATGATGGTTTGGGGGAATGCCTTCTGTTATAAATGATATCTAAGCTTGAAAACAAAGTTAATCTTATGTTTTGAGATCATTTAGTACTAGCCCAGCATGTGTATAATGTAAACAAGGTTCCTCTTGTAACCTAAACCTATGGATTTTAATCCCTCAGAACGCTTCTCTGCTTTTCACCCAGAATAATACAATGTATGTGTGTGTGTGTGTGTGTGTGTGTGTGTGTGTGTGTGTATGTGTGTGTTGTTGTGAAAACGTCATTAGTGAAAGCATCAAATATCACTGGAATGATCCCCAATTTGTGTTGCAAACAAAAGGTGTGATTAGATTGATAACATCTGTTTATGGTTGTGTGCGCTGTTCTGGGTCAGTAGGGGTCAGAGAGAAAAACTCCTCACCTGAAAGAGCAGCCTCCTCTCTCCTTTCCTCTATCATGCTGGATGTACCATTTTAAAATATTTTATTATTTTTATTTTGTGTGTATGAGTATAATGCCTGCATGTGTACTTGTACTTGAGTCATGCAATGCCCACAGAAGTCAGAAGAGGGTGTCAGACCCCCTGTTCCTAGAGTTACATACAGATGGTTATTAGTTGCCATGTGGGTGCTGGGAACTGAACCTAGGTCCTCTGCAAGAGCAGCCAGTGTTCTTAACCTCTGAGTCTCTCCAGCCCCAAGGATGTACTGTTTTGTTAAGTAGAAAGTGCTTTGTTTGGGGAAACAGTTTTAAGGAAAGGAACAAGTTCTTGGAACAGATTGGGCTCACTCTTGGTTTTAACCCACACTAAGGTTGTCTTTGTTCAGGCACTGCCATATGTGGCCTTTCTCCATCACACTCCCTGTGCCTCTCTAAGTGGGTACTACAAAGTGTAGCTCCCTGTCCCACTGGAGTCAATGGTTGGAATGAGAGAAACATGGAGCTGCCCATCTATGAGTCTTCCCCCTGTCTTACCTGGTGGAGAAATCTGAGAGCCAAGAGAGAGAAGGCTCAGCACACTACAAGCGAAATAAAGAGACTAAGAGACATGGCAATGTGACTGGAGCCCAGGAATCCAGCTTTATACAGCTGGCTCCATTTCTCTAAGCCACTACAGTCTTTTCTGCATTAACGAAGCTTGACTCTTTAGGGCAAAAATGTCAAAAACTCCCACTCAAGTTGCTTTAAGCAAATGGGTGATTTATAGTTCAATAAACACTGGCTTTTTCTTCAGTAGGAGTCGCTGGGGGTCCTACCACAGTTGTAGGCCTGATGGGAGGTGCCTGGGGACTATCTGTCATATCCACTCTGCTGATTGCTGCTCGGTGCAGGCACAGGCTGCAAGCCAGGTATACTGTGCACTGGGCATCTGTGCCTTCCCTGGACCTGGGGCAGGGTGCTCAGGAGACAGGTGACGATCGAGAAGGGTGAGCAGCCTCTTCCTACTCACATTCAGCATCCAGCTGAGGAACTCTATTGGGGTGTCTGAAAATGACTTCTAGATTGGCTTGACTCGTCAGCTGTCTTCCTCCTCCAGCTTCCCCCCTCTGTTCCAGGAGCTCTTCATTTGTTCAATCATTTGAAACATCTCTGCTCACTTCGGAGCTCCTATTAGGCAGTTGGTGGTGCTTTTCTGGGTACCCAGAGGACTAGTGTGACTTGGACAGACACAATTCCCACCCTCAGACATTTACACTGTAGCGGGGAAACCTATGGTGTGCTGGGTACTGTAAAATACCAGCCCCTGAAGTGTGCTTGTAAGGTAACACATGAGGGAAGGGAGGCTAGAAGGAACTGGGGAGTGAGGTGAGCTTGTCTTTATGTCCTTCTCTCTGTCAGAACTCCACCCCTTGCCTGCGTAGTGCTGGGAAGGTATAGCCCCAAAGGCCCTGGAGGTGAGGACAGAGGAACAGGGTGACAGTTCCTGCTCCTAGTGCTGGACTAGTTAGAGTGGGGTGGTAGAGGATGAGGAGGCAGAGGGCCGGCTACGCTGCAAGCAGGGTCTGGGAAACATAGAGACCAGCAGTCTGGTTAGCTTAGGCTTCTTGGGAGCACCTTTCTCAGGACCGGGTCAGGTTCCTCCTGCCCCTGTCCTTGGTGGCTCAAGATTTTCAGGCATAGAGTCAAGCCCAGAAGAAAACAGGAGGCACCCTGAGGTTTCCGGCTTACTCTCTGTCTTACTGGCAGCCCCCACAGGGGCAACGCCCAGCAAAACCCCCCAAATTCGAGCTACCTAGTACAGTCCACGCGAGAGTGGCCTTGCTGGGTGGTGTTGGATGGGGATGGGGATGGGACTGGACAATGGAACGTGACAGAAGACACTTCCAGAGATGGTGCCATAGTCTGGATATTATTACATTTGTATATGGTGTGTGTATGTGTGTGTGTGTGTGTGTGTGTGTGTGTGTGTGTATGCATGTATGTGTAACAGCACTTATGTGGAGATCAGAGGACAACTTTGGGGAGTTGGTTCTCTCCTACCATGGGAGGAGATCAACCCACCCAGGGACTGAACTCTGGCCACCAAGCTTGGCAGTAAGTGCCTTTTCCTGCTGAGCCATCCTACCAGCCCTAGTTCGGATCTTGAATGTCCACAAAGGTTCACATGCTATAGACTGATCTCCAGCCTGTGCTGCTATGAGAAAGTGTGATGATTGATACCGACTGTCGATTTGGCAGGGTCTAGACTAATCACCCCCGAAGAGGCTGGTAGTCTGACAAACCTATGGGAGTGTCTGTGGGGGATTTTTCTAGATTAGGTTAACTGAGGTGAGAAGACTCATTTTGAATTTGGGTGGCACCATCCCATGGGCTGGGGTCCTTGACTGAATAAGAAGGAGAAGGTGAACTGAGTGCCAGTCTTCACCTCTCTGCTTCCTGACTATGTGTGTCATGTGATCACTTGCCTTATGTTCCCGTCACCACGTCCCTGTCATGACAGACTGCACCCTTGAACCCTGAGCCACAGTAAACCCTTTCTTAAGCTGCTTTAATCAGGTGTAACAAAAATAACTATCACAAAAGGTGATGGAATCACTAGGAAGGGTGGTGGAATCATGCCACTGAGGGAATATTGAGACCTCAATCCCTCCCTGTTTCTCTTTCTGCATCCTGGCCACCAGGGCTTCTCTGTCATGACAGCCTGTGTCACTGTAGACCTGAAGGGACAGAGTCAAGTGACCAGAGGCTGACTTCTCTGAAAACATAAGCCCAGGTAAATTTTCTTCCTTATGAGTTATTTATTTCAGGTATTTTATTACAAGAGTAGAAAAGTAATTAGAACAATAGCCACCTGAATTCTGAATTCTGAACGTCCTTCCCGACGCTCAGCAGGAACAAATAGGGTCACAGAGGTCAAAGACTGGTCCCCAGTTCTGCTCAGGTTCTGCTTAGCACCTCGCCTACAGACAGCCTGAGAAGAGCCCTCCCTCTCCAGGCCTCACTGTCCCCAGGCCTCGCCAGTGATCCTCAGTGGGTTTCCTGTCCCAGGCATTGGGCTAGGCACTAGAGGAAAACAGAAGACGCCAACTGGGGGCCAGCGCCTGGAAACTCCCAGAATGGAGACTCTGAACTTGATAATATGAAGGAAAAGAGAAAAGCAAACAAATGTGTCCTGGAAGGCCTGGAGCAGCGTTTAAGGGGCGATTAAAATGCAATGATAAGCAGGTGTGATCACATCTGCCAGAACTCCAGGGAGATTTGGGGCCAGGTGCAGAAGCAGCAGGCTGGGAGGTCTGGGCCAGCAGAAAGCTGCAGGAAGTGGGAGAGGCTCCTTCTTCAGGGGTGCCTGAGTATGTGCCTCTGTGCCTCTCAGGCCCCCAGTTTCCCACAAGGAAACAGGATGGTGCCTGGGAGAAGCCCAGCCCTGTGCCTACCCTGTGCCCGCATGGCATGGACAGACAGGTTCTGCGGTTAGGGCTACATACTGGGACTGCAAGCTTCCTGGTCTTTGGGAAGGATGCTGAGCAGAGCTGGGGGCTCCTGTCCTTGCCCATCTCCCTCCCCGGGGACACAGTTCTACGTCTCTGTGCCTTGGTTTTCTTTCCTGGCAAGATGAGATCCCAGAAGGGCAGAGAACCCTGGGTGTTGTGTTGTTCCTCAGGAACCATCCACTTTGTATTTTATTTATTCATTTAATGTGTATGAGTGTTATGCCTGCATGTATGTAAGTAAACCCTCGGAAGTCAGAAGAGGGCATCGGATCCCCCCTGGAACTGGAATTATGATGTTAGCCACCATGTAGGTGCTGGGATTCAAATCCGGGTTTTCTGCCAGAACAGCCAGTGCTCTTAGTCACTGAGCCATCTCTCTAGCCTCAATTGTATTTGAAACAGAGTCTCTCACTGACTGCAGTCCTTTCATTCCTCCAACAATGTTTCCTGGGAGCCTCTGGCCCTGCTTTGGACACTGAAGTCAGAGGTGGGGGGGGAAGCGGGAGGGCGGGGGTGGGACTCTGTTACTCTAGCGCCCTCTCGGGTGGCTTTGCAGGCGTTAGTAGTTAGGAGCTTGCTAGGCAGGTATCCACTAGCCACCAAGACCTAAGGCAGTATGGAGTGGACAGGTTACATATCTGAGACCACATAGTAGCCGTCAGTATTCCCCTGACCAGGCTAGAAGCTCAGGCATGAGGTGCCACCCATCCGGGGCCGTCGCCACAGGACTGTGCTGACCTTCAGCTCCCTGTTCCTCCTTCCTCCCCTGAGACTCTGGGAAGAAGTTACCCTCCAGAAGCTCAGCCCTTGAACTCCCCTTCTCAAAGCTTCTCCCCCTGTTCAGGGCGCAAGAGGGACCTCTGAGCCATCTGTGCCTTCCTCCCTCCCCATCCCCATGGACCTCCCCGTCCCCACTAAGAGCATTTTAAATTATAATTATCACCTAAAAACTGGGTTCCTGCCACAGATAATGGAAATGAGATTCCACCTTCCCTGCCTCCCCTCACTTCTCACTTCGAAGTGACAATGATGTCACTGCCCAGCCTGGGACATGAGTTAGGAGTCAAACCCCATGCTGGGGGTCTCTAGGCATAGGACTCAGGTGTGAGTGTGGCTGGGGCATCTGTGGAGAAGGACTCAGCCAGAATGCTGAAGGACGGCGGGTGCTCTCAGGTACACAAGCAGTCACTGCGGGGGCTGCAGCACCCGAGCAGTTTGGAGACAGGCGCAGGGTTCCTGTGGACGGGCGCTGGGGTGCAAGAGCAGGTCAGTCACAGGGGTCACAGCCGGGGCTTGGAACTACTTCCCAGGTAGACTCTCCCTGCCCTGTGACTTTCTCTTACCCACAGGCTGGGTGGTGACTGACTCCCAGTCGTTTGTCCTTGAGAGATGAGAATTCAGCGTGCTGGCCATCTCCTAGGTGAGGTTTTTAGGATCTGTGCACCTCAGCAATGCAGGTAAGGGCCGGGTGGGCTCAGATCTCAAGGTCTCTAACTTTTAGAACTTTCAGACAGTTGACATCCCAGTAGGAGGCATGTGCAAATGCTGGTTTTTATTTTTGAGATGGAGTCCCGTATAGACCAGGCTGACCTCAAACTCACTGAGCAGTCCAGAACAACAACCTTGAATTCCTGATCCCTCCTACCTCCGCCTCCCGAAGTAATTGGGATCATAGGCGTGTACAACCAGACTCGGGCTCTGTCACCTCTGGCTTTAATGGAATGATTTCCTCCCAAATTAGAATAAAGTCACTTTCAACAAAGTCTGTGTTTAACAACTGACTGAAAAATTCTCCAGCATTCAGAGGAAGCTCCGTCACTGGTTTGAGCCAGCTCCAGCACTAGTGTGCAGAGGCCAGGATTGTTAAAGGGTGATTTGTGGTATGGACCTCCACAGGCAAAGAGGCCATTGGACTGAGAAAGGACCTGGATGCCAGACGCAGTCCTCATCCTCAGACACCTGCAGGTGACTTGATCAGGGAGGGGTCTGAGGGAGATGGGAAGGAGTCTGTGATCATACGTGACAGAGGCCTGGACATAGAGAAGGACGTGCAGCAGAGCCACTGTCCACGTCTCCTACCCTATCTAACCCTTGGTTCTTGATCCTGTAATTAGAGAAATAAAAATTTGCCTAATTTTTTGGGGGCCTGTGAAACGGCCAGCTCGGAGGCCAGTGGTGACCCCATTTCGTTTTGTCAGCCCTCTTAATACAGTACTTGACATTCAATTAGTTTTCAATTCCTTTCTCTTCAGAAATGATTACATTTCCAGCTTAAATATCGTGTCACCAGACTGAATTTCTCCCAGGGCGGGTGAGCAGAGACAGTCCCCAGGGTTTTTTCTGAGCTCCCCTAGTCCTCACTGAGAGAGAGCCTCTGGGAAGCCTCGAGCCTTCTAAAAGGCCTTCTGGAACTTGATCAGTGGCCGCCTCACCTCAGGTCATTTGATCTCCCATCATCATGCTCTTGTGTGGAGGGAATCCGAGGTGAGACAACTTGTTCCTTGGAGAACAGCAGAGCCCACATGTTGCAGTTCAGGGATGGAGTCGGCACTGCTGGGCAAAAATGTCCATAAGTCCCACTCCCAACGTGCTCCCCGCTCCCCGCACATCAGCTCTGGTGGACAGACGGAATCTAGTCTCAAGGTCAAGCAGACCAGGGCTTGAAGCCCTCACCCACTGGGCTGCTCATTCAGCCTCCACTCAGCCTGGCCCATAGTGAAACCTGTGAGCATCTCAAGGCTGGACTCCTTCCCCAGGGTCCAGACTAACAACCACAAGCACTTAGGGTGTGCCTGCTGTGTGCTGCGCTCTGCTCTAGTCCCCCAACAATCACCCAGGAAAACCTGGGATGTGAGTTTGAGGCCAAAGGCTCCAGGGTGGGTGAAGGAAACCGGGCTGTATAAAGTCCACACAGACCCTGCTCGTCAGATTATTACAGCCCTGGGGAGAACCAGAGCCCTGGAGTCAGACAGGGGTTTTCCCATCCTCAGGAATGCTGGAGGAGGGAACTGCTAAAGTTGTCACACCCCGAGCTGGTGCTGGGGGATTTGGCTCAGGAGAATCTGTATCAGGGGAGGCAAGAAGAGCTGTGGGGGAGCAGGGAGAACAGGAGGGGCCCTCCCCATGACCCTGAGAGTTCTGGCTCAGAACCACCTCTCACCTCTGGGTTTTGTGAAGTTCCTGCTTTAAGCTTCCCATAGCAATAGGCCAGAAGAACCCAGAAGGAAGGAGAAGCCCAGAGAGGTGAAGTGGCTCACCCAAGGTCACACAGTCATCACAGGGCAAAGGCAGGGTTTGAACCCATTTCCAAGTTCCCAGTATTTGATTGTCATCCCCAGAGCTCTGCTGCCTTGACTTGGGGTGGGGGATGACATGTGGTTCAGCCTATGGCAGACACCTCTGGAAACTATATGTGGCTGTGGAAATAGCCTCTTCCTACAATCCCTGAGTAACAGAGATGGGGAATGTTTGGGGAAGGGGTAACCACTGCACACAGTGGGGCACTGGCCTGTGGCTGAGGATGTAGGTGTGGGGACTGGGCCACACTCATCTGGCTCTACCGTTTAGGGCTGTGGGGCTGGGGCTGGTGTCTTACTCTCTCTGTGTCTTGGTCCTCTTGCTATAAGAGACAGTCCCTGCCTCACACAACTGACCAGTATTTAGTTCATTAACAGGTGCACAACTATTCCAAGATGCCTGTGCACCAAAGTACTATGCAAGTGGCATCAAAATCAAAATTGTCTTTGTGAAAGAGAAGGTTCAGGAGGGGTTGGGGAGACGGCCGAGTCAGTAAAGCATGGGGAGCTGAGTTCCAGCCCCAGAACCCATGTTAAAAGGCCAGGTGGCACATCACTTGTAATCCCAATCCGGGGAGGTGGAGACAGGAGGATCAGCTTGTCCTACCTGAGACCCTGTCTCAAAAAACCAAAACAAATAAAGAAAAATTCAAAACACACACAAAAAATCAACCTAGGTGGATTGACTTCTGTGGAACAATACCTAAGGCTGACCTTTGGCCTCCACAGGAACACACACACATGTGCATGTGCATCTGTACATATACACATATCTCCCCCCACCCCCACTCACAGAATTATGAGGCTAATTGAAGGCCTGAGTGGTTGAGTGGGAACAGCTTTGCCAAGCAGGGACCCTGCAAGGGTGACAGGATGGCAAGCAGTTCCTCCTTCCTCATTCTGAGCCAGCCAGAAGGTCCAGGGTGGAAAGACAGAGGCCACACCCCCTACATCACTGTAGAGCGGACACCAGAGGATTTGCTCTGTCCTGTCACTGTGAACCCAGTAGACCCTAGGACTAAACCTAGGGACCCTCGTTCAGAGGTACACTGAGCCCCGAATGTCCACTGTGATGGCCAGGGCCACCTGTTCCTCCAAGCCGCACCCCTATGGCAGGAGGAAGCCGGGCATCTGGGGGAACCCTTACAAAGCTCTAGGAGTGGAACAGCTTTCTCCACTCCAAATAACTGAAGAATAGTGGGACCCCAGGTCGAGCACCATCCTGTGCTGGTCACCATATTAAAAAGGTGGAAACTGGCTGAGCATGGTGGCACATGCCTTTAATCCCAGGACTTGGGAGGTGGAGGCAGGCAGATCTCTGTGAGTTCAAGACCAGTCTGGTCTACATAGCAAGTTACAGGCCAGCTGGGGCTACATGGAGACCCTATTTCAAAATAATAATAATAATAATAATGATAATAATAATAATAAATGTCTAACTTAATTTTAAAAGGCGGGTGGACTGAAGCTTACCTAAAGTTAGCTCACCTGCCTGATCCCCCTCATTTGTGGGAGTCAGGAAATGAACCCAGGTAAGACCCAGAGTCCTGCTGTCTATACCCTGTGACTTACCCTGACCCTCAGGAGAAACATCTACCTTTTGACCTTGGGGGCTGTCTCCCAGTAACCCAGTGATCCCACCAGCTGCTCTTTGTTTAGCCCTCTGGAGCCTCACTGCAAGTCTAATCACCTTGGAACTGCAAAATCAATTTCATAACCTCCATGAAGGTGTGGAATTCCACACACAGGGTGCAAAGCTTCTCTGCCTTAGACTTTTTTCTTAATTACTAGCACTATGGCAATGACAGGGATTACAGGCTCAGCTGAACGCCGGGGTATAAATTATGTTGCTTAGAGTGTTCAGATGAACCAGAACCCCAGGCTCCAGCCGTTGCGGTTTACATTAAATCAAGAGGAAGGTTCACGTCATTAACTCTGTGAGTGCCAACAGCAACCTTCTAGACTTTCTCAGGAAGATCAGAAGCAGGGAAAGTTGAGACATTTCTGGAAAAAAAATTATATATATATATATATATATATACACATACATACATACACACGCTCAGTACAAAAAACGTCGGGGGAGAGGCTCAGTCAACAAAGTCCTTTCTGCGCAAGAATGAGGATCTGTGTTTAATTCCCAGCACCCATGTAAGAAAGGCAGGTGGGCAATGCACACTTATAATCCCAGTGCTGAGGAGACCGAGACAGGACGATCCCTGAGGTTTGTTGGTCAGTTACTCTAGCCAAATTGGTAAGCTCCAGGTTCAGTGAGAGACCCTGTCTCAAAACATTGTAAAATGGGCTGTGCGTGGTGGCGCACATCTTTCTAGCACTTGAGAGACAGAAACAAGTGGAGCTCTGTGAAACTGAGGTCAGCCTGGCCTATATAGAGAGTTCCAGGTCAGCTGGGGCTACAGGGAGACCCTGTCTCAAAAAAATGTTTAGAGTTGAGAATGATTGACAACCACACCCAATCTTGACCCATACACATGTCATGTACCCATATACACATGCAAAGGATGCCCAGATCTCATTTCTGTCCAACATAGTACTGGGAGTTCTTGTCAAAGCAATCAGAAAAGAAAAAGAAATAAAAGCTACCCGGATTGGGAAAGTAGAAATGAAATTATCTCTGTTCACAAATGACAAGATCTTACATGAAGAAAATCTTAACAATTCCACATAGGCGCATGAAAACCTGTTAGAACTAATTAAAAACCTAATGAAGTTACACAACACAATATCAAAATACAAAAGTCACTTGCCTTTCTATAATAACAATGAACAATCCCCAAAGGAGGTTGAGAAAGCAATTCATTAATAATCATCAGAAGGAACAAGATATTTAGGAATCAGCTTTAGCAAGGATGGGAAAGCCATGTACATGGAGAACCTCAAAATACTCTCAGAAACACTAAGGGAAATACAGGGTGCAGCATGGTGGAGCCCCAGACAATTAAACATTCTGCACTGTACCCAAAGAATTGAAAGCAGAGAGAATAGAAAGAATACTTGGAAAAAAGAGTGAATAAAAAATCCCTGTTTGATGAAAAACATTCATCTCTACATCTGGACATGTAGAGGTCAGATCCTCAAGTGGTCAAGGACCAGGAGAGTCCTTTGAAGTGGCAAGAAGGGGCTGAGGACTGTCCTGGTGTCAGAGGACGAGAACCAGCCTGGTGTCAAAGGATGGCTTGGTGAGGTTAACGGCTGATTTCTCACTAGAGCCGTGAGGTCATACAGAAAGGGATGGTGCTGCAATGCGCATCCAGGGGAGAATGTCAGTCCAGAATTTTATAGCCAGGAAAACTGTCCCTCAAAATCGAATTAGAAACTGGGACAATCTCTTAAGTTAAACCTGAGAGAACCCGTCATCTGCACTGGAGGGACCACATTAGGCTTGAGTGAGAGACTGGATAATCAAGAGAGCCAATGACCGTGTCTATGTGAGTTAGTAGACAGACAGTGTGAACACATGTTGTGTGAGTCTCCTACTTATGTTTGACTTAAAGGATGACTCCCAATGCAGTAATTACACATCTGTTGATAGACTCATAATGCACAAAGGGAATTTGTGTGACAATAATAACACAAAAGAAAGGAGGTGATGGGATAATTGGAGCTGTTTTTATACTATTCAAATTAAACTGATATTAATATGAACCAGATTGTTTTGAATTAATGTGTTTTTTCATCAGAATCTCCAAGGCAACTACTAAAAAGACAACTTTAAAATACAGTAAGAAAGAAGGAAGGAAGGAAGCAACAGGGCCTGGTGATGCAGGCCTGTGATAACAGCCACTCAAGAGACAGAGGCAGGACTGCAAGTTCAAGTTCTGCCTGGGCTGCAGAGTGAGTTCAAAGTCAACTGGGCAATCTAGTAAGACTGTCTCTAAATAAGAAGAGCATTGGAGATGTAGTTCAGTGGTAATAGAGCTTATTTCTGGCCTGGGTGAAGTCCTGTGTTCCATCTCTGAGACTCCCCCTGACTCCTGCCAGGTACACACACACACACACACACACACACACACACGCAGCCTAAAGACATCAGCAAGCCTTAAAGATCAATATTTTTGAATCCCAGTATCTCAAAAATGGACTAGAATCTGCCTTGGCAGGGATGAGGCATCATCATGCCATCTCTCCACTCTGCTCCAGAGAAAGCATTCATCTGTGCCCACTCAGTTTCCCCACTCTAAAGAGAACACTGACTTCATAAGGAGGTCCAGAGCTCTGCAGATGCAAAACCAAATGAAGACAACAGAGGACCCAGCAGAATAAATTACTCTGTATAATGAAGACGGGAGACACAGGGTCAAGGAGGCGGAGGGGGGAAGCCATGCAAGTGGGTTGCTGGGGCAAATCTGGAAGCTTTGTTTCTGACGAGAACAGTTTCTCCAGCTTTAGCACTAAGGGAGTCAACAAGTACCAGGATACCCGGAAACAAATAAAGCCTAAAAACCAAATTAGTCTTCTCAAGAACTATGTGGTCAATGAGGTTACCAGAAAATGAGGGAGCAAGCAAAGCAAAGAAAAGATGAGAGAAACTGATTTGTTAAGCAAATCACTAATCTAGCAATGGCTTTAAAATAGCTCGGCCTCCCTGGGACACAGTAGCTAGCTGTCAATAAGATATATTAACATATGTAATTTGCCTAGTTAGTTTTAAAATAATGTTAGGAGCATTCTCCCAGAGGGAACAGGCTTATGTATAATAGTCTCTAAAATATAGCATCAGAACCTTTACCGCACTGTAACACAAAAGTCTCACACCAGGGCACACACTTGATTATAATGGGACACGTGACCGGGGTGGAGCGGGCACTGGCACAAATAGAACTCTTCTCCAAATGCAATGGCACCAAGAAAGCAGGTCCCTGCCCACCCGGCAAACACAGTGTCATCTTGTTCCTTTTCTTTTCGTTTGTGACAGCTTTGGGTCTTTGTGACTGACACGCTCCCTCGCATGGATTGGAGCGTAAGACAAAAGCTCGTTATCCAGGGCCATGTCTCTGGTTCTTCTCTAGAGAGCATAAGTAATCACATACTTAGCATCAATTTCTGGTGACCCAAATGGGACCTACCCTTAAAGAGACTTTGCAGGTTAGCACCAGAAACAGGGGACCTGAATCCGCCTTGGGACTGAGTGAGCTGTCACCTGAAGGGTTGCTTTAGGAGTCACTGAATCCTGGTGTCTCAGCTGTGTGGTCCTTTCAGAGGAACAACGGCCCCCAGGATCACAGCCCCATTCATCTCACTCTCTGGTAATCTGTCTGCCTTTTTAATTGACTATTGCAAGTCTTGTGGCAAACTCATTTTCTGAGAAAAAAGAATAGTTTGAATCTGATAAGCTTCTGAGAGGCGTTGAGGAACAAGCAATGGCCTGGGGTTGGGGTAAAGGAGAATCCCGAGCAGTGGGTCTTTGAGTCTCCTCAGATACAAGGGTTCAGGACTCTGACTGTAAAGTTTCCTTCATACAGACAGTGGGGTTTAAACTTTCTGCTTGAGCCTGTTTCTTGAGACTTCCCTCTTCTCTGTTACTATCTTGCACTAAGTCACTTAGGCAAAGAGGCTCCCTCCATCCTTGCTTACTTTGTTAAGCTTGTCTCTCCAGGAAGCCTGCTCCCTCTGTCTAACTTGTCTTGGGCACTGGCCAATCCTGTGTCTTCATTCCCCTTTCCTTAGTCTGAGGACTCCTCCTCCCTCACCTCTGAACCTACGGGACCCCTCATTCAAAGCCTTCACTCACTTCGCTGACTTCACAAACGAGTACGCAGTGCGCCTGTGTGTACAGATCCAACACCCCGATTTCCCCCTTTCTTCTTGGTTCTGAGACAACTTCTAGAAGCCCCTTTCCAAACTGTAGATCAACTCTTCACGCAGTTTTGGAATTAAAAGAATAAATGTCAGAGAGCTATACCCTCACGAGGGGTGCCTGACCTATAAGTTACATTGGCAAGACCAATGCTCATGATCTTGAGCCTATCCAAGGGTTTTCTATAAATCAAACTTAACTACTAAGTGTTGCTGGCCTTGCTATGACTTACCTTTTTACTAAGAAATGCTTCTTTCTCTCTGGGGCTATGTGAGTTTGTGTTTCATTTGATGCCACCTATATTTTCCTAGACTCTTTTATTTATGCCAGTTAATTTCACAGGTCCCGGACCAGATCAGACATACCAAGGAACCTCTTCTTTGCCTTTATCACCTTCCCCACCACCTGGTCCACATCTTGGTATCACTTCTTGGAATCTGATCTTTTAATTATTGTGAGAGCTTTCTCTCATGTTCTCATAAGAATTTTGTAGAACTGTTAACGAAGTTATTTCTTCTTTCCTTCACTATAAATTTGGTTCCACCTGTTTGGGAGCCTGGGATTGCTAATGCCCGAGGCTCAGTGACGCCTCCTTTTGGGGGTCTACTAGCTCTGAGATGTCACCAATACAAAATGGGAATCCCAAAAAAATTCACCCAAGGAGCAGCTGTGGGGGGTTATTGGCAAAATGGATGGGCTAACAAAATGATAGAAGTTAGGGATCAAAAGTCCTTAATTATAATACAGACATTCTGCTAGTTTCCTTTTGCAAAAAGGACAACTAGTAGGGAGAACTACGTTATTTTCAGGCTTTTAAGTCTCTTCTTCAACAGTTGGAATGAAAGAAAATTTATGAAGCCTCGGCCTTCAGAACAGGATGCTTTGGACGGCCTTTGTTTTACTGTCTCTCCCTGTGCGTGGCAGGAACCTTCTGCTTCCTTGAATGGGTCTGCCTCTTGGGTTTCTTCTCCCTCCAGTACTAGGACACAAACTCACCTCACCTGTGTAGTCCCTATAAGCTTTAGTCCAGGAAGTGAACGCAAAAAACACTGCCTGAATTGCTCCCAATGGCAGAGGCAGCCAGAGCCAAATAAATTATCCACATGCAGATGCCTTTGTCTCTCTCTGACCTGGCACCAGGCAGAGAAAAAGTTGGAAAGGTTTTCAAGAGACTGATAGACTCTGAGATGAATTCCTGAAGCTAAGTCTCACTTCTTTCTCTTTAACCTGGGGAGATGTAATAGTGGTATTGATCCGTCGCAGTTTCCATGGCTGGAAAACAAGAAACTCATTCTGTAAAAGACTAGGGAGGTGGTTGATAAAAAGTAATGAATGCCCCCTGGTAGTGTTACCTGTCAGACCCAATTGACCCTGGGTGGAACCCTCAGAGTGAGACACATGGGGAGAGGATGGTTCATTTGGTGACATATGTGGCAGAGGGAATGAAAAGATGCCTGGTTGAGCCTGTAAACTATGACAAATTAAGGCAGTAATTCAGGAAGAGAGAGGAGTCTGGCTGTGTTATTAAATCAACTGTCGCAGGCTTTCCTTAAATATTCCAACCCAAACCCTGAACGAATGGAGAGCCTTTACCACCATGCAGCTCCCAATATTTGAAAGGAATTATAAACGCAGGTTTGCAGACTCATTTGTCAGTCTGGGTGCAGAGGTGTGCAGTCCAGGGTGGTGGAATGCAAGGCATCAGGATTGGCATGAGGCTGCTGCAGTGTTGAGGTGGCTGCCGGTGACATGGTGCCGGTGACATGGCGCCGGTAGTCAGGAGAGAGAGGAATGCTGGTGCTCAGCTGGCTGTCTTCTTTCCCTCTTTTGATTTGGGACAGTGTCTATATTCAGGGTGGATTTTCCTTTCCTAGTTAAACCTCTCTGAAACTCCATTAAAGATGACTCCAAGTCCTGTCAAGTCGACAACGAAGCTCGACCATTGCAAGTCTACCTCTTGTCTACTGGGCACCAAAACTTGTCACTTGTAAACCATAACACTCTGCCTCTGGCCCTCAAAGGCTCATGTGTATCTCATAATGAAAAATACATTTAGTTCATATACAAGCCTCAATAGTTGCAACATGGTTCAAAAGTCTAAGTAGGGGCAGAGAGATGATGTAAGATGATATCAAGATGATACAAGAGTCAGCTTGTATGACTTTTGCCAATGTAAGTCTGGAAACCTGAGTTTGATCCCCAGAACCTATGTAAAGATGGATGGAGAGAGCTCATTCCACAAAGCTGTTTCCTGACCTCCACATACATGCCATGGCAGTATGTGTGCCCCCCACAATAAAATGAAAATTTAAAAAGCACTTTATAGAGCTGGAGAGATTGCTCAGTGGTTAAGATCACTGGCTGTTATTACAGAGGACCCGAGTTCCATTCTCAGCGCTCATATGACAGCTAACAAGCATCTGTAACTCCAGTTCCAGAGGATCCAAACTTTCTTCTGACTTCCTCAGGTGTTTCATGGCACAGGTGCACTTACAAACATATAGGCAATACATTAATACACATAAAATAAAAATAATGAAGAAAATTAAAAAAAAAAAACGTAAGAAGTTCAAAGCCAAAGGCTTTTCTGAGACTGAAAATAGTCTCTCAATTGTGAGTCCTAGTAAAATCCAAAGAAAAACTGCACTCTTCCAATACACAATGGGAGCAATTGCTCCCTTTCCAAAGGAAGATCAGACCAAGACAGTACTAAAACCCAGCAGGGCAAGCACCACCCACTGCATCTCTGTGTCAACCATCTTGGGCTCTTGGTGGCATCATCTGAGCTCTAACAGGTATGGGTATCTCAGTCCCCCCAACTGTATTGACTTAGGCACATGGAACCTTTATCTTATTCCTTCTCCACTCTGTGTCTACCGCTTTCCTTGGCGAATGTCCCATGTATCAATCATGGAGTCTCCATTGCAACTTTATCTCCACATTCACAATGCACATCATGGCCTCTCAGGGACCCCCTTGCAAGGAATCCAACTCTGTTATATATTTCCTGGCTTCAGAAGCTTTCTGAAACCTTGGTACAAGTCACCACAACGCTTTCATTCTTGTGTTTTGTGTATTTGCTAAAGCAGCATGATGTGGGCAACACCAAATTCTGCTGCCAGCTCCTGTGTAGCCTGGTCCTCTTGGAATACACCTTCAGAAGCCTCTGTGTGCCTTGTGTTTGAATCTGGGAAAACACTTCTCCAGGGAGCCATTTTCCAATAAGACACTCTGAAGGCATTAACTTTTCGGGCATTCTCCTTTCAAATGAATGTTCTTACAATGGGTTTTGGTCTAATACCCCAAGATCTTAACATTAAAATTTCTTTGCTATTGTGCTAATGTAGTGAGGTTTCTCCTTAATTCCACTGATCACTTTAACACTTACATCCACTTTGTCCTCAACTGTGACTGGGTTCAAGCACCTTCCCTTATCAAACCACACATTTTTTCACATCTTTCTGGTCCACCTTTGCTTTCTCTCACTGTAAATCTAGATCAATGCAGTGAGCTGTAACCGTGCTACAACCTTGATGTCCCACTGTTTTGATAGTTCCTCTCTAAACAACTTACTCCATTTCTGTGTTTGTTGCTGTTGGTTTATTTCATTTCTTTTTAATTCACTTTCATTCCAGTGACTAGGACACAGGCAGATCCAGTCACTTAAAAGAAATTAGCAGAATGTGACACAAATGTTCTCTATTACAGTCATAACAGAGCCCTCATCTCCCTTGAACGGGTCTTGAGGTGGGAGTCACTGTCATATTCCTGTTGACACTGTTAGATTTAGAAGAACAGAGAAAGAATAAAGTTTAGATAAATGACCAGAGCCAGACCGTCTGGGTTGACATCAGCTTCTTCATATGAAAAGTGTGTGTGTGGGGGGGGGGTTGTAGATTTTATAGGGCTGGAAATTAAGAGAACGGACACAGCTGGGGAGTCTGAGCTAAGGTGTCCTTGGGAAACACATGGTCCTCTCTTTCCTGGAGCCATTTGCTTGCACAAAACAAAGAAGCTGTTTCAGCTGGGATGTGTCTAGTAGATAACAGTGAAGCAAGGACAGCAGAGAAACACCCTGGCAGGAGGACGGGATTGTCTGGCTCCTCTGCAGATGTGGCACTCCATCATTTCAGTCCCTGAAAGCATAAAAAAAAGAATGGGAGGCATTTTTTTCTTTTAATTAAGGAGTACTCAGGTAGCATGGAGCAGGAATGTAGCATTTATTTGGTTTTAGGTAGTGGCTTGGGCAGTCAGGAGAGTCTGTAAGAATTTGGAAGACTGTCGGTGTGGGTCTCCAACTCCAGCATGGCTGTCATGCTGTCCCAGAGAAGAGATAGCCGATGAACAGGTCCTCAGGTGGCCCAGAGTGCGACGAGAAAGAACTCTTGGGAGACTGTCTGTGGACAGCTCGTTTACTGAAATCAAGGCAGGGGTTCATATAAGGAGGCCTTACTGAAGGCGGGAAAGTTAAAGGTGGGGGTCTTTTAGGGGCGGGAAGGTTCTAGGGCTGATGTGGAATTAAAGAATGAGGAAACAAAACCCCAAAACCTGGCTTTGGTCTGGGATGATCTTTGTAGGGGGAAAGAAGATTAAGCAACTGCTGAGGAATGAGGATGTTGAACCTGCAGTGGCTTCCTAGGACCTAGGTTATAGCTTCAGGTTATAGCGGTCCAGGACACCTGCCATCCGTTCAGGGTCTCCGGGGTCACACTGCCTGCTCAATGCCTTTATGTAATAGGCCCAGGTCTTACAAGACACAGCAGTTAATTAAACACAGTACAAGGAAGGGATGGGAAGATGAACGGGTCAGTCCAGTCGTCATTCCAGATGTCCAAGTCCATCAAGGCTCTGGTCATGTCTTCAGTGTGTCTTCCAGGTAGGTTATTACTTTAGGAAGAAGAGACAGGTATGGAAAAAAAAAACCCATAGCCTCTTATTGGTCTTCCAAGTCTCTAACTATGGTGGAACTGGAGACATTTCTGGATTGGAGAATTTTGACATTCCTAACCTCAGGTAAGGACAAGTTTATTGGCAGTTTCAAGGAAATGTTTAGTTTTTAGCCAGAAAGAAACTAGTTATTTTTTCAGGACAGTGGAGTCTTTATCCTAACACTGTCTAGTCAATCTACCTCCTGTTCTCATTACTCCTTCTTTTGAAGAGAAAGCCCTAATTTCCAATAGGGAATTTGGCCACTGGTCATTCTGGTTCCTTTCATGCTGAATAGGGGCGCAGAGGGTGGCAACCCCTTCAGTGAAGGAGTGTGGGGTATTCTTCAATGAGTCTAGTCGAGGGGCCCCTAAAATGTGTAACTAGAAAAAGAAGAGAGAGTCCTTGACTGGTGCCTGGGAGGAGATGTGAAAGACAGGTAGAGGTAGGGGTAGTTAAGCACAAGTTCTAGGCAGGGAACCAAGAGAGGTCACAACAGGGTGTGTGTTAAATGTCCACATCAGAGTCCATTAGTTTCCTGACGAGGACTTCCAAGAGCATTCATTTATTGGGTTCTTTCTCATTTTTCTTTTGGCAGCCATGGCTGGACTCAGAATTTGTTTTTCTGGCACTTCGATAGTTGTTGGAACCGGTGTGAGTTTCCTCCCAAATGGTTTCCAGTCAGGGAGAGAGAAGAAATTTAGCCATCATTTAGTTCTTTGATAGAAACAATAGCAGGATTTTCTTTCTTGACTGTAGGTAAGCACTGCAATGTTCAAGTAGGTCAAGATTTGAAGTCTTACACCTGAGCAGCATTTTTTTTAAGTAAGAGCAAGATCTTCAGTGAGAAATTATTGTTTAAATAATATCCAAGCCCAATGTCTAGGAAGTATAATTTCTTGGACTCTAAAAGAAACACATTGATTAATCTTTGGTTATACTTTTCCTTTCAGTGTTTAAGACCATACCGTTGGCCCAAATTAGGACTGGTGGAAGGGTGGAGAATTCCTGGCGTTCTCAGGACCTGAGTGCATCTGAGACGGGCCCTAATGGATCACCTTGACCCAGTGTGGTGGCTGTGACAAGGGGGCAAGTGGAGAGTGGCCTCTTGTCTGAGAGGGAGGGAGAGCAAGAAGGAGAGATGACAATGACAGATCAGTCATGAGAGGGTTTGGGGCCTTCAGAATGGGTTCCCAAAACCCTTTCCAGGTTTTGGCACTAATTTAGATTTAGAAGAACACAGGGAAAATCAAGTTTAGATAAGTAACCAAAGCCAGACCTTTCAGCAAACTGAATTGTGTTTATTCAGCGAGGTAGCAACAGCCTCTTCACAGGAAATGTAGGCTGTGCCAAGGTGTCGGGGTGAAGGGCATTGTTGTAGATGTTATGGGGCTAGAAATAAAGAGCAGGCATAGCTGGGGAGTCTGAGCTAAGGGGTCCTTGGGAAACACACGGTCCCCTCTTTCCTGGAGCCATTTGCTTGCACAAAACAAAGAAGCTGTTTCAGCTCGGATGTGGCTGGTAGATAACAGTAAAGCAAGGACAGCAGAGAAACACCCTGGCAGGAGGACAAGATTGTCTGGCTTTTCTGCAGCTGTGGAAGTCTCCTCCCCACCTCAATGGCCCATTAAGCTCTGCCCATGGCACTTTAGGGGTTGTGTAGTCACAGTTCCAAACTCTTCCAAATTCCTCTGATAAACCATCCATAGACATCTTTTAATTGCCAGTAATGACATATGTAACTTAGACAAAACACTATTATTGTTTTGATAATCCTAGATAATGAGGGATGTAAATTCTCTCCCTTAAGACCCAACTCTCCAAACAACTGATTTACTATCTGGGTTTTACATTAACCCCCAGAACTAGAGTGTTAGTCACTGATAGGAAGAAGTAACTTTGGAGATTGAGCCACTACGACAGTGGCTTAAAACTGAACATTAGGAGATAGCTCTGAACTAGGCAGAAAGTCAGGGGAAGAGACCCCAGACAGGGCAGGAGGCCCCAGACAAAGCAGAGGGCTCCAGACAGAGGAGAAGGTCCGGGACAAGGCGGAAGGCCCCAGACAGGGGTGCAAGCCCAGACTAGCTTCAGCTATATTCCAATTGCTCTCACTTGTGTCCAAGATGGCTTACTTCTGGATTCTTTTCCAAAGTTGGCCCTTTTCATGAGCTTCATCCCAACCGGACCCCACCTACCCACCATCCCCATCATCAGCAGGCTTTCCCTGGCAGGAATTTCAAATTTTCTGCCCATGCTCTACCCAATCAGGTTGGTTCCCGCTTTCATATGCATGAACTAACCAATAGCATGCATCTGCCTTGTCCAATCAGAAGGGGGAAAGGGGAGCCCAGGCCTGCCCTGCCTCCTATCCTATCCTATAGAATATAAAATCTCAGACTGCAGAGGCGTAGAAGACGCTCCAGCTCTGGACTTCTCCCCTTACGGGAGCCTCTCTTTTCGCTGTGTGAAGTGTAACCTCTACTGCCATAAACTTCGGCTGTGTGCTGTGGTTGCAAGCTTCTCATAATTCTTTACCTAATAAATAAAAAGACCAGAGACCAAAACTTAAGAGCATAAAACTTAAGACTCAAACCTGACATCAACTTTACAGTAAGTGACAGACCAGCCTCCTGAGTTGGAGGAACCACAACACATTGAGAAAGATAGAGAGGCCTTACTAATACATTATTCTGAAGACTCAGGAGGCCCTTGGTTGAGAAGAAGGGAGGTGTCTGCCTCATGGAGGCCCTCTGGAAAGTTATGAAGAGATTTGTATGAAAACATGCACCATGGCTGTGGGGTTTCCAGAACTTGATTTAGAGTGCTTAACAGAAGCGTAAATGGTCCAGCAAGTGGTTCATCCTTTGAGGTATGCTATAAAAAGAACTCTCAAATGCACCCCATTCCTATAGCCCTCGAGTGTTCTGCCTAGTTCAAAGGAAGTTTCTCTGATAAAGATTGGCAAGTAAATTGACCCAGGTCTTCTTAGCCACTGTTCATTCAAATATCTGCTAGCTTTGCTGGAATGTTTACTGGCTAGGAAAAACTACTTCCCATCCAGCTGAGCAGCAGGATTTATGTAAATGAGTGGTAAAGGAAATTATTCCTGTGTTTGTGTTACCTTGGTCATGCAGAGTGGCAATGGCCCTTCCTGTACTGTATGTGCCCCGAATCAAATACCAGTTGCATATAGCTTGGCATCACTGGTCATCAGGACACCTGCGGGGAATCAATCACACATTACGAAATTCCATAGCCAAACGCTGTCAGGCAACCAAGGAGGCATGGGTGAAGATCTGCCAGTTGCTTTGCTCCACTCGAAGAGTGCCCTGATCTACTTAGATGGTGCTTCTGTGAAGTGGGAGCCTTTCTTGGCTTGACGTCAGTTGATGGGCACCGAAGCTGAACAGTGTTTAAGCATTTGACTAATCTCACACAGGTCCAGCTGGAAATCTAGGGGTGTGGGAAGACATGGGGACCTCTTCTGAGATAGCTAAGCATCTGCAGTGTGCTACTCAATCAAGAGACCAAGCACAATGTAATTAATGGAATGAGGGGACCTTACAAGATCAACTATCTTAAACATAGAAACGGTCTTACCAAATACAAATGGCAAGGCCTAGAGTGCTTAAGGCTGCTCCAAGCTGCATAGTTCTATACAAAGTCAGGCTGCAATCTCCCCCGCTCACACAAGACCAAGGAACCACCTCATGTACCTGTGAAACACTAGGAGATACTACATTCTTTCCAAGAAAATATCATCTAACAACGATAGTACTCGGTTGTTTACCAAATGGTATCAAGCATTAGGAGAACCTTCAGTCAAGAAACACAAGGAAATCCCATAACACTTCATGAACTGAGGGTCCTTTTAAGGTGAATAGGTGTCAGGTTTCATAAACTCCGTCACAATTAGGATGAAGGTTGGCTTTCTTAGTCTGAACTATCTGTGATCCTGAATGACCATTGAGGAAGAACCGAATTATAAAACTGCTTTTCCTAATCTGCTTTATTGTACAAGGGCAGGTAAACTCATTTTTAGAATGAACACAACAATAACCAACAAAAAATACATGCTGGACATGTGGTATACTACGCTTTTCTAGCACTTTTATATGCCAGGTAAGAGTCCCCCTGACAGGGAAATCACTGGACAAGATTACAAACACAAACACAAAATTTAAAAGAGGATATGCGTTCATTACAAAACATCCCCCACTTCAAAGTCACTCGGTGGACTGTCAATAATGCTTTAAACTGACCATCCATGGGAGATGTTTTTCTTTAAAGGAGACCAGTTCTCTCAAGCATGATCAGAAGCTGAGCCTCAATTAGATGACTCTGTCCCACAACTCTCTACAGGTCTACTAGGTAATCATAAGCATAGGGAAGGGTATTTCTAAATTAGTGGTGAATTTATATGACTTACACTCATAGCAAGATATCTCAGTCACAGAGCCTCAATTTGTTGGGAGCAAAGTTGTTATTCATATAAAAACAGCCAGATGCTAGCCAGGAGCTAGCCTGGGCTCATCATTGGTGTTATCCTCGTACTGCATCTTGATTTGCACAAGCCTGTGGTTGATATGGGACTAACTGGATACTCAAGGCAGGACCCGTGAATCACGACGGCTATGCAAAAACTAGCTTATCGCCTGGACTTTCCTCATGCTGTCGGAGGGCTGTGGGACAGGAGTTGGTTAAAAGACATTGCACAGACTAGAAGTCTCCCTAATCTGAAACAAACATAGACTTGACTTTTTCCCGCCCACTGGTATGATTGGTCCAGCAGGAATATTTGTCCCGCAAGTTGGTTTAGAAAGTGTAATGTAGCATATGGAAGTTACAACTAATCACACACACACACACACACACATACACACCACAGAGGCACAAACACACACACACACACACACAAACAAATAAATAAATACAATGAATTGATAAATATATAAACTAAAATAAAAAAGTCTAAAATTGTAATGGGAAGAAATGTAAGGAACTGCAGTCTTCAGATTGTACACCGGAAGACACAGATGAAAGTCACAACTTTTCTTTCTGATCCTGTCAGCACTCGACTCAGGTGAGTGATCTCCAAAGCCTGAGCAATAGGCAACCGTCAATCTACTGACAGTTCAGATACACTCTGGCATCATCCGGTATAGCAGTCATAGGGCCTTCCAGCTTGTGTGACTAGAACCATGTACAAGGGTCTCAAACCTATGTGTCATAAAAGGAATGGGGGACCATAAGTTGGAATTCCAAGGAGGAAGTGTGCGTACAGATCCAAAACAAAGATAGATTATACACTTGTCTTCTCAAGCAAACAGGAGGACTGGATTCCTAGGTAAACTAGGATTTGTTTCCTTTTCTTTTTAAAAAATATTTTATTTATGATGCTTAATGTTCATGTGTATGAGTGTATTGCCTGCATGTATGTAAGTGCACACATGTCATGCAATACCCACAGAAGTCAGAAGAGGGGGTCGGATCCCCTGGAACTGGAGTTATGGATGTTAGCTGCCACATGGGTGCCGGGAACCAAATGGTGTCCTCTGCAAGAGCAGCCAGTGCTGTTAGTCACCTGAGCCTTCTCTCCAGCCTCAGGGATCTGTTTGCTTAAGCCAGCAGGGGCTGCTGAGGAGCTGGGGCTGTTCTCTTAGGCTAGTTACTCTGAGTTTTGGGGATTTTTAGTTTGTTCTCAATTAGTTTTAGTTTTCTTCCCCCTTAATAATTTTAGTTTTCCTCTTCAAAATGACAGGACAGGAGAAATAGCCTTACTTCAAAGATAACTTTAATTTTAAAAAGTTGTTCTCTGAAAATGAATGGCTCTAGATATCCTGACCTCGGTCCAAGGAAGGACCTGAGCCATCACGAAACACAAATTCTGGGTATACATTCCATACAGGCTGGGGACTGTCCCCCTTAGTATTTCAGGGCACACAGGCCCAAATTAAAGACTAGTTTAATCTTGGTGGATGGTTTGCCTCTTGTTTCCAAGGAGCTAGAGGCGTGTGTGGCAGCAGTGACAAGGCACTAATAGATTGCATTCTTTGTACTGGATTGTTATGTGGCTCTGTGGTACCCTGCTGCTGTAGACTGATGTGACAGTTACAAAATAATGTCACACAAAAGGCCAGACAGAAAGTCACAATAAGTTGACCCCAGGTCCTGTTGTACCAACTCTTTTGTTTCTCTAGATGAGATGGAGAACGATTTTCATTTCTTCCGGGTATTGGCCAGCTGGAAAGAGTTACAGAAGATTTATAACTTTACCCTGACTACTTACGATTCAGGAAGAGGAAATCTCTCAGGGAGGGAATGAGACACTTATTACAGGTCAGAACAAGGGAGTCTGAAAATTCTGGAATGTCAGACGCCATTGCTTATTAAATGAAAATCCCAGTGCCAAGGGTGAGATACCTCTCTATGAGCCTCTGAGGTCCCCAAAATTGCACAGACAATTGCCACTGGTGTTAATAATCCTCCAGAGCTAGATAGTAATGTTAGAAACGCTAAATATTAGTCTTTTCTTTCAAACCCTGTAAAACTTAGAACTTGGTTTATGACAAGGAATACTGATCTTTTAATTCTACCACATCCTGTAAGTCTTTTGTTTAATGAAAGACCCTGACACATTCCAGAGCCTGATGGCCTGGGGCAGGCCCTTCTCACTGAGTCTTTTAAACTTGCCAACTGGGAAGTCTGTGAGGTCAGACTCCAGTCAATGGGGAAAAGACACAGTCTTCTTGTGTTAGGGATAAAAGTCCCCCAAGCTTCCAGGTCCTATGTGTACTTGCTGCTTCTGAATGACCACACAAGTCACCGGTTTGCAAAAGTAAAATCTGTCTTGCTGTGCTTTACTTTTGGTTTGTCCATGTGTTTTCTTGTGCAATATTAATGTGGTCTTTGGACCTTGGATTTTATTTCTAACAGTAAGACCCTGTTGCTGAAAACACCACTTGCTGTGGTCATCAGACATAGGGAAATCAACTAGAAGCTTCCTCCCTTTTAGCTAGCTGTCGTAGTTCCAGAATGTGCTATGCAGGCTGCCGAGGCAGGATTGTCAGCAAGTCTAGCTTAGCTGTGGAACTCTGTACACTATACTATCAACCTGCAGGGCAAGATATTCCCCAATGGTGAAAAGTGGCAAAAATCTATTCTGGAGGTAACTAAACCCCTTCTGACTGGATCTGAAGCCCACTTCACAGGAAAGAACTCACATCTAGTACTATAAACTTGGTCAAAAGCCTGTGTCTGGGGAGGTCATAGGCCCTAGTGAAGAAGCTACTGCAGTTGATTTGCTAAATGGATGTGATGTGCCTATCATATTGCCTGCTAAATGCTTATGGGTGTGTCTCCAGATTAGTGCTTCTGCTAGCTTTGGTCATACAAGTTTCTTTGGACAGCTGACTGCTCATAACTGTTCATAACTACTGAGAATAAGTAATTATGGAGTGCTCAGCCATGAATGGAACATCTATATCCCTTCCTCCAAGGCTCAGAGTACACTGTAAGAATGTAAGAGATGGAGGATAAGATGGAATGTTACCAAACACTGTCTTCTGGCAATGACATGGTCATAGCACTTTTGAATTCACAGCAGCTATGATTATTTGCACAAGATGAGGCCCCTCAACAACCTGTCATGGAGCAGGAAGGGGCTCATGGGGCTTCAGTCCTCCCTGAGACTCTACAGGCAATTAATGATTGCTGGGGGAGGGAGAGATGCTTTGATCGTGTAACCACTTCCTGCAGGTTAAAGTGTGAGAGAAATGAAAATATTTCTCCATTTGATCTACAGAACCACAAGGGTAAAGACCTTAGGCCCTGAGGAAAGGATTCAGATATTTGTATAAGCAAAGCTCTTATTGTGCCCCTGTGTACTGACTCTTTGTATGATATTATTTTGCAACTAGGACGGTGATCCAAAGCAGCCAGGTTAATAACCCCTCACCCATGCTCCTGTAAGCAATGCTAACAAAACTGATGAGGAGGGGATCCGTGAGAGGAGGAGAGTGCAGGGAGGGAAATGGGAGATGAGTATCATACTCGCAGAAGGCATTCCATACATGCGTGAAAAGGATGGGAAGCAAAGAACGTGCAGAAATCAGATCATCTTTAAGAACCATGATGTCAGCGCTGGGCATGGTGGCACACACCTTTAATCCCAGCACTAGGGAGGCAGAGGCAGGCAGATTTCTACGAGATCAAGGCCAGTCTGGTCTATCTAGTGAGTTCCAGGTGAGCCAGGACTATTGGAAGACCCTGTCTCAGAAAGACAAAAAAAAAAAAAAAAAAAAGAATTATAAAGTCAACAAGCTTATCCCCCTGCCACTCAAATCCACAAAGCTCCTGAAAACAAAGAAACAATAAAAAACAAACCAAATAAAACTCTCAACCCCCAAACCAGTGACAACAAAAAAAGAAAAAGAATAGAAGAGGTTGACAAGGAAATCATTAACCTGCGTGTCCTGTGACACAGCAGGGCTAGCCATCAGTAAACTGCATTAAGACTCATGCTCCAAAATATTATTGGAGTGTTCCCTTGATGCTGACAGACAGGCGTAGAACAGTCACTATAGAACATTGTGATAACCCTCATCTAAATAAAATCACATACCCTGTGGAAGATTCTTTTTTTTTCTTAATTTTTTAGAGATTTATTTATTTACTTATTTATTTTTTATGTTATGCCTTCATGTATGTAAGTGCACCTGTGTTGGAGGAGGACATCAGATTCCTTGGAACTGGAGTTACAGAAGGCTGTTAGCTGCCATATGAGTGCTAGGATTCGAACCCAGGTCTTCTTTCTGCAAGAGCAGCCAGTGCCCTTAACTTCTGAGCTATCTCTCCAGCCCTGGATTTATTTATTTTTATTTTATGTATATGAGTATCTTGTCTCCAAGTATGCAAGAGTACCACATGCACGCAATGTCTATGGAGGCCAGAGAGGGTGCCAGATCCTCTGGAAATGGAATTACAGATGGTTGTTATCTGCCATGTGCATGCTGGGAACTCAACCAGGTCCTCTGCAAGAGCAGCCAGTGCTTTTAACCACTGAGCCATCTCTCCAACCCCAGTTTCTTAACATTATAGTGAGATGTTAAAAAGTGTGAAGTATGAGAAGGGAGGTTATGGGTAGGCCTGGAACTCCAGTTTAGTGTGATGATACTAGTGTCCCCAGTAGGGGACACCATGAAAACCTTCTGTGGTTTGGGACCTTCCTTGAAAGTGAAGGTATTGTCTTGTAGCCTTGTGCGTCTGTCTCATTCTTTCCAATGGCATAAGAGAGTCCAGGGAAGCTCTACAGGGCTACCGTGGTGTGGGACAAGCCTTCAGGAGCTGTTATCAAGATTATAAATGGAATTTCCTTTCTGTTTTTTTTCAGAGAGAGGGAAATAAAAATTGGCATTCCTTTCAGATAGCGTTTTGTTTTGTTTTGTTGCTGGATTGATTTTTTTCAGCTTTAAGTGTGAGCTCAGACAGCTGACTGTCTTGACGCTGACTGTGACTGGGCCTTGTGGGGGCCATGTGTGGCAGATTCTCCTGTTCTGGGCTGCTCAGGATGGGGACGCAGACACTGGAGTGTCTCAGGCTGCCCTGGCTATGTGCATCTCTTTTCACAGAGTCCAGCGCAGAGGGAGGATGTATTAACCCAGTGTTAATGAGGGAAGTCTTAATGATAAGAATTTTAATGTATTTGTCATGCCTGCATGTATGTAATTGTACCCATGTCATGCAATGCCTGTAGAGGTCAGAAGAGGGTGAGGGATTCCCCTGGAACTAGAGTTACAGATGGCTGTTAGCCACAATATGGGTGCTGGGAATCCAACCCAGGTCCTCTTCAAGAGCAGCCAGTGCTCTTAACCACTGAGCTGTTTCTCCAGCCCGATAACGATACATTTTTTGGAGCTCATTTAGTAACTGGAAAGATACAAGCAGTGAATAAAAAAGATTATAATCAACCAAATATTAACATTCCTGTGTTTTGAATGCCTTCCATTTGTCAAATAACCGTGCATCCAGGTAAAGAAAGATTTAAAGAGAAGTGGTCCAGCATCCCAAAGACAAGCGATGTGTAATCTCTGAACCTAGGTTTCTTCATCTACAATAAGCTCTATGGGACTACAGCTCAGACATGAGGGTCCCTCTGCTTAGGTCTAGGCCTCCAGAAACCTTCTTTGGGGACAGTGTAGAGTTGAGTATAAACCCTCATCTGCTTGGCTTTACCCCTATGTTTTTTAAGCTCACTTCTGGGAGTGGGGGATGAGAGGTGTGGGGAGCTTTGTGTAGCTCTGAGGGAGCTGAGCAGGGCCATGAGAAACACGGCATCTGAGCTGAGTCATAGCAGGTGCTTGGACTGGGAGCCCCAGTGGAGTGAAGGCAAAAGGAAGGGAAAGGTACCCCAAATTCAGGAAGAAGACCGAGCAACAGAGTAAACAGGGATCCAAGAGCAGGGCCAGCATGACTTCTGGAGCAGGGTGGGGAGCAGCCACGGAGTGAAAGGCCCCCCACTCTCACCCCCGAGACATAGCCTGGCACAACTTTACCACCAATGGGAGACAGACTTAGGGAATTGGTTTCTAATGAGCCCAGCATCTGGTCTTCTACTAATTCAGTCAGTTTAGGCTGGGGAGATACTCGGCATCAACCACCATCTGAGGGTCAGCCCTTAGGACATGATGACTGGGATTTCTGGAGTGCTGCAAAGAAGAAGGGCCTGGGGAACAAGGAAGCCTGAGTGATGTGTGACCCTGGCGTAGTAGGGGCAGGTCTCCCTGTGGAACAGAAGAACCAGGGAAATAATCCTGGCAGAGTCCCCAGGGAGGCTTGGAAGAAAGCCCAGATACCTATTCCCATGTTACAGATGAGGTAACTGAGGTTCAGTGATATTCTGGTTTCATTTCTTTTGCTGTGGTGAAATACCCTGACAAAAAGCGGTTTGGGGGAGAAAGGGTTAATTTTAGCTCACAGTTCCTGGTGATAGCCCATAAGCCATAATGGCAGGCGTTTGAGCTGATCTCATCACATCCACAGTCAAGAGCAGAGCTAAATGCGTGTGGGCACACTTGCTTTCCTGCTTGCCCAACTCTTACGTAGTTCAGGAGCTCCTGCCTAGGGAATGGTGCAGCTCACAGTGGGCTGAGTCTTCCTAACTCAGGTCACAATCAAGTCAATCCCTCACAGATATGCTGTCAGGCCAACCTGGTTTAGCTGACTCCTTGTTAAGACTCTATTCCCAGATGATTCTAGATTGTGTCAAGTTGACAGATGAAACAAACCAGCACAACAGATAGTGCACCCCATGCTTAAAGGCATACAACCAGTGGGTTAGATTCGGGGTGCATATGACACCCCGACTCCTTAGGCTCCTCTTCCTTATAGGGGCATGTGGGAATCTTAAGGCCTTCCTGCCTTATAGATGAAGTGGTAGGAACCTGGGAGAGGGTGTGGCTTGCTCAAGGTCACATATCAGGCTGTTGGGGAAGCAAGTCAGAAAACTGAGACCTTGACTACATTTTTTCTTTTAAATAAATCTCATGTACCCTAAAGAAAATAAAACAAGAAATAGAACCTTCTCTTTACCTACATTGCGGCTTCTAGTTTTGGTATATTGAATATCTGAATTTCCATCTGGTACTGCCTTCCTACAGCTTTCATAACTTTATTTAGCATTTCCTAAGTTAAGGGCTATTACTAGCTCTCTTTGATGTGAAAAATCTTTGTATTTCACTTTCATTCTTGGACAATATTTTTTTTCTGGTTGTAGAACTTTGCATCCATCACTCTCTAAAGATGCCATTTCCAGTCCATATCGTCTCCTACCAGAGTCCAGAGTCAACCAAACAAGACTTTTCCCCAACCCCAGGGTCATTTGACTCTGAGAGCTTTCGAGATCTTCCCATTTTGCTTTTCGGGGTTTCACTGGAATGTGTTTAGGCATATTTCCTTTGAAATTCATCCTGCTTGGGCTCTGTGGAGTTTCTTCAATCTGTAAATATTTGTCTTTTACCAAACTGGGGACTTTCAGGCAACATTTCATCCCCCCTTTCTCTCTGTCTTTCCTCATTCTCTCCTCTCATCTTCCTACTTATCCACTCCCTTTGCTCTCTCTGTACACACACACACGCACGCACACACACACGCACACGCACGCACACAAGCACACATCCTGAGACTACATTTCCATGTATGTTAAGTTTTCCTTTTGAAAGTCTACACATCTCTGAGACACACATCCCTTTTCAATTTTTATTTGCAACGTCTTCAAATGGAAATTTCTATCAATATATTTCCTGCTTCTTGGTTCTTTTGTCTTCAAATTTTGATTAAGCCATTGACTGCTTTTTAAAAGTATAGGTCGATTACCCCTTATTCAAAATGCTAAGGAGTATAAATGGGGCTTCAGATTTTGCAATATTTGCATATGCATAAGGAGATTGCTTGGGGCTGAGACTCAAGTTTAAATACAAGATTCATTTATGTTTTGTATATACCTAACTATATACATAGCCTGAAGGTAATCATACATACTTTTAAATAAATTCATGCATTCAACAAGGCTTGGCTCATGGTTTGTAATATCCATTCACAGTGACGTGTGCATGAGCTAAAAGTTTCTGACTTTGAAGAATTTCACCTTTTGTTTGTTTATTAGGGATGCTCAGACTTGTTGGTTCCTTTTTATCTCACGGCTACAATTTCCCATCTTTTCTTTCATTGTTGGAAACACATTTTACCAGCCTGAGTTTAGTGCTCCGTCTAACAGTGCACCTCTGACAGCACTCTCATGGGGAGTGTTCTGAAGCTGTCTTCCATCAACCACCCTTTTCATGATTTCAGTTCTCATTCTTATATTTGTTATATTTCTGGTAGTTTTGAGTTTTATACTGGGCACAGTTGTAAACGTTGCTTTAACAAAAATGGAGATGGAGAATTCTCTCTGCCCACAGAGGGTTGCCCAGGTCTATGGATTCAGGGACAGCTGCATCCAGGGCAGATGCGGATCCTTCCAGAAGCGCAGTGTCTGCTCCACAGCAGTTGCTTCCCAGCCGGGCTCTCAGATTGTAGCGCTTGCCATTGTCATCTAGTCCGGGTGCGGCAGCTGAGGACCTTCCCGGGAGAGTATGGCAGCTCACCCCTGCCCTTCCTGCCCCGTCCTGGTCCTGCCGGGCTCCATGCTTCCCTTTCTCTTCAGATACAGAATATACCAGTCTGATGATCTACCCCATGCACAGTCAGGGGTGGGTTCTCTCTCATCCTGGTGGTCCCTAACACTCTCATCTCTCTCCCCACCCTGATTTCTACATCTTCAGGGTCCCCTGAGTGACACTTTTCTTCTCAGCACAGAGCCTGTGTCTGGGCTCTTCTCTCTGCACATTTTCCCCAGTCCACCTCTGACCCCTTCAGTATCGTGTCCTCGGATGTTCTTTTTGACCTTCATGCTAAGCCCCACTGCCTGTGTGGGGTCTTCGTGGGGTCTCAGCACTCTTCTTTACAGAAGTTATTCCTGATGAAGATCCACACCAGTTTTTGGGAAACTTCAGCATCTGTCTGATCACCTTCACTTTCTGTGCCCTCTTGTTCTTGGCTCATGGGATAGTCCCCACTTTGGGCACAAAATAAGACTTTAATCCTTGCTAAGAGGCTGGGCAGTCAGGAGCTGAGTTCTCAGCTCATGTCCCTTTAAGAGTGTGGCTTAGCCGTTGGGGAGGGTTTATTTTAGACAGAGCCTCTCCATCACAAGGAACAGAATCCAAATCTCATAAGTATCTCTCCTGAAGCACAGAGAAAGCCTGGCTGAGGACGAGGTCTGCACAGAGGAAAGGAGAGTGAAAAGATAAATGAAAGGAATTAGAGCCCTGGACCCCAAAATGAAGCACGCTCCACCCTCTGCATCTTCAGCGTCAACGCTAACTCCCTCTGCTTTCAAACTTGTTCTGTTAACTTCCACGGGAATAAACATATGAGTCCATCCCTTAACGTTTCCAAGGAAACCAAAAGAAGAACTAAAAATACAATAACATTGGCAGAAAGAGAGACGGGCTGGTACAGAAACAAGCCAGAGGCTCACCCGTCATGGCGGAAAACTATGTGGCAGCAATGCAAAAGTATTGTTTAGCTTTGTGGGGAAAGTGATGGCCAGTGACGGGAGAGATGGCCATGCAAATCACAATTGATCACCTCTGAGGAGCAAGACTCGGGGCACAGAAGGGTTCGAGGGCCACTATTTCTCATTATCAGTCTCTCTGTCCTGTTGGTTTTAAGGCCATATGCATGAGTCACTTTGCATAATGAAATTTGCAGCCACATAAGTCAGGCGCATAACACCATTTAAGCTCTGAAATCAACTTGGCTGAAAGAACCCGTTTGCTTTTTGTTTTATAAAAATAATACTTCACACTCATAACTAAGAACATTAAACATTAAAAAAATCCACATAACTTTTATCTTATTGAAGGATTGCACGGGTAGAGCTTAAAAATAGAAGCTTCTCTCTGGGATTTAAAGAAAGAATGGCTCGGACAGAGGTGGCCTTGGTCATCAGGACCTGCTTAGGAGGTGCTTTTCCTTGGAGGAAGAAAGGGGTGGCTGTAGAGGCTGGGCTTGACTCCTAGGCAGGAGGTCACCTCACATTTAACTGCCTAGAGACTTCTTCTGTGCCCCACAAATAAGGTCCTCAGTAGCCCAGCCTTGAGTCAACAGTTGGGCATTCCCAGTGTTGGTGGGAGCACTCGAGGTGGCCCGCTCCCTCTCTGCCATGTTTTAACTCCTCTTGAGAAAGTTGGGCAGGTTCCTCTCAAGTAACTCTGGCCTCCCTGCTGAGGAGCCTTCTGGGCAGCAACTCATATTAGGGTCAGATCTGCGAGAGCAACAACAGCTACTTTCCTGCAGTGAGGAGGCTGTGAATATGGGATGACTCTTATAAATGGATATAATCTAGATTAACGATCCTTAATTAACCCCAGGAAAAGCATGTGCTCTTGTGTCTTGTGACCTGGGTACCCGATCTTGTTTCCTTGACAACCTTAATTTGGTACTGCACCCAAAAACAGAGCGAATGTACGAAATAAGGGCTTGCTTGGGAATTAGCATTTGGACATGTTGAAAGGGGGCACACCTATCTCCACCGCACACAGCTGAGACTGGGAAGGACATGTGATGCCGGGTGGATGAGATACTCTAGAACTAAGGATGAAAAGGGTGGTCTGTTAAGATTAGGGTGGAGCCGAGCTTGTGCTTCCCGAGTTGAAGCTGGAGAAACCATTTTGAATAAAATCATGGGTGGGGCAGGATTTAGGACACAATTACAGTAGACAGTTCCATCAGCACAGTTCTGGGAGACAGATGGCTCCAAGTGTCCTCTGAGTTAAAAACTAAGTTTAAGAGTTAGGCAGGTTTTGTTCAGGTAATTATGATGTTGGTAAAGTAATGCTACAGGTGGAGATGACCACCAGGGGCCAGGAGCCCAGCCCTGACATCAGGGAGAGGCTTCTGTCTTCCCGATTGTCCCCACAGCAGAATAACTATTCTAGTTCACCCTCATCTGACCTCTAGCCAGTCTTCTCACAGTGTGGCCTCTATCTTCTGAAGCCCTCCTTAGGTTCTTCAATTTAAAGCCTACATGATTCCAGAAGGTACCGTCCATGAGAGTAGAGACCTTGTTTGTTTAGCCTTGTTCAGGTCCTCAAAACCCAAGACAGAGCAGGACCAATGGCACAGGATGAGAGATTCAAGGAACTGGTGAAATCTAAGATTCTCTAGTTCTTGGTGTCTAAGAGAGTGATCCTGTGACTCCCCTGTTCTGTGAGTCTAGAATTGTAGCTTTTAACCAAGGCTCTCAATCTCAGAGGTCCACAGGGCCCCAGGCTGGATATGACCAGACATACAGGTGTGCCCCAGGGCTACCTAGGACCTCTGTGACAGCATGCCAAAGCTAGCATCCGCCAGGTGGTCATCGGCCCACCTACCTACACGCACATCCTTGGCTTGTCCCCTTCCTTCTCTTGCTCCCCCAAGCTCCGCCTCCTCTTGTTGTGAAGTACAGACTGCTGTGTGGTCCTTAACATGTGAGGACAGACCTGAGAGCTCATTAAGGGTCCACACAGCAGATCTTAGGAGAGATTGTGATTGGCTGAGGCTGGTCATGCACCCACTTGCAGGGGGTGGGGTATTGCTTGGTGATCCCCAGTTTTCCCTGGTGACATTGGGGAAGAAGAACACGACTCCAGTACTGAAAACAGAGCTCACACAGCTGCTGACTCCACTTATTTTGGTCCAAGCACATGGGCACTGTATGTGTAAAGTCAGTCACCCATCGTAGACACACAGGATGCCGTAGAGGAGGCAGGAAACCCAGTGTGCCCATGAGCCCTCAGCTGTCTCTCTGGTGGCTGGAAAAGACGGAAGGCTCCAGGGCCTAGGTGGGGTGGGAACCAGAAGCCACAACTCCTCCCCTGAATTCCCAGTCTATGCCCAGGCCACAATAAATGCCTCTGTGCCCTGTGAGTCTGGCTGGTTGCCTTATGCAGCTACAGACAGATCCCAAAGGAGGAAGGTGCTATGGAATAACCCAGGATTGGATGGGGGTGTTTGTCCTCGCTGCCAATCAGACAGCTGTGTGTGGATGCCACAGGCAAATCACAGGAGCGTCTATCTGATGGGTACTGCCACTAGACAGATGCACCAGTCTATGCAGCATCCCACCTTCAGTAGGGAGAGACACTTCAGTCAACAGACAGGGGGGTTGAAATGGAGGGTGTTTCCAGGTTCCCAGTGATGTCCCACCACCGCATCTGCCACCTCCCCCAGTCTCTCCAACAGCCTGAGAACACGGTGACCTCTCTTCCGTGGATCCTCCCGGCTCAAGGCAGTGGGTGGATCTGAAGGGCATTTCAATGGGTTCTGAGACCTACTGAGCCCTGTTGCTCATCACCGGTGTCAAAATATTATGATCTTCCTGGAAGAAGTGAGGACTGGAAGCAAAGAGATTCACATATTTCTCAGCATCCTGAGTGTGTCGCCATGGAGACACACTGGTCTTCTCCACAGGGTCATCCGTAGGTCATAACAGGCTGGAGAAAGAAGCTGCGACCCTCTCCCTATCAGTCATTCTTACTCGGAGGCAAAACTAAAACAAACTTAATGCAATAAAATGAATGCTGATATGTTTTAATTACAGTTTATGATTTTGGCAGAGGTTGATGCCCAGGAAACTCTCTCTACAATTGATATAACAGTCACAATCATCCCCCGCCATTCCTCCCCCGCACCAGTTTCCTGGTGCTGTGCTGTCAGCCTCCAACCCAATCCACAGCAACTTCCTGTCCTAGGATGCTAGTGTGCACATGATAACTCGCAAGTACAGTCACAGAGTCAGCATACTAACCTCAAATCCATGATAAATCATGTGAGCATCACTGGTTCCTTTTCACTGCTGAGTAGTAGTCCAGAGATAGATGTACCACAGGATATCTATTCACCAACGTGGTAATGGATATTGGGACTCTTATAAGCAAAAATACAATAAACAAGATATAACAAAACAGACTGTAATTGTGCCACTCTGTAGCCCACAAGGGCTGCTCCTCAATATGTGTGCAGGACTCAGTATGACCAGTCTATGTGCTAATGTCTTGGTTCCCAGCTTGATGCTAATGGAAGGTGAGGACCCCTTAAAAGGTGGGGCCTAGTAGAAGGTCTTCAGGTTATTGGGGAACGCTTGACTGGGGGACCACACTCTCTTCTATTTTTTTTTCTTCCCCAGTGAAATTAGCAGCTTTGCTCTACTATACAGCTTATAAACCAACTGACTCTAACTTGGAACCTCTGAAACCTGAGTCTAAATATACCCTTTCTTCTAAGTTGATTGTCATGAGAATTTGTTCTGGGGCTAGTGTTTTAGTTGCTTTTCCTGTCACTGTGACAAATGCCATGACCAAAAGCAACTCAGAGAAGGAAAGGGTTTATTTGGCTCACACTTCCAGATCACACTCCAGGAGTTCGGTACCTGAGCAGAAGCTTTTCCAAGTCTGTATCTTTGAGCCCGCTCAGCTCAAGGTACCTAGTCTGTGAAATGAAGCTGATAACTGCATTAGCCTCAAAAGGGAGCTGTGAAATCTCACATCACAGCAGGGTCAGAGTGAGGCTGTGCATGTGGTTTGTACTCCAGAAAGGAGAGACGGAGAGTTGCTGCATGCTGATTTGTTCCCCTACTGACATGTGCTTTTGATTGTTGGGGACACAGGCCTTAAGAAAATCCCAGTTAAGGGGTTGGAGAGATGGCTTAGTGCTTGGAAGCACTGCAGTAGTTGCTCTTGCAGAGGACTCAGGTTCAAATCCCAGAACCCACAGGCAGCTAACAACCATCCATAACTCCAGTCCCAGGGGATCCAATATGCTCTTCTGACCTCTGTGGGCACTGCATGACATGGGTGTACTTAGAAGCAGGTAATATACCCATACACGTAAAATAATAAAAATAAATAAAGAAAGAGTAAAATCTCAGTTTAAGGGGGAAATAGACCTGGAGATTGATAATAAGTTGGCTATGTGTGGAGACAGAACAAGGCCCTCTGGCTGAGGCTCAGGCCAGGTAATCAACTGTGCTTGAAAAGAGTAGAGAAGTCTTCACAGAGGAGAGGCTGGGTCTTGAGAAGAAAGAGGTCATTACATTGGCAAGGAGGGGAGGACACCGAAGTGGAGGACAGGGTGGGTGGTGAGCCAGCTGAAGCCATGTCTCTGTGGGGACTGGGAACTATTCCTAACTGCTGTATGGAGCTGAGGACTTCTTTGGATGGTTGAGGGCAACTGGAAAGGACAAACCTGAGAACAGAAAAACCAGTTAGTATATGGAGCTGTGGTGGAGGAGGGCTAGGCTCGCGGACAGGGACACAGCTGATCAAGATGAGCCCAGGTCAGCTCAGAAGCAGCCGGGCCACTGGGCAGGATATGGAGACATCTGAGGTGCTTCCTGAACATCATGGCTCCTTCAGTCCCAGCGATCATGGACCATCCTTCCCCATGACCGGTAAGGGTAGGCTAGAGCTCAGGGAACTGAGGAAGGAGAGTTTCTTTGAGAGCCAAGGCAGGAAACCCCAGGGAGGCCGGAGTAGTTTCCTCCCTGCAGAAAACCAAAAAAAAAAAAAAAAAAAAAAAACACGTTTGTTTCCACAGCACATTTAGAATGCTTTCAGGAGACTGCACGATTTTCTTGGTTTTGTAATGACAGCAGTGAATGAAAAACTCCACCTGCTGAGACTACCACTTCCTCCACCAGCCACCACTCCACCTGCTGCGACAGCTTCTCCTCCCCTCCTCCAGTTCCACAAACTGGAGCTTGCTCTGTCCTTTGTAAAATGAAAAGACCTACACAGTCAGTCATGCAGTCAACAAACGCAATCACCCTTCATTCTCCAGCCACAGACAGAGGTTGGAAGTGAAAGACGAGACTCAAGACTCTGTCCAGAGTTCCGAGGAGGTGGCCGCTGGGTCCTTTCACATACCGGGAGTTGTGGAAGGCAGAGGCTACACGAAAACACAAATGTGAGGAATGAGAGGAAGGCTGTGGGCAAATAATGCTGGAAAACTCACAGCAGGAACCACTCAGTGATGTGTCACTGGAGCTCATTCTGGAGTCCTGTTATGTCAGGGAAGAGAGGATCCAGGAGGAAGGGTGCAGCAAAGACGAAGGGGATTAGGAGCCAGTGTTGAAGTAGGGACGTGGGCCGGGGTTGCAGTGAGCTCTCAGTCACTTGATGTTTGGTTGTGCTTGATGTTTGTTAATTAATTAATTAATTAATAGACAAGGTCTTGCTATGTAGCACTGGCTGGTTTGGAACACACTCCATAGTCCTGGCTGGCCTCAAACCCACCTCTGCCTTTCAAATGCCTGGATTACCAGCAGGTGCCAACATGTCCAGACTTCTTTATATCTTTTTATGGTCTCAGGGATAGTGAGTCTTTTGATTCTTGTCGCCTCTCCAGCTTCCATTTCACCCGCAAGACCAATAAACACTCCATTGGAAAACCAACCTGTCCACTCTCTTCACGTGGGCTGGAGGTCCATCCTAGACTTGGTAGATGATTCTGATTGGCTTCAGTAGTCATCCTATCCAACTCTGGTGAATATAGGGATTGATTTTAGGAGAGCCTGTGACTCCATTTAGAAATGAAAGACAAGATGTTTGCTGGGGCAGAGGAGCCACCCTTCTTGTTGGAGATGTTTCTAGAAGAGATGTGATGCTCTAGTTGCCTTAGAGTAAGTGTGTGGCCAGCTAGGGATGAAGGCAGGAGGAGGACACAAGAGCAATGCCAGAGCTGAGGTAGCACCTACATGTGCTCCTATCAGCCAAGCCATTAATTCCTACAGTTCAAGTCAGTTTCTTTGGTTTTTGTTTTTTCTGTTATTTTAATCAAGAATTCCCTGACTAGCCCTGAGCATTTCTCAAGGAGGGAACTGGACAGTGTTGGGGAGAGATAGTCCTTATGGGATGCTGGGCTGGGAGGCCAGACAAAAGCCTTTCTCTTAAGTCCACCCCATTCGTGATTTTCCTGTAAGTGGGATCTTCCCTGGGATAAAATCTGCCCCTAACACTAGCATGACACTTAGAAAATACGTCTGGCTTCCTAGGTGTCAGGAGCACTGGGTCCTTGTCTCCACCTCACCCCACTGCTTGACTGTGGTCATCAAGCTGAGCCACCCTACTCTGGATTTTGACCTGTGGCTTATCCTGTACACAGCCTGTAGAATGTAGCTTCCCAGGGACAGGGGCTATGTCCACCCCATCCCCATGACTCCAGTGACCAGGACAGTCAGTCTTGGCACAAAGCAGGTGTCAGTAGGGCTGTTTGGTGAGTCATCCGTGTCCTCCTCTGATCACCAATGCTGTGATGCGGACATGGGGAAAGGCCGCTCTTCCCAGAACCCTGCCCTGGGACAGAACTGCATGAGGGTTTGAGAAGAGGTCTTCACACAAGCTGTACTTCAGTGTTCCCCTGCTTGTGTGTCACCGATCTCTGATGAGGCTCACGGTCTTGGTCAGACTCTGGGCTTGCCCTTTCAGTCTCTTCCTTGTGGAGAGGCATATCCTCTGACCACAGTGGAACTGAATCAGAAGTTAATCATGAAAAGATCTCTAGAATACCACCAGTTCATCAAAAACAAAATAGCATACTTCTCAAGAACCCAGAGGTCAGAGAGGAAATCAAAAGGGGAATTAAAATGTATTTTGAAGGGAGCAGAAGCCAGAAAACCACATATCAAAATTTGAAAGAGCTCACTAAACCAGTGCTTATGGTCTTTACGGCAGCACTGATGGTGTTTAATAGAAAAGAAGAGAGGTTTCAGATCAATGGTCTCAGATTCAATCTCATGAAGGTAGAATGGGAAACGTAAATGAAACTCAGAATACAGGAAGGAAGGAAATAATAAAGAGCAGAGTGAAAATCGATGCTGTAAAATCACAGAAAAATCATAGTGAGAAGCAATAAAATCAAAAGCTGGTTCTAGGAGGAGATCAATGCAATTGATACTCCTCGAGTCAGACCGATCAGGAAAAGACACAAATTACAAATAACAGAAACCAGAGGGGTGAAGGGTGGGCATGGATTCTGCGGATATTAAAAGGATGATGAGAGAATACTAGAAACAAACCCATGTGGATAAAGCATGACAAGTCAGAAGAAATGAGCTCGTTCCCTGAAAGGGAGAAACTCCCAAAGCTTACTCAGGAAGAAATATAGAATGTGGATTGCTGTAAATCTGTCAAATACATTTCGTACTTTCAAATGATCCTCCAAAGAAAAATCCAGCTTCGATGATGTTCTAGTTTGCTTTCTGTTGCCGTGGACAAACAACGTGACTAAAAGCGGCTTCCGGGAGAAAAGAGTTTATTTCAGCTTACAGGCCCCGGTCCATCTGAGGGAAGTCAGGACAGGAGCTTGAAGCAGAAACCACATGGCTTGCTCAGATAGCCCAGGTCCACCTCTCCAGGGATGAAACCGCCCACAGCAGGCTGGGCCCTCCTATATCAATCAGCAATTAAGAAAATGATCCATAGGCATGGCCACTGGCCAGTCTGATGAAGGGAAATTCTCAGTCTGAGGTCCCATTTTCTCAGGTGACTCTAGTATACCAACTAGTATATACAGATGGTTTCAGTGGCAAATCCTAACAATCACTCAAGGCAAGAATAACAACAATTTTCATGATCTCCACAGAAGAGAGAGGAAAGGGTTCTTCCCAGTTCACCCTTGGTGGCCAGTTCTTCTGTGATACAGGAGGACAAGCTCACCAGGACAAGGTGCAAACTTCCAAACCAAACGGACCTGCCAGTATTTGATGAAGGCATTGATTTGTGACTAAGAGGGACTTACGCTGGGATCATAGACAACTGCTCGTGGAAAGAGCCATCAGTGCAGTCATCTTGCTGACAAACAGAAAAAAAAAAGTGCAAAATTATTTTCTGTAACAAAGAAAGAAAGTTGGAAAAGCTGCAACATTTCCCAAAAGCCCTCTGAAAGTTAGAAACAGGTAAATTTCCTCCACCCAATAAGGGGCATCTACCAAAAGTCTGAAGCTAACATCTAATATCATACTGGTGTTATATCATACATCATAATATCAGGCTGGTGTTAGAACAAGTGGATCTTGTTCAGGGGAAGAACTCACTTTCAGGAGAGTTGTGAATGAAGTGAACTTAAGAGAGAGGGACCTTGCCCAGCTTTTCCACCCTAGATCCTAGCAACCGTAAGAACTGTCTTTCTTTAACACTGTCTAATGTTCTGGAAATCAAGAAGTCAGATTTTTTTTATTCCTCTCTACTTCCAATTTGCATGGAACTGGAAGCTCTGATCACTGCAATAAGACCAGAAAAACAACAATAAAAGGTATTTAATATAGAAAAAAAACTGTATATATTTACACACAGCATGATCATCTATGTAGAAAATCAGATGGAATTTATAATACAAAGCATAAATAATATACAAAATTCTCAAAAGTACAGAATACCAAGAATAAAGACCAATAACATAGAAATGTAGATTTCTTAGGAACACTTATGATAAAAGATGAACGTGTACCATACATGGAAAACTACAAAGCATGGTCTGTTTTCCCATAATTGTATTGTAGATTCAATGCAATCCCAATAAAAATTCAGCTTGTTCAGGAATTATCATATTAATTTGAATTTGTGTGTAAATTCAAAAGGCCTAGAGTAACCAAACCAACTTTTAAACAGGGAGATAAAGGGGGGACGCCAGCAGTAACTGATTCCAAGACTTATCCTAGCATCCTACTACGTCAATAACCCTGGCTATGTCCACTCTATGACATCAAGAAAGTCAATTGGGCTAATGGGCCAGAGCATGATTCAAATCCAGACCCACACCTCTACAAGCACTGATTATTATTATTAGTCCTTTTCTTCCTCCTTCTCCTCCTTTCCCTCTTCCTTCTTTTCACTTATTTATTGGTGAGGGGGAGCATGTTTGCATAGTGGGTGTTTGAAGTTCAGAGGACAACCTGCAGGAACTCCTTTCTACTGTGCAGACACCAAGGATTGAACTCAGGTCATCAGGCTTGGCAGCAAGCTCTTCTATCCACTGGAACATCTTACTAGATCCCTGGCACCGGATTTCTTGCAATGACGTAAAACAGTTCAGTTGAAAGGAATCAGTTTTTCAACAAATGTTTCTGGAACAATTGAACAAACAGAGATGAACTTTGCATCACATTAAATGCAAAAACCTAAAACAATAGAAGAAAACACAAGGGCTGAGGATGACACCCACACCTGAAATCTCAGCACTTAGGAGGCTGAGACAGGAATGAATTTGAGGCTGGTCTGGCTACACAATGAGTTCTAAGCCTCCAAAAAAAAAAAAAAAAAAAAGAGGAAAATTGCCCAATGACTTGGCTGCATCAAAATTAAAGCTTTGCTTTTGAAAAATACTTTTAATCAGAAAGGCAAAGATAAAAAAGACATTGGAAGTATTTGTGGTTCATATGTTTGCAAATTATATGCCTCCTAAAAGACATGTACTCACAACATATACACACATACATAGCAGAGGAAACAATTTCGAGCAATAAATAGTACTCATTAAGAAAATGCATATAAGGGACTAGAGAGATGGCTCAGAGGGTAAAAGCACTAGCTGCTCTTACAGAGGATCCAGGTTCGAATCCCAGCACTCACATGGTACCTAACAACTATTCATAGCCTTCTTCTAATCTCTGCAGGAATTACATGACATGGGTACACTTACATGCATGCAGGCAATACACTCATACACATAAAAATAATAGATAAATTTTTTTTAAAAAAAGAAAATGCATATTAAATCCACAGAGAGACAGGCATGATACATGCCTGCCATCTCAGTTACTCAGGAGCTAGAGTGAGAGGATGGCAAGTTCAAGGCCAGCCTGGGCTGCATAATGAGTTTCAGGTAAACCTGAGTTATGTGGTAAGACCTTATCTCAGAAAGCAGAACAAAAAATAAAAAGAGTGACAGGCTAAATGTTGCCTATTTCACCAAAATTAACAAGCCGGAGTATGTTGCTGAGGACACAGGAGGAAAAGGCCCTGGAATTCTTACACATCCCTGACAAGAAAGTAAAATGATACAATACTTCTGTGGTTAAACATTCACATGCCAGCATATCCACACCCAGTGTGACCCATGGACAATTAGAGTACTTGGCAGTGGAAAGAGCCACCATTTGTGATCACAGCAGCTTCAGATGCAAGAACGAAAACAAAAACAAATCCCAAATATCCATCAGGCAATGATAGCAAAAGGTATATTGATACCATGAAATAAAAATCAGAATAATATCCAGGGCTGGAGAGATGGTTCAGTAATTAAGAGCACTGGCTGCTCCTGCAGAGAACCCAGGTTCAATTCCCAGCACTCTCATGGCAGTTAACAACTGTGAGTAACTCCAGTTCCAGAGGATCCAATGCCCTCTTCTGACCTCCATGGGCATTGCATGACATGGGTGCACTTACACACATGCAGGCAAAACACTCATACGCATAAAAACTAAGAATAAAATCCATGAAGGATTGGTAATCACAATATGGATCAACTTCAGAATCGTTGAGTGAAGCAAGGTAGGAAATATTCTACATGATTCCAGCTCTGGGAAATGTAGGCTCATCTCTTACAGCAGAAAGTAAACCAGTGATTGCCTCTGGGCGAGGATAACAGGTGGGAGGAAGGAACCCAAAGGAATCCAAGGTAGCTTTTGTGCATGAGAGATATGTTCATTCTCCTCTCTAAGGTGTTTCTTTTTATTATTAAATTTATACTTGAATATGCGCAGTTGATTGCATGACAACTAGTCCTCAACACAGTTGTTGAGGGACAAAAAATATATCTGGAGAGTCACTGAGTTTCTATGACAACAGTCTATAATTGGTTGCCCTGGGAGTACTAGCTTATGCTCCTGACAGCGACGTGGCCAGGGCACACCAGGGATGGGGGCTTTTGGCCAGCATGAATGTCAGAAGCCCTGAGTGGTTCTGTTAGTGTGGGCTACAAAGAAAAACAATGGGGAAGGAAGATCCAGAAAGAGATGAGATTCATGAAAGGCAAGAAATGCAGACTTAACTCAAAGTGAGCTATGAGAATTGGAGAGGCCTTCCATCATCAGTGCCACCCCTCTCTTACAGATGGGGAAACTGAGACTTAGGAAGTGGAAGGGCCTTACCCAAAGGCACACAGTATATCAGGTAAAACCTGGCACAGCCTCTTGGGCCATACTTCCCTTCCTCTGAATGGTACAGCTATATCCTAGATGCTGATAGCAACCTCTCTCATAGTGAGAAACTTCGGGGTTGATGCCTGCACTGTCCATCTCATGTTATTCTCCAACAATCTACCGAGGAAGATGTTATGCTGGCCTCTTCTTGGCTGAGGACAATCCTGTCTGTGATGGTCACCAGTGATTATCAACTTGACAGAATGTAGAATCACCAAAGAGACATTGCACTGGGCACGTTTGTGGGGAATTATCTAGATCAGTTTCACTGATGTGGGAAGATCCAACCTGAATAAGGGAAGCACTATTCCAGGAACTGAGGTTCTAGACTGAATAAAAAGGAGAAAGCAAGCTAAGCACCAGCCTTCATCGCTCTGTTTCCTGACTGCAGGTGCAACAACTATGATGGACTCTGGAGCTGTGAGCCTGAACAGCTTCCTTCTTTAAGGTGTGTTTGTCAGGTTTTTTTGTTGCAGCAAGGGAAAGTAAACAGTATACGATAGCCTAAGATCCTGTACGTTATCACTCTACCCTAACCGCCGCCACTCTCAGTCTTATTCTATAGCTGAGGAACTGGAGGACCAGAGTAAACATGACTTTATTGAGTCCCTGAGTTTGCTTGTACCTGGAGCTAACCGTTTATGGAGTTAGAGAGCTGGCTCGCATCACGAGGCACTCCATCTGTTCATGCCCTTGCTGTGAGATGAAAGGTATACACAGACACATATGTGCATGTGTTGGGGGGTCATGTGCGAATGTGGCACTATGTGTCTGCATATGGTAATCATGTCATTATGCTGCTGCACTTATGTTCTGGGTAGGTGAGTGCTTACATGGTGACAATTCTCCCATGTTTCTCAGAAAGAAACATTAGGTTTCTTTTCCCAAAGCCCTTTTAGGTGTCTGATGGCAGATGTAGCTTTTTCCACCTTCCATAAGACCAGCCCAACGCTGTCCTGATCCCAGGGGGAGGGGGAAGCTCCATGTGCCCGCCTTCATAAGTGTAGCTGCTACAGATAGAAGCATAGTCCTTGGAAAGAAAATTTGGCTGATATTTGCCTGACATAACTGTGAGCCCAGACTGCTTGAACACAACTGCATCTGCGCTCAGTGCTGCTCCAGACAGGTTAAGAGATTTTCTTGTCCTCAAAGTCACAGAGCTAATGATATCAGACACATAAGTAACTTGAACTTAGACTCTGTTCTCCAGCTCTATCTGGCTATCACCTGCTCAGGCTGGGTCTCAGCTTGAGGTTCACTCTCCCCTCCTTTGATTCCTCCATTGTTTATACTCATCTGTCTCCATCACATCTTTGCTTGAGTATAGGGGTCCATGTTTGCATGGGTTCATATATGTGCGTGTGTATGTTGAGACCAGAGGTCAACCTCTGGTACCATCCATCAGGAGTCATCCACCTTGTTTGTGAGACATGGTCTCTCATTGACCTGGAGTTCACAGAGTAGTCCAGCTGGCCATGGGGCCCCAGATATCCCCCTGTCTCTGCCTCCCCGGTGCTGGGATTGCAAGGGCTCACCACCACACTTGGCTTTCCCATATCTTACAGTATGGACCAGAAGAGATTGGAAGAAAGACAGGAAGGGATTTTCCTCATTTGGTAGGTACTGCATTCACACTAGTATACATTTATCAAGAGTCATTGAGTTGTACATTTAAAACGTGTTATTTTAAAAGATTAGTATATTTAATTAATTTATTTTGTGTGTATGATGGAGGAGAACATGTCATGGTAAACATGTGGAAGTCAGAGGACAACTCTCAAGAGGGCTTCTCTCTTTCCACTGTGTGAGTTCAGGATTGAATTCAGGTCATCAGATTTGGCCACAAGCATCCTAACCTGCTACACTGTCGCACCAGACCCAAATGTGTTATTTTTTATTGCCTGTAGGTTACGATGCAGTAAACTTGATTTGAAGAGTCACTCCCCAGACCTCAGTAATATTCGGCCTCTCTAATCTCCATTTATATCTAAAGGGCCATGACAGACTCAGAAACTTAAAGCTGAAACTCCGATTCAGCACCGTGGACAGAGCTCTCCCCTGTGAGGCCAGGCAGAGGCCTTTCTGCACCTTTTAGACCCAGCTACTACTGTTAATTTCCAGATCTGGTTTCCTGCGTTGTGGAAAGGGGCTGAAGGGATGATTCAGTTCGTAAAACGCCTGAAGACCTGAGTTCAGATTCCTAGAACCCATGTAAAAATCTGGTCAAGGCGCACACTTAAAACCCCAGTGCTGGGGTGGAAGCCTGAACAGCTCATCAGCCATTGATGAGTTGCAGGTTCCATGGGGACACCCTGCTTCATAGAAAATGAAAGAAGGCGGAGAGTGACTAAAGAAAAGACATCTGACATTGAATTCTGGCCTCTACATGTATACACATGCATGCAGAACACAGGTACACATACAGACACACACACACAGACACACGAAGCTCAGGTCATGGCAGATCACCTGGTCTTGCTCAGGTTATCTACATCTAGAGCAACACAAGCATCCAGAGAATGGCATCAGGCCTCAGTGGCAGGCAAGCTGAGGAGGTGTCTAGCTTTAACCCCTACCATTTGCTCATGCCACAACCTTGGGCAAGTTCCGCATCCTTTGGCCTTAGTTTCTTTATCTTCATGATTATGCCACACATGACAACTTCAAAGAACCTTTTCCAGTTTAACCCCCATAATAAAAGACTTTTACAACTCCTGTATGACAGTGTAGGGAGTTCCCCTGCATTTAAGATAGCTGTACCTTCTAGCTTTGCACACTGTAGTTACTAGTTATTTAATCTGTCTCATTAAATAGAAACCTCTCTCATCCTGGATGTCTACATTCCCTTGTCCTGAGCCCTTCTGGTAACTGTGGGCAGTGGAAGCTTGAGACAGACTTGGACCAAGATTTAAAGTTGATCAGCTCTGGTAATCATGTCAACACTGGGCTGGGCAGATGGTTCAGCTTTAGGTAAAGGAACCTGCCTCAGAACTGTGAGGACCTGAGTTTGGATCCTTAGAACCCATACAAAAGCCAGATGCAGTAGTACACGTCTGTAGTCTTAATGTCCTGCAGGGAGATTGAGGCAGAGGCAGGAGAATCTTTGGAAATGCACTGTTCAACTAACCTGGCCTACCAAGCAACTGAAAACTAACAAGGATGCAAGGGACTGACTCTGAAGATTGTCTTCTGACCACATATGTGCCATGGCATGTGCACAAGTGCGTGCACACACGCACACAATTGCATATACACGTGTGTTTTAAAAGTTTGTGAAAAGGTGGCATCAGGCAGAAGTGAATGGATTTCTGACTCCTGCCACACTCCACACTGTTGCAATTGCAGCCACATGGGTGGCTCCTACTCTCCTCGACACTCTTGCCCTGCTTTGTAGATACGTGAAGCTGGGCTTTAGGGAGAACGAGTATGCTGCCATCAGTCATTCGTCTTGGGACTGCAACATTTGATTCTCTATGCATCTGCCCCTAGGACTCAGGCTCCATGCTTTGGACCTTTGGCGTCACAGAGAGGGGCCTGCTTTCCACCTGCCAGTCTACCAGATCTTTGCCCACAAGCTGGAACTTACGAATTCCCTTTGAGCAGGCAGCTGATATCTATGATTCTCCTGAACCCTCGGCCCTCGGAGTTGCCGCCTGGAAACGCAGGTGTCAGTCTTCCCTTGATTCCTGCCAGCAACTGAGATAGGGACCTTGAAGCCTCTCCACCTTGATTCTCCTCCGAGCATCACTTTGCTGAAGTGTGAATCATGATAATTTGGTTCCAGGGTATATTTCACACCAGGGCACCAGGAGCCTCTGGGCTCATATGATCTTCACAGCATTTTGGGAAACAGAATGTTTAATAGGCAGGAGGCTGAGGCCCTGAGTAGTTATTTTGGGAGGTAAAGAAGCCTTAGAGATCACTAGCTCCTTGCATTGACAAAGAATGAGACTAAGAGACTAAGAGAAGGAAAGAATCTTAGAAGGAGGCAGCACGAGACCAGAGCTCCACCTTCCCAGACCCTTGAGCTCCGCATCTGACCAGAGGGTGGAGGTCCTGGATTTGAATGTTTTTTGTGCCTTTTCAGTATAGTCTTTGGCCTGCTGTTCAGGGAAACCACACAAGACAGGAGCTGTCTGGATTCAGGCTCATACCATTGAATGGCCCCAGTTTCTTTGTTTGGAAAATGACATCCTCTGGAACCAAATACTGAGTTCACATCTGTGGGACATTCTGAGTATGTTTCAAGTATCTTGGATTCCTGCCCTCCATTCCTCTCTGCCACCCTACCCCTCACCCAGAACAAATCAGACACAATCTTCATGACTCAGGTGCTCTTGCAGCAGATAAGCCTGCTGGAATTCCCTCGGCTGGAAGCCCGACCCATGCACAGGCTCCATGGATTGATGTATCTTAGTGATTGTCTTCTGAGCTGTTCTCCTGGGGCTCTGAGCAGGTGGCTGTCCAACTGTCTCTGAATAAGGCCTGGAGTCTGGCTAGGGTCTCTCTCTCTCTCTCTCTCTCTCTCTCTCTCTCTCTCTCCCCCCCTCCCTCTCTCTCTCTCTCCCTCTGCTTCCTGCTTGTGAGCTGTCAGTTTCTAGTTCCTGCCACCATGCCTGCTGCTTGCTGTCTGCCACTTGCCGCCATGCCTCCCTACCAGGACGGACTCTTATCCCTCTGGAACCATAGTTCCGATAAACTCTTTCTTCTATAAGTTGCCTTGGTCATGGTATTTTATCACAGCAACAGAAAAGTAACTAATACAGATCTTTGTCTACAACAACTCCACAGTGAAGCATTCCCCCAGATAGACAGCAGAGCGCTGCACCACAGGAAGGCAGGTGGGAAGGACATCTGCTTGGGCCTGGACCTTGGTTTGTTTCGAGGCAGGGTTTCATGTATCCTGAGGCTGGCCTTAAACTCAGATTCATCATGTAGCCATGGAACTTATTATCCCCCAGCAGCCGTCTTCCAAGTTTTCTGACACACATGGTGTGGTGTTCTTACACAGTGTTCGGTGTTCTCAGCAGTTGCTCCAAGCCCATACTATCACTGAATGAAGAATCTCTGTGACCAGGGATGGAAGGTGCCTTCTGAACTGGGATAGGGTTTGGCTGGCTTCTACCTCCTCTCTGCCTATCAGTCCCAGGGAGTGAGACTCACCAGGGGACAGCTGAAGTGACCTGCTCAGAGTTCTCCTCACTTTCTCCATCACCCCCTTTGACTCCCCCCTGCCTGGAGTGAGAAAATGCACAAAGAGTCATGCAGACGTCTCTCAAGGCCCCGTGAAATACAGTGTTGCCAGATGGGTACAACGTTGGCAGCTGGTGAAGCTGAAATGTGAGTGGTTTTCACCATGGGCACCTTTCCTCCCGCTTCCCATCTGTATCTTGATGGAGCCTAGAACTCATCACGCCCAGGCCCCTTCAGGCATCACTTTCACAGTTCCTGGGAGGGGTTGGTGGGATATCCATTGTGGCTTCCAGCAAGTGCTCAGAAATTCTCAGCTGTGCACCACAGCCAGATGGTTCTCTGATAGAGCCGAGAGAAGAGAAGGAGGCAAAGGGGCGGGGGGACACGGGAGTTGGGAGGGGTCAGGAGACTGTGGGGAAGGATGGGGTGGACCACAGAGTATCCCAGGATCCTGTCTAGAAGGGCCTGCAGCATCAGGGGTCAGGATAGGGTACTTCTCACCCAGCTGGCTCTTTTCTAACAGAATGCATTAAATGCATCAACACAGTCAAGAAGGTGCATGAAATGAGTGTAAAGTGGCATTTTCCAGAGGCTCCCTGAGCCCGTCCAGGGAGAATCAAAGATGAGGTCATCACTGTCCTTGAGGAAGAGTCTCAGCAACCTACTGTCTCAACTTTCCACTGTGAGGACACAAGGATGGTCCTAGCCAAGTTCCATGTAGGGCCACTGTGCCCAGAGATCCCAAGGACAACAGACTCAGGAGTAGGGTGGGCAGGTCCAGACAGCATTCAGGCTCAGAAGAATGCTACCGAGGGGTTTACTCAAGCTCTGGCTTAGCAGCATCTGTACCTTGCCTTCCCCGCCTACAACAAGGAGACAAGCTTACCAGACCTACAGGGAGCACACACAGCCAACCAAGCCCAGCTTAGAGCAGCTAACCTTTCACCCCGCTGTGGTCCAAGAATACCAGTAGGTTGTTTTAGCCTGCAAGACTGCAAACCAGACTCCTTTGTTACATAGAAGCAGCTGACTGATACAGACACTTACAATGTGCCAGGCATTGCAGGACAGCATCCACATGGCTTCTAACTTCTTGGTACTCAGAGTATGACTGGGCAGGCAGACAATGTCCAAACACCACTAGAACTGGCACCTAAGATGTCAGGCAGTGACCAGACAGTGGCAAGAAGGCCAATTAGGGAGAGTCCCTGGAAGCTGGGGGCGGGGGATGGACACGTGTTAAGACATGATGCTGAGGAAATAGTGTGAAGAATTGAGAAGAGTGTTTGGTACAAGGTCAAGGTCACAGGTGTCACAAGAGCTCAGGGGCAGAGACAGATGAGACAGGAAACAACCTAAGTGACTCCCAAACACTCCCACAGGCCCAGGACTACTTCCTCTAGCTCCACAGCAGGTGTAATCCAGGTTCCTAAGGCCAGGCTCATCCCAGTCCAGGTGGCTGTTGCTGGCCCTTTACTGACCACTAAAGAAACAGGAACCCTGTTTGTTTGAACCTGCCAGAAAGGTGAGACAGAGCAGCCCAGCCCACGGCTGTCCCCTCCTCCCAGCTTTTCCTCCACTGTCCCCAGTCTTCCAGCATTCCCTTCAGCCTCCCGGTGGCTGGAGGGACCCAGGAAGCAGATGACAAGCCTCCTGGAGGATGTAGGTGCAGAGAGCTAGGTCTCAGAAAGGCAGGAACTGAGGGAGGAGGAACTGCTACAGACTGCCAACGTGCATGCACAGCGGGTCAGCACTGGGGCTTTCCAAACAAAGAAAGTCACTACTCTGTCATGGCCTCCTGCCGCCAGGATGCTCTGCCTTGCCACAAGCCCACAGCACTGACACCAGCCAATTGCAGACTGAACCCTCTGAAACCCTGAGGCAAAATAATCCTCCTTCCCTCAGGCTGTTTCTCATGGGTATTTGTTGCTGTGACAAAAAGCTGACTCACTCAAAGTTAAAGCTTATGTTTACAGAGCTGTTTAAATAAAGCCTTTCACTTAAATTATCTCATTTAGTCGCGACAACATACAGTAACGTTAACAGTGTGTTTGTTGAAAATGACAGAGACTCAGCTCAAACTGGCTTTTCTAAATAGGAAATTCAACAGCTTGCACACATGGAACAAGTGGGGATAAAGCAGTTCAGAAAGGCATGCTCAAAACTTCAGTGAGGACCCTAGGTCTCTTCTTATTCCTCTTCTCATGGCCCTCCCTCCCCACTCCTGAACTTCTAGGAGCCTATTCCTCCCTTATTGTGGAAGCAGGGGGAGGAAGAGCAGGAACCCTAAGAGTCCTGGGGTCTGAGTTCATACCTCCCACTTCCCAGCTCTAAGAAAATAGAAGGCCCCTCTCTTGAAATGTCTCTACAAGTGAAAGCTCAGGAAGGGACCAGATTGGTCTGTGTTCCATCCACCCTGTTCTGGCAAGAACCTGCCAAGTGCTTGCACACTGCACAGGCTGACGCTCACACAGCTAGTAAGTGATGTGGCTGAGTTTTGAACAGGTTTCTCTTTGTTTGGAAAGCCCGAGTGCTGACCTGCTGTGCACGTTGGCAGTCTGTAGCAGTTCCTCCTCCCTCGGGTTCCTGCCTTCCTGAGACCTAGCTCTCCGCACCCACCTCTGCAGGAGGCTTGTCATCTGCTTCCTGGGTCCCTCCAGCCACTGGGAGGCTGAAGGGAATGCTGGAAGACTGGGGACAGTGGAGGAAAAGCTGGGAGGAGGGGACAGCCGTGGGCTGGGCTGTTCTGTCTCACCTTTCTGGCAGGTTCAAACAAACGGGGTTCCTGCTTCTTTAGTGGTCAGGTAAAGGGCCAGCAACAGCCACCTGGACTGGGATGAGCCTGGCCTTAGTGAGCCAGGATGACACCTGCTGTGGAGCTAGAGGAAGTAGTCCTGGGCCTGTGGCCCCTCCTTCTAGGTATCCCCATCCCATGATGGCACATACAGTTCCCCATTACACAGAGAATGCATTCGAAGACCTATCTTCCAGTGGGTGCCTGGAACTGTAGATCATGCCCAACTTTTCCCTGACCTATTTACACCTCCCTGTGGGAGGGACGGGAAGAAGCTGCCTCTCTCTCTCCACCAGCTCAGTACGCATGGACTCGTCAGGTTCTAGGTGTCTGAGCAGCATGGAGAGTGAGATACCAAAGGTGGAGGAGGCCATAGCTGCTGTCACAGTGGGGAGTGAGGGGCAACATTAGCCAAGAGTCCCGAGGAACGTTCAGAACAAGGAAGCCCGATCTGCCTGTCATTCCTCCGAAAAACCCAGTTCAGACCTCTCAAATGTCACCAGACCTCGGCTCCCTCTTTCCCCGTTTCAGTTAGAGACCATTCCCAGCTGTCTCCTCTGCGCAGATCTTGCAAAGCTTTCTTAGTCCAATCTTATTCATTTGGTAGATAAGTGAAACTATGGCCTGAAGTCACTGCTCTCTGGTGTCGCGGTGACTTTGCTTCCTCAGATCTTTGAAGACAACAAGGACCACAGAGCCTCAGGAACCAAATCTACTCAGTTCATGGCAGGTCTGTGGGTTCCTGAGTGATCCCTGCTTATCACAACATGGTTGCTGGGAGCAGTTCTGGGCTACAAATCCCCAGAAATGGGGAGTGGGTGTGGTGTGTCATCTGCAGAGAAGACCTTATGACCAGGTAAGAATGGCAGCTGGTAACACTGAGACACAGGGCATCTGCATTCCCCCTGAGATACCCTGGGTATGAGATGATGCCAGTGGAAGAAACTGGTGGCTGCTGATTGGACCATTGAAGGAGCAAGATGGCAATGATTCTCTGGAGACACAGGGACAGGGTGGAGAATGTGTTGTGTCTTAGTGTCCGGGAGGGAAGAACGCAGGTGAGGGTCAAAGCCAGGTAAGAGGGACTGCCAGCCCCCAAAGTCCTGGTGGAACCTATTCTGGGGCTCATTTCCCTTCCCTCCACATGTAGGGGCCCCAGAATCAGGAACACTGATTCCAGGGCTGCTGGGCGTGTAGGAGAGGGGTGCTCAATAGTTCTAGCTCAGCATTCTGATGAGAACCAAGTGACCTCCAAATCCATGGGAGAGGCCACTGACCTCATAGGTTATCCAACTGGAGAGCTGGAAAGGATAGCCAAGCATCCCATCACCTCTCAGCTCAGAGATTTGACAAAGCAGCTGGTCCTGGAGCAGGGACTTGGGCCAAGGCCGCCAGACCCCCAACCAATGCTGGCACCACAGCCTCCCACCTCCCTCTTGTCCTTTCGAGCTGGTGCGACTCAGCCCAGAGTGCATCTGCCACCATGGTCAGGTGTTCGTCTCCTTGGCGGGGTAATGTCTGGTTTTTATTTAAATGAATGACAAGAGGAGGAGAGAATTATGGTCCACAAGGGAGAAAAGCACCTTGGGAAGTGAGGTGTGTCCATCAGGTTCTATGGTTTCCTGTTGACTCTGAAGCAAACAATTGAGGTAATTAGGTTTTTGTAGTTCCCCTTTCTACTCCAATAAATATCTCCTATGGAAACTGATTGGCATTTTCTATACTTGATGCATAAATAGTCTTACAACTTTAAATGCGCCCTATAAATCTAAATTACAGGCTGGCGTGTTTTTCGGACACGTAATTAATGAGCTCCATATCCTGTTAGTGATTTGTTTACTTCAAGTCCAAAGCGTCTCCTCAAAGACATTTTCTTTCTTTAACTACATGTCATTTGTTATGCACCCGTGTTTGTGTGCATGTGTGTATGTGTGCATGGCATGTATATATATATGTGTGTGTGTGTATGCATGTGCACAAATATGTTTATGTCTCTGTGGTATGCATATGTATGTATGTGTGTGTATGTGTGTGCCACAGAGTAAGTATAGAGGTCAAGAGACAACTTGGAGGATTTAATTATTTTTTCATCATGTGGGTTCTGGGGATCAAACTCAAGTTGTCAGGCTTGGCAGCAAACGGTTTTACCCACTAGGCCATCTTGCTGGCCTCTTAAAGGTATTTTCTTTTACCATGGATTGGTGGTGGGAGTCAGGAACAGGTTCAGATGGCCCTGGCCAGCTTCCAGGACCAAGGTGTCCACCCTGAGCTCAGTGAGAAACAGCAATGCATCCATCTTCCCTGGCCCCCAGAACAGCCTTTTAGGAAATGGATGGTGTCTGCGTGGTGATGTTGGTGCCTCACTGTGCCCCCTCCTTTGACCCAGAGATGTGATGGTGCCATGCCTGCTGCCTTCCTTCTAGCTCTGTGACTATCGACAGGACCGTCCCATCTCTCGCAGGCTCCTGTCTGCACCAGGGCTTTTCACTAGCCTGTGGTACCTGCCTTAGTCCAGGAGGCCATGGTGTCAGTCTGGACTCAACCAGTAGCCACCTGCAGTAGGAGCAGCAGTGTCCGTATTGTATAATGTTTCCTGGGAATAAATGAACAAGATCTATTTACTCCAAATGGGGCACCAAAGACAGACCAAAGGAAACAGCTCCACCTGAGTCTAGTTTACTGAACTAATGAGCCTACTGAGGTTACTGAAAAAAGTGTGGACAAGGAGCTACTTACAGGAGTGTGGGTGATTCAGAGGCCCATTCCAGCAGGAGTGATGACTCAGGAAACCTACATCCCTGGAGCTTCCTGAACAACTTGCAGGCCGCTCTGCTGCTCAGAGTTTCCTCTTCCCATAGATTGTTTATAGCTTTTATAACCCTAGGAAGGGCTCTTGTAAATCCTGAGCCTTGTAAGTTTCATTAGCTTCCTAAATCTTGTGAGCCCACTCCAGGAGGGAATGATTCAAGTGAGAGAGAAGACTCAACACTCCCTCCCTTCCTCGGGCTCACATTCTTTCTGCCTCTGTCTTATGTGATGTTCCTTGAGCCTTGGAGAAGTTTTAACAGAGGTCTGCTTTTCTCTGTTCACGGCTGAGCATTAGACCACTGTGCCACAGCAGCAACCACAGTGCTCAGCAGCTTGACAGATACTACTCATCCAAGAAGAATGTTCTCTTCTTGACTGACCACGACTGACAGGAGTAGTAACCTATGACCATGAACACAAATGTTTAGAAGGCAATTTGAGGGCTAGGTCTGTGGCTCAGTTGGTAGTTCTTGCCTAGGCAAAGGGCTGGGTTCAATCCCTAGTACAACACAAAACTGGATGTGCTAGCTCATATTTATAATCCTTGCACTTACCCGTAATCCTAGCACTTGGGAGGTAGAGATAGGAAGACTCGAAGTTCAAGGTTATCCCCAGCTACCTAGTGAGTTTGAAGCCAGCCTGAGTTTCATAAGACCTTATCCCAAAATTAATCAGTTAATTAAGAAGAAGGAAATTGGAGCTGGAGAGATGGCTCCGCTGTGGAGTACTAGGTGCTCTTGCAGAGGACCCGAGTTTGGTTCGCAGAACCCACATGGCAGCTAACAACCTTCCATTGCTCCAATTCCAGGAGATCAGATGCCCTCTTCTGGCCTCCATGGGCATTGCATGCATGGGTGCATTTACATACACACAGATGAAACACTTATACACATGAACTGAAAATGAAAACAAATTTTAAAAGAAGGCAATTTGACAGGTGTGAAACAATAAGAGTACCTATCCAGTGGGACCTATGACCTCCCCAGCCACAGGTCTTAGTTCTGACTTATAGTACCAGACATGAGCTCTCTCCTGTGGAGCTGTTCTCAAATCCAACCAGAAATAGATTAGTTGTACCCATAACAGTTATACCAGTGTCACGCCATCAAGCACATCTTGCCTGGAATGTTGTTGGTGCAGCACACAGAGTCCATAACTCAGCAGGACTGTTGGAGACAATCTTCCCCAGCAGACTGCATCATACCTTCAGGAACTATAACAGTCATCTGGAAAAGAAGGAACCTTGTCTTCAGTCCCAGTCTGATTTCTCCATGTCCTGCAAGAAAAGCCTACAGTGTCTTCAGCAGCAGGGATTTTCCATATAGTTCTGGAATGAGACCAACAGTGGTAGTGGCGACCGTCTTCATGATGTGTGGGGCCCTCCAGGGCTTCCATGGCCAACAACTTACAGGAAGATCACTCAACAAGTGTCTGTCTCCCCTGGAACTGGAGTTACGCATGGTGGTTAGCCTCCGTGTATGTGTTGAGTTCTCTGCAAGAGCAATTAGTGCCCTTAACCACTGAGCCATCTCTCCATTCCCCATGAACACAGTCTTGCAGAGAACTGGGCATCAAACACTGCCTGTCTCATGCGGAGTTGCCTCAGTAACACCTGTCCTTCCTGCATGTCCTCCAGTCCCTGATTTTCATGGGTATCTCAGATGGTGATAGCCAAAGGTCTCCTATGAGCCAGTCCATGAAGGACTGATTGGTCTTATCTTGCCTCAGGTTATGTGGCCTTTATCTCAAGGAGAGATCAGCTTTTATATTTCATATTTTCTATGCTTCCATCACATCAAAACTGATCCCATCCATCCCCACATTCCACAGCCTCTGGAGCCAGGTTAGGAGGAGCTCCTCTACTCCTTGGTTAAAGCCTCTCCCAATTCAGTTAGATGCAGAGGATGCCTCATCACCATGGATCCTGGCACGGGACCGCAACTCAGGCCCCGTCTGCATACTCGGTCGTAGGCTTGTCCTTCTTCTGTATTAAAGGTTGGAGCCAAGGGCTGTCTGCTATCATGGCTGCCGTGCTTTCTACCTTTTCACTGTCCAGTTCTTCGTATGGATTCTAAGTAAGTCTTTGGACTCCAGGGCTCTTTAGCACGGGTCTAATTGGTCTGACTCACACTCTTTCCTTTACACTCTCTCAGATGTGAGAAACAGTAGGCCAATACCTCTAGCTTGTCTTCCCACTTTCCACATGCCCTTCCAACTCAGAGCTAATGCAGACCAGAGTGTCTGTGTTGGGCATAATGCAGGGTGGGCCTAGCTAGGCCACCTGCCAGGAGGAATGAAGGAATGGTTCTCATGGGTGTGTTGCTCCATACCGGTTAGTTGTGAAGCCACTTTCTGCCCAGCACCTGGAGGGAACCTGATCCACCTGGGAACAAACTGCAACTGGCTGTAGTCAGGACCCTACCCCATAAAGTTATTGGCTAACAAGACCTATAAGACTCTCTGCTCTTTCTTGAATAAATGAGTTCGCAGCAGACCACCACTCCCGGAGTCGGTGTCTTGATCCCGTGCCTACTCACCCCCTCACTCTGTGGCGGAGACCCTTCGGTCCCCCTCAGGCTGGCCCTGAGTGCTGGGACCCCCAACATGTCTGCACGTCTTTTCCCCATTGTACTTCTCTCTTACATGGACAGGTCCTTTTTGGGCAGACGGCTCTGCCTCTGGTGTACACTTATCACCCCCAGCAAAGGCGTGCAAGAGCTGCCACAGGGTGCTTGCGTTCCCACTCCCTATGGCAGGAACTCCTCAGAACAAAGGAAAAGGCATGCCGCCTGGTCTGTGCCTGAGTGCACGTTCCCAGCTCTGCCTGTCACAACATATTCAGCCAGGGTATATGTATTACCATAAACGAGAGTTAGAAAACCTGAACTGTAAAGGGAAATTAACAGAGGGTATAAAAGGCTGGATCTTTCTTTGTTCGAGGCTTTGCTTTTGAGAACTGATCTCGCTGAGTGTGCGCTGACACACTAATAAATAAACTGCTCCCTGCATAAGAAAGCCTTGGGGTTCTGTTTTCTGTTCTCAGTGCCTTTCATACAATATATGTCACTTTTAGCAACTACAATGTATTTCCTAGTCTGGCAGCCATCTGGGGTGTCCCCATACTTATGAGGCAGACCCCATTCATCAAGAAGTCATGCTGCTCCGTGGCACATAGAGGAAGACAACCACCCTGGAGGTTCCCACAAGGTCAGAAGCATCTGCAATATCCAAAAGTCACCAACACAGAAGCTGCATCCCTAGGACTTCCTGCACAACTCCCAGCAGCTGTGCTGGCAGAGGGTCTCCTTTCTCCGGCCATTGTTCATTGCTTTTATAACCTTGGGGAGAAGTCTGGTGAATCTTGTAAGTTTCAGGAGTTTCCAGAGACCTGGAAGTTTCCTCAGCTTCCTGAGTCTTATGAGGCTCGCTCTCTTCCCTTCAGAAGGGAATATTTCAATTCTGAAGAAATAATACAGGCTCCCTCACAGGGTTCTAAAATGCTCGCCCGAACTAGTCTCCTCAAGACTTCCTGTCCTCCTGTCTTCAGGGCCTCCTATAAGTCAGACTCCTCCATGTGCCTCCTGAGATCCCTTCGGATCACCTCTCTTCCCCACACAACCCACTTCACACAGTTGTTGGTTCCTCTAGCTCAGACCCCTCATCAACACTGGTTCCCTTCCCACCCAGGGTTCTGCTGATGAAGAACTGTGGTTCCACCTACCTTCCACCCTGCCCAGGACAGCCTGCTCTTCTCCTGGAAAGACAGAGGCACATGCTGTGCTGTGGAGGTCTCCACGGGCCTTTGCTTTCTGGACTTGCCCCCAGTAACTATAAAATGCATATTCTGGGAAGCTATTGGACCCTGTGTGTAGCATGGAGGGACCAAGAGTTGTTTGTTCATGAGTGCACGTAACTCTGTCTCTGCTCTACAGTACGGATCCCTTCCAGAGACAGAGGGGCTTTAAGTAGCTCTGGGCGGCCTGGGTTGCAGACAGCGTGCCCTTGCTGATGTCTGGCTATTGACAGGGATTCTGTCTGGGAACCTGCTGGGGTCAGGGCGACCCTGTGAGGCTTGACTGTTGACCAGACCCAGGTAGCTGAGAACAGAGAGAAAGATGGGAGCTAATTAAAGACTGGTTCCATTCACTTTGGACAGAGTGCGTAAAATGTCTCTCTTCTCCCGGCCATCCTCCTGCTCTCTCAGGGTGCCAACAGCCCAGAAAACTCTGAGGATTGAGCAGGTGTGTGTGTGAGGTTGAGCAAGTCCCCTTTGGTTGGTCTTGGCTGTCTGGCTCCCTGGTAGATGGGCATATGTGTCCTGGGTGAAAGAGGGCTAGCCTGCCCCAGTCCCATGGCAGGTTTGGGCACTACCTGGGGAACACACAGCCATGGGTTAGGTGTGCAGGGAGAAGGAAGGGGAGTGAGTTCTCCATCTCCTGTCACTTGGGGCTTAGTAGCCTGGCTCTAAGCTCGGATGTTTTTCTGTTCTAATTAACATTGCTGAGAATTAAACCTCACACCCCACAAGAGCTTGCTCCCCTGAGAGCACTCCCGCTCAAAGGCGGATTAAATATGAAATGGTTCCCGCCCTCCAAGCACAGGCAGGGAGGCACAAACCAGAGGCAGAAGCTGTAATTACCAGCTGATTATGCGGCGAGAGTTATTAAAAGATAAAACAAAACGTCGCCAAAATAAAAACAATCAACACCACTCTGTTATTCCTGCTCTGCTTAAAGAGCCCGAGGACTCTCTCTCTCTCTCTCTCTCTCTCTCTCTCTCTCTCTCTCTCTCTCTCTCGACTCTATACATTGCTGTGGGTTATAACTGAGCCCCAACTGTCTATGTGGCCAGGAGTGTGTGCAGGGAGCAAGATGAGAACTATAAACTCAGGCAAGGCGATGTCCTCCTGGGGCTGAACCAGGAGATGAAATGGCCTCTCAAGGAAGAGTCACAGAGGCAAGTCTGTAACTGCCTCTGCAGTGAGGGTGAGCATGCCACATATTGAGACATGTGGGAGGATAATGATACGGACTGACAGTTATGGGAGGGAAAGTTAGGAGCTCATATTTAACTGGACACTTAAAGGGACCTGAAGAATGAAGTAGAGAGCAGCGACCCCCTAGTGCAAGGGGAGTGAGTAACTGGAGGACTAATAAAAGATGTGGGAGGTGTGGTCTCTGTGAGACGGGGTAGAAGGAGGGAGAGGAAGTGGCAGCAGTCAGGCCTCTGGGGTCCTCCTTAACGTGGCTTGGCGCGCAAGGGTTCTCAGGTAGTACTGAAGAGTGGAAGGACTCCATGTGATGTGCTTTATGAAATGTCTCCAGTGCTTCCATGGAAGTCAGAGTGGAAACTCCTCCAGAGAGGAGGCAGAGGTAGACATTCCAGCCAGAGCCTGTGGTGGCTGGGACCACATCAAGGAAAGATTAGAAGCAGAAGAGCCCTGTGGAGTTGGGAAGGCATTTAAGCACAGGGGGCCATCCACCCCTCCCCAGGCCCTGCTGAGGAGGGGCATGCTGCTCCTTTTCTGGGAGGAGAAGTGATGGAGACCAGGCTGGGAGCCTGCTCCCACTGTCCTGCGAGGCACCTGCCCCCCAGACCCATGCAAAGACTGGGAACAGGTGCTTCTTCGCCACTGGCCTCTGAGAGCCACTATCACCAGTCCATCTGTCCATGGGTTCCTTTGGTGAGAACAAACACAGACTGCTGCTGTCCATTTTCTGTTGCCAATAATGAGCTTTAAGAAAAAAGAGGTTTATTTGAAATCATAAGGCGAGAGGGAAGGAAGGGGAGGGACAGGGGAGAGGGGGTGAAATGGAGGGGGGATAGGAGACAGAGAGAAGAGGAGGTGAGGAAAGAGAATTCATAAAAGGATGGAGCGGGGAGATTAACAAGGTGATCCTCAGTGGCCTCTTCCTCCTGCTAGAACCTGCCTCCTAAGTTCCCACCACCTCCCAACAGTCCATTCAGTTGTGAATCTCTAGATAGATATATCTGATGATGTCAGAGCCCTCCTGGTCCAGACACATCTGAATATAGCTGCACTGGGAACCAAGCTTTGGCATTTGGCCTTTGAGGACATTTCCAGTCAAATCCAACACACCTCATCAGCCAGTGGATTCTCAAGGGAGTTTCCTTGAACTGGGGCAGACAATGGGCCAGGATACCTGGTGCAAGCCTGGGGGAGGCAGCCTGCTGTCTCCCGTGTCCCCATAAAGGGCAAGACGGGCTGGACACCTGCCAGAGGGACTATCTGCTGATGCGATGCACATTAAAGGTCGCCCCAAATGTCCAGGCTTGCGAGTTCCCTCAGACACAGCCTGCGGCCCTGCCAGATGTGGAGCTTGCCTCTATCCTGTTGGCCTCACTGTCTCCAGGTCCAGGGTGCTATTATTGATGTAGGGTAGAGAGAGGAAGGGTCCTGTCCTAGGTCACCCTTTTAGGAGAGACACCAAATGGCAGAGGCTCGCATCCAAGAGACTGAACCCATGACTGAACTGCTCTCTCGTCCCCCATGTCCTGGGTCACCCACTGGACTCATCAAGGTTCCGGCCACCCTATGAGGTTGGCCCCATCACCCCCCGTTTTCCAACAAGGAACCTGAGGTTGGAGGGTAGGAAGAAGCTTGTTCAAGGTCTCAGTTAGGAGGAGCCAACCCTGGCTGCTACCTCTAAAACCTGAATGCCCAGGACCTTCTGGGGGACCACTCGTACCCTGGAGGGACATAGTTAGGGTATAGTAGGGAGGAGCCAGGGCCAGGTCATCCTCTTGGAAGGGAGCAGGGTGGGCTAGGCAGACCTATCGGTCAAGTGTCAGGTACCAGGAGTCATACAAGGAGGTCTCCCCTCTTGAGTCCCACCCACTCTGGTGCGCCCTTGTTCCGCTATGACCCCCTGGGAGAATGTGATGAATTCTGCTTCTCAGACCGAGAACACACAGGGCCATGCCTCTCTGCAAGTAAGCCTGGTGGATTCCCAGCACAATCAGGGCATGTGACTGGCCACCACCTCTCCTGGACCTGCCAGTCGGCATGACATCACCCTGGAAGGCTATGATGAGCCATCCTCCTGCCCACTGGGACAGGGCACAACCTTGGGTGGGCAGTCAGCCCTAGACTGTCCCTTCCTAATGACAGGGCTAGGGTTTGGGTAGGCTCAGGCACAGCCAAGGGGCTCTAGTTGCCATAGAAACTGGATGACTAAGGAAGATGGGCCCCGAATAGACACATCCTGCCATGCTCCAGCATTTAGAGAACTGGGGCCCACTGAACTGGGGGCAAGGGGCAGTGTGAGTTTTGTCACAGAGCTCCCAGGACAGGTGACTCTGGCTCCTTCTGAAGCTGCCTTCCTCTGCCAGTACAGGCAGCAAGAGGCCCAGAAAGGCCCCAGAGCAGGCTGGGCAGAACTGGGACTCAGTCCGGTCAGGCCCGGAGAGGCCCGAGTCGGCTCCTTCCCCGGGGGGCAGTAGAGGCTATTCCCGAGTCTGTGTGGACACTCACTGCCTGTCTGTCCCACCTCAAGGTCGTTTCCCCGGTTTCCCCGATGAGCAGTTCCCACCCCTCCAATCACCAGGCCACCTCCTCGCTTTGGTCCACCCAAACATGCCTTTTCCTTCCATGCGTGGCCAGGCTGAGAATTTTCCAAGTCTTTATGTTTTACTGTTTTTTAGATTAGAATTCCACCTCTTTTTCCAAACTTCACCACTTCCGGCTAGGGCGCCAGCCCACATCGCAGCGCGTGGCTGCCAGGCCAAGAGTTCCACCACAGAGAGCCTCCCCTCACTCAGCGCTCTAATGCACTGCCTGCTGGGAAGCCGGAGGATGTCGGAGGGGCTCAGCTACAGTCTTCAGCACCTTGCCATGAGGAGGCTTCCCTCTTCTTTCCGGTACGTCCGTCCTTCTGCATTCTTAGCCTCGGGGAAGGCCCCTCCATCCTTATTTCTACCAACACCCTTTCTTTCTATTCAGCGCTATCCTCAGAGGCTTCTCTCCTTGGGTCCTCCTGCCTCCACCTTCACAAACTAGGATTCCTGGGGTAAACCACCATGCCTAGGTTACATAGTGCTGGAAATTCAGCCCAGGGCTCCCTGCATGCTGGGAAGGCACTTTACCAACTGAGCTATGTCTCCAGACCTCCTTCTTATAAAGCCACAGTCCCAAATGGCTAGGATCCCATCTGTACGGCTTCTTTTAACCTTAATTATCTCCTGAAGTTCATAAGGTCCTTCTTACTACCACCATCATGGAACACAGTCCTCAGTTTACTTACAATGGAAAATCAGCATGTGGGGGTGGGGGGAGCATTTATCCTGAGTGAGGAAATCAGCTCCAGACATTGAAACTAGGCAGTTCTGACAAATGAGAATACAGTCCCGATCTTTGGGGTGAGGGTGAAAAATAAACCTAAGATTCAGAAATACAATCCCTACAGTCAGAGTCAGGGGACCGGATGAGTCTGGAATCAGAAGTGCTGTGCCTTTAATTTCTTGGCTCTTCTCCCTCAAAACTTATTCCACAAAATGTGCTGGGGCCATTCGTCCGCCCAGATGGCTTTTTAAGTGAAGCTGTTTGTTCAGCGGGAGAAGAAAAGGAGGAAGGAGGCGGAGCTGATGGAGCAGCACAGTCTCCAGGGAAGAGATGTCAGGCACAGCAGCCTGCTGCCTAGTGAGTGGGTTTTCCAGCGTGGAAAACCCCAGGCCCACCCAGACCCATGGTGGGCCAGAATCCCTATGATAAATGCTGAGTTTGTGAGTTCGCCTTGCCCAAGTCAAGGTACTTTAGCCCAATAATTCCACTCAACAAACTTAAGACCAAGCAACTTATATAGATGTAGCCACAGAGACCAGGGGGGATGGAATTCCAGGCTTAATCGCACAGTAACATGCTGGACTAGGATCAAAATGACTGCCCTGTCAGTCTCATATGAGGCTGAAATGGCTTTGAGTCCCAGCTCTGTCTCTTCTGGTCTCTTGGGTTTCGCTCTTCCTGTTAAACTGTGACACAGCAACAGTAAAGTTCCATTAATGGAAACTAGTTTCCTTCTGAAACCTCTGGCCTTGGTGGAGGCCTATCATTCCAAGCTACCCAAAGCATAAGAGTTAATTTCGTTGAGCCTGTCAGTCATTTGGCTGATGGGCCACCCCTCATCAAGGAAGACCACCCGTATGAAAGTACTTACTTTAAGCTATGCTAAATAGATAGGCAGAATAATTATCCCTTTGTTGAAAGACTATACTTTTCCTTCCCAGAAGTCCAACCCCTGTGCAGTCCCTGCAAGCCATCATGAGGTTAGGCAGGATGTGTCTGCCTGTATTGCTGAGTCAAGACTTAGAAAGGTGCTGTGTACAGCCATCTCATTGCTTCCCCATTTGAAGAACCAATGGGGAAAATCACCGAGATGCAGACTTGCTACGGTGTGGAAGGATCCTAGCTACCTGCTCAAGGGGTCCCAGCTCTGGCAGTTGGCTCAGGTTAGGTCCTAGGTTCTGGCACCTGATCAACTGATCATTATGTAATACTGGAATCCTTTTTATAAGTACCTTCTTCATTCTTGTCTTTCATTAAATTTCTGATTTTGTAATGATTGTAGTTGTGCATGAAATTTTAAAAATAGAAAGAGCTCCCCTATACTCTTGACACACTTTCCCCAGGCAGGTCGCTGCAGCATCTGGATATCGGCATGGGTACGATCTGTAAGGATAACTCTGCCATTTTATCATAGATGTGGGTGTTTGTCACCACAACAAAATCAGAACCATCCCAGCACCATAGATTCCTTCATGGCTAGGCCCTGGATTCATACCTACCCTCCCCTACCCAAATCCCACCTTTCTAACCCTTGGAAACCATTAAGGTGCTCCTCACATCCAATACTTTGTCATCTTGAGAATGTTATGTAAGCTAGGCATGATGGTACACACTTGTGTTCTAAGGCAGGAGGATCACACGTTTGAGATCAGCTGGAGAACCTGTGAGAGAGAGAGAGAGAGAGAGAGAGAGAGAGAGAGAGAGAGAGAGAGAGGAAGAAGAGGAGGAAGAGGAGAAGGAGGAGGAGGAGGAGGAGGAGGAAGAAGAAGAGAATTGGAAATTGGAGTCATACAGCATGTAACCTTTCAGGATTGGCTTCTTCACTGACCCCAAATAGTAAGTAGCACCCTATTAGCTGTCTTTCTCATTGGAATATCCTTGCTTCCGGCAGTGAGAGCTACTAGAGATCCTGTGACTTTAGTGTCCCCTCCATCTCCAGATGAAGAGAGCTACCACTGCACTTCTTAGTGGCTGGGGGTGCCTCTGAGTGGTAGTGATGTTCCTTTGCTCTTTGGTCCTCCCTGAGACACAGCCCATCCTTGCCTGCCCCCTGCACTCATCTGTATTCCTCCCATCACCAGTTGCCAAGGCAACGCTGGCATTTTCACATCACTGAGGACTAGTCATCATTTTTCTAGGAGTTTATGGTAACTTGTTATATGCTGTGTGACCCCCCGATGCCGTCAAGTCAATGAATTCTGTTCATATAATCTTACAATATGGTTTCTGACCATAGATACAAAACCACCAAGCCTGGTTCCTATAGCCCATGTTGACTGATTCTTGCTGGTCTGGAATAATAGCTTTTCTCTGCCCATATCCGTCTTGGCATGTTCCCCACTAGACCATGCTGAGGTTTAACCCTACTTATCAGCCTGATTGATAGAAAAGGAGGTGACTCAGGTCCCAAGAGGCTCCTGCTACTGATGGAAAAGCTTCCAATATCATCTTTCAGCACAGTGGATGGATGGTCTAACCCTTCCCAGGATAGGACAGGCTGTCTTTAGAAGCTCAGAGGCTGGGGGAGTGTGTGGTAGAATTGGCATCCTCAGGTGCCTGGCTCATGTTTCAGGACTCTAGAAGTACCCCAGCAAGGCTTTGGTCTCACTGAAACAAGCTTCCCTGGCACTGGTGATTCCAATCAGATTCACAGTCTGCTTTTCAGCAGGGGCTGCTCCTCAGCTCCTTCAGAAGGTCACATTCTTCCCTGCAGGAGAGAGAGGCCTTGTTGTGAGCTACCAGGAGACTCACTGACCCTTACAGTTAAACATCAGATCTTATTAGGATTTCCCAATCCCACATTACCCTTCTGCAAGGTGTGAACACAACTTAGTAACTCAGGTTGGCCTGGAACTTGCTATGTAGCTCAGGTTGTGTTGAAACTCATGGTGCATCTGCCTCTGCCTCCAAAGTGCGGCCATGCACCACCATACCTGATTTGTAAGCTCAATTACTAATAAAGCAAAGATGTCTGCATTGTCTTGATGGATGGTAGAGGAAGCAAGTGAGCCAGGCTTGCTGTCTCTATAGGCATTGCCCCACCCTATCCCACATCTCTCTGTGACTGAGCATCTTTTCATGTGTTTAAGAACCAAGATTTAGACTAGTGAGATGGTTCAATGAATAAAGGTGCTTGCTGCAACTCATGATAATTGAGTTCCATCTTTTGTACTTACATGATTAAAGGAGAGAATCGACTCTTGCAGGCTCTCCTCTGACTTCCACATGTATGTCATGACATGTATGCTAGGTGAGTGCTCTGCTGTTCTGTCATGCCTCAACCCTTCATCATATCTTTTGATCACCTGCATTGCCACATCTGCTACAGCACATTCTTCTACTGGGGCATTTTTTTTCCTGAGTAATTGCAGATAAAACTTTTAGCAAGTTCAGCATGATGGTGCATGCCCATCGTTGCAGCACTTGGGAAGCAGAGGCAGGAGGATCACAAGTTCAAGGTCAACCTAGTCTTCGTAGTGAGTTCCAGGATAGCCAGGACTACATAGCAGGACTACGTCACATGAAAACAAAACAGAACAAACAACCTTCATGTTGCAGATGAGGAAACTGAGGCTCAGTGAGCTCATCCTGGTAGCCATCTTTCACAATGTGGTGAGTCAAGGTTGCTATTCTGTGGGCTGATAGTAAAGCTCATGTCCCTGGCCCTGGACCTGGGGAGTAGCAGCCTGCACAGAGGCTCAGATACATGACCCCTTTAGGGACCCAATATGGGCGGAGTTTGGGGCTAAGGTAAGAAACTGCAGGCTAGGCTTACTGGAAACATACTATGGTGGGCTTCAAATGCCAGGACAAAGGGGAAGATTTGGAGCTACAGACAAGAATTTCTGCCAGGCAGCCTCTGGGAACAGCTAATCTACAGGCAGGATTTGTTAGGTTCACTCAGCATTTCAAAAATGTTGATGCAATAAAAAGAAAAGGAGGCTGGAGAGCTGACTCAGCGGTTAAGAGCACTGACTGTTCTTATAGAGGACCTGGGTTCAGTTCCCAGTACCCACATGGTACCTAATGGCTGCCTGTAACTCCCATTCCAGGAAATCCAACACCCTCTTCTGGCCTCCTCAGAAACTGCATACACATGATGTAGGGAAAATACTCATACACATAAAATAAAACTAAACAAATCTTAGAAAAATAATAAAGGAAAACTTCCAGATTTTAAAGTTCTTTCTGACTTCTGAAAATCAGACAATATGGGCCCTGAAGTCTTGGTGCAGGAATTGGAGCCGGATGGTACCGCCTACACCACCAGAACAGATTCTTCTCCATGATGCTGGCCAAGGACAAAATACCGAAGCCTAGACTTGCTCTAGAAACCAAACCTTCAGCTGAGGGCACTACAGGTCTCTTCTGCTTACAGTTCATTATAGAGACCCAACCACACGGACCTCTGTAACTTCGAGGGCAGAGGTACCTACCACTCCGGGGGACGCAGATCCTGCCCACATCTGGAGGCTTTGTGTCTGTGGTCCTGATGCAGGGTGAGGTCCGAGGTTCACAGTCAGAACTTCCATGTGCAAGCGCCTTTCTAATATGCCAGCTCACCACCACAGTGAGTCCTTGCGATAATCCCAGTTTCAATGAGGGGAAGCTGAGGCAAGGCGAGGCAGTGACTTTGGGACACAGGCTGTCTGGCTTTGGAATGAAGAGAAGGAAAGGAGAAAGTAACATGGCTAAGGTGGGGAGAAAGTCGTGGTAATGTGGCCTTTGTGTGTATGTATATGTGTGTACACATGCGTGTCTATGTGTATGTATGTATGTGTGTGTGCATGCACGTGTATGCAGGTGTGTGTGTGTGTGTGTGCATGTGTATGTGCGTGTAAGGAACACTTGGTAGTTCCAGCTTCAGCACATCTTCATTGAACACCTACTGTGTGTCAGGATGGATCTGGAGGGTCAGGGAGGGAGATACGGCCAAGCTGTTGAGGCAGGTGGACAAACAGATATCCAGATATAAGAAGGGACACACGCAGCACACAGCAATGAGGACGTGGGCAGGGAACCTCTGGCTCTACCTGAGCTACCCTCCCATCCATCGGCCTGCCTCTTGTCACAGATGTCTGAGGATCTAGTTGGGTGATTATTGTGTCCTCCAGAGTCAGGTGCCCCCGTCTAGACTCTGGTGGGCCCCTTGGTGGCTGCTGGTGGAGGGAGGCGGGTGGGAGTCGGAGGACAATCAGAACAGCTTCAGGAAAGCAACTGGGGATAAACACCTCCAGTCTAACAACTGTCCTGATCCCACCTGCAGGAATCTGTCCTGAGGGCAAGGGCAGCAGCTCAGGCAAACCACACCTAAAAGGTTCATCAAAGCTGATATGTGAGAAAACACTGCTATCCTGGAGTATCTGACAGCAGCGGATGGTGGCTAAATGATGGCGCATCTAAATGAGGTGCAATTACAGAGCTATTAACATCATGCTTTTGAGGAATTTTCAATGGTGTGGGGAAACGCTGATGATATATGGTGAGCCTAAAAAAATCCTGAATAGCTGAATAAATTGTACGATCCCAGTTACATAAAATTCAGTGTGTGCAGTAAAAGATAAGGAGGAAGGGAAGGAGAGGAAAGAGGAAGGGGAGAAGAGAGGCAGGAGGAGGGAGAGAAAGGAGGGGGAGGAAGAAAGAAGAGAGGGAAGAGGGCTGATGGAAGAGGGGAGGGAGGGAGGGAGGGAGGAGGAAGAGGAGGGGGAGGAGGAGGAGGAAGAGGAGGAGGAGGAGAACAGGTCCCCTGTGCTCCAGGACGCACGCACGCTTGGCTTCACAGTGTCTATGAGGCTTAGTCTTCAGAGAGGAGATGACACCAAGACCTTAATGTGTCTTATGTCATAAAGCTGAGACATCAAACCACAGAATCCACCAGGTCTAGCTGACCTAAGCCTTTTGTAGCTGCTAAGCTGGGAAAACTGAGGCAGTCTGGCACTAGGACATTTTATCTCTAGGTTGAAGGTGATTCAGCAGAGTATGATGAGCTAAGAGTGTTCCAGGTGGCACAGAAAGTACAGATTACATCCCTGTCTGAGGCTGAGGCCATCATCAGTCCCATTTGCAGACGGGACAGTTCACCGCTGAAGACGCTGTCAGTAACACAAACCAGCACGTCAGTGTCTGTGCATGATGTCAGAACTGAAGAACAATAAATGCACCGGCTCCATTAATTTTATCAGCTTTAAATCACTGAGCACTCTTGATTTCTCTTGGGACTTACGCCGTTGGCAAACACAGGTTCTTCTATTATGTGCTAATCACAGCTTGAACATTAACTCTCAGATTATACACCAGCTCACACAGGGGTAGTCTGAGAAAGACAGCAGACCATGCCGGGTGCACGCACCAGCCAAGTGTGCTGGGGAGATAATTTTATGCATATCTGAGTGTCTGTCTATCTGTAAATGTGTGTCTCTGTGTATCTGTGTGTGTCTGTGCCTGTGCGTGTGTGTGTGTGTGTGTGTGTGTGTGTGTGTGTGTGCAATATGAGTGTACATCCGTGTGCAGACTTGCTTTTGTCCTTTCTCAAATCCTTATGTTCCCCATTCATTCCCCGGGTTCAAGAAGCTGGAGGAATTATTAGTCCATGTTCCAGATGAGACAGCTGAGACCCCTAGAGGTAACCAGTTTGCTCAGAGTTTCTGGCTACTAACAAATCAAGGCTTCCTGGAAAATAATCCAGAATCTCAAGACTAGAGAGAGACGTGGAGGGGACACGCCAAAAATCCTAACAGCAGTGCCTGAACAACCTCCACCAGGTCTCCTTCACTGGGCCTCACCTCTTCCTCCACACACTCTGCAAACCAGAGGGATGTCCGCATCCCCTGTGACTGCGGGACACCTTTTGTCAGCTGAGCTGCCATCCTCTCCTTCATCTCTTCCGACGTGCATCATTCATTCCACACAGTACTCCACCAGGTTCCAGACTCCAGGACCCAGCAATGTTCAGGGAGTTTTATTCAAAGAAATACTCACGGAGTCAGATGAGGAGAGAGCAGGGTTCCTGGGGGAGAGTTGAGGCTGGCCACATGGCCACCTAGGAGCTTCCTCCCGCATCTGCTCTTCCTACCCCACTGGGAGGCTTCAGGCTGATCACAGTTGCTGCCCTGAGGGGCGTCACCCAGGCTTGGGTGCCCCTGAGGCCCTGCTGGTCTCAAGTCTCTTTCTCCTGTTTCTGCTGATCTGGCCGCACCCTTACCCCAGTCCCCACCATGGCTATGCGCCACTGGGAAGGACGGGGCTTTACAAAGCCTTCTTTACCTCTGCCAAAAAGCTGGTCGTTTTCGCGTTTTACGATTTTAAAATGGCGAGAGCAGGCGAAGCCATCAATTCTAAGTCTTGGCTACTGGAAGGACCTCAAGGCCTCATTTAGACCCTGGCTCCTGGCTCTAGGTAGGACAAGTACAATTTCCTGTTTTAAGAAGAAGAAAGTTGAAGGGCCAGGGAGATGAGCCTCACCTTCCCCTATCCTGCCCGAGGTAACAAGCCCTGGCAGAGGAGAGGACTCTGGGTCCTGTCTCTGGCTCCTGGGTTCCCTCCACATTGCTTCTCCTGTTTCTCCACACATTTGGGCCAAGAAAGTCCCTGAACTAAGAGAACGGTACTCCATGCACAGAACAGAGCAGCCTGGCACAGTGTTGAGTCTGTCTTGGTTCTGTGCTCTGCCCTCAGTCCCCACAGCATCCTTCCATGGATGCCTTGTTTTCATCTTATAGAAAAGGACACCGAAGGTCAGGGAGGCACAGTGATCTAAGCTGCAGAGCCTGGAGTCTGGGCCTCCACATCTTCCAGCTCCTGCACAGTGTCTTTACTTCTCTCTCCCAGGCGTGGCTGAGGACGAAGCTGCTGAGGTCTTGGGGGTGTGGGAGGTCGTCACGGATCTGTCCTTGTGTAAATGGGACACTAGCATCCATGGGCCCGAAGAGCAGGCTTTCCACCCACGGTGGCTCTTTCCAGCCTTCCCTTATTTGATCCCACTCCAACCTCCAAGGCAAGCTCATTCTCATTTTACAGAGGAAGAAACTAAGGCACAGAGAACACAGGAGATAATGCATGGGAATCTCAGCAGGCTGGGGGAAGGAGCTGAGTTCAGACAGATCTATCCAACCAAAGCCCCTCTGCCTGGGGCTGAACCTGTCCTGTGTTTCTGGGATGAGTGACATGTTACCTTGTGCCCCGAGAACATCTTGTGTGTAGGGAGAAGGGCACAGTGGGCTAACCAGCTCTAGCCTGTGGCGCCTGCCTGTTGCAGGCTTTTAGTCTGTCAGAGGCTGTTTGGCTCTTAAGTGGAGGACTGTGGATTTGAACACAGACATCTTACTTAGCCCCTTTGAATTCCAGAGACTAGCTAATTCTCAGCAAACCAAGGTAGGTCTTGGGGAGACTAGTGTCACCCCCTATACTTGTGAGCTCAGGAAGGTCCCAGTTACCCAGGCATGAGGCTGATATTCACCCAGCCTCTTGGAGTGCATATGTGGTGGTTTGGGGGCTTTCCTGAAGGCTTGGAACAAGAATAGATGCTCAAAAGCCATCTGTTCAACTCATTCATTAATTTACTTATTCATTTGATAGATACTGGCTCAGCGTCTGTTTTGTACCAGGCCCAGGGCTAGGGGGACACAGTGGTGAACAAAACAGACTAGACCCTCCCTGGGGCTCATGGTATGGGAGACAGGAAGACAAACAGAATGTAATTATGAAACACATGTTAAGCGGTGCTTGGGGCAGGAACTTGGGGTAGGGCTCTCAGCTCATCAGGGGTTCAGAAGCTTCCTGGCGGAGGTGACCCTGGAGTAGGATCTTGGGCTCCAGCTGTTTGCTGGGACATGACGGAAGGACTGTGGCCGTGGGTTGGATGTCTGATAATCCGATGTGCTGGAAATCTCAAGATTTTCCGATTGGACATAAGGCTTGACTCTTGTGATCCCTTCCTACTCAATACCTTACAGTGTTAAGATTTATTTAAGCTAGGTTTGAAGGCTCATGTCTGTAATCTCAGCGCTTGGGAGGATTGCCTCCAGTTCCACCCCAGTCTGGACTACATAGTAAGTTCTGTGCCAGTCTGGTTTGCATAGTGAGACTCTGTCTCAAAACAAACAAACAACAAATTAATAAAAAAATTCTGGCTTTGAATTCATTATTTTCTAGCGTAGATACTCTATTAGGTGAAGACTGTGAGTCAGGGATTTAAGGTTGGGATTTGAGTGCTGTCAGTCCTCAATCTGGACCTCCAATGCTGAGGCCCCTGCTGCCTGGGACGCAGCTGCTAGAGCCATCCATCTCTGGGAAGCAGGTTCTTCCTGGTATCTTGTGGTTCATTCACAAAATGCACATGTGGCCTTGCAGTTTGAGGGATGTGCCTCCTCTCTGCAGTCCCAGGCTGAGCCATTTGCCTTGTCTGCACAATCCAGTGCTCAGAGTGAATATTAGAAAAAAGTCATCATGACAGGATGAGTCTTCTCCCTCCGTGATCCTCTATGGAAATTTCCTCAGACACACCCAAAAGCAAGAAGCCTCACCAGCCTCCCAGGTGATTCTAAATCCAGTCAAATTGATGATGAAGATTAGTCATCAGAGGAGTGATCAAAGACCAAATAGTCCTGACTGGGAGGTGTTTTGGAGGCAACTCTAAAAAATGTTATGTAACAGATGAGAACTGACTTGCTCTGTGGTGTCAGAGAGCTAACTTGTATTTTCCTAACTGTGGTTTGAAATGTGTACCATAAACTGTACCATCTTAGCCATGTTCTGGCACACTCTATGATGGTATTTTCTCTATGTACACTGGACATCGGATTTCTAGAACTTGTTCTTCTTGTAGAACTAAAACTCAGGACTGAGGAGATAGCTCAAAGGCTAACAGCAAGCATGAGGATCTGAGTTCGAATCCCTAGAACCCATTAAAAGCTTGAAGTGGTGGCCTGTATCTGTAATCCCGACACTCCTGCAGGGACACCACATATTCATCACCATCATCACCATCACCTTCTTCTCTTACTTTCCACCCTTATCACCAACATCATCATCATCATCATCATCACCATCACCATCACCACCAGCATCATCACAGCATCATCACCCTCATTAGAAGGGCAGCTAAGAATGACCATGAGCCTGCCCCTGTTCAGACCACTGGGTAGAGCAGCCAGTCCAAACTGAGGAATCTAGTAGACCGCCATGCTGACTCAAAGCCTAATGCAGAAGCCCCTGGCGCTGTCTAGTTTTGATCCTTTTGTACTTTTGAAATGTGGCATCTCCTCACATCTCTGATGTTTCTGACTGATTCTTGGCGGACGACAAAGTGAAATTGCGAGACAAAGTACAGCTGGAGTTAGCAAGTGTTGGTTTAACTCAAAGAAGGCAGCCCCTGCCTGGAAAGCCTCACTTCCTGTGGTGGGGGCTGACTCAGAAACAAAGCACCAGCAGTCCGGCAGTCATCCCTGCCGTGGCTATCTCATCTGAAGGGGAAACTGAGTCCTAGAACTGAGTGATCTACCCTGGGTCACACAGCTGGAACGGCAGAGCGTTTAGATCCAGCCCATGTCCGTGAGGCGGGAGCATGGAGAAGAGCGGGCGGGAAAAGCCAGCCCTGGCTGACGGTATTGGGCAGGCTTCCTGGAGGAAGCCCAGTAGGGCCGGAAGGACAAGCTGGAGGAACAGAGTGTGAGTTGGGGGAGAGGTAACTACAGTTCACAGCTCCCAGATCTTCAGGCCTCTGGGTGGCAAGTATCTCAAAGGAAGTTCAAGATCCTATTGGGGCAGTTCCCACTTTTATTCCTGTACGTGGAGGCTCTTCCAGGGCCAGGTGGGGATTTTTCCTGGGTAGGGTCAATGGGAAGGAAGGGGCAGAGGTTCCAGGAGCGCCCTGCTCACTTGGTTTGGGGCTGAGGTGAGCCTGACAGGACAATGGGGTCCTGGTACATCTGCAGTGACTGACAATCAGCCCTGCCATGCCCACAATCCTGCATACTGCCCTCTCAGCCAAGAACTACGGGGACTGCAGCCTATGAACCCCGCCCCCCACCTTCCCCAGGTAAGCCAAGCAACTACAGAAAGAAAGACCCTGGGGTTTGCAATTGGGGAGATCCACCCTCTTGCATCCGCTCTAGGCTCATTTCCTGTACTACGGCTTCAGAAACAGACCCAGATCAGTGAGATAGAGCCCGCTGCAGGGGCTCTGTGGGTGCTGGACCTGGGAGGCAGGGATATTTGGGAGCCAGATGTTTGCGTAGGTGGAACCGCTCTGGTCTGCACAGCTCAGCTTCCACGTACAGCCACCTCAGCAATTCCTTCACACCCCAGATCCTCGGCCTCCCTCCCGACGACGACAACAGCTGTTTATGAATGCCTCATAGGTGCAGACCCTGAGGTAGGCACAGAACTAGCTATGGGAGGAAAGCTTTCCTGGAGAGGTGTGCTGCTCCCAGGTGACCACAGAGAAGGTGTTCAGGTGTGTCTTCCACACCTCTAGCCACTGAGTTGAGAGAATTAAGCTAAGAGAGAACTCCAGCCAAGAGGCTGACATTGATTTGGAATTGTACAAATGAATGCAGTAATGGGAACTGTAGAGAGAAGGCTTGTTGTGCTGGGAGAGTATGTGATGGGGTGCTAGGATCACAAGAAGCCAAGGCAGGCTTCCCAGAGGTTTGAAGGATGAACAGGAAGTGGCTGACAATACCAACAGTATATGTAAAGGTCCTGTAGCCAGAGGGCTATTGGGGGCCATGAAGAATTCTAAGCCTGTGGGAGTGGAGTGCTGTGGGCCAGAGCCCAGAGAGAATACAGGACAGACTCTGGGGCCTTAACTTCTACATGAAGGATCTGAGTCTTCTCCCAAGAGTCCTGGAGTCATTGTGGGGAATGTGGGGACCAAAGGGAGTCTGAAGTGAATTCACCCACATTCTCACCCACTTCCCAAACATGACCTCAGGTGTGGATTCCCTTGACAGGCCTTGCTGGTCCTCCCTCTTAGTCATACCAGATCACTCAGCTCTGAGCTCAGGCTGGTGGCCCAGGAAGCTGGGCCCAGAACCCTGAGGATGTCCCCAGACCGTCACTGCTGACTTGTGTGTGCGATCCAGGGCTCTCTTAGCAGGGACCAGTGGGGGTGGCTCCTGTGGCGACATGAGCCTTTTGGAGGTAACCAGGCTCTGCGGACCCTTCCTCAATAATGGGGTGTGATGTTCTTAGGAAGGGTGTTGGGGGTGTCTTGCTTTCATTTCTGTTGCTGTGATAAAATATCCTGAAAAAAAGCTACTCAGGGGAGAAAGGGTATATCCTGGCTCAGTTCGAAGTTACTGTCCCTCATGGCAGGGAAGGCCTAGAGACGGCGCAGAGACAGCCAGTCTCCACCCATGGTCAAGAACAGAAGGTGGAGCACGCGCTGACTGTTCAGCTCGCCTTCTCTGCTTCACACACTTCGGGACCCAAACCCACGTTCAGTCTGGGTCTTCCCACATTAAGTCAGTACCATCTGGTACCATCATGGCCACAGACTGACCTGGTCTAGATCCCCTCATGGACACTCTTCCCAGGTGATTTCTAGGCAGTGTCAAGTTGACGATTAAAACCAAGGGCTGGTTAGGAACACTGGCGTCTCTTGCAGAGAACCTGGGTTCAATTCCCAGCACCCACATGGCAGCTAACAACCACCTGTAACTCCAGGTCCAGGGGATCCAACACTCCCTTCTGATCTCCATGGGCATTTCATCACACAAATGCACTTACATACATGCAGGGCAATATACTCATACACATAAAATAAAAATAATAATTGAAAAATCCTAATCATCACTGAGTCCTTCGCACACAGTCATGTGAGGGTGTATACAAGAAAAAGGCCCAGGACCTGGATCCTGGACTTCCTGGCCTCCAGAGCCAGCAGAAAATGAACTTTGGGCTGCTCAAATGGCCAAGAGTGCCTCTCTCTGCCCATTTCTATTGGGGCGCTCGGGGGCCTGGATGGCAGCCCTTGTACGGCTGATGGCTCCCTACCCAGCCCAGAGGCTCAAATTACAGTGTCTTGTCGAGAAATACCTCTCCACACTGAACCTTAAAGACTGCTAGCCTAGATACCTGGGCTCTCCCAGCCCAGTCAAGGTGCTGTGTAGAATTACTCTCAGGGGACCCCAGACCCAGAACAAGACCCCCAGATCCCTGAGGGAAGAAGGTGCAGGAGGGGCCAGCTGGATCTGGTCTCGGCCACCTCCCTTTGGCTTTTCTTTCTCAGCCCAAGACTCCAGGAGTCCAGGGAGGCTGGAACGTGGCTTTCCTGGAGACTAAGCCTAGGCAGGAACGCTGCATTATGGTAAAACTGGATGGAGCTGGAGAGGGGCTGGATGACAGAGCTCCTGCCTTGAATTCCTCTCCTAACGCCCCTCCGTGTGTGTCAAAGGGACAGTGTGTCAGTGCTGTAGCCTGACGTCAGACTGTGTAGATCTCTCTTTCTCTCTCTCTTTGTGTGCATGTGTGTGTGTGTGTGTGTGCATGCACCTGTGTAAGTAAGTACACTTCCCTCAGTGGACGAGTAAGCCGAGTAAAGCTATTCCTACCCAAGTTGCTTTTGCTCAGTGTTTTATCACAGCAACAGAAAGCAAACTAGAACGCTGGGTCTGGAGCGTGACGGTTCTGATACACTGTGACCTTGGGTTCCCTGGCCTGATCCATTCTGTCTACTCAGTTGTTTTGAATTCCCCTGTTTCCTTCTCTGACATCAGCTTGGAACTTCCTGTGATGACTCCTTCTTCCTCAGCACCCCCACCACTCTGAGTGTGTGTGTCTGCCCAGGTCCTGGCCTCTTCAGCAAGTGCAGTTCCATCCCTGTTCCTACAGTCTCCCTTCAGCTTCTTGGGTGCAGGCTGACTGTAGCCTCACCCCTACAATGTCCACCCCTCTAATGACATCCAGGGCCCAGTGCTCAAGGGGGAAAACCCACAGGAAGGAGCAAGCCTGATTTTCAGCCTTTTCCTCAACTGGAAAATGGGGTTGCTCACTCTCGCAGAGTGGGAAAGGATTGACCCAGTTATGCAGATAAGACAGATGTTAGTTAAGCTGCTGCAGTTACCTCCCACCCAGGGTATTCTAGGGGATTCTTGCTTCTCCTTTGACTGACAAGCTTTTCTCCCACTCCTCCAGGCTTGGTGAGGCCTGTGACTTCTCTAAGAGCACGGATGAAAGTGACATCATGCCAGTTCTGTAGCGTGACGTCATACTGGGTGTAGTTCTCTCTCTCTTTCTCTCTCGTCTCTTTCTGTCTTTCTGTGTGTGCGTATATGTGTGTATGTGCATATGTGTGCATGCACCTGTGTGCATGAGCATATGGAGGTCAGAGGTCAACCTTGGATGTCTTAGAACCGTCCTTGTTTTGTGAGACGGGATCTCTCACTGGAACTTGAGGCTGGCCCCAGTGATCCACCTGCCTCTGCCTCCTCAGCACTGGGGTCATAAGTGCAGGGAGCCACCCTGCCTCTCCCAGCTTCTCACACGGGTGCTGGGGATTGAACTCAGGTCCTCATGCTTCTGCAGGAAATACTGTACTGACTGAGCCGCTTCGCCAGACCTCTGTCTCTTTTCAAAACATGAGACTCCATGTGAACAAAGGCAGGCTGGGCCACGTGGATCGGAGCCAGGTAACTGGCAATAGCTGGGGCCCCAGGTTCAGTAGAAGCCCAACCAGACAACCAGCTATGCAGAGTCCTGGCTCCCCAGGCTCAGAGCTTCACCTTCCCACCAACAGGAGAGCTGTCGCTTGAAGTAGTATACGTCCAGAGCAGCCCTAACACCTGCCATAGCTGGCGCTTACCCAGGGGCCACCCCTCTACCTTCCCAAGGGAGTCACTGCAAAATCGTTGGCAAGGATCCCAGGACCCCGTGTGTAGCAGCAGAGTGTGAAGGGTCCTTTCTGGGGACCCTCTGCCTTCGGGGTATCAGGAGTTGGGAGTGGATGTTCCTGCAGCTGGATGGAACAGCCAGCTACTGAGGTCCCCGGCTTCAGAAGCTGGAGACCCCACTTCACAGCTGTGCGGACTCATTGGCGAGGCGAAGATGCATCTTTTACAATTCACCCCGGCAGACTCACATTATTTATCTCAATAAACGCCAGGATGGCTTTTTTTCTTTTCCCTCTCCCTTGCTGTAAAATGTTCAGAGAACAGCGTGAAGAGAAGATGAAGGATGGATTCGCAGGCAGAGCTCATTTTTAGAGGTTTCTATAAAGTCCTACCAGCCACCGTGGCCCTCTGAGCAGAGCTGAGGGAGATGGGAGGGTGTGGGAGCAGAGGAAGGTTCTGGTCGCCTGGGAGAGGGAGACAGCTGGAGGGAGGAGGGGGCAAATACTTAAGGCAGCTTTGCCTTTAGACCTCACCGCCCAGGAGCCCTGTCCTAAGCCTGCATATGGGAAGGTCCACTGCAGTATCTTCTGGTGTCTGTATCCCTGTATGACAGAGGGCTAAGGGGACATGCTCCCCACTTCCTGTACCCACTTCCTGTTCTACTCCTGCATGTCCAGGGTCCTAATTCCCCTGCCTCAGTGCCTCAGTTCCCTCAAGTCCTCTGTAGATCCAAGACCCACACTCCTCCAAAAACTGTCTATATACCTATGTGATCACCCTAGTGGTTGCACCCTGGGGCCCAAGAGAGCCAAGAGGCAGCTCCTGAGGTAACTTGGGAAGAGTAGAGGACTAGAGCTTGCATATGTGGCATCCTCTGTGACCAAGGCCCTGTGGGTAAGGACAGAGCTGGGACTGGCTGAGGAGCAGACGGGGGTAAAGGCCTCCACATATTCTCTTGTTCTACAAGTGACAGTGTGGGTTGGCTGGAGGGACCTGCTTGCACCATTTGTCCCTGCCTCTTCTGAGCCCTGAGCCAGTCTCAGCAACCAGGGCCAGGTCTTTACTCCTATCCCATAAGCAGAGAAAATAGGCTCAACAGGATAGGGCCAGCCTGAGGCCGTGTTCAGCTGGAAGGGCAGAGCCAGGATTAGAACACTGTGTCTACACTAGGGATTTTGCTAATAATGCGAGGCAGCTCAGCACAGTGACTCAGAACCAGGATGTACTTCCACTGACCTGGGTGTGAACTTCCCTCTCCAGCTTGGCAGCCTCTGTGGATTTCCTGTAGGCATACTCTGTCTTCTCAACCCCATATTTGATAAGAATTGCTTCTCAGTCCACATCTCAATTCCCAGACCGCCAGGATCCCAGAAGAGAGTGTTGCTTTCCCCTTTGAAACTGGATTTAAAGCTAATATGGCAAAATCTAGCCCAAACCAGATGAAGTTGTTTACAGTTCACCCCTAAACCACACTGTGTGTGACTGTGCCTCTGGATCTGGGGAGCCTGGATCAGCATCTCACAGCATTGATTAGAGGACTCTAGGGTGACAGTCAGTTCCTCCAATAAGTCAATCACAAGGACAGACAGAGAGAGAGATAGCAGAAGGAAGAAACTCACCGTGGAGAACACAGTAAAGGATGTACCTGCCAATCACAGGGTGTCAGTATGAATCCCAGTCAACCATAGAACTAAAGGGTCCAGGAGTCCCCTGCCTGCATCTGCTGGAAGGGCCCTGGTGATGGAGAACCACAGAGACAAGCCCATTCTCTCTCTGAGGCCTCTCGAAGCTGATGTCTGAGGCAGGAGCATGGCCTTGAATGAGGCTGGTGAGGGTATCAGTTCCTGACCATTGGTCCCTAGGGGCACTCTGACTGAGCAGAGGGGTTTTCATGTCCGTCTTGCTCGGCACAGTGTGGTCATCACAAGGGTGCCAGACTCAGAGGGGTGCTGAACCGTACTGGAGCTGGGGAGTGGGGACTTGGTGTCCACGGGTGATATCAGTGGGATGTCAAAAGAGAAAGTACAGGAGGCCTCAGGGAAGGTCTGAAGGGATTCAGGGTCGTGGGAGAGGAGCCTATGCAGGATCGCTAAGCCCCAAAGGGGAGACCCCAAGGAGTGATGACAAGGAGGTCAGATGGGGAGGGACTTCACCAAGTAACATCTACCAACATTAAAAAGGGCTGGAGGGGTCAAGGATGGACTGGGGAATCACTAAGGACATCCTTAAGCAAGGGCATCTGGGAAGTCACCACAGTCCCACAGCCCCCAGAAGACTGCATACAAACCAGAACCTTCCACAAGCTTCCTGTTAACATACATGCACACACACACACACACACACACACACACACGTACATAGACATGTTTGTGCCCAGAAAAACAGCAGTGTGTTGGCCTTCCCTCACCTCCTGAAGAATAGGACCCTGCTACAGATGCTGTACTCAGTCTTGCTCTCTAGTCTTGTTTGTCTCAGGGACAGCCCTGAGGGGCCCATAAGGGAGCGTTTCAAGTCTGCTGAGGCTACCAGGAGTCATGTGAGTGAGCAGAAACAGGCACTCACAGTCAGCTTGGAGGCAATCACAGCCAGGTCGAGGCCTTGACAGCAGCTCTGTGCAAGGCCATGGGCAGCAGCTACCAGCCAGGCCCTGCCCTGAGCCCTGCCCTGAGCCCTGCCCCACAGATGGGAGGAAAGAAACAGCTGTTGTTTTAAGTTGTTGAGGTTAGAAAGAGTTTATCTGACAGACATAGACTGCTAATCCAGCTACTCGCCTGCTTGAATTCCTCTGGTGGGCCCTCATTGCCTATAAGATAAATTTTAAAGTCCTGTTAAATGGGCTGGCCAGCAGCTTGAGGTCATGTTTTATCCAGGTCTTATATAGGACTCTGACACACGCCACAGCCCTGGCCTGACTTAACACTGTGTGTTCTATGTCGGAGGGAAGAAGAAAGGAAAGAAGAGAGGGAGAGAAGAAGGAATGAAGAGAGAGAGAGGAAGGAAGAGAGGGAGGGAGGAAGGAAGGAAGAAGGAAGGAAGGAAGGATGGGAAGATGGAGGGGAAGGAGGGGAGAGGAGGAAGAAAGGAAGGAGAAACCCACACCTTGAAATCTCACCTTTATGTCCAGCACGGTAGAAAGAAACTGGCTATCCTGGGGAATGAAGGCGGCCCATGATGTCATGCACTGCCTTAGCCACTCAGAGGTCACGGCCACTTTGCCAGTTTGCCACCGTAACCGGCTTAGGGAAGTTGAATGAGCGCGGTCTATAGAATTCCCCCACACCCAGGAAAGGCCTTGTGAGGGCCTTCCAACAGGCAGTCAGCTGCAATCCAAGGAGAGAGGCCTCTCGGCCCGGCCCCTGCCACTACTTTATCTTGGACTCCAGCCTCCAGAATGGGGAGGACAGATTCCTGCTGTTTCACACACAACCTGTGGCCTTTTGTGATGGCCAAGCCGACTGCCAGCACCAAGCCAATGACAGAGGACAGAGGACAGAGATCAGTCCTGTGAGAGCCTAGGCTGAGGCATGGCCAGAAGTTGGAGGAGCTCCTCCCAGAGGGGTCAGGTGAGGCTTCTAACAGGGGGTGACACTTGAGCCAGGCTTGGGATGGGGCTGAAATTGTTACTAGGAGAGCTGGAGGGTCTTCCAGACATAAGAGGAGACAGACTAAGCAGTCAGAATGGGGAAGGGCTGCCATATGGGGTAATTTATATCTTCCCTGCAGTGAGGTACAAGGCAGACTGGAGTGCAGAGGCCAGGCTAGAAGTGACCTGGGGTCAGAATATGATCAAATAACACACTGAGAAGATGGGACTCCATCCTGACATCAGGTACCCATCAGAAGCATTCAGCAGCTAGCAAACCACAGCTTTTGAAGTCACAGCCTATAATATCTATGGTCCCTGGAGCTCTAAAATGCTTAAGCCAGCGGAACCAACACCGGCTGTTGACTTTAATTGGGTGACAGTTAATAGACTTGTTTGAACTGCATTGACACAAATAGGCTGACGGTTTCATGAGGTCCTTGCAGGTGACAGAACAGAGAGTAGGGGACAGTCAGCCTTAGGAGTCATGCTTCTTTATAGCGTTCTCACCCAGAATCTGCCAGGTACCAGATCAGTCCTCCAAGGAAACAGACCCCATTACCTACTAGCTATGCCTGATACACCTTGACTCCATGGCTTCTGCTAGGAAGCAGAGCCTTGGGACCAGCCCCACATGAATGGACTCTCTGCTCAAGTCAAGAGCACTGAGGGCAGTTTGGCTTCCTAGGGAACAATGAACAGTGGCCCTGGTGTCCCAGTTCCCCAGAGCAGGACAGGACTTGGGGGAGCTCCAGCAAAGATGTGCTTTTCTTAAATGTCCTCAGGAGGCCCACACTTACAGGACCCTGAGGTCAAGAGAAACCAGTCTCCCACCCCGCCCCTCATTCCCTGGGACTCCAGCCTGCAGGCTCACTGTTTCTTGGTGAGAAACTGGGGTACAGAATCCTGGAGTGCTGGATCTCTGGAAGCTCCAAACTGCGCTAGTCTTGGGTTCAGGATCCAGGAGATATGAGCTCAAATACCCCAGATCCCCCAGCTCGGTCACTGCTCTTGCTCTGGGAACTGGGCTACACTAGCCAAGTTCACAGTATCCTGTAGGGAAGTGAAAAGGAAATGTACACATGTTGCGGGCACAGGGTTCCACTGGGGGCGGTTTAGTCCATTACAAATCTTTCCTTATTTACAGAGAAAAGCCTCAGGATCACCAAAGGCCATGCTGACTACTTGGAACATCAAACCTGACTGTGTGAGACATGACACAGGCTGATTCTTACCCAAGCAAAGCTGAGAATAGATCTGACAGCTTGGTAAACAAGGCACCTAAGGGGCAACTCTGGGCTCCACCTACTCTAGCTTGAGGCTAGATGGCAGGGGAGGGGAGGTAGAGGGAGAGGCGTCAAGATTTGCATATGCCAGGAGGGACATGGCTCAGTGGATAAAGGTGCCTGCCTCAAAGCCTGAAACTCACATGGTGGAAGGAGAGAACTGACCTCTGCAAGTTGTCCTCTGACCCCACATGTATGCCTCGGTATGCATGCACCCTACCAACACACACAATAAACAAACAAATGTATTTTAGTATTTTAATTTTATGTGTATGAGTGTATTGCTTGCATGTGTGTAAGTACACCCCTGTCATGCAATGCCTGTAGAGGTCAGAAGAGGGCGTCACATCTCCTAGGACTGGAGTTAGGATGGTTGTTCCCATCTGGGTGCTGGGAATCAAACCTGGGTCCTATGCAAGAGCAGCCAGTGCTCTTAACCTCTGGGCCATCTCTCCAGCCCCAAATGTAGTATATTTTTAAAGGAAAGATTAACATGTGAGGCTGGGAACATGGCTCAGAGGATAAAGCGCTTTCTGTGGGAGCATGAGGACCTGAGTTCTAATCCCCAGAACCCACCTAAAACAGGCACAATAACCCATATCTGTAATCCCAGCATTTCTAGGCAGAGACAAGAGAGTCTCTGGAAGCTCACAGGCCACTTAGCCTCGCATATGCACAGAGCATCAAAAAGACCCTGTCTCATACAAGGTGACTTCTCCAGACCTGTGCAACATGGCACACACATGCTTGCACTGACACACATGAAAAGGCACACACATACACCCACCCAGATTAAGATATGAAAGAAGCCAGTTGACCGAAAGACTGGAAACCTCTCCCCACCAGGGCAAGGGACACAGAGAGCGTAGGAAAGCCTGTCATCTCCGAATGCTGAAGGTCTGTGTAAGTGGCACAGACAGGCTCACACAGGCTCAGAACTCTCCTGGCTGAGGGTCACCAGAGCTTCAGCCATTCCCAGCTCTCCGGTCCAGTTTCACACCCCAGACTGTTCTCTTTCTTAATAAGCTGTCTGTGTTCTACTACTGTGCACATCCAGTTCTTTGTTCACTACACAACAACCTGGAAGTCTCAGCAGGTGTCCTCTAGACTGTGATGCACATCTGTAACAGCTCTGCCACCTTCAGAACTCCTAGGTCTCAGGCCAAGGTCTTCTTGTTCATTTGCATCAGACAAGGTAGAAGCACAAGGTCACTTCTCACACCAGATAGGCTGGAGGATGGTCACATGGTCCGAGTAGCTACAGAGAGGGTTGGAAGGTGTGGTCCTACTATGTGTCCAAAGGAAGAACCAGAAACATAGCTAGTGAACAGCTGGACTGTTCATGTTTCACCTACATGGATTCAATGACTTCACAGAAATCCAATAGGTTCCTAGCTGAGCCCAGCATAGAGGCCAGGCTCCCATGGTGCACCTGGGCCCTGGGCCTTTGTACTACAATGTTATACATGCTTTGTCAGTAAGGCAGGGTCTCAGGAGACCAGTGGGTGGCAGTCACGGGTCTCCCAAGAAGGTGGTCCAAACATGTGTTTGTCACCTGGATAATTGATGGAGAGCAAACAGAGAGTCCATGACATTGCTGGGATGCAGAGTTGGCCTCAGGGACCCTCTGCAGAGGCCACATTTCCACCTGTCTAATACGATTTTGAAAGAGGAACTGACCTGTGAGGTGAAGCAGGATGCTGGACACCCAACTCTTTCACCTTCCGCCCCCACTTTTTCCTGGGCCCTGCCCTTGTGATGGACAGTTCCCACTTAACCATGTTAAGGTCTTAGGATGTTGACCCCTCCTTCCTGTTGGTATTTGAATACAGGAAGCTGGAGAGAGGGAGAAGATCACACCTGTCATAGATGCCAAATTCCTCCCATTAGACACAGGAGGGCAATGGGACTCAGACCCTGAGAGAGAGACCCCAAAAATCTGCAAAACACCAATCTAGACAACTAACCATTAAAACCAATCAGATAAGTGCAGAGATCATATAGGGTCCTGCTTATCACAACTTCAAACTGGATCAGAGCTCCCGTTACCTCAGGAGTCAAGGAGAGTTACTGGTGGCAAGCCCACACAACATAAGGCTAGGCACCAACTCCACTGCGCAGAATGACTGTGGGGAAGATGTGGAGGTGTTCTTGGCATAGAGAATATCATTTTCCCTGTCGGAAGTGGAACCAGTTACTCAGTAGGATCCTGGCTTCTTTTACCTTGAAGATCCTTGGGAGTGGTCTGTTCTAATTTTCACTATTCCTCATATCTGCTTCCTAATGTATAATTTTAATAGACTTCTGCATTCCTCATGAGCTGTGAGTATTCCCAGGGTAACACAGCCACTGTATCAGTCAGCCATTGCGTTATAGCAAGCAGTCACAGACATCTGTGCCACACCTAAACGAGTATGAGCTTTACAGTTTCCTGAGGTTGGTGGCTCAAAGCAGATGTTGGTCATAGCCAACCCTGCCAGTGTTGAGGCTGAGAGGATGCTATTCCCTCAGTGGGAGGAACTGTGGTCACATCGCAAGGTGCACAGGTACAAAGGACATGGTGGCAAATCAGGCGGGACGTTCAACCCAGCATCCTTAATCCACAGAGGGTCACTTCAGTTCAGTTGTGGTGCAAGATGACTGACCATCCTCCATCTGCTTTGCAAATAATTATATTTCCTCCTCGACTCTAATAACGATGAGTGTTTCCAGTGGGAAAACAGAAAGGGAGGGAGTGGAGCTTTGGCGAGCTCCATGGTGGTCGATCAAGATCGCGTTGTGCTTGCCAGCACTCGGTACATCCAGTTCCGCATTCAAGTGAGCATCAGCATCTATATGTGTCGGGAGAGTGGGAGCAGACACCACACTATTTGGTTCTGTGCTGTCTTTTCCACTTTAATCTCTTGTTTAGTCTTTCTTGAATGAGGAAATGTTCTTTCTAAAACCAGGTTTTTTGACCGACTGTACACTTTTGTGAGTATGTGTATATTTTGAAACAGGGTCTGACTATGTAGCTCAGGCTGGCTTGGAATTCATTCTATTTCCCAGGATGACCTCAAACTCCTGCTGATCCTCCTGCCCCAGTCTCTTGAATGCAGATCACAGGTGTGCATCACCATGGCTCCTTTTATACATAGCGTCAGGTTGCCTGTGAACTCCCAAGACCTGCACTCTTGTGCATGGTGGCTGGTCTGAGCAGAATTGTGTGCAAGTATAAATTACAAAGTAGAGTTTGAAGACTTGGCACACAAAGGTTGTAAAGTAGCCCACTAAGAATCTGTATTTGACTACACATTGAAATGATATTTGGGTTGTATTGGGTTAAACAGCACACATTACTAAAATTAATTGCATGTGTGTGGTCTGTGCATGTGTGTGTGGTGTACACATGTGTGTGCGTGCATGCAAGTGTGTGTGTGTGTATATGCTCCTGCACACACTCAGAGGCCAGAGAAGGGCAATAGGTGTCCTGCTGTATCACTTTCTACAGGGTTTCTGACCAGAATGGAAGCTGGACTGATGGCCAGCAAGCCCAGCAATCCCCCTGTCTCTGCCTCCCTCCGCCTTTTCCCCCAGGGCTAGAGTTACATGACCACACATGGCTTTTAAAGCAGGGGGCTGGAAATTTGAACTCACATCCTCACACTTGAGTGACAAGCACTCTTACACTCTAAACCAAGTCCTCAGCCCTCTTTTTACTTTTAAACTGCCCCCTATAACATGTGAAATGGCACAGGTGGAGTACATTGGTCATTAATGTTGCCTTTTGCTTCAACTAGACTGTTTCCAGTGGTTAAATATTTCCATTCTTTAAGATTTTATTCCACTATAAGCAATACAATGACAAACACCATGGTAGACATCCCAGTGACAGTCATTGAGCCTCTGTGCACAGCACTTTCTGCACATGACCTCACGGGAGCCACTATCAACCCTTTTACAGAAGCCGGGGCTCAGATCCATATGCTGTGCTTGGACTGCTCCCTACAGACTAACGCTTTGAACACTCCGTCCCTCATCTGTGGTGCTACTGTGAACGCTACGTAGCCTTTGGGGAGGTGGAGCCATCTAAGCAGGTCACTGGGAGTCAGCCTTTAAAGGTTCTACCCACCTCAGGGTCCAGCCTATTTTCTCTGCTTCCTGGCCGTCACCTGTGGGCACACACTCCAGTCACTGTGATGGACCCACTCCCATCACCGTGCCTGCCAGCTGTGAGGAGCTGATGATCTGAAATCCCCCAGAAACCATAAGTCAGAATAAACATTTCCTCCCTTGTTTGTGTTGGGTAATTTGTCACAGAACTTGCTGAAGGTCACATTGCAGTTTCTTGGTTTGTGGAACCAAGACAAAGCCTGGAGACAACAGATGCCCATGATTTTTGCCAGGAGGCTAACTGCCCTTTTCCTGTGTCTTTCTCACAAAGTCTTGGGATTCATTTCTAGAAGTTGTACATTAGAGGGTTTTTGGTTTTTAAATCTTTTGGGACAAATAGCCAACACTTCTTCCAATCCCCAAACAACAGTCTATTAATTCAGCAATTATTCATGGAATGTTTGCTGTGAATCAGAAGTTGTTCCATGTGCTGAGACCACAGCACACACACAGGGTCTTGCCCTCTTGAGGCTCCTGTGGCCCCTGTTCTCAGGGTGAGGAGAAGGGAAAGTCCTTGAAAAAGCACCTGAATTTGGGCATGGTGGCACATGCCTTTAATCCTAGCACTTGGGAGGTAGAGGCAGGCAGATCTCTCTGAGATCATGGAAGTCAGCCTGGTCTACATTAGCGAGTTCCAGGCCAGCTGGGGTTACAGGCAGACCTTGTCTCAACAAAAAGTCACTGATACTCTACACTGAGAAGGAGCCAGAGCATAGAGTAGAGCAGGGTCTGCAGAATGCAGCAGAAAGGTCACAGAGCCTCTACTTTAAGTAGAATGCCTCCTGAGGAATTCTCAGTGGAATTAGCTTGGCGTTGAGCCCCACATGACCAGAATGGAAAATTGAGGGAAGTGGTTCAATTCTACCTAGAAGGCTCAGCAAAGGGGAAGTGCCTGGCATCGAGCTATCAGAGGACGAGATTGGCAGAGGGGGGTGGGGGCCCTGTAGGGTCTGTAGCCAGGAGAGAAGCGGGGGACAACTGGGAGGTAGGCAGAGGGGGTTGGGACAGGGTGGGCTGGGGAGGGGCAGTTGATTCTAAACAGACCAGGAAGCCTTAAGAGATGCTGGACTCTGGGTGCAGTGAAACCTGAAGCATCTCATTTGGGGCTTCCTCTTTAAAAAGAAGACCCTGAGGTTAGGAACCAAAATTGGCTATCTAATTTAACACATATTTAAAATGAGAAAAGAAATCACAGTAAATTATAGATTTTTTTTTAAAGCTGAAATTTACCAGAGCATCACACAATGGAGTGGAGCAACACTATAGTTTATCATCAGTCCCCGACACACCTCCATGGTGCAGAGTCCCCTCGAGCTTTGGGGGCCCCTCCTCTTGGATTACATCTTCTGTGGCAATGGCTTTGTGACAGCAATTTCTGTAGAGAGGATAGGCGTTCACTCAGCCTTGCCTTGAGCAGAGTTTGATGGAAATTGATTTTTTTATTATTGATGGTTTAGGAATGTTTTATTTTCATCATTGAAATTCGTTTTTGATAATGTCCCATAAATCTTTAGGACTGCTGTCAAATCTGGGGAATGTCTATCAAGGATTGTGTGTGTGTGTGTGTGTGTGTATCTATGTAAAGCAGTGAGCTTTAAAGTTGCTTGGGCAGTCACAGACCTCAGTTCATCCTCCAATCAATGGAGTTTTGTATTTTTACAATTCTTCTGAAGATTCCAGAAGGGACCCAGAGAGCAGTAGGTCCTGCAGCTGAGCGCAGTGAAGACTGGCCTCCTTCAGCAGGGGTTCCATTCAGGAGACTGGTGGTGATCCACTGTCCTACAGAGGACAAAATGCACAGCCTAGGGAGGCAGGGTTCCTTGAGATGATGGAGCAGGCCGAGATAAACAGATTCCAGCAGTGTTTGGCACGTGCTGCTCTGAGGAGTCTCAAACATCCGGGAAATCTCAAGGTTATTCAAGAACAAAATGTCTGGTGCCCTCACTGCAGTCCAGATTAGACTGTAGCTTGGTTCTCTTCTGCTTAGACTTTGAGGTTCGGGGCCTGCTACCTCCCAAATCCCTGCTACAGCTGCCAAGACGTTTTACATGTTAGAGAAGGAGATCCCTGCCCCAAAGCAGGAAGAGCTAGTGGGAGAGGGGTTGGTCTTGTGAAGTTCTCCAAAGCCGCATATTTTATCTGAAATGTGGACAGTAGACTGGCTTTCTAGCAGGTTGCTGGGACTACACAGGGGAGACATTCACTTCTCCTCTGAGACAGGGCACACCAGGGACGCTCCAGAGGGATCAATGTAATGAGTAAGTCCACAGCCAACAACAGCACCAACCACGACAGACCCAGATGGGCATCAGGATTACGTGATTGAAACCAGAACTAACTGTGGCACAGAACCAGAGGGACCATTCAAGGGAGCAAGCAGGGCAACTGTTCTTAAAATAAAATCTCAGTGATGTATGTGGCTCAGAGGTAGAGCCCTTACCTAGCATTTTCAAAACCCTGGGTTTTATCCCCAAAATGGAAAAAAAAAAAAAATCAAAGCCAAAAGGCTCGAGAAAGAATCATTGATAAGAAACGTGAAAGCATGAGATGAAAAATGAGCTGGTGTGTCTTACGACGGAAGTAGAGGATGTTAACGAAAACATTACAGAGATGTATGCCTGCTACACAATCGATAGAAAGGCATGTGCGTGAGCAGAATCAACAGCAAGGACAAGGAAAACCAGCCTCGGAAAATCACTCAAACAGAAGAGAGCCAGGGGACAGAAACAAAACCTCTGTCCTTCCTGCCCGGCAGCCTGGGCCCAGCCTGGCTCCATCGGGCCCTACTCAAGGTCCTATGCAGCTAGTCTGTGGTGGCTGTGGCCACAGAGGTAGGATAACCACCCCCTCCCCCAGTCCCTGGAGTCTTCAGCTGCTGTGCACAGCTTTGACACTAAGCAACCAGGTCTGAGATCTGATGTTCCATTTATTATGAGCCTTACCCTGGCCCGGAGCATTTCACTGTGATGGAGACACTCACAGCTGAGATCATGGTCATTGGGGAGACGACTAGACACTTCAGGATGTGGGGACAATGGCACAGACACATCATAGCTTTCTTGGCTGTCCTGGAGGCTCTGGGCTTCTGTTTGGTTGCTAAACCAGTGGAACTCTGGTTAAATCACACCTTTCTGAAGGAAAGGGTGATTTTTAAAAACTGACTAATTTACTTTTGTAATATGGGGAATTTGAACCCAGGGCCTCGTGCAAGTCAAGCAAGTGCTCTATCACCGAGCTATATCTCCAGTTCTCTTTTTCACTTTTTGTTTTGAGACAGGGTCTCATTAATTTGCCTAGGCTGGCCTAGAACTTGTGTTTCTCCTCGCTTAGTCTTCTAAGCAGCCTTTTATGAGTAAGAACTATAGTTTCAGTCAACATGGACAAGCAGTTGACTATTTCTGTCCAAGACTCTGCCGTCCAACCCTGCAGGCAGAGACACTGGGGCAGGTCACAGCGAAGAACTGGGTCCTGTGTTGCCTCATCACTAGAAGCTGAAGATGGGTAACCATAGCAACGGTCCAGAGGGAAGTGCTCCAGGTCCTCTGTAGATAGCGTCACTACCATTGGATGCTCTTCAGTCGTGGTAGGACAAGAACATTCCTTAGGTCTCAAAGACTTCAGGAAAACACGGGTTATGCATTTGTATCTACACGGAATGTATCTATGAAAGCCCTTCACTGTGAAAAACTACAATCAGAAAGGAAGCCGGACACAAAGATACTCCACAGCCAGGGTGTACCACATCAATGGTAGACTGGAGGGAAGCTCTGTATGTGCATGTATGCATTATGCATATGCATGTGTGATTTTTTTTTCATACAGTGTTTCATGGCAGCTTTCAAATCACAGATGGAAAGTATAAATGAAGATGTATAATGAAACACACACTGACATTAAAAGAAAGTGAACAGAGAAAGAATAGACGTAGAAGACAGAAGAGGAGAAAATCACCGCTGAACTTGAGAGTCTGAGGGTGAGAGCAAAGCCACATTCAGAGGACCTCGCCATGTCCCATGATGCACCAGGCTATACTTGCTGCTGTTGCTGCGGGCCAGGCATGTGCATCAAGCTGAGTCCAAGCAAGATGTGGTGCCTGCCTGCTGCCATTCCTTAGCTGTGAGAAAGGCAGACAGAGAGATGCTTACAGAACAATAGTGGAGACACAGCAGAGGCGTGGACAGTGCAAGCTGTGCCGCAGCGTGATTGTGCCGCAGCATTGACCCCAGCCTCTCAATAACCTTAAAGGGTCTTTACAGAGGGGAAATGATTGGCCAGAGGCTTGGGATGACTTGCCCATGGTTTCATGACTAGCAAATAATAGAGGCAGCATTTGAAGTAGGCATATCAACCTCCAAGTTCCCCAAATGTCTGTGAGTGTAGCCTCCCACGTGGCATTTGTTCCTCTGCACACAGAGAGCACCTACGACCGTGCATCCAGTATTTCTTATCACAGGGTTAGTTATGAGGGTCTGGGTCTTACTGGGGTGACGTCACTGAGTCTCTATGGGAACAGCACATGTGTGAAGACTTTGACAGAAATGTGCTCGTTTCTTTAAGCAAAGTCTAATTCCAAGGTTAAGGCTACCTGCAAGATGAACAGCGGAGCTACTGGATGGCATCTGGGATGTACTAAGAGTTCGGGAGCACAGGACTATAGGGGTGTCAGGAGCAGAGGGGACAAGTGGCCGAGGGCAAGGGCAGAATGAGTCTGCTGAGAATGGAGCACTTTGAGATCATTTTGCGCTAAGAGAAACACGACTACCAGGAGTTGCTACTCTGTTCGTAGGACTACTGCAGCCATCAACAGCAGACAAGCTAAAAGAATGACTGTGCTGGTGCCACTCGGTGGCCTGGAGCAGGGCATCTGATAGTTTCTTGTGGTTGATGCTATGTCTCTGGGGGTATGTCTAGAGTTTGTCTCCAAGGATTGCATTAGTTTTTTTTAAACTAATTTATTTGTTTTTTTATGTGTATGCATGCATTGCTTGCAGGTATGTAAGTGCATCCATGTCGTGCAATGCCCTCAGAGGTCAGAAGAGGGTGTGTGATCCCGCTGGAACTAGAGTTATAGATGGTTGTTAGCTACCATGTGGGTGTTGGGAATTGAGCCCAGGTCCTCTGCAAGAGCAGTCAGCACTCTTAACTGTTGAGCCATCTCTCCAGCCCTATCTTTCATTAATTTAAAAAATCAGCAACAAAGTAGCATTTATCTTTTAACAGTATCCTAGGCTTGTTCGTGTCTGGTACTCAGAGGCTGCTGCCTGTCACAGGAGTTAAGGTGCAGGAAGGTTCCTGGCCAGTGTCCCTCAAATCAAGAGCTGCTTAGTAGGTCAAGGACAAGGGGCCATGGAGCCAAACTGAGGCAGCACCAAGGGGCAGAGGAACAGAAACTGTGTGGATGGAAAGGTGTCCAGGGTGTGAGCGGAACAGGGTCACGTGACCAGGAAGGGCGTCAAGATAGGGGAGGGGTCAAGAGGCAAGGCCAAGGCAGGGGTTTGCTGATAAGGAGCTATCACAGAGAGAGTCTCAAAAGCAAAAGGACCAACAACCCACAGGCACAAAAGAACAGCCAAGCAGGTGACTCACAGATAGGGATTCCTGGGGAACCCTGACCAGCACCGCTTACCAGCTACCAAAGCTCTGGTTTCACATCCCTGCACCAGTGGGACCAACCTGACTCCCCTGCCCTGCCTGGCTGGTCCTCTTCCCCCATCTCCGGGACCCCTGCTCACTGCTAATTAGCCTGCTTCTTCCTGGACTGTAAGGCAGCCGGGAGTTCTCGGCCCTCCCTGGCCGAGGCTGCCAAGCTCCCCGGCAATGCTGAGTAGCTCTTCTGTGGGAAGTACAGAATGGAGGCTCGGGGGATTTGAGTGTAATTTTATTCCGTTTAAAGGTAACCTGGGAGTGTGTGGGCGTAACGGCCCAGCACCAGCTTGTCCTTTATCCCTCCCACCTCCAGCTGTTGCTCCTCCTCTCGCTCCTCAAAGCCTTGCCTGGAATACTCCTGAAAAGAAAGCCCATGTCATCAGCTGGGCTGTCTTCTAGAAACTCTAACTGAGGTCCAGCAGGTGGGCTTGGAGCAGGACCAGAGGAAGGGATCCCTTGTTCTGCCAGGCCCATGCCGGAAGGCTGGGGAATAGGGTGATGCCACAGGCTCACTGTCCCCTCGGCACACAGAGAAGGGACACGACTCCCAGGGTCACACTATCAGGTCGGAGCAGAGTAAACGCTGGTCTGGTCACATGACAAAGCTGCTTCCGTTCTGCTGGGAGTCTGTGAGGAAGAGACCCAAGAATTTAAATCTTGAACAGTCTTTTCATATCAATATTGCATTTTCCAATTCTGAGACCTGCACACTGTAATAAGATACATCTTTTGATTGAGCTAGACATTTTAATTTCATCTTGGATTTTGTTTTCTTTCCCGGGCCTCAAAAGCTGTTATGCAGTTGATGGTATATCGTCTGATGGCGTCTTACAATAAAAGTAAGTAGGTTCACTGTGAAAAATACTGTCAGCCTTGGAAGTATCATTTCAGTTGATTTCTGGGCTCCTAGAATCTCACTAGGAACTTAAGACAAGTCCCTCCAACTTCCCGTGTCACAGCCAAGAAACTTCATCTCAGAAAGATGCAGTAACTCCCCTGTGACCGCAGAGTACACGCTGGAGGTAGGATTCTGAATCGATGCCGTGTAGCCTTTGAACATGTCCATTGCTTTCTCTAGGAGTCAGGGACCCGTTTGCAGGGCCACCGAGCCTCCAGGGGCTAGTTAAAGATAGTGTTTCCAGTCACCAGAGCAGAGCTGGGTCCTTCCCTGTGGCCTCTGCGGCCACTGGTGCTGGGTGGTGTATTGAGGGAGAGGGTTCCTCGGACAGGGCACTGAGTCAACCTTAGACACACCAGTAGGCAACAACTCTGCAAGAGGCCTCAGACTCCCAAGCAGAATTTGACCACAGCTGGAGAGACTTCACACTCTGCTGCTGGCTCCCCTCTTTCTCACAACACTGAGCAAACTGAGGCCCTAAAAGGCATCTTCCCCAGGATTGAGCTGGGAGGCCAGACTGGGCCCAGCACTAACAAAGTTCTAGCCTCATGGTAGGGGTGGATAACACGTGAACTGTGTGTAGGAAAGGGAGTGTGTGGAAGGTGTGGACACCGTGCAGAGAATGGAGGTGCTCCGTGCAGAGAAAGGAGGTGCTCCCGTGCAAGCTGAGGTGATGGATGGGAGGGGGGCAGGGTCACAAAGAACACATTCTGTCCAGTGGCCCATAGTCCCTCATCAGGTCGCCTCCCATGCCTGAGCCCCCTCCACTAGGCCCCCCGGGAGGAACCTGCAGAACCCCAGTCTGCTCTTGCATGGCTCTCACCCACCCTCCCTCTGTGTTTCTCTCTCTCCTGCCATTCCTTCCTCTGGCTGATGTTTATTTTCAGAGCCTTGGAATCCTCCCCAAGTCTGTGACATTTACTCTTTGGAATTAGAATCTTTTCTATTTTTCCATCCCAGAGTGAGGCTGCTAGGTAAGATTTGCCCAGGGTTCCCGCCTACCCTGCTGGCGCTAAAGTGCCAGGGATAGAGACTGTGTGTCAGCCCAGCCCTGACTTGTGCCAAGAGCAATTATCGAGCACCCGTTGTGTGCCAGGCATAGCTGCAGGCCCACGTGAAGACCATTCCTCTGTTCTGAGAAGCAGTCAGTCCAGATGCGTCACAGGATAGGAGGCAGCTGTAGGGGGTGTGTTTGTCCCTGACATGGGATGCTCATTGCTCCCTCTCGGCAAACTCACACCAAGGTGTGATTGCACAAGAGACTGCCCAGGACCATACTGCAATTAAGTGACTCTGGCCATAGCCATCAGCTGTCACCATCCTGGCCAGAGCTAAGACACAGCATCTACGGGGGTTCTGAGCTGAACCCCAATCTGTCCCTAGAGGTGCTGAGCTCTGGGCTCAGTGGCCTTATAGAAATAGTTTTCAGGAACAGTGCTGACTTCCTCTGACATATTCTCTGCTCCTTGGGAGCAGGGGAACTAGAGGGTGTTGAGGTGGGATCCTACGTCTGTTTCCAGAGAAACCCAGGTTAGAATCCTTCCCCTGGGACTCTCTAGCTGTGCAGTCTTCAGCAAGTTTCCTAACCTCTCTGTGCCTGACCCGTGACAGCCCAGCCACTGAGTCGAGGTCCTTTTCCTGCTGCTTCCTTGGGCCCCATAATTAACTCAGACCCTGGGCCTAGTTGCCATCCCTATTGGCCTAAGCCAGCAGCCCCTGACAACCATGCTCAGCAGAGCTAGACTTATCATAGTCACTCAAAACAGGCTGGTGAATGACTGAATGGACAAACTACAGTACAGGCTCTGTGTTGTGGCCTGCCTCCTTTGCTCTGGGGCAGACAGTGGTTTTGTGGCTGGATGCTCAGGATCTTCCCATCACATTCTGCCTTCCTCTACTGAGCCACATTTACCAGGATAAGAGGGGCCTGCAGAAGACACTTGCCTGAGATTGTATGATAATAAAAGAGAGAAACAGACCAGCCTGTTCTACATACCTGCCGCTGGACAAGTCATTGCCTTTCCTGCCTCGAGCAGGGAGCTGGAAGGAAAATACCTGCCAAGGTGATCCCTTAGCTCAGCTGTCCAGATGGCCAGCTTGGGAACAACCTATGCAGAATCTCCAGCCCGGGTACCCAGGGCTCCTTGTTTAAGTTCTGTCAAGTTCATGGATCCTTATTCCCATGCCTACGCAGGGAGACAGGGGCATCCTGGTCAACATAACCACTGACTGACTGACTGGCACTTCCCAAAAGAAAAGCAGCCATTAAAACAGGCCAGGTATCTCCAGTTTCCCAAGGCCTGTGCCTGACCACCCCATAAGCTACTGATTTCACATCAGGTCAGTGGCCAGGCCAGTGGCCAGGCCAGCGGCACCATGTGTTCAAACAGAGAAAGGCCTGGCAGTGTAGAAGGCACTGAGGCCTTACTCACTTCATGTATGAAATAGGAATGTGGGGAGTGGGATGAAGGATACTGTATTGGTCTGTCTATTAGTCTTTCATGTATTAGTATACCAAAATACCTGAGGTTGGGTAACTTTATAGAGAAAAAGTGTTTATTCAACTTACAGTTCTGGAGGCCAATGACTCAGATCTGGTCAATCATAGGTTTTACACTGATGACTATATCTGAGCTAATCACATTTCAAAGGACTTATCTCTAGGTACCATGGTTAGGTTCAGTTTCCTCTTTATATATTTATTTTAATTTTATGTGGATGAGTGTTTTGCTTGTATGTATATAAATGTGCCTCCAGAGGCCAGAAGAAGATGCTGGAGTTACCTGGTGTTTTTATATTTGTAGGCACAGGTTGCTGTGGGATTTTCTCAATCACCTTGTCAGGCATCCAGATCTGCACCTTACCTAACCATAAAACTCCCAGGAACTTAACAGCTGCATCTCACACGTGTGCCTTGGGTGGTCTGATTTCCCATCCTCGCTCTTCTCAGCATATTTGCATGTCTGAAGGATGCTTCTACATTTGTAAACATGGAGGTTGGTGTTGTACCAAGGAAGGAAACCGTTTTACAGACAGGGAATAGGGTCTCTGAATGCCTGCTACTGTCAGTTACAAGCAAGTTCCAGGTGGTCTTAGGGTTCAGCAGTGAGTGACACTAAGAAAGTCAGGTCCAATGTTGCACGACAAGATTCTATCCCATTCATCATTTCAGCCAAAGAGCATTGTTGGGCCCAGTGCTGGGAGGTACCCTGTGTTTAGCTGTCTGTAATCCACAATTTTTGTCTATGCGCCGTCATCCTACTTTCTCATCCTGGGATGCTACAGGAAGCCACTGTGCATCTCCCTACTCCTCAGACACTCATGTTCCAGAGTCCAGCCTAGGGTCAGTGGGTACAGGACTGGGTTCCCCAGGTCTGACAGGCTCGAGACTGGCACTGTGGCCAATTGCTGTCTTTCCACTGGCCACACCTGGCTGCTGAAAGAACCTTGGCTGGTTGAACAATCTCCAACATAGTTATACCGCGAAGGGATAACTAGCGTTCTCATCTGCACTAACTGCAGGACCGTACCCATCCACCAGTGCTCAATGACGCTTATGGGGGATGCTAGGAAATAAGGCACATCTGATCCTCGCATCCCTCAAGCCCAAACATTCTATACATTATAAAAAGCCCCATAAATTCACAATTCAGTGTGGAGCCTCTGGTTACCTGTGTTCTAGTTTGCTTTTTATTGCTGTGAGAAAACGCTGACAAAAACCAACTTGGGAACAAAGAAGGAAGGAAAGGGTTGGATTGGCTCACACTTTCCTGTTACAGTCCGTCACAGAGAAGCCAGGGCGGACACTTGAGCAGGAACCTGCAGGCAGGAACTCAAGCAAAGACCATGGAGGAACAGAGCATAATGTCTTACTTCCCTGGCTTACTCGTCCTACATCAATTAACAATGAAGAAAATGCCTCACAAACATGCCCACGGGCCAGTCTGATGGAGACAATTCCTCAGCTGAGGTTCCTTCTTCCCAGGTGACTCTAGCTTGTGTGAAGTGGACAAACATGGACCAGAACACCCTGTACAGTGCTCACCTGCAGGCAGCCTTGGTCACTACATTAGGGACGCAGCTATTACAAGTCACATCCCAGGAGACTTGCTTTCCCTACAGCATACACACAGTGGGCATCACCTGCAATTCTTGGGTGATCGCTGCTCTGTCTGTAAGCTTCCCAGAGTGTGAGCACAACATCTGACTTTCTGCCACTTTTCTCCTAAGAACTCTGGTTCCACACATATCTTGCTACATTTGCTTGCAAGTGGCCTAGACAGGCCCGGTCAGTCTTTTTCTCGTCCTTTCTCGATCTGCTTTAACACTGTACAAGTAAGTCGCTCAGATCCACCAGAGGCTTTCCTGCCTTGTAAAGATGTCACTCCACAGGGCTCAGTGAAGCCACCAAGCAGCATGCCGGGCCCAGGGCCCCGCTGAACTAACTCCTTAACGCTTTAGTGAGCAAAGGCTTCACAGGCCTTCTCTCACACCCAGTCCCCTCAGCAACGTTTCTACCTCACTTTTTCCCTCCATTAGTCGCACAGCTTCCCAGTCTGGGGATCTTAAGAGGAGCTATTTGCACAGATCTCATTTGTACTCTGTTCTTCTCATACACCCTCACCTGTAAGAAATGCCAAGCCAGCCTTCTCTCTAGCTCGTCCTCTCTGTTATTTACTATTGTTGCCCGGCCAGAGGTGAATATGGAAGGTCCCTCCTTCCCTCATCTTTATTTCTTATTGTAATTCTGCATTATCTGGGCAGACAGCTGAGCCTCAATTGCACATCTTATCAGGATGATAATCAACGTGACCGCTATCAGGGCTCCTTTACAATCCCAGTCCAGACACAACTCTCTGAGACTGCAATATCAGCTCTGGGCTGTCAGCCATCTTTGAGGCATCTGGATACCACAGCAAAACACATTTGTTGTGGAAGTGTTCTGCCGAGAGAGACAGACAGAGAGAGGGGGGTGGGGGGAGAACTAGAACTGCACCGCGGTTCTGTGGGCTTTCCACTGAGTCTCCCTCTCACAGATGGCTGGGATGCTGCCTCCTCTCAGACTCCTCTTGGTCCTGATACATCTCTGTCCAGGCTCCAAATGTTTCAAAGACTTTCCTAGAGAGACGTGATCTAGCATCTACTCACCCCAGATGGGGCACCAATGGCAGGCCAAAGAAATGATTCCACCCGAGTCTAGCTTGGTGAATGATGGTTTAGTCCGTGTTGGATGACAGGTCACTTATGGGAGCATGGGAAGCCTAGGAACAGCGACATTGCTGAAACAATGGTCTCTCTTAGCAGTTGTTTACTACTTGTGTAAACCTAGGGAGGGGACAGGCCTAGAGTACCACCTTGTACACTACCTCATGTAAACTTCCTGTTACGGGGCTGTATTAGAGAGTCCAGCCTTGTGAGTGTCTCATGTGGGTGGTCACAGCTGCTCCGATTTCAAGACAGAAACTGCCACTCATTCCTGGAGGGCAGAGTTCTACACCAGTTTCTAAAACAGAATACAGGGGCTGAAGAGATGGCTCCGTGGTTAAGAACACTGGCTGCTCTTGCACAGCATCCAAGTCCAGGTCTCTGAACCCACATGGCGGCTAACAGCCCTCTGTGACTCCAGTTCCAGAAGGATCTAACTGGAGTCTGGTCCAGTTGGGTATTGCACACATGTGGTACCCTTAACACACATGCAGGCAAGACACTCATACACATAAAAACAAAAGTAAATAATCTGAAAACTTCAAAATTAGAATGGTAGAGAAGTTCCTCAGACCAATAAAGGGACTGAACCCTTACCTCACACCATGCACAAAAATTTACCCATGAACAGATGTAAGAGTTAAAATTAATGTTGGGCACACCTTTAATCCCAGGACTCGGGGTGCAGAGGCAAGTGGATCTCTGTGAAGTCAAGGCTAGCCCAGTCTACGCAGTGAGTTCGGGCCATCTGGAGCTACAGGGAGACCCTATTTCAAACAAACAAAAAAGACTTAAAATTATAAAACTCAGAGAAGGAAACATGGGCATAAACCTTTGTGACCTCGGGTTAGCACAATTTCTTAATTATAACGCCATAATCACAAATAATGGACGAAAAGGTAGATAAACTGGACATCACGGAAATTAATTTTTTTGTGTGTGTTTCAAGGAAGCAAAACTACAACACACTGACTGGTGAGAAATATCCACAAGTCATGTATCTGATAAGGAACTGGTTTCTAGAATATATAGAAACCTCTTTCTACTAAGTAATAACAAGCAATTACCCAATCTTTAAATGGGCAAAGGATTTAAATAGACATTTTCTCCAAAGAAGATCTAGAGAGTGCCAACATTCACATTAAAAGATTGGCAGTGGCATTAGTCATTAGATAAACATCATTACAAGTCAAAGCCACAGCAGGAAACCACCCCACACCTACTAGGATTGTTATAACCATAGGATGGGTAATGTCAGGCACAGGCAAAGATGTAGATAAAACTGAATGCTCACAGATTGCTACAGGGAGTATAAAACTGAGTGACTGTTTTTAAAAAATCACAGTTCCTCAAAGAGTTAAATGCAGAGCAATGTAGGACTCTCAGTTCCGCTCCCATAAAACAGGCACACAAGCATTCAGACAGCGTGATTCAAAATTGCAAAGAACCTTTTTAATGAAAACAACCTAAAAGTCCATCTATTGATGAATAAATCACCAAAATGTGGCAGATTCATACAATGGAATATTATTCACACTAAAAAGAAAAAGACTGAAGCGCTGGTCATGCGGTGGCATAGATTAATTTTTAAAACACCACACTGAGTGAAATGCAGCCACCTCAAAAGACTGCATAGTCTGCGGCTCCGCGGACAGGCGTGGAGCAGAGGCTGGGGAGGAGTGATGGAGGCTGCTAGCCACTCGGTTTCTTTGGGGAGTGTAAGTATTCCGAACACAGTTAGCAGAGGCTGCCAACTGACTCTATGAATATACTAAACCCCACAAATGTTCTAGTTCTCAAATCCTTATTTGTGAACCGTTGCGCGGCCAGTGAGCTCCAAGGGGAGCACCCCTGAAGGGGATGAAAAGTGGCAGCAGTGGCCCCTTCGTGTCTTCGTGGCCTCCCTGCAGCCTTCATTTATGCGATCACTGTGGTGCCAGCCATTTCTTCAGCTGTGCCCCGGGGGAGCTGGTGAGAAACACAGGAGTGAGTTTGGGGCAGGGGAGGTCTGGGCTACGGGAACCTACACAGGGCTGGAGGAATTCCAAGCAGGGCACTCTGTCATTTATCCAGTCCAAGGTGTTTAGTGATGCTTTAGTAATTAAGTCCTTGCCATACATAGGACCACAGCAGAGAAGGCAGCCTTGGTCTTCTCAGGTACCAGCAGGCCAGCAGGGCGGGACTCACATAGTCAAACTATAGGAAAGAAAACCAGAGCCCTGAGGCCCAGTGAGAGCTGGGGATGGGAGGCTGCACAGGAAAAGTGGCCTGGCTGGGGTGGCTCTTAAGGAACAGCCCAGAGAGGGGTGAGAGGATAAATGACAGAAACAGACTTGGGAGGGACAGAGATGGCCATGAGGACTGACAAGTGGGCTCCCGGTAACCCTAGTCCTTCCACAATCCATGGCAATGGCACCCTAGCCCTGGCTCTGGTGACTAGTGGTAATAGTAACGTGACTCTCTGACAAGCAGACCCTGGGAGAGGAGAGGGGAGAGAGAAGGAACCAGATGCCCGTCTGGAAAGCAGCACAGCTCTGCCCTTTCTACTTCTTCAACTTGGGATCTTGCAACGCTGGAGCTGGGGCTCTCGGGAAGTCACTGAGGCTGTTCCTAGAGTCAGACGCCACCTGGGTTCCTCTCCTCCACTGGCCTTCTCCACTTTGCTGGGGAAAAGGAGAGTGTGGGACGGGTGTAGGTCTGTAAGTGAAAGGAGCAGATGCTGGAATATCTGATCCCTGGCTTATGCCCTCTCAGAAGAAGTCAGTTGCCCAAAGAAGAAAGCATGTTGGATGGACGAGGAGAGAGCTATGTTCTCAGCCTCTTGGTTCTCAGTCCCAGCTGTCCTAGCTTCCCGTTCAACAACAGGGCAGCCCAGGGAGAGCAGCCTTGGTGTCACCTGTTGTCCTGAGGAGAAAAACACATCCCTAGCCTCACCTGTCTCCTCTTGCATGTGGTCTCGGCTTGTGTTCCACCCGTACACTTCCCCACACTGGTTGAGTAGGCCTTCTTACAGAGCCTGGATTGGCCCCTCTACCTCAGGGCCTTTGCATATCCGGGTTCTTTCCTCTGCCAAGAACACACATTGCTTTCTGCTTAGTTAACATCTAGTAGGTTCCAAAATGGGGTGGGGTGTGAAAGAACAACCTCAGCAGTGGGAAGAACTTCAGGGTCCACACCTAGATGGTGGGAGCTTAAGCTCTGATAAGATGTTACCACTTTCATCCTCCTGCGTTGGGTACAACAAAGACTTGCTTCTTAAGCTCCCACAGGCTTCTTTGTATCTCATTACTACAGCACCCAAAAGAGTGTTCCTAACTGCCCTTTGGGGGGCTGTCTCTACCTTGCCACCCTTCTGTCTAGTAAGAACCCTCTGAATACCCCAGGGTCTGTGAGCCCACAGTACCCCGTTATGAACTTCTAGGTGGATTTACGGTCAGCTGGGAGTGTCCTGTTGACCTGCCTCTGGTCAAACTCTCTAGCAGCCCCCCAAATCCCCACACAGTGATGGAGCCAACAACACTGGGGGCCTTCAGGCTCAAAGTCAGTTGGTCTACACACTTGCACCCACAGAGCCCAGCACTGGGCACTCATGGGCAGAAACCAGCCATATCCTGCTGGACTCTGACAGACCTTGAAGCCAAAATTGAAAAAAAAAAAATGCTTTGCATTTTTCTGGCTTCTGGAGAGGCCGCACTCCAAGAAAGCTACTGGTAGGGTCCTGTGTAAAGTGTAGAGCTTCTGTCTGCCCTTAAGTGTGCTCAGTGCACTGTCCCTGCCCTGCCTGAGCCCACCCTCCGTGTCCATCTCTGTCTCTGTCCATAGGCACAAAGATACATGTATATACACGTATATATTTATGATGGACATATGTGGACATATACACATATCTAATGCAGCCACAGTATTTCTCACAATGTTCACATTTGAGAAATATTTGCTAGAATGTGTTTGTAACCTTCAAATCCAGCGTCATAGCATAGGCAAAGAAGGAAAAACCTGAACACCAGACACGTGCCTGAGCTGAGGTTCAATCTGCAGGTTTGGAAATTTATATGTAAACAGCGTCTCCTGTATCCATTTAACACCAGGTCTTGGCATTTTTATGCTGCCTGTTGGGGATTTTACTGTGTAATGGCCCTGGATGGTGTACAGAAGCGCTGTCCAAGGTCCCTAAACACAGAGGACTTCAGAGCATCTCAGAGACAAAGGACATGGGTCACTGTGCAATTGTCCTTGAGTTCAATGAACCTATAATATATAGAGAGCAAGTAACATATGGACAGAAGCCCCTTCAAAGAAACTGTTGCTAAAATTTCTTTTAGGGGGTATAAACAACATCCACCCCCTCCCTTGGTCCCAATGACAAACCAAGGTACAATTTCACCAAACTGCAGTCTGGGAAACCAGTGAGTTTATCGGACTTCCTTTCAGAGCACTGGGTGAGGGTTACTTACAGGCATCTGGGTGCTCCTCCTCCAAAGCTACAGTGGAATGTCTCCATCAAGGCGCTGATGGTGGCTTCCTGAAAGCCACCTAAAATGGTGAGCGAGACCTTCCCTAGGTTTCCCCAGTCTATATATCATTAGCCCTTCCCCTAGACTCACGCAATTAGGGCCGACTGCTTGATTGGGAGGTGTGGCTGAACTCTCAGGCAACAGTTCTGTGACTCTCAAGGCCCTTCCTTTCATGTTGGTCATGACATTTAACAAGCTCAGCTGTGATTGATCATAGACAAGCAGGCATAACTGAGCTTGAGAAGATGGCGTCTGTCTGTTGAGGGACTGTCCTCTACAACAGAAGGCCTTGCGCAGGTCACTGTGCTGTGAGAAGCCGCCAGGCTCACATTCTGAAGAGCTGTATCTCTTCACGTTCCAACCAGTGCGACAAAGAGTCCACTTCTGCAATTGCTGCTGTTATTTTTTATATTACTTAAGCCGTGCCAGAGAATGTCTCCTTCTTCTTTTGTCTATGGCTTTCAGGAAATGGCTTAAAGTCTACATGGCAATAAGCAGTCACACCCAGGGAGGTCAGCCAAGACTATCTGTTCATTCAGGGCTTGTGGTAACAGGGGCCAGCCTCCCACATCTGCATCTTGGTGGGAGTCCCCATGGACCAGAAGCTGTCAGCCAGGGAAACTGGGAGTAGCTAGCTAAAAGACAAATGTCAGTTGGGATTGGTTGGAGAAATTCTCTGGTCTCTCCCTGGTTGGGCTGGAGGGGGTAACGACAATATTCAGGAAAGCTGTCAGTTGCTAATCCAGCCTGGCCCCTCGGAGCAGAACACTGCAGAAATTATTGCTCGCATTTTGGGAGATTGCAATTTGCCTTCTCGAATTCTGATGGACAGCAGACTGCCTTCCTGATGCTTGCTGCAGGGTTCCTGGGCACACTGCTACAGGTTATGGCCAAAGTACTGCTTTTATATTCGGTCTGAACGGCACCCGAGGGCATGCCTAACCTCCCGTGACCTTTTGCTCATTTATTTTGGGTTGACTTTGTTTAAACTGTTGTGTTTTGAGGATTCTCATCCAGTCTGGACACAAGTACTTTGTCAGATATGTGCTTTGAACTATTTCCCCCTAGTCAGTAGCTTGTCTTTTCATTGTTTTATGAGGTCTTCTGTCGAGTACAAAAATGTTGATTTTTTAGTGTGAGTTGCTGAGGCAGATGGAGAAGGAATCTGAAATGCCTGTTGGACACCCAAGTGGAAGTGCAGACTGTGAGACTGGATGTGCCAGCCTTAGGTCAGGGGAGGGTCTCAGCTGAAGGTTGACTTGGGAGCCATCGACATAGGCATGGCCTGCAAAGGCCCCAAAATAGCAAATGAGGAGCAGGCCAAGGACAGAGCCCAGGGCCAGCAAAGGCTAACAGGTGGAGGAATGTGCAGCAGAAATCAGCCAAGGAAACAGAGAGGGGGACAGGCTGGCCTAGAGTAGGTGGGGTCCTAGCCCAGAGGGGAGAGAATTCCCCTGAGATGGATTGAGTAACAAAACAACTGATCCCTGGATGAGACCAAATGGTGGGTCGATCTTGCCGCTTTTACAAGATGAAGGTGAAATTCAGACACAAGTAGGTCAGGAGAAGAGGTGCTGAGTCCAGACAAGGATCTCAAAGGCTTTGACTATAAAGGTGAATCAGGACAATGTGTGTAGCTGAAGGGGAGTTTATTTTATTTTGTTATTTCTTTTTATTTCTTTTTGATACAGGTTCTCACTTAGCTCAGGCTGGTCCAGAACTCTCTGTGTAGCTGAGATGACTTTGAATTTCTGATCCTTCTGCCTTTCCTCCCTGAGTTCTGGGATCACAGGCATGCACTACCACATCATTTATGCAATGCTGGGGACTGAGCACAGGGCTTCATGCATGCTAGGCAAGCATAGCCCCAGCCTTGATTTTATTTTATTGCATGCTTTATTCTTTGTGCTTCTAGAAATAACTAGAAGCACTGATGAGAATAAGCCGGATGATACAGGAATGGGGCTAATGCAGGAGGCTAGGAAGGGTTGCTAGGGCGATGTTCCCGAGCAGACAAGAAAGGATGGGTTTTCTGCTCAAATGGCTTTGAAGAGAGACACATGGGCTTGGACCTATGATGGATGTCCCCAAGAGTCTTCCGGCAAAGGTACACATCTTTCCTGATATTCATTTGTGCACAAACCAAGATGAACGGCGTATTTTTACACCATGCTGTTCCTATTTTTCAAACTTGTTTTCCCTATTCTAAATACATTTCCCAGAGCCTCCCCCAGTGGGGCATGGAGAGCAAGCTCAATCTTTGGAATGGCTGCTTCCGACACAGTCGTCCAGAATCGCCATTATTTATCTAGCCAATCTCCTGCTGTTGGACATTTAGGCTGTCTCCTGATGTGTTCTTTCTGTTTTTTATTTTTTCCTATTACAAATAATGCCAGAGAGATCCTCCTTGCATAAATGCATACCCTTGAGCTTTTCAGAACTCTCAACTTCTAGACGGAATAAAATTGCTGGGTCAAGACAGGTGCATCTTGAATGGTGATTGACACCACTCAAGTGCCCTCGACGAAGATTGCTTCAAAGAAACCTCCCGCTCGTGATGTGAGAGTGTGACATATTCACAAGAGTCTTTAACGTAGAGTTCAGCTCTAAAGTGGTGTCAGAAACACTCTCATCACATTCTCCCTCTTCCTCACTCTGCAGGGCAGGGCGCTGGAGAGGCAGACAGAAGCAGAAAGGAGATGGCTCGGGGTAGGGCGGGAAAGGTTTGAGGTGGGGTCCTGGGCAACGGCACAGCCTCTCACTCCCTAGTCACAGTAAGAAATGTGTCATTGAATACATCTGGGGAGATGATGGAGACATGAGAATCGGCCTGGAAATGCCGGACACATGCTGCGATAACAACCTTCTAACTTACTTCTAAACCTGCTCTGCAGTAGTCACGTGACGCAGCCCAGCCAAAGAGAGGCGGAAACATTAGGTCCCTTCGCTCACTCATTTGAGTCATGCAAATACCTCCAGCCCATGAAATGAAAAGAGAAGGGGCTGCAAGGCATTCTGGGTAAGCTCCCTAGAAAGGTTGGGAGCTTGGTGGACTCTGGAAAGTACACGGGCTGCCCATCTTGACCTGGGACACGAGGGCCAGTGAGGAGCAGGATCCCATGACCTCGGCTGAACTTACCACTCAGGGGAAAATGGAGGAGGCTGGTCCCTCTATTGCATCTTGGAGGAACTGGGCCTTCATGTCGGCCTCCCTAGCTGCTTCCTCAGGTGAGAAACACTGCACTGGTTTGCACCTCTGCTGGCCAGGTTTCCAGAACCTTCCATGCCAGCCTCTCTAGGTCTCTGTGCTCTTGGCAAATGAGGGATCAAACCAAGAGGTTTTCCAAATATATTTTCACTTTAGAGTTTAGAGTCACAGAAAATTTGTGCAAAGGGTACAAAGAGCTCACTCGTAGCCTCTTTCCCAGTTCCCTCGCTGTTGTCAACAGCGCAGATAACTAGGGTTCTTGTGTTCAAAGTAAGAACCAGGGGTCTGGAGGGACAGTTCAGTCAGGAGAGTTCTTGTGCACAGATCTTCAGCACCCACATAAAAGTCAGGCACAGTTGCCCATGCCTGTAACCCCAACATTGGGAAAGAGATGGATTCCCAGAGCGCACTGGTTAGCCAGCCTGGTTGGACTGATAAGCTGCAGGTTCAGTGTTCATTGAGTTCATGTTCATTGAGTTCTGCAGACTTGGCCCAAGTTAATGCCTCTCCCCCAGCTCCACCTGCTCTTCCTCTGTGATGTTTTTAAAAGCAAGTCACTAAGTGAGCCTCCCACCCCAAGGTTAAGGTCAGCCTCCACCTCCGGAAGAGGTGGTATAAATTATTTGCAAGTCGTCTGTCAGGAAGATTAGTCTCTTTTCCCTCCATGTATGTACTTATTCAGTCATTTATTTATGTCTCTGCAGACTCATGTGTCTCTGCTCTTTGGGTTACTGGTCAATACTGCATCATTTATTTTCCTGATTGAACTGCTCCATCCCTGGAACTCGCCACGTCCCTGTGTCCTGGGCCACTCATTATGTCATCTTTGTGTCTGTTGAGATTTGCTGACACAAGAGACTCCAGGCTTATCTCAAAGGCTCTCTTTCCCAGTCCTACAGCCTGCCATTTCTCTACTGACCCTGGTTCCTTTTACTGGAGAACACTATTACAATCCAATGCTGGGTGCCAGACCTGCTGATTTTGAAGGTACTTCTAGCTCTGAAACATCAAGATTCTAGATTTTGGATAAGAGTAATTAAGTCATCAATTACTGTGAGAATAACGTGAGATGCATGATGAATACTGGAGCCTGTTTTCCTTCTTCTCTTTGGTTTCCTTTCCTTTCCTCCCCTCCCTCCCTCCCTCCCTTCCATCCTTTCTCCCTTTCTGTTTGTCCAAACAGGGTCTCATATAGCCCAGGCTGTCCTCATGCTCACTATGTAATCAAGGATAGCCCTGAAATCATGATCCTTCTCCTTCAACCTCCCAAGTTCTGAGATTACAGGCGTGCACCCATTATGCCTGGATCTTTGGTTTCTGTTCATGTTTTTTTAATATCTTCCTTCCCACCCCAACTCAGTGGAAGATTTGTAGTGCCCAGAATTTTCTTTGTGGAATGTCCAACCTGAACTTTCAGCCCGTAGGACTCTTTGTCATACAGCACCTTCCAGGACTTCCTGTCTGCCAGACCAGACACCAGACCTGGCCGTGCAGCCATTTCTCTTCTGTCTCTAGACTCAGGCTGTCAGATTCTGTCCTCATCATGTCACTTTCATGCCCTCTTGGGTGGAATCGAGCTCCTCGATGGTCCATTTCTGGCTCATCTCAGTGTCCACCCATCCTCCTATTAATCTGGCAGACCAGGGTTTCCTTAGACTATCAGCAGGGACAAGGGCCTGGAAGCCAGGGCACTATACCATGGCCCACCTCAACTCAATTTGCCCCAGTTCAACCCACTAGTTATTGATGCAAGTGCCTGCTTGGAGCTAAGCATCTGCTGCCAACATCCTTTGGACCTGCCCAAGACACTTATAGTCACTTTGCCACTAAGAGTCATCAACTTTGCCTTCTAGGTTAGGAACTGATAAAATCTGGACTCAAGAACACATTAAGAAGACCATTCACCATCATAAAGTTGGCTTCATTCCAGAGATGCAGGGATGGCTCAATATATATAAGTCAATAAATGTTGTAAATTACGCAAATGGACTCAAGGACAAGTATCACATAGACACAGGAAAAGCTTTTGATAAGATCTAACATCCCTTCATAGTAAAAGTCCTGAAGTATAGGAATGACTTTTGTAGTGGACATAATCTGGACTAATGACTTTTAATTAACCCCAGCAAAACCATGCTTGTGGGTCTGATGAAGGGGCCATCTCCTTGGAAACCTCAGTTTGGTACTCCACCCAAAAAGATAATGAGTAGACGTGGGGATGCTTGAGAATTAAAATACAAAGCCCTGCAAGCCACACTCCCACTCATCTCCACTGGACACAGTGGAGAGTGGGAAAGGACATGTGACCTTGGGTGAATGTGAATTACTAGGAATAAGAAGACTGTGTGGTCTGTGGAGATTATGGATGGAGCTGAACTTGAACTTGTACCTCCTCAATAAAGCTGGAGAAACCATTTTGAACAAATTGTGGGTGTAGCTTGATTAGGGGACACAGTGGGAAAAACAGGGTTTTAGAGACAGCTCCATCTGCACAAGTTGAGGGGACAAGAGAGATCCATCAGAACCATTCTGGGAGACAGACAGTTCTGGGGGAGCTAGTGTCCTCTGAGTTTGAGCTCGCTCTTAAAAACTTAATAAGAGTAAATCTATTAGTTCAGGTGATTATGATGTTAGCATAATAATAGATACCACACTGAAGAAACTCAAAATAGAAGGAGCAAATCCCAACATTAAAAAGGCTGTATGCAACACACTTACAGCCAACACTATATGAAATGGAAGAAAACTCAAAGCATTTTCACTAAAATCAGAAACAAGAGTATCCACTTTCTCCACTCTCGTTGAATACAGAACTTGAAGTGTTAGCTACAGCAATAAGACAAGAAAAACAAATCAAAGGGATACAAATAAGAAAAGAAGCAGTCAAAGCATCTTTATTTGCAGACGATATGATTCTATACATAAAAATCTCTACAAATTCCATCAGGAAACTCTTAGCATTGATAAACATTTTCAGCAAATTGACAGGATACAAAATTAACATACAAAATGTGGTAGCCTTTCTATAAACTGTCAACAAATATGCTGAGAAAGAAACCAGGGAAATAATCTCATTTACAATAGACTCAAAAAAAAATACTTTGGAACAAGCCTAACTGAGGAAAGCAAAAGGCCTCTAGGATGAAAACTTTAAAACACTGAAGAAAAAAATACAGAGGACACCAGCAGATGGAAAGAACGCCCGTGCCCATAGATTTAAAGATATAATGCTGGGAAAATGGCCGTACTACCAAAAATAGTCTTGTGATTCCATGCAATCCCAGTCAAAATTCCAGTGACATTCTTCATAGAATTAGAAAAATAATCTTAAAATATTTATAAAATCACAGAAGACACCAGATAGATAAAATAATCCTGACAAAAAGAATGTAGCTAGAGGTATCACAATACCCAATTTCAAGTTATACTATGGAGTCATTGTAATAAAAACATCATGGGACTGGCACAAAACATACACACAGAGGGACCAGACATACAGATATAAGCCCATATAAATAGGCCATCTGATTTTTTCACCAAGATGCCCAAAATATACATTGGAGAAAAGACAACATATTTATCAAATTATACTAGGAAAACTGGATGTCTATATGTAGAAGAATGAAACTAAACCCTTACCTCTGACCCTACACAGAACACAGTTCTAAGTGGATCAAGGACCTCGACATAAGATTTGAAACTGGAACTATTAGAGGTAAACATAGTTCCTAAATACACTGTAGGACTCAGGCATGGGTAAAGACTTTCTGATAGGACTCAGATTGCTGGAACCTCATGAAGCTAAAAAACTTTTGCACAGGAAAGTTGTCAAGGGAGTGAAAAGACAGGCTGAAGAAAATGAGAAAACGTTTGCCAGCTAAACATCCAACAGAGGATTATTATCTTGACTATACAAAGAATTCAAGAATTTAAATATCAAGAAAACAAACAAGCCAATTTTTAAAATGGGCTTTAGAGAGTCCTCAAAGAAATACAAATGGCTAATAAACTTTTAAAAATCTCCAACGTCATTAGCCATCAGGGAAATGCAAATTAAAACTTTGAGCTGGGTGTGGTGATGCCCGTCTTTAATCCTAGCACTCGGGAGGCAGAGGCAGGTGGATCTCTCTGAGATGGAGGCCAGTCTGGTCTACATAGCAAGTTCCAGGCCAGCTGAGGATGCAGGGAGACCCTGTCTCAAAAACAAAAGAAAACAAAACAAAACAAAACAAAAAACTGAAAAAAAAAAAACCCAACCAACCAAACCAAAAACTTCTTTGAGGTCCCATCTCACCGTAATCAAAATGGGTAATCAAAATCCTATAGTCAAGGAAACACACAAATGTTGATGAGAATGTGGCGAAAGGAGACTGCCAAGCCACCGTGGGAGAGTGTAAATTGGGACAATCACTCTGGAAATCAGTGTGGATGCTCCTCAGAAAACAGAACTACCAGATGACCCAGTTATACACCACTCCTGGGCTTTGTATCGGACTGTAGAGACATCTGCTTATCCAGGCTCACTGATGCTGTATTCACAATAGCAAGGAGATGAATCTGCCTAGATGCCCACCAGCTGATGAATGGATAACAAAACTGTGGTTCATATGCATGACAGAGTTTCATTGAACTGTAAATATAAATGAAATTATAAAATTTTCAGGAAAATGGATGGAACTGGAAAACATATCTATGAGATAGCCCAAACCCTGCAAGATGAACACCACAAGTTCTCTCTTATATGTAGATCTGAGCTTCAAATATTTAGATTTATGTATTTAATTTCAAGTGTCTATAGAAGTAAGAACATTAGGAAGGGCCCATGAGAAGGGAACAGGAAGAGAGTTTTCATGGGAAACGGGGATAGTAGACCATATGAGGAACTGAGTCATCAAGAGGTGAAGCCACCATCAATGTCCCCCGCATGACCCTCAGGAACCTGAGTGTCCCTGTGGGAGGACCGGCGGAAACACACACCCCGTCACCACCCTTTGCAGAGGTACGGCCTCCAGGCACAGTTCTTAGTCAGCCCCTCTCATCCCTGTCCACCTGCCTCATCCCATCTCCCACCATGTAAATGTCAGCAGTGGTTCCCCAGAGCCTATAGCTGGTGTCAGCAGCAGGCAGAGACTGGGTTTGAAATCCAGCCTTCTCCAGAGAGTGACAGGCTGACCTAACAATAATGAGTTCAGGATGTCTGAAGTGCGTCTTGGTCCCCTTGAGGCTCTGTAGTAATTACAAGGTGGTGTGTTATTAAACATGATTTATGGAGGTTGGAAGGCTCTGGATGGTGAGCTCAGTGGCGAGAATGCTTGAGGGACTTGCCTGAGCTCAGAGCTGGGCTCTAAATAACATGCCTGGGTCTGACTCCAGCCCAGACTCCCATCATTGCCCTCAGCCCCTCCCCTCTGCGTGCTTATGCACAGCTTCATTTCGTTTGTTTTGTTTTATTTTTCCAGACAGGGTCTCCCTGTTGCTCCACCTAACCTGGAACTTGCTATGTAGAGCAGGCTGGCCTCAATCTCACAAAGATCCCCCAGCCTCTGCCTTCAGACTGCTGGGATTAAAGGTATGCACCACCATACCCAGCCCTCGTGCTCAGCTTCTATGGCTCATCTCTGAAAGCACCCTGGATGGTGGGATTGACCAAATCAGCATTCTTTATCTACATGTGAAGTCAAGAGACAGGAGGTGATTTGCCCAAAGTCACACAGCAGAAGTCAGAGGAGCAGAATATGGAAACTCTAAATGCTTCCGAGTCCCAGCCTTTCCAGGAAAAGTTCAGGGACACACACACACACACACACCTGTTGTCTCTGGGGACTCTTCCCCCTATAAGCTGGGGCCACCTTGTGGTGGTTCAGCCTTGGTGAGGTCTACACCGAGACCCTGTAAGACCCCCATAAGCCTCCTCCAGGAGTCAAGTCAAACAAGGGCATCTCCCTGTGTCAGCATCCTTATCCCATAAATGAGGACCAGCAGGGCATCCCAGGTATTGCAGGGTCAGGACAGGGACCTTTGGTTCTTCCATGTCTTCTAGTTAACAGGAGGCCTAAGTCAGGGTTCCTGGCCTGAGAACACTTGCTCCCTCCCTGTATGAAAGACAATCTTTCCGGAGCAAGTCTCTAGGAAACAACTGAATTATGTGTAAAATGCATAAGCTGTGGCCCTTGGTGGCTGTATCTCTATAGGAGGAAGAGATAGGACGATGAAGACCCTGACTATTCTGGGCCTTTGATGTCTTGGGACTTTGGTAGAATCCAAGGGACCTTCTGTTTGTCCACTGGCCTCTTTGCTCTGACTCAGTGTCTGCAGGGAGGCTGGAGTTGTCTGAAAAAGGTGCCTTACTGGGTTGGAAGCTGGTGAAGCAGGTGAGCAGGACAGAGTGAGGACTGGAGTACTTTACACAGAGGCTGCAACATGCATTTTTCCTCCCTTCCTTCCTCTCTTCCTTCCTCTTTCTTTTACTTATTAGTTTGTATATGTTCATGATGTGTGCTGGGGGAGGCCCACATGCCACAGCATTCATGTAGAGGTCTGGGCACCACTTTGTGGAGTCGGTTCTCTCCTACCACCCTTATGTGGTTTCAGGAGACAGAAGTGAGGTTGTCAGACTTACCCCACAAAACTTTCACGTGCTGAGCCATCTTGCCCTGTGCCTTCTTTACATTCTCTTGTTTTGCTTGCTGATATCCGTGTGTCTGTGTCCAGTTCCTAGTTCTGGGACATAAGAACTCAGAACCCCTCCGGATGTGCTCACTGAAACCCAGTATCCCTCTGATGTTGAAGGGGTTAGCTCTCTGCAAACCTGGAACTGAGATGTTCGTGCCTAATCAGCCTTGGGGAAGGGTCCGGGGGATTAGCTTTATCTCTAACAGTTTTCTGGATCTAGAAAATGTCTTCCACATAGAGAGCCAGGAAGGGAGTGAACCATGGGTCACCTCGAAATCCCCAATCCCAGGATGCACTGCTCTCCTCACTCCTCAACTGGGGCCTTTTCCCTCTGGGGACAGCAGGGAGGTGCCAAGCTTCTGGTCCAGCACACACTGGGATGCCCTAACCAGGGCTAAGGTGTCTGTGTCCTGGGAGAGTCACCCATGAGACTTTCCTACAGGCCACGTCTCCATGGTGCTGCAGTGAGCCTGGACTGTGGCGTGATCTCTACCTTTACTGGGATAGAACAGGTTTGTCATAGAAGGTGCTCAGAGGCGCTATGCGGATGAAGAAACTGGGTACTAAATAGTTCCTTTCCCAAGACCCTGAGAGCATGAAGCCAGGTCTCAGTGGCTGCAGAGGCTGCGCCCTCGGTGAAAATGTTCTTACCTTCATGTGGCCCACTTTGCCCTGAGCTGGGACTGGCAGCCCAGTTCTTCTGTATCCTCATGGTGACCTAGGCCTGTGAGAGACTCTGTTACTTCCCCAGACCTCTGCTTACCCACCTTGCCCCAGAGAGAGAGAGAGAGAGAGAACTAAGCAATCCTGTCCTTTCTGTTTAAACTACCTCAGTCCTCCCCAAGCTTATACCTGAACTGACCTGGGTCCTCCTGTGCCTGCTGTGACTGGCATTTGGGCAAAGAAGGCTACATTCACACTGCATTCAAATTCCTAGCTTCTCAACACTTCCTTTCTGGGAGAGGCAGGAACAGACAGGTCAACATGCCAGTCCTGGGCCACTTGGTCAAAGAACAAAGACTACCAATGGCTTTAACTGCTCCCAGGGACAACAGAAGTGGGGCTGGACACAGCACAGAAGCTGGCCACCACCGAGCCAGCCACCACCAGAGCCAGGCACCACTGTGCTGTCCCTGGGGCTAGGTCAAAAGCAAGGCTCAGACAGAGAGAGAGTACAACTCTCTAGGGTCAGGTTTTCAACCATTGTAGCTTAGGCTGAGTGTCCCACACAAGCCCGAGGATATACCCTCCTGAATCTCCTGCGATATTGACTAAGAATCTAGAAGAACAGACCCTCTCCTGGGACTCTGCTGTGGAAGGGTGGTCAGAGGACCTGATTCCTCTTGCCAGGCATCTCCATACAGCCAATGCATTCCCTGGAGATGGGGGCCCCTGCACCCCTTTTGCCACAGTTCCCCTGGGGCCCAATCCTCAGCAGAGGGAACCCAAGAGGAAGAGGTGGAGAGACTAGGACCCACTATCTCCCTTCTCCAGACAGAGCCAAGAGTGGGCAAGACACTCTCCACATGGGGGCAGAGCTATCGTGGCCACAGGAATGGGAAATGCCTCTCAACCAAGACAGAGACCCAGTCACAGCATCCTTCATGGACTCAGGCTGTGGGACGGAATGAGTTCCACACTTGACAAGCCTTCCAAACACGCTGCTTCTCTCCACTTGATTAGAGTGTAATCGACTTAAGGCTGTCTGATGGTATTTTCTATCTCCAAAGAATACTTTCACAGTAAGGTCAGTCCCACAGAAACACTGAGAGCCATGGAAATTAAATATATTAGCAAGTGGAAAATGGCCCATGGCTAAAGGAGGGGTCTTGGTCTAAAACGATGCCCTTGACTAAGTAACAGAGCACAGTGAGGGGCTGTCTGCTGGGAGTCATGTGCGATTTACACAGGGATTTTTAAAGAGTCTCGCTTTTATTTTCTTTTCCTCAGTGGTTAAATTTAAACTTAATTTCTAAGTCCAGAAAGGTTGTCAAAAGAGACTTCATAGGGTCTTCGCAGTGGACCCCTGAAACATCTTCCCGCTAGCCCCTCTCCTCTCCTAGGGCTCCACATACTGCCTACTGCTTCCAAACATCCCCTGCAGCCCCCGCAGCCCCCGCAGCCTGCAGCCTCCATGTGTACAGGGTGGGGTGCAAGGAAATAGAACGGATTTCCATGCACAGGCCATCAGAAAGGGAAGCAGTCCAGAATTCTGAGCCTTCCAGAAAGGAGGCTCCCCATGATTCTAGAACTGGTGAGGAAGGAAGTAGAAAGAGAAAGGTGATTTCCAGAGACTCTTAAGAGCTTCCTGGCAAGCAGCAAAAGCCTCCAGAAGTCGCTCAGTGTAAACATCTGACGGTGGGAATAAGATTGCCCCCGGTCCCAGGCAGCAGGTGTGTGCCGGGCCCCGAGTTCAATGCTTCACTGGCTGTGCCTGGGTATCCCTGTCCCTGCTCACCTGCTGGATACTGCCACCCAGCAAGGTCACGTGACGCAGTGAGGCCTCGCAGGAAGTCGGCTAGTCCTAAGCACTCTTCCTCAGGCAGAGACTGGCAACTCCAGAAGAGGTAAAGGGAGACCTTGAGGTCCTTTCCGACTCACCTATGTGAGGACAGAGCAGCAAGGTGCCATCAGAGGTAAGCCCTTGCCAGGTACCACACCTGTGGGTAACATGTAAACTGTGAGTGATAAACACACTGAAAACAACTCAGTGTGTGGTGATTTGTCTCAGCAACAGAAACAGGCCGAGACACAAGTATTACCTCATTTAAATATCATAACAACCCAATGATGTAATAAAATGGTAAATGGCATCAACATTTATTAGAAGGGGAAACTGAGACTCAGAGATGAAGCTATTTATTCTGCTGTCACAGTTGCCATGGAACCAAGCCTACGCTGCCCTCAGTGGGTAGTCATCTACTCCTGCTTGCACATTGCCAAGGATGGGGACCTCACCACCTTGACAGCTTTGTTCTTAGAAAGTCTGCCAGGCCACATGGAGGACAGTTACTTTGTATCTCCATGGCAACCACGGTTATGAAGACAATTTTTACTCCTCTTTTCTCAGAAGGGCCTGTCCCCCCAGCTCCACAGATCCTTCACCCTCACTCCTCCTCACACAGCGTCTGTGACATTTCCCTGACCTAGCCTGAGGTTCTGGCCTCTTCTTAAAAATTTTATTTATTGATTGATTGATTGATTTTGAGACAGGGTCTTCCTGTAGCTCCAGCTGACCTGGAACTCACTATATAGATCAGGATGACCTCAATTTCGCAGAGGTCTGCCCGCCTCTGCCTCCCAAGTGCTGAGATTAAAGGTGTGTGCCACCATGCCCAGCTATTTTTATTTTTAAATGGGGTTTCATATATCCAAGACTTTTGACCTTGAATTCTGATCAAGAACTGCCTTGGTGCTGGACAGATGGCTCAGGGGTTAAAAGCATTCACTGCTCTTCCAGAGGATCAGCGTAGAGTTCCCAGCACCCAATAGTGGATTAAAAACCCTCTGTTATCTCAGATTCCAGGGGACCTAATGCCCTCTTCTGGCCTCTGTAGGTACTGCATGCACATGGTGCAATTCCATACATGAAGGCAACACACTCATACACTTAAAATAAAGATAAATAAAAGCCAAACAAAAACCTCCTGCCTCCACCTCCTGATCTGGGATTACAAACATGAGCCACCACATCCGGTTTTATACCTTACTAGGGATTGTACTCTGGGCTTCCAGCATGCGGAATTCCATCTCCAGCCCTGGTTCCGGCCTCTTTTCATACCATGTAGCAAAGCTGAACCACTTTTTGCAAAGAACAAACCCAGGAAAGAGCAAGGTGTGGTGGTGAGTGCCTTTAATTCCAGCATTCGAGAGGCAGAGATAGGAGTTTCTTTGTGAGATTGGGGCCAGCCTAGCCTAAGTAGTAAGTTCCAGGCCAGTTGGGGCTAGAGAGAGAGAGAGAGAGAGAGAGAGAGAGAGAGAGAGAGAGAGAGAGAGAGAGAGAGAGAGAGAGAGAGAGAGAGACCCTGTCTCAAAAAACTTAAAAAACAAAACAAAATAACCCAGGGAGGAAAGCCATTATGGAATGGTGCAAAACTGCCAAAATGACCACAATGAATCAAACACGGCCGGACGTCATTTGATGCCTAATGCTCGCCAGCCTGTGACCAGGCTGCAGCCTTGACCTCCACCAGAACTCTCAGAGCCTGCTCTAAAAAGAGCAGGTGCTCAGAGAGGGCCACATCCACCCACAAATGGAACCCAGCCCATGCTGGAGGGTAAGACCCCCAACTCTGTCCCCAAAATCATTACAGGACTGAGGCTAAGGAAAGAAGCAATGCGATGCATCCTCAGTTCTCCTACCCACTAAGCACTTCCTGCCTGGGAGCCCAGTCCAGGTGGAGAGCAAGCTGCAGCAGGCTTGGCTTCCTGAGGCTTGCAGTTGCCAGGGAAACGAGTGCTACACTCAGGTGAAAAGCACCTTGGCCAGTCGGGGATAGAGTTCTTGGAGTCACACACCTGGTGTGAATCCCTGCCAATCACTCAGCAGCTCTGAGCCTCAGTTTCCCACCTAACATATGGGACAAGTCACAACCCCTCTCGAGCTGTTTTATTTTTAGACTAGAAGGAAACTTCAATATGGTGGCCCGTATGCCTACCTGGCGTGTGCGTGCTCTTTCATAATCAGTGGTAAGGAGGACACAGCAGGTGGACTGTGGTTTTAGGCAGCTGTAAACACAGACTCCTACACACCCCTCCCTGTCTCAACCTTGGACCAGTCCTATAACTGACCCGGCCCTTTAAATAGAACTCTCCACTTCTGCAGTAGCAGGAAAACCCCAGGTTTCCTCTACACTGTCCCAGTGGCTTCCGGTCTATGTCCAGACCCCTCTCTTGTCTGTCCCGTCCTTTGAGACTGGACTATCTCCGGTGTCCTGGGGTCATCTACCACCCTTGGTATAAACTTGCTGATATGCCACACAGCCGTCCTCTCTGCAGGGAGAAACAACAGTGACCACAGATGCAGGCACAGCACCTTCCCACCTTCTGCCCTCTCCCCTCCCTCCCAGGATCTGCCTCTATCCCATCGCAGCTGAGCACATTTGCCAGCATCTGATGACTGCCAGCATCTGAGGACCACAGTGCCTTCCCTTTAATGGTGTTCATTTGTTGGACATCAACCCTGCTCTCAGGTTAATCTGTTTAACGTAATGAGGCATTCGTTCTCAGTTAGAAAACTCCTGAGGAGGCATGTTTGCTACTGATGGACAGATTAAGGTTGGACTTGAACACGCTGACTAAGACAAAGACTGGCTGCCGCCGCCTGCGTTAGATATGGACTGTGTGTGAGTTAATTTGCGTAAAACGGCTCATTGCTCAGAGGGAAAGAGCTGAGATCCTCATGGGGCTCTGTGATTTCTGCTCCATTTGCCTCCCTTAGTCCAGCCCCAGGACTGGAGATGAGAAAGGCAGAGAGCAGCACGGGATGAGGACCCAGGATGCCTGGGTAGTGGCAGAGGCCAGCACATGAGAGGATACTGTGTGACTTTTCCTAGGGACATTCAAACAGGCATCTGTTTACCCTACACAGGGGACCAACAACAACCAACCTAACAATTCAACTAAATCTAGCTGGTGAACCAATGATTACTGGGCTACGGATAAGCATTTGGGTGACCCTAAAACAGCTACATCACTAAAAAGTCCCACCCCAGGATGGAGGACAACCTCCTGGAGCTACCTAGATGGAGCCCCACCCCTTCAGTTAACCTCCCAGGTCCTATAAGCTCGAGTGCCACCTAGGACCAGATTCAGCTCAGCAGAATCACACACAACTAGAAGGGAGGTTCAGGAAGACGTGGCTGGACTCTCAGCCCAGCGTCTAATGACCTGTCTCCTCATCTCTCTCTCATGAGCTCAGTCTCCCTTCCTCCTCTTATAAAGTCGCTAATGATGGGGGAGGGGAGGGGTCCCTCATGGTCTTGTCTGCTTTCAACGGACCTGCTCTTGAGGGGCTTTCAGGCACAGCTTCTCTGATTTAAGGTGGTGACAGCTTTTACAGCTGATGGCGGCGTCGCACGCAGAGAGAGCTGCCCCTGAAGGCAGCAGAGCGAGGAGTCTAGCTAGGGCCTCCTCAGTCATTACCAGCTCTGTGAGGTTCACTATTGTACCTCTACACACACACCCAAACCTGGCACCCAGTGTGTCCCTTGTGTGACAGCCAGAATGACTTATTATGTCCCCATGTTCAGAAAGCGGAGATACTTTCTGAGGGGTGAGCAGTGGTCAGTGACTCCTGGCCACGGCTGACTCACGGGCCAATTTCCTTTAATGACCTGATCAGTGGGTCCTCCCACTTCAGCCTCCCCAGGAAGCTTAGAGACACTGCCAGCCAGAGCCATGCCAGCCAGGATGTACTGTCCTTCCTCCAGGGAGCGGGCAGCCAGTCATGACAATTTACTGCCAAGGCCCCTCAAAACTAGAGAATGAGGAGGAGCTCTGCACCATCCTGATCACTCCACAACCCTAATCCACCCTGCCAGGGAGGCCAGCTGTTCTTGGGTCCACAGGCAGGGGTGGGGCAGGGTAAGACTCAGAGGCAGACAGACCTGGGGTCAGAGAAGCCTGATGGGCCGCTCTGCTGATAGTCAGAACAGGAGGTAACAGAGAATCCCAGGGAGGCCTCCACTTTGTGGGGGAAGCCCAGGGCACCAAATCATGAATGCCTTTTAGAAGCACTTGGGCATAGCACCTTAGTGCGCAGTAGGCCCTTGGGAGACAGTTCATGGGTGGTGCTGAGACTTCTGAAACGGAATCTCAGTCTCCTAGCCCAGTGTTTATTGGCCCAGCAACAGTCACTAGTCTCTCCAAGGACACAGAGAGCAGACTCAAGTTACAGAGGAAGTCTGCTGATGTGTGCAATGGACATCCCTAGGCCTTCAGCTGGCAGGCCTTTGAGCAGTGGAGAAAGACTGGATTAAATACTGATAAAATATTAACCTTTGGGGGCTGGAGAGATGGCTCAACAGTTAAAGAGCACTGGCTGCTCTTGTAAAGGACCTAGGCTCGATTCCCAGCACTCAAAGAGTGGTTAACAACCATCTGTAACTCCAGTTCCAAGAGACCTGGCAGCCTCTTCTGGCCTCTACCTGTACTGCATGACAAAGGTACACTTACATGCAGACACTCATACATATAAAATAAAAATAATAAAATATTAGCCTTTCATGTTTTTGACATGTTGTTCACTTACAAAGGATATGCTTGACTGGACAGGATTTAATACATACAGCGGAACGCATGAGGTTCAGCAGTGTTGAGGTGTGTGTGTTTGCAGACATGGATGGAGGGGGTCTAAATTTGATTAAGAACTATTGTATGAAATGTACAAAAGCTCAATAATTTTTTTTTTTAAGAATACCATAAAGGGAAAGGAACCTTCAAAGATGGTGATTTCTAGCTGGATGTGGTGGCTCACATCTGAAATCTCATTATTCAGGAGGTAGAGACAGGAGGTCCAGGAGTTCAAGTCCACCCTCTAGTACATAGGGAGTTCAAGGCCAGCATGGGCTACAAGAGATCCTATCTCAAACAGAAAAGGAAGAAAAGAAGGAAGGGAAGAAAGAAGGAGGGAGGTTTTCTTTCTCAATTTAAAGTTGGTTGAAGAGTCAACATTCATATGGAGGGACTAGAATCCTCCTGTCTAGCCTGCTCCCCCAGTAATGCTGTCTCGATGGGATTTTCAGTGGGTGTGACCACATCAATAGTGCACTGTATTGGTTCGGGTGAGAGATGATTCGCCTCCCTTTGGGAGTGAAACTGACAGCCACTTTGGATCAGCAATAAAGCTTTTAAGTGTGTGTGTGTTGGGGTGGAGTGTGGAGGGGTCTAAAATGAAAAGACAGCTGCAGGGCTGCACATCAGCTTTCAGAGGCTGCAGCTTCTGCCTGTTGGCTTTGTTCTCTGCCAACCTAGCTAGCAAAAAATTTGCGGTCAAGGTCCAACATCTCCCCAGTGAACACAGAAGGGGGTGCCTCGTTGACTTCCAACCTGCTATATCCCATGTCTGGACCTTGATTCCCCCAATGTATAATGTAAAACCATCACACCAATTGGTGACTGTGGATCCTTCAGAGTGGAAGGTTGGGAAGTTAAAGTGTATCAAGACATATGAATTCTGTGCAGAGAGGGCCCGGGAACAACTTCTGAAGAGTTTGCAGCTGTTCCAGTTTTGCCTTGACTGCCTAAATCCAGGGCCAACTCTGATCACCAGCCCCGCATTTCCTCCCTGGAAACTGCTGTACGGTTGGCTTAACACCTGGCCAATGCTTTTCTTCTGGAAGCAGTCCCCAGCCCATGACAAAGGGCAGGAGGTGTGTGGTGCCCTTTCTCTGTGGTGATTGTGAAGCTGTGCCTGGAGCTGGCTCCTGGGGTTCCCAGGGACTAATTTCCAGCTACCCACGCAGGAACTGAATTCCTAACACACCCTTCACCACAGTCTTACTGTCTCTCCTCCCAATTCCATTCAGTTTTCCTGCCTAAACAAATCACAGACTCTGAGCATGTGTTAGTTACTTTGTTTTGTTGCTATGACAAAATACTGGACACAACCAACTTAAGGAAGGAAGGAAGGAGCAGCTTGGGGAAGAGAGGGTCTATTACACCTTCCAGCTTACAGTCCATCACGGAGGGTCACCAAGGCAGGATTTGAAGCAGAGACTTGGAGGAGCACTGCTAATGACTTGCTTTCCCTGGCTTGCTCAACTACCTTTCTTATATATAGCCCAGGTCCACCTTCGTAGAGATGGTGCCACCCACAGTGGACTGGGCCCTCCTACATCAACTACAATCAAGAAAATGCCCTATAGTCTTGCCCACAGGCCAGTGTGATGAAGAGAATTCCTCAATTCCAACTGACCCAAACTAACAGCACAGAAAGGTTTCTTGTGGCTGGCGGTTTAAAAGTGCAGTGGGGAAGGTTGCTGTTGCAGGAGCGTGGACAGCTGGCCACATTGAGTCTGTGGTCGGTGGGTGGAGAGTAATGAATGCTGGTGCTCAACTCCTTTTCTCCTTCTTATTCAGTCCTGGACCCCAGCCCATGGAGTAGCGCCTTCCACGTTTATGGTGGGTCTCTAAAGCCCTTTCAATACCAAGTCTAGAAACTCCCTCCCAGACGTGCCCAGATGCTCGTCTCCTGGGTGATTCTAGAGTCTGTCAAGTTGGCCGTCAATATTAACCATGGCAGGCAGCCTTGTCCGGCTCACCCTGGGAGCTTCTCCTATCTGCCAACTAGCGGCTGGCTGCTCTGTCACCAGAGGCGCATGTGGTGTGAGCATGCAGTGTGAGCGTGCGGTGTGAGCATGCGGTGTGAGCTACCACCACCAAGACAGAACCAGAAGGAAGTTCATTGTCGGCACAATAGACAGAGTGTGCCGTGAGGGTGCGTGGCAGGAACCACTACATACACCCAATCACTACACGCTACTCACCGGGCATCGACGGAGCGGCTGTGGTCAACCGATTCGGTTAATTAGAGAACACATGGACCAGTGAGTAAACGAATGAGCCTAAGTGGAATGAACAAAGGCAGAAATGAGGTGGCGAGAACACGCACGTGTTCAGGGAAGAACGAGTCAGAAACAGAAGGTGTGAAAGGAGGGCCCAGGGAGGAGCAGAGCAGAGCAATGGGAGGGAAAATGAACAAATGAATGAATCAAGCTATGAAAGAAGGAATGAATTACCAGGCAAGTAAGTGTGTGAACCAACTGACAACACAATCAACAACTGAAAGTGAAGCAAGGAGCAACTGATGGATGGAAATGAATAGAGGGAGCAGGCAAATAAATACACACACCTACAGATGGATAAGTGAGGAATGTGTTCTAGCTGGACGGGGCGGTAGCAGAAACTTCCAGCTCCAGGAAAATGCTTTTCTCTAACAGACCCAGGTCCTGGCAAGCCAGTGTTGTCATCTCCTCCCAGGACCTCAGTGTAGACTTAACAGGAGCATCACTCAACCACGAGTGCCAGCCTTCAGGGCCACACCCGAGGACAAACTCTCAGTATGGTGTAGAGTGCCCAGAAATGACTGATTCTAGTTTGACCACAGGTACTTACGATGTGCTGAATGTCATTCACATACTTTCAACAGTCTTCCTGACTCAAAGAACAGATTTTCATGTTTGCCCTGAGGTCTGGGAATGAAGAAGGACAAGTGGAAGTCAACATGGGAGTCATCCTGTGAGCCCGGGAAGGCTGGGGATTGAGCTCACATCTGGGGACTTGCTCCCCACCTGGCCCTTGGTCATATCCTTTGTAGTTTCAGGATGGTCCCCAGGTTCCAGGTTCATGGCCTATCTGGAAAACTCACATTAGGCCTGTATCAGGATCAGCTTGTTATATCCACTGCCCACTAAGATCAGGGTTACCTCTGCCTCCTTACTCTGGTCTTAGTACTTAGCTTTAATTACCAACTTGACACACCTAGAACTACTTGGGAAGAGAAACTCAATGAGGGATTGTGTACATCGGCTTGGCCTGTGGGCATGTCTGTGGGGGATTGTCTTAATTAAGTCAGTTGGTGTGGGTTATTTGTGTGTGTTCTTTAAAGTCGTTGAATTCTTTGATCACGTCTATGATTCTTCTTTCAAATCCTGTATCCCGGGGTTTGGTTCCTCTGGGTGATTGTCATTGTAGTACACTTCTGTAGGACTAGTAGGTTTTGGTGGGGATATAGTCTCTTGGCTTTTCACATTATTTATGTATTTGTGTTGTGGTTTGGGCATATGGATTTATTTTGTGTGTTTGAAATGAAATTCTGTTCTGCCTTTGTTTTACTGAAGTTTGGTTCTGTTTATATCATTGACGTAGCTTGGTTGCTTTCTGGTTGGATATGAATAGCTGGTCTGTGCTTCACATAATCACTTTTGATTTTTTTATTGGTGGAACTGGATGGTTCCAACCTGATTAGTAAAGAGCTCTCCAGCACGGCAAAGGGGTCTAGGCCCAATTCAAGGCTATGGGGATTCAGTGGCTGAGTTCTGGCAAGCTAGTCAGGAGATCTCAGACAGGATGATCAAGAGTGGGGCCTAGAGCCAAGGCAGGGTTGGGGGTCAGTGTGGGCAGAGTAGATGTGGGTCCTAAAGCAGGAGAATGTAGCCTGTCTAGGTGCAGGGGGCTCAAGACGCAGTGGCAGGGGCTGGGCTAGGAGACTGAAGGGGTCAGGTACAGATATAATGACTGTCCTAGTCAGTCACCCATGTGGGCTGTGCCACAGACTCCACCCTCTGCTCTCTCACAGCAAGTCTAGCCTCGGGGCAGCCCTAGTGCCTTGTGCGGGAGCTGGCCAAAGGACCTGGGTTCCCTTTTGTGGATGGCCAAACTCACCGGCAGGCTGCAGAGTCACCGGCGACAGATTCTCTTCCCACACTCTTCAGTTGTCCTTAGTCATCACAAAGTGTCTTTAAGAGAGAGGAGAAAGTCATTCTGAGAGAGAAACAGAGAGACCGAGACAGATGCGGGCAGAGGCAGCTCCTGTGAGACCAGGTCAGAGTGCCATCTTCACAGTTAAACTCAGGAGCGCTTCTCACACAGCTCTAACTCCTGCCAGGGGATGATCGGCAGTGAAGAGACTGGAAGCTTCTGGGAATTTCAGGAGCAAAAGAACCATGGGTTTCAGAGCAAAGGAAGTCTCAGATCAGTCCCTCCACGTGTCTTTGTCCTTATGTTTTTGAGACAGGATCTCATGTAGCCCAGGCTGGTCTCAACTCGCTATATAGCCAAGAATGACCTTGATCTTCTGATTCTCCTGCCTCCACGTCCCCAGTGCTGAGATTACAGGCATGCGCCACCAGGCCCAGCTCTGCCTCCCCATCTCTAAAGCAGGACTGTCACTCATCTTGCCGGTGAGTGAAGAAACGTGGGTAAAGCATCAGTCCCTGGAAAGCTCACCAAGCCAAACACTGATGATTGCCAGTTCCTGTCACCTGAGAGAGGAATGAGACAGACCAGCAGGGGTCCCTTCGTCCCTGTGGAGAGTTCCCTGTGGCTCCTGGAGCCACTCAAATAACCAAACACGGCTGCAGAGAACCATACCACTGCAGAAGCGAAGAAGAAGGAGACGCATAGAAAGTCCACTCCTAACACAAGACTCTGGAAGCAGACAGTTCACTCGCCTGTGTCACCCACACTGGGGACCAGCAGGCGGGGATTCACTGTGGCTTGCAGCAGCAGCAGGAAAGCATCATCCGCCCACTGATTCCGTCTGGAAACTGAGGCTCAGAGTCACTTCAAGGAGAGATGTTACTGAGCACATGTCACGTGGGACCCAGAGGAGACAGGACAGAGTCCCGGCTGTCACAGAGGTGGTACTGTACGGGGACACCCAATAAAAGTGAGGAAGATGTAACATGTATCAGATGGCAATAACGTTGAGAGCAATAAAGCCATAAGTCAGGTGGCTTCCATCATCCCAATGAAAACTTGTCTCTGTCCTGAGGCCACCAGGCTTCTCAGAGCTGCACCCTGCTAGGGCGGGGCTCAGCGGAGGAGAGTGCTCCTACAAAATAATGAGTAGTGCAGGACCCAAAGATGCTTCATTCATTTATCCATCCATCCATCCATCCATCCCCCAGGCTTGTCCCTGGGTAGGAATTAGCTCTACCCTGCAGCTCCTGTTTCAGTCAGGACCAAAGCCCAAAAGACACACCTAGTCAACAAGGTCACACAATTTATCCTCCCTCACCGCCTCACCTCCTCTGGCCACAGCAGAAAAGGCTAAAGACCCTGCTTGAGTCACAACACCAACTAGAGCCCCACAGGCTACTTGGGCCTCTGCTGGAAATGGAGACGAGGGTCCTGGCTGTCCTGCACCACTCAAAGTACATAAAAATCAGCCCAGAGAGGCAAAGGCAGCCATTTAACGTTGCAGGGTCAACAGATGGCTTCAGGGCTATCAGAGTGTAGGCTGTATGCAGGTTTCACATGTCCCCATCTGCCTCTCACCCAGGACCTCAGTTTCCTCCTCCAGACAGTAAAGGGGACAGTGGGCCCTGCCGTCCATGGCTGTGGGGAGGGCTGAGTGGAACGGTGGCTGGATGCACTGAGGATGGGCCCCGGCCACAGTCACTGCAGTAACAGCGACAGAGACTGCCTCTCACAGGACACTGGATTTAATGGTCACAACAGCTTTTAGATGGAACGTGAGTCACAGTCCTGTGACAAAGGTGCTGTTATCTGCCATTTACAGATGGGGATAACTGTGGTCCACAGGGGCAGAGCCAACTGCTAAAGTCACCAGATGGTGACTAGGCAGGACTCTTGCATTTGATTGGTGCTTTTGGCCCTTTCTTACTTTGTTTATTTATATTATATAATCAAATCTTCATAATCTTTCTGGTATGAAGGTCTAAATTCTTTTTCTCTCCAGGGATTAATTACTTGAAATGAGATAAGCATATTTGGGCTTAATAAATAGCGTTTTGGAGGATGCTGGGCTAGGGTGGAGCTCAGTGGTTGAGCGCTTGCCTAGCATAGGCAAGGTCCTGGTGTTGCAGGAAAGTGGGACTGCAGAGGAAGACTGGAAGAGGAAGACAAGCCCTTCCTCACCTGGGCTTCATCTAAGAAACAGAGCATGCTCAGGGATTCGGCGGGAAGCTAATGAAGTGCAATCCGGAGAGGCAGGGTTTGTGAAAGGCTGTTCACAGGGTGGCCAGTGCTTTTGGGGCTCTGTCCTCAGCTCAATGACCACCTTGTCCTTGGGAGTGAGCGTTTTTCCTTTCTTAAGAAGCTGTCTCTCTCTCTATTTCTAACCCTGTGTCCCTCATCCTGGGGGATGACCAAGTGCTCTCTGAGCTCAGATCTGTGACTCCTAAGTAGGTTTTCTTTTATTACACTCTGGGTTTTCTCAATGTTTCTCTGACCTCCATGCTCATCTTAAAAGGTGTGCTGTTTTCTCTCTCTCCTCTCCTCCAGGAGGCTGCTAAGACTGCATATCCTGTTGTTGTTTTTTCTCTCGAGATCTAATAAAATTGGCCTTGAACTTTTTTTTCTGAGCCTGTTTTTAGTTTTATTATCTATTTTATTTATTTATCTATTATTTATTTATTATTATTTTTTGACCCGGTCTCCCTAGCCCCAGCCCACGTGGAACACATTATGTAGACATGGCAGGCCTTGGTCTCATAGAGATCTGCCTGCCTCTGCCTGAGTGCTGGGATTAAAGGTGTGCACCCCCATGCCTGGTGTCTGAATTTGTCTTTACATTCTTTTTCAAAATTATTTTTATATATATAAGTGTTTTGCCAGAATGTATGTTAAATGCACCTATGTTGTACAATGCTTGCAGAGCCAGAAGAGGGTATCAGATTTCCTGGAGCTGGAGTTACAGATGGTTGTTAGTCACCACATGGGTGCTAGGAATCAAACCCAGGTCCTCTACAAGGGCAGCCAGTGCTTTTAACCACTGAGCCATCTTCACAGCCCCAACGATCTGTGTTTCATTTAGAATGCTTCTTTTTTTGTATTATTGTATTTTAGTTAGTTAATTAGTTAGTTAGTTAGTTAGTTAGTTAGTTAGTTAGTTAGTTTCCTTGCAGATCTGAGGCAGGAGATCTCAAGTTCAAGGTCTGACTGGGCAATGTGGTGAGACGTGTCTCAAAAAGTAAAAAGAAGGCTGGCGATATAGCTTCGTGGTAGAATGCTTGCCTAGCATGCGGGGGGCACCAGATTCAGTCCCCCATATTTATATGTGAAAAGATGGGCGTGGTTATGGTAGATGTACAGGTGGGTAGGTGTAGGTGGTTATGGATATATGTTTATTTCAGCCTTCACAGGATTTACTGAATCAAAACATAATCTTTTAAAAGTCTTGTAGAACCCTTGGTCCTTATTGATTTGGTCACCTTCTTCCATGTTCCTTGTCTTGTAGTACTCCCTCTCTGTAGGATGGATCATTTTATTTTAATCTAATGTTTTTCATTTCATTCTCATATTTTCTGCCAATAATCGAATATTCTGATCTGCAGTTTAATTAATTTATTTTCATTTATGTGTGTGTTTTGCCTGCCTTCGTGTAAGTGCATCATGTACCTGCAGTTCCCTCAGAGTTCAAAAGACAGTGTCAGATCCCCTGATACTGGAGTTACAGACAGTTGTGAGCTGCCATGTGTGTGCTGGGAACTGAACCCAGGTCCTCTGAAAGAGAAGTCGCTGCTCTTTACCACTGAGCCATCTTCCCAGACCCGATGGTCTGTTTCTTTTAGAATGTTTCCTTTCTTGCATTATTGTCTTTTACTTAGCTAGCTATCTAGCTAGCTGGTTAGCGTCTTACTCTGTGGTCCAGGCTGACCCTGGACCCTTGAATAAAGGTATGAACCACTACACCTGGATTTGACTTTCTTTTTTGGTGCTGGGGACTGAGCCCAGGGCCTCCAGCATGCTAAGCAAGTGTTCAGCCCCTTAGTGCTGCACAGGGTGGCCTCAGGAAGGTTTTCTTGGGTCCCATTAAGAGGTCAGGTTTGGTTTCAGCATTGTTCTGTCATTCATTTCTTTCACTAAGTTTTTATTTCAAAAACTATGTGTCCATTCTCAAGGAAATGCTGTATTTCCTCATATTTGTACCTCTTTTTGTTACACCTGGTTCTATTTTATTGACCTCCATTCCTTCCTTGGCTTTATTTTCACACACACACACTCTCACTCAAGTATCTCTTGGGTTCCTTCTGTGTTTGAATTGATCTGTTGTTCTTTTTCACCTGCTAACCTTTCCGCATGAAGCCCATTCACCATTTGTTTTAGAAGTTTGCTCTTGAAGCTCTTCTTTGTGGGATCCAGTCTGGAGGGGTCCTGCACAGCAGGGTCGAGAATGTGCCCTACTGAACTATTCTGGTTTGGCCTCTTCAGCTGCCCTCAGGATCTCACCAGTCTGAAGCCAATGATAGGTGAATGTCTTGTCTGTTCAGAACCAAAGCTTCCAGGACAAATTAAAGCCATAAGCTCAGGAGAAGTATGGGCCTCTGTTCATACACTCCGTCCCAGGAGAGTTCTGTTTCTAGCTTTGTTCTAGAGATAGGCAGTCTCGCCACCCTCATCCAGCTCCTATGGTGGAATACATTTATCTAATCCACTCACTGAGGGACTGGCTCTGCAAAGGTCCCTGCTCAGAGTGAGGACCAAATATCTCATTCCCTGGCTTCCACAGACACAATGTAACTTTCTCCCCAGACATTGGGTCGTCCAGAGTCACACAGGATCCTACTCCCACCTCCAGAGGGCGCCATGACCCCAGTGCCCACGGCTTGGAGAGTCCCTTCCCTCTTTGCCTGCTCACAAAGAACTTTTTCAGGGACAGATTGTCAAGGCTAGTTCATCCTGTGTCATTGTTTGATGCTAGTCAGTGAGTCTAAGAAACTATTGGGGGACAGGTGGCCAGAAAGTAGAGGAAAGGGAAAGGTCAGGGCTCTGCACACATGACTGGAGTGCAGGTGTCACTGTGGGAAGTGAAGATGAACCCCTCAGCTTCCTTCAGCGTGCACAGTGTGCACATTCCTCTGTTGGTGCGTCTTCCTTCCCGTGTTTGGGTGTGTGAGCATGGGTGAGCAGTGTTGTCTCCGAGGCCGAGGTTACCCCAGCCTTTGGATTCACAAGAGCTCAAGGTAAAAAGGACCTCATCTGGGGCTGTGTCAGGGACCTAGGGTTTGGGACTGGCCAGACAGGGTCTCCGTCTGGGCTCTGTACTTCCTAGCTTATAGCTCCTTGGGTCAGTTTGTTTCTGGCCAAGCCTCAGCTGGAAAACAAAGGTAATGAAGCCACGTATAGGTGGAGGCTGTCGGGGGGCAGGTATGCAACCCGTTCCACCTGGTGCCCCAGGGACAGATCCTGAGCCTCTGCTCTGAGCTCAGGGTCATCCGAGGTGTCATCACGAAGGAGTGTTTGAATTGGGTCTTAGAGCAGCAAATTCCACCAGATGGACATGAAGAGAAACTGCTGAGGCAGATAGCAGCCATGCCGTGTTGATGAGCCAAGACTGAAGACGTCACAGGGAGCCGGAGCAGGGGCCATCTGCGTACGTGGGGACAAGAGTAGAGGCTGTGTAGAGGGCAGAAGCAAGAGCTGTCCGTGCAGGGGGCAGGATCAGGAACTGTCTGTGTAGATGGTGGGGCAAGAGGGACGACATGGAGGGATGTGAATTCCAGAAGACCTAGGGATGGAAATGGAGACAAAATATCCCAACAGGCCACAGTCAGGTGAGTGGGCCTCCATCTCAGCAGCCAGCAGAAAGAACCTGTCACCTCAGAGGATCTGTCTTTAGGACTCTAGACACAGCTCCGCACATCAGTCCCCAGGGCCCTCTCCTTTAGCACTCATGAGTGAGTACTGGAGAGTCAGGTATTGTCCAGGCATTCAGAGATGATGGAGCACAGAGCCCTGCTGGTCCAGGCACTGGATAAAATATGCTTGCCTACAATCAGCGTGGTCTGGATGTTGCCGATGTGTGTGTGTGTGTGTGTGTGTGTGTGTGTGTGTGTGTGTGTGTGTATGATGGGATGGGGCTTGTACATGTCACAGCTTTGTTTGAGACAGTGTCTCTCACGGCTCACTCCTGCATATGTCAGCTAACTGGCTCCCAGACTTCTAAATTCTCCTGCCTCTGCCTCCCATCTACCCATATAAGCCAGGGATTTCAGACGTATGTGCTGCCGAATCTGGCTTTATGCAGATTCTGGGGATCCAAACTCAGGTGGTCAGGCTTTTGTGGCAAGTGTTTTACCCACGAAACCCTTTATCCAGTCCCATTCCTGACACTGCTATCACTAATGAGCATTATAGCATACTGGGGCACACTGTGTGTCAGACACTATTTTAAGTGTGTCTACGATGAGCTTATTCCATCCTCAAATGACCTCACTGGAGAAGTTAGTTTTGTTCCTGTTTTATAGGTGGGTACACTGAATCTCGGAACAGGAAACGAGCAGGGGATGATGGGCTATGCGGGGCATAGTTTGGGATTCAGACAAGCTTCCAGTAGCTCTGTGCGACTCTTCATCAGCTCAGTGGTCTTGAACAAGCACCTCTGAATCTCAGGTTCTTCCTGTGTAATATGGGGGAATAGGACACCAGGCCTCTGCCAGACAGCTCAGGCAGCCTCAGGGCAACTCAGGGGAGGAGCACACGCCCCTGGGGAGGAAGATCCTTTTGGAAACTATCTCGGAGTTGTGGGACACAGAGAGCCCTGGGGTGTGAAATCCCAGTCACCTCTGCAGCACACACCTCCCTGGCAGGGCAGCAGTGGGCACTGATGTCACCAGAGCCTCTGTCCCCAGAGGAGGTAAGACCCACTCCCCACTCAGGAATCTCTTTGATTCCTTCTTAATGAAAAACACATTTCTTCCGAGCCGAAATTATATTGTCAGCAGTTAATTATCACTTGTTAAACAAGTGTGTGCCCGGATTGGGGGTTTAATTTCCATAAAGGTTTGCAAAAGACCTCCTTTCTGTTATTTATGAGGGCTCTCTGAGAAAGAGACACTCACTCCTTGCTGGAAGTAGAGCTGTTTTTAATGCAGATTTTAAAAATAAACAGGTTTCCTTGGCATCAACTCAGGATCCTCCTGGGTAACAGGAAAATGCTCTCTCTAGTTAAAGCGAAGAAAATGGAGAGAATGCAGAATCAGTGCATGGTGTTGTCCTGTCCTTGAGGAACTTAAGAGACCTAAATCTGACTCCAGTAGAACAGGGACTCTGATAGGCCTTTTTCAAGTTCCTTGTGACTTCTCTGTCTTTCTGTCTGTGCTTCCAGTAACATCAGTTACTCATTTTACAAATGTGGCCTCCTCTCCCACTTCAGAGGCCTTGATTAGAGGCCAGAGAAGGTGCCGGGCAAGACCTGGGCTCAAGTTCTCAGTCAACCACTGGCTAACTGATACCCTCGGCACATCCCTGTTCTCATGACGCTGTATCTGTCACCAGGCCCAACTCCGGCCTTGCATGGCTGATGTATGTGGAGTGTCATTGTGAATGCTGGGCTGTGAGTTCACGTGGTAGGCTCTGCATGGAAGGTGGCTGTGGCTGTTGTGGTCCATGAACACAGTACAGAGCCCCAAGCTGAGTTTCCTTGGGATTGCTATGGGGAGAAACAGATAACGGAGACAGGCACATAGCAGTTGTTCAATGAATGCTGGCTTGTTTTCTAGCTGTGTGGATGCCATGAGATGGATGTGGTTTGGGTATTCTCAGCCCCTGGCCCCAGGCAATAAAGCTTTGGTCCTGAGGGTGATGTTATCGGGAGGCAGTGGAACCTTCAAGAAGCAGGACCCAGTGAATTCCATGGGCACAGGAGACTTGCCCTTGAAAGAGATGAACACAGTCCTTCAGAGTTCTCTGGATGGCAGATGTGAAGAAGCAAGCCTGGCCCCTCCCTCTCACCCTCTCTACTCCCTGCTCCCAGGTTTGACCATTCCTCCTATATGCTCCACCATCTGCCAGGAACCTTGCCAGAGCATGCGCCGTGCTGACTGAACCTTCCTCCTCCCAAACTGAGCTAAATAAAGCTCTTTCTGGGGTGGCGAGAGGGCTCAGTGGGTAAAAGCTCTTGGCACTAAGCCCAAGTTCAAGCCCTGGAAACCATATGGCGGAAGGAGAGAACAGACTCCTGAAAATTGCCCTCTGACCTCCATGTGCATATGGGAGGTGCGCACGCACACACACACACACACACACACACACACACACACGCACACATTAATTAATGAATTTTTAAAAAGCTATTTCTCTTCCTAAATGGCTTGTGTCAGGTATTTTGTTGAGGTGATGAAAGTGGGCAATGGACTGACTGAAGCAGGGTTTTCTAGGCTGCCCATTCTGGCTCACAGTCCTGACCTTGTCACAGGGGCCTATGGACACTTCTAATCTCAGCATTTCCCAGACAGGTGGAGTCCCCAGTGTTTGTGAATGTCTGTAGTTGTTAAGTATAGGGCTCAATGACTAAGGCAGACACAACTGTGCCCTGGGGCTCCCGTTGAACATGACAGCCTCGATTAAAATAGCAGCTATGAAAGAATCACATACATGATGACAGGGCCAACAGGGACCTATCCTGAGTGTGGAGGCCCTATGGACTTAATACAGAAAACCTGATGTGGGCCTGGAAGAGGATCCAAGCAGAGGGAGGGAACAGCACCTGTCAAAGCTCAGAGTTTGAGTGTCAGAGAAAAGGTCAGTATGAATGATTGGCTGACTCCTTTGGACCTGTAAACACAGTTTGAGACCCAGACCACAGAGGTGGATCAAGTCAGACTATGTAAGCCTCAAAGCCAGGCACGGAGAGAATTTGGACTTTACCTAAGGGCCAGAAGAAGCTTGCACAGTGTTAGCTGTGCCTTTAAAACTCCCCCTGGTGGCCATGTCTGGAATAGGCATTGAGATGGATCTGGAAGCCTCATGAGGGAGGGGTGAAGGGCAAGGGCAAGCATGGCCTCAATGTGCCCACAGCAGGGGGTGGGGGGTCTGAGCAGCATTCCAGAGCTATGTGTGTCACAACTGGTGACTACTGGAATGTGAGAGAGGGTGGAAGCGGAGAAGAGTCCTTGGTCCACGGTCAGGGCCACCAGGTGGATGGATGAAGGACCAGCTAGGGATGGAGCCTTGATGACTGAGGATGCCTGGGAGGAGAGCAGGGAAGCAGGCAGTCCTTCAGACTGAGCAGCAAGGCTGCGGAGGCCTGTGAGATGTGAGAGGAGGAATGGGGGCAGCAAATGCCCAAGATGAAGCCAGGAAAGTCTGTCCTGAAGACACAGGTGAGAAGGGAAGTTCTCACAGTCCTCCTCAGGACAGGACGGCCCAGCAGCTTCCCATAACCTCTGCCCACCAGTGGCTCTCTGTTTGGGTTCAGCGGGGAATGTGTGGGGCTCAGAATATGCAGATAAGCTTCTATAGGTCCCGATGGTGAGGGGAGGCAGGTGATCTGGCCAGGGAGGGAGGCCCGACATGTGGGCTGCCCCAGACTTCACTGCCTTTGGGGTCTGCATCTCGACAGGCACCCAGATGTGCACTCAGGATCCAAAGAGGGAGAATAAGACCCTGTAAGACCCCATGTGTCCCCCACATCAGCCAGACTCTCAGCCTTATCATGAAGTGGGGCCATCCTTTCATGCTGGTTGGTATCTTCTGCCCTTTTTAGAACCTTCTGGAATAATGTCACATCTGCATGAGAGCCAGATCAGGCAGTCCTAGGGACTTAACCCTGACTCCTGACAGGGTCTGAACACCTGGGAGGCCTGCAGGCCACAAGTTTGTCATGTCTGAGGGTTCAGGGGAATGAGGAAGGCTCACAGACCTGCTTCGAAGGGCATGTGGCAAGAAGAATGGGTGTGTGCATGCATGCTTGTGTGCTTCACACACACACACACACACACACACACACACCGTCTCTTTAAGACCAGGCTGTACACAGAATGCAGTCAGTGCAACATCCTTCAGGCTCCAGCAACATCTCTGAGCCACCAGAGGCAGGGCTGGGCTCAGATTCTAGAAGGAACACTAGAACAGTTTAACAAGGAGCTGCAGAGGGTGGAGTTTGAGGTAAAAGACATAGAGAGAAAGATAGAGAGAGAAGGAGAGGAGGAGAGGTGGGGGTCTTGGTGGCACTATTGTAAATGGAAGGGAGAGGTCAAGGAGGGTCCTCGGAGCAGGTGACACTGGGGCAGGACCTGAAGCAGATGAGAAAGCAGACCTGGGAAGAGGCTCTGACCCAGGATAGGACTGACAAAGGCTGAGCAGAACCTGCAGGCCAGTGTCCAGCAAGTAGCCTGGGCTGGAAGGACGGAGCGGGACGAGTGTGAGACAGGTGACAGGTAAAAGGACTGGAGGCCACAGGGCAGGGTCACCACTGGCACAGACTGTGTCTGCACGGGGACAAGAGTCTGGGACCTGGGAGCAGGGACTCCCGCAGCCTGAGGCTCCTTATAGTCAATGTGGCTGTAATAGGGGAGAAAACAAAGGCAGGACCAAGATGGGGCAGTCAGCCAGTCAGGAGATGATTCTAATAGTCCAGGCATGGAATGATGGGAACAGGGCTGGAGCCTGGGAGGCTGAGAAGATGATAGATCTGGACTACAGTAAGGCCAGGGAAGCAGCACTTGAGGACTGTCTACTCCAAAAATAATTGGTATTCGTTTTTTAAAGCCCATACTATTTTACAATCTTTTGGTAGAAGATTCGGGCATGAAATCCACAGAAGTTACTTATAAGGAAGAAACAATCCAAGTTTGAAAACTGGTAATTTAGTTAAATAAATTAAAGGCCATTAATGAAAGAGACAATCTCCAGAAGATCCCAGGAGATGGGAAACTGTCAGAGTGGAACATGAGGTCAGAAGCCCTGAGTCTGAATCTACATGCACAGATGACGTGGCAGGGGTCACCAGCATCAATTCTCCTTCAGGTTCATAGGACATATGTCCCTCAGCCTTGGTCTCAGGGGTGACCAGGAGTCTTATGCTGACCATGAGACAAAGGTGAGTGGAAGTGGGGCGTCCCTTCCAAGTGGGAACACCTAAGAGTGAGAGCCCCATGCTCTGTCCCCTTCTCTGTGGCAGAGACCACAGCTGTACATACTTGATGGTGACACCCTAAGATGGGGCACCTCTGTCAGGGAGAGTCCCTGGGTCTGTGATGGGCCAGGCCCTCCCTGCTGACCTCAGAAACACTGAACAAGAGCAGCAAGCGAAGAGGTGCCCTGCCATCTTGAGACTGCACAGCCAGCCTCCCCGGCCGGTGCAGTCACCGCGCTCCCTCTGGGAAGGACCACGCCAGTGATTTGCACACAGCCTGTGCTTTCCAAGTGTTTTACGAGAAGTGTGCATCATCCACACGGAAAGAGCTCTCAGTGAGAGCAACAGGAGCACCCGCCTGCCCAGTCATCCTCCAAGCCGCGCCCTCCCTCCTCCTCGCGGCCTCCTGGGATGCTCGGCCTCTGTCCCGCCCCATTAGCTCTTTATTATAGACCGTTTCCCTCTCTAATTGTCTTCCCTGCATAATTTAGCACAGTCACACAGTGTCTTGTTCCCAGACGTGTAATTTAGTGTCTTTAACCTCAGTTTCTTAGTCTCCAAGTGCAGTTGTGGCAGAAAGACAGCCTCAGAGGTCCTTCTGCACAGTGTCCCCACCATGGGCATAGTGAGCAATGGTTCCACCTGAACTCTCACAAGTGTACTGTGTTAAGCACTTCACATACAATACTTCTATTCATTGTTTCAACAGGAAGCAGATTCTGTCGCTGTCCACTCTCCCCTGTGTTACAGATGCTGAAGTTCAGAGAGGTTTAGACACTCATTCAAGGTCACACAGCTCAGAAGTGATCCCTTGAACCCAGCAGAGTGTTCTCAAGTTCTTGCTCAGTTCACTCATAGAGTGTCAGGTGTTGACTGTGCCTGGATCCTGTGCCAGGGGCTCAATGCTCTAACATAGGATGTGGGATTTACAATGAGGCCGAGAACAGCAATAGTGACTGTTCCAGTTTGCCTGTTCCTGTGTGCCCCCAGCTCACTGTGATCAGACACAACACACACTAGGTTCCAGAGTTGCCAAGCATCCTGCACAGCAGAGACTATTGCAGATCCATGCTACAATGGACAACCTGGGACACAGTAGGCTGTGCTGTGCCCAGAGCCTTGGAAGTGTCCTCTGGGCCCAGGAATCTGCCTCCAGCCTCTTCACTTTGTCAGATCCTTGACTGGCTACAATGAGTTGCTGTAGTCAGTGGTACTATGCCCATTTTACAAATTTGAAAACTGAAGAGACTCAGAGAAGTTAGGCAACTCACCAGGGGTGTCTCAGCAAGGAAATTACAGAGTTTGGGCTAGAAACCACAAACATTCAAAACTTTACTCTAATCAATGTCTGCCATTACCTCATGGACTCCAAACGCAGCTCCATCCCGTAGGACACACATCTGGGCATGGAAGGAAGGACCACCAAGTCATTGCAGGGTACAGCAAGGGCCCCAGAACCCAAACAACCTGGGGGTCTGGGGGAGACAGTGCCCCTGGGAGCTTGGGAAGAGCCACCTTGTAGCTGAGGGTAATGCTGCCCGCTGGATAGACCCATTAGGTCACCCGGATGACTGGTGGCCTCTTCAGTCCACTGTCTGCTCTGGGTCACTTCAAGTTTATAGCCCCACATGACTGCTTTAATCCCCGTTGTTACAGCCAATAATGCTACTGACAGGCATAAAGCCAAACTTGGATTGGGTCCTAGAGACGGGGCAGCTGAGGATGGTATCGACACGGTTTCAGAGACAAGCAGTCATGTCTGGGCTGGAGGATGGGCTAAGAGTGGAGGGGACAGCCATCCTTGATGGACACCCTGAGGGCTATGCTCACTGCAGGGATGGGATAAGCTAGGTAGGACTGGTGATGAAATGTGGATGTGTGGAGTTGACAGAAGCACGCTGAAGCTCATCCCCCAAATGACAGAACAAGGGGAATGACAGGCTGTGTGGGAATGGAACACTTCTGGACCTCAGGATTAGAGCATTTCAGGCCGCTGGGGGTGACTTGGCCCCGAGGTGCAGGGGTATGGGACAGAGCAGAAGAGAGGCCTGGATTTAGGTCTTAGATCTGCTGCTGAAGAACCCTAGGACTGTTCAGGCCTCCCTGCAGAGGGGTCGGGGACCTCGAGGCACCCTTCCGGAAGCAGGGGACAAGCTCTGCAGTGTACAGGCTACACAACACCCAGCACGAGAGCTGGCTGTAAGTGAGCAGCGCAGGGCAGGGCAGGTACGCACAGCTGTGATGTCCTCAGAGGGCCGCAAAGCACCCGACGGCAGGCACTGTACCACCGTGTTTCCACCTGGGCCCTGGCCTGGCTCAGGTCTGATGTACAGTGAATACTCCAGAGTGAGTGAGCAAACAAGTGGGACAAAGTGGAGCTTCAGGGACAGTGATGGCCGTGTCTGTAGCCCTGAATATACATCCTGGGATCCCCCTGCCTCAGTTTCCCCAACATCTTGCCTCAGGGGACACTGAGGGAGGGTCCGGCTCAGCCTATAAGGTTCTGCAGGGAGCACTGTTCCATTCGCCTCCAGCTGGAAAGCACTCTAAGGAAATAGAGACATCCACAGCTACCTGCCTAGGCTAGCCTACGCTCCCTCAGTCCGCTCTTCTCCCCAACTCTCCATTCTGGGCAACTGTCACAGACAAATTACAAACAACAGCAGTGTACTGTGGCTCAGGGCTGTAGAGGCCACAAGTTCAAGGTCAAGGGCTGTCTCTGGGACAGCTTCTTGCTATGTCATCGCTGGCAGAGAGCATCATGAAGGAAGAACAAGTGAGTAGGCACAGCCTCCAATCTCTTCAAAAGCTGCTTGCATCCCTCTGTGAGGATGGAGCTTGTAGCCTAAGCTCCGCCCTCTGGACCCCTCTTCCTAACCCTTGGAGCGCTGGGTTGAGTTTCCAACTGGATGTTATGGCAGCATTCAAACCACAGCTGTCACCCGATGCGCAGAGGTCATACCCCAGGGTCTCTACCCCAGACTGCCACCACTCTCCCTCTGAGGGGTCTCTGGTCTCCCTTACCACCTGGTAGTTATTAGCCCTTGTCTGTCTCCCAGATCACTGTGAGGGTGGAAAGTTCTGTGGTTCCTGGCTGTATCCCCAGAGCCTAGCACAGAGCCTGAACACAGTGAGACTCAGTGGACAGACATGCAGGAGTGCCTGGGAATAGCTTCCCCATCGGCAAAGTGGGGAGCTGATCTCTATGGAGCTCAAGTCATCCTGATTCCTCCCAGATGTGAGACGTCAGCTGTTTCTCTGCCAACCACATTAGTCAGGCAGGGTGGACAGGGCGGCAACAATGGGCACAAATCTGTGGGGGGCAGCAGCAGGCAAAGACCCCCAGCAGGAGTGGCTGCAGGCTCCGTGTCACACTGTACCCAAGCTCACATGAAGGTGCAGGCAAGGAGCTTCTGCACAGCTGTGAAGCCGAGGTGCGTCTCCAGGTATGAATGCTGGGAAGTAGGTTTTGCCTGTTATGGCCCATCCATGAATATGCAGAGTAGTCATCCCTCATTAGCATATACTTCTGTTCTGGGGAAGTATGTGTTATTTCTCAAAGAATGTTAACTGTCAGTTCAACAACAGGACAGGGACACCAGCTTGGCTACCAGGCAACTCTCTAACTCTGATGACACAGATGGTGGCCTTCATGGTCCTGGGGAGGTCTCCCCACTCCACAGGCAGGATTTGGGGCCCTGAAAATAGAGTGACAGAGAACAGGGTTGATAGAAGTCATCCCAGCCACCAGCTTGAACCTGAATGACTGTCATTGGGGTGGGGAGAGCCTTCCTGGGCTACCTACTTGGGCCAGTTCTGCCCAGAGCCCCGCAAAGGGACAGAACACAGCACTGGAATCTGGCCATCACCTGCCCTTAAGGTACATGTGGTCACCTCCATGAGCCCTAGCTTCTGAGCTATAACACAGGAGTGAAAGCAACCCCTTTCCCTGGGAGGTAAGAGATCACGTGTGCATTCAGGGCTCTGGAGCAGGAAATGCTCATCCCACATGTGTAAACTCCTGACTCTGACAATATCACTCAGAGTAGACACCGAAGTCCTCTTTCATAGAGGAACCAAATTACTGCTCTGTCAGACAGAGACGTGCACCAGGCACCCATAACACAACCCCAGTCACCCACACAGCCTCCTTATGTGGCACTCTGGAGGACAGCTGTGCCACAGGTGGGACACATGCCCTTGGATCACATGGTCCCAGGTAGAGGGGCTGGGTGAGACTTTCTGTCCTGAGAACCTGAGCTTGGCCATAGCCCAGACCCCGCACTGTTGAGAGGCTCCGCAACACCTGAGAAGAAGATGCGGTTAGGCGCGGCTGCCCCTTCCCTTCCTCCTCACCCACAGACTCCGAGCTCCTGCTGCGGCAGCAGGTGTAGACCGGAGGGCTCCACCTACCCTGGGGACAAGCCAAGGCTGCCACCCAACCCCCTTCTGTAGAGGGTGATTTATGGGTGGGCCTATTGGACCTGTCTTAGGTGAGCTGAGGGGAAATCTGGTCCTGGGGAAGAAATTTTTCTAAAAAGTATTTTCTCCCTATTAAAAGAGTTGGTTGTAGATAAAAGACCCTTTTGTGTCCCACACCATTCTGTTTGCTTCTGATAGACGGCTCCTCCCTCCCTTGTGTGACTGGTGGTTCGCCCCATGGGTGCACACAACCATGGACACTGGTATTCCCTCTTCAGGTTCAGAAACATGACTTATCCACCATGGGCCACAGGCTGCAGAGTCAGGGCTGTGTATGTATCTTTCACAGGCAGAGACTGGAGGGCTGTTCAGATCTCAGTGATTTGGGGGAAGGGGAGCAAATTTTCAGACAAAAAGCAGAAGGAACAAAGAGAAAAGCAGGATGTGCCAGGGAGATTAATTCACCACTCAGACATGAAAGAAATATGTTCAATTATTTTTTATTGCATTTCATTTTAATGTACATGTCGTACTTAGCTGCCTGCAAGCCTCAGATTACCCAGAAAGAAAGCATAATGAAAAACAAGAGAATTAAGAACATAGACAAAAAAATGCTCCTGAAATTGGAATCACTAAAATAAAGAAGCAAAAGCCAGACTTGAGACAAATGAGGCCACTTGGTACTAAGGCTTGCCCAGCACAGATGCCAGCCAGGTGCCCAAGGCCAAGTAGCCCGAGGCATCCCACTGTAGCTGGGTTGCCCTGATCAGCCGTAGTTAAATGACTCAGACCAGGGTCATGAGGTCCAGGATTCAGTCTTGAATTTGCAACATGCGGTGTGACTTGGAACAGACTTCTCTCTGATCCTCATTTCCCAAGACGAGCAATGAGATGTCTAGGAGAGTGATGCCTGGACCGTTGTTTTGAATTGTGTGTGTGTGTGTGTGTGTGTGTGTGTGTGTATGTGTATGTGTGTACTGTCTCATGCACACATGAGTGGGATGTGGGGCCAGAGGACAATTTTATAAAGTCAGTTATGTCCTTCCACTAGGCTTGAACTCAGGGCCAGGCTTGCATGGGCAGCAGCAAGTGTCTTTACCTGCTGAGCCATCTTGCTTACCCTAGCGGCTCCTAAAGACATTGGTTTCAGGGCAGGGAAAGGGAAGCTCAGAGCCATCTTCATAATCTCTCCAACCAAGAGCTCCCCAATGAATCTCATGTGGAAGCATAACTGGTAAATCAGAGCCCAATCCAAAAGGTAGAGTAGCAGGGAGTGATGGCACCAAGGCGGAGTGCTGGCAGCCCATCCGGCTGCTCAGGTGCGAGGGCAGAGAGTCAGGGGATTTGTACCTTCTGTTCAGTTTTCTATAAATGTAAAACTCCTCTAAACAACAAATCATTTTTTAAAAGTAAATATGTCTCACAACTGAGAAGTGTGTTTGTGTATTCACGATCCTTTTTCAACACACACACGTGTGCGCGCGCGCGCACACACACACACACAGAATCTATTGCTAAATGTTTGTGACCCTTGAGGACTATGGAATCTGAGACTGGAGGAGACATGACGTCACTCATGAGGAAGCATGCTCTCCAGAGAAGCCATTTGGGGATTTATCTTTGTTTCTCTTCCTAGGTCAGCTTCTAAAATCTTCTTGTAATTCATTGACTTTCAGAAAACAGCATAAGAAAAACAATCTTCGTGATCTAGAGAGAGTTGAAGACTCGCCTGGAGACCAGAATTATAATCCATCAAAGGAAAAACTGATAAGTTTGGACTGCGTCAAACTTAAATAACTTTGGATTTGATAGGCTAGAGCGCTCACAAGAAGATGTTTTTACAAAAGGAATTCTGCAGACAGCAGATGCATCTGGAAGGATGCTCAGAGTGATCAGCCATCAGAGAAATGCTACTAAAGACACAGTGAAAGCTGAGGATGTGGCTCAGTGGTAAAAGCACCTGCCATATAACCATGAAGACAGGAGTTCGGATCTCCAAAACTCACATAAAAGCCACGTGGATATGGTGGCCCACCTGTGATTCCTGAATTTGGAAGACAGAGACAGGGAATTCTGGTAAAGTTAGCTGACTGGAATAGCCAAAAAGGAAAGATCTGGGTTCAGCAAGAGATCTTATTTCAGCAAGAAACAGGGTGGAGAGTGATCAAGAAAGACAACCTTAAGCCTAGACACACACACACATACACAAACCCACAGTGAGGGATAGGGATGTGTTTCTGTGGGCAGAGTACTTGCCTAGCATGCATGAAATCCCAGGTTCCATTTCTAACATCCCATAAAACTAGGCATAGTGTCATATGCCTGTAATCCCAGCACTTGGAATGGTGGAGGCAGGAGAATCACAAGTTCAAAGTCACCCTCTCCTCGGCTATGTAGTGAACTTAAGGACAGCCTGGGCTGGAGACTTTGTCGCTAAATAAACAAAGCCAGCAAGGTTCTACCACACGTCTGTTAGAATGGCGGTAAAAATCAAGGCTTGCAAGGAAGTGAGTCAGCCAGAATTCCCACCCAGCGACGCTAGTGAGTCCAAACAGCGCAGCTATGCTGAGCAAGGTTTGCCAGATTTATAAAAAAGTTAAATAAATATACACTTGCCCTATGACCCAGAAATCCCACACTAAAGACCGCCAATGCAGAATCCTAACGAGGCACTCCAGTGCCACCTTCTTAATTATTCATAAAACAAGTGGCTGGAAAGTCAGTGTTTAGAAGACCTGAGCATCATTAACAAATGAACTTGACCTAAACTGGCATTGCAACCCCACGCAGCTGAATGTGTACTCTTTTCAACTGAATATAGAATATCTTCCAGGATTGACCAGCCCTAGGCTCAATAGCTGTAAACGATTCAAAACAAACAAATTATATCCTCTGACCTCTGTGATGGTAAAACTCAATAACAGAAAAGTATCTGGCAGAGTTCTAAGACATGTGGAAGCTAAATAACACACTTCTACATAACCCATGGGTCAAAGAAGGAATCAATATTTAGAAGTATTCTGAAATGAGTGGAGAGGGGAACAGTATCAACATTTGCAGTTCTGAGGGGAATTTAATACTGTCTCTCAGTGTTAAATATCTCTGTTTCTAAAGCAAGAAAGAGGGGCTGGGCGTGGTGGTGCATATCCTTAATCCCAGCACTCAGGAGGCAGAGGCAAGCAGATCTTTGTGAGAGAGAGGCCAGCCTGGTTTCTAAAGTAAGTTCCAGACTAGTTGGGGCTACAGGGAGACCCTATCTCAAAAAGACAAAAAAAAAATTTTCAAGTTAATCACTTCATTTTCTGTATTATCTTTCCATTGCTGTGACAAAATACCTGAGTTAAACAACTTAAAGCTGAAAAGGGTTATTTTGGCTCACTATTTCAGAGGTTTTTGTCCAGGGCCCATTGTTTTAGGTCCGTGATGGCAACATCCATTGTGGAGACAATATGTGAGAGAAAGGCCTTGTTCACCTCGTGAGGACCAGAAAACAAGAAGAAAGACAAGAAGGGGACTCAGAGGCCGATGACCCCTCACAGGCAAGCTTCCAATGACCTTATTTCCTTCTACTGGACTCCACCTCTTAAATTCCATCACCTCCCAGTGGCACAGGCTAGTGAACAGTCCTTTACCTTGTTGGCATTTGGGGGACACTTCAAACCCAAACTATAACAGTTCTTATATTAAGAAATTAGGAAGTGGCTAGAGAGATGGCTCAGTGGTTAAGACCACTTGCTGCACAATCATGAAGACCAGAATTCAGATCCCAGCACCCACTGAACAGGCTGGCCACCCATGGAATAAGTTGGACATCCTATACACACCCATAACCCCAGCTCCAGGAAGGGTGGGTGGAGGCTGGAGAATCTCTGGGGCTTGCTGGCTTCCGGCCTAGTTGAGAAAAAAGGAACCCCAGGCTCAGAGAGAGACCCTGCCTCAGGAAGTATAAATTGACAGGGCAGGACACCGGATATCCTTTTCAGGTCTCTATACACATACACATGTATATGCATTCGCACACATGTGTGCATACTCTTACACAGACAAGTATATAAATGATAAATCTTTTTAAAAAGAAATTGGACCTGGTGTGGTTGGGTACGTCTTTAATCCCAGCAGTTGGTAGTCAGATGCAGGCAGATCTCTGTGAGATCGAAGCCAGCCTGGTCTACATAGAGAGTTCCAGGCCAGCTGTGGCTACAGGGAGGTCCTGTCTCAAAAAGACATAAAGAAATAAAGAAATAAATGGAGAATTAACTAATTCGATGCAAACTTGGTAGACGTGGCAGTAAGCAACATTCCTCCATGGTCTGTGCTCCAGGTTCCTGCTCCCAGGTCCCTTCACCCAGGTTCCTGCCTTGGCTTCCCTCAGTGATGGACCATCACTTGGAAGAGTAAATTCAATAAACCCTTTCCTCCTTAAGTTGGTTTTGGTCAGTGTTTAATCATAGCAACAGAAACCAAACCTAGACAGTGCACCGCATCAGATGGAGAAATCTACCATAATGTGAAGTCTAAGTACACATGAGGGGATCCAGTGATTGACTCAAATGGGGTGGTGACTCAGGTGAGATGGGTGAGCTTCCCTAAACATACAAACCACTAAGGTATGATGAAGTAGAGCAGAAATCATACGTTTTTTTAAAAGTCAGATTTCTAATGAGCCACACACACCCACATACAAAGTGTGGGCACGGATGGCTTCACATAAGAACTTCACTTACGGAGTCAAGGAAGAAATACTACAGACAAGCCCTTCTAGAAGACAGAAGAAGAGGGCACAGCTGTGCTAACCACACTGCCAACCAAACCAGAAACAGGCATGAAAAGAAAGAAAGGAAAACCACGTCCAATATCCCTCCTGATACAGAGCAGAAATTTCATGACAAAGTTTAACAACTCACTTCCAAAGAATGCAACACGAATGAGCTGGGTTTATTCCAGTGATGGGAGATGAGTTTAATATCCAAAAATCAATTAGTGTAATTTGCCATATTAAGGAGCTGGAAAAGGAAAACTGTATGATCATCAAATAGATGCCAATTACTTAAATGAAATTTAATGTGAATTAATTGCAAAAATGATCAGCAAACCAGGCGCTTCCTCATTCTGATACATGAAAAGCATTTACAAAACGCTCACAGCTAACCTCACTCTTGATGGTAAAACTAAGGTCAATAAAGAAAGATGCCAGTTTTTACCACTGCTGTGCACATGTACCCTGGAGGTCCCAGCTGACACATGAAGGCAAGAAAGAAGAATACAAGCGACAAGCTTTGGAAGGAAGAAGTGGTGTGCATCAGTGTCAAGGCTGTCTGTGTGGAAAATCTAATGGACTCTACAGAAAAAGCTACTGGGATGAATAAGGGTGTTTATGAAAGCAGTAAGATGTAAGATCAATACAGACTAGCAATAAAAATCAGAAATGAAGATTTAAAATACCAATTATAATGGCCTAACAACTTCAAATACTTAAGGATAACTGTCAAAAGATGTGCTGCTGAACCTGAACTCCAAAAACTGTGGAGTAGGGTTTAGAGAAGTTGAAGAGGACTTAAAGAAACAGAGAGAAACACCACCAGTCTCAGTTGACAGATTCTAAACTGTAAGAAGTCTTCCCCTGACTGATGGATGAGACGTGATCACAAGTAGGATTCCAACAGTCTTAGAATTTGATCATATATTTCTAAAAACCATATGAAAGTGCAGAAAATCTAGAATGGTCCAACAGGAGGAAAATCTACAGTAACTAATACCATTTCATTTAAAGATTTCATATACCATTACTATAATTGAGATCATGTGGGGTTGGGAAGACTAGATAAACTGATCACTGGAAGAGTCTAGAAGTAGACTCACACATACGGATCACTGGTTTTGACAAAGGTTATGAAGGCAATTCAGAAAGAATAGGAGATTATATACATATATATATATATATATATATATATATATATATATATCAGGATTGGAGAGATGGCTCAGCAGTTAAGAGCACTGGCTCCTCTTGCAGAGGACCTGAGTTAGATCCCCAACACTCACACTCATACACTAAAATAAAAAAATAATAATCTCTATACCACCCTCCCATTATATACAAAAGTCAACTCAAAATCTACTATAGACTTAAACCCACCTAAAGGTTACAGAACTTGTAGAAATGAGAAAAAAATGTGTAAGAAGAAAGCTCCAAAATTATATATATACACTTATATTTGATATATACATATATATGATATATATGTATGCATTTGATATATACATATATATTTGGCTTTGAGCTAGGCAAAGATTTCTCAGATACAACATCAAAAGCACATCAAGAAGAGAGAAATGGACAAACTGGACATCATCAAAGTTAAAATTGTCCTTCAGAGAACAAGAAGAGAAATCAGAGTGGGAAAAAAATGCCTATAAATCCTACATTTAATAAGGAACTTGCAATCACAAGAGATAACACTTCTGAAAGTTAATAGCAATAAAAACCTCAATTTATTTTAAAAAATTGATCAAACGAACAGAAACTTCAGCAGAAAAGACAATAAGGATGAAAAGCAAGTCCATGAAGACACAGTCCGGGTCACCAGACATCGGGGAAGTACACGCCGCAACAATGCAGTGAGGGGAGGACAGAGGACAGAGACTTGCACTCAGATCTGGACCACTCTGGAAGACAGTATATAACTTCTTCACCACACACCCGCCTGTGCAGGGGCTGTTACAAAGGAACCTGCTAAGAGCTTTGTATGCTCATGTGCTTTCTTTTCTTTTGAGCAAATTCAACAGACAGCAATGAAAGGCCCATTGCAACACCATTTGTAAGAGCCCAGACTGGAAATGATCAAGTGTTTATGAAGATGTGAATGGATCACCAAGTTCCAGTCAATAAGAGCATCACTCCACGTTCAAAATCAAACACAACAGGCCATGAGATGGTTCAGCAGGTGAAGGTGCTTGTCACCAAGCTACCACCTGAGTTTAATCCCCCCAACCTACAAGGTGGAAGAGAACTGACCCCCACAAGTTTTTTTCTGACTTCCATGCCTGAGCTATCACACATATACACACACACACACACACACACACACACACACGAGCGTGCACACACATAATACATAAATGTAAAAACAGTAATGATCCACGTAACACAGTCTGTGTAATTCCATTTATATCAAATTCCCCCCAAAACTAAATCTGCTCCATAGTGAGAGCAGGAGACCGTCAGAGGGGCGGTGAGTGGGGTAGATGGGGTAGATTTGTTCCTTATCTGGGTTGTGGGTATGTCTTCATAGCTATATGCATTTGTTACACTCATCAAATCACACACTTGAAACACAGTAGCATTTACTGGATCTCATCTATACACAATATAGCTATTAAATATACTCATAACATTGAAAGAAGGGAAAAGACTCCAGATAGCAGCTGCCTTCTAGAAATGGTTCGGTGGGTGTACTGTCCCTCCCTGGCTTGGGGCTCCTGGGCTTGGTCTGTCTCTGCTCCTTCTGACTGCTTAGGAATGAACACACCCAGTCTCCTCCAGGTCCAGGTGCACAGGTGTGGTGACAGAGCAGGACAGGAAAGCCGAGCGAGGCTCAGATCACAGCAGGTCAAGGAGGCTGCTCTCCTCCACGTGTGCAGGAACCTCGGGGACCCCGCAGCTGGTAGGTGACAAGTGTTCTCTTATTGCTCACTCATGTCCAATAATTTAATACAGTTTTGACATTTCTCCAGCTGAGTGGGTGCCAGGGCTTCAGCCACATGAAATCAGGTGGATAAAAGCCAGAGCAAAGGGCACGGAGACACTGGCTCTCTCTCTCATTTTGCCGCCAGCTCTTCCCGAGTTCCACTGATCCGATAATGGACAGTGGGAGAGCAACTGAGGATACTGGGAAACTGCCCTGTCCTGTGAGTCACCTGCCATTGCACTTGGCAGGAAGGGGTCTGGCTATAGCTGGGAGTTCCCAGGCAGTCTGAGAAAGGACACATGTTCCACACCCCTAGACTCCAGCAGAGGAGTCTGAATCATTCCAGGCCCACGCACTGAGTGCTACTACGCGTGAGCCTGGGAAAGCCCAGGGATGCTGCAATGGACACTGGAGCCGTCCTCCAATGACATCACATCATTTCTTCATGTGCCCGCTTCTGGCCCCTTTGGGTACCTATATGCACAAGTGCACACACAAACAGGAACATAAATAAATAATAAGCCTTTGAGAGAAGGCTCAGCAATTAAGAGCACCGTCTGCTCTTGTAGAGGACCTGAGTTTGGTTCCCAGCATTCACATGGCAGCTAACAACTGTCTGTAACTCCAGTTTCAAGGTATCTGACACCGTCTTCTGGCCTCTACTGGCATTTGCTTGTATGGGGTGCACTTACATATAAGCAGGCAAAACACCCATACACAGAAAATAAAATTTTAGAAAAACTTTTAAAAAATTACACTAAATCCTGTATCTGAGTTGTCCTTTTTCAAGGCTCAGATCTCAGGCCCTATGTCATGTGCCACGTTCCCTGGTTCTCTGCTGGACAGGGGCATAGACTGGCCTGGGGAGGTCCTGTCCTGACAGAACTGGCTGTCAGTTAAGCACTGGGATTTAGGGAGGCTGGTGTGTCTCCCAAGGTACCCAGGGCAGACAGAGAGGTGGGACACAGGTGCTTTTGACTGACTGGCTGGGCAATCCTTCCCAGTGACACAGCAGCCCTCGCAGGAGAAGGTCCAGCTGACTCTTGAAGAATGGACAGTAGACTTGGGATATCTAAACACCAGGTGGAGGCACTCTAACAGATGGAGCATGTACCTGGCCACCAGGTGAACGTGGCCTGGGGGACGTCAATCCTGTGGGCTAAACTCTCAGAAAAAGTCAAAGTCTCAGAGAAAGGTCCCAGGGGAAGCAGAAACTATGGAGCCTGGACTAAAGACCTGGCTGCCTGGCTTACCAACTCCACCCTCAGGCTGTACCTCTCCCTAGGCCAGCGCTGAGGGAAACAGCACCTAGACCAATGCAAAGGATAAGGGACTGGTCCAGAAGCCAGGACTCAAGTCCAGAGAACCAGAGGGACAGGCCTCAGGTTTGCAGAGCCAGGACCAGGCCAGAACTTAAGTCTGAGCAAACCCTCCAGTCCTCCACTTTGGTGAACCTCTCTGTGAACTGCCTTCCTGAGATGCAGGAAGGGAAGCTGTGACATCATCAGGACTCTGACCATGGTCCAGGTGAGTGGCGACCTCTGCCTGTCTGTCTCTCTTTCTTCTTTCTCTCTGTCTTTGTCTCATCTCTCTGTCTCTGTTCTCTCTCTCTCTCTCTCTCTCTCTCTCTCTCTCTCTCTTTCTCTCTCTCTCTCTGTTTCTCTCTCTCTCTCTGCCTGGTTTTGAGGCCTGGAGCAGGCTGGTATCTCTGACTGTCTGTGGGCATAGCATAGCACAGATCACCCAGCAAATTGATTTATGGAGAATTGGTCATTTGGTGAATTAACTGTTGGTTCATTGGATTTCCAGCAAATAGCTGCAAAATCTCCACTGAGGCTGTTTAAAGATTCACAGTCATGCGCAAGACACATTGAGCACATAAGGCCAGTACCCAGCTGTCACTGAGAAGGCACCGGAGTTCTGAGCTGCCTCTGTGACCCAGGAGGTACAGGCTTCCTTTCACTGAGACGCCATGTCTGGGACCTCCTGGAAGCCCCTCCCCTCTCTAAGCCCTAGTTCCTGTCCATGAAGAATAAAGTTGGACTGCATTATTTCTGGGATCTTTTGGAGGTGCAGTTTATGAAACAGATGCTCAGAGACAGTTAGCAACGAACCCCAAGCCACACAGCAGATAGTAGAAGACCCATACCTGCCCAAGGTCTCTGCTTCCTAGTTTAAAGTCTGTTCCTCCTTCCTGCCGCCTGAGCCACACACCACCCTCACAGGACCGTCATGAGTATTAACTTACTAAAAAGAATGGGTTTTGCTGCTTCACAAGGCAACAAAAACCAACTAAGTCAAGAGATGAGTGAAAAATCATACATATGAGGGGCTGGAGAAATGGCTCAGCAGTTAAGAGCACTGACCTCCCTTGCAGAGGACCCAGGTTCAATTCCCAGCAACCACATGGCCGCTAACAACCGGCTGTAACTCCACTTCCAGGGGGATCTGCTGCCCTCTTTTGACCTCTGTGGGTATTGCACAACACGAGTACACTTACATGCAGGCAACGCACTCATACATATAAAATAAAAATAATAAATAAAAGATGGGAAAAAGTTCAGAAAAAATCATACATATGAAAAGTTAGGTGTAGAGAAGACTTGACCCTTCACATCTTCCATAGCCTCAGGTCAGAATCATGCCTCAACAGAGTGGATGGTGTTCCATTTCCATTGGGCTGTCAGCCACACAAAAAACTTTAGGCGCCCCCTTTATGCCTGACATCCCCTAAGCACCCACACCTAGGGGGTTGCCTTGTACAGAGACCTGGGAGAGGATGCTCTGAGGGCATTGGGGGCAGAGGTGGACAAAGTTCCAAGAGCAGGACTAAGGAGTCCTGTGCCAGACGGGGCTCTCAGAGAAGCAACGGAGGGCCAGGATGAGGGGGGTCCAAGTGGCTTTCTTGATTGTCACCCAGGAACCCCCAACAGGGGGTTGGGAGTGAGTTAGGGAAAAGGCTTCCAGACTGAGATGTGCTCAGAGTGGAGAGATCCGCCCTGGGATGCAAGGTTGTTGCTACTCCCTGGGAAATAGGATTCAGGGGACAGTCAAGCAGGCCCCCTGCAACTCTTCAGGCTCCAGGCCTGTCAACAGGACCCTGTTTGCTTATTTGTGCAGCCTGACTGCCATTAGAGGCTGATACTTTCTTGGTGCTGGGGTCCCAGAACACAAGAATGTCACAGAAGAGGGAGGGGGCATCTCCCCTCTATGTCTGCACAGAGCCTTGACCCACATAAGTAGACAGGGCAGATCTGGACTGTGAGGATCAGACCCTTTACACTGTGGGTATATGCACTGGGAGCCCAGCGAGCAGGTTCCCAGACACAAGTCAGTACTATAAGGGAGGAAAACAAAACTGCCATCCCCAGTCACTCTGGCTGATTAGTTGGTGCTGTGACCACCTGGAACCCTCTTGGGAGGCTCTAAAAGGGGCTCTGCAAAGAACTAGGGCTCCCCTTAAAGAGGGGTGACCCAAAGTCACAGGTGACTGAATCTGAATCTACCTGTGACCTCTGAGGCCCAGGGCCATTCAGAGCAGTGATGGCCCAGCCATGTCTCTGGCCAGCCCCCTGCCACCACATCTCCGGCCCCCGTGGGCTGCCTGACACTGAGCCAGAATCAGCAGTGGAGAAAGTAGATCCTGTGGGGGTCTGGGTACTCAGCAAGGCAAGCAACCCCGGATACCCTGAAGGGACGGTAGGAGTCAGGCCCGCTCTGCCTGATGTGATAACCTGGCCCCAGGAAATCACTGTAGATATGAATCTTCTTTTCCCCCACCCCAAACCAGAGCCAGGTTTTTGAGTTTTGTTTCCTTGTTCCTGAACTTCCAAGTCAGCCCTACAACCTTTCCGCCTTTACCCCAAAACCCCACCTTTAACTTTCCCTGCCTCCCTATATAAACCCCTGCCTTGGCTTTAATAACCAAACTACCCACTGACGTAGTTCCCGGGAGCTCCTCCTCCAGAAGCGCTCTGAGCCACCTGTTCGATCGTCCTCCATTCTCTGGCATGACTGGAGCACAACAGCCATGCTGGACATGGAGACCCACCCACAAGGTCCCACTAGAATGGTGGGGAAGACCAGGAGTCCTCCAGTCTTGGCAGTCATTATGCTACCTATAACCCAGGAGCTGTTGGAGCCTCCTGTATGGGACCTGTGCATCCAGGGCCTGCCTGGGATACCATGAGAGCCCTGTATTTTCTCTGAACAGATCAACGACGCCCCACTTGGTGGAGGGGAGGCGGCATCTGCATAACAGAGATGCAGAAACGAAAGCTCAGCTCACTGCTCAGGTTGCTTAGTCTCACGGTGGTCATCTGCTGTCCTGTGTCAAGCATGACCTGAGACGGAGCTGGCTATGGTCCTCAAAGCCCCGGTTCCCCTCCTGCCAGCCAAATGGCTGCTTGCTCTCCTTTTGTCCTTTCCTCCCACGTCCTCCCTTGCTGATTGCGAGGTCTGAGGAGAGGAAACATGGCTTCCTACTAATTCCGATTTACTTCCTTTATTACAGAGCAGAGGAGATAAGCAGGGCGCTGGCGGTAACTCACATGCTCTCCCTCTCAGGAGAGGAGGAATTCATCTGCATGGATTTGTTTCTTGGAGCTGCGGTGTGGGAGACCTTGAGGACAGTCTGTGAACTAGCTGGGACCCCACCGCACAAAACAGGAAGTCAGAGAATGGATGGCGGGAGGCCAGGATGGGAGAAGAAAAATGGTGCCTTAGTCAGGACAGCTGTGACCCTTCCGTGGCCTGGCACAGAGATGACAGGATGTCAGGGCTCCCAGGAAGGATCAAAAGAGAAGGCAGGTGACGGGGCTCAGCTTTGACAACTGGCAAGACTCCTCTATAGTGGTTCCCAACCCACCTGGTCCTCTGACGCCCATCACTTTGCACCAGCCAAGATGGTCCTGGCCAGTCTTACAGTGGTACAGGGTGGCTGTTTCAGGAGGGTAGGTAGTAAGAAGCAAGGAGCAGAAGAGGTTGACTCTGGACAGAACGAAGTCTGGGCTCACAGCATGTGAGGCTGAAGGTGGCCGGCCCCCTGTCAGTTCACATGCTGATTTATTTTTATTGTGCCTATTCTCTGTAGAGAAGGCTGCTACTGGATGAGGCTTGTCTCTGAAGCCCTAAGGGGCATCACTTCTTCCTCCCTAGCTTAGTGACCAAGGATCCTTGGCCAAGGCCATCTCCTGTCTGTCCTCTTGTCTCTCTGACCCACTCCTCCAGAAGAGCAGCAGACAAGACTCTTGTTTGCTTTGGTGAATGAGGATCCAGGGGAGCCAGGGACCCATTGCACTCCTGAGTCCTGGTGGCCAGCTCACCCCTCTGGCCAAGGTTCAAGCTGTACTTGAGTTAGCCTTTGAGTTCGGAACCCAGCCACTTCTTTACACAATCAGCTCCTTTTTGGGGAAAGTCAGGACTCAGAAACGGTCACATGAGAATCAGCTCCTCTTCGAGGAAAGTCAGGATTCAGAGATGGTCACATGAGACCAGTCTAAGGCTCAGCATCAGCAATGAAACAGGTGGCTCAGCTGGTGCCAACCTCCTGTTCCTGTAAGAGTCCTGGTTGTTATTCACAGGACAGTGAAGAAAGGCCTTCTGCCACACAGATGGAAGTGACCAAGACCCATCCCTGGCTGAGACTCCTAGCCCACGATGCCCGTTCTCTGACCTCTTCTGTGTGTCTCAGAACCGGCTTATGCATCCTCCCAGCCATCCTTCAATTCACAGGCTTTTTAGTCCTGGAAGTCTCTGAACGTCTCTGTGATCCTGTCATTCCGCAAAGCATGAAGGAGATGTCAGAGTCTTCTATTCAAAGACTCCATCAAGGTGTGTTTGACCCCAGGAAAGAAGCTCAGGGTCTGAGATTCAGAGACAGAGAGATCAGAAAATTCTCCCCATGGCACAAGGACATTTCCAGAAGTTCTTCCATTCCAGCATGTGCAGGAGGAACAGGCTGGGCCAAGGATCTCAGACCCTTCTCAACTTTACAATGTGGAGTCCTGGTCTTGGTACCCCATCCCCATCTTCACCTAGTTTCCCCCAGTCTCTCCCTTTGAGGATCCAGAGGGGTGATTCAGATGTCTCAGAAATTCCCTTCTCCCTACTTCCGCCCAAGCAAGCCTGGTTAACCTGCCAGCAGGTGTCCTTTCCTCCCCAGGAAGGCCTTGCTATTGACTTCTGTCTCTAACCTGATTTAGGATCCTTCCACCCATCATTTCCTGGCTCCTGCCAACAGGGCTGGACCACCTCAGGTTTCCTTCCTCTGGGCAGACCAGTGGATCCCGCTGCTGCCTGTTGGGGCTCCCTAGCCGCGCTGTCTGTTGTGCTAAGTGAGGTTAATCTATCCCCAGTGACGCCTGTGCCCGCTCCCCACAGTGGTTAAATGGGCCCTGAATCCCCAGGGACAGAGCCCAGGAGGCCAAGGCCTTGGCAGATGGATGCCCAGCTGAGCGTGTCTTTTCCCTAGGATATTAATTACCGTGAGGAAGGCGGGCACGGTTGGATGTGGGTGGAAATTTTCTAGTGCTTCTTGCTCAGATAAGAAGCAGCAGGAGCGGGAAGGAGCAGTCCTTCCTTCATCTGTCTGTTCTTCTCATGGATGAACCCGTTCTACCAAGAGCCCCCTGACCCCCGAGGCTGACCCTCTGTATCCTCAGGACTCTGAGCAGGGCTGGTTTGCAGGTCAGGTTCTGTTCTACGTAAAGGAAGTCGGTTCCTGTGGACAGGAAGGGAGGAAGGGAGGGGCTGGAATGCTGGGGACAGGACCCATCTCTGGTCCTCCAGGACATCTGCCTGGCCCCTCCCCTCCGGCTCAGCATTGACCCTTCCTGAGCTGGGTACCCTGGGGCACCTGCTGCCACAGACCTGGCCATGGAGGTGAGAACCACTCTCTCTGTGTCTCACAAGTCTCTTGGAAACACCCTGACTGGCCTGGCCTCACCTGTCCTCCAGCTGTAGGGGGCTCTGACTTCATGGTAGGGGACACATGCTCCTAGGCTGTACAGATAAGTGTGGCTCGCCTAGTTCTGGGCTCGGGGCGGCACACCAGCCCCACTTCTGCGACTGAAGGGGCTGTGGCTCCCTCCTTCAACTTCTGGGTCCGTGGCTGTCTGGACCACTGAAAAGGCCTAGTTAGCCCAGAGTCCTCTGTTCCCCCAAACATAGCAGTTCTTAAAAGGAAGTCCCCAGAGCCCCCAGGATCTATCTCAGGCAGCCTGGTGGGAACTGGTCGACCTTTCCAGGGACCTAGGCTGATGGTCTATAGTCTCCATGCCGGGATAGTGCCTATATAGCTGGACAGATCAGACTATGTGGCCTCATTACATTCTAGTCTGTGTTCTTTGACTAACTGTACAGATGAGGTGACAGAGGAGGCCCTCAGACATGGCCAAGAGGGCATCTCAGCTTCCGCAGCCTGTGGGGCCCCAAGAGACTTAGAAACTAGGGCCTGGTGGGCCTGGGGCCAGACCTTCCAGAAAAGGGGTACAGCAGACAGTGCTTTGAGCCCTGCTCCTCAACTGCCCTGCAGCGTGGTAGCACTCACACACTGTCCCTCAGATCACAGCTAGTGCGGCTGGCTGTCCTGAATACTGGAAGCTGACTCTGGTTCCTTAGCTTGTGCTCTACGCTTCCCTGTCCTGGCTTACTTCAGGGTCTCTGGCTCCCATGGGAGCTGGGACAAAGCTCCCTTTTCCCAGCTTGCATGATAGACAGTTACAGAGCCCAGAGTGTCCCATGGGCTACAAAGATTGATATCCTCAGGGTGCCTGAGGCGTCTCTTGATACTTACGTGTATGTGTCAGAGATCGGTGAGGAAGTGACTTCATACAGCGATTTGAATAGTGGACATTTAATAGACAGGATGATTAAACCATGATCACAATAGCTTGTGTACTGTTAAGAGAGACACGAACACATGACCACGAGGGAAACAGCCTGGGAAAAGGGTCTCCTCAAAGCTGGGCCTCGGACCACAGTGACATCAATGAACACATCCCCCAGTGGCAGACAGAGAAGCTGGCTGGGTCCTGATGAAGTCTGCAGGTGCAGCAAGCCGGAAGCGCTTCCCCAGACACAGAGAAGAGAGAGGGGTGTGACTGTGACTATAGCTGGAGGTATCAGGTAGGCACCATGCAGGTATCAGATAGGCACCATGCAGAGACATGAGCTGTGAGGTCACCAAGGGCCCTGCAGTCCCTGTGCATAGATGAGGCAGTGCCTAATGCATGCCAGGTCACTTTAAGTGAGGAAGATGCTGAGAACAAGAAAATGAAAGATGTGGTGTCCCTCCAGCGCCCTCTGCTGACAGCTGGGTGTAGTGCCACTTCACAGAAGGGCCATCAAGGAATGTCTGGGTGGGGTTAGGAGCCACAGGGCAGTCATAAACCACGGTCTGCAGACTGCAACCACCTGTCACATGTGGCTTGTGGCCTGCTTCTATATAGCCTGTGAGCCAGGAATGTTTTTTTTTAACATGTTTTAATACTTGAAAAAATATTCAAGAGAACAGTCTTCTGTGGTATGTGAATAGTATATGAAATTCAAACTCTAGTGTTCGTGAATACATTTTGGAGTGTGCCAATTAAAAAAAAAAAAAAAACAGCGATGTGTTTTCTCCGTAATCATACCTGTACTGTATTTGGGATTTTTCTTTGAACCCGCCAAATCTAAAACCAATGCTAAAATATTTATTGTCCAGCCTCTACAGAAAAGGCTTGACGAGTCCTGCCCTAGGTTACCGGGGGCTCAGCTTCCTCACTGAGCTTGCCTAACTGCCACGCCCTCCACGGCACTGCCCACTCTGCACTGCCACACATCTCCCACCCTTGGACCCCACCCCGTCCTGGCAATGTTCTGCAGGGCTCAGAGCTAGGAGATCCGAGGAGCCGGCGGGGACCCTCACACCGACACAGAATGAGCCCTCCGGGAAGACGGTCCAGCTGAAACAGGAGGCACGGCTTCCAGTCCTGTCCTACTATTCAATCTATGGCAGGGGTTTCTGGGAAGGAAGGGAGGAGGACCAGACGCTGTGACGTGTCACACATGAGCAGGGCAAAGCCAGTTTTCTGACCAGTTCTGAGATGACCCTTGTGCTGAGAACCAGAGGAGCCTCTATTGAGCACAGGGAGCCCCTGGGCGTGCCCCTCCACACAACCCCACACCCTCCCTTCAGCCCATACCCCAGCCTCATACAACCTTACACTCCTCATGTATAGGATCTGTACCCATTTCACAGCCAAGACAGCTGAGGCCCAGAAAGAGCCACCAGGATCAGAGGGAGAGTAGAAATAAGGAACTTCTACCACAGGCCTGTCATCAAATTCCAGATCGGGTACCTCTGGTACACCTGATACCCTTGGCTTCTGCTCAGTGTTGGGTAGCTTCCCTCTTCCTCTAGCTCAGAGTCCCACACACAGCTGTCTGCCTCAACTCCTCTTTCTATAAAATGGGTCTATAAACAGATCACTTTGAAGTTTAAACTAGAAAAGCCTCTGACAGCAGTATCTATCCTTTTGACATTACAGCACTCTGTTGTCATCATAGTGGGCAGCACTCCAAGCTATGGGCGGAGGGGAATGAATGTGATCCTCAGGCTGCAGATTGGACACACCACCTTGCACATGGGAAGTGCCCAAGAAATGGTAGCTCAAGAGGCCCAGGACTGCCCTGATCCAAATCCCAAGATACTGCGTCCCGTGAACAGAGCGGCTCCTCCCAAGCCAACACACCTGAGGCCGGGGTGCTCAGTTGACCCAGCTTCCCAGCCACAAGCAGCCGGGGAAAGGAGGCTCATGGTCTGGGAGTGCAGGGAGCCCCTGAACAGTGCTTGCCTTCTCCCTCATTAATTGCATTCATATCTGGAGCAGATGGAGGGAGGGGGGTCTATTTCTCTCATTTTCCAAAGAGCTTTGGTCCAGGAGATAACTGTGTAATTAAAAGAAGAAAAATGCAAAACAAGTCTTTCAGACAGACCAAGCAGCCTTCTCCCCCTCGTAAATCTATTAATGAACTGTCATTGTGAAGATAAAGCCCTGTCCTGACCTGCAAACCAGTTCACCATAGGGCAAAAAGACTCGCATTATAGACCTAGGCCTCACAGGGGAACGAAAAATATATTAATCAGCTTAGCTCTGTATATCTGCACAAATTAAAGAAATATCTACCCGTTGCCTAGTAATACGGCATTTTCTATCAGGCGCTAGCTGCCCTGGAGACCCTGGTTTTCCTCCTTTCTAGAGCTTCTATTAGTCAATCCTTAAACAGAAAGAGGTCTGGATGGTGAGGTCCTAAAGACCTAAGTCATGGGGAAGTGGAGTGGGGTCAGTGGCAGGAATCTAGATCTAAGCAGGTCCTCACTCCCCACACAGGGACAAATGGGGCCTTAGAATGACACAGATCAGGCTCCCTAGAAGCAGAGCCTAAGGGGTTCACAGGGGATGTGGGGTTAGTTATTCAGTAGAAGAGACAACAGGGAGACAGGACCGGGCAGGAAGGGAATGGGCTGGCTGGGTCTAGCTATAGCTCAAGTCCTTGGGGAGTTCTAGAGTTTGTCAGGCACCTCATGGCTGTCCCACTGGGCAGTGAGTCAGTCCTTTCGCAGCCTGGTGTTAGCCAGTGACTAGATGCAGGTGGTCCCAAGAAGACAGCCATTGTACATCCCCAGCTTGTCAGGTCAGCTTCTTCAGCTGGGGACAGGTATTCTACTATTCTAGTAGAATATCCAGCTGTTAACATCTAGAAGATTCTGGGCAGGCCCCAACATCATCTACCTCAGCCCCCACTGGGACTTTCTCCATCACCAACAGAAGGCAATCCTGAATACCCAGTGCCATTTTCCTTGAGTCCCTGTACTCTGCCTTCTTGAGTTTCATTGTTTTTGAGAGTAGTGTTCAGTCCCAGGTTGCTGAGTGGACAGGGTCCCTGGCCAAATGGAGTCTTGTATCCCTCGGGAAGGTCCAATGATTGGTCCAGGGACAGGGTTGGGCCAGAGATGGGTTGTCAGCTGAGAGAAATGCAAACTTAAATTTTTTAAGTATGATAAAAACGTCCTGCACAATCTAAGGGACACACTTCGTGGTGGATCTATGATGTTTCCCATGAGGAAACAGGCACACAAAGCTTATGCAACTCAGTAAATGCAGAGCTAGACACGGCCTGGCCTTCAGGTCTGTGCTCTGAGATCCCACCCCATCCCGTCTTCTTGTAGACAGCCCTGACATGTCAGTCTGGAGCTGAGCACAGTGCTGCTCAGTCAGAGCAGAGTTCTGGCAACAATGGGATAGCAGTGGCCTGAACTCAGGGCAAACACTGGCCAGATGCAGAGCCAGGCCAGCAGGAAAAAGAGTGACATGTCACCGTGCAGAGAACAGCTGGGACTGGAGCATTCAGGGGCTGCAGGAACATGAGGAGGACAACAGCAAGGGGACAGCATGTGCAAAGGCCTGGTGTCAAGAGGCCATGGCCAACCAAGGACTCCAGAGAGGAGAGCTGGAGCCACTACAGTGGAAATCTCCTGGCCAGAACTCCGGGTGGCCAGAGGAGGCTCACAGGACATCTGTGACATGTTGGCAGACAGAGGGGACACCATAGGGAAGGCCAGAGCAGTGTGCAGTGAGGGAGGCTGTGCTCACAATGTGCTCACTGCCCTCCTCTTCTGACTCCTTGGCCTGGAGAGAATCCCATAGCATGGAAAGAGCCCCTGTTCCTCTCATCAAGCCCCCCACACTGAGAGAGATTCTGCTGTGAGCGTCTCACCAAACTGTCCTTTTTCCCACTCCATCTGGCTCCATATTTGGAACTTCTGACACATTAAATGATGAAGCTACATCATTCTAGAAGCTTCTAGATCATTAACTGAGAAGCTGGGTGGGACTCAAGAGGGAAGTCATGCTTGAGAGCCCAGTCCCAGCGAGGTTAAGGGGGATTCCTGGTACAATTCTAAGACCCCATCTGTGCCTCCGGTAGACCAGTGGGACACACCTCACAAGCCATGACAGGTGGGCCTCAAAAGCAGGGCCCAGGCATGATGGATTCTAAGGAGTGGACCCTGAGGAGCCTGGTCAGAATAGCATGTCCGGCAGTGACCATGTCCTCAGCTGGGAAGCGGAGCCAGTGTTACATCCTAGGGGTGGACACAGAGGGGCCTTGATGGGGCCTGGAGCAGGCCTCTGGCGGGGAAGCCACCATGGGTGGGCTACAGGAATGGTGTGGCCAGATGTAGACTCTGAACTATGTTCTGTCATGAAAGTGATTGAGAGACACCGGAAACTGAAGGGAGGCCTCACTGTGGTTTCAGCCAAGAATGTGCTCCCTGTGCTGGGTCCCAACCTCAAGATGCTCAGCCAGAGCCTGGGAGCCCAGTCTCCCTCCTTTTTACCTTGGGAGATGTGAGGTGTCCTCCCAAACCCCTCCTGCTGAACAAGAGAGCAGGGAAAGGGCAGAGACAGGAGGCTGTTCCCTTCAGGGGACAATCAGACCAAGGCTCAGAGGTCAGACTGGACTCAAGGGGACATGAGGAGAATAGAAAGCAAGTTGAGCTCAAAGGCAGGAGGCATGTTGGGGATGAGAGCCAAGTGTCACCATCTGCCAAAGGTACCAAGGCCATGCCCTGGCCCAGCCCCTACATGGACCCAGAAGACCAGAAACGGGGAATCCCTGATGGTGGGAATGTGAGGAGGTCCTAGTGGGCCAACAGCCTTTCTTGAGGCCTAATCAAGTACAGTTCAGGCCATGGATGGGGCCAGAGCCTCTGCAGTGAATGGCTGGTTTGGGGCCCAGGGCTGTGATGGCCAGTGCTGTCCAGGGAAGGGCGCTCAGTTCAGGGCTGTGCCTACTGAGCGACTAGGAGATGGAGCCCTGACGTTACAGCTAGAGGGTTGAGCCTGAGCAATGGGACAGTGCTCCATCTGAAAAACTCAGGCTTTTCCGCCTCAGGGAAGGGCGGCAGGAATCCGTCGTGACTTAAGAGTCTGAATCTTAGCCACAGACTTTTAGAGTTTTTTAAACCTAGGATGATCGTATGAGATGGAGAGCCTCAATGCCTGGCATGGCAGCAGCCAGAGAACTCAGAGCACTACCCCAGAAGCCTCCCAAATACAGGAACAGAATGTGATCATAATAGGATGCAAACCTTCCCAGAAAGGCTTGGAATCGGGGAGACTGAGCATCTCCTGAGACCTAGGCCCACACTCACCACTTTCCCACCAGGCAGCCTGGCCACACTGCTCCAAGCACCTTAGCTGAGGTTGGAGATGGGCCTTGGAAGGTCACACAGGGTAGAGCCTGCTCTCCACATCCCCTGTCCCAAGTCTACACAGAGGCCACCAGACTGGACACATGGGCATCTGGCACTGGATCCCAGGGCTGTTGGGAGCAGATAAGGGGATTGCAGGACAGACATCTGGCCAAGTGCCTTCTGATCCAGGAGCAGGCTGGAGAGGCCCTGATGGTGGGGTCCGGGGGAGTAGGGAGTACAGGAGGTCTATCCAGGATGTAAGGCCCCACCTCTTCCCTGCCCCTAGCTCTATACAGCTCTTCACACCGCCTGGTGGATGTCATTGTGTCTCAGCACTACTGTGTGCTGAATGTCAACACACCAACGCCATCTGTTCCACACCTGCTGTGGACCAAGCATACTCGGGCACTCAGGATCCCTCTGAGGTCATTTTCTTCTTGGATCCTGACCCATGAAGTAGGTCTGACTCCCTCTGTAGGGAGAAGGAATCCATCATTAGCAACCTGCCCTGATCACTCAGATGGTAAGTGGCAAGTGGCCTGACCTGAGCTCAGACCTGGCTCCAGAGGTGAAGGGCCTTACCATATCTAGTACTCATTGTAAGTCCCAAAGTGACCCCAGCCAGGGCCCTGAGAAGGGGCTCTAAATTGGAGAGCTATGGGAGGCATCAGATTATTGGGGTGATAATGGTGTATTTACTAGGTGGTACCAAAGCTCTACTTAGAGAAGTTCCCAGGAGACAGAGTAGTGATGAGGTCAGGAAGAGAAACCGTCACTATGTCCAGAGCCCAGCAGAGCCAGAGGCCCTGGACTCCATCCTTCCCTCAGCAGCCCCATGGCGACTCTGACAAGGCAGAGTTCTCATGGCTCCTGTTCTTTTGACAAAAGCTGAGGCTCAGCCTGTGACAGACCCACCGAGGATGGGGACCCCGGAAGTGTGAGAGCTGGGCGTGCAACCTAAGCTCTGTTTGACTGCCTGGCCTGCCAAGGCTCTATTTTATCCTCACTTCTTCTTAGGGCCTTCTAGAACATTCCCTACCTGTGCTGATTCCTTCCTCAGTAGTGTCCCCAGGGGTCCATGGCATACTGGACTTTTATTTGTTCTCCAGGGCCTACAGCTCACAACACTGCTGCTGAGCACTGGCCTCCAGCGGCAGCCTCCCAACCAGCCTCTCCCAGCTCCTCCCCTCACTCTAGCCTCCTTCCCTCAAGATGAGCCTCTAGAAAGGCTGAGACCGCCACGACTCTAGTAGATCCTTGTGGAACCCAAACGCAGAGCTTCTGAGAGTGTCTTTATTCAATTCCATTTGCCTTGGGTTAACAGCAGAATCAGTCTGAGGCCAGCAGAGCGAGGAGCCTCCCCCTCCGCCTGGGCTGTCTCTTGTGGATCTGATAGGCTCCTGTTTTGCATTCTTTCAAAGAAGCCAGGGGCTCTGGGCTGGCAACAGAGCCCCAGGACCGTCCCCTGGACACTGCTAGCTAGTGTCCAGTCACAGGTTCTCTTGCTGTCTGTCAGCTCTCCACAACCTCTGTCTGTCTTCCTGTGCTTTGCTAGGCTCTGGCCTATCTCACCCTTGTCTCTTCCCATCCTTCTGCTCTGCCTCCTCTTCCTCCACGTCCTCCTAGCTCCCCCTCCCAGAAGGTGATCAGAGTTACGGCCAGAGAGGCTCCTTACCTGTCCCCAAGTGGGACTTTGTCTCCAGAGCCTAGAGCAGGGGAGATGGGTCACCCTGTCCTTCCTCCGCCTCCAGCAGCTTCTGACTGCAGTCTGCCTGCCTGGAAGTCACCCTCATTGGCCTCCTAGTCCTCACTGATCAGAAACCCTGATACCTCATAATTGGGAAGTCCTTTCTCAGATCTGCCCCATATCCTGCATGCCATAGGACTGGGCAGGTGAGTAGGCCTCTGTTCTCAGCCTTCCTTGGACCTGGGTCTTTGGGGCTGTGCTCAGCCATCCTCCCTCTCATCTTCTCTGAGTTCCGGGGGAGTCACAACCTGAGGTCCCCGCTCATGAATCAGCTGAAGGCAGGCTCCCTATCCTCTGCTCCCTGCTTCCAGTGTGGCTGTGTTCTGGGAGACCCCTGAGCTGGCAGAGCAACCCCTGGCCCTCAGAAAGCCGGGTCCACCTCACTGCAAGTTGGACAGAGTTCCCACACAGGGCTCTCATGAGAGGTGGGCATGCTGGTGCTGGAGGGTTGATCTTGTGGTTTTGTGGTGCTGTAGCTCTGTGGTGACAGCTGATCAGGCCGAGAATGAACCTTATCCCTCTCCTGAGACCTTGGAGGCAGGAGGATGAGAAACAAGGTCCCAGCGCAAGGCTGCTAGTGCCAGCCATCGGGGCTGGGGAGTGAAGGGCATGACCAGTGATGAATCTGGGAAGCCACTGGCTCCTGACTCAAGGTCCTGCGTGGCAGACCTGCCCTCCCACCTCTGGATGCTGCTGTTCCCTTCACAACGCCAGTGTCTCTCATCAATTCCCTCCCCAGGAAGCCGGTGAATATGACCAAGGCCACTGTCGGCTACCGCCAGGAGAAGACTCACATGATGAGTGCTGTGGACCGCAGCTTCACGGACCAGAGCACCCTGCAGGAGGATGAGCGGCTAGGCCTATCCTTCATGGACGCCCCTGGCTGTAGTCCCCAGAGGTGCGTAACAGTCCTTCCCACCCTCAGGCCGGCCCAACATAGGAGGGAGCCCTGCTGGGGCCAGTCCACCTTAGAGGAGCTCTGAGACCCTCTAACCAAAGCATGTAGTGTGTACCTGCTGTATACCAGTCCTGGTCTGGAAATCCAGAAAAGGCACTGGGGTGTGTTGACTACCGCAGAGGAGCTTGGGAGGAACTCCACTAGCAGGAACTCGAGATCTAGGGTGACATTCATCAGGGAGCAGGAGCTGTTATTGGTCAAAGATGAGTGTCGCCTCACACTTATTGAGCTCCTACTGTGTGCAAAGCAGGGATCCAGTAGCTGGGTTGTGAGGACCATCCTGTGTTCACCCAGCCCTGGCCTGGCCTCTGTGTGCCGGGGACACACAAGTCGCTTAACCTTTCTGTTTCCTCACCTGTAGAATAGGTGCATAGCGTCGAGCTACCTTGACGGCCAGAGGAGAAATGTGTGCCACAGACTCAGCTCAGGGCCTGACTCCAGAGACAGCACAGGCCAGCGATCTCCGCCGCATTATTTGTGTGGTTATCCCATCTGATATTCGCGTCTCACAAAAACCCAGTGAGTCAAGTGTGCAGACTATAGAACTCATAACATATCCAACTGCCATGGGAAAGTGGATGCTTCAAGAGTGCCAGTTCCCGCAGTGGCCTTCCTCGCTGTCTCCCACGGGACAGCCACGTGCATTTGTGTCCCCCTGTCTGTCCCTTACCAGTATGCCTCTATGTCAGTACAGGGCACTGTTTCCTTTTGCTGGCATGGTTCTCTGTGTCCTGCTTCTTGTTTTCACTAGGCACTGCCTATGACTGTGCCATGTGTACCCGTCTGCCCTTGGCTCACTCGCCTCGCTGGGATTGGCATGTCATCCAGGAAGACTGGCATTTTAAGGCCCCACTCTTTTCTCTGCAGATTCTGCAGGTGTTTCTATCTGCTGCTCTTTGGGGGACTCTTATGACTTGTTTGTTGATTCAGAAGAGTCAGCTCCAAACATTCTCAGATGAATTCCCAATGTACCTGCCTAGAGGATTCTCTGGGGGAATGTTCTAGAAGGGGAATCGCTGGCATGTTAGCTGGTATGTTTGTTTAACTTCACAGGTCAGTTACAAATTGTTTCGCCCCGTGGCCGCACCTGCCTCTGTTCCCAGCAGTGTGTAGCGAGACACAGTCACTCGGGAATCAGACCCAAGTTGGTGAGACAGCAGAACTGTTACCAGGAGAGAGAGTGCAAAATGCAGTGTCCGTGTCCGTGTCCGTGTGTGTGTGTGTGTGTGTGTGTGCGCGTGTGTGCTCACGCACATGCATGTTGTGTGTCAAGGCTAGATGTTTCTATCAGGTGTCCTCATCTATCTCTCTCCACCTTGTTTTTTGAGACAAGGTTTCTCATTGAACCTGGGGCTTGTCAAGTACATTAGGCTAGCTGGTCAGCAAGACTCAGGATCACCTGTGTCTGCCTACCCAGTGCTGGGATCAAAAGCTCATGCTGCACATATGTGGGTTCTAGGAATCAACCTCAGGTTCTCGTGCCTGCATGCCAAGTATGTTACCAACTGAGCCATCTGTCCAGCCTGAAAATGTCTTCTCTGTGCTCTTGGGGTCCTCTTCCCCGGACATTATTAGCATATAACCCTACTTCGAAGTGACTGTGAACCTTTGCATTTCTCTTGTGAAATGCCTGTTCGCATCCAACCATGCACTCTGACACTAGCCTGGAGATTTTTCAGTCTCTCATCTCTATGTTCCTTGGGGCAAGAGGATCTGTTCATTTCCTTACACAGTGTGGACAATCAGAAACAATCATGTTGTCATTTAGTCAGATTTTTTTTGATCTCTTCTTGCCCTGGTTTGTATTTTCAGTGCTTTGGGAAAGCAGTCTTTTTCTGCCCAAGGTCATAAATATAGTCTATAATCTCCTCTAAAATATTTAAAGGTTTGCAATTCACATTCAAATCGCTATCCATCTGGAATTGATTTGGGAGGGGTTCTTGGTTAGATTCTGGGTGTCCTGGGTGGACAACCCATCATTTCTGGGCGGTTTATCCTTCCCCAGTGTTCTGCAGGGACTCTGGCCCGGACACCTTGCCATCTTCCAGTGGCCCTGTTATTGAATGGAGTGCCCCAGGGCTCACAGAGTCTTGTTCTCTAAAATGTCAAGTCCTCTGCACTGTTCCCCGGCTGCGTCCTGGATATTTCTTCCCTGACTTATAAATTTTATAATCAGTTTTTCAGGTTCCTAGAAATTACACTATTGAAATTTTAATTGGAATTTTATGGGTCTGGAGAAGTATTGAAGGAAGATTGTCATCTTGCAGGAACAGATCTTCCTGTCTGTGACTGATCACAGCCTCTCTACATTCAGAACTCGAGCATCTTGCAATAAATGTTCTGAACATTTTAATTATCTGTGTTATCTGTTAATATGGCCAACTATCATTGACAGCTTTTCCTTATTGATGGATGCCTAAATTTGTGGAATAAGCCAAACTCAGTCAGGAGGCACAGACTTTTGTAGCAAGACAACCATTTAGCGGTTTCAAAGTGGTGATTTCTGCAGTAGTGGACCTAGGCAGTCCCTGAACTAGACTCTTTCTTGTATCATCCTTTTACTTAAAGATTCATTTTGTATTTATGTGTAATCATGTGTGTCTGTGTGGGGGTATGTGTACATGTGAATGCAGTGCCAAAGAGTCCAGAAGAGGGTGTCGAGTCTCCTGGAGTTAGAGTTAGAGGCAGTTGTGAACCTCCTGACCTGGGTGCTGGGAACTAAATTCAAATCTTCTGGAAGAGCAGCATTCTTAACTGCTGAGCCATCTCCCGAGACTGCTCTTGTAATATTTTTATTTGGGTTTTGATATCAGGCTTATTGTCTCTTACAGAATGCACTGAGGGGGGGCCTCACTGTTTTCCAGTTTCTCAAAGTTTGGAATGATATATTGCCTGACACACGGAACATTGTAGAAGACATCAGCGGAACAATCTAATTGTAGCCTTTTTCTTTTGGGATCATTTTAAACTTCTAATTCAATTATTTTAAACTAGCATAAAGGGCTAGGGAGATGGTAAGTCAGTAAAATACTTGCTGTGCAAGCAGGAGGACCTGAGTTGGATTCCCAGAACCTGTGTCAAAAACATTGGGCGTGATGGTGCATGCTTATAATTCTAGTGTTGGGAGAGGGAGACAGGAGGAACCGTAGGGCTCTCTGGCCAGCCTGCCTAGCCTAATCAGTGATCCAGAGTCCTGGTGACAGACTCTGTCTCAAGAATCAATGTGGAAAGTAATTAAGACACCCGAGGTTGACCTCTGGTCTACACACACACACACACACAGAAGAAAAACATTAGTATAAGGCTATACAGTCTTTCTGCTTCTTTTTTTTATTTGCTTCTTTGTGTCAGAAGGGGCACAGAGGCACACACATGCCATGGCACGCATGTGAAGGTCTTAGAAGAACTTGGAGGGAGGGTTGGTTATCTCCTTCCACCATGTGGGTGCTGAGGATCAAATCAGATCTTTAGACTTGATGGCAAGCTCCTTTACCCTCTGAGCTATCCCACCAGCCCTTCCTGCTTCTTGTATCATTTTTAGTAAATTATAACTTTTAAACCATGTCCGTTTAATCAAAGTTTCAAAGTATCAGCATATACTCATGTATTATAATGTCTTGTGTTCTTACTGTCCTCCATTGAATTTCCTAGCATCCCTTTAAAGTATCATGGATTTGGAGATGAAGACAAAAAGGGCTCAGGGAGGTCAGGTCACCCATCCAGGCCATATCGCCAAGAAGAAGCAGAGTCGGGACTTAGAACAAGGTGTTTCTGGTGATTCTGGGAATAGGACTTCACACATGCCCTCTGCCACTGAGCCACACGCAGACCCCCAAAGGAGGAGCCATTTCTAAAATGCAAGTCCACATCATCGCTGCTGCGTGGGGCATGAAGAATGGGTTGGATTGGGGTAGGTGTGGATGGGAAGGTGGGGAGTTCACAGGAATGCAGCAGCAAATTCAAGGCTCTGCAGGTGGGTGAGTGGGAGCAACATGCAGACTTTAGTAGACGGGGAACGGGGAGACGCGATGGTCAGACACGAGTGTGTTCACAGCATCAGGAGACACCAACCTCGTCCCTGGGAGCCCGAGCATCTGGTTGGAGATGAAACCTACCAGCTGAGTCTTTTGATTCTACACAGCTAGAAATCATGAGTAAGTGGGAGGGGCTCTTCAGTGCTGGTCTTCCAAAGCTTCCCTTTCCCTTGGTGTTTCCCTGGGAGCAGCAGTGGGCAGGTGGGATCAGTGGCAGGTGATACCCTCCAGGGTCACAGTCCTGGATGCAGACCTTGGCTATTCAGACACTTATAGCTGTTGGCTTGTGATGTCTGAGACCCATGACCTCATTCTGGAACTCCTCCGGTGACCAGGGCCTGTGATCTTTTTACCTGCTTCAACCCTTCTTGTCCCTTCAGCCTCAGCTCTCTGTTCTTCTTGCCTTAGGTCTCGGTTTGCTGCCCGTCTTATTCCTGCCCTGGCCACTCTTGAGCAGCCCACTCTTCTTCCACCAAGCCGTCAGGCAGCTGGTGGTCTGGCTGCTTTCACAGCTTAGCCTGCTGACTGCACAACTGTGGTTACCTCGGAGTCTTTGCTGCCCTTACTGCGGGCTCTATCATGCCTGACGCTTCTTCCTTTGTGTTACAGCTCGGTCCACACCATGAAAAGTAGGCTTGAAAAGATCACTCAAGGAGGCTGGAGAGGTGACTTAGCAGTCAAGAGCACTGGTGACTCTTGCAGAGGACCCAGGTTTGGTTCCCAGCACCCACATGGCGGCTATCAACTGTGCATAAATCCAGTTCCAGGGAATCTGATGCTCTCTTCTGGCCTCTTCAGGCATTATAAGACCTGGGTGCACTTATATACATATGGGCAAAACACTCATAAACATAAAATAAACGATTATTTTAAAAAAGAAAAGACCACTCAAGAAAAGTCTTTTATTGGGGCTCAACACCAGGATAGGTGGAACCTGTGACTGAGGATGTGGGATCCAGATATGATCAGCCCTGAAAGGCTGCTGTCACTAAAGAAAATAAGCTGTGTCCAGTTAAGAAGCTCAGTGACCGGGAAGTCCTAGAGCATGCTTTCAGAAACCAACCTCCACGTTAGCAGGTTGTTTATACTGAAGAAGAAAACAGACCAGGGGAGAGACTGGGTAGCCCCCAGCACCTGTCAGCTCTTTTTCCCCCATCCCTGGGCTAAGTGTTGGTGGAATACGCCAGGTGTAATCCCAAGATTCAAGAGGCAGAGGCAGGAGTATCACTGAGGCTAGCCTGTGCTTCATAGTGAATTCCAGGCAAGGAACAAGGGCCAATGAGAAGCGAGCTGAGCACAGGAAGGGGGAGGAGTTTCATGCAGTACTCGCGTCACTTAACAATGAAGTTAAGTGGAGCATGGTAGCACATGCTTTGATTCCAGCACCGGAAAGCAGAAGCTCAACGTCAAGGCTAGCCAGGTCTACATATACATAGCAGTTTCAGGCCAGCTGCGGCTACAGGGAGACCCTGTCTTAAAATAAAAAGAATGCAGTTCAGACTCCTAGTCAGCACACAGCTCAAACGACTCAGCCCTGAGCATCTTGCATAAGAGCTGAGTGCTCTTCCGCTTGCTTTAAAATCTGGCTGTGTGCCATATAAAGACACATACGCTAAAATTTTAACTTATGATATTAAATATCACGCAAGAAATGCCAGGGTGAAGCAGTCATCACTTTGAGTTCAAATCCATGAAAAAGCACTGTAGGTCACATTGAGACAGTGTGACGGTGTCCCTCATGAACACAGGCCAGAAAATCTCTCAAAAATGACGAGCTAATCAAACCAAGAATGCACAAAAACATCTACACCATGACCGTGGGAGAAGTTTTCCAGGCATACAAGGCTGGTTCGACATTCAGAACTCAGTGTAATCTACCAACCTCATATAGTCCAAAGAAGGAGCTCTATATGGGAACAGCATCAATGCAGAAAATACACTTGACAAAGTCCAGTGCCCAGTCACAACCGAACTTCAGAAAACTAGTAATAAGTAGGAACTTCTTCAACCTGATAAAGAGTGTCTATGGGAGGGAGGGGAAAATCCATGGCTAATGTCTCTAAAACTGAGAGACTGGATTGGTGCATTGTTCCAAGACTGGAAATAGAGCAAAAACAACAACAACAAAAACAAACAAAACCCCTGACATCATCCTGGTTATACAGTGATGCCACAAACAGAATAAAAGTGTGGATTAGCATGTGGCTCGGTGGTAGAGTGTTTGCCAGGCATGCTTGTTATCCCGGGTTTAATCTCTGGCCTTGAAAAAGAGTGTCTAGTATGAAAAAGAAAAAACAAACTGACTTTATTTGCAAATAACATGATTATTTGTAGAATTTCCTACAGAATCTCAAAAAGTGAAACAAAAACTCCTGACACTGGTAAGTTAGAACCCTGAGTCTCATGATACAGGGCAGTGCACAATAGTCAATTATTTTCCAGTATAGCGGCAATGAGCAATTGAAATTTAAAATCAGAAAAGTAATACCATTTCAATCATGCTGAAATGGAACTGCTTGGAAATAAATGTAACAAAATGTGCACAGTCTCTATTCAGAAAAAGTAATCAATACTGATTCAAGGAATCAACAAACCTTCCACAGCTGAAAAGTATAATATTTGATATGAAATTTTTGCTAAATAATATCAGCAAAAGACTAGATATTATAGAATAAACATGAGTATAATCTACAGAGCAGAATAAAAACTATTGAAAGATAAACATAGAGAGAAAATATGAATATTTTTAAAAGAGTAATTTGAGTTCAGTGACCTAATCAACCTCTAAGGGGACATGGCGCACAAGTAAATGGAATCCTAGGAACAGATTTATGGGAAGGACATTAAGAAACAGTGGTGATGAGGCTGGAGAGATGGCTCGGCAGTCAAGAGCACTGGGGCTCTTTCACAGGACTTGGGTTCAGTTCCTAGCACCCACATGGCAGCTAGCAACCATCCACAGTCCTGACATCTCTGCTGGTCTCTTGCTTCTCACAGCTGATTCTCCAGCTCCAGTTGACCAATAGCAATTGTCCAAGTAGAGCAAAGCTTTCACTCCAATGGTTCTGAACTCTTGTTAATCACAGTTGATTCTTTGGCCCTAGCCAGAAACCATGAAGGGCCCATTTCAAACAGGAGAACAATGATTCAGATAAAAGCATAAACCCCATCCCGAGAGAACACATGTGCTCAGTTCCCACCCCGAGAGAGAAGATGTGTGCTTGACTCTCACCCTGAGAGAACACAGGTACTCAGTTTTCACCTGAAGAAAACACACGTGATTAGTTCTCACCCAGAGAGAACATATATGCTCTGCTTCTACCCCAAGAGAATGTGTGTGCTCAGCTCCTCGCCTCCATGTCTACTATGTTTCACACAAAGAGAAAATCCCCAAACTGCGCTCTAACATGTGCTTGTGGGTCCAGAAGACTAGATGGAGAGTGGGAGAGAAAACATTAAATATACAGTGGCCATGAATTTCTCCAAATAAATCAAAGAAGTTCAGAAAACTTTAGGCAAGACACCACATGCACACACACACACACACACACACACACACTCACACATACACACACACATCATAGTACTGAAGAATAGATCAGAAAATCTTGAAAGCAGCCAGAGAAAAGGAAAACTACATACATAGGAACAAACATAAGCATTTTAAGACGAATTCTCACCAGAGACCCTGTGGCCTCAAACAAAGCAGAAGAAACAAACAAACAAACAAAAAAGACACTTCAAACCAAGAGTTCCATACCCTAAAGAACTGTTCAAAACCAAGGCCACATGGGGATTTTTATTTTTCAGATGGTCAAAAGTTGACTCGCACCACAAGACATTTTCAAGGAACTTTATGTACATGGACCTTGACACCCAAGGGAATGTTGGGGCTCCCACAGAAAGAAGAGCCTCAGGGATGCCGAGTTCAGACAGTCAGTTATCTAAAAGAAGAAAAAGACGGGCTGGAGAGATGGCTCAGTGGTAAGAGTCCTGGCCGCTCTTGAGAGCTCTTCCATTCCCAGAACCCATATCAGGGAGCTCACAACTGTCTGCAGAGCCAACTGCCGAGGATCTGACATCCAGTTTGGCCTCCTCAGGCACATACACACACACATGGCAGACACTCCCCTCCCCCGAGGGTCTCCCAGGCCCCAGCTGGCCTCCATCTCACAGAGATCTGGGATTAAAGGTGAGTTCCACCATATCCAACTCACACACACATTTTTTAAAAATAAAAATGGACTGAGTATGGTGGTCTATTCCTTTAATCCCAGCACACTGGAGACAAAAGCTGGCAAATGTCTGTGAGCTCTAGGCCAGCCTGATCTACATAATGAGTTCCAGGCCAGCTGAACCTAGTTAGAGTGAGACCATGTCTCAACACCCTCCCCCTAAGAAAACTAAAATAAAAACTTTTGAGGTTAGAGAAGCCTGAATGAGTGAAGAGATACGAAGTTCATGGATGGGCAGACATTGTATTGTTATGACAAGCCTCTTAAGATATGTCAATAGAGGGCTGGAGAGATGGCTCATGGCTCAGAAGTTAAGAGTACTGGCTGTTCTTGCAAAGGACCTGGGTTCAGTTACCAGCACCCACATGGCAGCTAACAACCGTCCTTAACTCCAATTCCAGATGATCTGATGCCCTCTGCTGTTGTTCTTGGGCATTATATAACACGGGTGCACTCACATACATGCAGGCAATACACTCATACACATAAATTAAAAATTATAAATGAAATATTTTAAAGATTTGTCTATAGATTCAACACAATACCAACAAAAATGCCAGCAACCTGTTTTTACGAGACTGACAAATTAATTCTAAAATTGACGTGAAAAAAAAAAGGACTCAAAAGAGTCAAAACAGTCTTGAAAGAGCAAGATCAAACTTCTCCCAGGTGAATGCAAGACTTACTGTCCCTGTACGGGAGACCGATGGGGACAAGTCTCTGTGGTGGTTGCCTGAGTCCTGAATTTGTGTTCTAGATAGAGTGGGGCGGAGGATGCCCGCCATGTCCTCTGAGGTCAAGGTTCATGAGAACAAAGTGAGACAGGCAACTCTGCAACATCATTGTGCATTGGTCAGGCACACCAATGAGAGCCCAGAGTTGTTCCTGTCATGGAGTCCTGGATGCATCTCTGCTGCCTTCTGCTCTCTTCTGGCTGTCCATCCCTGTCTCCACTCAGGATGTCCCACCAGCATGTTGCCAGGCCACAGGGGGAAGAGGCTCAGGCAATAGACAAGGCAGCAGAGGAGTCACACGACACTTCTGCTCAATAGTCCTCCGATTCAGAGCGGGGTACAGATGAAACTCAGGCTGAGCAGATTTCCTATGGGAAAAGCCACAGAGCCAGGTATGACACTAGGTCTGCTTCAGAGCCCACAGCACTCACAACACCTCAAGCCTAGAGGACCTCAGCTGTGACGTCATCACCCACGGAGTGCCTCTAGCCTCTGCACTAACAGGCACATGATATTGCACAACGTCATCCCCCTACACCTCCCTTCCTTTGTACCACAGCATCATCCCAGGAAGGAGGAGCCGCCACACTTTACAGATGAGGGGACCTATGCTAAAGGCAGGAAGAGACTCCTGAGTCATGGCTGGGGGTTGGTAGCATAGCTGGGATTTGATCTCAGGGCTGTGTGACGTCACCCACAGGCAGGAGTGGTGGTGACCATTCTGGACAGCCTTGCCAGCCCATGGCCTGTGGCAGGCCAGTGACATTGCTGCTGGCCAGGAAACGCTGTCCCTCAGGAAGACACAGTGACTGGCACTAGCATTTCAGACTCAGGTGGAGAGAAAAGTGCTCAGACCTCACCTGACAGGTTCCCAGAATCTGGGGCTCTGGAGGGACGAACCAGGTAGAGAAGAAAAGCCTAGAGTTGCAGGCAGAATCCACCAAGTGGATCCCCAGTACAATGTGGACTGATATGATCTCACAGCTTTGCTGGGAAAAGAAGCAAACAGCCAGTCCAGGGGCTGGGGGCGGGGGCTTGACAGACGACTTCGTGGTTTAGCGTGGACGCTCCCTAGAGAAGAGGTGTGGCTCTCGTGTCTCCCGTCCTGTGCTGTTTTCCCCTCCCGCCAGGCCAGTCAGCTCCTTCTTTGGTGAGTTGGAGGGTCCCCAACCTGGCTGACTCCATCGTCATCACCATCACCATCACCATCACCATCATCATCAACATCACCATCATCATCACCATCATCATCATCAACATCACCATCATCATCATCATCACCATCACCATCATCATCACCATCATCACCATCAACATTACCATCATCATCACCATCATCATCACCATCACCATCATCATCATCACCATCACCATCAACGTCATCACCATTACCATCATCATCATCACCATCATCATCATCATCATCACCATCACCATCATCATCACCATCATCACCATCAACATTACCATCATCATCATCATCACCATCAACATCACCATCATCATCACCATCATCACCATCACCAACATCATCACCATCACCATCATCATCACCATCATCACCATCAACATTACCATCACCATCATCATCACCATCACCATCACCATCATCAACATTACCATCATCATCATCATCACCATCATCATCACCAACATCATCACCATCATCACCACCACCATCACCATCACCATCATCATCACCATCATCACCATCACCAACATCATCACCATCACCATCATCACCATTATCATGACTGGATAAAACCTCCCTTCTAACACTCAGTCAGAGCTCACTTGAACTGTACGCTTTCTCCTCAAATAAGCTCACAAGACTGGCATTATCCCAGCCATTTTACACAAGAGGAAACTGAGGCTCAGAAAAACTAAACAATTCAGAGCTAGTCAGAGTCAGAGTGGAGATTTGAACTGAGGTCTGCCTGGCTCAGAAGTTAGCACTGAAGCAAGGCTTTATGGATTGGGTCCACCCATCCCATTTTCCCAGAAAAGTTTTACATGAGCCCAGGGCTATATGTGTATAAAATAGGTGTATGCAAAGGAAACATTTACTGGTAGTAAATCAAAAGGAATTTTATCTTCAAACGGTCCTTTGGTATGTGTATAATTTTACATTTATTAAATGTGAAGGCAAATTTGCATAGTAATGAGTTGAATATGTGTGTTTATCTTTACAAAAAGAATTCCATCTTGGCTGAGTATCTGAGCTGTGGACGTAGAGTCTCTTCAGTGTCCTTCAGAGATGATGGATAACTTCAATGTTGAGACCACGGATTCACATAAATACATGGCACAACCCAGCAGAAGCATGCTTAGGGCCATTTCCAAAATCCTTGTAAATGTTTACTTGAGACAAGATCTCACTCTATAGCCCAGACTGGTCTAGAACTCACAATGTAGCCTAGATTGGTCTCAAAATCCCAGTGATCCTCCTGCCTCGGCCTTCTGGTTGTTGGGATTACAGGCATGAGCCACAACACCAGGCAGTTATTGGAAAGTGTGTCCTAGTTTCAAACCAAGAGCGATTTAACAGTTTGAACTCAGGTCAGTGATGCAAGAAGAAACTTTTAAAATCAGTCATTCTAACACAATACTATCCATGAATAACTACTGCCCTGAAGCTTACATGTCAAGGAATGACAGTAGGACAATAGTAACAATCTTTGTTTTCTGTATTTAAACAATCACATTTCCATATGAGCAGAAGATTTTGTACATATAGTAAAAACGCTGCAATTCGTACATGCAAGAATCTTGAATCTGAGCCGGTATTCCAGGTAGTGCTGCCTGGTGTCCTGTGAGATGACGGCATGTGCCGGGCAAAGCACACAAGGTGTGCTCAGAACAGAGACTACATGGAATAGGAGTGCAGCCCGGGCAAGCACTGCCAGAAACAATTTAGATTTGACTTGGGATTCCTTTCTAGCCATTGCGTGTTCTGGAACCTTTTATGGTTGCCAACTTTTCACAGCTCCCACATTCCGTCTCCTGACCCCACAGAGGGTTTAAGAGACTATGTGCTAATGAGTATTACTTGTGGCTTTTTAGGCCACATTAATGGAGACATGGAGCCCAGCAGAAGGAAGGTGCTGGTCCTGTTCAGCCAGGGAGGTTCAGGTCTGTGCGCCATTCTGAGGAACCACCTAAGAAGATAAGCTACATTTTGTCTCATATGCCTCTGGAATGAAAGGGTGGGCAAGCCAGGCCATCGGAATTAACTCCATAAAAATCTTAGAGCGCTCATATTCTGCTCCTCCCTCCAGCCACTGGAGCTAGAGGGGAGTGAAGAAAATACTGACGCCCCTGTTCTCAAAGTTCACACACACACATTCCTTTATTCTCTGGCTTACGGTGAGGTTCTACCAATGAATTCAAGCCCAAAATTCAATTACAACCCCCATTAACTTCAAACCCTGGACTGGTGGATGTCCTCACTCCACGGTCTGCCTTCCGTGTGTTTGGACAAGCTGGGCTGTAGCGGGGCCCTCATCACACCTGCTTTGGGGTGAGTGTTGGCTGTCTGGTGTGATTTCCTAAACACTACTCACTAGATGGAAAGACAGGGTGCTCAGGCAGAGCTCCCTATAGCACAGAGCTGACAACAGGCCTGATATGCAGAAAGCTCAAAGCCCAAATCACTTGCAGGTGACCCAATGCAACTTGACCCATTTCTGTCTTCTGATGAGGCTATGAGTGGCTGGCAGCAGGTTTTGGAATGCTGACACTTGTTGCTGACTTAACAGCATTAGTGGCTTTTGAGAAAATGTGAGATTTTGATGATTATGTTGATTTATTCTTGTCACTGTATATGTCTTTCTTTGCTTACTTTTCTGTGAGATAAGATCACACCACGTAGCCCAGGGTGGCTAGGAATCTGCAATTCTCCTGCCTCAGCTTCTTGAGTGCTGGGACTGCAGACATATACCACTATGCCTGACTTCCCTTCCCTCCCTTCTTTCCTTTCTATTTTTTTTTTACAGGATCTCATGTAGCCCAGACTGGCTTCAAATTTGCTATGTAGCAGAGAATGACCTTAAACTCCTAATCCTTCTGCCCCCATCTCTGAGGGCTGGGATTACAAGTATACAATGCCACATCTGGTTAATGTGGTGCTTGGGTCTGAGCACCGGGCTTGTGAGTGGTAGCTCTCTAGAGGAACAGAACAAATAGAATGTACGCATACGAAAAGGAAATTTATTAGACTGTCTTACACGGTGTGGTCTGACAATGGCTGTGCTACACTGGAGAGACAGTCCACGAGGCTGGATGTCTCGACAGTACCAATCTGGTGCAGGAGGCCTGGAGGATTCTTAGAGAGCTGCTGTCTACGTCGGAGGCCTGAAGAAACTAGTTCTCATATTGGTGAAGGAATCAGCAGTGGCAGTGGCAGAGTAGATGAACTGGCCAGCAGGAGTGAAGAGAAGCAGGCAGAAAGCAGTTTCCTTCTTCCGTGTTCATGTATCTGGGCAACCGTCCAAAGGCGGCACCCACATTCAGGGTGGGTTTTCCCGTCTCTGATAATCCGTTCAAGAAAATCCCCCGCAGGAATGCCCAGTGACTTGCCTGTTAGTTGATTCTAGATCTGGCAAAGTTGACCACCAAGATTAGCCAGCATACCATGCATGCCCTCTACCCGCTGAGTTCCACCCCATCTCCTGACTCTGTTTCACAATGCTATGGTTCTCGCCTTGAGGGCTGTTGATTCTGCCCTTGATCTCCTCTGTTGGTAGCTACAGGCCTCGCCCAGCTTCTCTCCCTGTCTGACTCTCAGGCCTCAGATGTAGCTTTTCCCTCCAGGTGGGCCGACCCCCACCCTCCTGGGCTCCCAGCACCCTCGTGCCCATGTCCCTGACACTGACACCTTGTCACTACTCTCTCAAGCAGCCTTGTCACGGCCTCAGATCTGTCCGCATCTTCCAAACTCTCTCCCCAACATGTTTCCACGTTGCTGGGAGACTTTCTCATGCTGCCACACACACGGAATGACAGACCCTTCGGAATGCTCAGAGTGTTCAGCCAGATTCAGCCCCTCCACAGCACAAGCACACATTTCCTGGAAGCGCCCTTGGAACGCAGTGGAGGCACCTGCTCCATTGGCTGAGTGTGGCTGTGCAATAGGGAGCCATGTTACACTAGCACACAAGTCACCGAATTGCTGTGTGGGCCCAGGGTGCTAAGAGGCAAGGTATCTCACAAGAGATGCTTTGCCTGCAATATTCTCCTGCAAAAGCAAAACAAAACAAACAACCCCTCCAAAAAGAAATGGTAGAGTACTTGCCTAATATGCACAGCTGTATGTAGCCCTGCCATAAATGTATGTGATAAATTCCTTGGAGAGAAACTAACAGAAGAGACTTGAGATGAATGATATTTGAGAGGATAATCAGGGAAGTTCTCTCTAAGAAGGTGACATTTGAAGGGAGACCTGAATAAGATGAGGGAACACCTCTTGCTGTTATTATCAGGATTCTGCAGTCAAGGACAATGGCAAGTGCAAAGGCCCTGGGGTTGGAATAAGGGTGGCATAGTAATGATGATGAGGACAAAGGAAACATGTTGATCAGATGGACATAAATACTCCCTTCCAACCTCAGAAGGGCAGTCATATGATCCAAAAGTTAGAATGACTCTATGGTATTCCAAGAAGCTAGGAAGATGGACAAGTCCTACAAAGAAGCTGGTTTCAGATACTAAGGCAACTCTTCCTGTCGGTTCTTTCTGCCTTCCTCACAGGGGTGGGTGGCACAGGTCACCCTTCAGGGCTACAAGCTATAGAAGGTACAGAATGGCCTTTGCGTTCAAACACATCGTGACTGAATCCCTCTGTGTGGCTCATCCTCTAAGCTGCTTCAGGCCACTTCAGTGTCTGAGTCTCAGTTTCACAATCTGTACAGTGGAATCAATATCCTCATTACTGCATTTTGCTGAAATCTCATGACACTAAGGCTCTAAAAAAGACAATGTGTCCCTCATACAAAGTAGGTGCTCAATAAAGGCTGTGATGGTGGCAGCGATGCAAGGCAGTGATGATGGTGGTGATGGAGATGATTATTATAATGATGGTGATGATGGTGGTGATGAAGATGGTGCTGATTGTGATGATGGTGGTGACAATGGTGGTGATTAGTGGTGGCCGTCATGATGGTGGTGATTTTGTGATGATAGTGATGGTGGTGGTGATGGTGAGTGCGGTGAATGTGGTGATGGTTGATAACCGTGGTGATGATCATCATGCTGATTGTCGTGGTGATGATGAAGATAAGATGCTGGGGTGATGGTGATGATGGTGATTATGATAGTGACTATGATGATGAGGATGACGGTGATGATGGGTTGGTGATGACGGGGATGATAGTCATGGTGATGATGATGAAGCTGATTATGATGATGATGATGATGGTGGTGGTGATTGTGACGATGGGTTAGTGATGATTGTGAGGCTGGTTGGTGATGATGGTGATGTGATCATGACTGTGATATTGATGGGTTGGTGATGATGATGATGATGATGATGATGACAATGACCATGACGGTGATTGTGCTGATGATGGATTAGTGACGATGGTAAGGATGGTAGATGATGATGTCGATGCTGATCATGGTGACAGTAATGATGAAAGGGTTAGTGATTAAGGTAATGGTAATGTGGTTGATAAGGAATGTCTTATTGTAGCTATTGACAGCAGTTGTAGAAGAAAAGGTTCAAGCATTAAGAGGAGGAGGGCGGACCAAGGAGACTGCTGCTGTGTCTCTCAGATCTGAAATCCGGTGATACAAGGTGGCCCACCGCCGTCAGGCACGACTAACTTTCTACTGACGCATCCCTGCTCCATTGCCTCCATCCCCGGAAGGCTTCTGTTCAGTTGGAGCAAAAGAGCTCCATGGGGCTCAGCTATTAGTCCAGAGAGCTCTGGCCATCTTGACCTGGACTGTTACCTGCCTCACTTTGGGCAGTTCTGGACACCAAAGAGCAGCTGAATTTGGGGAGGAAGGATGTTAAGGCTCTCGACATTGCTGACATCTGCTAAAGTGCATGTTCTACCCCTTGGATCCTAGGCCAGGTCATGTTCCAAGGTTCTTGGAGTCATGAGGACCCCGAATTCCTCTCTGTTACATCAAAAGAGATTATTTTTAGTATTTTATTATTCAAAAGTTTTTATGTGCATGAGTATATTGCTGTATGTATGTAAATGCACCCATGTCAAGCAATGTCTGTCGAGGTAAGAAGAGGGAGTTGGTCTCCCATGGAACTAGAGTTACAGACAGTTGTTAACCACAATGTAGGTACTGAGAATCAAATCCAGGTCCTCTGCAAGAGCAGCCAGTGTTCTTAACCACTGAGCCTTCTTTCCAGCCCCAAGACGGATTGTTTTTAAATTATCTTAATATCCCTCTGGAATCTTCTTCTATCTTGCCTGTGGAAAATAAACTGAACTACTTAGAATCCAAAAGACAGTGTCTTAAATAAATTAAAATTGTAACCTTCCTTCATGTAACAAAACTGCAGGAATTGGAACCCCAGGGCATCCATGGGAATAGCATGCACAATTGGGTGAACATACCAGACTCCCGTTTTGCTTTGGCTCTGTCATTCACAACACGAGTTCATCTTAATGTCTTACAGACATAAGGTGGCTGCTGGAGCATTACCAGTCACAGCCACCATCAGACGGGAAGAATAAAGAAGCCAGAGGAGATGCTCTGTCTGCCCGAGGTCCTGCTGGAGAGCTTTCTTACAAGCCATCCCACCTCTTCATTGCTCATCCTCCCCTGGTCATCAGCAGGAGGGCGTGAGAAAGATGTCTTAGCAGGACAGACAGACCCAACATAGAGAGAATGGAGAGGAATTGGCAGCCTGTGCATCAACCAGAGCCAGAGAGCTTGAGTATGGACCAAAAGATCAAAGCTCAACCCTACTGCTTAATCCTGAAGCTCCTTTAGGGTGAAAACTGAAAAGAGATTCTTTCCTAGTTGCGTCTGTTTAAAAATGTAAAATAACATATCAGTAGCAGATGCTCATTGCAAAAACAATAATAAAAGAAAAGCAGGAGAAGAATGCTAATCCCGCTCCACACCAGATAACAACTGCTGGTATTTTTGTCTAAGTCCTTCTGAGTTTCATTAGCCCCACGTGTATTTAAACGGAAGTTGAAATGTTCCTTTTATCTGGCCTTATAAGTTGTTTTTCTCCCGTCTTTAATTTGCAATCATTTTTCTAACATAAATTATCTTTGAAAACTCCATTTTAAATAACGTCCATTGTTCAAGCACCGTGTGGCAACTTGATATTCCTGCAGAGCCATTTTCCATCCAGAACTGATTTAGTATACCCGCCATGGCTAGGCAGGGAGGCAGCCTTAGCGTGGGCTGGCACCGTGACCCGGTAAGGACCAGGGCTGAGCGGAGATATTTGTGGCCACCTTTGGTTTCTTCCTTATGATTGCCAAGCTCGTCGAGCCAGCCACCGAGGATATTTGCAAAACGCTTGATGCATCTCATGAAACTGTCCTCCTGGAAAGCTACTGTGGGTTCCTGTAGGCAGCAAGAAGGTTCCCAAAGGCTACCAGAGGCCACCCAGCTCCCTGAGCATCAGGCATTTTTTCTGGACTTTCTACTACAGTCTCTTCTCCCACGGCTTCCTGGGGGAACAGAGCAGAAAAAGATACCAGAGACTGGGAATATAGCTCAGTTGGCTCCAGCATACACACATACATGCATACATACATACGTACGTACATACATAAGCTAGAGACATGCATGGCTCAGCAATTAGAGCACTAGCTGCTCTTTCAAAGGACCCAAGTTCAGGTTCAGTTCTCAGCACCTACATGGTGGCTTGTAACTCTAGTTCCAGGGGTTCCAGTGCCCTCTTCTTGCATCAGTGGGCATTGCACAACACAGGTGCACTTACATACACATAGGTAAAAAATAAACAAAGACATTTTTAAACTCAGCATGATCTCTGACCCATTAAGATGAACTTACAACAAATCATTTACCTATTGTGACCTTGGGTTGCTCTGCTGGGCAGAGTGGAGATGAGGTTGGCTGTTTGAAATCAGCCTCCAGCTGATCAGACAGCATTGTGTCTGGTCAGAGGAAGGTGGACCTTCCTGGGTCGGGAGACAGGGAATCTTGGAGCTCCAGGAATTATACCAAGACCCCAGGCTGTTTGCAGAGTGGAGCCAGCAGCATGTCCTGTCTCAGTCTCTGTGGGACAGACCTAGCTTGGTGGACGTGGTCAGGGTATCCCACAATGCTTCAGCCAAAGTCTTCCTCGAGGTCACAGCCAACTCCAGGCTGGGCTGGGGCAGAGTGCCTGCTCCCAAAGTGTACTGTGTGGGTCACTCCAAAGGGCTGCTTAGAGTCGACAGCGACATCCCCAGAGTAGACAATGGAAGAGAAACTCGTGGGAGAGCAGCACTGGCTTTTGCTGGCTTTTTGTAATGTAATCTTTGGAAGGTCACTCTGGTCCCCTTTGCCTCATTGACAAGGATTTAATCAGGAAAGGGGAGCCATTCAGAAAGGAAGCAGTTCTAAGGAGCTGGGAACATGGAGCGCCTTCAGGGCTGCCTGACACACTGCAAGAGGGAGTGAGAAGGGATGGGTCAGGTGGTTCCCTGGACAGACCAAACTCTCACCCTGGGCATGTCTGGAAAGCTGAGTGATTGCTGCTGTAGTTTGCAAAGTCAGAAAATCCAGAGACCAGGTCAGAGAGGTGGCCAAATAAACCCTTTCCTCCCCAAGTTACTCTTGGTCAGAGCTGTTCATCACAGCAACAGAAAGAAAGCTAGAATACTGCGCAAGAAAAACCAGTGGCCAAATTACACCAGGTCCTGGATGCCACCCACAGAGTCCTCCCAGGTTGCAGTCGAACTGTCTCGGGCAGGAGCTTGAAATGGTCAGGTTTTTCTTTGGGAAGCCTACTCTTGTAGTTTCCTCTGGTGAAGAGGGAATGGAGTGAGGCTCCTAAGACACAGAAATCATACATGAAACTTACAAGAGTCAAGAAGCATCTCCTCAAAGTTGTATAAGCAGCAAATCATCACAGGGAAGGAAGACACTGGTCAGAGGAGCTGCCTGCAAATTGCACAGGAAGACACTGTTCAGAGGAGCTGCCTGCAAGTTGCGCAGCTTTCATAAGAAATGGCTCATACTAGGGCCGACTGCACAGAGGTGCAGCTGACTCGGCCACTCATGCTCCTGTGAGTGACGCTAGTAAACTCACTTTGTCCAGTTTCTCCAATTTCTTTCCACATTTATCAATATCAAAGCCTCTCATACTGAAAATTCATATATTTTATGATTTGCAGCTATGAGAATAGTCTTCCTTTTTCCTCAGTTTTATTTAACCATTATTGTTTGGCTAGCAGTTGAATTTTATACTTTCATTTATATCCGGTGACTTTGTCAAATTCTGTCATCACTAATTATTTTGGGTAGGTTTCTTAGAATCCTTTATAGAAGTAATCACAATCATTATTTCTGAAGAACAAGACTGCTAATCCTGTCAGGTTTTATTAAGTTGGATAGAAACCCCAGGAAAGGGGACTGGAGAGAGGCCCAGTGGTTAAGAGCACTGACTGCTCTTGCAGAGGACCCGAGTTCAGTTCTCAGCACTCACATGGCGGCTAACAACCATCTGTAATTCCAGTTCCAGGGGATTTGACTCCCTCTGCTGGACTCCACAGGCATTGCACAACACCAGTGCACACTCAGACACATAAATAAAGACTATTTTTTAAAAGGAACTTCAGGGAATCACTTACTAGATGTGATCTGAGTGGACACACTGGTCCTTCATTACCGGGGATGACGTCAGCTGCAGTTTTCCTGTGGAGCGAGATTCCCTCTCTCCTCACAGTGCTGGATTTTTATCATGAATGAGCCCTGGATTTTGTCAAATGAATTTTCATCATTAATAACAACAATCACATCATTTTTCCCCTTTATTCTGTTGATGGGGTGAATGAATGTGATTGATTTGCAAAGACTGAAACAATCTTGAGTTTTTTAGATAAAATCCATTTGTTCATAATATATCACCCTTTTCGATATATTTTTCTGCATTAAATTTGTGAATGTTTGCTAACCATTTGAGCATTGATATTCTTTTTTAAAATTGATTTGAATGTGTGCAGGTACTTGTGTGTGTCCTTTCAGGTACATGTGTGTATGTGCATGTCTACAGGTGCATGTCTATGTACAGGTGCATGTGTACAAGTTTGTGTGGAACTTCATGTGTGTGTGCGCGTGTCTATGTGTGTAGGTATGTGTGCACGTGCATGTTTATGTGCAGGTATATGTGTGCACATGTGTGTTTAGATGTTTGTGTGTGCATGTGCGTGTGTGCAACTACGTAACTGTGTGCGGGTACATGAGTGTGTGTCCACAGGTGTGACTTGTGCAGGTACATATGTGTGCACAGATGGGTGCACATACAGGTACATGTGTGTATAGGTGCAGGTGTATATGTGCTAGTGAGTGTGTGTACAGATGTGTGCAGGTGCATGTGTGTCTGTGTGCTGGTGCAGGTGTATGTTCAGGTATGTGTGTGTAGGTGCATGTGTGATATAGGACTGTGTGTGTACAGGTGCATGTTAGTGCAGGTGTGTGCATTCAGGTGTGTGTTTAGGGGCATGTGTGGTACAGAGCCATGTGGACACAGGTACATGAGTGTGCAAGTGTGTGCAGGTATATGTGTGTATGTACAGGTGTATGTATAGGTGTGGATGTTCAGGTGAGTGTGTTCAAGTACTTGCATACGTATGGGTGTGTGCAGATACATGTGTGCTGTGCATGCATGTGTGTATAGGTACGTTTGTGTGTACATTTATGTGCAGATGCATGTGCATACAGGCGCATGTGTGTGTACAGGTGCATGCGTGTGTGCAGATGCCCACCATCGCACCCAGCTTTCTGTATGTGTGCTGGGGATCACACTTAGCACTCTCTTCAGCCTCTGTGTGTCCGTAAACAACCAGTACTGGTTTCTGTTTTTCCTTCCAGTGACTGTCAGGGTTTCAAGCCATGGGTTATAGGGGTTTAGGAAGAGTTCCCTTTTCTACAACCTGAAAGAATGTGCACAATGTTAATATTATCTTCTGCAAACATTGAATGGAATTCAACAGTGAAATCATTCGAACATGTAGCTTTCATCATGGGAGAGTTCTTCATTACAAACTCAGTCTTCTTTAGTAGACACCCAGATACCGGATTCTCTTCTGATGGTTTCTATATGTTGTGTTTTTCAAGAAATTTACTCACATCATTTAAATATTTGAGTGTATTTCCATAAAAACATTATAATATTATCTTATGACTATTATCAGTTCTTCTATTAAAGCCTTTACTATCAAATGCCTATAACTTCAGAGCTCAGGAGCTGATGCAGAAGAATCGCCATGAGTTTCAGTCCTGCCTGGGCTCAGACAAACAAAACAATAAAATGAAACAAAACAGCAGCAACAAAGACTGAGTGGTTTCAGTGACATGCGTGCTCAGGTCCCCAGCGCTGGAAAATGCTTGCTGTCACCTTTCCTTGTGACTGCTCTTCAGTGACGGGCTTATCCATGGGGGTAGGGGCGGCTTATTAGCTCTCAGAGAATCATTTCAAGCTTTCGAGCTTATTGATATTCTCCATCGCTTTTCTGCTGCTATGATATTGGTTTCTATTCTTTCTCTAACTTCTTGAGACACTTAGATCATTGATTTTGAACTTTTTCAAAGTTCTAATTATAAGCATTTTAGCCTCGGTAATTCACTCTCGGGACTCTTAGCTGCAGCACACAAATTTTGACGTGTAAAGTTTTTATTATCCTTCCACTCAAACTGTTCTCTAATCTTGCTTGTGCTTTCTTCACTGATCCCTTGGTTATTTAGATGTGTGTTGTTTAATTTCCAAATACTATGAGCTTTCAGAGGCATTCTTCTCATGGATTTCTAATTTCATTCCATTGAAATCAACTAAAACTCTGTATGGTCTCTATGCTTTTAAACATTTTCATGTGTTTTATAGCCTAGCACATGATCTAAATTGGTGAATGTTCCATATGCATGGGAAAGATCCCCCCACATCTCTGAATGTCATAGGGTCTTCACACCTACTAAGACCAGAGCACAGTCTGGTGGGACAGAGCCGATTCCCATGCCGGTCAATCTTCCTCAGTCTGTCACTGCTACACAGTAGCCTTGTCTTCAAAGCCACATGACTAGAAAGCAAATTCTTTACTAACCTAAAAGAGTTAAAGACAGGACCCTGTGGGCACCTGGACATAGAGGCATGCAGATTTTCACAGCCAGGGGACACTTAGGTACACGTGTGTAATTAGGAACTAGGAAGCAATTAGTTCAGCCAAAACTCACAGACCATGGCTATACAGACATCCAGATGCACAGGCCGTGAGAGTCACAAAGGAGCAGATGTGACACAGCCAACTCAGACAGACACTCAGAGATGCCCAGACACATGGGCACAAGCTCAGCCACACCTGAACCCAGGTAGACCCCCTGGATCCAAAATAGTTGGCACAGACATACATATGCACATGCATAAACACACAAAATACAGCTATAGGAAATAGCAGAAACATAATATAGACACAAATACACTGAAAGACACAGACACGGACATCAAGAGAGACACAGGTCTGGAGTCAGAGAGAGACAGCTGATAGAAAACACTCTACAGACAGACCAGGGGCACAGGCTCACAGTCAGTCACAGAGCAGACACAGGCTGATGAGGGTGTGAGCATGCAGTAGGCATGTTCCTTATCACTCAGTCACGCCGACACTGGGCCTCATGTATAAATATGTGTACATCTACACAGACAGGACTCAATTACACACAGACCCAGGCTCCAGCCTAATTTTCTGCTCAACACGGTGATATCTCTAGAGACTGCAGCTCCCTGGGGAACAGTGACATCCACCACATCAGGCTGGGGCTGGTACACAGCCAGAGCTGTCTCGGCTACGCCCATACCTTGCAGTGTTTGTGGGGCAGTCACCCTGTTCCTGGGCTCCCCTAGATCACACTCTGAGGATGCTCTATGACTTGAGCTTCTGGGCTTGGGAGAGGACGTTCCTGTCACATTCACAGTCCCATATCGCCTCTTCCCCCAAGCCAGTGTTCTGCTGCCAGGGCCCTTAGCCATGCCTCCTGCAGCTGGCACCTCCATAGGCCCAACAGTTCAGTGTAAACCAACTGAATCACAGTGCGTTTGAGCGCTGTGTGTCCCAGATGCCGCTCCGTGCCTATGTATCGCCGAACCATCTCTCTGGTCACTACCCAAGAACACCTAGCTGCTTCTATTTAGTCACTCAACACCTGCTAGTTTAGAGCTTGGGGATCTTGTCTCATCCAACAGGATGCCCCATCAGGGATCTGAACTTAACACAGAACAGAAGGTCGGCATCAATCCTGGTGCACTGAAGGAGTGGATGTCAAGGCTTGCATGCTCACAGCCAGCCCAGCCCCATCAACCCAGATGCTGGGAGAGCAACTCAGGTATCTAGAACCAAACCGTACAAGGCCCTGGAGATGCTCAGGTGCTAACCATAAAGAACATACTCTGGTTTGTGAATGGTATTGTTCATTTTTCATTTTTCTATTATTCAGACACACTCTCTTCTCATCCTCTCTGAGAATAGAGGTTCCTGTTTTGGACACACTGCTAAACACCCAGTGATCTGCTTGCCCTTGTGGGTCCCTTAGAGTCAGGCTGTTAGGATGGGTGGAACCCTGTTAGACAACAGTACACAGGGTGGAAGTAATCAAGTGGTTAGAAATGCCCGGAAAACAGACTCAAGGTCTCTAGAACAGAGGTGGAACTCTGACTCAGGTGACAGATCTCCAGGGATGAAGCAAGCCCAGACACATAGGTGAGAAGGTGACTCTAGGCCTGGATCTAGCTTAAGTTCTGCTTCACAGGTCCCTTTTCATGACGGAGACAAGATTGTACTGCTTGTCAGTGTTGCGGGCCTGTCCAACCTTTGACATTGGGGTGTGACATCATTTACAAATATTTTGGGTCGCACAAATATGTTCTCGAATACAAGCACCCACTGACTGCAGGTTGGACACACCCGTTAGGCATGCAAAGTTTTAATACAGATAATAACAGAAAAAAAATAACATAAAGTAGCTAGGCACGGTTGGGTATGCCTGTAATCCCAGGCCTTTGGAGACTGAGCTAGGAGGATCACTTTGCATTCAAGGCTAGCCTGGTCTATACTGAGCTACACTGTAAGACCTTGTCTAAAAACCAAAGCATGCACAACTGGCCACTGGCCCGCAGGGACACCTCAAAAAGAGCATGTGGAGCAAGGGCCAGTTCCGCTTCCTTGTTCCTGTGTCATCACATGACTTTATAATTGGGATTTTTTTCTTCCCTCAAACCCAAAGCTTTTTAATAACAGATAAGATCCTCAGCTAACACTTCACCCTCTTGTGCACTCAACTTCAGCCCTTGCAGCAGACGTGGATTTGGTGTGGTCATGTGAGGTTCCTGGGGCCTTGCTAAAGTGCCTATATACCTCTTGGCCCTCCTGAGGATCAGTCTGGAGGATGGTGCCATGGCCCTTGGTGGACCGCAGGGTCAGCCGATCCAAGGTGCAAATTCCAAGCCTTGAGGACCCAGCTTTGGGCCAGGCTGCTCACATGCAGGGCTTGGGCAAGTCCTACCCACAAACATGGCTGCTTGTTCTAATAAGGAATCGCCATCTTCTGTATCATCTTCAACAGGGACAGAAGCGACTGGTTAGTGCTGTTCATAAACAGTCTTTTCGGTACAACTGGTTGAAGGCAAAGTTGGTTCGTCTGGTCAGAATCCTATAGATCTCGACCAACAGCCGCAGGTAGATGTCCTGGCTCTCTGGACCCTTATGTTGAAACTTTCAGTCCTGTTATGACAAATGTCAACTCCCATGATGGCACCTCCTATTCAGTCAGGTTCAGAAACAGTGGCAGGGAGAGGCTTCATAAAAGGGTCTTTTATCGGCCACACAAGAGCTCACTTTTCTCCTGCCCTGCCAGACATCTTTCCAAGCATTGGCTGTTGGCTTCCACGCAGCCCGTATACATACATGCACATAACCCCCATTCTCAGACCACACAGTGCTTTCTGACGGGATGCTGGGGAGGCGGCAGGCAAAGTGAGTGGTTCAGGCTTATGATGTCCTCCGTAAATTGATATTCGCAAGCTAAGAATCAGGGTTTTGGTATTTTAGATATAGATGGAGAAGACACAGTTTGGGCTCTGTTCTTTATGTAGATTACTTCGAACTTCTGATCCTCCTGCCTCCATCTCCAGAGTCCTGGGATTACGGGTATGTACCACCATTCCCAGTTTACGCAGTGCTGGGAATCGAACCCGGGGCCTTATTATATATGCTACACAAGCACTCTACCAACTGAGCTACATTCCCAGGCCAGACTTAGCTCTTTAGAAAGCTCATGTAAGTCTGTGCACTTGTGTACCCAGAATTCTCCTTGACACTGTTTTGCATGCATGGCTGCTCTGGGGTTGTCCATTTCCTGTGTGGGTATCATCTCCGATTCGTAGGTGAGAAACTGAGGCACAGAGAGCAGAACACAGAGAGAAAGGAATACAGGTTTTGAGGCAGATACAGCTGAATCCCAATCCCAGCTCTTCCACTCAGTGACCTTGGTCCCCACAGCCCTGTCTCTCTGCGGGGTACACTTGTATCTACCATGGGGCCAGAGCACTGTGTTCACTGGAGACTCAGTGGGAACTGGGATGGGAATTCGATTGACAAGCTGTTGCACAATAGGCCGTTGAGCAATGTAAGGAGTCACTTACCCAAAGACCCAGCGCAAAGATAGGGACCCATCCCCTGACCATAGATTTAGTGCATGTTCTAAGCATCAAGCTCTTGAACCACTCACCTAAAGAGGAGAGAACTCAAGAGAACCATAACTGGAGTGTTCATGCTGGACTCCCAAAGTTCTTCCTGTTGAACGTCAGAGTGAGACAGCTGCCTCCCTTCCCCGAGTCAACCTTTCGTAGAGTGTGGTACAGTGCAGCAGTGGCCCACTATGACTGGAGGATTTGCTTCTTTCGTTGAACTGAGCCTGGGCCCACCTCAGTGTCCTCCCAAATTGGTTCTTGACAACCTCCCCTCCTCAGAACCTGGGCCAGGGGAACGAGGCAGGATTCGCTGATGGCAGGGATGAGAAAACTTTTCTCCACCCAGGTCTGTGGAAAAGTCAAGCCAGCTGCCAGGCCAGACAATTCTGGATAATGGATGGCTGCTCTTTAATGCTGTCAGGGAGACGCGCCCCTCTTTAATCTGCTGCAGTGTCATTAGGAGAGAAAATGTTTGCTCCCCGAGCTCCTGCGGCCTTTAGAAACTGCAAGTTCACCACTAACAGCAAGGGCAGCTCCGGCCTTAAGCCTCCCCTGCCCAGTCCAGGTCAGGGTCTCAGGGAGAGGAGACTCTATAGGGCACTGGTCTGGACCCCAAGAGTTCTGGGTTTTGTTTCCAGGATTCTTCTGGAGAAACGATGGATTCAAGGGCAGAGGGAAGGCAGGAGAGAAGAATTTGTGGCTCTGGGCTAGGTGTTTATTGATACACCCGCTCCCTGCTCCAAATCAGGTTAGAGCATAGACCTGGGGGTATAGGCTGGTGATTCCTAGCCACCCCGTTAACCTCTCTGATCAGGGTTCCTCAAGGCAGGGCTGGAGGCCACCAAGCCCCAAGGTGCCAGAGTCTGTGCTTCTTACCAACAGACCATGGTGTCTTCCACGAGACAGGTGGCCTGTCCTGACCCCCAGGTTCCTGCATCCAAGCCTGTTCCCTGTTGGACCTCATGCAGCTAGTCAGGTGCAGGAGAGCAGGTGACCCAGATGAACTGACAGGGGAGGAGGTTCCTGATACTCACGACCCCGGGTGCCAGGCCATATGCCAGTCCCTCAACCACACTGTGGGGCTTGGTGTCACCCCAGTTCTCAGATGACACCACTGACATTCCAAAGGGGGAACAGTGACCTGTCTAGATTGAACCTAGATCGGTCCCATTCCAAAACCCCCAAAGTCTAACCTATGATCATGGCAGAGTGTGAGAGGGCATGGCCCACCATGGCCCCGCCCATATTCTTCCTCTGCTTCTGCACCTCCCTCCGTGCTGTCTGTCTTCCCTCCTCTACTCAAACCTGCCAGTCCAAGGCAGCCTCCTCCTGGAAGCCCTCCCTGATGCTGATAGTTGCCAGGGGACCCCAGCTTGGCCTCTCTCTGTTACACTTCCTGCACTGGGGCAGGTGTGCCTTCTGAGGCCCAGGTATGGCGAAGTGCATCTCACAACCACACCAGGTTAATCCATGTCTGCTGGGCATCTGTCAGACCTGGAGCCAGGCACTGTGGGCTGCAGATGGGTGGAGTAAACACCCTCTGGAACCTGCAGGTGCCTTTCTGTGCAGGAGAACCTGCAGTGCCAGGAGGGTTCATGTCTGATGTGAGAAAAGAGTAAACTGAGTCTAGGAAAGGGGAGAAAGCTGCACAGGGTCACACAGTGGGTCAGTGACTGGGGTTCAAAAGCAGGCAGGTCTCTACAACTACCCAGTTCCCCACATCTCCACTGCCTAGAGTTCCCCACCTCCACAAGCCCTAAACTGGGGACAGGATGGGCCCCTGGCCTGGAGCCCTTGCAGAGAAGGGGCTGAATGCGCAGTGGTTCGATGGGTCTTTACCACCCCAGAGACAGAGTTGTGCCTTTGTTGGCTCTCAGTTCAGCCTCGAACTGTGTCTCTACTTGGGGACTCGCGGTCCCTCCCTGCCTCTGGCCACCGTGTTCTTAACGTGTCCTCAGGGCCCCACCACAGATGGACAAACTGAAAGGTCTACACTGGCCCACCTTCCCCTCCTGGCTCCAGACGCTCCTCTTGCTTCCTGGGACAAGCCCTCGCCGGCCGTGTCTGGAAGGGAGATTAAAGCCCAGATGGTAGCTATGGGACTGTGTCATGTAGGCGAGGGCCTGGCCCAGGCACTGGAGAGTCACCTCTGGAAGCCGCTGAGGCGCTCGCAGCGTGAAGGGTGGGGCACAGGCACCTGTAGCTGGACATCAAGAGTTCTGCGCTCAGCCTGCACTCAGCCCCAAGTTCAGGAGGGGCTGCTGGTGAGGTCTATTTGTCCACAGGAGGACAGCCACTGACAGCCAGGTCCCCTCACGAACTCCTCCTAATACCTGCTCCCAACCTTACTTTCTGAGTCAGCCTCAGTGTGAAAGAAATAGACTGGGAGGAGAAAGTGGCACTCTGAATTGTGCCCACTGGAAGGTTCTTCCAAATCAGCTACTGTCACAGGGAGAGAAACTGAGGTGCACGGGGTCACACAGCGCTCTTGTATCAGAGTTGAAACAGTTGGCGTGGCATCCCTGTGAAATGGCATGCATATGTGTGTGGGTGCATGTGTGTGCGTATATTTTGGGGGCATGGGTGTATGAGAGTATGCATTCTTGTATATATGTGTATGTGTGTGTGCATGTGTATACCTTTGCATGTTGGAGGCATGGGTGTGTGTAAGCATGTGTGCCTATGTGTGTGCATGTGTATGCACGTGCATGTGGGGAACTTGGTTGTGGTATCATGCATGTGTGCAATGTATGTGTGCATGTTTGTGCATGCATGTGGGGGCATAGGTATCTGCATGTATAGGCACACATGTATGTGTATATGAGTGATAAGGTCTGTCCATGGCTGTTCTGTTAGTGACTTCTGAGCCCTCAGTTAAGCAACCTAGCAGAACAGCTGGTAAGTCTGTGGGAAGAGAGGATGGGGGGCAAGGCGCACAGTTTATCTTTCTTTATTTAGTTTTTAGATTACGGAAGGAAATTAAATTTGAGATGTTTGCGGGGAGGTAATTTTTCCCAATCACTCACCCTGCTCACGAATTCTGCAACTTGACTGCTTCTAATTGCATTAATTGGATGGTGGGGCTTGCGGGGGTTCTTTACTCTGGGAAAATCAGGCACAGAAAAGAGAGGGCAGCTGAGGCCCAGTGATTACGAAGGCACCTCCTCCTGCAGGCCAGGTTCAGGGAAGGAGGCACGGGTCCTGCCCAGCCTCCCCCACAGCCCTGTCGCCTCTCTCTGTCTCCCCCTGCATACCTCAGTGCTTGTCTCCCGTCCCTGCCCATCTCTTCTGATTTGGGATCCCGCATGTCTGCGGGGCAGGCAAGGGGAAGGGCACTATCTTCTCTCCCCAGACACTGGCAGCCATGCTGGACTCTTGGACCTAGCCTCCGCATCCTCTCATGAGCTCCAGCTCACCTGAACCACTAGGCCCCCTGAAAGTCTCCCATCATTCCCCTGGACCCCCACCCCACTCCGTCTACCAGATCAGCAGGGCTCTGAGGATCTGGTCACGGGGCCTCTCCAGCCACAGCCCCGGCACCATCTCACCCACCAGAGCAGCAGTCTGTGCAGACCTCTGCAGCTCTTCTCCCAGGTTCCGCCACCTGATCACCCCACTACACCACTCTGCGCTAAGGTCAAGGATGGCTGACGTGTGCTGAGCCAGTGACCCTAAGGTGACTGCCTACTGCGCAGGCAGGAAACCAGGTTCAGAGACAGAAGAGGGAGATGGCACAGCTGGAATTTAAAGCCAGGTCACCAGCATGATCTCACCGCTGTTGACCCCATCCTTCTCCCCAGGCAAGGATTCTTTCTCTGTGCCACAGGTTTTCCCCAAGACAAGCAGGTACCTCACAATTCTGAAAATTAACTGTTCTCCCACTGCATCGGGTCTGGGCTATGAATTCCATAGTCACCCCAGGAGACTAAACCTCAGAGCCCAGAAGATGGTCCATGATGAACCTTCTGCCAGGGTCTGCTTACCACAGGACAGGGGACAGTGCAGCCTTTCTGGCTTCTAACATCTCACAGCCCCACCCGTGCCTGCTACCCACCTCTGGATTGCATAGCCGTCACACCAATGCTTTACTGTCCTCAACACACCTACCCTTTCTGGAAACCTCTCCCACAGCTTGCAGCACAGCTGGCTGACAGCTTTCCACCCAGACCCCAGCTTAGCATGGTGTTCTGGGTACCAGAGGAAGGAGAGTACCCCAGCCCAGATGCCACAAGGGGTGGTGGCTGTTGTGTTTCTAGCCTTGGATTGGCACAGACGGGTGTCTGGAGGAAAGGATGGCTTTGTTCCTAAGGGCTCACTCAGCAGGGACTGCTTGATAACCACAAGGAAACTCCACTCATATCTGCATCCTCACGTCCCGCCTGCACACAGGACTGCTTGCTTGGGACACCACAGAATCCAGCTCCTCCTGTCTCTGTCCATCCGGTACTCACAGCCCTCCCTCCTCCCTGCATCTACCTTGCCGCACCCAATTCCTAGGCACCTCTTACACTCCTACACCTCAGTTCAGGCATCAGCAGGCAGCTACTCCTGACCCCAGGAATGACTAGGCTCCCTTCTCAGTGCCCACATACTCTGGACGTTCCCCATCTCCACAAGCTCTTCACATTTGGAGAAGTGATGTCCCATTCCACTCTCAATCCTCCCAAGCCAGGTGCTCCACAAGGGCAGGGATGGCCTCTGCAGCATCAGATCTTTCTAGAAGAGACACTTCTTTAGGTGTGGAGTCCTGGCTGCAACTTTCCTGGATGACAGGTGTGGGGCGAGATCCAGGGAGGCAGAGGAGGCATGGCTGGCATGCAGCACTTTCACTGGCCTCTCGACGTGGCCACAGACCTCCTCTACCTTCTAACCACTCTCCTCACACCTCAGGAGTGGCGGGATGGGGCAGATGGGAGAAAGTTCTAGAAACTCAAGATCTGGCACAGATGAGACTATGGGCATGGTGAACTGGCACTCTTCTGCTCCAACCCACCTTGCACATCTGGGAATAGGTACTTACAAAGGTAGATCTCCTTCAGGCAGGAAACCGATTTCAGCAGGCAACCTCTCGACCACACACGCAGTTGAGGTCACTTGAGTCAGTTCTGTCCTGTGGCCAGAGGGTGTGGTGGCTTGAACCCCGACCCTGGGGCTGCTCACTAATTCCTGTGCCTCAAGCTATATCCTCTGTGCTATTCTGTAAGAGTCAGTGCCAGTCTCCCATGCACATCCCTGGAGCTCCCCATCCCTGAGCCTGCCTGGTATCTGGTGCTTGGGAGACAGCAATGAAACAGGTGGACACAGATTCAGCATCCTGGTGCTGACATCTCATTGGGTGGGACAGACAAGCAACGGCAAGAAGGATGGAGGAGACATAGAATGGGGTAGACCCTGAGAGAGACAGGATAGGCAGGAGTGATTAAGTGGAATGTCCTCCGGGTCATCAAGTCCTGTCCTCTCCCATCATGTCCTGAATGTCCCCTCGATGCTCCTGCCTCCGTCCTGTCCCCTGACATCTGCCTCTGGTCATATCAGCTCCACACTTGACCCTTACATGAGTCACTGGCCTTGCCTGCCTGGCACACAGAGAGTAGTTTAGTGAGGTCTTCTGTTTCCCAGACAGAGAAGTGTACGAGCAGTCTCAGAGGTTCCAGATGCACAAGTGACACAGGACTCTCAAGCTGTCCTGTGGCCCTTAAGCTGTGTGTCACTGGCCTGCTTGTCTCTCCAGTTGACTGGAGCTCCTTAGTGCAGGGACTTTGCTCTCGCCTCTCTTCACTGTGGATGAGTAGATGTCTAGTTATTTCTTTAAAGCAATAGAGACGTGGCTTGAGAGTGTTGCCAGTCAGCTACCCAGGAGGGTCCTGGATAGGAACTGGGGTTACGTCAGGGAAATCTGTCAGCATTAGCACTGGTAGCCCTCGGACTTGGAGTGCCCACAAACTAGGGACTGTGTTGGCAGGACCAGAAGAAGCTCCCGGCCCTGAGAGCTTAGGTCCATTGCTTCAGAAGCTGGATATTGAGGACTCTAGCCACGCAGGCCAGGGGCTCACCACCAAAGCCTTAACCTCCGGGACCACTGCTCGACTGCCATTGTCATCCTTGGCTGTTGGCAGCAGTGAGCTGCAGCAAAGCAGCAGACAACAGCAGGCAGCAGCAGGACCCCAGGTCTGACCCTGTGGGAGAGAGTGCTTGCTGGTGAGGGATTTAGAGTATTTGATGGGGCTTTAGGTGAGGAATACAAGCTCTCTGGGTCCGCTCCTCGTGTGGGGATGAGAGTCCATGTTTGCTCCCTGTGGTTGGAATGTTTGCTTTTCCCTTTACTTCCTTCCTTTTCCATCTCTCCCCTCCTCCCTCCCTCCTTCCCTTCCCTCTCTTTCCTTCCCATTCTATGAGGATTTCAAGAGCCATTAGGTTAATCAGAAATAAAATAATACCAGAGTGGCTATCATTTTTTAAGTGGCATGTAAAAGACTTTCTAGTCCTGACAGTGTCCACTCCACTGAGCTTGGGCTCAGTCCTGCTGACATGAAATAAGTTGGGACTAATGACAGCCCAGTAGGTAGAGTATTTGACCAGCATGCAGAAAACCCTGGGTTGGAGCTCCAGTAACACATGTTCCACTACTAGGCATGGTAGTGCACACCTGTAATTCCAGCACTCTGGAGGTAGAGGCAGGAGGAAGTTCAAGGTCATCCTTGGCTGCATATGAGTCCAAGGCTGGCCTATGTGGGATCCTGTTTCAAAACAAAAAGAAGAAATAAAAAGGGATGGAAGGAAGGTTAATGTGTGCTAATGGAGCCAGAGTAAAGGCTGCTGGGAAACTTTTGCCCATCTCTTAGTGTTCAGCCTGCACGGCCCACATGGGCGCTCCCTGATTTACTTGTCAAGGTCAGGATCTTTCCATCTTCTCCCTCCTTTTTAAGCTTTTAAGATAATAACAAACATTTATTGGGCACTTACTGTATACCAGACACTATTATGAGGGTCACACATAAATTAATAAATTTAATTCTCAGCAAGTATCTTGGGATCTCAATTTACTAGATGGGGAACCAAGGGCCTAGAATGTTATCTCACCTGCTCCAAGCCTACGGCCAGATGTGCCAGGGAGATGACTCTAGCCCCATGGGCTTCTCCTGCACCTTAACAGATGCTTACAGTGGTCAGTGCTGACTTGAGTTTGCAGGGGTCAGTGATACGGCTACCTGCTGAATGCCTGCATCCTCCATCAGACTGTGAATCCTGTGGAGGCAGGACCCTGTCCGTCATCATCCGTGGTGGGTTCCCCAGCACTGAGTGTGGCACAGACAAGGGTTTGGGGTCTCCCTTCCCAGTGTGGTGGAAGCTACCCAGGCACAAGGGGCTCTGCAGAGTCGGTTGCTAAGCAATGCGGAGGCAACTCTCCTCCATCCCTTTTCCAGTTACCTCACTTTTTCCTCCCTCCTCCCTGACCTTCCTCATACTCTCTGCACCTCCTGACATCCCTCTCCTCCCCACCCTACCCCACCCAGGCACCCAGCTCTGCATTGCCCCCACTCCCTGATAATTAAATGCTTGAACATGCAGTTCCATTTGCATTTGCTCACAGCCCTCGGTGCCTTCGGCTGCGTGTTCATTAAGCGGCTCAGCGTAGAAGGGTGTAATGAACCGATTTCATTACAACTGTCAGGTCTGCCCAGCCTGGGGGTGATTATGCATTCACTGGGAAGAGAAAGCACCTTACCCCTCTATTCTCAGTACTTGGAGTTCCTGGATGGGCTGGCTTTGACTCGGAAAGCCTGTCTATCCTCAACTCTGTTTGTGGTACAGGGCAGGAAGACCAGTCAGAGTGCTATCTAGTCTGCATCTATGAAAGCCAGAAATTCCATTGGCTTGGATCAGGGTTCCCAAATCCCGTGGTTAGTTTTTACAAAGGGGTTCCACACTCTCTCTGTCCCAAGCACCGTCAGAAATGGGAACTGGCCTGCTTTAAGAGGACCACCCCTTTGTTCTGTGGGTGCCATTATAATGGCACAGAAATGCATTGAAAAGCATCATGGGAAAGTGTTCCAGGGAGCACTCATCCACCACATATTCCCTCTAAGATCCCATCTAAGTGGTGTCTGGGAAAGAGACAGTGAGTGTCAGCCATGCGGGGCTGGCCTGCACTCTGTGACTGGCCTGTGCTATCTCATTGACCACAGCCAGAGATGCATTGCTAACCCAAGATACTGTCTCTACTTTATGGATGAGACAAGTGAGACTCAGGAGACACCCTACCCGATCCAGGGCTACAGAGCCAGGGGTCAGTGGACTGGCACCTGAGCCCAGGTCTGCCCCTCAGAGCCCTCGTCACTGCCCTGCCCACCTCAGCATGTGGCGCTTCCATGATTTATTTTGTAAATATTAAAAATTGTCCCAATCTTCAAGTTCCATAGTGACAAGGCTCCCCTCCCCCTCCGGGGTTGACAGTACTTGAGTTGAGGCAGTGAGTGGGCATTGGGGAGGGGGCACATGACTCTTGGTATGACTAGATACCCACATGGGGTGGACCCTGTCTCAGGATCTGAGAAGGGAAAAGAGCTGAGCTGGTACCTAGTAGGGCAGCTCCCTGGGAGAGCCAGCCCTGGACTTCCTGTCCCCCATCCTTCGTGTCCCCAGAGATTCCCATAGAGGCTACAGGGAGGGGAGGCGAGGCACAGACCCCCATCAAGGCTCTTGACAGTGCCCACCCCATCATTTTTTATTTTTTATGTGTATGAGTGTATTGTCTGCATGTATGTAAGTGCACCCATGTCGTGCAATGCCCACGGAGGTCAGAAGAGTATGTTGGATCCCCTGGAATTGGAGTTAACGATAGTTGTTAGCAGCCACGTGGGTGCTGGGAATTGACTCGGATCCTCTGCAAGAGCAGCTAGTGCTCTTAACCGCCGAGCCATCTCTCCAGGCCTCACAATATTTTAGTTATTGTAGTTATCACCTCAGAGGTTGACTTCTTGCCAGAGACCGTTATAATGACATCAGTTCGGTGATGCTGGCACCTCCTCATTTCTCACACACGAAATCCACAGCACATCTGGAAATAAGATTAAAAGGGAGCACTCATGCAGGGAGACTCTGGGGAAAGGGGAGGGGAAAACTGGTCTGTGTGAAGATGGGTGTGCCCCCAGGAGTGTGTAATTGCAGCCAGCTGCTCTGTGTATGTGTGTGTGTGTGTGTGTGTGTGTATTTGCTGTAAACATGAATGGAGGTGTGCACATGATTCTGTGAACAGAGGTTCATTCACAGCAAGGGGGGAGGTGGAGATGAAGGCGATACAGGCGGCACCTTGTTGGGGCTGCGGCATAGGGAGGGAGGTGGGCAGCAGACACTAGGGCCAAGAGGCTGGATTTTATTATTTTGCTGTTGACAATAGGGAGCCATGGATAGTCTTTGAACAAGAGCAAGATTCATTCAAAGCATTAGGTGTTCATGATTAAGGTAGCTGGCGAGTCTGTATCCATAGCACAGGCTGAGACCCAGGAGAGCTGAACCTGCAGATGAATCCCAAAGGCCGCTTGCAGGGCCAGCTCCTCTTTCGTGAAACAAAAAGAGCTCAGGGCTTCAACTGATTAGATGAGGCTCACCCACACAGGACACGGTGTCTGCTTACTGAAACTTTGATTTACTGATTTACTGGTCTCTGGCAAGAAGTCAACCTCTCAGGGGATAACTACAATAACTAAAATATTGTGGGGCCTGGAGAGATGGCTCGGCAGTTAAGAGCACTAGATGCTCTTGCAGAGGACCCGGGTCAATTCCCAGCACCCACGTGGCTGCTAACAACTATCGTTAACTCCAGTTCCAGGGGATCCAACATACTCTTCTGATCTCCGTGGGTATTGCACGACATAGGTGCACTTACATACATGCAGGCAGTATACTCATACACATAAATCAGTTGGCCATAAAATTATCCATCAGTGGGTACTGACCATTAACGCGTGACGTAACACTAGGGAGCATGCACTGAGCAATCACTGTGAGGCTGGCTCTGTGCCCAGCACTTCAAATACTACATCTGGTTAACCCTCAAGCCTCCCTACTAAGTAAGTCTGTGGATGCCTCCCCTTCCCCAGGGCTCAGAGAGATTAAGTTGTTCCCTTCATATCACACAGATTGAAAGTGGGAGACTACAGGCTTGAACTGAAAGTGGCTGGTCCACAGCCCTAGTTACTGTCCACCAATAGGGTGGTAGTTGAACCCATGGCTGGAAACAGAGAGTTAGGATGACAAGCTGGGCAGGATGGAGAGAGCCTTGGAGAATCATCTCCAGGTGGAAGTGAGGAGAAGTCATGATAGACCGAGTCAGAAAAGAGATAGTGGCCGCGTCTGTGAGAGGAAGAGAAGACGGTTCTCACCCCCAGGGTCCTCCAATCTTCCCCGGCCTCCCCTCTCTGTGGCTCCATCCTGCCTGATTCTTGCCTCTGCAGCAATAAAACCAGAGATGGGACTAATTGTATGCATCTGAAAACTGCCTGATGGGGGTGCGGAGCCGGCTGCTACTTCATCCGTCTCCCATCCCAACACAGTGTCTGACACTTTTCATTTATTTTTCAATTCTTTTATCACCAGAAATGACGATTAAGTTCCCGGCATAAATGCGGCTTTACCAAACTGAATTATCATGGATGAGGAACTGCCGGATGTGCTGTTTGCTCAGGTTCCGGGCTTCAGCACCTCTGGTCTCCTGAGAAGCACCCAAGCAAGGCTGAGGGGAAAGCGGATTTAGTATCTCACAGTGGGGAGGAGGGACTGACCTCAGACCCTTCTGTCTCTGGTTTCTCTTCTATCCAGAGGAGCCTGAGAATAATAGACTCATTCCTCCTTATAAGGCTGGAAGGGTCTTCTCCTTTTGCAGATGGAGAAACTGAGGCCCAAAGAATGACAGCATGAGACCCAATCAGAGACAGATCTCAGCCAAGGAGAAATGTGGTTCTGATCTTCCAGGCTAATCTGCGGAGCCCCTCTCCCCCTCACCAAGAGCTGGCCAGCCTATAGGGCCAGATGTCAGCTGTTGCCAGTCCCGGGTGCTCTGCACAGCTGACTAGGGAGGGCCGGTGGGGAAGGGAAGCTGACGACAGCCAGGTCTGGACAGCAAGAGAAAACACCCAGCGCTAGAGACCAGCACGGCAGAGGCCCTCACGAAGGGGAGGCAACTTGTGTTTGTAAAACAACTAAAACTAATGGGGGCTTCTGGAAGAAGCGAGGGCCTGCTCCTCCTGACCCGTGGATGTCCTGTGGGCAAGTGGCTGCTTCCTCCACTGCCGCTTCTTCCTTCTGAGACGCGCGTCTGCTTGCAGCTCTTGCTGTACATCCTAGGTTGGTGTCTCCCCTTCTCTGAGTCTCTTTTCTCATAGTAAAATGGGCTCATGATGCTTCCAGGGGCAGAAATAAAGCAAGGAATGACAGTGTCCACTCACAGCTGGGAGACGCCAAGCACACTAGCGTAGACAGTTCAGGTCAAGGCCAGCACAGACTGGACATCATAGGTACTTAGGAGGAGAAATGGGCTAAGCTGGGGTCAGAGACAGAGGCTATGTTAGCCCAGGGAGATATAAGTCAACTTTTTAAATGGCAGGGGGCTCCCTGCTGGACAGTTCTCCAAGTGGCCTCGGGCTGGCCCACCTCTACCTCGTTTTAGCTCCAGGGTCTCAGGAATAACTTCAGTGTGTGCTGAGAATGACCAAGTCTGGGGAGGAGCTGCCTGGAACAGCCACCCTCTGCCCTGCTTCAGCCTGTTGCCCCGGGGCACCAAACATAGTCAGCCTGCTTTCAGGCTCCCTTGGCTGTGATGTTATCTGTACATGTTGAGACAGGCCTCTATCCACCTCGGGCAGTGTTCCAGAGCCTGGGCAGGTCACCTCATTGTGAACCCTGACCTGTCTGTGAAGACTACACGGCTTAGTGTAACTTTTGTCCTATTGCTGTGTTCCCCCAGACTCAGATACATGGTGACCAGGATGAACCTGCCTCACACTAAGTCTCTCCAGGGCTCCTCAGAGCAGGCCAGGAAACCACCACCAGCATCCTCCCCAGTCCCCTAGAGCAGCCATGAGCCTCAGTCTGTAGAGGGGAGAGCAACAGAAATCACAAGGGACTGGTGGAAACCCACTGTAGCTGAGGGAGGGACCCCAAACCAATGCAAGCACTGAGGAATGGGGAGATACTCAGTTTGTAAAGTGAGTGTTGTGTGGGCATAGGAACCTGAGTTCGGATGCCCAGCACCCTCACAATGGTGGGCATCTGTAATCCCAGTTCTGGCAAGGGCAGAGAAAGGAGAATCTCTGAGACTTGCTTGCCAGCCAGCTTAGCCAAAATGGTAAGCTCCAAGTTCAGTGAAAGATTCTGTCTCAAAAACCAAAGTGGAGAGTGACTAGAGAAGATATTTGATGTTAATCTCTGGCCACATACACACAGGGGCAAGCACACACCTCCACGTTGCACACACACATGAACACATATATACACACAAAGCAGTGGTCTGGGGAGGTGCAAGAGCACATAGTTATGACAGAGTAGGCACAAATCTTGAAGTCCACTCCCTGAAGACCCTGACACATCATACTTACAAGGGACTAAAGATTCAGCCCATTGTCAGAAGGCCACCACTCAGCACCCTCTCCAGGCTAGCCAGCCCCAGGTGAAAAGAACAGTGATGTTTTGGAAGGGGAGGTTTAATAGATGTACTGCCTATAATATTCAGTCCAAAGGGAAAACCCCAGGCAGAGATTTGAGGAGCTGACTCTGGAGACTGAGTTCTAGAAATCCAGAGCCCCAAAGCAAAGTACTATCTGAAAAATGCAAAGCCTGGGGCATACCAAGACTAACCATGGCAACAGATAGCCACTCAGCCCCACTCCTGACTGTACTCCCCGACTAAGGATCTAGCTGAAGAGGTCTGCAAGTCTCTAAGCATAAAACAAAAATTCACCTCAGTGTTTATTGTTCCATGAAAAATGCCAGCTTTCAATAAAATTATAAGGCAAAAACAAGAAAAATATACAAAAAAGAGCAATCACTGAAAGCTAGACTCAGAGACGATTTTGATGGCTGGACTGACAGGGCATTTAAATTCCTGTGGGAAGCACATCGGAGACTGTCCACAAGTGGAAGAGCAGTGACTAGCTTCAGCAAAAGAACTTACTCTTACAAAGCAACAAATGGAAATGCCAAGAAACAAAAACCCAATAAGGAGGATGAGAAGCCCCTTCCGCAGACTCTGGTCTAGACATGGGGTTGCTGGGAAAGCATCTGCTCACTAAAACCAAACCAAACAAAAAAACCTACTCAAACTGAAATCAGCAAGTGACAAATTAAAAAGATAGAACAGAGAATCCAAGAATGACTGAAAATTATCAAAGCCAATGACACACAGGCAACTTCCGTTCCAGAGATGGAAGAAACATTTGACAAAACAGTAACAAAAATTTCCTAAAATTAATGACAAATACCATTGGACAGGCCTAAGAAGCTTAGCAAATACAAGGTAATGTAAATGCTGAGAATAAGAAAATGAATAAATAAAAGAAAAATTTAAATATAGGCCAATAAATTCAAAGGGCTGAAAATAAGTGACAGAAAATACTGACGAATATTAAAGAAATAAGGTACATATACCAAGAAACAAAAACAAGAATAACAGAGGACTTCCTGTCTGAGAGCATGGGAACAAGCTGACAATGGAATGCTGCATTAAAGATTCTGGGAGAATAAATGTGTCAAATTCTATAGCCACCTGGAAATCTCCTTGAGAATTGATCACAAAATAAATGTTTTTTTCAGATCAGTAAAATTGAAGGCATTTACATCTAGCACTAGCACTCTGATTAAAAATTATTAAAGGATGGGACTTGTAGCTCAGTAATAGAGTGCTTGAGAAACATGTATGAGGCCCTAAATTCAATCCCTAGTTACAGCAAATAAAGGATTAAAAGACAGGATTGTGAGATGACTCGATGGATAAAAATGCTTGTTGCACAATCCTGGTGACTTGAGTTCAATACCTGGAGCCCACATGTAGTAGTTACTTATTGGTTGCTGTGATAAAACCCCACGACTAAGGAAATTTATAAAAGAAGGAGGTTATTAGGTTTACAGTTCCAGAGGGTTAAATGTCCATTATTGTGGGGAAGCAGGGCAGGAGGCAGCTGGAACAGAAAGCTGAAAGCTCACACCTTCAAGCATGCACAGGAAGAAGAGAGAGCAAGCGGGAAGTGGGGCAGGCTATGAACTCTCAAATCCTGTCCCCAGTGATATACTTCCTCCAGCAAGGTCACCCCTACTGAACCTCCCAAAACAGTATCACCAACTGGTCATGCATTCAAATACTTGGAGACTATGGGGCCATTTCATCCAAACCACAACACCACATGAAGATGGAAAGAGAGAAAAGATTCCATAGAGTTGTCCTCTAATCTCTACACACACATGCATACATACCAGTTATTCACACAAAATAACAGTACTCAATTGTATTAAAACAAGTTCTTCAGTCAAAATGTAGAAACTTAGGACTGCTAGAAATGCACATAAACTATTTTTTCTTCATTAATTTTTAATTGCTCTCCAGCATAATTGAGTGCCTGAAAACAGTCATAATATAGTATATGATTTCACTATGTTTGGAACTGAGATAAGCAACAATAATGCATCAGAGGGAGGCATGGAGAATACGTCATTGTCGAGTCAGTACAGTATTCACAAGGTGGCATGGTATTATTTGGAGGTATACTCAGATAAATTTAAACATGTGTTTTATATATACTGCGATAAGCACAAACGGGTACTCACAGAGAACAAAAGAAGAAAGAAAATGGAACCTTGAAAGTGCTGTTAACTCTAGAAAAGGTGGGGAAATAGGTAAAAGACACAACAAATGGGAAGATTGGAACATAGCTAAGACAGATTTCCAGACAGTAATGTCAGTCATCACCATAAATGTTATTGGACCAAGCACATTAGTTAAAAGACACAGAGTTTTCAGACTGAATATAAAAGCACAACTTAATTATATCCTGCCTGTAACAGACTCTATGAAGATATAAGAGAATCAAACATTAAAGGAACAGGAATCTGCTGGCAAACACTGAAAACTGGAGTTATTTATGTTCACATAGCATAAAATAGACTTGAGACAAGAAACATTATCAGATACAGATGGCATTACTTAATGATAAATGTAAAGAGTTAAGTGTAGATAGTAAAGGCACACAAATCCTAAATGTCTATGCACCCAACAACAAAGCTTCAAAGCTTCAAAACACCAAAGGAGAAACACAAGATTTGAAGAGAAGAAAAAAGAAAAATTTACAGTTATAGGTGGAAATGTCGACATGTCTCTTTCAGTAACTAGTACACTGACTAGACACAAAATCTATAATGACCCAAAGAATATTATCATCCAGTTTGACCAGACTGACTTCTATAGATCATCTCATTCATCAGGGGCAGTATATTTGTGAAATGAGGAGAAAGAGCATCCCCTAGTGGGTTCTTAGTCTCATTCATAAAAGAATTTAAGAGTGGACCCAAATGGAAGCTTTAGGACAGTTTTATTGGAATTTAAAGAAAAATCCTCAGGGCAGGTGAGCTGGGGATCTCAGCAGCTGCCTTGGGAAGGGGAATGGAGAGAGAAAAGCCATGAAACCATGCAGATTTAGAGCCTGCATGGAGGTCAGACATGTGGCTGACTGGCAGTCACATGGCTGGGAGAAGGAAGCTTTAGAGAAAAAGTAAAGAAATACAGGCTGCTGGAGCAGCCCGAAGCCTTAGAGAAAGCATGTTTAGAAGAGGGATATGAAGAAGAAAAGGAAAGATTGAACTTTTCTGAAGAATTCAGAAAAGTGGACAGACTTACAGAGAGCTACATGGCTGTGGCCAGAACCAGAAGCACTGCCCTGAGAGGTGGGATTCCAGGCAGGGGAAGTTTACTGTCTCACTAACACACTGTATATTCCTCTAATCTATTTAGTATAAGTTAAAGTGAACCCACCTTCCTAGGGGTGGTCCTATGATCAGGTGATTGGCCAGTGAAACTGGAAATACTATATCTATCTATCAACAGATAAACTAGAGAGTTTATAGTTCATCTTCTGGAGCTATCTGCTATCTAACATTCGTACTCTACATGGAACATTCATTAACATGAACCATATCCTGGAGAAATGACTGAGTAAAGCGCTTCCTGCACAAAACTGAGGATCTGAGTTCAGACCCCAGAATCCATGCAAAAGACAAGTTTCAAAGGAGCAGATTGTAATATATGAATTACATCTCAAAGAACTGAGTGTAAGCTATGGTAGTGTCTTGTGGTGTTTTCACTTCTTTAATCTGGAAACTATTCTCTATAATCTGGATGCTGAGTGTTCCCAGACGTTCATGTGTTGAAGGCTTGGTCCCTTGATTGCGCTTTTGAAAAACAGGATATCTTTAAGAAATGGGGCCTAATGGAGAGTCCTTAGGTCACTGGGTCATGCCCACAGAGGAATTCTGGGGTCCTTTCCTCTTTCTCCTTTGCTTCCTGGTCATGAGACAAGAATTTTGGTCCTCTACATGTCTCCCATAATTATCAGCCAGGACCCTTACCATCAGCACCTGCACCAGAAGCCTAAAAGCAATGGGTCTGTACATTCGTGACTTTGAACCTCCAAACCATGAGAGAAAATAAACCTGTTCTCTTAAAGGTTAATTATTTTTAAATTAGTTTGATTTTGTGATAGAAAATGAATATACTACCCTACAATTAAAAGATTATTTTTTAAAAAAATAGCTACAGTTTTAAGGGTAAAAATAATAAACTATGAATACACACTACAGATGAGTTATGTAATAAGTATGCGTATTGAAGATTACCTATGAAAAGAGGCTATTTGATGCTTTTATTTAGATGTGATTTCTACAGCACCAAGCAGATGAACAACTTCCTGGGTGGATGAGAAGTTAAGCAGCTCATAACCACTGGTAATTCTAGCTACAAGGGATCTGATGCCATTATCTGGGGCATCCACAGTCACACAGACAACCGCACACACACATGAGCATCCATAGTCACACAGACAAATGCATACACACACACATGTGCACACACACACACACACACACACACAAATAAAAATAAATCTTAAGGGATTTGACTCATATGTTAAGAAATTATTTTAAATTTATTTATTTGTATTTTATGTATATGAGTGTTTTGCCTACATATATGTATACCACATGTGTGCCTGGTGCCCATAGAAGCTAGAAGATGTTGTTGAATCCCCTGGAACTGTAATTACAACCAGTTGAGTGCAATGATCCACCATATAGGTACTAGGAACTATGGACTCTGTTTCTTTAGAGAACCCTGACTAATTCACCATCCTTTAAAGCACATATACTTTACCAAAAAGTCTAAAATAGTGACTACCTCCTGCTCGCTTGTTCTAACCAGCATAATGTCATCAGTCCAGTGGACCAATGTGACGTTTTGTGGAGGAGATAGGGAATCAAGATTCCTGCAAGCTAAATTATGAACCAGTACTGGAGGTACTTAAGTCCAGCAGCAATGGTGTACTGCTGGCCAGCAGCCGAAACAGACTGTCTCTAGAAAGACTTATGTGTAAGACAGAGGAAAAAGCATTTGCCAGATCAATAGCCTTATATCAGGTACCAAGAGGTGTGTTCATCTAACCAAACAAAGTACCACATCTAGAGCAGCAGCTGGACCACTTAGCTGCTTACAACAATCAACCATCATTCTCCAAGGTCCATCTGTCTTTTGTTCAGGCCAAATAGGAATAAAGTACAGATACAGGGAGAGCCAGCACCCTGAGTCTTTTGGGTCCAGGATGTGACACTAACCTCTAAAGGCTCTCCAAGACATTCGATGATTTCATTTAGATGCAATTTGTCTACAATAGCACCAGGCAAATGAATGGCTTCCTAAATGGGTGGGAAACAGAATGAGGGATGGACCGTTAAGAGTCAGGAGAAAGTGATTACATTTCACTGTCGTGACTGTGATCATAGCATAGCTGAAACCAAATCTGTCAGCTCTAAGGCTTCCATTTGGCCCTTTCCCACAATCATAGCCCTCACTTACAGGCCAGGGAGCCAATATGAGAGGCTTCCAAGTGTTAAGTGAACCTATCCCAGCTATGTTCTGGGACCAGAAAAATGACCACAGGGTGAGTTTAGGGACCCACATTGCTTTACCTTCACACTTCAACACAGTAGGCAAACTCACCTTGCCTTTGGTCCCTACCACTCTGGGGTCCAGTGAAACCCACTGCATTCAAATTGTTCAGCTGAGTGATAGCTCGGACTGTAAGGAATAATTGACCTATGGAGGGACGCAATGACAGGTCTGCAAAGGGACTGGAGCTCCCCTCACAAATCTCTCTCCTGAAGTTCTGGTGGTATCATCTGTCTTAGTTTACTTTCCTGTTTCTATGACAAGTTACCCTGACCAAAGCAGCTTAAGAGAAAGATGGTTTGTGTTAGCTTACAGTTCAAAGTAAGTTGAACACGGTGGGGCAGTCAAGGCAGTAGGAGCTTGAAGCAGCAGGTCACGTTGCATCCACAGACAGGCGCAGAGAGTGATCAGTGCGTGCTGCTGCTCAGCTCCCTTTCTCCATTTATACAATCCTGTCTAGGGAAGAGTGCCACCTGCAGTGCGCAGGTTTTCCCAGCTCAATGAACGCAATCAAGCTAATCCCCCACAGGCTTACCCAAAGGCCAGTTTTCCAGGAGACCTTAGACCCCATCAAGTTGAAGATGAACATTAATCATCACAGCACATCTTCTGGACCCTTCTGTATGGAGTAGTTCTTACTTGGGGAATCTCTTCCAGTATTCAGTCCCCCAGAGCCTTTGAATCCCCTCACCGACAGTAAACATGGGAGCATCAGGCATGGCCAGCTCATTCACAGGGGACCATCTCCCCATCCGTATTTCATCCAGTCAGTCCAATAAACCATCAGCACCATTTTAAACTCCATGAGTTCCAACATTAAACCCCTGGGCCCAGGTCAATAAATTCAGCCTCATCCAAGTTTATGTTCCTGACACCATTATCCTACACCCCTTAAAATCCACTCCCTACACATTTTCCAGACCTCTGCTTATGCAAATTAGAAAACTCAAGATGTTCCTTGGGCCTGTAGCACGCCTTCTCTGGGTCCCATTGAGTCCCTCACCTCTGGGCCTGCTGAGCCCCGAGTCTGGTTACAAGTCTAAAGATGAGTGGAAGGCCCTGAAGACCATCAGCATTCTATCATTTTGAATTGCATCTCAGAAGGTCTATTCCACCTTGGGGAGCTGAATGATGATGACACTGAGGGTGGGGAGGCCACATCTTCTGACATAATAGACTCATCAGAATTTAGGAATCCAATGTCACCAGTCTCATCAGGGTCCTCCCACACATCTCTATCCCAACCTAAGGGATCCTGATCTCTTCCCATCAGAGCCCTCTCTTTAACTGTAATAGCCTTCGAGACTGAAAGTTCAACTTGTGTTGTAAGGCAGCAAGGGCAGGAGAGGGCTTGTGTTGGTTTTTGGCAGGCTCAGCCCTGTGGCTCAGGAAGCGAGTGTCCCCTCAAGGGCACACTGCCAGGCCTGCAGGTTGTTATGCTCACGTGGAGCTGGGAAATGGACTCCCTGAGCTCATTCTTTTCCTTTATTACTCTGTTCAGCAACGCTGGGAGCAAGAAGCCAGCATCATTATATTTCTTAGTTTTCTAAAATTGTTCAAAGCATCAGACACAGAGTCAGTAAATCCTCACCCCTCACAAGTGGTGAACTAGGAAACTTCTGGAATGAAGAGCTACCCAGGCATGGAAACTTCTGGAATGAGAGCTACCCAGGAGGCTGATGTCCCTGGGGCTGTAGAGCAGTTAAAAAGCATATTAGGAGGCTAGAAAGATGGCTCCGTGGTTAATAGCACTGATTGCTCTTGCAGAGGACCTAGGTTTGGATCCTAACACCCACATGGTGACCAACAACTGTCCTTAACTTCAGTTCCAAGGAATCTGTTGTCCTCTTCTAGCCTTTCTGGGCATTGAAACAAGCAAGCAACCAACCAAACAGACAAACAAATAAATAAATAAAAATTTTAAGCATATTATCTTGATGTGGAGATGTGGCTCAGTTGGTAAAGTGCTTGCCTAACATGCACAGTGCCCTAAGTTCAAGTCCCAGCACTGCATCCACAGGGCATAGTAGTCCACACCTGTAATCCCAGGACCCTAGAGGCAGAGGCAAGAGAATCAGACATTCAAGTCCAACCTTGGCTACATAGTGAATCCAAGCCAGTCTGGATTATAGGAGACCCTTACAGAGAGAGATGGAGAGAGAGAGAGAGAGAGGATGAGTCTTCAGAGCCTCCACAGTTACATCTGACCTTGTGCCCTGCTCCTCTGCAGGCTGCAGGACCCTGAACAAGACCTTGCACATCTCTAGGCTTCAATTTCTCCATCTGAAGAATGGAGATAACAGCATCTTCTCTCTGTGAGTGGGGGTGAGAATTCAGACACTCGTTCTTGCAGATATGCTTGTGAAGGCTCTGGCACAAGTCATGCACAGATGTGTTCTGTCAGGCAGTAGCAAGCCAGGAGTCTCCAGGAACCTTCCAGATGGTGAAACTCTGGAATCACGGGAGGAGTGACTATTCTTACAACTACCAATTGATCTGGGTGTCCTTTCCGGAATCCCGCAGCAGATATCTACGGAACTCCTTCTGTAGAGATGGAACCTCTGTGCCCATGAAAGTGACAATTAGCCCCAGACTCACAGGACATTGTCACAGTTGTCCTTTCCACTTAGTGACAGTAGAAGAGATATGCTGTGGTCCTCTCTCTGCCACTATGAACAATTGGACTGCATGGCTTCCTCACTCCACTCTTGGTGAACTCGTAAGATGCATATTCCAGAGCAGTTTCTGTCCTGCCTGTTTCCCATCCTTCTTTTTTTTCCTTATGTGGCAGTCTCTCTTTTCATAGTTCTGTCTCAAGAAAGATCTACAGAGGACGGTGAATCTATAAAGTTCATACATTTCTAAGAAATTGTGGTTAAACTAGGCAACGTCGCATCATAAAATAGCGCGGAGCAGGGGCAAGCACACCCGACAATTTCACAGAGCAGGTTGAATTGTTTGATGTGTCTGTAAGTACCTGCTCCTAACTGGTGCTCACAGCTTCCTCTTCAAGCTGTGATGCTCTTGATAGGAATGCACGGCTGCCTGGCAACCAGGAGAGCTCTCCCTCCCATGCCTGTCTAAGTAGGCTGGGGAGGAAGCTGGGAGCCTCTTTTGAGTGTTACTATCTTGAACCCAGACCTCCTTTCTGCTGACTGAAGCATTAAGACTCTGTGGCCAAGTGCTGGTCTCAGTCTCTGACCAGGGCCTTGACATTGTGTCTGAGTCCTTCTCTCCAAAGGGCTACATGCTGTAGCCTCTTAGATTCTTCCCATAGCAGAAGACCTGGCGAGGGGACAGGATGAGTCTCATCACTCCCTCAGATCTGAACAAAACAGACCCCTGTCTTAGGCTCCCGTACCCCCAGGATTCCCGTCTTGTGTTCTTATCTGCACAGGACATGGAATCTTCATGGTCAAAGCCATGTGCCCATCTAGAATCTGGACCCTCTCCTCTCTTTGACTTCAGTTTAAGTGCCTAGGACCTGAGTTCGCTGTCCAAACGGCCTGGCTCCCCAGGGTATCTTGGGGAAAGGGTGAACACCCAACCCAGGTGGTGATGGAGAGCCAACCATTTAAAGAGGCTGTGACAGATGATGGATGTGTGTATCCAGATGTGGGGGGCCTCTCATCGTGTTATTTGGATCCAGGACAAGGAGGAGAAGCTGAAAGTCAAGGCTCAGGTGATTTCTCCTTGAGCTTCTGCCTCCCCAGATAGAACACTTGGGGTCTCATAATTTAAAAATCAAACCTGTCTTCCCCATCCGTTATAGAGTTGAAAGGATAGCAGAAAAGGACATGGTTTTATGGCGTAGTTTGATAGATTGATTTATAATTTTATATTTTTCAACAGATGGTATGTGGGCACCTATCCGTGTTCTTGTTCTGGGCCCTCTGAGGTCAAGGATAGCCCAGGTCACCTACTGTGTATGGTCTGCCCCAGGGGCCACTGGAGAAGAAACTGCCATCTGGCAAGTGACAGCAGCCACCTCTTCTTTCTGTTGTTAGGAATAGGACTGTCTGAAGGAGGAGCATCTGCTTTGGTCAAATAGTTGATGCTCCCCCATGGGACCAGCCACTGCCTATCCTGTCTGGGGATCATTTTTCTGGGCTGTGTACAGGCAAGCTCTGCCTCGGTGTGACCAGTCTGAGAAGAGCAGGGCCCTTTAAGGAGGTATTGCTCAGGAGGTGGCAGAGCCTGGTGGCAAGTCTCTAGGGTTCCATCTTCTTCCTGTGCTGTCTAAATGGTCTGCTCCTCATGCGCACCCTACAAAGCAGTATCTCTACTCTCCCATTTCCTTGGGTGATGAAACTAAGGCCCATGGAGGTAAAGACACCTATCCCAGGTCACATGGTGCCTTTAAGACCCCAGTTCCTTCAGAGTCATGGGCACAGCTACAGAGGCTAGGGATATGCACAGGGTCAGTCAAGGGACATTTCATTCCCTCCTCTGTCACCTAGTCTATGGTGTGGTACAGAGAGGAATAAGGAAGAAGGTGACCCAATCCCAAGGCCAGAATCCCCATGACCTCCTCAGTCTCCTTGCTTCCTCAGATGTCCTCGCAGTCTCCCATAATGCACTAGCCTCTGGGCCTGATTTCCCTCTGCTGATCTCATCTCAAGCTGGCATCTCTATGGCCTTAAAGTTGTAATCCCGGAGGAGGAGGGGCCACTCCCTCCGTGTGCTGTCTGTCAAGTCTTGGGGAAGATACTGATGGTTGAAACAAGCCATGTGTCCACCCCCAGGGGGATGCTCAGCTCTCCACTGGGATTGGTTCTTCCCCACAGAGAAGAGTACACGGATGGAGGTGAGAGGGGTCTGGACAGACTCCTAAGGTCCTCTCCCGACCTTTAGGTCCTATTCAGTCCATAGGATTCTGGGAGAATAAGTGTCTCCTGGGACTGGAGCTCCTGAGTTCGCAGAACCAAAGAGTAGTGTCCTTTAGCTGCGCTTCCCATGCAAAGGGCTCAGAGGGCAAGCCTCAGGGAGAAGCAGGAAACCTTTACAGTCAGCTGCCCCAGCTCTTGGCTTAGTAGTGAAACAGAAAGAAATTCCAGAAGGACTAGAGCCTGGAGCCAGCCCCTTACTACAATCCCCACGGCCTCTGGAGTAAGAAAGAGCCCAGAGGCTCTGGGCTGTATTCTCTGTCCTCCTCCTTAGTGGCAGCCAGAGTGAAAGCACAAGGTGAGGGGCGGGCCTTAAAGGTATTCATCATACAAGTAAATTTCAGGAAGATCCAATCAGCAGGGACCACTAGTCAGATGAGCCGATCAGATGAGTCCATTTGTTCAACCAAGCGCAAGTTGAGCTCAGTTGCGAACTCCTAAGAAACAGATGGGCTGTAAGGCTGGTTTCTCCAGGTGCCCAGAGACATTGGGCCTCTTGGTGTCTCCCCTAACAAGAGATATGTTCTACCCAACACCCAGGGGACAAAATGACCACTGAATGTGGGGGCTCCAGAGTTTTGGTGGCTCAAGGATAAGTTCTGTGTCTCCACAGTGTCAAACATGCTCTTTCTAGAGAAGTGGATAGTGTGGAATTAAATACATCCCTGCAGTGGGTTGTGGATTTCTGAGGGAATAGCCATGGTGATGGCCCTGAGGACCTTCCGCACGGTGGACCTTCTGACTTGGTTCATCATGTATTCATTATTCAGTATTTGGCCAGACTCCATTTTGCATACAAAAGTCTTGAGGACAAGGTACTCCTGCCCACTGAGATTTATTCTGGGGGTGTGGCAGGGATAACCGGACGAGAAAACAAGTGAGTACAGCATTTGAAACGGGAAGCTGCTATGGTTTGAATCAAATGCACCCATAGGCTCACCTGTTTGAACACCTGCTCCCCAGTTGGTGGTGCCATTTGGGAGGCTGTGGAAATTTTAGCAGGTAAGGTCTGGATAACAGAGGGTGATAGCCCAGCCTGTTCTCTGCTTCCTGCTCTATATCATGTGAGCAGTTGCCACCTTCCTCTCCCACAACCGAGAATGGAACTGCTCACACTGCCAGACCTTTCCCACCATGCTGAACTGAAACTCCCTGAAACCATGAGTCAAAATTTTTTCTCCCATAAGTTTCCTCTGTCAGGGATTTTGTCACAGAATGAGAAAAGTGACTAATGCCCCTATTGAAGGAACACATAGGCCATGTATGAAACATCAATGGGGGATGATTTGCAGGGAAAGCGTCAGTGCATTTAAACAGAGAGCAGAGGGTCAGGGAAGCTGGTCAGGCACGGAAAAAAGTGCCTTTCTGGTTGCAGGCACGGTCTGTGCAAAGGCCCTGAGGCAGGAGGGAGCGTGGGCATGCTGGGAACAGAGGCTCCTGTGTGGCTAAAGCAAGGACAAGATCAGGCAGGACCAACAGGTCTAATGGTTTACGAAAGACATAGGGGAAGTTTCAGCTGGGGTGTACGTGCTTAAAGCTGTGCCTGAAACATGGAAAGGGACTTGGGAGAGGGATGGAGGGGACAGTGTTTCAGGAACAGGAGGCGGCTGCAGAGGGCCGGGGTGAGAGTCAGAACATAGCCAGGACCTGCCAGGAACATGTGGGTGGGCAAGCACTGAGAGGACATGTCTGAGGGGAGGGTGGGCTTAGGTGGAACCTGCAGATGAGGAGGAGCTGGATGGGGGTCAAGCCATGTCAGGGTGAAAATGGGAAACCCAGTTAGGGTTACTCCTTCATTCATTCATCTATAATTCATTCATTCATTTAGTGAGACTCCTCTCCATCCATCCATCCATCCATCCATCCATCCATCCATTTATTTACTCATCTGCCAGAAGCACCCCGGCTTCTCCGAGTCTCTCCCTTCATTTGTGAAAGGGGGTTCACCTCACACAATAAGGTATATGCCATCTGCCACATCTCCTAACACACCCTCTCTGCTCTTTGCCAAACTCAGTGAGGCGTCAGGGTGCGGGAACATGCTATTCAAGATCCCACCGTGGCTCACAAAAGAATGGGCTGCGTCTAAACTAGAACTAACTGGAGATTGACCAGGGCTTCTAGGGCAGGCAGCTAACAGGCCACTGTGGGACCCCTCTCAGATGGTGAGGGAGGCAGTGGCCAGGGTCACTGAGACCTACAACATTCTTTCCACTTCCATGGCCCTCTGGGGGCTGGAGCACATTGTAATGTGAGCAGAGAGGGTTCCGGGGAAGGACAGAGATGGAAGCCTGCTCCCCTTTGCTTGTGAAGTGTCCCCCACAGGCTCATGTCCAGAGCACCTTGTCCTCAGTTTATGGATTTCTTTGAGAGACCGCGGAAATGTCAGGAGGCAGAGCCTAACTGAAGGAAGTAGGTCATAGGGAGTGTCTTTGAAGACTGTATCAGGTCTCTAGTCCTCTGAGTCTCTCTTTCTGCTTTCTGTCTGCCCAAAGCTAAGAATTTTTTCTTCTTCCCTTATCCCCCTTCCATAACGGTCTGCCACAGGCCTGGGCCAAGCAACTGTGGACTGAACCCTCTGAAACTGTGAGCCAAAAGAAATCTTCCCACCATTAATAGTTGTTCCACCAGCTGTTTTGGTCACAATAATGCAAAATGATTAACACAGAGGGACTTTGAACTATGAACAGCTGTGAACACACTGGGCTGTCACTTAGGCTCCCTGGAGAGAGATCCACCCCAGGAGCTCAACCTGAACCGCCCCCCTCCCAACTGGCACCAAGGTCACCCCTATGTCATGGAGAGGTCACTTACCTAATCCACTGCATTCAGGATTTTCATACTTTCAAATGGGCAGAGAACTCATAGGCTGCTGTGGGGAGGCCCCTGGGGAGGCCAGAGCCCAGGGTTCTAGTTAGTCTCTCCCACCTGCTGGCTTATCCAATGAACTTGGGCAAGTCACACCCTCCGGAATTGGTTTCCTTACACTGAAAAGGAAGACTCTCTGCCAGATGGTCCCTCAAAGCTCTCCAGTCAGGACACATCAAAGGTCTAGGAATATTGCCACACAAGGAATATTTTATGGTTTTGTTTTGTTTTAAATTATTTTGTATGTGTATCCGTGTTTTGCCTGCATATTTGTAAGTGCACCACGTGCATGCAATACCTGTGGAGGCCAGAAGAGGGCATCAGATTCCCTGGAGCTGGAGTTAGGAACAGTTGTGAGCTACCATGTGGGTGCTGAGAACTGAACCCAGGTCCTCTGAAAGAGCAGCCAGTGACTTAATCACTGAGCCATCTCTCTAGTGCCAGTGTTTTATTTTTAATGTCTGGGTTTTTTGTTTTTTTTTTTTAAAAAAAAAAACAACGTTTATTTTCTTAGTTATTTGCATGGGAGTGGGGTGTGCATGCCCTGGCCCAAGTGTAGTGGTCAGAGAGGAACAACTTACGGGAGTCAGATCTCCCCGTCTACCAGGTCTCCTCTCGGGATGGAACCCAGGGCATCAAGCTCAGTGGCGAGTGCCTTTACCTGCTGAGCCTTCTTGCTGGGCTGGTTGTAAAGTTTACTGAAGGCAAAGGAAATAAGGAAGAAGAAATAGGAATCAGAAAGGAAGGAAGAAGCGGAACAGAAGAACAGCGCCCATGGCGTGCAGCGGCTCCCACGGCAGTGTGGGGGTGGGGGTTAGGGATCAGGAGGCAGGGGAGTCAAGACAAGTGCTCATTTCGAGATCAAAGGTGGCCAGTCATAGCGAAGTGTTCAGCAGTAGAGCTAGTGATGGCAGACTTGGGAGGTGGGCACTCAGTCCCTAGGGGCAAAGGGACTGGCCCTCTGGGAGTTGAAGACTTGGCCTCCTTCCAGAGGGGGCCCCAAGCTGGGTCAGGAACAAGAACAATCCAGTGGCCTCAGTTTCCCTAGCACCAAAGAGGCAAAGGAGGCCGAACAAGTGACAAGCTGGGGCTGGATGCAGGACTTGGGAGGACAGAAGTCCAGAATTATCCTAGAGGAGAGAGGGAGCATTAGGAGGAGTTTTGAGTGAAACTGGTGACAACTGAGGGTAGTCCCTGAGCCCTGGTGACAGTGTCCAGCGGGCAGCTGCATGCTGGTGTCTGGCCTACAAGGCCCAGCAACTGTGTTGGTCCAGGAATAGATGTGGCAGGGCCAAGGGGAACCAGAACACCAGCCAGCTGGGGATAATAGTCTTGGGAGCAGAATGCATAAAGCCGTATGTAAAACTCAAGCATCAACATCCAGCACAGAGCCAGTGCTCAGTAAACGCTGGCATGATGCTGCCAGGCTGCTTGGGGACCTCTGCTCCTCACCGCCATCGATGTATGGCTCCTTGAAAGTTCCGCCAGGTCACTCCAGCACCTTCACACACAGCACAGCTGGGCCTGCAGTCAGGGAACAAATCTAAACAGGATGCACATTTTTACAGGCGGGAGGAGCCAGGGTGTGTCGGGTAACCATCTGGGAACAGAAGGTGACTTAAAGGAACCCTAAGTCCCTGTCCCCTCTTCTTAGACCTGGGCAGCCATGGACACCATGCAGATAGCTGTGGAGCCTTATAAGAAAAGGGAGCCATGGGCCCCGGCCACCTCCCACCTCTGGGTGGGGCCACTCTGGGGTTAGTGACTCTTCTTATTGCCCAGCAGCCACTGTACCTGACTCAGGCATTCTGCCAGTCTCCCGCCCACATGCCCTACAGAAGCCACTCTGCAAGCCCTGAGCTGCCTGGGCCCCAGCTCTGCTGACGAGAGGCCTCCGCACTGACAAGCTCTTTAGATAGTTTTAGTTGCACAGGAAGCTGTTCTGAGACTCGCTTTATCCTGATTCAGAAGTCTGGTGCTGTCTCCTGCTCTCTCTTCTCTCCCGCTCTAACCGTCTCTCCTCCTCCCTCCACCCAATATGTCAGCCCAATCTGTCCCCTCACAGAGGGACCATCAGGCAATATTTCAACACGTGTAACCAGCTTGCCTCCTCTGGTCTCTGTGCCAAGCAACTCGATGACCCCATCCTGGGAGTACCAGAGCCCTGCCGCTGTTTCTCAGGCTGCTTTGGCCATGGACTCTCTGGGTTGCAGTGGGAGCTGGCCCCAGTGCCAGTGTTTAGAGGTCAGGCCTTGATCCCCTTTCTCTTCACATAAAGAACAGCTGTGGCAGAGGAGACCAGGGAGGGTGGGGCAGGACTGCTGTGTTCAGTCTATGTCTGCAAGCATAGGAGCAGCCCAGAGGGGCCCACACTGGGCACTTGCAAATGGCAGGAGGTCTCAGTTCCTGTACGTGTCATTTCCAGGCTGTGGAGCTTACTGAGGCCCACCTCTCTGTGCCTCAGTTTCACCACCTGGAAAATGGGAGGATGGAATGGATGGCATGCAAAGCCTCTCCCCACAATGCCTGCATGTCATTGTCACCTTCAGCAAGTCAGGGGCGGTTTGATGCTCAGTTTCTAGGAGCAGTGCATCTTCTCAGCAAGCCATGACCTCCGAAAGATGGGGCAGAGCTTCTGCTGGCTCCTGTCCCCTGCTGACCCATGCCCAATGTGGGTCCTACAGGTTTGGTACAGCCTTTGAATGTGGTTCCTTTAGACTCCAGAGAGCAGAGTTGCCAGTATTTCAGGGGTGCTGAGGGTGGAGCTCGACAGATCAGAGTTATAACCACAAAGCTCACCAGTGGATGGGAGCGGAGGAGCCATCCCCAGACAGACATGGGACCAGGTCCACCCACTATCAAAGTTGAGCACGACTGGACTGCAGACCCCTACCCTGAGGATCCCACTTCACCCTGCTTTGCAGCTGAGAGAATCCGGGCCACAGGACCACGGGCAGGGGGACACCACAGAGAGGAAGATGAGATTGTACCCCCAGGAGACCCTCACCCCAGGGAGTGGGGACACTCCCACCCCCGTCCCCCTCATCTCTGAGCTCACAGGAAGTGATTAAACGTTCCACAGTTTTCTTTCACGTGCTTCAGTAAATGTCACCTATGAAACCAACAGGCATTTTCTGCACTTAATGCATGATAACTAGTCTCATAAATCCAAATTATCCCTGTAAATCTAAATTAAATGCCCAGGTTTAATGTATTCAGGATGCCTAATTAATAAAGTGCCGGCCACAACCGTCACTAACCTGCTCGCTCTGCGCTGACTCCCAGTTTTGAAGGAGGAGTCTCTGAGGTGAACGTGTGATTGGAGCCCAGGGCTTCCCGCCGCTGAGGGTCAAGGTTAAACCCAACCACATGGTTCGTGGGGTCCCCAGAGTCCATCCAGAACTTCACACTCTTTTCTGTTGGTCACTCCCTCCCCTCACAGCCCTCACAGGACCACAGGGACCTTCTTCAGTCCCACTGACGTGCCTTCTTCTCCTTTGTCCTGACAGTCTCTCCCCTCCCCGGTTCTACCTCCACATAGTGTTCAGAGTTGTAGCAGCCATTTGATAACCATGAGGCTACAAAACCTGAGGACAGGAAGTCACACATAAAGATGTCAGGGGAGAAAAGAACCTAGGTCTTGTCTGATGTCATGAACCCCTGACCCAGAGCCAAGCTGCATCTCCTTGCAGATAGAAAAAAAAGTCCCGATAACAACAGCTCTTAATTTTCAAGCCACAGTCAAGTTCCCAGATTTTGTGTTGTAGCTGAGCACAGCAGTAATCAAGAGAGTCAGAACTGAATTCAAATCCCCACAGACCATTTTAGTGACCTTGAGCCAGTCATTAGCCTGAGCAAACTGCCTACCTTCCTGAGTTTGGCTTCCAGCTCAATGGTCCCCAAGGGAAGAGGGCAGGCAGGCACTCCCGATTGGGATGGGGCTCTGCTACTGTGGTGGTTTGAATGAAAAATGGCCCCTATGGGCTCGGCTATTTGAACACTGGGCCAGTTGATGGTGCTGTTTGGAGACGGTCATGGAACTTTTAGGGGCTTTAGCCTTGCTGGAGGAAGTACGTCACATCACTGGGGGTGGGCTTTGAGAGTTCATAGTCTTGCCCACTTCCAGTCTCTCTCTCTCTCTGTTTCCTGTGCCTGCTTAAAGATGTAAGCGCTCAGATTTCTGCTCTGCCCATCTCCCGCCTTGCCTCCCCACCTTGGTGAACTCTTATCCCTCTGGAACTGTCGGCCCAATAACTCTTTCTTCTGTAAGTTGCCTTGGTCATGGCGCTTTATCACAGCAACAGAAAAGCAGTACGGGTGCACGATGAGAGTGCAGAGCACTTATCCAGGGCTGACTGTGTGCTCACAGCAGTCTAAGTGCTTGCGTGAACTGTGGGCCGATTCCTCTCCCACTCTAGTAAGATGAATGCCAATGTTAACGCACGCCGTTTTGCAGATGTGAGAACGAACCTGGTGACAAGAGGTTACGTCGGTTGTCCTGACACATCACTGGCAGGTGCCAGAGTTCTCCCTGCGATGCCAGTCTGGCATGTGGTGGATGACAGACTACCTTGGTGACTGTGCTTAAGACTCGGGCTTCCGGCCCACCTTCCCCCACTTTCAGGTAGTGAGGGGCCCCAAGGACACCAGGAATTCAGCAGACAGGGGTGGGGTTCCTGTGTCTAACCGCCAGCACCTCCCACACTCCTCAGCACAGCCTCTCCACCAGGCTCCTGACCCACAGGACTCAGAGCACTCACACCGAGGCACTTTCTTGACTCGCTCTGCTAATTCATTGTCACCCATGTTAACTTTTATTACTTATTGATTTTCTCCAGGCTCCCTTGCTCATCTCCATTTTTATCTGCTTAAAACGGTGGAAGCCATCAATGGGAGAAGCAGATCCCAGGTGGGGACCCATGCTAATGGGGACTGGTGCCTTCTGAAGTGGGTGGGAGAGGAGACTCACCCATCACTCTAACTATTGCCAATGAACTAGGAAGGTCCAAGGAGCGGGGTCCCCATCTGCTCCCACTGAAAGGGTTGGCAGGGACCTGGATATCTGCAAGCTGCTTGGTGAGGGCCCTGGGTCTGGAGCAAGGACAGGAATATCCTATCCTCTAGGGTGACCGGCATCCTGATGGGACATTAGGGTCAGGTCTGAGGTGTGGTCACACAGGGAGGACAGTGGTCTTGGAGGCGGGATTCAGGGGGAAAGACACCATAGTATGACTACTCAGTGCCTGGGTGCTATGGGGTGGCACCCCAATGTCTTTTACTCCCTGCCCCTACCCCCAAGGAGCAGCTAAAGAGCTTTTGCAAGGCTCTGCCTGATAGACAGTGAAGTTCGGATGTGAACCCAAGTCCCAGTCTGTCCCTAGCCTTCGTGTCACACTCCTGTGAGAAGCTATCTGGGGTCAGCATTTGAGGGCCCCGGGGAAGCTGCTGGGAGGCCGTGCCAATGGAGAGAGAAGCACTGTGCTGGGCTGGGGACCTGGGGCTACTTTTGGGGACACCACTTACTGCACAGGAGCCTGCACAAGTCCTTCACCCCATGAACCTGTTTTCTTCATATGAAAAGGGACAGAAAACAACTATTCCTTCCTGGGGCGTGTGGCAGAGGCCGGCAATGGGACACTTTGGGCTTGTAGAAAATTCTAGAATTTTCCCTCTGTACTAGTTTGCTTTCAATCACTGTGACAAAAAAATTCTGACCAATACCAACTTGGAGAGGAAAGGGTTTATTTGGCTTCTATCTCCCAGGTCACAGTTCATCACTGAGGGAGCCCAAGGTAGGAACTCAGGGCAGGAACCTGGAGCAGGAGCAGAAGCACAGACCATGGAGGAACACTGCTTAACGGCTCGCTCCCCTGGCCCATGCCCAGCCTGCTTTCTTATGCAATACCAGACCATCAACCCAAGGATGGTACTGCCCACGATGGGCTGGGCCCTCCCACATCATTCAACAGTCAAGAAAATGCCCTACAGACAAGACCACTGGCCACTCCAATGGAGGGTGTTCCCCAGCTGAGGCTCCCTCTACCCAGGTGCGTCAAGTTGACAACTAAAACTGTCCAGCGCACCCTCATAGGTCTATCAGGTCAGGAAGAAAGGAAGTCAAAGAAGCCTAGGTGAGGGAAGTTTCCATAGGACGGTTTAATGTCAGGGGTCACATGTACCAGAGAAGTCACAAGCTACAAGGACCGAGACATGTCCACAGATGCAAGGTTTTCTGTAACCTTGTCCAATCAGAAACCAGAGTATGGTATCCAGAAGGAATGTGGCAGTTGGTAGTTGGCTGGTCGAGGTGGCTCCTCCCATGGAAACGACCCTAGACGTCAGGGAGGTGAGGCTGCAGTCTGGATTTTTGCTTTTGTATTAAAGGTGGGAGGCATCTCATTACAGAGAAGACAGGATGCGGGAGGGGGAGGGGAGACACAGGGCTGGAGGTCCCCAGGTGCAGCAAGGCTGGCCTCTGAAGGACAGGTGTAGTCTCAATAACTGGGGTAAGGAGCTGGGCGTGCGGATCTAGGTGGCATCTGCTTGTAAGACAGCCATGATGGGCCACAGCCTGGTCTGTGTCCAGGATGTGGCCTCTGCAAGGCAGGGTCCCAAGGCTCCTGCTCTGAGGCACAGAACCTCTGTGTGCCTGGCTGGGTCTCCTCCTGGATCATGCCAGTTGCAAGACATGTCTCTCCTCCCAGGTAGCCCTGGGCATCTTGAATTCGCCCTTAGAGGACTTCTGTTAGGTTGTAAGGAAGGGCGCCCGCTCTGCCCTCCCTTTCACTCCCCCACATCTCCGTGGAAGTCGGCCCCAATTCCTGCAGAGCCCCAGAGCAGCAGGCTCCTCCGTGCCCACTCTCCGTCTTCCTGGGCTCCTTCCAGGCAGGGCAAACCTTGCTCACCTTCCTCCGATGTCCTTCGTTCTGATGACTGAAAGTGTCTTTCACACTCTGATTCCATCCGTCTAACCCTCACTGTTCTGCAGATGAACGAAAGAAGGCTCAGGGAGGTTAAGTGATGGCTACATGCCACACAGCTGGGAGAAGATTCGGGAAACAGGAGCTCCATCTGGGTGTGGTAGCTGGGCCCTGTGCTCTGTAAACAGATATATCTGGACGTGATATCGGCTGTTCCAACCAGCTGTGAAAGCACCAGGTCACAGGTCATCTGACAGTGAGGTGACACATGACAGACACTACCAGCAAGATCAGGGCATACAGTAAATGCTCATGTTAATGCGTCAAGTGCTGGCCTCGCCTGTGAGCTGGCCTCCCCTTGCCAGTCCATGCCCAGACTCTCCCTGTCCGCGACTCCATTTTGTTTCCTCCCCGGGCCCCCAGGCCATCCTCAGATCCCTCCTGGCTCCTCTGGCAGCAGGTGAGGGTAGACGGGGATGCTGGCGTTCACTCCAGGCTCAGATCCTCTCCCTTCCCACTGATAGACCCCATCAGAGTGCCTCAACCTCCTCATCCACGGAATGGGGAGATGCTCTGCAGCCAGTGAGCTTGTCAGGATCAGGTGTAACCATGGGGTGACAGAGCTCTGCCTCATGCTCTGGAAAGCCTGCTTTTGTTCCACGCCCTTCAAAAACTCAGGAAAATGTACTTTCCTTCCAATATCTCATGATCTTCCAAGCAGAGAGAAATCAAAATATAAAACCTGATCAGAGTTTGATGGTGGGCATACCTATAAGCCTAGCACCTAGGAAACTGAAGCAGAATTATCACGAGTTGGGGGCCAGCCTGGGCTACATAGTAAGACCCTGTCTCAAACAACAACAGTTGATCAGAAACAGGTGATGGAATGAGTCCTGGTAGAAACACCCAGTCGGCCTGTCTGTAGGAAGAGGCACCCAGCCCAGATGCAGACAGGAGTGAAAACAGACTGTGGCCTGGTGCTCTGTGCTGACAGAAGCCTAGGCCAGTTCTGGGTGGGGAATTTCAGCATGGAGGCAGGAGGGGGCAGGTCACTGGCTCCGCCTCAGCCAGCCCCATCCACCAGGCCCTTCACCATTTCCCAGGGACCCTGTATGTTTGTGGTTACAATTCTGAGCCCAGGAGGAAAGCGGGAAGTGATTCATTCTCTCACCCAGCCAATGTACACAAAGGCGCATTATTAATATTTACCCGGGGGCTTCTCCAAGGACCGCAACCACAGAGCATAGACGGAAGAGAAGAACAAACGCTCCATCAGGTCTGTCTCCTGCCTGCACTTGCAGCACAGGGGTCTGAGAGCATGCCACCTGGCCGGGCCCCAGAGCAAACAGAGGACTCGCCAGGCAAGATCTGACTTGCCTGAGCAAGATCAAGACGGAAGAGAGAATGGAATCTGGGGAGTGAAGGATAGAAAAGAGGCCAGGGCCCACCAAGCCCCAGACTTTCTCTGCAAATGGGGAAATAGACACTGCCATGACAGGTATGCCCCCAGCATCTGGCTAACAGTGGGCCCCATAGATAACATAGGCAGCCAGTGGGGGCACGGGCCTGTCCCACCACATTCCCCAGCATGCCTTGTAGGCGCGCTAGGGCCCCTTGCAGGGAGAGGCAGGCAGCTCTGGGCTAATGAAAACCAGGCCTGGAAGGGATCAGTTACTCTGCACAGGAAATAGTCTCTCTTCCATTCCTTTGTCAATTGGTTTACTGGGGCCAGGCATTGCCCTCCCCCATGACCCCCTCTGGGCTTAGTGACTCTACCCCCACCCCATCTGCAGCCCTTTGCATGTGGCTGCCAGGAGGTCCAGATGGCCGTCCCTACCTGGTGGGCGCATGCTGACGGCTTCTGTTATTCTGCTTGGTTAACTGCAGCTCCCAAGTTTCCCCTTTATGCCCAGCTCCGCACAGATTCCTGGCTGCCTCTGCCAGAGAGTTTATTAAAGACTTTATTAAATTGCTCTGCCCTGGCCTGCAAACTGTCTCTCTTGGCGATGAAAAAACACCGAGAACCAAAAAGGCGAGGTGAACTTTCTACATGCCACACAGCTAGCAAACAACAGGCCAGGGGCTTGTGAGTAACTCTCGTGGCTCTTGGACCCTCTGTGAACTTAGCTTCAAGGGAAGGGGATGAGGGTGTGGCGGACTGATACACAGGCCTGAAGGCAGAGAGCTAGATCAGGGCTACAGGCTGCTGCAGTTGACAGGAGTTTCAGAGGCAGGTGGGGACAGTGTGGCCACCCGGCTGAATGAAGACACAGGATCAATAGAAGACTTGAAGGGCTCACCTGGGATTCCCAGTCTTTGTCCTCATGAAGTCCAGGAGTGAATAAGAGGAGACAAGAACTAAGCAGACTCTGATTATGGAAAGGCAACGCATGGGAAACTTCAACACTCATTAAAGGGATTCTTAACCTGGGCAGGGCAATCAGGAAGGCTTCCTGGAGGAGAATAGGCTGTGGTTCTGACACCTGGCAAGAAGAGCTTTGCTGGCAATAAGGATTACTATGGGAGACAAAGGACTCGTGTTTGTGGTACTGATGCCAGAGCAGCTGGCCAACCTCCTTCCTAAAGCCAGACTTTAGTCATCGCTCTATTACACTCTAATGTGATATCAGTAAGAGCCTCCAGATCCCTGACCCTTTTTCCTTGTGTGTGTGCACATGTATGCATGTGTGTGTATATGTGTACATGCATGCACACATGTGTATGTGTCTACTTTGGGGCCTGAAAGGTGCTTGTAGACACTTAACCAAGGCAGTGCAAGGTTTCTGACCATGTGTGAGACTGAGTGGAGTTGAGCCTGGGGCAGCGGGGAGTGGGGCACAGGGTCCAGGCCCAGGTTGCCCAGCCTCTTGAGACCCCAGGTTCTCTGTTCAGTAGCAGCCTGGAGACTGGGGTCCAGGCACTAACTCCATGTCTTCTTCATTGGAGAAGCTTCTAGTAAGTGGTGCAGGAGCAGCCATGCTCTGACAACAAGAGGGAACTTCCTGGTGGTGGGAGGGAGGGTCACTGGGCCTCAGCACACCCTCCAGAGTGTAGGAAGCACCTGGTGGAGCAGGCCTAGGGTCCCTGTGTCCCCAAAGCTATGCTGTTGCTTCGTCCTCAGCCATGTCTTAACTTATCCTTTTCTCTCAGGCTCCCCACTGTGTTCCGATCTTTATTCTTTTCTCCACCCTCAGTCCCTCCTCCCCCTCCCCCCCACTTCATTCATGCCTTAGGTCTTGCCTGCTGGTCTGTTCATCTACTGGACTGGCCACATGGGGCCACTAGAGGGCCAAGTCCTTGTCCCCCAGCAGCACACAGTCTAGCCACTGCCAAGAGCTGAGATGGGGGAGTCCAGGCTGGCCTGATGCTGGACATGGGTTAGTTTGGGGGCACCTTCTGCAAGGAGGTTGGTCTGTGCAAAGACCTGAAGAAGTCAAGAGCCTGGGAAGGACTGGAGAGAGGACTATTATGCAGCAACACCCAAAACCCCTGGACAGAGACGGGTCCTGGACCCTAGCCAGTGGCTCGGACAGGTCTTTGAGGAAGGCATGGGCGAGGCAGAGAGGGAGAGGTGATAAAAGACAGGTGGGACCCTGGGGACCAGCTCACAGAGGGCTGGGTAAGTCAGCCATGGAGCTTGGTTTTACCCTGAGGGTCTAGGAGCCAAGAATGGAGGACAGAGAGGAGGGTTGTTCTGAAGAGCGAGGCAGGCAGCTCCCCGGGGAAGCCTGGGCTTCGAACCACCCCTCCCCGACTTCCCCCTCTCCCTCTGGACCCTCCCACCTCCAGGCCCTGCTGCCCTTGCACGAGTCTGCAGCGCCACCTACTGGAGTCGGCACCAGCAAGGCTGTCACCCGCCCAGGGGACAAGGCTTAGTTCCAGTTCTCCCTCTGCCTTCTGGACCTGGAGGCGTACCCACCCCAGGCCCTGCCTCATTGACCACAGCCTGGGACCACGATGTTCCTCGCCTGAATGGTGTCAATGCCGCTGCCTCTGTTCGCCCAACAATCTCATCACCAGCTGCACCTGCTCCCCACAGGACTAGGTCCAGCACCGAGGCTTTTAATAGAGACCTTTTCCTTTCTGACTCCAGCTCCCAGATGTCAGGCTTCTGCTGTGTCAGAAGGACACTCCTGGGGGTCACAGCTGCATCCTGAAGGTGGGAATGAGGGGAAGGGGAACTCCTCAGACGCAGGACCCAGGGACCTGGCACCTCGCTCCCGTATTTGCCTGTGCTCTAGGCCCCAGTGACACCCACCCTGTGCAGACTGACTCTGGGACAAGGAATACAGATGAAAAGACGGTGGGGTGGCAGTTTCAGCTGTAGGCAAGGGGAGATGTGGCAAGGATTGTTCCAGGTCGCAGGAAGCCAGAGAAGGCCCTGGCAGGCAGGGAGGCATTCGTAGTGGCTTCGGGAGGAGTAGACCTCACCTCGCTTCATCTACAGACAGGAGTTGCGGGCAGGGTGATGAGAACGGCATCTAGGCTGGCAATGGTGTGACGAGAAATGGGGAAACAGAGCAGGAACGCTGGGGACCGGAGAGGGAGGGAGCGGCTCAGGCTGGGGAGGTCAAGGGTCAGGCTGGGAGGCTTGGGGTTGGGAAGTCGGTGCATGGCAGTGGTATGTCACAGATCTGACTCCACATCGAGCCCTTGGGAGCGCTTCACACCCTTCTTTTGCTGATCTGAAAAGGCAAGATGGGCGGGGCTGTGACCATCTCTGCCTTATAGAGTTAAAGGCCAGGCAGGCCTTCCTTCCGCTGCCCTGAGTTATTACAAGAAGAGGCCAAGTGAGTGACATCTTGATGTGGTTGCCTCACTCACTCCCAGAGCAAACGCCTACTTCCAGGAGTCCAGACCTGGCCCAGGTCCTCAGGGAACTGGCATTTCAGTGGCAACTAATAATCCACGGAAGGCCAGGTAATGAGGTAAGGTGAAAGACCTCTTTGGGCAGTAGCAACTACCATAAAGAACACATCGGAAGGGGGCTCTGGGTCTGGGAGGGCAGGATCAGGGGAGGATCCCATCATTCAAAGCCCACTCTAAGGACGACTTTGTACCACCTTCCCCCCCATGGCCCTCACATACTCTGTGGACTGCAGGGTTACAGAGGGCCCTTCCAGCAGCAGATCTCTGAAAAGTTTCCCTACAGACCCTCTCCCTCTGGGTCAGCAGCCCGCTGCTCCAAACACAGGTTTCCAACATCCTCCTCGGAGGCATCTCAAATTAATGAGCCCAAAATAGCAAGGTTTTTAGCTTCCCTCACTGGCCTTCTGGGCCAGGGGGCGGAGATAGAGAGCTCAGACTCTTGGAAATACAGCCTTGACCTCACTCTGCTTGGGAAATACGGAAGAGCTCTGCCTCCTGCTGCTTGGTTTTAAATAACTCCCTGTGCTTCCTATAAAATATTAGACACAGGGAATCTTAAAGAAGTAGTCTCAGATCCTTAGACTCAGCACCAGATTATACACTCTAAGGCCTCAGAGTCATGGTGTGGCAGGACTAGGAAACCTCGTGTTCATGGTGTCATTAAATTATAGATTTTGTATTTAAAAAAAAAAAAACTAGATCTGAAACATCTCAGGACCCCAAGATTTTAGAATTTACAGTGTGTAAAGGGAACTTGATCACAAACTTCTGACTCCGTCATTTGCTGGCTGATGTTGTTAAGCCTGGGCTGAATCCTTCTGTGCCTCGGTTTCCTTGTCTACAACCATTCATTCTCCCAAGGTCAGAGAGGAGGGTCCTATAAGGACCCTGAGGAGGCTGCACTGGCTTAACACAGCAACTGGTCAGTGGCATCACCTGGCCGCACATAAAGTACATGGACTGAAGCTGGTGACACTCAGCACGTCCTACCCCAGGTCCGAGTCCCCAATGTCTGCTTACCTTGACCCAGGTCCCCTTCCTGGTCCTGGAATCTCTGAGTTATAGAACAGCATCCAGAATCCTCTGGATCCCCTTCTCTCCTCCCTACCTGTGAGAATGTTCACAGTGATCTGGGAGGAAGGAGGATGCAAGTTCACCATCCTGCCACAGTGATCACTTGCTGAGCATCAGGAGGCCCCAGCTCTGCCTCTAGGGGCTTCTGGAAGCTCCAGCAGCTAGAGAGCTGGGCATCGGCAAGGGCCCTACCACCCCTGACAGGCTTCTTCTGGCTGGGCAGCAGACGGGATGTCATTTCTGGAGCAGGCCTGCAACCACAATACTGCTTCCCAAAAGGTAGCTGTTAGGCCATTCCAGCTGAAATACTGGAATGGGCTAGAAAGATAGATGAACAGAAATTCATTTGTTCTGGAAATTCTGTGAGACGAGAGTCTGGGTTGCCCCTGGAGTTCTACATCATCTCTTTCCTCCACCTCCAGGACCCTGCTGTAGAGCCTTGGATAGCAGACGTCCCATTTACAGGAGTCTAGGTCAGGGCGGGCAGAGACACCTCAAGAGTGTCTGAGATGCCCAGGCCTCAAGCCTTAAATTCAAAAAAGCAGAGAGCTGGACTTCCATGGAGGAGAGGAAGCACAGGCTAGAAAGAGTCTCACAGAAGGAAAACACAGCTTGTGGTCCACCTTCCCTTATCACCATGCCCACTTCTTACAGATGGTGCAATGACCAGTCCTCACACCAGAGTCCTGGGACATGCTCCTTGCGTTGCTGTCCTTCCTTCCAGAAATGTCTCTGCCCCACCCATTCCAATCCTGCCATCAGTGTCCCTCCCCTGTGGGCCCCTCTCCAGTCTGCTCTCTCTCCGGGCCCTACTCCCTACACACCCACCCCGGGCCACAGGTCTCTGAGGTTCCAGCCCCCATGTCTTCATACTTCCGGAAGCTCCTTCAACAATCAAACCAAAGCTCTCAAGATCCAGCATAAGTTCCAGCATTCAATCAGTGTTTGTGTAACTATGTAAGAGTCAAGCAGAGCAGAAACTGACTAGTTACAATGTTGCATTTGCAGACGTTTGATTAAACATGTATCCGTTTCGATGTGGCAGCTTTCTGATATGGTTTAAATCCTCGAATTTCTTCAGTCCTTACACATGGCATGGGCCCTTGAGGGCTCTGCAGTTCTGGCACTGTGCCCAGAGCCAGGATGTGATGCAGAACCAGAGTCTCCTTCCTTCTTCATTTCCAGAACCCCCAGCTGGTATGCTCAGCATCCATCTATCTGTTGGGGTCCTTCACAGGATGAGGGAAAGGTTGCATCTTGTCGTTTTAGATCTGCATGCTCTGCCAAGGCCTGGCAGCAACAAGGTTTACTCTAGGATGGTCTTCTCTCAGGGAAGACAGCAGAAAGCAGATGGGAAAGTCTAGACAGAATCTCCCACTCAGCCCGGACCTCGTAGCAATACTATAACATAACACTCAAGACTAAGAAATTCACAGCACCGGAGGTTGACAAGCCCAAGCTCAAGGTGGGACAGCTGGGGACTGCGGGGGGGGGGCTGCATCAGGGCCTTCCCTACACAGGATGAAAAACAGGACAAAGAGAGAGTGCCCATCCTACAAACCCTCCTGCTAAGGCAGAAACTCACCCTCCCTGACGGTGGAGCCCTCCCAGTCTCTTCAGCTCTTCAAGGTCTCATTTTCCAGCATTACATTACATTTTGATATGGGTTCTGGACTGCCAAACTGTCAAACCCTAGCACGCACCATTATATATCCACACCATTGTGGCCCCTCATTCAGCTGATGTGTCGCTGCTTGAATGGCACAGGTATGTATTAAGGTCACACTTCATCTCCAGGGGAAAACTCCCCATCCTTTACAGGCTAATATCCACAGACCTTTCTTGCCAGGCTCTACCCACCTCTCCACTCCCATTTCAGACCCCTCCAACCCCCATCACTCGATTCCAGCTTGTCCTGCTTCTTCTGGCTCCTTAAACACACCAAGCACACAGAGATGTCAGGACCTTTGCACAGACACTTACTGTGTCTGGAAGCTCCTCCCTCAAGTGTCCCCTATACATCACTCACTGACTTCATCCACATCTCTAATCAAGTGTCCCCTTAGGAAGGTCTTCCTCCTCCATCCTTAGAGAGATACAATACCCACTTCCTTCCCATGGATTTCCACCTGAATACTTGACTAAAGATTGGGGAAGGAGCCTGGGTTCAGGGAAAAGTCATAAGAGGGCGGAACAGGAGGATGTGCTGAGCGCCTGTTGTATGCCAGGCCTCTGACTAATCAGAGCTCTGTCTGCAAGCTTCCTGACCATCACAGGACCTAGGAGGGAAGCAGTTACCACGTTCCCCTTTTACAGGTGAGGAACCTGGGACTCTGGGAAGGAAAGTGATGAAAGCCCACACAATCCACATTTTCTAAGCCCAGGCTACCTCCTTGTGTCTATCTGTCATTCTAAAGCTGGAGATTTGGGATGCCTGGCCTTGGAGTGGCAGCTGGGGCTGTGGAGAGAGTGGCTGATGGCATACGCTGCTGGGAGGAAAGTGGCCGGGGGTGGGCCCACTGCGAGGAGAGGCCAGGACTACAAAGTGGGCTGGGAAGAATCACTCAGGGAGGCTGAGAGAGGGCTGAGAAAGAAAACTCCAGGCAGAGGGAGGGTAGGGGAGCAGGGACCAAGATGGTATGGTGGGCAGGAGGCAAGGGGACAATGACAGACTAGTGACCAGCGATAATCAAGGATGGTCCAAAGTGGTCAGCAGTGGACAGTGTAGTGGCCACGGAGTCCCACAGTGGAAGGTAGTTAGCAGTGAGCAGGAGGGGATCCCTGCCCTGTGCATGGAGCCCAGAGTGAAGCCATGTCTATGAAGCACTCAGTGCACATCTGGCGAAAGTAACAGTCCCTTCTCTCCTGCCACCCCCCCCAACCTCTTCTGGAGTCTCTATAAGGGGCTCAGCTGTTCCCTACTTGAAGTCTTAGAGGTGCCAGAGTGCCTGGGAGACATGTGACCATCCCAGTGTGATCAAGGGGAGATAGGGAATCAGACAGCGTGGAGTGTGGGAGAATCTGGTTGGCCGCAAAGCCAAGGTATAGTCCCACAGAGGGCTGTGCAGGCTGGCTTTCCCTCTGAAGTGGATACAGCACAGAGCTGAGACAACAGGAAGTAGCGGCTGTGGGATGGGTCACCGCATGGACCCCATTCTGAGCACAACCCGTGTCCTCACCCATCTCATCCTCTGGATGTAGAATGGAGGTGGAACCACTATTGTCTGTGACCCTTACAATCCAGACAACTGAGGGGAAAGGCTCAGCCAGAGGCAAAAGGCCTGCTCTGCCTCCTGGACGGCTGAGCACCAGAGCCCAAAGCCTGAGCCTATTCTGTGTGCAGAGGAAGGATGGAATGGGACGGGGAGGGAAGTAGGCGGCTCCTGGTTGCCCAGAGAGGCTGTCCACATGTTATAACACAAGGTGCGGGATCGTTTGTCTGGGTGATCTGACCTCTGTGTTGGACATGAGAGATAGGCCTTATCTCTGAACAAACCATCTGTCTTAGAGAGCCATGGAAAGGCAAACTGCTCCACCAGGCAGCACTGGGCACAGCGTGGGAAGGATGGCAGCTGACCGAGCCAGGACTCAGGGCCACCACATGCTAGCTACAACAGACAGAGTCTCAGCTTTAGCATCTTCCAGGTAAATGGACACAGGCTCTGCTGATCACCCTGGAGTGTCATTGGAGACTCCAAAGAACACGGTACTGAGGAAAAGACCCAAAAATCTGTGTGGACGGCTCATGCCACTGGGACGCAGGACCCAAGTTCCACTGTCATCTGTCCCAGGCCTTACACCGACTTACCCACGTGGGCTGTGATCTTCCCTCTTGTCTTTATCTCTGCAGAATGGAGACAATGATGCTGTCTTGCAGACTTTTGCAATGGTGTGTTTCCATGCCTGGTACCCAGTACCATCTGTGACCTTGATGTGGAGAAGACGATGGTGACAGGGATGACGGCCGCAGGTTGGACTCAACAGGACCTATAGAAGGGAAGAGTTGACTGAACACAGACCTCGTCCATGGCAGGAGAAGGAAGATGTATAAACCTCTGATGTTGCCTCAGCCTCTACCCCACAGTTGGCACTAGGAAGCTTCTGGGGCTGGGGCGGGGGCTGGGGCTGGTGTAGATGGGAGTGGCTGTCTGTCCCTGCTCCCTCAGCACATCACAGTCCTTCCTCCCACAGGAGACCTGCCAGTCATCCAAGGCCTGGGAAGGACATCTGAGTCTGATCTCCCCTGGCCAGGGTAGGCCGGCGCTGTCACAGCAATAGTGAGAATAGTGTGTGGGGGAGTTGGCCTCTCCGGCTTGTTATGGGTGACCCCACAGCAGTCCTGCTCTGCATCCAGGCTCTCTCCTGGATCTAATTAGCATCACAGAGAATTAAAGCACACAGCCCTGAAGTGAGCTATCTCCCCTGAGGGCATTCCAGAACTAATACTGATTAAATATGAAACAACTCCTCTCTTCAGAGCCTAGAGTCTATGAAGCTGGAACCAGAGATGGGAGGTAATTGCTAACTCTGATTATGCAAGGTGTGCTTTCAAGCAGAATGGGACAGGAGGCCAGGGAGGGGAGAGAGAGGTGGGGAGGGAAGGGGGGAGGGCAAGGGAGAGAAAACTGGGAATGGGGGTGCACCCCACCAGTGAACAGTCACCCACTGCATTGCCCTTTCTGCTCTATTGAAAAGAACTGAGTCTTGATCGCCACCTCCCTTTCTTTAAGTTCCATCTCCCCCCAGCCAGGTGATTTGCTGAGCACCTACTCTGTGCTAAGTACATAGTAGGTTCTGGTTGAAAAATAAATAAACCAGACAAGGTGCTCACTCTCCAGGGCTGGATATCTTCAGGGGATTCAGCACTTCCGGAAAAAGTTGCCCCCAACCCCTTGTCTCTCTCTCTCTCTCTCTCTCTCTCTCTCTCTCTTTCTCTCTGTCTCTCTTTTAAGCTTACCTTGGTCCCAGTCCAGGCCACGTGTGTCAGGAACAGAGGCTGTAGAGCTGAGTGAACTCAGCCGAGAAGTGCTGCTGTGCAAAGTGAGAGCTACAGAGCTTTGGTAAGCGCTCCTTCTGCCTAGACTTTTCCCCCTCTAATACCTCCATTACTTCCTCCTTCACCTGCTCTAAGTCTTTGCAAAAGTGTCAATGCTAACTGTCCCCTGATGTTCCTGTGGCTTCTTTTCAGTTATCACCAAGTCACACACCAAGTATATCTGATCTGTGTCTGCAACCAACCCCTCCCCAGCACCTGGCACTAAGTAGAGACTTCCTAAATACCTATTGAATGAATGGATAGATGAAGAATGAATGAATTAATTTATCCTTGGAGCAGAAACAAACTACCACAGGCTCCTGAAGTGAAAGACAGACAAGATGAGAACTGAACTGAAACCTGGATGTGGGGCAGGGGATGATTGATGCATTAGCTCCCAGGGACTAATCCCTGCATCAAAGCCTCCTTGATTCACACCAAAACCAGCAGGCACAGAGGATGCTCAGGTATGTGATCAGCTGCCACCCTTCCTGGCTGTGTGTCCATCAGCGTGAATTACACCACTCTGGTAGACTCACCTGGGACAGGACACAGCCCTGTGGGCAGCCAGCCTTGAGGTTATCCCTTCTAAATGACAGGAGTTGGGGGGTACTTGACCCTAGCCAGAGGGCTCTGGTTTCCATAGAAACGGGGTGGCTCGGAAAGGCTGGTCCTGAGTAGAGGCCGCTAGCCAGGTTCCAGAATTTACAGCCAGGGTCTCCTGAGCTGGGGTGGGTCTCCGCCCTTGTTCGGTGAGCATTACATTGTGCAGGTAGAGCAGCCCCTCCGAGTTTAGAACCTGCAGGGTTGCTGGTTCAGATTCCTCTGGGCTGCCTACTTCATTTAGAACCTGGGTTCGGAGACCTCAGGCAGTGCAGGAGGACTCAGACTTAGAGACTGACAAGGCCAAAGCCTCGGGCTCTTGTAATGGCCAATACTGATGGTCAACTGGACAGAATCTAGAATCACCTAGAAGACAAGCCTCTAGACTTGTCTGTGAAGGGGACTCTAGGTTAGGTTAACTAAAGTGGGAATACCAACGCTAAATGTGGGAGCCACCATTCCATGGGCTGGGGTCCCGGGAAACGTTAGAAAGGAGAGAGTGAGTTGAGCTACAGTATTTGTCTCTCTCTGCTTCTTGACTGCAGGTGTCATGTGACCAGCTGCCTCATATTCCTGGCACCAAGCCTTCCCCACTATGATAGATTGTACCCTAAACTGTGAGCCGAAATGAACCCTTCCTTGCTTAAGTTGCTTTTGTTGGGCATCTGGTCACAGAAACAAAATAAGCAATTGACACAGCGCCATTCACAGCCTCTCTTAAGGGACAGCTGAGGTCTGTTGGCCTGGCGGGGGGGGCGACCTCATGCACCCATCTACAGCTTTTCCTAGTCCCCAAGGCCCCAAACTTTAGCCTATCCTTCAGTGGCTTGGTCTATCTCCTACCTCTACCCAAGCAGGCCTGGGCTGGCTATGTCTGCATAGCACAGCGTCTGTTGCCTTCCTGTATAACAGCCAAGTTCAGCGGCCCCAGAGACACAAACAGCCTCACCCATGCCCCCGGCTGCACCCCAGCTCCTACAGGCTGTCCATGGTGGGATGGAGGGCAGACGGTACTGACTATGTGGTCTGGTTTTTCCACAGAGAGCCTTTTTGGTAGGCAGTGGAAGGTATCAACCAAGAACAGGAGAGTCATAGTACCTAGATTCCCGCACGCCATTTCAGCAGCATGAAGATGTCATCCCCAGGCTGTGGGAGCCATTAGGACTATCAGAAAAGTAATATGAACATGCTATGTTTAAGACATTAGCTCTGCCAGGGACTGGGTGGTTATGATCCTGCCTGCCCAGCCTTTGCACAGCCCAGAGCAAGAGACAGATGGAAGCCCATAGGCCAGCAGACTCAAAATTAAAAGGTATAAACCAAGCTAACAGTGTTAAATGAAGTAAGTTCTACCCTTCTACCGCAGCGGCCCACTGGGCTCTGCACTGGAAGGTCAGTAGCAGAGAAATCTAGCCCTGACCCCTGACTGATTGGGAGCAGATCTCTTACCTGCCTTTCAGCTCAGCCTACCCCACAATCTCACACAGTGGTTGACAGCCCACAGCCTCAGCAGACACGTGCTGTGTTTGAACTTCTCCCCACATAGCTGTGTCTGGGTCCTAGGTGAACATCTGAGCACTGAAGAAGTCTGTGTGCTTGACACTCAGATGGAGTTCTGGAGCAGAGCCCCTTAATTCTGGGCCTGGGCTGGCCTCTAGTCTTGGGTCTAAGTACATGGGATAGATGGATCTAGAAGAGCTGAGGGAAGATAGGTCCAGCGGTGTGGGGGTCAAAGATACTCCAGGACTGTGCTGGACAGAGGAGAGGCTCCAGAGGGGGTTAAGGAGGAAAGACTCACAACAGAAGTGAGGACTAGGTGGCCATTTCTGATCTAGGTGAGCAGGTGCTACAGCAATGCAGAGATGGGCCAGAGCCAAAGGGTGTGTAAGATGGAGACTCAGCTTTGAATAGGTCTGGTGAGGAGGAGAATAGTCTTAAAGGGTGCGATGGCTACCCTTGTTTGACAACTTGACACACCTAGGAAAGGGGAGCCAGCCTCAGCTAAAGAACTGCCATCCAGTTGGCCAGTGGGCATGTCTGTGGGGCATTCTCTTGATTGCTGACTGACATAGGAGGGCCCAGCCCATTGTGGGCAGCATTATTCTTAGGTTTGTTGGTCTGGCCTATCTAAGAAAGGTAGCTGAGCATGAGCCTGAAAGCAAGTCAGTAAGCAGCACTCCACCATGGCTTCGGAGTCGAGCTCCTGCCTTGAGTTCCTGCCCTGATTTCCTTCAGTGATGGACTATAACCTGTAAGGTGAAATAAACCCTTCTCTCCCCCAAGTGCTTTTAGCCAGTGTTTTATCACAGCAACAGGGAGTAAACTGGGACAGGGGACGACTCTGGTAAGGGACAAAGGACAGAAGTCCCTAATGTTTATGAGTCAGACTGTGGCAAATGCAACAGCCACTCAAGTGCAACCTGCTGGGAACACCAAGTTCAAGCCCAGTCTGCTGAGATTATCAAGTGAAGGGCCCTGGCTTTAGCTGGAAGGTGAAGACTGGCACTTGAAAGTTCTATCTTTTGACGCTGACCTTGGAGGTGTGCTGATATTTCATTAGGCAAAGATGGGGCTCACTGGGGAAGGTCCACGGCAGACAGGGCACTAAGCGTGTATGCAGTCTGGCATCCCTGAAGCCACAAGGGCCTGGGGAAGGCTGGAGTCAGTAAAGGGGACCAGGAGAAGAGCCAGGGCTGGGGGTGGGGAAGATGAAGATGGAAGATCTGAGTGGCAAGAGGAATGGAGATGAAAGCGTCCCTGAAGCCCATGGCCGGGAGAATGTCGCTGACAGAGGGACGAGCTTAGAATACGATCTCAAAATTGCACAGCCTTGGACTTCCAAGTAGCTTCAGATAAGAATCACAGAGTTATAATTCCTTAAAGACTTCGATTCTTGGGGAATCTTATAATCTTGGGATAACTGAATCATTGGATCGCAGAGTCTCCAGGATTATAAACTACAGCAATTTGGAATTTTAAATTGTTCAAAGGGGTCACAACCCAGCCTCCCCGCTGCCGCAGCCCCGGGTTTGACAAAACACTCTTTGCTCGGTCCTCTGCACATGCTGTGTCCTGCTGTCTCCATGACAACCCTGGGAAGTAGTGATGTTCAAGTTGCCTGGTTTTCCAGATGAAGAAGCCCAGACTTGGTGAGGGCAAGCCAGCTGCAATGTCAGACATCTCAATCTCATCCCTGGGGCCAGGACTCTGCCCAGGCCTCTCAGCCTCCCCGATGAGTGCTCACCTGTCCTTTGTATATTGCACAGTGTCTCCAGTGACAGGGGACTCACCACCCCTTCCCAGAGCTCCCTTGCGTTCCACTTTCAGACGTATTTCTCTTTCACAAAGTATCCATCCATGAGTCCTAACCCAGCCTTGGGAGACACCTTGGACAACAAGCCTTCCCAGAGCTCCAGCGGGGAGAGGGAACTACCACTGAGACAGGGATTGCACTGAAGAGTCCAGGTTAGAGGGTCCCGGATGCCGCTTGCCCTGGAGAAGGATGGAGTTTGTGGGGTGGGGGAGTGGGTGGGAGAGGAGTGTATCCCAAAGAAAGGAATCAGTCTGAGGCATAAGGACCAGGATCATTTGCCTCTGGGGGACAAATGAGAACACAGTCCAGAACAGCGGGTGGGTGAGAGAAATAAACTTAAGATTCAGAAATACAATCCTCACAGTCAGAGTCACGGGGCCTAATGAGACTGGAATCAGTGCTGTGCCTTTAATTTCTTGGCTCTTCTCCCTGAAAACTTATTCTACAAAATGTGCCTGGGCCATCCATCCTCTCCAGATGGCTTTTTAAGTGAAGCTGTTTGTTCTGTGGAATAAGAAAAGGGAGGGGGAGGGAGGAGCAGATGGAGATGAGCAGCCCCCACCCTCACCTCACCCAATCAGGGGAGTGAGGGCAGCAGGTGGGAGAGCTGTGAGAGCCCATAGAGGCAGGCCTCCAGGACAGGAAGACCCTCACAGCCAGGGGTCCCTACAACAGGCCCAGGCTCCTGGCTGATGGAGTCAGAGACTGGGAATGGGGTCTCTATCTAGATGTTTCCAGGTACCTCGTTGGTTTGTTTGCGTGTTCTAGCCATCACAAACGACACAGACTCAGAAACTCTCATCCTCAGCCAGTAAGGGTAATGGTAGAGACGCTTGGAATGTGAGTTTCTCACAGAGCTAAACAGTCTCACCACCCAGTCCAGCAGTTGCCTTTCCAAGGATTTACCCAAAATGATATGAAAACCTCCAAACAGAGAGAAACATGTGTGTGAATGCTGATATCAGTTTTATTCAGAATTGCTAAAGACAGAAAGGAAGTGAATGGATAAACTGCAGTATGTCCATCCACTGGTATATTACTCAGGAATTAAAAGGAGTGAGCCAGCCAGTCAGCAAGGACGGAACAAATCCTAAATGACTGTGTTAAGGGAAGAAGGCATTTTACAAAGGTTACCTTTCTATGATGTTCAGAAAAGGGGGCCAAAATCATAGACAGTGAGAGCATCAGGAGTTAGCAGGAAACTAGGAAGTAGGAAAGTTGAAGAGGGAGAAGTACAGGAAAGTCTGAACAGCAAAGTTACTTTGTGAAATATGACAGTAAATGGTTCTCTGCATTTGTCAAAGCCCTGAGAATTTTCCAGCAGAAATACATGAACCTTAAAGTTATGCAGATTAAAAAGAAGAAGATTTAGGAGATCAGGAGAATCCCAAGAGAAATAGACGCCAGTGCTGATAAAAGATTCTAACCATGTCACTGATGAACGATCCAGCCTCATGGGAACAGGGAGAGACGGGCTAGCCTGTGCACGTCTGATCTCAGAACCGTGTGTGCTGCCAGTGAGATGGTTTTGTTGGGTATGATTCATGCTTCTGAAATCTTGGTACTGTGCTCGTACACTGGGAATTACAATTAAGTATTCAGGTGGTGGGCCACAGAGCCATTCCTCGATGCTGCGGTGGAAAGTCCAGGGAAGGAAGAGGAGAAAGATGGACTGATCCATGCAGCGATGGATTAGTGCGGCCACATCCGTCTGAGCTCCTGGTTAGCTGAGCAGGCCGGGGTGTCTGCACACCAGAATACCTATACGGTATGTACATGCACAGGCCAGTGCCTTGTTCTGTGAGCTGAGGGGGCCTAGAAGAAATGATGCCCCCACAGTAGCAGTCACATTTGGTACCAGAACCTTGCTTCTAAAACAGTTTTCCATTAAGAAACGTGACTGGATCTAGCATGGGATAGAAAGTTCCCAAGGTGAGCCTGGGGTGTTTTGTAGTGCTAGAAAATAAGGATAGCCCCAAACAAATAATAATGGAGCTGTGAAGTCACAAAGGAACCCAGACAAAAGCGCTCTCAACAGCCAAGACTGAGATGATTTGAACAAAAAAAGTAAATAAAATAATATTGAATTATTATATAAAGTATGAGATAAATATCCAATACTGAAATGATTAGTAGATATATAGAAGAAAATGATAGATAGATGTGAGGTGATAGATGGTAGATTAATAAATGAGTAGATAGATATAATAGATGGATAGATGATAGAGGAATAGATTAATAGATATAATAAATACAAGCTAGATGATAGATTAATAGATGAATCAATAAATATGAGATAACTATATAGATAGACAAATAGATTAAAAGATAGCTATATAGATGATAGATTAATAGATGGATGAAAGATTAATGGGTAGATAATAGATTAATAGATATATAGATGATAGTTTAATAGATAGATGAAAGGTTAATAAATATGTAGGTGATAGATTAATATATATATAAAATAGATGATAGATTTATGTATACAATAGATAGAAAAATGATTGATTAATAGATAATATAGATATAGATAGATGATAGATGATCTTGCTTACAGACAAGCCTAAGGTGGCCTGTGTAGAGGGTGAGGTGCCTCCTCCCTCATTCCTGACACTGACATCCAGGTCCACTTTTCACTCAATCACTGTGGCTACTAGAGGCTTAGCCACTGTACTGATCTTGGGGGAAGCTTTTGTGTCCTGGATTTCTCTATTGTTTCCTCTGCTGACTTGTATGCCAAAACTTTTTTTCTTTCCTGCTCCCTACTTGAGATTTTCTATTCAGTTTCTAGTGTCTTTAGGTGACAGCTGAGGTCACTGACCTGAGACACCTTTTTTTCTAGCATTGCCTTTTGTGTTCCACGTGTCCCCTAAGAACAGCTTCAGCAACTTCCCACCAATTTTGATGTGTTGTGTTTTCATTTTCTTCCCATTGAAAATGCTTTCTGATTCCCCCTTTGATGTACCCAGTAACACATAGGTAGTTTAGAAGTGTGCTGTTTAAGTTTACAAACATGCAGAGATCTTTCTGTTCCCAGTTTATAATTTAATTCTCTGGTGGTCCAAGAAGATGCTTTCTCCAACTTGACTCTGACTTTAGCCTTGTTGACGTGCAGTCCATCTTGGTATAGTTTTGTGAGAACACCATGAGCTCCAGTCTTTGGGGTGATGCTCTGCAAATATTAATCGGGTGATGACCATGTGTGTGTCCTCTGTATCCTGTAGGATGTTTTGTGATGGCGATCGTTAACAGCCAGCTTGACAGTATCTAGAATCTCTTGGGAGCCAGGCCTCTGGGCCTGCCTGTGAAAGATTGTCTTGGTCACCTTATCTGACATGGGAAGACCTACCCACTGTGGGTGGCATCATTCCCTGGCTGGGGTCCTGAATTATATAAATGGAGAAAGGTACAGAGCAGCCACAATATATCCACCCTTCTGTTCCTGTTTGTGGAGGCAATGTGATCAGTGAGGCAATGTGATCAGTGGAGGCAATGTGATCAGCTGCTTCAGGATCCTGCTGCTTCGGCTTCACCACCATCATGGACTGTGCCTTGAACTGTGAGCTAACAAAGTCCTTTCTCCCTTAAGATGTTTTGTCCAGTATTTAGTCACAATAGCGGCTAAAGAAACCAAGACAAGGAGGGAGGACGAGCCTGATCACTCTCAGTCACTCTCAGTGAAAGGACATCTCTACTGCTGAGATTGAGAACCACCAAGCCATACCGATCGCCTCATTTTCAAATGGGGAAAATGAGGCTCTGAGGTTGGGGTGCTTGCACAGAGTCCCAAAGTAAGCTGGAAGACCTAGAACCTACCTCACCCTTCTGTGGGATTCCCATGGGAACCCAGGGACCAGTTGTGGGGACAGTTCCCAGAAGGCAGTCAGAATAGGAATGGAGTCACCGCGGCTGCACAGCTGCAGCTAGGAGTTGGGCGGCACAGTAAATAACTGCAAACCTTCTTCATTGGCGTAATTCTGAGTATCTGCCCTCCATCATGTGGGAGACCTGGGTTCCAGTGCCTGGCTGGGAGGCAGAAAGACTTGTTTGGGAGTAGTAAGTGGTTCAGTCAGTGAAGTGTTTGCTGCGCAAACATGAGGGCCTGAGTTCAATCATCCTAACCCATGTGAAAAAAAAGCCCAGCATGGGGTGCTGGAGAAATGGCCCCAGAGTTAAGAGTACTGACTGCTCCTGCAGAGGACCCGAGCCCACTTCTGAGCACCCACATGGCAGCTAATCACCACCCGTAACTCCAATTCCAGGGATTCCAACACCCTCTTCTGGCCTCCTTGGGCATTGCGCAACATGGGTACACTTACATACATGCAGACAAACCGCTCATACATACAAAATAAAAAATAAATAAATAAATAAAATGTAAAGCCCAGTATGGTAGCACGTGCTGGTAACTGCAGCTCTGAAGAGACGGAGGACCCCTAGGGCCTGCTGGCCTAGCTAAATCACAAGCTCCAGGTCGGTGAGACACCCCGCCTCAAAAAGCAAGCCGCAGAGTGGCTGAGAAAGACACCAGAGATTGACCTCTGACTTCTAGATGCATGCACAAATGTGCGAGCGCGCGCACGTGCACACGCATACACACACACGCACGCATACAAACAATGATTCTAATGGTGAATTATGAATGAGAAGCGAGGATCTGGATCCTGGGAAGAGCCAGGAAAACCACAGCAGAAAGTTGGCCAGCTTCCCCTGTAGGCTAGCCCACCTCTGGATCCATCATTTTAACTCCAAGGTTCAGATCCATCTAATTCCCTTCCTCTCCTGCCCATCCCTCCTTCCCTGGGTGCTTGGTGGGTTGGTGTAGCTCCTCAGCAGCCTCTAATAAGAGTAAGAACTCCGTTAATGATGCCTACAAGATGGAAGGGTGGGAACCTTCATCCTGTCCCCAGGCAGAGGTGTCAGAAGCTCTAGAGCATACAAAAGCCGCAGCGTTTCTCCTGTTGACATGGCCCGGTGGCCTTTCAGATCCCAGGAACCCCATGCCATTTCTTCCCCAGGGTTTCCTATTCCAAAAATGTCTTCTCAACCATCCTCCACTGTCCCCAGGCCATAAGACCCCAAGACGCCCCTTCTCCCTGTCACCCACCTAAAGGTGAATTAAGTCTTTCATTCCCCCTCAGCTGTACCCAGGGCCCTGTATTCCTGTATGTCCAACCTGTACCAGAGGGCACAGCGGTGACCCAGTGGACAGCTCCCATTCCTGCCACCATGGTTCCAACTATCAGGAGAAACAGGAATGGATGAGCACCAGGTGACAGAGCATCATGTGCTGAGGGCTGTACTTAGTGCTCCGGGAGCTGCTAAGCAGGAGAGGCGAGGCTCCCCCAGAAAACAACGGAAGAACTAAGGCCTAAGGTCTTACGGTCTCTTGTACATAGTCTCAACTTCCCTCTTGTGACAGCTGAGTCTCCAGCAACAGAGCTGCCTGCCAGCTTCCCAGTGAGCCTTCACCCACTGAGGTGGATTCCCACACAGTCACTGCAACCAAGTTCTCGCTCTACAGTTATCTTACTGCGCTGAGATGACACTCCCCACCTGAGGCTATTTCCTGCTTGCTGTGATCTTTCCTGTTGCTGACCCAGAAGCACTGGCCACCTCCTTTCCTTCCCTGACCTCACTTGCAGCCTGAACCTTCCAGTCCTGCAGCTTCTTCTCCTTTGGCTTTGATGGTATCTTGTAGGTTGGGAATGGAGTCCCTGGGAACCAACAGAGCAAACAGTTTGGCCATTCTGATCCTCTTATCAGAGGCCAGCTTGAGGCTATCTCCTGAACCATAATGAGAACAGCATCTCAACCAGGAATGGCAAGCAGGTTTCCTGTATCGTCCCCAAGCAGAGACTGATGTGGCTTCCAGCCCATCCAGAGGCAGAAATGGGTCTCTGCCCATGAAGCTAGTGGCATGCAGACTCTGTCTCCAGGCGGAGCCCTTTCATGTCTCATGTCCAGTGAGGTGGCCCTTTCAGGTCCTCATCCTGTGTGTCCTCTGCCATTCTCCGGTATACCCCAAGGTTTCAGGGTACTGAATGTTGAGGTCCCTTCAGTGCACATGGGATCTTTAAGAATTTATCACCAGGCCAACTTGTGGAAGGTAAGAATAGATTCCCACAAGTTGTCTTCTGAACTCCACACTGCAGCCAGCACCATGGCACCTCCATGTGCATATGTACATTAAATAAATAAATAAATAAAACATAATAAAACTTTTTAAAAGAGTTCATCACTAAGCTCAGCTGCCTTCCACCAGAGGCAACTCGAGTTCAAAGACCTTGCCCCTCTTAGGGTTTCTGCCCCCCTGGCTCTCTGGTCACGCCAGCTGTTTGACAGGCTGGAGAAAAGTTGGGGTTTTGTAGGCTGACTGGTCCGTTTCTCTCTCTTTTCTTTTTCTCATTTTCCCTCTGGGTTTATTTTTCTTATTCTAAATAGAAACAGAAATTCATGAGAAGATGGAAGAGTAAACAGGATGCCTGGAGCCTCAGCAAAGGTTGGAGGCTGCATAATGAGGTGGCAGAATCCTCCCTTCCGAAAGGTCACTTTGTCAGCCCTGTCGGCAGCAAATGTCTGTGGAGCATTTGAGGTACGCTCAGTGTTCCAGTTAGGAGGCAGGAACGTCAACCTGGATGTCTGCTGAGGCAGACTGACACATGAAGGCCCAGAGTGGGAGCTAGAATACACCCAGGTCACACAGCCAGGGAGCACAGTGTCAGAATCCCAGCTCCTTGCTCTTTGCTTGTGGCTCCCTTGTCACCAGCTGCCTTCTGAGATTTGCTAGAAGTCCCTGACTACAATCTCATTATCACCCTACCGGGAAGCTGGAGCCCCCAGGCCAGGGCCTTGTCCCTCCAATGATGAAGTATAATTATTGGAGACTAAATAGGAAGAGAACAATCAGTGCTCATAAGAGTGGAGATGTCCGTTCTCCTGTGCTGCTCTGTGGAAGGCCAATTATAAGAAAGACCTTCAGTGGTAGAGAGGCCAGCACTGGAGGCGGCTGGAGAGGCAGCTCAGCCAGTAGGGCGCTTACAAAGCAAAGCGAGGGTCTGAATTCAGTCCTCAGAACCCATGTAAAATGCCAAATGTGGTGACTTTCATTTGCGATCCCAGCACTAGGAAGATAGAGACAGATGGCTCCCCAGAGCTTACTGGCCAGTCAGTTAAGGAGTCAGAAGAGAGCTCCAGGTTCAGTGAGAAACCCTTCCTCAAAAATAAAGTGTAGATGAAACTTGATCTTGACTTCTGGCCGCCACATGCATGTGCCCACACACACAAAGGCGGGGGAGGGCAGCACTCTCCTAACACAGGAGCTCTACCTCCCAAAATCCATCCTTTAGATGTATTCAGGGACTTGGGTGAGGACTGTGCCAAGAGATGTTCTCTGTGGGTGATCATGAGTGAGAAGCTGCAATGCCCAGTCTGTCTAACCAGGGAGGATGAAGACTAGCCCTGCCAACTTGGCCAGGAAGGACTGTTACAGAGCTTTGGACATCTGGCTTCTGAGGAAGTTCCTGAAGCTGAGTCCACAGCAAAGTCTCATAGCAGAACTAGAAGACCCAAAACTCATGACTCCTGAAGGGCAAGTGCTAATACTAGCTAGAAACCATCTGGGCAGAGCCAGAACCATCCAAACAGAGGCTTCTGGTTGCACACTTACTCTGGGCTGGGTCCTACAAAAGGGTCCCACGTGTCCACTTATTTTAAATTGCAAATGGACATGCATGGGAGAGCAAGAGGGTGTCAGGTAGCAATATCCAAAGGCCCAATCCTAAGAGTGCAGAGATTTGAACTCAGGCCCCCAAGCCTCCATCCTCTACCATGGACCACTGAGAGAGGGATGGGCATGGTCTTGAGCCACTCCAGGGCCCCAAGGGAGTCTGCTAAGGCTCCTGTGAGTGTCCCTAATGACCTGAGGACTAGTGACATACCCCCATGCACCCACAAGCTGGTCCAGGTCTTTCTTCTCTATTGGGTTATGTCCAGCCCCTTAGTGCAAAACAGTGCTATGAGTTATCCTGTTCTTCCTGCTGGCCCATGCCCAGCTGCATGGGGTGGACAGCTCTATGACTGTCTCCTGTCCCCACCTACTTATTACAGCCCACCTCCACGGCTACCACTTCATCAAAAGGCATACACCAGGACAGGAGCATCTAGGAACAATCACTCAGGGGCTCCCAGAATGGGAAGCTGGGGCAGGAATGTTGCCTTCCCTGGGTTTGGGTACATTTTTCTTGAATTTGTTTCCGGTGCCCTTGCCTGACCTAGGCAGCTGAGGCTTCTCCCTACCCAGCCTGAGGCTCTTGGGAAGCACAGACAGGATGTTCTCACAAGTTTCCAACTCCCTGAGTGTGCAGATATCTCAGACCTCAGCCACCTCGTGTCTGGATAGATCTGGATGTTCCGATGTGAAGTGTGGCGGAGCAGCTGTGCTGGGGAGTAAGGCTTCCTGAAAGGAAGAGGGAGCAGAACATGGGAGCGTTCCACCGCACACCCGCCCCTGCTCAGCCCACCACGCCTGCCACCTACCCACCATCCGTACTGCCCTTCTGGACTGGGATATCCTGGTGTCAGGTTTCTGGGGTCTTTTTCCCAGCAGTTTCAGATCCAGCCCGTCCCTCCCTCTGGCTCTCCAGCTGCACCTTTGGCACAGGTGTGAACAGACAGAATTTGAATTAAAGTTGTGTGTTTTCCCTTATAAAGCATTTTCCTATCTATGTTCTGCATCCTACAAGCCTAGGGAATTTATTTTCTCCATGTTATAGACGGGGAAAACGAGACACGGGGAGGCAGGCTGTTAACCACCCAAAGTCACCCAGCTAGTTAAGGAATGGACATTGGATACCCACACCAGTTTGACTGGTACCAGCCTTCTATTTTATCACAAAGCAGACTCTGGAGCGGCAGACACCGAGGTGAGGGTTGGGGAAAGACAGGAATTAGGTATCAGCAAGGAGGGGAGGAGCAGAGAAGGATAGGTGGAAAGAAGATGGCCTGGTAGAGAGCCGGCAGTTTGGAGTTGACAGGCGACAGGCAGAACTGGCCAGCCCAACGCTAAGGCCCCTGCTGCTGTGAGACCAGGAGACTGAACAGCTCACAGAGGGGCCTTGGCTCACAGCACCCCGAGCCCTCGCCTTTGACATGTGTGGCTAACAACTATTTGTAACTCCAGTTCCAGGGGATCTGATGCCTCCATGACCCAGATGCCCTTACACACATGCAGGCATTACACTGATGGACACAACGTTTTTTCAAAAAATTTTCAAGTTTATATTCAAGAGCACAAGGTGGGTCAAGAGTCATGGCAAAGAGGCCTGTGTCAGTCCACCTAGCTTCCTCAGCTCCATTTCTACATTGGTGGAACTCTTGGGAAGGGGTCTCTTCTGGACCCTTCCAAAAGGTGAAGGTAGACCGTCTGGGGAGCAGAGGCAGCCCTCACTGCTGCGCTGAGACTCATCCCCTCCACCTCCTCTAACCACTCCAGATTTCACTCATCCTCAGCCATCCATTTGGTGAGTTGAGAACATGATCCAGGTCCCAAGGGACCTGAGCCCCTGGTTACTGTCCTTCTCGGGAGGTACAGTCCTCCTGCTCAGTTAGGTGTAGGTAGAGAGCACTGAAGGTGTCCAGTAGGGTCACGTGGGTTCCGCACACTCTTGCCGTGCCCTGAGCACTGCCACAGCCCCGCCCCTTCCTGCTGGTGTGACCTAACTCTCCTTTCCCAGGCAGCAGCAGCTTTTCCAGAACCCAGATACGAGGAGCCCAAAGTGCAGAGCAGTCATCATGACCAATAAACCAGACTTCCTGTGCTCCTCACAGTTCCTGTGGATCTCTTTTGGTAGATCAGATGCCTAACCCTGCAGAGCTTAGAGCCGCTGTAGGGATGAGGTTCACCAAGTCCTCAAGTGATCACTGAGCTGAAAGGGCCACTGTGGCATTTACTATCATTCTCCCAGTAAGCCTGTGTATTCTGTGTATGTGTGTGTGTGTGTGTGTGTGTGTGTGTCTTTGTACATCTTTGTCTGTGTGTGTGCACATCTACATGACGGATGCACACATTCTTGTGGGTGCACGTGTATGTGCAGACCAGATGTCAATCTTAGGTTCTTCAGGAGCCATACACATTGTTTTGTTTTAAGAGAGTCTCTCTTTGGCCTGGAGCTCACCAAACAGGCTGGACTGGCAGGTCAGGGAGCCTGTCTCTGCCTTACCACCATGCCATCATGCCTGGCTCTTTTTTAATAGGAGTTCTTGGGATGGAACAGGCCTCATGCTGAAATCACTTTACCAACGGAACCTTCTCCCCAGGCCCAAGTCAATGTATTCCTGGTGAGGACAGACTCCCTCCTAAAGGACTGGTATTCTATGCATGGGCCATATATTGTTGGTTGGAGGGCCATCCTCAGAGTACTTGCTTTAATGTGGCCTGTAATCTGGATCCTCAGAAGGCCAAGCTACCTCCTGTAAGGCTGGCAGTTTCTAGAAGATATGATGTGTAATGCAAAAAACTGGCCCCTCACTCCTATCCTGTTTCTGTGCCTGCTCAAAGTGAAGTGGTCCCTGGGCTGGTGTTCTGTTGGGTGCAACTAGTGCTGTAGATTAGACACTTTTGAGATCCCACATAGTGGAGCTGCCGGAGGCCCTGAAGGCAGGAAAGACCATCACCTACCAGGAACACACGTCTACTTCTGGGTAAACAGGCACCGGGCCTTTCCATATGGAGGAGGCTCAACAAGGTCAGCTTGCCAGCCGGGCTCCTGGAGGAACGAGGATCCACAGGCTGAGCAGTGGTCTCTGCTGCTGGCAGATGTTTCCAGAAGGAGTACCATAGAGCAGCCCCAACTGCAGAGGCCCGTGTGGGAGCAGCCCTCGCCGTCTTCCCACATCAAGTGGCTAACAGTAGAGCCACATGTTAATGGTTAGATCTCCCTCTTCCCCCTAAGGATGCTCTATAGTGAACATGAACATTTACTATAATGATTGGAGCACTTACTGAATCCCTGCTGTGTACTAGGTGCTGAGTTCCCTTACTGTAAAAGAGGAATTCTCATCATCTGCATGTTACAGTGAGGAAGCTGAGCACAGAGAGGGCAAGTATCTTTTCCAAAGTCACCCAGCTTGGAGGGGAAACGCCAAGGTTCAGGTGTATATACCTGGTCCACACCCAGGCTCTGACAGAGGTCTTGGTCTTCCCAGAATGCACCTCCAACCTAAGGCTTCTCAGTAAATAGAAATGGGCGTAGGGTGAGAAGGGGACCCAGTCCCTAACTCTGCACCCCTTCCAGCATGTGGGGTCACCCCCAGCCTCCTGTCTCCCAGAGGTAAGCCTGCCACTCATCCAGCCTCACAGAGCAGACCCACTGTGGCAGGGAATGCATGGTGGATGACCCGTGGGATATACTCATTGAGCACCTACAGTATGCCATCCTTGATGGGAGCAAAAGCAGATTGTGCCCTGGCCAAGAGGGTTCACAGGAGTGAGGATTACTGAGGGTAAAGCCATGATGGCCTTGAGAGAGCTCTGATCAGGCTGAGAGACACAGAGGGCTTCTGTGAGGAGGCCATGCTAGAACAAACTCAAAGTCTGCAAGTGCCCTCCATAGAACAGCTGGAGTGGGGCTGGAATGGCCGTGGAGTGCCTAAGCAAGGTGATGGTTACGGTCCTCCATCCAAAACCACGCGTCCAACTCAGTGTCTTCTTCCCTTAGCATCTAGAAACTTCAGGACTTAGACCTGGGGCGATCCTCGGCTGGGCGTAGCACGGGAACCTGTCAAGGTGGAAACCGGTGTGCGCCTCCCTAAGGCCCCAGCCAGGCCCATAATGCCATGTATACTCAGCTCTTTGTGGCTTCCAGAATGTAAATTTATTCTGCATGCTGGCACCAGGCACTCACCTTATCTGCATGTTACAGTCACCAGAATAAATATTAGGGACAAGCCCATGAGCTGTCTGTGTACACGAGTTAAACCCTTCCAGCTAGAAGCTCCTGCAGGCAGGGATTTCAACAGAAATGCCACGTTTGCATGGCTGCCAGGAGGGCTTGGGCCCTGGGCCGCTGCCTCCTCCAAGTAGGAACCTCCTTTTCCCACAGGCTGTGGCAGGGATGCTCTGTGCCAGGCTGAGGAAGGATGGGAGGGAAGAGCTAGGAAAGAGAAGAAAGGAGAGAAGACAGGGAGGGACATATCTCCTGGGGTGCCAAATAGCCATTGCCTGTGGCATCTAGGGTCACTTTGCAACCCTCTGTCTGGCTCACTCAGGCTGGAACTACAGGAGCCTCTTGGAGGACTAAGAGGCATTGGGTAGCCTCACCAGGCTCAGACACCATCCTGGACATAGAATATGCTCTAGAATCTCACAGTCATGACCAGGTCTCAGTCTTCCCTCACCAGTTCAGCCACGCAACCCTGAAAAAGGCATGTCACTTCCCTGAGACTCAGCTTCTTTAATGGCGCCTATGATCCTCTCCACCTCACCCTCTCGGTGGCTCTGGTGTCAGAAGTTCTCCTCTTACAGTTCAAGCCCCAAGAGGGAAGACCAGTCCCATGGTGCCGAGACCTCGCCCCCATTGAAAAAATCTCTCACTCCAAGGTTCCCTCATTTCCTTGACCCCGGAGCCCCCTAGGAGGAGCAGTCTGGAAACTGACCCACCAGGCCTCCAAGGTCTCCTTGGGGAGAAGCCTGCTCTGTGCAGACCCTTCCCCATCCCCTCCCCTCCTCCCTTCACAGACCTCACCAGAACCTTTGATCAGCACCCGTGTTAACTCTATGTAACTTAATATAAGAGTGGCACGTGAGACTTAAAGGTGACATATTCATCAGGTGACCCACTCCACACACCAGGCCGCACTCGTGAATCTCATTGGCACAGCAGCCCCAGACCTCACTCGCTTCTCACACTTGACCTGGGACTCCCTGGAGGCAGTCCTGGTCTGATGGATCAGCAGACTCTTAAAGACAGAGGAAAGCCAGACACAACCAGCCATGGTGAGGGGCTGAGACCTAGCTGAGGAAAGACCAGCATGTGGAAAATGCTAGAAAGGAAAACACCTACCAGGGTATCCCCCTGGAAGATAACCGTCCCTTGGAAGGCTCCCTAGTCCACATCTCATCTTCACAGTCCAACCTTGGGGTCTCCTGTTTTATGTGGTCTCTACCTGGCCTGGGCTCAGCCTCAGGACAGAGGGGCCAACACAGGCCTCACTTTCACATGAGTGAAATCTTATGTGGCAGTGCAGAGCTCCAGGTTCCTGGCTTGAGATCATTTGGACACTTGTCATCTCTCCCCCACAGTGCACTCGACACTGGGAAGAGCAGAGGAACAGTGCATCTTGGAGTTCAAATCCAGGTACCCATAAGCCAGTCACTCCATTGTCGCATCTGTTAGAGTAAAAATGTCCTCCTCACAGGAATGTGGGCAGGTGTGTGAGACTGTACTTTAGACATCAGGCTGTGATGGGACACAGAGTCTGAGTGAGCTCTTATGGGGTAGCTGGAGAGGTCAGGGAGTCTCAGGAAGCTGTATCAAGGCTCTTCCTCTCTCCTCACATCCATTTACTCATTCTTTAAAACTATCAGAGTAGTATCATGAAGACCTGCTGTGATGCTGCCTGTGGCCCTAATGCCCCCCCCCACAGCCTCCCTCCCCAGTCACCCCCGGAAAGTGGACATTTGGGTATGATGCCCATGTGGTTTGGAGCACATGTCCGGCCTTTGTGAGTTGTCTCTCTAGCCCACACCACAGTCCTAAGACACAGTCAGTGTCATCAATTCCATGTTGTAGATGAGCAAACTGACGCGCAACGAAGTCACTGACCTAAGATCAGCCGCCTACTGAGGGTGGGATCAGGGCTGGAACCCTGTGCCTCTGACCCTGGCCTGTTCTGTAGCCACCCACACCCCCAGGAGGAGTGTAACTGCTCTGAGGAGGCAGGAAGGCACCCCCCCTGCTCTTCAGTCATCCCTCTTCTCCTCCCCTCCATTGCAAGGCTGTCTGACTGATGAGCGCTCCATATTTCAGGGAGAAGTCCAATGACTGGAGAGGGCCTGCCCTGCATCCAGGTGGCATCTGTGTACCAGTTACCCACAGCCTCGGCCCAGGCTGAGGATGCCGACCAGAGCTGTTCAGAGTCTGAGACTAACACAAGGCACACATGGCAGCAGAACTTAGTGGGGAGGAGTAAATGTAGGGTTAGCTGGATAGGACCCCCTATTTTATTCTAAATGAAACATTAATTAGGCATCTACTGTGCGCTGCCTCTTTTTTTACTAGCAACCGAAGTTCTGGGGACCTTTTCTAAGCACCTCCTGAAGATGAGTTCATCTAGACCTCCCAGTAGCCCTTGGGGCAGACACTGAACACAGGCCATCCAAGGATGACTGACACACCTGAGCCCAGAGGAGCAGTGATCCCAAGGCCGCTCCACCAGGGGCACTGAATCTGCACTCCAACCAAGTGGCTGCAATGTCTAAAATTAGGACAGAGGTTTCAAAGACAAAAGGCTCTTCTCCCTCCCTGTCCCCCCGGCTTCCCTCCACACCCCCATCAGCTGGCAGATGGCGCCAGAGGAGTCCACAAGGGCGCTACCCATTAGTCCAGTTCCCATCCGGTTCCCTCCCTGCCCTTCCCGCCTTGGCTTTATCCTGTCTCCTTTCTGGAATTGATTGCCCCTCCTTTAATAGAATGCTTACGTAAGGCAGACTCCTCAGAGAAGCTGCTGCTTCCAGTTGCTTTCCACGGGAGGCTTTCCAGGGTGATGCGCACCCTTTCCCGCCTGTTCATAAGCATGCTTGCTTTTCCCTTGTTAACCTGTCTTTTGTTGCAGGAGCCTGTCCCCAAACTCCCCTGACTCTTATGTCTTCAGCTTGGTTACATGTGTCAGAAAGACAAATTTTGAGGTGACAACCTTCTGACCTATGTCTTCAGCTGCCCACTCTGGGACAGCAAAGATCCTTGTGTGGATCTTAGTGCTCAGAATGGGACCTGGGATGTGTTAAGTGCTTAAGCTACAGGAGCTGAGTGCATAAGCATGAAAGAAAGCCACGAGGGTGCAAGACGATCTGGACTCTTTTCCTCCCCCTGCCACTGCCCAGGCCCAGGACAGACCACTCGATTCTGTGGTACTGAGAGCCCTTCACCTCCTCTCTCCCAGAACCCGCTGCAGCCTCCCAACCCAGAGCCACCCCTCAGCCTGTTTGGGCCACTGAGACAGCAGTCAAATGGCCCATCCACTGGGCAGGCAGGAGGCCCAACTTCCTGTAGAGGTACGTATCCAGGCCTGAACAATAATACTAATGTGCCCACTTTCCTGCGATCTTATTAACTCTTAACTTGTCAGGAAAGACCCCAAACCCTCCATGTGGGAGTTTGGGAGCCTGTTCCCTCCTTCCAGAGCTGGGAAGAGCAGCTCAAGGAGCCTCAGGAGCCCCATCACCTTTGGACCTGAGATAGGGATAATAGTCCTCGAAACTTACCAACCCCCTCCCAGCGCCACTGTCCCTGCCCCACGTGGGTATTTGGACATCACCCTGGTTCTCATGTTAGGGTACCCTGGCTGCCCTTGAAGTTGAGGTAAAAATCAGAAACAGGTAACAAAATTGTCAGCAGCCTGGAGAGTGGAAAAATAAATCCCCAAAGAAGACAGGAAAAGTCAGGGGAGGAGACTCCCGACCCCTGGGCTGGCAGGGTCCCAGGCGAGGAGTGACTAGGCAGCCCCAGCCAGGCCTCCACTTCCCTACCTACAGGGCCAAGGACACCCTTCGGTCACTGTGAGATTGGAGATGTGGGAGTGAAGTGTTCAAACATCACCAAGCTGGGAAGGATGTGCCTGTGTCCACAGAACTGCAAGTGAGAGACAGGCCTGTAGAGAGCCCCTGTCAGGCTGCACAGGCAGGGACACGGTCAGCTAATTCCACTTAGTCACAAAGAAGGAAGGGGCATCTCTTGCTGGTATTCCAAGCACCTCATCCCTCCATTCCTGCTGATGCCCAGAAGCTGGTGGGACAAGGTGTCCCCCACCCCCACTCTGCACAGATGGGGAAACTGAGGCTCCAACAAGTTCCGTCACCCCTACCCAGACACACTGATGAGTGTCATGCCTCCACGTTCCTTCTGGCCTCTGGAATCTGCTCCTGCACCTGCAATGTGAGACAATGTGGTCAATGAGCCAGAGGGACAGATTGACCAGGCAATTGAGGAACACAGGACTTGGGGGACTGGAGCTCCTGCAGATGCTGGCACATCTCTGGGTACATTGGTATCATGCCTGCATTAGGACAGGGAGCTCTGACGTCACAGTGCCTCCATCTGCAGGAAGGTTTATCGGCCCAGATGGCCAAGGAGGAGAACAGACACAGCCTCACATGCTCGCCCACCCTTGACAGCCAGTGCCAAAAACAGGGAGCCAAGCCAGGGCTGTGAGAGTTCACTACTGTGTCACACCAGCTCTTAGACACATTTCCCAAGCTGGGATCAGAAACACTGACTTGGGAGGTATCATCAGCTGGCAAGCTCCCACCTACAGATGATATGGGCTTGAGTGTCTTCATTTCACCCAGCCCCCGGGACAGTTTCCTCAACAGCTGTCCTGACCTCAGGTTCAGTCTATCATCAGCTGGATCATTCCTGGAAGCCTACATTCACCAGCCCTTCTGAACCCAGTGGGATCCTAGCATGAGCCCTGTCCACAAGATTCAGCCCAAGTCCATGGCTTTTTCCAGTCATGAGTCTGTCCAGCCTTGAGTCTGTCCCAGCTGCTCCAGGCCTGGGATCCCATTCCTGCTCTGGGCCTCAATTTCCTGGTTTTACCATTTGGGAATTTAACCAAATGCTCTGCCAGATTCCTCCCAATATGGTATATCTATACAAGAAAGTCTGGCTGGGACGTTTGAAAATAATAACTCAGGATCTACTGGTAACAATCTCTATTTGGGAGGTGACCCGTCAAAACACATCAACTCAACTGTAAAGATAATCGGAAAAATCAAAAGGCACAACCTCATGCTGGCAGCTCTCAGAGTACCTGAGCCAGAGGGGGCCTCCCGACCACAGAAGCACAGTTCTCATCTCATCCCAACCAGTAGGGTCTGGGATTCTCCAAGCCAATGAGAAGGAGAGAAAATGCTGCCTGTCTGATTGCCGGACAAACACAATAATAATAATGTGCAGATAAGTCACAGTAACAATAGCAGCCACAGCCAAGGCTGGGCATAGAGGTGCATGCCTTTAATCCCAGCCTTTCATCCCAGCCCTGGGAGGGCAGAGGCAGACATATCTTTGTAAGTTTGAGGCCAACCTGGCCTACACAGTGAATCTCAAGCCAGTCAGAGTTACGTAGTGAGACTTGTCTCAATTAGCATTAGCAACTAATAAGTGTGTGGGTGTGGTCCTACTATGTGTTTGTGCTGGGTAGACTGGGGTCTGTTCAGTGCTGCTGGAGGCAACTTGGCTCAGAACTGCCACCTGCAGCCCAGACTTCAGAAAACCACTAAGAATAAAACTGGAGGAGAAAAGGGCAAGGATTCCCATGTCCCCAGTTACCTCAGCACTGACAGACATCTACGTGCTGTGAACACAAGGCTGCCCTTCCCGTCGCCACGGCCAGATGATGGCTTCACATCCAGGCTGTCGCCAGAGTGCAGGTGTCTCTGTAAAGCCTGGAATAAATTCTCCCCGTGTGTCCTTGTCCTTCTCAGGCACTTCTCAGGTCCCCACAGTGACAGCTGCTCCACTTCCAGCATGATCCAGCTGTTTTAATGGGGACTTTAAATAACTCCGCTGCTGCCAAGAAATCTCTGTTCTACTGAGAAAGGTGTCCTGTGACGGATGCTCCAGAGGTCCAAGGTCAGGAAGCTGCTGGACAATGACCACAAGGGTGCCCATTTGCTCTCTGGGAGGTCAGTTTCTAGTGACTCAGCAGGTGTCACCATAGAGGGCCAGCCATGTACAGCAATGGGCACAGAGAGAAAGATCAGCCATGTTCCCATACTGAAGATCACAGTCATCACGCGGAGGAGGCAGACCCTCTGGCAACACACACCACTCACCTGCCAAGCACCAAGCAGGAGGTCACAGTCGTCATTCCATGAGCACCTGCTGTATACAGCTCTGTTCATTCAGTACCTACTGTGTGCTAGGCCCCAGCCAGGTGACTGCCAGGCATTATCACCAACTCTCATGACAGCCCTGCCTGCTACAAGGTGATCCCATCATTCTGAGTTCAGCCTGGAGGACACAAGGCTGTGAAGTTGGAAAGCTTGCTCAGGGCCACAAGGCCTGGAAGGAGGCAAAGTCACAGAGTGTACTCTGACTCACCAGCAGCACTAAACAACAGCCCTGCCAACCTCAAACTCAGACAGGCCGGGACTGCTGTGTAGACAGAAGGCAGGTATGGTCACTGAAGCTGGAAGCCAGAATTCTGAGGGAGCAGGAGTTGCAGAAGCACTGTCTCCTGACTGAGGTCCCCCACCTTAGTCCAGTGGAGTCTGGGCATGCTGCCAGGGCAGAGGTGGGAGTCCCACCTACTGTGTATTCTGTCTCTGCTCCTGCCTGCCCCACTCTGTGTCCAGGTGGCTTGGCCAGGGTAGAACCCACGTCTGGCTCTAATGATGAACACATGGACCAGACTGTCGGAGGAGTCAAGATTTCAGTCCCAACTCTGACACTTCCCAGCCAGGGTCTGGGATCCCTCTGCACAATAGCCAGCGTCAGGGTGGCAGTTGAGCTTAGCAGAGAATGAGCGTGCAGTAACAGACCACACTGTTTTCGGCTCTCTGCTGCATGCCATGCTCTCCGTCTGGTGTTCAGATAGAGCAGGGGATCTCGGGGTCCCCCGAACTCTGCCAGGGGCTGGCTGTCTGAACAAGTGTCACTCAAGCAGGTCTCCAATGAATGGGTGGGAGGGGTGTTTGCGGAGGTCTCCCAGGAGAGAAGTGGGGTACACTCTGGCCAGCTGGCCATCCCGCATGTCCCCAGTTTGTTCTGCACTTATACTGAAAACCACAGCTTAACTTCTATCACCAGAGACCACTGGGATGAAAGAATTCAAATGCATCATTTTACGAAGAGGAAAGGGAGGTCCTAAGAAGTCACATGAGGTACTCAAGGTCACACAGCTGGGAATGGCACAGCAGCTCAGACACAAGGCTCTGGCACTGAGGCTAGGAGAGGAGTCAAGGAAGGAGAAGGCCAGTGTGAGCTGGAGGCATCAAGGAGGCAACAGGAAGGGCTTCTGGGAGAATTCCAAGCTGCGGGAGACGTGGGCAGCTGCAGTTCATTGCTCCCAGATCTTCAGATCTCCGGCCTAGAATTCTCCAGGAGGAGACTCAAGGTCTTCCCTCCACCACCTCAGATGAAGCTACCTTCAGGGCCAGGTGGGGATTGTTCCTGGGAACAGGCAGTTGGTGGGAAGGCGCAGGAGCTCCAGGGGTGATGTTCTGTTCCCTCGGTTTAGGGCCCAGGTGAGCTTCACAGGCATGTGGGCTACAGCGTCCTTGTACATCCGCAGTGAGGGGACCTTGGCCTCAGGCAGCTCTGTTGAGGCCAAAGGTGTTCCACCTGCCAATCAGCCCTGCCCGCCACACCCATAACCTTGCCAGTGCCCAAGAACTACAGGGCCGCAGCCTGTAAGTCCCTCAACCTTCCCCACACTTGAGCCAAGAAGCCCTGGAAAAAAGCCCCACCGTGTCCCCAGCTGGGGAGATCAGTCTCCCTGGTCTGCCTCTGACACTATGTTGACAGCCCTGTAATGAAGCTACTGAAACGGACCTGCCTCACTGAGCAGGAAAATGCACATCAGCTCGACTGGAGGGATGCAGGTGTGAGCTGGCCCTGGAGGCCATGGTTATTTTGGGAGCCAGATGCCTGCGTGGGTTGGAACCCCACAGCTCAGCTTCCAGATGCTGCCGAGTCAGCGATTCCTGTACATCCCAGCCTCCCTCCCCTCCACCTGCCTCTCTGACAAGCTTTTACTAATGCCTCTTAGGAGAGGATCCGAGGGGGTGCCTGCCTGTGGAGAGAGAGATTCTTGCTAGGTAAGGCCTGTTTGGCTCAAAGATACAAGTACCTTGACCAAGGGAGATCCTGTAGTATGATGGCAGTTGCTGTGCTACCAGTGTCCATTCCTGGGCTCTCCCCCACCCTGTCCCCACCCCTTCCACACACACAGTCTTGAGTGCTGGACACTGGGAGGCAAGCAGAAACATATATGTTTCTCTCTCCCCTGCCTCCCTCCCCAGAAAGGCAGCCCTGGACCCTCTGGCCTTGGCTATGTTGGAGCTTGAGGCAGGAGCTTGCAGACCTTGGATGGGAGGAAGAAGAAAAGTAGGTCGGCACTCAAGAACCCTGCCTCACACACACCAAGCAAAACCCCAGATGCCGACGAAAATTGGCCATTAGCGGGCTGCGGGAATGAGGACATCAGAAAAGACCCAACAAAAAATGGCCACAGTGACCCACGGCCTGTGGCTTAATCAGGAACAAACTGCCAGGCATCCTGGGTAGATTCTGAAAGCTTCTGGCCAGAGAATCTCCCACACGCTATGTTACACTTAGCTGGACATGGCCGGGCAGCAGCAGTCCCTGACCTGGGGAGGAGCTGACGCCTCAAGGGTCAGCTTGAAACTTTCTTCCTCCCCAGCTGGGAATCAGGTTGAAGGACTGAAGAGAGTGAGCATTCCGCTCAAAGGTCAGTTCCCTGGTCTCCGGAACCCCCTGCACCTGGCTCCCTGCACCTAGTTCAGAGTTACAGGCCATCCAGTTGGATGCTGCTCTCTAATCCCGAGGGACTCCAAGGGGGTACACTGGCCCTCAGTAGTGCCCACTCCTGCACCCTTGCACAGCTCACACCTTGTAATTATTTCACGCACACTCATTCCCCTTAGCGATTTCCCCAACTCTGCGGTAACAGTTCATCTTCACTGTCAGTTTGACTGGATTTTAAATCATCTAGAAAATGCACCTCCACATCTCTCTATGAGGGTTATTTCCAGAGAGGTTTAACTGAGGAGAAAGGATCCACCTGGATGTGGATGGCAACACTCCATGGACTGGGGTACCTGACTGAATTAAAAGAAAGAAAAGAGAAAATGAGCTGAGCAGAGCATTCATCATTCTCTGTTCCCTGGCAGTGGCTGTGATGTGACTGGAGAGCTGCCCCATGCTCCTGAAACTTGGGCTTCTTGTTGCTAAAACTTCCCACCATGATGGACTGTCTCTTCCAATTATAAGGCAAGGCTATCCCTTCCTTAAGCTGATTTTGTCAAGTACCTTGTCATAGCAATGAGAAAAGTAATACATTTAAGATTGGTTCCAAGTTGTGGGGCCATTGCTGTGATATATCAGATTATGTGGTTCTTAGGCCTTTTGGACTGGTTTGCAAGAGGGATGAGTTTGGAATTTGGGACTCTATACAAGGACTAGAATGCTGCAAGTAAAGCTTAGTGGGTCACTCTTCCAGAAGCTTGGAAGTCCAGAATGCTGGGAGAAACACAGACAGTGAAGGCCAGCTCATGAGGTTTCAGAGAGGAGCAAGGACAGGTCATTTGTGTGAAATCCTGGAAAAGGCCCTGGTCGCATTCTGCCTTTGTCTTGAAAACTTGAGTTAAGCTGAATTCAAGAGTAATGGACTAGTTTGTTTAAGGGACAGAAATTCAAGACAGGGCAGCCTTCAGATGATGGCATGGTTACTGCTCACCACTCCTACCCAGGTTTGGAGAGACAGACAGACAGACAGACAGAGAGACAGAGACATAGAGAGACTGAAAAAATATGCACTCTGACAAGCAAAGGAGTGTGAGTTTAAAGTTGCTAAAAAGGCCAGTGAGGAGAATGCAGCTGTGATTGTTAAAGAAATTGTTGCCAGTAGCAATATACTTTGTACAGTTCACTAGGGGACCTTGGGAGCACAACCCCAACCACTGAAGGCCTTGTCTTAATGAAAAAGAATTGACAGTAGAGAGTCTGAACTCTCTAAGACTGTTGCTGAAGTGATGCTGTGCTTGAAACAACCATCCAGGGAAGCATTTTCTCAAGTTCAGTCTCCAAGGCACACCAAGCCCCCACAACAGCTCAGATAGAAACAGGGCAGACCACATCACGAGCCGGCAGCAGAATTTGGTGGCATCAGCCACACTGTGCTGGTTTTGCAGGCATGTGAAATACAAGAATGAGATGGTTAGACATAGAGGCTCATGCTAAAGTTCCAGAAAGCTGCTGAAGCCAGGCAACATGTGATGGTTAAATTCCTTGCAAGCAGGTGCCGAGAGGATGTTGTACATGGTATGAAGATGAAGCTTAAGTAACAATGGAGACTCAAGGATGTTGGAAATGCCAGAACCATGAGATATCTGCCAAGGAAAGCTGCAGGCATGGAAGCCCAAGAGAGAGGTCACGTAGGTGGCAGCGCTGGTAAAGCAGGTCTTCCCAAGCTGATAGAGCTACCAAGAGCAGCAAATGCCAGATATGGAGTTGCAGGGTTTGATGGGTTTATGTCTTATGGTCCAATCAGTGTCTTCATTTTCCCCTTATAGAATGTTTATTCTGAATCATTATATATTGTGTTTTTTAAAAGATTCATTTGTGTGTGTATGTGTATGTGTGTGAGAGAGAAAAGGACAGGGGGAGAGAGAAGAGAGAGAGAAACTATGTGAGTGTATGTGCAGATGCACACTACTGTGTGTGCATGCAAAGGTCAGAGCAGAGAGTCATTTACAGGATACCTAGCTTGTTAAGTGTTGAGATCCAAACTCCGGTCCTTGTGATTATGCAGCAAATGCTCCTAAGCACTGAGCCATCTCTTCAGCCCTGTGTATTGTATTTCTGTGATTTTACAAAGGCTCACAGTTAAAAGCTTTTCTTGAATCTCAAGAAGAGACTCTGGCTTTTCAAATAGTATTGAGACTGTTAAAGACTATTTGATTTTTAAAGTTAAACTAAATGCATGTGGGAATATGTGAGAGCCGAGAGCTTTAGGAGACCATGAGTGAAAAGTTCAGCTTAAAGGTGATAGTTTAGGTGCCATGTTGACAAAAAGTGGACCTGTGGATGGGTAAGCTTCATTGGAACCTTGACTCAATTTGGAATCACCTAGGAGACACACCTCTGGGTGCGCCTGTGACAGTGTTTCCAAAGAAGTTTAATTGAACAGAGATGATAAACCCGCAGAAGGTGGAAGGCTGACTTCCTGTACCAAATAAAATGGAAAATGAGGAAAAAGAGCTGAGGAGCAGCATTCATCTCTCTCCTTGTTTAAAAGTTGGATACACTGTGACCAGCTGCCTCACACTAACTAAAAGACAAGTGTCAAGAGCTCCATGCACAGATCTTGGTGTACATACATACCCACCAGACAGGAGAGGGATGCGGAGTGGGGTCCTCTACACAAGCCAGGGTGGGGGTAGTCACTGTAACAAGCATCCCAAGCCCCAGTGACTTCACCTAAAGCCTCAATTTCTCTTCCAGGGAAAGCCCAAGTGGGCACTAATGGTCCTCTCCAGGGTAGTCATCTACAGGGGTGACACAGAGACCCAGGCTCCTTCATCCCGGATAGTGACAGATGTTCTGTGTCCTCCAAGGCGCCCAGGACAGGTAGTAAGTACAGGGCAGGTAGTCCGGATTGCTAACGACCATGGCCCAGAGAGTCCACCTCCTTGCTACCTACATTCCCCAGCCAGGTCTGCCCAGATGCCAGGCATTTGGAAATTTCATCTTGAGCTGAGCAAAACAGACACCCAGCCTCTGGCCTCCTTAGGGATCATAGGGGAATGTGCTCTGTCCTAGTTTGCTTTCTGTTGCTGTGATAAAACACTGGCCAAAATCAACTTCAGGAAGGAAAGGGTTTATTTGGATTAAAGGTTACAGTCTAATATCAAAGAAAGAAAGGCAGGAACTCAGGGCTGGAACCTGAAGGCCGGAACTGACGCAAAGATCACGGAGGAGCGCTGTGTACCGGTTTGCTTCCTCCTGTTTGGCCAGCTACCTTTCTTCTACAGCCCAATCCCAACCGCCTAAGAATGGCGCTGCCTTCAGTGCACTGAGCCCTCCTACATCATTTAATAATCAAGGAAATGCCCCACACACCTGTCCTCGGGTCAATCTGATGGAGGAAATCCCTCAATTATGACTCCTTTTTCCCAGGAATGTCTAGGTTTGGGTCAAGTTGACAGAGCATATTCCGGGCCTCTTGACTCCCCTGTCCTAGGTCCTCTCTGGACTCTGGCTGAGTGACGCTTCAGTCAGGAAGGCAGGAGAGGGGCTCTACCAGGGAAGAGGCTCCCGGCACTGCCTCCACCTTGGGCTCTGGGGAACAGATCCTGGCTGAGGAGCTGGGAACTTCCTGTACTGCCCAACTGCCGATTCCAGAGCATCTGCCTGTGTTCCTAGCACCACAGCCAGAATAAACAAGTTTCCTTCTGTCTTGCAAAGAGGAAGCTTAGGCAGTGGGTGAGAGGAAACTGAAGGGCTGGGAACCTCAGAGCCTAGCACCAGAGGGTGGAACTTGCACTCTGCTGAGTCTCCCAGAGACCATCAGAGGTTGGCAGGATGAGCCATATTTTATAATCGAGGAACCTAAGGTCCAAGACAGCACTGAGCCACACTGGGTGGGGGGGGGTTGTCTGCTTCTTTACACCTCTTCAAGCATCAGCCCACCCGGCTGGAGGAGCCTTGGTTCACTCATCACTCTTACAGGTCTCTCATTCCTTCCCAGGTTCTTCCCTGACTCCAGTCCTAGAACTAAAGCTCAGCTTTGAACAGAAGACTCAGGCTGCAGATGGGGTGGTGGTAGAAGACAGCCTAGATTTTGCAGGGGGCAAGGGCAGAAATGGGAATGAGCCCCAAGAATCCCAAGGCTCTGCATCAATTCTCATCTCCAACACGTTTTCCTGGAAACCTCTTCTCTTCCTAAGATTGAGTATAAATGTCATCAGGACCTGGGTCACATAGGGTCCCCTGGATAAGATATGAAATGTACACTTCAGAACTTGAAAGCAGAAGCCCTGATTCTGGAATAAAGTTAATTGGGCTAAGATTCTAGCAGTCTCAACTATGTGACTTTGTACCATTCTCCTTACTACACAGAAGAGCACACTTAGAGTCTGCCTTCCATTGCTGTGACAAAACACTCTGATCAATACCAACCTGGAGAGGAAAGGATCTATTTAGCTTACATCTCCTGGGTCACAGTTCATCACTGAGGGAGCCCAGGGCAGGAACTCAGGGCAGGAACCTGGAGGCAGGAGCTGAAGCACAGACCATGGAGGAACACTGCTTACTGGCCTGCTCCCCCAACCCATGCTCAGCTTGCTTTCTTATACAACAGATAACAATCTGCCCAGGGATGGCACCGCCCACAGTGGGCTGAGCCCTCCCACATCAACAATCAAGAAAATACCCACAGACACAGGCCAGTCCAATGGAGGCAATTCTCCAACTGAGGTTCTCTCAGCCCAGGTATGTCAAGTTGACATTAAAGCTGTCCAGCACAAGCCCCAAAGTGAAGGCAACAATGGAATAGCCCTCATATGCTATTTTAAAATTTTAAAAAGGTGAAAGAGTTCTTAGCACTAGGCCTAAGTCACAATATTAAAAATAAACAGGACTTATTCTTAGCAGCCTTCCTGAGGTATGCTTGCCAGTCAATAAAGCACGCATATTTAAAGATGTGGCTTGATACACTGACATACGGATGCATCTACAAAACCAACCTGCAAAGATAAACATTCAGTATTATAACCCCAAATCCCCTTGTGTCCCGTTATGATCCTGACCTACAAGGAATGAAATTCACCAACCCTGTGTCCAAGCAAGCATTAATCTGCTCTATGTGTGTGTGTGTGTATGTGTGTTATGTACTTTTTCATGTGGGTGTGTGTATATACACATGTAAAGGCAAATCACATATGTATATCCACGTGTAGAAGCCAGAGGCCACCATTGAGTGTCTTCCTCTGTCAACTCTCCACCTTCCTTTTTAAGACACCATCTCTTGCTGAACCTGGAACTCATCTGTTCAGCTTGGCTGGCTGGCAATGAGATACAGGAATCCACCTGTCTCAATGTCCCCAGTGCTGAGGTGACAGGTACATACCATCGTGCCTAGTGAGTGCTGGAGATCTGAACTCAGATCCTCATACTTGGGCGGCAAGCACTTTACCAACTGAGGCACTCCACAGCCCCCGGTCTGCTTTTTATCACTACAGATGGGTGGCATCTTCTAGAATTGTATATAAATGGAACTGTAACACATGTAATCTTTTTGTCTGGCTTGGTTCACCAGCAGAATTATTTTGAGATTTCTCTGTATTGTGGTGCAGACCAAAGTTGTTATTATTTTTTTCTTCTTTTTGAGTCTTACTCAGTGGATGGACACTCCACAATTTGTTTCACAATTGATGGCTCTGCAGAGCACCTAGTTTGACTCCAGTTTTGAATGCTCAGCAACCAAATCGCTCATCACCCTTGTGAATGATTTCCCTCAAACTTCTACTCAATGGCAACTGACTTTTCCATTGTATGTGTGTGTGTGTGTGTGTGTGTGTGTGTGTGTGTGTGTGTGGTATGTACTTTTTCATGTGCGTATATATGCATATGAGAGGAAATCACATGTGCATATCTACGTGTAGAGGCCAGAGGACACCACTGGGTGTCTTCCTCTGTCAACTCTCTACCTTACGTTTTAAGACACGGTCTCTTACTGAACCTGGAACATTTCAGTTTTCATTACGTTTAGCATATTCTGCAACTTCTCGTTGGCTTTCATGTCCACACAACGATGATTTAAAAGTAGCTTTTTGGTTTTTCTAAATATTTCAGTGTATTCCAGATACCCGTGTATTAAGAATCACTAACTTAATGCTATTGTACTTAGAGAATTTATCTCATGAGAGGATATGTGTTGGATCCCCCGACAGTGTCATCTATCTCCATCCACCGTCCGTGTTGTGTGCAGCATTCTCTAAGTGGGAGTTGGGCTAAGCTTGCTGATGGTGTTCTTCAGCTCCTGCACACCTGACCCATTTTCTACCTGATCCTTAGGGCCAAAGTGGTGCTGCAGTCCCTAACCCATTGTGGTTTATCTCTTTGAAGTTTTATCACTTCAGATCTCTATTATCTGGTTCCTAAACATTTAGGATTAGTATATCTTCTTGGGGGTTGGGGAGCTGGCTCAGTCAGTAGAGTGCTTGGCTTGAAAGCACAGAGACTTAAGTTTAATTCCCAGAACCCACATTAAAAAAAAAAAAAAAAAAAAAAGTTGGACATGGTGATTTGTAATCCCAAAGCTGGGAAAGAAGAATCAAGCAGCTTCCGGGAGCTCCATGGTCAACCAGCCAAGCCTGCTTGGAGACTTAGTTCCAGCAAATGGGAGACCCTGGCTCCACATGCCTGGGCATGTGCACACATGTGCACAGACACCTACACACATGAACACGCACACCCACATACTGACACCCTTATCACTACAAAATGACCCTCTTAATTTCTGACGGTGCTGGCACTAAAGTCGGTCTCGTCTATTAGTGAACTGAACGCACGCTTACTTTTCATTTGGGTTCAATGGTCCAGACATCTCCATCTCTTTTTAACCTATTTCTGCCTTTATGTTTAAAGCGGATCTTACCCATTGTAGTCGATAGCTGGATTTGGCTACTTTGTTCAGTGCGTCAATCAGTCTTTGCCTTTTAACTGGATACATTCTATGTGATCACCAGCATAGTGGCTTTTCTTTGAACTTTTTTAGTGGGGGCTGGGGAGTCGAGACAGGGTCTCCCTGTAGCCCCAGCTGGACTGGAACTCGTTATGTAGATCAAGCAGGCCTCCATCTCACAGATATCTACCTGCTTCTGCCTCCTGAGTGCTGGGATTAAAGGTGTGTGCCACCACACCTAGCTTTTTCTTTTTCTTTCTTTCTTTATTTTTGAGACAGAGTCTTCCTGTACAGTTGCTTTTCGATGGCTGTTTTCTGTTCTTTCTGTCTGTTTCTTGTTCATTCTTTTGGATGAGTTTGGCAATTTTTATGTCTGCGTTTTATCTCCCCTGCTGGCTCCTCTGCTCTAACTCTTTGTTTTGTTATTTTGGGCTTTGCCTGAGGGTGTGTAGTAAACATTTTTAACTTATCATAGCTTACTTTCAAATGATATGCTAGCACTCCTGTTTAGCACAAAACCCAGAAAACAGCTACTCCCAGGCTTTGTGCTAAAGTTGTCTGTGTTTGCCTCTACATAATGAATATCAGTCAATTATCTTTAAAAAGGATTTAAATAACAAGAATGTCATTGATATTTACCCACAGAGCGATCACTTCCAAAGCTCTGTATCTCTAGATGTCTACATCCATTATTTGCATCTGCTGTCATTATTCTGCCTGCCATGATTTGAATTCAAAATGTCCCCGACAGACTTAGATGTTTGAACACTTGGCCTTCAACTCATGGTGCTGTTTTGGGAAGTTGTAGAACTTTTTTGAGATGGGGTCTGGCTAGGAGATGTCAGTCAGTGGGGAGTGGGTCTAAGGTTTTGTGGTCTCTCTCTCTCCCCCCCTCCCTCCCCCCCTCCCTCCCCTTCTTGGTCTGCTGAGATGTAAGCAAGCAGTTACCTCATGCTCACACCATCATGGAGAGGTCTGCAGCCATGCCTTCCCCGATATGATGGATCATATCCCTCCAAACCATGAGCCAAAACAAACTTCTCATCTCTTAGCTTGCTTTTTGTCAGATATTTGATCACAGCAATGAAAAAAGTAACCAATACTACTACTACCTTTAACCTCTCTCTCCTCTCTCTCTCTCTCTCTCATACAAACACATGGATGTGTGGGTGTGCAAGCACAGAGGCCAGAGGAGGACAATGCTCTATCACTCTCTGCTGTATTCCCTTAAGACAGGGTCTTGCACTGGACCTGGATCTAGGCTGCCAGCCAGCGAGCTCCAATTGATCCTAGTTCTGTCCTCTACAATGCTGGGGTTTCTGGTGTACCTGGCCAAGCCCAGATGTCACATGAATTATGAGCATTCAAGCTCAGGTCCTCATGCTTACACAGCAAGCATTATTACCCACCAAGCCCTCTCCCCAGACCCAGCATTTCTTATAATACATATCATCTAGTGACTTGAAAGCTTCTCTTGACTGCCATCTTCATTTGTGAAAAGCACCCTCACCATCTGTAGAGAGTTAGGATTCCCTGTAGTCGCCTGGCTGATACTGTGCTGGGCAACAGCTCTCCTGTGATCTTCATTTTTGCTCCTCTGGAAGCAGTATGTCTTCTTCTTATGGCTGCTTTTAAGATTTTCTCCTTGTCGCTGAGTTGGAGAGCTTTTATTAGACCTTCCCTTCGTGTGACTTTCTGCACTGTCTTGGGCTTACAGTTAGTGGAGCTTCTTAAATGTATGGTTTATAATAGTCTTCAAATTGGGGCTGGGGGAGGATTGGCTATTTCTTTAAACATGTTTCTGGTCCAAGTATCTTTCAGGGGCTACAGTTACGTGCATAGTAAGTAGCTTGAGATGTCCCTGCAGCTCGCCTACACTGTGTTCATTTCTCATTGTGTCTTGTTGATTCTGTGTTTCACTTAGGCTCACCTGGGCTTCTGGGTCATCTAGTTCACCCACCTTCTCTTCTCAATCTCTAGCTTCATCTGCCATTAAAACCCCCAGTGTGGCACTCACGGCACACACTGTAATCTCTACCTCTTGACACTTGATTCTGCCTTCCTGTAGATCTTTCATGACTCTGCTTACAACTTTCAGTCTTTCCTCTCTGATTCTGAATGTATCAAATAATTATAACTTTATCATCCCTGCCTGCTCCATTAGTCTCCTCATCGCTGTGACTAAAACACAAGGAAGAAGCAATGTGAAGGAAGGGTTAGTTTGGCTGACAGTTTTAGAATATTCAGTCTGTGGTTAGGGAGGTGGTGCACAGCAGCTCCTGTCACAGCAGGCCGGGAAGCAGACAGGGAGAAATGCTGTCGCTTGACTGGCTCTCTCTTTCCCTTCTTTTATTTAGTCTGGGGACATATCCAATGAGATGCTGTCACCCACCATCGGGGTAGAGCTTTCCCCATCATCTAATTCATGAAACACTCTATAGACATACCCCCAGGTGTGCCTTGCCAATCCCTAAATCTAGCCACATTGGCAACAGAGATTAACCACCACACCTGAAAATTACAAAATTTATATCAGTTATCGGTTGGTTTTGATTGATTTTTATACTATTTAATATTTGATTTATTATTTTTATTTTAATGTGTATAAGTGTATGCCTATGTGTATGTAAGAACACCCATGTTGTGCAATGTTCATGGAGGGAGCCCCTGGGATTTGGAGTTATGGATGATTGTTAGTCACCATGTGGGTGCTAGGAATCGAACCCAGGTCCCTTGCAAGAGTAGCCAGTCTCTTAACTGTTGAACCATCTCTCCAGCCCCCAGTTACATTCTTCAAATGCTCATTTTTTCCTGCCTGGAATTGCTTTTTCTTTGAGACAGGGTCTCATGTCACAGGATGGCTTCAATCTATGTAGTCATGGATGATCTTAAACTTCTTATCCTCCTGTCCACTTGCCAAGTGTTGGGATTACAGGTGTGTACCACCATGCCTGGTTTTAGGTAGTGCTGGGGGCTAAGCCCAGGGCTTCATGCATGCTGGGATAGCACTCTACCAACGGAGCTACATCCCCAGCCATGCCTGGAAATCCGTGATTGCATGCTAGATATCGCCAGTTTCGCCCTGTGGGTTGCTTGCTGATTACATTCTTAGGAATATACTGAAACATTGCTCTCAGCTGGGGACAGGAAGCACCTTTCAAGTCTTTCTTTTAAGCTCATCAAACATGAAGAGAGCAATTTTTACTCTAAAGCCATGTTGTCATCTCCCCGGGACAGCCAGCTTCATCCATTTCCCCCTCCAGTCCATAATACCTGTCCAAGCTGTAAGCTGGGAAATCACAGAGCAATCCCCATTCTCACCCCTAGGGATCTTTGTACTTTGCTGTTTGGGGTCTGAGGTCTTGGGAACAGTCATATCAATATTTTGTTTACTTTCTCAATTGCTTTGGGCATGCAGGCTATTGTGAGGCCCGTTACTCCACCCATCTGGAAGCAAACCTCCTGATAGCGTGCACTGCACGCACACCAGGCCCTGCTCTGGGACCCTTACTTACATTAAACAGTTAATCCTCAGAGCAACCTATGATGTAGGGACCATTATCCTCATTTTACAGCTGATGAAACTGAGGGTTCAGGGATGAAGCTACTTCTCCATCTCACTAATGGTTATCGGTTTGTAGCCTGCCCTTATCCTGCTAGACTTCCCGACCATAGTGCCCCTAATGGCTCATGAGTGGGCCCCACTTACCCATGAGGAAGATGACTGGTTGCGCTGTCACATCAAGAGCAGGGTCCCAGGCCACTGCTCCTCTCTCTTCATGTGCTAGATGGGAACTGTGAGCTGTGGCTGCAGCAAGTAGGTGCTCAGAGAACACTGACCTCTGATCATGGATGTCACACGATTTCACTGACTGTGGCTTGTGATGCACCCAGAACCCAGGAGCCTATAGGTACAGATATGATGAGTGTGGCTCTCCTGGAACTCCTGCTCCAGCCTACTCCACCTTTCCAGATGTGGCCTACTCAGAATACCCAGGTGTTCCACAGGAGCAGATGCCACACCTCCTAGCTCTAATTGTCTCTAATAACTAGATCTATTTGGTTTTAAAATACACATGTGTCATGTACAGCACTCCAGGGAGAACGATTCCACATGCATGAGAGGCAAGAACCATATTGTTAGGTTGTTTCTCTAACTACCTGGAGGCCTTTGGGTAATGACTTCATTTAAATGGAGCATCAGAGAAATTAAAGGTGACACCAGTGTTTCCACAACAGGCTGTTTGGCTTTATGAGAAGTTAGTAAAACATCAAACTGACTCCTGTTACAGAACCCCCTTGTCTGCTTGGAGGCAGGATGAGACTTTTTGTCTCTGCTCCTCCAATGCTCTGCCAGAGCATGGGGATCCACAGAATGGGGCTTTCAGAAAAAGGATTGCCAGGGATTGGTGGCCCATGATGTAGGAACCAGGGGCTCAGGTTATCTCCAGCCATGATGAACGTCACGTTCATTGGGGGCCAGATCTTAAAGACAAGACCATCAGGAGTGATAGAAACATGAGGAAAATCAGAAAGTAACCTTGCACAGTCAGGGAAAGTCTCAGAAAAGAACCAAAGAAAACTTAAACTTTCATCTCGGGCGGCTCCGCACAAATGTGGCTTACAGCTTACAATGCCACAATGGTGAAAAGCAATGAGCCAGGCAAAGGGGGCACCTGATGCCAGAGTTGTCGCATTATTAAATTCAAGTGCACGTTTTTCAATAGCAAAAATAATTGTGTTTCTGAAGAACAGAAAAATAGGTCCATTCAAAGGAAAGTATAAAAGCATAGAAGCTGTCCTCAGGAAAGCCCTGATGAGAGACACTCTAGACAAGTACTTTAGGAGCAAGTGTCATAAAGACGTTAGGGGTCCTCTGGGGAAGGAATAAAGGAAGACAAAAACGCATTCCAGATAAGTAAAAGTTGAGGAACTTCCCTGCAGGATATGCTCCAGAGAGTCCTGCAGGATAAAATTTAAGTGTGCAGACAACAACTTGGGGTCAATAAAGATCTCAATAAGATCTATGCATGGGCAATTAGAAAAAGCTAGCATTATTACGACCATAGTTTATAACTATACCTTTTGTTTACTACATGATTTACGAAACTAATATTTAAAAACCAAACTTTAGTGGGAAGGTCAGCATCATCGGGTATTAAACTATAACTTCATATTTATTTGTAACTCCACAGATTTTTTTCCTACTTTTTTTCCTAATTTCAGAGATTGATGTATTTAAGAGAATTATCAGTTTATAAGTTTTTGGTCACATGATATACACAAATGCAATTTTATGACATCAACAACTGAAGGGATAGAGGAAAATATCATAAAGGGGCACAAGTGTGTATGTTATTAAAGTTAAGACTGTAAATTTGAACTACAGTGTTACAACTTTAGCTTGTTTAAAGTCATTCCCATGGTAACCACAAACAAATTAGCTAAGGAATGTACATAAAACGGATTTAAGTATTTCAGCACTACAAAAAAATAATAATTAATTGAAGCTTAAACACCAGAAGTCAGGAAATGAGAAATGAAAATTCCAGAAGGCATGAAGAAAACAAGCAGTAAAACGACAAGTGTGATTTTTCCTCGGCAGTGAGAGCTTTAAATATAAATGGATTAAATTCTCAGATCAAAAGACACAGATTGACAGAATGGATTTAAAACACTTGATTCTGGAATACGGTCTCTACAAAGTCTCGCTTGTGATCCAGAGACACAAACAGAATGAAGATGAAGAGGCAGGAAGTTCCATACAATAGGAACTACAGGGTGGAGGAAGTACCAGGCTCTCATCAGACATAATAGACATTAAGAGACCTAGAGGGACACATATGTTGCATTACTTTGACTCAGTATAGCAAGAAGAAGGCAGGGAGATGGCTCAGCAGACAAGAGCTCACGGTGCAAGCATGGGGACATGAGTTCTAATGCCCAGAACCCATAGAAAAAGTAGCCATGGCCACATCTGCTCCTATAATCCCAGCACTGTGGTGAGAGCAGAGACAGGAGGATCACTGTGACTTGTTGACCACAAAACGAGCTCCAGGTTCAGTGAGAGACCCTGTCTCAGGGGATTAACACAGAGAATGACAGAGTCAGACACCTGATGTCGCCTCTGGCCTCCATGTGTGTGCATGGACATGCACCTGTGCAGACACATGTACATATATCACACATGTACGTCTCACACACATACACACATGCACACACACACACATGTACTCACACACACATGCACTCACACTAACACACAGGTCCCATAGGGAGATACCACATGATAAACATTTAGACTCCTAGCGGAAAAACCATTAAAACACAGAAAAGAAAACCTGAGGGTGCTGAAGGGATGATAGATAATTCTGCTTTATCACCCCTCTAATCATAGACAGCACATCCAGGGAGAATAGGAGGCAGAAGTGGAGGAGTTTACAAAGCACGCAAACCAACTTGATGACACAGAGCACCCCTCTCAGGACTGGAATCACACATTCCTTTCAAGTACACGTGGGCTGTTTTCCGGGATACATTCCTTGTATCTGGCCTCTCCCTGGTCTTCTTCTCGTCCCCCTCCAGCCCTGTTAAGAGGCAGTGATGTAGACAAAGCCTCTCTGACTGGCGTGGAAGCCGAGAGGTCCTGCTATCTCTCTGAGACTGGTCAGCTTCATGTGGAGGAGAGATTAGTTGTGAGATGCTGATAAGTTATTTGATCTCTCTAAACCTTACTGTTCTCAACAGGCTGGCACTTGCCTCACAGGGCTGGCATGTGCCCTTAGTGAGAGGACAAAATGTGGGGCTAAGCACCCTGCCCACCGGTGTTCCAAGTAGGTGGAACTGTGCTGGAAAATCTCCTGGATCCCTGCAAACACATCGTTTGACCTGCAGCATTTCCACTAGGAATGAAGGCCTCTTCCACGTGGACAGCAAGGATGCTTATTTCCTTGCTGTGCATCAGCTTTGAACCCCAATTATCGCACCCTCAGCCTCCTGTGCCTGGCAGAGGCACTAAGAGGTCCCTGACCCTATCCTAATGGTCACAGCATCTTGGGCAAGAGAAAAGACCCAACACTGTCTTTGGCAACTCACACCCTGGGCTCACCAGGGAACGGAGAGCAAAAATCACAAGGACAAAGCTAAACACACCAGGCTACCCCCAGGGGCAGGACACCCACTTAGGACTGAGAATAGACTGTAGAGTGCACATGAGCAGAGGAGGCTCTTGCTCTCTAGCCCATCAAGATTTGGAAAGACTAGACTCCTAAAAGAGTCCTCAATATTTTTCCCAGTCCTGTGACTACTGCCTTTGGAAAAATGGATGTTTCTTGCCAACATGTCCCCTGAAGATGCATTTGTCACAGCCTATTGTGTAAATCCATGTTTGGCCCATTTTTAAAGTTGCGATTTACCTGCTTGCCTGATCTTAATGCTGTTCTCCAAATCCTAAAATGTGACTGTTGTTAGGAGCTCAGGAGGAGTCGTGAATTATCTCAGGGGAACAGCCAACTAAGTGGTCCATGGGCTTTGAGCCCCTCTTGTTGAGGTAGCTGTGACAAGACCAGCGGAGGGAAGGGCAGCAAACAATTTTGCAACATCACAGAGACAGAGGCCGGGATGCTAGAAACACTAACCCCATTCACTCTGGCAAGGTTGACTGAGGCATAATGCACGCAGTGTGGCTGGGACAGACAGATCTCAGTCACCAGGAAGGAGCTGGTTGCTGGGCTGAGAAGCAGGAAGAGCCAGTCATCAATGCAGTCAAATCCATCGAGGGAGGGAGAGTGCTGGGGAGAACACCATGCGTGGTGACATCATAGGCACTGCCTCTGGGGTAGGGATGAACAGTGGCCACCATACACTGTGGGGACAGGGAGGGTCTCTCTGAAAAGGAAACGTTTAAGCTGAGACCTCAGTGGGAGAGAGAGACAGAGCAGTGGTAGGTGGGGCAGCGGAGTGGGTGGGTAGTTAGAATGGTACCAGGAGGGAGGGTAGAGCAGTGTTCCAGACAGCGCACAAAGGCCCTGGGCCAGAAACAAGACTGAGAATATCCTAGGGGACAGACCTCAAATGCTCTGTCAAAGAAACAAGGCTCTCTTTAAAGCAAGGGAGCGATTCCCAGGAGATTACTCCTGTGCCCTCCCAGTCCCCTCACCACTGGAGACTTTTTTGAGCCCAGTTTGCAAAGTCTGTCAGCTTTAATCGGGAAAATACTAGTTAACTTGTACTCAAATAGATTGAGGATGCCAAAAAGCCCAGGGATTCACAGCAACCAAAGCTGCCTCAGGGAATAGCAGGTAGACCCTTAGTAGCCCAGGCTGGACCTCACACAGATGGATACAGTCCAGGACCAGGACTTCCACCCTCTTCTAGTAGTCTTTCCACTCATCCCAGTCTATCTGGGAAGTGTACACAGCACCTAGATTTCTTTTGCATTGACCTCAAATCCTTCCTAGCCCCCTCCCTCAGAGCAATCCCACAAGGCCAGCTCCACATAACAGACCCAAACCAGGCCAGCCTCCTCCTCTTTTAGATCTGCCCAGCAGCCTCCTCTAGGAGCCAGGATTCTCATTTGCTCCATTGCTAAATCAGCTGGACCCTGCGACTCCCAGCAGGGATGCAGGGAAAGTTTTTTGGACTGTCAGGCTGTTTGAAGAAGAGTCTGCCTGGTACATAACTGGGCCATCTACCCAGGCTTCCCGAGAGTTGGGAAGGAAGGGGCCAGTTCCTCCGGCACAGCAGTGTAAGTAAGAATGGCCTGAGCACTGGGGGCGGAGGGGGGCAGTGGTGTCAGGAAGGCCAGAGCTGCTCTCTCAGGAGGGGCCGGTGGCCAGAGTGACTGGTGGCCAGCAACATGGGCTTCAGCTAAGCCTGTAAGGGGTTCAGAGCAGAACTCCACATTCAGACCTGGGTAGGAAGTCTGCTTATGTGGGGGTTAAAAGACAGCCAGGAGCCAAGCTCCCATTCTCCCAACTGCCAGAGGCCAGGGCTGAAGACAAGTCTCAGGTTTACAGCCAAGAGACCCAGGCAAAGCTAAGCTACTGTCCCCACCCCCACCTCCAGAAACCCAGAGAGGCGCTCTAACTGGCCTGAATCGAGTCCCGCACCTACCGCGATGGGTCAGTTCTGGGTCACATGCCCACTGCATGGCTCAGAAGGGCTTTGATGGCAACTTGGCCCAAATGCCGGAGAGTAAAGAAGGCAAACAAGAAAGAAATGGAAGGCTCTAGGATGGAGAGATGAAGACTGTGGCTGGGATCCCAGTGAGTACTTGAAAGCCCTTATGATCTGGCCTGGGCCCACCTGGCCACTCCCTCCCAGACACTCCCCTTGACCACCTACTGTACTAGACCTCTGAATATTTGCAGGTTTGTGTGTGTGTGTGTGTGTGTGTGTGTGTGTGTGTGTGTGTGTGTGCATGCATGTGAAGGACGGAGGTTGACATCAAGTGTTGATTGATGTCACATACCTTCCTCAATTTCTCAACACTTAATTTTCTGAGTCAGCTTCTCTCATTGAATTTGGAGCTTACTGATCCTGCCACACTGGCTGACCATTGAGCCCCAGGGATCCTCCTAACCCACCTCCCCAGCCCTGGGATTACAAGTATGTGCCCTGTTTTTTTGTTAATGTGGGTGCTGGGGATTGAACTCAGTTCTTCATACTCTCATGGCCAGCACTTTACTGACATAGCCATGTCCCCAGCCCTTCTCTTCAGGGATCTGAATGCTGCACACTCCCACGTTACTTTCATGCCACACCTGTGTCCCCTCTACCTTGCATGGCTTCCTGTAGAAAACCTCAGTCCTGTACCCATGACTGGTTCTATTTCACACAGACCAGCTCCCCTGAGAATCAATATTTAATCCCAATCTCTTCTGTTTCCTAGTGACTCCAACATTACTTGGCACATCAATAAATATCTTCAGAATCAATCAAGTCATTACCGCCAGGTATTGATCACGCTGGGAATGCCTTGCTGCTCTATTTCCTCAGAATTTAAACTTTCCCTCCTGGAGGAAGCAGAGACTGACAAGACTCAGAGACAAAGGCAACTGACTTTGCTCAGGAAGGTGAAGAGATCGGGAAGTTACAAGATTCACAGTTGCACAGGGAGTGAACAGCGGCTGGAGAGGAGGAGACTCTTGATGGGCACTGCCTGCCAGTTGTGCAGGAGTTCTAAGGATGCAGGTTTCATGAACTGTCTCTCATGCTCCCTGAGCGTCTCCCAAGTAATCCCCACTAGTTCACCTAACCAGACTTGGGTAAAATCGTTTCTTAGGTCTGTTGTCGGTGCCCTCTCTGGGGATGAAGCAGTGTTCCGTCCTGTCTCCCCAAGCGAGGCCACACAGGACCAGAGAAGATCAGGTGCTCTCTGTGAGCTGTGGAAACACAGGTCTTGTGAAGATGTCCACGTCCCAGTAACATCTAGAAGCGCATCAGGGAGAAGTAGGATGACCTGACCTCAGTCTTCCCTTCTGGGAAACGGACTCTTTGACCTTCAACTCTGGGTCAAGTCCTATAAGTCAAGAAAGAACTTCCCTTAGCAAACATCTGGACAACCCCAGGCCCCTTGACAGCCGGCAAACCCCTGGGATACTGACTTCCTCGGAGGCATGGGGTGGGGGTGGGGACATAGGACAAGAGAAACTACCAGGCATGTAAAAGAAAAATTCTTCTGAATGTACAATTATCTGACTTTGAAATGTTGTCAGTTATTCCTAACAATCACAGAAGGAGTTCTGACTCTTGAACTCATCTTTGCCTTTTCATAGACCTGGTTTGGAAGTACAAAAAATCTCAATAAAGAAAATTTCTTCTCAATTCTGTGCACGTCTGCACGAGCTGGGAGGAAGAAGTTTGGTTGGGCGGACTAGTTACTTGAGGGTATGTGGTGGTTTGAATGAGAACGTTCTCCATAGGCTTCAAGTAATTGAACATTGTAACCCCACTTGATGGCGCTGTTTTGGGAGGTCTTAGAAGGTGTGGCCCTGGGGGAGGAAGCATGTCACTCACTGAGCGCAGGCTTAGAGAGTTCTCAGGCCTTGCCAGATTCTCCAGTGACTCTGCTTCTGCTTCCTGTTCCGGCTTGAAGATGTGAGCCTCTGCTTGCTGCTCCTGCCACAACGCCTCCCCGCCACGGAGGACCCTGATTCCCCTGGAACCGTAAGCTCAAATAACTCTTCCTTCTGTCAGTTCCTTTGGTCAGAGCATTGTATCACAGGAACTCATACAGGATGACTAGATCCTGTATGAAAGTGAAAGTGCTCCCACCTTCTGTTCTCAAGCCTCCTATTCACAAGTTCCTCAAATTTGAATGACACTCAGCTAGGTCTCTTCACTCTATTCCAGCCATGTTACCTGGACCCAGATGAGCTCTCAAACACGGGTCTCCAGGTAATAGTTCTAAAAGACCTACTATGAAACAAGAACTAGACTAAGCCTTCAAGTCCCCATGATTCAACTTCTGACCCTACCTACCCAGACTCTCCGTCCCAATCTCTGTTCCAATCACTCTGATCTTTCATCTATTCTAACTCAAGGCCATACAGAGCTCACCGCCAGCCTTCAGCACATGCTATCCCCTCTGAGAAGTCCTCTCTGATTGCTTTGTCTTTTATCCACTGAGTCCATCCTTATTCCAGCACATACTGCGTTGGCTCTTACCATCACAGTCATCTTCACAGTCAGAATCAATCTGTTCATTGATACACTTGTTTATTTCCTGCCTCAGCCTCCCGAGTATAAGCTTCAGCAGGGTAAGGTTTTTGTGGGTCTCTTTCATAGCTGTGTCTCCAACAGCTCTCCCAAACAGGGTTGTCACAGAGCTGAGGCTCCATAACTACGTGTGTGATGAAGGACAGATAAGTGAATGATTCAGTGAATTTCCCCAAAGCCCAGCCTCAACCACGCTGCTTTTCAATACATTGGCCAATGGACGTAGGTTGTACAAAGGACCCAAAACAGCTCAGCACATGCCTGGAACCAGTCATGAGGTTCATTCTTTGCCATCTGTTGTCCTGAGTCATTTGAAAGGTTGACAAGGCCTGCTGATCTATTTAAAGGAGTGTCTTGTTTTCCTGATATTTCTAGAAGACGATGAGATCATTTAACAGAAGAAAAACCAACGCTTAGAAAGAGGGACAAGAACTCCACAAAATCATGGAGGGTGTCAGGGGATGACGCAGGAGGAGAAGCCTGCTGGCTTGAGCCCTCCAGCTCCTGTCTGAGGCTCTTGGCAGGGACATATGAGGACCACTGTTCATCACAGAATTGATTCCATTGCTCTGGTGGTGCTGGAAAAATAATAAGAAAACAAGGCTACTGGAGGCCAGCCTGCTGTTAGGATTTGGCTCTGAAATGCCCCGTGGGCTCAGATGTTCAGTTCTCAGTTCCCAGCTTGAAGCATGATTTTGAAGGCTGTGGAGACTCTGAAGTGGGGCCTCACTAGTAGAAACAGGTAGCTAAGGGCAGTGGCAGCAGAGAGACATTTGCTGTGACCAACCCACACCTGAGGATTTCCCCCAAGAAAATGGTCCTGGCTGCGGGGATAACGGGCAAGCAGTACGGCCCTGTCATTCTCTCAGCTGTCTTATTCACACAGAGGCCTCAAGGACACAGATTGCTTCCCGGCCCCAGTCCTCTGGATGAAAGACATAGACTCCTCAAATCTGTTTTGCAGGTAGCAAAAGGAATGGAGACTGCCCTGTGCCGGGAAGGCAGGAATAAGCCTGCGGAGGAATGGGCCATGAGAACCGATGTTGAGGAGGACCCTGGCCTTCTCCTCAGCTGTTCCTTCCCTCAGCAGGGTTATGTGAGGGTCCCCGTGTCAGCCCCACCCTCCCACCGCTCATGCATGAAGAAGCACTCAGAGCTGAGTTCACGGGAATCTTCCATCCTGCATGGCCCATGACTACTCTGTACTTCTCACTTTTGCTTTTTCTCATCTCTGAGGTCAAGCAGGTCTTCTAGAAGGTCCTGAATGGAAATCAAAAGGATTAGCAAGTAATTTTGGCTCATCGAAAAGCAGCCTGGAGTGTACAGGAGTGAACAGACCTCTGGAGTCTCTCTCTGCTCTCCTTCTCCCGAGACTTTCTCCTGCCACCTGCCTCCAATAAAGTCAGCGTGGGAACTCAGACATGGGAGATTAGCACATCCGCCAGGCTCTGTCCCCAGAAGCCCATCTCCCCCAGAAGCCCGGCCAGAGCAGGTCTCCAAAAAAGAAAGCTCTGTTCTTGGAAAGGGAGAAGAGGACCTGGAGGAGAAGGCACACAACCCAGCCCTGCCCAGGAGGCCACAGCTAATCTCTGGTGGCATCGTGAAGATTCTCCGTGCTTCCCAGGGCTGCGGACTCTATGGTACCTCCTGAGATACCAGGCCCGCGGGCAGGGCATCAGGAAAGGTGAGTGGCGGAGACCAAGATGTTATCACTTCGGAGGTATCACCATGCCCACCCTTCACCCTCCAAAACGTAGCCCGTCCCTATGAGGGCTTTTCAGGATAATAGGAAGGACGCTGGCCTCCTTGGGATCCTTACTGTATAGAAACTTTCCCTAGGCCACAAGGCTGGACCTCTAGGGTCACCCTAATACCAGCAAGTGTTCTCATCAGCACTCCACAAGATACCAACACTTTAAAGACCAGGAGAAAGTGTGGGTCCTTCTCTCGTGGTGTCTCCACGGCAATGCTATGGGGAGACCGTGGCCCTCACCCTATGGGTGACAAGCAAAGTTCAGGGACAACCCAGAAGGAGCAGGCAGAATTCAAGTGGCCGCAAAAGCCACGCCCAACCCAGGCTCTTCCTGTTGTGCCCTCTGGTGTCCAGTCTTGCCCGCTCTATCTCTTCTCTGGGTCTGCCAGCTCCTCATGCCCTCAGCTCTGTCACCTCCTCTTCCCTTCCTGCCTTCCGTGGTACAGACCACCTGTGCGAAAGCCGAGCTCATAGGTAAGTTGAGAAAGACAAAGTTTGACCAGGATAATTTATGACCTCAACGACATGTGTGAGAGAAATCTGACTGTTGGCTGCTGGCTGCTGGTGGTTTTGCAGCAGCCCTAGCCGCAAATCCACACTCCACACTTGTGTGGGGAGCCCAAGCTGCGAGATCCATCTCTGCTGCAGATTCCGATTCACGGGCCTGCTCGCGCTGGGTTTGAAACCGGTCACCTGGTGAGGGTGAGTCTGATGAAGCCCTGGGAGGTTGAGAGGAAAAGCTGAGCACCAGGTCAGGATGAGCACAGGCAACCAAGGCAGGGGCTACAGTGAGGGCCAATGCACAGAGGCGGGAAAGAAAGCCAGAAGAGCTCTTGGTGCTGGAGAATGAAGCTGGGGGGGGGGGGGTGATGGTAGGGAGAGGCAGGCTATGAGGCCGCGGTCAAGTACAGACTCAGAACTCCAAATGGCTTTAATGCCAGGTCTGTCTGGAGGCTCAGTTTTCACAGAGGGTGATGTAAGAGTTGCCTTTGTCAGATTTGGGAAAAAGGAAAAACACCTAACAAGAAGAACTTAAGGGAAGAAAGATGTCAATTTGAGGCGGCAGTTCATCACGGTGGGGAAGGAACCGGGCCAGTGTGGCTCCAGCTAGAGCTACAGGAATATGAGACAGCTGGTCATGTGACATCCACAGTGAGGAAGCAGAGCTCGCTGTCTCCTCTACTTTCAGTCTGGGAGCCCAGCCTGAGGCTTTGGACATTAATTCTGTGGGAGACCTCAGACCTTCTGACAGGAAACTTGTCCTCATCAGACGGTCCTGATATCCAGATGCTGGCTCTCCTCCTTCCCAGGACTCCGCCACAAGAAAGGATTCCAGAGAGGGGCTGCTCAGGCCGTTGGGAGACCTATTCCCAACTGGCGGAATGATAGGACAGCGGAAAAATACATACGGGAGGTGTCAACTCATTGCCAATGCGGGATCAACAACCTTAAACCTGACGAATCAACCTAAAGCAGATGACCACATGGGATTTAAATGAAACAGGGAAGCATTACAGTGCCAAAGCCCTCAGAGGCCCTCCAGGTGCCAGCCAAGAGTGGTCCCTTCTGAGCAATTCTACAGACGATCTCCAGCATACAAATTGCCCTCTGTAGTTGAGTCATGGGGTCTCGGAGGCCAAGGCAAGAACCAGTCCCCTGACCTTCAGTTGCCACAGGGGCCTTGTCACCAGTGTCCAGAGAGTTCTGGGGACAATGGTCTCTTCTTCCTCCAAGTGAATTTGAATGAACACTGTGCATCAAAGCCAACATTTATGAGGCATCAGCTGGTACTACCTGGATCCTGATTGGCTGAATGTGGGCATACAAATGGGGTGAAAAATAGGACCAGGTAGTTGTTGGGGCTCAGGGATGAACCCTGAGCTAAAGTCACAGCCAGGTCCAGGGGTCTGTCTCTGCAGATACTTGTTAAAATGTTGTTCTGGCCTCCACCAGTGCCAGAAGTCCTCCAGGCCAGGTGAGGCTTCCCTCTTCAGACAGGGCTTTCTGTTTCTTTGGTAGCTGCTGCACTAGCAGTTGTCAGTCAGCTTTCTGAGCCCCAGTTTTTCAGCAGTCAGAAGACTGTCAAAAAGCTCCATATGGGAGAGGACCCATTACCCCTAACACTAAGACATCAAGGTCAAGGTGGGGACAGAGTGGGGTCCTGGTGCAGGATCTCAAATTATGGTTAGAGTTCATTGGCTTCCTCTCTGAGGATGACAGAAGACCCAATATCCTGAGCAATGGCAGGTGTGTATTTCAGGAGGACACACTAGGCAAAAGATTCAGGATGCTTCTCAGAGTTACTCAACTGGAGGCACCTGGGGAGGAGCTCCAAAGATGGCCTCTATGATGGCAGCTTCGGGCAGATACTGGATTCACCATCACACACATGGATCTCCAAAGCCACACTGAGATGACTAAAATCAGCCTCCTCTTTGTAAAGAAGGACCTCCTGTGAGAAAGGGCTCCTTCTCTGGGAAAACAGAGCCATCAGAAAGTAGTTCATGTTTGGCAGAGAGCAGGAGTGTGGGAGGTAGGCAGGGTGTCGAGGATGATACATGTTGTCTGAGCCACAAGCAGATAGATCTCTGTGAGCCTGAGGCCAACCGGGTCTACATAGAGAGTTCTACGCCAGTTGAGGTTACAGGGAGACCCTGTCTCAAAAAGACAAAAAAGAGAGCTGTGATGAAGGGGGTATCACTTGTTACTGCAGCATAACCTCATCTATCCCAGCTGATACTCAAACAAGGCTCTTCCTTCTCATACTCCTGTAAGTGCACAGGCTGACCCACTATGATGTTCCCACAGGCTACAGAGTGGGGCCAGTGTGCTTGATGCTTCTTTAGCTCAAAACAAAGCATATGAAGTCAGAGCCACGTCCTTGGACCTCACAGACCCCAGTCCAGGCAGAGGTTGCTCATCCATGGAGCCCAGCATACCTGCCCCAGGGGCAGCCTGAGGGCAATGCAAAGTTTTGAGCTCAGAGTCTCTGGCCACTGGAAACCCAGGCAAGTTTGTTCTCTCTGCTCATGGCCCCTTTATGAAAGTTAGATTAGAGTAGAGGACTCTCCTACTCAGAGGCTTAGTACAAGGGCTCTGGAGCCAGCTGGCTGTGTGAACTTAGATTCTGTGTCTCTCTGAGGTACATTATCCCAGATTGTAAAATGGAGATGCTTAGTCTGCCTCTCAGAGGTTTTCAGTCAGGTTTTATGAGAGGTGCCAGGTCGACACCACCAAGTCTCAATTAGCTCCTTAAAAGCAGAGTAGATAACGCACAAAGTCACAGCCAGAGCTGAATAGACAGACACCATCCCCCAGCGCAGAAAGGCCGGGAATAAGCCTGTGAGCATCAGCTCTCTAAATATTTATTTTGGGTGCTTGAGAGGTGGCTCAGCAGCTAAGAAGAACACGGTCTGCTCTTGCAGAGGACCTAGGTTTGATTCCCAGGTCTTTAACTCCAGTTTCAGGGGATACAACCCCTTGTCTGACCTCAGGGACATTGCATAATACTAGTGCGCACACACACACACATGAAGGCATAATATTCATACTTATCAAGAAAAATAAAATTAAAAATTAAATAGTTACTTCGCTTTTACATGCTCAGAGGGCAATGTGTCAGGACAGAGTAGCCCAGGAGAGAGGCCCCAAACAAAGGGCACAGCCTTTAAGAGCACAGATCCTGAAGGATAACCAGGCCAGTTCCGGGAGTCTGACTTTGTTAGCATGTAACCGTGAGTAAGCCCCTCTGTGACTCAGTTTCCCTGCCTGTAAAAAGGGGGAATATCAAACCCTTGGGACACAGAAAGATCAAATGGCAGCTTCGTAAAACAGCAGGTATGAAGTCTGATTCATTTCTCTTACACCCAGGGACCCCTGTGAGGCCATGTGTGGCACGGCAGAGGACATTGGAGAAGTAAAGTGGTGGGTTGGAGCCAAGGCCTGTGTACAGTGACCAGGGAAGAGATTTCCAAATGTGTCCCATGGGGCCCCAAAGGAAAGAGCTAGAAAAAAAAGAAAGGAGGTTGTTGGGAGCCAGGGTTCAGCCTATCACAGGGCAGAATTCTGTGAGGCCCTCTATGGGCCCTCAGATACCCAAGCCCTCCTGTGTCTGGGGCTGGCTTTCAAACCCCAGAGTCAGGCCCCATCCCAGGCCCTACAACTCTGCCTCCCTGCCCCTGCAAGACGCTTCCTGCTCTCTCCCAGGTGGTTGCCCCATGGAGCAGCCTCTAGGCCTGTCCCCACAGCCTGCTACCTCTGGCTTTACAGAAAGCCCTGCTTCCAACATCCGTTTCCCATTCCTGGAAAGATCTAGAACTCCTCTGTTGCTGTTGTCACTCAGTCCTAGGCTGAGAGGGAAACTCTGCCAAGTCCTGGCTGTGCATTCCTGTGACTCAGCCTCTCTGAGTCCAAACCCAGGGCTGTAGCAAAGAGAGGTGGTACACTGCCTGTGACCAAACCAGGCCACAGACAGACCCGACAACACGATCCTGAGGTGTGCCCTGGAGCACAGCCCACCAGCATAGTAGGCTTGCAGAGAAGGCACTGAACAAGTGTTTATCAGCAAGAGAGATGGCTGGTGATTCCAGAAAGGATATAGGAAATAAAAAACAAACTACCACATTGATCTGGGGCCAGAGCCTCTAATTATACAGCTTCTGGATCCCCCCAGTCCTGCACGCACGAAGCATTCTGGGCCTGCTGTGAGCTATAGAGCTAATGGTGTACATCAAGTTCCCCAGCATGACTGGCTTCCCCGTTGGTTGAAGGCACCAAAGGAAAGTTGTGTTCAACTGGACAGCGTTCAGGCCATCCCCCAGAGGAGGCAGCCAGCGGCAGGGAGTGAAATTAACAGGAGTCCCTGCCTAGTTGAGCGCAGCAACTCCCTTTTCTTTCCTCCTAGTCCTTGCTCCAAAATATATGCTCTGTAGTCTGAAGTCTGCTTCCCCGGGACACAGCCTTGGGCCAGGCACATTGTGGGAGTTGATTCACTAATAACTGATGACCTGTAGCTACCATTGCCCAGAACTTCACACCCCTGAAGACTGAGGTAGCAAACATCAGAAACTTGTAAGCATGTCCAACCTTTGGATGTTGGGGGACAATCTACAAAGTTTATACTCAAGAACTTCACAATTCAGTTACCAGAGAGAGAGGACTGGAGAGATGGTTCAGTGGTTAAGAGCACTGGCTGCTCTTGCAGAGGACCCAGGTTTGGTTTCCAGCACCTACATGGTGGCTAACAACCATCTGCAGCTCCAGTTCCAGGAGATCTGGTGCCCTCTTCTGGTCTCTGCCGGCATGCACACACATGGGTGCACTTACATCTATGCAAGGAAAACATTCATTGACAAAGTAAAAATAAACTGATTTGAAAAAGAAAAAAAGTCTCACAATGTTTTGATGAATTTATAATTTTGTGTTGGTGGCACTCATGGTTATCCTAAGCTCTCTACAGCTCAAGGGCCACAAAGGGATTAAGCCTGAGGCCCAGAGAGGTGAAGCAGGTGTCCCTAAGCTGCAGAGCAAGGCGCCTGGCTAGCTGGGACTAGAAACAGCAACTCTGATTCTCAACATGAGCTTCAGGTTCCTGCTCACTTCCCTTAGCGTGCGCAAGGACGTGGAACAGTGATTTTATTAGAGTGCAGAGACAATTTATTTTCTCCTAAAAGTAACTGAAAAATAAATAACTGAGAAGATCCCCAAATGTTTATAAATGTATTAAAACCGTGTTATCAGCGCATAAAATGAGTGGTGTCAACGAGAAGGCTCCCGCCAGGCAGCGACAGATCCATGATGCACGTATGCCAAACAGAGCGGGAGCTCGTGGGCGGGGGAGGGGACGGGGATCCCTGAAAACGGGCTTTAGAGAGCTTCGTGGTTCCAATTCCACAGCAGTAAGTGCAGAAGATAAAACTCACGCTGTCTTAGTGCATCAAGCCAGCGTCCTTCACGGAGGACCCAGCCGGGTTTTACTCAAAGGGGAAAAGCTATTTCTCATGCACAATGTGACAGGGTTTGAGAGAAGAAAGAAAATATTGGAGAATCAAGAGGATAAAACATGCTTGCTTGCATGCATGCACATGTGTGTTCATAAGTGTGTGGGTGCACATGTGTAGGGGTGCTTATGCATATATAGGCACATGCATGTGGAGGCCACAGGTTGATGTTGAATGTCTCCCACAATCTCCACTTTATTTAAGGAGGCAGGGTTCCTTGCTGATCCCGGAGCTCTCGAATTCAGCCACTCCAGTTTGCCCCAAGGGTCTATCTCAGCCTCCCAAGCACTAGGGTTCCAGGTGGGCCACCACACAAGCCTGCCTTTTGCAAGAGTGCCAGGGACCCAAACTCCCATACTCACGCTTACCTGGCAACTGACTTATCTACTGCATCACCGCTCCATCCCCAAGACAGGTGAAGTAGGTACTCTTGTTCCCAAAGTCTGGCTTGGTCTCTGCTCCACAAATACCTGCTTGATGTCACACTCCCACTACCTAACTAGAACTAGGCCACAGCTCTGCGACAGGACAGCGCCAGTCCACACAGTGACATCACAGCCACCGTGACCCTGCCCATCTCAGCAGTGACTGACTGACTGCTTGGCTTTCCACCCAACACCTGCTGTACCAAGGAAGGACTCCAGCACTGAGCTTCTCCTTGAGTCATGAGTCACAGGGCATTGACACAGCCTCCCCCAGCTAGTCCATCCCATCTGCCCTCCTGTCCAGTCTAGCGCTCTGGTTCCACGGAAAGTAACAGGCACTGAGCTCTGGGTTCAAACCACCTCCTCCCCATTGGCTCTTTATCATTCATTACTGTTGGACCTCAGCTTTCTTTGTCCTTTTTTTCCTACTATTTGATTGAAACAGGATCTCACGATGCAGCCAGGTTGACATGGAACCCAATAGGCAGCCCAGGGTAGCCTAGAACTCATGAGCCTCCTGTCTCAGCCTCCACAATGCTGGGATTATAAACATGAGCCACCATGCCCAGCTCAGCCTCAGTTTTCTGGACTGTAAAATGGGATCCACTGCCTGACAAGATCTTTCACATACCAGGCAAGCACCTGACCACTGAGCTACACCTCCAGCACACCCTTTTCCATTTTGAGGAAGGATCTCACTAAATTTGCCCAGGCTGATCTTGAACTTACTCTGTAGCCAAGGCTGGTCTTGAACTTGCAATCATCCTGCTTCAACCTCCAGAGTCGCTGAGATTATAGACCTGTGCCACCAAGCCTGTCTCCCCCATCTCTTTGGAACCTCTACCATTCCACATGTGACCATTCACATTCTTGTTTGGTCAGCAGCGTCTAGACTTGCTTTGACAGGTAAATGAATTGAATACTGTACCTCGGCAGTAGTATACCCACTGCCTAATCATCTGTGGTCATCGTTTTTTGTGACTGTAATGAAATCCCTGAGGTTGAAGAAAATAGGTTCATTTAGCTGATAATTCTAGACCAAAGACATGACACTGGCCTGTGCTGGTGAGGCCTCCTGGCACATGGTGACAGGAGTGTGCACAGGAAGAGAAGAGTCCTGGTGAAACAGGTGGAGGACAGGGGTCCCATGTGTTAAGCCCTTCCAAGGGCATGTCCCCATGATCTAATGACCTCTATTAGGCCCTGTCTCTATAGATTTCACCGGCTCAGAACCACCACACTGAAAATCCAGCTTCTAATTCATGAACATCGGGGGTACAAACCACCTCCAAACCATGGTGCACATCTTAGCCACGTGCTCCCACATCTGTAACTCTGGGAGTTATCTTGTTCTGGACCTGCCAGACCATCTGTTGGTGTCAACTCAGGACAGGGACACCCACAGGGCTTCTGCTAAAAGAGGGCAGGCCATGAGTCCTGCAGCCCCAGGATGAGATAGAGACTCTGTACCCGGCATTCGGGGTCCTCTTCCGTACTCCCACCAGCCGCAGCTGTGCTCTCCTCTCGGGCACTGGGTCTCACCCATCCCAAACGTTCCAGTTCCTTGGCCTCACAGCACTCGCTGCCCTGCAGCTGGGTCTCTATGGCTGTCCAGCCACCCTACTCCACCCCTGCTTCCTCTGCCTGGTACATCTGCCTTGTCCTCTCAAGAATCAGCCGAGAAGTGACCTGTAGGGCTGACCCGACCTCTATCCACCCATCATGCAGAGTGTCCACTCTGCTCCACAGTGGCTTTTGCCTGAGATCTTCTAGGAGTCCCTGAGTGGGCCTTGGGACAGGTGGGCCTCTCTTCTCTGGGGGCCTCAGGGTCACCCCGCCCAGAGTCCTTGGAGCCAGTCCTAACCTCAGCTGTGCTGCATGTGTGAGATCTAAAAGACATCCCTAAGTAGATATGCACAAGCCCAAGTCCACATGCTTTTCTGTGGCCCCTCTTCCAGATGCACTGGGACTCTGAGACAGCAGCAAGGGGCTCAGCCATCATAGACAGTGCCACTCAGTGACACCCATGTGCCTGTGCCTAGACCCTTCTACACATCCAGCAATGGGCAGAAGAGACCAGCTGCTCAGTCCCAGCCCCTCCCAAGCCTGCCCTACCAGCCTTTAATGATGAGTCTGGGACGTGTCCAGTCCCAGGCTAGGACTACTCACAGTGTGATGAGTTCTTGATCCCTTCAAAGCCTCTCTTAGCTCCTGCAAACACACCTGAGTCTCTAGTGCCTCCCACAGACCCCTTTCTAAATCTACACAGGGACAAATGGGGCATGAGACCTTTCTAGCTGAGACTGCTGTGGGTCATGGGTCCCTAAGGTATGTAAGTCACTAAACACCTGCAGTTTACCTGTGTTGAGCAGTGTATGGCCATCACACACAGATGTGGAGGAGGCAGTGCCTTTGTAACTTTTAAAAGACCTATATGGGAACATATGACCCGGTGACCTGGGTGCCCACAGCCTAGGCTTGAATCCAACCACTGTCTGGAAGTGGAACAGTGCCTGTGAGTCATTGCCTCTGGACCTCCATTTCCACGCCTGGATGGGTACAGTGGGGCTGGGGGTGGGGCGGTGTCTAAGCAGGATCTCTCTTAGGCCTTGAAAAGTGATTCAAGTGAAGTCTCTGCCTTAGCGGCAGCTGGAATCCTCAGTGAGCCGTAAGCAGCTGGGAAGAGAAGGGCTTTCTATCTCAAAAGGCTCATACATAACCACTGCCTCAGCATCTCTGGGGGTTGTGAGGACAGAGGGGGAAATGCTGCCAAAACGTGGAGCCCAGCGGTGGCTCAGGGCAATTTCCAGGAATGGCAGCGAGTGGCACCTGGGAGAAGGTGGTGGGGACAGGCAACTCAGCCCCCCAGACCACAAATGTCTATCAGAGCAGAGGAGCCATGCCCATCCAAGCAGATACTCCTCCCATCAGAGTAGAGAGACCACGCCCCTCAGAGCAGAGGCTCCCACAGCCGACCTATCTAGAGCTGTTACATGCATCTCCACGACCAGATGAGGCAAGCCCTTACCACCCCATGTGTCAAGAAAGACCCTGAGACTCAGGAGAAGCAACCCCAGAATGGCAGGGATTTAGAAGCTTGCTTTCAAGGGCTCACACCCATTTCAGAAAAGAAACTGAGTCTCAGAGAAGGGCCATGGATTACCATGGAGAATAGTGCAGCTCAGTTCTGCGGAAGAACATTTAATAAGGGCTGAGCCACACACAGTTAGAGAGGGAATGTTCAGATATGAGCTGAACGGGGCCCACCCTCCAAGGTGGGAAAAGAGACAGAAGTTTGAGATCTATGGCATGAGACAGACAAGATGAAAAATGATGCTCAGGACAGAGATGAGCTTCATGCGGGCCAGGCAGGGGCAGGAGGAAGCAACCAAGGAAGGCTGCTGGGAGGAAGAGGCAGGCCAATGCTAGAGGCCTAGGCTCTCCTTTCCCCATGCAGGCCTCTCTCTGCTTCCTTCCAGCCTAGTAAGGGAGCAGAGGCCAAAGGCAGGCTGAGTCTACAAATCCTGTGCAGAATTTGGGGTTTAAGCTGAAACACAGCATAGCTGGATCTTTATCTTTAATATATTACCTGGAACCAGAGGAAGAGATCATTTACACGGTGGTAAGCCTTTTGATTCATTACCCCTGAAAATGTATTTTAAATAGTCTATAACTAAAATGGAGTTTCCTCTAATCTCATCCCAAGAAACAGTTGCTTCTGGGTATTTTATTTTCCTGCATATATGACACATGTACATACACATATGCATTAAAACCTCTCCAGTTCATTCTTCAAATGAGGACATGCCTAAGAAGGCTCACTCAGCCTGGCACCCCTGAAGTCCCCCAGTGGGGACACTGGCGAAGCCAGGAGTCCTGGTGCCCACCTCCAGCATCCACCTCCCCCTTGTCAGTGGTGACCAACGAGACCCAGAATCCTCCATGAGACACCTGGCTGAGCACAGTGCTGTGTGATCTCGGGCAAGTTGCTTTGCTGCTCTGAATGACACTGAAGAGTCAGCTGATTCAGCAGCTCTTGATGCTTCTAGAAAGGTGATAGGACGAAGGAGGAGGAGGAGGACCATTTTGTCCCAGGTGGCCAAGGAAGTCCTTCCGACCAGGTGACCTCTGAGCTGAGAATTGTAAAATCCCTGGCTGAATGGATTTTAGCTTCAGATCCGCTGGTCCAGGGTTGCCTGCTGGACACCTCCAGGATCACTGTGCGGGAAGAAAGGGCTCGGCAGATCAGAACTGGGGACCTCAGGTTTGGGGGACTATGTCTATGCAGAGCCCAAAGCCGGCTGGGGCAACAGGAATTCACAGCTGCAATCACAGGCTTGTCACGCCCAGTGTATACATTTCCAGTTCTTAAACACTTCCAAATCATCCCGTTTTATTCAAAAGACATTCTGAGGGGGAAACAAGGCCCAACAGCCAGCCAGATACAAGGCACGGGCTGCACCTTCGCTCTGCCGTGCCCGGCTCCCACCCCTCACTGTGCACGGGGTACACGTGGGTGCACGTGGGCACACGTGGGCACATGGGGGCAGAGGGGAATCACGTTCTCTTCCTTTGTTGGGGGTCATAAGGAAAACCCACGATAAGACAGAGGGACGGCCGCTCTCTTCCCTTCTCTCTCTCTCTTTCTCTCTCTCTCCCTCTCTCTCTCTCTCTCTTCCACCCCCTCATCTCCCTCCCTCCCTCTCTTCATGCCAGTGTTTATTTTCAGAACCTCAGAATCCTTCCCAAGCCTGTGACATTTACTCTTTGGAATTAAAGTATTCTCTATTTCTCATTCCGAGAGCCAGGCTGATGGGTGAGATTTCCCCAGGGCTGGTGCCTGCCCTGCTAGAGGTGAAGCACCAGGGAGTTAGATCCCATGCGTTAGTCCAGTCAGCAATTATTAGGTACCTACCATGCACCAGGTCCTTCTGGTGAATTATCAGGCCCCATGGGGCTGACATTCCGTCTGGCCATGTCTTATGGATGGAGTAAGACTGACAGAGACCCCATCCGAGCCTGCTTACTTGGGAGTAGAGCAGGGGTGACCCACAGGCTCTGACTCCATGTCCCTTTCTTCCCTACGGGCTGCCTTTGGGCTCAAGCAATTCAGAATGCATTGGAGGCTTTGTAGAGCAAGAACAGGCAGAAGGGAGTCAGAGAAAGAAGACCCAGCACAAGTGACCACTGGCTAGAGGCAGATACAGATGGCTAGAGCCAAGGAACAGGGAAGGAGCACCCGGATGTCAGGGCTGACTTGGTCCATGTGGGTCAGGACTCTCTAGGAACAAGTGACAGAAAGCCCAGCTCACCTCAGCTTAGCTTAAGAGGAGATGTGACGTACTGGCGAGATGGCTCAGTGGGTAGATGAGGGAGAGAATCAACCTCACAAAGCTGTCCTCCGAACTTCATAAGCACACCGGAACACTCTTTTGGGGGTGCCCCCACATATACACATATCATATATACACATCATACACACAATAATACATTTTTAAAAAATGTTTTTAAATAAAAGATGTGTCGCCTCATCTGAGCGGGCCACCTAAAGCTGAAGGAAACTGTCCTGGTCAATCAAGAAGGAAGAAGCCAGACATGGTGGCTCATACCTGTAACCCCAGCACTCTGGAGGCTCAGGCAGGAGGATCAGGAGTTCAGGGTCAACCTGAGCTACATGGTGAATTCCAGGCCAGCTTGGGGTATACAGAAAGGCCCTGTCCCAAGAGGGTGGGCAAAAGAAAAGTAACAAATCCCACAAACATGTATCAACAGGAGCTCTCCATGCACCGGGCACTGTGCAGAACACTTCACCTGCACTAACTCCTCTACCCTCATGATTCCACGCAGCACATACTGGTTTAATCTCCCCAGCTTACAGATGAGGAAACTGAGGTTCAGGAGAGCAGCCAAATTTTGGCCAAGGTCGCCCGGCTTCCCAGCCTCAGTCTCAGTCACTACCCTGCCCAGGCTGTTGTAGGACTGTCATGCACCTGATCAAGGTGAAGTTCAGCTTGATCTTTCAAGCATAGTGGCTTCCTATTGTAGAAAAGCTGAGATTCTTCCTAAACAGAGGACTGCTCAGTCAGAGCTGAGCACATGGGGACAGAAGAACTGAGGCGTGTCCACACGCAGACTAGTGAGTGCCTGATTGGGCAGGGCAGGCGTGAGGAGGAGGTAGGGAGGAGATGTTTATTCATCTGCCTTGAGCTGTTTGAACAAGCTGTGCCTGGGGAACCTGTCATTGACAGGCACCCAGGCTGGCATCTTTTTCCCAGGGCTTCTTGCCCCCAAAGAAAAGCAGCTATGCACAGAGAAAAGTGGGCTATGCACTCTCAGCCCATCACCTGACTTCAGGAAGGCCTGGCTGCGGGGAGAGCATGCAGCAGCTCTGCTGGGTGAAGGATAGTTACCCAGCTGCCAGCTCTGTTACACAACCATCTGCAAATTGGAAGGAAGGCAGGGGCCAGGCAGGAGCAAGGTCTACGGTTTGCTTCCTCCTTGTTCTGGCCTGCATATTTGCTTGAAAGCTACTGGATCCTGCTGGATCTGGGAGAGCTGGATGGGGTGGCTTTTCACAGCTCCCTGGCTCTCCTGGAGATAGAAACGGGCCGGGCAGGTAGCCTGCTGCCCCGTTTTGGAGGCCAGAGAGCAGAGCCTGGCTCAGGAGACAATGGGGTGATATTTCTCTATGGCCCGTGCTGAGAGCAGTGGCACAGACTGAAGGTCCTTCTTCATCCTTGTCGTCTGCACCTGCTGCACCTGACCTCCACGAGGCTCTGATTTGTGAAGCCACATCAGATCCCTGACAATGACCTCACGCTCTCAGCTCCCACGTGACCAGCCTGGCACGTCAGGCTGTTCTATTGGACTTGACTGTGTTTTCTAGCCATGTTGTGCCCACAGCACCAACGGAATAAAAAAAATCCCACACCACCCCACATGACATCCTAAAGACCATTCCACTATCCCAGCAGCCCCTGCCATCGCCCCGGCTCAGCCAAGTCAGACAAGCTGGGCTTCATCCATCTGCCTGCTCTTCTACTCACATACACGAAGTGACTGTCCATTATGTGCCAGGCTGCCCGCAGAGTCTGATTGGTTTATTGATTATCTATCACCTATATCAGTAATCTGCTCACATGGCTGTAATTGGGGAAACTGAGGCCAGAGGCAGACAGAGCCACTGAAAGTAACTGCTCTTCCTCCTCCTGTGACTCAGCTCAGCAATGGCCCCATCACCCTGGGGCCAAAACCTCCATGGCATCCATCATCTTCCCTCCCCCGACCTTTGTTGAAATCAGCCAGTTGGTCCTGAGGACCCTAAATCTTGAGTGACTCTAGAAGTCATCACCTTCACCCTTTTCTTCCTCCTTTTCCTCCTCCACATCTCCCTCCTCCTCCTCCACCTGCAGTATTGGAGATTGAATCCAGATGTTTGCTAGGCAACAGCTCTACCATGGAGCTGCAACCCTGGCCCTCACCTTGAAGTCACTCCCTTCTGTTCCTCCTTCGCGGTCCCTTGGGTCAGTCTCCCACCTGGTGTCTCTGTCCCTAGCCCAACCCCACTCTGGGAGCCTGATCACCTTAATGCTTAAATATGACCACCCCTGAGCAGAAGCGCTGTGCCATCTTGTTTGCAGAAGCAGGAGACGCACAGGGGCGCTCGCAAGGGCAGAGGCTCTGGAGAGACAGCAGAGGTGCTCACCAGGCCCCTTTTCTGAAGAAGGAGTTGCAAGGTGCTGAGGAAAGATGGTGGCTCCAAAAGGCCTTTCCAGAGCTCTTTCGCGCTATGGGGTTTTGAACTGTGAGAGCAAAAAGGAAGAGATGCTACTGGAACGGGAATGAAAGTAAAGTGGGAGGAATGGAAACCACATTACCTTCCAGAACATGTTTCATGTCACTCAGAACGGCGTGCTGATGAAAACAGCCCTAGTACTAACTGAAGCCGCAGCTACGGAGCTGAGCAGCGGAGGGAGTCCACCAAGAGTGCCTGCGCTCTGTGCCTTGGGAATCGAGGCCATTCTGGAGCACAGCCCCGGAGGAGAGGGTCTCACCCTGAAAAGAGGAAGGCTGGGAGGAGCCGGGGCCCTGCTGGCCACCAGCTTACAGGTTGACCCTGGGGACCTCACTGAAGGGCTCACAGCTTCTGTCCCCTCTCCCTCCCCCAGAGCCACCCCCACCTGGATCCAGAGGGGAAAGAAGGAGGCTTGGGCAGGAAAGGAAGGGACTCACGGGACTGATGGACACTGTGATGACTTGGGAGGTGGCCAAGTGTCTCCTCCAGTGGGCTGGTTACCCTGGCTGCATCTCTGCTGAAAGCCAAACCAGGTGAGACCCAGAATGGTGCTCACCTCAAAACTGCCAGTTCACAGGCAGCTGTCACAGAGTAACTGAGGGTTGAAGGACAAAGGTGGCCTTTACTTTCCCACCGTTCTATGGGGACTTCAGAGATGGAAGGGAGGGGGTACCTGGTTGTTAGAATCTCATAGTTCCTCTGTCCCACACTATCCCTCGTGCAGGTGAGGAAACTAAAGCTGGAACCAGAAGGACCATGCTAAAGTCACGCAGAGGGAGGGTGGCAGAGCCAAGACTCGCCCTGAGGGCTCCTGATTCAAAGCTGGAGCCTGGTTCAGCCTCACCCCGGAGCCCCAGGAGTGGGTACCTCCCCAAGGCCTGTACACTCTACAGGCAGCAGCACTGGACCGTTCACCTCTGTATCCCTGGTGCAGTGGTTCCCAAACCTCATGCCCTGGGAAATTCTCTAAAGATCCAGGTTCCTGGGCCCACAGCTCCTACATCAATCAGCCTCTCTGGGGACATCCCACAATCTGGGCCATGCCCTACAATTCCTATCCTGGCTCTATGACTATGTCTTTGGGCCTTTGGGGTGAATGCTATAGTCAGCAGTGTTTTGTTGGCCCCATTTTATAAGCAAGGAAGCTGATCTTTGAATTGACTAAACCTGTGGTCACCTAGCTAGTGAGCTGAGATTCATTCAGACATAGGTGACCTGACCTGCAGAGTCTGTAAACTCCACACTAATGCTGACACTGACCTGCTTCCCACAGCGAGACCAGCACAGCCAGTACTTACCCCACACTTAGAGTGTGCGAGAGCTGCCACAAGCACCTTGCAGCCCTCACTAACCCATTGTCTGCTCTAGAGGTGGATGTTTAACACACAGTTTAGCATGGCTGAGCTTTGTAATGCTGAACAGAGCAGAGATTTGAACTCATGACCCTCTCATTACAGCCCCACTATTCTTCTCTGCAGCTATGGAGCTCAATAACTCATCTTAAAGAGAAGTGACGTTTACTGAGAATTCACTAAGGCCCATAGTGCTTAACCCAGTGCCCAGCACGTGGTCAGCCCTTAAAACATGTCTGTTCACAGGCTTCTCTCACAGATGCCAACTCCTATGAGGCCTAATAGAATCCAAATGGAACTGATTTTACTTCATAGAAAGGGAGACTGAGGACCAGGGAGGTTAAGTGAGCCGGAACAGGCAAGCCCAGGGCTCAGCAGCACTAACACTGACTGCTTGAAGGATACTGCCCAGAAGGACAGACCTCTGGCCAGTTCCTGCCCAGAAAGGAGCAGCCCCAATGGCTGGCCAAGCACAGGGAGAAGGAGAAGGGACCCTACGGCTCAGAGCTTGCTGAACAGCCATGCCCAGTGGCTCTCAACCTGAGGCAGAAGACACTGACTGATAGACTAGATCTCTGATGTATCCAGAAAGGTTATGTGTAAGAGAGAGAGAGACAGAGACAGAGACAGAGAGACAGAAACAGAAAGTATGTTTGTATGGGGGATGCATATGTGTGCAGGACACATGAGACAAGAAGTCACCCTCAGATGTCATTCTTCAGACACCCATCTTGTTTTTTGAAGAAGCATCTCTCACTAGCCTTGAGCTTGATTCACCTAGGCCTGACTGGCCAGGGAGCCCCAGGGATTCTCTTGTCTCAACACTCAATCCACAAATGCTGGGGCTGCAAGCTTGTAGACCACCATATGTGGCTTTTTAATGCAGATTCTGAGACTCCAACTCAGGTTCTCCTGATTGCATCATAAGCGCTTTGCTGACTAAACCATAATTCCAGCCTCCAGAAAGGCTATATTAATTCCCCTGGGGCTGTACAAGGTCCCTGGCATCAGGCTCGTTTGTGTGTAGACGCTGTGGCCATAGAGTTTGCTTCTATCCTCGACTCATTTTCCAAAATCCTCCGGCCAGGCACACAGAGGTTCAGACCTCTGACATGGCACATCCCACAACTTCTGGTGTCAGGGAACCCCCATTGCCCTGCACTGGGAAGATCGCTGGACCGTAAAGCTCTAAATCCAGGAGCCGCCCTGAACAAGTGAGATCACCTACCACAGCCTCTAAACGTCATCAACAGCCATAAGCTGCCGCTTACCACTCACTGCTGTCAGGCACCATACATGGGAATTCATGCCCATCATCTGTCTGAAAATGTAAACTGGGGTTCATACACACTAAAGGGTTTTTGCAAGATCATGCTGTGTTGAGTGCTCACCAGAGTAAAGTAGCTGGGTCACCCTCTCTTCCCCTGCCTCAGATCCTGCTGACACCTCGCCGGGACCTTCGTAATTCTCCTGAAGTCCTTTAGCTGCACAATTGACTGACCCTGAAGCCTCACCTGCCCTGGATTCTTGTCACGTACAGTGATGAACATCGTTACTACACAAGTCACTTTGAGTTGTGGTTTTAATTCGAAGCCCAAGCATCCTGATAAATATAACAGTCGTAATCACTCACAGGACGGGTGTGGGTGGTGAGAGATTAGCAATGATGTAGACACAAAGTCAGAAGACAGCAGAAACACTGGTGCGATTTCTAGCACTTGTCTAATTGTCACCTCCTGTCCACTTCCTATGTCACAGCTCTCAAAGCCCTGCTCACTCCTGGCACCCACCGTCAACCTCTGACACTAAGGGATCACGCCCACTCTTTCCAAATGGAGAAACCAGTGCTCAGAGAAGTGAAGTCACCTGGCTGAGCAGACTCAGCTGTGTAACAGCAGCTGCCCAAAGCCAAGCTCTGCGGCATTTCCCAGCACTGGGGTCCTCCTCTACGGTGCCAGGGATCAGTCTGTCACCACTCAGCTCCCATCTGCTCCTCTGCTGCGGGTTACTAAAAATCAAGCTTTGTTAACACATTCCCTTAGCCAACAGCTTGATGACAGACTTTGTCAATGGCGGGGCAGGAAGATAAAAGCCCAGCATCGCTGGGATGGGGGTTCAGGCCTACGTTCCTGAGCAGACTTCCAGACAGCACCCACAGGAGGCCTGAGCATCTCATCTAAGGGCTGTTCAGTCCCTGAGGTTGAGCCACAAATCTTCACAGCACACTCTTCAGCAAGCTTCTCTACTTGGGAGCACTACTCCACGAGCCACACCCACAAGACCCACGTAGCAGTTTCTCTAGAATGGCCACAGCCTCCCAGAGAAATCCAACCTTGGGCAAGGGGGATGTGAGTCTTGTTTCTTTCCTACCGAGTCTCTCAGCCCTAGCTGTCACAGGAACCCCGTATTTGCTATCCCACAGCCCAGACCCTTCGTTTAGGTTAATAGCTAACCACTTCAAATTACAATTTTCCCATTTAAACTTCCAGTATGATTCTGTCTCTTGAACATCCTGGCTGTACAGAATTGACCCCAGGGCAATCCCAGGGGGCACACTTTTGACTTTGGTCTGTCACGGCCTTGGACCGGAGCCCAGTACTGAATCCTTCCTAATGGGACATGGGATGCTGGTCATGCATGGCATACAGTGGGGTCACAATTAATCAAGTCTCCAAGGCTGAAGGATAGTGGCAAATGGCCAACCAAAGCAGTTGCCCTGGAGCAAAAGGACCAGTGACAGGGCTGCCTGACAGCAACGACAACTTCGTGACCTCTGATGTGTGTCGGGTGCTCTCAAGTGTACCAAGCATGTCCTAAAGACACAATGATCTCCAGTCCCTCCATCCTCGGCTCAGACCACCCCGTGAGATGAGCTTCAGGATCATACTCCCGTAGAGGCTCTTCCTCCAAGGGCCAGTGGGGTGTGAGAAGAAGAGAAAGCTGTGGCACTGCGGGCTATGCGTATGACAGTACAGTCACTGGCAGGAGGGTGTGGATTCATGGAAGGGGACTCGATCTTCCTGGACCAGCAAGCAGCAGGTGCACCCCATCCCCTGCGTTCAGGAGAGACTGAGGCCACAGGAGAAGAGGCTGGAGGCTGACAGAGTGTATGTCAGTATCCTAGCCCTTCCCAGAAGAGGAGTGAGGACTGTGTGGGTTCCCAAAAGCAAAAGCCTCTCTGTCTTTGTGCCCTAGAAGTATTCATCTTCCTCTTCTGCCAAGATACAAAGTTCCAAGCTCCATCCAGAGATGCTTTCTACTGTCATTAGACAAGAGCGAGTTCAGCAGGGTTAATGCGGACCATTTCCATCTGTGCCCAGGGTCGCAGCAGCTGCCAAGGGACAGGACAGGCAGCCAGGACTGCTGTTCTCAGACCCTGACACCAAAGTTCCTGCAACAGCCAGGATGTTTCTTTCCATCTTTTGCTCCTTGGGCTGCTATGAATCAAGTTCTCACCCAAACCCAGATATATGGGACTCAGGGGAACATAGTGGGCTGAGAAAGCAAATTATCCCCTCTGAGGGTAATAGATTCACCTCCAATGAGGTCCACAAAGAATCCCATGACCACTGCTCTCCTAGAAGCAGAGGACAAGCTGAGAGATCACCTGACTGTGGGATTCAAACTTTCCTACTCTCAGCTTGGGGAGATGGAGCATCTGGGCTCTGCCTCATCCGCACTTTCCTCATTTTATCTGAACTGGTCACAGTTGCCTCCTCATCATGCTGACCTGCCACCCCAGGGCCTTGGCGCATGCTGTTCCTTTTGCTTCAAATGCTTCCCCCCCTGCCCCGCCTTTTACTTAAGAAACTCTTTTTCCTCTCTTCTCAAGAAAGTCTTATCTAACCATGAGCAGCAGCTATAACTGTGTAAGTGTTTGTGATTGGCAGTAGTGTCTGCTTTCACTGTGGTCTAAGCTCCAGGAGGGTAGGAACCATATCGGAGTCTTCCTTCTGTTTCATCTTCTGCACGGTGTATGGTGTCTGTTACACAGTAACACCAATAACTATTGAGTGAGTGGGTGAAGGAAGGAATAGATTAACAAGAATCCGCAAGGAGTTTCTATAAGATTCTGCTGATGATGACATAGTTCCTTTCTAAATGTTCAAGTGCCACCAGCCTGGGCTGTCCCAGAACTAAGAAGTGGTCCAAGAGAACACGTTGGGAGATGCAAATCAAAGGAGTACCAGAACCATATATCAGAGTTAGGGTTGAGGAAGATGGAAATGCAGCAAGGTCCTGGGAGGAAGGGAGAGAGGAGGAGGGACACCTGCCTACTCCCCTCCCACAGCCACACCACTCTGGTTCCCAGAGACACTGCCCGTCTGTGGCGCACCCTCACCAAACCTCCATCTGCAGCCTCCAGTGGGGATCTTATGCAACCTCTAAGTCTCTGCTCTCCTGGGGGTGAGGAGGAGCTGAGTATAGCTGCTTGGAATAACGGTGGCCTTTCCCAAGGCTGGAAAACCTTCAACTCAAACCCTGGAGCAGGCAGGAGGATGGATGGAAAGGATGCGGCCATGGATGAGGATGGCCATAAGGAACGCCTGTGGTCCACCATCACCATAAGAGCCCCAGCGGGCAGTTAGGGACCCCTACCTCCCTTACTGCAAGGAACTTTCTTGCCTCACCCTCAAGTCTCATGGAGCCATCAAATTTATCCAGCATTTATGTAAGAGAAGTCAATACACATTGCTGAGAGCCAATGACAATCAAAGAATAGACCAGCCAGTTCCAGATACCCACAGCGAAGCATGATTCCACCATCCTGGCAGAACGCGGCAAGCCCCTGTGAAGTTGCTCTTCTTCTACAAGATCCTCTACCCCTTCCCCACTCCAGGTCTCTCAATATAACACTGTTTTGATTTTGTCAAGATTATGGCTCTTTTCTGCCATCCTGAGTAGGGAGGCAGGTCCCATGCCATATGGCACAACTGAATACTGATGTGTGGTAATCATCCTGGAGAGAACTAGTAGGTTTCCAGCATTAGAGACCTTCTCCCTGTGCCCCCAGCCTGGCCACTGGTGTCACATCAGAAGAAGACAGAGCTCATCTGCCAATTGGCTCCACTTCTCAGACCTCCATTCCCTCACCTGTAAAGCCAAAATAAGGCTTAACTGAAATAGGCATAGAGAGCACTGGGCAAAGTATATGTCAAGCACTCACTATGGTCTCTACTACTCACCCAGCATTTCGCTCCACCTGAACCCCTTGCAGTTCTTTGTCAGGCCGCCTCGCCTCCTGACACCAGATCCAGGCTCTAGGCTTTGCCCTAAGTTCCTAAGTGTGTCCCCCAACCTCAGAGCCTGATACATGGTGAGCACTTGAGGCCCATGGGTAAGTGAACTTGTTGGAACAGTGGTTACCTGGGCCAGCTGCACCCTGAAGGGTCCTGTGCTGTGCTGTTGACTACTACCCAGATACATGTGATCCCTTCCTTCGATCCCACCTATCCCAAGCCTCTGTTTGACCACCTTGTCAATTCACCTGGGCCTCTAGGCTAACTGGGTACGTGGCTTCAACCAATCCCTATGTCTGGGCCATAGGAAACCCAGGGCTTTGCACCTGAAACTGCAGCTAAGCTCCCATCTCACCCTGCTCCTACTGTGGACCAGGGCTCAAGCCTGTGCTGTCTTCCAAGGAGAAGCAAAGGTTAAGAAATGAGACAGGTTCCTGGTAAGATCAGATGATATGTGCCAGCACTTCGGCCTCCTGGCTCTCCCAGTCTTGTGATTAAACTGTTTCTAGGGAACAGAAATCTAGAGAAGAGAACATTCACAGTGTTGGCCCAAACTTAAGAAATTTAAAATGAAATAGCAATTCACGGCTGCTCACAGGTGTAGAATACACAAGAGAACACAGAAATAAACTGACCGAAACATGACAAGATTCAGACACTGAATCTTGTTGGGCTCAGTTAAAGGAGAAGTTGAATAGATGGAGAGGCACTTCCTGGTCACCTGCTACCAGACTCCGAATCTTCAAGGAGGCAACGCTCTCCAATTGATCTGCATACTTAATGCAACCTTCCTTATATTGCCCAGAGGATTTATTTTTTTCTTAGAAATTGACAAAGTGACCCTAAAATTTATGTGGAAATGCAAACAAATTTGAAAAAGAACAAAGTTAGAGGACTTACATTACTTGATTTTAAAACATACCATAAAACCACATTAACCAAGACAATACAGTGTTTGTGCAAAGACAGGCAGATATATCAAACCGCAAGAACTGAGAGTCCAGACGAGCCTGTGCGTTTATGGCCAATTGACCATCAGCAAACATGTAGAGACAGTCCACTAGGAAAACAAAGGACAGTCAGAGCAACAATGGCACTGCGGTCACCAGAAACTCACTCAAACTATGCCAAAAATTAAGTAAAAATGGGGCCTGGAGAGATAGCTCAGCAGTTAAGAGCACTGACTGCTCTCACAGAAAACCCAGTTTTGGTTCCCAGCACCCACATGACAACTAACAGTCATCCATAACTTCAGTTCCAGGGAACCAACGCCCTCTTCTGACCTCTATGGGTATTGCCTAAATGTAGTGCACTTACATACACACAGACAAAACATGCATACACATAAAATAAAAATGAAAGATTTTAATTAACTGAAAATGTACTAAGATCTTACATATATGAGTAGAAATCACGGAAGCTTCTAGAAGGAAACAGATGTCAATTTTCATGATCATGTATCAGGAAGGGGGTCTCAAAATGTCACCCAAATCATGATCCATGACAGAAAAAAAGAAAAGCAGTAAATGACCCGGCCAAAAGTAAACCCTTGGGAGCTGCTGAGATGGCTTAGGGGTTAAGAGTACTGGCTGTTCTTGTAGAGGACCCAGGTTCGAATCCCAGTACCCACATGGTGGCCAGCAGCCATCTGTAGCTTCAGTTTGAGAGGATCTAACGCCCTCTTCTGACCTCACATGCATGCAGGCAATACACTCATACACATAAAATAATAAAATAAAATAAAAAATTTTAAGAGTGGAGAAACTGAACTGGGTTCAAGCCAGTGGCATGCGTACATTTATTTCTCTCTGCTCCTGACTGTGCTCCTGTCTCAGGCTCCTGCTGCTGTGTGGAAGTGATGGAGGGTAACCTGGAAGGGTAAGCTAAAATAAACTCTTTCTTCTAAGTTGTTCTTTGTCAGGGTGTTTTCCCATGACAGAAATGAAACTAGAACATCCTTATTCCTTAAGTTGCTTTGTTTTACTTCATTTTGTTTTGTTGTGACAGGGTCTCCTTATAGTCCCAGCTAACCTGGAATTCGCTATGTAGACCAGGCTGCCCTCCATCTCACAGAGATCTGTCTGTCTCTGCCTCTCAAGTGTTGGGACATGGGGAAGCAGGACCTGCCATCCAAGCCTGGAGAACATATGTGGATGGATAAACTATCTGGTAGCTTTCTTTTTGTTATTTTGGTTTTGAGTTAGGGTCTCAAGAAGTTCAAGCTGGCTTTAGCCAAGGATGACCTTGAACTTCTGATCTTCCTGCTCCACCTCCTGAGTGCTGGGATTATAGGTATGCACCACTATACCTGGTTTATGGGGTGCTGGGAATTGAACCCAGAGCCTCATGCATTCTAGGCAAGCACTCTACCCTCTGGGATACACCCCAAGTCTCAGTGTGGCAGTTTCTTTAAAAGCTGAATATATATTTACCATAAGATTCAGTAGTTTCTTGCCCAGGAATCTGCCTGAAAGAGATGGAAATGTATATCCACAAAATGAGTTATATCCAAACGTTCATAGAAGCATTATTCATAACGGCCCAAACATAGAAACCACCCCAATGCCCATCAGTGTAAGAAGATGCACATGGCATATCTATCCAAGGTGCCTCAGCCGTAGAAAGTAACAAAATACTGCCAAGTACCTCGCACATCTTGAGAAAATTATGCCAGGAGGACAGACGCTAAAGACTACATGTGGAGGACTTCCTTTATATGAGGCATCCCCAGAAACAAATTTATAGAGGCAGAAGTCAAGCCGGTAAATGCCAAAGGTGTTAGAAGAGGTAGGAAGGTGGGGACCAATCATAAAAAGCCCCCCAGGGCACCTGTCAGGCAAATGGAAATATGTACCATAGACTATAGTGGTGACTGTACAAATCTCTAAGTTTAATCAAAACCATTGAATTGTGCTCTTAAGACAGTGGATTTTATTCTAAGTTATGTTTCAGTGAAGCTTAAAAGTCTAAAAGGACTCAGGCTAGGTGTGGTAGCACATGCCTGTAATCCTAGAGCTCAGGGAGATTGGGAGTTCAAGGTCAGTGTGGGTTACATGAGACTGTCTCCAAAAACAATAAATAAATAAATAAATAAATAAATAAATAAATAAATAAATAAAGATCGAATGCGCTTGCCCTCTCCCCTCCGCAGGGATGCCCGGATCAGGAGAGAAGCAACCACAGTCTTGTCTTCTCTTTCTCCACCAGGAGGAGGCAGGAAGCAGACTCAGTGGTCTGCAGCAACATTCTTATCTATGCTGAAGGCAAAGCTCCCCTGCTGTTTGGAAAGGGGTAGAACTTTCCAGCATGGCCATGTCCTTCAAATTCCTGTTTTAATTGATAGTGTGGCTTACATCTTTCTCCTTTCTGTAACTTAACACAGTAGCAACTCTTCTCTTGTTTCAGACATCATCGGGTCGATGCTAGTCCAGCCACTCTAAAGACAGAGACCATGTCTACTGCCCAACACAGTACCCAGGGCCCATCAAAGTGCCTGGCACACAGTAAATGTTCAATGACCCGTCAGCTGACCTGGCGAATTTAAAATTCAAAACTTCTTAAGATCATGAAATTATAGTATACAAACTTTTGTCATTTTGACATGTAACAGCCCATTACCTCCCTCAATTATGCTCCTGAAACATCAAAAGTCAGTGAGAATAAAACACCATCATGAAACACTGGCAGAACTTGATCTGATTTGATTATTTTTTTAATTTATTTTTATTTTACGCATATGAGTCTTGCTTGCTTGTATGTCTGTGCATTGCATGTGTGTGCAATGCCCATGGAGGTCAGAAGAGGGCTTCAGATTCCCTAGAACTGGAATTATGGACAGTTGTTAACCAACATGTGGATGCTGGGAACCAAACCGAAGTCCTCTGCAACAGCAGCCAGTGCTCTTAACTGCAGAGCCACCTTTCTAGCCTTCGCTTAATTTATTTTTAATTATGTGTACCTGGCAGGGGCAGGGGGCTGGTATGTGCACATGAATGCAGGTATCCACAGAGTGAAGAAGGCACCAGATTCCTGGAGCTGGACTTGCAGGCAGTTGTGAACTGCCCATTGTGGGCGGTAGGAACTGGACTCCCATCCTCCACAAGAGCAGTATGTGTTCTTTAACACTGAGTCTTCTCTCCAGTCGCCTAATTTTATATTTTATATGTATGTTTCTCCCTGTCACCCTAGCCCAGAAAAAAAGGAGAAAATATGCACGTTCTGAGACTCAGAAAAATGGAAAGTGAGTGGTGCTGTTTGCTATGGCTTGGGTGGATGTGTAACGTCTTTCAGGAGGCTAATGGCGCTAGTACTTCTTGGAGGCGGAGCTTTGGGAAGTAATCGGATCAAGAGCACTCTGACCTCGCCCACTGCTGCAGAACTGAACGGACTTGTTGGGAGGCAGTGGACACCGGAAGGCGGGGCCTGACTGGAGGAAGTGGGACTCTGTGGGTAAGTCTTTGAAGTGCTTGGTTGTCTCGGTTTCTCTGCTTCCCAAGCCACCATGCAGCAAGCAGCTTTCCTGAGCCACCAGTTCTCCACCACGACACTCAGCCCCCTCACAGGCCCAGAGCACTGAGGAAGTGAATCGGCTCTCAAACTTTAGCCAAAATAAATCCTTGAAGTTATTTTTCCTAGGAATTCTGTCACAGCAGCCGCACGGTCTCTAACTCCAGTTCCAGGATATCTGGCGCCCTCTTCTGACCTCCAGAGGCATTGCATGACACAGGTACACTCACACACATGCAGAGGTAACACTCATACATACACATTAAACAAATAAGGTTTTTTTTTTTTAAGCCACAAACTACCTACACTCACAGACAAGCAAGCAAATAGCCCAAGTAGCCCTTTGTCTATTGAGGAAATTAAACCAATCACTGAAGACCTTTCAAGCAGAAAACACCAGGCCCAGATGGTTTCACTGGTGAATTCTATCAAATAGTTAAGAAAGAAATATTACCAATTCCCAGAAATATTTTAAGATAAAGAAAAAAGAGGAAGTGTACCTCTTAATTCAGTCTATGTGAACAACATATTTTAATCCTTAAATTAGATAAACAAAAAGTGTATCTCCTATGAACAAAGGAGGATTCAAACTCATCAATGAAACATTAGCAAATTAAATCTATCAGTACATTAAGACAATTGTGTGACTCTCCAGTGAGCACTGCTCAGTGTGGATGGATCGTTCAACATGTGCAAATCAGTTCTTTCATGTAATCCATCATATCAAGAGGTGAAAGAGAAAAAATATGATCATATCAACTGGCATAGAAAAAGCATTGACAAAATCCAGTGACCAGTCATTAAGGGAGAAAAAGACCCTTAACTCCAAGAAATATATAAGAATCAAGAAGGTTTTCTCCATTTAATGAAAATCATCTACAAAAACCTCTACAGTCAGCTACAATGAGGCTACAATGAGTAAGTCTAACCCTCACTGCTGGGTCCACTCAGTACCCGAAGTTCTTGGACAAGAGCAAGACATAGGTACATCTATTATCAGAAAGGAATGACTAAAACTGTTTATTCAGATATGACGCCATGGTCTAGAAAACCCTAAAAATTCTGCCCCTCCCCCCAGATACCCTAGAATTTAGGAAGTGAGTAGAGCAAAGCCAGGAGACACAGTGTTAATATAAACAAATCAATTGCTTTCTTTATGCCAGCAATGAACAACTGGAATTTTAAATAAACACCCGTACACACACCTGTGTATGTGTGTATACCATTCATAGTAGCCCCTGCCAGAAAGGAACTTAGATACAAACCTATCCAACAAAACATGCATAGGATCTATATGTAGAAAAATGAAAACCACAAAGGGATTTTGTTTTTGAAACAATGTCTGCCTGTAACCCCAGCTGTCCTAGAACTTGCCATGTAGAGCAGATTGGCAGTGACCTCAGAGAGATCCCTCTGCCTCTGCCTCCAAAGTGCTAAGATTAAAGGTATGTACCATCACGCCTGGCGAGATAAAGGAAATTTTTAATTATCTAAATAGAAGAGATGACATTCTATGTTTATAGATAGAAAGATTCAATATAGTTAAATGCCATTTCCTCCCAAATTAGTATATTGATTTAATGCAACTCCAAAGTCCCCATAAAATATTTTGTAGATATCGACCAACTGATTTTAAAATTTATACGGAAAGGTGAAGGACCAAGAATGGCCAATGCAGTAATGAAAAAGCGAAAAAGAAGAACAGAATTGGAGGACTGGCACAATCCAATTTCAAGACTAACTATAAAGCTACAGTAATCAAGACAGCAACATTAGACACACAGATCGATGAACCAGAATAGAGAGCCCAGAAATAGACCCACACAAATATAATCAACTGATTTTTTTTTAACAAAGGAGCAAATCAATTCAATGGAGAAAGGATAGTCTTTTCAACAAATGCTGCTGGGATAGTTTGGCTTTAATGCAGAAAAAAATAAAAATAAACAAGGAAGGAGACCTAAGTCCAACTTTAAATCCTTCCCCACAATTAAATCAAAACTGGTCATAGAACCAAATGTCTAAATCCAAACTGCAAACTGTAAAGTCGCAACAGAAAATGTGAAAGAAAAGTCACAGTGACCTTGGATCTAGCAGTGTTTCTAGACAGAAATCAAGATCAGGACATCTGAGGGGAAACTGGCAAGTTGAAGTTGATGAAAATGAAAACCTTCAGGCTGGGGTGACAGAGCACTTGCCTGATAGGGTCAAGGCCCCAGGTTCCGTCCTCAGCAATGGGAAAAAAACTACTTTGCAAAAGACACTGTTAAAAACAATTAAGAATCTCAGGAAACAGGCAGACACTTGTAAAATATAGATCTAGTAAAAGCTTTCTATTCAGAGTATGGAAAGAACCCTCAAAATCAAATGGTAAAAGCAACCTAATTAAATCTATTTATATTTTTATCCGTGTGTATTCACTTTGTGTGTGTGTGTGTGTGTGTGTGTGTGTGTGTGTGTGTGTCTGTGAGTACAGGTGAATGTAATGTGTGCCATAGATTTGGCATGGAGATCAAAAGACAACTCTCAAAAGTCAGTACTCTCCTGATACCTGACAGGGTGTGAGAATTGAACTTGGGTCCCCATGGTTGTGCTCAAGCATCTCTCCCCTGTGAGTCATTTTGCTGGCCTCACATAATCCAATTAAAAAAATCTGAACAGACACATCACCAAATGCAGGTGGCAAGTAAACGCATACCAAGATGTTCAAGGTTGTTTGTTGTCAGGATTGGAAAAGCAAACAAAGAAGCAACCGCACACACCTGTTAGAAAAACTAAAAGCCCAAAACAGTTTTTGAGAGAGGGGCAACAGACACTCTCGCATACTGTTTGTGGGAAGGCCCAAATGCGCAGCCATATTGGAGCACAGTGCAGCATTTTTTGCAAAGCTCATCATCTCACCATCAGATTCAGTAACCATGCTGTTCTGTAGCAATCGTCTCCAAGGTTCCAGACTTCTCAGCACCAAAAAGTGATGAAGGGAGGCTCATTAAGACTCAAAAGGAAACAACTCAAAAGCCTCAGGAAGTCCCTTAAACTGACCAGAGTCAGTTTGTACAAGGCCTCTCCCTTCCAAGCTTACATAAGCAGTAAGGACTGCGGAGAGACTCCCAGCCAGCCAAGCATCCTGGAATGAACACTATCCAACTAGGTGGACTGCATGCAAACTGCAGTAAGACCTTGGGTTCCAGCTTCTATGCACTGTCACCAGTACTGGGGTGGACTTTCCATGACAGCAGTGTCTTTGAGCCCTTTCTGCTCTGGTAGCTAACCCCAATAAAACTCAGGCTCACCAAGCTGGATTTCAGTGTATCCTTACTTTGGTTTGTTCTCAAACCCCTATCTGGAGTGACTCATGTCTCCCCAGGAATAGCGACAGGCCACACATGTTCGTAGGTACTTGTACAACTGACCTGAAAACATTTGTCTACACAAAAGCATTCCTACAAATGCTTTTTTCGTAACTGCCCAAGCTACAGTCAATTAAGAAGTCTTTCAGGAAGTGAATGGATAGACATGAAAAGTGTTCACACAATGGGACAGTATTCAGAATAGGAATACGAATGTGCTATAAAGGCCTGTGAGAAGAAGGGCGAGGTTTAACTTCTCATCGCCAAGTGGAAAATGCTGGTAATGAACAGCTTATTCTCTAACTCCATTTACGAGACATTCTGGAAGAGACAAGATCACAGGAATGACAAACAGACTGGCTTCCTGATCAGACACACCTGCACTTCTCAAAAGGCATCTCAGGATGCTCTGTCAGGATGGAGCTCCCGATCTTCGCTTCCACACCTGGTCTTCTATTGACAATGCGCCCTTGGATGGCCCTTGTCACTCATTCAGTGGCCCACGTTAGAAATGCGATATCTTCACCTTGATGCCCCCTCACTAACCCCTATGCTCAGCTGTGTCACCAAGTCCTGACGACAGCAGCCCCTAAATGAGATGGCTCAGTTAAGAGCACTGGCTGCTCTTGCAGAGGACCTGGGTTCAATTCCCAGCACCCACACGGTGGCTAACAACCATCAACAACTCCAGTTCCAGGGGATCTGAATTCCTCTTCTGACTGTTTTTTCAGGCATTGCATGTACGTGGTGTATAGACATACATGGACACAAACATTCATACACATAACATAAAAATAATTTAAAATTTTTAAATATGTCTCAACCTGCTTCTTCCCTGCTGTACTCTGGTATCTAGTTTCCTAAAAGTCGTGTCATATCCTGTCCAGGCCACGTCATAACAGGGTCTCCGCAGCAACCACCCCCTCTAGCAGCCTTCCCCTAGCCAGCCATCTTGATGGTGGGAAAGCCATTCTAATTGTGTCTCCCAGCACACACCGGTCCAATCACAGGCTGTGGCTCCTCATAGTGACCAGAGGCATCAACCCTTCCTTCAGAGCTCTGGTTGGATCTGCTCAGGAGGCGCAGGCTACACCGTCAGTGGCATTAGCTCTCCAGCTAAGTTCTGGAAGCCTTGCTCTCTGTGAGAGCTGACTGTACTTTTCCTTCTGAACACACCTCTTATTTATCTTTGTTCCCACAGCACCTGCTTCTTAAGGTAACTCGGAAAATGCCGCTGGGATTTCACAGAGCCAGAAAAGAAAATGGAGGCTGTTTTGAAGAGCTGCATTGGAGCATGAAAGAAAGGTGTTTATAAATCAAATTCACTTTCCGTGGACCCTTCAGGGAGGGGCCGCGAGCTCTCTGTAAGTGGGGATTCTTTTTCCTTTATAAATAGTTCCTATTTGCTGGGCTGTTTTTCTTACATGCCCGTATGTGAACATTTATGAGAGTCAGATATGATTTGGGGGAGGGGAGGCAACATTGAACATTGAAGGAAGGGCGGGAGGAGAGAAGGGGTGGGTGGGGGTAGCAATTCCCTCCTTCTCTCCCTTTCTTCCTTCTTCCCATGCTTTTCTTTCTCTTTGAGGCAGGTTCTCCCTAAATTGCTCTTATCTTTCTGATTCAACCTTCCCATTAGCTGAGATTACTGGCCAGTGCCCCCAAGGCCAGCTTAAAAAGTAACTGTGAGAGTCATAAACATAAAGAAGGAGCCAGCCATGGGTCTGGTGAAGTCTCCTAGGGGACAAAGGCTGCCAGATCTGCAGATGAAAGAGCCAGAGGATGGAGCAGGAGGCCTGAGGGAGGGAGGAAGGGAAGGAGGGAGGGAGGGAGAGAGGGAGGGAGGCCAGGAGACTGGAAGGTCTGCGCTGCTAGAAGGGAGGAGTGAGCAACCATGCCAAACACCAATATGCCGATTTCCCAGGCCGTGTGTCTCTGAACATTGGCCACTGACCCAATGCCAAGTTTGTTGGTGACCTTGAATGCAACAGGGTGGGGGCGGGAGGATTGAAAAGAAAGTGGGAGGAAAGACATTAGAGGTGGCGACATGATGGCACTTCTGTTTTGCTAGGAAAGGGAGCCAGGGTAGCTGTGAGGTTTGATATTGATTTGTGTGGTTTGGGGGAGTAAAGGATTAATGGTCTGTTTGGACAACGACCGGAACTACTCAAGGAGAAGGAAACGGGGATGATAAGACAAGAGGCGACAGGACCTTGCACGTAAGTGGCCTTGGACAAAGCCTTCATGTGGGCAATGGAGTATTCATGTGGGCAGAGGGTCCCCACCCATGAGAAATATCCCGAACATCTCCTGATACAAGTGTCCATCCTCCCAGCCAGTCACCTGTGCACAAGTTGACATCCTTGGCATCTTTATCATGGGCTTTATCCTTCAGCAAGCTGCTTTCGCTATGCAAAAGCACATCTTGGGCATCCTCTCAAATCTGAGCCTAGAGGCCAAACTCAATCATTTTAATGACTGCTTAGTGTAAGATAGTTTGGTTGTGCCAGCATTTAGGTAGCTAATCTAAGTGATGGACGTGTGGACAGGTCCAGTTTGCCATTCTTAGCGATACTGAATGACAGTCCTTATGTAACTTTATACTCTTTAGTATTTCTGCAAGGTAACTATTACAAGTTGAATGGCCTGGACAGACATTCCATACACTTAGAATTTTGACAGAATGCCCTCTGCCAAGGTTACCCTAATGAACATGTCACCAGCAGGATGCCAGAGAGGACAGGGAGACTGGGGGGTGTTGGTTAGACTTCGGACTTTTGACAGGAGTCTTATACATAACAGTTCTATCTGGAAGTTGTGTCAGAAACACACTGACGGCTGCCCTCCCTCCTCCCCTTGCTGCAGGGATGTGCTCACCCACCGGGGCACGGGAGCAGCAGACTTGGGACAGGAAGGAGAGAGGCGCACAGAGGGGCCAAGCAGACAGACGATATGGGGCGCTTCGGAGTTTGTGGAGCCCAGAGTGCTAGTGATGGCTTGGTGGGGTAAACTGTCTACTGTGGGGTCTTGGGCAATAGCTCAGACTGCCACGGAAGCAAATGTGTCATTGTGCAGATCTAGGGACACGGTAGAAATAGACAAATGAGACTGGAAGACTGGGACAGTGGGTTCGGGCTGCCATCTACCAGTTACATCCCTGTTTTCTGGTTAATGAACCTCTATTTTGTTAAAGATAACAATTTTCTCTGCTTTAAAGTATTCCAGCCCTTGCTCCATATGCAAGCAGTCACATGACATGCTGTCAGCAGTGAGACGAGAGAGTACTAGACAACCCAATCCCATGCCTCTAGCCAAAGAGACAGGAGCAGAAGAGCCCCTAGTTAGGATGGAGCCGGCTAGACGAGATGGAGGAGGAGCCACTGCCCAACCTCACCTGGTACAGTGAAGGAGGAGCTAGCGGGGACCCCAGAACAGTTCACACACACCCTGAGGCCTCTGATAGGTCAGCAGCATGACGTCAGAGGGGTCCCGACCACTCTCCCACCCCCAGATGTCTCATGCTTAAATAAGAGAGTGGATTCACTGTGTACACCAGAAACACTGCTCACAGGAGGGGTCATCACTGTGTGAGCACTGGACTTCAGGATGTGGATGGTCCCCACCAGGACCACCTGATGACTGTCCAGGGCCCTACAGCCAGCAAGGCCCATGGTGTGGTAGAAGAGCTTAGACTAGGGATCAGCAGCCTTCTCACCTGGCTGTGTGCCTGCCTCAGAGGGTCCTTCCTGGGCCTTAGTCCTTCTCTGTAAAATGCAGGGTTTGCTTTTCTGCCGTCACAGACCAGCAGGGAGGTGGATAGATGGGGAGGCAGAGGTCAGGATCAGCTGTGCAATCAGTAACTCGAAAAGCCACAGGACCCTTGGGGAGACATATCCAGGTCTGCTAAACACAACCACTGAGACAGCATCTGCCCACACAGGGAATCAGTGGAAAAGATCAAGGAGGTGACCTAGGACCTTTGATCCCCTCACCCATGGTAGGGTGAACTCTAGCTCATGCAGGTTTCCCTGCCTGATTCCAGCGACAGAGAGGCCCCCTCTGTCATTCTCTAAGTCGGCACCCACCCTGAGCAGTTGAACTGAGAAGAGCCTAGTCTTCCGGGAATGAGCCCTGTGACCTTCAGATAGTCCCTTAACCCTCTGGGTCTCTGTGGCCTTATGTATAAACATGTGGGCATTGGACCAAATGCCTGCGAATGCCAGATTCTGGAGGTAGGCTAGTGGCATCTGTGATCTCAATGGATCACTGGGGAGATAAAATGAGATCAGCGGGCTCCGCCCAGAACAGCCGGCTTCCTCCTCCTCGCTGTTTCATTTCAAGCATTTGCTTTTCTTACCCTCCACCCTCAGCCCAGAAAAGGCTGTTAGGCTTTTGCCACCCAGAGTTTTTACCTAGAACTACCTCTCCTCCACCCTCAGCCTGCCCTGCTTAGGCATGGTGAACCCTGCCCCTAGCTTCCAGGATGACCTCTCATTGGCCATCCAGTCTGGCTCAGGATTAGGGTGGGATGATGAGTTACTGGGGAAGAGTAGCCTTCCCTCCTCTCCTGGACTCCGGTCTGCACAGAAAACACCGGATCATCAGGAAAGGGAGGGCTCCAATATTGGCATGACCTTGCAAGGGGAGAGCTGTTAAGATGAGCAACACCCCGGAAGCATCATTTGCCCTTGCATCACGGTCCCTAACTCGAGGTACTGCCATCCATGTCTAAGCTTTTGGTGCTGTGAAACCAATCAGCACCCTCTGGGTTCGAGCAGAGCAGCCTTTGCTAAAGGCATCAATGTCTTGCTTGAACCCACAGATATGATAAACCAGAGAGAAGCCCGGCATCTCCGCCTTCGTTTTGCATCTGCACTTTGGCTGAAAACCCAGGAGTGTCACTATGTTAACTTCTTGACTCATCTTGAAGTCAGGAAGACCAACCTTTCCCAGGATGGACTCCACACTCCCAGGTGAGAGCCATTACCCGTGGAGGTAAGACTGCACCTCAGCAATTAATTGACAGTCTGGAAGGACAGACTTGAACTCATGATGGGCAGGACCACACCTTGACCAGGACTGCTTGGTTATACATACCTCCTGCCTCTGTTTAAACCTAACCGTATGTCCATACCTGAAGATGGACCTGAGATTATTGGACTGCTTTATCTGTTCTTCCCACTGTGGCCACACTGAGTAAATCTCTCTCTGCTCTGCCCCATTATTTGTCTCTTCAGTTGGCACACGGGTGGCGGAGCCTAGCCCGCTGCGGCTGCTGGAGCCTGGGTTTTTGCCTTAAAACTCTGCTAGTATCTCCAGCACTTGGTCCTAAGCTGAGCCCAGCACAAATTTTGCTGTCTCAGCCTCTCCCCCCATGTGTGAGCCAGGTTCACATTCCGCTGTCCCTTCTCCTCGTTTTCTTCCCACAGAGGAAGCTGCCGGAGCCACCCAGTAATGGCACCTCCAGGGGCGAGGGCACATTAGTGCCAGACTCTAATGGACCAAGCAGCCCTGTCACTGCCAGGCCCAGCACCAAGCTAGAAGGTTGCTGAGCCAGCACTGCAGCTCCTGCTGGTAGCGTGCCTTCCTCTAGCAGAAGGCAGCTGGAGCTGGAAGGCCACTGGTTCTGTTTCAAAGGGGACCAGGGGATAGAATGGCAGCTAACACACAGAACCTTACAGAGTCAAGGCTTAATGGGGAAGAATTTTTTAAATGATCTTTTTCAGGCTGGAGAGATGGCTCAGTGGTTAAGAGCACTGGTTGTTCTTGCAGAGGACCCAGGATCGAATCCAAGCACCCATATGGTAGTTGACAGATGTCATTTACTCCACTTCCAGGGACTCCAATGCCTCCTTCTGACTTCCACAGGCATTGCATGACCTGGGTGCACTTACACACATGTAGGCAATGCACTCACACACATAAAATAAAAATAATAAATAAAATATTTTTTAAATGATCGTTTTCCGCTGATATTCAGACTAAGCCCAGAGATGGCAAGCAACTCAACCCTGATCGCACAGTAGTTCAGAGATCGTACCAGGATCTCCTGAGTCCAGTTGCTCTCCTTACCTTGCAAGCCTGTCCTTCCTCTGACGCCCTGACTTTCTGCTTGTCTTCACCACGGTCCTTGACATCAGCCCTTCCTGAAGTCTTTGCTGTCTCCATTCTGCATCACACTGAGCTCCAGTTACCATTAGTCTTTTCCCGTCAGCCAGTCTCTTCAGCGCAGGCACAGAGGACGCTGGGTGAGCACTATGGCATCCCCTGCACTCTACTGCCCAGGGCCATCCATCACTGATCGGGGTTGATCTTGCTCTTCTACTCAAACCGCAGAAACACATCTCTGCCGCACTCGGGATCTGCCCCTCCCCCACCAGCCCGTGGGACCACCCTGCCCCTTCCGCTTTGTTCCTGAGTCCTGGACTGACCCTCTGTCTGTATCTCACCTGCTCCCAGTGTCTCTAATGCAGCCTGGCTTCCTGCCCCCTTCTGGCCACATTAGGAATCTCTCCTGTGCTTCACCCACCTTCCTTCTGCCCAGTGGGCTTAGAGCATCTTCAGATCATCAATAGGAAGAGGGGTAGCTAGAAGCTAGGAAACCCCATCACCATGCACTCCGACTCACCCCAATTTCTTAGCCCTCAACCCAGAGGCTGACTGATTCAAACGCCTGTTGGAAGACAAGCACCTTCTGCTAGCATCCCCTGGATGCTCCCTGGACCCTCATGGCTTCTCTGTCATGGAGGGTCATTAGCTTTGTCTTCCAGGTGGGGATCTGAGCAGCTGAGAGGTAAGGTTTGCCCTTAAGGTAACTCCAATGTCCTTAAGGAACTCGAGAGAGCCAGTGAGAGGAGCAGGAGAGATGCACACCCCTTCACCATCCATCTGCAGAGATGTGGCTTTCTGTGACCTCCAGGCACATCTCACTGTGGTCCCTTATCAGTTCTTCCTGGTTCCTGTCTACCTGCCTCATCCCATTCATCCCACGATTTGGATGTCAAAAAGATTATGTTCTTAGATCAGAAGCCATGGCCACCTGTCTCACAGACACTCAGTGGCACCTCGGCTCTGCTCCCTGAAGAGCTTTGGGAGATCATCTCAGACACTGTCTGCAAAGAGGCCTTTGTGGCCCTCACAAGACAGCCTGTTACCAAGAACCATTTACGGAGGTTGATAGGGCTTGAATGAAAATCTCCATGGAGAGGCTGCTGGATGCAGACAAAAACGCAAAACCGCCAGTTAGCCATTTGGGTAAAATACTATGAGTGTCATGAGAATTTAATTAAACACTTACTTGGTTGAGTCATTGTGCTTGGGATTCAAGTGGGCAGGTCTCTGGGACTGGCTGGCAAAGGAAGCAGGAGGGCCCTGCTCCAGGTGCAGAGTGTGGAGGGAATCTGTGCATGCCCCAGAGACCCATGGGGTGGAGGTGGCTCACCTCCACACACCAGTGTGACCTCTATCAGCCTGTTAGGTTTGGATATGAAGTTTATCCTTCAAATGGCTCATATGATCTGCAGACAAGCAACAGCAGAAGAGTTGGGAAACATGTTAAATAAAGCTCTCAAAGTCCCACTGCCTCTAGTCCTCTCAGATCGCCCCAACACTTGCCTGAGACAGCAGCTCCACACAACTAGGTCCCACATCCCTACAGTCTGGGCTTACCTCCCCACCTCTTCCCCTCCACACCTGTGTGTAGGATGCCCTCTGCAGGCCTCATCCTTCCCAGGCACATTGACACCTAAGGGGCATTGCGGATGGGTACACAGGCTCCCCAGAGATGCTCTATAAAGAGGCTTCCATCTCTTCTCCCTCTGGCCCAGACCCCAGCCACTACAGGAAGTTCAAGAGCAACTGTCTTCCTGTGGCTAGCAGGCTCTGGAATTCACTGTGCAGACCCTGCTGGGGACATCTCGGTCAGAGTGCAGGGGGCCTGGGATGCAGTGGCCACAACCACAAACCCCCTTCTCCAGACCCCACCCACTTTCCCTGCCATTCTGGGGCCCTTTCCAGACAGCTTCTCCAGGACCCCTTGTGTGGGAAAGGTCTTCCTCTACTTGTTGCCAAGCTGACACAGGCAGCACCTGCTGCCTCCTGCTCCCTCGGCTGAGCCTCTACTGCCTCCCTAGCAACCTCCCCACCCCTGGCCGTGAGTCAGGTCTGTCGAGCTGCCGGCCAAGCTGCGTGTAGCGGGCAGCTCTGATGCCCTGGGATCCATGACGCTGGTTCTCTGTGATCTTTGGCTTGTGGTACCCATCTCTCTTCCATCCACCCAGGTATCACCTGCCAGTCTGGTGCTCCAACAGAACGATGCTGTCAGCCCACACTGAGCAGAGTGCCTGCTGAGGGTCCGTGTTAGTGATAAGCAACAAGGGAATGCCCACCTAGCCCACTCTCAGCCCACAGATGGTAACTCTGATGGGTAATGCTGGGTCTTTGTGGCTCAACAGAAGCATGAACACATGTCTGTCTGCTGTGTCTGGCATTGGTGTGGCAGGAAGGCAGAGTATGCTGGTTTGGTGCCTGGGAATTCAGCTCAGCCATGTACTTAGCAATCACAGGAGAAGACGTGCTGTGGCCCCTGGGCATGCGTCTTCACAGCCCAGGGAAGACCCCCACTGAGGACCCCTGTTTCTCCGCCTCTGCTCCTGGGGTCCCCCACCAGGGCGCAGCTCTGCACAGGACAGAGAAAGCCCCTTCCTCGCTAGTTGATGCTCTCTGGGGGAACAGGCATTGATAGACAGGGCTATAGCAGGAGACCACTGAAACGACAGGTCTATAGTCAGATGCTTATCCACACGGTCTCACTATTCATGGAGTGAGGGTGGGTCCAGGGATTTTCTTTCTCAGGTCTCCATCCCCCCACAGCTGGCCCTGACAAATGAGGTAGACTGGACTCTGAGTAAATGAAGCCCTCCTCAAGTTTGTTACCAGAGGTCGGGGAGACCCAGCTCAGCCCTGTATCTGTGTCTGGCGAGGAATCTAACATGGCCACATTCACTGGGGATCCAGCCCTGTGCCCTCGTGTGCTCAGTGTTCCCTCTCTGGGACTAGTCCCCAGTAAACGGGGAAAGAAGGGGAATGGAGATGGATGGGAACCCAACCCCTTCTCCAAGTGGGGGACGGAGCTGAAGTCAAACAGGAGCAGGAAACGCCACATCACAGAGCGAGGACCGCGATCCAGGTTATCACATTGCTGAGAATGCAGGCACAGAAACCGAAGAGAGGGCCACTGAGGCACGGGGCACAGGCCCGCTCGCTCCCGTCTAGGTCGTAGTAGCCCTGTTTTCCTCATGGCACGTGCTCCAAGCACGCCGTTTCTGTGTTTGATACGGTGCAATTCATTTAAGGCTCTCTAGTGGTTGATTCGTGTCTCCAAAGCATCCTTTTCGCAGGAAGATCAATTCCAAGAAAACACTCAAGTCTCTGCAACTTAGAGCCATTAACCGGAGCTAAGTGGCCCATCCTTCACTGAGGAGCCTTCTTCTGAGTCCCAGAGATGATAAAACTCTGCCTGGCCACTCTGCATGGAGCCCTGGAGTCAAGCTCACAGCAAGAGGCCAGAGCCATTTACTGATGTTTCTCTTTGTGAAATTCAGGATTTTTATTGGAGTCCAGAAGGTCAAAGAGGTGTCTCTACATTTTCAGCATGTGAACAGCACCAGCAAGGGAGCTTTGGGGTGTCACGAGATACCACAGTCCCTGGGAAATAAAACCAGGGTGGGGTCTGTGGTGCAGCATAGACCCTCTGTGATGGATAGTCTTGGTTGTCAACTTGACACAACTGGGAAGAGGGAACCTCAACTGAGGAAGTTCCTCCATCAGATTGATCCACGGATATGTCTGTGGGGCATTTTCATGATTGCTAGTTGATGTAGGCGGGCTCAGTCCACTGGGGTGTTACCATCCCTACAGACATGGGCCTAGGCTGTATAAGAAAAGAAACTGAACATGAGCCTGAGAGTAATCCAGAAGTCAGCAATCCTCTGTGGCTTCAGCTTCAGCCTCATGCCTTGAGCTCCTGTCTTAGCTTCCCTCAATAATAGACTGACTGTGTGACCTGTAAGCTGAAATAAACCCTTTCCTCCCCAAGCTGGTTTCAATCATGACATTTACGATGGCAACAGAAAGCAAACTAGAGCATTCTTTCAGGAGGAGGGGCCCCGGGGGGGATAGCAAGAGGAAAGAGAATGGGCCACTCACTGTGAGAGTGAGGGTCCCAAGACTCAGAGTGCTAACAGGGAGTGACAGCCCACCTGATGGCAGTGCTCTCAATAAACATAATGACATCAGCTCCCTTCCACTGGGATCTCATCTGTGCCCAACCCATAAACCCAATGGCTTAGTTTGATTGATTGACCATTTCACAGATGGGGAAGCTGAGTCTTTGAAAGGAAAAGCCCTCTGCTCTGAAACCCCCAAATTGTGGATCAAATCCAAGTCTCTCTGATACCAGAACTCAAGCCCATCACTATTGTGCCTCCCTCTGGCTTGTCTCACACACACTCCTCAGGATGGGGAGCTCAGCTCCTCTCAAGGCAGCTCAGCCCATCTCTGGACACTGTTGGATACTGGTTATCATGGAAAGTCTGCTCAAAGCAGAGCCTGCCTGGGGCCTCTCTCTGAACCTGGGACCCAACAGACTCATGATCATGTGTCTTACTTTTGCACTGACTTCTCCTTCTGCCAGACATGGGTTTGGCAGAATAGAATAGAAGGGTGAATTCTCACCTATTCCATCTATTCCCCACCATGCACACTCGATTCTGGTCAGAACTCTTCCCTCTGACATGCTGCCAAATAGCTGAATAGTAAGAAATATTTTAACCACTTAACACAGATAGAATTGACAGAAAATGAGTCTTTTCAAATATGCACTTGGATGTGTTTCAACCTAAATATACATCAATGAAGTCATCACACACTCAGGAATGTGTCCGTCACTCCTTGTTCCTTTGTCATTCCTCTCTCTCATCCCTCCTCCTACCCCTCACCCCCACCCTCACCTTCCCCATCCCTGGACAGCCATGGGTCTGCTTCCTGCCACTATAGATTCATTTGCTTGTTCTAGAAGTTTATATATTTGGAATCACACTAAAAAGTAGTCATTTGTGTCTGGTTTCAACATAATTTTTTAAATTTTTATTACATTTATTTATTTACTTAGTTTATATATGTATGTCTATCTCTGTGTGTGTGTGGATGTGTGTGTGTGGATGTGTGTGGTGTGTGGGTGTGAGTGTGGGTGTGTCTGCAGGTGCATGTGGAATTCAAAGGACAGCTTGTTGGAGTCTGTTCTCTGTTCTTTCCTTTCACTGTGTGGGTCTAGAAAATCAAACTTTCACTGAGCCCCTGGATGGCCCTTATTTTGGTTTATTTGAGGTGTGGTGTCCTGTACCCCAGGCTGTCTTCAGATTCATTATGTAGCCCAGGATGACTTTGAATTGCTGATCCTCCCATTTCTACCTCCCAAGTGTTAGGCATGTGCCACCACACCTGGTTCTATGTGGTGCTGGAAATGAAACCCAGGGATTTGTGTGTGCTAAGCCACCACTCTGAGCCCAATCCCCAGGCCCACCGAGTAATTATTTTGAGAGACATCCACCTGTTGGACCTGTCAGGTTCTTTTCTTGCTGAGAAGTATCCCATTCTGTGTGTGCCCAATTTCTTCCTCTCTTCATCGGCAGTGAGGCAGAAGCCATGGAGGAGCACTACTTACTGGTTCATTCTCTGGCTTATGCCCAGCTAGCGTTCTTATATAGCCCAGACCCACCTGCCTACGGATGGTGCTGCCCAGAGTGGGCCGAGCCTTCCCATATCAATCATCTCATCATGACAGTCTCTCATAGACATGGTTAGAGGCCACCCTGATCAATTCTTCAGTTGAAGGTTCCTCTTCCCAGGTGACTTTAGGTTGATTCAAGTTGACAGAAAAAACTCACCAGGAGAGAAATCAAAAGGCTGTTGGGACTTGGGTTGAGAGGAACTGCATCTACATATAGAATTAAGAGAGGCCTGTCCTCTTCCCACTGTTAAGTCCTCTGACTGGTGAACGCCTCTATCCCTCCACTTCTCTTGAGTTTCTAATTAAACATGTACAGCCTTTGCAATCCCATTTTGGATGTGTGCCTAGGCATTGCTCATTCAACGCAGGTGCAAATGCTTTCCTTGTGCTCGGCATGATTCTTCCGTTGCTTTTTCTGAGTTGACCTTATGTCCTCCAATTTTGCGAAACTCCCTCAGTTCTAGTAACTCAAGATTGCATTGTGTTTTCTACTCAGACAATCGTGCCATCAGCAGTTAAACGCGCCGCTTACCTCTTCCTAATGTGGATGCATTTCATGTTTTTTCATTTCTGATTGCGCATGCTAGGACCTTTAGCGGGACACTGAACAGCCATGCCGAAAGCGAAGGCGGGGGCTGCATCTCAGTGGCATGTGCAAGACGATGGTTTTGATCCCTAGAACCCAGTGGGAAAAAAAAATAAAGTGGAGAAAGTGCCCTTGAAAGTCAGAAGAGAGTGTTAGATCATCTGGAACGGGAGTTCCAAGCAGCTGTGAGCCACCCTACATGGCTGCTTCCTAGGAAGCAAGCCCGACAGCACATGCCCTCCACTGCCAGCAATCTCTCCAGCCCCTTGTTCCTGATTTTTTTAGGAATAAAATATCCACTCTTTTAAGCCCTTAAGTATTTTGTAGCCACCGGGGTTTTTTTGTTGTGTTCTTTATCAGTTGGCAGAATCTCCCATCCCTGGCTTGTTGAGAGCTTTTTTTTTTTTTTTTTTTTGAGGAATTTAAATGGTGAGCCATGGAATGCTAACATTATGTGAAAGACAGGTTGGAAAACAGCCACAGTCCTTCCCAATCTGCGCCTGCATCCTGCCCTTTGAAAGAACGTTATGCTGTTTCTCTCTGGAGAGTGAAATCCTCACATTCCCCAACTCTTAAGTCTGGCCTGGCCTCCATAACTCGCTTTAGCCCATAAAACACAACAGACGCAATGTACCAGCTCTCCGTCATTTCAAAACATACTCAAGATTTGTCTTAAGTATTGTAAGATTCATGGAAATGATTGACATGAAGTGAGAAGTTCATATAAGCACAGATTCCCAGGAAGAATCCCAGCAGCTCATCCCCACCACGTGGCAGTACTAAGGCAGGTGTGGAGGTGGGAGAGGAAAGACAGAGCATGACCCAGAGCTCTCACTGGGGTTCTGATGGGAGAGCCAGCAGGCTGTGCCGAGGAAGCTTAGAATCAGACAGTCTGAGTAAGTTTGGTTGCTCCACCTCAAAGGGGTGGTTGCTGACCTCTGATACGGGATGGGAAGAGGGCAGGACAGGGGATGCTGACTTGATGTGTAAGAGTCAGATAGAGAAGGTTAGTGTGTGAGCTCTATACTGGTCAATTTATACATCAAAGATGTGGGCAGCACATGTTATCTCAGAATGAGCCTACCCTGGGAGGAGCCATGTCCCTGGGGTTCCAGACCCTGAATGCTAGGTGATACAGAAAAGACCACTCAGTAGTGGAGAGCAATTGCCTTGCATTCATGGAGCTGGAGGTTCATGCTGCCAGAAAACCAAAACCAAACCAAACAAACAAAAAAACACCACAGACTAAATAGATGGCTCAGTGGGTAAAGCGGCTACCATGCAAGCATGGGGACCTGAGTCTGCATTCCCAGAACCTGTAATCCCAGCACTCCTGAGAGGAGATGGAAGATGGAGATAAGAGAATCCCTTTCTGGAAGCTCATGAGCCAGCCAACCTGCCTGGAATATACAATAGCAAGCAACAAAGAGACCTTGCCCCAAACAAGGTTGAAGGCAAGAACCAATACCCTACGTTGTCCTCTGACCTCCACATGCACACACACACACACACACACACACACACATACACACACAGAATACAGAAAATGCAGTCTATGTCATAGTCCCAGTGTTTCTGTGACATCATCTAAAGGAACCTTTGGGAAGATGATAGTGGAAACTTTCAGAGAGTGAGGCATAAGTTGCTTTAAACATCATAGAAAACTTTTATCATGGGAGTTCAAAGAAGAAACATAAATAGAAATAAAAGTTCTTCTAGGTCAGCCCGCAACTAGGTATTTCATTCATATAGCATTAGCCAAGAAAATAGAGATTAACTTGTGGAGGTCTCTAACAATATCACAGTGCAATTATAAAGTGTGTAAAAATAAGAGTCTCACAGTAACATGTTGGTGTATTTCTCCAGTTGAGGTGGCAGACTCATCAGTTGTGTCGGAGAGGGGATGAGCTGCTAAGTTCTTAAAGTCTACCTGAGGGCTAATGGTACTTGTGAGTAACCAAGGGAAGGAGTGGCAGTGGTGGGTGATGTTAGAAATACAAAAAGGAGGGGAGGAACTGGAGGAGAAGGGCAGAAAGGCATGAGAAGTGGGTGGTCCTCTTCCCAGGGGTGGAGAAAGAGTTCATGGCTGTGAGACAGCTCAAGACTCCCCATTAGCTTTTCAGATGGTACAGATCACAGTAACCTCTACCAGACTTTCCTTACAGTGTGGGAGTGGGGGGGTGGATTTCTAGGCAGAGATGAAGTAGTATACCAGAATCTTGGACTAAGCAGATGGTGAGCTCAGAAGCATAATAGAATCCTTAATAACAAAGGAGGAAAACAAAACTCTCCCAGTCCAATTACAGCATTTGGCAAGGCAGTCTGTGGGGTTTCGGGGGTGGAGATCTCACTGGGGGTGAAGATATCTCAGATGGTGTGGTTGGGGTGATGTCATCCTGACAGTGAGCTCCTGAGCTAGAGCAATGTCTGGAATGTGGGACTTAGGGAATCTTTTTTTTTAACCCTTTTTTCAATGTATTATTTGTTTATATTTTATGTGTTTAAGTGTTTTGTTTGCATGTATACAAGTGTACTCATGTCTTGCAATGTCTAGGAGGCCTGAAGAGGGCCTCCAATTCCTTGGAACTGGAGTTAAAGACAATTGTTAGCAGCCATGTAAGTGCTGGGAACCCATTAAGGACAGCAAATCTCTATGACATGCCTTTTCGTGAATCCACTGCTATGTGATTTAGAAAGCAAAGCAGGTGTCTCAGTTCCTGCCAACAGCAACTCTAACTCTTTAGGACGGAAGTACCTTGTATTAAGGTCCTACATTGCAACATCAGAAAACATCCAATGAAATGTGACTTATATTTGGGGAATCTGTGAGGCAGGAAATTCCCAGAATTCTATTCTTTTTATCCTGAAAGGGAAATTTTTAGGCAATTGTCTATAAACCTTTAAAGATGGAAGCATGCTGGTGAGGATCACTGGCTGCTTTTGCAGAGGACCCAGGTTCAGTTCCCAGCATCTACTTAATGACTAAAAACCATCTGTAAGTCCAACGGTCTGTAACTCCAGTTCTAGGGGATCCAACTTACTCTTCTTGCCTCTGTGGGCCTTGCACACACAGGAGCACTTCCATATAGGCAGGCAAAATACTCATACATATAAAATAAAAATAATTTTTTTAGAAATGAAACCACTTGTTGGTCAGGGCCCGTGGAGCTGAGATGCCTGTCTAAAGTCTGACCAAATGTGTGGTTTGTTGTCCTTTATCAGGAACATGCTGGCTGAGGAAGAAGGAAATCAGCAACGTTCTGCAGGGTCACACCAGGCAAGACAGAGAGCAGGGTATCCATGCCATCCAGAGCCACCCAAGACCATTCACTGGGTCGTGCTGAGGGGCTTCTCAGGTAACTGAGGAGTCTAGGAAGGTGTCTAGCATCTGGCAAGACTGAGGATGAGATAAACCAATTCTCCATCCCTCCATCAGAGCATTAGGACCCAGATTTGATGTCATGTCTTAGGAAGGCCTCAGGTGTACACACTTGTGAGCACTGTCCTAGGGTCCATAGCCTCTTGGACACAATATGCACAATACAATGCTAAGAGAGGTCGTTACACTCATTCAGATCCCTTGGGCAGCTTTGAGTTTTGTCATTGCTCCAGAGTCTCTGCAGCTGTGAGAAAGGTAGCCCAACTCCCTAATGAACCACGAGAGCCCATGTTGACTTAAACTTGGAAGCAGTATTTGTAAATGAGGAGTATACTGCCATCAGACTTCCCCAAAGGACTGAGATGCTGGTGCTCTATGTCCTTAGTAAGTGTAAATGAGTCTCCTTGCAGGCACGTGGCACTGACATGCCATGTCTGTGCCTCCTGGGGGTGAGTTGGCTACAGTGAAGTGTGTGTCTGCAAAGATGAGGAGCAGTCCGAAGCTGTTGAGGACTTCAAGAGCAGCCAGGAAGGGGCGTGCCATGTTCCTTCAGAGGTGAAGGCAAACTGCAGACAGATGGCTGTTGACATCAGTATGCAGCAGAGGGTGCCCAGCAGAGGGTGCCCAGGACAGGGTAACCCAGCAGAGTTCAACAGCCTGGCCCCAAGGCCCAATGTTTGTTCCAAGTCATATGATCAAGTCAAAGACTCTCATGATGATGGGTGTTGGTTGAGGGGCTCTAAAGAACAGACCACAGCATTTAGCCTGCAGTGATCAACCATGAGGGGTTCTTTGTTTTCCACAGGTTTAAAAAGAGGAAAAATTAGATTGTCAAATAGAGGAGTCTCAGAGATAATCATTCCCATATTAATTAGGATTTACACACTAACTTAATCCTTAAAGGCTCAAAGCAACTTACCTTGGGTCACAAGAACTATTTTAACTGAGGGATCGGGTTTATGGGATCCCATTTGATCAAGTCACTCTGCAAATGCCAGCCTTTTTTATTTGCTTATTTGTTTTCCATAATAGGGATTGAACTCAGGGCTTCACACATTCAAGGCAAGCACTCTACAATGGAGCTACCTGCCTAGCCCTGTTTTTACTTTTTATTTTGAGACAAGGTCTAACTGTGCTGCCCAAACTGGCCTTAAACTCACCCTGCAGCCCTCAGCTACCTAAGTAACTGGAACTCCAGGCCTGCACCACCTGGCCTAGCAAAGCCTTCCTTTTAATTCCTGCTGGAGCATCTGTGCCGAAATATGGAACACTGTAAGACTGCGGCCCTGACCATGGATAAAGGGAAGGATTTCTAGTTTTCTCTATTTTATGGTTGCCTAAGATGGTAAGGAGGCTCAATGCTTACATTTAGCAAGATCCCCAAATTTAGCTCCAATCTGAGCCCCAGTAATAATTCAGTTCGTAACATTTGCTCAGGTGGTGTACATGATAAGTACTAATGAGGACTGCCAACCCAGGTTGCAGAGACACAAATACTATCAGCATCTTCATCTTTTTATAAAATGATTGTCTCGGTATATGTATTTACCATATGCTTTTGTTTTACATATACTAATATTTTATATATATCTGTATATGAGATTTTTCAATTGGGCCAAATTATAGATTTTTTATTATATATGTACTATTTACTCAACTTTTAAAATATTTATATGAATGTATATATTGTGTTAGATCATGGCACTGTATGTATCCAACACCTTGAAGAAATCAGACCACGTCTCCCCATCCCTGTTAGATTTCTCTCTGAGACAGAAAGTTAAGACTCTGCTCTGGACTGTTGTCTCAATACCTCTTCTTCCCACCTACCTTTATTTATGGCCCTTCATGCAGAACCATGGAAACTAAATCAAAATAAAGCACATGGTTTGGAACCCCTCTCCCCCCGCCCAAGAAACATAAAAACCAGAAAATCCATTTTGTTCAGGAGACTTTCAAAAGGCCCTCTCTCTCTCTCCCTTCATCTGCCTCGCCCTGTGTTGTTCATGGTGGCTCTCTCATTTACTTTAAGCTCTCTCTCTCTCTCCGGGTTTTAAAGCAAAGCCTCCTTTTCCCATTAAGGCTGCATCATGTTGCCTGTGATTGGATATGTTATCTCTGCTGCTCCCTCACCGCAAGGCCTAATCACAGCTCCACCCCATGGTTTCAGGGCTCGCTCTCCTAAGAACACTCACTCTAAGGGTAATTACATATCAGCTCCTTTCCTGAAACTGCTGCTCTAGCATATGGTACAAATTATTGTATAATAATCATACATATTGTATAATTATTGCATATCATAACTTCACCTGTGTTTTAGTTACCTCTTTCCTACCCGGTATTGATATTTTTCTCCTTTTTTCCCCTTTCTGTTTTAGTCTTTAGCCACATTTCAGTATCTGTTTGGGGCTACTAGAAGAAGAAATGAAGGCAAAAGACCTGCTGGGAACCACCAGTCACTGGTGTACCCAGCACTCCTCACACTTTTTTTAGCCTTAAATAAAATCTCATTCCTTCCCTCACATAAAATCTGCCTTGCATCTGTAGATGAGTAAATATGAAAGCTTTCCTTGCGTTTTCCTTCTCTGCTTGTCCCTGACCCTGCCAGTCACTGGAAGCATGCATTGCCCTCTTGGGAGCCTGTCCTAGTTTTGTTTCTGTTGCTGTAATAAAATATTGTGACAAAAAGAAACTTAAAGGAGAAAGGGTTTGCTTTAGCTCACAATTCCAAGTTGTAGTCCATCAATGTGGGGAAGTCACAGTGACCAGAGCCTGAGACAGCTGGTCACATCACACCCACAGTCAAGGCCAGAGGGGGGCAATGCATGTGTGCTTACCTGTGCTCTGCTTGATTTCTCTACTGTTACACAGGACTCTGTGCCTAGGGGCTGGTGCTGCCCACAGTGGGCCTGGACTTTCCACATCAATTAACTTAATTAAGACAATCCCCCACATGTCTAGAGAAATTGCCTCATAGTAAAGAGCACATGTTGCTCTTGCAGAAGACCCAACTTTGGTTCTAGCACTAGTTACTGCTGTAACTTCAGCCCCAAGGTATCTGATACCCTCTTCTGGCCCCCTCTACAGAATGTGCACACATCCCCACACAGACACACATGCATGCACATAATTAAAAATAAAAATAAATCTTTTTGTTTGTTTAAAAAAGACAATCGCCCACAGGCCAGCCCAATGTAGACAATCCCTCATTAAGACTCTCCTCCCAGATAATTATAGGTTGTATCAAGGTGACAATTAAAGCTATCAGAGGACCATTTTCTTTACCCTTAAAGATATGTCGGGGCAAGCCTGCTATCTGTTGAGTGCACATGAAACAGAAGGGAGCCAACTCAGCTAGAGCCACATTCAGACAGATAGCCACAGATGATCCACAAGCCAACCACTAATCCCTAAGTACCCCCAGTTGGAAATCAAACAAACCCACCACAGATCAACAGCACTGGGCTTATATACAGATGCCTGAGCTAAGTAAAGGCATATGAGTTTAAGCTAGAGAGTGGGAGACCTGAGGACTCATGGCCTCTTCCAAGCCTGCCTGCAGAGAGATTTGTTATGCATCGCAGCTAACAGATACTTTTCTCTCTCACCACACAACTGTTGGACTCATGACTTTGCAGTGCTCATGGACTTTCTATGACTCTCCCAATTCTCTCTTTACCCCCACCTTTGGTTCTAAACTTCCACAGATGTTTCCCCTAAAAATCAGAATAACACAGGACTTGCCAACAGAGGACTTATTAGGTGATGTGAGAATCAATTAACTACAGTGGAATTATGCACAGCATCACGCCATTGGGCACATGAAGTACCCAGCCTACAATTAGGCTGCAGTTTCTGTACACATGATCAGCCAGGCTGTACTGTGAGATCAGGACACCAACTCCCAGTCATAGGCGTTACCACAGGGCTGCGCCAGGTTCCTGGTGTATGTACTAACACACACCTGCAGACCAGGCTGGGAAGAGGCCATGGGCCCTTAGGTCTCCCACCCACTAAAGGCTTCCTGCCTAAAAACCAAGTCAGAAAGCTCAGGAAGCAAACAGGGAAGCAAACAATGTTCCTGTCATCTTTGCAGAGAGCAGTTTTGCCCTACTGACCTGAGAAGCACCCTGACCAGTGGGGGAATCACTGCCCTTTGGGGACAGACCTGATGAGAATCCTGGCTCTGCAGAGCTGGATGACCCTGGCTAATCTACTCAGCAGCCCTGAGTCTTGATTTCATCACCTGACATGTGAGGCATAATAACCACCTCTCGGGGTAGCAGACACTGGGATGATAGGTTAGGTCTATAAATAGGAACTGACATGTTTTACTCTTACTTCAACCCTGGACCGGTCTCTGGCTGCCTGGACTTGTTGCTTCTTTCCCTAGAAGGCTGGATTGCCCAACACACACATAGAAAACACTTCCTCTATGCTGTATCCAGGTTCTCTCCTGTGTGTTCTGTTCCCATGGAGTCTTGCCGCTGTCTCAGGTCTTCCCACTCTTCTCTGTCCCTGTCCTGTCATTCTAAACTTGGATATAAGGGCCAGAGCTACAGTTCAGTGGTGTAGTGTTTGCCTAGCATGTGTGAAGCCTTGGGTTCCATTCATAGTGTGTGCACACGCTCACACACACACACGGAAATGAATCTGAGACCCCGTTCTATCCTCTCAATTCCCAGGTTGTGTCTTGGATGAATGTGAGAGGACTGTGTGGTCGGGGAGTGCCCCTACCTGCTGGGCTGGACTTTCTCCTCCTCCCACCTGGGCCTAAGACCAAGTCCAGCTAACCAGAACAGAGCCCAAGAGCCCCAGTACCTATTATGGGACTTCATCAGCTCATTTGAACTTTACAACAAGGTTCCAGGTATAAAACTTGTCCCCATTCTGCTTAGGAAGAAACTGAACCTCAGAGCAGTAATATCCAGGGCTCTGGGACTATGTGTTCTGAGTAAGGTTTAAATCAAGATCTATGATTCTTTATATGATTTGAATCAGAAATGTCCCCCAAAGCCTCATTGTTAAAGGCTCAACTGCCAGCTGATGGGCTTTTGAGAGGTTACTGACTGGGAAGGCTCTAACTTTGTCGATTAATTCATCTGCTGGGGCTTAATTTGAGGAAGTAGCTCATGAGGAAAGACAGAGAGCGCTCACCTGTTGTAGCAGGGTTATCCTCCAAGATCATAGACAGGTATGCACAGGGTAGGAGGGGCTGGGTCAGAAAGGACACGAGAGTGCTTGGGATGAGCTGGGCTGGGGAGGCGGAGCTGAGGAAAGGTGTATCTTATTCCTTCCTCGAGCTCTCGGTGCTTCCTGTCATCTTTGCAGAGAGCAGTTTTGCCCTGCCATGGCCTCCTAACACCGTGATGCTCACCCCAGGCCACAGCAACGGAGCCAGTGGAGCCTGGTCTGAAACCTTGAGCTAAAATATGTCCTCCTTTTAAGTTTCTTTTTCGAGTATTTTGTCACAACACGGAGCGTGACTGACATAACTAAGTCCGTGGCCTGCCTTGCGCTTTAGTGCTCCGGGAGGTAAAGAGAACTTTTCCCATGATGCATTTGTGATGATCTTACAGGCCCTGGAGGAGGGGCTCTGAAGGCTCTGAGGACAGAGCACCAGACAGCAGAGGTGCGTGAGGCTGAGGAGCCTCTACCTGGATCAGCAGCCTGGCCTGTCTAGGCTCTTCCCACAAACCAGGTGACCCCAAGCAAGCTGTTTAACTCTCCTAAGCCTCGGTTTTTTCACCTATAAGCCTGAGCCCCAAACACCCATCTGCATGGGTTTCCATGAGTTCATTGCTCATGAAGGTGTTAGGTGCAGTGCTCAGCTTAACGGGAGGAGGCGGAGCTGGACCTCATCCACTGGGAAATGGAGAAATCTGGGTCTGGACGCCAGGTTCTGAGACCCCACTCTGACCCTCCTGCCTGCCTTCCTTTTGGAGACTAAACTTAGCTCCCCTCCTTTACCCAGCAGTGAATGTGTCATACACAGCTCCCCCTGCACTTGGCCACAGGCCTTTCACAAAGACACGGCCAGGGTGCCCAACATGGAGAAGACTGTGACGGGGGCTCCAACCAGGGCTCCTTCCCATCTCCTTCTCCTCCTTTGCCCCTCCCTCTGAGGTTCCATCTCCATCCTATAACAAACAGCAAGCACATTTGCAGAGTCTTTGATAGCAGGCGGGGTCCCTCTGAGGATTATAGTGCCTTCCGTATAATGACATTCATTATTCTGCCTGACATCAATACTGCTCTCGGGTTAATCTGTTTAACTTAATGAGGCATTTGTTCTCAGTTAGAAAACTCCTGAAGAAGCATGTTTGCTCCTGATGGGCTGAGCCAATGAATAGATGAATAAATGGGAGGCTTGAAAAGCCAACCAGGAAATGAATCTAACAAGCTCCTTTTCCTTTTTCTTTGTCTTTCTCTTTTAAATTTTTTTTTTAATTTATCTTTATGTTGGGGATTTTCTTTTTTTCTGAGGCAAGGTCTCCCTGTAGCCCCAGCTGGCCTAGAACTTACTAATGGAGACCAGGCTGACAGAGATCTACTTGTCTCTACCTCCCAAGTGCTGGGATTAAAGGCATGTGCCCCAGCGCCCAGCTGGCTCCTTTTACTTCATCAGGTATGGACTGAGTCTGAGTTCATTTGACTTCCGACGATCATTTCTTAGAGCAAGGAGCAGGCAGAAAGTCCCTACTTGGCTCTGTGATTTTTCCCTCACTGGTTGCTCCCCTCCTACAGCCCCAACCTCCACTTCACAGATATGAAAAGATATACAATGGGAAGAAAGCTTGCCCAGAACTGAGTGGCAGCAGGGGCCAGAGCATGAGCCAGAAGCTCTCACAAGGCAACAGGAAATCCATGCTGCATCTGTTCTGACCAACTCTGTGGTGTTCAGTGTCGTGGCCCATGCTTAGTACCCAGTGGGTACTCACAGGTGTTTGTTGAAGAGGTAAAAGAGACAATGGGCTCTGATGGCTCCTGTCATCACTCATAGAATCCCATGGGGCCAGAGAGAGACCATGACCAATGTCCTGGACATATCTGGGAGTAAATACTGGCCAGTGACTCCCAGACCAAGGAACAAGGATGCCCCACAGACCTATTCCCTTCATTAACTTGGCCAGCAGATCCTCCTGCGTCAGTCTCTCCATGAGCACTTAGAGCCACTGCCAGTCTTGAGTCTCATCAGCACAGTCTGTATCCTTCAGGGACCTGTTCCAGGACCTCTCAGGTCAAAGCCAGACAGCAAAAGAGGCTCCACCCTTTCAACCCCAGGCTGCTTGCTAGTGACTAGATTTCACTCAGCAACAGCCAGGTCCTGTTCCTGATGCCCTCAAAGTCAAGAGAGGGAGCTGCTGTGGAACATAGGATGGTCTTATAGGCAGACAGTTTCAAACTTCACATCTGTCCCTCACCAACTGCCAGAGTTTAGGCAAGTCCCTCTACCATGCTGGGATATTTCCTTCGTTATAAAATAAACGTCAATCACATCGCATTCTTTATCGGGATATTAAAATGAATTAAATGAAGCTGGATGTGGCAGTGTGTGCCTGCCATCCCAGCACTCGATGACTCTAAAGCAGAGGGTCACAAGTTCAAGTCCAGCCTGGGCTACATAGCCAGTTTGAAACTAGCCATTCTACATAGCAAGACCATGTCTCAAAAGTAATTGAATTCAATAAAATCCCATTTGTCAACTGAAGAGCCACATGTGCCGTAACTGTGGAACGGAGCTGAAAGTAGGAGCTTGTCTCAAGCCTGTGCCTGGACTTTACCTTCCAACTTCCTCAGCTCCATCTTCCCTGCTGCTGAGCCTGTCTCCAGTCCAACTCATTCTGAGCGATGAGTCTGAGCCTTGAGGCTTCCCTGCCTGCCTCATCCAGCCCCTCCCACCATGTGCATGAGGTTTCTGACTTCAGCCTGGTTATGGGCTTGCAGAATAACCTGGCTACAGCTAGTAAATGCTCTCTCCATTCTGCCAACGGCTGGGAAGTGGCTCAGTTGTTGAATCCTTGTCTAGCATGCACAAAACAATGGGTTCCATCCCAGCACCACAGAAAAAGAGAAGGCAGTACGTTGACTCAGTACATAAGGGTATTTGTTGTTAAGCTTGAGGATCTGAGTTTGATCCCCAAAATTCACATAGTAGAAGGAGAAAACTAACCCCTGAAAGTTTTTTCTCTGACTTCCACATGCACATCCCCCCGCCACACACACACTAAGCTTTTAATGGAGGTTTGATGTGCAGCCTTCAATCTCAGTGCTTAGGAGGTGGATGGAGGCAGGAACATCAGAATTTCAAGGTTATCCTCAACTACATGGCAAATTCAAGGCCAACCTGTACTACATGAGACCAATATGGATACGGCCAGGTTTATGGAGAGAGTGTAGTTTGGGAACCCTCTGTGCTGGATTGCCTAACCCTACAATAGGCACACCTTTAGTGAAAATCATCCACCACACTGTCCTGTCCCCCAAAGGCTCCTGTCATATGTGTTTTCCAAGGCACGGGTGGGAAGGCACCAGAGCCTGGCTCCTGATGTTCTAGGGGAGGTAGAATGAGACTCTGGGGATAGTGTGTCCTCCCCTCCTCCCCTCTGAGGTCTAGTGTTAAGAGCCCAAGATCTCGACTTCAGCGCTTGGACAGCGGCTTTCACCTCCTTAGCTTCCAAGCTCAGCTGTGTTTTCAGTTCTCAGCCATAAGTTAATGAGTCAAACAGCCTCAGTGGCCACCTATGTTTAACAGCCTCTCTCTTTATTTTACAAGTGAAGAAATGCCAGGGGAGTTGAATTGAATTGTGACATCGTTTAATAAAAATATCACTGGACTAGGAGGCCTGAATCTTGGTTCAGCTATGTGTTCCTTTGGGCAAAATATTCCCATCTATGGACCACAGTACTTCAAAGTCCTGTGGCTTCTGGGTACCTACTATTAAATAACATCCAAGTGTCATCTTTGAGTTCCATTGCCTGATTCTGTCCCCATGGAGGAAGGAATACAGAGGCTTGGGAGTCCACTCATTGCACACCAAGTTCTGCCTTCCAAGTATTCTGCCATTTCTGTCCTCTTGGGCAGAAGATTCTTGATGAGCAGCTGGTTAATGTGACCAAATTTATCAGCACTAAACTAATTAAAACATCAGGCTAGAAAATTCTCTGTCAAGAACCTAAAAAAATACTGAAATAGTGTTAGGTCAAGATAATAATTCCCAGATAATGTTCAAGCCGGAAGTGTTCAGGCAATTATTCTATCCAACCCTCCTCACTTGACAGAAGAGAACACAGAGTCTGTCAAGTCCAGCTGCAGAGACCTGTCCTCAACACCAACAACCATCAGGGGAAATTGACCCAAAACAGTCCAGTCATACACCCCTGGGCTTCAGATCATGAGTCAGCCCTGCTGGACTGACAACTGACAATGGCAGTTACTCTACAGTTAACTGAACATCTCTACACAGGGCTGCTTGGCACCCATTAGTTGTCCCCCTGACTCTTCACCATGATTCCAGGAAGCAATCCCCATGTTAGCTCCATGTTAAAGATCAGGAACCAGAAGTCAACCCTTAGCTGGCTGGTGTGGAGTAGATGTGTGGCAGGTTCTCATGTGTTCCAGTGTTCTCAGTCTCTTGGAGGACCTCTGAGCCAACCCTGGCCTCAACCTTAGCTCTACCCAAGACTTCTTCTCCTTGCTACACCCAGGTCTCTGCTTCTCCACTTGATGGAGTCCCAGGCACAGTACCTCTTTGAACTGTAGGTGCATAACATCCATATTAGTAGAAGGAGTTTTTTAATCCAGGAAAATGCAAATATACTACGGAATGAATGGAAATGTTTATGATAGGTGATCTGTCCTCAAAATGTTCCATTCTATGGTGACTTGTTTCTGTGGATGCCCCCAGACTCTTGGGAAACACTCTCTGCACCCACCCTAAGGGGCTTAGAGAAAACATTTCAGAAGTAGGCATTTCCCTGTATAATAGCCAGCATCTTGGATATCAATCATTTCCCCCATGAGTCCTAACCTCTATAAGACCACCGGATCTGGATCATAGGGGGTGTGAGTTATGAGTTCACTGGGGAAGGACAGGTCACACAAATGACATTGCACAGGCCCAATGCTAGGAGTGTGCCAGTATGCTCCAGGAGTGGCTAGGGAGGCCCATGCTGCTGGGGCAAAGGGCAGGTACTGAGAAGTTGAGGGCAGAGGTCATAAAATCTGGGGTGGGGGAAAGCAGTGAAGGACTCCAGCTTTAACCTTAGGGAGACTTGGAGGGTGTGAACAAGAAAGGAAGTAGTGGTATTAAAAATTTGACTCTGTGTGTGTGTGTGTGTGTGTGTGTATGCGCGCACGCGCGTGCATTCACTGAACAACTCACTAGAGTTTATTCTCTCCTTCTACATGTGAGTTCCCAGGATCAAACTCAAATCAGGCCTGGCTGCAAGGACCTTTAGCCAATGAGCCACCCCACCTGCCCAGTACTGTCGTTTTAAAGACCTTCTCTTGTTATTCAGTGAAAAAGAGTCCAGGAAATAAGATGGGGAAACAGAAGAACTCGGGGAAGTGCTTGGACAACCTCTGCAAGAATTCAGGCAGCCGGAAATTGTGATCTTGCTGGGAGCCTAAATAATCATGCAGTTTCCAGGGATGTGGCAAAGGATGCAGGTAACAAGCAATGGACACACAGAAAAGAGCACCACACACAGGCACAGGGCAGCTCTGGGAGATCGCAGCACTGGGACTGTCCGTTCACTGAAAGCGCCACGACATCTAAAATCAAGCATGAGGGTGCCTGGCCTCATCTCTCCCACCCTGTAGCTCTGGACAAAAAAGGAGCAAAGGGGCTAGAGAGATGGCTCAGTCCCAAAGAGCACTAGCTGCTCCTGCGGAAAACTGGAATTTGGTTCAGGCAGTTCACAGCTGCCTGTAACTCCAGCTCCAGGGGATCTGATGCCCTTGTCTACTGTCTTCTGGTCGCTGAGGGCACACATACAGACATATGCATGTTCACATAAATAAAGTAAAAACTTTAAAGAAAAGAAACTCAGGCTGGAAAAAGAAATAGCTGGTGGCATAGGTCAGTACCCTGGCAAGGCAGTCACAGCAGGCATGCAAAGCTTCAAAGTGAAATGGAGCCCCTAACCTCAGCCTTGCCATATCTGCCTCACTGTGACACATGCCTGGGTGTTTTTTTAAGGGGACAGTAACATTAAAAATAATTTTCTCTTTGTAAGTTAGAAAGTAAGTAAAAAAGTTGAAAGAAAGAAAGAGGGAGAGACAGAAACAGGGAGACAGGAGTTGAAATCTACCAATTAAACTCCTTTAATAAACGCTTTTAGTGGAATTTTTTAAGGCCGAGGTCATTGCATCGGTAGCATGGAACGTTTACATTGGCAGTAAATCGGTGTGCTTTATTTTGAGTGAAACTGAAAACCAATTTGGATCAAGAAAAGTAGCTTTGGTGGAGTCTAAAGAGAAAACCCAGCGTGAGGGTGGAAGGAAAGAACGGTCTTCTGAAATCTGTCTTTACATCTCCACCACATGTGTGCTAGTCCGTGCACACATGCACATGCACACACACACACACACACACACACACACACTCATATACAAATACTAAGTAAATAAGTAAAAAATAAGTAAGTAAATTAATAAATGCCCAGAATTTTCCAGGAGGCCTGGTGCAGTCACACCAGACAGACCCACCCAGCACATTATGTGATGATGAGTCATCTAATGAGGAACAGACTAAGTGACAAGGGGGTCAGCCACTGAGCAAAGGAATGAATGAGCAAAAAGAGAGGTGAATGAATGAATGAATGAGCCAGTGAATGAAAGGAGGAAGGAACGGAGAAGTAACTGTCCATCAAAGAAGCAAGTATGTAAAGGAACAAGGGAAAAGAGAATGCAAAGTCCATCGAGGGCATGTGGGAATGACCAGGCCAAGGTATAGAGTAGGAAACGAATGCATATCCCAGGTGTAAGAGAATGAAAACCAACTCTGCAACTTGCCCAGGAGGCAAGCAAATAGAGCTGGGGTGTAAGACCAGTAAAACCAGTGTGCTGGTTACTTTCTTGTGGCTGTGATAACTGCCCTGACAAAAGCAGCTTCAGAAAGAAAGGGTTTATTTGGACTCACAGACTGAGACAGATCCAGTCCATCAAGAGGTGACAGTGGGTAGGGAAGGCGTGGTGACAGGAGCAGAGTGGACTTAGTTTTTGCTGTCGACTTCACACAACATAGCATCATCTGGGAAGAAGGAACCTCAGCTGAGGAATTACCCAGATCAGACTGGCCTGTCAACATGTCTGTAAGAGGCTGTCTTGATTGAGGATTGAAATGGGAAGGCCTAACCCATTAAGAGTGGCACCATCCCGAGGTAGGTGGGTCTGAGATGTATAACAGAGCCAACTGAGCATGAGCCTCTGAACACAGCGGTGTTCCCATGGTTTCCTCTTCAGTTCCTGCCCTGACTCAGCAACAGGCTGTGGCCTGGAAGTAAAAGCTGAAACGAGTCCTTTTCTTCCCTAAATTGCTTTTGGTCAGAGTGTTTTATCGCAGCATCAGAAATACAGACTAGAACAAGGGAACTGGCCAACCACATTGCCTCTACCCTCAGGAAGCCGAGAGGGAACCGGAAATGAGGCCAGCCTCTCAAACTTCAAGGCCCACTCCCAATGACTCACTTCCTTCAACAAGGCTCTACTTCCTAATGGTTCCACAACCTTCCCAAGTAACACAACCAGCTGGAGGCCAAAAGTTCAAATATGTGAGCCTATGGGGACATTTCACATTCAAAGCACAACATGTGATAAGCATGTGTGTAGATTGATAAGCGATTCTACATGTTCAGACTGTCCATGAGGAAAAATAAGGTACTAACAGGAAGTTCCTGACTCAGGAGGAAAGTGTCTCCATACCCACATCCTGGCCCAGTTCTTGGCAACTGAGTATAATTCTCTCAGAAAAAGTTTCTCAAGTGACTTCACCTAAGAGGTAATAAGAACATAATTAAACAAATACCACATGGGCATTGAGTACACTGCTTGCTCCTCCAGATTAACACTGAGGCTAAACAGAACTGACTGCATTGTTTTCCCAATCAGGTCGCAGATAATTGCCTGTTATGTACCAAACTCTCAGCATGATTTTAATAATCACTATTTAAATAACACACTTTCACTGTCTCCTTCCAAATTAACCTCAGGGAGATGTGACTAATGCAGGCACGGGAAAGCTTGCTGTGTGGCCTGGGATGACGGAGGGATGGAAGCCACAGCTGTGGCCACCCAGAAAGACCTCAAGGCTGGTGAATCAGGGGACAGAGCTTAGGTTGGGGGACTCACTTTCCATTTGATCATCCCTTCCCCCTTGATAAATGACAGTGCTCCCCCTCAGGAAGAGGGCCTAACAGGGTCAGTCATGATCACCTCAGAGGGAGGTTGGGAGTGTTAAAGCTTCCTGCTCAGACATCGTCTGTGCATCTTCAATGCAGCTCCTGGCTTGCAGCAGCTGCTCAGTTAAGCTGTTGAGGCTCCCCTGATCAAAGACTCAGGAAACATGACAGAAGACTGGGTGGAAAGACTGTAAGAGCCAGAGGGCTGGGAGGAACGCTGTGAAACGCTGTCTTCGGCTATGGTGAACACCCACATGAACTTGTAGCAGCTGTGGTTGCCGCACAAGACCCGCACAAGATCAAGTCAGTCAGACTTCCAATATGGATGGGGAAGGGGGTGCTGAGAGCCCCACTCCCAGCTGAGGAGCTATCGGCAGCTGATGGCTGCTGAGGAATGCAGTCTCGCTTTTCCTTGGAAAGTCTGGCTGCTGGCAGGTTGCCCATGCCCCATGGATGGCCCCACACCATTCACACATGGTCAGCATTAACCGAACTCAGTGAGGTAGGAGTAATAATAGTGTTTTTAAGGACATGATGTTGGGAGGGAAACAGGGTGGTGGGTCCCGGGAGAGGGCAGTTGAAGAGGGTTGGTGGGTAGAAAAGGATTTTTTAAATGCCATTGTGTATAATGACACTAGCATTTTTAAAAAACTGGTTGAGGGACTGAAACTTTTATCATGTACTGTGTGCTTTCTAAACCGTCTTCATAAGCACATCCTGCCCTCACAGACAGGCACTGGCCACAGCACAGGCTCCTCCATCTGCATCTGTGGTTCTGTTCCAGCTTTGCTCATGGGCAGCCAGGCTGCTTTACTTTTGGTGTCTGCCCGACTCTCTGCTTCCCACTTGATGCTTCACAACTGTAGAAAAACTTGTACTCTTTGTGGAGTAAGACTCCGTGGTCCTCCAGAGGCTGGGGCATGCTGAGTCAAAGCTTGGGGAAACAGCACATCTTTCCATCTCTGCTTGAATCCAGGCCCCTATTACAGGAGGTCAGCAGGGAGTTGATCTTAGAGCCTGACTCCTCCCCAACAAGGAGCATCTAGAACATCCCATTCCTCGACTGAATCCAGTCTCAGTCAGGCCAAAGGCTGGACTTCCAGGCTGCATCTGTGCAGGAAAATGCCTGCTGCTTCCAGAGAGGCAGACTGGAGAAGGACAGACACCTGGCAGGGACGTGGGAATCCCTCCTCTTGACTTCTCTGCATTCTTCAAAGCATCCGTGATCCACACATATTGCTCTTAGAGCAAAGAAGCTCTAAAAAAGACGTGAGAAATGGAGGTGGCGCCTCTGAAACGTGCACCAGCTCCTTTTAGACAGAGCGAGAGGGGGCATGCAGGCAGGCATGGCGCTCTCCTGCTCGTGGAGCGGAGTCTCCTGTTAAGGGACTAGAGGTTTGAGGCCATAATCTCAGAGTCACAGAGGTCTGTCTCCAGGGTAGTGTGACTTTCAGGAGCCAGGAAACAAACCTTCACCTTGTTCTTGGTGTCACAGGGTCCTCTTTGCGGATAGAATCCAAAAGGGGACACAGGGATGGCTGCAAGGGAAAAGCCAGCTTGGTCCCATGGGAAAGAGGGATGGCATGACCTAATATTATTAATATAAGGGTTTCATGTAGTATATAGCCAAGGCTAGCCTTGAGCTTCTGATCCTCTTGATCCCTTTCGGCCATCTCCCACGTGCTGAGATTACAGGTGTTAGGCCGCAGGCCTGGCTTGTGTGCTGTTGGGGATCAACCTGGGGAGATGGGGGTCACATGCACCAACACAGCCATATCCTGACCTCAAATGAGAGATTTCAACAAAGCAGTCGCTGCCCTGCATAATGTTATTCTATCTTCAAGAGGATTTCATGAGTAGAGAGAAAATTTGAGGAAAAAAAATCGGTTGGTTCAAAAAAGCAGAAGGTGGACAGGGTGTATATACGGACTTGAGAGTCAGAGAGTTAAGAGTTCACCTCTCTCTCTATGTGGCCTCACCCCCAGCTGTGGACTTGAACAAGTAAGTCCATATCTCTGAACCTTAATTTTTCCCTCTCTAAAATGGGAGGCAGGCATGAACCCCTCAATATTTGGGCAGCATGCGGAGCTGAAGAGACAGAATACCTGTCTCATTCCCTGAGGCCAAGATAAGTGCCAAGCACCCGGGCATTAGCTCTGGACAAGTTCAAGTCTAGGCATTTTAGATACCTGGTCCTTAGCAAAAAGTGATTGGCTGAGCCACCATCTATCTGGTAGCTGTCCCCTACCCTATAAGGGACAGAACTCCAAAGTCCTGTAATTCCAATGCTCTTTCTGGGGCTCAATGCCATCCCATAAGGAAGTGGCAGCATCTCCACATAAGCTGTGGTTTGAATAGGACATGTCTTCCACAGGGTCTTGTGTTGAATATTTGGTCCCCGGATGGCGCTGTTTGGGGAGAAAGTGGAAACTTTGGGAGCCTAGCTGAAGAAACAGGCCACAAGAGGTGTGCTTTCGCAGGATAGACCTGGTCCCTTTCTGTCAACCTGAGGTGAACAGTCTCTTCTTCCACATGCTCCCACTTCTGGGATATTCTGCTTCAACATGGACCAAATTTAGCAACCTAGCTCAGCTAAAATTCATCTTTCCTCTTGGGGCTGGAGAGATGGCTCAGCAGTTAAGAGAAATGACTTCTGTGTCAGAAGACCAGAGTTCAGATTCCAGCTCCCACACCCGGTGGCTCACAAGCTTCCATAACTCCAGATCCAAGGGATGTGACACCCCCTTCTGGCCTCTAGGGGCACCTGCACACATATGTGCGCACGTGCGCGTACACACACACACACACACACACACACACACACACAGATAAAATAAAGTCTAAAAATAAATTAATCTTTCCTCTCTAAATTGTTCTCTCTGGCATTTTGGTCAGAGCTATGCAAACTAAGTAATACAACCTCTACTCTGAAGTCACAGTAGCCAAAGAGCTGAGTTCCCACAGTCAAGACCAAAATCACGGAGAAGTGGCTAAGGACTCAAATGGCTGGTGATGCAAATAGTAGGTGCCTGTTCCCTTTGTGAGGCCCAGGTTTCCAACAGCCATCCTCACATGTTACATTCCCAGCAGCACTGTGTATGATGGTTAATATTGCCAACTTGGCAGGGTGTATAACCTCCCAGGAGACGTGACTCTAGACATGCCTGAGAAGGATGATCTACATAAGGTTAACTGAGGTAGGAAGGCTCACCTTTCCTACGGGCAACACCATTTCATGAGCCAGTCTCCCACTGAATAAAAAGGAGGATGAGAACTGAGCTTTCATCTTCCTCTGTTTCTGACTATGGATGCCATGTGACCAGCCACCTCACCTTTCTGCTGTCTGGACTAAAACACCATGATGGACTGTACACTTGAACTGTGAGCCAAATAAACCCTTCCTCCATGAAGTTGCTTTTGTTGGGTGTTTTATCACAGCAACCAGAAAAGGAACTGAGAACACTGTGTAAGGATTCAGTGCCACGTCCTCACCAACACTTGTTATTTTCAGTCCTTCCAATTTTAGCTTGTGTAGCACGAACCTGATGGCATCACCTGGTGGCTTTAATCACACTGCTTTGATGACGAACGGATGCAGAGAGCCTTCTCCAGCACTCGTGGGCCATTCATACATCTTCTTTGATGACTTTTTAATGAAAAACACATTTGCATCCAAACTGAAATTATATTGTCAGCAGTTAATTATCACTTGTCAAACAAGCATGCGCCCAGATTGTGGGTTTAATTTCCACATCGCTTTGCGAACGCCTCGTTCCTCTCAGTTGACAAGGCCTCTCTGAACAAGACACACTCATTGTTGGAAAGGGTGCTTTTTTAAAAAGTGGTTTTAAAAATAAGTAGGTTTCCTTGGTGTCTGAGTCAGAACTCTGCAAGTAGCAAAGGCCCATTCATTCTAGTCTAGCAAAGAGAAACTGCATGTAGAGAGGTGTGTCACTGGGCAGAGGGAAGAGGTATGCCCTGAAACGTCTAGAAGACCAGGCCTTATCAAAGCTGGACCCTCCACTGGAACCGCAGATAGCCCTTTACCCACACCCTACCCTGGGCTCATGGCAACTTTTCTTTGTGTGTCTTCGGTTCCCCTAGCTCCTCGCTTCATGCTGGATTGTAACCAACCTGGCAGAACTGACTGTATTCTAAAGAGACGCTTTGGCTATTAGACTATCAAAACAATGGATTCCAAGAAATTGGAATTTCCCCAGGAATCTCATACTGGGAGAGAAAAGGCCTGGGCCAGACAAAGCTTCTCTCCCAAACTCTCTCTCCAGGAAAGAAGCATGAATGGCAAGATTAAGGGGGAGAGAGGACCACACTTTGAGCAGGTCTGCTTCGATGTGTGTATCTGTGGCCCTCTATTTAAACCCGACTCTCACTTTGGGGCCCTGAAGATGACTGTGAGAGAGTCTCTGAATTCTTTGTCCATCTCCCCAATGTGGTCACACTAAAAAAAAAATTCTCCCTTTTCTGCTTTTGACTATTAATTTGACTGTCTTCATTGGCTTCTTGAGGACAGGGGGATGAACTGGGCTTCTTGGACTACACACTGTGACCCTGAGTTTGGTAATAGGGTAAGTGACCCTCCTCCCTCGAAACCACACATCCACTCAGTTCAAGGGCAGCAGAGACAGGTTTGACAGATGGACCCTGTCCTGATTTGGCTCCTAACTGGCTTGTGTCTTGGCAAACCCCTAGCCTCACAGATCTGTGTCTGTCACGGAGGCCAACTTGTCCCTCGTAAGGGTTGTGCTCAAGTAATGTCACGGGTAGAGCCATTTGCCCTTGGCCTGTGGGTCCAGGGCCATCAGGGAAGTGGGGGAAGACTTTGGGTAGGAAAGGGAATAGAGGGGGTTGGAGCAGATGGCATCTCTAACTCCTCATGCAGGAAGGTGAGGTGTCAGGCTCAGAGAAGAGTAAGAATAGCAGATACCGGCCTTGTTCTATAGGGGACCTGATGAACTTTGCCTCCACGGCCCGTGGGACAAGAGGCGATGTCAGTGTAGCTCTGCCCTCCCTGCTTGGCCCTCCTACTCCTGGGCATTGGGCATTCTTGCCCATTCTCCCTTAGACCAGGGGATTGGTGACTTTTCTTGACTTTGCTCTTGTTCTCATCTGTGTATTCCATCACAAATAACTTTCCAAACTACCATCCTGATCTGACAGTCACCTGGGAGTCTAGTGTCCCCCTTCCTATACCCTGGGAAGTACCTGGTTCCCTTCCTGTGTCCCTGTAATGCCACAAACTGCAGCTACCTGGGGAATGCCTGCCTTGCCTTCCCTGGCACTACACTGCCTCCTGTGTGGACCGTGAGGAGGACTGGACCAGGTCCATATTTACCAAACTGCCTGAATATGAAGCAGGACAGGATGTGTGGTGGCGCCTTCTACAGCAGGAGACTCAAGCCCAAGAAGGGACAGCCCAGACGACAGCACTTCCATGCAGGACAGCATCACTCCTGACTCCAGAGCCAGGTGGCCTTGTGCCTACCAGCACCTTTTAGGGACACACCTGTGATTGCATTGACTGTGCCAGGAAAGGCCAATGACCTGATTACTCACGACTGCCCACTTACAACCATTATTCACTCCACAAATCCCAGACATGAGCAGCTTTTATCACTGCGGGCTATTTCTCCCAACATCTCCCTAGAGACAATTCTAACAAAATAGAAGTCTAGAGAACGATTAAAGAATAAAATAGTAATTGTATTACTTATGATAGTAACAAATGAAGCCATCCAAACTATATCAATAGAACATTCATTAAATAAATTACAGGCCATTAATGAAATGGACAATTTCCAGAACCTTCCAGGATTTGGGAACCAGTCAGAGTGGAACATGAGGTTGGAAACCCGGAGTCTGAATCTACACTCGTGGGAGACGCAACTGGGGTCACCAGCATCCAGTTCTCCTTCAGGGCTACATGACACACCTCCCTCAGCTTTTGTCTCAAGGGTGGCCAGGACCTGGTGTTGATCATGGAATAAAGGTGAGCTGAGGTGGGGTGTCCCTTGCGGGTGGGGACACCTAAGAGTTAGAGCCCCATGTTCCTGTCCCCTTCCTGTGGCAGAGACTACAGGTGCACACACTTGAGATGGTGACGCCCCAAGTTGGAGCACCTCTGTCAGCAAGAGTCCCTGAGCCTGTGAGGGGCCAGACCCTCCCTGTGACTGCAGGAAACACACAGTGGAAGGGACAGCTGTGCTACTTCTGGGGGTCTGCTTGTTACCACAGCATCTCTGTGTTCATCCTGACAGTCACATTAACATGACCGTGATAGTGAAAACATAAACTTCTCTTGAATAGAAAGAGGAAGATGAGAGGTGTTAACAGAAAGAGCTCCTGTCTGGGGATTCACTGGCTCACATGTGGGTTTACACCAGTGTGTGCGCTCTGCAAACGTTTCCCAGTGCAGAAGTCTCATTCACTCTAACCTTAAGAGAGATCAGTGCAATTCCCATCCCCCATCAAAACTGCCATCCTCCCAGTCACACCGTCCCTCCTCCTCACTGGCTCCTGGAACACTGGCCTCTGTCCCACCTCATTAGCTCCTTATTATAGATTGCTTCATTCTCTAATTGTCTGCCCTGCAAAATTTAGCATGGCCATGCACATCGCATCCCCAAATACTCAGTGTCTTTGTCCTGTTTCTTTATCTGAAGGTACTGTGGGGACAGAAAGAGAGGTTTCAGGTGCCCATCTGTACAGTGTCCCCTCTGCTGAGAATAGTTGGCCCTGGCTGTGCTCTTATAAGTGCCAGGAACCACCCAGAGTTTACTGTGTTATCCCAACAGGTCTTAGAAGTGGGAGCAGTTGCTATCCAGCATCCTCTGTGTTATGGATGAAGATGCTGAAGTTCAGAGAGCTTTAGACACTCATTTAGGGTCACACAGTTCAGAAAGTTGGCTTTAAAGTTGACAGTATGTCCCAAGTTCTTGCTCTTTTTGCTCAGAGAATGTCAGGTCTTCACTGTGCCTAGATGCTGTGTCAGGGGCTCATCGCTCTGAGACAGGATATGGTGTTTACACAGAGCCAAAGAATAACAGCCATCGTGACCATGCCAGTTTGCCTGTTCCCATGTGCCCACAGCTCACTATTATTGAGCAGTAGTAGGCTTCGGAGTCCCATCCTGTACAACAAGACTGTCACAGTCTCCACGTCACGAAGGAGGCTCTGAGGCACATGGGGCTGTGCTTTGTCAGAGTTTCCCTCCAAGAAAATCTTAGACGAGTCAACGGAGCACAGGAATCTGACTCCACCTCACATGCTTGCAGATCCCTACACTAACCCATGTGGTCAGGACTACTGCGTCCATTTTACAGAGGGGAAAACAGGGAGACTCACAGAGATGAGGCCCAGGGGCAGAGTCACCTAGACAAGTACTCTTTAGTCAGCAATCCATAGGCCCCAAAGAACAGTAACTAATGGAGCCACTCCTCCAAACGAGAACATATCTTATCATGTTTAACCTTGAACCCACCTCATGGCAACCTTTAGCTCACATGTAAGAGACTGAGCCCAGAAAGGTTAAGTAGACTTCCCAAGGTGTTCCAGCAACCAGGACCAAAGCCTGTGGTCTAACTACTGAGTTACACTCCCTTCCTCCACTGTGTCCAGGGCTCAGAGACCATGAACTGGGGCTGTGCCTCCTCCACTCTGATTTGAAATCAGAATAGAAAGTCAGATAGGAGAGGCCAACCAGGGGTCAGGTGCTGTCTGGAGAACAGAAGAGGGGTGAGCTGGGGCTCCGGGTAGGAAAGGGAAGGGAAGCCAGACACCCAAACAGTCCCTTGGCCTGAGAAGCACAGGCCAGCAGCTACAACGAGGCAATGTCTCCTCCTGTGAAGCCCATCCTGAATCACTTGTAGCTATGCTCCATAATGTCTACAGGACAAAACAAAGCCTGTCAGACCCGCTTCAGGACAACAGCCTCCTCACTGGGCAAGGTCCTGTCTCGCTGTATCAAGCAGGAGTTTATCGCCACATAACTGTTCTGACTGCCACAGTCACGACAGCGGGGATAGCATAATGTCTGACAGCAACTAGAGTCCAGAATGGGCCTTGGATGTTTCCTGGCCATGATTTAGAGAGGAAGTGTTGGGGAACTGACCCACAGTATTGGGGACACACAGGTTGTAGGCCTGGCTGTCCAACCCAAGGTCAGAGGGTGTGCTATGCATGGGGACACTAGGGGGCCACCTCAGCTTCAGTCCAGGGGTTTAAAACAAAGCTGAATGACAAACTGCTTCCAGGGTTAGAGATGCTGACCAGAAAGAGAGGATGGTGTCTAAATAAATCTTTCCTCCCTTAAGCTGTTTTGCTCAGGTGCTCGGTCATATCAATACACATGGTTTGTAAGCCTTTGGAACTGGTTTTGGGTGTGGGTTGGTACAGTTCTAGAGATGTTGGCTAGAGAAGCTCTGGGAAGCTATAAGCTGAGCTTAGGGGGTGAGTCTGGTTGGAGCGCAGAAGCCCATCACGGATGGTAAAGACTGTACTCATGGGAAGGAGGTCTCTATTGAGAATTGACTGGTTCATGTTACACTATAGCAAACATCTCATCTAGCATTCTGTCCATGCTCTACGATTTTGCATGATGCTGAATATAAAGGTGACAGATTAATTGGATTGAGAAAAATTCGAGACAACCCAGTATTCTGATTGGGGTATAATTATTACTGGCCAGTTCTAACCAGGTTTACAATGAGATTTAAGAGCAAAACATAGAAAGAAATATTGGGAAAAAAATAATTTAACCAAAAAAAATATAAAGTTGTGGACAAGTAGGACATGGTTGTTAAAGATATTAATGCCACAGGGTCAGAGAAATGACTCAGATGTTATAAGAACTGGCTACTCTTGCAGAAGACCTGGGTTCAATCCCCAGTACCCATTTGGCAGCTAACAATGTCCATAATTCCAGTTCCAGGGGATCCAACGCCCTCTTCCATCTTCTGCAGGCATTTCACTACACGGGTGCATTTAAGTACATGCAGGCATAACTCATACACATAAAAAATAAAAATAAATTTTAAAAGATACAAAGGCCAGGCAAGGTGGTGCACACTTGTAATCCCAACATTAGGGAGGCTAAGGCAGGAAGGGTGAGCCTGGGCTACTCAGTAAAAGATAGAGATAGAGTAAGGCTGCTAAAAATAAGCCAAGAACTTTATACAGGCACAGTAAGAAAGACAACTTGAGGATACTTCAAAAAAGCAAAGCTAGCCCACCCCTCACAGTTAAAACCATTTAAAAGACTTTGCTTTGAGAGCAGAGCCTCACTGGGGCACCCAGCTCATACAGGATCACCTAGGGCACTGCTTCTCCCAGACCTGTTTCTCTGTGATTGGTCCTCTGTCCAGACATTCAGCAGGCTTGCTTCAACCATGATCCAAGGAGCCTCATCTGCTCGAGGTGGCACCAGACATTGGCACCATCCACATGATGCTGGTTTGGAAGCATGCAACACACAGTTGCTACTGAGTCATGGAGATTTCCACCCAGATCTCAGAGGACAGCCTGGGAACAGAGGCAATCTGTAACAAGGTCAGAATCTCTGTGGACATTCCCTGAAAAGGTGATGCATGAAACTTAGAGAATGGATCCAAAATGTAATAGAATCCTGGGAAATAGGAAATGCCAGAAATATAGACTATCGACTGAGGAAAAACATAGGCAACAATTGAAACCGACCCCAAAGTGAGTCCATGTAGGCTGCAAATAGCAAGGCTACGAGAAAATGTCTGTCCAAGTCCTTTGGAATCCCCATGATGTCACCACTTTCTCCTGGGTCACATGCCTGGAGCTGTGGGATTTGATGTCTGCCCTGATGGATTTCAGTCTCACGTTGTTCTCACACCTGCTTTCTGGGCCCCCCTCCCTTGCTTTGGAGATAAGAATGTTTATTCTATGCCATTGTTCACTGGAAGCATACAGCTTTCCTTTTGGTTGTGTGGGGTCTCATAGCTAAGAAATGGCCTTAAAGAGCCTCTAAGAGCAGGCTTTGGCCTTCGAGCTTTGAACAACGTTGAAACTGTTAAGACTAGGGAAATCTTGGAGATGGACAGACTGCATTGTGTGTCATGAGATGGATATGTGTCTTTGAGGAGACAGGAGTGGAAAATTATGGTTTTAGGAGATATGTTTGGGTGTCAAGTTGACAAGGGGAAGATTTGTGATGGTTAATCCTGCCAACTTGATTAAACTGAGATGGTCCTAGGAAGTGAATAATAACATACTGTGAGTGCGTCACTGAGGGTATTTGCAGAGAAGATTTGCTGAGAGGGAAAGACCTGATCTGACTGTCCAGGACAGTGTCCCCTAGACCGGAGGCCTGGATGGAATACAAGGAGGAAGAAGAGGAAGTCTGCTGGATTCCCCCGACCCCCCAGCCATCATGAAGTGAGCTGTTCTGCTCTGTCACTTGGCACTCTCTCCACAGCCTGACAGACTGTACCCTCTAACCTCATAAGTTAAAATAAATCTGTCTTTATCTTAAGTTGCTTTGCTTGGGTAGTTGGCCAACAATGTAAGACTGGCTAACACAGGGATCAGGAGCAACACAACCCTCTGCACACACACACACGCACCATGGCTCAAGTGTATGGGTCAGCTACTTTGTAAGGGGTCTCTCTCACCAGTCCTTGAACCCAACAGGACAGTTGTATCTTGCTGGGCTGCACCTGAAGCTTACATGAGTAAACAGACAGAGAGTGGGCAGGTGGAATGAAGGCAGATTTGAAGGCTGAAAAGCGGTAAGCCCTGAGCTCTGGCCAGGGGATGGCAGTGCAGGTACAGCGCAGGGACAAAGGCCATGAACACAGCCCCAGGCCTCCAGCCGACACCCCCCACACACTGCCTATCTCAGAGCCTCATCCTCCAAGACAACTCCCTGTTCTCCCAGGCACTGGAAGCCTCCTCTCAGGAACATTGAAAGACAAGGCTGTATGCGCTATTATTTTCCTCTGAAAAACAGTCGTGAGGAACTAAACACTTATCACCATGCCAGCCGTGATTCTCTGTGGCAGTATTTTGTAAATGACAGAAGACCTACGTGCCAGGAAAGAAGCCACAGGAGACAGGGATAGGAGTTCTGGGGGCAAATGGTTTTTCACAGCTCAGCTCCAGGGACGGGATTAAGGATCACCGGATCACCGCAGACGAATTTTGCCATCAGAGTCCGAGCTGCGCCTCTCTGCAGGGTCCCCCCTGACAGTTGGCATCAGAGAGTTTGACAGACTCGTTCTCTAAGCAGAAACGATGAAGGAGTTAAACCACAAAGCACATCGCAGCTGTGAGAACTCTGTTAGCCCCTGACGGAGTCATGTTGCGCCCATGCTTCGGTTCGTGAGTAACCACAGAGTCCTTCTCTTTCTACCTATCACACCTGTGGGTTCTGAGAAAGGCAAAATTTGTGGGATGTTAGCCAGCAGAGAGGGACTGAGGTAGAAGTGGCCTGGGCCCTACCTTGACCTCCTTCCACTGTCCTCCTGCCCTCAGAGTCCTCAAGGGAAATCAGCCATAGAGAACCCTGATATAGACAGGCTCTGAGGCCTGCCCAGCTGCGAAGACCAGCAGCCCATACCCACCTCCCTTCCACTTAGCCAGACTACTCAGCCAGACCACCCCAGCCAGACCAACCTGATCAGGCTGCGCCCAGCTGGATCACCCCAGCCAGGTCACTCCAGCCAGATCCCTCCCACCCAAACCAACCCCAGCCAGACCAGCCCAACCAGGCCACCCCAGTTAGACCGCACCAGCTCCCCCATGTTCTCCTGCCTCTCCTGGAATGTTACCCCAATCTCTTGGAGCTCAAATCCCCTCCAGGCTCAGTTCAGGCCTCTCCCTCCTTAGTTCCCACAAACGAAGCAACATTCTCCTATAGAGCCGGCTCTGGTCTCTCCATCAGCCCACCAGCCACTCAGCCTGATGTCTGGTGCCCGACTTGCCTGCCGCAGGTGCTCAAAATAGTGTGGGTGAACAGATGGTCAAGGGGAGATGGATGGATGGTCAAGGGGAGATGGATGGTCAAGGGGAGATGGATGGTCAAGGGGAGATGGATGGAACATCTGCTTCCTCAGAACCTGCTGTATGTACCAAGCACCAGGCTGAGCATTTAACAGATGCTATTTCATTTAATCCTTCAGCAAACTGACAGATGGGGAAACTGAGGCTCCAGGTTCCTCACCTCATGTTCCCAGTGAGGAGGTTGAGGCCCTCAGAACCTTCTGTTCATTTCCTTCTATGCTTCTTGCTCCCTCCTGAGCTAAACTCACACATCACACATCACACCATGCCCAAGATGTGTTGTGGTGGTGTGGTTTAAATGAGAATGTCCCCATAAGGCTCCAAGTATTCAGACACTGTCACCGTTTGTGGCTGTTTTGGGAAGTCTTAGAACATGTGGCCATGCAGGAGGAAACACGTCACTGGAGGCGGGTTTAGAGAGCTCTTAAGCCTTGCTGGGTCTCTAATCCTGCTCTGCCTCCTGTGCTGGCTTGCTGATCTGAGTCTCCAGCCAGCACCTGCCACCGTGCCTCTGTTCCATGATGGACTCTAATTTCCCTGGAACTGTAAGCTGAGCTACACTTTTCTAAGTTCCCTTGGTCAGTGTTTCTATCACAGCAACAGAAAAGTGACTAATACAGCTCGTGAACAAAACAGTGCAGCCACAGGCAAACATGGAGGACCCATCCCAGGGTGCATGTCCAGGAGAGAGGACTCTGAACCCACAAGGGCCTCACAACTCTACTGCACTTCCATCTAAGGAGACACCTCCTAGGCACCTGCAGAGGTTGGCATCATTCTGCTGGCCCTGGGGACTAGGCTTAATCACCATGGACAGAAGAGCTTGGGGACATACGTCTCTCTGATGATCAGGGGCCAGGTGCCCATTCAGATCTCAGTAACTGAGAAGGAGGGCGAACCTCAGACCACTCCCCAGGAGAGAAAAGCATGTGACAGGAGATCAATCTGTCTCTCAGGCATGAGAAAATATGCTCAATTATCCTTTACTGCACTTGGTTCAAATGTGTGTACTGTCTGCAAGCTCAGATACCAGAAAGAAGGCATAACAAGATGGCAGAGAATGAAAACAGACAGAAAACGCTCCTGAAATGGGAAGTGATGAGAGAGAAACAGAGCCAACCTTGGGACAAAAGAGGCCACTGGCACAGAGGCCCACCCAGCACTGTGGCCCCCACCACACTGCAGACGAGCACATGCTCCCTGCCACACTCCTGCCAATCCAGACATCTCAGAGGCTGGGCATCAAGGAGAGTTCCCAGACTGGAGCCCAGACTCTACTACACTCCAGGAGTCACCCACTGTGGAGCAGAAAGTAGTACCCAGAGGCCCTGAAATGACTGGAACGTTAAGGGAAGAAGAGGGCAGAGGGCAGAGGAGACCCCAGACATCTTTCAGCCTGACAGTGCACCTGGCGTGAAGGGGCCAATGACAGAACAGACCCTCGTTCTAGAATCTTCCTCCACCTCCCCCATCCCTCCTCTCTGTGTCCTTGGTGAAGGCTGCGGAACACCTGCTCACTGCAGCTGACTGACTGCAAAGAGAGTCTTGAAGAAATGGAGCTTCCCAGAGGAGGCTCCAGTCAAAGCCAGGGAGGACAAAGAGAGGGACCTCTGCTCAGTGCCCGGCACGGGGGAATGCATGCGAGCAGATGCATGTGTGTGTCTGTACATGCGCATATGTGTATATACATGTGTGTCTCGGGCCTCAGAGCCTCTGAGACGGTACATAGCAAGAATGTGAATACATACACATTCAAAACTTGACGGATACCAGCCTTCACCAGAAAACCCTGCAGCTGGTCCAAGCCTCAGCCCAGCCCCAAGTGGACATGTGTATGACATGGCACACACCACACAGCATAACACATGTCACAAGCCATAGAGCATAACACACAGCATGTTTCACATACAGTACAGCACACCATCTAACACACACACACACACACACACACACACACACACACACAGCAGTGTAGTCTAAGCCAGGGGCTGGATCTTGCTCCACCAAAGTCATGCCTACCCAGCCCAGGTTCAAGTCAGTCTTGCAACTCCATTCTGTGTAACGTCAAACAAATCGCTCAGTCTCTCGGACTACAGTGTCGTCCTTTGAGATGAGAATCTGCCTCTGGTGAGGCGAGGTGGAATGGGGTGGTACTGGGTGCAGGGGAAGCGTTCTGGAATGTGCACACGCAGTCTGCTGCTGGTGGTGCCATTCTGTGCTGGACTTGCAGCTTGGAAACTGGGGCCAGGTGGGCCCACATACCTCGGTGCCATTCCTGCCTCGTGAACCACTTTAGCCCTCGGTCATCTACCTTGCAGGACATCTACAGGACTTGCAAGGCTGCTGGCAATTGCAGAGCTTGGCCAATCCTCAGGGCCATGAATACAGGCTGGGCATCCTGCAGGTTCCCGTCCCTCACTGTCCTCCCCCAGCACTTCAGTCAGTCCTGAAGAACCTGAGAACGGGGAAGGGAGGGATCTACCTGGCTGCAGACTGAGGACAGCTCTGATGTGAACTCCTGGACTCATCTGCCAACCCCAGCAGCTATGGGACTGTGGGAGAATCCCGAGCCCACCCTGGATCTGTGTCTCAGCCTGTGGCACAGGAAGTGAAAAGATTTCCCTCCAGAGAATTAGACAAGATGGGTGAGGAATGGGATGGCCCAGCATAGAATCAGGGATGTGGGACCCTGGCCCCGGGCTTCTGCTTCCAGTGCCCGAGGCTGCTCCTGTGTGAGGTGAGAATGAGCTGTTCTCATGAATAACACTCACTCCCATGCTGGCCACAACCAGTCGCCACTGAATGCTTCCACAGGCCTTCTCCCTGGCAGAGGTGTCACCTAGACAGAAGCTGTGAGCCTGGCTCTGGGTGCTGAGACAAGAGTCAGGCTCCACCCCCTCCCCCAGGTTCCTCACACCCTGGGGCGCCTGACTCTTTGTCTCCTCAGCTGGGAGACAAAGCAATCGACAAAGCAATCGTGTGTTATGCCACGGAGAGGAAGTCACAGCACCAGGCCTGTCTGCTTCTTGCTTCCCTATCTGAGCCTCAGTTTCCCATTTTGTAAAGGGGGAGGATACAGACCTCCAAAGTGACAGGGTTGGCTTCTCACAAGACACTATGCCTCCTGCTTTCCCTGGACAAACCTGACAGCAACACTGTTGGGAGACGGGGTTATATTGCCGATATTACAGGTGGGAAAACTGAGGAACACTGGAAATATTTTGACCAGAGTCATCTAGGACACAGTGAAGGTGGGATTTGACCCTCAGGATCTTGGGCCCCGGGTGCTCACTCTGGCCCACTTCTTGAGTGGCTCTGAGGCCTCTGAATAGGTCTTGGAAACTGATGAGTGCTATAGAGATAGATGCCAGGTGCAGGCAGGAGAGAGACAGAACAGGAACCTGGCGGACAAGGCAGCACTCCGGTAAACTGCTAAGATCATTCTACTGTGGCTCCTGCGGTTTCGGGAAAGGGCTGAGGTCAGAGTCTTGGGGTGGAAAGGCAGGCCTCCTGGGGGGAGGTGGGAACAGGCAGACCTCCAGGAGGGGGTAGATAGTAAACAGAGGGAGGAGAGGTGGGTGGGTTGACAGCTCTGGGCCAGAAAAGGTACTAGGGGAGACCTTGTGAGGGTCCAGCTCAGGGCTCAGTTGAGATACAGAGGGGCCTCCAAAGTCTCTGATGTGACACCCCAGCTGGCTCCTGCCTCTCTTGTTAAGATGCTGTGTGTGTTATTTTTTTTTATGTGTATGAGTATATTGCCTGCATGTATATAAGTGCACCCACGACATGCAGTGCCTGAAGAGATTATAAGAAGATGTCAGATCCCCTGGAACTGGAGTTATAGACAGTTTTTAGCTGCCATGTGGGTGCTGGGAATCGAACCCAGATCCTCTGCAAGAGCAGCCAGTGCTCTTAACCACTGAGCCATCTCTCCAGTCCATTCCATACTTTCTTGTAGTTCAGTGTCACTGATTTCCTCCATGTCGGGGTCTGCAAGCAGGACTGAGTTGGTTTCTTCACTGTTCTCAGGTCGATTGGCCCATCTGCCCTTAGTACGTGACTGGTTGTTCTTTCCATGGACTTCCATCCATTTCCACACAGACCTTTATCCCAACACATTGTGTGCTGAGCATCAGGCTAGCACTCCCTACCTAGGAAGGTTTCCCTACGAAAAGAGCATCAGTTCCTCACCAGGGACATCTGTGTGCCCACATCTGGTCTTCCCTAGGAACACCTCTGTGTCTTCTTCCAGTCCCCACCGAGGGCACATGAGAAGCCTACTCAGCAACCAGGCGGGAGGCAGCCGCTGAACAGGCTGAACAGGCAGTGAGCCCGTCCGTGCCTAGTGTCAGAGCCTCTTCTTGTCACTCATGTGATACTACAGTGTGTAAGCATTCACCATGCACCAACTGTGTGCTCGCAGAATATTCCTATGTGGAACCAGTTATGTCCTCCCCTCCTGGGCTCGTTAGTTTTTACTGTCAACCTGACACAACCTAGAGTCACATGGGAAGAGAGAACCTCAAGCTCTGAAGAATTTCCCAGATCAGATTGGCCCCGTCTATGAGAAATTATCTTGATGTGGGAGGGTCCAACACCAGTCTTCTGTGATTGGCACTATTCCTAGGCAGGAATAGTCAAAGGGAGCAAGACCCTGAGCAACGTTCTTCCATGGTTTCTACTTCAGACTCCAGTCTTGAGTTCCTGCCCTAAGTTTTCCTTAGTGATAGACAGTTACTTGGAAGTGTAAGTTGAAATAAAACCTTTCCTCCCCCAAGTTGGTTTTGGTCACTGTATTTATCACAGCAACAGAAAGGCAAAAGGAGCAGATATGACCCTCTCCTCCCACACAGAGGTAGACAACTCCAGTTGTCAACTTGACATACCAGGGTAGAGGGAACTTCAATTGAGGAATTTCCTCTATAGGATTGCCCCGTGGCCATGTCTGTGAGGCATTTCTTGACTGTTGAGTGATGTAGAGGGACCCAGCCCACTGTAAATGGTACCACCCTGGGCAGCTTGTTGTGTATTGTATAAGAAAGCAGGCTGAGCACAGGTTAGGGGAGCAAGCCAGTAAGCAACATTCCTCCGTGGTCTGTGCCCTGAGTTCCTACCCTGGCTCCACTTGATGATGGACTGTAAACTGTATGCTGAAATAAACCCTTTCTTTCCCCAGGTTGGTTTTGGTCAGTGTCTTATCACAGCAATAGAGAGAAACTAGGACACACACTTTGTGGCCTCTCCATGCCCCATGATCACATGCCAGTCCCCTCTCTATGACCACAAGACCAGTGTGGTCTGTCCCTAGCCCACCTCTGCCCATTCTCCTTCCTCCCTTCCCCTTTTGTGGTCTCTCCCTCTGGTCCTCCCAGGAGTTTTCCTGCCACAGAGCCATGTTGAGGAAACATTTGGCCCCAGGAAGAGCATGTGGTCCCAGGGAGAGCAGCAGGGCTGAGAGCGGCCAGGGTAAGCCACAAGTCCCCAGCTCGCTCAACCCAAGGCCAGGCACCACACTTGCTCTGGGCTATAGACTGTCTTCATGGTCAGACAGCGGCCAGCCAGTCCTGTTCCAGGGTGTTTCCTCCCTCTACAGTTTGTTTTCTGGTCTCAGCTCCACAGCCTCCTGTGGACATGCTCTAAGATGGTCCTGCCAACACCTGGAGGTGGCAAGTGGGCAGCGGCTGGCTGTCAGGATTAGAAGTTTGAGAGGTGGGGGGATATGGAAGCAAAAGGACCAGAGACTGATCAAGGCAGGTTAGGCAAGGGGGCGCTGAAGCACTACTGGATGCTGCCCAGGGTGAGTAAGAAGACCCCTCCCACACAGCCCCTTCTACGAAAATCACACTGAAAACCGATGTCACAAAATACCTGAGGCTAGGTGACTTTCCAGCAGTAGGAATCTGGAAGTGGGAGCACGGGCTCCTCAGATGACACCTTTCTGCCGTGGCCTCAAGTGGCGGAAAGGGACACAGCCCCCTCTATACTGCGGCCTTGCAGGCTATATATCAGTTATGAGTGGGGCGCACACACAGAGGCAGAGCTGGCACTTGGCAGCCGCAGCACAGGGAACGAGGTCCGTTGCGGTCCTCCAGGGGTCTGCAGGCTGGCAGTCAGGATATCCAGCTTTAGTCAGATCCAAAGTTACACCAAAATGGCCGTGATCAGGAGAGAGGACATAGGCATATAGGATGAGAGGAGGGGAGCACTACTGTCCATTGTAAAGGAGTAGGGCTGGGAAAACCAGGGTCCCCATTTCACAGATGAGGAAAGTGAGGCTCCCAGAGACTGTACAGTGATGAACTTAAGCTGCTGTATTATGAGTCTCTGTTCTAACCACTTAGTCACAGAGCCTCAGCCCACAGACTAAGGAAGGAGCCCACAGAGGTCAGAGGGACTACAGAGCCCCAGAGTGGGTTGGTGCTCTGACAGGGCATTCTACCACCCTTTCAGAAGACCTGGCCATTTGAGCATACTTGGGGTGTTCAGGCTGAAGTGGGGGCCGCCTGGAAGCTTCCAATCCACACATCCAAGTCAGTGCCAGTAAATTACTCTAGATAATGAGTGTGTTTGCTCAGGAAATGGAGAAGGCAGAGACGGTTGCCAGAGTCATTAAACAGGAGGGTGGACGTGCCAGGCCTCCCAAGCTGCCAAGCTGCTCCACAGAGCAGCCCCTCCTCTAGGCACGATGTAACCACCGGGTTGAACCTGTGGAGTTGAGCAACTAAGAGTCCGAAAATCCAGGAAACAACAGAGGGGATCAAGACCTTGGAAACCACTGAATATACACCTGCTCGTTTACAGATGAGAAAGATGAAGCCCAGAGAAGGTGAGAGACCTGCTCAAGGACACACAGCAGGCTAGAGATCAAGGTAGGGCAGGGATTTTCTTAACACACCTTAGTACAGTTGATGATGTGGGAGGAAGGCAGATATAAAGGAAGAAACTGAGACTCAGAGAGGTTAGGTCACTTACCGAAGGACGCCCAGCAAGTTTGACTATGGAACCCAGCTGAGTTCAGGACTACAACGTCTTGGTGAGGACTGACTGGAGGGGTACAAGGCTGAGGGTAGAGGGGTTGTCCAGGGAAAAGGAGGCATTCCAAGCTGAGGCAAGGGCAGAACAGAGCAGGGGTGGGGCCTATCCTCCAATCTTGTACATAGGAAGTAGAAACCCCCTGTCCGTGCCTTCTGCTCCAGGGAGAGGAACTAGTTGGTGTGGCCAGAGACAGGAAGTGGGGGGTGGGCCCGCCGCACTCACACCTGTCGCTCTAGTTCCGTGCCTTACCTGTTCCACAGTGGATCCCGCCTAGCTCCTCTGGCTCAAACCAAGGAAACACCAAACGGCCCTGGAGGGATAAAGGTGGAGGACAGCCTGTCCAGGGCTCAGTCACCTCTCTCCCAGGGGCTACCGGGAGCTGCTGCCTATTCAGAGCTTCATGGGAAAGTCTCCTCTGTACACCTCTCTCCATGGGAAGCCCCCCCTACCAAGCCTCCCTCTTTGTGGGATGTTTGGCCCTCTGAACACCTCTCTCCATTGCAAGGCCCATCTCTGCAGGCCCCTCTCTCCAGGTTCTAGTGACTGCTCATTCCCCTGATCCTCTCCAGGCCAAGAGGGGTAAGGAACCCTTGTCACCTGCCCCGGGGCACCTAACTACACCCTGTACATGCCCCACCCTCCACAAAAGCACCTTACCTTTTGTCCCAGTTACCTTCTCTTGTTGTTGTAATATACAAAAGCAACTTAAAGAAGGGTTTACCCAGCTTCACAGTCCATTGTGATGGGGCAGACCCAGCAGCAGGAGCCTGAGGCGCTGACCTTGTCACATCGGCAATCAGGAAGCAGGGGACGATGAACGGGTATGTTCAGTTCGCTTTCTCTTTTTCATACAGTCCAGGATCGCAGTCTGGGGAACAGAGCCTCCTACAGCGGGCAGAAAGCCCCACATCAATTCATCTCCTCATAGGAACCCCCACAAGCGTGTCCAGAGTGATTCTAGATCTTACCAAGTCGAAAAGTGAGATTGACAGGACACCTTGTAAACTGTTCAAAGCTCTGCTCTTGTCTCTGACTTCCTTCCTGTGGAGATGCGGGGAGCTCACAGGATGGGCTGCAATGAGGACTGACTCACTGGCTCAGAGGATGTCAACACAGTCTAGACTCCCCTCGTCTTCTGCGAGTCCCTCTGTGATACCCTTTTCAGCCTGGGCTCCCCAGAGCATCCCTTCCATTCCCACCTCTCCGTCACACTCCTTCACCTCCGATAGCCCACACTGTCCACGTTCCATCTCCCCACATCCCACCAGAGACTCTTTAGGTGGCTGGAAGAAGACCTTGATTGCCTGGAGCTGGAGCAGGGTCCATATCTCACTAAGCTGGTACAAGGACAGGCCTGATCCAACCAGTTACACATGGGCCATCAGGATGTAGTATGGACCTGTGACAAGACCACATAACACAGGATCTATACCAGACCACATGACTGAGAATGGAAAGATGGCACAGGAAGGCTGGTGCTCTCGAGGAGGGGCGACAGTGGTGAATGGGCGGTGGCAATCATGCAGAGGAACACTGGAAGGGCCCGGCCTGGACAGGCTAGATGCTGAGAAACAGGGCAGTTCAGCAGTAAACTGTAGGTGTCCCCTTCCGATGCCCAAGGGCCTGGGGAGGAGCTGCATTCAAGTTGGCACCTCAGCCAGCACAGTTCAGGGCCCACCTCAGACCTTCCCAGACTGTGTTGGTGCATAAACACCAGCTGCAAGCAAACAAGCAGGAGCCCAGAGCCAGCGTCCGGCAGACACCCACACCACAGGCCCAGCCAGCCTTGGAGACCAGGCCACAGATGGAAGGAAAAAAAGACACAGATGGTCTGGGGCAGAGAAAGGTCCTTTAGAAGGAAAAGACCAATAGCTGTACGCAATAGGAGAGAGGCCTGGACCTGGGTGCAAATCCAGCCCCCATCACCTTTCATCCTATGCAGCCCTCCGCAAGTCCCTGACTTTGCTGAGCCCCAAGTCTCTCATCTGTGCAAAGGGATTGAACATGACAAATCCCTGGAGCCGTGAGTGCAGATGGTAGCTCAAAGCCTGGAGAGAAGCTCTTGCCCCCAGTCTCCCACCTCACAAGGAGGTGGGTGCTTCAGGGGACAGTTGGGGTACTGAAAACAATAGATTGATTCTTCTGTGTACATTGGTTGGATCTGTGAAAAGCTCCCAGGACTTAGTCAGCAGGTGTCCTCAGAGGCCACCCAGCAGGATGCTTGGGTTGGCCTGCTCTTGGGACTGTCAACCCCTAGGGCAGCCCTGGGTCTATGCCACTGCCCCCGGCTCTGTGAGGAAGACAGTCCCTAAACCAGCCACCCCAGCACACCCCTGTAGGACACAGACTCACTGCTAGGGGACACCAGGGAGGCCAAGTGCCTCCTGGCACACAGAAAGCCCTCACGCTTTTCTGGGTGCAGCTTACAAGCACCAGCAGCACTGGGCACCTTAGGGTTTGGGCCTGTCTTGGGCTGCCTGATAGTCAGGTATGTGGGCAATGACTGTGGTCTGTTACTCTGGAATATCCTGGGAGCCATCACCACAGCCCGGCAGGACACTGAGGAGTGCCGTGTTTGCTGTGCTCAGGTGCCTCGGACAGGAAGCTCAGCACTGGGCTCATCGCTGAGTGTGGCACCTCCCTCCCGCCACTGTGACCCCGTGGAGTCCAAACACAAGGTTCTTGCTGAATGCCCAAGACGGACAGTGGCACCTGCCACCAAGGGCATCCTGCTCCTTGCAGTGGGGGATCTAGCTCACTTCGTGTCTGTTACAAATGTGTGCTGCTTGCTCAGGGCATAGGAGACCTCAGGCCTGATGCCTCAGCTGGTCCACACCACCGCTTGTGAAGTGTATTTTTCCTTTATCTCAATTCTCGCACATAAATCTACCAGAGAGTCTGCGTGGCAGCATGTGCTATTAAAAATCAGTCCCAGTGACTGAGGGGAACAGCCAGGTAGGCTTATCATAACATTGTTGTTCCAAAAAAAATCCAACCTAAGTATCCATTTACAGGGAACTCACTAAGTGGTGCTATGGTAACAGAAATGCAGACAGCCAGTGGAAGAAAGAGCACTGTGGGGGAGAGGGGGAGAAAGTTGAATGTGGAGGTGGGGGATGTGGGTGGGAGGTGGGCAGATGTGGATGATGCCATTTTTGTATAAAAGAGAGTTTGGGATACAAGTAATCTTTGCTCTATTGCATGCTCCGTTGTGGAGAGTGGGCTTTAGAATCACAGAGCTGGGTCTGAATCTCTTTTCCTAGTGGGGTGGCCTTGGGTGGCTGGTTTCACACCTCTGAGACTCTTTCCCCAACTTTAAAAGCAGAAACAGGGTTGGGGGGTGAGGGTTTGCCTGATCTAAGGGACCCATCTAAGACAGTGAACTGGCGTTTGTTTTCTGGTTGTTTGCAGTGTTTCCCCCAGAAGTGGATGGGGAGCAGGGAGAACACAATGCTTCTCTTATTTCTTCAAAAGGCTGGTATTGAGGTATAATTCAAATGCAATCAATTGTAGAAACTTAAAGTGCAAAATTGGGAACGTTTTCAGTTTTTACTCTGTTCAGACCCACTTTCTTGTTGTTGGGATAAAATGCCCTGACTAAAACAACTTAAATGGCAGAGTATATTTGGACTCACAGTTCTAGGGTACACGGTCCATCATGGCAGAGAAGATATGGCAGCAGGCAGAGAAGGCACGGTGGCTGGAGCAGGAAGCAGAAAAAGGACAGGAAGTAAGATGGGACTATAATGCCTCAAGGCCGGCCTCTAATGGAGGCTCCACCTCCTAATGACTCCACAACCTTCCCAAACAGCACAGTCTGCTGGGGACCAAGAGTTCAAATACAGAAGTCTGTGGAAGACATTCCACGTTGACCAGTGAGCACATCCCCAAAAATCAAGATAACACAGCCATCCCAGCAGTGGCCGCCTGGAGGCCCAGCAAGCACTGACCGGCCCTCTGTCACTGCACACTGTACACTGCACACTGCATATCCAATATAAACAAACTTACATCACGCCCCCTTCCACTCAGAATTATTTGCCTAATTTTAGCCATGCTGATGGGGGCTAAAGAAGCCATCCTTTGCTATTGCTGAATAATTTTCCATCATCAGACTCAAGCCTTTCATCAGCTTCATCCCTAAGTATTTTTACTCCTATACCATTGTTGGTGAGGTTTCTTTTTTAATTTCCCGGTTACTCATTACAACTGCAACAATCTTTTACATTTGTTGACATAATGAATGGTAGTGATTGTTTGTTAATATAAAGGTCCTCAGGTTATACATCCTGCTTGTTTCAATTAAATGTGTTTTGTAGGTGATGAATTAGGCATTACTGAGCACAAGGCACAGAGGAACACCACATAGTAATAGTCGAATCAAGAATCCTTTAATAATTGACTGGCAGTCAAAAGGAGACTAATGCACAAAATAACTCTGGACCCCAAGGAGAAGCAGGGCAGGGTTTATAAAACTTAAAACCACAATTACATCATGTCAGGGCAAAGCCAATAACCATAGCTACATCAGATCACCGGAGTTACACCGGACGAGTGGCAGGTCAGTTAACAAACAGTTTCAGTTAGGAAAAACAAGTTTCTCAGAATTGCAGAAGCAATGGGCTCCTTGGAGAGGACATGCTATGTGTGGGCCTCTGCCACAGGGCACAGTCCAGTTTGGCCCAGCAGGAAACAGATCAGCTATGTGGTGGCATCTACAGGCATCCTCCATGTGCCAGACCAGAGCAGGCTGTAGGTGATATAACAATAAAGAGACAAGAGAGGGTCCTGTGCCCACTGCAAATAACCATCACTGTTACCACCAGTCCTTAGCTGTCCCCTGTGTGCCAAGTGTTTCACACACTTTGTCATTTATCTAGACCCTCTCCAAGGTAGGATTCTACAGGAGGAGCAACTGAGGCTGAGAGAAGTTAAGAGCATCTCCCACTATGAAGTTCTGCCTCATGGTCCCCAGAGCCTGTGCCCACACACTGCAGGGGGCACTGCTCTCCTAGAGATCCACTCCTCGTGACACCAGGTGAGATTTAAGTCACGTGCCATTACGTAAGGACCCCTTCCCTGAGCACACGCCATGTGGTTTTCCAGCTGCTCGTCACCTCCAATGCAGGCTTCCCAGTTGTTGCTTTCTGAAGTCTTGTGCATCACTAAATCTGGCCTTTTCCCTCGCTAAAACTTCTCCTCCAACATCCCTCAGGTTCGGGGAGGGACTGACTCAGAACTGGTGGTGACTGCTCCAGGGAGCTTTGCCACACCTAATTTTGCTGTCTGACACCCAGAGACCAAGGACTGAGCTGGGGAGGTCAGACAGGAAACTCCCAGAGAGAGGAGCTTGCCCAGCTCCCAGATGGGAGCCTAAGGCCTTGGCAATCACATCTGTAAAATGCAGATTATAACCTGAAGGTTTGTTTACTCGTGTGGAGAGAAGCAATTATGGAAGCTTGGAGCCTTTCCTCAGCCTCTCCCTGCAAAGATAAATCCCCATGAACAAACATTTGGAGTCCACCCATATAGATTTTAGAAATCCCAATCCAACTTACCAAAGAAAAGAGAATTGTTTGGATGTGAGGTGGGTTGGCTGGGAACCCACTTCTCCCCTGGGGCCCTGGGTAAATACTGAGCATTGCTAAGCACTTAAAGTCAATACTCAGGTTATTAATTTATTATTAGAACTTGATGCTTATTTTTCTATAAATAAGCTAAAGTGTTGGAGACGGAGCGGGAAGATGGTTATTTGATTTCTTAATTGACAGCTGTCAGACTCTTCCCAGGTACCCTGGCTTCCGGCCAAAAAGACAGGCAGGCAACAAGACTTAAGCCAACACCGATACTTCTGGACACTCTACAGGTGCTTTGAGGCACCTACATAACAACCGTAGATTCTTGCTGCTGAAGTCCAAGTCCAGCATTAAGAAGCAGCTGTTTCTAGCTTGGGCTGGACTCACACACAATGCTCTACACAGGATAGAGGTGAAGCACTTCCCCTGGCAACCGGTGCCAACACCCCTCCTCTGGCTATAAAAGCAGTCAGTTCTCACTTTGTGAGCCAACCTTGAGACATCTGAGTTGTCTCGTTGTGGTAGGAGCCATAGCATACGCCTAGTTAAAGGGCTTCTCTCCAGTAGTCTTTTCTGCGTCTTTTCTGCCTGTGTTTATTTAGCAGATGTGGTGGTTTGAATGAGGATGTCCCCCAAAGGCTCCAAGTATTCAGATATCTTGTCCCCGGTTGGTGGCGCTGTCTTGGGAGGTCTTAGAAGGCGTGACCGTGATGGAGGAAGCACTGGTCACTGGGGGCGGGCTTAGAACCAAGCACTATGAATCTTGCCAGTGGCAAAGCAGCGTCAATAGCAAAAATGGAGGCAAAGCAAGGCCGCAGAGGAGTGACACGGCCACAGGGAGGCGCAGTACCTACGTCATGTCCGGCAGCAGCAGTGGAGTAGTGGAGACGGCCATGGTGACGATGACAGCAACAGAGATGTCAGCTGAGTCCTTAAGGCAAGGACACCTTGGATGGGTCCAGCGCTACAGTACTAACACCAGCCACCGTCAAGGGCCACGAGTCGCAGCTTTCTAGGCCAGTGTAAGATCTGTTACACTTGTCACTCTAAGGCCGAGGGTCCAGGTCCCTGAGGCCTGTTCAAAGCTGTGACACTGGAGGGCCTCATCTGCTGCCCCTCTTGGCTGTCTGCCTGTCACTTCCTGATGTCAAAAGTCAAGGGTTACAAAAGCTTCCAAGGACCACACTGGGAAAGCGGCTCCTCACTCAGCAAGGTTATTCCCCATGAGCAGGAAGACCCCAGTCCTCGGATGGGTGACAGGAACAACCACTGCAAAATCCACTGGAAATTTCCATTTCAGGACCATGCCTTATCCAGAGGGACCCTGCAATCTTCCCAGGGCCTGAATTTTCTCCTCTTTTTCTGACTTCCAGCTTCTCTGATCTGGCTTACATCCACAGACCCACAGAATTAAGGTGTCTGCAGAGCAACAGACATGTTCTGGGGGTCAACAGTGTGGTGGTGGGTCCAGCACAGTCCTGCGAGTCACCATGATGTCTTCCCTGGTCTCTGTGACTTCCTGTCTTCATGACTTCATGCCTTCATCTTAACCTTAAACGGAATCTGCTCATCTTCTTTAGTTCCTGAAGCCGATGTTGCAGCCCTAGGTTTGAGATCTTCCCCTTTTTACAGGATTCCAGATCTACAAATCTTTCTTTAAGCATTGCTTTAGAAATGTCCCCCAAATTGATATGCTATGTTTTTTATTATATTCAGTTCAAACGACTTTCTACTTTTCCTTTAAATTGTCCTGACCTGCATGTAACTTAGAACTGTACTTTTAGTTTCTAAGCATTTGGTGAGCTTTCTGGCAAAGTTACATGTTTTACTACTAATTCCACAGTGAGAATGAATTTATTTATTTGCAAAATCTAAATCCTTTTAAACCTGTTAAAACTCTGTTTTGGTCTGCAATAAATCTTGCTTTGGCAAATGTCTAAAATGCACCCGAGAATAATGTCTGATCTGTTGTTGGGTGACATGTTGTGTGAGTATCAGTCAGAGCAAGCTGGTTAATAATGCCCTTCAAGTCTTCTGTAGTCTTGCAAAATCTCTGCTTGTTCTATCAAGTACTGAAAGGGAGAGAGAGTTTATGACATCTCTAGCTGTCATTGTGGCTTGATCTGCTTCTCCTTACAATTTTATTTGGTTTTGCGTCATAGGATTTGAAACTCTATGATTAGGGGCATAAAATCTAAATAGTCTGATGTTTTCTTTGTTAATATTTAGTTTTATTCCAGTGTATATCGGGGGGCAGGGGAGTGCCTACAAAAGCCAGAGGAAGGGGTCTAATCCCCGGGGACTGGAGTTACAGGCAGTTGTAAACTATGAACCAAACTCAATCCCTCTGCAAGAACAGTAAACACTCTTAACCATTGAGCCATCTCCCCAGACCCCTTTTAAGTCTTCTTGGTGAATTGGCCACTTTATCATCATGAAATACCCTTTATCCTTAGTTACAGTCTACACTTTAAAATCTACTTTCTCTGAAATTAACATGACCATTCGAACTTTATTTTGGCTAGTGTTACCAGGACATATCTTTTCAACCTCCTTTTGCTTTTAAACTATCTATTTTTACACATTTTAAATTTTCATTACACTTAAAATGTTTTATTTTGTGTACATATGAGGGGCTCATGCCACTATGTGTGTGTGGAGGTCAGAGGACAACTTCCAGGAGTTGGTTCTCTCTTTCCACCATGTGATCAAACTCAGATTCTCAAGCTTAGTGGCAGTTCTCCTTCACCTGCTAAACCCTCTCACTGGCCCCTATTTTTCATATTTAAAGTATATTTTTATAGGCAGCATGCAGTTGGATCTTCCCTGTTTATCCAATATGACCATCTCTATCTTTTAATTGGGGTGATTAACTCTTTTATTTTTTATGTAATTACTAAGATAGTTAGATTTAAGTCACTTGTTATCGTGCTTTCTAATTTTCACAACGGTTTTCACTCCTTTTCCGCTTGTCTGAAGGACTCAGAGGGAACCCTCCATTTCCCGTAGTGTAGATCCAATGCCGATAAATCTGTCTAGAAACTGATCCTTACCGGTACTGCACAGGGAGGCCCAGCTCCACAACTGCCCTCCAAAAATTCAAAGTGAACCAACACTTCCTGTCAGTCCAGTGGGGAACAGCTGAGCATGAACACCAAAGACAAGACCAAGACTCTGCATTGGGTATTCATGTCTCTCAGGACCTGGACCTGCCCACCTCTCCTCTCCCCTCCTCCACCCACCACCTGTGGGACTGTCCCGCTCTTCCTGCTCCATCTGTGGACACAACTGCACATTTCAAAGATGCTTGATGCTTTTCCACACCTTATCCAATGGACAAACTCCTGTTCATCCACTGAAACATCACAGGGGCCAGGCTATCTGAAAATCTCTCTCTCTCTCTCTCACACACACACACACACACACACACAGTCCTCCTAACTTAGTATAATAACTCAAAGTCTCTCTACTGATCCTGAACTGTATTCCTATGCAGTCACACGTGGCATATATAACCAAGTAGATCATAATGTGTTTGTTTACAAGAATGACTTGCACACGCACAGGTGTGGACATCTAGGGTGTGCACATGCCCAAGGCTTGAAGCATCAGACCTCACCAATGAACTGGGTGGGGTTGGGGAGCAGCTGAACCTCATCCCATAATTCTGTGTTTAGCAGGGAAACCCAGCATTCTCTCTGTTCTCCCTTCTGGGCCTCCGTGCTATTTTTCTGGTGTATTCTAGCTCTGCGTCTTACAATTTCTATCATACCTTGTTAGTATTTTTGCTTTATAATGAGTCAATTATCATCTACAGGGATTAAAGAAAAAGTATTTTTCATATTTATCCATGCGCTTGCAATTTGCAGTGATTTTCATTCTTTGTGCAAATCCGCATTCTCGTCTAGTGGTATTTTTCTGCTACAAGAAGAGCCTCTTTTATCATATGTCCCACCCCATCCCAGGCTTGAAGTCCGTTCCCAAGAGATACCATGCTCCCTAGAGATCCTGCATTCCTGTTCCTTTAACTATAGCAGGAGAGAGCTTCAAGCCTTGGACATGTGCACACCCAGGGATTCAGGAGCCAGAGAGTGAGGTGGAGCACAGAACGGAAGAGGAAGCTGCTCTGTGTCTGTCTGAAACCCAAGCCTGCTCTAGTAACTAGAGGATGGTAGGCTCGGGGACGAGAGCCACCTCCCTGGGGCCCATCCAATGGGGTCCTCCAAACCCTTCTGGAGGTCACTCTGAAATGGAGATCAATGACAGCCAGGAAGGGTACAGTTCAGCCTCTGCTTGGTGACGGTAGCTGAGAAGTTAATTTGTGACCCTGTATAAGATTCTCAGAAATTCTCAATCAGGGCATGCTTCAAGGGAAAAGTGTTCCATCAGGTACAGAAGCCTAGGCCCGCTGGGATCATGCTGGTTTGTGACCTATGGCAATGCTCTGCACAGCCACTGAGATCTTCAACTACAGGGGACAAGACCCCGTCAGAGCCTTTCCTCCCAACTTCCCACACCCTCCCATGAGCCTCTACAGACCAGAGCCAGGGTCTTCCAGTAGGAAGAAATTCTGTCCTTGGGGACTGAGAGGCCCTCCAGTCTGGGGGGTGGAGGGTGGGGAGGCATGATCTCTACAGCCTTGAGCCATCAAATTGCAATGAGAGAGAGAGAGAGAGAGAGAGAGAGAGAGAGAGAGAGAGAGAGAGAGAGAGAGAGAGAGAGAGAGAGAGAGAATGTGCACAGGGGTGTTCACAGAGCCACCTGCACTGGGCATCCCAGATCTCTGCCCCGGACACAGAGAGCTCACTCCACACTTCACCTTTCCCCTGTGACCAATCAGGGTGGCTTTGCCAAGAGCTGAGCAGCATGAAGACAGCAGGACACATAGGCATCTGAGTTGGGACATGGGACCTCTGACTCTGAAGGATTATTGGTCCCTCTGGGTCCCCCACTGCCCAGTTGGGAGTCACCCAGTTCTCAGAGCTCTGGGCACCTATCCCCAGGAAGTGAAAGTCAGCTGCTCCTTCTTTTTCCGTCCTTTCTCCCTTGCTTCCTGTCACTTCCTGAGCCAGGGAAGTCAACACAGAATGCCAACACCTTCCATAATCAGAACCCAATTCCTCTGTCCCAGAGCCCAGAGCCAGGGCTTTCTGCAGCAGTTGCTACCCAAAACCATGTTACCTCAGTGTTTGATGAGGACAGCCTGACTCCATTTCAGCCAAGAGATACCTGATCTGTTCTGAGGAACTGTTCCATCACAGCTCTCGGCACCGTGCGCTAGAACAAGACATTTAAACTGTCTATCCAGCAAGAAATGCAGGGAAGCGGGGAGCAGAAGGATTTGTCTTGCCAAGAAACTTGCCTTTTCTGACCCCTGCTCAAGTAGAATAGCAGACATATAACCACAAACAGATTTATCAATTTATTTTTTAAGATTTTGTTTATTATTTTTATTTATTTGTTATGTATATGAGTGTATTGCCTGCAAGTATATAAGTGCGCCCATCTTGAACAATGTCCAGAAGAAGGCACTGGATCCCCCCTGGAAGTGGTTATGAATGTTTGTTAGCCATGATGTAGGTGCTGGGAATAGAACCTGGTTTCTACAAGAGCAGCCAGTGCTCTTAAGCTCTGAGCATCTCTCAAGGCCAGATGTATCAATTTAATCCCATCTACTGCTTGCAACATCAATGGGATGATTTTCTTATTTTCATTACTTCCAATCAATATCTGCTGTTTTCAGGTTTGATGTACAAAACACACACACACACACACACACACACACACATTCATACATTAATACATTATTCTGGGCCAAGAGCAAGGAGGATCATGAGGGATTACGACTATATGCCCAGGTTGCAAGAAGAGCACGTGGCTTAGTGAACTTATCTACATTATAAACAAAATTACCTTTTTGTTGCAGGATTCCGCAAATGTCATCTGTTCAGTGCAGGTCCACATTGTAAAGGTCATTACCATAGTTTTCAAAGAAGGGGGTGTTGGTAGAAAATGCTTATCAAGTAGTGAACTCCAAGCAGGAAGTCCATTCCATTTCTACCTTTCTAGTATATATATATATATATGGTGTGAATGCATCCATTGGAGCCTGGCCAACCCACCAAGAGTCTCATCCTTAAGTGAGACTGATTCCCAGTGGCCAGTAGTTCCTCAAGCAGTGCTGGGCTTTCTTACCACTGCCCTATGTCTATGCTAGGATTGTGTCTGACTTGAGCTTACACGGGACTTGTCCATGTTGTCACCAATGTGAGTTCCAATGAGTAACTGATCAGCTGTCTGGAAAATTCTGTTTCCTTGTGGCTATTCACCTCCTCTGGCTCTTACAATCTTTTCAGCTCTTTCTTCCACAATTATCCCTGGGCCTGAAGGGGCAGAGGTTTGATATAGGTACCCTATTCAGGGAGAAGCCGAATGCAGTCTCTTATTCTCTGCACGTTGCCCAGGTGTGGTTCTCTCTGTTAATCACCATCTGAGTATAAGGATGCTCAACTGCAAGACAGAACTAGAGAAGCTTCTAGATCTTGGGGGATCCTAACAGAGGGATCAGAAGGATCCTAACAGAGCAGAAATGGCAGGCACAAGCAGAGCTAAATACATTCATATGTGTACACTTGAAACTGGCCTTGCCCAACATGAAGAGAAATAGGGGTGTTTGTGTGCTCCTTAAAATTTTCATTCCCGCCAAATACTCATTCCCAGCAAATACAACACACTGTAACACAAGGCTTGCAGCAGGGAGGCCACACTGTTCATGGTATATGTTTGATGGCATTTCCCCCAGCTTTTAAACTAAAGGTTCTATGTATTTCTTTTTCACCATGCCCTGTATATCATGTGACTGGTTCTTCAGGGAGAAGCCTGCACGCTTCTCCGAGGAGCGGGCCCTCAAAGGTGCAGGTGGGGCTGGAAGGAATATTGTGGAGGGGTAGGTACGGTCCTCCCGGCACACACTGTCCTCGGTGCCTGTAGATCTCTGTTCATAATCCATTTCACACCATAATCAGCCTAGGAGATGTGGATTGTCACCCCCTTTACAGATGGGTGAACAGAGGTGACCGGGTCCAGTTCCCACAGTCCATGAGAGCAAAGCCATTTCTGACAGCGTAGAGGCTCACCCTGAAGCCACCGCAGGGCCCAAGACTTCATTACTGCCCTCCAGGACCTCAGATCAGTAGCTGGGACAGGACGCCAACATGGCGGGATCCTACAGAGGAGGCATAGCCTTATATGGGAGCTGGAAGGATGCCCCTAATCTACCCTAGAGCACCAGGGGGCTCCCCAAGAAGTCCTGTCTGCACTTGGGTATGGGGACAGAGATGAGTTCTTCCCACAGAAAAAGAGATAGAGCAGAAGGAGGACCGGGAACAGTGGCCTGGGGAAGAGGAGGAGGCTTGGCTCAGAGAACTGTAGGCCAGGCTGCCCCGCAGTCTGGGAGAGAGACTTGCAGGGCAGGTCGTGGCAGGGTGCTGACCAGTTCAGAATGACCTAGCTGAGAAGAAAAGTTTAGAGATTGACAATTACAGAGACTGACAAAAAAATGACTCTGACATTTGTCTTCAATCAGCCAGTAAAAGGGCAAAAAACTGTGAAAAGCAGAGAAAGGGGATTTAGTCAACGTGGCCACACTGGGAAGTGGGACAAAGGGGTCCAGTGACTGCCACCCCTCAACTCCATCTTCAGGGTCCTGACTTGAGGGTTAGTTTAGGTTTTGGATTGTTGTTTAAGACAGTATCTCATCTGGCCTAGAGTGGCCCTAACCTCAGGATATAGCCAAAAATTACCTTGAATTTCTGATTCACCTGCCTCTACCTCCTAAATACTGGAATTACAGGCATGCACTTCCATGCCTGGTTTATGTGGTTTGGGAGACAAAACCCAGGCAAGCACGGAGCTACACCCCCAGGAGTTCAGATTTAGATTAACCCAAAGCAAGATGTCTTCATTATTAAGAAATCCTGGTCAAGGTGTGGTCCTGCCTATCATTGTCTGGCCAGCAAGCTCTCTGACGAGGTGTCAGCATTCTGTGAACTCTCTTTCTCAAGAGACAAGCTCCCCTCCACTAGACTCAAGGCTTTTCCTTCCTAGGAATGAGACTCCTGAGGAAATTCCAATTCCTGGGGATCCACCCTTCCAATAGTCTGACGCCCAATGGGTGGGACACAACAGCTTTCTGTACTGTGTCCTCCTTCCCAGACTCACCTTGGACCTGCTCCTCCGTTCCTCAGTTGACATTTGAAGTGAACTTTAGAAAACCCTGTCTTTGTATCTGAATGAAACCTCACTAGATCGTCTACGTTGCTCCGATATTTCGTGCTGAATTTCAGTCAGATCTCTCCACGCAGGGATTCTGCTGGAAGAAATACCCGCAATCCTGTGATTCTTGAGTGTGTTTAACTTCTGCCACTTTCCCGCCCTCCTTGGCTGACAGGATTGCTGGAGCCAGGGGCTGTACTATGTCCCCAGACTGAGGGTGGAGATTGTCTCTGCAGGAGGACGCCTCTGTCTGCCATGCCTTCTGGTACTCTCACCTCAGGGCCTCACAGCCTTTTCCGGGCCTGCAGTTGAACCCCATGTCCAGGCACCAGAAGGGAGCACTGTGTGGCTCTCTCAGCCCTCCTCCATCATCAGCTGTTCTCACAGGGGAGGGAGAGAAACACAAAGAAGTTAGATAACGGGCCCCATGATCCACAGCTCATGGGCAAAACTGAGCGTCAGCCTACACTCTGCTGGCTCCTCAGCCTATTCCCTCCTGACCTGTTCTGGATCCCAAGCCTTGGCATAGGCCATTCCTTTTACCTAGAACACTTTTCCCACCTCTCTAACTGAAGAAATCCTGTCACTTCCCTGGACCCCAAGGATGAAAAAAGGGAGGGAGTAGTCACAGACAGTCCTGACAGGAACTGTCTTACTTTCTTTTCCTGCTGCTGGGATAGAAACTTTGATAAAAGCAACTTAAGGGGGTGGAGAAATGGCTCAGTAGTTAAGAGCACTGACTATAATTGCAGGAGACCGGGCTTCAGTTTCCTGCACCCATATGGTGGTTAGCGACCATCTGTAATGCCAGCTCCAGGGGATTCAACACCCTCTTCTGGCCTCTAGTGGTTTACATGTATGTAAGTTAACCCACATGTGCAATACCTGCCCAGCAATGGGAACAGGTAGCCCAGCTGGTGCTGACCTCCTGTCTCTGAGTCCTGGTTATCTACTGGTCTACACAGGGGAAGCTTTGGTATTCCCACGGGGAGACAACTGGGTCCAGTCAAGTTCTGGGACATCTCTGGTAGCCCCCCCACCTCACTGGCATGCCCCAGTCCCTCCTACCAATGACCCCATAGGCTGAGTGTATCTAATGGTCCCTGAAGGCTGAGGTAACCAAGTCCCTGAACTCAAGGTCTGGCTCAGCCTGACAAAGGGACCGAAATGTGGCTATTTCCTATGTTAATAAGGAACCTGCCAGTCTGCCGTCCTTGCTGAGTGGATTTTTCTAGTGTCCCCTCAGTGTGAGCAGCCTGAAGCAGTAGCCTTCCGTCATTCTTCAGCTTTCTGTCCTCCTCAAGGGGACGTGCTGTGGCATGGGGTGCTGTCTAACCTGTTGTACCCTTAGGGTCTCCAAGCAAGGCTGATCTTTGGGCCCTGTTTCCCTGGAAAGGAATTTGGTTCTCAGCAGAGGGAAACGAGACAACAGGCAGGGAGATGCTGGAGGACTGGAGGAGTCTGGTGGTCCTGGGTTCTCCGGGATATCTCTGCAGGCAGCCTCACCCTAGCACAGCCTCAGTAGCTTCTGAACAGGGGATCCGAGCACCAGCGGCAGACTTGGCTCTAGGGACAGACAAGCTACTCCCTTCCTGTGGCCCTGGGGGGCGGCCCTGAAGTCTCAGTCTATAATCAAAGATAGGGCTATTGTTCTTCTCTCCTCCAATGAGCATGTGATAAGGGCTTTCCAGAGCGAAGAAGGGACAGCATAACATCATCTATGTCTACATACCTGTGTGACCCTGTCCCAACACTGTAGTATAGAACACCCAATCAGCATTTATAAGGGAGCCAAAGGGATTGGAATGTAAAGGGAACCTAATGAAGGGCTCAGTGTTGGGATTCACCCTCTGGCCTGAATAAGCCCTGCTTCCTGTGCCATCTCTCTATAGGAATATCTCCAAACAAGCAGGACATGCTCTCGGTTCTACCTGGCCCAGAAGCAGGTTCTCCCCAACTCACTGCTGCTCACACATGATTTGAGAAGGACGTCACTGAGGTCCTCTGCTGGGGATGGGTGATGAACACCCAGCCTCCTCCCCAAAGAACGCCACGGGTCACCTCACCCAGAAAAGATCCGGTCGTGAAAGCTAGTGACCCAGTCACCACTGCCAGAGCTGTGCAACCCCACAACATGTTCCACCAATGTCCCACCTGCCTCCATCTCAAGTGACGGTCACCACACCCTGTGAAGGCTCTTGTTCCTATGTGACAGAGGAGGAAGCAGACTCACAGAGACATAAGACCTTCCCAGAGCCCTCAGTCACGGAGGGAGCCAGGCAGGACTCTGGGTACACGAGCTGAGTACCTACGGACCTCTGCAGCATCTCTCCCCGTTTCCTTTAAACAGACCAGAAGTGGGCTGGCTTTTCAATTTGCCAGGCTTTTCAATTACCCTGAGCAGTAACATCCAGGAAATAAAGGCTCAAAGCACTAATTGCTTGTGGGGATTTTTCTCTGATGCCCATTAAAATAAACGCAGGACTGGTAAAACACGAAATATAAAATGTCTGTCTGTGCCTGACCCAGAACTTCCTCTCATATCCCAGGTGAGCAGAGCACTTCCTGGGAGGCTCTGGAGGGGAAGTGACTTGATGGAGGAAGAGGAAGGAGGAGGAAGCAGGAGAGAAATGAAGAAAGGAAGAGGAGAAACGGGCAAAGTGCCCAGCCCAGGACTAAACTAGCCCATCCTGCTGGCCCCAGGGTGACCACTAACCCAGCCCAGAGCTGCACGACTTTCACGCTCCCAGCCCCAGCCTCCACTGCCCTGCGCTGGTCTGGAGCTGTCAGGTCATTCCTGCCTACCCTCCTCACATCACTCTCCAGGCGGCCCTCCTGGAGAACCCAGACTCCTGTCACCATAGTAAAACAGGGCAGCAGCCCGCACGCCCCGAGGTGGGGTGCAGAAAGAAGCCAGGAGGGGCTGGGGCCCTGGAGGGCACCGGAAGCGTTTCCCCTCAAGAGGGACATGAATCTTCTCACCCGGGGGATTCACTGGCTCCTTCCTCAAGAGGGAAGACCCAGCTATCTTCTGCACCCCATGGCACCCAGCCCTGAGCTCTGCCCCTCACACCTGACTTCATGCCAGTCACCACCCAGTGACAATGATTATTTTCCACATTTCCCAGGCAAGCACTGAAGGCCCAGAGACACGATCCCATGCCTGCAGCCACGAGGCGTGCCAGGCAGAGTGCCAGTTTTCACACCAGGGCTTGGGACTGCAGTCAGTAGTCTATTATGGTATTTGGGGGTCCCTCAGACACCTCTGCTTGGGTGTCTCTAACATCCACCCCCCCCCCCGCACCAGACTACAGCAGAATATTTCACTCAGAACAATTATATCTCAATCCGGGGACAAAGGAGTCAACCCACAGGAACAAAAGAGGGCAGAGAACAAGGCCTCTCCTTGGGTGCCCCTGCCCTCTCACTGTCGGACTTGGCTACCGTCTCCTGACTGGATGACTCAACAAGGCCAGGGAAGCTAGTGATGACCTCACACAGATGGAGTCAGAGTAGAAATGGCCCCATAGAGCAGAGGTTGGCCTTCTCAGAGGAGACAACAGGTCAGTGGATTATTCCACAGCAGAGGTCGCTGGGAAGGAGCAGAGAGGATATCAGATTCTGTGATGTACTAAACATGACAAGGGTAAAACCAGCCCCCTGACCAGATCTGAACTGACCCTTGTGCTGGGGACCAAAGGCCCCTCTCCTAAACACAGGAAGCCCCTGGTGCCCACCCCTCCACACAACCTCACATCCTCCCTTCCAGGACTGGTCTCTTCAGCACACACCCCAACCTAAGCCTTACTTTCATCATGTGTAGAGTCTGTGCCCATTTTACAACCAAGATAGCTGAGGCCCAGAAGAAGCCACCAAGGAGCAAAGGGAGAGTAGAAATTATGGAAACTTCCAATACCACAAGCCTGACATCAAATTTCAGCTCGGGTGTCTCTAGTGCGCCCTCAAAGACCCTCTGCGGCCGCTCATCAGTGTGTTCGGTACCTGCCCTCTACCTCTAGCCTAGAGCCTTGCACACAGCTGTCCGCCTCAGCTCCTCTGTCTGTAAAATGGGCGTAAAAGCAGATCTCTGTAAAGTTTAAACTAGAAAAGTCTCTGACAGGGATGTCTAACCTTTTGACATCACAACAGGATACTGTCATCTACAAATGTGTTGGGCCACACTCCTAGCTGTCTGGAGATGAAAGTAGTCCTCGGGCTGCAGGTTGGACACACCTCCTAGCTCATGAGAAGAGCCCAAGAAATGGTAGCTCCAGAGGCCCAGGGCTGTCCTGACCCAAATCCCCAGATACTTTGGCCAGTGAGCAAAGGGGCCCCTCCTGTGTCATCACCCCTGAGGCCGTGAAGCTCAGGTAGTGGATCTTCCCAGCCACAGGAAGCCTGGAAGAGAAGGCTCCGAGGTCTGGGAGAGCAGGGAGTTGCTCACAGCCCTTGCCTTCTTCCATGTTAATCACATTCCCATCCAGAACAACCCCACCCCCACCCCGCCCGCGCTCCCATTTTTCACAGAGCTTTGGCCCAGGAGATAACTGTGTAATTAGAACAGGAGAAATGCAAAACAAGCCTCTTAGTAAGACTTAGCCACCTTCCCTCCCTTGTAAATCTATTAATGAACTATAATTGTAAAAACAGATCCTTCATTGAGACATGGTAACCAAGTCACTATGGGGCCAAAAAGGTCCCAAGACCTGAAGACCAAAAGAAGCGTATATTAATTAGCTTAAGTCTTTATCTATATAAAAATCAAGAAAACAAAAACATCGGGTGCAAAGCAATTTGCCATCAGCAGATAGACGGTGGCTGCTCAGGGGAGAGGCAGGGCTTTCTGATTTGTGGGATTTGTTTATAACCTCTGGTTAATCAATCCTGGAGTGAAGAGAGACGTGGTAATTATACGGAGAGGTAGATGTTGTGGGACCCTACAGCAGATATGGGAAGAATTGGAATGAGTTAACCCAGAGGTGTAAAGCTGACAGACCCAGAGAAGCCAGGCCTGCCTGTGTTCCTCCAAAGAGAAGACTGGTCCTTTACAGTCAGCGCCTCGGGCATAACCGTGAGCCCCAGCTTTGGGGAACAGGCTTATCCAAGCAAAGATTCAGTGTAGGATGGACCGCCTAGAAACCAGGCCTGAGATGGAGACCTACGGGTGAAATGCGTCACTAGGGGCGTGCTCAGGAGGAGGGAGAGGAGGGCCAGGATCTTCAGGGGTCTATTGCATTTGAGGGGCACTGTAGCATTTGCGGCCTTGGACACTGAGGTGGGTCTTTTATAGCGTGTGTTAGTCATTAGCTGCAGGTCATCATGTGCTAAATGTGACCTCCCAGACTTGGTGGGCTATAGGTAGCCCTCTTCAGCTGAAGGTGACACGGCAGCTTCAGAGTGGACATACTGACCTGTTGGAGAGGATCCAAGTGGACACCTCATCTGCTGTGAACTGTGTCCCTCTCCTGGGTTGAACTCCTAACTTTCAGTGTTTCAATGCCGACCTCACTTGGAGACAGTGTTTTTACAGAAGTGACTATGTAAAAATTGGAGGTAGAGGACTCACTCTGCATAACCATGTCTATAAAAGCAGGCATTAAGAGTACATACCTTTAATCCCAGCACTCGGGGGGCCGAGGCAGACTGATCTCTGTAAGAATGAGGTCACGTAGCTTGGTCTACATAGCAAGTTCCAGGTCAGCTGGGGCTACAGTGAGAACCTGCCTCAAAAAAACAAAGTAAATAAAAATAAAAAAATAAGGGGCGGGAGAGATGGGTCAGTGGTTAAGTGCACCGGCTGTCCTTGCAGAGGACCTGGCTTGGGTTCCAGCACCCATATGGTGGCTAACAACATCTGTAACTCCATTTCCAGGGTATCCATCGCCCACTTCTGACCTCCACAGGCATTGCCTGACATGGGTGAACTCACATACATTCATGCAATACATTCATACATATAAAATAAAAACGATGAAATGTTTTTAAAATAAATAATAAAGGGGAAGCTTGACAGAGACAGGCAGAAACTGGGGGAGGGGCCTGGAGCAGATTCATCCTCAGCCCCCGGAGGGAGCCAGCGTTGTTCCCAGCTGGGGTCTAAGACTTGCAGCTTCCAGAACTGAGACAGCACACTGCTTTTGTTTAGGCCACCTGTGTTGTCAGTGGGGCTTTGTTACACGGTCCGAGGCAATCCATACCTTGCCCATCTCTAATCCCAACCACCAGCAGCATCTGGTAATCCCACACCCAGGCCTCACTTCTGACAACAGCTTTCTTGTTTTCCTTGAGGAACCATAACAAAGGAGCCCTCTTAGCCTTCACCAGCGAGTCCTACAGAAATCACACATCATCACTTCCGCCGCTGGAGAGGTACATACTACTCCAGGCCTGGCCAATCAGAGCCTCGCATCCCCCTGCCACAGCAACTGAAGATGAGCACAGGTCTCAATCTAATGACTGGGAGCATATGTGAGCGGGGAACTACGGGCAATAAGATGGACTGTTGTGGTGGAGAGCAGAACCAAAAACAGAGACAGCTGAGGATGCAGATTCTGCTGAAAGGCTCTCACTACCTCAGCCTCCTGATTCCCATGTAGACACATGCATCAGATGTGTGTAAGCTGAGGATGCAGATTCTGCTGAAAGGCTCTCACTGCCTCAGCCTCCTGATTCCCATGTAGACACTTGTATCAGATTTGTGTAAACTACATTAGATCAATTTGGGAACTTGTACTTTTTAAAATTCCAAAAGGATATTAGGTTAATTGAGATTTCGGTACAGGGTGACAATGAATTAGGAAGTAAGACTGTGTTAAATAAGAATTATAATTACCATTGATTGAAGGTTAATTATTTACTACACATGTCAGGCATTAAAGCATTTGTCTAACATGTATGACCTTGACTCTCACAGCTATCTTTCTTGTAGGGATCACTGTTATTTCTTCATTTGTTCTTACAATACATTTGAATCATATTTAGACCCCCCTCCCTATCTGCACCCCCCACAGCCTGCCCACAGGGATTTGTATGTACTTTTGTCATATGTGTTAATGCCTACTGAGTCAAGCTTGGGTACCCAGATGACCCTCATTGTGAGTTCATCCACTGGAGACTGTTGAGCCTATCTAAAAGATCACTCCCTTAAAGAATATCAACAATATCTACTCTCCCTCACCCAGCAGTGGTCAGCTGCCAATAGTTCCTCACCAACGTTGTGGCCTCCTGTCTCTTTCCCCAGTTCTCTCCTGGTTTTTGTCTTATTGAGTCTGCATGGGTCTTGTGCATGTGGTTGCCATTACTGTAAGCTCATATGAGCAAGGACACGCTGTGTCCTTATGGTCATGCATCTCCTCCCTGGCTCTTACAACCTTTCCTCTCCTCGTACACAATGGAGCCCTGGATGGTAGAGTTGAATCTAGGAGTCCTGTTCAAGGACCCATATTCTGCAGACTCTTACTCTCTACACTTTGGCCAATTGTGACCTTTTGTGTTCGTCACCCTCTGCTGCATGAGGAAGCTTCACTGATGAAGAGTTGGGTCTTGCCTATTACTCCTTTGAACTTCATCAGTTTTTGCCTGGCATACTTTTTAATTGTTTTAATTTATTTATTTTATGTGTATTACTGTTTGTCCTGCAATATTTACCCATGCATGCAATGCCCACAGAGGCCAGAAGAGGGTGTCAGATCCTCTGGGCCTGAAGTTACAGATCATCATTAGCTGCCCTCTGGGTGCTGGGAAGTGCACCCAGCCCCTCTGTGAGAGCAGCCAGCGCTCTTAACCACGGAGCCACCTTTCCAACCCCACCTCTCATATTTTGAGTCTGTACTATTTGGTGCGTGTGATTATTAGTTTTGATTGCTGACAGGCTCACATCACCTGGGAAAGGAGTCTCAGTGAGGAATTACCTAGATTAAGTTGCCTGAGGGCATGTCTGGGAGGGTTAACTGAGGTGGGAAGACCCACCCTAAATGGAGGTGGTATTGTTTCAAGGACCAGACCCCGGACTGAAAGAAAAGAAGAGAGCGAGCTGAGCATTAATCCACAATTTCTGACCCTGTGGACGGACCATGACCAGTTCTTTCAAGGCTCTGTCTCTCTGACTTTCCTGCAGTACTGGACTATAGCCTGGAATTGAGAGCTAAAGCAAACCCTTCCTTCCCTGAGTTGTTTTTCAGGGTGTTTTATCACAGCAACAGAAATGACATATGACATATATGACAAAATATGACAAAACTAAGACCGTGTGCATCTATTTAGGACTGAGACGTCTATCTGGTAAACTGAGCTTTTAGCGTCATGCGATGGCCTCCTCCGTCTGGTGCTGTTTGTTCTTCACAATCTACTACATTTGATATTAATATAACTACTCTTGTTTTCCCATCAACACTTTCTTGGTACACCTGTTCCCAATCCTTGCATGTCAACCTACCTGTGTTTCTGTGTTTTAAATGAGGTACCAGCGTAGATGATACTATTGTTAGATTGTGTGGTTTGGACGATTTCATTTGTTCACTCTCTCTTTAAAGTGATGCATCTAGAGACTTTGTTGTTGATCTGCGAGGACTTAAGTCTGCTGTTTGGTTTTTGTTTCTGTTTGTTTCTCTGACTTCTCTCTTTTCCTATTTGAGAATGGATCTGTGTGTGGTGTTTTGAGAACACCGTGTTGCATGGTTTCCTCGGTGTGTGTGCTAAATACCACAGCGCACACATATCTCACCACACCCTACCAGTATTGAGACTTGACACAGAGACTGAAGTATATGGGCTTAATTCTAGTTTCATTACCTCTATATTTTATAATTGTCTTTACTTCCTTTATACATACTGAATATCACACTCGATGGTTTTAATTTTTTATTCACCTGTATAGTACAACTTAAGAGATTCATAAAAAAAAAAGATGGTCTAGTCTTTGCTACCTCTCCTCATTCTGACCCTTTACTCACGCCTAGAGTTCTGCACCTTTGGTCTTCAACTTTTTTCCCTGGAGTTCTGCGCCTTCGGTCTTCAACTTCTTTTATTTTGGAGGACTTCCCTCGGCCATTATTTCAGAACATGCTGGCTAGTAACAAATTCCATCTTCGCATGTCTTTATTTTTTCTTCAGTCCTCAGAGGCTGTTTTCATGAGATAGGGGGTTGGTAGCTGTCCGCTCTCTGTGTACTTTGAAAGCTGTTCATGTCACTTCCTGTGAGACTTCTTGATTTTGAGAGACACCTGAGTCCTTCAATTTGCCATTGTTTTCAGTAGCATGGGGCTACTTCAGACTACATCAAGGTATCGTCATTATTTTTAGCTTTCAGGATTTTAATTACAAAGTGATTTGACATGAATTTCTCTGGGGTTGTATTAGAGCTTCTTGAATCTGTAGGTTTGTGTCTTTGACTAGAATTTGGAAAAATTTTAGCCGGTCATATTCATTCTCTCTCTCTCTCTCTTTCTCTCTCTCTCTCTCTCTCTCTCTCCCCCCCCCCTTGTCTTCTGAGACCCCAGTAAATGACCGAGGACTCTTGTTTTGGTACCACAGATCTCTGAAACTCTGGTATTTGTTTTCAATCTCTCTATTCTTCATAACGACTCCATTGTATTTTGAACCATCCATTGAGATCTTATTTTGGTCATTGTTCAAGGCCCTGTGCAAGTCCTGGGGTTCAATTTTTTTGTGGTCCTTTTTCTCTTTCCATTTTCATGTGTATGTGTTTGCATCTATGTTGGCACACGTGTTCAGGTGTGGGGGTCGGAGGCCTGAGGTTAGTCTTCCTCTGTTGCTCATCACCTCACCTCACTCATCAGGCAGGCCTCCCAATTAAACCCAGAGCTTGCAGATACACTTAATCCTGCTAGCCAGCTTGCTCAGGGGGTCCCATCTCCACCCTCCCAGGCCAGGATTACAAACCAGACAGCAGGCCCACCCAGCAGTTATATGAGTTCTGTGGATTCAAACACAGGTCCTAATGCTTGTGGCGCAAGCGCTTTAACTCCCGAGCCATCTCTGCCTAGTGTCAGCATGTTTAATACTTGGGGCCATTTCTCTCCTGGATCTACCATCAGGGTACCCAGGACAGCACAGACACGGAGTCATCGCTTTCAGATACCTGACAGTAGGCAACATGGGACAATAATCCCTGAAAATAAAGAACTCACAATGAGTCCCAGGGTCACCTGGATGAGTGTCCAAGGTGGAAGGACAGCAGCTTCCTCAGCCTCAGAACAGATCTCCGGAACCAGAATGAGCTGTCCTTGGGGTGTCCAAGAGCCAGAGGGAGTGACTCTGTCCGAGGGGAGGGCACTGGCAACACATGGGGGTGCAGGGAACCTCTCAATCCTCTTGCTTAGGCCACTGCACAGGCTGACAGTGAAAACGCTGGCTGGGGAGAAATGCTTCTATTCAGGTGTCATGTGTTTTTCTCGGGGAGAGCAGCTAACTGTGATTCGCTCATCTCTGGATTGGGGGATGGTAATTGCTGGGAGTTGCCAGCATTCCAGATTATTCTCTGGAAGACCAGGAGAAGAGGGTGCTATCAGGCATTGCCCTTGAAGCTTTGCATGGTGTGAAGATGTCACAGAATCACCAAGTGACAGGGCCATGGATACATCTCTATTTATTTTGCCTGACACATAATCATAACTACTTTGGGGGACAGTATGACACTTCCTTACAGGTCCACAATGTGTCAGGATCATGTCAGGGTCAGGTCGATGGCATTCCATCACCTCACAAAGCATCAGCTCTCTGTGCAGGGAGCAATCAACAGCTTCTTGCCTAACTGCTTTCAAATACACAGTTAATTAAGTGTTGCAATCATAGTCGATCCACTTGTGGGAGAGGAGTATCAGCAGCCCCTCCTTCTGTCCAGGGGCACTCCTGGACCCATTGTCCATCATCTCCCCATCCTCCACCAACTCTTCCCAGGTTCTGTTTCTCTCAGATCGACTTTCGAAGCTTCCACATGGGACCACAGGGTGCCTGCCTGACTGCACTTGACTCTGGGGTCACAGGCTCCCTGCTCTGATGGACTGAGCCTCTGAAACCATGAACCTCTCTTGATTTGTTTCTGCCAGGTGTTGTCCCAGGCAGGATGCTATCCACAGAAAACTGTCAGATTCCCACATTCTTTGTCTACCTCAAGCCTTACCTTGTGGTCACGTGATGGTTGCTAGCGTTCCAGCCCATCACAGCCACATATCAGGCAGGATAAAAAAAGGGGAAGAGAAATGGGGCTAGAACTCCAGTTTAGGATAAGAATTGTCTTGGAAGCTGCCTCTCTGACCTGCACTCACATTTCTTTGACCATCCCAACCTGCAAGGACCATCTGGGACACAAAGCCACTGACAACAGCATCGGCTCTTTCTTACTAAAAGGATGGGGAATACTGAATTCTGGGCAGACCACCAACTGCCTCTTCTGTAAGTAACCAGGAGATTCTGATAAGGACAGAAAGAAATTTCCACAAAGAAACCGCCTCAAGTGGAAGATGGTAATCCCAGCCCATTTAAATCTCCTTCAAACCAGTAAAACATCATAAAGTAGCAATCAATATTCGCTGCAGAAAAAATATTTTCAGCATAAAAATAGAAAAGTCAAAATCCTTCTAATCCTATGACCTGGAGACTCAGAAACTGTTGGGATTTGGGGGCATATTTGCTTCTGGGATTTCTTTTTCTAGATTGATATATAGAATGTAATTTATGCCCCCACAGCTCCTGTGTTTAAATACTTGGTTTTCAGGGGGATGGTGTGGTTTGAGGAGGTTATAGAGTCTTTATGAGGTGTGGCTAGCTAGGAAGTAGTTTGCTGGGGAACCAGTCGTCTGCCTGCTCCAGTTTCTCTCTCTGCTTTCTCGCCGTCCGTTAAGATGTGAACAAGAAACTTCACACTCTTGGGGCCATGGACATGAGCCACACCCTCAAAGCCATTTCTTCTACCACAATGGACTGTACCCTCAAACCATGAGTCAAAATAAATACTTCCACCTTCAAGTTGCTGTTTGTCAGGGATATGGTCACAGCAATGAGAAAAGCAACTAACACACCAAATCTTTATGGGGTTTTTTTTTCTCATGTTTATCAGCATTTCCCCAAAAATGATTATTTTATTTAAAATAACCAATGTCTTTTTGCAACAGATGGAGGCTACCACAGAATCCCACAACTAGTCAGACACAGTGAATATACATCTGAGAGATGCCCAGTCCTAAGTGACACATCTACAATGGACCCTCTACACCCAAGGCTCATGGAACACAAAGGAACGGGAGGTAGAGAGAAAACTAGCGCATCCCTCAACACTCACCAGTGAAGATTCCTTATACAACAGAGTACGATGCACACAAAAGGCCACAACTGGCCAATTTTTAAAGAGGAAGAAACTGCAGAGTGTATATTCCTGGATAGAACTCCTATACTGAACCTCACCCACCCATGACTCAAGGACCAGCGCAGAAGAGAGGACAGAAAGATTGTAAGAGCCAGGGCTGGTTCACAAACGTGAGAGAGCCGAGGCTTTCAGGTCACCGGAAGCTTGCACATGTGAACTTGTGGCAATGGTAGCACTGAGCACAAAAAGATTCACATACAGAAACTCATAGCAGTAACATACTTACCAATCCCCAAATGGTGAGTGAGCAGAATGTGATTGAGTACTATGCGCCCATAATAATGAACAAAGTCCCGGACATACTATTACATGGGCAAACCTTGGAAACACTATGATGAGGTTTTTTTTTAAGCCAGACATAAAATACCAAATATTACACTACATTTATATGAATTGTTGAGAAGATACAAGGCCATAGAGACAGAAAGCAGATGAGTAGCTGCCTAAAGATGGAGGTGAGACAGGGAGGGGATGCAAATAGCCCCAAGGGATGTCTTCCAGGGAGATGAAATGTTCTGAAACGAATGGTGGTTATGGTTGCCCGCTCTGTTAATGTGGGAAGAATTGTTGAGTTATAGTTGTTGTTGTTTTTTTTACTTTATTTATTTTGTGTGTATGAGTGTTTCCCTGCATGTATATAAGTGCATCATTACACGCATGCAGTGCCTACAGAGGCCAGAAGAAGACATGAATCCCTTGGAACTGGAGTTATGGTTGGTTGTTCATTACCATGTGGGTGCTGGAACCAAACCCAGGTCCTCTGCAAGCACAGCCAGTGCTCTTAATTGATGAGCCATCTCTCTAACACTGAGTTGTGCTCTTAAAGTGACGGAATGCTTGACTTCTCTCTGTGCCAGGTTGCTGTACTGGAGGGGAGGGTACCATCCAGGAGTGTAGTCTGGGGTTCATCTACTTGTGATCTGAGATCTGAGGGCTCCTGGTGAGCATCTCCTGCTGCCTAACCATTATCAGTGGAGCACTGTTGCAGTCGCTGTGTGCAGAAAGACAGGAAGGACATCAAGGTGTTCCTTTCCTCCAGGAAGCAGTTTATCGTGCCGACACCTGGCTCCATGAGGTGATAGTTCTCAAAAGCAGAGTTTTGAACAAAGAGAGACCCAGCCATTTCTATACCTCTGCTAGGCTCCCTTTACAGTTCAGTTTCTCTGTCTCCCCTATATGGTAATACACATATCCTGATTGGCTGCTCCATGCTACAGTGTTCTGACAGGCAGAACAGTGTGCATGCACTCGGGCACAGATCACGTTGCCGCCTTTATGTTCTGGGAAGTTCCTGCCACAGTCCTCCCTTTGATGGTCAGAGCCTCTTCTAGGGTCAAAGAGTATCATCTTCATTTAGGAGTTGTAGATAAGAAAACAAACTATAATGTGGCTAATTACAATTGGCAGGTTAGGAAATAAATAACATAAAGGTATACATTAGTTTTATAACAAGGGTACTGAAAAGAAAAACAAATATATGTTTTTGATAGAAAAGATTTTATTTTTTATTTTGATTCTTATGTCTGAATGTTTTGCCTGCATGTATAGACGTACACCTGTGTTGTGCAGTGCCTGCAGAAGTCAGAAAAAGGTGTTGGATCCCCTGCAACTGGAGTTACAGGCAGGTGTTAGCCACCATAGGGGTGCTGGGATCTAAACTTGGTCCTCTACAAGAGCAGCCAATACTCTGAACCACTGAGCCATCTCTCCAGTCCCTAATATTTTATGTTATTTAACATTGCCTGACTTTGCTGACCTGAGGTACTCTTAGAAATATATTATAATAAGATGTAGGAATATTTTAAGTCATTGTTGTTTTAATTAATCATTGAATTGGCTCTTGTATGCACAGGATTGCACAACATCTTATTATAATTATGACTTCTGAGACAAATGGACTCCCTTTTCTTTTTTTAAACCGTTGTTTTATAAGATTAGAAAAGGATTATTTCCTGAATTTTTGGTTAACTCATTGGACAAAGTAGTTCCTGAATGACCTTTGTAATTATGTCATCACCAACTGAATTATTGGAAATAAAAAAGTAACATCTTCCTTCAAGCATAATAATACAAATATCTTTTTTTTCTAGCATTAAATATGTTCCTATTCTCCAAAGCCGTTCAGCTGGTGGCATCAGCTACCAAGATACTCCTTCAACCATTCTTGGCATATCTGACAAATCTTTGTGGATTAGTTTACATTCTTGTTTATGGTTAACCATCCAAATATAGTTTATATAAAACCTACAACTGTTTGGTTTCTAGTCTTAAATTCACTTGGAATTACCTCAAAGAATCCTGTAAAGTAAATGTGGACATTAAAGGACTCAAGTAAAGGACCTCTTAGCCCTGAGAGTGTAGAGTAATTGCTATTTGCTCCTTCATTGTCCAAAACATTCAGGACAGAGATAGAGACTTCATAATCCACTACTGGGTGAGAGAACCCATCCCTCTGTCATGTGAGACATGAGGAATGCTTTATTCTCCCTGCTGGTATAGAGGAAGGTCCACTGGTGTATTGTCAATACATGTTTCTTTCTGTTTTTTTTTTTTTTTTAACTATTGGTTCATTCAGCAGCAAGTCCCACCCTCTGACTAATAAGGGGGCAGGAAGGCGGGGAGAGAGGGTAAGTCAGGGGCACGCAGGAGGTAAGTGCCCCAGCCCCAAGCCCACAGAGGGCCAGGACTCAGATGGCAATGTCCAAAGACTGGTGTGAGTGGGAACGAAATTCAGGCAGGGAATGGGACAGGAGCTGCGCCCCGTAGTGGCACTTCGCCGGACTTTGCCAAAGAAATGGCAGCCAGGGGCGGGCTGTCTGTTTAAACAATAACTTTGTGAGTCACCCTAAATAAATCAATCTCTCTAAATGGAAGACCAGTTTCCGTTTTATTCTGCCAGACTGACCAGACCCCACCGGCTAAGGCTTGGGAAATAAATTTCATGAGACAACTGGGCTGGCCTGTATAGCTGGAAACAGGAGCAACAGACTCTGGCAAGTCATTTTCTTCTTACAGGGACAGCATACAATTTACTTGGTGGAGTCTGTGTCCTGCCCAAGGGAGAAGGGTATGACTTGAACCTCAGGATGTCTTAATTATATTTTTTTTGACACAGGGTGTCACTTTGTAGGCCTAGCTAGCCTGGAACTCAGTATGTAGATCACGATGGCCTGGAACCCCCAGAGAGATCTGCCAGCCCCTGCCTTCCAAGTGCTGAGATTAAAGGCATGAGCCACCACACCCAAGTCAATAACAGTTATTCCGATTGAGCTCATGTACTGAAATTTTAACCCATTTCACTCAAGTATTAAATTTTCTAAGTCTACTTTTTACTTTTAAGGTTTGTATCAAACCCTTTATCTTGTGTGGATTTTTTTTTTCAGATTTCCATAATGTAAAACTGGTCAGCCATTAAATTTTATGAGAGCTGATAAGATTTCAGCTACATTAACGGGAAAATAATAGAAGTTAATAGAAAAACAACACCCAGCAACTTAGCATCTTGGAAATTTTTATCTGATTGGAAAGCTCTCTATTTCCTATGTAATAGTAACCTACCCACCGTACATTAGACTTTGGAGATCGAGCAAATAGGGGTCTCCATCAGGAAACGGGGAGATTTACGAATGGACTGCTTTAATAGTTCTTCTTTTTGGATTTGTGGCTCAAGATATTCTTTTAGATTAAGATATCATTGTTATGTATTCAGAATAATACATTGAAATTATAAGCATCACACATTGAGCAAAATGAAAGGGAGAGTGAACCTATTATGTCCTTTCGGTATCATCAGGATGTTTTTGTTTATTTATTCTTATTTTATGTGTAGGAGTGTTATGCTTGCAAGTTCAAGTGCACCCGTGTCATGCAGTGCCAGAGGAGACCAGAAGAGGGTGTCAGAGTCCCTGGAACTGGAGTTACAGATGATTGTTAACCATCATGTGGGTGCTGGGGTTCAAACCTGGGACTTCTGCAAGAGTAGCCAGTGCTTTTAACCACTGAGCCATCTCTCCAGCCCTTTATATGACCTATAGTAGGAATAACTCAGGACACATATATTTGTCCATTCAAGAAAATTCTCTCTGGTTCTCCTAAGCCTTCACAGGATAAGACTAGACATGCATCAAACTGAACAGAGGAGAGACTATTTCAATTACATGAAAGTTGCCTATTATCTCTTCCCATAAGAAGTGGACTATACATAGTTTTTCCTCAGTCTTTGTTTCAAATCTTACCCTGTGGTAAGATTGTCCACTTTTCCTAGGCACCGTCCTCAGCAATTTTCTTTGTTAAGGTGTCCTGTGTCTATCCTCTTTCAGCATCTGAACCAGTTAATGGTACAAAAAGGCCTTCCAAAGGCAGTTCCAAATTGTTCTCTTTTTATCTCTTTAACAGCCTTCATTTCCCTGCTAGAAAGGATGGGTGAGAAATTCGAGTAGAGGAATCTGGATGGGAAGGCCTTGTATCCTACAAGAAAGCAGCACATCATTTCTGAGAAATTGCTTTTTAGTTTTCACTGTGCAAAGGTCTGTGAACCCGTGAAGATTAGGCCTAAATTCCTCTTTAGAATAAGGTCATAGGTATGTTGCAGGAAAGATCAGGCAAGACACTGGGAATGTACGGGAAGCAGGTATTTCATGTAGGAAGCAGGCTGGTCCAATGGGCTCCAGCCTCAAAATCTAAACCCCAAAAGGAAGCAGCACATATCTTTTATTCTTTAGACACTGGCTTATAGTGAGAAGGAAAGTTACATATTGATTGGCTATCAGGAAAGTCCTAAAACCAAGCAAATTATTATAAATTTAGAAAACATGCTAAAAAAAAAAAAATCCCTGCCAGAAAGTCATTGCAGGAGTCTCCATCTGAGACAAACAGAATTGAGGAAATTTCACCAGGACACAGGCCGGTGGTTCTAGCTAACTGTGTCAGTGTTCTAACCACAAACTTGTCAGCTGAACCTCGCTGACAGAGACAAAGAGAGAGAGCAAGGATTAAAATCCCTATTTTCCTTAAATATTCCATCAGGCTGTACATCAGCTAGACTCTGAGTCCAGAATAATCCTGTTTTGAGTACAAATTTAGTTATTATCTTCTTTCCTTTAAGAGTTTGATTTATTTATTTGTTTTGTTTTCCCAGATTAGAGGTGTCATCCAGTGTAATAGTCCCAGTTTATGTAGTCTATGTGTATAGTTTGAAAGTCAAAATAGTGGCATGATCTGCTTCAAATTCATTTTAATCACATTCCCAGCAGTAGCAGCTGGGAGAGGAACGGCCTCTGTATGCCTGTGGAGATGGTTTGCCATCAATAGTAAATATTATACTTTTTCTGCCTTAGGGAATTCTGTGACGTCCACCTGGATATTTTGAGAGGGCCTCAGTCTAAGATGCCTCCCGTCTGGCATTTGTTTTTCTCATAACCCTTTTCCATGCTTGGACAAGTTAAATATCTCTTACACTCCTGTTTAAAAATGGTGGTGACCCCTGCACAATGATAACACAATAGCCTGAGGGCCTCAGTCACTCCCCTCTTTGTAGGACTTACGTTCGTTAGAGCTTAGACTCTAAATGAGGGACCCCTCTAGTCCTCTCTGATGAAGACAGGCAGAGGGGTCTGCCTCTTGGGTCTCAGAGGGGTCTCATTGCCTCTTGGGTTATAGCTGACCTTAGAAGGAAAGGACCAAAATATTGGGTGTCCTCTTTGACTTTTTAAAATATTTATTGTTGTAGCCTTCCAAGCTTTGTCCAACACTCAAGGATAGTTTTACCAGCCTGTAATTTTAAACCTGTGTAATTTTTAGATAAAGCGAAGACTAAACAATCCAAACAGTTTTAAATACATTTTGGGTTTAAGACTCGGTTTCCCCATGTGGTTAAAGTCTGACAAAGTTAGCAAAAGCAGAAATAATTTTCTTAATTAGATATACTTTCTTGACTCTTCTAAGTCCGTTTTGTAAGTTGAACACACCATTCATTATAGCTTTCGGGATCTAATCATTAAAGATATATCATCCTTAAATCTCACATCCATAAACCTTTATTGGCTTTAAGCGCCATGGTTTTCTCCTTATCTTTTATTTTCTATCCTTAGGACAAAATCTTATTTTATGATACAAAAATCCATAACCTCACATTTACAACCTTCTTAAGTCTCTCTCTTATAAACTACTTAACTAGTTCTTTCTTATTTCATCTCCCTAAGCAAGAGCTGACTCCAAACAACATACATAGCACACTATAACAAATTAAAATTTCCTTAGATTTTTTTATTATTATTTTAATTATTGTATTATTACTTTTTTATTTTATGTGTATGCACATGAGTGTATTGCCTGAATGTATGCAAGTGTGCCTGTGTCATGCAATGCCCATGGAGGTCAGAAGAGGGCATCAGATCCTCCAGAACTGGAGTTATAGATGATTGTTAGCCACCATGTGGGTGCTGGGAACTGAACCCAGGTCCTCTGCGAGAGCAGCCAGTGCGTTTAACCACTGAGCGATCCAGCATCCTGTACTTATATTTTTAACTATTAAACTTTTTCCTATTGTCTCAAGCAAACCTTTCCTCTGCTTGGACTTTTACATCTTTTTATTTTCTTGTGGTCTTGTGACCTGAGAACCTGAGAGTTAGAGAATAAGCTTACATTTAGCAAGAGCCTTGGAACTGTATCAAAATGACCTTGAGGGGAGGCTGGAGAGATGGCTCAGTGGTTAAGAGCTCCGACTGCTCTTACGGAGGACCCAAATTCAATTCCCAGCACCCACCTAACAGCTAACAACTGTCTGTAACTCCAGTCCCAAGGGATCCAACACCCTCCTCTGACCTCCACAGGCATTGCGCAACAAGGGTGTACTTACATACAAGCAGGTAATACATTCATACACATAGAATAAAAATAATAAATAAAATATTTTTAAATGACCTTGATGGGAGAGTCTCTTTGTAAACAAGAAAAGGCAGAAGAAAGTACATAGAGAACCAAAAATGCTACGTGTTAACCTTATAATTGTCTAAACTTCAGGGTTTATTTTGTTTTCTGCCTTGCCAGTCAGTAGGTATCAGGAAAAACAAACTTTTATTTATCTTTGTAATTATCTCCCCTGATCTGAATAGGAGTGACTTTCAGGCTGAAAGTCCCTCCCATTTGATGATTTGGGCCTTCAATTCTTGGACTCGTAACTACCCCTATTAGTCTGACTTATGGCTGTCAATATTATCTTAACCTTTAATGGCTGACCTATCTCCAGCCCTCAATCCTTCGTTATGTTTGGCCAGCTGTTAGTTACAAAGTGTAATTTTAGTACCTCTTGTCCAAGAGGTTCATTGTTTGTTTTTTTCCTCTCAATCTCAGACTTTGGTTTTTTTGTGCCTCTTAACTGTGTATCTCTGGGACAGTTCCATGAGCAGCTTCTGGAACACTTAGACCCATCCTTTGTTCTGCTGAAAGGGGGCAAGCAAGAATGGAGACATGGTCCCAGACCAGGCTCACTCCTGACGCACTCGCTCTTTCCTTCCTTCCTTCCTTCTTTGTGTTAGTAAACCCATCCCTGTGTGCAGCCTCTGATGTCTGTGTGGACCCTCAGCCCACTCACCACAGGAACGAAGGTGCCGTTCGTCCGGTGCCAGAGCTCCAGTCTATAGAAACTTTGTGGTCCTGCTCCTGTTCTGCCTTGCATGTATCCCCTTCTGCCCGGGTTCACCGGGCACAGCACAGCCAGAGCCCAGCTAATAGCTGTCTTAGACCAATGGCTTAGCAGAACAGAAGCGGGTCCTCCTAGGAAGGGTAGCTCTCCTCTCTCCATGACCTTGCGCCCAGCCTCACCCCTAGGCCACAGCCTCACCGATAGCCACTGCAGTCGCAGCCTTGCGCGCCCAGGCAGCCTGGCCCCTGTTCCTCCAGCTTCCCCGCCTGGCCACGGCCCCTCTTTTCCACTACCAGCCACATCACATGGGAAAAAACACCTGCGCCTTTTTCAGAACCTTCTTTCCTTTTCCCCATCCTATTTGTTCACATTTATATGTGCCTCCAATCCTTTGCCCATCACCCAGTGCCCTGGATTCACTGTGGAAATGTGTTTCCGTTTCTTTCCCATGAGATTACTCAGGCAGTTCTGGCACTTTGGAGGTGGATCAAGCCCCCTTCCGCCTATCTGAGTGGACTTTAAAACCAAATGACTACTCAGGTGTGATGACATATGCCTTTAATTCTAGCATTTGCGAGACAGAGGCAGGCAGATCTCTGTGAGATCACAGTCTGGTCTCCACGGCATGTTTCCAGGCTAGCTGGGGCTACAGGGATATCCTGTCTCAAAAAGACAACAACAACAACAGAAAAAAAACCACCAAGTTACTGAACTGGTTGAACCCAAGTTCTTACCAGTCCTAATGGACACTTCCCTCAACTGGTTTTTGGGCTTTTTCTGGGTCCCTGTGTACTCCTGGGGTCTTTACTCAGGCACACCAGAAGAGTTAACCACCTCCATATAGATCTAGGACTCCTCTGGTGTCAGGAGAGGTCCTTTCTCCTGGCTTTCCAGGGCTCTTATCCTAGTCACGAGGGAGACAAAAAATGCCGTCTTTGAATCCCAGACGAGTCCCCATTATGTTACAGGCACTACGTACAAAGATGAGACACTGAGGCATTTCTTTCCTCCAGGAAGCATCTCATTCAGGCCAGCACCTGGCGCTGTGAGATGCTAGCTCTCAAAAGTAGATCCTTGGACAAAGAAAGACCCAGCCTTTTATACCCTCTGTTAGTTTCCCTTGACGCTTCAGTTTCTTTGTCTCCATATATAATAACACATATACCCTCACTGGGTGCTTCATGCTTGCAAGGTCATGATAGGCCGAGCTCTGTACATGCACTCAGTCACAGACCACACATTCTCTTTTTCTTTGTTCTGGGGAGCTCCTGTCACAGCAGGACACTCAGGGAAAAATCTGATGTCATCACTATGCAAGCCTTACATAATGTACACAGTGGTCCATCTGTCAGGAACACTGAGGCGGGACCCTGGGGGCTTTCTTAAGGTTACCTGACTGTACAGCGCCACCTAGGAGCTGAACAATGTCCAAGCCCACTACTCTCCAGGCCAGCCCCCCACAGCGGCCTCCCCGAGCACAGGGCCTGCCGTAGGGCTGGCAGAAGTGAATGAATCCAAACTGACTGGCAGTGGCTGTGCTGTCCCAGAACACCTCAGAGGAGCCAGGAACAGACCATGCCCGCCTGTGCCTCTGTTCTCCATGATCTTCTCATCTGGAACTCAGCTGCTCTCTCCCAAAGGCCCGTTATCCATATTGTCTGGTGCCTAAGGACTTTCTTGGTCCCAATGTCCTATGTCCTCTGCTTTCCAGGCTTCTATCCGGGCCCAAAGCCTGCTGGGAGACCTGCCTGATGTCTCCTGCCAGCCTGGCACTGGGCTCTCTGGAGGGACAGTGGCAGTCTTGTCTCACACACGCCATACCAGACACCATGTCCTCCTGGGTAACTCTTTGGCCCTCCCCTGGGCTGAACTTCCTTCTGATTTTGGACTCCAGCCTCACATATCCTCTGTGATGAGGAACTCTAGGTGTCTGATTAATATTTCAATCCATGAATTGAGAAGGAAAGAGAAAGCCCTCTGGAGCAGTTGGGGAGGGGGCTTGTCCTAGCAGCTGAAGGCAAATAGAATGAAAAGAATGGCCTCCCAGAGCAAGAAGAAATACTCCAGCAGATGGCCTGTAGGCATCTATGTCTCAGGCCTCCATCTCTCATCTCAGCTTTCCTGAACTTCCACACACCTCGCCTGGGCCTCCACACACCACCTCCCCTAGATGTCCACACACCACCTCCCCTGGGACTCCATGTCACCACCTCCCCTGGGCCTCCAACTGTCCATACACGCAACAGAATCAGGACTCAACAGCCTTTACTACACAGGTCAGGTCCTTGTATTAACGCTCCCTCCGTTTAGACACACACCCCATAGGTGTCTCTCTAGAGACCCTGTCTAATATCCTTCCCAGGCCCACAGCCCATCGTCCCTGGTTTTTCCAACGCCTGGAGGAGGCACTGTCTTTGCTAAGCTCCTTTCCTGACCAGTCCTGCCCCTGTCTTCTGAGACACCCAGTTCTCAAGGGAATTCAGGTCTGCCTCTGTTCCTGGAGAGCCCAACCTCAGCTAACCAATTGCAGGGATGATCTAGAGAGCAGGCACTAAGGCAGAATGGTGGAGACGGTGTTGGGGAGCAGCCACCCACCAAGGTGAAGCAACCGAGTTATTGCTCAGCCCTCATGAATGATCTGCTCACTGATGAATTCAAAGTCTGATTAGACTATTAGAATTTGATTGCACTGTGGGAGGTGGGCCCTAGTGTGAGGAAGGAGGTCACAGAGTCTTCCAATGAGAAAGGGAGGGGACCAAAGGGAACGGGCAGGATCCGCAGCACTACAAAGTATGGCGGAGAGCAGACAAGGGCACACTACTGGTGCGTTGTGGAAACGGCAGATGTGGGTGTCTTTGGCGGCTGCTGGGGCACAAGGTCCATTAGAAGAGGACTTGGCAGGAAGACACGGACCCCACAGGAACAGCGGCAGTCTCAAAGAAAGATGAATCCTATTAGGCACAGCTCCTCTGCCCAGGTCAGAGCCTGACAGAAAAGAGGAGTCTGGCACTTGGGGTGTGACTAAAGACTCCGTGTCTGAAGCCCCAGGGCCCCCAGAAGTGGCCAAGCGCCATTGCTGGAAGACCAGAGTCTGCTGGCTGTCTGATGTGGATGCAGAGGCCTCAAAGAGGGGAAACCTTCCTAAAGAATGTTCCGGAGTCTGACCAGCACCTCCCTGTGGCCACCAGACCCATGCACAGGCTCAGGTCACCATCTCGCAGCTGTGAAAGCTCTGTGTGCAACCGCCCAGGAGACACACTAGGTTACACACATAGATATGAGGTCTGGAGATGGAGCCAGCAGGAACCAGGAAGGTCGGCCAGAAGCAATCCTGGAGTTCTGGGTGAAGGAAGCACAATATAAAATTGGGCTTGTAAGTATGTACAGACACCGTCCCGGGACTTCTGACGCCTCTAATGGTCTTGGCATCTTGGAAAAATTGCAAGGTGGGAATCACTGTGGCAGCTGCAGAGGAAGGAAGGGAGAGGAAGGAAGGCCAAGACAGGACTGAGAGACCACCTGCGGTATGTGCTCCTCAGGAGCCCAGAAGATTCTGGTGACCAGGCACCAGCAGCTTGAGGTTGATGGCAGCTCAGCTCTGTGAGGAGAGCTGACAGTAGCAGACACGGTTCCCTGGTGACTGTGGGGAGACAGAATACCAGCACAGCCGGCACTCAGCCATCAGAAACAGCCTCGTAATTATCAATTACTGTAATGGGCAGCAAGGTCGGAAGGCGGCCTCATTAAACCCGAAAACTTTCAAGCTTCCAAACGCATTGGCAAGAGATCGAAAAGGCAACCCACAGATAGGAGAAAACATCCACAGTTCATGTCCTGATCAAGGACTGGCTCCCCGGCATACAGAAGACTCTCAGAATCCAATTTATCAAATGATTTAAATAGACACAAGACTTCTACAGATGTGGTACCAAGCAAGGGCATGGAAAGGCATGGACGTCTTTAATTATTAGGAAAATGCAAGTGATGCCACAACAGACTAGTGCATGCCTAGCAGAATCGTCTTTGTGAAAGAGGCTGACTGTGTTGAGGATTTCCATCACTTACAAATACCCGAGAGAAAAGACTTAAGGAAGAAAAACTGTGGGTTCCTGGTTCCATAGGTTTCTTCTCCTGGTCATCTGGCTGTGCGGTTTGTGGGCTGTGGGGCAGCAGAACATCATGCCACAAGGGCTTAGTGGAGCAGAACTGCTCATCTCATCACAGCCAGGAAGCGGAGAAGAGCCACAGGAAGACACCAGGGACAAGACAGTCACTTCAAAGATACGTGCCCGTGACCTCCTTCCTCAGATGAGGTTCCAACCTTCCACGGTCCCATCACTTCCCATCATCTATAAGACTTAGAATCCATCAGTGGAATAAACCATTTATGAGGTCAGAGCCCTCAGGACATGCCCTCAGAAACACACCCAGTGTAAGGTCAGGGTTTAAGAGACCCAGCAAACAGAAGGGACCAGAGACTCCCACTGGGAGCTAATAGAACCCGGTTTATTAAGAGAAGGCCAGATGGAACTAGCTTCTCCATACTCAAGAGTGGAGAAATGCTAACCCCCCCTGGGGGGCTAGCCTCCCCAAAGAGGTGGGGGAGAATAGCCCCCTCATCTTGGGGCCAAGGGCTCTGGGGAACCAGGCTGGGGGGGACCTGCTCAGGGCGTTGCGAACAGCTAACTCCCTGGGCAAGTGAGCCGTTAGCCCCGCCTAGCTGGTCAGTAGGCTGGAATTCAAGAAGTTGTAAAAGTCAGTCCACTTTTTTCAGGTATTGTGAATTCTGGTTGTTTGGTTGAAGTTGCCAAGGTGTCTGCTGAGAGGAGGGAGGGTCCTTCAGTCACATCTTACACCCAGGAGTGTGCTTTATTGATCTTCTGGGTGCTTCTCCATCACACTGACAATTTCAGGGACAGTGTAGGGTTTAGACACACCACAGGGAAGTCCTGCCAGCCAAGCCCCCAAGCTCTTTGAGAAACAGCAAGATTGCTTCAAAAGATATGAACTGTACAGATCACCATGTGACCAGCCCCTCCTCACCCAGGCATTTTCCTAAGGAAAGTAAATATATAAAAACCTGCCAGGATTTAAATACAGACGTTCGCAGCAGCTTTGTTTAGAATATCAATAGGCAGAGCACGGGGCTGTGAATGGAGCTCAGCTGGTAGAGTGCTAGCCTTCCATGCACAAAACTCTGGAACTGACCCCCAGCTAGGTGTACTGGTACATGCTTGTAATTCCATCTCCCAGAGCTGGAGGCAGGGGCATTAGGAAGTTCAAGGTCATCTTTAGCCAGCAAGTTCAAAGACAGCCTGGGCTACCTGAGACCCTGCTCAAAGTAATTAAATAAGTAAATAATTGGGAACAACTCTGTGCCCACCACGGGGAGAATTGAACTAACAGATTATAATGCGTCCCCACGATCAGTTGCTACTCAGTCAATAAAAAGCAAACTGTTATGGGGCATGGAGGTGCACACCTTTAATCCCAGCCCTCTGGAGGCAGAAGCAAGCGAATCTCTTGAGTTGAAGGTCAGCCTGGTCTATGTAGAGATTTCCAGGCTCACCAGGGATAACAGTGAGACCTTGTCTCAAATTTAAAAAATAAATAAATAAATAAATAAAAACAGTCAGGCTGAACCAAAGAAACCAGACAAAAGAGGACACGCCCAGAACTCTGATTACATAAAATTCTAAAAATGAAAATTACCGTAGAGAAACCGAACGATCTGTGGCTGCTTGGGAGAAAAACTGGGAAGGGAGGGCAGAAAAAGAACCAGCGGCTCTGAGAGCTGCAGTGGACGGCTGTCATCTCGAGGTCCTCTGGGACCGGGATCCTAGGACTGAGCAGAGTATCCACCTGTCTCTGTGTCTTTCCAGCCTGTCCTCTCCGACTATCAGAGGAGCCAGGCAGGATTTGCTGATGGCAGGGATGAGAAAACTTTTTTCCACCCAGGTCTGTGAGAAAGTTAATCCAGCTGCCAGGCCAGACAATTCTGGATAATGGATGGCTGCTCTTTAATGCTGTCGGGGAGACGCGCCCCTCTTTAATCTGCTGCAGTGTCATTAGGAGAGAAAATGTTTGCTCCCCGAGCTCCTGCGGCCTTTAGAAACTGCAAGTTCACCACTAACAGCAAGGGCAGCTCCGGCCTTAACCCTCCCCTGCCCAGTCCAGGTCAGGGCCCTGTGAAGGTGGTTCTATGGGGCATTCTATGGAGCCCTGGCTCCTATTCTGAGGTACTTCCTGGCCTGGAGAGTCTTTGAATGTAAGGGAAGCAGGCAGGAGAGAGAAGAGGGATCCTGGGGTCTGAGTCCAGCTGCTTGTAGACAGAGTGCCCAGATCTTCCCATTCCAGTGTGGGTTAAAGAATAGAACATGGAGGCTAGGCTGGGGCTGGTGACCCCCTTAACCTCTCTGTTCAGGGTTCCTCAAGGCATGTCTGGAGGCCACCCAGCCCCAAGGTGCCAGAGTCTGTGCTTCTTACCAAGAGACCATGGTGTCTTCCACGAGACAGGTGGCCTGTCCTGACCCCCAGGTTCCTGCATCCAAGCCTGTTCCCTGTTGGACCTCGTGTGGCCAGTCAGGCGGAGTAGAGCAGATGACCCAGATGAACTGACAGGGGAGGAGGTTCCTGATACTCACGACCCCGGGTGCCAGGCCACATGCCAGTCCCTCAACCACACTGTGGGGCTTGGTGTCATCCCAGTTCTCAGATGACACCACTGGGGTTCCGAGGAGAACAGGAGCTTGTCCAGATTGAACCTAAATCTATCCCGTTCCAAAGCCCAGTCTAATCCATGTGGATGACAGAGTGTGAGGGTGTGTGGCCTGCCATAGCCCTGGCCGTCTTCTTCCTCTGCATCCGGCCTCCCTCTATGCCATCTCCCCGCCTCTATCCAAACCTGCCAGCCCCAGACGGCCTCCCTTAGGAAACCCTCCCTGATGCTGACAGCCCCCAAGAGCTCCAGACCAGCATCCCTCCGTTCGACTTCCCTTGGGCAGGAGTGTCTCCAGAGACCCAGACATAGAGAAACGTATCTCATGGCCTCAAGCTTTGTGCTCTAATAGATGGGGCTCAGCAGCTACATCATGCAGAGAGCATCAGAGGGAGAGGGGCACTTAGGAGGCCCTGAACAAGACAGGAATGAGGCTCCAGGGCCCCAGGTATTAAGGGGCCTGCACTCGGGACAGGGCAGATGCAGCCTATACCTCAGTGGACAGTTAGCCATCTCTTGTCTCGCCATCCGCGGCTTCACTGTAATACTCCAAGACCCTTGCTGAACACTTGCCTGTTCCCTGTCTCTAAATTATCCAGGGGGTCTGTCTGTAGCCACAGGAGGTTGAAGAATCGATCTGTCTTTGGGCTCTTGGTCTACTCTTCTAACCCCCTGGCCCGGGTTTCTCCCAGCTCTTCCCCAGAGAGGTGGCAGGAAGTGAGGACAGCCTGGCCTGGGGTCACTTGGGTAACCTCTTCTGCAGGGATGAGTGTGTGTTCATGTATGTGCCAGTGATACAAGACACACCTGGTTTCCAGGCCTGGGATTTAGCTCTGATGGAGAGGTTTCCAGTTTGCTGATGGAGGTTAATAATGAATGTTGGTGTAGGTGTGTGACTCTGGGTGTGTGACAGTCCCACTCTAAGCTGTCAAGCTGAATGTTAGGAGAAAGAGGGAAGAGAAAGAGAAAACTTGGGAGACAAAGGGAGAATTAAATCCTAAATGCCCCAGCCAGAAGCCCCCCAAAAGCTGACTCTGATGCTCTAATCACAGATGGGAAATTGAGGCTCTGAGGGTACTCAGGAGATCCACACTAGGTAGAGATACAATGCATCATTGCAGGACTCAGAAAGGACCTGAAGGAGGGCCTGTGACAGTGTGGACAGGGCCAGGCACTGAGGCTGGTCCCCAGTTGGGGACCTCCCTCCCTCAGGCAGGGCTGATCCAGGCTGTCTGTGGTGGAAGAGCACCTCAGCCAGGAGGGCTGGGGGCAGCCTGGTGAGGCTCTTCAGGATGAGAATGACAGGACTTGATGGTCACTACCTCTAATGCAGTCCTCAGGTTCCTGAAGGCCAAGGCTGAGCAGAGTCTCTGAAGTCCTCAGCCAGCGACTCTACTGTGTTATTCCAGACACACTGTTATCTTTCCAACTCTGTTTCCCTGCGATCACCTTCCATCTCTGTTTCTGGCAGACTCAATGATTTAGACATGGGCAGAGTAGGCCGTGACTTGGGCATGAGGGAGGTTTGCCTAGGAGGTCAATGACTGACCAGTGTGGGCAGTCTCACCTGGACCCCAGTCCCTGGTCCTGACTGCACTGTGTAACCCTAGGGAGGTCACAGAATGAGCCTCTGTCTAAGCAGAGAGGGAGGCACTGTCCTGCCAATCCTGTGGGGGCTGAGGTTTGGGGTTCTGAAGGGACAGTCTTGGGTACCACCAGCCCACATATGATCTTGGGCAAATCTCTCTGCCACTCAGAGGACATACTGTCCTCTGGGAGCCCCACACTGACTTGGAGACATTAGGTGCCACAAAGACCCATTTCATTTCCAGAAAACAGAAGTCACTGCCATCCAACGAATCCAGATTATAATGTTATACTGTTAGATATTTAAAGTTATGATTTGAGCTGCTGACTTGAGTTTCATACACACACACACACACACACACACACACACACAAATCATTCTGTGAATTTTGGCTTGCAATAAGTTAGAATTTCCAGTAATTTCTGAAATGACCCTAAACATTCATCTGCTGCTGTGTACTATGCATTTTTGTGAAGCCATGTTCTCCACACTGATGGTTATAAAACCCAAATAGCAATCACTCTGTTGAAGATGCGCTATATCCCACAGCATCAAATGTTCAGCCAAGGCTGAATTTTTTAGGTAAAAATAAATGAGCACATCCATCTTATTAGTATGCAAATTTGCATCTGTCTTTTAATAAAAGGTAAAATGACATACATACCAAAAAATTGTTTTAACATAAATTTCCTTATGATTTGTTATCAGTAACTGTTTGATTTGTATACCTGTTTAATAGACCTACATACCCAGGGTGGTGCAAACACTTCTTGGATGGAAAGGAGTCACAGGTGGAAAAGGTTTAGAAAGTGCTAGGCTGGGGGCTGACAAGATGGCTCTGAAGGAGGAAGGGAGGCAGCTAAGTCACGGCACAAACTGATGGCCTAAGTTCCAGCTCCAGAACACACACAAAGATAAAAGGAGAGAAACTCTACAAAACTGTCCTCTAACCTCCACGTGCACATGGTGGCATGCACACATGCCCCCGTCATACATGTACAGTATAATAAATTACAGACACGTATTTCATAATGATGGGCAGCTAAGTGGTCTTCCTCTTCAGACTCCTGGTGTGACTCGCTTCCTCACTTACCTTCTAAATGGAACGCTCAGGTTGATGAAGAACCTATAGATCGTGCTCTGTGACCGGGGATGAAAACAAGCTCCGATGTCAGATGGGTTGAATTGGAATGCTGGACTCAGCACTTACCGGTTACATCCGACTGGCCCACTTTCTCCTTCTCCCCCTGCTTTGGCTGTTCCCTCTGCCAGTCTCAAGTGAAGTGTCTAATGAAATCAGATGGGGGCTTGGTGAGGACCAAGCCAAAAATATGCAACTGGAGCTTAGCATCACGGCATACAGACAATGCTCTTAAAAATGACTTATGGCTGTTCCTATCTCTAGATCTGTCTGTGCAGCGTGGGGGTTCATGGATTCTATCAGTAGTCTCTATAATTAAGCTAGTGGCTTTATTCAGATTATTAGACTTTTTATTGCAAGAATGTATTTTATAGTACTTGGTCAATTATTTAAAATAAAACCAAGTAAAGATATTGGGCTAAGTGGTGTTTATGTTCCATAACTGTACCATTATAAGCTGTAATTAAGCCAATGTCTGTGATTTATGCTGTTCCCAAGTGGGAAAAGAGTCAGACACAAGACTAAAGGCGGAGGGGCCTTGATCAGATCACAGAGTGTGTGAATTGTCAAGAATGAGCTCCTGAGCCAGGCATGGTGGCCCATGCCTTTAATCCCAGCACTCAGAAGGCAGAGGCAGGTGGATCCTTGTGAGGCTGAGGCCAGCCTGGTCTACATAGTGAGTTCCAGGGCAGCTGGGGCTACAGGGAGACAAAAAAACAAACAAACAAAGCTCCTGACCATGCCCACATCCTCGGTTTCGGCATTGCCCAGTCCACTTCCCTGCTGAGCACACCCAGAACCATGACAGGCACACTTGCCACTGTCCCCTCACAGACCCCAGTGCTCACCTCAGGGATATCTCTGCCAAATCCCTTGCCAGACATGGACAGTAACATAGAATCCTTCTCACTTCAAGTGACAACAAATTCCATACAGTTTAAACAAAGTGTTACAATGAAATTAGTTGGCACATCTACCTGAAAAAATACAAGAATCTGCAGCTGCAGGTATAGCAGGATCTAGGCACTTAAATGACATCACCCAGGACTGCAATGTCTTCTGCTCTGTCATTCTAGGGAGGAAATAGGTGTAACCAGCGTTGGGCTCTGTCACACTTACTGAGCATCTCTCTTCTCTGGCAGTGCTATAAAAGTCTCTGGTAGGACTCAGCAGCCTGGTATGGGTCTTCTGACAAAGGCAGAAACCCTTACCGTGGGTAGTTAATAGAATGTCCAAGTTAATGAAGTTAATAGAAGGTCCAAGAGCTGGGCGCCAGTTAGTTCCACCTGGACAGACTGACAGTACTGGAGAGCTCTGTTTGTTGGTGTTTTTTGTTTGTTGCCTGTGAGTTGCATGCATGTGTGTGCACATGTATGCATGGGTGTGTGAGCCTGTACATGCATGTGATGAGGCCAGAAGTTTGACACTGGGTATCTACCTCTTTTGCTCTCCAGTTTATTATGTAAGACAAGGTCTCTCATTGAGCCTGAAGCTCACAGATTGGCGAGGCTGGCTGGCCAGTCCCCAGGATCCTCTTGTCTCTACTCCCAATGCTAAGATTCCAAGCACACTGCTAACACACATGGTCTTTTATGTGGGTGATGAAGATTCAAACTCACGTCCTCATACTTACGAAGCAAAAGCTTTATCCACTGAGCCATCTCACCACTTCTAAGGGTAGGGGGCTTTTTTTGTCCCAAAGGAAAACTGTAGAATAATCTTCCCAGAGAAGCAAACAACAGAAGATGCCCACCGCACGCTGTCTCCTCTCTTCCCGGCCTGTGGGTAATGTTTTACATCTGAGCTTCAGAAACACGGCTTAGAGTCCTGAGCCCTGAGCTACATCACAGACATGTCCACCAAGCGCTCATGAATTTGAATACTTGGTCCCTAATTAGTGGTCCTGTTTGGGGAAGTTATGGAAACTTTAGGAAGTGGAGCCTTGTTGGAGGAAGTACGTCACCAGGGGCAGGCTTTGAGAGTTTATAGTTTTGTCCCACTTCCTGTTCTTCCTCTCTGCTTCCTGGGTGAGGCTGGAAAATGTGACTCCAGCTTCCTGCTCCTTCCCCATCATGGTGGACTCTGTCCCTCTGGAACCGTAAGCCAAATAAACCTTTTCTTCCATCAGTTGTTTCGGCCTTGGTATTTCATCACAGCAGAGGAAGAGTAACTAATACAACCTTCTGACCTTTTTCCATTTATTTCCCATCTCTTTCTGTTCAGAGTTGAGATGAATTGAGTTCTGTCAGAGAGAAGCAGAGTGGGACACTAACACGATAAGGACAGATTTTATTCAGAAACCATCACAATAAGTGAAAGAGACTTGCACATAGAATGGAGTTCAATTCTAAATAGAGAAAGCCAGTGGGGATTCACAGCTGGAGGAGCAGCACGAAAGCATCAGTGAATGGGAAATCGCTGAGAGGGGATATCAGCTCCGGGGGATTCCTATCAAATGGACTTATGAGGACTTTGAGTGATGGTGGACCACAGTGACCTACTGTGAGAGATGGAGGGTTCTCTCCAAACTGACTTGGCAATGTTCCCATTTGCCAGAGGTGGACAGAGAAGCCCCAGGTCAAGGTATAGCTGAGAAGAAGGCCCAGAGGCCTCTGGATACAGGGGGATTTGCTCAAAGAGAAAGTCTTTGTCGGTACAGCCTGGGTACCAAACAACAAAACCAATCTACAAGCTTCCCAACATCCCTGTAAAATAGGTACTTTCATCTACCTGTTAGCAACGAGGAAGTCAAGGCCCAGAGAGGTTAAGTACCTTGTTCATGTGGTAGGGGCTAGGGTTCAAATCTAGACAATTGGTTTTTGAAGGACGTACCTGCAACCACCTCTCCTCCCTCTAAACACATCAGCACACATGATCCATTGCAAGCTTGCCTACAATGCCATGTGTGGGTGTTTACTGAACATCTGTCTCCTCCGCTGGACTTCAAAGCAGAGTGGGGCATGATGAGAGCCTGTGCACTGACTCTTCAGCCCCTAACGCAAAGGGAAGAAATTTGGCTTCCTGAATTCTATGAAGAATTCTACTCTAAGGAGAATTTTGATATTTTTTGGCAATTTCAACCCTTTGACATTGGGACAGCTGAAATAAACACATTTTTTAAACTTTTATAGGAACTAGAGAGATGGCTCAGTGGTTAAGAGCACTGGCTGCTCTTGCAGAGGACCCAGGTTCAATTCCCAGCACCCACATGGTGGCTAACAACCATCCGTAACTCCAGTTCCAATCTGATGCTCTCTTCTGACCTCCACAGGCATTGCACAACATTGGTGCACTTACACATTGACGCAATACGCTCATAAGATAAAAATAATAAAACATTTTTAAAATTTTTATACTGTTTTTAGTTGGTTTATGATTCTGTGTTGGACTGCATTCATAACCACCTGCAACCCACTGGCTATGGATTAGACATGTTTGTGGAAAACTAGCCCCGTTTCTCCATTCCTCTCTTCCTTGTCTACTTTCTTGCTTGCCTTCTTCTTCCTACTCCCCTTCCAGCCAATCAGAGGATGCTGTGGAATGTTTCCTTTGCATGGGGCTCAGAGGCCAAGGGGTCCTGTGTAGCAGGCTCTCTTGAGCTAGTTACTCACCTTATCCTATTAGACAGCTATGGATTTTCTCAGGGAATAAAAGAGCCACAGCTCTATCTGGGAATGTCTGGGAGCTGAGGGTGGATGTGGGAAGGAAGGCCCAGCTCTGAATCAAGAGGGCTAAGATACTGAGTATTCTTCCTGCGGAGGGAGGAAGTGAAGCCAGACCCCAATAATCACGGATGCCTGTCATTGGTACCCTAGCACAATCTGCCACCCAAGCACTGGGACTGAAGGCGTGTGCCACTATGCCCAACAAGACTTCTTTGAGACAGGGTCTTATGAGCCCAGGCTAACCTGGAGCTTGATAAGGAACTAAGGATGACCTTAAACTTCTGATCTTCCTACTTCTATCTTCTGAGTACTAAGATTACATCACTTGGTTCTCTTCGATGCTGGGGAGCCAACACAGAGCCTCACACATATTAGGCAAGCACCCTTCCAACTAGGCTACATCTCCAGCCCAAGGCTTTGTTACAGACCGAGCATAGTCGTCTTTCTAGGAGTTGTGGGAGAAAACTCTCACATGCATCTGTCATCGGCCTCCCTGGAGTATGTGGGGGAGGCCCAAGAAGAAATGTTGAAAATTTAATGGCAGAATTTTTCTAAATTCAATGCAACTGACCTCACAGATCAAAAAAGCTCAACAAAACTGAGCATGAGAGTCACAAGGCCGTTAACGGCTCTTTTGATTGTTTAAAAAATTGGAAAATTGATTCTAAAATTCATACAGAAACACAAAGGACCCACAACAGTCAAAACAACTTTGAAAAAGAACAAAGAAGGGGGCATGCTGAGATTCCAAGACTTAAGATGTACAGTAATTAAGATGGTGTGTGGGGGTGTCCAGGGAACATCATAACGAATGCAGAAAAAAGTCACACATATCTGGACAATTGATTTTTTAACATTTTATTATGTGTATGAGTGTACCTCCTGCATATAAGCTCACCCTTGTTGTGCAATGCCTGTAGAGGTCAGAAGAGGGTGCTGGATCCCTTGGAACTGGAGTTAGAAGCGTTGTTAAACACCAAGTGAGTGCTAGGAATCAAACCCAGGTCCTCTGCAAGAGCAGTCAGTGCTCTTAACCTCTGAGCCATCTCTCCAACCCACAACTGATTTTTAAAATTTGCTTCTTTTTATTTTGTGTGTGTGAATGTTTTGCCTGAATGTGTGCAATGCCCCACATGTGTGCAATACCTTCAGAGGCCAGAAGAGGTATTATATAACCATCATAATCACTGTCGAAATCACCATCATCATCATCACCATAATCATTACCATCATCACCATCACTACCATCACTATCACCGGCATTATCAACATCATCATTATCAACACTATCACCACCGTCATCATCACAATCATTACCATTACCACCATCATCATCATCACCATCATCATTATCACCATTACTACCATCATCACCATCATCACCATTACTACCATCATCATCATTATCACCATCACTATCATCATCACCATCATCACCATTACTACCATCATCACTTTTATCACCATCACCATCACCTTCATCACCATCACCTCCATCATGACCACCACCATCATCATCCCATCATCCCTATCACCACCATCACCATCATCACCATCATCATCATCATCATCATCAGATGCAGAGAAGGAAACAGGCTAGAGCAGTGACGTGACCAACCCATGACCACAAGTCATTGAGTGGCCAGCTCAGGACTTGAGCCTGGTCTATCAGAGAACACACCCTCCTTGCTGACATCACTCTGATGACCACTTGGGATCCCAGTGAGCTTTTGAGCAGCCCAGTCTTCTACAGGCCCAGGGCACTAGAGAGACTGAGAAGGGCAGGCAGTGTCCCCTTTCCCAGGAGCAGACTCCACCACGGGACTTTCCAATGTGACTTGGAAGCCGTGTCCCCAAGTCCGGTCCTCACCTGAGAAATGAAGACAATGATCCGCCCCCTGGAGGGTCAGCCAGGGTCCAGGAAGACAATGTGGGACAGTGATCAAGCACAAGGCACTGGGCCCCACAGATGGGGTTCAAATCCTACTTTTTGCACTCATGAGCTGTGTAACCTCAGGCAAGTCGGTTAACCTCGAAAGTTCCTCATCTATGAAGTGGGAGGTACATAACAGCAGGTGTTTAGAGAGATCTCATAGAGGTGATGTAATGTCCTAGTCCATTTTAAGATGCTAACAATGCCTGAGGCTAGGTCATCCATAAAAAACTGTATTTAGCTCATGTTTCTGGAGGTTGGAAATCCAACACTGAGCACCAGGGGCTTCCTGCTATGTCATAACACTAAAATAACAGAAGATAACCGAGCATGTCCAGATAAGACAAAACACGAGTCAGCCTTACCTTATACCATGGTAGCTGAACCAGTCCCATGAGCCCTGTAGCAGCCTCTCTTCATGACCTGACTGCCCTGAGAGATCCTACCATCTCTACACTGGGAACCAAATTTAAACATGAGTTTGGGGGAGGACAATTCACGTTCAGACCACAGCAAGTTAGCTCAGAGGCTCAGAGGCTCTCCAGCAGAACTTCCTGTAAGATCATATTCTGTGAGCAGGATCCATCTGACAATGATGTAGTGGTGATGATGATGATTGCGGTGAACGCCTCCGGCCAGCAGAGGAAGAAAGCACGCGATCACGAGGAGTCTTCCAGCATCACACTTTATTGGAGAGCTCTTGATTAACAGATGGGCGATGAAGACTGGGGGGCAAGGGGCGAGGCTGTGCTGCGGCTTTTATAGTTTGAAGGGCAACATAGTACCTCAGGATTGGCTGCAATTCGCACGCCCTAAGCAAAATGCCACGGGATTGGCTAGGGACAATTCAAACCCACACGCATGCGCACTCTCGGGATAGGGTTCCGCCAAGCATGGCCAAATATAGAGTTGTTTACCTCATGCTGCTGCGGAAGCCGGCGCCATCTTGTAATGGCGTTTGACCGCTCCCTGCAGATGATGAAGGTGGTGACAATTGTTTTAGCTTGCTTTCTGTTGCTGTGGTAAAACTATGACCAAAAGCAACTTGGGGAGGAAAGAATTTGATTTGCAGCTCAGGGTCCATCACAGAGGGAAGCCAAGGCAGGAACTCAAGGCAGGGACCTAGAGGAAGGGGCTGAAGCTGCAACCATAGAGGAATGCTGCTTACTGACTTGTTCCCCGGCTTTCTCAGCTACTTTTCTTACACAGCCCAGGCCTATATGTCCAGGGATGGCACTACCCACAGTGACTGGACCTTCCTGCATCAGTCAGCAACCGAGAAAATGCCCCACAGACATGCCCACAAGTTAATATGATGCAGTTGTTCAACTGGGGTCCTCTCTTCCCAGACTCTAGTTATTTTGACAAAAACGAATCAGCACATGATGACAGTGGTGGTGATAATGAAGATGGTGAGAGGGGTGATGGTGATGATGATGATGGTGGTGGTGGTGATAATGTTGATGAAGGTAATAAAGATGATGGTGAGTGTGATGATGGTGATGGTGATGGTAATGATGGTGATGGTGATGGTGGTGATGGTGATGATGGTGATGGTGGTGATGATGATGATGATGGTGATGGTGATGATGATGGTGATGATGGTGATGGTGATGATGATGGTGATGGTGGTGATGATGATGATGGTGGTGATGATGGTGATGATGATGGTGATGGTGATAATGATGAAGGTAATAAAGATGATGGTGAGTGTGATGATGGTGATGGTGATGGTGGTGATGGTGATGGTGGTGATGGTGGTGATGATGATGATGATGGTGATGGTGATGATGATGGTGATGGTGATGATGATGGTGATGGTGATGATGGTGATGATTGTGGTGATGATGATGATGATGATGGTGATGATGGTGATGGTGGTGATGATGATGATGGTGATGATGGTGATGGTGATGATGATGGTGATGGTGATGATGATGGTGATGATGATGGTGATGGTGGTGGTGGTGGTGACAATGTTGATGAAGGTGATAAAGATGATAGTGAGTGTGGTGTGGTAGGAGACGATAATGATGATGATTGTCGTGGTGATGTGATGATGGTAATGATGGTGATGGTGATGATGATGGTGATTATGATGATAGCGATGTGGTGATGGTAGAGATGGTGATGGTGGTAGTGGTAATGGTAGTGAGTACATGGTGATTAATGACACATGATACTTTGGGGCTGGAGAGATGGCTAAGTGGTTAAGAGCACTGACTACTCTCTCAGAGGACCCAGGTTCAGTTCCCAGCACCCACATGGTATCTAACAACTGTCTGTTAACTCCAGTTCCAGAACATACAACACCTTCTTCTGGCCTCCACAGGCACCCTACAACACATATGCATTTACATACATGAAGACAAAACAGCCATACACATAAAATATAAATAAATAAATAAAATGTTTAAAGGGCACAGTATACCTTGAGGCAGTTGATTTTGGCGAGCATATCACTCCATGGTGACTGTCACTGTCCCTCCCTCCCCTTCCTCTCTGGCCTCCTCCCCACAAGGGACCATGGAGGATCCCACTCCAAGTCATAGAACATGGACCCGCTTTCAGTCTAACCTGCTGTCCAGGCATGGCATGATCTTGTCCTGTCTCATTTCTCAAATGGGAAAACTCAGGCTCAGAGGGAGCAAGAAATTTCTCGACAGCTGCACTGTAAATCAGTGATGAAAGAGAGACTAGAACTGGACCAGAGCTCAGGCCTCCCGCTCTAGCACTGGCTTTCCCCTGTTCTAGGGTTTGGAGAAAGAAGGATTTCTAGCACAACCAAGTCCAACCTTGGCCATGCCTGGTCCCAGATGAGAGGACAGGCAGGAGAGTGTTTCCTTCCCTGTACCCCAAGAAGGTATGAGTCAGAATATAAACCAACCACACACTTGTGCCTTTCTGCCCACACCTCCTCTTCCCAGCTCCTGCAGGTCGGGCTGCGGCATCCCAGCCACAGCTGATTTGGGCTCATGCCATAGAGGTCTGAACCCCACAGTAGGTCTGCTGTGTTGTTTTGAAGCCTGAGGAGAGACCAAGCAATAAAGGGTTTGGGAGTCCAGTGCTAGACACTGTTCCTGGGGAGACATGAACAAGGTCCAACTTGCTGAACCAATGGGTTTACTTGGGTTACTTGCAGGAGTGTGAGTGAGGGGTTACTTCACGAGCATGGATGGCTCAAAGGCAGCTGCATCACCAAACCCCGACACCATCGTGGGGATGACTCACGAGAGCCAGAACCCAAGAGCTCTCTGCACAGCTGGGAGGCAGCTCAACGGAGTGGAGAGTCTTCTCTCCCTGGCAATCCTTACTGTTCATATAGCTGTGGGAGAGACTGGCTCTGTCAATCTCAGGGACTTCCTGAGACCTGTGAGCCATTTACTTCCGGACTCTGAAGGAGCCTCCCTCCAGGATGGAATGTTTCAGTTCTGAGGAAAGTGCTGAGAGAGAGAGAAAAAGAGAGTGTATGTGCGTGTTTAGAGTCACTTCAAAGACATGCCACCAATGACCTCACTTCCTTCCACAAGGCCACACCTCCCCACAGCACCAGAAGCTGGGAACCAAGGTCTCCACAATGAGCCTTTGAGAGACACTGGAGATGCAAACCACAGCAGCTCCCGGTCCCCACTGGGGTCAGTGGGAGTGCCCTGTGGGAGAGAATAGAACTCTGCAGACCTGAGTCCCTGTAGGTGCACCAGACCTGAGCTTACATGGTCAGCACTGAGATCCATGGGTGAAGAGACCCCTCCCTGAGGCCCAGGAACATTGAGGGAGATGGAGGCCCATCTCCACATAGGCGGGCCATGAACAGAGCTGCCAGAGCCCCTCAGTCTTACATTTCCCTTCCTCTATGGTAAAGGACAGGGACCTAGTCAGCCTCCTGGCCTACAGCATCCCTCCCTAACTCTCCCTGTAACTTGGTCCTTGATCCTGCAGTCATCTTGATCCTACAGAAACTTGGCTAATTTCTTGGGCCCTTGAACTGCCCAATGCGGAGGTGGGGAGGGGAGCCGCTTCCGCTCCATCACCCACCCTAATGCATCGTCTGACACTTTCAATTTATTTTTCAATTCCTTCACCATCAGAAATGACGATTAAATTCCCAGTGTAAATGCTGCTTTACCAAACTGAATTAATCACAGCGAGGAGGGGCGGGCTCCATAGCTCAATTGAGGTGCAAGCAACAACCCCATGTCTTCACAGGTAGAGGGGCAGACTCAAGGTTCTTCCTGGGTAGCCCACTCAGAACCTCACTGAAGGTCAGTTGAGCTGGCCCACAGCCCTTTGCCTCTCTCCTGTCTGGTGTCTGACAGGGAGCCTGGGGTCACTGCTCACTAGGGCAGAGTCAGGGACACAGGTCTGGCTTCTTTTGACTCATATTGCCCTGACACACACAATATATACAGTTTAATCCAGAGTTTGGCATTTGAGGGGTCACATGTGGGGCTGAGGTTCCTGCAGCTTTCGAGGCTAGGACACTTGATCATCTCAGAACCTGATGGACAGATCCTGGCGGCCTCCCTCCTCCCCCCTTGCCCATCCAGTCACCCCCAGCAGCCCCTGACCCCCACAGCCTCTCAGTGCCCTGCCCATGCCCACACCTGCCACCCAGGCCTCACCCACAGCAGAGCTCAGGTGCCAACATGGCCACATGAAGCCCCTACCCTTAGACTTGATCCCACCAGGCACAGCACGACCCAGGGCTGCTCTGACATCACGTCCTCACAGTGTTCCTCTCAGGCTCCCCCTGCTAGGCTCCACATTCCTTCAGGGACTCTCTGCCCCTCTCCCTTGAGTGGTTCCCCCACCGGAGGCCCCTTTTTGACATCAAGTTAGTGTCCCATCCTTAGAGAACCTTCTCTGGCCCTTCCCTCAGCCTAAATTAGCTTCTTCCCCACAAGATTCTCTCTCTAATTCATTTCCTCTCCTTCAGAGCACTTAACAGGAGTTATAATTATGCTTTTATTTGTGGGTTTATTGACTGAACAGACCAGTAAACAGTGAAGGCATTTTGTTAACTCAATTGGGCATGGGACGTGGCGCCTCTGTGCTCAGGCAGATGATGAATGAATGAATGAATGAATGCATGAATGAATGAATGACAAATACTTTCTGGTACGAGGATGGGCTCGAGAGTCAGGAAGAGAAACCGCATAGGACCCTGGCCCTTGCAGCCTCCCAGTCTCACAGAATCGCAAACACAGTTACAGTGACAGCAGAACTGAGTCACATCAGACCAGGACAGAGGACACGGGGAGGCAGAGATGGCTGGGGAAGAACATTTGCTAGACAGTGTTCAAGGCCAGGGTCTAAGCATGAAATGGTGGACTGAGTGAGACTGAGTTGTGAGGTCAGGGGCCTCTGAAATGCTAGAAGTTTGGAAGAGTCAGACATAGAAGGCCCTAGAGCACCAGGTTCATGAACGATACCGAGGGTGGTGAGGACAGGAGGGGTCTTTGAGGACTTTAGGCTTGGGGATGATCGGATGGCTGGGGGGGCCCTCTGGGTGGGAAGAATAAGGAAGAGTTCCCTGCAGTTCTCTGGACATAGGGTTCAGGGCAGTGAGGGGACACATGAGTCAAATCCAGATGCCGCAGGAGGTGGGTGGCTACTTCCGGGTCCCACCGGAGATACTTCCGGGTCCTATTGGAGATGCTCCCCCATCAGTTCCGGTGGAACTGCTCTAGAGACTGCAGGAGCCCAGGCCTTGGGCTAGGCAGGCTACATGGGAAGCCTGGTCCTCTCTTCGTGCTCTAAGCTGTGCTGGTCACTCTGCCTCTCAACCTGGTCTGGGATAATTCATGTGAACATTCCCAGGTCCACAGAGTCCAACAAACCCAGAACAGGAGTGCAATAAGGGAGAGGCAGAGAGAGAAAGCCCGAGCTCACCAGTCAAGGAAGCTTCTGGAAGGAGGTAGTGCATAGGTGTTCCCTGCCCCACTTCCCTGTGATTCTCTGTCCCCAACTCGGCTGTCCCTGCTCTTCCTCGCCCCACATTTGTACCTCCATCTTGCTGGCCCTCTGCAGAAAACTGAGGCCTGGTACCTCCTGCAGACTCCCACACCTTCTCTCCTAGTACCTGATCTATCAGCATCCCAGGCTGAAGCTGAGGAGGAGAGGGACTTCACACGCCCTGGAAGGCAATGGGATGTCTGCAGGAAGTCAGGGCTCCTGCCACCTAAGACTGTAGGGCACACTGGGGCTGGGTTACCCAAGCCTTCCTCCAGGCCAGGCTTGGCTGTTTGTAAGCCTCAAGGAGCTTATAAAGGCTTCTCACCATTCCTCTCCCAACCTGTGCCATTGTGGATTGGCCACTCCAGTCTCCCTCCCCTCTGCTCCAGCTCTGAGTGCTCCTTTAGGTGCAGGGGAAATGAATCACTGTATGTGAGAGCGTGCTACAGAATTCTGCAGACTGTCAAGGAGCGCCCAGGGCAGGGTGTTTACTGATGGTGGAGGAAGGGCTGGGGACAGGACATCTCGTGCAGGCCCCTCTCCCAACTGAACAGCTGAATCAATCATTAACTCACAAACACAGTGAAAAATAAACCCCAAAGCACCTATTGTGTGTTGTGCTTCAGCAATTATAACAGCCAGTGCTTGCTCCCTACTATGTGCCCGGCACCAGCCAAGATCTCACCTCTCCTCCACAAGCTGCCCCAGAAACAGAGACTCCCACTAGTCCTGCTTTCCCACTGGAAGCCTGAGGTGTGGAGATGTCCCCCCTCAGCTCCTGAGGGGAAGAACTGAGATGCTCTGGGGACAGACCAACCTTAGAGTTCATCGCTAACCACCAGGCCCGTCTGCTGCAGATGGGACACTGGGTGGAAAGGAGAGAAGGATCAAAGCAGTCGTGGTGACAGTGACGCACCCCACCATCCCACTTTAGCGCCAGCCCCCCTCTCCAGGGACCGAGCCAGCCCTGTCAGGGTCTAGACTAACAAGAACAGCAGTCAGCAGATGCGCTGAGTCAGGGCCTGGCTCTGTCCTGCATGCTTTCTGCGTTGGTTTGATTCTATTCACTGTTCTCAACTTCACAACTCCCACGAAGAACCAGGAACACCAGCACTGACTGGGGCCATTTTACAGTTGGAGAAACTGAGGCCCCGACAGATGAAGAGACACCCTTGTGGAATCCTCTGCATCGGAACCAAACCCTGGCATACCAATAAGTTCTTCAGGTGGTTCCGATGTCTCCCAGGAGGGGCAAGCCTAGCAGAAGGCCCAGGCAGACCCAGGCTGCATACCTGCCGGGGCCATGATCTCGGAAGATGACTTTACAGCTCTGAGCCTTATTTTCCTTTCTGGAACAATGAGTGGTTTATTCCAAAGTGTGGATGCAAAGGACCTGGGTGACTATTATGAGTGTCCCTCTCCTGCTACACTCTGGCCTCCAGAGGGTGGCAGCCACTTCCCTGCCTGTGGTAACCCAGCACAGTCCCGGGAACATGCCATGCTCAGCAGATTTCAAACGCTGAGTTCAGTAAAGAAATTCCTTCAACAAGATAAGCTTTCCCAAGGGCACACAGCAGGGTGGAGCGGCTCCCCGCCCTGGCCGGTGCTGTTCTGGATCCTCATGTGACCCACCTGCCCATGCCGAACCACTCACAGTGGTACAAGAACAGTTAACTGCCTGCCAGTGACTCGCGTCTCCAGGCCTGCCTGGTTGGCTGAGCTCCATAATGAAGCCGTGTGCATGATGAACAGGCTGCTGGAGGGTTGCTGGGGTGGATGGATGGGGACCAGACGGCTTCGCCTCCCAGAGCCCCAGGCACTGGTTCAAAGCACTGCCCCATCCTTAGTCACCTGTCACCTTCAAAGGGCCTGGTGGCAGACTACTGTACATCACACAGTGGTTCAGTGAGAGAGCTGGGCTGATCCCTGCCGGGGGACACAGCTCCAGCTTTCAGTCTCTGAGTACTCCCTGTCCTCACTGGCCCGGAGTGGCTGCTGTCCAAACACCAGGCCACCCCAGACTCAGCAGCTCAGCCCAGGCCCTGCCTACAGCATCCTCTCAGGCATATAAAAATGATGACCATGGAAGTGTCCCCAGGAGAGTTGTCAACCAGCCTGAGGTGAGGACTATTAAGTGATGCTTGAGTTCCTTTAGTTTACAACAGTCACCAACTCATTGACCCACCGTATCACTTTCCCATCATTGGGCGAGTGGTTCCTAGGAACCAGACACTGGTCTAGGACCTCATAACACAGCAGGGGACAGAAGAGACCCTGTCCCCTCCTCACAGAGCCCACACAGAAATGGGGAGAGATGACAGCAACATAAATGACTGACCCACTAGAGTAGGAGACCATAAATTACCATCCTCTTTGCGCAAGAAATTTTCAAGTGACCCTGGTATGTAGGTATATAGAACAGGGAGCAAATGAAACATTTACCGATAACAAATCAAAAAGAAATGTATTTCTTATCATTCTTTAGTGTACATATAATTTTACCTTTTATTAAGGACAAAATCAAGTTCGCATGATAGCGAGATAGGCATGTACATTTGTTGTTACATAAAGAATTCAACCTTGGCTGAATATTTGGTGCCACAGGATGTACAGTATCTTCAACATTTTTCAGACTTGATCGCTATTTTGATTTTGGCATCATCAATGCTGAGAACTCTGCTTCGCATAAATATGCAGTAAAAAATGGCAGAAGGATGTGTAGGGCCATTTCAGAAATATTGGAAATTCGGTCCTAATCTGAGACAAAATTTATTTGGTGATTTTTTTTTTTCTCAATGAAACCCAAGTCAGCAACTCAAACAGCACTTTTCAACATCAAGCATTTTTACATAATTCAATCCAACTAAAGTGATGCGTACTGACTGAGGAATGAGAAATATTGTTTTTGTTTTCTGTAATTAAATCATGATGTGTCTATACAAAGCAGAAGACTTTTGCATGCACAGTAAAAACACTACAATTCCCAGCATAACAATAGTCTCAGACCTGAGCCGAGGTGTTTCAGGAAGCATTGGTTGACACTGTCTATTGGGGCAGCATGCCCAGTGCAAAGGGCTCACATTGTGTGTTCACCAAGGCTGCAGTGAAGTTGTGCCAGGCAGCATGGGCCAAGGTTTCAGGGACACTTCAGATGCCTTATGTATTTGGTTTCGAGTTAATCTTTGTTGCATGTTCAGAAGCATTTTACTGTTGCCAAATTCCTCACAACCCCCACATTGTTAGGCAATCCCATGTGGGGTCATGACCAGCACCATGACCTCTGCCTAGGGACTGGTGCCGCCCACAGTGGACTACGACTTCTATAGCAATTAATTACCAAGATAATCCATCCCACAGGCCAACCTGGTCTAGATAAGTCTTCATTAAGACTCACTTCCCAGGTGAGTCTAGGTTGTGTCAAGTTGATGGTTAAAACTAATCCGCACAGGGACTGGAGGGATGACTCAGTGGTTAAGAGCACTGGCTGCGCTTGCAGAGGACCCACATTCAATTCCCAGCACCCACATGGCAGTTAATAACCCTCTGAAACTCCAGTTCCAGGGTATCCAATACCTTCTTCTGACTCTATGAGCATGCACTCCATAAGTGCACTTAGACACATGCAGGCAATGTACTCATGCACATAAAATAAAAATAATAAACAAAATATATTTTAAAACGAACCAGCACAACTATCATCACAGTCACCATCATCATCACCACCACCATCACTATCATAATCGTCACACTGATGGTTGTCATCCTGAACACAAGCTCTCTCCGTTCACCTGCTCACAGATCCCAGGGATGCAGAGATGAGCAATGTTCCCTCCTCCAACTGAGCTGCCCCACACAGAGATTTTAGGGGAGCCAAGGAGCACCTGAGCTTCCTCAGGAAAGAGTTACACCGTGGGAGTCCATCCACCCGCCACGCTCTCTCCCACACATTTACAAACTCCATAGGCAGCACTGGAAGGACTTGGCGGCTCCTACTGACAGACCATGTGTCAGGAACCTGAGGAAGGTCTAATTAATTATAATTGTCCCCTTTGCAGATGTCTGCTGTATGACGCCAACTCTGGTGACAAAAAGGTTCCAGTAATTCTGTTTGAACAGCGCTTTCCAAGCATATGTTTGTCATTTGGGCCACTAAGAGAGCAATTCATTTCTGAGGCCACTGTGTGGAGTGGGCTCGCTGGGCTCAGATGGAGCCAGAGGTAGGGACACGGCCTGCAATCAAGTCTGTCTTATGCAGGTCATCTGCCCAGCACAGCTCTCCCAGAGCATCAGACAGTTCTCTCACCTGTGCCCCTGACTCCCTCATGATCCGTGAAGTCACATCCAAAGGAGAGTTCATGAGTTACTGTCTCCCCACACACCCCATTCTTTCCCTATATATCTCCATCACACACACCTTAGTCCAGTTTGTTCCTGATGTGAGTCAAGCTGAGCCCTACCCGGGGTAAAACCCAAGTTGATACTTATGAGTCAGAGCTAACACCAGCATCCTGCTAAGCTGTCATCCTCTGACTACCTCCACTAGATCTACTCACTCTTCATGAAGCCCCAAGAGACAGATGCAAGTTCTGATCTCCATTTTACTGAAGACAGAAGTCAAGGTCACTTGTGGGGTGACAGATCTGAACCTGGAACCAGGCAGCAGCCTCAGGACTAGCTAGAGGCTGACCCATGGGAGCACAGCATGTGTCTCAGGGTCATGACTCAGCCAGGCTGGCAGGGCTGGAGATGGCAGGTGCAGTCTCAGTTCTCATGTCAACTGGCCCCTTAGCTCCTCTCCCATCATCTCTGTTGAGGCTATGAAATCCAATACTGGATGGCGGGGCTCGGGCTGGTAGGCATCTCATAGGCTAAGCAGAATATCCTGTGGCCTTCAGGCTTCGTCACAGCTGGACACCTTGGGCTAGCCTAGAGCAAGTGTCCCTGCAGACAGGAAAGGGAGAAAGATGACAAAGGGAGACACAGCTCCACTTCAACCACACTGCATTGGTTACCTCAGCCACAGACCCTTCCTGTTAGGTTTTGAAATGCAGAACACTGCAACAATAGGAGAGAAAGAAAGTGACCACAACTGATCTCAGTTTTTTTATCACAGCAAGGGACAGCAGCCTTCCCGGAGGACGGAAGCTACCGCAAGGGGCATAGGGGCTGGTTGGAGTCTTACACAGGGGCAGCAGCTACAAGATTTGGGGAGAATGTCTGCTGCAGGGGAGATTTATTTCCGGCCATTCTTGGGGTTCTTCTTGGGACTTGTCCATGTGGCCTATCTGGACACCCAGGCAGGGGCAAAGAGGAAGTCCCCAATATAGAACAGGATGGTCAAGGGTCCTATGTTATGCCAATTTCCTTCACGTCCCCCTTTACCCTGATGACCAGTCACACTGACCCTCTCAATAAAATCCATGTCAATTAAGACGTTATCCAGAAACACTACCCCCTGCCTGTCTCGAACACTGTCTGCCCCACTCTGCCTCCTCTGTAGAGTGCTGTTCACCCACCACCTGCCTCCTGAGCTCCCATCCCCACACCTTCATCATCACCTGCTGGATGGACCCTTGTCCAATGTCCTCAATCAGTCACCACCTGCCCAGGCCCTGAAGAGACACCTCAGGGTCCCCAAAGACTGGTCAGCAGCCACATGCAGCAGAGTGGAGAAGGAGCTTACTAACACACAGGTTCCCACCCGCTCCTGGACCTGGAGACCTGAACCTCAGCGGATGGGAAGGAGGGATGGGTTGCTCCTGGCTGTGCTAAAATACCAAGCTGAGGGAAGAAGGATTTGTTTAGGTTCACGGTTTCAGATGGTCTCAGTCCATCATGACGGAGCAGGTAAGGTCGCAGGGCTCAGTCTGCGTGAGCTTGAGAGGGAAACTGGTTCACATGGCAGCAGACCAGGAAGTACAGAGTTCAGGCCCCAACCAGAAGTTGGTATAACGTCAAAGGCCTTTTCCTAGTGATTACTTCCTCAAGCCAGGCTTCACCTCCTAAAGGTTCCACAACCTTCAAAAAGGTGTCCCAGCTGGGGCAGGAACATTCAGAACAAGAGCCTGAAGGAGATGGTTCACATTCAAGCCCAGGGATCTAACACCTCCCCAGTACTGAATCAGCGGCTGCTCAGCGGCTGCTGAAGTTCCCTTCATCTCCTTCCTTCCTCCCCAGACTCTCAGCTACAGCCTCTCTATCCCTGAGAGGCTGGAATGCACCCACGCTGTGCTTCACCCTCCCAGCAGCTGGCTCTGAAACCCTCAGTCCCTCCTGGACCATGAGACCCAGTCTCAGCTCTGGGAAGAAATCCAGAGTCCTCGTATGCAGAGATTCATCACTGTCCACAGCCACTGTTCTGTCCTCCACAGGCTTTGATCCAACCATAGGAACATCATCTCCAGTCACTCTGCGGGGTCAGACCAGTGACTCCACTTTCCTCAATTAGGATTGCCCTTCAGCCCAGTTCTGGGCTCCAGGTTCTGCCATGTGATTCAGTGAGAGGCAGAAAATTAATGCTAATTTGTCTCTTTAACTCTCCACTGCCAAAAGGCTGAAGGAAAGTTCTAGAACCCCGGAGCTCAAGGTCTCTGAATAAGGATGGTGCTTATTGAAAGCTGACTTTGTGCCAGGCACACACATCATCTGCACTGGCTCACGTGACCCTCACACAGCCACACAGGATCGGTTATACTCTTTACCTATTAGTGAGGAAACTGAGGCAGGAGAAGTTTGGCTTTGCCCACAAAGCAGGAGATGGGCTCTGAGCCGTCCATTCTGCCTCCCACCCTGCCAGGCTCCACAGCCACAAAGCTGAGAGTGAACCTGAGATGGGACATCAGGTCTGGCCGCTGCACAACTGTCTGCAGTGTGGGTCCCAACACCGAAGCTCAGCTCTGAAGGAGCCACTAACTCAGAGCCACGCGTCCTGTCAGAACCCTGCAGCACACTCTAAAGATCATGTTGTGTCTACACTTTGCTTTATAAATCTTCAAGTGGCCTTTGGCCAAAGCAATAACATCCTGACCTGGAAAAGTTAAAAAGGACTTTGAAATTATGAGCCCTGAGCCTGGCCCGAGTCAGGCATGAAGACAAGATGACCCAGGCCACAGAGGGAAAAAAGAGGAGCAGAAGCAATTTCCCTTCCGCCAGCCTCGGGATCCCATTAACCTCCCTCCCTAGAGCCTGACCTGCAGCGGGAAGAAGCAGGTGGGAGGGGTGGCCACGGTCACCGTGCCCTTGCTGAGTTCCCGCTTCTCCCGTCTCCTGTAGCCTAGAACATGGAAGCCCAGAGGCGACGTCAGCCCTGCCCAGGTTAACATGGTTCTCATTCTTTTGGGGTTCACAGTGCACTGAAATTTTCAAGCATACTTGGAAGACTCCGCACCCCATCTGAGCTTTCTTCTCTATGCCTGATCCCAGGAGGAAGGAAGAGCAAGTGGGAGCCAGGCAGCCTGGCCCCTAACTCACCCAGCCAGCAAGTTGTAGAGTGCGGTGGGAAAGAGGAGGAGGCTCCATCCCACATCAGCTCTCACACAGCAGTGTCAGGGTAGAAGAGGAGCCTTGTCTAGGGCCCTGGCTTTGTAGCACCATGGCCTTGTAGACAGGGGCATAGTGACCCAGTCCAGTCACCAGTGTGGACTCCCACTCATTGCCTGGCCGACTTCTCCTCCCCACTGTCGGTTATATAGGAGATGCTGTTGGTCAGTCTTCGTCCCTCCAGCATGTCCTATCCCGGAGCCAAAGCCTGTGACCCTCTATCTGGCGCTGCCTCCGGCATACGAGCCAGGCAAACGAGCCAGCCAGGCCAGCACAGATGAGGCCCAGAGGATGCACACCCCAGCTGCCCAGCCTGCTGGAGGACAGCCCACTTCTCTGTTCCCAGTGCTCCTGGCTGCCCACGCTCGCAACCTGTCTAGCAATGGGATTGGCACTGGCGCCAGAACCTTCCTTGCCTCAGGGAAGACAGAGACAAGTGACTCAGATCCAAGGGCTCGGAACCGCGGCTGCAGTCTACAGCAGGTGCTCCAGGCAGGCTGTCTGTCAGTGCCAACAGACTGTGACCTCACCTGTGCCCATGACCTTATTTCAACCACAACCCTTGATGTGAGGAGCCCTCCCCCGCTCAGACGGGAGGTCTGAATGGATTTTCTCTCTAGCCCTAGGTCATTGAAGTGTCACACGAACTTGGCCACATCACCTCAGTGACAGTCACAGGCCCATGACAGTCACCCAGGTACAGTGGAACACTGACTGTGAACAACAGGAGAGGGACACACGGACTTTGCCTCTGAAACTGAACCTGAGGGGATGAAAAGTCTGCTATAAGCATCTTACCACCATGGGTCAAAGGATGGAGCCCGTGAAGCAAAACGAGAGATAATCCCAGGACAGAAATAGAGACCCAGTGATGTTAAGTCCTCTGGTAATACCTCCCTTTTGTGCTGAGTTACACTGATGTAGATTTTCTTATCATCTACAACAGGAAGTATTGACACAAACATTGTGATTTTATTATTATTATTATTATTATTTACCCTCAGGTCTTAGTTTCCCACCTGCACAGTGAAAGTTGAACCCAGTGACTCTCAAGAGCTGGGGTCCTGAAGAACCTGGGGGCCCCAGAAAGCTCAGCTCTCTCAGAGGTAAGATGGGTTTTCTTGCTTAGACCTCAGGATGCTGAGGCACTGGGAGGAAAGTCGAGAGAAAATGTCAATCATCAGCCATAGCTCCTCACCTGCAGCGAACTTAAATCAGAAAGAAAGTGCCAGGGGAAGGGAGAAGCAATTGCGAGTCCTGCAGAGCCCCGGGCAGATTGAGAACAGAAGGCTCTCATACATACAGTGACACTCAGTAATCTCTCAGTTCCATAAAATGTTTGCCTATCCTCTTAAACCTCCTATGGTTCCAGGCAAGAAACAAGACAAAAAGGAGGGGCAGCCCTCAGACTGCAGGTGACTCATCCAAGGTCACACAGCCATTACAGTGATAAACCAGAGCTTGAACCCATCTCCAGATGCTCAGTCCCCAAGCCCTCACAGCCCGGACTGCTCCAGTGTAAGGACAAAATTGAGACAGAGACTGACAGGTACGGGATGCTCAGAATTTGATCTTGGATGCTAACGAAGCCCTTGGGCTCGCAAGCCCAATTCATCAGCTTGGAAGCTGTGTGACCTTTAGCAAGAGACCCAACCTCTCCATTGGGCTGAGAGCAAGAGGGTATTAAAGAATTCCAACAAGTGAGTGTTGGGTTCTATACGTGGATGTACAGAGGGAGGGGTGGGAGGAGCCAGATGGGTGGGAAAAGCCTGTTTCTATAGGTAACAACAGTCTAGACCCAAACGCTGGCTGCTGTAACAGCACCTGGCCAGGTCCTATCCCCGTCTCATTCCAGGTTGCCAAAAATGGAGGTGGGTCACTGATGGAGGACAGGAGGGACGGATGGAGCCCTTCCATATTCTGGATTATATATAAGAACACACTTGCACTCCATAGTCTAACAGGCAGTCATCGGCCTCATACACATTATTCCTAGCTCAGCACCCACACACTGCTCATGGCTGGTTCATTCTGAGTTAACGCCTGCTAGCCCAGGTGCCCCTGAAGGAGGACATAGTTAGCTATAACTGGACTCAGCCTTTCAAGAAGTGCCTGAGCCCCGATAGCCACAGAATGAGAGAGGAGCGCAGGAGTGCTAAGGGAGGAACAGATCACACAAGTGATGTGTGGCTGGCCACCTGACCAAAGGGCAAGCCTGCGCCCTGGAATGACAGCTCGCTCTGTCCCCACCCATCTAGAAGTTTCCCAGGCAGATGAGATGGAAGACAGGCCTTCAAGATGTCAGCCCACTGTCGCCTCAGATTACCAGCTCGATAAATACAGCACAGTCTAAAGATTCAGCCCCTTTCTGATCATTGGCATCTGCCACGGGCAGGAATGAGCAAGCTCTGGTACTCAGTCTGTACCATTCATCCTCATGCCCGGGCAGAACCGCAGAGACGCCGCAGCGTTGCCAGGCGAGAAGGCCCCGTCTCTGCCCTTTCTCCTTCCTCTTATCTTCCTATATCTTTTCTTTCCCCGTTACATTTTTACTTTGTGTGTGGGGCGGGGTGAGGGTGGGTGTGTGTTCGTTCCATGGTCAGAGGATAGTTTCAAGGAATCAGTTACTTCCTTCCACCTTGTGTGTCACGGGGATCAAACTCAGGCAAGCACCTTCACCCACTGAGCCATCTAGTCAGCCCTCTTCTTGTATCGGGGGCAAAGATATCTCCCAGTATCCACTTTGTCAATCACCAGTTTTGATTTTCCTGGATAAGGCATAGTCTGATCAAAATAAGGGAAAAAAATTGACATTTAAAATGGTAAATATATAGCATAAAATATTCAAACACTGGTAAATAATTACCCCCCCAAAGCACTCTGTGTACATAAAGCCATCGGTAAGAAAAATGAAATTATACATGCTATTCTTCATTTTAAACTACTAAATATAGTTTTACTCTACTCAACAGAATAAATGAGCACCTAAGTGAGACAAATAAATATTAACTACAAATAAATGTTACTTCACAAAGAATTTTTTTCTAAAATACTTTCACAGTAAAGAAGAAAGAAACTTAATCTAGGTATGGTGTTCCATAACTGTAATCTCAGCATTCCAACAAATTGGAGGACAGCCTTGGCTATACAAACAGCCTTAGGCTAGCCTTGACTACACAGACAGCCTGAGGCCATCTTTGGCTACACAGACAGCCTAAGACCAGCTTGGGATACCTAGTCAAACATTGTCTCAGAAAATCAAAACAAAACCATATGTATTTGTGACATTTAATCTTGGTTAGCAACTTGACTGGATCTGGAATCTATTAGGTGACAAGCCTCTGGCACACCTGTAGGGGTTCAAGCAACAGCACAGATATAACCAGGTCTAAGAGAAAAGCTTTGGCGTTTTGCTTTCTTGCCTTTGCATCTCGCTGGTGAATTTATCTGCCCTGTGGCTGTTTCTGTTGCTCCTATAACCTCTGTCGATATCCTATCTCAGCTTCTTCAGCCAATATGGACTCAGCTGCAGCTTTCCAGAATCCTCTGGCCCTTCCCCTCCAGATCAGGATGCTGAGACCCCAGCCCTGCGGACTGAGCAGCTACTGAGGCTCAGCTTCTCCAGGGTGGGACAGCCATTGTTGAGCTACTCAGACCTTGTCGTGTTGGCCAATGTAATAAATCCCCTTTTAATAAACGTGCATTCTATCAGCTCGGTGCCACTAGATTACCCTGATTAATACAGTACAGACGCCCTGGAAACAAAGGCTGGGGACTTAGCAGACGGATGCTGCTCCTACAGCATTGTCATTACTGTGTTGGTTTGAAAACATCTCCCCATGTTCTGGAAGCACAAGTCTCACAGCAATTCAGAGTGGATGCTGCACATAACTAGAATCAGCTCTCAGCCCCTGTCCTCCCCTGTCTCCCTCCCTCCCTTCCTTCCTTTTTTTCATCCTTCCACCTTTCTTTTTATTGGAAGACAACCTGATTGGCTGAAAAACATGGGAATTTTCTTCCCTCAAAACTCCACAACGTGGCTTCCCGTCCTCTGGTGTTGCCAAGATGTTTCCAGGCACCTGGGTGGCTTGACATGTGTGTGTACACATGTGTGCATGTAGAGGTATGTTTGTACAAGTTCATGTATATACGTGGCATATGAAGGCCATAAGTCAACCTTGGGTGTCATTCCTTAGGAGCCATGTATTGATTCTCTGAGAAAATACATACAAAATCCTTTGATTTTGTTATTATATTCAGACCTCCTCATCTCCCTCAGATCCAATCCCTCTTCCCTCCTCCGCACTCACTTCCCGCCCTCTCTTTTTTTCTGTTTATTTTTTTTTAAGTCTATTCAGTCTAATTTGTGTTCCCCAAATGCTCTTAGGTATGAGTCGATCCCCTAGTATACTGAACGTACCCACATCACAGCCTTAAAGAAAGCTGACTCTCCCCGTCCCAGCAGATAGCAATCACCAGTTCCTCAGCTCCGCCTGGGGCTTCTTGCTCCTATCCCCACCCACGCCCCTCCACAGCCACGCCCCTCCACAGCCACGCCCCTCCACAGCCACGCCCCTCCACAGCCACGCCCCTCCACAGCCACGCCCCTCCACAGCCACGCCCCTCCACAGCCACGCCCCTCCACAGCCACGCCCCTCCACAGCCACGCCCCTCCACAGCCACGCTGGGTTTTGGTCTGGCTTGGACTTGCGTAGGTTTTATTCGCGCTGTCGCAAGCTCTGAGGATTCATGTGTTCAACTGCTCTGCTCTCTGGAAAACACATTCTTGGATTCATACACCACCTCTGGCTCTCACAATCATTCCACTCACCCTTCCACATTGATTCCTGAATCTTGAGAGGAGAGGATGTGACATAGGTGTCCAATTAGGGCCAAGCACTCTGAAGTCTCATTCTCTGCACATTGACCAGTTGTGGGTCTCTGTGTTGATCACCAACTTACTGCAAGAAGAAATTCTCTGGTGAGACTTGAGAGATGCACTTATCTACGTCATCATGAGTCAGTTTAATACTATATCCATTAAGCAGGGTAAAAGCAGTGGATTCTCCCCTTTCGTCTGTGATCTGTCTAACCACAGGTTCTTGGCCCCAATAACAGTTCCAGTCATAGGCTTCATCTTGTGAAGCTGGCATTAAATCCAATCAGAAAGTGCTTGGTTACTCTCCTAACATCCTTGCATTGATACACCCATTGGCATACCTTGCCAAGCCAGTCATTGCTGTATCTCACGTGGTTTACGGCTGGGTAAGATTGATGATTACTTTTCTCTTCTGGTAGCATGAAAGCATACTCACTAGCACTCTGAAGGCTCGGCAGAAGGGATGAAGCTTTGAGGTCAGCACCAACTTGATTTCTCCATGTTTGTTCTACAGCTCACACATGTAATGTAATGTAACTCTTCCCATTCCATCACTGCCCTCTCCTTCTTTACACCACTGCATTATATTTCACTTCCCCCTGACTAGTTTCCCAACTGTTACAGATTTTCAAGTTGAAATACACAAACCTAAACATTCAAAGCTAGCATTCACAAATGGGAGCGAGAACACGCAACATTTACCTTATCTTTTGGAGTCTGAGTTACCTCGCTCGGGAGGACTGTTTCCAGGGACATCCGTTTACCTGTGAATTTCGTAGTTTCGTTTTTCTTAACAGCTGAATAATACTCCATTGTGTAAATGTACCATATTTTCATCATCATTTCATTGGTTGGTGGACATCTAGGCAGTTTCCATTTCCTGACTCTTGTGAGTGGAGCAGAACTGAATATGGATGAGCAGGTGTCCCTGCAGTAGGATATAGAGTTTTGGGGGGTACATGTCCAAGACTGGTATAGCTGGATCTATTTCCAGCTTTTTGAGGAACTTCCACGCTGATTTCCACAGTGGTTGTACCGGTTTGCACTCCCACCAATAGTAAATAAGTCTTCCCCTTCCTCCATATCCTCACCAGCACCTGTCACCATTTGTTTTCTGGATCTTAGCCATTCTAACTAAGGTAAGATGAAATCTCAAAGTAGTTTTAATTTTCATCTTCCTGATGGCTAAAGATGTTGAACCTTTTAAAAAGTATTTCTCAGCCGTTTGGGTTTCATCTTTTAAGAACTCTCTGTTTAGTTCCTTGCCCCAGTGTTTGAGGGCTTCTTTTTTGAATGTTTAGTTTTTAGAGTTCTTTGTGTACTCTAGATACTGACCCTCTGTCCTATGTATAGCTGGTAAAGAACTTTTCGCATTTGTTGGCTGCCTCTTCACTGGAACGATGATGTCCTTTGCTATACAGGAGCCTTTGAGTTTGATGAGGTCCCATCTGTCAGTTGTTGGTCTTAATGCCTGCACCTTAAGGTCCTATTCAGAAAACCTTTTCCTGGGTTTATAAGTCCCAATCTCTTCTCTACCTTCTATTCTATCAGATTTACCATATTGGGTATTATGTGGAGGCCTTTGATCTATTTATAGTTGAGTTTTGTACAGGGTAAGAGGTAGGCATCTACTTTCACTCTTCTATAGGTTAACTATCCAATTTGAGCAACACCATTTGTTGGAGATGCTGTCTTTCTCCAATGTGTATTTTGGGCCTCTCTGTCAAAACCCGGGTGGCTATAACTGATTGGACCTAAATACAAGTTCTCAAATCTATTCCATTGATCATTCTGTCTGTTTTATACCTGTACCATGCTGTTTTTATTACTATATATAGCTCTACAGATTTGAAATCAGGGGTGACTAAGCCCCCAGATCTTGTTTTATTGGTCAAGACTTTTTGGCTATCCTGGGTTTTCTATATTTCCATAGGAAATTTCAGATTTATTTTTCAATTTCTCTGAGGAATTGTGTTGTAATTTTCACAGAGATTGTGTTGAATCTGTAGATTGCTTTTGGTAGAATGGCCATTTTCACAAGACTGATCCTTGATCATGGGAGGTCTTTCCATCTTCTGTTACCTTCTTCAATTTCTTTCTTCAGTGTTTTAAAATTTTTATTATACAAGACTTTCATTTCTTGGTTAGGTTTATTCTAAGATTTTTTTTTTTAGGCTATCGTGAATGGGGTGATTTCCCTGGTTTCTTTCTCAACACGTTTGTTGTTGGTATAGAGAAGACTGCTGGGGTTTGAATGCTAATTTTGTATCTTGCTGCTTTGCTGAATGTGTTTATCAGTTCTAAGAGTTTTCTGGTGGTGGAGTCTTTAGGGCTTTTTATAGAGAGAATCATATCATCTGAAAATAGTGATACTTTGACTTTTTCTTTCCAATGTATATCCCGTTTATCTCCTTGACTTGTTTTATTGCTACAGCTGTACTTCACATAGCGTATTGAACAAGGATCGAGAAAATATAGATCCTCGTCTTATTCTTGATTTTAGTGGAAATGCTCTGAGTTTTTCTCTATTTAGTGTTATGTTGGCTATAGACTTACTGACCTTATTGTGTTGTGATAGGTCCCATGTGTCCCTAGATTCTCCATGACTTTTATCATGAGTGGATATTGGATTTTGTCAAAGACTTTTCTATATCTAATGAGGTAATTATGTGGCTTTTATCCTTGAGGCTGTTTATGTGATGGACGATTTATGGATTTATGTCCACTGAACCATCTCTAAGATGATGCCAACTTGATCATGGTGGATGATCTTTTTTGATGTGTGCTTGAATTCAGTTTACAAGTATTTTATTAAGAATTTTTGTGTCTATGTTCATCAAGGAAATTGGCCTATGGTTTCCTTTTTTGTTGAGTCTTTATGTGGTTTTGGTTTCAGAGTAATTCTGGTTTTGCAGAAAGAATTTGTAAGTGTTCCTTCCTTTTCTATTTTACAGAATTATGGAATGACTCTTGCAATATGGGTATGCTTTGAACAAAGGCCTTTTACCTAACCTTGCAACCAAAAACTTCTCTTAACTTGTTTTTAACGTAGACAAACTCACTGAGTCATGTGCTCCTCTTATGACCTGGGAATATGGTTTTAATCTCTCATGACCGTTCCTTTTCCTGAACCTAGAATAATATATGAATTAGTAAATGTGTATAGAGAATATCAAAAGCCTTGCAAGCACTCATCTGCTTGTGTTGTGAGTGTGGTATTCTAAGTCTAGGATCAGAGAGGTCAAAGTTCTAAGATAAGGGTCTGACTGTTACCTCCCCATTTCATGATGCATACCCTTCAATAAAAGAATGAGCAAGTCTTCTGTTGGAGAGCACAGTTTCAAGAGAATTCTTAAGAAATGGGCTTCCTGCAGCTCAGGTTTCACCCTTGGCCTTAAAATGGATGCAAAGAATCAGGCTGTTTTTATTAAGGCATAGCTGTTACGTAGTATCACATAATGTCAAACAGAATAATTTCAGAAGTATTGGTGTTAGTTCTTCTTTGAAAGTCTAGTAGAATTCTGCACTGAATTCATCTTGTCCTATGCTCTTTCTGTTTGGGAGACTTTTAATGATTGCTTCTCTCTCGTTGGTTGTTATATGTCTATTTAAATTATTTATTTCATCTGGATTTAAGTTTGACAGACTGCACATATATGGGAATCGTCCATTTCTTTTATTTTTTCCAGTTTAGTGGAATATAGATTTTTTTTTAAAGTATGTCTTTATGGTTCTCTGAATTTCCTCAGGGTACAATGTAACATTTCCCTCTTTGTCTTTGATTTTATTAATCTAGGTCTTCTTTTTCTTTTGGTTAATTTGGCTAAAAGTCTGTCAATCTCATTAAGTTTTTCAAAGAGCCAACTCTTTGTCTCATTGATCCTTTGTAACTTCTGCTTGTTTCTGTTTCGTTAATCCCAGCCCTGATTTTGTCTTTCTCTTCCTGTCTACTCTTTTGAGGTATTGTTTGTTCTTAGTTTTCCAAGACCTTCAGGCACATCATGAAGTTGTTAATATGAGATGTCTTTGATTCTCTGATGTGGGCACTTAGTGCTATGAACTGTCCTCTTAGGACTGCCACTTACTATGGCTGACAGATTTTGGTATGTTCATTTTCATTCAATTCTAGGAATTTTTTATTTCCTTTTTGATTTCTCTTTTGACCGGTTTCTATTTAATACTGTGTTGCTTAGTGTGCATGGGTTTCTGTCCTTTCTGTTGCTATTGATATATCCTGCTTTATTCCTTTGTAGTCAGATGAAATTCTAGATGTTTCATTTTTCCTATATTTGTTGAGACTTGCTTTGAGTCCTAATATGTGTTCAATGTTGGAGAAAGCTCCATGGGCTGCTGAGAAAAATGTGCATTCTTTACTGTTTGGGTGGAATGTTCCATAGATATAGGTCAGGTCCATTTGATTTATTTTGTCATTTAATTCCTGAGTTTCATTTGATATTTTTTCCTGATGACCTGCCCACTGGTGAGAGTGGGGTACTGAAGTCACTCACTATTACTCTGCTGTGATTAATCTGTGGTTATAGATTTAATGAACTTGGGTTCCCCGGTGTTGGGGGTGTATATGTTCAGGATTTTAATGTCCTGTTGGTAGACTTTTCCTTTAATAAGATGAAATGCCCCTCTTTATCATGTCTGACTCGCTTTAGTTTAAAGACTATTTGTTCAGATGTTAGAATACCTACAGGTGCTTGTTTCTTAGTTCCGTTTGCTTGGAATACCTTTTTTCATACCTTTGCCTTAAAATGGTTTCTATCATTGATGGTGGCATGTATTTCTTGGAGGCAGCACAAAGGATCCTATTTTCTAATCTAATCTGTTAGTCTATGTCTTTTTATTAAAGGAATTGAGGCTATTAATATTCAGAGTTATTGTTGACCAATGTGTATTAATTTCTAATATTTTGTACCGTTTTCACAGATCTCTTTTGATAACCTGTGTCCTACCATGATCTATTTGTTCCCTGGGACCTCTTAAATGTTTTTAATCCTTCTGTCCAGGTTGAAATATCACAGTAATATCTTCTGTAGAGTAGTCATAAATTCCTTTAATTTGTTTTTATCGTGGAAAATTTTCATTTCTCCTTCAATCTTTTATTTCTTTTTATTGTTTTTGATGTGTATGAGTGTTGTGCCTACATTGCATAAATGTGCCCATGTTTTGTAGTGGAGGATAGAAAGGGTATTAGATCCCTTGAAACTGGAATCGCAGACAGTTGTTAGCTGCCATGTGGGTGCTGGGACTCGAACCTGGGTCTTCTGCAAGAACAGCCAGCACTCTTAACTGCTGAGCCATCTCTCCAGCATCTCTCCTTCTATTTTAATGCACAGTTTTTCTGGGTGGGTCTGATTGTCTGGGTTGACAGTTACGGTCTTTCAGGACTTTCTAGGTCCTTCTGGCTTTAAAGATTTCTGTTGAATAATCAGGTGTTACTTTAATGGGTCTGCCTTTGTATGTGACTTGACTTTTCTCTCTTGCAGTTTTCAAAACCCTTTCTTTATTCTGTGTCCTTAACTACAATATGTCATGGAGCATTTCTTTTCTGGTCCTATTTGATGTTCTGTAGACTTCTTGTACCTGGATGGGCATCTCTTTCTCTAGGTTTGGGGAAATCTTCTTCAATGATTTTACTGCAGATATTTTCTGTCCCTTCACTGTGGTCTTCTTCTTTTTCTGTGGTCATAATTTGAAGGTTAGGTCTTTTCAGAGTCCTAAAACGCTCCCGTATTCTGTCCATATATATTTTTTTAATTTCCCATTGACCTTTACGGAGTGTTTCAATTCCTCTGCATTGTCTTCCGGTCCTGACTCTCTGTTTTCAATGTGATCCATTCTGTTAGTGAGGATTCCCACTGGGGTTTTTATTCGGCTCATTGAGGTTTTCATGTCCAGCCTCATTTCAGTTTGAGCTCCGTTTATATTACTTGGATTGACATCGTTACTTCATTCATCTCCTCGTCTTTGTCATCTTTGAGTTGCTTGCCCATAGCTATAATCATTTTTTACAATTCATTGTCTGGAAGAATTTCCAGGTCATTTTTATTAGAGTCATGGGATTTGTATTGTTTGGAGGAGACTTTTTTTATATTTTCTGATTTTATTTCTGTTTTTATTGTACATTTGGAGTTAGTTTGGTTTTTGAGTTTCTCTTTCTTTTTGGTTCAAGTCAAATTCTTCTAGAAGAAGTGTTATTATGTTCAGGAGCGGGGTGAGTTCATAACAGGGTTGGGATGTCGAGTTCCTCTATTTGCCTGGTACTTAAGCTACAGACTTGATTCTGTTTAACCAATACACCATGGCTGGGTTGAAGAGCTAGGAACAGGTTTCCCCTGGGAGTGTGGACTGATCCTGGGTCTCAAATCTGAATGGAACAGTTGGAAAGCACCAGTCCAATATCCAGCAGAGCTCTGGAGAGACCCAAAGGGGCTAGAGTCTCCCAGGAGCTAGAGGAGTCCCTGGTGGGAATTCAACTGGGTGGGATCTGTCAAATTGCAAAGAGAAGGAGAGGGGCCAGAAGGAGATGAGGGTGGCAGGGCTTTTGGCTGGTGGCAGAGGGCACAAGCAGCCTACCTGGGTCACCTGGCCTTGTGGGGCAGTTTCGTGGACAGTGCATCGTGGGGAGCAGGCTAAAGTTTGGTGAATTCCAAAGGGCTCTTTTATTTCTTATCTATGGTGATTTAGCCAACCTTCTGACTGTCACCTTATTTTTTATATTTATTTATGTATGCATGCTGTGTGCATGCACACATGTGCACACACACATGTGCACACATTCCACAGTACATGAGTGGAGGTCAGAGAACAGCTTTCGACAGTTGGATCTATACTTTACCATGTGAGATCTGGGGATCAAACTCAGGTTGTCAGGCTTAGCAGCAAGCACCTTAACCAACTACACCATGGCTTGGTTGAGGAGCTTGGAACAGGTTGTCCTTAGGAGTAGGGACTGATCCTGGGTCTCAAGGCTCACTGGAATAACTGGGAGGTCTCTGTCTGATATCTGGCAGGGCTCTAGAGAGACCCAAACGAAAGAGGGCTCCCAACTTGTCTTTTGAGACAGACGCTCTCAATGGGCTGTAACTCACCAACTGTGCTAGACTGGCTGGGATCCTCCTGTCTCTGCACACTAAATGTTAGAATTATAAACACCACCATACCTAGCTTTTCTTTATTATTTGTAATTACCATGTGAGATCTGGGGATCAAACTCAGGTTGTCAGGCTTAGCAGCAAGCACCTTAACCAGCTACACCATGGCTTGGTTGAGGAGCTTGGAACAGGTTGTCCTTAGGAGTAGTGACTGATCCTGGGTCTCAAGGCTCACTGGAATAACTGGGAGGTCTCTGTGTGATATCTGGCAGGGCTCGGGAGAGACCCAAAGGAAGGAGGGCTTCCAACTTGTATGTGGGGGAAGGGGTGTGTGTACATGAGCTCAGGTGCCTATGAAGGCTAGTGGTTCCACCAAGAGCTAAAGTTACAAGCAGTTGTGAACTGTTTGATGTGGGTTCTGGGAACCAAACTTGGGTCCTCTGAAAGAGCAGCCTGTGCTCTTAACCACGGAACCATTTCTCCAGCCCCACACCTGGCTTTTTTAGGTGGGTGCTGGGGACTAAACTCAGGACCTTATACTTACAAGGCAAGCACTTTAGCAACCGAACCCCATCATGATACGACATTTTACCTAGATCACCAGATGTATTTTCCTTTATTTATACTATTTTTCCCTTTGGTAGTGCTGAGGTTTGAACCTGTGTCCTTGTAAGGGCTAGGTAAGCATTCTACCACTGAACTACAGCCCTCACCCTATTTTATTTTTAAATTTCAACTATTTTCCACCCCTTTCTTAGGCTTGCTGTGGTTTCTTCAATATTTCCTGAATGATTATGTGTACTTTTGACTGCAGATCCATGACTTTACTTCAAAACTTTTCTTTCAGTATATCTGTGGATCTTTTTACACCTCTGGTCTCAGGGAATGCTTATACACTAGATGATTTTTGTCTTTCGTGTCTCTCATGTCTCTCACCATTGACCAATTTTTTAAAAACTGAAGTTCCTTTCTATTTAACATTGGGTGATGTTCTTTAGCTTGTCCACAGTGTCCCTTATTATATAGAATAGTTACATTCATTTTATTTGTTTTGTTATGGTTCCAAGATCCCTGGGAAGGACCACTAGGACTCCAAATGTTCCAAATTAGTCAAATTTAATTTACAACTGCACTCTCAGGGTTGGGATTTAGCGAGCACAGGACTGACTCAGAGGAGAGCAGAGTTTATAAAGGCAAAAAACACAGCCAGACGGACCAGGTGGTTATACAAGATTACACAGGCATGACATGCTTATTCTTGCAGTTGTACAAGCAAGTAGTTATAGAAGCCAGCTAAGCATTAAGCAAGCAGTTATAAATGCTATAAGATATTAATGGAGACCTTTCAGATTTTGTAGGGGTCTTTTTCTGTGGTTAAGTCTTCCTGGAACAGCTCTGTGCTCAGACTTTTCCTAGAACTTCCGGCCAGAGTTAGCTCATCAAGATGGCGGCCTCATACAAAATGGAGGAACTCAGGCCACCACAGTTTGGGTCATTTTCTTTTGTTTTGTAGTACTGAGAATTGAACCTAGGCCATCCATGTGCTAGGCAGAAATTCAGCCACCAAGTTACACCTCCATCCCTCTTTTATTTTTACTTTTAATTTTAAGCCAGGGTCTCCCTAAATTCCCCAGGCTGTAGTCCAGGTAGGCCTTGAACTTGTAATCCTCCCTCTTCAACCTCCTGATCAGCTGGGATTGCAGGCCTGTGCCACCAGCCAGCTTGTTGGTGGTGATTTTTTATGTGGTTTTAATTAGTCCTCTCCTCCTCCTCCTCCTCTTCTCTCGCTCTTTCTCTCTCTCCTTCCCTCCTTCCTTCTAATTCCTGAGAACAGCTCCCTGAACTGTTGTGTGCTGTGATTTTATAATCGCTTTTCAGCCTCATATTTCTTGGCCTTTTGGGATTTGTTTTTATTTTGGTTTTGTTTGTTTTTTGAGACAGCATTTCACTCTGTAGCTCTGGCTGACTTGGAAATCACTCTGTAATCCAGGCCTCAAACTCATGATCCCTCTGCCTCAGCCTCCTGAGTCCTGGGTCAATAGACCCAGACCACAGCACCCAGCTTCTTGAGTCTTTAGCGAGCTTTGTATAGCCCTGACACAATGGAGCTGTGAAGACACTGTTTTCTGTGTCTTCAGGCACTTTCTGTCATTCCTCTGTTCACTTTCTCTGCCAGGACCCATGCATAGTTCTTTTGAACTCCTCTGCAGACCAAGTGGCTCTTTGTGGTAGAACTGTGTAAAATCAAAGGGACAGTGGCCTCAGGCAGGGACAGCGAGAACAGTGTGTGTCTGGCCTTGTGATCTCAGATCTTCTCTGGAAGCTCAAGCCCGCGGCCTGCTGTCCCTGCAGCTGGCAAGCCCAGCATTACCTCTGACTCTGAGCCAAGGATTCCTTGATGACATCTTCAGGTCTGGGGTATCTGCTTTAGGGTGTATCCCACAAAAACCTCAGCTTTCCTATCTGGAAGGACCCTGGTGGTGTCTGTATGGATTCAGTTTCCTCTGGTTCAGTTTGCATTCCACAGTTTGGGGAGGAAAGTTTCGGGGTCTGTGGTTTGGAGCTGTGGTTATTTCTGTTTTCAATGAAAATGAAGAACCATCCCTCCAGGTTCTGTTTCTTGCTGGGTTTGCCTTTGGTTAATTTCATAAAAAAAGAATCCAGACATCAATGTCATCATTCTCACACTGGAAATTAAATGCTCTCTCATCCGCAATGCCTAACCCGTTCTTGGTTAGTAATCAGGATGCTCATAAGAGGGAAAAGCCTGGCTGGCTAGACTCAGCACCTAAGGCAGTACTGGTGAACCCCACTCTGCCTCAGGGACAAACCCTGACTGTGGGCCACAGTGTATTCTAAACTCACATACTAGGTGTATAACACTCACAGCTTCTGTGTCTGCAGCACTACCCCTGGCAGACATCTCTAATCAATCACTGTGTTGTTATTTTTCTCCCTTAGAGCCTTTCAAAATTACATTATAGGAAAACTTTATCAGTGAAGTGTAATCTATTTGCCACTCTGGGGTTAGAGATCCTTCAGCCACTTCAGATCATCCCAGAGGAGTCAAAATGCCTGGGTTGAATTTTAGCTCTGTGATTATCAGCAGGGTGACCTCAGCCAAGACATCTCTGAATCTCAACAATGTCTCTGCAAAAATGGGAATCGTGGCTAACTTGCAAAGTTATTGAAAGTAATAAACAGGACATGGTGTGTTTGCCAGGGCTACAAACAAACCAGAAACCCACTCCGGAGCCTAGCAGCATAAAAGCAATAAATAACCACTTGCTGTGAGTCTGCAGAACCACTGGGGCTGGGAAAGAGTGTGTTGGTATGGACAGACTTAGCTGTTCTCTGCTGGACTTGCTCTTCCGTCTGTGGTTAGCTGGAGCTAGCTGGCCTTAGATGATGTTCTAGTTTCATTTCTGTTGCTCTGATAAAGTACACTGGCCAAAAGCAACTTCGAGAAGAAAGGGTTTATTCTAGCTCACACTTCCAGGCTAAGGTCCATCACTGAGGGGTAAGTCACAGCAGCAGAAACTTAAAGCAGCCGGTTACATTACATCCCCTGTGAGGAGCAGAGAGAAATGAATGCATGCATGCTTGCTTGTGCTCAGCTCAATGTCTCTTACAGCTCAGGATTCCTTTGCCTGGGGAATGGTGCTGCCCATGGTGCTCTGGGTCTTCCCACATTAATTAACTTGATTAAGACAATCCTCCACAGACATGCCCCGCAGACCAATCCAATGTAGACAATTCCTCATTGAGATGCTCTCTCCACAGGTGATTCTAGGTTGTATCACAGGGACAAAACTAACCATCAGGGCTAGAGAGGACTCATTGGTTAAGAGCACTGGCTGTTTTTTCAGAGGACTAGGGTTATGTTCCCAGCATCCACATGACAGCTAACAATCATTCCTAACTCCAATACCAGATGATTTGACCTCTTTTGGCCTCTACAGGCATTGCACACATGAGTACGTTTACATACTTGCAGGCAAAACATAAAATTCATACACACAAAATAAAAATTTAGGGGAGAGCTGGAGAGATGGCTCAGTGGTTAAGAGCAATGACTGTTCTTTCAGAGGACCCAAGTTCGATTCCCAGCACCCACATGGCAGCTAACAACCATCTATAACTCCAATGCCAGGAGATCTGAAGCTTTCTTCTGACCTCCATGGGCACTGCACAACATGAGTACACTTACACACATGCAAGCAATACACTCATACACATAAAAAAATTTTTTAATACATTTTAAATATATATGTATATATATATATATATACATATATATATATATATTTTAAAAGCTAACCATCACAGATGTGCTTATTCAGTGGTTGAATGACTACTTGGCTGTCATCTGGGGCTGTCTTGTCCTTTGCATGTTAGCCTAGGCTCATTCTCAGGGCAGCAGCACGGTTTGAAGAGATTAGATGAGCGAACCCATGATCTCTGAGGGCTCAGACTCTGAGCCGTCACTGTGTCATCTCCACCCTGTCCTGCTGACCAATGGGGTGTGAAAGAGGCTCCAGAGCTTGATGGGAGGGACTCCAAAGAGCTGGGCTATGGGGAGAAGTGCAGAATGGTACCTACATTGATCGTGCCCACTTATACAATGAGTCTGACAGTATGTCACACACGGATAGCCATGGTGGGGACCCAAGAGCAGGTCTCTGAAAAATAGGAAATTCCAAATCGCCCCCTTTTTCTCTTGTCAATGGAGTTTATACAGACAGGGTGGGGCGGGGTTTCAACTTGTACATTGACTCCAGTGTTGAACAACAGTGTAAGACGGCAGTGCATGAGAGCAGCCCTCCAGGTCCCAGGCTCGCTATGGGAGCGGTGATGATGCATGTGCACACGTGCAGGCGGGGAGGTTAGCGCTCAGCCATACACTGCCACGGTTTCTTGTGGGCCACACAAGTGTCCTGAAAGAAGGCTCTTCTTCAACCAGCATGACACTTTGGTGGGCTACACTTTGTCACCAAATCTGATAGGGGCAGGATTAACTGGTATACTGTGAAGGCCGCTGGGCATAGCAACTGTGTGACTTGGGTAAATGTCTTGTTTCCTGGGGAAGGAGGGTGCTGGGAAGGGAAAGATGAAGCAGCAAGACGTCTAACCTGAATTCAAGTGGGGTTAGCTCATAAACTCTGGGGTTCGCGAGCTAATCCACAATCAGCCAGAAAACTGCCACAATGACACTGCCCTGTGCCCTCCACCCTTCCCAGGCTCCTCAGTGAACCCTCTAGAAGGTCATGTCGGGTTCGTGGGCTGCGTCTGCAACTAAGTAATGCAAATCTTGCTGCCTTGTTGTTTGCACCTTTCTGTTCCTTTGAACTTCTGAATGACAGGGCCTCCCTCACTCCTAGTCCAGTGTTTAATCCCTGTGATTTTCACGGTTCTGGCACTTAGGACAACAGAAGGAAGTGCAGGCCTGTGCATCCTGGCTGCGAATTAGACACAGCAGCAGAGTTTATTAGGTTTATCTTGTGGGTGCTAAGGAGGACAGAGCTGGGTGGATAGGAGACGCGAGGGAGCAGGGCTATGCTCAGAGAAGAAGCATTCCCAACGGGCCAGAGATGGACAGCAGCGGTCAAGGCAAGACTGGATGGCAGGGGTCCTCGGACAGCAAGATCAAGGGGAGGCTGGGGCACAGGAGGCAGGGGAGGCTAGGTAAGAAGGTCAGATTCAGGATGCTGAGGTCAGTTGCAGGGTAAAATAAGAAAGGATTTGGGGTCATACCTGGTGTGGTGGTTTGAATGAGAAATATCCCGTATAAGCTCCAAGTATTTGAGTGCCTGACCCCAGCTGTGGCACTGTTGGCGAGATTTAGAATGCGCATCCTTGCTGGAGGAAGAACATCCTTGCTGGGAGTGAGTTTTGAAAGTTCTTGGCCTTGCCCCATTTCCGGTTTGCCGTCCCTGCTTCCTGTGCGCCCTCAGCTTTCTGCTCTGGCCACCTCCACCACCACGCCTCTCCACCATGATGGACTCTCATCCCTCTGGAACCAGAAACCAAATAAACTCTTCCTTCTATAAGTTGCCTTGGCCATGGTTTTTTATCACAGCAGCAGAAAAGTAACTGTTACCCTTGGGTCTCCAGGAGTTCGGGGGAGTTAACTTCTGCATGCCTCAGTTTCCCCTTGGATAGGATGGTGACCATAGTATGCAGTCGCATTGCTATTCTGTTATGTAGAGTTGAGAGAAGGCCCCCAACTTTAGATTCCCTAAAGGACTCCCCGGACACCCTTCTCCCACAGGGGTGCAAGTCCCAGGAGCAGCAGGATACTCCTGTCACTGTCCCCCGTGTGCTCCGGAGCCCGGGTGCGCTCACAGCTGCCCTCCACGCTGACCTCCACACTGCTCCTCCCCTCCAGAGTTCCACAAGTCTCTACCACACCTACTACAGGTAAGCCTGGGGCTCAGTGCTCCCTGAGGAGGGCTCCTCCGTCCAGTCCTGAGGTCCACAAGGGTCCACATGCTCCCAGGCTTCGGCTCTACTAGTGATGAAAGGAGAGTCTGGCTCCCTACCCTTGTGGCCCAGGTCTTGCCATTCGGAGTTGGGAAGAGAAGCCAGTGGGTCTATTGAGCCCCAGGCCTCAATGCCATTGTACCGGGGACTAACAGTCTGCCCAGCATTGGGCTGCTGTGGGGAAGGAGGCACCCCACGTCTGTAGTGTGTGATGGGGAGTGGCCCGGATGGTCCCCCAGGCTCCTGCTGCAGTCCCTGGGGCCAGGAAGGCATGCACCGGGAGATGATATCTATCAAGAGACTGAGCAACCATAGAGTGTGATTCTGGGAACAAGGTCAGCAAGAAACAGGTGAAGGGCAAAGATGAAGAAGACCATACATCTGGGGCCTGATCACAGTAGGCTTCCACATCACTCAGATCCGTGGGCTATCCTGGATCTACCCTGCACAAGCCACCACATTGCTCAGATCCGTGGGCTGTCCTGCATCTACCTGCACAAGCCACCAGCCTGGAGTAAAACCCTCAGATTCAGACTCCACTTCCCACATCTGGAAAATGGAACAAGTGGAGTGGGCCACAGGGTTTAGATAACACATCTTTAGCCACGCTGTAAGTGTAAGCTGCCACGTTGCTCATGACTGAGTGGATACCTGCTGCCGCCCCACTGGGCGCACAGGCTCCAGGCCCAGTTTAGGTCCTCTGGTTACTTTCTGCCACAGTTTAGCACTCACCATCCAGTGCTCACCATCCACGCCTGCCTCCATTTCCAGGACATCTGCTCCAAAGACGTAATGATGCCACTTCTCCGTTCCCTTACCAGCTCCCCAGTGCCTGGTGTATAACAGATGCTCAGTAAATACTGTGGAGTGAAGGAATTTTGCCACCATATCAAGTGACAGAGTTATAGAAGGTCCCTTGAGATGAATTGCTTGTGTTCAAGTCCTAATGCCCAGTAGCTCAGAATGTTCCCAAATTTGGAGGTTTTTAAGAGGTGATTGTTAGAATATGGTCTTTAGGGTAGACATGAAATTATTTCTTATACAAAAACAAAAGACATTCAGGAACTGAGAATGGGCTCAGCTGGTAGAGTGTTTGCCTAGTGTGCACAATACCATACCATGGGTCGATCCCCAGCATCCCATAAAACCAGGTGTCATGGCATATACCTGTAATCTCAGCACTTGAGAGGCAGGGGCAGGAGGATCAGCAGTTCATGTAGCCTCAGCTACATGAGACCCTGTCTCAAACAACCAAAAGAAGGGGGATAAAATAAAGAAGATAAATTCAAACAGACACATACAGCAGAGGGCAGAAAGTAAGGCCAGCCACGGGCCTCCGAAGAAACCGGCCCTGCTGACGCCCTGCTCCTGGACTTCCAGCTTTCAGAACTGTGAGAGCCTTCTCCATGGTTTGCAACTCCCAGTTTGCAGTATTTTAGGACAGGTCACTTGGAGGGTTTCCTAAACGGGTGGCCCTGAACTGACTCTCTAGAATGGCCCAGAAAGAAGCGAGTCCAGGCTGACGTGACAGTGAGACCAAGTGTGTGGGGAACCAGTTGGGAAGGTAAGTCAAGTCAGGGAACATCAGGAGAGAAAGGAGCTTAGGAGGGGCCCCTGGAAAAGTCATCATTGCCAGGTCTTAAAGACATCGTCTGGCAGTCATTAGCCTGGGATCCTTGAACCATTCCCCCAATTTTAATCAGTTTAATTCAACTGAGTCATTTAATTCTTCAGAAAGCATCTCCATGAACAATAGTAGAAACTGAGGCACAGAGACCTATTAGGTAAGTTACCCAAGGCCACGCAGACAGGAGTGGTGGGGTTTGAACTGTGATCCTCAACACCTGGAGCCTGTGTGTTCACAGCTACCACGCTAGGGAGCAGGATATGGTCAGACTTGATTCTAGAGAGACTCCTCTGGCTGCCAACCTAGAAAATTGAATTAGGGACAAAGCCAAAGTCCAATGACAGATTTAGAAGCAAATGACCATCATCCATTGAGGAATGACCAGGGACATTGGCTGATCTACCAGTGTGGGGCCGTCTGTGAGCACTTGCCAAGTAACAACTCTTGACAGAAACATCAATGTGTCAAACCCCCATGGTCACCTTAGATGGAGGCTGATCATTCTTTTCTGGGGAAAATGGCATGGCAAGCGCCCATGCAAGTGACTAGGGTTAGGTACTTCATGAGGGCAGCTTTGCCCCTCTAACGTGCTGTTGCCACCGACTCGGGCTTGGCAGGACCTGGGGAGATGGCTCAGTACTTGCCACAGAAGCATGAACGCCTGCGTTTGGATCCCCAGCACTCACATTAAAAAGTGGGGTGCATCACATGCACCTGTAATCCCAGCACGGGAGAGGTGGAGACAGGAGGATCAGTGGGAACTTCTGGCCAGCCAGTCTGGCCGATCATTAAGCACCATCGAAAAAATAATATGGAGTAGAATTGAGGAAGACACCCAACATTGACCTCTGGCCTCCACATGCATGGGCACACACGTGCACACACAAATGCATGCACACACATTCACCATGAGCATGCCCACACACACGTGCACACACACACACACAGCACACCCAGCATTCCCGGTTAGAGAAATGCTAGAAAAGTGCCATGAGAAAGCGACATCTCAATAAGGAAGCAAGGCCAATGGAGACTCCACGAACTGAGGAGCCAGGACCTGAATTCAACAAGACAGATCAGGACCCCCACCACACAGAGCCCACATTCTTGGGGATCATTGGTTCAGCCAGGAGACTTAATGCTGGCACCCCTCCCCCAAAGCTCAGTGGCTTACCCCTTTCCGAACGTCTCACTTCTCCATCTTGTAGCTGTGCTGTGAGGAACAGTCAGGATCACCGCTGTGTGGGAAGAGAGGTCACATCAACTCTGGCCACCTCAGCCTGTGGTGACACATGCTAATGCCGTTCCCAGAGCATTGGTTAAAACTAGGCACATGGTAGGAACTTCTCTGCAAGGAAGGCTGGGAAATACCGGCAGCCTGGGACCATGGGAATTCCGGGTCCCCACAGGCCCCATGGAGCACCACGCGAGGCTGTGCTCGCTGGATCTCAGCGCACCATAGCTGAGACTGTCAACAGTTCTCTCCTCGTTGCAGTGCCCATCTCTCACAGGGGACAGGGCAACCCATGTCCTAAGGCCCTGAGGTTAGGGGCTCCTGCAGGCCGTGCTGCCCACAGCCAGGTGTGGGAGTGGAGGGGAACAGAGCTATAGAACCACAACCGGGATCCTGGTGACCCGACAGAGCCAGAGCAGAAAGACAGCCCCAGAGCAGACTCCCCCTTCACAAGGAGTGTATCTCCTCCGGCTGACACACAGCTGGACTCACCTTTCTGTGATGTAACAGGAGGGCTGGAGTGAGGGCTGGAGTCCCAAGGCAGCCTCATTAGTGAGAAGGAGTCTGTGTGAACACTGAGGGAGGGACTTCAGGCCAGGCTGGGCGTGTACATTCAGTGTGATAGCAGGCAAACCTCAGCATTACTCTCCTGAGGGGTGTCATGTCTCAAGGTGACCAAGCCTCCCAGGAGGCTTCAAGAGCCAAGAGACAAGCCAGAAAAGGACCCTAAGTAGAGCAGCGATGACGCCTCACTTAAGTGACCCTGAGCTCACACTCCTGTGCAGCCTTGTAGCTCAGTGCCTGTGTGTGCTGCGTGGGAGAGGAAGACCTTGGTGCTCCGTGTGTGCTGAGAAAACCCAGCCACACAGAGAACAGCACCTGGGCTGTGGTTGCAGCACTGAGTCGGGGAGGGCGGGCACGGTTTCCGCCAGGCACATTCTCTCCGTAAGGACCCTGAATCCGAATGCACGCCATCAGTGACAGCAGCCATTCCACCCTAAGAGACAGTGTTCTGCAGTGACACCCAGGGCCACCTGAGCCACTGCCACAGAGTCAGACAGCAAGGCCAACTCTGTGGCAGGAAGCAGCTACCCCATCAGCAGGCTTGTCACTCAGACTTCCTGTCCACTGAGCTCAGCCAGGGCTCTGCCCATTTGGGGTCCCAAACAACAGTATGATCACTGCGTGCCATCTCACTGGTCACCACAGTGGCTGGACGGAGAACTCTGGGGTCCCACCATAGCCAGTGCCCCGCTCATCCCTGGCAGGCACCACTCTGATCCCCCAACACCCACAAGAATCAGCCCCTTAGCTTCTCCCCACCTGAGCCACGGAGCAAGAAGTCCACCCTGTCATGGCTAGGAAGCGAGCAGGTAGGAATGGGGCCAGCAGCCCTGAGGACTCCCTCCCCAGCTTTCCAACATGGGTGACAGGTCACAGAGCCCTGTGAAGGATTAAGACATGGACTCAGGAGCCTCTTAATAGCAGTACTAGGGTCAATCCCACACTGCACAGGTAACACATGTGAGTGTCTGGGTGCCCAAGTGTGTATTATACATATACATAAAATACAGAACCTGCCACGCATGTCATGCATTGCATAGACATGTGGAGTATGTGTGTATTCATCACCTAATTAATTGCCACAGCAAATGTCTTTGGCAGATATCACCATTCCATTCTGAACTGATTTACAGAGTGCCTCTGTGAGCCAGGCTGTGCTCAGGGAACAATACTGACCAAACTGTATCCTCATTATCCCTGGGCGCTAACACTGCTGAGTAGGTACAGATGACAACAAGTGACGTCACAAATGGAAACGTGTTGACGCAGAGCACACTCCACAGCAGGCACAGGATGGACCTGCTGTGGGGTCTCTGAGCAGCCCTGAGTGGGAGCCTGTGAGGCTGAGGTGGACAGGCCTGTGGAGCACAGGAGAGCCAGGTCCTGAGTGGGAAGGGCAGAGCTGGTCACTGCAGAGACCTGTGCAGTGGGGGCAGAGTGAGGGGACAAGGGCAAAGACGGAAGCAAGGGCTTGTAGCCTTCTAAGAGGTCTTAGATTTCATGTAAGTGGGAAGTGACCTGGAAGGCTGAGAGGGACCGGAGGGACTGAGGTGACCTAGAGGGCTGAATGGGGACTGAGACGGCTCAGCAGTGTGCTGTTGGCTCCCAGAAGTTCTTCTAACCTTAGGTTTGTCCCTTGGCTTGCAGGTACACTTGAACAAATGACTTCCTCTCTCAGTGCCTCAGTTTCCTCATCCTCAGGGATAACAGTTACCCCGTTCATGTGAATTCAACTGAAGAGCAGGTAAAATGCCAAGCCCTGTGCTCAGCACACTGAGGGTTCTCAGGATGAGACACCATTCGGCCACCACTCAAGACCCCACTCTGCATGTCTTTCAATGCACCTGAGTTCTGGCTTTGTTTCTCATTCCTGCCTGGAGATCAACCATGTTTAATGCTGGCTCCACCAGATGACAGATATTAGCAGTGTTCAGGTTGCTACAGATCAGGAAGCCTGAGGCCCGAGGCTGTCGAACACAGCAGCCCAGACAGCATCAGAAGTACGTGTCAGTCTATCCATCACTACCTTCCAGAGCCACCTCAGGGGTGGCTAGCCTGTGGTGGCCAGGCTGTTCCAAATAGTAGCACACATTTGTTAGCACAGATTAAAGAGAAGTGTGATTCAGATGAGCCCCTGCTAACACTGGTAGACAAAGACCCAAGAAGAAAGCGCACAGAGTACCAGCGGGAATGTTCTCCAGGACGCCCTAGAACAGCCAGAGCAGGAGGCAAAATACAGAACAAACACTTAGCCATTGTGTGAGCTACAAACAGCTTCCGGTGTTGTCACACTGTCTTTCTCCCAGCAGCATGCCCACCGCCTCACAACCCGGAGTGTAAAAGGTTGATTTCCCCATCCACATCCCTACATCTCCTTTCTGATTGCTCAGTGTCCTTGGTCTATTAACTGATAAATATTCTGAAGCTCACTCTTACAAAAGAGACTGTTGTGTGGGTATGCACAAGTGTCAGGTACATGTCTGTGTTTGTGGGTGTGTTTGTGAGTGGGTGTGTCTCTATGTGTGTGTGTGTCTCTATGTGTGGGGGGGACCTCAGGACAATCTCAAGTGCCATTCCTCTGACATCATTCACCATTTTTCTGAGGTCTCTCCCTGGCCTGGAATTTGTCGAGTAGGCTGAGCTGGCTGGAGGATCCCCGGGATCCCCTGTCTGTTTTCACTGGGCTGGAATTATAAGTGTGTACTACCATGCCCACATTTTTTTGACATGGGTTCTGGGACCCAAACTATGGCAAGCACTTTACCAACTGAGCCATCTCCCCCAGCCCCTAACAGTATTAGTCTTTGAGGAAAACTATGAGAGTTGGGGCCAGAGCAGCAAGTAACAGGGTTCTCTCAAGACGCAATTCACAGAGACTGAAATCAGTCGCTGAAGAAATCTAATTTGAGGTGTCCAAATTGCTGCAGTCTCTGCAATTTCCTGGAGTCCTCACCACTCACCTCCCAGAGCCAGCTGTCCAAGGACCGTGACAGTTCTGTTATCAGGGTTGGCAGGACACAGACTGCTCTGTGACCGCCAGCCTGAACAGGAGGCAAGGTGCAGGAGAAGGTAATTTCCTTCTCTCACTTCCTAGGGAGCAGCCCTCAGCTGCCACTGGGGCCATCTGGTAAGGCCATTCCTCAAATGAACCCTGACAAGTACTAGTCCCCAGAATAGCAGGAAAGTGTGACTAGTTCTCTCGGCTGGAGACAGACACCAGTCACCTAGGACTCCAGCCTGGGTGTCACTGAAGCTTACGCAAGTGTGGCAGAGTCACATATACTATAGGATCTTCTGTCAGTTACAGCCCAGCATGCACTCTGTGGATGCCTTTTCAAACTCATCTTTGCTGTGGGTTGAAGGTCAAAGGCCCACATGAAGAAGAGACTGTGAACCCTGACCAGTACCAATACTGTCTATCACCCTCTCTGCATGGCAAGCCCCTTGACAGTAAGGACATGCGCGTCAGGGCTGGTGGCCTGAGGAGACTTGTTATTTGAAAGACTGACTAAATGAAAATCAACCAGACACAGTGGTGCACACCTGTCATTCCAGCACTCAGGAAGCAGAGGCAAGAGGATTAGGAATTCAAGGCCGGCCTCGGTTGTATATGAAGTTCAAGGCCAGCCTGAACTACATGAGACTCTGTCTGAAAGAAATAAAAAATAAGAGGCTGGAGAGATGACTTGACAGTTAAGAGCAGATATTGCTCTTGCAAAGGACCCCAGTTCAGTTCTCAGCACCCACGCTGGGCGGCTCACAACTGCCTGTACCTCCAGCTCCAGAGAATACAATATTCATTCCTGAACTCTGTGTACCTGCATTCATATGCATACATGCGGCGAACGCCTCCGGCCAGCGGAGGAAGAAAGCACGCGATCACGAGGAGTCTTCCAGTATCACACTTTATTGGAGAGCCTTTGCTTAACGGATGGACGATGATGGCGAGAGGCAGGGAATAAGGCACCTACGGCTGCTTATAAAGCCCGGAAGGAGAAGGGGCACCTATTGATTGGCTGCAAGTAGCTAACCACAGGTGGACGCCACGGGATAGGCTCAGGACAGGTCATGTGGCACGCATGTGCAGTAGCAAGATCCAGGTTGGCGCCAAAGCACTACCTAATTAGGAGTTGTTTACCACAACGCTGCCAGGAAGCCAGCGCCATCTTGTAATGGCGTTTACGGCTCCCTGCACATACACCTACACACACATGTACATAATTTAAAATAATAAAAATTAATCTCAAAGAAATACAATAAATAATTAAATAGAATAATTTTTAACTCAACGCCTTCCATTTGAAGATGGGGACACTAAAATCAAGAGAGAAGACACAGTTCAAGAGAAGTCTGGAGTTTGGAGTAACGGGTCTGACTATGTATCCCAGTTTTCCCAGAACAGACCAGTCAGAGCCCACTGCTCTGGAGAGTCGTTAGCAGGGCCTTCTTTTACTCTTAAAAGGGTCCTCATTTGGACAATAATCACTGAGGACAGTGTTGTCTAGAAGGGACAGGGACCACTGAATACCAGGGACTCACCTTCCTCCACTTCATCCCTACAGCCAGTGGCATCCTATATGGCTTCCCCAGGCAGTGAGCTGTTCACAGATGCTCTAGGAGAAACACTTGCCATGGCCAAGGACATTTGAGGAATATTAATTGTGATGGTTAACACTGCCTGTCATCTTGACAGAATCACCTGGGAGGCAAGCCTCTGGCCATGCTTGTGAGGGGATTTTCTAGATTCAGTGGTATAGGTGATGCTCTCCCATGTGCTGGGGTCCTGGACGGTATACAAAGGAGAAAGTGAACTGAGTTCCAACATTCATCTCTTTCTACGTCCCAACTGTGGACACAATGTGACCCACAGCCTCACATTCCTGCCACTATGTCTTCCCCGCCATGATGGACTGTGCCCTCAAATTGGGAGTCAGAATAAATTCTTCGGTTACCTTAAGTTGATTGTGTCAGGTATTTTGTCATGGCAACGAGAAAAGTCATAACCAATACACTACTTGAAACAATACACTGGTCAGACTTTTCCAGTGGTTCTCAGCAGCTTAATTTAAGCAAGAAGACTTTTTCAAATGCCCCCTCCCAACACAACTCCAGAAAGAAGTGGTTGGTATGGGATAGTTCTTTAACTTGTTCTTTTCCCAAACAGGTAGTTCAGCCTGCCTCTGAATGTTTCTGAGTTAACAGGGGGTGGGGGCAGGAAGCCTCCACACAGCATTTTACAATACTACGAAGTAAAAGTTCAAAATAGATGGCTTCTGCTCAGTCAAGCAAGGCAGAGGTTTTGATTATGCAAACACAAACCAGTGAGGGGGTGGCTGGAGCGGGAGAAAAGCAAAGAGGCAATGGATAAAAGGTAGCAGGAAATAACTACAGGAAGCGGTAGTTAGGAGCCCTTGGAGGCCTCTTGGCAGGTGCCTTGGTATTTCACAGGGCATGAGGCAAGGCTTCAGACCATTTACATGGCATTAGGGAGAAGACAGCAATGGGAAGCGGAGGGCTTAGGACAGCCTGGCTGGAGAGTCAGTGTTCTGAGATGGGACTGAGGCTGCACTGTGGGTGATGTGAGGCTTGACTTTTGCTCCTCTCCCCCAGCCTGCTGTGCCCAGTGACCCTGTAGAGCATTCAAACAGGCAAGGGCATGGTTCCTTCCCTAGAAACCTTGGGCTTGGCTGTAAGACTCATTTTAGAGACTGGAGAGATGGCTGAGTGGTTAAGATCACTGGCTGCTCTTTTTGTTAACCTTTATTTTTAAGAATTTCATACATGAGTATTATATTTGCCTTTTCCCATCCCTCCCAGTCCCCTCCAACTCTCCCATGTCTCCCCACTCCCTCTCAATTTCTTGTCCTCTTCTTTGATTTTTATTATGCATATATTATACATATGCATGCAAACATTTATTTATACACGCAGACATTTATCCACATACACATATTATACATATACATGCAGACATTTATAAACAGAGTCCCTCAGTGATGCACCCACAGTGCACTTGCGACTATGCACAGGACCTGGATTCAGTTCCCAGCACCCATATAGAAGTCCACAACCAACTGTACCTGCAGTTCCAGGAGATCCAATGCCCTCTTCTGGCCTTTGTGAGCACTGCACACACATGCTACACATTCATATATGTAAGCAAAACAGCCACACACAGAAAATAAAAATAAAAATTTTTGAAAAAAGAAAGGCATGGGTTAACCATGCCATGTGGGAGGAAGTGACAACTTCAGTTCCAAACCGAGGCCTTAAGCAATAAGGGAGACCTTAGGAGTCAGAAGGCACTGGAGAAAAAACAGAGCCAGGGGAACCTGAGAGACCCATCCACGGGGTATGTGTGAGGACCTGAACCCATTGTCAAGTTGAGCGTCGGAGTGGCTCAGACAGCAGGTAAAGGTTTTGATCACGGAATAGAGTGCTGTGCGTCCCAGAAGATACACACGAGGGGACTCTCCAATGACATCACCAAATCTTTGAAAACTGAAGCAAAATTGAAATCACAGCCACGGAAGCAGGGTCAGGACTTACTGGCCTAGATGTTACTTGATTAAATACCTGCTCAGGAAAAACAAACAATTCTCTGCAGAATTTTAACAGAGCCCAATGTTTCAAAATGTCCAGGATATAATCCAAACTTATTAAATATGCAAAGAAGCTTGAAATCTCAACTACTTGTGGAAGAGAGGCTAATCCAATAACAGAAGTGCCGAAATGATAAATAATAATCATGTTCCAAGAAATAGGGGCAAATGTTCTTAAAACAAATAGAAGCATAGAAATTTCCAGCAAAGCAGCATCTGCTATTAACAAAGAATCAAATGGAAGTTCTAGAACTGAGCTAAAAAAAAAAATACTGAAATTTAAACTTTCATCACATAAACTCAATAAAGAACTACATATAAAAGAGGAATGAGTCAGAGAACTTAGAGATAGATAAACAGAAATTATCCAATCTGAACAAGAGATGGGAAGAACAACAAAATTGCATAAAAAAACCTCAGGGAAATGTGAGGCAGAATTAAGTCTCACATCGGGGCTGGAGAGACAGCTCAGAGGTTAAGGGCACTGGCTGCTCTTGCAATACACCTAGATTCAGTTTCCAGCACCCACATAGCAGCTAACAGTCATCTATAACTCCAGTTCCAAAGGATTCAAATCCCTCTTCTGGTCTCTTTAGGCATTGTACTTATATAACTACACATGCACCCATACACATTTATACACACAGACACAGACAGACACACACACATAAATAAAAATAAAACCTTTTTAAAGATCCTTGTACTGTGATGGTACACACCTGCAATTCAAGTATGCAAGATGCTGAGGCAGCAGGATTGCAAGTTTACATAATGAATTCAAGGCCAGCCTAGGATACATCCCAGGACCTTGTCTCTAAGAAATAAAAAGTCAGGGCTGAAGAGATGGCTCAGCGGTTAAAAGTACTGGCTGAGGACCCAGATTCAAATCTCAGCACCCACATGACAACTAACAACTGTCCATAACTCCAGTTCCAGCGGACCCAATGCCTGGGTGCACTTACATACACACAGGCATAACACCCATACACATAAAATAAAAATTAATTTTAAAAAAGCAAACAAAGGTCTAATATTTGTGTTTGGAGAATTCTGAAAGGATAGCAGAAAGATTGGTATAAAAACTTATTTGAAAAACTAATAAATAAAAACTTTCCAAATTTGGAGAAAGATATAATTTTAGGGATTGAAGAAGTTTAGCAATCCCCAAACCAAATAAACTCAAAGAAAAAGATCATACCTGGACATGTCATAATCAAAATAGTAAAAAATCAAACATAAAGAAACAAATCTTGAAGACAGCCAGAAGGGGAAAAATAATATGTTCCATTTGAGGGGAAATTATACAATGATTGAGAAATTCTAACCAGAACTCAGAACTCAGAGAGACAGAACATAGTGGAAGATTTTTAAGGCATCAAAAGAAAATAACTGTCAACACAGAATTCTGTATCTAGAATAATATATTCCTGAAGGGTGAAAAGCATTCTTCAGGAATGACGGTACAATAAACACAATCTCAGAAGGAGCACCAGGTGGGTTTGTCACAGACCTTCTTTAAACGAAAGGCCAGAGGGAACTCTTCATCTAGAAGGGAAGTGTCCTAGTATGCTTCTCTATTGCTGTGATAAAGCACTCTGACCAATACTAACTTGGGGAGGAAAGGGTTTATTTGGCTTACATCTCCCGGGTCACACAGTTCATCACTGAGGCAGCCCAAGGTAGGAACTCGGGGCAGGAACCTGGAGGCAGGAGCTGGAGCACAGGCCATGAAGGAACGCTGCTTACTGGCTTGCTCCCCTGGCCCAGGCTCAACCAGCTTTCTTATACAATAGACAACAAGCTGCCCAGAGATGGCACCACCCACAGTGGGTTGGGCCCTCGGCAGCACTCAATAATCAAGAAAATACCTTACAGACATGGTCACAGAGCTGTCCAATGGAGGCAATTCCCCAACTGAGGCTCCCTCAACCCAGGTGTGTCAAGTTGACACCAAAGCTATCCAGCACAGGAAGCAATAACAGCAGGAAACTTGGACCCTTGGAAATTATATGTCTTTTTCCATTGCTATAATGAAATACCTGAAGCAGGTTAAATTTATAAACAAACAAGGTATGTCTAACTCACAGTTTTGGAGACTGAAAGTGGAAAAGGCTAATACAGTCTCCAGTAAGGGCCTCACCACCACCTCAGCAGAGACACTTCAGGGCAAATGGTGGTAGTGAAGGCATGTGAGAGAAGAAACCAAATGGGAAGCCAAAGGGAGATTCAGGGTCAGCCCCAAGCATGAGAGAACTTATTCCAGGAGGCCAGGATTCCCTTCTGGGGGTGACACACTCAGTGGCCTAGGGCTTCCTGCTGCTGGGCTCTACCTCCTCAAGATTGTAAAGCAGTTATTGAGGTGATAAAATATTGCTTTTAAGTAGATTCTTAATATATATTGCTAAGTATGAGTAAAGTATTATATATATTATATATTTGTAATATATAATATACATGAGAGAACCATTTGTAATATATAATAATCATGAGAGAACCACTGAATCCTAAGAGAAAAATGTAGCTCAGTTGGTAGTGTATTCGCCTTATATGGACAAAGCGTTGGGGTAAAACTCCAGTACTGGGGGCTGGAGAGATGACACAGGTTAAGAGCACTGGCTGCTCTTGCAGAGGACCTGAATTCAGTTCCCAGCACCCACGTGACAGCTAACAATCCTCTGTAACTCCAGTCCCAAGGGTTCCAATGCCCTCTTCTGATCTCCTCAGGCATTGCATGACACAGGTACACTTGCATACATGCAGGCAATACGCTCATATACATAAAATAAAAATAATAAAATATTGGGGCTGGAGATAGCTCAGTGGTTAAGAGCACTGGTTACTCTTGCGGAAGACCTGGGTTCAATTCCCAACACCCTCATAGCAGCTAACAACTGCCTGTAACTCCAGTTCCAGGAGATCCAATGCCACCTTCTGACCTCTGCGGGGATCGCATGACAAGGGTGCACTTATATACATGCAGGCAATACACTCATACACTAAAATAAATAGAATAAAAAATATTTTTAATAATAATAATTTAAAAATTTTTAATAGCACCATATAAGCTGGGAATGCCTATACACTCCTGTAGTCGCAGACTGGGCATTCCCTGGCTACCCAGAGAGTTCAAGGCCAGCCAAGAACACCTGAACCCTGTCTTTAAAGGAAAACAAAGTCAATATAAAGACATACAATAAAAAGTCTGATATATAAGTTAAATGGAAAAATTAAAATGTGTAATCCAAGAGAGGTTCAGAAAAGGGAAGTAAAATAACACAACAGAAAGAAACAGGGGACAATAAATCATTGTGATGGTTAAACGTCATTGTCAGTTTGACTGAATTTTCAAAACAGCAAGAAGTTACACCTTTGTGAGGGGGTGAGGGTGTTTCCAAGGAGGCCAAGTGAGGAGGGAGGACATAGGTGACGCCAGACTGGATAAAAGGGGAAAGCCGCAGTAAACGTTGGAGAGCACTGGCGATATTCTCTCTCTGCTTCCTGACCGGGGACTGTCTGTGGTCAGCCACCTCAAACTTCTGCCACTGACTCCCCTGTCACGCTGGGCTGCAGCCCCTCAAATGTGAACTAGAATTTTCATTCCTTTGGGTCAGGTGTTTTATTAGAGTAATAAGAAAGTTGACTCATCTAATAGTCTTAAATCCAGCCATATCACTTATTAAATGCAAATAGTCTAAACACACCATTTAAAAGACAGATTTGACTAGATTTTCTTTAAAAAAAAGAAGAAAGAAAGAAAAGAAAAGAAAAAAGAAGACCCAACCATATAGAATCCAAAAGAAATCTATTTCTCTAGGTGTGGTAGTACATGCTTTTAATCTCAACACTCTGAAGGCAGAGGCAGGTGGATCTCTGTGAGATTGAGGCCAGCCTGGTCTACATAGCAAGTTCCAGGCTAGTTGTGGTTACAGAGAGACCCTGTCTCAAAAAAAGAGTCCTCCCCCGAAAAAAGAAATCTATTTTTTATATGACGTTATCCTAAACCTTTTATTTGGTGAAAAGGTATGCCGTACACATACTAATCCAAGAAAGTTAGACGGGTCATTGAATTCAGGAAAAGAAAATGTCAAAAAAACAAAAGATGCCAGAGAGAAAGTACGGAGTCAGCACCATGAATGACAGGAGCAATTTACCAAGAAGCTGCGATCCATGGATATTCAGGGAGCTCACACAGAGCTTGGAAAGAGAAGAGGTAGAATTACAGAACTCTAAGGAGAATTAGACAATTCAGTTATGACTAGAGACTTCAACATCCCTCTCACAGTAACTGACAGAGCAAGCAAATAAAGTCAACAACAGCAAACCTCATCACTGACCAACCAGACCTATCTCCAGGTAGAATAACAGTTCAGCCAACCACCAGGAGAAACAGCTTCTGAAATGAGATAGGAACTTTCACCAAGAAAGATTGTATCTTGAGTTGTAAAATAAAGTAACAAATCTAAAAGAACTGCGATTGGAGGGCAGAGAGATGGCTCAGTGGCTAAGAGTACTGGCTGCTCTTACAGACGACCCAGGTTAGTTTCCCGGCACCCACCTGGCAATTCACAACCCTCTGTAACACCAGTTCCAAGAGGTCTAGCACTTTCTTCTGGCCTCCGTAACCACTTGCACCTGTATTCCCAGCGCTGTGAAACCAGGACTGTCAAGATGGCTCAGCAGGTAAAGGCACTTGTTGACAAGCCTGATGATCTGCGCTCAATCTCTGGGACCCACATGGTGGAAGGAGAGATCTGACTCCCACAGATTGCTCTCCGGCCTCCACAAGCCTTAGTATGTACACATGGGCACACAGACACACACACACACACACACACACACACACACAGAGTAAACAAGCATATTTTTAAGTAAAAATTAAAAAGCTCTCTAGAGCATTCCAAATAATCTAAAGAAATATCAAAAAAGAGTTTTTAATTTAACAAAAGTAAAATTAAGGCCAGATGTGGTGCCATACACCAGGGACCCAGCACTCAGGAGACTGAGGCAAGAGAATTACAAGTTCAAGACCAACCTGGACTACGGAGCAAGACCCAGTCTCAGAAAAACCCAAATTTAAAAAAAAAAAAAAAAAAAAAAAGAAAATTAAACATAGAATGTAAGTAAGCTATGCTTATTAGAAACTCTGAGTTATCGGGGATGGGTGGGAGAAAGGTCTCCAACCAATAATCTAAACTTTTATGGTAAGAAAGTTGAAAACGCAGAGTGAAATAAGCCCAAAGAAATCAGAAAGAAGAAAATAATAGCAGTGAGAGCAGAAATCAATGAAACTGAAAACACAAACACCACAGGGAAAAAACACAACCAAGATCCGATGCAATGAAAATATCAATAAAATTGATAAACTTCTACTCAGACTAAACCAACAAAGAAAGCGAAAGGACATGAATTATCAACATTGTCAATGAAATCACTCTTGGCTCCACAGACATTAAAAGGAGAATAAATGTATATTATGAATAATTCTAAACACATAAATCTGACAACTCCAGTGACATAAAATACTCAAGTTCACTCAAAAGAAGCAGACGACCCAATTAGCCCTGCAGCTATTAAGAAATTAAATTTGGGGCTGAAGAGATGGCTCTTGCAGAGGACCCAGGTTCAGTTCTCAGTATCCACAAGGCAGCTAATTCCTCCAGTCCAGGGGACTATGATGCCATCTTCTGACCTTGACGGGCATTGCATGAGATAGGTGCACTTACATGTACACAGGCAATATACTCATACACATAAAATTAAAAAATTTTTAAATAAATTAAATTTATAATTAGAAAAAATCTTCCAAACAAAAAAGCTTCAGGCCAGGACAGATGGTTTTATGGGCAAATTCTACCAAGGAAAAAAACAAAACAAAAGCAGGACATGGTAGCACACATTTCTATTCCCAGGAGATCAAAGCACATGAGTTCAAGGATCGTGAGTTCAAGACCAAGCTGAGCTATAATACTCTGTCTGTCTCAAATGAAAGAAAAAAGAAACAAAAAACCAAGACTATTCCTTGTGCACACAGAGTCAAAAGGTCTCAATAAAATAGCAGTAAACTAAATACAAGAATATTTAGTAAGAGTAATATAGGTAACTTTGCTAATTTCAGTAATGTGAGAACTGATTGAAATTTAAGAATGAACCGGTTAGTCCATCATATCAGTATCTTGTTTTAATATTTTATTTATTCTTATTTTATGTGTATGAGTACATTGCCTGCATGTGTGGGAGTACACCTGTGTTGTGAAGTGCCCACAGAGGTCAGAAGACAGCATAAATTCCCCTGGAACTAGAGTTAAGGATGGTTGTTAGCCACCATGTGGATTCTGGGAATGGAACCCAGGTTTTGTGCAAGAGCAGCCAGTGCTCTTACCCACTGAGCCATCTCTCCAGACCCCACGTCGTTATCTTAAGAAATGCCCATGAACACACATCAATGGACACAGAAGACACATTTGACAAACATTTTCTATGGTTCAGTGATGAGAATGCTTGCCTGGCATGCACAAAACCCTATAGACAGTTTTAAAAATGGAATAACAATAACATTAATTAGTTACACATCTCTTCACAATAATTTTTTAAAACTCTCAACAAAGTAGGAATAGAAAAGAACCTAACTTGGTTACAAGCACCTACACGAAATTTAGAGTTAGGGCCAGTGAGATGATGCAGTGGATAAAGGTTCCTGTGACCAGGCCTGATAGCCTGAGTTCAGTCCCCAGGATTCACATGGTAAAAAGAGAGAACCGACTCCTGCAAAATGTCCTCTGACACCCACACATGCCCCCATACACAGGAGCGCACACACACACACATACATACACACACACACACTCACACACACACAGTTTAAATACATATAATTTTTAAAAGAAAATTTAGAGCATGGTTGTTTATAGAACAACATTGAAGACCTTTCTGCCAAGCCAGGGAGGCAGGCAGGGATGGCCAACTCACTGACTCAGTGTTCTCTTCCACAACCTACTGAAAGTACAACCAGTACAATAGGATTTTTTACTTCAATTTTTCCTTCAGTGTTTTAAAGTTTTTATTCATTACAAGTTAAAGTGATCTGATGTTTTGTTTTTTCAGGCTATTGTGAATAGAACTGTTTCCCTGATGGGTTGGAGAATCAATGCTGTGACTATGGCTCTCCTACTGAAAGCAATCTACAGATTTGATGCACAAGAAACTCTGAATAGCAGGGGAGGAGGTGGGAATTGAGAAGATGAACTGCCCCGAATGCAGGGGGCATAATTGTCTATGCAGAAAACCCCAGGAAATATACAAGAAAGAGCTCCTTGAACTAAAAAGTCCTGGGAAAGCCCTCTGCAGCAAGCTCAACCTACAAAACGTTTTATGAAATACAATGACCATCTATAACAGAATTTCATAAACGAGACTGCTCACAATAGATCCAAAAGTTAGAAACCCTTAGGTTAAACCCTTCTTCTAAAAAATACATACCGGATCTGCATGCCAAACCCCAGACGCACACCATCACCACCACCACCACCCACAAACTGGTGAAAGAAATCAAAGAGCTAAGAAATCAAAGAGGCATACCATGTTCATGGATTTCGAGAGTCAATAATGAAGAGAGATTAGTCCCCACAGTGATCTCCAGATGATTTAAAGCAACCAAGAGAGAGGAGATTAACAGGTTGAAGAGTTTGCAGCTCCTGTGGCCCTGGAGATGGAAATGAGTCCCAGGTGCTTCAAGGGAGCTTTTTCTTACCATTGATTCTTTTTCTCCATGGAGTAGAAGGTGGGTGGACGCCAATGAACCTGAGGGAAGTGAGAGCCTCTGAGCTCTCTTTACAATTCACGCGATCCAATGAGATGCCATAGATGTAGGTTACATAGATGACGCAGATGTAGATGACATAGATGAGGCAAATGTTATAGATGAGATAGATAGATAGAAGATAAATCATAGATATATATAGATAGAAGTATAGAAAATATAGTTGATATTGATGTTGGTACAGATGGCATAAGTATAGATATATAGATACAACTATATCTCGGCTTAATAAGAGAATTGTATGCTCGTCAATGAGGAGGATGCATTTTCATCCTCTTATGCATGCCCCTCTGCCGTAGTGCAGATCCCAGGGTAATCATGCCCTGGAGAGAGAATCCCAGAAATACACACCTTGCCATATTTAGGGATGAGGGGAGAAGGTTCCAGGTACAGTGGTGGGGGTGACTGACCTGTCGTTAGAGGCTCAGGAGAATCAAGCCTGGGGTAACAAAAGGTGTCAGCTGCCAGCCCAAGTAAGGACCTCGGAATTCAGCCTCGAGAGTCTCATAATACATGCTAGGTGCTGATGCTTCCATTTTATAGGTGGGGAAACAGAGGACACAGAGGAATGGTGGCATGCTCAAAGTCTTCAAGACAAGCAGAATCCAGGCAGAATTTAGCCTCCTTGTGTGCATCCCAGAATCCTTCTTCCATGCACGGCCCCTCCATGCTGTGTGACTTACGGCAGCACCAGGCCCCCCTCATCGGTTCAGAAGGAGACTGTGGTATCTGATGAGGACCAGGTGAGGTGAGGCAGGCGGGTACTTGCCGCTCTACATGGACAACCCATATTTTACATGTGGCTTTGACTTTTGCCAGCACAGTCATTTTGGAGACAGACTTCAGGCTATGAAGGGCCTGTATGGGGCTTCACAACCCATGAGGGCTCATCTGGCCAGGGTCCAGTGGGTTTTACAGAGGAGGCTGCATCTGATATGGGCTCTTAAACACTCTGGGTGAGAAGCAAAAACCTCTCAGGGCTGAGGGCAGATGGACACAGCAGAAAGGAAGGGCCTTGAGCCTGACCAGTCAGGAAGCTGGGAGAGATGCCGCTGTGGCCCAGGGTTGGGCCTGCGCATATACAGTCTGTGATCCATGCTGCTCACTTAGGGAAACAGGTTCAGAGAGGAGAGGTCTCAAGGTTGAACTTCTGAGCCTAGGTCTGCTTGTCTTTTACTTGTGCTTCTTTGGTCAGAAATACTGAGTTTCTCCATTCCCAAAAACTAGAGCAGAATCTTCTTATCTGCACTTTATTTAAGTGTTTGTGTACAGTCCGATTTCTCTACACATCCATTTCAGGAACCCCTGCCTAGGAAATGGTGCTGCCCACAGTGGACTGAACCTTCCCACATCAATTAAACTTAAGACAATCCCCCACAGACATGCCCAAAGGCCAACCCAAAGTAGAAAATCCCTTATCAAGACTCTTCCAGCTGACTCTGGCTTGTGTGAAGTGACAAGAATAACCATCCCAGGAGCACGGAGCCAGCCAGGCTCACAGCAAGGGCTCTCCGCGTGTTTGCTCTTTGGAGAGACCTGCACCCTCACTGCTGAGTTCCCCTCCTCTGTCTTTCATTCCATTGTCTTGTTCGCCCACTGGGCCCTGCTCACCCCTCTCCAGCCTCTGCAGTGAGTGATTCCTATATTTCCAAGGCACTTCTCAGTCTGCCATGAGGATAAACGGGGGTCAGGGCTCAGATGAGGGACAGAAGTAAGCCAGGTGAGAATGTTCACCATTTGAATTCCAAACTAGGTCCTGCTTGGGCCTGTCTGAAACTGCTGTCTACATCTTGTTGCCCTCACACACCCAGACATCTATTCATAGTTGGCAAGAAGGCCCCCAGGATCCCAGAGAGTCCTAGAGTGACATCAATGTGGCCAAAAGCCCAAGAGTATCACACCGCCCTTGTCCCATAGCCTTCCAAGCTCCCCGTAGGTCTTCTCCCGCTCTCTGAAAGTCAGGGTTCTAGGCCCGCTAACCCCACTTGCATCCCAGAAAGCATCTATCAGCACAAACCAGACTGTAGGAGTCATCCATTAGCCCCCATGGACATTGTCAATGGAGCCAAGAAGGAGGGGCTAGTGAACTTGGAGAAAAAGAGAAAGATTGATCTTCTGATTATCTCCTAATCCATAGTTGTCAAGCAAGAAAAAAGACCTAAACAATCACGAAATTAAAGCAAATGAGCTTCAGGATGCTGACGTCTCTCTCGTGTTATGCCCCCCCCCCCACATCACCACTAGGGAGGGGATGATGTTCAAACTCCTAATTCACCTGAGCATGCTCACAGTACTTCCTCTGCACTGCCAGACACAGCCAGCAAAGACTTCCAGTGCCCCTATCGTGTGCCCAGCCCTGTGCTTGGAGCCAAAATCTGGGAGTGACAAGGACAAGCTGGTCCCTTCCTGCAGGTCCGCTGACCACCAGAGAGGCAGAGCCTTCTGTGAGCAGCCAGCCACGGGCCTCCACCCTGTGCTGGAGGAAGCACACAGGCTCTAAGGACATTATCCAAAGGGAAGGCAGAAGAGGGAGGGCTTCCTGGAGAAGGCTGAGCTTGGCAATCTGAGCCCCAGCAGGCCCATGTGACAGAGACTCTATGCAGCAAGATAGAGGGACTTTGGACTTTGTTCTTGGTGCTGTGGAAACTCAGCATTTGCAATCAGTTGAGTGGCATGATCAGATGCAAGCAGAATCTTCACTCTGGAGGATGCAGCAGAGCTCAGAGGTCAGTGGCACAGAGGCTGGGAGAGCAGGGAGCTCTGCTTCCTTCGATAAGCAAGATTGCAAGTACCAGCCACTGGACCCAAGTCAAAGATATGCACATGTGACCGGTTCACAGCAGCAAACAGCCACTATGCATCTCAAAACTCCAGACTTCTTTCAGGGTCTTTCTGGGGTATCTCTTCAACAAGGCCCCTTCCTGCTCATCCCCTGTAAGCTGACTTCCCAGACACTGGTCATGGGTAGGAAGCTAGGGATCCGTTGTTTGCTGAATACAGAACATCATAAACGACTACGCATAGGCTCTGTGTTAGATACTACATGCAGGAGTTTCTATTCTCCCTGTTCTACAGGTGAGGAAACAGGCCTGGAGAGGTTTGCAGCAGCAGAGCCAGAATTTGTGATGCTGTCTAACTATAGTCATTCTCCACAGACAGCACACCTACTGTGAACCAGCAGCTCTGTGACAACACCATCCTTCCATTCTTCATACACTTGCTGTGGAGTAGATGGTGGATGCTCTGGTTTGAACTTGTAGGAGGCAGAGCCTCGCGGAAGGAATTGAGTCACTGGGGGTGGGCCTTAAGGTTGTAGGCCAGCCCCACTTCCTGTTCCATTTCTGCTTTCTGATGAGCCCAGTTGTGAGGGAGCAACCTCACACTCCTGCTGTCACAGTCAACAGCTACTTCCCCTGCTGAGCCTTTCCCTCAAGCTAACTGTACCCTCTCGAACTGTGAGCCAGAGCGAATCCTTCCTCCCTTAAGCTGTTTCTTGTCAGGTATTTGATAGCAGCAACAATTCCAAAACCTCGACATACTCCCTCCCGCCATCCCTCTTCTCGAGCCCTCTCCCACCCACAACCTCAAGCCCCACAGATCTGGTTGTGGTCACTTGGTTTTGTTATGTCCACATTGTCCTATAAAAGCAATCAGGCAATAAACTACATTTTGAAATCGGCTCTTGCACTCAGTCTCACGCCAGTGAGATTTACTTACGTTGTTACGTAGATAATAGAGTGTTTCACTGCAGCTGTCTCCCGAAAACTGCTTTCCCGCCAGCTCAGCCTGGTCTTTATCAGATTGGAGGAATAAACTTCTATAGTGTGAGAGACATAAAGCAACATTTGGCCTCTACATACATAAAATGGGATGCTTGGCCAACGGGAGGAACTGGGACTCCAAGTACGCTGAAAGAAATCATTCTTTCTACAGACTGCTTAGACCTCGTGACTGATCATGTGACCTCTTCCACCTGTGAACTGTGATTCAGGGCCATGCTCCCAGGCTGAACCCATTCATATTTAGCTAGGAACAAACTATCTCTTCCCTTTGAGGAAAAAAATATAAATGAATGTTTCTTTTTATTACTGAGCAATATGTCACTATGTGGATATATTTGTTTTTTCACTCAGTAAGTTCAAGAATGGAGCTCCCAGGCAGGCAAGACGGCTCAGCAAGCAAAGACACTGAAGCCCTGATGACCTGAGTTCAATCCCTGAGACCCACATTGTAGAAGGAGAGAACTCACACACGTTGTCCTCTGACCTACATACACATACACACATATTTTTAATCACACACACACACACACACACACACACAGATTTTAATTATTTTTTTTAATTGGGACTGAGAGACGGCTCAGTGGTTAAGAGTGGTGACTGCCCTTGCAGAAGACCTGGGTTTGGTTCCCACATGTTGGGTAACAACTGCCTATAACTCCAGTTCCAGAGGAAACATGACGCCCTCTTCTGACTTCCATGGGCATTGCATAACACGGGTGCACTTACATCCATGCAGACAATACTCTCATACACATAAAATAATAATAAATGAAAGATTTTTAAAAATAAAAAAGAATGGAGCTTCAGTAGCATTTGCACACAGGAGTGGAGTGCTAGACCCTACAGGAAGTACGTGTTTAACTTCCTAAGAAGTGGGCAAAGAGTGTTCCATGATGACTGTCCCATTTCTCTCTCCCTCCCACAGTGGGCAGCTGCTCATACCTCCTCGATTATTGCTCCACATCCTTGACGGCACATGCTATTGTCGGAAGCTCTTATTTGAGCCATTCTGACAGGCGCTTAGTGCTCCCATTGTGATCTGAATGTGCATTTTCCTAACCGCTGCTGGCACAGAGCATCCTTTCCTGCGCCTGTTTACCACACCTTTATCTTCTTCAGATCCATTCAAGTCCCCATTTTCTAATCGTATCTTTTCCCTGCTGATTTTTAAGAGCTCTTTACATATTTTAGACAGAAATCCTTTACTGGATATGTAAGTTCAAATACTTTCCCTTAGTCTCTGGCTTATCTTCTTGCTTCCTTAATAGTGCTTTTAGCACAGCAAAAAAAATCATTTTGAAAGATAATTTATCATTGTTTTATTTCATTGTGTTTTATGGATCATGTTTTTGGTTCTGTGTGCAAAAACTCCCTGTCTAAACCCCATTCAGAAGAGGGTCTCTCCTGTGTGTTCTTTCTAAATGTTATTTATTTTTATTTTATGTGTATAAGTGTTTTGCCTGCATGTATCTAAGTACATATATGTCATTCAATGCCTGAAGAAGCCAAAAAAAGAGTGTCGGTTCCCTGGAGCTGTTATTAGCCACCATGTGAGTGCTCTGAACCAAACCAGGGTCCTCCGCAAGAGCAGACAGTGCTCCCACCCACTGAGCTCGCTCTCCAGCCCCTGTGAGTTCTCTTTAAAGTGGAACTGTTCGTTTACATTAGATCGGTGAATAATCTTGTGCTACTTCTGCACAAAGGCTGACATTTACATGGAGATTCACTTTTTGTCTGTGGGCAGCTGACAGTTCCAGTGTTGTTTGTTGAGAAGATTCAAATGTTATCTTCTCTGAGCCTCAGTCTCCCCTCTATAGGATGGACTAGGAGCCATGGCGCAGGGTTCATCACCCCTGTCCTTCCCTCGTGACTCGGAAAGAAAAAGGAGGGTGCGTACATTAGGATTTTTCATTTTACCCACTGCGTCTGTTACCGGCCATGTTGCTGTCATCAAATAACCCAGCAAGAAACACCTTAAAGGAGGAAGGATTCATTCTGACCCACAGTTCAAGAGGGCATCGGGGGAGGCACAGCAGGAGAAGTAGCTGCTGACTGTGACGTCAGAAGTATACGGTTACTCCGTCACATCTGGGCATATCAGAAAGCAGAGACGGCGCTGGGCTACGAACCTAAAGGCCGGCCCACAGTGACTCGCTGCCTCCAGTGAGGTCCCAGCTCCTAAAAGTTCTACCAGCCGGGACCAAGGGTTCAAGCGCATGAGTCTGGGGAAACGTTTCACATCCAAACCAGGACATCCGCCATCTACTCCACAGCAAGTGTATGAAGGATATAAGAATGATGCTGTCACAAAGCTGCCAGTTCGCAGTAGGTGTGCTGTCTATGCAGAATGGCTGACTATAGTTAGCTGGCTGTGCAGCGTTGGGCATGTTACTTACCTCTCTGGACCTGTTTCCTTGCCTGAAGAAGAGCAGAAGCTCCTGTATGGAGCCTCCAGCACAGAGCCTGTTATACTGTATGTGTAATCATATATGAGAATACTGTGCTCAACAGACACCAGCCTCCTACCTATGGCCAGTGTCTGGGAAGCCAGCTTATAAAGGATGAAAAAGAAGGAGCCCCGCTGAAGAGATGCCCCAGAAAGACCCTGAAAGAGGCCTGGATTTGGGGGATGTGTGGTGACTGTTTATTGCATGAACTGGTCAATTCCCAACCACATCGAATGCTTCTGAAAATAGTCTGAAGGGAGTCAGAACTTAAACTTGCATGCAGGCACCTGTTAAAGCATACACGTGCCAGTACATGTGTGTGTACTTTATACACGTGTACGTGTGTGCGCATACATGTATACACACAGGCACGCACACACTGGTCGTAGCTGACTGCCCTAGTGCTGCTCGGAAGAATCCCAGCCATGGCAGGTGATCATCTCCCTGATGCAATTCATTCAATCACAGGTCAGAGCACCTGCCCTGTGCCTCGCAATCAGGTGGAATGGAGCCGCCATCTTTCCAGCTCCTCTCTTCTCCCTGCGTCTGGATCCATGTGACAAGAACTTCAGGAGGGGTCCTGCCAACCTCTCAGGACCTTTTTTTCCACTGCTCTGATTGATGGCCTATTCGCTTCCTTTTTTAATATTTTACATATTCTTTTTATTTTATGTGTATGAGTGTGTTGCCTGCATGTATATAAGTACACCTGTGTCGTGCAATGCCCAAGGAGGTCAGAAGAGACTGCTGAATTCCCTGGAACTGCAGATGACTGTTAACCACTATGTGGGTGCTGGGAACCGAACCCAGGTCTTCTGCAAGAGTGACCAGTGCTCTTACCACTGAGCCGTCTCTCCAGCTCCTCACTTCCTTTGTTAACATTTAGAGCGGGGCAGGGGATGTGTATAGAACATCACACATGTAGAAGTCAGAAGACAGTTTGAGAGAGTTGTTTCTTTCCTCCCACCATGTGACTCCAGGAGATTAAACTCAGCTCGTCAGGCTTGGCAGCAAGAGCCTTTACCCACTGAGCCATCTTGCTGGCCTGCTATTCACTTCTTTTTTTTTTATTATAATTTTTATTTCATGTGTATGAGTGTTTTGCCTGCGTGGATATAGGTGTAGCACCTACAATGTCCGTGGAGCTCAAAAGAGGGTGTTGGATCCCCTGGAACTGGAGTGAGTTACAGGTGGTTGTTAACTGCCATGTGGATGGTGAGAACTGAACCCAGGTCCTCTACAAGATCAGCAAGGACTCTTAACCACTGAGCCGTCTCTCCAGCTCTGTTACTCACTTCCTAAAGGAAACCTCCCCCCACCCACCACCACCAACCTCCACCAGGGAATTTTGAGGACATCTCATTGCTTCTACTACAGACTATCCCAGCAGAAGCTCACTTGGTAAAAACCTTCAAAGCCACTTTCACCTTCTGGGATAACAGACGGAACCTGGTTTATAGCAGCATGCACAGAAGGCACCGTGCAGGAAATGGCCGCAGGGCATCAGGATGGCGTGGGATGGTGGCCGATGCACCTTTCTACTTTACAGTTTCACTGCCTTCCGCAAGAGATGCACATCACTCTCAGAATCGTGTCCAAGCAAGCAGAGCTAGTTAAAGACCTGCTGCATGTGTGGGGTGGGGGCACGCACCTAGGATTCTAGCATTCAAGAGGTTGAGGCAGGAGGATCATGAGGTCAAAGATGGCCTGGAACATATAGTAAATTTGAGGCCAGCCGTGGCTGCACGGAGAATCTAAGACTAGCCTTGGATATAAAGTGGGGTTTTTTCCACCAGGTCAAGTGCTCTCCCTTCACTCCCACTCCCCACTCCGGCCAGGTAACCAGGTCTCGTATGCCAGCTTCACCTTGGAGACTTCAAGTCTAAGTCAGCTTTGAGGCTGGTACCTAGATCATGAGTTTTCCAGAGGGAGAAGCTTAACTGAGCCCCTTTGCACATACACTCCACTGCTCCTGTTCAGGGGGTGCTGGATGAGTTCTGCCATGGCTGTGATCACGGGCACCCAACCAGTGTATCTTTAGGTGTCACTCTTCCCCTCTTAGGTGTCTACCCTGCTCCCTCTTGAAGCCCCCGGGCCTTCACAGGACAAGTTTTCACTATGCACTATGCTGCTGGGGCATCTGACAGGTGAAGAAGCATCAGATCAGACAGGTGAAGTCATTGGGGAGGTCACAACCAGAATGTGGTAGAGTTGAGGTACCAACCAATGGCCTCTGAGGTCTGACTGAAGGCTCAGAACAGACTGGCAGTCTCCACAACTCCCGCCAACAGATCGTGCTCAGAAACATGTCTAAGGCAGAATGGAGCAGGATGGATGGTGTTCTCCGGCAACACCATCCCAAGATGAACTTGGATCAGCTCAGAGTTGGATCTCAGGGTGCCCTGCTCCAGAACCCAGCACGTCCACATTCCTAGATGACTGCTCAGATCCAGCCTTCACAGGCAAACAGCCCAGAATCCAGCAGACCAAAGCTTATCCTGGGCAATGTAGGAACACAGCACAGTAAGCTAAGGACCCATGTTAGTCCCAGGTATACTGATGACACTGAGGAGGGAGGGGGACAACCTGAGAACAGCTGGTCAGCCAGTGAGCACAGAGTGAACTTTCAGGCATGGCCTCTGTAACCTGTCCCTGTTTGTCCTTCCAAGGCAATATTGTTCTTAGTCATCTCTCCTGTAATCAACTTGGAGAACAGAGCTGGGATCTTGGCACTTAGTGACTACTGATCTGTCCCTGCTCCCTGGCCCAGAGAACAGGCAGCCTGAGAGGATGCAGGGCTGAGCTCAGGCTCAGGCTCAGGCAGGGGAAAGGGCAGACAGAGAACCTGTAGCAGTGTTACTGTGGGACCCAGCTGGAAAAGGAGGCTGACTGCCGCTGGATGGCACACGGCTCGCCAAATGACGAGAGAGAGAGAGAGAGAGGCTGCCGGCTCCGCTCTGCCATGCCCTCCACCCTGACCACGCCTGGATTGATGATTCTTTGTCTCAGCAACTTGTCCTGCTACCATGGGCTTGGGAAAGGGAAGCGCCTGAGGTCCCCTCAGCCCCACGCTGGTATCAGTAAAACCAGCATGAATCATCAGAAGTTCCAGGAGGTCTCAGAAATTAAAACAGAGAAAACGGGTAACAATTTAACACTTGCGTGGGGATGGGGATCTGTGGACTGCACGGCGGGATATTTGTTACTTCCCTAAACCTCACCATCACCAGGATGATTATCTGAAGGGTAAGGAGATGGGGTTCAGAGAGGCTGTGACCTGAGCATCTTTGGGTCACATCAGCAGTCACAGAGAGCACATTCAGCCCCCAGTCAGAGGGACACCGGGGCCATCCTGCTACCGGAAGATTCCAGCAGCCACTATCACCTTCACGCTTTCCCTAGTCCTAGGAGGTGGAGCGTGTGCAGAACAGAATTCCTATTCTCCACACAGGAGAGCTGAGCTATGACAGGCCTCAGGAGACCCATCCCAGGTCCCAGAGCTTGTTGGCAGCACAGCTTCCGCAGCAGAGCAAGGGCATGAAGTGAAAATAAAATTGATTGCATTGCTCTCTCAGGATTGCACTCAGGGTTTAGGCTTCTGAGGAATCTCTGGGTAGAAACAGGGAGGAAGGCGGCTGTCTAAAGTATAGTCCCCAGGCCCCACCCAAGACTCTGACAGTTCTGACTTAGTAGGTCTGGAGCCAAGGAGTCTACAGTTTGTTTGGGGGTACTGGGGATAGAACCAGCGCCCTCTGCCCACTAGGCAAGCTACTAGGATGAGCTACATCCCCAGCCTCTTTTTGTTTGTTTCTTTCTTTCTTTCTTTTGACAGAGTCTCACTATGTAGCCCAGGGTAGCCTTGAACTCCTGATCACCCTGCCTCAGCCTCCCAAGCAATGGAGTTATAAGCCTAGCCTAGGAATCTGAACAATTTTTAAGATTTTTTTTTTACATGTATGAGTATATTGCCTGCAAGTAAGTGCACCCATATTGTGCAACACCAGTGGAGGTTAGACAAGAGCATCAGATCCCCTGGAACGGGAGTTGGGATGGTTGTGAGCCACCATGTAAGTGCTGGAAACTGAACCCAGGTCCTCTGCAAGAGCAGTTAATGCGCTTAACTGCTGACTCATCTCTCCAAACCCAAGAATCTGACTTTAAACAAGAAACAACTCGGGCTGGAGAGATGGCTCGGTGGTTAAGGGCACTGGCTTCTCTTGCAGAGGACCGGAGTTCAATTCCCAGCATCCACATGGTAGCTGACAACCATCCATAACTCCAGTTACAGGGGCCCCTATGTCCTCTCCTAATACTCATGTGGGCAATACATACACTTATACGCATAAAAATATAATAACAAATAAAATATCTTTAAATAGGAAACAATTCACTGGCCAGGGTGCTAGTGCAGTGGGTGCAGCCCATCCTTGGAGAAGCACTGACTCAGGAAGGACCAGGCCCCACCTTGAACACTAGAAGACTTTCTATAGCCCAGAGTTCATAACAAAATTCTGAATCCATCTGCTCTAGAGCCAAGAACTAGCTCCTCCACTCACAGCTCAGTGCCCAGAAAAGTGACCCAACTGCTCTGTGACCCAAGTCCCCATCTGAAAGTGAGGAGAACCACAGTCCCCATTCCTAAGGTCCTCATGAGGACCACGAACACAGCCCTTGAAATGACAGCTGATGTACAGCCACCAAGAAAATGAAAATAAATGGTAAAATATGAAAAAAAATGACACCTGAGTGCCTGGAGGCCTTGTGATGACAGCCCCCTAAACAGCCCAACAACCTAGAGATCAGCATTCGCCTCCCTGCTTGCAGAACAGTCTTCCCAACCTCTAGGCTGCGCTGTACATATCCTTTGCACTTCCTCCTACGGGACTGTGCCAGTCAGAAGGGAGTCAGGAGAGGCCCCCAGAAGCTGGACACTGATTAACCAAAAACCCTGAAGATCTCCGCTGATTCTGCCACTAGGGTTTAAGGCTAATAGCTCCAAACAGGACTCCCTCTAGCCCCAGACACTTTGAACATCACGGGCTCTGCTGTATCATAAGACCAAAGGGCAGAGTGCTATTGACTGCAGCCTAGAAGCGATGCCCAGACATCTCTTCCTGTGGTAGCCAGTGTGATCTGGTAGTTTTGTGGATGTCCTTTTGCTGATCCAAAACAGCACACTCAAATGAGCTGTGATGTCACCCCCAGTCCAAAATGCTTGCCAAGTATCCTGCTGTGTGAGACGCAGCCAATCACCTTTCTGCCTGGGTCAACAAACTGCTGACCATCAAAGCCCAGAAACTTCACAGAGGCAATGAGTTCCCAGATACATGGAGGGATTACCTCCCACCCTTGAGAGATGTCCCTCTCATCTGATTCAGTCCACACAAGGTCAACCCTGTGTACCAGTGTTATGTTCTGTACAAGGTCAAGATCCCAGCAGATTGCGCTGTGCAGCTTGTGAGAGACACTCGGGAAAGACCTGTCACGTGCCTTAGGTGAGATTCTTGTGTGTGTGCATGGCAGGGGTGTGTGTGTGTGTGTGTGTGTGTGTGTGTGTGTGTGTGTGTGTATAGGACAGAGAACAACTTCAATTGTAGTTCGTTGGTGGACAGTTACCTGTATTTTGAGACAGGGTGTCTCACTGATCTGAAATTCATTATAGTAGATAGGCTCCCTGCTCGGTGTGCTCGGCTATCCACTTTTTGATCTCTCCAGCACTGGGATTACAAACACAAAGCACACACACCGCCATGCCAGGCTTATTTTACATGGACTCTACAGATAAAGCTCAAGTCCTCATGCCTGCACAGCAAGCACTTTTCTGATTGTACCATCTTTGCAGTCCTCATCTGGTAAGATTCTGATGGTGTACTGTTGGTCCTGTCCGGCAGAGGTGAGTTGCCTCTGGTGGCACTTAGAAAACTACATTAATGAGAAAAACATCAGCAAAGTCAACATCTGTATGCTGGGTGCCCTGGGCCCACGAGGCTGCCCCAGTGGAAATAGTCATCTTAAACAGGAACTGCCACCAGAGCGGCCAGCTGCTAAAATTTGCAGCAGTCTCCAGCCATTTTCCAAGACCCTTGGAACTTCCCAGCAATTGGGCAGATTGGTGACATCCCCCTTTAGAAGTGCCCCGGCTCCTTTGAGTTTTGTTAGTAGCATGCAATCGTTACAACTTCTCCTCTAATACAGGAGCATTACCTAATCTACTATCTGCCTAGGAACTGGATGGAAAAGTCTGGGGACACCTACTTAGTCTTCCTGCCATCACAGGAGCACCATATGGATTCAAAAGCCACAATGAGGACCCCAGTTCTATGTCTGTCTGTTCCAGTTACATTCTCAGAAAGTCGGAGAATAGTTGCTTGGCCCTCAGTATGATGAATTTAAAATAAGACTCCATCCACCACCTAGCTATTGAATCCCCACATTGACTATCGGCCACAGTGGTGTGTCGGATGCCCAGATTCAGCATCAATCCATAGTCACATCCAAGAATCCCTGAAAAGCCCAGCACTGACTTCCTTTTCTCTGGCAGACAGTCATTGCTCCAGGAATTGGCAAGCTGTGGCTTGTGGGCCAAATCTGGCCTGTGGCTTATTTTTGTATGTCCTATGAGTTAAGAATGGTCTTTATGTTTCAACAAAAATCTTTCTAGGCACAGTAAGACATGACTGTAATCCAATCTCTGGGGAGACTGAGGCCAGAGGATCTCTAAATTTAAGGCCAGTCTAGGTTGCATGGTAAGACCCTTTCTCAACAACAAAAACCAGCCACGCCTTTGCTGTTCTATTTCCTGGGACCATTCCCAATACTAATTCTGTTTTGTATGGTTGGGTGGGTGGGTGGTGGAGTTCTGAGATAGGGTCTCACTATGTAGTCCAGACTGGCCTTGGAACTCCTGATCTGCCTCAGCCTCCTGGATGCCATGACTACAGGTATACACTCCTGACTCCAATACGAATTCTCTATCAGTCTGAATGTAGTGAGGAGACAAAATCACATAGTAATTTTATCAGGGAAACTTTAATATAAAGGGCTATTAGCTACTAATGGGATTAATTACTATGGACTAAAGAAAATTCTAAATGAAACTGAAGCAGGCGGTACATGGAGTGACTGCTGAGTACCCAAGGGAAAAGCAAATTTGAACGACTCCCCCCTCAACTATCACACACACACACACACACACACACACACACGCACACGCACACACACACACACCACAGAGCCCACACCGTGATTCAGGTCTCACTAAAGAGAGAGCAATGGTGAGACTGAGAAGCTGTCTGGGGCTAGCCAGCAGAAGCAACCTACTGCGGTGCCCAAAACTTCGCCAGCTTTCTCCTCCCATAGGGAGCTGGGCACCTGCTGGGTGATCCCCTTCTGTGCACATGAAGGAAGCCATACCCTAGGGGAGTTGTGGGAGCTAAATAGTCCCTTCATCAGATAGGCTGAGTAAATGGAGTTCTCCCGTTGTGCCGATGTGGAGTTCAGCCTCACTAAGCGTTCCCACTTGCTGGGATTCTCTCATATTTCTTTCATAGTCCTGATCATTGACATTCCCATGAAGAGGAAACTGAGCCTCAGAGAAGGCACACAATTCAGATCTCAGTCACGCTGGACTCCAAGCCCCAGCCCAGCGAGTACCAAGATGCACTTCCCACTTAACCCAAGAAAGAAGCCCACCCTGGATCTTCACTAGATACATAGGGAAGCTGGTCCAGAGGGTAGAAGGGATGTGAATGGAGTCACACAGCGAGAGGGACAGAAAGGAGTCCTGCTCTACCTGGCAACCTTCGCCAGGTAGAAATGTGGGAACATGGTGGCGGGCGGGGGGTTATGGGACTGCCATCCTTCGTGTGGCACGGCCCACGCTCTTCATCTCTGTCCCCCTTGTCTTCCTCGTCTGAGACTGACTTAACCTGTGGTTTTATGCTTAATCAGTTCACGGTAAATTGCTACTTATCCCCCGCACTGGGTCGCCCAAGCTGGCTCTTTATTAGTAAATAAATAATGCAGGCACTTTGTGCCACACTGTGGCCAGCCCTGGGGACTGGGCAGTGGGAGGGGAGGTTGAATGGACCGACAGGCACCACAGGCTCTGGAGACAGAGAGGTACAACAATAATCACAAGACGACGGGTGTGTGGGCTGGTGTAAGACAGGAGCGCTGTAATAAAATCAGCTTTTCCTCCTAAGCTCTAGGTGAGATTTTAAATGAAAAGGATCAGCTCAGGGACTCTGACTGGGCTTGGAGACAAGCGCTCTTAACTCAAGTCCCTGCACCGCCAGCTCACAAGCTGAGCCACCTATGACCAGCCAAGCCTTCTCAGGCTCAGCATCTTGGATGTGGGTCCAGGCTGCTCTGGCCACCTAGCTGGTGAGGCTTTTCCCAGGTCAGTGCTGTACAAAGTCACTCAGGGTGATGGTCGCCAGAGAAGCTCCAAGTTGGAGGAGGGGGGGTGTGCCTGCCTCCACCTCCCTCTTTTTCTGACTTTCTAAGAAGAAAAACACTGGGCATGGAGCTAGGAGATGGGGTTTCAGCCCAGTGTGGACCGGAACTTTCTGCATGACCTTGAATCAAGCTCCTCTCTCCTCACGGGGTCTTGTCTTTAAACCAAAGGGCACGCTAGATGATGATGCTTGCTTCTCCTGCTCCTAGGGCTAGCATGTGTGCCGTGGGAGAAAAGTGTGGGGCCTGGAGGAGCTTCCCTGCCCGGCTGCCCGCCATGCCCTCTCTCCTTCCCTTATCCTCGGTCCCTCCTACTCCTGGCCTACATCATGCCCATCCTGCTTCCCAGACACCAATAGAAATCCCTCAAGGCATCTCCTCGGGATGTAGAGGTCTGAGTCACTGTCTCCAGTCTTCTGCTCCAAGCCCTAAACTTAAGCACGTTACAAACCGGGAAGCCCAGAGCTCTAACCACTCTCTCCTCATGTCTGATGCAACTCAGGATTCAAAGAACCATGCCAAAGAATATCAGGGGCAGACTGTCGGCTCTCCTCAATTTATTATGGGGTTGTTTCCTGATCTATCCATTGTAAGTTGAAAACACTGTCAGTAAAGCATCCCAAGTCAGGGACTATTTGTATTATCTTCCTTTTATAGGTAAGGAAACTGAAGTACCAATAAGGTGTGTGACTACTAACAGTCAACAGAGCCCTGAGTCAGATACTTTGAACTTGAGTCCTCAGAGTGACCTATGAGATAGGCTTCCAATTTCCGGGGCTTTTCATGGGCTTGTCCCAGAGGCAGACTCCAGGGACACCATGGTGATCCTGGATCCTGGTTCCATGGGAAATAAAAACAATAGGAAATTGGTCCTTTCCTGGAGTCCCCAGAGACTCCCCAGAGCTTTCTCAAGAGTTAACCCCACAGTAAGATCCCATGGCGCCACAGAGCAACTACCCAAGGGAGGAGCAGTGATGAGCAGGATATGCAGTGGGGCGCGACGGCTCACAGACAGGCTCTGTGTCATATAGGACTGGAACTAGAGCTGCCTGGAGACTCCATGAACCAAGAAAGAAAGTCACCAAGATTTACTGCTCATAACAAAGGCCAGGGCCTTCTGAGTGAGAGAAAGTTCTGGAGTTTGGACTCCCTCCAAGAGGGAAGTCATGTCAGTCTCTTATCTTGTTTCCCAGAAAGGTCATCCAGCTCCGTGCTGGCCACCAGCTTCCTTCCAGAGTGTCATTGTTTAACAAAAGTACACAGCTGACTTCAAAGCCTCTGGGATCAAGAGCCATCTGAGGTGCTGGGTCCCCAGGTCAGGGTTCCTGAGGAGTGCGATGAACCTGTGGTCATAGACAGTTCATCTGTCACCTCTGAGGTTTTGCTGGTTGTCAGTGGGAACTGTGACCAACCTCACCAATACCATCAGTGGAGCTCTGACATGCCCCATCGCTCAGCCATGTCTTCTATCTCAGTGGAATGTCTGATGGTGACCTGGGAGGGAGGAGGCCACCGGCCTTGGCTTTGAACCCAATCCCCTCACAGGTTCAGGTCCAGGTTAAGCAGCTCCTGCTCCTAGCTCTCTACCCGCCTTCCACCTTTGATCCTGAACCTGGACCATGGCAAAATAGCTGGAGCCTGGCCAGTGAGTGGCTGCCCAGAGTAGAGGCATCCAGACAGCAGGGAGGGGTCACAAGAGAGACCAGCAGCCTAAAGGAAAAACTCCCTCTGTGCGTGTGTGTGTGTGTGTGTGTGTGTGTGTGTGTGTTTCCCTTACACAGTCCCTTACAAACACACACACACACTTCACCTAACCTATCTTCTTGTCAGATCTGCCCTCTCCACATAGCCTTGAGTACCTCCTTGGCCCCCAATTTCCTCACTTGGGGGACGTGCCCCATCATGGGGAATATGGCAGATGAGAGAGAAGGCCTGTGAAGGGGCTGCTGGATGCCTGGCTTCAAGCCAGCCTCCTCTAGAACCCCAATAGACACACTGGAGCGTGGAGTCAGTTGGCCCCAGTTGACTCCTTCCCTTGGGAGACTGTATCCCAGGCCATCCTCCTCCCGCCCCAGAAACTGCCGCTGCCTTTGTCCCAGCTGGCCAGGCTGGTCACTGACTGTCCTTGTCCAAGCCAGCCAGGTTCCTTCAGCTCCGCACAGACTCTGGCAAGACGTCATTCTTCTCCTGTGTCTTGTACCCACCGAAACTCAGAGAAACACCACCCCTGGGTGGGATATTCCACATCAGTCGAAAAGTAGCCACTAGGCTCTTCTGACCCAGGACTCCAGATCACACCTTTTCCAAGACCAAAGTTGCGCGGGGTTCTGGCCCTGCCACACTGCTTACACACTTCTATACAACAGCTCTTCACAGTGAACACCCGTCAGCCTCCAGCCACACGGGGGCAGCACGAGTCTTGACTCTATCAGGTTACTGTGACCCACATCATAAGCTGGATTTTATTTCATCTTTACAACAGCCACCCCCCCACACACACTTCACTAGTGAGGAAACGGGGGTTCAGGGAGGTTAAGCGGCTTAGTCAGGGTCACACAGGAAACAGAAGAGACAGGATTTGCACTCTGCCACTCTGGTGCTAAATGCAGTGTTTTTCCACTGAGTCTGGACAAGGAGACCCTGGGCATGCTTTGGGTGTGCAGGATGTTCCTTCCTGACAACCAGCTGGGAGCCTCCTGCTGCCCTTAAACTGGCGTATGTTTCTTTGGAACCTGAGGCCCCAATCTGAGTTGCCAGATGTCCACGTTGATGCCAGTAGCAAAGCCAAGGAGAGAGAAGCAGCAAGTGAGAGAAAGATTAATTAATTCTCTGAGAAATAGAGACAGAGACCCTGGGATGGGCTTCTGCACACCCTGACGGAGCACACCTACACCCTTGTGAGAGTGCGCGCGCGTGCGCGCGCACACACACACGCACACGCACATATGCAAGGAAAGCTCACACACACAGTGAGAGATTCAAGGAGGTCTGAGGTTTATAGGCTACATAAAGAAGAAAAGGAGAAAAGGGAGGGAAAACACTCAGAGAGAAGGAACACAAAGACATACCTGGAGAAAGACATAAACAGAAGTAGAAGTAGACTTAGAGAGAGAGATTACAACAAGACGTAAAACTAGAGAGAGGCACAGTCTCGGGGAGAGAGACTAACAGCCCATCACCCACACACAGCGAGATGGACAGAGACGGAGACAGTCACGGAGCAGGCAGAAGGGTGGAGGAGCTTGGTCAGGGAGCCAGGAAGGGCCATAGTGGGACAAAAGAGGGATGGAGAGACTGCATGCCACACAGAGAGAGAGAGAACAGGGACGGGAGTGCAGAAAGCTGGAGCTGAGCGGGAGGGAGGCCTCCCTTTACCTTAACACTGCCCCCAAAGCTAATTCTCCCCAAGGGCAGCCCTCTGCACACTCTGTATCTCATCTGGGTTCCCTCAAGGACAAAGAGGCGATGGGAGTCCATAAGCAGGCACTATGGGGTTCTTCTCCCATCCTGGCTCTGAGCCAGGTACACTAAGAGACACAGATCAGGCCGAGCTTTCTAGCCTAGGCCCAGAGACACCGGGTCCCCCTTCTGGTCTCCAGCTTTAGGGGTAGGAGGCAGGACAGAACAGCACAGCCCACGCCATCTCAGCAGATACCCACCAGAGCCCCTTGGGGTGAGATGCAGCCCTTACCCTGTTGTGGAAGACAACAGGCCTAGGTTCAAATGTCTTTACAGGCTACAACATGCCTGTGACAAGTCACATGACTCACTGTGCACCTCTGTGACCTGGATAATTAGATCTCTTCCATAGGTTGGTGAGGAAACCAAAAACAGATGCCAGTGTTATACAGAATCTGCCACCCAAGAGGTGTTCAGTAAGCTCTGGGTTTCTCTAAGTGGGAAAATCTAGAAAAATTAGAGACAAAGGTAAGAAATTAAATTGTCAACAAGATTACTGAGCAAGAGTGAGGGGAAACGAGGAAGGGAGAAATCATTCTAGCTGAGTCAGGAAAACCTTCAACAACATGAAAACAAGGTCTCAGAGGTAAGGTAAGAGGTGACCGCGGACGGGAGTGTGCTGGGCATGAGGCCTGGTGTGAGATAAGGCAGAGATAAGAATTTCCGCATAATAGAGACTTCCGCAGAGAGCTGGACACTCTGTGGAAGTGTTTGCCACATGTCACAAACAGGGAAACCGAGGCTTAGAAATGTGAAGCAACTTGTGCAAATCCTCCTGGTTGGCAGGTGTTCAGTTCAGCAATCAAATCCAGGTCTGGCTGCCTCAGGGATTCCCCTCATCCCTTTGCCAAGATGCCAGTCAGCTCCTTACAGGTAAAAGCAAAGACCAGGGGAGAGAGAATCTTGGATCACTCATCAGAAATCTGTTTTTCTGACATCTGAAATATCAGATACAAAGTCCAAGCAGATGAGTAAGAAGTAGGTCCTGACTGCAGAGGTCAATGTCAATGTGGACCACAGAGTGGGAAAGGAAGGACTCACCCAACTGGCCTCAGAGTTCAAAAGTGAAGATCCAGGATCTTCAAAGGCTAGAGAGATGGCTCAGTGGTTAAGAGCACTGGCTGCCCTTGCAGAGGATCTAGGTTCAGGTTCCAGCACCCATAAGGTAGTTAACAACAGTCTGCAACTCCGGTTCCAAGGAATGCAGTGTCCTGGCCTCCGCAAGCATTGCACACACATAGGTACACTTACATACATGCAGGTAAAACATTCATACACATAAAATAAAAATAAAGAAAAAATTTTAAGTGAGGCTCCACCCCCAAATACAAAATCCAGTAACTATGAGATGCAAGAGAATTTCCCATGAGACTCAAGGAGTTTTCTGACCTCAGGTTAGAGCTGAGGTTACTAATCTGTTTATTCTTTTATTTATTATTTTTATTTTAAGTGTATGCATATTGCCTGAATGTATACAATTGCACCTTTGTTGTGCAATGCCCATGGAGGTCAGAAGAGGTCACTGAATCCCCTGTGAGCTGAATAGCTTTGGTGTCAACTTGACACATCTGGGTTGAGGGAGCCTCAATTGGGGAATTTCCTCCATAGGACTGGCCTGTAACCATGTCTGTGGAGTATTTTCTTGATTGTTGAGTGCTGCAGGAGGGCTCAGGCCACTATGGGAGGTGCCATCCCTGGGCAGGTCCTGTCTATTGTATAAAAAAGCAGACTGAGCATGGGCCAAAGGAGCAAGCCAGTAAGCAGTGTTCCTCCATGGCCTGTGCTTCAGTTCCTATGTCCAAGTTTCTGCCCTGAGTTCCTACCTTGGGCTCCCTTAGTAATGAACTGTGTGACCCGGGAGATGTGAGCCAAATAAACGCTTTCCTTCTCAAGTTCGTATTGGTTAGAGTGTTTTGTCCCAGCCATGGAGAAGCAAACTAGAACATCCTGGAACTGAGTTACCATTAGTTATTAGCCACCATGTGGATGCTGGGAACCAAACTCAGATCCTCTGCAAGAGCATTCAATGCTCTTAACTACTGAGCCATCTCTCCAACCCCAAATCTTGTGTATTAATAAAAGAGTAAGACCTGGTGAGACCAAAACCTTGAAATTGGGGGTCAAATTTAATGTTACAAACACATGCACACCTAAATGATGCCCAATGATAAAATTAATTCTATTCCCACACACCTCTGAGGAGCAAGTGCTGCCCAAAGAAGCCCTTCCTTCTGTTGGGCATCTGGATCTGTTTGGACACATCTGGTTACCTAGTATCCTCCACAGCCCTGCACCTTTAAGACACAAGATATTTAAAAGTCCATCAAACACCTCTCATGTGGGCAGCTCCCACTTGCCACTGTTGTTTAATTCCTTGGGGGAACAAAACTGGAAAGACAATGCTAATTTAATTTGCCAGAATGAATAAGAATAAGACAGTAATGGAGGATGATGAAGTGCTGTGAACCCGTAATTCACATCCCGACACCCGCGCTCTTCCATCACAAACTCTTCCCCACCTCGAGCTGATTAAGGCAGAATGATGGCAGTTAATTATCTTCCTCTGTCACCAAGAAAGGCTCGCTTCCTTAGCTAAGGAGAAGGTGTGAGGGAAAGGTAACGGACAAAGCAGATTAAAGACAGGAGAGAAGCTTTGTTGTCCACACAGACAGGGGACACTTGGAGGGCATGGGTCAGTGGGCTTTCCGTCACTAAACACATACCTGAGGTGGGTCAACTTAGAAAGAGTAGAGGTTTGTTTTGGCTCATACTGATGAGGTTTTCCGCCCACGGTTGGTTAGCTCTGTTGCTTTGGGCCAGTAGAGCGTATCATGAGGTGAAAGCACAATGGAGTAAAAACATACCTCATGGCCAGAAAGCTGAACAGGAAGAAAGGAAGAGGTTGGGTGGCTCCACTTCCAATAAGGGCAGAGCCTCCACTAAGTCCCACCTCTTAAATGTGCTGCCACCTACCAGCACAGCCACTCCAGGAACAAGCCTAAACACAGGTTCCTCTTGGGCACATCCAGGAGTCCTGGAAGATGTTTACAGGAGCTTCTGAGAGCGCAGTCATCACTGAGCCCACAGCGGGTGGTCTGGCCAGACTGGATGGAGAGTATAGAGAACAATGTTGATGGTGACATCGCCAGCATCGCCGTGCCCACCTTCCATCCCCGTGTGCAGAGGACTTGTCATCAGAGCACATAGGCTGCTGCTCATCAGCAAAGGAGGAGGACTTCCCTGGAGCATGTTGGGGCTCTCATGGTCAGGAGCAGCTGAATCCCAGCATCATGGGTATCTATCTCTGCCCCATTGCTGACTAGTGAAGAATGCTTCTCCAAGTCTCTGCTCTAACTGCAGAATGGGATCGTGACTGGGACCTGCTCCATCAGTTCCTCTGAGACAGTGCCTGTGAACCCGGCGTGCAGGAAGGACTCAGTGACCCTGAGCTATGCTCAGGTTATCAGGATAATCAGGTGGCCTCTCCTTCTCAGGCTGGACCGCATGTTCATCAGTGCACGTGGCCAGGGCCTCCCTGGCAGGTTCACAGCACTGTGGTGCATCAGTAGCCACAGGGACACACATTCCTGTCACATTCAAGGTGCCATTTCATCTTCTTTTGTGGCTCAGACAATAGGAAGCTCTGCCTGGCTGGGAGGAAAGGAAAGCCATGGCAAGCTATTTCTCCAGGGCCAGAGGATCTGACTTTATGCAAAGCCTGAGACCTACTTTGCTGGAACTGAAAGCAATTTGCAACCACACAAAAGGATGCATTAGAGAGAGAGAGAGAGAGAGAGCTGGAGCACAGGCTGAGGAAGAAAAGGAAGAAACTGGCCTGGGGAAGAGCAATTTGAAGCCAGCCAAAGCAGGGCCATCTCCCAAGGTCTGGGTTTCTGTTCGAGTGGCAGAAGGACCCATGAGGTGAGGATGATGCCCGGCTAAAGAAGCCGAGGCTTGGCCCTCAAGTATCTGCTAGGTAGGCTGGCATTTAATTTCTGGGTTTTGGTAAATTCTGAAATAATGGCATATAGTGGTTGGACCTGGGGCAGTGAAGCCTGGGCTGGATGAGGCCTGGATTTTCTCTAGGGGCAAAGCCAGAGTTCCAAACATCAAAGAGGTTAGCACTGAAACAACTGTGCTAGCCCACGCTTGGCTGTGTGTGGGAGAGTTTGGGGGAACAGGAAGGACAGACGGGGGACTGAGGGAAGAAGGCTCAGGACTGGGGCTGTAGCAGGGCGGGGTGAGATGCAGTCGCAGGTCTGTGGAGGAACAGGAGCTTGGATCTTAGCACCCCACCCTAACCCCATGCTGATATCCTCGCTTCCTCAGGAGCCTGAACAGACCTGAAGACCCCTCCGTTGCAGTTACAGGCCTGGAGAATCACAGAATTAGGATGGGAGGTTCTGGGAAGTAACCCAGTCCCATAACCATGCCTGAGGAATTCTGAAAGCTGGCAACAGAAAGCAACTTGACCAAAAGACCTGTATGGTGTGAATTCCTTTCCACGAATGCTCACTGTCTGGCCCTGGAGGCTCAGTGCGTTTCTCCACCCCCTTTCGCATGAGTCTGGCCGTCTGACTTGTTTGGGCCAAGAGAATGTTAGTGAGCCCAAGAGTTGCACGTTCTAAGCCACCTCCTCAGATAACAGCACCTGAGCCCCTCGCTGCCTCAGTGCTTTCGCCATGTTCACCAAGTAGAGCATGTTCTCAGGGGTCTCTGGTGACAGAGGATGAGACACAGAGGGAATCCAGAGCCTGAGCCAAGGCCATCCCGCTGAGGACCTGGAATAGAGTTACCTTGGTCATAGAAACTGCTGTACTTAGAGTGGCATTTTATTCAGTCACAGAGCTAGGTGAGGACTGCGGTGATCTGGATGGGACTTGTCTCCCAAAGGTCAGGAGTTATATAAGTCAGAGTTCTTAAGGGAACAGAACCAAAAGAATGAATATATAATAAAAAAAAATAATTTGTTATCGGAGTGGTCCAACAATGTCTGTCTCATACCAAAGAGGTAGAGAACCCAAAAGTTGCTCAGTTCATGAGCCTGGTGCTTCAGCAGTCTGGCACTGAAGGCCTAGAGGATTCCCAGAGAGCTGATCTGAACACCCTAGAGGCAAGGGTATATGTCCCATAGTCATACATGTAGAACTTGTGCCTTTTGGTTTGCTTTTGCGAGCACAAGCCCACGCTTGGAATCTGAGTCTCTCCCTCCCTCTACATTCCACTAAGGGCCCTGAGCTCCTCCTACAGTGCTCCACACAGATCCTGGCACAGATGGCATCCTCCACCCCAGGAGGTAGGCCTCACCAAGCTGGGGCAGAGGCCTGGACCCAGGGCCCCCAGGAGGGTTGCTGTTCTCACAATTGTCATTTGCTCCCTGGGTCCATTCTAGAATACTACATGAGGTCCAGTTTTGGTAGGGTTGGGCTGACTTCAGGTAGAAAGGATTTTCTGTCCCCACTAAAAAGAAAAATCTTATAGAAAATGATTATATCTTCTATCTGATGAGTGATGAAAGCACTTCTGAGCAAACAGAAGGCCTGCATACCTGAGAGGCTCATTAAGGGCTGTTTGGGAGATGTGCACCCCCGCCCTCCATTAAGCTACATTGTGTTAAAAGCAGCTTCCACTCCACAACCTGCTACCTTTTCTTTTTCTTTTCTTTAAAATGAGAGCAGCCCTGTTCCTTACTAAAGCAGACAAAATTGATATATTGCAACCACAGTTGTAACTCCCCAGGTGATTATATTTGTTACTTTGCATGTTGCTTTGACAAAAGAACTAAAGGAAGGGAGGGTTGATTCGGGGTCATGGTTTAAGAGACACAGTCCATCCTGGTGTGAAAGGCAGGGGAACCCGACCCAGAGTCTGCTGGTCACAATGTATCCACAATCAGGAAGCAAAGAAAGATGAATGCTCATGCTCAGCTGACTTTCTCTTTTGTCCCTTTTAATTCAGTCTAGAGCTCTAACCTAGTAGATGGTGCTGCCCAGATTCAGAATGAGTCTTTCTCCCTCAGTTAAACTTCCCTGGAAATGCCCTCACAGATGTGTCCAGAGGTTTGTCTCCTAGTGACTCCAGTCAAGTTAACAGTAATGGTTAACCGTCACAGCAATGGTGTTTGAAGTGGAGGCCTTTGAAGGCTAATTAGACTTATATTAGGTCATGAGGATGGAGCCCCAATGACAGAGTTAGTGCCCTTACAGGAAAGAACTCCAGAGAGTTTCTCCTCTCTTCCTCCTCCTCCTCCTCCTTTTTTTTCCTCTGTCTCTCTCTGTCTCTCTCTCTCTTTCTCCAGTCCTATGCCCGAACATAGGAAGAAGATATCTTCCTATCTTTCTACAAGTCAGGAAACAAGTCCACCCTACTGGCATCCTGACCTTGAACTTCAAGTCTCTAGAATTATGACACAATAACTTTCTATGGTTTAAGCCTTCCACCAGGCAGCAGTGGGCATTGTAATGGCAATTCAAGCTGAATATGACTTTTATTCTTGGGAAAGTCTGCTCAGAAATAAGGATCCATGAGCTACCAGAAAGGTGCAATCCTTTTAAAAGGTTTTTCACTTACAGCTTCCAATACCTGTACATGAGCTAGTAAACCCAGGCTTGTTTGTTTGGTGTGTGTGTGTGTGTGTGTGTGTGTGTGTCCACACGCACGCATGTGTGCAGGTACAGTACACAGTACATATGTGTACTGTGTATAAAGAGCAGAAGTCAACTCAGATGTGTTACTCCATCACTCTCCATTTTATTTTTGAGACACCGTCTCTCAGTGAACCTGGAACTCACAGACTCCTGCTAGACCGGCTGGCCAGTAAGTCTAGGGAATCCTCTATTCTCTGCCTACTCAGAGTTAGCCTTCATGCACAAGCTGTCATGCCTGACTTTTTTACAAGGATTCTGGGGCACTATACTCATGTCCTCACGTTTGCCTGGAAATGAACTTTGCTGACTAAGCAATCTCCCCAGCCCCAGGTTGAACTGCTTTACTGCTAATCTGTCTGCAGTCGCCTGCTCCTAATTAGTGCACATGGCTTCTGCTTCCATCACAACCTATAGGGAAATGGCAGAGGTCTGGCTGCTTCTCTCTGCTCTGCTCTAGTCCTGCAAAGCAGCCGGCTACCTCCACCCTTGGGGCTCTATGCCTCTATGCCCTAAAATTGTTTCTGCCTCAGGACCTTTGTCCCTAGCCTGGTGTTGGGTCCTTGAGACCTGATCTCCCTAAGGGCTTCGACCCTTTGCCTTTTGAGTCCTTCCCACAACAGAATGGAGCCAGGCTTCATTTCACACCATCCTCATGTTACTAGAGACAGGATCTTTTTGGCATGGAAATGCTAGAAAGGAGACGAAGCCAAATGCTACAAACATGTAGGCCAAGGCTTTAACAGGGCTCCAGCTCATGAGCGGAATAGAAGCAACAGCTTCCAGAGCAAAAGGGTTGGTTTGCTGCTGGCTTAGGTCTGGTCACATGAGAGTGGCTTCCAAAGATGCTTTCCTTCTTGTGAGCAAGCTCCCTGTCTTTGTAGTCTGTGGTTAACAGGGGCTCAACTTGTCTCAGGAACTGCTGAACTGCTTTTATAGTAGGAACCACTGGCCTGTGCAAATGTCTTGCTTGGCCCTGAGATTTCAGTCAGGGCCTGAGGATGAGGCTGAAGGGCTTTAGGTTCTGTGGTGCTACAGCTGGGGAAGGATCATGGGGTGTGTAGAAGAAATCAATCACTATGTCCACAGGCACTGCTGAGAAGATGTAACCCAAAGTTTAGGGCAGCCAAAAGACAGGCACACTATGCAGACAGATGCCAAAGTTTTATCCTATTCCCATTACCCAGCAGACACCAGAAGACCAAAGGGTTGGTGAGATTCCATCTCACCCCAGTCAGAATGGCGGTCATTAAGAAAACATAACAGCCAAGTCCAGCATAGACGTAGACAAAAGGGAACACACCGCTGGTGGACTGTAAACTAGACCAGTCACTATAGAAACCAGAATGGAGTTTTCTCTACAAAGATATCTTCCAGGGCTGGAGAGGTGGCTCAGTGAATCACTTGCTACATGCATGAGAACTTAAATCTGAATCCCCAGCACCAATGTAAAGAGCCAGGCATGGTCACACACATGCCTGCAACCCCAGGCAGATGACAGGAGGATCACTGGGGCTTGCTGGCTACCAGCCTAGCTTCAGATTTAGTGAGAGACCCTGCCTCAAAGGAATAAGGTAAAGAGTGACAGAATAGAACTCTTGATGTCCACCTCTGGTCTCTGTGAGCACACATGAGCATGTGCACACACACACACATACACATACACATCACTGTCACATACACAAATAAACAAATAAATAAAGTGAACGTCTCCTGAGGAATAACACCTGAGATTGACCTCTGGCCTCCACACACATGTGTACCCACACAAATGTGAACATACTTACAAACCTTCGCATACACATGTCACAACCAAAAAAATATAGCTCTTCCATATGGACCAGCTGTACCATTCCTGGGCATTTACTTGAAGGACTCTAAGTTCACATAGCACAGAGATTCTTTCACTTCCATATCATTACAGCACTTTTCATGGTAGTTGAGTTATGGAACCAACCAGGTGTCCAGCAACACAGGAACGAGTAAGGAAAATGTGGTCCATACACAGTGGAATCCTTTAGATATTGTATTTATTTTTATTATGTATATGTGTATATATGAGTGTATTACCTGCATGTATGTAAGTGCACTCGTGTTATGCAATGGCCACTGAGGTCAGAAGAGAATTTCAGATCCCCTGGAACTGTCGTTAACCACCATGTGAGTGCTGGGAATCCAACCATCTCTCCAGCCCCACAGTGGAATTTTTTGATGAAATCATGTCATTTGTAGAAAAATGGAAGCAACTAGAGATCTTATGAAGTGGATTAGGCCAGTCTCAGAAAGACAAATATGGGGCTGGAGAGATGGCTCAGTGGTTAAGAGCGCTGGCTGCTCTTGCAGAGGAGCTGTGTTCAAGTCCCAACACCACATGGAGGCTGACAGCCATCTGTAACTCCAGTTCCAGGGGAATCCAACAACCTTTTCTGACCTCCATGGGCATTGCACAGCATGGGTGCACTTCCAAACTCAGGCAATACATTCATACAGATAAAGCAAAAACTAAAATAAAAAAGGAAAGACAAATATTTTTTTCTCATGTGTGGTTCTTAGGTTGCATATAGATATATAAAATCATGTGTGTATAAATGGCATGAAAAGAAGTGAAACTATCCAGGGAACAGCGGGGACGAGGAGGGGAAGGGAGAGAAAAGGGGAGATGAGGACATGAAGGGGATATGCTCAGCACACAGTATACACTTGAATGAAAACTTAAAAATAACAGTAAATCAATAAAATTTTTAAAGGGTCAATGTCGCCAACAACAGCAGCCCTCAGGTCCCTGTAAGTAACCTAGGCAACCGCTATCATAACGGGCATGTCAGAGGTGTTCTCGACAGCAAATCTGAGGGAACCTAATGATGAATTACCCAGCTGTGTGACCACCAAAATGAGTGATCATAGGGTCAATCAAAAGCAAATGGGGTTGGAAGGTCTGTTTAGGTTTTTCCATCAGTGACTCTTGGAGCTGGCCGAGACAGAGGACTCTGCTGGGCTGCTCCTTCAGCCACACTCCCTCTGGAGATCCAGAAGTTGTGTGTGTGTGTGTGTGTGTGTGTGTGTGTGTGTGTGTGTGTGTGTAGGGAGAAAGTCACGAGCAATCATCCTACAGGTAACATCACTTGTTCCCCTCCATTTGGGATGTCAGGGAGCTTTGTCTTGTCTGACCTGGTCAGGGGAAGCTGGAATTCATACCTATGGGATGAGCCAGTGGGATCCTCCCGTCCCTGAGGGATCACGGTCCCCAGGGTATGTTCTATCTAAACCCACTCAGTGATGAACCTGAGGAGAATGAGACCTTCCAAGAGGTATGACTAGAGAAAGTGGTGAGCTTTGGGGCTCTATCCTCCACCTATGGTCTCCTCTGTTCCTCACACCACAGCCTTCCCACTTCTAGATCAGAGCACCAGCCCCAGGTCACACAATCATCTGTGGACCTCCACTGTCAGAGTCATACCAGCACTCTGACTTGATTCATCAGAGTACGCAGAACATATGCTCAGTGGTCAGAGGCTTCCAGGAGCCTGGGTGTGCTGAGAGGACCTCATCAGAACTTCATCGGCCCTGTTTCCATCCCCTGGCACTTTAACATCCGGCACAGGGTGAGGCCCACAGCAAACATTCCCTAAGGCCGTGGCTGCTGCCAGGATAACTCGGCCATGGAGCAAACTGGGAACACTCCCCCAGCTGCCCTCAGCCTGACCCCTCCTGCCTCCCCAGCTTCCTTCAGGCATTGGTTCCTCTGACTGTTCCCTCTGCTTCCCACCTCAAGGCCTTCTCTTGCCTTCCAGTATGCACCAGCTCCAACCTACCACAAGGCCTTTATGCATGGCCTCCTTTCTGGTCAGCATGGCTCTTCCTCATCTCCGGGAGCAGGTCTCATCTCCATATGATTGTGTCTACATGTGATGCTATTGTGTGGAAGCGTCAGAGCCCCCTGGCTGCAGAACCCCAGTTGTGATGAGTTCTTGTGTGCACAGCAATTCATTCAAGGCATCTCTTTCACTGAGTGCAGACTCCTCAGGAGTGTCTATGGGGCAGGTCTGGTTGCCTTCCTTAGAGTCTATGGGAGCACAGAAAACGAGATGGCATCTAGAAGCTGAGGGGCCAAGACTAGAGACTCTGTGATTTCCCTAATGTCCTCTAATAGAGCACTGGCTAATCCAGGACCCCTCTCCAGGAGTCAGGCAACTGTAGTGCTGGTAGAATCTGAGAGGCGCTGGCAGAGTAATGGCTTTTAGCACAAGTCCATCCCCTTGAGGTCTAGCATCTTAAAATTCATAGAATCACAGCATCTCGGGGCTGCAAGGATTTTCCTAGGCACTTACTGATAACCTGCCTGGCGGGAACGGATTTATGATCACTGGTATTCCAGTAACCATTCACACACACAGACACTCTCACTCACTCACGCCGATGACTTTATCTTTCTCCACTCAGCTTCTCCCTTCCCTGCTCTCTAAATGAGAATGTTATATCTGCAGTATTATCTTTGGTTTCTGACATGTGTGTGTGCATGCATACTCATGATGATGAACTGGGAGAAAGAAAAACAGAGACGGGACCAGAAACAATGAGTTGATCCTTCTATAACATGAAGGTAGGGGAGGGGGAAGAGCCAGCAAAAACAGGTCTGCAGACTTGTCTGGTAGACTGTGGAGCTCAGGCTGTACGAGGCTCCGCGGTTCTCTGCCTTAGCTCACGTGGATTCTAGGGTTCAAATAGCACTCCTAGAGCTAACCTTAGGAAACCAATGACAACAGACCCTCCTTCTAAAAGTCCTGTCAAAAGTCACCTGCTCCTTATGTGGCTACATCTCTAAGTTGAAGTGGGGTTCATAGACCCCACTGTGACCCCAACATGAGTTCCTCAAAGGCAGGGTGGGGCCGTACGCAGTGTCCCCATGCTCAGTAACCAGACACAGAACAAAGGAACGCAAACACAGCTCTCACCTCAAAAAGAATGAGACAGTTTATTCTGGAACCAAATATGAGTACCCACAGCCTAGGAAAACCAGCTTAGGTTACCCCAAATACTATGTCCCAATGTGGTAGCAATTTTCACGGGGTTTTATAGTAACAGAACAAAGAAAGTCATAAATTCAAATACTGCTCAGGGGCTAGAGAGATGGTACAGCTGCTAAGGGCTCAGGCTCACAACCAAAAGGACAAGACACTATTTAAATACATTGACGGGAACATCAGGGAGGCGGGGCACAGTAAGGCTAGAGGCTTCAGATGTTAGCTACCGCATGATGCTCTTAGCCTTTGGGTTGGTAGAAGCTAAGGATCTATTTGTATATTCCAAAAAGGATTTTACAAGGATATTAGGTCAGACAGGAGTGGACGATAAATAACCATTAAGGGGCTAAAGATAGCTCTAGGTAATTTGACTCTAGACCAGTAACATTCCCATTTTCTACAATCATTGACGTTCTTATCAATATTTCAGAGTCTTTAACAAAGGGGTGGCTCTCTTCTTTTCTGTGAGCTTTGATTCATAAACAAAAATGAGTCATGGTTTCTAAGAACTCATTTCATAGAGTGTTTGACAATCAAAAATGACAGACGAACCAAGAAGGAATGACCAGATTTGCATGTACTGAACTTTTCAAAGCATATTTTATTTATTTTTATTTTATGTTTTTGTGTATTGCCTGCATGTGTGTAAGTGCACCCCTGTTGTGAAATACCCACAGAGGTCAGAAAGGGGTGTCAGATCCCTCTGGAACTGTTGTTAGCCTCTATATGGGTGCTGAGAATCAAACCCAGGTCCTCTGCAAGAGAAGTCAGTGCTCTTAACCGCTGAGTTATTTCTCCAGTCCCCACATGAACTGAACTTACTGAGAGTCAGGCCACTGGCGTGCAGTGGGGGTCACAGATACAGAAGCAGACTCATCAGGGCAAAAGACGGATCTAACTTGCATAGCCAGGCAGCATGGAGCTGGGTGCAAATCCCTCTGCTGGCTTTGCCTCCTCCCACTCACTCCCCAGAGCAGGAGAGGGAGAAGCAACACACAGCGTTGGGGACCTGGGTAGGGGTCAAGAGAAAGTGGAGTTTGAGCTGGATTCCAAATGTGTGTGGTATTTCAACAGATGCAGGTGATGGGACCACGGTCACAGGGAGAGGAAAGGTACTTCAGGTTGTATTACTCAGCTATTACTAGAACGAAATTCCTGAGCTAGTCTAAGGAAAGAGGAGACTTAAGTAAACAAATACAATTCAAAACTGGGGGGCAGAGCTTATTGTGAAGACAGTAAGGTAATAATGAGGGACAGAAAAAGAGAGCTCGGTTTAGAGAATCTGGGGAAGGCTTCCCAAGGAAACATTTAAACTGAGATCAGGGAGTCAGAGGAACCAAAGGTGGTCAGATCTGCCTGTGCAAAGGTCCGGAGGCAGGAAAGAGCTTGGCATGCTGGGAATCCAGGCCTTAGTATGGCTGGAACTACCCATCCACCTCCAAGGATCAGTCAGGCAGGACCACATGAGCTGTACCAACGCTGATGGTTTATTAAGGGCAGTGATACTGTGGGGGAGGTTCACCTAGGTCCGGTGTGTTTACAGCACTCCATCTACAGTGTACAGAGTAGTCTTGGGGATGGGCTGAGGGAGAATCATGTCTTAGGAAGAGGGACCAGCCACAGGAAGGTCAGGAAGAAGGTCAGGATGCATCCAGGACCTTCAGGGAACAGTTTTGGTAGGAGCTGCGAAGGAAGAAAGAAAGAAGCGCGCATGTGACCGGGGAGGGATGAAGCCACTGTGGGCTTCAGGGGTACGGGCACAAAGAATGGCTTTTAAATGGGGAAGAACAGCATGTTCCACTGTTAGAGTAGAAAATAGCCCCAGAATGTTAACTAGGATAGACTAAACAACCTCCTGGGTATCTGTTGAGAAACCCACCTTTCCGGTTTCACTAGTCAATCATTGGTCATAGTATCATTCCTAGGGAGGCAGGTTCACTTTAAGCTATGCTAAGTAGATGGGTGGAATACCTAGGGTGTTAACAAGGTAGTGAGCTTTGCCTGCCTGGGAATCCCATCTCCTGGTGCAGTGCTCTCTAATTCTTGGCCCTGAGAGTGCAGTCACTGGCCCAGTTGAATACATTTGTCTGATTTGGAGCCATGACACTACCTGTTTTGTAAGCTTTTCTGTGGTCAGGTCCCTCAGGTGTCCCCTAAAGTATTTCCAACCCAGCCCAGCACTCTTTGAACTCCTAAGTTGTTTCAGCATTCACACACTGAATCTCTAGCCTCCCATACTCCAGAATATGATTCTGTTTAGAGACAAAGCTCCTAAAAGGGTAATTAAGTTAAAAAGCAAGGACTGGAGTCCTTATAGGAAGATATTTAAGACACACAGAAAGTCACCAGGTTGCATGCACACTGAGGAAAGACCACATGAAGACATAGAAAAAAAAAAAATACTGGATGTCTGCTAACTGAAGAGACCCCAAAGAAAGCAAATCTGCAGGCCCCCTTGATTTGAGCTTCACAGCCAATTCCAAGAAAACCAATTTCTGCTGTTTAAGCCATTTAGTCTGTTATAGGCAGAACAAGCCAAGGCACCTTCCAAAACTGCATTACTGTATATTTCGCGCTCAGCCCCCGACATCAGTTCTATATTGATTTGTGGCCTATCCTCTCCTCGGCACACACTGGACTCTGAGTTGAGCAAAGACAGTCACTTTGCCTGTTTCTTGGGGTGTCCCCAGACCACAAGCCAGCACCTGGCCCATAGAAGGTTCTCCATAAACAAAGAAGTTCAAAGCAAACATGGGTGATGTCAAGTCCTGTGCCCTCCATCCCCTGCAGTGTGACCTTGGACTGTTCCTCCACCTCTCTGAACCCGTTATATCTCATCTGTAAAGTGAGATGACCACCATGCCAACTCCCAAGAGACTTATGAATCAATGGAAAACAAATACAGGCAAACTGCCTAGCACAGCGCCTGGCACAGGGCACGTGCTCCCCCCAAAAAGAGGGATAGCTTCATGCTGCTGTTCTTGTGATAGCAGTGAGTCCATTCACTCATCCGTTCCTCCACGAGCACACGCTGGCACCTCTTGAGATGCCAGATGCTGGCAACACTGAAAAATCACTCTGGCTTCCCACCTAGATACCCACCTGCCCAAAGACTAATGAAGGAAACAGACCAGGGGAGCAGTCATGAGAGGCTGTATGCAGAGGTTGATCCACTGGGAGGGCTTCAAACACAAGGATGTTGAGAAGTGAGTAGGAGTTCACCAGACCAACAAGGAAGAAAGAGCATCCAGGCAGAGGGAAGGGTATGGGCAAGAACAGGCACATGCTGGCAACACCCATGTCTTTACGTGGCTGGTATGAACCCAGCTGATGGTGGCTATGTGTGCTGTGGCCCCAAGGCCCTGGACACTTGAGAGTTCTTTCCAGATGGCGTTGGAGGACCCACAGGCAGTGTAGTGTGCTCCTGAGAATTACTCTGGAGCAGAATGGAGGGGAGGAGCTTGAGAGCAGTGAGATCAGTCAGTGTGTCGACATGGGGCAGGAGGGATGCTCAGACAGCCAGGGAGGGCTCAGAGCGTCAAGAGAGACCTCAAGTCAGGAAGAGAAGCAGGTAGGCAGGTGGCTCCTCGGAGGAATAGTTGAATCCCAGAACAAGACTTCTTAAAAGTCCTTACTAACACTGGGGTCTCCTCACCAGGCAGAGCAGGACTGACAGGCAGGGCACAGTGGCTGTGGGGTCAGAGTTAAAAAGCCAACCAGGACATGACCATTATAACTCACAAGGACTTCAGAAGAATGTTCTGTCAACCGGAACCAGGCCAGGAAACCTGATAGGACCAGTTTCCTCCCACCAGACAACCAAATGAAAACACATTTGTTTCCATGACACACTTAGGTTTGCAAGAGACAGCACAATTGTTTTTTTGCACTGAAGAGGCAAGAATAGAAAATTCCACCTGCCAAGAGAGTCTTCCTCCTCCAGGCACAGAGGATAGAAGACGTTCCTGTCCCTGGCTTACTGGTGCCTGAAATTCCAGAGCTTCTTCCCAAAGCTCCAGGCTTTGTCATTTGTCAACATACAAACGATTTCCTAGAACTCATATCTTCAAAATAAACTTAATTTCTTTAACTTTACAAATATTGACAGAGTTTTAAATAATATATATTTATTGAGTTTTTTCTTTAAGCCAGGCAATACCTGGAATCTGGGCACGGAGAGATTCATTAAGATTTGCCCAAAGTCAAATCTTCAAGGAATCAACAAGCTCTGTGTGGACACCGGGCCACTGGGAGCAATAAACTTGACCATAATGTGGTAGAATGATGGCGATGAGACCAGGGGCAGTGGGAATTCATAGCACAGCTCATTCATTTCATAGTTGTGAAAGGTGAGGCTTGAGCTGTCATCTAAGGATGGACTGAGAATCCCAGACGGGGAGTAAAGCAAAACAATTGAATAAAGGCATGAGCTCCTGAGGGGATGAGGTCCCCAGACCACTCAACAGACTTCGATGGAAAGCAGGGTAAGAGAGAAGGGGCTGGACAGCACAGAGTTCTCATTGACTGAGGTCACATGAATGACCTAAGGTGACAGCACCTGGCTCTGTTCTTTGTGACTTCCCAGATTCTGTATTCACCTCCTCTTCCCTTGAAGAACTGTCCTTTCTCCCTGCCCTCATCCTGTAGACTGGATGACCCACCCCCAGCTCCAAAGATGGATTCTGATCGAGTTAGCAGGCAGTTGTTCTGCTGAACACAGTGATTGGTTCAGGAAAGGGCGTGCAAGTCTGTTTAGACCAATGAAAGGTGAGATGTTGAGGAACTGGAGATTTCTTGAAAGGAGGAGCTGCCTTCACTTTGAAGGGATCCTCCAGAAGAAACTTGGTGTCTTTTCCTTCCTTTGGACAGGGAGTATGGCCAGCCAGAGACGAGGGACGCAGGTAGACAGAGTAGACTTAGAAAAGTCAGGCAGAGTAACACATGCTTATAGTCCCTGAGGTGAGAGGATTACTCAAACCTTGGACTTCCGAGCCAGACTAGGCCACGTAGCAAGACACACAGAGACAAGGACAGATGGTGATGGTGAAGATGATGGCGGTGATGAGGTGGTGTGATGACTAATGATACAGAGAGGCTGGGAGCCTGAACTAGCAACCTTGAATTCCAAGTTAAGGGTTTTGAATTTCCCCTTATGGACAATGCACCACATAAGAATTGTGGCTGTGTGTGCAGGGGCTCAGGCTCTGATGTAGAAATGGGGGGTCGTCTCTTGATGGCATCCTCTCTCTGAGATCACAGGAGGTGCCCGTTATTTTGTATTTTATAAGAAAACAACCATGGGTGTATCATAAAAGGCAAAATAGGCAGTCTTAAATATTGGACGAGAGAATTTTTAAGAAACACGTGAGCTTGTGGCTAAGATGCATGGGAAGCTCTGTCTGGATGTATGCCTCTTGGTGACCTCAGTGTCCCTGTGTCCTAATTCTGTTAGGAGGAAATTTCCATCTACTCTTTGCTAAACTTGTTGACAGCAAGCTTCAGGCTCCTACAGCAAAGAGGTCTGCCCCTTGCTGCTGAAACCGGCCTGGCCCTTTCCCACGGGTGACTTCAGGCCTTTAAGCCTGTGTGCTATCTCTACCTTTTAGAAGCTGGATAGAGGGGGAAGGCCAGAGATACTGAGTATCTGAGCACCTCCAAGGACTATCTGTCCTTCAATTCAAAGACATGCTCGTGATCATCAGGGTAAGACAGGGCTGGAGGTGAGAGAGGGCAGCTAAAGGAAGATTAGGAAAATTATTCCAGCATTTACAGTACCCTGTAAAAATATATTCTTGAGTTTGAAGACTTTTTTCTCACTTCTTAGAACCATTTGGGGTTCTCTTTTTCCATTTCATGTATTCTCTCTCTCTCTCTCTCTCTCTCTCTCTGTCTCTCTCTCTCCATTTGTGTGTGTGCAGGTATGCACATGTCATGATGCACATATGGGAGTCAGGAGACAACTTTTAAAAGTTGGTTCTCTCCCTCCACCTTGCTGAGACAAGCTCTATCATTGTCTCTGCCAGGCTGAGCCATGAGCTTCCAGATAATTCTCCCACCTCCACCTCCCATCTCGGCCTTGCCCAGCTCAGACTTAAGAGTGTTGGAATTACAGATGCAATCCACCACATTCAGCAGCTTTTAAAAAGTTTTTTGAGACAGGATCTTCCTATAGCCCCAGCTGGTCTGGAACTCACTGTGTAGACCGTACTGGCCCGGATCTCATAGAGATCTACCTGCCTCTGTCTCTTGAGTGTCCCAAATCCAGCTTTTATGTGGGTTCTAAAAGTTGAACTCAGATTGTCAGGCTTGTGAAGAAAGCCCTTTTACCCTCTGAGTCATTTCATTGTCCCCATTTGGGGTTCTTGAAAAATCGTAATAGTCCCAAGTAACCCCAATGTGTGTGTATGTGTGTGTGTGTGCGTGCACGCGCGTGTGTGCACATGCATAAGCATGCATGTCTGACTGACTGGCTGACTCTATGTAATGGACTCTGTGATATCACGTATTTCATTAAAATAACTGGCATCTCAGAATTCAGCTCCTCAGGAGGGAAAATCTAAGGCAAATATTTAGCTAGTATTTTATCCCACTTGAAAAATGTGTACATCCTGAGTTGTTCCATCTCCACCCACACCCCCATGGTCACAACCACCCAGGTATCATCTACTAAGAACAGAAAACACTCGTATCCACATGATGGGGAGGCTGCCAGTCCTGGAGGCTGTAAGAATTTCGCAGATCCAGGGAGAGGGAGCGCATACAGGCCAGCCTTCTGCAGACCTGGTCCTTGGTTACCTTTCCAGTCTGGCCCATCAGGATGAACAGAAAGCTGGAGGCATCCCTGATGTCTATGTTCAATAGCCCCAGTTCGCTCTGTCACCCAAGCTTGCTGGATCCTGGAGGCCTAGGAAGACCCAGTCCCAGACGTGGGATCTATCAACTGTGAAGCTGATAGAGACCCAGCCACAGCTGGAGTTGGGCTGCAGTCCAGGAGCTAGTTTTTTCATTCATTTTAAGTGTGTGTGTGTGTGTGTGTGTGTGTGTTGTTACATGTATGTATGGTGTGGTAGTGGGGAATGTGTGTGTACGTGTTTCATGATGTGTATGTGCATGTGGTTGAGGAGATGTGTGGGGTATGTGTGTGTTTGTGGTATTGTATATGTGGGTGGTGGAGTGTGTATGTATGTGTGTGTATGGGATGTGGGATACATATATGTAATGTAGTAGGGAAGTGTGGTGTGTGGTGTGTGATGTGATATATATGGTGTGATATGTGTGTGATATGTGATAAGTGTGTGGTGTGATATATACATGTAGGGGAGTGGTGTATGTATGATGTGTGTGTACATATGTGTGTGTCTGGTGTATGTGTATACATACATCTATGTAGTGTATGGAGGCCACAGGTCAACTTCAGTGGCCTTCCACCTTATTTTTTGAGACAGGGTCTCACTGAACCTGCTGTTCACCAATTGGCTAAACTGGCTGGCCATGGAGCTCCAGGAATCCCCCGTCCCACCTCCTTGCACCCTAACACCAGAGTTACTGATACACACAGCCACACCCAGCTCTTGTGTGGGTTCTGGGATCCAAACTCAAGTCCTCACGATTGTGCAGTAAGTGCTTTACCTGCTGAGCCACCTCCCTAGCCTGAGCCCAGGCTCTAATACTCACCCTGTGGGACTGGGGTGCTATTTCACCTTGTACTCCGTGTGGTCTTGAATGGGGATCCCAGTGAGTGCACCAGACTAGATGCTCTACAATTGGGGCCCATCCCTGTGATCCCCTAACAAGGGACAACATGAAGCATCCTTGCTCAGGGTTCTCCATTTATGTTTCTTCCTGACTGATGTACTGGCATGACATTTGACCTCAGCTTCTTGTTAATTGGCTCAGCTACTGTTCGTACATGAACCTTTGTCCTCACCAATATAATTGGTGTTCATTAGGGAATTCCTGACACCATCAACAGCAGGAGAGTGTGTGAGCTGACTCTCTCCTTAGTGTGTAAGCTCTGGGGTTCTGTACCCTTTAGGCCCTCCAACCTTGGACAAATTCATCTGCCTCCCTGTATAAGCAGCTCTCTTGCCCTCCTGAATCTGTGCCAGCGGCACAGATTTCACAGCCCTCCCCTGAAGAATACGCTGACTTGAAGATTGTTGGTCCCTTCCCCTGCCCACGCCTGCTCCAGCTACTACACTGGGGACTCGCCCTGGGTCAGGTCTGACTGAGCTCTTGCCACGACGATCCAAGGAAAAGGCACCATTCTTCTCCCCAGTTTGCAGATGTACAAACTGAACTCTAGAAGACAGAGCTGTCAGTCCAACATCCACCCCCACAGAGTGGGGCTGCAGCCTTTTCTCTCTGGCCATTGATCCTACAGCCTACTGCTTCTGTTGCATTTTGTGTCATAGACCGGAAGCGGTCCTCCCCTAAAGGTTCCTTTCCTCCTTCCCTCTGCTCCCTCTTCTTCCCTTCCTCTGCATCATCTTCTTCTTCCTCTCTATCCCATCCTCATAAACCTTTCCTTTCTCTTTCCTCTCAGCTCTTTGCCTATGGTGGAGCATTGCCAAGACCATACAGTCAACATAAGATCCGAGATGCCAGGTCCCTCACTGAGGTAGTGTAGGGATTTGGCTTCAGAGGCACCCCATATTATGAGCACGAAGCCTAGAACTAGCCACCCATCAAGGCCACTGCCCTGGTTCCAGAGCTGCTGCTTGGCTCCAGGTGACACATTTGTTGTTCCTTTCTTTCTGGCGGTACCATCCCGAAACTGCTTGGTCCTCAGCATCTGTCATCACACATGTGTGAGTGACCGGAACTCTGACCCGGTTTCCTTTTAAAACACATGATAAGGAGCTTTTTTGGCTTTCTCACAACCCCCACAGCATCCTGGGGAGTAAGGCTCACTGTGAACCCTCACACAGGGAAACTGAGGCTCAAAGCAGGTGAGAAACAGAACCAGGCTCAGATCCCAGGATTCCAGTGTCTCCAAGTTCTCCAGCCAGCGTCTGGAATAAGTACAAACTGGGAGCAGCTCTATGGTATTTGCTGTTGTTTGTTTTTTTGTCTTACTGTGTAACTAAGCTGACCTGGAACTCCCTGTGGAGTCCAGGTTGGCCACAAACTCCTGATCCCCCTAGTCTGTGTCCCTAAGTGCTGGGAGTGCAAGCCTGTGCCACGACACCTGCCTTGGACTGTTGTTTGTTTTTATTTCTTGTGAGCTTCACCCTGCTGACTTTTCCAAACACTGGGGAGGCAGCATGCTGGATTCAGGCTCAGAGTCCAGGACTGCCTCTAACCCAGTGTGACCTTGGATGGCTGCTCCTTTGCCTCCCCAGACCTCTATTTCCTCATCTATAAAATGACCTTTCACAGGTACAGGTGTGAGTTTGACTCCCTGAAACCTGGACATTTCTCATGTCTCATCTCTCTCTTCCTCTCTCTCTCTCTCTCTCTCTCTCTCTCTCTCACACACACACACACACACACACACACACACACACAGGGATTCAAGCCTGGAGGTGACACATGATCTGGTCCATGTGACTGCTTGACCTGGCAGCCACTGCTTCACATCCCAGCAAGATGTAATTCCTGCTGCTGGAGGCTGGACCCAGGTGCTGGCCTTGAGTGAGTAGAAATCATTTCCTGGGGCCACTCACTTCAGGAGCTGGAGGTGACTGTTTTGAAGACTTTAAAACCAGTGCCAGAGTCTATCAGGGACAAATCCATCGCCCCAGATGGACATCTGCTAGAAGGCAGCAATGAATTATGTCAAATTAGAACAACATTTTACTCGGTTCCCGTAACCTTTATTTAGCCAAAGTTGGAATCTCTTGCAGAGGCCTTTTCCCTGTCCGGGGACTTTTCCTGGTAGGAGGCATCCTGGTCAGACTGCATCACAGAGGGCAGAGAGAGAGTCCAAGGTTAGAGTCACCTGACTGTAGGCCAGGTGGGGCAGCAGGGATGGGCCTCCTGGTGAGGCAGGAAAAGCAGGGCTGAGGGGCCCACACCCAAAGGCAGCTGGCCGGGCAAGGTCTATATACCAGGAAGGAGCATCTTAGGGCTCTGAAACAAGGACTCTGTGGCCAGAAGTCAGAGAAGAGACCCAGGAACACAGTGAGGAAACAGATCCACTGGGCTGGGAAGGAGATGTCGGCATCATGTAGACTAATGAATGGCTGCCATAGGCAATGGAGCCCTGCACAGCTGGGGACCTTCTGAGTCACCCTCCTAAAGGGTACGTATTTAGCCACCAACTCTAGTCATTAATTCCTCCTGCCTCTCCTGCTCCTACTTCTAGCTGGCACCTGTCACACAAACAAGCAGGTTCAACGAACGCCAGAGAAAAAGAAATGCAGGCATTCAGGCTGGGAAGCGTCGCACGCCGGAACTGTTAGTAGCTGCAGGACTCCAAGAGTCAAGGGGACACTGGGCGAGGTACTGGTACAGCAGATACAAAAACTGATATTTGAGCAAGTATGTAGCATGGAGTCTTGCCCACTAGAGCAGGGTGGTGGTGGTCCAGGATGGCAGGGAAAGAAATGAAAGTTCTCCAAGAAAATAATTTCGTTTAAAATTAAGTGTGAGGGAGGTTTGGGGCACCTTTATACAGGAAGCATCAAGTATGGGGGAGCTGACAAGTGATGGATAGGAAAGAAGAGGAATCGGAGGGAAGGAAGTCCAAGAGAGAATGTGATTAACAGGGCAGGCTCCTGCAGAGGCAGAAAAGAACCGATCCAGAGATGGAAGCAGATTGACCTTCAGCTGGGGGAGCGAACCGTCTGTCCTAGGATGGCTGTCCTCCAACGCTGGCTCTAGGTGTCGAGATGTGAGGACACTGGAGGAAGCCAGGTTACCCAGCTACACTGAGGTGATGGCCCGGAACAAGTAGACCAAGACCTCAGAAGAGCAGGGATATGAATTGTCCTTGAAGGTGAGGGGAGCTACAGCCTGCAGGAGGTGTGGAGGAGGGGAGGGGGACGCTGGAGCCAGCTGGCCTTGGCTCCTGCCCCTTGGCAACATTACCAGCACTTACTGGGTGTAGTTTTCTCAGAGGCTTTCCAGCAACTCAGAACAGAAGTTAAGTAAGCAGATGGTTGCAGTGGAAACTGGCTGGGGTTTGATAAGAGCTGTAGTTTGGATGTGGTATGCGTCCCTCCAGGGCTTCCTGAACTGAAATTTAATCTCCATTGGAAAGTATTAAGATGTTGGAAACAATCCAACTACAGTGTTTAGAGATGGGCCTTGGGGGGGGGGGTGTGATAGAGAGTAAACAGTCATCAGGGTGAAGCCCCCGGAATTGATCCTGATGGCTTCATAATAGAGAAGATTGGGTATGGTGGTCCATGCCTGTAATCCCAGTATCTGGAAGGTGGACGCAGGAGGATCAGGACATAAAGGCCATCCTCAACTACATAGGTAGTTCAAGGACAGCCTGGACTACATGAGACCCTGACTCAAAAGATGAGAAAGAGAAGACAGAGAAAGGAGTTAGAAGAGACACATGGACTCAAAGTTCCCTACCTCTTGCTGAGGTGGTTAATCTCAGTTGTCTACTAGGGCAAGCCTCTGCACACATCTGTGAGGGATCATCTAGATTAAGGTCAGCTTCTAGGCATGCCGGTGGGAGATTATCTCGAGTGGGTTAATTGAGGTGGGAAGATCCACCCATGTAGGATTCCCCGCTGTTTTCGGCAGAGTATTTTATCACAGCAACGAGGAAAAGAACTAAACGCCTGGGCTGCCTTGAGCTTCTGTCAGTAAGGAGGCTTTGGACTTTCAGAACCATGAGCCAAAATAGGCCCTCTTTTCTTTCAAACCCTTCTGTGGTATTGTCATCTTCATCATAGAAGGAGAGGATAGAAAGGGTCATTGGACCCTCACCTGAGAGTCCAGCTGACTCCTCCCTCCCATTTAAATGCAGAATTCTGCCCTAATTGCATCTGGCCTGTGGGCAAAAGGCATGGTTCTTGGGAGATGCTACAGTATACAGACTTGAGGAGGTTCATTGAGCAGAGCTCCATCCGAGAAGCTAAGAGGAAGCCATCTTCCATGCTGGATGAAGACTTGCCAGTGTGGCAGTTTTGAGGCCACCCACGCTCCTGCCAGTAACTACTCTGCCAGGCTTTGTAAGGAAGTCCAAACTCATTGGTTCTCCATGCCAAACTTTGAATGGCATCACACTTATTCATTGGGACCTCCTTATAAGGAGGGGTAAACAAAGGCATTCTCACAACATCCCGCTTCATTGGCGAATGTGTCCGGTCTCCTGATTGGAACTTGACGGGCATGGAATCGCTCCCACCGCCTCTCCTTCATTAGTGAACCCATGTATTCTAACAAGGAGGGAAACAGCATGCTACAGTGGTGTCTGATTCAAAGCATATCCCCATCTGGTGCCACACCTGAGTCCTCAGTAAGCCTTTCCACCTTTTAATTAGGCCATCCGTGCGCAGATGATGAGCTATTCGGTAAGACCAGTTAATTCCACGGATAAGCCCACGATTCAATTTTCTTTGTCATGAAATAAGTTCCTTGAAAAAAGAAATTCTGTGTAGAATGCCACGGTGGTGTGTGCGATGACTCTGGGAGCATGAATAATGGTATGGACAAAAGCTCCACATTCAGGGACAGTAAATCCATACCCAGAAAATGATTTCATCCCAGTAAGAAAGAACCTCTGTCCCTACATGATAACATTCGGCACAATGAAATCAGCCTGCCACCAGACCGGCAGCTGGTCTACCCAAGGAATGTGTCAGACTCTGGACTCGAATTGGTCTTTCCTGTTGAGACTGAACACACAGCAGTGGTAGCACTTAAGGTAGACATTGATGAAGGGCAGTTTGTGGCTTTTTAAAAATGATTTTTTTTTATGCGTGTGAGTGTATTTCCTGCATTTATGCAAGTGCACCCATGTCATGCAATGCCTTGGAGGTGGGAAGAGGATGTTATATCCCCTGCAACTGGAGTTACGGACGGTTGTTAGCCACCATGTGGGTGCTGGGAATCAATCCCAGGTCCTCTGCAAGAAAAGCTAGTGCTTTTAACTGCTGAGCCGTCTCTCCAGTCCCCAGTTTGTGGTTTTGAGGCCATAACCATCATACATTCCAACACAAGAGTCCCTTGATCCTTAGGCCCACCAGACAAGCTGAGTAGAAAAGTTAGCTGACCACCTGTTACCAGTGCAGGAGACACCCTTCAGTGACATTCGCATGGGACACAGGTCATCTCATCTCAACCCATCTGTGGAGTCCATCTTTGTATGTCCAGAATTTCTTGTCACCAACCTTCCACTCCTGTCCCAAATCCCTAACCATGCAACCAGACCATTTCATTAATACCTGCTCTTACATCAGTGGAGAAATCCATATATCTGGCCATCTTGCTTTCCAAATATTCTGCCTCAAGTTCTACCACTAAGAGAGTTTCCTTCTCTACCACTGTACTTAAGGACCTCCTGCCATGGGATTGTCTTACTTCAGCCTTCTATTTGGGGCCACCATTATGCAGCAGCATCTATAAACCAGGCTCTGGGTTTCATTCTTCAGTCAGCTAGTCAGAAGGAGCTCCCACAAAGCCATCAGTGTAGTCTGAGGAAGAGAAGACAGGATGCTAACAGAATTTGAAGCACTAAACTCATGCAGAAGCTTCCAGACTTACCTGAGTCAGGTCTCTTTAATTCCATTCTCAGATGATGAAAAACTGCTTCTGGACAAAGCTCACCTTATAACTAGGTGTATAAAGCAAATCCCAAATGAGGAGCTGGAGAGATGGCTCAGAGATTAGGAGTACTTGCTATTCCTCCAGAGAACCAGAGTTCAGTTCCCAGTATCCACATCAGGAGATTCACAACCAGCTGTAACTTCAGCTCTAAGGAATCTGACACCATCTTCTAACCACCTGAACTCATGTGCATAGGCACACACACACACACACACACACACACACACACACACACACACTGAATTAAATATTTTAAAGCTGTGCATAATGGCACATGCATTTAACCCCAGCACTCAGGAGGCAGAGGCAGGCAAGTGACTCTCTATGAGATTGAGGGCCAGCTTTGTCTATATAGCAAATTCCAGGCCTGCTGGGCCTACAGAGAGAGAAAAAAAAAAAAACAGTAACAATAAAAATAAGTGTTTAGAAGAGAGGGAGAGAATCCAAAATGGGACTCACAGCTACATGGCCACCTGATGTCCCAGTCCTTAACAGGGAGCAAATTTACTTTGAAATCCTAGTGGTCTGTGCTGTGATTCACTTTTGGTGACTCACCAGGGACTCCACACAGTAACCCTACTTGCTATAGCCTCTGGAGCATCATTGGCTCATCTGGATCATGAGCCAAGTGACAAGGACTTGACTAGAGCTATTTGCCATGGTCCCTACTCAAAACTGGAGGCTTGTGGAGCTTTTATCATGAGTAGGGATGTAGCTCAGCAGTGAAGCACTTGCCTAGCCTGTGTAAAACCCTGTGTTCGGTCCCCAGCACCATACATATACACAAGGTTATCACACATGGTGTGGCATATTCTGCCTCTAAAATCCCATACCCGTGTTGTTTTTCTTCATGGTTGGCAATGTCATCTGCAGCAACCTGACTTTTACCTTGGAAGAGACGTTTCAACGTGTTCTAGAACACTGAATCCTCAGGATAGCAGCCTCCTCCTTCTGTGGGATTCGGTTCCTACACTCTTCTTCACATTTGTACTTCCTGCTTCCGGTTTGTCAAAACAACCAGCTTGTTGTTGATCTAGTGTGCTGGTGTGAGGTTTTTAGACTCAAGATGACATATTATCTATAAGCTGTATAATGAGGAAAGGCCAGAGGTAAAGCAGCACTGAGCAAGCAAGGGAATGTATATTATTGGCCTTTCCAGGTAAAAGCAAGCTTTTTTTAATCGGCCTCACAAATCGGTAAAGAAGAAAATGTAGCAGAAATATCAATGGCTACAAAGCAGGTAGAATACTGTGTGCACCAGTAAAAAGTCCTACATCTAAGACAGAGGTACAATTGAAGTCACTTCCTGAATGCTGTCCAGTCATTCTCCAAAATCCACACACATTCTGCCCAGGCCAAATAGCCAATCTCAATGAGTATTAGAAAGGGCTCTGCATGCCAAGCCTTCATTAATCTGTACCGTTGAGAGAGAGAGAGAGAGAGAGAGAGAGAGTGTTCATGAACATATAGAGAATAAAAGGTCCAGCAACTTCTATTTAGGTCTGTCTTTCCTTCCATAACAGACCTTCATGAGTCAGAGACCCAAAGTAGGGACTCCAAGTTATCAAGCATGTCCATTTTCATTATTCATTCAGAAACCGGGGAAATGACCAACTATATACTTAGGCTAAGTATCTACGCTATACATTTAGGCTAACTACCTAAGTCGATGCCTCGACTGGTGGGCTGCAGTAGCATTTTGCATTCTAGGAATGTTCACACAGGCTGCAGGGTCAGTGCCTAGTAATCATCAAAGATCTAAGTATCTTCTTTTCCTGAGTGCAATTTTTCTAGTCTTCACTAGGAAGGGACCTGGGGCAAAGGACTGGAAGATGGGTGGAGCATTTATAAAGCACTGCTGCAGGAACTTTTTCCAAGGACCTGGTCTTTGAACTAGTTAGGTCTGGGAACTGGAAGACAGGCCACAACTCTTGAGCATGTGATTCAAGTCAGGTACTGGCCACCCACACTACTAGTAGGTTGTTGGGTTTTCTGTATATACGTTGAGCAATAGTCTAGTGGGCTGTGCATCTGTTTTCTTCCTGGGACAGAGTGACCAGCTAGTCATCACCAACAATCCCAGTGGGATAAGATGTTCCAGTTGTAGAGACCCATGCTGCCCTTCATGGGAACACTCCCATTTGCCTCTGGCTGTTAAACAATGGTATGTGGCCTCTGCTGCCCCAGGATCTTATCATTCCCCTGAAATCAGGAAGTCATACAAGCAAAGTGTACTAGAGTAATACCTGAGCTACAAAGGTGAAGTCCACCATGTTTCTTTAAGACACAGGTTCTCCTCCCTTGGTTGTATATTCCCCAGTACCTTAGTTACAAGACTGTACTCTGGGAACTTTCATGTACCACAGTGTGGGGGTGACAGTGCAGGTCAGGCATGTTAAACCCACTCCCATGTCTGTCTCCTTGAGACTTTGGAGTCCGTCTTCTAAATATTATGTCATTTTGACACCTTCACTTGATTAAATGCAAGCCAGCTTCATGCTTCAGTTTAAGCCAAGCAACCAGCTCAGCTCTCAGAACCAACTTCAGTTATAGAAGTTCGCACATGAAATCCCAGATCCACCTCCATGAATTCAGAATGGATGTGTGTTCTCTTGCATCCTTAGAGTCACCTCCCAAATACATGCCCAAGGACTAAGTCAAATCTCACCATTGACCAACTCTTGCATTATTTCTGTTGTGTAGACTGTCCCTTTTTGAGTGAGTGCAGACCTGATGCCTTCAAGCACCATGAGATTTGGCCTGACTATGGATGCAGTGTCAGCCAGGTGTTGCTGTGATCTATCTTAGGGAGCTCGATCTCGCTAAAGGATCTTTCAAGAGATCTGCCTATGGGAAGTCATCATAGATTTACAAACAAAGGAAAACCAGTCTTATCAGACACAAGATTTCCATTAGCAACAGAGGCTTCTTGGCGTGACTCATGGATTCAAGAGTCTCCATTTCATCTGAGTCCAACCGCTTGTCCCCATCCCAAGTGTCATGATCACGGTCTTCCTTGAGATATTCTGAAATGTCCCCATCAGAAACTTGTCAGTACTATAAAAGTCACTGTTTCAATGGTGCAACTCAGACAGTTAAATTTTGTGTTTCATTTCAGCAATATCAGCCCTGTGGCTACATAAAAAGCAAAGATTCTTTATACAGATAACATAGAAGCTCTGTGGCTCTTAAATTATAATTTAAGCTGAGAATTAAATGACCTGACCTTGTCACTTGCTTTCTAGAAAGTGCTCCGGTGCATTCAAGGATCCATGGTGCAGCACAGTCTCCCCAGTCACCATGATGGGCAGTAACAGCCAAGTGCAGGAGTCACCTGGGCTCCCACGACACTTGCATTGAATTCTATCACAAGTGACAGCATAATTATGATGTCCCCATGCTCTAGACTGTAAGCCTCCCATTTCCCATTGGTGAGGAGTTCAGCACTTTGCTCAAAGCTGAGGGCAGGGTGAAGCCAATCAGAACCCCATCTGTGAGAGTCTGTCCCCGGGGCCACCTGCCCTTATGTTGGTATCAATTAGCATCTAGTCAGGAGACCAAACTCACGCCCATAATTATATGAACATTACAGACATAGAGATTTTAGTATCAAGAATTATAATCTAGCAAAAGACAGTTAATTGCTAAAATCAGCAAAAGAGGGCTCTAAAGACCCAAAGGCAGCAGGTGAGGAAAAGGAAATTATGTCTCTGCTAGGGCAAAGTGATTAAGAAAGGGACAGAGGGGCCAACGAGAGGGCTCAGACAGTAACAGGACTTTCCACCAAGACTCATGATCTTAGTTCTATCCCCAAGACCTGACTCCTCCAACGGTCCTCTGACTGCAACACATGTGCCATGGCACATGTACACAAATCAATCAATCATTAATAAACAAACAAAATAAATAAATAGATGTAAATTTTTTTAAAGGACAGATACTTCAAGAACTTGTTCTCCTTAATTCAGACTTCTATGAGGGAGTGGCAACCATCAGAGCACAAAGTCTGTGCTGCATAGCTTTAGTTGTCAACTTGACACACCTGGGTGGAGGGAACCTCATTTGAGGAATTTCCTCCATTGGACTGACCTGTGGCCATGTCTGTGGGGTGTTTTCTTGATTGTTAAGTGATGTGAGAGGTCCCAGTCCACTATGGGAAGTGCCTCCCCTGGACAGGTGGTTCTGGGTTGTATAAAAAAGCAGGCTGGGGGCTGAAAAGATGGCTCAGCAGCTGGGAGCACTAGCTGCTCTTGCAGAGGATCCAGGTTCAGTTCCCAGAACCCACATGGCAGCTAACAACCATCCAAAACTCCAGGTCCAGGGGAATCCAGCACCCTGCACCCTCTTCTGATTTCAGTGGGCATTGCACAACAGGCGTGCACTTGCATACATGAAGACAATACACTCATATACATAAAATAAAAATAACAAAATTTTTTTAAAGAAAGAAAGCAGACTGAACACAGGCCAGAGAAGCAACCTGTAAACAGCATTTCTCAATGGTTTGTGCTTCAACTCTCGCCTCCAGATTCCTGCTCTGAGTTCCTGCCTTGGCTTCCCTAGATGATGGACTATGTGAACTGTAAGCCAAATAAACCCTTTCCTCCCCAAGTTGGTTTGGTCAATATTTCCATCCCAGCAATAAAAATAATTAAGACACAGCCTCTGGTGGCTAAGAAATTCACCAGGTTATGTGAGCTAGCCTGGTCTGTACCAGCAACCCTTTGAATGGGAGTAAGAACCAAGTATACATGTTTGGTCTATGAAAGTGACTTGTAAGTGGGAACAGGGAGACCTGATAATACATCTGGAGCTGGACCTTATGGGCCACACAGGTGATGAGAATTGGGTCTTGGGAAACAAAAAATGAGGGTCAAACAGGAACTTGGGAGGAAAGGCTCCACAATGTCCACCTAGCGCCCTCTACTGACTGATCCCAACATTGATCCAATTGACAGAACTGGCACAGGGTCCAGCTCCAGTAACAGAAAGCAGGGCAAAAAAGGGTGCTCAGAGCTCAGAGGCAATAAATTAAAAGGTGGTATGAGGAGACAGAAGGACAGACATGGAAGGGAGCAAACAGTTATCAGGGAAGAAGCTGGAGAGACAAGAGGTTTGTCTTGGCTTATGGAAGAGGGTCCTGCACGGGCTGGATGGAGCCCTGGGGAGCCAACACAGACTTCAGTTCTCTTAAAAAAGAAAATATAGTCATATACCAACACAGCTCAAGAAAGCCACATTGTTCCACTTTCAAATGAACAGAAAATAAAATTCCTGGACAGATTCCATCTTCCCACCCATGGGGATAAGTGGGAAGTGAGCTGAGATGCATTTCATTTTTCTTGAAAAGGCTCTCTCGGCTCCTGCTGAGTCAGGCCACCCCGACCATCTGGAGATCCCAGGTCTTCAATCTTTCATTCAGAACATTTTCCACAGGTCTTCCAGGAGCCAAACACTGGGTCCAAGAGGCTTTCTGGTTGTGAGAGGCCTCGGCTTACCCTGCTCCCGGCATCTGTGGCTAGGCAGCTTCTGTGATGATCAAGAGGGCTAGGTCCTGAACAAGAGAAATTTCCAACAGCTAATGTGGTTTAGACTAGATCTGTGAGGATTTCTTTGATGATTACAAAAACAAAGTCTCTGGAGTCAAGCAACATGTGTTCTAATCCATCAGAGCAAAGCCAAGGCCATGAAGCTCCAGTACCTTGGAGCCCAAAATGCCATAAGGTTCAGAAAGATGATGCTTAGACCGTGGCCTGGGCGCCACTGAGACAGCCACTCTACTGATGGATGCTAAGCCCAATGCTGCCCTCCTTAAAATAGGTTCAATAAAGCATCTCATCCATCCCTCACTGGACAGACCCGGAGACAGAGCCCAGAGTAGGCAGGTGATCGCTCAATGCCACAGAAAACAGTAGTAGTCCAGCAGGCATTGGAACCTTCATAAATGAGCTCTTCAATCATCTAGAAACACAGCATCTTAAGTAAAGGTCGTTGGGAACTCACAGACCTGAGCTGGAGTCCCACTCAGCTCTGCAGTTTGCATTTCATTCAATATACACTCACAGATGATAGACTCCACAGAGCACTGGGCAATGGGCACCTACGAAACAACTGCTTCTTCAAGTCACTGTGTCCGAAGACTCTTCAGCCTGGGCTAGATCCAGGTCAACCCATGGCATGCTGTCCTAGCCTGCGGCAGCCAGACCAAAACTCATTAAGCTCCTATCCATCACAGGTTAGCAGAGGAGGCCAGTGGAACCCAGTGACACAGAGTGGCCAGGATCCTTCTCAAGCTTTTGGGTGGCCTTAGCATCTGTCAGTCACAGCTCCATGCCTGTGTGCCTAAGATACACAGCACATCCTAGCCTGGTCTATGACAAGTGGTGACTGTTCTGACCACCTCCACAGCCACATTTCTTAAAGCACCATCAACAGTTGGGCTCCTGGCAGTAGCAAGCAGTCAGCCCATCTGCAATTACAGAAACTCTGCCAGATTCTGGGGAAGTTGAGGCCTCTAACCATACCTGCTCAGCCAAGTTCCTGCATAGAACCTAGAGGATCCTTCATCCTCCTATGCGAGACAGGTCACCTTGTCTCAGAGGCCACCACCTGCCAAATGTTAATGGTATCTCAAAATTAGTGCCCAGACCCAAAGTTCCAGGTGGTCTTGAATCTAAGGGGATCTTTGGGTGTTTAACAACACCCAGGTAGGCCAATGAGCACCTAGAAGCCCGGATTTGGGGGTCAGCTGGCTCTGCCCTAGTAGCTCTCCCAGAACCTCCATTTTATCCTATCTAGAGGAAAAGGTGGACTCTTTAAAACATTGGGGTAAATTAAGTAGGAGATAACATATATAAGGCACAGTACATGGCACTAAACAAAAGGCAGGGCTGGAGAGAGGGCTCAGTGAGTAAAGGGCTTGCTGTACAAGGGTGAAGATCTGAGTTCAGATCCCCAGAACCCACATGAAGCTGGACAGAGTAGCATGCATCTGTCATCCTGGTGCTCCTATGGTGAGATGGAAGCTCACAGGTCCAGTTAGCTGGGCTAACACATTGAGGCAACTCTGTCTCAAAAAGGTGGAAGATGAGGACACCTAAAGTTGTCCTCTGACCTCCACGTGCACACTGTGGCATGTGTGCACCCACAGTCATACACATATATCACCCCACACACACATGATTTTTAAAAAGGAAGTAGTGCACATCTTCTTATTTCAGGGACCTCAGCACCAGTGTTTATCAGCTTTCACAGTGTCAGGTCCCAATAAATTCACCATAAATTGAAAATCTCCCAAGTTAAAAGTTAAAGATGCCTTTAACTCATCTAACCTACCCAGCATCGTAGCTTATCTATGCACTCCGGAGAATGAGTGACTTGCCCTCCGGTCTCATGGCCACTGCCTAGCATCAGCTGAGAGGATCACACAGCCTATTGCTAGGCCAGGAAAAGATCAAAATTCAAAATGTAAAGAATGGTTTCTGCTAAATACGTATGGTTTTGCATCATCAAAAAGTCGAAATATTGGCCAGGAGTGGTGGTTCACGCCTTTAACCCCAGCACTCAGGAGGCAGAAGCAAGCAAATCTCTGTGAGATCAAGGTCAGCCTGGTCTACATAGCAAGTTCCAGGCCAGCTGGGGCTCAAGGAGACCCTGTCGCAACACCAACAAACGAATAAAGAAGTTAAAATGTCATTAAGGGCCATGAAGATGGCTCAGCTGGTAAGAGCTGTCAAGTCTGAGGACCAGAGTTCCATTCTTAGGATACACATGTGGAAGGAGAGAACTGATGCCTGTCCTCTGACCTCCACATGTACACTGTATCAAATGCACACCCACACACATACACACAAATAAATGTAATAAAATATCATTAAGCCAAGCCACTGTAAATCGGGGACTGCCTATATTACGATATGAGATGTCCTTTATCAAAGGACGGCTATTCAGTAGGAGTATGTACACTCTTTTAAACATTTGTCTCTAGACCTCACTGCTGACCCTTCAAGGAAGCATCACTGTGTTCACTGTGGGGCGTTCAGGGAACTGTGCATGGTCACCTCCAGTGAATTGTAGAGGTAATAGGACCTTGGCTTGTTGATTCTGGAGCTGGCTCTCCTCCTAACACCTAGCCTAGCCCCAGCTCCTCTGAAAGACCATATGAGGTAAGACAGGCAGTCCCACACCCCCCACTTCCTCCTCTCAGAATGCCAGGATTTTAGGTTTCAAGACAAGCCCTTTAGGTGAACACCGGCGTTTCTTTCTCTGCCCTTGAGCTCAGCACTGTGCGGAGCAAAGAACACTGTGCACCATCCATATGTATATATCAGCTCGCTTTCAGTACACAACAAATGATCCCCACACTTACTGACTTTAGAAAGAACAATTTATAATCTCTCTGGGTTGAAGAAGCTGATCAGGCAGCTTCTTTTAATCAATCATGTGGCTATATTGACCTGACAGGTCAGCTGGGCTGGAAGGTCCAAGACTGCCTAATTCACAGATCTGGCAGTTGGTACTGACCAGTAGGGGATGGGCTGCATCCAATCACCCAGGAGGCTCCGTAGGCTAGAGTTACAGGAGAGGAGAGCAAAAACTGAAGTCCCTCTGGAGGGAGTATAGGAAGTCACGTGTCATCGCTTCTGCCACTTTCTATTGGTCAATGCCAGTCATGTACCATGGTTTGGCCAGTCTCTGTGACATACATCTGGGTCCATCATGTAAGGCTTAGGGTGAGACGTCATTCTGTTACCTGAACCAGATGGCTGAATTTTTAACTCAGATTAGAAGAGGTTAGATTGGGAGTCATTAGAAGAGGCCCTATCTTTTTTCAGTTGGTTGGTTTGGGTTCTGTTTGGGGTTTTGTTTTAAGGCAGAGTCTTCCTGTGGCTCTAGCTGACCTGGAACACACTGTGTAGAACAAGCTGGCCTGGATCTCACAGATGGGAGTGCAGGGATTAAAGGCATATACGTGAGAACAGACTACAGAAAGGCCAGAACAGGAAGCGTCTTGCACAAGGACACAAACACAACAAGCTGGTGAGAGAGGTAGGGGTAACTTGGGTCCCCATGAAGAAGCCTGAGGCTGAGAGTAGGCTAGACCAGGGCAACTGAACAATCATGCCCAGCAGGGATGTCTCTGCCTTATCCCCTCTCTACTAAGTATTTGTTAATGAGCCTGTTTGGCATGTCCGACACCAGCTGAGGCCATCTCATCAGATCCCAACAGGATTCCAGTTACAGGTGAGAAACTGAAGCCTAGAGAGGGCAGATGACCCACTCAGGGCCCCCGACTGACTCACCTGGGATCTGTCTACCTGATGCCAAAGGCTGAACACTTCCTGCTACAGTAGAGCAGACCCTGACCTGGCCCCCTGGGGGAGGCCAGGCAGTTCCAGACCTCAAGAAGAAGCCTACTGCCTGAGAAACCTGGGTGGGATGTTTAATATTGTTGACTGGAAAGGATCTGAAATCACCCAGGACACAAGCCTCTAGGCCTACCTGTAAGGAATTATCTAGATTAGGTTAACTGAGGAAGGAAGATACACCTTAATTGTGAGAGGCACCATTCCATGGGCTGGGGTCCTATAAAAAAGAGGAAGGGACCTGAGTACCAGCATTCACCATTCTCTGCTCCTTTATGGGGGAAAAAAGATTGCACACATCCACAGGCTGTAGCCAGAGGAGAACGTCTGGTGTGTTCCTCTATTGCTATTCACCTTATTACCTTGAAGCAGGTCTTCCACTGAGCCTGAAGCTCACCATTTTGGCAAGGCTGACTGGCCAGTGAGTTCCAGGGAACCATTTGTCAGGGGCTGAAGATATGATTCAGCAGTTAACAGCACAGACTGCTCTTGCAGAAAATCCGGGTTCAAATCCCAGCATCCACATGAAAGCTAACAGCTATCCGTAACTCCAGTTTCAGGGGATCCAACACCCTCTTCTGACCTCCAAGGGCACTATAAAACATGGGTGCACTTACATACATGCAGGCAGTACATTCATACACATAAAATAAAAATAATAAATATTTTTTTTAAAAGAATTTAAGAGAAGGGCAACATTTTCCAGGGGCCCCCGGAACCATCTCTCACTTCTGCAAGTAGAAGGACTCTGAGCAGCCCTGGTCCACCTTGCTGTTATTTTATGGAAAGAAAAACCCAACCCAGTCTAGAATCCAGGCCTCTGACCCACACTGCGCCAGGAGGTTCGACAGGCAAGCAGACGCTGGCCAGGCTGGTTAGTCACACACAGGGCCGCCGCGTGGCATTCAGAGAGCACGTTTATTTACAAAGCACTTTACAAACATTATCTTATGCCTCCCCACAGGCCCCTGCGAGGTAGGTCAGTAGTCATATCTACAGTTTACAGATGGGGAAATTGAGGCACGGAATGGGGGGTGTGGCCTACCCCATTATAAAGAGAACTTCCCACCTTCCCATCAAAAAAATAACAACAAAAAAGCACTGGTCCTCCATCCCACAGTGCCCTCCCTTTCTGGACTCTAAGGGTTGGGACCAGCCCTGCTCTAGCACTGCCCCAGTGGCAACCTCACCAGAAACCAGAGGGACCTCAACCCCAGGGGGGCTGATCGACCCTGGGGGCTACGGTTCAGCCTTACAGAACGGAGCAGGATCAAGCCTGAAGGCTAGGGAAGAGAGGGCTGAGGTGACATTGTCATTCTGAAGACACTGGGCCTGGCAGGGATGGGACCCAGGAAGCAGATCTTATTCCAGAAAGCTCAGAAGCAGAGGAGGGGGAGCTGGGGGTCATGGCAAGCAAAGCACCCCAGAGTCCACGGGAGCAGAGGGGTAGAGAAGATAACTGGAAGATGTTCACCAGGTCCCACTGGCAAGTAAAGACACAGCCCCAGCTGCTCAGGAGCCAGGCCAGCTGGGACTCAGGATGCCAAGCCCCAGTGTGCCTCCACTGCAGGTAGAAGGGGCCATGTTGGGTGCAAACCTCGGCTTGAGACACTCTCTGCGGGGCCTCGCTCATCTCTTGCCAAGGGCTGAGATGGAGTCGAGGGGTGCGGCCTGGCTCTCCCAGCACAGGCTGTTCTGGCCCAGGCTTCTCTGCACGGGTCTGCAGGGCCCTGTGGAGGCAGGCCTGCCTGCAATCTTGCTAAGCTCCTCCTTGGCTTGCAGCCTGCCCATGGGCGCCACCAAGATGGCTCAGGGTTCACTCCAGTTTTCTCCCCACGGGGGTATGGCTGAGCAGAGTGGAGACGCGGGTCCTCTTCACCAGTCGAGGATAGCAGGCCAGGCCCTGGGTGCTCAGTGGGTGCCCCCGGCCAGGGGCCTGCTATCTTGACTCCAGGGCCTCCAGGTACTCCAGCGCCACATCATAGCAGAAGTGGTACTGATCCTGCAGAGAGAGGCCGCCATTAGTCCCGGCCGCCCTCCAGGGAAGGAATGAGGACAACATTCTAAGACCCAGGACTAGAACCGAGGCACGGGGTGGGGACCAGACAGGGGCAAGTCGGAGCCGAGGAACCCGACGGGGCCGGATGCAGGGCTGCAGGCGCGTCTGAGATGCGCCCTCACCATCGTCTCCACCATGTTGGGCTTGTAGTTTCGAAGCGTTTTGGCAGCAAAGAAAACATCCACCAGGCTGTGGCAGCGAATCATCTCCAGGACTGTGGCGCAGGCGCAGAAGGTGCCGCTCCGGCCGCCCCCGTTGCTAAAGGAGACACGTAAGAGGTTTGGGACAGGACCTAGGAACTCAAGGTAAAGGGCAAAGCTAGGTAACCAATGACAGGGATGAGGTCAGAGGAGCCAAAGCGGAGAGGAAGGGCTCGGGAACCCAGAAGAAAGGGGTCAGAAGGCCCGGGCGCAGAGGGCAGGCCTAAAGTTCCACATGAGGCAGAATTGAGTAAGCCCAGAGGTGGGCCCAGAGGCCAGCCTAGGACGAGAGGGTTTAAGAGACAGCTCAGGACTGAGCCCTATGCCATCTCAGAAGACATTCGCAAGGAAGAACGGTCTACAGATTCTTAGAGAAACGATCCTGACATACTCCAAGAGAAAGGCACTAGACCTGCGTGGTGACAGAGAAGGGCAGCCATCAGTAAACAATCCCCAAAGCAAGATGGAAAATGAATTCAGGGAATACAGTCTAGGCCCAGCAAACACAGGCACTAAGCCCAGCCTGTGGTCAGCAGAGATCTCCCCTCCCCTTTCTTGTGACTCCATATGTAACCCTTAGGGAATTTAAGACTGACTAGCCCTGGCTTCCTGCTCCAGGCTTTCTCTCTCTCTGAACGGAAAGCAAACCTCCTGAGGACAAGACCCCAGCCTGGCACTAGGAAGCTTAGTAGGTGCCAGAAACATAAAAAAGTGGGCTGTAGGGGCTGGAGAGATGGCTCACCAGTTAAGAGCACTGGATGCTCTTGCAGAGGACCCACGTTCAATTCTCAGCACCCATATGGTGGCTAACAACTGTCTGTAACTCCAGTTCCAGGGGATTCATTGCCCTTTTCTGACCTCGACAGGCATTGCACAACATGGGTGCGCTTACATACATGCAGACAATACACTCAAACACATAAAACAGAAATAACAAAAATAATTTTTTTAGAGTGGGCCACAAAGAGGTGACTGTACCCAGACATGAGTGAAAAACACAGATTTATGAATGGAGCATGCATGTGAATTAATAAATGGAGTGTGCATGTGAGAGGAAGGAAGGAAGGAAGGAAGGAAGGAAGGAAGGAAGGAAGGAAGGAAGGAAGGAAGGAAGGAAGGAAGGAAGGAAGGAAATTCCATGTGTGCACGTGTATACAACACTGGAATTTCGCTGGCATAAAATGTATGCTACATGGAGCTGGCTAGATGGCTCAGTGGGTCAGGGTGCTTGCCACAGATATTAATAACCAGAGTTCGATAGCCAGGACCCACATGGTGGGTGGAGAAAACCAACTCTCTCAAGTTGTCCTCTGACCTCCAGACTCATGCCATGGCATGTACACACACACACACATCATGCACACAGAGATACACGAAAGGCAAACATTGTTTTAGCATGCTACAATCCCATGGAGTAAAGGATTCTGACAAGACTATTAAATTGGCGAAGTCAAACATTAAACAGAAGGTCCTGGGCTGTCCTAGGTTAAGGCTAGTACTCTGGGGAGGGACTGGATTGCTCCAGGGAAGATAGGAGCAGCCTTGGCTAGTCAAAGAGAGTGCAGGTCACAGCCCCTATGAGCCTGGGTTCCTCTGTGCCAGCCCTGAAGCCCAATCTCAGGGCCTCTGCCTTGCCTCTCTAGCCCTCCTTCTAACCTCCCACCAGGCAAGCACTCACAGGCAGTGCACCACAGTGCGCCCGTCCCCGCTTTCCGCCTGCCATTTGTCCACCTCGGCCAACAGGTGCAGAAAGGCTTTCCTGGAGTCAGGCGTGTCCCGGTAAGCAGACCAGCGAAGGAACTGGAAGTGCCGTACCAGCAGGTGGCCTTCCTGGAGCTGGGGACACAGCAATCAGGCAGGAGGTCATGAGCATCAAGGTCAGAGCCTCCGATGACCTTGAGAGGGTGACTAAAGGCAGTCCTGACCACCACCCAGGTTTTCACCCTTGGGCTCCTCAGGCCACTCACCCGAGAGATGTTCTGTACCCGGAAAACTCGGGCCACTAAGTCCTCATCCGCTGTGCCAGACACAAACTCCACCTCCATGAGGCCATACTGCTGCCGGCCCGGCTCTGGCCAGTATTGCAGACAGGGCTGGGACACAGATAGAAAGGTGGGTAGAGCAAGGGCACAGCTCACCCAGTGCAACTCGCACCTCCAGGGCTCCACCCCTGGCTCACCAACTCACTCCTCTGCAGTAAACCTGCCCCTCCACCACTCACCCAGCAGAACACAGGGACAGCTGCCCAGTATACTCTACACTAACACATTCGGTCTAACCATAGTGGACTGATGTCCACTGCCACGAAGGTGGAAAGCTCCACCCTAGCACGCTACATCCTGCATGTGCTGTGCACGTACACTTGCATCACAATGCCTTCCTTAGAGTGGTCAGGAATCACCCCAACCACTCCAATCTAATCCCACCTTCTTGATCTAGCTGCAGCTGAGAGGTGGGGTGTCCCTGATACCAGAATATGGCTCCGCCCCCCACTCCGAGCCCAGAGCCCTCCATGGACACAAGGTGCTATCTACCTGCCCCTGAAGACCACACTGCAGACAGCAAAGGGCAGAGGACGGCACCACGTGCTCACACATGCACACACACACATACACACAGAGACACACTCAGGTTGTATAGACTGATCACCCCACAGCCTCAGCATCTAGTCTGTTCTCTGCATGGCCCCAGCTTGTCCATCTGTAAAACTAGGGTATATTAACTTACCTCCAAGACTCAGTTTCCCTCTCTGTAAAATCATTATCAGACTTGTCCTTATGGGGTTTCTGAGAGGACCATGTACGAGTTGCCCAAGAATGCTTGGCACTGGGCTGTGCTGGCCCTGGGTAGGCCTTCAGTACATGGCAGGAATGGAGGTAAAGTCTCTCATCCCAAGTGACATCACACTCCATCTGCTTCCCTCTGACCACAGTCCCCTGAGAAGAGGCCACGACCACTTCATCACACCTGGGGTCCTGCAAACCCGTGCTTGTCAGAACTCCGTAGACTGTTTCTTCCCCCCGATCATCCTTCCTCCACCTCCTCACCCTTCCCACAGAGCAGCTCAGACACTGCCTTCTCCAGAAAGCCCTTCTGGACGCATTATATCTCCCAGTTTCTCTGCGTCCCTGTGTCAGCTCTAGAACAGCCTATTCTCTAAGGCGCCTGCACTATCAATGTCTGCATCTGCTTCTCCTTGGACTGTGAGATCCAGAAGGGGCTGGGTCTTCCTTCTCAGTTCCCTCACTGCCTACCATAGGGCCTGGCAGGGAGAATCTATGGAGAAATATGGCCAAATGCATGAGCAATTTGGTGAGCAGTAAGTGATGTCTCGATAAACTTGCTCTGGACCTTTCCCTGGAAAGGGACCACCTTTCCCTGGACCACCCCAGCAAAGTTGGGCTCCTGCCACAGCTGGGACTTGATGCATGACCCCTCTCTACAGTACCAGAAACCTCACTAATAGGACACCCAGCTCATGCTTCCCGGCCGTCAGAAGAATCTGAGGCTCACCTCAGAAAACCTCCCTGGCCTAGGGCAGAGCACAGGGGCACCTGGTGGGTGGAGGGAGACCAAGGGTGTGTCATCAGGCAGAGTTAAAAGGTCAGGTCTCTGCACTTCCAGGAGCTCTGGCCCTGGGAACCCCAAAGGGAAATGGGGAATCAGAGGGGTATTCCCAGACTGTCACTAGCCAGTGTCTGGCCAACCTCAGGAGCACCTGTCACCATCATCTGCATCCCTGAGTTACTATGCCAGGCCCAGCACGATGCCCACCAGAACAGGTCCTGTAATGGGCTCCATTTTACAGAGAAGGAAAGTGCGGCATAAAGCGGTAATATGGTTAACCCTAAGTCAAAGGGAAAACAGCAGGCCTCTCAAAGGCCGCAGGATGGGCAGCCTAGGGGAGCTACTGCAAAAGCAGAAACTCAGAATGGGACACTCCAGGGTGGGGAGCACAGTGCTGCCCCCTCCCAGATCTGTGACCTTGGAGAAAGCACGTCCCCCTAGGGGTTTAATTCTCTCTTCTCTTCTGAAGTCTTCACCTCAACGTCACCTCAGAAATAAAACCATGAATACAAAAGGGTCCTTGGCAAACAGCAGGTGCTTAATAAAAAGCAACCAGTTGGCTCCATATGAAATCTTGCTTATAGACCAGGAAACCAAGGCTCTGGGAAGGAATGTGACTGGTCTAAGACCACACAACACACTGATGGCAGCACTGGGTTCCTTCTCCTGACTTTGGGGGACGGTGCCTTTGAACACACTGAGGCCCTGGCCAGCCTCACCCAGGCAGAGTTGGACTGGTTCAGCTGGTTGAGCATGACGATGGAGGTGCACCCATAGTCATAGACCAGCCGCCAGAAGTCAGGAGTGGTGCTCTGCAGCGGGTGCAGGGTCACGATGAAGGCTGCGCTCCGAGTGTAACTCTGTAAGGGAGACCAATGCTCAGCAGGGCTCCGGGCTCGGCCCAGTTTCAGTGGGACAGCTGTGCCACAGTGGCCTGATCAGAGGCTTCCCGGCTGACAGGGTGGCCCCCAAGCCTATAGTACCCAAGCCCACGGTCCTCACAAGCTAAACAGCAAAAGCCCCCTGAATGTGGAGCCACGTCTGTTTGTTGCCATCTCTGTGGCCCAGATCCAATTTCCCAACTACCTGCATGACTCTCTACCTCACTACCTCTCAATGGGGCCTTCTCACTGCCCCATCCCCCACCCACCATGATGGCCTGTTCCTGATGTGTAAGAGGGCAAGTCAGCCTGGCAGAGGGTCCAAGGCACACACAACATCCATGTGGCTACATATTTAAAGCCATGTTCTGCAGCGTTTCCTGTAACACTTGGTTCTCCACCTGTGTGTCTCCTGTACATCTCTCACAACAGGTTCTAATGGGGGAGAGGGACAGGAGTGGCCCTCATAGACTCTTCCTCCTCAGAGGGTAAGCATCCTCAGCACCCAAAACCTCATCTCCTACTCAGCTTGCAACACTCAGAAAAGAAGGTGAAGTCCCTTGGGAATGGGACTACTACATGGTTCCTGAGCCTTCAACCCACAACTAGGGTCCTGCTGCATTTCCCGGGGACAGGCTCCCTTGGCTGTGAATATCAGGTCTGACATTACCTGAATCCTCTGGGACTCTTACCCCGGGTTCCGCTGCATCGGATCCCGGAGACAAGTCTGCCTGAACTCCACCACCCAAACCCTCATGTAGGCTGAAAGCAATGCTAGAAGAGCGCATTCCTTTCAATGCCCACAGTAGAGCAGACAGGGGTAGGAGGCCACCCCACGGGCTTGTCTAACAGAATGGGCAGGGAGGGGTGTTCCCCACCAGGGCCCTCCGCTCTGCTCCCTCGACTCCAGGACCCTCCCGGGAAGAAGGCTTCAGAGTCACTGCACCCTGAAGCCCTTACATCAGTCAGGGCTGCATTGATGTAGTTGTTGGGGTCCCCATCAGTGGAGATGAGGAATGGCAGGCAGCGGTCAGGCGGCAGCACGTCCATGCTGCGGTTCTTGTCCCGGTTCCGGGGCAGCAGGGCGATGCTGCACTCCTCCACATCGAGCGGCGGAGTGACCGAGTTCAGTGTCTGCGGGGAGTGGGATGAAGACAGACGGCATGACCAGGTCCGAGAGGGAGGCCAAAGCACACGCTCCACTTCTGTACACACACTCACCACACTCCGACACATACATACTCAGTCCGTCTACCTGAAACTCTTCCCGCAGCTGGGAGGAATTACTCTGAGGGTCAATGCGGATCATCTCCCTGTAGGTGGCCTTGAACTCATTGACAGGGATGGTGGTTTCCCCACACAGGCAGGCCTCCAGGATTGCATCATGAATGAAGATGTACTGTTCCTGAACAAAAGACAGGAACGTGAGAATGAGGGGGCGACTGGAGCTGGGGCTCGGTACAGGCAGGAAGGACAAGCAAGTTCATGGTTGAGTCGCAAGGCCTCAGATGGAGCCCATACTTCATAACAGTTCACGTTTACTGCAGTCAGCTCTACAACACTCCAGCAGATCATCTGTATGGTGATAGCCCGAGGTCCCAAATCTATCAAGGACTCAAACCTTGGTACATCTGACTCCAGAGCTCACTGCTGTCTGACTCACCTGTGGGGAGACCTAAGAACACCCCCTACCATGTTTAGAGATGGTCCTGGGGAAGGGAGAGCCTACGATGCCCCCCCCAGATATGCTCCACCCGCTCTAAGCTCCACAGGAGAGACCTGAGGCCTAGAGGGAGAGAAGTAGAAGACGGGGCTGGGCTCCCAACCTCGGTCTGGATCATGTTGACACGCCGGGAACAGAGGGTCTTCACACAGTTGTAAATATCCACAACACCCTCACACTCTGCCATGTCCAGCATCACATCCAGGACAATGTAGCAGCCCGTGCGGCCGGTGCCCGCGCTGGGAGGAAGAGAGGCCCAGGGCCACATTAGAGCCTTGGGAAGGGGGCTCAGAACCAGGACATCTGCCGCATCTATATAACTTAGGAATCAGAAACACAAGGAGAGTTCTCAGCAAGGAGGGGCCGGGGAGTAGAGGCCAGGAGAGTTCTGTGAGATGTGGCAGAGGACAGAGGTGGGGAGCTGAGGATGGGGCTTGGGAAAGAAGAAAGGAGAGATGAAGGGAGAATGCAGAAGTCAGCCATCACACCTTAGCAACTCAGGAAGACAGGGAGAGAAACGGAAGTGATGCTCAGAGCTCAATCCAGCAACGCCCTCTCCTCCTGGATATCCCAGTCTCCTGCACATCCTTCAAAACCCCATGAACTCCTGCCCACCCACATCCCCATTGGAGCCTCCACTTTCAGGCAGATGGCCCCCTCGGAGCTCTGAGAACAGCACAGCCAGCTTTCACTAAAGCACTTCTGCTACACGGTCCATGTTTATGTGGCTGTCCCCCTGACTCCTCTTACAAGTGTGGGCTGTGTTGGATTCATCACTGACATGCATGTTTAGCACAAGACTGAACCATGTTAGCAGAGACGAGGGTTGGAAAGATAACACCAAGATTTCAGCTTTGAAAATGGTGGTATCCAGCTATTATTGAGGGTCATCCAGTTTACATCACACAAGCACTGTAAGAAACCTGGGCGGCTGCCACTAAGGCTAAACGTTCATAAACCACAGTTCAGCTAAACGTTCATAAACCACAGTTCACTCGTACACATGGCCCACAGCAATGCCTGTGTTTCCTGACCAGAAGCCATGCCTTAGAATGCCCTGAGTGCTGTCATTTTGTTTGTTCACCCCCTGTTCCTGGGAATCCAGACCAGAAGCCACCAGATGCCTAGCAACAGCAGGTGGGTAGACACATTGGAGACTTCTTGCCCCCAATGTGATGCTGTGTAGATGGAACTCACACACTGAGGTGGAGGGAAGGAAATCACACAAGCAGAGAGCTCACACTGAGGGGCTCAACTTATACATTCAAGACCATGAAAGACTGCCTATGGGGTTGAAGGTAGACAGAGATAGGTCCAAGAGCAGGGAACATTCCAGAACTGAGCTCACGGTTCTTTGCATTCACTTATTTTTACTTTTTAATCTATTGGGGGGAGGGTGTACACATGTGGGGTGGGTGCATGTATGCACAGGTGTGCAAACAAGTGGAGGCCAGAGATCAACGTCAGGTTTCATTACTCATGAGCTGTGCAACCTTGTTTCTTTGGAGACAGAGTCTCCCACTGGAACCTCGGGCTCAAGGACTAGGCCAGGCTGGCTAGTCAGTGAGCCCTAGAGATCCTTCTGGTTCCACTGCCCCAGTGCGGAGATTACAAGCACATGCCCCCAACACCCAGCTTTTTATGTAGGTGTTAGGGATCAAACTTAGGTCTCCCCATCCACCCCAGGGCTTTATTTCTTGATCTGAGTAGAACTATAGGTACCTTTAGTTAGTGAAGCATCATAATAATTACATGTATATTTATTGATCATGATTTAAGCACACCTTGCATTAAGTGAATTATGTACCAATTAAGGTTTATTTTTAAAGATGGCATTTTAAAGGGACCTGAGGGACTCAAAGAGAAGCTGGCCTACAGGACAGAGGAAGGGGTCAGCCCTGTGACATTTGGTGAGCTGGTAAGAATCCATGCCGAAGAGGCAGGACAAAGGGGCTGTGATCTGCAGGCCCATAGGACCTGTGATGTCCAAGACGGAAAGTGCTTCAGGGGGAAAGCGGGAGGGAGATGTGGAGTGAGGGGGAAGCACAGTGAACAGAAGAGGAGCAGTTGGGGGTCACAGGAGACAGCAAGAGCTGGGAACAAAAGAGGAGGTGAAGGTCAGGCTGCAGAGAGGCATGAAGGTCAAGGGCCAAGCAGGGCTCACTGGGTATGAAGAGTGGGTGAGTCTTTCTCTGCCTCAGGACAAATCTAGGACACAGTAGATGTGTAGTGAACACTCACTAGACCAAAGCAGGCAGGACTCCATCATGCCGGGCACTTTGCCACACGCCCCGGGCGCCTCTCCAGGAGCCAGGAATCCTCAGCTCTGGCAAAAGCTCTCTACAACCTCAGAGCCAAAGCGTCCATAGTGTTTGGGGGAGGGGGATCCTCTGTCTTCAAGCAGCTGAACCCAGACCTAGTCCTCCTTGGGGACCTTGAAGCTACCCCACTCAGCCCAGGTCCCCCGACCCTGGTCCCGCTCTTTGGGGTCCCCAGTGGCCCCACCTGCAGTGGATGACAATGGGTCCGGCATCTGGCGGGGTAGAGGCCTTCACACGCCGAATGAAGGCCAGCAGCCCTGTGGCATGGTACGGGACACCATGTTCTGGCCATGCTGTGAAGTGGAACTGGCGAACCTCATGCCGGGCGGAGTAGCCTCTCTGTGGAAACCACAGTGGTAATGGTCAGTCACTGGCAGCATCTATTAGACACTTGCCATATGCCAGGCACTGAGAAGGGCATCTCATTGCTTGTTCCTTTATGGTAAAGTTGGTATCAACGTCCATTGTCCATGAGGAAACCAAGGCCCAGAGAGAAGACTCCCCTCTGCCAAGGCTGGACAGACACCCACTGTGCGTGTGGACAGGGGTTTACCAGATGTTTAAACCTATGTTATCAAACATCTACCTTGCCCCTGCGTTGTTGTGTAAATGCAGGAGAATGTTGTGACTTGGGTCTTAGTTTCAATAGGGACAAGTGTGTCTTTGGGGGATTTTTTAAAAAATATTTTATTATTGTATATGTGTGCAAGATGTGTGTCCGTGGGGGTACATGCATCATGTATAGGAGTGAGAGGACAAATTTGGGGAGTTGATTCTCTCCTTCCAGCATGGGTCCTAGGGACTAAACTACGGTCATCAGGCTCTCACAGTAAGCAAGCTCTCTCACATTGAGCTGTCCCATTAGCCTCCTCTGAGGATTTTACAGAGTGATTCCGTGGAACAATGGTAGGGTTCTGATGCATGAGGAAACCCTCTGAGCCTCACTTTTCTCATCTACAAAATGGGGTTGAAAGTAAACACCTGTCCAGAGCTTCTAGGGCTAAGACAAATGCAACAGGCCCCACACGACAGGGACCAACACAGGACAGCCATCATATCCCATGACTTCTTAAGGTGCACCCGGGCAGTCGCCACTCCACTCCGCCTCAGTCACACTCCCGGCAAGTGTCACCAAAGCCATTCTTCCCCTCTTTACCCCATGTTTCCTGGGCTGGGGGAAGCTGGGCTCCTCCAGGAAGAGGCATGGGGAAGACTCACCCGCTCCAGGGCAAAGGTGCGCACCACGTACTCCGCCAATGTCTCTGTCTTCACCAGTGAGATTTTGATGTCCCCATACATGTCGGAGTCTTCCGGCCAGTACCGAGAGCATTTCACCTGCAGCCCCCGTCGCACAGAGCTCAGCGGACTCCTGGCCACCTGCTGCGGCCCACCCTACCCCCAGCCTGCCCCACCCCGAGCCCCGCTTACCCTGCCCACCTCTACCAGCTTGGTAATCATGACGATGCTTGCGCAGTGCTCCTGCCACACCATGCGCCAGAAATCGTAGATCATCTCAGGCTTCGGCCCTGGAGGCGCAGAGGGTGCCTGGCCCTGAGCAAGGTCCACCATGGCCAGGACACCCTGATGCCCACTGATATCACCCCTCATCAGGAGGCTCCCAGAACCCCAAAGGGGGCTTCTCATTCACTCCTACATACACCCCACCAACCACTGATTCATGCCTGCAAGGCCCTGGGCTGGGTAATAACAGGGCAGAGCCAGGCTGGAGAGAGTCTGGTGTGCTGAGTAAGGCCCAGTCGGCAGTGTGCATAGCAGGCCCCTCATGGTGGGGCACACATCCAAGGGGGTAGATGGAGGGACAATAGCAGGAAAGAGGACCAGAGGGGACCAAGCAGGCACTAGACCAAAAGGCGTTCTTCATACCCATGAAGACAGGGCCTGGCCAGGCCGTGTACATGCACCACCATAGAAATACGCATGGCCAGGTTGTGGGGATGGATTGATCACCTCAGGAGACACAGACAGAGAGGGGATGAAGGCTAAAGCCAGATGTGAAAGCCCCAGGCAAGGAGTGGGAATAGAGAAACATACAGCAGGAAGGCAGACAGGGAGTCAAAGCAGATCAGCAGGGAAGGTGGACAGGCAGGAATTCCGGCACATGGGAGGGTGTCACAGGCTGAGAGAGGGGCCAGGTACCTTGAGTGGCTATGAAGTGGTTTGACCTGTGGTAGCCCTGGAACAGAAGAGGGAGTGGTGAGTACCGGGAGTTATCCCCTCACTCTCAGGACCCGCCCCGCACTGCGCTCCTTCCCATAGTAGCACACCCCAGGGAACTGCCGGCCCTCATGCCTTCTGACCAGAGTGACCTTGTCCTACTGGTCCCTAAGGCAGAAGGAAGCAGAGCTGGACACCAGGGACTTGCCGCGGGAACCTAAGAAGGACCCTCATCTGTGAGCCTAACAGATCTCCCCATCCTCAAAGCCTGAGAGTTTTCGGCTTACAACAAGGCCTGCTGTTCAGAGACAAATAAAGCCCAGGATGATGCTGGCCTGCTCCCAGATCCCCAGATCTTGGTAGCATCTCCCATTCCCATCAGGAATAGACAATCTCTTTCCTGAGGGGTTCGGCTACCAGGAGCCTGGCGGTAAGGAGGATATCTTAAAGAAGGCTTCAGGCTAGAAGCAAATGGCCTTCAGAGAACATTTTTAAATCAGTTTTACTAAGGACGATGAACTTTCCTGAGACCCTGTTCTGATCCCATGCTGTTCTAAACACTACCTGCCTTATGTTACAAGAAAGGAAAGCCAAGAGCTACCTCATGCTCCATCCCCACACTTCTCAAGCCAAAGAGAGCAATGAGTTGAGGTTCCAGGGTCACAGTCACCCCGAGGTCCCTCACTTGGTCTCATCTTCCTGGAATAAGAGCCAATCAGAACATCACTGCAGGCAGCATAGAAAGTTTACAAAGTATGCTTGGGCAGATGCAAGAGAAAGCCATCAAGCTCTGCCCCTGGCCTCAAGGCCAAGCCCTCAACACTGCTCCCTGCAACAACTCTCGTCATTGGGTTTCCAGAGCCTAGAGAGCCCTAGTGCGACACTGCCAAGATCAAATCCCAGCCACGCTCAGGCAAACACCCCGGCTTCTTTTGGCCTCCATCTTTACATCTGTACAGTAGGTAATGACAAGATTTCCCTCCCAGGGCTGTGATAAGTGTAAAAACAGTAATGCGTGTTGAGTGTTAGTCACCAAGCCAAGCACCAAACAAGACTAACAATGGTCACTGTTATCGTTAGCCCTGTTGCAAAGGTCTCTGACGATCCAAACAGTATTAGTGTCAAAAACTGCTGGGGCAAGAGCTGATCTCCTGAGGGGCAAAGAAGGCCAGCCTAGGGTCTAATGAACCTGAGTCCCTGGTAGCAGGTCTACCAAGCAGGACCAGTACCCAAGCATTAATCAATAATGGAACTCAAAACTGAGGCTAACAGCAACATCTCCTCACCATTCCCAGGAGGAAGAATCAAAACACCTTCAAGGTGACTAACAACAGAAAGTGCCTTTGGGGTCCCTCTTGGCAGTCTCTCCAGTCTAGCCTAATTCACTCCAGCTGTTGTTCCAAGCCATTGCTCTGTAGAGTCTTAAGCAGCAGATCAGAGGGTCAGCAGAGGTGGAGGGCAGGGAAGGATATGCCAGGGGCTGATGGTGCCTAGCAATAGTCAGGCTGGAAAGAGACATCCCTTATCCTGCCAGGCCCTAGCAAAACCAGTTTGTCAAAACCCCATCTGGGCACAGGTTCATCACCACATTCAGCCAGTTCTGCCCTCTTCCCAGGACCCAGCTCCATGATGGCACTCAAGCATCAGTCAGTAAATAACAGAGGAGTGGGACTCAATCAAAACTGATCGGTTGGGCTTAAGGATGTAGCTCAGGAGTTATGCGCATGCCCAGCATGTGGGAGAGCCTGGCTTTCATCCCCATCACCAAAAAGGGGAGAAAAAAAATGGATCAATTTACCCAGTGATTGGCTAGTGTAAATTTTGTCTCTATTATGTTTCTCTTCTGTTCCAGGGTTCTTTTCTCTCATTGTTTGGAGACATTGTTTTTATATTGGAGAAAGTATGACCCGGGGTCAATCTACTTGGTCACAGCCCTATCTGAAGTAAATGTTTAGGTAGATAACTCACAATTTCTGTATGTTCACCTCTTTTAAAAAAATTACTACATTTTTATTTGGGGCGAGGGGTGTTCAGGTATATATCCACAGCACATATGTGGAGGTCAGAGGACAATTTTCAGGAGTCATTTCTCTCCTTCTGCCATGTGGGTCCCAGAGATCTACCTCAGGTGATCAGGCTTGACAACAGGTGGGCTGAACAAGCCCACAGGCCACCACTTTTTAAATATGTGCATGTATTACTGGATAATTACATCACACAAAGGACGCAAATAGGTTTTTGATGCCTGTGTGTATATGTTGTTTGTGTGTATGTTCATGTGTGGGGGTGAACACCTGTGCAGGTGGGAGGGTGGGGGTATGTATGTAGGGGAGGATGCATGTGCTCCTGTGGGTGTGTATAGAAGCCAAAGGATAACCTTAGGTACCATCCTCAGGAAGGATGGCTACCTCCTTGGAAGCAGGGTCTCTCTTTGGACTGAAGTTCATCAATTAGGCTAGGCTAGCTGAGCCCCCGGATCCACCTATCTCCATTTCCCCAGTGTCAGAATTATAAGCATTTATCACCATACTGGGCTTTCTTTTGATTTTTTCAATTTTATTTACTTTTATTTTATGTGTAAGAATATTTTGCCTGCATGTATGTAAGTGCACCACCTGCATGCAATGGCTGAGGCCAGAAGAAACTCCCCTGGAACTGGAGTTACGAACAGCTGAGCTGCCACATGGGTGCTGAGAATCAAAACTGGGTCCTTCTGCAAGAGCAGTCAGTGCTCTTCACCACTGAGCCATCTCTCCAGCTCCCACACTGGGCTTTTTAATGTGGGTTCTTGGGAATGAATTTGGATCCTCACACTTGCTTGGCAAAGACTTACCAAGTGAGCCATCCCCCAAGTCCCACAAATAGAAGTTTAAATGATCAACCTTAAAGGAAAACTGAGCAGACCTCTTTGTACACACCCACTTTAGAGAACAGTATGAAAACCTCTGAACCTCACAGCCCAGGAAGTACAGTAAGTTCTAGGAGCTTGCTTTCTGCATACCTGAGCCTTTGCTGGAGTCTGCATTATAGGCAAGCCCAGAGGAACCCATACTCCCCAAAGACAAGACCATCATCTAGTGTGAAAGTCAAGTGCTAAATCTAGTTTGTGACCTTGTACAAGTCATTTCACCTTCCTAGGGCTCAGCATTCCCATCTGTCAAATGCTGGTCAAGGTAGTCCCTCCATTTTGCACAGTCCAGGGGAGATTAAACAACATATTCAAGGTGCCATCAGGAACGTAAATGTTCTCTATGTTCATCTGAGGCAGCATTATGCCAAGTTAAGTTTTCTAAGGGTATTTTTTAGGAATTCAACAAAGGGAACTAAATGGGCTGGACTCAAAGGCAAGGAAGTAACTCCAGAGGAAACCACAATTAGATTCGTAACTATCTATATTCATCACAACCCACAGGGGGCGCTAGGACTTAGCACATTTGCTGTCTTTTGTGAACCTAATGGTCCTTTTACATTTGAGAACCTTACAAGCTGTGTGAATGCACTCAAAACAAGGGGCACATTTGGGATAATTGGTTGTCTCTGCCAAATGTGACTAGGGGGACCTTTCCCTTCCCGTTGTCTCAAAGTCTGATAATGAACAGAATTCTAGCAATGATAATTTAAAAAATGAAATATCTTTTTAAAGGAAAAAGGAAATAAAATGGGAAAATGTACTACAAAATAATAAAGAATATTAGTCATTAAATCATAGGAAAACGGCTCACACCTAGAATCTCAGGACTCACGAGGCTGAGGTAGAAAACTACTATGAATTTGAGTCCAGCCTCAACGACACCATGAGTTCCAAGCCAAACTGGCTACAAAGTGAGACCTTGTCTAAAAAAACAAAAGTAATAACTTATAAATACTATGAAAATAACATGTTTTTAAAATAAATCAAAGCACTGCTAAATTAATTAAGAGGGTTTTTTAAGTGTATTTATTATTTTTATTTTATGTGTTGTGAGTGTATTGCCTGCATGTATGTAAGTGCACCCGTGTCATGCAATGTCCACGGAGGTCAGAAGAAGGCATTGAATTCCCCTGGAACTGAAGTTACAGATAGTTGTTAGCTACCCTGTGGGTGCTTGGAATCAAACCTGGGTCCTCTGCAAGAACAGCTAGTACTCTTAACTGCTGAGCCATCTCTCCAGCCCTTATTTTTTTGAGACAGGCTAGTCTCCATCTCACTGTGTAGTCAAGAATGAACTTGAACTTCTTTAAAATATTTTTTTTATTTTATGCGCATGTATGTAAGTGCATCCATGTCATGCAATGCCCACAGAGGTCAGAAGAGGGCATCGGGTCCCCTGGAACTGAAGTTATGGATGGTTGTTAGCCACCATGTGGGTGCTGGGAACAGAACCTGGGTCTTCTGCAAGAACAGCCAGTGCTCTTAACCAGTGAGCCATCTCTCCAGCCCCAACCTTGAATTTCTGATCCTTCTACTTCCCCCTCCTGAGCCCTGGGATTACAGACATGCATCACCACACCCAGTTTTCATGTGGTGTAAAGATCAAACTCAGGACTTCTTGTATGCTTGGCAAGCACTCTGCCAACTGAGCTACATCCTCAGCTCTTGTTTGAATTCTCAAAAGATCAAAAGATGATATAACTTTTTAAATTGATATCCAAACTATTTAAAACACACACACACACATTCAAATCAGGGCTAAATTGAGGACAAATTGATTGAAGTTGAATTTTAAGCAAACTGATCATAAAGGGATTTGAACACTGGGGAAATACATTTTAGGAAGACTGACCCAGGACTGTCTGAAGACCTTGACTTCTAGGTAGCAGAGACAAGACCCCCCCAGAGTAGCTTCCCCTTTAACACACACCAACGGGCCTGTGGAATGTATGGCTAATGTGGCTCACTGGGAATGACCAGACAGAGGGATGAGGGTGACGGCAGTGGCTACTGAAAAGCAGGCTGGGACAGCACCCCAACACCACTGTCCTTGTCCAGGCAGTGGAGGACAGGGGGGAACTTCTCCCAGGGGAGGAGACCGAGTCTTCAGCCCTCTGTAGCTGCTGGCCAGGCTGCTGCAATGGCATTGGTGTTGAGTGCCCAGGAACAGGGAAGGAGGGAGAGAGAAAGAGAGAGACAGCCAACTAGAGTCTGTGAGAGAGCCCTGGACACAGTCCACCAGATAGGAGGAGGAAGAGGAGAGGGGAGAGATACTTACTTGTCTGTTTATCCGAATCTTAGTGATTCCATTGAGGGAACAGAACAAAGCAAAAGAGACAGATGTTAGGCCAGAGGTGGGTGGAGGTAGACAGGGCACAGGAGAGGCCAGAGAGGGTGATGTGAGCTGGCAGGCAGAGCAGAGACAGGTGGCCCAGACTCGGGTGGAGAGAGGCAGTAGCATGTCCTTGCCAGGGCCCAAGAGAAACCGACCAGGACCCGATGAGAAAGGGCTAGTGTCACCAAGCTGCCCAAGTCTGTGAGGCCAGGCTCGGCTCTTGCCCCAGGCAAGGGGCAGGATAGGAGGCAGGGAGAAGGCAAAGGGTTCTGGGAAACAAGGGTGACAATATCCGGCTCCAGGAGGAAGATGGAAGAGGGAGAGGAGAGACGGTCCCCAGAGGTCATGATGACCTCAGCCCTGGCACACTGTGACTTCTCTCTGGAGTTCTGCCCTAACGGCTCCTGCCTGGGTGTCCCTTTCGTCCCTCCACGGCCACCTGGAGGAACCCCATCCCTGGTGTCTCCGTGCAGTCTAGACAGCCAACCTGGCTCTGTCACTGTCTGGCTATGTGATCCTGACAGTCACTCCCTTCTTGCCTGTGTTTCCCATCAAATCTGAAATTAATGTCTTTGTATGTTTCCTTGGCTGTTTATCTGTTTCTCTACTAGAATCTCTGTATCCAAAACACTTTTTTTTTTAAAAACCAGTCACATGTTCCTGCTCTCATCTCTAACCCTGGTGCCCAGGTGTTCAAAACATATTTCCTACACAGTTAAAGGATGTTCTTCCAGTCTCTGCTTGCTGTAAGGTATGTAGTTGAGTCCCTGGGCCCTGCCCAGTCCCCACCAGTCCCTGCCATCCACACCTGGGAAGCAGACTCAGACCTGAGCCCAGGCTCCCTGGCTACCTGCCCTCTCTGGTCCCTCCCTCCTTCCAGCCCAGCTGGATCCAGTGGGCATCAGAACAGTCAAATGGTGAGCATCTGAGGCTGTAAGGACAGACAGACTGGGGTCTGAATTCTTTCTTTACCACTCCCAGGCCAGGGCATGCAGCTTCACCTCTCTGAACCCCAGTTTTCTCACCTATAAAGGCAGGTCATGCCTTGTAGAGTGACCATACGGTTATATAAAACTGGAAATTAAGTGTAAAGTGCTTAGTACAGTGCCTGGTACAGTATATGCTCAGTAAATACACATTGTTCCATGTGAAGAACCATTGTGATCATATCTGAACAACTTCCCGGTGGCTTGAGAAGGAGCCTCAAGCCCTTAGCCTGTCATTCAAGGCCTTTTCCACCCAGCCCTGACTGCCTCTTCAGCTTCTCTGTGTATCCTGAGAATCCAACCTCTAAGCTCTGCAGCCCTCACTGAGACAGATCCTCCTTTCCCTCAGCATGTCTGCCTGGCCTCGGATCTTGTCCTACCCTCCCATCTCTCAGGCCAGTCCAGCCCCTGGAGCTTTCCTGAAGGCCACCACCCGTCTCTGAGTTCCCTGGCACCAGATGTAAGCTGAGGAGAACTCAGAAACTCAACAGTGAGGACCCCACTTATTCTCGGGTGGGTTTCTGCCCTGCCTGGACAGTGAGGCTGGAGGGGACAGGAACAGGTCAGCAGAAGGGGGTGGGGGCAGGCACTCACGTCTATGTAGTTGGCAGAAATGTAGTCAGCATCGGGGTCTCCCAGCATTGGGTGCAATTTCACTCGGTGCCGGTCATCTGCAAAAACAGAGCAGCTAGGTCAGGCTATACAAGGCAGTCCAGAGCTGGGTAGATAGGGAAGGCTTCCCGAAGGCTGGGGAAGGTGTCCTGACAGGGCTGACCTAAAGGTTTGGGGTTGATTAGCAGGCTCTGGGTACCAGAAAGCCAGGCCAGGGGTTAGAGTCTGGGTATGGAGCTGAAGAAGCCCAAGGGCTCGGGCAAGTAGCTGTGTGACCTTGAGCAGAATCTTAACCTCCCAAGCCTCAGTTTCCTGTCTATAATGGGATTATACTGCCTCCCCTGTCACAGAACAGCTGGAGAAGTGTGGTTATTATGCATCCCCATACATAGCAGGCAAGGCTCTTATGTCTCTTAGGACAGGACCCCCACCCCCAGGGAACACTCTGGCCTTCTTCAACTTCCTCCCTCCCACCATTCTGAGCCCCGTTCCCAGGACTCACAGGCAGGCATCGTCGGCTCCTGTCGACCACCCTTGAGCTTGTCTTTCTTCTTGGTGGCATCCCAGCCTTCAAAGAAGCTCTGCCAAAAGGGGAAGTGGTGGTCAGTGGGAGGGGGTACCCCAGGACTCTCAGGACCTCTTCCCTCCTAGAAGAAATGATGTTGGTAGAGGTGGGGCACAGTAAGGGCCAGGTTCAGATTCTGTAGGGCCCTCTGTCACAGCAGGGAGGGAAAGGAGCAAGGAGAGGGAGGGTCCTCATTCACAGGCTTTTAGGTACAGGATGAGCCTAGAGTAAGGGTTCAATCCCCTCCTGAGCTGGGAAGGAGGGAAAGGCAAGAAAAGATTAAGCTTGAGGGATGACAGTGGTACTGTCCAGATGAAGGGGAGCTGGGAGTCAAGCGGAGCTCTCAGGGAACTTAGAATGAGGGTCAGGGGTCAATGTCAGACTGGAGCTAAGTCAAGGTCTGTGTGGAGCCAGCTCTAATCAGAGACAAGCTAAGAATCATGGGTAGAGCAGAGAGAGAACAGAGAGTCAGATGAGCCTGAGATTAGAGTGAGAGTTAGAGTCAAAGTGAAAGGGTTAGGTTGAATCGGAAACTGTCAGAGTAAGGGTTCAACCAGGGCTGGGCGGAGAGTTGCCAGGGTAAGAAGGAACCACAGTGAGAACCAGCCAGGCCAGGCCGGGTCCCACTAGGCCGGGCTGTGCACACCTCATACTCCTGCTTGAAGCCGTAACCCTCGGCCGTCTTCATCTGGTTGATGTGCTGCAGAAGATCGGCCACTCGCACCGCAGGGTGCAGCTGCCCCGTGTGGTATGGGGAGCCCTTCCGGCCACATGGGCGTCGAGGGGAGCCCCCGAGGAGGCTGCTGGCCTCGGTGACCCCGCTGCTTCGCTGATCTCCTGCAGTCAGAGGAAGGGGGACGGGCTCTCACACACATATGTGCCCACCCTGGTAGCTCCAGATAGGCTCCAACAGCATAGGAAGCAGGACCACAGCCAACATGGAGGGCTTGATCATTCCTTAGAGCCAAGCTTAGCTAGGCCGCCCTGTGTGACCCGAGCAAGCCCTTCCCTTCTGACTCTAAGTTTCCCATCTATGAAATACACGAGTCAACTCGGGTGACCCGAGGGTCCTATGGCCCTGACAACCTGCGATCCTGCAACATCTTCACTCTGTCCCATGAAGCTTTACTGCTAAACCTGCAGAGGCAGCACTATCAGAGCCCCAGACATCCCCTTCCTCTTTCAGAGAACAATCTGGAACATTGGTAACTCCCAGCAATTACCATCATTCAAAGATAAGCAAATTGAAATTAGCTTGCACAGCATAGCCGCCCCCTCCACAGACAATGCCAGGCACCTGAATAGAAGCGTTTCTCCTACGCCAGCATTTCCACTATCAGTCTGTGTGGTGGCCCAGACAAGGGGGCCCTACAGACCCCCATACCCTGCCAGACAGACACACCCCTCCCCAGCTCTTGGGATCAGCACCTCCAGGACAACCCACTCTGGTGATGAGGTCTCGAACTGAAAGTAGCCACGGTCCTTTCCATCTGGGACCCTCCCTCACTGTCCGTCTCCCACTTCCTCTCAGGAGAGGCTGCAGGATTGATTCAAGGCCTGCCATCCACATCTCACAGCTGCTCCCTGCCAGGTCTGAACTGGCAGGAGTCGTGGGGGTCTTTAAGTGGGGCTCAGATACCTACTCCTTCCTTCCCTGGGCCACACGCATGCTGTTCCCTCTGCCTGAACACCCTTCCTTCCCCTACCTTTTTAAAAAATATTTTATTTATTATTTTGTATGTGTATGAGTGTATTGCTTGCATGTAGGTAGGTGCACCTGTGTCGTGCACTGCCTGAGGAGACCAGAAGAGGGGGTCAGATCTCTTGGAACTGGAGTTACAGATGGTTGTCAGCCGCCATGTGGGAGCTGGGAATTGAACCTAGGTCCTCTGCAAGAGCAGCCAGTACTCTTAACTGCTGAGCCATCTCTCTAGCCCCTTTCCCGCCTACTTTTATTCCTGGTGACCTCATACCCTCCCTCCAGGTCTCAGCCAAGATGACCCCCTAGGGGTCTTCTCTGGTACTAGTCTATCCTCGTCCTCATGACTGACGGTAGAATGAATACAAGAGTACCCAGGCCACCTCCCCAAACTCAAGACAGATCAGGGAGACTGTCTCCTGGGTGGGCTTCTTGTGCCAAGGTTAGAAAACAGACTCCAGGTGTCAAGTCAAGACCACAGCAGGGCTTTCCTACTTTGTCTCGGTCCTCTCTGAGTCAACTGAGAACAAAAGCTTCCTGCATTTCTGGTTGCTTACAGCTGACCAGTTGGCCAAGTACCAGTTATAACATTGTAGTCAGATACCCCATACTTTTAACCTTACAGATGAGAAAACTGAGATCCAAAGAGATCACAAGATAGGCCTTGTATCATAATGGCCAAAGTATGTTCTAGAAAATAATAGGCAGGCAAGATGACTGGGTAGTCATGGGAACTGGCTCATCAACTAAGAGCACTGGCTGCTCTTACACAGAACCAGGTTTGATTCCCAGCACCTACATGGAGGCTAACAACTGTCCGTAACTCCAGTTCCAGGGGAATCCAACAAGGGTATTGCACAACACAGGTGCACTTACACAAATGTAAAGAATACACCCATTCATAGACATAAAATAAAAATAATAAATAAAATAAAATTTAAGACCTAAAGGTGGACAGAAATCAAAGACACTTGATACCAACCTCTGGCCTCCATACACAGGCACACTCATGCGCACATGTACCTACATGCATATGTGCACACACACCACACACATACCACAATTTTTTAAATGAGGTTGTAGCTGTGTTTGGTTGCAGAAGCAGGCTGATCTCTGTGAGTTTGAGGCCAACCTGGTCCACATAACAAGTTAAAGGTCAGCCAGAGCTGGAACACAATGAGATGGTGTCTCAAAAAACAAAAACCAAGGACTGGAGAGGTGGCTAGGTAGTTAACAGTACTGGCCACTCAACATGGGTGCATTTACATACATGCAGGCAATATAGTCATACACACAAAAAAAATAAGAGGCTGGGCGCGGTGGTACATACCTTCAATTCCAGCACTAAGAGGCAGAGACAGGCGGATTTCTGTGAGTTCAAGGCCAGCCTGGTCTACATAGTGAGGTCCAGGACAACTGGGGCTACAGGGAGACCCTGTCTCAAAAAGACTAAATAAATAAATAAAATATTTTAAAACAGAAAAAGAAATTGTGAAGACGGATGCCAGATGTCTATGTGGCAGCACAGCACACTGAAGATGGCGGCAATGGAGAGACATGGGCTAGAGCTAGGGATGAAGACAGTGGCCCAGAGTGGCCTCCTGAGAAGCCAAGGATATGTGACAGTAGTACAGCTGACCTGAAGTGCGTCACTGGCAATGCGGAGAAGGACGCCCAGAGTAAGTCGGCTATGTCCATCACTGGAGACAGACAGCCAGGAGCAAAGGGCCAAAGAGGAGTACTAGAAGGGGCTGGTTACAAGCAAGAAGGACGACCTAGACTTGGTCATGACAAAGATGGGGCTCTGATTGCCCTAACCAACTGATAATGTGCTTCCTCTGATACGGTCTAGGCTAACTTATGGAAATAAAGTAGGTTTTATCTTAGTTTAAAACAGACAAAAAGACTGTCACCCAAGGGTTCTCCCAGGTTCTTCCTTGCACCATGAGCATGTACAAAGAAGACTCAGTGGTTAAGAGCACTGGCTGCTCAAGCAGAGGACCCGGGTTCGATTCCCAGAACTCAGATGGTAGCTAACAACTGTCCGAACTCCAGTTCCAGGGGAATTTGATGATCTCTTCTGACTTCCTCAGGCATTGCACAACACAGGTGCACTTACATACATGCAGGCAATACACTCATACACCTAAGATAAAAAGTAATTTAAAATTTTTGAAAAGAGGAAATAAGCACGAGTTGAGGAACCTGAAGTTCCACATGAAGCAAATTCTCTGACAAATACAAAATACCAAAAGTGACCCAAAAATAGATCTGAATAATCACTGACTCCTTTAAATAAACAATTAGAATTTTTAAATCTTAGGCCAGTGAGATGGCTCAATAGACAAAGGTGCCTGCCACCAAGCCTGACGACCTGAGTTTGATCCCTGGGACCCACAAGGTAGAAGAAAAGAACGAATTCTTCCAAGTTGACTTCCACAGGTACATTGTGGCACACACATGCAGATACACAGATACACACAATGTGTACAAAGAATAAATAAATAAAAACAAATACTTTTAATAAATCTTAAACCTTTCCACAAAGAAAATAACAACCAAAAAGATTGTTTCCAGTAGATTCCACTAAATTTCCAAAGAGTAAATTATTCCTGTCTTACACAATAAAGAAACGAAGCAAGAAGCCCAGTGCATTTTGAAAACGCTTGATACCAAAACCCAGGCAGAGAAAGTGTAAAACAGAAGAAAGTACAAGCCAAGCCCACCCAGAAGGGCCACTTGAAAACCTTGAACAAGTACACTAAAGTAAAAAATGTAACAATGTCACTCACCTCATTAACAAATGAAAGGAGAAAAACGATCATCACAGTAAGTACAGGAAAAAGCTTTGAATTTAATGACTGTTTAGGAAAAAGTGGCTTAACAAACTAAAACCTGAAAGGAACTTCATTAACCTGGTAAAAAAACATGTCCACCCCCAAGCCCCAGCAAACTCTTCTCAGTGTTTAAATGGTAGAAGCATTTCTTTAAAGTCAATAAAACAAAACAAAGGATTCCCATGAAAACCACTGATACGCAGCATAATACTGGAGAAAGCTGGGAAAAGAAAGGGAAAGAAACAAAAGAGCTGGTATTTATAGGTCCTCAGACTACACTCAGAAATATGAAAGAGTCTATAGATAAATTAGAACTGGTAAGGTAGTCTGTCAAGGAGAATGCATGTAAGATCAATGCACCAGGCTTGATGGCACACAACTTAAATCCCAGCACTCAGGAGGCAAAGGCAGGTGTGTCTCAGAATTCCAGGCCAGCCTGGCCTATATATCCAGTTTCTGGCCAGCCAGGGCTACATTGTGAGACTGCATGTGTCAACTGCATTTCCCTATAAAAGAAATGTAATATGTTGAGTTGAGCAGGGTGGTACATATCTATGATCCCAAGACAAGGGAAGTGAAGGAAGGAGGACCAGAAGTTCAAGGTTGGCTACACAAAAAGTTAAAGCCAGCCTGAGCTACACGGAACCCCATCAACAACAAAAGGAAGAACAGAAGAAAGAAGGGAGAGGGGGAGAAAAATAAGAGACTTGAACCTGGATGGCTCAGTGGTAAAGGGGCTTGCCACTAACCCTGATGCTAGGATTACATACACCTGGTTCTCCCCTCCAGGTTTTTGTTGCAGGGGGCGGAGGCACGAAAAATTCAGGTCCTCATGTCTCATGTTTGTACAACAAGCAGTTTACCCACTGAGCCATCTTCCCAGCCACAGGAAAGGAATTCTTGAAGAAAACACAGAAAGCAGAAATCACAAAGAAAGACTGATGAATATAAGTACATTAAAATAAAAAACATTTCTGTTCACGCAGAGACACTATAAATAACCTGGGAAGATGAGCTACAAACTGGGAGAAGATATTTGCAATTCATATGTGACAGATGATTCTTATCCTGAATATATAAAGAACTCCTAAAAACTACTAAGAAACAACAACAAAAAAGAAACAGAAAATGAGGTGAAAGACGTGAACAGGCATTTCATGGAGGAAGAGGCCTGAATGCCAATAATGACTAGGAAACGTGTTCAACCTCATTAGCACTCGAGAAATGCAAATGAAGTCTATAGAAAATCACCATTTATACAAATCCATCCCAGCAAAGGGAAAGAGGCTGGTGAATTTTAATCCTCATGGAGAGCTACAAAAAGTCTTTCACACCACTCTAAGAGGGGAAAGAAGCCAAACTACTTTGGAACTAAGCTGAACAAGCATGAATCCCATCACCCAGCAAGTCTACTTCTAGGATCCCACATGCAAGAGTGTGTAAAGACCCGTGTAAAAGTGCTCTCAGCAGAAACTAGAAGCCAAAGGAACAGTCATAGATGAAAAATGCAATTGTGACATAGTCATTCAGTGGAAAACTATGCATCGGAGAAAAATTAAAGAACTACTACAAAGTTAAACATTCACACGGACAAGAGAGAGAAACATGCCATTGCCTTGAATAATAGTGTATTATTTCTTTTTAATTAACTATAAAATGAGTGAAATTCAGCTCTTTGGGGATATATATACACATGGTAAAACTGTCCTTAAAAGACCAGATAATTCCAGTTGAAATGATAGCTCAGTTCCTCCTGCAGAGGACCTGGGTTCAGTTCCCAGCACCTACAGGGTGGCTCACAACTATCTGTAACTCCAATTCAAAGGTATTTTTCATGCTTGTGGTACATGTGCAATACATGCATCCCAACACTCATACACATAAATAAAAAATAAATAAATGTCTTTTTAAAAAAATAGATGATTATGAATAGAAATTTCAGGAGTATTTATGTGTAAGAGGATGGTTGAGGTATATTTGAGAAGGAACACCAGGCTAATGTTCTAAGCAGTCAGTGGGGTCTGCTGGCATTTGTTACACTGTTACAGCTTTGACTTTCAGAAGCGTTGCCTATTTTTTTTTTTTTGTATAAATTGACACTAAATAAAATAAAAATATGGGAGAATTTACACCTGGCTCTGTTCTGGCAATTCGGACACTGAGTGATTCACACACATTATCTCATCCAGGCTGGAAGGATGTTTGCCAGCAAAGATAACCTTTTTTCCCATTTTATTTGTGAGGAAACAGATGTCTTATGATTTGCCCCAGGCACACAGCATTATAAAGATGGAATCCTAGAGGCCAGTCCAAGTCTGTGACCGCAAGATGGTCTCACCCCTGAGCTACTGTATCTCTGCTTTGCACACAGAAGGAGCTCAGTAAGTGTGAGGTGACATTCATCTCCTTTGACCCACAGCAGCCCCTGCTCCCTGATGACTCTCACCCTAGATCTAGAGTTCCTGCTGTGCAAGTGGAGTTCCTCCCTCTGCGGTAGTCAACACACCCTGGTGCCTTCTCTGGATTTCCAGGCCAGGGCTGGTATGCAGCAGGCACACACTACATGCTTTGGTTAGAGGGTCTCAGAGCTCCTCTGAAGTGGACTGACCCCAGCAGGGTTCCCTCCTATGTTGGGCCCGCCTGAGGGTGGAAAGGACCGGTACGAACCTCGGGGACTGTAGCCAGGAGCGTCCATGAAGGACAGGCCTAGCCGCTCATCCTCCTGCAGGGTGCTCTGGTCCGTGAAGCTGCGGTCCACAGCACTCATCATGTGAGTCTTCTCCTGGCGGTAGCCGACAGTGGCCTTGGTCATATTCACCGGCTTCCTGGGGAGGGAATTGATGAGAGACACTGGCGCTGTGAAGGGAACAGCAGCACCCAGAAGTGGGAGGGCAGGTCTGCCACACAGGACCTTGAGTCAGGAGCCGGTGGCATCCCAGATTCGTCACTGGTCATGCCCTTCACTCCCCAGCCCCTGATGGCTGGCACTAGCAGCCTTGGGCTGGGATTATGTTTCTCATCCTCCTGCCTCCAAGGTCTCAGGAGAGAGATAAGGTTCATTCTCTGCCTGATCAGCTGTCACCGCAGAGCCACAGCACCACAAAACCACAAGATCAACCCTCCAGCACCAACATGCCCACCTCTCACAAAAGCCCTGCCAGGGGGCTGCCTCGATCCTGCAGTGGTAGAAGGACCAGGCCTTCTAGGGCCAGGAGCTGCGCTGCCAGCTCAGGGATCTCCCAGGACATGGCCACCCTGGCTGTGGCTCTTCTGATTCCCAGAGCGCCTGGGATAGCCCCATGGACCACCCACACTGGCAGAGAGAAGTGTGTAAGGCCCCTGTCCACCACTGCCCAATCACTACACACCAGTGCTCACTACTGCACACCACTGCCCACCTGCCCAGCCAGAAGCCGAGGCAGCAGAGGGAGGGGACAGCAGCCCCTCTCCCTGGGCACTTCATGGGTGGGAAGCTCAGGCTGTGACTTTCCAGGAACTCAGGGAAGATGAGAGAGGGAGGCAGAGTGCACAACTCTGTGACTGAAGGGACAAGAGGCCCAAAGTGGAAATGACTTGGGCCCCCTATGGAGACTGAAAAGCGCCTGCCAAGCTGGCTGAGCAAAGAGACCCAAGAGAGCCCTTAAGGGAGTGAATACTGGCCTAGAAAGCAGTCTCCGGTGGTGTACCACAGGGCTCTGTTCCAAGCCGGGGGCTCTCAGCCACCTTGGAAAACTACAAAGCAAACCCACTAGATCCACAGAAGACCAAGTGTTAGTGGGAGGGGGTGGAGACACCTGACTCCTCTGGCCTCCAGCTAATCTCAGCATGAGATGAGGCAGATGGAATTTAATGCACATACACACTCAAAAGTTCTGAATTTAGATTCAAAATTTATCTGCTAGAGGTCTAGAGACTCAGAGTGGGAGGGGAGGGAGCCTGGGGATCCCAGGGTCCGAGACAGGTTCAAGAGGCAATGAGAGCCCACCTCAGTGTGGAGAGGTCACTGAGGTTCAGGGAGTTGATGTGACCACAGGATGTTGGGGGAGGACTGCGGGGCCAGCTGACAGATGGAGAAACAGTGCTGGGGAAGAGGGAGGAGGCCGTGCAGAGGGGCCCTGACACAGTCAGTCATTCCAGGAGACAGTGGAGAAGACAGGCCCCAGGTGTCCAGGGCAGAGCTACTTACGGGTAGTAGGAGTAGGCATAACGGTCCCTCCTGGCAGCGTGCAAAGAGAAGGCACAGTGTGTCCAGGCTTCCCAGCACAGCTGGGCCAAGAACAGCACCAGCAGGCAGGAACTAGGGCTTCCTGCACTTGGGAAAGAGCTGGCCAGGGACCAGACAGGTCTCAGGACTGGCCAGACTCAGACACTAGGAACTCAGACCAGAAGCCTTTCCAGAATCTTCCCCAGGCATGCGGCTGAAGGGGGCAAAGAGTCTCAGGAATGCATAGCTTTGGTAGTCACATATACACATACAGAGAAAGACACATACATGCATACTCACACATAAACAGATACACTCAGATGCATAGTCATATGTATGTACACTTCTACACTGACACACAAAAACATATGTATGTGAACACACTGACACACACAGCTATATACTCAAATACACACACATGCTAGCACACACACATCCAAAGGTACCTTCCCATCCAGATTGCTCTCATCTTTGCAGACAGTCCCCGCCCTCAGGCTTACCACAGCAACCCCCAGATCCCCTAAGTAGGCAGCCCTGTGCATAGGCCTCAGCCTAGGAAGGAATGGCTGGGGACAGGGACAGGCAAGGGGGAGAGGCCCCAGTAAGATACCCAGGCAAAACTAGAGCCTGCCTCTCCCGCCCCCCCCCGGCTATGGGGTTCACTGAGAAACTAAGCCGCCTTCCCACCAGCCACCCAAAGCACAGCTGGTACGAAAAGCTGCATTGAGCTGACTGGTGCTCAGGGGTAGAGCACTTGCCTGTGTGCCCAAGGCTCAGGCTTCAATCTCCAGCACTAAAGAATTCCCTTTTCACAAATGAGGACATGAAGTCGCCAGTTGTCATGGCAAAGTTCAGAGTCACCAGGACTCGGAACCCTTGTTCAGGAACTTCTCCTGTGTTCCCTTCTGAGGCCCCATCAGGCCTGGGGGTGGATGCTATACCTCCTACTTAGTCCATTGTGTTTGAATCCCAAGTTGATCTGAGGACCTATGTCACTTCCAGAGCTGCAATGCAAAATGGGGAGGCCCTGAGGTGTGCGGTGGCTCCCAAAGGCCAGAGCAGGACGAGAGCAGACTTCAAATACCCTCTACCAGCCCCCACTTACAATCTCCTACACGAATACTCAGAATTCCATCTGTGGTCCCTGCTGGGGAAAATGCAGACTAGCCATGGGTGGGGATCCAACAATCAGGCCCTTCACCTTTATAGTGAGGCTGAATTCAAACAAGCCCTACCACTAAGCTGAGCGGCATGGGCAGCTCGCCTTAATTACAGCTTCTCCATCGGTGAAAACAGAGTTAGAACTGCTGTTTGTCCAGATCCAAGAAGGACATGTTCTCAGATGGATCCTGAATGCCAGAACCTTGCCTGGCACATCTCAGGTACTCAGTAACTGACTCTCCTGGCACACAGTCATTCCTCATTAAGTGATCATTAAAAATATTGTGTCTCGAGATGCTGAGCAGGAACTTTGGAAGGGAAACTGAGCCTGAGGCTTGGGATAGGCCATCTCCCCACAAAACCACTGGCATACTCTGTCTCCATTGCTGTTGACCCAAGCCAGCTCTCTGACACTTCCCTGGATTCAACTTATCTGCTCCTGGCAGCCCAGAGAGCCAGTGCCAACCTGCCCATGTGTGCCAAGCCTGGCAGCGGCAGGGGCTACAAAAGCCAGGGACCAGATGGGGAGGGATGAGGCTCGCTCTGCCTCTGGCTCCTGGGGTGACCTTGGGCTGGGCCACTGCCCCCTCTAGGGTTCAACATCCCTGTGCCTCAATTAAGGTGGTTGGGTCACTGTGTTCTAGAGCTGCCTTTAGGAATGAGGTGTTTTAGGGGAATGACGTGGTGTGGGGGTGGAAGACAGAAGATTCTCAGGAGCCCCCATCCTCCCTCCAAGTCTGCTTCATGTGCTCCTGGAGGAGAGGTTGTTTTTGCTTGTTTTAGTGCTTTGAACTGGTTTTGTTTGGGTTTTTGAAACAGGATCTCCCAAGCAGGCCTTGAATTCACTATGTAGCCAAGAATGACAAAGATGATCTTGAACTCTGACCTTCCTGCCTCCACCTCTGGAGTGCTGGGATTACAGGTGTGTACCATCACTTCTGGCTTATGCTGTGTTGGAGATCAAACCCAGGGTTTGTGGATTCTAGGCAAGCACTCTACGAACTAAGCTACATCTCCAGCTCATTTTGGCTCTGAAGACAGGTTCTGTTGCTTTAAAAGTATTCTAATCATTAGACAGATGTCCTCAAACTTCCTGGACGCTCTCTCATTCTGGGGCTCTGAGCCTGTACAATCAGTCAAGGCAGGACACCTTGACTGGAGGGCCGCAGGGGACTGAGAAGTCACAGTCAGGTCACCCCCACACCTTCCTAACAGAACAGCCCTTGCAGACACAGGAGGTCTGTGCCTGCTTCCAGCATAGCTCCTTGGCACCAGGCAGAGTGCCCATTCTTGGATAGTGGCACCTGGCACCAGCCAGATTAAGCTGCAGCCACGCTGCTCCACAGTAGTTCCCTTTGCTGAGTCTCTGGCTCCCATTGGCCAGTGTGTGTCCATCTGCAGGCCCAATGCCCAGGCTGGCAGTCCTCCACATACTTTACCACCAGGAGACTTCCCTACCAACCCTAGCCACATGGCTCCTCTGTGCCCAGCAGGCCTTTTCGAGGGGTAGGAGTCACTGGTAGGGCAGGGTACCAGGGCCACTCACCCCTTGCGGATGATGATGATGATGGCCCCCAGGAGGAGGATGAGGACAGCGAGGCCACCCGCACAGATGCCCAGGATGAGACCCATCTCCTCTGATCTCTGAGACACCTCTAGGGGTCGCTTGCTCTCCTTGCAGGCAGCTGCAGAGAATAGGCGATTAGAAAAGACAGGAACCACCCAATCCTACCTGCAGGGATCTGAGCCCCAGGACACAGACTAGGCTGTACAAACAACACATGCATTAATGCTCCAGGCGCTGAGCTCAGCACTGCCCTGGTCTGCCTTTCAATCAAGGGCATGTCTCTCCTCACCCCGACCCTCAGCCACCAGTCAGTCTTCTGTACTGCAGATCAGTCTAGCCAGCTCACTCCCCTCCACCCACCAGATCCTCCTCAGGGCCCTCACCTAGGAAATCGGGGAAACCTGGGACTTTGAAATCCACCTGTCCTCCTGTCAGGTGATTAAGGGGAGAAAGTACTTTCTGACACATCCAAGGATGTAACTAACCACGTCCATCCCATATCCAGGAGAGGAACAATCCTCACACCATAGGCTCCCAACCTGTCCTCACTTGTCTCCCCACCACAGGAAAAGGAACAGATACAAAACCCAGAACAGAATCCAGTCACCACCACTTCAAGATGCAAGCACAATGGCTCCCCCTCTGTAGGCCAGACCCTGGTCTCTGTCGGGGTCCTATTACAATTGTGGGAAATCCGAGGACAGAGGAGGCTACCTGCTATCCAGTTCAGGAGAAGGAGCTCGTGAGGTAGGCATCAAGAGGGCTAAAAAGGGAAGCCCTTCCTAACCCTGCCGACCTCAGGCCTGTGCTCACAGACCTGGGTCCTCAGGATCAGCTTCTCTAGAAAGGCAAAGGTGAGAAGCCGGCCTGGGCAGGGCTGAAGTCACTCACCTTTCCTCGCAATTCGAATGCAGTTCAGCCGGGTTTCCTAGAAGCACAGAAAAGGCTCAGAGACACCAAAGCCCTGCCTACCCTCTGCAGAACAGGAACCCTAGTCGGCTTGATCAGAGCTGGTCAGATACAAACTACTAAGAACACTCTACCTAGCAAGCTGACCCTGAAGCCAGAGGGAAGGGGTGTGCTCATAGGTGACGCCTTTAAAAAGACCCATGAGATCAGAGGACACAGGACAGCACGGAAAAGGAGGCTGAGGCTATGGAAGGGCCTAGGTCTCAGGCCTCTGCAGCAGGCCTCACTAAAGCTTCCTCAACCTGCCTACCCCATCAGCCCCCGACTGACCCCTCACCCCTTTCAGGTGGCTTGCCGCCTGGAAGTAGATGAGGTAGGCCTTCCTGGGTTCAAGCGGTGGATTCCAGAAGCCACGATAAGTCTGGTTGTCACCCACGGTGAAGGGCATGGCCTCAAGCAGGCTGCTAGCCGCCAGTTCAGCTCCAAAGTAGTGCACCAAGCCACGAGACAGTGATGCTTCAAAGGTCAGAGGCACTGGGAAGCAGTCCTGACCGCCTGGCTCCCGTCGCAGCCGTCGTGGCCGCTCTTCCTCTACAACCACCTGGTAGACACTGGGTGGGGAGAGTGTACAAGTGACCACAGAGGACTCAGAGAGTCATTAGGTGATGAAGGATGTGAGCTTTGGGGGTCAGACCCCACCTGAAAAATACCATTAAATCTGCCTCCTTCTAGCTGGGCAAGTCACTGAACTGCCCGGGACCTCTGTAAGATGGGAGTGATCCAGGTGCAGACACAAACAGGCACTTGCTAGTGAATGTCCCCCATTATTGCTGCCACGAACCATGCCTGAGAGAATTTCTTGTAGCCCTGCTCAGTGGGAGCAAACCCTAAAGCCCGCTGGAACTCATTCATGAGCCCTTTTGTGGATTTGTGTGTGTGTGTTTGTGTTATGTGCATGAGTATTTTGCCTGCTTGTATATAAGTGCACCATCTGTGAGTAGTGCCTGCAAAGGCCAGAAAATGGTGTTGGATCCTCTGGAACAGGAGTTACATTACAGATGGTTGTTAGCCACCATGTGGGTGTTGGGAACTGACCTTGGGTTCTCTGCAAGAACAGCTAGTGCTTTAACCACTGAGCCATTTCTCCAGCCCTTCCTTTTTTGTTTGACACAGAATATGGGACACTGAAACAACCAATGACTCCCCTCTGTGCCTGAGTACTGATGAATAAGGTGAGGACACATTCATTCATTCATTCATTCAGAGTGTTTACTGAGATCAAGTGAGGGGCCTGTACCAAGTGTTCAGCAATCTGGACCTCCTGGAACTAACTGTCCCTTAGTGGGAAAGAGACCATCACTAAGCCAACAAGGGAGTCCTTTTGACCCTAAGACAGCCTCAGCTTGCAAATTGGAGCCCATCACCACAGGACCTGCTCTGCTGTGCCTATCCACCTCCCCACCTCATCCCCATGCACCACTTCACCCCACCCCCGCTGTTCTAATTATGTGAGATCCTCACTGAAGGGGCTTTGGCTTCAGAGCTCCTCCAAATGATGTGGAACAAAGCCAGACTGAACCCATGAAGGTTGACACATTTAAATATCTCTGGATCAGCCTCCCTCACAGCTCAGTATGTGACATCCTGCCTGTCAGCCTCCACCAAGGGAAGCAGGGGTCTTTGCCTTCCCTACGGCTATTTCCTTCCAACTTCTGGTACAGGGAGTCAGCTCACTGCCTGTTACTAAACCGATACAAACATTGGTCCAGGCCCCTCTCAACCTCCATTCCCCAGCCCCAAGTCTTCCCGGGAAGTGACAATAACTCACATTAGCCATGAATCGGAATGATGTCAATGATGGGATAATGAATAGAAGTCACACAGCCAGGGTCACCCAACCATCCTGCCTCACCACACCCACCATGTCCCATCTCCCTGTTCCCACCTAGCCTGATCAGTCCAGCTCACAGGATCGCTCAAGAAGACACAGAAGTGAGAAATGCCCCAAGTCCTCCCAGCTCCTGCCACACAAAGACCCAGGACTCCAGTGAACAGTGCAATGCCTTCAGGTGCCCTGGCTTTCCTGAGTCTCCCCTGAAGAGCTGACAGTCGGCCCAAGGCAGGCTGCAATGGCAAATATCGGGTGACCCAACAGGTGGGAAAATAAAGGAAGGAATGAGAAGGTAGGTGACTGCCCAGGGCCTCTGGACAACCTACTGCCTTCTTGGGACACCCCCCTTTAACATAGTTCAACTAAGAGAGGAGACCCAAAGGGCAGGGAGGCTCTGTGACAGAGGGGACAGGCTTTGCAGGTCATGGAGGTCAACATGCCTGGGACTTGATCCGACTGAGAAGCATCTGGATTAGTAAAGCACATCTATGGGTATGTGTATGTGCAAGGGTATGTCCAAAGAGGATTGCCTAAGAGTAGAAGACCCACTCTGAATGTGGGGCACCGTCCCATAGGCTGAGGGTCCAAATGGAATAAGAGAAAGGGAAGGAGAAACCCAGCCAGCTGGAACCCAGGTATTCTCTCTGTTTCCCAATGGCCACAGATAAAGCAGTCCCTTCCAGACACGCTCTCACCACCACCTTGATATTCTGCCGAAGTGCATGGGGTCAACCAACCATGGTCTGAACCCTCTGAAACTAACAAATCCTTCCTCCCTTCAGGTGCCTCACTTGGGTGTTTGGTCACAGCAACATAGAACCAACAGAGGCAGACCTGACGTTCAGTTCCAGCCCCATCACTTGCAAGCCTCGTGGCCATGGGGACAAGCTCACATGTAAAGTGAGGTTAATTAAACATGCACTGCACAGGGTTCCATGCATGAACACCCTCACAGTCTCACATGCACACTCATATCAACCCCCACAGGCCCCGTATACACATCTCTCCATACCAAAAAACACATCACAGACAACCCTGAGATGCCCACTCATACACATGCACACCCCATCTGTACCCCAGCACCTCCCCAGCAGAGGCAACCCGGCTTCCACCACCCCAGATAGACAGCCCTAGCCTTCTAGAAAGCCCATCCCTATACCTCTAGGAACAGAGCTGGAAAATACAAGGCCCCAAGAGTTTCAGTTCTTGAAGTGTCTGAAGGAGGACCCCTGGAAAGGCCAGGACAGTCCCTTCTCCAGGCTGGACACTGTCCAAGGAACCAATGAGACTCACAGCAGAGCCCCACAACCTTGGCTGTGAACGAGTAGCTCCAGGTGTTTGACCTGTCTGAATCACAGAATGTTCTCTTCCACTTGAAGCCCCAGAAGGAGACAGGACAGTCAGGGAGCTGGGTGTGTCGGAGGAGAGGCCTTCCCCATACCATTTCCACATTGGCTTCCCTACCTGATGGGCGCTCCGCGGCCCTGGGCAGGCCTTAACAGCACAGTGATGGTGTTCTCAGACTCGCCCAGCGGCGATGGCATGTCAGCGTAGTCAAAGCTGGGAGCTTGGGAAGAGACAGGGACAGCATGGAGCTGGGGCACTAGGCCAGAAAGGCCAGGCCTCTAGCCCCCTTGACTTGGTCTTATTTATGTTCCCTTTGACCTGAGGTTCCCTCGCCCCTGACCTTAGACACTGACCTCTGACCTAAACCTTCTGGTTATACCCACCATGGTCTCTTGACCCCTCTGACTTAATCCTCACTGACCCTTGACTTCAACCCCTAAATGGCACGTTTATTTCATAGGCGCCTCTATACCCATTCCTAGACTGCCCTGCCCTTCAATATCCCCAGCATGCTGGGATCCTAGGTCCCCTCCCAAAGAGGTTCACCTGAGATATTGGTGGTGATCTCCGTGAGGGCTGCCTGGCCAAAGCCCTTGCCAGTGCGGGCACGCACAGAGAACAGGTAAGTGGTGCCGGGGTGCAGGTTGGAGAAGACGTGGTACGTCTCATTGCGTAGCTTGGAGATGGTGCGTCGTGGGCCTGGTACATTCACTGCTGGGTCTGAGGACTCAATGCTTTGGTAGCTGATCTGGAAGCAGGCAGGATGGCCAGGTTGGTGGCACAAGACAGGAATGGATGTCACTGACCCAGGAGGCCCCAGGCCCACCGTGTCCATGGAAGCTAGATGCACTGGGTCTTCCCCTATCCTGCTCAGGACTCACAGATCACAGACCCTGACCATCAAGGGAGGAGCCATGAGGTCCACCTCTACCCTCCCACATGCCTCTTCTCCACCCTGTCTCGTCACAGAGAAGGAGTGCAGTGTTCCCGCCTCCCACCTGGACCCCTGTTCACCTCATATTGAGTGATGAGACCATTGGGTTCCTGAGGTTCCTCCCACTTGAGAAAGATCATGTCTTCCAGTGGAGTGAAGGTCAGGGACTCAGCTGCAATCCCACCAGGCACTGGGAAGGAAGGGCAGAGGCAGAGGAAAGAGAGCCTTTGCTCCAAATGCCAGGCTTTGGGTTCTAGCCTTGTCTCTTCCTGGTTGCTCTGCTTCAATTACTCAACCTCCTGAGCCTCAGTTTCTCCATCTATGAAATGGAGATGATGCAGCCCTTCTCTAACTAGGACCAAATAACATGATGCACCCAAAGCTCAGAGTTCATTATGGCCCATTACATATGAGCCAACTTATTCCTCCCAAAGGACAGCTCGCATTTCATGGCATGCAGGTTTGACAGCTCCTGTTTGGCTCCAGTTGGTAGCATTTGTGAAATACAGATATTTACCAGAGAAAGGAAAACAATTACAGTAAGGAGTCAAGATCATGGGTAGAGATGTTTCCTGTCCAAAAATGTCTAATTATATAAACAATCTCCATGAACCTAAAGAAAATTCACAGCACTGACAAGCTCATCAAGTATAAGTACTGTGAAAATTTCTGCATGGACACTTTGAGACATGGTTCAGTTTGGGGCTGGTTGCAGTGTACACTCTTAACAGCAAGCACAGGGACCTTGTCTAGGATGTGAACAGTCTCTGACTGTTCCAACACTTAGACCAACCATTGTGGGGAAGCTAAGGTCATCAAGCAAGGGAAGTAACCTGGGGTAAGAATCAGTGAAAGCCAGGCTTGGTACACAACTCAGTGGATAAAGCACTTGCTTCTCCATCATGAGGGCCAGCACCCACGTGAAACCTGGTGGCATGCATCTGTAACCCAGCAGTAGGTGGGGCAGAAGACAGGTGGTTCCTGGAGGCTCACTAGCCAGTCAGTCAGGCTGAAAGAGAGAGCTCCAGACACAGTGTGAGACCCTGTCTTAAAAAAATGAAAAACCCTCTCTCAAAAACTAAGGTGCAGGGGGCTGAAGAGATGGTTTGGAGATTAAGAGCACTTGCTGCTCTTCCAGAAGACAGTGTTTGGTTCCCTGCACCTACATCAGATGGTTCAGAACAGCTTGTAACTCCAGTTCCGGGGAATCTTATGCCTGACGTCTGGGGGCACTTGCACACATATGGCATACACACACACAGGCATACACACATACACATAAATGAAAAATAAAAATAAATATTTTTAAAAAATAAAATAAGGTGGAAGGGAATAGAGGAGGAAATCCACTGTCAACCTTTGGCCTCCACAGAAGCAGGCATGGGTAAGCACATCTGTACACATATGTGCACATGCACGTATATACCACACATGTGCACACACCACACACACTACAAAATAAAAATAATGATAATCCTTGAAAGTTAAGCCCTCAGTTAAAGCAAATGTGTCCATGGTTTCTTTCCACTCATCCAAATGCTAAGATAAAAATGAGAATTCCAAGTGTCAGTAAGGACACAGAACAATCAAATTTTCACACACTGCTCATGGATTATGATTTGGTACAACCATGTGACCAGTGGAAAAGTGACTAACTCTAAAGATGAGCTCACCTGTAACCTAGCCATTCTACTCTTACACATATACCCCCAGAACACGTGTATCTACCCAAAATAACTGACAAGAACTTCCTTCACAGCACTGTTCAAAACAGACACAAATTAGAAACAACTAAGCCGCTCAGCCATTAATAGGCTGAGTAGTAAGAACTCATTCCCTAGGACCATGCAGACTACAGCCTGGTCTCCCAAGCATAATGTTCAGAGAAAGAAGTAAACACAAGTGAATAGTCACTGTCCAATTCCTTCTACTCAAGGTCCAAATCAAGCGAAAATCATAGCATGGTGTTATAGGTCATAGAAACGGTTACCTTTGGGAGGTGGTAACCAGAGGAAACATTGTAGGCCCCCTGGGTGCTGGTGATATGATTTCTTCATTTGGGCATGAGTTTCCTGAAGTGTCCAGTCTGGGAGAATTTATTGAACTGACCATGTAAGATTAGCACTCTGGCTTGGGCAGAGTGGAATGAGATGGTGTAACAACAGCCTTGGGGGACTAGCTGAGATGCAGAGATCATAAGAACACTGGTCTGGTGTTTACCTGGAGGCTGTGCAAAGGTTCAGGGCAGTCCCAGCTGGTGCTCAGCTCCTGCCCCAAGCACACCTTTCAGGGTGAGTGGAGTCTGGTGCAAACAACGGAACTGGCTGGATTTTTTTTTTTTTTAATCTGGGCCGTTGTTGTGCAAAACAGAAAACTGCACGTGGTGGGCAGCAGAAAAACTACCAGCTGAGCTGCTTACTGGGATCTGCAGGAATTCAGAGAAGGCTTTGGACCTGCGGTAGCATTGGAATACAGCTGTTAAAGGTGACAACTCTAGGCGGGGTGTGGTGGCACGTGCCTGTAATCCCAGCAGTCGGAAGGTGGAAGTAAGGAGGACCTCAGGTTCTAGACTAGTCTGTGCTATCTGGTGAGACTCTGTCACAAAAAAATTTTTAAAACTTAAAAATAAATAACTTGGGACAGAGGTGAGCTTGGTGGTAAATCACGAGCTTAGCTTGTGCAAATCCTGAATTCAATCTCTAGCATCAAAACAAACATCAAAACCAGGGTGACAATTCTGAAGCCAGACGGCAGTTTTATAGCCCTCCTGTGCTAATGATCACCTGTGAGCTTATCTGTAAAATGGGACTAAGAACAACAGCCTGCCACACAGGGTTGTCATGGGGACTATATGCGTTGATTTATGGAAAATATTCAAACTGGTATCTGACATACAGCAAGTGCTTTCTTGGTGTGTACTGGTTTGACATGGAACACTGTACCCAAGAGTGGCAGGATACAATTTTCTTCAAGCATACGTGGGATATCTACCAACATTTAATCACTTGCTGGGCCATGAAGCAAAGGTCAAATTTCAAAAGAACTTAATTTGGAATATCTACTCTGACCACAGCAGATTAAGCAGAAATCAATAACAAAAAGATAATTAATTAGATTTTCTCATTGATGAGTTGGGGTTGGGGCTCAGTGACAGAGTGCTTGCCTTGAACACACAAGGCCCAGGTTTCAACCCCAACAGCAACACACACACACACACACACACACACACACACACACACACACAGGAGATTCTAATTGCTTAGAAATTAAGCAAAGTATTTCTAAATAACTTTTGTGTCAAGGAGGAAATTATAACAGCAATCAGAATGTATTTGGAACTGAATGATAATGAAGATAGAACATATCAAAATATATGGGGCTGTGAAAAGAACTCAGTGCTGCAGAATACTTGCTTAGTATGTGCAAGGCCTCGAGCTGAAGCCCCAGCACTGGACAATCCCAAAATAAAAACTATGAAAAGCAGCTAAACTAGAACTTAAGGAGAAACTTCCAGCTTTAAATGCATATGTTAGAAATGAGGCCCAAGCCAGGCACAATGGCACACTCCCATAATTCCAGTATGGAGGAGGCTGAGGCAGGAGGATTATAAATTTGAGGTTAACCTGAGCTACATGGCAAGACCCTATTAGGGGGAAAAAAAAACATCACCAACAACAACAGAAAAACAAGGTTGTATAAAGGCTCAAAAAGCTAAAAGTGGGGCTGGGAGAAATAGCTTAGTCAGTGAAGTGCTTGCTATGCAAGCATGAGGACCTGAGTTCAAGTCCCCAGGACCCGCATAAAAGCCAGGAATGGTAGTGCACATCTGTAACTCCAGTGGTAAGAGGCGGGATAGAGACAGATGCATTCTTGGAGCTTGATGGCCAGCCACTCTAGCCTGTCAGTGAGCTCCTGGCTCAGCAAAAGACCCTGTCTCAAAAAAATAAGGTAGAGAGCTACCAGCATGGACCTCTGACCTTCACACACATGTACACTTGCACTTGAACACACACATGCACAAAGACACCCAAACCCGTACATACATCATACACAAGCAAATACAAAGTTTCATTTAATTACATCACACACATGCACAAAGTCACACAAACTCGTACATACACCATACACATGCAAATAAAGTTTCATTTAATTACATCATTAAAGAATAAATTCAAAGGGGTTGGGGATAGCTCAGTGGTAAAATGCTTGGCTATCATGGGCAAGGCCCTAAGTTCAATCCCCAGCACTGCAAAAAAAAAAATGTACTTAATAAAAAAATGTTTATTTTTATTAAAAAAAAAAGTTCAGAAGAATGAATTCAATAAAGAAGGGGACTAGAAACAAAGGGACCAGCAAGGGAGGGAAAGAGAATATCATGGAGGACAGTGGGGGCAGACACATAAGAACAAAATATAATATACAAGTATATATACATAATGATGAATACATAATAATAAATACATAAATATATGTGTGAAAATGTTATAATGTAGCCTGTTTCTTTGTATGCTATCAAAAAAATAATAAAAATGAAAGTAAATGAATAATAAGAAATTAGCTAAGCCAAAAACTGAGTCTTCAGAAAAATGAATGAAATGTATATACTTCTAGTAAGAGTAAACAAGAAAAAAAGGGATAAAAGAAGCCATCAATATCAGAAATTATCCTACAGACATTAAATAAACACGGGGATATTAAAAAAAAACTTGGACATGTGACAATTTAGGTGACATGAGCAAAGTTCTTTTTTTGTCTTTTTAGACATAAAATACAATACGCCAAAGTGGACATATATTTGAATAAACTCAAATATATTTCACAAGTGAAAACTATTATTAAAACCATGTCATGGGGCTGGAGAAATGGCTCAGTGGTTAAAAGCGCTGGCTGTTCTTACAGAGGACCCAGGTTCATTTCCCAGCACCCACACAGCGCTAACAACTGACTGCAACTCCAGTTCCCAGGGATCAATCGCCTTCTTTTGACCTCCATGAGCACTGCACGACACAGGTGCACTTACACATATGCAGATAATACACCCAAACACATAAAATGAAAATAATAAATAAATAAAATCTCTCTCTCACACACACACACACACACACACACACACACACACGTGTCATAAGGAAAATTCCAGGTCCAAATTTGCTGCTGAATTCTTCCAACCCTTTCAGGAAGAAATGAAGCCAATCTAATACAGTCTTGATTCAAGGTTATGGTTGCAGTGTTACAATCCCTATATAAATCTGAGTTTCAGCCTGGGTGTGGGAGGTGCCCAGGGCTCAGGACATCAGGCTGGCATGCTTACCATCTTCGTCCGTCTGGAAAGTGACCTCCTTCCCCTCCTTGCGCCCCTCGGGGTTTGTGAGGACCAGGCGCACGTGGACATTCCGAAAGGGAAGCAGGTTTTTGATGGTGTAGCGACTGGCTCCCTGCTCCATCTTCACACACTCCTGCACAGTCTGGTTGTGGCTGCCACCAAGGGTGTAGTGGTAGCAAAGGGACAGGGTGTAGGTGTGGCAACGCGTCACGTTGTAGCCCAGGGGCTCCCACTGCAGGGTCAGCTGGCGCGCTTGGATCTCAGCAAAAGCCAGGCCTTTGGGGGCCCTCATGGGCTCTGGAGAACCAGAAAGGACAGCGAAGGTTACAGAAGTGGGAAGATAGAGGGGCAAGGACGGGGCATCAGACAGCTTAGGAAATCATCCCTCTTCTGCCTCCCAGAAACCCAGGACTGAACAGGATCAAACAGTGTCTGCTCTGAGGAGAAGCAGGACATGTTTGAATTCTGGCTCTCCCTGCCTGCAGCCGGCATCCACTGCCTGAGCGATTTCATCTCTCTGAGCCTTAGTTTCTTGAACTACAAAATGGGAAAACAATACCCCCTCCCCAGGATGGTTGTAACTGTCAAAATAATACACACAAAGGGGGCATGACAAAGGCTAACATGCAATAAGCTTTAAGAAATGTTCGCTATCAGGTCAGTGAGATGACCCAGCGGGTACCCAGGTGGTGGAGAGAACCAATTCCCAAGGGTTGTTCTCTGATCTCCACATGTGCAGTGTGGCAGACACATGTCCACACACAATAAATAAAGAAATGAAAAGCAAAATAAAAAACATTAGGCATCACAAGCACTCTAGAGGCCAGCCTGGGCTACCTAGTGAGACCCTGTCTCAAAATAAAATAAAATTAGTTATAATTAGCATAGTTTACCTCCTAGTCAAAGATCACCCTAAACAACCCTGCTCTAGTCTGAACCAATCTGTTGGTATGCTTATCTTAATTTATTAATTCTAAACTTATTGTAAAACAGCTTACAGTAATATATTTAGTGTATTTATAGTATAGTATATATAGAGAGAGTAGTATATATAAACCAAAATGGTGAGAGGAACAGCAGTCAGATAGTTAGATGAGGCAGAGAATGACTTAAAAGAAATCCATGCCATCGTGTCCTGGGTGGAGGTCTACAGGCAAGCTACAAACTCAGTAGTGAGCTCTCTGGCTGCCAAAGCCAAAAGTAAAACACAATCTATTATACAATGATAATCGTGGTGGTTAATATTAAGAGGCTCTGGAATTGTGGGGGCATTTTCCTAGAGGCTTTAAAATGTTTTATCTCATTTAATCTTTGTTGAGAGCCAACGGGACGGATGCTACCATTCGATTAGCTGTCATACAGGAGTTAGGTGATGCCCACAGTCACACTGGCAATCAGCGGTGAAGCTGAGATCCAAACCTGAGTGTACTGGCTCTAGAACCCCATGCTCTCACCTACCACTGCTCTGCTGGCCTTGAAACTGTCAAACAGTCACACTCACACCTTGGGGACACAGCTACCCCAGCAGGGGGCAAGCTCTGCTACACAGTCTCTAGATGATTCCATGGGGCCTGAAATTTGTCCCTATTTTGTAAATTTAAAAACTGAGATGCCTGGGAAGAAGACTCACTCTTTAAAAGTGCTTGATTTGCAAGCCTTAGGAGCTGAGTTCAATCCCCAAGCCCAAGTTAAAAAAAAAAAAAAAAACTAAGTGTGATGGTATGCAGTTATAATCCCAAGTGCCTGGGAGTCAGAGTAAGGCGGATGCCTAGGCCTCTCTGGTCAGCCAACATCGACTACTTAGTGAGTTCTAAGCAAAACACAGAAGGAAAACAAGATGGCTCAGTAGGCAAAGGTGCTTGTTGTCAAGCCTGACACCCCCAAGTATGATCCACAGGACCCACATGATGGAAGGAGAGAACAGACTCCAGTGATCTGTCCTCTAAACTCCATACATACACTAAATAAAATTAAATAAATAAAATGTAAAAAAAAAATTTTAATCACAAGATGAACTGCACCTGAGAAACAACATCCAGTTATCCTCTGGTCTCCACACATGTGTATATACACATGCAATGCACACTTATACACACCCAAACATACACACACAGAATCAGGGCTTCCAATGTGAATCCAGGAGTGGCCAGGGCTTGGCTCACAGCTCTGTGTCTGCATTGACCAGTTCTGTGATCTTACCTGAGAGGGAAGAAGTCAGAGATGCTTCTAAGGATATTTTCTCCCTCGCACCCTGATTCTGCGACCTGTGGATTCATGCCTCGCAGGTACCATGAGCACCTACCTGCAGTGTCCTACTAGGGAGCCTCAGGCTCCCTTCAGAACAGCCAAGAAAACAAGTATAACTGCAAGATCACTGTAACATTGGCATCCCCTCACCAAAAAAGATACATAGGAAGACATCAGCCCACGCTGCTCCCAGCTCAGGAGTGCATGGGTGACAACTGTCACACTAGCTCCAAGCACAACACAGTAAGTTTCTGTTTCAACACAGCTCTCCTTTCTTCTCCAGACCCCAGGCAAGTAGCATATCTTCAATCACGGATGGGGCCAATGGAGATTTCAGGACCTGCTAGCAACAAGGCCTCCCTCTTGACTGACTCCCTTCTCCCCAGAAGCAAACACACCCAAGTCCCATCCCACAAGGACATAAGAAGGTGGCTGTCACTGCTCACTGCCACCCAAGGATGCCAGCTACTGGCCCAGTTGCTACATACGGGTTTTCTCATCACTGCAACCCAACAGAGAAGCTCCTATTTCAGATGTTCTTGTGGGTTTGATTTAACCCATCATTCTTATGCGTCTGGGGCATAATAGTCTGTGTACACACCTGACGTGTTGTTCAGAAGCCTGATTTATTCTCCACACTCAGCTCTGGTCCAGGCTGGCCCATGTGCACTGTCCCAGGGTGTCCATGGGAGCCAACACACAACTGCTTTTTTTCGCTTGAGTGAGAATGGGTCTCAAGACCAGCTCTGCCCACATCAGCCCTGTCCCTGGAATGCCAGCTGCCTTCCTTCCCATCCGTTAGGCTCATCAGGAGCAACTGTTTCCTCACCCTCCTAAAGGATTTAGACAAGGACAGGGCAAGTTCAAGGTATACTGACTGAGTGACACTTCAGACTTTGGTGAACAGGACTGCAAGTGTCCTTTCCACTAGGGGCGGTGTACCCTCAGCTCCTGGTGATCAATCCTTGCCTTGGAAGGCTCTAGGCTCCAGATTGCCAGATTCTCCCAGTTTTCAAGAGAGCTAGAAATTCGGGTTTTTAAATGAATTCTCCAAATTTCTAAGTGCTAGCGACCCACTCAGGCTTCTCAAAAAGCACCCCCAAGGGCTTAAGATAGCAGCCTCTGACACAGAGGATGAAAATGCCAACTGCTCACGTGGGTGTCTCCCTGTGCAGCAGCTGGGTGGCCTCGGTCCACCTTACCAGGCTGAGGGGCCCCTGAAAAGAAGGCCCACTTCCCTCTTGTCTTCCCCCTGAACAGATCCAGGGCCTCAAACAGCATGTTGACTAAGACTGACATGTTGATTGAAGGGTGAGAATCCATGAGTCTCACTGCTTCCCAAAAGCCATCTGCCACCCAGACGCTCCTTTCAGCTGCCAATGCATACTGGCAAGACAGAACTCAGGGACCAATGAAACATATCTCACAGAATCTCACAGGTGACATAGAGACCAGAGGTCATGGAGAACAGGGAAGCAGGGAGTACACATCTGACATCTATTAAGTTAGCCCAGGATGGATCTGTTTTAATGATGCTAATGAAGGCGCAAAGACTGTGAGACAATTCACTCTGTCTAACAGGCAGGGATCAAGCCCGTCTGAGTCCACATCCTACCCCGACTCCTCATTAACTCTACAACTTCAGACACAGTACCTAAACCTTTTGAATACTGCTATCAGTGAAAGAAATAACAACTACTTAAAACTGAGCACTATCCCAGCACTGAGAGGATAGAGGTCGAAAGACTCAAAGTTCTAGATCTTCCTCAACTACAAATCAAGTTCAAGGCCATCCTAGAACACATAAGACGCTGTCTCAAAAGCCCACTTACTTTAAAGACCAAATATGAGTCAGGCATGATAATCACATGGGATCACATGCCTATGATCCCAGGACTTGGGAGGTGAAGGCAAAAGGATCAGAATTTCAAGGTCACCCTTGCTACATAGTGAGTTAAGAGCTAGCCTGGGTTATATGGGACCCTGCCTCAAAAAAACAAACAACAATAAAAGAACAAATATAAGCATTACATGAGATGCTGTAAGCCAAAGTGTCCCAATAGTAATTAATAAATAGAAATGTGTGCATTAAAGTGAGACACCAGGAGCAGTATGAATTAGCAAAAGCTTGTCACAGAGCAATATTATGTCAGAGCCTTTCCTTTAACCATTCGTGACTGTTTACCCTAAGGAATAGAATTCAAGAGAATAAAAAGAACTGCAAGCACTTAATTTTTCAATGTAGTATTATTTTTAATAAAAGGAATTGGGAAACAAACAGCCAAGCAACTGGGGACACTCAGTAGATGTCTACAGGCAATAAACATAATTATAAACAGCGTTGCGCATGTACCAGCGCTGGGCGAATAAAACTGAATTCCGAGCGCTGTCCGCATCTCAACAACAGGCGCGTGAAATGTGCGTTGGAGACATATGGGCAGAGATGGGAACAAGGCAGAGAAATTAAAGCAGCTGTTGGGCTAGGATGGTGTGATTCAGAGGGTTTTTTAAAAAGCCTTTTACTGATGCTATATTATTGTTTTTACAGTAAATAATAGAGTGGGAGGGTGTTGTGGGCCTGCAGAAGATGACAACACAGCTGCCCGATTACAAAACAACTTCAGGCCAGGATCCTAGGCGGAGATATCAACAAACAGGCCTGTGATTTAGAGGGGTGCCAGGAGGTCTCTGCTTGGGTCCGCCCGCCCGGCCCCTTCCCCATTCCCACTCTGGCTAGACCAAGGAAGTGTTCAACTGTATCTGACACAAAGTGGACGCTCAGGCCATGGCAGCAGGGGCGGTGACAGACGTTGCTGTTGCTATTACTAATACTGTTGTTGTTGTTGTTTGTTGTTAGCACACAATTAGCAATCAAGACATGCCATACTGATTATCAACTTGAGAAGATCTAGAATGACTTGGGAGATGAGTGTTTAGGCATGCCTGGGAGGAATTTTCTTGATTAGATTGAGATGGGAAGATCTAGTCTAAATATGGGTGGTACCGTTGCATGGCGTGGGTCCTGGACTGAGCAGAGAGCAGGGGGGGCCGAACGCAAGCATGCGTTATTCACTTCCCCCTGACTGGGGATGTGATGTAGTCAGCTGCCTCACATTCCTGCTGCCTTGACTTTCCCTGCATGATGGACTGCACCCTCAAACTGTGAGCCAAGATAAACCCTTCCTTCCTTAAGTGGCTTTTGTCAGGTTTTTATCACAGGAACAGGAAAGTAACCGAGGCACCAGCTTTGCTTCTGGCCCTGATGTGGAACTCACAATGTACATTTGGTCAAGTGACTGAATCTCTAAATCTCAGTTTATTCATCTGTAAAATGGGAATGATCAAAAGTTATATTCATCAACCCAGGGTTCTCTTCGTGTGCATGTGCGTGCGTGTGTGTGTGTGTGTCTGTGTGTGTCCATGCACACACCACATGTGCATGTGTATGTATGTACACATGTGGAAGCCAGAGGTCAATGTTGCATGTCTTTTCAATCACTTTCCAGCTTTTTTTTGAAGCAGAGTCACTCACTGAACCTGGAGCTCACTGTTGGGCTAGGATGGCTGGCCAGGAGTCCCAAGGACCCTCCTGTCTCCATCTCCCCAGCACTGGGATTCCAGGTGTGCTTCGATCTTTTATTTTTTAACATGGGTGCTAGGGATCCAAACTCAGGTCCATATTTGCACAGCAAGTGCTGTGCTGACTGAGCCACAGCCCCACAACCTGGGTTCCTGACCCACTGTCTGATTCCAGGCAAGTCCCGTCCTTCCTTTGGGTCTCAGTATCCCCATCTGCACACTAAGTGTTGCGGTGGAGATTCTCTATAAACCCCAAGCTCTGATTTCTTTTATTCGAAGTGCCAGATCGGAAATGCTTTTGCAACATGAACACTACAATAATGACAGCTGTCACTTATGAAGTGATTGCTGTGTGCCAGGCACTGAACTGCACTTCCTGCCCATGATTGACTCAAAACTCCAAAACACCAGCTTCGAAGGATAGTCTCTTCATTTACACTCCTTAAAAATCCAAATCTGAGGTTTCCAACCTCAGTGCCACTGACATTCTAAACTGGATAATTACTTGTCACCAAGCACTGCTCATGAATTGTAGGAAGTTTAGCAGTTTCCTGGCCTTTACCTCTTAATGTGGGACACACCCGATAGCAGCAGCCAGTGTGACAGGCAGTGTGTCTCTGGATACCAGCAAATGTCTCCCAGGAGAGAAAATTGCCCCTGTTGAGAACATTGGCATGAGAGATGAGATCCCACCTCGTGGTTGTTAATGCCATCGACACCATCTCTACAAGACAACTCTGCGATTCGTACCCATGGCCTGGACCCTTCCCCCAGCCCCAGCTCATTCATCCTCCTGCCTGGTGGATATCGCCGTCAGCATGTTTAGTGGCAGCTCCTGATGTATGGCACTCTGCCAGGTCAGCCCCCACCCCCATGAGCTCCTTTGAAGTGACAGCTCCATCCTTCCAGCTGCTCAAGCAAAACACCTCGGAGCTTCCTGGACGCCTCTCTGTTTCTCTCGCTCATCCCATCACCCATCCATCAGTGGACGCTGTTGCCTTCAGAATGAACCAGACTCTGAGCAACTTGTCACCACTGCCATCAGTCGCTTCCTTCGGTTTGGCTCCCAGCCACCGTCTGCAGGTAGGATGGTTTTGGGAGCCTCCCTCCTGGCCTCCTTCTTGAACCCTTTCTCGCCTATAGTTAATTCTCCATGAAAGAGCCAGTGCATATCTAAACGGGTCCACAATGCTCACCCCTGCTCTCCAAGGCTTGCCATGGTTCCCCACTGACTCTGAGTTCTCTGAGTCCTACACTTTCAGCTCAACTTAGACACCTCCTCCTGCCATGTCCCCTGCCATGTCCCCAGTCATATGCCCAGTGACACAGATCTTGATGCTCCAGCCTCTAGGCCTTTGCACTCAATAGTCTGTCTGTCTAGAATGTTCCTTCCCTAGTCACCACCACCATCACCACCACCACCGCCTGGCTCAGTCCCTCACCTCCTGCATGACTCTGCTCAAATGCCACCATCTTAGTAAGACAGTCCTTCCGCTTTTTTTAAAATAACAACCCTCCACTCCCTCCTCATTCCCCTCCCTGATTTATTCCTCTTCACAGAGCTTATCACCATCTGACAGACTATATATTCCCCTTGTTTACTTATTTATCATCTGTCTCCTTCTATCAGGACATGAGCTCCCTCCTGGTGGAGTCTCAGGAGGACTCACAATGCTGGTGACCCCTGTCTGGGGTGTAGACCTAAATTCCAGTGCCTGGCACATAATAGACACTCAATAAACATTTGTTGCCTGATGCTTCAAACTAACCCATATGATAAAGATGATTGTTAGTCCCCCTTGTAACAAGGACACTGATCCCTCAGCTAGAAGGCAAATTCCCCCAGGGACACTGACCACCCTACAAAGGTCTCTCTCACAACCTAGCATTAAAATACATTTTAGATGTCCCACGCTTAAGACTAAAAATCACACTTTGAGGCCAGCCTGGTCTATATAGAGAGTTCCAGGCCAGTTACATAGTAAGACCTTGTCTTTAAAAAAAGCCAGGCCATAGTGGCACATACGTAGTGGCACATCCTAGCACTCAGAAGGCAGAGGCAAGAAGTTCAGGCCAAGTTGGACTACATAACAAGTTCCAAGTCAGCAAGGGCTACACTGAGGAGACCCTGTTTCAGAAGGAGGAGGAGGAAAAGAAGGAAAGAAGAAGAAGAGGAGGAAAATAAATATATATATGAATTGCAAGGTAGCAAGATAGCTCAGCAGGTAAAAGTGCTTGTTGTTGGGGCTGGAGAGGTGGCTCAGTGGTTAGGAGCACTGTCTGCTCCTGAAGACGACCAGGGTTCAGTTCCCAGCACCCACATGGCAGCTAACAACCATCCGTAACCCCAGTTCCAGGGGATCCGACGCCCTCTTCTGACTGCCTCAGGCACTGCATGGCATGGGTGCACTTACATTTGTACATGCAGACAAATACACATAAAAAAATATTTTTTAATTTAATGAAAAAGTAGAAACCAGAGAGATAGCTCAGTGGTTAAGAGCACTGGCTTCTCTTGCAGAGGACCCAGGTTTGGGCACCCACATGGTGGCTAACAACCATTCCCAGTTCCAAGGGAATCTGACTTCCTCTTCTGACCTCTTAGTGTGTTGCATGACAGAGGTGGACTTACAAACACTCATATGCATAGGAGAAAAATAATAAATAAAATAAAAAATTTAAAGTGCTTGTTGTCAAGACTAACATGCTGAGTTCAGTCACCAGGACCCACATGGCAGAAGAAAAGAACTGACTCCCACCAGTTGTCCTCTGACCGCCACAGGTGCTCTAGGGCACACACAGGCCCACAAACACACAAACATAAAATAAATAAATGTACAAAAAAATTAAGAATAACAATTGCACCAGACATGGTGGCACATGCCTTTAATCCCAGCACTTGGGAGGCAGAAGCAGGTGGACCTCTGTGATAGCAAGGCTAGCCTGGTCTACATAGCAAGTTCCAGAGAGCCAGGGCTACATATGAGGCTTTGTCTAAAACAACAACAATAACAAAATATCAAATTGCAAAAACTATATAAATCTTAACCTCCCACGTTGTCCAAAATAGATCAAGGACATAAAAATAAAACTGTAATGTTTTAGGAGGGAAAGAAAGAAAAGAAAGCCCAGGAGAAAATCTTTAGGTGTAGGGTGAGGCAAGGAGTTCCTATGCTTGTCACCCAAAGTACGGATGGTAAAAGAGAAAATGAACACAGGACGTCATCAAAACTTAAAAGATTTACTCAAAGTCCACATGAAGATGATAAGACAAGGTTCCCTACTGGGAGAAAATGTCTACAGACTCTAGATGTCCATTAAAGGACTGGTACCTAGACTGCATAAAGAATTCTCAAAACTTAACAGGAAAAAAATAATTCTATTAATATACAAGAAGGCAGTTCACTGAAGGACACAGTAGCCAGTCACATGTGAAAAGATGTTTGTCAACACTATACGCTAAAGAAATGAAGATTAAGAGCATGATAAGAAGTCAGTCCTGCATCATTCAGTGTCTAAAATTAAACAAAAAAATGACAACACCAAGTGTTGACAAGCATGCAGAAAACTAGATCACTCATATATTCTGGGGAAAATGGAAAACAATGCAGCCTCTCTGACCATTTCTGATCCAATTAATTTGCCAACCATACCATTCATCAACTGCACTCTTGATCATTAAGCCGAGAAAAATGAAAAGTTATGTTCATGCAAAACACTGTGCAAGAACACTCATAGGATTTCTTTGTAATGGCTCCAAACTGGAACCAGTCCAGATATCCTTCAACAGGTACATGGTTAAACAAACTATGATGCATCCATTCTATGAAACACTATTTAGCAATAAAAAAGTGATAAAGTGCTGATACATACAACAACTTGAATTAATCTTCGAATCTTCAAGGAATTATGGTTAGTCAAAAAATAAAAGGCAATTGAGTTTGGAGAGATGGCCCAGCAGTTAAGAGCACTGGCTGCTCTTGTGGAGGATTCAGGTTCAGTTCTTAGCACCCACATGGTGCCTAGCAATCACCCATAACTCCAGTTCCAGAGAATCCAACATCCTCTTCCCGCTTCCTCAGGCACTGTATGCATGTGGTGCATTTATATTCATGTATGCAAAACACTCACACACATAAATTTAAAAAATAAATAAAATTTGGGACTGGAGAGATAGCTCAGTGGTTAAGAGCACTGGCTGCTCTTGCAGAGGACCCTGGTTCGATTCCCAGCACCCACACAATGGCTAACAAATTGTCCTTAACTCCAGTTCCAGAGGATCCAATGCACTTATATACATGCAGGCAATATACTCATACACATAAAATAAATGTTAATAACATTTTAAAAGACAAGCTAGCTTAAACTGGGTAAAGAATCTGAACGGACATTTCTACAAAGAAGATATATAAATGACCAACAAACACTTGAGAAAATACCCTAAATCACCAGCCTTCAGGAAAATTCAACCCACAACCACAATAAGATACAATTACAAACCCCCTGGGATGGTTACAAACCAAAAACATTTAATCCTGTACTGGCAAGGATGCAGAGAAGTCAGAATCTTCACCACTGTTGAGAGGAATGTGAAAGCTACAGATGAAGAGATGGCTCAGTGGTGAAGAGCACCAGATGCTCTTGCAGAGGATCCAGGTTCAGTTCCTGGCACCCATGTGGCGGCTAAAAGCCAACCATAACTCCGGTTCCAGGAGAACTGACACCCTCCTCTGACCTCCACACAGGCACAGTACTCAAGTGTTGCACTTACATACGTGCACATAAAATAACAATAAATAAATAAAGTTCTTTTTATAAAAAGAAAGTAAACGAGCCAGCCACTTCCCTGAAGACCAAATGATCTCTGAGATATGCACTCCAAACAAATGAAAACCTGTCTACATAAAATTGTGTTTGGGAAATAGGAGCACTGGAGCCATAGCTTAGTGGTTAGGAGTAAAATCTGCTCTTCCAGAGAACCTACATAGGACAGCTCACAACCACCTGTAAGTTCAACTCAAGGGGATCCAATGCCCTCTGCTAGCCTCTGTAGACACTACATTCAGATACACATATCCCCTCACAGACACAGACACACACATAATTTAAAATAAATCTTTTTAAAAATTTGCATACAAAAATTCATAGAAATACTATTCATAATAGCCAAAAAATATAAATAACCCAAGTGTCTGTCAACTGATGAACAGACAAATGAAATGTGGTATATTCACAGAATGCAGTAGGGACAGCGTGGGACAGACAGCACAAATACAGCCTGAAAACATCAAATGAAGAAGCCACTCTTGAAAGACTATAAATTATCATATGTGGCTCTATTTATGTGAAATATCTACAGAGAAGTAAATAGAGAGAGACCAAGTAGATTAGTGTTCTCCTAGGCTGACAGGAGTCAGGGTAATCTGGGGGTGACTGGCAGAGGGTGCGGGGCTTCCATTTGGGGTGATGACATGTTCTGAAATTGATCATGTCGATGGTTGCATAACTCTGAATATATTAAAAAGCCCCTAAATTGTACACTTTGATGAGTGAAATGTATGCATGTGAATTATACTGCAATAAATCTGTTGCCCAAAAAAATTTCCAAAAAAAGAGACTCCAAAAAGGTTATATACAGTATGATGTCATTTATGTAACATTCTTGGGATGGCAAAGTCCTAGAGATAAAGGATAGATCTGCAATAACCAAAAGGTGGGAAAGAAGGAAGAGAGAGGGGAGTGAATGCAGTTATCAAAGGAGCATGAAGTCCGTAAGATGACAACTGTAGTGGTAAATATACAAACATGCACACATGATAAACTCCACAGAACTAAATATACATGCAGATGCATACAAACGCAAGTGAAACAGGAAGTCTACTAAGACCCGTGGGTTTCGTGAATGCCAATCTTTTTCTTTTCTACTTTTTAATTATGTGTATATGTGGAGGGATGTGTGAACATAATTCCAGAAGAGGGTGTCAGATAGCCTGGAGCTGGAGTCACAGATGGTTGTGAGCCGCTCGATGTGTGTGCTAGGCATCAAACTCAAGTCCTCTGCAAGGGCAGTTTACGCTCTCAACTCCTGGGCCATTTCTCCAGCCTCCTCTCTTTTAAACATTTTAAAATGTTTTATTTTGCATGGGAGCACATGTGTGTCTGCAGGTGAATATGGGTGAGGGGTACCTGCATACCCCGGCCCACATGTGGAAGTCAGTCAGAAGACAACTTCCCAGAGTTAGTTCTCTCCCTCTACCACATGATCCCAGGATTAAACTCAGGTCATCAGGCTTGGAGGCAAGCACGGTTACCCACTGAGCCATCTTGACAGTCTCAGATATCAGTCTTTTTAAAAATATTTTATTTATTATTTTTATTTTTTATGTATATGAGTGTATTGCATGTATGTATGTAAACACACCTGTGTCGTGCAATGCCCACAGAGGTCAGAAGAGGGTGTAGAATCCCCTGGAACTGGAATTACACTCAGTTGTTAGCTGCCATGTGGGTGCTGGAACTCTCACCCAGGTCCTCTGCAAGAGCAGTCAGTGCTCTTAACCACTGAGCAATCTCTCCAGCCCCTCAGAGGTCAGTCTTAATTCTTGATATTAAACTATAATTTTACAAAATGGAGCCAATGAGGAGAGAGGCTTCTGTTTCTTTGGCCTCATATAAATGTAACCATTGCAGAAAACATGGTAGAGGACAGGAAATCTGTTTTTCTTACAACTGCATTCAAATCTACATTTATCCCTATGAAAATTTCAATAAAAGCAGCATACTGAAATCACAGAGAACACAGCTCTGTTCTCAGTTTCTCTTCTGATCAGAGTCTCCCTAGTGTGGGTACCTCGTGGGTCCTTAAGAGCTACACCCTCCTCAACAAGGAAGAGCTGACTTTAAGCTCAATGCCAGGCCTAGAGAATCCAGCTAAAATGCACCACCAACACTTTCATATGTTGATGTTTCAACAGACAGAATCCAAAACCTGCCCATTAGATGTTCCACTCCCATCTCTGCCACTTACTAGCTGTGTGTTCTTTGGTCAGTAACCTAACTTCTCTGTAGCTCAGTCACTTCATCTGTGAAACAGGTGTACCTACAGTACAGTGTCTGGTAAGTCTTCTGAGTTATTTTCAAGACAGGGTGTGGATGTGTAGTCCAGGGTAGCCTCCAGGATGCCTGGTTTGTGTTTTTTTAAGTCATCTGTGTGCAGGCATCAATGTGGAAGTGTTTGACACAACGTCAACTCTCAAGATCTTTCCCATCGGAGAACTGAGGAAAACTCACAGGTTCTCAGCAGATGCAGGCTAGTGCGACCTCAGGAACAGGGTCTTTCCCATAACCCACCTGCACATTTGGTTCTGCTGATCAGCGGTGGCCCCGGGCGGCCAGTGCCGCCGTCCCCGGGGCGAGTGAGTAGCACACTGATCTCATATTCGGTGTCCGGGTCGAGGTGCCACAGCTTGTAAGTCTGCAGGTTGACAGCGTGCACCTCCGCCCACGGGCCGCGCGACATACGGTACTCGATCTCCTTGCGCACAATCGGCCCATCGCCAATGATGGAGTTGGTATTGAGCTGGATGATGAGGTAGGTGGGGCCTGCACGCAGCAGCTGTGGGGGCGCGATGGGAGTGGGAGGCTCTGCAACAGGATGAGAGGAGAGGTGGAGCCGCGGATGCTGCCGTGAGACCCCGGCCCTACCTCTCCAATCCCTCAGTCACACCGGGTCCCAATCCCCAAGTCCAGGCCTTGTAGAGCTAACCAGGCTCCCTCTGGGGTAGCACAGCAGAAAGGCATAGCTAGACAGAGCCTCACTCAGGAAGTGAACAACTTCCTCCGCTGGTTCTGCTGAGGTCGCCAACCAGGCCAGACCCCTAACCCTGACAGTTCAGACCTACCAAGGGCCTAACTCTGCATCCCACTTCACTCCCATCCCTAACACCCGCTCTCTGTCTTCCCAGCCACACCCTGGAGTCCTCACCAAATATAAAGCCTCAAAGAGCACCTAATTCCATGGACTGATCCCCCTTCAACCCCAGCCCATACTGACTTCTTCCGTCGGCTCGAAACTCCCAACTTCTCAGCTCCCTGGAACCGAAAGCTGGCTCAACAAGCTGAAAAGTATTGCAGGACTCTGCCTCACCCAGTTCTCATCCAGCCCCCTACCCCCGACGCCCCGCCCCTCGGCCAGACCACTCCCCTGACCCAACCTACAGGCGACTAGGACCACCTGCTCCAAGAGCAACTAAAACCAGGCTCCACCCTTCTTGGACATTCCGCGTCGACTCTGCCCTGTTCGGGTCGCCTTTTGACCACACTCCTTGGGTCTTCCCCTTAGACCTGGGTGCTGACCTTTTCTTGTTTTATTTTGTTTTTTATTATTTTTATTTTGGGGGTATGAGTGTATTGCCTGAATGTATGTAAGTGCATCCGTGTCGTCCAGTGCCCGTGGAGATCAGAAGAAGGTGTCAGATCCCCTAGAGGTAGAGTTACAGACGGTTGTTAGCCACCGTGTGGGTGCTGGGAATTGAACCCGGGTCCTCTGAAAGAGCAACCAGTGCTTTTAACCGCTGAGTCATCTTTCCAGTCCCAGTGGGTGCTGACCTTTGACAATGAGCTCCGCGAAATTGGAGACGCCTGCGCCGCGAGGGGCCTGGGACACACAACGGTACAGGTCCTGCTCCTCCCGACCTACAGCGACCAGCGGAAAAGTGGCCAGGAAACGTCTGTGGCTGATGTGCCGCACCCCGGCCGCAGGCACCAGCACCCCACTCTGCCGCTGCAGGGGAAGAGGCATGGGAGAGTCAGGGCCCTCCAAAAGAGGAATCCAGATCTCAGTCCAACCTGGGTGCGCGGGTAGTGACTGTCCTGGCCCTATATATCTGTCCCAACATTCTCTATTCCAGGAAGTGAGCTCCACCAGGGGGTGAAGGAGAACCCAGACCAGCAGAGCTCAATCTGGTGTAGGCAGAACTCAGTGTATAGGTGCTGAGGTATGAAGGAAACACCCAAAACCGGGAAAGGAAACCAGGCTTAGAAGAAGCTATCCACCCTTCCCAAAGGGTCCCCTTACCTGCAGAAGGAAGTGCTCTGCCTCAGCGGCCCGTCCTGCTGCCATACACTGGAACGATGCATTCTGGCCAGCATTGACCTCCACATCACCCAGGCGGGAGAAGTGAGGGGCCTTTGCTGTGGAACAAACACCCAGAGATGCAGCATGAGATGGACCTGCTCGCACTGCAGGCAGGAGCCGAGGAATCCCCTCACATCCCTGTGTTCCCAGTGGGCTAGGACTCACCACATGGGTAGCTCAGTAGCAAGATGTCATCTAGGCCCATGTAACCCCTGCGTTCTGGGGAGATGAGGGCCTCAAATAGCACCTGAGGAAATCGGAGGGTGCTTGTCAAAATGACATCCCTCCAGCTAAGCCTGGACCCCAATCCTACCCCTCTTGACCAGAAGTCAGCCCAACTCACACAGACCCTCCCTACCAAGCCAGCTGGTTCACAGGTGCAGGCAGAGAAAACAAAGTCAAGGTCAATGCTGCAAGTTCCATCCCAACTCTGGACAAGTCCCTTAACATAGTAAAATTCTTCCTAGTCAGACAGGGTTTCCAGATAGGCACTGTTCAACTCACCCATGATCCTGGCCACAGGCTGTTCCTATCAATAATGACCTCTGACACTATACCCACACTGACCCGACTAACACCAACCTGGGCCCCAGATTGACTCCTAATACTGAACGGAGATTATTCCAACCTAGTCTGGCCTTAGGGTAGCCTCACCCCCAAGCCCCGGCTGACCACTGACTAAACCCAGCCCACCTGATATTCATTGGGCCAGAAGGTGCTGACTGCCAGCTCAGCCTGGTACCACTGCCGGCCATGGGATCCAGTCATATTCCACACGGCACTGCCCAGGGGGCCCCCGTTCACACGCACATAGACCCCTAGGGTGCCTGGGCTGTGCCCATCCCGGCTGTACAAGAAGTAGCTGAACTGAACACAGTGAGTGTCATTCTCGCTCAGGCTCTGGAAGATGACATGGGCCCGCTGGCCTGGGGCATGCCGGGAAGCGTTAACCATCAAGTAGGAACCTGGAGAGAGAGAAAGAAGAGACAGGAGACAAGGAGAACTTAGCAGAGTCAGGTGACACTGAGAAGGTGCAGTGCTAACGACTGCAGACGTTTAGACCCAGCAGGAATCAGGGGTTTGGCCTTCTGAGTTCTGACCTCAGCTCTGACTCAAAAGGGCAGTACCTGCCCCCTCCCCAGGGTCTGTTTCCCAAAGGAGAGGGCTAGGTCAGGATAAAACACAAACTCAACCTTGTCAAAGCCCAAAGGGCCCCTCACCATCCACAGGTCACAGGTGGAACCTGTGCTCTGCCTAAGTCACCTTTTCTCCAGCTCTATGCTGCTCTCAGAGACAAGAACTAGTCTGTTCGTCTCAGGAGTCAAGAGCCTGGCATGGGGCAGGTCCTCGGAGCCTGCTGCTTCCAAAGCCTTCCTCACTTCCCCTGTGCGGGGTGCTTTCCTCTGGCCCTGACCTTTCATAAAGCATGCGACTATCTTGCCACCAGCCTGTTGTGACTTGGGCCTCCTCTATGTCCTCACAGAGGCTCTAAACCCAAGCTCAATGAATATGTAGGACAGAAACCGAATCAAAAAATTAACTTCCCTTCCAACCCCATTAGAGTCTAGATTCCAGGACACAGACTTCCCTGATTTCCAACCTGGAAATCCAGACTGTGTGATGGGAGGAGGGGGTTGGGGGAGTTCCTCAGGACCTGGCTGGGGACTGTGGCTTTCCTTGTGGGGGGGAGGGAAGCAGCTGCCAAGGGGAGTCCTAAAGCCACCCTGGCACAACAGGCGCCAGGCACCGCCTCCTCCCAAGCTTGGCTGTCGGCCAACACAAGTACATTCACAGCTCAGGAGGGCTCCCCAGGGACTCAGCTAGAAGGATCTCATTCATCTCTGTGAGCCTGAAGCCCCTGGAGATGGCTGCTGCTTAGTCCTGGTAGGGTAGGAAATGAACCTCCAGGTCCCTATCCCCACTGGAACCTTGGAAGGGGCACATCCCAGCCAGACCTTCTTCTTAGCGAGCTCCTGTGGCCTCTTCTCTCCTCTCCTCTGTTCTTGCCTCTTCAGCGTGCTCCTCCCTTCTCCACAGACCAATCCGCTCCTTCATGTGCTCCTCCATCCCTATGGCTCTCCCTTCTTCCTCCTCCTCTCCTTTGGACATGATCTCCCTCCTATGTCTCCCTCCACCTGCATCCTCCCTACACTACCAATCAACATCCCCCTCCTGGAGGAAAGCGCACCAGACCGTGCTCAAACCTGAATCTCTTTCTTCCTCTTCCACCAAAATAAAGAAGCAGTGCTCACGGTACTGGGCAGGTCTGAAAAGGGTGAATCCAAGTCAGTACTCTTGTCCTGGCATGCTGTTGGGCCTGGGGAGTGCACAGAGGCCACATGGGGCCCTGCAAGGTAGGTATCTTTATGGATCTCTCTTAGACTAGCCAGACAGCAATACCACTAAAGTCGTCATCTATATGGAGCTAGAGCCCTGCAGGAGCAGACAGGGGCAAATGACCACAGTGCTGGGGAGAGCTATAACGGAACTGAGTCTGCTCTAAGAGCCTCCCCAGCCAGCCAGGCCCCAAGGACCTCTCTCTTATGACTCCAAGTCTGCCATCTACTAAGAACTTCTACTGCCCTGGTCCACCCTTGCCAGCAGATTCCATCTTAGCCATAAACTGAGCATCAAATGTCCTGGGCACCTCTGTAACAAGGCTCGGGGACAGGTATTCTAGCTATCTGTTCTGGGATTTCCTCATAGCTCTCTCATAGTCCACCTTCCAACACAGGCCTTATCGGTAATAATGCGGCTTCTTCAGCCTCTATCTGTCTTATCCTTTACTTTTTCCTTTTCTTTCATTCTGTTTTATTTTTGAGACAGTGTCTTGTCAAGTAGTCCAGGCTGACCTCAAACTTGTGACCCTCCTGCCCTAGTTTATGTCTATCTTTCTCTTAATTTTCACTTGATTCTGCATCCAGAGAAGAGGGCTACTAGGCATGGGCCCCCCTCAAGTATCCTCAACACTGTCAACTGTAAAATGGACACCCTGCATGCTACCCTGTGCCCTGTGAAATGGGCTACTGTTCCCACAATGATGACAATGAAGGCTCAGAGAGGTTAAGCAACTTGTCCAAGGTCACTGAGCAACTTGCCCAAGATGATGGGGCCAGGATTTGAACTTACATCTTCATGACTCTGGAATGAGCCCTCTACAGATCATCATCTGAGTAGAAGGCCAGTACCAGAATCTATGTAACTAGACTCCTGATTTCAAGTCTAGCATTCAAGATGCCCAAAGGGACAGAGCAAAATCAAACTTGGGAAGGAGCCAAGGCTCCCACAAAGGGTGCAGAGGGACATCCATGTCCCTTGCCACTGCTCTTCGGTGTCTTCAAGTCGCAGGAAGAGCAGGAATCAGAGAGATTCGGGGGGAACTAGGGAAGGTCTGATGGAAGTGGTGAGGACCCCGAGCTAAGCTACAGGGGAACAATGTAAAGTAGGTTTTAACTAAGGGCCTTGGACTACTCAAACCTGCTCCCATTTTACAAGTTGAGACTACCCAGCATGCACAGAGAGTCTGGAGAACTCCAATTTCACCCTCAAGAATAACATTATGGACGCAGAAAGAGAAGTTAAATAATGCGCTCCAGGTCACAGAGCAGATGGGTAGAACTGTCCCTGGAAGGCGATAAAGAAGAGCAATGGAGAAGAGGCTCACCGTGGGGCAGGTCTGCTGGGGCCCGGGTGCCAGGATGGATCCGAACTTGCTCCCACTGGAAGTCATCGTATTGGGCCTGGCTGTACTCACAAGGCACCGCTGGGTCACTCGCCTCCTCGAAAGTGCAACCAGCTGTGAGGTCGGGGCCTGGTTAGCAAGCTAGCAGAGGTCCCTCAGGTTCCCTCACCGCCCCTTCCTTCTACCCAAGCCCATCCTCTCCCTTCCTTATCAAACAAGGGTCACTCCAGCTAACAAAGCTCCCGCCTCCCATCGTCTCTCTTTCCCAAGGCCCTCCCCTCACTGTCCCCTCCCAATACTAAGACTTCCCACCACCCATTTCCCCAGCACTCAGATCAGCTGAATCCCCAACTGATCAATCATCCACCAAGGCCTTAATAAAAACTAGTCATTGTTACTGCAGTATCACTGGTCTTCACAGCAATCTACAAGGATTTGTAGATCTGTTCCCATTTTACCAGGGGGGAAGCACAGCGTCACCTTCTGGGTCAGGTGTCAATACGACAGACATCAAGGGGATTCAACCAATGCCCAAAGTCACCCAACTTAGACCTCTGCTTTCAGGAATGTGATACACAGAAGTGTGGTCATATGTAGTGGGGGCACATGTGTGACAACAGGATGTTAATTGGGAACCAAGATTAATCTGAATGAGAGGAGAGGAAAGGAAAGGCCTGAGATCCACTGCACCTCAACTGGTTCTTCAGCACCTCGAGTTGCCGCCTCATAAATCTGAGCCACACTGGTTCAGGAGAGGCCTTGAGCTACCCACTGCATTCAATCACCAGCTGCGTTTGCAGCCCCAGCACTATAGTCAGCAACAGAGTGCTGAGAAAGCAGGCACAAAATCATACCAGGGCCTGTCCTGCCTGCCTGCCAGCCAACCACAGGTACTTCCTCCATTTGGCAGATGAGACGGTATGGTACTGTAGCTCAGTGGTGGGTGGTAACATGGGTTAGACTTGGGATTGAATCTTGACTGTTCCGTTTACCATCCCCAGTGACTGTGGGCAAGTTGCTTCTCTTTTTTGAGCTTCAGTTTCCACATCCATACAGGTGGTTGCTGGAGATTTACACTAGTCTATATGAGTATTCAGGAAACAGTAGCACTTGCCCCTGTGTGAGGAACAGAGGCTGGATTTGAGGCTTGGATTTGTCCATCAAGTGCCAAAGCCCAGTATCCCCCCTGAAACATAAAAAGGAGCAGATTGAGCTCCCTCTCAAAAAGCTCAAGAAGGGGAACAGGATGGACGGTAACCAGGAAGTGCCCAGCACAGGTTAGACAGACAGGTTTCCCTCTGAGGAGGCTGTTTCATCCGTAGCAGTGGCTTCTTTGCGTGTTCCCACAGGCCATGTGAAGAGCCAGGCATGACGGGGCTCGCCATTGTTGGGGTCTCCCCTGTTCTCTCCTTGAACCCAATATGATGTCTTCATGAGCCTGCACCAAGCAGCCTGGGTGCTGAGGGAGCTGGGACAGGAGCCTGCTGGGCTCTCGGCCTCTTTGTTTGAAAAGCTCCAGTCAGTACTGTGCCCTGAGGCATGAGGAAAGTGGGTTTTAATGTCATTTGTGCTGGGAGGGCCTCAGCTCTCCCCCTGGAAAAAGGCCTGTACAGAAAGAGGGAGGTCAGTGGGCTTCCTGGAGGAGGGGAACACTGACATCCATCTGTGCTGGGTCTGCCCGTGGGGGTCCCAGCCAATTACTGGGCAGAGACTACAGGAAAGAAAAGAGTAAGATTTGGATCCCTGGCTGGGTCAGGCCCTTCCTGTTCCTGTATAAGAACAAAGCTGCTTCCCCAGGCATCTCCTCCAGGGTTCCATCAGTCCTTAGCCAGACACATGACTGGCCAGCCCTTCCACCTCATCCAGGACTTCCTGACCTCAGACCAATGGCCAAACTGGCTTCCTGACCTCAGCCACATGATCCCCCAGCTGACCAAGCCCACAAAGGCTAACCTTAACCAAAAACAGCTCCCTGTTTACTGTACCTGGAGACCCCCAGACTATGCTAAAGAGACCCCAGTCTTATCCAAATGACACTCCCCTGGACATCAGTCAAATGGTCACTAGACTGACTCACCTCTGACCTCTACTAAATGACCTCTCACCTGACCACAGTCAGGGTGACCTCTCAGACTGACTGATCCCACCCAGGGAACTCTCTTAGCCAGTGTTACCCCCTCTCACTGACCTCTGACCAGCCCCAGCCCTGGGTCTCTAGGCCAGACCCAGTTCTAGCTCCATCTCTTAGAAAACAACATCTCCCAAAGAGAGCCCCATCCCCTACCTCATCCCCAGTAATGAGAACAGGCAGCTCCCCCTGCACTGTGAAAAACCCTCAAATGACTTAGGAACCAGAGATCAAGTACCACCACAAGGGGGCACCAGTTACTGCCCTGATGATCCTCACCACCATGACCCACTCATATGAGGAACTTGGCATTCAGAGAGTAGCTGTTATTGTTTTACAAATGGGAACTGTGTAAGACTCAGAGACTTGCAATTGCTTGCCCAAAGCCACACAGCCACAATGTGCAGAAGGTCCAGGTTAAAGCACCCGTCTTTATCCAAGGAAACTAAACACAGACAAAATAAGGCCCTGGTCACATATATCAGCTCTGTTTCTGGCATGAGACATGTGTTCCCTGACAGTGCATGCAGGATGAGAGGCACTATGAAAGACACAGGATGTTTAAGTCTCTATCTTGTAGGGCTGGGGATTCAGTGGCAGAGGGCTTGCTCAGGCTGACAGGCCCATGAAAGCAAGATAGAATGTTTTTCTTTCTCCCCCAACCCCACCTCGTGTTAGGGGTTCAAAATCATGGCCCTCTCAGCCTGAGCAAGGGTGAGGGGATGAAACAAAACAGAGAAGGGTCAAGAAGTTTAGAAGATGGAGGAGGAGTCTGGAAAGACAGGTCTCACTCTAGCCAGGAATTATTGATGGGAAGGCATTTGAAGCAAGGGACCACAAGAGTGGAGGGAGGGAGGGAGGGAGGGAGGAAGAAACAGAAGGAGGGAGGAAAAGAAGAGAGGGAGGGAGGGAGAGACGGAGAGAGGGAGGCTCCTTTCACCCTTTCCCCTGCCTAGCCCCAGTCCCGGAGCACAGTCTAAGTTAGGCTGAAGAAGGGAGGGAAGACTAGGCCTCTCTGGGTGTTTCATCTCTACCACGGGCTGCTGAAGAGTGTAGGCTCAATCAAGTGGGACCCCCAACACTCCCCCAGCCCCAGCTCCAACTGGCCCAGCAACATTCCTTTGCTAATCTCCCCAATCTGGCCAGGCGGTTGCCTGAGTAACCCTTAGCCACAATTTGGGAAGGAGGGAGGTGGTTTATCCACGTCCTGCAGGCTCTGGGGGGTATGACGTCAGGGACCAGCAACCTGTGGAGCAATGAGAGGGTTCTGGGTGCCAGGAATGTCTTCTCTCTCTCTCTCTCTCTCTCTCTCTCTCTCTCTCTCTCTCATCTGTATGTGTGTGTCTGTCTGTCTGTCTGTGTGTGTCTGTGTGTGTGTGTACTCAGCTGTGAGCATGACAGGGCCACCAGCACACAGCACTCAACTACAGAGAAAGAACCTGGATCTTATTTCTGCTGTACCCCAGGTGCCTTCATGACTTGGGACAGGTGACATTGCCCTCTCTAAACCCCGCTTCCTTCCTGACTTGGGACAGGTGACATTGCCCTCTCTGAACCCCGCTTCCTTCATGACTTGGGACAGGTGACATTGCCCTCGCTGAACCCCAGCTTCCTCAGCTAGGGAATGAGAACAGGTTTTATGACTCTGGTTTCTTTTGTGTGAGTTTGTAAATGGTAGGTGTGGTGGTTCACACTCGTAATCCCAGCACTTGGGAAGTAAGGGCATAAGGATCAAAAGTTCAAGGTCATGCTCAGCTACATACTGAGTTCCAAGTCAGACTAGGCTACATGAGACTTCATCTCAAATAAACCAATGATAATAATAAAATAATAACAACAACAAAATAATAACAATAACTGGAGGTGCTCCAGGGAAGTGTGTGCAGGATGGCATGGGTGTCAGGCAGTGTGGGTCTCCAGGAAGGTACTGTAAAGTTGTGAGACCATGAAGTTCTCCTATAAAGAGACATACATAGGCACATTCTAGAGTGGGTATGAGCCTAGGGGATGTAGGGGAATCTAGGGTGGGCAGAGGGGTGTGTGCGTGTGTGTGTGTGTGTGTGAGTGTGTGCACGCATGCATGCACGCATGTGTGTACACCACAACCATGATGCACCAGACTTTCATTTTAGATAGGGCAGTCAGGGAGCAGTGCTCTGGGCCTACTGCACCTGCAGCCTAGTGTTTTCTGAAGACCCTGAGTAAACAAACCTTGTTTGCAGTAAGATTTTCATTCTCTCTGTTTTGTCAACAAAACACCCAGTTCCCAAGGGTGGTCACAAGAGAAACAAAACTTCTCTGGACAGATTGTAAATTCACAGGCTGGGACCTCTCACCTCATGCTAAGCAGGGCCTCAGTGATGGCCTAGGAATCCCACATACAATCGCAACCACGACACCAGCCTATTTCAACATGCCTCTTCTAGGTCACTGAACTCAACCCTGGGCATTCTTGCCCAACATAGTCCTGTCTCGGATCTTCTACCTCAACTGTACTGCCTGGCTCTGACCTCCTCCCTTCCTAAATCCAGAAAATAGCATTCATGCCTTTGAACCCCATCCCTAAACCCTGTGCATAGATGGCCAGTTGTACTCAGACTTATTAACCTCATGATCCCAGCTAGTCTAACCTTGACCAGCTGAAGGACATGACTACAGCCCAGTCCCAGGCCGACACATTCAAGTGGAGGCCAGGTGTCCCACAGGTGCCTACCAGAGCCCTGAGTCAATGATAGCAAGTGCACAGGTAGGACTGGCCCATAGAACCACACAGAGTTCAGCAACTAGGAGACATCCAGAGCTGGTCGCAGGTAAGAACAGCTGGAGCCACGCAAAGGAACCAGCATCCTGCCATGCCAGCTTCAGTGAGGAAACTCAGAGCAGACCGTTTACCATCTCCTTCACCAATATGCACCATGGATTCCAGAGTCAGCAGGAGACCTGACATACTGGCAGGTCAGGGCTGGACACCAAACAGAGGTAAAGGGCTGAGGGGAGGGTCTCACTGTGTAGAAGTACTGTGGGCAGAACACACAGACCTCCTGTAGGGCACATAACAACACGGTGCACGCTAAAGCCACACAGGTGTGCACAGACCATGCGATAGGAAGATCAGTACTTGCAAAGGCTCAATGGGGAGGGAGGCTGTGCACAGCTATGATATGGTATGTTGAAGGTGCAGGGTCGCAGCTTCACAGTGCCACAAAACACGGAATCCCATAATACAATGCAAGGTTATAAGAGCGCACAGCATGCGCAGTGCCCAGCACTGATGCCTGCTAAGTCTGGAGGAGCTGGTTAAAGCTTGGTGCCACAAGGAGGAGCCATGACCCCCATGGGAGCACCGAATGAGTACTGAGTGTGTGGTGGGATGCAGGGAAGTCGGCTTAAGTCTTCCTAATTTGATTCCTGCTCCAGACACTAGCACAGGGTCTGGTACAGAGCAGGAGCTCCATGCCTCCTCCCAGAAAGGATGTGCCCAGCACAGGTATGCAAGGTGGTACAGAGAAGCAAGAAGGGAAGGATTGAGAATTAACTGCTGGGGGCAGCAACCTAGTTCTCAACTGTAACTCAGTGCAGCTCTCAGGAGCAGTGGACATGAAGACTCCAGCGATGGGTAGGAATGGCACCAGTCTGAACTGCAGTCCTGATGTTCTGTGCAACAGTGGCTTCAGTTCAAGGTCTGGCAAGTCAGTAGAATGCTCCCAACCTGGTATGTAGCCATTTCCTCTCAATTGAAGCACTCTCTCTACCAGGGAGAAAGCAGTTCTTACAACTTACCAGGCTCAGGAAACTCAGGAAGTTACAAGATTCCCAAGACCTTCTCCAAGGTTATATGCCCAATAACAGTTACTAGAGAGTAGACTCTCTGGTACAGCTGCCTGCAAGTTGTACAGGGGTCTTTGATGAGTCATCACCCATGATGCAGTGGGTTTTCTGAGATGCAGCAACCTTTGAGTTATCTGTGTTCCTGTAAGTAATGCCAGTAAACTCATTGGTTCACCAAGCTAGACTGGGGTGGAATCATTTCTTTGGTCAGTGAGGTGAATATGTGTTTGTTCCCGTCTCCCCAGGAAAAGTCACACAATATAACCTGACAGAGAAGAGATGTATGACAAGATAGAGTTCCCTGGTGGCAGTCCTGTGCTGTTGAGAAGTGAGGCTGAACGGGTCCCCAAATCCAGTCAAGTGTGCCCAAGCTGTGTGCCATGTAAAGCAGACGGGCACTATGCTGAGGACACACAAAGATGTGACAGAATGCTGGGGAAGGACATAGCTGACACCCAGACACCTCCACTGTAGCACACACAGTGAAAGGCTGAGATGCCACAGAGGCAGCATCCCTGTGGCTGTGGCACACTGTGACGGCTGGGCCGGAAGGCACATATCCAGTGCAGTGCAGTGAAGCAGTGGGACAGAAACACTATATGAGGCAAATGTAGGCTGTGTTCATAAAACACAACCACAGTATTGGAGATGAATTGTGACTAGAAACGGGAGAGTCTACGTGGCCAGGGAAGTGCAGAAACCCACTGCAAAAGTGCATTGGGCCAGATGCCAAACGCAGTGCTGTGGCAGCAGGCCATCTGTTGGGGGGTACGGTGCTGTGATGTGAGGCTCTGTGCCCAAAGCCCAGGTGAGTCCATATGCCCGATGCAATGGAGTTCACCAGCAAGCTGCTGCAGTATGGAAAAGAATGCTCTAAGGGGCAAATGCGCAGAGTATCTGGAGAAAGTCATGCATCAGTCTCAATTGCACCACGTAAGGGCCTCTCTCAAGACACCTAGGAAGATCTGCCCTCCCACTGAGACCCTGACATCCAGCAGAGTGAGTGGCAGGAGATGGGAGAGAGCTACAAATAAGTATATGGCAAGACAGCCATGGGACAGAGGCCCAGTTCAATGCGACGATGCAGAAATGCAGTGCACAGAAATTCAAGAGAGCCACTGCACCAAGACAGCCAGGCGGCCCTGCAGTCACACAGCATAGGGCTGAGACAGTACAGGACAGGGATGCCAGGTCCCCCAGACTGCGTTCATTCCCCAACAGGCCAGAGCTGAGATGCAGTACCTCTATCCAGTGCAAGGCAGACAGGCACATGCACAGGTGCCAGAGAACGCTGCAGCGGTTTCTCGAGGCCACACTGGTGGGAAGTCAATCCGTTTCCCAGAAAACTCAATGCCTAGAGTTCTGCCAGGCTGGGTTGCCTCAGCTCATGGATGGAGGTTAAGGCCACCTCCTATGTCCTATGGGTTTCTGCCCACTGTGACTCCCACCCTCCAATGTCTCCCAGGAACTCTCCAAGGGCACAGGATGAAGCCACTGCTACCCACAGGGCAGGCAGTACAGCACTCAGCACACTGTCCAGGTATTTCTATCTGACCAGGGCCTCTGAGTGTTGGCAGGCAAACAATGAATTCAGAGTCTGCTGAAAATCTTTTGGGCAATTAAAGCTCATCCCCTGGCCCCCAGCCCAGGGTAGGGCAGTGTGGGGCAGAACAAGAAAGGGAGACCTATTGGATTAGAGCCTGGCACAGGATGTAGGATGAACAGGAGGCAGATGGGAAAGAAAAGCCAGCCCCAACCAGCCTGGCTGTTGACTCCTCCCCTTGTCACTGTCACCTTTCCCCAGGCCTGGACTTCATCAGGAGCCAAGAACAAACTTTTCTGAGCACACAGGAGGCCTTCAAATACTCACGCACACATTTGAGTGTACTTCACACTCGCATGGTGCTTACTATGTTCCAGGGCCTATTCTAAACTAAATACGTCTAAATATAAAACATATCTGCACAACAGCCCCAGGCACCATGTCATATAACTATCCAGTTTCCAAAATGGTATCACTTCAAGGCCCAGAGAGGTCAGTATCTGCCCAGAGTCACACAGCCGGAAGCAGGATAAGAACTCAGACGGTGTGGTCTCCAAGCCCATGCTCCAACCTGTCATACTCCAAGCACAAACACATGTTTACATGCACAGCCACAAGGATTCACATGCACATATAAATGCACACATATCCATGTTCTGAGCAACTATATACCTCCTTCTCTCAGCAGAGACTCGCCCATCCTGACCAGATAGGCTTCTGATACCTCCCAGTTGTCATTGCTTAGCCCCAGCTGTCACTCATCTGCTGACACTCTATCCTCCACCTGCCCCTCAACCCGGTCATCCCAACACCACTTGCCTTGTCATTGTCAGCTGTCCCATTCCTCACATATGTCATCACCATCAGCTATCTCCCAGTCCCCAGTTGTCCCTCAGCCCTGACCTGTCCCTCCTGAGCCTCAACTCAGGTCCTATATATACGTAACCCCAACAACACTCCCTTTCTTTCTCTAGTCTCTACCTTCAAATCCTTTCTCTAGTTTCTACCTTCAAACTCTCAAATCTCAGCAACATTTCCCACCCTTGCCTTTCTCTTCACCTGTTCGGACACAACTCTAAGCCTGGGACTCTGTGCTGTGGGAATCTGACCAAGATCCCCTGGGTCACACAGGCACAACATCTTCAGAGTTGACCATCACAGAGACTGCCCACACATACATATTCTGCAAGTTACACAAGGAAGCTTATCAACCCACTACTGACAGCTAGTTCTGTATCCCAGGACCTCCCTCCATCCCCTGAGCCTTCCCTACATCCAGGAGTTTACAACAACACAGCATTCTGTGAGCATCTGCCATGTTCTCATTAAGGGGACCAGAGATGACAAAGGCCCATCTCAGCCCTCAGAGAGCCCCCAGCAAAACAAGGGCAGCCTATGATCACGCAAGCTTAGGAGAGACATCAGCCCCACTGCCTAGGTGAGGACAGGAGGGCTTACTGTGCCAGTGACGGTGGAGGTAGAATCCAGGGGACGGGAGGTTCTCAGTAAAAGGCACAATGTAGGCAAAGTCAGAAGTATGTAAAAGGACAGGGTCTGGAGTCCTGGATAATAATGCAGATGGTTGGATGCAGGGTCAAAAAAGTGACACACAGAAGGCTGTTTCCTAAAGAAAAAGCTGAAAAAGTAGGCTCTGGTCTGCCATGTTAGGGTGTGGCTTTGGCATGGGGAGCTGGAGAGACAGGGAGCAAGCAAATGTCAGCGTTCTGTGACAGCCTTACAGGGGGTATTCTGGTCCCAGGCTGGAGGAAAGGCTATTACTGCAACAGTCCAGGTAAGACGCAATGAGGACGGGACGGCAGGGGCGAAACCATGGCCTTCATAAAACGTTTACTGAGGGCTGCTGAGTGATGGGCTGTCCAAACCAGTTCCACTCCCTGAAAGCCCAGGCCACACTAAAACTGCTGCCTGCCCCACCCCTCTAGATCAACACATTGCACAGAACATTCTGCAAGGATGGGAATGTCCTCTACCTTCACTGGCCAATTTCCCATAGCCACTAGCAATATGTGACAGTTGAGGGCTTGAAACCTGGCTAGTGCAAATAAAAGACTAAATTAACATTTTAATTAATTGTATCTGATTTAAATTTAATGGCCACATGTGACTAAGAGATTACTACTGCAGGTAAAGAACATTTTTATCACTGTAGAAAGTTTTGTTGGATAAAGTAAGTCTGGACAGTCAGCCATGGAGTCACAGAAGCTGGAGATACCAGCCTGCAGGCCACAGAAGCTATGCTATCCCCCTGCAGACCTCGATCTTCCCACACCCTGAAATGGGTACACCCATTCCAAGGTACTGAGACACAGCCCACCCAGACAGGTCTGGACTCACTCCAGGAACGGGATGCTGGAGGTTCCCTAGGTATCACTTCCTTACTACAAACTCAGATCTAGCCACATCAATGTGACCGAAGAGCCCAGACAAGCCACATATAGGCTCTGTGTCCCCACCTAGGTCTCACACGTATGCACACACCCATGCCCCACTCTGGCTGCCCAAGTGCCAAGATCACACATGTACACATCTCTCTCATTCAGCCTCCCCTAGTCCCTCATGCAAAGGTGGCCTCTCTTCCAGCTCAGGGACAGTCCGGCAGCATCCAGGAGGGTGGCTGTGGTCTCTCCTGTGCACCCCACGATCTGGTCTGGTATTGAGGTCTGGAGGAGTGCCTGACTGTCTGCCCAACACAGGACACTCCTCCCTTCTCTCTCCTCCCCCTGCTCAGAGTGACCGTTGAGACTAGAGGCCTCACCAGCGCTTCATCACAAAAGACTGGGCTTGGGGACTGGTCAGGCACTGCCAGCTGCTGGGGGTGGGACCAGGATGGGGGGGCAGCACTGGAGCCTGTGGGGGGAAGGGCCTTCCTGCAAGAGACCTCTCTCCCTTCAGTCTGCCAGGGACCTCCTCAACCCACAGTTCCCACATGACACTTTCTGGACATGGCCTTTTCAGAATATAATACCATCCCCCAGCAGAATTTTCCAGATTCTTAGAGGGAAAAACCTCTTCCTTCAATTTCTACCTTCAGTGGAGTCACTGCGCCCCCATCTGGCATCTCCAGCTCAGAACTTGACCCACTTGATTTCATTCATTCTTTTCTTTTCTTTCTTTCTTTCTTTTTTTTTTTTTAATTTTGAGACAGTGTCTCGCTAAGTTGCCCAGACTGGCATGGAATTCCCTGTCTAACTCAAACCGACCTCGAACTTGCAATCCCCCTGCCTCAGCCTTCCCAGTGTTTTGATTTCAGGACTCAGCTATCACAGCGAGCTTCACTGGTTCTTATGCCACATCCCTTTACTTAGACTAGGTGACCTGGGCTTTGTTCCTAACACTGCGTATTCAAAGATGTCCAGTGACTGCCCTCACAGAGTTCTTGGTCTCATACAGAGACGAGACTGAGAAATTACAATTATAATACCATATAAACAATCAATCGACTCTCATTCTCCTCTTCCTGAGCTAGGGCAGAGAATAACCAAGGAAGGCTTTAAGGAGGCGGTGATATCTAAGCTGAAAGACAAACAAAGAGTTCAACATGTGAAGATGGGAAACCAAAGAGCCCTGGGGAGAAAGCACAGCTTGTACAAAGGCACTGAGATAGGAAGATGGACAGTGGGCATTTAGAAGTTAGGAGTGAATCACGAAGGCTGACCAGATCCTAAAACAAGATGGGGTGGGGCAAGCAGGCAGGGGCTAAAACTATCAACAGGGATGAGAGCGAAAGACTTAACTTTGAAGGTAATGGGGGGTTTTCACAAGGTTTTATGTCAAGGCTTAAAACATGTATTTTAGCAAGATCTCTGTCACAGTAAAGGAACTGGCACCTTCCTGCAGGTGGAAGATGGCTGAGGAGAGAGAGAAAGAAGGGACTGACGGAAAAGCGCACAGGATAGGACACTTGAAGATGCAGAGCAGGTGGATTGGAAAAGGAAAGGTGGGTCACAAGGCACTTCCTGCATCCCTGGCTGACCCTAGCCCTGTGCAGTGGCCACCCTACCCTGCTGGGGAATGCACAGAAAGATAGCAAGCAGCAGCCCTCCAGCAAGCAAGGCATTGCCCCATCACCAGATCTGGTCAGGAGGCAGCCAGGAAGCCACTCTCCTCAATTCGTGCCTAACCCAGCACCAGGGAGAAAGGTAGGCTGCCCTGACAAGCCCTCACTGTGCAACCTGAACCCCCTAAGCATGACTCCCTCATGCCTGCTGTCCACAACTCCAACAACCAAAAAGACAGACTGGGCCAGAACACAGTGGAATAAATTACTGCCTGGTTTGCACAGCTGAGGGACACCATTTATAGGCCTCCCTCAGGAGACTCCCCAGGCAGGTAGGGGGCTGGGCTGACCAGACCCAGACTGAGGGAGGGAACTACTACTTCCCTTCTGTCCAGGACTTCTGAGTCAGCCTCTAATAGTAAAGGCTACAAAGGATGCCAGAAACTTCAAACTGAAGTGACTTGTCCTAGATCACACACCAGCAGCAAGCAGCAGAGGCAGAATTTGAACCCTGGTGCCCCTGGCTTCAAATCACAATCTCCGGAGCTTTGCCACAACCCTGCAGCTCTTCCCGGGTCCTCTCAGATAAAGGGCTTTACATTCTACCAAGTATCGCATTCCATCATTAAAGCCAAGAAACAGATGGGTAGACTGAGGCTCAAGAATACTAATGACTTATACTAGGCCTCTCTCCAAACCTTGATTCTTGACGGTCCCCTGCACTGACTATTGGAACACGTGTATTCTCAAATCAGAAGGATTGGTTGGCGATAGGGTTTGATCTCCAGGGTGGGGTAGGGGATGAAGAGTTGGGAGGGGATGAAGAAGCAGGTTGCCTGAGCCACACTCCGGAACCAGGTCAAAACAAACTGAGCACGATGGCCCCCAAACTGCAGGGCAAGGCCCCAACGCCAAGGCAGCCGCTGGGACGACCCGGAGCGTGAGCGAGCTCCTCCCGCCTGAGACGCACAAGAGGGGGCGGGGCCGAGAACTGAATACCCTGGAGGCCCGTTGTCTGGGGCAGGCGGCCAGAAGGAGTCTCTCCCGGGGGCTAGAGGCGGCTGGCTGGTGTCTCGGCTGCGATCTCCCCACCCCCAGCGGCTCCAGGTTACCCCTCGCCGGGGGCCAAGGGAGGAGGAAGACTGGCACAACCCAGCTGGAGGGGCCAAGGCCTGGGGTCCAGGCCTCAGGAAGGACTGTGGGACACGCACATACACAAGCACACCGTCCACACAGCACACGCTGCTACGCGCTCATGGGCGCACAGGCACTGGCTCCGGGTGCACACATTCAGACATGCGACACACACACATACACACACACACACACACGCTCCAAAACACACCCGACTCGGAAACGCACTCAGAGCGCACGTTCGCACCGCAGGCCGAGCGGGAGCCCCACGCACACACACTCACACACACGTCCTCACATGCGGGCCCTGCCGACCGAGAGGGCCGAGCAAAGTTGCAAAGCAAACAGAGGGAGCGTCCCCGCGGACCCCGGAGTCCTCCGAGCCTGCTGCGCGCCGCGGCGGGGGCGCCGTCCCGAGGCCACCAGCCAGGCCCTGCGGGGAACCCGACGCCGCAGCCCCACCCGGGTCCCCACGCCCGGGTCCCTGCGGCCCTCCCCACCGGCCCTCCCCGGGCGCCCCGCAGCCCCGGCGCCGCCTCGGATCCGCTGCCCGCCAGCGCAGCGCGGAACTTGCGAAACAACAAACCCGCCGACATGTCGGAGTCAGCGGTGCTGCCCTCCCTCCCTTGGTCCCTCCGCAGCCGCAGGCCCGCCGCCCAGCCTCCGAGGGGCACCGCCGCGACAACTTGTTCCGGCCCCACGCGCGCGATCACACACACGCCACACGCACCCTCGGTTCCCGAGCACACTCGGCCACGGCCCAGGAGCGCCCCATGCTCCCCACCTTCCTGGCCACGCAGCCAGAGCGCACCGACACACTCGCACACTCACATTCACTTCAGACACGCTTACCCCCCACCCCCAACGCATCCTCCTCACTCCCGGCTTTCACTTGGACCCACACAGCACCGCACACCCCAGACACTCCCACAGGGGACACACGGTGCACACGGCGCACAGTCACACATCACACACGCGTTCCCGGGTCCACAGAGCATTCGCAAGCACACGCGTAAAACAAACACACGACCCATTCTTCAAACGCAAGATAAACCGCACTCCCGGGTCCGGAAATACAAAAATGCAAACAAAATGCAACACATTAGCAGATGCAACTCCAGGCACGCCACCAAAACTCAGAGGCACACACCGCAGACAACCCACTTGACCGTACGAACGCTACACACCGGCAGACACCCGCCGTCCGCACATCCGACGCCCGGATGCGGGCGACATCCACGCCAGCACACTCGCACACACGGACACACACAACCTGTCTTTGCACGCACAACTACGGGCACACAACCTCCGCGGTCACACGACGCCCGCGAGCACTCGGCCGAGCATCCCGCACTCCGACACGCACCGCGAGCCAGTTCGCACCGCGCGTGGAGCCAGCGCGCACACTTTCTTCCGAGCTGCGCCACGGCCCCGGGGGCTTGCGGGCTGAGCTCCTTGGGACCGCCGCGCGCTTTACCTGCCGGAGTCTCGGTCTCGGGTGCGCAGAGCTGGAAGGTGAGCGCCAGGACCAGAGCCTGAGCTCGGGCCATGGCTGGGGCGCCGCCGGCGCCTGCTCGCCAGCCGGGCCACCCGGGAAGCGACGCCGCCGGAGCCCGAGCCGGAGGCGAGCCGGAGCCGGAGCGGAGCTGCGCCGCGCGGAGCGGGACTGGCGCCGAGTCCAGAGCGGGAGCCCGAGCGAGCGGGGCGCTGACGTCAGGCCCCCGGGCGCCAGTTCCGCGGTCTCGAGGCGTCCCCTGCCGGCGGTGGCGCGCGCGGCTGCTCCGGTCCCTTGGCCTGCTGGCCCTGGCTCCCCTCCCCCATGCGCGCACCCAGAGGGAAGACCCTAGCCTAGGCGTGCACACGCACCCACACCAACCTGCTCAGTCGAGCGCACTTGTTTCCCACTACTGGAATAGTGACCCAGGGACAAATGCGTCTCTGTCCCATCCGTTGTCTGAGTTCTGAATATACGTTCCTACCTACCTCGGATGACAGAGCACTCACTACCTATCAAGGGCCTTGCTGGACTCGGAAATGCTGGCTTCCAGAAAACTGTTCCTTCTGGTGACATGAAATCCACCTTCCTTATCTTCCCTCCTGTCTCCTACTGTATGTAGCCTCTGGCTACACAGGCTAAGTAGATCTGGGCCTCTGGCCAGTACAAGCTCTTGCACAACAGCCTGCAAACTAGTTGCCCATGACTACATAAGACCAGGTACCATTATGTGCTTTGTCCATTTGAACTCTGTTCATCTTCACCATACCCCTAGGAAGTATAGACCAATGCGATCCCATTACACAGTTGAGGAAATTGAGATGTAGGGCATGATTTTCCAAGATTATGCGTCAGCATGAGGCAACACCAAGATCTGAATCAAGGTTGTCTGGCTTGAACTGAAGAGCAGTTCAGGCCTGCCTGACATCTGGAAACCCATTCATTTACCCAAAACTGACTACATACCGGTTCATTGGTTCAAAGATTACTGTAGGCCATGGTGGAGCTATAAAATAAAACAAAAAGCATTTGTTTAACCTCTGGGGACTTAAGAGATGGCTCAGTGACTAAGGGCACCTACTGCTCTTGCAGGTAACTCAAGTTGGGTTCCCAGCACTCACCACAGGCAGCTCACAATTACCTGTAACTCCAGCTCCAGGGAATCTGACGCCCTCTTCTGGACTGCAGGGGCATTGCACTCACATACACAAACCCACACAGACACACATAATTTAGAATAAACTTTTTTTTTTGATAACTCCACCCACATGGAGCTTACATTCAGGGGGAAAGAAAGCACAAACAACAAGTAAATTCTCTGGCATTATCTCTTTTCACTGTTTCATGTCCCAGAGAATTTAGTGGAACGAATTGGGGGGGGGGGGGCTACAGCAGTTCTAAACAGACCACCCACTGTTTGATGGATTTTGTATTTATCCTCCATCTTTAGGCAAGTTTTACACTATAGCCCAAAGTCTGGTATCTGGCATCCTCGAGAAATGATGAATGGATGGATGACTGATGAGTGAACATAGACATAGTCCTTGCCTTCGTGAAGCCTTTATGTTTACATTCCATTGGGGAAGCCCAGCAGCAAATGTAAACAAATATATAATTGAGAGCTGAGGCACATACTCTTAAGGAAATGGATAAAGTGTGATAAGGAATGGTAGGGGAGGGGTTCCTACAAAGTTGGTCCCAGAGGGCTTTGCTGAGGATGCGACATGGTGCCACATGAGCTGAGACCTGAATTATAAGACGGAGCCAGCCTCACGAAGATCAATGGGGAGGAATGCTGCAGTCAGAAGGCAAAGATTGGTGGGACTGAGGAGGCCAGGGAGGTTGGAATGGAGTGGATGGAAAGAAGAGGGGAAGCAGGAACAGCTGGTGCAGTTGCCAGAGCTCGCAGACCTGAGCAAGAAACACTTTCCATTAAACACTAGGAAAAGGGAATCTGCTGGAGCTAGACTACCCCAAAAAGTTCAAGATCCGATCTCTGATTCTGTTAGTCCCCTCACCCCCCAGCAGCTAATGGACAGAGACACTGAACAGAAGACCGGGGTTCAAAGCCCAGCACCCACATGGCAGCTAAAAATGTAACTCCAGTTTCAGGGGATCTGGTGCTCCCTCTGTCCTCTGAGGACGCTGCATGACATGGGTGTATTTATATGCATGCATAACACTCATAGACATAAATTTAAAATTAATTAAAAATTTTTAAAAACTTCTGGGCACAGTGGCACACACCTTTAATCCCAGCACTTGGGAGGCAGAGGCAGAGGCAGAGGCAGGTGAATCTCTGTGAGTTCAAGGCCAGCCCAGTCTACATAGCAAGTTCCAGGCCAGCTGAGGCTATAGGGAGACTCTGTCTCAAAAAAACAAGACCAAAACATATTTTTTTAAAAATTCCTTGTTTCCAAGCCTCTTCTCCCAGCTGGCCCACACTGAGAAGCCATGCTAAGGTTGGAGAAGGCGGAACTGAACTTCCCCAGGTCCACTGACTCTTATTATTATCAATACTGCTCAACTCCAGACAGAGATGGGGAAGGGGCCAAAGACACAAAGTGGGCAAAGACCAGAACATTAAACCAAGAGTCATAGGGAGACAGAGGCGAAGGGAAGAAAATGTGATGGGCAAGAAATAAAGATAGATGCTGGAACGGAAGAAAAAGGACAGAAAACTTGTAGACAGAAAAACAAGCAGCCAAGAATGCTGTTTACAGAGGCCTTGTAAAACAGCCCATGAGAGTGATTTGCTGATGATCTCAAGTTTTGGGATGTGAAAACTGAGACTCAGACAGCATAAGGCATTTGCCCAAAGTCACACAGTCAGTGCATGGTAGTATCAGGACTTGAACCCAAATCTGACTCATTTCATATCCCCTTGCTCTTTGTACATGGAAAACCCCAGAAACTATGGTAGAGGGAGAGAGAGTGCCAGTGCTAGCAACAGGTGGGCAGATGAAGAAAACTTTCTCCTTTACTTTAGAAAGGCCACAAACTTCTATAATCCTTGAGAAATGAAGACAAGCCCTGACCTGGAGTGACCGCCCCAAATCTAGGGAGGATATGACACCAGAAAGGATGCCAGGTCAGGAAGAAATTCAATTACCTGCAGCTCATAGAATATTTATGACACATACCCTGTGCCAGGCCCCATATTGAGTGCTGGTGTCACAGAGATGAACCAAACAAGGCCCCACTCTCGCCTGCAGGGGAAAGTGGGTATATAAATAACTATGAGACTGTGTCCTACAGGCTATGACACTAGCCCAGAGAAAACAAAGGCAGCAGGGTTGACTCAATAAAATGATATCTGAACTTTATCTGGTAGGTAAGACAAGAAAATTATTTGGGACAGAAGAAGCAAGCTAAACGAAGACATATAAGAAGGAGGAGCTGGCAAAGGTGGTTCAGGTACAGCTGGATCACAGACTGTGTACAGTCCAACAGTAGAAGATGAGGTTGGTAAGACTGAGTGGGCATCAAAGTACAATGGGCCTTGAATGTAAAGCCAGCATCATTAAATGTGAACCCCTTGATCAGCACTTCTCAAACTGTGCCCCTGCATCAACCCAGGTGGCCTAGACTATAAGTAGAGGCTATAGGGATGCCTAGGGAGACCAAGTCCAACCTCAAGGACAGCTTGCTGATAATTCTCCAGGCCTCCTGGTTGGACTGCCCAGGGATTCAGAGGAACCAGTATGGTTGAAAAAATAATGACAACAGCTCAGTGTCACTTAGAGAGTTACTATGTACTTCTTGACACAAGTAGGCCTGTGTCCCTGTGAAAATAGGTGAGCAGGGCTAGGTTTTGTGTTCACATGTGTATGTGCTCAGATGGAATTGTGGTACCAGACTTCTCCCACCAAGAGACATCAACTTTCTCTATCATAAGTACAGACAGCTTTGAGTATATACTATGAGCCAAGTCTTAGTCTGAGAGTTTTATATTTGATACTTCACCTTCACAACACTCCCAAGACTTCACAATAATTATTGAATGTTTTCCTGTACAAAGTGTTAATATCTCCCCTGACCTTAAGAGAGCTTTGTAATTATTAGCCTGGTGATTTGTTGGGTTCTTCCATTTCTTTGCAGTGTGAGGGATCAAACCCAGGACCTCACACATGCTAGGCGACTGCTCTGTCACTGAGCTACATCCCCAGTTCTGCTCCCTTCATTTTAAACGTGAGGAAACAGAGACAGAGAAGTGACTAATGCATAATCAAACAGCTGGAAACAGATGTGCCCAAATCTACTTTTCACACCCTTAATCTCTGGGCCTTTAGGGGGAAAGCTTTTCAGATGACCATCTTTGGGTCAATCATCCTTATCCTTCAAAGTCCTGGCCCTAAAAAGACCAAAACATTTTTTACTTTCTATATGTCTCAGTGTATTGTTGCAAGTAAGTGCACCAATGTCATACAAGACCCTGCCTCCTCCCTGGGCTAGAACTTGTTCCCACTTTCCCACTCACTCTCTTTCTAGGCTGTGAGCATTTTGAAAGACTTCTTGCCACTCTTATATCTGAACACAATTGACGTTCTTACAATGTGTTCCCCTGTCCACTGTAACATTCTTCTACCATTTCATTCAGTCCTCACACCAATCTGAAATGAAGCATATTATCTCCACCGCACTGGATCAGAGTCGCACTCGCCCAAGCTAGAAAAGAGTAGCGCTAGGATTTGAACCCAATTTTTCTAATTCTTAGCCTGGTACTTCTGCTTGGTGCAGGAAAGTAACCTTTAAGTCCCCATGTCGTGCCAGGCTTTTAGAGATGAAAGGAAATGACACTTTAAAGCGTCTGGCACAGCGAAGCCTCAAAAAAGAGTATGGGGAAACTGGGGCCACAGTATAAATGACTTCCCCCAAATCAAACGCTACACCACAAGCAGTAACCCCAACTTTAGGCCACTCCTAGATTCTCCTCATGGCGAAAGCAGATTTAGAGGGCTCAGAAGCTCTGCAAAGTCCCCAGGTCCCTGAATTTCCGACCCGCAGCCCCCAAGCCGAGCCCCACATAGTTTCTCCCGGAGCCACCACGTGGGTGGAGTGCAGGGCGCGGCCCCTTTAAGTAGAAGTGGGCGTGGTCACGGGCGGGGCGCAGACGCGCGGTCGCAGGCAGATGACGTATCCCGACGTGGCAGGTTTAGCGTGGGCTAGAAGCAGCATGTTGGTCTTCTGCGCTGTGAGGCGGACTGTAACCCGGCGGCTGCAGCCCCGGCTGTTCGGGGGTTGGTGCCGGTCGGTCCCGGCTGCCTCCTCCTATTCCGCTTCAGCCGAGCCCGCCAGGGTCCGGGCGCTGGTCTATGGGAACCACGGTGATCCAGCCAAGGTCGTCCAGTAAGAGCCAGCGCCGAAGGCGGGGAGGGAACCGGGGCTGCAGGAGGGGTTTGAGACTGGCCGCAGATTGCAGAGAGAGGGACGGGGATACGGCACCGCGCAGCGCCGACCACGAAGCCCGGGGCGCGCTTCGTAGCTCCACGCCTGTGTTCGGTGCTGCGAGACGGCTGCAGACCTAAGAGGCACAGGTGCAGAGGAAAGGCTGAAGCTTATTGATCGTGGCAGGCATTTCTTTACCTAAATCAATGCTTCCGTTTGCCGCAACAGTGTTCTGGGCGTAGTTACTGGGATTATTCCCAGTTTCCAGATGAGAAAACCGAGGCATGCAGAAGAGAGTGAAAATCACCCAAAAACCCTGCCGGTGAGCAACGGTATTTGAACATATGGTCTGATTGCATCCCTAAGTTCGACTGTTTATTTATAGATGCAGCTATCAGAATACTTCACATCCCTTAGGATCTTCACTTCTGAATTAAGTGGATACTAGATTGTTGTTTTCAGTTCACAGAGGTCAAGGGACTTGTCCAAAGTGATATGGCTAATAAGTGACTTGGAATAGGGGCCAGAAGTCACAGCTTCTGCCTCCTTTCTCGAGTGAGTTCCTTTCTACCACACCATGTATGCACCTTGGCCTAGTTAAAAAGAGTTGTTTCATCATCCCAGCACTCCGAGACTAAGGGAGAAAGATTGTGAGTTTGGGAGTAGCTGGGGCTATGTAGTCCATCCCTGTCCCAAAACTTACAGTAAAATAAAATTTTAAAACTTAAAAACCAATCCCCACCCCAAATGACCAAAGTGCAATTGGGGAGCTTCACATAATGGTGTATCCTTGTAGTTCCAGCACTCAGGAGGCTGAGACGGGACAGTTGTGAATTTGAGGCAAGTATGAACTACATACTGAGACCTTGTTCCAAAATCAAAACATAAAACAGCAACAATAAAATCCAACAATTTTGGGTTTATTGACTGATGCAGCTTCTTGATACTCCTTTCTCTTTTCCTGCGATCTCTCCCTGTGTAGCCCTGTCTAGTGTGGAACTTGCTATGTAAACCAGGCTGACCTCCAACTTGAAGTGATCCTCCTGCCTCTGCCTCCCAAGTGTCTCCCATAGATGTTAAGTCAGTGTACCTGGCTCTTTTTGTTTTGTTGTTGTTTGTGTTTGGTTTGGTTGGTTTTGACCCATAGTCTCCTGTAGCCCAGGCTGGCCTCTAACTCCAGATCTTCCTGCCTCTGCACACTCTAAAGTGCTGGAATCACAGCAGCTGTTTACCACAAAGACCAGCCTTTTTTCTTTTCTTTTCTTTTCTTTTTTTTTTTTTTTTTTTAACCGCCTTCAAGACAGCCCAGGCTGGCCTGTAACTTGTTGCCATATTGCCTCAGAATCTCAAATAGTTGGGATTACAGTTTGAAATTTCTTTTAAGTCACTCTATTAGGTAGACGTAGCTAGATGAATGCCTGACTTGAGTTTACCTGAAGTTTCTTTCTGCTTGTCAAAACACCCAGCATGTATACAATAAGTCTTTGCTGTGATTCAAAGAGTTGTAAACAAGGCACCGCAAGTGTTTTTTGAAGGAGAACGTTAGGTCATTCTTAGTTGATTAACCCTGTATGCTGTGTTTGTGATGTCTCCAAAATATAATATGGCTCAGATAACCTCAGTGAACTTGCCAAATACAATTAAGACAAGTTAGGGCAAAGATCTGATTCCAAGTACTGTAATTGCCAGATCTGGGCTTTCACGTTTACTCTGAGCAACCTTTACAACTCTTTTGACTGGCAGGTTATATATAGGCTTATTGATGATTTACTTGCAGAAGTTGTGAATTACAATCCAACAGAATGTTTAGAGGAGGACATTATTGTAGAAGTAGAGGGCTCAAAGAGGTTGTGTGACCTAAGATCAAATAGGTTAGTTTATAGTTGGTCTTAGGGCATTGCATGTGTGTTTGTGCATGTGTGTTGGGGGTGGGGCTAGAGTGTAGGCCAGAAGACAACTCTCGGAAGTATGTTTTCCTTTGCCACCTTTCAGATCAAACTCAAGCCATCAGGCCTGTGCACTGGCGCCCCTATTCACTGAGCCATCTTGCAGGCCCGAAATTGTATTTTGCTCGTAGGTAATAAATCATGTCAGGAAAAACATTCCCCTTGAGGACTTTGCTGCAGTGAGCTGATAAAGCACTCATGAGCATGGCTCCATTTTCAGAAATGGGCCCACAATGAGAGCAGTGTAATGCTCCCAAAGGCTTGTAATCTCTGTGTCTAGCTACTCCTCTACCATTAGTTCAATCCAAGTCTCATGTCATTAAGAAGTGCACCTTTTATTGAGTTCTACCAAGATGATGAAGGACTGGGCAGCTAAACAGCTGATCCAGTTGTCTCCTGATTCATTTCCTCCTCTTAGAAACCAGGGAAAGTGGAACCAACCAATCTGTCTTCAGATGCTACCCAGGAAGGGGGGGGGGAAAGACAGCGTCTGTTGTCTCCTGTATAGAACCCTAGTCATTGCTCTGAATTCAAAACATGACACTTCGACAAGGCATTCCAGCCTTGACTTTCCAACTCAGTCACCTGTGGTACTTTTAGAGACTATTTCCAGGCCCTCCCCCAAAGTGCTTCGTAGGTCTGGGGTAGCCTGTAGTAAAAGCTTTGCAAGTCTCCAAAGCCTGGGATCAGGGAAGAGACTACAGACGAGTGAGGCTGAACTGCTGATCTGCCTGAAGTCGCACTGCAGAATTACAGCATGCCGGTCCTGTGCAGGGTTCTGGATTCTCTGTGCCGAGCTCCTGGAAGCCGATGTCCTCTTTTCCTTCGCTTTTTTTTTCCTTTCTTTTTTTTTTTTTCTCCCTGAAAGTCCTCTTAGAACTTTGCATTCTTCTAAATGTTAATGTCATTTACTGTATACTCACCAGGTTGCAGACTTTGGGCTAAGTCCTCCACATATATTATGGAATTTAAATATCACAATAGGGCTGGGGTTGTAGCTCAGTGTAGAGTCCTTGTCTAGCATGCATAAGGCCCTGGGTTCAGTCCTAGGCACTACAGTAACAGTGATAATTGCAACTCAGTTTAGTTTATTCTTTTTCCCATTTTACAGATCAGGAAACTGAGACTCAAGAAAATTAAATGACACTTGTACAGACTGGTACAGCTAGGACGCTCCTTCTACTCCATAGAAGAAAAACAGTTCTTAATAGAGACCTAGACTAGAAGAAGCAATTACAGTCTTCTAGAAGGCTTTTTGAGAATGAGAGAGTGTAAAATGAGGAACAGGATAGACTAGAAGAGGCCGCCATTCGGGCAGTCTGGAATTTCTGTTCTCTATAAGAAGGGCGGCCCTGCCTTGGGAGTGATGGAACTGCTAGCTTCCATCTCCGTTTTTTTGTGCAGCTTTTGTAAAATAGCATCCAGCTGTAGTGATGATTCATACCTGTAATCCCAGCACTAGGAAAATGAAGGCAGAAAGATCAAGAGTTTGAAGCCAGTCTTACCTGTATAGCAAGTTTGGGGTCAGCCTGGGCTAGATGATGTACTGTCTCAAAAAAACTCTTGACAGCCCAGCAGGGTAACCTCCCCTTCCCTTCATGCTAAGCTGTGGAGTTACGCTTTCTCACCTGCGTCCTGTGAGTACAAGATGACCCTAAGCTGGAAAACCTTGAACACAATACCCTTTCTGCCTTAAGCCAGATGGAATTTCGGGAAGCCCAGGTTATGTCAATAGTACAGTCTCATTGAAGAGTGTTTATTTTCAGAGGAATTATTTTTACCAAAACTGGGCAGGTAACCTGTTTATTTTTTTATTTAAAAATTTATTTTTTATGTGTTTGAGTGTTATGCCTGTATATGTGTAAGTGCGCCAGTGTCATACAGTGCCTTCAGAAGTCAGAAGGGTGTGAGAGCCCCTGGGGCTGGAGTTATAGACAGTTGTTAGCCGCCATGTGGGTGCTGGGATTTTTATCCATGTCTTCTGCAAGAACAGCTAGTGTTCCTAACTGCTGGGCCCTCTCTTTAGCCCCAGTAACCTGGTTTTTGGGAAAAAAAAAAAAAAAAAAAAATTATATATATATATATATATATATATATATATATATATATCTGAGTTGTACAGTTTTTTTTTGAAAAAAATTGGCATTTTGGTTTGGTGATCTGTTGGGGCCTTTTTCAGGGATGAATGAGATGGGCATGGCAGTCATTGGTACAGGAAGTTAGTCAGCCTTTATGCTTTGAGATGCTAGTAAGCGCCGGGCACTGAGGAGTGAGAGGCAAATAATTTCTGTCTTTACCCTCAGAAAACCCCCAGTGTAGTCCAGGAGACAGGCCAGCATAGCCCAGTGTGGTAAGTCCTATTATATGTTCAGAGTGCAGCGAGATGAAAGGGTGCCTAATCCTTTTCCTTGTCCCTGGGGAGTCAGGAATGGCCAGAAGTCTGAGTCCCACTGGAGCTAGGATAACAATATGTGAGAGCCTACAAGTGCAAGAGCCCAGAGGGCCTCAGTATCTAACCTGCCTGGAAGGGACCTTTCCTAATCTGATTCAGAGGAACTAGGCAGAGGTCATGAGATTCACACTCCAAGGGATTCCACAGCCTATGAAACATATGTGGCCCACCTGCCTCCACACTAGCTGGTGGAGTTCAAGGCCATGCCCTCCTGCCCCAGTTTCCTCCTTGTTGTCTCTGGAGGGGAAATGAGGTAGGCACATCTCAGGGGTTTCCCCCACCCTGAGCCTCTAGGGGATGCTGTCACTCAGTGTAGCTCCAGGTTATATTCTTGTCTGCCCTGTGACATGCTTCCTGGCCTTTCCCACTTGGGGTGAAGTCAAAAGGGTCCTCACTTAGAGGCAGATCAACAGATGAACAAGATCAGAATGGCTTGGACTGTTTCATTGGGTACCTGCCTGCAGGAGCAGCCCTTCAGATTCCAGTCCCACCTCTGCCACTGATTGGTAAAGTGAGGAAATCACTCCAGTCCCCTTCTCTTGAGTTACCCCTGAATGAAATAAAGGGGTTGGCCAAGACCAGCAGTGGTGAGTCTGGGCATGGGTGCACCCCCACCCTTCTGTGCCAGTAATAGACCTTCACAACTCCCACTTTTGTTTACCTTGAAATCTAGACATGTTTATAGCCCACTCTCTCCAAACAGCTCTCTTTCCTACCAAAACAAGATGAGACCTTGGGTTAGTAAACTTTCCGTCAATACAATAAATACATAACTTAGGAAAGGTTTAAGGCTCAGTTTCAGATTGAGTGCTGCTGCTTCAAGGATAGGGACATGAGGCAAAACCACTCACCTTATCTTGAGCCGGGGAGGAAATGTCCTGGTACATCTCAGTGGCCTAAAGACTTTCCACTGGACTCCACCTCTTATTGGTCTCCCCACTTCCCAATAGGAGACTTTCCAATAGTGCCCTGGGGACCAAGCCTTTAATAAACACATGCACATTTAGGGGATGTTTAAAGCTGAACTATAGCAGGTCATTCTCAGCATGATACTGCAGCCATGGAAACTGAGAAACGAATCACCATTTTTCTGGTTATCCAGCTCTGACAGTTCTGAGAAAGCCAAGCAGTCATTGGATTCCCTAGTTGCCCCAACTGTTCCAGAGGCTGAGGCAGGAGACTTGCTTGAGCCCAGTTCAAGGCTAGCTTGAGCAACATAGACCCTGACTCAGAAAAGGAAGGGGAGACTAGAGAGAAGGCTCAGTGACTAAGAGCGCTGGAAGCTCTTGTAGAAGACCTGGGTCGGTTCCCAGCACCCACATGGCAGCCAACAACCGTCCATAACTCCAGTGCGAGGGGATCCAGTGCCTTCTTATGCATGACACAGGTGTACTTACATACATGCAGGCAATACATTCATCCACATAAAATAAAAATAAATATTTTTTAAGAAAAGAAAAGGAAGGGCATAAAAGCCTCTAAGGACCCAAAAGATGAGTTGAATGGGAAGATGGGCAATATCACCTCAAGGCAGGGAAACCAGAAGAGGCCCAGTGAGGCAAGTGCGTGTGTCTGGCACAGAGGGACATGGAGAGAGCCCTCGTCCCTGACAGCCTAAGACTCCTTTAGCTCCCCACCAGCTGAGCGCACCCAGATTCTCTGCTGGGGACCCACAAGTCTCCCTCCCTCTTGCCGCTTGCTTATTAGTAAAATCCTAGGTCAGGTTAAGGCACCTAGCACAACAGGCACTTTGTCAAGTCACAGAAGGCAGCTTGTTGACCATGAGGACTGCAGACAGACTGGGGAGAGCTACATGAGGTATCAGGTACCTTCATCCAGCCCCTGTGAGGAGACATACATCCCGGCCCACTGTTAAACAGATGAAGAAGTCTAATCAGTGACTCCCTGCCTGGTCCTGCTTTTAAATCTTGTTGACTGGTTTGCATTGATGGAGTGGAAGATGAAGCATACGTATAAATGATTGTTGATTAAGCATGGAAGACAGGAAAGAGATCTGAGCCGAGCTGGCCACTGCCTACCTTACACAGCAGATCCTAAGGGATTGAGCTCTTTTTTTTTTTTTTTTTTTTTTTGCCCCCTCTCAAAAGGCTCTTTCTTCTGACTGCTTTTGTCTCCCTTGCACTTCATATGGTGTCACAGGTGTACAGCCTCAACCTCAAAAGAACCATTGTGACCTTATCCAGCTTGGGATCTGTCAACTGAGAGAGTAGCAGCCCTCAGAGTTGCATGGCGCCAGCACACTCACAAGGGAAGGATATGGACTGGCCTGGGAAGTGACTTGCAAGCTAGCCAGGCTCTGTTTGGGTGCCTCATTTGAGCTCACAGTCACCGTTTCCTTTGGCAAATTTAAAAAGCATAAACAGGAAAAAAGAACAGCTATTATTGCGTCAAAGGGCCAGCTCCTGGAATTCAGATCTAGCCCTGGGTTCCTTCTAGTCTCCACAGAGTGGTATCCTTGACGACGCTGTCAGAGCTGTCTGCAGGAACGGCGGTGTCTGTGGTATTGATGACATTCTGTGGGGCAAGCTGGGGCTGATCTCCCTGATGAGATGCAGCTGGACTAACACAGCTGCCCCAGGAGGGTAGCAAGTATCAGGCCCGAGTCCCGCCACCACCCACTGCTGTGTGCAGTTTCCAGCACGTTTCTGCTCTGCCTGTCCCTACCACCTTTCCACCCTCTTCTGTGACTCAGCGGAATCCCCAGAAGCCAAACAAAAGAGCCAGCAGCAGTTTGTAGCTCAATGCCCTATTCTGTCTCCCTGTGTTTGGGGGCAGGATGGTCTGCAAAAATCATGTTCTCAGCCCAGGTGTAGTCGCAGTATCTGGACTAAGCCACTTGGTTTTGTTTCTCTGAGCCTTTATGATGCCAACATGCTATCTGACCCTTCGAAAGGAATTTAGCAGGCAGCATTTCCCTGATGTACTAGATCCTGGGAAAGTTTCCCAGGAGAATTCATTCCTCCAACAGTGTTCAGTGTTCCGAGCTTCGGAATCTAGCTTAAGGGCAATGCTTACTCCTTTCTCTTAAGCAAGTTACTTAGGTTCTCTGAGGCTCGGTTCCCGAGCCTTTTTTTAATTAGCATGATAAAGCCTACACTACATCCTCAAGGGTGTAAAATGACAAACATGAGAGCGTTGATGTTGGCTGTCATTTCACTGGCCCAACAGTGGACTGGAGTTTTCCTGCCTATCTCTAGACTCCACCTACATACAGCAGACTCGCAGCTCTTTATGTCTAGCCAGAGCATTGTCTGCTACCCACCTACAGCTTGCCTGCATCAAAATTCAAATACAACCCCACTGTGCCCACTGTGAGTCCACTTTGTCCTACCTCTCCATCTGCACGTTCAGGAGTTCAAATTAGGTCTGGGAATCATCAAAGACTTCTTGCTCCCTCTGCATGGGATCCAGTCATTAATGTCACATATTTTAGAAATTCCAAGGATGAGTGTGTTGTTACACACCTGAAATTCCAGCACTTGAAAAGTTGTCAAGAGGATTGTGAGTTGGAGGGAACTCTACGTAGTTCCAGGCCAGGCTACAGAATGAGACCCTATCTCAATTTAAAAACATCAAAAAACTGTTGAGGGGGCTGGAGAGGTGGCTCAGTGGTTAAGAGCATCTGCTGCTCCTGCAGAGGACCCAGGTACAGTTCTTAGCACCTTCACTGGGTGACTCACAACTGCCTGTGACTCCACTTCCAGGGGATCCCACAACCCTCTTCTGGCCTCTGGCCATCTGTATGAATGTGGTCGTGTACTATACTCAGGCACACACACAAACATGAAATCTCTAAGACAGTGGAAGGAGATTAAAACTTGAAAGTTAGAGAGATAACTCAGTAGTTAAGTCACTTGCCATGTAAGCAAGAGAACTAGAATTTGGGTCCTCAGAACCCATAGAAATGTCCAGTGTGCATGCTGGCCCACCTGTAATTCCAGCCTTAGAATGCAATGGTGGGATCCCTGGAACAAACTGGCTAGAGTGGCTCTGGGTTTGATTAAGCAATCCTGTCTCAAAAGAATAAGATAGGAGAGTGATCAAGGAAAATTCCTGACACCAACCCCAGACCTCCACACCCACACATGTGCCAACACATACGCACATGCGTGCACATGCACAAACACATAAAAAGGAAAAAAGTACGGTTAGATTAAATGTTCTTGAATTAAACACTGTAGTCTTCCTTCCAGTGACTGAAATCTTCAAGGGAAGTGCCGGCTGACTTGCCAAGGTCTCGGGCATTCCTCCTGATGGTAGCTGATCTTCAGCCTCTTGGGTGCTGTGGCAAATGCTTTATGCACTGCTACCAAGTGAGAAAGGAGTTCCTGGTGCTGCCCAGTAAAACGGGAGCTTTTTGTGACTTACCCATTCAGTGCCTGAAGCGTCATGCAACCCTTGGACCACCGGTTTCATTTGCAGTCCCTGCTTGCTGCCTGTGTGAACCAAGTGTGACCTGCGTTCCTACCTCAAGATCAGTTGGTTTGTTGCCCCCCACCCCCCCCAAGGGTCTCCCTGGTCCCAGCCTGCCTAGAAATCACAGTGTGGACCAGGGTGGCCTCGCTCTCACAGAGATCCACCTGCCTCTGACTCCTCAGGGCTGGGGTTAAAGGCCAGAGACACCACACCCAGCATCATGGTCAAGATATGCAGCTGTATTGCGTATTTGATGTGGTTCATATTTTCTTTCCCTTCCTCCCTTTCTGTCCCCCTCCACCAATTTTTTTGTTGTTGTTTTTTAAATAAGGTTCCTAGCCCAGCCTGGCTTTCAACTCATGACCAGTCCTCCTGCCTCTGTACCAGGATTACAGGCATGTGGTACCATGCCTGGCCTAAACTGTCTCAAGAATCATGTTCATTCGAACCCAACCCTTGGAAGTGTTTTTTAAATAGCCAGGAGAGCCAGTGACTGGTCCCTCCCTGACGGCCTGGATGACTGGCACTTTCATGCCAATTGAGGTAAAAATAAAAGTTTTGTGTCCTTCAGAAACACACACACACACACACACACACACACACACACACACACACACACACTGACTGACTGACTGACTGCAAAAACCAGGTTCTAAGTAAAAAGAAGACTGGCATCTGAAGGCTCACACACACACACACTGACTGACTGACTGCAAAAACCAGGTTCTAAGTAAAAAGAAGACTGGCATCTGAAGGCTCCAAACCCAATGACTTCCCAGCATTCCAGAATGCAGAAAGCTCTGAAAACTCACCATCATTTTTAGCTCATTGAAGGTAAAACCTGACTTTACAAATAAGACTTTGCTCAGTGTTCAAGAAATTCAAGAGGAATATTCCACTTGCTGTGGAAGCATTTGGTCACAGCCTCCTGTGGGTACAGGAAACAAATCCATGGACTCAGAAGTCCATCAGGCCTCAAGAACTTTAGAAAAGGGATCTTGAACCTATGTCTTGATTAGTTGAAAAACATGTATGGAAAGACTTCATAAGCTAAGAAGTAGTAAACTCAATGGGAGGATTTTAAATGTCCCAGTTGCCCCTGCTACGCAGAACTCGAACACTGAGAAAGCGATTGTTTCCAGGCCAAGGAAGAAGATCAGAAGACCTCATAGGAGAAATAAAATTGGATCTGAGTCTTGAAGGGTGAATGAAATTTTCACTTCATAGAGAAGCTGTTGTAGAAATTAGATTATTGGCTGAGGAAAGAATATGTAGAGAAATGTGCAGAAAAAAAAAAAAAAGATGTCTTTAAGCAGCTTGAGCTGCTGGACTTTGTCAGCTTACAGAAAAAGTCTGGTATCTGTCAAAATGCAGGAGAGTAGCAGTAAAGGCAGGCAGCTAGTCCAAAACCTGTTTGCTTTAGATAGGAGTTTTCTTTGGGATGCAGACTTGATACATTCCCAGCACTGGTACCTTCCTGTGAGGTTGGCTGGAGAGGTGGTAGTGACCACTGACCTCCTCTTGGGCAGGTGCAGCAAGGGTCAACCCATGGACCAGGCCAGGCCTCTTTCATGCCTTCTGCTTGGTCTGGAATCAGCCCCTTACCAGGTGACTTCTCTTGACATCAGACTGCCAAGTTCAGATCAGATCAACCACTTACCACTGTGAGTTGGCCTTGAGCAAGTTATTTACCTCTTCTGTGCCTTTGTTACTTGACTATAAAAGCAGAACAATAGTCTGAAAGCCATTGGAATAGCGTGGAAGCTGGCCTGTACAGCACTTGGCAGGGAGCCTGGCTGGTGAGCACTGTAAGCAGCAGTTACTCTGGAGGACACTCCCCTCCTCTAGCTGTGTACACACAATCCTTAGTATTTTCAGAAAGCCTTTTCTTCTGTCCTGGTCCCCACTCCTTTCTAATTAACCATTTTCTGGGGAGAGTTTGTCTTATTTAGTTTCTTGGCTGATTCTCATGGTGAAAGTTAGCCTTTCTTACTGGAGTCATGACAGTTCAGGGGCTCACGTTGAGTTCACGAGATTCTCAGGGGTCCTTGAAGGCAATCAGGATTCCCAAATCTGTTTCCAGATGCTAGTGTAGAGCCATGTAAATCAGAGTACCAGCTTTAGCTTGCCATTTCCCCATCATCTAAGCCTGTGTACACATAACCTCAAGAAGCTCCATTCCCTATTGGGCCACATGGGACCTTCTGTACTTCCCTCTCAGAAGCTACCTCTTAAAATGCAGCACACGGCCTGTGCATAAAGCAGCAGCTCGTGTACCTGCCCCATAACTATTATTAGTACAAAACATTACTTGAAAATCACACTTTTAACCTCACATCATGCCTCAGGTCTAATTAAAAGGTGAGGTTTCTGCAGGAGGTGGGTGAATTACCTCAGCTTAGTGTTCTGATACTGTGGTACCACGCTGAGAGCCTCTGATTGGCAGTTATACATGACTCTGGGAAGTAAAAAGTAGGAAAATTGTTGCTTAATAAATACATTTGAGTAGAGAGAAGCATTGTAAACCTGACATGTTGAATATCAAGAAAGCCTAGCCTGTGCTCATTGGAAAGTCACAAGGACCCACTGGTGTGAAGTAGTCGGCAGGTCTTCTAAAAACAAAGAAACAAAGCACTGTTTTGTTTTTAGAGACAAGGTCTTGCTGTGTAGTCCGCCCAGGCTGACTGTGAACTCACCATCTTGCCTCAGCCGCCCAAGTGCTAAAATAAGGGTGAACCACCAATCAATCCAAAAAAACCCTTTTTGAGGTTTTGGATTTTATTTTGTTTTTTATGTGTATGAGTGTCTTGCCTGTATGTATGTAAAGTGCACCTTGTCATGTAGTACCCATGGAGGCTAGACAAGGGTGTCAGATCCCCTGGAACTGGAGTTACAGATGGTTGTTAGCAGCCATGGGAATGTTGGGATGTGAACCCAGGTCCTCTGCAAGAGCGGCCAGTGTTCTTAATGGCATCCAGTCCCCTAAAACTGCTTTTTAAGTACGTGAATATGTGTGTCTGTGTGCGGGACACCAAACTCCTGTTCTCTGGAGAAGCTTTAGGTGCTCTTAACCACTCAGCCATTTCTCCAGTCTCCAAAACCTTTTTATTATTTTTTCTGTGTATGAGTGTAATCCTGCATATAGGTAGATGTACCCATGTTGTACAATGCCCAAGGAGGTCAGAAGAGGGCATGAGATCCCCTGCAGCTGGAGTTACAGATAGTTGTTAGCCACCATGTGGGTGCTGGGAATTTAATCCCTGTCCTCTGCAAGAGCAGTCAGTGCTCTTAACCTCTGAGCCATCTCTCCAGCCCCCAAAATTTGTATTTATTTTATGTGTATGAGTGTCTTGCCTGACTGTATGTAAGTGTACCCGTGTCATGCAATGCCTGTGGAAACCAGAAGAGGGCATCAGGTCACCATCCCCCAAAAGAGAACTTGAAAATAACAAAAGTAAGTCTCATTGCCTTCATGTGTCTGTGTGGGGCAGGGTATGATCCCCTTGCACCTATGGAGGCCAAAGGTTGATGTCAGGTGTCTTCCTCAATTGATTCTCCAACTTTATTCTTAGAGATTAAGTCCTCTCACTGAACCTGGAGCTTGCATCTCAGCTGGCTGACCATGAGTCTGCTTGTCTCTGCCTCCAATATTGGGATTACAGATGTGTGCCGCCATACCTAGCATTTATGTGGATGCTGAGGATCTGAAGTCAGGATCTGCACTCACTGAGCCTTCTTCCAAGCCCTGGCAGATCCTACTCAGGAAGCAAAGCTTCAGCAGGACCAAGATTTTGATATTGTGGTATTGAGGGCCCGCTATGAATAAGGAGACTTATTACACACTCAGGATGTTAGAAGTGGCTGGATATGGTGGTGCACGCCTTTAATCCCACCACTCAGGAGGCAGAGGCAGAGGCAGGCAGATCTCTGTGAGATCAAGCCCAGTGAGTTCTAGGCCAGCTGGGAACTAAAAGGAGACCCTGTCTCAAAAAAAAAAAAATGTTAGAAATGATCTAGTCCACATCTCCACAGCAAAGTAGCCTAGCACTGAGAAGTTCGCTGGTGGTGCCCAGCTACCCAAACATGACACTAAAGTCTTCAGCTTCCTTTCTAACAGACCAGGATCAATATCCCCAGGGTGTGAGTTGCAATCAAGGATGCTTCACAGATACATAGGCCATCTCTCCATTGGCCCACCTTCTGCTAAGGGAAATGTTGCCTCTGTGTGTATTGGGGCGAACAAAGCAATACACAATTAGAGGATGAAGCAGACCCAGGGTTTTCCCAGGTATGCCTGTTGGGAAGAATCACTTGGAGTGCCCTCACCTGGCAATACCAGTTCCTGCTTCAGGCTGCAACTGTATTATTAATAGTGAGTTCATTAAGCAAGTTCTGGGAAACCCAGGGCCAGGCCAGCACTCTAACTCCTAACTTCTCACTAACTTCTGTCCCGTACCAGCCAGTTCCGTACTAGCCAGTGGAACTGAGAGGCCACTCAGGATGCTCCCCCGCAGTTAGGGAGTCAGCCCATACCCTATGCTGGGCGTCACAGCACCTCTTTTCCAGCAGACTCAAATTCCCGAGCACACAGGGCAACTGAGATGTGTGACCTACTTTAGGGAGACAGTTTGAGTGGAAGATGCCCAGTCTAGCCTGACTGACATTAACATCCCTCTGTGGCTTTGTGCTTAGACTGAAGAACCTGGAGCTCGCTACTGTGGGAGGATCAGACGTCCATGTAAGAATGCTGGCAGCCCCTATCAATCCATCTGACATAAATATGATTCAAGGTAACCTTGGTTTCTGGAGTTTATGTTCATTGACTTTTTTACTCAGCAGCCACCCTCTTTCCATTCCTCCTCATGGGGTATGAAATTCCTGGGATTAGCAGTGGCTGATCTGTAGAGGACTTATATATACACAGTGTAGACCCCTCTCTGACTGACCTCTGAATGCAGGGCTCTTGAGTTGGAAGGACTGAAGTAAGGAGCAGACCCTGTGAAGAGCCCATGACGTGTGGGCCCCTTTCTTTCTTGAACTCATCCTTGTGTAACCACATGGCTAACAACTATTCGCTCCCTGGACAAAGAGCTTGGTTAAGTGGATAGTGGGATAGTGACAGGCAGAGCCCTGTCAGGCTCAGGAGTGACTGACTCTCAAGTGTAGGCTTCACCCAGACCTGGCTGGATGACCTGTGCATCCTTCTCCCTCAGGGAACTACGGCCTCCTTCCTCAGTTGCCTGCTGTTGGAGGGAATGAAGGTGTCGGACAGGTGGTAGCAGTCGGCAGCAGCGTGTCTGGGTTGAAGCCAGGAGACTGGGTGATCCCAGCAAAAGCCGGTTTGGGTGAGTGTCCCCATGTGCCAACAGCTTTGCATTCTTCCAGATTCTGGTTTACCCACTTGAGAGCCACACACTCATTGGTTCAGTGTGACTAAGCAGTGTGGGTTTGTTGTTAAATTCATAGGCATTCCTCCAGTAGAGTGGAGCAGGGCCAGGAGAGTGGAATTGGGTTTCTTTTGCTCTGGAGAGACATATCTATGTGCACGTCTCCTTGGACCCCTGTTGATCATAGCCGCACCCTAACTCCCTGTCCTTAAGCCCCTGCTGTATGGTGCAGTGGAAAATACAAGTAAGAGAGGCCCTGTCCTCTAAAAGGCTCAAACCTGACCAAAGTGATCAGTAAGGCAGTACCTCCATAGCGGGAGTACTCCCGGGCAGGAGAGAGGCACACCTGACTCCTCCTCTCCGTGCATGTGTGTGAGACAGAGACAGAGATGGTCTTGAAAATTCAGACAAGACTTCATGGAGGAGAATCCATTAGAACAGGCTTTTGGTAGATGAAGTTATTAGGGAGAAATGAACCAAGTTGTTTTGTGTTGAAGAAGTGGAATGGACAGACCAGGCTCCAAGGTGAGTTTGGGAAACAGAAATCCAACATAACCCAGCCAAGACTTTGCCTGTGGGAGAGGGTTATGTAAGTGAGAAAGAAGGTTGCAGAGGCGGAGTGGGGCCACACGGGGTGAGGCTCAGCAGAGCCAAGCTAAAGATAGCCGTTTGTTTATATGTGGAAAGGAGCCATTAGTGTGTTCTGCATTTCAGCCCTTGTGTTTTCAAGGCATGTCCATTCTCCAAATGGGTCCTCACAACACTGGCAAGAGATAGTGTTCCCCAAGATGGGTGAGGTGGCCTGAGGTTAAGGACCCCCTCGAGCACTTCCCCAAAGGATAAAGCAGAAACCAGAGAAAAGGGTATGAGAGCTTTTGATAAAATAGAGGAGGAAGATAGTGGGCACACCAGAGAGGGTGAGGAATGGGAGCCTCCAGTCTTGTCTGCCAAGGCTTTTATCAAGGTAGGTGGGACAGCTCTTTTCTGCCCAAGAAGAAGTGAGCCTGGGACAGGAAAACAGCTTCATCTTCACAGGCAAGCTGAGGAAGAAATAATTAACCAAAATTAACATTGTGTTACTGTTGGCATTTATCTTCAGACTAGTCAAAGGCTGTCCGTACGGCCCCGGTGTTTGAGATAGCAGACAGCTGACTGACCTGACTGACTCATATTTACCTTGTAGCTTTTCTTAGCTTTGGGCCAGAGAGGGACAGCTAAACTGCATCTACTGTCATCAGTTTAGCTTTGACCCCAACCTGCTCTTTTGGTTAGTTTTGATTAAGTAATGACAAGCAGCTTGAAGATTCTACATGGAAATTTTAGCATTTGAAAGTCTTGAGTTGGCTCTTTCTGAGTTTGCCTCCTAGATTCCTGACGCCTTGCTTTTCCCAACAGTACCACTCAGCCCAGCACATGAGGAACTGAAACTTGAGAGCGAGACTTGCTCAAATTCAGACTCCAAAGGAGAGAGCCCACCGGAAGCTTGTCTTCTATGTGTTTCCCACCTTTGTGTTTCTCTTCTTTGGGCTATAACTCAGAGAGCCCAACTCACACTTTTATTATTTTATTTTATGTATATGTGTACAGAGTACACATGCCATGGCGTGTGTGGAGGTCAGAGGACAACTTGCAGGAGTTGGTTCTTTCCTTCCACCATGTGGGTCCTGGGGCTCGAACTCAGGTCATCAGACTTAGCAGCAAGCACCTTTACACACTGAGTCATCTCACTGGTCCCCTGTCTCTTGTTAGAAATTTTCAGACTGGGACCTCCCTACGCAGTGATATAATTATAGCAACAAATATTTGTTGGCTACTGTCTTTGAACCAGACACTGCTTTAAGCATTTACATGTGTAATTCAGTCAACCCCTGACCTGAGGCAGGTATCATCTTCTCCTTTTGAAAATTCACAGAAGGTAAATATAAAGAATTGAGCGTGTTGCCCAAGGCCACCCAGCCAGTAAACAGACTGACCAAGATTCAAACTCATTTTCATATGTGCCTTTCATAGAAGCAATCTGAGGTTACATCACACACCTTCCTCCCCCAGAGCAGCCCTTTCAGAAGCAGTTGCCTGGGGCAAGGGTTGGGCCACTCCTGTGTGTCTCCTCTGCAGGTGGTACAGAGGTAGGGCCCTGTGGTGGCAGCCAGAGGTTAGGAAGGAACACTTCTAAGAGAGAGAAAGGTACCAGGCAGGAGAACAGCTATGTCAGATTCCTATGAAAGCCTGTTCTGCTCTGAGCTCAGGGAAGCTGCCGAGAACAGCCCCTCCCTCTCCCACACCCACTGAGCAGTGAGGACCCTGGCCAGCTAAGCACATGGAGAGCCTCAAGGACCATGAGATACTCAGGCTAGTCCTGTGCTGAGTGTATGTAGGGCACTCCAGAGTGGTTCACATGATCTCTGCCTCCCTGCCCCCCCCAAGTACTCAAGGTTGGGGGTGGGAGGCTCAGAATGGAGAATCAGTATGTAACAGTACAGTGGAAGTCCTAAACACAGAGAACACATAGGCAAGTGATCCTAGAGGGAGGTGTCAGGAAAGGATTCCCAAAGCAATTACTTGGCCTGGAAGGCTGACTGGAAGTCTAGCCATGGACCTCATAAGGAGAGACATTCAAGGCCTGGAAGGCAGCATGTGCCAGGTAGGGCAGGTCTGAAAGCGGCACAGTGTCGGAGAACCACAGGCATCTCAGAGCCTGTGCTGTACATGGAAGAGGGAGCGAGGGAGAGGGAGCCGTGGAGGTAGACCAGGCTGACACGGAGGGCTCCTGTGCACCATCGATCAGAGAGGTCTCCACAGAGTCAAGCGGGATGATGTGATCAGCTTTGTACAGTGCAGAGAATGGTCTGGAAAGACAGAGGAAGCCAGTGAGGAAATCGCAGGCAGTCCAGGCTTCACTGGAGAGGGTCTGAGCAAAGCTACTGAGGCTTGGAGATGAGGAATTAGGCTTAAAACTGAAGTAACAGGATATAGTAGTCCTTTAGAATTGGAGAGGAGACAAATAAAGGACACCTGCCAGGTGTACGGGTGACAGAAAGTGTGTTGGCAGGTTATCCACAGCAAGTGGTCTCCCAAGCAAGGAACCAGTCAGGGAGGACCAGGATTTTGTCATCTCAAGAACCATTCATTAACTCAGTTTTTCAATAAACATTTGGTGATGTCTGTGCTAGGCTCTGGGCCTGACATGTATAGGGCTCTAGGTTTAATACCTAATACTATTTAATAACATGACTATGCCTGTTCAAGAGACAACCCAGAGAGCCTAGGGCTAGCCCCCTTGGTGGCACGAGGAGTCTGGATCAAAGTGGGTGTTGGTACTTGGTAAGCTCATTCTGCACTGCGTTGGTCTGAACTATAGGACCACCCAAGCCAGCCTGTCTACTAGTAGAACAAGAAGTCCAAAAGGAAGGTGCTTTGCTTTGATGGCTTCTCTTGTCTAGGGATCACGTTGCTCTCCTGCCCTCAGAATCTACTAGTTCAAAGTCCTCCCCTCCTGCACTGACACTGTATCTAACACTAACTCAGAGCAGCTTTTTATTTTTGGTCTTTTTGAGACAGGATCTCCCTGTACCCCCAACTGGCCTAACTCTCTATGTAGACCAGGCTGGCCTCAAACTCACAGAGATCCACCTGCCTCTGCCTCCCAAGTACTGAGATTAAAGTCATGAGCCACCAGGCCTTACCACCACCTACCTTATACACCATCACGAGGACTCAGACACATCGAGACTTTCTTTTCCTCCATGTGTCCTGCTGTCTTGGCTGCCCCTGTACTAAGATGGGTGTGCAGGGGTGGGGCTTAAGGGTAGAAGCTCTTCCTCACTGCTCTATCTTGTCCTGACTCAGGAACCTGGAGGACTGAGGCTGTGTTCAGTGAGGAGGCACTGATTACAGTTCCCAAGGACATTCCTCTTCAGAGTGCTGCCACCTTGGGCGTCAACCCCTGCACAGCCTATAGAATGTTGATGGACTTCGAGCAACTGCAGCCAGGTAGGAACTTGCAAGTTGAGGATGCAAGCCAGTGCCTCCCCACTGGGGTGCCACCCAAATCCTGACCCCAAAGACTTGGGAGCTTGCCTGTGGGGAGTCTGGGAGATGACAGACTCTAACCTGGGTGTTGCTTTTCTATTGATGTTAGCTGGGTTCCTAGAAAACACACGGAAAGCTCCCCAGGACATGCTGTGGGGAAGTGATGATCACGTTCCCAGAGTTTGGGGTGAAATGCTGTCACCCAGCAAAAAATGTGTTGAGCTCTCCTGAGCTTTGGGGACACAAAGCCAGATAAGGCAGACACAGTCCCTGTGTTTTCAATAAAATGCTGAACTTAGTGTTAATAATTCCACTCAGCACTTCCACAACACTTCATTTTCATAAGGGCCTTCGCAGGCATTTTCCCTAGGGACACATCACATCTTCTAAGAAGTGTAAAAGGGTTCCAGGCAAACAACCAAGGACAGAACCCAGGCTTTATCTTCACTCTCTGTGTGAGTTCACCACCCACAACATGAATGTACACCCAACAGATGGAGAGTAAGGGGATTCATAGGCCACTACAGTGAGGCCCATGGCATAGTGCCTGGCCAGCACTGCAGTGAGACACTGAACTACACCCCCAGATGAGCCCTGCATCCCCACCGTGTGAGGGCTGGTCCTGCACAGTACTTATCTGTGAGCCAAGCAGGGCTATAGAAGTTACCCACGATATTTCTTTCAGGCCAGTGAACTGAGGCCAAGAGCCATTGGACTGTGATAAAATTAGATAGCCACTGCCCAAGGCCTATCAGAAACCCAGCTTCCATTGTAAGAAATAGGGGTTCTCACAGCCACAACAGAGGGACCTTCGGCACCCTTGGTGGAGACAGCTGGGTGTGATGAGACCTCTGTTGGAGTCCAAGAAGAGCCAACACAGTCCTGAGGCAAATCCTAATGGGGCAGTAGCTGTGGTGGACAGATAAGGGTGTGCTGGTACCACTCACTGTAAGTGCCCACAGTGCACCTCTCCACTTTCCTGCCTCGAGGCTAATATGGCCAAACCAACTTATGATCTTGAAGCACAGTAAAATTGTATTTCACATAATTCTCAAGTTGATATGCGTAGATGAACATGCTGTGTAATGAAAGCCCAAGCTTGTTGATTTAATAGTCACCTTGCTACACGGATTCACTCTGTTGTTTCTTATTCTCTTGTCTTCAGGTCTAACTGAAACAAAACCATGCTGCCTGTAACCCAGAGTTGACTCAGAATATACAGTTTGGACCCCTGGCAAAGGCAAATGGGTGTCTTTGTCCAGGAGTCTGCCTTTAGCTGCAGCCCATTTGCACTGACTCCTGCTACCTTTCAAAACCAGACAGCATTTCACAGGCAACAAAGCACCTTCCCACTCACAGCACATTTGGCTTTATTTGGGAACACTCTGATTGGTGCTTCCAAACCTCCTGTTTCCTTGGGAGGACGCTGAAGTTTGAAGACATGATTTGACCTGTCTGATCTAGTTACTGTCTTTGGTAAAGTCAGACACACATCTGACTCTGTAGTGTTCCAGAGCTCACATTTTCCCCAGTAATCTATGCTGCCTCCCCCACTGATCAACTGAAAAGCTAGGCTCTAGACTTTGACCACAGTCAGTGTGTAGGGTTGGGGCTGTAACTCAGTGGTAGAGCCCTGGACTGCATCCCTGGCACCACAAAGCAAATGGTAACTGTCTGTAGGACCTGGGGTACCCATTTCTCCATCATGGCTCTCATCCACTCCAAGTGCGCCTTGTCTAAACAGTACAGAGAATAAGGTTTGGCCAGAGCTATAGATGACTGACAGATAGGGACCTGTGTACAGCTGATATAGGACAGGGTTACAGTTTGAGCATTGACAAACACCAAAGAATCCTGTGTTTCTTAAAGGAGGAACCCAGGAGGGTTTCATGAAGGAACCCACACTGGAGCTGTATTTCAGAAGACACAGAGGATAACAGAAGGGAAAAAAGAAATATCCTAAGCAGAGAACAGAAGATGTAAAAATTGAGAAAATGGTCAAGAGTATAACATCACTCACACACAGCAGGGTCTGAATTATGTCGTTTGTGTGGACACTGAGTGGCCAGGCCCTGGGAGGCGTGGGGTGTGGTGGGAGTCGGGAAAGCACGGAGGTAGCAGTGAATGATAATTCAAGGTCTGAGAAGACTCCACGGCCGGGTCCTGGGTCCTGTTGAGGACTCTGTCCTATGTCTCCAGGCTGGGGACCCTCAACCTGCTACTGATCTGAGACTCAGGTCTCTTCCTGGATCCACAGGAGACTCTGTCATCCAGAATGCATCCAACAGTGGAGTGGGACAAGCAGTCATCCAGATCGCTGCAGCCCTGGGCCTGAGGACCATCAATGTGGTCCGAGACAGGTGAGTGAGGAAGCCAAATCTCAGACCAGACCTCAAGCCTTTCCATTTTGAATTCCTGTCAATCCCCACATCTCCACCAGATGGCGCACTTAGATAAGCATAAGTATCCTCTAAGCTTAACACTTGGTCCCTGAGGCCCAGGAGTCCAGCAGGGAAATAAAGTCCCAGGTGGCCTTGGCTATAGGATAAATAAAAGTTTGAAATGTAGGGAAGACAGAAGGAGGAAGTGACTGCCCCGACAGTTAGTGCTGGAGAGTCCTAGGGTAGCCCTTACTTGCAAAACCATGGCTCCCACTGGAAAGGTTGTGAACTATATATACTGTTCTTTCTGTGAACCTTCTGGTCCACGGTTCCCTGTCCCCTTGCATTTGTGCACTAAACACAGCCATGAAGGAGATGGGGCAGGCTTGTCATCTCTCTCTTACAGATGAGGAAACTGAAGTTTCAGAGAGAGGAAGCAGCTTGCTCGGGAAGACACAGCAAGTCAGTAACAGACTTCCTTTCTTTCCATTCTCCGCCAGCTCCTTTAAGCCCCACTGTGCACCAGTGTGGCCCTTGGGGTTGTGCAAGTCTAGTGCCTGCCTCCTCCCTGTGATAACAGACGTGAAGTATGATGCGTGCCTGGGCTAGGGCGACCAGGGCCACTCCTGCACGGCAATTTTTGCACCACACCCTAAAGTGCCTTGGGAGACAGGGAGGACAGGAAATAGAGTTTGTTGCTTGAATAGATGAAGCAGGAAGTGGAATGGCTTCTCCCTAGGCACAGATGGTTTCTAGCATCCGTGAGCTGGCAAGGGTTACAGATCATCTCCTGACTCTGTCCAGGGAGGCATGGCCAGTGGGAAATGAGGCCAAGAGCCAGTGGAGCATGATTAAATTATGAGACTGGCCCCCCTGCTCAAGGCCTGGCTTAACCCCAATCCCAGCTCCCGAAACAGAAATGTGTGTTCTGACGGCTGAGCAAGGGGTCCTGGAAGCTGGAGGGAGAGAATGTCAGCAGGTGTGACCAAGGCCTCTGATTGTGTTTGGTCTCTAGACCTGACGTCCACAAGCTGACCAGCAGACTGAAGGACCTGGGAGCTGAGCATGTCCTCACAGAGGAGGAGCTAAGAAAGCCTGAGATAAAAACTATCTTCAAGGTACCCAGCAAAAGGGCGCTGCCCCTCCATCCCATGCCCTCTCCTTACAGAAAGCTGACTTGAATTAGAAAAGCTAGGAGTTGGCTCCTTGGTCTGGTCTGAAAACCTTTCTTAGAAAGACAAAGCCCACCCCTCACCCCAGCCTGGGAAGAGCATGTCCTAAGGACCAGACACTGGGAGGGACAGAGGAGAGGCACACAAACTTGAGGAAACCCTGTACTTTAAAACATTTTGGTAGGCTTTGTCATCCCACACAGCAGTATGAGTCAGATAAATGATAGCCAGGAACAAAGAAAGGAGAGAGGCACCATTTCCTAAGCTTCTGCTTCACATTCTATCTGGCTTTCCCCAGGAAGGCTCTTCAGAGTAGCTTTTGCCAGTCTCATAAATGAAGAAACCCAGTCCCAGGACCACAGAGGCACAAGTGCTGCAGTAAGGCTGGTCCCCATCTCTCTTTGAACTCAAAGCCCTTATTCTTCCAGAACATCCAGCAGGCCCAGTAAGTAAGCAGGCCTGGTCTGGGCCTCTGTACCAAACCATCTAGAGGGACCAAATACATACCCCTGAGAATGTTTGCCCTCCAGAAGATCACATGTAGATCATCAGCACTTCACATGTAGACTGAATCTTAAGCCCTAGGGTTGCTGAAGTCCCTGCATCCCTTGACTCTGAACAGAGAGGCTCTGTGTCTGTACTTTCCCAGAGGAGGCAAGTTTTGAACCAAGTCCTGAAATGGACATCAGGATAAAGTTGCTAAAGGCCCTTCCTGGGCAGATGAAAGGAAAGCAAGTGGCCAAGCCACCAGCACCGCACCCGCTCTCCCGACTCAGCGCTTGGGTGGAGCACCTGGAGCGACCTCCCTCTGGGGCAGCTCCCCCAACACACAGCGCCCTCACTGTGGGTTCCTTACTTTTCAGGACTTGCCCCAGCCCCGGCTTGCTCTCGACTGTGTTGGTGGGAAGAGCTCCACAGAGTTGCTGCGGCACCTGGCGTAAGTCCCTCGGTCCTACAGGTCCCCTTTGTACCATCTCTTCGTGTCTCTGCGAGAAGGACTGTCTATCGACTGCATCTCACTGGCCACTGTGAGGCGCAGACAGGATGGCAGGTCACTAAGTAGGAGTGGATCCATGTCACCCTGCTCCCTGGTACACACTCCTTGGCCTCTTTCAGTGGATGGCAAGCCGATCCAACCTGATTTTTTCAGGGACCCAGAGGTAGACTGCCAAGCTCTCTACCATGAAAAATGACTCACGAGTCATAACCCAGGGGCCTCTTAAAAAGCCAATTAGTCTGTACTCAGTAGCTTTGAAAGCTTTTTATTGTCTTTTAAAACTAGAATGTATTGTAGAGGAAAGCTGCCACCTATTACAAAACATTTTGAAAACATGTAAAAGTACCAAAGGGAAGGGAGAATGGAAAGTCCATCACCTGCCCAGCTTAGAGAAGTGCCATTCGCTACATATGTTCTGTCCTTGAGCATAAACTTCTGCAGCTGGGGGGACAACTGAAAAAACACTTCCCCACTAAAGCAGGGCCCTCCACAGTGATTCAGCCAGCACCTGCAGAACGCTCACAAGCTACCAGGTGCACAGGCACTGAGCCCCTGAGGTAGAGCTCAGACTGAGCATGCTGGAGCTCTGACTTCACACCAGACTCTCCAGACTGCCATGCCAGCCCACAGCCCTAGGCAAGGGCTACTATTCCCAACTCCTTTTCTGCTTTTCCTTTTGGTTCTGGGGATTGAACCCAGAGTCTTGAGCAGGCTAAGCATGTTCTACACTCAACTATGCCCTCCACCCCATCTTAATTTCAGAGGGTATCCTTTCACTCCAGATATAGTTGACAAGACAGCAAGTGCCAACCCAGAGTTTGCATGACTACAGAACACCCTATTCAGCCTGTAAGCAGTCTGTGAGACTGACTACAATCTGCATGTTCTTGTCAGAAGCAGTGGTCACAGATGTCTGCACTGGTGTCAGAAATTCCAGCTCTGTACCAACTGTGGACCCCTGGAAAGTTAAAAATGAAAAATGTCTCAGGCCTTAGTCTCTTCAACTGTAAAATGGAGTGAGAGACTGGCTCTGCATCTGAAGCTTAGTCTAAGGGACACTGACATGATTTTAGAATGTTCCCCTGGTGGTACTCGGAGAATTCATGGAGACATTGTAAGGTTTGGTTCATTATGAGACCCAGCAGAAACAAGAGACTCTGGCAAAGGAGACAACAGGACCAGTTTATTAAGGGCACAGGGCTAGTTTCCAAACTCAGGAGTAGAGAGATTAGCAGCAAGATGGAGTCTGGGTGGGGTTTTTAAAGAGAGAGCAGGGACGTGCAGGACTGCTTAATGATGTGACCTGTGGTGGTTGGTGTCAGGAAGGAGCAGTTGAAATGCCCGGTGACTGTCAGTGTCAGGAAGCTGGTAAACAAGTGGCTATCAATCCCCTTCCACAGATGTCGATGTGAGTCCTGGGATGTCTCACTACCGGGGGGGCATTCTCTTCAATGGCATCTTACAGACAGTACATGTAACATGCTTAGATCTGTGCCTGTGCAGGGTGGATAGCCAGTAAATGAGGAGATAAAGGGGAGGGCTAGCATCTTCTAGAAGCTTCTTTCTATTTGAGAACTTCAGACCAAATTAAGCCAGGCCGATGTGGGCACACCTGTAATCTTAGCATTCAGGAGCCTGAGGCAAAAAGATAGCCAAAAATGCACATAAGTACACACACACCGAGACAGACAGACCAAAGTAGGAGCCTGGGTGTACAGCTTAGTGGTAGAGCATGTGCCTTATGTGGAGGTTCAGGTTCCATCCCAGCACTATGGTTGCTATATAAGTAGACAGACAGACAGCCCAACGATCCAGAACTTAAGAGCCAGGCCTGCTAACCTAACACAGCAGCTGCTCCCTCCCATTATGTCACCAGTTTCCTGAGTTACCCAAAAATGTTCCTCAGCTCATCTTTGATCAACAAATTCCTCAAAGAGCCAAGAAGCAGAAAGAGCAGCAGAGGTTAGACCTAGAGCAGACCATCCTTGCTCATTAGAGCTGGGCCTGGCACCCGCCTGGAATCCCAGCTGAGCAAGAGGATCAAAATGCTCATGCTTGCCCCCCAACCCTCCGCTGTCCACATCACTCCTTAGCTATAGGGCTACTTTGTGGCACTGATCTTTAAAGTGAGTATTTACAGATGAAGAGATGAGGCCTGGACCATTTTTATTATATCACCCAAGGTCATGATGCTATAAACAAGTGGAGCCCAGACTGAACCTGGTCTTGTCCAGAGGATTCAGCTGTAGCATGTAGCCAAAGCCTGCCTGGGTGGGTTGAACAAGTGGGTTCCTATCCCTGACCAACCATCTTGGTTATCTGGAGTTGGAGGGGGCAGGCGGCAAGACAGGATCTCTGTAGCCAAGGCTAGCCTTGAATTTAACAACCCTTCTGCCTCAGCCTCCCAGTTGCTGAGATTATTGACATGCACCCCATGCCTAGATAAAGTTTTTGTTACTGTTTTCATTTTTAGACATGGTTACACCATGTAGTCCCAGCTGGCCTGGAACTTGCTATGAGGACCAGACTGGCCTGGATCTCACAGAGACCTGCCTGCCTCTGCCTCCCCTGTGCTAGGGTTAAAAGGTCTGTGCCACCACACCTAGCATGTGTGTTATTTTTAATGTAAGTTCTTGCCTTCTAATTTTCTAGGTCAGAGGTTAGAACTAGGAATTTGTATTTTTTTAAATCTTCCCAGGGAGGGGCTGGAGAGATGGTTTAGCAGTTAAAAGCACTGACTACTCTTGCAGAAGACTTGGGTTCGAATCCTCCCTAACAACCACATGACAGCTACAACTCTAGTTCAGGGGATCCGATGCTCTCTTCTGGCCTCTGGGCGCATTGCACAACACAGGTGCACTTATATGCAGGCAGTACACTCATATACATAAAATCGAAATAAATAAACCTTAAAAATAAAAATTAAAAAAACAAATAAGAACCCTTCCCAGGGACTCTGAAGCCAGGGTTTGTTCCTGTAAGTGCTCTGGCAGCTCCCCTCTGGGGACCTTAGACCTTAGCAGGTTCCACCTCTGCCTGCCACCTACTCTGTGTTCCCTCTGCACTCTGCAGGCCTGGAGGAACCATGGTGACCTACGGGGGAATGGCCAAGCAGCCCGTGATAACCTCTGTGGTAAGCTGGGGTACCTGCAGATCAGGGCCTCTTTCCTTGCCTCCACAGTTATCTAAACTTGGGCCGTGCCCCTGTCCCTGGGGGAATCTCTAACTTAAGCAGTTCGTCAAGTTCTTGTCCTGAGAGCTCCAACATATCCCTCTGTGTCCATAGAGCCTGCTCATTTTTAAGGACCTCAGACTTCGGGGCTTTTGGTTGTCCCAGTGGAAGAAGAACCACAGTCCAGGTGAGTAGATGATGGCCTGGTACTGAGGAGTGGGGCAGGGGGGTGCCAAGTAAAGACAGCAGGCTGAGTGTGGTGGTGCACACATGGGCTCCCAGCCCTCAGGAGGCGGAGGCAGGATTGTGAGTTAAAGGCCAGCTTGGGCTACACAACTAGCTACTGTTTCAAAAAACAAAGAAAGACAGGAAAAACAAAAACAGTTTACATAGACGTAGGTTCGGCCTAGCCTAGCTGGGGAACTATGGGCAAGTACTGAATCTCCACCTCAGTTTAAACATTGTTAGAGTTTAAACAGCAAAGGAGAACATTGAGATTCACAGCGGTTCCCATCGAAGCAAATGAGCCCTCTTGATTCCCAGCAGCCTAGACCCCGATTGGGAGCCCAGACTGAAATGAAGAATGACTGGATTGTCCATAGGAAGGGGAGGAAGTACTGGCGTGCATAGGGTGTTTCAGGTAGAAAAGTGACACACAAAAACTCATCGAGAGAGTAGCGGAAAGGGCTGGGGGATGGTTGGTTGGTCAGGTGCCTGATGTGCAAACACTAGACCTGAGTTCAGATCCCCAGGACCCGTGTAAAAAGCCTGTAACCCCATTGATCCCTGGGGAGGGTGTGAGAGGGGGGAAAGTGAGACAGAGACAGGAGGATCCCTGAGGCTCACTGACTAGCCTCGCTGAGTCAGAGACCTTCGGGCTCAGTGAGAGGCTGTCAAAAACTAAAGGTGGAGAGTGGTGGAGGAAGGACACCTGACATCAGCCTCACCTACACACATGTACTAAGTCCACACACCACACACAAAAAACATGAAAATAGAAAAGAGAGGAGACTGCCTCAGAGGGCAGTGGTTCTGACAACTGGAGCATTAGGTCTGAGCTGGACTGAAAAGCTGGCTGAGCAGGTTCTGACCAGATCACAAATAGAGTTCCCACTCCATCTAAAGACGACTGGAGAGCCAGTACAGTGTTTTCAATCTGGAAGTAGAGTCCTGATTTGAAGGTTGAGTTTATTTCTGTCTATGAAAAGCACTACTCAGCCAAAGCCTTCACTTCGCTTCCTGCACTGTATTTGGTCCTCAGCAGGAAGTAGGCCTAGGAAGGGATGGTGGTCACTTCTGTACAGTAGTCCCCAGGGAGTCCAGAGCTGTTAAAGAGAGCCCAGTGCACTGCCTCCCTGGGACTCTGGCTTTCCTAACTCAGAAATGCTACCCCTCCCACCATTCAGGACCAACTCCTTCCCAGTCCTATCCTGCGGCTGTGAGCCATCCTAGCCACCCCTGAGAAGGGTGGACACAGCCTGCCCAGCAGGGCCTCTCCCATATTCCTCTGTCTTGCTTTGACCCTCACTGTAGAGACCCTGAGAGAAACAAACTAGGGGTTCTGAGGCTTCATTAGCACAGTGCCAGCTCCAGCCCACAGGACAGCCAATGTGCCATCTCACCGAGCCTTATCAGTTGTTCTTCATGTCACCTCCTTCCACCTCCTGCAGATGAGTTCAAGGGGTTGATCCTCAGTCTCTGTGACTTCATCCGCCAAGGCCAGCTCACAGCCCCCACATGCTCTGAGGTTCCTCTGCAGGACTACCAGCGGGCCCTGGAAGCTTCCATGAAACCTTTTGTGTCTTTGAAGCAGATTCTCACCATGTGATCTTCCCAGAGCACCAGGAGGGAAGCAGGGCAGACACTCAAGACTGGCTGGCTGCAGCCGCTCAGTGAGGACCCCAGCCTCCCCTGCACTGCCTTCTGCTCACTGCCTCTTTCCACCAGGAGGATGGGAGCCAGCCCTAGGGTATCTAATAAAGTCTGAACTTCCTGGGTAAAGAACAAAGTAGAACTCATGCCTGCCAAGGATCATTGTGGGACCTTAGCGATCCTTCTTATCTCTTGGCGATAAGAAGCCCCACCCTCCCTTGCTCCACCCACTGTCCAGTCATCACCTGACCGCCCTGAAAGCAGGGTGAGCACAGGCAAGTGCAGCCATCACAGTCTGCCCTTCTGCCTAGCAGTTCAAGCTCTTAGAGCAGAGTCACGGAAAGGGAAGTTTGGCTCAGTCCTCCAGCAGTGTGCAGCTCTGTCCAGTGCAAGGGCATCTACTGCCTGGAAGTGAGTGCTAGGCAACGGTCATTAACACAGGAGGGACAAGAGCCAAGCAAGCCGTGGTGGCACATGCCTTTAGTCCTGCCCTTGGGAGGCAGAGGTGGGTGGATCTTTGTGAGATTAAGGCCAGCCTGGTCTACATAGTGATTTCCAGGACAACCCTGACTCGGGGAGACCCTGGCTCAAAGAGACAAAACCACAAGTTGGAGGGACTAAAGACACAGGATCTCAGGTGACTGGACCACCCTCAGAGAGCTTTCTGACTGAGGGAATAGACATCTGTGGTTCTCAGCCAGAGGCAGTTTGAACCCCAGAGGACATTTGTCAATGTCTGGGGATGTTTATTGTTGGGCATAATGCAGGGTGGGCTTAGCTAGGCCACCTGCCAGGAGGAATGGAGGAATGGCTCTCATGGGTGTGGTGCTGGTTGGTTGTGAAGCCAGTTTCTGCCCAGCACCTGGAGAGAACCTAATCCACCTGGGAACAAACTGCAATTGGCTATATTCAGGACCCCACCCCATAAGGCTATTGGCTAACAAGATCTATAAGACACTCTGCTCTTTCTTGAATAAATGAGTTTGCAGCAGACCACCACTGCTGGCTTTCTGCTCAGCTCCCAGAGTTGGTATTTTGACTCTGTGCCTACTTGCCTCCTCCACTGCAGAGATCCTTCCGTCCCCCTAGGGCTGGCTCTGAGTGCTGGGACCCCCAACATATTGGTGCCTGGAACGGGAGCTCCGCCCCTCTCAGCATTGGTGGGTAGGCCCCAGTGTTTTGTGTGCTTGTCGGTCCTCAAGGATGGAGGAGGACCCCATCCCATTTACCGTTTTCCTGAAGGAAAGCACACGCCGCCACATGGGTTCGGAAGCCCGTGTTGACCCCTCCTTTTTTGGTTTATCCAGGCTGGAATCAAATGAGGATTTAATCCTCTCTAGATTTTGGGAACTGAGGTGAAGCTATTAGCTAAGCTCTTCCAGAGGAGATATCGTGTGGGTAATCGGCCTGGGGAAGGCTGGTTTTCCTATCTTTGATTTAAAACTGCTCCAGCTCGCTCTTGTGGGTGGGGCCTACAGCAGGACCAAGAAGCAGCAGGGCTGAGATCACCCTCCAGGCTGCAGGGGTGCAAAACTTTGAAAGGGCTCAAGAGGCTCAGACCTTTCAAATGTTAATTGACCCTGCCTAGTTTTAATTGCAGTGCTTTGAGAAATTGACACATACCTGTGAGGCTTTTTCAGTGCCTCCTGCAGGATTCCCGCAGAGGCTGGAGTGGAGATATGCGGAGGTTTCCCACTAGGAGGTGGGGTAGTTTGGCCCCCAGCATTCTGTCTGCATGTCTCAGTGGATCCCAGTGTTGGCCATTTTGGCGTGTATGGTAATGAACAATCTCCCCTCCCACCAGGTAACTCCACAGCTGCAAGCACTTGGGGTTTTTCCCTGTAGCTTGTCTTTAAGGAAAACAATGAGGCGAAAACTACACCCACCCCTCCCCCAATGTGCGCTGGGAAAACAGCACAGCCTTTACATACTCAGGCTTCTCTTAGCCTTTGGGGGGAGTTTCATTCAGCCCGCCCCCCAGACGCTCAGGCAACAGTTTGATCCCCTTGTTTAAGACTTGATTTTACTCTGGACATTGACTTTTGCATTCTAGGACCTGCATTATTTCCCCCTTTGCTTAATCAGGCTTTTGTTAATGACTCCTGGTTAGGTTCCTTCATTACCAGGTGGATCATGTAAATTCCACCAGCTCCACATGCCTTGCCCTGGGTACCGTGCTTTCCTCAACAACTACTTAATAGGATTTCAGCTTTTTTCACTTCACAATTTGCTAGGCTGAGAAAACAGCTCCCTTGTAGGGTGCTTGCCTAGCATACGTGGTGCAGGCTCAGGCTGGCCACCTGACTCTGTGACAGGAAAAAAGGAGAACAAAACAGCCTCAGAGTAAGGATAACTATTGTGCTATTGAGAACAACTAAGGGATAAACTGATTACAACAGAGGTTATTATTCATCTTATGGTCACACCAACAAAAAAGTCACTAGTACAATTCACAGTTCTTGGAGAACATAGATAGCAACCTCTGCCTAAAATTCCTCAGTTAGTGATTATGCTAGAGATTGTAAACTTCAGTTTTGTTGGGATTTGTTCAGGAATGTTTGGTTTTTGCCAGCATTTTGGCTGCATGTCTTAGTGGATTCTAACAACGAACATGGATTGTTCAATAACTCCATCTCAGAGGAGGGAGTGAATAATTTAGCTGTATAGCATATGGTGATTGGAGGTGCTGGATTGGTGTAACTAACCTTCTTGGGTGTTTAACTATCATATTTAGAGGCCCATATTAATTTGGTCAGAGGAATTTAAAGGGACAAATTTTTGTCTCTTGCCCTCTAAGGTCAACTAAGTTCCCTGGGATTAGGAGGCGACTCTCAAAATGTCCTGTAACTGTGATGAGTCTACCTGTCCTCCTGTTCAAGGAGGTCATGGAGACTCCACTAAAAGGACGCAAACCAGTGTCCAGTCTGTAAAGAAGAAAGTCAGCACAAGAAAATGTTTCCTTAAATGCTTCTAATTGAATCTATGGTCCAGCAGGACTTTCTGACTTATCTTCACACAGGTGGAACTGGTAAAAGAAGGCCTAAGGAGCCAGGGGCTTCTTCTAAGCCCATATGACCCCCCTGAGGAACAGATATTCAACTGACCTTAAAAGTAAAAATAAGTCAGTTTATTTGGATCAGTCGTATGATCTTAAACATCCAACGGGAAAGTATAACCAAAGATTCCATCTTCAACACAGTAATGCATACCTTCTGTCAAGAAAGTCAAGCCCACTGTTGTTCTGACCTAACCATTGAATAATTTCTTTTCTTTACCTGTCTAGAAACCATTTAGGAGGGAACTTGTATTGGTTCTGACTATTACAACAAACTATTGAAGTGCCTAAGGGCGAGTTCTGACTTCAGAAATCTCAAGACCAGTTTTGGCAACCAGGAGAGAAACAAGGAGGAACCTACATTTAAAATTTTTCCTTCTTTTGACTTTTCTGGTTTCCTATCTCTCTGACTGCTCTTGCCTTTATTTTTTTATATCTCCCAGGCACCACTTAAGGACCTTTCTTTCCCCCCTACAGTTAATAGTTATGCAATTTAGGGGTCTTTTGGACAGACTCACTGATGGGGTACTCCATTGCCACAATCTACATCCCCTTTCAGCTTTCAAAGAAGTTAGAGCAGTCATCGCCCCAATTCCCTATTGGCAATTGGGGTGACCTCTTCAGAGGGTGATGTGGTAAGAATAGGAGGTAGAATTTGGTTAGGCAGATTAGGGTAAAAAAAAAAAGACCCCAAGGAATAGTAGCCAGTTTCTTTTTTGGCTAAAAATCAAAACAATAAAAACAAAAAGGGGGATATGTTGGGTATAATGCAGGGTGGGCCTAGTTAGGCCACCTGCCATGAGAAATGGAGGAATGGCTCTCGTGGGTGTGGTGCTCCACACCGGTTGGTTGTGAAGCCGGTTTCTGCCCAGCACCTGGAGAGAACCTAATCCACCCGAGAACAAACTGCAATTGGCTGTAGTCAGGACCCCACCCCATAAGGCTATTGGCTAACAAGATCTATAAGACACTGTGCTCTTTCTTGGATAAATGAGTTTGCAGCAGACCACCATTGCTGGCTTTCAGAGAACCCAGGTTCCATTCCCAGCATAGCTAATAATAGTCCCAAACTCCAGTTCCAGGAGATCTGACACCCTCTTTTGACCTCCATGGGCAATGCAGGACACTTACATACATGGCAGGCAATACACTCATACATATACATTTTTTTAAATAAAAAGATTTATTTTCAATTATGCATATATGTATTTATGTGGGTATATGTACATGAGTGTGGGTGCACATAAATGTGGGTGCCCATGGAGACCAGAGATGTCACATCCCCTGGAGCTGGAGTTGTGAACTGCCAAACTCAGGTCCTCTGCAAGAGCAGTCTGTGCTCTTAATCCACTGAGCCAACTCTCCAGCCCCTACTACAGAATTAAGGACAAGGCTGTGGGGCGACACACAAAGGGGCCCAGCTCTGCAAGGGAGGATTCCTGGAGGCAATGCTCTCTGCAGAGTCCTGAAGATCAAGTAGGAAAACATAGAGCAAACAAGGCCAGCAGCTTGAGTGAGTCAGTGTGAGAGGTCCTAGCACTTGGGGAATTGTAAGCAGAAGAGGGGAGCCCTGCCTAAGGGGGCGCATGAGCACTGGGGGGGACAGTGAGTAGGGGTCAGATCACAGATTGTTGACCTTGGAACCTGCCCTGGAGCTGAGGGAGCACAAGGATTTCAGGGCACAAAGCAGTAACAGTAAACCTGGCTGGGAGAGTTCATCGCATGCTGGTGTGCATACAGGCTATAGCCCTCGGCTTGCCTCTGGGAGCATGTGTTCTCTAGAGAAGGGGACTGCCTCAGCCTGTGGCCGGACAAGTCTGCGAGTGACTCGGGTAGAACCTGCCACCTTGTACACCTGGGCTCAGATCAGCCCCACTTCCTGTTCCCTAGTCTGTCCTCCAGGTTTCTGGGACAGGTGATTTGTGCCCAGGATCACTCTGGATAAGTGAGAAAGTCTGAGAGAGTTGGCAGGCTGCCAAGAGGTAGAAGCAGTAAAGGCAGGATGAGTCTTTGGGGGACTCCAGAACGTTTGGAGTTAAAGTGAGGCATCTGCAGCCATAGTATTGGAAGCACCATAGCACACACATGCCTTCCCCAAAAGTAAAATGAAAACCTAAAATGTCCAGGTAAGCATACAGTAGACTAGAATCGCACAAAGTCTAATAAACACATCTCTCTGCCTTCCCTGCAATCAATAAGACAGCCAGTATGATGTGTAGGTCAGTGTCTTAGGAACTTCATTTGAATGTAGCTGCCAGGCAGAGTGCCTTTTTCCTCCCCTTCCATCCTCCCAGTGGGAGACAAACATTCCTGGTGTCTGTGCAGTGTACCATAAGAATGGAACAAAACACCCAAAAGTCCCAGCTGCCTAACTTGGGATCTGTTCTTACAGCGCCAAGACCCCTAGGAAGGACCGCTCAGACTCTGGATGTTCCAAATCAGCCAAATATACTAACTGGTCAGTGACTGCATTCTCTGGACCAGGATCTAGAGAGCACAATGCTAACTCAGAGAACAGGACTTAGAAAGCATCCTGATTGACAAGGAAGTTATCTGACTTTACATGGGCATGACACATATTTGTTCTTATAGTAGGCAAGCAAGTAGCTACAGAAACCAGTTAACCATTGAGTAAGCTAAATAAGCATTAGGCAAGATACGCATTAAACAAGTTATAAAAGCTGTAAGACATTAACTGACACCTTCCATATTCTGTGGGGATATTTTTCTGTGGTTAATTCTTCCTGGAGCAGTCCTGTGGTTAAACTTTTCCTAAAACTGTCAGAATCAGGGGCAGCTCCTCAAGGTGGTGGCCTTGTACAAACTGGAGGACCTCAGGATAACACTGTTAGCTTATTTCACTGAGCCTAACCCTAAGTGATAGTGCTCAGTGATTTCACTTATGTGGAAACTAAGTCCACCAATCTGAAGCAGACAAAGGAAGTTGTGGAAAGTCATGAACCCCAGCCAAGGGGTTTGAGGGAATGAAAGACAGCTGAGCAGTGAACACTTGGAAAAATCTGGCAGCCACTTGGGGAAGGGAGGTACTAAAGAAAGGATAAAATAAGAAACTCTTAGGTTTCCAAATTTCTCCCTCCACTGCCACCCCTGCGCAGCCAAATCACGAAGACAAGTCAATGGTTGCTAATGGTTAAGGTAGAGGGAATGTGACTGCAGCTCATCCCTGCTGTGCAGAGGAAGGCTACTGCTCCTTATTTTCCCACTCACTAATCTCTGTGGAGTTCAGAGTGGCTCTTTGGGCCCATTAAGTAAACAACACCTTTTGTAAATGGAACCCTCTGCTTCAAACTAGAAAACAGGCATGACTGCCTAAGGCAAAGCTGGAGTGCACCTGCAGCCGGAGGCCTCCCTGTCCTCTTTGCCCTACAGCTCTAGGGCCCCTGCCACAATACAGATGAGTGCCTGTGTCCTCCAGAAGAATGAACCGGGTGAAAGGTGCTTGCATGAACCTGTGTTCTGGGCATTGCCATCCCTTCTTCTGGTGGGGCTTGGCAACACCCTCAGTGCTTGCTGGCAAACACCAAACCCTGTAAATGATGAGGGAGCGAATCAGTCCTGCCTCAGCACCTGCCTGGACCAATAGGCAGAAAAATTCCTGGGAATCCAACAAACCTAGCCTAAATATGGGAAGGAGACGCCCCTTGCCCTGTTCTTTACAGTGTCTGGATTCGTTCGTGGCCATAATCCTAAGGTTTGGATAGATTTCTGATACTGTGTGGGTTTAATATCACTACTGTACAGAAGAGGAACCATAGAGGGTGGGTTGAATCATTACAGATTCCACAGCATTCAGCAGATTCCTGGTCCCAGTCACACCAGACACTCCTAGGTCTTTTTCGCCTCAGAGTTGGCTTTGGAACTTATGCTTTTCTGAGGACTCACTGACTTTGGAATTACATTGAGTCTGTCTTCTGCAGAGGCATGGGGAAATGCAGGAGCCACTATGGTGGTTTGAATGAGAATGTCCCCCACAGACTCTATGTATTTGGACATTTTGTCCCCAGTTAGTGGCACTGTTTTGGTAGGTTTTAGAAGGTGTGGCCGTGCTGGAGGAAGCACATCGATGGGGATCTCCAGTCACTCTCTGCTTCCTGTACCTGCTTGAAGATGTGAGTGCTTAGCTTCAGAGTCTATTTACTGTAGCCACCTGTGCTGCCATGTCTCCCCGCCATGATGGATTCTGGCCCCTTTGAAACCACAAGCTAAATAAACTCTTTTATAAGTTCCCTTGGTCAGTGTTTCTATCACAGCAACAGAAAGCAAACTAATTCAACCACTGAAGCCCAAGGGAGATCATTTATGTGTCCACTCACTATGCTTAGGGGCCAAGGATGCAGCTCAATGATGAGGCACATGTTAGCGTGTCAAAGGCCCTGGTCTCAATTCTCAGCGTCGTGTTTGGTTTGGTTTGAAACAAGATCTCACTGTTGCCCAGACTAGGCTGGGACTGCTGGGTTCAGCCTCCAGAGTTGCTACTGGCAGGTGCCCCCAGTTACAACTATTTTGAGCATATGTGAAAGACACTATTGAAGGTGACAGATACAGTGACAACGTGAGCTTACAATCTAGTGGAGGAGAAAGAGGGTGAACGGTGAATAAACAAACTAATTACAGGCAAGGTAAGTGCTATGAAGGGAAACACAGACAGCAATACCATAACACAGAGGGCACTTGAGACGAGGCAGGCAAGGACAATATGAGGTCTGAAGCCACCTATGCACTGGTCGGATGACTCAGCCAGTCAAGGTACCTGCTGCTAAGCCTGATAACCCAACTTGAATCCCCAGAACCCACGTGAGAGGAGAACCAATTCCTGTTTCTTTGTTGTCTGTCTTCTGACCCCCATGAGCGCACCATGGCATGCACACATGTGGTTACATACAATAAAAATTTTTTTAATGCAAGCTGGAGAGGTGGCTCAGTGGTTAAGAACACTTACTGCTCTTGAAGAGGACCTGTGTTTGATTCCCAGCACCCACAGACCAGCCAGGGCTATGTATTGAGACCCTGTCTCAAAAAAAAAAAAAAAAAAAATTCTTTTTAAAGCCAGCTATGGTGGGAGCTAGAGAGATTGCTCAGTGGTTAAGAGCATTGGCTGCTCTTTCAGAAGAACTGGGTTTAGTTCCCAGTGCCACATGAAGACTAACAACTCCAGTTCCAGGGAATCCAACACCCTCTGGTCTCCACATCCAGGCAAAACTTTCATACATGTAAGATAAAAAATAATAAATACAGGGGCTGGAAAGCCGGCTCAGAGGTGAAGACTACTGGCTAGGTTCAACTCCCAGAACCCACATGGCAACTAACAAGCATCTGTAACTCCAGTTCCATGGAATCTGATGCCTTTTTCTGACCCCCACTACCGGCACTGCACGAAGCAGGTGCACTTACGCACATGCAGGCAATACACTCTTACACATAAAAATAGTAAGTCGGGACTGCTGCACTGACATGGTTCCCAGAAGTGAGACTTGGCACCAGGCCACCATGTTATCGCAGGATAGTAATGATGACAATGAAGATGGTTCACTGATGAATAGACCAAAAAATCCAAGATCCGACATGCAGGGGCATCATCTTTCCACCTGTTCTCCCAAGTCGGGCAATTGTGTCTATTTTCGTGAGTTATCGCATTTATTGCCTGTATGGTGACAATTATCCTGCTGTTGTCATGTGACTTTGGGGCAGTAAAGAATGTCACAGGTTGACCTGTGTTGGTGGAACCATATTGACAAAGATGGAACGAGTCACTGGGTATTTGAATCCAGAAAGTCAACTCAAGATATTAAAATTGTTTCAGAGACTGAATCAAGAATCTTTTGGTTAGGACTTATCACCTGTCCAATTCTGTGGTGATATCTGCCTTCAGTGTACTCTTCTTCAAAGTAAAGTGGTTGGGTGTGGTGATCATGGGGTGTGGTGCTACAGTGTGCTAACCTATATGGTTACATCTGGTGTAAAGTGGGCAGCAGGAAGACCTTAACCAGCATGGCTACCTCATATCTTGGAAAGCAGTTTTTAAGACAAAGCACTGGAGAGGATCAGGCTTCCTAAATAAAGACAAAGCTTATGGGTTCTGAAACTCTGGGGAGCAACAGAAGAGACTCTTGACTGGTTTAGAGCTCAATCCATGCTGCAAAGTGGAATACTAGTTTGTTTTTCCACTTAAAAACTTAATTTTAAAAAAGGAAACTGGTTTTCATCTTAAACCATGTGGGGTTAGAAAATATGAAGTCATTAGAAACACTCAGAATTTGTTTTGTGTATGCATTTATGTAGTTTGTAACATCGATATTTCCCAAATTAGCATCCTCATTTCCATATGTAATAGATCTTTTCTGATCCATAGAAGGTAGGAAGAAGTTCTTAATCTGTGGCAAAGCTCAGTGTGTTTACATAGTATTTCTGTACATTGTTTTTTAGGTAAGTTTTGATTCAGTGGTAAGGGTGAAGCATTTTGGTTGATGTATATTAGAAATAATTATTAATTTCAATGTGTTCTTTATGGTAAAATTTCTTATCTTGGACATATACAAGCAAGTAAAAGCCAAATTTGGGTCAGCAGTGTTAACTAGTTTCTAAAACTTTGCTTTTACTTTATCAATTTTAAACAAGTCAATTACTTAGAGGTCAATTAACATAAGTAGAATCTTTGTAGTTATGTGTAACGGATTCCCAGGGATCACTGCTGTTCTATTTATCTTATGGAAAGAATGTCCAGATTTTACTTTGGAATTGCCTGAAATCTCTTCAGTGGTCTTTCGCTAATAAAAGATGACCTTTTACCACCAGAAGAATATTATTATTATTATTTTAAGATAAGAATAATCATTTAAATACTTGTCATAATAAATGCTTATAAAACGTATGAATCTATTTTTTCTTGCTATCATGGGGATATTGTAAATCATACATTTATAATAAGGCTATTTCCTAAGACAAAGCAATGTATGTAACTAGAAACTAAACCGATCTGTAAACTCTTGTAGGTATCTGAATCCATTTGTAGGTACTGTAAATTTTGTTGAAATCTTTTAATTAGATTATGTTGTGAATATATTTATCCATTGTTAAAATATTTTTAAATGTTTTATTTAATTAAGCAAGTGTCTTTATTAGAATGCAAGTTTAGAAGGTGCATTACTTTATATAAAACTGTTGTTTACAAAACCAAAAGAAATACTAAGTCGGGTATGGTGGAGCACACCTTTGATTCCAGAGTTGGGGAGGCAGAGGTATGTGGATCTTTGTGACATCGAGGCCAGCCTGGTCTACATAGTGAGTTCAGGACAGCTGAACAGAAAGACCCTGTCACAAAAGACCAAAACTAAATAATAAATAAATAAAAATATTTTAAATAAATATGTTCTGGGCGAAAGGAAGCAACAGGTATAGAACCCTAATCTGAAGAACATGAGGCCTGAAGTGGGTCAGGAAGTGGGATGGAGACAGGATGGATTCAGGAATGTTTAGAAGGAAGGACAGGAAGGACAGATTGAATGTGGAGGCTGAATTCTGGCCCCACTGTTGGACACTGATGCTGTAGTTTCCTGAGCCAGGGAGCTCTGGGGAAAGCAGACTTGAAGCCAGACGTTTCCTCTTCTGTGGGGCTTTTGGTACAAACTATACAACAATCAGGGTTGGTGCTAGTTCTTAAGAAATTTGTGATTCTGACATCTTTAAAATTCCAGGTGGGGCTTAAAGATTAGCCTTAGGGGGCTAGATAGATGTCTTGGTGGTTAAGAACACCAGCTGCTCGTCCAGAGGACCGGGGTTCAGTTCCCAGCACCCAGACGGCAGCTAACACCCATCTGTAACTCCTGCTCTAGGGGATCCGACGCCCTCTTTTAACTTCCACAGGCTTTGCATGACAGGGTGCACTTACATACATGCAAGCAAAACACTCCTACACATAAAAAGGAAATAAATTAGACCTAAAAGTAACATTATAGCTGGGCAGTGGCTCAGTGGTAGAGCACCATATGAACTATGTACGAAAATATATAGTTAAATATTAGATGTTAAAAAATAACAATATAAACCACAGGAGATGTTTTCTATTTAAAAAAAAAAAAACTCAAGCTAGGTATGATGGGTCAGACCTATAGTTCCAGCATTTAGGAGATTGAGGTAGGAGGATCAGAGGTCAAGGTCAGTCTCGTCTACATTGCAAATTCCAGATCAGCCTGGGCTATGTGTGTACCTATCTCCAAACAGCAGCAACAAGGGGAAAATAAAACCCAGGGGTGAGAAGATCTTTTGAACTATAACACAAAATTGGGGGGGAGGGATCAATTTGATCCTATAAACACCTATTTATTTATTTTTTGCATAGCAATAAATAATGTGTGTGGTGCTAAGTTGGCTCCACAGGGAAAACCAATTGCTCACAAGCCTGAAGACCTAAGTTCAATTCCTGGATCCCATGGTGGAAGAACTGACTCCTCAGAGTTGTCCTCTAACATTCATTCACACACACACCCCTACACAAACACACACTCAGGCATGCACTCACAAATGCAGGCACACTAATAAAATTGCCAGGATGGAGAGATGGCTCAGTGGTTAAGAGCACTGGTTGCTCTTGCAGAGGATCCGGCTTTGATTCCCAGCACCTATATGATGGCTAACAACTGTCCATAACTCCAGTTCCAGGATATCCGACGCCCTCTTCTGACCTCTTCGGGCATTGCAAGATACAGGTGTACTTACACACATGCAGACAATACAATTATACACAAAAAAATGAAAATAAAGTATTTAAAAATAAATAACTAAACAAAATAAAATTGCCTGTCCATTTCCCCCTTTAAAAAGAAAATAATAGGCAAAGTGAAAAGTCAGAACACTAGGTGAAATCAATTTAACAGTTGCTGTTCCTGGTCTACAGTGAGCACCTGTGAGCCAGGAAAAAAGGGCAAAGGTTAAAACAGACACGCAAAAGAAAGCAAAGTGTGTCTTAGACATGAACAGAGGCATACTCCCTCAAAATAAGATCACTGCAAATTAAATGGCCTGGAGACACCATTTCACAGGATTAAGATCAAAACATTTGATAACAGTGTTGATGAACATCCGGAGACCAGCACTATGAAATATTGAACAGTATCTATCAAATTACACACTCTAAGCCAGGCATGATGGCATATGCCTGAGGCAAGAGGATTTCCCATGAGTTCAAGTCAGCTTGTGCTGCTGAGACCTTGTCCCAGAATAAAGAACTTTCTCAAATCCTTTGACCTAAATATTCCCAGTTCCAAATTTTGTTGCTTAGTATCAAACCCAGATCTCTGCCTACTAGACACAGTGCTGTGCCACTAGACTCTGTTCACTGTCCTATTTCCAGGAGTAGGTCCTACATACATGATTATACAAGGTTATCCACTGCAGCAGTTCTAATAAACAAAGGTTGTAGGTGGTTTGGATGAGAATGTCCCCCATAAGCTCAAAGTATTTGCATATTTTGTCCCCAGTTGGTGGCTCTGTTTTGGGAGGTCTTAGAAGGTGTGGCCCTGCTGGAGGAAGCACTTCACTGTGGGTGGATCTGACAGTTCCTAAATCTTGCCAGATTTCCAGTTGTGCTGTGTTTCCTGTGCCTGCTTCAAGACGTGATCACTTGGCTTTCTGCTGTAGCCACCTTTGCAGCCATTACCCCTACAACCGTAAGCTCAAATAAACTTTTTTTTAAAAGTTCCCTTGGTCATGGTATCTTACCACAGCAATACTTTTACTGTAGTGACATAAGTTACTGGACATAAAATGGTGTCTTATGAGACATACGAATAGTTCTTAGGGAACTCCTTTCATATTCGGGAGTATCTGTCAAAATACAGTAAGCCAGGCTGGGGAGATGGCCCACCAGTTAAGCCCACTGGCTGGTCTTAGAGACCAGCACCAACATGATGGCTAACAACCATAACTCCAGTTCCGAAAGATCCAACACCCTCTTTTGGCTTCCTCCAGCATTACAGGTGCATTTACATTGATGCAGGCAAAACACTCATGCACATAAAATAATGATAAAAATATATTTAAAAAACTAAGTTCAGTGGTGCACACCTGTAATCACAGTTCTTGGATGGTTATGACTGGAGGATCTAGAGCTTAAGGCCAATGGATATAGAATGTCCTTGTCTTAAAATAACACAAAGAAGCCAAGAACTGTATGGCAAATTAACTTCTGAAGGAGTATTTCTGAAACTGACTGGGAAGAAAAGCTTAAGGAGGGAGGGGGAGAGAAAACTTTATATTGCATATAATTGAGTTCTTTCAAAATATAACTTAAACATGGGGCCAGAGATGGCTCTGCGGTTAAGGGCACAGGTTGCTCTTCAGAGGACCTGGGTTCAGCTCCCAGCACGCACATGGGGGCTAACAACTGTTCATAACTCTAGTTCCAGGGATCTGACGCCCTCTTCTGACCTCCATGGGCACTTCATGACACGGGTGCACTTATATACATGCAGACAAAACACGCACACATATAAAATTAAAGGAACAAATATTTTCTAAAAATAATCGCACTGGCTCTAAAGTTAGAAGGGAGCCAAGTATTAGCTCCCACGGGCCCCGGAACACGCATCTGCACCTCCACGTCCACTCATGGATATTCTGGTAGTAAAGTGGATGTCTATAAATTCTAACCTTGCAGGTTAGAAAAATGGATTATTGTGCCTAACCTAACTGCAAGGCTCTAGCGTTCTTCACTTATTTGGCTGGCTAAGCTGTGTCCTCTTTTTAAAATAATCTTGGCACTGAAGATATAGTTCAGAGATGGAGCACTTGCCTAGCATGCATGCGGCCCTGGGTTCGAAGCCCGAATTCGTAAATAAAATTCGATTGGATTGGTTGATTTGAGCACTCACTGCTTTACGTACCAAGTCTCATTAGAACTGTCAAGGCAACCCTGAAAAGCTGGGAGTACAAAAAAGACAGAGGCGGCTCAGAGACGTGCGGAATGAGCTCAAGGTCACGGATCCACAAACGCCTGAAAGCCAGGTTCAATCGGGAGCCTCTCCGGGACCTGAAACTACTCTGAGTTCAAAGGACAAAAGCGGGTGCAGCCGCTTGGCGCGCACTTACGCGCGGACACTTCCGGGGGCGGTGCCTGACTCCCGTCCAGCTCGCGAGAGAACGTGTCGCGGCTGTCGATCACCCGGCCAGGCCCCGCCCTTCCTCCACGGAGGCCCCGCCCCCAGCCCTGGCCAGGCGGGAAGCGGACGCGCGCTCGCTCCCGTTCCCCTCCGCCCGGGGCGCGGGGGGGGGGCGGACGGGGGCGCGCGCTCTGGAGCTGCGTGCTCGCGTACGTCGCCGGGCTTCGGCTGCGTCCGTCCCGCCGCCCGCCCGTTGCCGCCGCCGCCACCGCCGCCGCCGCCGCGCTCTCGCTTCGTCGGCCGCCGCCTGAGGGGGGCTGGGGCAAGCCGCTGCCGCCGCCACCGCCGCCGCCGGGATGCCGCGGGTGTATATCGGCCGCCTGAGCTACCAGGCCCGGGAGCGCGATGTGGAGCGCTTCTTTAAGGGCTACGGGAAGATCCTGGAGGTGGATCTGAAGAACGGGTGAGGAGGGCGGAAGAGGGGCCGGCCGGGGGGCGGACTGGATTCCGGCAGTGGCTGGGAGGCCGCGGAAACCCGGGCGGCTGGCTCGCCCCGTGCCAAGCCGCCCGCCGGCCTCCTCCGCTCCGCCATGGTCGCGGCGCCTCGGGGGCGCGGGTAGGCCCGGCTCCCACTGCGCCTGCGCGGGCGGGGGTGGTGGAGGGATAATGGGGACGGTGGCGAGGAGCGAGTGGGACCGGGAGGCGGCGGCCCCGGTGGGGCTGGTGCTGCGGGAGGCCTGGGTTTCCCTTGCTGGGCCCCGGGCCCGCGGCCTGGCTGGTCTCCGGGGACAGACAGGCCTTTCCCGTTCTGAGGCTCCCTGCCGCGGACAGGATTTCCTGCTCAGGGATCAGAGGTTCAGCACGCGCCCTTCCCAGGGCCAGGAGCTCCGGAGGGAGGCCCCAGTCAGGCTTTCCCGTGTGCCACACTTTTTTGGGCGGGAGACTCACTAGTTTGAGTAGTGTAGTGACAGTTTCCACAGTATCGTCTTGCGGCGCGGAAAGCCCTTTCCCGTTTGTCTCTTCTTAGCTCGTTATCTTGAAGAGGCCGTGCAGAGTTTCCATGGCTGTGGTTTCGGTTCTCCAACTTGCCAAAATACGGTTCTGCTGTTGTAGAATTTGTTGGAGGGAGTGGCCCACTCTGGCTAGGGTTTGCGTCGACTGCTTAGTACCTGCTGGTGGAGACACATCTCAAAATTGCCTGCTTACTGCCTCCCCCAGGACGGTCTGTGCTGTTCCTAATCTGCTTTGGCCGAACAGGGCCAGCAGCGGCTACAAGTTTCAAGGGAAACATGTGTTGTTAGAGCAAAGGCTAGGAGCTAAGAAATTCTTAGAGAGGACTCGAAAGGCGTGGATTTTAAAAATTCAAAGGACTAGAGGGAATATTTAGGGCACTAAACCTTGGGTGCTAGAGGAGCCCTTGGCTTTTAAACAGACAACGAAAAACTACTTTGTAGTTGGTCTAGTGTAACTGACACTTGAGAAGTTAAGAAATAACCTAAGAAAATTCATGGCTAACACATTCTCAAATTGTCTGGATTTAAAAGACCATTTCAGGGTTTTTAAAAGGCATGTGCCTTTAATCCCAGCACTCGGAGGCAGGACACTTGGATCTCTGTGAGTTTGAGGCCAGCCTGGTCTACAGAGTGAGTTCCAGGCCAGCTGGGCCTACAGGGGAGACCCTGCCTCAAAAAGACAAAATAAAAAGTTCATTTCAGATTGATCTTAGAAGAATCGTCTTGCTGAGGACAGGACACATGAGTACTGATTTCACATAAAAGGCTTAGGAAATTCCTCATTTTGTTCAGTGCACATTCAGTTCTTAAGGAGTATATTAGGTGAGGGTATTGCTAATTATGACGCCATACATGTGCGAGTTTAAACTCTGTTTTGTCTCGTTTTTTTTTAGAGCCCAAGTTGACAAACTTTTGTTGGGAAAGTGTAGGTTGTTATTATTTGTTTTTATATGTATGAGTGTTTTGCCTGCATGTATGTAAGTGTACTACACGTGTTGTGCCCATCAAGGCAAGAAGAGGGCATCAGTTCCCCTGGAACTGGAGTTAACAGTTGTTAGCTACCATGTGGGTGATTGGAACTGAACCTGGATTCTCTGCAAGAGTAGCCAGTGCTCTTAACCAATGAGCTATTTCTCCAGTTCCCAAAACATAGTTTTGAAGCCAGATAGGCCTGATTCAAATCCTGGCTCTTCTGCTTAAGTATCTTGAAGCAAGTTTCTTAGTTTCTGTGAGCATATTTTCTCATTCTCATGGGAAAGGAAGATCAGATGGAGTAAATGTAAAGCATTTGCCATAGTAAGATCTGTTTCCTGGGGGTGTGTGTGATAGTTGGAAAAGATGTTAGAGGAAACTGTCAAATAAGTCAGACTTATTGATTGATATCCACCAACAAGGTGCCCAGTGATCTGCAGCATTGAGGAAGGACACAGAGGGGTTCTGCTCATGAGTGAGCTTGATTTAGGATGGACACTTGGAATCAGAGAATGCTTGCTCCCACTTTAAACCCACACACGGTAAAATTTGGGGTACTTTGCTTGAATAGATTGCTTAAGACAAACGTAGAGTGCTTTGACTAGGGCTTGAAATAAAGAAAGACAGGTGTCCAGAAATGTGTTATGTTGTAATGGTGGAGGTGATCTGATAAGGACCAATTGTAAGAAATAATTAATTGAACTTGGATTTAAACCTTATGAAGAAGCTAGAAATTTAATAGTAACCCAAAAACGATATTTTTAGACTAAAAATTCAAAGTCATGAGTAGGAATTCAAAGTCTCTGAGGGAAGACCAGAACAGCTCTGGAGATGCTGAGAAGGAGAGACACTTTCAGGACCTCTTTCAGGAGCTCTCATTGTTATTCTGCTAAACCATGGTATGCATGAAATCCAGCATTGTAGGTCAAGGTTGAAATGAGGAATGGGAAGTCATTTCAGAGATTCAAAGACATGTGTGAGAGTCATCAAATGTCACACAGTATGACCTCCTAGCATCATTCAGGAATCATTACAGAGGAAAATGACTTCTAGGAAGAGAGTTAATGGTAGACATGTGGAGGCAGAAATAACCTGAACTGTGTGACAGAAATGTTGGAGGCTGAAAGGGAGGATGAAGAAGGGCTCATACTGGCTGTGTGTAAGGTTACAGTTTCAAACCTGAGAGAATGGTAGCGAACTTACAGGGAAGCATCTCTGAACACTATGGATTGTGATCATTATTAATTAAACCACTGAAGCAGATTTTGGGTTGATACGGCTTTAAAGTATTGATGGAGAGTTCAAATTTGTTTAAGTGGGGTATCTTAGTAGATGTTTACAGATGGGTCATGGGTATTAGAACTCCATTAAAGTGTGACATATTTGTCTAGTAGGGAATTGGCCAAATTCCTTTTGGTGACCAGAAGGCTTTTGTGGCCCCTCTTGGGATCTAGGGAAGAGGTTTGTTTGTGTAGTTCCTGCCTGCCATTTTATTATGCCAGGCAACTAATCGAAGTTTCCTCTGCTTTGGAAAGCTTCTAGACAGATGAGTCTAGAGACCACAAACATGTTGTATATCTCCCTGGGGCCACATTGACCATTCTAGATTCCACTGGAGTCTCATAATTACTACCAGTGGCACAGTCACAATTATTGAGCCACTATAAGCAACAAGCCCGGGCCTGAGGGAGTTTTGGGAGTTTGACAAGGAAGCAGCACTGTTAACACCTGTTTCTGGCCTTTCGGCTCTGTGGTAGCTTTGGCTGGCTGTAATGTGGAGTACATAGATTTTTTTTTTTTTTTTTTAAAGTACAAAAGTTTCTCTTTTGCCACAAATCTTGTGGTTTCAGTCATAGATCTTTTAACTTTTCCATGTTTTAGTGAATAAAACTTAGTGTATCTTAAGATGATTTTACCTGCTTAGTCGCTAGAAGAGTAAGTTCCCAAATACTTTTTTTTTTGTAGTTGACTAAAATAATGAATTAAAACACTGCAGGAAAACTGAACTATAAATTTCAGAGCATGTATTCATGTTACGGTAGATGGCCAGAATTCCAAAATAAAATTTAAATTGGGTTTGTTTTTGTTTTTTAATCTTTCAGGTATTACAAGGCAATTTTTGGTTTTACCTTTGTTCAAAATTAAGGTATTATTAGCCAGGTGTGGTGGTACATGCTTTTAATTCAAGTATTCAGAAGGCAGAGGCAGGCAGATCTCAGTGATTAAGGCCAGCCTGGTCTACATAGTGAGTTCCAAGCTAGTTGGTGCTACAGGAGACCCTATCTTTAAAATAAATATTTTTTTTAATTAAGAATTATGCCCCTTGATTTTGTTCCTTTGGTTGGTTTAATGCTTTTTCGTAAAAAAAATTTTTTTTAATGTGTATGGGTGCAATGCCTACATGTGTGTAAGTACACCTATGTTGTGCCTTGGAGAACAGAGAGGACATTGAATCCCCTGGCACAGGAGTTACTGATAGTTTTTAGACGCCATATGGGTGCTGGGATTTGAACCCAGGTCTTCTGCAAGAAGAGCTAGTGCTGAGTCATCTCTCCAGCCCTAGTTTAAAACTCTTTCAGTGAGTTTGACCATCCAGGTCGGGCATCTTTGGACCTCATATGCTGAAAAGAATCCCTGCCAGCTGCCAGAACTTACTGGGAATTTTTTTCCATAGACTGAAGCCTTGTCAGGAATTTCCTCTTTTCCTCTTTCCTTTAAAGGGAGAGTAAAGGAGGTCTAGGTAATCTAATGTTCGGGGTGATGGGTTTCTGGATAGTTGAACCACTGCCAAGTGGCAGGTAAATGCCTTGTTAGTTCTTATGATAATGATACAAGTGCACACTTTCCCTTAACAAAGCCTGCCACCATTTTGTTCATAGACCATCTACCAACCTTACAAATAATGCCCATTTGGATCTGCACCTACCAAGTATTTGAGTCTGTTAGGAAGAGTAGAGCATTTGGTCCTTCGTTCTGATTATCTGGCAAAAGAATTGTTGTGTTAAGGGAGTGTGTGGTCAGCTTTATACCTTGTTAAAATTTAAAACCCCATTCTTTCTTTTTTCGTCTTTTTTGGGACAGGGTAGCCCCAGCTGACCTGAAGACCTGGAACTCACAGAGATCTGTCCGTCACTAGTGCTGGGGTCAAAGGCGTGCACCATTACGCCTAGCTTGAAACCCATTCTTTATTCATATTTCCCATTATAACAGTTTCATGTGTTTGGCTTTTTTTTAATGTAGAGAGGCAAAAATCATCCAGAGGTGACACTGTATTTTGGGGATATCATTTGACCTTTCTTCACATCTACTTTCACACATGCAGGCACACTTTTTTATAAGAAGTTTCTCCTCCTCCTCCTCTTTTTATTTTATTTATTTAGCCAACCTGGGGTCATTTTGTGACCTGCCTATTTGCTTAACAGCTTGGTCTTTTTCCTTTGTAAATGTTCTCCAACCCCAACAACCTTCCTTTTGGGTGTTGTTTTGTTGTGTTGTGCTAGGAATCTGACCCAAGGTGCCATGCATGGTAGGCAAGCTGTGTACCATTGAGCCACACCTACAGCCCCTGCCATCTGCTTTTATAACAACTATATAAGATTGCACGTATAAATGCTGTTTAATGTATTCAGTTAAAGCCATACTGCAGGAAGCTTAGGTCATTTTGATTTTCACTATCAAGCATATGTAATACCAGTAAATACCTTTTATTTAAATCTTTTTGCACATTTCTTCTCCACTTACAGAACTTTAGGTGTCAGAACATATGTACATTTTTATGTCTCCTTGTAACTCTTGGTTTCCAGGCAAATAGTATTTTTGATCTGTCATGTTTAAAAACTCTTTATATTTTTGAATTTTCAAATAAACTTTATTATAATTTTATATACAGTTTATTACATTTCCTAGTACTGTGATTTTTTTTTTCCCTAGTTAAAACCATAGATGAGGAAATTACCTGACCTTTAAGACTTTTCCATTTTGCCTATCAAAGAATAACTTTTTGACTGTTTAGAACACATATAGCTTCATTGTAGATAATTTAGACAGTGTAAAAAACGTAAAGCAGCCAAAATGGTCTAAAAAAATATCTTGGGGCTAGAGACAGACTCAGTAGTTAAGAGTATCAGCTACTCTTGCAGAAGACCCGGGTTCAAGTCCTGGCATCCACATGGCAGCTAACAGCCACCCATATCTCCAGTTCCAGGGGAATCCGATGCCCTCTGACTCTGAAGGCATTGCATGAGACAGGTGCACTTGCACACATGCAAGCAATACTTACTCATACAGATAAAATAATAAATACAAGATTTTCCAAGTCAACTGGGCTACATAGTTAGACCTTGTCTCATGTAACTCAGATGGCCTCAAACTTACTCTGTAGCTAAGGATGGCCCTGAGCTTCTGAGCCTCCTATTTCTACTTCCCAAACGCTGGGATTCCAGATGTGCACCATCTCACCCAGTTTATGTGGTGCTGGGGATGAGTCTAGAGTTTCATGCATCCTAGGCAAACACTGCACTGTGTCCTCAAGCCCTTATATTCCACATTTTCTACCTTGTTTATCTCATGTAATTTTTTTTGTTTTATTAAAATCTTCCTTATTGGCTGCCTAAAAGTCATTGTATAGCTCAATTATGCTTTACTGAACCATTCCTCCTACAGTGCCCCTTCATTCTGGCTAGTATAAATAGCCCTGTGTTGGATAGCATGTACATAAAAACTTTTCACTTTTAGCCAGGCATGGTGTTACATACCTTGAACCCAAGCACTTGGGAGGTAGAAGCAGGTGGTTCTTTGAGATCAAGGCCAGCCTGGTCTACATAATGAGTTCCAGGTGAGCTGGAACTACAAGGAGACCCTGTCTCAAAGCAACAACAGGAAAAAACTTACATTTTTTTTTAATGTCTTAGTTACATTTCATGAAGTAAAATTCATTAGTCACAGCAGAAATGAACATATTCAAGACTGTTAATGTAACCCTGAAACCCCAGAAGAAGCATAGCAATTATAAGAACACCGACAGTGTCCCAAGAATGTACACAACATGGCTTCCTCACTGGCATTGAGCCTTGGTATTGTTTAGCATCATTGCTATTTGGAACTGTGCATGTTGACATGCACTTATAGTCCCCGCTACTCATAAGGATCACCTGAGTCCAGAGATTGAAGGTCATTTTGAGCAATGTAGTGAGATCTTATCTCAAAAGGCAAAAAAAAACCCTTTCTCAAAAAAAAAACCAACAACCCAGACTCAGCCAGATATGATGGCATAGGCCTGAAATCCCAGCACTTGGGAGATGGAGACAGGAGGATCAGTTTAGAGTCAGCCTTGGCTACTGGAGGACCTTTCAGACCAGTCCAAAAAAGACCCTGAACAAGTCGTGTTTATCGTTGTATTTGAAGTAGAATAGAAATACTAGCAAATGTGACCAGTTCTATTAGCTATGGTACCTTTTCTCCCCAAGACATGAGAAATGTAAATTTTTCTGTCATTCTAAGAAATCAGTACCAAGAAACAAGGCTATATTTGAAACTGTGACTAAATATTCCTAACATAAATTGCCCTGGCTCAAGTCTTCTCCTTTTTAGTGCCAGGTCTCTGGTTAGTCCATGGTCTGAATAAACCTCACATGTCCAGACTTTTGAACCTCCATTCTTCCATTTACTGTTGTGTTCTTCCTTTCCTCAGTGAGATGATTACATGAATAAATGCTGTGAGGTATCTGTCCCCTAAAACACCAAATGTAGACCAGATAATTATATTTGGTTCTGGGTATCTCCAAGTAGCCTGAACAGAAAATTGTCTTTTGTTCTTCTCAGAAGAATGGTGCCCTATACAGCTGAGAGGATACTCTTGGGGGAGGTGTTTATAAATTTGTGAACTAACACTGAAATCTAGGACTGTAGAAAATATTTACAGCTTGCATTTGCATGTGTACAGAGGTCAAAGGACAACTCTCAGGAGTTGGTTTTCTCCTGCCACATGGGTCCTGGGAATTGAACTCTGGTGGTTATCAGGCTTGGGGACAGAACCCTTTACCCATTAAGCTATCTGTATAGTTTCTTTTTCAACTGACTGTATCAAAACACTTTCTAAACAACTGTTGTCCATAGTTTGTGTTACCAGGGAAATTATGTGTAAGTGACAAACCAAGATTAGAGAATAAAGGTTTGACAGTTCTGAAAACTAAAGATGGTTTTTATTCATATGCTAGCCATGGTAGTGGTGGTGGCAGTCAGGCTTCGGTGGTTCCTTTCCTGCTTCCAAAGTGCAAGGGCAGTTTAGATTCCTTGTTCAGCCTGTAGTCTCTGCAAAGGCTTCCAGTAAGCTGACACGTTACCCCCCAAAATGACACAAGTGGTGCTTTTTATACTGCTGGCCTTGGTGGCCAGATGGAGAGTGTCATCTTAAAGTTGTCGTCTTTAACGAGACTGAAGAAAAGAGACACACTGCTACCCTGGGGCAGTTAGGGATGTAAACAGCTAAGACGGTCCCAGAGGCGTAACCTCCACGAAGCTTGAACACCTGGCACCTGCTGTAGAGTGTGTACTGGCTATGTGTCTTTCAGTGAGTTGGCATAGTGGATGTGGTAATGTTGTTTATACCCCAGGGATGTTTGTACCTACTTTCTGGGTAGTCCTATTTTGTAGGGTAGGAATTTGGTGGCAGCCTGGTAAAAGTAAACCTGCTTGGCAATTTAGCTCCTTAATAGTACTGGGTATCCAGGATCTTGGATCCTGGAGGCATACCACTAACCTGCTGAGTTTTATGTATCACTGTACTGCCTGCATGTGTATAAGTGCACCCTTGTTGTAGAATACCCATGGAGGTCAGAAGAGGGCATTGGATTCCCCTGGAACTGTGGTTAGGGACAATTGTTAGCTCCCATGTGGGTGCTGGAAATGGAATCCAGGTTCTCTGCAAGAGCAGACAATGCCTCTTAACCTGTGAGCCATCTCTCCAGCACCCTGAATTTATTTTTTTCAAAATAGTTTTGAGTGACAGAAACAAGTTGACAAATAGGCTCATAGAAGAGTTATAAAGTAAAAATCTCCTTATTCTGGGAGACTTTATTGTTTAGTTTTTACAATAATGATTATTTCTATTTTTTTCACTCCAGTATGTCAGTATTCCTTTGGAGGTGGGTTTGGGCTTAAGACTCTGAGCTTGGGTTGGGGATTTAGTTTAGTAATAGAGTGCTTGCCTAGCAAGGCTCTGAGTTTGTTTGTTTGTTTTTTTTTAAATCAATAAATAGTTTCCTTTATGTGTTAGTGATTTTTCATTGCTATGACTAAATACCTGAGCAAATGAAGAAAGACATAGGACTTACCATTTTAGATGTTTTGATACGTGGTCAGCTCTTTCCTGGGCTGTGGGCCTCTGTTAAGACAGAATATCAGGGCAACTGGAACATTTGATGGAAGAAGCTGCCTACCATGTGACTGTTGAAAAACAGAGAAACAAGAAAGGGCTTGGGACAAGTTAAATTCCCCCAAATATATCCACATGGCCTCCGGCTAGGCTATACCTCCAAAATTTCCCAGTAAGCCTATCAGATTATGAGTTCATCAGTGGATTGATCCATTGATATGGCCAGAGCCCTCATGACAGATCACCTCTTGATTAGATGTAGGGGCCAAGCCATTAGTGCATGTTTGTATTTTCATTGCTGGGATATATAGATCTCTTGAACTGTTAAAAGTTGTGATAGTTGTTTTTGTTTCACTAGTAGCATAGTATAAAATAAGCAATTCACAACTTAATAGTATTCACATACTTAAGTTACAGAATTGTTTGGCATTTCCTTGCTGTTTACTATCTCCTGAGCAGTGGTCAGGCACATGGGCATTTGTCTTGCATGTCTGTGTTCTTAGAGCTTGTGTGTTTTAAGCTCAAGTGTTAAGGATTGCTGCTTTCTATTGTAGTCTAGGAGGTGGCGGAACCTGATGGAATATAGGCTTTAGATTAGGGTCTGGGTTTGGAGGATCCCAGTGTTGAGTAGCCTTGACAAATGGTTCAGCAGCTCCAAGTCTCAGTTTATTTAGGAGATAGCAATAAACCTCAGTCGGGGAAACTGAATGATGACAGTGTGTGCTTTAGTATAATGAAGGAAAGAATCCTAGTGGAACAGAGTAAGTGTGTTGATGGTAGCTTGGAATTAATCAAAATTAAATCAGATCTTAGATGTGTATTATCTGTTGCTGCTTCATATTTGGAAGTCTGTAAACCTAGTGCTATTTGACTTCTGACCCTTTTTTTTTTCTCCCACCATTCATGCTTAAATACAAAGAATTTGGTCCCAGTCACCATTCCTTGCAAGACTAGTGAAATGTGTCCAAGTATTATCATTGGTGATCATTCACATCACCATAATGAGGTCCAAGTATCTTTATCCTCATCTAATTTTTGCTGAGTCTTAGAAACAAAGACAGACTGCAGGGGTTGATGCGGGACCTCCAGAATGGGGATTGCACAGAATAATCTTATTTTTCCTCTATTCTTCTAGTCTGTTATGTTCTGAACCCACACATGTTTTCGGAAGGACCAGATGGCTGACACTGGCTAATGGGAACCAAAAGACAAGAGTGAAAGTAACCTGGTTGTCTCATATCCCCAGCTTAGAGGTGCCTCACCCTGTCCCAAGACCAGTTTCTTTTTTCTCTGGAGACATCACCCTGCTGTATCAAAAAAACTGCTACAACCTGGCTTGTCTGAGGTTAGATTATCATTAAGTCAAGCAGCAGTGTTTATGAAATAAAAAAGTATATTCAGGACTGTGGGGGAGAAGAAGCCACCTGCCTTTCAAAGGTGTCAGGACCTTGCGGTTTATAGCTGGAATTCAAGTGTCCTGGGCATGGGTTCAAATCTAGATCCACCACTTATGAGCTCCTTGATAGTAAACAAGTTGTTTAGCCTCTCCAAGCCTGTTTTCTCATTGTGAGTGGAAATAATAATTCACTTTTCACATTTATTAGGAGGAGCTAGTGAAATATTATATAGATGATAATGACTTTTTTTTTTTTTTTTTTGCTATGTGCTGAGCACTGCGCTAAATATCCAACAGATGCTAGCTTTGTTATGTGAAAGCCCTCATAATCAGATAGAAGGTGAGCACAAACAGAAAGGAACAGGCTTGAAAAGAAAAATGAATTGCCATGTGAAACATAAAATTGAATAGAATGCTAGAGAAGAGCTGAATGTGAGCATAGGATGGTTCTGGGGCTTTGTGAAAGAGATGTTTCTCAGCCATAGCAAGAGGGTTGAAATGCTTCAGCTTGAGCAGTTAAGGTGTTCTGAGTTTAGAGTGACATAAACAAAGATATTTAGGAGCTATAGACTTGTCAGCCAGAGTAATCTAGAGCTGGCGTTCCCCACTACAATGTAAAAAGACAGGTTGACTAAGTTAAAATAGTCTAGAATGTGATCAGAAGGTAGAGAGTCCCAAAGGCCCAGAGAAATGAGAAAACTAGAGAACTTGGCTATAGATGCAGTGGGTAACCAGAGGGGAGTAGTCAGAAATGATTCAAGGTTGTTGGGAGTAAATTAGGTGATCAGGGCTTCTGGAAGAGAGAAATCATGAGGTAGGTTTTCTTCTTTGAAGGTGGGGAAAGATCAAGTGCAGACTGAGCTGTGGCCAACCGTTTGCAGACCAGGAATCCACACTAGCTCTAATCAGAGAGCTCTTGGTGTGCGGGAACTGCCAGTTTGCCGACGTGAAAAGAGCCCCAGGCTGGGTAATGGTGAGCCCTGAAGTCGCACCCCAGCTCTGCCACTGAGTGAGCACGGGTAAGTCATCCACCTTCTCCGGGTGGCCTTGATGGCCCTCCCTTCTCTGAGACTAAAGAAAGGGAGGCCAGAAAGCCCAGAGCAGCCTCCTTCCTGTCTCAGAATAGGACAAGTCTCAGGAACCTACTCACAGAGTAGTAGCTTGCCGCTGTGGGTGGTAAATGCCCCTTGGTCACTGTGCAAGTCAGGTGACACCACGGTCACTGGTGCCAAGGAGTAAATGTGATGCTGTTTAATGCACTGTGAGGGCCTGGCTGCTGGTGCCCTGGGATGCTGCAGACCTCTGGAGTCAGGGCATTTGCACTGTTCTCATTCACAAACTTCTCTCAGAGTTGGCCTCACCTGAGCACTGGAGTTGGCTGTAGAACTGTCTTTGTTCTACAAATATTCGTGCAGTTTATGCAGCCAGCAAGAATTACTGTTACTGCCTGTCAATGTGTCCTTTTTCACCTCTTAAGACCCAAGTTGGCTGAAGCCTAGGACCAACAGTGAGTGCTTTGAAAGAAAGCTGTTTGATTCCTATTCACTGAATGCCATTTCTTTCAGGGCAGATTTAAGGGCTCTGCCCTTAAAATACAGTGCTCCTGGCTCTAGATTGAGGGTTGAAGCCACCCCGTGGGTTAACTTCAACAGATGAAAATTTTTCCTTGGCTACAGCAACATCCCTAATCCTGACCAGCCATGGAGAGGTTCGGTTCTTACCAGGAAAATGAGTGAATGTGGGAATGGCTCACCACATTGGGAAAGCAAAACTCACATCCTGCTGATGGTTGGCTGAGGACTGTCATGTCCACATACAAAGAAAAGCATGTGGCACAGTTTTAGGACAAAGGTGAGCAGAGATCCACTGTGGAAAGGGGCACATTTTCCTATTGAGAGAACGTCCGAGGCATGCCCCTCGGTAAGCAGTGTTGGTGGGTGACTGCAGTCACGCATGGAGGCTTGCTTTCCCTGCTCCTCGTATCCACTCCCGGGTAGGCTCAGGTTCAAGGACCCCTAGTCATACCTGCTCAATCATCTGCTGAGCAGCCCATCTCCAGAGCCAGCCATGCCCATCGCTTCTCCCCTCGGCCTGTTCTCCAGTCTCCCCGATGAGAGGATGTTTGGAAGACGGAGTCAATTCTAAACCATCCTGGAGAGGGTGAGATAAACTTAATCCTCTTCAGTGGGACATAGAGGAAAGGACAAGCCTGGTGGTGTTTGGGACCTTTGGTATGTGTGGGTACTAGGATCAGAGAAAGCCTGTGGCAGCAATATGAGCTTGGATGATAATAACTCCTGTAAGAAATGTGATTAACATTTCTAAAATTGAAGTCTTGGGGTACCTTGGTTTGGAAACATGCCATTCCAGTTGTATTTTCTTAATTTGACTGATCACCTAAGCGGTACATCATCTGTTGCATGGGGAAGACCAGAGCATTGCACAAGGATCAGAGCAGCCACGGGTGCAACGTGGTTTTGCTTTGTGGTGACCGGGTACCTGTCCAGCCCTGGTGAGAGGCGTGAGCCTCAACTGTTTTCAGATACAGTGACTGCAGCTCTCCTCTTACCCCTGGTTCTTTTGTCAGGTATTTGTAAGGACAGACCAGGACCAGAGGCACTTTGGGAAGGGACAGTAGTAGAGAAACCTTGAAGAAGGGAGGGTTTTTGTTTGACTCAAGCGTCATCTTTTCAGCACTTTCACACAGCACACAGAGAAAGCACGAGCAACTTCCACTCCAGAGGAGAGTAAGGCGTGTTTTTATCAGTCCCTGAAAGGCAGGGACTGTACCTTTAAGTTACAGTCCTTTCTAGTCCCTCATGGCCTTTATTTTCATACTCAGAGTTAAAAAAAAAAATATTCCTATTAATAGAACGGAAGAGAAGGACGTTTGCAGTTAGAATTGGAAATTTATCTGTTCAGGTTGTGTTTTGTGAGGCTTACCCACAGGTCCCACCAGGGAATGTTTATAACCTCTGATAAAGTCACACATGTATACATATGAAAATGTTCATACCATATATACATGTATATATCTTTTATCCTTCCCTTTGACAGAAGATTCCAAAAAAGTCATTTTTTAAGAAAGCCAGTTTCATGTTACTTGCTGCAAAGCACAAAGAGGGTGTCTGTGTAATTTTTTAAATACATGTATTAAAGAGGAGGAGGAAGAAACTCAGGCTAATTTTAAACATTTTCTGATGTTAGTTAACCAGGAGGATACTTTTTTACTTTTTGAAGATACTAAAATTTAGCTCAAGGACTGTTTGTTATATTTAAAATTAGTTGAGACCCATAGTGTTAAAAGATGTCAGACACCGATAATTAAAGTTTTCCCTGACCTCTTTTTGCTCTGTATACCCTGGTGCTACTTCCTCTCTCAGCCCAGACTTGCCCAGTTTTAAATTTTAAATCACCCATCCTTAAGCCAAAGGATTATGAATCTTAACATTTATCTGTCCTACTTTCAGTGTTAGGAGAAACCGTAGATATATGTAATATACACTCTTATTACACAATTAAACCCAGAGAATGAAAATAACTTAAACTATTGACAGCTAGTTTCTAATAGATTCAGACCACAGCCCAGGTCAGTGCTTGCCAGTCCATTCTTAGTAGATGTGAGTTAGAGCTCTGCTGTCAGACTTCAGACTGTGATAGCAGCCTTGCTGAATTTTGCTCCAATTTTTATGCCTCAGTTTCTCATCTGTGAAACAGAGTCATTAGTTCCTGGCTCTTGGATGCCAGGAATTTTAAATATGGTCATATTGTTTAGAATAAGAGGCTGCTTATATTAGGTGACTTTTTATTGTTATCCAGGCTGCTGCTTGTGTGGGTCTCAGTCACTGCACTTGTCTCAAGAAGAGCAGTTTGGTAGAAGCTGCCACACATTGCCTTGGGGTTTGTTTCATTCTTAGCACAGGAGTCCCTCTCATGTGTTTTCTCTGTACTGGCTTCTTTGTTGTTACTGTTCCCCACCCAGCATGCCAGGCTGAGAGAGTAAGAAGTGCCTAATTTGATCTTTGGCCTTTGACATTAAAATGGCCCAAATAAATTTTGTGGCATCTCAAAGAGAAGTCCCCAAGTTTTCCTGTGAGATAAATTAGACCTTATTCTTTAAGTAAATAATAACTACCCCCACCCAAATATAGCTACTAAGTGACTCCTTTAGGAAGCAAATGTTAAGAAAGATGCCAGGGACCATTTTCCTTTAACATCACAAATTGTCCCTAAACTCAGGCAAAGATTTTATTGGTGGGGTGTGTCTTAATTCACCCTTAGCTTTTAGAGAGATTGGTCTGTCTGAGCATTGATTTCTGTGTTTAAATGACTGTGCCTCCCCTGAACAGACTGCCATTGCTCTCACTGAAGGCCCAGTGAGCCCTGCACAGAAGCCATGGAGTAGAATGGTCTCTGAGTCTGAGATGCATCCCACAGCAGCTGGGCTTCCTGTCTCCATTGCCCTTCAGAGCTTAGAGTCTTACATCCTGTAATTTGAAGTTACAAACCTTTTAATGCTTTAGAAGAAAGCAGTTTCAATTGTCCTGTAATTGATTTGTTTAATCCTCAGGAGTCGGTATGATTGTGACCTCACACTAAGTCAGTTCTGGTCATTGAGGGGTACCAAGCCAGTGGGTACCACTTAGGGAGGGAAAGTCATCTCATCGTGCTCACAGCAAGTGTTCTCACCCGTCCTTCTACTTGGCGTCTGGCTTCCTTCAATGATGCCGTGGCAGAGCAGACCTGGGACTGATCTGGACAGTTAAGAAAGGACAGCACTTGGCTCCTTTTGGTATGTTATGATCTAGCTAAGTAGATCATAAACCAAGCCAAAGTAAAGTAGTTAGTGTTGGGTTTCTTGTTTTTGTTTTAAATCTGCTTTAAAAATGTTTTGCTCTGGAAATAGAAATGTTTTGTACCTCCCTGATGACCCATTTATTTTACCTAGGAAAGGCAAAGACCACTACAATATGCTATGGATTACAGATTTTTAGTGCTGTGAAGCAACTTTGAGCGTAGTGAGGGATTAGTAAGGTGTTGCTGCAGCAGTGTGCTCGCTAAGCTTACTCTTACCAAGCTGCTCCATCCCAGCTTGTGAAAGCATGAAGCTTGTTGTAGAGCTATCACAGTCCCTATATTGGACCAGGTAGCTTATTATTTGTTCTGACAAACATTTTCTGTTAGGTAACTGGGTATGTCCATTTTGTTTTTGTTTTTAATGAAGTTGAGAGTCAGTGACTATTAAAGTTTGAATGCCACTCAAACATTTCAGCCTAAAAAACCCTCTAAAAGGGCTCACTGACCATCAGTCTAGCCTACTTAGTGAGTTCTAGGCAGTGAGAGACCCTGTCTAAAAAACACAGAGTGGAACAAGAAGATGGTTCAGTGGGTAAAGGTACTTGTTGCCAAGCCTGACACTCTGAGTTTAATCCCTGGGACCCACGTGGTAAAGGAAAAGAACCAACTCCCACAAGTTGTCATCTGATCTCCACACCACCATGGCATGTGCACATGTATGTGTGCACACAGCATATAATAAATAAGTGTTTTATATTTAAATGTAAACATTAAAGTTGGGGGATAGTGATTCACGCCTTTAATCCCATCACTCAGGAGGCAGAGGCAAGCAGATGTTTGTGAGTTCAGGGTCAGCCTGTTCTCCACTCCAAATTCCATGCTAGCCAAGGCTACTTAGTGAGACCCTGTATCAAACAAAACAGCTCTCCAAAATTTGACCATTGTCACTTTGAGAGACTTTAGAAAACTCCTAAGTAAAGGCGAATTTCTACAATTCTAAGTCTTTCACTTGACATATTACTGAGTAGTAAGGCATTATAAGCTTAAGAAACTAGGTTAGGCATGATGGTGTACACCTGTAATCCCAACACTCTTAAGAGTTCAAGGCCAACCAGAGACCCTATCTCCCCCTACCCCTAACAAAATCCTGAGTTGTTAACTTGTCCATGGCAATCTGATTGAGGCCTCTGGCAACTGTTGTAGCCTAGGTCAGTGTGTTTAAGTTAAGTGCAGAGGAACAGTGTCTGCCTGTGTGCATGGGCTTGTTTAGAGGCTAAAGAACTGGCTTATAGCATTCCTTTGTGATTAGCAGGATCAGAAAGATGGTATATGGCCAGGTATGGTGGCATATGCCCTTAATCTCAGCAGAGGCAGGTGGAGTTTGAGGCCAGCTTGGTCTACATAGCGAGTTCCAGGCTAGCCAGGGCTACATAGTGAGACCCTGTCTAAGAAAACCAAAACAAAAGACAGAAGATTTTGGTTTTAAGTACAGACAGTGGTCACAAAGCAGGCCTTTCATAGATATATGTGTTAGACCAATCCAAATCTTCACAGGGTGTTGGTTTAACCTTGCTGATAAGTTACAAATTCTGTGCTTTGCTTTACAAACTGTATTCTATAGCAGCGCTAATAGGATTTGGGGGAGGGTTTCCCCCACACGAATAAAACCACCATATCTCTTTGCTTGGAAATAATAGCAATACATTGTAAAAAAGCTTGTATATTTTGTAGGTAGGCCATTCTAGCCTATCCAAAACATCACAGAAATGATCAGCTCCAGATTCTGTTTATTCACCAATAATTTCTAGAACAGTTCATTCATTTGTGACTAATTTGTTCAGGGAGAACAGGAAATTTTTTTAAGTCTTTAACAAAGGAGATTTAAGATACTGTGATTTTTTACCTACTCTTACTTTAAATATGATTTAACTGTTAATACACAAATGCCTAAATGTAGGGCCCAGTTGTACTCTAAGATATTACTTGTAAAGTTCCAAAGGGAGGGGTTTTATTTGCTGTTTTGAAACAGCAAGTATTCAGTCTTGTGGAGTCAAGAGTTTGATTCTTTAAACCAAGCATCCCTTGGAAGTTTTTGCTGCTGTCTTCAGCTACTTGAAAGACTAAAGAGATGTTCTCTCTCTGTCCAGACAGCCTCCTTCTAGACTTTAAGAAGCCTTCCTACCTCTTGCAGTTGCCTGCTGGAACAAAGCAAAGTGGTCTCAGCTACAAAGAGAGAGTTGGCCCTAGTGTGCAGCCCCCAGCCTGTGCTAAGCATGAACTTCGTTGATTTCTCTGGAATGGGAGTGAAACTGAATATCAGATGGTGCCAACCCAATTTTGTTTGTTCTCTTGTAGGTATGGTTTTGTGGAGTTTGATGATCTGCGAGATGCAGATGATGCTGTTTATGAACTGAATGGCAAAGATCTTTGTGGTGAACGAGTAATTGTTGAGCATGCCCGAGGCCCACGTCGAGACGGCAGTTACGGTTCTGGACGCAGTAAGCATTTGAAGGGCATATTTGTTATCACTGACATGCCTTTGTATGAAATGCTAATTTTAAAGTAATTAATGAATGTTCTTTTTAAAGGTCCTGATACTTAATCATTTTTTTGTTTGGTATCTTAAAATATAGAATTTCAAATAAACATTTTTGGTAATATTTAATCTTAATTACTTGACTCTTTTTAAATACCTTATAAATGTTTAGTGTGTTTGTGTTTTGTTTTTTTCTCTCTGTAATGCAATTGCTTGACAAAGATTTATAAAGACCCTAGTGCTTTAATTAATATCCCTTTGGTCAGGTGTGGTGGTATATGCCTTTAATCCCAGCACTCAGGAGGCAGAGGGAGGCAGGTCTCTGAGTTCAAGACTAGCCTGGTCTACATAGTGAATTCCAGACCAAAATCCCTTTGAGGCTACAAAGACTGCCTGTTCCATTTGCTGACGGTGGGTTACCTTTCCATGCCTGCCTGCCTGGCTCTTTGATGGCCCTTAGCTGATCAAAAGTGGAAAGTCGTGTGATGACCACAACAGTTCCCCATTAGATGTGGGTGGTAAGTGAGGGTTAGGATTAGACACAGCTGGAATTAGGCTGTAGTAGGTGCCTGAAAACCTTTTTCTATGCAAAATAGTCACAAAAACTGTAGTCACTGTGAGTAATAACAGTAACTGATTTAGTGATTTGCTTATTTCTGAATTGTTAAGTTGTTGATAATTCTTAATGTATGCATATTAATTTTAAATATGAGAATTAATGAGTGAACATATTATATTGTGCAACTTGGTAGATTAAGTTTTTTATGTTTAGAATTCAAAGTGGAATCAGAGTTAAAATATACATGCTATCTTTGGAGGGCAAGACTGAATCATGTATTATAAAGGAGTAAGTACTGTGTCATCTTCTCCTTCTTTACATTGAAGTAATCTTGTCTATTTGAACCTCTTAAGGTGGATATGGTTATAGAAGAAGTGGTCGAGATAAATATGGGCCTCCTACCCGCACAGAGTACAGACTTATTGTGGAGAACTTGTCAAGTCGGTGCAGCTGGCAAGACCTAAAGGTTTGGGCCTCATTAACTTTCTGGGGTAGGGTTGGGCAGGAGTAAGATTAGGAGACAGGTGCATTTTATGCAGACTCGGGCTTCAGACTGCAATGAGATTACATATTTGAAAACTACCAGAGCATTTGGAAATTTTCCAGGTAAAGGTTCTACAGGAATCAATCTAAAGGTGTCAGTCAAACTAATACTGTACATATACCTAGGCCTATCACTCTAAGGGCAAATTTGTGTGCTGTGAAATTTTCCACTACAGACAGTGTTCTAGGGAGATGCTACTGTGGTCTTCATAGAAAGAACTTTAATTACTCATGTTTCTGTAAACATGAGCCATGTCTACAGACTGTCAACTTACTGTGTGACTCTACATGGTGAAGCTGTCTAATGCATGTTCTTTCATAAGATTTGTTTCTTAGTTAAGTGTATGGTATGCACCTCTAATGCCAGCCAGGGCTACATAGTAAGTTCCAGGCCAATCTGGGCTATAAAATGAACCCTTACCTCAAAAAAATTTTTTCATTTTTTTCAAGAAATATTTATTCTGAGTTTTGGTGTCAAAAATTATGATCCAAATCTGGGGATGCAGTTTGATGATGAGTGCTTACCTGGCTAGAAAGCATAAGGTTCTGACTCAGTCCCCAGCACCATAAAAAAACATCCAGTGTCTATGAATCATTTCTTGAGAACAGTGTTGGTTTTGAATCTAAATAGAGAAAAAATTTTACTGAGTAGTACCCTAACCTGGATGATCTTAGTACAAATGAAGAGGGTGTTGTTTCATATCTCTCTCTCTCGATCTCTCACTTTTTGGCTTACCAGTAAACCCTTAGCAAAATGAGCATGTTAAGGAAAGAATGATTAGGAATTCCTTGCATTCTTGTCATTTTAAAAGATATTTTACAATTTACTCCCAACTTCAGATAACAAAGATGGGATATAGAAAGGGTTAATTCCATCTTAGTAGAAAAATGGGGATCAGGACCCCTGATTTTCACTGCAGGGGGTTTCCTGGCTATAGTAGTGGCTGCCAGCCTTACAGCACACCTCACCTTCACGGGACATCTGTGGCCAGGCTTTGAGCAGGGATTGAACATCGTGGGTAGGAATTAAGAAGCTTCTCTCTTGGTCAGAAAAGGCTAGCTCTTGGGACTAGAGAGATGGCTCAGCAGTTAGAGTGTACTGTTCTTGTAGAGAACCCAAGTTCAAAGTCCCAGCACCCATGTCAGATGACTCAACCACCTGTAGCTACAGCTCCAAAGGATGCATTGCTCTCTTCTGGCCTCTACAGACATCTGTATTCATATGAAGCATACTCCTATGCACAGGTACACACATATATACATAAATAAAAATTAAAATCTTAGTTGGGCATAGTGGTGCCTGCCTTTAATCCCAGCACTCGGGAGACAGTGGCAAGTAAAACCAGCCTTGTCTTCATGGTGAGTTCCAGGTCGTCTGGGGCTGCAGACTCTATCTCAAGAAGAAAAATAGGGGTTGGAGAGATGGCTCAGCAATTAAGAGCACTGGCTGCTCTTGCAAGGGACCTAAGTTTGATTCCCAGCACCCACATGGCTGCTAACAGTGGTCTGTAATTCAGGTCCCAGGGGATCCAATACCCTTTTTTGACTTCATGGGCATTGAATGACATAGGTGCACTTACACACATGCAGGCAGTATACTCATACACATAAAATTAAAAATTTTTTAAATAAAAATCTAAAGAAGAGAAGGCCAGCCCTTCCTGGGGTATCACTACGTAGAATGTTCCAGAGGGTTTTCAATATGTTAGCACCTAGTCAACATCCTGGATTAGTTTTTTTCTTTTTTTTACTTCTGTTTCTTTGGGCAATTTTACTCTCAGGAAAATGAGAATAGCTACTCTTAGAGATTTCCTAGTGAGTCAAGAGGTCCCTAAATCTTAGCTGTGCCTCCTACCAATTCCATGACCATACCAAGTTCTTTACCTTTGTGTCTGTCTATAAAATGGAGTTAATATAAATGGATGTCTTTTTGTACTAGAAATTGAACCCAGGGCTTTGCACATGCTAAGCCAGCACTCTACCACTGAGCTGCATCTCCAGCTTTCTTTTTCCTTTGAGGCAAGGTCTCACTGAATTGTCCAATCTGTCCTTGAATTCACCCTGCAACTCATACGGTCTTGAACTTGAGATCTTCCCACCTCCTGAGTAGCTGAACTCACAACTGTGTCACTAGGCTCAGTTTTTAGAGTTAATACTAATTTCTACTGATGGTTATTATAACAATTGAGTAAATTTTTATTTAAACACCTGAAGGAGTCCTAGCACAGGAAATGTTTGCTGCTAATAAGGAAATGAAAAACTAAACAAATTGAAGAGGTCTTGTTTTGTTTTGTTTTAATCCACAAATAAATTCCTCACTGACCTTGCAGTTTCCTTAACATCCATGCTGTAATTCACGGTCTATATCTGTAGAAGGAGGTGGTGATTGTATCTGCCACTGGTTATAGTTAGGGGTATGTTACTTAAAACACACAATAAATGTTCACTGTCGTAGCTGCTCTTGGGAGCTGTCAGCTGTCACTGCTTTGGAAGTGGCAGGATGGAGCAGGCAGTGACACCGGCCCAGCCGTCCACCCTTCGTGCTCACTTTCATTTGTCACAGCAGTCATCTCAGCCTACTACAACTGGCACCCACATCCCTGTCGAGTGGGTTCTACTTTTGATGGCTGCTGGCCTCTTATCCAGAACCTGTACTTTTGTAAATAATAATTTTTTGCCTGCAAAGGCATTTTTAACCATGTTATGAATGATGGTCAAAATCTGAGTATAACCTGCATTTTCAACAATTGGGAAAGCCTAAGAAAAAGTCCAGGGCACACTAATTAAAAAGGTTGTCTGTGTCAAGGCACGTAAACATCTTTACAGTACATGAGCAAGGAAATGGTGCAGTGACAGGTTCAAGCAAGAACTCAACAAAAGGAACTGCGTGCACAGATCACAAGTAAACTTTAAGTGTGTATCGTATATAACATCAAGCCCAAATTCAGTTTTCCTCTCCAGCACTAATCACCTCTCCCTTTGTTCATATGCCCTGTCAGCCTCAGTGTAGCACACTGGTTTTCTGTCACTGGACCACGTTGAATCCTGAAAGACAATAAGGAGAGACATTTATGAAGGGATGTGGAGTGTCTGGCCCTCTTTATTTGCCTTTTGTACCTTAACATTTTTTAAGAGAATATAGCCATTTTAAGTTAAAAGTCTGGGCCTAATTTCATAACCCTTTTATAGATTTGCTGACATCAGTAACCATACGTTTCCTCTATGGATATAGTGATATGCGAAAGACTTAGCTTAAATGTAGTGACGTGAACTTTTAACCTTTTACAAACAAGGAGTTCACTATTACACAGTTTAGAAAGTGTTAGTCCACTGAGTCTTTATGTTCACACGTAGCTTTATTTAAAGAAACAGTTTAATATATATTTTTAGGGCCTCTACCACTCACTTAATGCCTGGTGCTATGAAGAACCTCAGTAGCCAGGCCTAGGAGTGCCAGCCTCTAACCCCAGCTGCTTGAAAGTTCAAGGCCAGCCTGGACAACTCAGTGAGACTGTCTTAAATAAAAAATGAAAAAAGGATTGGGGCCGTAGTTCAGTGGTAGAGCACTTGCCAGGATGTATGTGCAAGGCCCTAGATTCAAGCCTCAGTGCCGCCCCCAAAGAAGGCCTCAATGTAAACAGGTGGTAAGTGCCTGGAAATAGTTAAATATCAACTTCCTTCTGAGGAAAGCTGACAGTTCTTAAAGGAAAAGGAAAGCTTTCACTTGATGATTATATGAAATATTTTAGTAAAATGTGTCCTAATGTGTTTAAGGATCTTCTTGTTTTTTAGGATTATATGCGTCAGGCAGGAGAAGTGACATATGCAGATGCTCATAAGGGACGCAAAAATGAAGGGGTGATTGAATTTGTATCTTACTCCGATATGAAAAGAGCTTTGGAAAAGTTGGATGGAACAGAAGTCAACGGCAGAAAAATCAGATTAGTTGAAGACAAGCCAGGCTCTAGACGGCGCCGGTCCTACTCCAGGAGCCGGAGTCATTCAAGGTACTGTTGACATCTTATATGTGTTGGCACTCAGCAATGATTCACTAATGAACACAGGTAATCCAAGGATGTTTCCTTGTTAGGTTTTCATAGCCCGATTCAACATGGTTCAATAACTCAGAACTTTGAACTGAACATTTTATTTGTAAAACTCTTGAACTCTTATGTCCCAAATACAAATAGAAGTAAAGTCCTTTTTCTGAAACAGGACTCGATGGCCCTTCATGTTTCCTGTGGTGAACTGAATCCTGCACTAGGCTAGAAGCACACATGGCCAGGTCCTGTGGTTGTTCTTCGTAATAGACCACAAGAATGGAGACTGTCAGATTTGGTGGCTGCTCTGCCAACAGGCCGGACACCAGCTTAGGCAATGGTGAGGCGAGACAGATCCGATCCCTGCTCTCATCGGAGAAGACAGGCAGTGAACAGGCTACAGTCATTGTGACTGATTCATTGAAGGAGACACACCCAGCACAACCATCCTGTTGGGTTGAGGAAGACAGTCATCAAGGCCAAGCCCTGAAAGTGAAGAGACCTGACTTTCTGGCAAAGAGGTCTTTCATAAAGGCCTGAGGTGGGAGTGAGTTCCCCAGAGTAGAGAGGCCGTTACTGTCCTTACATTTTGTTGGAAGAAGCAGGGCGCTGTCTTCTGAAGATTCCCCACAGTTTAGATTTGGCTGACTGCCTGGTGTGGTAGGTTTGACATATTCCTTCTGTACTTCCTATGAACTCAAAACTAGGTCTTGAGGAAAGGCAAATCCTAGTGGAACCAGTTCATTGGTAGTGTTCTGTACATATTTCCTGTTGCACAGTGTGGCAACATTCTGTGTATTAAGTTGCCTGGGTGACTTCCACAGTGATGAGTGTGATTGCTTAGTGTCTCTGGGTAAATTTCTTGTCTGTGTGTGGGGTCTCATCTGTTGTACCACGAATTTTAGCATGCAGATTGATTCTATCAGCTGTCATCAGGAGCTCTTCAGATGGCTTCTGCGTCTTCTGTCTTGACTTTTATTTTTGTTTCTCACGTGAATGTATTTTACTGTCTCCCCATACCTGTTCTTGTGATCATTTTCAAACCGGAGAGTTGTAAGGCCTGTTCATAATGACCTGTATCCACCCCCCATCCCTCCCCTCTGTGTGTGAGTTTATATACATACTGTGTATTTATGCTGCATTTGAAAGAAGTTGTAAAAGTTAGACAACTTCATCCCTGAATGTCACATGTCTCCGAGAATGATGATGATGACTAGTTCTAGGTTCTCCCTAAGAGTGTTAACATTACATAATTGTATCTGTTACCTAATGTCCAAGCCATATTTTTATTTACTCAGTTGCTTTATGGATGTCTTTGTACTGGAATATTTCCTGGATCAGGCTCCAGCTAAATCATGTATACAAGAGGTTTTTAAGTCTTTCGCCTGGAGCAGTCGCACCACTTTTTTCTCACGACACTTGGCTTATTCTTGGCTCTTTCAAATCCTATCCCATAGTCAGGATTTGTTGTTCTTGCAATCACTGAACTGATACTTTATCCCCTGGACTTCTGTGAGCTGAAAGTCAGCTCTGACAGAGTCTGATTGAGAGGCAGGTTGAATGTTTTGGGCACGAGTTCTTCACAGTGCTCAGAAGGCTTGGAACACTTTCCCTTCCGCAGTAGTCCCTATCCTGGACCAGTCATTTCCCCAAATAGGGAGCAGTAAGAATCCAGTCTAGACTTAAGAATTTTCTTGATCAAGCTTGGAAAATCTGCCTTTAAGACAGCTCTCTGGTCACATTGAGGGGAGAAACAGGCAGAAACATTTTCAGAAACATTGCCAGTTGGAGGCTGGCAAACTGATTTGGTGAAGTGCTTCAAACATGAGGACATGAGTTGGATCCTCAGAGCCACATAAAAGGCTGTGCACGGGGGTGCATGCCTCTAACCCCAGCAGTGGCAAGATAAGAGGGGGGACTGATCCCTGGGAGTTCACAGGCCAGCACCTCACACACAGGCATGCAAACACACACACACACACACACACACACACACACAGGCATGCACACACACACAGGCCAGCACCTCACACACAGGCCAGCGCCTCACACACAGGCATGCACACACACACAAGAGTAATAATTTTCTTAAGTTGGGAGGTGCCAGGGAGGGGTGGGAATGACCTGCTTGCCAATTCAGCTAGAGTGATTGGCCAGTGATTTCCAGGGATTCTGTCTCTGCCTCCCAGGACTGGGATTACAGGCATGTACAACTATACCTGGCTTTTACATGAAGTGGATTGAGTGTTTTACCTGTGTGTGTGTATGTGTACCACATGTATGCAATGCCTGGGAAGACCAGAAGAGGGCATCAGATCTCCTGGAACTGGAGTTATGGACAGTTTTTAGCTGGGTGCTGGGAACTGAACTCCTGTCCTCTACAAGAGTAGCCAGTGCTTTTAACCTATGAGCTATCTCTCTAGCCCCAGATTTTTTGATTCAAAGAATGTCTTAGTTGACTCCAGTCAGCTAGCCTTTTATCCAAAAATTTTCTTTTTCTCTCCACAGGTCTCGTTCTCGAAGCAGACATTCCCGCAAGAGCAGAAGCCGGAGTGGCAGTAGTAAAAGCAGCCATTCTAAGAGTCGGTCCCGGTCCAGGTGGGTCTGCAGCTTCCTCGCTTGTAGGCGTTATGTCAGGCTAGGTATCACTGTGGCTCCTCACTCGGGGGAACTGCTGAGTGACCGTCATTCACCCAGCATCCCGTGTCTTCCCAGGTCGGGCTCCCACTCCCGGAGCAAGAGCCGCAGCCGCAGCCAGAGCCGCAGCCGCAGTAAGAAGGAGAAGAGCAGGAGCCCCAGCAAAGACAAGAGCCGCAGCCGCAGCCACAGTGCTGACAAGAACCGTGGCAAGAGCAAAGACCACCCCGAGGACAAGCTCCAGAACGACAGTGCCAGCAAAGCCAAGAGCCGGAGTCCCAACCATAAGAGCGAGAGTCAGAGTAGGAGCCAGGAGCGGAGAGCAGAGGAGAAGCGAGGGAGCCGGAGCCGGAGCCGCAGCAAGGAGAAGAGCCTGCTCAAGAGTCGGAGCCGGAGCAGGAGCAAGGCGGGCAGCCGCAGCCGCAGCCGCAGCAAAAGCAAGGACAAGAGGAAAGGCAGGAAGCGGAGCAGGGAGGAGAGCCGCAGCCGCAGCCGCAGCCGCAGCAAGAGCGAGCACAGCAGAAAGCGCAGCAGCAAGCGAGACAGCAAGACCAGCAGCAGCAGCAGCAGCAGCAAGAAGAAGAAGAAGGACGGCGCTGACCGCTCAAGATCTAGGTCTCCGTCCCGCTCGGTGTCGAAGGAGCGGGAGCACGCCAAGGCAGAGCCTGGCCAGAGAGAAGGCCGGGCCGAGAGTGAGAGCGTTGGCCCCAATCCTGAGCCCCGAGCCCGGTCGAGATCCAATTCCAAATCGAAACCAAACCTTCCAGCAGAATCCCGCTCCAGGTCAAAGTCTGCTTCAAAAACCCGGTCTCGGTCCAGATCTGCTTCGAGATCGCCCTCGAGGTCTAGATCTCGGTCCCACTCAAGGTCCTAACTGGCTACATCCACGGCTGGAACTGCCCGGAAGTCTTTTGTACATGTTTGGTAGCCGTAGCACAAGTGATTGGAGTAGAACATCGTCACTGCTGTACAGTTTTAACTCCCCTAACGGTGTGTCTATAATTGTTCAATCTAAGTGCTTCCTCAGTAAAGCCTCCTGGCGCCAGGCCCTCCTGCTCGACTGAAAAACAGATTCTTCGTCCCCCTTCACTCACGGCCCACGGTAGAATATTCAAACGCCTTGGCTCTCAGGCCTGGTCACTAATACAGGGAGTTCAGCACCTGGACGGGACCTGGACAGGTTCTAAGGCTGGAATGATGGCATAGGTAGGTATGGTGAGTTTGGCCATTTTGCCCTTGAATTGAGCCCTTTGATGTATGCCATTTAGTGAAAGTGCTAAGTCTTCAGTTTCCTACCACTTTGGTTTCCTATTTTTGGACTTAACAGAGTTGTGGATAGCACAGTCGAGAGAAATGATACCTGCATAACCCATAGGAAGTAACTGTAGAGCTCCATATTCTGGTATTGTGATGATATTGTTTTATATTAAAAAAGAAAAGAATTTTTTTTAATTTTATTTTTCCCCGTCTTGCAAAGTATAGTGGCCCCTGTTTCCATTAAATTTGAATAAAGACTATTTTTGCTTGACAAAATTTCATAGTGCTTGAATCTAAGTTGCATTTCCTGACGTGTCTTGGTCTGTCCTCTCAGTGTAAGAAGTGGATCACTGGTGCTCTTTTGCCCTGTGATAGGGAGCAAGACTTAACCAAAGGATTTTTCTCGCCCAGCAGAATAGAGGCAAGCTTCCCAGGGTTTGTGATTCTAGGCTTCTTTTAAGAAGTTTGTGGTCAAGCTGATAAGAAAAGAGGCCATTTGGAAACAACAACCCCGTGAGTCCCTCACAAGCAGAGCTCTTTCTTCTTGCTTGTTGATGTTGCCATGAATCCCCCCTCGTGATCCTCTCACCACCGCCCTGCAGTCTCAGTTAACTGAAAACCAGGGGAAACTGCTAGACTGCCCTGTGCCAGTCAACCCCCACTAAGTGTTTGGCTTAGTACAAGCAAACCCGAAACAGCGACTCCTGTCTGCTGTCGCCTTCCAGACCATTGAGGGCAGCAGAGCAAGCTTGGGAGGAAAGATGCTGCCCTTACCGCCTCCTAGGAATCTTCCGGGCTCTGTCACTGTGCTTTAAACTGTCCTGTTCTCTTGCATAAACCAGACCTGTAGGATCCACTTGGATACAGGAGTAGACTGCTTCTGGCTCTTCTGGAGTTTATGATCTGTTTTCAGATAATACACACACACACACCTAAGGGCAAGTGGGCATTCGGGGAAGGGAGCTGGACTGCATCTAGCTCAGAAATCCACTGAGGCTTAGCTTTGGAGATGTGGAGAACCAGGTGAGCGATGCCATGGAGTTGAGAAGGCAGTGCACCCAGGAGCACCGGGTCTGAGTAAGCAGTAGACAAGTTCAGCAAGACAGGTGGGGTGTCACCCCGGGCCTTCGCACGGACGACTCCAGGCTCTGTCATGTCGGCACTGGGAACACTGGAGTATTTAAACAGAAGGGTGTGGAGAGCAGAACTGTGCTTCAGGGTGGTGGGAGGGCATTTAGGCTGCACAAGCAGCACATCTGGGCGTGCAGTGCGAGAGGACTTGGGACATGGTCAGAGGCAGTGTTGGGAAAGGAGCTCAAGTGGTCCTAATGAAGCCACTCTGTACTATGGGATGAGACAGTAAGTTGACTCAGTGTGGACCGTGGATTTCCAGGATAGGCTAGACAGTCTCCCTTGAGCTTTTGTGACCTTTTTCTGGCCCATTTTTACAGCACCTTGACAAGGTAAGGACTTCACCACCTTGGTCTGGTCTCCCCTGATGAGAATGCCGTGCCCCTGATTTTATCCCTGTAAGGATAGGGCCGTCTGGGCATTTCCTTTTTCTGTAACTAAAACTTAGAAACTCAGGGTTTTTTAAATCCACATTAATTTCACTCAATTTATTTTTCCTTCTAGCAACCCAAGATTTGTTCTATTCCTCTGTCTTCTAAACAAAGTTATGTTTCTATAATAAGCTTTACCTTTTATTATGAAAACTGTAAAGTTTTCACATGTGGAAAGCATTTTGGCTCTAAGCAGTGAATTTAGCACTTTGATCTTTAGATACAGTTGTCAGGAAATCCTATGTGTACTTAGAAGATCTCTAGTGGTGGTTGGTTTAATTTTTATTTTCCTAGCAATTCTTAAATATTCTCTTTCTGAATAAAGATGCCAGAAAGAGAGAGAAAGCTTGAGCATCGTGTGTTGAGTTCTGATGGGGTTAAATCAGTATTGTCAGAGCCCATTATTTTGTGCTTTTATTTGTTTGCTTGGTTTTGTTTTTTTTGTTTTGTTTTGTTTTTTTGTGTTTTTGAAATAGGGTCTCCTGATAGCTGGAGCTGGCCTGAAATTCACTATGTAGGCCAAGCTGGCCTTGAACTTACAGAGATCTGCCTGCCTCTGCCTCCCAAGTGCTGGGATTAAAGAAAGGCGTGCACCAGGCACCACAGTGCCCTCTGTCAGAGCCTGTTGTGAGGCAGGAAACTGCAGCCAACTCTCCAGCCAGGGTGCACTCTAGGTTGAAGGTGCTTTAGGCCATGGAAATCAAGTATAACAGATCCTCTTCTTGAGTGTTGTCCACACTGCTCAGTTGGCATCATGAGGGTTGGTCTTTGTGTTGATGCAAGGACCCTCCGTAGCCACATATTGTTTGGTAAGCACCAGCCAGCCAGTGCTTATGGTCAAGCACGTGACTACACTGGACTCCCCTGGACTCTGCTGCTGCCCCTCTGAGGTTTAAATGCAGTGTTGGTTCTGGCCTGCTCTGTGTTTCCTAGATAGCAGTTGAGGCTAAAATTAAGTAAATTTCTGCCTCTTATGCTTTAAGCACCTACAGTTCAGTAGAAGAAAGACCTTGGCAACCCAAAGAGAAAGGCCTGGTTCATTAGCACCAGCACCTACTATGAGCTAGACACTTTTTAAAAAACTTTTATGTGTATGGGTGTATTGCCTGCATGTATGTAAGTGTACCTGTGTCATGCAATGCCCACAGAAGTCAAAAGAGGGCATCAGATCCCCTGGAGCTATGGACAGTTTCTAGCCACCATGTGGGAACTGGGAATTGAACCCCAGTTCTCTTCAAGAACAGTTAGTGGTCTTAACTGCTGAGCCCTCTCTCCAGCCCTGAGCTAGACACTTTTATGGACCTTATTGAGTAAGCCCACAGCAAAGGATGAAGACAAAGCTCAGAGTGGAGTGATTCAGCCAGAACTTCGGATTTCTAGATTCTCTGTAAACTGTCATCAGCTGTGATAGTTGTAAGACATCCTTTGAAATCTCAGCAACTGAATTAACAGCTGAGATTCAAGCCGATGTTGAAGTCAGGCAGCTTTTCGTAGAACTGAATGTGCTTTCCTTTGACAAAAGTTAGGTCGTGGTGCTGCGAGATGGCTCAGTGGGTGGGCAGAGGTGCTTGTGTGCACCTGTTAGATCCTTGGATTCCCACAAGGTGTAAGAGAACTGACTTCCAGGAGCTGCCTGCTAATCACGTATGTACCATGGTTGCATGCGCCTGCTGCAGTCACACAAAATCAATAAACTTTTTTTAAAAGTTAAAAATTCCTAGGCACGGTAGCACACATCCTTAATCCCAGAGACAGAGGCAGGCAGGTCTCTTGAGTTTGAGGCCAGCCTACTCTGCCTAGTGAATTCATGTCAGTGAAAGCTACATAGTGAGACCCTGTTTTTAAAAAGAAAGCAAAGCCCAATTTTTAGGTTGTTTGCAGGAAACAGAGAAGCTGAGGATATACTCTGGTAACTGCTTGCCTAGCATGCATAAAGCCCTGGCTTAGATTTCCGCCACACCACGATGTATAGATAAATCAGTGAATGAGAAATTCAAATGGGCATAGACTACTCTCAAGATAGGGGAAGATGGTAGGCTTTGGTACTTCCAATCAAAAGAGCTGGAGAGATGGATGACTCAGCTGCTAAGAACACAGGATACTCTGGAGAGCACCTGGGTTTGGTTCCCAGCACCCACACAGTGACTCACCGTTCCAGGAGATCCAATGCCTTTTGTGAGTACTAGGGACGTGCACATACATACATGCAGGCAAACAGACATATAAATTAATGTGTCTGGCGGGGACTGGGGAGACAGCTTTTAGTTGTTAAGAGCACTGGCTGCTCTTGCAGAGGACCAGGGTTCAGTTCCCAGCACACATATGGCAGTTAACCCCATCCTTAACTCCTGTTCCAGGCGATCCATACCCTCTTCTGGCCTCCAGTGTCATTGAATGACACGGATGCACTTAAATGCATGCATGCAGACACTCCTAATATTTTAAAATTTTAAAAAGACTTCTGGTGTACTTAATTTTATGCAGATTCAAAGCAAAGCAAATTTCCAGATGGAGATATTGCATGATATAAAGACAGCATTCAAGATGTAAAATGCTTGCATGCTCATTATCAGCCATCCATGTCAGTAATTTACAGGTCAGCTGGCAGAAAATCAGGACATATTTGAGCAAGCACTACCATCAGTCAACTAGATCTGACATAAAGCAGTTCATACAGGACTGCAAACTGAGCAATTAAATGCCTTTTCTGCTCTTATAAAGGACTGCATTTCCAGCACCCACATCAGGCATCTCTCACAACCACGTCTAACGCCAGCACCTCTGGCCTCTGCAGGTCCCTGCATGTGCACAGACAAGCATACCCATAATTTTTGTTTGTTTGTTTGTTGAGCCAGAAGTGACCTAGAATTCACTTACATAGACCAAGATCGCTTCAATCTCAGAGATCCGCCTGCCTCTACTTCTGAAATGCAGGGATTAAAACTGCGGGTCACTACACCCAACAAAATGTTTTTTTTTTAAATCATACAGGAGCTAGAGAAATGACTCAGTGGTTAAGAGCACTGGCTGCTCTTGTAGAGGACCTGGGTTCAGTTACCAGCACTCTCATAACTCCATCTGTAACTCCAGTTCCAGGGGATCCGGTGTCCTCTGGCCTCTACAGGCATTGCATACATCTGGCGCACTTAGATACATGCAAGCAAAACACTCATATGCATAAAATAAAAATAAAAGTTTAATACTTCACACAGTGCTAGTAGAGTAATTCTCCAACTTAAGTGGAATGTTCATCAGTGTGTGGACTACATTGCAGGTCATAAATAGACCTTAATGCATTTAAAAACAGAAATCATGCCAAGAGGGGCCAGCAAGATGACTCAGCAGACAAATAAATATACTTGCCACCAACCTTGATGACCCAAGTTAAATCTGTGGCATTCACATGATGGAGTCCTCTGACCTCCACATGCATGCACCCACAAATGTACATGCACAAAATAAATATAATTTTAGGGGCTGGAGAGGTGGCTTGGTAGTTAAGAGTACTGACTGCTCTTGGAGAGGATCCAGGTTCAAGTCCCAACACCCATATGGTGGCTAACTCCATGTCTATAACTCCAGTTGCCAGGGGATCCATCACCCTCTTTTGACCTTGCAGACATTGTACGTCATGGGTGCACTTACATACATGCAAGCAATACACTCATATAAAATAAAATATTAAAAATATAATTTTAGGTATTTCAAATGATAAGAAGCATGCAAGGTATGACAGATTAAAGCATAAGTCAGTAACATCAAAAAATTTTAAACATGGGATATTATCTCAAGAAAAACCATTTCTTTTTTGAGACAGTCTCATTCTGTAGCCCAGGCTGGCTTCAAAGTGGCTATCCTCCTCAGTCTCCTGAATAGCTGGGATGTAACCCAGTGGATCTAGCTCATAAGAAGCCTCAGATTCGATTCTCAGCACTTTGAGAGGCGGACAGATCTGAGTTTGAGGTCAAGTCTGGTCTGCATAGCGAGTTCCAGGCCAGCCAGAGCTGGTCAGAACAAAACTACAGTGTGGGGCGTAGTGGCACTCTGGGAGGCAGAGACAGGCGGATCTCTTGAGTTCAGTGCCAGCCTGTAGCTACTGGAAGACCCCATCTAAAAAGGCAAAAGACAACTGGAAATGTATGTCACTCATGAAGAGTCTCAACACTAGGAATAGTATTCAATCAAGCCAAGCATTCAAAAGTCAGTGTGGTCCATCACATGAAGAAACTAAAGGAAAAAAGTATACTATGAGATGGAGAAGAGAGAAAAAGATGGGGGGAGGGGAAAGGAAGGAAGGAGGCACAGAATGGGGAGAAAACTAAAACTTTAGGGGGTGATGAGGTAGCTTAGTGGGTACAGGCACTTGTACAAAGCGACCTGAACCCATATCAAAGTGGAGAGAGGAATAAACTCCACAAAATTGCTACTCATCTCCACATGCATGCCATTCTCACACACAGTAATGAAAATTTCAAATAAAACTTTGTTCCCAAATGATGACATCTTTGTAAAAAATTCCAAAGAATCCACAGAAAAATCCCATGGAACTAAAATATAATTATAGCAATTTTTCAGGATAGATTAATATCTAAAAGATGACTGCTTTCCTAATGTATCAGTAGTGAGCCATAAGAAATTGCGCTTTTTAAAATTTTTATTTCTGTGCCTGCTTGTCTGTATATGTGCACCGCCCGTGTGCAGATGCCCGTGGAAGCCAGAAGAGGGCCTCAGATCCTGGAGTTAAAAGCAGTTGTGAGCCTGCCTGATGTGGGTGCTGAGAACTAAACACCTAGTGCTCTGTGAAAGCAGCAAGTGAGCCTTCCAGCTGAGCCATCTGCACACCCCTCAGCCCCACACACACATTATGAGGGTGAAGATCATTCTCAACAGGCTGCCCACATTCCAGAAAATGCAGACATCACTTTGAAAACACACAGCTATTGAGAGGGACCTTAGGAGGCCTCCCCTCCCCCGAGGAATTCCACCACAGCAGTGTAGAGCCTTCTCCTTGGAAAGGGAGGAAAGGCTCCAGGTCCACAGACAGGAACAGAACTGGGTGCCATTCACATTTAGCCACATAAGGAACACAGTCGCCATGTTACACCAGTCCTCCCTCTGTGTGTGCTCGCTTCCCCATCAACCCGGTTACTGAGGAACCCCCGGCACAGTCTCTGATATGTGGAGACAGTGTGGTGAGCTGCTGCTTTGCGTTCCCCACCATGATAGACTGTACCCTTAAATTGTGAGTCCAAATAAATCCTTAAGTTGCTATTGTCAGGCATTTTTATCACAGCGATGAGAAAAAGATCTAATATACCCACTTTAATATCCTGCAGCCTGTGAAACTAGGGGTTGACAAACCAAAGGTGTTGGGCCAAAGGCAGCCTGCTGCTCCCGGTCACCAGGCCTGCCAGCTCAGAAGGCTCTCAGCATTTTCAAATGGTTCATGGAAAAAAATCAACCATAGAAAAAGATAAAAGCTATACCAAGTCTTTGCCAGTGTGTGCTCAGGGCCCAGCCCTGCCTGTCTGCAGAGGGCTTGTTTGTGGCAGCAAAGTTAGGCACTACTGCAGGGACTGGAAAGGCCTCAAGCCTAAAATATTTACTGAGCAGCTCTACACAAAATTTTGCCAGCTCAGCACTGAATGGTTAGTTTAAGGGGATAAAAGGAAAAATTAAATACACAAACCAACACATGACATATACTAAAAGAAACCGGCTGAGGCCAAGGTTCTGTTTATTATAATCTGCAGAGACCAGGGGGAGCTGCTTTCTCTGCTCCCCATCCTGGGTGAATTTTAATGACGTAGGAGATATCTCAGTGAAGCTGGTTTTCGAATGGGAGGAAGCCCATTGGGGGTGGGGGGGGTGTCTAACCCAGGGCCTTAACGCGAGCTAGGCAAGAGCTCCGTTGTCCCCAGCCTTGGAGACTTTCATTCTCTGTGGAAGCTGGAGGGTCTCTTGGAAAACGGGCAAGATTAGAGGTCACACATGAGGCAGGTGAGTGGTTAAGCCAGTCAGGAGACTACCTAACAAGAAGAAAGCTTCAGCAAAAGGGACTCGACCCAGTGTCCTCCAAGGAGGGCGACATGCATGGGGGCGGAGCCAGCTGGGAGGGCATCCAGCATTGGCAAACCTCTGCAAACGGTGGGGTCGCCAGCCAGGAGGGGATGGAGAGACCCGATCGAGGGCCTGGATGCATTTCCCAGATTAAAGAAACTAAACAGACATGCGCGCAGGCTCCAGTTCCTTACAGCAACTCTCAGAACAGACAACCCTGGACGTAGCTGCTTTTAAAAACCATCATATTAGAACAAGAATGGTGTGTGCGATGGGGCTCAGAGGAGCCGGCCCTTGGGAAGGGACCCAGAGTCTCCCGGGGCTTGGTAGGTTCTGTGTTGGGGGTCTGCTTCGTGGTTGGTTAAGGAGCTGGACATTGGGGTTCTGTACCCCTGGAGGGACATCTTAAAGGAGCCTTCTGAAGGCAAGTGGGGCTTCAGTCTTTCGAGATCACAATTCCTTTCTTCAGTAAGTTAAAAATATCCTTAACTTGCAATTCCCAGATGTTAGTGGTTTCTAGTCTACCAAGGATCTCTGGGCTGTTCCTAAAGGAATTTGAATCCGAAGAACCACTGTGGAGTGTGCGCCGCACCTGGCATGGGTTAGGAACCCAATGCAACCGGATGTGACTGGGAACTTGGACCCTCCCCCGCCACCCCCCGCGTTGCTGCGCGGAACCACCCGGAGGGTGACAGGGAAACGTGCAGAGGCCCGCAGGCTCCCCTCCAGAACAGGCAGAGGTGGCAGAGAAAAGCATCCCAGTGTAAACAGGCCAGGGGAAGCCAGGCTAGCCAGACCACTGGGCTGGTCGTAAATCAAGGCCCCATTTTGCATCCGGAGCTATATTGCCTCCCCCACGGGCTACCGGAAAGTCCTGCAGCTGCGGTCAACGTTGACTGCGGAACTTTCGGCGATCTTTCATTCATCTTAATTTTTTTGCCCTCAAGCATCTCTTGGCAAGAGGAGTTAGTAGTGGGGATGTTTGAAAAGACTCCCGGGGCATCACGGGAAATTCTTTCAAACCAGGAATTTGGGCGGGAGCCAATAACCGGGAAGCACAGGCAGGCAGGGGTGTATCAGGTCATCCAGCAGCGGCCGCGGCGCTGGAGTCTTCTGAGGAGAAGCTTGGAGGACCCCAGCCCTTGGGAAACAGTCTCTCTGCGCCTTAACTGTGATTTGAACGGGAGCCTGCGAGTCCTGGAAGTGCTGAGATCAGGAGGTTGGCCGCACAGTGTGTGCTGACTACATTTTCCAGGAAAGACCTGAGAGGCCAGGCCCTGCCTCCTCCTCCAACTCCTCCTCCTCCTCCAACTCCTCCTCCTCCTCCTCCTTCTCCTCCTCTCCTCCTCCTCCTCCCCCCCTTCTCCTCGTCCCCCTCCTTTTACTTTTAATTTATTTGTTCCCCTTTAGCAAATATTTTATTATTTTGTGTCTATGAGTGTATTACCTGCATGTATGTAAGTGCACCCGTGTCGGGCAATGCCTGCGGAGGTCAGAAGAGGGTGTGGGATCCCCTGGAGCTGGAGTTGCCAATGGTTGTTGGCTTCCATGTGTGTTGGGAATCAAACCCGGGTCCTCTGCAAAAATAGCACCCAGTGTTCTTAACCACTATGCCATCTCTCTAGCCCCTGAATATTTATTTTATGAGTGTTTTGCCTACCTGTGTATGTGTAAGTGCGCCATGTGCATGTAGTCCCTGCAGAGGCTGTGGAATCCCCTGGAACCGGAGTTACAGACAGCCACCATGTGGGTGCTTGGTACAGAACCCTGGTCTTCTGCAAGAGCAGCCAGTGCTCTTAACCGCTGAGCCGTCTCTCAGCCCCCGTGCCCTTGCTCTCTTGCTGGAAGGCCTTGGGTAAGTTAAAGTCTCTGGCCCATGAGAAAGGGGAGGATTGCTGTCTCCCTGCTCTGGTGGCTCGGATCTGGAAGCAGCATCGCAGCACCCTCTTCACGTGCAGGAGCCAGGCAGGACAGCTCTCCCCCCCACCCCCACCCCGGCCCCTGCTACCTGCCCTAGAAGCACCTCTCGCCCTCCTTAGGGTCTTGGCGTAGCGAGCACCGTGGCACGGCACGGTCATCCTTTGCGATGACCAGCGCGGCTGTCCTGGGGCGGAGTTTGGGGCTTCCAAGCGCAGGAACGAGGAGTTGGGTTTTGTGGGTGTCCCCCTTTGCAGTGATGACTCAGAAAACAAGCGTTCCGTCTCTGCGAACTGCTGCATGCTCAAGCTAGGGCCGCGTCCACGCAAGCCGAGCCCGGACCCGGAGGAATGCCGGCGTGGGCTCCGGCAGTGCGGAGTGGGGCTTAGCTCTGTCATGACGGACTGATTTGTTATCTCTGAGCCTCAGTTTCCCTGTGTGTAGCGCAGGGATGCGGGTGGTACTGCCCTCTCTGGCCGTTAAGCGCATTGCAGGGCGCCGGTTAAACTGCACGTGGCAGGCGCGTCCCCCTAAGTTTAGCTGCAGCTCGGGTCCTTCCTGACCTCCCCAGGGGGACTCCATGTGTCGGGGGCAACCGGAGACTTGCAGGGAGCTCACATACGAGGCCTCGGGGCGGGGGACTCGTGGGCGCCAGGGTCGCCTCGCGGGGAGAAGGTGGCCAACCCGACCCGGATACGCCCAGTCTGACCGCCAGGGGGCGTCCGCGCCTTCTCTGCTGCCCTGGAGGCTCCGCCCCTCCACCCCCGGGGGCGTGGTCCAGACTCCGCTCTCCCTCCCTGGGATTTGGATCTCGCTGCTTTACCCACAATGTGGTTGGTCACCAGGAAGGGATGCCACATCCTCCTGGTATGTGTCTGACTTCTGGTTATCCTTCAGAACCCTGTCCCAACTTCCTGGGGGGTTCCTCAGCTCCCCGGCCTGTTCGCTGCCAGAGTTCTGCTACTGGAGTTAGGGGACAGTGAGTATCTTTAACCACAAAGAAGACAAGGCAAGTGTCATGGCTTAGTGGATAGCGGAACAAAAAGACAGCAAGAACAGGCGGCCTCCCCATGCCCCCTTCACACTAAAGGCCCCACCGTGAAGCCCTACAAGAGGCAGACCTCTAGCTGGCTTCTGCCAGTCGGTGCCCACTGTTCTGCGCTTGAAACAAAACAGCCCTGATTAGCTGTGTGAAAAAGCACCCACTGCTGGCAGTGTTTGGCTCCTTCCAACTGAGGTTCGGGGCAAGCATCGTCGACGTGGGTTGCCTGTGGCCCTGCACCTCCTCCGAGGTGTCTCCAGGCACAAAGATGCCGTCCAACCTTACAGCCCAGGGTTAAAACAGGCATTCTTAAAAATAATAAAAGAGGCAATTTTCTCTAAGATTCCTACCGAGAGCACTTGAGCAAGAAGAGGCAGATGTCCACAGAACCTTGGGGACACCCTGTTGTGGTTGGGACTGTGGGTGGCCTGCTTGTGCCTGTGGCCACATTGCCTGCCAGCCAGCAGCCCTACTCCAAGGCCTTGGTCAATCACTGGACTCGGAGTGATTTTAGGAACCCATCACACCTTCCCCCTCTCCCAGGCTTCTGAGAGAATCACTTTCTTACTCCTTTGGGACTCCTTGACCCTCTCCCCGGTCTCTGGTCCCAGCTGATTGGGTCAGGGCAAAACCATCTGCTCGGAGCTGGCCCAACTGGAACTTTGAAGAGTTTGAAAGACTACAGAGGAGTGTGGCTTTAGAGCTAAGGTTATGGCAGTAGAAACACTTAACATCTGGAATAGTGAAATTAAGGTTTCCATAGCAGGAAACACCTGCGTCCTCTGGACCTGGGACAGGTCATCAGAACAGCTCTGAGGTCATCTGGACATGACTCCCCCACATCACCTGCTGCTTCCACAGCCTTAGGTGAACCAGTCTGTTGCCCCTAACCCTGACACAGCTGGCGGGGGCTCAGTGACCACCCAGTCTGTTCCCAACAGCCAGTCCAGAGGAGGTAGCTAAAGAAAAACAATGATTAGCCTCTGGTCTCATTTATAGATAAGGACCTGCTGGCAAGTCTCAGAGCCCTTTGGGTGCATCTTGTGGATGGGGAGTGGGGCGTAAATGTGGCTAGTCACGTGACAGGCAAACTAGTGGGCAGGGGCAGAGTCTGGTCCCTGCTATGCTGAAGGTGGTAGCTCACCTCAGACTGCAGAGGGCCTGGCGGGCAGGGAGCCCACAGACAGGAGTCTGCTACAGCACTCTGAGTACTCCTGCAGTGAGCCAGTGACCACCGTGTTCCCGTCCCTGGGCCACCAGTCTCTGCCTTCTTGTCTCTGAGCTTCAGGGAGCCACAGAGGCCAAATCTCATTGTCCTTTGGCCACGTCAGCAGCCCAGGGGCTTCTGGGAAGAGCCTAAAGCCTCTCTGTGCAGAGCTTCCAGAGCAGGACATGAATTTAAGGTTCAAACCCCAGAGCCACCGCTCTCTAAGAGTCCACAGTTCTGGTCTTTGCTGGCTAAGCTGAGCCATCTCTGGTAGAAACTGCCAGGGACACTGTGCAGAGACTACGTTAGCGTAGGCTGTGTGCTCTAGGGATGGCTCAGAAAGCACAGGCCTGCTGGTCCTAAAGTGAGGGTGAGAAGAAGGATTTCCTGGTCTGGGCAGAGTGGGGCTTATACAGGCCTCTGTGTGTGTGTGTGTGTGTGTGTGTGTGTGTGTGTGTGTGTGCGCGCGCGCGCGCGCGCCACCTTCTCCCTCCCCAGGATAATGGTGTCAGCCTCTGCTGCTTCCACTTCTTTCAGGCTCCTCCTGGTCCAGAAGGGGAGGGAGGAAGGGGTCCAGGTCACACAGAGGCCAGAGCAGAGCTGAAGAGGATCCAGGCCTCCAGGGGGCTATCAGTGTCCAGACACCAAGGCCACTGGCCAGTCACACATCTGCAGAGACACAGTGGAACCGCCAGGGCTGGGAGGTCCCTCCCCAGGGGAGACCAGCAGGCAGCACGCTTGTCTCCACTGCCTAGTTCCTTACCTCACCCGGGTGTAACACTGGCCTTCCAGAGCTCAAGAGAATTAGACCAGTTAGATCTGGGAAAGGGCACCAGCTCCTCCTCTGCTTCACAGCTCACTGTGCCTGAGGCCCACTGTTAGAGGACAGGTTGTTCCTTGGCATCCACACTTTATGTGCCAGATGTTCAACGTGTGTGCTCTCATTTAGCCTCTGGAAACACTGGATGATATTAGTTCTGTTTTTATACAAATAGAGAAACTGAACTCAGAGCTAAGTCAGTCTCTGATCTGACCCAGGTCCAGGGGTGGAGAATAGGAAGGTAGGAAGCAGCGGTCATGGCCTTATGCATGTTCCCCTCGCACAGAGGGCCAGCTGAGATACACACTCCCTGGGCACAAGGCACCAGAAAGGAGCAAGGCAGACCCAGCCGCGCCCCTCTGGCCACACGGCCAGTAAGGACCCAGGAAACAGAACTCCAATCGCTGAAGGATGATTCAGTTCACCTGTGTGTGGGGAAGCTTATGTGCTGGGGCCACCACATGGAGAGAAGCCGAGTGGGTGACTTGGGGCTAGGCTCAGAGCTCAGAAGGAGCAGGAGCTGGACTGGGGACAGGTGTTCCTGATCGAAACCTAGAAACCAGGAAAGCCTGGGAGCCAGAGCTCAGAGGGCCTGGGAACCCAGACAGACTCATTCAGCAGGCGGGCAGAAGGTGAGGTGTACTTGCTCAGAGAAGGGATTTGAAACTATGTGGAAGCGCACTGGGGAGCCACTGAGGATTTTCAGGGATGGCAGGGTCAAATTCGGAGTAAAAATATTTGGTGCCTGTTTGCGGACCAGTTAGGAGGGGCAAAAGATGGCCAGACCACCAGGACTCCAAGTAAGAGATGTTGATGGCCTGGACCACCTGAAAGCCTGGAGCAGATGAGTGTCGGTGGGGGTTGGGGGAAACACGGGACTGATTGCAGAAGAAAGGGAGTTGAAAAGAGCAGAGTCTCCCATATGTTTTGGGCTGAGAAGAAAGGAGAAGCAGGGGGGCTGCTGCCCCTGCTGTGCTCTGGTGGCCAGGGAAGCTGGGAAGGTGGAAGCACAGAAACTAGTCAAGGACCGGGTGGGGGAAGCAGCCAGGGAGGGAGGACAGTCTCAGAGAGGCGCAGCCAGCAAGTGGTAGAGGTCGCCACCTGGAGTGGGTCCGCACTGGCTGGTTGCCTCCCAGTCTTTGGCTCCTAAAATCCAGGACCCCAGGAAGAGCAGAGAGCGGGAACTGGGGCAGGTGTTGGGTGTGAGCACTGTGCAAGTCCTGGAGCGGCAGGATCAGTGTGCCAGAGTGCACGAGCCACAGGCTGAAGGGTCCCGAGCCACGGAGGCACGAGACCGTGTGCTGGGAGCGCAGGACGAGAGGCCGGTGACGTCCTCTTCTGCTCCCGTCGGACGGGAGGTCGGAGAGGGTCCTAGGCTGCTGCTCCAACCCGCAGGGCGCACACCGAGGCTCGGCCTCCTCGGGGGCTCTGGCGGTCCTCCGGCCTGAGGATGCGAGGCCCCGGCCGGATGCAGGCGGCGGCGTCCGGGGCATCCCGCAGCCGGCTCTCATTAGCGTGCTCCCGCCCGTGCCGTGCCTGGGCAGCCGGCTAATCAATCCCAGGCGGGAGACTCCCGGGGCCGCGCGGCGTGCGCATCATGGAAACTGGCCGCGCGCCCAAAGGGCGGAGCTCACCGTGCCGTCGGGGCCTGGAGGGGCGCGGGGCGGGCGCGCCATCGAGGCAGATGGAGGCGGCCGGACGGGACTCGGTCCCCCGAGGGGCAGGCTCGGGGCGGGGCCTGGGCGGGACTCACGGAGACCCAGGAGGCGCCCGGCAGAGCCTCGCGTGGACTCGGACCCCGGGCCGGCCGGGCGGAGCCAGGTGAGCAGAGCGCGGAGCCCGCCGGCACCCGGGCCGGGCCTGGCGCCTTTCTGGAGTTGGGTCGAGTCGCCAGCTCTGCTGCAGGCGGGGAGGGAAGCCATAGCGGGGACAAGGCCGGGGCCCGGGTCGCGCCTGTGCTGTGGCCAGAGCGCCGGGTCCCCGGCTGCCTTCCCCGAGGTCCTCGGCTCCGAGCTCTGCCGGGACCCTGCGGCTGCCGTGGTTTCGCTCCCAGGACCCCGGGCCGCCTCCTTCTCAAGACCTGCCGCGGTGCAGGGACCACTGGGGACGAGGACGCCCCTTCCGGACGGCCAGGCCCTGACCCTGCTCCCCGCGCCTCCCTGTCGTGGGGCCCACGCGGCCCGGCCTCCTAGAGCCGCTCAAGTGCGCCGCGGGGACCCTGGGGCGCAGGGGCGGTGCTGCTCTGGCCGGGACGCGGCCCACGGAGGCCTCGGGCGGAGGAGGCTGGAAAAGAGGCCAGGCGGCGGGAAGGGGGGATGATTCATCCCGAGGAGCCCGAATCGGAAACACCGCAATCTGGAAACAGCCTTGCCTGGCCGACGGGAGAACTAGGAGGGGAGTCCGTCCGGCGAGGACCTGCGCCCAGCACGGCCAGTCCCCTGCCTCCGGCTCCGAGCCTAGCCGGGCCGTTGGGGGAAGGGGGAGGCCCCTTCGGAGGACTGGAAAGAAATCCTGCCCAAAGTCCGGCGCTGCCTCCTCCGCTCTGACTGGCTGGTGTGGCTCAGAGTGGTCTTCCCAGAGTCTAGCTCAAGTCTCTCCTGCTACAGCTCCAGTGCTGGCTGAGGAAGTCTGGAAGGAGGGGGAGAGCAAGGAGAAGCTGGAGTCAGTGACACCCCCTCCTTCCCACGCTGCGGTATGTACAGCGCAGTAGGGGGGAGGTGGGGCGCGCGAGCGACCTGCGGACCGGGCTGAGCGCCCCCTCCCCGGGTTACTACGGTGCAGCCACGTGCGGGGGGTGGGGTGGAGCCTCCCGGGTACTTACCCGAGCCGCCGCTGCCTGGGTCCCGCGCGTTCCCGGCCCCGGCCCCGCGGGCGGTCGGAAAGGGCGCAGGCTGCAGGAGCCCCGCAGCCCGGGCTGCACCAGGGAGCGGCCCGCAGCCCCCTCCCGCGCGCCGGCCGGGCCAACCCGGGCTTGTGCCGCGCATCCCTGGCTCCCAGCTCTGCTGCGGAAAACCCGAGCGGGGGCGGCTCCCTGCCTCGCAGCCCGGGAAAATCCAGGGGTGGCCGCCAGGGATCTCCAAGCGGCCGGCCCGAGGCGGCCCGAGCGGCCCTCCCCCGGACCCCGGCGCCGAGCCTCGCCCCGTCGGTTCAATCCCCGCCTCGCATCTTGTCCCCACAGAGCGCCCGGACGACAGCGCGATGACGGCCGGGAGCCCCGGAGAGCGCCCCGAGGGTCGCGTCTCGCGCCTGGGCCGCCGCCTGGGCCGGCGCCGGCGGCCGCGCTCCCCGCCAGAGCCGCTGCGGGTGCGGGCACGGCTGCGGCTGCGCTCGCCGTCGGGGGCGTTCGCGGCGCTGGGCGCGCTCGTGGTGCTGGTGGGCATGGGCATCGCCGTGGCCGGCTACTGGCCACACCGCGCTCCGGGGCCGCGCGCCCACAACGCCAGCGCGCCCAGGCTCGGCGCCGGCCGGGCGCACGGGCCGCACGAGCGGCTGCGGCTGCTGGGGCCGGTGATCATGGGCGTCGGCCTGTTTGTGTTCATCTGCGCCAACACGCTCCTGTACGAGAACCGCGACCTGGAGACGCGACGGCTCCGCCAGGGGGTGCTACGCGCGCAGGCGCTTCGGCCGCCCGACGGCCCTGGCTGGGACTGCGCGCTGCTACCCAGCCCGGGGCCCAGGACTCCCGGGGCCGTGGGCCGCCCAGAACCCGAGACTTGGGACCTGTCCGCTCGCCGGGGCACGTCACCCGTCCCGTCAGTGCGGAGTCTGCGTTCAGAGCCTGCCAATCCTCGGTTGGGGTTGCCTGCCCTGCTCAATAGCTACCCGCTGAAGGGCCCGGGACTGCCACCGCCCTGGGGTCCACGGACTCCGACCGGTCACGTGATCATCACGGTGCAGCCCTCTGGTTCCTGCATTGAGCACTCCAAGTCTCTGGATCTGGGTCTTGGGGAGCTTCTCCTGGGGGCGCCAGCAGCTCGGGACTGTACTCACCGAAGCTGGCCTCGGCTGGACCGCCTCAGTTTGGGGGGCTATGCCAAACTGGGAGGAGGGGACTTGGGGGCCCGGGTCTGAGGGGCAGGGGCGACCTTGTTGTGAGGCTAGTGTGGACCATGGTACTAGGACCAGGACACCAGAGGGCCGTGGTGTCTAATAGCTGCCTCAGACACCTGTGCTGAGGACGGATGCTGAGACAACAGCAGCTCCTAAGGCCTCCTGACCTGCATGTGCAGAGAAAAGCCAGTTGCACCCGGCTCAGTGAGCCCCAGAAGGTGTGTTTGTAAGGTGGAGATTAGCATGGCTCAGCCTCAGGAATTTCTTCAGCCCATGTGGCCTTAGCTGGGGACAGGTAGCTCGGGGGCTGCAGTGCCCGGGCCAAAGGGATCCAGAGATGCACCCAGTAACTTGGCAAACTCAGAGCAGTGGGCAAGCACCCCTAAGACTTGGAAGGTAGGTTGGAATGTTTCAGGCCGAAACAGGCTCCCTCCAAGGTGGCTGTGCTGGAGGTGGGACCTCTGGGGAGGAGATAGCAATGGGGAGAGTTGAAACCCTCTGCTGCCATCTGGGACCAGGACTGGGCTTGTGACTCCTGTCACCTCAAGCCAGTCGGGATCTGCCACAGTAAGGCTAACTACTGCCAGCAGACTCTTGAGGTCAGACCCCTCTCCTGGAAACGGGTCTGGGAATCCCCTCTCTCCACTTCATCTGGCTGGTGCTGCAGTTTCCTCCGTTTGGTAGATCCCATCCGCCAGCTCTCCGCAATCCCTCAGTCCCTCTCTGCTCGCTCCGGCTAGTGTGTGTAGCTTGCTGTGTAGACAGCAGCTTCAGCTTAGGTCTCCCTTGCCCAAGTTTAATTTCCCCCAAGCTGCTGATAGAAGAGAAATTCAAAAGTGGATCAATCCTCATAGTTTTTTTTTTAAGTTTATTGAAAAATGCAATACAAGAAGCCAGACCAAACATCTAAACACTACAACCACACCTGTTACTATGAAAGGCCAAAACAGCAGACCCGATTATTGCCTATTTCACCTAATGATTTTTATCAATTTGATTCTGCTGCCATAGTTTCTATTTTCTCAAATGTAAACAACTACTTGATACGAATAATTTTTAAAAAATTTACAAAGCTCCTTCATTTTTGTCATCAAAATAATACATTTGAGAAAAATTTGTAAAAACAGTCAGCCTGGGGCTGAGGTCCTGGGCAGATTTCCCATGGGCACTGAGGGGTGCTGGTTAGCTCTAGCTCCGTTTCTCAAGGTGGGCCAGGGTCACCTAACCCAGCTGGGCAACATCCCCCAGAATACACTGCTGGTTTGGGGGGGGCACAGACATCCTCAATGATCCTTGGAGTTAGGCTCCTTGGGCCCTGGGCTTAGGAATATGGGTCTTGCTTTGTGGGTGGGTGGCAGAGATCTCGTGGTTTGAAGGAAATCTACTTTTGGAGTAAAAATAAAATCGCAGTGCAAGTAGCTACTGTGGTGTGTCTGAGTCACTTTAGGAAACCTGCTGCCAAGTCTCTGACCCTGGAGATGGATCTCCCTCCCCTCACCATTTCTACCTGGACAGAGTGTGTTCTACACACACATATACACACGCACACAACTGCAGAAAGAATGAATCCAAACAATTACCATATCCCCAAATCTGTTGCCAAAGCCAGCGAAGGAGGGGGAAGCCTGGAAGGACGTCAGCACGCTGGTCCAATTTCCAGACAAAGCTAGCCTAGAAAAAGTTCAGGCCTTAGGTCTGAGGTCCTGTGCTAGGAAAGCCCCTGCACTGATGGGACAGCAGGGAATACAGTGCTGAATGGGGCTGTGTCCCCTCCCCCAGCTTCTCCCGTCTGCTCTTAGCCCCCAAGCTCCCTCAGCTGGTGGAGGAAGGGAGCCTCATGCCGCATGCTGGACGGGGGCACCCATTCCTGGCAGCACAGCCCTCCCTGGCTCAGCCCCACCAGTGAGCCTCGTCTCTTCTGACCCTTGCTGCAGTCTGTAAGTTTGCTCCTAAGAGAGGAACCCAAGCCCATTACTCCTACACCTGGGCTCTCCCTTCCCTCTTTGGAGCAAGCTGCCTGTTGGTAATAGTCTCATGAGAACTCAAAGAAAAATATGCACACTCACAACCTGTTCAAAGCTGCTGAGTTCATCTAAGCAGCAGCCTGAGGAGGCCAGAGGCGTCTGTGGCTTCCAACTTCTCCCTCCATAGCTGCCCTTCGGCCCCTAGCCACTGCTGTCAACCCTCATCAAGTTCATTTCTAGTCAAGCATTGGGATTCTAACAGGCTTCGAGGCAGGGAGCAAGCTGGAGGATTAGAGGCACTGTTAAACCAATGCCCCCAAAGCCAAAGTCTTACTGTCAATCAAGGACCTCAGGCCTCATTTTCAAAACCAAGACCAAAAAATCCCCAAGGATTCTAAAGCAAAACCCACCATAAAATCAAGCCCACAAACCTGACAGACTGCTCAGTGAGGATGAGTGGCCCTCACCCATCCTATCCAAGGATGGCCACTAAGAAACAAGAAACACCCTTGCTCCAAAAGGGTGTCCTCGGACAGCTGTCAAGCTCTTCAGAACCACGTCCCAGCTCCCCAGGCTGGGGCAGCTGGAAACTCTCCTGAGCTGGATCTGACTGAGGTAATGCCACCACTCCCCTGGGTGAAGTGCACTCCCTGAACTAGAAGACCTGATTTCTAAAGCCTCATTAACTTCCCTTCCCCAAACCACAACTAAAAATATTCCATTGGCACTTTTAGCCAAAAGCGCCCAATTTTTCCGAGAGTTCTGGTCTCCTGAGATGGGAGTTTGGGGAGCACTTGGCAGAGCTGCTGCTTCGGATGAGGTACAAGGACAGCTGGGGGGTGAAGGCCACAGATATGTTCAAACATTCACAGTATCAGATCTATCTGAAGCAACTTATATCTCTGACCTGAAGACGCTCCAAAACAGAATTCAAGGAAGGGGGAAAACGTGATACCTGCAAGCCCAGCAGAGGCCTCTGCCTCACCAAACACCCTTGCCATGGGAAAGGACATTTTTGTGGGGTCTGTGGATCAGGCTCTGCTGGATACAAGCTGGCTCAGAGAAAGAGTAGTGCATGAAGTTTCTGCATCACCCAAAAGTATTAAGCTAGGGGAGGAACAGGGAAGTCCCGCTGAGCTGGCTTTGACCTCTAACACAGCTGCAGAGTCTCTGGAGGGTCTTTGAGAGGCCTGTGGACCCTGCTGGTGTCTGGGTTGGAAATAAGCAAGGAGAGGCTAGGTTGAAGGGGTCACCAAATACCCCCTAAAAAAACAAAAAACGCCTTAAAAACAGTTCATAGAGTGAAAAGTTGATCAAATTCTGGTATCACAATATAGAAAAAGGTCCTCAGAAGGATCAGTGTATCTAGAAGAATCTCTTGGTATAAATTCCAAATAGAAAATGAAGCTGATTTTCTGTGGTGCAGTTTGACGTCTGACTGTTGCAGGCCGGCTTCTTTACCGCTTGCTGGTTTCTCTTGGATGGGAAAAGGGCGGGGGTCAGGGGAGGACGGTTCCTAGAGAAAGAGCACATCTTTAACCCAGCAAAAGGGGAAACTTCCCAGCCCACTGCCAAGCTCCTGTGTGGGCCGAGCACTGAGCACTGGGCCTGGCCTACCCAGTCATGATGGCCACTGCAAGTGCTCTGCAGACCATGCGCAGGCATGCGTTTATTCAGATCCCTGGCTCCCCGACTTTCTAGTCTGACACTCGGGGCTCCAGCTGTTTCCCCATCTACCCACATTCTTCCAGAACTTTGGTCCTGCTCTTAGTTCTGTTCTCTAGTCATTCTAGGTTCCAGAGTTGCCAAGGGCAGAACAAGTGAGGGCAGGGACAGGAAGTGCAGAAACGAGGGCAGAGGTCGGTGATGTGCACATGCAGGTTCGGGGTGCCTCCTGCTATGCAACGCTGCTGCACACTAAGGCAGGACACAGATGACCTCGCTGCTCTGGTTAGAGTCAAACAGTTCACAGTAGCCTCTGCCTTTGCTTCATTAAGTCCCACCAAGGGACATCTCTTGGTGGTCAGGGGCTCCCCACGTGTCCAGGTTTCCTGCAAGAACTCTCTTGGGCTGGGATGTGGCACCCCTATCCCAGCAGGGACACCCCTACCTGAGCTCACTCCTCAGAGATCTCAGTCTCCTGGTGGACGACCACCTTGGTCACTGACATGTCTGGGTGCTGCTCCTTCGCCTCCTTGATGGCTTGGACAAGGACCTGTGAAAGACAAAGGCAAAGCCGGTCAGGCAAAAAGCAGCTGGGCTAGTGAAGGGAGCCTGGGTCACGTCTTTGGCAGTGGGAGCACCAGGGCAGCATGCATCTAGGCCAAGCAGATCAGCACCTGGCCTACCCCATCCTGCAGAGGGAGCTCCTGGGCCCATGGTGCAGAGGCAGGGAAGGGTAGTGCTATCCTTCAGGGAATCAGCGGGCAGCTTCAGGGGTGAGAAGGTTGACTCGTGGCGAGTTCATGGGGAACAGGGAAGGTCAAGACAGGTATGTGAGGAAACATGCTTCCTTTAAAAAGGAAGAGATGTCTCTGGCTAAAGTGGAGGAAATCGAGGGAGGGAGGGAGAGAGGGAGAGAAGGAGGGAGGGAGGGAGGGAGAGAGGGAGAGAGGGAGGGAGGGAGGGAGAGGGAGAGAGGGAGGGAGGGAGAGAGGAAGAGAGGGAGGGAGGGAGAGATGCCTGTGACATGCCAGGTACTGGCCTATGCACATTTATTTTCTTAATCTCACAACAGTGAATCAGGTGGGGCCTGACTGATCTATGGACGGGAAGCTGCAGGCCAGAGACATGTGCTGTTTTGTTGAGAACACAGCAGGGCTTCTGAGTATCAGGTTTTCTTCTTTATTACTCTGTCCTTTAGACTCCAGGGTTCCTGTTTACACCCCTGGAGGAATCTGGATTACTACAGAATGGCTTCAAATAACAAAGGGACAGTTTCAGAAGGGCAGTGACACCACTGTCCAAGTGCCATGCCAGAAATAATGAGCTGACTGCTCACTGATTCCTACGGACAAGGGGAGAGGACCATTTTCTCCTGGTCTCCTGATTCCACAAAAGGCATTCTGCTGGCCCCTACTCCTCCTGCCTGACCTGTCCACTACACTCCATGACCAGCTCAACTCTCTCCCTGGAGACTCCACTGCCCTAAGAAAGTCTACACTACGTTGCTTCTTCACACAGTCCTTCCTAATGTGCCTCCCTCCCCAGTCAGAGAGCACTGCATCTCATCCCTCCCACAGAGCCCTCAGTTTCTAGCTCTCTCTGAGCCATCAAATGTCATTACATCAACCCTGACCTGTGGTGATCATCTTGAAGAGGTTAAAACCAGGGCTCAGAAGTGATGAGTTACTCAAGGATACACAGCAGATAAGGGGCTGAGTTAGGGCTCAGTTCAAGCCTGTTTCACTCTAAACACCTTCTTCCATCACATAACTCTTGCTGTCTAGCAACGAGTACACAGCAAGGTTCAAACAAGAGCTGTGGCAGGCTGGTTATGGACGGACCCGCTAGAGGGGACAAACAGGCTCAAAGCCCAGCCCCCGTCCCCGTTGGCATTGCATCCTTGCTTCTGGGACTGAGCACAGTATTCTCAGCTGTAAGTCTCAGCCCTGCAGGGACCTGCAGACATTGCATCCCTGCTTCCCAGTTCTTAAGGCAGTCAGCCCATCCACGTAGGGGCCACAGTCACTGTTCTGGCAGTCCTACTGATGACGCCAAAGCATTTGCATGCAGTTTCTCCCACCCCCTCTCCTCTGCAGCTTGACTGTTCCAACCTCACCCAGCAGAGAATTGGGAACATTAATTCTGACCTTATTATTTGCTAATTGCTTGTAGCACACAATTAGCACCTAATTAACATAAAAACATAGAATTTGAGCACCCAGAAGGGCCCAGGAATTATCTGGATCAACCCACTCTCTCTTTTAGACAGGAAAAACATCAGAGGGAAAGTGATTTACCCAAGGTCACATGGCAAGTAGGTGATAGATTAAGGGGGAGTGTTCTGAAAGTCCTGGCTGTACCCACCTCTTGTCCCCCTGCTCTCTGCTCAGCTGCTGTGGCACCCTGTGGGATGAACAGCATCTCCCTTGTCTGTGAAACCACCCTTTCTTCTGAATAAGCTCCACTGACTAGGAGCCCACCATGCACCTATCCCAGGGCTCCTGGATCCTACTTGGTCCTTTTAGCCACCTTGAGAAGAGGACATGATCCACCCCAGCTTTCAGCTCGGGAACAGAGGCCCAGAGTGCAAAGAGCTCAAATGCAGTAAGAACCAGTTCTGGGCTTCAAGTCTTTCTGTCCAAAGCCTACCCTCGTCTTTTTTTTTCTTTATTTGAGATAGGGTCTCACTGTTGTAGCTCAGGCTGGCTGTGGTGATCTTCCTGCCTCCGACCCCTGAGTGCTGGATTAGGGGCACAGCACCATCCCCTGCTCAGGCCGGGAGTTCCCTTCACTTCTTGGCTCTCTCCCCCGCAACCCAACACCTCAGGCCTCAATACTTGGATCCCTTTGCTTTTCTTCTCAAGAGCTACAGCAGCCAAAGCAGCTATTTAGAGACGTGGATGGCAGAGGAAAGACGGCACACACACGCCGGTGCCCATCAGTCTCCCCTGCATTCCCACCTGATCATGGTCGATATCGGCATCTCCTGTGATCACAATTCTCTTTTCAATTCGGGTCTCAGAAATCCCGCCTTTTACAGTCTGAAACCAAAGGAAGAGGGCCACATGAGAGCCACAACACAAACAGGGCAGAAAAGCCAATAGCCCAGAATATTCTGGAAGCTCTACTCCAAACTGTTTTATTTGTTGTTGTTGTTGTTGTTGTTGTTGAGACAGGGTCTCCCTGTAGCCCAAGCTGGCCTGGAACTTGCTACATAGACCAGGCTGGCCTTGATCTCACAGAGATCCACCAGCCTCTGCCACCCAAGTGCTAGGATCACAGGCATGCGCCATCACGCCTGGCACTATGTATTATTTTTTGAGAACACAGCCCAGGCTGGCTTCCATGCTGCCCACACTACAGAGGACAGGTTCTTACTTCATCTCAGCATCCTGGTGAGACTGGCCTAAAAGGGCACCCTGCTCCCTTGGGTTGCTAGACTCTTTAGTATATGGAACAAAAAGGCACAGTTCTCTCTCCTGTTTCTCTTCTTCCCCAACACTACTGAAATTCAGCAGGTAAAGGCAAGGGCCCATCTCTGCTCCCCTCCTGTTTACTTTACTTGATTATTTTCAGGATGACAACGAAAACGTCACACAGCTTGAAACTGGGATCTTCTATTTTAAAGCTCTTTCACATTATTAATGTCAAAAGAGTCTTAAATAATCTCAAGGGGGAAGGTCTCCATGACAGATAAGGAAAACCAAGATCTAGACACATTAAATAGCTGGCTTACTGTTACCTGTATATTATTATTATGTCACCTGTATTATTATTATTATATTATTATATGTATATTATCTAGACATATTAAATGGCTAAAATTTTTTCCCTACATTTCTTTTTTGAAAACAAAATTATTATTTTTATTTTTTGTGTATGAGTATATTGCGTGTATGTATGTAAGTGCACCCATGTCACGCAGAGCCTGTGGAGGTCAGAAGAAGGCCTCGGATCCCTTTGAACTGGAGTTACTGACAGCTGTTAGCTGTCAGGTGGATGCTAGGAACTGAACCTGGATCCTGTACAAGAGCAGTTAGTTCTCTTAACTGCTGAACCATCTCTTCAGCCCCATCTCTACATTTCTTACCTATAACAAAATGCAAGTCAGGCGTGGTGGCACACACCTGTGATCCCAGTACTCATGAAGCAGAGACAGGCAGATGTCTATGAGATCGAGGCCAGCCTGGTCTACACAGCAAGTTCCAGGCAAGCTGAGGCTACAAGGACACCCTCTCTCAAAAAAGACACCTTCCCCCACCAAAAAAAAAAAAGGCCAGGTGTGATGGTGCCTTTAATCCCAGTCTGTGAGATCTACACAGCAAGTTCTGGGTCTGCTAGGGCTATACTCCAGGGAAACTCTGTCTCAAAACCACAAAAACAAAAGATAAAAGAAAATGCATTTCTTCTAGTGCTACAGCAAACATAGACTGTCTTGGACTCTCTGAGGATAATTCAATTTTTAGATATTTCATCCCCACTGTTTCCTATAAATCATACCCTAATAATTTCAGTATTTCATCTTACAAACGATAGTTCCCATGCCCTTGCCTCAGGACATAAAATACAAATTTTTCATCAGACCACAGATCTTATTTCTAGATCAGAAAATATGGCTGTCATAATATCAACAGTCCCTGCACGTGCAGGCGGGGATACCCCACAGGTGCATTCTGGGGGAAAGAATTAGAGCCTTTCCATCTGCGATGCTTGGAGTGATGTTGCTCAACAGTGATGGAACTAAGAACCTTTGCTTATGACCTGGTTCCTTCTTTCCCAGGATGGCAGTCTGCGGCTGCTCTGTTACCTTGGTAATCTGAGTCGTGGTGGTGCTGCTTGTGGTCTCTGAGGTGATGGTCTGAGCTGTCAGCAGGACTCCTGGATCTAAGTCCCCATTGCTGTCGTCAGTCTGAAGAAGAAAGCACAATCGATCATACCCTTCAGGGACCTTTGGGTCAAACTCTGCTGCAAGACTTGGCTCTTGAGCTGTACATTCTGATGCACAAATTTAATTCCCTGACAGTGACCTCTCAATCAATCCCCTAGAAACAAGGTCCTTCTAAGAAAGTTAGTGAGTGCAGGCTCCTCCACACTGGGTCAGTGATGGGAGTGGACTTGAAAGAAGCAGGAGCATGGCCACAGCTTCAACAAGAGTGACAGTGAATCACACAGGCCCAGCACTCTGCAGCTCACAAACAGATTTAGAACGTTTTCATTAATACTCACACCAGTCCTGTGAAATCAACAGAGAGGACAGCATATTAGTATCTTCCAGTAAGGAAATTCAGGCTCAGAAGTGAGTAACTTTCCAAAGGAGCCAGAACTACCAAGAAGGTGTCATGTTCTCATGGACCTTGGCTTTTCCCACAGCATCTGAGGCCAGAGACACATTGACTCCTGGTGGCTAAGGTGTGGATGGGCTGCACCATAGGACAAAATGGGGGAGATCCTTTCCAAGACTTGTGGGGAGCAAAGGATCTCAAGCCTGCACACTAGCCAGTGAGGGAGCAGGTTCAGCCTTCAACGACTGAGACAGGACATGAGCAAATGAAGCAGAAAGTGTCCCTTTATGAGAAAGCGGGAGACATGCAGAACGTGTTTTAGGGACATTTCTAACCACTATTACTGGAAGGAGTTGTCTTTGGTGGGAGGGGTTAAAATATTTAAAATGCTAGACACACAACTAATCTACATAGAGAACAAGGGCTCAGGCTATTTATGATTAGGCTAAGGAATGACATTAGCCAGAAACTAAAGAGATGTTGGCAGGGGTCTGGCTCAGTCTGACAAACATTATCAACATATATGTGGACAGTTAGAGCTTCGAAGGTCTCCATGGCCTAGATAGCAGTCGGCACGAGGAGGATGGAGTTCACTGTGGTGAGTGCTTTTTGGACAGCAGCAACCTAAAAGGACCGGTACTGGTATGGGAGGGGCTTTAGAAAACTGCAATTATTTTCATAAAGAACAAGGTGCCAAAAATGTGGCAGCCTGCTCTCTTCATCTGCTTCTGCATGTAAGGGACAGTAGTATACATAGACGTTGTCAACTTTATTTTTATTTTTTTAAGACTTATTTTTACTATTTAAAATTATATGCATGTATGTGTCTGTGTGGGGGTATGGGCACATGACTGCAGGTGCCATGAAGGCCAGAGGCACTGAATCTTCCTGGAGCTGGAGTTATGGGCAGTTGTGAGCCACCTGATGTGGGTGCTGGGAACTGAACCTGGGTCCTCTGTAAGAGTGGAAAGTGCTGTTAACCACTGAGCCATCTCTCCAGCCCCAATTTTTATTTTAAACATGGTCTCACTGTGTTGCTTAGGCTGGTCTTGAATTTCTGGATTCAAGTCATCCTCTGGCCTGAGCCTCCTAAGTAATTGACATCACAGGTATGTAACATTGTAACTGGCCTCATTTCATTTATGAACAGGACCACATTTCATCCAGACAAAGTCTAAGGGGAAGGGCAAGTAGATGAAGAGAATCAGAAAGGAGAAGAGCCCTTGCCTGGGCTCCTGTCTAGGTGGGAGTCAGCATCAAACCAGAGATGAGACCTACGTCTTAACATGTGTTCCCTTCACACCCACCGAGTATTAGCTAGTCTACTAATATTTCTTTCACCATGGACATTTATCTATCTCAGATTCAGACTCAACTAATGCATCTCTTATCTCAGTGACACCTCTCAGCAGCTGAGGTAGATACTGTCTTAGTCTCTGTGCAGTTAGGAGAACTGGGTTTCATGAAGGTTAATTTGTCCAAAGTTCTATAGCTTGGTGATGTTTGAACTGGACATAGAAGAGGCAAGAAACTTCTTGTTTTAAGTGGGATTTGGGAAGTCTGGAGAGACGGCTCAGTGGTTAAGAGTACTGACTGCTCTTATAGAGGACCCGAGTTAGCACCCACATAGTGCTAACAACCATCTGTAACTCCAGTTTCAGGGGATCTGATTCCTTCTTCTGACCTCTGCAGGTATTGCACAACACAGGTATACTTACATACATGGAAGCAATGCACTCAAACACATAAAATAGAAACAATAAATAAAATATTTAAAAAGACTGGGATTTGGGTTCCAACTTAGTCAGTAACCAGCTATAGAACCCTGACCCTCCAGGACTCAAGTAGCTGAAGCTAACCTCAAATTTCCTATGTAGCCAAAGCTGGACTGAACTTCTGATCCTCTTGCCTCCGCCTCCACATCCCTCTCCCTTCCCCTTTCTCCAGGTCTCTAGTATCTCAGGCTGGCTTAAAGCTCCCTATGTAGCTGAGACTGGTCTTGAACTCCTGATCCTCCTGCCTTCACTTCCCAAGCAGTAGGATTACAATCATGCACTCCCACTCTCAGCAATTTCCTTTTCCAAAGGTGATACTGCACTATGTGCTCTGCCTAAACCACAGCACTGTCGTAAAGATCAAAAGAAATTACAGAAATAAAAGTGCTTTGTGAGCTGCTGTAAGGATATAAATCTAAATGCCAAGAGGCCTGAACTCTACCGCAGAGTTCTTTCTCTATAAACCTCCTGCCCAGCCCTCTACTCTCCTTTCCGTCTCCAAGGGTGGGAGGAAGGGAAGATGGCACTGTAGTTGTCTACTTCACTTACCTACTCTGCTCGTGAGGCCTCTTTTTCTAGATCTTATTTCCAGTGTTTCCTCAAATGACGCCGGGGCAAATGACTGCCTATAAACATTCACTTATCCTATAGCCCAGTAATTTCATTCTTAGGTATTTACTCGAGATGAGTGATATGTTTTCTGAAGACTTGCTTGTGAGTGTCCACAGCAGTTACATTCACATTTGTCCCAAACTGGAATGAACTCAGTTGTCCATCAAAAAATGAAGCCATGAAAATTTGATATAGAGGTGCAGGGTCGAGGGGAGGTGGCTCAGGCAGAAAAACATTGGCCATGCAAGTGTGAGGACCTGAGTTTGGATCCCCAGAACCCACCTGTGATCCCAACACAGGAGAGGCAGAGATAAGGAGTCCCTGGAGCAAGGTGGATGGCTAGCTAGCTGAACTGGGTTCAAGTGAGAGACCTTGTCCCAATATATACAGTGGAGCGTGAGAGAGGAAGACAATGGGTGTCAACCTCTGGCCTCCACATGCTTATGTGCCCACACACATGGTGAGTGGGCATGCACACACATGTATGCACATGACCACCAATCCCCCTAAAATGTACAATGAGATACTATTCGGCAATAAATAAGTGAAGACTGGTTCATATAATATGGGTGACTATAAAAAGTGTTACATTCAGAGAAATAAGCCAGACATGAAAGTATACTATTATATACTTCCATTTAAATGATTCCCTAAAATAGGCAAAACTAGGCTACAGTGATAAAAATCAGAGCAACGTCTGCCTGGAAGACAGAAACCAAATGGAAAAGGCTGTGGAGGAAATCTAGGGAGGATTGGGAATGCTCAGCATCCCACAACTGTGTTACACAGTCTAGAAATCTGCCAAAGCAAAAGTAAACACTTAAAACCTGTGCACTCATTATATGCAAATTTTATCTCAAACACACACACACACACACACACACACACACACACACACACACACACACCAATAAATATCTGATGTTTATATTCTGTCCTGGACCACTTGAGAAGCATACATAAATCAAATCCTCACAGCAGCTCTACGAGGTGGAACTCTTATCAAATTTTACAAATGAGGAAACTGAGGCACTAGGTGATTTAGTAACTTGACAGCATACTAGTTGAAACCTGGGATGTAGCTGGGTGCGGTGGCTCACACCTTTAATCTCAGCACCAGGGGGAAAATGCAGGTGGGACTCTGTGAGATCCAGGCCAGCTGGGACTACAGGAGACCCTGTCTCAAAACAAAAGAAAAAAGAAACCCAGGATTTGGGATGCTATAGTTAACACTCTACTACACAAAATATCACTGTATAAAGCAATTTGCATCTGACTGTGTTAAGCTTGGTTAAAATGAAATAAAGTTTTATGTATAAAAATGAAATTTGGTGTAGGTGTCGGGGTGCGTACCTTTAAATCCAGACCACAGGAGTCAGAGGAAGGTGGATCTCTGTGAGATTGGGGTCAGCTTGGTCTACCTAGTGAGTTCCAGGACAGCCTGGGCTACACAGAGACCCTGTCTCAAAAAGGAAAAAAAAAAGTTGAAAATGAAACTTGGTAACAGCTACAATTTTTTAAAGAATATATTTTCTTTATTATTTTTTATTTTTTGTGTATGAGTGTATTGCCTGCATGTCCTGTAAGTGCACTTGTGTCCTGCAGTGCCCTCAGAGGTCAGAAGAGAGTGTTGGATCTCCTGGAACTAGAGTTACAGTTGTTAGCCACTATGTGGGTGCTGGGAATTGAACCCAGATCCTCTGTAAAAGCAGTTCGTGCTCTTAACCACTAAGCCATCTCTCCAGTCCCTCCTCTAAATTTTAATGTATGTGCTTGTTCTAGTTCACTTTCTTTGGCTGTGATAAAACACTGACGAAAGGGGCTTATTTCACCTTACACTTCCACGTGGTAGTCCATTATCCGGGGAGGTCAGGGCGGAACTGAAGTGGAAACTACAGAGGAATGCTGCTTACTGGCTACTTATGATACATCCTAGGCTCACCTGCCCAGGGATGGTGCTACCTACAGTGGGTGGGATCCTCTGACATCAAGTAACAATTAAGAAAATGCCTCACAGACATGGCCACAGGTCAATCCCATGGAGGAAATTCCTCAGCTGAAGTTCCCTCTTCCGAGGTGTCTCTAGTTTGTGTCAAGTTGAAAAAGACTAGCGCAATGCTATGAAAGTTTTAAACTTCAAAATGGTGCACAGTAAAGTCAGCCTCCTTCCTACTTCTGACCAGGGCCTCACAGTTCCAGTCTCATTCATGGAGCCAACCACACCTCTTGTATCTTATTTTTCTTCTGTTTATTTAAGGCCAAGCCAGCCTTGAACTCATAATCCTCCTGCCTCAGCTTCCCAAATGCTGAGACAACAGGTGTGCATTACCATGCATGGCTTACACTCATACTTTATTTATTTACTTTCCATTTTGTGTTTGTGTATGTGTTTGTGTGTGGTGTATGTGATGTGTGTGGGTGTGTGCATGCAAATGATAGTGTATACGTATGTGTGTCTGTGTGGAATTCAGAGATCAACACTGGGTTGTCTTCCTCAACAGCTCTCCACCTTACTTTTTTCGAGGTAGGGTCTCTCATCCTGGAGTTTATGAGTGCATTCAGGCTGGCCAACGAACCATCTGGATCCTTCTGTCTCTCTCCCTACCCACCCCACCAGATCCAAGTATTCAAGTTACAGATATGTGTCCTGTATCTGGGAGATCCAAACTCAGGTATTCATGCTTGAAGAGCAGGCATTTAACCAACTGAGCCATCTCCTTAGCTGCCCCCACTCCCCACGACTGCAATATTTTAATTGTATTTATTTTTCTTTTACTTGTATGAGTATTTTGCCTGCATCTGTATAAGTACACCTATACTTGTACAATGTCCCTAGAGGTCAGAAGAGGGCATTGGCTGGAACAAGAGTTAGGGATGGTTGTTAGCTGCTATGTAGGTGCTGAGAACTGAACTCTGGTTCTCTGCAAGAGCAGCCATGTTCTTAACCACTGAGCTGCTCTCCAGCCCCTCAGCCCCTCATTTTTAAGAATCCATCCAGAGACATGGCTACACACAATCCCCACTTCCTGCCCATGAACAGCAGCTGTGATCCCGTCACAATGCACATTCCATGTTTGTTCATACACAAACCTATCATGAAGTTTCATTCCCATTGCAAAAAGTCACACAGAATTACCCAATAGGATGATCCAAAATTTATCTAACCAACTCCCTACTGACGGACATTCAGGTTGTTTCCATGGTAGTGACAATTTAAAGGATGCATTGCTCCCCATATGCAAGCCTCCTCCTACGTCCTCAGGCTAACAATGTGCCCAATCATAAAGCAATTTTTCCTTCCTTTTCAGTCCCCTTCACTGCCAAGGTCTACTCATTAGATTCTGTCTTTCTTGACTGACAGGTCTTTCTAGTCTCATTTCCTAAGGCTACCCATCAGTTCTTATAATAATTTCTCCAGATCTGTCCTAGTCATAATCTTTTCTCCAGGCCTCTCTCTACTTTGATACATTCAAAACACAACTTTAGGAATCATCTTTAAAAAAAAATAATTACTTTAATTATTTAATTACCACCACTAAGAAAACTTTAAACAACTTGTCATCTACCAAATTAAAATTCCACACAGTAGAGCACAGTGAGGAGAAAGGGGAAGCACATAAACACTGACTAACATCTATGAAGGCTCCAGGTGTTCAACAGACACCATTTCACTTAAGCCCCCCATTCCCCCACCCCCACCCCCAAGAAAGAACAATCTTGCAATGGTAGGTAGTATTATCCCCAATTTAGGGCCAGGAAATGGAGAGACTGGCAGTTTGTCTAAAATTATCTAGCAGGTAGCTATCTAGTTGAGCTAGGATGTGATGCAAATCATATGCTTGACCCTCTAAGCAACACTGTTTCCTGAATGTGAGAACATCGTCCCACTCCGGGAGAGGTGGGAAAGTCCCACCCAGAGCTGCACGCGGCTGCCACACGCGGCTGCCACCTTTGCCCCCGGCACCACCACCGAGCTACTGGTCCCAGCCCTTTGCATCATCGCTCTATTCCAGGAGTTTCTTTTTATAAGTATTTTTATTATTTTTATTTTTATGTGTAGGAGTGTACTGCCTGTACATACATGCACCTGTGTGGTGCAATAAGGAGATTATTGTTGCAGAGACAAGGAGAGGGCACTGGATCCCTTCTGACTGGAGATACAATGGTTGTTAGCGGCCATGTGAGTGCTGGGAATTGAATCTGGGTCCTGTACAAGAGCAGCCAGTGCTCTTAACTGCTGAGCTATCTCCCCAGGCCTCCCTTCGACTTTCTTTATAGAACTTGCCAGTGTTTGAAATTCATTTATACATTGATTTATGTGGTTTTGTTATTTTTTGAGACAGATGTACAGGGTAGCACAGGCTCACCTCAAACTTCCAGTCATCCTTTCGTACAGGAATTTCACGAGTGAGCTACCATGGCTGGCTGCTTAAGTGTTTTATTGCCTGCCTTTCCTTAATTCTCTGTTTAATAGACTGCTCTCTATAGAAGGTAGGTACGGCATCTTCTCTTTACATCACCTTTCCTTAATAGACAAATGCGCAATAAACATTTGTTGCAGTTGCTCAACTTATAAAATAACCTTTTGCCTTCCATGAATACAAAAAAAAGAATATAAATCAACACAAATTACCAAAATTGAAGAAGTTTCATAGTAAGTTGGAAGTAAACTTTTTCCCCTTAAATTCTTAAGCCCATGATATTGATACTTACTCCAGGGGCACGGGTGATTAGGCTCAGAAATGTTCAATGACTTGTCCAAATTAGTGAATGGAGGAGCCGTAACCTGAGCTCAGGTGTACTGTGCTCCCAAGCCCATGTTCTTAACCATTAAACTAGAATAACTTCCCCAAATAACTTGGGTATATGTTCTAGTTAGTTTTTCTATTGTTGTGACAAAACACTGACTAATACCAACTTGGGGAGGAAAGGGTTTATTTGGCTTACATCTTTTGGGTCATAGTTCATCACTGAGAGTCCAAAGTAGGAACTCAGGACAGGAACCTGGAGGCAGGAGCTGAAGCACTGGCCATGGAGGAACGCTGCTCACTTGCTTGCTCCCCTGGCCTGTGTTCAGCCCGCTTTCTTGTACAATACAGAACAACCTGCCCAGGGGTGGCACTGCCCACAGTGGGCTGAGCCCTCCCACATCACTCAGCCATCAAGAAGATGCCCCACAGGCCTCAATTGAGGCTCCCTCAACCCAGGTGTGTCAAGTTGAAACTAAAGCTATTCAGCACAGTGGATAAATGTTGGGCCTCCAGGGCCGCCGCCCGCCCTTTAAGGGCGGGTTTGCAGTTCCCAGTGGGGCCCGACTACAGCTGTCAGTTTGGGAGATGGAGGCGCGGCAGGCGCCGCCAATGATTGCCTTCTCCCAGGCGGCTGCCCTGGCCAATGCCCTCTCCCCGGGTGCTGCCCCTGGCGATCCGCCCCCCCCACTCCAGAGCCCTTGAGGATCGCCCCCTCCTGCCCTCCCGGGCTGCTGACCTCCGTGCCAGGCAGCCCCCCCCCCCCCCCCGCAGGCCACCCGGCCTTCCCCCACTGACCCCTCACCCCGAGGACTAACCCCTCCTGGGCTGCAGTCGCCGAGTCTGTGGTGCTATGCGGCCACCAGGTAAAAATGGCGGCCGCTTTCCAGCACCCAGGCTGCAGTGTGGCTCGGCAGCTCCAGGCAGGGCAGGACGCCGCCCGCTCCGGGCCTCTCGCAGGCTGCTGGGGGCCGGTGATGGTGGCACACACCCGTAGGATTTGCTGAAGGAGGCAGAGGCAGGAGGATCTGTGAGTTTGAGGCCAGACTGCGCGACATTGACAGGTGTCCTCACACTATGCACTGGGAGCTGCAAATTGACGTGGGACGATTGTGACTCAGCCTTAGTGCAGGCTTAACACGGCCAGACTTCTAACGGTTTCCAACTATCAAACGACCGTCAACCGTTTAGAATGCAGCTGTCAGAACCTCACCGGAGTCTGACAGCCTATCAGAATGGACTTTGCCTAGCTGCAGATTATGTTACAGAGATTGATTGGTCCTTCACTCCCTTTTAGCCCCGCCTCTACCCTATATAAGTCATTCTGTAAACCTCAATTAACGAGATCCTGCTAGACAGACTCCCGACTCGGCGGGGTTTTTTTTTTTTTTTTCCTCCGGAGTGGAGAGGGGCCGGGTCGTGACACTCACCATCCCGCTCAGCCCCTGGAGGAGACCGGCTGGACCAGCTTCACCACGGCCCTACCTGCAGGCGATCCCGGCAGATAAAGTAGTTAGATCCAGGATAATTTCATTTTTTGCTTTTTGGCATTGGGGACTGAACTTGGAATCTCACACATGCCAAGCACAATGCTCTTCCACTAAGCTACACCCTCAGCTCTAACATTTTGCATTTACTTATTTATTACTTTATTTTATTTTTATTTTATGTGTATTAGTGTTATACCTGCATGTATCTGGTGCACCCATGTCATGCAATACTCTCGGAGGACAGAAGAGAGCAATGGATCCCCTGGAACTGGAGTTATGGACAGTTGTTAGCCACCATGTGGGTGCTGGGATTGGAACCTGGGTCTTCTGCAAGAACAGCCAGTGCTCCTACCAGTGCTCTTAACCATTGGGCCATCTCTCCAGCCCTTCCCTGCCACCTTTTTTTTTTTAATTTTTAGGAAAAGGACTCATATAGCCTAGGCAGATTTTGAACTCACTATGTAGCTGAGGATGACCCTGACCTTCTGATCCTCCTGCCTTCTCCTCCAGAGTTTTGGGATTATAGGCATACACTACCACAAATAGTTTTTATTTTTAACGTTTATGTGTGTGTATGCACATTTGTATGTATTACATGGGTGTAACCATGTGTGGAGGTCAGAGGTCAACTTCAGGTATCAGTTCTTAAGTGCCCTTCATCTTTCATTTTAGGCAGTCTTTCTTTGACCTGGAACTTTGATGCACAGGCCAGGCTAGCTAGTCCATAGGCTCCCAGGAACTTGTCTCCACCAACCATTTTGTCATAATTGGAATTACAGGTGTAAATCTGTTCTCGCTCCCACCCAAGACAATTTTTAACATGAGTTCTGGGGATCTGAACTCAGGTCCTAATGTTTGTGAGGCAGGTGCTTTACCAATGGAACCATCTCTCCTGCTCAACACCAGACCTGGTTTTATGTGGTGCTGGGAACTGAACCCAGGGCTTCAAGCATTCTGGGCAAATTACTAGCTAAACTGTATTCAGTCCTCAGTTTTGCTTTGAGTAAAGCATGTGTCTTTTCTTCAAAGAACTACTCTAGAAAACCTGTAAGGAAAGAAAGCCAATGATGGTGTTTGCTTATCTTTGGCTCTGGAGCATCAATCAGAGGTCCTACCTGGGCAGCCTCATAGGTGATGGTCTTGGTCTCAGTGTGGACAATGGGGACATCTTTGGTTGGGATTTCACTTTTCACAGCATTGGCAGTATCTGCGATGGTAACAGTCTGAGTCTTTACCAGGGGAGGCTGTAAACAGTAAAGAATTAGTTAGAGAGTCCTTCTGTAGGCTGTGGGGAACAGAACCTTCTGACACTGATCTGATCAAAGTATAAGCTTGAATCCAGAAAAGGTTGGGCTCAATCTCCACAGGTTCACCTGCCCAAGATTTGGATGCTATTCTCAAGAGGTGTCACATCATGAGGGATATTAAAAAGTAGCATTACTGTAATCACTTTCATAAGCTTAATGGAAAATTATAACACCAGACAGTTTATGACCAGTGATATAAAGCATTTCCAACCGACCTTCAGAATTTGAATCTAAAAGTATTTGCCAAATAGGAATCACTTTCATTCATCCTTGTGAATGGACATTATAATGAAGAAAATCAGTCACATTTCCTCCACTAAGTACAAACAGTACATGAAGCAGCAGAGGCCCTGGAATGCATTACTGTGGAATTCATTAACTTCATTCAAATCAGTGTCAGACATCCACTTTGGAGTTACTGAGAAGAAATAGTATTTGGAAAACCAGAAAGAAAAAAAAATGATCAGTTCTCCCACCACCTGGTGATTAATTTCAGGGTTCCAGAAGGACACACATTAGTGGAGTGTCAAAGGCTCGTTTGCTCACCTTCCCCAAGATTATCAATCACCCTAAAACTACCATTTGATTGTGATAAGGTTAAGGGGCCATCCACCTTAGTACAGGAAGTTAGTACCTATGATCATAGAATAACCTGTGAGGGGGTCAGTGGGAGTGGTGGACAGTATACAAATCATTATTTGGAGCCTGAACTTTGAATTAAAAATCAAATGTTAGCTAGGAGTACAGAAAAATTTTTGAGCATGGTCTCAGAACCCTAACGGTTCCTCAACCACAGGGATCTCTATAGTTCATCTCTTCCCACAGCTCATTCTTGAGCAGGGAAAAGATGAACACACTTACACCAGCTTTGAAAGGTAAATAGCTGGGGTGTACTCCCAAGGGTTTTTTAAGCCGTCAGAAGAGAAAACAGTCTAGTCAGGGAGTTAATTTCCATAAATGAATTTCTTTATGACACCAAATGCTTTACTTTTACCCCACGATTTTGAAAAGAGCAGAGACACAACCCTTACCTCCACCACTACCACCTCCTCCACAGAACAGATTCTGACCCTCTCCCACAGACAATCGTTAGACCTGCATCATCAAATCAGTCACTACCTGGAAACTTCGAATGAGGGTGGGGAACTGGTTACCCACACGAGAGTCAAGAAAGGATCCGTTTTGGGTTTCAAGTGTCCCTCCTGGTGCAACATGTTCTTCGCTACTGTCTGCCTTTTTTTCAGCAAGTTGAAGCTGACAGGAAGCTGGTATTACTGAGAAATTTAAGGTACTGGCCTGTTCCTCCACTCCTACACATTCCCCACTTGGGCCTCTTGGCATCTCATTAACATCAAGATAGCCAGTTGCCCCCTGCTCCGTCTCTTCTGTCTCCTTGTTGTTTATGGAGAGGGAGCCAAAGCCAAAGCTCTGTGGAGACTCCGACGATGGGGTGGTCATCAGGCTCTGACTAGGAACTACTGCCTGCTTGGGGCCCTCCCATTCAGAGGCAGGGTGGGTGGACGGCCCTTTTTTCTCGACAGCCACCTCCTCTGTGCGAAAGCCATTTACATTCTACAAATGAATGAACACATACAAAAGCAAGAAGGTTAGGAATAAGCGGGGGAATCAGCGTGAAACTCTGAGTATCAGCAATGATGTTTAAGAATACTTATATCAATGTTATTATAAACCCCAAATCTTAGCTCCAGAGGCAGTCAAAAGAACTGGTTTTCAGAGGCCCAAGCAATTTCGACTTCCTTTGGTCCAATTTCTAGAGTATTGTTACTATAAGAACAACTTCAATGTACTGCATAGTGTTCTGCACTTCATATTGCTACCGCATTTGAGGTATAATGTACTTTTTTTATGGATAAAGGGGTTACTCTGTCATTCCTATATAGCCAGTTAAATATTATGCAAAAGGTGATATAATTTATGAGCTAATCAAAACATGTTCTTGATGAGTCTCATGGGGTTGAGAATGTTTCATCTCTAAACCTTATATGTCATTATACAGGCTCTTAAGAGGAAGCTAAAATTTAGACTTTGAAGCAGGGACTTGCTGTGTAGCCTTGGTCAACCTATAACTCACTAAGTAGCCCTCACTAGCCTTGAACTTGTACTGGTCCTCCTCCCAAGTACTAGAATTATAGGCATGTACCACCATGCTCGTCAAGAGCCAATTTTGTACCAGTCTGTTGGAAACAACAGTCTGTCATTGAAAGAAGTTACTTGTTAGTCAAACATTAATTAGGCCAACACCTTTTTTATATATGCATAGTGGTGATGGGGAAGCATCTTGGGCAAAAGGCTCTCTTCTTTTACCATGTGTGTCCCAGGGTTTAAACTTTGGTCTCAGGCTTGGCAGCAAGCACTTTTACTTGCTGAGTCATCTCCAAGTAGTCTCTTCTTGACCCAAAGTTGTCTATTGTTGAGTAAAATTAAACTGATTTGACTTTTCTCCTAGATATATATAAGAGATTAAAGGTTAAAACTGTAGCCACAGTAATTTCAACTCCCCAAATGCGGAGTACCTAATATGTATTAGTTATCATAAATAAAAGGAAAACTGGCAGCAGGTGGGCGGTTAGCTATGTGTAGTGCTCACATATTGAAGCCACTGTCTAGAGCCCACGAGCAACATAGACAACTGTTCCCTGGACACCCACCCAGATACTTGGAATGCAACAGTCCTCAAATTAAGCTCACCTCTGCTGCTTCCTGGGTCTCTCATGCCCCACACCCTCCATGGTTTCCATACTGGTAAATTGTTGCACTATCTATTCGTGTGCCACAAGCGGATCCTGAGAGTCCTCTTGGTTCCTTCACACCCATCCAAACCCTCAGCAAGCCATTAAAGAAGTTTTGTTTTTTTTTTAGCATTTATTTACAATGCATGTGTGCACACATGTGTGGGTGTGTACCTGCCACAACATGCATGTGGAGGTCAGAGGACAAACTCTAAGAGTCAGTTCTCTCCTTTCACCATGTGAACCCCAGGATTGATCTTGGATGCTCAGGCTTGGCTGCGGGCCTTTAACCGCTGAGCCACCCTCAGCAGCCCAAGCTGTTTCTATTCCTAACCCCTTCCTTCTGTCTCGATGTCCGGATTTCCGAGCTCTGCTCTCGCTCCTACACTGCCTCACACAGACTAGAACTGAAGCGCTCGTTCATCTTCCTTCCTTTTATCTCATTTCACATCTTCTTTCAAGTATCCTCTACTCTGCTGCTAAAGTTTTTTTTTTCTCATATTAAATGTTGAAAATTCAATTTTTCAGTTTATAATTCTTCAATGGTTCTGCATTGTTAAGAAAACACTTTAGAAATCTGATCCCCATCTCTCTCTTCAGCTTCAGCATTAATTCAGAAGCATCTGAAGCTTCTGGAACACAGCATGCTTTCTTTCACTCCTGTGCTTCTGTAAATACTGTTCTTTCTGACTGGAAGTCCATGTTTAGTTCAAGTGTCAGTTCTGGACAATTACCCTTGCTGCCTACTGGTCCTCTTTAGTTCTCATTATAGTTGCTTTTCTTTTCAGTGCTGGGGATGAACATGGGGCTCTGCATATGCTAGGTGAGTATTCTGCACTAAGCCATAGCCCCAGTCCTCAGACCCTCTGCACACCAGCATATCAATTGTTCTTTCCGCTAGACTCCGAGCACACTGGGGAATCAACTTCCTTATTCTTACTAGGTCTTACTTAGCTTCATATCTTTGTATTGTTTTAGGAATGTAATACTTGCTCTGTAAACATTTTCTGAAGGAGTATTAGGTAAACCCAGATGGGAAGACTTCTGCTTTGTCTTGTGCTATTTAATAACTCAAAATACATTTAGGAGACTACTTGAGGAGTGGGAGAACAGCAGGAGGAGGGTCGGGGGAGGGTGACAGAGGAGAAATATGAACAAAGAACAATGGGAACATTTATAAAAATGGCATAAAGAAATTCATTATGAGCTGGTGTTGTGGCACACACCTTTAATCACAGCACTGAGGGGGCAGAGGCAGGTGGGTCTCTGTGAGATGGAGGCCAGCCTGGTCTACACAGTGAGTTCCAGGCCAGCTGGGGCTACAAGGAGACCTTGTCTCAAAAGAACAACAACAAATAAACCAACGCCTACCCCCAAACCAACTCATTTCTTTGCACTTACTAAAACTTTTTTTGAACCCTGATATGCTTAGAAAGAACATAAACAATGTCTCATTTAGCCAGACCTTTAATCAAGATTATCATTTAATATCTCACAGTAAAATAAGGGGAACACTAATATTACTGCATATTCATCAGGTGCTAGGCTAGGTACTTTAACAAGTTTTACCCTTTCTTTAAAATATAAATTTTATTTATTATTATTATTTTATGTATATGAGTGTATTGCTTGTATGTATATAAGTGCATCCAAGTTGGCAGTGTCTGTGGTAGTCAGAAGAGGGAATCAGATGCCCTGGAACTGGAGTTATAGACAGCTGTTAGCCACCATGTGGGTGTTGGGATTATAACCTGGATCTTCTGCAAGAGTGGCCAGTGTTCCTAACTGTTGAGTTATCTCTCCAGCCTCAAAATACAATTTTTTGGTTGGTACTGTTTTAAGACAAGGTTTCACTCTGTAGCCCAGGTTAGTCTTGAACTTGAGATGATCCTGCTTCAGACTCCCAAGGGCTGGGATTATAGAGATGAACAAAACGGGTGGCTTCACTTAATTTTCTGTATGTGTGTGCACATGTGGAGGTGATAGGGTCAACTTCGGTGGCATTCCTCGGTTATCTATCTACCTTGTTTTTTGAGACAAGGGTTTCTCACTGATCTGGAGCTTGATAATTCAGCTAGGCTGACTGGCCAATGAGCTCCAGGGATGCTCCTGTCTCCAGCTTATAAGCACATGTTACCACACCTAACAGTTTTACTCGGTTTCTGGGAATCAAACTCAAGTCTTCACGCTTATACAAGAAGCACCTTAGTAACTGAGTTATCTCCGAAGTCCCTCATTTGATTACAATCTTCCTTTGAGGAAGTCATTACCCTTATTTTACAGATGAAGAAACGGAAAACTTAAGCGAGTTAGAGCTAGGGTTTGGACTCAGGTCTACCTCTGGTTCGTTCTAAAGCTACTCTTCCTCCTGGGTACTAGCAGTCATTTCAAGTAGCACCAATGCACAGGTCCAATTTTTATGCTCTAAAGAATGATTACCAAATTAGACTCTAATTTTGAGAAATACAAGGATTTTCCAAAGAAGTCCTAAGAGGAATTTATTCTTAGTGGAGGACATTATATATTTTTAAATATAAGAAAGTTGAAAGGCCAGAAGTCAAGATTCTGGCCTGGAGATATTAAGTCTCATGATGCAATATACCCAGAATTTGTAATCAAATATCAGTGAAGGATTTTAACTGACAGTGTTGTTGCCATTGGCGAGGACCATCAGCCATGGCCACTGTGTTACATAACAGTGCACAACTGCATAAAATCCAATTAGCCTGGAACTTTGAAAGAATTTTGCCAGAAATATGATTTGACATATGGTTGTGTCAAAAAGTGACAAAAAGGCAAAATTGATATTTAATGTGACTCTGAGGTATCTAGATGTTGCTTATCTGCACTGTTGGGAGACTTATAAAAAGAAACAGGCGACAATAACAGACCAGTCGCCTGTACAAGGTACTGCAATATCCAGCTGGCTTCAAGAATATGAAAAAAGCCAGGTGTGGTAGCACATACTTTCAGTCCCAGTACTGACACACACTATGTACGTGGAGTTAGGATGTCAGTCCTCCTCTTCTACTTTGTTTGAGACAAGATTTCTTTCTCTACTGCTAGGTATACCCGACTAGCTGGCCTAAACTGCCCGGGATTCCCCTGCCTCTGCCTCCCATCTTGCCATAGGAGCACTGAGATGACAGACCTGCCCTACCATACTCAGCTTTACATGGGTTCTGAGGATTTGAACCCAGGTCCTCACACTTGTAGGGTATATGCTTTACCCAATGAGCCATCTCCCCAGTCCAACAGGCTATTTTTAAAGACTAATCTGTGTTATGAAGGAAAATATTTCTGATTAAGTGGTCACAAATCTACAACCATCTTAAAACATAACGGATTCTCTACTGTTTCTAAGCCTCAAAGTAAATCTTGTAATTCCACACATTCCTTCCTGGAACTAATGCCCTCCCCACCAAAGAGCACCTGAGATTTACCGCCTTGCTTCTTTGGTCACTTTGCACAATGTAATCAAACCCACTGTGGTTATTCAAATCACCATTGGGTTTCACATTCTCTTCATTTTATTTTGCATTCTGTGAAGTGTTTTTTTTTTGTTTTGTTTTGTTTTTTTTAATAGGACTGAAGGCTGGCTTTGTAAACACCTACTTAATTAACAATCAAGTCTGTAATATCATCAGCTGCCATCAGTTTGTGGTTTGCTGAAATGCAAATATTTTGGGGAAGGCTGAGACATTAAATTTTAATCAGTGTTTCTATAGGTTAAGAAGGATTCATTAGACTTTAAAAAAAGACATTGATTTAAAAAAATGCTTCATGTGTGTAAATGTGCACACAGGTGAGCAGGTATGCTGGCCTGTGCATGCACATGTGGAGTTCAAAGGTTGTCTAGGAGTTTGTCCTCAGTGGCTTCCACTTTATCTTTTGAGACAGAGTCTCTCGCTGAACCTGGAGCTCAATGCTTTGGCTAGACTGTTTGGCCAGCAAGGCCTTGAGATCGGCCTGTCTCTGCTTATCCCACAGTGCTGGGATTACAGGTGCATGATGCCACGTGGAGCTTTTTAGGTGGGTGCTGGGGATCCAAACTCAGGTCCTCATGCTTGAGCAACAAGCACTTTACCCATTAAGCCATTTCCCTAGCTCTAAAAGCAAAAGGTTTTTTTTTTTAATTGCATTTTTCTGTACATAAGTGTTTTGCCTACGTGTATATAAGTACACCATGTGCATGCAGCACCTGTGGAGGCCAGAAGAGGGTGTTGCACCTCCTGAAACCGGAGTTACAGACAGTTGTTAGCCACCATGTGGATGCTGGGAATGGAACTTGAGTCTCTGCCAGAGCAGCAAGTACTCTTAAGTACTGAGTCATCTTTCCAGCCCCAAAGGGACAGAGATGACAGCGGGATTGGAGATGAGGGGATTGCAAAGACACACGTACACCCAACAGCACGTTACCCTTGCTTTGCAAACCCAGTGAGAAGCGCCGTGTGCTGCAAAGGCCACAGAACCAGCAGGGATGGAGGCTATCTCGCTAAGCACAGAAGGGAGAGACCCAGCAGAAGAGTTCAGCTCCTGGTTCTCAACTAAAGTAAACAATAAATATTACAGTCACATATATTATCAACAATGTAATCTTCCCAGATAGTTTGCAACATGCAAGATAAAAGTATGGAATCCAGTCCTGATAAGATCAGTTAACCCCCAGAGCTGTTTCTACATTCTTCTCTTTTAACAAAAACATGGCAAGGTTTTATGTCTCAGGAAAGAATGGCTTTGAATGCCTAGGGAAAAGGCTTTAAAAAAGCAAAACATATGTCATTATACCTTAATATATTATAAATATTATAAATATTTATAACCTCCTTTCTATTTTAAGAAATTATAAATATCATTGTTTCCCTTGGTTATATAATAATCAGTAGAAACATCAACTTGATAATTAGAAAAACAACATTTACTTTAAAAAAATGCTTTTAAATGGGCACCTTTAATAAATCAGATGTGGTAATTAATGGCTTCTTTGGTAAAAGCCGCATATAAACAGACATAAAGATGACAAGGCAAGAGCAGTAGCCCATTCTTCAGCCAAAAAAGGAAACAAATGAAGAAAGAACAGAAATTACTGAAGAGAAAAATATCCCCTGGCTTCCCCCACCCCCCAGCTTGATAAACAACAGTTCTGATCACTTTTGAACTCAGGCCACCAGTGGTTTCATAAAAGGACACCAGAATCACAAACACTCAAGATGGGGATAAACTAACAACAGAGTTACATGTGGTCAGCAAAAGATGACTTTAAGATTCTCTTTCTTGTGTCATTCTACAAGTGGCATCCTCCCCTCACTGCAGTTTCTCTGACTCAGACATACCCTCTCCATCTTTTTTTAAGTTTATATTCTCTTGTTCCCAAGCTGGAAAGACACCCTTAGAGTGCTCACTAATTTTCCAATGAACCTCAGTCCTTTTCACAGTTTACTGGTATTTTCTGGTATATAAAGCTGACATCTGGATAAAATCTGGGCAAAACAGAGTAGAGTATTCAGGAGGACATTTCGTTATAGTATTACACTGGAGTAGATAAATTTGTTTACAGGAAAATAACATACAATGCAGCCTTTCTTTTTACAATGGCAGGCAATAAAATACGACAACAACTATAATCCTGCAAACACAGTTTTAATTTCTTGTTCTTTTTTTTTTTCCAGTTTTACTTTTCAGTGCTAGGGACTGAACCCAGTGCCTTACCTACCCATGCTAGGCAAGTTTCCACTACTGTTACCTTTGAACTCCCCATAGATAGTTTTTATGATTTTCTAGGAGGTACTGTTATTAGATTATCCCCGCATAGGTGAACATAAAAGCAAACAGCTTCAAGATCCATGCCTGGTGCAAAATTTTAACTATTAGGTAATAGAAAATTTTGCCTTTGCACTGCACTCACCCGCAAGAACTCCACAGATCAAATGTGTATTCTCAAACCTGCACAGATCTGCAGAAGTCAAAGTACTTGAGCAAATATTAAAGGTTATGCTGAACATGTCTAAGAGAACGGAAACCATTGGTGCTCAGTTCTATTTCTTTACACCGTGAAGGGTGGGGCAGAACAACGGGCACGAGAGGAAGGAGCTATAACCAATGTAAAAACTCTGACCATTTAAGATGGAACAAAGTTAAATTTGTTGGTAAGATTTCATAGAAGTCCCAGCTCCAAAATCAATCAATCTCTCTCTCTCTCCTCCCCCCTCTCTCTCTCCCTCTCTCCCCTCTCCCCTTTCTCCTCTCTCCTCTCTGTCTCAGAAACAGGGTCTCATAGAGCCCAGACTGGCCTTGAACTCACTCTGTAAACAAGGCTGGCCTTGAACTCATGATCCTCCTCCACATCCCAAGTGGGATTACAGGTATGCTCCACGACACCTGACTTGATTAAAGTATTAATAAGCACTTAAAAATTACATCCCAATTTGATGCCTAGAAAACAGTATCTTGATTCCATATAACTAAATGCAATAGAAAATTATTATTGGATACTAACCAGCTGTGTCTCTTCTTCATGAAAAAAAAAATCCAACAGTAAATGAAAATGACTTTCTGTGTTAACATTTTCAACTAATTCCTAAAGGGAATATGGCTTTGGAGAAGCACAACAACATTTTTATATTACTCAGATATAGCCTCAAGGTATATACCTTGAGCTGGTAAACAGACTACTTTAAAATGTAAAGCACTGGTTTTAAATAATCAAAGGGATAATAAAGGCTAGAGCTGTGAGACTAAGAGAACGGTTATCCAAGGTGAAGAGAGAGAGAGAGAACTTTTCAATTCCATATCGCAGGAATAAGCTCTCCTCACACCCACATAGTCCCGCCCACACCACTCTTCAATCTGCAATATGATCAGAGTGGCAATACTGGCTGGTTAATAACTACTCATTTATTCAGTGCTTAAAAAAACACAAAAGGCAAATTCAGTATATTAAAACGCTCTTTACAGATGTGACAATTACATGTAATGGTGACTAATTAAATTGGTCAGAAAAAAAATACATTTTAAACTTGACATAAATAAGTCAATTGAATACAAAGCTGATTTAAAACAATGTTCTGAGAGCTGAACACAAACAGGATATGCCTTTGTATGAGAACTAATAAGCAAGACAATTAACTGGGCCAAAGAGAATGCTTTCTGGAAGGACTGGCTGGCAGGCATCTCTTACTGACCAACTGGAGCAGACTCCTTCTCCATTCCCTCCCTGCCCTCCCTTTTTTGGTAGTGGGCCTGCCTGCTGTACAGAATTACCAGCTCCTATTTCCTTAATGGTTATTAGCAACCAGAATCTGATTTTTCAATGAGATTTATACATCATAAATCTACATATTAACAAAGCAATTAACATAAGAAAAATGTTTTTAAAATGCCTCCGAAGAGAAATTCCTTCAGCAGATTTCTTTAGGCTTAAATATCTTGCTGAACTGCTAATAGATAAACAATTTATTTGAGTGAATATAAGATCTAAAGGATCCTGGACAAGGGAACTGAAAGGAACAGAGGTCTGGGGATCTATTAGGGAACACCTCCCCAAACAATCAGATCAAGATCATAGATCAAGATACAAGGAGCAAACCAGGAGTGGTGGCAAGCATGCTTTCAAGGGAACATTATTCTCTACTGACAAACTACTGTCCAAACAGGCTCTAAGTTGGAGACTACTCTTCAAAGAAACTTTTATTTTGACAGCAAAAATTAGAAAAAAAAAATGTGTCACTTAAATATCGCCCTTAAACATCTAAACTTAATGTATACAATTGCTTGAACTAAGTGTACTAAGTAAGGGTTCAATGAAAAACCATTTCATAGCTTTTACCATGTTTATGGCATAGCTCTAAAATCTGGCTAAAGAGAAGGTGGTCTTAGGAGTTATTTGTTTCTTCATTCTAGGGAAAATTGAGACAGAACTTTTAAATCCAAACGAAACAAAGCGGTGGATGGGACCATCAGAGAGCATGCCAGGATTACGGTTACCAGAGCAGCTTGGAAAGCTGAGGAGACAGCACCGTGGTGGCTAAAGTATTTTAGATTCCAGTCAAGATAGACTCTGAAGCCAATTTTCAACTTCTAGTCATAAACCAGCCAAAACGCAAAATAAATGTGATCATTCAGTTTTCTGGTCTGCAAAGGAGTTCGGAAAACTCTTCCCAGCAGGCCAAATTCCACCCCATTTTTGTTTTTGTATGGCTACGAGCTAAGAATAGAATAATGTTTTAAGTGGGTAGGGAAAATATTTAGTGACATAAAAGTATATAGAAATCAAACTGCGGTGTCCAATAAAGTCTGACTGGAACACAGTCATACTGATTCAAGTTTCTGTTTGTGTAGCTTTTGCTCTAGATGGCAAAGTTGAGCAGTTGTGAGACCACATGGTTGGCAAAGCCTGACACACTTACTGTCTGGCTCTTTACAGAAAAGACTTGCCAACCTGTCATCTGAATGATATACAAAATTCACGATGGTGGGATACATTTAGTGTTTCTATAACATAAAATACAAGAAAAATGCATCAAATTAACTGTCTACAACATATTTTGGACCGATAACAACTACTCCCTTTATGACATCAGGCTCCAAGATGAATTTATACATACAGACACACCAGTCTTGATAATACGTTCTGGAATTAAAACACTTGATTATTAGCTGTGATAAAGGATAACCAAATCAAATTATAAGACATTAACAAGAGAGACTGACAAAGACACACCTGAGGTCCCTTAACCAGAGCAGGGACTTCAGAGGATTAAAAGGAGAAAAGGCAGTGGCTTCTGGGTTCTGGGCTTTCTTGGCTGCCTGGTACTGACTAGGCATATGGTGATCAAATTTATGTCTTTCATATAAGAGAGTCTACGTGAAAAGTTAGTTTATCCACTGCTGTGGTTAGTATATATACAAGGCCAAGAGGTGGCTGAGACACGAAGGTAACAGATGGCAAACAAAGATGAACAAACCACGGACTCTCACCTGGGAGAAGCTCACACTTTATAATTATTATTTTTATTTTATGTGAGTTTTCGCCTTCATGTATGTAAGTACACCTGAGTCATGCAATGCCCACAGAGGTAAGAAGAGGGCATTGGATTCCCCTGGAACTCGAGTTACAGATGGTTGTTACCTACGATGTGGGAGCTCTGAACTGAACCTGGGTTTTCTGCAAGAGCAGCCAGTCCTCTTAACCCCACTGAACCAGCTCTCTAGCCCTGAGAATATTTATACATGAGAGATAGTCTCATGGAACCCAGGCTGACCTCAAATTTCCTACATAGCTGAGGATGAACTTGAACTTCTGAACTCTTGCTTCTACCTCTCAAGCACTAAGATTCTAAGTGTGTACTACCATGTCTGGTTTAGATGATGTTGGAGCTAGGGTTTGTGCATACTAAGCAAGTGTTCTGAGCTACATCCTCAGCCCAATATTTCAAACATTTAATACCACATCTTCTGAAGGGGATCTAAACTATAACCATAATATTAAACAGAAAGTACATTTCTATGATTTTATCATATACATTGGTTCAAATCAAATCATTTGGGACATTCAAGTCCGTAAAGGTAGGTAGACTGTCAGAGGAAAGCGGATTCAGAATGTGGCTCTCATAGTATGCTTCCTCAAAGTGTGGACGTGATGCCATTTTGTCAACAGATCCTGAGCTGTAAGAAGTTTCCAAATCTATAAAATTATCCCATTGCTATCCTTTTATTTAAAAAGAAATTCCAAGGACCTATGTTACTTTTGAAGAAGCTGGGAATACTAGGAATTTCAAAATTTTTTAGAGAAAGTCATTGAAAATAGAGAAAGGAAGTAGGGGCAGGAGAGAGTGGAACAGGATGAGACAGGAAGAGAAGAAAAAAAGCAAGGCTAATCCACTGTAGGACAGCAGACCTGTGAGAAATACGGCTGGAAAGGCAAAGCTGGTAAAATGAAGAAGTCTAGACAGAAGACAGGAAGAAGGGCATCAGGAAGACCAGGACAGATCTGCACAGACATACATTACCCAAGGGTAGGAGCCAGGGTTAGTTCTAATACCAGAGCTGCCTTTACATGAGAAAGTAGAACTTAAATGCAGAAGACAGACATTTCTTTCTTTCTTTCTTTTTTTTTTTTTGCCTTTTGAGATAAGGTCTTACTATGTAGTTTGGGCTGGCTAGATTCACCATCCTCCTACCTTGGCCTCCTGAAGGCTCTGTACCACCACACCCAATTAAGAAAAATACTATACAATTCCTCCACTCAGGACCAATAAGTGAAAGCTGGAGGGCAATGAAATCTGACTTAATGTAAGAATGATTTACAAAATGGTTTCCAAAAATGTATGGATCTTTGGAGGACCTGAGGCACAGGCTGCAATATTAGTTTCTAAATGATCTCTAAATGATACTGTACAGAGAGTCAAATGTTGGAGGGGGAGAGTAGTTAGATTAGGAACTTGTCCAGGCTTAAAAGCTGCTATTGCAGAACACCTCACTGATGCAATGCAGGAAGTAAATGTCTCTCTAATTCTTCATATACTCTATCACTGGGCGAGACCCACTCTAAAGAGACATTAAAGAAGAAAATGAGAGATCAATTGTCTCTATTGACTTGGAGATAGTTGGGACTCTATGTCTTTTCCCTTGTTACTTTTTGATTTATCTATTGTTTACCCCAAACAGCATTTTAACTATGGTAAAGAGGACAATGCAATCACTTAGGATATCAATCATGAAAGGTGAGAAACGCATTCTTTTTGTTGTTGTTGGTTTGAGACAGGGTCTCCTTATAGCTTCATCTGGCCTGTAAGTCCTTATGTAAACCAGGCTGGTCCTGAAGTCAGAGATCTGCTTGCTTCTACCTCCCAAGAACTGTGATTACCACCACTCTTGGCCCTGGATCTAATCATTTCCATGAACAGGAAGAGAGAGGGCGGTTCTACAGAGTTCCATGGATCTTTACTCAACACCCTGGAGGAGCAACAGTGAGACAGTATCTCATGCTGTTTTTGTCTTTTCTAAATAAATGACCACTGGGTGAAGTATGCATTTTTATTGGTAACAGACTAAAAAAAATTTCATTTCTAATGGAAGATGTGTCCTACAGGCTTATCTACAGAAGTGACTTAAGAAATTCAGTAGGTTCTAGGATGAGGACAGGAAATCCACTCTACGTACGATCCCTTGATCAACAGAGTCAGTTCCTTTCCTCTTTAAAAATTTTACTAAAGATGTAAACAAATGATAAAACTTGCTAATAAAATCTCCTTCATATTCCAAATGAGGGCAATAAGCAAATGACTAAAAGGCCTAAAATGCAGATGCTAGATTTATTTTCAAGTATGCTCTACTCAAAGCATACGGTATCAGTTTGTTAAGAGGAAGATAAATTTGGAAAGGAATTTTAGTAGTTTTAAGTTTGGTCAAACATCAACAAGAAGTAGATAGAAATAAACATAGCTACTTGCTTATTTAAAAAAAAAATCCCACAAAGTTCCTATGTGACTTTTTTTTTTTTCTTCTTCTTAGTTGGACTCTTCCCAGCCCCTCAAAGACCAGGAACTAATTACCAGAGCCTCTGGTCCCTGAAACGTGATATAAATTCACTCTCATGAGGTAGATTTGTCTCTACATTATGAGGCAGAAATATGGGCACCATGGGAAAACAATGCAGAAATCCAAGACTTTACATGGTTCTGTATCAATATCTTTAGCCCAAACTGTTTTTTTGAGTTGAGTTGCCAGTAAGAAGCTGAACCAGGTAGTCAATGCACGGTTATTTGGATATGCCTTTGGTACTGGGAATGGAAGGGAGTGGGGGAAAAAGAAAAATAATACTATTTACAGCTCCATGTTACAAACGTTGGCACTGTTAGCTTTATGCTGTACAAAGCTGGAATGTCTGATATTTCTCCTTTGATAACTGTAATGGGTATATCCTTTGAGCCTGCATTTATTCAGGGTTTGGCATCTCCTCTTCAACCGTCTTTACTTACAGAAGAAATGGTTTCTTTTGACTATCAGTAAGGATCTCTGAGGATTCTTGCTGTACTTCAGAAAACTGAACAGTATCGTTGGCTCACACTAAACTTTTAATGGACTTGAAATAACTCCAATATAAAAGGAAACAAAATTCAGGGTGAAGTTTACAATAATTAATAAAAAGTTGTATACAATGATGAAAACTGGAACTTTAGGAAATATAATTTGAAACAGTTATAAAAGTATCAATAAAATTCTAAGATTGTTTTCCTTTTAATTCCTAAAAAAAAAAAACCAAAAAAGACTTAAGGTAACATAACCAATGCTACAGCTTCATTTGTTATTTCATTAAGGAAATCTTATATCTATTTCACAGATAAAGGGACATACTCATGATTACTACTTTCTGTTACAAAATAGCTTTGCAGTATTTCAGATAGCTTTGAGATTTCTTTTCTTACGAGTTCATCAATAAATATGCTTATTTACAAAATATTTGCTATAAATAAACATAACTTGTGATACAAACCATATACATCCACACCAGATTTTTAAAAAATCTAGCCTGGTCCTTGCCTATTTTCTCAGGTTTTTTTTTTTTTTAACACAATAATGACAGAGTAGCACAGCAGTTTTCAATAAATACCAGAGAATTATGCCTGTCCAGACAATAGAATAATACTACTAGTGGATATTGAGGAACAACAAAAAAAATCCTTGGTTTTACTGTTCTCTCTCTCTCTCTCTCTCTCTCTCTCTCTCTCTCTCCACTTCAAAAAGCAACCTTGTTTGGAAATTTCACCAACTGAAAAGCACTGAGAAATAATACAAATATAATAATCTGATGACTGTAAATTCAGAGTTCAAAACAGTGTTTAAAGACATTAACCAAATCATTCAGATTGATACATTCAAACGCCATAGAAAGCAAGCGACATGCAAGGTTTCATCAATGTTAAGGTGAAAAACACCAGTTAGGCATTCAAGTGGTGCTTTGAGGAGAGCGTGCTCATATTTACTTCAGGGAAGCCTCATAAATCAACATGCAAACAGGACGCATATTGTCACAATGGAAGTTTAGCTCACAAGGTTAGTGATTAGAAACAACTGATTTCAACACAAGTGCAAGAACAAACAGATCTGAAGTACGGGGAAAACAAAGTGTATTTTAAGCTTATTTTAACAGCTAAATATTGCTTCTAGCAATAATTATTTAAGTCATAAGGAAATAACATAGTATTTTAATTCTGAGAAAAGTATGTTTACATATAGATCTTGAGTTAATCTGTATTCCAGGACTTTTAAAGATAGGTGGTCTGAAAAACTCAGCCCCTGCTGGAGGCCAAGGGACACCAGCACCATTTTCCTTTAACTAAATCAACTCACTCTCTCTCTCTCTCTTTCTCTCTCTCTCTCTCTCTACTCAAGAAAAACATTTAACCTTTGCAGATCTCTTCTACACACCAGGCAGGATAAAGTCATCTGTCCTGGCACAACTCATAAATACAGAAAGGCCACAGATGTCAAAAGCCCTTCTCCAGGAAAGGCCTTTGTATGTACTGGTTTGATACTCTCAGAAAAGGAGTGGTTATGGATTTATGGATTAAAACTTTGTCATTTAAGGCTTTTGAAAAGTTAGGAAGTTGAATTTTTTTTCTTAAACAACAGAGCACACGCCACATGAGTGACTACAGAAGAATTGGAAAATAGCCCATCAAATGTTTTTAGATTATCCTGGTTTCTGTGACAGTGGAAAGGAGGACATGGCACAGGACAGCTTTGGGACAAGTACCCACCTGCCATATGCTTAAATCTGATTTGTCTACTGTACTCAACTGGTGCAGAAAAGCAGGCTTGGGCAATCCATTGCTACTCCTTTTTCCTCACAATGTATACTTTACAAAGATTGACATTTTATTGACAGAAAAAATGATCACAAGAGCTCCCCTATGACAGTGAACTATCAAGATCAGAGGCATCATGTAGGCAATAACACAAGTGAAGCCAAGGACAAAAGTTCAGTGGTTTTAGTCTTGACATTTCAGATGAGCACCCTGTTTTCCAATCACAGAAAGATCAACCACCAAACAGCCAATGCAAGGACCAGGAGAAAAGACATCATGAAAGGAATACGAGGAGATGGAAAAGCACTAGAGTAGAGGTGGCACTTTCTGAGAGACTTGTGTTCCTCAGGGATTGGAATAGAAACCTTGGGAAGGATTTCTTCATTTTCTTGCTGGGACAAAGCTCTTTCAGTAGATCTCTCTTGTCTTTTAATTTTCTCTTCACCCTGTACTAACAGAGCACGTTCCTGTGTCTGCTTTCACGGTAGAAGATCAAGAAAGACAGAGAAAGATGAACAAAATGACAGATGGAAGATGCTCAGAAGTGACACTTGGGGATGTGCAAAGGATGCAGAAAGAGCTTTTGGACACTTTTATTTTAGCTTCTCTTCACTCTGACAATTTGCCCTAGCAAAGTTTCTCTAACTCAGTAGGACGGCTCAACACACAGTCTTTTGAATAAATGGGCTCAAGCACTCACTGGCTTCCCTTAGTTATACTACTTATTACATATTCCTTCACTGAGTCTTCTCATGCAAGAATTTCTTTTCACATATAAGTTCTGGATCGTTTTTAATTGCTTTGGTGCTGCCAATCATCAAAGGATCAGGCAATGCCAATAAATCACTCTTCATGAGAAGTTACTTTTAGTAACACATAGAATGGCAGAATATAAAAAGCAATTCTCATATCTCGTTAGAAAAGATTTTAAGATATAATAGCTCAGTATGAGAATTAGATTTTGCTCAGGAGTATCCAATTATTAAAGATTGCAAAATAAAAACAAAAAGTATAAAAGTTTATAATGTGCCTCCAGGGTCTACCCTGGTGTGGTGGTAAAAAAAAAAAAAAAGTCACCCACAAATCTCAGTATCTCAGAATCATGACTAAAATTAATATGACCATCATGAAGGTTTATACATTACATTTAGTAAATATTTTTTGCAATTTTTAAAGAAAGCTCCCAATTGAGAATTTGTCTCTCCCTGCAATTTCTGTACTCTGCTATCCACAGTCAAGACAGATGGTATCTATGAAAGGAAAAACTTGGCTCTGAGTTCTCTCAGCTGGGCTAGCCTTCTCTGGTCAGTTTGGAAGTTGAACACTGGTTCTTTGCACACCCCTAAGTGGTATGTATCAGGGAGAAAGTAGCTAGGGGACTGGTCAGCAAAAAGAAAAAGGAAAAGACAGGATGCAAAATTATAATGATTTTTTAAAAGAAAATACGGTGGAGGAGAAAGACAACATAAAAAGAATAGGGAATAATTAAATTCATTTTCTCTCTGAATACATATTTACATCTTCATGCAGCTTTTTCAACCAGCCATGCGCTGAAATAAGCAAATTGAAAACTGCAGGTGCTGGAGCAGTGAAGGTGTAATGTGTTAGGCTAAAAGGCAGTGGGCGTGAACTTACTAATATAGCCAAAGGAAAAAAAATATTCAGCAGCTGTTATTGAGTTCTGGGGGATTGTCTGCTTGGTGCCATGACAAGAGCAAGTTCTGACTGAGAAGCATGAGTCATAACAGCAGCTTTACCTCTGGCCCACCAACCTTTCTTTCCGAGGGGAGGATAGAGGCTTTCTTCACCTGGTCATACACAAATTATATAAAATTCAGTTGCCGTGCAATGCAACAACAATGGTGTCAAAGGTGGGAGAGGTATCCCCAGAGAACAGAAACATTAGCCCAACTACAAAAAGTAAGATATGCCAAAAGTGGAACTGTCCCAATATAAAAGATGACGACAGTACAGTTCTTATTTATTCCATGATTCGCGCGCACACACACACACACACACGCACACAGCTAAAATTGTTTAAGCATTCCTCATAGAATTAATTTAATTTATAAAAATTCATTTTTTAAAGTCCGCAGAATGACACTGCCATTCCCCAAACCAGCCCCTAAGATGATTTCTAAAGGGTTTCTATTTAAAGACATATTTTCTGGAAATGGAGTCAAATGTAAATTTACCAAATCTCATCCAAGATATAGCATCAAGTTACTTTTTCAAAGTATTTGAGCATCTTTTGTTATTCGAACAGAGTCCAAAACAGAATTTCTAGAAAATATGCAGTTATTGTTTGCACATAGAGTTCATAGGTGAGAGAGCAGCAAACTATTTTTTCACTTGTAGAATTTTAGTTACCAAGGACATTAAAGATTATCTACTCTGGGCATGGTGGTGCCTGCTTTTAGTCCCAACTCTAGGGAGGCAGAGGCAAGCAGATCTCTGTGAGACAGAGGCCAGCCTGGTCTACATAGTGAATTCTAGGCCAGTTGGGGGCTACAGAGAGATTCTGTCTAAAAAAACCAAAACACAAAACACACACACAGACACAAGACTGTCTATAAACACCCCAACATGATAAATGACTTATTCAAAAGCATTCAATTAGGCTTTGACTAGTCAGGCCCTCTCAGTCAAATCAAACCACAACTATCTTTGGACCTTCATGATTCTTATTTCTAAGGACACATCAGAATGAATTATCTGCCTTTGAGAGTGATGGTCTCATTCAGAAAGAAGGGTTACTTTTCTGGTTCAAAGTACACGCCATCGGGGCTGAAGAAGTGGCTCAACAGTTAAGAGCACTGGCTGCTCTTGCAGAGGACCTAGGTTCAGTTCCCAGCACCCACATGGCAGCTAAAAGTCATCTGTAACTCCAGTTCCAGGGAATCTGATGCTCTCTTTTGACTTCTGTGGGCACTGCATGCACAGGTGCACTTACATACACGCAGGCAAAACACTCAGATATGTAAAATAAAAATAAATAAATAAAAGTACATGCCACAGACTTAGAACACAAACTTAACACCCATTTATGTCCGGGACAGGAGAGTGAGAGGACACAGAATGGAGACACGGGTCTCACTGCTCCCGGTAACTACTCAGCTGCCTCTTATTGAGGTACTCTCCTGCTTCACTTGTGAAATTGTTCTAACTTTGTTTGGAGAACTGTTAGCATATTTTAATCTCAACTGAGAAAGATAACAGGTATTCTTTGTAGATGAACTTTTACCCCTTTCTCCAGTTCCAGAAACTAAGTATTATAATTGGATGGTTTACCAAGAATTCTGAAACATTTTAAAATTCTGTTTTGTTTTGCTTTGAAAGTCTCACTATGTCCTCTATTCCTGCTTCAGTATCCTGAACTCAGGGGATCCTTCTGCCTCAACCTCTTGAGTCTGTGAGACTGCAAAGAAATGCTTGATAAATCTTGTTTTTATTTGGGATATTACTTTGCCTTTCTCAACTAGAACTTCTACTGTTTGAGGGCAAAGCAAGCACACAATTTTAAAAAATGTAACCAGTCATTAAGTCATGGTGGCTATTAATATAAATAACATATACTGGCTAAAATAAAGTTATTTTTTATATAAGTAGTCCAAGGTAATGTTCAAGATATTATCATTAAGCAGATTTATTCAGAGGTAGGATTTCCAAAATAGGAAATGATAACTATGGTAAAGAAAAGACCCTGCAAGGCATGTCTGGCCTCTTTTAGTTGTGACTATGTCATAAAATAGCATATTAAAGGTTTGCTGTCACTCAAGATAAACAAATCATCACTTGTTTTTCTAAAAGTGAGTGTTCTACATTCTCTGGCTTAGAGACCTCCTTGGTTTCTTATATAACTGGGCAATCATTCCAGACATTTCTAAGTTGTACAAATGTTCAAATAAAGTTTTAAAAACTGTCCTCCCTTTCCAATTGTGACCTTACTAAATTTAGCAAACTTCCTTGTCCTGGAAGGCACTTTTTGGATATAAACAAAGCTTTATTGGCTTGTGGTCAATTTATAAACACACACTAGCCAAAAGTATGCAGCTGCAGAACAGTTCTCAGTTAACCATCAACTGGTAATTCTAAATGGCTCCTACAGTTAAACTGAGTTGCATAAATGACTTAAAAGCAGTTTGATTACTAATGCCTTAAAACAGCAATGAATTGTTAAGGTACCAAAGCCAAATTTCAGTTCTAAAGTTTCTCTCAGATACAGAATATAAACAGACAAAAATATTTATTACATTCAGTCTCACAACTAGTCATGCAGACAGAGTACTCACTCCTTCTCCTGTAGGGACCTGCCCATTGATGTTCAGAGTTCGGAAGGGGGAGTGCGTAGATAAGCGCTTATCCCATTCACTGGGCCGTGGTTCTGGTACAGACTCCATGAAGTTCTTTTTCAGTTCACTGATGCTGGCATGGTGTTTTTTGATCTCTTCTTGACTTTTGTCTAAATCCTACAGTTGAAAGGACAGAGATGCAAAATAATAAATAGTTGGAACAAAAAGCACACCAAAGATAACCCATCAGAGACTGGGCACTGGTAGAAAACACCACATCCAGGATGTTACTAGTGCATAACTTGCACTGAAACTGTAAATATACAACATGGTATAGTTGCTTGATTTTTTTTAAAGCAAAGTGTTTTACTTGGAAGCAGTGAAGCATCATAATCCCACAGCTTTTGGAAGTTATATTGCCCATAAAGAGATTGCTCCTTCATTTTATAACTCCTCTTCTAAACATGATGCAAAAACAGATCTCCAACTCCTCATCCCAAGAAGGTAACCCCACGATTCAATTAGCCTCAGCTTGATGAAAACAGATTTAGGCTCAGCTCAGGCAGGATGGAGAGAGCAATAGAGAAACTGCAATGATGGCCCTGTGAAGGATTTCAACCTCCACCACTGGCTGCTCTACCTTGGTGAGAGGTAGAGATACTACAGTATCTCTTTATCTCCACTGCAGATAGTTTTGTTTTAGTAGGCCCTTTTCTGATTCAAGAATTTATTAATAAAATTTCTAGTTCCAGCCTCCAAAGTCAATTTTTACTACTTCTGAAAAATACAATAGCTTTAAAATAAAATATAAATTATGTATGTGTGTATGTGTATGTGTAAATGCATGAGGAGGCCAAAAGACAACCTCAGGTATCATCCTTAACAACACTACCTACCTCCTTTGAGAGGGTCTCTCTCTGACCTGGAGCTCACTAATTCAGCTAGACTGTTTGGCTACCAAATCCCAGGGATCCTCCTGTCTCTGCCTCCCCAGCACTGGAATTGCAAATGTATACCACTGTGCCCAGCATTTTTACATGAGTTCTGGGATTAAACTCAGGTTCTTATGCTTTCAAGGAAAGCAGTTTGCCAACTGAATTATGTTCCCAGTCCTTAAAATGGTTTTTGTCAGTATTACTCCTACAAACTAAAAGCCTTATGATTTCTGGCCTCACTTCATCCCTTAATACAATTCAAAATAGAGATTTCTGGGGTTGGGGTATAGTTCAATGGTAGAGTGCTTGCTAGCACAAACAAGGCCCTGTGTTTGGTCACCAGGATTTCCAATAACCTTCAACAGATGTAATAACAAAAGTTTATCAAATACCTTATATATCTCCTTGACCATTTAAAATACCGTTGTTCCGGCAATTTTAATACTGGGCAACTAGAGTTCGACAAAGGTAATTTTAGGGAGAGATGATCAAAACTAAGGTTAACAAGGCATAGCCAGAAACATTCAGATTTATGCTAAAAAGAGGTATACAATAACTTTTTACAAAGGACATCTGACCAAAAAGAATCTGGTAAATGTAACTTGAAGACAAAGCCTCAAATGTTCTTTGTCTAACAACATATATATATATATATATATAATTTTATTTTATTTTTTTTCAAAGGTATGAGGGAGCTTTCTCCATCCTTCTTAGCTGGTTTTGTTGGAAATCTGTGGGGGCACAGAACAAAATTAAGATCTCAAAGGGATCCGTTCCAAATAGAAATTGTCATAAACATTTTGCTACAGGTTCTCTCTGGGAGATGGAGGAGGAGGCAGTAGATCTAAAAATGAACTCGACCTTATTTGTGCCAGAACAAAGCATTAGTCGGGGCAGGGAAAGAGGAGGGAGGGAGAAGGGCTGCTTAAAAAACCCTGCCAGGGTGAGAGAACTTCCTTAAGGGGGAACACGTTTTACGAGAGCTAAAAGAGTGATGGTCAAATCGTGTCAGGTATGTTCAGGTTAGATAATTTTTGAGGTCTATCATCTTACAGTTTTAGCAGCAATCAAACCAAACACGTTGTTAAATATAAAATGTTCTCAAAAGGCAGTTAGTAGTTTTAATTTTCAAACACACACACTTATTTAGCAATCCCTTCTCATGGCTCTCAGTAAAATGCCAGGGAAGAAAACATCACACACAGGAACTTTGTGAGTCTCAGAAGCCATAACACACCTCGTAGAACAAATGACAAATATATGATTGGCAATGCAGGTTCCAGTTAGGAAGCTCAAGGTCAGGAAATGTGCATATTCAGACAGAGAAGATGGAACACTGCTGAGAAAAAAAATCAGCTGGCATGTCTTCTACTTCCTAATCTCTGAAGACAAAACGATTCTGATCTACTCCCAGGTGTGAGCTAAAACAAAGACCCAGTTTCCAAGTTTCAAATGTACAAGGGTCTGGCCTGGAAGAATATCTGTTACATGAAACAAACATACATACAGCACTTGGCATTGTGCCTGCCATTCAGCATAAGATTAATAAAGGCCAGCCATAATTTTGATTATTTGTAGCAAAATACTTTATGGATAGCAGGCATTCAAAATATAGGTATTGGCAAAAAATAAAATGAGATTAAATAATTCTTAGAGGCCATATATTAGCCAGAAATCTGGTTTTATGGATTTTTGTTTGAGACAAGCTCTCTTGTAGCCCAGGCTGTCCTCCACTATGTACTTGAGAATGACTCTGACCTCCTGGTCTTCCTGTCTCAGTTTCCCAAGTATGGGAATTACAACATGCTACCATACCCAGTTAGAGATCTATTTTTTAAAATTTCTTTTAACTTTCAGATTGGAAATATCTGTCACATTTAATACATGCTCACCTTTCAGGTCTCAATTAAAATGCAACCTCACTGGACACAGTGGTGCACAGCTGTAATCCCAGCACTCAGGAGAGGCGGGAGCATTGCTGTCAATGCTAACACTTCCTTAGAGTGGATCTCACTTTTTTAGCAAAACATACTGCTTATCTCCTACAGGTTTTCTAATAACTTGTAACTCTGGTATTGTCCTTTATTCACTTTTTATTTCTCTCTTCCTCAGTTCCCCACATTGTAAGCTTCCTGCAAACAGAAGTCATGTTTACCATTTCCTTTATGATTACGTTAAGTCCTTGACGTCAGAGTTTAGACCTATTCCTTACAGTTCTGTCTTGGGTAGAGAAATATAATCTAGCCATCAACGTCTATGTAAGAGTTTTCCACCTTGTTCTCAGTTTTGTTTTGTTTTGTTTTGTTTTTTCCAAAGAACAAGTCCAATTTCCTTAACTGTTTTCTCATGGAGTTCATCTAATCTCCAAATTCATTTTACATTCCTTATCCAATGTAGAGCTCCACACTAAACAATGCATACTAACACAGGTCTGATAAAAACCTGGCCACTGTGGAAAGTAGTAGAAGAATGGCCTTAGCATTCCTCTATGTTACTATTTCTCAGTAGCAGACACTAGTTTAAAAGAGTTATATAATTCCTAAGTCAAACCCCATTTTTACCAATTTGCCAGCTCTGGAGACAGGGAAATTAGCCAAACTCCCTAAGCTTCAATTTTCTCATGTTTAAAATAAAAACCTCCACACTTGTAGGCTTGCTTGTATTAAACTCTCTTATAGTAGCTACTTGCTAAATGCTAGGCGCCCCTCCTGCTTCCTCCTTTTTCTCCTGACCTTTCTTCGGTATCTTTCTGCTACCTCCAATACTTTAAGTCTTTTTTTCACTCTTCGCAGTTCAGAAAATAAAAAACAAAACAAAACTATATAAATTTGTTTCCTGGGACACTTAAGAGTTTATACTCATGGAAATCTCAAGGAATTTTTAGCAGTGACATTTGAATTCTCTGAAAGTGGTAAAACAACGGAACCATGAGAGGTAGCTCCAATCATATATTTTTCTAGGTAGTATGAAAGATGGAAACCAAAAGAGTTAAGAGAGATGGTCGCATATCTTCATGTTTACCAACATGCAAAAGCATTTTAAACCTATATTGCATTTCATGCAATGGCATGCAAAACCAAACACAGCACAGAACGAAGGGGATCAGGAAAGAATGCAGAAGGCTCCAGGCACCCAACTGAAATAAGCTTCAAGTTCATACAAACCTCCAACATTAAATTGCTATGTCTGATATAAATGTTTTCACCATCTAGTCTTTCTCTCTTTTTCTGTGAAAATGAAAGGGGGGAAAAACAGAAAAGCATAAAAAATTAAAATGTTGTTCTTGCGGGAAAAAAACTGCAAATTGGCAAACCAAAAGGTATTTAAAATTAAATGTCTGCGGTGCAGCATATGCCAATACGAAATGGTCACAGAACCACGACACACAAAGAACATGATTACAATGGAGGATGGATGACCCTGTTTGTGGATGATGGAAGGCTTGACAATGTGATTTAAAAAGACAGTGTTCCTGGCTTCATTGGCTTCTAACATAATGAGTTGTTTTGTTTTTAAAATTGCACTGTTTGAATGTTACTCTAAAAGCTGTGAAACTCCATGTACCAGGGAGTGGAAAAATGCCTTAAAAACACTGTGCTTTTTGGAGGTTTCTATACTTAGCAATACTTCAGGGTCTAGATCTCTAAAGGATTTCACATGCAATCAGCCAGCAAGCACATTCAGGAAGAACTGGCTCAACCCACTCACTCTGAAGTTGGGAAAAATGAGACACACAGAAGTTAAACGCATACTATTATGGATGCTGGGAGCTATTTCTATGATGTTTTGGTTTTATGTTGTTGTTTTACGACAGGGTCTCACTGTGTAGCCCCGGCTGTCCTCAAACTCACAGAGATCCGCAAGCCTTTGTAGTTTGATGAAATCTTTCAGTAGTCTAAGATTCTAATTTCTTTGTGTAAATATACATTGAAGTGGCACTATTTGAATGCTACTTAGATGCTTTCAAAATGACTTCTGGTGAAATCAGAATGGATCACTGTCTTTTAATGCACTGTCAGCCAGCATGGGTGAAATGGCAGTGTACTTTTGTGAAAAATGGCTAACCTTCCTCATTCTTATCAGATCTTCGGTTTTTTCTGTAAGCTTCTGTTTTGCCATAATTCAAAAAAGAAAAATAAAATATTGGCTCATTGAAGTTTGTTTGAACCTTTTTATACTTTTTTTTTGAAAATTATTAAAGGAAAGGCATGGGGGAGAATTAAAATCTGAGGGATGGAAGGGAAAAGGAACAGTGGCCTGCTGGCACAAACCTGTGTTTGGTCACCATTTGAGGTGGGTACTGTGACCTCGATGTGGGTTTTTTCCACCTACATTTAAGAAATAAAGTAGCAAAAACAGTTTAGGTTAGTAGGTTTCTACGAGTAGTCAAGCTTCCTCATGAAGCTGGGGTGAAATACACTAAGAAGGGATCACCACCATGCCGGCATATGGAGGGCGTAAAGGTAAGATTTCACTCCCGGTAGCAATCTGTTAGTACACCAAAACAGTTTCAAGGCTGAAGAGGTAATATCTAAATTATCAAAAAAGAAAATTATGGTAATCATTCTCTTAAAACAACATTTTAATATTTGCTTTTAAATATGCTCACGGAAACAATGATCTAGGCTTAATGCTATAGCCATATGCTTTTGTTTTCTTAGGTTTTTTATGATTTGGAAGGGCTTTAATTTTCATGTATTTGTGTATGAGTGCACAGGGATACATGGCATCCGTGTGCACGTGTGCAGGTCAGAGGACAAACTTAGGTGTCGGGCCTCATCTTCCACCTTCTCTGAGACAGGTCTCTCTTGTTCGCTGATGTGTGTTGTATTCTCTTGTCTCTGCTTCCTTCTCCTGGTAGGGGAGATGCAGATGCATGTGCTTTTTGCATGGGTTCTAGGGATCTGAACTCAAGTTGTCAGGCTTGTACAGCACGCGCTACCCACTGAACCACCTTCCCAGTACTGAAAGTACTTTAAATATTTAAGAACAAATATACAAATGAAGATATAAATGTGTAATATACATGACAGAAATTGGATAATTTTTATAGTTAAAATACATATGTAATAAACCACATAAGACACCAGAAAGGTAAACACAGAGGATTTTGTGAGTTGATCAATACATTTGAGAAGACATTTTCACTCTTTAGTTCATTACACAACAAAGCATTAAAATAAATCCCATACAAACTGTAACTGACACATGAAACTATCTCCAAGGTTGATTTATAAATAAGCACAGAGGGGCTGGAGAGATGGCTCAGCAGTTAAGAGCACTGGCTGCTCCTGCAGAGGACCTAGGTTCAGTTCCCAGCACCCACATGCTGCTAAAAAACCATTTGTAACTCTAGTTTCAGGGGATCCAACATCCTCTTCTGACCTCTACAGGCACTGCACAACATGGGTGCACTCACATATATGCTGGTGATACACCCATACACATAAATAAAAATAATAAATGAGACATTTTTAAAATAAGTACACAGACTTCACCCTGCAGCATTTAGCACTGTAGTCTCCTCGCTAGGAGATTAGAGCCCCATGCTTAGAGAAGGGCAAGATTCACCCTAAATAGTAGCAAAACAATACCTAAGGCTGCTTGTGTATCTTTACAGTTACTAATACTCACATATAGAAACTGGAGTAATTATTTAAAACCTGACTATTAAGGAGACACAATAGAGTACTGCCTCAAGCACTGTATGCTTCAAAATGAGGAAATAGATTTCTTTACTAAGAGTTAAGTTAATTTCTTTGTATTGCTCATTTTTTAAAATAAAACCTCATCAACCTGTGATTTTGACAGTCTATTTTTTCTTTTAATCACACAAAGGAACATTACTCTGCAGTACAATGTCATTGTGCTACTTCTCTAGATTGAATATTTAAAAAATCAGATAAAAGTAGATTTCATAATACTGCCAAATCATAAGCACATTCAACTATGGTACTTTTAACTACTAGGAATAGTTAACAATTAGATCATTTCTACTCTGGTTTCCAGCTACATGCTGAGTGGTCATTAACAAGTCAGTTCACCTGCCCAAGCTTAAATTTTCTTGCTGATAACACAGAGGTCTTTTTTTTTTTTTTTTTTTTTTTGAGAAAGGATTTCACTCTGTAGCCTGGGCTGGCCTCCAACTCCACTTCCCAAGATCTGGGATTGAAAACATAGAAGACATGTGCCTCCATGTCCAGTTTAAACTAGAGATAATGTCCCACAAAAGTTTGTGTACTCTGCAAATACTAGTGTTAAATTATTTCATAAAGCTTAGGTTTCCTTGTTTAAACAATAATGTCCTTTTGGGTCCTTAGTAATCTAGCAGTAGAAAATTGAGAGTCACAACCTTAAGAACTGAGGCCAACGACCTAAATGAAATATATATAATAGAATTTTCTCTTCATTCTGCTGAGGTGCCAAGAGCAAAAAGAACCATTTTTGAGGATAGTTGTGTCTGTCTTGAAGGAAAAAAGAGAACAAGTCAATAGAAAGCCAGAGTAGTCCTAGTCATGCAGGAAGATTCCTTGACAACTCTAATAAGCCAACACTTTCTAAATAGTATTAAAAAGAACCATCAAGGGGGTCAAATGATATATTCTAACACTAAAAACTAAGCAGGTACTCAAAGGTTACACAGAAAGAACCCGATGACCAATGTCACGGATATTTGACTGGTTACAAAAACATGCACACACTTGTCATTCACTCAGGACAGCAAAACTGTATGTCATATCTAACAGATTAAAAAACATAGCTGTCCACTGTTCTACAGGTTAATTAGATATTGGCTTGGCTCCTAGAGAACAAGACTAATCTACATGCTATCTACATGCTAAAGAGAAAGCACTAAGATTTTAACAAACATATAAACATGGAACCTTCCTTGCAGAGATTTCCTTTCATAACTCCTTTTGACAAGAGTGAGACCTGTATTTACTTTAATAGGCCTAAAATAGCACCTCAAGTCCATCATTTGTAAATCTATCTTAAATTTTATTTATTTTTATGTGTATGTGTGTAGGTGTACTTGTGTGCCTATATGTGCATGTGCAGAGGGCCAGAAAATGTTAGATCCCCTGGAGGTGGGCTACAGGTAGTTATAAAGCTACCTGATGATGATGGGAACCTAACCTCAGTCCTCTGGAAGAGCAAGGATCACTCTTAACTGCTAAGTCATCTCTCCAGCCCTGTGAATGTATTTCAAAATACTGTAAATGTATTAAAAATTAGCCCAGTTATTATGATTTCTGGGAAATCTGCTGTATTGGTAATTTGTCAACTCAGTACAGTGACTGTAGTACAATAAATTCAGAATCATCAGCAACTCAGCAGCATAACTTTTCCTACATACCGATCTTCTTATTCAGCTGCTTAAGATTTAAAAAACTATATAAATGTACTTTATGTAATACCTATTCTTTGGACACATACATATATCCATCTTAGGAAATCAAATTATAGTTTAATCACAATAGCAGAACTGGTTTTTAAGCAATGTGGAGATTCTTGGGTGAGCACAAAACATTTTAAAAGGCAAGCACCACACTGATGTGTTTTAAAAGGTAGCAACATACTGATGTGTTTTAGAGACCCATTTTTCCTCATTAAAAATATTATTTTATTTATCTTTTTGTGTATGTGTGAGTGTACGCCATGTGTGGGGGGGTGCCTACAGAGGCCAAGAGAGGGCATCAGATCTTATTTCCAGACAAGGGTCCTGAGAACCAAATGCAGGTCCTCTGGAAGAACACCCACTGAGTCATTTCTCCAGTCCCAAGTACCCCATTTTTCTAATGCCAAGTTGGGTCAATGTGTAGGTCATCTGGAAATTCCCTGGATAGACAGCTTACAGTCTTTATGACACAATTCTATAAAAATATATAATAGATTGTGAGAGATGATTTATTTTGGAAATAATGAGAAAAAGTAACTGGGTTGCTGACAAGATTCAGTTGCCCTGAGAACCTCTGCAACTCAGAAAATGAATTGGCTGGATGTGCAGACTTAAAACATACCTTCCATGCTTCTGTAGGCTCTGGCTCAGCTGGCTCAGGTGGCACTTCCTCCCCTTTCACTTCAACCTTCACAGCCTCCTTTTGTTCTTTTTTGACAGGTGCTCCTGGCCCAGTGCTTTCTGTGACCTGACTCTGAGCAATGGCTGGTGCAGAGGTGGGCCGAGGACTTCGGTCAGTGGACTCAGCAGCTGCTGCTATGTGAGAAAGAGAAAAAGGAAGAATAAGTGATAGCAAGTGCCACGTGCTACCTTCACATCACAGGGTGAAACGGCATCCAAGCCACTGAGCATTCCAGTGTCCAGGGTCTAGCACACAGAAGGCAAAACACAAATCATTAGTGTTCTTCCCCGAAACTGACGAAAAGACAAAGGCATCCTCAATAGAGAACCTAAGGTGTTTTGATGATTATATTTCATAAATGCTGAATTCAGGAGGAAGACTAAAGTAAGAGAAATTGAAAACCCATTTATCTTATAATCTGTTAGTTTCGAGAACTTGCCATGTAGTCCATGAAGGCAGAAAAGAAGGGTCAATTCAGAATGGTTCTTCCATGGCATCTTTTTAAAACAAAGATCTGTTCATTTTTACATGATTTGAGGAACTAAACATGTATTTTAGGAGAAAATAAGACTGATTTTTTTTTCCATGAAGCACCCTCAGAGTAATTTCAAAACAGCTTGATAAATGGCTTGCCTAAGATATGTACTACTTTTTGATGTGTAAAGGCAAATTTTGAATCAAATGTTTTCCTTTAATAATAAATCATTTGATTAAAATAATATAAATTAAAAATTGTAGGACTTTCCATCCAAAAACAAAACATACATATCTACTGCATTCCCTCTTAGAGTCTTACCAATCTAGTATAGCTCCTGTTCTCTAAAATATTTGGAATAGTGGTTCTCAGCTCAGACTGCTTCTGATTTTTCTCCTCCAGAACACATTGTCAATGTCTGGAGACATTTTTGTCATAGCTGGGGAGGAGAGAGAAAGGAGGTGCTGACACCTAGTGCATAGAGGCAAAGGTTGCTGAGCCAGGAAACCCTGCTGAGGGCTATATAGACTGTTTTAGAGAGAATAACAATATAAACTGATAATAAAAGGCTGTCTTTGCACAAAAGTAATTTGCCTGGGTTTGAACTATTTGGCATTTCTGCTTTAGAAAACTTCCTTCAAAAATAGTCCTGCAGGCTCTGTGATGCAGTAAGGCCTAGCATGCAGGAGGTCCTGGGTTTTATCCCAGAACAAAATAAAACAAAAAAGCAGTCATTATTTCTAGTTGTTAACCTCCATTCTTTCAGGGATTAAAAGAAAACAATCATATATTTTGTAATAAACCTTACTTATCTGACCCTGCCTATGAAAGTTGTTTTTTGAGGGGAGGATATTTTTATTTATATTTTTAATGTATATGAGTGTTATGCCTGCATGTACATAAGTGCACACATGTCATGCAGTACCTGAGCAGGACAGAAGAGGGTGTCAGATTCCCTGGAAATGGAGTTACGAACAGTTGTTAACTGCCATGTGGGCACTGGGATTAGAACCTGGGTCCTCTGGAAGAGCAACCAGTACTCTTAACCGCTGAGACATCTCTTCAGCCCCAAGAAGAAAGGTTTTTTCCCATGTGATTTAATATTTCATTTTAGTTGTGGTTGTGAGTGGGTGTATGATGTGTATATTTGAATGTGTGTATGTATGGAGGTTGGAGGACAGCTTTTGGAAGTAATTTCTTTCCTTCCACTACTGGTTCCAGGGATCAAACTCAGATTGTCAGGTTTACATGGCAAGAGCTTTTACCCACTGAGTCATCTTAATGGCTTTGATTTAATATTTAGGATAACAGAGCATTATGCCTTCTTGTACTGAGACTTTCAGATTTTAATACTTTTCATGGAAACATCCACAATTTCATTACATACTTTCCTTCTTCAAATGACTATATTGAACACAATTTATAGATACATTTAGATTTATAAACCATAAAAATTAAGAAAAACAAAGGAATTCCTTAAGCTAGAACAAACTGAAAAATTGAAATTTACAACTACCTCCTTCATACAACACCAAGAAAGAAATTCTTATTACCCCGACTGCTCCCTAGCAAAAAGATTTGAGAGGATGACTAGCAAAAAACAAAACAAAACAAAAACAAAAACAAAAAAAAACCCCACAGAAACACAGAACCTACTTTATCTTTCAATGAACAATCTGTGGCCTCTTGCAAGTCCCTGTTGCTAATGGGGACTCTCAGCCAGGCAATGTAAGAATGGCAGATGGCAAACCAAACCTAACAAAACAGGGGAAATGACAAAATATTTTGCTCACAGTTGTGTTAAAGTCTCATTATACATGTGTATTCACACCTCCTCTCAAAGAATTAATTCAACTCTGCCTGGCATCATGGAAACATAGCCCTTGCTTCCACCATGTGTTATTTTGCCACATGAATTTGGTTTTAGTCCAATACTAATATTGTAGAGCCAAATGATTTATGTCTTCAGCATTCCTACCCTTGACAATCTGTACTGTGTACAGAAAAGCGGGTAGAAATATAAAAACCGATGGTTAGAAACAGAGACAGTAACAGTTCAGAAACTGGACAATACCAGCATTACCATGAGCAACCTTCACTATGAAGGTAACAATACAGGAAAAACCCAAATCACAACTCTTAGGCTTAAGCTCACCTTAGTCATACGCAGCAGTATTAGGTCAAGGAGCTTAATTTACAGACTTCAGTTTCATTATCTATGAAGTGTGCAGGACTATGTAGGATAGCCAAGAATACTCAATGGGTATAAACATTTTATGAATTCTAAATATTAATGTCTAGCAATATATTCACTCCTTATATTTATTTTGCTATGGGTTAATACTACTTCAAGAATATATTCAACAAAAACTACACACATAATGACATACAATTCCAGGAAAGATAGTATCTAGAAGGGCTGTATAGAGGCAAATTTTGTTCATTTTCTCAATAAGGAGCCTTGAAAACTATAGATCACAATAAAATATGGTGAAAGACTGGTCTTTCAAAATTAACTTTATTGAAATATAATTTACATATTATACAAACCAACCACTCATTTAAAGTATAATTCAATGCTTATTAATATATTCACAATGTTCAGGGTAGTGATTTGTTTTTAAGATGTTTGGGCTGTGAAGACGACTCAGTTGGTAATGTATTTGCTGCACACACATGAGGACCTGAGTTCTGATCCTCAGCCCCCGCCAAAGCTGGCTGCACCTCTGTAACCTTAGCCCTGAGGGTAAAGTTGGAGGGTGGAAACAGATGGATTCCTGGAGCTCTCAGTTAGCCTAGCCAAATTGATGAGCTACAGGTTCAGTGAGTGATTCTGTCTCAAAAAGTAGGTGGAACACTGATCAAGGAAGACACCTAATGTCACTTTTAAAACACACACACACACACACACACACACACACACACAAACACACACAGCTTAGGTTTAGGGTTGGAATACAGCTCAGTTGCAGAGTGCTTGCCTACCATGCTTGAGGTCCTAGGTTTGATCCTCAGCACCAGAAAAACGGTGTTCTAGTTCTTAAGTTTTTTTTTTTTTCCTTCACTTGTTAGCTATTGCAAGGCTTTGGAGTATACATAGAGAATACAACTTTAAAAAGCTTGTGTATTAGTTACTTTTCGGTTGCTATTATAAAACACTATAACCAAGGTGACTTATAGAAGGAAGAGCTAATTTGGCTTATGTTCCAGGGATAAGGGTCAATAATGGTGGGGGAGACATGGCAGAAGGCAGCTAGAACAGAAAGCTGAACAATCATATCTTCAAGAAGGCACAAGGAGCAGAGAGCCAGACTAGAAGTAGATGAGCTATATATTCTTAAAGCCTGTCCCCAGTGACATGCTTCCTCCAGCATGGATGGCTACACCTCCAAAAGGTTCCATGACCCTCCTCAAACAGTGCCATGAACTGGGGACCAAGTATCCAAACACCTGGAGCCTATGGGGACACTCATTCAAACCACCACAGTTAGTATCTTCCATTTCTGAAGGTTCAGATAGAGAAATGTTGGTGGTGATTCTCATATTCTATTACTTTATTGCTGTTGGCTAACAAGAACAGAAAGTTGGATGTGGTGGCACGCATCAATCCCAGCAGTCAGTAGACTAAAGCAGGAAGATTACAGTGAGTTTGAGATCAGCCTGAGAGACATAGTGAGTAGTAGGCTAGCCAGGGCTACACAACAAGACCCTATCTCAAAAGAAAAAGTAAAAAGAACAGAACAGAAACTTCAGTATTAGAGCAATAAAGCATAAAACTCAAGACCATCATATTGAGAGAAGAGAAACTTCACTTTCACTTAAAGGTATTGTTTTAGCACAGTTTCTGCTAGTGTGACACAGGTGCAGCAGGGATGCAATGGATGAATGGTTCTCTAGTAGAGGCCCTATATGAATCATCAGAGGATCTTCAACAACAGACAACAAAAAACAGAAACCAACTGATATTCAGGTACAAATCAAACAGGTAAGATACTCAAGGGTGAGGCTTAGCCACATGTTTTGTTGTAAAACTGAAAAGTTGATAAGGACGTAATCCTCTGGCAGTATCAACGTAACCATTCCCCACAAAATGGATGAACTAAGTACCTTGTGTGTGATCTTACTAAGTTACACAATTGTTTGTGTGCCCCAGTTTCTTCATGTGTAAAGCAAGAATGTCTAAATGCTTCTTCTAGCATTAAATGGGAATACATGGAAATGGCTTAAAAAGCACGAGATGCAATAAAAATATAAGCTGAAAAATCCTTGACATCCTTAGCTATCCTTGTGACTTAGTACTCTTGTGTGTGTGTGTGTGTGTGTGTGTGTGTGTGTGTGTGTGTGTGCGTGTGTGTTTATGCTGTGTATACACATATGGGGGTGTTGGGGTCAGGGCTGGACACAGTGCCGAGGCCAGAGGAGGCCACTGGGTATCCTGCTTTATCACTGTCTTATTCCCTTGAGACAGGGTTTCTCACTAAATCTGGAACTAGGCTTGGAGGCAGCATGCCCCAGTGATCCTGTCTGTGACATTCTGTGCTTGAGTTACCGGCTCATGAAGTCAGGTCCTCATGCTCCTTCAACAAGAACTCTTTTACTCACTGAACCGTCTCTTCAGCACCCCCTCTTTTAGGCAGGTTCTAGGGATTTGAACTCAGGTCCCCAAGCCTGCATAGCGAGCATTTTTACCTGCTGAGCTACGTTCCCAGGCCTTAATACTCAAATGAAAATTGAGAGACAATACAAAACAGAAACCTTGATTTGCTACATCCCCAACGCTGCTCCTCTTCCAGAGAGTCTCCTTCCAATACATGAACAAATCCAGGAATAAAACTTGATTTTCTTTTCCCCATCATCTCCACTGCTTAATTTATTACCAAGTCTGTCAATCCTACTTCTAAAACATATCCCTAACCACTCTGCGCTGCCTTTGCTGACAATACTGAAGTCCAGTCTGTCCCCGTCTCTCACTAGGTACTCCATTCTGCTTTACCCTCATGTCAGCGGAGTCTTCACCCAGCACTCAGTCTTTTGGAAATTAAGTCAGAATATCACTCCCTGCAATAGATTTCCAATGAAAAGAAAACGTAAACCCCTTACTGTGCCTACAAGGTTTGTCCACAGCTAGCACCTGCCAGTTCCTCTGCTCTCACTCTGTGTTCCTCTCCCTTTTGTTTACTATCATCTAGGTTTGTGCTGTTCAAAATGGGAGCCAGTGGCTGCATGTAAGGTTTTTTGTTTGTTTTTTTTTTTAAATAGAAGTAGTTCAAAATTCATTTATAAATTTGTCTAAAAAGTATAAGAGATCTTTTTTCTTCCTTTCTTTTGGCCACATTAGTACCCTACAATAAGAAAGTAGGGATTTATTTCAAAAAGAACCCAAAGCTTCTCGAAACTGAGTCCAGGCTATGGCCACGACAAAAGAGACGTAGGCCAGGATTTCTATGAACTTGAGGAGGTCACATGTGGCTTTTTAAATGGAAAATTCAGGGGACTGGAGAGATGGCTCAGTGGTTAGGAACACTGGTTGCTCTTGCAGAGAACCTGGGTTTGGTTCCTAGCACCCGCATGATGACTAACAAACCATCTGTAACTCCAGTTCCAGAGGATCTGACACCTTTTGCTGACCTCCACAGGCACTGAATAAATGTAGCATGATTACATACAGACAAAACACCCACACACATACAATATAAATAAATAAATAAATATTTTAATTGAAAATTCAGTTTCTCTGTTGCATAGCCACATTTCAGGTTCTTAATAAACATATAGGGTATGGATTCTATGGCAGACATCACAAAGCAGAGAATTTCCATAAGCTCAGAAAGTTCTATGGGACAGCAATGATTAGATACATGCAAAGCTCATTCCTCTCTTCAGGAATATTTACTTGCTACACTCTCATCTATGTTCCTCTCCCATATTTTAAAATGGCTAATTACTTCTCATAGTTCAGGTATCAAGTCAAATGAAGCTCTTCTGGGGAACTTCTAAATTTAGGAAGGATTACCTAATCTGAAAGAGTCCCTTAATCTCCCTTATCCTGAGATATTGTATGTTATTTGTAGCACTCATCACTACCTGAGAGTATTTTTCTGTATTTGTTTCTGTTTCCACCCGTACAATGAAACCCTCATGCTTACCTGCCCATAGCTGTTTCTCCAGTGAACAATATCTAACACACAGGATGACTGAACAAAGTAAAAAGTGAGATTTATAATTATAAATCTAGGGCTGGAGAGATGGCTCATTGGCTGAGAGTACTGGTTGCTCTTCCAAATGACATGGGTTCGATTCCTAGTACCCATATTGTGGCTAACTATCAGTTATAGCTCCAGTTCCAGGGGATCTGACGCCCTCTTCTGGCCTCTGAGGGCACTACACAACATGGGTGCACATATATACATGTAAGCATAACATTCACACACATAAAAGAGTTTAATTATAAATCCAGTGGTATTCCATCCATTACTACCTTGGGGTGAAACCTCAGTTCTCTTTTTCTTAAGATGATATTCTTTTTTTAAAAATTTTATATATATATATATATTTTTTTTTATGTGTGTGAGTGTATTCCTTGCATGTACATAAGTGCATCCATGTTGAACAATGCCCTCAGAGGTCAAAAAGAGGGTGTCAGATCCCCTGGAATTGGAATTACAGATGGTTGTTAGCTGCCATGTGGGTGTTGGGTACTGAACTCAGGTCTTCTACAAAAGCAGCCAGTGCTCTTAACTGCTGAGCCATCTCTCCAGTCCCTGATTTTCTTTTAAAAAATCATTAATATCTATTTACACACACATGCTCGGGCACACATATGGAAGTCAGGGAACAACCTGTAGGAGTTGGTTCTCTCCTTCCATTATGTGGGCTCTGGGGATTGGGCTCAGGTTGTCAGGCTTGGTGGCAAGTAAACTGACCCACTGAGTCATCTTGCCAGCCCAAGATGATTTTCTTAGATCTGAATTAGACAGTAACAACTCTTTCATTTTACTACTGAGGTTCTTTCTAAATCTGAGATAGTTTGGCTCTCCTATAAATAATAATACTTCTAAACTGGGCCTGGTGGCACATGTTTGTAATCCTAGCATTCAGGAGGCTGAGGCAAAGAGGAGCAAGAAATTGAGGCCAGTTTTGGGATATACAGTAAACTCCTGTCTCAATCAAAACAAAGCCAAAAAAAAAGTCTTTATACTTCCCTTATCTTTCTCTAATACTCTCTCTAAAGAGCACAATAGCATCAGCAACATCTAATACAAACCTCCATCACAGCTCCGGGATGCCCGTTTGCTTGCTGTTCGCTCAAAGTGTGGAGCAGGCCTGTCAATTAGAGCACTAGCTTGCCTGGTCTGAGCTTGAGTTCGGCCACTGTATCGAAATTTGGATCCCAGGGCAAGAAATTTGCTTTTGGGAATGGTGTCTGTAGAAGTCAGCCTGGGGAAGGGAGTAGAAATCACAACAATTACATATTACATATATATTATTATTGTGACTATAAAATTACAAATCAAATTAAATAAAAATGTTTCCTAATTCTTGTGGTTTACTTTAGTAGTTAAGAGATTTCCAATCAAGCAATCATTTTTTTAGTTTTACGTCACATCTCAAGCAACCAGGATTAATTTAGTTAGAACTTACATTAATAATATTGTATGTCTCTAGAGCTATTTCATGATTTTTAAAATGCAATATTTTTACTCCATCCCTGGAGTAATGGTTTCATCATCTTATAGATATGGAAAACTGAAACCTCCCAGAAAGATGTTTAAGGCCATACTGCTGTTAAGAGACTAGGCAGTAACAAAGTCCAAAGCCAGGACTGTTGATTCCCCTTCTGTTGTCCTTCTGCTGTACACAGGAGACACTCTGGGAATGATGAAGCATACTTTACAACCAAGAGAGGGAGAATTAGGCTGACTTTGGCCTGCTTAAGATGATCTCACCTGAGCTAAATAAAATGCCAGTCCTACAGAGAAGAGAATTTTGTTAACAGATTTAAAATAGAAACATGCATACATAACACACCTTTGAAAAATACTTAAGTGAGAACAATACCTAAAAAATGTGTGATGCTCCACACAGACTTTCCACAGTTTCTTAGCTGCCCGGTAACTGGGAAGTTTGAAACCAATGGTGCTTTCATACTGTTCTTGCTATAAGGACACATACAAACATAAAACACGAAGTATTATTCAATTATAGTGGCACAGTACCAGAGAAATACAGTGGCCTCAAAGAAGTGGTTATAAATGTAAAGACATCTGCCAGCTTATAGACATTAAACATATCATTAAATTTTTTTCCTTCTTACTAAAAGAGATGTGCTGACAGTGATGTTTCCAAAGCAAGGAGGCCAGGAAATGCATCTTCTATTACTTATGCATCTTATTTTTGTTCAGAACACACACACACACGCGCGCACACAAGCATGTGAGTGCAGCATTTTCTGAGACTTATTATGTCAACTTCTGACTGTCTAGAACTGCTTTTTCCTAGTCATATACCTGTACCTGGACATCAGATTACTCAACAATCAGGGAATGAGACATCCAGTAATTCCTCCAGCCAGTCAATACTAATATGCAATAGGAATTAGTAACAAGAGCTAAAGATGTGGCTCAATCCAGATTATGTCTTTAATTAATTTTTAGAATTGACAAGTAAAAATGACAAATGCTGACACCACTCAGCATGTTTGGTATAAGCGTCTATTGAACAACAACCAAATGGAGCTAACTGGCATACACATTACCACTCAGGTCATTTTCTGTGCTGAAAATACTTAAAACTCATCCTCTTAAGTGTTTTATTGGGGAAAGGTCAATGCTGAGGATTAAACCCAGGGCTTTACACATGCTAGTGCACCTCTTAACAATGTTCAATAATACAATACTTTCTTTTCTACATCATCACATTGTAAAATAGGTCTCTTGCACTTATTCCCTCCATTCTTGGATTATTAATGTTTTTCCTTCTCTTTGACTGGTCTATGTAATACCTCTTTGAAGCAAACCATATTGTACCTCCAGGCTACTAAAACTATCTTTTTAGTTTGAGCTTGTTTGTTTCTACCTCAAGCATACTTTATAAGATGGAAAAGGAAACTGATGTTTGTTTGGAGTGCTTATTATTGCTAGCACAGTATTATTAGATAATATAATCTATGTTTTCACACAGGGAGAAACTGAGGTCAAAGAAGTTATGCTCAGACTCACAACTACGAAATGGTACACCCACCTGGAATCATACTGCTCCACTTTTCAGAATCACTGCTTTCTTAAGAAAGAATTCTGCATTTTCAGTATATATTAAATAGCTGAGATTTCAAAACTATGGGCTTCTCATAATGTTTACTAATACTTCTGTATATATATGTTTTCTGCCTTCCCGCATTAAAATGTAAGCTGGTTATGGAATGGCCTCCTTTTACTCACTGTTCTGTTTCTGGCTCCTAGCCACGAACACAAAGAAACAGCTCAATAAACATTTTTGCTTGAAGACTCTTGAATTTGAAACTTTGAGGGAAGACAGGCACTTGGCATGGGTATATAATTAAAGTATAAAACAGTGCTTTAGCTGGGTGTGGTGGCACATGCCTTTAATCCTAGTGCTCAGCAGGTGGACGGATCACTGTCAGATCAAGACCAGCCTGATTTACACAGCTATTTCAAGGCTAGCTCGGGCAACAGGGAGACCCCATCTCAAGAAAACCACGCAAACCGAAAAATAAGCAATACTTCAATGGTGATCCCTACACAAGATTTTTAAGGCTGCACACCCAGAATTTCCAGGCTGCAACAGTGAACCATTTTTCACCAGCAGATGGTGATATATCCATACAAAAGCCACTTTACATTAGTTTGGTCCTTTTCTACTTAGCGTTCCCACTGTGGTCTTCTCATTTGGTCTTCAAACGAACTGGGACAGAAAAGATATTATTCTTTTTGAATATAAGGAAGCTCGGCTTTAGATCTATCCAGTCTTTTGTTTAGCAAGCAGAAAAGAATTTACAGTTAAAAAAAGATATACATTTCAGGCCTTGTTGGCACACACCTTTAATCCCAGCACTTGGGAGGCAGAGGCAGGTGGATCTCTTTGAGATTGAGGCCAGCCTGGTCTATATAGAGAGTTCCAAGCCAGCGGGGGTTACAAGGAGACCATCTCAAAAAAATTTCTAGGCTGTAGAGATGGCTGACAGGTTAAGGGCATGTACTATTCTTGCAAAGGACTCAAGTTCTACTCCCAGCCGCCATGTCAGGTGGATCAAAATTGCCTGAAACTTCAGCTTTAGGGGGATCAAACACCTGTGGCCGCCACAGTCATTGCACTCGTGTGTACAACCACGAATGCGTACACATAATTAATAATCAGTCTTCAAAAGGAATTAGTTTCTACTTCAACAATTTTCTTTTAAAGTATTTTATTTTTTTCATTTTATGTGTATAAATGTATTGCCTGCATATAGGTAGGTACACCCATGTCATACAATGCCCATTAAGGTCAGAAGAGGGTGACAGATACCCTGGAACTAGAATTACAGACAGTTGTTCTCTGCCATGTGGGGTCCTCTGCAAGAGCAGCCAGTGCTCTTAACTGCTATGCTCTCTCTCCAGCCCCACATTTGAGCCCTCTTAATGACATCACCTATGCAGGTAATCCCACTGTCTACTGTACCATGCAGCCAGTTGAAATTAGCCAGGATTGGTAAAACCTGAAATTGGACCATCAATTACTGAGTTATCTGGTACAAAGTTTTGTTGGTGTTGGAGATAGGTCTGGGTATTAGAGATAGGATCTCATGTAGCCAGGCTGGTTCAGAACTTCTAATTCTCCTGTCTCTATCTCATAAGAGCTAGAATTACAGGTGTGTACCACCATGTCTGATCTTAAAGTTGAGCCAAAATTCTATTAAAATTTTAGGACTTATGCTCAATCCTGGGTTCAATCTCCCTTCAAAACTTGACCTAAGAACATATTCTCAGTAATTCATGCACATAATAAATTTTAATTATAGAAGGTAAGGTTTTAGTGTTATAAAACATGAGTAATTTAATCTCAAAAATAATTTCAAAATATTATGCTATGCAATTTAAGTATTTTCCCATCAAGTTTTTTGCTGGAATAAACAAGAAATGTTTAGCAATCTGGGTTTCACTTTTGGCCACAGTGTATCTACTTACAGAAAGAGAAATGTCTAGAAGACTAGGAGGAGTAAGGAAGGAAAGCATTACCGGAATAGTCATTTACAAAACAGAATTATTGGTCTGTGAATAGTCAGTTATATGGAGACTTTTTAGATGATGAAACAAGGGAAATGGGAAGGAAGAAATATTTGATTCATTCATTCTTAACACAAGGTCTTTCTAAGTAACTCAGGCTCATTCTGAAATGCAATTCTTCTGCTTCAGCCTCCAGAATGCTGGGATTACAGGCACTGGCTACCATGCCTGGCTAGAAGGGATGTTTTAATCTGCGTTTTGTTAGGACGAAAAAAAAATGAATTGTATACCTCTCCAGGCCGGATCTTGATGAAAAAGCTGCTACGTTTGTATGAAATCTTTAGCACTTTGGGCCAAGGAAAACGGTTAATTCTCAACTTATCTTTGTAAACCAAAAGGCCACTAGAGCAGACTCCTAGGATGATATCAACTCCCTCCAAGTCCTGAAAAAAAAAAGCATTAGCATTTCATACTTGAGCAAAGCACTCAACACATTATCAGCTACTACTAAATAATCTGAAGAAATCCACAACCAAAAACAGTTACAATCCATACCATTAAAAACAAAGTTCAGTTGGGCATGATGGTGCATGAAATCTCTATGAGATCAAGGCCATCTTGGTCTACATAGCAAGTTTAACCTAATAATCATAATTCATGAGAGTATTAAGTCTAAATCAGGAGACATGACTTCTGAGGCCCAAAATTAAAGGTTTTATATATACTGCCAAATATATATGCACAATTATAAGACTTAAAAATTGTTTTTAAATTTATTTTTATTTTAGGTATATGGATGTTTTCTCTGCAGCTATATAAGTGCACCATGTGTGTACAAATCAGCAGAGGCCAGAAGAGGCTATCAGATCTCTCAGAACTATAATTACAGGTTGTTATTAGCTACCATAACTGGAACTGAACCTAGGTCCTCTGGAAGAACAACTAGTGCTCTTAACTGCTGAGCCATCTCTCCAGCTCCATAAGCTTTAAAAAAAATGAAAAATAAAGTAGTTATCTGTCTAGATATCATGTTAGACAGTTTATCTCTATTGGGCTGCTTAGATGGCTCAGCAGATAGAGGGCTTTTTGACAAACCTGACAACCTGAGTTTTGTCCTCAGAACTCAAGTGTGCACCATGATATGAGCTCACATACACAAATAAGTACATATAAAAAAAATCGGGAGCTGTTTTTATTCTTATATAAATGCAGCATAAGTTTAAAAACTCATCAAACTTAAAAAATTTGATGTTAGGTATACTAAATTATAAATATTATCTGTAAATCTAGAATGAACACTAAAGCAAAATGATGTTATATTAACACATTTTATTAAGAAAAAAAAGATTAATCACCTACATAGCTCAGGAAAATATATCTCACCTGAAGATTTATTTAATCAGATGATTACTAATTTAACTAAGTAATCAAAACCCAAAGTTAAATGCTTGACTACTTTCCCCCAAAATGAATATAGAGAAAAATACTAGTTGTCTAGATTTATTATACACAAGAAAAACCTTTTAAGGTTTTTTTTTGTTGTTGTTCTTTTTTTGAGAGAGGGTCTCTCTGTAGCCCCAGCTGGCCTAGAACTCATTATGTAGACGAGGTTGGCCTTGAACTCACAGAGATCCGCCTGCCTCTGCCTTCTGATTGCTAGGATTAAAGGCATGCACTACCACGTCCAGTGCCCTCTAGTTTTTAAAGCCCGAAGTGTACCTCTCTCTTTAAATTTATTTATTAATTGATTCATATTTGTGTATGTGTGTGTACATGGGTGCACACATACCACAGCATGAAGACAACTTGCTGGAGCTAGTTCTCCCCTTTCACGATGTGGGTCTCGGATGCTCAAACCATCTTGCTGGTCTCCTTTCTCTTTAATGCTTTGGAGAGGCACTGTCCCTTCCACACTGGGTAAAGGAACTTGTTGCCTGATTCCTTCATTCACTCTTGATTGACCCCAACTCCAGTAGGAAATGAGAAATAAAACCTAACAAATGCAGTCTTGGAAATGCTCTCTATCAGATGTACTAACATTCCTACCATCTACTTTACAGATTCACAGCAGTTACAGTGTCAAGCCCAAAGGAAACCAGAGCAACATCTTTAGAAAAAGCATGAAGATGCAATGAATTTTACTAGAATGAACAGACCTGAGGTAAGAAATCATCAGATATTCAGGCTGGGAGAATCCTGAAAATCTTTCACAGGTTCAAGTACAGACCAGACACTTGAATGTCCTTTTCTAAATTCCTACCACGAGATTTTTCTGCTTGTCTTGGAATAAACAAAATGACAGGAAGTTCACTGCCAAGGAAGACACTGAACTTCTGATCCTCCTGCCTCCACTTCCCAAGGGCTGGGATTACAGGCATGCATTACCAAATCCAGTTCATGTGGTACTGGGAATCAAACCCAGGGTTTCCTGAAGCTAGCCAATCACTCTACCAACTGAGCCCTATCTCTAGCCCCAAACAAGTCCTTTAGATACATGAATACAGATAGTATACCTTCCCTGAACTTCCCCTTCTGTGGCTAATTTCTCATCCAAGTTTTGTCTATTCATCACAGGTACTAGTTAAGTTCCTCTGAAGGAAGACCTTAATCATTTCCTTGAATCCTTTCCCTCACATCCTCTGTGACCTCTCCAGTCATTTTAGTAACTGAAGATGGAAGAAGTCAAGCAACTTACCTTAATTATTCACTATTAGGTTTACTAGATAGATTAATTACAATGTTAGTTTGGACTTCCTAACCCAGTGGCTGCTAAAAGAACTGAGGTTCATTCAGCGAGTACCAGCGTCTCTCAGGGAGCTTGTTAAAACAGATTGCTGAGCTCTACCACCAGCTTCTGATTCAGTAACTCCAGGATAGGACCTGAAATGTGCACTTCTAACAAGTTCCAAGGTGGTATTAAATGCCACTGACTCAAAGACCACACTTTGAGAACCATTACCCAAGGCCTGGCGTTCTCAGATTCTCAGAGTCATCTGGTATGCTCATTAAAGCTTGAGCTTCTTCTAAAGTCAGCCCATAAATCTGGAGGAGCTCAGGAATCTGCATACTTAGCAGACACTCAGGTGATTCCATGTGGATAATGTTGCCTGTGAACTTTAAATACCTGTTGCTGCCACTCTCTATTTTTCAAATGTAATTTTATTTTAGAAAAATACAACTTACTTTTCTCTAGGTGTTTACGTCATTTGATCCTTACAGTGTTTTGGTTATAAAAATCTGATGGTAGAAGTGGTAAGAAGTAATTTAATTGATATATCTAAAGCCCTAACAAAAATGATCCATTTCTCCTCCCACCACCCTGCAATCTCTCATCTCTCTGTAGACCAGGCTGGCCTTCAACGCAGAAATCCTCTTGCCTCAGGTTTCTGAGCTGAGATTATGTGTGACAAACCCGGCCCAGCTTCCTCTCCTTTTCATCTATTCCTTTCCATTCCTCCCTCTTTTTATCCTGTCTTCCTTCTCCTTCCAATTCTTCCCCTTTCTCTTCCCTGTTTCCTTCAAAATAGGATCTTGCTATATAGCTTTGAACTCAAGAGCCTCCCGCCTCGATTTTGTCGTTTATCGCTGGGATGGCCAGCATGCTCCACCAGGCCTTGCATTCTTTCTTATGACTACATTAAAGAACCAGAGATAAGTGCTAGTAAGAGGCACTTGAGCATAACATCTAATTAGCAAGTCTGTGCCATATAACACATATACATGCATGTTAATAAAGGCCAAAGTTACCACTACCTTTGCTTTATGAAGATCAACTCCATACATAGACAACTTTTTGGCATTCTCAAGAAATTCCAAGTCAGCCTGAGCTGGAGTCATGGACCTTTGATAGAATGAAAATAAAAATTTCAGCATTACAATACAAACATTTAGGGTAATAACTGAAGATTCACTGTACTTATATAAACACAGAATATATTTGAGTCCTGAAGTATGGATTGAGAATCTTCTTACTACCTGAGTCTAAATAATTGAAATATGTCTTAGAAAAGGAGATCTTGAAAAAACAAAGTCACCAAAGTTATCAGAAAGGAAAAAATTTTAAATTAGTTTAAGAAATATATCCTCTGAGAATTTTATACGGTATATTTGGTCATATTTAGGCCCATCCCCACTCCCCCACTTTACATCACCCTCACTTCATGTCCTCTATTGTTACTTTTTAAAGGCCTATTACGTCTAATTTGCGTTCCCCAAATGCTCCAGGTTGTGGGTCTTAATCCAACTATTTCCTTCAAGCTACCCCATCCATCTGGAGTTCTGCACCCTTCTCTTCAGCCTTTTTCTGCACCACGCATAAACTCCTCCTCCTAATTTTCTTGCCAAAGAGATGACCAGATTAAATCCTCAGTGCAATTTACAAGAGCCTCTTAGCTGCCCTTTTCTCTACCCCCCTGAATTGAGTTATTATGGAAATTAAACTAGCGGGCAGCTGATGTTACTTAACTGGGACTCTTAATGGGGGCAGGTTTGATGAAAAGAAAATTTCTGGTAACAGATGGTGTCCTGCCCACTGAGCTCAACAAAATAAATTGGTTAATAGAAGCATACAGATAATGGGACTGTTTTCTGTTATTAAGATGTCTTTGTTGCCAGACATAGAATGAATTAGAGTTGTTTGAAAACAGCCAGTCTCACCATCTAAACATTTGCTGTGACCAGTCTCTCCTTTAGAAGTTTCTTCTCTTTTAAAAAAATGCTTATGAGCTGTTCTGTTATGCTTTCAAGACAAAGATATCACTCATAATGCTGCATTTGGACCAATTAAGTAGAGTTTCACAGCAACAACAATGTAGCTACAGCCCCAAGGGGAAAAACATGGAACTGCAACTTTCCCATAAGACTGCCTCAAGGGTAGAAAGTAGCAGGGGTCTCTTCACTTAAAAGGACAGGTCTCTCCCAAACCCATCTGTCTTTACCCTCATTAAAAGAACAAAGAATTTCTTAGAACAATAACAACCAAAAAGGGGGAAAAAGTAGCATCTCAGCTTTCCTGAATAAATGTTTCACAGGCTCTAAAGCATCACACCTGAGTTTGTTAATGGACCTGAAAGTGCAAACCAAGCCAGGGCTGACAGACCTATAGGCAAGCTATTCAAACACCTCAGGAACTTTTATAATAAAATTCTTTTCCAGGGAAGTGATATGCTTTTCTAGTTAAGGTTATTCTCAGTTATTCTGTGTTTTGGATTGTTGCTGTTTGTTGGTACTATTATCTATTTTGCTGATAATGAAACAGGCCCTGGATCAGGTCACCAGCATGCTAGAACTCAGTATGAGGCAGCAGGTTCCCATCACATTATGTAGGCTGGAATCCTGATTCCTGTTCTTAGAGCTGTGAGTCCTTCAGCCTCCTCAATGATAATAATACCTATTTACACATAACAGGAAAAGCAATGACTTTTTTGTCTTTGGTGAGAACATGAAATGTGAGCATTAGAGTCAAATGAGATGATAACTGTGAAACTACTTTGTAAACTACAAATGTTTGTTACTATCAAAAAGCCAATCTATACACAGATCATAAAATAAAATTATAAAAAATAACTTGGAGCCAGGTGTGGTAGCACGTACACATAATCCCAGTACTTGACAAGTGGGAACAGGAGGATCAGGTGCTCAAGGCTAGCCTGGGCTACATGAGACCCTGTTCCAACCCACATCCATACCCCCCCAAAATATTTTTAAAAAGAGAGAAATTTAGATCACTTTGAATTTATACACTTTTTTTTTTTTTTGGTCTTTTTGAGACAGGGTCTCCCTGTCACCCTAGCTGACCTGGAATTCACTATGTACACCAGGCTGACCTTGAACTCACAGAGATCCACCTGCCTGTGCCTCCACATGCTGGGATTAAAGGCATGCACCACCACACTCAGCTATACACAAATTTTAAAACATTAAGTGAAACAACATAATAAAAATCTACCCTAGGTTGTGGGGGGTGGCTCAATGCATCCTGTGCAAGCATGAGGACTTGAGTTTAGATTACTGCCTCCATAGAAAAAAACAGGCATGGTAGTGTGTGTGTGCCTATAATCCCAATACTAAAGAGGCCGAGAAAGGAGGATTCCAGGGGCTTACTGATCAGCTAGTCTAGTCTAATTGATGAACTTCAGGTTCAATGAGAGACCTTGGCTTAAAAAAATAAGTTGGAGGGTGAAGACATAGCTCAGTGCTTAAAAGTGTTTGCTGTGTAACATGAGGACCAGAGTTCAGATCCTAGTACCCACATAAAAGCAAGATGTGGCTCTACCCTCATCTATAAGACTGACTGCCAACCTAGATGAAAAAACTCCAGGTTCAGCAAAGGACCGTGCTTGAGGAGAACACCCAATGTCTTTCTCTGGCCTCTGTCTGCATAGGTGCCCAAGTACACATCACATGCATACTACAAAATACACCTCACACACACATATATACACACACACACACATATATATATATATACACACAAACACACACTCATACACAGATACACATAGACTACACAATTCTTTTTCTTTTTTGTCTTTTTGGTTGTGAGCCCAAGCCTTTAACAGCTCTGCCATCTCTCCAGCCCATAATTTTTAAAAAATCTGCCCTGTATTCATTTTTTAAAACACTAAGGGCCATAAATTTGAATATTTATTTATTATTTATTTATTAAATTTATAAATAAATATTATTTATTTATTTAAATATTAAATATTTATTTATTAAATTTCAAACTATGTATATAGATAAGCATCCTTTAAACTTGTATTAAGGGGAGGAGATAAAAAGAGACATTAAGGCTGGAGAAATGACTCAGTGGTTAAGAGCACTGGCTGTTCTTCCAGAGGACATGGGTTCAATTCCCAGCACCTACAAGTTGGCTAACAATCATCTGGAACTCCAGTTCCAGGAGATTTGGCACTCTCTTCCAGCCTCCTCAGGCATCGCACGACACAGGTGCACTTACAGACACACAAGCAAAATGCTTATACACATTGAATAAATAAATAAAAAAAATTTAAAGAAATCTTTAGCCAAGTGTGGTAGCACACACTTCCAGTCTCAACAGGCATACCACTGTGAGTTCAAGGCCAGCCAGGGCTACATAGTGAGACCTTGTCTCAAAAAAAAAAAAAAAATCACCCAAGCAAAAAACTCGATAGTTTTAAAACTTACTTCCTGAAAATACTGATATTTGAAGCTGATGCTTTTGTTATTTTTAAGTCTTTGAAACAATTGATTGTTAAAAATGATATATAATATAAATGTTCTTCCTCAAACAATGGTAAACTGCCAACCTGATAACCCCAACAGGCCTAAATACTTTTGTGTGTACTTCCTTCTATACATAGTATCGAAACCAGGAAACCAACATGGACATGCACTGCCATAAAATCCTCAAAACCCATTCATCAGGCTTAGCCAGTTGAAGAATGATGCAGTTGTAACTCATGTATCTTCAGGTTACTTTAGTCAGGAACAAATCTTACTTTTTGGCTTTAAGCAAGCACTCTACACTAAGTTGCATCCCCAGCCTGGGTCACAAATCTTTAACAGGAATATCACAGGAGCAGAGCTGCATCCTATCAAGTGTACGTAATTTTAATTTGCCCCCTCATAGCGATGCTGATTCCATCACTGATATCTGCCAGGTTTCTCGTCTGGGAAATTCCTCTTTATCTCTTTGTAGTTAACAAGCATTTTATAGGAATGTTTTTGAAATTTTTTGAATAACCTATTCCTTACCAAACTTTATTATTTATATCAATATGGATTCTGGATTCCATTCTTTTGCTTGTTTTGGCCTTACACATGCCAGACAAGTACTGTACCACTGAGTTACATTCTCAACCTAGACTCTTACTTTGCTTAATGCAATATAATCAATTATCTCACACATTTATTTTCTTGTCATTTTCCAGACTTGGTCAGTTGGAGCTTTTCCAAGAACAGTATGTGTCTTTCCTCACTTTGAGTATCTCATCCTAGCACCATGTAGAATTGGAGTATTCGAGAATATATATATATATATATATATATATATATATATATATGTATTTATTTGCATCTATATCTAGAGTTATCCTATCCTTCTATATATTGGACACTGTGAGTGTGCACTGAAACCTCCAGCTTTAATGCAGTAAGACACGATTCATTTTTATCTCTCCATTTCCATAATATGAATGTCCCTTTACTGGTACAGAACCCTGAGTATGTTGACTAATTTGATTAATCTTCCCTTTCCCTTACCTCATATGTAACCAAAGTCTCACCGAGCCACTGAACTCTCCCCCATCTGCATTCCTCCCTCATCCTCTGCTTGGACTTTGAATTTGCCACCCTGGACAGCCAGCTATCCATATATGAAGGCCCTCTTTACCTTACAGGGTTCTGATTCCCAGTGTTAGATCACCTCTTTTACGGACTCCTTCTTCACCCTGATCATCCAGTTGCTCTCTCTCTCTCCATTCTAAACAAGGGCTTATCCACAGACAGATGCCCTTCTTGCTCTGCTTGTCCTCCAAGTTCTACCACCCAGTGCCCACACTTGACTACCTACCTCATCCCTGTGAGCTTTAATTCCTCAAGCCCTCTAACCCACCTTCATTCTGTCCTCACCCTGCTGAGACCTCAATATCCTAAGGCAGACAACTCTTCTGCATGGGTGACTAACTTGCTTTGATCTACCTAATATCCCAGAAACATTTTCCAATTAAAAGAATCATATGCATTCAGGTATAAAATTAGGAAAATATCATTTAAAACATGTTTTTTAAAAAAGGGAAGATTTGCTGGGTATGATGGTGCATACCTTTAATCCAACACTTAGGAGGCAGAGGCAGGTGTATCTCTGGGGAGTTCAAGGCCAGCCTGGTCTGCATAGCAAGTTCCTTGCCAGCTGGAGCTATAGGGAGACCCCGTCTCAAAAAGATTTTTTTAAAAAAGGAAAATCTCCCATAACCATACCACCCATCTGTATATGGAAGTATAATACATATATTTTCTACATTAAAATAATAAATAACATTATCTTTTACCTTAAAAATATAATGATTAAAGATTTGTTAAAATTTCTAAGACTTCTGAAAGTCATAACAAGTCAGCTGAGAAGAGGTTAGGTATCTCTAAGCCATATAGCACTCTAAAAATGTATTCAGTATCGGCTAATAATTAACTCCTTCGAAGTCCTGCAGTACACAAAAACAGCAAGCCATGAGAGTTCTGACACTAGTTAATTCCTGCTTATTACAAAAAAGGGTTATAACACAGTTTACCGATATTTATTTATTTCAAGCAAATGGTATCAGAAGAGCTATTCCGTGAGTTCCAGTGTTATGTGATGGTCTTTTAATAGTGTTTGTTGTCCTTCCTAATTAAGGACTGTGATTTCAAATAATTAAGTGAGGGACAAATGAGTTCCCACAAATGGAGGCAATTACTTTTAAAGTTTGATTTGTTAGTGTTAATTTGAAGAGTTAATTATAGCTTCAAAATCCCTGACTGGGCAAAGGGCTACTACTCCTGTTTCTACTTACATAGGCTGTCCAATTTTGACATTCCTTTCCTTTCTTTTTTCTAAATAAAATTTCATGCAACCCAAGCTGTCCAATTTTGACATTCCTTTCCTTTCTTTTTTCTAAATAAAATTTCATGCAACCCAAGCTGCCCTTGTACCTAAGGGTGACTTTGAACTTCTGACCCTTCTGCTTTTACCTCCAGAAACCTGGGATTGACAGCATGCCCAGTTTTTGTGGTGCTGAGAATCTAAGTCAGGGCTTCAAGCATCCTGGGCAAGCATACTACCAGCTAGGCTGCACACCTATTTCTTACAATTGAGACATTCTAACAAATCAAATTATTTAAACTGACCATTCCTTTTCAGTACATGCTTTAGGTTTATATATGTGTCTGTATAAATAATCAGAACAAGAATATAAATAAAAGTACTAAAAATTCACTCAAAGACAACCGGATAGCCTTAAATTATAATCATTAACAAATTAAAAGTATATTTAATGGTCTCAGACATCAATGCCCTGGGACATACAAGCACAAACTTTAAGTAAATTTTTTCCCACAAATATCCAACTCCTTCTGCCTCCTGAGTGCTGAAATTAAAGTCTGCACCACCACTGAAAAGTAAATGTTGTCAGTTCTCTATAACATAGTACGACTCCATGAGAGCTGTGTAGCTCATAAGATGACTACCACATGAGTTACAGACTTTAAAATTCTTATTATGGGTTGGCCAAGATGGTTCAGTAGGTAAAGGCACTTGCCACCAAGCCTGACAACCCATGTTTGACCCCAGGAACCCACAAGCTGGAAGACGAGAACCAATTCCTAGTTTCCTCTGGCTTCCACATGAGCACACACTCACTCATTGCATGCACAATAATAAATAAATGAAAAAAATTCCTTATTACGGTTTTCATGACTTAGGTGTCTGAATCCATAGGGACAATAAGACACTTAGAACCAGGGCATCTTGAGTTAAAGCTCCCTTATTTGAAGCATTCCAATCTATTCAGAATAACTTCCAGGAGAACAAGACACAGTTCAATGGCTAGATAAGAATACTTGTTACCATGGAAGCTCCCGAGACCATGCTTTGGGTTTCTCTTTGAGCAAAGTGACCTTTTAAAACTTTGCAATTCAATTCATGCTAATGTAACTCAAGATGCCATGTAATGTAATATAAATCAAGGCCAAGATCAGACTTCTATGTTAATAGACTAAGGTAGCATATAAAATTTAGCTACACTAGGCCATTCAAATAACAACGTGTACATGATAGGAAGAAACACAATTTTTGGAGGGTCACTTTAGCCTTAGGGTAACATCATTGAATTTTTTAATATGAAATACATTACAGTATTGTACTAAGTGCTAAGCGCACATTTCCTTTTCCAAACTTATTGTTTCATTTCCCCTGACACAATAATCTCCATTAGCCACATAAGGAACCAGAAGATCAGAGAAATTTTAAGTGAATCACTTAAATTCATATGGCCAGGAAGTAAAAGTAAGATTTCAACCTACTTCAGATTAATTATAAGCTAACGTTACCAATTATTTTCATGAAAAAATCAATACAGTCAGTGAATCCAATAAAGACTTTAAAAATACTTACAAAAGTAACACAGTACTCTAACTCTATTCACATGCATAGAACCCAAGTTAAAACTCTTCCTCTAAGGACCTCAAGGCAGGTAATACAGCATGAATTTAAAACTTCAAATAAAATGCTAAGGCAATAATAACAGCTACCATTTATTGAGTACCTACCAGGTAAGACCTTGTGCTAAGTGTTTTTTTACATGTACTGCCTCATTTATCTTTTACAATGCAATGCCCATTGCTGTATAAGAAAACTGAGGATCAGAAAGCCTGAGTGATTTTCCCAAAGTCAAACAGTGGATTGAATGAACTCCCAGTGACTCTTCCTACAGTAGACAATGAATCAATGTCAAGTCAGGGTTTAAACTAACTGCCAACACAAATGCAGGACAGACCCTGGAGACATATTCACCTGTATGATTTATGTAATTCCATGACCTTCTCTTCAAGTTCCTTGGTCTGATTTGGAGCCAGTTTAAAATCACTAACATAATCCACACCATGAAGCTCTGGGTCATAGTCTCCCAACTCAGACTGGATGGTATAAGAGCCTAGTAATGCTAAGGTTGCAAAGGAACAGGGCAGACGTCCTGCCACGATGTCCTGCCGCAGCTGAAGACATAAATAGTATCTATATCCAAAAAAGAAAAGATGTTAATGTGTCAGCAATAACAAAATATAGAGACAGAAAGAAGGGAGAAGAGAAAGAAAGGACAAAGGCTAAATAAATATGAGATAATATTAATGATCATGCAGTATAAGTAAGTGGACACATGGTTATTCATTATATTATTTCTTCTTTTGTGTTTGAAATGGTTTCATAAAAAAACAAAAATACTGTGATTATGTTGAACATAGTCAGAAAGCAGTTTAGGAAAAGAGGAAAAGCTGAAAACAGCTGAAAGAGGTAAAGAAACTACCTTATCGAGAATACAGTATTTTGTTCATTTTTAAGGTTTTGTTTATCTTTGGTTTGGTTTTCGTTTGTTTGGTTTGGTTTGGTTTTTTTGAGACAGGTTCTCCCTGTGGCCTCAGCTGGATTGGAACTCACTAGCTAGAGAGGTTGGCCTCCATCTCACAGCAATCTACCTGCCTTTGCCTCCCAAGTGCTAGGATTAAAGGAGTGTGCGATCACACACAACTACAGTATTATGCATATGTGTGTGCCTAAATGACTTTATATGTACCATGTATATGCAGTGCCTGTAGGGGCAGAGGGCATCAGGTCCCCCGGAACTAGAATTACAGGTGGTTGTGAACTGCCTGATGCAGGTGCTAGGACTAGTTCCTCTACAAGAACAGTAAGCATTCTTACCTACTGAGCCATCCTTCCAGTCCTCTGAGTATACAGTATTGAATACCAAATACACATATGTGTACAGGTGAAAATAAAATAAACAATTTTTTCCAGGAGAGATATGACATCTCAACTGTGAATGACTTTATAACAAAGTCATCTTAGAAAATGGCACAAACTTTTCATAGAATTTAATAATCAGATTTTAAAGTTTACTTTATCCCTTGAATATATAGAGATAGAAAATGAAGCCTAGGTATAGTAAATTCATCAGAAATCAGATCATCAAGAGCAAAATCAGACTTAGGAAGTAGTTTCTTGGCAACCCAGCAATTCAACTTAACAAATATGTGCTGAGCATCTACTAGGTATCAGGCTCCATGAAAGGTATTAAGAACAGAAATGTGCATAGCAGTACTTTTTACAGTACACTGCTTTTCCATTTTGAGTTTCGTTGTTTTTTTTCAGGATTTTTTATTTTATTTATGTGTATGTGTGGGTATGTGTTGACTGTATGCCATGTGTGTGCTCGTGCCTGCAGAGACCAGAAAAAGGCAGTGGTTCCCTAGAGCTGAAGTTACAGGCAGCTATAACTGGCAGAATGGAACTCAGATTCTCTGGAAGGGAAGCAAGCAGTTTTTTAACCGCTAAGCCATCTCTCCAGCTTTTTTTTAAATTAATTTATTTTATAAAATCAAATTAAAATAATTTTCTTAAAAGAATTTGGCAGGTTGTTTTCAGAAAATATACTGTTTTACTTAACAAATTAAATGGGCTCAAAAGAAGATTCTTTTCATGGGGTTTAAAGGGGAGATAAGTAATTATGAAATTTTTGCTTTTTCATTCTTGATAGGGTATGTGGTAAGAAAGGAAAATGAAAAACAAACAACTCAGCAGAAGCATTTCAACAACAAATCTGGGCCCTGTGACAGTTCGGTCCTGCTCTCTGGAGAGTGGTAGGTTTAGAGAAGCCTTGCCCACCACTTGGAGTCATGTACATGGTAAGCAAGGCTAGCTCCTCTGCCAGGCGCTCCAGGCTTTTAGGCTTTCTTATTGGTCTGCAAGCCTGCTCTGACAGGACCAGAAACTTCCTGTTAGGCAAACCACTTAATACCTCATCATTTTTCTTCAATTCTGAATAGGGAAAGTCTTAGAGCTTATAACAAAAATTACTATTACATACTTAACTACTGATAAAGTGTTTACCTTGTTATGTCTTCTGTTAACTGTGCTGGGTCAGGTGGATAAAACTTCACATTGAATGTGAAATTCCAAGGAATGCCTGTAAAAATAATAAATAATAAAATAGGAATTTTATGTTCATGTCTAAGTTTTTGATTGTTAGAAATAACAATACTGAAAATGCTCAAGGTTTTCTTTTTTGCTTAAATCTTTCAACACTTTCATGTTTGGAGGTTTAAAAACAAGATCTTTAAAGAAAGTTGCTTAGGAGCTGGAGAGATGACTTAGCAATTAAGAACACTGGCTGCTCTTGCAAAGGACCCAGGTTTGGTTTCCAGCACCCATGTGGTGGCTAACAACTGCTATGTGAGTGTTGAGAACTGAACCTGGGTCTTCTGCAAGAGCAGCCAGTGCTCTTAACTGCTGAGCCATCTCTCCAGCCCCGTGGAGACATTTTTTTTAAGTGGGATATCAGGAAAGAAGGATAATACGCATTAAATTAAAGTTACTTACGTATATATCCCTATGGCCTCAAGTTACTAGACCTAACGAAATGGCTGCAATCTAACTCTTCTTTAAAGAGGAATTAATGTAATGTAACAGTAACAACTGTGAAGGGAATAATTCAGTGGCATTTAACACACTCATGATGCTGTGTAGTCATAATTTATATATAGTTCCAAAACATTCCTATCACTACCAAAGTAGACCTATGTCTGTTAAGCAGTCACTCCCTGCTCTCTTCTTGCCCCAGTCCCCAGCAATCACTAATTTTCTGTAACTATGGATCTACCTATTTTGGATAATTCATCTAAACAGAATGATAGACTGTGTGGCCTCTTGTGTCTAGCCAGCCTGCCTTTCTCCCTTCCTCCCTTTCTTCCTTCTTTTCTTCCTTCCAACAAGGTCTCACTATATTGCACTGCTGGTCTCAAACTCCTGAACTTTAAGAAGTCTTCCTGCCTCAGCCTTCTGAGTAGCCAGGACCACCATCAATAACATGGGGCCTGGTTTCCACTTGGTATGATGCTTTTGAGATTCATCTACAAAGCTGGCTTATCTTTATGCCTTTTTTGTCTGTTAACCAATTTTTAGATTGTTTCTGCCTTTGGCCTCTGGAGACTAGTGCTACTGTGATGCTCCTTATTCTTAAATGGTTCAGAAAAAAAGTGTGTGTGTGTGTGTGTGTGTGTGTGTGTGTGTGTGTGTGTGTAAAACAGGATTTTTAAAGAGATAAAACAGAGTTGGCAAGATGGTTCAGCAGGTAAATAAGGGTACTTGCTGCTAAGCCTGATGACCGAAGTTCCATCTCCCGAACTCACATGGTAAAAGGAGAGAACCAACACCCACAAGTTGTCTTCTGACGTCCTCACATGCAGCCTGGCATGCATGTGGACAGACAGACAGACAGAGAGAGACACACACACACATTAAATGAATGTAAAAGAAAAAATTTAAGATTAAAATTAATGTAGTGAAATAGTAATATTTGAGGAATTTGGGTAAAAGCTAATTAGGATGTCTTTATACTATTCTCTTTAAAATCTGTAAATCTGAAACTATGGTCAAACTATTTTTAAAATTTTGGGGGGTGGGTATTATGCCTGCATGTATGTAAATACATCTATGTTGTGCAATGCCCACAGAGGACAGATGGCACTAGATCCCCTGAAACTGGAATTATGAATGATTTTTTGCTGCCATATAGGTGCTAGGATTCAAACCTGGATCTTCTGAAAGAGCAGCATGTGCTCTTAACTGCTGAGTCATCTCTCTAGCCCCTCAAAATACTTTCAATTAATAATTTTTTAAAGATTTGTTTTTATTTATGTGCTAGTGCCTGTGTGGATGCCATATGCACATCTTCTGAGATGGTATCAGATACCCCAGAGCTGAAGTTACAGGTGGCTGTGAGCTACTGAAGTGAATACTAGGAACCAAAAGGGTTCTCTGGAAGAGCAGCAAGTGCTCTTAACCCCTGAACCATCTCTCTAGCTCTTTAATAATTTTTAAAAATGACTTTCTGGGCCCAGGGAGATGATTTAGCAGGTAAGAGTGCTTGCTACACAAGCATGAGGATCTGAGTTTAAGTTTCCAGAAAGCACATAAAAAAAAGCTAAACATGGTTGTGTGTGCCTATAATTCTAGCACTGCTGTGGGGGTGAGGCAGAGACAGGACCCCTGGGACTTGCTAGGGCTGCAAGCCAAGCTCCAGGTTCAGTGAGAGACCCTGTCTCAATGGAATAAGGTGGAGAGTGACAGGGCAGGACGCCTGACATTCTCCTCTGGTCTTCACATGAACCTGCACACACATGGGTACATATGCCACACACAAAAAAAATAAATAAATAAAACAAATTTTTAAAAATTACTTTCTTCTGGGATGGGAGTGGTGGCACATGCCTTTAATCCCAGCAATTTGGGAGGCAGAGGCAGGCAGATCTCTGTGAATTCAAGGCCAGCCTGGTCTACACAGTGAGTTCTAGGCCAGCTGGGGCTACAGGGAGACCCTGACTCAAAAGACCCACCTCCAAAAAAAAAGTGGTTAAGTACTCACAATCAATTAAAAGGAGAACAATTTGGCAGTATCTTAAAAAGGTTAAAATAAATATAATCTGTAATCTACTTCAAAGAACTGTTAGTAAATTCTATTTCTGGGCATAGATCCTAAATCAATGTTTTTTTTCAAATTGTAGGTTATGATCTTTTGTTCAACTATTTTAATGAGGGGAAAATCAGCACTTTTAAAAACATGAAATGGGCCAGGTGTGGTAGTGCACACTTTTAATACCAGCACTCAGGAGGTAGAGGCAGGTGGATCTCTATGAGTTCAAGGCCAGCCTGGTCTACATAGTGATTTCCAGGCCACTTGGAGCTACATGGAGACCCTATCTCAAACAAACAAAACATGAAATGGATATAAAAGAAAACATCAGGTTACCATTCAAAGTAAAGATTAGGAATTATTTCATGAAATTTTCAACAAAGATAAGTTTCAAAAATGATGTTGTTAGAAAAGTCACATAACTACCTATTATATAATTTATAAGATGTTAAAAAAGATAAAACAGTCATATTTTTAGGTAACAAAGACTTACAGAAAAAAAAAATTTTTAAAGTTAGTTAAATTATTATCATAACGTTTAAGACAGTGGTGACCTTAGAAGAGGAAGTAGAAGGGGATCCATGGGCTGGAAGTTTTTTTAAAAAACATAATTTGGGTAAATTACATATCATTTTCAGACTATAAGGATAGTCTGTCTTTGTACCATTCCAGAAAGGGAGGAGGGTGCCTAATCTGACTCAGCAAGAGAGCTCTCTCAACCAGAACCAAGAAAATAAAAGCTAAAAATTAAGCTGGGAGACAAGATAGATAACTCAGAAGGTGTCAATGGGGAAGACTAGCTCTGAGAGAAACTTCAAAATAAAAGACAAAGCAATTATTGGATGTTGTACATGAGGGTACGTACATGAAAAGTATAAAAACTGGAGTCATCCAGATTCACAGTACAGGAAGAGACGGGACAGAAAAGAAAACCGAAGAGATCAAACTTCCCTCTGCTGTTATAAATGAAAATTTTTAACACACACTAGTTCTGGGTGGATGGCAGGTTTTTGGTACATAGTCTCCATACTTTGTTGAATTTCTATTATAATTTAACTTTTCCCCCTTCCTCTGCACCTTCCTCTTTTTTTTTGACATTTGCTAGTGTTCGCTAGTGTATGCAGTACCAGTAGCAGTACCAGTCACTTTATTCTACTTCTAAGAATTTGGGTTGGGGGCTGCTGGAAAGATGGCTCAGCTGTAAAGAGCACCTGTTGATCTTTCACAGGACCCAGGTTCAGTTCCCTATACACACATGGTGTCTGTAATTCTAGTTTCCAGGGATCCAATGCCCTCTTCTAATCTCTTCTGGCACGCCATACACACGGTAAACTTACATATATATTCATGCAGGCAAAACAATCGTACACACAAAATAGAAATAAATGTTAAAAATGAAAAGAATTTGGATTGGGGAGATAATTCAGTTGGTATAGTATTTGCCTTTTAAGCATGAAAATCTGAGATTGATTCCAAGAACCCATATTTTAAAAAAGCTAACTGTGGCCACACACTTTTGTAATCACAATACTGGGGAAGTAGAGACAGTTGGATCCCAGGGGATCACTGTTCACAGAGTGAGTTTCATGACAGTGAGAGACCCTGTTTCCAAACACAAGGTGGATAGAGCCTGAGGAACACAACCAAGGTTGTCCTCTGTCCTCTACACACAGGTGCACACATATGCATTTGCATACCCAATGATTCACATAGACACACACCACAAAATTTATATACAGGCACTTAGCAAGTGCACAGAAATACATTCACCAATGCGAGTGTGACCGTAATAGCAATTCTTGACATTAATCCAAAATGTGCAGAAATAAGATTACTTATATATAATCTATATAATCATTTTAAAAAGTCAATAAGACATACATAGAGGATATGGAGAATACTTTAAATTATGTTACAAAAAAAGGTTAGTCGCATATTTAGACAGGCACACCCATAGGTATGTGTGTATAGGCATTCAGACATCTCTAAAAGCAAGACAAGAAATTAGTTACCACAGTTGCCTCCAGAAAAGGAAACCTCATGCCTAAGATAAGGGTAGGAAAATTCACCTTGTACTATATTTGTTTGCACCTTTTAATTTTATGCTGCATACTGATATCATTTATTTTAAAAATAAGATTTAAAACTATTTATAGCATAATTGCTGTTTGTTTTAAGAGAGAGTCTCAAGCAACCCAATTCCGGGGTGATCTTGAGCTCCTGATCCTTCTGCTTTCAACTCAGTTCTAGGAGATCTGATGCTTCTTCACACAGAGGCCATTGCATGTACATGCTTCACTACATACATTCAGGCAAAACACTCAAACACATAAAATAAAAATAAATAAATAAATGCATTTACATACAGGTAAGCAATATACTCATACACATAAAGTAAAAATAATAAATAAAATATTTTTTAAAAAGAAGTGAAGAATTCTGTTTAGGTGATAGAATTAAAGTTTATTAATCATGATGACTATAACAACTATTGCCTTTCCTAGAAGTTTCATCAAAAATAAACTAAAAAGATAGCTATTGGGCCTTAACCAAGGCAAACCATCTTACCTAGCCAACTGGATCTGGGGTTACAAATCTGTATTTTTTCACCCCAGAACATCAGCGTGAGCAGGTATGCAGTGATAAGGTAGGCTCACACTAGAGGGAACCACACTGTCACTCAGCCCATGGCAAGCAATTCTTCCTCCATTTTTTTTTCTTGTCTTGTACTTAAATTTGCAAAAGGACTGAGAAAAGGACAAGAAATCCAACACTCTTCTCTTATCCTCAGAGGATGTGTTCCCAGGCCCCTAGTGGACACCTGAATCTTGAAAAGTACCCAACTCTATAAATACTTCCCTCTATATCTAGCTATCTGTCATAAAGTGGAGAACTAACCTTTTCATTAAACGATGCACTTTATAACCTCTCTGACCTAACCAAATTGCCAGCATTACTACTCATTTCTCTTTCCTTCTTGTTCATCTTCTGATATCTCCCTTATTCCTACCTTGAACACAAGCACTGCCAAAATGTGACAGTCTAACTGATGACCCAACAGCTACTGAGCAACTAATGTGCATGCAGAATACACAGTACGGACGTGCTGGGCACAGGGGTGACTTGCGGCCCAGACATGATGGGGCAGGACCATACAAGGTGTCACCTACCACTCAGCAAAGTATGTAACTCAGAATGAATGTTCACTCTGAACTTTCCATTTAGTATTTTTCAGACTACAGTTAGATGAAATTGCAGAAGGTGAAATGGGATAGGAAAGGAGCTGCTGAATAGAGGAAAACATGGAAAAGCTAGAACATGGGCAGGCAGTGTGGGTCAGTGAGAGAGTCTATGCTTGGCATGTGTAAGGTCCTGAGATCAATCCATAGCACTAAAAAGAAGGAAAAAGGAAAGAAAAATAAAAGGAGACAGTACAATAGTCTAGAACTGTAAAAGGAACAAGATCTAAAGCAAACTCTTACTAGTTGGGTGACTGTAGTTTCCACCCCTATTGTTTTGAGAACTGACTCTCATTTCTCTTTCCTTCTTGTTCACCTTCTCTGTTCTCTCCCCTCTTCCTACCTTCCCCAATTCTGTCTAGTTGTTAAAAGAAAAAATGAAGGTCTGACCTACATCTCAATAGCATGGACCTCTACTGTGTTTTTCTACTATGGAATCTCCTTCTTCTAGGGGAAAGCTTTATCTCAATTTCAAAGCAATCTGCAACAGTCAGTATTCTAAAGTGACTGAAGTGGTTGGAAATCCTCTGTCCCACTAAGAAAAAGAAAGAACTATAAAAAGGGTCATATCTACTTACCTCGAGCCTGTTTCTTTATTTCTTTGGCAGGATCCAGCCATGTCTGTGAAAAGAAGAAAAGGCATTTATACAGAACTCCAGAGCACATAAACAACAGAGTGTTGGAAGCAGGATCACTGGCTGTCTTGGAAAAGTGCCTCCAGATTAACCTACATTTTGCTTCAGCAGCCTTTGCATTCATTTTACAAAGCATAGTGGTTTTTCAGCAGAAAAACAGGGAGCCAGAGGTTGGGCTTGAATCCAAACCTTACTACACTCTACTGGAGTAACTTTAGGATCTCCATACCTCAGTTGCCTCATCTCTGAAATGAGATAAGGGTAGTAGCACATATCTTAGAGTTGTTATTAATATTTTAAAAGTTAACATATATAAACTGCTTTGTAAGGAGCAAATACAAACTAATCCTATAATATTTTTATTATTAGAGAAAGACTAATAAAGATCTAGAACCAGGATTAATTAACATCATCCACTTCTGATTATCTCCTCCAACCTTTGGTCTTGTGCAAATTAGAAGTCAGCATAGCACCTAGTGCATGATTCATGCCCAGCTAATGTTTACTGAATGAATATTTTCTTTCTCTTGCCTACTCTAATCATTCCTTCAATGTTCTTCCACCCCACTTAAGGGTCTGTAGAGCAGCAGGGTAGAGATCCTCAACCTGCAATGTCCCCTGTTCTATAACAGCACTTGAAAAGAGCTTTCCTATTAACATCTTTCATAGGCCCCTATGAGAAGTATTTAAAGATAAAAATTGCTAAATTTCTACCATTATTTAAGACATATTTGCCAGATGTGGTGGCATACACCTTTAATCACATAGCAGAGCTCTGTGAGTTTGAAGTCAGCCTGGTCTACATAGTGAATTCCAGGCCAGCTAAGGATATGTAATAAGATTCTATCAAAAAAAGTATTATTGACTCTAAGACACATACAGAAAAGTACACTGACTTGAAGTATAGCTCACTGGTAGAATACATGCATGCATGTACAAGGTTCTGGACTTAACGCCCCCTACACACACATGATATATTGTAAATATATAGATTGATAAAATAGAAAAGTGAACATACAAGAATTATAACATTAACAAAATTCCTGGAACTCTGTACTAATACCTACCTAACCCTTCTCTAGCCTTCATCCAAAAGATTTAAAATTGAATTTTAGTGCTATCCAGAAAAAAAAAAGCATGATGACCTTTCCTTATATTCTGCTGACAAGGACAGTACAAGATGACCAAACCAAAGGTATGGGCTTGACCACCACAGTTTCACATTTGGTTTTATACTACTTTGTTATAAATATGTATTAATAAATACTATTTAACATAAAATTCTTCTACAGTATAAAAATTAAGAACTACTGGGGTTCTGAGGATAGTTCAGTAGGTAAAGTGCTTGTTGCACAAACATGAAGACTGGGGTTTGATCTCCAGCACTCAGGTAAAAAGCTGGGTTTAATGGTATACATCTGTAATTCCAGCACTCTGGGTACAGAGATAAGAGGACCTCTGGAGCCTGCTAGTCAGCCAGTCTAGCCAAATAGGTGGGCTCCAAGTTCATTTAAAGTCATTCCCTCAATTGAGGAAAACCTCTGACACTGCTCTCCTGGTGTAACACTTGTTTAAGCCTTGTAATAAAGAAATTATCTGGGTACTTTTTCCCCCTTTGTCTCCCATTCAAACTAAAGAACATTATGTTGCTATAAGTCCAAAGGCAAGGAAAAATTAAAAAATATCAACTTATAAGTCTTGTGTAACTTCTGAAAAACTCTGGTTTATAACACAATCCAAAATGCTTACTAAAGATTACTTCCTATCACTTCAGAGTGAATATCTGCTACCATAGTGGAGAAGTCCATATTTTCACCAGGTAACCTGAAGTTTCCAAGTTGCTTCCAGAGATTCCACAGACAGTTCTAAGATTCTGGGGCTAAAATTCCCATCAACTCAACACTGAAAAGTAAACCCAGATTTATGTCAATCACAATGGAATTTCAACATCTAAGCTACTGTACAGAACCAATCATTGCTTGGGCCAGTGAGGTGGATCAGCAGGTAAAAGGGCTTGCTGCCAATCCTGTCAACTTGTTCCAGTTCAATCCCTGGAACTCACAGGGTGGAAGGAGAGAGTTTTCTTCTGACCTACACATGCCATGGCAGGCACCCCCCAACACATACATACCAAAAATTAATTAATTAATACAAGTAACTTTTATATTTCTTGAACAAGGTCAAAGATCATGATAAAAAACAGATAAACCTTCCAGACCTAATAAAGTCAAAATGTATAAAAAACTTAAATTTTTCAATTCTTGGTATTATATTTATCCAACAAATGTTTGAGGAGTGATTCAATGTGGATGGCACTGTGGTTATTAAAAAAGGACAAAAAAGTAACACATCCTTAAGAAACAGTCATCGTGATGAGAGAACTGAGAGGTGAGCAAACAATTTGCTTGTCTCGGGTGCAGTTACTGCTGTGATAAAGTTCAGAGGGCTCTGAGAACAACATGGATCTAAGAGGAATTTTAGGAAATGTTTATCCATAGTATCTGGGGAATCTAAGTTGAGTCTTAAAATCTAAGAGTTAGCCAGGTGAAGGAAAAAAGGAAGCTATTAGATAGGTGCTAAAGTACAAGAGAAAACCTGATAGATCTGAGCTGCTGCACATAGTTCAGCACAACGTGAACACAGAGGTCATTATGGAGAAGACAGGCACAACTGCAAAGAACTGTTAAGAACCAAACCGTGGGAGACAGCACTCCATGCCGAGAAACCTGGGCTTCATCAAGTTCTAGGGAAGAAGGACACACTGAAGGATTTAATAGAAAAGATCGGCATGAATTATAGGAACCATGACTACACACAAAGAGACTGTAACTGAGAACAAAACCTGCGGTCCCACAGAGTATACTGGGTAAGGATGCAGCCTCTGAAGTCAGTAGAGAATTTTAGTCTTGTCTCAACCTCTCCATCATTCATTATCTGAGATAATCTTTCTGAACTCCAAGTTTTTTATTACTTAAAAATTTGAAGAATAAGCATAGTAATTTTAATTTTTAAAAGTAAATTTGAGAAGGAAAATAATTTTAAAAAATCAGAGAAATAAGAACTAAAGTTGCATCCTATCTTAGAGAGGCAGGCAAAAAACTTCTTAACAACATAAGAATTATGTTGCTTCTTATATTGCACTCAGTCTCCTTACCTTAGAGTTTGCACTATCCCAAATAGCTAAACCAAAGTAGTCTTCTTCCAGGAGATTGAGATGCTCACACACTCGTTTAAGCAAGTCTTGCCCCTTAGCATGTTTCTGCAAAGGTCACATAATTAGTTAAGGCTTCTTTTTATTTTTATATTCATTAGCAATATTTTTTTCAAGTTGGTTTTCAATTTCCTTTTTAACATTTGCTAAAAATTTTTCAGATGATTAAACAGTCTAAATAAAAAATGGTTTATAAAATTCCTATTCAATTTGTCAGCTATAGATACATTACAGCACTTTGGAAACAGAATGCAAAGTAAAATTTGACCTTCCCTCTACCTCTGGCTCCATCCCCCAACTCTCAGAGTCTCATTATGTAGCCCAGGCTAGTCTCAAAGTTGTGATCGTACTGTCTTAAGCTCCTAAGCATCACATTCATATTCTCTCTTTCTCTCCCCTTCCTTCCTTCCCTCGATCCCTCCCTCTTTCAGGGGGGTGCAATATTTCCTGAAGCATGCTATGGGCCACCATCTGTCACCATGGTCATCTGAATTACTGAATCAACTTGTCAAAACAGATGGCAATTGTGCCTATGGAAAACTTTTTCAAAATAAACAGTGAAGAGAATGATCTATACTTCAATTCCCTACAATCTCTTTCAGAAAAATAGAGATAGCCTACATATACTACCTATTGGAACAGTTCTTCAATAGTGTTAAAAATCCTTTTCTTTAATCTAGATGTCCAACTACTTCCAAATAAGGGTACTTACACTTTCATTTATTGGGAAGAATGTCCTAATCTACGGGCTGTGAATTAAAGCTGAAAAAAAAAAAATCCTAGCTCATCTATTTACCAACTAAACAAGTGAGCTATTTTAATTAACAAGAGCTTGCTCATCCATAAAATAATTTTCATACCTGTTTACTGAAGAAAAAAAAGAAACACGTAAATACCTTCTGATAAATATATACAAAAATACTCCAAAAATTACAAATATTCTTCCTCAGTTCTAGGAATTGAACCTAGGACTTGTACATGTTAGGAACATGCTCTTTACTGAGATGCACTTCTGGCCACATATATCTTTTTGGTACATGTATATGACACATATAATAATTTACATAATTGTTCATTCAGTGTTAACTCATTTATATTACATCATTTCTTTTTGTTTTCACTCTAAATGAGGGATGATGGCTTGGGATTTTATGTCCCTTATGCTTTATAATTTCAAATCCAGGCAATCTATGAGTTCTCAAAGTCAAAAGAGGACTGGAGAGATGGCTCAGTTGTTAAGAGCACTGGCTGCTCTTGCAGAAGACCCATGTTTGGTTTCCAGCACCCACATGGTGGTTAACAACCATCTGTAACTCCAGTTTCAGGGGATCAGACACCCTCCTGACCTCCATGGCCACTGCACAACATGGGTGCACTTTCACATATGCAGTCAATACACTCATACACATAGAATTAAAAAATAAATATATTTTTAAAAATCAAAAATTTTTTAAATGTCACTAAATGTGACAAAAATCAAAAATGTCACTAAAGCTCCATTAAAAGAAAAATTCTGATGTGAATTTTAAAGAAGTTAGTTATAATCTTCATTTGTCCATTTTAGAACAATCTTCATATATGTTGCTATAGAAATAAAATGTTTGAATCAGGTATGGTAGGTAGCACATGCCTATAATCCTAAAACTTAGGAGAAGGAGGCAGGAGAATCAAGAGTTCAAGATCATTTGGGCTACATATCAAGTTCAAGACTAGCCTGGGCTATATGAGACCCTCTCTCAGGAAAATAATTATGAAAAAATATTATCATATATATCATAATATTTTAGAGTAATTGTAGGTAGATACATTTGTATCTGCACAAAATTTAATTCAATAAGAATAAAATTCAAGCATATGTGAATTACATGTGCTAGGAATAAAAGCAACTAGCACTTAAAATAATTGTTCATTTATCAACCACATTATAACTGACAACTATTTTAATTCTTTAATTAAAAGAAAATAGTTAATAGATGTCTTAATTGATCCTGAAGGAACAGAGAAAACCTACAAAACTGACATTTTTATTCAATCCTGATTCAATGACTGATTCTTTCATAAACTATTAAAGAATTTTAAGAAATGGTATTATTTGACTTGCATTTCTATATTCTATCTCATGGAACTAAAGAGACATTAGATAATTCATATTTAAAGCTTAAATCTGAGGAGACAGCAAAGTTAAAGACAGTAACCTCTTTTAAAATTATTTTATCTCTGTGGGGGCATGCATGTGTATGATGTGTGTGTATTCGAGTACCTCTGTATACATGTGGAAGCCAGAGGACAACCTCAGGTGTCAGTCCTGGCCTTTTAACCTTATTTGAAACAGAGCCTCTTGTTTCACTATTGCCTGCATCTGGCTATCTGGCCCACAGACTTCAAGGATTTCTGTTGTCTCTGTCCCTCACCTCACTGTAGGAGACTGAGATTACTGTGCCCAGCTTTATGTGGGTTCTAGGGATCCAAATTTGGCATGACAAGTGCTTTTACCCACGGAGTCATCTCCCCAGCCCAGTAATTTTTTCTTTAGACATAATTATTGGGATTGCTGAAGCTAATATCAGAAATACAGCCTATTTTGGGAAGGGTAGTCACAGAAAGGTATAAAGAAATAACAATTTTATCTTTGGTTGTTTGTTTGATTTTGGTTTGGTTTTTGAGACAAGGTCTCCTAGTAGCCCTAGCTACTGGGTGGGGCTGGAACCCACTATGTAGACCAGGCTGACCTTGATTTCACACATATCTGCCTGCTTCTGCCTCCTGAGTGCTGGGATTAAAGGTGTGCTGCCACCATGTTCAGCTATAATTTTATCCTTATTGAAACACAATTATTTTATTATAAATGTTACCCATGCTTAAGCTACAAGATCCTGACAAATCGCAAACAGTAGAGAATAAACAACAAGACATTGTCATTCTTCCTATCAGTTCATCTCTAAGAAAGCCACTATTAACACTGCAACCCACAGAAGCAGTCCTTGGAGAGGGCTTGGGCAACTCCACAAGAGGCAACTATAAGAATGCTAAGTCCTAGAAATATAATGCACTCACCTCCACCACACACTCATAAACTGTGTCATCCAACAAAGAAACCTTGCAGTGCATGTTTCTGTGTCTTCTGACTACCTTCTGGGAGGCTTCTAATTCTCTGTCTGCTTTTGATTCAGGATCTTCTTTCACTTCTGTTTTTGAGCACTCTTCAATTCCTTCTCCTTCCTTAGTTTCAGAGTCCGGGTCTTCTCTGTGTTCTTCCTGAGCTGGCTGTACATCCACCGTATCACCATGTCAGTAATGAAGACATTTCACAAAACAAGCTGTATGTGCATTGCCTACATATCATAAGTACTCTGACCAATAAAACTACTAACAGAAGAAAAAAAATAAGTGTCATTAATATTAAAAATTATTTTTCTATAAATGGTATTATGATTTCCCTAAAGATCTGTAGATTTTACTACTCTTAAAATTTTTTTTTCAGGTAGAATCCCCTCAAATCAGTAAGTGAAAGTTTCAAGGAAATTATGGGAAGCCAATCTATTATTCTCAGCATTATATATTTTCCCTGACTATGACATTATATGATACTATTAAAGTTCATCAAAACCTTGCTGCCTCTATCCCATGATCCTCAATTTTAGCAAGGTAGATTGGTGAACTGCAAAATAAAGTATGATTTGTCACAGTTTTTAATTGAGTTTTGCTTTGCTTTTTTGAGACAGGGTCTCCCTGTAGCTCTAGACGGCCTGGAACTCACTATGTAGACTAGGCTGGCCTCAATCTCACAGAAATATACCTGCCCCTGCCTCCCAAGTACTGGGATTAAAGGTATGTGTTGCCAGAGCCAGCACAAACTTTAAATTTTATAAACACCTAAAAGAAGTTTTTAAGATGTATGAATTTGCATCAAGTAGACTAAAAACTGTAACTACTAATTAACCTTCTCTACCTTTATTACATCCAAACAGGAAGGAAGAGAAAGATTGAAATCTGGGTCTCCTAGAACAATCCTTAAGTCATCCCAGAGTAATTCAGGGACACAGCAGAATATTTTGCCACACACTTTCTTACTGATTTTTTTTTTCAGACAGGGTCTGGTTACCTTGGAACATGTAGTTCTCCTGCCTTAGTTTGCTGAGAGCTGGGATTATAAGCCACAATGGACAATTTTCTTGCTTTTAACACAATAAAATTTCTGAGACTTTTAAATTAAATTATACTAATTCTTTTCTTCCAAAACAATAATGGTTGACATCTAAGAAAAAAGATTTAATTGTTTGGCTGCTGCATTAGATTCAAGAGGTGGTCTAAAAGGTCTGTCCTCATCCTTCAAAACCATCTCATTCACAAGCTCATGGGGCCTTTATCTGTCCTATCCCACTGGACTCTTTCTTACATCAGTACCCTGTTTGTTGCCCCTTCAACCTTTACCTGGGATCCAGGGAGAGAACTCAGGTCACCAGGCTTGCAATAGCTTTATCCTCTGAACCATCTCGCCAGGCCACCATCTATAGTTTTTAACTTATCAAAGTACATCTGCTGGAGAGCTTGGCTTACACAGTATGTTGTCAATATGTATTTGTTTAATGAATGGATAAATAAATAAACATTTTTTTATAGATGAGGCTGGAGAGATGGCTCAGTCAGTAAAGTGCTTGCCTTGTAAGCATAAGGACCTGTCCCTTCTCTGTGGCTTATGTGCCCTAGTTTGATTCCATAGCTTGCATTATTAACTGTTATGCTATATAATAAATCTTATTTGTTTTGGCTTTTTTGTATGTATATGTATACATGTGGAAGTCAGATAGCAACTTTCAGGAGTGAGTTCTCAACTTCTACCTTATCCGAGGCAGGGTGTCTATTGTTCTGCCACTGCACTGTGTACTCCAGGCTAATGGGCCTACAAGTTCCTGGATGATTCCCCTCCTCCATCTCTCATCTCGACATGGGAATACTGGGATTATACTCATGCTATCACAACCAGCTTTCATATGTAGGTTCTGGGGATCTGAATTCAGACTGCCAGGCTTAGAATGCAAGGTTTTTACCCACTGAGCTATCTCACTGGCCCTAAATCTTGTTTTTAATATTGTTTCAATAACCAGCAAGTACATAATTATGACTTCATTCTAAAGTTTGCCATTGGCAGTCTGAATATGCAAGCAATAGTTCTCAAAATACATATAATGTTTTTAGAAAAGCCATAAAACTACTTAGTCCAAACTTTAGACCTTTCATAGAAACATATATAGGACTTCCACTTTAACAATTCAGATAATGTTCATGTACTTCAGTAATAAGACTTTGAAAATAACTCTTACTTTGCAAAAAGCAAGACTGGAAACAAGTAAGATTCCTAGAGTCTGAGTAACAGTACTAGTATTTTCATAAATTTTTTGGGCAAAAAATCATTCATGTTTAACTACACAAGTTAAGGAAAATTAAGGCCCTATATAAATATTATAGAAGGGGCTGGCAAGATGGCTCAGCAGGCAAAGGCACATACTGCCAAGTCTGATGATTTGAGTTCCATTCCTGGGCCCCATATAGTAGAAAGAGAGAACAGAGACCTGCAAGTTGTCCTTTGATCTCCTCAAGTACATCATAGTATACACGTACACACACATACACACATACAATGTAATGAAAATTTTAAATATTATACAAATGACAGAGTTAGACTTTCTTAGCCACATCCTGCATTCTGAAGCAATATGTTCTTGTTGGAGAAGATGACCAAAGTAAGGCAGGCATAGCTCAAAGCTATCATATATATTCTTGGATGGCTTAAACACATCACACAGATTGTAATGAAGATGATCATAAAAGGACCACATTGGCAGATAACTATGCCATTCCTAGTTCTACCAAAATGAACTCTAAACCACCTCACTACCTGTTTTCTCATTAAAACTCAAACTTGTTCTATTACAGCAAGATGATATAAGCTGAAAAAACTCATTTGGTACCTTTCTTTCCTTTTTAAAGATCAGGTTCCCACTAACTACATTTATTTCTTTAGAGAAGAAACTCCAAAGCTTTGTGTTATTTATCATAATCAAGGCCTAAGCCAACTGACTCATAAGAAATAAACCCAAATGTTCTTCATGAAAAACAAAGTATACGATCTGTCTTTATTATTGCCCCCACCCCCAGTCACATGTCCTTACCTGTGTTTCTACACTACTTAAGGAGTGAAGATCCAAGGAAGGGTCTGTTTTGAGTTCAGGTTCAGGAGCTGCAATGGGGGCCTTTAAAATGACATCTTCATCAAGACTAGTTCCAAATTCTGTCTCTTTCTGACCTTCACCTTGTTCTTTATCTGGCTCTACTTCCTTGCCTTCTTCTTCAGAGACCTGAGATTTCGGCCTTTTGAGAAATGAGGAGAGCAACCGTGACAGGCCTCTGCTTTCTGACGTCCGTTCCTTGTTCTTAGTCAAGTCTTCATGTGTTGGAGTGTCCCCATTTGATGCTTTCAGCCTCTGCTCACACTGATTATCTCCCTCGGCTGCTGCTTGGAAAGGCTCTTCCAGCTGAGTTTCTTGTTGGCCTGAGCTTGTGGCCTCCTCACCTTCTTCCTTCTGTTGTTGGTGCTGAGAATTCTCAGCCTCAACCACTAAACTCTTCTCTGTTGTCATGATGTTCCTATTAAAAGAAAGATGAAAAGGGAGAACTGTTATAAGCAAACACATTGCTGTAGTCCAAACCCCTAAATCCCAAAAGACTAATATATTTAGATTTAATCACCAACAAAGAGAACTCCAATCCATTAAACAAAAGACCTTGCACTAAAGCACAAAAATATTTTACCTGTACATCCTGAATAAATTATTAATGCCTTGAGTCACTAAAGATATGCACATTGAAAGATTAGCCTAAATTAATATTCACTGAGGCCATCTAATGAAATACATCATAATTAAATTAAATGCTTAGGATTGTACACAGAAAATTCAACTTTATCCTTCCTAAAACAGAAACTTATTTGTATACTGTCCTTTCAGGATTTCAATCTGAAGATACAAGATTTGTAGGAATTACTCTCAGCAAAGTTTTCCACACCACATAAGATGATTAAACTAGAAAGCTCCTCAAGTCTTTTTGTTTTTCCTCCACATATGTCTTAGGATGAACAGACTTCTCTGCTAGATATAGGGAATGCAGAATTCTGATCATTTGCTACCAGAGTTAACCACAACAAGAGCAAGAACACAGTCAAAAATAGTAACAAGATATCCTTAGGTTTCATGAAACCAAATTATATCCTCTCTCAAAGGTATCCCATTTTTAGCTATCTGAAACAATTTTTCTTCTGAGAAATACAATTTTGAAAACTTGGCATTTTTTAAGTAGGAAGCCATTGCACTACAGAAAAACAGAGGTGTCATAGACCGTAGATTTTAAAAGCAAATGTTGATTTGCTTTAGGGAAGAAGGCAGGCTCCAAACTTCACACATTTCAAACTTGGTTTCTAGCCTTTTTATGTCAAAATTCTGGTATTGTTGCTCAAGCCTTACAGTAAGAGTCAAAGACCTTTGTCACTCCTAATTTATCAGAAAATAACTGAAACACACGGAGACTTCTAAAACACTGAGCAATGAAGTCAACTTATTGATGTGACATTTTGAGAAGTCAACTTATTGATGTGATACTTTGATTCACAACTCTACATAAAAGTACTCCCTGTCCAGGACTCAAAAGGCAACATACAAGCTGGAGAGAGCAGTTTATAGCACTGGATATTCTTGTAGAAGACATGGGTTCAATTCCCAGCACCCACATGGCAGCTAACAACTGTGGTAACTCCAGTTCCAGGAATCAACACCCTTTTCTTATCTCGTGGATGCACCTATTTACATGTAGGCAATATACTCATACACATAAAAATAATAAATAAAAATATATTTAGAAAACAACATGCACACTGTATCATACCTTCTCCATACTTGGAATTTAATTTGGATGTTGACTGGAGAAATGAACCTCGTGTACTTAGCATTTTCTTCCATAAGCCCTAAGCATTTTCTGCTCACTCTGTGATACTCTTTCCTGGCTCCCTGAAGGCTAGTCTCCTCAGCATTACCGCCTCAGATGTCATGTTCCTTACAGTGGCCTCCCCAGACACTCCATTTAAGCAGTGGCCCTCGCTCACACAGATAATATAGTCCTAGCCCTGCCATACTGATGGTCAGCAGTTACCTTCTTTGTTTTCTGATTTGTTGGTTTATTATCCTTTCCTTACTCCTCTCCCCAGCTAAAATACAGTTCCCTGAGGACAAGGTTCTTGAATGTCTTTTCTTTAAGATTTATTTTGTTTTTATTTATGTGTATGTGTTTATATGTGCATTCACACATGTCCACAGAGGCCAGAAGAGGGTGTTAGAGTTCCTGGAACCCAAGTTCCAGGTTAGTCACCCAGTGTGAATGCTGGGAACTGAACTCATGTCCTCTTCAACAGCAGGTACTCTTTATTGCTGAGCCATCTCTCTTATCCCTCAAGTGTCTTTTTTACCACTATATATCCAATGTCTAGAACAGCACCTAGAACATAAGAGGTATTAATGCCTCTATGTGTGTGTGTGGTGTATGAATGTGTATGAGTGTGCACAATGTGTGTGCAAATGTGCATGGAAGTCAGAGGTTAACTTTGGGTGGTTCCCTCAGTCACCTTCCACTTTTTTTTTTTTTTTTTTGAGACAGGATCTGTCACTGAACTTGGCTATACTGACTGCCCAGTGAGCTCCAGGATCTGCCTATCTCTGCCTCCCTAGTACTGGAGATTACAGACATGTGTCACTGTATCCAGCTTTTTACATGGGTGCTGGGGAGCCAAACTCAGATCCTCATGCTTGTGGGAGAGTCTGCATTTTATAGACTAAGCCATTCTCCCCAGGCCCCTTAATAAGCTCTTTAAAAAAAAAAAAAATTTATGTAGTGTGTGTGTACAGCATATGTATGGTGGTCAGAGGGCAACTTAATGGAAATTAGTTCTCTCCTTCCAACACCACAAGACTTCTGCGGATTAAACTCAGGTCATCCGGCTTGGCAGCAGGTACCTTTACCCACTGAATCATTCCTCCTGGCCTAATATTTTTTTTCAATTAAATAATTTTACCTGAGTTATTTGACAGCTATAAACTTCAAATGCACACTCTAAATTTACTCAAGCAAAATTCATTTCATTCTTCTAACAATTATCAAGCATTTAGGACAGGTCCCAAGCTAAGAGCTAGTGATATAACAGTTAATAAAGCAAACCAAGCAAGGTCTATGTCATCAAGGAGTTTACACTCTCAATTCAACTTTAATACGAGAGAAAAGTACAGAAGAAATCTTAATTTAAAATAGGAGGGAAACCTACAATAACTGCATACACATGGAACAAAGCAGTGAAGAAGGAGAGAATGGAATGTGTACAGGCACGGTCTAGGCCCCTTGTTAGAGGTCTTATCTGCATTATCTCAAGCCCTTCAACAACCCAGCAAAGGAAAAGGAATCATCTGAGCTTATAATTGAGGAAATTCAAATTCAAGAAGCACCCTGAACATGTCCTATCTCATTCAATCTTGGATGCCAGGCTGGGCTAATACTTAGATGTGAGGGAGGAACTTGCCCAAGGCAACACTGCTGGTAGATGACAAACCACTAGAAATGGTGCTGAAATAAGTAAAAGCAAATTAATAAAAAAAGAAAGGCTTTTTAAGGGCTCTTACTTGAATCTACTTTTTTCTTTTTTAAAATCTTATTTATTTTATTTAATTTAATATTTTATGTGTATGAGTGTATTTTCTGCATGTATGTAAGTGCACCCATGTTGTGCAATACCAGTGGAGGTCAGAAGAGGGTGTCCGTTCTCACGAACAGGAGTTACAGATGGTTGTTAGCCACCATGTGGGTGTTGGGAACTGAACCCAGATCCTCTGTAAGAGCAGCAAATGATCTTAAGCCCTGAGTCATCTTTCTAGCCCCCAATGCATATACATTCTTAATTTGTTACTCCTGAAGTACACTTGTACTTAAGGGAAATAAAATGGTCCTCAGTCCCTCTTTACATCAGTAGTAGGCAACAAATACATTCAAAATCATCTTTTCTTTAATCTTTAAAGTAATTAAGCTCAATGCAAAGAAAATCTGGATGCCAAACTTCCCTTACTCTGAAAGGATGATTTGAGAACACTATGTTGGTTATTTCCTTTGCAAAACTCCATAAGAAATGTTGAGGGTGCGGCAGTATTGTCTATGAATTTATCACATACAAGGCTTCACATTTGCCTGACTGAAAATGAACAGAAACCATCTCTTTGTTAAAATTTTCCTACATTACAGACTTTATACCTCTCTCAGAAAGATATAAGCTCTCTCAGAAAAATCTATAAAACATTACCAGGCATGGTGGCACAAGCCTTTTAATCCCAGCAGTCAGAAAGCAGAACTGATTAACTCTGCAGCTGATTAGAATTTAAAAAATAGGTAACTGCCATGGTAGTACACACCTTTAATACCAGTATTGGGGAGGCCAAGACAGGCCAATCTCTGTGAGATCGAGGCCAGCCTGATCTATATAGCAGGTTCCAGGCCAGCTGGGGCTATAAAAGACCCTGTCTCAAATAGCAGACCAGACAGCAGTACATGCCTGTAAATCTCAGTATGCAAGAAATTGAGGCAGAGTTCAAGGTCAGTTAGGCTACATGGTAAGACCTAGTCTCAAAACAAATAAATAGCCAGGTATGGTGGCTCATACCTATAATCCTAGCATTGAGCAAGCAGAAGCAGAAGGATCCACTGAAGGCTTGAGGCTAGCCAAGTCTACATAGTAAATTTCAGGACAGGCAGGGCAAGACCCTGTCTCCAAAAAGTCCCAAAACAAAAATAAATAAATTTTTTGGCCTTTTGAGATAAAATCTCACATAACCCAGGTTAACCTCAAACTCTCTTGTAGCCAAGGCTGACTTTGAACTCATGATCCTCCTGCCTCTACCTCCTGAGTACTGAGATTACCAGCCTGTGCTACCAGGCCCAACTCAATAGATACATATTTTTCAAAAGTTTGAATTTGTCCTGACAAATCAGTGATACACAAAATCAAGTTCTACAGGTTACAAGCGATAGGCTGGCTAACCAGAGGAAGATACAAAGAAGCCAAGCAGGAAAAACCAGTATAAATGCTCTACAGACAGACTCCTGCTATGTAAATGACACTATTCTCATTCTGGAGACCAAATCCAAAAGAAAGTGTCTATTTACTTAATGTCACAAAGAAGTCTTTTGATGGTTAAAAAAAATTCAGTCCAACACTGAAGACAAAGTGGTGAGTTCCTGTTCACACTCAATCTTAATCTTCCAAACCCTAGAAATTATACAGCATCTGGAATCAAAGATACACTTGTTTTAACAGTGTGCATTTGTTATCTTCAGGCAAATCAGCCCTTTAAAACCTCTATACTGAGCAGACTGAGGCCAAGTAAGTTTTTTTTTTTTCCAATCTTTCTTACACTAGTATAGTCGGGGCTTCATTAATGCTTCTTTGGCAGAAAATTTATGAACAGAATTGGGAAGCATGATAAGAATTTTTCTTTACATCACATTTAGGGATAATTTTATTTATATAATTATTAGTGTCACTCTTCAAATTAGTTCAAGCATCTACCAATGTTTATTGGGTACAACCAGATGTAAAGTTTTGGCTTGGATCTCTAAAGGGAACCATAAAAGAATACATGATTCTTAAGTAGAAAAGAAATGCGTAAATAACAATACTAAGAAAAAAACAATACCCGGTATTTAAACTGCCAAGGTGTTTAGAGTGAAATCAGGACTACAAAGTAATACAGAATACGATAAAGCAGGAGCTTTCAACTAGAGTGACCAGGAAAGGCCATGCTGAAAGGGTGACTTTAAAGTTAAGGATGAATACAGGTATCAATCAAAAGAGACGTGCAGTACAGTGAGTACATGGAATTCTCCAGGCAGGAGAATTAGCCTCAGTAAGAATATTACAGGTCCTCAGGAACCAGCAAGAATCCCAGACTGATTAGAATAAAGTTTCGGTGGGGAAGTAGGAGAAAGTACAGTTAGAACAGAGTTGCCATTTAAAACTAGATTCCAACTGGCAGAAAAAAGAAACCTAGCAGTTAGCAATTTATGAATTATCTCCTAAATGTCACACATCATTCTAGATGTTTATTGTATTATCTCACAATATTCTATGAAGTAGACATTTTCCTTTTCCAGATAAGTGAACAGCCTCTTCAGAGGCTAAAAAAAACACATACATTCATGTTAAGCCAGACTTTAATAAAACTCTTCATCTACTACAGAGTGCTAGTTCTGTTGTAAATTCTCAGCCTAGTGATGTCGAAAACCTGCTCTTCAGATGCACCTGTCCCAGAGATGCTTCTCTGTTAAAGAAAACCCAACTGCTAAGACAGCATAGGAGTCATTCAAGCTAAACAGGGTCATATCTATCCCCACCAGCTTCAAGTCCCATACATGTGTACATATTTCAAGGAGATGCAATTTGAAAAAGAGCTTGATTATGTTGAATAGTTTAACCTGAAAGCAATGGAGAATTACTGGAAGTTTCTAAATAAGAAGGTAAGTAAATAAAGTGGGAACCAAGGTCAGCTCCACAAATGGTTGGGTAAATTTGGGTTACCTATAATACTCACAGTGGGAATCCCAAGGGAAGCTGAAATCAATACTGGGCAGAGAATACAGAAAGCTTGAAGCCAAGGCTAAAGAATTACTGCTGCCCTTAGTTTTCCTGCTTATTTTCATTAGAAAATATACTTCTCACTAGCATAGGCAATTTCATGTCTGATCCTAAATGCATTTGGGGGTGGTCCTTTTGGAGGCAGTGTTTCCCTGTGGCCCCAGTTAGCCTGGACTGGCTATGAAGACCAAGCTGTCTTCAGTCTCACAGAGATCTGCTGCCTCTTTCCTCCAAGTGCTGGAATTACAGGTGTGCACCACCAGACCTAGCCCTAAATGCATTTTTATAATATGCTTCCCTTGGCCCACTCTGGTAAATGACATAATAAAAGACACAGCACTATGAGCATAGAGGCACAGGCCTATAATACCAGTACTCCGGAGGCTAAGGCAGGAGGATCAAGGTCAGCCTGGGCTACATAGTAAGAGACTCTGCCTCAAAACAAACAAAAGATATACAGCAAAGGAACCAAAATAGAAGAAAGATAAGTATCTCACAGATACCTGAAAACACGCTGAAAGTCAACTCTCAGTTCTCTCGTTTTTCCTACTTCAAGTAAATGGTTTAATCTGCAATCCAGTACCTCAAACTATTCACCAAAGTGCTACCTTTGCCTTCTCTTTTTCCTTCCTTGTGAAGATTGTTAATCCTATACTTCCAACATCTATTTGGCTCTTCTCTCCTGTCTGTGTAGGTCTCCACTTCTCACTCGAACTACAGGTCCTCAGAGGAGCTGGCTTTTGCCTTTAGGACCTCACAACCTCCAATACAAAATAGTTCACAAGAGAAAGATTGAACGAAGGTCTTGACAAAACAAGACACAACAGAAAAAAAAATCCAAGACAGCTAATAATCTTTAGCTATATATCTAAAATTATAGTGGCCAGAGAACTCATGACAATTCACTATACATGTCGAGAATGTTACAATGTTATAGGCACTTGGTAACTACAAGGCTACACCTGTAAGAAAACCAGTCCCTGAGCCCATAACATTCTCCAAACAGAATACTCTGGAAAGAAACAAACCCTCAGTTTACAGTATTTATGACTTAAATCTTACATTTAGTTCTAGGTAGTTTAAAGAAAACAAATCTAATAAAAGAAAAGATGGAATAATGGAATTTGAAACTGTCACAAGGTAATGATATAAGGAAAGAAGGGACATAAAGAAAGGATATGCATGCTGCCTTCACAAATTTCCAGAGCTGTTAAATCCCAGGTGATTCCTACAGGAAAATTCATCAGTCCGTCGAAATTATAAAGACATAGTTTTCATTTACATAAAGTTTAAAAATTAATTCCTAATAACTAAAAACATTCAATAACTACATGGGCTGCTTAGGAAATCAGCATATTATAACTATGCTTTATCAGCCAAAGGGAACAGGATCCAGAAGCCCCCAAGGATACTAAAATTCACAGATGCTCAAAATTATTGTATAGTATTTGCATAACACCCAAACACATTCTCCTCTATGCTTTAAATTTATTTTTATTTATTTGTGTGTGTGTGTGTGTGTGTGTGCAGGTACGCACATGTTATGGTGTACATGTGGAAAGTAAAGTACAATTTTCAGGAGTCAGTTCTCTCTTTCTACTATGGGTTCTAGGGATTAAACTCAGGCCATCGGGCTTGTTCAGCAAGTGTTTTAACCCACTGAGCCATCTTATCGGCCCTCTGACATATATTAAATCACCTCTAGTTAACTTATAATACCTAACATAATGTAAATGCCACATGAATCATTGGTATGCTATATTGTTTAGATAATAGTAATAAGAAAATGTTCAGTATGAGCACGATTTTTTCCAATATTTTGAAATAAAATTAGGTGACTCTACAGATATAAAACTGGCAGACATGAGGAGCAGACTACCACCAAAAACATTCACTCAAGAGATGAATGTCATGGATGTCAGAGAAAGGATTCTTCCAACAAGTGAGTCCTTAACATTAACTGAACTCTAGGATCCCATCCAGTCCTAACACATTACAAAAAGGAAGAAAGGTAGGAAAGAAAACAAAAGGGCCATTAGAGTAGTGATACAAATGGGTTCTTTTTCATTTAAAAATTTTTTTAATTTAATTTAATTTCATTTATGTGTATGAATGTTATGCATACACACACACACACGAACATACACACACAAAACACACATCCATGTTGTGCAGTGCCCATGGAGGTCAGAAAATGGTGTCAGATCTGGAACTGGAGTTACAGATGGTTGTTAGCCACCATGTGGGTCCTGGAATTCGAACCCGGGTTCTTCTGCAAGAACAGCCATTGCTCTGAACCACTGAGCCACCCCTCCAGCCCTATTCATTTATTTTTATTTTATCTGCACCAGTGTTTTGCCTGCAGAGATGTAAGTGCATCCATATGTGCAATGTTCACAGAGACCAGGAGAGGGCACTGGATCCCTTGGAACTGGAGTTACAGATGATTATTAATCACCATATTGTGCTGGGAAATGAATTAGGGTCTTCTGCAAGAGCAGCTAAAGCTCTTAACTGTTGAGCCATTTCTCCAGCCCCAAGAGGGTTTTTGGTTTTGTTCTTTTACGTTTATTTATAAAGTCAGAGTTACCATTTGGATTAAGAGAATTAAGGAAAAACAAAAATAAAAGACAAAAAGCTCTGTTACTTCTCTACTTGGACAATACAATCATGGGACATTCTTTCAAGAAAAAAATATTCAAATATTGGAGTTTTAAAGAACATGCTAGAAAACAACTTATTTCCCAAATAAAATCAATTCTCTCCAAACCACAGGAAAGTGTCTTTCCTTTATAATTCAACTTAAGTGCACTAAACAGCACATCTAGAAAAATGAGAGACCCATCGATGTGGCTTTCAAAATAAAAAACATAATTCTACCTCCATCCCCTTGAAATTGTTTAGAGTTTAAATGACTCTTTATGAAGACTTCCTTGCCATACTGAGTGAGTCAGGAATGTCACCCAGCATGAAGAAGCTGTTTTCAACAACTTGATTTCAATTTAAGTCATTTCTATGGTGACTAATACCGTTGAATCAACTCATTCAAAAATATTTTTTTAAATAAACACATTCTTACTCATCTCCTTCTAAGAGAACAAAACAAAAAAGTCCTTTACTTCTGTAGGATTCAAGCTTGTACTTAGAAAATGTCTGGATATATTCTAGCTGTATTCTTCTAGCCCCACAAGAAGAATTATCTATCCTCACTGCTAGGGAAGAAATAAAGCAAAGACCAAAAAGTCATGTTCCAAAGAGTGACTTCTACTCCCTTCAAGTGTTAGAATGTGTTACTTTAGCTATTCTGGGTAGAAATCTTTATTAAAAGGACTACATGCTTGCTTTTTTTTCATTTTCAAAATCTACAGAACATAATTTACCTTTGCTAGATGTTGTGATTTCGAGCATCAGTTACTAAGCAGTATTGATGCCCTCTGAGCAAACAGCCCAATGAAGCCCATGGGGACAGGTAGCTGTCTTCTGTTTTTTGTATCTGCCATTGATCACTTTCTTATTTTTTCACTAGCAGAGTGAGCTCAGGATTCACACTGCTCTCAAGGTGGCTTGCCTACAAGTAGTTTGCAACATCTCCTCTTCTAATTAGCCACTACTGACTAATCTCCTATTAACTAGGAAATCAAATAGCCAAGTATGTCAAAACTGTATCTAAAATAAGAGTAAGTCCTAGGGAAGAGTGAGTCTGTTTGACATTACTGGAAAAATCTTCACTGCACAGATTTTATGAAATTTATTTTAGTTCTTCAAATACCACATAACTCTACTCTGAGGCTTCCATTATACTGTGGTTCAGGCTAATGGATAAGTGATGCTCAGAAAAATTACATCATGTAGTGGCCATTCTCTTTCTGAAAGAGACAAGTCTTTAATGTTATTTTTAAAAGATGTTGCTTCCAAATAAATTCTTCAGCAAAACATAAAGCAAAGTACAGCAATTAACTTAGCCTGAAAATATAACACAGAGGGAGAACCACCTAGAAAATGCTTAATAACATTAAAAAATGTCAAGATAAATACAAACAAAGCCTGGTTTCTAGTTACAAGGACGTTTTAGTTGAGACTGAGACTTTGGAACTTTTCTTGTTCTCTTAATGTAATCTCAAAGGAGAAAAAGTACAGAAAGACAGGGCTCTACTACTATAAACTTGATTCTGAGCAATAAAGAACTGACTCAATCTAAGGATATTTTAAATTTTCTAAACTCAAGAAAATCCCTAACGTTCATTATATTAGTAAATTATACTTTAACCAGAAAACTGATGGTTAAATGTGATGTGATTATAAGAATAAATCAGAAACTTGCATTGGATCATGGCTTGTTTTAGAAGCAAACTCTGGTGATTAGAATAGATGTAACAGTTATTTCTCATTGTAAAATATAAATATACTACAAACTACCACTAAATATAATACTGGCAAAGACAAGATTTAGGAAAATGGTAAAAACATGTCAAATTACTTGCTGTTTGCTAATATCACCAACGAAAGTATTGAGTAAATTTGATGACAATTTTCTTTTTCAAAAACGCTTTTCTAGGGCACAGTGCTCTCGACTATGATCTTGACACTTGGGAAGCTGAAGCAGGAAGACCGAATTCAAGGCCACTCTGGGTTACAGGGAAAAAAAAAACTCCACAAAGTGTGTTGGGCGAGGGCTTCAGGAGGAGCTCTGGTGTTGTAGACTTAGTTCTGAGTAATAAAGAATGACTTGAACGTAACAGGAGTTTCGGCAGAAAATAATTATTTCACAAAATTCTTATGCTGAGAAAAGTCAAAAATATAAACCTACTATAATTAAAAAATTTAAACATTTAAGGAAAATTAAAGCATGAGTCCGTGGCCAAGAATTCCACAAGAACTAGGAAAAGGCAATTCTAGAAAGTGACATTCATTCACTATATTCCACAGATACATATTAAATGTTGGGTTCTCTTCTAAGGCTTGGGCTATAACAGTGAAATCTCTATATAATCAGAAAATTTTAGCAAAGCATGAGGAAATCATTAAGATAATCATGAAGAATAGGGAGGTTCTAAGTACATAAAAACAAAACAAAGTTTAAAAAAATAGTGCTGCAAAAGAATACCTACAAAATGATCAAAAAGTTCAATAGAAAATGAAGCTTAGGGCTGGGGAGATGACTCAGTCTGTACAGTACTTGACCTACAAGTGTGAAGACTAAGGTTCTGTTTCCTAGAATTGGCAAGCTCTGGGCTCCAGCGAGATACCCTGTCTCAATATAGAAGGTCAAAAGTGATTGAGGAAGAAACTTAACATCAACCTTAGACTCCACATGCACATACATGCACCTGCACACATGCCACACATATGTATATACAAAAAAAAATCTTAAAATAAAGAAAAAGATAGCTAAAAATGACACAGTGGAAAAGCAAAGCAGGATGGAGTTTGGGGAAGGGAAAAAGATAAGGAAGGTCAAAATCAGATCACAGTTTGAGAGAATATTAGAATCTTATTAACATGGGTCAGAGGCAAAATTATCTGTGCTCTTTCAAGCCAAGCACTATAATGAGGAATTGGTGATCAAGGACGGTTCAGGTTAATATAAGTAACCTTAAATTAAAATGGAGTTTCAGTCTCAGAGAAACTGTATTTCCAAGTTCAGAAGTTTATATTCACTGCTATACCAAGAACTTTTTACTAAATTTGTAGTTTAGTAAATTGATTAAAGGATAGTTCAAAACCATCTTGAGCTGAAAAGATGAACCCAAACTAGAAAAGTAGAATTTAAAAATCCAAGGTTTCTGTAATGAAAATCTAAAAATAATTGCGTGGTAAGACCTGTCCATTGAAGCCAGACATAGTGGTGCACAGCTTTAATCCCAGCACTAGGGAGGCGGAGGCAGGCAGATCTCTGTGAGTTTCAGGCCACCTGGGGCTACAAGGAAACCCATTAATCAGAGAATAGATTAATAAGTTAACAATAAACTCAGTATAGAAACCTATCTCAGTGAAAATGAACTGAATTACAAATGTACAGGTACACAAGGGAAATGGGAAGGGAGAGGAGGGGAGTGGAGAGAAAAAGAAGAAGGAAGGGAGGAAGAAGGAACTTTGCATTCTAAAACTTTTTAGAGACATATATACTTACTAAAGAAAAATGTGTACTCATAGAGAATGCTTTTTAAATTTAATTACAAAATAATAAATCACTAAGGACATTAATATGCCATCCCACACAGAAGTACAATGTATTAAAATACTTAAGTTCATCCCAAATATTTTCTTATGTAGCTAGACTGTCTCACAAAGGTGGCACTGAGAAGCAATCAGGAAAACATCACCTCAAATGGTGATGACACTGAATTCCCTACGGATGCAGTTCTGGGTCAGTTGCCTGGAATCTGAGTCCAGTGAGAAGCAGGGTAGCTATTCCCACCTGACCTCTAGGTCCCTCATCATTCATACTCGCTCTAAAAAAATAAGGCTGTCTTTCAATTCTGCAAAGAAGATCATGAACCAAGCTAGATACTCAGAAACCCATTCTGCATCTGACTAATTTATCTTTTTTCTCTTTTATACAGTCTCCAGATAAACACATTATTCTCTTAAGCAATATTACCCTACAACTAAATCCCAGCAGAAAATAAGTTTCAAAAAAAATTCTTTAAGAGTAATTATGAAGCCTAGGTTATTCATGTGTTTAGCAAAATCTTTTAAACACTAAAGTAATATTCTTATTGAAGGCCAATAACAATATTAATAAAGGCTTTTTTCTTCATAAGTAAATGCCCAAACATTTTCCTTTCCTCTACTAATGCACTAATTCAACAAAAGTTTACTGAACATTCCCTAATATTTAACACATCTCACTACGAGCTAAGATTAATGATACTGGCTTCTATTCTCAAAGAATACATAGTCTATTTTAGAACAAGATAAGAACAAGTAATTATGTAGTAATATATGCAGAAAGTAAGCAAAACATTTGAGCCAATCATCAAGAAAGAATTTTGAGGGGTCTGGAGAGATGATTCAGTGGATAATAGTCCTTTTGTAGAAGACTCAAACTCGATTCCCAGCACATACACAATATGGTTCACAACCGCTTATAACTCCAGCTCTATCTGGCCTCTGTGGACACTATTCATGTACACACACACACACACACACACACACACACACACACTTAAAAAGAAAAAGAAATTTATTATTTGAGAGACAACCTGAGCTAAGTGTTTAAGGATGAGAAGTAGGTTAGAGGAAGAAAGCAGAGCAGAGCATAACTCAGATGAACACCTGAAAAGCATTAACTCCCGACTGGGAAACAAACCTACGGCTACAGAAAGAAAATATAGGGTGACAAAAAATAGTAGAGGGCAAGGTAAATTTACAATCAAGTAGGAACAGATTATGGAAGGCCTTCTTTTGAAATGTTCAAGAATTTGTATCTGTGATGCTGATCTTGATTGTCAGCTTGACAGAATCTGGAATTAACTAAAACATGAAGGACTTTCTAGATTAGATTATTTGAAGCTGGAAGACCCACCCTAAATGTGGTTGGCACCTCCTGGTGGCAGCCCACATAAAAAGACATGGCAGAAGAGAGTTTCTGCATTCTGCCTGCTTGCCTTCACTCTCACTTTCCAGTTTATCTATCTTGTAGCTGTGGCATTCATTTACTGATATTAGAATCAATTTCTTCAGGTTCCAACATAGACTGAAGATCAGCAGATCTCCAGGAGTCCTTCAGGCCTTCAGTGCTAGATTGGGACTACTGAGACTTGTGGACTCAGCAAGTACCAGATTCTCAGTCTTTCCAGTGTGAGAGTCATTGTTGGACAACTCAGACTCTATCCTGTAAGCCAATCTAGTAAATTTTTCATATATATATGTATATATACATATATATATGTACATATACATACATACACTAACCTAATACACTCATCTTCTGTAAAATAAGAGGTCATGAAAAGGTTTAAACATGGACGTACCAGAGGGTCTCACTAAATTAATTAGTCTGGCTTGGAGCTCACAGAGGTGGTGGTCCAGGCATGCCGTAAACTTATGATCTTCCTGCCTCGGTCTGCTAAATTATTGGTGTTACAGGCCTTCACTGCCATATTCAGTTGTTATTTCCTTTTGCATGTTTTAATTTTTTTAGGTTGTTTTACTCAGGGGGAAAAAAACACCTTTCTTTCAAAACAGTATTGGTTTCATTAAGTGTAAAAATGTTATGTGTAATTCAGTTGAACAAATACTACTGGCACTTACTAACTATAAGGTACTAAGAAAGCAAAGATCTCTAAGAATCCCAAGGTCATCTATTAAAAATAAATGCCTGGGCCAGTGAGTTGGGTTAGCAGGTAAGGTCATTTGCCACCAAAGATATCCCAGGAACCCACATGATGAGAAGAGAGAACTGACTCTTGCAAGTTGTCCTCTGACTTCCACAAGTGTGCCCACGCAAAAAAAAAAAATCATGAACATATACACACAACAACAATAATAAACAAACAAAAATAAATGCATAAGCTGGGTGCAGCAAGTTCAGCACTCAGGAGGCAGAGGCAGGAAGATCTCTGAGACTGAGGCCAGCTTGTTCTACACAGTGAGTTCCAGACCAGCTGTGGCTACAAGGAGATCCTGTCTCAAAAAGATCATAAATAATAAATAAATATCCTTAAAACTTTAAGCAAAGGAATACAGAATATCTTTAACACTCATTTAATTTGCCTTATTTAAGAAAAAAAGAATTTGTGGTAAAAGAGAAACCTATACTCAACTATTGGCAGTTCAATATAGACTCAGCAAAAAATGCTGTGGCGGTTGCAAAAATAAAAACAGTTATAAGAGCCTCAACTGAGAGGATAAGACTTCTGACAGACCTAAGTTCAAATCAGTCTCTTCTAAATTAGGAACTTGGGTAAATAACTTCCCTAAATCTCTGTCTTTTCATTTGAAAAACAGTATTATAATTTAGGGGATTGTTTTGGGGATTAAATGAGAAAATATATATGTGCCAGCTATCATTCTGACAAGAAAATTAGACCAAGTTTTACAGACTACATCTACAAATGACAAATGTATGTTTTAGCTGGTAATGTCATTCTGCCTCTTTAAGTGGAACTCGTTCCTGCATCTCTACTAATTATCAGGTCTTATAGTATTGACAAAAATATACTTTCTCTTAAAAACATGCTGCTTTAGTAGTCAGATCTCTAATACAGCATGGACAACTTCATCAGATATCAAAATAGAAAAAGGTTTAATAACCACTAAAAAGAAATAAAATGGCAGAAAATGTTGACTGTTTATTTGAAATAAGGTCTCCTGTATTTCTGGCTGTCCTCAAATGCTATATGTAGAATTTTTTGAATTTCTGACCTTTCTGCCTCTACATCCTGAGTGCTGGCATTGCATTCATGCATCACCAGGCTTGCCTTAAACAGTGAGGATTGAACCCAAGGCTTCATGTGTGCTAAGCAAGCATTCTGTCTACCAAGTGAGCTATATCCCAAATCCATATAGTACTTTTTTTTTCATTTGCATCACTGAGGATCTGACCTAGGGTCTTGCATATGTTAGAAAAGCACTCTATCACAAGACTACTGAGCTACTCGGTCCTTGTCAATTTTAATCACAAACAAATGTATGTAATATTTGTATTTGTTTAACAGTAACAGGTACATAGATGAGCACAGGCTGAATTCTCTAGAGACTAGTTAACCTAGTCTATTATACATCAGCACCATGTCCTTCTCTTTTGATAGGAATACAAAATAGAATCTAGTCATCTGCCTTTGATTATTTATATCATATAAACATCTCCATTTTAGGATATTTTCACATTATTACTAGAGAGAAAAACTGAAGTTAGTGATATGCAAAAATGTACAGCCATTTCTCTTTGTGGGTGGGTGTAGAAGGCTAAAAGATGGCTCAGCAACTAAAAGCACTGGCTGATCTTGCAGAAGACCCAGTTTGGTTTCCAGCACCCACATGGTGGTTTACAACCATCAGTAACTCCAGTTCCAGGGAATCTGATGCCTCTTCTGTCCTCTGTAGGTACTGCATACATATGGTACACTACATACATGCAGGTAAAACAATCAAACAAATAAAATAAAAATAAATAAAATTTTAGAACACATTTCTGGCAGAATCTTAGAAATTAAAAACCATGACATTTGTGTAGTCATAGAGTGGCTGCCACAATAAGAATACCAGGATATCTACAAGCAAAAGGAGTCTGGGTCCCTACTCTGTACCACACAAAAAGATTAACCTGAAAGGCTCAAAGGGTCAGGCATAGTGGCACATACCTTTAATCCTAGCACTTGGCAGGTAAATTTCTGTGAGTTCAAGGCCAGCCAAGGCTGCACAGTGAGACCTTGTCTTTAAAAAAAAAAAAAAAAAGTCTGTCATGAAACCCTAAATACAGACCAAACCTTAAATATAGAAGATAAAAATTATTACTCAAAACTCTCGGAGGGGGAGGGCAGAAGAAATGTCTCAGTGTATAACATACATTTGTCATACAAGCCTGACAAGCTGAGCTTGGATCCCCCAAATCCAGTAAAAGCCAGGCTCAGTAGCACAAGAGTTTGTAATCCCAGTAGGCCTATATGAAACAGGAAGCTGAGAACAGATTTCAGAAGCTCAGGGCCAATGAGCCTGCCTCGTGCAGTAGTGAAGATATCCTGTCTCAAGCAAGGTGGAAATGGGAGGGCCGACACCAGAGGCTGTCCTCTGCCCACAGCATGGATGCACCACACCCTCACACACAAACATTCCTCTCTCTCAGCAAAAAAAAAAAAAAAAAAAAAAAAAAAAAGTTTAAAAAGAAACCTCTCAGATACAAACATAAGTATAAATCTTCATCATTTTAAATTATACAGAATGTGGCATTGAGCCACCACACCAGGTTTTCAAATTGCTTTATTTTTCTCCATAGCAAACTGGAACTCTTTAAAGATTCAGTTTTTGTTTGAGGATTTGTTTTTATTTGGGGTTTTTTTTTTTGTTGTTTGTTTGTTTGCTTGTTTGGGGGTTGCCTCTCAGGGCCGGGGATGGAACCCAGGACTTTGTACATGCTAAGTAAGTACTCTCCTCCTGAGCTACACTTCTAGTTAAGGACCCGTTCTTAGTAACAACCTAGGATAAAAATATTCTAGCTGTGTTTCTGTCAGGCTGACTGAACAGCTTTTTTTCCCCTTTTCTTTCTTTTTGACAGTTTCTACATATAGAAGAGGGAAAATGAATTATCTAGAAGCAAATTGGTTATTGGCAAAATCAATGGCTATCCTCATGAATGTATTTTAAATCTATGCCTCATGTTGTCTAACTTCTTCCTGCAGAGTACAGCTCATGGCAAAGGTTTTTACTACATAGGGTAGCAAAAAACCACATCAGATAGATGTTAGTTACACCTACAGATACACTGCTCACACCAACCCAAGCCTTAATGGAAAAGCCCCCAAGCAGGGCTGACATCCTCCAGACTCAACCATTCCCTGCCATTCTTTACACTACACACAGTTTTGTCTTTCTTAAGCAGTATTTTCTTCATAATCTGCCTATAGAATTCTTAGTATTATTTGAAGGTCAAGAGCAAGGTGTAACTCAACCAGGAGGTCCTCCCCACACTCCAGCCCTTTTTCTTTCCTTGGAATTTAAAAAGCTTCTTTGTACTACATTGTATAGCATTTCATTAATTCATTGTCCTTGAAGGTAAGGTTTATCAGTACTTCAACATCTGTACCTCCCATAGTACCTAATCCAAAGAATTGCATAGTAGGTGCTCAAAAAACATTTTAGATAATTTCTACTGCGAACTAACATAATAATTTAAATTCTAAAACTTAACACGTAATTCTGTAATAGTGAAATTCCTAACATTTATTTCCGATTTTATATTATATAAAGAAATATTAGAAATGCTGATCACCATACAACAATAATTGATTTGCCATGCAACTTTCCAAGACAGAAATCAATTTATGACAGTTGTCTAGTTTAAGGAAACACTCTCCTCTTGGAGATGTGCAGGGCGGATCTGCTGAATGAGCTGGCAGTTATTTCCTTCAATTCTTAAACTAATTTTTCCATACAGCTGTGTTTACTCACAGCGTGTCTCATTTATGCTGGAGGTGTAAAACAGCAAAACCCGATATCTCCCTCTCTCCTCACTCTATTCTCCCTTGCCTTTGTTATTTGCTTTTCTGTAGTTTCCTAGCCAAAGCCAAAGCTGTAATTAGTATCCCACAGGGATCTATACTTTTCTAATAAAGAACAGCCTACTGCACAATGACATGTGTACACACATAGCCATTTGTATTCCTAACAAATTAGGAATATTTTACACATGCAAGCCTTCAAAGGATTTTAATAGCTTAATGGCAGCACTTTACATGGCAGCTGCAACTGGCTCATAACACTGGCTGTGGATTGAATTCATCCCTTTCTCTTACTGCACATGCATCTAATTGCAAGAAGGGAAACAACTCATTTGAGACTAAGCAAAATTATGAACTCAGTCCCAAAGCAAACCTTACTAATTAAACCACATTTGTCAAGGTAATTTTTTCTCATATTACTACAAATGCTACAGTATTTTTTTTCCTAACAGTTTACTACAATTTTTCTGTACAGTCAGTTTTCTTCCAGAGAGATGGTTAAGTGGGCAAAGGCACCTGCCACCAAGTCTGACAACCTGAGTTCAAGTTCGGAACCAACATGGTAGCAGAGAACTGACTCCGATCAAGTTATTCTCTGACTGGCACAGGTGCATCACGGCATGCAAGTGCTTATACATGCTCTGGATCCTGTCCTACATTTCCTTCACTGTTCAGTCTCCTCTGACTCACATCTAGCATCATCAAGCTTCCCTCACAGTTTGTAAAGTTCCCATCTACACCCATTCAGAAATCGGTGGACAATTAATTAGAAAAATATATCATCAGACTGTAAAGAAAAATAATCAACAACCTACTTGTTAAGCATCTAGTCTACAAGTAGAATTCAAAGGGGAGACAAGACTTGCCCCTTCAGTAGAGCAATATGAATGAAAATTCCTTCATTCTGGTATAAATGCCCATTGTCTCTTACTTGCACTGAGCAGTATACCATGAGTAACACTAATAACCAACCTACTTCGTTGCAAGTAAGGTTTTGGACCCTCAGAGACTTTTCAGTTTATAACAAGGGACTCAAAAAGTCATATGCACCAATACTGTCTGCAGACAGAATAATATCTCCAGTATATACAGCTGAATATCCCTTATCTAAAATGATCAGGACCACAAGCGTTTCAGATTTCAGATTGGGTAGCAGTGGTGGAACACCTGCACATATAATGAGATTATTTGGGGGATAGGACCCAAGTCTAAAAGTGAAATTCATTTCACGTGTAACTATATAGCATGAATGCAATGTTATACAATATTGTTGGTGTGCCTACATTTGTGATATGTCATACATGGTTAGGGTAAATTTTCCTTAAGTGGTGTTGTTACAGCATTCAAAGGGTTCAAAATTTTGAACCATTTCAGACTTCTTGTTTTTAGATTAGAGATGCTAAATATGTACAACTATTTTTCCAATATATGCAAATGTTGTTACAATCAATAAAATCAAAACAGATTTATCAGGTTGGAAAGATGGTTCAACATAAGAACACTGGTCACTTTTGCAGAGGACCAGGGTTTGGTTCCCAGAATCCACATGGCAGATAACAACCATTCATAACTTCAGTTCCAGGGAATCTGACACCTTCTTTTGGCCTCTACAGAAATTACATATATGGGAGCACTTACACACATACAGGCAAAACACTCATACACATAAATAAAATATAAATAGATTTACAAGATTTACTGATATCTACTAATTTTAGCATGCATTTTATTAATCAATAACTTCTAAAATTATAAGTATCACATGAATATTGACTAAAATATCTTACTTTACAAACAAAGCCACATAATTAATGGCTATTAATTAAAGCTGGAAATTAAAGTTAGAAATCAGTTCATAAGACTAGGCTCCTTGAACTGGAACTGTGTCTAATTCATCTTCTCATTCTCAGTGACAGAAGTTACTTAGTAGGAAATCTTTCTAATTACACTGAACATGAACTGAAAACACAAGAATGTTGAATCATCCTTCTGTTTCTCAAGTAAGTAAAAGAGTTTTAAACTTTTAAAACTGAGAGGCATAAAGTATAAAGTAGAAGTATTAATAGGGCCATGACATGGCTCATCAGTAAAGGGGCTTGCTACCAAACCTGATGACCTGACTTGATCCCCAGAATCCATATGAGAGAAGGAGAGAATTCCTTCAAGTTGTCCTCTGACTACTACATGTGTGCCATGGTGTGTAGGAGCACACACACACGCACAGATACATACACACACAGTAATAAAATTTTTTTAGCCAGATGTGGTAGTATACACCTTTAATCCTAGCACTTGGGAGGCAGAGGCAAGCCAATCTTTGTGAGTTCAAGGCCAGCCTGGTCTATGTAGCAAGTTCCAATCTAGCTAGGGGAGACACAGTAAGACCCTGTCTCAAGAAAAAAATTTTAAAGAAATATTAATAGGTCAAGCACGGTAGCACATGCCTTTAGTTCCAGCACTTGGGAGGCAGAAGCAGGTACTGAGGCCAACCTGGTCTACACAGTGAGTTCCACATGAACTGGAGCTACAGGGAGACCCTGTGTCCAAAATGATGGAGGAGGAGGAAGAAGAAGAGGAGGAAGATGAGGGGGTAGGAATTAACAGGTTATATTTAAGTTACAACTATTCCTTAGAAATCATTACTCAAAAACTTTTTTTTTTCTTTTTAGTTGGTTGGTTTGCTCTTGGTTTTTAAAGGCAAAGTCTTGCTATATTTGCCCAGGCTAGCCTCATAATCAGGATCCTTCTGCCTCAGCATCTAGAGTGCTAGAATTACAGACATTTACCACCATAACTAAGAACTTGATTTTCTTACTACACAACTGTCATGTATAATGTGTAAGATTCTACTCTAAATATGACTGGGTTATCACTCAAACTCCAATTGATTAGTCAAAGAAAATTCAGATTCTCATGCAAACAAAAGGTTTTCTTGCTTTGAAGAAGAGCAACCTCAGTTTAAATTATTTTCCATTTCCCTTTGGGAAAAATGAATAATCTTAAAATAGCAACCTTTAAATAGCTGACCTCCTCTCTCCTCCCCTCCCCTCCCCATTACAGTAATAAGAACATCAATGTGGCTATACAGGTGCCAATAGCTCTTTGTAATTTTGCACTTTTACCTTGCCTCCCACAACAGTAAATAGCACAATGCAAAGACAATGAATCCTCCTTAGTTATCCGTCTCATTTATAACAATATCCAAAGTCTGTAACAGTTTAACATGGAAAATGAATGAGCATTTCTTGAAAATGATGGAAGAAAAAAAACTACAAACAATAGCAGTGGTTCTCAACCAGGAATATGTATCAGAATCATTGTGGAACATGTTAAAAGTATAGACACTTGGGCCCCAGCCTGGCATCTTCAAGAATGTTCTCCAAACCAGTGCCATCAATATTACTTGGGAGCTTGTAGAAATGCAAATGTACCCTGGGAGCTTGTTAGAAATGCAAATGTCCAGGCTGGAGAGGTTAAGAGCACTGGCTGCTCTTGCAGAGAATCTGAGTTTGATTCCCAGCACCCACATGGTGGCTAACTCCAGTTCCAGGGGATCCAACACTCTCTTTGGACCTCCAAGGGCACTGCACGACACAGGTGCACTTACACACGTGCAGGCCATACACTCATGTAGGCAATACGCTCATACACATAAAATAAAAATAATAAATAAAATATTTTTTAAAGAAATGCAAATTTCACACTATACATATAAATACAGAATCAGATACTCTGGGGAAGATGCTCAACTGTTTCCACAAGCCTCTAAACAACTTCAATGCAAAGTAAGGGTTGAGAACGTTGACTTTTGGCCCATTCATCAGTCTCTTCATTAAGAAGAAAATGAGACTTAACTAATACAAATAAACTTAAGACATGTTTTTATGATTTTAAAAAGTTTGGTTTTGTCTTAATCATTAAATTAGCACTAATGTGATTTTCACTGGAAAACAGGTCAACTGAGCAGGTTTTAAGGTCAGGGTTCTTTTAAGCATATTCAGGTTACATAGATCTAAAGTTAGCATGTTAGGAATTTCTCAAGTCAGATGATTAACTGCAACCTCTGAGATGACAAAAAAAAATTCTTTTCCTTCATTATTTCAAGATTAATTTATGCCTGGGCATGGCTCACATTCATAACCCCAACAATGAGGCTGAGGCAGGAGGACCACTATGAGCTTGAGCTTGAGGCCAGCCTCGGCAGCAGTGTTAAACAGCTTAAATTATGTCTCAATTTAACTATCAATTTACTGGAAATACAAAAAAATAAGAAACCTTAGGCACACTAGGCACATAAGGTACCATCCATGCTAGCTCTGCCACTGAGCTACATGCCAGCCAAGCCTGCTTTCTCCACAAACCTAAGAAAAAGATCCTGCTAAGAGTCTGCTTAGAAATTAAGTAAGATAAAAGACATGCCAATCAGCTGCCAAGGAGGAAACCTTATTTGAACTGTAATTCAAGCATACTACAAAATATATATATTTGAGACAAACTAGAAATTTGAACATTTCTTTAAAGATGTAGCAATGATGTTATGGGGTTTTGTTTTGTTCTGAAACAGGGTCTGCTAGCACAGGCTGGACTCTATTTTGCTATTCAGCCAAGAATGACCTTGAACTTCTGATCTTCCTGCCTCCACCTTCCTTCACCACCCTCCACCTGCCAAGTGCTGGGATTACAGGCAAGCACTACCATGTCCAGTTATATAAGGTGCTGGGAATCCAACCCAGAGCTTCATGCATGCTAAGAATGCTAAGAAAGCATTCTGCCAACTGAGCTCTAGCTCCAGCTCTGTTATAGCTATTTTTAGAGTAATTGCCAAGCTGGGCACAGTAGCACATACCTTTAATCCCAGCAGTCATGAGGCAGAGGCAGGTGGATCTCTGAGTTTAAGGCCAGCTTGGTCTACAAAGCAAGTTCCAGGTCAGAGAGGGCTACATAGTGAAACCCTGTCTCAAAAAAAAAAAAAAAAAAAGGAAGAGTAAGTAACTACAGCTAAAATTACATATTTTAGCTGAATTTGCTTCTAAATAACATAACAGGAAGAAAAGCTGGTGGCTATAGAGAAGAGTAACTGGCCAGAAGCCAATCACTGCCAAAGGTAGGTGATGAGTACATGTCATTCATACAGTATAGAGAAACTATTCTTTGCACATGTTCAAAATTATCCCAAACTTTTACAAGTTTTAAAATTCATAAAGTTGGGGCTGGAGAGATGGCTCAGTAGTTAAAAGTACTGGCTGCTCTTGCAGAGGACCCGGGTTCGATTCCCAGTACCCACAAGACTAACAACTGTCTGTAACTCCGTTTCAGGAGCTCCAACACCTTGTTCCGGCTTCTGCAGACACTGTATTCATGTGGTGCACTCATATCCATGCAGGTAAAACACTCATACACATTAAATAAAAATAATAAAACATTTTCTAAAAAGATAAAATATGGGCTGTAGAGATGGCTCAATGGTTAAGAGCACTGGCTGTTCTTGCAGAGGACCCAGGTTCAATTCCCAGCACCCACATGATAGCTAACAACCAGTTCCAGGGGAATCCCATGCTCTCTTCTGACCACTTCAGGCATTGCACAACACAGGTGCACTTACATACTTGCAGGCAATGCACTCACACACATAAAATAAAAATAAAATACATGAAATTAAAAGAAACTGACAAATCTGGGACAATAACATTTATCTTATGTATCAGGAAATCATAAGTTGGGAAAAGACACAAAGTCAGTCTATTTAAGACTTTCAAAGTTTAAAAACACAAGTCTAAATTTGAGAAAGGCGATGGGCTAAAATACATTCTTGGAGCTGGTTGGCTTTCCTGTTTCTCATTCTCCAAGATCAAATATGTGGCAAGTACTTCCCATGCTAGTATCTAGGTCTGCACAGATAATTATGTCGACAGCCTCAGCTGTCCAGGTGCCATTCACTGGCAGTGAGTGTACACACATGCTTGTTCTTCCCCTGAGCCCCTCTATTAACTGATCCCTAAATGAGATGAAGAAGAAACCACAGCTGAGGTCCTGAGGGAAACTGCTCACACTGCTTCCAGGAACTTTTTATCTCTGTCTCAGTTCACTTAAGAAATTTACAAAGAAGAAGAGATGGGAAAAGAGAAAAGCGTCTGAACTAACAATTATAAATTCTCTTCTTCCAAATGGCCATAATTCCTAACCTAACACCATCATTGTGCATGCAGTATGTACATTTAAAACTACACTACTCAGAGCCAGGCAGTGTAGCTCAGTTGCAGAATATGTGCTTAACATACAAGAGGCCCTGAGTTCAGTAGCCAGAACCCTCTCCCCAAATATACTACTGAAAAAATACACCAACACTGGTTAGCTTCCTGTGGATCGTTTTTTTCCTTTCCTATAATTTCAGATTTACAACAAAGAGCATGAATTATCTTGATAACTGAAAAAAATGATTCAAGAGAGGGAAAATTTCTAATTTTTAAAAATTTTATATGTATGTATGTAGTGCCTGAATGTAAGTGCACTTGTATCGTGCAATGCCTGCAGGGTACAGAAGAGGGTGTTGGATCCCCTGGAACTGGAGTAACAGACTGTTGTTAGCTGCCAAGTGGATGCTGGGATTCGAACCTGGGTCTTCTGCAAGAATAGCCAGTGCTCTTACCCCCTGAGCCATCTCTCCAGTCGAAGAGGGGAATTTAAAAAAAATTTTTGTTACATTTATTATTTATTTGGCGGAGGGGTACATACACCACGCCTGTGTGTGGAAATCAGAGGACAACTAGCAAGAGTTGGTTTGATCCTTTGCACCATGTGGGTCTCAGGAATCAAACCCAGGTTTGTCAGGCATGGTGGTAAGCACCTTTACTGAGCCATTTTGCCAAAAATTATAAACACAAGACCTCATTATACAATTCAAGTGGACCCAATTTAATCCAGGATTTAATATTTTCTTTTTCTTCTAATCCTATCCTTACTTGTATCTCCAGTATGAACTAAGCATCTTTTTTCTTGCTCCCCCAATCAGAGAGGAGGCAAGATAAGGTACCAACCATTTGTCGTAGGTAGATAACACTGACTCTCAAGAGCCATTTCCTAGTTTTTGAAGTCTAGTCCCCTCAGACCTTCTGATTTCAAGAGATATTCACAGCATTATTTCCTGAATAACTTCCACCTGATCAGGCCAGATTGCATTAGTCACCACCTCTCATTTCAGGCTTCTCAGCTTTGCTTCTGCTGCTGAGCTCCTCCTCAGTGTCCTGCCTCAATTCCCCCAACACATATCAAATCGCTCCATTTCAGGGGATCTCTTTTGCTGCCTCTACATCTGAGAACCACCCAAACTGGAATACTGTAAAAGTCAATGAAAATTTCATATGATTCAGCTTCATGTTCAATCTGGTATCAGGTTCAACTTGATTATAATCCATATAGAAATAGGTTTTTAAAAGCACATTAGACCAATAACTACTATCATCCTGAGCAAACTGAAGAGTAATGCAGAAATTGTACAGAAAACTCTAGATGTCTATTCAGGACATCACTCCCTCTTTCTTCTTAATAAAATTCCCACATAATCAAGGGCAGAATCTTGCCAACCAAAAGGCTCTCCTTACTGACAGAGGCAGCCAGTAGGATAGAAATGGAAGTCACTGCCCTTTGGCTTCTGCCTTCCCCCATCTGTCTTCTTGCCTAGCACACAGATGGCTGGCTGGGTAGGAGCAGCCATCTTGTGACCTTTGGAAGAGAAGCCATATGCTCAGGTTCACAAAGCATAAATTTAGGAGACTAAAACCCTAACTTCATGCTTCCAAGAATGATTTTTGTTTATTAATATTCACATAGATCTTGTTCTCTAAAATAGATCTATGGCTCAAACATTCACAGCTCCAATTATATTTTATCTAAAGTCAAATTACACTTATAAAGAAAACAACTTACTAATCAAAAGTCTGGTCCTGAGGTTAAACAAACAAGGACCTGAACTTGTTCCACCACTTGCTACTTATGTGGTTTCTTGGATACATAACATCCCTAAGCCAACTGCTTAACTGTTGAAGGCAATGAATTGTTCTGATTACACTAATGCTTAAACTTATATATTCTCTAGTAAGGCTAAACATGCACACTATGACTCAGCACGTCTAAGTACCACCTCAAAGAAGTTCTGAGATCCAATACACACACATACACACATGTGTGCACAAGCATGCACAAAAGGGGACATTACACACACGCAAAAGTCATGTACATGAATGTTCACTGCACCACTATAATGTCTATCACCAAGAAAATGGATAATTACAGAAGTGACACAATGCAATGTACAGCACTGTAAACCAGCTACTGCTCCATGTAGTAGCCTAACTTAATTCCTCATAGAAACTACATAGAAAAAAATAAATAGACATATTTTAAATACATCTTCATTATGAAGCTTAAAAATAATTAAAACTAGATAGCATTTTTTATTTGTGTGTATATGTGTGTATGCACGCACACATGTTCACATGTATGTGAAAGTCAGAGAACAATTTTTGGAAGTTGGTCCTCTCCTTCCATCAATACTCAGGTGCTGAGTATTGAGCTCGTCTTCAGCCTTGACAGCAAGCACCTTTACCTGCTGAGCCATCTCGCCAGCCCCTAAATAGCTTATTTTTCACTTATTATTTTTATTTTTGCATGTGTATCAGTGCATTGCATGTATGTAAGTATACCTACATCGTGCAAAGCCCATGATGGCCAAAAGAGGGCATCAGATCCCCAGGACCTGGAGTTACAGACAGTTGTTAGTCACTATGTGGGTGCTGGGGTCCTTTAGAAGAACAGCAGGTATTCTTAATGGCTGAACCACTCTCCAGCCCCTGGATAGCATATATTTAAGGCTCTATCTAATACTTTTTTTTTCTCTTTTTTTCTTTTTTTAGATAGTCACTATATTGCCCAAGATAGCTTCAAATTCTTGGGCTCCGGTTAGCCTCCTGCCTCAGGGGGAAAAAATTAATGAATGTAAAATATAACCTGCTTTGTAGCAGTTATCTCTAAAGGGAAGAAAGACACCAGAACAGTTAAGAAAGGGGAACTTCAACAGTGCTGGTTGTAACTTTCTAGTTCTTAAGTTGGATGGTTGAGTTTATAAATGTCTCTTTTATTATTGTACTTCCTAAGTTACACCTATGATCCGTATGTTCTTTTTACTTTTTAAACAGGGTCTGGATATACAGTCCAGGCTGGCCTTGAACTCCCCCTCTCCATGCTTCGGCCTCCGGAGTGCTGTGACTACAGGCGGACACCCACATCCTGCTCAGTTCTTTTGTGGTGCATCAAGTATCATATAACAAGGATATAAACGCAATGTAAAGGGGGATACTGTCAACTGAAACCATTAGAAAATGATATCCCATTCTTGCTACCATCAATATGCTGCTCCAGAGCTTCCATAAACCATTCCTCACCACTCAGTGCAAAGAAATCTAGTACTAACCTCAGCAGCTTTCCAACAATGATTGATCTGCTTTATTTTCTAATAATATAAGTTTCTTGGAGGAATGAAAGTTCCACACAATTTGAGACGTATTAAAGTATGATTAATACTTGTGACAATCACCACACATACATTTTATAAGGAGTCTGGGAGTATCCAAAGAGACCACGAAAAAACGTATCTCCATTTGTAAACCGTAGATCATGCAATTTGTAGCCAACCAAAATTCTGCTCAGTGGTCTAACATAACTAAAATAATTCAGTTAACAAAAACTAATTTAAAATATCCCAAACTAATCATTATGATATCCAACCTTGTCTATGGTATATCTACAATAACTGTTATTTTTAATAGTGTTCAAACACTAAAGAATTCCCCAATTGCATCTAACAAAAAGAAAGTCATTCATCCTTAAGGGATTAAGGAGACCTACTTAAGATTCATAATTAAGCAAAGAATCTAAAGTTACACTCCCATTAATCTGGCCTCCCCTTTGCATTCCCACAGCTGCTCCACTCCACTCCTGAATAATGAGGCACTCTCCCTTGTCCCTTTATGCTGTCCCCCTCACTCTGCACTTTCATTCTATACACAGGATCTTTTAGCCAAGATGTAGGCTTCGCCACCTTTCTCCTTTCACATGAGTTTACATCATTCCACATTAAAAAAATTAAGTATCTAAAGTATTTGCTAATGCTCTGTTTATCTTATAAATGTCTTCACTGTATTAAACATGCTGCTCTAAGTCAATGAACCTTGACACAGTCCTTTGGGATTTAAACCAGTTATCTACATTCATATTTTATTTTTACTGATTAAAACGACATATTGAAGAAGTAGAGGCAGGAAACAAAATGCAGCTGTTACAGAAATCAAAAATAGTCACTGTTTCAACTAATCAAGTATTATCCAAGTTGCAATTTTTTATATACATTAAGAATTCCAAAATATCATTTAATAGGAATCAGCAGACCAAAAGAAGCAGGGCCTAAAATGTCAAATACCTCAAAAGTCCACAACATGCCTAGTTATATTACATTAGGTCCACATTTCATCAAGTTCCAATACAACTCCCAATGAATATTATGTTTTGAATAAGAAGTTGAAATGGACAAATCTTAAGGTTCTTTTCCATTATAAAAGTATTACATCCATTAGTAAAAGACAACAAACACTTATTAAAGAAATACATTTTACAAGTTAACAAAAATTCTAATCTGTGTTGGTGGCCTTTTTATTCTTACATTCATTGACAACATCTACTTGAAAGACACACACATCTCCTTCAACGAGGAACTCCAGATACAACAATGTCAATTCTCCTGCCACAGCTGGGACACTGACTCACAAACATAACAGCAGGTCAAGGCAGTGTTAATTAGCATTACTACAGTGGTTCTGGCAAATCTTGACTAATTTTAGATATCAATCTAAATTTATTTTCTTGTTTTGATGCTAAATCTAGTTAAGGAATCTACAAAAACAGACAACAATTAACCTCGAAAATATTAAACTGTTAACATACAGAATACTCTAATATTACCAACGTACATCAATTCAATAACTTTAGGCCATTCTCTAAATTAAAGAGAAAACACTAAATACCTAAGACTAATATATTTCATTGGTCCTCAAAACCTTTCTTCATTATAAAGTCAATACTATATAATAATAGTTAGTAACCAGTAAAGGAATGGAAGCAGAAACATCTTAAGTTAGTCAAGTATTTTGCCAAGCAAAACACACTAATTTGGGGCTAGAGAGATAGCCCAGTAGGTAAAGTGCCTGCTATACAAGCAGGAACACTTGAATTTACATTCCTAGTATCCACATAAAAGCCAGACATGGGGGCATATGTCTGTAATCTTACTGGTGCGGGTGGAGGGGACAGAGACAAGCAGATCCCTGGAGCTCAATAGTAGGCTAGTCTAGCCAAAATACTGAGCTCCAAGTTCAGAGAGAGACCTTGAGTCAAAAAAATAAAGTGGAAAACAACAGGAAGACATTTATCTCTGGCCTCCATGCACATGCACACGCACACACACACACACACACATACACACACACACACACATGCTCTCACATACACCAACCAGCACTAGTGCACACACACAAAACATACACACACCCCATACATACACACAAAAAAAGTTTTAAAACCAATTTACAAGTCAGTTAAACATATTAAGAGTGTCATAACTAAAGTTAAGATTAACTCTTTAAAGTTTATGCAAAAAAGTAAATCAACAGGGAAATTTCAAAGAAAAGAATCCCAAGCAGTTGGGGACACAGTAATTGCCTATGTTCTTGCTTCTTCTTTAACTCTTCAAGTATGTCTTTCAAATATGCATAACAACAAAACGTACAAATACCTAGTATTATCAGAGCAATGGACTTCAGTGCCTTGGCAAAAACTATTTTAAAAACCAAGGTGAGGCTGGGCCTGGTACCACACTCCTTTTACCCCCAGCACTCAGGAGGCAGAAGCAGGCCATATCTTTGAGTTCAAAGCTAACCTGTTCTATATAGCAAGTTTCATGCCAAGTCAAAGCTACAGTGAGACACTGTCTCAAAAAAAAAAAAAATTAAAAAACAAACAACAACAAAAAACCAAGATGTTTCATCTGTCTGTTCTATATTTGGATTCTCACTTTCATGCCTCTAATCCCAGTGCTCAAGAAGGCAGAGGCAGGACAATCACAATAAGTTCTAGTTCCAGGCCAACCAGGACTACAGAATGAGACCTTTTATCAACATCTTGGATAACAGGGAAAGAACAGTTCTCTTCCTTTAACAGGGTCTTGCTTCATAAAGTACCAGATCAGGGGAATGAAATAGAACAGAATGGATGATGGGATGGAATGGAATGGGATGATGGGATGGGATGGGATGGGATGGGATGGGATGGGATGGGATGGGATAGGATAGGATAGGATAGGATAGGACAGGACAGGACAGGACAGGATAGGGATGGGCACTGCAGAACCTTGTCTATGCCTACAAATCTGACTTGAGTTCAATCCCCAGCACCCACTGAAACCCATGAGGTGGAAGATAAGAATCTCCTCCTGAGAGTTGTCCTTTGACCTTCACATATGCATGATGGAGTGGAAATACGCACAGGCACGCACACACACACACATACAAAACACATATACTAAATAAATATAAAAAAGGAAAAAAAATAACATTTTTAAAAGAAAAATGTTAAAAAACATAATTTTAAAGGGAATTATTTGTTAGATTGTTCTGAGACAGTAGTCCATGCATCCAAGGCTGGCCTTGAGCTCACTAAGAAAAAAAGGATGACCTTGAACTTCTGATCTTCCTGCCTCCACCTCCTGAGTGCTGAGATTATAGGAATGTGCCACCACATCCAGATTATGCAGTGCTGGAGACCAAATCCAGGGCTTCCTGAATGCTAGAGGCTGACCTACATTCCCACTCATGACATAACTTTAGTATGATTCTATATTTCATAAGAATATCACAGTAAAAGTTCAATAATTTAATTACAATAAATTATGACTTATGAAAATCTGAATAAAATGAAATGCATTTACCACCAACCTGCCCATAATAACAGGGAGTAACAAAGCATATCATGCTATGTAGATCAGTTTTGCTTTGCTTTAGTTTATTGAGTTTTTAAAATTTTTTATTTACTTGTATTTTTTGTGTACGAGTGTTTTACCTGCATCTATGTAAGTATATCACCTGCATGAAATGCCCACAGAGGTCAGAAGAGGGCTTTGGATCCCCTGGCACTACAGTTACAGGCAGTTGTTAACTGCTATATACATGCTGGGAACCAAACCTGTGTCCTCTGCAAGAGCAGCCAGTGTTCTTTACTGTTGAGCCATCTCTTTAGGCTCCTTTCTGACTCTTGTGCAGAAGTTTACTTCTGATTTTCAGAATGTATGGTCTTTTAATACCAAAAAGTACTACAATTTTTACTACTTCTGGAAGAGAAAAAAAAATAAAACTGATATGAAAGAGAAAATGTACTGATGGCCTAAAAGAGACTAATAGTCTGAAATTACACAGGGGAAAAATTACAGCATGAAAACTATACTGTTCTATCCAATTCAAGGTTGGCCTGTTTCATTCCCACAGCAACATTAGCACAAACTACTTAGTAAGAGAAGATGCTAGCAATTTTTTGACAGGTCAGAAAGGAGGTATTAAAAGAAAGTCTTTGGCACTTAAAAATTACAATAGCAATGCCCACTGCTAGAAGAAAAGATATTATAAAAATGTAAACTATAAAACACAAATAAGTTTCTAATAGAACATCAACTCCAAGAAAGAATAAGTCACGAGAAGCAACTTATAATGCAATCAATAGTTAGAACACAAATAGGCATATTACAGCCTCTTTGTTCATCTCTTAAGATTATCTACTATGCAGAGCAGATTTACTGTACAATGAAAGAAGCTTAAGCTTTAGGGCCATCATTTGTACTGGCCCCTGCCAAGCCTACCAGCTAAAGAAAGTCTGAACTATCTTTCTGTTATCCCCTACTAGAAAATTTTCCAAGTCATAATTTGAAAAACTTAGGGAAGCATGAAATCTTTTAAAGGCCAAAAAGTGTTATAGTGTTTTATCAGTTAATGAAAATGTTCCATTTTTTCTGAATTCTATGATTCTTATACTATTTTTCAACTTTAAAAAATTTATTATTTTTATTTTATGTGTATGAGTATATTGCCTGAACATGTGTAAGTACATCGTGTCATGCAATGGCCCTGGAGACAGAAGAAGGCATCAGATTCTCCTGGGACTGCAGTTACAGATGGTTGTTAGTGGCCATGTGGGTGCTGGGAATTGATTTCACGGTGTTGGGAATCAAACCTGGGTCCTCTGTAAGAGCAGCTGGTTCTTAACCACTGAGCCATCTTTCCAGCCCTAGTTTTTCAACTTTTAAAAAATATTTATTAGCTGGGCTTGGTAGCACCTGGGTTCAGTTAATAACACCCACATGGCAGCTAACAGCCATCTATAACTCCAGTTTCAAGGGATCTGACACCCTCTTCTGACCTCTGCAGGCGTTGCATGGCATGAGTGAACTTACATACATGTAGACAATACACTCATACACATAAAACAAAAATAAAAAAAATATTTTAAAAGTTACTGGAGGTAGGAATAGTGGTGCACACCTTTAATCCTGGTACTCAGGTGGCACAGGCAGGTGGATGTCTGTGAGATCAAGGCCAGCCTGGTCTACATAGCAAGTTCCAAGACGGCTGGGGCTACAGGGAGACCCTGTCTCAAAAAAAAAAAAAAAGTCATGTTATTTTGAATACTGATTGAATAATTAGATTGTGTCAGACTTTTAGCATCATGTGTTAAAGAAGTGGGGGTTTTATGTACAAGAGGTTTGTGTTTGTTTTGTTTTGTTTGAGAAGCAGGATTTCATTCTGTTTACCTAAGGTGGGCCAAAACTTGCTACACAGACCAGGCTTGCCTCAAACTTGTGGCAAGACATGTTTAAAGATCTCTTATCATAGACTGTGAGTATTGCTCACAATATATACCAAGATATAAATCACATTTGGGTGGAACTTTTACTGAGAACTTTTATTTCCTAAAATTATATTCAATGGAGAAAAATTATGCTTGTAATCCCACTGAGGCAAAAAGCTCACAAATTCAAAGCCAGCTTGGGCTACATACTGAACTTGGGGTTAGCATAGGCTACATGGTGAGACCTTGGCTCAATAAAGCAACCCAAATGTCCATACACCTATCAAACAATGAATGGGTAAATAAAACGTGGTACAATCATACTACTGAATATTATCTGTCAATAAGAAGGAATGAAGCTGGGCCTGGTGGTGCATACCTTTAATCCTAGCACTCAGGAAGCAGAAGCTGGCGGATGCCTGTGAGTTCAAGGCCAATCTGGTCTACATAGCAAGTTCCAGGCCAGTGCAATGCAGAAAGACCTTACCTCAAAAATCAAAAAAAGGAATGAAAAACTTTTGCATACTACCACATGGATTAACTCAAAAATATTATGCTGAGTGAAATATCCAGAATAGGCATATCAAAAAAAATACTTAAAAAAAAACAAAAACCAGAATATACCTATCTACAGAGACATAGTAGTTGCCTAGGACAGGGTTTGCAGGGCAGGAAATTAGGGAGGGGACTGCTAATGTGTACCAGCTTTTTTTTTTTTAATTACATTTACTTATTTGTGTGTACATGAACACAGGCAGGAACACATGCATACACCATAGCACAAATTTGAAGGTCAGGGGCAACTTGAAGGGAGTCGGCTCTCTCCTTCTGCCACGTGGGTTCCAGGGATCAAAGTCAGATCATCAGACTTAGTGGCAAGTGCCCTTCTTTACCCACTGAACCATCTTGCTGGCCCAATGTGGATTTTAAAGGAATGTCATCTTAAAAAGCAATTAGTTCCCATTCATTAAGTGCACACTATGTGACAGGTGCTATGCTCAGCATATTACATATTCTAAACTTGTCAGAAGTTGGTTTTTTTCCAGCAGTTATAAAACATAGCTATAGCATGTTAAAAGTTACATAAAAGATGAAAAAAATAAGAAACAGAGAACATACTCAACTTGCCCAAAGATACACAGCTTAGTATCAAAGCCAATATTCTAAACTTTATCTGTGACTCCAACAGTTCCACCTAGCATGTGTGAGATCCTCGGTTCAATTCCAGCAGAAGAAAAAAGAAAGAAAAAAAATAAACCTAGAGACCTTCAACCAATAATGTAGTTCTATATCTTCTGTAACTAATTCTCACTAATAGAGTCCATATCCTTTTAAGACTTAAATTCAGCCTGCGCAGAGTACCAAGTTTCCATTTGTTCACATTAAGATATGTTTAACACAACTGACCTCATCCTAACTTTAGGTCTGATTTAGTAGTAGGATCTCCTTAAAATAAAATTTAAAAAACCCTCAGAGATAAAGCTATAATACGACAAACAAAATGGTAGTTCACTGAGCATCAAATAGTGTTAAAATTCAAAGAATGGAGCCAGGCATGCACATGGTGGCAACATCCCTTTAATCCTAGCAGAGGCAGGTGGATCTCTGTGAGTTCCAGACCAGTCTGGTCTACACAGAGAGCTCCAGGGCTATTGAGGGCTGCATAGTGAGTCCTTGTCTCAAAAAAATAAATAAATAAAAAATAAAATAAAAATCCAATAATGGAAGAGAGTATTTCTTGAGAACTATTCTGTGCCAAACTACTAAGCTATAATCAAAGATCATATGATCTGGGATAAACAGTTCAAAGGAAGGCCTTTCCACCTCTAGCCTAACACCCCTTTTTTGGAAGTTCATGTGTAACTGTGGTCTCCAGTAAGGGTTGTCAAGAGATCATGTTGATCATATAAAAGAAATCAGTCTGCCCTCACAGCCATCAGCGGGCAAGATAAGAGAATCCCCTTCTCCTCTGGGCTGTCCATACACGCACAGAAATCAGACATGCTGGGAGTACTACCAGCTGGAAGAGTTGAAGATGACTTCTACCACTGGAAAGCAGACATGCGCAGCAGGCCAAGAAAAGGAGGCATCCAGATAGAAGACCATCAACTAAAGAAGGCCAAGCTTTGTCCCGTGAGCCGCACTCTACAGAAGCATAGTAGTCACTCTGTGCTTACTTTTCTTTTCTATCTCTAAACTCTAGTCCTTCAGGAATGCATGAACTGTACCAGGCTGGTCTCAGCCGGGTACTATATGAAGCATTAAGAGAACACTCTCCTCTAGGACAGAAAATGAAAAAAAAAGTAACACTCCCCGAGGTCAGCAAACACTTCCCCAGGGGAAGGAGAATCTTTAGGAACAAAAGTCCTTACTGTGATCTCCAATTACTCTGCCCCACAAACAGAATTGCTTCATAAAACCAAGTCTAGATGACCCTAGTTTTATTTAGTGAAATAGAAAATACTTTTTTCCTATCACAATACAACACTACTAATACTCACGTCTAACTCTAAAACCCATATTCTTACTGGCTACAGCATCACACACTATCTCCCAAGTACTATTAGTGCAAAACTGTTCACCAAAAGTAGGGAAGAAAGTCACTTAAGAGAATAAAGAGCAAGAAGGAAGGGAGGGCTTTGTGGGGCTGGGAGATGGATCAGATAAAGCACTTGCCATGCAAGCATAAGGCCCAGAGTTCAGATCCCCAGCGTCCATGTAAAAACCTGGCCAGGAAGGTGTAATTCAAGCACCAGGAGGCAGATACAAGAGATCTAGGGAACAAGCTGGTGAGCTATACTGCCCAGAACTGGCAAGCTCTGGCTTCAGCAAGAGACCTTCAATAAAGTGGGGAGTGATCAAAGAAGACACATGACATCAACTTCAGGCCTCCACAAACATGCATAGATTATGTGTACTCTCACATGGGTGAACACGTACACGTGTAAAAATGTACACATGCAAAAACATTCATGGACTGGTTTCAAAGATAAAAATAGTTGCTGGGCATGTGCTTTAATCCTAGCACTTGGAAGGCAGACGCAGGCAGACCTCTGTGAGATCAAGGTCAGCCTGGTTTACGTAGCGAGTTCTAGGCCAGCTGAGCTACAGGGAGATCTTGTTCCAAAATAATAATAATAATAATAAGTACGATGTGCTGGAACAGATAGTCAATAAGAATCAAAAAATTCTACATTTTCTTGCTGAAAATATTCCATGCATTTTTTTTTTTAATTCAGAATCAGGATGGCTATAATATTCAAGGCTGGAAATGTACTTCAGAGGTAGAGAGCTTACCTAGCATGCATGAGGCAGAGTTTAATCCCCAGAACCACAAAGGAAAAAAATGCCCATCAGTTCTCTGTTTCAATCGAAAACAGGAACACAAAATTCACTTCTCCAAAATGTAAAAGAAGCAAAATTATATGCACTTTATGAACTCATTAAACTGAAATTTTTATATTTACTTTATAGAAATAAAGTATATCATTCTAAAAAGATTCAAGGTTCTTCAGATTTCAGATGACATATATAAAAGCTCCCTTGAAAAACACCCTCCCAACTCAAACCCCTTCCTGTTTTTCAACTGTGTGTTTACTTTCACATCTGCTTCAAAAGATAAAAGCAACAATGGGGACAGCACCCACATAACTGTGTCCTACCAACCAGGAAATGAAGCTACAAAGCCAGACTTGCTGTGAAATGGGTCTCTGGAATACTTCTATGGGGACTTAAAAATATTATGGTATTAGTCTGAATCAAATTCAGAAAGTAACTTAACTAGACAAAACCAGACACTTTTTATATAGCTATATTTTACATTTCTATATAATAAATATACAGGCACAAAGATATCCCATTTCAGTAGAAAAAAGTACAGGTCAAGATATAAAATATAGCAGGTAAAGGTGTCTCAAAAGTCTGTTGATCTGAATTCAACCCCCAGAGCCTGTATAAAGGTGGAAGAACTGCCTCCACAGAAGTTGTCTTCTAGCCTCCACATATGTGCCAGAGCACATGGCACCCACATGTACAACACACACACATACATACTAATAAATAAGTATTTTTAAAGTGCCAATGTGATGGCACACTCCTGTAATCCAAGCACTTGAGAGGTAGAGGCATGAGGCTCAAGATTTCAAAGTTACCCTCAACTACATAGCAAATTTGAGGCCAGCCTAGGTTACATAAGACCCCTCACTGCAGGCGGGGGGCGGGGGGAGGATTATTCTCCCATATATTCAAGAGTCAGATTTCATCAAAAGGGAAAAAAGAACTCACATTTGTTTAATATCTCTGCATAACAGACATATACTATGTGTTGTATGTGATATGGACATTACCCTCATTTTATACAGGAGGAAGCTGAGGCATAGAAAAGTATGTTCACAAGATGACAAGTACCAAGGACAGGAGAAGGCCTAGATACAAAATCTCTCGCTCCCCACTTGCTCACAGACATACTGAGCAAGGAAGGATGTCCCAGCAAAGAATGACAGTTTTGAAGCCAATCTTCAATTTTGTAATTTTGGACAAATTACTTAACTTTTAACTTGTTACCTAAAATATGAAGTGAGACCTGTGGTGAGACTTAAATATGAAAATCATCATAACTAACATGCATCTGGCACTGGGCATGGTTCTAAACATTTCACAGAGTAGCAAGGATATGGCTCACAGTTGGATGATTGCTTAACATGTACCAGCACCGCAAAATAAATGCTCAGGTATATACCTAACTGCATATATTTAATCATAAGAACCTTAAAAGGCATAGAATATCTGAAGTCGGGATTGGTGGCACACGCCTTTAGCCCCAGTACTCAGAGGCAGGCAGATCTTTGTGAGTTCAAGGCCAGCCTGGACTACATAGTGAGTTTTTGATCAGCTGAGGCTACAGGGAGACCCTGTCTCAAAAAAAAAAAAAAAAAAAAAAAAAAAAAGCATAGAATATCCCTATATTATAGAATGAGAAAAGTGTTACAGGACTAAATTAACTTGCCCATGGCCACTACTTAAACTGGCACAACTAGAATTGAAATAGAGCATTTTAGCTCTGCTTAACAACTATGTCATACCTATAAAGTGCACAGATCAGAGCCTGACTCATACTAAATCATCAATGAACACTAGCACTATTATTTTGCCTAGCACACAACAGTCTCCCAATAAATACTATTAGGAATAAGTTGAATCAAGTAGAATAGCCAGAATTTTAACACAGGTTAAAACTCCTAAACTTCAGTATGCATGCCCAATTATTCCCCTAATACTAGATCATTAAACTTACTTAGGGCAGGATGATGCCTTCCTGTTTGTTTGTTTTGGTTGGTTGGTTGTTTGACGACATCTCACTAGCAACTCTGGCTAGCCTGAAACTTGCTATGTAGACTAGGCTGGCCTCAAACTCACAAAAAATATACCTTCTTCTGCCTTCTGACTGCTGGGATTAAAGGTGTGTGCCACCACGCCCAGTCTGTTCTACATTTTTTATCATCACATATATCTACAGATACTCAATGAATATGTACTAAATGAATGACTATATCATTCCTCTGCTCAAACTCCAAGAACCACCTGCAGAATTAAATACAAAGTCAGTAACACAAATATTATACGACTTGTTCCTTCTCCTACCTATGACATATCTGAACTCAACTATAATCCTCCCCTGAATCTTTCTGACTCACCATGCTGACTAACTTCATGCTTCTCAAACACACCAAAGGTAGGCAGATGAGATGGCTCAGTTGTGAAAATTGCTCTCTCCCCACAAGCCTGACAACCTGAATTCAAGCCCTTGAAACCATGGTGAAGGTGAGAACCTACACACACCATGGCATTTTCAAGTGTGAGTAAACACACACACACACACACACACACACGAACACACAAAACCAAAGTTTTAATAAAACTTTAAAACTACACCAAACATGCTTAATCTTTGTGTATGTTGTTCCTTTTGCCCACAATGCTGGTTCCCCCATATGTGCACAGATCACTGTTTTACGCCATTCAGAATTCTGCTAAAATGGCACCTTGCCAGAAAGGCTGTCTCTGACCACTGTGATAAGAAATATTCACCCACCAACCTCACTCTTCCCCCATTCCTCACTAAAAGATGGTGCCTTATATCTTATCCCTGACTTACATATTTATTATCTGACCCCTCTGGCTAAATGTAAGCTCCAAGCAAGGCATGATGGGATACCCCTACAACCCTAGCTTCAGGATGATGGGGCAGGAGGACTAGGAGGTCCTAGACCAGCCTGGGCTACATAGCCAGATCATGTCTCAAAACAAGACAAGACACCAAGGACTGAGGATGTAGTTCAGTGGTAGAGAACTTGCTTAGCATACACAAGGCCCTAGGTCTGATTTTCAGAAACACACACACACACACACACACACACACACATCCTAAGAACAAAAACTTCTAGGGGCTGGGGAGATTGCACAGCAGTTAAGAGAACTTGCTGTTCTTCCAGAGTACCTGAGTTCCATTCCCAGCACCCACATTAAGGGGTCACAACCTCCTATAACTCAGCCCCAGATCTGACACCCTCTTCCAGCCTCCAAGGGCACCTGTCCACACATGGCCTACACTCACACGGGCACACAAATACACATAAAAATATTTTAAGAAAAAAATTCTATTTTGTTCAGTGCTATACCCTTAAGTACTTAAGACAGTGTCTGAGAAATGCTGATCAACAAATATTTATTAAATGAATAATTGGTAGATGTAGTGATCTATTGCTATACAACAAACTTGATGGCCTAAACCAAAGAACATTTTTTACCATAGTTTCTGTGTGTCAGGAATCTAGGTCCAGCCTACCTGGGCAACTTTGGGCTCAGAGTATCTTGTGAGATGGCTGTCAAGTCCTCAGCCAGGCACATTCATCTTAAGTCTCAACTCTAGAGCTGGAGAAATGGCTCAGCATTTAAAAGTATTTGCTGTTCTTCCAGGACTGGCATTTGTTGGTGGCTAACAACAGTCTCTAACTCCAGTTCCAGGGGACCTGACCCCTCTGGAGGCACAGTATGCACATAATGCATTTATATGCATTCAGGCAAACACTCATACAAATAAAACTAAAATATTTTTTAAAAGACTCAACTCTGCCTGCAGAATCTGCTTCCAAGCAGGTCTCAGAAGATCCACTACTAAGCTCCTTGGGAAACCTTAGGTATCTCATCATGAGGACCTTTCTATACACTGCCTAAATATGCTGGAGATATGGCAGCTGTTGATCCAACAGAGAGGAAGAGCCTGACAGTGCCCAAGACAGAAGCCACAGCCTTTTAAACTTAACCTGTAAATGACATCTTACTTTTACCCTAGTCTATTCCTGAAAGGGAAGTCAGCAGGTCTAGCTCACATTCAAGAGGGAGGGGATTACACAGGTCATGAATACCAGAAAGCAGGGATCATTGGGGGCCATCTTAAAAGCTGCCTACCACAGGTTTAGGTCCAAAATCATTAAAACACAAAACACACACACCAAAAAACCTTTGCTTCTCACTATCTGATATATTGTGAAATTATGCATTCACCCAAGTAATGCAGTAATCTTACAAAAATCCTAAAAGGAATATATGAACGATTGGTCATTTCTTGTTAACCAATGTTTATTAACCACTCATACCTAATACAACCGGCAAGGATAAGTTAACAAAAGTAGCATCTGCAGAAAAAAATATATTACTGAGTATTGTTCCAGATTTCTTGTTACTGTCAATGTTTGTGTGTTTTTGGCACAGGGTCTCCTGTATGTTTGCTTGTTTGTTCGTGACAGAGTCTCACACTGTAGTCCAGGCTGGCCTAAAACTCATAGAGATCCTCCTACCTCATCTTCCCAAGTGCTGGGATTACAGCTCTCAATGAACTATGGTATCTGGTTTAAAATATCGGCTTTTTATATTAATTTTTTTAATTGCCATGGGTGGTGACACATGCCTATCTATAATTCTAATACTTGGGAGATAGAGGCAAGAGAATCAAGAGTTCAAGGCCAGCCTCAGCTACACAGAAAGCTCAAGGACACCAAGGACTACATGAGATCCTGTTTCAAAAATAAAATTAAAGAAATAAAATTTCAAATCTTACTTAGTAATGAAAAGAAAATATTAACCTATTAATACTAAGAAATAAAAGATTAAGGCTCATTACAGATCCTTAATGGTGAGAATAAAAAAGTACATCATCAGAACAGTAAACCAAAATTGCCTTAACAAAGCACAAAACAAATGTCAACATTTCCTTACTGTGCTGTGTTCCACTCTAAATAAAATCTAACTCTCTAAGCCTAATTCTAGGACCAAATCTGATTCTAAAAATACAAGAAATCAGATTTAGTGCAAATCAGGGAAAGCCTATGTAATAGCAGCAAAGGATACCCATTAGCTCTCTTTTCTCTCCTAATTTAAATCTTCATTTTCAAAAGCTGACTTCATTTGTAAACCCCTAAGGATCCATGGATGCCAAAGGCCAAAGGAAAAAGTAATTGAGAACAGGATATTTATGATGCCAAAGTACCCCTACAAATACTAAAAATGTGCATTTACTACATAGAAGTACCGTGGATACCACTTTAAGTGACCGAAATTAGCAACACCAATTGTAGGACAGCCTGACATGTGATATGGACTTCCTGATGTGATTCAAACCGAAGAACAGAGCATCTCTGAAGAACTCTTGCCAAAAATGTTTAACCTATGTCTAATCAAATCTACAGATAAACTCTCAGGTTACAGGAAACAAAGCAGATGCAGATAAGTGAACAAATTAAACAAAACCTTGAGGGAACAATCAGGCAGACACAGAACAGGACATTATACAAGTCAGCTGACACCAGGACTCATCAAAGTTAATGATAATTAGGGAAGTAAGTACTGTTCTAGATTAAAGGAAATGAAAGAGATAGCATCAACACTTAAAATAATTTTTGGTGTTTTTGAGACAGGGTCTCCCTGAAGCTCCAGTTGACTTGGAACTTGCTATGTACACCAGGCTGGCCTCAATATCACAGTGATACACCTGACCAAGCACTTAAATTTTTTAAAAATCTAACTAGGGATGCTGGAGAAATGGCTCAGTGGTTAGGAGCACTGACTACTCTTGCAGAGAACCTGGGCTTGATTCCCAGCACTCACATGGTGGCTAACAACTGTCCATAACTCCAGTTCCAGGGAATCTGACACCCTCTTCTTACCTCCATAGGCACTGCATGACACAGGTGCACTTACATACATGAGACAATACACTCATGCATATAAAATAAAAACAATAAATATCTTTTTAAAAAAATCTAGGACCAGTGTGACCACTTAACAGGTAAAGGCACTTTGCTCTGCAAATCTGGCAACCTGAGTTCAATCTCTGAAAACCAAGTAAAAGTTGGAGGAGACAACTGACTCCACAAACTTGTCCTCTGACCTCCACACACATTCAGACACAGACACACACACCATACATACCCACTAATAATAAATAATTTTTCATCTAACTGGGGAAATATAAATTTCAGCTGGATATTGACTGATATTGTTGAAATAGAGTTAATTGTTTCAGGTACCTAACCATGTGTTATCCTTCAATATTTTTTTTTGTTTTGAAGCAGGGTCTCACTGTGTATCCCTGGCTGGGCTAAAACTGTGTAAACCAGGCCAGTCTTTAACTCACAGAGACCCAGTTGTCTGGCCCATGTGTTTCATTTATGTAAAATAATAGCTTTATTCTTCAGAAATATATACCAAAATATTTTAGAAATATGAAGTATCATAACTCTTTTCCTTTTCAAGAAAATACCATGCAGAAAGATGGAGAAAGGAAAAGAGGAAGGGAGAGAGGGACAGAGGGACGGAGGGAGGGAGAGGGAGAGAGGGAATGTGAATCTGAAGCACAGTCAGAATTACAACCCAGATCTTAAATCTTAATTATCCTGAAAGTCACATCCCTATGTCCCCTATGTTATGAGTCTAGCTAATGTTCCAAACAGTATCTGCATTTGGGGTGGGGGGGCAGGAAGGGCAATGATAATGATCTTCTACTTTCTAGAAGCTGACAACCTTGATTTCTATGACAAATCTGGCAAAGAATATGCAAATGCTGCAAGAGCTGAGAAGGAGACACCAATAAGCCTTCAGAGAATAAAATTTTGAGGTCTTTGTTTCTCTAACAGGCTTCTTGTTCTTGGCCCCTTGCCCTTAAGCTCCTTTACTTTACTCGGTAACAACTATTTTCTACCTAACAAAATTATCTGGAGACTATCTAGACATAAAATGTCTGTTGTGCCTGTATGGAACACGGGGTACGATTTTAAAAATAAAATACTATTTACATTTCCACTGGAAAAGCTACTAATAGACTATGTGGATTTTCTTGCCTTCCAAAGCAATTGTGTTATTTCAAGTGTTGAGGATGCCAGAAAGCTTGAGGATTTAAAAATAGCCTAACAAAGAGCTCATTCCAATACCAGATGGAAAGAAACTACTCTAAAGACACATGTGTGGGAGGACATATATACAATATCATATGACACTGTGCAAAAAGGTTTTTGTAATTACATAATACTATCAGGACTGGCAGGGCTCTGCAGGAGGCAAGTTAGCAACAATGTCAATTCTCTGAATCACTAAAAAAAGCTAAATGCAAGAAACATCAAGTGGGTGGTAGGGGGAAAAAAGAAAGATGAAAGCCCTCACTGCAAAGCTGCCTTCCATGTGCCCTACTGCAACACTGAAATGGTTGCCAGGTAGAATCTGGGGGCTTAACTCCTTGGAGCCTTTGACAGTTCTGCCTGTGTCCATATGGTCAAAAACTGGGAGGGTAGGACGGGAGTGAATTTGAACAGTTTGTACCAAGTGCATTACCAAGGTGAAATACTCTTCACTTGAATACATGTAGTACTTCAAACTGGCAAATTAAACCACACACTTGGAACATTCATTAAAATAGCATGTCTTTATGACAATATACTCAAACATACCATTAAGATCTCATTGTAGGGACTGGGGAGATGGCTCAGTGGGTAAAGCCCTTGCCCTAAAAGTGAGGACCTGAGTTTGGATCCCCAGCACCCACACAAATGCCAAGTGGATACGGCAGATGGTAATAATAACAGAGAACCTATTCTTTTTCCCAATCTAATTTATTAATATAGGCTCAGTCATATTTCTTAGCCATTCCATCTTCTCCCTCCCACTCACTCTGACATTACTGTAGTCCAGCCTAAGCCCTACTTCAAATAACTCAGAAACTATTTTAATCTCTATAAATAGAGATCACACTAGGAGTCAAGAACGATTAGAAGAGTCTAGATTAATTGGATGGAAGTGACCCAAAGAGTCGTCAACCATGGAAGGGGAAGAGTAAGAACTCAATAAATAATCACAGTTTAATCCATGTAGATTTATATTGGAGATACGAAGAGATGACTCAAAAAACTGAACTGATCTTCATAAATGAAATAAAGTTAAGAAATAGTAAAATGAGGGGATGGAGAGATGGCTCAGACGTCAAGAGCACTTGCTACTCTTGTAGTGAACTGGATTCAGTTTTCAGCACCCACATGGAAGCGCACACCTTCTTTAACTCCAGCTCCAGGGGATCTAGCACTCTCTTTTGGCCACCACACACACACACACACACACACACACACACACACACACACAAGCAAAACACTCATACCCATAAAATATAAGTCAATTACTCTTTAAAAAATAGTAATTGGGGGCTGAAGAGATGGCCCAACAGTTAAGAGCACTTGCTGCTTTTGCAGCTCTGGGTTTAGCTCCTAGAACCCACATGGCAGCTAACAACTGTTTGTAACTCCAGTTCCAGGAGATATGACAACATTTTCTGGCCTCTGTGGGCCCTGCTCATGTGTGGTACACTTATATAAATACAGGCAAAGTACACATACACATAAAATTTAAGAAATAAAAATGTTCTCAGTAAGAAAGGGCTGGAGAGATGGTTCAGCGGTTAAGAGCACTAGATGCTCTTGCAGAGACTCCAGGTTCAATTCCCAGCACCCACATGGTGGCTAACAACCATCTGTAACTCCAGTTCCAGGGGATCTGACACCCTCTTCTGACCTCCAAGGGCATTGCATGTACTTAATGCACATGCAGGCAATACACTCATATACTAAAAATAAATAAAACTTTTAAAAAAGTTTTTAAAAAAAATCATAAAACGAACATAATGCTAGGATTTCTATGTACAAAGGGACTGCAAAAAAAGAGAATTTGCACATCCAGCTCCCAGTTACTCAATTCTGACTGCATGTTTCCTTTGGTTACTTTGGGAAGCTGATAAAGATAAGTAAGAAATATCAACATTCCTTCAAGCTACTCCTAGCATTATACTGGCCACAGAATATATGCTCTTCTCAAAGAGTTACTATTTTTTTCAAACACTTCAAGAAGGTACATTCTCATTTAAAAAAAACAATTCACAAAAATAAGTGTAAGCAAACTCTAATCATAATCAGATTTTCCCACTTACCTTCCCTAAAGCCAGTATTTGACACATCAGCAAGATTGTTAAAATGAGACTATCACTCGTTCTCGTTCCTAAGCCTCCAAATACTGAATACTCCTCATGCTACTGCTTTTCCTTCACCCTTCAACTCTGCATTGGTTAAACAGCAGTCGAGAAACCAAAATACTAATCAAACTCAGTGTGTACTCCAAAATATTTATTATAATACATTTTGCTAAACACACCATGAACCTGCTCATAAGAAGGGCAGGGAGTAAAGCCACCTGCAGCTGACATACCAAGAAACTGAACAACAAAAAATAACATATACATTTGGCATCTGGCTCTCCCTCTAATTAAAAGCTATCATAAATGCACTGAAGCAATTACCTTCTAGTAATTCTGGATCCTTTGCAAATAAGGCCTGTAATTGATCAATACAAAGGCCTCCTTGTAAAAAAATAATTTCATCTTTGCAGTCTTTATTCAGAGAGAAAAGCAAAGGTGCTCATAAGAAAAAAGTAGTGCCATTATTGTTGCTTGGCTCACAAACAAAATAAGGTAACTGAGTTCATGTCCAAACAACTAAAGAAAAAACAAAGACCATTAGAGGAAGTGATGAATCCATGTCTGAATATACATCTGACCAGTCACAAACCTGATAAGACTCCTGGAGAAATACCCTGCCAGCATTACCAGTGCCAGTCTGTTTCTTAGATAACAAGGAAACAAACTATTCTAAACATATGCTGCTCTTGATTGCAGAACTCAGACCATTGATATTTTAAAGTCATGAAATCAGATCACCAATAGTAAACTGGATTTATATATTCAAAAGATATGAGAAAACTATGTCTATTCCACCAAAATGTGCACGTATTGTAGGTCACAGTCTGATAGCAAGCATATCAAAGCACCTGCAGAAAGTTCAAGAATCTTGTGGCTTTTAGACAATGTTCCTAACAAATTTAACTTTGAGGTTTTTTAGGTACAGAAGAAGGGAAACCTAACCATAGCATCTTACTTACACTCTCATAATATGAAATTGTTTGAAATAAATTTAAAATATTGTATTGTTTTATATATTGAGAATAGGCCTGGTTTTTTTAAAGATAAGGCACAGGCTGCTCTTGAACTCAGGGACTTAAGGATCCTCTTGCTTCAGCTCCAAAGAAGCTGCAATTATTGCAATGTGCCATCACGCCCAGCCAAAGGTAAGTGTATTTTAAAACATGTTTACTCCCTGGATCTACCACTTAAACACAATGAATATAATTTGGACACTTAACAAACATTAAAAATATAGTAATACCAAGCATGGTGGCTCAAACCAATAATCTTAGCACTGGAGAGGCTGAGGCAGGAGGATGAGTTCTTCAAGGCCAATTTAGACTATACAACCAGACCCTATCTCAAAAATTGTTTTAAAAGAATGTGTTGGCCCTTACTGGACATGGTAGTACACACCTCACAGCTCTGAAGCAGAGGCAGGAGGATTTATGTGAGTTTAAGAACAGCCTGGTCTATAAAGGGAGTTCCAGGCATACAGGGAGACCCTGTCTCAAAAAGACAAAAAAAAAAAAGAAAAGAATATATTGGCCCCTAGACAGTAAAGAGAACAAATGCAGTAAGGAAGCAGAAATTTGCATAAAAAACTTTCTTCTATTAGCTTAGTCCATTAGCAGACAGTTAGTTTCCAAGTATTAAACTTGTCAATTAGTAGAGTTTTTAACCCTGTATAGAATGGAAGCATAAAAGGTTTTCTTATTTGAGCATCAGTCATTAAGGCTTTACACTCCTTGATGGCGCATTTTAAATGTAAATTCTTTTAACCACTACCAGTTAATACTCAACTAATAGGACAGATATAGTGGTACAAGTTTGTAATCCTAGCACACAGGCAACAGAGAGGCAGGAAGGTCTCTGCAAGTTCAAGGCCAACTTGGTCTATGTAGCAAGTTCCAAACCAGCCAGGGTTATGTATAAAGACCCTGTCTCAAAACACAAATGGAAATAAAATTTTAAAGCTGTGCTTGCTTTGCCGCACATATCCTAAAATAGGAATGATACAGAGGTTAGCATGGCCCCTGAGCAAGGATACCACGTAACTTTGTGAACTATTCCATATTTTTGTGGAGTGATCAACCTGTATCGCACCTTCTCAGGCTCAGGGATCACTGTAGAAGAGGGAACAAAAAGACTGTCAGAGCCAGGTGTGGCAGATGAATACAAGGAAAATGTGTTGTCTGGACACCACAGGGTAGTGGCACATATGAACTCACAGCGCCTATGACAGCATACACAAGCCTTGTGCAAACCCAGGCCAGACAGGGGCCCAGGATAAGTGGAGAAGGTATGCAAGAAGCCTCAGTCTGAGCAAATGATGGATGCTGAGAGAGGGAGAGTCAGTTTTCCTTCTGGTGTGACAACTGGTTTGGTTGACCACACTCCAGGGGATGGACCCACACCCAGTAGCACTTGGGAGGCACAGACTGGATTCCATAGGTCTTTAACAAAAACAAAAATAGGGGCTAGAGAGATGGTTCAGAGGTTAAGAGCACTGGCTGGGATCTGGGTTTGATTCCCAGCACCCACACGGCGGCTGACAACCATCTATAACGCCAGTTCTAAAGGAATCCTACGCCTTCTTCTAACCTCAACAGTGTTGCACAACATGGATGCACTTATATACATGCAGGCAATACACTCATACACATAAAATAATAAAAATAAAAACAATAATAATAAAAAGTAAAGGATAAATAATAATGGAAGGCATGAAATCAGGGGGCCAGGTAGTGAGTGGGGAGAGGGAGGAGGTCTGAATGTGATCAAAATACATTGTATGAAATTCTAGAATCAATAAAATAGTTTCTGAAAAAGTTTAATAACTTTTTGAACTAATGAAGCTCAAAGCTAATTTAAAGCAAAACAAACAAAAGTCCATCAAGGTCCTTCTACATAAGGTATTTTTCCCAAACTTTAAATTGCCCTTATATGGAACCTTTTTAAGGTAAGAAAACTGAAAACATTCAGGAATAAGATACCAATAACACATTTTGTGTAAAACACTGATAGAATGCTGGAAGAATTTTTAGTGAGGTGTGAAGATTTAAAATATTTATTTCTAAGCCTAAACTCAATTATACAGCATTTTTTAAAAAGAGGATAGTTTATTAATAGAAAAAAATCAGGTTATTATGCTGAGCCTGTATCCAATATCAGCTTTACTTTTAACAGTGGCAAAGATACAGAGTACTTGTTTCTCCAGGGATCTGAATAATAGCTATCTTCATCTTAATTACAAACTTGCAGAAAGCACTCTGAATCAGCACTGATTTTAAGGCAATCTGATATTCAATTATTACATCCATTTTTTTTTTCTTGTGGTGTTAGGGATCAAGCCTGGGGCCTCACACATGCTAAGCAAGCACTCTCTACCACTGAGCTGCATCCCCAGTCTTATATTCATTCTTTAATCTGTCATTTATTGAATGCTTATTGTGTGCTAAATATTTATGGACTCTACATAGTTTATATTAACACTTCAAGAATCTAAACGTGGGGCTGGAGGAGATGGCTCAGCAGTAAAGAGAACCCATGTGGAGGTCAAATCGTTTGTAATTCCTGCTACAGAGAGATCCAACACACTTTTCTGGTCCCCAAGGGCACCAGCCATGCACCTGGAGCACACACATACATGTAGGCAAACATTCATACACAGAAAATAAAAATAAATCTTGTACATACATACATGCAAGCAAACATATATACATACATATAAAAATAAATCCTTTTTTTTTTCAAAAAAAAAAAAAGAAACTAAAAGTTTACAGCTGGCAAAGAAATACTCTTCAATCTACAGAAAAGGAAAATACAAGTTTCTTCAAAAAAGGGTCAGTTCTATACTAACAAAATTAGGATGAGAAGAATTACATAAAGGATATGTATAGCCTGCTTGACTAAAAGGACCAAACCAACTGATACTATTTGCTAGGACTAGGAATACAGAAAACAATTGCATTGAGTACTGTAGATCCTCACGAGTGCATAAATCCACTATAATAATACCCCAGGCACAAGACATAACCATTTCTTGCCATTTTCCCTAAAAACAGAACAAACAAAATAGCAGCTGTGAAATCAGACTACTAAAAAAATAAATAAATAAAGCTCAGCGTCTCTAAAAAGAAGGAAAAGCAATATACACACATATCTCCTCATCAGCAACAGATGCCAGACTAGTCTTTTAGGATAGGACACCGTTAGAGAAACAGGATGACAATCATGTGGCCTGAAACTAGCTCGTCAGCGATTTGTTCAACGGTGGGGGGGTGGGTCACTTTCTCTCTCTAGGGGAAGTCAGTCCCTGGGGACAGCGACCCTGTTTTGCCCTGTTTTGCCAAAGCTCGGTCCAGGCAGAATGGCCTGGTGAGCGTGCACCTCCATCCCGAGTCTTCACAGGTCCAGGCGGCCCAGCCAGAGAGCGGAAAGATTTCCAAGCCGACAGATGCACGGACTGAAAAAGGAGGTCAGGAAGCTGGGAGAATAGACTTAACCCTTTGCTCCCAGGGAAGCGTGAGGATGAAGGAAGAAGACTCCAGATCCCAAGGGTTAGGATGGAGGTGTCTATGGCGGGAAGGCCTGGGAGGGCTCCCCACACCCTCAGATTCCGCCTGACTTCTCCGTCCCGAAGACCCGCTCCGCAGCTGCACTCCACACCTTCCCGGTCGGGTGCACATCTGCCCACCTGGTTTCCTGCCACGGCTCCCGCCCACCGCACGATGACTGACAGGCCGGAGGGGACCCATGGCCCCCAGTCGGGAGAACACCCCACGCTAACTTTGAGCCGCTGCCCCGTCGCGACGCCTCGGCCCTCTCTCCTCTGCAGCTCCCCCGGCCCCCACTCCAGGCTCCTCAGGCCGCGCGTCCCGCCTCCGGCCCGCGCCCCCCGGGGCCTGCGGGGGGCACTGGAGACAAAGGCGGCGGCGCGGCTGGCAGGACCGTCCCCTCGGGGCCCGCGCCGCGCCCCCCGCCGCCGCCTCGCCTCACCGTGGCTCCCGCCGCTCCAGCCGGACGAACAATGGCAGGAGGCGGCGCCGGCGTCCGAGGCTCCGGCCCTCTCCGGCTCGCGGACTGCCGGCTGGCTGGCCGACTGACTGACTGACGGAACCCGCAGGGAGCGAGCGAGCGAGCGAGCGAACGAGCAGCCCGGCGCGCGCCCTCCCGCCTTTCCGCGGACAGACGAGGCCGCCCGGCCCGCAGCCCGCCCGCGCGCCCCTCCCCCTCGGGTCGCCACAACATTGTAGTAAATTCCTATTGGGCCGCGCGGGAGGGAAGGAGGGGGCCGGGCCCGCGGCCCGCTAGTCCATTGGCTGAAGCCAAGTTCTGGGTGTTCCCCCCCACTCCCCCTCCCCTGGGTCTTTCCCCCTCCTCTAGACCGGTAAGGAGAGGGGAGGGGAGGGGAAGGAAAAAGATTGGGGGTGGGGGGGGGAGCAAGGGGCTAAGCTGCTGTGCGCACGCGCAGGATGAACCCTGTGTGGCGCTCCAGGCAGCACGGTTCTGGAGAATGGGCAGCTAGTGCCCAGTACCGCGATGAAGTCTTTCCTCTCCTAGGAGGGCTAGATAAGAAAGCTGAGATTTGGAGGCCTCAGGCAAGGCGAAGGTCATATAGAGGCTGCTGACCAGGTTAGTCCCCATGCCTTGCGGACCAGGCTACCCCTCCATGTCCTGAAGACCAGGCTACTCTCCCCCATGTTCTGCTGACCAGACTACCCGCCCATGCCCTCCTGACCGGGCTACCTGCCTCCCCGCACCCCGTGTCCCTAGAAACCTCAAGTAGTCACTCAGCTTCTCAAGGTCTCAGTTTCCCCACCTACCATCTCTAGGCCCCCTCCCAACCAATTCAGTAAGACTTTACCTCTCCTGGCAGCTCTGCAAGGCCTGAAATGGAATCTCTAGTGCTGAGCCACCAAGATTCCACCTGTCTTCTGTAAGAAGATGTAAGAATCTTACATCTTCATGTAAGATTCTCCTAAGTCCACCTGGCATCCTTAAAATTACAGAAGCCTATTTTCCACCATCTGGGCTTAGGGTGAATTTGGAGATGCTCTAGAATTGCTCACTTAGTGTCTTTATTTCTCTCTTCAGAAGTTTCAGAGGCCACCTGACCCTTAGACTTCCTGCCAAGCTAATCTCTGAACAGGCTGCTTCCCCACAGAGTAGAAAGGAGTTTCTGTTATAAGCACAGACCCAGAAGGTAGGCCAGGGTCTGGTGTTTCATTTTAGAGATGAGGAAACCAGAGCAGAGAGGCTTGGCCCTGCCTGGATCAGAAGCCAGACAATCAGACATCAGAGCCTGCACATGCCAGCTAGTCTGTCTCCTGGCGTAAAATCAAAGCCCCTTCACAGTCTCCACTCAGCCTCTGGAATCAGGCTGCTCAGGTTCAATGCTCAGTCTCCAGACCCCCCTAATTGTTTGGCTTTCTTTGTGTCCCTGTTTCTGAACCCATAAAAGGGGTAGAATACAGGCTGGGAGTGGTGGTAAATGCCTGTAATCCTAGTACTTGGGAGGTAGAGGCAGGAGGCTCACAAATTCAAGGCCAGCTTCTACTACATAGTAAGTTTGAGGCCAACCTGGGCTTTAAGACCCTGCCTCAAAAAGGGGAAGAGGAAGAGTTCCACCTCACAGAGTTACTGTAACAAATTAAACTATGCAAAGGGCTTAGAATAATGCCTGGCACATAGTAAGATCTTATAAGTGTTAATTATATTACGACCACTTAGAGACTAGAGTATCAACTGAGAGAAGTGCATGACCGACCGATAAAACGACCTGTCTGATAAGCACTCAACTGTTGTCAGATCTGAGCTGAGCACATTATGTAATATCTGAAATGTCATGTATGAAAAAAACAACCCTGGGGACTGGAGAGATGGCTCAGCAGTTAAGAGCACTGGCTGCTCTTGCAGAGGACCTCGGATTCAGTTCCCAGCACCACATGGTGGCTAACAACCATCTCTCCTGTCTTCCACAGGCATTTTATGCACATGGTATTATGTATATGCATGCAGGAAAAACATTCATTCACATAAAATAAAAATAATAAATAAAATATTTAGTAAATAAAAATCTTGAGTGGGACTAGAAAGACGACTCAGTGGTTAAGAGCACTGACTGTTCTTCCAGAGGACTGGAGTTCAGTTTCTAGCACCCATGTTGGGCAACTGCTTATAACTCCAGCTCCAAGGAATCCGGCACCCTCTCTGGTCTCCTTGGGCACCTCTATGCACTTGGCATGCACTCCCACAGATTCACATATGTACATAAATAAAACAATAAAAATCTTTAAAAAAAAAATGTAAGGACCTCCGCCTACCTAAAACAGTCCATTCACACATCCTTGCTGTGCTTTAATTACAGCACTTTTCACATCATTTACTGCCAGACTGCCTACAATTGATTAATTAATTGATTGAATGGTTGTACCTCTCATATAAATTGTTGCAATCTAGATTCAGGAGACTGCAAACCCAAGAAGACAGAGACTTTGTCCTTCTTTGTCTCACAGAACAGTGCAGGCATATCAAATATTTATTGAACAGTGAATGGACTGTCTTCATTTTATTAATACAGAACTCAGTGAGTTCAAATGATTTTGGTCAAGGTCATTCTGTGTAGTATGGAAGGAGCACCTGTTCTTAAATACTCCAACTCTCTGTTTTGAACACCCAAGTTCAAATGTGCTTTTGATTGGGGAGTTCCGTTCCTACCCCTCTGGGCCTCAAAGGCTTCCTCTACCTATCAGGCAGGGAAATTTGGTACCACAAAGAATGATAGTGAAGATCAATCACCAGATAGGTCAACATGTTCACCAGTGCATTCCCTATGCCAGCCAATGGCACATCATATTTAAGGATGCTTGCTTGGTTAACAGAATTTGGAGCATTTAATAACCATCATCATAAAAATAAGTATAGGTCTTAGGCTAGCAGAAAAGGCTAGACCCTGGGCAGGTGTGAATCCTTCCTTGATTCAGAGTATCATGCAACTCTACACCAAAATCTGTCAGTCTAAAGTTTGGGTTTGCAGTCTCCTGAATCTAGATTGCAACAATTTATATGAGAGAGTCAATCAATCAATTAATCCATTATAGGCAGTCTGGCAGTAAATGCTGTGAAAAGTCAAAGTCATGAATTCCAGCTCTGGTTTTTCATTGTAATCTGAAGATGAAAGGGCTTTGTTAACTGTAAAGTACTATCCACACATGAGAGATTTTTGTTATTATACACCATTACCTCTTAAGCTAAGTGTCTTATCTCTGAGTGTGTCTGGGCCCATCCCATAATGAGGACTAGGAATATCAATAACACCCACTCTGAAGACAAAGAAATTATCCATAGTTCTGGGCCCATCTGCCAAACCAGACATCTAGTCTCAGCTCACCCTATAGACGCTGCCATTGGGTACCACAGCTAAAGGTCCCAAGAACCATCTCTGAGGCTAATTTCCTAAGCAGAAACACTTTTGGCCCTATGCTCACATCTGGGTGTCGGCTGTACCATGCTCCAAGGCCCAGGATGGAGTCCCTAGGGACCATCTCTAGCCCGCCTGCCAGCTGAGCCCCATTACTGCCTCCTCCCACCATTCCTTCTGCTCCTTCCTAGGGAATATACACCCTGTTAGCTGCCTGTTAGCCCCTGGAGCAGTCAAGGGCTCTAAACAGAAGAAGAAAAAAAATAGCATGAAATGGTCTTAATCCTTCCCCATTGCAAACTGAGCTCCAGCAAACACAAACACCAGCTGCATGAAAGAGGGTGAAATTAGATGGTGAAATTAGGTGATGACCAGTGGGGAGAATCAAGGAGGGCAGATGAGGCTACCAGTGACCTGGAAGAGATGAGATTGGAAGGGGTGGGGCAGTTGGAGTCTGAACTATACTGAAATCTGGGACGTGGGTGGATTAGGGACACAGCTGGCCTGAAGCCCCAGTGATAGGGCTCATGGAAAATGTTCATCTGTTGTGGCGGGCAGCAAGAGATGAAGAGGACTTTGGAAAGCTGGGCCCATCAGCAAAATGTTCTGAACAGTCACTACTGAATAAAAACCAGTCTTGATACTAAAAGTACATGATGAATAGATCAAGCCTTCCACCTTGCTCTTGTCATAAAATATATTCATTTAGACTATTGATTGATTTATTTTACTTGTTTTGCAATACTCGGGATTGAAACTAGGGTCTTGTTTATGCTAGGCAAGCACCTTGCCACTGAGATAGGGTCTCACTCTCTAAATATCCCAGGTTGGCCCCTATCTCGAGGCAATCCTCCTACCTTAGTAGCCCAAATACTGGGATTGCTTTTTTTTTTTTTTTTAATTTGGTCTTACAAGGTCTCCCTGTAGCCCCAGCTGGCCTGGAACTCACAGAGATTCACCTGCCTCTGCCTCCCAAGTGCTGGGACTAAAGGCATGTCCACCACACCCTGCTTTATTTATTATTTTTATATTATGTGTATAAGTGTGTCCCATGTATGTTTGTAAATGCACCCATGTTATGCAGTGCCCACGAAGGTCAGAAGAGGGTAATAGATCTCCTGGAACTGGAGTTATAAACAGTCATTAGCTGCTATGTAGGTTCTGGGAATCGAACCTGGGTCCTCTGCAAGAGCAACCAGTGCTCTTAACTGCTAAGACATCTCTCCACCCCCAGGATTGCTTTTTCATTTTGAGACAGGATTCTCACTAAGTTGCTGTACTGGCCTCAAATTCACTCTGCAGACTATACAGGTCTAGAACTTTCAATTCTCCTGTCTTAGCCTCCTAAGGAGCTAGAACTACAGGCCTGCACCATGAGGTCTGGCTATTTTAGACCTTTTAAACACAGGTGATAAGCCAGACAAGCTATAACGGGATGAAAATTACTATTCACATAGTGGAAAGTTTTCTTAGGCGATTATTTTTTTAATTTTATGTATATGAGTATTATGCCAGCATGCATGTAAATGCACCCCTGTTGTGCAATACCTGAGGAGGACAAAAGAGGGTGTCAGATTCCCTGGAACTGGACTTACAGATGGTTGTTAGTAGTCATGTGGGTGCTGGGATTTGAACCAGGGTCCTCTGTAAGAACAGCCAGTGCTCTTAACCACTGAGCCATCTCTCTAGCCCTAGAGGATTATTTTTATTAGGAGTACTTGAATTATTCATAAAAGTTTTAGAAAATATAGTTAAGTAAGAACATAGTTAAATAAAAATATAAATCACCATAAAGTCACCAATCAGAAATAACTACTATCAAGGTTCTGGTAGGACATCCTCCCTTTGAGTACCTTTGTGCGCACACACACATATACACAAAATTTTTACTTACATATATTAAATGAAATAACAGGAAAATGCTGGTTTTCTAAGTCAAGAGCAATTTCATATGCTTCAACCTAATGTGTTTTTTATTTTTTACTTGTTATTTTATGCGTTTGTGTGTTTGCTTACGTGTAAGTGTACCCATACATGCAATGCTTACAGAGCTAGAGGTGACTGATGGATACCCTGGAAATGGAGTTACCAAGAGTTAGCTACCATTGGGTTGCAACCCACAGTTTAAGAAGCTGTGTTAAAAGGGGGGAGGGGTGACAAGATGGCTCAGCAGGTAAAGGCACTTGTTGTTAAGACTGACAACCTGAGTTCAACCCCTGGGACCCACATGGTAGAAAGAAAAATAAACTTCCACAAAATGTCCTCTGACTTCCACAAGTGCACCATGGCAAGCATACACCCACACACATAAAAATACATACACCTGCTAAATAAATAAATATAATTTTTGAAAGTCATGCTCTACATTCACCTAATGATAAATGTCATTAGGCCTTTGGAGACCATCAAGTCCAAGCTACTAACTTTTTTTTTAATGTGTACGAGTGTATTGCCTCGTGTAAGTGCACCCATGTCGTACAATGCCTGAGGAGGTCAGAAGAGGTCACTGGATCCCCTGGAACTGGAGCTACAGATGGTTGTTAGCCACCATGTGGGTGCTGGGAACTAAACCCAGGTCCTCTGTGAGAGCAGCCAGTACTCTGAACTGATGAGCCATCTCTCCAGCCCACCAAGCTGCTAATTTTTATTCACACTGAGAAAGCGATTCAAGGGCTGGAAGGCACTTGCCCAAAGTCACAGGGCATGGCAGAACCCATATCTTCCAAACCTGACTACAAGATTCTGTTCATAGCTCTTTTTTTCATCAAGTCCAGTTATATTTACTCTACAAAGGTAGAGGCCATGTTAAACTGTACACCCAGCCTATGGTGGCCTATGTCTATAATTTTGCCACAGGGGAAACTGAGACAGGAAGCTAATGAGTTTGAAGCCAGCTGAGCTACAGAGTGAGAACTTTCTCAAAGCGTACATGCATAAATAAATAAACCTTCTGCAACAAGAGATGGTTCAATATTTAGAGAACACTTTCTGCTCTTGCAGAAGACCTGGGTTCAGTTGTTAGCATCCATATGGATGCTAACAACTGTCTGTAACTCCAGTTCCAGGCGATCTGATACCCTCTTCTGGGTTTTGTGGGCACTGCACACATGGTGTACTTATATGTGGGCAAAGCACTCATATACATAAAATAAAAATATTTTGGAATGGAGAGATGGCTCAGCGGTTAGGAGCACATAATGGCTAGGCATAGCAGTTGGTACATGCACACTTTAGTCCCAGCACTGGAGAGGCAGGGGCAGGTAGATCTGAACCCAGAGCTTTGAGTATGCCTGAAAATACTCAAATGCTTTACCACTAAGTAAACACTAAGTGACACTCCCAGCTCCAGTTTTTACTTTGTTTGTTTGTTTGTTTGTTTGTTTGTTTGTTTGAGACAGGATCTCATTATGTAGCTCTGGATGACCTGGACTTACTTTGTAGACCAGGCTGGCCTCAAACTCATAGAAATTCATCTGCCTCTGTCTCTCAAGTGCTGGGATTAAAGGCTACCAAGTTTAGTCAGGGGTTTGCTACTTTTAATAGTAAATTATCTCTAGTTTGTTTGTTTGTTTGTTTGTTTTGGTCTTTTTGAGACAGCATCTCCCTGTAGCCCCAGCTGGCCTGGAACTTGCTATATAGATCCTTGAACTCACACATACCCACCTGCCCTTTGCCTCCCAAATGCTGGGATTAAAGGCATGTGCCACTATGCCTGGCTTATTGCTAGGGTTTTTTGAAAAGACTTTTAAACATTTATTTATTGTATGTGCATACCATGGTGTGCATGTGGAAATCAGAGGATACTTTGTGGGAGTTGGTTCTTTCCTTCCACCGTATGGGTTTGGGGGATTGAACTCAGGACGTCATGCTTGGTGGCAAGCATCTTTACCTGCTGAGCTACCTCACTGGCCTTACCTCTAAGGTTTTTTTTCCAGCTCAAATAGTCCTCGACTTTGTGGCTGTACAATTCAGCTTGGTCTCCATCTCTAGAGAATGAATGTAGACAGACTTGGGGAAAAAAGCAGTGAACAGAATTCTGTAGCGAGCACTGGAAGAACTGTGTTTAAGTTTGCGCTCTGCCACCACCATGCTGTGGTTGCTACTGCTGCGGAAGTGACTCACCCAGAGTCATACAGGAAATTTATGGCAGATTGAAGGTTGCAGCTTACTCACAGGCTCTCTTATTCTTTCTTCCCTGCTAACACACACCCTGCCACAACCTGGGGAGACCTGGAAATTGAGGTTTGCTCTGGGCAGCTCTTGAACTGTCCTGCTTCAGTAGCTATGGAGGCTCCTGGGGCAGGTCAAACAGCCTCTTCTGGATAGGGTGGGGGGATACAATGCCTCTGGCTTCTAAGGGTACCTGCACTCACATGCACATACCACACACAGACACACGTATATACACATCATTAAAAATAAAAATAAAACCTTGCTGCTGGGTGTGGTGGTGCAGGCCTTTAATCCCAGTACTTGGGAAGCAGAGGCAGACAGATCTCTGTGGGTTTGAGGCTAATCTGGCCTACACAACAAGTTCCAGGCCAGTCAGCTTGTCTCAAAAAAAAAAAAAGAAAATTAAATACATAAACAACAATAAATAAATAAACAAAATCTTTAAAAATAAATAAATCAGGGCTGGAGAGATGGCTTGGAGTTCAGAGCATTGGCTGCTCTTGCAGAGGACCCAGATTTGATTCCCAATACCTACATGGCAGTTAATAACCATCTATAACTCTAGTTCCAGGGGATCTGACTCCCCCTTTTAACCTCCGAGGGCATTGCAAGACATGGGTGCACTTACACACATTCAGGCAATATACTCATACACATAAAATACTTTTTAAAAATAAAAATAAATAAATATTTTTAAATTCTGCAACCTCCCCACCAGAGCTGTAGTTACAGGTGGTTGTGAACTACCTCATGTGTTTGCTCGGAATTGAACTCTGGTCCTCTGGAAAAGCAGTATTTGCTCTTTTTTCTATTAGGGTAGAGTCTTTCTGTTGTCCCAACTGGCCTGGAACTCATTATGTAGACCAGGCTGTCCTTGATCTACCCGAGCACCAAAACAAACATAGACTAGGTGGCTAAAACAACTGTAATTAATTTTCTCACATTTCCAGAAGCTAGAAGTTCAAGATCAGGATGCCAGCATGGTCAAGTTCTCGTGAGGTTCTTCCTAGCTTGCAGACAAGCCCCTTTCTCACTGTGTCCTCCCATGGCAGGGTGAACTTTTTTTTTTTCCTATAAGGGAACTAACCTTCCTATAAGGGCCCACCTTCATGGTCTCCAACTCTCACCACCTCCCAAAGACTCCATGTGCAAGAACATCACAGAAGAATTTTGTGGAAACACAAACATTCAGTCCGTAACACATCCTCTGAGTTTCTATTCCCTCACCAGTCACCTAACCCCAACCCTAACCCTAACCCTAACCCTCACCAGTCAGATGGGTGATGAGAAGGGTCAAACGGTAATGGAAGTCTCAGAAAAGAATTCTGCAATTACAAAGTACAACACCTGCACTACTAAGTCAGATTTTTTGCTTTTTTGATACGGGATCTGATCTCAAACTGATCTTCCTGCCTCAGCTTCTTAGTGCTAGGATTACAGGTCTGTCCCATCATACCTTGCCCTGAGAAGGACTGTTTTTTTAAGATTTTATTTCTTTTTATTTTATGTATATGAGTGTTTTGTCTGCATGTATGTAAATATACCACATGCATGTCTGGTGCCCATGGAAGCCAGAAGAGGCATCAGATCCCCTGGAACTAGAGTTAAGGACAGGTGTTAGCCACCATACATGTCCTCTGGTAGAGCAGTAAGTGCTCTTAATCACTGAGCCATCTCTCCAGCCCCAGGATGTATTGTTTCTTTATGTATATGTGTATGTGCCTACATGAGTTTATGTGTACCACATGTGTGCAGATGTTGTGGAGACCAGAAGAGGCATCAGATCCACTGGAAATGGAGTTGTGAGCCACCTGATGTAGATTCTAGAAACTGAACCTGGGTCCTCTGTGAGAGCAGTAAACACTCTTAATTGCTGAGTCATCTCTCCAGTCCCAGGGCTTTTCATTGAAATCTGTTATTGATGATGCAAAAAGAATTCTCTTGTCAAGATGGCTTCATGGTTAAGAGCACTGGCTATTCTTGCAGAAGATCCAGATTGGAAATCCCACATAATGGCTAACAATCATCCTTAACTCCAGTTCCAGGGGATCCTATGTCCTCTTCTGTCTTCCATGGGTATCGCACGACATAGGTGCACTTACACATGCAGACATAACACTCAATAAACACACAAAATAAAAATAAAAAATAATTTTAAAAAGTTTTTTTTAAAGAATTCTCTAGTCAAGGCAAAAGCCCCCCTGAGGTGAGCACACTCAGCGAGCCTCTCTTCTGTACAGGTCTCATGACGCCAGCAAGAGCAAGATGAGCCTCTGTACTATAGTAACAATCACAGCATCATCTCATATGTGTGTGACAGCAGAAAAACGTAAAAGATCATGGGCTTCTGAGGCATGGGTTCAAACCAAGACTTGGCCGCTGATAAGCTGTGTGAGTTCAAGCAAGTCACCTCCCCACCCTTCCTTATCTGTAAAGTGGGGATAGCATGTGCCAACCTCAGTGCCAACTGTATTATATGCAATATGTCACTACACTTCAACAATATCCTCTGAGGAAAGCAGGACTAATTCCCATCTTACAGGTGAAGTATTACCTCAGAAAAGTGAGAAAGTTGTCTGTAATCCCTCAGCTAGTAAGTGTCAGAGTTCATATTCAGAACCACACTAGCCTGGCCCAGTGCCCGTCATTTCTATGATGGGCTCTGTAATAATGCTAGCAACGATGTATATATGCCTAAGTTCTCTGTTCACATTCTCTTAGTAAGCCTCACAACAACCCTATAAAGAGGGAATAAATATCTTAACCACATTTTCTAGCTTTAAGAACTGAAATCAGAAAGGAAATGTACCCAGTGCCACACAGCCAGGAAGGAATATAATTGAGTATCTGACTTTAGAATCCAATCCCTTGCCCTCTACACTATCCTGTGTCTCCTCCCCAGTGTAGCCAAGCAGGAACCTTATCTCTGTTTGACAGATGAGAATGCAAAGGCCCAGCAAGAGGTACTGATGTGCAAGTCAACAGCTAAGAAGTGGCTTAACCTAGGCTCCTCGTGTTTTCTATGATGCTGGGGATTGAACCCAGGGCCTCAGGTATACTAGGCAAGGGCTCTGCTACTGAGCTACATTCCCAGCCCCAGCCTCATAGTCTTAAAACCCAGTGTTATTTTTTCTACCCATAATTACTGAGTCCTGAGCATCTGAAATGTACCTGTCTTCTGAACATTTGGAAGCCCCTGAGGATGTGGGAGCCCCCACAACACCAGGCCAGGCCTAGAAAGCAGAAGTGTAGGCGAAAAACTCTACGGGATACTGTCCAGGAGACAGCAGCTGGGCTGGTAACCCAGGAGCCCCTCACTTTGAGCACCCCCATCTTTGTCTCTCTAGACTATGGGCTCATAGCTGGGAGCTCGGCACCACTGACTAGTGCAGCTCTCTGCTGTGATTTCTGCTGAAAAACAAAAAGCTCCATAACGTGGGCCTAAGTACTAATTACCAATAATAACATAATAACCATTGTGGACCCAACAGCCAAACAGCCCCAACTAGAAATTCTGCATAGCTCAGGATCGGGAACAAAAGACTTGGGCACTCCGACTGAAACTGATGCCCTGGCAGAAAATATTACAAGCAAAAGGGCCTCAGAGCTGACCTGGCCAAAGTATTACCTGGCAAGTGGACGGGGTGATAACCAATCACTTTCTCCTTACAGTTCATGAACACTCTTGTGTGGTTATTTATTAAGAATCTACTATGAGCCCAGCCCAGCGCTAAACCCAAACAAGAGGGGTCTTCATGGATTCATTAGTTCACTCCAAAGACACTTATTAAGCACCTACTATGTGCCATACATGCGGTTTTAGGAACAAAGTATGAAACACTGAATGGACAAAAATCACCACCTCACCACCAAACTTATATTGTAATGACGTAAAACAGACAAATAATAAAAGATAATAGGTCAGAGAGGTGAGTGCTATAGAGGAAAATGGGCAAGGAGGGGGTTCCAAGAAACAAGTGTTTCAATTTTAACATTTGTTGTTGTTTTTATTTTTTATTTTTATTTGTGCAAGTGTTTTGACTACTGGTGTGTTTACTGGTAGGAATATAGTGCCCTCAAAGGCTGGAAGAGGGAAACAGAGCCACCGTGCGGGTACTGGGAACCAAACCAGGTCCTCTGCAAGAGCAACCAGTGCTCTTAACCACTGAGCTATCTCTCTAGCCCCAGTGTTTCAATTTTAAATAGGATAGCCTGAAAAAGCCTTACTAAGGAGATACTGAAACAAAAAATTTAAGGGGAAATAAGCCAAAAAGGCATTTGTAGAAAGTAGTGTGATAGGCTAAGGACCAGCAAGTACATAGGCCCTGGGGTAGAACGATGCCTGAGAGCCTGTGCCTAGTCGTTAACAGAGCTGGGAAAGAAGGCAGACACAGACTAATCACCTACTGTGTGCTTAGACTCCCTTAAGCCAAAACAAATATACAGGTAACATTTCCACAGCTACACTGCAATAGGTCACCTGACTACAGCTTTCTGCTGCCTGACTTCTCCTCCTCTCTCTGCCCTGTCTCTGGAAACCCTAATATGAATCAGGTAAATAAGTGAACAAATGTTGCCGAGGGGACATGGCCTGAACTTAATGAACTGTTTTTGTTTGTTTGATTTTTTGACTGGTCCTTTCTTCTGGCCTCTACTGATCATAGAATAGCCACAATAATCATTTCAATGTGTCCGCTCCAGATTAAGTTCGTCACGTGGACTACAGAATGCAGTCCTTAATGCATCCTATGAAGAGGTACAAATATTTTCCCTCCTTGATAAGTGAGGACATCAAGTCTCACTGAGGTCAAGCAATAGTTGAAGGCCTATTCTTGTGAGTCGTCAAGCCGGGATTTAAACAGTCTAGGCTAGCCTTAAACTTACTATGTAGCTGAGCATGACTTTGAACTTTTGATCCTGCTGTCTCTACCTCCTGAGCGCTGAGCTTACAGGTTTGTGCCACCACACTCTAGGAGGGTTAATGTGATGTTAGAGATGCTGCAGATCCAACCCAGGGCCTCGGGTGTGCTAGGCAAGTCCTCTACCAACTGAGCTACATTCCTAACCCCCAGTACCCTACTTTTAAACCTGTTGTGTAGCAGGAACCTGTAATATCAGTCCATCCCCTCCTTTTTTCGGTTATTGGGTTTTATTTTGTTTTGTTTATAGGGAGTCTCCCTGTAGCTCCAGCTGGCCTAGAACTCACTCTATAGATCAGGCTAGCATTGATCTTACAGGGATCCATCTGCCTCTTCCTTCCTAGTACTGGGATTAAAAGTATTAAAGGTTTGTGCTACCAAGCCCAGCTCATTCTCTACTTTTATAAATCAAAACATGGGGAAGCTGGTGGTTCTCCTAAGATCTAACAGTGGGAGTGCGGGAGGACACTGAGCTACTTCTGTCCTGCTACATTTTAGGGCCACAGCTTACTTTTCTCTTTTAAGCCTATTTTCTGGCCTCCAGAGAAGTCTTTGCATCATCCTAGCTCCTAGAGGGCAGTTCTAAGGAACTCACAATCCATCTCTGTCCCCTGAAGCTGCGCAGGGCAGGACCGTGTCTAGTAGCTGCCTTTCCAAGGAGTTGATGTCTAGGAGTATCCAATCAGGGAAGGCTGTGAAAGGGAAACTGTCTTGGGTGAGGCTATGGTATTCCAGCCAACTGAGAGAGGGAAAAGACGCTGAGCCTCTGGCTTTAAAACTGGTTCGTCAGGTTTCATTTATTCAATAAGAAACCATATCAGCTAGGCATGGTGATAAACGCCTGTAATCCCAGCACTTAGGAGTTTGAGGCAGGAGGATTGCTTCAAGTTCAAGGCTAGCCTGGGCTATGTAGCAAGTGCCAAACCAGCCAGAAATATATAACAAGATCCTGTCTCAAAATTCAAGAAGAGGGGTTGGAGAGATGGCTCAGGCTTAAAGAGTGCTTGCTGCACAACCATGAGGATCTGAGTTCAGATCCCAGCACCCACCTAACAAGCTGGGTGTGGTTTCATGGGCCCCTGTAACTCCAGTTCTGTATGAGCAGACAGGAGGGCAGATAGGAGGATCACTGGAGAGTGCTGGTTGCCAGCCTTTCTGAACAATGGGAGCCTCAGGTTCAGGGAGAGACCTTGCTTCAAAGGAATAAGATGGAAATGGATAAAGGAAAACATCTAATACATTCTTCTGGCCTTTGAGCATGTACACAGGCACAAGCAGACATATTCTCTCTCTCTCTCTCTCTCTCAACACACACACACACACACACACAAACACACACACACACACAAAGAAACCATGCTAAGTTTCAGGTGTCTGGACAGGGAAGGGAGAGGGCAGAAGTCTAAGAGGCAGGAGGAATTTATAATCCCAGCACTCAGGAGGCTGAGGCAGAAGGACTTCTGTGAGTTTAAGGGAAACTTGAGTTGCACAGTCAGACCCTGTCTCAAACAAAAAGCGAACAAAAAGGCAGCATTTACAGTAGCGATGACAGCAGCCACCTACCCTTGAGGAGTCACTAAGGGCTTTGTCTTCCTTATCGCCAATCCTCACAGCAAGATCAGCCTCATTCCACAGCAGAGGAAACTGCAGCTCAGAGAGGTAAAGTGATAGTCATGGTCCCAGCATGCACCCACTCAGGGGACAGTAGAGAGTCCAGACAGCCAGATCCCCACTGGGGACACTGAGCTAAAGTTCCCATTTCTGCACAGAAAGGAATCAGGAAACTCAGGAATCCAGCTCTGTGCTGGCCATGACCTCCAGAGACACAGAGCTTCTCTCCGGCACCAGAAAAAAGGAGCCTGGTCATCAACTTCCGGAGGGGAAGTAAAGCTACAAATTTTCCAAGCGTTTGTCCCTGTTTCCAGATGACTGCTGGCTTTGTACTCCAACCAGGGAGGTCCTATAGGATAGGGATGGAGGGTCCCTAGGCCTCAGGACTAAGAGTCCTTGGGCCTGAGGCCAAGGGGGTCAAGGGGCAGAGAGGAGACAGCTCCACAGAGCAGGACCCCTCTGGAGAACCTGAGCTTGTTTCTTAATCTTTTCCTTCCTTTGTGGCCAGAGCTGGCTGCCAGGAGAGGCAAGGGAAGCCGTGGGTGGGGACGGGGAGGTGGAAAAGTCAGATGATGACTTCATTAGTGCTCCTGTTTGCAGGTGCACATGCATGTAGACACTGGGCCAGTTTCATGAGAACATCTCACTGAGGCCTCTACCCTGGCCTCTGAAGAAAGCCAGCTTGTCCCCATTTCCCTGAGGTAGAAACTAAGGTACAGAGAGGGAAAGTCAGTACCTGAAGGCCACACGGCTTGTCAGTGGCACAGCTGGCAGAGAACCTAGCAGGCTGTTAACCTCTAAAAGAGAGCCACAGGGTCTGCCCGGGGTCTGCGTACAAAGTGGGGAAGGCACAGAAATGAGCGAAGAACAAACAAGGTGTAAAGAGCTGAAGTCATCTCAGGAAGACCAGGCCGCCGTGGAGGTTCAGGAAGAAGGGACCCAAATCCCGCATAGTGTGGCCCCACTTCCCTGTCTGGCCTCACCCGATCAGTCTCCCGTTGCTGCCCCTCCATGTCTGCCCCTGCCATGGCAGGGTGTCTATCCACCCTGTGCACATTATGTAGGCTCAAACCTTTATACATACTGTTCCCTGAACCTAAAAGGTTGTTCCCTCTACCACCCACGTAGAGAGCTCATATGGTCCAGCTCTCCGCTCTGTTTTCCTCTGATGTCTGGAAAGAAGTGACCACAGCTCTGGGCTCACTATGTACTTGAAGGTCAGGAACTTGTGGGCGTAGTCTGTGCCTCTAGGACTAGCCATGTCTACGCTCCATAAAAATTTATTGTCTCTAATTGCCTTTTATCACTGAATTTCTGAGGCAGGCAAAACAGGTTTTTGTATCCTCACAATCACAGAAAAAGACAGTTAGAGAGAGTGGGTAACTCTGGCAGGCCTAGAGGCTAGGTTTTCCGTGTACCACACAGCTCTTACCGGGCCCCAACCCTGAAGAAATCTTCATCGGACCTTCCTCCCCAACACAGCTCTGGCTCCTCTGCCCAGCTTCATTTCTCAGCAAGTCCAGTGTCAGCCAGACCCCACTGGGTCCAGTCATCCCAGACTCCAAATCCTCACTGTCTCCTCTCTCTTCTCTTGCCTGTCCATTGCAATCCAGCATTATGTCTTCCTGGTCCCACCTCTTACACAAGACTTCATCTCCCCCACCTCTGCATGGCCCAGCCCCAGGCCCAATAGCTCAGCATTCCCCCCAGAATAGTTGGCCCTGGCCCTGCCCTTCCTGTTTAATATCTAATGGCTCCCCAGTGCCCTGGGATCAAGGTTTCATAACTCTCTTGAGCCTGTCTTTCCAGGGGCATTGGTGGTCCTGGCTCTGCATCTTCCTCCCACTAGGATGGCCTTCCTCCTGGTCTCTATCCAGGAAGACCTATTCACACTTCAGCATATCAGTCAAAGATAGAGTTGGTGATTTCTGAGTCCTTCTACTCTTATTCTAGACTCAGCTGTCCTGGGACAGGGGAAAGGGCCTACAGATTCAGTTCTGGCTCCATGCCAAGACAGCGTAGGCACCAGAAAAAGCAGGGGGTTTAGAAACAGAGACACATACTTACTTCCATGATACCACCTCCCTCCCTTTACCCTACAGGTACCTTTTGGAACTTATCAGACCAGGTTGCTATCCAATGTGCCCCCAGCAGTCCCCTCTCAGACCTGATTTCTACTGTCCCAAGAGGGATCTCTTTATACTCCCAGAATGATGCCCATAAGTATAACTACAGTAATAACAACAATTACTACCATTTATTGGGTGCTCACTGCATGCCTCATTATTTAACCTGCACAAGAATCCAACAGGGAAGGAGGAGCTTTTATTATCTTTGTTTTACAAATAAGGAAACTGAGGCTACAAGAAGCTATCTTGCCTAAGGTCACTCAACTTGTCAGCGACCAATGCTGGGTTCACAGCCAGGTCTCTCTGACCAGCGGCCACTCTGCTGCCCACCTGTCTCTGGTTTTCTATTCTCCCTTCTTCACAACTCTTGAGTACTAAGGCCTGGATGGAGGAGCAGTGTGCATGCATGTGAAGGTCCGTGTGCCTGTGTTTACTCATCCAGCAAACACTCAGGTAGCTGCCACCAGCCCTGAGCTGGGCATTAAAGGTGGATGGAGAGAACACTGATGTAGACCTGCTTCTTTAGGGGAGATAAAGGAGTTTTACACTAGGAAGTTGGGTCTTGGAATTAGACTTGGAGCTGAACTCAAGCTCCCTTGCTAAATAAATGGGTGGGTCTGGATAACTCCACTTCCCAGTGCCAGGTTTTTCATCCATAAAATGGAGATGATAATACCTAGCTCAGGTCACTGGGAAGAAAACATGAGATAATATAAGATGGAGAGAGTCAGCAAGATGGCTCAGGGGTAAAGGCACTTGCCATGCAAGCCTGATGACCTGAGTTCCATCCCCAGAACCCACAGTGGAAGGAGGCACCTGACTCCCAAGAGTTGTCCTCTGTTCCATACATGTGCTCTGGCGAATGCATACACACACACGCCCACAGTAATAATAACAAAATACATTTCAAAATTAAAAAACACATTTTAAAAAATGAATTAAATTAAAAATTAAGAGATAAGGGGGCTGGAGAGATGGCGCATTGATTAAGAGCACTGACTGCTTTTGCAGAGGATTCAGATTCCATTCCCAGCTAACAACTGTCCATAACTCCAGTTCCGGGGATGTGACACCCTCTTCTGACTTCTGTGGGCATTGCACAGCACAGGTATACCAACCTACATGCAAGCAATACACTTGTACACACAAAATAAAAATAACAAATAAAATATTTTTAAAATTAAGAGATAAAACAGCAGAGTCATCAGCCCAGCATATGGGCTACTGTGATGCCGGTAGTATTCAATGACTCAGGCTTCTTAGGAAAGGCCTGGCTGAGGACCCCAACTCTCCAGGGTCCTTCTAGGAGCTGAAAAATCATGTGCTCAACAGTGCTAATCTATTTGTTCCAGTTAAACAATTCTCCAAGGGAAGGGCCCTTTATTAACCCTATTTCACAAGTCATGCAATCAAGGCAGAGAAGGGTGACTGAACCAAGTCACAGCATGAGAGTGATTCAGTAAGAACCACACCCTCACCAGGCAGAGATGCAGCCTGTTGGGACATTCAGGGGCTCCTGATCCCTGGATTCTAGTCCCCCTGGATAGGAAGTTAAAGTTAGGAGTAAAGAACTAAAAGGATGAACCTTCCCTAAACCTCCAGAAGGAGCCCAGGGCTAGAAGAAGCCAACAATTACTTCTTCTAATAGCTCCTTCCCATTTCCACTTGGGGTGTGGGTGTGGGTGTGGGTGTGGGTGTGGGTGTATGTGTGTGACAAGTGAGGTCTCCAAAACCTAGAGAAGTTCACCATTTGCCCAAGACCATACCATGAGGAAAATGGCAATGCTGGGAATGTAGAGTCCCTCCTCAGCCTGCCCATCTTCAGCCCAGGACTCTAGGACTCCCCAGCTGCCTCTGTCATCATATGAAAGCTAAAGGTTCTGTCACATCCTCCCAGGAGGACCAGTTGCCTAGCTCCTCTCTTTGCCCCACTCAGTTCTAAGGACCTAGAATCTCTTTCACAGCCTCTAAGAAGCTGTCAATCTAGTGACTAGATAAGGGTCCTACATTTCCCAAGTCATTATGTTAATGGACACTTTATATCCATTGGCCATTTAGTCCAGCATAAAGCCCATGCCTTGATGTCTTGTAGATCCTCAACAAATGTCTTCATTAATTCAGAAATGTTCACTGAGCACCTACAACATGAATTCTGTCCTTGGTACTAGAGACAGGTGAACAGTAGAACAGATGAACAAAAATCCCTGCCCTCAGGGGGCTCTGCATAGAGGAGCAACCATGTCTGGAAGTTATCCATATTCCCATCACAGATGTGAAACTGTGATGGAATAAGAATTCCATTCCAACACTGCCTGTCGCAAAGACCTTTGGATCACATCACCCCAAAATCACTACCCATTGAGTCAAGTATCAAGAAAGAATTGGCTCAGTTAGAACCTAACTTCAGAGAATGTCCTCTTTCAGCACCTCTGCCCTGACTACTGGGCCTCTCCTTACACCTCCTAGTGGCCTCAAAGCCATAGTCATGAATCAGAATGACAGTCAGTTAAGTCAAATCAGTACTTACGCAGAAGCAGCCATGTGATCACGCAGCCAGCCAGGGAGAGGCCATGGAGCAATCGCCGCAGTAGCACATGGAAGGAAAGGACAGAAGTGAGACAAAGCACAACGAACAGACTTCGGGAACCCTGTTCAGCTGTGGCCTGGGCCAGGAGGGAACCTGCTCCCCCTGTGCCTTTACCTGTGGATCTCCGCTGACCAGATACCATCAGGTCATCTGACAGTCCACCCGGAGCTCATCAACCCTCCCAAGGTTCAGCAGTGTCCCCATGGACATTCACGAGAGTACCTAATGAGCGTCAGGTACTGGGGATTCGGTCTGAAGTCAGACAGGGTCCCTGCCCTTAGGAGCCTACAGCGCAGTAGGGAAGCAATCCTGTAAATAATTACTAAATTACTACTGTGATGAGCACATCAAGGAGGAGACCTTAAGCACCCAGGGTCAAATCCTGTCTCCATCATTCATTTACAAGTCTGTCATTTGCGCCACTGGGGCTATTTCCCAACTTCTCCAGGCTTCCCTTACTTACCTTGAGGTAGTATTCAGATCCACAGGGCTAGTGTCAGGATTATATCAGCTCACACACGTAAAACATTTTGAACAATGCTTGGCATGCAGTAAGCTGTTTGTAACGTGTAGCTACTATAATTACAAGGGGCTGTAGGCAGGGGTTTTGGAGGGACCTAGCATGGCTCAGGCTACCATCTTCCCCATAGGAATGCTACCGTTGGGACTAAATGAAATAATAAAAGGTGAAGTCTGAGCAAACTGCCTGGTGATGATCCTAGGGTGCTCTCCGGCACATGTCTACTGTGAGGTATCTCAACAGGCACTATCGGAAGTGACCCCACAAATGCAGCTTTGGGCTGAAAAATGACCAGTGACCAATAGTCTCCTGATTCCACAAAAGCGTCATTGTTTTTCTCACCTTTACAGTAACCCAGAACATAAAGGTGAAACTGTTACTGTTCCCATTTTACAGACAAGGGCAACGAGGTGAAGGAACTCCTCTCTGTGTACATCATTTTGTATCTCCAAGCCTAGTGGGAGTGGTCAAAGCTCACATCTGCCTGGATTTTGTTCTCTAGATTTTGCATTCACTTTTCCCCTTAGTCTCTATGGTTTAGCTGCACAGCCCAGATGAGCCTTTGAGCCCCTTCTGAAATTGCTATTGTCAAACAGCCAGCTTAGGATCTAAGCTGTCCCTGAAATTAAACTCTTCCTCTCCAGGCTGTCAATGGTATCATAACTCTAGCTCTGCCTCTTTCCCCTATGGCTGACCTCGGCCACTAACCCATGGGTCAAGAAGTGTCTGCATTTATTCAAATCCACATTTTACAGATAAGGAAACTGAGGCCCAAAGTGGACCCTATATCCAAGATTGCCTTTCAGTACCCAGCTTTTGTACCTGGACAGTACTTGTCTCCAGGAGACATTAAATAATTCCACAGGTTAGGGCTGAGCAATGTAAACACCTCATTATCTTGAGATACTCTGGAGTGAAGGCTCCCAGTCTTAGTCAAGCGTGGGAGTTGAATCTAAGTTCAAATCCCAGGTCAGCCACTTCCTAGCTATGTGACTTTGATCAAGTCAATTGACCCCCATGATCCTGAGAAACAAGGATGATACTTCATAATACTTCATGGGGTTCTAAGGATGAAATAAGTTAATATAACAAGCCCAGAATAGCAAGTGTTTAAGAGGCAGTAGCCCTAATTAGGGTTAGAGAGCAAAGCCAAGAACACACTTAACCTTGATCTTTCCTCATACCATCCTCTCACAAGGTGTTAGGTTAAGTTCTAAACCAGGTCCTGAGGTATGACAGTTTTATTGACAAAGCAAATAGTAATGGGTGCTAGAAGATCCATAGAGACTCCAGGCTCATCTCGCCCTTCCCATTGTATAGAAAGGGAAACTGAGGACCAGAAAGAAAAATGGGGCTGGAGAGATGGTTCAGTGGTTCAGAGCAGGTACTGCTCCTGCAAAGAACCTGAGTTTGGTTCCCAGCACCCACATCAGGCAGCTTACAACCACCTGTAACTCAATGCCTCTGGCCTCTGCAGGCCTTTGCACTCAGGTGCATATAACCCCATATAGACACACACATATACACATAATTAAAAAACAATAAAAATAAATCTTTTTTTAAGTGCTAGGCCCACTGTTTTTTTGAAGGGACAGAATCCTGCCTGGTGGTAAACATCAAAATCTTTGACCCTGGGGTAATTCTGAACACACACACACACACACACACACACACACACACACACACACTCACACACACACGCATACACACAGCAGAGGGGACTGTTATACAGGCCCACTCTGCAAATCTAACAGATCTCAGCCGCCACAGCCTTGGTGATAAACTCTTTGTGAGCATCCTCTTGAGTTCTGTTGCTGGAAAAACTGTGTGTGGCACACAGTAGGAGGCTTAGGGAATGACCAGATAAGGTTTTCTGGCTTCACCCTGAGGAGGGTCCTCTCTAGGACTCTCTCCTTTCATCTCCCCTCCTGGTCACCCCCAAGCCCCCTCCCACTCCTACCTTCACCTCTGTTTCACCCTGCTGCCCCATCCTATTAGCTCAGCCTGGCTCCAGTTCCCAGAGCTCTGGGCTGCACAGTGTCAGCATCGTCCCAGTCGGCCTGGGATGTTCCTGATCAACCCAGCCAGCCAGGCTCCTGGCCAGGGTCCACTCTGCAGAGGCGGTGCTGGCTCTGCCCTGCCAGGGCCCCACCCCGACTGCCCTGCAGGGTGGGGCAACGTGGGAGTCCTGGGAGCTTCTATTGACATCCGGGACCTAGAGACAGAGGCCAGCCTGGTCTACACAGTGCAGGGAGAGGTCCATCAGGAGACAGAGGGGTGTGTGGCTTCTTCTCTCAGTGAGTGCCACCCACACATCCAGTCACTCCACCCAAGCCCCATGTTGTCGGGACCTAGCAGACTCTGGCTGATTCTTCTGTATACACAGGGGAAACCTCAGGGTTTCCCCACTCCATTTCCTTCTTAAAGCACCCCCACTGGCCTGCTCTCACACCAGCTATCAAGCTGGCCTCATTCACTTAGTGCCTCATTTGATTCTGCTAATGTCTGTAAGGTCCACATTACCGACTAGGGAGGCTTGAGAGAGGTGAAGTGACTCATGCAAGGTCACACACAGCAAGAATGCGTAGCAGGACCAGGATTCAAACTTAGTTCTGCTGCATGCAAAACCTATGGGATACTGATGTCTGCCTCCTTCTCTGTCCCCTGGTTTCTGGTTCCCTTCCCAGACCTTAGATTTCCTGCTGCAGTCTCCTCTCCCCCGTTCCTATAGTTAACAATTCCCACCTCACAACTGCTATAACACCTTATTCGTGTGCCCCCAACAGTAGTAGGTCCCACAGGCTGCTACAGAAGTTATTTTTGAGGTGTCTGTCTCTGACTCAGGAGGGCCTTGGTAGCAGGGAGGGACCCCAGTAGGTGTTCCTTAGACCTAACATCTGTCACTTCTATCTCTCCACCAACTCCACCCCCGTGCGAAAGTGTTCCCGGCCTCCCCTACCAACTCCAGCCTCCTGCCAACACCAACATCCCTGCAGGTGAAAGGGAGGCGGTGGTCCTCCTCAGGAGCTTACTGAAGTGGGGGAGGAAGGACCGGTACCAGTGCTCTGGCCCCTCCCTCTCATCATCAGTAGCAGAGAACAGGACCCAGATATGGCATAATGCAACTCTCCCACGAACTCCTAGCTCCCCTAAAGCCCAGCCTCAAGCGTCTTCTTTTGGGAGAAGGCTCCAGAGGCAGAACAGGGACTGCCTTCAGCCCTGGTGCAGGAATTTAAGGGGTCACATGCAGCCACTCCTTCCCAGGGGAACCCAAAAACCCTGGAATAGCCCTACCCATCTCTCGCAAAAGAGTCCTCCCCTCCCCTTTTGCAGCCAACTCGAGCTAGGGTCGTCTCCAGCTTGCCGGGCGAGCAGGACTCAGTCCTTCCTCAAAGAAGTGAGGCATGCGGGAAAGCGCAGGTTGAGCGCGAGACAAGTCGGGGAAACAGGACAGAAGCAGGCAGAGATAGCCACACGGAGACACGCTCAGAGACAGGGAGCCCTGGGATGAGACGCCAGGGTCCGACCCCGAGCAGACCCAGGGGACCAGAGGCAGAGGAAGTCCCCCGCCCCCAGGCTAGAAGGGACTGCACCGGCCGGGCGGCGACCCGAGGGCCCACCCTGTCGGGCCGCGTCCCCGGGTCCGGAACTCAGTTACGTAAGGGCCGGAGCGGGGCGCGGGGCTCCGGGTCCCCCTCCCGCCGCTCGCCCGAGTCCCCCGGGCCGCCGCCAGCAGGGCAGGCGCACGCCGGCGAGCAGGGCGGGGTTGGAGGGCGGCCCGGGCTGCGCCGCTCCTCAAGGACCCGCTGCGGACACCCGGGCAGCGACCGCGGGCGGCGGGAGTGAGTCCGGTTCGGGACCCGAGTTCCTGGCCGGGTCTCCGGAACGCCGGAGCGGCTCGCGCGCCCTCGACTTGGAGACTCCCGGACCCCCGGGGGCCTCCAGCTGGATCCTGTAGCCCAGGACCTCCAGAACCCCCGCGGGGACCCCATGACCCTGCGCTGGCCCCTCCCGGGACGGCCGGGCCCTGGGCGTGGGCTCGTGGGTCCCGCACCTTGTCCCTCCCCCCCAGCGGTCCAGGCTCACCTGGGCTGCGCCGGGCAGGGACCGGGCCGGGCCGGGCCGGGCCGTGCTCTCCCTCTCCGCGGCTCTCTCCCTTTAAGAGGTTTCTGCCACTTTGCCCCGCCGGGGGCCTCCACCTGCACTGACAGGGCAACTCTGACGCATGGCCCCGCCCTCCCCCCGGGAGGCCCTCTAATTGGTGCAGACAACTGCCAATCTTTGGGGCAGCGGGCAGGACGGGACAGACGAGAAAGAGCGTCGCAACAGGGAAGAGGCGGGGGCTGCAGGTGCGGGCCCCAGGCGGGGACGCCTAGCCCCTTGCAGCTCCAGATAGACCTAAAAGGGGAGGGGAGGTCAAGAAGTTCCTGGATTGGCTGATGTGGTTGCTGACGTCATGAGGCAAAAGTATGAAGCAATTTGCCACGTGGTGCTGCCCCAATGGGCACTAGGTTGGAACAGGGGTTGGTCTGGGGGAATCCAGGGACGTGACTTTGGCAAGACTTACCTGGATCCCCTGGATTCCCCACTTCATCCTGTGTGACCTTGAGTTAACCATTTTCTGTGAGTCCTGGTTCCCTCAGCTAGAAATCTTCCAGTGTTCCCTTGAGAATTAGTGGTGTTTGTTAAATGCCAATCACAGATCTGGGACCCAAGAAGGTGTTCAGTACATGTGGGTTCTGGCTCCTGTGGTGCCCACCTTGCCACTCTTCTCAGTGACAGAAGTCTCCTCATGGTGTGTGCCCTCGACCTCGGAAGAGGTTTATGTGATCACTGGCCTAGGACACCTCCTCCCCGTCTCATTTCAGACCTGCCATTGCTCACAGAGTGCCAATGTCAGGAGGCTGGCCATCTCCCAGCATGGACTCATCCTAAAGTTAAACCTTCCCGAGATTTTAAAAGCTGTTCATGAGATTAAGGCCGAATCTGCCTTAGGAATCAGACAATCATAAAATCGGAGAACATTCACTACAAATGAGCCCTGGAAAGCTGGTCTCTTCTTTGGACAAATGGAGAAACTGAGGTTCACTGAGGGCAAATAACTTCTTTTGAAGTAATCAGCTCTCAGATTTATCCTCGTACACCACGTTGCCATTTAGTATCTTTTTCACTTTGGGCATGCCCTGAACTCTTTCCAAGCGGATTTCTTCCTCTGTAAAACGAAGCTAACCAGGGCTGGAGAGATTGCTTAGCGGTTAAGAGCACTGGTTGCTCTTGCTGAGTTGCTGGGTTCATTTCCAGCACTCACATGATGGCTAACCACCATCTCTCACTCCAGTTCCAGGGAATCCAAGCGCACTGTACAACATGAGTACACTCATATACACTCATATACATACACACAAATAAATTTTTTAAAACCAAACTAACTAAAACACTTTCTTCAAGGAATTAAATGAAATAATTCATATAACATACTAAGAACAGTGTTGGTCTCAGGGTAAGCCTCCATTAAGTGTTAGCATTTAGTATGATTATTTGATGCTATTGTTTCAGTGTGTAGCGAATTAAGTCACACATTCATTTGTTGTCCCCCAAACTCAGCAAGGCCTTCTGAGTCAGGTCCTGTTTAAGACTCCAAGGCCTTGGTAACTGACATGGAGAGGTTCACAGACTAATAGAAGTGAGTGGACTGATTCCTAGGTGCAGGGCATGTTTTGTCATAGAGGAAGTTCACTCAGTATCAACAGAGAAGTCTTTCAACATCTTTGACAAAAAACAATTTAGATATGTGAGACCATTTCAGTCCTGGCTGTGTGAACCTCATACAAACACCTGCCATACTCATCCAGGCTCCCAAGCAGATCAATGCTCCTTTTTCTAATTTTTCAAATATTTTTTTAAAATTTACTTTTATCTCATGTGTACTTACATGTTTGCCTGCATGTATGTCCATGCACTTGTGTCACGCACTGCCCAAGGAGGCCAGAAGAGGGTGTTGGATTCCCTGGAACTGGAGTTCCAGGATGGTTAGCTGCCATGTGGGTGCTGGGATCCAAACCTAGGTCCTCTGCCAGAGCAGCCCGTGCTCTTAACAGCTGAGCCATTTCTTCAGCTCCACGCTCCTTTTTCTTGCCTTCACATGCATCTTTCCATGGAGAAGTGCTGACCAGTGACCAGGAGCTAGAGACTTGGACACTTTGAGTCCAGACTCTGTGCTTACCTAAGCTTTGAGTATTTGGGCAAGCCTCTTCCTCTCCAGGATAAACAAGAGTAATGGTTGCACCAACCTTATGTAGAATTATTGTGATGATTAGGTGACAGTAAGTGAAAATACATATGCAAATATTCAATAATGGATCTAGCATTATTTTTTAATTGCTCCCATGTGTATTCATGCATGCGGGAGACAGCAGGCTGTGAATTCTTTCATTTGTCCTCTGTAAACAAGAACTCCCCTGCCAATTCTCTCCGATCCCTGACTCAGTTAAAGAACTGAAAGAGGAAAACCCCAGCCTGGGGGTGAACAGAGTTACTTGAGGCCCCACCTCTCCCAGGTCAGGGCACGTGGCTCTAGCTCCGCTGGGCTGAGCTGCCTGTGGGTGACTCAGCAATGCCAATGCCTGCTGTGGCCTGATAAGCGTGTGCGCCTATGTGAGCATGTGTAGCATGCACACTGAAGTGTTTCTAAGTTTGTGCCTGGGAACTACCTCTGAAAATGTGTTTGTGAATTTCTGTGTGTCTGCTTGCGGTGTATTAGGGCTGGAGGAGGATGAATCTGTGCCTGTTTCTGAGTTTGTATACAGGATATGACTTTTTTGTCCACGTGTCCTAGAAACAGATTGTCCCCATCTAGGCTTTCTGGCCCTACGGAGCTTTGTCCTGTCCCCAAGGCCTCTTGGCTAGTCACCTGTGCAGTTCCTGTTGAGGCTGTGTTAGACAAACAGAGCCTTGTTAATCACTTTGTTGGGGTATTGGGTACAGTCACTGCCTGGACTCCAGGTCCCTGCTCTACTGACTTTGCCAGCAAATTCTTAGAATTTGCTTAGCCTCCACCTCCTTCCCCAGACCCCTACGTGAGAAGCTCCCTTGAGAGGTGACTGGTACCCTGAGGAGACAGCTCACATTAAGTCCGCATTGCTATTTTACGTTCATCTGCTCATTTTATCTCATCAAATTCTTCCAGTCCACAACAGTTGAGGTTCAGAGAGCTGAAGTGACAGCACAAGGTCACACAGTTCTGAAGTAATAGCTCATGTGACAGACAGAGGGCAACTTTCCTCTGGAGGCTGAACACCCAGTTAGCTGGGGCCTGTGGGCAACTGATAAGGGGTGGGGGGAGGGCTGTTTGTCGGTGTTGTCCTCCTCTTTCTGAGAATGTTTGGGCCTCCAGCACTCCTTATCCTGCCAGAGCCTGGGTGCTGTCACCAACTTCAAGTGGACTTGAGATGATAAAGTGGCCAGGAACTGGATGGTAGCAGGTAGGGGTGCATATATGGGAATGTCTGTTTCTTCAACACTTCATTGAGCACTTTATTGAAAGTTAACCTCCAAAAGCCAGACATGGTTGCACATGTCTATAAAGGCAGTACTTGGGAGGTTGAGGCAGGAGGATTAATTCAAGGCCAGCCTAGGCTACATGAGACTCTAACTCTAAAAACAAAACAAGGGTTAGAGAGATGGCTGAGCAGTTATGAGGGAGCACTTGTAGTTTTTTCAGAGGCAGCTCACAACTGTAAATCCAGTTCCAAGGGATCTGACACCCTCTTCTGGCCTCCACAAACATGCATGCAGGCAAAACACTCATACACATAAAATAAAAGTAAATAAACTCTTTTTAAAAAATATTTATTATTTTTATTTTTTATTGTATGAGTGTATTGCCTGCAATGACCACAGAGGTCAGAAGAGGGTGTGGGATCCCCTGTAGCTGGAGTTACAGATGGCTGTCAGCTGCCATGTGGGTGCTGAGAATAGAACCAGGGTACTCTACAAGAGCAGCTAGTACTTTTAACCACTGAGTCATCTTTGAAGTCCCCACATAAAATCTTTTTTTAAAAAAGCAAAATGGCCTGGACCTATAGTCCCAGCATCTCAGGAGTCTATGGCAGGAGGTCATTTGAGGCCAGGGCTTTAAGGCCTTTGCTGCACAGTGAGACCCTGTCCCAAAACAAACACAGACAAACAAACAAATAATGTAAAATCTGCCAGGTAGACTAGCAAGATGGTTTATCAGGTACAGGCTCCTGCTGCTAAAACTGACAACCTGAGTTCCATCCCTGGGACCCACATCAAGGGAGGAGAAAACCAACTCTTACAAGTTGTCCTCTGACCTCTACATGACACACACATAAATACATAAAGAAATAAATGTAACAAACAAACAAAAAATACCAAGCATGATGGTGCACATCTGCAATTGTAGCATTAGCATTTGTGAGGTAAAAATGAAAGGATCAAGAATTTAGAATCATCCTTGATTACAGTGAGTTCATGACCAGGCTGAGCAACTTCCATAAGACCCTGTCTCCAAAGAACAAAAGCCAAAATCAAACAGAAAGAAACACTGGTTCAGGGCTGGAGAGATGGCTAAGAGCACTGGCTGCATTGGAGAGGACCTGGGTTGGGCTCCCACTAAGCAGCTAACAACCATCTGTAACTCCAGTTCCAGGTGATCCAACACCTTCTGGCCTCTGCAGGCATTACATTTACATGGTGCATCTACTGATATGCAGGCAAAACACTCATATACATAAAAACAATAAAAAATAAAGTTTTGAAAAAAAGATTTAAAAAACCCAAAAATAAAAAACCCTAGTTCAATAGATAGAAATATTGACCAATACCTACTCGGTTCCAGGGGTTGGAAGAAGGAACTCAATCAGGCCAAATGCACGATGGGGAGAAGGAAGTTCAGGCCCTGAGACAGCCAAGAGGCTCAAATGAGCTGCCAGTTTGGATCCTGCCTCTGCCACTCACAGGGTATCTGGCCTCCTCTTTAGCCTGTGGCCTCATCAGCCAAATGAGGTAATGCCCCGCCCGCATCTGTCTTTCCCAACCCCAGACACTAAAAGGAAAAGCATTGGTGCTGTTAGTTACTCTCCACAGGAAAAGTACGTACCCTGCTGTAAGTCACAGATCAGTGAAGACAACCCTGAATAATTTTGTACCCAGATCTCAGCTCCAACTGTGGGATGAAGAAAGCTTGTCTGGAGGAGATGACCTCCAGTTAGACTTTGAAGGATGAATTTACTAGATGGGAATGGGAGAGTACATTCTAGGCAGAGGAATCACCTGACAAAGGCTTAGAGATAGGGTAGTGAAGTAATAGTGTACTCTGGGAACAAAACAGGGACTGGCATATTTTGTTTTTAAAATATTTTATTTATTAGTTTTTCTGTATGAGTGTATTGCATGTATGTAAGTGCACCCATGTCATGCAATGCCCATGGAGGTCAGAAGAGGGCATTGGAGCCCCTGGAACTGCAGTTATGGACAGTTGTTAGCCACCATGTAGGTGCTGGGAATCGAACCCGGGTCTTCTGCAAGAGCAACCAGTGCTCTTAACCACTGAGCCATCTCTCTAGCACCATGGTCTGGTATATTTTGAAAACAGTAAATCATGAGACTTATAGAGGTCTCAAATGCTAGGTCCAGAGACAGGACAGATTGGAGATGGCCAGGGAGGCTTTGAGGGGGAACCAGTTACACTGTCATTGGGATATGACAGTCAAGAAAGAGAGAAAGAGAGAGAGAGAGAAAGAAAGGGGGGGGCAATGGGCCAGGAACTCCTTCCTAGGGAAAAAAAATCCCCAGGATGGCATTAAGTGAGCAGGAAGCTAGGTAGCCTCTGCAAGGGAGAGGTGGGTGTTGACTAGAATAAACAAAAAGCCGAATGTCTCTTACTCCAGCCCAGGGGGTCCCTTACACATGTGTTCAGGATGTCTACTGCCCTACCATCAAACACTGAAGTGCTCTGAAAGGTCCCACTACCCAGGAGTTCCTCTGGTTTTGTTGCAATGTATGGCAGGAGCAAATCCTTCCAGAAGAACCTTTACCCAAGGGAAGTGCCATCTCCAAAGGCCCCTGTTAAAACAGTAGGGATTCCCAATGGTCCTGGATATGTAGAGCTGCAAGATACTTGACCACCTGTTTCCATGAGGTACCCTGTTTTATGATAAGTAAAATAAAGCAAAGACTGTGTGGTAAAGAAACACTGCTCACCAACTTTGAGGATGCCTGAGATTCTGGCGTCTTGGAGCCCAAGGCGAGGAAAAGGTGGGGTCTGTCGCCACCTGGTGTTCATAGAGTCACTGGGGCAGAGGCACAGAGCTGAGCTGTCCAGCCTGTCAGAGAACAGTGCCCAGGCACCCACCTCTAGAAAAGGCTTCTAGGCAGTGGTTAGTGGGAGTGGGTGATGTCAGGGAGACTGAGTTTCAGTTGAGACTGTGCTGGACTGAAGCCCCAGCTCACACAACTTGCTATGAGACTGGAAGCTAGTCCCTTATCCTATTCCTCAGTGCCCTTGGTAGAGTTAGCTCAGTGACAGCACGTAATTGGCATGCAAGAGGTCTTGGGTTTCATCTTCAGCAAGCATCACAACATCACAGAAGAAGATGGGTGGCGGGCTCACCCTTTAGGCAGATCCCAGACTGGACTTTGTTTAGGGACCTCTTTAAGAAAAAGAAAACATGTGGCTGCAGAGATGGCGCAACAAATGAGGAAACATACTGTTCTTGCAGAGGACCCAGGTTCAGTTTTTGGTGGTCTACAACTCCCTGTAACTTCAGCTTTAGGGGATCCAATATCCTTTTCTGGCCAGGTGTGGTGGCACAGGCATGTAATCCCAGCACTCAGGAGGCAGAGGCAGGAGGATCACCGCAAGTTCTGAAGCCAGCCTGATCTACAGAGTGAGCAGAATACTGAAGCAGGAGGATCTGAGTTTGGGACTGAGAATGTAGCCCAGTTGGCAGAATGCTTGCCTAGTGTGCCCGAAGTCCTGGGATTGACCACCAACACTGAATAAAATTGGGCATGGTGGTATATGCCTGTAATCCCAGCCCTGGGGAGGTGAAGGCAGGAAGATCAAGATATGAAGGCCATCCTCAGCTACACAGCAAGTTGGAGGCCAGCCTGGGATGCATGAAAATCAGCCTCAAAAGAATAAAAACAATGCCAGGAGACAGAGGTAGGTAGATCTTTGTGAGTTTGAGTCTAGTCAGGTCTACATAGTAAGTTCCAGGACAGCTGGGGTTATAGGAAGACCCTGACTCAAAAAACAAACAAAAAAGACAAAATAATCACAAAACTAAGCAAAAACCACTTTTCCTCCCTTAAAACTTTTCATTTAAAGTAGCACACAAGATAATGGAGTTCAGGTTGGGAGTGCAGCCCAGTAGGTAGACAGCTTGTCTAGCATGCACAAAGCCCTGGATTTGATCACTAACATACCACAAAAAAACAAGTATGGTAGTACATGCCAGTGATCCAGCACTCAGGAGATGGAGGTAGGAAGCTCATAAGTTCAAGGTCATCCTCAGCCATATATCAAATTTGAGGCCAGCCTGGACTACATTAGACCCTCAAAAACAGAGGGAGGTAATTATGACATATTACTCATATCTGCACCCTCACTGCTCCCTCTTGTTCTCTTCCCCACGTCTCTCTTCCTATTGGTTCCCTTCCTTCTGCAAAACAGTCCCCTTTCTACAAAGATACCCACTTCAGATACAGGGCATGCCTATAACCCTAATTATTATGGAGGAGGGGAAGGAGCGTCCCTTGAGTCCAGAAGTTCATGATACTCCTGAACAACACAGATTCTGCTTTAAAAAAAAGACTCACTTAAAAAATGCTTCTTTTCAGGGCTGGAGAGATGACTCAGCTGTTAGGAGCACTGACTGCTCTTTCAGAGGACCCAGGTTTGAATCTCAGCACCCATGGATCAGCTAACAGTTCCAGGGGCTCCAATGCCCTCTTCTGACCTCCTCAGGCATTGCACGACATGGGTGCACTCACAGGCATGCAGGCTGTACACTCATAAAAATAAATAAATAAATACAATGTTTCTTTGTGTGTGGGGAGAGGGGAGGAACAGGAGAGATGGTTCAGCCTTAGCTACACAGTGAGTTAGAGGACTGCCGGAGCTCCATGAGATCCTGTCTCAAAAACAAAAAGCCAAGCAAAAAAACAACAGAAAGAACTAAATTGTTTTTAGTTTGTTCAATTAAAATGTTTATTAGGACTTTTTCATGCGAGATGGAAAACACAAAGGGGCTAGCTGTAAAGGACAGCATAGATGCACGCAGACTGACCCTTGGTGACCGTTCGGTGCCCGGTTCCCAGTTCTCTCCTTCCCCTTCACTCATGCTTCTCTTTCAGAAACTGGTTGCAACCCACAGAGAAAGGCAGGTGGCTGAACTGTGCAGACAGAAAGAGCAGACTGAAAAGAGATGCCAGTGCAAGATGTGTCCGCTAGGTGGCAGCAGTGTCTGTGGAATTAGCACATCCTCTGCCAGTCTGATCAAAATTTCTTCAAGCGAAGCTGTTGATGTGTACTAACACAGGAGAATAATGACGTGCACTTGAATGTCTGTAGTGTCAACACACGTGTGCAGGTGTGCATGAGCAATATGTATCCTGGGACCAAGAGTGAGTCTTTGTATGGGAACAAAATGTACTCAAAGCAAGGAGCGTGTGGTGAACGTGTGTACACAGAGTGTGTGTGCTCCCCTCCATACAGATATGGGCTTATTCGCATGTGACTGTGTGGTGCACGGGGAGCCCCTCAGTGCTGTGCCTCTTGAACTTTTGAATCCTGGACCCCTGGAACCGATGAAGGTTCGTTACCCTGCATAAAGTGCTCTGGAGCCACCTGGGGCCCCCTGGAACATCCAGGGAAAGGAAACATACTCCGATGTTAATATACTGGGGAATGTGACTGATATTTGTCTCTCTTTTTCTCCATGTTTATTGGGTTTCTCAAGTTTCTACAATAAGCATATTTTACTGAATTTTTGTTATGTACATACAATATTATTTGATGGTATTTAAATCCCCTCCCCTATACACATCTCCCTTTATTGCCCCCCATCCAATTTAATGTAGTTTATTATATATAATAATGTCCATAGAACCTAATTAGTATCCCCAAGTGTCCTTCAGTGTAGATCCATCCACTGGAGCCTGGTTAACCTACTGAGTTCTGCCTGAAAGAGACTGACACGGCAATCATCAGTTACTATGATTTCCTTAGGTTAGTTTGGGGATAATAAGCGTTTTTTTCCTTTTGTTTTTTAAAAAGTATGGATGTGTACGTGTGGATTTTACATTTTTAATGCATTTTGTTTATTTTGTGGGGGGAAAGTGTGCATGTTACAGTTCAAGGATGGCGGTCAGAAGACAATTCATGGGGGTGAGTTCTCTCAACCAAACTCAAGTCATCTCTCGATCAAACTCAAGTCATCAGGCTTGGTGGCAAGTGTCTTTATCCACTGAGCCATTTTGCTGGCCTCTGTGTGTGTGTGGCATGTGTGTGGAAGTCAGAGGACAACTTTGTGGAGTCAGTTTTCTCCTTCCTCCTTTATGTGGGTTCCAGGGAGTAAACTCAGGTCTCCAGGCTCGCACAGCAAATGCTTTACCCATACAGTCATCTCACCAGTCAGAGGGGTAGTGTTGTTGTTGATGTGTGGTTTTTAAAAAAAAATTTTTTTTTAAGAACTGGAGAACTCAGCAGTTAAGAGCATTGGCTGCTCTTGCAATGGACCTCAGTTTGAGTCCCAGCACTCACATGGTAGCTAACAACCATCCACAACTCCAGTTCTAGGGGATCCGATGTCCTCTTCTGACCTCCATGGGCATTGCATGACATGGGTTCAATTAGATACATACAGGCAGTATACTCATACACAGAAAGTAATAAATAAAATGTTTAAAATAAATAAAAATAATAAACAAAATATCTTTAAATTTTTCATTATTTTCTTTATTATTTGTTTACTTATTTGTTTATTGGTCTTTTTGAGACAGGGTTCCCCTGTAGCCCCAGCTAGCCTCACTATGTAGATCAAGCTGGCCTTGAACTTACAGAGATCTGCCTGCCTCTACCTCCCAAGTGCTAGAATTAAAAAAAGGCTTGTTCCACCATGCCTGGCTCCTGATTTTTATTTTTTATGTGTGCAAGTGTTTTGCCTGAATATATTTAAGTGCACCCATGTCATACAATGCCCACGGAGGTCAGAAGAGGACATCAGATCCCCTGGAATTGGAGTTATGGATGGTTGTTAGCCACCATGTTGGTGGTGGGAACTGAACCCAGGTCCTCTGCAAGAATAGTCAGTGCTCTTGGCTGCTGAGCCATCTCTCCAGCCCTCTGTCCGGCTTTTTTTGAGACATAGTCTTGCTATGTAGTCCATTCCTGCCTCTCAGATTCCTGAATCCTAGGATTATAAGCTTATGCACCACATCTGACCCAAGCACAAGTTACTTTTAAGGGAGACCAAGAAATCCTATAAATGTTATTGAAAGAGTTTTTTTTTTTAAAGCCTTAATGTTCCTTCCTGCTGGTCCCTCCTTTTCTTCCTCTTGGGAGCAGTGGGTCCCATGTTCTTGGGGACGCTTTCTCAACAGCCTTCGGAGAGACCACGGGTACTGATTAGGGAGTCAGGTGGGGCCTGGCCACTGATGTAGTAGTGCAGCTGACCTCAAAGGGCAGTGAAGCTGGCTTTGGCAGGAAGCTGCACGTCCAACCCCACCTCTCTGAGAACCACCAGCCCTGAGCTGGGGTTTGCAGTTCTCCTCCTAGAGCGGACTTCCTCAGCCTTCCAAGGGAGCCTGAGGACGCAGGCAGGCAGGGAACTTTAGACTTAGATCTCTAGTCCCCTTCCAAAGAGGCTTGGAAAGTCATCTGGGAGCTGCTGAAAGATAAAGGCAGTGTTTCTACCCCAGTCACCATGTACAGCTGCTGCCTCACTGGGTCCACGGGAGAGTCCTGGTTATAATAGCTATTTATTCTATTTTACCAAAGAGAAAGCGAGGCCCAGGGTGACCATATAGGCATGATCTTACTTAGGGTACAGAAAAGTGAATTTTAAAATCACTATACTCACACACACACACACACACACACACACACACTTGCAGAAACACCTAGGTGCTCTCACACACACCTTCAGAGCCATCCTGCCAGCCTTAGAGGGGGCTGGCTTCAGGAAGAGCTAACAGGCTTCTGTGACGCTGCTTTGGTCAGAGCTCCTCTTTGAGCTGAGTAGAGCCAAGCAGGTAGCTCCATTCCACCCTGCACTGGCCCTACCACAGTCTGCAGAGAGGGCTCTTGACATCTGCTTCGATGCTCTTCACCCAAGTCCCTAAGGATGAGTCACGTGTGGTGGAGAGGCAGATCTGGGTCAAGAAGTGATTCCTTTCCAGTTACTTAGTAACCTGCAGGTACTTGCAGGAGATAGGAAGATGACGGTGTCTTCCAGCGGCGGTTTCAAATCCCACACTCAGGGCTGCCTTGAATGCACAGGGATGCTTGGCCAGGGCACCGAGGAGCAGGAGGATGGGAAGAAGGACAGGAGCTAAATTAGCCCCTGAGATGGGTGGACTTGACAAGGCTCTAGATTAGGATGGGAGAGGGACTCAGACGAGGAGGAGTCAATTAGAGTCCAGCAGGGCCGGGGCAGGCTCTTGGAATGACTACAGTTACCTGTTCTGCCTCTCACCAGACTGGGTCCCTAAGGACAGCGTTGCATCTCCTGGAGGCAATGGTCCCTTATCATGAGCTAACAGCTCTGTCTCCAAACCCCCTGGCTGGGTTCCCCTCATAAAAAGACCATGGAAGAAGAGCAAAAGAAACAGCCAGAGATACCAAGAAGAGTGCTCACTTTATTTGGAAAACCAAAGTTTGGGTCTCGATACCAGGATGGGATTCTGGGGTGGGCCAAAAGCCAGATGTGTGAGGCAGGCTCCATCTGTGCTCTACCTGCCTCTGTCGTCCCTCAAATCAGACAAGACCAAATACAAACAGCCCCGCTCCCATGCTCTCTTATCTCTGGATAAACTCACAGTGGATTTCACCAATAGATGTCTGTTTAGGGGGCGGTCAAGAAACATGAAGGGAATACCTCAGTTCTCCGGGATGGCAGAGCCCTCAGAATTCATCAAGTCCGACCCCTATCCACCCACTGTGCAGAGGCCCAGCGAGACAGACACTGGCCCAACACAGGAAGTGGAGGACAAAGTGTCAAAGCCACATTCCCTGTGTCCACCTTGGGATTCAAGGAAGGGTTCGAGAACACGGGCCCCATCAAGTGGGTGTCACCTGCATGAACACTTACCAAGAGATTCCATCTCCATGATTAAATTATTCAGGCCTAAAGGTCTACTCCAAGGCTACTAGGGACCTCTGTTCCCACCGAGGTTGTCCCCTACTCTGGGGACCTGGGGAGAGATGAAAGAGGACTGCCACATATAAAGAACTGGGAAGAAGTCACCTCCTGAAAGCCTCTTTTCCAGAGAAAGTTCTTCAAACTCAAGGACAATAACAAGAAAAAGTCCTTCGCTGCTGACCCGCCTACAGCATTAAGAAACAAGACTTGATGGGCTGTGGTGGCTCTTCTGTGATCCCAGCACCTGGGAGGCAGAGGCTGGAGGATCTTGAGTTCCAGGCCAGCCTGGGCTATACAGACACCTTACCAAGAATAAAAAGAAAGAGACAAGAAGGAGGGAAGGAGAGAGAAGCATAGGTTGCTACAAGTATGATCTAAATACCTGGTAATAAAAGACTACATTTGTTAAGCATTCATTACTTCTAAATCTTCTGTTTCTCAGCCAGCAAACTTCGTCTTTTGTTGCTGTTACTGCCTGTTTTGAGGAGGAGGTTGGTTTTTTGAGTCTGTTGTTTTGGAGTTTTTTTAGCAGACGGGTTGACTGAATCTTACTATATAGCCTAGGCTGGCCTTGAATTCCACGCACTCATGTCTCAGCTGTCTGCTTATGCAACCACACCCATCCACTAAGTAACCTGTCATACGAGATTGAAGCAATGGCCTTGGAGTGAATGTCTTGCCCAGCATCACACAGCAAAGACATGACAGGCAGTCAAAATATCGTAAACCAAGCAGGCCTTCCAAGGCAGGAAGGGATAAATGGAGAGAAGGGCCTGCCAGCATCACAACAGCTGTTTAGGGAGCTTACATGTGCTGTCAAGGTGACAAGGCACAGACCCTATCAGACGGGACAGTCCTCAGGATCTTCTGTGGATCACTGTTTTCTCTCGGGAGATGGAGGAAAGAAATGGAGGAAGTGGATTTGACAGACCTACAAGGTGCCCTCACTCTATCAGCGAGGTCTACTCGCTGACCTCCCCTGAGCCACATAGTAATAATGCCTACCTCATAGTCAGACCGGGAAGACTGAGTTACTCTACATAAGTACTGCCTGTCACCCTCTCTCAGTGTCAAAGCAGCTTCTCACTGGGGTGGAGTATGCAGAACACTGCACATGGAACAGCCGTGCACCAATGTTCCCCTGGTGATGATGCTGGGACTAGACCCTGGACCACATCTCAAACCTGTGTTGCCTGGGCCACATGTGGCCCAACATAAAAATCACACTTATATTTTGCAATTTTTCTGTAACTCGATTACGTAGCTCTTGAAAATGAACTTTGTAGTTGACAATATCACATTGCAATGTCAGAAAGTTGGACGTGCCTGACGGCTTCTTCAATGTGCCCATCCTAAAAACCCTCACCAGCTCCTGGCGACTCCAGCTTGAATCCACAAGCTACCTGCATCCAGATCCTCAAAATCATTGTCCTGGTCTCCTGCGCCTCATTTGTAAGCTCAAAATGAGGGAGCAGGTCCTGAAAGTCTTCTATCACTCTTCCTCAAAACTAGCACTAACTGCTTCGAGTCCAGGAAATGAACTAAAGGAATCAACAATGAATAAATACGGATGCGTACCTGTGATCCCAGCACTTGGGAGGCGGAGGAAGGAATATCGGAAGTTCCGGTCAGGGGCTGGAGAGCTGGCTCAGCGGTTAAGAGCAATGGCTGTTTGCAGAGGCCTCAGGTTCTATTCCCAGCACCTACATGGCGGCTAACAACTATCTGTAACCCCAATTCCAGGAGTTCCGACCTCCTCTTCTGCCCTCTGTGGGCACTGCATGTACCTGGTAAAACGCAGGCAAAACCCTCATACACACAAAATAAAAATAAATAAGTAAATGAAATGTTTGGTTTTTGCTTTTTGTTTTTTTTAAAGAAGCTCAGGTCAACCTTGGCTACATAGAGAATTTGATACCAGCCTGGGCTACATGAGATCTTGACTATAAATAAATAAATAGCAGAAGGAAGGAAGGAAGCAAAGAAGGAAGGAAGAAAAGTGTTTTGAGTATAAGAGTTGAGGCCAGGATCTGGCAGGGAAGCTCACTATCCAGGGGTTTTGGAGTCTCTGGAACTGGTTCTTTCTGGATCTGCAGCCCAAGGTTCATATCTGCTGCTGATACTGGCGGGAGACTAGTCTGTGGACTGAGATCTAGCAGGTGCTCAGCTGGGGTTCTTGGTGCTCCAGGATGCTGATCACCCCTCCCCAACTTATGAGACATTTCAAATCCCAAGTCAATCAAACTTCCTTACAACAGTGACTTTAGCATTCACATAATAGAGAAGCCTGTATTGGGGGCCCACTGTGAGCCAGGCACTTCTGCAGACACCTGCTTTGCGGTATGTGGTGCTCAGAAGGGGCTCTTGGAATGAAGTGACTTGCCAACATCAAACTGCTAGCAAGTAGCCAAGAGTCCGAAGAACCCAAGAATTTTATTAAACACGGGCCACCGTATCTGCGACTGACCCATCTCCCTCACCGTAGATCCGGGAGGAAACAGAAACCCAGTGAGGGGAAAATCCTCTGCCTGGTTCATTTAACTTCGGGGTTGAGATTTGAAGCCAGGTTTGGGGACCTCCCAGAGACCATGTAGGAGCCTGAACTGGAGGCCTCTGGCTTACTCTCCTCTCCTTCTGCCCTGCCCCCCACCCCACCCCCACCCTCTCTATGAGCCTTGACATCATCCATCACTCCCTCTCCCTGGGAACGCCCTCCTCCTCCCGTTTCCATAGCAGCACCTTCTCCCCTTCCTCCTCCTGCTGCTCCAGTGCTTTCTCAGTCTCCATGGGGGCTCCCAAAACTAGAAAGCAAGCCTCTCTCCTGAGGGTACCCCTTGAAAGCCTGTGCCTGTGCCTCTGTGGTTCTCTAGCTCTGACCACACGAAGCTTCCTGAGTGCTAGGCTCTATGGCTATGTATGACCTAATTAAACCTCACAGCCACTTCATGAAGCAAGTCCATACCACAGGTGGGGAAACTGAGGCTCGGAGAGGGAAAGCCAAGCTCAGAGTTCAAGCTTCATCGCCATTTTCTATGATATCGAGAAGAGACACAAAGCTGTGGGACATTTTAAAATCGGGGACAAGAACTTCCCTCCCACCACCTAGAGACAAAGGAATGGAAATTTTAGGGGAAAGAGACCTGCTCCGCAGTTTTCAGAACCCTGTGATAATCTAGAATTACACTGTCAATTTGGAGCTTTAAAAATGCATCACACACGGTACATTTTGAAAGGCAAAGATTTGGAGAGCTTAAAGAGGAACAAAAGTTCATGGAAAATTGCCTTTTCCCTTTATATTTTTTCCTATTTTTGTTAAGACTTCAAATCCTTGTCCCAGGGTTCCAGCTACGAATGTCTTTCTACTGTAATGATGCCCAGAATTCACCCCAAACCTGGACCTAGGAAGTTTTTCCGGAAATCCTCCTGAGTTCTGACACTCCTGACTGGCTCTGTGACCAAGGGGAAGTAGTTTGACCTCTCTGAGCCTCTTTTTTTTATTATATAAAAGGGAAATGACGCGACTTCTGCCCCCTAGGCTGAGGATCTGTGGAGATAGCTTGCACCTGGCAAGCACTTGGCACCAAGCCTGGTAGGCACATCGCAGTGCTCAGTTAGGTCCTGCACCCCATCGCTCATAACTTCTTGAGTCTTCCATGCTTCCTCACACAATGCTGTCTTCTCTGTGGCCAACCCCTGTGCATCCTCTAAAAGCCCCTGATCCTTTTCCACCTCTTACAGGATTGCTGCAAACGTGCTTTTAGTTAAACGTACTTGCCTGGGAAAACCTCCCTGTCACTGTATTTGTCACACAGAGCTGTGACCAATCACCTGTTTATGATTTGTTTCTCAGTTCTGCCTGCCCGGAGCTTTCTGAGGGCAGAGACTTGTCTGACTAACTTTTGAGTCTCAGTGCTCAGAGTGCATAGTCTGGCAGGAAGATCTCAATTTCTTTCCAGTACTTGAACACACATGGTCTGGACCCAGGCTCTGCTGATCCCAAGACCAATGTCCAGATCAGAAAAGGATAAAAAGTACCCAGATTTTGTGGTATTTGGTGACACATGCCTATAATCTGACCACCTGGGAGATAGAGTAGGCCATGGTATACCTGTGTTCACACAATTAATTAATTAATTAAAACATTTTAAAAATTGGGCCAGTGAGATGGTTTAGTGAATAAAGGTCCTCGACACCAAGTCTAATAACCTGAATTTGAACCCTGGAACCCACATGCTAAGAGACAACCAATTTTCCCCAAGCTGTCCTCTGACCTCCACATGTGTACAGTGGCACACGCACACACACACACACACACACAAAAATAAATAAATAAATAAATGTTTAAAAAGTAAAAATCACATCTGTACTCTCAGTGGTCAGGAGGCCAGGGCAGCAGGATCAAGAGTTCAAGATCAGCCCGAGTTACCTGAAACCCTGTCTCCAACAAAACGTCAGATCTCACATCCACAAGATAACAGTGTAAGTGGACTGGAGCAGCTCTAAGATAGGCCTGTCCTGGATGGGGGCAAAGTGACCACAGTCCTTACAAGGAGGATGCTCCAGGGTCACCTGTGTTAGAAGACTACCCTGATTAACTGTCCCCTTTTTCTGCCACTTCCCCAGTACAAACAATGAGTGTCCAGGAGCGTCCCCTGCATGATGAGTGTCCCACCACCACCACCACGCTCAAACAGAAATCGTTATGGCCTCAGCATCCATGTGGGTGGTGAGGGTCAGTTAGGTGGGTGGAGATCCCAGGTTATGATGGTTGCCTGATGTCAGCAGATGCCACATCCCAGGATCCAGGGAACCCATTTGCTAGAGGAAAAATATCTCCAGGTCCAGGACTTTTGGGGACTTTGCTCTGAGAAAGGGGCTGTGTCTCACCCACTGAGAGGACCTTTACCCCTAGCTCCCACCTCCCTGAACCTGGTTCAGTCCCTGCTGGAGTGACAGCCTCCCAGGCTTTGTTCCCAAAAAATGGCTGTCAAAAGGAAAAGAGGTATATTGTCTCTCTCGCTCTTTTCTTTTTTGTTTGAGACAAAGATGTCAATTTCTTTTCATCTGTCCCAAAAAAGGAAGAAAGTTAAATTTGTTTTTACAAGGATGTCAGCAGGCTGCTTCAATAGGGAGTCGGGCAGGGTACTGAGACAGCGAGGAGCGGGGGGAGGGAAGTGCTTGAGTAAGTTTCCATGTCCAAGTCTGAGTGGACCCACCTCAGTGGCTTGCAGGGGGCAGCTGGAGCAGATGGGGAAGCGGGGGACAAAGGGACAGAGAACACAGGCTCACACCAGCACCGCAGCTATAAAAGCCTTTTCTCTTGGTAACTTCAAAGTCAGATCCCAATTGGACAGTTCCAGTTCCTGAGAGTCACAGACACCGGTCATGGGATCCATGAGGAGATGCTGGGCAAAGGGGAGAGGATTTCTTCCAGGTTCTTAACCAAGGGTCCAAGCGTCTACACTAGTACTTCTGATACCCACTTTCAGGTGCTACACATGGGCTCAAACTAGGTGTGTCTCTGTGCTCCGGTACTGGGTCACGGACACAGGAACCCCCAGAGCATCTGCCCTCAGGCTTGAGGACCTAGCAACCTGTAAGCAGAAGTCTCATCCCCCTGCCTCAGCCTACTTCTGTCCCCTGACACAGAGGCTCGCTGTAGCTGGGGTTTTGGAGGCTGGAACCTTCTCACTTCTTCCTGAATCTCAGGGCCCCCAGTAGAACTCTATTTTGGGGGCTCTCTCCCACTATCCCTAGAGCTACTGGTTCTGCGTTCCTGACCTGCCCTGAGTCCTGCAGGGGCACAGGGCTGTGGACACTGGGCACTATTCAACTCAAAGGCACTCCTGTCCATTCTGAGGAAATAAGGGACTGTCCAAAAGCAAAGGTATTCGGTTTATGGCCCCTACCCCTCCACCCGGCCCTTTTCTCCACTATGCACACCCACTAAGCCCAGGGCCTTATACAAGCACTCTACCACTGAGCTACATCCCCAGCTCTCTTTATTGTGAGACACTAAATTAAGCAGGCTGGCCTTGAACTTCTGAGTCTCTTGCCTCAGCCTCGCAAGTGGCTGGGATTATAGGCCTGCACCATTAGGCCTACCTTGGACTCTCTGTATAGGAAAACCAAGTGGACATAGACCTCAAAGAGTTTAGTCCCTTATTAGTGAGGGTCAGGACTCTTCTCCAAAGTTAAGGTCCCACTTATCCCATGACCAAATCTTCAGCCGCCTGCCTCCTGACAGCTTGGTCCATCTTCCCTAAGAAGGGGCTCCTCCCAGACTTCTTGCACCTCAATTCTCAAGCTATCGTCCCCATTACTCGTCCTCCTGGGTCCTGGACCCCGATTCCTCGAGTCTTAGGCTGGACCTAGATGCCCAAAAACCTAGAATCCGAGACTGTCTTAGGCTGATCCTCTGCATCGTTGGAGAGGCCTTATTCATCGGTCCAGTTTAGAGTCACGGGTGCCACGGGCCCCCTCCCACCCGCAGAGCCTTCCAACCCGCAGGCCCCGCCCCAGCCAGAGGCCACGCCTCTCTGCCCAGGCCGGATCTCCACCGCGGCGCGGTCGGCCCCCTTCCAGACGGCGGCCTCCGCCTCCCAGGGGTCGGGCCGCCTCACCTCGGAGGGGCGCTCACCCGGCGGCCGGCCAGGCCTGCTCAGGCGGCGGCGCCACCGCCCGGACCGTCGGAAGGGGTGCAGGCGGTGACGCGCTCGCGGGCGGTGGCCTCGCGCGCCCGGCTGAAGCTGCCCGGCTCCGGGCGGCCGCAGGGCGTGCGGCAGAGCTGGCGGAAGCAGCGCTTGAAGTTCTCGTCCAGGAAGGCGTAGAGCACCGGGTTGAGGCTGCTGTTGGCGTAGCCCAGCGCGATGCACAGGTGCAGCGCGGCCACCACCAGCGGGTCCCGCCGATCGATGTCCACCAGCGTCCAGACGATGACGAAGATGTGGATGGGCGCCCAGCACACCACGAAGGCGCCCACCACCACCAGCACCATGCGCGTGATGCGCCGCAGGCTGCGGTCCTTCTCCTTGGAGCCCGACAGCAGGCGCACACTGCGCAGGCGCAGCAGCATGAGGCCGTAGCACACGGTGATGATGAGGATCGGCACCACGAAGGCGAAGAGGAACACGCAGATCTTGGTCACCGTGTCCCAGTACCAGCTGGGGCTGGGGAACTGGAGCATGCATACCACAGCTCCATCTGAGTCCGGGAAACAAGGAAAGACAGTCAGGGGTCAGGGGTCTGTGTACACCGGGCCCTGCCTGCTTGTCCCCTTTCAAGGTGATAGACTTGGTCAAAGTCATTTCTTCTGCCTAAGCTGTCCCTTCAGTTGGCGAACGAACTCCTGCTCATTCTTAAAGACCTCAAAATTGGTCCTCATCGGAGAGGTCTTCCCTCTGTGTCCTCTCCCAGGTCCTTGGTAAGCCTCTATGTCCGTGGATGGCAGTAATAATTTATCCCAGCCCCCTAACGCCAAAGTTAACTTAACAGACCCCTAACCCGTTTCCAAAACTGATGCAGTGGGACAGCACTAAAGACTGGCTTCGAGTGTAGTTAGGGCTAAAGATGTAGCTTGGTTAGAAGAGCACTTGCCTAGCAAGCACAAAGCCTTGGGTTCAGTTCCCAGCACTGCATAAACTTAGCCTGATGATTCATGCCTATAATCCCAGCACCCAGGAGGTGGAGATGAAAAGATCAAAAATTCAAGATCATCCTTGACTATAATGAGTTCTAGGCCAGCCTGGGCTCCTATCTTTTTTAAAAAGCCTCTGCTAGGTGCCCACTCTAGCCCTAATTGTGATGTGTGGCCTTAGGGCAAATTACTCACTATCTTCAAGTTTCCTTATGGTGGGGTTAATTCATATGTATCAGAGTTTTTAAATATTTATTATTTTTTTTTATTTTATGTATATGGGTGTATTGCCTGCATGTACAGAAGTGCACCTGTGTGGGGCAATGCCCACGGAGGTCAGAAGAGAGCATCAGATCCCCCAAAACTGGAGTTATGGATGGTTGTTAGTGGTCATGTGGGTGCTGGGAACTGAACCTGGGTCTTCTGTAAAAACAGCAGGTGCTCTTAAGTGCTGAGCCATCTCTCCAACCCTGCACATTTATTTTTTTTAACATTTATTTATTGGGGGGGGTCATGCACAAGTGCCTGACTTACACACATGTAGAGGTCAGAGGACAACTTTGCAAGAGTTAGTTCTCTCCTCCCACCATCTGGGTTCTAGGGATCGAACTCAGTTTGTCAGGCTTGGTGACCTTTACCCTCTGAGCCATCTGGCCAGCCCCACCCCCTTTTTCTTTCATATGCAAATTTCTTAAAACCGGTTGTGAGAATGAATGGACTCAGAGACATAAGGCATTTAGCACAGTGGGGTTCAAATGGTTCATGCAACCACAGGGAAAAGGGGCAGAAACATACAGGATCCCAGAAGTCAGGGCAAAAGCCAGTCTCCCAGGCAGATCCCAACTAATGTCAAGAACGTTCCACCAGGCACACTATAATCCCACCACTCAGGAGACTGATGCAGGAAGAGCTCAAGTTCAAGACCAGACAAAACTACATATTGAGAGTCTGTTTCGACAGTCACACTTGTAGAGACAGGAAGGTGAGCACCTTGTTCCTACAGTGTGGACCTGGGCTGGATGAGCACCTCTGAGGCTGTTGGGAGGCCCAAGATCTGTTTTGTTGTTGTTATTTTTTGTTTTCTTAAATATTTATTTTATTTTTAATTATGTGTGTATGGGTTTGTGCACGTGAGTGCCAGTGGCCTCAGCGGCCAAAGGCACTGGATTCCCCCGAAGCTGGAGTTACACACAATTGTGAGCTGCCTTATTGTGGGTGCCAGGAACTGAACTCCAGTGCTCTATAAGAGCAGTATGTGCTCTTAACCATTGAGCCATGTTTCCAACTCCCTGTTTTTTTGTTTCAGACAGGGTGTTTCTGAAGTTCCTGGCAGGCCTGAAACTCCCTATGTAGACCAGCCTGGCCTTAACCCACAGAGATCCACCTGCCTCTGCCTCCCAAGTGCTGGAATTAAAGGGATAAGCCACCACACCCAGCCCAAGATCTCTTCAAGCCACACTACTAGTAGACTTGAAGCCAGAGAGTTATGAGAAAGGGACTGGAGCTCCACAGACAAAGTGGTTGCAGGACATCAGGCTGCAAGGACCCTGAGGAATAACTGTGTGTGTGTGTGTGTGTGTGTGTGTGTGTGAGAGAGAGAGAGAGAGAGACTGATTCAGAGAGGGGAGGACTGAGGAGGCCCATCTGGCTCAGCCGCCAGCAAGGCTGCAGTTAATGACCTGTAAACTGAAGGCTGACACTGAACAATACAGCCTGCTGCTGAGTCAAAAACCAACTGCTCAGAGACCCTATAATGAGTGGTAAGGCACTGGGCGTTCTGCCCTTGTGAGGGTCAAGGGAACCAAGAAGTCTCCCATCAAACCTGTTCCCCTTGCCTACCCAGGGCATCAAGCCTCTGTAGACCTTCAGCCCAAGGGCCAAAGGAGAATCCTTGGATGGAAGGGCAAGTTCAACTGAATGCCTGCCCTTGAGGTCCTAACTAAATCACCTGACTTGATTCTCAGCTTCTCTCTCTTTCTCTCTCTCTCCCTCCCTCTCTCCCTTTCTTTCTCCCTCCCTCCCTCTCACCCTTCCTTCCTTCTTCCTTTCTTTTTCCGACAAGGCCTGGATATGTAATACAAGCTGGCTTTGAATTCAAGATCCTCCTGCCTCAGCCTGCCAAGCTCTAGGATTACAGGACTAGATCACCACACTGCACCTCACTTTTCCTACACTTGGAGAGGTGCCCCTGCCTCCTCTATCTTCTGGGCATCACGTTAGCAGCTGCTATTTGGGGGCCTTGGCAATGAGTCAGGCCTTTTTCTAAGGGTTCTACATTTCATTTCACCTCCACACCCCCATGAGGTGGTGCGGCTCAGAAATTAGTTACTCATGTCATAGGCACACTTCCAGACTCTATTTTCCACTTTCTTACACGTGGGTGAGATCATGTGACTAGTCAACACTAAGAAGGGATGAGCTATAACCTGAAAAGTGGTTATGCTTTCTCCTAACCTCTTTTCTGTATTTATCTGATGGCCAGGCAGCATCAGTAAGAGATTCAGGAACCCTCCCTTGGAGCCTGGGTTCCTCGAAAATGACTGTCCTTCTATTCAGTGGATTGTAGTGGAGTGAGAAATAAACCACTGCTTATTACTATGTTAAGCCCCTGAGCTTTGGGGAATGTTTGTTACAGCAGCTACAGTGACTAATACAGATAATTCCTATCAGGATTACTTCTTACTCTGGGAGATACACCTATCTGTCACTTTTTCTCCAAGCCATTCTCTGGGTCGACTTTAGTCATCTGGCTAATGGTTTTCTTTCTTTATTTATTTTTGCTTTTGAGGTCTTATGTAGCCCAGGCTGGCCTCAAAAGTCACTATTTAGCTAGGACGACTCCAGAACTCCTGATTCTGCTGTCTTTACCTCCTGCTGGAATGATAAGTGCACACCACCACTTTAGATGCATGCGGTCCTAGGGACGGCACCAGGACATTGTGCCTGCTGGGCAAGCATTCTACCAACTGAGATATATCCTCAGCATCTCTTTGACCTTTTCTTCCTGTTTAACTCTCCCTCTCTATTTCTCCGTCTCCAAATTCTTACTACATAGCCCAGACTGGTCTCTATCTCCGATCATCCTGCCTCAACCTCCTGCATGCTGGGATTATAGACGTGTGCCACCACATACCCAAAGCTTTTTAAAGTGAGATTAAAAAAAGAGTTGAGGGTGGGCCTGCAGGTCTTGTAGCCCCTGCTGCTCACTGGTCAGACAATCATATCTTGGTGGCCATCCATCCATCTCCCTGTCATCCACACAGTCCCGGCCAGCCAGTCACTAACATAAACATAGACCAGCTACCCATAATCCCATTATAAACTCCTTTGGCTGGCAGCTTATCAACCAGTCATGCATTCTCACAACAGTCTGCCACCCACGCTCCTCCCTGGCTGACCTTATACCCTCCCACTGGCCAACGTTTTCCTTTCATTGTTCAGCAATGCACATGGCCACTGGTTACCACCCCCACTCACCCCACTAAGTGCCCGGAAACCCACCCACGTGGTGCCTTCCGTGATCTGAGATCTGTATTGTAGCTCCCTCTCTCACTCACCCCGGGGTCGGGTCACAGCCATGGCCATGATGGGGACCCCAACACCTGAAGCCAAGACCCAGATGCAGATATTGATCAACTTGGCCTTGGCAGGTGTCCGGAAGTCCAGGGCCTTGACGGGGTGGCAGACGGCAATGTAGCGGTCCACACTCATCATGGTGAGTGTGAAGATGCTGGTGAACATGTTGTAGTAGTCAATAGACAGCACAGCCTTGCACAGCAATTCCCCGAATGGCCAGGTCTCCATCAGGTACTTGGCACTCTGGAAGGGCAGCGTGCTGGTGGCCAGCGCATCGGCCAGGGCCAGGTTGAAAATGTAGATATTGGTGGCGGTCTTCATCTTAGTGTACCTTAAAGGAAAGAGTATGGGGTAACTATCCCACTTCATGGATTTCAGTTTCCATTAAACTCAGGGAGGGAAAATGACTTGTTCAAGGCCGTATAAGGTCAAGGGCAAGACAATATGGCATTACATGTGTGTAATCTCAGTACTCAGGAGGCAAAGGCAGGAAGATTTGGAAGTTCAAGACCAACCCAGGCTACTCAAGACCTTCTCTCAAGAAAACAAGATAGCTGGGATTTAGTCCCAGCACTCAGAAGCAGAAGCAAGCAGAGCTCTGTGAGTTCCAGGCCAGCTGTGAACCATGGGGAGACCCTGTCTCAAAAAGAAAAAATAAAAATAATAAATAAAAAATAAATTAAAAGGTGAGGATCAGAGGTAGAACTGGAGCCCTCAACTATCTGATTCACCATCACCCCTTCCCGTTGAAGCAGATGGGAAAGGATGTCTTTGGAGTCAGGTATGGTGTACACACCTATGACCACAGTTCTGGGAAGACAGAAGAAGGAAGATTATGAGTTGAAGTCCAGCCTGGGCTACATAAAGGCACCCTGTTTCAAAAAAGGAGGGAAGGTCAGAGAAGGCAATTTTTATGGTTGTGAAATTTCAATGAAGTGACAGAGAGATTAGCCCTGGGCCCTGTCATTACTCAACACTTGGGACCCGGGCAGGGTGTAGCTCAGCCGGCAGAATGCTTGCCTAGCATGTTTGAGGCCCTGCATTTGATCCCCAGCACAGCAAAAAAAAAGAAAAAAACAATAACCAGGCAGGACAGGATATTATTTAGCTTTAAATTTTTTAGTAAAATAAATAAACCCCAAAAAGATTTTTTTTTAATGTGTATTAGTGTCGCCTGCCTAAGTGCACTTGTGTTGTGCATGCCCTCAGAGATCAGAAAAGGGCGTCTGATCCCCTGGAACTGGAGTTAGAGCCAGCTGTTGGACACAACTGTGTGCTGAAAATCAAACACCGGTCCTCTGTAAGACCAGTCAGTGCTCTAAACCATCGAGTCATCTCTCCAGTCCCCAAACAAGTTTTTTAAATCTTAAAAAAAAATTACACTTTTTTACTTGGGGTGTGTGGTAGCACAGACCTTTAATCCCAACACTCAGGATGCCGAGGCAGGCAGATCTCTGTGAGTTCAAGTCCAGCCTGGTCTACATAGCAAGTTCCAGAACAGCTGGGGCTACAGGGAGACCCTGTCTCCAAAAAGACAAAAAAAAAAAAAAATTTATAGTTTGGCATATTTTATATGAGGGGGACACACAGGTGCCGTAGCAGGTGAGGAAATCAGAGGATAACTGTGGGAGTTGGTTCTCTCCTTCCACCATGTGAGTTCTCCAGGACTGAACTCAGGTCATCAGGCTTGGCAGCAACTACGTTTACCTGCTGAGCCATGTTGCCAGCCTGAAGATACTAATACTTCATCTATGCAGAATAAAGTTGGGGTTAGACCATTCACCTGGCCTTTGGGGGATATGATTGGAGTCTCTGAGTATGAGACTCTGAGGGTGGAGAAGTGATTTTATGAAACAAAACCCAACTTAGTGGTGGTAGTGGTATATATCCATAATTGTAATCCCAGCATTCAGGAAGCTGAGGCAGGAGGATCACAAGTTTGAGGCTACCTTGGCTACATAGTGAGACCCTATCTCAAAAAAACAGATAAACAGGGGCTAGAAAGATGGCTTGGTGGTTAAAAGCACTGGCTGCTCTGTAGAGGTCCCAGATTTGGTTCCCAGCACCCACATGGCAACTAAAAACCATCAGGTAGCTCCAGTTCCAGGGGATCCAACGCCCTCTTCTGGTCTCTTCAGGCATTGCATGCATGTGGTAAAACACTCACATATACAAAATAAAAATATTTTTTAAAACATTCTCTAGGTTTGGTGGTGAATCCTTATAATTCTAGCACTGAGGAGCTAGGGGTTAGAAGATCAATGGTTCAACATCATCCTTGGCTACAAAGTGAGTGAGCTTAAGGCCAGCCTGAGCTACATCAGTAGCCTCATATTCCTCTGCCTCGAAGAAAAAAAAGACAGGGTCCACGGATGATTTCATATGTGAAATGTAGACTCCTGAGCCTCATCTCAGATGTATTGAATCATTTTTATCCTGGCTCTGGGGATTCAGCCAGGCAAGTGCTCTATTGGTGAGCTACACCCCCAGACCAGGTCTGCTAAATCTTAATCCCTGGGACTGAGCCCTGGAATCTCCATCTTTAATAAGGACACCTCAGCCATAAGCAACTGTTACCCGCTCCAGCTTAAGAAGCACTATGTAGGGGCTGGAGAGATGGCTCAGTGGTTTAGAGCACTGACTGCTCTTGCAGAGGACCCAGGTTCAATTCCCAGCACCCACATGAGGCTAACACCCATTCATAACTTCAGTTACAGGAATCCAATGCCTCCTTTTGACTTCCATGGACACTGCACGATATGGGTGTGCATGAACTCATACACACAAAGTAAAAATATTAATAAAAAAGAATCACTATGTAAATGCAGCCTACAGCCCATACTGGGGAGAGTCTTGTTTTGCTTTGTTTGAGTCAAGGTCTCCTGTATCCCAGGCTAGCCTCAAAGTCTGTAAGTTGCCAACTCTGACCTTGAATTCCTGATCCTCCTGACTCCACATCCCAAGTGCAGGGATTATATACGTATAGGCCACTAAACCTAACTTGATACTTGGTATTTCTGAAGAACTGAACAAACTCACATCTATCTGTTAAAAGTTTTCCTCCATAATGGCTCAGAAGGGGATTTTTTTGCTTTAAAAAAAAAAAAACTGGACTTACTTATTGTCTCCAAGAGCAGCATCTGTCCCACTCTCTCCCAAAATAACTGCAATTTGCTCTGGGGCTCAAGTAGCAAAAAGTTTTGTTCAGAGCCAGCAGAATTGAGAGTCTCGGGAAGTGTCTTCAGGGGGGTGCGGATCACAGCTGTGTGGGAGGCGGTCTCAAGCCCACAGCTGACTTGTGTAATTTCTCTGCTCTGACACAGAACAATTCAAGACTGTTCTCCGTCTGTTATTTTGATTTGTGAAGGACCCTTCCATTCTCCGAGGGGGCTGGGAGACCTTCTGGAGCTAGTCCAAGTGGGGCTGAGGGGCTCAGAGGTAGTACTCCCTCTCTCTCTCTTGCTTTCCACAGACACGCCCTGCCCTAATGGCCTTCTTGGGTCCCTACCGCCCGCCACAAGACAAATCATGCCCCTTTTGCCTGATCTCAACCCCCAGGATCTCCCCCAAAGAAGCTTCTATGTTCTATAAGTTGGCTCCACTCCTGGGACACCAAATCCCCACACCTTCTCAACAAATGTCCTCTACCACACATTGGCCACTTTGCTATTCCTTAAACATATCAAGCCCAGTGCACCTCAGGCCCTTTGAATTTGATGTTCCCTCTACCTGTCACACTCATTTCCCAAACTGTGCATAGCTCACCACTTCAGTTAACTCTTCTGAGACACCCTCTATGACCACCCTATCTTTTTAAAAATTTATTTTCATTTTATGTGTATGAATATTTTATCTACATGTATGTAAGTGTACCATGTGCATGCAAATGCCTGAGGAGGTCAGAAGAGAGCTTTGGCTCCCCTGGAACTGGAATTACAGATAGTTGTTAGCCACTCTGTGGGTCTGGGAACCAAACCCCAGTCTTCTCCAAGAGCAGCAGTGCTTTAACCACTGAGCCATCTCTCCATCATCTGACCACCATCTTTACAGTACACGCCCTGCTTCACCTTCTCATTGACTTATTTCTCTTCCCTTCTGGGCTTTCTAGCCTATGTAAGCTCAAGTTAGTGGACTTTGTTCATTCTGTTCCCTGACATCTTAGACATGTATCTCAGTGATGTCACAGTCCAGAGCTTATACGTTCTCTCATGGGCACTGGACCACTTGGAGCTGGAGTTGCAACCAGTTGTGAGCCACCTGACATGTGCTGGGAACTGAACTCTGGTTCTCTGAAAGTACAGCCAATACTCTTAATCAGTGAGTCATCTCTTCAATGCTCCACTTGATTTTTTAAAACTTATTTGTTTTTAATTTCTATGTATGTATGCCACAGATACGCTGGTAGATGTCCATAAAAAACCAGAAAAGTGTTGGATCCCCTGGAGCTGGAGTTACAGGCAGTTGTGAGCTGCCCAGCATAGGTGCTAGGAACTGAATTTGGGTCTTCTGGAAGAGCAGGAAGTGCTCTCACCCACTGAGCCACTTGTTTTTTGACTGACCACCTGATCTATGCCTGGATAAAAGAGAGATGTTGATAGACACCATCAGGGGAGGTGGCTGGGGATGCATCTTACCTACTTAGCATGCACAAGGCCCTCAGTGCCTCCTCGGGACTGGGGGAAGAAGAAATCACCCACTGGAATTGGACCAGATTGGGGTGGGGGGGGGAACGCTCTGGCTGAAACACTTTCGACTCAAAAAGGCTTTTAGGAAATCTTTTGCTTTTTTTCTAAATCAGAAATCCCCATTAGCTGATCTTGAATTATGTGGCTGCCTGAGCACTTGCTCCCAACCATCCATCTCAGTCTCCTTCCTTTACTTAAAACTCCAAGGGCTGAACATGTTCGCTTCTGAACCCTAAGCCCATTCCATCTTCTGTCAGACCAACCCTAACTCAGGCAGATGCACAGCAGTCCTATTAATTGTCCTTCACGCTGATGGAGACTGGGTATGCTCAGTGAGTGAGGGGGCTGCACAGCCAGAACCACATTGAATCCATACACTGTCCCAGGGTTCTGGAGAGTTGGGCCTCTCAGCTGAGTACTCACCCTCGCACAGTCTGGCTCCAAACACACACTGGTTAGAGTGTCTGATGCCTGACACTGGAAGTCCATAGGAAAGCCAATACATTCCCTCCTTTGTAAAAAGTGTCCTCGGGACTAGTCTGACCACTCGGGTGGGTTGTCTGCTTTCTTTAAGCAATATTCATGGAGCAATGAGGGCATTCTGCCAAAAGCAGCAGGTGCATGCTCTTCCTCACTGCAATATGGAGTTAAGACCATCCTACTGGGCTTGGTGGTACACTGCCTGTAATCTTGGCACTCAGGAGGCTGAGACAGGAGAACTGCCTAGGCTATATACTGAGTGCCAGGACAACCACCATCCTCTTTCTACTAATGAGCCATGCAGATACATAGCTAGGACTCAGATCTATCTGGTTTCTAGAGTGCTAGCTCAAAGTCACGGGGCTCACAGCTTCCTGGTTCTTCTGTTGTTTCACTTTGCCACCTGACAGAGCTTCTCAGGCTCTTGTGAAGGACCCAGGCTGGTGCAGCCCCAAGAGTGAGCTGTGCCATGGCATTCAGCTGCCGTTCCCTCGTTCCTGAATCTTCCTGGTTACGTAGAAACAACCTGCTCACAGTTCAGTGTGCCCACCCAAGCGGTCAGACCAGTCCTAAGGACGCCTGGTACCAAGGAGGGGATGTACTGGCCTTCCTCTGGACTCTCAGCATCAGGAGTCAGGCACTTTACTCAAAACAATGTCACAGACACAGTGACGGGTCCAGGAACCAAGAGGAAAGGTCAGCTCAGAAGAAAGCATGCACCTCTGTCTAGGGTTTCTGGGCAGTCACTGAATCTGTTTTGGTTTGTTTCAATAGATAATAAACATTCGTTGGACACATACTGTGTGCCAGGCACATGGACAAGCCAATTGCATCGTTTAATCTTCACAGCACTCCATGGGGTAGATAGCATTTATTAGCCTCAATTAATCAAGAATGGTAATGAACTTGCCAAGGTTGCAGCCAAGAAGCGGTAGTGTGGAGTTCCAGTCCCTGCAATCCTCCCTGAAAGTGGACACTTCCTCTTGACTTCAACTTTAACCTCTCCCCTGTACACTCAATGTATTCTGCATGTCCCTCACACATTGACAATTAAATATGAGACCCCCAAGGGCAGGAACGGTACCTGTCTTACCCCTATGAGCCCAGCACCTGTGGCAATGCCTGGCATAAAGCAGGTGTTCAGTACGCATTTGTGCAACAAACACATTAACACATTCATCTTCCACATTAGGCCTGACAATCTTCAGGCTGGAAATGGGACTCGCTCCCTGTGGACCCCAGCAGTCAGAGCAAGGACAGGCACGGGAAGATGTCAAGGTGCCCTGCTCCGCAGAGGTCAGGAGCTCTAATCCAAGGAGCTCAAATCAGGACATCTCTTCCTTTCTCCCACCTTCAAGCTGGACCTACCCGGGTCTTCTGCAAGATACCTGGGCCTCACCCTCTTTGCCCTAGGTCTGCAGTAGGTGGTGAGAGAGATACTCAGATCGTTTATCCGAGGGAGCTAATTAGATTTTAACTAAATGCAGGTGGTGAGGCTTTTCTCCCAAGTAGAAGGCAAGAGACCCCAAACAGGCAGCAGCACTAACAGTCAGTCTAACCGACCTTGTGGAACTTCAGGATGCAAGCAGAACACTATGGCTTCAGCCACTACCAAAAGGTCTTTCGGTTCCCAACCAAATCTATTGTGGACCACTGAAATATTTAGAATTAATATTACTCCAAATGTTTTTTAAACTCTCAAGCATAACAGCTGTTTACTTGGGAATATTCACATACCACAGAAGGGAAATTTAAAAACTAGCATAAATATTGCAAATCATCGTTACAGATACCACACAAACATACAAACACCATTTTACATAAATGGTAGCTTGCTTTAAGCCTGTTACATAATCTTCTCTCAGAAATATGCTGTGATCATCTTTCTGTATTCTTATACACAAATTAATATAATTTTTGGTTATTGCTATTATAGTCTAGAGATTCATAGGCTTTTCCTACACAGGGCCAGAAAGGATTAAATACTAGAGAAAATACTGCAAGTCCATTAGGTATCTGTCTCATATTCTTCTACATTTTTTATGTAAAAACATAAAGAGAAAATTTTAGCTCAAGGACCATACAAAGCCAGGCAATGGCCATGCGTGGTGATGCAGGCCTGTAGTCCCAGCACTCAAAGCAGATGCAGGAAGATCATAAGCTCAAGACCAGTATGAAATTGCATAGTGAGGTTTGTTTCAAAAAATAATAATAATAAGGACAGGATGTGCCTGGAGAGACAGCTCAGAGGTTAAGAGCTCTGCCCACTCTTACAGAGGACCCAGGTTCAGTTCCTGGCACCCACATGGCAGCTAACAACCATCCTATATAACTCCAGTTCCAGAGGATTTGATAATCTCTTCTGACTTCTGTGGGCCGTGGGCAGTGCACACATACATACAGGCAAAACACTCCTATGCATAAAATAAAAGTAAATAAATCCAAAAAAAGAGAGAGAGAGAAAAGGAGGAGGAAGAGGAAGAGGAGGAGGGGGAAGAGAAGGAAGAAGAGAAAGAACAGGAGGAACACTGAAATAGGCTACTTGAGTACTTGCCCAGCATGCACACAACTCTGGGCTCAAACTCCAGAACTGCATAAACCAGGTGTGGTGGCACAGGTCTGTAATCCTAGCACTTAGGAGCTAGAGGCAAGAGAATCAGAAGTTCAAAGTCATCCTCAGCTACACATGGTGCATGAGATCCTGTCTCCAAACAAACACTAGTCTGGGCTGAACTTGTCTCCGCTATGACTTCGGAATAAAGTCAATTATTGGTTCCCTTACTGAAGGATTTGTAGGCTGTTTCCAATTTTCTGTTCCCCTAAATAGTACTGTGATAAATAGCTCTGTACACAATCACTTAATGGTTTCCTTGGCATAAAGTTTCTCAAATCTCAGAGCCAGAAGGAGTGTCCAAAGTGAAGACTTCCCTTTGTAGTGTCCTATGCATTATATCCAGGAACAGAGCATCCCTTGTTGGGGTGGATAAGCAAGTTATTTCTCTTTTTTTGACCTAGCAACAGCCTGACTTGAAATATGGTTCAATTGCAGATCACTCCTCTAGTATAGGTGATCCATGAGCAGGTACCACACTGAAAAAAGGAGGGGAGGGGGCTGAAGAGATGGCTCAGTGGTTAAGAGCACTGACTGCTCTTGCAGAGGGCCTGGGTTCAATTTCCAGGACCTACATGGTGGCTAACAGCCATCTGTAACTCCAGTTCCGGTGGAATCTGATGCCTTCTTCTGACCTCCATGGGCATTTCATGATACAAGTGCACTTACATACATGCAGGCAATACACTCATGCACAAAAATGAGAATAATAAATAAATTTTTTTTAAAAACAAACAAAAACCCACTACCTCCCTTCCACCTACCAATATTTTTCCTGTCTCTGTTCATGGAATCATGGGATCTATATCGGATTTTTTCCAGAAATTCTCCCACTCCCTGCATCTCCACAACACAGGCCTTGGACATTGGGCACCATCACCACCAAGATTAGATTCACTGCAAAGGATTAAATGGTGTCTCCTAATGTTCCAACCCCCTGTCCCTGTGAATGTGACCTTGTTGGAAAAAGGCTCTTTGCAGACAAAATTAAGCAAAGGATACTGAGGTGGAATTACCTGGATTACCTGGCTAGGATTGAACTCCAAGTGTTGGTAAAAAAACGTGAAGAGCTGGATGTTTCGGGGCATGCCTTGAATCCCAGCACTCAGGAGGCAAAAGCAGTGGAATCTCTGTGAGATCAAGGACAGCCTGGTCTACATGTGAGTTCCAGATCAACCAGGACTACAGGAAACAGTGTCTCAAAAAACAATAAACAACTGAAAAGAGCTACTCTGGGGCTGGAGAGATGGCTCAGTGGTTAAGAGCACTGGCTGCTCTTGCAGAGGACCCAAGTTCAGTTTCCAGCACCCACTGGCAGCCAACAACCATCTATAACTACAGTTCCAGGGGATCTCTAACACTGTCTTCTGACCTCTGTGGGCACTGTACAACGTAGGTGCACCTACACACATACAGGCAATACACTCATATACATAAAATTAAATTAAATTAAAATAAAAAATAATTTCAAAAAAGGAAACACCGTGACGATGATGAGGCCATGTGTAGAGAAAGGAGGTAATCTGAGTGATGAAGCCGCCAGCTAAGGAATTCCTGGAGGTTCGGAGTCAGAGGAGGCAAGGAAAGACTCTCACCAACGCAGGGGTGCCGGGATACAGCCCCATAGGCACGCTGAGTTTGAACCTCTGGTTTCTGTTAGACAATTACAGGACACAGAGCCCTCTGTGGGAGCCTGGAACTGGAAGATGCTCTGATCTCAAGGCCATCAAACTTTATATTTCCCCTTCCACTTTATAGATGGAGAAACTGAGGCCTGGAGTGACTAATGGCTGTATACAGGCAAACAGAGAATCAGTTCTACTTATTTCTGAGAGGCCAAATTCTTTCTGCTTCTCCGAGCTGCCCTCTCTTGGAAGCCTAGGCTCAGATGAGATTCAAGGTCCTGTCTAAGACTTCAGTATCTTTGACAAAACCCCTGATATGTTAACAAATATCTATATTGTAGAGTCCCACCTTTGGTAACTGATCGACACCGGGTAGGTCCACAGATAGAACTGACTCCATTACAATCACAGCCTCATCTTCACCTCATCCATCCCTCCACCTCAGCCGCTACACTAACTGGGCGCTACCTGATGTGCCACAGAGCTCTGCCATGACACCAACACAGCTCATCTGTTACCACTCCAATGACTATGAAAACACTGCTTTTTCCTCACTAGATGGTGGAAAGAATGTAAACCTCAGTGGCTAGGCTGAATGGGACACTGTGCCCAGGACTTCAGAATGAGACCTTATTGGAAAACGGGTGCCTTGCAGCAGTAATTAGTCACAATGAAATCAGATTAGAGTGGGCCTTAAATTCAAAGGGACTGGTATGCTCTCCCCCCACCCCAAGCTCTGAAAGAAAAGGAACCTGGACGTAAGTGCATAACTTACTGACTCTTAACTGTGGGCCAGTTTCCTTGCTAAGGGGCATAGGTGAATTCATTCTCCCACTGAATCCACATAGGCACAAGAAAACATCATCATCCCCATTTTATAGATGGGTAACACTGAGGTACAGAGCAGTGAAGCCATTTACCAAAGACCCACAGCTAGGCCTAAAAGGCCTTGAATTAGGTCTCTAGGTCCCAGAGAGTCTAAAACTCATTCCTGTAGTCTAACCTTCTAACCTCTGCAGTGTCAAATTCAATCCCTTTGTTTTACAAATGAAGGCGCTCAGGCTGTAACTGCCTTGACTTCGAAGGCTCTGTGCACTACAGGGGAAACAGAGAGCTTCAACAAAGCAACTGCCAGCAGCCGGGTCCAGCCCGGTCCAGCTGGGGCTCCTTCTATTTACAGACAAAGGGTGATTGCTCTCCCAGTGGGCAAAACAAGGCTGGCTGGGCAGCAAAGACAGCAAGCTGTGTCCCTGCCCACCATTTAAGAAGAGTGGCAAGTGGCAGGAAATTAATTAGCTGTCTCAGATTGGGCAGAGGCTGGGAAAGGAAAGTGGTTAATTATAATGAAGCCCAGAGAGATTGTTACAGGAGAAGATTAAGGGCTGGGACAGGGAAATGAAGAGCCTCCGAGTTGAACACAAGTAGGGAGAACAGCCAGGCCACACATACTAAGCAATAACCAGGCCTAAGGGCCTAGCTTCAGTTCAAAAGACACAACACACTCAAGGCTTTCTCCATCCTCCTGACCCTCCTTCTCTGCTTAACGAGGGCTGGATTCAGGGGTGGAATGTAGCCAAATACAACCAAGACCCCAAGGAGGCAGAACTTGGGGCTGAGTCAGAAATGAAATCTGAAGCCAGACATGGTGGTGCATACCTTTGATCCCAGCACTCAGAAGACAGAGGCTACAGGAAGAACCTGTCTCCAAAACACCAATTAATTAATTGAATCTGAGGTTCAACCCCCCGCCCCCCAGTGCTACACAAACAACAGGAAGATGGTGCTGGAGAGATGGCTCTGTGGTTAAGAGCACTGTCTGCTCCTACAGAAGACTTGGGTTCAAGTCCCAGCACCCACATGGTAGTTAACAACTATCTGTAACTCCAGGTCCAAGGAATACGACGCCTTCTTCTTAGCTCAGAAGGCACTGCATGACGTAGGTGAACATGCATACATGTAGGCAATGTAGTCATACACATAAAATAAAATCAAAAATTAAAAAGTGGAAAGAACAGGAGGACAAAGTGAAAGTAACTCCACAAGGCAACTTTTGCTCTTGCAGTAAAAGTGCATTGCGTGGTTGGCTGGATCCAGCACACACGCTGGACTGGAAGCTTGACCGGTCATTGTCTCTAATACAAACAGACTGTGCCTCTCCCTGTTTGCTGGGGTCCAACCTCACAGGCTCTCCTGGTTGACTAGATTTAAAGGAAACAGGAAGGGGAAAAGGGTTGGATGAAAGGGAGAAGGCTCACCCACCACAGGCCATCAGGCTCTGGGAATGAGCAGACTTTTTTGCATAAACAAAAGTTTTACAGCATGTGAGGGGAGATGAAAAGATTTGAATTCCTAAACTGAAGTTCTATAGCGTTTGACAGAAAAGACTGATTATTCAATGTTTCTTACATGGGGAAATGGTTCGGCTGGCAAAATGCTCGAAATGCAAGTCTGAGCATCTGCGTTTAATCCCCAGAACCCACGTGAAATAGACAGTTGAGGTAGCATTTGTAACCCCAGTGCTGGGGAGGGGAGATAGGTAGATCCCTGGGGCTTGTCAGTCAGCAGACTAAATCTTCAAGCCCCAGGTCCCAGTGATCCAACTCTGTCTCAAAAAGCACAAGGTGGATGATTCCTGAGGACTGACAGCTGAGGTTGATATGTGGCCTGCAAATTGAGAGAGAGAGAGAGAGAGAGAGAGAGAGAGAGAGAGAGAGAGAGAGAGAGACCTTCATTATGGTACATCAGTGCCCGGGTTTCTGGAAAGGATGTGACTCTCCTACAAACCCTATGTACATGCACCTGAGTGCTGGACTCCCCCACCCCACACCTGCTTTTGGGTAGAGAGACAGAGAAATGATAGTCAGGTGTTAGAAACAGGACAGGGAGACTTGGCCTTTGACTCAGTGACAGGGAAATTGCCTGGTGTGTATGAGGCCCGGGGTCAGATACCCAGCGCAAGCGCAAGGAAGGAAGAGACGGAGGGAAGGAGGAAGGAACAGTAAGTACTTGGTCACTGCTCTGCTGGGGACACACAGGGCACTGTTGTCAACCATCAGAGAAGGATCCCTGGAGAAAAGATTTACTTACAAAGCTGAAAAAGACAGATTTTACCTGGTGGTTGGTGGATTTCTAGTGTAGATCCCAACAGCTCTACAAAGGGAACCTCAATAACAAAGTGCCAATTAGACATTTAAGAAAGCTTGGTGATGCCTTCTTAGGGTCAGGAGCTGGGCTAAGAGCAGGACAGAAGGTGAATGAAACACAGTTCCTGGCCTCCGGGAGAAGTCAGGAAAGGGAGAACAGCATAGAAACAGCAATAGCACCACAATGACAGAACCTCGTTTGATGGCCATCTATGTGTGTGTGTGTGTGTGTGTGTGTGTGTGTGTGTGTGTGTGTGCGTGCATGTGTGTGTATGTGTGCGTGCGTGTGTATGTGTGTGGCAAGAAGATAGGAGATAGGGCCAGAGGTCGACTTCTAGCATCTTCTGCTACTGTTTTCCACCTTAGTTTTTGAGACAGGTCTCAATGAACCTGGAGCTCACTGTCTGGATTACAGGCTCTGGGATCTACCCATCTCTGTGCCCCCAACTTTCCCCCACAGTGCTGGGTACATGTGTGCTGTCACACACAGCGTTTGGATTTTGTTTGTTTTTTAATTTTATGTGTCTGGGTATATTACCTGCATGTGTGTATGTGTACCCAGCTCCTGCAATGCCCAAGGGGATCAGAAGAGGGCGTTGGATGCCCTGGACCTGGAGTTCCAGACAATTGTTAGCCACCATGTGGGTGCTGAGAATCAAACTCAGGTCCTCTGCAAGAGCAGCCTGTACTCTTAACCACTGAGCTATCTCTCCAGTGGCCATATGGGGATGCTGAGGATTTGATCCTTATGCTTGCACAGCAAGCATTTTACCCATTAAGTCATCACCCCAACCTGATAAGCATTAATCATTATATGTCTCTGCTATGGTTTGAATATGTTCCCAAGGCTTCGTGTGTTGGCAAGTCCCATTGTGAAATATCAAGAGGCTGGAAACTTAATATGGTGTTTGGTGGGAGGGAGGAGGACTTTGGGAGGTGAATGAGGTTAGATAAGATCACAAAAACCCTCCCACAATGGAATCATGTTGACTTTAGAAAAGGGGGAGAGAAAGTCAGACATAAGGCACCCACCTGTAACCCCAGCAGGAGTTTGAGGCCAGCTTGGGTCACATAGTGAGACTCCATTTCCAAAAAAAGAAGGTGAAGGAGGTCGTTTGAGACCAGAGAAGATACACAGAAACCAAGCTCAAGACACAGGCCTATAATTCTAGCTACCCAGGAAACTGAGGCAAAACGATTACAAATTCAAGGCCTGCCTTGGACCACGGAGTGAATTCAAAGACCATCTATGTAACTGACCCTGTGTCAAAATAAAAAGAGAACTGGGGGCATAGCCCACTGATAGAGTGTTTATTCAGCATGTACAAAGCCCTAGGTTCAAATCTCAGACCCAGAAAGAAAAAATAATAATAATAAGAGGAGGAGAAGGAAGAGGTGGTATAGGAGGAGAAAGAGGAGGAGGAAGAGGAGGGGGACGAGGAGGAGGAGGAGAAGGAGGAGGAGGAAGAAGAGGAGGAGGAACAGGAGGAAGAAGAACAGGAAGACGAGGAGGAGGAGGAGGAAGAGGAGGAGGAGGAGGAGGAGGAGGAGGAGGAGGAGGAGACACAGAAACAAATGTGTTTGCTTTTGCTTTTTCTTGCCATGTGATACCTTATACAACCTCCATGACTCTGCCATCAAAAAGGGCATCACCAGCTGTGGCCCCTATGCTTTGGGCCTCCAGAACCAGATGCCAAAATAAACCTCTTTTCTTTTCTGGCTACAAGGTTATTCAACACAAAACAATTCTCTCCAACTGTATTCAAGAGGCTGACCACATTCACAACTGTATCTACTTTTGAATTGGAATTCAGTTACTAACTGACCCAGACCCAGACCCAGCCTCGGCTTTCTTGTCAGCAGCAGGGGACACAATACATCATCTGTAGGTGTCTCTGTCAACTCACCTTCTGAACTGAGGCCTGCTAGTCTTGGGACGGAAGTGGTGCAGGACGGTAGGTGTGCTCTCGGGAGGCAGGTGGGGATAATCACAGAGATGCTGGATACCCTCATTGGTAAGGAATCAGCAGAATTGTTTCCAGGCAAACAATTCCTTCACATAGCTTCAAGGCAGGACTTTCATGACATGAAGGTTGGGCACATTCTAATCTGCCAGTTCTAGTTTTTTGGGCAAGTGGGCACTGCTCTTGGCTACCAACACTCTTTCCTTAGAAAGGAGTTCATAGGAGCTTTGCCATTTACATGCCATTCACACCTCCATGAACTTCCTGGAAATTTTGTTCTAAGACACAGTGTTTGTTTCCCCTGTGAAAGTTTCAGAAGGGCAGCCTTCCTCTCCGGCCCACCATGTTGAAGTGTCAGTGAACCACAAATTTTAAGACTCTCAGAAAGAAAGTTCATAAATGGCAATGCTGTTCTTCTTAGGCATCAGCATCACAGCAGCTAACCTCATCAAAACAACGAGCTCCCGGTTCAGTGAGAGACCTTGTCTCAGTAAACAAGGAGACAGGCTGGCGAGATGGCTAAATGGGTAAAGCGCTTGCTGCACAAACTTGATGGTCTGAGTTTAATACCTGGAACCCACATGAAGGCAGAAGGTTGTCTTCTGGAGTGCCACACACACACACATCATACACACAAACTAATAATAATGATGAATAAAAGTTTCAAAAATTAGGCAGAGTGTGATAAAGGAATATATACAATGCCCATCTCTGGCATCTGCATGTGCACACACATGCATATACCACACACACACACACACACACACACACACACACACACAGAGGAAACCATGGCCCATAGAGGTGAAGTGTTCATCCAGGCGTGAAAAGCAGAAAAAACCAGATCCAGAAAACCCAAGAGACTCCAGCACTCAAGTGTCACTTTCTCTTTGTTTACTAGTAATTTGTTATTTAGATTACTTACAAATATGTCTACTGCATTTTATTTACTCTCCAGACCTCTGGCTATACAGAAAGGCCTTTTAGACTTCTATTTCTTTTTATTTTGTGAGTATGAGTGTTCCTCTGCCTGTATGTATGTCTGTGCACCATGTGTGTGCAATGTTTGCAGAAGCCAGCAGAGGGAATTGAATTCCCTCAAACTGGCATTACAGATGATAGTGGTTAGCTGCCATGTGGGTGTTGGGACCTGAACTCAGGTCTTCTGCAAGAGCAGCTAGTGCTCTCAGCCCTGAGCCATCTCTCAAGCGCCCCCAGAAAAGCCATTTTCCAATAACAAAGACCAGAAGGTATTAGCAGTTGAGCCTTGTATGTGGACATTCTTTTGTGGACACTCCACACATGTAGACTCCATGAGTCAAGAAGGTTTCAGTTCAAAGGTCAACTCTATTAACTTCTCACCTGTGGTCCTGAGCAAGTGAACTGTCTCTGAGCCTCAGTTTCCTCAGTTGTTAAAGGGATAATATCACAGAGTTGGAGGAATTTGTTGAGATTAATGAACACAAGATGCTTGGCAGAAAGCTTCCCATTAGTCAGCCCCAGGAAAAGCATAGAGGGTCTGATTTGGGTGTTCTCTTTTGCAAGGTCAAGACGTCAGGCTTTGCTAGGGTTTGCTGGGTGATCTGAGGTGACAAGGCCTGTGGGGGTAGAGGAAGTATCCTGTGGCTACCTGCCTACCCAGCAGCTCTGCTGGCCTCCCCAGGGAAAAATGGAAAAATCACCAGATGCAGGGTACTTCAGGCTCACTGGGAGGAGAAGCTTTTGTAGCAAAAGGAAGCAGATGTTCCTCATCAGTCCTGCAGGGTCATCTGGCTTGGCCAGGAGCAACATTCTCCCTTGGCTTAATCTTTGCCCCTGGGTCCCAAGTGCTCGGCAGTCAGCCCAAAGGCATCATTTTCAGGAACGTCTTCCTATAGTGACCAGGTGCTAGGCTGAGGTCATTATAAACATCATCTCCCTTTCCTTTTTTACTGGCTGTTCCTTCTCCTGAAACACTCTTCCTCCCAGCAACAGGCCTCTGCTCACTTGTCTCTTCCCCAGACAGCCGCAGCCCTGCCCCGCCCCACCTCGCATGCCTATTTTAGTTTGCTCCATGGCTGATCTTCCTACTCTCCTCCTTTAACTTCCAATCCTCCTGCCTCCACCTCCTGAGTGCTGGGATTACAAGTGTGTGCCAACAAGCTTGGTTTACAGGGAGCTGGGAATAGAATCTAAGGCCTCATATCAGGCAAGCGCTCTACCAACAGAGCTACATCCCCAGCCAGACCCTGTGCCTGGTCTTCTACCGATTTATTTATTGTCTATCTTTCTCCACTGGAATGGTGACTCTGCAAGGACAGGGACTGCCTCTGCCACCACTGCATCCTCAGCACCCTGGAGTGTGCCCAGTACTCAGGAGGAGCTGTTGACCAGAGGACATAAACATCGGGTGATGCAAGTGTTTTAACGTCATGCCCATTTCACAGATGAGAAAAGAGGCCCAGCTTGCCTGAGCCCGAGAGACCTGGATTTGAACCCACCTGTTTGCTTCTGAAGAAAAGGGCTGCCTCTCCTGCTGCTGGTCCTGCTCCAGGGAATTTGGGGCTCTGTAAGTCTAGAAAGTTGTGTCGGTAGCCCCAAAGCAGGACTGCCCGGTGCATTGCTAGCAACTAATATACTGGGCATGGTTGTGCACACCTGTAATCCCGGCACTTGGGCAGTGGAGGCAGGAAGATCATGTAAGGCCCAGCGATCGGCCGGCAATGAGCACAGTTGAGACTGTGCAAATGACAAGAGCAGCTTTATTCTCGAGAATCAACCAGCATGCTGGGGTCCACCATTCAGAGAAATGGTGACCCTGAGGCAGTGGCTCGCAGGCCTTTTAAATGCAGTTAGGGGATTCCCAAACGGGTATTGGGAAACTTGGGCTAGGTTAGAGCAGATGTATGGGCAGTTAGAGAGTGGTCCTTAGTCCATCTGATTCAACAGTTTTGACCTTAAGAGGGGATGTTTGGCTAAGATAGGTTTCCTGTGGTTAAACTGTAATTGCTGACTGGCCAAGGCTCGGAGTGGGCTGTTTTCTGAAACTTAACAAGCAGTAAAACCTAAGGCTAAGCTAAAATGAAGGATATCATAAAATGGAATCTGTTAGGTTCCCACATTCGGAAGTTGAAGGTTATCTTTGGCTACATAGTGAGATGGGGGGCAACGTGGCCTAAATGAGACCCTGTCTTAAATAAATGAACAATTAGTTAAAATAAAAATGAACACACTTCATATCCTTCCAAGTTCTGCCATTCCCAGCCACGTCTGGTTCTCTGAGAGTTCAAGTGGGTGGAGATTAACAGACAGGAGCAAGAAGTTAAGGAAGCTGTAGAGCTGACTCAATGGTTAAAAGCACCAGCTGTTCTTGCAGAGGATCCACGTTCAGTTCCTAGCACCCACATGGTGGCTAACGACCTTCCATAATTCCAGTCTAGGGGATCCACCACCTTCTTCTGTTCCACAGGCATTGCACACATGTGGTGCACTTACAGACATGCAGGCAAAACACTTATGTTCGTTAAAACAAAATTGCCAGAGGCATTGGCGTTTGACTTTAATCCCAGCACACAAACTCTAAACTTAGTGACAAAATTACTTCTGCAGAGGCGGGGGTTCCATCCTTCCTCTTCTGGAATTTTGTTTTGTTTTTAAGATGTATTGTATTTTTATTTATGTGTATGTGTGTGTCTCTCTGGGTATGTGCATATGAAGGCAGTACCTGCAGAGCCCAGAAGAAAGCTGGAGCTGGAGTTACAGGGATTTGTGAGTTGACCAATGTAGGTACTGGGAATGGAATTCAGGTATTCCGGAAGAGCAGCAAGTGCTCTTTAAAAAATTTTTTTATTATTTTTTATTCTTATTGTATTTGTATGAGTATTTTGCCTTGCATATATGTAAGTGTACCCCATGCATGCAATGCTGTGGCGTCATCAAGGAGAAGGGGACCTCAGGTCCCCTGGAACTGGAGTTGTAGCCAATTATTACCCAGCATGTGGGTGCTGGGAACCGAGCCCTGATCCTCTGGAAGAGCAGCCAGTGCTCTTAACGACTGAGTTATCTTGCCAGCCCCCTTTTTATTTTTAAGGATTTTTTTATTTGTATTTTATGTGTATGAGCGTTTTACCTGCATGTATAAATATGGAGCATGTACAAACAGTGCCCACAGAGGCCAGAAGAAGGCACTGGATCGCCTGGACTGGAGTTATGGATGGTTGTTAGCTGTGTGGATGCTAGGAACTGAATCTGGGTCCTCTGCAAGAGCTCCAGTGTTCTTAACCACTGAACCATCCCTCCAGCCCTTCTAGGGTTTTCTGGATAGGGCTTCTTTTGATCTCATAGGACTTTGAAGTTCTACTCATCATAGAAAGCTATAGAGGACAAGATTCTTTCTGCATACACCCTTCCCAGCCTAAGACAAAGCCACTGATTTCTGCAGCTGTGCTGGAAGCTACAAATCAGTAGAACACAGCCACACACTCCAATCCACCCCATACCCCGGGCCGCTACAGTCTGAGTGATGGTAAATTGCTAATTTAAGCCAGGCTTTCTGTTCTACCCTGCGATTATCCTTCTTCCTGTGTATGTAAGGGTATTCTGGGTAGTCAATTTGATTTCAAGGTTCCAGGATTCTAAGTTTAATGAAATCATGTCTTGCCCTTGCCTCTCAAAGTCCAGACATCTGGCGGGGGGGGGGGGTGCATATGGGGGGCAGGAGATCTGAGATCACAGTGTCTGAGACTGCCAATCTCAACTGAGGGGCCTGAAATTCTGCTTGTCTTATTTTTTTCTCCATCTATCTGAGTCTTCAGCACCAAACTTCTATCCAGTGGCTTTCTAGCACCTGCCTATAAACCTTCGGTGACAGGAAGCTCCTTACATTACAGAAGAGCCCAATCTTCCTTGGAGAGCTTAGACTGTGGAGAAGGACCCTGTAGAAATAATGGGAGAAGGTAGAAACCATATATATCCAAAGGATTCACAGGAGCATTATTTAGATTGTCATTATGTTGGAAAAACTGAGGGCCTGGACGGATGGTTCAACAGAGGCTCACAACTACCTGTAACTCCAGCTCCAAGGGATCCATTGCCTACTTCTGGCTTCCTTGGGTGCACACACACACACACACATCATACATGCACACAGACATATATACCATAAAAAATAAAATAAAAGACACCCAATAGATTATATTCATGGGCTTTTTTTTATTGTTCCCCTTCTCTCTTTAGTTTTGTTTCTATGAAACAGGGTCTCCACTCTATATCTTAGGCTAGCCTGGAACTCACTAGATAGCCTGGGATTGCCTTGAACTTGTAACAGTCTTCCTGCCTCAACCTCCTGGGATTACAGGTATGAACCACCATGTACAGATTATGGATACAGAAATAGATTATAGATAGATAGATGTTTAAATGATATTTAATAGCCTCAGAACATGCTTATAATATAAATGAAAAGGTGCCTGTAATCCCATCACTTCCAAGGTCAAGGCTGGAGGATCACAAGTTCAAGGACAGTGTGGGCTACATAGTAAGACCTCACCCCCTAGCACATACACAAAATAATTTTACAAAATACATATACCTCAATCCTGATTTCACTATGTGATCTGATTTCATGAAGACAAACGTGTGTGCGTGTGTGTAGAAACAGAGATGGAAATATAGAAATGACAAAGCTTTTCTCTGCAGTGGGATTATGGGTAATATCAGCCTCGGCTTAAGCAATTCCTATGTCCTGAAATAACTACCTTGTTACCCTTATTGTCAAAGAAAGTTTCTAATATTGAGCTGATAAAGCCCCCCGTAGCAACTAGCCAATAATTCTAGCTCCTCTGCAGCTTAATAAACGTCAACTAGGTGAATGAGAGACAAGCCTCATTCCTCTCCTACGTGGCCAGAGTTACTGAAACCATTCCCAAAATGCTTATCAAACCCCTGATGCTGGGCTGAAGTTCTTCTTGCCACACCTCATGACCTCATTAAAATCACCCTGCCAAGGTCTATCATCCTCCCATTTCACAGAGCAGAAAACTGAGGCCAGAGAGGTTAAGATATATACTGCTGAAGCTCACACTCAGAAAATGTCACAGTTGGGTCAGACTGACTTTTGTGCACAGACTCTCGGCTTCTGATATCACACCGAGAGGCCTCATGGATTTGTACATGGGAATCTGTCCCCACTTTTCTTTGGAGACCTCCAACCCTAGCCTTCATTCCCCATGCATCTTGTGCCCGGAAGAAGCAAAGTGGACGGGGATGGCTTGAGGCTCAGAAAACACCTGTAATCACTGCACTTGGGAAGTAGAGACACAGGAATTCAAGGTCATCCTTGGATACACAACCAAGTTCAGGGCCAGCCTAGGCTACACCAGACACTGTCTCAAAATAAAACAACACCTGGGTTTGAGTCTCCAGTGCACCCCTTTTATAGTGAGAGGCACTTTGGCCTCATCTCTGGATGAGAACAGAAAGCCCCACTGGAGGATTTTGGTGCAGCTTAGAGAAGCTCTGGTACCCAGTTGAACCTTGGGAAAGACTCCTCAGTGTCCTTGGTGACTCCTCCCACACACCAGCCTGTCCGTGAGTCATACACACTTCCTGGGGAATGATACCAAGACCTATGGCAAGGCCAGGAAGCTCTGGCTGCTGCTCACCCTCCCTGTTCCCTGCTTGGTTTCACCTAACATCACTGGGCCAGCTTCTGGCTTTCTGTAAGACCTAGCACCTCTGAGTTTGAGAAAGAGGTCCTGGGGGGGAGTTTCAGCTACCTGTCCAAGGTCACCAGGCTCCTCCTCCTATTGCTAAGAAGCAGCCTCTCTGGTTTTCTTACATGCAGTCTCTACCCACCTGGTCCACACACACACCAAATCCATCCTCTTCACCACCATTCTGCACAGATGGCTCTCAAATCCTCCTCTCCGGAGACCCAAAGCCCTCTCTTCTCAGCATGGCTGGCCTTACTGTGGGGCCAGAGTCCTATCTGTCTGGCCTCCAATCCCACACGGAGACTAGCAACTGGAGTCCCAAGCAACAGTGTCTGCGCCCAGCACAGCCACACTAGCCTGTCTCTAAGCCTCTCCTTAAGTTCTCGCTCTTCTCATAGAGATCAGCTCCCTCCCATTGCCTAAGGCTAGTCCACAGAACTCCTCAAACAATAGCATCTTCTTGGGAATCCTGGAGGGCAGGGACTAAGTCCAAAGACTCATCACTGGTTCCCAGGCCCCACTGAAGCCGGGTCCACAGCAGGGGCTTTTGACAAGCATGGAGAAGAAGGCATTCGACTTACAAGGCTTTTGTCTCTGCAGCCTTTCTGCCCTCATGGCTACCCAGCCCCTGGTGAACCTCCCTGCCCCCTCCACCATCCATGGGACTTTCCACTGCCCCTGCTGTTCCCTCTGCCTGTGATGCCCCACCCCTACCTCTCCACACAGCCAACTGCCCTCCTCCTACACCACTCAGCCCAAGCATCAACTTCTCCAGCTGAGTCTAGTGCCTGTCCTGGATCCCACAACCATAGCGAGCTGCATTGCAACCTGGAGTTCTAACTAACCAGGGGTCCCTGGAGAATGGCTATATTAGGAACTAGACGTCATATGATGCTTGTGCTCAGAATCTGGGTATCAGAAGTTGAGGCTGGAGAGGCATGGCAGTGATCAACACCAGCAAATAGCTGACTAATTGTGCAACCCATGCAGGACATGGGACAGGGACCAACGTGGAAATTGTAGACAACCAGGCCTCAGCAGCCACCCACTCTGCCCACCTGCAGCAACTGCACTGTGCCAGTTAAGCCTGGCACACATGAAGGGCCTACTGTGCCATGTTGTCACGTCCAGGTGCCATGCCATCAGGCCGTTACCTGCATGAGTCCATTTAATCTTCCCAATAACCTATCATCATCAGTCTACTTTTTCAAATGAGGATATGGGGCTCAGGGGCGTTAAACTGTTTGGCCAAAGCCACATCAGTAAGATGTGGTGGAGCTGGGATAAAAACTGGACATTACCTGACCCATAGCCATGACCTTTACCTCTGAACTGTGTCATCTCCCTGGAATCTCTTCTGGCCTGGCTCCCAACCTGGGCAAGAAATGGAACAGAGGCAAGTGGTCCATGCTGAGTCTTCTCTAACATGACAGGGTCTTAGTGCTCCCAGTTCTGCACAGGTGAGGCTTGAGAACCCTTCCAGCAGTCTCAGGCATCTTGGCAGCCAGCCAAAGGGGACAACCAGAGGCTCTCATTGCATACAGAGCCTGCCCATGCTGCCTACTATGTGCTGCGATTACCTCCGTGGGAGAGAAGAGACTGCTTTACCAGCATCACTGTGCCCAGATACAGACCAGATAAAGGCATTTTATTTATTTACTAATGCATATAGTACTGGGCCATGTACATTGGTAAGCAAGCACTCCACCACTGAGCCCATTTCCCTCTCTCTCTCTCTCTCTGAGACAGAGTCTAATGTATCCTATACTGTCCTCAAATTCACTATGACCTCAAACTTTTGATCCTCCTGCCTCCACCTCAACAACCCTGGGGTTACAAACAAGCACCACCATGACCAGTTTATGGGGTGCTAGGGATTGAACCCAAGGATCAAACACTCTACCAACTGAGCTTAGTCTCCTAAGCCCATTTTCTAATATTTTTATTTTGAGCAGAGTCTCGCTGAATTCTCCAGCTGGCCCTGAACTCATTCTGTAGCCCAGACCTTGAGAATGATAAGCCTGCCCTGAATCACATCTAGAGTTTCTGACCACATGGCCACTGGGGAAGGGAACAGAGAACCCACTGGCCAGCTGACAAGACCCAGGGGCTCTCCACTGAAGATCACACACAGCACAAAGACAGGTGCTCAAAGACACCCTAGATGTCTTCCTCCCGTTGGGGTTTCAGAGGTGTGACAAGAAATAACCCTAACAGAGTCTCAGACAGCATTAAAAACTGATGGCTTGGGACAAATACACACCAATACAGAAACCCTCAAAAATGATTACCAAATGTGACTTGGGAAGTGTCCCCACAACATGGAGCAGACATCCAAGGTTCTTGTCCTCACTCTCTGCCCCCAAAGACCCAAGGCTCTGTGAAGAGCACCTGGGTCCACCCCATGAGGTTTCAGAGAAGCAAACCTATACAGGTCCTGCCAAAATCGCCCACTCACAAATTGTGACAGACAACCAAGGAGCTGCCAAACTGTCCCACAGCCCTGATGCAGAAGCAAGGGGATGCCAACCGATGATTAAACGTTCTGTAGTTAGAGTTTTGGCACGCACATGCACATAAGCCCTGTTCCCATCACAGAGGAACTGGCCTCCCTCGGAGAGTCTACCGGGAGTGAAGAAGCCCAGGAGTCGGGGCTGCGGGTCCAAGTCTCAAAACCATGGTGTCTACCCGGACCCCGGGACCAAACCCCGCAGCGCCCTGGGCAGACAGAGACTCACCGGACGATGCCAAACATGACGAGCACGTTGCCCAGCAGCCCCACGGCGCACACGGCGGAGTAGAGCGCGGTGATGGCGATGGCCAGGGCGAGGGACGAGGCGCTCCGGCCGCCCGGCGGCCCTGAGACGTTGGAGCTCGCAGTGGGGATGGCGCTGGGGAAGGCGTCCGAGGCGTTGGCGAGGAGCGGGGACTGCAGCTCGGCGCGGGCGGAGGGGTCCGGCTCCATGGCGGCGCGTCCCTCTCCACCGTGCGCCCTGGGCGCAGGGACCCGGCGAGGGGCGCGGACGCCCGAGCTGCAGCTCGCCCCGGCCCCCTCCACCTGCCCCGCGGTCCTGCGCACAGCGGCCTCCCGCTCTCCTCGCCCGGAGCCGCGGCGGACTCCTCGGACGCGCGCACCACGTGGCCCGGAGGCGGCCACCAGTCTGCGCCCGCGACTGGGGGCGGGCGCTGCACCACCCGCTCGGGCTCGGGGCTGGGCCCCGGAGGCCTCCCTAGCTCGGCTGGCTCCAGGGCGTCCCCAACCCAGCCAGCCCGGCCTCCCTCCCCACCCCTTGCCACTTGGGATTCCGAAGCATCTGGATGCTAATCCCGCCTCCCGCCTCTGCCCTGATCAGGGGGTAACCTTGAGCAGATGGCTTAAGCTCTCTCAAGTTCATTCTCCGTATCTGCAAGAAGACGACGATCCCCCTGCGTCCCTTCAGAAGGTCTGGGGGAAAGTAAGACGATAGAATTAAGAACCCAGATCTCTTCTTTCCTGTGACTTCCTGTCATGTGCGCGGACTCCCATCCTCACCAGGTCTTCTCATGGAACTTAAAGTGTCAAGTGATTCCCGACCAAGAAACAAAAACAAAACCTCCCGGTTCCTCCGAAAAGATCCGAAAGAAAACTAATAAAATCGGATGCAACTCAGGGACACTGAAAAAGGACCTCGATGGGTCTCTAAGGAATTGCACAGATGGTGAGTATACGTCTCTGTATCAAGCTCAGTGCTTCTCACCACATCAAGCTCAAAAGATACCACTCTCTGGACAGTTAAGAGTGTTTTACTGGAAATATGACTTTCCTGTTTGTTTCTATGCTGTGACCTTGTAGCTTCAGCAATGAGAGAGAGAGAGAGAGAGAGACAGAGAGAGAGAGACAGAGAGAGAGAGACAGAGACAGAGACAGAGAGACAGAGAAGCAGTGTGCCAGGCACACCAAAAATGACCCATAAATAACCGTTATTACCTGTCGGGGTCTGGGTATTGAGCAAGGCAAGGAACTCCGGATACCCTGAAGGGACGGCAGGTGTCTGGCCCGCTCTGCCTGATGTGATAACCTGGCCCCAGGAAATCACTCTAGATATGAATCTTCTTTTCCCCCACCTCAGATCAAACCAGGTTTTTGGGTTTCATTTCCTCATTCCTGAATTTCCACATCAGCCCTACAACCTTCCCGCCTTTATCCCAAAACCTCACCTTTAACTTTCCCGCCTTCTGTAACGGTCCAAAAGGCCTCCCTATATAAATCCCTGACTGGGCTTTAATAACCGAACTACCCAAGGATGTAGTACCCCCCCTCCCGCTCCTCCTCCCGCCGCACTCTGAGCCACCTGAGGACCTGTTCCATCTTCCGTCCTCCATTCTCTGGCGTGGCTGGAGCACAACAGCCGTGCTGGAGATGGAGACCCACCCACAATTACCCATACTTGTCAGCATCGCATGTATCAGCTCCACAATTTTTGTCTCCGTGTGTGTCTTTTTGAGACAGGGTCTCTCTGTAGCCATAGCTGGCCTCAAACTTGCTATGTAGACCAGGCTGGCTGCAGCAGTCTTACAGAGATCCGCCTGCCTCTGCCTCCCAAGTGCTAGTACTAAAGGCATGTTCCACCCCCCTCCACCTCCCCAAATCTTCCCATCCCTTCCCAACACGCTCCACAAATATTTCAAGGGTGCCTGATACAAGAGCCAGGTACTATTTAGGGATCCATTGGTTTACATAAGCAGGTGCAGGCTCTGCTTATATAGCTCAGTGGGGGAGAGAGACATGAATCCTAAAAGTCACAGGACTGAAGTTCACACTGAAGAAAGGGCCAGGGCTAGGAAACCTAGGTCTTCCTTCCCACACACCTTCCCATACCTGGTCAGCCCAGATCCTGAGCCATCCTTTTCCATAGGGATCCCAGTCTTTCAAGAGTATTCTCTCTACCAAGTTGTTGCATGACTGCAAAGTCTATTTCTATTCACCTCAGATAGAGAGGGCAAGGACAGACCAAGTCTGGCAAAGTCTAGTTCGGTGAGCCAATAGGTTTAGTCAGATTACTTACAGGAACAAGGGTGAGGAGTTACTTACAGGAGGATGAATGACCAGGGCAGTTGCAGCAACAAAAAGCCCCTCTCTCTCATGAGCGGCAACTCAAGGAAAGCTAAATCACTGGCGTCCCACTGAACAACTTACAGGCAGCTCCACACAGTCTCCCCTTGTCCTGCTTACTGCTTACATGACCTGAGCTAGGGTTGTCAAGAGTCTACTGTAAAGTTCCTGAGCTTCCCATGTCTTGTTTCTTCTGAGTTTCATGAGCCTTCCCATCCTACCTGCCAGGGAATTAATTACTTAAGTGACAAGGCCCCACTCTATAACCCTGACTGACCTAGAACTCACTCTGTAGACTATGTTAACCTCAAATTTATGGTGATCCTCTGTAGCCCCAGCTGTCCTAGAACTCACTATGTAGACCAGCCTGGCCTTGATCTCCCAGGGATCTGCCTGCCTCTGCCTCCTGAGTGCTGGGATTAAGGGTATGCATGCCGGCTGTCTGTGCCTCTTGAGTGCTGGTATTACAGATGTGAGCCACTATATCTGGCACTCAAGGGATTGTTTCAATCAGGAGGAAACAGCTTCACGACCCAAGCATTACTCTGCTCCAGAGTAATGCTTACTCACATTGGGCTTCCTTAGCTCCATGTTCTGAGGCCCTGTGAGTAGGCAGTCAGGGCAGGTCCACGCCCCCAAATCACCCTCTTGCAGTAGTCATTTATCAAGGCACTTACTTTTTCCCAGGGTTGGAGAGAAGGCCAGAGGTTAATGTACTGCTCTTACAAAGTACCCAATTTCAGTTCCCAGCATTCACATTGGGTGGCTCACGATCACCTATAACTCCATCTCCAAGGGATCTGACACCCTGTTCTGAACTCCATGTGTACCTGCACATACGTAGTCATGCCCCCACATAGACACACATACATACACATAACTAAAAATAAACATTTAAAAAATCTGTTCCTATATTAAGAAACAAACAGCCACAGTTTCCAAGCACCTCCTCTCTATTTATACGCAGTAGCCTTCAAGCTCCACAGTCATCTACAGTAAACCCCCACCCCAAGGCTTTCCCACTAAACCACCTGAGGACTTGTGAAACAAGATGTTTTTCTGTGCTCATACGTTACGTGCTGCTGAATACCGACCCATTTCAAAGGGCCTGGTGTACTCTGGATCGGTACCGGGAAAGAAGGGCGACTTCACTTGACTTCTGACCTCCTCCCTACCCTTGCAATTTGCAACTAGTCATACGTGGTTGTTTTTCTACCTCAGGACATTTACAAATTCTTTTCCTTCCATTTGAAAGGCTAGACCACATCTCCAGGCTCTTAATACCTATTCTTCAAGTTTCAACTTACTTTCTGGTTTAGGAATATGACTCCATGGTAGAGTGCTTAACAGGTGTGACCCCCGAATTTGATCCCTAGCACCTCAAAAAAAGTATGTAATATCTATTTCTTTGTAAAATCTTCCCTGACACCCTTACGCCCACACACAGCCCTCCAACTAGGTCAGGCTGGATTAGTCAGGGTTCTCTGGAGGAACAGAACAGATGTAATTGGTATACATTGAAAGGGGATTTATTAGATTGACTTACACAATACAGTCTGAGTAATCCAACAATGGCAGTCTCACACCAGAGAGGCTGAAAATCTGGTCGTTACTTAGTCCACAATGCTAGGTGCCTCAGCTGGTGGCAAAGACCTGGAGACTCCTGGAGAACTGCTAGTCTTCACGTCAGAAGCCTGAAGAAGCTCGTTCTAATATCGTTCTAATAGGAATCAGGAGTGACAGCAACAGGGTAGGCTCTCAACAGTGAGAGCGAAGGCCAGGCTAGCGTGACGTGACGCTTTCTTTCCTCCGTGTCCATCACCTGGGCCCTACCAGAAGGCATCACCCACATTTCGAGCAGGTCTTCCCTCATCAGTTATGGCAATCAAGACAATCCCCCACACACATGCCCACGGCCAACCTAATGTAAGCCATCCCTCATTGAGACTGTCTCCCTGGATGATTCTAGATTGTGTCAAGTTGACTATTAAAGCTAATGATCTCACGAGCCTTGTTACATGTTCTCCTGGCATCCCGCACGCCTCGTTTTGTAATTTTTTAAAAATATATTTTATTGCCGGATGTGGTGGCGCTTCTAGTCCCAGCACTTGGGAGGCGTAGGCAGGTGGATCTCTGTGGTAAAGTGCTTGCCTCGTGCCAACTTGAGGACTTAAATTTGAACTCCTAGAAGCCACATAAAGTTGAATGCAGTAGTGCACGTCTGTGATCCCAGCACCCCTAGCGAGATGGTCCATGGAAGCACAGGAATCCCTGGAAGTTCCCGGGCCAGCCAGTCTAGCACAGACATTCAAGAATAACAAAGAGACCTTGTCTCGAGGCGACACTCGAGGACCAGCCCCTGAAGTTTCCCCTAACCTCCACCCTCAGGCACTATGGCATACATGTTCCCATACACATGAACATACACACACATACATGCACATTTCACACATAAACACACCATGTAATAACCGTAAAATAAGGAGGAAAACAATAGAAGAAGACACCCAACCTCAACATGTGAGCACACATGGACATGCACATGCATACACATGAATACATACATACTCATAGAGCACACAAACACACAGACACACACAAAAACAATTGGCTGGAGAGAAAGCTCAGTGGTTAAGAAGCACTGACTGCTCTTCCAGAGGACCTAGGCTCCGTTCCCAGCACCCACATGGCAGCTAACAATGCTCTATAACTCTAGTTCCAGGGGATCTGGCTCCTTCTTCTGGCCTCTCAGGGCAGTGAATATACTGCCGGAACCCGCCGGCAGAAAATCGAACTGTACCTGAATTGGGGAGTTAGGATTGAGAAATAAAGAGAGATAGAGAGAGAGAACACGAGGACAGATTCGGGAGGGCTCTCAGTCAATACTGAGGCCACACTTTTATTCTGCTCAGCGTATTTATAGGAACAATACAACCATCATTTACATATACAGGATTATTCAAAACACCTATGTCTACTTAACAAAAGGTGCTAAACCTAGGATTTAAGATAAGCTTTCCTCTGGGTGATTAAATCAGACCTTCCTACAAGGATTTACAAGATTTTCAGCCTTGGGATTATAGGATTTTCAGCCTTGGGATTACAGGATTTTCAGCCTTGGGATTACAGGATTTTCAGCCTTGGGCCTAAGATAATTTCTCCTTCAGGTGAATAAATCACTCGCATTGCAAAACGCCCTAATCCCACAGCACTTCTGGGATCAGCAAGACTGATCCCTGCTTGATCCTAAACTAGGGCAAAGTTCAAGGCAGGCAAATGGCTCCCGACAATGTACAAATGCACTTACATGTATGCAGGCAAACATTCATACACAAAAACCAAAAAACTTAATTTTTAATATTTTATTTATTTTATTTTTATTTTATGGGTATGGGTGTATTGCCTGCATGTATGTGAGAGCACACACATCATGCAGTACTCACAGAGGTCAGAAGAAGGCGTTGAATCCTCTGGAATTGGATATTTGTTAGCAGCTGTGAGGATGCCGGGAATCAAACCCAGGTCCTCTGGAAGAGCAGTCAGTGCTCTTAACATCCAAGCCGTCTCTCCAGCCCCAAATAATATGTATCTTTAAATTAAAAAAAGAAAAACCTTAATCCCAGCTACTGGGGAGGCAAAAGCAAGAGGATCATAAGTTTGAAGCCAACTCTGACTATGTAGTAACTTCTGAGCTGAGCAAATTACTGAGACCCTGTCTCAAAATGAAACGGGCTGGGGAGCAGCTCGGTGGGAGACACTTGCTTAGCTCAAGAACCTCAATTCCACCCTTGGTAGCGTTTTTAAAAAAGGTAAGGACAGTTGATTCTCCACATCCATGGGTTCTGAAAACTCAGATTCATCTACAAATGGAGCAAAAGAAATGTGATGGTCAACTGACGCTGGACGAGGGCATCAGATCCCTCCCGGAGCTGGAGTTACAAGCAGTTGTGAGTTACCCAGCAGAGGTGCTGGGAATCAAATTCCAGTCCTCTACAAAAGCAGTATATGCTCTTCAGCACTGAGCCATCTCTCCAGTCCATGGTCTACTTTTCTTTAAAGGGAATTATCTGGTCATAGATGGCTCAGTGGGTGAAGGCTCTAATCATGCAAGTCTAATAACCTAAGTTTGATCCCCAGAATGCACATAAAAATCTAGATGGGGCTGAGCACATCTGTCATCCCAGCACTCACTAGGACCAGAGGGGAGGCAGAGCTGACTCCCTTTGAAAATCATCTTCTGATCTCTACACTCATTGGTTCTATCTATCTATCTATCATCTATCTATCTCTATCTCCCTCTCTCATTTTAAAAAGGATATTGAACTCCAGAAGTTAAATCAAGAGGACTGAGAGCTTGAAGCCAATGCCTGTCTCAATAACAATAAAACAAAGGGGTATCTATCGTTTGTGGTCACACACTCATACACTCTTGTTAGCTCCTGTTTATAGAGAGCTTGCACTGGCCAAGTAAACAGTGGGCAATGCCACTTAGTCCTCATGCAATCTTGTAGACATGAGTATCTATAACTATTGACCATTTAGGCAGAGGTTATTTCACCTGCCCAAGCCAAGCTTCTGCAAATACCTTGTTCCTGAGCTGGCTGGAGATATAACTCAGTGATAAGCACCTGCCTAATATGCATGAGGCCCTGAGTTCAGTCCCCTGTACCAAAGAAAGAAAAGAGAGGAAGAAAGAAAGGAGAGAGAGAGAGAGAGAGAGAGAGAGAGAGAGAGAGAGAGAAAGAGCCACCCAAGTGGCTAAGAGGACTTTGACATCATAGAGTAGCTGGATTTGGAGTTTCAGCTCAGCTCTTGGCTGAGATGCCAAGTGCATGTGGCCTAACCCTAGACTCCTGCCACGCTGGAACAAATCCGAGAAAGTTCCCAAACTTGCTGTCTGCCTCTGCCATGTTCCTTGTTGTGGAGGGAATCACTCCCTTGGAGTGCAAGAGATTCTTGCCCCCTCTTTTTGGAGGGTGGCTGTTTCTGAAACTGTGTCTTGCTATGTAGCCCAGGCTGGCCTCCGACTCTCAATTCTCCTTTTTCGTACTGGGATTAAAGACCTGTCTGTGTCTATCGTTGCACACCACACCAGTTTCCATCCCCACCCTCTCCGGAGCACAGAGCAGATAAATCTTTCCATGTCTAAGTAACTGAAGAGTTTGGGTTGTCCTGACCCCCATCCCTGACTGCAAGAAAATGAACTTTTAAAACTGGATGGGAAATCCCGGGCCACCCCAGGGCATCAGAAGGCGTCAGCCTCTGAGAAACAGAAATCACTGAAGCAGTTCTAGAAGCAGAAAGGAACTCCCCGGGGAAGCTATTAGCAATTTAGTACGTGGGAATGTGGCTCCTACCTGCCAGAGGCATATCTGCCTGGCGGAAAACACAACAGCAGCCTAGCCTCTGCCGCTCCCCTGGGCTGCCTTCAAGTCTGGCTCCATCCGCCAGCCTCAGGAGGGAGGAGGACCGTAAAGATGACCATAAAATAACCACTTTCATTTGCAAAGTACTTTCTGCTTCCCAGAGCACTTCCAGATTAATGACTTCATCTTTGCTTGATTCCATCCAGACAGGCGCGGAGCTCCGGTTTCCGTGTTTCATCTGACAGCCACAAAGATCCCCATCTCGACAGCCTGGGAGAGATCCCGAGGGAACATCCTACAAGCTAGAGAGGAAGGTAGGATTGGCACCTGTCGTCCAGTTCTTCAAGGCAGAATTGAGACTCGTGGCTGAATACAAGGAAAACCCACTGTAGGCTTGTATGAAAGTCTCAGAAAGATTAATAAAAATTTTCTATTTTTAAAAAGAGAGGATCCAGGCATGGTGGCTCATGCCTTTAATCCCAGCACTTGGGAGGCCGAAGCATGTGGATCTCTGTGAATTCCAAGCCAGCCTGGTCTACGTTGTGAGTTCCAGGCCACTCAAGGATACTTAGTGAGACCCTACGAGAGAGTGGTTAAAAGCCCTTGCTGCTCTTCCAGAGGACCTGGGTTTGATTCCCAGCATCCACATCAGATGGACCACAATTATCCGCAACTCTAGTTCCAGGGGCATCTGATGCGCCCTTCTAGTCTCCTTGGGCTCTGCATATATGCAATATACATACAGAAAAGCAGGTACACCCTCATACATATAAATTCAAATTTTAAAAAATATTTTATTTTTACTTTATATGTATTGCATGCATGTATGTAAATGCACCCATGTTATGCAATGCCCACAGAGATCAAAAGAGGGCAGTGGATTTCCCTGGAACTAAAGTTGCAGATGGTTGTTAGCTGCCATGTGGGTGCCAAGAGCCAAATCTGAATTTTCTACAAAAGCAGCCAGTGCTCTTAACTGAACCATCTCTCTAGCCCCCAAATTAAAAATGTTTCTAAAAGAAACCTGAAAGTCATTCAAACTGAGCCTCAAACCTCAGGTCTGCTAAACATGCTCAGGCCGGCTAAATGTGTGCTCAGGCCTGCTAAACATGTGCTTTATCACTGAGTCACCCTCCCAACCTCTGAGACTCATTCCTAACTGCTGTCTTCTTCTAACTTTAAATTTTTTTAATTAAATTAAATTTGTTATTTATATGTTTCTGTCAAGAGGTGGGGGGACAGGTGTATGCCAGGTCAGAGGACAACTTGCAGGAGTCAGTTAGACGCAGATATCAAACTCAGGTTGCCAGACTTGGTAGCAAATGTCTTTAACCACTGGGCCATTTTGCTGACTCTCTTTTCCACCTTAAAGCAGCTGTGGGGTCTTGTCCACTCTTGCTCTGTGGCCCTCAGATTTTGCTATCAGCCTTTATTCTAATCATCTAGTCTGACAAATCCTTCATTTCTTGCTGAAACTATTAAAGTAGCATTGATGTGATGTGTCCACTAAATTCCAGTCAAATTAAGGTCCTTGCAGGTCTCCACAGAACTCTCCTGTCTCACCTCCAGGTTTATCTGACTGGGTTAGAGTAAGAGCTTGGCCTTGGATTGGTTGGTTTTGAACTCTCAGCTCACCTCCTGGCTGGTTTTATGACTTGTGTGTACCACTTCCATAAGTTTCATGCATCTACTTTCGGTTATCATGTGGGAAGGAGAGATGTGCCTATTTTATCGTACCACTTTAAATGTTGGTGCGCAACACATTAGCTGCTGCCAGGACTGTGGTTCCTCTGGATGGGACACTGTCCCCTTTGTCACCTAACCAATTCTACCACCTCCATCCTGTCTCAGTGAAATGCCATCTCTCCGGTTTCTCCCCTGACCAGTTTATGTCTCTGTCCGCTCCCCTGGGGCACATCTCTCTCCTGGAAGCACCGTTAGATCCTGGTTTCTGGAAGGCTATCCCACCCAGGTGTCACTATAGACCCGAGTGTCCAAGGGAGGAGAAATGGACTGGATGAGGAAAGCTTGCCCGGTGCTGGACAGAACTGAACTCTCTGTAAAAGGGAGGATAGTAAGCTCCGTTGTGGGCGGGTCTCCATCTCCAGCATGGCTCTTGTGCTCCAGCCATCCCAGAGAATGGAGGACGATCTAACAGGTCCTCAGGTAGCTCAGAGTGTGGCAGGAGAAGGTCCCAGGATACTGCGTCGGTGGGCAGTTCAGTTATTGAGACCAGAGTAGGGATCTATATAGGGAGGCCTTTCTGGCTGTTACAGAAGGCGGGAAAGTTAAAGGTGGGGTCTTTAGGTAAAGGCGGGAAGGTTGTCGGGTTGATGTGGAAATTAGGAACAAGGAAACAAAACCCAACAACCTGGTTCTGGTCTGGGGTGATCTTTGTGTGAGGTAAAGACGAAGCAACCGCTGAGGCCTGCAGTGGCTTTCTGGGACCTAGGTTATCGCAACAGGCTGAGCAGGCCAGACTCCTACCGTCCCTTTAGGGTATCCAGAGTTGCCTGGCTTGCTCAATAGCTTTTACGGTAGACCCAGACCCCACACTCCTTGAGTTAAGATCTTGATGGGTTGTCCTAGGAAAAGTTCTGCAATAGGTTCAGGGTCAAGAATAAATGGCGGGGGGCGGGGGGGACTGGAGAGATGGCTCAGAGGTTAAGAGCACTGGCTGCTCTTGCAGAGGACCTGGGTTTGATTTCCTGCACCCACATGGCAATGAACAACTGTTCATAACTCCAGTTCCAGGTGATCCAATACCCTTTTCTGGCTTCCGAGGGCTTTGCACAACACAAGTGCACTTACATACATGCAGGCTATACATTCATACACATAAAATATAATTAAAAAGTAAATCAGAAAGCTGGAGAGATGGCTCAGAGGTTAAGAGCACTTACAGCTCTAGCAGAGGATCCAAGTTCAGTTCCAAGTACCCACATTGGGTGGCTCACAACCATCAATAATACCAACTCCAGGAGATCTGAAGCCCTCTTCTTCACTCCTTGGGTACTGCACACACACACACACACACACACAATTAAAAGTTTTAATTAATCTTAAAAAAAAACAAGAGACAATCTCCTGCTTTGCCCAGTGCTGGGTGGGGCTGGAATTAAGAGCCTCTTGCATGCTAACCAATTGAGCCCCAGTCAAGGCACCTGCTTTTGAATAAATGGGGCAGGGGCTTAAACAAAAGCAGCTCAGGGTGACTTGGATAGATCAAATGCCCCATGTTTCCTGGATCACACAAACCTCAGAGCAGCAGAAGACTTGGCCACACCTTCAACTACTATCCCACAGATGGCAGTGGATTTTCCCACAAGCCTACAGAGGCAACATTCATTCTGTTCATTATTTTTATTTATTTCCTAGGAGTGTACTGCCTGCATGTATGTATGCAGTGCCCACGGAGATCAGAAGAGGGCATTGGAGCCCCTGGAACTGGAGTTACAGATGGTTGTTAGCCAGTATGTCAGTGCTAGGGATGAAACCTGGGTCCTCTGCAAGAGCTGTCAGTGCTCTTAACTGCTGGGTCATCTCCCCAGCCCTGACAGCATTCATTGCGATGCAGACAGGCGATAGAAATGGGACCTGCCGTTTAGGGATAGGGACCTCCTCCATGTGTGTCTTCCGCTGTAAACTGAAAATGCCCTTGGTCCTGTTCTGACTGAAGTCAAAAATGCTCGAAGTGTTTGGGACTTGGATCCTTCAGCTGGTCCTACAGGCTTTTAGGGTCACCTCTTCAGAGAGGGGAATGTTAGCACTGAAGGTCCATTAATGAAAAACTATTTCCTTCTAGTCAAGAGAACGAACTCTCCCGCCTGAGTGGAAACCTACCATTCTAGTTGAGCAGGTCAGTCACCTACCTGGCCAACGGACTCCTCAGGAAGGTCGGTCACTCTACGCCCTGCTAAAGAGGCGGGAGGGATAACTACTCCTTAGATAGTCTCCTTTTACTTCCCAGAATGCCTGTCTGCTAGCACACTCCCGTGAGCCATCATGAGATTCTGTTCGGTCTGGTCCGCCCACCTTTCTGAATCCTGTTCAGAAGGGCACAGCTTTTCCTTTCGGATGCTGAGCTTTCTCTGGGACTTTGTTTTGCTTTCTCCAATGCTCCAGTTACTGACCTGTGTTGCTTTTAGGACATTTATCTGACCTCCATACAGGTTTAATTCAAAAGGCAAAGCTTTATTTTTTCCTTCTACCTCTCTTCTCCTCCTCCGGCAGCTGCTGAGATTTACAGCTCATCTTTCCTGGGGCTTTCCTTTTAAACGCTACTAAAACTGTCCTTGAGTTTCCATTTGACTCCATCGACTAAGAATTCCAAAAGGAGATTTTTCACTCTCCTCATGTGAGCAGGCTGGTATCTCAACCTGTCTAAAGGAGGTAGGTTGTCTCCATAAAGAGTCTGCCTTAGTTCAGGGAGTGACTGGTTGGTAAGGCTTTGAATAAGACCAGGCTGTCAATTTAGGGCTAGTTGGTTACTTTAAGAACTTTATGACTTTATGGCCTACTCTAATGGAGTTTATAGTTCTTCTGCAATTTACACGTTCTGTCAACAGCACCTCCTCTTTCTCACCACTGTATCCCCCAAACTGAGGAAGAGGGTGTTCTCTTGGTTTGGAGGAAGTGAGGCCCTTCCCCACCTCTAGAAAGGAGTTGGTCCAGATACATCATAGAAGCTGGATGTGTTAGTACATGCCTGTAAGGTTGAGGAGGAGGATTGTTGTCAACTTGAGGCTAGCCTGGGCTACATAATGAGACCTTGTAAAAGGAAAAGTATATGGATTCTGGGTTTAAATTTTAGCTTTTAAAAAATAAAATAAATATTGGCTGTTCAACAAGTTATATGACTTTGGATAAATATTTCAACCTTCCTAAGCCTCAGTTTCCTCATCTAGTAAGAGGCAGTGATAATACTTTATAGAATTATGAAGAAGGTAAACAAGACAATGAAAATACAAAATCCAATGTACTGATTGACAGGAAACATTTGACAGGCTCATGTCTGAGGCTACTGCTATCAATTAACAATAACCGTGTCTGATATCAATAACCATAACCACACTGATAGCATCTTCCTTTTTTTTTTTTTACTTTATCTTTTGAGACAGGGTTTCATGTAGCCCAGGTTGGTCTCTAACTTACTATGTAGCTGAGGCTAGCCTTTGAACACCTGATCCTCCTGCCTTTACCTCCTAAGTGCTGCCATTATAGGCATGTGCCACCATGCATAGCTCAACCTTCCTTTCTTGATCTTGGTTTCAGATCAGCCTGTCCCTGGGATCTAACCAGCGCTGGTCCAAGTCACGCATAACACTGGCCCTGCTGGCGGTTTTCACAAGCACCAAGCTGTGGGATTGTTTGCCCATTTGTTTGGGGCGAAGTGAGATGGGAGTTGGATGATGAGAGAACAGAAGAGCGTTGGACAGGCTCTGAGTTGCCGGTCCCATGACACCTGGGGCTCCAGGGATGGAGGCTGTGGTGCTGTGTACAGAGGATGAGGGACCCAAGGCAAGGGACCAGCAGTTGGGGCAACCATGTATGAGCCAGCAGGAAGAAGGGTCCTATCTAGAATTTTCCTTTAGAACAGAGTACAAAGTCCCCTGCCAGCCTCCTGGGGCAGCGAGCAAACAGCCTGATGATGGAGGTAAACATGCCTGGAAAAGCTTCCATCTAGCTCCTGGTTTTTCTGTCGAGCTGTCATTTTATGCTTAGGCAGAAATCAGTTCTTCTCTCCCTTTCTCAGCTCTTTTCTGCTCCCTGATCCCCTGCCCCATACTTGGAGTTCTAAGGTCAGCTCATTCCTCTCTCTCTCTCCGACATCTGGAGCATCCCCCATCTCCACGCTCTGCTGCATAGGCTGCTGCCCACTGAGATTGTGAACCAGGTACCCCCAAGAAGTCCTCCCAAGGTCCCCTTCCTCCCCCTCCTTCTGCAAGTCTTCCTCAGCCCCTTCCAACAGAGCATGTGCAGGGCCCTAGGCCTGAAACAGACATAAGGGGACCAGACTGAGCTGACATGCTCCGTCAAGGTGAGTCCCTGCCCTTGGCCAGCCTCTCCCTGTCCTTACGAAGAGCCAGTCTGGCAGTGAGCCAGGGCAGTGTGGTACAACAAACACAGCTCCAGCCCTGGGATAAGCACGCTGTCACCAGACACACAGAACTAGAGCTGTGGGAAAGAATTCCTTTAGCTTACACAAAAAGAGAGGGGACAGCCACATAGCTAGTAGCAGAATTCAGAAGCCAAGTCCCCTGAGCCCAATAGCAATTTTCCCCACATTGGGTGGGGTGACCCCAGACAATTAAAAGTCCTTACCAAAGCGCAAGGCACCTGTGAAACACTTTGCCTTTGATTCTTCATAGAACTCTTTCGGGAAGATTATGGCCCTCCTTCACAGAGAAGGAATCCTAGACTCAGAGCTTTAACATTGGGTGCTCTGTAGCCCCACATAAAGCGGAGAGGTTCTAAGGCACAGTGAGAATATTCATGTGCATGGTCTGTGCACTGAGCACTTATATGCATGGAACAGTTGAACTGAGAGATCTCAAGGGGTTTGGCCCCCTGTCATATAATACATGCAAGGTCTGGACTGGAACTCAGATCTCGGGCTCTATAGACCCACCTGGGCAAAATGCAGAACCTCTTCATGAACTGTTGAGTACCCTGGGCCTCAGTTTCCTCACCTAGAGAATGGGCGCATTGGACTCCATGCCCTGAGTGCCCCATGGGAGACACTGGGAGGAATCCTGAGGCTGGTAGTCCGCATCAGTGAGAGGATTTTTCTATTTTCCCCATTTGCTTCCAAACAGCTCGCCCCCAGGTTTATACCAGGAGGCGCCCAGGAAGGTACCATGGCAACCACAGTGACTCCAGGGAGCTGAATCTGCCTGACTTGGCCAGAGTGGCAAAGCAAATCACCCACAGCCTGCCCTCTGCAAAGCAGGATAGATCCAAGCCTGGTCCTGAGGAGGAGAATCAGACCACATCGCCCCTGGGGAGCAGCAGGTGGCCTGCATAGCATTGCAGGATCCCACAGGGGCCTAGAGAACCCTGGTCTGCAGTCTGCAAAGCAAGCTGTGGTCAGCTCTGTGCATGCGCAGTTGATGCTCTTGGGCATATAGCTTTCTTGGAACCTCAAGGATGTGTGCCCTCCCCCCAACCCCGTCACATAGCACATACAATATGGGCAAAAGAAAGCAGTTGCTATCACGGTTGCTAAAATCCAAATTCCGAAGAATTGGATGCACAGGAGATAATGACTTTGAAACTGCTTTCTCTGCCGTGCTGCACAGTGTTTGAGGTTCCTGTTACTTAGCAAGAATTTTCACCCCCCAAAGGTGTACGGGGCCCTTTATACGGTATAATAGTTAACTCCAGCACTTCCAGCAACCCGGACAAGCATCTGCACACCCGTGAAGGCGACACGAAGAAGGCAGCAGGGTTAGGAGCCAGGCTGGGAAAGTTGCTGGGATCGCAAGACAGGTATACCATGGACCGAGTCTAACAGTTTGCGGGGAGGCTCCCCTGGGGATGAGCCAAGTGGCAGGAAATTGGTCCCAGTACCGTCACTGTGTCCTGCTGCAGATGCCTCTGTAAAGACATGCACTTCCTGGATTCCAGTTATTTATGGCTACTGTCAACTGGGGCTCTGGTTACACGAAACAGGAACCCATGCCCCTAATTTAAACAGACAAACGGGATTTATTGTTAGGGAGCAGGGATGTCGGCAAATCCCCAGCAGGGATGTAGACTGGGAACCAAGCAGAGGAAGCAGAACATCCAAGAGACTAGCTCTCTGCTGCTCACTCCTCCGCCCCTTCTACCCTTTCCCAGTCTTACCCCTGCGCCTCTCTCCACACACCAGACTCCTTTGCACGGTAGCCATAGTGATGGGTCAGAACCCAAGGCCCAGGTTTCACATTCAGCCCTCACATATGATCTTGTTTTGCCTACACAGTCCTGGGTTTCCAACAGAAACCCCTGGCTCTGGAAAACTGGGACAGTAGGCCAGCCCGGGCTGCATAGTGAGACCCTGTCTCAGAAAAAAAAAAAAAAAAAAAGGAAGAAATGAATGAATAAATGGATGTACCTTAAGATATGTTTAACCAATAAATCTTCACCAGCTGGGGTAGCACTTGAAACCCCCGATTCAGCAGCCCTGAGCTCCAGCACTAAATTGCATCCGCCCCTTCTTTCACATCCACCTGGGTATAGTCTGTCAGTACTTCCTGGTTTCCTTCCCAACATGTGTTACTGCCTGAGATTATTCTGCTCAATCACTGGCTTCAGCTGCTTTCCAAACACTAGAATGTGAATCACAGAAAAACAGCAACCTCGTCTCTCCTGTTCATCACTGCTGCTAACACAAAGATAGTGACTGTCCCCTTGCAGGAATTTAAGAATGAAGGCTAGGTGTGGTGGTTCATGCCTGTAATCTCAGCACTCGAGAGGCAGAGGCATGTGGATCTCTGAGTTCAAGCAAGCCTGATCTACATAGCAAGTTCCAGGTCATCTAGGGCTACAGGGAGACCCTGCCTCAAAAAAATAAAAATAATTTTTTTTTAATTTTAAAAAATGGGGCTGGAAAGATGGCTCAGTGGTTAATGTGAGGTTCTGAGTTGGAGAGACACAGCAGACAAGAAGGGACCGGAGACTCCGCTGGAAGCTAACAGGACCTGGCTTTAATGAGAGAAGACCAGATGAGACTAGCACCTCCGCACCCACGAGTGGAGAAATGCTAGCCCCCCTGGGGGCTAGCCTCCCGGAAGAGATGGAGGGAGGCTAGCCCCTCACCCCCATCTTGGGGCTGGTGTGCCAGGCTCCAGATCAGGATGGAGGAGCTCCCTCAGGAAGAGCGTGAGAGGCAAACTCCCTCGGGGAGCGAGCTCAGCCCAAAAGCCCAAGTCCCAGTTCCAGTCCCAGTCCAAATCTAAGTCTCAGAAGCCCATCCCAGTCCCAGTCCTCAAAGCCTTAAAAAACCCTCAGCCCCTCCCTGGATTTTAGGGGAGGGGGTTGCCATGACATCTGATGTTTAAGGCAAGCTTCTGGCCAGGAAGTAGTCCTTTTTTACAGCTGTTTGTGCATTTTTTGAGTCCAGAACCTTATCTGTTAAGGAAGCTCGGTGTCCTTTGTGAATTTGGGGTCCGGAGTCTTATCTGAGCTATTTGCAGGGCCTGGATTTCTGAGGAGAAGTTGTAAAAGTCGGTCTTTCCTCATGCATGTTTTGTAAACTCCGGCTCCAGGTTTCCTTCCACCTTCCTGAGTCTGAAACTGTTGGGGGTTTCAGTCACATCTTACAGTTAAGAGCACTGGCTGTTCTTGCAGAAGACCAGTGTTCAAATCCCAGCACCCACATGGTGGCTAACAACCATCCATAACTCCAGTTCCAGGGGATCCAATGCCCTCTTCTATCCTCAACAAGCATTGTATGACATGGGTGCACTTACATACACGCAGACAACACACTCAAACACATAAAAAATTTTTAAAAAAGAAAAGAAATGGATGAATGAAGGCTGGGTGTGGTAGTGCATTCCTGTAATCCTACCACTTGAGAGGCAAAGGCAGGTGGATTTCTGTGAGTTCGAGGCCAGCCTGGTCTACATTAGTGAGTTCCAAGCCAGCTGGGACTACAGGGAGACCCTGTCTCAAAAGAAAAAAAAGAAAGAAAGAAATGGATGAATGAAGGCTGAATGTTGTAGCACATGCCTGTAATCCCAACACTCAGGAGGATCTCTGTGAATTCAAGGCCAGCCTGGTCTACATAGTGAGTTCCAGGGCAGTCAGGGCTACATAAGACCCTGTTTCAGAAAAAAAAAAGAAAAAAGAAAGAAAGGAGATAGATGTCCTGTTGGACCATGTTCACCCCGCTTTACACAATACAGGACAACTTACCCAGAGATAGCACCTCCCACAGTGTCTACATCTTTTACAATAAGCAAAGTTCACCAAAGTTATTTTGTTTTTTTGAATAAATAAATGTTAACATGCCCTGATTCTGTGGAAAGGCTGAGGTGGCAGATCTCTCCTCACCAGGAGCAGATGGCAGAGGGGCTGAGCAGGAGAGAGGCTGGGCCTCTGTCCTCTACTGCGTTTGGAAACATGACTCATTTAGCCCTTCAGACTTCTCTGAAAATGAAAAGCAAGCTCCCAAGGAGAGCCACAAATTGTCCATCTCTCCCTGCTCTGTCTCTACAAAGAACTGAGAGAAATCCAGACCACCTTGCCCTTCCCTCCTGAATGCTAACTCCTGGCCACCTGCCTGCCAGGCCCAGAGCTGCCTCCCACATACCCTCAGGGGCAGGCAAGTTAACAAGGCAGTTATCATTTCACAGCTCCGTGCCCAGGTCTGGGTTCCACTCTTCTACAGGCAGCCTCTAGCCTCCTGCCAAAGCCCATCAGCCTTTGCTGCCCCTGGACTCTGAGCTCAGAGAGGGCAGAGAAGGAAGGAAGTCAGGAGGAACTGGATCTCCCCTCTAGAGAGGTCGGCCAGTCCTTTGCTAAGATCCCACCTGCAGCCAGTTTCATGGGCCTGCCCTCACAGCCTACAGAACCAACAACCTCTTATTCCTTTATGTGCTGATTCATCCCACTGGCCCAGTATTCAGAATTCTTTGTCTCCACTTTCTCTAGCTCCTTTTTAGCACTTGCTTTGCATAACCAAAGACCAGGTAGGTAGTCCCCCCATAGGTAGCTGGCTCAGTGTAGAAGATGCTGGCTGGCACTTTTTTTTCCCCAGTCAAATATACCTAAGATTTGCCACCTCGGGCAGTTTTTAAAAATAGCATTGTTCCTATCTGCATTAGTCCATTTTCTCTTGCCAGTTTCCAAGGCATCCCAAGTGAGTATTCGCAAAAAGAAGTTTATTTTGCCCCACAGTTCTGAAGGACTGTAGGCCACTGAAGGACTGTTGGAGACTCTACAATGCCTGGGGTACAGAGTGTCAGCTCAGAAGGCCTAACTGTGCTCCAAAAAGGTGACTTATCTGGGATATTGCTTGGAAATAAGAACACACTGTCCCAAGGAGGCATCTAGGTGATCCTGAAGATCCCAGAGCCTAAAGATAAAAAGCAGATAAGGAAGTTCTTGGGAGCCACTGGGGATTGTGGACTCGATATCAGGTTTTGCTGAAATTGCAAAGCCTCTATACCAGAGCATAGGGAGGATCGGACTCCCTAAATGGGAGGAACTAGAACAACAGACATTCCAACAGTTGAAGAAGGTCTTGGCCTCCAGCACTGGGGTTACCAGACATCATTAAACCTTCCAGTTCTTCATACGTGAGAAACACGGGGTAGCTAAGGGAATTTTAACCCAGACTCTGGGCCCCTGGAAGAGACCAGTAGCATCCTGTCCAAACAGCTTGATACCATGGCTCATCATCAGGTTGAGCAGGCTCTATTAGAACATAGCACCAAAGTCTTGCTAGTTAAAGAAACTGATAAACTCAGTCTGGGGCAGGAACTGACTGTCACCACGCATCATTTGGTAGAGACCTTACCGAGGGGAACTGTTGGGAGTCCCAGCACTCAGGACCAGCTCGACGGGGACCGAAGAAACTCCACCGTAGGGGAAGGGGCGAGTAGGCGCAGGGTCAAAACACCGACTCCAGGAGCTGAGCAGAAAGACAGCAGTGGTGGTCTGCTGCAAACTCATTTATTCAAGAAAGAGCAGAGAGTCTTATAGGTCTTGTTAGCCAATAGCCTTATGGGGTGGGGTCCTGACCACAGCCAATCACAGTTTGTTCCCAGGTGGATCAGGTTCCCTCCAGGTGCTGGGCAGAAACTGGCTTCACAACCAACCGGTGTGGAGCACCAGACCCATGAGAGCCATTCCTCCATCTCTCCTGGCAGGTGGCCTAGCTAGGCCCACCCTGCATTATGCTCAACAGGAAACCCCAGAGCAGTGGATGTCAAATGCTTGCATCACCCATTTTCTAAGGCCCTGCTCACCCCATATTAAGTTTTCCTCAGCTACCACTCTGAATCCTGCTACTGTGCTGCCTGAGCCTGAACAGGCTCATAACTGCCTGGACATAACAACCACCTGCAACATAGCCGCCCAGACCAGTCAACCACCTGATGCCAGAATCAGATGCAACAGTTTATACCAATGGCAGTAGCTACATCCGTGAACATGAGGTCATCTGGGTACAAGCCCTCTCTCGAGGAACCTCCACACAGTCGGCAGAATTGATTGCCCTGACCCAGGCCCTTCGCTGGGGAGGTAAATGGAAACTCAACTTCTATGCTGACACCAAAAGTACAGGTATGCCTTTGGCTCAAGTGCATGGGGCCCTGTATCAAGAACAGGGCCTCCTCACCTAGGTTGACAAAGAAATAAAAAAATAAAGAAGAAATCCAGGGTCTGTTAGCAGCCATTTGGCTCCTGGAGAAGCTGGCTATCATCCACCATCCTGGATACCAGAAGAGGGAATCCCTGAGGCCAGGGGAAACAGGTTCACTGACAGAACCACAGAACCGTGAAACCATCACTCAAAAGCCAGTGGGACTCCTCCAATTATTGGAGCCAGCCAAAGTACTAGGGACCGTACTGGAACCTGACTTGTTAGAAAAACTCCACTATACAAAGAAAGAAGAGCAATGGGTCCAGCAAGAAAAGGCAACCAAATGACAGGAATGATGACTCTTACTTGACAGAAGACCAATTCTCCCCAAGTCCCTGGGACAGACGCTGACAACCCAGATACACCAATCAACCTATCTTGGGGTTACCAAGCTAAAGGAAGTGCTCCAATCCAGATATTTCATCCCAGACTTGGATCACCTGATCCATGACACCATTGAACATTGCATAATCTGTGCTCAAGTCAACCAGACGGGAGAAAAGCACCAAAGAACAGGACCGGGAAAGCACTGGGAACTGGACTTCACTAAAGTAATACTGCCAAGTTTGTTTACAGTACCTCCTTGTTTTGTGGATACTTATTCAGGATGGGCCGAGGCGTCTCCTACTCAAACTGAAACAGCAGCCTCGCCGAGAAGACATTAGCTCAGGAGATAGTGCCCCAGTTCAGTCTCCCACAGCCCTGGGGTCGGACAATAGCCCATCCTTTACAGCCAAAATATCTCAACATGTAGCTAAAATTCTAGAAATAAATTGGAAGCCATGCTGAGCCTGCAGGCTGCAAAATTCAGGGCAGGTAGAAAGAATGAATAGGACAGTGAATGAGGCCCTAACCAAACTCCATTCAGAGATGGGCAAGAGCTGGGCCAACCTGCTCCCTATAGCTCTCCTTAAAGCCCATCGAACCTCATACCACGAAGGTTTCAACCCACTTAAAATCTTGTTCAGGAGACCCTCTCCCCTAGTCCTGAGGCTTGGAAACCCTGTTAGCAGAAATCTCTAATCTATCTCTCCTCAAGTCTCTGCAGAACCTTCAGGAGATGCTTAAAGAAATCTACCACTCACTCCCTCTTTCTGCCTCGTCTTCAAGCCTCGAACTCACTCATCAGTTCCAGTCGGGAAAATCTGTCTGGATGTGGTGAATACGGTCCAAGGCTTTAGAACCTTCCTGGAAGGGCCTCTTCACTGTCACACTCACCACCCCAACAGCAGTAAAGGTAGCCAGCATCCCTATTTGATCCATCACTCTCACCTAAAAGAAAATACTTTAGAGAGTGGAACATTAGTTGATCCTCAGAGACCCCACCAATCCCCTAAAGGTCAAGATGATCCACCAGCACTCAGACTGATCCATGGGTAAGGTTGGAGGGGAGAGGCAGGGACCTGGCCAATCAATTGATTAGAGCACTGGAACTGGGAGCTCTCCAGAACCACGGACAGGACTGTCCTGGTGCCAGTCCATAATCCTACCTCCCAGCGTGTCTTTAAGTTCAACCTCTGATTCTTTGGGTCCAGGGTTAAATATCTATCTCTATTCAAACCATGGAATGTGAGGCACAAGGAATTATAGTAGAGACTTAGTCTTTGAAAAAAAACCTTTGAGGCAACAAATTCTATGCCTGCCCAGAAAATAGTGACTCTTCCTATCAAGGACATAATCGATATCACTGTGCTTCTTGGGGTTGTGAGACAAAATTGACCTGGGATGGACATAGAGATAATTTTATCTCCATAAAAGGACTGTCACCCCCAACATCATGTGATGTAGGTGATACAACCCATTCCAGATAACTTGTAGCCTGGAACAAACTCAGTTCAAAACACTGTCTGACAGGAAGAATCTGGGGTTTCTGATTATGGTGGGATGGGCCAGATCCAGGGACCGAATTTACAGTCCAACAAAAGGTACCCCCTCACCAACTGGTCCCCATCAGCCCGGCCAGTTGGTTGCCTAAGCAACCCACACAACCCCCACACACACTGTCCCAGCCCCTCACTTGATGCAAGCCGGAGAACTTTTGGGTACCGCTCACCTCTTTTATTTATCCCACCTCCAGGCATTCCTACTCCCGTCCCTTACACCCCCAGAAGCCTGAACTCTCTGCCTTCACCAGAAAAGGACCTAGAGCTGGCTATGGTCAGGGTGGTCCATACCTGGATCAAACAAACCTCTCCTGTGCTTGGGAGGATTGTTGGCTATGCCTGGACCCCTGGCCTCTGGATCCCGGACCCCTTACAGGGAGAGAAGCCAGTCTATCATTTGCTCCTATTGCAACCCACGACAGTCTGATCCTCCATGTAGGTGGGAGTCTGCCAGGTTAACTCTGGGGGACCTCCCGGGTAAGGGACCTTGTCTAATATCCTCAGCCTGTCAACTGGAAACCTTTCCATATGCCCAATCTTGTAATAATCAAATCAAGACCAACAAGTCTCAAGAAAACCAGATTTTTAATTTTTCTTTTTTTCAGTCTTTTTGAGAGAAGTTCTCCCTGTAGCCCCAGCTGGCCTGGAACTCTATGTAGACCAGGCTGGCCCTGAACTCATAGAGATTCACCTGGCTCTGCCTCCTGAGTGCTGGGACTAAAGGCGTGCACCATGACACCCAGCTGTTTAATGAAGATTTTTATTTTTATTTTATGTATATGAGTGTTTTTCCTGCACACATGTAAGTGTACCACAAGCATGCCTGGTGCCTGCGGAGGGCAGGTGTTAGCCACCATGTGGTTGCCGGGAACCAAACCCAGGTCCTCTGGAAGAGCAGTAAGTGCTCTTAAGTGCTGAGCCATCTCTCCAGCGTCCCAAAAGTCAGTCTTGATCATTCTCTAACCTAACTGTAAAATGGGTATAGTAGGGATGGGAGCAAGTCTCAGTGGTGGAACATCTGCTCCATGTGCACAAGGCCCTGGGCTTTATCTCTAGCGCATAGAAAATGAAATAAAATAAGGAAGCTACAGAAACAGACTAGAGGGCCACAGACGGGCTCAGAGACCTTGTTTTCAGACCAAATTCTCCAGTTTTCGTTTTGATCTTGTGATCTAACAACTTCCCTTTGTCAACTTCAGTCTGAGTTCCCAGAATCATTTCTGTTGCAGTCAGTAGCCCTGATGGATGTCCCTCCCTTCCTCCCTCCCTCCTGGATGCCCCCCCCATGCCCCTGGGTCCTTCCCAGAATGCTACCTGGTTAGGTACTATGCACACAGGTGCTCTGTGAACCTCAAAGCCCAGCAAGTGTGATGTATCATTCCACTCTACATCCCCCTCATTGGCGTCACCTCCCATCATCCAGCCACCTCCTGCAGAAAAGAACCGGCCAAACAACTCGCAATCACATTAGTTGAAGGGGATGAAGGACCAGAAAGCCAGCAGTAAGGCCCCAAAATAGAACACTCATGTTACACTTGATAATCACCTCCCGCACCATGACTTGAGCAATTATGGAATCCCAAAGTTGTTTTTTTTTTCTTGCATTGTAAACAGATAGCAAATACTCTCCAGAGCCATTATTGAAGATTCCTGGCTCCATTATGGGAAGTTTAAATGCTTCGTTTAGCTCATTTGTCTCAAAGCCACTGAGGGAGAGAAGTGTCCTCTTCTCCACTGCAGGTCCTTCTCCCGCCATGAATCTGTCCCTTCAGGGCTTTTGTTTTGCCTTGTTTTTGTTTGGCTAGAAGAAATCACCCCCTTCCAGAAACTTCTCTGCATAATTTTCATGCAGAAAATTACATAAACCTTGGATAAACTTTTTTTTTCTTTCAAATGTTAGGGATTGAACCCATGGCCTTGAAAGTATGTGTTGGATAAATTTTGATGTGCTTTGCACATGTCCAGGTGTCCCTTATCAGATCAATACACCAGAGAGGGCTTTCCCCATCAGGACTTGGCTGGAAGCTCTCTTCTGACCTCTATTGCTTTAGATTATTTTTTATAACTCTTTTAAAAAATATTTTTATTTATTATTTGTAGTTTATATGTATGAGTATATCACATCCATGTTTATAAGTGCTCCCGTGTCATGCAATACGCTTGGAGGTCAGAAGAGGGCATCAGATTCCCCTAGAACTGGAGTTACAAACAGTTGTTGGCCTCCATGTGGGTGCTGAAATTGAACCCAGATCCTCTGCAAGAGCAGCCAGTGCTCTTAACTGCTGAGCCATCTCTCCAGCCCCTGCCTTGGATTGCTTTGACAGTTCTAGAGAACCATAAAAAAAAAAGAATTGTGTACCATCCCAGCACTCAGGAGACTAAGGCAAGAGGATTGCTATGAGTTCCAGGACAGCTTGAGCTATGTAGCTAACTACCAGCCTACCTAGGGTTATATAGCAAAACTGCCTACAAAAAAAAAAGGGGCGGGGGTCTTATCTGGAGATGTAGCGTACATGATGGAGTGTTTACCCAGAATGCACAAAGCCCTGAGTTCCGTCCCTGGCATCACATGAACTGGCCGCAGTGGTACATGTAACTCCAGCACTTGAGAGGTGGAGGGAGAAGGATCAGAAGTTCAAGGTCATCCTCAGTTATGTATCGAGTTCAAAGCCAGCCTGGGCTACAGGAGACTACCTCAAAACAACAACAAAGAACTGCTGGCTCTGGTCTTCTCTTACCAGAAAACCTGGGCTGGAAATGTGGCTCAGAGGTAGTCTTGCCTAGTCTGCACCAGGCCCTGAGTCTCATCCGAGTGCTCCCCATATTAGTTACTTTTTGTTGTTCTGATAAAATGCCAAGACAACTTGCAGAAAGAAAACCTGGTCTGGGCTTCTGGTTCCAGAGAAAGAGTCCATAAGGATGGGGAGGCACGGCAGCCAGAACAGGATGCCGAGAACTCACATCCTCAACCACAAACACAAAGCAGAGAGAGAGACCAGAAGTGGGGTGAGGCTATGAACTCTCAAAGCCCACTGCCAGTGACCCCTGCTTCCTCCAGTGAGGCTGTGCCTCCCAAAGGCTCCATAACCTCCCCAAACACCACCACCAACTAGGCACCAAGTGTTCAGATACATGAGCCTATCTATAGGGAATTTTTCTTATTCAAACTACCCACACACAAAAGAAAATTCACCTAGGTCCTTGGGTTAGGACCAGGTTAGAGACACCTACACTAATGTACTTTCCCAGATAAAGGACCAAATGGAGCCTAGAAGGAAAGATTAAGGGAACTTAATAAAAGCAGAACTCAGATCCTGGCTTGGTGGGGCAAAACTTCTAATGTCAGCACTTGTGAGGCGGGGGCAGGAGGATCTCTGTGGGTTCAAGGCCAGCCTGGTCTCCAGAGTGAGTTCCAGGCCAGCCACAGCTACATAGTGAGACCTAGTGCCAAAAAACATAAACAACAACAACAAAGAGCCAGAATAACAAAGAAATGCCCAAAGCTCAGGGAATGAGCAAGCAGGCAAATTCAGAAAGAATCGGGAGCTGGCTGGATTGAGTATTTGTCCACTGAGGCTTTTGTTGAGGCAGATGTGGAAATTGTACTGTGCCCCAGATGAGCCTTGAACCCCACATTTTCATTCTACTTCCTTGGGCCAACTGAGGGAGAAAAAATTAACATATTCCATTAAAGTTGGTTTAGCACTGCAGTCAGGTAAAAGACTGCCCTGTGTGGCCCCAAAACTCAGGATGGGTATCTGAGAGGAGGCTGCTCACTGCACGTTGACTCTGAGTTTAGCTTTTAGCTTTTCTTAGCTACAGCTAAGGAGGCTCAGGAAGGAACAGTGGACTGCACTTACTTTTATCAGTTTACCCTTGAGCTTTGTGGATAGTCTAGGGCCCCAAGCTACTCTTCTGGTTCAGTTTTAACTAAGCAGTAACAATTAGCTTGAGAATTGTTCAGTTTGACAGATTTAAGGAACCTCTGAGAATCTGCCTTCTCTCTAAACTCCTTAGCTTCTTGCCTACCCTGACTTTTTGACTAAGCTCCTTACAAGTCCCAGGGTTTGTTTATTTATTTAATTTATTTATTGAGACTGGGTTTAATGTAGCCCAGGCTGACTGAAAACTTGCTATGTAGCTGAGGAAGACCTTGAAGTTCTGATCCTCCTTCCTCTACCTCCAAGTACTAGGATTCAAGATGTGTGCCACCATACTTGGTTTCTGAGGTGCTAAGGATCCAGTTCAGCTTCCTATGAGCTTGCCAAGTGCTCTACCAATCGAGTCGCATCTGCAGCTCTTCTTATTAAACCTCTCTGTCCCCCTTACCATCCTGCCGTGATGCTGAACACTCCTATTGAGCACTTCCTAAGTACTGGATTCTGGAATAAGCCCTTTATGCACATCAGTGTTAACTAGTACTTATGACAGATGGTCCTGTGGTGCAGATAGGGATTTGTCTTCCTTTTTCACATGAAGAAACACAGACTTGGATTTGTTATTAATGATTACATCCCCCAAGTCAGCTAAGGAACAGAATCAGACCCCGGTCTGTCTCCGAACTCAGTCATCTAATCACTGACCTGTACTCCTTACTAAGTTAGTCTAGTAAGGACTAGACTAGCTGGGCCCTCCCACATCCTTCAATAATCAAGAAACTACCCCACAGACATGGCCACAGGCCAGTCCAATGGGGACAATTCCCCAACTGAGGTTACCTCAACCCAGGTGTGTCCAGTTGACAACTAAAGCTACTCAGCACACCAGGTGACTCTAGACTGTGGTAAGTAGACAATTAAAACTAATCCTCGCATGACCAGTGAGATAGCTCAGTGGATAAAGGTGCTTGCCACCAAGCCTGACAACCTGAGTTTGCTACCTGGGATTCACATGATGGAAGAAAAGAACCAGCTCCCACAAACTGTAGTGACCTCCACACCCATACCTGGTCACACAAGCCCCTCTCCCTTCCCACATGAAAAAATGCAATTTTTAAAAGACTTTTCTATTTTATGTATATGAGTTTTTGCCTGCGTGTATGTAAGTGTACCACACATGTGAAATGCCCAACGAGGCCAGAAGAGGGCCTCTAACCTCCTAGTACTGGAGAAACAGTTGTGGTGAGCTGCCAAATGAGTGCTGGGAACTGAACCAGGGTCCTCCCCAAGAGTAGCCCCTTGTTTTATTTATTTGACAAAGTCTCGTTATGTAACCAGGCTGATGAGAAACTCAAGACCTTCCTGTCTCAGCCTTCTGATGCTAGGATCACACCCACCTTCTACTGACTATTTCTTTTTTTAAAAAAACATTTTCTTTATTTTTATTTTACATGTATGAGTGTGTTACCTGCAGGTATATAATGTACCCATGTCATGCAATGCCCAAGGAGGTCAGAAGAGAGCATTGGATCCCCTGGAACTGGAGTTACATATGGTTGTCAGCTGTCATGTGGGTACTAGAATAGAACCTGAGTCCTCTGCAAGAGCAGCCAGTGCTCTTAACTGCTGAGCCATCTCTCCAGCTGCCCCACTATTTCTCAAATCACTAACTAATCCTAACTAATGCATTGCATTAGTTTTAAAAAAAAAAAACTTTTTTTTTTTCATCAAAAATATAAACTCTCAGGCCAGGGTAGGGCATGTGCTTAAGCATGTGTGAGGCCCTGGCTTCAATTCCCAGAACCTAAGAAGAAATAGAAAAGGAGATGGCCCAGTGGGTAAGAGCCTTTGATGCACAAGCAGGAGGACCTGAGTTTGAATCCCCAGCACCCACCTAAAACTCTAGGTATGGAGGCACCCGGCACAGCAGGGGTGGGAGACAGGAGAATCACTGGTGCTTGCGAGGTTCGGTGAGAAACCCTGTCTCAAGGAATAAGGCAGACATGTTAGAGCAGGACACACATGGGTGTGTACAACGTGTACCGATACCACACACACACACACGCACGCACATGCACACACACACACACACTGTTGAGTGACACTACACCTGAGGAGATGTGAACAAACCTCTACTCACTCCAGACAGGGAACCAATGACAGGCCAAAGTAAAGATGTCACCAAAGTCCAATTTGGTGAACCAGTTCGTTTACTGGGGTTACTTAGAAGAGTATGAGGGAGGGCTTACAGGAGCAGAATGACTCGATGACAGCTGATCATCAAAGCCCACCCCAGCATGGGTGAGTGCTCACAACGGCTGGAAACCCGAAGCTCCTTGCCCAGCTTGGAGAGCATCTGTTCCAGGCAGCTGAGTTGGTCTGAGCTTCCAGACAGCTTGGCTTACCTGAGGCTGTCTCTCAGCAGTTCTTAGGGTTTATATGTACTCGGCACGGAGGGGCCTAGTACATTTCATCACTTTCAGGGACTTTCTGACACTTTTGAGTTATTTAATTCCTCGGCTTAAAGAGCTTGCCTGCAGGATGGAATGTTTAATCTCTCCTTAGAACATCCTGTGTTTTAGTGAGTGCCCCTCCAGAGAGGAAGGTTTTGTCTCTGAGGAAATTGCTACAACACACACACACACACACAGAGGATGCACACACCCGTCCCTACATGCACGCATACACACACATACACATGCACATACGTGTACATAAATGTATACATGCATGCAAGGACAAGTGCACTACACACATCCCTGCGCATACACACATGTACACATACATCACAAGTACGTATACATATGCATGCACACACTCACACATATATACACATGTGTGTCCACACACATATACATGTAAGCACACACAAACTCTTCTCCACTCTTTTATGTACCACCAAACTCTGGCTAGGCCGGCCCTTCCTGCAGATTCCCCCAATTTCCCCTGAGTTTGTCCCCCAGCCAGGTAAAGCCACCTTGTTTCCAGGCCCTCAACCACTATGTTACATCCCTGGCCTATTTCTAAGCCTGGTTCAAAGACGACCTCTGTGAACCCTCCCCAAATGCCTCAAACAAATGGAACCTGCCTTTCCTGGGACTCCTAAAGGCCAGAACAGCACTCACCTTCCTGTATAGAGTTGATCTCTGGGTACAGTCTTTCTGGCCCACCTGTACCCCTTCTTAAAAATCCCTTTGTGCCAGGCGTGATGGTGCACGCCTTTAGTCCCAGCACTACAGACGCAGAGGCTGGCGGATCTCTGTGAGTTCAAAGTCAGCCTGCTCTACATAGTGAGTTCCAGGCAAGCTGAGACTGCAGAGAGCAGAGAGACCCTGTCTCAAAACACACACACACACACACACACACACACACACACACACACACACAAAACAAACAACAAAAATAAATAAATAATCCCTTTGAATGTGGCCGAAGAGACGGCTCAGTGGTTAAAGTGCTTGCCGTGCAAGCCTGGGGACCGGATTTGGATTCCCAGAATCCACATAAATGACAGAGGACTTGTACTTCCAGTCACAGAACGGGGAGACAGGGGACCCCCAGAGCAAGCCGGGTGGTGAGACTAGCCATATCTGTGAGCTCTGGGTTTGATTGCAAGACCCTGCCTTAATGAATAAGGTGAAAGGGCAATCAAGGATGGCTTAACATCAACCTTGGGCTCCATATGTATGACACACACACACATGCACCACCACAAACATGAGCCCACACACACGCAAACATGCACATACATATATGCACACCATACACATGAAGGGGAGAATCCCTTAATAATGTCAAAAATTGGAGCCAGCAAGATCTGCACCAGATGAAATCACTTGGTGCCACAAACCTGACATAACCTGGATCCCACTGTGGAAGGAAAGAACCCTCCTAAAAATTGTCCTCTGACCATGCTTGCCTGAACCCACACTCACCAGCACACATTGCCCATAATTACTATTATTAGTAGTAATAACAATACACCACACACAATTACTATTACTGGTAGTAATAATAAATAATAAATTTAAATTTTAAAATGTGTTAAAAATTACTTAATTTCACCCTCTTCCCTGCCCAAACTAGAGTTCTCTGTAGACCAGACTGCAGCCTGGGTGAGGAGCCATCTCAGAGATGCTCCTCTAGCGCCATCTTCTGGCTACATGGAGTATGACATCTGCTTCTCTGAATGATAGGGTCCTGGAATCTTTTTTCTCCCTTTTTGACTTTTCTTTTGGGGGGTGGGGTGCACATGTGTGCAGGTCTGTGTGCATCTGTGTGATGGCCCTGAAGTCAACCTCAGGTGTCACCTTCTCACCCAGCATTCAGAAGGCAGAGGCAGGTGCATCTCTGTGAGATCGAGGTCAGCCTACTCTACATAGAGTTCCAGGCCAGTTGGGGGCTACAGGGAGACCCTGTCTTTAAAAAAAGAAGATAAGAAAGAAAGTCTGGAGAGCTGTCTCAATGGTTAAGAGTTTGTGTCTCTTCCAGAGGACCAAAGTACAGTTCCAGCACCATATCAGGCAGTTTACTCCAGTTCCAAGGGGTCCGATGCCCTCCTCTGGCCTCTGTAAATGTATGCACATACATCACACACATATATAAATAAAAATTAAATCTTTTAAAAATATTATAAGGCATAGTGGTGCACCCCTGGCTGCTCCCTATATTCTTTTTTATTTTAAAATACCTTATTTATTTTCATTTTATGTGAATTGCCCACATGTATGCAGTGCCCATAGAGGTCAGAACAGGGCACCAAATCCCCAGGAACTAGAGCTATGCATGGTTATTAGCTGCCAGGTGGGTGCTGGGAATCAAACCTGGGTCCTCTGCAAGAGCGGCCAGTGATCTTAACCACTGCGTCATCTCTCCAGCCCCTGTTTCTTACATTCTTGAAGACCCAAGATTAGAATCAGAATTGGAGGTGGAAGAGACTTCATTCATTCATAAACTCACTGGGAAACATTAATACCACTAATCAGGTGTCAGACATTGTGCTAAATGCTGAGAACAAGAGGAGCAATCCTATTCTTTTTTTTTTTTTTTTAAGATTGAATTTAGCTTTTTTCCCCCTCCTTTTAGCAATAAGTCAGGTGCAGTGGGGAGGGGGTTGAGGTGGGCACGGCAGAGACCTGGGGGAAAGAATGTTGGGTCGCTGTGAGAGAACCCACTTTGCCCACCCCAAAAAAGCTTGGAGAAAATGCAGGAAGGGAACTTCTGCAGACATGGGTTTATTTTCCAGTGTTTTTAAAAAGGAAATAAACGCAACCTCTTATTAAAAATAAAGATTGAATTTATTATTTTTAACTATGTGTCTGCATGTGGATATGTGCAGACAGTGAGTGTGGGTACCTGTGGAAACCAGAAGCATCAGGTCCCCCTGGAACCGGAGGTACAAAGCGGTTGTGAGTCAACCCAGTGTGGGTGCTGGGAACTAAACTCAGATCCTCTGGAAGGGCAACAAGTGCTCTTAACTACTGAACCATCTCTCCAGCCCATTTTCTTTTTAAAAAACATTGTGTAGGGGGGGGCACTCACGTGGAGGGCAGAAGGTACCTTTTGGAAGCTGGTTCTCTTCTTCCACCATGTGGGTACCAGAAATTAAACTCAGGTCTTCAAGCTTGGCAGCAAGCACCTGTATGTGCTGAGCCATCTCGCTGACCCACTGATCCTTCTCTTTTGGGAGGCAGGAAACAAAGCAAATAGATGCCTTCTAATTATTTACTGTTCGTAGGTGGTATATTATTACATGTGCAGGATAGCTTATCAACTTGACAGAGGGAACCTCACCTGAGGAATTGTCTCCATTGGATTGACCTGTGGCCATGTCTGTCAGGCATTTTCTTGATTGCTGAGTGATACGGGAGGGCCCAGCTCATTATGGTTGGTGCCACCCCTGGGCAGGTGGTCCTGTATTGTATAAGAAAGTAGGCTGAGCACAGGCCATGGGAACAAACCAGTCAGCAGCATTCCTCCATGGCCTGTGCTTCAGCTCCTGCCTCCAGGTTCCAACTCTGAGTTCCTCCTGCCTGGGCCTCCCTTGATGACAGACTGTGTTGTAAGCCAAATAAACCTTTTCCTCCCAAAGTTGATTTTGGTCATTATTTTGTCACAGCAATTGCAAACAAACTAGAAAATTGTGATTCAAAAAAAAAAAAGAGTGTGTACAGTGAAAATGCCCCCAGTCCTTCTCCTAGGCCCTAGTTGCCCCCATGGAGGAGAGCAATGTTGCTATCTCCTATATACCCATCCAGGTGACATGTGTAGATACAAGCTAATGCATTCCCTCCGTATACAATCAATGCAGTTTTATACACTCTGCACTGTACCTTGGGTTTTTCCATAGTATGTCTTAGAAATTATTTTATGTTAATACATAAATTTCTGTCTTTCCTACAAATAGAAATCATTCCATTGCATGAGTATTTCATGACTTAAAAATGTTACACTGCAATGTTACAATAAAAACAGAAAGTAAGCAGGAAATTTAACTTTATTTTCTTTATTTTTGTGGTGTTGGGGGTCAGACCCAGGGCCTCTAACAAGTGCTATACCACTGTACAATATCCTTAGCCTGAGAGGTAAATTTTAAAATAACAGAAGAGGGGCTGGAGAGATGGTTCAGAAGTTAAGAGTACTGGTTGCTCTTGCAGAGGACCTGGGTTCAAATCCCAGCATCCACATGGTGGCTAACAACCGTCCCTAACTCCAGTTCCAGAGGATCTAATGCCCTCTTCTGGCCTCCAAAGGAATTGCATGCAGGTGGTATGCTTACATGCAGGCAAAACATCCATACACATAAAATTAAAATAATAAATAAACAAATAAATGGTGAGATCTGGCTTTGGGCAGGATGGTCAGGAAAGGAAACCCATAACCAGGAAATGAGATTGAAGCTGAGACCGGAAAGATGGGAGGAAATGAAACCAGTGGGCAAAACGAGTGGCCAGGTGAGGCATGATCACAGGGTGACTCTGAGTATAACAGAGGGTTCACGAGGCATAGGAGCATGTGCTGACATATGTGTAAAAGAAAGTTCACATGGGGAGCCTCATGGCAGGCAGATAAAAGCTGGGCAGAGGGCCCATGGTGGACGGAGACTGAGGAGACGTCATCGGCAGGACGACGGCAGCAGGGATGAAACAGTGACTGTGGTGGGAGCTTTCCTAAGTGTGACAGGAGCTGACAGGGCATGGAGTGGAGTGGGTGAACCTGTTAGAGCATCTTATCCAGGTCCCTTACTTTCCAACCAGACTGTGCCTAATGACCAGCCTGTCCCAGGTCACAGAGCTCCATAGTGGCAGATCCAGGCCTGGATTCCAAGGTTCTTGACTCTTAGGTCTGTAGTGTGTGTGTGTGTGTGTGTGTGTGTGTGTGTGTGTGTGTGTGAGCGCGCATGCGCGCGCGTGAGTGCTTAGATAGGATCTCCCTGTAGAAGCAATTGGCCTGGGATTTGCTATGTAGACCAAGCTGGCCTCAGTCTCAGAGATCCGCCTGTTTCTACCTTCCAAGTGCTGGGATTAAAGGTATGTCACACACACACACACACACACACTTTTTTTTTTTAAAGGCAAGGTCTCACTATGTAACTCTGGCTAGCCTGGAACTTGTTATGTAGACCAGGCTGGCCTCAAACTTATCTACCTCCACCTCCCAAATGTTGGGGCTAAAGGCGTGTACATCCTACTAGACTGTACTTTTTTAACGTTTATTTGTATTTGTAGGGGGGGTGTGCATGCCCACACACACACACACACACACACACACACACACGTTCCATGGTACCTGTATGGACATCAGAGGTCAGTTTTCTCCTTCCACTTTGTGGTTCCTGGGGACCTGAACTCAGATTGTCAGTGGTGCTTGCTGAGCTATCTGATGTTTGTCATCTTTTGTTCTAATAAAGCAAAAAGGGCTGAGATCTGAGAACAGAATCTGTATTTTTTGCACTGGATAGCTCGTGCTTGTGTTCCCAGAACTTGGGAAGTAGAGGCAAGAAGATCATCTTAAATTTAAGGTCATCTTCAGGTACGTATTGAGTTGGAAGCCAGTTGGGGGGAGACAAGAGATAATGTTTCAAACAAACCAAAAAGGGCACTGTGTATATGCCTGTAATCACAGCACCGGGGGGCCGGGGCAGTGAGCATTCCACCTGTAATAGACAAGACAGACTTGGGGTGGGAAGAATCTCAGGTCCATCGCTACCTACCAGTGTGCCAAGAAGGAGGGGCAGGGTGGGAGAGGGGATGGCAAGGACCAATAGGAAAGCCAGGGAGGAACTGCTCAACTGGAACACGGTCCCTTGAAAAACCTGGAAGAGGAAGAGGAATGAGCCTTCAAATCTGCACACACATATACACAATAAGTATAATAATAATAAAAACAATAAATATTTCTCTATATAACCCAGGCCTTCCAAGTTGGCATATGCTGGAATAAACGAGAGCTGAGCATGGTTGGTGCATGCCTGTGATCCTAGCACTTGGGAGGTGGAGGAGGCAGGAGGATCAGAATTTCAAGACCATCCTCCAACTACATACTGAATTTGAGACCAGCTTGAACTACACAAGACCTTAACAACATCAAAAAAAAACAAAAACAAAAACAAGGACTGGGCGGGTGTGGAGGAGCACGCCTCTAATCCCAACACTTGGGAGGCAGAGGCAGGCAGATCTCTGTGAGATGGAGGCCAGTCTGGTGTCCATGGCAAGGTCCAGGCCAGCTATGGCTACAGGGAGACCCTGTCTCAAAAAAAAAAAGGGGGGGGCTGGGAGGCAGGGAAGTTGGAGAGATGGCTCAGTGGGTTAAGGCACTTGCCACCAAGCCTGAAACCCACATGGTTGAAGGAGATAACCTCCATGTATGCATCATGGTACGTGCATACCCACACGCAATAGTTTGAAAATTAAGAAATGAGAGCAACATGTTTATAAGTTGGAATGACTCAATAGAGGTAAAACTAATATGGAAGCGATCTGATGGGACCGTGCTTGTGAACTAGAGAGACCAAGATCTGGTACATTAGTTGAGAGGTTTGTTCTGGGCAGAAACACGAAGTCCGAGGGCATCAGTTCTCTTACTCCGGGAGAAATGAAAAGCACAATTCCCTCAGGATTTCTCATTTGGTCAGTAGGGGTTGAAGCCCGACTCCTCGAATTTCTGAGAGGTCCCCCAGTGGGATGCGGGGATGCTGCTTGGCAGATAGCGTCGATGCAGGTGTTCTCAGAACGTTTACATTTTTTTCAGAATTGCTTGATAAGTTTAGGTTTCGGTTTCCCAGAATGGGGCCTGGGAAAACAGAGCTTTACTCGAGTCGGCTCGGGATCATCATGGAGTCCTGCCTAGCACTCTGGTCAATAGCAGTCTAGGGTTCCAGAAATACTGTTCTGTGCCAACAGGTGCAAGAGAGATGAGATGCAGTGGAGAGACTGTGATGCATTATTCTGACCTGCTGATTTTCCTTAGCCTGGTAGGAAGTCATTAACCGAAACAGAGATGACAGAAGTTTAAGGGAGAAGGCATGAATGGTTGGTTATATGAATGGCTATCTTGAGATAAGAAGGCTCAGTCTACAGGGGAAATGATCCTCCTGAGGTTAATGATTGAGTTCTATAAGACACTGTTAGGAGCGTAGCTCAGTAGCAAAGTGTGCTTAGCATGGGCAAGGCCCTAGGTTCAATCCCAAGTACCTGAACAACAATAACATCGAGGCTTTATCTAGCCACTCTAAATTGCACACGTGTTAGGTAGGTGGGGATTCAGATGTGGCTAAGACTGTGGATTGTCAATTAAATTCCAGGAAGTGACACAGAGGGCCAGGGACCTGAGGCTGGGAGGTGGGATCGCAAAGGGCCATGGAATCTAAACATGGCATAGGAAGACAAATCAAATATATTTGTTATGTGTCACAATAAAGATCGCCACACCAGTGGAATGGCAAGGTGAAATGCTTTATTTTACGGCCGGACTCTGTCGGGTGCCCAAGGAGGAGCCAGGAGCTCAGTTCAGCAAGGTTTTTATTGCAATCTGGAGGGAGTTTCCAGTGTCCTGGAATTAACCAATCATAGGCCAGTTTAACCACAAAAGCAGGACGCTTGACCTCAGAGCAGACAAGCAGAAACTGGGGCCACAGATCTGCCATTAACCATGGTAACCAGGTGCGTGCTGACCAGGTGGGTGGGTTCTTCTAGAAATTAATATTGTACAAGAGCAAGCCAAGCAGAAAGTACAGAAGCAAATTTGGCAGTTACCGGCTGTTCTCAGAACTTTTTTTTTTTTTTTTTCGCTTATATTTTGATAAGTTTAGGTTTCAGTTTCCCAGAATGGGGCCTGGGAATACAGAGCTTTACTCGAGTCAGCTTGGGATCATCATGGAGTTCTGCCTAGCACTCTGATCAATAGCAATTTTTCAGCATTTAACAATGCTTGCTTCAAAAGTGGGTACTTTCCTCTCAATACCTTCAACTTGTCCCCACTCTCTAGGCTTTTGGTAAGTCTCCCATCCATCCCCACATTTCCCTTACTTTGGGCACTCACGACACTTGTCACCAAGTGAACCTTTCTCTCTTCATCAGAATTAAGCTCACTGAAGGCAAGGGCTTTTAAAAATATTTATTTTTATTTTATATGTATGAGTGTATGTATATAAATTCACCTGTGTCAAGCAATGCCCACAGAGGTCAGAAGAGGGCTTTGGGTCCCCTAGTACTGGAGTTATAGATGGTTGTTAGCTGCCATGTGGGTCCTCTGCAAGAGCAGACAGCACTCAACCGCTGAGCCATCTCTCCAGTGTCCCCGGAAAGCAGAGGCTTTTCAAATATAGCCTGTACCTAGAACTAACATGGATCAGCCCTTCTCCACACCACCCTCCTCATTCAGTTTGGACAGTTCTCTCCAATACACACCCACAACACATGCTGTACCTCTGTACCAAAGTGTGTGGATCTGGAGTGACATGCCAGGTCCAGTACCTAACTATTCAGAGAAAGGCCTCAGTGAAGCATAAATAGCAAGATTGGAACAGGTGTCTGCCAAGTTCATTTTGAACGTGGAACTTAGGGCTACACTCACTGCAAAAGTCCAGAGGGCTATCCAGAATAGGCTGTCATGGAAGTTGAATCTTAGTAAACCAGAATAGAAAACTCGCAGAATCACAACTAATGGGGGTTGGAGAGCATGCGTACTCAAGTGCAGGTGCCCACAGAGTCTTAAAGAGGGCGTATGAGTGTTTTGCTTGCATATAAGTGCAATATCACATGTATACCATGCTCATCGAACAGGACATCAGATGCCCTGGAACTGGAGTTCTGGACAGCTGTTAAGTGCCACATAAGGGCTGGGAACTGAACCCAGGTCCTTCGCAAAGGCAGTCAGTGCTCTTAACCACTTTGCCATCTCTCAAGCCACGCCCCCCCCATCCTTTCTGGTTTTTTGTGGTTAAGGTTCTATTTTTTTTCAGACCAGGTCTCCCTCTAGCCCCAGCTGGCCTACAACCCCCTATGTAGACCAGGTTGGCCTCGACCACACAGATTAAAGGTATGCACCACCGCACCCAGTTTGTTTGTTGTTGTTGTTTTTTGTTTTTGTTTTTTTTTTTGAGACTGGGTCTCATCATGTAGCCCTGGCTGGCCTGGAACTTGAGATCCTCCAGCCTGGAATTAAAGGTATGGGCCACTACATCTGGCCTATTTTTGTTTGAATCTTTTTATCATTTTTCAAGAAATGCAATAACTATATATAACACCCAGCTGAGATAAACACGAAGGCAGATGAGCTGTGGACTGTGAGCAAAGATGCAGGAGGTGTGTCAGGCAGCAAGAGTGAATCTTGTTTCTATTATTGCACAGAATGGGCTCACTTGGAAGTTTTTTATCCTATTTTGTTTTATATATTTCATACAACAGTTCTTAATCAAATTTAGACCCCTGTTCCCCATCCGCCCCGCCCCCCAACCCTCATGCAGTGCCCTCAGCAGTCAGAAGAGGGTGTTAGACTCCCCTGTAACTGGAGTTAAGGATGATTGTTAACCACCACATGTATGCTGGGAATCGAACACAGGTCTTCTGCAAAGGAAGCCAGTGCTCTTAACCACTGAGCCATCTGTCCAGCCCCTTACGTGGAACATTTTTAAGTCAGTTTTTCGAAGGTGAGTACATCATGATCTTCATCAGAATTCTATTGGTGTCCGTGAGCTCTGTAAGGGCCACTAACAGATGAGCTTCCTGCACTGCCAAGAACTAGCCTCTCCTATCTTCATATTGCCTCATTTACTGGAGATGCTACTTACGTGCCAAATCCAAAGCCCTTCTTTCTGACCTTCAACGGTATAAATGGCAAATCAGGACATCACGAGCAGAAGTCTCTGGAATGAAGAGACTGGGCCCGTCTCCTAGGATGTCCCAGATCTTTACATATTTGTCTGTGGAAGCAGTCATGAGACAGACTTTGATCTGACTGCTCAGATCAAGTCCAGAGATTTCATCAGTGTGCATTTAGTATAAAATTTGGCTTATCTAAACGTGCATCCAGTTTCTATACCACCTTCAAAGTCACAAGGTGAAGAGTGGCTCCATGCCACTCAATCTGCTTGCTGAATCACCACATGCATTGGTTGTCTGGAGTTATACGGAGCCACTGACCTCTATGACTCAGAAATCAGTTTGTGCTTCAAATGGATGAAACTGCAGTCCGGACCTTGTCTGTCTGTATGGCAAGTCAGGCCCTGGTTCCCCTGACAAACCCCAGATAATCACTGTACTATCAGTTAACACGCTTGTCGGCACCTTTCTTTTTCTTTTCTAGCAAGCTTACTTCCGAGTGTGAAGACTGGCTATAGAGTCCACACATGTCCCACACCACAGCAACAGGGCTTGTGTTGCCCATAGCAATACAATTTCCAGTAGAAATATCTGGGGTAGGGTCAAAATTCATTCATTCCTCACTCAGGATATGCAGACAACAGTTTAACATGGGGCCCATAACAAGACTTTTTCTTAAAACATGCACCTCTAAACTGCACTATTCCTGTTCAGCCCGGCCACAAATGATTGCTGCTGGGCTCATATCAAGAAACCTTCCTGTTCATGTTGGTCATAGCCTTGAGTAACGTGATCTTCACCAGCACTCCCACAGACATTAAGACCCTATAGAGATTTGCAAGAGCCTCGGCCTCTGGCTTGTCCTCTTCATCACACTTATCTAGGTTTGACATGGCCAGTTCATCACATCAAGCATTAGGTATTCCTCTGGGTCACCATCCTCCAGGAACTCCCTCAACTGTGCCTAGGTGGGAGCGCTCTGCACCATCTTCTGCAGGCCTGCCTGCCTCTTCCTCACTGCCCCCTCTCTTGTAATTGTCCCTTTGCTTTAGCAGTGAGACACTTCCTCCTTACTTAGCTCTACCTTGTCTGGCTTCTCTTTGGCCATGTTATAGCAGACCCCATGGCAGCTGCTGTTCAAGTCTCAAGACAGGAGATCTGGCTGTAGGAGAGGCACTGGGCTCCTAGAGGGGCTGCTGGCGGGCAGGGTAGAATGCCTTGTTCTAGTTTTGTTTTTTTAAAGAAAACTGTGTCCATGTGTATATTTAGGGAGGCACACAAGCAATATATACCTGTCATACATTATAAAGGAAATTCTTTCAAAAAGTTTAAAATAACCCCAGGGAACTTTCCTGTCTCTACCTCCCCAGAACTGGGATTACAGGCACACGCCACACAGCGCTTTTTATCTAGGAGCTAAGGAATCAAACTCAGGTCCTTACGCTTGCACAAGTTCTTCAGAGTTATCTTCCCAGCCTCTAAAATTTAGATCTGTGAAAGATCTGTGAGCTGAAGCTGTCGGAGAGCTTGGAGCACTGGGGGCAATGGAGCGCTAAAGAAAAGCCACAAGGCCAACCATGCACAATTCTGTGGGTAGATGCGTCTTTTCTGCCATACTGGTAATGGAACCCAAGACCTCTAGCATGCTAGGTAAGTGTTCTACAACCCTGGGTCTACTTTTTGAGTCTGGGGGACATGAGTGGTATTCTTCCTAAGTTGTCCAGACTGGCCTTGAACTTGGGATCTGCCTGCTTTGGCCTTCCAAGTGAGTAATTGGGACTCCAGGCCTGCACCACCAGGTTCCACTCCCCTTTTGTTCTTGTAGCACTCAGCATTACCTCCTGTAAACTCAATGCATTTTTTTTCCTTTCTTTCCCCCAGCGACTAACAACACAAGCACAAAATACAGGCTGAGTGCCAACATTGGGAAAAAATATGACACAAAACCAGAAAGAGGAATAAAATTAAAAGACAATTCCTTTTCTTCCTTTTTGTGTACAGCCTTTGTGGCCAGTAGGGGGGGCTAAGGGCTTTCTAACCTTCAGCAATAGGAGATTGGAAAAGCACTACATGACAAGAATGTAGACTTTCGGGGTTGGTAAGATGGCTGGGCACATAAGGGTGCTTGCTATCTGAGCCTGATGACCTGGGCTCAATTCCTGGGACCTACATGGTGGAGGCCAAGAACAGACAGTCAAAAATTGGTCTCTGATCAAGAGGAGGAAAAAGGAACCTTCGCCCTGCTAACAGTGAGTTCTGTTCTCCAGTCCTCTGCAACCAATTCACCTGGAAAGACGAGACAGTTGGCTGGAGACTCTGTGCAAGCGGTGAAGCTGATGGGGACACCATCTTAAGCCCTTCAGGTCCCAAGGAAAAGGAACCACTCAGCAGGGCATGGTAGCATAAGCCTTTTAATCCCTCACTCTCAGATCTCAGAGTTCCAGGCCAGCCAGCTACAGTGAGACTTCTGTCTCAACATGAACATCAGCAGGAGTGTAATCTGGGGATCCAGAACTAGGCAAAAGCTCGCAGGGTGGGACACAGAAAAGTCTGACCCCACCTGGGTCTACAAGCTCGTTGATGTGGTTGATGGGAAACAATTCCAGAGCCAGGTCTGTGGGAGGAATTATCACCGAGCGAGGGCAGGGATTCTTCTCCAACTCCCCTAGCCTAGCTTTATCTTGCAGTCAGCCAATGGCTTTCCCCAAAAAACTTAGCAGCTGTACTGCATATTGCAGTTATTATGAAGAAAGCCCCTCAGGGCAAGGAGCTTCACCAGCTGCTGAGGACGCAGTGATGAATGGAGCCCGAGAATTAACCACTCAGTTCTCCCAGTGCAGTAAAGGCTGTGAATGTACTCATCATCAGATGCGAAGCCTTTTACTTCCACTCATTTGCAACACATTCATGACAAACAATTTTTTAAAAAAAAGAAACAAAGTAATAATACTCAAGTACTACATGAGCTCCAAAAAATGAGAAACAAAAACTTTAGTACATGACCCATTTCCTTATGGGCAAAACTTTGAACCTTTGTAAGTTTGGGATTGGAACAAAAACTTAACATCTAGTGCCTCTATTTATAAAGCTAAAGGTAACGAGTTATGATAAAAACCCAAGCCACGTTCCCTGACACCCACCCTAGGAGAATAGTGAGGCCGAGGAAAAGAGCTCTCCAACACCAGCTCCATTCCCATTGCCACATTTTTGAGGCGTTTCCACTGGCAATGGTGGGACAATTTGACTAATATAAATTCAGCACTGATAACTGAATAAATAAATGGGGAGACACAGCACACTCTCCTTAAAGCAGAATTGTGTAAATGCAGAGGCAGTAGCAATCCATAGCTGCCAAAATCAGGTCAGAGAATGTTGATAAATCATATCATGTGACCTGATACAACTCAGGACACAGTGACACTCCTACCAAAGAAAAACTTCAGCCTAATTAATGGGAATTTATCAGACTGAAAAAAAAGAAAATTTACATTCTGTGACTGGCCAGTACTCTCCAAATGTGTCAAATCTGAAAATGATAATGACTAAAGAAGCCAGGTGTGATGGCACACATCCGTATCATCCCACTACTAAGGAGGATAAGGCAGGATTGCAAGGTCAATGCCAGGCTGCAGTATTAGCCAGACCATCAAGATTAAGACAAAGGGCCAGGGATAGAACTCAGTGGTAGAATACTTACATGCATAAGGTCCTGTGTTCCATCTCTAGCACTGCAAAAAAAAAACCAAGGACTGAAATGCCATAGGCAAGAACAGGCATTGTGGGGATTCTAGATTGTATATTGAACCAGAAAAAAAAGACAACAGGCACAATTCCAATCAGGTCTGAAGATCAGTTAATAGTTCTTTATCCATATTTACTGGTTTGGGTTATTTTATTATGGTTATGCAGAATGTTAACATTAGAGGGAATCTGAGTGAAGGATATGAGAATTTTCTATTATATTTGCAAGAAGTCTGCAACTAAATCAAAATAAGTTTTTAAAAATGGGGCATACTGGGAGAGCAATCAAATATAGTGAAAACTAATGTGAGATCTGAGAGATTTACATACTTTGTTCATACTAGAATTCTTAAAATTCTTTGAATTATGACATTGATTTGAGATTGTTTTCCCTCAATTCAACATAGGAAAGCATAGTTATGCAAAGTTATGACATCACATATGACAAAACAGAACCAAACCTTGAGAATAGTCAAAAGTTAAAAATTCAGTGGCAAAGTTGTCTTTAGTAAGAGAAATAGCTTAGCTGCATTCTGAGGTTGGCACTTAACTAGTTTTTGGACTAATCTCTTAAACACGCTAGTCCCCACCTTACCAGGGAGGGTTCTCAGGTAGCCTGGGGTGGCTCTGGACTCACTTGATCCTGAGTTTCTGATCTTCCCGCCTCCACCTCCCCTAGTGCTGGGATTACAGGTGTGATGAGGTGCTGGGAATCAAACCCAGGGCTTTGTGAATGCTAGGCAAGCACTCTACCAACTGAGTTACATCCCCATCCCAAATCTAACTTTTCTAGATACAGAAACGGTCAAAATGGTTTTTGTTTGTCTGTTTAATAAACAAGTTCAAGATCCCAAACCCTTTGGCATTCAGGAAAGTCAGAGAGATCGAGTGACCTTGATGGGATCACCAGTTCCTTTCAGTCTACTCCAAAACCATGACATTATTTTCTCTATGTGATAATAAAAGACTGGGAAACACTGGCTTACATCACTGACATGCTAACATTTTAAGTTGAAAAAAAAAAAAAAAAGTCATCTTGAATAATCTCATGTCCAACCTGAATTCAATAAGGGAAAATACAGGTAAAAATGCTTTTTTCTGGATATTTTCCGATTTGAAGGAAATCACTAAACAATTGTGACCTATGAGAATCCTGTCAAGTCTATGAGTTAGAACTAAAAATGAATCAAAACACCAATATGCCCCCATCCACACACACAATCTGGGGAAAATATATTTTATACAAAAAGCTTGGCAGAAAGCAATACCCAGAAAGATTATGCTGTGCCCCTGAAATGCCAAGAAAAGTTCTTGATTCAAAGTGCTGATTATAATGCTAATTAGAAATCAACACTGGCTCTTCCTCCTACCATTCCCCCAACTCCAGGCTGAGAACTGGACCCAAGGGTGCCAAGGAAGCACTCTACCAACTCAACTACACCCCACCCAGCCTTAGCTCCCTTGACTTAGCAACCCTGAGATGTGCAGAACATAATATGTCATCTGAGAATAAAACTGCCCACAGACTTAAAAAGATTTAATTACTGTTCACAGTATTAAAACACATCTTCAGAACCCTCAGTATACAGTTTTCACACATTCAACTGACTTTTCAAAATTGGGACAATTTAAGAGCTAAAATTCTCTAAAGCAGAGAAGCCTTTTAAACCTTAGGGGATAAATAAAATTCCATTGTGATCAAGCTTCTCAAAGAACCAAGCCCACTGCATTTCAATTTGAGACCTGCATCCCTGGGCAATACTGTCTAAGTTAATCATAGATTGAACACATATCCTTGGATATTGGATGCTACCTCTTTTGTACATAAGATAGTTTGGTAAGCTTTCTGTGGAATGAGCACTGTGCCTGGTATCTAATTAATACAAATACCTGTTGAACGAATGATTTAGTAGTGATTGTATTTTCTCTATGAAACAAAGCATTATGAATACTGTCACACCTTGCTTTACAGAGGTCATGGTTATCCAAACCTTAGGTACAAAGCCACCCCTTTCAACATATTTTTTGTTTTTTGTTTTTTTTTTTTGAAGACAGGGTCCTGTGTATCCCAGGTGGCCTCAAACTTGCTATCATCCTGCTTCAACCTCCTGAGTGCTGTGATTACAGACATGCACCACCATGCAGGGCCTTCACAGACTTTCTAAAATGAGTTGCTATCTCACTCTTAGAACTCCTTACATTCCAAAATCTCTCCCAGAATATAGCAGATTCAAATAATACTAAATGGTACTAGAAGTGATGCTTAACAGGATCTCACGTTTATTGAGAAGTGATTAATGGTAAAAAGAAAGGCAAGGCCCTTTCCTCATTGGCTGAACAAGAAACTGAAGAAACATTCACTACACGTTTTACAATATTTTTCTCTTCCAAAATGCATTTCTGAAAACGAGTTTTTACCACTGTTCTTAGCTTCGAAATCAAATTAATCCTGACTTAATCAGAATAATGTACAAGAACAGAACATTTCTCAGGACTCCTAGCACTTTACTTTGAGTAACAAAGGGTCAGAGAAAATGAACCACCCTTATAGACACAACCTTGGCTAACACTGTTAAACTCTCCTAGACAAAAATTCTTCGTAAAAATGTTCTTCCAGTTCGGAAGGGAAAAAAATCAAATTCCCACTTTTCTGGGGTGGACGCCCAAAACCTTTGCAACTCAAGTGTTCTCCAAGTGCAAATGTCAAAATGGGAGGAGGAAAGGGTTTAAAAATTAGAGAAAACTGTATGCACTTACGGACTTTAAAATCCGAAAAATATAGTAAAAAGACAAAAAAACAAAGCATTATGCTCTGAATCACAACCAAAGCCAAAATAAAAGGGACATTTTTCACCTAAACTACCTAGAGGGAATTTTTGTTTAGTTTTTTTCTCATTTTTTTCTCATTTTTTTTCCCCATTTTCCAGTTAAGTCCTATGTCTTTTGTGAAATTCCAATACTTAAACTGCAAGTTTGCAATCGTCTCTCAAGTCAATGAAATTAAGAAATAAGTCCTAATTCTCTTGAAGGTCACTGTGTCCTCTTAGGATACGCAGATGCAACCGTTGCTGCAGTCTGTGCAGAACTGCCTTTTATTTCCCACGACCTTGACGTTCCTAAGGAGGCAAGGAAAGTTGAAATGGTTAGCTAAAACTTACATAAAACATGTTTAAGCAATAAAACTTCATAAAACACAAACATTTATGCTAGAGAGAATTATTTCCACACATACAAAAATGACTTTTACTTCTTAGATTTAATATATTATTTTTATTCTGTATGTATGAATGTACTGCCTACATGTACATAAGTGCACCCATGTGGCGATCAGAAGAGAGTGCTGGATTCCCCTGGAACAGGAGTTATGGACAGCTAGCTGTTAGTCGCCATGTAGGTGCTAAGAATTGAACCTAGGTCCTCTGGAAGAGCAATCAGTGCTCTTAAACAGTGAGCCATCTTTCTAGTCCACTTCTTAGAATTAAAAAACATACATTTTTATAATTTGTGTATTAGTGTATTGCCTGCATGTAGGTAGGTGCGCGTAGGCCCATGGAGGTCAGAAGAGATTGTCATCCCCTGGAACTAGAGTTATGGACAGCTGTTAGCTGCCATGTGGGTGCTAGGAACTGAAACCAGGTCCTCTGGAAAAGCAGTCAGTCTCTTAACCACTGAACTACTTCCAGCCCCAACTTTTTAGATTTTCTTGTTGTTGAGACATGGTTTCATGTACTCCAGGCTAGCCTCCACCTCACAAGTGCTAGGTTATATGCCATCAACACCTGCCTAATTTTTACACCAAAGCAGAACACTCAAGCACCTCAATTACTCCCATACACACAAAACAAAAATGAATAAATAAAAAAAGTTAAAGCCTATTAACAAAACTAAAAGATTCATTCACCTATTATATTTGGTTTGGCCCACTAAGTAGCCTAACATACGGTCAAAAGAAACCTCAAACACAGAGCAATGAAATGAAAAAGGGAAGCAAGCAGCAAACAGTGCACATCAACACAAAGTCCTAAAAGCAAGAAACTCAGCTGGGCATGGGAGGCAGAGGCAGGTGATCTACATAGTGAGTTCCAGGCCAGCTGGGGCCACAGGGAGACCCTGTCTCAAAAAGACCAAAAAAACAGGACAACAGTCAGACCAAACTACACTCTAATCCCATACTAATTCCAAGGCCTTGAACATCAAATTTCCTTTCCATAAAGGTAAGTACTTCACAAGACTGTGGACAATTAATGAGCTGATTTACAGAAAGCTCTTAGTCTACAGTTGGCAAAAAAGCTGCCTACTTCATTCACATAACTTTAAATCCACTTAAAAAAGTGAACCTCTTATAAGGCCAGGAAGCTAGAAGAGGGTGTCTGATCCCCTGGAAATAGGATTAACAATGGTTGTGAGCAGAAAGAAGAACAACCTTCTTTCTGCAGAAGAAAGAAGGAGAGGAAGGAGAACAAGGAAAGAGAATAAGGGAGAAGGAGAAGAAGCAGCAGCAGCAACACAGAGTAGAAAAAATGAGAATTACTAGGATCCTGCTTGAAGGACCTCCCATTGACCAAATTTACAACTTGAGCACTATATAACATTATCAGGCAAGAATTATCAATAAATAGTCAAAGGACTAAAAGTCTGATAGGAACAAGATATTCATAGTGTCAAGCTATTTTCCTATTTCTTAAAAAGGAAAAACTAGCAACTTTTATTTTTGATACAGGAGATTTTTTAGATTTTCATTTTGATTCATATTTATGTGTATCTATGTGAGGATATACTATGTGTGTTCAGGTGCCTACAGAGGCCAAAAGAGTATGCTGACCCCCTAGAGTGGAGCTACAGGCAGTTACAGGGAGCTCCCCAATGTAGATGTTAGGAACCAAACTTGTCCGAAGTGCTCCATACTGCTGAGCCACCTCTCCAGCCCCTTAACACAGGTTTGTATACTGTCCAACATAGTCTTGAAATCAATCCTCCAGCCTCAGACTCCCAAGTTCAGAGATTACAGTCATGTACCCCATACCAAACAAAAAAGAACAAATTAGAAAGCCTGGTGTATAACACCTTACATGAAGTGATCAAGATTAGTATTCCCAGCACTGACATACAGACATCATCTACCTCAGAATTGATTCACTGACGACATAATGTCTCTTGAAATCATGTAAGATTAAAACTTAAGACACATAAAATAAAATAATCCTGGACTAGAATTCAGATCCTCCCAACCCCTTCCCCCCCAAAACCTGCTATATATATAATACATTTAGAAAACTGGAATCAGACACTGTGGCTAGCACTTCTAGTACCATCTACAACACTCACATGAACAAACCTAAGGAGTTCCAGGCCAGCATGGTCAATACACTAAGGCCAGTGCAGAAGACAACCGCCAAAGTAGTGTGTGGATTCTGCAATTGTATTGTCAATGTAAGATTTCCTGATTTTGGTAATTTGGTTGCTAAGAAGACCACACATGGGGGCTAGAGAAATGGCTCAGCAGTTAAGAGCACTGCTCTCATAGAGGACCTGGGTTCAGATTCCAGCACCTGTATGGTAGCTAACAACTAGTAGTTGTTAGTAGTCAGTAGTTCCAGGGGATCCAAAGCCTTCTTCTGACACGGGTGCACTTATATCATGCAGGTAATACACTCATACACATAAAATAAAAATAAATATTTTTTAAATGAGAATACCACACACATATTCCTGAAAGAATATAATAAAGCAGCCTGGTATGGCAGACATCTGTAACCTCAGCACTATGGAGGCTGAAGCAGAAGTTGGCGCCCACCTAGAAATATGAAGAGATCTTGTCTCTAAAAACAAAATAAAAATACCATGCAGACCAGGTGTGGTGGTGCACACCTTATCCCAGCACTGAGAAACAGAGTCAGTATCTGAGTTCAAGGAAAGCCCAGTCTACATAGCTAGTTCCAGGCCAGTCAGGACTGCATAGTGAGACCCTGTCTCAAAAATAAAATAAAATTTGATGGGACAAGTTACATAAATTTATCATGCACAAACAATGAAGTATATATACATTGTATTCATAGGCTCAAACCATCCACCCATTTGTTAAAAGGGAAAACTAGCAACTTTAATTTTTGATACAGGGTGTTTTTAAAGATTTTTTTGATTCTGTATATCTATATGTGTATATCCTACGTGTGTACAGGTACCAAGACTTAAATGTTATGAAAAGTATCTTCTCATCCTCTTTAGTTTGTCTAGGTGCACAACAGTCATTCAGTCTAAGGTAGGAGGAGTGCTGTGAATTCAAGGCCAATCTGGGCTAAAGAATGTAACCATGTTTAAACATACACACCCCACTTTCCTATCATCTAATTCTCTTCCAAGACTAGTAATTAGTACCCTAACTCCTGTAGACATTTCACTGAAAGGGAAATTAGGCCTGAAAATTATTCAATGCCTGAATAAATATGAGAAGTAACTTCTTAAGAACAAAGGGCAAGATAAATTAAGGTACTTTTAGTGTAAAAGTAAAAACTGAAATACTGTTTCTAAACTGAATTGAATCATTTGCCAAGCCTGACTATTCTCAAAATCATTACTGGGCTCTCTACTAACAAAGAGAACTGCAACTAATTTCAGAACTATTCTGTTTTAGGCAGAAAATAGTGGCACAAGCCTGTAATTCCAGAAGTTGGTAAGTAGAGACAGGAGAATTGAGTTCAAGGTCATTCTCAGCTACACAGTGAATTATAGGTCAGCCTAGACTACAAGAGACCCTATCTCAAAGCAAAATAAACCCCCCCCAGCTTTTTAACATCACAGTATAAGCAACTTTGTGATAGCAAAAAGCCACCAAATCTTCTAGTTAAAAGTAACAAAGGAGGGGTGTTGTGTTGAAGAGATGGCTCAATGGTTAAAAGAACAAGCTTTTCTTTCCAGAAGATCAGAGTTCAGACTACACCTTTCCCACTCAGTCCTTTAACATGCCAGTACACATCAACCAGAACTGCTTGCTTTCTTCCTTATTCCCTAATCACAACCCTTACAACTTTCATCAAATGGTCATAGAGATTATGTAGTGAAAACCTAATTTGCTACCTTGACTTTTACAAGATTAGAGCTTAAACAAGTTTCAGTCAAATTGTTTCAACCACAAAGGAGAAACTGTCTACAGATATCAACAGATTAACTGTATCACTAGTCATTTTCAGTAAAAAAATGAAGGTTTAGCATAGCACAAAAACAAAAGAACTTTGGGAGGGAGGGGGAAATCCCAGTCCTACTTTCTGGCTAGATATTTTAAGGAAGTTACTCCTTTCTGAATGTTTCCTAACTGGAAAAGATAATCATGATTATTTTATAGAACACTGCAGAAGGGCTGCCCAGTATGGTGGCGGCACATGCCTAAAATCTCAACGTTTAAAAGGTTAAAGCAAGAAGACTAAGTTTCAGGCCAGTCTGGTCTACACACAGTACGGAAGGTGGCAAGGAAAAGCTACTGCACAGATGTCCAGCAAATGACTGGGAACAAACTATTAAGGAGGAAAAAAGATACTATATACAGTACAGCACAGTATATAATTTAGTATAATATACAATATAATGTTTGGGTTTTTTGTTGTTTTGTTTTTTGAGACATGGTCTCCCTGTAGCCCCAGATGGCCTGGAACTCACCATGTAGACCAAGCTCACTTTGAACTCACTGAGATCCACCTGCCTCTACTGGAATCAAAGGCATGTGCCACCATGCCTGGTAATTATGTTTATACTATATACAGCAACAGTACTGTATATACTAGGTAAAGGAGGAAAAATGCAAAATGACTAGTTTTGCCAGAACAGATTATAGGTAACATTTTCAATTTTTACAACTGGCTATATTTTACAATGACAGATACAAAATCTGCAATTAATTGATTTTGTGCATGCACAGACTAGATTATATTTTAATTTATGTAATTAAATTATGTATTATGTTCAGATAAGCCTACGTGTGTCACAGCACAGGTATAGCAGTCAAAGGACAACCTGCAGGAGGTGATTCTCTCCTTTCACTATGTGGATCCTAGGGATTGCACTCAGGCCATCAGACTTGGTGGCAGGCATCTTTACTGGCCAAGAAACATTATGGGCCCCTCATTTTTCAATTTCTATGGGACACTAGGGCTGTAGCTTAGTGATAGAGCCTTTTGTTACAGGTGCAAGGCTCTAGGTTAGAAAACTGAACCACAGATAAAAACTTCTGTCTGGCTAAGTGTTACGTAGAGCTCATCAAAAGAGCACTTATCTAGCATGTACAAGGTCATGGGTTCAATCTCTCCCCCTCTCTCTCTCTCTCTCTCTCTCTCTCTCTCTCTCTCTCTCACACACACACACACACACACACAGTTCTACATGTTAATACCTCTCCGAAAGGGGGGGGGAATCACATGAAGTCAAAGCTTATATAAAGTCTAGCTTTTCTAAATGACTCCACACATTACACAAGTGATAGGACCAAAAGAATCTGTATACGCAGCAGGCAGATGCCAGTTTATTAAAATCCACGGGACAACTAGAGATGTGGCTCAGTTGGTAGTACTTGCTTTGCATGTACAAAGTCCTGGGTTCAATCCCCAATGCCACATAAAACCAGGTACGTACAACACCTATAATCAAAACACCCAGAAAATGAGGGCAGAAGAATTGTAAGTTCAAGGTCATCCTTTGCTACATATAGCAAGTTCAAGGCTAGGCTACACAAGGCACTATCTCAAATATAAAACAACAGTAATTATATCATAAGTAGTCCATGGGGGAGTTGGTTCTAGGAACCTTCCCCATGGTTAACAAAATCCATCAATGTTCAAGCACCACACAGTAAACAGCAAGGTATAAAAGTCAATGAAAATGGTAGTGTTTGCATACAACCCACACAATCCTCCTATACACCTTTTCTTTCTGTCTTGAGACAGGGTCTTATTATGTAGGCCCAGCTGGCCTGGAACTCTCTAAATAGATCAGAGATGTTCAGATAAAGAGTTGCCTGCCTCTGCACCATACCCAGCATACCTTTTTTTTTTTTCTTTAATGGTGCTGAGGATAGAATCCAGGAGCCTGAAAATGCTACGCAGACTCTTCATCACTGAGCTATATATACACCCCGATACCACATGTTTTCCAATTATATTAAATGCTGTATAAAAAGAATCACTGCACTATATTGTTTAAAATGGTGCCAAGAAAAGTCTCCAAGTGTTCAGATAGGTGTTAAAAGTTTTTGAAGGTGATGGAAACTGAACCGAGAACCTTACATGTACTAAGTACATCACTGAGCTGTAGCACCAATCCTTAAACATTTCTAACCCAATCAGCCAAACTGAGATACAGAACCCATGGATATAGAGCAGGCTGCAGGACAAGTAAATCAGAAAGAACATCTGCCCTCTCTTTTCTTCTACATCTAACAATTCAAACTTATGAGCTAGGAGCTAGCATTTTTTTCCTCTGTAATTTTTCTGTCTTACCTTATCCAACCTTCCAGACCTAAATGCAATTAAGTTTCATAAGAATTAAAATATTGGGGGCTGGAGGGATAGCTCAGCAGTTAACATTTGCTGTTCTTCCAGAGGACCTGGGTTCGATTCCAGGCACCCACATGGCAGCTAACAACCATCTTTAACTCCAGTTCCAGGGGATCTGATACCCTCTCCTATTTGGGCAGGCAAAACACTCATACACATAAAATAAAAATATTTATTCAAAACAAAATGATAAAGATAGGGTCTCCCTGAGGCCCCAGGTGACTATGTAGACCAGCCTGCCCATGATCTCACAGAGATCAGCCTGCCTCTGCCTCCAGTGTGCTGGGACTAAAAGACAGAACTGGATGGCACATGCCCTTAAAATATTTTTTCAGGGGGCTAGAAAGATGGTTCAGCAGTTAAGAGAATGCTGCTCTTGCACAGAACACAGATTTGGCTTTCAGCACCCACACAGCAGCTTACAACCATCCTAATTCCAGTTCCAGGGGATTCAAAGACATTTTCTGGCCTCCGGGACAATGCACACACATGTGTATTTACACACATGCATCCAAAACACACATATGCATAAATTTATTTTTAACTTGAAATTTTTTTTAACTTATTATTCGTGGGCTGGAGAGGTGGCATAGCATTTAAAAGCACTAGCTGTACTTGCAGAGGACAAGTTCAATTCCCAGCATCCACATGGTGGCTAATAACCATCCCTAACTCCAGCTCCAGGGGATCAGAAGCCCTGTTCTAAACTCTGTGGGCATTGCACAACATGGGTGCACTTACATATACTCATACACATAAAATAAAAATGAATAAAATTTTTTTCTGCTGGGTATAGTGGCACACACCTTTAATCCCAGCACTTGGAAAGCAGAGGCAGATGGATCTCTATGAGTTCAGGGTAAGCCTGGTCTACATAACAAGTTCCAGGGCAGCTGGAGCTACAGGGAGACCCTGTCTCAGAAAAGACCCCAAAAATTTTTTAAAGAACTTATTATGGTTTATATGCACATGCATGTGGATGTCAAAGGACAAATATGGGGAGTCAGTTCTCTCCTTCCACCATCTACATAGGTTCTTGGGATTCAGCGCAGGTCACCTAGATTTTAAGGTCTGATCTGCAAGTACTCTGCCCACTGAGTCATCTCACTGACCGAGTATGAGCATTTTAATAAACACTGCTCTATGGCATTTCCTGTGACATTTTGTCCTAATTATTCCTCAATACCAGTTCAACTAGGGATTGTTTATTCAGCAGCAATGAAAAGCTTAAGGCAGTATTTGAGCTACCTTTGTTAGAACTAGAATTCTGTCCAGAAGGTGGCAGCAGCATGCAAATTTAAACCCATAGTCTCTTTGGTCAAAGAATTATCTAAACTGCCACACTCAGCACCTTTTCTACTTTGCTCATTCGCGTAGGGTTCAGTGGTAAGTACAGCAGAGTCGAAAGATCACCTTTGCTTGCCTTAATTTAAGAAGAGATTTTTCTTCTCAACATGAAACTCTTCAAGAGCTACACCAAGGCTAAATGAGATGGCTCAGCAGATAAAGGCACTTACTGCCAAGCCAGAGGCCCTCAGTTCAACAGTTGGAAGGGTTACTCTTGGAAGTTGTCCTCTACCCTTACCCTATATAACTTTTGTACCTATACATATACATATGCTCAAACACAAAAACTAAGTAAAAATGTAATAAAAGGCTATAGGACATCACACTACCCCTTAAACTAAAGCATTCAATGCACTACTGTAACCCTCCCCACTTCTCTCTGGGAAGAAAACCTAGGATGCTTCACCCATCCCCCACTAAACCCAGCACACATACAAGAGATGCTTAACCTGCAGAATATTCACTCACATTCCTCACAATTTTTTTCTTCCTTTATCAAGAGTGTTGTGTATCCCAGGCTGGCCTCAAACTATATACTGATGATTTTGAAGTTCTGATCCTCCTGTCTCCCCTTCCCAGGGCTGGGATTACTGGTGCGGGCCACTACATACAGTTCATGCAGTGCACTCAACCAACTGAGCTACATTTCCAGGTAGTGGAAAGAGAGTACTGACTCTCAGGAGCTGTCCTCTACCTACCACAAACATGATGTGGCTTACAGACCATCCCCACAAATAAAATACAAAAAGAAATTTAACTATTCATAAGTTATTCAAGTGATTCTAGCATTGCTAACAAGCTGCTGCCTCACAAATGTTTGTCTACCCAAAAAAAAAAAAAAAAGGCAACTGGCTCTGGATCAATGTTTAGCCATATCAAAAGTAGAATGTAGGCTGGGAGAGAGAGCTCAGTGGATAAAGTGCTTGTTGCACAAGCATGGGACTGGAGTTCAATTCCCACATTTAAAATAAAAAAAACAGCATGGTGGCAGGCACTTGTTAACTCCCCTACTGGAAAAGAGGAGACAGGTGGACCACTAAAGGATTACTAACCTCCCACCTCCCACCAGCCCTGGCCTGCTTGGCAAACTACAGGCCACCTTATATGCATATTTACCCACACTAAAACACAAAAATAGCATGTGTGGTTGTATTTCAGATATCTTTGTTGCTTTGGTTTTTGGGGTTTTGTTTTTTAAAGACAATCTCACTCTGTAGCTAGACTGACTTCAAACTTGTAGTAGTCTTTTTGTCTCAGTCTGCTCAAATACTGGGATCAAGAGTCACTATATCAAGCTAGTTGTTTTAAAAAAATATTTTTAATACTTTGTATTAATTTTCTTAGTATATGTGTACGCCTACATACCTGCCATGATGCACGTATGGATAGTATGTTTAAGTCTCTCCTTCTACCAGCTGGGTTCCAGGGACTGAACTCAGCCTAGCAGGCTAACTTGACATTGTTGAATACAGTATAGTTAACAAAACTTTCTTTTGGGGGCTAGAGAGAGTGGTTCGGTGGTTAAAAGAGCATAACGTTCTTCCAAAGGATTAGAGTTTGGTTCTCAGCACCCATGTCAGGCAGCTCACAATCACCTGTAAATCCAGTTCTAGGGGATTTGACACCCTGGTCTCCGCAGGCAGTGTACTCATATGCATGCATATATATACATACACACACCCCTAATTAAAAATAAAATCAATTTATTTTGTTTCTGGACACATCATCTTACCAAATTTGTAGGCTATGCTGATTTTAACCTCCTAACTGCTGGGATTATACAAGTAAGCTACCATGACCTACTATTTTTTTCTTTTGGGAACAGTACTGAGGATTGAACCCAGGGCTTTGTGTGTGCTAGGCTAGGCCAGTGTTCTACCGTTGAACTATTGCACACCCAAGTTTTGCCTTTGTAAGACTGTGTGACTTACAGATATTTGTTCTTTTTTGTGCTTTAGTGTCTGATCTGTAAAACTGAGATAATTACACCTATTTGACAAGGATACAAGACTAATTGAAAACTTGCAAGCAATCTACTACAAAGTTATATCCCTACCCTTTCAAAAATGTTTTCTTATATACGTGTGTTGTCTGCTTGTCTGAATGTACATAACGTGCATGCAGGCACCTTTGGAAGCCAGAATAGGATGTCAGATCCCCTGAAGCTCCAACTACAGGGTAGTTCTGAGCCGTCTGGTCTGGGTGCAGAAAACCAAACCCAGGTCCCCTGCAAGAGCAATAAGTGTTCTTAACCACTGAGTCAGCCCTCCCCACCCTTAAAAAAAGAATAGAGGAAATAAATTGCCCAGATTGGCACTGAACTTGTCATCTTCCCACCTCCTACCTCAGTCTGCTCAGTAGCTAGGATTATAGACCTGGTGCTACCAGGTCTGTTCATTATCACACTTTTTAAAATATATTTTTTTAATTATGTGCATGTGTATGTATCTGTGTATATGTGCATATGAGGATGTCAGGTCCCCTGGAGCTGGAATTACAGGTAGTTGTTCACCATTCACCATGGGGGCTGGGAACTTAACTTAGGTCCTCAGCAAGAACTGTACCTGCCTTTAAACACTGAGCCATCTCTCCAGCACCAAAAGTTTGGGGGGGGGGGGGTTGTTGTTTTTGTTGCTGTTGTTTTTTAAGACAAGGTCTTATGTAGCCCTGGCTGACCTCAAACATTATGTAGCTGAGAATGAGCTAAAGCTTCTGAACTTCCTGCCTCTATTTCAAATGCTAAGAGTACAGGCAATGTATTAATTTCCCTAAATTTTCCATTCTCCAAAAAGTCAAAAAATTCTGCATTTCTCTATTACAGCTCTTATTCCATACTTATCCATTTTGTTGATCTAACACTTTCTGCTACTAAGGCAAGAAAGGTGTCTTATTTATCTGTCATATCCAATTCTTTTCTTTTGGGGGGGGGAGGGTCTTTTTTGAGACAGGGTGCTCCTATAGTTCCAGCTGGCCTTCAACTCAAGAGAGAGATCCATCCAACTGCCTCTGCCTCCCAAGTGCTAGAATTAAAGGTTATGTGCCACCAAGCCCCAAATATCCCATTCATTTAAAATATATTTACTTTTTTTGTCTTTTTGAAACAGGATCTCACTGTAGCCCCAGCTGGTCTGAATTTGCAATGCAGACCAGTTTGTCCTCTAACTCACAAAAATCCGCTGCTTCTGCCTGGACTAAAGGCATAAACTACCACAACTGGCCTAAAAAATAAACTTTTTTTTTTTTTAAGGCAGGCATAGTGACCCATGACTTTAATCCCTTTAACCCCTGCCCTGGGAAAACAGGCAGGTGGGATCTCTGTATGTTCTTCAAGTTTTTTAAGGCCAGCCTGGTTTACATGGAAAGTTCCAGGCTAGCCAGGGCTACACAGTGAGACCCTATCTCAAAAAATGATACAAGGCCATCAAGATGGCTCAGTGGGTAAAATTCTTGCTACACAAGCCTTACTACCAGAATTCAATCTCCAGGAAACATACTGTGGAAGGAGAAAATCAGTTCCTGTAAATTGTCCTCCTATGTGCCACAAGATTTCATTTTTCATGTCTTCTCATTCTCTCTGACTCTCGCAGACATATACACACACACACACAATATAAAACAATTTTTAAAAAGATACACTGTATGGAGTACTGGCTGCTCTTGCAGAGGACCAGGCTGAGTTCAGTTCCCAGAACCCAGTCAATCACAACCAACATTTTCAGCCCCAGGGGATCCTATACCCTCTTCTGGCCTCTACAGGCACTGCATACACATAGCATATATAGACAAGCAGGCAAATAATCGTTTTTTACATGGTGGCACACACCTTTAATCCCAGCACTCAGGAGGCAGAGGCAGGTGGATCTCTGTTAGTTCAAGGCCAGCCTAGTCTACATAGAGTTTTTCAGGCCAGCTGGGGCTACAGGGAGACCCTGTCTCCAAAAGGAAAAAGGAAAGGATACAGTTCAAAAAGATCCAAAGTCAATGTTATCTATTCTTATCAGACTATAAAAGGAGGTATTTTAGCCACAAAATAAGGAAGTAAGGAGTAAGAAATACAATTTCCCTCAGAAAGACAAGTTTATCTGTGAGAGCGCAGTACATATAGCCTTAGGATTTAAAAAAAAATCACTAAAGTTTGCTAAATAAGACACTAAGCACCCCCCTTCAATATGCACAGCCACTAAGATTAAAAACAAATACATGACTAGGGTGCCCATCACTGGTAAAAGCACTGCCAAAAATAACACACACACAAACCAGGATGTCCATTAAGGAGAGGTAATTTAAAAGTGTTCCAGGAGGGAAAGGCTGAATGGGAACCAACAACCGATATGATTATTTCCACCCTAAACATTTAGTAAAACAATATAGAACTTCGGTGTGGTAGCTCACACCTGTAATCCTAGCACTTGTGTGATTAAGAAAGGACTGTTTGAGTTTAAGGACAACCTGACCTACATGGTGAGTTCCAGGCCAACTTGCGCTGCAGTGTCAAATGATCTCACAAATCCAAAGTAAAGCAATCAATTAATCAATAAGTCTATGGCAGATAAGAAAGTCACTGAAAGAGATATCACAGTGCCTATTGTGGTACACAAACAAGTAAACACTACTCAGTACTACTGAAGATGTTATGGAACTGGACCCAGTAAGATAGCTCAGATAGTAAAGATGCTTGCTGTCAAGTCTAAGACCCTGAGTTTCATCCACAAGGTGGAGAGAACCAATTCTTCCATGTTTCTCTGACCTCCACTTGCATGTATGGGGGGCCACATGCGTGTTTGCCTGTAATTACCTGTAATTTCAGCAATTCTAAGAGGTAGGGCGTGAGGATCAGGATTCAGTGTCTATAGCTGGGTACAAGAGACAGACTCAAGAAATAAAACACCCCAAAGATCCAAAGATGTCACTAAAATTTCCTGGAAATATCAAACCAGAAATATGTAATGTTTGAAGGTTTCAAGATACCGGAATTAGACCAGTTAACAAAATGATTTAATAATAATACTTGGCAGTAATGGCTGTGTGTTTTCTGTCAAAATACATGCCCAATCATGGAACTTTAAGTCAGCTGTGACATCATTTTCAGGGTATGTTTAAGCACTCCTTATAGTGCCACCACTCCTATTTGTCATCAAGTGTTTTCTGCCATCTTGTAAACAATACCAAGGCATGTAACAACAGCCCACCTAAAAGTGCTGCTTTGGTGAGTTCTCAATACTACTCTCATTAAACTTTCTTGGAGCCTAATAAATACTGAAATAACAGATTAACTTACACAAGGACAAGAATAAGCACAACAGAGAAGGCAATACTGACTGAAAGAGTAACTGGGTTAGCAGTGAACAAAGATGTTCCCAAAACCCAAGAATCTCTTCTCACAGGAAAAAAATTAAAAAACTAAAAAGTAATCTGACACAAATAGGTTCTAAGCCTTTATTTTATTATTATTAATAATTTTATTATTTTTGAGACAGACGCTCCCTGTAGCTCCCGCTGGCCTCTGTCTCCCAAGTGCTGGGATTAAAGCATGCACCACCAAGCCCAGCAACTTTTTTTGGGGGGGAGGGGGACAGGATCTCCCTAGTCCCCGTCTGCCCGACCCTATTCCTAAAAACTGGGTACCCTTTTAATTTTTAAGGAGACGATGCTGGAGACGAAAACTCAAGATTTGGTACACGGTATCCTAAGAACTTTACCACTAAGTTTCAGTTCCAACCCTAACCATTATTTAATGACTTTCATTATTATATATTTTCATTCTAGGAAAACTTATTACAAGGCTGGTCAACTCTAAAGCATGAATATTATACCCAACTACATAAAGTTCAATTACCCAGGTTGGGGCTGTAACTTGATAGAATGCTTACTGAGCATGCACGAAACCCTGGGTTCAATCCTCAGCACTATGTAAACATGGAGGTGGTGGCCTATAATCCCAACACTTGAGAGGTAGCAACAGAAGGGTCAGAAGTTCAAGGTTAACAGGGCCTCCAAGCTAGCTCAGTGGGTAAAGGCATTTACCCCACAAGTCTGGTGACCTAAATTCGATCCCCAGAACCACATAAAGGTTTAAGAACCAACTTACTAAATATGTGTCTGTGTGCCCCCTCCACATGAAAGGATATGTGCCACAGCCCAGCCAACCACACATGTATGTATGTTCTCTCATTCTCTCTCTCTCGAGGAAAACTTTTAAAAATTAGTTCCAGAAATTCAAAATCATCCTCAGCTATATACTGAGCTTGAGGCCTGAGCTCATGAGATCTTCCCTCAAAATAAAGCTTAATTATCACTTACTGAACCACTCTAGTGAGTTTAATGCAAAAAGCAAATACACTCTTGATCAAAAGTCAAGCCAGGGAGTTCTGGCGCGTGTGCGCACACACACACACACACACACACACACACACACACACACAGGGGTGGGGCACTACATAGGCAGGCACATCTCTGTAAGATGAAGTCTGAAGGACAGCCTGGTCTACATAGCAATCTACAGGAAGACCTAATTCCAGAAAGACCAAAAAATATAAAAATAATAAATAAAATAGCTTAGCTCAGTGGTAGAATACTTCACTAGCATGCTCAAGTCCCACCCAGAGCACTGCTAAATAAGAAATAAAATCCAAGTCAAGAGCTGGGGCTACAGCTCATTGGCAGAATCCTTGACTAGCATGCATGAAGCCCTAAGTTCAATAACCCACAGGAAACACACAAAAAGTAGCATAAATTAACAGTACCCACATTTGCTACTTCATTTCTTTTCTTTTTCTACTACATTTTGTTATTGTTTCTGTGTTTTTGTTGTTCTGAGACATCTCACTCTGTAGCCCAAGCTGGCCTGGAATTCCCTATCATCACAAACTGGCCTCAAACTTGCAGCAATACTCCAGCCTCAGCCTCCCAAGTGCTGAGATTACATGCAAGTCAAAATGCTTGGCTGCTTTTCAGTGTTTAGTCAGAAGATACAAGACAGAATTTTTGCAAGATGACAGAAAGCAAATGGCTAATTGAGAAAGTGTGCAAGTTTCATGTAGTTAAACCACACCCCTCAAGTTCATAAATCTGCAATGCCAATACATGTATAAAATGTAAAGACCGCCCCTTCTCTCAATTCCTGTAGAAACAGAAGCCATCTTTAAAGCCCTTCAAGCTACATGTGTTGGTGCATGCCTGTAATCTCAGCACCAGGAGGCTGAGGGCAGGAAGATTTCTCAAGGCTAGCCTGGGCCACATATTGAGACCCTACTTCATAAACAAACCCTTTCCAATATACTATCTTTTCTACAAAATGATGGTAGGTTTTCTTTTCTTTCTTTCTTTTTTCTTCTTTTTTTTTTTTTGAGACAGGGTCTCACTATGTAGCCCTGACTAGCCTTGAATTCACTATGTAGACTCGCTGGTCTCAAACTCAAAGAGGTCCACCTACCTCTGCCTCCTGCATGATGATATTAAAGCTATATACCACCATACCCAGCCATGGTGTGGTGGCACATGCTTTTGATCTCAGCACTTGGGAGGCAGAAGCAGGTGGGTGTCTGTGAGCTCAAGGCCAGCCTGGTACAAAGCAAGTTCCAGGTAGTTGGGGTTAGAGTGAGACCCTGTCTCAAAGACCAAACACCCCATGCCCCCCAAAAAACCCTGGCTGAAGAAACTACCTCAGTGGTTAAGAACACTTGCTGTTTTTGCAAAGGACCTACGTTCTCTTCCTAGCACACACATGGCTCATAACTCTTTAACTCCATCACTTTCTTCTGGCCTCTATGGGCACTGTATATACATGGTGCACTTAACATATATGCAGGCAAAACACTCATGTGCATAAAAATACAAATAAAATTAAAACAAAGGGTTGGAGAGATGGCTCAATGGTTAAGACAACTTGCTATTCTTGCAGAGGATCCAGATTCCATTCCCATCACCCACATGGCAGCTCACATCTGTGGACACTGGGCATACATGATGGGAGCACATACACACATGCAGGTAAAAAGAATCATACACATACAATAAAAATAAACCTTTAAAATAAAATAAAAAATACCATGGTCCCAAAGTTTATACTTAATATCCCCAGAGCAAGCATTATTGTCTATTTCAATCATTCTCTATCACTCTGCCCAAGACTCCAACTCGTTACAGAACAATCAATTGACTCTTTAATAATAAAATGCTCAAAGACAGCTTTTATCTGATCATCTGCTTTCCAAGTCTTATATAATGAACAGTAACTTGTCTATATCTGGGAATGTGACTCAGTGACTGAGGGCTTGCCTAGCATGCAAGGTTCTGGGTTCAATTCCCAGCGCTGAAAAAACTAATTAAAAGGAACACCACAGAGAAGTTCTGACAAATAACAATGCCAACTATCATAGAAAAACAAGACTTCAGGAGTTGGTGACACATCAATACTTGAAAATAACTTAAAACTACCAAAGTCAAAGACTAATCCCAACAGAGAACTTCTGTGACATTACAAAGCCTCCATCTTTTCCATCTTAGCATCACTTTTGCATCTTCCACACATTCACCATTCTAAATCATTTAAATTCAAACTGCATTGTTTCTATTTTAAGTCCACTATTTGTGCTCTCCACTAAGGCTTTCACATTCCTTCACACTGGGTTCAAAAGACCAATTATATACTTCCCTAAAGCCTTAAACTGCTAAATGACTCCGTTATTTACAGAGCTTCTTACTTTTCCTTACATCACCTTCCCTCCTCCTTCCCAAATGTCTCAGTGATAAGCTGGTTACCTTTTTAACACTTTCTTCTTCTTCTTGGCGTTTCTCATAGTGTGAGAAGTCATCAAAAATGGAAGTGGTGTGCTTGTAGCTGGCTATAATTTTCAACACCTGCTTAGCCTTTTCCAGAGGCACTTCCTGAGTGTCCCTGGAGTTGGTCACTGGTTTGTTCTCGTTGTTCTCTAGACGAATGTGTCGCAGTTGGCTATTGGGAACGTCCTTCACAAAAATCCATCTGACATCAAACCGACCCTTCCATTTGTCCTGGGACCACACGCCTGCACATGTGTTGTAGTCCACAGCAGATTTCATTTCTGCAACGCCACAGAAGTGTCCACTGCCGTTGACACTGAAAAGTAAGTAAACGGGGCCTTTCCCGTTCATGGAACGATAAGCAGCATCCAGTCTCTTGTTACCATGCTCTGTGCTGCACCAGATATTATACTTAATGGATCGGTGGATATCGTCCTCAGAGTAGCTCTTGATGATGAAAACCCGGCCATGTTTCAGATTCCAGTCAAAATCTTTAGGGTTATAGTTATTAATGGACCGCAGCTTCTCCAACACTGGGTGAGGTTCTGAAGGAGTAGATCCAGAACCTGCCTGAGACTGTCCTACTCCATTACCATCCACCCCATTATGACCGAACCCACTGCCACGGTTCCGAGGTGCTACCCAGCGAGTTGGTTGAGCTGCCTGTTGCTGGACTGAGAGCTGGGCAGTCTGTGATGGAGGTGGAGGCAATGGCTGTGTCTGTTGCCCTACAGATGTCTGAGCTACCGGTGGGCTATTATTGGCCTGCTGTCCTACAGGCTGAGGAGACCCCTGGGTAGGCTGACCTATATTCTGAACCAAAGCCTGTGAGGGGGCTTTTGCCACAGGACCCTTGTTATCCCAAGTTCCAATATCCATATTATGCTTTATTGGGGGTGGTGGAAGACTTGACCCTGCGATGCCATTCTTGGTCTTCAATTTAGGTTGCTGTTTTGCAGGCTTGCTAGCAATATCAGCCCAAGATGCTGGTTTTGGAGGAGCAATGGTAGCTGGAGGCAAACTGCTAGAAGCCACAATGTTACTAGTAATGGACCCACTACCAACAGCAGAACCTACAACTTTTGGAACACTGCTTGCAACTTCTGTGCTACCCAGCTTCAGCGCTGCCATCCCTTGGTCTATGGTATTCATGCCGGGAGCTTTATTGAGGGTCTCATTGGCAAAAGCTGACTGTCCATCAATCATGGCTCCACCTAAGGAGCTAGGTGCATAAGCATAATTGCTACTATATCCAGAGCTCTGAGTAGACTGTCCCTGAGAACTGTTATTTCCCCATGCTGAGAAGTCAATCCCACTGGGAAAGAAATTAAAACCATGCTGACCAAGAAAAGGAGTGCTACCTAAAGCTCCTGGTTGCCCAAACATTGCATCTGGTAGGAAGTGGGGCTCTCCGTTGCTCAGTTGTCCATAAGAAGTTAGATAGGGCATGGCTGTGTCACCTCCAGTAGACCAAGCAGCTTCACCCAGGGAATAGGAAAAGCCAATGGAGGGGCTGTAGTAACTGGGTAAGTAGGAGTCTGACATGGCAGTATATGCATTATTCTGTGGAAGAAGAAAAGACAGATACATCAAAACACAAAGAGAAGTATAGCAACTGGACATTTCCTTCTCCCATTAATCACACAATTCAAGTATTTCAACAACACTATCAATAGGAATAGTCCATTCATATCTTTCCATAGACTCACTGGTGCTTCTGAACTCCATGAAATTTTGAAGTACTACCTAAACTGCTCATGAACTATTCTGTTGGTTTTTACTTGCTAGGTAAACCAGTTGGCCTCAAACATAAAGAGAATTTCCTGCTTCAGACTCTATGAGTGCTGGGACTCCAGGAAGGTCCCACCTTCTGTGTGAATATTTAAAGTTAAGCTGATACATATAGTAAATGTTGATCTTAAGTTTAGTACTACAATTCAGAAAAGAGAAAACTCAGCATTTCACCAACACAATGTTTTACACTATATATGCAAGTGTTTGAGATGATACTTTTTTTTTTTTTAAATAAGACCGGGTCTCATTGTGTAGCCCTGGCTGACCTAGAACTCATCATATAGACCAGGTTGGCCTCAAACTCACAGAGATCCACTTGCTCTGCCTCCTGAATGCTGAGATTAAAGGTGTATGCCATTACGTCTAGTGTGAGAATGCTTTTTATTTATTGAGACAAAGTCTCACTCTACCTCCCATGGTGTCTGGACCTATGTATTCTAGGCTTGCTTATAACTTGTATTAGATCCAGCAAAGATGATGCTTTTATTAGAACTAATTCATTCTGTATTTAAGAGTAGGAATTTTGGAAGATTGGTGTTTAAGAATTTCCCACCCAAAGAGTCAAGCAGCATGGAACACGCCTGCATCAGCAGCATTCAAGGTCATCATCAGCTACATATCAAGTTTTCAGACTCATCAAAACCAGATAATTTTCAACAAGAAAAAAAAAAAAAAAAAAAAAAAAAAAGCAGACGGCCTTGAAATGGCTCAGTGGGTAAAGGCACTTGCCACCATGCTTGAGGACCTGAACTGGATCCCCAGAATCCACGTGGTGGGGAGATTGGACTCCCATAATTGTCCTCTAACCTATACACATATGCCATGGCATGCATATACCCACATCAATAAAAAAATTTTAGGAAGAGTGAGATAGATCAGTGGGTGACAGCAGTTGCAGCTAGGCTTGACGGAGAGCCAGTTCCTACAGAGCATCTTCTGACTTCCACATGTGGCACACATGAGCCCACATATAAATACACAAAATATGTAAGAAAAAAAGTTTTAATTTTTCAAAGAAAAAAAGCAGAAACTGAAAATTTTAAGTTCTAGTCCAGATGTCTATATATAGCATTCTTCCTTAAAAAAACAAAAATGTTCAATATTAGCCTTGATAAATCGTTGGAAACTTCAATAGATGGCACTACTATTTCATTATAACCTGGAAAAAAAGTAGTCGCTTCCAGAGGACTTAAAATGAGAAGGAATATAGATAAATAAATATACATATATACACATAAAACTACTTGTTTTGCTTCACCTAGAAAATGAACGGCTATTAGCTGAAATTCACACTACCTTTTGTATTGTAAGTAGAAACACATAATACATATATACATCTGTAATCTTAAAAGAGACATCCAGAATAATCAGAAATATTAAATTATGTACAGTTAGTATACATATCAGGATATAAATCAGCATTAATGGTTCCTGATCTGTTTATGCTAAGTATTTTTTTGTATAAAAATCCTACAGCTGACAGAATAATCAAGGGAAAAAAGCAAGAAGTATACAAAATTTGTCTTCATAATGACACAGCTCAACTCAAAATAATCTGTCCTGATTCTAATAGTTCAAGCAACAGAACCCATTACTTACCAGTCCATTAACTACCAAGAGGCAGCTTTGACCTAACTAGACTTGGAAGATCCTAAGTGCTTTAGACCCAAAGCTTGTACTAAGCCCAACAAATAGTATTCTTTAGCCTCTAAAACACATATACTGATTATTAAATTTTCCAACTTATATAGAGTTTGATAAGGCTGGGCACGGTATAATATGCCTTTAATCTCAGCATTTCGGAGGCAGAAGCAGGCTTCATTCTGTGAACTGGAGGCCGGCCTGGTCTACATAGTGAATTCTAGGCCAGCCAGGGTTACACAGTGAGACCATGTCTTTAAAAAAAATTAAGTTTATTAAAAATGGCTGGTTTTGCCAATTTAAAAGTTTCCTCAAAAACAAGTCTTTCCATACAGGCCCTTCTCAAGTTTAAAAGTTCTCCAAGGTATTAAAATTTTCACATTGAAGCAATCTATTAAGAAACTCAGTTTATAATCAATAGATGAAGCTTGAAGCATCATTCCAACAAAGTGACTTTTAAAAATAGATTTAAGGGGCTACAGAGATGACTCAGTGGTTAAGAGCACTGGTTGCTCTTGCAGGGGAGCAGAGTTTGTTTCCCAGTATCCAAAGTTCCAGGAGATCTGACACTCTCTTCTGACCTCCATGGGCATTGCACGGCACGGGTGCACTTAGTATATGCAGTCAAACTACTCGTACACATAAAATTTTTTAAATTTTTTTTAAAAAGAGGTTTAAAATTATATCAATCAGTCAGACAAAATGGTGCGTGCCTTTTAATCTCAGCACTGCAGAGACAGAAGCAAGCAGATCGAAGCCAACCTGATCTACATAGCAAGTTTCAGTCCAGCTTGTACAGGGACACTTTGTCTCAAAACAAACAAACAAACAAACACAAATTAGCATGTGTGAGGCTGTGGTGGACACCCTACATACATAAAAACAAATGTTCATGGATTTCTCTTGATAAACCACAAGAAAACAAAGATCCTGAGGCTACACTTCAAGATTTATACCCGTACCCATTAAAAAACAACAACAACACTCATTTAAGCTTTGGCTTACTTGACAAGGAAAAAACAAAACACTCTTAATATCAGATTATGCCAAGATATAGGTGAATGTCTGCACATGAACTGGCATGTTCTCACATGCTCCAGAGCTCAAAAATCTGAATTACACAATGTTTTACAAGAACTACCTAGAATTATGTTTCTAAATGGTCCCACTCTCCCTGTTATGATTATGCAAGCAAACTACTTCAATAGCAGGAACCTATTAATAGTTCACTCCTCTACTTCCTTCCCTACTTTTCGATTAGCTGGTTGCCTTCTGTGGAAACTTTTACCTGTAACTTTTGCCTATAGTTTGTGCCATATACTTTGTTTCTAGCTCCATTTCATAATTCCTTTAGTGAGAAGCCATAAGTATACAAGTTGTTACCTATAGATTTTAAATAAGCTCAACTCAAAATATCAACTATCCAATTTCAAAATGGTTTTGATAAACTCAGAGCTCACTAAAGTTCAGGTGACTTCACATTACAATTTCCTCATTACATTCTTTAACCCAATTTTCCTAAAAGACCAGTTTTTCAGAGGTGCAAAGTGAGAGCATTTAACACTGGCCGGTATTCTTAAGTTTTGCACTGCTATCCTCCTAGTAAATGAAAACAATCGCTCAGGCAAGTATTACTGTTCACAAACAATGGTCTCAGAGCAAGCTGCTGACCGCAGACTGCAGAGATTCTTAACAGCCTATAACATCTGTAATAACTTTTATAACAAATTAATAGGTATTAAAAGTGATCCCCCTGCCAACACAAAAATGAGATTTACTGATAGGGCAGAGAAAGTCTAATAACAGTACACTAAATCCTCTAATTAGATAATATCAAATGGTCAACTACTCACAGGTCTTGCCTGTGGACTCAAGTAAGGTTCAAAGTCATCATCATTGAGTCCATCCTTTTGATGCACAGATCCATTTTGTACTAGAAGAGAAAAAAAAAGTTCAAGTTAGTACTGTACGGGTCCCACAAGCTCCTTCCCAGATGAGTCAAATACACTCCCACTAGGGAAAATCCTTACAACTGCAGAGAGCAACCAAGTTTGAACCTCAAAGGGATAAAGAGGAGCACCAAGGCGCACTAAAGCAAGATTCTCACCGGAGAAAATGTCGCCCTCCAATCAGAGCAAGTGGATCTTTTCAAAAAGGTCATTTTATGGACTCCTCGGCATTTCAATTCCCTCCGGCTTCCCCTCCCCCATCACATGTGAGTTACTTCCAGAAAGTGGTCCACGAGGATGAAAAACAAAGGCCGCCTAAGACCTCCAGGAAACTAAGGACCTGGGGCTTTTCAAAACCCATTCCACCCACAGCCTCCCATGAATTACTCCTTGTTAGCGCAAAAGCTGCTCGCCAGCTGCAAGAACCCACCAAAGGGGTCAAGCAGCCGGCGCGAGGCACCTGCGAACGACGCGGCTTCGGAAAGGTCCTTTCCCCGGGGCGCTTCCCAGAGACCCCGCCCCCACCGCCCGGCGTCCACCTCCCGGGCCGCGGCCACCGGCGGAGCGCCGCTTACCTTTGTTTCCTTGACCTTTGGGTCTCTGTGGGCCGAGGGGACGTCGCCGAGCAGCAGGTCGTCCGAGAAGAAAACGGAAAGGGAGAGACAAATGAAAGCAGGGCCAGACACGGGAAGAAAGGAGCAGGCCTGCGGGGACGCGTGGTGAGGGGGAGGCGGGGAAACGCGCTAGGCCCGCGGCTCCCGGGAAGGAAACGCGGGGGACGCGCCGGCGGCGAGCCGCGGAAGCGGGGCTTCCAGGAAGGAAAAGGAAGCGCGGAAGGGAACCCGGCCGGCTGAGCGGAGCGAGCGCGGCGCGGCCAGCGGGCTGGCAGGCCCGGGAAAGAGCGGGGAGAGCGGGCCGGACGGGACGCACAGGGCGCGGCCCGCCCGAGAGGCCTGAATCCCCGCTCGCGAGAGGCGCCGCCGCGGCCTGGCCTGACCGGAGGCGGCGGGCCGGGGCCTAGTCGGGCTCCGTCTCGCCTCACACAATGGCCGAGACATGCGGGCTGGGCCTGTACCTGCTCCAAGAGGCTGCTGGCCGACATGGCTCTCGGATCCTCACGGGTGGAGGCGGTGGCGGGCTTCTCCTCAGGGCGGCGGCGGCGGCGGCGGCGGCTGAGCCCCGGCGGCGGGAGCAGACGGCGCGGCGGCGGCTTTTGTCCCTGACACTCGGAGCCTCGGCGGACGCAGCGGAGACACAGCGCGCGGCTCGGGCTCCGGCTCCGACTCGGCGACGCTCTAGCCGCAGAGCTCAACGCCCGTCTCTATGCTTTGACGCGCGCGCCCGCCCCTCGCAGCCGGAATATGGGCGCCGAGCGGCAGAAGCGGGCGGCGCGCGCGGCGCGAGCGCTGACTCTCACATTCACTCACCCACGCGGAAGGGCCCGGCGCGAAGCACTCCGGGAAGGAAGAGCTGGGTCTGCAGCGCCCCCTGGTGGACTGGAGGAGCGGAAGCGGCGCGCGGCCTCCCCGCCCCCACCGCCGCGGCGTTGGGGCCTAGGAGTGTGGGGCGGCCGGGGTCGCGACCTGAGGTTTTGACACACATTCTGAAAAAACTCGCAAAATCCATTGTCTTAATGAGACCGAGGCGTCTTGCAGCCTGCTAGATGTTAACTCTGATTCATAGCTGTATTTGACACCACTACCCGCCCCCACCCCATTTAGAGGGACCCTGAGAGAGGTCACAGAACCCACGGGGAAACTTAATGGAGGCCCTTCCCTGGAGAGACACGCCCTTCAATTGGATTATTCATCTTCCTCGGATGGGGGAATTGCAAAGAACACCCAGAAAGCAGTACACTAAAATTTTTTAAAATTTAAAATCCGGTCCCCGTTACCCCCCACATAAGAGATATACTTCTTGGCATTTGAGGGAGGAAAATATGCAGTCCCTTTACAAAGAAATCATTGACCCCAAAATAATCTGCTAAACTGTAGGCTTTATTTCCAAAAAAAAACACCTTACACTTGTGCACACAATTTTGCATATGCTTCTAAGGAGTTCTGAGAACCTATAAAATCCTATGGGACCTAAAGAGAGAACGAGAGAACGTCCTTGATCTGAGGGCAGAGGAAAATTAACATTATTCCAATACCTGCTGTGTGCTAGGCTTTGTCATTAAGTGCTTCCGAACACATTGAACTTAAGTTCAAAGTAACTATAAGTAGCCATCAATCTCCCCTGTTACAACTGGGAAAGCAGAGGTCAAGTATTCTGCCCAAGTTACAAAGCTAGTAAATAGACTTGCATATCTATGGAAAGAAAGATAATATCCTTCCACCCCCGTGAGAAAAACCATGTATTCAGGAACCAAATTCCAGAGGCAATCCAAAGGATAGACAAACACATTTTTAAGTGGAAAAAAACTCACCTCATGCAGGGATATTTAATAGTAGTTTTTGTTGTTGTTGCAAACAGTAAACACTTAAGTAATGAACTGTCAACTTCATACCATCTACTTTATGAATGCAAGAGGCTCTAGTGGACTCCAGAGTAAGACAGCAATATCTTGGGTTTCACATCATTGCTTTGCTCCAAGTGCAAAGCATTTTTTTCTGTCTATAATCACATTTATGGCCAGATGGAATAAGGTCAGGCAAAAAGGTGAAGGACCTTTAGTAGAGACAGTAAAATGTCAAGACTCAAAGTGTAGATCCCAGAAAGGAGAGTGAAAAAAGCCTAGTAATACTTTTTATTAAAGATAATTAGCCAGTTAACCCCATGGCCCAGATTTACATATATACCTGGTAATCAGTGCCTGTACATTGAAAAAAAAAAAAAGGATTAATGCTAGGCATAGTGACTCGGTCCTTTAATCCCAGCCTTCCCTGGGGAGGCAGAGGCAGGCAGATCCCTTTGAAATCTACACCAGCCTGGTCTACATAGTGACTTCCACATGGACGGGGACTAGGGAGACCCTGTTTAAAAAAAAAAAAAAAAAAAAGATCTGACCCAGAGTCATGTGCTGGGAACAAGAAAATCTAAAATCTGGACTCCCCATACCCATCCACATACAAGATTAGGAAAATTATTGTTATACCTGTCTCAGATTTCCTCCAAAAGGAGGATAATATCACCTACCTAACAGGTTTGTCACAAAGACAAAGGTAAAAAGAAGAGATGGTAGAAAATATGGGGTACACTGTAGGTTCCTTTCCTGTAATCTCATTAAGGGATATGAGGAACAATTCTTTCCTTCCAACAAAACCTTCATAGTGTAGAAAATGTTGATTAGCTCTTTTAGGAGTACATTCTTTTCTCCAGGAGTTTCCAGTTAAAATGCTAAATAACCTTGGGGAAGAATAATCTCTAAACCTGGATTCATTTACCAGATTGGCTTTCACAGGCTCCTGAATAAACAGAACACACTAGACTGCTATGTTTAATCACTGGGAAGAAAGAAGGCAAGTCTGGCGTGAATGTTATTTTAGAACTTGGAGAATGGGTTTAGGTAACAGCATTTATTGAGGGCTAGGCAATGTGCTAGGGACAAGGGCTTAGGACAGGTCACTCTCCCTGAAGTTTATAGACTAGTTAAGGATATTGAGACTATGCAAATAGTTATGCAAAGTTATTCAATTATAGCTGTGCTAAATGCATTGAGGAAGTCCAGGCAAGCAGCATGCTCAGAGGAGCCATGGAAGTTTTCACTGAAGAGTGAGCTGCAGCTAAGACTTGAAGGACCATGAATCACTGGCCAGGCAAGGAAGGAAGGAAGCAAGAGGACAATATGTGCAAAGACCCTGGACAAGGAAGGAGCTTGGACCTGGCAGGGAACTGAAAGAAGGTGCTGGGACCAACACATAATGAAAAAGAGGTGGGACCAGATGAGACTGCAGCTTTCTGCAGAAAGGACGATACAAGGGCCTTGTTCTTTTGCTACAAATAATGATCGGCCGACAAAGGATTAATAGAAGCACAGCCTGGGCTTTCCAGTCACTGTGGGAAATGGATTTAAGGAAAAGAGAGATAAGGAGTTAGAAGATCATTTCACTAAATCTAGGCAAAAAAAAAAACAGTAGTAGAGCAGACTGGCTAGTAGACAAAACAGAAATCTAGGCAGGCAAGAGGTAGAGGCAGGAGGATTAGGAGTTCAAAGCCAGTCTTGGCTACATGAGACCCTATCTCAAAAAGCAAAACAACAAAAACCTTGCTAATTTGTTCTGTGTTATTCTGTGTAGCTGAAGTGGACCTCAAACTCTCCGGAGTTCTTCAGCCTACCGTATACCCACAATAGAGCCGATGTGAGCCACTACGTCTGGCATGGAAACTTTTTTTTTTTTCCTGCTGGCCTGGAACTCACTATGTAGACTAGACTGGCCTTGAACTCACAGAAATTCGCCTGCCTCTGCCTCCTGAGTGCTGGAACTAAAGGCATGCACTACCATGATGCCTGGCGCCCACATGCGCTCTCTCTCGCTCTCTCGCTCACTCTCTCTCTCTTCGTCTCTTCTCTCTCAACCCAGGCTGCCCTTCAACTCCTGGGCCCAAGACTCTTGGGCAGCTAAGACCACAGGGTATACCATCCTGTATGTTTGTCTGGCACGAACAGCCACATCTCCACATAGACCTCATGCTTCAGTCCTGCCGAACATTTTCTCTAACATGCATCTTTTTCCAGAACCCATGGATTTGTACCTTCAGTTCTTTGCTTTGTTTGGTGGTCTTGGGGAGAGAATGCAGGACCATGCACATGCTCTACCACTGAGCTATCTCCCCAGCTCTCTTTTTACTTCTTATTTAGAGCAGTCTCACTAAGTTGCCCTAGCTGGTCTTGAATTCATTCTGTAGCTCAAGCAGACCTTGAACTTGTGATCCTCCTGCCTCAGCCTCCCAAGTAGCTGGATTATAGACTGGTGTAAATGGGTCCACCTTACCTTTGATTATTTCTACCTATCTTGTCTGATTGGTTTTGTTTTTCTCTCATTGCTGTTGGTAATGGGACCCCAGGGCTGTAAGCATGCTAGACAAGCGAATACCACTGAATTATATCCCAAGCCCAGTTCCTTCTACCAGAAATGCTTCTTTCTTATCCACTGGTATCTGTCCTCCAATATCCTGGTTAGTGGTCATTTCTTCCCCCAAAAGACAGAAAATACTCTATTGCTAACCCCTATGGGAATCTGTTTAATACACAAAAACTGTTTACAAAACTGGAGAGGTAGCTCAATGGTTAAGAGTTCTTGCTGCTCTTCCAGAGGACCTGAGTTCAATTTCCCAGCTCACAAGTGCCTGTAACTCCAGCTCCACTGGATCAGATGTCCTCTTCTGGCCTCTGAGGACACCTGCACACATTGAGTATGCACATACACACACACACACGCATGCACATAAATAAAAATAAATCTTAAAACAAACTCTAATACTGTTTCCTTTTCATTTCAAAATTAGATGTAGTTGAGAATCTAATGTAAGTAATGAATCTTCATAGCCAGGTATGGTGGCAAAGGATAGGTATAATCCCAGTACTTGAGAGATAAAGGCAGGAGGTTAGGAATTCAAGGTCATCCTCTGCTATACGGCAAATTGGATGTCAATCTGGCCAACATAAGTCGCTGTCTCAAAAAAAAAAAAAAAGTCTGAAAATTTATTTTTGGTCTTTTTCAGACAGGATCTCCCTGTATCCCCAATTAACTGGGAACTCTTTATATAGACCAGGCTGGCCTTGATCTCACAGAGGTCTACCTGCCTCTGCCTCCCAAGTGCTGGGATTAAAGGCATGTGTCACCACACCCTCAAAAATATTTTTTAATGTAATGAATCTTCTCCCAAGAAAAATACACATATACCCAAATTTTTTGCACACAATCTCACTGGTTATCCCAATACATCCATCCCATGGACCTCAGGTGAAGAAAAACTTTTGCTTACATATTGTCTCTCCAATAAACCTACAACTGTTCATACAGCCAAGATCGTTTTTATTTATTTATTTTGGTCTTTTTGACACCAGGTCTCTCTTTAGCCCCAGCTTACGTGGAACTTCTATGCAAACGAGGTTGGCCTTGAGCTCACAGAGATCCACCTGCCTCTGCCTTCCGAGTGCTGGGATTAAAGGTGCTAATCTTTATAATCCAATACTAAGTAAATGTTGAATTTATCTATCTCATTAATTTGGTGGCTTATACCTTTAATCCCAGCACTCAGGAGACAGAGGCAGGCAGATCTCTGTGAGTTTAAGGCCAGCCTGGTCTACATAGCTAGTTCCAGGTCAGCTGGGGATACAGGGAGACCCTGTCTCAAAAAGACCAAATAATAATAATAATAATAATAATAATAATAATAATAATAATCTGGTTGAGACAATGTGTCAAAATGTTTCGGTAAACCTAATGGCATGCATCCCTGATACTTAAGGAACTGAAATTCTCTCTCTCTCTGACACACACACACATACAAACACACACAACACTGGGTATCAAACCCAGGGCTTTGTTTATGCTAGGCAGGTATTCTACCTCTAAACTATATCCTTACCCCAGATTACCTGTCTCTTAAAAAAAAAAAAAGTCAGGGAGGCTGGGAAGATGGCTCAGTGGATAAGTTCAGTTCCCAGCATCCAAATGGCAGGTAACAACCATTCATAACTCCAGTTCCAAGGGATGCAGCACCCTCTTCTGACCTCCACCAACATTGCATAACATGGGTGCACCTACCTACATGCAAACAACACATTCATGTATATAAAATAAAAATAATAAAACATTTTTAATGAATTTATAAAGAGTGCTTGGTAAAGTGGATTCACAGATAAAGAGCTTAAGGCTAAGATGGACATGGTGACACACTCCTTTAATTCCAACACTCTGGAGGCAGAGGCAGGCAGATCTCTATGAGTCTCAACACAGTGAGATCCTGTCTCAAAAAAAGAAACCCTCAAGCCTAGCCTATAATACATCACAAACACAATTTAATCACAGTAGGTCAATGGGTTCATACCTGTAACTTTAGCACTTGGGAGACAGAAGCCAACCTAATACACACACACACACACACACACACACACACACACAGACACACACATATCGGGGGGAAGACTTTAAGGCTAGCCTGAGATTATGTATTGAGAACCTGACTCAAAAGAAAAATGAAATCAATTGATATAAATATCCATAAACAGAAGATGGGAAACCAAATGTCAGCCCTAAAACGTGTGTGTGTGTGTGTGTGCGCACACGCGTGTGTTACATGGGATCTAAAAATCCAAGTAGTGCTGCATTAAGGACCACCTTAGCATCTTAATCTAAGACTGTAAGTTGGAAGGAAACTGAAGCACAAACATAAGACCTTTTAGATTGTGCCAAAGGAAGAGTACCCTGTGGAAGAACTGGTTCAGTTCTAAATTTCTGCAGATAAAAAATATTTTAGCTGGGCCTAGCGGTACAGACCTGTAATCCCAGACATTTGGAAAGCTGAGGTAGGAGGATCCTAAGTTCAAGGTCTGCCCGGGCTGCAAAAGAGATTTAAGGCCAGCCTGGGCAGCTTATTGAGATCCTATCTCAAAAATAGGGCTGGAGATAAACCTCCGTGACAGAGTACTTATCTATAATGCACAAGGAGTTGGGTCCAGTTCCCTGTACCACACAAAAATAAATAATTATTTAATCCAAAAATGTGAGCTCAGGGCTGGGAAGGAGGCTGAGAGGGTAAAAGTGCTTGTTGCCAAACCTATGACCTGAGTTCACTCCCCACAACCCACATGGTGGAAGGTGAGCACTGACTACTACCTGTTGTCCTCCGACCTCACATGTGAGTGCACATACACACACATTAAATAAATGTTTAGAAAACATTTAAATATGTGCCTAAACTGTTTATGACAATGTTCTACATATAAATCCATCTGTTTTAATCTTTGGAGGATAGCTACAAAGAGTCTAAACTTGAAGGATACAGAGGAGCATTCAGTTTGCTCAGAAAGGCTAACCAGGCTGTACAGTCAGTCCACTGAAAGGTTAACTTGGCATCTCTAAACACAGTAATTCCATTATTGTTCTTGAAACAGCAGAATCTTGCTTTTGGCTCAGTTGGCAAAGGCTTTGCTATTGGTGTTCTTTGGAGGCTCCTTGAGTAACAAGTGGCGCGTGGGGTGGCCTCTGTGCATGGCAGGTTAACAAAGCAATGCAGTTCTAACCAGAGACCCTGCTGGTAGTATCTTCTCAATGGCAGCCAAAGTTTGACGTTAGCACTCCCCGCAATAGACAGATACTCTGGGTTCTAAACTCCTTCCTAAGTACCCTCCCTTCAGTATTCTGGCTCCAGTGCTCAGAGCAAAGTGAATGGAACTTGCTGCTCATCACAGATCACAAAATCTGGTTAGCTCACACTGCCCTCACTCTCTGAATCTACCTAAACTGCATCTCAATCTAGTATATCTCCACAACCAAAAATTATGATTATACAGGTAGACGCTACCTTACTACACAGAAATTTGAATCTAAGTAATGACTATAAAATGACCCATTCATTAGGCTAGAAGTATAGTTAGGGGTAGGGTATTTGCTAGGATGTGAAGCCTTCGGGTATGATTCATAGCACAGATGTGGTAGTACACACATGTAATCCCAGGACTCGGGAGGCAGAAGCAGATGGATCTCCGGGTGTGATGCCAGCCTGGTCTACTTAGTGAGTTCCACTATACTATTGCTATTATTATAATCTCACTACAAAATGGGATAAATAATGCTATCTACCACATAGGAGCCTTGTGAGCATCAAATGGATCAACATGTGTGCAGTATTTAGAATAATGTTTGATGTATAGTTATCCTTCCATGAGTATTAGCTTCTATCATTATTTATGCATCAAATATCTACTAAGCTTCTGTGTCAGGCATGGTGGTGCTCACATAAGCCTCTAAATTCTAGCATTCAGGAGGTGAAAGTAAAAGCATCAGGAGTTAAAAGTCACCTTTTCAGCTATATATGGCGTTCAAGGCTTGGGCTACTTTGGACTCTGTCTTGGACTGGAGTTCTAGTTCAGTTGGTAAAGCACTTACCTGGCTTTCATGAAGCTTTCAGTTCAAGCCTCACAGTCCGCAATACTGGAGAGTGGGGGAAGACCTGTCTTAAAGGTTTTTTTTCAGGGGCTAGAGAGATGGCTCTATACTGTTCTTGCAGAGGACCTGAATTCCATTCCCCAGTCATATCAGGCTATTCACAATCACCTGTAACTCCAGCTCCAGGGGATCTATGTCTTCTTCTGTCCTCCGGGGACACCTACACTCAAGTGCACATACATACATACACATAATTTTAAAATAATAAAAATAAATCTTTAAAATTTTTATTTATTTATTATTTTTACTTTATGCGTATGAGTGTACTAACTGCATGTGTGTAAGTGTGCCTGTGCCACGCAATGCCCTCAGAGGTCAGAAGGCAGCATGGGATTCCCCTTTTCAAAACGGAAGTTAGCTGCCTTGTGGGTGCTAGGAATTGAACCTGGGTTCACTGCAGGGACAACCAGCGCTCTTAACCGCTGAGCCATCTCTCCAGCCCCTCAAAAATAATAAAAATAAATCCTTTGGGGGGTCTTTTTGAGACAGGGTCTCCCTGTAGCCTCAGCTGGCCTGGAACTCACTATGTAGACCAGGGTGGCCTTGAACTCACTAAGAACCACCTGCCTCTGCCTCCTGAGTGCTGGGATTACAGGAATGTGCCACTACACCCAGCTTAAAAGTAAGTCTTTAAAAAAGGCTTTTCTAGGCTAAGCATGGTGGCACATGCCTTTAATCTAAGCATCCGGGAAGGAGGCAGAAGCAGGTGGATCTCTATGAGCTTGAGGCCAGTCTTTTCTACATGGCAAGTTCCAGGCATTCAGGGCCACATAGTGAGTTCTATTATATGTCATGCATTTTGGAAAGACAGTGATTAAGAGATGGAAATGATTTTTCTCATGGAGCTTTCATTCTAGGAAAGAAAATTAAAAATGGATGAACATTAAAGTTAGTGAAAGAAAATAGGAAACACAGTGCAGGGGAAATTACCTTTTATATGGGGGGTCGGTTATACAGCCTATATATACATTTTACAGAATAAAAATTTTTAAAATAGTCGTAAGTTGCCAGAATAAGATCTAGGTTTCCACAGGGAGCTTATGAAGCCTGTCAAGAGGCCAGCCCATCTAAGATATGCTTTGAGTATTCTGTGAAGAAACATGGGATGTCAGGACTTCTGATTATGAATATTTGGCAGGGGGATGTTCATGTGGTTTTGTCTTGAGACAGGGTCTTTGTAGCCTAGGCTGGCCTCCAGCTCTTTATACAGCCAAGACATGAACTTCTGATCCTCCCTTTCACCACCTCCTGAGTACAATAACACATCTGACTTCTATTTTGTTTCTCCAACAGTAAATGTAAAGCGGGTCTTGCTTGAGAACACAGGTGTGGGCCACCATGCCTGGCTTCCTTTCCTATGAGATATATCGAAATTTATTCATTCTTTGTCTTAGACTAGAAAGATGAATCCATAGAATCCACTAGAAAGATGGCATGTCCTCAGCCATGACTATCAGACCTGGAAACTAGAGATGCATGAGAACCCAGAGGTAATTTTATAAGGCAGAGCTCTGTTGTAGTTGAGTGGCTCACGGGAGGTAACAGAAATTTCAGGTAATTGTGAAGAAGTAAGAATCCTTCACAGGAGAAGTAATTATCCAGAAATTAAGGTGTGTGAGCATTGGCCATGTATTCTGGTAGATGATTAAGTAGGCGTAAGAGATAGGCTTTTTCAAACCAGAAAAAAATTCCAGAATCGTCATGTGGAAGTGATTAAGAAATCTCAACCCCCACAGCTGGGGAGATGGCTCAGTGGTTAAGAGCACTGGCTGCTCTTGCAGAGGACCTGGCTTTGATTCCCACAACCCACATGGAGGTTGACAACTGTCAGTAACTCCAGTTCCAGGAGATCTGATACCCTCTTCTGTTCTCAGTAGGCATTGCAGGCAGGGGTTCACTTCCCTGCAGGCAAAACACTCAAATAGATAGATGGATCGAGAGATGATTGATTGATCGATCGATAGATAACAAATCCCAACCCAACCTAAGAAACTTTTGGCATTCGATGGCTGCTTGGAGAGGGAGAGACTCTTAAAGGCCCAGTGGATGGACTCACACCAAAGGACATTTAGGGACACAAATCCTACTCTGTAGGCCATATCATATATAAGAAAGTACATTAAATTGAGGGGAAGGTGCAGGTGGGGGAAGGCATCCTAATACCATCAAACTCTAGTGTGTGAAAATCACAAATTTTCCATTTTAAAAAGGGGAAAAAGGGGCTTGAGAGATGGCTCAGCAGTGAAGAGCACTGGCTGTTCTTGCAGAGGACTTAGGTTTGGTTCTCAGCACCCACATAGTGGTTAACAACTATCTGGAACTCCAGTTCCAGGGGATCCAACACCATCTTCTGGCCTATTCAGGCTTATTCATGCATCACACATGTGGTGCACTTACATACTTGAAGCAAAATAGTCATGCACATAAAAATACATTTTTAAAAGTTTAAAAAATAAAGAGGGTGGCCGGAGGAGAGACAGCTCAGCAGTTAAGAACTCATACCGCTCTCCAGAAGACCTGAGATTGATTCTTAGCACCCACACCAGGCAGCTCACAACCGTCTCTATGTCTAGCTCCAGAGAGATCTGCCTCTCCCCTCTGTGGGTACTTGCCTTCACACGCACATACACAGACACAGGCATATAATTAAAAATGATAAAAATAAATCTTTTTATTTTTAAAGTAGAGGTCTAGGAATATAGCTCAGTGGCTTGCCTCATATATTCTAGCCTCTAGGTTCAGTCTCCAACAACAAAAAACAAAAAAGCTGGGGTTATAGAGATGGCTGAGTGGTTAAGAGCACTGGCTGCTCTGGCAGAGGACCCGGGTTCAATCCTAGCACCCACCTGACAGTTAACAACCATCCACAGCTCCAGTTCCAGGGGATCCAATGCCCTCTTCTGACCTCTGTGGGCACTGCATGACATGGATGCATTTACATGCACACAGGCAATATACACGTACACATAAAAATAATAATAGAAAAAAGATTGGGGAGGTGTCTTTTTTTGAGATAGGGTCTCTCTGTAGCCCCAGCTGGCCTAGAACTAATTATGGAGACCAGGCTAGCCTTGAACTCCAGACTGCTGGAATTAAAGGCATGCACCACCACACTCAAATAATTTAAAACATTTTTTTAAATCCAAAAAAGCAAAAGAAGCTGAAGCTGGAGAAGTGACTCAGCAGTTAAGATACTTGCAGATACTGCTCTAGAGGACCTGAGTTTATTTCTTAGTACCCATGTCATGGCCTCCAAAAAACATTCATAATTCCAGTCCCAGGGGATCCAACACCCTCTTCTGATCTTCATGGGCATTTGCACACACAGGTGCACTTACACACATGCAGGCAAACACTCATACACATGAAAATTAAACAACAAAAAACAAAGGTGCTTCCGTTCCTGAGATCAATGGTGTCTGGCAGGCTGTCTCAGCTAGTAAAGCATGCAGTGTGCAAATGAATACTCACATTCGAGTCCTGGCGATGCCTGGAATTTTGTTTGTTTGTTTAATGGTGTATTTATTTTTGTTTGAACACGTGTTTTGATCGTTTGATCGTCTACATGTGTCGTGGAATGAGTATAGTGTCCTCGAAGGCCCAGAATAAGTGACAGAGCCACCATGTGGGTGCTAAGAATCAAACCTGGGTCCACTGGAAGAACAGTAAGTACTCTTAGCCCCAGAGCCACCTCTCCAGTTCTGCTTTTTTTTTTTTTTTTTTTGAGACAAAGTCTTACTGTGTATCCCTGGCTGTCCTAGAACTCACTATGTAGATCAGGCTGGCCTCAAAGTCAAACTCGGACATCTGCCTGCCTCTGCCTCCACATCCCAGTAGAGTACTGAGACTAAAAATGTGCCACCACATTTTGGAAGAAAAGTTGTTTCAAGAACTCAAAGATGGACAGGTAGTTGTTAACATGGCAAAACACCAGTATCAAACTATGGTTCCTAAAAACAAAAGCTAGAGAGAAAGGGTGTAGAAGTGTGGTTAGGGAGGTTTGAAAGTGGAACCTCCAAACAGCATAACTCAAGGCTAAGAAAGGTGTTTCAGGATTGGCAAGGAAATCTGGAGAGGGTTCAGAACAGACATTTAGAGGCTGATCTGGCAGAACTAATCCTCCAGGTACCTGACAAACTTGGCTAGTTTCATTGTTTGCTTATTTGTTTGAAACAGGGTCTTGGTGGATAATCCAGAATGCCTCAAACTCAAGCTCTTCCTGCCTCTGCTTCTTGAGTGCTGGCATTTACCAGCACACCTGGCCCACCTTGGTTGTTATGTAGGTACTCTATAGACTTCACTGGAATTTCCATATCAGGACCTTGTACATGCTGAGCAAGGGCATGTTGAATCACACACCCTCCACGCCCGAATTCCCCAGGAAAGAATTATCTGGGCGTAAGGGATCTGCCTTGCCTACAGGAAAGTGACCAACTGCACTGGGAAGCTGGGAAGTTTGAAAGGGCCAGAAGTGGGCAATGGCTGCCTTTCTGTCTCAGCACTATTTCCTGTGTTGCCCAGAGTAAATCACTTCATCCTGATTTTCAGAATTCAACTTTCTTTTGTCTTTTCCACTTCCTAGATAATATTAAATTTTAGATCAGTTCTGACTCAGTGACTAGTAATTTTTTTTTAATTGAATTTTGCTAACTTTAAAATCAGTATTCTTGGGCCAGTGAGAAGGCTCAGTGAGCAAAGGTGCTTGCTGCTGAGCCTGACAACTTGAGTTTGATCCCCAGGACCCACCTGATGGAAGCAGAGAACGACTCTCAAAAGTTATCTTCTGATCTCTACACGTGTGCCATAGCACAAGTACACACGTGAGTGCGTGCACGCACACACACAAAACATAAATCTACAATAAGTAAAATCGGGACTCTCCATACACACTTACCTCCAGTGTCTTTTATGAAATCAGCTAAAAAAAAAAAATTAAAGGGCATCAGAATCATCTGAATTTCCAAAGTATCTGCATTCATATCAGTGTCCCCTCCTACCACGGTCAGACATTTGGGTAGAAAATGCACTCTGAATTAGCTTTGGATCTGGAATATTCCTGTCTATTGTCCATTTTTTTACTTTGGAATGACTACTCAGAGCTGGAGATGTAACTCAGTGGTCTCATCTCAGTGGGGGAAGGGTTATTTAGCATGCATCGGGGAGACTCTGACCAGACTGGCTGAGTGGGTTGGGGGATGGGAGGAAGCAGAGTAATTGTTCTTGTTGGGAGCCCTTAGGTTTTTGTTATTTTGCTGAGACCGGGTCTTGTGGCAATCCTCTTGCATCTGCCCTAGTGATGGAGTGACAAGTAGGCATGGAATACAACCACTGGGAAGCCAGGAATTGAGAAGGGAAGAGAACAGGGCAAGAGCCAAGCAGACACCTGGGTAAAGCATCCGTATAGTGAGGCCTTTGTGAAAACACTCACGGCATGCAAGGTTTGGGGCTTCACCTTTCACCAGAGAAACTTCATTTCCTACACTAGATCAGGCCTCGGTTCCCATCTGATGGCTACTTGAAGCCTATCAGGACTCCACCTCCCCAGTGGAGCACTCAGTAGATTCCCTGCTGTTGATGGTGCCTGCCTTTCCATAGAAGGAGCAAGAGGCAGCGCAATTTTTCGCTTTTGTATTCACAAGTCCAAGTATTTGAAAAATAAACTTGGATACAAACCTTCCTCAAGAAGTGCTCTCCAATTTGTTGAACCCCACCGTAACGCCCAAACTGAGTTAGATGCATGATCCTTTGTTCTCCTAACTCCAGTCCCATAGTTCCTCCCCACATCTGATGATCTGGCTTAATATCTCCCTGGGGTGGCTTCTTCACCTCTTTGTGCCTTTGGCAGTTTGCTGAAACCTATGAACCAGTTCTCAAAATAATGTTTCTCAGTGCTTAGAATGCAGGATTACGATGGAAACGACGCCGGTAGTTAGCTGCAGAAAAGGTCTGGGTAGAACTCGGTGTAGGGACCGTCTTCATCTCTGCACTGCCGGTGCCTAGCACAAAGCCGGCACATAGACGGTACTCACGAATGTTTACTTCATAAATGGATAGATAGCTACCATCAAATCACTCTGCCGAGTGAGTCACTGCAACTCCCTGTTCACAGATCAGGGACTCGGATGTTCCTCATCCCATCAGAAACCATCTGGAGCAGGGCTTCCAGAGAATCCCTCCTCACAATCAGTACCACAGCAGGCAGCAATGACAGCAATTGGAAAACGACAAAACTCACACATTCCACTGGCTAGAATACTTAGCAAGTGAAAGTAAACAGGATCTGTCTTGAGAAGTAAATCTCTTGACCTTGGAAGCATGATGCTCACACGTCATCAAAACACTACCAAGAGCTATGAGGGGAAGACACGGAGGGAGCTCCTCTTTATTCTCTAGGGTTCTCCCCTCCCCTGTCTTGAATTGGTCCCTCTCATCTCTGGAAAAGAGAAGCGACCTAAAGAGCACGATAGGAGCTTTTTTGGTTTAAGTAGCAGTTTTAGTCTTAGACAAAAATTTTGTTTTTAGGGCTGGTAAGATAGGCGAGGATGCTTTTAACCAAGCCTGGAGACTGAGTTCAATCCCAGGACCCACGTGGTAGGGAGAAGTGGCACCTGCAGGTTTTCCTCTGATCACACGTGTAAACTATGGCAAGTACCCCCCCAACCACACACACACAAATAAATGGATAAATGTAATGAAACGTTTTTGGTTTTATGTACCAACAGAAAATCTAAGGAAGGAGGAAATAAAGTCTACTTCCTTTACTAAAATATATATAAGGGGCCAAAAATTTGTTCTGAAATAAGTGATTTTTTTTTCCTTTGAGAAAGGGTTTCACATATCCCACGTTGGCCTTGAACTTGCTACGTAGCAGAGGATGACCTTAAAATTCTGATTCTTCTGTCTTTACTTCTCAAGGGCTGGGATCAAAGGCATGTGCCACCACATGCCTTTATTATAGGCTGGGGACTGAACCCAGGACTTTATGCATGCTAGGCAAGCATTTACCAACTGAGCTATAACCTCAGCCCAATTAAATGGGGAAGAAAAAAAAAAAGGCTGAAACCCAATACTGAATAGAATTCAAAAATCTCATTCTTGAGGGTCTTAAGAGTGATCTTCTTGGGCTAGAAGGCTTCTCTGGCTGCATATGGCATAGAAGGGACAGGGGAGTGCAACTTTCTGTTGCTTAACAGGGTTTCCAATATCTGTTGGAGGAAGATGGGTTTAGATAGGTTGTCTCTCTCCCTCCCTCCCTCTCTCCTTTAAAGAAACTATATGTCAAAGTTTTATTTTAATTAAAGAAAAAAAAAATTCCCCCAGTCCTAAGAGTGTGTGCTTTCTTTTTTGACCTGTTCTTCCTTTGAGGCGTCTGCAGTTTTCCTATGCTTTTTCTAGCACAGTAAACAGTGCAATTAAAGAAATAAAAACCAGCGTCCACTCTGGTCCCAAACACTGAAGAGGGTCAAAGAGAAGGAGTCACAGCATGGAAAGTGGCCCAGTTTTAAGTATACAAACAACATTTAGGGGAAAAACAATACCCCAACCCCAAGACATTATTGACATTCCTGGTACATTTCCTATAATATAATGTGGCAGACAATGTTTCTTTCCCAGGGAGTCCAGCTCACTCAGGAGACATCTAGTCCATGCCTCAGGAAAGGCTGGGAGTGTTACCAGTCTTCCCTGCCAAGCCTAAGTTTTGTTTTTATGAGCTTAGTATCCCACAGGAACATCTGTGGTATAAATGGTATAAATAAATCTAAAAGGAGATGAAGGCAGGCAGGCACCTGTCCCTCTTCTCCAAATCAGCCAAAAAGCTGAAGAGTGCGGGCTCCAGGATCCAGGAGACTGACGCACCAAGGATGAGGGGACAGGAGGAAGCACCAAGCAAGTGGCTGCTCTGGGTTCCAAAGCCAACAGACAGACAGACACACACACACACACACACACACATCCGTACACACACAGGCACCCACCCATGCACACGCGTACACGCACAGCTCCACCAAGAAAAAGCTGGTCTGGATGGGATGCTGCCCCTGGAGTCATGCAACGAAAATGGAGGCCTTGGAGACCCACCCCTATGACAGCCACAGTCCAAGAAGTAGAGCAATTTATACATCACACAGTTTGCAAAGAATGAACTGATCCTAGGTTGGGGGAGGGAGGTGCTTTGACAAGGGGCGGGGCAAGGTGAACTATCACAATTAACCCTAAAGCCCAGATGTGGCATCCCCTAACTGATGTTTCTGCGAGGCCATAGACCACTGCTGCTACTTACTCTGTGATGTGCCCTTTTGCATATCACTGACCTCTTCTCAAAATGTCACAGGACCCTCAGAGAGCTCAGGAGGCATCAATGTGCCTCTGGAAGATAGTTCCCTTGCCCCATCCTTGTCAAAGGACTTCCCTTTTTAAGCTGCTTAGGCATGCTACCCCTGCTCTAAGCAGAGTTCAACTTCCTTTTGTTTCAGAGTTTTGCATGGGCCTCTGAGGCCATTTCCAGGATACAAAAGGAAGTACACTTCTGCATCCACATGCGAGCACATTGTCTGCCAGTGTCAGATCTGTGTTCCACAGTTTGGTCAAATGCATCTTTACAAGAGAGAAACCACACATGCACACAGACAGACTATCCTGGAAAGGGTTCCTGGTTATTTTCACACCTCCCCTAAAAGAAATAACTTCCTTGGGGCAAGAAGATGAGGACATCGAGTGACCTACTCTTAACATCTTGAAAGTAGCTTGTTTTGTCCATTTTTCAATGAGGGGGCAGGAGGAACCCAACATGTTCAGTTATAACGAGATTTTGTTTTTTGTTTTTTTAAAAAAGGTTCTATGTGGAAATGAGTGGGACAATGATAAAAATAAACATAATTAAAATTCCAAACCAAACATATCTTCTGGTCCCAAGATCCCCAGTTAGTCCTCTAAGACCACAATCTCCACATTGTGGACTTGATGCTGGTGTTCTTCCATCTCAGCCACCACTTTCTCCTCAGTCCTCAGCTCTGTCTCCAAGATGACTGCTTTGCCCTCAGTGTCTTCAGCCTCAGGGTCTGGAGCGGGGTCGATTTCAATGATGGTCTGCCCATCCTCGGAGGTGCTCTCAACAGCCTGGATCGCTGAGGTCAGGCCGGACTCCATGGCCACCAGCTCCACAGGGCTTACCATGGTGGCCATGTTGCCCAGGGCACTCCCATCCTGCATGGCGGTGGAGCTCAGCAGCGCCAAGCTAGATGAAGGGTGGATGGTCACTGTCTCTGGCGAGCTGCTCTTGGCAGAGGAGACCACTGTGGCATAGCGGAAGAGCTGGGGGCCAGAAGGCAGCGTATGGACAGTCACAGGACTGGAGCCCTGGCTGAGGGTAGCCACTGGAATATTGCCCATAGAAAATGACTGACCCACTGGGGTGATGGTAATAGGTGAGATGACAGTGAACTGAGGCTGCTGGACAGGAGGAGAAGGGCTCAGGACGGTGGTGGAGGCTGGCCGCTGGAGCCGGGGTCTTTTGGGAGGCTTAGGAGTGCTCACAGGCATCAGTACCACATTTTGAACCATCTGGGATTTCAGCCTGGGGTCCTGGGCTTGCTTCTTTTGCTCTTCTAACTGGCGTTCCAAGTCTATGGGGAGGAAAAAAAAAACAAAAAACCCCAGATTTTGTGGAGAGAGAGAAGTGTAATCTTGTAAACATTAAATGGGGAGTCAGGGTCAGGAGACAGGGGCCTGGGCCTGGTTTTGCTACTATGTAGCCTCAGGCAAGTCATTTCACTGTTTCCAAAGTAACTAGTTAATTACATTGACAGAGCAACAGCTCAAAGTCCTTTTTGTTTATTTGTTAAGACAGGATCTCCCTACAGTCCCATGTAGACCAGGCTGGCCTGGATCTCACAGAACTCTGCCTACCTCTGCCTCCAGAGTACAGAAGTTATTCCCCTTAAAGATACATCCCTTTAACCATTTAACCACCTTTGCCCCTCCATCCCTTGCCCCTTTCTGACTCTGGTAATTACTATTCTGTTCTGCTCCTCTGTTGTCCTCAGTTGGTCTTGTAGCTTGAACATACTCAGTCTGAGTGTAGTAGATACAGTGGAGCACGCACAATACTTTGGAATGATCACAGACATGTACATTCTGAAATAAAACATGGTTCTTAGAATGTCTTTCAAGACATTATCTTACTTTGTTGGCAGGAAAACTCCTGTGCTACAGTCTATACTAATAGCCTAAGATACAGAACTGAAAGAGGTCTTCAGGGGAACAGGGAATCATCTTAACAGAGACACAGAAGCGGAAAACTAACTTAAGGTTACAGAACTTGGGCCACAGCAAAACTCTTCTGATGGTGAACTTGATGATTTTTTTCATTACAATAAGATAACTGTTTCTTTCTCCAAGTGTCCAAACTAAAACTGATGTCTGCTGTTGTGTCAGAGTATACACCGTAACTTCTGTATTACTCTGGAACCTGAACTGCACCTGGGAAATAATCAGTTACACTCTGAATGTGACTTTGTAATACAATAAGAAATAGAAAGGGTGTGATGGCAGGATGCTGTTGCTGGTCTCAAACTCGGTGTCTTCTTTCAGGGTGAACTATCATGCCCAGCTTTGATAATTTTTTAAATTAATTAATTATTTGTTTATTTTTTGGTTTGAGACAGGATCTCCCTGTAGCCCCAGCTGGCCTGGAACTCACCATGTAGACCAGGTTGGCCTTGAATTCACAGAGATCCACCTGCCTTTGCCTCCCAAGTGCTGAGATTAAAGGTATGAGCACGCCTGACACCAAAATTATTTATTTTTAAAATTTATGTGTATGTGTGTATGCTTAAATGAATTTATGTGCACCACATACCTGCAGGAGCCTTTGGGGGCTGGAAGAGGGCACTAGATCTCCCAGAACTGGATTTATAGGCACTTGTGAGCTACCATATGGGTGCTGTGAATCAAACCTGGGTCCTCTACAAGAGTGTAAGCATTCATAACCACTGAGCCATCTCTGCAGTCCCTGCTTTGATAATTGTTTTTAATGATTTTTGTTATCTACCGTCAATCCCTCAAGATCATGCCTGCTACTTCATCAGTCTAAGTTCATCAATATTGGACTTCCTCGACTGAATTTTTTCCTCCCCCAACTGGGATAGAATTCACTATGTAGACCAGGCTGGCCTTAATCTAACAGAGACACATCTGCTTCTGCCTCCCAAGAACTAGGATTAAAGGCATGCGTCACCATATCTGATCTAAATTTTTTAAGTTACAGATTTAACTGATACTGTATTTAAGGCACATTTTTTTGATCAGTATTAAAGATGGAAAAAAATGTAGTTCTATAGCCTTAAAAGCTGTATTTTAATTCTGATCATGGTAGCACACACCTGTAATTGTAGCACTTAGAAGGCAGGAGGATCAAAAGTTTGAGGAGAGCCTGGGCTACATAGTAAGTTTAACTCTTTTATTTATTATTTTAATTTTATGTGTAAGAATGTATTGCCTGCATGTATATAAGTGCACCCAAGTCATGTAAGGCCTGTGGAGGTCAGAAAAGGGGGTTGGATTCCCCTGGAACTGGAGTTATGGATGGTTGTTGACCTCCTCCATGCAGATGCTGAAAATTGAACCCAGGTCCTCTACAAGAACAACCAATGTACTTAACCACTGAGCCATCTCTCCAGCCCCTATATAGTAAGTTTAAAGCCAGCCTGAGCTACAGCATGAGACTTAAAAAAAAAAAAAAAAATTGCCAGGTATAGTGATGACATCTGTTATCCCAACACTTGGGAAGCAGACAGGAAAAGTTCCCATGAGTACAAGGCCAGCCTAGATGACACAGTGAGTTCCACACCAGCTAGGGCTATATAGATAGACTTTGTTCCAAACACAAATAAAAAACCAAAAAGTCTAGCTTGGTGGCTCACACCTGTAATCCCAGCACTCGGCAAGCTGAAGTGGGAGGACTGCATCCTTTGAGGGCAGAGTAAGAATCTATCTTGAAAACGCAAACAAAAACAATGTTTTAAAAAAATAAGCTGCAACTAGCTCTGTGGCAAACATTTGCCTGGCATTTATATGGCCCTGGATTTAATCCCTAGGACCAGAAAAAAGTGATTACAGGGTATGGTGGCTTATATCTGTAATCTAAATACAGAAGGCTGAGGAAAGAGGATTGCTTTGGGTTTGAAGACAGCCTCGGTTACATAGTGAGTTCCAGAATAGTCTGGGCTATAGTGTGAGAGCCTGTCTCAAAGAACCAAACAATATGACCTACACTTCTAATCCCAGCACTCTGGAGGTAGAGACAAAGAAAACAGAGTCTCTCACTGAACCTAGAGTACATCAATTTGGTCAGGTTGGTTGGCTAATGGACTCCAAAATATGCTTGTTTCTGATTCTCCAGTGTTGAGATTATAGATGCATGTCACTGAGCCCAGCTTTTTTTATGTGGGGGTTAGAGAATCTGAACTGAGGTTTTCATGCTTTTAAGACAGGCACTTTACTGACTCAGCCACCTCCTTAGTCATAATTTATGATTATCACAAATAATGGAGAGTGTACAAAATCCATATTTAGCAAAAGCACCTATATCAATAATGTAAAAAAGGCAAAGTTAAGTTGTGTCTTCTATTAACAACATTACTGGATTAATAGAATAATCTAGTAGACATAGTCCCTCAAAAAATACTCAGTAAGTGCTGTGCTGTATGTGGTGGCTCATACCTTTGGTCCCAACACCTGGGAGGCAGAGGCAGGTAGATCTTTATGAGATCAAGGCCAGCCTGGTCTATGTAGTGAATTCCAGTCCAGCTGGGGCTACAGGGAGACCCTGTTTCAAGAAAACAACAATAACAACAAAAGAAATCACTAAGCAAAATACCTCCCAAGAAGAGAGGTAAGTTATACATACCTGTCAGAGTATAGAGAAACTGCTCTTCTCCCTGTTCTATTTGATTCCTTCTGTTGTCCAGAACTTTCTTGACTGTGTCCATTAGGCCAAATGTATGTGCCACATTGTTGAGAACAGCAGCATCTATTTGAAACAGAATACATGGCTATAGAGTTTAAACAGAAACACTCTGTCAGCTCCTTATTGTACTCTTCGTAGGTCTGAAAGAACCCAGAAGCCTGGTGTGGTGGCAAATGCCTATAATCCCAGACCTTACAAAACGGAGGAAGAAGGCTAGCCTAGGCTAATAGTGAGTTCTAGGTGATCCTGAGCTATATGAGACTCTTAATCACATACATATACCTCATCTCTGAAAAAGAGAGAGAACCAAGAAATGGGACTTGCCTAAGTACATTTATACATATATATATAAAATTTTTTTTTTCTTTTTCTTTTTTTGAGACAGTGTCTCAGCTCAGCTCAGGCCGGCATCAAATCCGTTAAGGATGACTTTGAACACCTGCTTCCACCTCTCAAGTGCTGAGATTACAGGTGTACACCAAGATGCCTGTGAATTTCTTTTACCAAGATTTATCACACACCTATCTAATTTCGACTTTTCAACAGTTTTGTAGCTCTTTCCATGTAAACAAACAGGGCTTGGATTTAACGCAGTGGTAGAGTGCTCGCTTAGTATGCCAGAGGTCCTAGGCTTAACCCCCAGTATTTTAAAAACAAAAAGCAAAAATAACTGAAAAAAAAAAAAAGCAAAGCCAAACAAACACAACTAAAAAGTAAATTTAAAAAACAATCAGTCAGTCTTGCACATGGTTATAAATTGTGACTTTTGGTTTAGGAAACAGGATGAAAGCTGTGTGTGATGGTACACAACCATAGTTCCAGCTATTCTGGTGATGCCTCTATTTGAAGGCCTTACAGTCATCTCAATTTAGCAGCTCAGTAGTATGGCATGTACCAAGTACATACAAAGCCCCAAGTTCCATCCTCAGCACCATTAAAAAAAAAAAAAAAAAAAGATAAAAGACCACTAATTCTGAGGACTGGAAGCTGAGCCTAGTAGTTCAAAATCAGCCTGGGCAACATAGTAAGACTTTACCTTCAAATACACAAATAGGCCAGGTGTGGTGGCTTATACCTATAATCACAGAATTTGGGAGGTCAAGGTTATATGACTAACTTGAGTATGAGGCCAGCCTGGGCTACACAGTGAATTCTAGGTCAGCCTGGGATACAGAGTGAGTCCTTTTCTCAAAAAACAAACAAACAAACAAACAAAAAAAAACAAATAAATGGGGCTAGCAAGATGGCTCAGTGGGTAAAGGCATTTGCCACCAAGCCTTTTGACCTAAGTTCAACCCTCAAGACTCATACAATGGAATGAGACAACTGACTCTAATAAACTGTTCTCTGATCTCTATATGTGCACTTATGGCACATATGTGCCCATACACAATTTTTTAAAATGTAATAAAGTAAATTTTGATGACTATACTAAACAGAACTAAGTTTGATCTCCCTCTTGCTACTATTTTATACTTATTTTAAATTATATGTATGTGTCTCTGTCTTTATGCAGGTGCCCACAGAGGTCAGAGGTGTTGGGTCTCCCTGGAAGTTTATGTTACTGGAAGTTGTGAGCTGCCTAATGTGGGTGTTGGGAGCCAAACCCAGGTCCTCTGCATAGCAGTATACTCCTGTAACTTCTGAGCCACTTTCCTATGCCAATCTTGATACTTTCTGTTGTTTCAAGGACTGAACGAAGGCCTCATGCTGTCTAGATAACCCAGTGAAACAGTCCCTTCACTCTTTAGTCTCCTTATCTGAGACAAATGGGACTATTAATATCGACTATACATAAATGATATTTCATATGTCAAACTTGAGGGCTGGTATGCAATATTACTAGTATACACCTGTTTACCCACAACACAAAACCTGAAATAGTTGCATCTGTTGTCATTAATCATTTCCTTAACTCAGACCACATCACCTACCTTCTCCTTCATAGTTACCTCACCCAATTCTATGATTTTTTGTTTTTGTTGTTTTGAGACAGGTTTCCTCATGTAGCCCAGTCTGGCTCCACCTCCTGAGAGCTGCACAATGCCTGCTTTTCTAATTTCCCAAGTAGCTGAGACTACACACTGGTGCCACTGTGCCCTGTGTGATGGCTTTAAACATCTAAACTCCCACATGCGGTTCTTCAGCTCCACTTCTTTCCTGTGTTCCACATTCAGTACTTCCATCTAACTAGGTGATGCCTCTATTTGAAGGCCTTTTGATCCTCTCAATTTAGCAGCTGCATGGTATGGCATGCACCTAGCATGTACAAAGCCCTGAGTTCCATTCTCAGCACCATAAAAAAATAACACTAATTTTGAGGTCTGGCATGGTGACACAGGCCTGCAAGTCCCAGCTTTTAGATGGTTAGGCAAGAAGACAGTCAGTTTAAGGACAGCCTGGGCTACACAGCAAGACCCTTTCTCTGAAAATTAAAACAATAACAAAGCCTAGGACTGAAGGCACAGCTCAGTGGTAGAACACTTGCCTAGCATGTGTGAGGCTCTGCGTTCAATACTCAGCACCACACACACACACACAAAAACAAAACACCTAACTCTGATGTGCCTTCTAAACCTGTTTCTCCCTTAGCGCTTTGGTCTGAATCTCAGTAAATGGCACCTGTACTCACCACTCAGGTTAAAAAGTATCATCCTTGTCATCCTTAATATTATTATTCTGAGGGTTTTTTTTTTTGCCCTCCTCCCTTTTTTTTTTTTCCTCATTCATGATCCTGCTGCCTAGGCATCCCAAGTGCTGGAATTACAGGCATGTGTCATCAAGCCTGGCTTCCTGGATAGTTTACTTCCTTTCACCCTAAATTCAATCACTCAACAAAATCAATCAATTTCACATTCAAAATACGTCTGCAGCTGACGGCTTCCCAGGCTAACCTACTGTAACCCATGCCACAAAGCTTCCTGTCTGGATTAATCCTATCTCTCAACTGGTCTTATTTCCACTCTTGCCCAATAAAATTTCTGTTTGTGTATGTATGCATGTGTCTGTGTGTTTGTGTGTGTGTGTGTGAGAGAGAGAGAGAGAAAATGAATGTACGATGTAGGGAAACTGAACCTAGGTTCCTTTTTGGTTTTATTTTTTATTTTGTGTGTGTGTGTGTGTGTGTGTGTGTGTGTGTGTGTGTGTGTTTGAGACAAGGTCTCATGTACCCTAGGCTAGCCTCAAGCTTTCTATGTAACTGAGGCTGGCCCTGAACTCCGGATCCTTCTGTTTCTATTTCCTAAGTGCTGGGATTACAACATACACCACCACACCTTACTGAACCATATCCGCAGACCCCAGAGATCTTTTAAACATACCTATCTAATGATTTCACTCTTCTGCTCAAAATCACAGTAAAGGTTTATTACTTTAAAAAAACAAAAAACAAAAAACAAAGTTCTAACCAAGACTTCCCCAAACTGTGCCATCACTGCATTGTGCTCCACTCAGGCCACTAGCCGTCCTCTACCATGCTGAACCCACCAGTCTCACTACAACTCCAGGGCTGTGTTCTCTCTGCCTGAACCTCTCTTTGTCTTATTACATTGCTAACTCCTTTAATTCAATCTCTGCTCAGACCTTATTCCTTTAGAGGCCTTTCATAACCACCGTCAAGATAACCACCTGGTTTTATATTATTTGCTTTCATTTTATTCTAAGCACATACTATCTTAAATTGGTGGGGGGAGGGACCTAGAGCCATGACATGGCTCAGTGGTTAAGAGCAGGTATTGCTCTTCTATAGGACACAAGTTCAATTCCTAGCACCCCACACCAGGCCACTCTCAACTGCCTGTAACTCTAGCTCAGCTGGGGCTATAGGGACAAAAAAAAATGAGGGGGGCTCTTTTTTTGTTGTTTGAGACAGGGTTTCCCTATAGCCCCAGCAGACCTGGAACACTCTATGTAAACCAGGCTGGTCTTGAACCCACAGAAATCCACCTGCCTCTGCCTCCCGAGTGCTGGGATTAAGGGCATGCACCACCATGTCAGGTTCCCAAAAACTTTTTAAAATTTTAGAGTGGGAGTTTGTTCTGTGATAAAGCACTTGCTTAGTATATGAAAAACCCTGAGTTCCTTCTCCAGTGATTTGAAGATAAAGAAACAGGACCAGTGAGATGACTCAGTGAATAAAGGTACTAGCTGACAAGCTTGACAATCTGAGTTGATCACCAGGGCTCATATGGTAAAAGACAAGACTCCCTTAAGTAGTCCACTGAGCTATAGATGTACACTGTGGCATCTGTGTACCTCAACCTGCTCCAAAGTAAATAAGTAAATAAAGTTGGACTTGGTAGTGTAGGCTACCAGAATACAGTAGGTAGAAGCAAGAAAATCAGGAGTTCAAGGTCATCTCTGGCTAAATATCAAGTTTGAGGTCAGTTTGGGATATATGAGACCCTGATTTCAAAAAAACAAACAATAAATAAAATAAAACTTGGCTGTGAACTTTGTTTGGCTATATGGTATAACATGTGTAGATTATAAAGAATTAATAAATAATAACTAACAAGAATTCTGGGAACATCAAGCATATGAGGCCTCATCATCACCCTATTCATATCAGAGGAATAAGATATCCCTTATACTCTAAACAGTTTACCACCCTGAGAATATTCTTAAATAGCTATAAGTGAACACAATAGTTTACAAAGTCTTAAATTAATAGAATGTGTGAAACCAAAACCCAGGTAGATTTCATCTATTTTTAGAGTAAACATATACATGTGTTATACATGCATTTATGTGTAACGTATATATGTACATACATTATAGATATATCAAGAGAAAGAAAAAAAAAAAAGAGGAGATGGGGAAAGAGATTGCTTTGTGGCAACATTTAAATAAAGCAAAAGCACCTATGGAAAAAACTTGGATGGTTGGATATGGTGTAATCTCAGTACCTGGGAGACTAAAGCAGGAAAAGCAGGAATTCATGACCAACCTGTGCTACACATGGGGTTCAAGTCCAGCCTGTGCTACATGAGATTCTGTTTCAAAATAATAACAAAAGGTATGATCAGACTTAAATTTAAAACCTAGTTATTAAAAAAAAAAAAAAAGAGAGAGAAAAGGAAGGAAGGCAGGCAGGCAAGGTAGTGATATAGCTCCACGGAAGCTTGCCTAGCATGCACAGGCTCTGAATTCACTCCAGTGTCATACATAAATAGATAAATAAAAACCAGTTATGAACAATGAAAAAAAAATTACTTTTTACGGGCCTTGCTTTTCTTATCTGTAAAATGAAGATAATAATACCTATATCTCAGAGTTGTGAGGCCAACAGAAGCCAACTTCAATGAAGGATGGCTAGTACAAGATCACCAGATCAGTGACATACCTGTGACTTGGAAGGGAGCCTGGATGAGCCGCTGCTGAACGCCCCTGAGAAGTTCTTCTATTTCCTTCTGTATATTGCAGACAACCTCTTCCATCAACCCGACATCAGCTATCCCTTTCCAGAACATCAGTGTGTCCTCTGACACAGGAGGGACAAATCAGAGGGTAAACAGAGATGCTACTCAGATACAGAAGCACATTTCTACAATGCTAAATTCAAAATGAGTACAATTCAAAAGTATGTCTTAAGGCATTTCTGGGAAAAGAACAAGGATATCTGGAAGACTAGCTGCTTCCTTGAGTTGGTACCTAATTATTTAGCCCCGTTAGCCACTTAGGGGCTCGAGATAATTGACTCAATTTGTCATGCTCTCAATTTGTGATTACTCTGGCTATAAAATTACATCCTACTCCAATAAAGATATTCAGTTAAGTATTTGAAAACATTAAATATTTAATACTAAATATTATTTTATTCAATTCCATTTAAATTTTGCTTTAAATTAGATTTCATGTATATTATAAAATATAATAAAGATATTAAACTAAATATTAACTAAAAGACATATTCCCCCTAGTCCTATACTTAAGAAAATAAAACAGTTGGGAAAGTTTTCCCAGGGTGGTGGCTAAGACTTTTCATGTACTCAGCATCTAGTAATAGTGCCATCTAAAACTAAGCAATAACAATTATTTATGAAATAAATGAAGACGGGATGAAGCCTCTCCAAGCCCCACTGATTGATCAGTAATCAATCACCAGCCTCTAGACCACCTGCTACCCAATTTCTCCTTCTGCTATCTCAAAACTTGATTTATCTAAGAAATGTGCCAGAGATGGGGGCAGTCAATCAAAAGCAAAGCATGGACGACGGAGGCAAGCAGCTGAACTCAACTCTGATTCTCACTGTATGATTGGTCTCAGATAACCTTTCTGAATCCCAACTCCTTCGAGTGTAAAATGTGATTTTGCATAGTAGTTATATGGATTAAAAGGAGATGATCCTAGCTATCATTAGTATTCATGTTTATGAGAAAACATATCATAAGTAATTAAGTGGTCTGCTCTGTCCATAAACACAATGCTGAAAAAGGTCATAAAACCCTACAAGGGGATCTGAGTCACAAGGAAAAGTACCTGAAATTTCCTCCGAGTCCTTTTTCCCGCCCTCCTCAGTGGCCATCGTGACAGCAGCGGTGAGAGCGGAATTCCATTCCAGCCCTGCCTCTTCCATGCTCTCCTCGGAGATGGCAATCTGTGCGATGCTGCCTAAACAGAGTCCATCAGACACAGAGTCAGTAAGTTTCACGCACAGGTCACTGCTATCCTGTCTCACAATCACAGCCACAGAGATCTTGTAATCTTAACAATCCATATTTTAAAAACCAGATCTCTAGGGAAGCCAGGATGAATACAGGATTTTCTAGAGAAAACCTCCTTTGTTCCATTTTACTCTAAATAGAAAAAGACAACAGAAAACCACAAAAGGGGGCCTGGAAAGACGGGTCTACAGTTAAAAGCACTGGCTGCTCTTACAGAAAACTTGGGTTCAATTCCCAGTACCCACATATTGGCTAACAAGTATCTGTAACTCCAATTCCAGGAGATTTGACACCCTCTTCAGACCTCTGCAGTCACTGCATGACACAGGTGCACTTATATACATACAGGCAGTACACTCACACACACAAAATAAAATTAAAAAAAAATTTTTGTTTAAAGAAAGAAGGAAACCACAACAGGGCAATCTGCTTCCTAAGCAGATGTTTGTGAAAGAGACTGAAGGTGGGCATGGTTTCCAGACTGCCTGCTCCAGACTTACTAAGATAATTTAAAAAGTGATGTGCTTTGTCACAAAACCTACTACAAATGTGTTTTATACTAAGCATCTAGAACATTTAAAGTTGTCATGGCTAAGGAATCAGTCTGTGAAGAGAATGCAAGAGAAAAGAGACCAAAAGGTAAAAGAGCCATGAATAACAGTTCCATACACACGTACACATGCATGCATGCACACACAAAACAAAACAAAATTATCAACTGTATATGAAGATCTAAAACAAAGAAAAACCACAGTGTCTCAGATAGCAATATGGAGAAGCATGGACTCTACACATTGGAGGCTGTCAGAAATCAAAGGAAAAACAGGAATATAGATAATCAAACAAAGGAGTTCTGGTCAACAAAAAGGAAATAAATCATTTTGGAGTATTTCTCACTTTTCAAGAAAAGAATCAAATACACAAAAATTCTGCTAATACTTTCTTGAAAGGGTATTCAGGCTCCAAGTGATGTGGCTTTTACTGACCCAGTACTACTCACAGAATATAAGGGCCAACTCCCAAACAAACCAAAACAAACCCCAGAAAGCCAGGTGAGGTGAGTCAGGATATAATTCCAGGATTTGGGAGGCAAGGGGAGGAGAGCCACCAAGAGTCTGAGGTCAGCCTGGACTAGTGAGTTCAGGTTTGGGATAAGAGTGAGATCAATGTGTCCAAAAATATAAGCAAGAACTAAAACAAAACAAAAAAATCCTAAAAAGTGTTTTCTTCTTCAGTGTTAGGAATCAAACACAGGGCCCTACATATGCTAGACAAGCACTCTACCATTAACTACGAAATACCCACAACCTCTTTGAGACAAGCCTCCACTGAGTTATCCAGAACCTTGAACTTATGATTCTCTTGCCTCAGCCTCTTGAGTAGCTGGGATTACATGTCTGTGCCACCACCAGATCAGGCTAAAAGGTCATTTTCAAGCAGACTATGTTCCTAATCCTTTAGATCCTTGAGCATTCTTATGACTCTACTGAGCATGTTTAAAGTTTTAACACAGTAGCTAAGACATATTTATGCAACTGTGGTATCTTGGGGGAGAGTGACTAAATCTGTTAGAATACTCAAAAGTTATACTTCCCTAAATGATAAGGCACAGCCACAGACTGAAGTCCAACAACACTGAAGGTCAATTAGGCAAGGTGGTGCACACCTTTAATTCCAGCACTTGGGAGACTAAGGCAGATGGATTTCTGTGAGATCAAAGCCAGCCCGGTCTACATAGTAAGTTTCAGGATAGCTGGGGCTACAGGAAGACCCTGTCTCAAACCACCCCCCATAGGAAAAAACAACAACAACAACAAAAAAAAAACACCTGACGTGAGTCATGATGACTCACATCTGAAATCCCAGTACTCAGGAGTCAGAGCTTGACTGTAATTCCCAGGACAGCCTGGTCTATACAGCAAGTTCCAGGCCAGCAAGTACTACGTAGCAAGAGCCTGTCTAACAAACAAACCGACAACAAAAACCCTGAAGATGAGTGTGTGTCCATCTTACTCATCTGGGATGAAGTGTCAGCTCAACAGGCTAGAACCCAGGCAGGCAGAACTCTCTGATCCTCACAACAGTCTTCACAGTCCAGCCCAGCTAATGACAGACACATCATCAGTTCAACAGCAGAAAGTCATTTGTCATTCTAATCTACTTTCCTAATCTTGACCAGTAGTTGAGCAAAGGATTATCAAAAGTCTCCATTCAACCTTGACTTGCTGAGTGGCACAAAAGTGAAACCACTGAACAAACACTGAGTACAGAACCAGCTTTTGGTGCTTAGCACACATTATAAGAAGACAATAAGAATGCTGGGAATATCACTTGGTGGTGGAGCACTTCCTGGCATGCACAAGGCTATACAGCACATACTGCTAAAAAAGAAAAAGAAAAGGAGGAGAAGAGAGAACAAGGAAAGAGAGTTAGTTCATAAGAACCACTTAAGAGAGCTAGGTGTAGGGACTCAAGTCTGTAATTCCAGCTCTCTAGAGGTTGAGACAGGAGGAGAGCCATGAGTTTGAGTCAGCCTGGGCTACATAGTGAGGTTCTGGACAGACTGAGCTACAAAGTGAGACTCTGTCTCAAAATAAGGTCATTTAAGAGGGAAAAAAAGAATCTGTTCCCAGGTCACAGAATCCCCACCCCCACACACGATTACCACGCCTTACAACAAAGCACAGGGCACCCAATGTTCACAAGAATTGAGAATTTAGAAATATCAGGGAAGTCAGGTATAATGATGTATGTTTGTAATCCCAGCACTAGGGAAGCAAGAGGATCACAGCAAGTTCAGGTCCACCCTGGGCTACATAATGAAACAGTCTCAAAAACCAAACCAAACCAAACCAAATCCCTCAAAATTAAACAGCAACAAAACCATGAGAGTAAAATGAGGGGGAAAGTGCTGCTGAGAAACACAGTGGGTTTCGGGTGGTTTCCTACCCCCTACCATCGGCCGACGTGGGTGTCTGCACCACACTCGTCTGTTGTCCTGGCACTGGAGCTCTTGCGCTGCTGATCAGAAGATCAAATTTGGTGCTTCTGCAGGTATTGGAGCAAACTTTGTCATGTTGATAAAAATCGATCTGTCCGGAGTCCATCATTTTCCTGTACAGAGGGAGACAAGAACCAGCAGTTCAGCCTGTCCTCTGCCCACAAAGAACTAGGTCCCAGGGCAGCGCCACCAGCAGATCAGTGAAGCCTAGTAATGTTCGAAGCCAGGACATTCTGAAAATTCTAATTAGGACTATAAAATTTTCATTGGCCCAGGCCACATTAACCAGAACTCTCCCCTTTCCTCATTGAAAGTCCTTTTGCCTTTTACTAAGCTTTAAAAATACTAAGACTTACTAACTAAAAACCAAACTGAGCTGGGAAAATGCTAGCTCATTCATACCCCAACACAGCCTGAGGAGATAAGAATTTTGTGAAGAAATCCTGATGAATTAGCATTCCTAGACCAAGAAGACCTAGATGGTAGCCCAGGCTGGCCTCAATTTCAATATGGAACATAGGATGGCACTGAACTCCTGATCCTCCTTTCTCCATCTCCCAGGTGCTGAATTAGAGGCTTGCATCAGTCTTAAGGAACTTCTAAATATACATACGTATATACTAGCCATGATTTTACCACCACTAAATTATTTCTGAAGAGTTTTTTAAATGGAAAAATATTTATGACATAATTATGAAATTGACAGAACTTAGCTTATTATCCTTTCAAAATGCCCGGCTTATTGCACTATTTAGAGACCTAAAGCTTCAGAAGACAGAGAGGGAGGAGAAAGGAAGGAAAGAGAGAGAAGAAAAAAAAGGAAGCAGGGAGGGAGGGAAGGAAAAAAGTAGGGGCTGGAGGTGCGGCTGGGCAGAGCCTCACTGCGTGGGGTCGGTCAACCTCCAGCACACTGAAAATAACATAAAAAGTGAAAGTAAAGTTTACAGCATTGATAACTATCCTATGAATATGGTGCAAAGCTGATTATACTAAACTCCTGGAAAAATGTCTTGATAACTGGATCCACAGGACATCGCTCTTACAGACCACAAGCAAAAACAAGGTTATTTTAATTACGGTAAATTCTAAGCTATGTCATTTGGCTTTCACTAAAGGTGTCTAGGCATTCTGCTTCCTTTAAACATTTGGGAGAAACTGGTATATGCTGGTCTTTCTGGGCAGATAAAACACATCAGGGGCAACAAAAGGGGGCTGGAGAAATGGCTCAGTGGTTAAGAGTACTGGCTATTCTTGCAGAGGACCTGTGATCATACCCAGCACTCATACAGTTGCTAACAACTGTCTCTAATTCCAGTTCCAGGGGATCTAACGCCCTCTTCTGGCCTCCATGGCACTGCAAGCATAGGGGCCCTTACATACATGCAGGCAAAACACGTACATAAAATAAAAATAAATTATTTTAAAGAGCAACAAAAAGAAAGATAAAGAAAAGTACTCCTCTCAAATCATCCAACTATAATTAAACCTGGGGTCTTGTACATACTAGTAAATACTAAGAATACTAAGAATGGACCCTACCACTGAGCTACATTGCTAGCCCCTGATTTTTTTTTTTTTTTTTTTTTGTCTTTTTGAGATAGAGACCCTGTAGCTCCAGCTGGGCTGGAACTCACTATGTAGACCAGGCTGGCCTTGAACTCACAGAGATCTGCCTCCCAAGTGCTGGGATTAAAGGTGTGTACCACCAAGTCCTGCCTAATGTTAATCTTTAAGAGGGAAAAGTTACAATGGTAAACTTGTAAAAAAGTCTTGTGGGGTATCATGCATCCTGACGTTCGTCTCTGTGGTGTGTTAATAGCAAAGACTGTACTCATCATGTATAACTGTGATTTCCCAACAGCACTTTCCTTTACCAGATTATCCTAGGATTTGTGAGCGCCCCCATCCCTGCCCCTCAAGCCTGTTATACTTCCTCAGCACCTGGTTTTGCTGCCTCTACTTGAGAATTTGAGGGAGGACTGTCATCCTCTGAGAGCTGCTCTACCAGCTCTCATGTTTAACATTTGACATCAGAAAAACTTAAACTAAGGCAGACATGCTGATGGGAAGAGGATCAGAAGTTTTTTTTTTTTTAATTTGCTACACAGCAAATTCAAGGCTGGCCTGGAATATAGGAGAGTCTGTCTCAAAAGCCCAAACAGAGGAGCTGGGCATGGTGATACACACCTTTAATCCCAGTACTGGAAAGGCAAAGGCACATGATTCTCTGTGAGTTCAAGGCCAGCTGAGTTTACATCATAAGTTCTAGGCTAGCCAGTGCTACATAGTGAAAACCTGTCTCAAAAAATTAAATTCAGGGCTTGAGAGATGGCTCTGTGGTTAAGTGCACTGGCTGCTCTTGCAGAGGACCCAGGTTCGATTCACAGATTCCACATGGTGGCTAATAACCATCTGTTACTCCAGTTCCAGGAGATCTGATCTGATGCCCTCCTCAGATCTCCACAGGCACTGAACAACATGAATGGACTTACACACATGCAGGCAACACACATAAAATAAAAATACAATATTGAAAAAAATTTAATTAAATTTTAAAAAGGAAAGGTTGGAGAGATGACTCAGAGGTTAAGAGTACCAGAACCCATCTGGCAGCTCACAACCATCTGTAACTTCAGTTCTAGAGGATCCAACACCCTATCTGGTCTCCATAGGCATCAGTCAGGTACATGGTGCACTTACATACATGCAGGCAAAACACTCATATACATAAAAATAAAAATGTTAAAAAAATTATACCAAAAAGAAGAAAGAGAGAGAGAGAGAGAGAGAGAGAGAGAGAGAGAGGGGAAGAAAGGTCTTCCTTAGATGCTGGGGAAAGTTAATTAATTTAACTCAGTCTTTTTTCTCCCCAGAGATTTAATAACAAGTTGGGAATGCTGAAAAGTAAAATTCAGTGGAAGAGTGCTTGCCTAGCACACAACCCCAGTGCCACAAAGGAAAAAAAATTAAGATTAAGAAATTGATGAAAGTCAAGTAATGTGTAGCTTGCCAAACTAATCCTACAGACAGAATACAGTGTTGAGTTAAAGAGAAAAGATTCTACCATGATTAAGTACACCAAAGTTTGTTAAAATGCATGTGCTTTCCACTAGTGCTTACCTGAGCATGATTCCACCCAGACGAATGGCTCTCTTCCAGTCCTTCAGAGTGGACTTACCAGCCAGATGAACAAAATGCTTTGGGCTGATCAACTGATCATTGAACTAAAGTAAAAAGAAAAGACCAAGTGGTCCACTGTCAACAGGGACAGGTCAAGAGGGAAAAGAATGAAACACTTTCACATGCTATATACAAAAAACACCCAGACATCACAAGTCATATCATATTGTGCCAAAGTTGATCCTGAGCATGTCCTTTCCCAGTACAAAGTTGCAGAAGTAGAGGATGCAATATCGACAATCAATCCACTTATATGGGGCTGAACCTACTGCTGTAGGTTTAAAACTGATCAAGTAAACTGAAAATCTGAGCAGCACTAAAGTCATGATTCAAGATGGGGCCAGGGAGATAAAGCACTAACCATGTAAGCTTGAAAACTGAGTTCTATGCAGCACAGCCTACACGAAAAGCCAGATGCAGTAGCCTACATCTGTGATCCGAGCACTCCTACATCGAGATAGGAGGTAGAGACAAGAGAATCATCTGAAAGCTCAAAGGCCAGTTAGAATACACAGCACAACAGCAGAAGACTCTCTCTCCCTCCCTCCCCCCTCTCTCTCTCACACACACACAAACACAGAGAGACAAATATTTAGTTTTTCAATATTTTTGTCTATTACTTTTATTTTATGTGTATGAGGGTATTGCCTGCACGTAGGTAGGTGTACCTGTTTTGTGCAATTCCTCAGAAGTCCGAAGAGGGTGTTGGATTCCCTAGAACTGAAGTTATGGATGGTTGTGCAGTTATGGATGGCTCTTAACCACTAAGTCCCCGACTTTTTTTGTAAAGATGTAAGATGACAGAGTAAGCATGGAGGAAAGTGCTATCACTATAGAGGCCAAAACTGCGCTGCTCACAGTCTCATTTGACACCACTGTGCATGCTGCTACGACCATCTATAGGGAGAGTTACGGCCACGGAGACACAATCACATACAGATTTCTCATGAAGAGCTTTGGTTTGTTTGATTGGTTGGTTAGTTTTCTTTTTGTTGTTTTGAGACAGGATATCACTATGTAGCCCAGACTGGCCTTGAACTCAGCAGAGATGGACCTGCCTCTGCCTCCAGAGTGCTGGGATTAAAGACATGCACTACCACAACCAGCTTTTTGTTGTTGCTGCTGTTTCAAGGCAGGGCCTCACTCCGTGCCCTTGGCCTCAAACTTAAGGCCATCCTCCTGTGTCAGCCTACCAAGTGCTGGGATTACAGGTATTCACTACCACACCCAGCTTTTAATCAATAATAACTCTGAAAAAAGTTTACTATTATGTACATCAGTGCAAGACATTTTACATATATGATCTTATTTATTATACTATCACACCATGAACACATATGTATGTATATATATATGCATGTTTATATATGTGTATGTACTGGTGACAACAATTACTATTTTAATATATGAGGCCCTCATGGGGGCTGAAGAGATGTCTCAGCAATTAAAAGCACTTGATGCTCTTGTACAGGACTCAGGTTTAGTTCCCAGCAACAACACAGTGAATCATAATTGTCTGTAACTCTGGTCCCATAGGCTCCAAAACCCTCTTTGGGCCTCCACAGGAAACAAGCATACATGTGGTGCACATATACGCATGCAGGCACTCACAAATATACAAAAATATGAACCTATAATTTCAGCTACTAAAATACTGAATATTAAATAACTTGCTCAAAACCGGGCTACAATGAGAAGAGATGCCATTCGTTCATTTATTCACTGGTTAAACAAATACTTAATCAAATACCTATTGTCAGGCACCACGTACACTGGAGATGTCCCTCAGTGGTAAGGCATGTGTTCAGAATGTACAAGGTTCTAGCTTTGGTTCCTACCACCACCAATGCAAACAAAGCACCATACTACATGCTGGGCTAATTCTGGGGAAAAGCAGACAATGTTCCCTGTTTCCATACTTATATTTTAGTGGGACCAGATCTGAGTCCATTTTACTTTAAAATCCTAATTGCTCCTACTCTGACACAGTAAGAAAATAGTGTAGGGCTGGTGAGATGGCTCAGCAAGTAAAGGCACTTGCAGCCAAGGCTGACAACTTGAGTTCAATTCTCAGAATCCATGTGGTAGAGAGAACTGACTCCTGCAAGTTGTCCTCTGACCCTCAGATGTGTGTCATGGCACATGTTTGTCCTTCCCCACACAAAACAAATAAATAAATGTAAAAGTTGGTGACAGAGAGTGGAGGCACTGAAACAGAACCTTGTGTATACAGAGAACGTCAGAATAAAGAAGACACTTGCCTTGACACACTTCACATTTATTCCTGGACACACAAACTTCTTCCAGAGCAGGATGGCCTTACTCTCCCCACAAGTTATAGGGTAGGCGATTTCCATATCCTCGTTCGCTTCTATAGTGCTTGCATCTAAAAATGGAAAAATCAATCCATTATTTATTGAACAATTAAGCTTCCCTAAAGCTTAAATTACAAATTTATAGTCTTCTGGCTCCTCTCATGGACTAACAAGTCACTCTTTTATTTTATATTTTTGAGACAGGATCTCACTTAGCTCATTCTAACCTTCAACTCAGTATACAACAAGGATATCCTTGAATTTCTGATCCTCTTGTCTCTACCTTCCAAGTGCTGGGATCGCAAGTGTGCACCATCACCTCTGGTTTTATGTGGTGCTGGGGCTCAAACTCAGGGCTTTGTACATGCTAGGCAAGCACTCTACCAACCGAGCTACATTCCCAGCACTAATGGAATTCTTTTTGTTTGTTTTTGTTTTTTGAGACAGAGTCTCATTATGCAGTCTGAGCTGGCCTAGAAGTTCCTATGCAGACCAGGGTAGCCAGGACATACAGAGATCCATCTGCCTCTGCCTTTCCCTCATGAGTGCTGGGATTATAGGCAGGTGCCACCACATCAACCTACCAATGCACACTGTGGCACTGCTTAGGAATATTCTTGAAGAAATCGGAAATAATAGCTATGTCTTATCCAAGCTTCTACTATCTGCTATACCACATTCCTTCTCTTTTCTTTAAATTAAAAATAACAACTATTATTATTATTACTATTATTATTGAGTGTGTATGAATATGCATATGGAGGTCAGAGGACAGCACTATAGAATTGGTTCTCTCCTCAACCTTTATGTAGTTTCTGGGGACTGAACTCTTGTGGCAGGTTTGCATGGGTACTTGGGAAGTGCTTCTCCTGATGAGCTATCTCACTGGTCACTCACATTCTCCTGTTTTATGTATGTTGCTATGGATCAAATCCAGGACTTTGGCATACTAGTTAAGTGCTATACTACTGAGCTATATAATTCCAGTCCTACCATATACTTTTTACTTGCTTAATATAATCTAATACTTCTTTGTTTCATTTTGTTTTGGTTTGGTTTTTTGAGACGGGGTGTTATAGAACTAAGGCTGGCCTTGAACTTGCTAGGTAGCTAGAGATGACCTCAGACTCTTAATCCTCCTACCTCTACTTTCAAAGTACTAGGATTATAGGCATGAGATGCCACACCCAGCACTCAGCACAGTGATTACTTCCCATGTGTTACCTGTACATGGGCTTCAGAAGGACTGTCACTTTGCCAAGGACACAAAGCCAAGATGTGAGAAACTAAGATTCAAACTCAGATTTAAAGCTGAGCATGATGAAGACTTAGGAGGCAAAGGCAGGCGGATCTCTGAGTTCTAGATCAGCTGGAGCTACAGGGAGACCCAGACCCAAAGAAACAACAAGAAAACCAAAAATACAAACAAAAAGAAACCTCAGATGGGCTTAGTTTCAAAGTTTCTTCCCACTGACAGCCTTCTAGTTCTATATGGCAACTCACCTAATGACAGGGACCAACTGTAAGGCTCTAATTTTTTTTATGGAATATTTTTTTTTTCCTGGAGGGAACAAAGTCTTGCTATATATAGACCAGCCTCAAACCTATAAACTTTCTGTCTCGGCCTCCAAAATGCTGGATTACAGCTGTGCATCACCATGCCCAGCATGACATGTGGGGAGTGGGTACTGGGGAAGAAACCTAGGTCCTTGCCTGTGCTAGGCAAGCATTTTACTACTGAGCTAGATCTCCAAACCTCTTTTTACTTTTTATTTTGAGGCAAAGTCTTACTAACCTTACGTAGGCTGACCTTGACCCTGAACTTGTTCTGGAGCACAAACAGGCTCTGAACTTGTAAGCTTCCTGCCTTAACCTCCCAAATAGCTGGACTTACAGGTTTATACCATTGGTCTTATAGGTTGTTTTTCTCCATTAAGTCACTTACAGATCCCACCTAGAGCCTCAGGCTAAGCATTCTACCACTGAGCTTCAACCCTAAGTCCTCTTTGTAGAATTTTTTAAAACTGTATGTGTATGCATGTGTGACTGCTTGTCTTTATGTGCACCATGTGAGTGAAGGTACCCACAGGGCCTAGAAGAGAGTATCAGATTCCCTGGAACAGGAGTTAATGAGCTATTGGATGTTGGTGTTGAGAACTGATCCTGGATTCTCTGAAAGAGCAGCGGGTACTCCTAAATGCTGAGCCATCTCTCAAGGCCCTCTTTGTAGGATTTTTTTTTTTTTTTTTGGATACAGGGTCTCAATGTATAGTCCAGGCTGGCCTCCAACTTACAGACATCCATCTGCCTCTACTTCCTGAGTGCTGGAATTAAATGCCTGGGCTACCATGCCAAGCCCTCTTTATAGGATTTTTATAGATGAAAAAATCTTTTTGGCTACTGTAACAAATTGATGCTAAGCGATCAAGTGACAGCTCTGCCATCTTGGTTGGCCATATTAGCAGGCACACTAGGTGGGGGAAAGAATGATGCACAGAAAGCAAGATCTTCTCAGCTAGGGGTAAAGCTCACTAACAGAACACTTGCCTAACTTGTACAAGGTCCTAGTTCAATCTCCAGCACTAAAAACTAAAAATAATACAGAAAATCTCAACCAATAAGATAAAGTCAAAGGTATTAGGTAGAACAACAAAAACTTACCAATTCCTTCTTCAATTTTGTGTATCGTGTGAGTTTCTACAGCTACAACTGCTGTGTTGTTCTCCGACCCGGCTTCATAAATCCTGTTGTAAAAGTGTCCATCGATAAACAAACTACATAAATCATGAAAAAATTAATATTCACAGCATGGGGTTAAGAAATTTGCTTTACTCTATTTCAAAAGGAGTAAAAATAAGTATACTCTACAACTCTACTTCAGTGCTTCGACAAGTTCTCACTGTGTTTAAACTCCAAACAGCCCAGGACCTTGGCTTCTACCAGGGAAATGAATCAACTCTTCTCACCGCAGGGTGAACTAAGTCTTCCTGCTTATACGTGCTCTGTCGCTGTGTTACAGCAGACCTTTTACCTAATAACTTCAAATCTTATTCATTTATGTGTGTGTACTCATGTGGTTATATGTGCACATGTGCATGTGGGTGCTCACAGAGACCAGAATAGGGTGTTGGATTCCCTGGGCTAGAGTTACAGGTGGTTATGAAACACCAGGCGTGGATGCTGGGAACTGAACTCAAGTCCTCTGTAAGAGCAGCAAGGGCTCTTTACTGCTGAGTCAGCTCTCCAGCCCCTTCCTTAAAAACTTTAAATGCTCAAGACATAGCATTACCTCGAGTATAAAATTAGCCTTATTATAAAATTAACCTGACAAAAAGTTGTGCCAGCAGACAGCTCAGGACAGGAAAGGGCAGGCTGACGACAGAAACTGATGACCCTTGCTGACATTTAGACAACTTAACATTGTTTTATTTTATTTTTTAGCACTTCAGCATCTTTTAAGGCATCATAATTATTGATATAAACTAAAAAATATAGAAAAAACATAGAAGAGAAACTATGCCCAACATAACAGTGCTAACTACAAGCTCCACTCAACAGAAGGCTGTGTTGTACATCTAGGGCCATTCCACTCTGAACACTCCCAATCTTGTCTGAGCTCAGAAGCTAAGCAAAAATGAGCCTGGTTAGTACTTTGAAAAGTTATGTAATGCATAATGCATAATGTGTCTACATTTATGGGTTCAGATAACCTAATGTGATACACTGGTATTCTTTGCTTAATTTCTATAATGGGCCTAATGTGCTAATTCTTACACCTGGCTATTTGAAGGCATTGCCTGGACATGCTTCCTTGCATGGATGATGATCTTCCTCATGATGGCCTCCCTCTTTAGCCTAGAACAGTTCCCCCTCATCTAACTGATCTTATGCACTCCTGACAGAGTAGTCATGTAATTCTCTTCTTTAAATTGGAGGCTGGAGAGATGGCTCAGCAGTTAAGAGCATGAATTGCTCTTGCAGAAGATCCAGATTCAACTCCCAGCACCCATAAAGTGGCTAAAAATCATATGTAACTCCAGTTCCAGGGGATCCGACCTCCACAGGCATTGCATTTCACAGGTGCACTTACATGTATGCAGGCAGTACCCTCATACAAATAAAATAAAAATAATAAATAAAATATATTTTTTAAATCTTTAAATTGGGGCTGGAGATGTGGCTCTGCAGTTAAAAGTACTAACTGTTCTTGGAAAAGACAGGGGTTTAGTTCCTAGCACCCATGACAGTTAATAACCATTTGTAACTGCCAGTTTCAGGGGATCCAATGTCCTCTTCTGACACCTACTAGTACTGTTCAACATGGGTGCACTTACATACATACAGGTAAAACATTCATACCCATAAAATAAAATGTAAAGGGTCCAGAAAGATGGCTCAGTGGTTAAGAGCACTGGCTGCACTTGCAGGAGACCCAGGTTCAGTTCCCAGCACCCACATGGTGTGTAACAACCATCTGTAACTCCAGTTCCAGGAGATCAACAGGCTTTTCTGACCTCCTCTGGCATTGCATGACACGGGTGCACTTACATATATATATATATATATATATATATATATATATATATATATATATATATATATATATATATATATGTAGGCAGTATACTCATATACATAAAATAATAAAAAATGTTTTAAAAAGATTGTTCTATATTTAAAAAAATGAAAAACCCAAACCAATAAAAACCTCATTATATGTCATCCTAGATGAGGTAGGAAAATTGTGAACTTGAGGCCAGATTGGGTATATATTTGAGACTCTGTCTCAAAATGAAATTAAGAGTCAATATATATCTATAATCCTAGCATTTGGAATGTAGACGAGTTCTAGGTTATCCTTGGCTACATATTGAGTTTGAAGTCAGCCTGAACTACATGAAACCCTGTCTCAAAAAAAACCCCAAAACCTAACAAAACAAGCACAAAAACAACAAAAATTAAGATAAATTTTAAGGGAAGTGTGGCAGTTTATACCTGTAGCCCTATCACTAGGAAGCCGAGGCTGGAGAACCATTTCTGAGTTTGAAGTCAAACTGGGATACAATAAGGAAGTTCCAGGTCATTCTAAGCTATATATTAGAACCTTGGTCTCAAACTGGGCATGGTGGCATATTCCCATAATCCCAGAACTTGAGAGGCTGAGGTAGGAACACTGTTATAAACTCACGACCAGACTAGTCTTGCATAGTAAATTCCAAGCAAGTCTATATTACCTAGTGAGACTCTGTTTAAAAACAAAAACAAAAACAAAAAAACAGCCAAACTTGGTAGCACACGCTTTTAATCCCAGCACATGAGAGGCAGAGGCAGGAGGCTCTCTGTAAGTTCAAGGCCAGCATGGTCTACATAGTGAGTTCCAGATCAGCTGGGGCTACAGAAGTCCCTGTCACAAAAAAGACAAAAAAAAAAAAAAATCCCCCAAACCAAAAAATTCTCACTACCTCATTATGAACACAAAATGGACTGGAAAGTCAAGACTGGAAACAGAACCCTGGTACCTTCACTTCCCCTGAGGACTCTAGGACGTTATAAAAGACTTCATGTAGAAATTAATAACTACTTTTGAAGTGGTTTTACTTTATTTTGAAATGTTAGAGATACAATCCAGGGCTTGTGCGTGATAAACAAGTAGAGTGCTACATTCCCAGCAATTTGTTGTTGTTTTTGTGAGACTGGGCTTCGTGTATATCAGGCTGGCTTCAATTCCCTATGTACCTTCTAACCTTTCTGTCACTCCAGAGTGTTGAGATCATAGACATGCACCACCACACGCATTCATCGCCAACATTTTTCTGTTTTACTTTTCTTTTTTAGAAACTATACCCTAAATACCGAATATACTTTCTGTATTGAAAAACTCTGGGGATTATTATTTGCAGTGCTAGGGTTTGAACTCAATGCCTTGCCCATGATAGATAAGTCCTCTACCACTAACATATACCCTCAGGCTCTTCCAAAACTATTAAAAGCCTTCTAGATACTTCAGTGTGTATGGGGGAAATGAAAGAATTAACGATGAGCAGACTTTAAAGTCAATGGAATCTACTACTATAAGTGTCCTCCATAAAATGTGCTGCTTCCATGTACACGTATGGGAAGACTATTACCAACCTGCCTTTGTTTGTCTAGCGCATTCCTACAAACACTCATAGAGCAAATACTTGAAAAAGCACACGGTGTAAGCCAGGCATACTGCTGTATTCAGTAATCTCAGCACTGGGGATGCTGAGGCAGGAGGATTTCAAGGCAAGCCTGAGCTTTACAGTTTAGTTCAAGGATCATCTGAGCTACATGGCAATGTAACACTTCAAAAGCTGAGGGCGTTGTTGCATGCCTGTACTCCCACCACTCAGGAGGTAAAGGCGGGAGAATCTAGAGTTCAAGACAAATCTGTGCTACCTAGCAACACTCTGTCCCAAAACTTTAAAAAAAAATCTAAACATTTTTATTTTTTCCTTTTTTGGAGGGGAGGTAACTTTTTCTTGAAACAGGGTCTCTCTGTAGCCCCAGCTGGCCTGGAAAACACTATCTAGACCAGGCTGGCCTTGAACTCACAGAGATCTGCTTGCCTCTGCCTCCTGAGAGCTGGAATGTATGTCACCACGCTGAGCTAAACATTTGTATATAAAATCTTTTTCTTTCAGCCCCTAGCTCACACTTCAACCCCCACATGGCTTTCGAGCCCTAACCCTGCTCAGCTGTCTCCTGCCTCAGCCTTCTCTTTTTCTTTGTTTTTGTCTAGTTATATCTTACTTTTTAGATTTACTTATATTTAATTATTTTAATGTGTATGAGTGTTGTGCCTGCATGTATGTAAGTGCATTCATGTATGCAATGCCAGCAGAGGTCAGAAGAAGGTGTTGGATCCCCTGGAACAGGAGTTACAGATGGTTGTTAGCCACCATGTGGGTGCTGGAATAGAACCCCGTTCCTCTGTAAAAGCAGTTAGTGCTCCTAACCCTGAACCATCTCTCTAGCCCTACATCTCATATTACAGATAAAACCTTCATCAGTATATTCCCAGAATATTCACATGTTCTTTATGTTGGTTTGTTTGACTCTTTTACTTTTTTAATTCTATACTCAGTTTTCTCATAAACCATCTCTCTAGCCCTACATCTCATATTACAGATAAAACCTTCATCAGTATATTCCCAGAATATTTACATGTTCTTTATGTTGGTTTGTTTGACTCTTTTACTTTTTTGATTCTATATTCAGTTTTCTCATAATTTAAAAAATATTTTTATTAAATCTTTGAGAATTTCATACATGCATAAAATGTATTTTGAACACATTCACCCCCAAAATGCTCCCAAACTACTTCCAGCTCGAGCCCCCAACCCCACCCCACCGACCCCACCCCACCCCACCCCACACTGTTTTCCAGCTTCATATCCTTTTTTTAAAAAATAACCCACTGAGTCTAACTGGCGCTGCCCATATATACCTGGGTGTGAGGCCCCCACAGGAGCATGGTCAACCTGCCAGGGACCGCACACCTAAGGAAAATGACTCTCCCTCTCATCAACTCTAATAGCTCCTCAGCTAGGAATTGGGGTGTATGAACCCTTCCCCCTCCATGACAGAATACTGACTAGCCTGACCTTGTGCAGGCAACCACAGCTGCTGTGAGTTCATGAGTGTTGAGGTCCAGTCAAGTCCAGAAGCCACTGTTTCAACCTCTGGTTTTTACAGACTTTCTGCCCCTCTTCCTCAGTGTTTTCAGGACAGGACCTTGCTACGTAGCTCAGGGATCAGGTATGCTTCTATAACATCAGAACTGGGGGAGTGGTGGGAAGTCAGAGAAAGATGGGTCCTAAGTTCAATGAGAGATTCTGTCTCAAAAAATTGGGGGTGGGGTGGGGTGGGCCAGAGAGATGGCTCAGTAGTTAAGAGGGCTTACTGCCTTTCCACAGGACCTAAATTTGGTTCCTAGCACCCATGTCAGGAGACTCAAAATCAAATCACCTGACTCCCGCCCCAGGGGACTGGCACCATCTTCTGACCTTCACAAACACAAATACATGCAGCATACAACCACACATACACACATATACATATAAATAAAAATAAATCTTTAAAAATTTAATACATTTTTAAAAGATGGAGAACTGGCCAAGCATAGTGGCACACATTTTTAATCCCAGCATTTATGAAGCAGAGACAGGTGGATCTCTGTGAGTCTAAGGCCAGGCTGGTCTACACAGTGAGTTCCAGGCCAGTGAATGCTTCGACGTAGCAAGACCTTGTCTCAAAAAAACAAAAAACAAAACCCACAAAAACCAGGCACATCTGCATACTAACAAGTACATACCATACATACACATGTAAATAATAAATATAACTTTTTAAAAAGATCTCCCTATAAATTCAGGCCCTGAGAAGGCTGAGGCAGAATAGTGAACTTTAGGAAAGCCTGAGATATATAATAATACCCTGGTTTCAAACAAAACAAAAACCTTTTAAAATTTGATCTCTTAGACTAGGGTATGGTATAGCTGAACCCAGTGGTAGAGCATTTGCCTAGCATGGAAGAGATCCCAGATGTGATCCTTGCCACAGCAAAAATAAAATTTTTTTTTTCACCTTTCTTTACAATGCATAGTGCTCTTTTGAATTCCAAAGAACTTCCAAACCGTACCACTCAATACTTAGTTTTTCTATGTGAAGATTTCATATTTACATACATGCAATTTTGCTTTTACAACCATACTGCAAGCTTCATACTAGTAATAACCTTGTACTATATTTCTTCTAAACACCTTTATAATACATTGTTAATATACATATTTTTGTTTGCTTTTTTGAGACAGGGTCTCCCTGTACCCCCAGCTGGCCTGGAACTCACTATGTAGACCAGGCTGGCCTCAATCTCACAGAAATTCACCTGCCTCTGCCTCCTGACTGATGGGCTAAGGATATGGACCACCACACCTGGCTGATATACAAATTTTCTTTATTTATTTATGTATGAGTATGTGTGTAAATACATGTGAGTGAAGGTACCAATGGAGGCCAGAAGGGGGTGTTGGCTACCCTGGAGCTGGAGTTACATGTGGTTATGAGCCTCACATGGGTGCTCAGAACCAAATGCATGTCCTCTGGTAGAGCAGCTCATGCTCTTTAACTGTTAAGCCATCTCTCTAGTCCCTGACATATATTTTTTTGAAACACTAAGATTGATAATTTGCCAATCCATGAGAATTTGAGAGATATATTAGAAATGCTTCTGTAGTTGCCTTGCTTAAAATCTGTTTTGACAATGCCTTGGAGAAACATGCACCTGGACCCTGGGATAGAAAGGGTGAGACGAGATGAGATGTGGGGCCACATACTTTACCCTCAACAAGTTCACAATGAAAGAGGTACAAGGAAACAGATAACAGCTGTGGTGAGCATTAAAACAACAGCTCAGCCTGGTTGTATGTACCTGTAATCCCAGAACTCAAGAGGTAGTGGCAAGAGAATCATGACTTCAAGGCTATCTTTTGCTATACAGAAAGTTTGAGGCTAGCCTGGGCTACATGAGACTGTCTCAAAAAAAAATAATAAATAACAAAAACCCCTATAATAATATTGGGAATATGTACACACTGAGATGAAACTCAGTCAGTCCTGATAATGAATGTTCATGTTATGCTAAGCAATCATATAGTTCTAATTTCCCCATCTTTTATACCTCCAATCCCACGCCCACCCACCCAGAATATCCATATCTCTAGCCACTTACCCTTGTTGCACAGGCTGTAACTGCAAGATCACTTGGGTTTTAGTGTCTTCAGGATTCTCCCCTTCATTTCCTTCAGTGGGTACCACAACCACATCTCCCACTGGGACACTCACTTCTGCATTAGCCATCTTTCACATGAAGTCAGATAGCTAGGGCTGCTGTCAGAAAGAAGATGCACAGATAACTTCATTTGTCTTGAAAGATGGCAACCACAGGAAAGGAATGCCAGGATAATGACCCATCCCCAGAGCATCCTGGAATCATAGTTCTCTGAAAAGAATGGGGATCACAAGAGGGTGATGATAGAGGCTGACACAGACTCTTAGTCCATTTTCAGTTTTCTTAATAGGAGTGATTCACCCGGTAGTTTGCTAGAGCCAGCTCTATCAGCTCGTCAGAAATAACTGTGCATCTCTAAGCTTAAAGACATCAAGTTGGCAGTGTGGGATTATCAATACTGGGCATATAGACATCCCAGGAATTGACAAGCATGGAAATTCAAGGGTTTGTGTTGCTCTTGTTTGTTTTAGAGACATGGTCTCACTATGTAGCTCTGGCTAGCCTAGAATTCACTATGTAAACCAGGCTGGCCTAGGGATAACAGCGATCTGCCAGCTTCTGTCTCCTGAGTGCTGGAATTAAGGCCATGTGCCACCGTGCCTGGCTTTTGTTTTGTTTTTGAGACGAGATCTCAATATGTAGTCCAGACCGGCCTTAGTTTGTGTCAACCTCCTCCCTCTGCCTCCCAAGTACACCACACCTGGCTTGTTTTTTCTATAAAGTAATTTACAGCATTCCACTAATTCCATTCCAAACAGTAGTTCCTGCAAAGTAGGAATCATCTAGTTAATGTGCAAGAAGCCATTATACATCAACTAGTGCTCTGTCCTTTATATTATTAGTGTGTATATGTTTGGGTATGCCAGCATGCCAAGGCACACATGTAAAGGTCAGGGGACAATATTTTGTTGTCCCTGTTGCCCGAATCTCCATCAAAACTTAGAAGGACCCAGATATATCACAGCTACTAGCCTTCACAGTTCAGAATTCATTGTGTTAGTACTGGGAACTAAACCCAGGGCCTTCACACAGTAAGTGCTCTAACTCTGAGCTATAGCTATAAGTTTTTAAAAATGTATGCTCGGGAGACACCTGCGCCCTGAATGTTCTGTAGGTGTTGGCTTTTTACAAATTTTTACTTATCTATTTGTTTTTTATGTGACTGTTTTTCCAGTACGTATGTTAAGTGCACCGTGCATGCAATGCCCACAGACACCAGAAGAGGCCCTCTGCCAGAGCAGGCAACGCTTTAATTGCTGACCTATTTCTCCAGCCCCATCTGTAACTCTTCAGACTACAGAGTTAAAAAGAGAGAAGGGGACATGTGTGAAGCTCATATCAAGAATCCCAACACCTGAGTCAGAAAGATTACAAGATTTCAGGAACCCAGCCTAGGCTACACAGAAAGTTGAAGGCCAGCATGCTGAGAGAGAGAAAGAGAGATGGGGGGGGCGGACGAATGAACTGTATGTGAGCATATGAATATGAAGATGAATAGGACTGTACCTGCATAGCAAGGCAGACCAAAGTATAACTGCAAAGTATAACTGGTAATCAGAGACTTAATTCACAACTCAGATCTACTATATCACTTGTTTACCTATAATACACATACATGGGGCTGGAGAGATGGCTCAGTGGTGGCTGCTCTTGCAGAGAACCTGGGTTCGTTTACCAGCACCCATATGGGAACTAATAAAATACTCACTTAACTCCAGTTCTAGGGGATCCAACAACCTCTTCTGCCCTCCTAGGGTATAGCCTGACACAGGTACATTTACAGACATTCAGGAAAAGCAATCATACCATACAATAAAAAAAAATTTTTAAATACACATACTTAGCATGGCACTCAAAATCTACCTCCTTGAGCTCAGAATATTCGAGTCGCTAACAAAGCATTTTCCTTTTCTGAATTCTCCCCAAAACATGGCCTGTAGCTCCCTCCTCCTGTTTACATACTGCCCTGCACTGCGGTTAATTATACAAAATTTTTAAAATATTTTATTTATTAATTATTTTAGTTTAGTTTTTTTTTTTTTTTTTTTTTTTGAGACAGGGTCTTCCTGTAGCCCCAGCTGACCTGGAACTCACTATGTAGACCACTGTCTCTCAAGTGCTGGGATTAAAGGCATGTGCCACCAGTTCAGCATTTTTTTATTTCTTGTGTGTATGGGTGCATTGCCTGCATGTACATAAGCGCACCTGTATCATGCAATACCATTGGAGGTGAGAAAAGGGCGCTGGATTCCATGGGAATTGAAGTCACAGTTGTCAGCCACCATGTGGGTGCTGGGAATCCAACCCCTGTCCTCACCAGGAGCAGCCGCTCTTATCTGCTGAGCCATCTCTCCAGCCCCTATACAGACTTTTATCTCCATAACTGCACTGTGCCTTCTTGAAGAAAAAGTGCTATTTTTTCCCAAGGCTTTTTGTTTGCTAGTTTGTTCTTCCGATGGTGTCAAATCCAGGGTCATGTGCATACTCGTAAGGGCTGTACCACTGCACTCTACTCCACAGTTCTTAGCTTTTTTAAAAAATAGAACACTTTGTAAATCTGTTTGTCTCCTTGCAAACGGGCCCACTCTTCTCTGTATTGTTCCATTTTTACTATATGTGTTTCTGAATCCATCACAGCCCTTTTGGTGTTTGTTTGTTTAATTTAATATGTATGTGTCTGTGTGTGGGTATGTGCACATGAGGCAGGTAGCACATGAGGCCAGAAAAGGCTGTTGGATCCTCTGGAGCTATAGTTACAGGCAGTTGTAAGCTACCCAACATGAGTAATTAGATTGAACTCAGGTCTCCCTCAAGAGTAGCAAGTCCTCTCTTAACCACTGACCTATCTCTCCAGCCCCAGTCTTTGTTTTTTTTTTGGGAGGGGGAGGAGAGGGGTTGAGACAGAGTCTCCCTGTAGCCTCAGCTAGCCTGGAACTCACTATGTAAGCCAGGCTGGTCTCAATCTCAGAGAGATCCACCTGCCTGTTTCCCAAATGCTGGTATTAAAGGTGTGTGCCACCAAACCCAACAAGTTCTTGCTTATTTTTAATGTTCTTTATTATTTTTATGTGTATGAGTGTATTGCCTGCATGTAAATGTACTGTGTTTTGCAATACCCATGGAGGTCAGAAGAAGGCACCTCCCAGAACTGCATTACTGATGTTTGTTAGCCACCATGTGGGGACTAGGCACCAAACCATGGTCCTCTTCAAGAGCAGCCAGTGCTCTTAAGTGCTGAGCTATCTCTTCAGGCCCCAGCACTCCTTGTTTTAAAACAGTTTTGTGACATAGCTCAGGTTAGCCTCAAACTTGTGCTTTTGACTACCAAGTATTAGGATTACAGGTGTGGGCGTCAGACTCAGTGCTTATGTGCTGTATTTTTATTGATGTTGAGAGAGGGTCTCACTATATAAGAACTCACTATATAGACCAGCTGGCTTCGAACTATCTGCCTCTGCCTCCCGAGTGCTGCAATTACTGATGTGTGTCCCATACCCAGATTACCTTGTGCCTCTTACTATTCTACCCACTTCTGTTTACATAGCAACCTAGTCGGATGCATTCATATCCAATTTTGTTCAAAATCGTTCATCAGTTGATCACCCTACACTTACCAGCCTCGACAGCATCTTCTAGGTACATTAAACTGAACCATGTTCTCTCAAACCTGCTCCTGTATTTCCTACCTTCCACCCATTTTCAAAAGGAAGAAACTAGGCAGTTATTTTTGCCTCCACTTTCTAAATCCAATCAACCACCAAACTCTCTCTAGTCTACCTTATGTGCGTGTGTCTGTGTGAGTCTTTTAATCACCTCCCATTCTCCATCTGTGCTGTCAACACTCTATCTGGGCCACCACACTGTCACCTGGGTTTTTCCAACTACTTGTCCATATTCTAATCTCTGGTCTTGGTATCTTCCAATTCATTCCCCACAGAGAAATCAAAGTGATCCTATTAAAGGTCAGGGACCACTTTCCCGTTTAAAATCCCTTAATGTATTTCTGTTGCTGTCAGACTAAAGTATAAACACTTTAATGTAGCCTACAAAAGCTTCCCACTCAGTCCCCTGCCCATCTTGTCCGCCTGCCTTCTCCTAGTTCCCACACTGTGGGCTCCTGCCATTGCTTTCTGATTCTCAAACATGCAGTATTTCCTGGATTGAGACTTCCCATCTGTTTTCTCTCCCTAGAATTCTTTCCTTTTTGGTTAGTCTCTGCTAACCTTTTTGTACTATTTAAAACCCCAATTCCTTGGGAAGGTCTCATGGCTTCCTTGACTGGGTTTGAGCTTATGCTCTAGCTCTCCACCAGACTCCCGAGTTTTTCTTTCCTTTTCTGGAGGGTGAGGGTTAGAGATTTGAATCTAGAGCTTAGTACATGCTAGGTGAGCACTCTACTGCTTAGCTGTAATGCCAGGCTTTGTTTTTTTCCACAGATGGGGTATTCCTGAGTTGTTCAGGCTGGTTTCTAACTCTTGAGTTCAAGAGATCCTCCTGTAATAGTCTCCTGAGCAACCTGAAGTATAGGTCTATTAGTTTCGGGGGATGTGGAGATGACAGCTTGAGATAAGGCCTCATGTAACTCAGGTTGGCCTTGAACTCACTATGTAGCTAAGGATAACCTTGAACTCCTACTCCTCCTGCTTCTACCTCTTAAATGCTGGGATTACAGGTGTTGTACCCTTGTGCTTAGTTTTGTACACATTTTAAAACAGACCTCTTAAGTTTGCTATATGCTAAACAGAAGCCTTTTTAAAATGTAAAGTAAAAATTTTATTTTCAAGCAAGATAACATCAAAAAGGGGTTTAAGTTTTGTTGGGGGGGAAGGAGATTGAAACAAGGTCTTGCTATACAGTATCTGCTTGGCCTGTGGCCTGGTATTTGCTATGTAGCCTAGGCCAGTCTCAAACTTATAGTAATCCTACTGCCTCAGAGTGTCGGAATTCCTTTTTTTTTCTTTTTTCTTTTTAAAGACATGGTTTCATTGTGTAGCATTAACTAACCTGGAGTTTACTTTGTAGAGCAAGCTGATCTTGAACTCAAAAAGATCCCTCCTGCTTTCCAAGTGCTAGGATTCAAGACATATATCACCACACCCAGCAAATACTTTACATTTTTTTTATGTTTATGAGTATATTGCCTGTATGTATGTAAGTGCACCTGTGTTGTGCAATGCCCTTGGAGGTCATAAGAGGGTGCTGAATCCCTTGGAACTGGAGTTACAGATAATTGTTAGCCACCATGTGGATGCTGGTTAATGAACCTGAGTCCTTTGCAAGAGCAGCCAGTACTCTTAAATGCTGAGCCATCTCTTCAGCCCCTTACATTTTTAAAAAAATTAATAGCTTAGGCAAATTAATGGGTTATAGCAGAATTAGAATGAGGCTTCTAATTTTAACCTTCTACCTGCTGAGTTCCCTCTATGACATCCTAAATAAGTTTTTGACTAGGCTATTGATAAACACCTTCCTCAATAGGCATATTTTACTCCTTCCATACCTTGGAACCCATGAGGAATGTTCTGGCTTCAACTTACTAAGACAGCTGGAAAAGATCATCTATTATATTTTCAGAGTTAGAGAAGAGGGTCTGCTCCAACGTGACAATTCAGATATCCGTCAATAAACCAAGCTGGGGCCAAATAGTTCTTATTAACTTAAATATTTTTGTCTAGTATCCCCAAGCCAACAGCAGAGTACATTTACTATCATCTCTAAGCAATGTGTAAACTGAAAAGCATCCCTTGTTTATAGCAACACACAATCCCAAGAGAAGGAAAGGGAGCTGATCCCATGAGTGTTTCAGACGAGGCCTTAAAGTATCCCTTGTGAAATCACATAACACAATCTGTAATTCTAGGGGAAATGTACACAAACATGCATTATATTACATTCTATCAAAATGTAGTGAGTTTACAGGAAAAGTATTTTAGGGAGAATACAGTTCAGTGTCAGAAACCTAGTACCTGTGAGATCTTGGGTTCAATCTGCAGTACCAAAACAGTTATTTTGTAGTGTTTTTTTTTTTTTATTGTTGTTATTGTTGGTTTTTACTTTGTTTTGGGTTTGGGTCTTTTGAGATAAGGTTTCAAGTAGCACAGACTGGCCTCAAACTCACTATGCAGCAGAGGACGACCTTGAGCTGCTGAGCCTCCTGCTTCTACCTCCCAAGTACAGAGATTACAGGTAAAAAACACTATGCCACTATTTGGGACTTATAGCAACATACATTCCCAAGAGAAGACAGGGGGGCCTTCTTGTTTTGAGACACAATCTCAGTAGAAAGCCCAGGTTGGACTTGATCTCCCAGTCCTCATAGCTCAGCCTCCAAAGCACTGGTATTACAGAGATGTGTTATCATGTCCTTACTCTGTAGTCATTTTCAAAGACAAAACAAAATGGGGTGGGGGGTGCCAGAGAGATGGCTCAACAGTTAGGAGCACTAGCTGCTCTTACAGAAAACCCAAGTTCAGTTCCCAGCATCCAAATGGCAGCTAACAACTGTCTATAACTCCAGTTCCAGGGGATTAAACACCCTCTTCAGAACCTCTGCAGGCAATGCACAATAGGGGTGCACTTACATACATGCAGGAAATACACTCATACACATAAAAAAATAAGGACCCTTTAAAGGTGTTTGATCTGAGTTTGATCTCTGGACTACAGTAAAAGTGGAAGGAGAGAATCAACTCCACAAAGTTGTCCTCTGACCACCACATGTATGCTAGAGTACATGTGCCCACCCCCTGAACATCACACACACACACACATAATAAAAACAGTTAAGTAAGTGTAAGTGCCAGGCATGGTGACACATGCTTGTGATCCCAGCACTCTCCAGGAAGAAGGATCAGGAGTCCAAGGTCACCCTCAGCTACCTAGTGAAGTTGAGGCTATGTGAGACCTTGTATCAAAAAAGGGGGGGAGGGCGCACAGGCCTTTAATCCTAGCACTTGGGAAGGCAAAGGCAGGTGGATCTCTGTGAGTTTGAGGCCAGTCTGGTCTACACAGTGAGTTCCAGATCAGCTGGGGCTACACCGTAAGACCCTGTCTCAAAAACAAAAAAGAAGGGGGGATGGTTGGGGAGGGGGCTGGTGAGAGGGTTTAACAAAGGCGCCTGCCACCAAACCTGAACCTGAGTTTGAGCCCCAGGTCCCACATACTGAAAAAGATAACTAATTCCTACCCGTTGTCCTCTGACCTCCACGAGTACACCACAGCACACATACCCCTGTTCGTCTGATACACTCATAAATGAATGTAATTTTAAAATCTCAGCCCCAGAGAAGCAGAGGCAGGAACACACACAGTATACAGTCAGTCTGGTCCACCTAGAGTTCCCAGCCAGTTACATAGTGAGATGATTGTTTTTGTTGTTTGAAAAGAAAGAAGAAAAAAAAAAAAAAAAAAAAGGCAGGCATGTCTCATACAATGGCCTTACACCTAAAATCCCAGCACTTGGGAATCTGAGGCAAGAGTATTGCCATAAGTTCAAGGCCAGCCAGGGATACATAGTGAACTCTAATGTCAAAAAACAACAACAACAAAAAAAGAAATAAGAAGCATGCAAGCCAGAGAGTGGTTGCGGAGGCCTGTAACCCCAGCTCGGGAGAGGAAGGAGGGTCAGAAGCTGCAGGTCATCCTCCCCTACATATGGAATTTGAAGCCAGTCTGGGCTGTTACTTAAGACTCTTGATTCAAAAACAAAAAAGGGCTGGGGATGTAGCTCAATGCTAGAGCACTTGCCTAGATTCAATCTCCTCTCCAATAGTACAAAACAACCTTTTCATCTGGGTGTGATGGTATGCTTTCAATCCTCAATTGAAGTACTTAGGATTGTTGAAAGTTTAGGGGGTTAGCCTACGCTACACAGTGAGTTCAAGGCTAGCTTGGGTTACATATGGAAAACATCATTAAAAAAAAAAAGCATTTCTGATCATTCACATAAATGATCATAAAACTGAACAACTAATATCTGACTCACTCTGGATTAAATTTGGTTTTGTGTGTACTGAAGCATAAAGCAAAATGCAATGTTTGAAGTAAGCACAAACGTCACATGACTGTAAGAACATAAGAGTTGGCGGTGGAGAAGGTATAAATACCATTTTAGAATTTTCTACCTCCAGAATACAGTTAATTCACATTCTGTTAAGCTTTAGCCTTTATAACATGTTTTTAAGAAATCTCCAAGTTAGAGGGAATCTAAATTTGATTCAAATATATTGTATGAACTTCATAAAACTTCAATAATAATAAAAGAGAAAAGCCCAGGTTGCCCAGCATAGTAGCCAGCACTCAGGAGGCAGAGGCAGGCAGATCTCTGTGAGTTCCAGGCCAGTTGGGGCTACGGAGAAACCCTGTCTCAAAATACCAAAAGAAAGAAATCTCCAAGTTACAATTGTATTATTTAAAGGGAATCCAACCCTCGTCTTGATCCTTTGTTAGGCATTCAGTAGGTGATCCAGACTGTAATCTAATGTAATGAAGCCAGGTTGATTACACAGAAGAAGTATCCAGAGGAAATGAAGTTCTTGATAAAACAAAAAATCGGAGACTACTAAGTGTTTGAAGGAATCAATGGGGTAAATTTTTCGGAGATATTCCATTTCAAATCTAGTTCAAGTGACCAAAACAGGGCCCAAACTAACCCAATGAAGCTCAGTAGAATTTAGCTAATCAACGTAGTTGATGAAACGTGAATGAAAAAGCAAAGTTAGTACCTGGCTGAAAAAATAGGTGAGCTAAACCCAACCACTGTAGGAAACTGTCCCACAATACTAGCCAAGGCAAGGGAAGTGAGGAACTAGACTCTCAGGTATGGAGGAAACCCTTACTTCCTGGTTCTCCTAGAAACCATGATAGTTTTCTCACTGATCCCTAGGTCAAGTCTGGTGGACCCCTCGGCTAAAAGTCTGCCTTCATTTCCCCTGCCTCTGAAGTAAAGGACACCTAGCCAATTTCCCTGTCATTGCAGAAACAGGGGTTAGTTACCCTCTTCTCTCCAGCTCTAATGGCCACACCCCATCTGAAGCAGAGGACCATCCTGCTCTCTACCTGGTCCTGGAAGGTACTCCAATCTTTCGGTCAGGTGGCCCCCTTCTCCTTCCTACTTCCTGAGGATCTAAGTGTCCTAACGCCCCCTCATCCTGGGAAGCCCCAGGCCTGTTCACTTTCCCTGGGAGCACCTTCTTGCCCCCTGGCCCTTGGAAATGGACCTGCCTCCTGCCCCCGAGGCTCAGTGGCTGAGGCTCTCAAGGATCCCTCGGGTGAAGGCGGGACCCTCCTTTGCAGCAGAACCCCCTCTGAGGGTCTCCTCCCGGAGGGTGGGGGGTGCGCACGCCTGCCCCCTCCCTCGGGCGGGACCAGGCCTGACCCAGCTCCTCGCAGGCCCGAAGCTCCCGGACCCCGCCTCTGGGGGTATCCCCGGTTCCCCCACGACCCTCCGCCGGGGTTCTGGCAGCTGGACGTCTCCGTCCGGACTCGCTCCGGCCCCTCCGCCAAGGACTTCCGGGCCCCTCGGTCCGGGGGGCGCCCGGCCCCCCCAGCGCCCGGCCCTCCGGGCCCGCCGCCCATGGGCGCGACCCGAGCCCAGGCCCGGCCGGCCACGCTGGGGGCGGCCCGGCGGCTCGGGCGGACCCAGCGGCAGCGTCCCCCCACCCCCCCGCGGCGCCGCGACGTCCGCTCGCTCCCCGGCGGCGGCGGCGGCACGCACAGGGCGTGGGGAGGCGCCCGCGGAGGCAGCAGCCCCCCGCCCCCTGCGCGCCCGCCCGCCCTCGCCGGCCGCCGCGCGGCCCCCGCGCCCGCCCCCCCGCCCCCAGTCCTCCCCGCGCCCGCGCCGCGCGCCCACCCCTCCCCCTCCTCACCGTCTCCGTCGGGCGGGCGGGCGGCGAGCGGCCAGGGCGGGCGGGCGACGGAGCATGCGCACAGGCCGCCACGGCTGCTACCGCCACCGCCGCCGCCAAGCCGGGCTCCAACACTTCCGGCCGCCGCCGCCTGCTCTCTGGCGCCTTAAAGGGGACGCGTCCCTATTGTCGGCCCCGCGGAGGGTAAAGACCTCAGCCGAGGGATTTGGGCGGTTCGTGAGCAGAGGTCTAGGCTCTTGAAAGGCAATGTTGGAAAGCTCCCTCGAGACCCCAGTAACTCTCCTCCCTCCACTTTACACCTAAGTAAAGCTCCTAAATTAAAGGAGCATCTCATCTTGCCTCTTGTGGAAGACTTTTCCCTCCCCAAATCCTGTTAGATGATGCTGAGAGTTGATCAGTTTATCAGTTTAGTCAGAAGATGTGCATGGATCTGTAGCGAGTAACAGGTGTTTAGAGAAATCCCTTACAGCGTCTGAGCCATGCCCCCTGCCCATGCTTTTCTTCTTGGGAGGTTCTGGGTTCGAGTTTTTACTTCCTTGGAACTTGCACGACTGTGAAGAGTGACTTGACTGCTTAGCTTATTTCCCAGAGGCCAAATGTCGTGCATGTTTAATGAGGTGATCAATGAAAAGTAGTTAGAAAAGTTCCTGAGGCCAGTAACATTAACTTACAAGTATTAAGACAATGTGGCCGGCTCCTGGGGAAGATGCCTTTGTTTCATTAAATCCTCACCGCAACCCCACTAAATCTCTTAACTCCCATTTTACAGATTCAAAAAGCAGTCATAGCTAGTCTTAGTGGAGCACCCTGGTAATCCTAGCATTCAGAAGGCTAAAGCAAGAGAATTACAAGTTCGAGGTCAGCCTAGGCATAAGTCTAACTAGAAAAGAAAAGAAAAAAAAAAAAAAAAAAACCAGGAAGCCAAGAAGAGTTAATTCGTTCCTCAAACTATAGAATATAAAAGGTATAGCCAAGGTTTAAACTCAGGCACTTCCCTCTGGAGTTATGGCTATCACCACAGAGATGGTTGCTATGCTTACTAACAAATAGAACCAACTGTGGTCGCACCTATAACCCCAGCATTTGGGAAGTAGAGGCAGCAGGTAAGGCCAACTTCCTTCATAGTTTATTAGAGGCCAGCTTAGGCTACATGAAGCAGTGTCTCTAAACAATCAACCAACGCGGGCAGGGAAGAGGGGTAGGCGAGCAATAGAGTGTATGCTGAATACCTGGGTTCATTAAGAGCACATCATTAAGAGCACTGGCTGCTCTTGCAGAGGACCCAGGTTCGATTCACAGCACCTACATGGTGGCTAACAACTGTTTGTAACTCCAGTTCCAGGGAAATCTGACACCTTCTGACTTCTTTGGGCTTTGCACAACATGGATGCACTTAATACATGCATGCAATATACTATATACATAAAATAAAAATAATAAAATATTTTTTTAAAAAGAATACGCCTTATTAGAATAATCTGCTATCAGGGAGCCTATTCTTAAATGGACTCCTGATCTATGAGTACTATTCCATTATATGGACATCTATTTCTTTTGAAAGCACATCATATGCTCATGAACAGATACTAAAATGCGGCTCTTGCTTTCTGAGTGTGCTCCTTCTGCATTTCATTAAAGACAGAATTGTAAACAAGCACTGTGTGTTAGGTGTTACCCTAGATATAGACAAAGCATCAAAAAGTGCAAAGAACTCTCCCTGAAAGACCCCTGAAAAGCTTCACAGTGGAGCAAGTGATTGAGCCAAGTTGCAGAGGATGAGCATGTTCATCAAACAGAAAAATGGGGAAGAACCAGAAGAACAGCGTGTATGGGGCTGAAGAGATCGCAGTAAGAACACTTGCTATTTTTCCAGAGGACCCAGGATCAATTCCTAGCACCCAACAGGGCAGCTAAAATCCTCAGTAACTCCAGTTCCAGGGATTCTGACACCCTCTTCTGGCCTCTACAGGCATTGCACTGCACACATGTGGTGCTCTTACATACCGGCAGGCAATACACTCACACACATAAAATAAAAATAAGTAAAACATGTTAAAAAAGTAAATACATGCTGGTTTATCATTATTGTGTGTCTATATAGGATGTGTGTGAATGGAGGAGTTTGCAGGTCACAGCCCATGTGTAGAGGTCAGACACACTTATGTGGGTTCCAGGGATCAAACTCAGATTGTCACATTTGTGCAACAAGTGCTTTTACCCACTGAGCCATCTTTTCAGTGTCCATGTCGCCCCAGCACACACACTCTTTTGAGGTCTCACCTCTAACTCAGGCTGGCCTCAAACTGGAGACAGTTGTTCTCTGCGGCCTCCCTAGTGCTTGGATTACAAGTGGTACTGGGACTCTGACCCAGGGCTTCAAGCATAGTAAGAGCAGGCTCTACTACTGAGCTGTACCTTCAGCCCCTCAAGGTTTTTTGTTTATTTGTTTGAAATGGAGTCACTGTGAGTTCCTGGCAGCCTGGAATATAGCATGAAGTAAGACTGTTGTTCCTAAAGAACAAAAACAAACGGAAAGAGTGGGGGGGGGGAGAACAGAAAAAGGAAGTTGGGAGAGCCAGGTGTGGTGCCGAGTGATGTAATGCTAGAGCTTGGAAAGTGGAGACAGGAACATGAAGAATTCAAGGCCAGCCTAGGCTACCAGAAGCCCAGGCAAAAGAGAGAGAGCCTCATGCATGACAAAGTCGGAGCCTATAAGCAACAAAGAGTCATAAATATACAAATATGTCCCTCATATTTAATGCAAAAGCAGTTGCTCAATTTCTCCAGAAGCATGATTTTGAGTTTATAAGTGCCAACTTTGGAAGCATCAAAATGGTTGGTCAAGCACTTTGAGATTTTTTTTTAATTTAATTTATTTATTTATTGGTCTTTTTTGAGATAGGGTCACCCTGTAGTCCCAGCTGTCCTGGAACTCGATATGTAGACCAGGCTGGCCTTGAATTCACAGAGATCTGCCTGACTCTGCCTCCTGAGTGCTGGGATTAAAGTTCTGTGCCACCACACCTGGCTTTATTTATTTTATGTATATGAGTACATTGCCTGCATGTGTGAGTAAGTGCCCACAGAGTTCAGAAGAGGGCCTTGGATCCCCTGGAACTGGAGTTACAATTGTTAGCTGCCATGTGGGTGCTGAGAATCGAAACCAGGTCCTCTGCAAGAGTAATCAGTGCACTTAACCACTTGCTGAGCCATCTCTCCAGCCCTCCAGAACCCTCTATTTCTTCCTGAGGTGTGTTCACCCACTGGGAGACAGTAGCTCACAAGCCAAGCTCCTTGGTCTGTTTCAGAGTACCCTGAAGATTGTGCACTTAACCACTTGCTGAGCCATCTCTCCAGCCCCCAAGATAACTTTCTTTTTTAAAAATATCTTTCATTTTTATTTTTAATTATGTGTTTGTGTTCATGCACATGAGTCAGTGCCTATGAAGGCCAGAAGAGGGCCCAGGATCCCCTGAAGCTAGGATTACAGGCAGTTGTGATCTGCATGATTTGGATGTGGGCACTGGGAATTGAGTTCTTCCTCTGGAAGAGCAGCCACTTCTCTAAGCCATTGAGTCTCTCTCCAGCGCCTCCCCGGCTCCCATTTTGAGGTTTCTTTACTTGTTTTGCCATTATACCTGCCCCTTTGAAATGTTGTGTCTTTTCTTTAAAGAAAAAAATTATTTTATGAGTGTTTCGCCTGCATGTATGGGCATCATATGCATGCAGTGCCTACAGAGGCCAGAAGAGAACACTGAAACCCCTGGAACTGGAGTTATAGGGAATTGTGAGCCTACAGACTGAGGTCTTCTGAAAGATCCGTAAGTACTCAACCACAAGCCCTTGAAATATTTTAAGTTTTGTGGCATCTAGCTTCTGTGTGTCTGCAAGTTTTAAAGTCTGAAAACAGGGCAAGGGATTTTTCTCATTGGGTAAAGGGTACGTGCCACCAAGTGTGAGGACCTGAGTTCTATCTCCAGGACCCAAGTGGTGGAAGGAGGGGATAGACTCCCACAGTGCCTTCTGACTCCCTCAAGGGAGTCACACACATGGCACACACACACGTGTTTGGGCCCTCAAGCTCACAAAAACACTAAATTAATTTATTTATTAATTAAATTGTATCAAAAGTCTGAAAAGGCAAGGTGTGGTGGCACATGTCTGTAATCCCCAGCACCCGAGAGGCAGAGGCAGGGGGATCTCTGTGAGTTCAAGGCCAGCGTGGTCTTCGTATCAAGTTTCAGGCTAGCATTCTAATCCCAGCACTTCAGAGGCAGAGGCAGCCAGACTGCCACAGTCTAATACCAACCTGGTCTACATAGTGTATTCTAAGTTAGTCAGGGCTACACAGCAAGACTACCCCCCCAAAAAAAAAAAAACAAAAATAAACCCAAATGAAGGAACCAAGCAAGAAGAATTCATTTGGTAATATGGAGAAAACTAAAAAATAATGTCTGTTTGGACTCGCGGAGTCTTAAGTGCTGCTGGGACACCATGTCCAAGGGAAAACTGGATGGACTCAGATTTGAGATCTGTCATGTAGATTGGACCATCAAAGCCAAGAATGGATAAGATCACCCAGCAAGAACACCCACACTGAAATGTAGCAGGAGCCAGAGTCCCAAGTTTGGCACCAAGACTTGAACTTGCAGAGCCAGCCAGAGTGGCTGGAAGGCTTGGGCACTTGGGCAGAGGGAGAGAGGAAGTCCACAGAGTAGGCAGGGGGTTTAGGAGGAAATGATGTCAACAATGCCAGATACTGCAGGGAACTCTGAAAGAGAAAAAGAGAAGTCAGCCTCGAGGGGTCACTGCTGATCCTGATGCGGTCCAGTCCTCTATGAGGCTGGGGAGAAGGCTAGACTGAAGAGGGTCAGTAGGACATGCAGAAGACAGTGAGAAGACAGCAATAAGGCAATAAGATGATTATTTTGGTTGTCTTGTTTTATTTTTAATTAATTTTAAAAAATATTTATTATTTTTAATGTGTAAGTGTGTATTTCCTGCATATACATAAGTGCACCCATGCCATGCAGTGCCCATGGAGGACAGACAGGATGTCAGATCCCCTGGAACTGGAGTTACAGATGGTCGTGAGTCACTCTGAGAGTTCGGGCATTTGAACCTGGGTTTTCTTCAGGAACAGCCATTGCTCTTAACTGCTGAGCCATGTCTCTAGCCCTTTATTTTTATTTTATGTGTATGAGTATTTTGCCTGCATTTATGTAAGTGTACCATATCATATGCACATGTGCAATGTCTACAAAGGTCAGAAGAGGGCATCAGATCCCCGGAACTGGAGTTACAGATGGTTGTTAACCGCCATGTCGGTGTTGGGAACTGAACCTAGGTCCTCTGCAAGAGCAGTCAGTGCTCTTAACTACTGGGCTATCTCTTTAGCCCGGAACGTTTTGGTTTTTAAGAGGAAAGTGATGTGAAAGTTTTCTTTTCCCCAGTTAATTGTTCTTGTAATTAAAGATTCACTGTAGAATACTGCAAAGGGCGTAGAGGGTGAAGAAGGGCAGAGGGGAGAAATCCACTAGCATTCATAGCTGACATGTTACCTTCCAGTATTTTTTCTATGCATTTTCCCCATTTACCTTCATGATTAATAATAAATACACAGTTCCATGTTATGCTTATTTTTAGTTCACCAAACTACATTTCTTAAGCATTGAAGAGATGTTGTATTTTTGTTTTCATTTGGTTTTGTGGTGCTGAGATGGAACCCAGGACTTGGTGTATGCTAAGAGAGTGCTTCATCCATGAGTCACATTCCCAGTCCTCTTATTGTTTGGAACCCAGCCTGATGACCAAGGCCTGCAGTCTTTAAGGAATGAAGAGCACAAGTTCAAGATCTGCTTGCGGTACACAATGAGTTCCAGTCCAGCCTGGGTAACTAAGCAAAGCCCTATTCGAATATAAAAAGGAGGAAAAAGGGAGCAGAGTGATGGCTCAGTGGTTAAGAACAAGTTCTGCTTTTGCAGAAGGCCTGAGTTCAGATCCTGGCACCCACATCAGGCAACTTAGCTCACAACCACTATAACTCCAGCTTCAGGGATGGATGTCCTGGCCTCCACAGACACCTGCATACACACACGCACATAGACACACAAATAGATGCATAAATATATTTCTTAAATATTTTATTTACGATTTTAATTTTATCTGTATGAGTGTATTGCCTGCATGTATGTAAGTACACCTGTGTCATGCAATACTGGAGGAGTCAGAAGAAGCTGTTGGATTCCCCTGGAACTGGAGTTATCATTATCGACAATTGTTAGCCGCCATGTGGGAATCAAACCCAGGTCCTCTGCAAGAGCAGCTGGTGCTCTTAACTACTGGGTCAACTTTCTAGGCCCATAAAAGTATTTTTAAAGTAGAAAAAAGGCCGGGGATAGAGCTCAGTGGTAGAGCACTTGTCTAGCCTTCATGAAGCTCCAGCTTCTATCCTCAGTAACACATACTCCCCACCCCCACTCGAAGGACAGAAAGATACTTGTGTGCTCAATCTGATTCTGCCCAACCCGCCCCCCCCAGCATTCTTAGGTCCTTTCTGATTGCTGAGCAATTTAGTTTAGAAGATGGTTTTGTTCCTTTGACTGAATAAGGAAGTTGAACAATGGAAGGGCCAAAAATTTCTGAAGGAGCAGTAATCAAGGTTACTATGTCCCTGTGGGGAGAGCAAAGACATCTCTGGCCCCCTTGGGGAGACTAAGGTAAGATGAACGCAGGCCCTCCTTGGCTATAAGCCAGTTTTGTCAACAGTCAGAGGCCTGGTACCAGGCCTGCTTGCTAAACTCCAGGAACTGCCCCGAACACTTCAGATTTCTCCAACTTCACAGGGCTTGTTACTACTTTAAGTAATTTTCCCAAGTTGACAATGGCTTTGTAACAGCTGGGTGGGATCTGAACAAGAGCAGTTGCCCTCCAGAGTCCATGTTCCTAATTACCCCTCCAGTGGGAGCTCCTGCCCCTGTCTGCATGGGAGACACCCGGGAGACTGTCTGAACTGTTCATAGTCTGGAAGAACGCAGCCAGAATCTTTGGAGGTAGGACTCAGACATGATTTTGTTTTTATCAGTGTAATTTTTAAATTAAATAATTTATATTTATGAGTAAGAGTGTTTTGCCTTGATATGTGTAAGTGTACTTGTGTGTGCAATGCCCATGTGAGGCCAAGAAAGGGCGTTGGTTCTCTGGAACTAGAGTAACTGATGATTGTTAGCTACCATGTGGGTGCTGGGAACCGAACCTGGGTCTTCTGCAAGAGCAACAGTAGTCTTAACTACCGAGCTCTTAACCATCTCTCTAGCCCTTATTTGATTTTTGTTTGGACATAGGATCTCCCTAAGTTAACCCAGGGTAACCTCAAACTCCTGGGCACAAGTGATCCTTCTGCCTCAGCCTTCTAGGCACCCGGAACAAGTTTAACTTAGTTTTGATTATTTAAAAAATATTTATTTTTTATTGAATTTTTGTGTATTTCACACAGAACATCTCAATCTTAACCACCTTTATACCTTATTTATTACTTTTATTTTATGTTTTTGAGTGTATTGCCTGCATGTTTGTAAGTGCACCCATGTCATACAATGCACACAAAAGTCAGGGGAGGGCATCAGAAACCCTGGAAGTGGCTTTATGGATAGTTGTTAGCTGCTATGCAGTTGCTGGGAATCCAGCCTGGGGCCTCTGCAAGAGCAGCCAGTGTTCTTAACTGCTGAGCCATCTATTCAGCTCCTTGATGATTTTTTTTTTTAAAATAGGGTCTCACAAATCCCACATTGGCCCAGAACTCGCTATGTAGCCAAAAATGACTTTATATTTCTGATCTTCCTTTTCCTGCCTCTCAAGTGCTGGCATTACAGGCATGTGCCACCACACCTGGTTCATTTGTGGATGGGGATCAAACCCAGAGCTTTATACAAGCTAGGCAAGCACTCTGTCAACTGAGCTACATCCTAAGCATTTTCTTTTTTTTTTTTTTTTTTGAGGCATGGGCTTACTATTTAGCACAGGCTGGTCTTAAATTCACTATCCTCCTATCTTAACCTATAAACATAAATATATATATTAAAAGATTTTATATTTATTTATTTATTTTATTTTTAATCATTTTGAGACAGGGTCTTCCTGTAGCCCCAACTGGCATGGAACTCACATTGTAGACCAGGCTGATATTGAACTCGGAGAGATCCCCCTGTCTCTGCCTCTGGAGTGCGGGGACTAAAGGCATGTGCCACCATGCCTGGCAAGATTTTATTTTTAATTACAGGTATGTGTGTGCCTATATGTGTGTATACCATGTATGTTTGAGTGTCCTTAGAGGCCAAAAGAAAGCATTAAATCCTCTGGAGTTACAGGCAGTTGTGGGCCCACTGATACAGGTGCTGTGAACCAAACTCAGGTCCTTTGCCAAGAACAGTATGTGCTCTTAACGGATAAGCCATCTCTCTAGTCCTCCTGTTGTTGAGACAGAGTCTCACTATCCCTGGCTGGACTGGAACTCAGTAGACCAGGCTGGCCTCAAACTCAGACTCACAGAGATGAAAGGCATGTGCTACCTTGTCTGACAATAAATCTATGTTTCTTATTCATTTCTTTAACAAATATATTTTAAATATTTTATTAATTTTATATTTTATTTATTATTTTTCTTTTATGTGTATGAGTGTTTTGCCTGCATGTGTGTAAGTGCACCTATGCAGTGCCTGAGGAAGTCAGAAGAAGGCATTGGATCACCTGGAACTAGAGTTATAGCTGGTTGTTAGCCACTATGTGGGTTCTGGGAATTGAACCAGGGTCCTCTGCAAGAACAGCCAGTGCTCTTAATACTTGAGCCGCCTCGCCTCTCCAGCCTCCCTGACCTTCTCTGGACTTGTTTTCTTTCTGTCTCTCTGCTGACTTTTCTTTCTTTCTATCTTCCTTTCTCTCCTTCTCTCCCTTCCTCCCTCCCTCCCTCCCTCCCTTCCTCCTCTTTCCAGTGCTAGGAAGCACATCCAGTCCCTTGTACATGCTAGGCTGTCTCTACCACTGAACTACATCCTAAGCCCTATATAGTCCTTCTCTATATTCTTCCAGCATATGGACCCACAGCATTTGCATGTAGTTTCCCCATGCCTAGGTCATGCTTCTAGATCCTCAGCTGCCTCCTTTCCAGGCCCCAGATCGTTCTGGTTCTCTGCCTGGGACTACATTCCCCACTTGGACACTCTCTTCCACAGCTCCTTTAATACCTTAACCCACACCTGGCACATCTCCATCCTGGCTGTACCTGCTCCCCCTCAACAATACATGCCCTGAAGTACAATCTCTGTGAGAGCAAGGACAGATTTACATTAGTCACAGAGGACACCCTGGTCCATAGAGAACACTCAAAATAATCTGTCTCTTAAAGACTGCTGTACTTTTGTTTCTCTCTCCCCACCCCCACAGCTTGCCTCTCCCTTCTGTATCATCTGCACTCTCAGAATCCAGAAATCACTAACAGATGGGGAGTGAATCAGAAAAGGAGGCAGAGACAGAAAGAGAGGAAGTTCTGCCAGTTAGTTAAAAAAAAAAAAAAATCTGGGAGGAATACAGACAGAGACAGGTGAGTCACCACCTCCCCTACCCCAGCCCAGCCTCATCCACAGTCCAGTACCAAGATCAAGCAAAAGATTTAAGAGTCAGGCTCAAGCTCAAGTTCTGCTGGCTCTATGTTTCTGAACAAACCTCTGCCTCAGGCTTAATATTGTTATATGGAAAAGAGAGATGGAAAGGTACCTCAGTCACATATGAAGAAAAAAATAAAGGACTTAGAACAATGGTGAGAAGGTGGTGACCACTCAAGAAACGTGAGCGGTCATGACTGTTAGCACTCAGCTGGACCTGCCACCCAGCCACCTTACAGTGCTCAGTGCCCAGGCAGTGCTGCCTCAGCTGGCCAGTGGAACTATAGCTACTTAAGTCTATCTCTGGGCCTGTCTCCTCACTTATGAGTGTTTGCCGCATACCAGGCACGGTGTGAGTCCTTGTCCACTGGAGTGTAAGCTCCTTGAAGCACTGACCACCTCCCAGCTCAGTGCCAGCAACCTCGAAGGCCACAGGCCCCAAATCTTTCCCCTCATCATTCCTTTTCTTTGCTTTTGATTTTTTTTGAGACAGGGTCTCCCTGTAGCCCCAGCTGTCCTGGAACTTGATATGTAGACCAGGCTGGTCTTGATCTTACATAGACCCACTAGCCTCTGCCTCCTGAATGCTGGGATTAAAGGAGTGTGCCACTATATCCAGCTTGTGCACCACCATACCTGGCTCCTTTTTCTTTTCTTTTTTTTTGGTAATTTGGTTGAACCAGAGCCTTGCTAGGTTATATATACATATGTGTGTGTGTGTGTTGCCTGCATGTATATAAGTGCACCATATGCAATACTTACGGACATAAGAACTTGAGGGCATAGGATCACCTGGAACTGGAGTTATGAACTGTTGTTAGCTGCCATGTGGGTCCTAGAAACTGAACTCTGGTCCTCTGCTAGAGCAGCTTATTGACTATGCTCTTAACTACTGAGCTATCTCTCTAGAACTGTTGCCTTTTCCTTCCCCTGGTTTTTTTTAGACAGGGTCTCACATTGCAGCCCAAGTGTGATAGCAAATTTTGGTTGTTAACGAGACTGGATCTGGAATTAACTGAAATAAGAGAGACTTTTGCTTTTTTCCCTTGGTCTTTTTGAGACAAAGTCTCCCTGTAGCCCCAGCTGTCCTGGAACTCGCTATATAGACCAGGCTGACAGAGATCCACCTGCCTCTGCCTCCCAGTGCTGGGATTAAAGGAGTGCACCACCACGCCCAGCAGAGGCTTTCTTTTTTAAATTTTTATTTATTATATATATTAATTATTTGATCACTTCTAATTAATTATTTGATCACTTCTGTTCTTTTAAAGAACCAGAATACACCTGTCTAGCCTGGAACTCAATATGGCTTTGAATGAATTGATATATTCCTTCCTCAGTTTTTGGCTTTTTATGATACAAGGTCTCACTTTGTGGCCCTGGCTGACCTGAAACCATGGCAGTCTTCAATTTCAGCCTCTCCAGTGCTGAGATTACAAGCACGCACCATATGGCTTCCAGTCAGCTGCTGATGGAAACTTTGATTGTTTAAAGATGCTGTAAGTAATAAATAGTATTTAAATCTCTGTTTTTGATCCTTTGGGACTTACTTCCAGGCTCAACTTTTTATGATTTTTGACTTGGGATTGAACTTGGGCTGTCATGCCTGATAGGTATTCTACCACTATAGAAAACAGTATGGAGAACTCTCAAAAACACTAAAAACGAGGGCCTGGAGAGATGGCTCAGCAGTTAAGAGCACTGACTGCTCTTGCAGAGGACCCAGGTTTGGTTCTGGTGTCCTTGGAGGCCAGCAAAGTGCCTTGGCTCCCATGGAGCTTGAGTGATAGATACACCAAAGTAGGTGCTGGGAACCAAATCCAGGTTCTCTGCAAGAGCAGCAAATAAATGCTCATAAGCACTGAGCCATCTCTCTACCACCCCATCTGTATATCTTCTTTGAAAAATGTCTATACAAGTCATTGCTTCATTTTGTGTTGCTGTTGTTCTTTAATTTTGACATATTATTGCTACTATTATTATTTTGAGATCCAGCGCCCTCTTCTGGCTTCTTTTTGGCATGGCATGCACAGGTACACCTACATACATGCAGGCTTTTACATACACACACTTAATAGAAAAGCTTTAGAAAGACCTCATCCACTAGCTTTATAAAAGGATATATGGGCTGGAGAGATGGCTTGGGGGTTCAGACTGCTTACTGTTCTTCAGAGAACCTGAGTTGAGTTCCCAGCACTCACGAAGCCACAACTACCTGCTTTTTGTTCATTCATTGCTTTTATTTTATTATATTTATGTGTACCTTGTGCATACAATGCCTATGAAAGACAGAAAGGGACATCAGATCCCCTGGAACTGGAGTTACTGGTGGTTGTTTTGTTGCCATGTGGGTGCTGGAAACAGAACCCAAGTCCTCTACAAGAGCAGCCAGAGCTTTTAAACACTGAACCATCTCTCCAGCCTCCCACACCTAATGACACCTATTCTAAGGCATCAGTACCCTCTTCTGGTCCTCTTCAGCTACCCACACATGCACACATAGACATAAATAAAAATAAATATAAAGAAAAGGCTATGGACATATATAAAATATGCATCAAGATATATATACACCCAAAAATATCTGTGCATAAAAATTTTAATATATATTGTATATGAAATTACATTTTTTTTCAAAAAAGGAGGAAGTTTTATATGATTCCCTTACTTCTACAGTAAAGCACTTGGAAATGGGATATTCTTTCTGATTGCATAATACAGCATACCTTGGTTAACCACTATAGTATTTGTTTAATCATCAATTTCCTTTTTAAAAAAACTTATATTTTATGTGTATTAGGTATATATATGTGTGTGTGTATGTGTGTAGATGCATCCTGTAATGCAGTGCTGAGGACAGGGGAGGGCGTCGAACCCCCTGGAACCGGCTGTGGGTCTTGGTCTTACTGAAAGAACAACCAGTGCTCTTAACCACTACTCTAGGCCATCCTCTCCAACCTGTGAATCCTTAATTTTCTAAGGTGTGAAGCAGGAGATCTACCTATTTTCTCAGGTGCTGTGAAGTCAGAAGTCAACCAGAGACCAGCTAGAAATAATGCAAGAAAACCCCGCTCGAGGTAGGTAGGGCAGAAATAACCGCAGGCCTACCAGCGGGTTCCCAAATAAGAAAGGAAAAGGAAAAAGAGTCCAGCAATGTACATTGTAAGTCCCGCCCTCCACTCCAGAGAAAGCTGTACAACTGCATAGAACATGAAACCCATACTCCCACAGAAATCAACACCTACAAGAAACGTTTTATTACACAGCCAGTACTACTACTAGAGGCAAACCAAACACTCTTTTTCAAACAATTGTGGGGCGCCGGGACCAACGATCACCAGCTGCCCGAGTACCAAAAAATTATGCTTCCGAAATCTCTTGATGTCGATTCCGCACGCAGAGCAATCGAGTTGCCCTACGTGTGCCACTCACGACAGAAGCCCTTTTTGCTTGAGCGGGGCCAGAAACAAGGTGGCGGTGCGGTTCCACCCATCTTATGGTAAAGGTGAAAACAAACCGCCAAGGCAGCTTTCAATTCCAATGCCTCAAGCCAGGCGAAAACTCTTGATTCTTCTGAGCCTGAGGGACGCGTTCACAAAGAGAATTACAGTTTTTCGATTTTTATTTAGACGGGAAAGACATGAGTTTATATGCAAATACGAGCAGTGCTTGCCGGGAAGGTGCTGGGCGGGCAGAGGGAAGAAGGCGCGGGCGGAGCGGCTCCCTGCTCCTCCCTGCAGGCTGTGGGAAGGTCTTCCGAGGGAAGCCCGACTCTTAACTGGGGAAAACGGAGCTCGAAATTATCAGAACTGAAAATGTGCAAACTTGTGCGGTTCGTATTGATCCACCTTGTCTGGCCGGGCAGTGACCGTAGAAGCAAGTTTGGAGCAGCATGATTTTCTACATGGTAGAGAGATCAGCAGACACTTCACCCTATGGTGGGATGCTTTATGCGGTACTGTGATGGAGACTATTAGATATAAAAAATAAACTTTAAAAGACGCTGGGCGTGATGGCTCATGCCTGATATCCCAGCACTCAGAAGGCTGACACAGGTGCATCACAGAAAGTTCTAGGCCGACCTGGGCTATGTAACACCTCAAAACAATACAAAACAAAATACTGATCCGAGCATAGTAGTATATGTGCCAGTAATCCCAACACTCGGAGGCTGAGGCTAGACTACTACTACGAGAGTTCCAGGTCAGCCTGGGCTACATGGCAGATCCTGTATCAAAAAGCAATGCGGATAGGGCATGGGTGCACACACCACCTTTAATCCCAGCACTGGAGAGGAAGAGGCAGGTGGATTACTGTAAATTCCAGGCTAGCCTGGTCTACATAGCAAATTCTAGGGTTAAAGTGAAACCCTGTTTCTAAATAAATAATAAGAAAAATAAAGCCAAGGCTAGTGGTACACATCTATAACCCAAGCAAGTGTAAGGTTGAGGCAGGACTGCACTAGTTATAAACCAGTCTGGGCTAATTTGAATGCTTGGCCAGTCGTGAACACATAGCAATACCATCAAAACAAAATCAACACACTATAAACATGCATACTGTTTTTTGTTGTTTTTTTTTTTTGTTTGTTTGTTTGTTTGTTTTAGATAGTCTCACTGTGTAACCCTGACTGGCCTGGAACTCAAGAGATCTGCCTAGTTCTTCCTCCTAAATGCTGGGATTAAAGTTTCCACTATCATGTCTGACATAAGCATACTTTTAGAACAAAAAGTACAGACCGTTGGACATTTCATTACATATATTTTTATAAAAATTTATTTTAAAAATTGTGTGTATGTGTGTGTGTGTGTGCAGGAGACCAGAGATGTAGGCTCCCCCTGGAACTGGAGTTACAGGCAGTTCTGAGACACCAGATTTGGGACTCAAACTTCAGCCCCTTGCAAGAGCAATAAGTGCTTTAACTATTGAGCCATCTCTTCAGCTCTCTTTAATATATTTTAAAAATGTAAGGGGCTACTTGCCCTTTATAACATGGAAGGTGCAAAAGAAAGGCGATACATAAATGTTCTTAAATGCAATAGGAAGAAGTGTAATTGAACGGTGAGCTCAGAGCTGTGGTATCAACTCTCTAGTAAGGCATCCTCCAATAATCCACCAACCAGCATTTTCCTAAAAACAAATGGCCATTTCGTTCCTATTTCAAATCCTTTTCATTGCACCCTGAATAAAATTTAAAATCTTCACCATGATAGCCAGACCTGACTCCTTTTTTGTTTTGAGACAGAGTGTCCCTGTAAGCCCCCCAGCTGACCTCAATCCAGAGACCTTTCTGTGTCTGCCTCCTAGATGCTGGGATTAAAGCTGGAAAAACCTAGCCAACTTGAGTAAACTCTCCTTAACTAAAAGCCTTGCCTCAGGGTCCTTAGTCCTCAATTCCTTAAATAAGCCTAGTTTTTGTCCTCTGTTTAACTCTGAGATGGATGTCTTACTTCCTCTGGAGTAAATATCCAGCACAGAACAAAAAAAGGCTTTGGCATACACAAGACTTTAACAACAAAAACTGATTTGCAAAACTCTGCCCGGCGCGGTGGACACACCTTTAACCCCAGCACTCAGGAGGCTGAGGCAGGAAGGAAGATCTTGTTGAGATTGAGATTAGCTTGTCTACATAGTGAGTTCCAGGCCAGCTGGGTCTACGGGGAGACCCTGTCTCAAAACAAAACAAAACAAGAAACTGACAAGCAAAACGCTAAAGAGACCGTAGGGAGCCCTGACAGGAAAAAAAAAATAAGGCTAGACTGTTTGGCACCTCGTGGTGACGAAGCTTTGCGTCTGAGACTTTGGACCCAGACGGTGGATGATGAATGAGACTGCGTTAGTAGGAAGACGGTAAGAAGATAAAAAGGACGGCTCCCCGTCCTGACTCCCGCTGGCAGGTACCGTTGCTAGCTCTGAGATGTCACACACTTACACTCTAGGGGGCGGGGGACCTCTTACTGAGAACCCTGCAGATGCTAATCCGCATGTTACTGACATGCCTAGCATCTGGAACAGGGTTAAAAATTACAGCAGCTGTCATCAAGCACTTGATAGATGCAAAGACTCAGAGCTCCATGGGCACAGGAGAGGCTCTGGAGTGAGCATTCTCAGTTCAAGCTGAGACCCCGCACCTGCTAGAATCTTGGTAAAGTGCTCACAGGTTTCCTCCAAACAATTATGACATGCTGCAAGTGGGGGGACCGAACCATTCCCTGACGGATAGTAACGCGCTCAGCTGTTATTAAATTCCAAATTGACAGGCACCGCCGGCCCCTCTGCTCCCCAGGTTCTCGCGCTGCCAACTCTCCCCCACTGGGTGTCACAGGGGGTTATCTATGGGGTACTGCAACTGCATGACAAAGGCACCAACCAAAAATGGCGACTCAGAAGCCATCCGCGGGCGTCAGTTACCGGTCACGCTAGTGAGAGCTACAAGATGAGTCGGAAAGAAACAGTTAGGACAGGGTTCGACGCCGAGGTAGGAAGATGCAGAGCTCGCCCACGCCAGCCGTCAGCCACAGGCAGGGGGAAAAAAGCACGACTCTCGGAGTCGGGTTGCAGCCTCAGACCGCAACCACGTGTCGCGGTGCGGTCTGCGCAGGCGCAAAAGCAGGCGCGCGCCCGCCGGCCGGAAGAGCCGCGCGTTTCCGGGTTGGAGGCGGGGAGCGGTGCCGGAAGTACTCGGGGAGGGCCGCGCAGTCGGACCGGCTGCTGAGACGAAAGCTTCACTGGGGCAGTCTCCGCATATCATGGGGAGATAGACGCTGCTGCCTGTGAGTCTTGGGCCCTGGCAGTGGAGGAAGAAGCGCGGGAGGAGGGCGTCGGCACACAGACCCACCGCGGGGCGGTGTTGGAAGGACTGGGCTGTGCGAAGCCAGGCTCTGGGGACGGGACTTGAGGGGTTCGGGCTCGGAGCGTTAGGGACCCGGGCTGCGAGCGAGACTTAGGACTCGGGAATAGATGTGAGTTGTGCAGCTTCTCCTGAGAGGCAGGACCGTGAGGACCCGTACTTTTCAGGACAGGGCAGCCACGAAACGGGTCGTGAAGACACGGGCTCCAGAGAGGTGAAAAGTGGAGCAGCGAGAGGACTGGGGCTCCTGAGACAGACGCGGGACAGCGCAGACCCGGGCTCCCGGGGATGCAGGAAGAGGGCAGCGAAGACTTTAGGGAGAGGCAGAAGCGGACAGACACTTGACTTGGGGAGGGAAAAGAAGCGGGCAGTGAAGACTCCCCGGGTCTTCGGGGGGACACTGAAACTCCCCGAGTTCCTAAAGGAACAGGCTGTTGAGGACCCGAGCTCCCAAAAGCGGAGACCGACTCTAAGGGGTCGTGAGTGTGAGATCAGCATCCCAGGGAAAGAGAGGTTTGGGGCAAGATTTAGCGATCTGTTCTCTGTACTCGGAGTGATGAAAGATGTGTTCAGAGGAAGAAGAGTCCTTGGCGCTGCCTACTTTGCCTTTTGCGGTCAGGCTCTTTCTTGGGTCAGATACTTCACCTAGAAAGTACACATGAAACATCTTCGTTTTTCTTCGTTATTGTGACTCGGATGTGAAGTTGAAAGCAGTTTGAATCAGTGATGTACTTGCTAAGTGCCTTAAACCCCATGGAAATTCAGCCCCGCATTGAGCACAGATCTCAGCATCTCAAGCAGAAATGTCAGAAGTGAAAGGGCAGAAAAAGATCATTTTAAACTCTTGTCTTACATTTAAGGAGAGGAAGGACCAACGGAGGCTTAGGTTTGAGAACACTGCTGTGTGCAGCAAATAAGAGATGGTAGGTTAAAATTGCTTGAATAAATATTGCTAGAATCCCTACCTTCCAGCTCAGAAGATACATTTTAACAGATTCTATTCCTTTGAGTCCGGTTATGGCACTGACAGAAATGCAGTGAATGTCACCAGTAAGGAAGCAAACCTTAGATGAAGCCTCTTAAGGTGTTGAGGAAGTCACAAGTAAGTTGTAATCTATCTTTTTAGAGGGAACGTTTACTAGGAATTGCTTTCACATGAGAAGTGAATTTGACCTGGTCCTTTCCCTTCTGTGATATCTGTGACTGAAAACTACTCAAACTAACCAGACACAACTGAAACACTTTCAAGTAAATATCAATTATCTCAGCTCCACAGTTGAATATATTATTAGTCCCATTGTACAAAGAAATATGCTCAGAGAAGTTAAACACTTTGCCTGAAATGGCATAGTCCTGAGTGACTCAGCCCCACATGTGCCTCTAAAACTTTTTTGAACTTTTCTAAGTGGAAGTCTCTCCATGACTCCGTTTACCCATCAGCAAAATAGAATTAATGGTTATACAAAGCCTGTCATGAAAGGAAACAGTCCTCCCCTCTTTCATAACTCTTTCAGTGTCAAGGATTGTAACTTTGGGGGCCGTACTTCTACTGGGTGGTACTTGAGAACTAAATTCCTATGTTTACACAGAAGCAGATAAGATAAAAAAAAATGATCAGGAGAGAGCGTTTTAAGTTTTTCCTTACAATGGAGTAAGATAAATTTAAGTTTAGGAGCCCAAGAAAGAGCATCTTGAGAACTAGAGCCTGCCTCAGATTGACTTTCCAGTCAATTACTAGCATGAACTACCTCTTACAAACAGTTGTTCTAACTTAGCCAGGTGTCATGGTACATGTCTAATTCCAGAAGATAAGGATTTCAAGGTCAACTTTAGCTACATAGTGAGTTGGGAGCCAGCCTGGGCAACATAAGACCCTGCCTCAAAGAGAGAGATTGAGAGAGAGAGAGAGAGAGAGAGAAACACCAGTGAGATGGCCTAGTAGGTAGAGGTGCTTCTTCCTAAGCCTGATGACCTGAGTTTGATCCCTGAATTCAACAGAGTGGATGACCTCTACAGTACATCCATATGTACACAACAAAACTTTTTTTTTTTTTTTTTTTTAAGGAAAAGGAAAATAAGAAAAAAAACTAGGCTGATGAAGTTACTGTTTTTCCTAGTGGCTTATTTGCAAGTATTTTTAAGACCCTGTACACAAGTGATAAGAATTTATTTACATCAAATTATGAGAGAAAGCATGCCTTATCACATTTCGTTGATAATTTTAAAAGTGTGTTATAGCTGGGCATGGTGGTATACACCTTTAATCCCAGCTCTCAGAGGGCAGAAGCAGGCCGATCTCTGAGATCAAGGCCAGCCTGTTCTACAGGGCTGGGAGTTCTAAGCCAGCTGGGACTACAGGGAGACCGTGTCTCAAAAAAAAAAAAAAAAACAGTGTTTGGTTTTGTTTTGTTTGGGTCTTTTAGAGATAGGGTCTTACCATGTAGCCTAGACTGACCTCAGAATCATCCATTCTCTTGCTTTAGCCTCCTAAGTGCTAGATTTACAGACATGTACTTTAGCACACAGCTTGACAGTTTAATTAATGATGCATATGTACTCATATATAAAAATATAAGTAAGTATATATGATATATATGTATATATATACATACACACATAAATTTGAGACAAGGTCTCATTGTATAGCCCTGGCTGGCCTGGAACTCAAGAGACCTGCCTGCCTCTGCCTCCAGAGTGCTGGGGTTAAAGGTGTGCACCTGGCTATTTAATCATAATTTATTGTCAGGCTAGCATTCTTACCTACATTTGATTGCTTTTTTTTTCTTTTCTTTTCTTTTTCAAGACAGGGTCTATGCCCGGGCTTGGCTTCTCCAGCCCAGGATGCCCTTGCATTTCTGATCCTCCTGAGTGCTAGGATTACAGGCCTGTGCCACCACACCAAGCTTATTTGATGCTGGGGATCCCGCCCAGGGTCTTGTGCATACTTAAGACAAGTACTCTGTCAACTGAGCTACATCCTCAGCACAACTTCAACAGATTTTAGTTTTCACTATAAAACAAGCTTGTTGGAAACAAACATACTTTGAAATATTCATATACGGACTTAATTTAAATTTTATTCTGCTTGTTGGCACTGGAAGGGACCATAGAATTTGCCTGGTACAGCTGCTGAAAAATACAGAAACTTTGTTCTAAGGTGGCACCTAGCCCGGTTGACCTGTGTCTTCCATGCCGCCTCTCACCAGCCTCTGGTAGATCACTTGCTGTTACCATTTGTTAGTTCACTGTTCCATTTTTTAAAAAATGTTTGTTTAGGGTTTTTTTTTTTTTTTTTGCTTGTTTGTTTTTTGACAAGGCTCTAGTCCCAGGCCACCTGGAATTCACTTTGTAGACCAAAGTGGGCTTGATCTCACAGTGACCCACCTGGCACCGCCTCCTCACCATGCCTGCCTGTTTGTTTTTTAAGTCTATTTTAAGTCTAGAAGACTAACCAAATTTGCCCCTCAGCCTTGCCCAGGGGCCATCTACTCTCCTCTGCATCATTCCAATTTTAGTTATGTGCTGCCAACTCGGGGTCTCATGTAGGCCAGACTGGTCCTGACATGTAGCTCACTGAGTCGCTGAAGATTCCCTTGATCCACCTGCTTCCATCTGAAAATGCTAGGGTTACAGGAATTGATACCCACATATTTATTTTATTTTTGAGGTGTGGTCTCAGAGATATGACCCAGGCTGCCTATGAACTCTTAGGCTTAAGTGGTCTTCCTGCCTCAGTCTCCTAAGTAGCCAGCAGGCATCCCTCTCCCTCCTTTTTTCCTTCCCTCCCTTTCTTCTTGTTTGTGCAGGGTAACAAGCCCATGGCCTTATACATATTAGACAAGCACTTACTCCTAAACTAAATTGCCAGTCCTATTTTCCTTTTTGTTAAGTCCCTAGTCACTGAGGTCATACAGATGGCTCAGAGGTACATTCATTTGCTGCCAGTTCTGATCACCTAAGTTCCATTCCCAGGACGTACAACAGTAGAAGGAAAGAACTAACTCCCACAAGTTATCCTCTGGCTTCCATATGTGCTATGTCCTACATCAGTCAGTCAATTAATAAATGTAATAAAAAATTTAATCTCTGGTTTGTGAGCTGGAGAGATGGCTCAGTGGTTAAGAGCCAGTGGCTGCTCTTGCAGAGGACCCTGTTTTGAATCTCCACATCCACATGGTAGCTAACAGCCATCTGTAATTCCAGTTCTAGGGGATCTGACACCCTCTTCTGTCCTCCTCAGGTGTTGCATAACATGATGCTCTTACGTACATGTAGGCAATAACACACTCATACACATAAAATATAAATAAATAAAAAAAATTAATCTCAGTTGTAAAAATGGTTATAGTAGCTAGCCATGGCAGTACACACCTGTAATCCCAGAGGAGGGATGGCTATTGACAGTTTGAAGCCAGCTTGGGCTACATAGCAAGTACCAGGCTTGTTAAGGGTATATAACAAAACTATCTCAAAAAAGAGCCAGCTATGGTACTTCATGCCTATAATCTCAGCATTTGAGAAGCAAATCCAGGAGGATTACACATCGGACTACACCATGGGTTCTGGGTCAGCCTGGGATAGAGTGGGAAATTATCCCAGACAAACAACAACAAAAAACAACTAAGCAAACAAAAAACAGTCATCTATAGGTAGTGTCAGTAACACATGGATAGGTATATTGAGTTAATTACAAGGTGGGTTCAACTTTTAATTAATATACAGGCTTTTATAACTATGATTTAGAAGAGAACAGAGCATATGTATTACATGTATGCCTATATATAATATAGCCAACATAGCCAGCTATGGTGGCACACACCTTTAGTCCCACCACTTTAGAGGCAGATGCAGGTAGAGCTCTGTGAGTCAAGCCCAGCCTTTTCTATATAGCAGATTCTAGGTCAGCCAGTCTATACAGTGAGAACCTCTCTCAAAATATAAAAATAAATATTAGCAAATATGTTTATTCATATATACTCTTCTAAGTGCTTTAGTTTCAGAAGCTCAGTGAATTCTCTATCATGGGTTCCGTGACATACACTTTATTATTAATTTCATAATTTTTTTCAGTTAAATTGGGAGGCAGGTAATAGGGATGAGAAGAAGGTAAGAGGGTGATCGTAATAAGAATACATCATATATATATGAAATTCTCAACAAATGTAATAAAATTTATTTTTAAATGAGGCATAAAGAGATTAAGTAATGGAGGCTGGGGGATAGCTCAGGGGTAAACTACTTACTGTGAAAACACGAGAACCTGAGGTTGTCAAAAAGCTTAATATGATAGTCCACCCTTGTAATCCCAGCACTGGGCAGCAGAGAGAGATGAACTCCGAGAGTTCACTGATGGGCCAGTGTAGCCTAATTAATCATGTGAGCATGAACACACATACAAAAGAGATGAGGTAACTTATTCAAAGACGTATAGCTAGGCGACAGTATTGGTATTTGAACTCAGACAACACCATCAAATCCCATGTTCCCCACCACTGCCTTTTTAAGTCAAAACCAACTACGTAGAATCAAACTATCCAAAATGAGCTCTGTCTTCAAACTAAAAAAAAAGTCCTTTCTTTTTCTCTCTAGTGTCAGATCACAAGTAATTAATTCTTTTAGTTTATGTAGACTCTAAAATACAAACTTACTTAGGCAGAGGTAGAAGCCAGAGAAGAGAGAAACACCTAGGTCAAAAACCTAATCACTAAGTCCTACACCACAGGCTTTTCTCCACCAGGCTAGTAGTCCCCTCAACTCCAGCATTTTGTTTCAATAATAAAATTCCTAAGCATTTCAGAAGTCAGAAAATTTAAATACAAACTGATCTGGTGTTTCTGTCACTGAAAAACAAACAACAACAAAAATAGTTAACGGAGCAGTTGTCCAGAGGAGGCCAGGTACCTGTTATACTGAAAAGTCAGATCCTTTCATTATAGAAATAGGCTAGCAACTGAATGAGGCTGTGAGGAAAGAAAAGCAATTAAGGTATGTCATTCTTTGTGGCTTTTTTTTTAAAAAAAAAAAACACCCGTCTCACTATGTAGCAATGACTGGCCTGGGACTCACTATGTAGATAAGGCTGGCCTAAACTCACAGAGATCCTCCTGCTTCTGCCTCCAGAGTGTTAAAGGTGTACACCCATCATGCCCACCAGATTGCTTTGGTTTTTTTGAGACAGCTCTTGCTATGTAGCTCAAGCTTCAGACTCAAGATCCTCCTTTCTCAGCCTCCCACATGCTGGGATTATAGGTATGGACCCCGCAACTTTACAGTGTTATTTTGTTGGAGACAGGGCCTCACACATGGTAGGCAAACTCAGTCCTAAATATTTGATCTGTAACTCACAGAGGCATGAATTTTCCAGAGTTGCTTGTGAATCTCATAGCACATTAAAATATATTTCTACATAGTATAGAGACCAGTAAGGGTTAGTTATAATTCTCTCAAACATTCTGCAGTTAATGCCTCTGGGTTTTTTTGTTTTTGTTTTTGTTTTTTTCTTTTTTAACCTATCACATGGATTCCAAGAAAGTGAGAGAAATTTGAGAAGGGAAATTTGAGTAGGCTAAAGGTAACCATGGTATTACATGATGGAATCCACACTATTTGTATCATTTCATTCCATTGCACTTAGCATCATCCACATTTGGGCCTGCTGAGAGGAGTCAGAAGACAGGTTATTAGAACTGTGATATATTTTACTTTTGTTTTGTTTTGAGACAGGATCTTACTTTGTAGCCCTGACTGACCTGGAATTCACTTTGAGTACTAGGCTGGCCTCAAATTCAGAGATCCACCTGCCTCTGCCTCTTGAGTCCTAGAATTAAATGTGTGTGCCACCATATCTGGCTTACTTTTCCTACTGCTGTGTGTGTTTGCTTGTGTATGAGTATGTGGGCACACACATGCTATGGGCACATGTGTGGGGATCAGCTTTGTAGAGTAGGTTCTCTCCTTCCATTTACATGGATTCTGGGAGTCAAACTCAGGTCATCAGGCTTGCAAAGCAAGTACTTTTACCCCCTAAGTCATCTCACAACCCCTTTTACTTAAAAACAGGGGTTTGGTTTTGTTTTGTTTTGTTTTTGAGATAAGGGTCTCCCTGTAATCCCAGCTGGCCTGGAACTTGCTTTGTAGACTGGGCTGGCCTCCATGTCACAGAGATCCACCTGCCTCTGCCTTCCGAGTGCTGGGATTAAAGGCATGTGACACTAATCCCAGCTTACTTTTAAAATTTTATATTTTAGAATTTACGCACAAATTCGTTCAAGAATGTTTTCACACCTTAGAATATGATTGATGTACCACATTCAACATTAGAACCTTACCACTTGCCCCCAAGGGCCTTGGAAGAGCTACACAGATCTTCTAACCCTGAGCTAACTCTCTCCCATTTCCCGTGTGTGTGTCTTTTTTAAAATGTGGGTGAATGTTTTGCCTGCATATGTGTACCACATGTGTGCAATGCCCATGGAGACCAAAAGAGGGCATCAGTGTCCCTGGAACTGGAGTTAGGGATGGGTTTTAGCCATTATGTGGTTCTGGGAACTGAACCTGAGTCCTCTGGAAGAGCAGCCAGTGCTCTTAACCCTTGAGCCATCTCTCCAGCCCCCTGGAAGTATATGTATCTATTTTAATAGAGGATAACAAACTACTGTTATTATTATATACTTTGCATTTGGGCCAAACAGTGTATAATTCCATGAACGTCCTTGTGGGTTGGTTGGTTTGTTTTAAACCACTTTAGTTAGATTTCATATATACAATTCACTTCACTCAACTCATTTTTTCTTTCTTTCTTCTTTGTTTTGAGGCAGGGTCTCATGTAGCCCAGCTGGCCTCAACTCATGGCAGTCTTTGTGCTTCAGCTTCCCAAATGTTCGGATTGTAGGCATGAGCAGCTCTGCTCCAAAGCATTCTGCCTTTCAGTTGAGTGAGTTACAGAAGCGTTAATCCAAAATGCCAAAACCCACGTCACCATCACCATCAGATTCTTCCATTGGTCAGCAGTGGTGGAAAGGCAGGAACTCCTGCTGGTGCTGTCCCAGGTGCTGGTGGAAGTTTACCACAACCCTGCCTTGAGAAAGTCTCACCTTTCTTTTCAAATAAGCCCCGTGGCCTTTGCAGATAAGCCAGGCCAAAAAGGTCCACCATTGTCATCAACTGCCTCCCGAGTGCTGGGTTCCACCGTGCCTAGCCTGAAAAGGATGTCGTCCTCGGGTAATGTGAGGGCGACTGATGCTGGGAGACTGAGGCCATAACGTGGGCTGATGCTGCTAAGTGTGCAGCTTCCTTCAGGAAAAGTGAAACCTTCCCTCCAGTGTGGCTTTAGCTTCCTCAGAACTGAGTACCTCGTGGCAGCTAAAGAAACTTAATAAAGCATTTGCATAGACAGGGTTTTGGGGAAATGCTTTTATGACACTAAAACAATCTTATCAAGCCAGGTGAGGTGGCACATGTGTATAATCTCAGTACTCAGGAAGGAGGTAGAGGCAGGAGGTTCCCCAAGAGTTCAGGGTCATCCTAGACTGCATGGAGAATTTGAGGTGAGCCTAAGATATACAAGACCTTGTCGAAAGAGGAAGGAAGGAAAGAAAGAAGGAACTTATTTCTTGGTGTCCAGTAGGGACAAGGAGACTCTTGTGTTGATTCTTATTTCTCTGAATCCTTTGCTTGGATCCTAATTGGTGAAGATGTACCATGCCGCCCGAATGGAGTACTTCTGTGTCAGGGGTGGCACTTGATGCTAGTTGTTCATTTACAGGTAGCTTTTGAAAATGGCTGCCTCTCATTTCACCGGGCTCACAGCTGTTGCTGACGTAATTAAAGATCTAGACACTCAGATAGCAGTAAGTAAACTCCTTGAGACCACTGTGGGCAGAACTTGGTGAATGTGCTTCTGCTGTGGATGACACCACATCCACAGGTTCAACCTGATGGCTCCCAGATTTAGGAGCTGTGGCTGTTTCAGGCAGGGGTTTCTGCATGTACCTAAAGAATGCTAAAACTCGGGGAAAATGTTCTTTATTGTAAAAAAAGAGCTTTTAACAGTTGCTTTAAAATTGTGTTTATTGGGCAGAGCTCTGACATAGGCCCAAGCATGTTTTGAAATGCTTCAACGAGTTTTGAAAGTTAACTAATCTGTTTCCTTAAGCTTTTTGACTGAGTTTTAAGTATGTGATTGTGCTATTTGAATTTAATATGATTTGATACTTTAAAAAAAATGCATGTAAAAACTTAACCCAGTGTTCTGCTTATGTAAAGTACTTAAAAGTATCTGGCTTATTCTAGTTTATTTTTGTAAATAAAATTCCTCATTTCAGTTACTTTCTTCTTCAATTCTGTGAGCTATTTCGTTTAGCTTTGGAGAAGAGATGGTTTCTAAAAACCAGGTGAGAGCAATGAACATTCTTCATCCCCTCTACTTTGATGTGTAGGTATCAAATGGTCACCGTCTCAGATGTACCCAAGAGTCTCAACATCTGACAGACCTCCTAATACTACTTTCAAAATCCCTTTATTGCAGGTGTTCTGGAAGTCATCTTGGTATCTTTGTTTTCCTCCTTTAGTTGATTGGCCTTGGTCCTCACAGCTCCAAGAAGAAACAGGATCTTGACAAGCTCTATGAGCTGAAGTCCAAAGCTCGGCAGATTATGAACCAGTTTGGTCCCTCAGCCCTAATCAACCTCTCCAATTTCTCATCTATAAAACCAGAACCAGCCAGCACACCTCCACAAGGCTCCATGGCCAATAGCACTACTGTGGTAAAGATTCCGGGGACTCCTGGGACAGGTGGTCGCCTTAGCCCTGAAAACAATCAGGTACCATCCTCTTGGTTTTCTTCTGTGTAAGCCTCTGTATTTTTCTTATTTGGACTTGTGATACTTTAGTGATGGACTTATCAGATGCTACCTCTTTCAGTTGAAAAAGGTCTCTCCCCCTGGAATGGCATTTTTTATTGAATTATCGTGTACAGTGTCAGTTTTTACTCTGTCGTATGTGGCTGTGTGTATGCATATATGCATTTATACACATATAATAACACAACCTTTCATATGGTAGGTTGATGTTTTGTTGAGATAGGGTTTCACTATGTAGCCCTAGCCAGCTTCAAAGTCATGGACAATCCTCCTGCTTCATCTTCCCAAGTGCTAGGACTATAGGAGTGAGTCACCACACCCAGCAATAGCAACTGTTTTTTATGCTAGCTGTATAATAAATGGACTCTTTATTCCTAAGATAACATGCTCTTCAGTCATTCCTTCTTGTAGTGTATCTAAACTACTACCATTAATTTTTTTGTAGTGATTCCAAAATCTGCTCCCTTCTTTGTATTTGTGACCCATAAGAAAGAAGTGTAATCTTTGGCCTTGGGTTTTGTAAGCTGTATAGATGAATGAGGAGACATTCAAGGGAATGGGTGGAAGGACTAGGAAGTTGAATGGGTTTCACAGAGTAGAGACTAGCCTGTGTGAGCTAGAGAAGATGGGTGTGGTGACACACACCTGGGGTCCCAGCACTTGGGAAGCAAGAGGAGGATCAGGAGTTCAAGCTCATTCTCTCCTACAAAGCAAGTTGGCAAGATGGCTCAGCAGGTAAAGGCATCTGCTGTCAAGACTGATGACCTGAGTTCAGTCCAGTCCAGAATCCATATGGTAGAAGGAGAGAACAAAGTCTTAGAGGTTGTCCTCTCATATATACACACACACACACACACACACACACACATACACACACAGAGAGGCACACGCAATATAAACAGAAACAAAACCCCAAATATTTATTTAAGTTTGTTTTGTTGGTTTTCCTGGGTTTTTTTGTGATGCTGGGGGATCCACTCCAGGTCATTACTCACGGTAGGTAAGCAGTTTACTACTAAACTGAATCCCCAGCTCCTCCTTCCCCCTGATCTTTTTTCCATGTTATCTTTTTTTGGCCTTTTTGAAATAGGATCTCCCTGTAATCCCAGATGGCTGAGAACTCGCTATGTAGATCAGGCTGGCTCAGTCTCACAAAAATCTGCCTGCCTCTGCCTCCTGAGTGATGGGACTAAAGGTGCGCACCACCACGCCTGGTGACACTTTATAAAAGAGAGAGGATAGCTATACCAATTCATATATTATTTAGTTATATAGAGATAACCACATGTTGGTTATCCTCATAGAACTTTTAGCTTATTATAATCAAAAATAGACAAGTTTGTAAATATACACAATGACAGAAGGGTACACAAAATACAGAAGAGGCCAAAGGCAAGTAGTCACTTACTTGGATAAACTGAGAAAGGCATCCTAAAGGAGCACCATGAGCCAAGCATGTAGGGAGAAGATGTCTGAGGGTACAGTTCGTAGTGATCAAAGAATTGCAAATTGCTTTGTATAGGGCAGAGAGTCTCAGTGCGAGAGAAGAAACTGAAATAGGTTGCCTGACAGCTGGGTGCTGAGCTCTCTTCCAAACTATTCTTGCTTTCTTTCCTGAGTGATTCTGTCTTAAGAATACCTTTATAGCAGTACCACCAGGTAGAACAGTCTGTGCATTCTGGAAACTTGAAACTAAATCCACCAACGTTACAGCCTTTCTTCAGTAGTGGGTGATGAGTTTTGCTTCCTTAATACTGAAAAATCTTCCCACAATTCACTTTAGGTATTGACCAAGAAGAAATTACAGGACTTAGTAAGAGAAGTGGACCCTAATGAGCAGTTGGATGAAGATGTGGAGGAGGTAAGGTGGATTTGGGTACCAAAAACAGTGTATCCCTAAGGTTGGCATAGCATGGTGATTAAAAGCACAGACACTGGGACTGGAGACGTGGCTCAGTGTTTAAGAGCACCTATTGCTCTTCCAAAGAACCCAACTTCAGTTCCCATCAGACAGTTCATAACTGCCTTTAATTACTACTCGATGGAATCTGACACACAGGGCATACACTCAACAGACACAATCACAGGAATAAAAAATAAAAATAGGGCCAAGTATGTGGCAGCACACACTTTTAATCCTAGCACCTGGTTGGCAGAGGCAGGTGGATCTCTGTTAATTCGAGCCAGCCTGATCTACATAGCAAGTTCTAGGCCAGCCAGGGTTACACAATGACCCTGTCTCAAAAAACAAAACAGAACAAGAAAAACCCAAAACACACACACGCACACAACAAAAAATACAAAGCAACAAAAGAAAGGGAATCTTAAATAAAAAAGCAGAGACTTGGTGGTGGACGATATGAATTTGAATTTTGGTTCTGACGTTTACCAGCTATGCAGCTGTGGAGGAGTCTCTTAAATTTCCCCCTCTTAGTATGGTATGACACTATCTACAGGGTTGTTTGGGGGTTCTGTGAAATAATTTAAACAAATATCCTGGGAGAATGCTTAGCACTTCGTTGCTAGTAGCTGCTACTTTGTCAAGAGGCCTAGGCAGCTAGTTGGGTGGTATGCAGCCGTAACCCCAGAGACTGAGGCAAGGGGGATTGTGTGTTTGATGCCAGCCTGGGCTACATGATGAGTTCAAGGAAGGGACCACATAGTGAGAACTGTCAAAAACAAAAAACTAGTGTTGCAAATAATAAAATCAATAATTTTAACTATTTTTTAATTTTATTATTTTTTAAATTTTTTTCTTATTTTTATTTTATACGTATGAATGTATTGCCTGCGTGTCTGTAAGTGCACCTGTGTTGTGCAATGCCCTTGGTAGTCAGAAGAGGGCGTTGGATCCCCTGGAACTGGAGTTACAGTTGTTGTTTGTTAGCTACCATTTGGGTGCTGGGAATCGAACCCAGGTCCTCTGCAAGAATAACCAGTGTTCTTAACTGCTGAGCCAGCTCTCCAGTCCATTTTAGCTATTTCTATAATATTCAGTTCAAGGCTAGCCTTAGTGGGCAACTTAGTGAGACTCAGTCTCAAAGAGTAAAAAAAACAATCTGTGGAGTCATGGTAACAGGAGGAGGATACCAGGAGGACCCTGAATTCCTTACTCTGTGAATGAGATGAGAGGGACAGCAAGAAAGTAAGGGCTGGCGGGTGTTCTCCGTCCACATGCAGCTGTGCCCCTGTGGGCGCACCCTGAGGCTGATCACATGAGCATGTATGTATAACACAAACTCTCAGCCATACTAGCTGTGCAACTCAGGCCTTGCTCCATACTCCAGCAAAAAATGGAGGATGGGAGCGCAGCCCACACCACTACCACAGAGTTAATGGGTAAAGGTACAGCCTCATAGCTGTATGGTCTGTGTACTCACCCCATGAGGTCTGGAGGTACAGAACTCCCTGTCCTGCTCCAGCTCCTCATGGTCCTTGGAGTGAACCTTACATACAAGCCCACGGACAGGCAGGTGGCCCAGTCATAGCCATGAGACTGTCTACTCTGCTCCCCATTGAAAAATGATAGTGAGACCACCTCAGAAACAGGTCTGGTACTCTCCTTTTTTTCAGAGAGGGGGAAGGGAGAGAAGGGAGGGAGGGAGGGAGAGAAATGTCCCCAATGGAGAAGGAGGAGAATGCAGACCAAAGGAACCACCTCCTCCTCTCACCAAGACAGAATTCGAAGAAAAAAGCAGTGGGTGCTGGGAATGAAGCTCAGCAGAAGAGAGAGACCCTAGGCTCTATCTCCAGCGCTGCCAATATAAATAAATCACCGGGCCTGGTGGCTCACCCTTGTAATACCAGCACTCAGGAGGCTAACACAGGAGAATTGCCTTAAGTTTGAAGCCAACCTGGGCTTCATAGTAAGATTCAAGCCAACTTGAGCTATAGAGTAAATCATGTCTCAAAACCAAACAGACAAAAAAAGAAAAACCAATAAAAAAATGTTTTAAGGACCCAGGATTTGGACTCGTCCTTCAAGGCTGAGCCCTATTTCCACTGCTTTCTGGTTATATAGCCATGAGCAAACTGGTACACTCTTGACATCTTCCACTAGAGATTGAGGACACAGGACTGGTGAGATGACTGAGCAGTTAAGATACTTGCCGCAAAAGCATGAGGACCAGAGATCAGTCCCAGCATCAGCATAACAAGCCAGGCATCTCAGGCTTACCTATGACCCCAGTTCTGGGAGACAGGAGGATTGCTGGGTTTGCTAGCTCCTAGCTGAGAAAACATGAGCCCCAGATTGGGGGAGAAACCTGCCTCAAATGATAGGCCTAGAATGATCAAGGAGGAAACTTGACGCCCTCTTATCACTCTGTGTGTGTGCAAGGCATGCACACTACATGCATGAACACACACACTCATGTGTCATGTGTACATATACTTGCACAGACACCTACCCAAATAAACTTTTTTTTTAAGAATGGTCTCTCTCTGGTGGCAGCTGGCCTGGAACTCACTATACAGAACGGGCTCACAGATATCCACCTGCCTCTGCCTCCTGAGTGCTGCACATCTTTCTTTTAATGTTGAGGATGAGCTGTGTGACTGCATATACATGTAATCCTGACACTTGGGAGGTGGAGGCAGGAAGAGCAGGAGTTGAAGTCAACCTAGGCTACATGAGACCCTCTGGGGAGAAAAATGTTGACTATAAAATCCATCTTCTGCACATTGTAAGGAGTAAGTGAAAAAATGAAAATGCAAGTGCTTTAAGGGACAGTGAGTGAGGAATGATGATTCACTTTTGTTTTCACACTTAATTCAGAAAAAAAGTATGGGAGGTACAGATTGCATTAGTCAATCTCTACTGAGCAGAAAGAACAGAAAGTACTTCCTTAGAAAGGCATGAGTTGTGCTTGACCTGAGTAATGTTTCTGTTGTCCTCCTCGTTCCCCATCCCCACGTTAGTCCAAATGCTGATCCTGGGTCTGCTAATAGCCTGGCTAAATATGTGATTCAGGAAGAAAACAGTTGTCCCAGCAACAGAGCTGCCCTGCAGTGTCATGGTCACTCTCCCTGTTTGGCCTCTCCAGATGCTGCTGCAGATCGCTGATGATTTTATTGAGAGTGTGGTGACGGCAGCCTGCCAGCTTGCTCGGCATCGCAAGTCCAGCACCCTGGAGGTGAAAGATGTCCAGTTGCATCTAGGTATGTGGACCTCTCCCTGAAGTGTCTGCAAAACTTCTTGAGGATTGTCAGGGCAAATGTCAGAGAAACCTCCACGCCAGTCAAGAGCAGCACTTAGTAGAGGAGAGCGATCTGTCAGTGGTGTGGGGAGTGAGACTGGATTTAAACACATCCTTCCACTTTCCATCCATCACCTTATCCTTCTACTTGATTTCTTTTAGATCCTCTTTCCTTGTTTATAAAGTAAGAATCACAGTATCCTCCTTACAGGGTAATTGTGAGAATTATAAATTACGTTTGCAAAGTGATTGACTTAGGGTCTGGCACCAAGTAACCGCTTAATAATTGTAGCTACTATGATGTCCTACCATTGAAGTAAGACTCTTCCTAAAAAAGGGTTGGCAAGATGGCTCAGCAGATAAAAGGGCTTTCCACCAAGACTGATGACCTGAATTCAGTCTCTGATAGAAGGAGGAAACCAACTCTCACAAATAGTCCTCTAACCTACACCTGTGCTATGGTACATTTGCCTACCACCACACGTTCTCTAAACATACACAAATAATAAATAAATAAAAATAAAGACAGTTTATCAAGGTGTAGCCCAATTTTAGAACACTTGCTTAACATACTCAGGGTTCTAGGTTTGAGCCCTAGCATCACAAAAAGAACAAAATCAAAACTGTTCCTCTGAATTTTCTTATGGTTTTTAAGCTGTTTGTAAACTTTCCTGATAAAAATGATAATCACAATGTATATACGGTTTTTTATTTTTCTTTCCTATTAAGAAACTAAACTTGAGCTAGGATTTTTCTGGGAGGTACTTACCTAACACTAGTGACCATAATCATATGGAAAGGAAGAAGCACTCTTCAGCATTGGTTGCAATGTGGCCAAAAGAAGAAAAGCCACTGGGCAGCATTCGGGAGGCAGAGGCAGGCAGATCTCTGTGAGATCCAGGCCAGTCTTGGTCTATATAGCGAGTTCCAGGCTAGCTGGGGCTATACAAGGAGACCCCGTCTCAAAGGAAAAAACTATCAGATATGGTAGCTTACATGTACCCAGCTACGTTGCTGATGATAATAGCAAAGGACTTTTCTGGGTATCTTGTACGGCAAACCTCCCCAGAATACTGGCTTAAAATAATAGTAACAGGGCCAGCAAGATGGCTCAGCAGGTAAAGGCCCCTACCGCCAGTTCTGACAACCTGAATTCAAATCCCAGGACCCACATGTTAGAAGGAGACCAATGACTCCTGCAAATTGTCCTCTGCCCTCCACATGTACACTGTGGCATACATATACACACGCACATACAAGTAATAAATTTTTTAAATTAAAAGAAGAAATACTGGAAGACAGCTGTGTAACAAATTACTTTAACATGAAACGAGTCATTCATTTATATAGTGCGTGAAGTTGGGCACAGTTGAGGCCCAGTGTGGTAGCACAGACCTATATTCCAGCACGAAAAAAATTGGGGCCTGGAGAGATGGCTCATCAGTTAAGAGCACTGGCTGCTCTTGCAGAGGACCTGCATGGTGCCTAAAAACCAACCATAACTCCAGTTCCCAGGAATGTAAAATTGAAGAATTTTTAGAAACCTTGGAGAAGTTTAAATCCTTGTGGACTGAGAGGTCCATGGGCTTCAAGGAGGGTGGTTGCTCCACCCAGGAGCCACAACACAGGCATCTTTCCCTTGGGATTGCTTTGGTCCCCTTCCTCCTGAGGCTTAGCTCAAGATGAGACCAACTCATAGATCTCTTGGATGAGCAGCTCAGAATGTACATAGCATTTTCATTGGTGTTCTGTAGGCTCACTCAATGGTGGTGCTTGTGTCTCGGTCACGTTGCTCTCCCGACCTGCCATTCTAGTACTCTTATCTCTCTGCTGGCTTCTTCCTTGCAGAGCGCCAATGGAATATGTGGATTCCAGGATTTGGTTCTGAAGAAATCCGACCCTACAAAAAAGCTTGTACCACAGAAGCTCATAAACAGGTGAGGAGCCTGGGGGCAGCCAGAGCTGCCTAGAACCGCATAGCCGTGGGTACACAGCTGCGCTCCCAGGAGCTTCATCCCTGCCCTAGCCAGCTCCCCTCTAGAGCAGAAGAGGCAACAGAAGTTAGGTAGCTTTGTGCTGCTGTGCTGCTGCTGTACCTGAGCTTTCAGTGTTCCTCAGCTCTGATGGGGTCCTTAAAGCTCCTGATTCTCCTCTTCTGATGTGGATGGCGCACACTCCCTCCCACAGCTCCTCAGTGAACTCTTTATTTCTGCACACCACATGCCCCTGTGAAGAGAGGGCAGGTCAGAGAAAGAAGAAGAGTGCTGTGCTTTAGCCTGGCACCCAGGCTGTTCTAGACATTCTGGACTGTGCCCTGGTTCAGCTGCTGTCCTCTGCACATCCGGACAGAACTTTGGGATCTGTATGAAATCATTTCTGCTGTGGATCAAGTTGTCCCTGTCATTGATTAGTCCAACAGCAACACTGGCCTGTTTTTGACAAGGCTGGTATACTTTCTGTTGTAATTTAGATGGCTGCACTGCTTTGAAAAGTGAGCTGTTTTTAAACATGACAGGCACAGCTGAGCAGTACTGTGTCTTCTGGTCTGTGAAATAGACCCAGTGGCCTATCTGAGCATCTCTCAGGACCCTACATGTTGCTCTTCTGGTAAGAAAGAGCCTGCTGGACTGGACTGTATTTATAGGTCCCCAAGGTGCCAGCCTGTAGTGTAGACCATGGGACCTGCCAGCTGCATCTGAATATTCCAGAAAGATCCTAACTCTAACCTCTGTTAACTGCTGATTTCTCTCTCCTTTTAGAGAATGGCATTGATCCGGAAAACAACCAAGAAATAACATTTGGGAAGTCAGGGAATGGACAACAATGTATTTGGAGATACTTGAGCTGAGACCTCAGCCATCTCATCCTTGGAATTTTTTTTTAAATGCTTTACAGAGAAGCATATATTTTTTATTAACAGTGCAGCAATATCTATAATGACTGAGAAGATCTGCCAAAAGAATAAAGCCTCCTACCCCAACTTCTGGTTCCTTTTCCCTGCCGTCTCAAAGAGGAGCAGTGTATCATCCAGAGAAGATGTTATTTGTGGTTTATTATTATATAAGTGATGGAATGTAGGACAAAGCATTATGGTCGTGTTGGGTGAGACAGTATTAGCAGGATTTGTAGAGGGCTTGTTTCCTCCTCCCCTCCCCTTTCCCTGTACTTTGTAATGTCAGTGTTTATATGAATATGAACTTGATTTGCTTTTCCAGAATAAAGAAGTTATTAATTGAAAGACATAGGGTACCCGGCTGACAGCCTTTGAAATGCCAGAGGCGTCAGGGCAAGCAAGGCTGGGGGCGCTCCAGTCAGCAGGTGGCAGCACAGTCATGATTTCCACGTTTGAGAAGCTCCAAAGGCGGAAACCAGCATCAGGAACTTGAGTCCAGTGTCTCCGCCATCAGTGAACTCGGCTAAGCCCCCAAATGAACAAGCATTATGGTTTTGACAATACTAGTGTGCCTAGGAAAGTTTTTGTTTTTGTTTTTTTGGCTGGCGTTAGGTGTTGGCAGGGTTTTGTAGCCCAGGATGACCACAAACTTGCAATGTTGCCGAAGCTGATCTTGAACACCTGATCCTCCTGCCTCTACCTCCCAATGTGCTGAGATTACCACACCTGACATCTCAGAGCTTTTTTGGACCTCTTCTGGAACTCCATGGAAGGTTGTGTTCATCCTTGGCTCTGAGGAAGGATAGGAATAGCTTTGGGGAAAGTCCTGTTGCTGGGATTCTCACTGTCTTGAAGAGGAAACCAAGTGGTGTCCAGACCTCAGGATGTCCTTCTAAGGAATCATCTTGACCCATGCCCAGCACAGTCCTTGTGGACTGAGAAGTCCATGGGCTTCAAGGAGGGTGGCTACTCCACCCAGGAGCCACAACACAGGCATCTTTCCCTTGGGATTGCTTTGGTCCCCTTCCTCTTGAGGCTTGGCTCAAGATGAGAGCAACTCATAGATCTCTTAGATGAGTAGCTCAAAGGCCATGTTGATGTCACTTGTTTGGGCTGAGATTTCAACCTAGTGAGTCTGCAAGGGGACAGCCTCGTGTTACCTGATACTGAGCCACTAGGTCTGTGGCCTACCACTGGGATAAGAATGTTGAAGGGTTTTAGCTTTCTCCAGAACCTGCTCTCATTGGGAATGCTCTCAAAAGATATTCTGTTGGTGGCATCAAAGCAGAAGGCTCCCGCTGAGTTCTCTTAGTACGAGCTGGTCACTGAATCTGGAATCTTCCATCGAGGACAGAAAGGGACTGGAATTAGGGAAGTCTCGTGGAAAGAAGGAAGGCACTCAAAGTGCTCGAGTTTCCATCAGCTGTGCACAGGTAGGTGGTTTCCTCTCATTCTTGTCTGTTCATTGAGGGGCTTGTTCAAGTCTGTAAGCTGTGTCATGTCTCTGCCAAACAGCCATAAGGATGAACAAAAAAAAAAAACAACTGGGGCTGTTCTCGGGCCAGTAGAGACGTAGACAAATACTACAGAGGTGAGGTCACTGGGCCAGAGGAGGACAGAACTCACTGTGTACCAGTCCCAAGACTACAGTGTGGTGAGCTGGGCCAGGCCATGCAATAGGGCCCAGCAAAATTAGTCCAGAAGTAACAGGAGCCATCAAAGCATTTAATGCAGGAGGACAGCATGTACAAAGTCCAGAGGTCCAAAGAAAGAAGCATGCCAGGAGCAAGGGATGCAGTTCAGTAGTAGACGCAGTGCTTAGCATTCACAAGGCTCTGGTTTCAATCCCAGAAAGGAAAAAAAAGTACATCAAGGTGTCTACGGCACGAGGTGCAAGATTAGAAGAGTGGCTAGACGGGCACAGAACGGGAACCTGGGGTGGGCGGCCCTCAGGCTCAGTGTGCGGCTCCATCCTGGCATGTAGGCATTTGGAGTGCTCAGTTCAGTGGCTATGCTTTGAGGCTCTGTGTGTTGCAGCAGGCCACCCTGGGCTTCCCATCCTTTTCACCAGGGCGGTATTCTTCAGTCTTGGGATTTGGGGAAGATTTCATCAGACGAGGAGATGGCCCCTTGTGTCTCCACTACCAGTATGATGAAAAAGGTCATGATGGAGGGCGTGTTGTGGAGTGCGGTCTTCTACACACAACATGGCCATTGCCATCAGTGTGTGTGTGTGTGTTCCCACATGAATGTGGAAGCCATAAGACAGCTTCACATGCCATCCTCAGGAACACCATTTACCTTCTTTGAGATGGTCTCTTTGGACTAGAGCCCACCAATTAGGCTGGCTGGCCAGTGAGGCCCAGGGATCCTCCATTTTCTACCTCCCCAGAGCTCAGATTACAAGCATATGCCACCACATTTGACTTTTATATGAGTTCTGGAGATCAAACTCAGGTCTTCATGCTTTTCAGAAAAGCACCAAGTGAGCAATCTCCAAAGCCCTGGTTACCATTGTTTGTTACTGTTGTTTGAAAAAAAATAAAATAAATGAACAAAAACAAATACCCAGGTTTACTGAGAACAGGGCAAGGAGCAGCAGGCTGGACAGGAACTGAACACCAGCAGCCTCATTTTTTATTGTTTTAGTTTTTTGAGATAGAGTCTCTCACTATGCAGCCCTGGCCAGCCTGTAACTTACGATATAGACAAAGCTGGCCTCAAACTTAGAGATCTACCTGCCTCTGCCTCCCAAGTGCTGGGATTAAAGGTGTGTACCACATGCCAGCCCCAGGATGAAGATTACCTGGGATATTTTGAGATTTTGTGTGGTATTTTGTTTTTTTCTTATTTGCATTGCTAGGCAAGTGCTGTACCACTAAACTACACTTCTAGACTTTGGGGTTTTTTTAACTTAATTTTTATTTTTATGTATATAAGTGTGTTGCTTGCATGTATGTAAGTGCACCCATGTGTATAATACCTGTGGAGGCCAGAAGGGGGCATCGAATCCCCTGGAACTGGAGTTAAAGACTGTTGTTAGACACCATGTGGATGCTGGAAACCAAACCCAGGTCCTCTGCAGAAGCAGCCAGCACTCTTAACTGCTGAGCATCTCTTCAGCCCGTAGACTTTGGTTTTTGTTTTTATTTTATATGTATGAGTTTTTTGTGTACAGGTATCTAAATAACACCAGTAAATACAGTGCCTGTGGAGGTCAGAGGAGAGTATCAGATCCCTTGGAACTGGAGTTAGGGGTAGTTTTTAGCCACCATGTGGGTGCTGGGGACCAAACCTGGGTCCTCTGCAACAGCAGCCAGTGCTCCTAACTGCTGAGCCATCTCTCCAGCCCCTAGACTTTGGCTTTTCGAGAAAGGATTTCCCTGTGTAGCTCAGGCTAGCCTCAAATTCCTGGTCTTCTTGCCTCAGCCTACTGAGTTACTGAATGACTGGGATTAGGGATAGGTGCCACCATGCCTGGCTTGAGTTGTTAAATGAAAGTTGAAACAAATGGGCTGGGTGCCCTCTTCTGACCTCCTTAGGCATTGTACAACATGGGCACACTTACTTATGCAGGCAAAACACTCATACACATTAAAAAATAATAAATAAAAAACTTGAAACAAGAAAGAGTTCTGCAGCTCAAGATTGGTATATAAACAAGCAATCTGCAAACCACCCCCAGGTGGGAGACTGAAGATTTAGAAGCCGGTGTGTCCCTGTCCTGTGGGGAAGCACTGCCTGGCTGGGTGCCAGTGTGTGGAGTGGTGTTGGAGCATCGGGAATGGCCAGCTAGGAAGTTACTGGAGTTATTTGGACTAAAGGTAGAAGAATAAGGCTTGAGGGATCTTTCTGAGGAAGAATTCACTAAAAAGTACGGGGGGAGTGGCTATAACAAGATGCATTGGGAAGACACAGGACCCACTTGGGACTAGGAAGCAATCAAGGAGAGGCTCCCCTCTCCCTGTATGGAATGGCCAGGATAGGGAGGGAAAAGCTGATGTCTCACTTGGTGTTAGAAAAGACAAGGCCTCAGTAGCCAGGTATAGGAGCATTTGCCTGTGACCTGAGCACTCGAAAGTAGGTAAAGGATTGCCATCAGTTCCAGTCTAATCCCATCTACATGAGTTCCAAGCCAGTGCTACTTACTGAGATTTTGTCCCCAAAACTAAACAGGGCTGGCAGTGCAGCTTGGTTGGCAGAGTGCCTGCTTAGTGTGCACAAAGCTTTGGATTTGATCCCCAGCACCGCTTAAGAACAGGCATGGCATGTGCTTGGGAGATAGAGGAAATAGAATCAAGAGTTCAAGGTCATCCTTGGCTGCATAGTAAGATTGAGGCCAGCCTGGAATACATGTGACACTCTCAAAAAACAAAACTGTGGATATGATGGCACATACCTGTAATTCTCAGCCCTTGAGAGGTGGAGGTAGGAGGATCAAGAGGGGGTTCAAGGTCATTCTCAGTGTAAAAAGGGAGTTCAGCCAGGTATGGTGACACATGCTTTTAATCCCAGCACTCCAGAGGTAAAGGCAGGTGAGTTCAAGGCCAGCCTGGTCTATACAAACTAATTCCAGGCCAGCTGGGGCAACAGAGAGACCCTGTCTCAAAGAAACCAAAACTAAAAGGAGTTCAAGGCTAGACTAGACTATATAGAAAGTCCCAGGCCAGCTTGGGCTACAGGAGGACTCTGTCTCAGACAAACAAACACACACCTCAGATGGGTACTCTGGACCAAGCCTGTAATTCCAGTACTTGGAGAGCAGAGACAAGAGGCCAGCCTGATCTCCACAGAGTATTCTAGAAAAGCAAGGCTAAATAGTGACATCCTGTCTCAAACAACAAAAATGGGGCTGAGGATGTAGTTCAGCTGATTGAATGCCTGCCTAACACGCAGGACCCTGAGTTGGATACTTCTCAATACCACAGAAACATTAAAATATAAATCCCAAAACTTGGGAGGTGGAGGCAGGAGAACTAGAAGTTCAAAGTCATACTTGATTACATTGGAAATTCAGGACCAACCTGGGCTAGAGACCCTATCTCCATAATAGTGAAAAGGAAAAAGCCTTAATGGTCATCCAGCGTGAATCTTTATTAATCAGACAGAAGCACGAAGGGCTGGACCAGTATGGCGCGGGACTGGCCTCTGAGCCAAACAACTCTCATCTTTAGAAGATCAGCTGTGCTCTCTTGCAAAAGATCATCACAGCTGGATGGTTGACTGTTGACCTCCCCTCTTAGAAGGAGGGCTGGGAGGCTCATGGGACCTGCTGTAGGCAATTCTACGCTAACTGCATGTGGCCTCAGGGAAGAGCAAAAGTATATAGACCCGGAAAGAGGAGACGCCCTGTGCAGCTGGGTGAAGACTTTCCAATGAGGTCGTGGGTTGGGGTAGCACCCACATTCTTGTAAGTAATCCTCATCTATGCTCTGTACATAAGCCCTAGTCTTTGATTCCCTAGAGTGAACTTTGGTGAAGCAGTACCTCGGATTGTCATTGGGATCAAGGGAGGAGGAGGTGGACACTGTTTACACACACACACACACACACACACACACACACACACACACACATACACACACGGAAGGAATTTTGCAGTCATTTACAGTCCAGGACTCAGACTCTGCTCTTGAATTGATGCTTCAATAGCCTCCATGGCCCCAATCCCTGTTTTGCCTCCCTTTCTGTGAGATAGGCTGCGTCATTGACCTTTGGGGCCTGGGGTAATGTGGGCAAGGCCCAAGCCTTTGGCTTGCTATGGTCATACTCACCAAAGCCTTTCCTGGCCAGCTATGTCCTCCACAGAACTGAAGCTTATGGGCCCCAGGCCTCCACAAGATCCCAAGAGATATCTATCCTTAACATCCAAGTGACACCCTCTGCAAAGATACAACCCCACCCCCATCAGTATCTCAGCAGGGAAGCTCCACCCACAGTCAAGGTTCTGAGGAGTTTGTGAAACTGGTACTGCCGGAGGCGTCCAAGGTCTACAGGTCAGCAGAACACTGGGGTCAGGCAGGAGGATCGAGGCCAGAACTGAGCACAAAAACATGGTTCTGGGGGTGACTGAGACATCACAGAAGTGGATCCAGAAGCCAAAGGCAACTTGTCCAAGCTTCACAGAATAGGACTGGGCCTACAGGGCACCTCTCTACAAGGAGACATCATGTTGGAAGGCCATTTGAAATCAACATTCAGATCTGGGGTCTGTCAAGACAGACACAGAATTTCCTTGAAATAGAGACCCTGGTCCTCTATCCATCCTGAGTAGACCCCAGGTCAGGTGGTGTCTTAAAGGGCTGTAGGAGTCACAGCTCACGTATGCTAGGCTGTCTCCCTCTCCCTGCTGGTGTGAGAACCAGCCCTAGCCTGTGGCTTTTGTGACTAGGGCCGAATGATGAAATGCTGGTCTCTCCCAATTTTATAATGCCTATCCAAGAACCATGAAAGGTTCTCCCAGGTTTGTGAACAACAGTCTTAAGCACCTGCTCTGTGCCTAGGCCAGGATAAATATTCATAAAGCAAGACAGATGGTAAACGAGCCGGGAGCTGAGGGTGGTAGAGCACTTGCCTAGCATGTGCACAGCAATTTACCCCTTACCCCGGCACCTTGTACACTGAGGTAGGGGCACCTCCCAAGCACAAGGATTACAGACAAGTACCACCACACCCAATTTTATTCAGTGCGACTACCTAGCAGGCAGTCACGTACTAGAAAATAGTGCCTGCAGCCTCCAGTGAAGAGGACCAATCACATACTCGAGGGCTCAGAAAACCAGTGGAACATTAGTAAGGTGGTGATTGGGCTGAGCCCGAAAGATAACTTTGACAAAGATGTATGAAGGACCTTCCAGGCAAGGCAACAGCACATGAAGGAAACTTATTAATAGAAGGACATCTTTTGGGCACTTAGCATATGTCATATTTTAGCCTCTCATAGTGAGGTGAGGTAGAAGTGTGATGACTAATCTTAGTTGTCATTTGACACTTGGGAAGAAGGGACTCTCAATTGAGGAACTTCCTCTATCAGCTTGGCCTATGGACATGTCTCTGGGGCATTTTCTTGATTGCTAATTATGTTGGAGGGCCCTGTCCACTGCAGGCAGTATCATTCCTAGGCTGGTGGGCTTGAACTGTATAAGATAGCTGGTGGGGCTGGAAAGATAGCTGAGGGGTTAAGAGTACTGGATGCTCTTGCAGAGGACACAGGTTTGAGTCTCAGCACCACATGGCAGCTAACATTCATCTGTAATTCCAGTTCCAGGGAATCTGATGCCCTCTTCTGGCCTCTGAGTGTACCAGACACACATGGTGCACATACATACCTGGAAGCAAGCTCTCATGCACAGAGAATAAAAAATATGAATCTTTTTTTAAAAGTAACTGAACTCATAGCCAGTCATGGTGGTGCACACCTTTAATCCCAGCACTCGGGAGAGAGGCAGAGGCAGGTGTATCTCTGGGAGGTCAAGGCTAGCCTGGCCTACATAGCAAGTTCCAGGCCAGCTGGGGGGCTACAGGGAGACCCTGTCTCAAAAAGACCAAAAAAAAAAAAAAAAAAAAAAGTAGCTGAGCTGGGTGTGGTGTTGCACACCTTTAATCCCAGCATGAGGAAGACACAGGCAGGCAGATCTCTTGGGAGTTCTAGGCCAGCTGGGAATCCAGGGAGACCCTGACTTAAAAAAAAAAAAAAAGAAAGAAAACAAAAATAAATAGAGTTTGGGAGCAAGCCGGGAAGCAACATTCCTCCGTGGCTTCTGCTTCTTCTTCAAGCTCCCGCCTTGACTTCCGAGGATGATGGATTAGAACCTGTAAGATGAAATAAATCCCTTCCTCCTGTGGTGGTTGGAAGGGGAAATGTTCCCCGTAGACTCAAGTCTTCAAACACTTGGTTCCCAGTGGGTGGCACCGACTGGGAGAGTCATGGACCCTTAAGGGGCAGTGGCCTTGCTGGAGGAAGCAGAGCCCTGGAGGTGGGCTTTGGGGGATCATAGCCTCACCCCACTTCTCCACTTCTCGTTTACTTTCTCTGCTTCGTGTCTGCCACTGAAGAAGAGATCTCTTGGCTACCTTCTGCCACCATGCCTCACTGCCATGGGCCTCTCTATAAGCCAAAATAAACTTGTATAATTTGCCTTGATCATGGTGTTTTGTCACGGCAATGGAACAGTAGGTAATCTACCTCCCCCAGTTGTTTTGATCAAAGGGTTTTATCAGGCCAATGGAAAGCAAATCAGAACAAGGAGTGATTCTCATTTTACTGTGAGGGCACTCAGGCTCAAAGGCAGAGAACCGAGACTCTGGACCGGCTGTCTTCAGCTGCTGCTGTGTTCGCTTACTAGGCAGGGGGGCTTTCAGATCAGGTAGGGCCTTCACAAAAGGTTGCGTGGCAGCAGGGCACAGAGGTGCACACTGACCTTCCCAGCACTTGGGAGGCTAAGGCAGAAAGATGGCAGAGGAGCACATTCAGGTCTTGATGTCAAGGTTTTCAACCTAGCCAAAGATGACAGGAGGACAGGATATTTTAGGCTGAGCAAGCAGCTCATAGAAAGCTCTAGAAGTTAGAGTACTTGGTTTCACCATAGTTGGCATGCCTGGACAGTTTGACCTGTTTCTAAGTCCTGACAGTCAGGACCTTTAAGGACTTTCTTAGAGTTAAGAATCCCTATTTTGAAATCTCAGCAGTTAGTTGAGTTGTCTCTGTTTCCATACTTGATTAACAGTGAAACTCTCTGAGGAAAGAGATGAGAACTTTCCTTTTGTAGTCTCCTATTATGTGGCAAGCATTGCTTAAGATTTCTCAGGGAATCCTTTTTGATTTCCTATTTTACAGATGGGTTCACTGAGGCTGGAAGTTGAAAACTGCTCAGAGTCCCATAGACTGTATGTAATAGAGTTAGAATTCAGTTTCTAGTTCGATTGCAAAGCTTGCTCCTTGGGGAAGCAGGATGGATGTGATGGATGAAAGAAAGTAAAGTTTCCTGAGTATTGTAGGCAGATCACACAGGGAAAGGAGAGGCCTGGGACAAAGGAAACAGCATCTGCACAGTCGAGCTGTAAGAGGCTCAGAACTTAGCTGGGCAATGTGGGGAAGGGAGAAGGATCCAGGCTAAAGCGAAAGGATTTGGATTTTATCCTGTCAGCCATGGGGAGCCAGCAAAGGATTCTGGCACAGAGCATCCAGGTCCAATCTGTACTTTAAGAAGACCCACCTATGGGCTGGAGAGATGGCTTGGGGGTTATGAGCACTAGCTATTCTTGCAGAAGACCCGGGTTTGAATCCCAGCGCCCACATGGAGGCTAACAACAATCTGTAATTCCAGTTCCACAGGTGGGCACTGTACAACATGGGTACACTGATATACATGCAGGCATAACACTCATACACATAAAATAAAATTAAAAATAAATTTTTAAAAACACCATCTAGGGCCAGTCAGCAAGATGGCTCAGTGGGTAAAGGCACTTGCTGCCAAGCCTGAAAGCCTAGTTTGAAGCCTGGGACCCATAAAATAGAAGAGAAGTAAATCTTACCAGTTGTCCTCTGACCTCCGCATACACACACATACACATACATGCAAAACTATTTACAATATAAATTGTAAATTTATGTGTATGAGTGTTTTACTTACATGTATGTAAGTGTACCATATGTACACCATGCCCACGTAGGCCAGAAGAGGGTGTTGGAATCCCCCAGAACCAGAGTTATAGACAGTTGTTAGCTACCATGTGGCTCCTGGGAACCGAATCTGCAAAAGTAGCTGGTGCTCTTAACTACTAAGCCATCTCTCCAGTCTAAAATGTATATATTTTATAAAAGACTATTCTAATCCCAGTAGTCAGGAGACTGAATACCCAGCCTGGGCTACACAGTGAGACCATGGCTAAAAAACAAGAGGAAGAGGAGAAAGATTTAAAAGAGGAAGAAGAGGAGGAAGAGGGCTTGGCTATGTAGCTCCCTTGCCTAGTATGTCTTAGGCCTTGCATTTAATCCCCAGACATCACATGCCTATAGATCCCAGCACTTGGGAAGTGGAGACTAGAACATTGGGAGTTCAAGATCATCCTCAGCTACACACTTGAGTTCAAGATCAGCTTTGGATACATAAGACCCTATGTCCAAAAGGAAGAGACAGTGTGTGGTGTCACATACCGTTAGTCCCAGAACTTGGAATGCAGAGGCAGAGGAAGGACAGCCTGGTCTACATATAGAGTTCCAGAATAACCAGAGCTACATAGAGAGACCCTGCTGAGAGAGAGAGAGAGAGAGAGAGAGAGAGAGAGAGAGAGAGAGAGAGAGAGAGAGATTTTATTCCTCTGAGTCTGGGGGGTATAATTCAGTGGTAGAGCCTATGAAGTGGTAGACCCTGGGAAGACCCAGGAGACCTGAGACCCTCCAGAGGACAGGCCTAGTCACAAGGTGGAGGGAAGGGAGGTTGCATTTCTCAGGGCTGCCTCTCCCTAGTACAGACACATACCCATTGAGTCTTAGAGTCCCCAGGGTTTTGTCATACCAATCCAACTTGCCAGGGTGAGCCGAGAGGTGTGAGATAGACCCACCCTGGGTCTGGCTGTTGGAATGTAGAACTGGCCTGGGTTCACTGATTCGGCCATGTCAGTTTCCCTGACTGGTCATGACATGGTCTTTGTCTATAAAATAGTCAAGATTGCTGGACCTCACAGGGTTGCCAGGTTGTTAATAAGCCAGCAGCAGTAGAAAGCCTGTGGGTGTGAGCCCACACCATGGGAAGAATTCCTAGTAGGTCATCTCACCACAGCTCTGTGAGACAGAAACTGTATTCCCGCCTTGAACCTAGGAGCCGTGCTGAGAGACAGGTGTGTGATTTCAGTGGGCTGGACACTGTTAGGCATTGAGCCAAAGACATCATCTCTTCCTCTGAAATAGGCCTGGCCTGAGTGCAGGTACTTCCTGGACTAGTTTTCCACGACTCTGACTTTTTTGTTTTTGCTTTTGAGACCCTTTTCACTATGTAGTGCAGGTTGACTTGGAACTCATCCTCCTGTCTCAGCTTGCTGATCCTACATATACTGAGCCAATCTGCTATATTGGTGCAAGAACACTGGTTGGGATTATCCTGAATGACATGTTCCATCGTGGATGAAGTAGCCCAGCATGGTGATGCATTCTCATAATCACAGCCCTTTGGCGATGGAAGCAGGAGGATCAGGAATTCAAAGTCATTTTCCTTGGTTGTATAGTCAGTTAGAGGCCATCCTGGGCTACATCAGACTTTGTCTTAAAAAACTGTGGAAGGGGGCTGGAGAGATGACTCCATGGTTAAGAGCACTGGCTGCTCTTGCAGAAGACCCAGATTTAGTTCCCAGCACCTACATGATGGCTAACAATTGTCCTTAGTCCAGTTTCAGAGCATCCAGTGCCCTCTTCTGACCTCCACTGGTATTGCATGCATGGGTGCACTTATCCACACGCAGGCAAAACACTCCTATGCATAAAATAAAAATAAATAAAAACTGTGGGAGAAGCTGGGAGGTTCATACCTTTAGTCCCAGAACCTGGGAGGCAGACACAGGTGGATCTCTACGAGTTCAGGCCAGCCTGCTCTATCTAGCAAGTGTGAGGCCAGCCAGGGCTACATAGTGAGAACCATGTCTTAACAAACAAAACAAACAGAAAAAAAATGTGGACGAGGTTATGAACGTTTATAGTGACAGAACAGAGTTGTAAATGAATCTATTCACTGATTTCAAAGGTAAGAATATCAGATGAGCAGACTGCAGTCAAATGGGAGAGAATCTTCTATACATTTCAGCCTTTTTGTGGTATTTTTTATTTTTATTTTTTATTTTATGTGTATGAATATATTTCCTTCACTTGTATAAGTGCACCCATTCCCTGTGATGCGCTCAGAGGTCATAAGAGGGCTTTGGATCTCTAGGACCTAGAGTTATGAATACTTGTTAACCACCATGTGGGTTCTGGGAATTGAAACTGGGTCCTCTGCAAGAGCAGCCAGTGCTCTTAACTGCTGAGCCATCTCTCCAGCCTATATTTTTGTTTTTTGAAACAGTCTTCCTATGCCAGCCTGACTGGCTTGGGAACTCTGGTTCCAAACTTATAGCATTCCTCTTGTGGGGATGGATTAGGAGCATGGAATACCAACCCAGCCTCAGACATTATCTTATAGCATTTTCAGCTGATGTTAGCTAGAGGTCTGATAAGCATAGTGATCCACTCTGAGAATCACAAGAATGTTAGGTCACTTGGGCAAGATAACACAAACCTGTAATCTCAGCTGAGGGCAGAGGACTACTGTGAATTCAAGGCCAGCTTGGACTGTACAGTGAGTTACAAGTCAGTTCTTAGCTCTAGAGGCAGATGGAAGATCATGGATAGTTAGAGATCAGCTGCGTACTGGTGTACACAGTACTTTCCAGGCCAGCCACAGACCACAGACCTTATCTTAAAAAACAAACCCAAAAGAAAACAGAACACAACAAAACAAATCGGAATGAGGGGGGATGTAACTGGTCCAAGGTCACAAAATGAGTTAAGTGTTTGTCATCTTTGTATACCGGCAACTGCCCACACCCTCCTGATTGTGCTGGGCACAATCGCATCCCTGAAGATGCCTCTGAGTCTACCCAGTAGAAACACCATCTCTGCCAGAAAGTCTTCCATGTTGTCCCTGGGTATTCTGACCTAGCAGCTCCCTCTGCAGGTCAAGTTCTCCATGCAGCAGAGTCTGAGCTGGCTGAAGATGAACATGAAGATGTTTATCAGGGAGGTAGTATTGATCCACACCCGGCTGGAGGAGAAGCAGAAGGACGCAGGATTGCGCAGAGGGAGAATTTGGCTGTGACATCATGTGATGTCTTCCATGAAACCCATGGAGAGTACTAAGCTGGGTCTGAACTTCAGAGTGCCCAGAGGGGGTAATAAGAGAATACAGTTTTTTTGTTTCTTCTTTAGACAGAGACCCCTATGTCCCAAGCGGGCCTCACACACAAACTCACTATGTAGCTGAAGATGACCTTGAACCTCTGAGCCTTCTGTTTCTACCTGCAGAAGGTTTTGTTTACAGGCATATGCCATCATGCCTGGTTTCAGAGGGTGAGTTCTTTAACACTTTCCCCACGGATAGAAGTTGGATGTGGGCTGCCCTGATGATAGCTGGGTCCCAGGGAGTGCAGTAAACAGAGTTCATCATCCAGCAGGCCTCCGGCTGACAGTCCCTGGTAGTTCACCATGTAAAGTGTACCCAACATGTCTGCTGTTCATTTAGACTCATCCCCACCTCCTGAGTTCAACTCTAGCCACTGAGTTTGGGGTGGGGGCCTGAAGTAACAACCCTAGGTGAAAGGCCAGACTCATCTCCAAGCCAGGCTTGCACTGGAATTCCCCACACTCCCTCCCCAGAGAAAGATCGGAGAGACACCAAGCAGCTTAGCCTGTGAGCTCAGGAATGCTGCCAGAAATGGCCATGTCGAAGCCGAGAAATGAAAGCAGAGGCTTGATGGCTTTGGCTGTTTAGCAGTCAGCGTGGTGGGCTCTATTCCATGTCCCACTCATAACCACAGCCTCCCTGTGCAGCGGTATCCTTTTCTGTTTCTGATTTTTTGAGACAGGGTCTCATGTAGCCCAGGTTGTCCTGAAACTTGCTATGAAGCTGAGCATGGCTTTGAACTCCTGATCCTGCCTCTGCATTCCAAGAGCTGGAATTAAAACTGTCACACTGATGGACAAGGAAACAGGCTAAAGGACAAAAAGTTGTATAGCTGGCCTTACACTCTTCCCTAGAAAGAGGCTGAACGGAGATCCAAACACCCAAGACAAATATACCTGTGAGCTCTGCGCGATGGGAAGATCACAAGCTCAAGATCAGTTCTAGTAAGATCCAGGCTCAAAATAAAAAATAAACAAAACTGAGGATGTACGTAGCTTAGTGAACAGAGGGCTTGGCATGAAAGCCTGAACTTTAATTGCCAGCACACAGACAAAACAAAACCCCAAAAACCCCTAATATTTGGGAAGTCTCACCGTGCCAGTAGACATTGTTGATTTTAACCTTCTGACATTTGCCAGAGATTGTCTCTCCTTGTCTCTCTGGGAAGTCTGAAGCTGGCACTACTTTAACCCTTTCTCTCCCAGAGTCAACACTGGCATGGGCCTAAGTGCTGTTTCCTGCTGGGGAACCTGGGGTTTGGGGTTCTGTGAAGGAGCCGGACACCTCCCCAGTCCTTTTCCAGCTTGATGTCCCCTTGCTGCAGGGCCTGCTGGATGGCATTGGTGATGGTGTCAAAGGCCAAGTCCACATTGGAGTTGTTTTGGGCAGAGGTCTCCATGAAGGCCATGCCCAGTGAGGCTGCCAGCTCCTTTGCCTCCTGGGTGGAGACACAACGAGTGCTCAGGTCACTCTTGTGACCAACCAGTAAGAAGATCACCTTGTCAGGGCCCTGAGTAGATATGACCTCCTGGTACCAATCTTGGATGTGTTCAAAGGACTCTCTGTTCGTCACATCAAAGACCAACAGGACACCCACTATGTTCCGGTAGAAGGATCTGGTGATGGACCTGGAGGTGGGGGGTTGGGGAGAAGTTAGGAGAAGCTTAATGCCTTCCAGACACTCTCAGAGGCCAGGCACCGATGGAATCCACAGAAGCCTTTCTACTCCATTCCATCAGTTTCATACAGTCCTAAGCTTTGCTGTCTGAGTCTCCAACTGTAACTCCCCCCAGACTCTGTATAAAGAACTTCCCAGTTAAGAAGTCATGAACTTTGGACACTTCCAATTCTGAGGAGTTCCTAAGTATTGGTCAACTGAGGATCATATATCTAAGCCTGGACTTGAACCCCGGATCCTTCTGTCCCCCATCTCCCAAGTGCTGAGATTGCATGCTGCAAGGCATTCTCCCTTACTCCCCCAGTCTTGCCTGTTCCCGTCTCCGAGTCTCTGACTGGCAACTCCTGTGTCTCAACACAAATCCCCCTTGACGCTTCTCCCAGCACCCAGGTCATTCACCTTTGTAAGAAGTTCGATGTCCCTGATGCAAATGGGTTATAGGCTGTGGGTGATGTGACTCAGTGACATTCGTGGATGTGGAGCTTCGCCCACCCAGCAGTGTAGTAGGGAGGGGCTGGCAGGGTAGGGGCCGTGCCTCTCTACTCCGGCCACTGCCGTTGGCACCTGCGGGAGGCGGGTCCCCAGGGCGACCGAGCATCGACCCCTTCTCTCCTCCCAGCCCGCCGCACCTGAAGCGCTCCTGGCCCGCGGTGTCCCAGAGCTGCAGCTTGACCCTCAGCCCGGGCGGCAGCCGCAGCGTGCGGCTGTAGAACTCCACGCCCACCGTGGGCCCCGGCTCCGGCTCCGGCTCCGCCGCCCCCGCCACGTAGCGCCGCAGCAGCGAAGTCTTGCCGACCGCCGCGTCCCCCAGCAGCGCGATCCGGAACTGGTAGCTGCAGCTCGTCGCCTCCATGGGATCTGGTCCCAGCCGAGCCGACCTCTGGGCAGGTCGGCTCCGCCCCTGCCTGGAGGTTCCCATCTCCTCCTCCTCCCCCGCCCCCTCCTAGGGTCCCTGGTCCTGGTACTTACTGCACCTCGGGTCACAGTCGGCGCCTCTGGTCCTGGCGCTGGTCGCAGTCAGCGCTGGAGAGTCTGGGACCCCTAATGTAGTCAGGCAGGGTGGGAGTCACAACCTCGGCTTTCTTCTCTGTAAAATGGATATCGGACAATCTCTACTTCACAAGATAAAGGGATTGAAATAGAAAAGATGGGGAGGAGGAGAAAAGAGGAGCGGAGCCACTCAGCACTGGCCTAAGAGACCAAGTTCTAGAAAGCCCATTCCTGCATGGGAGAATTGTCCTCTTCCCAGTCCCATCCTCTTCAGGACATTCCTGAGGGCCCCACTCTGAGTAGTGGATGGTTTACAGATGTTCCCTCCCTGCCCAGGTGCCCCTTGCCTTGGAGCCTCGTTAACCTTTCTTGGGGCCTCCAGCTCAAGGATCAAGTCCAACGTTCAACAGCCCTTTACTTTCCCTGTGCCTGTTTCTGCTGGACAGCAAGACCCCAGAAGGGATTTGGATGCACTCTGGTAGAGGAAGCAAGACACACAAAGTGTAACCCTGAAGAGGGCAGCTGGCCTGGGGGACTCGAAACTTACAGGCCACATTCATCGGCCTAATGTTTTTGATTGTGCTATAGTGGCTCATTTTAGAGTTGGGGAGACCAAAGGTGTGGCTTGTCATACAGTGACACCTGAGTCATATGGTGAATCTATAACAGAGACTCAGTCTTCACGCCTTTCTTGATGTCCCCAATGGGAACCACAAGGAAGGCCATCTGAGAACCAGGATGGGTCCCACTTGGATAAAGGGATGGTATAAGGCAGGAATGTCTGCTTCCAAGTCTGACATTTTGAAGTCAGGTGTGATGGGACACGCCTTTAAACTCAGGAGGCAGAGGCAGGTGGAACTCTGTGAGACTGAGGTCTGCATGGTCTACATAGTGAGTTCCAAACCATCAGGGGTTACAGTAGGATCCTGTCTTAAAAAAAAAAAAAAAAAAAAAAAAACCACCACCAACAACAAAAGTCTGGCTCTTTAGAAACCTAAATTATCAAGATTACAGTTCCTGTTGGTCTCTAACAGTTTTGGGACTGGGACAGGACGTGTTGGGGCCTTGGGGCTTGGCCCACTCAGCAGTGTTTGTAGGATGAATGACAGAGTAGGGAGAGGCTAGCGTGGTACAGAACATGGATCTCTACTTGGGCCTTTACAGTTGGCAACTGCAAGCAGAGATCTCCATAGCCAGGTGACAGGCATTGATTCCTTTCTCCCAACAGAGATCTCTCCCTACAGCCCAGAGAGGGGCCTAGAGATTGAACTTGGGTTGTCAGGCTTGGCAATAAGTGCTTTTACGTCCTGAGTCATCTTGCCTCTTCTCACTGATTCTAAACAAGCAATGAAAAGCCATTTTATCAAATCTCCAAATAATCCTGGCCAGAGGAACTGGGCAAAGGCAGAGAGGAGAGAACAGCCAGAAATGCAGCTCTCCCACTAGTCCTTTGTGGTCGGCCAGTGTAGACTGTGCAGTGTCAACATTAGGTTCTTTGAACTTCCTCCCTCTTTCAGAGGCCCCTACTGGGACTGGGGTCATGTGTCTGCCTCTGATTGCCCATAGGATCAGAATCCCCATGTGAGCTGACCTCTGCCTTAGATGCACTGTGTGACTCAAGGGGCAAACCATTTCACTTCTCCGATTCCTCTTCCTCTTCCACATCTGCTGAGGCAAATAATGGCATCCTCTACCTGGGCTGGCTCAGTCAGAACCCTGCATCATGGCAATTAAGATCCTGAACATTTCCATTAGACAGACCTTGTGGTTTCAGTGGCCACTTACTGGTTATATGACCATGACCAAATTTCATTCATTTCTTTATTTGTCACTTGGCAACTATTCCAGTAAGTGCTGGCTATTGTTTTGTCTTGTCTTTGGTTGTTTGTTTATTTGTTTTGAGACAGGATCTCCAGCCCTGGCTGCCTTGGAACTCACTACGTACGCCAGGCTGCTCTCCATCTCACAGAGATCCACCTGCCTCTGTCTCCTGAGGACTGGGATTAAAAGCATGTGCCATGCGCCCAGCTTATTTTTTAATTAAAAAAATATATCTTATATGTGTGAATATTTTACCTGCATGTATATATGTACCGCATACATGCCTGGTGCCTGTGGAGGCCAGAAGAGGGCATTGGATCACCATATATGAATGCCGGGAATTGAACCCGTGTCCTCCGGCAAGAGAAGTAGGTGATCTTAGCCGCTGAGTCATCTCTCCAAACCATATTAAAAATTAAAAAAAAAATTGTCAGACATGGTGACACATGCCATTAATCCCAGCACTTGGAAAGCAGAAGCAGGCACTCTCTGTGAGTTCCAGGCCAGTCTAGTCTAGAGAGCAAGTTCCAGGACAGCCAGGACTGCATAGTAAGACCTGTCTCAAAACCAAAACCAAACCCCAAAAAAACCCAGCAGCAACAACAAAACCCACCTTATTACTATGTATGTGTGATATGTGTGGTATGTTCCTGACACTGCATCCACGTGGAGTCCATTCTCTCCTGGGTTCTGTGGTTCAAGCTTGTAGGGCAAGTGCTTTACCCATTTGAGCCATCTCACTGACTCATGGCTATTTTTTATTTATCAGCTCCTAACATCATGGAGGGGTAGAGACAAAGTTCCTTTCACTTGGTTAAGTACTTGCCACCCAAGCATGAGGACCTGAGTTCCATCTCCAGAACTGGTAATAAAGCCAGACATGTGCTTATAATCTCAGCACTGGGGAGGGGGAGACAGGAAGATCCCTGGGGCTCAGTGGCCAGCCATCCTACCTTACCTGTCAAACTCCAGGTCAATGAGAGAGCCTGCCTCAAAAAACAAGGAAATCACTACAGTGTTCAAAATAAAACAAAAGAAGAGATATGTTTACACATGAAACATGTGTATGTTATACACATGAAATTTAAAAAATATAATAGATAAGGACTAGAGAGATGGCTCAGTGGTTAAGAGCAATGGCTGCTCTTGCAGAAGACCTGGGTTCAGTTCCCAGCACCCACATGACAGGCAACAACTACCCATAAGTCAAGCTCCAGGGAATCTGATACCATCTTCTGACCTCTGCAGGCACTGCATGACACAGGTGCACTTACATGCATACAGGCAATACACTCATACACATAAAAAAGTAAAATTAATCCCATGCCTTTAACCCTACCACTCAGGAGGCAGAGGCAGGTTTATCTCTGTGAATTCAAGGCCAGCCTGGTCTACATAGCAAGTTCCAGGTCAGCTGGGGCTACAGGGAGACCCTGTCCCTCAAAAAGACCAAAAAAAAAAAAGTTAAAATTAAAAATAATAGTTTAAAACAAAACAAAACCAAAAACCAAAGTGAACAGTTCACACTATAACCTTTCTTTTAAATTAAAAAAAAATTTTTATTTATCATTCTTACTTTTTATGTGTATGAGTGTATCACTAGCATGTAATTAAATGCACCATGAGCATGCAATGACTACAGAAGCTAGAAGAGGTTATCATATCCCCCCTGGAACTGGATCTACAGATGTTAAACCTATTTGTTTCATTCATTCTTTTTAAAAAAATTAATTTAATTAATGAATTTTTATGTGTATGAGTGTTTTGCCTGTACCCGTGTGTGCAAATGCCTGCAGAATTCAGAACAGGGGATCTAGAGTTATGAATGGTTGTTAGCCACCATGTAGGTGCTGGGAACCAAACCTGGATCCTCTACAAGAATCAGTCAGTGCTCTTAACTGCTGAACCATCTCTCCAGCCCATGTTTTGTTTTGTTTTGTTTGAGACAGTGTCTCCCTGTAGCCTCAGCTGGCCTGGAACTTGCTATATAGACCAGGTTGCCCTTGATCTTATAGAGATCTACCTGCTTCTGCCTCCTGAGTACTGGAATTAAAGGTGTACATCATCATGCCTGGCTAAACCCATTTCTTAAAGTATATATAGGAGCTGGAGGATATAATTCAGTGATAGTATATGTGAATGTCATTGGTTTGCTCCCTAACGTGTGCTGGGAGGGGAAGCTGGGCTTGGTGGTGTAGGTTTGTACCCAGTTATTAGGGGCCTGGGAAAACTCGTGAGATGCTACTTAAAAAATAAACAAATATCCCACAACCCGCCTCTTGGCACTCTACTGTGGATGTGATGTGACCAGCTCTGCCAAGCTCTTGCTTCTGTGACTTCACTGTAGGGATGGACTATAACCTGGAATTGTATGTCAAATAAACCCCCTCATCCCCTCAAAGAAAATAAAAATAATAAACAAAAATAAGCAATAATAAATAAAACGTAGGTGTGTACAAGGAAAAAAAAATACAAATTAGCCACATGAGAGATTTACTCTTTTCTATCAAATAAGCTTAGCAGGCGTATGCCGACTTATCCTTACCTCACTCCCTAAGCCCTTTATTAAGAAATGCATGTTCAGCCAGATATAATCTACTTCTTTAAAAAAAATTATTACATCGATATGAGTGTTAGGCCTGCATGTATATAAGTGCACCTGTGTCATGCAGGGCCTACAGAAGCCAGAATAGGGTGTCAAATCCCCTGGAACTGGAGTTACATACAGTTGTTAGCCACTATGTGGGTGCTGGGATTCCAGGTCCCCTGCAAGAGCAGCCAGTGCTCTTAACCACCGAGCCATCTCTCCAGCTCCAGCCAGATGTGATATACTCTTGTTCATGTGTCTGATACCTGTGAAGGCCTCGGGCAGCTGGTGGACAAAGAAATGAAACAAGGTAAAGGACTCATATCGATGCTTGATATGAGCAATTTATAACAGAATTCTACAGTCTTCTATAGTCAATCTCAGGGTTACTACGGGGAAATAGGCACAGGAATATATAAAAACAATGGACATTAGTTAAGCACTGATCACATACAAGGTGAGGAATCTCTTACAAGGGTTCTTTCAAGCATTAAAAACAAACACCACCACCCCCAGTCATTCTGTACTAGTTAACAAATGTCCTATTTCTAATCAAATAGTCATTATGATTTATAGCAGTGTTTTGAACTTAAACAAAGAGGGTGAGTTTCTATCTAGTCCATTTGTTAAATGCTACAAAATTGCTATTAACCAGGGTACTAGACAAAACTCCACACTTCAAAGCTGCCCTGAGTAGAGTACTGTTTTCCCAGTTCCCATTTTGGGAATCCAAAACACAAACAGTTCTGAAAAATATAAAACTTTAAGTACTTACTGACTGCCATATTTGTTTCAGTACTTTCTGCTTGGCTAACTCTTTTACAACATAAATTGTTAAAGGAACCCAGCAAGATGGTCAGCATGCACCTGGTTGCCATGGTTAGAACTGCACCCATTTTCCTGACCGTTATATGAACTTGTATGTGTACTTGTTGCTCCCTTGTACCTGCACTCAGCAGCACCCCCAGGAACCAGCTGACCACAAAACCCATAGAATGTTCTGCAGTTGTTTTACAATTAATGATTTGCCCTAGCTAAACGCCAAGTCTTGCTTCTGTCCTTTTTGTTTGCTTGTGTACACGACGTTGTGTTGATCCCTGATTGGCTTGTTTCAAAGTCACTGGAAACTCCCTGCAGAGTGCTATTTATAGGTTTTTAAACCTTACTAAACTGAGCCTGTCGCTTCTCCCTGGGTACCAGAACCCAGAGGGAGCCCGGCCATAAAATAAACTATTTTACTGGGCCTTTCCATCGGTGTGGTGACCTTTATTGCAACACATAACACATTAAACATCCTTGTTTTCAAGTGATGTTTGGACTTTGTTTAAGTCTGTTTTTAATGTCTTCTTTGCTATCGTCCCTCAGATACCCTAACTCACTGTCACAGCTTCCTGGCATGGGGTTAAATGTTGAACTCCCTTCTCATGGCACCCTTTCTCTCTTTCCTTTGCCATTTTTCCAAACTGACCAATCAAGTACAGATTGTGAGCTTGAACCTAAGTCAGTGAGGGACAAGTGCACCTTGCATTAGGGATGAAAGGGAATGCCATTCGTCTATGTGTTTGCTCTCCAGCTTTAGGAGACTACACACCCTTCTGTGAAGAAGTCAAGTTTGCCTTGCCTGATACCTTGAGTGGAGAGCTCTCTCTTTTAAAATTTTTATTTATTTTTGTGTATGTGTGTATTATGCCTGCATGAATGTAAGTTAACTAGGTGTGCCATGCCCTTGGAGGTCAGAAGAGGGCATTGGAACCTCTGGAACTGAAGTTACATACAGTTGTTAGCTGCCACAGGGCTACTGGGAACCTGCGGTCCTCTGCAAGAGCCAGTGCTCTTAACTGCTGAAACATCTCTCCAGTCCTTGAGAGATGGTCTCTTGATTTGTTACCTCAATTAATTTTATTTAGGACATACAACTTGCTTATATAGCTAAGGATGACCTTGACCTTTTAATCCTTCTGCCTCACCTCCCCTGTTCTGGGATTACAGGCCTCCACCACCACCCTACTTTATGTAGTGCTGGATACTGAACTCAGGGCTTCATGCACTCTACCAATTGAGCTACATTGGTGGTCCATTTGTTTTGTTTTTTTAAAAAATATTTTATTATTTTTATTGTATATGAATGTATTGCCATGTGTGCACATCTGTCGCTCAATGACTGCAGAGGCCAGAAGAGGGCGTCTGATCCCCTGGAACTGGAATTATGGAGACTGTTAGCCACTATGGGGGTGCTGGGAAGCGAAACAGTTCCTCTGCAAGAGTAGCCAGTGCTCTTAACCCCTGAACCATCTCTCCAACCCCAAGTTCATTTGTCTTTATGTTCATATCCATTCATTCATTCCAAGAGCAAAAGGACAGCACATGATTATGACTTTGAGTCAATCAGATTCGTCTACATTGCTTGCTAGCTGTGATCCATTCTTCCAATTTCCTTATCTGTGAAAAGGGCATAATTATGAAACTTGTACACGATGTTACTTATGCCAACAAGATTGAATAACAGGCGCAGCGTAAACAGTAGGTGCTCAGCATATTAGGAAACAAGGTCTGAACAAATAATGCATCCATATGCGTCCTCAGTAGTCTCTAAGAAGCCCTCCCAGCTTTCAACGACCTTTTCCCACCTTCCCAGGAGGTTCAGCGCTGAGATTCCCGTCTCAGGTGCCTGTCAACTAAAGAGAGGGCAGGCCTGTCTCAGTTTCAAGGGGAGCTGCCTGCTGCCCAGGTGGACGAAGCTACCTACTGCGGCAGCGCGCTCAGGACGGCAGAGGCGCGGAGACTACATTTCCCAGGGGTCTCCGCGCGGCACGGAAAAGCGCAGGCGCAGCTGCAGAGCGGCCCTATATAAATCCTTTGCGGCCTGCTGTTCGTCCTTTTTCCCGGCTACCGCCTGCCTGCCTGTGTTCTTCTGACGGTGCCTGTCGTTTCCCCATCCCCCTCCTCTTCGCTCTCCCTTCCGGCACCAGCTCGCTACTTCTCCCAAGACTGCGGGATGCAGAGCGCAATACGGAGGAGCCCGGCCTACTCTCGGTGGCGGAGCCTGCGAAGGCCCACGATGGTCGCATGCGCAGTGAGATGCCGGCGCCGCCGGGGCAGCTCCTTTCACCGGTGAGTGTCGCGGGCCGTTGGCGAGGATAAAATAAAGGGCTTGGAGGGAGCTGGTATCTTAACTATACTTGAGACATCAACGTTCTCCGGCTGAAACCATCTTGTGAAATAACTCCATTTGAACACGCCTGAGTTACTTGGAGTGACCTTTAGCAAGTGGATATTAAGACTTTTTTGGCGGTCTCGGGTCGGGTTTCGGGTGGTCAATATCCCAGCCACAATCCCTCAGGTCTTTGAAAAGATTTATTGTGAGACAGGATCTCCCTGTACTCTCAGCTGGCCTGGATCTCAGAAAGAACTGCCTCCCTAGTGCTGGAATTAAAGGCGTAGTTCACCACATCGAGTTTAATTTATGAGAGCCTGGCATTTAGCACATTCTGTAGTCCCAGGACTTGGATGTCAGAGTCAGGAGGAAATCTGGCAGTTTGAGGCCAGCCTAATTTACTAGTAATACCTTGGGTTTTTCATATCTGATGGACTCTACCCATGTCACTTTCTGAGATAAGCTTGCCCCAATAAAGCAAATTAATTGATCTGAACTCCTTTATTTTCTGTGTATGAGTGTATTGCCTGCATGTGTGTAAATGTGCCCCTGTCGTGTAAAGCCCGAGGAGGTCAGAAAAGGGTGTTGGAGTCCCCTGGAACTGGAGTTATGGGTGGTTGGAAACTGGGTCTTCTGCAAGAGTGGCCAGTGCTTTTAAGCATTGAGCCATCTCTATAGCTCCTGAACCCCTTTCATTTAAAAAACAAATTCTTTGGGTGTTCTGAAGATCTAGCCCTCAGCTTTGAGCATGCTCGGCAGGCTCTCCACCACAGCCACACCCCAATGATTCCTTGAATGTTGAGATAATGAACACAAAAGTGCAGCATTTGCCAGGCATGGTGGTTTTGAGACTATTCTAGGCTATCAATACCCTGTTTGAAAATATTTTTAGAAGGCATGCTGGGGATAGTGGTATACACCGGCACACGTGGTGAGTTTCAGACCTGTCTTTAAAGCACTGCATCCACTTGCAGTGGTCCTTGGGGTGGGTTTCTGGTGGAGAATATTATTGCTCAGGATCTGAGAGTCAGATGTCTTGTGGTTCGAGGTCTGTAACCCTCATTGCCTTGGCCCTTATCGAAGCTGCAGCTGCTTCCACATAGCTGCTGTGGTCAAAGAGAGGCCCAGATTAACAGATTTTTCCTTGACGGTCGTGGTTCTGTTTTCTGTAACTGATCTGCAACATTGTGGGAAAAGACAGTTCCATCTTGACATTTCTTGGGGATAGCCAGTGATTTTTAGAACACTGGCATGTTCTACAAGCCAACAAGAATGTCTTAAATAATGGGATTATCAATAGGGCTTCTGGAAGCATCTTGGAGGGGCAGTTGTGTATTCGATTTGTGCTGGGGACAACTGGTGGCAAATGGCGGTGCTTTGAACTATTATCCTGTAAACTAAGGCCAGTCAGTTCTGAGGGCAGGTAGCAGGTAAATGAACTCATTTTGGATAATTGTATTCATCTTAGCTGTGCCAGGTGAAGATGCTGGTGGGTGAGGAAGGAGTCCAGGAGACAGGACAGTGATGTGCAGCAATAGGACTGGGTGAGTATGGTGAAGTGACTTGGGACTACCTATTTAAATAAAGCATGTTTCCAAGGGCTGTGGCTGCTTGTGGCCATGGGATCTCCAACTGCATGCCAGAGCAATGTGGAGAGACTTTGACAGCTCAGGTGGGCACAGTACCTGCAGCTGCCACTCGCCTTTCCTATAGACATGTCAGAGCTGGGGCTGGGTGCCTTCCACCTGAATCATTTGTCTGCCCCTTTCACACTAAGCTTTTGTTCTGCAGGTTCTTCGAAGAACCTTCTGAGGAGGCCAGCCTGTATCTTATGCTAAGGTAAAGTTGATGTTTAGGGAAGGACCCTCCGGTTCCCTTTCCCATCGGATCTCAACACTGGTCTTGGTGGTCGTAAAGGAGGAAGAGCATGCTGAAGCTGGCCTCACAGCTGTGTAGTCTGCTATATATATAGCACATGGGCTAGATTCAAACAGGACTGCATTCTCTTTGGAAATGGGATTAATCTGAGAATTAGAGGGAGATGACTGGAGCTCTAGGCACTTGGTTGTAGCAATTGCTTTGTCTTTTTTGTTCTTTACAGAGCTATGTACCCAGTAAAGGGGCCCCTATCTGATTATTCACCTCAAGTTGGGTAAGTTAATGACTGAACCTGCTAAGTATAGTAGGATTGCACTTTTAGACTCTGCTGGTCACTGATGAAACCTAATCTGAGTGGACATCTATGGATGAGAAATGCGGATATGGGACTGAGACTGGCTTTTAGAAAAAGGCTTAAGTGGGGATTAATGAGAACAGAACTCAAATGGGCATATATTTCTTTTCCAGAAAAATGTCACAAGAAGACAAGGACAGCTCTGGAGCTAAAACCGAACCAATATTTGTACATACCTGTAGGTGGATTAATAAAGACATTTAAAAAGTGTTGACTTTTAAAAAATCTGTTTTTGAATGAATGTATGCTTTGTGTATGGGGGATTGCCCACTAGGGTCCTAAGAGGGTGTTCAGTCTCTGGAGCTGGAGTTCCTGTAGTTGTGCTGAGCCACCTCTTGGGTCTTAGCCTGGTTTGGGTCCAGTTTCCATTCTGCCAGTCACTGGGGCATGTTATTGCTGGAGACAATTGTTGGTTGGTCCTTATTGCTGAGAATGCTACAGGCCAGCAGGGCACCTGCACTTACTCCCATCTTAGGCGACGGGCAGTGGGTCTGAGACTGAAGCCAGCCTGGTGTGTGAGCTGCCCGGCTTATGAACTGGCACAGGGAAGCTGTTCAGTGTCAGCTGTTGGCCCCTCCCTTGGCTTTCACATAAAGGCAATGGGCTGGGTCTATGAGACTTAATTTATTAAAATGCTATAAATCATTACTCAAAAGATAAAAGCTTCACAATATGTAAAAAGGAATTTCATTTTTTGAGTCCACTTTGTTCAGGTTACAACATGGCAGGGATCTCTGAAGACACTGTGTCCAGTGGCTGCCAGTGACAGTCCATCAGTGCGTCATACAGTTCCTCACTCTGCTCCATGAATTCCTTGTTGGCCTCGGTCACATCTAGCTGTGGTGTTGGGTCTGGGAGAACAAGCAAGAGCAAGGTCAAAGCATTTCCAAATGAATCTATTCCAGAACAAGAGTAATTTCAAGGAATTCATTTCTTGTTCAGGCATCTTAGAATACAGGTGCCCAAGGATGGAACAGGACAGTGTAATTTAGGGAATAATGAATACAGCTGTATTCAAGGTTTGCACCACCACTTTTTAACTTGTGCAGGGATTACAGGAGTACCCATCATGAATGACATGCTCAGTATAATCTTCAATGTAGAATTTTCTTTTTTATAAAAGGATCTTACTGTGTAGCCCAACGTGGTCTTGAACTCATAATCATCAATCATCCTGTCTTAGTGGCAGAGATGTGGATCTCAAGGCCAGTTTTGTCTACGTAGTTCCAGGGGTTGGGGCTACAGGGAGACCTTGTCTCAAAAGACCAAAACAAAAACTCTTTGTACCTTAAAACTTTCAGCTGAGTATAGTAGTGCATATCTGAGATCCCAGTACTTGGAGGCAGAAAATAGAGGATCAAGAGTTCAAGGTCATACAAGGCTACAGTGATGAGAGTCAGCCTGGGATACAGAGACTTAACAATGACTTAATGGGGTTAGGGGTAATTTCTAGTGTATTTTGGGTCCTGCCTCCCAAATTTTCAATATTTTTCCTTTGAGATTTTTTTTTTTTTTTCCTGGAACTAGCTCCCAATGCAGACTGGCCTGAAACTGGGGCAATCCTACCTATATCCACCTCCAAGTGCTAGGATTACAAATATGTACCACTATGCCTGGTTGGATCTTACTATCTTAAATTTTAAACATGTAATTTAAAAGATGTGTTTGCTGAGGGTTTGTAGCGCAGCATTTGATTAGCATGATGTGAAATCCTGAATTCTGTCCCCAGCACTAAAACAGAAAAATAGAAGAAATTACAGATAAAATTAGTTTTACAAACCGGTGAGCAAATCTGAACAGTAGGATGGTTGAGAGACCTACAGCGGTAGAAGGCCACATCTCTTAAGGCATAAGGAGCTTCTTGGGATCTGCACTCACTTTGGGGTAACACTGCATATTGTAATCTATGAGTGTGCTCACTTCCATCAGATTGTAGATTCCTCCAGAGCACCATTTCCCTTGCATCCCTCAGCATCTAAATGAAGGTAAAAGGCCAGCCATGGCTGTCACCTAGTAATGGCTGACAGGCATGAATGAAGGGACACTTACCTTCCAGTGCATCATCCCCAACTTCTTCATATGTCTGTCAAGAGAAGAGGAGTGAGTGAACAGAATGGGTCACTTCAGCCTTCCCCATATTTCTGAAGCCCAAGCCCGTTACCAATTCTCTAGAGGAAAAGTGAGTTGCAAAACTGGTTACCTGCATGGTGCTCTGTGTGTAGCCATACTGGGGGTAGCTGTAGCTGTAGCTGCCTGTGTTCTGGTCATAGCCCCACTGGGCATAGTAGTTCTGGTACTGCTGATAATACTGATTGTAGCTGTAACTGTACATCTGACTATATTCCATGGGCTTTACACGACTCCTTACATGAAGAGAGAAAAACATCAGCAGATGTCTCCCACCATTTCTTCCTTGGTCAGGGACTGTTCTTAATGCTCTAAGCAGATTAATTCTTATCTTCACAACTGCGCCCCCACACTAATATCCCATTATTCCTGCTGTGGAGATGAGGCAACAGAACAAGTTTAAGTGCCTGGTCCACAGTCTCACAGCAAACCTAGGCAGCTTGTCTGCAGAACCCATACTTTGAAGCTAGAAGCTTTTACTGGCAAGGGTTGTTGCTTTGCTCAGCCTTTTTAGGACCCATTCTTTCCTCCCTTCTCAAGCTCTCAGGAGGCTGTTTTCTCTGCCAATTTGCAAAAGCTCAGGAAAACATGGCATAAAAAATCTGGACTTAGGATGATTTGGGAAGCATTTCAAACTACAGGCTGTGTAATCATTTTCCCCACAGAAAAGACATTCCTCCTGACACTGCAGTGATGTTATTTGTGGCCCGAAACAGCACCTCTGCACATGCTGAGCAGATCTACTGCAGTTACACCCCCAGTCACAACTACCAATCATTTGATGAGTTTCTTCTGTAGCGCTGGGGAGCCAACCCAGGGCTGCCTGGTGCACACTGGGTCACTGCTGCACCACTGTGTTTTATTCCCAGCCCTGTGTCACTTTCCATTTAGGATCACCTATTTTAAATCTCCTGAAGCCATACAACAGAAGTGTTATCATTCCTGTTATGCAAATAAGAAAGCTAGGTTTCTAAACGTTCAGGGCTGGAGAAGTGGCTCAGTAGGTAAAGTGCTTGCAGTGTGCACGGGCCTGACAACCTGAATTCTATCCCTTGAACCCATATAAAGATGAGAGCCAACTCCATAAAGTTGTCCTCTAATGATCACATGTGTACCATAGTATGTGCATATATGTGTTCTCACACAAAAAAAGATATCCACACAATATAAAGGGAAAGTCTTAAACAGTAAATGAATAAATATAAAGTTGGGTGATTTATTTGTTCATGGTCATGCTGAGGACTGGGGTCAGACTGAACTTTAAGAGTCATGTTCTTAATTCTACACTATTCTACACAACTGCCCTGATGAACTCACATCTTACTGGTGGTCTATACCCTGCACTCACCAAACTTGGCTCAAGCTCAGGGCTGGAGGGAAGTTTTCTTTTCAATAACAGTGACCACTGCTATTCCAAACCAGACAGAATGCCAAGTCTACAAAGGTCCAGTACTTTCAAAGACAACAATCATGTATGAGTTGGGCATGATGACACACACCTTTGATCCCAGCACTCAGGAGGCAGAGGCAAGTGACTACAAGGCCAGCCTGGTCTACGCAGCAAGTTCCAGGCCAGCTGGGGATACAGGGAGACCCTGTCTCAGAAAGACAAAAAAACAAAGCAAAACAAAAAAAACATGTATGAAGTAGCTTCTGAAACAGGCCTGAGTCAGACCAGTGATTCTGAACGAGGCGCCTACGGAAGACAAATGAAACTCAAGCTCGTGGCAACAAGCAGGCTAAAAGTGTTCACATGACACCAAACACATGCACGAGCGGGAGACTGATCCCACTATGCACCTGGCTGCTTTATAGGGAGAATCACAATAGTCCTGAGAACAGGCTTCTGTCCCCGTGACCAGTATATTCAACAGCTATAGTCAATCTAGACAGGAAACTAAGCTGTAAGCCCAAGTCGAGAACAGCATACATGCAAACTCCTTTTCCAGCAACTGCAAGTGCCCCACACTGGAACAAGCTCTTCCCAAGTTCCCTGTGTGGTAAGCAGGGCTCTGCCAGTGTTGTTAGACAGACTCAAGTCTGACTGCCGGAGCTTTGCCTGACGCATGCACCTCCACATGATGCTTCAATGAAAGCTGCAGGCACACTCCTTCCTGCCTAGCGCTGGGTTGGGCACACCAGTCACCTCTTTTATGATTCCATGGATGTCCCCCACTCTCTTGACATGTTCAGTCACCGAGCTACATCTCCCTGGCTGGGATCTGGCTTTGTCTCCTGTGGCACCTGCACAGTTCATTCTGATTCTTCATATACAACTGTCAGTGACATTCTCCAGGGCTCTGTCTAGGGTTTAAGGGTACTTCCTCAGGGTTGGGAATTGACAGCAATGTGCAATATGGGACAGATAGGGCAGATTATGACAACACTACTGAGGTGCCTCCGTTTCTCTTGTTTACAGCCATATTGCCAAAATCGAGTACAGGGCCTGGCCCGTATGTATAGTTGCAAGGACTTAGAAATTATCAGACAAATAGCAGTACTAACTAACTACTCAACAACAGAGACATGAAAGAAATCCTGCAGTAAAGAAATGATTGATGGGGCACAATTCAGCTTACTATGTGCTCAGCATCTGTGAGGTCCAATACCCACTCCCACCAAAAAAACAAAAAAACAAAAAAACAAAGAAAACAACACATACACACTGAGAATGACTGTGCAACTGTATGGAAAAGCATGTATACTGTGTAAGCTAGAGGAAAAAAAGGAATATTTCCTATCCAATTCAAAAATGAGTACAAAGCTCTGGTTTGATGCATTAGAAAGTAAATCTCACCATATAAGAAAAAACTGACTCATATGTAGTATGAGAACTTAGGAGGGAACTATAATCACTTTAATTTTCAGAGGCTTTTTGAGACAGTTTTTATTTTTTAATATTTTATGTGTATGAGTGTATTGCTTGCATGGATGTAAGTGAACTGTGTTTTACAGTATCTGGGGAGGTCAGAAAAGGGGTTCCTTGGACCCGGAGTTCAGGATGACTGTAAGCTGTGTAGGTGCTGGAAATTGAACCCGGGTCTTCTGTAAAAGTAGCCAGGGCTCTTTTAACCTCTGAGCTGGCTTCTCCAGCCCTAGGACACAGAGTTTTGGGATGCAGTATATGCTGGCCTGGAACTCTGATACTCCTGCCTTGGTCTTATTGGAATCATACTAGAATTACATTTGGCACCACTCCAGACACTACAGTCAATTCAGAATAACTAAATTATGCCCTCTTTTTGTTTTAAAACATTATTTTTGTGTTTGTGTTTCTGTGGGGAGGTTATATGCAAGTGTGTGCAGGTGCCCATGGAAGCCAGAAGGTTCCCTGGAGCTGAGTTACAGGGGGCTAGGAATGTCCCAACACAGGTGCTGGAAACCAAACCCAGGTCCTCTGAAGAGCAACAAGTGCATTTATTTATTTATGTCTAATTTTTAAGCTGTTTGCTGGATGTATGGTGAAGACCTTTAACCCTAGCACAGGCAGCACAGGCAGGTGGACCTCTGTAAGACTGAGGCCAGCCTGGTCTAAACAGTGAGTTTCAGGCTACCTGGAGTTACAAGGAGACCCTATCTCAAAACAAACCACCTTTCCTCCTCCAGTTGGTTCAGCACGTGCATGAAAAGGTGCCAGATCCCCTGGGACTGGAGTTAGGGACCACTGTTGGCTGCCATGTAGGTGCTGGAACAAAACCTGGGTCCTCTGCCAGACCAGCCAGTACTTTTAACCACTGAGCCATCTCTCCTTATATTTTATTTTTTCTTTGATGGATGTATGGTTCACCCTTTAATCTCAGCACTTGGGCTGCAGAGGCAGGCAGACTTCTATGAGTTTGATGCTTTCATCATATAGCACAGATAATTTCGGCAGTTTGGAGGGATCAAGGGCCAGGCTGGGCTAAAGAGCAAGAATGTCAAAAACAAAATAAAACAAAACAAAACAACCCAAGTAAATAAAGTTTAAAACAAGTAACATTTGGGAACACAATTAGGCTGAACTCTAGTCTGTCATACACAGTTAAATCACAAAGAACTTTCAAATCTTTGTTATTTCCAGCATGACCATTTGGAAAGTCTACCCTAGAATTCAGCTACACCAGTCCTTTTTCCAATATTTTATCTTATGTGTATGAGTGTATCGCCTGCATATATGGAAGTGCATCCATGTTGTGCAATGCCTGCAGATGTCAGAAGAGGGCACTGGATTCCCCTGGAAGTGGAGTTATGGACAGTTGTTAGCTGCCATGTGGGTGCTGGAATTGAACCTGGGTCCTTTGGAAGAACAGCCAGTATGCTCTTAACTGCTGAGCCATCTTTCCAGCCCCCACTTTTTCTTCTGTTTTTGAGACAGGATTTCATTATGTAGTCCTGGATGTCCTGCAATAGAGATCCACTTGACTCTGGCTTTTGGGTGGAATGAATCTCAGCCCTGATACTCCTGACCTTGATTGGGTAAAATCATTTTCGTTTAGAGAACCATTTTCCTGGCTAAAGGATAAAAGATGCCACTCAGGGAAAAAAACTATCATGTATCTGCAAGACACCTACTTGGACTTGTAAAGGAAGAAGGGACTTTACTATCTAGCATGGCAAACATAATAATGATACATACATATATATATATATATATATAATATTCTAGAAGGTGTTTGGAATTCTTAGGCAGTCATTCCCATAGCAAAGGTCATTAGCAGGACCTTTGTAGGTTTCAATGTAAAAGCTAAAACTGAAAGCAGTTTTCCCCTCTGCTTTGGGATAATTTCCCAGCAGCATCTGCTGGCCAAAAAGCAAGGACATTCTGTACACAGAGCCAGCTTTCCATGGCGGCTTCCAGCAATGCCTGACTGCGTCTGCCTCCTCCAGGACAGCTTTCTCCCCACCTATAAGCTCCCAAGGGAGTGGTGGGGGCCACTTCACCTCCCGCTCCAGCCCGGCAGGAGCAAACAGTATGTGTGAACTTGAACTCTGCCTCTCTCAGCCTCGCATCCAACATGTGGCTATCCTGACTCAGCAAACAGCTAAGGAGGGTCCCAGGTGGGATTAGTCCAGGGCCCTCCACCCTCCTCTCTGCAAGACTCACGCTTTAGGGATGGCCACACTCAGCCGCACGGGTTTAGACCCCAGTCCTACGGCTCCCTGGCACTCCGTCAGGGCTCGCTTCTGTTCCAATTCATCTGTGAATTTCACAAAACCATAACCCCTGCAGGAAAACAAAACCCCAACACACTATTTAGACCACAAGTGTGATGAAGCCTAAGAATGGACACATGGAAGAGAAGGAAGGGAAAAGGGCTAGAAGGGAGAGTCCACCGGTTAGGGGAGGACAGGAGTCCCCTCAGTGCCGGCGGGCAGGTGCAGTCAGGTGCAAGCACCGACAGTCCTGACATTTGTAGGAATTCTCTTTTTCATTTTGCCATTTTCCTCGACGCCTTCACCCACGGGAGTTCTTCCCTCTCAATCCAGGGCAAAGCAGCAAATTATCACGAACTTCACATAGCTGCAGTAACACCTGAAGTTTCCCCCACCAATATTTTCAGAGTTTCTGGTGCATCCTTGTATTGTGCTAGGTGTGCTATCAAGTGGTTACCGGCAGGCCTGGTTCCTGTCTTCTGAGGTCAAACTCTAGACAGAGACTAAATTAATGATACCCAATAGTGGCGAGCACATGCTACTGCTGGGCCCTGTGCTCAACATCTTCTCAGGGTTCTCTCAGCACTGTCCAGTAATTACATAAAGACAGCATCACATGGTACTGAAGAAACCAAAGTTGAGACAGGTTTGGCGACTTGCCCAAAGTCACAGATAACAGAATGAAGATTCAGATCTACATGTCAGACTCCCAAAGTATGAGTTTATGGTTTCCTACGCTGATCAAGAATGAGCCTTCAGCAGTTGAGAGAGCATTATGTTCTTGCAGAGAACCTGAGTTTGGTTTCCAGCACACACAAGGAGAGACAGCCACCTGCAGGGGAGCCATGCCCTAGTCTTACTTCTATGGGCCCTGAACTCACATGCACATAACACAAACACACACAGAGATGATAATAAAAACAGGGGCTGCGGAGAAGGCTCAGTCGTTAAGAGCACTGGCTGCTCCTACAGAGGACCATGTACCAGTTCCTAGCACTTACATGGTGGCTCACAACTGTCTGCAACCCCAGGAGACCAAATGCCCTCTCCTGGCCTCCATAGGGCACATGGTGCACATACACACATGCATATATGGGGGCAAAACACTTTATATATATAAAAAAGTTCTTTAAAAAAAGGGGGGGGGGTTACCACAGGTTGTGGTGGCACGTCTATAAATCTAGCATTAGAGAGGCTGGGCAAAAAGGTTTGGGAATTTGAGGCAAGTCTTGGCTACATAAGAGAAAAAAGAGTGGGGGACGGGAACTTTATGTCTGAGCTACATCCAAGCTCTTCTGTCTCTGAGACAAGGTTCTGCTACTCGCTGTGTAGCCTAGGCAGGTCTTGATCTTGCAATCTTGCCTCGTTAGCTCAGCAGATGTTCCTGCGCCATCAAGGTTTTCCCTGCCTCCCAACTGTTGGAAATACAGGTGTGAGCCGCCACCAGGCTAAACTAGAACACTGAAAACTGCTGGAACCCTCAAAAACAGAAACAAATTCAATAGCCAACGCCTATGAGGCATTTCTGTGTGACCGACTTCCATACCCTCTAATGTCTGTGTTTGCCTCATTTTCCCAGGAGGTTCTGTAACTTCTCTACTGCATCGGCCTTTGTCAGTAATGCAGCTGACGTTCAAACCAGGCAGCCTGGCTCCAAAGCCACTTCCTGCAATCTCTTCCCCGCTTCCCACCCAAAACCTAAGAATGCTGAACTAAGAGTAAACGTAAAGAGCAGGTAAGGCCTTACTTAGACACGCCTGTCTGGTCCAAAACCACCTTGCCTCCCCGGCAGGAAGGGTACACTTTGACAAAGAACTCATACAGCATGCCATCATCCACGTCTGGGGTTAGGTCCCCCACAAACAGCGAGTACTCAGGGCTGAGAGGAGAAAAGAAAGTCAGGAACAAAGTCAAAACCCTGCTGTCAGCTCTTTGGGTATATTCCTTTCTTTCTTATGGAGACAAGATTTGTTATGTAGCCCAGGCGGGCCTCAAAGTCCCAGCAATCCTCCTACCTAAGCCTCCTGAGGGCTGAGATTATAGCGCATGCTTACCAAGTACAGCACTGGCCTCTAGGGCCTTCTCAGGGAACACTAAATGGGACAGGCCTGCTTGGTCAGATCCTTGTTTTCCTCCTTCACCGTTGAGGTTCAAACCCAATGCCCCACTCAGCTAAGTGTAGCCAGTTGAGCATTACAGTTCGTTAAAGTTCTGGCAGAAGAGTTACAGAAACATCTCCGGCCCTGAATTCTCCAGTCACTACACAAAACCTGTCCGAAAGAATACAGACGAAGGGATAGATGGATCAGAGTTACACCCCAGAGGAGCTCAAAAGATAACAGTAGACAGTCTGTGTTTACTGCACATATTTAACTCCAAAGTTAAAATAGACAAAGAACCAGCCCTTATCTCCTAAAATCTAAAGTTTAGCTAAATAAAGTCCTCAAACTTTTTTTGGTTGTTTTTGAGACAGGCGCTGTCCTGGAATTCACTATCAGGACCAGGCTGGCCTTAATCTCACAGAGATCTGCCTGCCTCTGCCTCCAGAAGTGCTGGGATGAATGGCATGTGCAACCATGCCTGGCCACATAATATTTTAGCCTTTGAGGGGTACCTAAGGGTCTTGGCTCTGTTTGGTCTGCCTTTTATAATTCATTTAAAATAGAAAAAAAACATTTTTTGTTTATAGATGATACAAGTCAGGCCACAGTTTACTAACTATTGCTCTAGAAAATCCAATATTAAAAATATAAAAGAGCAGGAGTGTGGCTCAGTGGCAGAACTTGAACTTAGCATGGGAAAGGCCATGGATTCAACCCCTAGAAGCAGTAGAGGGGAGAAGAAACTAATACATTTTTATTATTTTCTTCATTATTTCTGGTCTAAGCTAGCCTGGACCCACTGTTCTAGTTTGTGTATGTTCCACCACCACGCTGGGCCTTGCTTTAGTGTTTCAAACATGATACATATTTCTTGTATAAAATCAGAATATAAACTGTATGTGGTGGCACACAACTTTAATCCCAGCACTTGGAAGAGGCAGAGAGATCTCTTTGAGTTCCAGGACAACTGGGGCTACAGGGAGACCCTGTGTCAAAACAAAAAACAAAAGCAAAAAACTCACAAAGAAAAATAAAATTAGTGGCCAGGTATGGCAGTCCATGTGCAGAATCCTAGTACTTAAGAGGTTGAAACAGGAGGATCCAGGAGTTCAAGACCAGTATCAGCTATATAGCAAGTTCAAAGTCAGACTGGGCTCTATGAGACAGTGTCTCAATAAATAAATAAATTTTTTAAAAATAAAAAGAAAGGCAGGCATGGTGGCACACACTTTTAATTCTACTACTTGGGAGGCAGAGGCAGCAGATCTTTGTGAGTTGAGGCCAATGAAGGCTACATAGTGAGACCCTGTTGTAAAAATTTTTCTTTTATATTTTTATAGTATTTTGCTACCGTTGTTATTTTGTATCATCATTGTTTTGTTTGTTTGTTTTAAAGATTTTTATAGCCTTGGCTAGCCTGGAATTCCCATGTAGACCAGGCTGGCCTCAAACTCACAGAGACTTTCCTGTCTTTATCTCCTAAGTTCTGAGACTAAAATGTACACAACCAAGCCTAGCCCCTGAATGAGTTTTGAGACAGGGTCCCATGTTCTAACTTCAAACTCCATATGTAGCCTAAAATGACCTGAACTTCTGATCTCCCTGTGTCCACATCCCAAGTCTGGGATAGAGACCTATGCCACCAAGCCATTTTCCTTGGTGCTGGAGACTGAACCCAAGGCTTTCTGCATGCTACATGAGCACTCTATCCACTGAGCTACATCCCCAGCCCCGTCATTTCTTTTGAATTACAAACTTTTGGTATGATCCATCATGTTTTGTTTCTACTATTTTTAACTTTTATATATTGCCAATCCCTGGGTGCAGTGACTCATACCTATAAGTCTTGGCTACTCAGGAGGCTGAGGCAGGAGAATCAACTAAGGGCAGGAGTCTGTGGTCAGCCTGGGAAACACAGCCATGTTACCACCACTTCAATGTCAGAGCTCTGCAACATGACTTGGTACTACTCCAGTTAATTAACACATTAGAACTGAACTGCTTCTGTACTATGAGGTTATTTGGGACTCCCTCCAGTGTTTTCTGTTATATACATTACTTCAATGAACACTTTTGAGGTTACTCTGTATAGATACCCATGAATAAATTCTGAAAAACAGAATTACAGGGTCAATGAATACCATGCTTTTTAAAGCCTCTGAGACACTCTTAAAACTTTGAAAAATGATTGAGGACTAAGGAGAGCAAGCCACAGTGCTGTTTTATGGAACCCTGGCTAACCTGGAATGCACTACGTAGACCAGGCTGGCCTCCAACTTGCCATGTTCCTCTTCCCTCTACGTCCTGAGTGCTGACACTACAGGTATATGCCACCATGGCTGACCATAGTGTTGTTCTCAACACCTGAGAATGGGGCCAAAGAACTATTCCTAAATCAGAAGTATTGTGAAACATGGCAGGATTGCTTCCAATGCAGAAATGCAAAAAGCGTTCTGCCTATTTTTGCATGTAGAATTAAAGTCGTAACACTGCAAATAAATACTTTCAAATAGCAACCTGAAAAACAAAGTAATCTGCACTGCTACAAGAGGTGGATTCTTACTGAATAAAACCTCAGTATCTGGAAAGCTAACAAGATGGAAGAAAGGTTGATGAAGTGACCAGATATGGTGCACAACCATAATCTCAGCACCTAGGAGGCTGAGGACTGCCCGGAGTTTGAGGTCAGCCTGGGCTACATAGTGAATTCTAGCTCAGTATGGGCTATACAATGACGCCCTGTCTCAATAGTAATACATCATCAACATCATCATCATCCAGGGCTGGGGATGTAGCTCAGTAGGTAGACTGTTTGCCTAGCATACACAAAGTCCTGGGTTCAATCCCCACCACTATTGCTAACATTGAATTAAACTGGGCATGGTGTCACACCTGCATAATCCCAGCACTTGGGAGATAGGTGGAGGCCCAGGATCAGATGTTTAAGGTCATACTGGGGTATATAGGGAGTTTGAGGCCAGCCTGGAATACATGAAAACAAGAAACACATGGCCCGGATATGACACAGGCCACGAAGTGGAAGAATGTCTTCCTTTAGCAGAAGGCAAAGGTCAGCCAAACTCGATCCCACACTCTCCTTTTGGCAGTAATTGGCAGAGTGGCATCTTGTGCCTGTCTAGACACATCCCGGGGCTTGCAGTGACGCTGGAGCTGCTCCCTACTCACCTATTGTCTGGTTGTTTTCCATAAGTGGCATAATTCAGTTTAAAACGTTTTGCCTGGAAATTTAAAAACATATGAACAAACTAAAACAGAGAAAGGTCTTTCAAGAGCCAAACAATATTTGAAAAAAACTGAAATAAATTACCTTGGCCAAAACATCTCCCCCTCTCTAAGCCTCAGCCTTTCCTCCTGTATAAAATGAAGGGGTGCACGGTTGACCGTTAAGGGCACTGCCAGCTCCATGGTTCTATGAGCCCAGGTGTGCCAGCTGGTACAGCTGTAAGCTAAGTAACTGTGGGAAGAGCAGAATGTAACTCTCTTGAAATGTATTCTCGCTGCCAGCCTGCTCTAGTTTCTCAATCAGGCAACAGACCTATGGTTTTCAAGTCTTTGTGTGTGTGTGTGCAAGCGCTGGGGACTGAACCCAGGGCCTTAGGCATGCTAAACAAGTACGCTACCACTGAACTACATCCCCAGTCTGATTTTCCAGTCTTCTTTCACAGGAGGCGGAACTGCAGAGTAGAAAGGGCATTGGTTTGGGAGGCAATCAATCTTCCATCTGAAGCCTGGCTCTGCCACCTACTGCCTGAACTGACTTGAGCAAGTTATTTCACTTTCCTGAGCTTCAGTTTCCTGGTCTGTCAAAGATAACATTGCCTACTGTGCAGGTGGCTATAGGATTAAATAAAATGATGTAAGTATCGAGTAGGAATTCAGCACATGGTAACTAAGGACAATAAAAATGGCAACATCATGATTATCTCAATGTCCTTACAGGTGTGGCTCCTGGAAGGGGTTTTCCATTAATTTTATGCAAACACTTCTCAGCTGTGGCCAAATCTGCAAATTCTACAAAGCAGTAGCCAGCTGGGATTCTGGAAAGAAAGCAAACAGAAAAAGAATGGTTAAGGATGCCAGGTAAGTCTTGGAAGAAATGGCTTTCTCATCAGAATCACACTATTTTTACTCCATTCCATGTTCCAGCTCAGATATAATCCAATCAAGCCTTTGGATCCAATATCTAGTTTACAGGAAATTAGGGGCAGACACAGGGGAAATACCAGACAGAACAAATTAATCCAGAGGGTAACAATTCCTACCTATGTAAAAAAGCACTTCCTTGATACAGACAAACCCCAGATTCAATGTCCCATGGGGAGTGTGGAGTGGAGGTTGTGAGTGTCATGGGAAAAGAAGATAGTTGGCTTTGTACACTGAAATCCAGGAGCCCATCATGGTGATGCATGCCGGTAAACTGAGCACTTCAGAAGTTGAGATAAGAGGATTACTTAAATTCAAGACCAGTCTGGGCTACAAAGGCAGATCTTGTCTTGTATGTGTGCATGCAACTGGTGTGTGTGGAAGATGGGATGTGGGGCTCAACCTCAGAACTCACGTCAACAGGCTTGCATGTAAGTCCCTTTATGGGCAGAGCCATATTACTAGGTTCACCTGACCATGGATTTTTCTGATCTTTCTGAATCCTCCTGACCCTACTTTTTTTTTTTTTTTTTTTTGAGACAGGCTTTTACTATGTAGCCCAGTCAGCTCTGCCTCTGCCTCTGTGTGCTGGGGTTAAAGGCAAGTGCCACCAATCCAGCCAAGACCCTATTTTAACCAACAACAAAAAAAAGGTCGGGAGGGGGGTGTGACAGCATGCCTGTCACATTGTAGCATTCTAGAGGTTGCGGCTGGAGGATCATCTTGATTTCAAGGTCTCTTCCCCTTTCTAACAGGGGTGTGTGTGACATTTATTAACAAGCCGGGTTTGGTGGTACACCAATGATTCCAGCACTTGGGAGGCCAAGGGAGGACTGCCACAACTTCTGCCTTGATACTACAGTTACTACAGTGAGGCCTTGTTTCTGAAAACAAAGAAAGGTGGGGCTGAAGAGACAGTTCAGCGGTTAAGAGCACTGGCTGCTCTCAAACAGGACCTGCGTTCAGTTCTCAGTTTCCATATAGCAGGTCACAACCATCTGTATCTCAAGTTCCAGAGGATCCACACCCTCTTCTGGCTTCCATAAGCTTTACAAGCATGGGTGCACTTCCATACATGTAGGCAAAATATTCATACACATAAAATGAAAATAAATTTTTTAAAAAAATGTAAAGGTTAATGAGGGGGCTGGAGAGATGATTCAGCAGTTAAGAGCACTGGCTGCTCTTGCAAAGGACCCAGGTTCAGTTCCTAGCACCCACATAGCAGCTAACATCGGTCCATAACTCCAGTTCCAGGTAATTAGACCTCCTTGGGATTTGCAGAACATGGGACATTACATACATGGGCAATACACAATACACATAAAATAAAAATAATTTAAAAAAAGAAAGGTGAATGAAACACAGCAGTTAAGTAACTTTCCAAAGATCACACCGTACAAAGTTTTCAAATCCAGGTTCCAGCATCCTGTCCTTAAGCAATGCTCTGTGCTTCCATTCAAAAAGCCTCTGAACGTTATTTTACAACACGGCACAATTACGATCACTAGGGATGGTGAGAAGCCCTAACCCCAAGCGCTGTTTACGGTCTCTAAAATGACAGCTGCAGTAGGATCTACCATTCGAGAACTAGAAAGATGGAAAGGGACTGTACCCAGTGAGGCGGTTTCGGATAATCTTAACGCTCATCACAGTCTCTCCCATGGTAGCAAAGGCTCTGGAGATGAAGTTCTCATCCATGTAGGGTTCCAGCTGCATATAAATATGAGAGGAGAGGCTCAGGTCGACACAGGGTGGTCTAGGGTGGGTGTGGAGGTAGGTTTTCCGCAGAGGGGCCCACAGTTCCAAGTCCTTTATGAGAACGCTCCCCCCTCCCTCCTTCAGAGGCCTCTTTTCTTTTCCATACAGTCAGGTGGGGCCCCAGGACCCCGAATCCGCAGATTCGGTCTCCTCACTACGATGATGGGGCCCGCATTTCTGTTGGGGGACGAGCTGAGCGGGGTTTGGCTACGTAGGCTGGCTGGCCTGCAACTCTAGGAGTCTCGAACTTGGGCCACCATCCCGCCTTCCGCCTGCCAAGCGCGGGGACTAAGGCGTGCGCGGGCCGGGCTTTTCCTAGGTCACCAGAAAGCACCCTCCGGCTCCCGTCCACCCTTCATCCGCAGCTCCTCCCCCAGGCGCTTCCTGCCCCCCCGACACCGAGACCCTCCTCCTCCTCGGGGCCCGGGCGCCGCCCTCACTCACGTCTCCCATCCACAGGCTGGCCGCCATCGCGCACCCGAGGACCCTGGAGGCCTGCCGCGCGCAGGCCGCGCAGCGGAGACCGCCGGGAGTGTGCGCCCGCGACGCCTCCCGCGCACGCTCCGAGCTCGGCGCCAGTCGCTCCTGTCCGGGCTTTCCCGACGACCGGACCCACGGCTCCCGGCTCGTAGGGGGCGGGGCCTAGACGGAGGCCGGGGGCGGGGCTTAGACTCCAGAGGCGGGGCTCCGTCTCCCACTCTGCGGAAGGGCTCTGGGCTGCACTGCCTTTTAATCAAACTACAGAAATACACCTGCAATTAGAAAAGCAAGGTGGGCTGGGCGCGGTGGTGCACGCCTTTAGTCTCCGTTCTCGGGAGGTGGAAACAAGTGGATATCTGTGAAATGGAAGCCACCCTGGTCTACATAGTGAGTTCCAGGCCAGCAGGGGCTACAGGGAGACCCTGTCTCAAAAGCAAAAATCGAGGTTGGGGTTGGTGCTTGCTGTAATGGTGGGGCTGTACGGAGACCCTTCTCAAAAAAGACCAAAAAAAAACCCTCCCCCAAATACCTTCCAACCAAATAAAACCAAGAAAAAGGAAAAACAAGGGGTGCTTTCTGTAAGTAATGTAAGCAGAATATTAAGAACAAAAGTGACGGGGACATGTCTGGGACCTTAGAGCATCCAGTTCCACTGGCCAGGACTCTAGACAAGCCACTGCCCGTCTCAGCTGTCCCCTCGATCTGCATCCCTGTTCACAAAATGCAATTGGAGCATTTGTTGTTAAAGATATATAATGGGATCCACCTAATGCGATGGAGAGCTAGGGACAGGCTTCTTGACAAACCAGGTCTATCCCTTTATGAGATTTAATTTAATGTGTATGAGTGTGTGGCCCGTATGTATGTAAGTGCACCTGTGTCGTGCAATGCCTGTGGAGGTCAGAAGAGGATGTCCAATGCCTTGGAACTGGAGTTCAGACAATTGTTAGTCGCCATGTGACTGCTGGAAATCGAACCTAGGTCCTCTGCAGCCAGTGCTCTTAACCGTTAGGCTATCTCTCCAGCCCTTATTTTTGGTCTTTTTGGACAGTCTCCCTGTAGCTCCAGGTGGCCTGGAACTTGCTCTGTAGACCAGGCTCTCAGAGATCTGCCTGCTTCTCTGTCTCCCAAGTATTAGGATTAAAGTCTCTTTTTTTAAAATTTTATTAAAAAAAATTTTTATGTGTATGAATGTATTGCCTGTATATATGTAAGTGTACCTGTGTCATGCTGTGCCCATGAAGATTAGAAGAGGGCATCGGGTTCTCCCAAAACTGGAGTTACAGGTGGTTGTTAGTTGCCTTGTGGTTGCTGGGAACTGAACCTGGGTCCTCTGCAAAAAGAGCTAATGATGTTAACCACTGAGCCCTTTGTTGTCTTTAGTTTTTGTTTAAGGCAGGGTCTCATCGTATACCCAACTGGCCTGGAATGCGCTATGTAATCCAGGCTGGCCACAAACAGATGGCAATCCTGCTTCAGCTTCCCAGTGCTGGCTTTGCAGGTGTGAGATGCCACTCCCAACTCCCACTTTCAGAGTCTCAATATTGTACTCCAAAACGCCAGGGCTCTAATTGATCCCAGAGCTGAGACCCAGCAAATAAGGTCCTCAGTGACCTGAACAACTCATTTTGAGAGTTCCTAATGTGTGTCCCAGGCCTCTACATCAAGGTGGTAAGCTCACTTCAAGACCAGAGGTTTCTGTGCCTTGTGACTGGATCTGAAAACAGAGAGCCCAGCCCAAGTGTCTGATAGAGCCCTGAGGTTCCTCCTTACCTGTCTACATATCCCAAGCTGAGGATGTACCTCCACGACAAGAACTCAAGTCTGAAAACCAGAGACCTAATTATGAGTTTCCAAATCTTGTGTTTTATCCTATCACTGTAATAATAGTGCTGTAGGGTTGGTGGGAGAGCTCAGTAGGAAAAAGGTAATGGTAGCCAGATCTGAAACTGAATTCAATTCCCCAAACCCACATGGCTAAAGAAGGAAACCAACTCCTGAGTTGTCCTATGAACTTCATGAGTATGTACACATATACAAATAAATGTAAAAGTAAGGTTATTTTTTATATTTTTATTTGTATGAGTGTATTGCCTGCAAGTATATAAGAGCACTTGTGTTAGGCATTGCCCTTAGTCAGATGTCAGATTCCTCTGGAACTGGAGTTACAGATGGTTGTTAACTACCATGTGGGTGCTGGAAATTGAACCCTGATCCTCTGCAAGAGCAGCAAGTGCTCTCAACTAATCACTACTTAAGCCATCTTTCCAGATCTTTTTTTTTTTTTTTAAACATTGGCTCTGGGGATTGAGTTGGGGCTTCATGCTTCCAAAGCAAGCGTTTTACTGACAGAGCCATCTTACCAGTCTGGCCTGGAATTCATGACCTCCCAGGACCCATCTCCATTGTGCTGAAACCATAGGCTCTTGTTATCACATCCAGTCAATATGGACTTATGCAATTCTATGTCTCAAAAATAGGTGTGATTTATTTGCATGGTTCCAGCTAATAAAAGTATGTGAAATGTGATGCATAGACTCAAGTTTATAAAAATGTACTTTTACATATATGTTATCAATTATATAATTTTAATTGATGCATTGGTGCTGGGACTCAAACACAAGGCTTCACATGCTGGACATATGTTCTACTACATTGGGGCTGAAGAGACAGGTCAATGGTTAAGAATATATACTCTTTTTGACCAGACAGGCCCTGATCTGCCTGCATCAGTCCTGAGTGCTGGGATTAAAGGTGTGGACCATCATGCCTGGCTAAGAATATGTACTCTCACAGAGAACTAGAGTTTGGTTCCCTGAACGTCAGGCCACTCACAACCTGCCTGTAACTCCAGCGCTGGGGGATATGATATCCTCTCCTGACCTCCAAGGGCACCCACATGTATTTGCACATAACCCCCAGTCCAATACACACATAATTCACAATAAATCCTGGCAAGGCAGAGGTAGGTAGATCTCTGTTGAGACTGCCTACATAGTGAGTCCAGCCCAGCTGGGGCTACAAAGAGATCCTGTCTCAAAAGACCAATAATAATAAAAATAATAATGTGAGCTATAAATAATTTTGAAAACATTTTTTTCCTTTGTGTGTGCACATGCACCACCACACACACATGGATGTCAGAAGATAACTCATGGGAGTTGGCTCTCTCTTTGCACCATATGGGTCCAGAAATCCAACTCAGGTCACCAGGCTTGACAAGGACCTTTACTCACTGAGATACTCTGTTGGCCCTCAATAATTTTGGGGGGGTTCTTTTTGAGACTGAGATACCCTCAATAATTTTGGGGGGGTTCTTTTTGAGACAGGGTCTTCCTCTTGCCCCAGATGGCCTAGAACTCCCTCTGCAGACCAGGCTGACCTTGAACTCATAGAAAGTGCTGGGATTAAAGGTGTGCATCACCATGTCCAACTCCATAGATAATAAATATATCAGCTGTTGAAAAAATAGGCAGTTCAGTTAAGGATTTCTAGAAATATGTTTACTTGAGATTTCATTTTGACTTGGGATTAGAAAATTAAAAGATCTATCCCAAAGCCAAACCTGTAATCTCAGCACTTAAAGGACTGGGGTAGGTGGATCAGGAGCTGAATTAAATTGTGTGCTTGAAGTTAACTTGGCCACACTGAGCCTGTTTCCAACAAAATAAAACAAGGGGCTGGAGAGGTAGTTCAGCAGTTAAGAACACTGGCTGCTCTTACAGAAGACCGAGGTTCAATTCCCTGAACTCACATGGCAGCTAACAGCTGTCCGTAACTCCAATTTCAAGGGATCTGACACCCTCTTCTGTCCTCTGTGGGGTACTACACAATATAACACAGGTGTACTTACACACATGCAGGCAATACATTCATATGCAAAAAAGAAACTAAATCAAAACAAAAACAAAACAGCTGCTGGGCATGATGGCAAGCCTTTAGTCCCAGCACTCACGCCAGGCAGAGGCAGATGGATCCCTATGAGATCATCCTGCTTTACACAGCAAGTTCCAGGCCAGCTGGGGACATAGGAAGATGCTGTTAAAACATCAAAACCAAACAAAAAAATCAAACCAACCATCCCATTTCTCTGGTTTTATGCATTGCTAAAAAATCCAAGGCCTGGCATGGTGGTATACACTTTTAGTCTAGTACTCCGGAGGCAGATGGTAGATCTCTACAAGTCCAAGGCTAGCTTGGTCTAGTGAGTTGTAGGCCAGGTAGTGCTATACTATGAGACCCTGTCTTAGTCTTCCCCTCTTGCCTCTCCCCAGCCCCGAAAAAAATCCAGTGAAGGACTGGAGAGATGACTCAGGGTTTAAGAATACCAACTCTGGACTCTGGTGGCTTACAAACATCTGTAACTCCAGGGGATCTGAGGCCACCTTCTGGCCCCTTTAGGCACCAGCCTTGTATAGGATGCACATTACCTTCAGGCAAAACACTCATATACATTAAAAAAAAAAAAATCAAGTGACTATCTTATGATATCTTGATACCCTTCAAGCTACAGCCTTGACACAAGTTCCTAGGCACGGGCTGACTCTGCCCTTCTAACAGTGCCTTTGGTACATGACAGGCAGGCACCCCTTCTGAAAACAAAACCCCAGAAAGTGTGTAAGAAAAACAAAGCCAATTTTATAAAACTCTAAATTTATTCAAAGTGTTAAAAGATTTCACTCTCCCCTCCAAAATAGTTTACAATTAAAAAAAAAAATCAAAACTATTTTCTCAGCCACCGTACAAACTGCTGCTTCCTTTCTTAGGACCAGCCTCTGTTCCCCACACCCTTGCCTCCACTCCTCCCCTCAGTATTGCTTAAAACACTCCCGACTCTCTTCCCTAACACCAAGCCCTGACTACCTAGCAGAGCCAGCCTGGCTTTCCAGTCCTCTGTGGCAGGCAAAGGTGACTGGAGAAGGGAACATGCAGGTAACACCCGAAGGACAGGATGTTTTGTGCTTTTGGAAGAACAGCTAACTGGCTTTCTTCAAACAGGTCACTGTTTTTTGTCCCATGGACACCTGTTTAGAGCCAAATATTTGGCTTGGAGTTGCCCATAGCTCCGCAAAGCCTTTGTCCAGATTCCCCCAGGCATGCGTCTGTGACAGCTGGGTCTGATGACTGTACTGTCTGTCTCCCTGTGAACTGTCAGGAACTGAAAGAATGGCACATGTTAAGACAAAGTCCCAACTTCTTAGAGTGTGACACCAAACACCTAGGGCAGGAAACTTTGTTTTTCTGGTAGGCAAAGCCAGGGCCAGCCAGGACTATGGGAGGCAGGGTAGTGGGAGGGAGGAAAGGTCTACACAGGTCTGGGTTGAGCAGTATTCCTTATGAGAACTCCTCCCACCCAGTTTCATCCTGAAAGTCCTAGGATGATTCCGGAAGAGGATGAAAAAGAGAAAAAAAGACTCTGTTCTGCTGATGGGAAAAGGTGGGAGATGACAGATGCTCAGGGCTGGGAGGGGCCTTCCGGAATCGGTAAGCTAGCTGCTTTCTTGTTCTGTGAGGCAAGGTTTGGGGGCCAGAAGCCAGGCCCTCAGAGACGTCATCAACTCTGTTCCTTGTCTTTAACTAGTAAGACTGTGTGCTGACCCCCGCTGGACACGGATAAGACGACCCTGTTTTCCAGCTGTTTGCCTGTCATCTCCACAGGACTCCAGGCGTCCTCATCCTGCCCTGTGCCCAGCTGGTAGTTAGTGCCCATGCCCCAGGCAAAAACACGACCTACAAAGAGAGAAATAGAGGCAGCTGTCTCCAGAAGCCTGGGACATGGGGATGAATACTGGCTTTGGCCAACAGCAGTCTGGCAAGGCAGACTTCTCTTTGCTCCTAAGCACGACACATCTGTGGGCTTTAGCCTCTTCTTAGGACTAGGCCCCTTTGAGACTGCTCAGGATACTCTGCCTGAGATGCCATCCTCTGGTTTCCATAAAAGACAGAAACTTCCTGGTACAGAGTGAGCTCTACCCTGGAGGAAGTCCTTCCAGACAGCCTCAAACATGTCTGCCAGGCAGACTTCTGAGGGCTCCTCAGCTGTGCGTCTCTCACTTGGGTTTGGCTGTTCTGTGTTCACAGCCCCCTCTGAAGGACAGGACCCTGACTACTAAGTCTCTTTAACTGTAATTCTAAGCATAGCTCCCTGGGAAGCTGGTGCATAAAACTGTTCACTCTGTAGAGAATTGAGTTAGGAGTCTGGAAACCTGGGTTCAAGTTCCAAAGTTCAAGTGTCTTCCTTGGGCATCAGCAGGATCTGCTTCTTTGCTGTTTTCCTCTTCTGCACATAAAACATCGCTATTAAAATAACTTACTGTTGTTTTTCTAATGTTATATTTGTATTCATGTCTTTGTATATGTGTACAAATGTGTGGATCCCAACAGTCTAAAAGGTGGCATTGGATACCTTGGAGCTATAGGATCCCCCAGAACTATATCTATGAGTCCCCTGATGTGGATGGTGGGATTCAAGTTTCTCAAGATTGAGCAGCAAGTGCTTTTAACCACTGAGCCATTGCTCCAGTTTTGCCCCCCAACTCTCCTTGGTACAGGGTCTCGCTATTTTCTAGGCTGTCCTCAAACTTCTGACAGTCCCCCCGCCTCAACCTCCTAAGTGCTGGGGTTTCAGGCAGGAGCCGCTGTGCCCAGCTTTGCTTTCTCGTTAATGTTTACCGATGTCAGAGCTTCCAAATCAGGGGTAAAGCAGCGTCATCACTACCACCGCTCTCTCAGCTGTGTGATGGTAGACCTCCAGTCTGCTAAGAGTTTGCTAAGAATCATGACTCCAGAGCTGCAGAGATGGCTCAGTGGTTAAGGGCACTGGCCGTCTTTACAGAGGACTAGGGATCGGTTTCAGGCACCCGTAGGGCAGCTAACTACTAACTGTCTGTAACTCCAGTTCCAGGGGACCTGATGCCCTCTTCTGGCCTCTGCGGGCAGAAAATAAAATAAAATAAAAAATAAATAAAAGAATCATGACCCCTGGGTTCCAACCAGACCAGATTTGAGAATTCCTACTCACCATCCTTGGACACAGCATACCCCACTGAGGCCCCACAGGCCACTGAAGAGATGATGGGCAGCCTGGAGATGAGGGTGGGCATGCTCTTCTCCTCAGCACCCTCCCCAAGGCCCAGCCGCCCATATTCAGCCCGGCCCAGGCTGTATGCTTTTCCTGTAGCAGAGAGAGACGCATAGCACACCAGGTGAGTGTGAACATTCCTGAGGCTTGTCCCTACTCTCAGACTGCCATTAAGGCTTACAGGATCATTCAGTCTCATTTGGTGGTGGGAACTAGGTGAGTCTCCACCCAACTCCCCAGCGAACTCATATTTGGAAACACCAGGATCTGGGGGAAGGGGTGACCCTCAGAGACCCAGTCTATGTTCGGCCCAGCCCATGATCCCAGGAGTCTAGCTGATTCAGGGACCACTCCGAATGTAGGACTTGGAAGTCCTACCTTCTGAATCCATGCAGACTGTATGGTGTTGGCCACCAGAGAAGCCCACCCAGGACTTGGTGGAATTCTTGAAGGATGTCAAGTTCTGAGGTAGGAAGCAAGATGCAGTGCCTGGAGTTCCTGTTGTCAAGGGTGAAGGTGTTCTAGAAGCTTCCCTTTTCACTCCTGTCCCCAGCAGGGCCACCCTTCACCAGGATATGGATAATCTCACTTTACAGAGGGTTTGTTTCCCACAAAGCAAGAACAATGAATGAATGCTGGAGCCAGCAATGGAATAAAGGTCACTGAGTCATGCCTAAAGCTAGGGTCAGGACTCACCAAGCTGGTGATAGTTGGAGAGGCCAAAGCCATATACATGGCCCTCACGGGAGATGGCAAAAGTGAAATAGGCACCACAGAAGGCATCCTGGAACCGCACGTGGCCCCGGCTTCCCCGGGATTTCAGTAGCACACTCTTGGGGACCAGGAGTCGCTCTGTAAGTAAAGAGGAAAGTCAGGATAAGTGACAGGCGACAGGGATCTGTTCTTCTAATCCTGGGTGTCTCTCTTCCATTAGAAAAGTCCCTAAAGGGAGCCTGAGCAGGGACCCTTGTCCCCACGATAAAGAAGAGGTAACACAGACTAGTCTCAAGTGCCTTGCTCAAATTTTAAGTCATGAAGGGAAATGTTGATGTGGAATTCACCCAGTGCCACGATTTCTTCTAATTAACTCATTTCTCTTTAAAGTAACCCAACGGGATGGCTTCCCAAACTGTCCCACTAGAGATATAAAGCCACTTACCAAGGCCCTGACGGCCACCACGGTTGGCAAATAACTCAGGTACACGGCCCAACTGACCCTGCTCCCCACAACCCAAGGTGTAGAGGTCACCATCAACTGTCAGCATCACCAAGTGGTCGTTTCCTGAACATGAGAGGAAGGCAGAGGAAGCAGGGCTAGTCATTAGAGCTGAGCTGGTCTCTGGAACAAGGTTCTCCAGGTCCTGCCACAGTGGATTCCCCAACACTCACCCGAGGCTACCTTTACCACAGGCATGTCCAGCTGCACTTGCACAGGCACCATGCTCTTCTTCATGGGCTCCAACAGCCCAATCACACCATTATTGTCCTAGAAGGGAGAGACACAATGACACTAACCAGTCAGGCCTGGCCTATTGTTTGCAGGAGCACAGACAGTTCCTTAGAGAATGGAGGAAGAGATGGATGAAGCAGGCAGGAGCCTGGCCACATAAGGAAATACTTGTGAAAGGATTTTTGGGCTAGGAACTGTGTTCAAACAAGTGAGGGGGCAGATTTGAGTGGAGATAAAAAACAACTGGCTAAAAGTCAGTAACAGAGCAGTGTGGCAGAAGATGGAAATACATTGTTATAGGAATAATACATTATTATCAGAATAATACATTATTCCGATTAGTTTTATGTGTGTTAAGAAAGATTCTCCATAGGGCTGGAGAGATGGCTCAGCAGTTAAGAGCACTTTACTGCTTTTGCAGAGGATCAGGGTTTGGTTCCCAACACCCACATGGTTGCTCATAACACCTGCCAACTACAGTTCTAGGGGATCTGACTCCCTCTTCTGACCTCCACAGGCACTGCACATGCATGGTTGGCAAACTTACAAGTATGCAAAGTACTCAGACACATACAATTTTTTGTGTCTGTTTGTTGTTGGTGTTCTAATTTTGACACAGGGTCTCCCTGTAGCTCCAACTGGCCTGGAACTCACTTCGTAGATCAGGCTGGCCTTGAACTCAGATATCCACCTGCCTCTGCTTCCCCAGTGCTGGGATTAAAGGTGTGTGCCACCAATGCCAGGACCATACACATAGGATTTTCTCAAAAATTTAAATCTCCTATTAAATGTGTACATGTGGGAGGATGTCCACATGGGTGAAGGTGCTAGGGGAAACCAGAAGAGGGCATCAGACCTCCAGGAACTAGAGTTGCATAGGCAGTTGTCAGTCATCTGATATGGGTCCTGGGAACCAAACTCATGTCCTCTGCAAGGGCAGTACATGGTCTTAACTGCTGAGTCATCTCTCCGGCCCCCATGCTCAACCTTTTTAAGAACTACATTCTCCTAGGCTAGGAATTGTAGCTCAGTTGAGTGCTTGCTTAGTATGCACAAGCCCTGGGTTTTGTCCCTGGCACTGTGTTAAATATGGGTGTCTGTAATTCCAGCACTCAGGAGGTGAAGGCAGAAAAACCAAAAGTTCAAAGTCATCCTTAGCTATACAGCCAGTAGGAGGCTACCCTGGGATACATGAGACTCTGCGGTAAAAAAAAAAAAAAAAGATCAGGATGTAACTCTCCACTTCCATGACTCTTCTTCCCAAAGTCTCGGAGAAGGATGGCTGGGGTTGGGAGAGGAAGAGAGAGAATGAGGCAGGGGATGGGTAGAAATAGCAGCTTCCAGGATCAGCTGCAGCCCGGAAGGCATCCTTGATCCATCCCGTTCCAAAGACATATTTCAAACATGAGATTCAATGAAACAGTCAGTGATGTAGACAGGCCCAGATGAAGACACATAGGACTTGGACCTGGGCCCCAGTTATGCCTGTGGGTCTCTAGCCTTCCTACCAGCATGCAAAGAGAATGAGAATAGAGTATTTGGAGGTCCTAGTTCATTCTGTCTACCAGGCCCCACAGTCTTCCAGACCCACTTACCCGGAAGGAGCCCCAGAGGAAGACACGGCCATCTTCAGTGAGAGCTGCTGTATGACTGTCTCCTGCTGACACCTGTACCACCTTCTCCTGCAGTTCCACCTTCCCAGGGACCATCTCTGAGCCCTCCACTGACGTGTCCCTTCCCAGGGCACCTTCATCATTGCAGCCGAAGGAATAGACCTGAGCCCAGGATGCCCTCATTAGCACGAAGTCTAGCCTTGTGGCCCATTCTTGTTTAGGTCACTCCCTGCTTTGATATCTAGGTCGTCCCTCCTTCTTCCCCTTCCTCCAGCCCTGCCCCATCCCTCACTCTCCTCCTCCCCCAGACCCTATTCAACCCGACACAATCCTCCAACCTACCTGGCCACTTTGGCTCAGACACACGGTGTGCATGCCCCCAGCCTCGGCCTGCACCACATCCTGCAGAAGGGGCACCAGGGCTGGCTTCTTCCTCTCGAACACACTCTCACCCAGCCCCAGCTGGCCCACGTCGCCCTGACCCAGTGTCAACACCAAGCCTGGTTCTGTTCTGTGGGACCTGTGTGAGACTGAAGGGCAGAGAAGACAGCCCCTAAGTGTGCAGGATGAGGGGAGATCTCATGGGCTCTGGGTTCATGAAACCTGGGCCTGAGTCCTTGCTCTGCCAATAGGTTATAGAAATGAAATTTGTGAGCCTCTGTTTCCTCATCTGTGAAGCAAGGTGACAAAAGGAATCTGCTCCTACGTTTTTTTTCTGAATACATTATTGACACGAGGAAGAGGAAACAGAAACAAGACAATCCATATGTGCAATGACTCTGGTGGGAAGGGAAGGACAGTGAGGTACACATCTTCCTGATGAGCACAGACGCAGGTGCAGTGCCACAGTGACAACAGTGATTGCTTATTCCACCAACAGTAACCGGCTGTGAGGACATCCCATGTAAACCAAGACCCTCTTTTACAGGAAAGGGAACAGTCTCCTGAAGTTCAATGACCTTTTCACAGCCATAAGGCTAATTAGCAGAGTTTTCACTGAACCAAGGGCCACCACTACTTCGCTTAGAGCATTCAGCAGCCTCCATCCAAATGCCCCTCCATCCCCAGACTGTGATTTCCAACTCTGGAGCGTATTAAGAGGAAAACGGTCCATCCCTCTGCCAGCATGGGCAGCACTATAGCTTCAGAGGAAAAGAGTAGGAAGAACCCATGAGTGCATTTGCAGACAGGTACGGGCCGACCAGCAGGCAGCCTTCTGGTAGCCAATGGGAAGGCTGCCTCAGCCCTTCACAGTCACTGGCATCCGGTCCCTTCCCCAGGGTGTGGCTACAGCTGCCAGGGCCTCTGCAAGCTGCACAGAGGCTGCACTGGGCAGTGAGTCATCTGGTTGGGTTTTCTGGTCAGTTGGGCTTGGCCCGTAGGCACCTTGGCAGGAGCGGGCGGCAGGACCTCGGTGGGAGGCAGTGGCCCTCACTGCCTGGTTACGAGAGTCTGCAAAAGACAGACACTGTCTGAGCATGGGTCCATGTTCCTCCCTCCCGAGCTAGGGGTGAATTTCTCTTGTCCTTGCCCCACTCTGGGGTTCTAGGAAAGAGAAAATCACTAAGACATCTCCCTCAAATGATGCCAGGACATGGTCTCATCTAATCTTTCATGGCCCAGAGAGTCTGGTGGTATTCACATCTCTACTTAATGAAGTGAAACCCAAGTTCAGCCAGGTTAAGTGACTTGCCTATGATTGCACAGCGAGAATGTGGCAGAACTGACTTGAACCCACCTCTGAAAGTCCAGGAGGTCCAAGAGCCTCAGGCTTTCCAGCCGTTATTTCAGATCACATGGACAGAAGGCTAGAGACTTTCCTGATGACTGGAGGTGGGGGGAGGGGAGGCGGGGGGGCGGGGGGCCACACCAAAGTACTGTGGACAGACCTTACCATAATGATGTGTCTAAGGCAAAGTTCTAGGATCTGTTTTTTTGCTAGCATGGTCCCAGGACTCTTTGGTTAAGTTTCCATCTCAGTCTCTTATGACTGCCAAAGGGTTGAACTTGGTAAGATACAGGAGCGACTCCACCTGGGCAAAGGTCTCTAGACATCTAAGTCTCTCAGCTTCAAGCAGGTGAGAAAGGGAGTACAGCCCAGATTCTCACTCTTCCAGAAGACCACCCAGCCAGGAAGGGATCCAGGGTGACTTACCCTTAACCTTCTTGCTTTTGGGGATGGCATCTTCTGGGGGTGATCTTCTCTTAGCTATGCGCTTGGGTGGCATCTTCTTATCCTGAAAACACCCAGCCAGATACCACATGTCAGAATAGCTAACATGTACCACTTAGGCAATATTTATTAAAAAACCCTAGCCAGGAGTGGTGGGGTACACCTTTAATCCCAGCACTTGGGAAGAAGAGGCAGGAGGAGCTCAGGGAGAGAGGCGAGTCTGGTCTACATAGTGAGTTCTAAGCCAGCTGGGGCTACAGGGAGACCCTTTCTCAAAAACCCAATTAAAATAAATACAAATCAAAACTCAAAATACCAAGCCAAAATAAAAATCCCAAGCAGATTACAAAACTGCCTATTATCCACTTTAGGTTATTATTATCAACAGTATTATTGAGACAGGGTCCGGCATAATTTAGGATGGCCTTGAACTCCCTGTGTAGCCAAGGATGACTTGGAACTCCTGATCTTCCTGCCTCTACTTCCTGAGTGCTGGGATTCACAGGCATGTACTACCATCTTGGCCGATGTGCAGGATTAAATGAACTATTACAATAAAAGCACACTGTACTGAGGATGAAGCTCCCTGGCAGAGTGCTTGCCTGGCATGCCAGAAGCCCCTGGTTCCATCCTATAACAGAAAAAAAAAAATTAAAATAAAAAACATAAAAATCATTATATAGAATGAGCTGAAAACGTTCATACTAGCGGTAGAACAGTATTTAAGGCTTCCCAGGTAATACTGGACACAGTCCTAATTAGGAGATTGAGATATAAACATATTCATCTGCCTATCACCTTACAGAGGAGCAATGGAAACTGCCCAAGGCAACAACCAAAGACCTGCAAAGGCCCTTCTGTCTCTTCGGGGACCTGACCAACACCCTCCCCACTCCTTTCCTCTACTCAGACCTCTGGTTTTCATCTATCAACCCTCAAGATATGGACACAAGGCCAGGGATTTTTCTGACTCACAGAGACCAAAGCACTTTAAATGAGCTAAGCCTGTGTGGATTGTGATTGGCCTGTTCTGAATGTGGTGAGGTGTCCAACCTGTTTCATCCTCCCATCAATGTGACCCCCTCCCTTCTAACTTGCCTCTTTGAGACCCCCTCCCCCACACTAAGAATGCATGTTCTTTGGGATTGCTGGAGCACTGGTTTGCTCACCCCGGCTTTAAGGATCATAGTTGGCTAGTGGCATCAATAACCTCTGTCCTGCACCACCACCTATAAAAAAGACTACTTCTTAGGGCTGGCATGAAGCCTGGATGCAATGCTTGCAAACGATTTAGCAGGCTCTAGCATAGAGTAAGCACTCAAAATGGGGCAAGAAATACTTGCTTCTCCCACAAGCCACCACTCCTTAGTGGGGCCGGGATGCACAGCAAGGACAAAGGAGGCTAACCCTCTCATGGAGTCTACATTCTACTAAGAAAAATACAACTATTACAAAAGTTACCCCCTTGATCCCTCCTCAACCCAAACATTCTCTCCCACAGAAAGTGGGGAACTGCCTGTCATGAATCTTTGCCGTGCAAAAATCTTTTGCTTTTTTGCCATCAGGTATGATGGCAAATACCTGATTCCAGTATATATGAGGTAAAGGCCATCTTCAGGTACAGAGCCAATTTGAGGCCAGATTCAGCTAGAGGAGACCCTGTCTCAAAAAATCAAACCAAGGGGCTGGGAAGATGTCTCAATCAATAAAGTGCTGTCACTCCAACATGGGAACCTGAGTTTAGAACCCTAACATTCATAAAAAGCAAGGTAGGACAGCATGCACCTACAATCCCAGCACAGGGAAAGTGGAAAAAGACTCCCAGAGCTCACTAGCTAGCCACTGTACCCTAATGGGTGAGCTCCAGGTTCAGTGAGACCCTTTCTCAAAAAACAAGACGGAGAGCAATCAAGGAAGACACCTGAGGTCAACCTCTGGCCTCCAAATGCGCTCTCTCTCTGTCTCTCTCTCTCTCTCTCTCTCGCTCTCTCTCTGTCTCTCAACCTGACAACCCAATTCAAAATAGATGAAGACAACAAATGTCACCCCATTTCACAGATGAGGAAACTGAGGTTCAAAGAGGTAAATTTACTTGCCTATGTTCACACTGCAAATACAAACAGAACAAGAATCCAGGCATATTTGATTTTCTTTTTTAATAGGTAGCCCTGGCTGGCTTTCAACTCACAGAGATCCACCTGCCTCTGCCACCCAAGTGCTGGGATTAAAGGTGTGTGCCACCAGACCCAGCTCCCTGCTTGTTTGAAGCAGTCAGCGTCTAAACTGGGAATAAAGACTTTTGTCACCACATTCTTTTTCCCACCTCTACTCCTCATTGTTCATCTTACTTTTTTTCTTTTAAGATTTATTCTCAACTGTGTGTGTGCGCGCACACACACGAGTCCAGGTGCTCAGAGGCCAGAGGCACTGGATCCCCTGGAGCTGGGGCCAGAAGCAGTTGAAAGTCACCTGATATGGATACTGGGAACTGAACTCCTGTCCTCTAGCAGAACAACATGAGCTCCTAATCACTAAGCCATCTATAAACTTCCCACCTCATCCCATGTCCATCTAGGAGCAATAAACCAGGAGACCCAAAATGAAAGCCCAAAAGGGGTCAACCCCTGTAATAGACACCTGTAGTGTCTGAACTGCTCCTAAGTGTTCACACCTGTCCCCTGACAGAGATGTGACCACCGGTTTTGACAGAGAAGGAGGCAGAAGCTCAGAGCAGGGACCATAGGCCACTGGTAAGAGATGAAATCCTAAGTCTCCTGGACAACCCTCACCACAGTCAGAGCTGTTTCTTCACCTGCTAAATGTAGTGCAGGTACACTAGGCTAGACAACCCATCAGGCACCCGGCGTTCCTGTGGCAACATCACCATAGCCTCCTGGGACAACAACGGCTGTCCATCCCCTTCCTTATACCAGGAGACAGACAGCCCGCCTGCTGAAGAATCTCTTTGTTGGAAAGGTCCCCAGGAATGAAGGGCAAACATTTGCTAAATTGCAGCTGTGTTATGAAGAAAAGAGCTGGCAGCAATGGAACTGCTCTCTAGGGAAAGGGGCCATAGTTTCTAGCAGATGTTAGAACCACTAGCTCTACTGAAATTGTGGGATATTCTACAACCTTCATTCTACAGCTAGGGAAACAAAGGCTCAATGGGATCTACCGGGACCAGAACCAGACTCCTGTTTGGGGTTTGTCTTTGCAATCAAAACGTAGTGAACCACCTCCAACTCATCTTTCTAAGCTCCACTAGGATGCTTCCTGTCTCCTCTATGTCCACTCCAGCCCTCCTCACCAACCTCCCGGGTACCAATGGTGTCCCTCACCACAACACTCACGGAAAAAGACACTTCTGGCGATTACAGATACTGTGCCGCCTGCCCGAGTCACCTGTTCAAACCTCACGACCCAAAGTCTGCCTCTACTGTTCCATCAAAACCCTAACCAATCACCTCACCTGGAAAGCCAGCCATCCCTGACCCTCCAGAGTCGGGTTAGGGGCTCCCCCTTGGAGATCCCGGTCCATTTAATACCCTCAACTTCTGCTAGGGCACACAAGTCACACGTGGTTGGAGGACTTCAATACATTTCCGATGAATAATCTGGCAGCCGCAACGCTCGAGCGCCAAGGGCGTGCTTTGGACTCCCGGGAAGTTACACCAAGGAGCCCGAGCACAGGAGGCCCGCCGGTGTCACAGTCCAGGGGAGTTCAAGAGCAGCACCGACAGGTCAGACACCGACACACGGAGTCCGTGGGTTCAAGCAGCCCTCCGGTGTGCCCGCGGACCCGACATCTTTCCCTCGCCTCCCTCTGCGATCGCAGGCTGCAAGGCAGAGCTGGACAAAGCCAGTCTCCCGCGTCCGAGACGCCGCCCCCGCCCGCGGCCACCGGGCCGGAACGGCGCCGCTCGGTGCGGCTCGGCAGGGCTCACGGCGGCCGCGCGCTCCGGGCCGCGGCGCTCGGGCCGTTTGAATCTCCCGCCCGCGGGGCGCGCGCTCGAGCGGCCGAGGGGCTGCGCGGCCCCAGCCGGCGCGAGGCGGCCCCGGCGGCCCGAGGCCCGAGCGCGCGCCCGCCGCCCGCTTCACGTGGGGTCTGCGCCCCGCGCCCCGGCCCGCCGCCGCCGCCGCCACGCACTCCGCCCGCGCCCCGCCCGTCCCCACGGCTCTCCGGAGAGCGCGAGCGCGACCTACCTCGGTGCGGGGCGGCCGCCGGGAAGGAACTCCGGCGCTCGGAGGCCCGGCGGAGAACTGCCCCGGAGCATGCGCTCTGCGGGCCTCCGGCCGCGACCCTGGCCAGAAAGAAAAACAAAGAGCCCGGCGGCCCCTGGCGGCCACCCCGGGAAGTGCAAGCGCCGCTGCCCGCTTGGCGCGATCCTCCCGGCGCTCCCAGCTGGCCCAGCTATACCGTTGGTGTATTTTGGAAGCCCCAGACCGGACAAATGACAACAAAGCGGGAAGACTCCTTAAATCCTGGTTTGTTTGGTGCAGAAGATTCTGTACCACCGGGGGCTGGAGAGATGGCTCAGCAATTAAGAGCACTGGCTGTTCTGCTGCTCTTGCAGAGGACCCAGGTTTGGTTCCCAGCACCCACATGGCGGCTACTAACGGTCTGTAACTCCAGTTCCAGGGGATCCGACACCTTCCTCTGACCTTCGTGGGCATTGCACCGTATAGGTGCACTTCCATCCATGTGGGCAATACACTCATACACATTAAAACATAAAAAAGATTCTGATCGGAGCCAAACAAGATTGGTCTGTTTTTGCGTTACAGAAAGTTTCCATTGCACAGGACCATCTATCTGACTCAGTCTGGGTAGGGCTTGAAATGGCTTTCCGAGTTAAGTCTAGGTGGGCAAGGCACTTGGGAAAGGCTACTTATAATGACGTGGGTTTGCCACAAAGAGTGGAGAAGAGGGTGCCCGTGGGGGTGACAGATCAAGGATGCAGGTCTAGTTGTATCTGCGGGGTGCCACTTCTATCCTGAGATAGCAGGGTACTATGGAAGGATTCTGACTGTAAGAAATAAGTTGGTATGGTCCGTTTTCAGTATTAAGTGATGCTTAGAGCTCATCAGAGTCACAGATAAGCAGAGCGCCTGATTGTCTCGGAACTCTAAAAGCTGAAAAGTTGCAAGTCGTCCGCTACCTGACTGAACCCATGATCAAAAAAGCAGGAACCTAAAGTCCCAGGATATTCATTAGACAAGGCTTTCCAAAAAGACAAGGAAAAAGCAAGGAAACTGCAACTCTGCAGCACCAACCTTCTGGGAAAAGGGCGGGAATTTCCAGCAGTCAGGGACTTTAAAAACCAATGTCTTGCACCAAAAAACGCATGCCAGCCTTTTTTGTTATTTCTCTATGCTGGTGTCACTTTCTGCAGAGTTGTGCAGAGGACTCAGGTTCAGTTTCCAGCACCTTCTGGCAGTCAACATTTGTCTGTAACTCTAGTTCCAGGGGATCTCTATGGACATTGCATGTCACAGGTGCACTTACATACGTGTAGGTTGTTTTTGCAGAGTTGTGTTAAAAACTTTCCCTTTAGGAACTGGAGAGACAAGCACACAGGTAATTAAAAGTAAAATAAGGGGATGGAGATGGCTCATCGGTTAAGAGCACTGACTGCTCTTACAGAGGACTCAGGTTCAGTTCCCAGCACCCACATGGGGGCTAGCAACTCCAGTTCCAAGGGATCTCACACCTTCTGAATCTGGCCTCTGCGGGCTTGTGCACACATGGTACACATATATACATGGAGGAAAAACAGTCATAGCATAAAAAAAAAAAATAACCTGTGTGTGTGTGTGTGTGAGAGAGAGAGAGAGAGAGAGAGAGAGAGAGAGAGAGAGAGAGAGAGAGAGAAAGAGGGTCTTCCTGTAGCCCTAGCTGGTTTGGAACTCCTAGGTAGATCAGGCTGGCCTCTATCTCATAGAAACCCACAGTTCTCTGCTTTTCAAGTACTGAGATTAAAGTTGTGTACCTGGCCGCAAAATAAGTTGTTTTTTTTTTTTTTTTTTTTTAAGTTTATTTATGCCAGAGGAGGTCAGGGCAACAGGCAGATCTCTGTGAGTTTGAGGCCAGCCCGGTCTACATTGTGAGACATATAGTATATATCTAAAACAAACAAACAAAAAGATAGGAATTTAGGTTGGGAACTATTGGAGATGGGAGTTTAAGATAGAAATGCCCTCTGTCCAGCATCTTCAGGATCCATGCAAGCAGCTCTTTTAGGATTTCAAATGTTGCCTGAGGTGACACTCAGACCATCTGATTCTGTCTGGGGCTTTTTATCTGAGGGCAGTAATCTCTACAAAAGGATATTTTCTGTGTTTCACATTAATTTTGACTTCAAAAGCCATCCTAAGAGGACTTTTTAGTGTTTGTAAATGTATTTACCTTTGTAAAAAATACTTTAATATTTTTAACTGTGTATGAGTGTATTACCTACATGTATGTAAGTGCACCTGTGACGTGCAATGTCCACAGAGGTCAGAAGAGAGTGTCAGATCCCCTGGAACTAGAGTTCCAGACAAATGTTGACTGCCAGAAGGTGCTGGAAACTGAACCTCAGTCTTCTGCAAGAGTTGTCAGTGCTGTTAGCTGATGAACCAGATGAGCCATCTCTCTAGCCCCTATCTTTCTTTTATTCAAAATTATATATTTATTTATTTATTGTTATGAGTATTATTGTATGAGTGTTCTGCCTGCATGCTAAATGCACCACATACATGCAGTGTCCCTGGAAACTAGAAGAGATTCACAGATCCTCTGGAACTGGAATTACTGATAAGGTCTCATATAGTCCAGGCTAGCTCAGGCATATCTGGAATCTGATACGTAGTTGAAGATAATCTTGAATTCCTGATCCTCTTGTTTCCTAAGTGTTGGAATTGCAAGTGTGTGCCAACATGCTAAGTTTTCAGGTGGACACCTTTTAAAAGTTACTTTTGCTGGGGAAAGGGCACATGTGGTAGTATGTGTGTGTGGTCAGAGGACAGCTTTTGGGAGTCAGTTCTCTCCTTCTACCATGTTTGACCCTAGGGATCAAAGTTGTGTGGTTAGGCTTGGCAGTAAACACCTTTACCCACTGTGCCAACTTGTCAGCTTTTATTACAACATTATTTTTGTCTCAGGAGTAAGAATACTTGCTGTTCTTCCAAAGGAGCCTGGGTGAATTCCCAACACCCCCTTGGCAACTAACAACCATCCATAACTCTGGTTCTGTCTGACACCCTCTTCTGGCCTCTTCGTGTATTGCATGCAGGTGGTGTACTCAGGCAAACAGTCATACACATAAAATAAAAATAATAAATAAAATTTTAAAAACACACTGTTTATTTTCGAGAGTGGTGTGGATGTGTGCCATAGCATGCACGTGCAAGCAAGTGGACAGTTTTGGGGAGTCCATTCCCTTCTTCCCTATGGGTCCTGGGGATCCAACTCAGGATTGGCAGCTAAGACATCTCACTGGTCCCCAGATAGAGACTTTTTTTTTTTTGGTTGTTTTGAGACAGGGTCTCAAGCTGGTGTAGAACTTGCTATGTAGAACAAGCTGGCCTTGAACTCACAGAGATCCACCTGCCTCTGCCTCCCAAGTGCTGGGATCAAAAGCATGCGCCACAACACTCAGCCAGATGGACACTTTAAAAAAATTTTTTTTAATTGTATTTTAATCTAATTTTTTTGAAAAGTGGTACCTTTATTAAAGAGAGCAGGCTGGGTATCTGAAGGCCAGCACCATGCCTTGCCTTGTCAGCAAAAGCAGAGTTCACAGGGGAGGGAGAGAACCCCTCACTCACTCGTGTATTCATCTGGCAACATTTTCACATTTGACTATTGGAGACAATGATCTACCTCAACTGATGTAAGATACACCTAAATTCTGCTAAAAGCATGCTTGACCATAGTCAAGGGTGTTCTTGATCAAGAATGTCTAGCTGTCCAAAGCTGGGTAGGCACGGCGTGTGTGTTGAGGCAGAAAAAGGTACACAGTACACCCACCCCCACTGGTCACTGTGCCGTTATGCTTAGCTAGTTTTCATTGTAGAAGATGTTTTTTTTGCTTCAAAAATCACATACCTAGAAGTCTTGAGGACGTTTTCAGGAGATTGATTTGTGTGCTACAGTATGCTTGTGGAGGTCAGAGGACAATTTTTGGGAGTTCTCTCTTTCTACCATGTGGGTCCCAAGGATTAAACTGAAGTTCTTGGGCTTGGATGAGGGCACCTTTACCCACTGAGCCATCTCACTGGCCCATAGATGGCTACTTTTGATGAGTATTTACGAACTGAATTTCTCTATGTGGTGCCCACCTCAAATTACATACCTCTTCAAGTTTACCTCTGCCTCCATCATGGACTCCTTTTATGGATGACAAACTGTGAAGTTTCTCCAAGTTTAATCCTGGGAACTCTGATCTGTCTCTCTTTGCTGTCTTCTTCCAAGATCTTAGTTGTTCACATGGCTAAATGTAACTACAAGAGAATGATTGCCACATTATCTTCCAAAACCGCTTATTTTTTCAAAGATTTTATTATTATTTTTATGTATATGAGTATATTGCCTGCATGTATTTAAGTGGACCCATGTCATGCAGTGCCCTCAGAGGTCAGAAGAGGGCGTTGGATCTCCTGGAACTGGAGTTATGGGTGGTTGTTAGCTTCCATGCAGGTGTTGGTAGTCAAACCCAGGTCCTCTGCAAGAGCAGCCAGTGGTTTTAACTGCTCCAGCCCAAAACTGTTTATTTCTGTTTTATGTGGATGAGTGTTTTGCCTGCATGTATGTAAGTCCACTTGTGTCATGTAATGCCTTGTGAAGGTCAAAAGAGGGCATCAGATCCCCTAGAACTGGAGTTATAGATGGTTGTTAGCTGTCAGATGGGTGCTGAGAACTGAAGTCTGTTCTTCTGTATGAGTAGGCAGTACTCTAAACTGCTGAGCCATCTCTCCAGCCCCCTCTGTTGTTTTTGAAATAGTCTCACATGCCCAGACTGGCTTCAAATTCCTAATCCTCCTGCCTCAGTCTCCTGGTACTGAGATTACAGGGGTCTTGCCAACATGCCCAGTTAGTCCATTTATATTTTTAATCATGTGCGTCCATGCGTGGATTTGTGCATGTGAGCACAGTATCTGCAGAGTCTAGAAGAGGACATTGGCTCCCCTGGAATTATAGTTGTGAGCTTCCCAATGTGGATATGGATGCCAGGAACTGAACTTGGGACCTCTGGAAGAGCTGAGCCATCTCTTCAACCCCTAGTCTATTCAGATACAAAGTCCATCCATATACATTATCTCATTTGTTCCTCACAAAAACTCATTAGTGGCTGGAGAGATGGCTCAGCACTGGTTGCTCTTTTGGAGGACCCAGGTTTGAGTCCCAGTACCCATATGGCAGCTAACACCAGTCTTTAACTCCAGTTTCAATGCCTTCTTCTGATCTCCTCAGGCATTGTATGACATAGGTGCACCTACCTACATGAAGGCAATACACTCACATACACATAATTAGATAAATACTGAATAAGATATTTTTTAAAACCTTCATTAGGTAGAAAATGTCCAGCACATTCTCTAGAGTCAACATTCAAGTGATGGAAGCTTACTATGTAATTGACCTGAAACTGTGTAGACCAGGCTGGCCTATGTCTCACAGAAAACTTCCTGCCTCTGCTTCCTGAGGGCTGGGATTTTTTTTTTTTTTAAACCAGGTGACTAATCGCCTGTACCCATCAGATTCAGTTTGGAAATTTTTATCGTACCCTGCAGATTTCAGACTTGCCAAACCCTTCATTTCTGTGAACCAGTTCCTTAAAATTAATCATCCCCATTCATCCCATCTGTCTGCACATATTAAAAGTTAATGTTCTCCAAGAAAAAAAAACCCAAAAGGTATGGATAAAGCCAGACAGGATGGAACAAACATGTTGCTTCCAGCCTTTGGCAGGTGGAAGCTCAAATGTTAGGAATTCAAGGTCATCCTCTGTTACACCGAGTTCTAGAAACCAGCAGTCCTCCAAACCCCTCCCCAAGACCTCCATCAAATAATCTTGGCTTAAACTGGGTGTGGTGGTGCACACCTGTAATCCTAGCTCTTGGGAGGTAAAAGTATTGAAAGCTCTACAAATTCAAGGCTAGTTTGAGCTACATAGGAAGTTACAGATCAGCCAGGGTTACATATCCTGTCTCAATAAAAAACAAAACAAAAAACCTCCCCTGAAACCCAAAACACACTACAAAAAAAATAATTAAATGGATTGAATCAAGTCTGTGCACCATGTAGAGCTGCTGTGAGGACTCTCCTCCTGGAGAGACTCTCACTTTCCAGGAACTGGTATTTTTTTTCTTTTAAGAGAGTCAAGCTAGGCACATAGATCTATGAGTTCTGAGTTCTGCCTCTGCAGATTCAAATGCATATAAAATACATTTAATTGGCTCACATCTATAATCCCCACGATGGGGGAATGGATGTAGGATCAGGAGGAATTCAAGGTTATTTTCAGTCACATAGTGAATTCTAGAGTAGCCTGGGCTACAGTTTAAACTATTGCCAACAGAAAAGACGGGGCATTGTGGCATACACCTTTAATTTCAGCTCTTAGTAGACAGAGGAAGGCTGATTTCCGAGTTGGAGGCCTGCTTGGTCTAGAGAAGCAGTCTGGACTACATAGTGAGATCTTTTCTCAAACAAAACCTGGTGTTGGAGGGTGGGGAGGAGAGGGAACGGGTGGTATCTGTATAGAGTATATATTTTATTTTTTTTTTTGTAGTGCTGGGAATTGAATTTAGGATGTGCCAGACTAACACTCTCTCTGAGCCCTGTACACTTACTAATCAGTAAATTGTAAGCAAGTTATTTACACTACAGGGCAATACAGAACTGACTGTGACAATTCAGAGAACACATGCAGATACTCCATTTTATGAGACCTGAGTATCCTGGGGGAGGGGCAGGAACTCAGTAGTAGTGTCTGGAACTAGATCCCCAAGGTTACCAAGAAACAACTTTATACTAAGGGCTGAGATTACCTTAGAAAGATTAGTGCTCGATTAAAGAATTGAATGTATCACAAAGCCTGCCCAAAGTGGCTTCATCACACCATAGCTTTTGAGTTAGATGCTAATTAGGTGATCTTGGATAAGTTACTTAATTCTTGAACATTTTCTCTGGAAAGGCATGGTGGTTCTGAAACGCCCTCTGGTTTAGTAGTTGACAAACGGATGACTATGAACTTTTATTTTGGAAAACATTGTATTCTTGGTTCAAAGCCCAAGGCACAGTGGCACAAACCAAAAATCCCAAATTCTTGGTAAGTGGGGGCAAGTGTCAGTTCAAGGACAATCCAGGATACAAGATTAGCTGAAAGATCCATTTTTAAGAAATTTATGGAGTGACACAAACTTACAACTAAGTATACATTTACCAAATTAGGGAACTGAAACCAAGAAGTTGTCAATTTTCCAAGTCACATGGGTAGCAAGTGGTGGCGCTGGGATTACAAAGGATGGTAATAAAGTGTGAAGTCTGTCACATGCTGAAAGAAATGTACCTGTTTCCTGGCCAGAATAAGAATTTGAACTTGAGGGTGCACAAGGCTAAAGGCAAGCCTGATCCCCAGAATCCACATGTCTGCTGTGCCAAGGCATGGAAATGCTGGGAAGCCTGCCCCATCTGGATTCCAAGAGCCAGGCCACACCCCTCAGTGCAGCAAACTCCCAAACCCTCGTACCAATCCCCATGCTCACTTCCAATTAACACCACTAAACCCCACAGGCACTATCCTACCTTCTAGGTTGGTATCTAGGCCCCATCCTTCTGGGTCTTGACAGTGCTGGCAGCCAGCCTCTCAATTCTGACTATCTTTCTCACATCATAAGGCAATTTTTAGGCTTTGAAGGAGATTATGTAAATGGGATTACTGGGCTGAATCATCCACTCCTACTCAGAAGGGTGGAGAGATGGTTCTTGCAGAGGACCCAGGTTCAGTTTCCAGTACCCACCCACATGTCCTTATAGTTCCTGGGGTGCCTTCTACTTCAAGGAAAAACACTATAAACAAAACAGAAAACTTGTGGGTCACATGGAATCCACCTCTTTGGGAACAACAAGCCAGCAGCTATGGCCCTAACAACTGATTAGGGCTCAAAAAAGCTAATTATGGTGTAAAGGGACTTGTTCATGGATAGCCATGGTGCAGAAAGCAAATCCCACAATCTGTACACACAACAAAGGAAAAAAAAAAACACAAAAAGGCAGACACACACAGCAATCTTTATTTCAATTCATAACAGAATTTCATCTGGGATTAAAGTTTCACCTCAGATTTGTAAGGCCTATTACAGATGTTGAGGGAACAAAGCCCTCTGCCAACTGACCTATAACCCCCCAAACTGGCACCTTAATAAACACAAGATTGACAAATTACCAAAGACATCCCCAAAGTTAAGAGTCAAGTCTTCCAGAAACTGCCATCCTCTTCTTTCCTGAATGAAATAAACACAACGTTAGATTCCGGAAAATGGCCTTAACTAAAATGGTGTCAATCATACAAGACTGTCTCCTGCATGGTTTGTCTCCCCAGTCACGGTCCAGAGGACTCTGAGAAGTCGTAGGAATATGCAGGCGCAGACTCAAAGCCCAGCTTCATCTCCAACGCTGTGGAAAGGGACTGTACATCATGGGGCAGAGCCCTATGCTCCCCTAGGCCACTAGGACAGAGCCCGGGGAGAGTGACCTCCCGGGGTATCCACGTTGGAATGCCTGGCAGTTATGAAACTGGTTTGACAGCTCCACCACACACACTTGTCACAGTGCACATAGGAACTCCGGTAGACACTAAGTCCATTTGTCTCTAGTCACCAATCACTTTCCACCCATTTCTAACAGGCCCCTATTACTTACAGGTCAAAGCTTACAAAACCTAATAACTTTAAATGCACAAACACACCTTCCGGTGGCTGGAGGGAAGGCCCAGCAGCCAAGAGCACTAGCTGCTCTTGCAAAGGGCCCAGGTTTAATTCCCAGCACCCACGTGGTGGCTAACAACAGTACCTAAATCCAGTTCCAGAGAATCGGATGCCCTCTCCTGTCCTACTTGGGCACTGCATAACATGTGTGAACTTACATGTAATACACTCACACACAAAATGAACTAGCGACTCTTGTCACTATTAATTCCATTTCCATGTTACAGGACTTGGCTAAAAACGTTTTATCCACAAGCAAAGGCTACACTGCGTGTGGCCACATCACCTAACCTATGCAAATTCAGACTTAACTCACCTCAACGAACCAGTGATCTGGAATCCTGAATTTAGGGCTGCAAAACAAGGCATCATTTTATCAGTAAGCAAAAAACTAAGGCCAGTTTCTCCTTAGAACAGGCGGACTTAGTCCCGGACTGAGTGATCTAGGACTGTCTCCTGCATGGTTTGTCTCCCCAGTCACGGTCCAGAGGACTCTGAGAAGTCGTAGGAATATGCAGGCGCAGACTCGAAGCCCAGCTTCATCTCCAACGTTGTGGAAAGGGACTGTACATCATGGGGCAGAGCCCTATGCTCCCCTAGGCCACTAGGACAGAGCCCGGGGAGAGTGACCTCCCGGGGTATCCGCGTTGGATTATTTTCATAAGGGGGTCTCAGTATGTAAACCAGAATAAGACGTCTGGTGCTCCTGCCTCCAGGGTCCAGGAATTAAAGGCGAGCACCACTCCACCTAGGCTGAAGACTTCCACTTTAGCTTTGGTTCTTCTACCAGGTATTCAATTCTCAGTTTCCGAAAATCCCAAATTCAGTTTAGTAAAGCTGAGAAAGAGGTTCAATCACTTTGGGTTGAAACCAAGAAGGTGCAAGTTTAAAAGACAGAGCACTTAGGACATTAGAGTAGTTTTCCTGGGGAAACCAAATCTTGAGGGAAAAGAAACAAACCGTAAAGATAGGTTCAAGGCAGGGAACGTGGCTGATCCGCAGCATCCCCGCCCGCAGCATTCTGGGAACGCACGAAGGTTACTTACCAATCAAAAACCGCCCGAGCCGCCGCTCTTCCCAAAAGACCGGAGGAGCCCGCAGCGGCCCTATTTATACTGTAAGACGCGCCGGAAGTCCGGGGCGGCCCATTGCGCCTGCGCAGAGCCGTGCGCGCATGCGGCCCTCGGCATTGCGCTGAGGCTGATGGGATCTACTTCAGGCTGGGCTCCGCCTCTGCGTGGATTAGGGATCTCTCGCGATGCTAGAACCTTCTCCAGATCTTACTGGGGAGGCTAAAGTGGGTTTATGGCCAGGTAGGTAGCTAGGTACGTGGAAGAAACTTTTGATAAATGTACGACCCGGGTCTAAATGAAAAACCTGTGTACAATGGGTGTGGACTTGAACTGAGAACATAAGGGCTGAAGAGGTTGCTAAGCTCATTGCCTAGGATGAGAGGATCTGGTTGTGATAGCTAGCACCATCAAACAACAAAATAAAACAGTAACCGGTTAAAATGCTTCTTTTATGTCATGTGCAATTTACACATAAAGCTCCACTCGTAGAAAGCTGTTGACAAGCTGAAAAAAAAATTACAGAATTTGTGTTGCACATTGGTAAAGTGCTTTTGATGTAGTCTACAGACTACACAAAACCCTCAAATGCTGGGGATGTGATAGAATTTTAAGTAGTAAGATTAATAAAGGATCTAAATTGACCGCCCATCAGAGCAAGGTAGAATAGAGTAGAAATAGTTACTGTGTTCCTCTTATATCAAATTTTGTGCCTAGTGCGTTCCTACATTATTTACTATCACAGTTCTAAGGCACTGCTATTACCCATATTTAAGATGTGAAACTAGGTCAGGCACGGTGGCACCGGCCTTTTAATCCCAGCACTTCTCAGACTGAGGCAGGCATATCTCTGTGAGATCAGGGTCAGCCTGACCTACATAAAGAGTCCCAGGCCAGGTGGGACTACAGGGAAACCCTGCCTTAGAAAAAAAAAAAAAAAAAGATGTGAAACTAGCCTGATAGTCCTCACTGTATGGTCAACAGGGCTGAAGATCTTTGAGACTTCTTTGGGGGTTGAGGGGATGGTCCATGAAGTCAAAAGTAGTTCATAGGACTTATAATCTGCACTCATGGTAAAAAAATCAACAATAGGCAAAACTGTAGGTGCCTTAATGTAATTCAAGGCCTATGGTCCTTCATCAAACTACTGTGAGTCACAAAATCAGTCTTAAAAAGTCAAGGATGGTTCTAGCATGGTGGTGACTCACCTAAAATCCTATCACTCTGGAGGCAGAGGCAGGCAGATCTCTGTGAATTCCAGGCTAGCCTGCTCTACATAGGGAGATCCAGGCTAGCCAGGTCTACATAGTTAAACCCTGTCTAAAAGAAAAAAAAAAGGTAATTAGGGATTTGGATCAATGGGAGAGCATGTTTAGCAGGGAGATAGATGGGGGAGGGGAGGATTTTAAGCATGTCCTTGATAGTAAAAGTATTGGCAGAGCCTATCTTGAAAATACAGTATCAACTTAATTCTCAACCTTTGAGTATCTGTGTGCTTCATACTGAGCAACCAACTGAGATGTACCTATAAAACACTTCCTGTCTACAAAAATACAGGAATTGATTCTAGAAAAAGCTTTACAGGATCGAGTTGTGAGTTAAAATGGCACATTTTGTCATGGAATAATGTTCACTTGAAAGAATGCTGGATATCTTTTTCAATTATATATCTGCAGGCAACTGGATCTTCTTCCAATACTCCAACCAAAACAACGTTAGTAACAGGCTGAATATAGACGACATAGGATAACTGAACTGACTTTTAAACATTTATTTTGCTGTTGTGTATGCATGATGCTGGGAGGTGGCATGCACATGATGCTGGGAGGTGGCATGCACATGCCACAGCATGGGAGCGGAGGCCAGAGCACAACCCTGAGGAGTTGATTCTCTCCTTCCATCTTTAGGATTTTTAAAATTATTATCACCTAGTACCTGTGGAGGTCAGAGGTGTCGATCTACTGGAGCTGAAGTTACAGGCAGTTGTGAGCTGCCTGGTGTGGATGTTGGGAATTGAACTTGGGTCCTCTACAAGAACAGTATGTGCTCTTAACCACTGAGACATCTCTCCAGCCTTCTGATTGTTTTTCGTGGGTTTCAGGATTGACCTCAGGTTGCCAGGCCCTCACAGCAAGGGCCTTTATCCATCACACCAGCCCTTTTTCTTGTTTTGAGACAAGGTCTGGTACTAGGCATGGCTGGCCAGGAACTCCCTATGTAGACTTCCTCTGCCTCCAATTCTGGGATTGTAGGCAAGAGCCACGGCACTTCCTTTTTTGGCAGTCTCACCCTTGGGGGCTGGAAATAGTAGGATCAGGAGTTCATGGTCAGCCTTGGTTTCATAATTTGTAAGTCTGGGCTGCATCAGACCCTATCTTAAAAAACAACGAAAAAGAGATGGAAAAGAAAGCAAAGGGAAGATATTGTGAGGACATCGAGAAAGGATAGAAAGGAGGAATAAACAAGTGTGTGGTGGTGCACGCCTTTAATCCCAGCACTCAGGTCATTTTTAAGTTGCTTTAATCTAGAATAGAGTAAAATAGACAAAAAATATAAGTCAGGGACATGGCTTAGTAGTACAATATTTGTCTAACATACACAAGGCCCTGGGTTCAATCCCCAGCACTGAAAAATTAAATAATAAACAAATCCAGATGTTTTTGTACTTCTAAAATATTTTAATAATTAGGATAGGTGGGAAGACTGATATACAATGCAATTATTTATTTTACAAGGAGATCTGTACACGAGGAGGCATACTGAAGTACAATACTAGGCTTTTTATTCCTTCTTTACATTATGATTGTGAGCTTCAAACTCAGGAAAAAAAAAATCCACTTTTATATACATAAAAACAAAACGAGTGACTAGCCGCCAACCCATCACAGCACATTTCTTATGAATAGGAATGAGATGAGAGATGAACCCGAGCCCTCGATGGCACACAAGCAGACAGAAAGCTCAGGCTTGGCACACTACAGGAAAAGGCAGTGAAAGAAGAACTTGAAAACGTTACCTCACTGCTGGGCACGGTGGGGTACATCTGTATCCCAGCATTCAGGAGGTGGAGGCAGGAGGATTACAAATTCAAGGTCATCCTTGTCTCCATTGTTGAGTTCAAGGCCAGCCTAGGCCATACTAAACCCTGTCTGAACAAAACAAACCAATTAAAAAGAAAAAAAAAAAAAAAAAAAGCTCACCTCGGTTAGAAACAAAGCAGCAAGACAGATGGCTAGAAGTCAGGCTGAGGGTGCGGCTCCGTGGCGGAGCGCTGGCCTAGAGTACGCGAGGCCCTGGGTTCATCCTCAGCACACAGAAAACAAAACAACACAGAGGGTGAAGGTAAGAGGTTGGGTTAGCAGTTACCGTGCAGCTGGCTACTGGAAACCTGCACTTCTAACAGACTTGGGGGACCCTCCCTTGCAGTCTTCCTCCCTGAACCCGGGTGTTAACAGGCTTGAAGGAGATGTGGGTGCAGCACTTTCCATAGCTATAAGAATATCTGGTAGTAACAGAAAAAAGCAACTACCACAAGAAGAACACCTTTCCCTGTGGAGAAAACACTGCCTTTTAAGGTCACTTCTTTTTACTTTAGTTCTATATTCTCAGACTTAGGTAAGTTTGATGTTGGCATGAAAGCAGAAGAATCTACAGAAAGAACAGAGACAGGAGACAGAATAAATCAGAAATCTTTAAAACTGACACAATTTACTAAACATCAAAGTGAAGAAAATCTGGGTATGATTGTTCACAACTGCAGTCACAGCACTCGGGAGGCTGAGGAAGATCACAGTCAAAGCCTAGCCTGAGCTACATAGTGAGCTGCAGACCAGCCTGGGCTATAGGGCTAAACCCTGTCTCTCAAACAAACACAAAACATATCTGTTAAATAGAAGCTGTCTTCTACTCACAATGCAGACAGGGTTAAGAAGAAAATAATGAGGCTGTATGGGCTTCAATAGAAAAATCACTAGAGGTTTATAACCAAATCTGCTTTAGGAAATAATGCTAACATAGGTAACCACTGGGGAGGAATCTGAGTCAAAAGCTCAGACACCAGCCACACTGCTACAGCACAGAATAGGAAAGGCACGTGAGGTGGGAGCTGCCAGAGCTGCTGAGCAGCACTGGGTTGGAGAGGGATGTGTCGGGAAGGGCCGGGAGCACTGAGCCCCGACTGGGCCCCTCCCTCTAGCTTCTCCAAAGACCAGTACCTCACCAGACCAGACCAATCCAGTACCTCACAACCCATAGGACCTTGCTGTGATTCTGGCTGGAAGTGTGGGGGCCCAAAGCACACAAGTGCTCCCACACAGCATCTACAACTCTGCTTTATAAGAATACGTCTGTTGGTTGAAGTGATTTACAGTTTGATATAAAAAATAGCCTATAAAATTTAATCCATGAGTCAGTTCTCTGCCAAATTGGCATTAAGATTAAGGCCTTTTTCTAGGTTTGTATATAGAAATAGCATGGCTTTCTCATTTGACCAACTTGGATTCTGGTTGCAGCTCAGACTGCTTGATGAATGAGTTCCCGTTATGAGATCATCTTCAAATAAGGATCAGAATGAAAGCCACACATGGCGGCTCATCCTGCAACGAAAGCAGCACTGTGGAGGCTGAAGTGGAGTTTGAGGTCAGCTGGTCTACACAGTGAGCCAGCCTGAGCTACAGTGTGAGATCCTGTCTTGAAAAAAGAAAAAGAAAAAAACAATGGGGCTGACAAGTACCCAACAGGAATCCCAAGCTTCCTCTCAGGCGTGCATGCCCGTGCTTGTGAACCGTACTGCTGTGATAACAAGGTACAGTGCAGTGCTCTAACTGACATACCACTCTGCAAGTGGGTCCCCTTGGCTAGAAGGTTTGCGGCCTCCAGTAGGTTTTCCCCATCAATTGGATTTGATGGATGGAATCTATGTCTACTTGAGTGGGTCTCAGGAGAAGCAGGTAAGGCAAATGGTGCCCACTGTGTCTCAGCACAGGCAGTCACTTGAGGCAAGGTGTGCTACAGCTAGCAAAACCTGGAACTTCAAGCGGCTCAGAGCTTCTGTGGCTGGTGAGAGAAAATCCCTCAAGTTTGCTGCAATGTTAAAAAGTTCAAGGGTGTCGACAAAGCATTTAGCTGTTCTCTAAGGGCAGCATGAGAGAATCAGTTCCAGTGAAAGGTACATTCATGGAAGTGCTGTTCGCCTCAGACCCAGATTCAAGAGCAAGCCTGACTCTGCTGGGACGTGCTCGAGTTCGCTCCATGTGTCACCCTGGAGACAAGCAGCAAAACAGCTCTTTGTTTTTAGTTCTTTTCTCAAACTTCAGCATCATGGACGATGGTAGCTGGAACAGACGTTTAAAAAGAGACAAGTTACCAGACAGTGGAGATTGTTTTTCTATTCTTTAAATTTGTTTGAAAGAAAAACTTTTTTTTTATTGATTATAAAAATATATAAACTTGCTGGGTGTGGTGGCACACACCTTTAATCCCAGCACTTGGGAGGCAGATGCAGGTGGATCTCTGTGAGTTCATGGTCAGTCTGGTCTATATAGTGAGTTTCAGGCCAGCCAAGGCTACACAGTGAGGCCTAGTCCAAAAAAATTTTTGTTGTTGTTAAATATAAGCTGTCTACACAGCTTATTGTTGTCACAGATTTCACAAACCACAAAAACATCCAAATTAAAAATGTATGTGGTCAGATGTGGTGACTTACATTTGTGATCTCAGCACTTGGAAGGCTAAAACAGAGTATCAAGAACTTGACACTAAGGCATGGTGGCACATGCTGTAATCCCTGTACTCTGAGAAGTAGATCACTGTCAATTTGAGGCTAGCCAAGACTACATAGCAAGACTCAGTCTCAAAAATCTAAAAAACAAATAACAAAACCCCACAACTAATGAAAATCTCAAAAATTCAATCAAAACAAAACTAAAACACAGAAAGAAAGAAAGTAGGTGGGGACATGGAAGGTCCTCTGATCCCAGCACAGGAACAGTGGAGGACAGTCGTGAGCTCCACACCAGCCGAGGGTATATGGTAAATTCTAGGTGTGGCAAAACTCTGAATGGGCGATCCTACCACCTCTTAGCTCCCAGTCTTTGTTGTTACTGCTGCTGTTATTCTGAAACACATAAGGTCTAATTTAGCGCAGGATAGCCTAGAATTTGCTATGTAGGCTAGGATGACTTTTAACTCTTGTTCCTCCTGCCCCTACTTCATGAGTACTGTGATAACAGGTGTGCACCACTATACCCAGTTTATGGGGTGCAGGGTAAGCATTCTACCAACTGAATTCTCTGTTTTCATAAATCATACATTTTTTTAATGGTGTGTGTTTGTGTCTGTGAAGTGTAAGTGTAGGCTCACACACTCCATTATGTCCATGTGGAGGAGGTTCAAGGACAACCTTAGGTCTTGGTTCTCCCTTTCTCCCTATCCGAGGCAGTCTCTTGTTGCTCATTGCTGTGTTCATTAGACTGTGGCCCACATTCTTCCAGGGATTGGCCGGCCTGCCTGCCGTAGGCACACTGGAATTACAAACACACACTGCTGCCACCTGGCTTTACACGGGCTCTAGGGATCCAAACTCCTCCTCAGACTTTCACAGCAAGTACTTATTCACAGAGCCGTCTCCTCAAGTCCTCATGTTTGTTTTACTTTTGTTACATTATTCATTTTGTTTTATGTGTGCATGTGAGTGTCTGTATGAATGTATGAACACCATGAGTCTAGTACCTATGAAGACCAGAAGAAAGCCTCTGATCTCCTAGAACTGAAGTTACAGGTGGTTGTGAGCCGCAAGTGGGTGTTGGGAATGGAGCTGAAATCCTTGCAAGACCAGCAAATGCTCTTAACTATTCTTTAGTCCTTTGTTTATTTCTTGTTGCTGTTTGATAGTTTCATGTAGTCTGGGTGTCCTTGAACTCATATACAGCCAGGCTAGCCTTGAACTCCTGATCCTCTTGCCTCCACCCCCCAATACTGGGATTACAGTTGTCTACCACCAGGCCTAGCTTTCTGAGTGTCCTTTTAATGAAGTCAGGAGTTCTTCATAGCTGAACAACTTTTGTATGTTTGTTGGTGGAAATTTTACTTAGCTCCTAGTGTTTGGATATTTTGGGTCTTACCGTGTAAAATGTTTGCTGTCTTCATGAACCTCCATCTCTGAGCTTTTAAATTCATTTAGTTCTTTTCTGATGGCAGCCTGTAGGACAGAAATAAGATTTCAGCATTTTTTGTCTGCTGTACAACAGCTGTGTGACTTTCTATGTATCTGTAATGTGCTTAATACTGTGAGGCCTCAAAAGCCTTGGTAGCAGCCCAGAAGGAAGAAAGAAGCCAGGTCAAGAGAGTCAACCAAGTGCTAAGCCAGGGACACATCACTTGTTCATACAAAACTGAAACTCTTGAGTTAAAGCATTAAAAAAAAGATTACAACTTTTGTAGTTTTCAAAGCATATTAAAATAGATGTATAGATATGAAATTTGTGTAATTACTAAAATAAAGTACCCTAACTTTTCCTGAGTCAATATTGCTGCTGTTGAAAATCTGTTTTATGTCCCTCTAAAATTTTTATTCTATGATAGAACAGATGTTTTCTTTCAGTGTTGATGGTGGGGTCATTAGTATAAAATTTAGTGTTTATATCTTGGCATTTGTATCTTGCTTTGAAATTTGACATTTCATCAAAACTAGAAGCTTGGTTGATGGCTTCCTCTTCTAATCAGTAACTTATATTCTTCAAATAAAGAAAAGCAAGAGCATGCCCCATTTCCTGAGACACTCGTGTCCGCACTTGGGTGTATCCTGTCTTTTCACTAAGGGCCTCTCTTTCTGTTATCATGTTTAAATGTGTTAAAATCTCTCCTAGTGAATTCTAACTGTCCTTCCAAATAAAATAAAATAATAATAAAAGAGAAGAGAGCCAGTATGAAAAAGAACAAGTAAGCATTTCCTAGTCACCTTGTCAGCAGGTGTCAGTTTGGTCCAAGGCTTATCTGCTCGCCGGTCATAATCCTGTGCATCTGTTACCTCTACATATTCATTAAACCTCAGGATCTTCCTGGCAAGTAGTTCAGCCACAGTTGGCCTTTGGCTGAGCTGAAAGAAAGAGAGCCTCTTAATTCCTTATGCCAGAAATTAGCCAATAATGCATTTAAGTTGCCTTTAACTTTCACTCAACATTAGAGTTCCCTGATTTACAGGTAACATATAACATAGAGTTACTTTTTTCTTTCTTTTTTTAAAAAAAGTATTTTATGGGGCTAGAGAGATGGCTCAACAGTTAATAAAAATAATAAAAATAAAGTTAATTAAAAAAAATTCCACGTGTATGCGTGTATTGCCTACATGTAGGGAGGTGTACTCATGTTGTAATACCTAAGGTCAAAAAAAGGTGTCTGATCCCCTGGAACTGAACTCAGGGACGGTAGTTAGCCACCATGCAGGTGCTGGGAACAGAACTTGGGTCCTCTGCAAGAGCAGCCAGTGCTCTTAACAGCTGTGTCATTCTCCAGCCCCAGGAACTTTTTTCTTTTGAGATAAAGTCTTATACTGGAGCTCAGGCTCGCCTGGAACTTGTAGTAATCCTCCTGCAGATTCAGCCTCCTGAGTGCTAGGACTTCGGGTATGACCTACCACACAATACCTGGGAAGCTTTAATGATTACCAAACCCTGGGTCTCATCTTCCCCAAGAATTCTGGGTTTCAAGAGTTTCCTTTTGGGCAGGGAGACAGCTTAGTGGGGAAAGGTATTTGCTGCCAAGATTCATGAATGAAGTTCAGTTCATGGGAACCATGTGACAGGAGAGAAATAATAGCCACAAGTTGTTCTCTGGCCTCCATGTGCATGCTGTATGGCAGTCCCCCACATTACTTACTTCAGCTCACAGCTAATGTTGAGAGCTACTGTCATAGTACAGTGCTTCTCAAACTTTAATATGTGTACCGAACACTTGAGGAGCTAGTTAACGTGCAGATGCTGGCCTGAGGGTACAGCTCACTGGCGGAACACATGTTTAACAACCTTGAAGGCCTTGGTGCAATCCCAGCACTTGTTCTATTACCCCTTCTCTGACTAAGTGGGTCTAGGATAAAGTCTGAACTAAGCAGCTCTGAGAAGCTCCCAGGTGAGAGCAGTGCTGCCCAGATAGCAGATTCTGCAGGAAATTATAGTTTAAGGTTTCATAATTAGGCAATCTATTCAATGTGAAGGCAGTAAGCCCAGGAATGGCGTCTAATCAATAAAAACAATTCGAGAAAGAATACCCAAATCTCTCACTCTCCTAAGAATAATTCCCTTTTAATTGACTGATTGATTGGCTGTCTTTTTGAGACAGGGTCTCCCTGAAGCCCCAGCTGGTCTGGAACTTGCTATGTAAACCAGGCTGGCCTCAAGTTCACAGAAATCTGCCTGCCCTTCCTCCCAAGTGCTGGGATTAAAAGCGTGCAACCACCACACCAGTCTTAGAATTCCTTTTCAAAAAATATTTTATTATTTTTTATTTTATGTGTATGAATGTATTGCCTGCATGTGCACCTGTGTCATGCAATGTCTGAGGAGGTCAGAAGAGGGTGTCAGATCCCCTGGAACTGGAGTTATGAATGGTTGTTAGCTGCCAAGTGGGTGCTGGGAACTGAACCCAGGTCCTCTGCAAGAACAGCCAGTGCTCTTAACCTCTGAGCCATCTCTCCAGCTCCACACATTCATAGAGATCTATGGCACTACAACTCAGATACATTCGTTCCTATCAAACAGGCCATCCAAACAGAAAGCATGCAGTACCTTCCTAGTGAGCCGGCGTTTAATCTCCCGTTTCTCTGCCTGGCGATCGGCTTCATTTTTAGCTTAAATTGACAGAAACAAAGGATTTTACTTCAAAATGGCAATCTGCACTGCAAACATTACAATAATTACACCAAAACTATTTCTTAGAGTTCAAAATTGGGATAAAACACTCCATTTTGGAATAGCTTATCAAAAACTCGGTGTGGTGGTGCACGTCTTTAATCCCAGCACTCAGGAGGCAGAGGCACAGGTGGATTTCTGTGAGTTCGAGGTCAGCCTGGTTTACAAAGTTCTAAGTCATCCGAGGCTACAGGGAGACCCTTTCTCAGAAAGACTTAAAAAAAAAGTTTCTAGAGTAACTAAGGAACAGCCATATATCCACACCAAGTTTTGAGGGCTCTGTCAACAATGGTTCGCATACTTTAAACTTGACTAAGTTGTGACTATCTGAGTAGCACTGAGAAAACAGTGATGGATGGGTTAGTGTGTCCACACACAGCTCCAGGAGAGCCTAAGATGCTACATCACAAAAATGTTTTCAACTACACTTTGTGTGTATGAGTGTTCTGTCTCATATGTATGTCACATGTACACACTGCTGTGGAGGTCTGAAGAGGGGGCTGAATCCCCTGGAACTGGAGTTATGGATGGTCATTAGCCACCATATGGGCACAGGGAACTGAACCCATGTCCTCTGTAGGAGCAGTCAGTTCCCTTAACTGCTGAGCCATCTCTCCAGCCCTGAGCCAAGACTTCTTGGGTGGGGAAGACCCCACTCCATTTCTCTGCTGATCTATGCACCACCAGATCCACCGTTATCCATGCCCGCAGGGCTGGAATAAACAGGAGTTGCCTAGGAGAGCTCACTTCCCAAGAGGGCAAAAGCAGACACGGCCAGCAGGGTGGGATTACAGGACACAGCTGATCCCTCTCCTAGGGGCTCAGGGGCCTTGCTGAGGTAGGTATTTCCAAGGGATAAGGACACAGAGGACCCTCAGGGGAAGGGTGTAGTCTCCAGAGTCCCAAGGGTGTCTTGAGCACCAAGACAGAGGGCCAAGGGCAAGACCATGCTCTGAGTAGGGATTGACAAGTCCTGGGGTGAGATGGTCATAGGAGACCCAGAGTGAAAAGGCCTGACAGACTGTCTCTGGCCATTTTAATCAGAAGTGATTTTAATTGGCCAGTAGGCAAGCAGATGAGGCTGCAGGGCCTTGGTCTAGAACAAAAATAGTGATGGGGTAGGATGTGGGATTGTGGTCTGTTCTCAGGAGTCTCAGACCCCAAAAGAGGAATGGGTTGGGGCTGCCCAGCACAGGTTTAAACCCAATCAGGAGTTTTTTAAGTTCACATTTTACTGAAAACTCTGATTAAAACAAATCAATCCTAGATTAGAACACTGTTTCAGGAAAGTAATGTTGCACAAAGACAGCAAGTTAAATATACTCTATTTGGTGGCTGCAGAAGGATGAGAACAGAAGGGAAACCATGAAGTTAGGGGCTTGCTTTGGGCCTAGCCCTCAGATTCCACTAGAACAGGAATGTCTGCCCCATCAGCACAGGTACCTTAGTTCCCCAAACACAGAAAACGGGGGCCCACATCTCCCATTCTTTGTCATGTACTCTTAAATGCACAGAGCAGACCCAGGATACTGTGAGAATATTAAAATGAAATTTTCTGATTTATCACAGTTCACTAAAAAATATCACACTGACATTTTCCTAGGAATCTTGGGCTTCCTGGTAAGAATACTCTCTCCTTGGTCCTTTTAGCAAATACTTCTTTTTCCAATGCACATTAAAATCACAAAGACACAAAGAAAACCTGGACTTTATTTCTATAGCTGGACTTACGCTGTAGTATGTTTCGTTGTTCTAGTTCTTCTGGTGTTGGTCTTTGACTCAGTCGACTAAAAAGAGATACATAGAATATTTACTATTATTATTGTTGTTATAATTAAGCCTTTCAATATTCTTTATAACAAGGATTTTTATCTTTGCCAAGATTTATATTGACCCCTAAAAAAGTAAGAAATCAATAAAATTTCTAACAAATATACTTCATTTGCTTATTTATTATGAAACAATTTTCCCATTGAAAGTGCTAATAGACAAATCATATTATGTATGCTGAGTGTGGTGATCATGTCTGTTATTCCAGCATTTGGGAGGGTAGAGGTAGATGGATTAGGAATTCAAGGTCATCCTTGGCCACATAGGGAGTTTGAAGCTACAGGAGGCCCTACTCAAAACAGAAAGGTTTTATGTGTGCCAGGCATACTGTGGTGCATGCCTTTATTCCCAGCACTGAGAATGTGGAGATGGTAGATCTCTATGAGTTCAAGGCCAGCCTGGTCTTCACAGTGAGTTTCAGGATAAGCCAAAGGTATACAGGAAGACCTGTCTCAAAAAAAGAAAGAAAAGAAAAGAAAAAAAAAGTGTGTGTGTAAATGAATTAATGGTTTAAGAGTTGCTACGCAACTATGAGGACCAGAGTTCAGGTCTCAACATCCATGGTAATAAACTGTAGTGTGTGTATTTGGGGTGGGGGGAGGACGATGGGGGGACAGAACTACTATGACTTGCCAGAAGTGGGTGTGAGGTTCAGGGAGAGACTCTGCCTCAAAGAAAAAGTGGTAACATGGTACACACTTTTAATTCCAACACTCAAGAGGCAGAGGCGGGTGGATTTCTGTAAGATGGGGGCCAGCCTGGGATGGTCTGCATAGTGAGTTCCAGGCTACATAGTGAGACCCTGACTCAAAAAAAAAGAAGAAAATGTTAATTGTTTATAATCCTGTACACTATAAAGCAGAGTTGGTAAACTTCTATAAAGGGCTGGAAATAGTTTATAAATAGTTTAGTTGGATGTGGGGCACACACCTGTAATCTAGAATCTTAGAACAAGGGAGGTAAAGGCAAAAGTTCAAGATCATCTGCAGGTACATAATGAGTTCAAGGAAAGCCTGAGACTAACATGAAATTCTTTCTCAAAAAAATGAAATAAAAAATTTTAATGATTTCTAAAGCTATACTCAGTTTCTTTTCTGATTTTGTGATGTGTTTGTTAGTTTGTTGACCTGGGTATTTGGTCCCCGGGAGCCCAGGATGATATTATAGGTATGTGCCACCATGCCTGGCTACAGTCTTTTCTTTATGTGCTATAAGGGATGGACACAGGGCCTAGCACATGCTAAGCAAATGTTCTCCTGAACTATATACTAAGCCCCTATTTTTCTTTTTAAACAACCTTTAAAAACATAAAACTGAGCTGGGTGTGGTGACACGTTTGTAATCCAAGCTATTTGAAAGGCTGAGGCAAGAGGATCCCAAGTTTAAGGCCTGTTATATTTGGATAGCAACTTTGAGGCTACCCTGATCAATTTAACGAGAACCTCTCTCAAAAATAATAAAAATAATGATAATTATACATACATGTAAAACACTACATATAAAAATAAATACATGTTCTAAAAAAAAAAATTAAAGAGCTGAGGATATAGCTCAGTGGTAAATGGTTTTCCTAGCATGCATAAGGCCCTGGATTGTTTTTTTTTTTCCTTAAAACCACAAAAAATGAAAATGATAATTAAAAATTAAAATTTCTTTCCTTTCAGAGTGTATAAGAGTATGCCTCAAAGTGCATTTGGCTCTTGGAAGACTATAAATCATCATATTTTCCAGGCACAGTGGTATATACCTTTAACCCCAGCAAAGGAAGCCAGAAGTGGATCTCTGTGAGATTCAAGTCAGCATGGTCTACATAGTGAGTTCCAGGCTAGCTAAAGATACAGGGAGACTGTCTCAAAAAACCCAAAATATCATTATTACTTTTATATATTTTTCTCCAGTGCTTTTCTTTTTGTTGTTTGTTTGGTTGACAGTTTGGTCTGGTTTGGTTTATGCTGCTGGGGAGAGAACCTAGGGCTTCATAAAGGTTAGACAAATGGCCTACCAGAAAGCTACATACATTTTCGGATTTTTGTAGTGTTTTTATGTATGTTTTACATGGCACATGTATTGTTTTTGTTGTAACAAATTTCCTTGTTACCATACAGTCTTTCTAGTTATTCCTAATGATCATTATGTGTCAATCCACTGAACTGATATTTTACAATGAATTGAGTCATAACCCTATTAAACAATGGGTGCCCCTGACTTTTTGCTATTCTAATTAATTCTAAGTCAGTGGTTCTCACACTTTAGCATTCATTTGGCAGGCTTAAGTTATCTGGCAAGCTTGTTAAAAAAAAAAAAAAAAAAAATTGTTGAGCTCCATCCAGAGTTTTTGCAGAAAGTGGGCCTAATTTGTATTTCTTGATTACACTGCTGATCCTGAGACCACTCTGGAGACCAGCATGCCATTTGTTTCCACCTTGCCCAGCTTGAGAACTGTTGTTCTGGGTACAAGACTCCTGCTTGTTGTTGCTATTATTTGAGACAGTCTCAAATAAGCTGGCCTGGAACTCACTATGGAGAGCAAACTGGCCTTGGACCTGTGACAATCTTTCCTGCTTCAGCCTCATACACTCTGTGATTTATAGGTGTCAACTACCAGGCCCTACAAGCCTTTCCCTCCCACTACCTCTGTTTTTGTCAGAAAATATAGAGTAATGGTCCTCAGTAGTGACTCTTCCTTCCTCTTCACTGTGTAGACCATCCTAGGGTGGCCCCCATCTCACAGTGATCTATCTCTGCCTTCTGGGTGTTGGGATTAGAAGTATACACCACTTTTTCTTTTTTTAATTAAAAAAATTTTTGTTAATTATTATTTGGGGCTAGAAAGATCCACTCTTTCTTTTTTAAATTAAAAAAAAATTTTGTTAATTATTATTGGGGGGCTAGAGAGGTGCCTCCTCAGTAGTTAAGAGCATTGGCTGCTCTGGCAGAGAGTCCAGATTTGGTTCCCAACTCCAACATGATGACTATAAAAACTGTCTGTAGAAGTCTGAAGGAACAGATGCCCTCTTCTGACCTCTGTGAGTGCTTCACAATAGGGGTGTACTTAGATACAAGCATGCAATACACACATATAAATAAAAATAATAAATAAAATATTTTTAAAAAAATTACTATTATTGGAGCTGGAGAGATAGTTCAGTGGTTAAGAACAATGGCTGTTCTTCCTAAGGAGTAGATTTGATTCCCAGCACCCACATGGTGGCTAACAACTATCTGTAACTCCAATTCCAGGAGATTTGATGCTCTCTTCTGGTCTCCATGGGTTTTGCATGACATGGGTACACTTACATACATGCAGGCAATACACTCATACACATAAAATAACAATAAATACCCTCCCCCCCAATTTTTAAAATTACTATTATTTTTGGGTCTTTTTGAGACAGGCTCTCCCTGTGGCTGAAGATGGCCTGGAATTTGCTATATTTAGACGAGACTAGTCTTGATCTTACAGAGACATGACTGCCTCTGCCTCCCCACTCCCCACTCCCCACCCCCAATATATGTATATGATGGGTGTCATGAATTAGGCTTGCATTTCATGGTTCAACAATTGGATAAAAATGTTACACAGGAATTTTACTGTCCTGGCAAACAGTCTAACTTTTTTAGCAACTTTTACAAAATCACAAGTCATAGCTAATGGTTCAAAGCCCTCACTGTTATCTATCTAGTTCCTTAACTTCTGTATTATTACAGGAAGCTCAACTGTGTCTAAGATGAATTTTCAGAAATTATACTTTAAGAAAAGAACATGGGCTGGAGAGATTAATAATGGATAAGAGCACAGGCTGGACTTGCAGGAGACCCCGATTTAGATCTTAGCACTCACATGACAGCTAACAACTGTCCAAAGCTCTAGTTCCAGGGGATCTGATGCTCTCTTATGGCTTCCTTGGGCACAGAACACACATGGTGCACTTACACACGTGCAGGCAAAACATAAAATAAAAACAAATAAATAAAATGTCTTTTAAAGGACACATGAATGCCTCACTATTAGGTAGGTATCTAACACACATACAGCCACACTCAAACAATCCAGCGATCTGTGCAAAGCCTACCGGATCAGCGTGTTCCCAATCTGGTGCCGTATTTCATTCCACTCCTCCTTGCTTTTACGAGGCCAAGAATTCAAGTTCAACTCTGGTTCACTGGGTCTGTGGTTCAACTTCATTGCCAGTGTGTCTTTCCTCTTAACTTTGTTGGCCAGAGCACCTTTACAGGGAAAAAATGTTGACGCATGAAGCCAAAGGCTCTGCCTTATGTGGAATGGACAGCAGTCTGTATGAATATAACTTCCACCTGCCCACTTGGCTTTCAGACAATCCAGCCAAACACAGAAGGGGACATAGCAGAAGACATTTAAAAATCTTTTAGGCAAGATGGACTGAGATAAGTAAAAGGTAACTTCTCTCTTTTATCAGCTGGCTACATCTTCCCCCTTTAGAGTGAATTTTTAGAGACAGAATCTAGTCTGTTCTCGGACAGTCCTCTGAATTAAAACATAAAAGCTATTATATTAATATATCTCACGATTTCTTTATTGCTTTGAGACAGAATCTTGCTATGCTGCCCAGGCTGGTCTCAAATTTCTGAGTTCAATTAATTATCCCACCATAGCATCTCAGGAACTAAGACTAACGACTAATTTGTTTCCTTCATCCTTCCTTCCCTTCGTTGTTTTGAGACAGGGTTTCATGTGGTTAACCTTCTTAAAGCTGCCTTTCAACCTAAGTTTTTTTTTTTTACTTTATTTAAACAAATTACTGATTTTTATTTTATGTGTATAACTGTTTTGCCTGCATGTGTGCATGTGTACCACATGTGTGCCTGGTGCCCACAGAGAAGCTATGAGAGCATGAGATTTCCTGGATATAGAGTTACAGATAGTTGTGAGCTGCCATGTGGGTGTTAGGAACCAAATTCTAGTCCCCTGAAAGAACAGCATGTGTTTTTAACCATTGAGCCATCTCTCCAGGCCGACTTATTTATGTACTTGGGTGTGAGTCACCATACTTAGCAGAACACACTTTCATTATACTGAAGAAAAGTCATCACTTTTCTTTTTTTTCCAGAGCTGAGGACTGAACTCAGGGTCTTGAGCTTGGCAGGCTGCTCTACCACTAAGCTAAATCTTCAACCCTGGCCACTTATGTATTCAATTTAACCTATGTGCAGTTTTTCTGCATATTCTTTAGTATCTATCTTCAAAGTGAATAGGCTTTTTTTTTCATTTTTTTTTTGGTACTGAGGATTAGATCCAGGGCCTTGTGCATGCTTATTTCATGCTCTACAATTCTATCTCTGGTCCCTGGGTGAATAGTTCTAAAACAGAAACCCCAGTGTCTGATGATGCAGCAGTCTGTGCATCTCCCTCTCCTGGCTTGTTCAGTAGAGGGTGATAACACGGAGGAGTCCCTCACACTGGCTTCCAACAGCCAGACGAGTCTGGAATGGTGCCTGTTTCCGTTCAGTTTATACTTGCTAAGACTAAGCTTTATCTGTAGAAGGATTTTCCTGCTGGGGATCTAGCTCATTGGTGGAGGGCTTACCTGTCAAGCGTGGGGCCCTTCAGTCCCTAGTACCACACAAAAGAGAATTTTCTCTTTTGTTTCCCCCTTGGCTTCTTACTCTGATGGCTTTCGTCGTCGTCGTCTTCATCCTCTTCATCCCGGTATTGAACGGGACCCTCTGAATCTGAGTCACTCTCCTTCTCTTCCTCTTGCAGACATTGTGGTAGTTTAGGAGTGACGGAGGAAGAGGTCACATCTTCAACAAATGCCAACGGGCAGATATGCTCTTCGTCTTCATCGTCTGGACTAACAAATTAGCATAATTATATTTTCTTCTCAGAAACAGTAAGGAATTTTTAAGAGAAAGGACTGAAACACACATAAAGAGTCCATTAATGGAACGACTCATAAATTTCTCTCTTAACTTTAATACTCCTCCTAAAAGAAATTTCAGTATCCATGACTCTAAAAGGTACTGGGTTCAAATCCAAGCTTCTTAACAGACATTGACACTTTCCAGCATTTGCCTAATTTCATGTATAAAAGCCTGTAGAGTAGATACTACCCATTTGCAGAGTAGATGACTAAAAACTGAAAGGCTCAGTGCCTTATAGTACTACTCACCAGGAATGGCAGAGCTGTGGTAACACAGGGCTCTCTTACAAGACAAAGGCTCTTAAGCACCATGTAATACATGTGTATCATGTAGAACTAGTGGTTTTACTGTTCTTATCTACAAGTAGGTAATTTTGGTGTGGACACAGAAACTGATAAAAATCCACACACAAAAAAAAGTTACAGAAATCAGAAGGGTAAAGGAGTTCAAATTTGAGAACTTATTCTTTTGGCATTATATTCTTTGTAATTTACATTTCTTCACACTTTAGGAAGGTTTTCCCTGGAGTAAATGGACAGTAATGAGAAGCAAGCGGTCAGGATACTCACACTTTCAACATTTCAATAGTGATAGGAAGTGACCGAGTCCGACCCAGAGTGCCGCTGTCCTCAGAAAAGTGGTCAGTATTCTCAAAGAGCAGCGAATGAGCTCGGTGAGAACCTTCCAGGGGAGGAGTCATGGGAAGGGGACTGGTCAGGGCCTGCTGAATCCGGATATGCAGTGGGAGTGGGGGCAGCCTGCACGGTATGTGGGGCTCCCCAGACCTCTGATCTAGTGTCATTTTGGGGACTTCCTTTTTCTGATTTTCCTGCTGGGGAACCTCCTGGGACTGATCTAAAGAAGGTGAAAATGCAACTTCTGGCACCATGTGAAAAGTCTTAGCAGGGAATGGAGGGGACTGTGGGGGCTCTGGTGGTACATGAGTAGGCAGTGGGGGGGATGGGGAAGAAAGTGGGATTATCAGCAGTGGTTCGGGGCCCACAGAGCACATGTTTTCTCTTTGATCACTTGGTGTTTTTGTTGTGGCAGCAGCAGTAGGCTCTGAGGTGGGTACCGAGGTTGACGGAATGCCTCTCTTGGGTGGTAAGGGTGGGGATGGCTTTGACAACAGTGTACCACTGTTTATTGCTTGGGACAGTTCAGCTGGAAAAGAGAAAGCAATATTTTAATAACAAGATTCTATAAGGTACTGAAGGGCCAGCCCAGACCTACAATCAGAGCTGAGGCCAGTCTCAATCTTTTAAGCAAATTATATAATTTCATGGCCTTGCCATTTCTTATATATCTCACTCTGAAACAAAATTTGTACTTATTCAGGTAGAAGGTCTAATGAATAAAGGTATAGGAAAATTCTGATGATTAACATTTCATTACTATGACAACTCCATAAACTGATACGGGTATCAAGTTAATAGGAATAGAGCCAGAAAACAACAAAACTGATTAAAATTCTTTGAATAAAAGAAAAAAAATTCTTCTGTATAATAACACTTCATCAAGAACTTAAACATTGATGGGTTGGAGAGATGTCTCAGAAGTTAAGAGGCTGAGAGCTGGGCATGGTGGCACATGCCTTTAGTCCCAGCACTTGTGAGGCAGAGTCAAGCAGATCTCTGTGAGTTCAAGGCCAGCCTGGTCTACATAGTGAGTTCCAGGCCAGTTAGGGTTACAGGGAGACCCTGTCTCAAAAAGACCAAAAAAATGAGGGGCTGGAGAGATGGCTCAGTGGTTAAGAGAGCAATGGCTGCTCTTCCAGAGGATCTTGGTTTGGTTCCCAGCACCTACAAGGTGACTAACAACAGTCTGTAACTCCAGTTCTAGGGAATCTGACACCCTCTCCTAGCTCCTGTAGGCATTGCATGCACAGGTATAGTTACATACATGCGGGTTAAACATTCATAGACACAAAATAAAAACAAATTAAAATAATAAAAACATTTAAAAAAGAATTTAAATATTCAGCTAGTATTTTAAAGTATTAAGAGAAAGGCATTCCCGAGTATGGGAGTGGGCTAGTGAGCTGGGAAAGGCATATACTCAACAGCCTTGAGAGTAATTTAAAAAACTTGAGGAGGCAGGGGCTCATAAGGCTCCACTCTTTTAGGCACTGAATGGTTGCTAAAGAAGGAAAAGACACTTTCTTTGGTAGTGCAGCCACTAGTATGGTGCCATGCTGCTAGAAATAACCTCTCATCCACGCTTCTTTAAGTAACTCTATTTTTTAAAAACTCAGCTGGTGTGGTAGTGCACATAATATAATCCCAGCATTTCAGAGGACAGTTTTAAGTCTGAGAGCAACCTTCTCTACAGCATGAGTCCAGGCCAGCCAGGCCTATAGCAACTCTGATGTGCAAGTGTACATGTGGCAAATCCTGGTTTTAAAAAACCAACCAATGTGGGTGGGGAGGGTGGCTCAGTGGATAAGGTCACATGCCTCCAAGCCTGATGACCCAAGTTTGATCCCCAGAACTCACATGGTGAAAGGAGAGAACCGATTCTCCAAAAGCTGTGTTCTGATCTCCATACTCTCATTATGGTGAGTGTATCACACACATCATATACACAATAATAAATAAATGAATTAACTAAAACAAAACACCCACATGCTTTGACTCATGCAATACCTAATAAACAATGATCCCTATATATCTCAGTTCTGTATTATGAAATGATTAATAAAATTCAATAAAAATATCTAGTTTTAAAACTTGAATTATTACAGCAAATGCAAAGCCCTTTGAGGAATTAAAATGCTTTTCTCTTAAAATTGTCTTTGAAATTAAAAAAAATCCCTCTGCGTGCATGTGTATTTCTGGGAGCACAAGCCAGGGTGTGTATGTGGGGGTCAGAGGACTATCTGCAGGAGTTGGTTCTCTCTCACCATGTGAGTCCCAGGGATTGAGCTCAAGTTGTCAAACTTGGAGATAAGCACCTTTATCTGCTGAACCACCTTGCCAGCCCTATCTTCTTTGTCTTGTTCTCCTGTACCACCTGAAGTGATAAGGGAAAACGACATCATCTTCATCTTTTTTTCAGAAGGGAAACTGGAAGCCATACACACTAGGTAACTTGCCCAAAATAATATTACAAATTAGCATGGGCTTAGCTGGCAACCGCCTGGTAATTAGATGATTACTCTGCCCTCTGTACCCTATGTCCTTTATTAATTCCCCTTTGAGCACCAACGCTCATTGTGCACTACACTATGGGTTTCTTTTTCTAAGTCAATTTAATGTGTATGAGTGTTTTGCCTGCATGTATATAAGTGCACCCATGTCATGTAATGCCCATGGAGGCCAGTAGAGGGTGTCAGATCTCACAGAACTGTATGTCAGAGCTGCCAAGTTCCCAGCATCCTCTGTAAGAGTATCCAGTGCTCTTAACCACTTAGCTATCTCTGTAGCCCCATGCTATAGGTTTCTTAATGGCAGGACAACCCTTGCCTCCCATAGCATATTCACAGCTCAGTGCTGGGTACATAGTATGCCCTCAATACATGCTTATTAGAAGAGATGCTCTTAGCCTGTGTCATGAGAGCATATATCCCTACCGATCTTTCCAGAGCCTACAGTGACTGAGGTATTAACCCATGTTAGAAGTGGATTATCACATCACATCAAAGCTAATCTTGTGAATTAATTAAAAGGGAGCTATTTTGATCACCAATCTCTAAATATGTATCTGCATCTTTTCAGTCTATCTGGAGCATACAAGTCCCCCGCCCAAAATTTCATTTGCTCTAAGTCTCATTCCATATATACATTAAAAGTAAAGCGCTAATCTTAGATTTTAATATCTCATCATAAGTAAACTTCACAAAGGATACTGGACATGGAAGTGCATACCTATGACCCCAGCACTTAGTAGGTGGAGGCAAGAGGATTAAGGGTTCAATGTCATCCTTGACTATATATAGCGGGTTTAAGTCCTGGGCTACATTAAGAGATTCTGTCAGAAAAACAGACAAACACCCCCTCCCCCAAACAAATAAATAGAAAGGACATTCTAGAAAAACACTGCATACATCAAGATAAAATTTAGGACCAATGAAAGATATTTTGGGGTAGACTAGATTTCTGTTGCTTCTCTAAGAATATAGGTGTACTATTCATAACAAAGCAGATCCCTAATAGGACCATATTTGCGCATTTCAATTGATGGAGAAAGTTGCATTTGCCTTAAACATTTTTTTCAGAAATCTGTATACCACATGAGTGCCAGTGCCTGAGGAGACCATAAGAGGGCATCAGATTTTCTGGAGCTGGAGTTATAGGCACTTGTAAGATGTCCACTGTGGGCACTGAGAACCAAATTTGCGTTCTGTGCAAGAGTAGCAAGTGCTCGGTCTTACACTTTGAGCCATCTCTCCAGACATTTTTTTTTGTTTCTTGGGGACAAAGACCCATCTACCTACTTCTGCCTCCCAAGTGCTGAGATTAAAGGTCTGTACTACCTCACTCAGTGTAAGGTGCTTTTGGTAATTTAAGGAGACATACAGTTTAACACATTGAGACAGTGAATACTCTGACAGATATTCAGACAGGAGCATCTAGGTGGAATTCTGTGAGAAAGACACCAGAATGTTCCTGCGATAGGTTTATAAATGTGCTTTTCCTGTCCACCTACAATCCTTCCTTAGTCCCAATACTTCATGTTATGCCAGTGAAAAGACAGTAATACTTCCTCAGGAGTGGCTTCCAAACTTCTGGATTTCAATACAATTAAAAACAAATTGCTTGGGGCTGGAAAGACGGTTCAGTGGTTCTTAAAGCACTGGCAGTTCTTGTAGAGGACCCGGGTTCAGTTCCCAACACCCAATAGTAGCTAACAACCATCCACAGATCCAGTTCCAGGGGGTCAGACATGCTTTTCTGACCTCCAAGGGCATTGCAGGCATGAGTGCACTTATATCCACACAGGACATACATTCATACACATAAAAAAATAAAAAGAGGGGGCTAAAGAGATGGCTCAGAGGTTAAGGGGACTGGTTGTTCTTGCAGAAGACCCCGCTTTGAATCCCAGCACCCACATGGTGGCTAACAACTGTCCATAACTCCAGTTCCAAGGGATCTAATGTTCTCTTCTGTTCTCTATGGGCACTGCATGATATGGGTATACTTAAATAGATGTAAGCATAACATTCACACATAAAATAAACATCAGTAAATTTTCTTTTTAATTAAAAAATAGGGGCTGGAATGATGACTCAGGGGTCAAGAGCACTGGCTATTCCTACAGAAGAGCTGGGTTTGAATCCAAGCACCCATATGTCAGCTTACAACCATTTGTAAGTTCAGTTCCAGGGGCTCTGACGCCCTCTTCGGACCTCCATGGGCATTGCACAACATAGGTGCACTTAACATATATGCACTCATACATATAAAAAATAATAAAATATTTTTAAAAATTTATTTTTAAAATCTCAAATTGCTTGGTTTTCGGACACGAGTTGAACTCAGGGCCTTGAGCATGCTAGGTAAACATTCAATCACTGAGCTCCTTCCTCTCCCTCCCACCCACCTATCCATCCATCCAATTTTGAGACAGGTTCTCACTTAATTACCTGACTGGTTTTGAGCTCCTGCCTCAGTATCTGAAGTAGCTAAGATTACAAGCCTGACTCATCAGGCTCTGTTTAAAAGAAAAAATTGGGGGCTGGAGAGATGGTTCAGTGGTTAAGAGCACTGCCTGCTCTTACAGAGGACCTGGGTTCAATCCCTAGCACCCACAGGGCTGCTAACAATGTCTATAAATCCAGTTCCAAGAGATCTTACATCCTCTTCTGCCCTATGTGGGCAATGCACAACACAGATGCACTTACATCATGCAGGCAATACACTCAATACATAAAATAAAAAAATAAGCATAAATAATACATTTTTTAAAAAAAGAAAAATGTGGGTCTAGCAAGATGGCTTACCAAGTAAAATATGCTTGCTACCAAGCCTGACAATCTTAGTTCCATTCCCAGAACCCACATAATGGAAGGAAAAAACTGAGTCATGCAATATGACTCCTGACCTGCACATGTAGCCATGGTGCATTTACACCCACACACATCCTACAAAATAAATCTATAAATATATCTATAAATATAATTCTGTGTGTGTGTATGTGGTGATGAAGACTGAACCCCTGGCCTGGAGAAGACTATATAGGGGCTCTAATGCTGAGCTACATCCCAACTCTAAATCAATACATGTAAAAAAAAAAATTCTTGAGCAAACATTAAGCTTCACTTATTTTTTTTTTTTTGGTTTTTTAGTGAGTGTGTGTGTACATGTGGAACCCCTGAACTGAACTGAGGTTGTCAGGCTTGGCAGCAAGTGCCTTTACCTTCTGAGCCATCTCTCTGGCCCCAACTTATTTATTTTGCTCAAATCTCTGTGTGTGCACATATACATGTTTGCTTGAGTGTGGACATACATGTGTGCATGCGTATGTGTTCATGTATATATAGAAGTTAGAGATTAATGCTGGGTGCCATGCTTGATTACTCTCTGCTTTATGTTACACTGAACCCAGAATTCACCAATGTGGCAGTCCATTTGCCATGGGAATCCAGTTTCTGCCTTCCAACTGCTGAGATTATCAGCAGGCTGCCATGCTGACCCAGCTTTTTTTAAATAGAGACAGTCTTACTGTTTAGCCTGGCTAGCTTGGCATACCCTATATAGACTAGGCTGGTCTCAAACTCGCTGAGATCTGCCTGCCTTTGCCTTCTATTAAAGGTGCATGCCACTATGTCCAGCCCATCCAGCTTTTTTATATAGGTGCTGGGGGATCGATGCTTGGAAAGCTCTTAATCCATTTCCCTATGAGTCATCTCCCCTGCAGCTCACCTGTGTTTAAAGATAGAGTATCTCATTGGGATCTGTGGCTCACTAATTTGGCTAAACTGGTCAGCAAACACTAGAGAGACAGATACCTGTCTCTGCCTCTCTAACACTTGGATTACAGAGTACCACCAAGCTCAGCTTTTTTGTGTGTGTATATGTGGGTCCTGGGGCTCCAAAGGTCTTCATGCTTGCACGCCAAGTACTTTACAGACTGAACTATCTCCTCGGCCCCAAGGTATCATGTAGCCCAGGTTAGCCTAGAATTCTCTATGTAGCTGAGGATGACTTTAAACTCTTGATCATCCTATTTCTAGCTTCTGAGTGCCACAATTACAGGCATGTATTACAACACTCAGTTAACATATACTGTGTTGCAATAATCTAAAAAGATAAATATACTGTTGGTTTAGAGAAGGAGCACACAGCATGTGGTCCCCAGACTAGCAGCATGAATATCTATGCAGGTGTGTGAATTTATTAGAAATATAGATTTTTTTAGGCACTAAGGGTGAGCATACTGAAATCAGAAACTTTAAGCAGGAATGACTTATCCATGTGAGCCTTCTTGGTGATTCTGATGAATGCCAGCCAATCTAGATGACAGTTGGAAAACACCAGTGTGGAGAACAGAGGTCTAGAACAGAGCTCTAGGCCGGAGAGGTGAGTTTCTGTCTCTCATTAACTACATCTGGGTGAGTCACAACATCTTTACATTCTAATTGCCCTCAGAATATAAAGATAAAATCAGTTTCCTGTGGCCCAAAGTAGTTTTGAAAATGAGTATGTGAAAGCCCCTCAAGTTCTTCAGAGATGTCAATGTGACATCATCCGTTCTAAGTGGTGACAACAGTAATGTTCTTCATCTGTTTTTATCAAGCTACTCCAACTTGTCTGTCATATAATGTGTTCTAAGCCTGATTTTCAAGGTTCTAGTCACTCCACCCAGCTTGGTGAGATTAGATTTTCAATGAGCATACTTTTTATGTATTTGTGCAATCATTTATGAGAAATTTAAGCAACAGTAAGCCTAGTATCGTATTTTCTTAAGCATTATATTCATTAGCTCTGAAACTCATAATTTCTTTCCCTTCCTGCTTTCACTTTTTGGTGGTCCTGAGAACCTCACACGTGCTATACAAGTGCTTTACCACTGAGATATATTCCTAATCCCTGCTGAATTTTAGCATTTTGAGACAGTATTTCATTAAGTTCAAGGCTGAACTCATTCTCTAGGCAAGAAGGCAAAGTTTCAACCCTCCTGACTTAGTCTTCTGAGTAGCTGAGATCACAGTTTGTGACACCAGGCCCACTCTGCTTTCTTTAGTACCACCTATTTTAACATAAGCAGCATTCTTTTGTTGTTTTTTTTTTTTGAGACAATGTTCACTATAGACTCCTGCTAGACTGGAATTTGCTATATAGATCAGGATGGTTTCAAACTTGGCAATTTTCCTGTCTGTCTCTTGAATGCTTAGTTTATAGGGTGCTGCCACACCTGCAAGAACAGCATTCTGAACACTCCCCAAGATACAACATGATCTTATCAGAACAATTTAAATAATATCTTCTGTAGTTCCCATGAAGATTCTATGCTAGGCACCGAATCACAAGCTAAAGAGGCGTTTATGAAACCATCATTTTAGCTACTAGACTTGTGTTTAAGGAAGGCATTGGCAGTTTAAAGTGGACTTTTTTTTTGAGACAGGTGCCTTGTAGCCTAGAACTTGTTATGAAAAGTGTATTTTTTTTTCAAACTTATTTATTTGAGAAGTTTGTCTTGCCCCTTTTAAATTGTGGCACTATTCTAAATTTCTCAGTAAGCACTGTAAGAAATTGTAAGCTGGCCAAGTCTGTTATGACCGTCACATATCTAGTCCTTCAATTATATGTAGTGTTTCTGCCTTCCACCAGCACCTACACTCCTGCAGGGAGAGGGTGTCCCATATAGCCCAGACTGGCCTCAAACTCATGAAGTCAATGACAACTTTGACTCCTGTTCCTCCTGCCTCTGCTACCCAAGTGCTACCAATGCCCAGTTCTAGTGAGTTTTCTTTAAATTCTCAAAACTGTAATGATCAAAGTAAGTAAGCACCCCTTAATTCAGAGTTTTAAAGTACTCCAGTAAGAGACAGAGATTACTCTTGCCAGTTTCAGTTTAATGATGTTCCCAATTCAAGGCCATTTCTGTTTCACTCTTAAAACTTTTCTTTATAGGGGCTGGAGAGATGGCTCAAGGGTTTAGAGCAACCACTATTCTTGCAGAGGAGCCAGGTTTGGGTCTCAGCACCCATGTGGCAGCTAACAATGATCCATAACTCCAGTTCCAGAGGATCTGGTACTTTCTTCTGGTCTCTGCAGGCATCAGGCAGGTACATGGTACACTTCTATACATGCAGGTAAAAAGCTCATATATGGAGCTGGAGGGATGGCTTAGTGGTTAAGAGCACTGGCTCTTGCAGAGGACCTAAGTTTGGTTCCCAGCACCTATAAAGCGGCTAACAACTATCCGTAACTCCAGTTCCAGGGAATCCAACAACCTCTTTTGACCTCTGAAGGCATTACACAACACAGGTACACTTACACATATGCAGATAATACACTCATAAAATAGAAATAAAACTCTAAATTCCCCAAGCCCCCCCACCAAAACCCAAAGACTTACCAATGACAGGGCTGCTATTTCTGTGAGCTGGTTTAGGGGGTGGGACTGGGGGCTGCTTGGCAGGGACTGCATGGGTAAGACCTGGGGCAGCAGTGTTACTGCTGGCAGGAGCGGGAAGCAGAGTCCTAGGTGCTGGGGAAGGGGCGACAAAGGAGTTGGCAGTCTTTGTTGTGTTTGTGGCAGCAATGGTGACAGCTGGTCCTACGGTAGTGGAGGAGAGGGACCTTGCCATATCACCAGATACTTCTTTTGCTTGCCCTTCACTTGGTTCACAAGAAGAGGACAATGGTCTTTTCGGGGGGAGTAAAGGCTGTTTAGATACATTCTCAGGAGTAGATTCTGCTTCAGAATTAGGCTGGCTTCCAGTTGAGCCTGTGTAATAAAAGATGTGACTTAAAAGGAGAGACTGAAAATGTGAACACATTTATGGATTTATAATCAACTTCATTAATTAATTTACAGATTAGTTTCCAATGTTTGTCACCTTAACATGCTTAAGGAATGTCAGAAATAGGGACCCAGTAAGAGCAGTGATTCTTCATACAAGAGCCCTGCTGCTGAGAGTATATCAAAATTCCTTGGAATGGGAAGGGGGAGATGGCTCAATCAGTAAAGTACCTGCCACACAGACATGAGGACTGAGTTCATATCCACATATTTACATGAAATCTGGGTGCTACCTTTCTGAAATCCTAACACTGTAGGAGAATAATAGGTAGATCCTGGAGCTCAATAGCCAATCAGTGAGTTCTGGGTTTAGTCAGAGACCCTATCTTACAAAAAGTGGAGAGAGAAAGACACCCAATGCTGACCTCTGGCCCCTACGTGCACCACTGACCACTTTGCGTATGTGTACACATACACTAATACGAACACAAACCACACATATGGAATTCTGTGCATAAAGCAAGAAGAATGTAGAATTGAAAAAGTCCTATAGGAGAACTGAGTGTGCTCACTGCTATACATTCAGTACTTCAGGGCATCGGGGCGCAAAGATTATGCTGAGCTTGAGTCTAGCCTGGGGCTACATCATGACTGTCAGGCAAGCTGGAGTTAAAGAAGTAAAATCCTGTCTCAGTGATGAAGGGAAATAAGTAGAGTGGTGCACACCTTTAATCCCAGCAACTCGGGCAGCAGGTGGATCTCTGTGAGATTAAGGCCAGCCTGGTCTACACAGCAAGTTCCATGTCAGCTGGGACTATGGGGAGACCTTGTCTCAAAAGACAAAACAAAACCAAAAAGGGAGGGAAGGCCTGGGCATGGTTGTGAACAGTTTAATCTCAGTTCTCAGAAGGCTGCCTCTGCAGTGGATCTCTGCAAGTTCCTGGCCAGCATCATCTATGTTGGGAGTTTCAGGCCAACCAGGACTGCATGATGAAACCCTGTCTAAAACAAAAATAAAATGAATTTAAAAATTTTAAAAATCACAAATGTAGGTATTTTGGTGATGCAGGAATGAGTGAGGAGAGTCTGCTTAAAGTGACAGTAGTCAGCAGTTTCTGAAGAATGTGAAATCCCCCAGGATTTTCTGTGTTCTCCTGCCAACTTTTGAGGAAAATGAAAATAGTCTTTAAAAAATAGGCTTTAAAAATTATTTTTATTTCTGTGTATGAGTGTTTTGCCTGCATGTATGTAAATGCAAGGTGCCATGCAATGCCCACAGAGGTCAGAAGAGAACATTGGATTGATCCTCTGGAACTGGAGGTACAGAAGATTCCTAGCCACCACATGGGTGCTGGGAATCATCAACTCCAGAGCCTCTACAACAGCAATCTCTTAACACTGAGCCAGCCCCTATCTATGGCTTTTGAACTCAAAACTCCACTTTTACCTAGTCTCTTCTTTGGATCCTCTTCTGGAATAAGGTTTCTAAGACTTGATAATCTCACTGGCTCTTCTTCTACCAGGACCGGACTAGAAGATCTAGTGCTACCTATGGGCGCAGTGTGGCCATTCTTTAAAGAGGCATGGCTCAGCTTTCCTGGATCCTCACCACCTGCAAGAAGAAAAAGAATTGGCATGGTCAGAGCATAAAGAGCTGGTAGCTTCTAACCCTCATATCCTCTTAGCGCCTTCTTCCTGTTTAGGCTAACTATTGAGAATTTATGTTATCTAGAGCTTTCTAGTAATAACAGACATAAATAACTCTTGTGCCAAAAGATAATTTATTGTCTATTTTTTCAAGTACTTTGCTATAAGAAGAATGTATTATACATAAACAATGTTAAATGTAACAGTGATATGAAGGGTGAGGTTGTAGCTTGGTGGTGGCGTGCTGGCCTAGCAGTAAAGTCCTGGGATGAATACTCAGCATTGAGGAAGAAAAGGCTGCTATTCCGAGAGAAAGGCTATTTAAGAATGAAGAAGAACATTTTTCTGGGGTGGGAATGGGTGTGGGGAAAGCATCACAGAAAGTAGAATCTAAGCTGGGTCCTGAAAGGTGTAGAGGATTACCAAAATAAAAGACAGTTTATTTAAGAGGTAATGGTATACAGAAAGGTGTGGAACTCTCATTGGCAACAGCTTGGTGTGGTACTAGGCATACATGGCTATGGTACGACTAGAAAGGCAAGCAGGTACTAGGAGATAGACAGTTAAACCCCATGTAGAGGAGCTAGAAATTATTCCTATGTGAAACAAAAGGCCAAACTAGAAGTAGCAGAGTGATGTGATTTCATCTTACAGAAGGTCAGCTCTGAAAGCTACAGGAAGGATGGATTACAGACAAGCGGTGACTAACCAGGAAAAACAACAGTAAACTCCTGTTTTAACATACAAGGAAGATATGAAGGTGACAGAGCGTGGTAAAAGTGGAGAGCCGGAGGATCTGAGAAGGATAAATCATTGATAACACGATGTATGTGGCACTTCCCTAGAGACTAAACTACAGAGACGGTCACTAGCCTGGAGGTGTGGGAAGCGCTGTGACAAGCACTCACTGCTATGAAAAGAGAAGGTGAGATTCCTTCACAAGACAATTAGACAAAACATTCCAAGTGCCTGCACAGTTTGCTTAGACTTATTTAGAAGCTAGAGCTGAGAATACCGAGGCCAGAGACTGACGCTGCCTAGCTTCCTAATGCACGGGGCGTGTCAGCTGTTGTAGAGGTGGTGTCCCTGCTTCCCACAGAAGTATTCTGAGTGACGTCATTTTAGTGCCTTGTGACACTTAAAAATGACTTTATTTTTCTTTATGTGTCTGTGTGCAGGTGCTCATCTCATGACATTTTTAGACTTAGCTGATTAAGTTCTCACAGAGCAGTTCCTCTGACCCTGACACACTGCTTCCTGTAGTGTATTATTAGGCAGTCTCATTCAGGCAGTCCCAGCAAGCAGTGGAGTTGGAGTTTGGTATAGAAGTACTGAAGAAAAAACAAGTAATAAAATGTACTTCTAAAGCTACAGAAACCAGAAACTGCTCTTTATTTACTTATTTTTGAGGCAGACCCTCATATACAGCTCAGATTGGCCTTGAACTCAAGATCATCTGGCCTCCTCCCCCAAGGTGTTATTAGCATGACAGGTACAAGCCACCATACCTGGCTGACTTTTTTTATTAAATTGAATAAATTAGCTTTTGCAGACAGAGTCTTGCTATGTAGTTCTGGCTGGCCTAGAATGCTCTAGACTTGTCAGGCTGATTTTGAATTTACAGCAATTCTCCTGCCTCTGCCTCCTCAGTGCTAGGATTACAAAAATGTACCACCATGTCTAGCTGGTAGTTCTTTTTATTAAAAATTACTACACTTTTAAACTTGTATCTCTGTGTGTGTCTATGTGTAGGTGCATGGGCACATACATGTCATGGAACATTTGTGGTGGTCAGAAGACAACTTGTGAGATTCTATTTTCTCCCTCCGTGTGAGCTCCCAGGATGGAATTCAGGTGTCAGGCTTAGCAGCAGGTACTGTTGCCTAATGAGCCATCTCACTGGTCCTGTACTTTTAATTTTACTAATTTTTTAAAAATCCAATCATTGTGCATTTCCTACAGAACATCTCAATAGACCTGAAATCACCTCTATATCCCTTCCCCACCAGCACCCTCCCATAGTCCCCCAACTGGAATCCAGACATTCTTTCACCTATGTTAGTCTATTGTGTCAAGTTAGTATCTCCAAATGACCTCAGTTCAAGTTCATTGACTGAGGTCTGGTCAGCCTACCCAGAGTCCCTGGCTTTAGGAAGACTAGCTCATCCTCACCCAACAGTAATCAGTTGTTAATATTTCTTAAGCAAAGGTTGGGGTCTGCTATCCATTATTTTTATTTAAAAAAATTTTTCTTTTAAAGCCAGGCATGTGGGCACATGCCTTTCAGAGGCAGGAGGATCTCTGTGAGATCCAGGTCATCCTGGTCTACATCGTGAGTTCCAGGTCATCTGGAGCTATAGGGGGACCCTGTCTCAAAAAAAAAACAAAAAACAAAAGACAAAAATCCTGAAAACAAACAAAATTTTTTTTTCAATTTAGTGAATGAATGTTTTGCCTACATGTATATATGTGCCCGGTGCCAGTGGAGGCCAGAGGGCATTGTATCTCCTGGGACTGAAGTTATAGACAGCTGCGAAATGCCACGTGGGTGCTAGGAACTGAACCCCAACCTTCTGCAAGAGCAGAAGTGCTCTTAACTGCTGAGCCCCTCCCCTCTCCAGCTCCTACTTTTTATCTGTAAGAGAGGGAGGAAGGGAACAAGGTGGTAACTTTGTAAAAGCAAATTGCTGCATAGGGAAACTGAAAAGAAGGGAAATGAATCAATGGACAACACCACCTTTTACATTTAAACTGAACTGCTTCGTAAAGCCTCCACATTATTAAACTAGCAAAGAAAGTCGAAATATCAAAATATGATCTTTGTAACAAAAGATCAGAGAATACAGGCACACAGACAAACTTGATCAAAAAAAAAGGAACATTTGCCTCCAGATCCTTCACAACCACTCTATTTCACAGTTTAAGCATGCAGCCAGATACTTGGGAAGGAATAGTGGACCATTTCAAGTGTCCCTCCACCATAACTACATCAAGAGCAAAACAGAAAGAAACTTCAGATACCTAGTTAGACCCAAAGACCAAAGTACAAGACAGGCATATGCTATTTATTTGAAACTCACCCTGCTCAGGGTCTTCCAACAGAACCCCTCTTTTAACCAGCTCTTCTCTTGGTTTTCGCATAGATATTTTTCGCTCTAAAACTAACATTAAATTGGAAAACAGCACTCAGAAATGTGGCAGTTGGAAGGTCAACATTACTCTTAACAGTCTAAATCTACTAGTAAAAGAATAAAGTAGTAGTTCACATTTCTATTCTTGAGGAAGAAAAGAACAGGGAAACTAGCTTCAAATTTAAAAACTTAGTTGAGGGTGGTTGGCACATGCCTATAAACCTAGCATTTGGAAGGTAAAGGGAGTAGGATTAATTCAAGACAGCCTCAGCTACATAAGAAGTTCTAGACTAGCCTGGGCTGCATGAGACTTTCTCTCAAACAAAGTAATCCAAACCCAAACCCAAGCCCAAATCAAACCAAACAAAATAAAATCTGTCCTTCAGAGGTAGCTGCTGGGAACTGCTGGGAAGTTCAAGGCCAGACTGCATTATACAGTATTAGGCCAGCTTCTGACACATGGCAAGATCTGGACCAATATAAAACCGTTAATTTCTAGGGCAAGGGAGTTAGATCAACAGTAGCGTACTTGGTTAGCATGTTCAGAGCCATAGGTTCCACATGCAAAGTTAAACATAAAAAACAAGTAATAACAAAGCATCCTCTTTTAAACTGGTGTTAGGAAAGTAGCATTTCCAAAAGAAGATAAACTTTCATAACTGTAGCTTAACTGAGATTTCAATAGTAGGACATTTATAGATAAACCGTTTTGATGGGAAGTGGGCAAAGTAAAAAGCAGCACCTTAGATCTACTACAGTAGGGACTCCATTTACCACTAAACAGACTTTTGGGTCTCACTATGTACCCCAGTCTAGTCCTTTAATTTTTACATATTTTTATTTATTTATTTATTTTTGAGATAAGAGCTTTACAATGCAGCTTTGGCTGGCTTAGAAATCACTATGTAGCCCAGGCTAGCCTTGGGCTACTAATTCTAATGGCCTCTTAAGTACTGAGATTACAAGTGTACAACACTATGTCTTTAGTTAACAGATTTAATCCCACTAAAATAGAAACCTAAGCCAGGCATTGTGGTATACACCTTTAATGCCGGGAATTGGGAAGCAGAGGCAGGCAGATTTCTGTGAGATCTAGGCCAGCCTGGTCTACATAGCAAGTTCCAGACCAGCTGGGGCTACAGGGAGACCTGCCTCAAACAAACAAACAAAAATAAAACAAAACAAAAAGAAACTCACTTAAAAACAAAAAATCAAAACCTAGGAATGAGTTACAGAATATAAATCTCAGTCAGGTCTGGTGATGCAGGCCTGCAGTTCCAGGTTCAAGGCAGCCTATGCAATTTGGTGAGGACCTGTGTCACAATAAAAAATAGCCAGGGGCTGGTAACATGGTTCAGTGTGTAGAAGGCACTTGGAGTCAAGCCTGATAACCTGAGTTTGAGTCCTGGAAACCACATGGTGGAAGAAGAGAACATAATTCTCAGAAGTTGTCCTTTGTCCTCCACAAACAGACAGTGCCATGCCCTATACCAAATAAATAAAGTAGTTAAAAAACAAAACAAAACAAAACAAAACAAAACAGGGATCATGGTATATACCTGTAATCACAGAACTTTGGAAGCTGAGGCAGGAGGATTGCTACAAATATGAGGCCAGCCTGGGCAACGGAAGTGACTAGCAGGCCATTCAGAGCCACATACCCAAACCCAGACTCAAAAAAATAAAATAGAAAAAGATGGCTACGGTTGTTAAGTCCATGGTAGAACACTTGCTTAGCATGTTTGAGGCCTTTGGTTCCTAGGTTCAATCCTCAGAACCAGGAAGGGAGGGAAGGAGGGAGAGAAGGAGGGAAAAGAAAGAAGAGAGTAACAGTAAAAGCTCATTGAGTGATATCTGTCTGTTTAAATTCTAAAAGATTAGGTTTTTCACATAAGAGGTCATAAAAACTTGGGGAGGTATGTAAAAGCTGGCTGCTTCTAAAATCGGGGACTCAGGCTGAAGATGTAGCTTGTTGGTGGATATTTGCCTCATATACATAAAGCCCTAGATTCAACTTCTAGCACCATATAACGGGATCTAGCACATACCTGTATCACCAGCATGCAGGAGGTAGAGGCAGGAGAATCAGAAATTCAAGATCATTCTTTTTATTAATCAAGTGTAAGGCCAGCCTGGGATATATGATACCGTTTCATAAATAAATTAATCAAATAACAAATTAATGAATCGAACTCTTTTTCAATGCTTTTGTTATTGCTGTTATTTGTTTCTTTTTCCAGTTATGGTCTTACACAATCTACACTGACTTTGAATTTGTTATGTAGCCAAGGATGGCCTTGAACTCCTGGTCTTGTTGTCTCCACCTCCCGAGTGCTAGAATTAGAGCATACACCACAAAGTTCAGTCAAATCAGGGAACTTTTTTCTGTTTTTTTTTTTTTTTTTCTTTTTTTTTTTTTTTGAGACAGGGTCTCTCTGTAGCTCCAATGGCCTAGAACTTGATATCTAGACCAGGCTGGTCTCACATGCACAGAAATCTGCCTATCCTTTTCTCCTGAGTGCTGGGTTTAAAAGCAATATACTACCATGCAGGCCTTTTTTCTTTTTAAATCTTTGTAAGCCACATGTGATGTCATGTGCCTTTAATCCCAGCACTTCAGGCAGATTTCCGTGAGCTCCAGACCAGTCAGGACTACATAAATGAGACCTTGTCTCAAAAAACAACAACAACAAAAAAAAACAAAAACAAAAACCCAAACAACAAAAAGTGAAACAAACTGTGTGTGTGTGTAGGTCAGAGGTCAACCTTGAGTGTTCATTCCTACCTTCTACCTTAGTTGAGTTGGGGTCTATTTTTTCCACTGCCCAAGTCATGACAGCTGGCCCTGGCCCGGAGCTTCTGCTGTCTCTGTCCCTTATCTCCCCACAGCAGCACTGATTTCAGAAGTATATCTCCTGCATCTGATTTTATGTGGGTTCTGGGGATTCAAATTCCAGTCCCCAATTTCTGCTCAGCTATTTCCCCAGTCTCCAGACAGGAAACTTTAACTCAGAACCTACTTTAATTTATTTTTATTTATATTTGACCCAGGGTAACCTTGAACCTCTGATGCTTCCATCTCCCCTCTCCTGGGGTTGCAGGAGTACACCGTCATGTCTGGCTTTACAAGGTACTGATGACAAACTCAGTACCCAGGGCTTTGTGCATGCTAGGCAAGCACTCTACGAAATGAGCTCCACCTTCACCCCCTCAGAACACATATTCAGATCTTGGTATCTTACCTTCTGATGTCTCTTTGAATTTGTCACTACTTTTTTTTTTCCTCCATTTCCATGGCTTGAAGATCTTGCCAAAACCTGAGAACTTGCTTTTTCTTTTGGTGGGAGGTGTTGTGTCTCCTGCTTCCACACTGTCCATGGCCATGCCTGGGTCTCCAGGGGGCTGCTCTGTTTCTTCTGTTACATGGAGAGGAGACAGGGAAGGAACAGCCCATTTATTATTTCTGTGTGACCTCTAAAAATGTCCCTTCCCCTCTCTTCCTGTGGCGGTTGGAAAGGATCAGAGCAATGATGAACAATCATGCAAACGAGTTAGACTCCCGACATCACACAGACATTAACACCAAAATCCAGAACTGAGATTACTCAAGAAATCAAACCAACATAACATCTTTTAAGAATTTAAGACAAATATTCAGTGAAATGAGAATCAGGTCAAACTCTTTAAAAGTTTACACATACACACAACGCGGATGTCTTCTCAATAATCATGAGTTCTGTAACACTGAAGCAAGGCATTCCACCGTTAAGGAAATCATCATCCTGTTAACTATTACCTTCTCCCAGCAGTTTTCTAAATAGTTCAGAGAAGGGCAATTCATCAACTGTTGACACCTTGTGTCTGTTTGTCAGATATTTTTTCCTACACAGAGAGGACTCTACATAACTGTGGAGCACTGGAAGGTGAGTGAGGCGGGGGAAGGGACGTTAGTGGGAGGAAGTTTTTGGAGTAGAGGTGAGATTTTATTCTGCCTAACATGGTATTACTTTAGGAACAATCCTGATGCTAAGGATTTGGTAAGAAATAGAGCTGACATGATACTTGTGCAGGACTGAAATGAAAGGTCTCGAGCTCCCTTATGACAGTACATGCCGGGCTTAGTTAGCTCTAATGGCAGAGAAAGCAGCAGCCACGGGGTGGGGGCAGGAAGGCAACAAAAAAAGCAGGAAAGCAACACAATACAGCTTTGCACTCCACCTACTGTACCAGGCTTCTCTGGAGAAGTCTAGAGGGGAAGAAAAAAAGAGTTATGTGGAATAGCTCCTGAAATTAAAGTGAAATCACTACTTTATTGAAATATATCCACACATACACACACACACACACAGATTTCATATCAGAAACAAATACTGTCTTTGGGGGACAGGAGGAGCTTACCACATGCACTAGAAAAGCGATCTCTTTTCAACATGACAGGTTTTTATTGTTCTTTTTTATTTTTTTATAACTTTATTTTGTGTGCATGTGCATAGGATGGAGGCCATACATGGAAGAAGGCATGTGTGGAGGTCAAAGGATAACTAGAAAGAGTCAGTTTGCTCCTTTTATTGTGGGTCCTGGGAAGTGAATTCAGGTTGTCAGTCTTGACTGCAAGTGCCCTGTTATTTTTAATTTTTATTTCATGTGTGTGGGCATTTGCCTACACGTATATAAGTGCACCTATGCCCTCCAATGCCCTTGGAGGTCAGAAGAAGGCAATGGATTTCCCTAGAACTAGAGTTAGACAGTTGTTAGCTACTATGTGGGTGCTGGGAATCAAACCTCAGTCCTCTTCAAGAGCAGCCAGTGCTCTTAACTGCTGAGCCATCTCTCCAGCCCCACTGAAAAGTCTTTAAATGAAATACAGTCAACAATTTAGTCTGCATGCACTATTGGCTAGGACATCTAACCACTTTTTAAGAATTACTTTTTAGTTAGAATCTTTTAATTCTTCATTATATTGAACAATATATCTCTGTCATCTTTCCCCATCTTTCAATACATTTGTCATAAATCTCTTGGTCATGGATTCAGAATGACAAGGAGGAGGGATGTAGCTCACATTTCTGTAGCATGTATGAGGCTAAAGAAAAAAAAAAGAGAGAAAGAAAAGAAAAAACAGCTCCACAACAAAATAATGAAATTTGTTTAAATGTATTTTATCAGTTTAGAGACTAGAAATAAATTTGACTTATTTTAGAAAGTTCAGTGGCACTCAAGAGCCTGAGGCAAGGGGATGGAGAGTTGGTGACCAGCCTAGGATATATATTGATACTAGTCTCAGAGTAAACAAATGAATGTATTTCCAGTCTCATCCACTGCTGCACACAGGCCTCTTTTGCCTTATTTGAAGCAAGTCACTGAACACAGTCACTAAATATAGAATGTAAAGAAAAAAAATTATTTTGCTGCTCTCTGCAAATGTATCTACTTTCATGTTAAACTTTTAATTTATTTATCTATTTTTGTTGTTATTTTGAGACAGGGTCTCACTATGTAACACTGGCTAGCCTGGAACTCTGCATACCAGGCTGGTCTCCAACTCACAGATAGCCACCTGCCTTTGCCTCCCAAGCGCTGGGATCAAACACCTGCACCATCTTGGCCAGAGGTTCATGTCAAACTGTTCAGAACATAAGCCTCTTGTTGGGTTCAGCCCTACCCAGTCCTGTCCATTACATTTTCCAACTCATTCATTTATAATCATATTTATTTATTTTTATATCTTTATTTTTCTTTGTGTTTTTTTGTGACAGGGTCTTAAATAGTTCAGACTGGTTTAAAACTCGCCAGGTAGCTAAGGATGACCTTGAACTCCTGATCCTCCTGTGTTCTCCTCCCAAGTGCTGGGATCAAGGTGTGAGCTAACACATCCGGCTTCACTCATATTTATACTCTTCCTCCTTCCTTCCTCTCCCCTCCCTACTCTCAGTGACAAACAGCATATTATTTCGGTGACTCAGAGGTTTGTCTAAAAGCTTAGAATCAGCCCAATTGCCTTTATGTAGGATCATGAATCTTTAAAAAACTCCAGTCAGGTATGAGGACATTCGCCTGCTATCTTAGCCAATGAGGCAGGAGGATTGAGAGTTCCAGGCCAGCAGTAGCTAGATCCTGAGACCCCGTCTCAAAAATACAGAAGCTAGGGAGGAGGTCAGTGATAGAGTGTGTGTCACTGGGGCAAAGCCCAATACTCGGTTTCCAGCACCACAAAACCAACCAACCAACAAAACGTTCCAGAGGTCTCAGGTGGACCAGGTCTGTTAACTCAATTTCAGACTGTCATCTGGAAACCTCATGTATATAAAAAGAGAGAGATTTTCTGGCTATAACTTGTATCTTTGCTGAAGATCACATTTTCAGTGTTCCCTGTTAGTAGTGTTCCTACAGAGGAACCATGAGGTGTTTCCTGGGTTCCGTACTCTCAGACATGGTTCGAAAAAAAACAAACAAATTAAAAAACCCCATAGTTTCCTGTTTTCTTTTCACATTTATATTATGTTCCAAATACTCTTGCAAATGAGAATATATATTATGCTAAATATAATGATGCATACATCTAAGCCCAGCACTTGGGAGGCTTAAGTAGGAAGATTGCTTGGTACTGGTGTTCTTCCACATTAATAACTCTGCTTGTCTATATTTAAGGTCTTGAAACAATCTTTCTTCCAAACTCAAGAAAATGCCAAGAGTAATGGTAGTTCACACCTTTAGTCCCAGCACTTGGGAGACAGAGGCAGTTGGATCTCTGAGTTTGAGACCAGCCTGATCGACATTTTAACTTCATCGTGTAGGCTATTATCATATATTCTACTTCTAGATACATGTAAAAGTAAACCACAGAAAACATTATTGTTCTTTTAACAAACAATATTTTGTTACATTTCCTACAGATCCAGGAACTTGTCATTTCATTGAGGATAATTTTATTTCGTTGGGGGAGGGGTCTTTTTGAGACAAGGTCTCCTTGTGGTTACAGCTGGCCTTGAACTCACTATGTAGACCATGCTGGAGTATGCCACAACGTCTGGCATTTCATTATTATTATTATTATTATTATTATTATTATTATTACTATTTTGGTCTTTTTGAGACAGGGTCTCCCTATAGCCCCAGCTGGCCTGGAACTCACTATGTTCTGCTTCCCAAGTGCTGGGATTAAAGATGGGTGCCACCTCACCTGGCCCATTTCCTTATTTTTTTTTAAGGCTATTTTCATTGGTTATTTTTCACTTGGAAGTTCCTGAGGGTTCTTTTGATTTTGTTTTGCGTAAATGGCTTTTTGCAACAGGGTCTTCTATAGCTGAGGTTGACCTTGTACTTCTGAAATTCCTTCCTTGACCTCCCACTGCTGAGATTACAAATATGTACTACTAAACCTGGCTTTCTGGTCTTTTTCTTTTTGGTGGTACTTGGGATTGAAGCTAGGATCTCATGCTTGCTAGGCAAGTGTTCTATCACTGCACTACAACTACAGCCTCTGCTCTGTTTAAAAAGGTGACAGAGGGCATGAGAGGAGGCACATGGGGTAGGAGCACTGGCTGCTCTTACAGAGGACTCAGGTTCAATTCCCAGCACCCACATGGCTGCTAACGACTACCACTAACTCCAGTTCCAGAGGATCCAATGCCCTCTTCTGACCTCCAAGCAAGTGCACGACACAGGTGCACTTACACACATGCAGGCAATACATTCATACATTAAAAATAATAAATAAAACTTAGGCAGAGGCAGGTGGATCTCTGTGAGCTTGAGGCCAGTCAGTCTAGTCTACACAGTGAGTTCCAAGCCAGCTGGGGCTACAGGGAGACCCTGTCTCAAAAACAACAACAACAAGCGATAGAATGGGAATATAAATCAAAGTATCTCTCACTTCAAAGCCTATGGCCCTTTCTCTATTATTCTGTCTTTAGAATAACAGTAATCTCAAATCTTATGAATACTTCTGATTTCACCTAATAACAAAGGCTTTTAGCATAAAATTTACAGGAGGCATAGTGGCACACATCTGTGTTCCCAGCACTCAAGAGGCAAAAGCAAGAGGACCAGAAGTTCGATAACATCAGGTCTCAACAAAACAAACAAAACACATACACATAGAAAGAATCCAATTTACTAAGAGAGCATATTATCTAATTCTTGTTCTTATAACAGCCTATATAGTTGATATTAATCTCAAAAACTACTCAATACCAAAATTTACAAAGGGGCTGTCAAGACAGCTCAACAGATAAAGGTGCTTGCTCCCAAGCTGCTTGAGGACCTGAGTCTGATCCCTGGTGGAAGTAGAAAACAGACTCCCACAAATTGTCCTCTGACCTCCACAAGAGCACCATGACATGTACACACACACACAGAGTCACACTCCTACGTGCCTCTGATGGAGATTACTCTGAGAGTGCCATGGAAAATCAACTTTTAGTGGTTCAAGACCAACATTTAGCAGTCTGGAGAGATGGCTCAGCAGTTAAGAGCACTGGCTGCTCTTGCAAAGGATTGGGGTTCAGTTCTCAGTACTCACAGAGCAGCTAACAACTGTCTATAACTTCAGTTCCACGGGATCTGAGACCCTCTTCTGGCCTCTGCAGGCACTGTTTAACACAGGTGCATTTATACTCATACACATTAAAAAATAAAGATAAAACATCAGTATGGTGGTACACCTATAATCTCAACATTTTGGAGGCCAAGACAGGAGGAGCAAACAATGAGCTCCAGGCCCCTTGGTTCACACTGTCACACCCTGTTTCAAAACTGAATAAAAAGCTGGGAGTGGTGGTGTACCATGGTGATGCCAGCACTGGGAACGCAGAAGGAAGAGGGACAGGAATACAAGGTCATTTGAAACTGGGTACTAAGTTTGATACAAGTCTGGACTTCATGAAATAATCTTGTCTTTAAAAGAAAAAGTAAAAATAAAAACAAATAATAAAGTACTAAGCTAACTGAACCAGTCAGATTACAACTGACATGTGTTGAACAGACAGTATCTTGCTATGTAGCCCATACTGGACTCATATTGGCTATGTAATCCAGGTTATCTTAGAATTATTTTTATTACATTAATTTATTTTCTGTGTATCTGCTATGCATGCTTATGTGCTACAGAATGTGCGTAGAGGTCAGAGAAAAACTTATGGAAGTCAGTTCTCCCCTTCCACTATGTGGGTTTTGGGGCTCAAACTCAGGTTGTTCAGCTTGGTGGCAAACACTTCATCTGCTGAGCCATCTCACAGGCTCCAGTCTAGAATTCTTGGCCCTCTTGTATCAGCCTTCCAAGTACTAGGATTAAAGGCATGTTCCACACGTGGCTAATTAGGATTTTAAAATGTTCTCCTAATTTGCCAACAGTACAAATTTTTCCCAAAGCAGCTAGAGATCAAGAACAAATTTAAGATCTACAAATAAGTGGAAATATGTTAGCAGTCAAATGAAGGCTTTTAAAATATGATAGCAGTGGATGTCTAAATCTAATTCAGTCATTAACTCCTAACATTCTCAGAGCTATATTAAAACTGATTTAGTGGTTCAACCTTCTTACTATGAATGTGTGTCTGACAGGGAAAATTTTACTTGCATCACCTTTAAGAAAAAACTAAAAATTAAAGAAAGTATAATCAAGCATCTAAAACTAATCCTTTTCTGGTATTAGGGGGAAGGGTCTAGATGGCTTGGAACTCAAGAGTCCTGCCTGCCTCTGCCTCCAGAGTAATGGGATTAAAGGTGTGCACTACCACAACAAGCTGCCTTTCTGCTTTTCATTTCGAGACAAGGTCTCACTAACTTGCCCAGGCTGGACTTGAACTCATTCAGTAGCTCAGGCTGATGTTCATGGCTCCAGAGTAGCAGCTGGTTTTACAGGGTAACACCATCACACCTGGCCTAGAACTAATTCTGGTTTATTTGTCTCTCCCTTCCCCTTGCCTTCCCTTTTTTCTCTTTCTTTCTCTCTTCCTTCCTCTCTTCCTCTCTCCCTCCCTCCCTCCTCCTCCTTTTCTTTTCTTTCTCTCTAACAACAGCACACACAGCAAATAAAATAATTTTTTAAAAAAGAAGGAAAGAAAGAAAGAAAGAAAGAAAGAAAGAAAGAAAGAAAGAAAGGCACACCTTTGTAATTCCAGCAAGATAAGAGGCAGGTGGTTCCCTATGAGATCAAGTCCAGCCTAGTCTACATAGCAAGTTCTAGGTAGGCTGGGGCTACAGGAGACCCTGTCTCAAAAATAGTAAAAAGAAAAAGACTGGAAAAAAAAAACATAAAAGACCTAAGTATTATGTTACAGGTCTGGAACATTAAAAAGTGAAAACTTTAATTTATCTATCCTAAAGAATCTGGAAAGACCTTCTAAACAGTGCCTCCTGAAACACTTCTTAAGAAAAATTTAATATTTATTTTGTTATTATTATTGTGTACAGTTTTTTTTTTTTTTTTCCAGTGCTTAGGATCAAACCCAGGGTCTGGCTCATGCAAGTAAGTACTTTATAGTGAGCTACCTCTCCAGTCTCCCAAAAATCTTTTATCAGGGTTATTGGTAGGCAAAAAGTAATGAAATTGATTTCTTCATTTTTTGTCTCCCGTTTTAAGTAGCCCTACCTAGCTTCAAACTTATTATGTAGTAAAAAATGACCCTAAATTTCTGATCCTTTTGCCTCCACCTCCTGAGTGCTGGGACCACAAGTCTGAATCACCACATCCAGTTTTATGTTGTGCTGGAGCTCTATGCATGCTGGGTAAGTACTACAATTGAGCTATAACAAGCCTCTTTGATTCTTTCTTTTTTATTTCTTTATTTATTTTTACTTTATGTGTATGAGTATTATGCCTGCATGTGTATAAGTGTACCCATGTCATGTACTGCCTGTGGAGGACGGAAGAGGGCATTGGATTCCCTGGAACTAAAATTATGGATGGTTGTTACAGATGCTAAGATTTGAATTTGGGTTTTCGGCAAGAACAGCCAGTGCTCTTAAATGCTGAGTCCATGTCTCCAGACCCTCGAATCTTTCTCTTTTTATTTACTTACTAAGGTTTTATGAGTGTTTTGCCTGCATCTATCTAGGTGTACCATGTGCATGCAGTGCCCATCGAGGCCAGAAGATGATGTTGGATTCCCTGGAACTAGAGTTAAGAATGGTTGTTAGCTTCCATGTGGGTCCTGGGAATGGAACCACTGAACCATCTCTCCAGTCCCTCTTGATTCTTTTTTAAAAGCATGAATACAGAAATTGGTTACTGGACATAGTGGTGCATGCCTTTAATCCCAGCACTCAGGAGGCAGAAGAAGGCAGATCTCTGTGAGTTCAAGGCCAGACTGGTCTACCTAGTGAGTTCTAGACTATCTGGGACTACAGAGAGACTCTGTCTCAAAAAGATCCCTCCCCCCAAAATAAAGAATTTGGATGAATATTCTCATAAATATTAACACTATAAGTTATACCAGCAACCTGATGCTTTTCAAAATCCTTTCATTTTTATTGCATAAATGCCTAGCATTATTTAAATGTTTATTGTATTTCTTAACAAAGAACTATCTTTGGAGGAAGGAAACTTTAATGTTCCATAAGTGAGTTATTATCAAATACATGAGAAGGATTCTTTGTCAAGGACAAAGACACAAAATATCATTATACGGGAATGAAGGCATAAGAAGAGGGCAGAGGCTGGGCATATCTCTGGGCTGGCTTTTGGTATCTGCGTGCGCGCGTGTGTGTGATAGGAGTTGCCAAAACCAAGGGTGCTCTCAAATTCACTACATAGCCAGGGATGATTCTTGAGTTCCTGATCCCCATTTGTAACGCCCAAGTATTGGGATCGCTGGAGTACGCCACCACATCCAGCCTCTATGTTTTTAACTTAATTTCTCACACTAGAAAGTGGTCTCAGAGGGTTCTGGGATTGTTTTATATATCTTTTTCTATTTATAAAGCATTTCTTCTTCTTTTTTTAAAGTGAATTCATAAAGACTCATCCCTGGTGGTCAGAATAAAGTGAATAAACTGGATCAAGTGTTGTTCAAGACCCCAAAGTCTGGCTGACTACTTTGTCATTCATGTGCCTCAATTTCACAAACACACGAAATACATGTGAAACACATTACCTGGGAAGTTCTGGGGTGAAAACATTACCTTCAGAAACTAGATCCTAACAAATTATAAGATTATCTATAGTCCCAAACTTTTAAAGATTTCTTTAAAGTCACCAACATTTTTATTTCTTAGTGAAGAAAAAGCAACACAGGACTAAACACACTTCCTGCTGCTTTCATAAATCAGTTGGCAAGTAAGTCTTTTTCCTAAACTGCATATTATCCAGAAACACTTTACAACTTTCCTGCTACTTTGTTTTATCCAATCTTCTGCTTAAACCTGTTTTTCCCAATTCATGATCATCATCAAATATAAATCCCTACCAAGTTAGGAAGACATGGTGCAGTGACAAAGGACTACACTCTTCCAAGCTTTTAAGCTCTGAGCTACACTCACACTCTCCAGTCTGCTCTGCGTGCACCTATCCTCTGAGACAGTAACACTATAAATTGAAGATTCTGACTTCACAAGTCTGTACATCAAAATGTCTCATGAGAAACTCAAACACAAACACAATGGAGAAAGCTCGAGACTGATCTGGAAAACAAGTAACAAGCCTAAAAAAACAAATTCAGTTCTTAAAAGTGGTCCTGTCCTTAGAAGTCAGTAGTTTTTGTTCTAGACCACATACTTGACAACTGCCCAAACCTGCCAAGTACCAGTAAAATACCTCTAAATTCTAAATGACTGTGCCTGTTACACTTATTGCCCACAAGGGCAAGAAATGAACAAATGGGTAACTTCCTTGCAATACAATCCAAAAATCCTCCAGAGATCAAGTAAAACAAAATTGTGAGAGGTAAATTAATATACCTAAGGGAAAACAATAGACATTTTCATTCATTCCTCACCAACTTCTATAAACATTCCAAAGCCTTGCATTCAAATTCCTATGAAATTCTCCATTTCACTTGTAAAGCTGCCTTGTCTCTGCCAGCATTTCTACTTCTTTCTACTTCTATTACTCACCAGCTGCATCTGGATTTACCGGTCTGGAGACATCAGCTTGCCCCATGATTATAATTGTCTTAGATGTATCTCACGACAACAAACTGTCCCGGAAAAAGCAGACTTCTCTTAAAAGATAAATTCACATAAGGAAGGGCCCAGAAATCCTCTGTCACTGCCAAAGGCCAGGAAGCAGCATGAGATCAGTGCGTCTGCCGGAGTTTCTGTTTTCCTGTACCCTGGCCTAGGTACTTGTGGTTCTTACAAATGTCTTCACGCTGACTCTCTTCATACAGGAATGCCTGTCATTCCAGAGTGCACAGTGTGTAGAGCTGAAGTGCGGAAGGGGAGGAGATTGCCAACCACATTTGAGCTCCTGGGTGGCACAGCCCAAAAGCCCACACCTCCTTTTCCTGACTTTGAACTTGGCTGGAACTCTCCAGGCTCAAAGCCACAGAAGACAGGAAGCCTGTCCAGAAATATACCAAATAACCTATAAATTTAATCACAACAAAACACCCCACACCATCATGGTGGTTATGAGTAACAGTCTAATGAGGGTAGATGTACATTTTAAAGGCATATTTTAGGTACGGGCTTACTTGAAAAGCATTCAGTTATTCTCAGATTTCACCGTGTGTGTGGACTCAGTATTTGTTACCTATTGCCCACCCATACTGTAAAATGCGTTTGGTCTTCATCCTCCTTTCCTGGTGCGTGTAGAAACACACATACACAGACAACTCTTACATACTTTGGAGTTTCTGAAGTAGAAGTGGGTTTGGTGGGGGGACAGTCAGTATCATATAGCCTAGGCTGGCCTCAAACAGGCAATTAGCTGAGGATGATCTTGAACTGTTGATCCTCTTGCCTCCACCTTCCAAGTGCTGGGATTACAGGCTGACACTGTAGGCCTTTACCACTATACCTGGTTTATGGGATGCTGAAGATGGATCTCAGGTCTTTGTGTATACTACATAGTTTAGCAACTGAACTGCAGTCCCAGCCTCTATTTTAAAAATTGTTTATTGCACTTGTATATGGGTGTGCCTGTGTGTATACATGCATGTATGGAGATCAAAGAACAACTTTTGGGAGTTAGTTCTTGCTATCTTGCTAGCTCCCTAGACCCTATTATCAGCTCTTCTGTATGTGCAGTATGTGTGAATGCGTGCGTGCATGTGTGTGTTCATGATGAAGCACATGTGGAAGCCAGAGACTTCTGATGTTGGGATGTCTTTTTCAATAGATTCTCCATCTTATTTTTTTGAGACAGGGTCATTCACTGAATCTGGAGCTTGTCGTTTTGGCTAGACTGGCTGGCCAGTAAGCCCCAAGGATCTTCCTGTCTCTGCACTCTAGTACTGGGGTCACAGACACGCACAGATCTTCAAGCTTACACAGCAAGCACTTTACTCCCTGAGCTATCTCCCCAGCCCTATTATCAGTTCTGAGAGCGGAGAAAATGGTAACATGAAAATTACTAAAATGCTAAGGCATAAACACTCAGGAAACATGACATAATAATATAATCTGGCTGACTTCAGATATTTATTGGTAATAAACATCTGAAAATAATTAACTCATATTTCCAACTCATTTGCGTAAACATGTTTTACATGTGTGTAAATTGTTCCCCTGGTCTGGAATTTCTTTCTCAAATTCATTTGGGGATGATCTACACTCATCATTTAAGAACTGGCTCAAATGTTGCTTCCTTACAAGTCTTTCCTCAGTCACTGTAACAGAATTCCAACAAAGATTTGCTCAACATTGACTATGAGCCTCACACTGTGTTGGCTCCCAAACCAAGTTTTTGCCCTTAAGGTGCTTAATAAATAGGAGCTATTGTATATAATAAATATAATGCAATGAGTGCACAAGCACCACGTAAATATATGTTGGTAAGATTAAAAGGGGTCTAGAGTCAGCCATAGTGGGGATGACAGAAGTGAGAAAAAGGGACCAGTATCAAGAGATAGTACTGAAGAGGTAAAGGACTGATCATCTAGCATGACAGTGCCACAGCCTCAAGTGCCACTTGAGAGGTAGAGGCAGAAGAGTCTCAAGTTCCAGCATAAAAAAAACCTTCAAAACAAACAAGTAAAAACAGTTGATCATGACAATGGTTTTGCTGTAGGCATGACCTGCAATAATCTTCTCACTTCTCTATTAGGCTAGAAACTTACCAGTAGGAACACTGATGTACTTATCTTTAAACCCTCATCACCTGACACAACTAACCTGGTGTGCAGTGCATACACAGCAAGTATTTATCAACTTTGAGTACAAGAAACATATTTTTTTTCCTCCAACAGTGGGATTGAACCTGGGACTCATGAAAGCTAGGCAAATACTTTACCACTGAATTAGAGCACCACCAAGAAACAGCATTCTTTAATTTGAAGCTTTGTTCATGGAACCTAGAAGCAAAAGGCATGTGCATATCTCTAATTCCAGCATTCAGGATGTTGAGAGAGGCAGATAGTGAGTTAAAAGCCAGACAGGTAAGACCCTGTCTCAAACAAAACAAGGCCATTAAGGCAAACAGTGTCAGCAATGGAGGCTAGAAAAATTATGGTGTATGCTGGCACACACCTTTAATCTCAGCACTCAGGAAGCAGAGGATCTCTGTGAGTTTGAGGCTATCCTGGTCTACACAGTGAGTTCTAGGTAAGCTGAAGCTATGAGGAGATCCTATCTCAAAACAAAACAATATGGAGATGACTTTTCTGTCACCCCAAATGATCAGGAGAGTTGCTGTGAAACTCTATTTTTATGGGGTGGGGGGGACGGACTGGCATGCTTATAATGGGTTTTGAGAATTTATTGCTTTGTAAGTGGTAACAAAGACAAACTTGTCTTATGAATGTTCATATCAATCATCACATAATCATTCCTTTTGGGGCTCAAGATTTTCAGCAGACAGCATTTGTGAATTAGACTGGAAAAAAAATTCTTCCACCTTTTTTTAGTGTACGAATGTTTTGTTTGAATGTACATGAGGGCACTTGTGTGTGCAGTGCCCATGGAGGCCTAGGAGGGTGTTGGCCGCCTGGAACCAGAGTTACGAGGTGGTTGTTAGTTGCCATGGGTGCTCAGAACTGAACCTGGGTCCTCTGCAAGAGCAACCAGTGTTCCTTTTTTTTTGGCAGACAGGGTCTCCCTGGAGCCCCAGCTGGCCTATAACTCATTATGTAGACCAGGCTGGCCTCAATCACAGAGATCCTCCTGCCTCTGTCCCCCCCAAGTGCCAGGATTAAAAACTTGGACCACCACGCCTGGCTAATAACAATCAGTGCTCTTAACCACTGAGCCATTTTTCTAGCCCCTCTTTAACTGGGATTTTCTTGTTTACTAAAGTTTCTTATAGCTCCTTTTTCATTCTAGAACCATCTCCTGACCCTAGAGATCCTTAAAAGCTTACTCTTATCTAAAGAAAAACATTAAGAAAAAGCAAAACATCAGAAATTATGAAGGTCCAGCTTCTTGGACTGAGGTCTTTCTGATCTTTCTATGGGCTGAAAGCAGTCCTGTTGAAGTTCTCTCCACTGAAAACATGGCCAACATATTATAGGTTTCTAAATGCATACACTGCTTCATGTCTGCCATTAAAAAAGAATCTTATGTTGGGCATGGTTGTGCACACCTTTAATCCCAGCATTCAGGAGTCAGTAGCAGACAGATCTTTGTGAGTTCAAGGTCAGCTGGGCTACAGGGAGACTGTCTTAAAGCCCCTCCCCAAAAAAGTCTTATTTATTTAATGTATATTAGTATATTGCCTACATGTGTGTAAGTCCATCTGCGTCATGCGAAGGCCTATGGAGGTCAGAAAAGGCAACTGGATTCCCTGGAACTGGAGTTATTGGTGATTGTTAGTGCTGGAAATTAAATGTGGGTCCTCTGGAAGAGCAGCCAGTGCTCTTAACTGCTGAGCCATCTCTCCAGCCCTGTGCTTGCAATTTTTGAGGGCAAAAGAAATAAATGACTATTGTGACATAAAATTATTACTGAACACTTTCAGTTTTTCATAATGAACTATTGTGTTTAAATTTAAATCTTTTGGAAGATGTGGATTATTTACATAAAGAATTTAAATAGTCAGAGGAAACCAAAGGTATTAAGCACCTTCAGTAATAAACAGTCTTTAAGTATTTATCTTAGTTTAATTCTTACAACTCTATGAGTAATTCTCTCTCTCTCTCTTTTTCCCCTTGGTCTTTTTAAGACAGGGTCTCCTGCAGTCCCAGCTGTCCTGGAACTCATGATGTAGACCAGGCTGACCTTGAATTTACAGAGATCTGCCTGCCTCTACTTCTGGAGTGCTGGCATTAAAGGTGTGGGCCACGACGCCCAGTCAATTCTCTCTGTTTTATAGTTATGCAGACTCAGACTTGTATGTTACGTGTAGTCACTAAGTCAGTAAGAGTCGGAAAGTTGAAATTTTACATAGCTGTAGATGACTCGAGCACCTCTGCTTTGATCCATTGGTAAACCAAGCTGCTTTCTAGAAGTAGTTGTAAAGAAGGGAATAATTAGAGAATGTGATGTAGGCTAGGCTGTAGTTTTGATTCGTACATCTAGCGAGCCTGCCTCAAAAAGAAAACAGTATTTGACATATGTGGCTTGAGAACTGGTGATCTTAGTGGACTTGGTTTTGTTTCTTTCAGCCTGTTTTTGTTTTTTTGAGGCAGGGTTTCCCTGTAGCCCCTGCTGACCTGGAACTCCCTGCCTAGACCAGCCTGGTCTGGAACTTACAGAGATCCACCTGCTTCTGTCTCCAGAGTGCTGGGATTAAAGGCATGTGTGTGCCACCATGCCTGGCTTACAGTTTTTACTTTTTAATATACAATAGAAATAAGAAGGCTTAGTCTTAAAGAGAAGAAGTGCTTTATAAAATCATATGAAAGTCCCAGTTGAACTCAAGAACCAGGAGGTATCAATGATGTATTGAAACTAGCCAGACAGAAATCAAGGAGGGCCCACTTCAGATTTTGAAATGTGCTCAATATTTCTAGTAAAGTGGCATTCACTGCTGGTGACTCAAAGAGATGACTATTTACTGCTGCTTAGCCTTCCTTCTTCCTTTCATAATTCTTTATAGCCCAGCTGGCTCTCAAGCTTTAACTAAAGGAGAAAGAATTTTAAATATTATCAACCCTCAGTCCTATGTCCACGGGAATACAATAACTACTTAGAAACAACATACATTTGAAAAAGTTATTTGGAAATTTCTCACAAGTAATCATGTCAAGGAACATCTCTTTCTGGTTCATATACAGAAGACTATAGCCTTCATCCTCTCCTAAATAAAAAGTCTGAGTAATGAACACCTGGTGACAGATGAGTCAGTAGTAATCCCTGCCAAAGAACTAAGGATGACTACATAAATGCCGTTCTCCAGCTAGTAATTCCAATGCACTCTGCCTGTTTTCCACATAGGAAACATCCATCTCCTATACCACTCCCTTCCTTCTAAACCCTCAATTTTTTAGACCCACAGGAGGTATCAGGGGAAAAGAGGGTATATAATTAAAATTTTTTCTGTACAGAACTTTTAAAATCAAACAGAAAATTATGTTTTACATTATACATAGCTCTGCTATTAACTTTATTAAAAATGTTCCATTATTGTCATTTTATGTATATGGATGTATTGCCTATATGTATGTAAGTACACCCATGTCATACAATACCCACATAGGTCAGAAGAGGACATGAGATCTCCTCGAACTGTATTTGTGGATGATTGGGAGCTGGGAACTTAAACCAGGTCCTCTGCAGGAGCAGCCAGTGCTCTTAACCCCTGAACCATCTCTCTGGCCCCACAACTTCATTTTTTTAATGTGTATGTATGTCTGCTTGATACCTCTTGTGAGTCTAAAACATTGAGGGTTTTGAAGGAAGGGAATGGTTAAAGGAGATGGATATTTCCTATGTGGAAAACATGCAAAACACATCTGAATTATGTGTATGTGTGCCATGTGTATGTGAATGTCTGAGGAGGTCAGAGGAGGGTGCTGAACCCACTGGAACTGGAGTCACGGGCAGCTGTGAACCGCCACTGTAGCAATGGAGCTAGGACCAACCTAGGTCCTCGGAGAGAGCAGCACTCCTAATCTTTGAACCACCTCTCCAGTGCCTGCTTTGAAATTTCATATTTAAAACAAGAGTTAAATGTATTCAGGCCTTAAGAAAACACCTAGTGAGATCAGAAGAGAATGTGAACAATGTGTACCTATGCTTCCCTGTCTAAGCTAAAGTAACTAGTGCAATCCTATTTTGATTTTTTGGAAGAGCTTACCTAAGTGCTGCAAATAAATAGGTGCTGGAGCAAAACAAAACTTTCTAAGAAACAAATTTGGTGACTGTCATCTTAACCTAAAAATCATTTATTCTTTGAAGAAGTCCTAAGTTAAACATGATCCAGCCAGTGGTGGTTACTTATGCCTATAAATCCTAGCACCTGGAGGCTGAGGTTGGAGGGCTGTCCCGAGGTTGATGCCAGCCTAAACTACAGAGTGAGACACTGCCTCAAAAAAAACAAGGTAAAGTAACAGGATCTAATTAGCCATTAAACATTACACTCAGACTCACAAGTCCTAAGCTTACACATCAAGACCCTTCAGAGTGTGACCTACCTGAAATCTAAGGAAGAACCCTAGGATGGCTAGTCTGGGTAAACTTGACTAGATTGAGAATCACCATGGAAACCCACCTCAGGCTTTATCCAGGGGAGATTTATGGACAGGTTTAAGTGGTGCTGGCGAGATGGCTCAGTGGGTCACCGCACTTGCTGTGCAAGCCTGGCAACCTGAGTTCAATCCCTGGAACCAATATAAAGGTGGAAAAAGAGAACCAACTCCACAAAATTGTTCTGATCTCCATACAAGTACTGTGGCATGCATATTCGTTCTCTCTCTCTTTCTCTCTCCTCTCTTCTCTCACACATGCATACATATACATACACACAGTTAATAAAAAAAATAAGCCTTTTTTTGAAAGGAAGAATTAGATGGACATAGTGGCATACACCTTCAATTCTAGCATTCTGGAGGCAGAGGCAGGCAGATCTTTGTGAGTTCAAGGCTAGCCTGGTCTATATACTGAGTTCCAGGCTAGCCAGGACTACATAGTAAGACTCTGTCTTAAATAAAAAAGACTTGCCGTAAATATGGGTGGCATATCCCATGAGTTCATGTCTTGGGCTGAATAAAAAACAGAAAGCAGCTAAGTGTGGTGTACATGTCATGAATCCCAGTGCTTGGGAGGTAGAGGCTATAATGTCTAAAATCTAAGAAAGAGTCCTATGATGGCTAATCTTCTCTGTGAACTTGACCAGATTGAGAATCACCATGGAAACCCACCTCAGGCTTTAAGAGCTCTCTGTGAGTTCCAGGATCGTCAGGGATATGTAGTGAGCCCTATCTTGCAAGCTGAGCACCAGCATTCTTCTTCCTCTATTTCCTGACTGAGGATGCAGTGCACAGACACCTCACAGTTCTGCTGCCAGGTCTTCTCCCCACCCAGATGGACTCTGTCCATGTAAACTGTGAGCAAAAGTAAATTCTTCCTCCCTTAAGGCACTTCTTGTCAGGTATTTAGTCAGCGCAACAAGAAAAGTAATACAAGCTGGCCACCAATTTGTTGTGTTGATTTGCAGTGAAGTGGGGGAAGGGGGATTATGGGCTAAAGTAATTTTCTTTTCTTTTAAAACAGGGTCTCATATATTCCAGGCTGTCCTCAGACTCCCTAAGTAGCTCAGACTCACCTTTGCCACGCCCAGTTTGTGTGGTGCTGGGGACAGATCCAAAGGTCTAGGTGAGCACTCTACCAATTGGGCCACATTCCCAGCTCCTAAAGTAATTCTTTTGGGATTTTCTCACAGGACAAAAGTCTATGTGTCATTCTGTGTTGGAAATCAAATTCCTGACCCTATTGTAAAGCACTGACTGCTTTTGCCAATGACCCAGGATCAATTCCCAGCACCCACATGGCAGGTAACAACTATCTGTAACTCCAGTTTCAGGGGATCTGATGCCTTCTTCTGATCTTTGTATGCAATGAAATTTCCACAGGCATTGCACAACATGGATGCACTTACACACATGCATGCAATATACTCATATACATTAAAATTAAAATAATATTTTAAAAATAAGTTATCCCATTCCTAGAAAAATTAAAACCTGTAAGTGGGGGATTAGAGAGATGATTCATCAGTTAAGAACTGGCTGATCTTGCAGAAGACCCAGGTTCAAATCCCAGCATCCACATGATGGCTAACAACCGTCCATAACTCCAGTTCCAGGGAATCTGACACCCTCTTCTGATTTCCATGGTCATTGCACAACATAGGTGCACTTGCATTCATGCACACAATACTTACATACACATAAAATAAAAATAAAGCCAAAAAAATTTCTTAAAAAACCTTTAAGTGGGTCAAACTTGCTATTTTAACCCAAGCACTTAGTAGGTAGAGGCAGGTTTATCTATGTGAAATCAAGGCCAGCCTGGTGTACATAACAAGTTCCAGGTCATCTGGGGCTACAGGGAGACCCTGTCTCAAAATAACAAAACACAATAATCACAACAAAATAATAAAAATTTCATTGCATACAAAGAAGACTATTATTTTCCTACTAAGTTTTGACATGTCAATGTAATACATTATTATTTGTAAATTTCTTAAAATATCCTTAGATAATGAGATAAAGTAATTCTCTTGGTCATTTTTTTTTAAAAAACGACAGAATCTCACTATGCATCCTTGGTTGGCCTTGAACTCACAGAGATCTTTCTGCCTTTGTCTCCCCAGTACTAAAATGAAAGATATGTACACTCATATCTTTTATATAATATAAATTTAACATATGAAAAGGGAAGAATCAGTATATAAATCAATATGCTACAAACATACAACTACATAAATAAATGACTTCAGGAAAAAAAAAAATCACAAAAGTAGATATTGGCAAAATGTTATTAGCAGTTACTAGTGGGTAGAAATATCAAGTGTGATTTGCCATGTTTTTCTAATTTTCTGAAATATTTTTGTAGTCAAAAAAATAATCGTTTGGGGTTAGAGGGATAGCTCAGAAGTTAAGGGCACTGGCTGCTCTTGCAGAGGACATAGGTTTGATTCCCACTCCCCACATGATAGCTAACAACTGTCCTTAACTTCATATCCATGGGGTCCAACACTTTCTGGCCTCTGGGCTTTGCATGACTTGGCTCCATTTACATACATTCAGGTAAAACACTCATATACACAAAGCAAAAAATAAAATAATCATTTACTGGATTCACTCTTCAAATATTTTATATACCTTCTTTATAACTACATTCACTGAGGCAGAACAAATATATTTTTACAGTAGCATAGTTGACTCTTAGTTATTAAGACTGCTAAACCACGTAGAGTAGCTCACACCCATAATCCTAAACTCAGGAGGTCAATCTGGACTATATAGTTTCAGGTTAACTCGGGCTACAGTGGACCCTGTCTCAAAAACAAAAAACAAACAAAAAGATTAAAAACTTCTGCTAGAGGCCTGGGGTTATAGTTCAATGGTAGAATATTTGCCTATCCTTGAACTCATGATCCTCCTGCGTCTGCCTCCGGAGTGCTGATGATTATGGGTGTATACCACTACACCTGGCTTGGTAGTTCTATTTTTTTTAGTATTTATTGTATGTATGAGTGTATTGTCTGCATGTATGTAAATGCACCCGTGTTGTACAATGTCCACAGAGGTCATAAGAGGATGTCAGATCCCCTGGAACTGGAGTTATAGATGGTTGTTAGCTGCCATGTGGGTGTTGGGAATAAAACTTGAGTCCTCTGGAAGAGTAGCCAGTGCTCTTAACTGCTGAGTCATCTCTCTAACCCTGGTAGTTCTATTTTATGAAGAAAAATTAAAGCTCCTAGAATAAATGTATAGCTCACTTTTGGGGCAATAACGGGACCCTGCCTTCTCTATAAGCTTATGCTCTTATTTGGAAATAAGGTGACAAAGGTTATTTACTATATAGTTATAATAACAGTATATTTCTAGTCAAAAGTACAAGAAAACCTTTAATTCCAGTATTTAGGAGGCTATGCGCTACCTTGTTTCAAACCAAACCAAGACAACAACAAAGTAACACTACAGGAGAAAAATGGAACCAGCATCACTTTTGGTCTCACTATAATCTCAGAGGAATTTATCTCCCACATCCTAAGGATTTCAAACTAATTAAAGTTCTTATTTTCTCCTTCCCTGTTAATGGGAGGGAAGGACTATATTACTGACATTCTTTTGGCTTCAAATGTTAAGAAGATAGCATCACAGAATTTTTTCCCTATAAACTCTGAAGTGAAATGCCCTAGTTAGGAACATGGCTATCTAGTAAACATTCTTGGATAACAGCTAGGAAAAAAACACAACAAGGCAAACTAATGCTTACTTATATATTTAGACACAGCAAGTCTCTTTGGGCATTATTCACTCTCATTCCTGGAGCATGCTCCATTCTACTCTATAAGAATCTGTCTATTGTCTTCCACATTAAAGAAAAAAATTAAATTAAGCTTATTTGCTCAGAAAATAAACTTTATCCAAAGTGCTGCCTCTTAGCAATTCCATGGTGTAATCAATTGCTTCTTTTAACCGTATACCAATACAAGTTAGCAAATAAAACTTTCATTTTATCATTTTCAAGTCCCTTTGAAAAGAGATGAAAGGAAGAGGGCTAAAATAAGGAGAGTTGTCTATTTTCAGATCATATCATTTAATGACAGGATATATTCTGAGATACACATTAAGTAATTTCTTCATTGAATAAACATGATATAGGATGATGTAATTACACAAACTGAGATATTACAACGTCACTAAGTCTTATGAACCTTGTATATGTGTTGCCAAACAAGACATCTTTATGCAGTGCATGACCATATTTGTGGCAGGGGCTCACTCTATTCCAGGCTGTCTGGGAACTCACTAAGTAATTAAGGCTGGCCTTGAATTCATAGCAATCTACCGCCTGCAGCCTGGATTTAATTCTGCAGTGCTGGAATTAAAGCATGAGCCACCAGGCCTGGCTCCACATTTACCTTTTTCATAGTGTTGACACTAACACTGATAGTACAAAAACAAATGTCCTTATGAAGTCATAAAAATATTAAGTTTTGGGGGGGGTATTGTGTGAAAATGACTAAAATCCATCACATAAATGTAGGAAACTGTCAAACAATGAAAAAATTTTTTTGGAAGTTTTAGTTTTGGGTTGGCAGGGTAGCTGAGTTTGAACCTGGAACCTATGATGAAAGGACAGAAGAGATTCCCTAAAGCCACCCACTAACCTCCATTTGTACACCATGGCACATGCATACCCAAACATCTGTACACACAACACTACTATTGAGAAGTGTTAGTTTTAATAATTCTCAACCTTTTGTACGTGTCTTTAAATTGTTTATTTATTTATTTTGAGCATTAGTATTTGCCTGCATGTAGAAGCACCACATGCATGTAGTACCTGCGGAAGTCAGAAGAGGGTGCCAGATCCCCCTTGGAAATAGAATTGCAGATGGTTGTGAGTCACCATGTGGGTGGTTGGGAACCAAACATGGGTCCTCAGCAAGAGTAGCCAGTGCTCTTAACTACTGAGCAACTTTCACCAAAGACCAAGAATAGTGCTAATAGCATGATTTTAAAATATCATATGAGCCGGGCATGGTGGTGCAAGTCTTTGATCTCAGCACTTTGATCCCAGGCAGAGGCAGAGAAATTCTGTGAGTTCCAGGCCAGCCTGATCTATATAGTGAGTTCTAGGCCAGTTGTGGCTATGGAGAGACCCTGTCACAAATAAATAAACAAATCATATAATGAAATATTAAGCAACTGTGTGTAGGAAAAGAACTAGAATAGAAGCCTTAGGTCTGTCTCGCTGGAATTTGATGGAAAAAAAATCTCTCAGAACTGGGTAGTGGTAGAATGCTTGCCCAGTATGTATAAAACCCTTGGTATGATCCTCAGCAAGGTAAAATAATACCAATGACTTTCCTTGCTTTTAATTTCAGAATACTACAAATAATTCTTTCTTAATATATCTACACAATTAGCTGTCTTAGCTTGGTATGGTGTTACAGGCTCATAATAAAGCACTTAGGAAGTATAGGAACACAGAAGGCCAGCCTATGTTACAGGTGAAACCCTGTCTCAAACAAAAAAAACAAAAAGTATGGCAGGCATGGTGGACTCAGGAAACAGAGCAAGAGGATCTCAAGGCCAGCATGGTCTCCATAGGGAGTTCCAGGCCAGCTGGGGCTACATAGAGATGCTGTCTCAAAATCAAAACCAAAACCAAAAAAGTGAGCTAACTTGATTATAACAAAATTCTTGGGCCAGGCATGTAGCTCAGCTGGTAGAGTCCTAGCATGAATGAAAAGCCCGAGTTCAAACACCAGCACTGTGGGTAGAAACATGCACTTGGAAAGGACAGCAGGAGGATCAAATGTTCAGAGCCAGCCTAGCCTACATGGCCCTGTCCCCTAAACAAAAAACTTTCTCAGTTAAAGTCAGTTTAACAATAAATTTAATTAGTAACATTATATTAAAATCTAGGTTACACAGATTGAAAATCTCTAAACCAAAATACTTTGGGAACAGAAGTATTCTGGAATATTTTTCAGATTTTGGAATATGGCATATGCATAGTGAGATATCTTCTAGTCGAAACTCATTCCAGAACATGTAAGGTAGAGGCCAGAGGAAAAGGAGTTCAAAGCTAGTCTTGGTTACAGCCTGATCCACATGAGATCTTACCTAAAAAAAAAATCCCACATTCTATAACATCTAGGGCTAGAGACATGGCTCAGTGGTGAAGGGCTTGTCTAGCTTGTGCAAAGTCATGGACTCAATCCCTATCACTTCAAAAAAGCCTCAAGAGGAGGTAGTTCAGTTGGAAGTGTTATTTGCCCATCATGCACAAGGACCTGGGTTCAGTCTCCAGCAGTGCATAAAAACAGTCATAGTACATACCTGTAATCTACAAATTCATTTGAATTCACTATATAGTAAGTTTGAGGCCAGTTTGGGCTACATGAGACACTGTCTAAATATAGATAAAAAGCACCACTGAAAAGCCTCAGCAGGTAAAGGCACTTGCTGCCAAGTCTAACAACCTGAGTTTGATCCCCAAACCCCACATATTAGAGGGAGAGAACTGACTCTCAAAATCTGTTCTCTGACCTCAACATACCTGTGGCACAAATCTATAAGACCTCCCCACACAATCAATAATTTAATTTAAAAAATTGTTTGTTTTTTTGAGGGAGGGCCTTCCTACAGGGAGTTCCAGTTGCCTGAAACTCCCTTATATAGGCCAGATTGGCCTGGAACTCCCAGAGATCCACCGCCTCTGCCTCCCAAGTACTGAAGTTAAAGGCATGTGCCAACACATCTGATATGAAATTTTTTTTTAAAAAGACTCAAGTCTAGCCAGACATGGTGGTCCACACCTTTAATTTTAGCACTTGGGAGGCAGAGGCGGATGGATCTCTAGGAGTTCCAGGCCAGTTGGGGCTACAATAAGACCCTGTCTCAAAAGACTAAAACAAAACAAAACAATCCCCTAAGCCTCAAGTCTAAACATGGAAATTAATTTATGTGTCATATGCACTTTATACCCACAGCTCAACAGGTCACTTTATTCAATATTTTTGTTATTTTTATTTGTATTGTGACTCTTATTCTCATGAGTTCAAGCATAATTTTCCAGTTATGGCAGCATTCACAACGTTTCAGGCTCTGCACCACTGCAGATTTTATTTATGGATTTATTTATTTTTACTTTATGTGTGTGAATGTTTTACGTGATTTTGTGGAATTGTACCCATGTTGTGCAATACCCATGGGGAATAGAAGAGGGTGTCACATCCCCTGAAACTGCAGTTAGCTGACATGTGGGTGCTTGGAACTGAACGTGGATCCTCTGCAAGAGCAGTCAGTGCTCTTAACCACTGAGCCGTCTCTCCAGTCCCCAGTACAGATCTTAGATTAGGGATATTCAAACTTTAGCAGTGTGAAGTAAAGAAATCAGTCCTAGGACAACCTTTTCACTGTCATGCACTACTCTAGTTTATCATTGTTGTTCTATTTGCTTGTTTGTTCTTGTTCTTGTTTTTCAAACAGGGTCTTTGGTAGCTTAGAGTGATCTTTAATTCCCAGAGATGACCCTGAACTCCAGCTCCCAGTGCACAGGTTACCACATCCTGCTTACATTATATGGACATACTCTTTAGAAACTCTCACCATGTGCTGGGCATTGTGGCACACACCTTTATTCCCCAAACTCAGGAGGCAGAGGATTTCTGTTGAGCTCCAGTGAGTTTCAGACCAGCCAAGATTACAAAGCGAGACCCCCCCCCCCAAAAAAAAACCACTCAAAACAGGCTAGAGATGGTTCAGTGGTTAAAAGCTTATAGCTGCTCTTCCAAAGGACCTGGATTCAGTTCCCAACACCCACAAGGTGGCTAAAACCTGTCCTTAACTACAAGGAAAATCCAACACCCTCTTCTGGCCTCCCTTGGCACTAGACATGTATATGGTGCATTTATGTGCAGGCAGACAAAACGCTCACACAAAATAAAAAGTTAAAAACAGAAATAAAAAAACCCACAAACAAAACAGAAAAATACTCACCATGCTTCTAAAATTAACTCAATCTACCAATTCTTATAAATAACCTTAAGCATAACTTGTTAACAGAACTAAAAATTTATTAGCAAGGTACTGACTGCCCTCTAGTGTTCAAACTAAAGATCTCATCTCAAGTTAACTCTGAACTGTCCTTCAGGGTATAAAAAAAGTTCCAATATAGTCATCTAGAAGCATTAAAATCAGAAAAATGCTGATCGTGCAAGGTTTTAAACAAAAGTCTTAAGACAAAATTATAAATCTGAGATCTCTGATTACTAATATAGGTTGCCCAGAAAGTCTAACTTTAATCAGATCAATGGCAATTGGACAAGAGCAGAACATTTCCAATATACTTCCTAAAGACTGGGAATAGGACTCAGTGGTAAAAATTCTGAAATGCTTGCATATATACAATGAAATAGCCTGTGGTGGAGACTCAAGTTGAACATTATTGATGTGGCTTAGTAGTGCTTGCCTAGCATCCTCAAGATCCTGCATTTGATATTTAGTGCTGTAAACACATGGGGAAAGGTAGTGATTTAGGTTTTTCCATTTGAAAAAGAAGCAGACAATGGGGGCTGGAGAGATGATTCAGTGGTTAAGGGTGCTTACTATTCTTGCAGAGGACTAGGGTTTGGTTCCCAGCACCCATACTAGGCAACTAACAACTGCCTGTAACTCTGTTTCCAATAAAACCTGATGCTGCAGTGCACATAAACTCACAGACATAGGCACACGTACATACACATAATAAATAAATATTTTTGAAAAAAACAAAGAAGCAGAAGTAGATAATGCTTTAATCAAATGCTTTCTCTAAGGACGCTGAAGAAACAAGGAAAACTCCCAAACTATCTAACTACTTTCTTCTTATTTTAAATGTCAAGACCGGGTTTTGCTACATATCCCAGGTAGGTCTTGAACTCCTGATCCTCCTACTTTTACCTCCCAAGTACTGGGATTACAAGAAGCATGTACTACATTTCCAGTCAGAAATCAAAAGCACTGCAGATCTCCTCAGTGCTTGCACTCTCCCTCCCTTTCTGTTTCTCTCTCTGGTGCTGGGCATCGGGCCTCATACAAGCTAGGCAAATGGTCTAAAACTGATCTATAAACCCAGCTCAAAAAATTTTCAATTTTTCATTTTTAATCTGCCAATTGATTCTTAGCTTTATGTGCGGTGGCTAACATTGTAAAGCAGCAGATCTGTCTGCAATGAAAAAACAATTTTTCTAATAATACCAATGCTATTTACTTTCTACTCTTAGTATCTACCAACTGACTTCCAGAACTTTCATGGTACATTGTAACAGAAGAAACTGACTATAGGGCTGGAGAGATGGCTCAATGGTTAGGTGCACTGGCTGCTCTTGCAGAGGACCTGGGTTCAGTTTCCAGCACATACATGGCAGCTAACAACCATACGTAAGTCTAGGTGCAGGGAATCCAACCCTTTTTTGACCTCCTGCATGCACGACACGGAGGCACTTACACACATGCAGGTAGACAATATATTTTTTTAAAAAAAGAAATTGACTGTAGAACCACCAGAAAATATAAATCTACTTATCTTCTATTAAAAAACTGGGGGGAAAATTGTAAAACGATACTAATGTTTTTAGTATTTTATTGGTTTATCTATATAAATTTTGGTGTGTGCATATGTTTAGCATAAATATGAGTGTATGTTTGTGTGTGTCAGTGTAGGGGCCCATGTATGTGCATGTGTGGGGGGCAAGCAGTCTACATGAGTGTTTGCCTGAATCACTCTCTACCTTACTTTTTGTTTTTAGGTTGTTTTTTTATACAGGTGTCCTGTAACCCCAGCTGGCCTGGAACTGGCTTTGTAGACCAAGCTGGTCTTGAACGCACAGATTCGCCTGCTTCTGTCTCTCATGTGCTAAGATTAAAGGCTTGTACTGAGCTGATCAACTGATTAAACTGGCTGGCCAGTGGGGAGGTTGGAGCAGGGGGGCACTGGTGTTTTTACAGAAACAAGCCACCATGCCCAGCTTTTACCTGAGTGCTAGAGATCTGATCTCGTGTACGCATGGCAGGCACTTTACTAACCGAGCCATCTCCCAGTCCCTGATGTTGCTTTTCTGTTGTTTATCTGGGGGTAAGTTTTTATTTTAAAATGTTATCTATGTCACTTATACTAGCTTTATTAATGTTAGGGTTTTTTTTTGAGTCTCCCTGTAGCTCCAGCTAGCCTGGAACTCACTATATAGACCAGGCTGGCCTCTATACAGATCAGCCTGCCTCTGCCTCCCATGTGCTGGGATTAAAAGTGTGCACCATTATGGCCAGTTATTAATGTTATTTTTAAACAAACTAATGTTTTTTAAGTTTCTTAGGTTTAATTTATAATATGGCAAATGTCAATAGATATTAATCATATGAACAAAGTTTGTTAGAAACCTCAATTTTATTTAAGAGTATAAACGATGCTGAGAGCAAAAAGCTTGAAAACAACTATTCTAGAGTAGAATATGAACATTAAAAAAATTAATTCATCCTCAAAGCTTTAAAAGAGGAAAGGATAAAGCACAAACATTATTTAAGTTTTGGAAAACGCAGGCAGTACTCACCAAATGGATCTTCCATGCCACTTTAACCAGTTTAGAGAGACAGGGTATAGTTTCTGAAAGAGAAAAAGCTAAATCAGATATTGAAAATGTAAAACTTACTATCTTACATGTTAAAAAAAAAAGCCCAATTTGTGAACACTTATTATAGTTTAAACATTATTGAAATGTACAACTTATTGAATAACACTGAAACTGGGAGCTGATGAGCTGGTACAGCAGATGAAAGCACTGACCACACAAGCTTGACAACTGAGTTCAATCCCCAGAACCCAGGTAAAAAGCCAGATGCAGTGGTGTGCACTTGTGATCCCAGCACTAAGGTCAATTAGGAGTTGGAGACAGGAGAATCACCCAGATGCTTCTGGCCAGCTAGCCTGGAGCATGCGGTGTTGCAGACACCGGAGACACGCTGCCTATCTCAACAAGGTAGAAGGAAATAACTGTCATGAAAGCTGTTCTTTGACCTCCTCACGTGCTCTGTGGCATGCATGCACCAGCACTCACACACACAAAATAATAAATAAATAAATAGCAGGCTGTGGTGGCATGCCTTTAGTCCCAGCACTGGGGAAGCAGAGGAGGCAGATCTCTATGAGTTCAAGGCCAGCCTGGTCTACAAAGCAAGTTCTAGGTATAAGCTGGAGCTACAGGGAGACCTTGTCTCAAAAAGATCAAAAAACAAAGAAACAAATAAGAACATCACCACCTGGGAGGTAAGGGTACTGGAATTTAAACATAACAAACTAAAATATGCAATATCTAAACCTAATTTTCATATTTTAAAATTAATTTTTATTTTACATGGATGAGTGTTTTGCCTGCATATATATATTTGAACCACGTGTATGCCTGGTGCTCCTAGAAGACCAGAAAAAAGCACGAGATCCCATGGAACTGGAGTTAAGGATGGACAGTAGCTGTCAAGTGGGTGCTGAGAACCAAACCCAGGTCTTCTACAAGATCAGCCAGTACTCATAACCACTGAGCTATCTCTCCAGTCTCTAATTTTTATTTTAAATATATACTAGTCTGTTTCTTCAAATAAGTTGATGCTCCATCTTGCATTCAATGGAACATAAGGAAAAAGGCAAAATTTTATGTAAAACAAAAACAAATTCATATGCATACTTGAGAAAAGATACGATCTTACACGGGAAAGTGCAATTCTTTTTAGATACTGGAAGATGTTCAGTAAAAGCTAAGTTTAAAACACTTAAGTGTGAAGACAAAACTACAGAAAAATGTTTCAAAAGAATTTTTGAGACATAGTCTCACTACACTGACCTGACTTCGAACTCAAGAGTGGTGGGATTAAAGATGTGCACCACCATGCCTGGTACACCCACATAAAAATTTTAAAATTTTATGAGTGTTTTGCCTTCACGTAAATATACCATGTGTGTACAATGCCCACATAGGCCAGAAAAAGTCAAGGAATCCTCTGGAACTGTTGTTACAGTTGTTAGCTACCACGTCCTGCTGGGCACTGAACCGAGGTCCTCTAGATCAGCTAGTGTTCTTAACTGTTGACTCATCTTTCCAGCCCCAGGAAAACTTCTAAAATGAAAAAATGGAGCCAGGCATGGTGGCATATGCCTAGAATTCCAGCACTTGGGAAGCTGAGTCAGGATTGCCACAAGTTTGAGGCCAGCCAGTAGGTCTACACAGTAAGTTCAAGGCTAGCCTATGCTATGTGAGATACTGCCACAAATAAGCAATAGCCCTCCACTCCACAAAAAAAAAAAAAAAAAAAAAAAAGAAAGAAAGAAAGAAAGAAAAATGGACGGCAAATTTGAAATGCCATTTCATCAAGAAAGATATTGAAGACCTGGAGGGATGGCTCTATAGTTAGGAGTACTGGCTGCTCTTGAAGAAGACCAGGGGTCGGTTCTGAACATCCACATGCATAAACCACGAAGACGTGCTAAGTGAAATAAATATAGTCAAATTCAAAGAGACAAAAAGTAGAATGAGCTAGGTCAGGTGGCCCAGGGTTGTGATTCCAGGACTAAGGAGGTTGGGACAGGAAGATCAAGGAATTCAAACACAGCCTGGGCAACATCGCAGGTTCAAAGGTCTCTCTTTAAAAAAGATGGGGGAAGGAGAAGCAGGAGGGACCTGAAGAGATAACTCAGTGGTTAAGAACACCTGCTGCTCTGACATGAGTTCAGTTCTCAGCATTCATATCAGACAACTCATAACAGTCTGTAATTCCAGCTTTTGGGGGTTTGACATTCTCTTTAGGATTCCAAGGATGCCACATACACAGACATATATACATACACATAAATAAAAATAATTCTAGGCAGGGGTGATGGAGCCAGTCGTTGCCTGGAGATAGCTGGGGTACAAATATAAGTTTTGTTTAATGGGTAGTTTTAATTTGGGGAAAAAAAGCTCTGGAAATAGATTACTATACAATGTGATTGTACTTAAGGCCATATAACTATATAGTTAAAACATAATTTCAAGAAAATTAAAAAAGGATGAAACTTGGTAAGAACAGCAGCATTTTTACTTCCTGGTTCCCATTTTCCTACTTCCCTGCTTTGTGATCACACAAGAACCAAGAAACCAGAACCCAGAAAATGATAAACAGTAGCCTTACAGCCACAGGAGGGAACAAGGGTGAGTACCTTCAAACTCTACCCCCAGAGGCCCTTGCTATTTGATTTGACGGATAAATAACGTCATCAAGACACTCCACTCTCAGCATCACCTTTACCTGGCAGACCTAGAGCTTGTTGTATGTGAAGAGCTTAACGTCAGTCTTCAAAAACAACTAGTTACAACTGTTTAACATTTCCAGTATTCAGAATTAAGATGTGTTATGGAGCCATGTGTGGGGGTGGACATCTATAATCCTAGAACTTGGGGTTGGAATCAGGAAGATCATGAGTTCTAAGCCAGCTTGGAGCACGGAGGACAATCAAACTTTAAAAAAACAAATATGTGTACAGCAGGTCTTGAAAAACTGTGATACATTTCTGAAACCCAAGAACATATGCACTTCAGTGCTGCCCGAGATGGGCCTCAGGAGGCCCTAATCACTCACCTCTGGCTGACCCTCAAGTTCTGCAAAGCTGTAAGATCTCTGCCAGAATAAAGAAGGTAGTGTACTCCAATATAAACACAGAGAACCCTCAGCAAAAGCCAGAAAACTTACTGGTTCACAGCACTTAAAGAAATCTCTGTCTAATCATTAGTTAACCACTAAACCAACATGGTGGAGATTCAGTGGTCACATAGGACAAAGAATACAGGCTTTACAGGTTTATTCCAGGAAACTCACCAAACAAAGAAAGAGAAACCCACTGAAAGAGAGGATTTTTATCTCTAGGGCTGCCACATTATATTATTTTAAATGCCCAACACTTGTGTGTATAAAAACAAAAACAAAAAGAGAGAGACATATAAACAGGAAAGTATGACTTGTAATCAGGTGGGAAAAGCAGTCAAGAAAAATAGAATTGGGCCAGGCGTGGTGGTGCACACCTTTAATCTCAGCACTAGATTACAGAGACAAGTGATCTCTGGGTTCAAGGTCAGTCCGGTCCACATGGCAAGTTCCAAGCCACCCAGATCCTGTCTTGAAAGAAAGGAAGAAAGACAGGGTCGGGGGAGACTGAATCTAGGAATCCTAGTTGTTAGAGGTAAACGGTTTTTAAAATAAGCTACCCAAAGGGACTGGAGAAATGGCTCAGCAGTCAAGAGCACTGGCTACTCTTCAGGCACTGCATGGCATGGATGCACTTACACACATGCAAGGCCAAACACTCATACACATAAAAAATAAAATAAAAACTTCTAAAAGCTACCAAAAGAAAATACTTCTAAATCTGAAGAACCAAAGAAGGGCTGAGAACATGTGTCTCACAGGATTTGGTATGAAACAGGAACTAAAGGAAATCAAGTTTAGACATTTTGCTGTTGTTTACTTTTGATTTTTTAAAACATGGTCTCATTCTGTAGCCCAAAGTGGCCTAGAACTCACTATATGGCTCAGTCTAGTGAGCCAACTCACAGCAATCCTCATGTCTCAGCCTTCTGGGGGACTAGGATTACAGGTATGAGGTGCTATACCAAAGTAGAAGTTCCTAATTGCCTAATATTCCATGTTAAAATAAGCTACCAAAAGAGCTCTGTGCAGTAGGTCTAGGGTGAATATTCATGCCTTTTCTCAAATTCTCTAGGAGTTATCTAAATCAAAATATGTTGAAACCCAATTGTAACATACTCTTAACATACCAGGTTACATTCTTAAATCTCCATTTTTATGCCCAAACTACTCCCTCTACCTAACATAACCTTGAGGCAGTCAGCTCAGTCTACAAAGTGCTTACATGTTAAGCATGAGGATCTTAGTTTGAGCTCCAAAACCAATATTAAAAAAAAAAGTCTAGAGTGGGCTCAGCTGCTTGTAATCCCAGCACTGTAGAGGTGAGGATGGGGAAGTCCCTGAGGCTTGGGCTAGCCAGGCATCGTGAACTATCTTGTGGATTCCAGGCCAATGAAAGACCCTGTCTCAAAAACAAGGTGGGTATCTAGGGAAAAATATCTGAAGGTGCCTTCTGGCCTCCTCACACAAACACGTCCCCACGTGAACATACACACACACAATACAAAAAAAAAAAGAAAAAGAAAAAGAAAAAGAGTAATCTTGATAGTAACCAGTTTGCCTGAATTCCTACTTGCCCTAAGACCATACGTCATGAAAACTACACCTTCTGCAATGCTTTCCTTCACTGTTTACCAAAATGGGATCTTAACATAGTAGCAAAGGCTTTTAATGCTAGAACTCAGGAGGCAGAAACAAGAGGGTCATCACAAGTTTTAGGCTAGCCTGATTTACCCAGTGAGTTCTAGGTTAATCAGGGCTAAGAGAGCAAGACTCCAGTCTCTAAACAAACAAAACAAAAATCTAGAATCTTTAAGTCCCCATGTATTAAAATTTTTTAAAAATTAGTGTGAATGTGTTTGTGTGTGTGTGAGAGAGAGAGAGAGAGAGAGAGCTCGCACTATGGCATTCATGTGGTCAGAGAACAACTTGTAGGAGTTGGTTCTCTCCTTCTACCACATGCCTGTGGGTTCCAGAGACTAAACTCAGGCTTGGTGCCTTTGTCTGCCAAGATATCTAAGCTCCCTGTCCCAATCTATTTTATATTTCTATTTAACACTCCCTACATTGTTATATTTTGTAATACACCAGGCTTTTAATCATCATCATCATCATCAAGACAGGGTCTCACTTGTTGGCATGGAAATCACTATGTAGACCAGGCTGGCCTTGAATTCACAGATATCTGCCTGTTTCTGCCTTCTCAGTGCTGGGGTTAAAGGTATATTAAGCTTTTGGAGAGAGCGGCTATACTCCTTTATATCACTGTGCTGACAGTATGTAAAGCTGATCCTAACATACCAGAGGCAAAGCAAAAAGCATCTGCTGAAGGGCTGGAGAGAGATGGCTCAGTGGTTAAGAGCAATGACTGTTCTTGCAGAGAACCTGGGTTCAAATCCCAGCACCCACAAGATAGCTGATAACTAACTGCCTGTTAACTCCATTTCCTGGGAGTTCTTCTCATTCCCAAGAGCATTGCACAACACGGTATATTTACATACATGCAGGCAATAGATTTATATACATAAAATAAAAACAATAAAAGTATTTTTTAAATAGAAGAAAAGAAATACTCAGGGCTGTGTGCTAGGTAGTCAGCATGGTGATTAAGACCTTATCCCTGTACTGGAGATGTAGCTCAGTGGCAATCACAACTGTCTTTATGACAGTTAACTGCAAGAACATAAAAAGTATATTCTTTAATGATAAATACAACAAAAAAGGCTTATGTAAGTGGTCACAGGTCACTCCTATGAAGACACAAGGAGAATATAGACCTGGAGTAGAGCCCTTGCCTTGCATGCACAGGTCCTAGGTCTGATCCCAATATGGCAGTGCCCGCCAATAAAATGACCTCTAGGTTTTACAAGTAGACACCAGAATCTCTTTTAGTCCAGAGAATCCATCCATTCAGTTTTCTTTCCTCATATATAACTTTCTTCCAACGTTCCTTTTCTTTTCTAATAGCAATGCAACAGTAACAACAGGAATTTGAAGCATATTATACAACCAGATACTTAAGGCTATCTGCTCCTAGAAGCAATTCTACAAATCAGGTAGAGCAAGAAAGCATTACCTCTATTTTTATCTTTAACATAGGGCTCCAAGAAGTGAAGCAAATCCAGGTATGGTGGTATATGCCTATAATCTCAGCATTTTGGAGGCTGAAGCAGGAGGATCCCAGCAGGTTTCAGGCCAGTTTGGGCTTCATAGTGAGTTCTAGGCCAGTCTGATCTATAGTGTGTAGAAAGACCTTGTCTCAAGAAAAAGTTTTAAATAAAAATAAAAGAGGTTAAGTAAATTGGTTGTATAGTGACTGAGACTTTAGTGTTTATTTATTGTCTACTTGCCTCTTTCTACCCTAACCTGTATCAGTCTGTAGAGTCTGTAAACTGCAAGAGTTCACACTTTTCACTGTTTTAAAAGTTTTCAGGGTCAAGAGTCTTTTACGTAGCCTTGGCTACTCTAGAACTCTACAGAGACCAGGCTAGCCTCAAATTCAGTTTTTTGAAATTGTTATTTATTTGGAAGAGGGTCTTGCTATGTAGCCTAGGCTGATCTTGAACTCTCTCTCTTCTTCCCTCTGCCTCCCAAGTACTGGGATGAAAGACACGAGCTACCACATCCAGGAATAGACTGAAAACAGGCATTACTAGTTTAAAAAGCCAGACTAGCCTGGAATCCAGCACTGAGACAGCTGAAGTAGAAGGGCGAGCTCGAGGTAGGTCCGGGTTACACAGCAAGACCTTATCTCAAAGGAAACACAGAAAGAAATGAAAACCTAGACCAATTATATATTGACTCAATTCCATTGGAATGTTATGCATTTTACTTCTGAATTTAAGTAAGGGAGCTGAAGTTGGTTGCTATTTCTGATGTCAGATTCATGGTATGCACGAACATAAAACCAACATTTAGCTACTAGTTTGAAACACATTAAAAGTTTTTATTAAAGAATCTAAGAAAGCATCCTCTTAAGTCCTAATACTGTGGCTAAAAAGGTATGTGCATTCGAGTTCTGCCTTCAGTGTCTCAGGAGCCAAAGCTGCCTTGCCTATTTTCTCTTACTTAATAAAACTTTAACCATCTTTTAATGAAACATTAAAACACAGCTTAGTAATTTACCACCCTTTCACCCCCAAGGCTCCATAAAATTGTTATTCTGCCTAGACATGGCATGATCAGGTGAAAGTGAAGGCACCAATCTTCCCTATGACTTACAGAAAGGGCTTTATGGTTCTCTGAATGACAGCTCTTTTTAAACCACTCTGTTCTGACTGAAGAGTATTTCCATTTATTTTTCCCTAGTATTCAGATCTCAACAAATTAAAGCTGTTTGTGGAAAATGATTAGTAGCGCATTAAATCTGAGGTAACGGAAGAACCTCGCCTTGTTATTTAGTCCAGTTGGCTTTTTCCCATCTGGGTTAAATGTATGGCTTTGGGAAAATCCCTTACTATTTTAGAGGCAAGGCTACACCACCTGTAAAGTAAGATCCAACACCACCTTAAATTGTGGTAAGAATATAACATTTACACAATGTGTATTGGTGAGGATTACACAATGTATACAACTGTTCAAAAAAAAATAACATCAAAGACTATTGTGTCTAATTTTTAAAAAATAGTAAGTTTTGTTATAACCTTAGAGTAAAAGAGCTAGGTGTGGTGCATGCCTGTGATCTCAGCATTTGGAGAGGCAAAGGCAAGAGGATAGAGAATTCCAGGTGAGCCTGGGCTACATACAAAGCAAGACCTGTTTGCTATAAATTACAATTATAAAAAGTTGAATAACTAGGGTTGAGCATGGTCAAGATCCCAGGTTCAATTCCTACCACAACAAAAAAGAAAAAAAAAAAAAAAACTGAGATAGGGTTTCACATATACAGCTCTGGCTGGCCTGGAACTCACAAGAGATCTACTGCCTCTACCTCCTGAGTGCTGGGATTACAGGCATGGACCACTACATGGTGAAAAAAAATTATGGGACAGCAAGATGGCTCAGCTGGTAAAGGTACTTGCTGCCAAGCCTGGTCATCCCCAGAGGGCAGGTAAATCTGTAGGAAAGAACTGACTCCCCTAAGTTGTTCTCTTACCTCCACACCTGCATCATGGTACGTATCCCTACCCCGCACGCCCACTTTAAAACACTGTAAATTTTCACTACATTTATTTATTTGTGTAAAGACTGTGCGAGGTCAGAAGATAACTTGCAGGGGACAGATCTCTCCTTTTACCACGTGGGTCCCAAGGGATCCAACTCAGGTCCTCTGGCTTGGGGTACAAGCACTTTTTCTCTGCTGAATGATCTCCACCGCTCCCACAAGCCCTCCCCCAACTTTTAAAAAAGTGGATTTTTTTGAGACCAGGGTCTCACTATGTAGCCCTATCTAGCTTGAAGCCATGTTTCTTCTGCTCTAGACTCAGGAGTGTTGGGGTTACAGGGAGGTACCATTACAAGCTAGGATAAAAAACAACAGCTGAAAATTGCATTTGGGACCTCCCATCCCTAAACAATATTATTAACACAATTTGAGATTCTTAGAGTAAGTCACTTCCATTATGAAATACAGGACACAATAATAGTTGCCTATATGTGTGTCTAGGTGGGAATTGAGCCTACGTATAAAACTTCAAAAACCTTCCCTGATCGGTGCAAAGGAGTCCCAATCGTCCTCACTCAAGGAATTAGAAATACTAATCAGTCTATTTTTCGTCTAACGGGTCATAAAGTTACCACTATATAACCAAATTTGATCAAATGGACGCTATTCAGCGGTTACAACTCTTCCCCTAAAGAGGCTTGATTCCTTTCATCTGGTAAAAAAAAAATTGCTTTTTAGAATACACTAGGTTTTCTAAGTTTCTACCTGGGGTGTGTGTGTGTGCGTGGATGGGGTGTGTCGAGAAGCTGAGTGGCCGAAAGAAGTACCAGAGTCTTTGCGGGCAATGAAAGATGCTCTACAAATCCCTCTCCTCCCCAGATTCAAGTAGGTTTCCGAACCAATTATTCCCTTGAATTCTCTGGTTCTCCCACCGCAGCTGCGACACATATCGCGACAAATAGCCCAATAGTGGGCTATTCCCAAGTTTCCGGGACTAGAAATCGGGATCCCGCTTCTTTTATCAAAGACTCATCCTTTTCTCAAGAAAAACGCCTGCAGATGGGATCCCTGGCTGCCCGGGTCGGACAATAACCTCCAGCTTCCCGCAGAAACTACGGCTCGGGAGCCTCCGCTCGGCTCAGCCAGGATGCAGAGGACGGAGGGAAGCTGGTTTTGAAAAGTGGACTTTGAGCCGCTCCAGTTTCGGTAACCAGATCCCGGGAAGCTGTCGCGGCAGGACTGAGCTCCGCGCCGGCGGCGGCTCCGCACACAGGCACAAAGGGGTCCACGGCGCAGACAAAAGGGCCCCGCGGAGGCGGGGGGCGGAGAGCGCGGGCCCGGCCACAGGCGGGGACACGGCGGCCGAGCGCGGGGGGGAGTGCCGAGAGGGAGGCGGCCCCCACGGCCCGCCACGCCCTGGCCGGACAGCCCGCCGCCCGCACGCTTCCCCCGCCCGGACCCGCGACCCCCTTCGCAGAGCCGAGAAGGCGCCGGGGCGCGCGCGCGCCGCTCACTTTCTCTAGTTTGCTGAACTCACCCAGGTGGCCGCCGCCTCCGCCGCCTCCGCCTCAACGGTTTCCCCCGGAAATCCTACCTGGCCTCTGGCCGGCCGGTTGCAGCCAGAGCCTTCGGCCCCCGGGGAAGGGGGGGGCGGGGGAGCGGGCCGGACAGTGAAGGTAGGAAGTGCCGCCGCGGAGGCTCACGGGACTTGTAGTCACCAGCGGAGTGACCAGTTGTGCGGCGAGCGGGACAAAATGGCGGGAACTGCCAGCCCTCTGCTTGGAGTCGCCTAGCTGCCTTATGTCAGTCTGGGCATGCGCCGATCGCTGCCAGAGCCTGGCGTGTAAATGGACTTGGACAACTTGTCTAGCACTGAGTAAGGCAAAGGTCTTTGGGCTCTGGGAGGACACGTTCAGTAACAGACTCCAGGCAATGCCCAAGAAAGGAACTGATGGTGTATGTTGTTTTACCGACGGGAGTCCGGTCTCTGTTTCAAAGAAACTATTGAGTGCCAATTGGCAGTGGAGGAAAAAAAAAAAAAGCAAAACCCAACAACTTACAAACTAGTTACCCTCAGTTTCGTGTTAAAGAAACCCAGGAATCACTCTTGAAACCTCCAGCCCATTAAGCTCAGACATTTAGGGAACTGTAGAGATGGCTCCGTGGCTAAGAGCGCTGACTGCTCTTGCAGAGGTCCCGGGCTCAATTCCCAGTACCCTCCAGCAGAGGCTAACAGCCATCTCTAACTCCAGTTCCAGGGGGTTTAGACGCCCTCCCTGGTCTCCATGGACATCACTGGCCTCTGTGGGCATTGAATGCTTGGGTGCATTTAGATGTGGGCAAAACACCCATACACATGAAATATAAGTAAGTTTTAAAAGGCTCAGACATCTAGCATTCACGTTATGTGAACTGTTTGGCTTTTTCTACCACTGTCCAGTGGAAACCACCATCTGTCTAAGTGGCACTTTTGGTGCTCTCACCCAGACACTCCTTGGTGCTGCCAGTGGGTCCGTCTAAATACTTACCCAGGGTCACACCAATATTAGACCTAAATGTAAAAGACATTAAACAACAGCACATATAGAAAGAAACACGGGAGAAAAAAAATCTGTGACTTTCAAATACACAATACATGAGGCTAGAGAGATGACTCAGCAGTTAAGAACACTGGCTACTCACTCTTCCAGAGGACCTGGGTTTGGTTATCAGCACTCACCTAGAGGCTAACACACCCATCTTTAACTCCACTTCCGGGGGATCTGATGCCTTCTGGTCTCCAGGGGCATTGCATGTTTATGGTGCACTTACATACATGCAGGCAAAATATTTGTATGTATAAATAGCAATAATTTCCAGTCCACATGCCTTAACCCTCAGGTGCTCTTGAGGCTGAGGCTAGAGAATTGCTGTGAGTTTGCACCTAGCCTGGTCTATCTAATGAGTTCCAGGCCAATCAAGGCTACATAGAGAGACCCCGTCTCAAAAAAAAAAAATACTGGTGATGCAATGCCGTCATTAGAAGGCAGAAGCAAGCCTGGTCAGCCTGGCCTACATAATGAATTCTGTCAGTGTACATATGAGACTCTCTCTCAAAAATTGCCCCCCCAAAACCTAAAATAAGTAAATAAATACTTCCAGGTATGGTGGTTCTTACCTTTAGTCCCAACACTCACGAGGTAGCAGTCCATGGATCTGTGTGAATTAGAGACCAGCCTGATCTACATAGGGAGTTCCTAAATAAGGTTACATAGTGAGACCCTTCCTCATATTTAAGTAATTAATAATAATTAATAATAGTAATTTCATGTCACCAAAATTAGATTTTTGCCCATTAAGGCAGTTATAAAAATAAAAAGTCAAAAGCAAATCATTTCAGGTCCCTTCCTATCTTCAGGGAACTGTTTCTTTACTTCCTAATAAACTTGCTTACCCTTCTAATAAATAGATACATAAATAACTATAAAAATAAAAAGGCAAGCCACAGACCAGGATAAAATAGTTGCAAAACATATAATCAACAAAGGTATTGGATATCCAAAGAACTCACTCAATTAAAAGACAACCAAGGAATGGAGATGTAGCTCTGGGGTAGAAGGCTGGCCTCACCCACAGGAGGCCCAAGTTTCAATCCTCACTACTACTAAATAAGTAGATGATACTCCCATTTATTATTATTATTTGGTCTTTTTCACACAGGGTCTCCCTGTGACCTCCAGCCGGCCTGGAACTCACTATGTAGAATTGGCTGGCCTTGAACTCACGGAGATCCACCTGCCTTTGTTCCCGAGTGCTGGGATTAAATGTGTGCATCACTTCACCTGGCTAATACTTCAATATTTAAAAAATATTTCTTTATTATCTTTATTTTACCTGTATGAGGATATTGCTTGCACTTAGGTAGGTATACCTGTGTTGTGCAATGCCCTCAGAGGTCAGAAGAGGACATTGGATCCCCTAGTACTGGAGTTGCAGACAGTTGTTAGCTGCCATGTGGGTGCTGGGCCTCTGCAAGAGGAGCCAGTGCTCTTAACTGCTGAGCCATCTCTCCAGTCTCAATACTCCAATTTTTAAAAAGGCTTGAAGGCAGATTCCAAATAACTCATGAAAGAGCTTAGATAAGTATATTATGGTTAAAATCAAAATGAGGTAGCACCACACACTGGAATGACTAAGAAGACTGCTTCTGAGTGGTGCATACCTACAGTCCCAGCATTTGGGAAGACGAGGCAGGAAGATCATGAATTCAAGTCCAATCTGGCAAATATGTGCAGACCCAGGCTCGAAACAACAAGATGAAACAAAACAGGACTGGCAATACATGTGTTAGCAAGAATGTAGAACAACGCAAATCCTGGAGCCATGATGACACCTATCTGTAATCCTAGCATTTGGGAAATAAAGCTTCCTGGGGTAGATCTCATAGTGGGAAATTCATCTGAATTCAAAAAATGTAGAAATGAATCTATGAAATACCAGTGAGACCTATGGAATAAAACTATTGATACAATGAAGCAAGTTAAAGAAAACAAATGAAATGCCAAGCTAAATTAGTAACAACTGATTAAAAAGAGAAAAAGAACGATAGAACATTCAGACATCAGAAAAGTCAACTCAAACATTCATTTTATCTGGGCCTTTCTCTCAGGTAAAGGAAAATAACTGAACAACTACATAAAGGTACAGCAATGTTGCAGTTGGAGAGATGGCTCACCAGTTAAGAGTAGAGTGTGTGTGGGGGTCAGACATGTGGGGATACATGTGAGTCCCTATCTCAAAACAAAACAACCAGAAAAAACCCTTTTTGTTTCATGTTGATTTTCACAGAAAGGTTTATTTTTTCTTAAAGTAAGTTTATTTATTTTTTTATTATTGTTGTTGTTTTGAGACAGGGTCTACTTTAGCCCCAGATGTCCTGGAATTTGATTATGTAGACCAGGCTAGCCTCGACAGAGATCCACCTGCCTGTGCCTCCCAAGTGCTGAGACTAAAGGTATATGCCAACGTGCCTGGCTTTTAAAGTATGTTTAAAACAGACTATTTGTAATTTTTTGTGGTACAAATAGATAAAGTAAAAAATGTGAATTACAGTTTGTAAAAAATAAATTCTCACTGTAACCGTGTCTATATGTACATTTGAAATTTTCCTTCAGATTTTCTGTTTTACTTATTTATTTATTTTTGTCTTTTTGAGACAGGTTCTCCCTGTGGCCCCAGCTGGCCTGGAACTCACTATGTAGTCCAGGCTGGCCTTGAACTCACAGAGATCTGCCTGCCTCTGCATCCTGGGTGCTGGGATTAAAAGCCACCACACCCAGTTTATTTTTATTTTTTATGTGTATAAATGTTAAGCCTGCATATATGTAAGTGCACCCATGTCATGCAGTACCTGAAGAGGACAGAAGAAGGCATCAGATCCCCTGGAATTAGAATTACGGACAGTTGTTAGCTGCTGGGGTGTGCTGGGTTTCGAACCCTGGTACTCTGTAAGAATGGCTAGTGCTCTTAACCTTGGAGCCATCTCTCCAGCCCTGAAACTTAGAATTTCTAAATTATTCATTTGTTACATAAGGTAACACTCAAGTAAATGGTGATTAAAAGCACTTCCCTCTTACACTACACCCGGGGCATGGGTGTTAGATGGTGCTGAATAGCTTTAGTGTCAACTTGAAGCACAAGCCAGTAAACAGTGTTCCTCTGTGTCCTGTGCTCTAGCTCCTGCCTTCGGGTTCCTGCCCTGAGTTCCTACCTTGCACTTCCTGATGAACTGTGTGACCCTGGAGATGTAAGCCAAATAAACCCTTTCCTCCCCAAGTTGGTATTGATCAGAGTGCTTTGTCACAGCAATGGAGAATCAAATTAAGACAGTTGACGGCTCAGTGTCATTTCTTTGCTGATAGAGGTGCTCATTAGAAATCATGAAAATTCTGCTTCTACATACAAAAGTAAGTTGTGGATATGAGATAGTCATGTCATTCAGTATTTATACAGTGACTAATTACAAAAATTCATGGCTAGTCATGTGTAAAATTATTTTGCAATGAAATAGTTCCTTTGCTAAAATTAAAGAGATAGCAGCCAGCAATTAACATGACAACCTCAGTATCTTTTTTTAAGATTTATTTTATTTTGGAGGCTGGGAACATAGCTCAGCAGTCCAGAGCACTGCCTGCTCTTGCAGGAGACCCAGGTTCAAATCCCAGGACCCACATGGTGCCTAAAAACCATCTGTAACTCCAGTTCCAGGGGCTCTGACATACTCTTCTGATCTCCTTGGGCATTGTACAACATGACATACACACGGGTATAACACTCATATACATAAAATAAAAAAATAAAGTTTAAAAAATTTATTTTTAATTATGTGTATGTGTGTGTCTATATGTGTGATGTTCATGCTTGTGTGTATGTATATTTGTGTGTGTGTGTGGATATATGTATGGCAGGTGAGTGTGCATGTGTGTGCATTCATGTGAGGGCCTGAAGTTTAATGTTAGATATTTTATTTGATGACTCTCCACTTTATATATTGAGGCTCAATTTCTCCATGAACCTGAAACTCACCAATTCCAGCTAGCCAGCTTGTCTTGGGGACCTCATTTCTGCCTCCTAAGTGTGGGGATTACAAGCAGTCTTTATGTGGGTGCTGATGGTCCAAACTCCAGGCCTCCTGTTTGTGTGGCTAGCACTTTATCCACTGAGCCATTTCCCAGTCCCCTCAATATCTTTTGTTTTATTATTTTTTAATTATCTTTATTTTATGTGTATGAGTGTATTACTTGCAGGTATGTAAGTGCACCTGTGTTGTGCAGTGCTCTTGGAGGACAGAAGAGGACACTAGAGTTAGAGACAGTTGTTAGCCATATGTGGGTGTTGGGAATTGAACCCAGGTCCTCTGCAAGAACAGCCAGTGCTCTTAACCACTGAGCCATCTCTCCAGCCCCAAAGATCTTTTATTTTGATTTTTAGGATTTTCTGTTTTATTAATTTCTCAGGGAACAACATAGTGGGCTCATTATATTGAGGCTCCTTGTGTCTGTATATTTTGACCTGGTTTAACTATTCAGGCAGGTCCTTGTAGATGTTGGGAAAAGGCGTTGAGTAATATTTGTCAGAAATAACACTTCATGGAGCAAAAGATGACCCTGAATTTCAGATCGTTCTACACCTCCCTAATCCTGGGGTTATAACCATGAGCTACCAGGCCTGGTTTATGTGGTGCTGGGGATCAAACCCAGGGGTTTGTGCATGCTAGGCAAACATTCTACCAATTGAGTTCCATCCTCAGCCCCAGAAATAGCATTATATTATTTCTGCTTTGGAAAATACTCAGTTCTAAAAGTGAACATTTCCTTCTGTTCCCTAGCCTAGCTGTGATGTAGAAGCAGAAGAATCTTAGTGCTTTTTAATATGTATTGTATGGAGGTTTGTTTGTTTGTTTTTATATGTATTAATGTCTTGCCTGTATGCATGTAAGTACACCATATATGTGCCATGCCCATGGAGGCCAGAAGAAGGCCTTGGTTCCCTTAGAACTGAAATTACAATCACAAATGGTTGTTAGCCACCATGTGGGTGCTGGGAACCCATCTCAGGTCTTCTGCATGAGCAGCCAGTATTCTAGTATTCTAAACTTCTAAATCATCTCTCCAGCCCATTTCTGTGTGTGTGTGTGTGTGTGTGTTTTGTTTTGTTTTTTGAGACAGGGTCTCACTGTGTAACCTGGAACTTGTTATGTAGATCAGGTTGACCTCAGAATTCATAAAGATTTGCCTGCTTCTGCCTCCCAAGTGCTGGGATTAAAGGCATGGACTACCATGTTCAGCTTTTTTTTTTTTTTTTTTTTTTTAATTAGAAAAGAGGAGTTGAATCCCCTGGAGTTGGAGTTACAGGTGAGCTTCCTGATGTGAGTGCTAAGAACTGAACTCAGGCCCTCTGGAAGATCAGCAAGCAGTTTTAGCCATCGAGCCAGCTCTCCAGTCCATGATTTTCTTTAAACCAAAACAAAAACCTCCTAGTTGTTTGTGGAAAACAGAGTTTATGGAGAGAAAATTTGCTTATTAAATCTTTTTTTTTTTTTTAAAGACAGGGACTCGTGTAATTCAGGCTAACCCAGAGCTCACCATAGTTGAAGATGACCTTGAACTCCTTATCCACCTGCCTTAGCCTCCTGAGTGCTAGGACCACAGGCTTAGGTCAAATCAGCTTAAAAATTGTTAATGTTTCTGCTACCTGCTGGCCACATCTCTCACTGATGGGTTCACAAATTACCCAGGGAGATTTCTGGTCCTCTGTGGGATTGGTTGGAGAAAGTTATTGATTTCTCCCTTTTCTCCATCACCCCATAGTCTAATCTGCCACAAACCAATACTGTAAACAGGGATTCCTAAAGTGGGGAGAGGGACATCATATTGGGTTTGGAACTTGTTTTTACCTTGAGTCCTGTTCAATACCTCAGATTCCTCATAAAATAGGTATGGTAACAGTAATTTGTTCATAGAGATCTGATGAGAACTGATGAAGCATAATGCCCGCACACAGTGACCCTGCCACAAATATTAATAGTTGTCGGGCAGATCAGAGTCTATTCCCTACTAAACTGACACATGGTGACTTAAAGCACAGCAGTTGTACCCGGTGACTTTGGGTAAGTGTCCTAATCTTGCTGAACCTTTCTTGACCCCACAGCTGGAGTTGGAGATGACATGAGGTCATCTATGTAAAGCACTGGGACAGTGCCTGGCATGGAGTAAACATAATAACAGGACTGATGATCAAATGATGATTAACACAGTAGTTACCAAGATTGAACAGCACAGACTGCAAACAGGTAGTTCCCAAGCAGTCACTAGCCTATAGGCATTTTAAAAATTGCTTGCCAGCATTAAAAACAGAAATCCAGCTGGGTGTGAAGGTGCACACCTGAAATCCTCCACTTATGTGGGAGGTTGAGGCAGAAGGGTTATTCCTTGGAGACCAGTTTGGGCTACATAGCAAGACCCTGCCTAAGAATGAAAACAAAAACAAGCTTGGTAGGGTAGCATATACCTGTAACCCCGGAATCAGGAGCTAGAGAAGAATTGAAAGTTCAAGGCCATGGGGCTAGGGATGTGGTTCAGTGGTAGAGTGCTGCTTAGAATTCACAAGGCTGGATGAGGGCTGGAGATCTGGCACAGTGATTAAGAGCACAGGCTGCTCTTTCAGGGGACCTGAGTTCTGTTCCCAGCACCCACATTCTAGCCACAGCCATCTATAACTCCAGTTTCAGGGGATCTGATGCCATCTTCTGGTCTCTAAGGGTATTTCACACACATGGTGCACTTACACCCAGGCAAAACACATATACATAAAATAAAAATAAATAAAAAATTATCTTAATAATAATAAAAAAGGAATTCACAAGGCCCTAGGCTCAGTCCTCACTGCCAGAAGGATAGAAAGGGGATTTATCTCAGCTGATAGAGTGCTTACCTAATATGCATGAAGCCTTGGGTTCAGTTCTCAGCACCATATAAAGCAGGTATGGCAGCACATGCCTCCTGTAATCCAGGACTAGAGTACAGGGGACCCTGTCTCAAAAAAAAAAAAACAAAAACAAAAACAAAAAAAAAAACAATAGCCAGTAAAGTTTTTCAGCTTGGACTATGCAATGAAAGCCTGCCTCAAAACAAAAACAAAAACCATAAATTTCACATTTAAGTGCAGATTCTGACTTCTGCTTTAAAAAAGTAAAGTTCTGAGCATATGTCACATTAGACTTCAAAGATGGTATATTACACAGAAACCTAATTTCTTCTAAGGAAGCCAAGTGATGTTCCTTAAGAAGTGACGTTAAACCTGAGACATAAGCCAGGAGTGGTGGCACACACCTGTAATCTCAGATAGTGAGTTTGAAACCAACCTGAGCTTACATTGTTCCTGGCTAGCCCAACCTGGACCACAGAATGAGACCCTGTCTCAAAATACCGTAAAAAGAAAGAGAAAGGAATAAAGATAAGGAGAGAAGAAGGAAGGGAGGGAGGGAGGGAGGAAGGGAGGAAGGGAGGAAGGCCAAAGCACACAAATTGGGTGTGGGTTAGCTTGATAAAGAGATGAAGGAGCAAAGCTCGCAGCAGGTGGGCCAGAGCACCCAAAGGTCTAGAGTCACAGAGATTGCTTTCTCCTGGAGACTTCAGAGCTGAAGCCACTGAGCAAAAATGTGGAGAGATGAAGCTCTAAGCGTAAGGATTTTGAGCTCTACCATGAGGACTGGAGCAGAGACAGGAGATGGTTCCCTTGCTTACAGTGTTCCAACGTACAATTTTTCGTCTCTTAAAAAATTTTTTATTTGGTCTCTTTTGAGACAAGGTCTCCCTGTAACCCCAGCTGACCTGGAACTCACTATGTAGACCAGGCTGGCCTTGAACTAACAGAGATCCTCCTACCTCTGCCTCCCAAGTGCTGGGATTAAAAGTGGGTGCCACCACGCCTGGCTTTATTTATTTATTTATTTTTAATGTGTATGAGTGTATGTATGTAAGTGCACCTGTTCAGTGCCCTCAGAGGTCAGAAGAGGGTGCTGTTCCCTGGAACTTGAGTAATGGGTGGTTGCTAGCTGCTATGTGTGTGCTGAAAACCAAACTCCAGTCCTCTTCAAGAACACCCAGCGATCTTAACTTCCGAATCATCTTTCCAGCCCTCCAATTTTTCTTTTAAACGTTCTTTCAGGCAAGTGGGGCGTGATGGCACTTGCCTTTAATCTTAACACTTTGGAAGCAGAATTAGGAGGATCTCTATGAGACCGAGACCAGCCTGGCCTACATAGTGAGTTCACAGGGGGACCCTGTTTCAAAAAGACCAAAATAAATAAATTAATTAAATTTTCAGCCAGGTGTGGTTCCAGCACTGGGATGGCAGAGGCAGATGGATCTCTGTGAGATCAAGGCCAGTGTGGTTCACACAGCCAATTCCAGGCCCTGTGTCAGAAAAAAAAAAAGTTTGTATTTATTATTTATTTTGTATGCATGATTCAGGGAGGCACATGTTGCATGCCACACTTGTGGGGACGATTTTGTCAATTTGGGTCTCTCTACCTTTTTTTTTCCGCCTGTCTTTGCCTCCACAGTGCTAGGATTAAAAGCATGCACCGCCATGATGTACCCGCCATGCCCAGCTCCCGGTCCTCCTTTATGTGGGTCCCAGAGGTGGAACGCAGGTTATCAGGTGGGTCATCACTGCGGGTGCTTTACCCACTGAGTTATTTCAGCAGACTTCAATTACTGTTTTTCAGTTTGACACTGAGACAAAAGGAATGTGGCTTCAGTAGCTACCACGCTTTGAATTTTGATCTTTTTCTCAGCTACGGATATGTGGTATGATGCTCGAGTGATACCGGACGGCAGCGGTGAGCCAGCCAACGTTCCTTCCCAGTCAGCACGCGATCAGAAAAGGGAAGCAACTGATTCTAGACAGTGTTGCATGTTTCCAGTGGCTTTTAACACACAGGTATTCTGGGCTAGAGAGATGGCTCAGTGGTTAAGAGCACTTGCAGCTCATCCAGATGACTGGAGTTTGGTTGTTCCCATCAGCCACACTGATTGATTCACAAGAGCCAGTAACTCCAGTTCCCGCGCCTCTGAATCCCAAGGCAACTGCTCGCATGTGCACACCCATAACGCAGAGACACATATACAGACATACACACACACACAAATAAAGATAAAATAAATCCTTTTTTAAAAAGATACAGATGTTCAAGCCAGGCCGGGTGGTGCCTGCCTCTAATCTCCGCACTTGGGAGGCAGAAGCAGGTAGATCTCTGTGGATGGAGGCCAGCCTGGTTTTCATAGTGAATATCCAGCCAGCTGGGACTGCAGGGAGACCCTATCTCAAAAATACCAAAATAAATAAGTAAATAAACAATACTTTCTTATCAAATAGACCTTGTGTTAGATGATTTCTGCCTAGCTGTAAGACAGTATGTTTGGAAGTTTAGGCTAAGCTATGCCATTCTGTAGGTTAGGTGTACTAAATGTATCTTTGCTTTTTGAGATAGGATCTCCCTGTAGACCCAGTTGGCCGGAAACTCACTATGTAGACTAGGCTGGTGTCAATCTCACTGAGACCTGCTTACTGCTACCTTACCACCACACGAGGCTCAATTAAAAAAAAAAAAAGTCTGTATGAGTATTTTACTTGCATGTAAGTTCACCTATACATGCAACGCCAGAAGAGGCCAGAAGAGGGCACTGGCTCCCCTAGAAGTGGAGAGCCAATGCTCTTAACTGCTGAGCTATTTCTCCAGCTTCTGACTGTTTTTTAAGGATAAGACCTTGCTAGCCAGACTAACCTTGATATTTCTTTTTCTTTTCTTTTTAAAAAATATTTTTTATGTGTATGAGTGTATTGCCTACATGTAAGTGCACGCGTGTCCTGCAATGCCTGTGGAGGTCAGAAGAGAGTGTTGAATCCCCTGGATCTGGAATTACAGATGGTTGCTAGATGCCATGTCAGTGCTGGGAATTGAACCAGGGTCCTCTGCAAGAGTAACCAGTACTCTTAACCACTGAGCTTCTCTCCAGCCCCTAGCCTTGATATTTCTATGTAGCTTAGGGTAACATCAAACGTGTAATCCTCCTGCCTCAGCTACCCAGTTACTGGTATGAACATACCATCACACCAGGCTAAAATGCATTTTGATTTAATGGTATTTCATCTTACAATGAATGAACTATCCTTTGTATATCCAGAAGAATTTGTACTTCAAGACTGGACCCTGGGAAGTAGTTCATTGATATAAGAAACTGTCGGCTAGTCAGGTTACAATGGAGAAGAATCAAGGTCAACACTTACCAGCCTACAAAGGAGGAAAATACCAGAGCAATATAAGATCTCTTTGTAGAAACCCTGAACATAAACAGCGCAGCATTTTGGGTATGATCTAGCAAAGGGCAGACTTTACAAGAACCAAGCTGAGTTGCCTATCAGGTCAATCATCTGATATTCTATTTATATTATATATATATATATATTTATTTATTTATTTATTTATAGACAGTGTCTCCCTGTAGCTCCAGCAGGCCTAGAACTAGCTATGTAGACCAGACTGGCCTTGAACTCACAAAGATCCACCTGCCTCTCCCTCCCGAGTGCTGGGACTTAAGACATGTAACACCATGCTCGACAACACTCCTTTTTATCAGGGAAAAATGAGAAGAATAAAGATTTGGCCAAGGACCTAGAACAAGATAAAGAGTTTAATTCATAATACCTACTCAGTGTATTGCTTTTCTCAATTTATTCTCAAGGTGAATAAATTTAGCATTAATACGTTATTGTTAATACCAGTTCTCATTTGCTGACAGCTTGCTAAAGTTTAGGATCTGTAGTATATACTTGTAAAATTATTATTATTATTATTATTATTAATGTGCATATGTGTGTGTATACAAGTGCACGTGTGCCACAGCCCACTTGTGGACCTCAGAGAAAAACTTTCAGGAGTTGATTCTCTCCTTCCACCATGGACTCAGGCTGTCAGGCTTGGGAGGCTAGTGATTTTATTGACTGAGCCATTGCTATTTTTATGTACATTATTCTTCCTTCCTTCCTTCCTTCCTTCCTTCCTTCCTTCCTTCCTTCCTTCCTTTCTTTCTTTCTTTCTTTCTTTCTTTCTTTCTTTCTTTCTTTCTTCTTTCTCAATTAAAATAGTCTGCCAAAATATTGTGCACCAAAGAACTATTAGAAACTAGAGATAAGGGAATGAACAAAATAGACACCATTCCTATATTTGGGAATTTAAAATCCAGAAAGGAAGTGAGTAGCTTAAGAAACAATTATAGGCTGGGCATAGTGGCACGCACCTTTAACTCCAGCACTGAGGAAGCAGAGATAAGTAGATCTCTGTGAGTTAGAGGCCAGCATGATCTACATAGGAGGTTCTAGGCCAGCTAGGGTTACATAGTGAGACCCTGTCTCAGATAAACAAACAGAAGTATTTACAGGTCTGGGATGTAACTCACTGGTATAGCACTTGCTTAGCAGCACAAAGCTTTGGGTTCAAAAAAAAAAAAAAAATTACAAAAAGTAATTGTCAGGTCCCACAGGGAGACTGTAACATAGACCCAACTTTCATCAACATTAGGGAAGGCATTTTGGGAGAAGTGACAGTCAGGCTGAAGCAGGAGGAAGTAAGGTGAAATATGGGTACTAACCCTCAACCTGTAAAAACAGGATCCAGGGGAAGTGTCCCAGGCAGAGAGAGGGGCAGATGGAAGACACCCTTCTCACAGTGATGTGGTGACACAGGAGCTATGACACCCACTTCTCACAGATGAGAAAACTGAGGCTCGCTCAGAGAGATGAGCTGACCCCATAGGCGGCAGCACAAGGGTCAGGATGCACGCCTGTACTGCCTAACTCAAAGGTCTTCTTAGCCTAAGGTAGAAGTTTCTTAGTTTGCCCTTTCTTCCTAAGGGTCAGAGGAATAGAACAGAGTATTGAGATGCCTACAATGTTGGAAGTTGAAATCATGGCTTACAAGGTATGCAGGAATGCCTCTGTCATGCTTGGCTGTCACGTTTGGAATGATAGCTATTTGGTGACACAGCTTTTGTGGTAATGTCTAAATGGATGCTCAGTTCTACTTGATGTGATCCAACAGCTGTGTACTGAGTACCTACAATGTGCCAACTATGATGCTAGGCAGTGTCGGAGGTACAAATATGGTAAGAGAAATTCCCAAGAATTGAACTCAAGAGAGCTGTTAATGATTGATTTGTGTGAATGTGTGTGTGTGTGCCCGTGTGTGCATGCTCAGGACGAAACTCTTCCACAGGCTATGCAAACACTCTACCACTGAGTCAAATTCCCAGTCTAACTTTTTTTTTTTTTTTTTTTTTTTTGAGACAGGGATTCCCTCTGGCCCAAGCTGGCCTGGGACTCACCATGTAGACCAGGCTAGCCTCAAACTCATAGAGATCTATCTATCTTTGCTTCCTAAATGCTGGGTTTAAATTTAAAATATTTTTAATGCTAGAATTCTGGCAGTTAGGAACTGTAAGTAACTTGTTAAAACATATTTAAACATATTAAACATATTTTTAGCATTATCCATGTGCCAAGTACTACACAAGGTAGCTCAAAGACAATTCAGGCGAATATGATAACTGGGCATGCCATCCTAGCACTTAGGAGACCGAGGCAGAAGGCATGCTTGAGCCCAGGAACTCCAGAGCAGCCTCAGCAGCACAGTGAGACCCCATCTCAAGACGGAGAAAGATGGGGCTGGTGAGATGGCTCAGCAGGCAAAGCCTCACAGCCTGGCAACCTGAATTTGGTCCCTGGAATCCATGTAAAGGTGAAAGGCAAGAACTGACTCCACAAAGTTGTCTTATGATTTCTACATGCATGCCATGACACATCTGTACCCATTCATATAATTCATATAATAGTAATAATACATTTATTTTTATAAATTAATAATAATTTAATATTTATATATAATATAATATAATTTAAATAAAATAATAATTTAATATAAATTAATTAATAATAAATAATAAATTAAAAATAATGAAAGAAAATCTAAATTATAACAGTGTATGAAACTGTTGATATATATTATCAATTTTAGCTCTCATTAGTTACTATCACAGTATTAATGATACTAATATTCCTCATTTTACAAATATGAAAAATAGGTTTCAAAGATTTTAGCCTGAGGTCCCCAAGACAGTAAGTAGGAGAACCAGAATTCAAAGCCAGGTTTCCCGAAGTCCAAACCTTGGGCTCTAAACCACTGAACCACACTACCTCTTCAAGGAGTGTCATCTTGGCAAAATCCCAGGAGACTGTGCTCTGAGCTCTCTAATTAGGAACATATCCAAAAAAGGAAGAAATTGATATGTTTAAAACCTTCTAGTCCAGCCAGTGAGACAGCTTAGGGGGTAAAGGCACTTGCTACCAAGCCCAGGAACCTAAGTTCAATTCCCAAGACTCACATGGTGGAAAGAGAGAACCGTCTCCTGCAAATTGACCTCTGATCTCCACATGTGTGCTATGACACTTGCATCCATCCATACACACACATGCACACCCAGATGCACGTACCCCCACCCCCCAGTAACTGATGAAAATAAAACCTTCAAAGTCTGGCCTGGTGGTATACACCTATACACAACAAAATTGGACTCAGGAAGAACCTGAGTTCCAGGCTAGCCTCATATGCACAGTAAGAACTTGTCTCAAAGCAAGGCAAAATGAAAACAAGCAAACAAAAAACGAAACCCCACTATTCCAGGTGAGTCATGGGGATGTGTGCTTTAGCCTCAACTCCTGAAGAGGCTGAGGCAGAATAATCACTTACTTTTAAGAGTTTGAGGGGCTGGACATAGTGGTGCACACCTTTAACCCCAGCACTCAGGAGGCAGAGGCAGGTAGATCTCAGTCTACATAGCCAGTTCTAGGCCAGCTGTGGCTACAGAGACCCTGTCTCAGAGAGACCAAAAAAAGGAAAAAAAAAAAAAAAAGAAAGAAAGAAAAAAAGAAAAAGACTCCCATTTCAAAATCAAACAATGACCTCCAGGGATGTAAATAAATGAACAAAAAAATCAAACTAATGTGCCTAGTAATTTGATCTGGTTAACTTCTAAAACAAAGAGCCCATCCAAAATATCTGTAGAACTCCTATCACTGATGCTAAAGTTTGTCTCTAAATTATCTTTAAATTTAATCAGGAATTACAACTAAAAGTTTTTAGTATCAAAGATGCACTGCTTTTTTAAAAGGTTCTTAAAATTTTATGATGGTGGGGCTGGAGAGACGGCTCAGTGGTTATGAGCACTGGCTGCTCTTGCAGAGGACAGGTTTGCTTCCCCTGTACCTACGTGGTGGCTCACGACCTTCTCTGGCTCCAGTTCTAGGAGTGCACATGCCCTCTTCTGGCCTCCAAGGGCATTGTATGTACATGTGATGCACTTACATCCTTGCAGGCAAAGTGCTCATACACATAAAATAAAAATAAAAAAAACAGTCTTTAAAACATTTTATGATGGGGTATGGCAGCACATGGCTTTAATTCTAGCTCCTGGGAGGTAGAGACAGATCTCTGTGAGGTCAAGGCCAGCATAGTCTGTATGAGCTCTAAATCAGCTAGAGGTACATGGTGAGACCTTGCCACAAAAAAAATTTGTCCGTGTGTGTTGTGTACACGTGTATATGTTTCTATGGCGGGTTCACTGTGCCTACAGAAGTCCGAAGAGGATATTGGATATACCTCTCTATCATTCTCCATCTTGCTCTCTTGACACGGGGTCCCTCACCGAACCTGGAACCAGCCTCTCCCTCTCCCTCCTCCCCTAGCTGCTGGAATTACAGGTGCTCTCAGTCACATCCAGATTTTTACCTGGTTACTAGAGATCCAAATTCAGTCCTCATTCTTGGTCAATAAACAGCTTACTTACCCTCTGAGTCTTCTCCCCAGGCCAATACATTGCTTTTAATTCTTGAAACATACATACTTTTTGGGAAAGAAAAAAAAAAAACTATTTCCTAATAGTTGATGTCAAGTCATGCATGGTGGTGCATGCTTGTCTGTAATCCTGAAGTGGGAGGATTGGGAGTTCCAGGTCTGAGCTATATAACAAGTTCAAGACTAGCTTAGTTGGCCACATTGTGCGATCTTGTCTAAGCTGTAGGGAGGGAGTGTGTGAAAAATTTTTAAGCTTTGTAAACTTTAAAAACAAAGCAGAACAGAGAAGGTAACATCAGCCCTGGGTTATGTGAACATCCTGTCTCCATGACTACTCCTGGCTGGGAGGAAGCAGATACATAACTTTGTCCAGATGTTCAGACATGGCAGAGGTGAAATATGTACAGCTAAGGAAGTGTCCAGAATTGGCTCTGTGACAAATGGACCAGGAAGATCAATATTGTGTTCAAACATTTCAATGTTTGCTGTGTAGTGCTCAAACATACAGATGTTTGTATTTCCACCTCTTTATTGATCCTTTGCCTCAACATAATAATGCAACAAAGGAAACTAATATTTATTGATTGCCACTTTGTGCTATATTGTCTCAACACTTCTTTGAATACTATTGTAAATACTTGAGTTCAGAGAAGTAGAAGTGTTACCTGAGCGATTATTAGCACTTTACTTACAACACAATCCTATTAGTAACGCAATAATTTAGCTTCCATTAATTGAGTGCATATTATGTGCTGGCATTGTGCAGGGCATTTCATTCAATCTTCCTGGCAGCCCTGGAACATAAGGACAATGAAACATTTAAAACAAGGGGAGCCGCAGCTCAGTGATTAAGAGCACTGACTCCTTTTGCAGAGGACCAGGGTTTGGTTCCCAGCACTCACATGGCAGCTAACAACCATCTGTAACTCCAGTACTCTTGACCTCCAGGGGCATTGCACAACGTGGGTGCACTTACATACATGCAGGCAATCCATTCGTACACAAAATAAAAAACAATAAAAAATATTGTGTATTACCTACTTAAATCGAGATAGCCATTAATCACTTCTGTCTTTTGTTTTGTTTTTCTGGTTCTTTTTGAAGCAGGGTCTCACATTGTAGTCTTGACTGCCTTGGAACACACTATGTAGACCAAGTTGGCCTGGAACTCACAGAGATCCACCTGTCTTTGCCTCCCTGAATGCTGGGATTAAAGGGGAGCACCACCACACTGGGAACTTCTGTCTTTCATGTTCCATTTGAGTGGATTAGACTGATTCTACCACTAAATATTTGTGTGACAGAAATAGGAGCAGAAGCAGAGAGTGCTGATGCACAGCCATAATCCAGCACAGGGGAGGGAGAAACATATATGTAGGCAGAACACTCATACACATAAAATAACGAATAAATAAAATTAGAAACAAAACATTTTATTTTAAAATATTTTATTTACTATTTTTATTTTATGTGTATGAGTGTATTGCCTGCATGTATGTAAGTGCATACATGTTGTACAATGCCCATGGAGGTCAGAAGCGGGTGTCAGATTCCCTGGAACCGGGGTTATGGGTCGTTGTCAGCCACCATGTGGGTGCTAGGAATCGAATCCAGTTCTCTGCAAGAGAAGCCATTGCTCTTCCCTGCTGAGCATCTCTCTAGCTCTCCTATTTTTTGAGGTAGGATTTCATGCACCCCAGGTGGGTCTCCAACTTACTCTGTAGCTTCCAAGGATGACCCTGGTCCTACTGCCTCTGCTTCTCAAGTATTGGGTTTCAGGTGTGCATCACCACACCCAGCTTATGTGGTGCTGGCAATCAAAGCCTGGGCCTTAGGCATGCTAGGCAGGCACTCTACCAAGTGAGCTACATCCCCACCCTCTCTGTATTATCTATTTTAATATGTGTACATGCACATGTGTGTGGGGGTGTATACATGTATGTATGCATGTATGTAGAGACCAGAGGTCAACTTCAGGGGTCTTTCTTAATTTCTTTCCACCTTATTTTTTGAGGCAGGATGACTTAATGAACCTTGATCTCACAGATGAAGCTACATTACTTGACCAGCAAGCCAGGGATCTTCCTGTTCTGGGATTGTAAGTGTAAGCCAATGTACCCAACATTTTTATATGGGCTCTGGGGAATTGGACTCAGGTCCTTATGCAAGCACTTTACTAATTGAGCCATCTCCCCAGCGCCCCTTAAGTTTATTTTGAATTGACAATCACTTGGTTTTTGTTAGTATAACTTCCAAATTGCTTTCTGGGTTTGATCTGCAGGACCTAATATTTAATGCCAGTTCAAATGTGAGAATCTCACTACACTTTTAAAAGTCCTGGAGTTGGGGGGCGGTGAGATGCTAGAGAGGTGGCACAGCAGTTAAGAGCCTCTTCCATTCTTAGTGCCCACATCAGGCAGCTCAAAAACACCGGTAATTCCAGTTCCAGGAGTAAGGTTTTTTGGTTCCTGAGGCATAATGGAAAACAGAGTCGGGAATCGACAGAGCCGTTTTATTGGGGCATGGAACTGACTCCCGGTCAGGAAGGGAGACCAGCTGGGAGTAGTTTTCTCCTGGGAGTGGAGAAAGCACTGGCCCCTCCTTAGCTGGTCAGTAGGGCTTTTTATAGGGAAAAGGTACCACTTTGGCATCTGTTTGAAGTTTAAGATAAACTTTTAACCAGGAGGGAATCCCCTTTCTACAGCTGCTTGTGAGTATTTTCTTATCTGTTGAGGAAGCAGGGTGTCTCTTTTTGCAACTGTAAATTTTGGGTCTGGAATCTTATCTGTTCAAGCTAATTCCCTTTTTGCAGCTATTTGCAGAGCCTGGATTCCTGGGGAGAAGTTGCAAAAAGTGGGTCTCTTCTCATGCATGTTTGTAAATTCCGGCCCCAGGTTTCTTTCCCTCTTCCTGAGTTTTGAAACTGTTGGAGTTTTTCAGTCACATCTTATACCAGGGAATCTGACACCCTCTCCTGGCACCCAAATGCATGTGATACACATAAACTCAAACAGACACATACACACACATACATACATACATACATACATAAATTGTAATACTGAGCGAGATACACAGAGGAACACCATATAGTGATGGTCGAATTAAGAGTCCTTTATCAACACTCAGTGGTCAGATAGGAGGCTATTGCTTGAAAGAGCTCTCAGTCTGGAGAATCAGGGCAGAGTTTATAAAGCTTAAAACCACAATTACAGCGTGCCAGGGATAAAGCCAATAATCATAGTTACACCAGACCAGGGCAGGTCAGTTAGCAAAGAGGTTTTCAGTTAACAAAAAGTTTTGATTAGGAAAAAAAAAACAAGTTTCTCAGAACTGTAGAAACAACAGGCTCCATGGAGATGCAGGTACAGCTGGGAGGGAGGATGTGTTGTCTGGACAAGGTACCTGGCTGCTTGTAAGTGTCCCAACAATGAACTTCCTGAAACTGCCTGCATGAGATGTTCAGCCTGGCTGGCTGCAGTGGGAATGGCCGGGCAAAAACACAGGGTGAAGTAAAAGTCAGCTAGAACAAAATGGAGTTAAGTTTTGCCATTTCAAAATAAATAAATAAATAAATAAAAATAAATAAATAAATAAATAATAGGTCAATCCTTGGAACGTTTGGGGCTTTTTTGTGGGGTGCTAGGAGGTGAATTTAGGACTGTAAGGGGTGACTGAAAGGAAACCCCCCAGCAGTTCCAGGACTCAGGAAGACTGACAGACACCTTGGGGACTCCAGCCAAACTTCCAGAATTCACAAGCATCAGTGAAAAGGGACTGACTTACAGCTTCCTGATACCAGGTGTTAACTATATCCTCTGAACATCAATCAGATGTTATGGAGATCCCCTCATAAAAAGGCCTACTGGGCAGCTAGGCTTTGCTAGTTTCCTCACTCCTGACCTGGGGAGGCTAGCCCCATGCCTTTAATAAACCGGTCCAGTTAACTCCCCTTCGGAGTCTCTTGTCCATTTCTGCTGGGTCTCTCGCTGAACTAAATCTTACAAGGACCTTGCACATATTAAGCAAGTGCTCTAATACTTGCTATATATCCAGCCCTAAATAAATCTTAGGGGAAAATAAGTACTGGAAACTGGGAGTGGTGACATAGCTCTGTAACCCCAACATTTGGGAGAGGGATGCAAAAGGTCAGCAGTTTGTCAAGGCCACCCCCCGCTAGTTAGAAGCTAGCTTGTGTTAAGACACACACACACACACACATACATGCATGTGTACTGGACATCACGATTTTAATAAATTAAGAGCTAGAAAAACATGTCATATAAATTGATTCTAAAATCAGTGGGTTTGATTTCTCCCTCCACCTCCAAAAATCCAAAAAAGGATTCAAGGGAGCTATTCTTTAACTGGTTATCATCTGACATGCTTACTTGTTTGTTTCTTAAGTTAGTCTCCTCGTTTTATATTCATACCACCAAGGAAAAACACAGAAACAATTAGAGTCAACCTGACAAAAGGCCACTGCAGTGACTCACATCCTTTCTACTTTGAGAGGTCAGCTTTGGTTCTGCATTCTGGGCACCATCATTGTTCAGGACCTGTCGTTGCCTGAAGGCATCCTGGGTTAGAACCTTCTCACTCATTGGGGAAGAGAGCAATTACCTTCCAAGTACAAGGGTAGGCTAATCCAGTCCCTTCAAGCTTGTACACTAGCCATACCGTATGCATTCCATAGTAGGAAGCAGAGCAGAAAATTCCTCTGCTCTTGCAGAAGACCAGGGTTTGGTTCCCAGAACCCACATGATGGCTAACAACTGACGGCAATTCCAGTGCCAGGAGATCTGACGTCCTCTTCTGACCTCCATAGGTGTTACATGACACTGGTAAACTTAAATGCATGTAGAGAATGCACTCGTACACATAAAAAACAATTATTACAAAGAAGTAGACATTCCTGTGGTTGTATCCTGTGAGCTGGAGTCTTGCTCTCTGCCTGTGAGCGGAGCTGTGTTCCTCTCCTGTGAGCCCGGAGCCATGGTTCCCAACTGTCAGACTAATGGTAGAACAGAGTGGAGGATGGAGGACTTCCTGATGTTGGGTAGTAGTTTCAGCCTCTTGCAGAGGACTGGGGTTCGATTCCCAGCACCTTCGTGGAGGCTAACAACCATCTGTAACTCCTTCAGTTCCAGAAGATCTGGCATTCTCTTCTAGCCTCCGTGGGCATTGCACAACCTGAGTGTCCTTACATCCATGCAGATGTAACACTCATACACATTTAAAAATCAATCAATCAATCAATCATCAATCAAATTTTTTAAAAACAGAGCTGGGCCTGGTGGCACATGGCATTTCAGCATTCAGGCAGAGTAGCAGAGGATGATGAGCTCAAGGCCAACGTGAGATATATAGCAAGACACTGTCTCAAAAAGAAAAAAAAAAGTGTATTAAGAAGTAGAATGTCAAGGGCTGGAGAGATGGCTCAGGGGTTAAGAGCACTGGCTGTTCTTGCAGAAGATGTGAGTTTGGGTCCCAGCACCTACATGTTGGTTACTAACCATCTGTAACTCCAGTAACAGGGGATCTGATGCCCACTTCTGACCTCTGCAGGCATTGTAGAACATGGGTGCATTTATATACATGCGAGCAATACACTCATACACATGAAATAAAAAATAAAAAAAGTGATTGCCTCACAATCATAACAAAGATGGAGGCAGGTGGAACTCTGGAGTTTTTTGGCCTGCTTGGTGAGCTCCAGACTAGTGAAAGATGCTGTTTCAAGAAACAAGGTGAATGACTCCTGATGGATGACAGCCACTGATCAGTGGCTGTCCACTGATCCCACACCCACACCCACACATACGAACATGCATTTATGCACACACACACAGTAAACAAATAAACAAATGTACCAGAGTAGGAATGTTGCTCCGTTAGAGTGCTTGCCAAGCATGCAGGAAGCCCTGGGTTTGATCCCTATAAACCAGGGATGGTGGCACTCTCTGAGGCAGGAACCTTCCAGAACAAAGAAAAAGGCATGCAGCATGGTCCGTGCCCGAGTGCATGTACATTCGCAGCTCTGCCTGTCATGACCTTGTAGTATGGAGCAAGCACATAATCAGGGTATGTGTGTTACCATATATGGGAGACAAAGAAACTGAACTGTAAAGGAAAACTAACAAAGGGTAGAGAAGACTGAGTTGTTCTTTCTTCCAGGCTGTGTCTTTGTTTATGAACCCACAGAGCCAGGTGCTAGTATGAATAAACTGCTTCCTGCAGGAAGAAAGTGTCTGTGTCTCTCTGCACTTATCACCTGCAACAATTCCACTGTAATCCTAGCACTCTAGAAGTAGAGGCAATAGGGCCACAAGTTCAAAGTCATCCTCATCTACACAGGGAACTAGTCAGCCTGGGCTAGAGACCCTATCTCAACCACAAACAAACAAGACTGGAGAGATGGCTCAGTGGTTAAGAACACTTACTGCTGCTCTTCCAGAGGATCAGAGTTCAGTTTCCAGGATCATATTGTGTGGTTCACAACCTCCTGTAACTCCAGCTCCAGGAATCTGGGGACTCTGATGGCAGACATACTCATGTGCACATACAGACAAACGCATACACACATAATTTAAAAAATAAAATCTAACAAACAAACAAAATCACACTATCCATGGTGTTTATACTGTGTGTGTGTGTGTGTGTGTGTGTGTGCACGCGCGCACATCCCATGGCTTCTGTGTGGAAGTCAGAGGGCAACTTATGGGAGTTGATTCTTTTTTCTACCATGTGGGATCAAAGGCTGAAACTCAGGCTTGAGAGCAAACGCCTTTTTCTGCTGAGCCATCTCTGTGGGCCTTTTCTAGCTTTTTGAGAAACATTATCTTCAAGCTGGTCTTGAATTTGTTGCATAGCTGTGAGTGGTGGAATTATAAGTGTCAGCCACTTTGCCCAGCAAACGTTTTAGATATAATAATGACAAGTTCTACTTGTAGATTGCTGTGGGCTGAGCAAATATTTTTAAATGTCATAACTATAACTCATAACCCTGTAAGGAAGGCTGGATTAGTACTCCCACTTAATGATGAGGAGACTCAGAATGAAGTTATAAGAAATTTGCCCAGGGACACACAGTTAATAAGTTAACTACCTGGAATATTTTTACATGCCATTACGTTAATTTTCCCAAATTCTTTTTGAATGACCAAAAGATAACTTATCACATGAAGGTTTGTTTAATTCTTCCACCACATTTTATTTGAAATAAAATAATCTAGAGATTATTTCCATTTTTTTTTTTTTTTTGCTTCCAGACACACCCACTGTGATGAGCGTCTTCACAGTGAACCTCTATGAGTATCCTTAATAATTCCTAGGGGCAAATACTCTCAAAGGTCCAGCCTTTATTTTCTCCTGAGCTCTCCTTTCTCCAAGTTCTACATGACCTGAATGTTATAAATTTTAACATTCTCTTTCTTTTTTTTTTTAAATTTTATATGTGTGACTGTATGGCCTGCATGTATGTAAGTGCACCCGTTTCATGAAGAGGGCATCGGATTTCCTTCGAACTGGAGTTATGGATGGTTATCGGTCACCATGAAGGAATTGAACTTGGATCTTTTACAAGAGCAGCCAGTGCCCTTAACCACTGAGCCACCTCTCCAGCTTGGATTTTAACATTCTGAGATTAAAGGCATGCTCCACCACGCCGGGCAGAACTTTGAACTTCTGGTCTCCAGTCTCCAAGACCTCCACAGAACATCTGAATTACAGGCATAGGGTGTGGACCAAACCAAGGGCCTCTCGCATGCTAGATAAGCATTCTACTACCTGAACTACATCCCCAGCCCAGCTGAGAAATTTAAAAAGAATTTTGTTTGTTGTGTGTACGTGCGCAAACACACAACACAATGTGCACATGGAGGTCAGAGGACAACTTGTGGGAGCCGGTTCTCTCCTTCCACTGTGTGGGTCCCTGGAATCAAACCCAGCCCATCAGGCTTGATAGTGTCACTGCCTGCTGAGCCATCTCCCAGGTCACTATATCAATATTGAAACTTAGTGTAGTGATGCTAGGTACTAAATGAATAGATTATCTCATTAAATCCCTGCTACAAACTCTAGAAACAGGGTTCATCGAGTGCTCATCTGACAGGTGAGCGCCCTGGCTTTGGTCTCTATCTCCAGCACCACAAAGGAGAGAAACAAGAGAGGGAGGGAGGGAGAGAGGACGTAGGGAGGGAGAGGAGGGACTTGTAGTGTTTCGTTCCTTGTTATTTGCTTTGTCTTTTGTTACTGTTTGTCAAACCCAGAGCCCTAGGCAAGTGAGGCTTGTGCTCCAAACTGTACTACAACTCCAGGCCCTGGAATTAAGTGTGAATTTGAACTCAGAATGCCTAAGTCTGTGCTTGTAACTCTTATGTTATCCTGCAAAACAATTCTTCCCCTCTGGAAGCTGTACAGTCTTGTTAATAATACAAAGATAGAAACTGGAGAGATGGCTCAGTTGATAAATGCTTTGTGTGCAAGCCTGAGGACCTGAGTTCACTCCTCAGAACCCACACAAAAGGGAGGGGCATGGAGCCACCTGCTTGTGATTCCAATGCTGGGGAGACTGGGTCAGAATGACTTCTGCAGTGTTCTAACCAGCCAGCCCAGCCTAATCAGCAAACATCAAGTTCAGGAGCTCCAGGTTCAGGGAATGACCTTGTCTGAAAAAAATATGGAATGGCTGGGCATGGTGGCAAGCAGATCTCTGTGAATTCAAGGCTTGCCTGGTCTACATAGCGAGTTCCAGGTCAGTCAGGGCTACATAGTGAGATTCTTGTATCAAAACAACAACAACAACAACACACACATACAATAACAACAAAAGATCAGAGAAAACATTTTAAAAAATGTATTACATTTATTTATTTGTTTATCTAGTGTGTGTGTATGTGTGTGCCATGGTGTGTATCTTTGGGGGTTCAGAGGACAAGCTGTAGAAGATAGGAGTAAGTTCTTTCCTTCCATTTCAGGAATTGAACTCAGGTTGTCAGTCTTGGCAACAAACATCCTTACCTGCTGAGTTATCCTGCTGGCCTAAAAAAAAAATTAAACAAAAACAAAGAAAGATCACATATAAAGAAGAGCAGTGAAGTGGAGCCAAGAAAAGGAAAGTTGACCTGGGATGGTGCCAAAGGTCTGTTCTCTTTGCAAAGTGCCCCTCTGCTCCCATGGCTTTCTCAATCATTCACATGGTGTAAATAGATCTTGCCATTATTATAGAACCTATTAAAGTGGGTAATGGGCTTGGTGGCGTACACAGAGTACAGACTTTGGTGTGGCAATTAAGGAGCTCATAATACAAATATCCTAAATAAAATGACAGGCAAACAAACTCAAGAGGATATTCAGGAGCCCAAGTCATGGATATTTATGATTAACAGAGGGGTTTCCTAGACTCCAGGGAAGTTGGGCCAATCATTTTGAGGTGAAGAATGTCTGGAAGACTAGAAAGGTAAGAGCAAATAGCCATTACCTGCCAGTGATGTGCTGGCTGATATAGGAAAGGCAGGCAAGCTATTGGGATGTTAGAACTTTACTTTTGTTGTCAAGACTGGTGGCACATGTCTGCAATCCCAGCACTTGGGAACCAGAGGCAGGAGAATCAGGAGTTCTAGGCCACCCTGGGCCACTAGCAAGAATGAAGCCAAGCTGGACTACTGGCTAAACTGTCTCAAAACAAACAAACAAATAACAACAAAAAAGAATACCTTTTTTGTTTTGTGTTGTAGTGCTAGAAATCAACCCAGGGCCTTGAATATACTGGGTCAATACTGTACCTTGGAGGAGTGCTTTCTCACTTTAGAGGCTGAGAAATGTGTCCTGCTATGAGTTCAAGACCGGCCTGTGCTATATAATGAATCCTAAGTAGACTGAGCTACAGAGTGAGACCTTTCCTCAATGAAGAAATCAAAACAAAAACACATTATTATCTACAATAGCAAATACATTGTAGTGTACTCAGGGACAAACATAGTTTTCTATAAAGAGCCAGAGAGCAAATATTTTCCATTTTTCAGGGCATATAATCTCTGTCATAGCTACTCAAATCTGATATAATACAAAAGCAGTCATAGACACCATTTAAAATATTTTATTATTTTTATTTTCTGCATATGAGTGTATTGCCTGTATGTATGTAAGTGCACCTGTTTTGAGCAATGTCCACAGAGGTCAGATGAGGGCATCAGATCCCCTAGAGTTATGGACAGTTGTTAGCTGCCATGTGGGTGTTGGAAATCAAACCTGGGTCCTCTGCAAGAGCAATCAGTACTCTTAACCACTGAGCCATCTCTCCAGCCCCCAATAGACACTATTTAAATGAATACATTTCAATAAAACTTTTTTTTTCTTTTTTGAGATAGGGTCTCCCAGTAGCCCCAGCTGACCTGAACTCACTATGTAGACCAGGCTGGCCTTGATCTCACAGAGATCCACCTGCCTCTGCCTCCCAAGTGCTGGGATTAAAGGCCTGGGCCACCATGCCTGTCACAATAAAACTTTATTTATAAAACCAAGTGACAGGGGCTGGGGATGAAGTTCAGCAGTACAACTCTTGCTTAGCATGCTGATGCCTCTGGGTTTGATTTTCAGGATCACAAAGAAAAATAATAATGGCAGACTGATATGCATGAGTGAAGCTTGCTAACTACTAATCTACAGTAATTAGCCTAAGCTTTAGAAATACTTAAGAACTTTATAAGAAAAAATTGGAGCCCGCAAGATAGCCCAATAGGTAAGCGTGCTTTCTATCAAGTCTGATAACCTGAGTTCAGGTCCCAGAGCTCACATGACGGAAGGAGAGAACCTTTTACTTCCACACATATGCCCACATATGCCCCTCCCCAATCAAAGTAAATAAATAGATGTAATTTTAAAGAAAATATTTAAATTCTATTCAGGACATAAGTCCTGAATAGGGGCTGGAGAGATGGCTCAGTGGTTAAGAGCCATCTGCTTGATTCCCAGCACCCACATGGTGGCTAACAACTGTCAGTAACTCCAGCTCCAGGGGATCTGATGCCCTCTTCTGTTCTCCATGGGCACTGCATGACACAGGTGCACTTACATACATGCAGGCAATATACTCATACACATAAAAAAAAAAATTTAAAAAGAAGTCTTGAATAAATGTCCTACTTAAGATGGCCTTAACAGTGTTAATTAGGATTATTCATTTGTTCACTAACTATTCAGGGTGGCTACCTTAAATGCACTCCTGTACATGCTGGGGAAACAGCAGAGAAAAAAACAAAGCTTGTCTTCATAACTCCACATTTTATTAGAGAAGCTGTGAATAAATAAATAAAGAGAGGTAGTAATAAATGCCAAATGCTGTAGGTAGGCTAAAGGGCTTGCTCAGACAAACAGGGAGACAGAAGGCTGCTTCATTTAGGCTGTGCAGGGAAGACTTCTCAGACATTGTAGAGAACCTGTAAGGGAAAGAAAGCCACACTGAATTCTGGGAAGAGAATGCTCCATGCAAAGACAAATTCATCTAGACAGAAAATAAAATTCCAGTAAGACTTACTCTAAGCTGATCCTCTCATCCCCCAAGACTGAGTCTTAAACTGGGCATGGTAGCTCAGCCTATAATCCCAGCACCTGGGAGGCAGAAGCAGGAGGACCAGGAAGACAAAGATAGCCTGGGCTATATGAGACCCTCTCGAAAACCAAACCAAACAAACAAAAAAACAATGTGTAGCAAGTTAGAAGGCAGTCTAGGCTATTTGAGTTCTGTCTCAAAAATAATAAGGAACTGATTGAGCAGTTAAGAGAATCTCCTGCTCTTCCAGGGGATCAAAGTTCATGTGGCTCATCATGACCTGTAACTCCAGCTCCAGGGAATCCACTAGCTGCCCTCTACTAGCTGCCCCGGGCAGCCACAGATGTGAGACACTCACATAGACTCACACACATACATAAAAATAAAAATGATACATCTTAAAAATAGTAAAAATTAGATCTCCCTGAGATAGGCCAGATGGTACAGACCTATAATTCCAGTTACTGGGAAGGCTGAGGCAGGAGAATAACACATTCAAAGACAGCTTTGGCAATTTAGTGATACTCTGTCTCAAAATAAAAAGTAAAAAGACCTGGGTGTGGTAGCCCATGTTAGTTCCAGTACCCAGGATGCAGAGGCAGGTGAATCTCTGTGAGTTCAAGGCCAGCCTAGTCTACAGAGCAAGTTCCAGCTGAGCTAGAGTTACACAAGGAGGCACTATCTCAAATTTTTATTTCTTAAAAGGGAAGGGAGACTGGAGACATGGCTCAGAGGTAAAGAGACTGGTTGCTCTTGCAGAGGACGAGGGTTCAGTTCCCAGCACCCACATGACAGCTAATAACAGTTCCAGGGTATCCCATACTCTTCTGTCCTCTGCAGGCATTGCACGACATGGGTGTGCTTACATACATGCAGGCAAAACACTCATACACATAAAATAGGAATGAATTAAAATAATTTTTTAAGTAAAAAGAAGGTCGGGGATACATATAAGTGAGAAAGTACCTGCCTAGCATGTATAATACTGGGGAGAAAATGGACCTTACGATGGAACCCAGACTGGCCTCTCTCTATGTAGCTCAGGCCTACCAAGTGTTGCCATTTCAGGGATGCGCCTCAGCACCAGCCCAGTGAAAGCTAAGTCTATTGAAGGGAAAGACAAAGTGGGGGTAGCTGTCCTACCAGTAGAACTGGCTCCACCACAAAGCCAATAAAAACATCAACTTACTGGCTGTTGGCACTTAACAAAGAAAAAGACCAACATAATAGAACGGAGAGCTTAGACATAAAGTAAATATATGGCAACTTGAAATGTGATCAAGGGGACAGCACCGAGCCTGGAGAGATTGGTTTTCAGGTGGTGACAGAAACGAATCTACCATGGGAAGAAGAGAGGTGGATTCTTCTATTTGAAGCCAAGAAGACAGACTTCAGATGGATTAAAAGCCTAAATGTGAAAATTAAAACCATAAAGCTAATATAAGAAAATCTATGAGGGTTGGACAGATAACTCAATGGTTAAGAGCACCGACTGCCTTTGCAGAGGACCTGGGTTCCAGTCCCAGCACCCACATGGTAGCTAATAACTGTCCATAACCCCAGTTCCAGGAGATCCAATAGCCTCTTCTGACCTCCACAAGCACTGCACGACACAGGTGCACTTACATACATGCAGGCAATGCACTCATACACATAAAATAAAAATAACTTTAAAAATTAAGAAAGAAAGAAAGAAAGAAGGAAAATGTACAAGCCAAGCGTGATGGTGCATGCTTTTAATCCTAGCCCAGCACTCAGGAGGCAGAGGCAAACAGATCTCTGTGATTTCAAGACCAGCTGAGGCTACATAGTGAGACTCTGCCTCCAAACACCAGGCCACCCTGCTACAACAACAAGAAAATGTGTGTTAGCTAGCCTTAATAGCCAGGGAATGATGGCACATGCCTATAAGGCCGGCATGTTGTGGGGCGGGGGGGGAGGGGGCTAAGCAGGAGGAGCAGTACTTCAAGGCCAACCTTGACTGCATTTCAAGTTCAAGGCCAGACAGGGCTGCATGAGACTCAGCCTCAAAAAACCCTAAAAGAAGAAGAAAACTTCAGTGACTGAAGATATAGCAAGAATGAGGACCTGCGTTCAAATCCTAGCACCACATCAAAAAGATGGGCATGGCTGCGTGCGCCTGTAACCCCCAAATTGGAGTGAGAAGATAGATGGATTCTGGAAGCTCAATGACTAGCCAGCCTATCCGAGTGCCCCTGGTTCAGTAAGAGACTTATCTCAAGGCAAGATGGCAGAAAGACACCTGACATCGTGCTCTGGGCTCTAAATGTGCACGTCACAGCACACACACATACACATGCAACATATACACATAAACAAACAAAGCTTCATAAACAAGATTTCAAATCATGCAAAGTTTTATATCACGTTACTTGTGAGGCGGAGACAGAACAATCTCAGGTTGGAATACAGCCTAAAATAGAATGAGATCCTATCTTGAAAACAAACCATAATGTCAAAACTTAAGACACTGGGGCCGCAGAGCTGGCTTAGCAGGTAAGAGTGTATACTGCTCTTGCAGAGGACCTAAGTTCAGTTCCCAGAACCTATGTGGTGTGGTTCGCTACATCTACAGTTGCTGTTCCAGGGGGACCTGACGCCTCTGGCCTCTGCAGCCCCTGCACTATGTACACAGCCTCCCTCTCGCCAATATTCAAAAATTTTTAAATTTAGGACATTGGCTAGGAATGTAGCTCAGTTGGTAGAGCATTTGCCTAGCATGCATGAAGTCCTGGGTTCAATTCCCGGCATTGCATAAACTGTACCATGCACTGTACCTTTGCAATCGCAGCACTTGGGTGGTGGAGACAGAAAGATCATAGACTCAAGGTCATTCTCTCCTATATAGTAAGTCAGAGGCCAACCTGGACTACATGAGACTGGATCAACACACACACACACACACACACACACACACACACACACACAATGAAGAAGAATAAGGAGGAGGAGAAGGAAAACAAAGAGGAGGAGGAGACTAGTAAAGACAAAAAAATAAATAAATTACGTAATGAATTGCTAAGGATATGGCCATGGAGTTATTTTTTTTAAATACTTTATTATTTTTTTATGTGTATGAGTGTATTGCCTGCATGTGTGTGTGTTTTGTGCACTGCCTGAGGAGACCTCTTCTGACCAGAAGAGGGCATCAGATCCCTTGGAACGGGAATTACAGACAGTTGTTAGCCACCATGTGGGTGCTGGGAACTGAACCCAGGTCCTCTGCAAAGAGTAGCCAGTGTTCTTAACCGATGAGGCATCTCTCCAGTCTAGAACCTTTGTTTTTATAGGAGTGAAGAGCTGGAGGTAATTTAGCTTGCTGTCATCAAGGGATACAAATGACTAAAGCATGGGGGATGTCCAGGGCTTCTGGTTTTTTTATTTTTTTATTTTTTGGTCTTTTTGGGAAAGGGTCTCTCTGTCGCCCCAATTGGGACCTGGAACTCCCTATGTAAACCAGACTGGGATCTCACAGAGATCAGCTTGCCTCTAACTCCTGAGTGTTGGGATTAAAGGTACACACCACCATGCCCAGCTTATTGCTCTGAGAAACACTGCTTACTGACTTGCTCCCCTGGCCTGTGCTAAGCTTATTTTCTTATACTACACAGGATCACCTGCCTAGGGGTGGCACCACTCAAAATGGACTGGGCCATCTCACATCACTCAGTGATCAAGAAAATAACCCATAGACATGGCCACAGGCCAATCTAAAGGAGAAAATTCTTTAACTGAGGTTCCCTTTACCCAGGTGTGTCAAGCTGATAACTGAAGTTATCCAGCACAATTTATTTATTTGTTTACTTTATTTTATTTTTTTAGTCTTTTTGAGACAGGATCTCCCTGTAGCCCCAACTGGCCTGGAACTTGCTATGTAGACCAGACTGACCTTGAACTCAGAGATCTGCCTGCCTCTGCCTCCTGAGGGCTGAGATTAAAGGCATGTTCCATCACTCCCAGATATTTGTTTATTTTAATTTTAGCATGAGTGTTACAGAAGCTCACGTATTCCAGAACAGCCCCCGATTTGCTATATAGCCTAGTATGGCCTTGAACTTCTGAAGCCCTGCCTCTACCTCTCCAGTGCTGGGATTACAGGCATGTACCATGATGCCTAGTTTATTTGGTACCAGAGACCCAACCCAGGGCTTTGTGGAAGTTAGGCAAACTATCTCACAACACAACTACTTCCCCAACCCCTAATGTTGGTTTTGTTTTGTTTTGTTTTTGAGATAGGGTCTTACTATGTAGCCCTGGCTGACCTGGAACTCAATATGTAACTCCAGTTCCAGCGGATCTGACACCCTCTTCTGGCCTCTGTGGGCATTGCAAGATATGGGCGTATTTACATACATGCCGGCAAAACACTTATACACATAAAATTAAAATATAATAAATATAATTTTTTTTAAGTTAGAAAGGTACGCTGAGGAAACAGGTCAGAAGTAGAGTGCCTTACATGCATGAAGACCTATGTTTGATCCTTAGCAGCACAAAAAAAAACAAAACATATAGTACAGTATTATTCATGTGACTTTTATGTGCCCAGTTATGGTGGTTTGGAGAATGTTCACCATCTCTAAGTCTTCGAATTCCTAGCCCAGTTGGTGGTGCTGTTTGCAGAGATTCATGAGGCACCTCCTCCATGGAGGAAGCACGTCATTGGGGGTGGGTGTCACTGGGGGCGGGCTTTGAGAGTTCACTGCCTGGTCCCACTCACAATTTGCTCTCTCTGAGTCCTGTGCCTGACTGAAGATGTGAGCACTCAACTTCCTGCTGCGGATACCTCCTGCCATGCCTCCCACACCATCATGGAACTCTGGAACTGTAAGTCTAATAAACTTCTTTCTATCGGCTGCCTTGGTCATGGTGTTTGATCACAGCAACAGAAAAGTAACTAATGCATCATTTTACTATTTTAAAACTTTTTCTTTATATATTATGTGGGGGATAGAGAGATGACTCAGAGGTTAAGAACACTTGCTGTTCTTCCAGAGGACCTGGGTTTGATTCCCAGCACCCATATACTGGGTTAACAACTGTCTGTTAACTCCAGTTCCAGGGAATCTGACACCCTCTTCTGGCCTCTGCATGCTTTGAACTCAGAGATCTGCCTGCCTCTGCCTCCTGAGGGCTGAGATTAAAGGCATGTTCCATCACTCCCAGATATTTGTTTATTTTAATTTTAGCATGAGTGTTACAGAAGCTCACGTAACTTACCTACATGCAGGCAAACACTCATATACATAAAATAACAATAAATAAAAACATTTATATTTTATGTGTATGAGTGTTTTATCTACATGTATGTAAATGTACCATGTCCGTGGAGTGCCTAAGGAGGCCAAAAGACAGTGTCAGATTCCCTGGAGTTTGAATAATGGACAGTTGTGAGTCACCATATAGGTGCTTGGAACAGAACCCATGTCCTCTGCAAGAGCAGCAAGTGTTCTTATCCACTAAGCCATTTCTCTAGCCCCCTGTTTATTTTTTTTTAAAGGCATCTCAGTATACATGCAGGCATTACATTCATACACATAGAATAGAAATAAATAAATAAAAGGCATCACAAATAAATATGAAAACATATCTAAGTCAGACATAGTGGTACACACCTGTATTCCTAGCACTTAGGAGGTGAAGACAGGAGGATCAGGAGTTCAAACCACCCTCATTACCTAGCAAGTGTGAGGCCAGGCTGTGTTTCGCTAGACCGGCCTCAGAGCAAAAACCAAAACCAAAACCAAACCAAAACTACATCCAAGTGCATGACTGTAAGTGGGAGAGAAAGAACGCACAGATTAGAGCTGGGTGTGGTAGCTCATGCCTGGAATCTCAGTATCCCAGGCTTGCCTTGAATTCAAGGCTAGCCTGGGCTGCAAAGTGAGATCCTGTCTCAAAAACAAACAAAGACTAGAAACTCAGGGACACTGAATCATTATGCTCGCATATTCTGAAGAGAGGAATAATATTTATTCACTTTGTTGTGGAGGGGGGAGTGTGGGTTGAGACACGGTCTCACTGTAGCCCAGACCTGAATTTGTCTTGAACTTGAAGTAATCTACTGCCTCAGCCTCTCAAAAGCTGAGATTATGGGCATGTGCCTCCACATCTGGCAAATACACTCAGTTCTCCAATCTGCAATCTGTGGGACAGGCAGGGGAAGTGGGAGAAGTTATCTCTCAAATTTTTTCTTAAAAAGTATGTGTATGCTGGGTGGGTGTGGTGGTGTAGTCCTTGAATCCCAGCACTCAGGAGGCAGAGGCAGGAGGATCTCTGTGAGCTCCAGTCTGATTTACATAGTGAGTTCCAGGACAGCCAGGGCTAATTAGGGAGACCCTGTCTTTCAACACAGTGTGTGGCGAGGGGGCCTTGTGCAAGTGAGTGCAAGGCCCTCTGAAGCTAGAAGAGGGTGTCAGAGCCCATAGAGCTGGAGTTACAGGGAGTTATGAGCCACCCCATTTGGGGGTTTGGAGACCAACGTGAATCCTGTGTAAGAACAGTACATGCTCTTAATCACTAAACCATCTCTCCAGGCCCCACTCCTACCCCTTGAGACAGGATCTCATGTGTCCCAGGCTGGCCTCTTAAGTGGCTTCTATCTAAGGATGACCTTGAACTCACGATCTCTTGCGTCTTACTCCACAGTGCTGGGATTACTAGTGTATACCACTATCTCCAGCTTTCAGGAAAATTCTCTTACAAACATATGAGGAAAATTCAAGGTGAAGGAAGCAGCTATTGGCCCTGGGAGCGTCTCCTTTGTGGCACTTACTAGTAAGTAACAGTGTACTCACAGTTTAGGGACTTTGGGAGAGATTTCTCTGTTACATACAGTGCAAAGCATCTTAACAAAGGATTCTTTATTTTTAAGATTTATTTTTACTTTATTTATGTGTATATATGTGCTGTGTGTATGCCACCTGTGAGCAGGTGCCCATGGAGGCCCAAAGAGGGGGAGTCAGATCCTGTGTAGCTGGAGTAACAGGCAGCCAGAAGCCACCTGACCTGGGTGCTGGGGGCTGAACTCAGGGCCTCTGCAAAAGCAGAAAGCACTCTTAACTGCTGAACCATCTTTCTGGCCTATAATTCTTTCTCCTTTAGACTGTGTCATAATATGTTCCATACTGGCCTCAAACTTGCAATTGCAATCCTCCTGTCCTGTCTCAGACTGACTCTCTCTCTCTCTCCCTTCCCCCCTCCACTTAAAAAAATTGTTTATTGTGTGCACACCTGCATGCTAGGGTGCCTGTGTGGTCAGGGGACAATCTATGGGAGTCAGTTCTCTCCTTCCACCATGTAGGTCCCAGTGATCAAACCCAGATCCCAGCCCGGTAGCAGACGTCTTCTCCTACTGAGTCATCTAAGTGCTGGGCTCTGCAAGCCCCTCCTCCGCCTCCTCCTCTTCTCCTTCAGTCTTTCTCTTCTCTTGCCCTCTCTTTTCCTTCCTTCTCTTTGTTTTGCTTTTGTCTCCTCGAGACAAAATCTTGTTATATTGTCCAACCTGGATCTTAAACCCCTAGACTCAAGTGATCCTCCCAACTCAGCTTCTTGGTAGGTGGGACAAGTCTGTGCAACTGCACCTAGTAGTTGCTTTGTGTCATTGTAAAATATTTTATTATTTTTACTTTATGTGTGTGAGTGTTATGCCTACATCCATGTAAATACACTTATGTTGTGCAATGCCCATGGAGGTCAGAAGAGGGTGTTGGATCTCCTGGAATTGGAGTTATGGGTGGTTGTTAGCTGCCCCGTGGGTGCTGGGAATCAAACCCTGGTTCTCTGCAAGAACAGCTAGCGCTCTTAATCTCTGAGCCATCTTTCCCTGGCTCATTTGTATTATCTTGTGTTTGAGTACTGGGTATTGAATCTAGTTCTATCTGCTAGCCAAGCACTGAGCTATACCCTTTGGCCTCATATAATCTTTTAAGTTTTGCTGCCTCCCAAATGCTGGGATTTAAGGCATGCACCATAACACCCTGGTCATATAATCTTTTGAATGACAAACTCTGATCCAAAGTGAGTTATGAATTAGTCAGTGCAGCTCAACTGGGATAACTAAGCAGAGTCCAAAAGAAAATTGAAAAATTTAATAACCTACAAGTTTTAGCAAAAGGAATCTCTCCAAAGTATTAAAAACTCTATTATAGGAGGCTGGAGAGATGACTCAGTGGTTAGGAGCACTTGCTGCTCTTACAGAGGACCCAAATGCAATTCTAAGTATCCACAATAGAGTGTCTTAGGACCCTCTGTAACTCCAGTTCCAGGAGATCTGATGCCCTCTTCAGACCTCCGAGGGTACCTGCACACCATGCCATGCACTCACACAGACTGACACAGATACACATTATACAAACAAGCTCCACTGTAAGTATTAAAATATTCTATCATGTATTAAGCCATCAAAAGTCCAATAATAAGTAGAAAAAATTACATAGAATCTGTTGACAAATTAATAAGGAAAAGAGGAATAATCGATAAAGAAAAGGGTGGCAAAGGATGCATCTCAGTTGGTAGGTTGCTTGCCTGGTATACACAAAGCCCCGGGTTTGATCTCTAGTACTGAATAAACTGGGTGTGAGGGTGCAAACCTGTTAGGACTGAGGAGCAAGGTGGGGACAAGAGGAGGAGAAACTCAAGATCACCTTCCAAGTAGTGAGCTGGAATTCACCCCGTGATATGTGAGAACCCCCTCAAAAAATAAAAAAGGAGCTGGCATGATGGCATTTAACCCCAGCACTGGGGAGGCAGAGGCAGGCGGATCTCTGTGATACCAAGGCCAGCCTGGTCTACACAGTGAGTTCCAGGCCAGCTGGGGCTACAGGGAGACCCTGTGTCAAACACACAAAAACAAAACCATAATAATAATAAAAAGGAAAGAAAGCAAATAGCATTTACATAAGAAAATCTCCAATGAACGGTTACCATTTCTCTTCAAATGGGAAAGATGAATTTCCATATTACCGAGTATTGGAAACATTTCCTGTTCCTGGTAAGTGAAAGCCGAGACACATCTGGAAGGTATTTGGTAAGGTATTGAGGAAGTCTTAAAATAGTATATTCCTGATTCAGCAGGTCCCAGATTTATCCTAAATAATCATCCAATATCAACAATTTAATATAAAGTACTAGCTATGAACGACTGTTCATAAAAGCAAAAAATTGAGATTAAATTAAAAATTCAAAAGTAGAACAGTCATGAAGTTTGTGGAAAATCTAAATGATAAAAAAATGAATAGCTAGGGCCACACGTTGAGTTTCAGGGACGACAGGGAGACCCTGTTTCAAAAACACACAAAAAAATTGTAATATTATAATAATATAATGATAATTATAAATATATGGGTTTGGGTATTGAGACAGAGCCTTCCTGTAGCCCTAGCGATCCTGGAATTTGATATGTAGACAAAGTTGGCCTTTATTTCACAGTAATCTGCCTGCCTCTGCCTCCATAGTGCTGGGATTAAAGGCAAACAGTACCATACCTGGCTAATTCTATTTCTCTCTATATATATATATTTTTAAATTTATTAATTATTTTATTTTGTGTGTATGAATATATTGCCTGCATGAAAGTGCACCCATGTTATGCACTACCAGCAGAGGTCAGAAGAGGGCATCAGATTGCTTGGAACTGGAGTTACAGACCATTGTTAACCTCTATGTGGGTGCTGAGAACCAAACCCGGGTCCTCTGCAAGAAAAGCCTGTGCTCTTAACCACTGAGCCATCTCTCCAGTCCTGTTTTTTGTTTTATTAATTTTTGTTTTTCACAAAAGTAGGCTATAATTATCTATAGTGATAATTATCCTGAAAAACAACAAAAAAAGGTTACAGGAAAACTTTCTACTAAAGTATATGGTTAGTGGCTTGCTGATCTTCACTGCTAATCCCACGTGCTTTTCTGAGTTCCTACTCAAAAAGTAACTTCTCTTGTTCCCTCCGTATCTCTTCTGTGAATACCAGTCATAACTCTAAAATGCCTTGGCTTGCTCTGACACTCTGGGCTCTCGGGCTATTTTCTCTGAAGAGCTCCTCCCCCAGCTTTCTACAGTGGCTTGCTGACCTCTATTGCTGAACCTGCCTGCTTTCTCAGACCCTAACTCAAAAACCATGTTTATCTTTCTTCCTCTTCTCCATCCCCCTCTTCCCAGCAGTTATCAGGATTCACAGCTTAACTGTCCTTGTTATTTTTCTCTCAAATGCCAATAAAAGAGTCCTTGAGTTTAAAACAAACAACAACAAAACACCTGGAAAAAGAATATGGAGTATTTCTATAAAATAAATAGATGTCAGGGCTGGAGAGATGACTCAGCAGTTAGGAGCACTGGCTGAGTGCTCTTGCAGAGGACCTGGGTTCAATACCCAACACCCACATGGCAGCTAACCACTGTCCACAACCCCAGTTCCAGGGGATCTGACGTCCTCTTCTGACCTCCGTAGGCAATTTGCACGACATGGGTGCACTTACATGCATTCAGGCAATTCACTCATACACATAAAATAAAAATAATTGTATTTCCAGTCAGTCATGGAGGCACCCGCCTGTAATCACAGCACTTATGGGGCTGAAGCAGAAAAATCATGAGTTCAGTGCTAGTTTGAGCTATACAATGAGCCTGAGGCACAGAATGAGCCTGAGGCACAGAATGACTATGTCTCAAACAACACCACTAGCACCTAAAGAACAGGGCAGGATAGCTCACTTCTATGATCTCAGCACCCTGGAGGCTGAGGCAGGAAGATTACTCTTAGAGTGTATCTTGGGCTACACAGAGTTTCAGGCTAGTCTGGCCTATATACAAGGCCCTGTCTCACAAACAGAACCCTCCCTCCCCCAATCATCTCATACACACAAGCTAACAAAACCTAAAGATTAGTAAGATACCAAAATAGAACTAGTACATCTCAGATATTATGCTTCATTACTTTTATACTTAATATTTTACTTAATATTTTTTACATTTTTATTTATTAATTTTGTGTACTGGGAGGGGACGCATGTGCCATGTGTGGAGGCCAGAGGACAATCTGCTGAGGATTTGGGTCTCTTCTTCCACCATGTTGGTCCAAGGGATTGAACTCAGGTTGGCAGACTTGGTGAGAGGTTCCGTTACTCACTGAACCATCTATTCAGTCTTGTATTTAATTTTCTTGAGACAAGATCTTGCAATATAGCCTGATATTTGCTATGTTACCCCATGTTGGTTGGGAACTTGGGGTAATCCTCCCAGTTTAGCCTCCTGAGTGCTGAATTATAGGCATGTGCCACTATGCCTGGCATTTATGAAAAAACACTTGTTTTATACTTATTACATCTTAGATTGTAGTTAATTATTTACTTGATATTGTGTAGTGGGTTCGCTAATAAACTGGTAAGAGAATTCAGCCATGTATCATGGCAAACACACAAAAACCTCAAGTTTATTTAGCACACTGCAATAAATTCTGCAGGTGTGGCAATCATAAGAGGAACCACCTCTAGCACTTTTTAAAAATGTTTCATCTGGGGCTGGAGAGATGGCTCAGTGGTTAAGAGCACTGGCTGCTATTTCAGAGAATCTGGGTTCAGTTCCCAGCACCTATGTCGTGGCTTACAATCATCAGTAACTCTAGTTCCAGGGAATCTGATGCTGTCTTCTGGCCTCCATGGGCATTGTACACATGTGGGGGCGTGGAGGGGGCACTCACATATATGCAGGCAAAGCATTCATACACATAAAATAAAAATAAATTTAAAATGTTTCATCAACAAAAAAATGTACTTTTCCATGTTTTTTGAGACTGGGTTTCCCTATGTAAACCACATTGACCTTAAATTTGTGATCTTGACGCAGCCTCCCTAGTGCTTTATTAATAGCATGGTTCAAATATGCTACATTTATGAAAGGGAAAAACTAACATCTCTATCAAAGACAATTAAAAGGGACTGGAACTGTAACTTAGTGGTAGCTAAGGCCGAGCATGCTCCAGGCCTTAGCTTTGATTGGCCTTATCACAAAGTTTCATGATAAAGATCAGGGCTGGGGAGATGGCTCAGTGGATAAAGTTTGCTCTGCTGTATGGAAACCTGAGTTTGGATTCCAACACTCTGGTAAAAGCTGGGAGTGGTAGCTTGTTTCTGCAACCCCAGCACTAGGAAGGCGGAGACAGGCAGATCCAGGGGCCTAACTGGCCAGTCTGTGTAGCTGAAACTTTAAGCTCCAGACTCAGACACTTTATCTCGGTAAGTAAGGGAGCCAGCAGAGGTGGTCCTCACCTTTAAGGAGGACCTCTGTGAACTCCAAGCCAGCCCGGTCCAGGTCAGCCACACTGTCAGATTGTCTCAAAAGACAAAAGTATGGTGGACTGGGGCTGACAAGGTGGCTCACTAGCTTGCTGCCAAGTTTGATGACCTCAGTTCAATCTCCAGGACTTACATGATAGGAGAAAAGCAATGTTAATGTTACCCTCTGACCTCTGCATGCATACTGTAGCATGTAAATATACCATATATACATAAATAAATGTAATTTAAAAATACGGTAAATAAACCAATGAGTTTCACTGAGGTTACTTCATTAGGATGCTGGTAAAGAATTATTTACAGGAGCATGGGTCCTAAAAAACCTAAATAAATAAAAAAACAAGAATATTTTCCTGAAAGATAAAAAGAGGCCTAGCCTTGTGGTACATGCCTTTAAATCCCACTCAGGAGGCAGAGGCAGGCAGATCTCTGTGATTGAGGCCAGCCTGGTCTACATATCGAGCTCCAGGTCAGCTGGGGCTGTAGGGAGACCCTGTCTCAAACCCTCACTCCCCTCCACAAAAAAAGAAAAACTTTATTACATTCATCCATTCAATTCAGTGTGTGGAGGCGCATAATGCACATGGAAGTCAGACGACTATTTATAGATTTTCTCTCCTTCTACCATGAGTCCCAGAGAGGCCTCTGGTTCCCAAAGGTACCTCCCACAACCCTCCATCATACATGCAGAACAATACAATTGGAAAAATTTTAAAATAAGGATCAGAACTCTAAGAATTTCTAGAGCCTTTATTATCATATACTGTAAGTTCACAGTCACAAAACTTACATACAAATGTCAAAACAAACAAAAGATACAAAACAAAAACAGAGCAAGAAACTAAAAGAAAAAAATAAAGGAAAATAAATTAAAAATAAAAACAAAGAAAAAAGAAAAGGTAAAACAATTTCTGAACATGGATCACTTGTGGGCAGCTGTGCACAGAGGTCAGGAGAGGACGTCTGATCTCCATAAACTGTAGTTACAGACTTTACTAGCTGCCTTGTGTGCGCTGGGATACAAGCCTGCGTCCTCTGCAAGAGAGGCAAGTACTCCCAACCAAGCCATTCCCTGAGCCCAGGAAGTTTTGTTCCAAAAGCTAATTTATTCCAGTTTCTTCTCTTCAGGCAGAAGAGCTTGGACAAACTCTCCGTGCTGTCCTGGGCCGTAAGGTTAAAAGACCGTCATGAAAGTGAAATCACAGTGTGAAGGAAACAGCGAAGGGGAAAATCAAGTCTTACCTTCCTTCCTCCGAGAGAAAGTCTGCCCGGTCGGCAACAATGAAACAGGGCATTTGTTTTTTGTTTTTATTTTTGCTTTTTGTCTTTTTGAGACAGAATCTTCCTGCAGCCTAAGCTGGTCTGGAACTCACTATTAGACCAGGTTTGCTTTGAACTCAAGAGATCTGTCTGCCTCTGCCTCCTGGGATTAAAGATGTGTGTCATCATGCCAGGCCAAATAGGGCATCTGAAACATCTTTTGTCTAATAGGTAAAGACAGGCCTCACGGATGGACTTCTTAATCACATAAGCCTTTTGGGATCTATTTTTTCTAGGTGAACCAGAGGTTTGAGCTGTTCAGCAAAGTTCCTCATGTCATCAGAGACCATGTCCTGTCCGGCTGGTGCGACAACACTTAATTCCACAAGGTAAGAGAGTGATAGGGCCTCTGTGCTGTCTGTGTTCCCTGGCACCAGAATACGGAAAATCTTGTACACCACAATCTTCATGATGCCCTTCCGGAACAAGTGCCCCTTGGCGACAAACTCATGGTCCATGCGGAAGCCCATTTCCATCAAGAAGTCTGTGAGGTTCTCCGATGTGGCAATGTCCACACAGTTCCGCACCAGGGCGTGGCGGTTCTTGTCCCCCATCTCTGGCTGTCCCAGGTAACGAAGATGCCATGGTGACCCGGCCCTGTCCATGGAGCGCCGGGCCCTGAGAACGAAGGGGCTGGCCTGCTGGCCTTTAAGGAGGAATACCATCTCGTGATCCAGGAAAGTCTCAGGCTCCATGTTATCACACAGACCACGGAGGCGGTGGATGAGGCTCTCTAAACTGTGGTCTAAAACACTTCCTGAAAAGGAAAAAAGTACCACTGAGTCAAGCTTTCATTCCAAGTTACGGACTCAGCAAAAGCTTGAAACAAAAAAAAAAAAAAACAGTTCAATGTGTCATTCCATAAAGCACAGGAACAATCCACAGGAGTTTATTTATAAATTTACTTTTCTATATTTACTTATTTGTGTGCACACATGCGTACACATGGTGGGGTGTGTGTGTATTTAGGTACAGACACAGAGATCAGAGGATAACTTGTGAGAGTTGATTCTCTCCTTCTACCATGTGGGTTCCACGGATTGAATTCCAGTTGTCAGACTTGGCAGCAAGCACCCTTAGGACCCATTGAGCCATCTCCAGCCCACAGCTGGTTTTCTTGTTCTTAAATATATTACACGAAAAGGAAATTTTCTATTGCTTTCATAAATGCTAGAATTTCATTTGTCGGAAATAGATAATCGTGACTGGGGTGTAGCTCAGTGGTAGAGCACGTGTTCAGGGTGTAATGCCCTGGGTTTTATCACCACCACCAAGAGAAAGAGAGAGAGAGAAAGAGAAAATAGTTAAATAGTTGTTGGGAGCCAGGCATGGTGGTGTAGGACTTTAATCTCAGGACCAGGAAAACAAGAGGCAGATTGATCTCTGAGTTCCAGGTCAGCCTGGTCTACATAGTGAGTTCCAGGCCAGCTTGGGCTACAGGAAGAGCCTGTCTCAACAAGACCCACCCCTTCAAAAAAAAATTAAATACCTGAATTCTTCCACTAAATATATTGTGTGGCCTCCTAAAAAGTAGCACCCTCTCTGGGCCACAAGTTTTTTTTTCATTTGGGATTTATGTGTTTTCTGATCTTTAGGACAGAACTAATAAACACCTTACAGGCTGTTCCAAGATTCAAGCAGACAAAACACTTGAAGTACCTAGTACAGAGTAGAGGCTCAGAGAAGTCTGGTGAACCAGGCCTGTAATCTTAGCTGCTGGGGAGTCCAAAGCAGAGAGACAGCATGTTCAGGGCCTGCCAGGGCTATACAGCAAGTTCAAGACTGGCCTGGCAACTAAGTGGAACCCTATCTCAAATTCACAAAACAGAAAGAGGGCTGAGGATACAGTTCAGTGATAGATCACTTGTCTTGCATGTATACAGCTTTAGGTTCAATAACCAGTGCTAAAAAAAGAAAGTAAAATAAAACCTGGGCTGGAGAGATGGCTCAGTGGTTAGGAACACTTATTGCTCTTGCAGATGACCCAAGTTCCATTCCCAGCACCCACACAGTGGCTCACACCTGTCTATAACTCCAGTTCCAGAGGACCTGAGACTTCTGGCCTCCACAGACACTAGGCATGAACATGGTACACTTACATACAGGCAAAGTGTTCATGCACACTAAAACAAAGCACAGTAAAAAATAAATAAAATCTTAAAAAAAAAAATTAAAAAGTATTATTATCCTCCTCTTTATTTATTTTTTGTATGAAACAGGGTCTCCCGTTAGTCCCCGATAGCCTGGACTCACTTTGTAGACCAGGCTGACATCAATCTCACAGAGATCAACCTACCTCTGCCCCCCAAGTCCTGGAACTAAAGGTGTGTGCCACCAAGTCCCTCATCTTTTTATTTTTTGAGACAGGCTTCCACTCTGTAGTCAAAATGGTTTAATCCTCTAGATTCACTATGTGGCCCAGGTTAGCCTTAAACTCACAGCAATTCCCATGCCTCAGACTCCCAAGTGCTAGGGCTTCAGGCATGAAATACCATAAACTGCATAAAAACCCTTTTTGTCCATTGGTTTGTTTTCTGAGATGAGGGTCTCACCAGATAACCCTGGCTTGGAACTCACAGAAATCTACCTGTCTCTGCTCCTGAGCCCTGGGATTAAAGGCTTGTGTCATCACACCCAGCTTTATCTTTTCATTTATTTATTGGTCTTTTTGAGACAGTGTCTCCTGGCAGACCCAGCTGGCTTGAACAGGCTATGCAGACCACGCTGGCCTTGAACTCACAGAGATCACCTGCCTCTGCCTTCTGAATGCTGGGATTAAAGGTGAGTGAAACCAAACAGAGCCCTTATCATAGAAAGATCTCAATTATCTCTCTGAAGTCACTAAGTTTAACTCATAGAGTAGTTGTCAGTGTAATTCTACCCCTGGGTATTTACCCAAGAGAAAAGAAAACATTTCCACAAAACACTTGAAGAATTTCCATAGCACCTGTTGTCATAGTAGCTAAAAACCAGAACCAGAGCAGGTGCCCAGCCCCGCAGCAGCAGGACAGATCAAGACACTGTGATGTATTTATCTATTTATGCTCATACGGTGGGATACTACTGAGTGGTGAAAAGCAAGAAATTACTGATATACATACCAATATGAATAAATGTTGAGAAAATAGTGCTAACACTAACCTTCAACAAAATATACATTGTACTTAGGTGTGGAAGTTCATGCTATAAGCCAAACGTTTAGGAGGCTGTCGCAGGAAGAAGCTCAAAGTTATCCTTGGCTACATAGTCAGTTAGAAGTCAGCCTGGGCTATCTGAGACACTGAGTCAGAGGAAAAAAAAAAAGAACTAAAATCTGTCACATGGTAATAACATGGATGAACCTCAAGGGCATAATGCTAAGTGAAATAACCAGTCACAAACCAGTTATTTCACTTATATGAGGCGTCTAAAAAGTCCACACAGGAAACAAAGTAGACAGGTGGTCAGTAAGGGCCATGAGTCAGAGATGGGAAATTAGTATTTAATGAATATAGAGCTTCAGTTTTTCAAGATGAAAAGTGAAATGGGTCTGGTGGTGCACGCCTGTAATCCCAGGCACTTGAGGCCAGTCTGGGCTACATGGAGAGTTCCTGGTCAGCCAGGGCTTCACAGTAATACTATGTCCCCAAAAATAAAACAAAATTATGACAAAGTTGTAGAGGTCTCTTGTGTATACCTGTAATCTTGAGGCTCAGGCAGGATCATACAGTTGAGGTCAGCCTGGGTTACACAGTGATAACCCATCTGAACAAATAAGTCTAGAGAGCTAATAAACAGTAATGTCAAGTACATTAAAAATAAAAGCCACACCTTTAATGCCAACAGCAGGGAGGCAGAGAGGGTGGGTGTCTGTGAGGTGGAGGCCAGCCTGGTTTATATAACCAGTTTCAGTAGCTCACACCTTTAATCCTAGCTCTCAAGGAGGGTGAGGCAGGTGGATCTCTGAGTTCAAGGCCAGCCTGGTATATACAGCAAGTTCCAGGCCAGCCAGGGCTACAGAGTGAGACACTGTCTCCAATAAAAATAAATAAAATAAATATAAGCCAGGAGTGGTAGTGTGCATCTATAATCCCAGCTCTTAGGAAGAGACAAGAAGATTCTGAGTTTGAGGCTAGCCAGGAACGTATAACAAGTCCCTGTCTTAAAAGCATCATTTCCAGCCTGTTATGATGGTGAGCACCTGTAATCCCTGCACTTGGGAGATGCAGGCAGAAGGATTAGGAGTTTAAGGTTATTCTCAGGTACAAGATACCCTGCCTCAAACAACCAGTGTGTGTGTGTAAGCTATGTGGGTGCTCAGAATTCTAACTCTTGTTCTCATGCTTACTCAGGAAGCACTCTTAACAAATGATCCATGTCCCAGTGCCTAATTTAAAACTTCTTTTTTTAATGATTTTTTTAAATTATGGGGGCTGTCTGTACATATGTGTTATGATGTGCAGGGGCCTAAAGAAAGCCAGAGGCAACAGATTCCCTGGAGCTGTAGCTGTGGGTGATTGTGAGCTGCCTGATGTGCGTACTGGAAACTAAAGTGGGGTCCTCTGCAAGAGCAGTACCTGCTCTTAACCACAGAGCTTCCTCTCTAGTCCCCTCATTCGATTTTTAAAAAACCTAAGTTACTTAATGGGTGTCAGAAATGATACAGCTGCCTTTGTGCATGGCGTCTCCAGGAAGTTAACCAGAGAAAAAAAGAAAACCGGTAAGCCAAGTTCCCTGGCTCACTTACCCTGCAGCAGGTACTCCATCATGTTAATGGTGCCCCCAGTGACTGGCATCATGGTAACTGGAGGAGCCTCCATGACTGCTGTTGATTAGGTGGAAGACAATGGAACTGAGCACAGATTCCCAATCAGGTAACCAAAGGACACACCTGGAAAAGTGACACTTGCTTATACACTGGAGCGGTAGAGAGACACAGCACGTAAGCTGGGACACTGACCCTTCAATCAAGACTCATTCACTTCAAACTTTTTGAGCATCTGCCTCTAAGGCCAGTTCTGAGAACTGAGAATGACAGAGAGATGAAAAGGAGATTCGGCCATACAGTTACAGCATAACCCTTCTAAAGTCCTGAAACTCTAAACAGCACAGGCTGCTTCTGCAGAGGACCTGAATTCAGTTCCCAGCACCCGAATGGCAGCTAACAACCTTCCATGATTTTAGTTTCAGGGAATATGATGCTTTCTTCTGACCTCCGCAGGCATGGCGGGACACTGGTGCACTTGCATACACAGAGGCAAAACACTCACACACAGAATATAAAAGTAATAAATAAATATTTCTAAAAGGCCAATGATACTTACCCCCAAAGCTACGTGGTTCAAATGACACAGTGGATGTACAATCGCATTCAAAAGAAGTGAAAAGTCAGCCTGGACTATTTAGATAGGCCCAGTTTCCATAAATAAAGTGGGGCGAGATGGAACACACCTATAACCCCAGACAGTGGCAGAAAGACTGCTCCAAGTTCAAAGCGAGCCTTGTCTGCACAACAAGTTCCAGGCTTGCCAGGACAGCACAGTGAGACCGTCTCAAAAACAAAAAACAAACCAAAACCCCCTTTAAGGGACCTGTGTACGGTTCATTCTACGCATGATGTCATGAAGACTCAGAGGGAGGCAAATCTGAATAGAATGGGCGTTCTGCCTTTCTGAAAACACCTTCCCTAGCGAGCCCCGTTGAGGCCTGACGTTAAACTGAACGCACAGGTCCCGGCAGGCCCGGATTAGGTCACGGGCACTCACAGTAGGATCACGCCTCCGCGCACGCACAGAGCTGGAATGAAACCCACCGGTGCACCCCGGCGCCTCGGAGCGGCGACCACCCGCCAGGAGCTCAGGATGTTCGAATCCCGCCAGGGCCGACCCGCGCGACCGCCCCACAGACTCCCTTCCGCACTTCCGACAGGAAGCGGACTTCAGGAAAACCTCAGCCGGCCACTGTAAGGGTGCCGAGAAGGCATGCGAACCTGCTCGGCCCTGGCCGGCCGCCAAACCGCAGCGCATGCGCACGATGCTATTGGAAAGAGTGGTCCTCCGGGGAGGTTGCGCGAATCTTTGCGTCATAGGCCGCCTCTAGGATATTGTATTCTGTTTTGTTTTGTTTCCCCCAACGTCTCCGTTTTTGTTTATCAGAACTCTTGAAACTGATTAAAGAAATAGTACATAAGCTTTGAACTCAGCAACTGTGCGCGCGCGCGCATGTGTGGGTGCAAGTGAGCTTGGGAAAGACAGCCGCTGAGAAAAAGAAGAAGGTTATAAGCAAAGTGCACAGGGATGATGATAATACGTTCATCTACTAAGCACAATATTAAGAACAGGTGCAGGTAGAGGGGCTGGAGAGATGGCTCAATGGTTAAGAGCACTGACTGCTCTTGCAGAGGACTTGGGTTTGATTCCCAGCACCCACATGGCAACTAACAGCCTACAGTAACTCCAGTTCCAGGGGAATCCGGCGCCCTCTCTGAACTCCGTGGGCGTTGGAAGACACGCGTGCACTTACATACAAGCAGGCAATACACTCACACGCATAAAATAAATACAATAAAAAAAGAAAAGAACAGTTAGGGACCTCAGCAATACACTCAATGTTTGCCCATGTTTGTTTAAGGGTCTGGAGCAAGGTTTCAATGGTAGAACACTTGTCTAGCATGTGCAAGGGAGACCCTAAGTTTAATGCCAAACACGCACAAACTTGTTCCGTTGATTGTGCTTATCTCAACTTTTGAAAATATAAGGAACCAGGCATAGTTTGAGTCTGTGCATCTTTAGTCCCAGCTACTCAGAAGGCTGAGACACGGAGGATCTCTCAAGCATGATCATCCACGGTCAGCTTGAATGACATTGTGAGACCTGGTCTAAAAAATAAACGCAGGTAAAACAGGCATGGTGGCACGCACCTGTAGTTCCAGTATTCAGGAGTCACAGGCAAGCGGATCTCTGTGAGGTCGAAGCCAGCCTGATCTGCATAGTGAGTTCCAGGCCAACCAGGGTCACTGGAGACCCTGCCCCCCCAAAAAAAGAAAGAAAGAAAGAAAGGAGGAGGAGGAGGAGGAGGAGGAGGAGGAGGAGGAGGAGGAGAAGGAGGAGGAGGAGGAGGAGGAGGAGGAAAGAAAGCTGGGCATGATAGTGTACTTTTTTAATCCCAGACCTTGAGAGGTAGAGGCAGGAGGATCTCTATGAATTCAAGGCCAGCCTGGACTACATAGTTGAGTTCCAGGACAAGTGAGACCCTGTCTCAATCCCCTCCCCAGTGTTTTCTTTAGAATAATAAGAGCTAGAGAGATAGCTCAGTGTTTAAGAGCAGTTGTTGCTCTTACAGAGGACCTAGTTTTGGTTCCTAGCACCCATATGCAGCTGCCCACAACTGTGTGTAACTCCAGTTCGATGCGAATCTGACTCCTTCTTCTGGTCTCTGAGGGTGCTGGAATGCATGTGGTGCACATACCTACATTCAGGCACACGTACATACACATAAAATAAATTTAAACCCAACAAGTATTTACTGAACTCTGTAAATATGTCAAACACTTAAGAGATGGACCGAGAAGCGGCTTGGGTAAGGAAAATGAGGTACTCACTTGGAGTGCCCATTTAAGAAGGCACCAAGAAATTCAGTATTCATTTAAAAATGCCGAGAATATAGCTCAGAGTATAGCGCTTCATTTGTGAGGCTCTAGACTCAATCCCCAACTCTGTAAAACAACAACAACAATAATGATAATAATAAAGTTTTAATTCAATATTTTTAAAGGTTAATACAGAGACTTTTATGACAGTGACTTCACTAGAGCCTGACCTGGCCTGGAACTCACTGTGTAACCCAGGCTGGCCTTAAACTTAGGGCAGTCCTCCTGCCTCAGCTTCTCAAACACTGGGTTTATAGGTATGAGCCACCACATCCAAATTTATTTAATTGTTGACTCTGTAATTTTACCAGTGAGGAAACTTAACATTTGTTAAATCACATGGGACAGTGTGGAGGGGCAGGGGCTCGAATGTGAGTAGCTGATTTCCAAGTCTGCCATCTTCACTATGCCATATGCTTCTAGCTTCGGTTCCTTTGCTCTAATCTGTAATACACCTGCTTCTTCTTTTCTTTTAAAATAAGATTTAATTTATTCTCTTTTAATGTGTGTGAGTGCTTTGCCTGCATGTATGTATGAGTGCTACCCACATGCAGTGTCCATGGAGACCAGAAGAGGGCATTGGATCCCATGGAACTGGAGTTATAGACAGTTGTGAGCCACCATGTGGGTGCTGGAAACTAAGCCCAAGTCCTCTGCAAGAACAGCAAGTGCTTTTAAAAGATGCTGAGCCATCTCTATAACTCCATTTGTTCATTCTTGTTTTATTTGAGACAGTGTCTTGCTATGTAGCCCAGGTTATACTAGAAGATGTGATCCTCCTTTCTCAACCTCCTGAGTGCTGGGATCACAAGAGCACACCACCATGCTCAGCTATAATTGAACATTCCTTTCTTTCTTTCCTTTAAAAAAAATTTTTTTTTGTCTTTTTGAGACAGGGTCTTCCTGAAGACCAAGCTGGCCTGGTCACTATGTAGGCCAGGCTAATTTGGAACTCACAGGGATCCACCTGCCTCTGCCTCCCAAGTGCTGGGACCACACCTGGCAGTGAACATTTCTTGAATGTTTGCTGTGCTCTGTACATTCATTTACGTTTATTTGTTTTGAGAAATGGTCTTGATATGTAGCCCTAGCTGTCCTCGGACTGGATTTGTAAACCAGGTTAGCCTCAGACTTGCAGTGATTCCCCTACCTCTCCCTTCCAAGAGCTGGGACTACAGGCATGCACCATCACTCCCACCTTCATTTAAGTGTTGACTCTGACTTTGCCTGTAGAAGAATTGATTAACAAGTTGCAATAAACAGAGAATTAAACCAAGGAGAAAATACCGTGTAATTTGATTCAGCAGAGCAATGGGATCCAAACTACTCAGCCATTTTGAAAGTAAGCAGGGTTCCCCATCCTGGGGCATCAGGGGCTCTTCTGGTTAGTTCCCACAGTAACTTGGTGGAGTAAACAGTGTTAGCTAGATAAAGAAAGAAGGAAAAGGAATCCTAGGCAATGGGAACAGCATGCGCAGAAAGGCACCGAGTTCAGCAGGATGAACACATAGAATTTGAGGCAAGAAGGAATTAGCAGAGGGCTGGGGGTGTAGCTCAGTTGGTTTAGTGCTTCCCCGGATGCAAAAGGCCTTGGACTTGATTCTAGGACTTCAGAAATGTGCAGCACCACAAAACCAAAGTGAGTATAGTAGGACGTGCCTCTAATCCCAGCCCTGGGATGGTAGAGGCGGGAGGAGCGGAAATTCAGGGTTGCAGCTTGGATTATAGCTCAGTGGTAGAGTGCTTGTCCATCATGAATCAGACTCTAAATTCAATTCTCAGCAAGAAAAAAAAAATCAAGGTTATCCTTACTACATAGCAAGTTAGAGGCCAGCCAGCCTATGGTACATGAGACCCTGCACCACCACACACACACACGGGAATAAGAAATGATTCTGCGATTAGAGGAATGGCTTTCTGGTTAAAAACACTTGATACCCTTCCAGAGAAGGGTTCATTTCCCAGCACCCGCTTAGTGGGTAACAACCATCCCTAACTCCACTTCCAGGGAATCTGATGCCCTCTTTTGACCTCCTTCAGTTTGTATGCACATGTTGCACTTACATGTATGCAGGCAAAACACTCAAATACATAATATAAATAGAGAAATAAATAATTTCAAAATAACAAGTCAAAAATTAAAAATAGATAGATAAATAAAAGATGGTTTAGTGGGTAAAGGAACTTCTTGCCAAGTCTAAAGACCTGAGTCTAATTCCCAGAAACATAGCAGAAGGAAAGAACTGGCTCCTGCAGTTGTCCTCCGACCTCCACATGTGCGCTTGTATGCACACACACATACACACCCCACACACAAATAAATAAATATAAGCTTGAAAAGTTTTTCACAGGTGAAGCTCATGCTTCAAAAAACAAACCCAGCTGTAAACCCTGCACGTAACACTACATACTAGACAGGCTGGATATGCAGTAGTGGCAAGTCTGTTACAGAGTAACCAACTATTAATGCTTTCAGGTGGAATTAGAGGCCTGTTCCACAGGTGGGAATTCACATCTGGCACTGTAAACCAGGTCAGATGCCTGTTGCCCGCAAGGTCATAGGCCCCAGTGGGAGAAAACTTACTGCTGTTGTTTCCCAAAATGAACATGATGTGTTGTCAGTCTAATTGCCTTCTAAATAGCTCTGTGTATGCACATAGAGGAATGCTGTTGTCAGCTTTGGCTGGGAAGTGCTTTGCTTTGTTTTGTTTTGTTTTGTAGTGGGCAGCAGTAACTTCAGAGATTTGTAACTGGTCAAAGTGATAAAAACAAGTGACTGTGGAATGCTCATCCATAGATGGCGCATCTGTATCCCTCCAGGGCTCAGGAAACATCATGGAAGATGAGATGGGAAAAATGTAAGAGCTAAGGAAGAGGTGGAGGGACCTCAGACTTCAGGGCACGATGTGGCTATTGTACTCTTGAACTCAAACAGCTCTGCTTACTGATACAAAATCATGTCATGGGGTGGGGAGTGGGGGTGAGGCTCCCAAGGCCACGCCCCTTGCTGAGGATTTATAGGCTATTCATGGTTAATAGGGGAAGGAGAGACAATTTCTTCATTGGTATAAACCACTGATGAAGCTCCTATGCTCCTGTAACAACCCTAATGAAACTCATTAGGGTATTAAAAAAAAAAGATGAGAAGGTGGAGGGGGACTAGCTGAGAAGAGGAAGATCAGCAGGATGAGGAACAGGAGAGGGTAATGGGCTATATGTAACTACAACCAAAATATATTGCATACGTGTATGAAAATGTCATAATGAAACCCATTATTATGTGTAATTCATATATGCTAATAAAAGTCATAATGAAGGACTCAGATGGCTGAGTGAAGAAAGGTCCCTGTAACCAACCCTGATGACCTGAGTTGGAATCCTTAGGACCCACATGGAGAAAGGAGAGATTTCCACAGGTTTTCTTCTGACTTTCACATGTGTGCATGGCACATGTGTGCCCACCACAACACATAAACAGACATTAAAAAGGCATAATAAAATAAAATGAACTAGGAGCATGGGCCAGTTGAGGCAATGCTTGCCGTGGATACCTGAAGTCTTGGGTTAAATACCTTGCATTGTGGTGGTGTATGCCTGAATGAATCCCAGCATTCAGGAGGCAGAGGTAAGAGGAACAGGAGTTCAAGGTCATCCTCAGCTATAGAATGAGTTTGAAGCCACCCTGGGCTACATGAAACTCTGTTTCTTTTGAAGTATTTTTTTATACACTAGGGATTGAACCTAGGAGGTCATGCCTATGAGGCAAATATTCTACCACTGTGTTACAGCCTCTGCCCTGAGACCCTGTGAGAGAGAGAGAGAGAGAGAGAGAGAGAGAGAGAGAGAAGAGATAGAAATAGAATGATAGAATGATTTAGGATTAATTGGTGAAAGAGGGGGAGAGAGAAGACAGAGTTGGAAATGTCCAGGTTTTTACCTTGGGTGACCCTGGCCATGGTGGCACATTTTCCTTCCGTGAAACTGGGCAAAATGATAAATGCTCAGTGCTGAACTGATTGGAAGAGGTTGTAAATCAACAGAGCTGCCTTTGTCTAATTTCAGAACAGAATGTCCAGAGAGTTATGTATGTCCTTTGAGGCAACACAGTGTTTACCAAATTTTAGCCAAAATAAGGTTAAATAAGGTTAGCTTGAAATAAGGTTAAAATTTAAAAGATGAGCATTGTGGGTTATGCTTGTCTAAAAGCGAAACTGAACAGGGAAAGGTAGTGACTCGCCTAAGTCCACACGGTTTGTGTATGCCATTTAAGTTCAGTTCTTTTAAAAAATGTCTTTTAATCTTGTATTCCTTATTCACTATTTTTAATGTGTGTGAGTGTATTGCTTACATGTGTGCAAGTGCACCTGTGTTGTGTAATGCCTGAGGAGGTCAGAAGAGGTTGTTGAATTCCCTGGAACTGGAGTTATAGATGGTTGTTAGCCACTATGTGGGTGCCAGGAATTGAATCTGGGTCCTCTGCAAGAATAACCAGTAGTCTTAACTGCTGAATCATCTCTCCAGCCCCCTAAATTCAGTTCTGGATGACCTCCAGTCATCTTATGCTTCCTTCTGGGCTCATGGGCTCCCTCCCTGTAGGAGATTTCTCCAATTCTTAGCAGCAAAGGGAAGACGAAATTTCGTATATTTAATCTTACTCAGACAGTTACTGGATTGGGGCTCAAAATCATAGGTGGAATGTTGACTGGTCTTCCTCAGTTTAGTGTATGAATTACAACAGTCACATACCCAAACATGCTTCCTTCATCTGCTGTCTCGATTGACCTAGGAGGACCAGACAGGATGCAGTCAGGATCGTGAGGCAGGAGGATCGTGAATAGGAACCCAGCCTGGGCTACATAGTGAAACCCTGTTTTAGGAAGAAGGAGGAAAAAGAAGGGATGGGGGGGCAGGAAGAAGACGGGAAAGGAGAAGTGGGAGGAGGGAGAGGAGGAGGAGGAGCTATTAAAAAGACCGTTCCTCTATTAAACTCCGTGTTGTGCTCCCAACAGCATTACAAACTGTCTCTCTGGGAATAAGCCCACATTTCTTAACTACTTTCTATTTCCATCGCCCTATAGAAAGGTCTAACTAAGCTTTTCACATCATCCTCTCCAGCATCCTCATTAGTTCTTCTTATTCTCAGAGTGTAAGCTGAAGTCATTATGCTGCTGATATGATCCGCCCACATCCCCTGATGCCTGTCTGACAAGTACTGTCAATTCTCCCGGTCTGGGCCATTCACTCCAGCCATGTTGTCCTCAGTGGTATAATTTGGCCATGTCAAAGATGCTCCTAGCTGAAGTCTGCAATTGTAGGCTCTGCCTGAAACACAACCTGCCATTGAACTCCACTCAAATATTAATTTTTTAAAAGTTATTTTCTGTGTACGAATGTTTTGACTGCATGTACATAAGTGCACCCATGTCATGCAATGCCCACAGAGGTCAGAAGAGGTGGTTGGATTCCCCTGGAACTGGAGTTACTGATGGTTGTTAGCTCCCATTGGGTGCTAGGAATTGAACCCAGGTCCTCTGCAAAAGCAGCCAGTGCTCTTAACTGTTGACTTAACTCTCCAACCCTCAAATCTTAATTAAAAAAAAATGTATATGGGTGCTAGGTGTGGTGGTGCAAGCCTTTAAACCCAGCACTTGGGAGCCAGAGGCAGTGGATCTCTGTGAGTTCAAGGCCAGCCTGGTCTACATATCGAGTTCCAGGCCAGCTGGGATTCTAGAGAGACACTGTCTCTAAAAGACCAAGATAAATAAATAAATAAAAAAGTATTTGTGTGGGGGTGGTGATGCATGTGCACCTGTGTGAACATGTGTGTGGAGGTCAGAGGTCAATCTTAAGTGTTGTTACTTGGTGTTTATTTATTTGTTGAGACAGAGTTTCACTATGGAGCCCTGGCTGGCCTGAAACTCACTATGTAGACCAGGCTGACCTCCAACTCACATTGGGCCCCCCTCTACCTCCCAACTGCGAGACTAAAGGCATATGCCACCAGAGCAGCCTTTTTTAGTGTGAAGATTATTTTATTTTATGTGTATGAGTGTTTGACTGCATATATGTATGTGTATGATGTGCACACTTGATACTCACGAGGCCAGAAGAAGGTGTTGGGACTCCTGAAACTGGAGATACAGGCAGTTATGAGCCATCATGTGGCTGCTGGGAACAGAACCTGGGTCTTCTATAAGAGCAGCAAGTGCTCTTAACTGCTAAACCATCTCTCTAGCTCCATGTTAGATAGATTTTTTTAGTGTCTCATAAAGCCCAGGTTGGTTACAAACTGTCTATACTACCAAGGTCAGCCTTGAACTCCTTGAACACTTCCCAAGTACAGGAATCACAGATGTGAGTCACAGTGTTCAACTTTCTAAGTCACAGTATTTATTATTTTCTTTCTTTCGTTTTTAAGACGGAATCTCATTACATAGCCCAGGTTCGCCTTAAGCTCACAGACCTTCTGCCGCTGCTCCCAAAGTGCTGGAATGTCAGATATCTACCATTAAGCTCCTAAGTCATCGTATTTATGTAACAACAGTTTCAGGTTATCGAGGCATACCTAAGGGCTGAGGATGTAGCTCAGTGGAAGAGTACTTACCCAGCATGCAAAAGCCCTATATTTGATCCCCAGCACTGAATAAAACTTACTCCTGTAATCCCAGCACTTAGGGGATGGAGGCAGGAAGATCAGGAATTCAAGGTCATTCTTGGCTGTATAGCAAGTTCAAAGCCAGCCTGGGCTACAGGAGATCCTGTCCCCTCAACAGAAAAAAAAAAAAAAGAATAAGGAAGAGAAATACCTTTATATACATATACATATGTAAGTAGAAGCTAAATGAACATGGACACAGATGCATGTTCCAGTTGAGAAATGAGAAATTGAACTTTGGAAGTCATACTTCACAAAGACACCTAGCCTTAGTCATTCTGTACCCTCACACTGTCTTGTTCCTGGTGTGATAACCGCAGCATCATTATTGATAGTAACCACAAACAGTAAACACCCGGTGACAAATAACAAATGATGTGGTCCTTCATCTTAAGGAGTTTGATTTGCAAGGGCATGGGAAAACACGCCAGGTCATTTTGTGCCTAATGCCCTTGTCTGGATGCTGACTCAAGAGTTCATCTCCAGTCCCCACTCCCTGGATGACAGGCAGCAGGAGCCGTTTAATCTCAAGGGGGTTGGGGGTGGGGGGGTCGAAGAAAGCCTGCTGCTGAAAGGTAATTGGTCTATTTACTTGCTCCCTTTTATTCAGCCAACTCAACCCCAGCCTCTGGTTGTCCAGGTGTTAAGCTGCCTGCAGGGGATAGCTACAATAGTTAATGTATTACACACTTCCATAAAAGATTAAAGATTAGCTTTGTTTTAGCTGAACTGTAACTGTCTGTTTGGGTTTCTCTCCTCCCAGGCTGTCTGGGGAAGTCAACCATGTTTTCTGTCTGATGATAATTAACCCACTGGGCCTCAGATTTCCTGGATGGAGGCTCTCTGGCAACTCACTTTAGCGAGCCCTTGTTGGGTGCTAGGCTCTGGGGTAAACACCTTCTGTGAATCTATCTCATTCACTGACTTTCCTTACCAGCCCTTTGAGGCAGGTGATATTCTCCGTTTCTAGTTGCCAGCACCGAATCTGCTATGTGGTCTGCAATATTTGGGAACAAAGAGGTTCTCGTCCTCTGACATCTCTTTACCATTAACTCCCTCTTTGGGTCAAAGGTTCATATACTATTATGTACATTATCAACTTGAGTGCTTTCTTTGTACAATCCAGAAGAGATGGAGTCCACCAAAGAAAACTTTATAAAGAAACTTGAGAGCACTGGAGAGAATGCTCAGTGACAAGAGTCCTGGCTCAGTATGTGTGAGTCCCTAGGTTCTATCTATAGTATCACAATGTTCATTGCCCACCCTATCGGTGCAAGTTTGCAATCTTGGCTTCAAGGGAACCTGAGACAGGAAGATCAAGAGTTTAAAGCCTGGGGGGCTGGAGAGATGACTCAGCACTTAAGATATTTTACAGTGCTTTCCGAGGACCCAAGTTTAGTTCCTAGCACCAGTTTCAGGTGGCTCACAACCACGTGTAACTCCAGCTCCAGGGGATCTTCTGGCCTCCAAATGCACTGTATTCATGTAAACACACACACACACACACACACATGCACATGCACACACACACACACATACACACACACACACACTAAATCTTTATTTTTTAAAAAGAGTTTAAGGCCTGTGGCAGGAGGTGTAGCTTAACTGATAGAATGTAAGAGCTCTGGGTTCAGCCTCCAACACCACATATAAAACCAGCAGGCATGGTGGCACATAACTATAATCCCAGCACCGGGGAGGTGGAGGCAGGAGGATCAGAAGTTAAAGGTCATGCCCAGCTACACAACAAGTTCAAGGCCAGCCTGGGCCTCAGAAGGCCTTATCTAAATAAATAGGCATTAAAGGTTACCTGAGTGATAGAGTGTGTTCAAAATCTGTTTCTCAAAAAAACAAAATAAAAATACTGGGGCCGTGGAGATGACTCTGAGGCAAGAGTAGTTATTAAGCAAACTGGGCATGGCCTCAAAAGCTTGTAACACCAGCAATGCAGGGATGGAGACAGAGAAATTGATAGACTTTGTAGCCTCTAGCTCAGCTCTAGTTTCAGTGAGAGACCTTGTCTTAAGGTAATAAGACAGAGAGTGATAGAGCTTGACATCCATCTCTGCAAGCCCAGAGGCACACATACCCACACATATACCCATACATATACCACACATATACCCACACATATACCACACACATATACCACACATATATCACACACATATAACACACACATACCCAAACATATACCACACATATACCCACACATATTCCCACACATATACCACACACATATACCCACACATATACCACATATATACCCACACATATACCACACATATACCACACACATATACCCACACATATACCACATATACCACACATATACCACACACATATACCACACATATACCCACACATATACCACGCATACACATGATTTTTTAATACAAAAAGAGCTGGAATATGGGAGCTGGGGAGATGGCTCAGCGGTTAAGAGCACTGGCTGTTCTTCTTGTCAAGGACCCAGGTTTGGTTCCCAGCATCTACATTGGAGGGCTCACAACCACCTGTAACCCAATTTCCAGGGGATTTAATGCCCTTTTCTGGCCTCTGTGAGTACCTGAATGTACATGGTGGACATACCATTCACTCAGGAACACTCACATAAACACAAAATTTTAAGAATGTTTTAAAATATTTTATTTTTTTTATAGCTGGGTATTGTGGTGCATGCCTTTAATCCCAGAGCTCAGGAGGCGGAAGCAGGTGGATCTCTGTGAGTTCAAGGTCAGTTTGGTTTACATAGCTAGTTCCAGGTCAGCTGGGCTACAGGGAGACCCTGTCTCAAAAAAAATACTTTATATTTTTATGAGTATGAGTGTATTGCCTGTGTACAACTGTATCATGCAATGCCTGGTGCATGCCCAAGAAACAGAAGTCATCCACGTGTTGTTAGCTACCATGTGGGTGCTGAGAATTGAACCCAGGTCCTCTACAAGAGCATCCAGTGCTCTTAACCCCTGAGCCACCTCTCCAGCCCCTAAAAATAAAAGTTCTGTAAAGAGCTGGGGCTATATAGCTCAGTGGTGAACCACTATCCTTAGAACTGTTGCAGTGCGTGTGGGGAGGGGAAAAGGAGATATAAATTAGACAATAGAGTTTAAGAGGGGCTCAGGAACCTAGGTGTGGTTCTTCACACATGCAATCTCAGCACTAGAGAGGAGGAGGTAGGGGATCGAGAGTTTTAGGTTATCTTGGTTACACAACAAGTTTGAGGACAGCATAGGCTACATAAGACATTGTCTCCAAAGAACATTTTTTTAAAAATGCCTGACTAGGCGTGGTGGCACCTGCCTTTAATCCCAGCACTCAGGAGGCAGAACCAGATGGTGGATCTCTGTGAATTCAAGGCTAGCCTGGTCTACATAAAAAGCTCCAGCTAGCCAGGACTACATAATAAGAACCTATATTAAAAAAAAAAAAAAGTGGGGGTGCTGGAGTATCAGACTGATTGGGTATAAATTCTGTAATGATCTAGCTATGTACATGTGGGCACCTTCCTCCCCTGCTTGGATCTCATGCCCTCTCTCCAGTGGGGAGAATATCAGTACTGCCCCTCCGTATTGTTATGAAGATTACCTGTCACACATGGGCATAGTCAGACACAGGGCAATTCTGACCATTCCTAAGGCTGTAGGATTTGGAATATGGAAAATAAGAATTTTAAAAAGTGGGTCGGGGCCCAGCATGGTGACACATGCCTTTAATCCCAGCACTGGGGAGATAGAGGCAGGCTGGTCTCCGTAGAGAGTTCCAGGCCAGCTGGAGCTACAGGGAGCTACAGGTTTTTGTCTCAAAAACAAAAACCAAAACAGACCAAAAATCTTAACAAAACAAAGAAACAATCCCCCGCCCACACACACACAAAAAAACCCATAAAGTGAGTTGGGGCAGGAGAGATAGATCAGCAGAGATCAGCAGGGAAGAACATGCACTGCTCTTGCAAAGAACCCAATCTCTGTTCCCAGCACCCGCATTGAGTGGCATACAGCTACCTGTAACTCCAGCTCGAGGGACTCTGATGCCCTTCTCTAGCCTCAAAGGGCACATACACCCATGTGTGCTTACACACACACACACACACACACACACACACACACACTCGAAAAAACAATAAACCTTAAAAAGAAAAAGCGTTGACATTTGGACTCAGTAGTGTACCAGATACTTGGACTTGAACCTGTTACTTCATTTTCCTGTTTGTTCTGATGGAATTTCTGTGAAGAGTATAGTTGATGTTTGATGTACTTGGAGTGTAGCAGGTATTCTTAGACTCTGCTTTCAAGGACTGTAGTCAAGGGGGCAGGATAGGAACCTTCAACAGGGAACTAAGCGTGTGCTGTTGCTCACCTTAATCCTTTTACTTGGCAGGCTGAGGCAGGACAATCCTGAGTTCTAAGCCAGTAACTAGGCTACAAAGCAATACCGTGTATCAAAAAAGAAGAGGAAGAAGGAGGAAGAGGAGAAGGAGGAGGAGGAGGAGGAGGACGAGGAGGAGGAGGAGGAGGAGGAGGAGGAGGAGGAGGAGCAGAAAATGTTACAGAGAAGCCACCCTCGTGGCATATTCTAGAATCCCAGCACCAGAGTCTGCAAGAGGAAGAGGATCTCTGCAAATTAAGGTTGAGGCGACCAGAAGGATAGATGGTTTTGTGCGTGGACAACACCTCTACCTGTTTGTTCTTAGTGAAGAGTGTTCTATCAGCCATCAGCTGTGTACTAAGAACCCACAGAAAGGCCCACACTGGCATCTATAGATGTAAATATAGTTGAAGACTCAGATCCCGCCTTCTACTCTGTTGAGAAAATGAAACTCTGGTAATGATTGTGGTGGTTCAGATGTGCACAGCACTTCTTGGCTCCCCAAATGCTTTCCATCCATCATTTTTTTGTGTCTCCTCCCACCCTCACCCAGGAGAAAAGGGAGGAGCAGAACGGCAAATATACCAGGGCTGGGATGCCAGCTCCACCTTCCACTAGCAGGGTGACTTCAAGCAGTGACATCCTCTTGTATGGCTTTAGTGAAGATGAAAAGGAAACCGCAGATGACGCACCTAGCACAGCGGTGTGTACTGCAACCCAGCTGCTGGTATTATGGCCATCCTCCTTTTACAGATGCGGACTTGGCTCAATGGAAACTATAAAAATGTTATAAGCAAGAGCTGCAGTTTGCTGGGAAATCTCCAGCAGGGAAGAATTCATCTTCTGTTATCTGCTCTTCTCCAGGAGGAAAGTCAAAAATGAACTGCAGAGAAGGGAGACCATGTTCAAAGTATGACTCGGGGGAAAAAACCTTTGAACCAAAAAATTACAGGTCTGTAGGCTGAAGAGAGAAAGTCTTCAGATGCTTTAGACTCTAGAGAAGATGGGGAAACCAAGCCCATGGAGCAGAAGGGGCTTGTCCAATGACTCAGTGCAGAACAGCAAGCTTTTTCTTGCTGTTTCTTTTTGAATGAAATCTCTTCATTTTCAGTTTTAGAGGGTTTTGAGAGTGGGTCTCATGTAGCCTAGACTGGCTTTGAATTCACAAAGTCACCTCTGTCCACCTCTCAGTCACACAGATTCCAGGTGTGTGTCACTATCACACTTGGCCTTTATTTGTTATAGACATGCTTTTTTAAAAAATATTTTATTTGTTATTTTTATTTTATGTGTATGAGTGTATTGCCTGCATGTGTGTAAGTGTACCCATGTCATGCAATGCCCACGGAGGTCAGAAGAGGGCATCGGATCTCTGGAACTAGAGTTCTGGATGATTGCTAGCTGCCATGTGGGTGCTGGGACTCGAACTACAGTCCTCTGCAAGAGCAGCCAGTGCTCTTAGCTACTGAGCCATCTCTCCAGCCCTGTTCTATCCATATTTTAAATTTCTTTATTATATTCTATTTATTTGTGGGTGGAGGGGGTGTGCCATGGCACTCATGTAGATGTCAGAGAACAACTTGTAGGAGTCAGTTCTCTCCTTCCACCATGTGGGTCCCAGAGATCAAACTCAGGTCATCATACTTGGCATCAAGCACTTACACCTGCTGAGCCATCTTGCTGGCCCCTGTTATAGTTTTTGTTGGGGAGGTTGAGACAGGCTAGCCTGGAAGTCATTATGAAGCCTAGGCTGGTATAATTTCTTCAGTCATATAGACTTGGCTGGATTCTTGACCCAGCCCTAACTTTCTTTGTGACTTAGATGAGTGACATAGCATCTCTTATTCTCAATATCATCATCTGTAAAATTAAATAATAGCATTGATATCATTGGTTTGCCATAAAGATTAAATTATATGGTGCACATAGAGTACAATAATTTAAAGATGTATCTAGTTCCCATTTTACAGATGAGGAACTGAGGCTTGTTGCAACTTCCTTTGGCCCAAGACTGTATATCAAGTCAAAGAGAGGGCCTGGAAGTTGAAGAAACTTCTGGATGGGAATTGGGTGGATAGGACTGAGCCAAGCTCTCTTTGAACTTGTCACTAGGAGCCACTTTTCTGTCCCAGAGCTAAAAAGACACCAGTTACCCAGAGCCCTTCCTGCCCAGCCTCTATGGCCGAGTGGACAAACAGGTTGTGAAACAACCTAGCCATGACTCAGCCTGGACCTGCTCCACTGGTTCCGGCCCACAGGCTGGAGCTGTTTGGTTGAACCCTAAAAGGACATTATGTCTAACAAACACGTTGATTGTCAAAACCCTGACAGGGGTGCCAAGCACATTATGAACTCTGGTCATGGAGGAGTCATGAATGACTGAACTGGGGTACCAAGTTGTATGTGTCTCCTGGTTGTTATTCTTGTTTAATGATCGCCCAAGGCCAATATCAGCATTTGGGAATGTGCTAGAGGCTGGGGAGCTTCCGTGTCTCAAAAGGCATCTTGTGCGGTGTCCAGAGCCTGGGCTCTAGGGTTCACATTATGCCGAGCTACATTCAGAGCCCTGGCTTTTCTGCTTAGAGTCTGTGTGACCCTGGGCATGTGTCTTTATCTCCTTTAAGTATGACTTCCTAATTCTAGAAAATGCTGCCTTTGAAAAGTTGCCTATTAAGTGATAAAAGATGCAAGTTCCTAAAATGTATAGAAAATTCTCTATAAATCCTAGAATTCTCTAGAATCTCATGCCTGAATCTGTCTTTCCCCAATGCCAAAGGGAGAGTTCCTCCACCCCACCCACACAAGCTATGGGTTTATATCAAGGTGACAAGTTCCCACTTACCCAAAAGTAGTAGAAAAGCAACCAGCAAGGCCAGCATACCATCAGTCCAGGCCAGTTCATCCCTCCAACAAGGCCAGCACACCATCAGCCCAGACCAGTTCATCATCCCTCTTACCATTTTGATCACTGGATAAATTTCTTAATTTTGGAGATATTATAATCCCAGTACTTGGGAGGAAGATCATGAGTTTACAGGCAACCTCAGTTACATATCAAGTTTGAGGTCAACCTGGGTTACATAAGACCCAAAACTTTTTTAGTTAGTTTCTTACCATGTACCAGGCTGACCTCAGACTCATGATTCTCCCACCTCAGCCTCCTCGGTTCCTAAATACTGGGATTACAGGTTTGTGTTACCATGTCTGGTTGAGAAAGAAATGTTATTAACCAAGAGCTGTGGTGACTGAAAAAATGGCCCCCAAAGATACCTAAGTCCAAGCCTTTGAACTTGTCAGTGTTGACAATACCCCATTTCATCACTTTGTAGATGGAACTAAAGAAACAGTCATGAGGTGGGGATATTATCCTGAAAGATCCAGGTGGCTCCTAAATGAGATCATATCTGTTTTACGAGATAGGAGATCTGACTACAGAAGACAAGGAGATGCGCTACAGTTTAAATGTGTCCCCAAATGGTTACTGTTGGAAACAGGTCTCAACACAACAATGCTGAGAGGTGAAAACTCTCAGAGACAATTAAGTCAGTGCTCTGCCCTCACAAATAGACACAGCAGAATTGCAGGAGAGCATTCCTTATCACAAGACTGGCATCCTTAAAACAAGGAGATTGGCCCTAGCCCTCCGGGGCTGGGCCCTCCCATAACACTCAGTAATCAAAAAAGTGCCTCACAGACAAGACCACAGGCTAATCTGATAGAGGAGATTATTCAGTGGAGGTTTCCTCTTCCCAGCTGTGTCAAGCTGACATCTGAAGCTGACCAGTACACACCATCTCTTCCATCAATGCGCCGTCACCCTCCGATGACTTCTGCCATGTTCTTTTTTGTTTTTCTAGATTTATTTTATTTTATTATATATATATATATATATATATATATGTGTGTGTGTGTGTGTGTGTGTGTGTGTGTGTGTGTGTGTGTGTGTGTATGTGTACATGTGTGCACATGAGTATCCAAAAAAGGATATTGGATTCCCTAGAGCTAAAGTTACAGGTAGTTGTGAACCACCTGATGTGGGTGCTGGAAACTGAACTCAGGTCCTTTCCTAGAACAATAAGCCCTCTTAACTACTTACCCAGCCCCATTCTGCCGTGTTCTTATGAAGCAAAAAGGCCCTTATCAAACATAGGTCATTCTGCTTTGGAACACCCAGCCTCCAGAAATGAAAGAAATCAATTTTTATACATTATAAATCACTGATGCCTGTGATCTCAGTACTTCTAGGGCTGGAGAAATAGCTCAGTAGTTAAGAGTGCTTGCTGCTCCTCCAGAAGACTGGAGTTCAGTTCCCAACACCCATGTCATGAGGCGCACAACCACCAGTAACTCTTGCTCCAGGGGATCCAATACTTTCTCTGGCCTCGGTGGGCACCTTAATGTACATCACACACACACACACACACACACACACACACACACACACACACATACACACACACTAACTTGGGGAGGAAAGACTGTATTTCAGTACACAGTACAGTCCTTCATTAAGGGACAGAAACTGAAGCAGGTCAGGAGGAACCTGGATGCAGAAACTCAAGCAGAGACCATGGAGGAACACTGCTTCCTGACTTGCTCCTCTGGCCTGTCCTCAGCTTGCTTTATCATACAACTCAGGACCACCTGCCCAGGGGTGGCACCAGTCACACTGGGCTGAGTCCTCCCACATCACTCAACAACAACAAAAAAGCCTTATAGACATGCTCACAGACCAATTCAATTGGAAGAAATTCCTCCTCTGAGGTTTCTTCTTCCCAGATGTGTCAAGTCGACACCTGAAGCTGTCCAGTACACATAGACATATAAATAAAAATAAATTCTTAAAGATGGGTGTTGGTGAATGCCATCAATCCCAGACTTGGGAGGCAGAGGCAGGTGGATCTCTGAAAGATCAAGGCCAGCCTCATATAGGTAGTGAATTCCAGGCCAGGGATACAGAAGACCCTGTCTCAAAACAAACAAAAAAAGCAACAAAAATCTCAGTACTTAAGAGTCTGAGGTATGAGGATCATCTTAGGTTCTTAGGGCTACACAGTAAATTCAGGCAAACCTAGACTACAGAGTAAGGCTCTATCTCAGAAAACAAAACAAAATAGCAAAAACATGGTCGTGATACAACTGAATTTGTGTGTTTACTTACTTATTTGTTGTGTATCTGTGAATATGGAGTAGGGCCCATGTCCGACAGCAAGTGTGTGGTGGTCAGAGGACAACTTGAGACAGTTGATTCTCTTGTTCCACCATGTCGGTCCTGGGGCTCAAACTCAGGTTGGCAGGCTTGGTAACAAATAACTTTACCCACTGAGCCATATCTATGCCCATTACCACTGAATTTTGAAACTGAAAGAAGCCAGTAGCAAAAGATCACATATTATATGTTTTAATTTATTTGTTATTTTCCTCTGTCTCTGTCTCTTCCTCCCCCGCCCCCCGTCCCCTGCCCCCGCCTTCCCACAGAGAGCCTTTTGAGTCATAGGCTGGCCTGGAACTTCTTATAAAGTTAAGGATGACTTTGAGCTTCTGGTTCTCCTAGTGCTGGGATTACAGATGTGGGTCCTAAAGCGTGCTTTACGTAGTACTCAGGGAACAAGCCAGGGCTTCTGCATGGTAGGCAAGCACTCTACCGACTGAGCTACATCCCCAGATCACATTTATTTACTTATTGTTGTGATTTTTCATTTATGTAAAGTTCAAGCTGGCTGATGTGGTGGTACATGCCTTTAATCCCGGCATTTGGGAGGTGGAGACAAGATGATCAGGAGTTCAAAGTCATCCTTGGGTACCTAGAAAGTTTAAGGGCAGTCTGGATTATAGGAGACACTCTCTAAAATACGTAAAACATAAACAAAGTTCAAGGGACTGAAAAAAATGGTTCATCAGGTAAAGGTTGAGTTCATCCCCAGAACCCACATGGTTGAAGGAGAGAACCAATACCCACGAGTTATTCTCTGACCTACACACATATTCCGAGGCTTAAGTGAATAAATGTAATTTAAAATTTTGCTTCATTTTTTTTAAGACAGGGTCTCCCTTTAGCCACAGCCAACCTGGAACTTGCTATGTAATTTAATTAATTAATTAACTAATTAATTAATTATCTTTTTATCATTTTGAGCCAGGGTCTCCCTGTAGCCCCTGCTGGCTTGGAACTCACTATGCAGACCAGGCTGGCCTTGAACTCACAGAGATCTGTCTGCCTCTGCCTCCTGAGCACTGGGATTAATGGCATGTGCCACCGTGCCAGGCACTATGTATGAGTGTATTGCCTGCATGTGTGTAAGTGCACCATATCTTGCAAAGCCCAAGGAGGTCAGAAGAAGGTGTCAGATCTCCTGGAACTAGAATTACAGACAGTTGTTAGCCACCATGTGGGTGCTGGGACTTGAACCCAAGTCCTCCTCTGCAAGAGTTGTCAATGTCCTTAACTGTTGAGTCATTTCTCCAGTCCTGGGACTTGCTATGTAAACCACACTGTCCTTGATCTTATAGAAACACAGCTGCCTTTGTCTCCTGAGTGCTGAGATCAAAGGTGAGCACCACCACATCCTAATGATTTTAATTTATTTTAAAGACAGAAAATGCCAAGCATGTTGATATAGGCTTCTAATCCCAGTACTCAGGAGGCAGAGGCAAGTGGATCTCTGTGAGTTTGAGCTCAGCCTGGTCTACATATTGAGTTCCAGGTCAGTCAGGGCTACATATACTAAGATCCTTTCTCAAAAAAAGAAAACAGAAAATAAGTAAATTAAAAAACAGTTATCCTTTTTAAAAAAAAAGAGAAGAAAAGAAAAGGGAACTGGAGAGGTGACTCTGTGGTTACGAGCACTGGCTGCTCTTGCAGAGGACCTGGGTTCAGTTCTCAGCACAGGGCAGCTGATAACCATCCATAACTCCACTTCCAAGGGATTCAACACCCTCTTCTGGCTTCCACGGACACTGCACATCACATGGGTACATTTACATACAAGTAGACAAAGCAGTTATACACATAAAATAATAAAATGACAAAAAGTTAGCTGGCAGGCACAAGTCATGGATTTGACTCCACAATTATTTATTTGAGAGGGAGGGAAGAAGGACTCACCATGTAGTCCAGACTGGCCTTAAATTTGCAATAATTCTTCTTAGCTTCCTAAGTGCTAGAATTATAGGCATGTACCACCATATCAAGTTATGTTTTCATTTATATTCAACATTCAAGATGGAGAAATCTATAGGAACAGAAAGTATATCATTGACTGTATAAATCTGAAAGGACAAGGTTTGGGGGTTACTTGGAGTGATGGCACATACCTGTAATCTCAGCACTAGGGAAGTGGAGGTGGGAAGATGAGTAATTCAGGGTTATCCTAGACTATATAAAAGTTCCAGACCAGCCTGGGCTACATGAGACCCCTATATCATGGGTGTATACCTCAGTTGGCAGACTACAGGCCTAGAATGCACAGTACAAAGCTCTAGTTTGACCTTCAGCACTACATAAATCAGGCATGGTAGTGCACAGCTGTAATCCTGACCCCAGGGGATGAGAGCAGGAGGATCAGAAGTTCAAGATCAGCTTCTGATACATAGCCAGTTTGAGGCCAGAACCTGGGCCCATGATGGCCTCAGCCTCCAAGTGTTAGGATTCCAGGTGTGTGCCACCATACCCAGGTCCAAAGGTCAAGATATTATCCTCTCGCAACTTTGCTTGCCTCATGAGGCCTCCCCCGGGACCGGCTGATTAGATCTGCAGAACCTTCTGTTCCTATCTACGTGTTTGCAAGGCCAGGCTGCGTTTCCTCACTCTTTATAGATTCTCCTTTATAGCTGAAAGCTGAGTTTTGTTACACCTCAAAGGTCCTTACGTGGTACTAAAGGGACTTCTTGAAGGCACAGTGACCAAGGAGCCAAAGGATCTCCAGAGACCACATGCCAAAGAGAAGAGTAAGCACCATGGCTTCTTTCAAGGTCACAACCCAGCAGCCTTTTCTGTTGTGTTCCAATTAAGGATCTTAAGTATACACACACACACACACACACACACACACACACACACACACGCACACACACACGAGGATACAGGGTCTCAGGTAACCCAGACTGGTCTCAAACTCACTTAGCCTTAAGTATATTTGTTTGTTTTCCTGCTTGTTTTATTTTGAGCTGGAGGTCTTACTATGTAGCCCCAGCTGCCCTGGAACTCACTATATAGACCAAGCTGGCCTGAAATTCACAGAGATACACCTGCTTCTGCCTCCCAAGTGCTAGGACTAAAGGCGTGTACTATCACACCCTGCAAGAACATTTTTTAAATTGATTACATCTCTGTGTGTGTGTGTGTGTGTGTGTGTGTGTGTGTGTGTGTGTGTTGAGGTCAGAGAACAATCTTCAGGAGTCAGTTCTGTCTTTCCACAGTGTAGGTCCTGAGGAACAAACTCAGGCTGCCAAGCTAGGCTGCAAGTGTCCTTTCCTGTGTCATTGGCCTGGAGAATATTTTTAAGTTTATTTATTTTTATTTCATATGTATAAGTGTTTTGCCTGCATGTATGAAAGTGCATTCACTACATGTATGCAATGTCCACAGAGGCTGGAAGAGAGCACTGGATCCCCTGAAACTGGAATCAGAGACAGTTAATAGCTGCTGTGAAGGTGCTGGGTATGATCCCAGATCCTCTGCAAGAGCAGCCAGTGCTCTTAACCGCTGAGCTATCTCTGAGTCCCAGAGAATATTTTTAAAACTAAATATAGCTTTTAGGGTTTAAAAACAGTATATTAGAGCCAGGTATAATGGCACATATCTATTATCCTAGAACTCTGGGGACTGTGGCAGGATTAGGACCTTCAGGCTGTCTCAGCTACAGAGTGAGTGGGTTTTGCTGGTGTACGGGGGTATATTGGCTACAGGTTGACATCAGGGGTCTTCCTTTATCACGCTCTACCTTATTTTTTGAGGCAAAGCCTCTCATTGAACCTGGAGCTCACCATTCAGCTAGACTGGCTGTCTAGCAAGCTTCATGATCCCTCTGTTTCCACATCCCCAACCCTGAGATCACAAGTGTGGGTTGCCATGCCCAGCTTTTTACATGGCTACTGGGGATCCACTCTCAGAGTCTCAGACCTGAATGGCAGGCACTTCCCAATTAACAGCTGGGTATGGTGGTATATGCCTTTAATCCCAGCACTCAGGAGGCAGAGGCACGGTGGTGGTCTCTGTGAAATTGAGGCCAGCCTGGTCTCCATAACAAGTTACGGGTCAGCTGGGGCTATAGGAAGACCCTGTTTCAAAGAAAAAAATATTTTTTAACAGGAAGCTGGACATGGTGGTGCCCATCTAGCACCCAGGAGACAGAGGTAGGAGGACCTCTGAAAGTTCAAGGCCAGCCCAGTCTACATAGTTAATTCCAGGCCAACCAGGACTAGATAGCAAGATCAGGCCAGTCAGAGCTACACAGCATGACCCTGACTCAAAATAAAAAGTTGGAAAGAAAGGATTAGCATCTGCTGTGGCCTAACTTGGTGCGAAAGTACTTGCTTGGCGTATTCAAAGCCTTGGGTTCGAGTGCCAGCACCGTGAAACAAAACCCAAAATGTTAAATGTGTAATCAACACAGCAGTTGCAATCTTGAGCATTATCCTAGGGAAAAGAGAGTTTAGATTAAGACAAAAACCTGTACACCAACATTTAGAGCAAGTGTAGTGGTAGAACGTAAACCCAGAAAGCAACTCAGACAACATAGTGGTGAGTTAAACAAGGCTTCATCTTGGTAATATTAGCATGAAATACAACACTATTCATGGCCAGGAATGAAATACTGATATTGAAACAATCTGGATGAACTTCCAGAAAATTAGAAAAGCCAATCTCAAAAGGTTACACACAGGCCAGCTAGATGGCTCAATAAGTAAAAGCACTTGCTAGGCAAGCCTAACAACTTGAAAGGTGGAAGGGGAGAGCTGATTCTACGAAGTTGTCCCCTGGCTTCCCCACATGCACTGTGGCACCTGCATACATGCATACACACATTTACTGTGGCACTCACACACATATAGCATGCACACATATAAAATAGCAATAAAGTTTTTAAAAGGTTGCACAATATGTGATTCAAAGATACAAAGTTCTTGAAATGACAAAGTAGAAGAAATCAGACTGGGTCTTAAGTGAGAGAGGCGACTGGAAGGTTAACAGGAAGAATACTATGGCCATAGAATATTCTGTCTTGATCATAGTAAAGTGAATACCCTTAAAAATATATGTATATGCAGGTTTTGCCTGCATGCATGTAATTGCACAACATACATAAAATGCTTATGGAAGCCAGAAGAGGGTGTCAGATCTGGATCTGGACTTAAAGGCAATTGGGTGCTAGGAACCGAACCCAGGTCCTCTGCAAGAACAGTCAGTACTTTTAAGCACTGAGCCATCTTTCCAATCCCTTAAATATAAATTTTGGAATTCAGGGGTTTTTTTTTGTTGTTGTTTGTTTGTTTGGTTTGATTTTTTGAGACAGGGTCTACCTGTAGCCTCAGCTGACCTGGGATTCCCTGTGTCTTTCAGACTGGCCTAGATGTTCACCACCATGCCTAGCTCAGTGTGACTATTTTGCTGTGAAATTATACAGTAATTTTGAAAAGTGTTATCATTTGAGAAGAAAATAGATACATATTCTGATACCCTACAGAAAGTTAGAAACTGGGGGGTGGGGTCGGAGAGATGGCTCAGCCGTCAAGAGCACGTGCTGCTCTTCTAGAGGACCTAAGTTTAGTTCCATCCTCCACACTGGGCAGCTCACAGTCTTCTGTAACTCCAGCTCCAGGGGTCTGACACTCTTCTCTGGTCTCTGCAGGCTCCTATCAACATGTGGCATACATATACACATACATAAATAAAATAACAAAAATTTTAATTAGTGCTATGAATTGTCCCTCAATAGATTATTAAAGACAAAATGTCTATCCAAACAGGCAGGGCAGTGGGGGAGAATAAGGAATAAGAACAAGGTATGGATTGGAGAGATGGCTCAGCAGTTAAGAGCACTGACTGCTCTTACAGAGGACCTGGGTTCGATTCCCAGAACCCACATGGTGGTTAAAAACTGTCTTTAACTCCAGTTCTAGGGTATCCAACCCCTCTTCTGACTTCCTTGGGCATTGCATGACATGGGTGCACTTACATACATGCAGTCACTACACGCATACACATTAAAAAATCACACATATGTATGAAAATGCCATAAGGAAACCCTTTATTTTATATACTAGCTTACAAAAGCTCTCAAAATTGGGCTCAATGACATGGCTCAATGGGCAAAGTGCTGACCGTGCAAGGCTGATGACTGAGTTCAATCCGTAAAACTCACCTAAAGGTGGAAGAAGGGACCCAAGCCCATAAAGTTGTCCTCTGACCCGCACGCATGTGCACCTGCACCCCATCATAAATATACACACAGTAGCAATTACAGCAAGTTCTAAAGCCTCAAAATTGCCCAGCATGGTGGTGCATACTTTTAATCCCAGCACTTGGGAAGCTGAGGCAGGAAGATCGCTGAGAGTTTGAGGCCAACCTCAAAGCCAGTACCAGGCCAGTTGGGCTACACAGCAAGACCTTATCTCAAAACAAAGAAACCAACTAACTAACTAACTAATGAACAGGGGTTGGTGAGATGGGTCAGCAGGAAAATGTACTCGTCTAAGAAGACTTGTGACCTGAGTTCAATCCCTGAGAGAACTGATTCATAAAGTTGAGTACTCATGCCCCCCCCAATAATAATAGTAAAACAAGCAAAAACATGGGGTAGGCAAGATGGCTCAGTGGTTAAGAGCATACTGCTGAATCACAGAACCAGAGTTTGGATCCTAGCACCCATGTCGGGTGGTTCGCAAAAACCTGTAACTATAGCTCCAAGGAGGCAGACACTCCCTTTCTGATCACAGAGAGCACCTCCACTCACATACACACATACCAATAAAAACATAAAACCTTAAAACAAATGACTGGGTATGGTGGCACACACCTTTTACCTTAGCACTGGAGAGGGGGAGCCAGGCAGATTTCTGTGAGTTTGACTAGCCTAGTCTACATAGTGAGTTCCAGGCCAGTACAGGTTTCATAGTGAGGCCCTCTCTCAAAAAAGAAAAACAATGAAACTTTTGAGGAAGAGGCTGTTGCCAGAAGGGGCTCTGCATATATTGTGTCTTGAAGGGACTAAAGGCAGAACATGAGTGTAGTCATAGATGTTTTCCTATGGAAATTTGAAACCAGCATTTAGTTTTAAAAAAAAAGATTTATCTTGGCTTTTATTTATGTGTAGCTGTGTGTGAGCATTTGCGTACAGGTGCCTGCAGAGGGCGCTGGAGCCCCCTGGAGCTGGAGTTGCAAGCAGTTGTGTGCTACCTGATGTAGGTGTTGGGAACCAAACTTGGAGAAGCCATCTTAATCACTGAGCCATCTTTCCAGTCCCCAAACCAGCATTTATTGTGTGACTATCACTGATGTCCCAAGACACAGGGACAATAAAAAACAAGGTGACAGTCATTTGTGATAGCTCATACCTGTAATCTCTGTCCCAGTTACTCCATGAGGATCTGATTTCTTTTTTTCTTCTTCTTCTTCTTTTTTTCTGTATTTTTTGAGACAAGGTTTTCCTATAGCCAGATCTGGCCTGGAACTCACTTTGTAGAACATGGTCGCCTCAGTCTCACAGAGATCAGTCTGCCTCTGTCCAAGTGCTGGGATTAATGGTGTGTGCCACCACTCCTGGCCTCCTTTCCACCTTAAAAAGATTTGTTTAGTTATTTTTATACGTGTGTGTGTATGTGTGTGTGTGTGTGTGTGTGTGTGTGTGTGCGCGTGTGTGTCTACATGAGTTTATGTACACCACATGCATGCAGTGCCCAGGGAGACCAGAGGCATTGATCTGATCCCCTGGAACTGGAGTTACAGGTGGTTTGTGAGGTGCTAGGAACCAAGCCCAAGTCCTCTTCTGCAAGAGCAGCAAATGTTCTTAACTGCTGAGCCATTTTTCTAGTCCCACCCCGTCTACCTTTTTGTGGGTTTTTAGGATTGAATTCAACCCATCAGTCTTTCCTGGCAAGTGCTTTCATCTGCTAAGTCATCTTGCCAGGCCCAAGTAATGTGTGCCCCTCCCCACGCCCATCCCATGCTGGTACTTGATCCCAGAACCGTGTGCATGCTAAGCAAGTACTCTACCACTGAGCTAAAGCCCCAACCTCTAATTTCTTTTTCTCTCTTTTTTCAAAATCACTTCTTTGAAACAAGGTCTGAGGTAGCTCAGGCTGGCCTTGAACTTGTTGAGTCTTGACTTGAACTCTTTTTTAAAAATCTTTAAAAATTTTTAAAAATTAATTGATTGATTGATTGATTGAGATAGGGTCTCTCTATAGTCCCAGCTGGCCTGGAACTTACTATGTAGTCTAGGTTGGCCTTGAACTCACAGAGATCCACCTGCCTCTGCCCTCTGAGTGCTGGAATTAAAGGTGTATGCCGCCACACCTGATTTGATTTTTTTATCTTTATTTATTTGTATATATGTGTGTGGGTGGCATACAGGGTGTAATAGCACTAATCTGTTTTGAATTCTCTCTGTTTTGAAACAGAGCCTCCTGTAACCTAGGCTGGGCTAGAGATCACTATATAGCCAAAGATGATCTTGAACTCCTGATCCTCCTTCTGAAGTGCTGGAATTATATGGGTCACCACAACCAATTCCTTGTTTCATTTATTTTTATTTTATTTTTTGGTTTGGTTTTTTGAGACAGGGTCTCACAGTAGCCCCAGATGGTCAAGAAGTCTCTATGTAGACCAGGCTGGCCTCAGACTCACAGAGATCCATCTGCCTCAGCCTCCTGAGTGCTGGGAATATGAGATTACAAGAATGTGCCAGCATGCCAGACCTCTACCCATCCATCCATTTAGCTGAGGATAACTTTGAACTTCTGATCTTCCTTCCTCTACTTCCCCAAACTGGAATATAGGCATATTTCACCATGGTGGGTTCATACAATATTATGGATTGAACCCAGGGCTTTGTGAGTACTTGATAAGAATTCTGTGAACTAAGGAATCTCAGTTTATAGCCCACGCTGACCTGAAACTCGCTCTGTAGACCAAGCTGGCCTTGAACTTGCAGCAGTCCTCCAGTCCTCAGCATCCCAAATGCTGAGACAGGCATGGGTCATCCTGCTTGGCTGCCTCTCAGCCTTTTGGCTAAGAACAAGTTGGAAATAGAAATAATTGCAATAATTGCTCCCTCTCCTTTTAATCTCTAAACTTGACCTTCCCACTCGACTGGTGAAACAGCTTCTTTCCTCCTGCAAGTTCCAATAACTATGCTGAGGAAGATTCTTGTCCACTCAGCTTGCTTCATGTGGCCTTCCTGGTACCAATCTCTGTGTGTTGTAATCAGCCAGCCCAGACTTCATTGTGTACCCATGTCTGGAGATAACAAGGTGGGGTCAGGCCCACCAGAACCAAATTACACATGCTGTTTCCAAAAGATGAGGAAGAGGCTGGGTGAATTCATACACCCACCCCGGGATCGTGGAGATGGGACTCAGCTTGTCTCACCAGCACAGCCATGGCGGCTTCTCCTACCTAGCTCAATATCTATTCTGCTCAGTTATTGTTTATTAGCCTTTCAGTTATTAAATATTATTTTCTGGGACTGGAGAAATGACTCAGCGGTAAAGAGCACTGGTTGTTCTTGCAGAGGACCCAGGTTCGATTCCCAGCGCCCATATGACAGCTAGTAACTATCCATAACTCCTGTTCCAGGGGATCCAACACCCTCTTCTGACCTCTGAGGGCACTGTACAACATGGGCGCACTTACATACATGCAGGCAACACAAAATAATAAAATATTTTCGAAATAAGAAAAGTCTACTTTCGGTTCTGCCTAGCTATCTTCAAAAACCAGCTCATCTACATCTTCTTCCTTAAAGACAGTCTAGTTCCCTCCCACATCCCCCCACCTGCAACTGACCTCATCTGGCCTGACTCCACCCGAATGTTCCATCAGTGCTTCTCTGCTGCTTGGATTAGACTTTTACTGTTTTTCTGCTTTTTGTAAAGCTTTTTTCAAGACAAGGACTATTTTGTATTCATCTTTCCAAGTCCATAAAAGTCTATCACAACTATCTTCTGCTGTTTAATTAGTCATGTGACTTTGGGCAGTCATTTACCTCTCTGAGCCTTAGGGTATGTGTGTTTGAAAGGGTGTTTGTGTGTGTGTGTGTGTGTGTGCGTGTGTGTGTGTGTGTGTGTGTGTGTGTTTGTGTTAGAGACTGAATGCAAAGTCTTACACTTGCTATCTATGCAAATATTCTGCTACTGAGCTATACTCCCATCCCAGGTTATTCTTTTATGAAATAGAAATGATAATAGCTCTGTCATAGTTTTCTGTATGTGTGACTGAGATATAAAAATAATTTATTGCCTATATATATTAGATGTTCCAGAGAGAAAAATGTCTTGCAAAGGACAAACATCTGAGCTGGCAGAGCTGGGGTTCAAATGCCGTTCTCCAGATAGAGATCAGTGCTGCTAAGCACTATCCCGCCCCCCACCCGAGGTGGCAGACAGTGGCTGGCACACGGTAGGGGAAGCAATGAATGTTACTAAATACTCTTCTATGGCGTTGAATCCATTGCCACTTTGGCTGCCCTTTGCCCTGGATTGATGTGGGCCTCTCCAGTTCATCCTGGAGGTTTCAGCAGATCTCGTGACACGGAGCTGTCTTGGGGACCTCACTCCATTCCTGCTGATCTAGAATGCATCTTCTGAGAGGAGTCCTGTAAAATGGGAAGGGCCTGTGCACTGGAAGTCCTGGATCTGGTGAGGCTCAAAGGTTTCCATGGCTGACCCAGACAGCAGCTGGAACTCTGGTCAGAAGAGATGCTGCCCAGTGGGGAAAGCGTTAGCTTTCCCCTCCCCCGCTGCCTCAGGAGTCCAAAGTCCAAGGCCGCACTTCTGTTTTGAGCATATTGCTCACCCTTTGGTTTCCAAGGCGTCTGTGGTGATAAAACCACTTCTTCTTTGCTGTGAACCTCCTCACTTCATCACAGCTTATGGCAAGATGTTTAAGGAAGCAGCCGTGGAGGTGTGGACCTGCTGAACTGCAGTTCTTGCTTCTGGGAACATAGTTTCCTCTAGAAGGGAGCTGGGGAGATGAATGACTCTGATGATAAATTTTTTGCTGCACAAACATGAGGCCCTGAGTTCAGGACCACCCCCCCCCCGACGTAAAAGCCTATAATCCTAGAGCTAGGGAGGCAAAGACAAAAGAAAGAATCTGTGGAGACTGCTGACTAGCTGGTCTAGCTTAGTCTGTGGGCTCCATGTTCAGTGAAAGATCCTGTTCCAAAAAAATGAGGTGGAAGACACTCGATAACACTGCACATACCTACACATACACATGAACATACAAAAACATATGCACATATACACACATTGTAGTACACACACATACACACACATACATACATGAAGGAACATGTGTATACACCAATACAATATAGATACACCCCCCCCCCAAAAAAAAAAGCCTATTTGATTTCTATTTACCAAGCACTTGAGACTTACTGGGTGTTATAGCGAACACATTCTATGTGTTCTTTCATTCAGAATTTCTCAACATTGAGACCATTGACTTTTCAGATTGGATAATAGTTTGTTAGAACACTGGAGACAAAGAAAAAATGTCTCCAGATTTTGCCAAATGTTCTGGTAGGCAAATTATCCCTAGATAAGAACCATATTTTTTTCTTAATTTCTAATTAAGGAGGTCAGAAGACATCTCTGTAGAGTCAATTCTCTCTTTCCATTCTGGAGTCTGGGGATCAAATTCTGACCATCAGGCCTATACAGAAAGCAGTTTTAACTACTAAGTCATCTTTCTGGCCTGTGGGCTCTACGCATCAAACTCAGGCTGTCAGGCTTGGCAGCAGGCACCTATACCCACTAAATTATTTTGCTGCCCCCAGTGATAACTTTTTGATATTGATGATAACATTCCCATTTTACAGATGAAAAATTAGAACAAGTTACTAATGGTCATATGGAATGCAGGTGAGATCTCAGAACTGTTTCATGGAGAACTCAGGCTCTCAGAAGGTAGTTGGAGGGGCAGGAAACTGCTCTTGAAAACACTGTGGCTTCTGTTAGAATCTAACCTATTTCCTTGGAAGAGGAAGTTCTGCTCCTATGTTGGAAACTGCCAGTGAGGACCTTATACCTCTCTTTGAGGTGCCGATCACAATGGCAATGTAAATCAGTAGTTGCATAATGACCATTTAATACCTTTCTCCTCCACTTTGTTCCTGGTTCACCACTGTATTTATGGGGCATGTTAAATATTAGAAGCACAATATCTGTTGAATGGGCAAACACCAGAACAGTTGTTAAAGATGCAAAGTAAGCGCATCCCTTTGATCCCAGCACTCCAGAGCAGAGACAGGTGGATTTCTGTGAGATGAAGGCCAAAAAAAAAAAAAAGCAAGTTACCCAGCTTGTCCTCCAACAACTGGTCCTCTGAGTGAGAGATCATAGGGTACACATTCATGAACCACTTCTTCCACCCACCTGCCCCAGGGGAGATTCATCCTGTTCCTTTGTCCACACACTAGCAGTCAAACAGCCAAAATACTGCAGTGTAAAAATCAAAATTTTATTTGCTTGCAAAAGCCAAGCAAATAAAAGAACCTAAACTAGGCTTCGAACTTCAGATTGTAGCACTTGGGTGGGAGAGGCAGAAAGACCTGGAGTTCAAGGCTATCTTTAGCTGCAAAGGAAGTTCAAGGCCTGCATCAGCTACTTGAGACCCTGTCTCAAAAATAAATAAACAAATAAACAAACAAAAAGAGGAGGAAAAAAAAAGGTTCTAATCCCTAACTGCCTTTCACAAACTCTAACCAGGATAGAAGTGCTTAGGTCCTGAAATGCTAGCTGTAGGAATTTAAAAGAGATTCATTAGATACAACTTGGAGCTGAGTGTTAATTAAATAGAACATGCATTTTAAAATTCTGATCAAGGGCTGTGAGGTGGCTTAGTGGGTATAAAAGCATCTGTCCTCTGAGGCTGAAGACTTGAGTGTGATCCTGAGTCTGGCAAGGTGAACAGAGACAACCAACCTCCTTCACGTTGAACTTTGATCTCTACACACAGCACATGTGTGTAGGCATGCATGCGCACACAGACTGAAAGAGCAACGTGATATAAAAAACTCTGAAATTTAGAAAAAAAAAAAAGGTCCGTTGAGACGGCTCACTGAGATGGTTCAGGTGTTTGTGGGCAAGGCTGACAACCAGGATTCCATCCCTGAGTCCCACATGCTGGAAGGAGAGAAAGCTGTTTTCTGAATTCCACTGAAGCATCCTCCTCTTCACAAAAAGGTAATAAATAACACACAAATTTTTTTCAATTTTTGTTTTAAATGCGTATGAGTGTTCTACCTGCATGTATGTAAGTGCACTCGTGTCATGCAATGCATGGGTATTCTCTAAGAACAGTCAGTGCTCTTAACCACTGAGCCATCCCTCCAGCCCCCCCAAAAATATTTTGAAAAACAACAAATCAACACATTTCTCAAATAAGTTTGATGATGGTTCCAGTTCTGATTGGATGGTCTTGGGCAAATTTCTTAATACTGAATGGCTCACTAAGGTGAGGTACAGGTACCTGAGCTATGCTAGGTGGTCTTCAGGTAGCCTCAAAACCTCCCAGTGGGGCTGGGCGTGGTGGCATACGCCTTTAATCCTAGCACTCAGGAGGCAGAAGCAGGCAAATCTCTGAGTTCCAGGTCAGCCTGGTCTATATAATGAGTTCCAGGCCATCCAGGGCTACATAGTGAGACCCTGTCTCAATAAGAGAGAGAGAGAGAGAGAGAGAGAGAGAGAGAGAGAGAGAGAGAGAGAGAGAAAGAAAGGTACTGAGATACCTCAAGAGTAAAGGGAATACATGTCTATCATGAGAGGCTTCCGGTAAGAGAACCATTTTTCAGTTTATGATGGCATTGTTCAGAGTACGTGGGAAGCCAGCAGAAGAAATCTTAGCTTAGTCACTATGTGGTTTTCCTGATTACTAGTTCCTTCTGGTACCCAGAGTAGTTAGACCAAGGTCAACAGTTTCAAAGGCACAGACACAACTTGGGGGATACATTTAAATTATTTCACTTTTTTTTCTATGTATTTTATTTTTTAACTTCATTTTATGTTTATGAGTGTTTTGCCTGTGTGTATGTAAGTGTACCCATGTGTGCAAAGCCTGAAGCTGGAGTTATAGGTGGTTGTGAGCTGCCTGATATGATGCTGGGAATAGAACTTGGGTCCTCTGTAAGAACAGCAAGCTATTCTTAATTGCTGATCCATCTTGTTTTGTTTCTGCCCTGAATTTAACTCTACCATAGTCCTGCCTCCTCTGAACTGGACAGGGAAGAACAAGAAGCATATGATCATGAGGTGGGTGGGGAACCTTCAGGTTATCAAAGCTTCCTCTGTCACAAGGGAAGTCCATAGGGAAAAACCAGCTAAGCCACAGAATCCCGGCTCTGTGGCCTCAGCAATACCATTTCACCTCAGTCTCAACTCTCTTACAAGACTGCTACAGCCTCAGAGACATGGCCCCCCAGGACCCAGACCAGGGCCAGCCTTATTCAGAAAAACAACACGGCCATTTTCTGTTCCACAGTGCCAGCCCAGCCAGAGATGAAAGGCAGGACTAGCCACCCAAGTGACTGTCTTGTGCTAAGGATCAAACCCAGGTCTCACACATACTAGGCAAACTCTACCACTGAATTTCTGCCTCATCCCAATAGACTTCCAGAGCCAACAATTCAGTCTTACAATCACTGGGCACAACAAGCACAGGCAGGACAGAGGCCATGAGGTCAAGTCCATGATGCAACCACACGTCCCAACTTGTACTAGATGAACTCTGACCTTCAGGAAATGGAAAAACATCCCATTAACAAGGACTACAAAAAAAAAAAAAACAACAACTCAGTGAACTTTTATTTCTATCACCTAGAACTGGTCACAAGGCCAAAGATTTCTGCACTTTAACACGGGATATCCCTTCCCACCCCCCAAGGGACATATTACAGAGTCATCGAGTTTCCTCTAGAACTTAGCCCCCATGCTGGGGCCTCCTCCCCTCCTGCCCACCTTCTTTGCAGGGAGGGCTTTCAAGCCTGGAGGGGGTGCTAGTGGCTTCCCATGCCCGCACGGGTCTGAAATGTGGCACACTGGCCAGGCTCCTGTCCAACTGGAACCAATGAAGGAGGGTCAAAAGCAGCAGCAGCATGGCCCACGCCTTTTTTGGGCACCTCTGGACTGGCCCAAGAGGAGGCACCTACTGTTAGAGGGGCAAGAGAAGTCAGAATTCACAGTTGTTTGCTATGCAAAGTGCCTAGGGTGAGTCCTTGGCTGCTTCTGTCACCAAGTAATTCATCTGAAATCCAGGAGAGGGGACAGATGGGACATTGGGATGGGGGTGGTGTCCCTTGGATGGTGGCCAGGAGAGGCTGACTATAGAATAACAGTCCCCAGAGCTTTCAAGATCTCGCAAGAAAATCAGCTTGCTCTTGGTGGGTTGGCCTGACGGCGCAGGGCAAGGCATCGAGCCAACCCCTCTGCCTGCACCTGCAGGATCAAAGCGGTGCGGCCATACTCAAAGCGGTGCGGCCATGCGGCCAGGAGAGCCTTGGTGTCTGCCTCTTCCTGGATGGGCCCTGGTGCCACCTCAGAAAGATCAATTTTTGGCAAGCATTTCTGACATAGCCCATGGGTCAGGAGGGTGTGTCAACACTGTCTAGAACTGGACCTCACCTTCCCTCCCAGGCCTTGACTGTGGCTCTATCATGATGCCCTTAAGAGGTCCGATCTCACCTGTAAGGGACCCGAATACAGAGGGTTTATCATTGCCTACTCCCTCTTCAGAAGGCAGGGTAGCCAATATAGGCTCAAACTCTCCAGAGACAGTGTGCTCTTTGGATGTGCTTGGCTCCTCTCCTGGGCCTCATACCACTGGGCACGAGAGAAAGGGGTATGAAGTCAAAGGAGACAAAAGAACTGAACCAGAATTCAGGCAAACAGGGAACAGGTTATCCAACAGAATGGGCTTTTGGGGAACTGGACACACAGACCAGCTGTGGCCCCAACTTTCACATTGATGGGCGAAGAGCAGGTAGGAGGTAATGAAATCGGAGAAAGATGAGGGAGGGAAGGCAAGCTCCCTGGAGTGTTAAGTCCCTGGAGATCTTTGCCTCTCCCACAGGGGCCAGCTAGGGGCCTCCCAGTCCAGGAAGGCCCCAGTACTTATGGTATCTACAGCTCAGCCTGCTGGCATGTAAGTCCCAGCTCAGCCCATCAACCCTTCCTTTGCCCTCTGCTTCTAGGGGCAGGAAGAGAGGCATGGCCCCTCGGGTTTTCCTAGTCCTCTTCCAGCTCGGGGGGCAGAGCAGAGACCCCAGAGTCAGTGCAGTGACCCTGTCCATTCCAGTGAGAAAAAGGAGGATGTAGCTCTGCTTGGGGGCTGCACATCACACATATGCCACCCCTGGGACGGGCATGAGACAGAAAGGGTCCTGGATCTGTCTCACGTCATAGCAGTCCTTGCAGAGGGCAGTGCCCCTGGGCCAGCTGTTCCGGGTGCTGGTCTTGCCTGGGAGGGAGTCAGGTCATGTAGCGGGTGATGGCTCGGAGGGCGTAGAGCAGGGCGGCCTGCATGCGGGCCTCGAGGAGCAGCAAGTTCACATGAACCTGGGGCACAGAATAAGGCTTGCTGACAAGTGATCCATAGCCCTCCAGGCTACCAGCTCCCCGAGCACTCCCTCATCCATCCATCCTTCTCATGAAGACACCTGGTCCTCTGCTAAGATTCTGAGAGATTGGTGCAAAGACTGCTGAAGAATTTCCCTCCCGTGACTAATTTCTTTATTCCACAAATCTGAAATTAAGAGCTACCATTAACCAGCACCAGGCAAGATCACCTGTTTGCACACGCTGCCTCATTTTATCTTCCCAACCACTTTGAAATGCAGGTAGTATTTCTTTTCAATTAAAGGGGGAAAAGCTCAAAGATAGAAAGTAACTTGCTCAAAGTCACATTGGTTCCCAAGGGAGTCTTCAGATTTGAACCTAGGTCTGCCAAACTGCCACTGAAGATACTGTGTGGGACACACACCTGGATGCCCAACCGACAGGTGAGTAGATGGATTATAAATCACAGTGGAATGAACTTAACCCAGGACAACAGACTTAGGTGTCATAGCTGACGGGACAGATTCACTTTGGAGCCTCTTACTGGAATTCTACCCTCTGACCCTTCTGCTGGCTGGACCTGTCCGCTTCTACTTCTACCTGGCCCCTACCTTCTCTGAGTGGCGGAAGTGCCTCCAGAAGAGGGTGTACATTCTTCGGGTGGTCTTCTCTGGGTAGCAGGCCACTGTCTTGATATAGACCTTGAGATTCCGCTCCAGGAGTTGGTTCACCTCCCCATAATCATAGTCGTCGTATCTGATAGGAAGACCCCAACAGCATTACTGAAGCTCTGCAGCCGGAGCAGCTTACCTCCTCTCCTCCACCTTCCACGAGGAGGAACAGAGTAGCAAGAAAAGCCAGACCTTAGGAAGCAACAGGAAGCTAGTGGTTCCTCTTAGAAAAACAGATGATATATATATAGGCTGCCAGACTTGGAGGGACTACTCCATGTGACGGGGACAGCGGGCACTGCATTGAGCATTGAGCTCTGACTATGTGCCATGTGGACATGTAGTCATGAGTCCTCAAAATGATATACTCCTGTGATATACAATATACTGTGCTTATCAACCCTACTTTACTGAGATGCAGGGAAGTGAAGTCACTGGCCCTAGTCAGCAGGGAGTGATTTTCTTTCTTTTTTCTTTTCTTTCCTTTTTTTTTTTTTGAGACAGAATCTCCCTGTAGCCCCAGCTGGCCAAGTTGTGACAAGTCTAGAAACCACCTGTTATTCCCTAGTTCAGCACATGAATTTGTGCATTTAAAAAAAAAAAAAAAAAAGGTAGGGTCTGGTGTGTTAGCAGATGCCTTTAATCCCAGCATTTTGGAGGCAGAGGCAAACAGATATTGTGAAGGCTAGCCTGGTCTACATATCTAATTCCAGGCCTGTCAGGGCTACATAGTGAGACCCTGTCTCAAAAAACAAAACACAAAAAGGCAGGCAGGAAATACTTAATAATACTTAGAGAAGATTATCTCATGAGGATTTATTTTTATCTTTTTTTTTTTTTTTTTTTGAGAGAATATCATGTAGCCTAGCTGGCCTCAAACTCACTATGTAGCCAAGGATGCCCTTGAATTACTAATCCTCCTGTCTCTGCCTCCCCAGTGCTAGGACTACAAGTGTGTGTTAACATATCTAGGTTTCATGGATAAACTTTTTGTTCTTCTTTTTCATATAAGCTTTCTATATTTTCTATAAATCAAGTGATTTGTCTTTAATTTTTTTTCTGTGTGTTTTATTTATTTTTATGTGTCTGAGTTTCTGCCTGCGCGTATGTAATACGTCCTATGCATGCAATGCCACAGAGGCCAGAAGAGTGGCAGATCCCCGGGAACTGGAGTTAAAGCTGATTTATGGGTGCTGAAAACTGAACGAACCGGAGCTCTTAATCTCTGAGCCATCTCTACAGTCCCAATTTGTTAAACATCTGCCTCCATTCCTCTCTTCCTTCCTTGGGAGGATTTTGCTGTGTAGTTTAGGTTGGCCCCAGACTCAGGGTAATCCTCCAGCCTCAGTCCCCAAAGTACTGAGGAGATTACAGGTAGAGATTGCCATTGTGCCTGGAATCAGTTTATTTTTTCAGTTCCACTTTTTTATTCATCACCCTCTTTTACTAAAACCTTTTTTCCTAACAAGTCTTCCTCTGACTTGCATGTCTTCTTTTTGTGTGTGACCCACTGGGTTTAATTACAGTTTCTTGTTTGAGTGTGGGTGGGAGGTTATTTACTGGAATAAGGACAACTTATCAGTGGCTAAACCACTCTAGAAAATGACACCCCTCCACCCAACCACCTTAACTGTCAATACTCCTGCAGGGAGTAGATCACATGGCCCCTCCCCTCCATGATGAAATGCTGATGGGTCCAATCATGAGCAGGTCTTGTGCAGATAATCTCAGCTGCAGTGAGTTCATGAGTACACTTCTGTCATGTCCAGGAGACATGTTTTGGATGTACATCTCCCTCTCCTCTGACTCTCCCCTTCTTTCTGCCCCATCTTCCTTGATGTTCCCTGAGCCTTGGAGATTCATTAATTACTAATTATTTATGGATTTGTTATTATTATTGTGTGTGTGTATGAGTGTCCTGGCGTGCATGTGTACAGGTCAGAGCACAGATCTGTGGAGTGAGTTTTCTCTGGGAATTTAACTTACACACCTTTTCTTGCTAAGCTATTTCACTGGTCCAATCTAATCTTTCAAATGGACTAACCATTACAATTTCCACTATACTATAAAAGAAAGAGAAAGAAGTTGGGCTTGGTGGTACACACCTTTAATCCCAGGACTCAGGAGGAAAAGGTAGGCAGATCTCTGTGAGCTTGAGGCCAGCCTGGTCTACAAAAGTAAAAACCTGTCTAAAAAAGAGAAAGAGAGAGACAGAGAAAGAGCCAAGTATGGAGCTCATACCTATACTCCCAGCACTCAGGAAACTGAGTTAAAGGGATTGCTGTGAGTTCAAGGTCAGCCTGGGCTAGAGTAAAACCTTGCCTCAAAAAAAAAGGGGGGGGGGCAAAAAAAAGGGCTCGAGAGAGAGATTGCTCAGCCATTAAAAGTACTTGTTGGTTCAGTGCAGAACATTTACATAGTGACCAACAACCACTCATAATTCCAGTTCCAGGGGATCTAATGGCATCCAAAAGGCATTGCACACATGTAGTATACTTACATACATGCATGAATATACATAAAATAAAAATAAATAAAATAAAAATTATTCAGGCTGGGTATTACATACCTTTAACCCCAGCTCTTAGGAGGCAGAGGCAGGCAGATTTCTGTGAGTTTGAGGCCAGCCTGGTCTACATAGTGAGTTCTAGGCCAGCCAGTGCTACATAATGAGACTCTGTCTCAAAAATAAATAAATAAAGTTCTATATATGTCTTAGATAAATTATTTTATTTTATTTTGGGGATTTGTCAACAAGAACATCTGTGTTAGATCAGTCAGTGAAAATGATGCTTATAAGAGTGAAAAACTGGGTGGGAGAGACGGTTCAGTGGTTAAGAGTACTGCCTGCTCTCGAAGAGGACCTGGGTCCCACCACCCACATGGTGGCTAACAACTGTCCGTAATTCCAGTTCCACTGGATCCAACTCCTTCTTCTGACCTCCGTGAGCATTGCACAACACGGGCACACTTACTTACATGCAAGCAGTACACTCATACACATAAAAACAAATTAAAAATAATAAACAAGTCAGGGAAGGTGGAGCACACTGTTAGTCCTGGCACTTGGAAGGCAGAGGCAGGCAGATTTCTGTGAGTTCAAGGCCAGCCGGGGTTACAGGGAGACCCTATCTCAAAAAAGACAATAAATAACATATTTTAAAAGAGTAAAATACTGCAAACAGATAGACACGATGGCCTATGCATAGGAGGTCGAAGAATAACGGGAATCACAAATTCAGGCAAAACTACAAAGTAATAGTCTGCCTCGAAAACAAAAGTAAAATAAGTAACAAAAAGATAACTCAACCCTATAAACAATCTAACCACTCAACACTAAATATCAGTTTTTAAAAATTGGCTCAAAAATCAGGAAGAGTGGGCTCAGTATGAGGCACTCATCACCAAGATCTGAGTTTGATCTCTTCAGCTCCACATGATGGAAAACCAACTTCCACACTATTGTCACATGACCCCCACATACATGCTGTGGCATGTACATGTACACACATACAAATAAATAAATAAATAAATAATAAATGTAAATTTTTTTTGGGGGGGTGTCTTTGAGACAGGGTCTGGCTGTAGCTCCAGCTGGCCTGGAACTCATGTAGACCAGGCTGGCCTTGAACTCACAGAGATCTGCCTGTCTCTGTCTCCCAGTCTCTCAATACATTTTGAACTTTTCCCTGTGAAAGTAGAAATAGACCTCTATTGTAATTTTCTTACCCCTTTCTCAGGCTGGCCTTAGATTCAGATCTGTGTGTTTCTGCCTCTCAAGTCCCGGGATTAAAGGCTTGTGCCATCATGCCTGGCCTCCTAGTCTTTGTAAGCAGCAGTCTCAAGAAACCCAGGCTAGCACTGAACTAATCCTCCTCCCAAGTGCTGAGATCATAGATATGCCTGGCTCTGCTTTCTGTTTTTGTTTTTTTGAGGGTCTTGCTTTGTGACCCAGACTAACCTGGAACTGTATATCCCAGGTTGATCTTATTTTATTTTTTAATCTTCTTTTTGTTTTAAAGATGTTATTTTTACTTTTAAATATTTTATGCATGAGTTCTTTGCCTGTATGTATGCAGGTACACCACATGTGAGCAATGCCTGGTAGATGACGGAAGAGGGTGTCGGATACCCTGGAACTGGAACTGGAATTACAGATGGTTGTTGGCTGCCATGAGGATGCTGAAAGGTGAACCCAGGTCCTCTGGAAGAGGAGCGAGTGTTCTTAACCACTCAGCCATCTCTACAGCCCCTTTATTTTTACTTTTAATTAATGTGACTGTGACTGTGTCCATGTGTGTTTGTGTATATGTACTTGTGAATATTGATGCCCACCAAAGCCAGACGAAAGCATTGCATACCCTGGAGGTGGAATTACTGGTAGTTGTAGGCTGCTTAACATAGGTGCTAGGAACTGAACTCTGGTCTTCTGCAAGAGCCATACACAGAGCTCAACTTCTGAGTCACCTCTCTAGCCCGCGAGGTTGATTTTAAACTCACCATTTTCCTATCTCAGTCTCTCAATTGCTGGGATTACAAACTGGGATTACAAGTGCATATCACCATGGCCAGCTCAACTCCTATTCATAATTTTTTCCCAGTACCAAAGATGATTGAAATCTAAAGCCTTGAGCATGCTAGCCAAGCACTCTACCACTGAGCTACAACCCCAGCCCTCAACTGTAATCTTTAAGAGCAATGTAATATGTAGGGTATATACGTATGCACCTGTTTATGTATGTATTTGTGTAGATGTGTGAATACATACTCACAAACTATACATACATACATATAAAGCCATAGTTGGAGCCCTGGTAGAGCAGGCCTGCAAGCCTAGCACTCAAGAAATGGAGGTATGAGGATTGCCAAGTGTTCAAAATGAGCCTAATCACATGGTAACTTCTAGGATAGCCTGGGTTAGAGTGAGATCATGTCTCAAAACACCAAAAAAAAAAAAAAAGCTTATTTAGCACGAATGAGGTTTTGGCTAAGTTCAATTCTCAGCATCATGTAAAAGAAGAAAACAAAACAAAATCCAGTTTTCTCTGGGGGAGGGATTAAAGAGTTTCATTTATGAAGTTTAAACAATGAGCATTCCTGTTAGTTTTTAAACTTGCAAAAACATAAACTTGGTTTAAAAAATAGTACAGGCAAGAAGAAAGGAAAAGAAAAAAAAAACCATAGAAAATAACAGTGAGCTCAGAGGGAAGACTTGAGGTACACACATGCCTGGAATGCGGAGACATGTGCTCACCTGATACCAAAGACGCAGTGGATGTAGTTCCAGATAGCCCTGCGGAGCACAGAGGTGTCCACACCACTATGCATGGCGATAGTGTTGTAGGTGAGGCTGTAGGCTGCCTGGAACTTCTCGTCCAGCAGCTGTCCTCCCTCAGGGTAGAGCCGCTGGATCAGCGAGTAGCCATGGTCTTCCCAGGTATAATCCTGGGGAGTCAGGAGAGGGGTCCGTGAGTGAGAATTTAGAATCCAAGGTTGGTCAGAGATCTGTCCTCTGAATTCACGCCTTAGCCCTCCACAGTTCCCTCTCTGAACCACAGTCTGACACACTGTTTGCTCTGGACCTGAGAGGCCAATGAGGATGAACCTGGATGATGCCCTTCTCGACTGGGATCAGGACCTTCTAGGTCCTCACTGTCTTCGTGGGCTTTGTAACCATTTAAGCCACCCGTCCCTGCTTCTATGCAAATCAGTACAGGGCGCTTTACCTGCGCACGGAAGGTGGGGGGGGCCTGAGCCCCTCGCCGTGTGAAGTCTTCATAACCAAAAGTGGGGTCCTCCACAAAGCAGAGCATGTCTGGACGTGGAGAGGGCTCCAGGATGTCCGCTGAGGGCCATATAAGGAAGAGGTGACAGTGAGGCTAAGGCACAGGGTACACCAGGCTCATTTCCCGATTAGTCATCAAGAAGGGGCATGGGAGGACAGCAGGGGCCGGAATGAGCCCCTCCACAGGAGTCAGGCCTGGGGAGGAGGTGACTCAGACCCAAAGCCCCCCACAGCGGTAACAGCAGCAGTCCTACAGAGTGGCTCTACCTGGGAAAGGCACTGAGCTTTACTTCATTTACCTGAAGTACCAATCATGAAGCCTTGAAAGGCTAACAGAGCAAAATCAAAGCCAAGTCTGAACCCAAAGTCCCCGCTCAGAACTTCTTAGAAGGAAAGCTGAGGGGTGGCTGCCTCCGCAGTCATTCATGGAGGTGCAGGAGGAGCAGAGCCCCTAGGACCAGGGAGCCTGGGACTGCATACCTGACGGGGTCACTAGCAGACTCTCTGACTTCTCCAGCTCAAAGCGATTCTCCATTTCCTCCTGGGAGGCCCCCTCATCCCGAAGCAGACTCTCCTGAAGCTGCCTCATGCGTTCCATCAGGGCTTCCACATCCCGGGCAGCTTCGAAGCCCTGCAGTAGGAACCCAATGATTACCACCCATTCTTCCCTTCCTGGTACTCTGGAAAACTCCACTCAATCTTCCCACATACCAGAACCTCCCCAGCGATCCAAAAGAACTCGATAAAGTAGTGTAAACCTTTAATCCCAGCACTCAGGAGGCAGAGGCAGGTGGATTTCTATAACTTTGAGGCCAGCCTGGTCTACATGATGATTCTAGCCTGGCGGGTGCCACACTATACAGTGAGACTCTGTCTCAAAAATAAAACAAAACAGGGGGCTGGAGAAATGGCTCAGCGGTTCATCCAGAGGACCTGGGTTCAGTTCCCAGCATCTACATGACAGCTAATGACTATCTATAGCTCCAGCTCCTGGGGATGTGACACCCTCTTCTGTCCTCTAAAGGCATTACAGGCACACGGTGCACTTACATACAAGCAGGCAAAACACTCATACACATTAAAAAAAAAAACAAAAACAAGAAAAAGCAAACAACCACCAACCAAGTACAGTTGATTGTGATTCCTGTAAGGTCAACCGCATGGTATTTCACTTAATCCACATACCTCACTGTGACTGGGGTCTTTATCTCCACGTAACAGATAAGGAAATTATTAAAGTCACACAACTTTTCTATGGCCTCAAATTGTGGAGAAATAGGGAAGCAATGGTTTCTATCTAGTCCATGACCAGAGGCTATCCCAGCTTCCTCCCCACCAAGACCCAGGAGCCTGACTTACCCCAGAGTTGTTCAATGGGTCCCCATTGGGGGGGCTGCCTTGTTCACTTGGAGGTGAAGGTGCCTGGGGGGCAGGGCTGCCCTCTGCATCTCCCTCAGGAAGGATTCCGCAGCCAAACACGAAAGAAGACAGTGAGTGGCAGTGGGTGAGCAGGACCAGGGCTTGGATGAGTTCCGCTAGGGACCAGCTGTGCTCACCAGTCTTCAGTAAGGCCTAGAGGGGAGAGAAGGGGCTGCTTAGCAGCCATCCCTGGGCTGCCCCAGCCCAATCCCTGGGCTTCCTGGAGGTCCCCAACTCTCTGCCTACTGTACCTGGATATGATCCTTGGTGATGAGCCATGGCCGATGTGCCAACAACTTGTTAATCTCACTGAGTTTGCGCAGTTTCTCGGGGGCCCGGTGGAGGCCCAGCAACCATTCAGGGTCACCACCAGTCTGCAGGAACTCGGCCATGTGGGAGCCCACCAGGTAAGAACACTGATGACGGGCAGCGGCCTGTGAAAGGAGTAGATAAGCCCAAATCACCCTTTTCCTGTGGTCCAGTCAGGGTGGGTCCCTTTGAGATCTAGGAGGCAGAAAATCTAGATTCTAACCAGTTCCACCACCAGCTTCAGGTCACCTGACCCCTCTGTACCTCCAATTTGCCAATCAGCAAACTACATACTAAAGATGCCTCTCCTCATACCATACCAAAAATGGTATGGACGTCACCCGATAAAGCTAGGCTTTGCCTCTTCCTCTAGGAAATCAACTCAGAAAAGCTCCAGCAAAGATATAAGGACAGAACCATCACTTGGCCATCCCTGCAAGCGCCAGACCCCGACAAGCTCACCATGATGGCGATGTAGTGACGCCAGGAGCTGGCCAGGGGCCCATCCGTATGCAGCAGCAGGTAATGCAGGCGCCAAAAGCTGCTCAGGTAGTCAGGGTGCAGTCCCATCACCACTGCCAGGTTGTCCACCCGCCCTGAGGACACCAGAGCCTCCAGCCCCAGGTGCTGCTCCAGGCTCTCGGCCCCTTCCCGGAGGACCTGCCAGGCAAAGAGGAGAGAGCATGGGTTCCCCCTCCTGCCCTCCCCAACGCAGACCAACATCTTCTCTGTGATGTATTTAGAACAGCAAGGGACTGAACACCACCACCACATCCAAATGAGGAGATTGATTAAACAAATTCTTATTGGACACCTTACAACTAGGAAATTAGAGCTCTATTCTTATTTAGTTTAAAAAATATATATGTGTATAAGTATATATATATATATATATATATATATATACACATATATATTATGTATATGAGTGTATTGACTGCACGTGTGTAAGTGTACCTGTGTTGTGCAATGCCCATGGAGGTCAGAAGAGGGCATTTGATTCCCATGGAACTGAAGTTATGGACTGTTGTGACCCGCCATATGGGTGCTGGAAACCAAGTCTGGGTCCTCCGCAAGAACAGCCATTGCTCTTAACCACTGAGTCATATCTCCAGTCCCTATTTTTATTTTTTAATGAATTAATTTTGGGTTTAGTGCTAAGAAGCAAACCTAGGGCCTCATGCATGCTGGACAAGCACTCTACCACTGACTGAGCTGTACCTCTAACCCTGTCTCTGTTTTTAGGTATAAAAACTTAGGCACAGAGATTATAAAGAATGGTTGCTGGGGACTGGGTGTGTATGTGGCTCAGTGTAGAGTGAATGCTTAGCAGAGACCATAGGTTCAGGCCCTGACACTAGAAAAAAACAAAATCAAAAAACAAGTATCATTTCTCCTGCATTCACAGAATTTTCTATTCTAATATGGCAGATGCACATAACCACGGAGGGTGCAGGGTGGCATAAAACGCGAGACATCGAAGCTCTTGAATGTTTTCCATGTGGCACCTGGTGGACAGCAGCCTTTGCTGTTTAACCTCACTGAATCCTTTTTCTTTTGAGACATGGTCTCCTGTGGCTCAGGCTGACCCCAAGTTCACTATGTAGCCAAGGGTGATCCTTAACTTCTGATTCTCCTATCCCAAATGGTGGAATTATAGGCAAGCACCATCATGACTAGTTCATGTGGTGCTAGGGTTGAAACCCAGGGCTTTGTGCATGCTGGATAAAGACTGTATCAACTGAGCTATATCCCAGTCCTCTTCCTCCCTCCCTGCCTCCCTCCTCCCCACCTTCTTTTGTGGTGCTGTGTACTGAACCCAGGGCCTTGCACATGCTAGGCAAGTAGTCTGCTGCTGAGTACCTTTCCAGCCTATATCCTTGGATGTTTGAGCTAGTCCTGACAGATGAAGACACCTCACCTGCTTGAGGCTACAGATCTGATAAGTGACAAAAACAGGATTCAAACCCAGATGAACTCCAAGGCCTATTTCTTTCCTTTATTATAAAAGAGTGGCTATTTTATAAGTGGAAAAAAATGAAATACCAGAACAATATGAGTACTTCAAATGCTGGGATACAGACATAAATAGCAGTGCGTGGCTGTTCACCTGACATTTACAAAGGAGGAGGAAATGTAGACTTCTGATGGTTGTCAGCAGGCCATTAACTATCTGGTCTATCTATGTAGGAGAACACAAGTTTGAGGCCAGTCTAATCTACACAGTGAAGTCTAGACAAGCCTGGACTATCAAGGGAGAGCATTTCAAAACCAAAAAAATAAAATAAAATCAGAAAATGGAAAACTCATCCCTAAACAACGAAAGCTGAAGAAAAGTAAGCAATCAGCTTTTAAATTCTTCTATGTGCGTCTTCTGAAGGTGGAATATAAGCTCCTTGATGGCAAAAGTTTTTGTATGTCTTAATTCTCTATCCCTAGTTCTTAGAAAAGTACCTAACACATAATTGAATAGTTATCTGTCAAATGACTGAATCAGTGGGGCTAGGGATACAACTTAATAATGGAGCCCTTGCCTAGCATGCATGAGGCCTTAGCTTTGATCCCTAGCACAGCAAAAAAGTTAATTAAAAAATAAAGCAAATAAAAAACAATGGAGCAGGCATGGTCGTTTACACCTGTTATCCCAGCACTGGGAGGCTGAGGCAGAAAGATCACTGAGAGTTTAAGACCAGTTTAGGCCACACAGTGAGCTCTAGGCCAGCCTGGGCCGCAGAGTAAGACCCTAACTCAAAAACAAAGTAACAACAAAAGGAATGGATGATCTGATCCAGTAAAGGAAAAGATGTCTCTACTGTATTGTAAGGAAAAAACAAACAAACAAGTTTTAAACGCTGAAATAGACTGAATATATAGTACTAAAACATAGTAATGCTCTCTTTGGGGGGAAAGGTAGAGAGACCAGTGTGGTGAGATATCTCTCTCTGTCTCTCTCTCTCTGTCTCTCTCTCTCTGTCTCTCTCTCTCTCTCTCCCTGCTGGCTGGCTGCCTGGCTGGCTGGCCTGTTACACCCTAGGTAGCCCAGACTAATCTCAGATTTGTGGCAAGCTTCCTGTCTCAGTTTTCCAAGAACTGAGATCACAGGACCAAGTTACCATGCCAAGTCAGACCAAGAATTTCTGAAACACTGGAGATATAATAATAATAAACATGTATTACTTTTGACATAGAATCTTTTGTTAGATATGCCTCTTTATAAATGGTCACAGCTGAATGATATATGGTGCTCTTTCTATCTTACTAAAGAAAACAAGCATTGATCTGGAATCCAAAGTATGACTATGCCAGTCTATTTCTTTCTGGACCTACTCTTTCACAGAAAATGAGGTTGAGAACACCTGCTTCGGGAACGGTTGTGAAATTTAATGAATTGGGAATTGGAAAAGACAGGTTCAAAGCTATAAATTAAGGGACAACAAAAGACCCTGATCTACTCATGTCCCATGTCCTTTCTTCCTAAGAATTACAGCCTCTTTCAAACTCACCTCCTCTACTGGGATGAAGGCGCTGGGCCCTCGAGGGCCTCTCCGAGCTGGGACATCCCTCTGCTCCTGCGGGGAAACACAGCAGAGGTTAGCGGACAGAAGAAAGTAAGATGAAGTGGGCTGTGACCTCCCGGCTTCCTCATCTAACCCTGTGGAATACTGCACTTCTAACAGCACTTTTCTAGAGCACCCTGCATGGAGGACTAGGGGAAGATCTATACCTATTTGTGGGTAGCAAATAGGTAGGTAAGAAAGAGGGTTCATGGAAGCTGACCTGTTCAGGAAGTAGGAGCCCCAGCATGTTAAGGTGAGAGGGAAGAGAAAGGAAATACATAGCTACTACGAGGTATATCTGAAACCCACTGTCTGCAGCCGCAGAGGACTTAAACAAACCCTCTAGAAGGGTGGAGAGATGCTCAGTGGGTAAAGGCTCTCTACTAAGCCTGAAGACCAAAGTTTGATCCCTGGGACCCACATGGTAGAACGAGGGAACAAACTTTGCCAAGTCGTCCTCTGAGCTCCACATGAATGCTATGACAACATACATGTACACAAACACAAACACACTTCTTTAAAAAAAACAGAGAAATTAAAATAAGAAACCCTTTATATTCCAGATCAGGTAACCATGTACCCTAGATGGCCATGGAGCAGTTTAAGCCCTCTTAACCCATGTTCTCATCCCGCCCCAGCATCACTCCCTACCTACCTTCGTCCCCTCCCTCCCTTTCTTCAGTCCAGAGGATAAACCCAGGCTTCAGGCCCGCATGCTGGGCACATTCAACCACTGAGCTGTAGCCACAGCCCTACAAATGGTCCATTTTTCAGACTTCCCTCCACATCTTATCGACATCACCACTCAGCCTCCTGGCCTCCACCACCCTGCTCTCTACTATCTGTCCTCCACCCAGCAATCAGATTAACTTTCTAAAGTACGAATCTGATCAAATCACTTAAAACCTAACCTCCCCTTACCAAGGCCTTCCAAACAAATTAGTGGCCCAGGCCACAGGTCACCCCTTTTAGAGAACCCTTCAGCCCCTGGAGGTCTAGGAATACTGTCTGGCCCTCATTTATGATCCCATAATTCTCAGTGCTTTTGCCTCTACAAACGTCCTCTCGTGGCCTCTTTTAAGTTGCTCTACTTCCAGATCACATTTTGTGGTGAGCAGGGCCAGGTCATTCATTCTGCTCTGTGAATGAAAACAGAGAAAGCCGAGAGGCATGGAGAGACTCAAGACAGGGTGTCAGGCTGGGAGTAGCAGCTATTTTGACTTGAATATATTTGAGCCAGAACCATGTATTCACTGAAGCTGCTTCTCCTACTTCTGGATATGTGGTCTAGAAGTGCATTTTATTTATTTGCTTATTTTGTGAGTATCAGAGTGGGGCTCTCCAAACTGGTAGTGAAATAATTTACCCCCAAACAATTATGCCTTCCCTACAAAGGGACAGAGTCCTTCAGCCCTCCTTTTCCCATTAAGATCTAGACTTTGGGGGTTAGAGAGAGAGATGGTTCAGAGGCTAAGAGCGCTGGCTGCTCTTCTAGAGGTCCTGCATTCAGTTCCCAGTACTCACATGGCGGCTAACAACCGTCTCTAACTCCAGTTCTGAGTGGAACTGGTGACCACTTCTGCCTCCACAGACATTGTACATACATGGTGCACTTACATACATACAGGCATATACAATAATATATGCATAAGCCAGGCAGGGTGATGCACCCCTTCAATCCCAGCACTCAGGAGGCTGAGGCAAGCAGATCTCTGTGAGATCAAGGAGAGCCTGGTCTACAAAGTGAGTTCCAGACCAGCGGGGGCTACAGGGAGACCCTGTCTCAAAAAAGACGGAAAAAAAAAAAAATCCAGACTTGTAACCTCAGATGTATCAAGACTCAAAACTGTAATTGAACCTTAACTTCTTTTTTCCTTTAAAAAATAATTTTTTATTTTATCTGTATGAATATACTGCCTGCATGTATGTAAGTGCATCTATATTATGCAATGCCCATGAAGGTCAAAAGAGGGTGCCAGATCCCCTGGAACTGGACTTGCAGACTGTTGATAGCTGCCAGTGGATGCTGGGAACTGAACCTGGGTCCTCTGCAAGAGCAGTCAGTGCTCCTAAATGCTGAGTCATCTCTCCAGTCTCTGAACCTTCCCCCCCCCCCAAGTGGTCAAAAGTCCCCTAAAAGAGAGGCAGGCCTCTGGGGCTCTAGGAGAAATAGGTAAGTCCTGGGTACCAGTTCTATCATTCACTTGTATGATTCTGGCAAAGTTACTCTCTGAGTCTGAGTCCTGAACAAAGGAGGCTGGGTTGACTACTCAGGCCTCTTTCAACTCATACTTCTAAGAGGTACCAGGCTAGGCTGGTCAGAGGACATAGTGAAAGTACCTCCTTTTCAGCTCCCCTCCTCCCTAACTTGAGAAAATGCCCAACAGCTTTGTCTGGGAGATAAGAACTGCTGACTCCACAGCTGGGGCCTCCATTTCATGGGGGACCTAAGGGCAGATAAAACCTGTAGCAGGGTCAGACCACCTGAGATACCAGCACTGGTGAGGTAGAGGCAGGAGGATCAGGAGTTTGAGGCCAACCTGGGTTACATAGTGAGATGCTGTCTCAAAGAAAAGGGAAGTGAGGGAGTGAATATGCAAATATTAAAATTCAAAGATGAAAAATTAAAATAAAAAAAGAAGGGGGCTGGAGAGATGGCTCAGGGGTTAAGAGCACCAGCTGCTCTTGCAGAGGACCTGAGTTCGATTCCTAGCACCCACAGAGTGGCTAACAACTGTCTATAACTCCAGAAGAATCCAACACCTTCTTCTGATTCCTTGGGCATTACATGACATGGGTGCACTTACATGCATGCAAGCAATACACTCATATACATAAAAATAATAAAATATTTAAAATTTAAAAAAGAAAGAAAGAAAACCACAGCAGTGCTGAGAAAATACAAGTGGAGAACACAGGGGCCCCACCAGGAGTTCTGGGGAGGGACAGGGAACAGCCTCGGGGAATCATCTCAGTTCAGAAGTCTGACCAGCAACTGTCAAAGGAAGGAAGTGATACCCGTGGGTCTTAAGTGATGCTGTTCTGGACCCATCAGCATTTCCCAGCAAAATTTAAAATAATAATAATAATGTAGAGTATAATTAATAATAATGACGTAGAGTACAATTAAAGATAGAAGCTTTGGGGGCTGGGGCTGTAGCTCAGTGGTAGAACGTTGCTATACAGAGAGCTAAATCCACAGCTACGAGTAGCAAAGTAACTGCCTAGCCTGCACAAGGCTCTGGGTTCAATGCCTACCACGAGCACTCAAAGGAAAAAAATAAAATAAAAAGGTCAGGCAGTTTTTCACAAAAACTGTTGGACTCAATTGATAGCTCCACCCACCAGTAAGCCATGTGAGCCTCAGTTTCCTCACTGGGCAGTCATGATGATTTAATGGGACTTTACTACACAGCTTAGCTCAGCACCTCCATCCAGGTACGCACTTAATAAAAGTCCGTGTCCCGTACTCCCCCACCCCCGTCATTAACTTCATTATTATTTCAGGTGACCCAAGCAATACATTAGAATCCCTTTGTGAATTTTTTAAAAAATACTGAATTCAAGGTCCCACTTCCAGCAATACATATGGCCAGGGTAAGGGCCATTAAGTTTGTGCCATTTTCTACCACTCTCAAGTACAAGGCAAGGTGCTAAGTGCTTTCCTGTGAAAACAGAATTAATTTGCTCACTTGACAATTTTTTATGACTCCGACTGCAGGCAGTATGACTACAACAGGGAAAAGACAAAGTCTCAGCCGCCACATAATTTTAGATCCCAGGGAGAAAGACAAACAAATGGTGAATAGGAGGAATTCCAACCATAGAAGACGGAATGAGACACAGCAGTGAGTCTAATGGCAGGGTGGGAGAGTGTGCGGTATCTTGGTAAAAGAAGACAGGAAAAGTCACTGGGGAGGTGACCTGTGAGCTCACGTGCAAAGAGGAGATGCAGCAGCAGAATCTGAAGCATTCGGGACCTGCACTTCAACCAGAGGGGAAGTCCTGAACCTGAGACCAAGGATTAGCATCCCCAGCTCCAACTGGGTGTGGTAGCCCACACCTTAATCCCAGCGTTCGGGAGGCTGAGGATCTCTGTGAGTTCAAGGCCAGCCTGGTCTACATAGGTCAGCTGGGCTACAGGGAGACCCTGTCTCAAAAAAGACCAAAAAGGAAAAAAAAAAAAAAAAAAAGAATCCGTGTGGCCCCAGCATTGTGAATGCTTCCCTGACTCTGCTTCAGAGAATGTTCAGGGGTAGCAGGAGGAGCAGAGTCTCACGGCCAAGAGATCACACCACCAAACTGGCACGCCTCTCCACCCCATTCGCTGGGACAGACAAGTCAATAATAATATCAAGTAATAATAACAGTAGGTAACCTTGTCTTCATTAACTAAACACTAACTTTGTATGTAATATTACCTAGACTTTCTTTGAAAAAAAATTTTTTTCTTTGTTTTGGTTTCCCTATAGTCCCAGCTGGCCTGGAACTCACTATGTAGAACAGGCTGGCCTTGATCTCACAAAGACCCACCTGCTTCTGCCTCTGCCTCCCATGTGCTAGGATTAAAGATGTGTGCCACCACGCCCAGCTGACTGAAATTTATCTTTCTTTCATGTGTATGAATGTTTTGCCTGCATGTAAGTGCACCCATGCCTGCAATGTCCACAGAGTCCAGAAGAGGACATCAGATCCCCTGAACTGTGATTATGGAGGGTTATTGGGCCCCATGTGGGTGCTGGAAACTAAACCCAGGTACTCCCCAAGAGCAGCCAGTGCTCTTAATCACTGAGCCATCTTTCCAGCCTTATTACCTAGACTTTTACTTTATTTTATTTTAAAAAGTATTTTATTTTTATTTTATATGTATGAATGTATTGCCTGAATGTATGTGAGTTCACCTGTGTCATGCAGTACCTGTGGAGGTCAGATGAGGGCATCAGATCCCCTGGAACTGAAGTTAGGGATGGTTGTTAGCCACCTTGTGGGTGCTGGGATTTGAACCCAGGTCCTCTGCAAGAACACCCAGTACTCTTAACTGCTGAACCATCTCTCCAGCTCTACCTAGACTTTTAAGGAGATATTTTGAAAAATTTTTATGTGTGTGTCTATGTACGGGTATGTGCATCTGAGTGCAGGTGCCTAAGAGGCCAGGGCATTAGCTCCCCTGAAACTGGTGTTATAGGTGGCTGTAAGCTGCTTTATATGGGTCCTAGGAATCAACTCAGATCCTCTGCTCTAAGAGCAGAATGAGCTCTTAACCCTTGAGCCATCTTTCTAGCCCCTATTACCTAGACTTACAAGTAGACTTGCTTCTGGAACTTTGTAGATGAGGAATAAGGCTGAGAGGGGTTCAAGTCACTCCTGGTCACTCAGAAAGGAGACAGGAAGGTGAATACAGAGCAGGTTCCTGCAAGTGTGTAAGGCATTCTCCATCCTCTAACCTTCTTAATGTTTCAAGAATCAAGACTTACACACCTGGAGCCCGCCCCCCTCCAAAGCATAAGAAGCTCCTTAATCTGCCCACAGCCCCAGGAACCCACTACTACACCACCACAGGGATTCTTGCCTTGAGGACACACACTGGATTCAGCTCCCCATTGAGTGACCCAGTCAGTACAACACAGTTCAACAGAATTTTCTACAGTGATGGAACGTTTAACATCTGCACTGTCCAATACACACTGTAGTCCTTAGTCACTCTTCCCACCCAAGCACTTGAAATGTAACTACAACAAAAATCCTAAATTTTTTGTTTTATACAATTTTAATTTAGATTAATAATTAGCTTAAAATTTTGTTGTTCTTGTTTTTGAGCTAGGGTCTCCCAGTAGCCCCAGCTAGCCTGGATCACTCACTCTGTAGACCAGGCTAGTCTCGATCTCACAGAGATCAACCTGCCTCTGCCTCCCAAGTGCTGGGATTAAAGACATGCATACGTTGCTATACCCAACTTAATAATTTTTCAAGATGAGGTTTCACTATGAAGTCCAGTCTGTCTTAAAACTTTCAACCCCCCTGCCTTGCCTAGTAGCAGAACTCACAGATACACCATACTAATTCTAAATTTTGTTTTGTTGTTTTTGAGAAGAGGTCTCACTTTGTCTCCCAGGTAGGGCTGGAACTCATTATGTGGCCTTGAACTCATGGCGATCTTCCAATTTTAGCCTCCTAGGTGCTGGGCTTACAGATGGGTACCATCACACCTGACTTTACCAGCTCTAAACATGTCTAGGGACCGCCATACTGAAGAGCACAGGTTCAGCACACCATATAAAGGCATGATTCCAAAAGGACTTTAGTGATGAAGACCAAGGAAACCCAATGGTTGGCAATTAGAGTCAACAACAGAAGCTGTTCCTTCATTTCCAACTGAGGGGATCACATGGGGCAGCAGCAGGAACAATGAAGTCAGACAGCTCCCCAGGAGGGCTGACTAGGAAGTCTTTACACAAGCTATAAAGAGAATAATCACCTCTGAGCTCAGTGGCCTGTTCATTAGACATTAACTTTTGTGTTAACCCAAGTGCTCCTACCAATTTCCATATAATCTTCATTAGTTTGGAGGTTATGGGGATTATTTTTGCATACAGGGAAAGATTAAGGGTCTAAAAATTAGGCAGCAACTAACAAGTAGCTAATCTACAATTTGAATCCCGGGTGTCTGGCCTCCAAGTCCCTTTCCATTCCATCTTAACAGCTTCTGGAAGTGATACTAGACCCAGAGATTTGAACCCAGCACAGTTTAACTTCTCAGAGTTCTATCTGGCTGCATGAGCCCCTAGGAGTAGCCCAGCCTTTGTTCCCGTTCTCTGGAGTCTGCCAGCCCCAGGGCTCAGTTACAAACACCTGTTAAATCATTTTGCCAGCTGGGAAGGGTAGCTGAATTCAGATAAGGCACTTACTTGGGTTTACACCTGAGGTGAAAACAGTACAAGCAGCCCTAGACTTCCACCAGCCTTGAGGGCCAGGGGAATGGAGCCACAACATACATCCTGAACTGAGCCCCAGGCTAAGTGCTTTACCCATTTGATCTCACAAGCACCTTAATTCCTATCAATCACCCTGAGGGAAACAGCCCTTGTCCCTTCTTTAGAGTCTAGTAACCAAAGCTCAGAAGTATTCTCTACTTGCCTGGCACAATTCAGATGGGACTTCAAAGACTGAACAGTTGACAAGGGCCAGTTAATCCAACTAGGGTAGATGAACGCTAACACTTAGTTGCAAAGAACAGTGCCAGTGGTTGAAACTTGCAGGGTGTCACTAGTCCAGTGAGGAAGACTGATAGGAAAGGCCCAAGTTTCACAGGAATGGGCCCAAAGCTCCTACAAGACAGAGGGAACCAAAAAAGGTATGTAAAGGGACTCCTGTGGTGGAGAAAGAAAAGCTTCCCTGAGGAAGTGATGTTTGAGGAAGTCATTCTAAAACTCAATATGGCCTAGCCCCTTGCAACTTTCTGGAGATAGGCATATCTGAAGGTCTTGACCCTCTGAAAGGGGATCTGGGGTGAAATGTGAGTTGAGGGCACAGCACATCTGGTCCTTCCTTCCAGTCTTGAGCACCAGACTCTTTAAGACTGGCACTCTATCTTCTCAGGATCCCACTTAAAGCAGACACCTTCAAAGTCATCTTTTCTTGAGAGAACAGACACACTGCAATGTAGACACACAGCAAACATCACCAGCTTTGCTTTATACTGGAAAATGACTTCCTAAAGCCGAGTGTGGAGGTTCGCACCTGTAATCCCCAACACTTAGGAGGCAGAGACAGGAAGATAGTCATGAGTTCAAGGCAAACCTGAACTACAAAGTGAGACTATCTCAAAAGAGGGCGGCTGGGGGAGGGGCTTCCTCTATGACTACCCTATCTCCCTTAGAAGCCTTCCCAGACCAGCTGAGACTTTCTCCTTACCAGCCACTGTGGGTAGAGAGATGTGCAAGCTCTCTCACAGGAGGGAAGAGTCTCCTGAAGTACTTCGACAGGCGCTGGGGGTGGGGTGGGGTGGGGATGTACACAGTGACAGCCTGGCAGAAGCTAGCATTTTAAATTCAATGACCACATCCCATGCAATAAATATGTCTAGGCTGTAAGCTTCCGGCCTTGGCTTGTATTCTTGAGTTAATTCATCCAACAATCTCTTAGAGATACCATCAAATCACCATGAAAGAAACAGCAATCAAAGAAGCAGATCACTTGCTAAGTTAACACAGCAAAAAGTGAAGGGCTGGGACTGAAAACCAGCACTCAGGTGCCCTCAGCTCAATGACAACATTATTTTAAGTTTCCACAAAGAAAACAGACAAAGGTAAGAGTGAGGAGTCATTTCTTCACACTGAACTCCTAAATCCTAGTGAGAGCCACCCACCCCTGGATGGAGAACCCCCCAAATCACACTGCTGACCTGAGCATATTTTTCTCAGGGTCATCCACCCATTTCCTGCCCCAGCAATATACTTCCACACTGTTCCAGGCTTGGAAAAAAAAGAGCGAACCCCTGTGCAATGACAATCAGTCTCCAAAATCCTAGACACACACACACACGCCAAAAAGAATGAGATACTCCTTGAGGTTAAGTGAAACAAGCCTCTCCCTCAGCCCCTTTTGGGCCTCAGTTTTCTCATCTTGCAAAATGAGGCTTTATAAATCAGTTTGCGTTTTGTTGGTTTTGTCGGAGACAAAACTCAGACCCTGGCATCTAGTAGGTGGCTAATAAATAACAAATGACGTTCCTGATCGCGGCTGCTAGGGGGAGGGGGCTGAGTTGTTTTAAGTCCAGCTTCATTCCTTGCCTCCCTACGTTTTGCGGGGTGCAGTTCCAGCGAAACAAACTTCGAGGACCCCAGACCATTTTAATAGGGAGCAAGCAGCCTAACTGGTACTAGTATTCAGCAGTCGCCGCCAAGGGTCACCCCCCCACACCTCAGTTTTGACTGCTGCCGGCCAGCCAAACCTCCCCCCGCAAAGCACTCGAGTCAGCTTCCAGATTGGGGGTGCAGGTGGCGGCTGTGGAAGGGGATCGCTGACCAGGTGGCTTCACTCCCTGCAAGGCGCGATCCAAGCAGAAACCTATCCTAGAAAGAGCTCGCAGGCAGCCTGGCCCCGCCGGGAGGAAGGGAATCTGCGGAAGGGGGCGGGGAGGAGGAGTGGTCGGCTCGCTCCGGCCGGGATTTGCCTGGACTTGAAGACGCTCGCTCCGCCAGAGCACAAACCCAGGAGAAGCCTCCAGAAGGCGTCCCCTCTCATTGGCCAGGAGTCCAAGGGAGGCAGGGGAGGGCTCTGCAGCCCCCCTCCCGGGGTGGGGGGAGGAGGGGAGGAGAGGGCCAGGGGAGGGGAGAGGGAGGCCGGAGGCTGCAGTTGATGCAACCCTAGTCCTCGCTTACGTGCGCCACTCCCCTGCCCCGAGCCCGGGGGATGGGGGTGGGGGGCAGCAGACTTAGCTCGGGACAGCCTGGGGCTGGGACGCGGCTCGGGGAAGAGTGGCGTCGCTCGGTGGCTGCTTACCTCCGCGGTCCGCGGTCCACCGACGCCGCCCCTGGCGAACGGCAGGTAGCCCTTGAGCTCGGCGCGGCACTCGGAGTCCGCCACGATCATGGTGTGCGCCAGGACCCAGCCGCGGCTGGCCAGCTATCGGTGCACCCGAGGGGGTCTGGGGCGGGCGCAGGCAGGAAGCCGGGGCTCGGGTCGCTGGAGAACCGCGGGGTGTCTCTCGGGGTTGCAGGACGCTCGGGACCCGGAGAGCCGCGGCGGCCGCGCTGGACACTTCTTCCTGCGGTCGGGGCCCGGGAGGCCCGGGGTCGGCCGCGGCGCAAGGCTGTTCAGGGCCCCGAGTGCCTCGGGAGTCCGCAGTGGCCGGCGCCGCTCGCGAAGCCAGTGCTGCTCAGCATCCCCTCCACGGAACTGCCAGCGCTCGCCGGGCTCTGACACCAGCAGCGCCGCTCAGCCCGCTGCGGTCCCCGGGGGAGGGCGGGGACACAAAAGCCCCCTCGGCACAGCCAATCAGAGGCCTGTTTCCCGGGGAGGCGGGGGAGGCACGGCCCTCTGGAGACTACTGTACGTCCAATCAGCGCGGAGAAGCGCGGGGGAACTCTGGGAGCTGTAGTTGGCCGCCTACAAATACTGCAAACTTTTGCAAGAAGGGTTAGTCAGATCCCTGGCAGTGCCAGATGTGGAGTGACAGCTGGTGGAGTCATTGGGGCTCCATGATGAAACGGGACTTCACCGAGCTGAGCCAGACAGCCAGGTGTGAAGTCCTTCCCTAGTGACTTCTTTAGCTCTCCAGTTCCTGGAGGGACTGGTTAGGGTTGGGAGAGGTTGGGCCCTCTCTTACCCAATTGTGCTAATTATAGAGAGAATACCACATATTTGAAGACTAGAAGCCACCACCCTGTCCCCTCAGGCCTCAGGCAAGGAAGGACTCCACTCCTAGACTCGGAAAAATCACCTTATTTTTGGAGTCTCTGAGAAAAGCCCTCACCCACTGAAATGCCTTTGGCAATCTAAAGTCAAATCTCAATCCTGATTGCTAAAATTTCCCTCTTGCTGCTTTGGTACCTCAGGTCTATCATTCACTCTAGAGGCCCTCCTCGAAACTTTGTAACAAGGTGTTGGACAGGGTCGATTCTCACTTCTCCCTCTGGCCCCTCCTTCTCTGACTCCTGTTTCTCCTCCCACTTCCTAAACGTGGGTGCTCCCCTGGTTTCTGTTTTCATCCCTCTTCTTCCCACATACACACTCACTGACACACACACACTCTCTATCTTATCACTTCCTGGCTTTCAACTCTCCTTTTGCCAGGAAATTGCCTCTTTCAGGTCCTCAACACCTTACAGGTTGATTTATGTATTCACTTCCTACAGTCTCTTCCTTCATGGTTTTTCTTCAGGCCCCGCTTTTTGTTTCAATTTAAAAGGCGTCATTTAAAAGTGTCTCTTTATTCTGAGTCCAGGCAGGGACCAGAACTGACTAGCCGTGTCAGGTCCCCTCTAAGAATACTCTGAGTTCAAGTTTATGATGCCAAAGATGATCTGATTTGGTCTAATATCTCTGGTTTCTGGAGGCTATAGGAGGAATTTTGTCACCCTCTCCTGGGCTTCCAAGGCACCTGGGTGGGGCCTTTCTCTGTTTAACCCTTTCTTCTTTTCTTTATCTTTTGTCTTTTTGAGACAGGGTCTCCCTGCAGCCCTAGCTGGCCTGGAACTCACTATGTTGACCACACTGGCCTCAATCTGCCTCTGCCTCCCTAGTGCTGGGCTTTAAAGGCATGCTGGCCCTTGACCCTCTGTTTAACACTTTACGTACTCTACCTTTTATTGTCATTTTCTGTGTATATGTCTTTTTAAAAATATTTTTTATCCATGTGTATGTCTGTGTGTCTGTCTGTCTGCCTGTATATATGTATGTCTGTGAGGGCCAGAAGAGGGTGTTGTAGTTATAAGCAGTTGTAAGGAACCAAACTCAGGTCCTCTGGAACAGTGAGAGCTCTTAACTGCTGAGCTGTCTTTCTAGCCCCCTCCATCTTATCTGAAACTTTTGATTATAAACTCCTTGAGGGCTGGATCCACATTTGGACATCTTTTTCTCCTGCCCTCTACCTTTTAGCACAATGTCCTTCTAATAATATTGCTCTTGGTCACTGAATGTCCCTTTGAGTTAAATTGTCTTCCCAACAACCCTATATCAGATTTGGCTTTCATTTGAACAATTTTTAATTAAAAATTATTTGTATTTTATATATATGAGTGTATTGCCTGCAGGTAGGTAGGTGCATCCCTGTCATGTAATGTCCAAGGAGGTCAGAAGGTGTCGATCACCTAGAACTGGAGCTACAAACAGTTGCTAGCTACCGTGTGGCTGCTGGTATTTGAAACCCAGTCCTCTGCAAAAGCAACCAGTGCTCTTAACTGCTAAGCCATCTCTCCAGCCCCTCATTAAAAAAAAAAAAAAATTTAACTCTTGTGGACTGGGGATGTAGGTTAGTGTTTATAAGGTTTACTGAGGAGTCCAAGGCCTTGGGTTCAACTCCCAATACACAAAAATAAGTCTGTAATGTCAGTATCCGGGTTAAAAAAAAAATTTCACTGGTATTTCATCAGCTATAGACTAAAGCTAAGCCTTAAGATTGATCCTTCCAGGCATACCAAGATAAGCCTCAGCCTAACTTTTCAGTCTTATCTGTCATGCTCATGCTGCATGCTTATTTAGCCTCTAAACTTCTCAGACTTTTTTTTTTTTTTTTTGAGGCAGGACCTCACAATGTAACCCTAGCTGGCCTGAAACTCAGTGTATAGATAGACCAGGCTGACCTTGTTCTCACAGAGATCCACCTGCTTCTGCCTCCTGAATGCTGAGATTAAAGATGTGTTGTGAGCCACCTCACCAACTTAAGACGTCTTTTTAGGCAGGAATTGTGTCTATCTATGTATGCCTTACTCACCACTATTTTTATTTAGTACTTTTTTTTTCAGTGCTGGGGATTGGATTAGGGTCTCATATATGCTAGTGCTTCACTGAGCTACACCTCCATCCCTCCAGTATATATTTTTAAATGAATGAATTACTGTCCTCATAATAATAATCCTTTTAAAAAAAAAAAAAAAAGGACATAGGGGCCTGGAGAGGTGGCTGAGTGGTTAGGAGCACTGACTGTTTTTGCAGAGGACCCAGGTTCGATCCCCAGAACCCACATGGCAGCTAACAATCATCCATAACTCCAGTTCCAGGGGATCCGACTCTCTTCTGCCTCCAAAGGCCTTGCAGGACATGGGTTCTGTTAGATACATGCAGACAAAACACTCATACACTAAAATAAATTTTTTTTGAAAAATCAAGCTGGGTGTCATGGCTCACGTGTTTAATTCCACAGGGTCTTCCTATAGCCCCAGCTGGCCTGGAACTCGCTATGTAGACCAGGCTGGCCTGAAACTCACAGCAATCCTCCTACCTCTGCCTTTTGAGTGCTGAGGCTAAAGGCCTTGACCACCACACCCGGCCTGCCAATGGTTTTTTGAGAGGGAAAATCAAATGATACTGATACTCTAAATTTGGTGATCTTTTGTGAAGCAGCTTCTAAGGAATGAGAGGACAGAGACTCTAGCATTTATTCAGCTCTACTAAGAAGAGTTCAAGATACATCCACTGTCCCACTGAACTCTCACCACAATCTCCTGAAGTAGGCCTATGTCCCCATTTGAGAGATGACAAAACTGAAGCTCAAGAAATGTACTGGCCAAGATCAGATGGCTTAGTAATGTGCTCAGTATTCAAACCCAGTATGACTTCATTGCAGAAACTGCCACACCAGTGAAGAGGGACGGATATGAATATATCTACAAGGCAGGCTGGCACATATAACTAATGCCTAAAGCAGATCTATTAATTGGTAAGAAACATAACTGTCAAGTGGCTTATAATTGATAGGCTAGCACCTCTTTGTGACAGAGCTTCCATGGAAAGCCAAGTTATCATTTGAAGATGGCGAGGGCGGCTGGAATCTGAGCGAGAGTGACCAATGAAAAAAATGAATCACAGAACTGGCTCTGCTCAGAGAAATCTGTTTCTTCCTTTCCTGTTTCATTCAGTAAATATTTCTGGAAATCCAGCAGTGAAACTATTAGTCCAATGGGGAAATGGGAGGTGTGTGTGACAGTGGCTGGGTGTGCATTCCTCCCCTCCCCCATGTCTTGTGTTTTTGGCTCAGGCAAGATCTCCTACGTCTTCCTGTTCACACTTTCTGGACTCTTGCATCAGCCATGTTAAGGCCACTGATTGGCCAAAGCTATTTTTATTCCTCAATCAAATTGCAGTTCTCAAGACATATCTAGATGAGACTTGGAAGGTTTTTGAGAGTTCTTCGGCTTTGGATCCTCTCAGATTATATGAACCTAATGGGATTCTTATTTGCTTTGGATTTTTTCTTCCTGGATTAATGTTGTGGTCTCAGATTCTTAGATCAGTTTATTCTAATAACCCTGCAGGTGGCCTTTCCATGACTGATCATTCCATATCATTTTCTGACTCTTTTTCAGCTCTAGCCCCCAACTGTAGGTCACAATTCCTGCCCAGGGAAATCTTGTAGGAAGAAATCTTACTCCCAGTTGGTTTGATAAAACTAAAGGAGACATCCCCACAGCCCCGCCAAAAGCTTGCCCACACACTCATTCACTTACTCATTAAGCAGACCTTGTGTGGGGTGCTCAGCAGGTACTTCCGGCATGGAGCTGTCAAAAAAATACAGCCAACACTGACTTTGTCCCTTACAGTTGTTCATTAGTAGGACGGGAAAACTACAGACTCTTGGAAACAAAGCCGACTATCTCAACAGCATTTTCAAGGAGTCAGGCAACTCCGGGGGTTGTTTTTAGGCTTTACACCAAACTGAACCCCTTCCATTTCAAACTCTTAGAATCAGTTTCCTAATTTGCAAAACAAAGGAATTGAAAAGCACTCTATCCCTCCAGAGCCACTGTGGAGACAACTGGAGTGTGGACAATGCCATTCACTGTCCTGGACTGCTTGTTTTGGACAAAAAACTGTCGGTTTGGAAAACCTCGTCTCAATCGAGTTTGAAAGATAACTTGCGTTGGTGCTTTTGGGCAATTGGCTGGAGTTTTCAAGTTTAGTCAATCGAGCGAGTCCACAGCGCCCCCTGCAGACCAAATATTGCTACAGCTCAGCCAAAATGGACCGGAAAAAAAGCCAATCAAAAACATTTTTCTTATGTATATATGATAACAGGTCCTAAGACACAGCCTCAAGAGGTCAGACGACGGATAAAGACTTGGTGGTTGCTGGACCCTAGAAAAAATTAAACTTTCACAAGACTTCATAGTCCAGATGTTTTCCCATTGTTTTGGCTTACTGTCTTATCCCACAGGCAGGAAGCCTCCCGTCAAGGGGTGTATACCTTCCCAGCACTCATGAGGCAGAGGTAGTTGCAGCTCTCTCATATCAAGACCAGCCTGATCTACATAGTGAGTTCCAGACTAGCTGGGGCTACAAGGAGACTCTGTCTCAAAAAATAAATAAGTGGGGCTGGAGACATGGCTCAGCGGTTAAGAGCACTGGGTGCTCTTGTAGAAGAATATCCCAGCACCCACATGGCGGCTAACAACCGTTATAACTCCGCTTCCAGAGGATCCGACGCCCTCCTCTGACTTCCATGGGCATTGCAAGACTCGAGTCCACCGACCGGCAGGCAACACACTCATACACATAAAATATAAATAATACAGAAAATATTGAAAATAAACAAATAAAAGAGAGAAGAATTTGCTGAAGACTCTCGAAAAGTTGTTTGCAGAGTGGAGACTAAGTTTTTGAGGTCCAGGCCCTCCAACACTTTAACAGGCTGTTCCAGAAACTTCGTATTTCCAGAAATAACTATTTCTCTCTTTGCTATGGTGTCCTTCCTTCCCCACGCCGTTCCAGGGGTCTCCCCATGCTCAGAGAGCCACTCTGAGGCCTATCCTTACAACAAGGCTCCCCTTAATCCTATCCGCCAACCCCCAAAGTTGGACCTACAATCAGAAGAGATGAGTAGAACACAGTCCTAGCCGTTTCGACCCGAGTGACTCAGGGCGAGTCTCTTCATCTCTCTGCACCTGCTTCCTGTTTTGTCAAACCCAGACAATACAGTTGTGAGGATGAAAGCATGAAAGCCCCTTAACAGCTTCATGCAGATGAAGTGTTCAATAAGGAGGCCGGAGCTATTATTTAGATCGCTGTTTTCCCTGAAGACTCGGGCAAAGCGACATCATCACTTCTTTTTCACTCAGCAACAGGCTCTTCCTACGTCAACCGCGGCAGCCAATGAGCAGGGAAGTGGGCGGGGATTCATGGTAGCCAATAGTAGCTCGCAGCGATGCTCAGGATAGGACCGGGCGGGTTTCCAGGCTGATTAAGGAAGCGAATCTCCAAGGCTGGAGACTGTTTCGGGGACGGGAAGGGTCTTCAGAATCTTCTGGCTCTGCCTATCAACCTGGTTCTGATTGGTGTAGGACGCAGCGCCCGCCTCTCCCTCTGTCCTCACTGCCCCGCCTGCACAGGGAGGCAGCGGGTATTGCGCCGTTTGCTATTTTTTTTTTTTTTTTGAGACTGAATCTCATGTTCCGCAGGTTGTTGTGAACTCAAGCTCGCTATGTGTCCCCAAGGCTGGCCTTGAATTGGTGGTCCTTCTGCCTCAGCCTCCCCAGTAGCCAGGATACAGGTCTGAATCACCTTCCCGGGTGTTAAGTCTCTTTAGACCCTTTTTAATTCTTCTATATTTAAACTCTAGGATGTGTTACAGTTTTAGTCTTAAAAAAAGACCCTTCTGCCGGGTGTGATGGTGCACAGGCCTGTGTTCAGGCATCGTAGTAAGAGCCAGTCAGCCAAATTGAGACATCCTTTCTAAGATGAAGAAGGAACAACTTTTTGCCTCAGCTTCCTGAGTAATTTGGATCCCAGGCCTGTACCATCATGTCTGACTGCGCAATGTTTGTTGGAAGTAGATACTGTGCTGTTAGTTCAACCTCACACACTCTTTTCTAGTCTCTCCCTTGCTCTGCTCCAGCTATACTGGGCACTTTATTGTTCTGCCACTCCTCAGGCCGGCCTTATCGCCAAACCTTTGCTATTAAACCTCAGTTTGGAATGTTCTAGACTTTTATGACTATGTTATTATATCCTCCAGGCCTCTTCTTTATCAATGAACTTTAAGATGACAATCTGATTAGGACTCAGGACAGAAAACAAATCGCTAGGTCTAGAGAGATGGCTCAGAGGTTAAGAGCACTGGCTGCTATTGCAAAGGACCTACCCGGGTTCAGTTCTCAACACCCATAGGGAGGCTAATAACTGTCTGTAACTCCAGTTCCAGGGAATCCAACTCCTTCTGACTTCCTCCAGCATTGCACAACACTGCACTTACATACATGCAGACAATACACTCATACACATCAAATAAAAATAAAAGATATTTAAAAAGAAAGAAAACAAGACCCTTCCATCTGCTTTGTGTTTCTTACCCTGTTTTATTTGTTTTACACTTAACATGTATTTACTTTTTCATATTATGTAAACTCCATGAGGTCAGGACTTTGATTTTCTGTTGTATCCTCTGCACTTCCTTCAGTGCCTGGCACATAATAGACAGTTCAGTACAGTGTGTGTGTGTGTGTGTGTGTGTGTGTGTGTGTGTGTGTGTGTGTGTTTTGTATTGGCAGTAAAATGTTTACCTAGTATTCACAAGGCCCTGTGTTCAATACCAAGTAACATACACACACACACATTTTTTTTTTTTTCTTTGAGACAGGGTCTTCCTGTAGCCCTACCTGGCCTGGAACTCCCTATGTAGACCAGGCTGGCTTTGAACTCACAAAAATCCACCTGCCTCTGCTTCTTGAGTGCTGGGTTTAAAGGCGTGCACCATCATGCCTGGCTCCAAGCACATTTTTTTAATGACTGGAGACTGACTCAGTAGTTAAAAGCACTTGCTGCTCTTTCAGAGGACCCAAGCAGCACCCACATTGCACGGCTTATTGCACTCCAACTCCAAGGGATCTGATTCCCTCTTCTGGCCTCTAAAGGCGCCCACACACATGGCAAACACTGCCATAGATACACACCTAAATAAAATTTAAAAATAAAAAGGGTGGGTGTGGTGGCACACACCTTTAATTCCAGCAGAGGGAGGAATATCTCTGTGAGATCGAGGCCAGCCTGCTCTACATAACAAGTTCTAGGCCAGCTTGGGTTATGGGGAGATACAGTCTCAAAAAACTGAAAAAAAAACAAAAACAAAAAAAAAAACCCAAGCAACAACAAAAACAAGCTGGAGAGATGACTCAGGGGTTAAGAGCACTGACTGCTCTTGCAGAAGACCCAGCTTCCATATGGTGGCTAACAACCATCTGTAACTCCAGTTCCAGGGGATCCAATGTCCTCTTCTGGCCTCTTTTGGGTTGCAAGACACAGGTACAGTTACATATATGTGAGGCAATACATTCATACATACAAAATAATAAAATATGCCTTGACTTTCTAAATACTGGGATTACCAGCTGTATCTGAATTTTTTAAAAGTGAGTGAGCAGGGCTTGGTGGCACATGGCAGGTTGATCTCTTCAGAGTTGAAGGCCAGCCTTATCTGCATAGTAAGTTCTAGGTCATCCAGTGCTCCAGTGCTGCATAGTGAGACTTTGGAGAGATAGAGAGAGAAAGAGAGAGAGAGGATAATACATGCCTGTAAATTCCAGCACACAGGAGGATGAGGGTAGGAGAAGCGTGAGTTCAAGGCCAGCTTGGGCTACATAGCAGTTCTGTTTTATTTTGTTTAAGAAAGAGAGATGGGGCCTGGAAAGATGGCTCAGTGGTTAAGAGCACTGGCTGTTCTTACAGAAGATTCAGGTTCAGTTTCCAGCACCCACATGGTGGCTAACAATTGTCCCAGTTCTGAGGGATCTGACACTCTCTTCTGGCTTCCACAGGCTTTGCATGACACAGGTGAACTTGCATACATACAGGTAAAACATTTATACACATTAAATAAAAATAAAAAATAAAAGAAGAAAGAGAGATGGGTATGGTGGTACATGTGTTTAATCCCAGTACTTGAGAGGCAAAAGCAGGTGGATCTCTGTGAATTTAAGTCCAGCCTGGTCTATATAGTGATTTCCAGGCCAACGCTACTAGTGAGACCTTGCTCAAAACAAAACAAACAACAAAAAAAAAAAAAAGAAAAGAAAAAGGAGAGAGATAAATGTTCTTATAGCTTCTTTGTTCTTTTGCCTGCCCAAGTTATAGATCCTTGGAAGTAACAAACAAGTGGTTTAGGCTTTTTTGTTGTTACTGTAATAGAGGAATATGCCTCTAAAAAAGAGGGAACGGAGGAAGGACTGACAGAGGATGGAAAGAAGGAAGAAGGAAAGAATTGAGGAGCGGGACACAGTGATTGTGTGTGTGTAGCCAGACTAGCCTATCTCGGGCCATGGTAGATGCTATTACACGACTTTCCACTTGTTATGTGCACTAGGGGGCGCTATTGTCGCTCTCCAATGACATGTTCTTTCTCAGTGTGAGACTTCTTTAAATACAGTTTCTTGCTTTGCATGTCACCCTCTCCCTCTTACCTGGCCACTCTCCCACCTCTTCCACCGCTGAGTTCCTCTGAGCTGTAGGTCTGGGTGCAGTGCCTATTCTAAGTCCTCCCCCAGCATTCCACACTCATCTCCATTGCATCACCCCCACATTTTTATCTAACTACTTATCTTTCCCAATAAGCTGTAAAGAAAAAAACTGTCATTAGTTGTACTTGAATCCCCAGTGTACACCAAGTGCCCATGATATGATAGCACTAAAAATAATTTTATGGAATACATTTTTAATTTTTTATTTATTATTTTTATTTTGTGTATAAGTGTATTGCCTGCATGTAGTTAAGTGCATGTATGTCATACAATACCCATGGAGGTCAAAAGAGGGTGTCAGATCCTCTGGATCTGGAATTACAATCGTTATTAGCCACCATGTGGGTCCTGGGAATCGAACCTGGGTCTTCTTCAAGAGCTCTTAACCACTAAGCCATCTCTCCAGCCCAGGAATGCAATTTTTAAAAACTGAAAACAAGGGCCAGGCATGGTGGCGCAGGTCTTTAATTCCAGCACTCCAGAGAGGAGACAGGCTAGTGGATCTCTGTGAGATCAATGCCAGCCTGGGATGGTCTACACAATGGGTTCCAGGCCAGCTGGGGCTACATGGTGAAGCCCTGCCTCAAAAAAAAGCTGAAAATAAGGGGTTGGGGACTTCACTTAGTTGGTACAGTGCTAGGCTAGCATGCTTGAAGTCTTAGGATCTGTCCCCAGCATTGCATAAAACTGGGCTTGGTGGTACACACCTGTAAATTCAAGGTTGGGTTAGGGAAATGATTCAGTGCATAAGAGCACTTGCTGTGCAAACATTAGGGCCTGAGTTCAGATGCCTCGTATCCACATAAGTGTTGGGTATGGCTGTGTGCTTGTAAATCCAGAGTGGGATGGCTGAAGCTTGTTGCCTGTTGTGTTGTGAGAACTCTTTCCTGGGAAGTCATAAAACAACTCTCCTTATAGGGCATCAAAAACAAACCAAAGTAGGATTTCACTAAATTCCTAATGAGCTCCTTGGGCTTATTTACAGAGTGTGGGTGATCCCAGAGTAGCCACACTATCAAAAAAACCTCATTGCAGCACAGATAATGACTTCCCATCGCTGGATAAATGGAGTTGCTCCCTCCAGTTAACTATGCACACTCTGCTCTCTAGCACCTCCAGAGACTTCATGTCACATATAGTTAGGACAAAATCATGTTCAGCTGTCAGGGAAGTACAGGCAGGAGAGAGACTAGAATCTCAGGTGAGGGTTCAATGACCCCTCTTCTGTGAGGGAGCATCAACAGCCAATAGTCTAGATCTCATGGGTCGCTTGTAAGTAGTCACCGCTGATTTGATGGAAATGATGGCTTCTCTGCAGAGAAGATAGAGCTCTACAACCTCACTGTAACCCTGGCCAGTGAGGCTAGCTTAAAACTTGGAGCTTCAGGTTCAGTGAGAGACCCTGTCTCAAGACAGTAAGGTGGAAGGTTTAGAGAACAGAGTGCCTGGCATCTTCTGGCTTCCATGTACCTGGCCTCCTTCTTGGCTGTCTAGTGAGTTGAGATTGAGGACAGCCTGGGACACATGAGACCCTGTATCCAAACAAAACAAAACAAAACAAAATGTCCAAAATAGAAAACCTAGGATAGCAGCAAAGCACGTAGAATAGGGACTGACCCAGAGTCCTTTATGTGGGAATTAGGCAAAAAGAGACCAAAAGAACAGGTGCCACCCTTGAAATAGGCACATTGCTTGGTGAGCAGAGACTGAATTTCAGTCCTTGCTGGCCTCTTCACTCTGGGGTCTTGTACAGTGAATAAAGTGCCCAACCACCAACCACATACAGGCCAGTGATTCAATTCTGGTCATATTTTTCAAAAAACTGGAGAAAATTTTGAAAATGCTGATGTCCAGGCCGTGTTTTGCTTTTGATTTTGTTGAGGAAGGGTCTTGCTGTGTAATTGGCTAGTTTCAAACTCAAGACAATTCTCCAGACTCAGCTTTCTTTCTGAGTGCCAAAATTATAGGTACTAGCCACCATGCCCAGGTCTTTTTTATTTCATTCTTACTTTTTTGGGGGAGGAGGGTGTTTATTTGTTTGGTTTGTTTTTTGAGACAGAATCTCTCTGTAGCCCCAGCTGGCCTGGAATTTGATATGTAGACCAGGCTGACCTTGATCTCACAGAGATTTACCTGCCTCTGCCTCCTGAGAGATGCGATTAAAGACTCACACCACTAATGCCTGGTGTTGTAAATTTTTTTCAATTAAAAATTATGTGTATCTGTCTGTGCGTATGTGCACATATGAGTTCAGGTATCTGTAGAGTCCAGAAAAGGGCAGCAAATTCCCTAGAGCTGGAGTTGCAGGAGGTTGTGAGCCACCTAACCTGGGTGCTAGGAACTGAACTTGGATTCTCTATAAGAGCAATATGCACTCTTAACTACTGAGCCACTGCATTATGAATTTTCTTGCAGTGAGGCCCGGCATTCAGACCCCACTCCCTCCACCCCAGGTTTGAACCGATTGAGTGGACAGAGAATGCTCTCTTAGAGAAATTAATTTATTCTGGATTACTTACAAAGGATTCATCCCCAGGGAGAGAGACGGAGATTTTGTATGGTGGAGCCTGCATTTTGATCATAAGTCCCCTGGACCTCTGGAATATATGCCCAAGATGGAGCCCTGGCGCTGCGCCCTGCCTCTCTCCTTCCCAGCCTTCCCTACATTTCCGCTAGACCTCCCCACTTAAGTAATTGGTTAGTGGGATGTCAATCACATTTGGAAACCTGTCCCTCGAAGCAGAGAAGAAGCTATAGGTCTATCCAACACCCCACTCCTTTTCTATCGGGCTCTTACAATACTTTCCATCATCCTCTTCCTTGACAGTCCCTGAGCCACAGGAGCAAGGGGTTTCGGAGGGAATAACAGGTGTAGGAGGGTGCTATTTCCACTGTGGCCTGGATTATCATCTTGCTTCAGTGATACTCCTTCTACTGTAAAAACACAAAATTTTAAAACAACAGCAAAAGTAACATCCACACAAATACTGAATGACCTAACCTATGGGTGTAAACACAACTGCTTAGGCAATACCTAAATAGGTGCATCATATTTATCTTATAGTAGCTTCTTTATGGGGGCTTACTCTCCCTCACCATTGAGGTCGACATTCTTTTCCTAATATCAGGTGTGTTCCCTCCCTGAAGATCAGGCCCTCAATCCAATTATAAATATGCTGGGGGTGCATATACCAGACAAGCCTCTATTACACCTATGAGACATCTGACAGTGAAGCACGCAAGATCTGTCATTAAGCAGAGCTTTTCAGGACCATTCTCCCACAGTGGCCTGCATAGTGTCCTTAGCGGGGAGTTTTCAGATTGATCCCAGCTGGATCTCTCTTTCCATGCTCGAACCATGTCACATCTTCAGCAATAGGGCCTTACTGTCCACTTCCAGTGTGCAAGCAGCATTATAATGTGCAATTGTCTTTTGTTTTGGTACAAGGGGGGTTCCAAGGCTCCTTTGGCCAACAGCTCACAGGGGTAGCAATCCACACCTGGTACTGGAATTGCTAGTTAACAATTATATAAAGTATCCTTTTACTCTTTGGCATCTATAGGCCTAGGCCCATAGAGCTCCCAGAATTTCACAGCTATACTTCACCTTTGTACCCTGTATGAGTTACATTCCATTCTTGTTTCTTCAGGTGTACTTGACATCTCTCAACTGGGTTTCATATCTGTAAAAGCACTCAGAAGTCAACATTATATACACATACAAGGTTTAACATAGCATGAAAAATTCCTTTTCATTTGAATCAGCTGTTTTTTCAACAGATCCATGGTACAATGGCAGGAAAATTAGTCAGTCCTTTACTGTCTTTATTGTTGGAAATCCATCTAGTGTCCCGGAGTTCTCACATGGAACCTCCATGCACCCCTTGATCCTTGCTGACCTCACTGGGGCTGGCCCAAACTACTTGGTCCTACATAGGACCAATGAGGAATAAGGATTCTCTTGCCGTGTCGCACCTGCTGTTTCCTAGGACCAGGTAGTCTCTGGGTCTGATTCCTCACTCTAGCCACACCTGTGGTCTTTCCATTGACCACACCTGGCTGTTGGGAGAGGCCCTGTGTTGGCAGGTATTGGCGGATCCCTCCGGGGAGGGGGCAAGGAGGTGCGGAGTCAACGACACAGACCCCAGGAGAAAGTGGAACCAACAATCTCATTTATTTTAATAAGGGAATAGGCTTTTGTATTTTTGCCAGGCTTAGGGGAGGTCTTTATCTGGTGATCTGACATGCTTCATTCTGGTAGGTCCTGAACATCTCTGATGATCTGAAGTTCATCACTCCCATTGGTCCGGTTTGGCTGCTAGGGCCTGAGAGCTGCCCCAGGTTAGGTCCCAGGAAGCGTTCACTATGCATGCATGCTCAGTACCAGGAGCCTGCCTGGCCTGGCCTGAATCATCCTACAGCCCTGGCCAGGCAAACTGTCTCCGCTCCTCAAATAGCCAGTCACAGCGGAGAAATGTACCCTGTTTACTCTGGGGGAGGTTAGTATCCACCCCTGGGATAGTCTTTATCCTCTGTGTACCTTTTGTGAAGTGTAAAGGCCTCCCAGAGGTACTTTAACACAGAATTTGAATTTATCAATCTTTTCTTTAGGAACTTGGGCTAGACGCAAATCTCGCCACATTTGCCTACGAGTAACACAAGCAGACCTCCTTTTCCGTTTTGTCTCTCTTATACATCCTTTAGGTTGTTCTGTTCTTCTACAGACATACTTTACATGCTGGTCTAGGTTGCTTAAATCTGTCAAAGCCTCTCCTGCCTTGTAAAGCTCTTCTCCCACTAGGGGACTTAAGAGGGACACTAAACCTCTATACTGATGTCGAGGTCTTTGTTCAATGACGTCCTTCATTAAATCTCTAGTGAACACAGTCTTCTCTGGTCCTGTGAAAGGGGCACTGTATGTGGCTTTCCTCATACCCAGTTCTCTCAGCAGTCCTGTCCCCCTTTTATTGTTCTCCAGCTCCTGACATCCATGGGAACCTCCACTGGTGATAACCAGGTTTCTCTAATGGCTCTCACAAGCCAGTCCATCAGAGACTGCTTCCCTTTGTACTGCCTTAGGCTACACAGCCTAAATCGCAAGGAGGATGAGCTGTTATGTTGCTCAGCTGTCCTGCCTCTGCAGCATTGAAAATAATCTCATCTGCTCCCATGTCCCACAGCCTTACAAGCCAGGTAGCTAATTGTTCCTTCATGGTTTGTTTGCATGTCTTTCTTAGCTCCAGCAGCTCTAGGGCTGAGAACACTTTATTCACTAAATTCTTATGGTTGTTAAGGCCTTTATCAGCATGCAGACATTTGGATTTTTCCTTTTTTTGTATTACAGGTCAAATCTGAGGGGCACTTTCAGCTCCTTCTGGGTTGCTTGCTTCTTCCCAGGGGTTCCAGGATGGGTCCTGCATTATTAACCTGACCTGGGTTTTTATCTCTTTTCAACTTCCTAGCTAGAAAAAGCGGCAGGCTAAAACCTCCATCTCCTTTCCTCTTTTACCCAATTTGCTAGCAAGCTCAGAGGCTAGTATTGGAGAAGCAAGCCTCTTCTCTTTCTCTCGATCTAATTCATCTCTCACACTTTGAATCTCTCTCTGTGCGAAGACCTCAGCCTGAGGCTGCCATCTCGAACTAGCCCCTTGTGCCGTGGCCTCCTCCATGGCATTTCTGCCAGTGTATGCCACCACCGCCGGTAGTTGTCCCACCAATCTCATCTGCTTAGGCAAGTTCACCTTAATTACGTATTCCTCCCCCCCACTTTTTTTAAGATAAGGTTTTGTTATGGAGTCCAAGATGGCTTGGAATTTGAAATACTCCTGTTGCAGCCTCCTAAACCTCCAGTGGATTGAGATTACAGGTGTAAACCACTATACTAGTAGAGCCCCAATCTTGGAGATTTGAATTTGTGTGTGTGTTGTGTTTAAATACTTGTTAGTGTGTGTGTGCATAAGTGTGCATGAGTGTGGAGTGTCTTTCCTAGATCACTTTCCACCTTTTTATGTTTTGAGACAGGATTTCTCATTGAATCTGGTGCTTACTGATTAGGCTAAGCTAATGAGTTTCAGGGATCCTCCTGTCTCTACTTCCTGACACTCATGCTGGGGTTACAGGTATGTGCCACTGTGTTTGGCTTTTTATGTGGATTCTGGGAATCCAAACTCAGGTCCTCCTTTTTGTGTGGCAGGCGATTTCCTGACTAAGCCATCTCCCTAGCTATAGATTTGGAATTAATTCGTTCTAACACCTTTCTTTTTCTCCCTCCTCCCTCTCCTCCTCCTCCTCCTCTTCCTCCCCCTTCTCTTTCTCTTTTTTTATCTCCCTCCCTTGCCCTTCTTCCCTCTCTCCCTTCTTCCCTCCCTCTGCTGCAGGACTGGGTATCAAAACCAGGGCTACATAAGTGTTCTACTGCTGATGTATACCTCCAAATCCTAAGATTTCATTTTCAGGGGCTGGAGAGATGACTCAACAGTTAGGGGCACTGACTTCTCTTGTAGAGAACCCAGGTTCAGCTCCCAGAACCCAAAGAGAGGCTAGCGATTGTCCATAACTCCAGTTCCAGGGAATTCAACGTTCTCTTCTGACTTCTGAGGGCATTGCACAACACTTACATGTGACAACACACTCATACACATAAAAATAATAGATAAAACTTCAAAAATATTTTGTTTTTAGAGATTTGCAAATATTTCATCATACAGCCTGTATGTTGAAAACTACAACTTTTGAGGCCAGACCTCAGCGTCACTGGCCTGTATGTGGCTAGGCAGTTTATTTGTGTACAAGACCCCAGTCTGAAGGGGCCAGGAAGGACTGAAATTCAGTCTTTCTACTCTGCTCACCGAGTGCTATACAAATCTCAAACAACTAGACTCTTCTTCGGGCATGTGTTTGCATTAGAGACATGCAGAAACATGCTGATGGGGTTCATATCACAGCCAACTCAACATGCAAATACCAACACCAACCATGAACACATCTGCATTTACTGAGAAGGTGATTACTTTTACCCTTCAACTTTGAGATGTCCATGAACACCTCCCAACCACACACACACCTGATCCGCACGGCAGAGGGAGCTGATGGACCAGAATACTACCACCCTGGAAATGTAACTAAGGGCTCTGGGAGCAAGTTCTGAAGTAATGATTTGCACAGACCTGCTCATGAGACCTGCTGGAAGTTACTTCACAGTTCTGTTACAGTTACTGCGCGATCCCGTTCCACTTTGGCTGGAGAATCAAAGCAAGGCTGGGCTGCAGCTCAGTGCTAGAGGGCGTGCTTAGGGTATGAGAGGCCCTGCGCTTGCTCCCAGCACCATTCAAACAAGAATGTGTGTGTAACTAATTAAATTAACGGAATGAACCCATTTGCCAAAAATATCTTGAGATTTAATGAGCAAATAATTATAACATGCTCTATGCATACAAGTTTTTGTGCAAGTTGTAAATAATTCATTTTGTAAAATTCCATAGGATTTTTTTTGTAAAAAAAAATGGAGTGGGGGTGGTGAGATGGCCAAAGTGAATGGGTAAAGTTTCCTCCACCAAGCTTGACAGCCTGAGTTGGATCCCTTGAACCCACATGGTAGATCCTACAAGTTGTCCTCTGACCTCTGTGGCATGCATACACACACCCACAAAAAAATAAATATTAAAAACAGAACACACAAAAATCATGGTGGCTTAGTGGGTAAAGGCACCTACTGCCAAGCTTGAGGATCTGAGTTTAATTCCTTGGACCCACATGGTGGAAGGAGAGAACAAACTCCTGCAAGTTATCCTCTGATTTCCACATGCATGACATGGTACATGCATACCTGCACACATGTGTACATGAGATACATAATACATAATTTAAAAGAAATTCTAAAACAGAGCAAAACCCAAAGCAAAAAAAAAAAAAAAAGCTCAAAAACAAAATGGGCTGGAGAGATGTCTCAGTGATTAAGAGCACTGGCTGCTCTTGCAGAGAACCCGGGTTCGAGTCCCAGCACCCACATAGCAGCTAACAACCATCTCTAACTCCAGTTCCAGGGGATCTGACACTCTTTTCTGACCTCCACAGGCATTGCACAACACAGGTGCATACATGCACAACACTTACATACGTTCTTACACTCATACACATATAATAAATAAAAACAACAAAACGAAACACAAGACCAGAGCTGTGTGGAAGCTGCTTAGACAGCTCTGTTCCTGAAGTTAAGAGCTGCTCTGCTCTCCGCCTGTTCTCAGTCCGGTTTGTTCAAGTCTTGCGATTCCATGACACAATGGCCCCCATTCTTCTAATTCATTTTTCTTCCCCAAAAGCCAGCCAGTACTAGCTTTTGTTTCATGTAAACAAAAATTTTATAAGTAGCTGGGCATGATGGAGCACGCCTTTAAACCCAGCACTTGGGAGGCAGAGGCAGGTGGATCTGGTCTACACAGAGTTCCAGGTCAGCTGGGGCTACAGGGTGACCCTGCCCTCAAAAGACAAAAAATAAATAAAAAACCCCAAACAAAAAGAACCCCCAAAACTTCACAAACCAAAAACCCCACAAAATCCCACCACCAATACTAATAAAAACTAACTAAAAAAAAGCAAGCAAGTAAAATGCCCAGAAAACTGATGGGTCCTATTCCCCAGTTTGAGCAGGTTTATATAGGGGCCTGAAAATTTGTATTCCAGTTCCCAGGTTATGTTCATGCTACTGGCTTGTGAAAGTGCTTATAGGATTTTCCAAATCTGCCCTGCTGGTGGGGGTGGGGTGGGGGGGGTGGGAGGGGGCCAGTGTTTCTAGTATCCCAGGTGAATCTTATGACCTGTACTGATCCTGATCCTGCTTAAGGCTTCATGTCATCTAAACTATTTTAGGATTTACCAGGTATTTGTGCTATTACTTAATACTTTCATTGCATCGTGTGGTAATAAAAATATAAGTCAATTTTTTATGTGTATATATTTTTCCTTTAGCATCTCCTATCCAGGCTGGCCTTGAACTCCTGATCCTCCAGCTCGAGATGCTGAGATAACAGGGATGTGTCACCATGCCAGGCTCTGCGGTATTTGGGGAATTGAACTCAAGGATATAAACATACTAAACACTTGCTTTACAGTCAGCATCCTTAAGGTCATTTTGTGATTGACTACTTGAATTATTCAGTCTAAGTCCCATCAGCAGTATAATTGGAAGTATTTATGGATAAGCAGCTTCTGAAAACAGCCATCTGGTGTCTTACTTGCACAGGTTAGGTCAAGGACTTCTCCAAAGTTTTCACTCAATGGCCCTGAAGGCCTTTGTGAAATATGGTCTTGAAGCAAATGAATCATCATAATTCTGGGAAAATGATGCATTAAGATGGTGATTCAAAATGTTTTCTAGGGGCTGGAAAGATGGCTTAGTAGTTAAGAGCACTGGCTGTTCTTGCAGAGGACCCAGGTTCAAATCCTAGCACCCACATATTGGCTAACCACCATCTGTAACACCAGTTTCAGGGGATCTGACATCCTCTTTTGACTTCCATGAGCACTACATGATACGGGTGTACTTATATGCAGGCAATACCCTCATACATGTAAAATAAAAATAATAAAAAAAAATGTTTTCTAATGGTTCAAATGTCACCTTAAACTGTTTCTCCCCTAGCTAGTATGTTAGGCAGACACTAAAGGAAAAAAATATATACTCAGGCCTTAAAATATAGGAATGAAGATCCAGCTTAGTGGTGTAATTTGTACTGTACAAAGCTCTGGGTTGAGTTCCACCTTCAGGACTATACAGAGACTTGCTAAAATAAAAGATGTGGGGGGGCTAAAAAGTAGACACAAGTCTCAACTCTGGCATACTGAACATCTGTAGGCAGTATTGTACAATTTCTGGCAACCAACCTATCCTCCCCTAATGCTGGGGATCAAACTCAGAACCTAATGGATGCTAGGAAAGTGCTCTACCACTGAGTTACATCCTAACATGAATATACCTTTTCTTGAGACAGGGTCTCATGCAGCCCAGGCTGGCCTCAAACTTATTATATAGCCAGAGTATATATGTGGTGCTGGGAATTAAGCCCAGGGCCTGGTGCATGCTAGGCAAGTATTCTATTGACTGAGCTACAACCCAAGCTTCTGTACATGAGTCCTAATTCCAACTGTCACAACCTGCAAAACTAGAGCAAGAATAGCTATTTCAAATGAACAGTCCTTCAAACAATGCAATGGTTATCACTGCCAGTGCCATGAATTGCAGCTTTGGAAATAATAATACCTGTCTGTTCTCTGGGATGCTGCTGATGGATTGGCTTTTACACCTCAAGATTTCTCTGACCACATTTGGTAGACTGAGTGCCACCCCCTCCCCTCCTTACTCTGCTGCTTCATAACCTCTGAGTTCTCTTTAACACAGTCCTGTGTAATTCATCTTAATGGATGAGTAGTGTCTGACCCTCTACCACCCTCCAGATAGTAGAAGGCATCAGGTAGTTCAGTGATAATTTATTACCTGTTAGTAGCACACAGATCAAATATTAATTAATCAGAACTATGTTTCTATAGCAGTGGGCAAAGATATGGGCTATTCTGTGGGGACTGTGTGCATTTAACTTTGGTGTTTTAGTTGTTTGATCTTCTTCTTATGCCGCTCAATTTGTTTTTGCAGACGCTCAATCTCCTCCACATGTTGTTCGATCTCATCTTCATGGTGTTTTTTCAAGGCTGCCAGTTGTTCTCTAGTCTTCTCTCTGAAAGGAAACAGTGGCTCAGGGTTGAATTCCAATCTTCCACCCCCCCAAAGATCTTTATTATTATTTCTTAAGGCTTTTTTAAAATGTGTATGTGGCCTCATGAGATTAAGGGCAACACATGCATGCAGGAGGCCAGAAGAGGGCATCACATCCCCTGGAAATGGAGTTATAGGCAGCAAGTGCTCTTAATCACTGAGCCATCTTTCCATTCCTATCATTTTTATTACTTTGTTTGAGACAGGGTCTCTCTGTAGCCTCAGCTGGTCTAGAACTTGCTATATAGACCAAGCTGGCCTCAATCTCACAGAGATTCACCTGCCTCTGCCTCCTAACGGCTGGCAATAATGGTTGAGCCATCTCTCTAGCCCCACCTACCATTTCTATTTTTACATTTATTTATTGTGCGGATGTTAGAAGGCAACTTGTAGGAGTCCGTTCTCTCCTTCCACTATGTAGATCATGGGGATCAAACTCAGATCCTCAGTTTTGGTGGCAGGCACCTTTGTTCACTGAGCCATCTCATTGACTGACAAAGAGATCTCTAATCATAACCAGAATACCTGAAGCAAGCCAGGTTCCTGGCTCACCTACTGTAATCTAAGCATTCAGGAGGCAGAAGCAGGACAGACTGAGAAAAGAAGCCAGTATGAGTCCCAGGACAACTTGGACTACAGAGTTAAGACTACCTCAAAAACCAATACCAACAAAACAAAGCAAGAACTAAGGCAAAGGACAGAGGTTCCAAGCCAGGAGTGGAGGCACAAGTCTATAATCACAATACTGGGGAGGCTGAGGCAGGAGAATTACCTCAAGTTGATGGCCAGCCTGGGTTATAGAGCAAGACCCTATCTCAAAAAACAAAACAACAATAAACACCCCAAAACATCAAGAACAAAAAAATCAAACTTAAATAACATGTAGAGGTTCAATCAGATGGTTTCTAAAGGCCATGCCTGGCACTCTGATACAGCAGGTACCAGCCTGATACTTGTTTTGTTATTTAAGCATGAACCCAGGGCTTCTGGATGTTAAGTTTTGTAGTCTACTAGTGAGAAACAGCCTCCCTCTCCCCTCCAGGCCTGAGGCCAGTCCTTAAAGAGAAGCAGAAGATTAGGTCCTGGCTGCCTTCCAGTGTGCAGAGGAGTCATTTAAAGATAACTCAGGGCTGGGAAACGGTTGTAGATGGCGCTAGTCCACTCCCTTTTTCTAACCAAGTGTGAGAAATGCACAGCCCAGGGTCTGAGCTGGGCTGATTAGGGCAAAAGTCTCTAGGAGGAGGGGGTGGAGTCTAACTCTGGCCAGGTACTACCAGGAACTATGAACCTATCACTCTTCTAAGACACCTGGCGACAAGTGGAGTAATCTAGAAATGGCTGACAGGGTTTGAAGTTTCAGAAAATGGACGCAGCCTTATAAAATGAATGTGGGAGGGGGGAGGAGAGAAATTATAGAATGAAAGGTGAGTGAAGGCTGAGGATGACTGGCTCAGGGGGTCTGCACGTATTGGCTGGTTGGATCGAGACACCTTTTTAAGAATCTGGGAGCGTTTCGCACAATATGGACTGAGGGGATTAACAGAGGCGAGGAAGATGGTAAATAAAATGGTAAACAAGACGAAAGTTTGTAAACTAGATGAGCCTGGGGCTGAGGGCTCTACAGAGGCGATGGAAATGCCTTGGGCTCGGGGGATGGAGGAGTGGAACGAACAGCAGTGTGGGGCCGTGGAAACGACAGCGGTCGGGACCTCAGTTGTCTGGGGAGTTCTGCTGGAGGACGGGTGCCCCAGGGGGCCAGATGAGGATGCGGAGAGCAACGGAAGGCAAACCGAAGGAGGGAGGGCGAGATCCAGGGCTGGGGGACCAGGGAGGCCTCACCGGAAGTATCGATCCTCCTCCGCCTTCTCTCTCTTTCCGAAGGCCCCACCGGCTTCTCGGATGGAGCCGGCGCTGGAGTCCATGCTCTCCGACTGCAGAGAGACGCGGATATCGTTAAAGGTGCAGAGGGAAGAGGGGACCCGCACCCAGGGCTGGGGTGGCGCATCGTGCCGCAACGTACCGGGTCCGAACCGAAGCCTCGGCTCTGCAGGACTCTCACTCCCCAAATACCCAGCCTCGCCCGAGCCACCAACGTCGAGCCAGCCATTGTCTCCAGCACCTCACCGTTCGGCTGGCGGGCGTGGCTGCTGGCTTCCCTGCGCACTCGGAGCGAGGCTTCCAATCGTCCGGTGGTGGGGAGAGATGGGCATGAGGACAGCGAATCAGGAGACAGGAGAGGCGGGGCTTCTGGGTAGGGGTCAGCGAATGCGGAGAAGGAGGCGGGGCTGCGTTCAGCCAACCGCTAACAAGGGCTCGGACGCCCCAAGACTGGCGCAGGCTGATGGAGGAATGTGAAGGGTAAGATGTCAAAAAATGAAATGCTACCCTTTGGTGTCACTGGAATAAGGCATGCCGTCCACCTTCACCACAATTTCAATCCTAAATCGGTTTTATTAAAAGCTGAAAAGATGGCATCAATAAGTCGGGGAAAATAAGGTTTGGGGTAACTATATCTAGGATGATGACATCCTGGGTACCGACCTTCAGCATCCTGGATATCAACCTCCACCATGCTCATCCCTTAGGAAGTGTCAGTGTTTTTCTGTTGCATTGACATCTCAGTCTCCTCTCTCAGCTTAATTTCACTTTCTCGGAGAAACCTTCCTTGACTTTCTTATTCTGTTACCAGTAATTCTTATCAACTACAAATTTCTTTTCTTTGCACATTTCCACCTTGAGAAGCTTCAGAGCTTTAAGCAGATAGTGAATTAGTTCTTGTACATTGTATCAATATGCTGTTGAATGGACCTGTTAACTTTTGGCGATGTGGTTCAATGAAATGGAAAATAACGTCAAGCCCGAGTGATGGTAGAAAGCTGCAATCCTTGTACTCCAGACGCAGAGGCATCAAGCAACCAGCCTGCTCTACATAGAGAGTTCTGGGCCAGTCAGGGCTATACAGCAAGACTCTATTTTAAACAAACAAACCACTAATTTATCATACAAGTCTAAGGTAGACTTTGCCTTGACTTCCTTCCATCCTAATTCATGTAAACAAGACTATAACAGTCTTTGTCTTCATGAAGTTTCCATCCTTGCTTTTATTATTTTCTCTCTCTAGTCTTTTAGAAAATATTTATTTATTATTTTTATTTAATGTATATGAATGTATTGCCTGAATGTATATCAGTGCACCCATGTCGTACATTGTTCTCAGAGGTCAAAAGAGGACGTTGGATCCCGTGGAACTGGAGTTATAAATGGTTATTGACCACAATGTGTGTGCTGGGAATCAAACCCATGTTCTTCTACAAGAGCAGCCAGTGCTCTTAACCACTGAGCCATCTCTCTGGCCCTCTTTCTAGTTTTTTAAAAAATTTGAGACAAGAGAATTGGGCCAGATGATCTGTTATTCCTTAGTATAACTATTCCTTCTTTGTTTTCTGTGAAATAGAACCATTTTTGTTGTTGCTTGTTTTTTTTTCTTTTTAAATATTCTATTATTTTAATTTTATGTGTAGGAGTGTGTTGCCTACATGTGTGTAAGTGTACCCCTGTGGTGTTGGTGCAATGCCTGAGGAGGTTTCACACAGTTGTGTGGGTGCTGGGAATCAAACCATGTTCCTTGACTTGTTTATTGTTGGTCATCTTTTAGTTGGAAAAAATACCGTCCCTTACCTAGTTGTGATAGCCTGGAACTCTAATCCCAACAACTGGGAGGTAGAAGCAGGAAGATCAGGGTTCAAGGTCAATCACAGCTATATAGTAAATTTGAATTCATTTATGTGAGACCTTGTGTCAAAAAACAATGATATTTATTTATTGACAGAGTCTTACTATGTAGCCCTGACTGGAACTTGCTATGTAGACCAACTTAGCCTAAAATTTACCAAGATCTGCCTCTGCCTCCTGGGATTAAAGGCATGTACGATTATGCCCAGCCTTATTTTTTATATATATATGAGTATTTTATCTGCATGTATGTACATGTATCACCTGTGTGAAGTACTGGCAGAGGCTAGAAGAGGGTTTTGGAAACTCTGGAACTGGAGTTACAGGTAGTTGTTAGCTGCCATGTTGGTGTTGGGAGCAGAATCCTGCGTCAGAACCTAGGTAAGCATTAGGATGCTAAATAAAAATTACAGTGAAACAGGAAGTAACTACTGTTGATGGGGTTTGGAAGAATTTGAACCCTCTTACAATTGTTGATAGAAACGTAAAATGCATCAGCTGCCATGCTAGAGAGCTTGGTGGTATAGAAAAGAATCAAATAGAATTATATTAATCAACAATTCCACTTTGGGTCTATATAATCTGTCAATTGGAAGTAGATACTTAAACAAATATTTAGCTGGACTTGGTGTTATATACATATATTGGCAGTACCTGGATGTAGATGGGAACACAAGGTTATCCTGTACTTTGTAGCAAGTTTAGGCCAATCTGGGTTAGATAAGACTTTGTCTCAAAAAAAAAAAACAACAAACAAACAAACAAACAAACAAAAAACCCCAAACATACTGGACTGGAGAGCTGGCTCAGAGGTTAAGAGCACTGACTGCTCTTGCACAGAACTGGGGTTCAGTTCTCAACACCCACATGGTAAATAACAACTGTCCATAACTCCAGTTCCAGTAGATCTGATGCCTTCTTCTGGCCTCCATGGGCATTGCACAACATGGATGCACTTTTATACATGCAGCCAAAACACTCATACACATAAAATAACACACACACACACACACACGGGCTGGCATTGCTGCCAAGCCTAACAAACTTGCGAGTGAGTCCCCAGGCCCCACTGGAAGGAGAGAACCATCTCCTGCAAGTTGTCCTTTGATTTCCGCAAATGCACTGTGATGCCAAGTTCACCCATTCACAATAAATAAATGTAATAAAAAGAATTACAAACTCACCCCAAATGCAAATACTTGCTTGTTCATATTCATAGTATCTTTCCTCTTTTTCTCTCCCTCCCTCCTCCTTTGTCCCTTCCTCCCCAGACAAGGTCTCATGAAGCCCAGTAGTCCAGGATGGCCTCAAGCTCCTGAGCTTGAATTCTTTTTTTTTTTCCTGGTCTTTTTGAGCTGACCTGGATTCGATATGGAGACCAGGCTGCCGTGGATCTCACAGAGATCTGCCTACCTCTGCCTGAGATTAAAGGCATGTGCCACAGCATCCAATGTGAGCTTGAAGTTTTGATCCTTCTGTGTCCGTGTTTGAAGTGCAGTGATTACACTTTGTATATCCATTCCCATGCCCAGCTTAAGTCTCCTTTTGAAGTGACTATTCTAGAATCAGATAGAGGTAGTGGTTGTACAACATTATCAGTATACTAAAAGTCACTGAAATGGCTAATATATGTTATGTGTATTCTATCCATTCATTCACTTATTTATATTTATTTTGAGACAAGGTCTCACTATGTAGCACTGGCTGGCCTGGAACTCGTTAGGTAGACTAGGCTGGCCCCTACCTCCAGAGTGCTGGAATTAAAGATGTGAGCTTGTCATTAAAAATTATATTTTATTTATTAAAAAATTTAAAATTATTTTAATTTTATGTGTATGAGTGTATTGCCTGCATGTATGTAAATGTACTCCTGTTGTGCAATGTGCAGAGGTCAGAAGGGGGCGTCAGATCCCCTGAAACTGGAGTTATGTACAGTTGTTAGCCGTTATGTGGGTGCTGGGAACTGAACTCGGGTCCTCTACAACAGCAGCCAGTGCTCTTAATCGTTGAGCCATCTCTCAGCCCATATTTTTAATTTTTAAATTACATTTATTTAGTACATTATTTAGTGTGTGTCTGTTTGTGTTGTGTGTATGTGTATATGCACCCACGCGCACTTGCGAGCGTCGGTTCTCGCCTCCCAGTGACTGAACTCCTGTTGTCAGTCTCGGCTGCAAGCGCCTTTACCCGCTGAACCATTTTCTGGCCTTTAATCTTTATAGTTTAAAAAGTCCAGGAAGGGCCGCTGGTCCTTTAAGAGTGGGCTGAGTGGGGGAGGCGGGGCGGAGAGGCGGGCTTGCCCGGTTCCCGCGAGGCTGCGCCTGCGCAGGAAGGTCACGTGGTACCCGGCCGGGGAAATGGCGGCATCGGGAGAGAGCGGGGCTTCGGGCGGCGGAGGCAGCACGGAGGAGGCGTTCATGACCTTCTATAGCGAGGTGAGCCCCGCGTGGCGAGCGGTGGCCGCAGGGCGATCGCGCCCGGCCCTTCCTCCCCAGGGCGGAGGCCGTGGGCCGCTGGCCGGGACCGTTGGCCGCCGTCCGGCCTTCGGGACGTGCGTGCGCGGCCACCGCTCGGCTTTGGGGTTCCCGGGCGCGGCGGGCGGCTGGCCGGGCCGGAGAGGGAGGCCTGGAGCGCGGCCGGCCGGGTGCCCGGAGCCCTGCACCGGCTCAGGCCCGGCCCTTCCCGGGAACTGAGCGGTCGTGGAGCCTGCTTTGCCTTCTCTCACGTCTCTGTGATGAATAGTTGCTATTTCTGCGATTCACCAATGCTGGGCTCTGTACGTCATGACAGGTGGGCGTTATGTTATCCTCATCTTAAAGATGACGCTCGGGGTCTTACAGCAGGTAACACCTTGGTGTCAGGTAGGACCGGACGGAGTAAGCTTGGTCAGAGCTTTGTTTACTGTTGCATCGCCAGCGCCTTGTAAATAGGGACGTTTAGCATGTATTTGTTGAATAGGTGAATGGACAAATGGAACAACAGCAAGTCAGAGGCCTCAGAGCAAGTAGCCGGGCAAGTAGCCTGACTGCCCTTGAATTCTCTCAAGACCCCGGTTTTCACATGAGAGAGTTCATCGTAACCTTTATAGGAAGGTTAAAGGATTTAGTATATAAGAAAGCAGCTCACAAAACATAAAGTAGGAGAAAACATGGCTGCCTCTGATCCTAGCATTGGGCAGGCTGCATACAAGGATTGCCAAGAGTTTGAAGCCACTTTGGCCTGCATAGCAAGTTATCAGGCTAGCCAGGGCTAGCCAGTGGAGACCCTGTAACAAAACAACAACAAAAATCAGAAGTATCCTTCTCAGAGTTAAAGCGAGGCAAAGGATGGCTTCTTTTTTTTTTAAGTGGGCCTTGATAAGAGGCATGAACGTAAGTTATAGCTACTTAAGCACAGAATCAGGCTAGGAATGTGGCTCAGTGGTAGAATAATTACCTAGCATGCATTAAGGTCCTGGGTTCAATCCTCAGGACTACCCAGCAACAAAAACAAGCTAAAAGTAATTTTTATCCTTTATCTCTAATATTTTTTTTTAAATAATCTTTATGTGTACGAGTGTATTGCCTGCATGTATGTAAATGCACCCATGTTGTGCAGTGCCCGCGGAAGTCAGAAGAGGGCGTCAGATCTCCTGGAACTGAGTTTTGTTAGCTGCCATGTGGGTGCCGGGAATGGAATCTGAGTCTTCTGCAAGAGCAGTCAGTCCTTTTTTTTTTTTTTTTGAGACAGGGTCTTCCTGTAGCCCAGGCTGGCTTTGAGCTCACAGAAATCTGCCTGCCTCTGCCTCCCAAGTGCTGAGATTAAAGGTGTATACCACCAAGCCAGGCTTTTTGTTTGTCTTCATTTTTTGAGCACTCAGTGCTCCTAACCAGTGAGCTATCTCTCCAGCCCCTTCTTTTTAAGTTACTTATTTTTTAAAAAAATTTTATGTATATGAGTGTTTTTGCTGGGTGTATGTAAGAGCAGAACATGTGTGCAGTGCCCACAGAGGCCAGAAAAAGATACTAAATTCCCTGAAACTGGAGTTACAGACAACTACCATGGAGGTATTGGGAGCTGAATCCAGGTCCTCTCAAAAAGCAACAAATGCTCATAACTACTGAGCCATCCCTCTAGACTGCGTGCCTTTCTTTCCTTCCCTCCTTCCGTTCCCTTTATTTTCTTCCCTCTCTCCTTCACTTTCACATTTATTCTTTTGTTTATGAGTGTTTTGCCTGCATGCATGTATGTGTACCATGTGCGTTGCACCTGGTGCTCTGAGAAGCCAGGGGAGGGCATTGGATTCCCTAGAACTAGAGTTACAAATGGTTGGTTGTGAGCTGCCATGTGGTTGCTGCTGGGAGCTGAACCTGGTTCTTTGCTCCTAACCACTGAGCCATCTCTCCAGCCTATTTTTTTCTCTTTTAAAGATAGAATCTAATGTAACCAAGGATAGTCTTGAACTTTTGATCCTTTTGCCTCAGTTGCTAGAGTTCTGGAATCATAAGTATGTGCCACCAAACCTAGTGGTTTTTTTGTTGTTTTGCTTTTGTTTTAGTTAGTGTTTCACTCTGTAGCCCAGACTGGCCTCCCGTAGAAGAAGCAGCTCCTATCTCAGCCTTGGAAGCGAAGGGCTGGGATTAGAGCCGTGCTGTCCCTCCTTATCTCTGGTACTTGTTACATACTATTTTCTTCATAATATTAACTCCACCCCCCGTCTTTCCTTTCTTCCTTTAGACAGGGTCTCACTGTGTAGTCCCAGCTGGCCTGGAACTCCATGTGTGGAGCAGGCTGGCCTCTATCTCATAGATGTTCACCTGCCTGTACCTCCAGAGTGCTGGAATTAAAAGAGTGTGTGGTATCACTCTTGGCATATTAGCATTTTATTAAGGACTGTGACTGAGAGGTTTCAGTCCATCGTGGTGGGGACAGAACAGTTCATATCTTTGCAGATAGGAAGCAGAGAGAATGCCTGTGCTATGGAGTACTATTAAATCTGCTGCCAAGAATTAGGATATCCTCTGAGGTCTGTCCTTTTGTCTTTGTTGTTTTTAAGACAGGGTTTTCACTCTGTGGCCTTGGATGGCTAGCACCTCCCTCTGTAGTACAGACTAGAACTTCTGAGCCTCCTGCTTCAGCCTCCCACATGCTAGGATCATAGGAATAAGCTACCAGACCCAACTTCATTTACTTGGAAGTGTTGTTCTGGTACCAAAGCTTATTGACTTCTAATAATTTAGCTGTTATAGTAGAACTTATTTTATCCTTCTTTCTGGTTTTTTTGGGACAGTGTCTTATGTAGCCCAGCTGGCCTTGAACCCCTGATCCTCTGCTTCCACCTCCCTCCTGCTGCGGCTGTAGACATGTACCACCATGTCCAGTTTTTCCAGGGGAAAGTGTTGAGTCACTCCTCCATATGCCCTGCTGTGCTCTGTAATGTGGCAGTGAACTGCAGAGAGAAATCCAACCTCCTGAGAGCTTGCTTTCTACAGAGAAGGATAAACCACAGACCTATAAAATGTAGCATCAGAAAGCGGAAGAAAAAGGTCTGGGACTAGGACAGGAGTATATATGGGGCTGGTCGTGGGATTGAGGAAATAGAGAGGGCAGGTGCTGAGAAGGAATGACTATTTTGGCTTTTGGGTTTTGATACATTCTGTAGCCCAGGCTGTCTTCAAACTCAGGTTGATCTTCCTGCCTCAGCCTCCAGTGCTGAGATTCTAGGCCTGTGCCATCAGACATGGCACTATTTTTTAATTTTTTAAGATCTATTAATAATGTGAGGAGCAGGAGAGGTTACAAGTGTGCACATAGTGTAGCCTGCGGAGTCCGAGGGCAGCTTTTGGAAATAATTTCTCTTCTTCCCCCATGGATTGCAGGGACTGAACTCAGGTCAGACTCGGTTGTCAGGCTTGGATGGTGAGAGCTGTTATTCACTGAGCTGTTTTGCTGACCTCCATCCCCACATCTTGCTGTGGTCCTAGCTGCTCTGGAACTTGTGATATGTACCAGGCTGTCTTCAAACTTGTGCTCCTCTTGCCTCTGCCTCCTGAGTGGTGGGATCGGTGTGTGCGCGTGCGCGTCCGTGTGCTTGTGTGTGGGTGGCGTGTGCATCCTGTAGCTTGCTGTATGCACTAGACTGTCTTCAAACTTGTGTTCCTCTTGCCTCGGCTCTTGATGCTTAGGTATGTGTGTGTGCATGCACGTGGTGTTACGTTTTTGAAATGTAGCTGGGGCTACAGAAGTACACTGCTGCTTCTGGCTTTCCTGTGGGTGCTGGGGATTTGAACTTGGGCTCTTATTGACACATCTCCCAAGCCCCTGGGATTGCTTTAGTTAATTTTATTTTACATGTATGAGTATTTTGCCTACTTGTGTAGGTACAGAAATGTCATGCAATGCCCATAGAGGCCAGAAGAGGGCACCAGATCCCCTGGAACTGGAGTTACAGACAGTTGTTAGCTACCCATGTGGATACTGGGAATTGAACCCTTGTCCTCTGGAAGAGCAGTAAGTGCTCTTAACCACTGAGTCATGTCTCTGGCCTCTGTTTATTTTTATGTGTATATGTGTTTTTCCTGTATGTATGTAAGTATACCATGTGTGAAGCCAGAAGAGGAGGAAGGATTGGAGTTCCTGAGAGTTGGTAGTTGACATGTGGGTATTGGGGAACCAAACCCTGGTCCTCTGTTGTAAGAGCTACAAATGCACCCACCTCTCTAGTCCCCCCCCCTTTTTTTTGTCCTTTTAAGGCAGGGTCTCCCTGCAGTGACAGCTACTGACCTGGAACTCACTGTGTAGACCAGATTGACCTTGATCGTAACAGAGATCTGTCTGCCTCTGCCGATTAAAGGAGTGAGCCACCACGTCCAGCCTGCTCCTATTTTTGTCTTAAATTTAGCAGTTGCCTTTTCCCCTACAGATAAATACTAGATCCTTAATTTAAAAAAAAAAATACGATTAATATTTTAAAGTTCATTTTGATTTTTTTTTCTTAAGAGTGGTTTACTTATGTAAGTACACCATGTGTGAGGCCAGAAGAGGACGTCAGATTCCTTGACACTGGAGTTACAGATTGTTGTTAGCTGCTATGTAGGTGCTTGGAACTGAATTATGGTCCTCTGCAAGAGCAGCTTTTAACTGCTGAACCATCTCTCTAGCCCTCATGTACTTGTTTTTTGAGACAGAATCTGTCATGGAACCTGGAGCTCACTGATTGACTGTCTGATGTGCTCTGGGGATCTACCTGTCTCTCTCCTCCCTAGTTCTGGGGTTATGGGTACATGTGCCATTGCCCTGCCTTTATATGGATGCTGTCATCAGAACTTAAATCCTTATGCTTGTGAGGCAGGCAACTTGCCCACCATCTTAGCCTCAAATATAAAGTTTTTATGTTATTAAAATTATCTATTATTGTGAGATTATTGCCATTGTAACTGTTCTTCAAAGTATTTAGCAAAGTGTCTTGCACATAATAGCAAGTAGTTGTTTGCTGAGCATGTTAGTGTTATATTAAGGTAGACATTCAGTTTATTATTTTTAACTAATGAAATTTTTAATCCTTTTACTTTTAGGTGAAACAAATAGAGAAGAGAGATTCAGTTTTAACGTCCAAAAATCAAATTGAAAGATTGACCCGTCCTGGTTCCTCTTACTTCAATTTGAACCCATTTGAGGTGAGCTGATTGTTGGTATGACCTCTGTGACAGAATTTTGCTTATCTTCAGGGAGATTTATTTAGTTACTTAATTGTTTATTTTGTTTTTTTGAGACAGTTTCATACAGTCAAGGCTCTTTTTGAACTTAAGATCTTCTTGCCTCAACCTCCCAAATGCTGCTATTCCAGTCATGAACCACTACCACACCTGGCCACTTATTTTTGAGATAGGATCTCACTGTGGCCTGGGACTTACTATATAGCCTAGGCTAAACTTGAACTCTGTCATTCTCTTGCCTTAGCTTCTATCCAAGTGCTCTGATGATAGGCATAAAGCATTATTCCTGATTTGAAGGTTGATTTATATTGTAGCATACAACTGAGATACACTAGTTGGAAATGAAAAGAGTGGTAAAGTGAGATGGACTTTGTCAAATGCTCCTCAGTACTTTACCAGCCCAAATATACAGTGATTTATTTTTAATACAAGACACAAGTAGCTAACCCTGATACATTTAGGGTCTTTCATTTAAAGTATTTGTAAGGCCCAGTGTGGTGGCTTCTAATCCCAGCATTCAGGAGGTAGAGGCAAGAAGATCTTAAGTTCAAAAAGACCCTTGACTATTGAGGCTAGTTTGATGTACATAGCAGGCTCCAGTCCAGACAGTGACCTCCTGTTTGAAAAAAAAAAAACTTGGTTAAAACCTTTTCTCCCTCCTTCTCGTTCTTTTTCTTTTTTTTGTTTTTTTATTGGTCTTTTTGAGACAGTCTTCCTGTAGCCACAGCTGGCTTGGAACTTACTATGTGGACCAAGCAGGCCTTGATCTCACAAATCCACCTACTGTGATTAAAGGCATGGGTACCATGTCTGGCTTGTTAAAACGTTTTTGTTGCACTGAAAAAAAAAAAACAAAAACAAAAACAAAAAAAATAAAACGTAAAAAAAAAACTCACAAATATTCAATAACAACAAAATGAAGATCGTAAGATTTTAGGTAAGCTGATACTCTTTTGGTGAGTCAGGTTTTCTTATGTAGTCAAAGGTGGCTCGACTTAGTGCTCCTCCTGTCCCCCTGAGTGCTGGGATGCTGGGATTACAGGTGTGTGCCACCATATCGGGCTCTGAATTTTTCTTACCATCACTGATTTCTATGCCTCCATGTCTCATAAAAAGCCAGAAATCATTTGTGTGAATAAAAGAGTTAGTTGGCTGGCGGGTCTCTTTCTAATAAACCGAGAGAGAGTTTGGTGCTACCTTAGTGACTTTGGTAATGTCGACTGTCCCTCCAGCTGGCGCGTCTAAGATTGCCTGACACCTGTGGGCTGCCACACCTGGCTGTTTTTTGTATTTTAAAAATTTCTATTTTTATGTAAAATTATATGGCTGGTGAAATGGTTCAGCAAGTAAAAGACACTTGCCCACAAGGGTCATGATTGGAGTTCAATCCTCAGGACCTACATGATAGAGAGAACCAACTGCCACAAATTGTCCTCTGACTTCCACACACAAGGTGTGATATGTATGCAAACACACACAAATAATTGAAATGTAATAACATTATGTATATGTATGTATGTCTGTGTCTGTGTCTGTCTGTGCACATGTGAGTACATTACGTGTATGTATGTGTCTCTGTCTGTCTGCACATGTGAGTACGGGTGCTCACGAAGTCCAGAAGAGACATTGGGTTCTCTGGAGCCAGAGTTACAGGCAGTTGTGACTTGGGTGTTGGGAACCAAACTCTGACCCTTTGAAGGAATGCTTTTAACTGCTGAGCCATTTCTTTAGCCTGTTTTTTAAAATTAGTTAATATTTATGTGTTTTGTTTTTTTTTTTTGAGACTGAGTCTCCTTGTAGCTCCAGCTGGCTTGGAACTTACTATGTAGACCAGGCTGGCCTTGAACTCACAGAGATCTGACTGCCTCTTCCTCCAGAGTTGCTGGGATTAAAGGTGTGTACCACCATGCTCAGCTTATTTCATGTTTATGAGTATTTTACAAGCATGTGTATAAGTGTACCCTGTGCCATGCAGTGCTGGAGGAAGCCAGAAGAAGGTATCAGATCCCCTGGAACTGGAGTTAAGGATGGTTATTAGCTGCCATGTGGGTGCTAGGAACTGAGCAGCCAGTTCTCTCAACCAGTGCTCCACCCACCTCTCCAGCCCCATGGAATAACTTTTTCCCCAAATTCTTTTTGTAAAATTTTGTTGTTTTTGTGACTGAGTCTTGCTTTTAACCAAGGCTGGCCTTGAACTTGCACTCTGTCTTTCTCCTTCCTGAGAACTGAGATCACAGATGTAGGCTACTGTGCCCAACTTTATACTTTTGGTCTTGATTCTTACAGGTTCTTCAGATAGATCCTGAAGTGACAGATGAAGAAATAAAAAAGAGGTTTCGGCAGGTACAGTACTGTTTCCCTGAACTAGAGTTGTCTTTTAATTATTTTGAGACAGGGTCTTATGGAATAATAGGTTTGCCCAGAACTCTTTACTGTGTAATTGAGAACGATCTTGAATTTCTGGTCCTATTGCTTTTACCTCCTGAGTGCTGGGATTAAGGGCATGCACCTGGTTTATGAGGTGCTGGGATTGAACCTAGGGCATCATGTACTCTGGGCAAGCACTCTACCAGTTGAGCTACGTCCCTCGGCTGGGTTTGAACCTTTTGAAAATCTGAACATCTGATTCTTTGAGGGTTAGATACTTTGGGACAAAATTTAAACCCCCTTTCCTAGTTTAGGCTAAGTAACTTTTCATAAACTCATAATGATAGAAAATGTTAGATAATTTATTGATCATAGGTTTTTCTGTGAGTATAATGAATTTTATATCCAAATAGTATCTGTAGCCCCCCTTTTTTTTTGTGGTTTAGGTGATTGTCCTACCTTGGCCTTCTTTTTTGTTTGGTTGTGCTTTTTAAAAATGAAATAATTTTTTATTTTATATATATGAGTGTTTTGCCTGCTTGTATATAAGTGCACTTGTGTGTACAATGCCTTCAAGGCCAAACGAGGTATCAGATCCACTGGAACTGGAGTTATGGATGGTTGTTGGCTAACATGTGGGTGTGGGAACCAACCCCTGGTCCTCTGCAAGAGTAGCCAGTGCTCTTAACTGCTGAGCCATCTCTTCAGCCCCATATCTTAGCCTTCTAAGTAGCTGGAATGACAGGCACATCGCATGGAGCCACTTAGTAGCCTTATCTCTTGCAAACTTTCATATATACTCAAGAAATACCTGATTTAGACAGTTATTGTGGTACATACCTTTAATCCCAGGATCTCAGTCTCACAGAGATCTGCCTGCCTCTGCTTCCCAAGTCCTGGAATTAAAGACTTGCAGAACCATGCTCACCACCATTTAAAAAAAAAAATTTATTTATTTCTGTTTCATGTGTATGTTTTGTCTATATGCATGTATGTGTACCTCTGTCATGCAGTCCCTAAATAAGCCTGAAGAGGGCATTGGGTCTCCTGGAACTGGAGTTACAGACCATTGTTAGTTGCCATGTGGGTCCTGGGAACCAAACCTGGGTCCTCTAGAAGAGAGGTCAGGGCCTTAACCACTGAGCCATCTCCCGAGTCCCACCATTGTCTTTTTTTTTTAACCTTCTTAACTTCTTAGTATTTCTCTTGTGTTTCACATTTTAATGGGACTGCCCAGTGCTGAACATAATGCAGCCTCGGCACAGCATTCTCACTAATATCCCCATGTGCTTCCTTCCTCAGTGCCTGGTTTTCTCCGTATTGCTGACTCATAGTTACCTTCTGATGTTGTTAAACTGTATTAAGCTAAGGTGCCTTTTATTTTTGCCTGCTCAGTCATTTCCCGTTATATAAGTTTATAGCTTTATTTTTCCTGATCTCTGCTCTACCCTTAGCATTAGCACCCCCACTTCCTAAAGTCTTGTTTCTTAACACTGAATTATTGGCGTCTTACCCGGTTGAAGGAGTAAGCATTCAAGTCCTTGTTTACAACTTTTTTGTAGCTAGGTAAAGAACTTGAATTATAAGTTTTTACTGATTAGAGTTAGGAGCAATATGACTTTAGTTTTAATCTACTCTCTTACTTAGGAGCAGTGTGCACTTGGGCAAGTTGCTTTAAACTTTTTTGTATCTGTTCCCTCATTTGTTAAAAACATACACAAATATTTAAATGGATGTCATATATGTTGTCTTGATACTCTGTCTTTATCCGCTGGCTTGTCAGTGGCTGACTCCCTCCCTCCCTCCTTTTTCTCTTCCTGTCACCATTTCTTTCTTTCCCCTTTTTTTCCCTCCTTCCTTCACACTCCCAGAGTCTCACTGTACAGCCAGGGCAGCCTTGAACTCAGTCCTCCCCAGAGCTGGGATTTTAAGCATAGACCTCTACGACTATTTTATGTAATTATTTGTTTTATTTCATTTCTTCCGTTCAGTAAACCACTTAGATATAGATACTTTGTATTTTCCCACTTATTGAAGAGAGAACTGGAGTGAAGATAGGTTGAGTTGCTTAGTGTCTCGAGCTATTGTGTGATTGAACTTGGACTTGGAACTCAGGATTGTGGATCCAGTAATGCTGAGATTAACATAAGGTTTTCATTTGCTTTCATCCCTCAACACAGTTCTTTTTGCTCGACGTAATTCATTTCTATCAGTGACAGTATGTCAGAATCTTAATTGTGTCTGAAAGAATCACCTTTGGAGGTTTTTTTAAAACTTTCTTGTTTGTGTGTGTGTGTGTGTGAGAGTGTGTGAGTGTGAGTGTGTGTGTGTGTGTGTGTGTGTGTGGACAATTTCTGTTGAGAACACTTCATTAACTATTGACAAACCTAACTTTTCTCTTGCTTTGTAGTTGTCTATATTGGTGCATCCTGACAAAAACCAAGATGATGCTGACAGAGCACAGAAGGCTTTTGAAGGTATTTGTAAATTTATCTGCTTTTGAGTAATATATATTGTCAATGCTAGGAATTAACTGGTCATGAAGAAGCTGTCAGTTTCAGTAAAGCAGCCATTTAAACAGTGCTAGTGTTAAAGGTAGTCCTCGGGGACTGGGTGCTTAGCTCAGTCATAGTGCTTGCCTAGTGTGCTTGAGGACCTAGGTTCAGTTCTCAGGCCCCTCACCCCCCAAAAAGTACATCTTAATTTTGCTTTGTTAAAAGTTTTATTTGTCTGCCAATGTATTTTATTGTATAGGATCTTTTTTCTTTGAACATAAGCAAAGTAGGAAGTAATTTATGACTGTTAAATGTGGATGTGGTATAGTTAGCCTTGTGTGTACATAACTTTTTCCAAGACTTTCAAGGTCATTGCTATGGTTGCATGCCTTTTAAGAATTGGTTTAACAACAGTAAGTAATTTAACAAAGCAGGGAATGTTTTTAGACAGTGCAAGTCCATTTACACTGCCTGAGTATAGCTCAGACTTTCAGAGGGTGTTTTCAGAAACAGTTAACTTCAATGTTTTGCATTAGCTGTGGACAAAGCTTACAAGTTGCTACTGGATCAGGAGCAAAAGAAGAGGGCCCTGGATGTAATTCAGGCAGGAAAAGAATACGTGGAACACACTGTAAGTATTTATAGTGCTGCTGTGTTTACAGGAAGTATCAGCAAGCCTTGGGCACCTTGCAGAAGGGTAAATGTAACGTGGTCGAGCCTACTGCAGAACTCACGACCACTTCCGGCCTCTCCACCACTAAGCTGTGGTGGGCTCGCAGTAGTGTGTAAAACTTACGTTCATTCCTATGAGAATTGCTCAGGGTGAGGAATGTCTAGGGCTCTGCTCCTCCCACTCGCCCTACCAGCCCTGTGTGGTGTAGACAGCCACTCTTGACCTTTCAGCCATGTTGCCATGCTACCCCACTGAGAGCGGAAACTGGAGTGGCTGTGAGGATGTTGGCTCTTTGTTTCTATTTTTGTTGCTGTGAAGAGTTTGGAAGTGTGGCTTGAAAAAGGCTTACTCGGGGATATGAGTACATTTTAAATGGGAGGAGGCATGTGTTCAGATTAATAACAGGATTCTGAAGAGCTCCTTTGAAACAATTCAGTTATAGCCGTTTTTGTTTGCTTGCTTTTTTTAAGGTAGGGTCTCTGGGGTGCAGGTTGGCTTTGAACTTACTATGCAGCCTGGACTGGCCTTAAATTCTTGAACCTCCTGCCTGGGCCTCTTGAATTCCTGCTCCTGCTCCACCTCCCAGTTCCTAGGATGATAGGTGTGCACTGCCATGTCCAGCTAGAAAACTCCTTATTTTTGTTTTTTGCCTGATGAGGCAAGAATCTTAAGAGTGATTTCAGTGGGGAGAGTATGGATTTGACCTTTGTTTAGAAGAGCTGTAAAACCTGAAATGGAACTTTATAACCAGTAATGATGGAAATGAGTCTAATTTAGATGAAGAAATGAGGGGATAGAAAAAGGAAAGGGCTGTACTGTGTCCTCCGGGTTGTGTTGAAAGTGCAGGCCCAGTTCTGTCAGAAACCAGAAAAGTGCATGACCAGTTACCTTTTACTGCCTGGCCACAAGGTGGCGGCCAGGCCTTTCTGACCTGGAAGGCACTTGGCTTCTTAGTGGAGTCTTTTGTGATGACCATATCATTTATTAGTGTGCTGTGAAAATTGTTGGTTTGAGAAGTTTCATAGTGAAAATGATAATAAAAAATGCACTTTTAGAAAAACTATACTTAATACCACAGATTTTGTAGTTTCTTCTAAAACTTGACTAATAAGATGCTATAATTTTATAACCACAGTTTGAGAGAGATAAATGATGATCTCTTAGCCATGTCTGAGGCTGCTTGGTTCTGGCTCCGTCTTCATGAGCTGGGTCCCTGTTGGTTGCCTCTTAGCTCTCCTGGTAGAATGGATTTTAGGTGAAGTTAGAGAAAGTGTTCCTATCTTCCTTGTTGCTTTACAGTATTTACATTTTTTCGTTTATTTTTTTGGTTGGGAGGGGACTCTTTTTGCCTCCATCTTCATACGGAATTGTTATTCCTATGCCTGTGGAAAAGTGCACATCTCATGTGTACAGCTCAGTGGCTATTAAAGTGTGGGTGCTCATCTTTTGATCAGAAATATTCTTTGTAGGTTAAAGAGCGGAAAAAACAATTAAAAAAGGAAGGAAAGCCTACCAATGTAGAAGAGGATGACCCTGAATTGGTGAGTTAAATGTGGGAGAAGCTACTTCTCTGTGTGGTTGGGTCCATTGGTTGGTGGGTTAGAGAGAAAGGGGCCTAACCGGAAGCATGGAAGTGTGCATTTGTTCACCCTTATTTTTTTGTTGTTTTGTTTTTTTTTTTGAGACAGAGTCTCACTGTGTAGCCCTCCCTGGCTTGGAACTTGCTGTGTAGACCAGACAGGCTTCATACTCACAAGACACCTCCTGCTTCTGCCTTCTGAGCGCTGGGAATAAAGGCCTGAGCCACCAAGCCTGGCCCGGCTCAACTGCTTTCTTTTTAATTCGCCTTTTGGGTGTGTCTGTGTATGTGGTATGTGTCTGTGGTATGTGTGTATATGTATGTGCTGGTGCTTGCATATGGTGTGCTGGTATGCACACATGTACAGAGACTAGAGGCAGTCTTACCACTTCCTGCCTTACTGCTTTGAGACAAGGTGTGATTGAACTACCTGGAGCGAGGCTGGCAGTCAGCAAGCCCCAGATCCTGCTGTCCTGCCTCCTGCAGTGTTGGGGTCATAGGCATGTGTGGCCACATCTGGCTTTTACGTGAGTACTGGGTGTTTGAACGCAGGTCCTCATGCTTGTAGGGCTGCTGTCATTTCTTTTAATGTACAAATGCTGGAGTTTGCACTGATTATTTTACAAGGCACAAAAAATATTGCCTATAGTTTTGACTTATGATTTCTTTTGCGATACATAGGAAATTTAAATCCTTGTGACAGAATATGAAAATAAGATCCTAGGACTAAGGTCAGACATAGTAGTGCCTGTCTTTAACCCCAGCATTTTGAGGCAGGGCTAGGTAGATCTTTAAGACTAGCCTGGTCTACATAGTGAGACCCTGTCTTTTTTAGATTCTGGGTCTACACACACACACACACACACACACACACTCTTGTGTGTTCGTCTCTTTTTGATCTCTCGATTGTACCTAATTACCATAATAGTAATTATCATTTTTAAAGAATATTTATTCTTAATTTTGTATATATTGTATATGTGTGTCAATATGTATACCTGAGTCCAGGTACCTGTGGAGGCCAAAGATGTCAGATCTTCTGGAGCTGGAGTTATAGGTATTTGTCAGCCATCTGGTATGGGTGTTGAGAACTGAATATGAGTCCTCTAGAAGAGAGTATAAACTTTTAACCACTGAGCCATTTGTCTGGCTCATTATTATTTTGAAAGCAAGGTTTTGCTATGTCATCCAAACCAGCCACAAAACTCACAGTAGTCCTTCTGCCTCTGCCTCCTAAGTACTGAGATTATAGGCTTGCACCATCATGCCTGGCTATTAGCAATTTTTATTTTATCTTTATTTTTAAAGATTTACTTTTGTTTTATGTATCGGAATGTTTTGCCTTCATGTATGTAAGTGCACCATCTTCGTGAAATGCCGTGGAGGCACCAAGAAGGCATTGGATCCTTTGGAAATAGAGTTACAGACTGTTGTTAGCTACCACATGAGTGCTGGGAATCGAACCTGGATCCTCTGCAAGAGCAGCCAGTGCTCTTATGAGCTGCCATTTGGCTTCTAGGAACATAACTCAGGTCATCTGAAAGAGCGGCAAGAGATCTTAACCATGAGCCCTCTGCGGTCTCTATTTATTTTTGAGACAAGGTCTCACTATGTGCCCCTGGCTAGCCTGGAATTTGATGTGTAGACCATGCTAGCCTTGAATCCACAGAGCTCTTCAGGTCTCTGCCCCTTCAGTGCTGGAATTAAAGTTGTGAGCTACCACATCTAGCAGCAGTTTTTTTAAGACTTATTTTACTTAAAAAACTATTTTAATATTTTATTTTTATTTTTTGTGTTTGAATATATTGCCTGCATGTATATAAGTGCATCTGTGTTGTGTAGTACCTGAGGAGGTCAAGAGAGGGTGTTGGACCCCCTGGAACTGGAGTTACAAACTGATGTTAGCCACCACATAGGTGCTGGGAATCAAACCTGGGTTCTCTGCAAGAGCAGCCAGTGCTCTTAACTGCTGAGCCATCTCCAGTCCCTTGTTTTACTCTTCATTATGTGTGTTTATGTGTCTGTGCACAACAGTGCCAGTACTGCAGAAATCCCCTGGAGCTGAATTTACAAGCGATAGTGTTATAACCACACAACTAATTTTGTAAGTTTAAGTCCCATAACTACAGTAGTGATTGACACTGGCGTAGATGGCTTTGGGAAGGGTACGTTGACTCAGGAAACACAGCTATCTGCTGGTGGTGATACTAATTGTGCTGTAGGAGACATCACCTACTCTAGTGGCTATTCCCTATTTAGCTGGTTTTGGTTGAAGGGGATTCTTTAGTATTGGTATCTGACCGCTTCACTAGTCTGAAGACTTTAGACATGTTATCTTATTATATTATTGTATTAAATCTTACTATATTCTTATCTTGGGTATAGAGATACAGAGGCTGTCTTACCGGGGAATCTCCTTGCAGCTTCTTCCTCCTTTTTTGATGTGCTGGGGATCGACTGCAGGGCCTTGTGCATGCGAGGCAAGTGCTCTACCACGGAGGGATAGCTCTAGCCCTTCTTTGTAGCCTCCCAAGTGCTGGGATTACAGGCATGTCTCACCATCCCTGTTTTTCCCCCAGATTATAGAGAAAGTCCATGCTAATGACAAAAAATGGAAAAAAGAAAAACTAAAATATTAATAATCATTAGTGTCTGTCCACGTAAAGCCCTTTTTGTTTGTTTCTTTTTTTTTTTTTTTTTTTTTTGAGACAGGGTCTCCCTTTAGCCTCAGCTGACCTGGAACTCACTTTGTAAACCAGGCTGGCCTTGATCTCACAGAGATCCACCTGTCTCTTCCTTCTGAGGACTAGAACTAAAGGTATCTGCTAGCTAGCTAGACTAGCCACAAGCAGCAAGCTTCAGGTTCACTTGAGAGATACTGCCTCATTCAATTTTAGGGAGGTTCATGATGTAAACTTCAGGTGTCCACATGTACCTTCATATGAACCTATACACATACACTCACATGGAAACATGCCTACATACCCCCCATGACATTTAAATATTTAATACATGTTCCTTTACCGATTTGATGTTGTCCTTATTACAGACTAGAGTTTGTCTGCATCATTATTATTTTGTTTTGTTTTTTTGTTTTGAGTCAGGGTCTCCCTGTATCCCTAGTTCACCTGGAACTCACTGTGTAGACAAGGCTGGCCTTGGTTGCAGAGATCTACCTGCTTCTGCCTCCTGAGTGCTGGGATTAAAGATGTGCGCAGCCATGCTTGGTCTATTAGCATTGTTTTTACTGAGCAGCTCCTGGCAGCCAACAGTATTAGAAGTGAGGGAAGTTTGAGACTCCTTCATTTCTCTTTCTCTGCACACCATTCTTCCATCCAGTGCCTCGAGCTTAGTGTGTGGCCCTACTATACCCGTGTGGTGGATTGTTTTCTGTACTTCCTTGTGTGAAACGTTAGGTCTGGAAAGAAAACACTCTAAAGACAGAAGAACGTAGTCTCTGTTATTAAAACCTCCTTCAGTTGGATGTGGCAGCATGTACCTAGAATCCCAGCACGCGGGATTGCCCTGAGATTGAGATCAGCCTGGAATACATAGTGAGACCCAATCTCCAAAACAACCCCACTGAAAACAGAAACCAAATAAACTCATCAAAAAGTAAACAAAAGGGTCTAGACCATTTACCTTGCTTAATTTGTATATTCTAATAATACCTCTTTAAGATTGTACATGCCTTCTTAAAATAGCCTCTTGATGGACTGGGTGTTAACCTACTGGTAGAGCTCTTGCCTAGCATGTTCAGGGTCTTTGGGTTTTATCACCAGTACTGCAGAATAAAACTACAAAAGCTCTCTGCCTTTGTGTCTTCTTCCCAGTGCCATGTTATCTCTTCTTCAGTGAATTGGCTAGAGTGTATTCTCCTGGTTGTAGTGAGACACAGAACAGTGGCTTGAGCAAGGTAGAGACTTCTCTGTCCCATGCTTTGAGGGGATGGCTGCTGCTGTGGCAATTGTGCACCATGTGTCCTCCAAGGTCTTGGACTTTCTCTCTGGCTCTGCCAACAAGGGTGTGGCCTCTGTCTGTCCTCCTTGGCCAGAATGTCTCCTCACCTCAACCCTTGGGCCAGACAGCAGAGTACGCCCTCTAAGAACATTCCAGAAGTTGTATGTGTCACTTTTCCTTGCAATTCAGTTGACTAAACTGGAAGTTACATGACCATACCTAGCTATAGGAAGCCTGGGAATTATAGACCTTTATGTTGAGTGGCTCTGTCCCTTAAGGTGGGATTGTAGTGAGGGGTGATATTTGTGAAAAGCAGTAATAAAAGTTAGTCTTGGAAGATTTTTGGAGGAAAGCACTCTCTAAAATTTCAAGTGGTGGTAAAAAAGGTAGGTTTTTTTGTTGTTGTTGTTTTTTTGTTTTTTTTTTTTAACCAGAGCCAGGTTTCCATGTACCATCTGTTTGATAGAAGAGGAAAGATCTCACAGACATAGATGCATGAATTACTTATTGCCCCAAAGAGATAGTATTGTTAATTGGGTCTCCCTGAAGAATCATTTTTTACTTGTCCAGTTTGAATCTTTTGGACTTTAAATGAAATCACTTGATTAATATTTACTTTTATTTTCTTTTGTTCTTAATTTTCTTGTAGTTCAAGCAAGCAGTATACAAACAGACCATGAAACTATTTGCTGAGCTGGAAATTAAAAGGAAAGAGAGAGAAGCCAAAGAAATGCATGAAAGGTACACATCTTTGTATTCATTCTAACTGCATTTAACTGTCTAGATTAGCTAATCCTGGTCCTACTGAAGGAATTAGGTGGCACATCATTTAAGACAGTGGTTATAGAGGACCAGGAATGGGAGAGTGCTTGTCTAGCTTATAAAAGACTTGTTATCTGAACCAGTCACCAATGTAAGAAATTTTCTGTTGATCTTTGGGAAATGCTGAATAGATCTGACCTTAAGGAGTTTGCTTTTATTTAGGAGTGCTGAGTGTTTTCTTCTTTTCTGGAATGAAATCATTTTTGAGGCTATTGTTACTGAGGCCAGATGAAGTCTTTTGTGAGACTTGTATAGCTGCAGCTTTGGTGAGTAGGTAGTACTTACTGTAAAATGTAATAACTTAAAAAATGTTATTGTTCTACAGAAAGATTGCCTTTGACTCTCAGAAATATTGAGGTTGTCAGGCATGGTGGTGCATGCCTATAATCCCAGCATTAAGGAGATGGAGGCAGAGAACTAAGGAATATAAGGTCACTCTAGGCTCCATAGTAAGTTTGAGGCCAGTTAGAATCACATGAGACCTTGTCTCAAAATACCAAAAAAAATTTTGAGGTACATTTGATTTCTGTATTTTGTATTACTGACTGGTATTTATGAATAATTGATTCCTAGTTGAGTTTATGTGAAGAGTTATTATTTTAGGATTGAATTGGTCCTCTTCATGGTTTAGAAAGGGATGTTGGTGAAGTGCTTTGAGCCCTTCTTGTTGGACAGCACTTTAGGGACTTGGGCTGTCTGTGGTTTTGTGTGTCATTCTCATATGAACATTGTACAAACTGTGCTTGCTGTGCTTTTCTTCTAGAAAGCGACAGAGAGAAGAGGAGATTGAAGCTCAAGAGAAAGCCAAACGAGAAAGGGAGTGGCAGAAGAACTTCGAGGTCAGTGCCAGGTTGGAACTCAACGCAGAACTCCAGGACCGTGGGGCTGGCAGAGGGGAAGCGTGGGTGATGCAGAGTACGAGCTATAAAGAAGCTGGGCTGCCTCACCTTCCTGGAAACTCTTTCCCTGGCAAGGGCAGTGCTAGACACAGCTATCACATGGATGAACTTGGGAGACAGACATGAAGTTTCGCCCTACTTAGCTTAGAGGATGGTTGCTGGAAACTGAGGGTCTTTTTGATGGGGGAGTAATGGTTAAGACAGGGTTGTCATATAACCCAGTCTGGCCTTGAACTCCGGATCCTTCTGCCCCAGCTTCCCTCACGCTGGATTTCAGGTGTTATCCTGCTAGAAACGGAGCCTTTCCTGGCTCTATTGTCCTTGCAGAGAGACTTGTGGCTTGTTTTGTTTTTGTTTTGCAACAGGGCTTCACTTTGTATTCCAGGCTGGCCTTGAACCCTTGGTGATAATCCTACCTCAGCCTTCCAAGCGCTAGGATTGCAGGTTTACACCACCATAGCCGGCTCACTTTGGAACTTTTGAACTTGATTCTTTGCTACCCTTCAAGTGCTTGACCTGCTCCTGGATTGTAGCAACGTTTGGTCTGTCTGTACAGGATTTAGAACTCAGGGTAGGGTGTGGCTAACCAGAATTGTGGACTTTGTTTGTGGCCCACTTTATGCAACATGAGAGAACATGAGAATCCCATAGAGGATAGAGGCCCTGTGGCCCTGTCAGATGACCCGGCTTTGCAGCATGCTGTCCTTGATCTCAGGCCAGGAAGGTGGTGAGGAAAGGGTGGCTGTGCTGTGGACTGGCTCTTTGGTGAAGATGATCTAACCCCTTATCATGTGTACAGTGCTGGTCACAGTGAAGTTCCATCAGCTTTTTGTAGGGCTTAGAAACATCAAGCCAGGACTAGGAGCGTAGCTCAGCGGTAGAAGAAATAGCAGAAGCCATCTGTGCTAAATACCTAGCTTGCCACTAGCAGAGTCACCGTTGTGTCCTCTGAGAGGGGCTTTGAGCTTTCCTGGGGCCCTAGGGGTGGGAGGAAGGCTCTGCTCTGGTTAACTCAGGTTATTCCAGGGAACTGGGCTGGGCTGGGCCTTGGGCAGGCGGGTACGTGGCAGGCAGGTTGAAGCTCTTCCTTTTTGTTAACTAGGCTTCTTTTGTTCAGACTTCTTTTGATCTTCTGTTTTCTTTCTTAGGAAAGTCGAGATGGTCGAGTGGACAGTTGGCGAAATTTCCAAGCAAATACAAAAGGGAAAAAGGAGAAGAAGAACCGGACCTTCCTGAGACCACCAAAAGTAAAAATGGAGCAGCGGGAGTGACCGGCGGGGTCACAGCCCAGCTTCCTCGCGGTCCCCCTGCTTCAAAGGACTCATTCTCTCCTGCCACATCCACCCAACCTAGAGTAGCATTTGCTTCTTAGTCCATTTTGTTTCAATACAATTTACTATCAATCAGAGTAATTCTTTTGTACATTGGAAAGAGGGGCCTGGTGTAACCGTCCCTGGTCCTTGCCCACAGAACACCAGGATTGGAAGGTGCCACCACTGTTGCCACCTTCCCTTCCCACAGCCTGTAACTTAATGTTTTGTACTTCACTGAATTGTGATGTTTAGAAATGTCATGTATAGTTTGTGAAAATCATCCAATTAAACATCTTGCTTACAGTGGTGTTGCCGTGACTTCAGAGACAGCCTGGGCCACCTCAGGAAGGCCCTTTTCTTGCTTCTGGGAGTGCCATCCTTGAAGCCCCATATCAGACGGGTGAGGCATTGTGGCTCACGAGGACAGTCCCCTGATGCTTTGGGCCCTGAGGTGTTTGGCCTGTGCCCTTCTCTCTGACTGGCATGAGGCCACAAGCCTCCTAAACCTGTTTACTTTCCAAAGAGCTAGCCATCTTCCATCCAGTTCCATTGTGTCCTAGCTTGTCTGCATTTAGTAGTAGTAATACTCTTTATGTATAATAAATTTTTATACCCAAACCTTTGATGTGCTCTTTCTCAGGTGTTATCCAAGAGCGGGTCCTGTATCTTGCATGCCCTAGTCTGGAAATGCCTTGTAGTGGATACTTACAGCTCCCTACACTACTCTGTCGAAATTTAGGTTCTTTACCTATAAAATGGGGACTACGGGGCTGGGTAGATTATATACTCTGTGGTAGAGTGCTTGCCCAGTATGGGTAAGGTTCTAGGTTCAGTCCTGTGCACAGCAAAAATAAATAAAGGAATATTAACTGTGGCAGAAGGCTGGCTGAGGATGTAGCTCAGTAGTGGGATGTATGTGTGAGGCCCTCAGTTTCCTTTCCCAGCACCACCACCAAAAGAAAAAAATTAGCAGTTTTTTGGGGGGTTGGTGGTGGTATGTCTAAGAGAGCTACCATATCATTCATGGGCATTGCCAGTATGCCATCTGTGTAAAGTGAAAATACTGATCACTTTGACGATGTAGAGTCATGTGTAAAGACTTCCGGTAGGTGCACAGGTGACCTGCTTGCTATGGAAGAGGGGAGATCAGTGTGTGGGAGGGGTGTGGAGGGAGAAGTAGAAGGTGACCTGTGAAGTGACAGAATGAGCAACCCAGTGACTCAGTGACATTTTGCCTGGGGATGAGTCAGCGGGTGGGATGGGTCAGTGGCAATATCCAGAGATGCCACACCTTAGGTTTGCTTCTCTAGGCGGTGGTCAAAGCTTGGTCCACTGCCCTTCCAAGTGCCACCAAGCATGGCCAAACCACCTGTGAGTTACCTCGCAGGGATGGGTGTGACCGGCACACTCCTAGTACCGAACAAGGGAGAGGGGAGGACACGGACCCTCCCTCCCCCTACGGAGCTGCTACATGCCATGGGGTGATGCAGATTATCCTGTGCAGGAAGCTGCTTCTGGAGGTGTCCGGGCAGAGCGGCACCTCCTCCAGCATATGGGTGGTCACACATCAGAGGGTTTAGTGTGCTGATTCAGTTCAGCTACCCTGCAAGCCCATCTTGATTTTAGAAAACTGTGCCAGCAGTTAACTACAGTTGTGCTTACTCCTTCAACAGGCTGGTGTGGAAAGAAAACCCAGGCACCCCTGCCATCTCGCACAGCTGAGCACAAAAAGTAAACTGGTGCAAAGCTGGAAGCGGGTTTCATGTACTGGAGGAGAACCTTGCTCCTGTCAGCAGTCGGGCATGGTTCCAGGACAAAGCGACCTGTCCGGGAGCTGGGACTGGATCTGATACATGTAGGGATTTTTTTTCAGTTTGAGGGGTAATTGGTAAAGATAAATGCAACGTTTGTGCACCAGTGGTTTCAGGTTGTTCACGCTCGGGAAATGGCCGTACTCTGTTCAGTCCTCGGGAGGGCCTGTCCTCTCAGTGGGAGGAAGCTTGTGGCAGCACCACACCTTAGAACCCTTAAGTGAAGTCATCTAGGAAGCAGCTTCCCCAGATGCGGTTGGCTAGAAAATGGGTCTGAGGATATCGGTAATGAATTTGGTAAGACAGCCAAGGAGAACAAGCAGGCCATACAGAGTAAGTCTTGTTCCTTTGGGCCAGGCCTCTTCTATTCCTGATAAATCAAATTTTGTTAACTATGAGAGGAGAATCTTCTGGAAACAGCTGTCTGACCCAGATGGAGAGGACTTAGCATGTTTCAGTCTGGAACAGCTTAGTGCGGAGGCCATACCTATACATGGAACTGAACATCATTGCTGTACCAGTGTGTGGAGTGAGAGGTCAGAGCAGGAGCTCAGAAGTCATCGTCAGCTATTTGGGTGTTAGTAAGGACATCTATTTTCCTAGAATGAACAACATCTTCCCATTTCCTTTCTGGTACATTTTGGCCATACATTGGCCTAAAAGAGCAGTGATGGTCCTCCCTCTGGTCATGACTTACTGACAACAGCTCTTTCAGGAGTGACCCAGCTGGGGGGAGGGATGTACCTTGGTCACTGAATTGTGGCCGCCTCTGCAGCCCCAGGGTCCCAAGGAAGTAAAGGGGAGCTCGGCAGCCAGGGCTCACTGGAGGATCGCCAGCGCCCAGTGGGAACAAGAGGCTGAGCGAGCCACTCTGCTCCTCTTCCTGTGGTTGTAGTCAAGAAGCCACCACCCCACAACTCCCACTGCACAGCCAACTGCTGCCAAGGCCTCATGAAGTAGAGATGAAATGGAAGGAGCCAGTCAGGTAGGGTGAGAGACTTGGCATTTGAGTCAGTAATGATGTCAACACTAAGCCTCAGCTTCCTGGTGTGAAGTAGGAATTGCGTCTTTAAAGGCGAAACATAACCACTGAAGGTACCCGGTGATGCCTTGTCACCCAGACACCCCTCACTCCACCTCGGGCTGTGGTCTCTCAGTTCTTCCTGGGCAGCCACAACGAGGCTGGCTGATCTCTGGTCCTCTCTTCCCTCTGCTCCAGTAGAGGCAGGAAAAAATATGTGGGAGGCTGAGAATGGGTCTAGGCCCGCTTCATGCAACCTCTGCAGGGCTTCCCCTCTGCCTCTCCTCTCCTCCCTGTCCCATTGCTGCCTTCCTGGAGGCCGTCAGCACGCCTTGCCATGGGAATCAGGAACTCCGTGTTACCTTCCAAAGTATCTGATTCGCAGTCTCTACCTTTGTCATCCCGACAGGTCATTTCTTCTCTCTGGACTTTAGCTGTCTCCTTTTTGGCAAAATAAGGCATCTCCAGCCTCTCTTTCTGTTCTATGAATCTATTGAGGTTCTACTGGCAAAAGAACAAACCTCAAACAGACTGGAGGATTTTTCTTTTCATTTGGGTTTTGTAGTACAGCAGATCAAACTCAGTGCTTCACACATGCTAGGCAAACAGTCTACCCCTGAACTATACCCTAACCCTGTTTATATTTTAATATATACATGAGATTGATTTTTATTTGATGTGTGTGTTTTACCTGTATGTATATGTGTACCATGTGCCTGTCTTTTACTTCCAGAGGGCAGAAGAGGGTGTCTGATCCCCTGGAACTGGAGTTCCATACAGGTGATTGTGAGTCACCATGTGGGTGCTGGGAACTGAATCTGGGGGTTCTTTGCAAGAACAGCAAGTATGCTTAACCACTGAGCCATCTCTCCAGTCCCCATATATATATATTTTTTGAGACAAAATCTGACTGTGTAGCCCTATCTGGCCTGGAACTTGCTATGTAGGTCAGGCTGGCCTCAACAAAGATCTGCCTGCCTCTGTCTACTGAATATTGGAATTAAAGGTGTTACCACCATGTCTGACTTAACCATTATATATTTTCAAATAATTTTTAAAAAATTTTATGTGTATGAGTGTTTTGCCTGCATGCAACATAAGTGCACCATGTGAGCGCAGTACCTACAGAGGTCAGAAAAGGCCATCAAATTCCCTTGGAACTAGAGTTACGGACAGTTGTTAATTCCCACATGGGTGCTGGGAATTGAACCTGGGTCCTCTCTAAGAGCAGCCAGCGCTCTTAACTGCTGAGCCATCTCTCTAGCCCCCATATTTTTAATTTTTTGAGACAAGGCCTCACATTTTGCCCAGGCAGGACCAGAACTATACTCCCCATGATGGCCTTGAACTCCAGGCAACCCTCCCACCTCAGGCCCCTGAGGAGCTGAGCTGTACTGGAGTGTGCTGCAGGGTGCAGTTTACGCTGAGAGGTTTTGAGCAAGTCTTCAAACAGCCCTGAACATCTGCTTCCTCATTCATTTCCTTCTTGTGTTGCCCTGAGGGTTGTCAGGGAAATCAGATGCTCAGCACTGCAGGGTACTTGGTGACTACTCCCTGTCCTACACCCCCAGTGAGGTGTCCCTCTAAAAGAAATGGGTCCAGGAGTGTTGGCACACACCTTTAATCCCAGCAGTCTGGAGGCAGAGGCAGGGGGATCTCTGTGAGATCAAGGCCAACCTTGTCTACATAGGGAATTACAGGAGAGCCTGTATATAGTTCTACATAGTAAGACCCTATCAAAACAGCAACAAAAACAACCCCAAAGAAACAATGGTTGAAAGAGCTGGGAACCAAGGACACCAGAGACACTTGTTAAAAAGGCGTTTTCACAGGGCATGGTGGCACACACTTTTAATCCCAGCACTTGGGAGACAGAGTCAGGCAGTCTGAAGCCAGCCTGGTCTACATAGGGGTTCCAGGCCAATCAGGGCTACACAGTGAGATCCTATCTCACCCCCAAGGGGAGCATTTTCTTTTCTCCCTAAACTCTGGGTGTGAATGTGTGTGCCTGGGCTTGTCATTGGGAGACAGTGATCTTTAACGGGCTCCTGAGTGAACTTAGCCAGGGCTGGAACTAGCTATCCAGCAGGGACAGCCAGTCCTCAAAGGTAGGGGCTTGGGAGAGCGTGGGTTCCTTCCAAGATGCCAATATCCTCTCCCTGTTCCTGTTGGCTCAGTGAGGCAGCCATTCCCAAGGTTGGTGAGAGTGAGGCATAGCCAGAGAGAGCCTCCGAATGATGGGACTCTTTCTCAGCTGCAGGGTTTTAAGACTCTGCCTACCGCACAGGCTGCTATGTTGGTTTCGATCCAGGATTGGGAACGTTTTATTTCCTGGTTTCTAGCGCCAGTCTTATGGGATCTCTGGAAGTGCAATAGGAAAACTTAATGTTTTTCCTCTGGAGATCGAATCCAGTGCCTTGTGCATGCTAAGTGTATGCTCTACTACTGAGAACTTCACCCTCCCTTGTAGCTGAAACGCTTTCACCTTCTCCTCCCCCTCTCTCCCCTCCCATCCTTTCCTTCTCTCTTTTTTCTTTTTTACTTTCTCTTTATGAGACAGGGTCTCATGTAGCCCAGGCTGTCCTCAAAGTCACTATGTAGTTGAGGCTGAGACTGAACTCTTGATTCCCCCTGCCTCTACTTCTAGATGCTGGGATTATAGGCATATACCACCATTCCTGACTGGAAACCTTCATTTTTAATGAGTTCTCCAAGTATGCTTGATGTGGGGAGAGAAGCTGATCCTTGAGTCGGGGATGTTTGCTAAATAAAATTTTCTTCCTCCTCTTCTTCCTGCTCTTCCTCCTCTTCTCCCTCTACCCCACTGTTTCGTTTGTTTGGCTTTTTGTTTTCTTTTGTCTTTTTGAGACAGGGTCTTCCTGTAGTTCCAGCTGGCCTGGAACTTGCTATGCAGATCATGCTGGCCTTGAACTCACAGCGACCTGCCTGCCTCTCTGCCTCCCAAGTGCTGGGATTAAAAGTATGTACCATCACGCCTGGCTTTAATTATTTTTATGTGTTATGAATGTTTTGCCTGTATGTACACCCAGGTGAACAATTCCTGCGGAGGCCAGAAGAGGGCATCAGATCCCCTGGAACTGGAGTTGGATGGATGTTAGCCACCATGTGGGTGTTGGGAACAGAATGGGAACAGAACCCCTGTCCTCTGCTTTTAACTGCCGAGCCATTTCTCCAGCCCCCATTTGGTTTTTCTGAGACATTTTCACTATAACTCTGGCTCCGGCTACTTTGGAACTTGCCATATGGACCAGCCTGGCCTTGAACTTGTGGTTGGTGATCCTCCTGCCTCTGTCTACTGAGTATTGGGATTATAGACATGCACCATTAAGCGTGGCTCCAATTACTTTTTTTTTTTCCTTTTGGAGGCAGAATCTCATGAATCCTAGGCTAGCCTCAAACTCATGGTGTAGCTGAGGCTGTCTTTGAATTCCTGGTCTTTCTGGCTCAGCTTCCTGAGAGCTAGGAGTACAGGCACATACCACTACACCTGACTTCCCCTCCAGCCCTTTCTTTATCCAGAAATGGCCTTTATGTATAATCCAAGTCAATCCTTAACTCAAGATCTTTCTGCCTCAACCTCCTTGAGCTCTGGGATTACAGGCACGTACAAACTACACCTGACTACACAGTATTTTCATTTCCAGAACCCCATCATGTGCCAGGCCTCAAGCTAGATATGACAGAGGGAGTATGCCTAACCATTAGTGGGTCCAGACAACTGAGGCTCAGAGACCTTCCCTGGAGGCCTAAAGCCAAAGACCAGAGGCGGCAGTCAAACCCCAATATAATGGATTCTGAGACTGTCCATCTGTGTCGTGGCCTAGTTTTTCATTCTTCTGTGGGCTGCTGCTGTTTCCTACTAAGCCCAGTCGATACTTGGGCGAGGATGTGGCGGGAGATGAGGGGTAGCTTTCAGTGCAAAGGTAGAGCTCCAGACAAGCCTTGGCTTTTGCTAGAACTATGGTCCTCAGCCTCCATCAGACAAGGGACTCCTCCGAGGGACTGTCTACCTCCTCTAACCGGGAGCTCGTGAGGGCACGGAGGGCTTTGTCTCCCCCTCAGCTGGAAGTGGCTTCAGAATATACACAATTCTCTTTCCTAACAGCCAGGGTTATCCCTGAAAGCCAAGTTCTCTCTTTACTGGTGGGGGGTGCCTATGGGCAGGGCGGTGTCCCATCTGTTGGGCTGTGGCCCTCTCTGGGCCCCTCTGTGATCCTCTGTGTTTCTCCTCAGAGAGGAATATCTTCTAAAATCAGCTTTGGATCTTTGTCATGGAGCTGTCTGAATCTGGGGCTGTCTCACTGAAGGTCAAGCTCCTGTGGACAGGGCGGAATCTTCCCTAGGTTGGGTCCCTCATTTCTTCAGACAAACCTGCCTACATTGGGCCCCACATTCCTTCAGATGATCCCCTGCTTCCCCAGGCCCAGTCCTTCCTTGGGTGTGTGTTTGGGGGGGTTGTTGACTCAGCATCCGATGGGCCTTGTGTTGATGTACAGAAACCCAGTTGGATGTGAGTGTTCCTGGTAACCTTGGGGTTGGGGCCCCACCCAAGGAACCAGCTTCCTGGCCTCAGGTGCCCTGCCCACCCAGCAGAGCCCGCGGGCACGCTTCCCCTAGTTCTTCATCCTGCTGTCATCACTGAACTCGGGGATTGGAGGGCAGAATAAAATGAGTCACACACTTGGGTCTGGGCCTGCCTTCTGCCTACTCCTCTTTCCTATCCTGCTCCTGTGCTCCCAGCAGGATCATCAAGGAAACATGCTTCAAGGATACTGCCTCAGTGACCTCCCTCCTCTTCAGCCTCTTTATTACCTACTGGACAGACATCCTCATTGCCACTCAGGTAAGAAGCAGGCGGCCCGTGGGGAGAGATTTGGGTGTAGCTGCTTTGTCTGGCTGCCTTGGGCTTTGGAGGGGTCTTCAGAGCTGGGTTATGTTTAACTTACTGCCACTAATCTCCCTCATGGACACACACACAGAGCACACACACAAAGTACATATAAACAGAGTGCACACACTCACAGAGCATACAGCAGATACAGTGCACACACACAGCACACATACACATACAACACACACAAAGAGCACACACATGACATACACAGAAAACATACCCCACACATCCTTTCAGCCTTTGTAGACCTTTAACATATAAACATACATAGCTTTCTCCCACATCACAGAAAATGGACCCTCACCTGGGTATGGTGGCCCACGTCTGTAACCCCAGCATTTTGGGTTAGAGGCAAGACCAGGAGGTCAAAGTTATCCTCAGCTGTATAGAAATTTTGAGGCCAGCCTGGGTTACATGAGACTGTGGTTTTTTGTTTGTTTTCTAAAATCGGGTCTGGAGAGATACGCACTGTTCTTCAGAGGTCCTGAATTCCGTTCTCAACACTAGTATTAAGCAGCTCACCTGCAACCCAGCTCTAAGATATCTGACACCCTCTTCTGACCTTCACAGACACCTGCACTCATGTACACACACACACACACACACACACACACACAAACACACATACACACACACAATTTTTAAAAATCTTAAGAAGTTGGGAATGTTGGTGAACATCTTTAATTCTAGCACTGGAGAGGCAGAGATATGGAGATCTGTCTCTGTGAGATCAAGGCCAACCTGGTCTCCAAAAAGAGTTCTAGGCCAGCTGGGGCTACAGGGAGACCCTGTCTCCAAAAGATAAAACAACAACAACAACATAACTCACATATACCTCCCACAACAGATTCTTGTCATTCATAGATACAACCCATGACCACTCACTCTGCAGAACACACAACTGTTCACCAACTGTCAGAGCAACTCTGCTCATGACGTGCATTGAAACTCACAGGATAAAACACATCTTTAGACACAGTAACTGCACCAACAGGCACCCTCTTCTACATGGGAGAATTACCACTTGGTCACCTCCAACAAGTGTACAACACAGGGTCCCACAAACATCACCACACATACACACACACACACACTCAACAATGCCTGCACATGTACAGACTCCCTCACTCATGGGTGTTCAGGACCCTTGGAGCTGCTTCAACCCAGGCAGGGGCTACCCTCAGTCTGGCATGTGTCAAGTCCCGTAGACGGCCTCTGCTTCTAATCTCTCTTCTCTGTTCCTTCGGACTACTTGTTTATATGTCTGATAATGCCATCCTATCTTAATGTTGTGACTGTGATAACATTTGACATACAGTAGGGAAAAGCCTAGCATACGTCCTTGTTTGTTAATTCTTCAGAAAGTTGTTGGCTATTCTTGGACTTTTGCTTTTTCATTTCGTGGAATTTTAGAGTCAGCTTGCTTATAAAGTTCTTTGGAAAATTCTCTTGGGATTTGTGTGTGTGTGTGTGTGTGTGTGTGTGTGTGTGTGTGTGTGTGTGTGTGAGCATGTGCATGCAGGAGCCAGAGGAGGACACTGGGTGTTTTCTTCTATTGCTTTCCACCTTATTTTTTTTTGAAAGACAGTCTTTCACTTGACACTCGCCATTTCAGCCTGGCCCACTGGACAGCAAGATCCCAGGATTTGCCTGTCTCTGCCTCCCGATGCTAGGATTACAGGCCCAGTTTTTACATAGGTGCTGGGAATTTGAACTCAATCCTCTTTCTTGCATAGTATGTTCTTATCCACTGGGAAATCTCCCCAGACCCATCTCCTGGGGTTTTAATTACACTGCCATGAAGTTTATAGATTAAATTAAGTAGAACTTAGTTTTGTTTCTTTGTTGTTGTTTTGTTTTTGGGCTTTTAAAGACAGGGTTTCTCTGTAGCCCCAGCTGTCCAGGAACTTGCTGTATAGATCAGACTGACCTTGAACTCAGAGATCTGCCTGCCTCTGCCTCCTGAGAGCTGGGATTAAAGGTGTGTGCCACCACACCCAGCTAGATTTTTCTTAGGCAGGGTCTTACTATGTATGTAACTTGGAATTCATTATGTAGACCAAGCTGGTCTCTATTCTGCCAAATTCTACTGCGCTCTTAGGTGCTGAGATTACAGGAGTGTGTCATCATACCTGGCCAAGCTTTTATGATTATTGCCAGTCTCCTGCATACAATGTGGTTCATCTAGCCATTAGTTTAATTCGTTTTAAAAAGATTATTTTATATGTGTGTTTTGCTGGCTTTTATGTAAGTGTACCAAGTGCTTGCCTGGTGCCTATGGAGGCCAGAAGACAGACTGGGAATCCTTTAGAACTGGAGTTACAGACAAGGTTAGCCATCATTCGGGTACTGGAAACTGAACCCAGTTCCTCTGGAAGAGCAGTAAGTGTTCTTAATTGATGAGTCATCTCTCCAGTCCCTTCCAACTATTGTTTTTTATAATTTACTTTGCATACCTAGGGAGAGAGAGAGAGAAAGAGAGACTGAGAGCTGGCAAGATGGCTCCGTGTGTAAAGACACTCGCTCTGAAAGCCTGATGACCTGAGTTTGATCCCTGGAACCCGTGTAAAGGTGCAAGGATAAAATCAACTCTACAGTGTTCATATATATGCTGACCTTTATATGTGCGCTGTGGCACAGGCATCCGCCACACACCATGCATATACATACAATAATACTAAGATTAACAAGAAAGAAAGGAAAGAAAAAAATTAAGACAGGTAAAGGAAAAACGGACAGTTTTTCTAGTTTCTGTAAGTTGTGTTTTCTTTTTAAAAAATATTTTTATTTATGTGTGTCACATACATGTAGGTATGCGTGGGGACCAGAAGAGGGCGCCAGATCACCTGGAACTGGAGTTACAGGTGGTTGTTACTGGCACGTGGGTGCTGAGCACTGAACCCAGGACTTGTGTAAGGACAGCAAATGCTCTTATCTGCTGAGCTTCTCTCCAGCCCTGTAATAGAAATCGTTCTTTGTTGGGCTGGGCATATGGCTTCATGGCAGTGCTTACCCAGTATGCTCAATACCCCTGGCTTGTTTCCTGGTGCTGAAAAGGTAAAATTGCTAGTTATAATTTGTGCATGAAATTGCTTTGATTTTTCCATGTAAGTAATCTCATAGCTTGTGCAAATGACATATTTGCTGTTTCTTTCCAGTCAATAATCTTTCATTGCATGTTCTGCAGGGCAGAATGTACTTGTGACTATTCCCATGTCAGCTAAAACTGAAGCTTGACCAGTCAAGTTGGCTCATCCAGGTTCACACAGTTGGTGGCAGACAAGATTTGAACCCAAGCCAAGTGTAATCGGGCACACCTGTAATTAATTAATTCTGGCTACTTGGGTGGCTGAGGCAGGAGGATCAGGAGTTTGAGATCAATATGGTCAACATAGTGAAACCCCGTATAAAATCAAAATCAAAGGGTCTAGCCCAGTGGCAGAGTATTGGCCTCTCATGTATGAGGCTGTGGAATCCCTCCCCATTACCGAGGAGGATCAGTGATTCAATCTCTGATTCTGCTGCTCATGGTTTTTCTCTGGGTAGTCCTCCTTCCACATTATCCTTTTCTAGATCAGAAAAAAACCCTACCCAGAGAGCTTAAGTGCCCAAAGCATGGTAGGTGAAGGTCAGAGAGGGAGAACGGAGAACTTGGCAAAATCTTTGTCGCAGTTGTGCTGAACTGAACCAGAGCTTAGAGTATCTGGGTTCTGCTTCCAGCTAGTTTATCGGCTGCTTTCCTTGGACAAGTTGTTTCCTTTTCCTATTTCACTCATAGCTTTAACTGCACTTGTGATGTGCCAGCAGCGTTCCATACCTTGGGTTCCAATAATAAGCAAAGCAACCTCCCATTTAAGTTGCAAAGGCAGAGAGTAAGCGATGTGAATAGATGATGTGTTAGAGGTGGCCAGCACTCAGGGGAAAGAGAAAAGAAAGAAGAGACCCAGGGAATGACAGCATGGGTACAAAAGGCTGACACAGGACCAGGCCTGGTGTGTCGAGGAAGATCAGGAGCAGAGTGACTGGAGGAGGGGAGAGAAGCCTGGACTAGGGAATCCTCCAGGCACTTTGAAGGACTTTGGCTTACCTCTAAGTGAGATAAAGCCACTGGGGGTTCTGAGCAGAGAGGTGATCTGATCTGGCTGAGGTCTTGTGAGATCCATTGCATTGCTGAGCTGAGAACCAATGAAAGGGAAGGAGTTTGTGGGTGGAGCGATGTGTGGGCGGGATCATGCAGACCAGCAGGGAAGTGACAGCTGGGGACTAGGTCTGCTGCAGTGGAGTCCTAGCCAGATGCTGGACCCATTTGCCTGCCTATCTATCTACCTATATATCTGTGCTAGATAGCTTTGGTGTCAATCTGACACACCTGGGTTGAGGGTCTTGCCTGTCATTTAAGTTTTCTAGGTGACGTCATTTTCACTTCCAACAGCACTTAACATTCCGATAAGATGCTATTGCAGTAAAATTACAACCCAGGACTCAAGTATCCATTCTGAAACATCAGGACAGTTTCCTTTTCACCATTGTTCTTGCCTTCAAAATCCACAGTGCTGGGTCAGGAGAGATGGCTCAGCGGTTAAGAACACTGGCTGCTCTTGCAGAGGACCTGGGTTTGATTCCCAGCACACGCATGGTGGCTAACAATCATCCATAACTCCAATTCCAGGGGACCTGGTAATCTCTTTTGACCTCCACAAGCACTCAGGAGGCAGAGGCAAGTGGACCCCTGTGAGTTCAAGGCCAGCCTTGTCTACATAGTGAGTTCCAGGTCAGTTGGGGCTATAGTACAGGGAGACCCTGTCTCAAAAAACAAAACAAAACAAAAGAAGTCTAAGCTGAAAACACATATAAAATTGCAGTTAATGGTGTAATGGGTCCCAGGTTCCCGTGACCAGGACTGCTCCACCAATCATCAAACCCGCTTTTTTCAGTTGGATCCAGGCAGCCTGGAACCCACTCTGTAGCTGAAACTGGCCTTGAACTCACAGAGATCCTCCTGCCTCTGCCTCCCAGGTGCTGGGATTAAAGGCAGATGCTACCAGCCCGGTGATTACTCTCTCTCTTAATTCTTATCTATATCTTTTTTTTCATATTTTTTCTTCTTAGAAGTACTTGTGGAAGAAACCAGATTGTTTGTCCTGTGACGTTTCCTTTTCCCGTTGCCTGAGTTTATTGAGCGTGTCCCTCCATTCTGCCACTGTCTTCAGTTCCTCTAAGTTGTGTTGAATTTCGATGTATTTATTTTATTTTGTTTTGGGGTGTGTGTGTGTGTGTGTGTGTGTGTGTGTGTGTGTGTGTTTATGGGCCACAATATCTGTGTAAAGGTCAGAGGATAGCTTTTGGAAATCAGTTCTTCCTTCCACCTTGTTTGAGCCAGGGTCTTTCTTGCAGGTTGTGTCACTGTACATGCCACATGAGCCGTCTGATGCTCGTGTTTCTGTCTCCCATCTTGTGGTAGGAGTGCGGGGATTACACATGCATGTTGCTTCATCCTTCCAACTGGCTGGCTTTTGATGTTGACTCTGGGGATTGAATTTGGGTTGTCACACTTGTTTGGCAAGTACTTTTACCTGCTGAGTCATTTCCTCAGGCTCCATTTCTTTCTTTCTCTCTCTCTTTTAAAACTTTACTTATTTATCATGTGTGTGTGTGTGTGTGTGTGTGTGTGTGTGTGTGTGTCTGTTTGCATCTGGAAATCAGAGGACAGCTTTGTGGCGATGGTCCTCCCTCCCACCTTAATTTGGGTTCCAGGGATTGAGCCCAGGTCTCCAGTTTTGCACAGTGAACACCTTTTTCACCCAGTGAGCCAACTCCTCATAATATTGTCAAACTGAAGTCCTAGGGCCACATGACACATGAAGGTCATTCCCACTTAAAACTCCCCACCTTCACCGCACCGGGCCAGACCCTCGGGGAGCCAACAGCTAGATGTGAGGGGACATAAAATGCCTCTCACCCCCTCACCTCAGTACCCCGAGAGTGGCTGCCACCACTCTTGTACTGTCATCTGGTCCCCAGTTCTTTTCTTTCCTACTTGCCAAGTCCTGAGTTCACAGAGTTTTGAACTCAATATCAAAGCATGTAAGGTCAGGAAAATACTCATCCTGTGTGATAAGGTTCCTCACAAGGTCCAGTGCTCACACTCAGTCTCTCTGGAGCTGGTGTGCCCGGGCTGGCTGTCTGTGTATGCCTCATTTTTTTGTTTTTGTTTTGAGTTGGGGGCTGGCTTGGAAATAACTATGTAGACTAGGTTAGCCTGGATCTCACAGAGATCTACCAGCTTCTACTTCCTGAGTGCTGGGTTTAACGGTCTGCACCAGCACACCCAGCTTTTTTAGTGGAAACAGTCTTATATGTAGCCATGCTTACCTTGAACTCAAAGGAATCCTCCTGCCTCAGCTTCCAAATGGTAGGATTATAGATATGAACTTATTTATTTATTTTTGAGACAGGCTCTCATTATGAAGCTCATGCTAGTCTTTTAAAAACTATTTTATCATTTTTTTATTTTACATGTAAGAGTATATTGCCTGCATGCATGTAAGTGCACCCGTGTCGTGCAATGCCCTCAGAGTTCAGAAGAGGGTGTTGGATCCCCTGGAACTGGAGTTAGGGGCAGCTGTTAGCTGCCATGTGGTGCTGGGAATCGAACCCAGGTCTTCGGCAAGAGCAGCCAGTGCTCTTAACCGCTGAGCCATCTCTCCAGACCCTCATGCAAATCCTAAAGATTTTTGTGCTTCAGACTCCCAAGTAGCTTGGTTCACAGATGTGAGCCATCATGCTGGGCAAACTTCGAAATATTTTGAACTAGAATTGACAAGAGTTTGCTAACAGAATGACTGTGGATTTCAAGAGAAGCAAAGAATGAACTCATTTCCTCAGCTGTAAAAATTGATAAGATCTACATACCTATCTGTTTCTTGGTAATTCCAAAAGAGGTCTGATATGCAGAATATGAACACAGGTAAGGGACTATCAGAAAACACACAGAGCCAAGCTATCTGTCTTTTGGGGTTTGTTTTGTCTTGCTTTATTTTGAGACAGTCTCAAACTCACTATGTAGCCCAGGCTGACTTTGAACTCATGATCCTCAGCCTCCTGAGTTCTGGGATTTCAGACATGAACCAACACACCCAAATGGATCTTAATTTTCTTTGCTGTGCCAGGATGTAACTAAGGGCTGGGCACATGCTAGGCAAGCACTCTGCCACGGAGCTACATTCCTAGTCTGAAAGGGCTTCGAAACATAGTCCAGACTGATGCCTTGGATCTTACTATGTGGTCTAGATTGTCCTCCAACTCGAAATCCTCCTGCCTCAGCCTCCCAAGTGCTGATATTCCAGACATACACTGCCATGCTAAGTCCCGAGACTGGTTCTTGACAGGATGCTCTGAAGACTCCAGCCAATGGAGCTTGTTTTTTTTTTTTCTAGGCTCAGTGTCCTCCTGGAAGGTGGTGGCCAGAGAAAGTCACTTAAGAAGGTGAAGTCATTTGGGGGAGGACAATGTGGGTTGAGTAGAAGAACTGGCCTTCCTAGGAGATAGCTTGGGTGAAGGTCAAACGCAGGTGATGGGGAGATGTGGGCACCCTGAGAGTGGCAGTGCATGTGTGCTAAGTGTGTGTGGGTGTGCCAGGGTTACAAGCATACATGTTCTGAGTGCATCTGCCTGTATTTAATGGGCTGCACGTGGAGAAGGGGAGAGGCTACAGGTTTTTGGTTCTAGTTCTTTATTATTGTTGTTGTTGTATGTATCTTTATGTGTGTACATGTGCAGGTGCATGTGGAGGTTAAAGGTCAATGTCAGATATCTTCCTCAGTCACTCTCTAGTCTACCTTATATTCTTTTAAGAGTATTTTATTTATTATTTTTATTTTATATGTATGAGTATATTGCCTGAATGTGTGTGTATAAGTGTACTCATGTCATGCAATGCTCATGAAGGTCAGAAGAGGGCACTGGATTCCCCTGGAACTGGAATTACAGACAGTTCTTAGCTGCCATGTGGATGCTGGGAATTGAATCTGGGTCCTGTGCAAGACCAGCCAGTGTTCTTAACTGCTGAGTCATCTCTTTCTAACCCCTCTACCTTGTATTCTTTAACTGTAGAAGTTTATTTATTTTCTGTGTGTGTGTATGCGTGTGTGTATGTGTGTGTGTGCGTGTGTATGTGTGTGCGTGTATATGTGTGTGTGTATGCATGTGTGTGTGTATGTGTGTGTGTATGTGTGTGTATGCATGTGTGTGTGTGTGTATGTGTGTGTGTGTGTGTGTGTGTGTTCTATGGTGTGTGTGGAGGTCAGAGGACAACTTGCAGGAGGTTGTTCTCTCTTTCCATACAGTTGACAGAGACTGAACTCAGGTCATTGGGCTTGGAGGCAGACACCTTTACTCTAAGAGCCATTTTTCTGGCCTCACTTTATTTTTTTGAGACAGCCTCTCTACTGAATCTGGAGCTAAGTGATTGGCTGGCAAGCAGCCCCAGGGTCCCACCTGTCTCTGCTTCCCCAGAACTAGGATCGCACCAGTGTGCTTCCACCCCTGACTTTTGCATGTGGGTGCTGAAGATTGAACTCGGGTCCTTAATGCACTTTGCTGACTTAACCATCTCCCCAGCTTCCTCTTTTTTTTTTTTTTTTTTTTTTTTTGAGACAAGGTCTCATGAACCCAGGCTAGCCTTGAACTCATATGTAGCCAAGGCTAACCCTGAACTCCTGATCCTCCTGCCTTTACCCATTTGAATTACTACACTCAGCTGTTTCTACTTCTTCAGGACTGAGGGACTTGTTAATGACGCTTTGACTTGTAAGCAACCATTCCCACTCTGATAAGGAATAGTGGTAGGTCTGAACAGATGGAATGGGCTAGCCCAGACATACTATTGGACTATGTGTAGGGATCCAAAAGCCTGTCCTCCTGCCTCTTCTTTGTCCCATCTCACTATGAGACTCGGGTCCTTTCAGGGCTTCAGTTTCCCTGTGTGTTGGAGGGTGTTGGATCAGCTGCTGCCTGAGGGGCTTGCTCCCTTATGCAGCATTTAGCACAGGACCTGGTGTCCAGGGCTGGTTGAGAGTGGAGGAACACTGAAATGAGCTGCTTTGACTTATGCCTCACTTGTTATTCACATGGAAGTCCTCACCCAGCTCCCTTATGCACACAGACTCATAAATTCACCTGTTCACACTTACTCCAGTGAATTCACTTGTAGCCAAATTCCGGCTCAGGGTGTTGAGAAGTCTCCCCAGCCCCGAGGCTCTGAGTCCTGATGGGTTTCTTGGGCTCGGTGCTTCTTGGTCAGCAGGGATGCCCTGCCCAGTCTTAATGGCCACAGTTGCCCTTCCCAGCTCCTCTCTTCTCCTCCTTTTCCATCTGGAGGCCTCTCCCTCTCTGATTTTCTGTCTACAGAGGTCCACGGACACAGCTGTGCACTTCCAGGCAGGCACAGGCTCACTGTCTGTGGCCCCTCACTCCTCACATGTGCCTCCTGCTTCCGTCTGTCCTGATTTCTCCCTCCAGCCGCTCCTCCACCTTCTTCCCTGACTCTCCCGAAGTACGTTCTCCCTGTGCCCCTGGGATCGCTTTGCTCTCTCCTCTCTCTCTCCTCTCCTAGCTCCCTGGCCCGGGGGCCGCTGATCATACCCACTCCGTTCCTTGCTCTCTGAAAAGTCTCTGCAGTGCTTGGGTCCTGGCTGGCTCAGCTCAGAAGTTCCTGTGGCATCTGTTGGAGGAGCCCTGGGGTCACTGCATTTCCTCCCGGGGGGTGACTTGGCAGTGATATGCTCTGTTTCCTCACTTCTGCAATCGCCAGGCGACAGCGCAGAGGCCAGGCTGGGGTTTGGACCTGGAAGGATACACAGAGCCTACGGCTAAGCTGTGCCCCTGCTCCAGGTAAGGAGGATCCCGGTCCTGGCTGGGCAAGGGGGATGGACAGATGTCCTCAGGCAGTCAGCTGGGGTCGTGGTCTCCCGCTGCACTAAAGCTGATGAGTGGCTGCTTTTTTTAAGGTCCTGTTCTGGCCATCTTCCTCAGGCCAAGTTTCATGTTCAGAAAGAACTATTTTTTTCAGTGTTGGGGGCCAAACCCAGGGTCTTGCACATTGGCAAGAGTCCTACAACTGAACTATATCCTCTAGGCCTCTTCTTATTTTTACTTGAATTTATTATGCATTTATTGTATGTGTGTGTGTGTGTGTGTGTAGGCGTGTGCATGCCACAACACATGTGTAGAGATCAGAGGACACATCAGAGGACCATGAGGGTCCTAGGGGACAAACTCAGGTCCTCAGGTTTAGCAGCACGTATCTTTATTTGTTGAGTCATCTCATTGACCCATACTTTCTATTTTGGGTCAGGGTCTTACTAAGTTGCCCAGGCTGGGCCTTGAAACTCTTCAGACTGGATGTGCCTTAGATGTCAATCCACCTCTTTCAGGCTCCAGAGTAGTCACCAGGCCTGACTTAGAAAGAATTTCTTGTGAACTGAACATTCTGTTCCCAGGGAACCCAGTACCTCTCTTCTAAGACCAAGGCAATGTCAAGGTGGCCTCAGTCAACTCACTGGGAGGTGGCTATGGTGACGAGAGGCAGTTACTTAGATCTCCGGGAGCTGACTGCCATTTACTTTACTAGCTGTGTGATCTTGACCAAGTTATATGCACTCTCTGTGCAGTTTCCTAAGTTGTCGCTATCATCTCTCCAGTAGGATTTTGGGGAACGGGGGAGTTAAAAGGTCTGGAACAGGGCTGGGCACTTGGGAACTCACTCACTGCTCCATCCCCAGGGGATGAAGAAGGGAACTGTTTTTGGTATAAAGAGCTAGGCCCATTAACAGTGTCAACATCAAGTATCAGATGCTGGGGACAGAGCCCAGTGTGGTACCAGATGTCCCTCACTGGCAGGAAGTCTAGATGTGAGACTAGCAAACCAGAGGCGCTGGCCGGGTACTTGGTCATGAATGAAGAATAAAGAAGCCAGCAGGCCTCGCCCACACCACCCCAGCTTTCATGTAACGCTGACCTAACGCCTGGCTGCGCTCCCGGTGCTCAGTGCCCTCCAGTGTACTGGGGGGTGGGGACTGACTACCAGAGAAGAAGCCCGCCTGCCCCATTCCACCCAGGGGAAGAAGGAGGTGATGGGCGCAGGCCTTCCATGGCTCAGTCTTGCTTTCAAACTGGACCCTGGGCCGTTGAGTAGTTTCACCTTCCTCCTTTGTGGATTAAAATCCTGACCTTGTATGTGTGTGGAAGGATGGAGTAAGAGGGTGGTGTGCAAACATGAGCGTCCCACCAGTGCTGACATGGTAGATTGTATCGTAAATGCCTTAAGGATGAAGGATCTGCTGTTTCCTCCTTACCCTCAGCAGTTAGGTATAATATGTGCTCAAGAGCATGCATTGAGTTAGGTGCAGTGGATCCTAGCACTTGGCGATAGAGGCAAGCCTTAGCTACATAGCAAGTTCAAGGCCAGCCTGGGCTACCGGAGACCCTGTGTCCTCTTCTTCTTCCCATACTACTATGAGGTAGTGTCATAAAAGCCGTACTTGGCTGAGAGCCGACAGTGAGCCACATGCCCAGCTCAGCCCTTGCCCTACTCATCTTGGCTAACCCCACTGATTAGTGAAGGTTTGGGCAAGAGTGTGACTCTTACTACCACAGTCCTGAGTAATAATAGCCAAAAGTGCACTTTCCCTCCTGATGAGTGCTAGTGTGGTGAACTGCTGGGATTCAGTTTGTTTATCTTTTTATGGGAACCAAAGACCTCCTGTCCCCCAGCCTGTTGAAGAGGAGGCCATTTACCCCTCTTTTTCTAAACAGGATGAGCCAGTGGGTGAAGGCTGGGGCCCAGAAGGGGCAATAACAGAGACTGAGCCCAGGAGCAGTTAGATAGTTTCTGGGGACATGGGTTTGCTTTGTGAGTCGAGCAGGGAATGGTGAGGAGAGGAGAAACCTGTGTGTGTGTGTGTGTGTGTGTGTGTGTGTCTGCAGCAGGGGACCCCTCAGGGCCAGTTCTGGAGCTGACATCATTGGGCTGCTCTGAGAGTTGTGTTAACAATTTGTGTAAAACCCTTTCTAGTTCATAAAGCCATTTTAGCTTACCAAGTGTTTTGCAAACACTCTGTCTTCTACCCTGTGTCATCTCACTTCCCTAAACTGCTTCAAGACAGGCCGGGGCCCTAGTTTACAGATCAGAATCATGAGGCTCAGGGTTGGGAAGATTGTCTTAAGGTGGTGGACGGCACTGCTGGGACCAGAGTCTTCCTCCCCCGACTCGAACAGCAGTGCTTTGTCTCCGGGTGACTTCTCCCAAAAGGTGTGGTGCATGGAGATAGCTGCATATGAGCAAGCATGTTCTGTGGACGGTGGGGAAGGGGCTCATGGCTGCTGAGCAAATCTCTTCATCCAGCTTTTAAAATGAACTGCCACCAGCTAAAATCTTGAAAATACTGATAACCTGATGTCCTGTCTGTCTGATGCACTGCATGCTCCTGGCTGCTGACCACCAAGTTATCACATGTCCCCAGCCACTGAGGTTGGGCTCCATCATTACAGGTTGGGCTGGTCTAGATCATTACAATCTCATTATAATGATAAATAATAATAATGATAAGTAATAAATAAATAATAATAATGATAAGTAATTTGCCTACCAGCTGCCATGACAGATCTAGACCCTACCCAAATTAGAAGAAAAGGGGTGGTGACCAGTTCCTGGAAATCTCTTTCCTGAAAGGCCCTGATGGCTGTGTGATGCCCACCCTCCCCATCCCAGCCCTGGAAACACTCAGGCCTCACTCTGTAGGAAGGTGTGATTCTTATCATTTTGCAAATAAGGAAAGGGAGTCTAGCCAGATGTGGTGGGTCATGTCTGAAATCCCTGCACTTGGGAAGCAGAGGCAGGAGGATTGCCATGAGTTTGAGACCAGCCTTAGCTATGAGGCGGACTCTGTAGGGGAATGAAGGGGAGGACTGAGGGAGATAGCTCCGTCAGTAAAGTCTTTGTGTCGCATGCGTGAGGAGCTGAGTTTGATCCCCATGTAAAAAAGTCAGTAATAAGGTGTAAGCTTGCAATCCCAGTGCTGTCTGTAGTCCCAGTGTTGGGGAGATGGAGGCAGGTGGATTCCTGGGGTTCCGTGGCCACTGAGTCTTGCCTGCTCAGTGAGTTCCAGGTTAGTGAGAAACCCTGTCCCAAAAAACAAGGTGGGTGGCTGGGTGGCACCTGAGGAACAACATCTGGCGATGGCCTCTGGTCTACATACACACACACACACACACACACACACACACACACCATGCACAGAGACGCACATACAATCACACACACATACACATACACATACATGCACACAAACATAGACACACATACATATACACACATGTATACATACACACATATACATGCATATAGACAAAGACAGACATATATACATACACAAATATTAATACACATGCACATATACACCTACACACACAAAATGCACACATGAACATACACATACGTATACACACATATAAACACACACAAGGAATGTGGGAATCCAAAGACAGGGTGACTAGGAAACCACAGAGCCAGGTCTGTGGGACTTGGGGCCCTGTGTCTGCACCCCACGCCCTCCCCTGTGTGGAGCCCTGGACTGATCTTGTACACAATAGCAGCTCTTAGGATTCCCAGGCTAGGAAGAAGCCAGCTTGATTCCTGGTAGAACAGAGGTGTTCCCCAGCTGGGGAGGAGGTGCCCCTTGCCCTGTCCCTGCGCAGGCACTTTCCGGAAGCCAGATGGGGACGGTGAGTCACAGACAGATACCGCCTACAGATTAGGAATCTGGAGAGGAGACCAGGTCTTCCTTGGTTTCTCCCAGCCTGGGAGTTTCCGGGGCTGTTTGAGTGAGTCACTTCAACGTCATACACATACCTGGGTCAAGGTAGGGTCCTCAGTGAAAAGCCCTGGGATTTTGTCCCTGACAAGGAGCTCCATTCCTCAAGGAGTAAATCTGGTGGGCAGGGCAGGTCCAGAGAGTCTGGCACAGAATTTTATCCCTTGATTGGCCTCTCAGTTCTTCCCGAATCATGGAGACAAAACGCCCCATAAGGGGAATCCTAAGAGGGTGTGTCACCAGGCCTGGCCAGGGCACAAATGTGAAACAACAGGGGAGCCAGAAGAGGAGGAAACTCACTTATTGAGCACTTACTAGATGCTCAGCACTCCCTTTACCATGTGTGTGTATGTGGGGGGCACACATGACTTTTTTAAATAGAAGAGCTTATTTTTAAATTTTATTGATTTAACGTGTATGTATGCATGTGCATTCATACACCTGTTACAGCATGTTTGTGACAGTCAGAGGATAAGTAGGTTATTGTTTTCTACCAGGTGAGTTAGAACTCAGGTGACCAGGCTTGGTGGCAAGTGCTTTTAGCTGCTGAGCCATCTTTCAGGCCCCAGACAAGGCATTTTCTATTCAATCCTTGCAGCAATTCTAGAAAATGGGAATTGTTATTTTCAGTTTTTCAGGGTAAGCAGAAGCCCATGGAAGTTAAATCTTGGGTAAGAATGGCTTCTCTCTCTCTCTCTCTCTCTCTCTCTCTCTCCCTCTCTCTCTATGCATGCACATGCACATGTGTGTACTGGAGGGCTTTGTGCATGCTAGACAAGCACTCTACCACTAAGCTACATCTTCAGCCCTGGCTGCTGTTATCTTGCTAACTGATCTCAGCTTCTACAAAAAGACTCACTGGTTCCCAGGAGCTTGCCGAGCTAGTGAACTGTCTAGAGACCTGACGCAGACAGCCTCAAGCGCTGGTGAGCCTGATGTGAGCCACAGCAAGAGCAGCACAGCTTGGAGCGACATTCGACCTGACTGAGTGAGCGGACTGACCTGATTTCCCGGAGACACAGTTTCTCAGAGCTGTTGATTTGGAATACCTTGAATTGTGCCGGGCATGGGACCCACGGCCCTTCACCGAATCTCGGCACCACTCCTCCCTTTCCAGGGAGGGACTTATGACTAAACGATGACACATATGGCGGTGGTCATGTGACTAGGAAATGAGAAAGGCAGGATTTGAACCCAGGTTTCTAAGAATCTGCTCTTAATCACTGTCCTAACGACCTGCTGCTTACAAATGAAGTGTGAAGGGCTAGTGAGATGGCTCAGCAGGTAAAGCCACTTGGGGCCAAGCTTGATGCTTGATGACCTGAGTTTGATTTTCTTGGTCCCACATGGTAGAATGGTAGGAGAGAACCAGCTCCCAGAATTTGTCCTCTGACACACACACACACACACGCACGCACAAACACACTAAATGTAATTAAAAATTGGAGGGGAACTGGAGAGATGGCTGAAATGGCTCAGGAGTTAAGAGCACTGGATGCTCTTGAAGAAAACCTAGATTTGGTTCCCAGCATCCACATAGTGGCTAATAACTGTCCGTCATTCCAGTTCCAGGGGCTCCGACACCCTCTCTGACTTCTAGACATGATACATGGAGGCAATACATTCATACCCATAAAAAATTATTATTGTATGTATGAGGAAGCAGTGGACACGGGTGTGGAGGACAGAGGTCAGCTTTGTAGAGTCGTTCTTTTTCCACCTTTATGTGGGTTCTAAGTGCCCGGCTTGTGGGACAAGGCCTTTACCTGCTGAGCCACCTTGCCACTCCTCAAAGCGATCTTTTAATTTCCTAACAATGAAGACTAAATCTCAACATTACTTTTAGAAGGGACAGATTCAAATCATAGCACTCCTCAATACATTATTTTCTGATTATTTTTATTATTTTTGTGTATGTTTATGATAGTGTGTGTGTATGTGTGTGTGAGCCTAGAGGCATCAGGCCTCCAGACATTTCATTAGCTCTGCAAGGTCCCGGGAACCAGTGAGGTCTTTTCATAGAAGCTGAGATCAGGTGGCAATTTTTTACTTTAAAAAATTTGTATTTATTTATTTTTAATTTGTTATGCCTGCATGTATGTGAGCGCACCCGTGTCATGCAGTGCCTGAGGAGGTCAGAAGAGGATGCTGGATCCCCTGGAACTGGAGTTATGAACGGTTTTTAGCCACCATATGTGTGCTAGGAATTGAGCCCAGGTCCTCTGCAAGCAGCCAGGGTTCTTAACCTCTGAGCCATCTAACCAGCCCCCACCGTACTTTTAAAAACAATTTTATTTATTTTTATTTTATGTGTATGAGTGTTTTATCTACACGTATGTAAATGCACTATGTGCTTGTGCAGGCGAGAAGAGGGTATTGTATCCCCTGGAACTAGAGATACAGACAGTTGTTAGGGCTAGGAACCTAACTCGGATCCTCTGCAGGAGCCTAGTTGCTCTTAACCAGTTAGCCATCTCTCCAGTCGCTCCATCTTACTTTTTGAGATAGTTTACTGTGTGCTGGATAGCTTTAGTTGTCAACTTGACACACCTGGTTAGAGAGAATCTCAGCTGAGGAATTGTGTCCATTGGATTGGCCCGTGGCCATGTTAGTGGGGCGTTTTCTTGATTGTTGAGTTGACATGAGAGGGCTCAGCCCACTGTAGGCAGTGCTACCCTTGGGCAGGTAGTCCTGTATTGTATAAGAAAGCAGGCTGAGCACAGTCCAGGGAGCGAGCCAGTAAGCAGCTATCCTCTGTGGTCTGTGGTCCCGGTTCCTGCCCTGAGTTCCTGCTTTGGCTTCCCTTGATGATGGACTGTGCCTGTAAGTCAAATAAATCTTTTCCTCCCCAAATTGGTTTGGTCAGTGCTTTTATTACAACCGGGAGAGAAACGAAGACAGGTCTCATCACTGAAAGCAGAGCTCAACATTTTATCTAGGCTGGTTGGCCATGGGCTTCAAGGATCTGCTGTCTCCATTCTGCTGTACTGGGATGATAGATGCTTGCAGTCACACTGTCTTTTTCAGTGAGTGCTGAAGGTTCACACTCATCTTCACACTCGTGCAGAAAGCACTTTCCCACGGATCCATCTCCCCAACACCTTTGTTTATTGATGTGTTTATATTTATTCATTTATGTGTGTGTTTTATGTGTATGTATACCACGTCTGTGCAGGTGCCCACAGAGGCCAGAAGAAGGTGTCAGATTCCCTGGAGCTGGAGTTACAGTGGTTGAAGCCACCTGATGTGGGTACGCGGAACTAAAGTCCAGTCCACTGTAAAGGGCAGTACTCCCTGGTCTCGTGGTCATTTTAGTGGCTGTGGGGTGATACCATTGTTCTTCTGTTTACATCTGTGATCACTAAGTGTTGTGGGTCTGTTCCTGGGCCTGCTGCCCACCTGTATCTTCTTTGGAAGAATGTTTATTCTACCCCTCCTCTCTCTGTTGATTTTTGCAGTGTGGGAATCTGTTTGTTACTTTGCTCTTTGTGTTGTTTTGAGACTGGGTCTCTGTACATAGTTCTGGCTGGGTTGGATCTTGCTATGTAAACCAAGGTTGCCTGGAACTCAAGGTAATCCTCCTGCCCCAGCCTCTTGAGTGCTGGGATTGTAGGTGTGAGTGCTGGGATTGTAGGTGTGTTCCATCCTGTCTTATTCTTTTAGCCTTTCCCTATACCACTTGCTTTTTTTTTAGAGAGTTTCACACTATAGCTTATATACTCCAGGCCAGCCTTGACTTTACTGTGTAGTCAAAGCTGGCCTCAATCTCCTGATCTTCCTACCTCTATCCTCCAAGTGTTAGGATCACAGGAGTGTAACACCATGCCTGGATTTAGACCTGTTTAAAATATTCTTATTACCAATAAAGAAATAGAGACGACCAGAGAGAGGAGTGACTTTACTGATTGAATGAGGATTTGATCTCAGCTCTGGTTAGACCAGGATAGACTCAGTTGAATGTTGAACAGACCTGCCTTCCTTCTACTGCATCTCCTTTCTTACATAGGGAGCAAAGGTAAAAGCAAGCCCCCAGGACAAAGGTATCTTTTCCTTACATTTGGGACTTATCCCAGATCTTAGCACTGACTTGTGAGTGGAGGGTCTGGCCAAAGAACAGTTGGCTTTCAGCAGGGGCCACAGCTTGGTTTGGGAGAGTCAGGACGTTTCTTCTTCAGTTTCCTAGCCTTGTGACAATAGGCAAATCTGCTTCCTTCTCTAATCCTGCATTCTTTCCTAGAATAGTAGGTATATTACTTGTAAAAAGAGCGAGTGTAAAGCCCATCTTAGGGCAGGAAGTGTGACCCCAGTAAGAGTTAATGCTCGTAGATTTCCCCAATGAATGATGCCCAGTGTCCTGGGTTCAGGTGGGCTGGCTCTGGTTTTCCTGCAGCCACACCCCAACCCAGCAAGGAATGCTTGAATCCAAGTGTTTGTGCCCATATGGAAGGTGGGTGCGCTCTCTCTGACTCAGCTCCCAGCCCCAGCACTGCTGGCAAATGGACCTTGGATGCCCATGGGGCTGCGAAGAATGCAAATGAACTTGACCGTGTCCGATTTTCAGTTTATAAATATCTAGATGTTTCTACCCCTGACCTCCACTGACCCCACAAATTAAGGGAATGGCTGGTTAGTGAACTCAGCTTTCCAACGCGGAGGCTTTGCTGGGGACGTAACCAGCACATTCTTGATGGGCCCTCCTGCCTCCTTGGCCTGCTCCCTAGTGTCTCCAGGGAAACTGGGGCAGAGAGTGGGAGATCCAGATGACAGCATTCTTCTATTTGAATGAAAATTCATGGCCTGTCCTACCCCCAGCGGAGGGCTGGGCCTGGCAGTTGGACAGCTTCGATTCCTCAGGGAACTGTGTCCAAGTTAAACCCAATAGTCCAAGCCTCTTCCTCCTCCTCCTTCTAAATGCCTGTGCTCTCCCTAAGCTTGCTTTTATTTTGAACAGAAAGAAAAGTTTATTTAATACACTACAAGGGGAAACAGGCTGAGCACTAGCAAGGGGCCTGCCCACCGACTAAGGTCTATGACTGAGCTTTGGAAAGCTATGTTGGCATGAACTAGAGACTCTGCCTGAAGCAGGTGTCAGAGCTGGTGTGAGAATCAGGGCCCTAGGTCTATGGGTACCCACAGCTTGCTCCTCTGGCTCCAAACAGCTGAATCACTGGGAAGAAGAAGACGTGGTCTTTTGGGCTCAGGTCCTGTCCTAGCCATCTTATTCTATTATCATTGTTAGAACTATTGTTAGAATTGTAAGGTTTTTGTGTTTTTTTTTTTTTTTTTGCAGGGGTGAGGCAAGCTCTTTAGCCCAGGCTGGCCTCTAATTTCCTATGTAGCCAAGGATGACTGAATTTTTGATCCTCCTGCCTCTACCTTTCCAGGACACCATGCTCACTTTTACATAGTACTGGGGACCAAACCGAGGGCCTCGTGCATACGAGGCAAGCACTCTACCAACTGAGCTGCATCCGAAGCTCTGATTGTGAGATTTTTCAAATGATGAAACAGAGGCTCAGAGAATGATATCACTTGCCTAAAGTCATATAACGGGCAAATAATGGTGAGCAAGGTACATATCAGGGCTTTATGACTCCAGAGACCTTGCTATTCTCACTTCATTTAACCCCCCAGTTTGCCGCTCCAGAAAGACTTGACATATTTTCTTTATGACAGGCTCCTTGAACTGGTTGTCAGTGGCTCATTCATCTATTTCTGGTGTGTGTCTTGGAGGTAAAGATAGGAAAACACTTTAGTCTCTGGTCTCCAGAAGTTCCCATTCTGGCGAGGTAACCGGCAGAGAGATCAGTATCTAAGGCATATTGTGAGCTGGGTGTGGTGTTGCAGGCCTGGAATCCCAGCTAGTCAGAATCCCAGGTTCAATGCCTGCCTCAGAGACTCAAGAGGGCTTGGGAAATCGCTTGGTGGTGGAGCACTTGCCTAGAGTGCAGGTGACCCTGGGTTTAATTCTCAGTACTGCCTTCCCTCCGTCACACGCTGCACGGATGAGTGGTGTGCCCATTGCCATGGTGACCCAGAAAAGGGTTACCTGGGGAAGCATAAGTAAATGCTCAGAGCCCTATGATGAATAAAAAGTAGATTACATCAAAGTCCAACCTGGGGAATCAGTGAATTTATTGTGCTTACTTACAGAGCGCGGGTGAGGGGTTACCTAAAGGAGAGCGGGTGACCCCAAAGCGGCCACACCACCAAAAGTGTCACCCCAGCCTGGATGACGACTTCCTGTAGCTACATAGATAGAGTCCCTCCTGCAACTAACTTTCTATAATGTACATACTGTAGCATCTCTGGAGACTATAAGGTCATGTGCAGTTACGGCAGAATTACATTCAGCTATCTGGGAGGTGCAGTAAGAAGAAGTCTGGAACCTCAGGTGAGGGCCCAGTGATGCTCCCCACCTCCTCCTTTAATAATGGAGCATGGACCATCATCAGTCAACAGGCTCCATCTTGAGGGTCTCTTGTATGTATCACAGGTGCTCTGGTGAAGATGATGCTTGGCTTGGAACTCCCTAGGTAGATGAAGCTGGCCTCAATCTCATAGAGATCCACCTACCTCTGGTCTCCCAAGTGCTGGGATTAAATGCTTGTGCCACCACAACTGCTATAACTAAACTTAAAATATTTTATTTATTATTAATACATCATTATTTGTAGCCACAGCTGACCTGGATGGAACTTGCTATGCAGACCAGGTTGGCCTTGATCTCACAAAGACCCACCTACCTCTGCCTTCCAAGTGCTGGAATTAAAGGTGTGTGTCACCATGCCTGGTTTATATATTATTTTTATCTTATGTGTATGAATGTATTGCCTGCATGTATGTAAGTCCTCTTGTGTTGTGCAATGCCAACAGAGATCAGGAGAGGGTGTTGGGTCCCCTGGAACTGGAGTTATGGACCGTTGTTAGCTGCTATGAGAATGCTAGGAATTGAACCCAGGTCCTCTCCAACAGCAGCCAGTGCTCTTAAGCTCTGAGCCATCTCTCCAGCCCCCTGTGACTTTTTAAATGAGTGTGTGACGCCCCCTTGCTCTCCTTTCCTTATCTCTGACCACATAAGCAGACTTTCCTTGTTGCCACAGGCAGCGATCGTGTTTCTGCGCTCTGTTCTGGAGCTTTCACCACTGCCGACCACTCATTCCCACGTTCTTGACACTTTCTTCCGTTTCCGTTTCCCATGTGACACAAGTGTTCTCTCCTCCTCTGATGCCTTTGATGTTTAGCTTTTCAGAGTTTAACCCTGACCTTCCTGGATGTTTCAAGGCACCCCAAATCCGATGTCCTCCGATGTGCTCGTCCTCTGCACTCCCATGCCTCTCTTCAGTGACCACCACAGCTGGTCTCCTGGTCTAGAACCCTGTGTCCTCCCTCTTTTCTCAACGCATATCTTTAAAATTTTATTTATTTATTCATTTTATTTTGTGTTTGAGTGTTTTGCCCACAGGGATGCAAATATACCCATGTTGTGCATTGTCCACGGAGGCCAGAAGAGGGCGTCAGATTCCCTGGAACTGTAGTTTAGGATGGTTTGTTAGTCACCATATAGGTGCTGGGAACTGAACTGGGTCCTCTGCAAGAGCAGTCAATGCTCTTAACTCCTGAGCCATCTCTTCAGCCCCCTCACCAGTATCTTGTCCATAATTGCCTTCTGTCTATCAAATCTTCCAAATGAACCTCCCAGTCGTCCAGTCATCATCTGTTTCTCTTCCTCTACCATCAGAGTAGAGTCAAATACATTATGCACTGAGCCATCTTCCCCACTCTCTTTCTGTATCCCTGGTTCTCTCTCTCTCTCTCTCTCTCTCTCTCTCTCTCTCTCTCTCTCTCAGAATCAAAGCTGTCCTTGAACTTGTAACATTCCTGTCTCAACTTCCTAAGGACTGAGATTATAGGCATGCGCCACCACGCTCAGCTAGTTATCCTCCTTTATATTTAAAAAACCCGACTTTGAGGGCTAGAGATGTAGCTCAGTGGTACTTGACTAGCATGCACAAGGTCATTGCTTCATCCTCACCACTGAAAAACCTGCATTGAAATGTTATTCAGGTTGGTAGTTAAAATTTTGGTGTTCCCTTTTGGGCACACAGTGCCTCACTCGTCTTTCTCTGGTCTTGGTCCTGGTGCAAACTCTTTCGCAATAAGCATGAGTAGACATGACACAGAGGGCAAGACCCACGATGGCCTGGGTTGACCCTCTGACTGGGGAGTTTCTGGAGATAGTTGCTCTCACCCCGTTGAACGGGGGTCCAAGATGAGAAGAGGAAGGCACTTCCTGTGTGGGTGGTGGGTAGGGGTATAACTTCCTCAAAGCCCGGGAGCCGGTACCCTGTGCTACCCAGCTGTGGACTGCCCTGTCCCTGTCTCTCTCAGCTAGGGTGGGACCACTGTGTCTCCTCAACTCAGGAACAGAGTTCTACACAGCGTGAGGGTCCAGCAGGAGAGAGAAAAGGCCAAGCTCAGTTGAAAGGTCATTGTAACCTCAAAGGAAAGGGGCTGAGAGATTGTGGAACAGCAATATTCAGATTGTCTGGTCTCAGGAACTGGTATGGCCTTAAAAGTTATCGAAGTTATTTTGTTTACACGAGTTACATCTATCTATGTTTACCATATTAAAAATTAAAACGAGGGCTGGAGATGAAGTTCAGCAATAGAACCCTTGCCTAGCACTGGAAAAAAAAATTCCTTTAAAAATCCAACAAGTAATTCTTCCAACACAAGTAATATATTTTTACAGAAAAAAATAACTGGATTTTCTAAAACATAAGCAATTTAGGGAGAAGAGTAGAATTGATTTACATTGCTTACAGGGCCCTTCAATGCTGGGCTTAAATAGAAGACAGCTGGATCTTCATAACTACTGCATTCAGTATATTGCAATTTTTTTTTTTTTTTAACTGGAATTTGCTATGTAAACCAGGCCGGTTTCAAACTCACAGAGATCCGCCTGCTTCTGTCTCTTGAGTGCTGCGATTAAAGGCATGTACCACTGTACCTGATGATTTTTTTTTCCTTGTGCTGGGACTTGAACTCAGGGCCTTACACATGCTAGGAAAACTGTTCTAATGCCAGCTAGAAGAGCTCCAGCTGGGAGGGCTTTTTCAGATACTCTGATTTTAAAACATCTTTTATGGCATATATTAATTATACAACACAGGTGCACTTACATTCATACAGGCAATATACTCACACACATAAAGCAAAAATAAATAAAAGTTTTTTTTTTTTTTTTTAAAGAAATGTGCCTTTAAGCCAGGTATGGGAGCTCAGACCTGGAATTCCAGCACTCACCTGTAATCCCAACACCCAGGAGGCTGAGGCAGGAAGATTGGACTATGTGAATCCTTATCTCAAAACAAAACACCACCAACAAAAATGGCCTCAAATCAACAATGTAATTTATAATGTAGCTCGAGGATGAAATATTTTTATTTTTTAAGAAATCATTGTGATTTATTAGGAATAATGAAAGCTCCATCTATCAAATTTAATCTATAAACGTCTACCCTACTAAATGGAGCAGAAAGCACATAAATGTTTTCAACAAAATTCCAGTGATAGCTTGTTTTCTCTTTAAAGTCCTGCAGGGATGAATGTAATTAATGAGGTTTATCACCCATTCTGAGGCTTTAGTTTTTGGTGCTGGGAGGAGAATGCTGAAGAGCCAGTCTTCGGGCGCTCACAGCTGGCTAAGGCCTCCCTGAAGAACTGAAATCCAGCTGAGGTCTGAAACATGAGCTAAAACTGACTACATGAAAGGGGAGGACGAATGGGGTTTGCTGTAGCAACCTTTCTGTTGCTACGATAAAACACTCTGACCAGGGCCTGGACAGATGGCTCAATGGTTAAGAACACTTGCTGCTCTTACAGAGGACCTGAGTTTGATTCCCAGCCCATGTTGAGTAGCTTACAACTGCCCATAAGTCCAGTTTAAGAGAGATCTAAGGTCTCTGGCCTCCAAAGGCAATCACTCACACATACAAATTATTAAAAAACAAAATTCACCAGGTGTGGTAGCACACAGCTTTAATCCCAGAGCTTAGGAGGCAGAGGCAGGTCAAGGCTATCCTGGTCTTCATAACAAGTTACAGCCAGTCAGGGCTACAAAGTGATACCCTGTTTCAAATATAAATTAAATAAAAGAAACAAAAAGCACTCTGACCATAAAAAATTTAGGGGAGGAATGGTTTTACTTGGCTTGTCACTCCAGGTCACAGCTCATCCTTTAAGGAGGTCACAGCGGGAAGTGGAAGGTGGACCTGTTGCTGTTCCATGCAGCTTTACCTTCAACCAAGGAAATCACTTCACAGACAAAGGGGACTCCACTTTGGGTGGAGGGGACTGTGGAATTGGCTGGCTCATGGGCCAGCTTATACTCAGCTAGCTTTTTAATACAGTTCAGAATCATTTGCCTAGGGATAGTATTACTTGCCCACAGTGGACTGAACCTGCCTTATAGCAGTAAACAATCAAGGGAACCCCCACAGACATGTCCACAGGCCAATCTGACCTAGGCAACTGCTCAATCGAGACTCTTCTCGCAGATGACTCTAGGCTGGGTCAAGTTGGCAAAGCGAACCAGCAAGGTGTAGCTCAGTGGTGGATCCCTGGCCTAGTATGTGCAGGCCTTGTGTTCTGTCAACATTGGAAGGAGGGTGGGAAGGACAGAACAAAGGAAGGGAAGGAGGGAGGCAGGGAGAAGGAGAGGGAGGGAGGGAGGAAGAAGGGTAGGGAAGAGCCTTTAAAGCAGCAGGCTGAGTATTGTGGAGCTGTGAGACGGCAATGAATGGACTAGTGCAGGGGAGCCTAGCCCACTGTGGCCCACACCATCTCTAGGTCTGAAGGCTTTCCAGAGCAGTCACTCCGGCTAGAGACTGTGGCAAGAGATGGCTCAGGATGTAGGTTTGAATGGCAGCTGGAGGTCTGGGCAGGAAACATCTGGTGGCCTTCTTTCAGTTCCTAGAACTGCCAGGCTTCCCCCGGTCAGTCCTGGCACCTGTGCAGAGCCTCTGTTTGGAACGTTTCGCTGCTCTTCCTCCTGTGGGCCTCACCTGAAGTGTCATCTCTTTTCCAAGATTCTTTTTTCCTCTCCAGACGAGCACTCCATTTCCTTTGGATAGTAGCCATCTGTTTAGATTACTTTGATCTTTCTTTTTCGTGAACTATAAGCTCCTTGAAGCCAAGGATACTTTGATATATTCAGCATTATATCTGGTATGACTGGGTTCTCCGAAATATTTGTTGGGTGAATGTGTGAAAGAACAAATGAATTTGAAATCCTGACTCTACCACTTAATAGTGGTGTGACTTAGGCAACATGAATTTTTATGTCTTATCACTATAAATAGATTTTTTTTTTTGCAGTTCTGGGGATCAAACCCAAGCTTTGTACACAGTAAGCACGTGCTGTACCACTGAGCCACTCCCCCAGCCCTTAGAACTAGATTTATAAGAGCACATTATTTTATACAGAGAGGAAAATACTGCAAAGTAATTGGAAGACAGCAGTGATTTTAGTGTCTTGAAACTATGCAAAAATGCTGAGCATGGTGGTGTACTCCTTTAATCCTAGCATTTGGGAAGCAGAGGCAGGTAGATGTCTATGAGTTCAAGACCAGCCTGGTTTACATACTGAGTTCCAGGCTAACCACAGTGAGACCCTATCTCTCTCTCTCTCTCTCTCTCCCTCAGAATGTGCTGGGAGAATGGCTCAGTCAGTCAGTAAAGTCCTTGTTGTACAAGCATGTAGACCTGTTTTCAGATCTCCAGCATCCACATAAAAAGTCAGGTGCATTGGGGGATACCTGTCATTTTAGTGCTGGGAAGGCAGAGACAAGAGGATCCTGGGGCTTGCTAATTGGCTATAGCTGAATTGGTGAGCTCCAGGTTCAGTGAGAGACCCTATCTCAGAAAATAAGGCAGAAAGTGATAGAGGAAGACACCTGACATTGAACTCTGTCCTCCACATGCATGTTACATGTATGCCAGAACACATACATACACACATTCAAATACAGGCATACACAATACATATTTACACACACACTCACACACACACACACACACACTCACACACCCTTCTAAAAGGAATTGTATCCATCTATAAGCGCTGTTATAACAAAATAGTTATGAGTATAAAAAACCAGAAATTCTCATAGTTCTGAAGCTGGGAGCTCAAGACCAAGGTTCAGTTTCTTGGTTGGCCCAGTGTTTGCTTCCAAAATGGTATCTCGAACACTGTACCTTACAGGGTAGAAGGGATGGAAGGTCAAAAAGGTCAAGAGGGATTGTGTCCTTCAGCCTTGAGCCTTTTAATAAGGGTGCTAATTCTATTTACTTTTTAATTTACTTTTTATTTATTTATTATTTTTATTTTATGTGTAGGAGTATATTGCCTGCATGCATGTAAGTGCATCCATGTCATGCAATGCCCTCAGAGGTCACAACAGGGTGTTGGATTCCCCTAGAAGTGGAGTTATATATAGATGGTCGTTAGTTGCCATATGGGTGTTGGGAACCAAACCCAGGTCCTCTGCAAGAATAGCAGTGTTCTTAAGCGCTGAGTCATCTCTCCAGCTCCTTGCTTATTATTTATTGTGTGTGTGCCTGTGTACACACATGACACTGTGTGCATGTGGAGGTCAGAGGTCAACTAGTAGGATTCAGTTTTCTCTTTCCAACACGTGGGTCCCACAGATCCAACTCAGGTTGTCAGGCATGCTGGCAAGGGTCCTTACCTGCTGAACTATCTCTCCAGACCTCTGGTCCTATTTGTGAAGACTCCATCTTCACCACCAGCCCCGCTTAATCGTTCGGGATACATTTTCAACCTGAATCTTGAAGAGGACTCCAATGTTCAAACCATAGCAGGGAGTCTTGGATTAGATGAAGCAGACTATTCCCTTATTGGTTCTTTGTTAACCAGAAGCTTTCCTTGCATATTCTTCTTAGGTACACACAGCACCTCATGACCAGCTGACCCTTTTTATCCCAGAGCCATGGTGCAAAATGGCTCTTCCCGCGTGGATTCTGAGTTTCGATACACCCTCTTCCCAGTCGTTTACAGCATCATCTTTGTACTGGGCATCATTGCCAATGGCTATGTGCTGTGGGTCTTTGCCCGCCTGTATCCTTCCAAGAAACTGAATGAGATAAAGATCTTCATGGTGAACCTCACCATGGCGGACCTGCTCTTCTTGATCACCCTGCCGCTGTGGATAGTGTATTACTATCATGAGGGTGACTGGATTCTACCCAAATTCCTATGCAACCTGGCTGGCTGCCTCTTCTTCATCAACACCTACTGTTCTGTGGCTTTCCTGGGTGTCATCACTTATAACCGCTACCAGGCCGTGGCCCATCCCATCAAAACTGCTCAGGCCACCACCCGCAAGCGTGGCATCTCTTTGTGCCTGGTCATCTGGATCACCACTGTGGCCTCTGCATCCTACTTCCTCGTCACAGACTCCACCAACGTAGTACTCAATAAAGATGGCTCGGGCAACACCACCCGATGCTTCGAGCATTATGAGCCACAAAGTGTGCCCATTCTGGTGGTCCACGTCTTCATCACATTCTGCTTCTTCCTCGTCTTCTTCCTCATCCTCTACTGCAACCTGGTCATCATCCGCACACTGCTCACGCGGCCGGTGAGGCATCAGCGCAAAGCTGAGATGAAGCGCAGGGCGCTGTGGATGGTCTGCACAGTCTTGGCGGTATTTGTCATCTGTTTTGTGCCCCATCACATGGTACAGCTGCCTTGGACCCTGGCTGAGTTGAATTACCAGACGAGCTTCCACCAGGCTATTAATGATGCCCATCAGATCACCCTCTGCCTCCTTAGCATTAATTGTGTCTTAGACCCTGTTATCTATTGCTTTCTTACCAAGAAGTTCCGCAAGCACCTTAGTGAAAAATTTTACAGCATGCGCAGCAGTCGCAAGTGCTCTCGGGCCACCACGGAAACAGGCACTGACGTGATCGGGCCCTCTAACCAGATCCCTGTCATTGCACTAAAAAATTAGGCCCCATTTTTGGAGTCAGACCCAAGTCTTCTCTTCCATGGACCCCACAGACTGAGCTAGGGGACGAGGGCTTCTGGTGTGGCCATCTCCTCCATGGACACTGGTGGCCCGTAAGCGTGGCAGCTGATTCCTCACTCAGACAATGGTGATGACACGGCAAGATCCCTGAACAGTCCAGAACTCGACTGTGCCCTCTCACCCATCTTTGGGCACCAGCTAGCTGACCTTGCCTGATGACCTCATCCAGCGGCCCTGAGTCTGACCGGGCTAGGAGGAATGGCAAGGCTAAGGTCAGACCTTGGAGGCAGATTCTGTGGTATTCTGTTTATACCACTGGGGTTGTAGCCTTGTTTTGGGCAGCAACTCCGCCGTGCAACTGGCAGAGAAGGGTTGATGGAAGGGTCTCTCCACTGGCTGTGTGGGAGATCTTTGGAGCAGCAGTTGGTTTTTGGCGGAAGCCGTCCTCTTTCCACCCAGAGGCGCAAGGTCTTTGTGACATGTCCTAGGGGAAGTGGTTTGATGGAACCTTCTGACTGACCTGGTAACCTGCCTCAAATGCAGCCTGAGAAGCTAAAACAAGAGAGACCAGAAGCTAGCATGGGATCGTGTCCCTGAGACAGTCAAGTCTCTCTCTGCTCAAGCCTGAGTAAGCTCCGAAAGAGTGGGAGAGAGATGGCCATCTTAGCCATCTTTCTGTCTTAGCAACAGACCCTTCTGTGGGGTAGCCACTCATTATGGGCAGAAGCCTCTCAAAGCAAAATTTGTGTTTGTTTAGGCCAAGGCAGCTTAAAGGTTTCCATGCAAATAAGCACTTGAGCTGGGAAGTGCTTGAAGCTTCAGAGTAGAAGAAGCCCGCTCATTCCCAGGGAGGTGCCACCAAATGGAACTTTCAGGAGATGGGAGGGACAGTTTCAGTTCTAACTTTTGGAGGTTGACAGCATCCCTTAAAGACCTCTAGATGCCTGCTGGTTACGTCTAGCAAGTGTGTTAGTCACCTTTGTCTTGCTGGGACCAGCCTATCTAACTGAAACAACTTGAGGAAGGAAAGATTTATTTCAACTCACGGTTTCAGGGGATTTCAGCCCATCATAGCAGGGCAGGATAGCTCATGCCCCATGGTAGTGGGACATGAGGCAAAGGCTGTTCATGTGGTATTGATCCAGGAAACAGCACCAGAACCAAGGGTATAGCCTTCAGAGGCCCATCCCAGTCACCTACTTCTGTCACTCGGTCCTAGGTGCAGCCTCCTCACATAATACCATTGAGCAGAGAACAAGCATGCAAAACAAGACCTTGGGTTAGCAAGATGCTCAGCAGGTAAAGGTGTTTACAACCAAGCCTGACGATCTGAGTTCAATCCCTTAAACCCACATGATAGAAGGAGAGAACAGACACTGTGAAAGCTGTCCCCTGACCTTCACATGTGTGCTGTGGCACATGCATGCCTCCTTCCTACATAAATGAACATAAAATATTAACAAAACAAAGCAAAACAAACATGACCTCCTGGGGGAAATTTTAGATTCGCAGCATTAGAGCAAGTCTATCAAGTGAGATTCTTCTCCTGCCCTGAGGAAAGTATCCGGAGCCCCAGACTTGGAGCTCCCAGGAGCTTTCCCCTTTCCTGAGCCTCGTACGCCTTTCAGAATATCTTCCTTCTTTCCAGCCAGTGTCCCTTGGAAGCTGGGTCACTTGGTTCATGTCTGCCAAGCAAGCACTGGATTGCAGATTTTGATAAATATCTTCTAGTAAGCCAGTAATGTGCTTGGGTTCCGTGTGTGGGCTTTGGGTTGGACCTAGCTGATGGTGACAAACTGGCTAATGCAGCATACTTGAGCTTTGATGTCATACAAACTCAGGTTCAATCCAGGCCCGGTGGTATATGCCTTTAATCCCAGGACTCTGGATGTAGAGGCGGGTGGACCTCCAAGAGTTCAAGGCCAGCCTGGTCTATATAGGGAGTTCCAGGTCAGCTGGGGCTACAGGGGGATCCTGTCTCAAAAAGACCAAAACAAACAAACAAACAACCCCCCCCTCCAAAAAAAATCAAATTCAGGTTCAAGTCGACTTTATTGCTGCTGAGGGACCGGGAGTTCAATTTTCCACCTCAGTGTTGTTAGCTGTGAGTCAGAACCCACCTCACAGGGCTGTGATGAGCAGTGAGTGCCGAGCTGACACCTCCTGGTCACCCCTGCTGTTCCCCTTTCCCAGAGTCTGGTACTCTCAGTCTTCTAATTGGAACCAAAAGGAGAGTTGGGCATGGGGATTTGGGATGCTGCTTGGGGCTTTGTAGGCCTCTTACCTGAAGTCATCTAAACTCTGGAGCTTGGAGTGTGTCTGTGTGTAACGTGGGTTCGGTGGCCACCTATGTACGTGTAGTAGACAAAATGGAGGTGCCAGAAAGCAGATAGGCAGAGCAGGGACAGACTAGAGAGAAGTGCGAAACCTGAGGGGGAGGGGTCAAGGCTTGCATGGGCCAGGCGGCTCAGCTGCGCCCAGTCCCACAGATCCAGTGAGAGTCTCTCCTCAGGATTCCCTCTCTTATCTCGATTAAGCATATTTGAATGGATGTCTATCACTATCAATCAAATAAAGCTCTGGATGTTCATGTGCTAATGCAGTGTTTCCTGAATTGCAGTCATTTGCAGACCCCCTTGCAATTTTTTGCAATAACCATGTATCCCAATACGTTTACTTAATAAATATTTTTCTTTAAATGGAGTCAAATTTTAAAGCTTACATTTAATGAAAAAGAAAACTAATGGCACCTACCTACCACCTACATATCTACTCTCTACAAGTAGAAATAAACAGAAACATGAAAACATAGCTATTAAAAATGTTCCTTTGGGGATGGAGAGATGGCTCAGTGGCTAAGAGCACTGACCAATGTTGCAGAGCATCCGGGTTCAGTTCCAAGCACCCGCATGGCGGCTGACAGCCATCCGTAATTCTAGTTGCAGGGGATCCGAGCCCTCTTCTGACCTTCCCAGGCATTGCGTGACACAGGTGTGCTCACAGGCAGGTAATACACTCATACACATAAAAGAAAAATAATAAAGAAATTTTCCTCTATGTTCTGTCTGAAGTCACCCGTAATGTTCCAGTGCATGTATAACACACCTCAGGAGACCCTGTTGTCATGTGTATAAAGTGCTCACAGCCTTCATTCAGCAAGTGCTCAATAAGAAAAATAATTGCCTGAGCATGATGGTGCACGCCTTTAGGACTCAGGAGGCAGAGGCAGGTGAATCTCTGTGAAATTGAGGCCAGCCTGGTCTACATAGCTAGTTCTAGGCCAGCTGGAGCTACAGGGAGACCCTGTCTTAACAAAAGAAAAATTACTGACAGTTCTGAGGTGGTGGCTTGTGATTATCCCCTGTTTCTCCCAGTAGAAATCTGTATATTGCAGCAGCATCCTGGGCTCTGGGCTCTGGGAAGAATGCACAGCCTATTCTCTGTATCCATGGATTCCACATCCCGAAATTCAATCAATTGTAGATTGAACATCTTTGAAAAACAAATTGTGTCTTGTGCTGTTGTTCTGTACTGTTTACTCTTATTACCTAAACAATATAGTATAACAACAATTCCCACTGTATTTTAAGTATGCAGAAAGATGTGTCGATTTTATAAACAAACAACTACACATTTTATATGAGAGATTTGAGCACTTTCGGATTTTGGCATCTATGGCGGTCCTGGGTCCAGTCTCCCATGGCTGTGGAGATGATTATATTAGTCTGTAGCCACTCTAGCTCTGATAATCTCCTTACCACATTTACGACCCCTGTAGCCTTTGAATGGTTATGACTTTGACCTCAATGCCTGTATTTCTGTTGCTGTGATAAATATTTGGGAGGAAGGGGTTTATTTCAGCTTATACTTATATAGAATAATTTATCATCAAGGGAAGGAAAGTCAAGCAGGAATTCAAAGCAGGAGCTTTAATCAGAAACCATGGAGTCAAATTTTAAAACTTACATTCAATGAAAAGGAAAACTAATGGCACCTACCTACGTACCACCTACATACCTGCTCTCTACAAGTAGAAGTAAACAGAAACATGAAAATATAGCTATTAAAAATATTCCTCTGGAGCTGGAGAGATGGCTCAGTGGTTAAGAGCACTGACTGCTTTTGCAGAGCATGCGGGTTCGATTCCAAGCACCTGTATGGCTCTCTCCCAGGCTCACATTCAGCTCTTTTTTTTTTTTTTTTTTTTTTTTTTGAGACAGGGTCTCCTTGTAGCCCCAGCTGGCCTGGAACTCACTATGTAGATCAGGCTGGCCTTGAACTCATAGAGATCCACCTGCCTCTGCCTCCTCAGTGCTGGGATTAAAGGTGTGTTCCACCACCCCTGGCCAGCTATCTTTCTTACATAGCCCAGGATCACCTGCCCAGGAACAGCACCACCCACAGAGGGCTGAGCCCTCCCACATCAATCAGTAATCAAGACAATTCCTCATAGATGTGGCCTTAGATCAGTCTAATCTGGGAAATCCACCAATAGAGACCCCTTTAGATAACTCTGGACTGTGTTGGCTAAAGCCAATCAGGACAGTAGGTAAAGGTCCCTGCTGCCAAACCTGACAAGGTTTGATCTTGGAATCCATATCGTGAAAGGAGAGAGCCAACTTCTACAAATTGTCCTCTGACCTCTGCGCACGCACGCATACACGTGCACACACACGCACACAGACACATACATATAAAGAAAAGTTTACAAATAAAATTGTTATTTTGTAAAATAGTCACTTTAGACTTTAATTACTGAGACGGTTCAGTGTCTATCTTCTCTGTCCTCCCGTCTTACTTACATATGTACCTATTTCTCTTACAGAGCCTGGAATTGGCCTCTGCCTCTCTCCAAAGCATATGGCCCCCTCAGGGTAAAAGATAACATATATTGACATACATACACACTTACTTTGAAATGGTTTAAGTTGCTGAACTCTTGGCTCAGGCAAGAGCTGGCCTCACTGAGATGAGTCACAGGTGCAAAAAATGGCAGGTCACGCTTGACTGAAACTGGCGTGTTTAAAGCAATTTTCACTTCATTGTGTTACATCTGTGCTCAAGACCCAAGACAACAGATATAATAAAAACCTGCTTGGAAAGCACCTGGGGTTTGTGAAGACTTGGTATTCTTGTAGAATCAGTCACGCTCCAGGACATCCTACTACTGAGCTGTCCTCTCTCCCTTTCCCTCCTCCTCTGCCCCCGCCCCCCAAGTCCCAGCAAACACCTAAGGAGTGACCTTGTTGTTCTAGTAACAAGGCTACGCAGTTTTTCTCTGCTGTCTCACTAAGCCTCATATCCTGTTGAAAGGTAGGTAGTTTAATCCCCACAATAAGAATAAAATAGACCAAGACTTGAGCAGCCTGCATAAGACACAGAGGCTTTCTCCCAGGTCCCTGTGGCAGAAGGCGGCCTGTTTGTTGTTCTGGTTTGTTTTGTTTTTTTGAGATGGGGTCTCCCTGCAGCCCCAGTTGGCCTGGAGCTTGCTATGTAGCTGGCCTGGATCTCACAGAGATCTGCCTGCCTCTGTCTCCACAGTGCTGGGATTAAAGGTGTGTGTCACCATGCCTAGTTGCTGGGTTGTTTTTTTTTTTTTTGAGACAGGATCTTGCTATGTTGCCTTGATTGACCTGAAACTCACTGCAAACAGGTTAGCCTCGAACCTTTGAAGAGTCTTCTGTTTCTGTCAAAGTGATAGAATTACAGGTGTGCCATCACACCCAGTTTGTTGTTGAACCCCAGCAATTTGCTTGCCATTTTATGCTACTGAGTTCCTACCTTCCAGCCGCCTTAGAGACAGGTATTCTCATGCCCATTTTACCGATGGGAAAAACGAGACTCAGAGGGATTTGGTGACTAATAAAGATAAAAGAAATAGTGACAGAGTAATATTCAAAGCTAGCGCTACTTAGCATGGGTCCCTTCCCATCTCCCCTCCTATCACTCGATCTCCCCCCTATGATATGACTGTATCCCCAATCCTAACTCTTCTAGTGTCTTGTGGGTGCCGGGGCAGGTGTTTCCTGAGGGGCATAGCAGCTGTTAGGGGCCTCCATCCTGCTGCTTCTAGTTTGGTTTTAAAATTTATTTTTAGGGGCTGGAGAGATGGCTCAGCAGTTAAGAGCACTGGTTGCTCTTGCAGAGGACCCAGGTTCAGTTCCCAGTACCCACATAGTAGCTAACAACCGTCTATAACTCCAGTTCCAGGGGATCAGATGCTCTCTTCTGACCTCCATGGGCATTGCATGACATGGTTGCATATATATATATGTATATATGTATATATGCAGGCATTACTCATACACATAAAATAAAATAAAGTAAAATGTATATAAAATTTATTTTAATTTTACATGTATGAGTGTTTGCCTATATGTATGTGTGTGCACTCTGTGGGTCTCCTGGTGCCCTTGGAAGCTAGTGTGAGCTGCCATGTGGGTGCTGGGAACAGAATCCAGGTCTTCTGTAAGAGTGCTGTTAAATGCTCTTAACTGCTGAGCCATCTCTCCAGCCCTAGTTTCTAGCTTGTTCTTTGAGGTCTCTTGTGTTCCCCAGGCAGATGGAAGGCCCAAAGGACTCTTCCAGGCACAGGCACCCATGATCAGATACTTTGGATGCTGGTTGACATATACAAACACTGTGTACCAAGAACTCTGGAAACCAGAGTGCCACTGTTGCTGGAGTTAGAAGGAACTCAACTGTGATGGATAATCTCAGTCATCAACTTGACGAGTTCTAGAATCATCTCAGGACAATTTAAGCATTTTTCTGGGATGTACACCTAGAAGCAATGTTGTTAGGTCATCATAAGCCATGTTCATACTTAATTTGATGAAGAATTGCCAAATTGGGGCTGGAAAGATGGCTCAGCAGTTAAGAGCACTGGCTGCTCTTGCAGAGGATCTGGGTTCAGTTCCCAGCACCCACATGGCAGTCAGCAACCATCAGTAACTCCAGTTCCGGGAGATCTGATGCCCTTCTCTGAATTCCCAGGGCTTTGCTTGCATTGGTATATTTTATATACTTGCAAGCAAAATGCTCATACACATAAAAGTAAATACATAAAAAACAGAACAGCCAAACTATTTCTGACTTCACCCACCCATGTTTCTTTTTTTATAGTGTTTTCTTATGAGTATATATTAATTATACATAACAATGTGTTTTCTTATGACATTTTCATATATGGACAGAATATAGAATTTAGATCATATTCACTCCCTCCCCCCACCTTCTCTCTTGTCCTTCCCAAACTCCTGCTCACCCCCTTCCGCTTAGCAACTAGTCCCACTTCTCCTTTCAAGTCTTTGTGTATGTGTGTGAGTGTGTGTTCCAAAGAGTTTCATTGGGGTTGTTTCTAGGTACATGGACACAGCTAAGGCAATGTCTCTTCATCCCGCATCGGCAGTTAACTGTGTATAAATCCTCAGAGAAGGTTGAGGCCCCCTGTTAGTCCCTCCCTCCTCCATGGCAGGCATGGATGGACCCAATATTTTATGAGGGTTTCTGTCTCCCTGATCCTTCCCTGCCTGTAACCTGTACCTTTTCATTTCAGGGAAGTGTACAGTCAAATCTTGCTTTTAATTTGAGTGTTCCTGTCATTACTAAGGGGTTTATAAGCAAGTACTCATTAGTCACTTGAGTTTGAATTCAAATAATTCACACTCCAAAGCATGCATAATCCACAGAGTGATTCCAGAAGGCAGCCACTGGGACCCAAAGCCAGGGTCTCATTTCTGCTTCTACTGCTTGCTAGTCTGTAATTTTGGACAGACCGTGGAACCTCTCTGGGCCTACTTCTGTTAAACTGGAATACTGGCCAGGCATGGTAACTCATAGCTGTAATCCCAGTACTTGAGAGACAGAGGCTGAAGGATCGCTGCAATGTCAAGGCCAGTCCTGGCTATGTAGGTAAGTATCAGGCCAACTAGGACTACATAGTAAAATTCTGTCTCAAAAAAAAAAAAAAAAAAAGGAATATTTATATTGTCAATGTAATGGATGGTTTTATGGATTTACAATTGCTTCAGGAAGTTTCTGGCGCAGACTAAACTTCATAAATGTGGTCCTTGTGCTAACAGATTGTCCATAAAGCCTCCCTTTTATGCACCATTTTGTAACACTGGTCCCCTTCCCCTTATGACAAGTTTGTGTTGTGTAACTTTGTATTTTCCGTGCATATGTGAAACTGCAGGGAACAGAATGTGCAGTCAGGTTTTGTTTTTTCATCACTTCCTTGTCATTCTATAGTTCACTCGGCGTGTGCTTTAAGAGATCGAATTGCCACATGAGTGAGTCATCAGATTTCAGCCTGGTCTACATAGCAAGTTCCAGATTAGCTGGGGCTACAGGGAGACCCTGTCTCAAGAGACCAATAAAATAATAAATACATACATGAATAAATAAATAAATAATAGACAAAGGAACTTGAATATTTACTTCTCTGAAGAAGATATGCAAATGGCCAATAAGCACATAAAATGATATTCAACAATTTTGATCATTAGAGAAAAAGAAACCATGCTACAGTGTGAAAACAGGAAATTAACAAGTAGTGGTGTGGAGAAATTGGATTTTTTTTTTTTTTTTTGAGACAGGGTCTCGTTGCACAGGCTGGCCTTGTACTCACTATGTAGCTGAGGATAACCCTCTGCTTCCACCCCCTCTGTGCTAGGATTACAGGTATACACCATCAGGCCTGACTTATTTCATGCTGAGATGCAAAACAGGGCTTTGTGTATGCTAGGCAATCACTCTACCAACTGAGCTCTGGCCAAGACCAAGAATTTGGACTTCTTAAAATTATTTATTTATTTTTATTTATTTAGCACGTATGAGTGTTTTGTGGGCATGTATGTAAGTGTGCTACTTGCATGCAATGCTTGCGGAGGTCAAAAGAGGGCATCAGATCTCATGCTGGGAACCAACCAAACCCAGGTCTTCTGCAAGAGCAGCTAGTGCTCCTAACTGCTGAGCCATCTCTCCAGTCCTAAAATTGTAATTCTCGTACCTTTCACATGGGAATGTAAAATGGTACAGTTGTTATAGAAAATGTGGTGGTTCCTTAAAAAATTAAACATAGATCCTAAGCCTAGTGACCTAGTTCTATAATCTCAGCATTAGGGAGACCAGAGCGGGGGGAGTTCAAGGCCAGCCTGGACTATATAGTGAGGTTGAAACCAGTTTAGGCTACAGAGTGAAACCTGTCTCAAAAGAAGAAAGAAAGAAAAAGAAAGGAAGGAAGGAAGGAAGGAAGGGAGAAGGGAAGAAAGAAAGAAGGAAAGAGGACTGGGAATACAACTCAGAGATAGAGCACTTGCCTAGCGTGCATGAGGATCAAGGCTCAATTCCCAATACTGAGGGTGAAGGGGAAGACATCACCACTTTATTCACATGTACTCAAAATAATTCAAAGTGAGAACACAAACTGATATTTGTACACCAGTACACTTAACACTATTCACAATAACCAAAAAGTACAGGCAACTCAGGTGTCCACTGAGGGACTAATATAAACAAATTCGGCATCCTCATACAATGAAATATTCAGCCTCAGAAAGGAAGGAAACTGATACATGGTATAAATAAAGTGGAACCTTGAAGACATTATGTTAAACGATATACATCAGGCAAACCCCGCAAATATTATATGATTCACTCATGCACTTATATGAGGTGTCTAGAGTAGTCAAATTTATAGATATAGAAGGTAGAATGGTGATTGTCAAGGGCGAGGGCTGGAAGAGGGAAGTTGTTTCAGTGTGGGAAGATGAGCTGGTTCCTGAGGTAAATGATGGTAATGATTGCACAAGAGTGTGAATCTTTTCTTTTTTTTTCGTAGGGCCTCCCTCCTCCCAGCCCACCAGGAAACCACTATGTGGACCAGGCTGGCCTTGACCTCACAGATATCCACCTGCCTCTGCCTCCTGAGAGCTGCAATTAAAGGCATGTACCACCATGCCTGGCAACAGGGTGAATCTTAATATGCTGCACGGTCCATGTACCAATGACTAAAATGAAAAATCTTGTGTTACCACAACGTGATGGTTAGTGTTAATTGCCAACTTGACCAAACCTAGAATCACCTGGGGAATGGGTATTTGGGTGTGCCTGCAGGGGGTTATCTTTATTGCATGTATTGAGGTGAGAGCAGCTGCCCACTGGGTTACTCCTGGGTGGCTGGAATTCTGATCTCTGTAATGGAGAGGGGACCAAGCACCAGCAGGCATCCATTACTCTCTGCTTCCTGACTGGACATGCAATGTGAGCAGCCGCCTCGTGACCCTGCTGCGTGGACTTCCCTGCCATATGACCTGTACTCTTGACCTGCGAGCCACAATAAACTCTTTCTTCCTCAAGTTGCTTTTGTCAGGGTATTTTTCCAAAGCAACAGGAAAAGTAACTAAGACACATAGTTATAAAAAAAATCTTTAAAGAGGAGCTGGAGTAATGGTTCAGTGGCTAAGAGCACACTACCTGCTCCTGCAGAGGACCTGGATTTGCTCTCAACACCCACATGGCAGCTAACACTCATCCTTGACTCCAGTTCCAGGGTATCCGATGCCCTCCTCTGGCTTTCACAGGTACTGCACACATGGTGTGGAATAATTTCTTTGGCAGAAGAAATTTCAGCCTAACATTGAATCTGTAGCTTGGTTATTGCTGATAAATTTTATGCAGATATACCATGAAAAAAGAGCAAGTGGGCCAGAAAGAAATACACAATGTATACTTTGGAGAGCAAGAAGGCAATAGAAAGCTTAATGTTACAGTCAAGGCCTATTCTGGAAGAAAGGTTACATTTGTAAAGGAGATTAGAGCCATTAAGGTAAAGACTATTGATCTGCACTTGAACAATAGACAGAGTACCCTCAAGGCAAGACCCCATCCCCAGATAAGTATCCAGCACATGAAAGAGAGCCCAATGGGTTTTCTGCTCTTGGAAAACTACAAGACACAAAAACTGCTGAAGGGATGTATCTGAAGCTGGAAGCTGAATTTGGCAGTATGGTTCGTGTGGTGCTGGCTTTAAAAGCATGAAAGACGCAAGAGTGAGGGGTCATCAATTTTTCTCCATGGTTTCAGAGAGCCAGAGTCCAGACAGCTTATGGCAGGGAAGACCATATACGAAGAAGGTCCTAGGAGGCCATTATTGCATGAAGGTTGCTTGGGAGACTCTCCCAAGAAGTTGGAGAGTCCAGAGCTATGAGACATCTGCCAAAGAGAGCTCTACACAGGGTGTGGAACCAGCCCAAGTGAGAGATGTATGTTGCAGGCAGTGAAGCTGGAAGACAGATCCCTCCAAACCCTTTAGAACTAAAGTTCCAGACATGGATAGGATTTGGTATTTGCCTGTTGGTTTTTGGTCTTGTTTGAGTTGGGTATTTCTTCACTATGTCCCTTTGAGAAGGGGATGTGTATTGTGTGCCATTGTATGGTGGAAGCATGTAATTGGCCCATTTTAATTTTATAAGAGGATTAGAGTGAAGAGATCGTCTTGAGTCTCAGAAGAGACTTTGGATGTTGGATTTTTAAACAGTGTTGAGACTGCTAAAGACTATGGGGACTTTTGAAACTGAACTAAATAAATCTTGTGTCATTTGGCTGTTAGTCTATGGGGCCAAAGAAAGAAACGTGGTGGTCTGAATGAGAAATATCCTCATAAGTTGAACACTTGGTGTGTGGTCCCCAGTTGGTGGTCTGTTTGGAGAAGGTCTTGGAATCTTTCGAAGATGTGGCAATGAATGCAGTGTACATAATAGGAAAGTGTTCTACCACTGAGCCACACTCCCAGTCATCCAGAGCCACACTCCCAATCAATCATCCAGTTTTATTTCCTGTATTCATTTGACCTCAGGCTGGTCATCAAGGAGATAGTTCCACAGAAGGAATCAGATACTGTTATTATCCTTGGTTTTTGACCTCTTTTCTCTTTTCTCCTGTGGGGAAAATGAATCTGGATGCAGGCATAGTTCTGTAGTGTTGGAAGGTGCCCCAAGAATCCCGTAGGTCATGAGGTCATAGCCTTCTTCTGCCATGCTGATCTGGGCCTTAGCTGGGATTTTGTTTGTTTCCTTGCTCTGTTCTCCAGTTGCATCCAAACACAGCTTCAGACTTTGCAGATCTGTCTCTGAGCTGCATCAGTTAAGTGCCTGCCAAGGCCCATCAGTTTTCCACTCCCTGTCCTGAGAAGAGACTGACTTCTTGTCCTTCGGGAGGACCTCTGCAGCTGGGTCAGTGTCACCTAGGCCGCGTGGCTTCTGTTACTGTGTTCTGAGTTTGTTAAATAGACAAAAGGAGCAAGGCAATAGAATCAGAGCTGGGCTTGGATTCTGAGACTGATGGCTTGCATGGCTTTGAGCTGACCACTCCTGTTTCTGGAGGGTTAGCTGGGAGTCTTTAATAGACGACCAATCTGCGGTGGTGCCGAGCTCACCACAGACTTGAGAAATGACTTCTCCCTATACCACTGTGGAGGGAAGGAACTAGAGATCTGCCAGTAGCATCTGTCAGTCGTGTCAGACACCAATCAAGGGCAGACCAGCCTTGGAGCATGTGACCCCAGAGATGGCTGCTTGGACTCAGATTCCAACAATAACTGTGACAAGTATGGACAAATGACATTATTTTCTGGTCCCCAGTTTCCCCATTTGATGAATGAGGAAAGAAATAGCACATACTTTCTAGAATGCTGTTGAAGATTAAATGAGACATGGGACCTAAGTAAGCCCTTAAAAATAAAACAACTTTAATATGTGGATTGTTTCCAGTTTTCTTTGAGACAGGGTCTCATGTAGCCTAGATTCATCTTGAACTTACTATATAGCTGAAGATGTCCTTGAACACATGATTCTCCTGCCTGTAATTATGTAATTGAGGCTGACCTTGAACTTACAGTGATCTACTGCCTCTGCCTTCTGAATACGAGGATTAAGGGCATGCACCACCACACTGGGCTTTATAATTTTTTTAAAACATAAGAATGTATTTATTATTGTTATTGTTATTATTATTTGTATGTGTGTATGAGTATATTATCCGCATGTAAGTGCACTTGTGTCATGCAAGGTCCATAGAAGTCAGAAGAGAGCAATGGATTTCTTGGAACTGGAGTTATGCATGGTTGTCTGGCCACCATGTGGGTGCCGAGAATTGAACCCATGTTCACTGCAAGAGCAATCAGTGTTCTTCACCACTGAGGCATCTCTCCAGCCCTTTATTATAATTTTTTTTTTAATTTAAGACAAGTTCTCACTCTGTAGCACAGGCTGGCCTGAACAAGCCTTAGCAAGCTTATTTCACCTGAGTGGTGGGATGTAGACAGACACCACCAATGCCTTTTTTTGTTTTTAACTAAAGTATAGAGTACTTTATAGATTACTTTGTTTTGTCTCTTTACCAGCAAAGGTGGGCAGGGTGTGCCACTGTGTTAACTGGGACCAGGGAGGGATAATTTCTTTGAAGAGGGAACTTAGAAAGAAAAAATGTACACACTTTGTAAATCTCTTGAAAATTGAGGATGTCACTCTTCCTGTCAACTGTTGTTACTTCTTCTTTTTGAGGAATCCATTTCTATATACCTCATTTAGTTCCCTAAGCTTTGCCATTTGTAAATCTGGAATGTGGAAGTGCTCCCAAGTGATGACAACTTCTCAGCTTAGATCTCTTTCTAAGTCCCATTGAACATAAATTATATCATCAATATAATTTAGAAGAGAAAGTTTCATTGCTTTAGAAAATTATTGATACCAGATAGATACAGTGGCACACACCTGTAATCTCAGCACTTGGGAGCTAGAGGCAAAAGGATCTTCAGAAAAACAAAATAAAAAATTAGAGGCTGAGGCAGATGGATTGCTATGAGTTCAACTTCAGCCTGCGCTACATAGTAGGTTCCAGACTAGCCTGGACTATAGTGTGAGACCTTACCTCCAAATAAAAAAACAAAATAAAACAAGGGGCTAAGGAGATGGATCAATGGTTAAGAATACTCACTGCTCTTCCTGAGGACTTGGGTTCAGTTCCCAGAACCCTAAACCATCCATAACTCCAGTTCCAGGAGATCTAACACCTTTCTCTGCCCCAGCCAGCAGGGCATCAACAGAGCACGAGTCCTCAGAAACCTGGAATGAACGGGAACAAAAGGAACACAGAGGGCCGACAAGACAGTTTCTCTGATCAAATCGACAAATCTTTATTCTTTACAGAGCTCTTAATATACTGCAGCTGCAAGGGGCTAGGTGGAGCGTGGTGGACTAGGCTTGCTAAGAGACAAATCATTGGAAGATCCAGGAGCCAAGGGTATGTGTAGCCAAGGGCAGCTATAGGTAGGGGAACTTGTCTTGTATAGACAATAAGAAACTCTAAACAGAAACAATGGGCGTCAACATGTCTCAGGATGTTGCATTTGCAGGAGGGTCAGACAGAGGTCACTTGGCCAGCATTTCTCTGACCTCTGTGGGAATCACACACACACACACACACACACACACACACACACACACACACACACGTGGTGTACTTACATACATGTAGGCAAAGCACTGATACACATAAAATTAAAAAATAAATATCTGGGCCTGGTGGCATACACCTTTAAATCCGGCACTCAGGAAGTTAAGGCAAGGGAGTCTCTGGTGAGTTTGAAGCCAGCCTGGTCTACATAATTAGTTCTAGGCCAGCCATGACTGCCTGAGACCCTGTTTGAAACAAACAAACAAACAAACAAACAAACAAATCAAAATACGTTAAAACAAAACAGCAGCAACAAGGGAAAAAGCACAACAAAACAACAAAGCAAAACCAGAAAGGGGCTAGGGAAATTGCTCAGTGGCAGAGAACTTGCCTGGCATGTGGACAATCCCTGGGTTCCATCCTAAGTGTCAAAGAGAAGGAAAAGAGAGAGGGAGGGGGACGGGGATAACTGTTGAAGCTGTTAAAGGGGGCAGGCACTTGCATACATACAGGCAATACACTCATGCACATAAACTAAAATTAATAAATAAAGTATTTTAAAAATATAAAATAAAATAAAAAACAGATTCATACTGTAGCCTTGGCCCTGTGGGAGAGGAGAGATCTGAAGACAGATCTCTGGGAGTTTATTCCTGAGTGGGCAGAGTTCCATCTCACATTGTGTTTTTGGGATTTTTTTGTTGTTGTTTTTGGTCTTTTTGATATAGAGTCTCTCCATTGCCCCAGCTGGCTTGGAACTCACTATGTAAACCAGGCTGGCCTTGAACTCACAAAGATCTACCTGCTTCTGCCTCCCAAGTGCTTGGATTAAAGGCATGTGCCACCACCACACCTGGCCCATCTCCAATTCTTATGTGGCCACCTAACTTAAAAATAACGCAACTAATGAGCAAAGTGTAATTTTTGAGAACAGGATGTAACCTCGAATACATACTTTGATCTTAGACAAATGTTACGTTATGAGCCTGTCCAGCCCTCACAGCCTGAAAAATCAGGTCAAGCTCTCTCCTAGAGCTGACAGGCCCCTGATTAGAAGAGCAAACCCATAGTCAGGTCAGTGGGCAAGATAAGCAAACCCAAATCTAAGATTAAAAAAAGATGCAGATTGCTCAGATTGAGCAAATTCTTGAACTGAGCAAGAATAGATCTGTTACACAGTAAGTTTGAGGCTAGCCCGGTTACATGACTGGATTGGGGATTTGGGAGCCATCCAGGGTTGCCGAACACTTAGATTACATATATTAATTTCCATCTCTCCTAGAGAGATGGTTCATCAATTAAGAACACTGGCTGCTCTTGCAGAAGACCCAAGTTCTATTCCCAGCACCCACAAGGCAATTAACAACTGTCCTTAACTCCAGTTCCAAGGGATCTGATACCCTCTTCTGACCCCTGGTATTTCATGACATGGGTGCACTTACATACATACAGGCAATACACTCATACACATAAACTAAAATTAAGAAAGAAAATATTTTAAAAATATAAAATAAAATAAAAAACAGATTCATATTATAGCCTTGGCCCTGTGGGAGAGGAGAGATCTGAAGACAGACACTGTGTCACTGTTATCAGACTACTGAAACAGAGGACCCTAAAGAATTAAAATTTCCCCAGGAATCCCCTACTGGAGGACAGAAAAGATTAAAGTCCAGGGAAAGGGGGAAGAAATTTCTCCTCCGAAAGCAGATTTGACTCAGTTCCAACAGTTTATTTTAGTTAAATAAACAAATGCAGGACCGACAGATGGCTCAGGTGGTAGAGGTGCTTGCCACCACAACTGATGACCGGAGTTCAGTCTTGCAGATCCCCATGGTGGAAGTAGAGAACTGACTCCCTCCTGCAAGCTGTCCTCTGACTTCTACATGTGTGCTGTGGCATTACCCTCACCAAATAAATAAAAATAATTAATAAATGCATATTTCCTGGTCTTTAAATTTATTTTAAATTATTTATCTTTATTTTATGTGTATGAGTGTTTTGTCTGCATGTATGTAAGTGCACAATTTGTATGCAGCACCCACAGGGGTCAGAAATGTACAATGGAACTAGAGTTACAGATGGTTGTTAGCTGCCACATCGGTGCTGGGAACTGAACCTGGGTCTTCTACAAGAGCAGCCAGTGCTCTTGATCACTGAGCCATTTCTCTAGCCTCCTTTCTTGGCCTTTTAAAAATCAGAACCCTGGCCAACTGTGGTGGTGCAGGTCTTTAATCCCAGAGCTTGGGAGGCAGAGACAGGCAGTTTCTGTGAGTTCAAGAACAGCCTGGTCTATGTAGTGAGCTCCAGGCCAGCTGGGGCTACAGGGAGACCCTTTAATATCCTCCTCTGTATGTGACCAGTAGGTAAATCCTTTGGGATGTATGACCAGACCAAAGGGCTAAGAACACTGTCAGACAGCGTCTGAGGCCCTAGTGGAGCTGTCCCTGCTTTGCTGTCACCTGCCAGCCTGTTGTCCCCCCCAGTGCAATGGAGAATCTATTGCTTTATGACTTTCTTTATTCTCTAACCATTAAAAGTTCATGAAATTGCTGCTTCATCACAACATGGTATTTGGGGAGACCTAAATCCTGGGCCATGGTCGTTCATATTTGGCTCCAGAATAAACCACCTCTTTTTACTCCTCTGAGAAGAAAGCTATTTACTTCAACAGTGTCCTTCAACACATTTTTATTTCTACCTGGAAAAAAAAAAATCAGAACCCTGGGATGGAGAGGTTCTCAGCGGTTAGGAACACTGGCTGCTCTTTCAGAGGACCCAGATTCAGTTCCCAGAATCCACATGGCAACTAACAACCATCTAAAACTCCAGGGATCCAACACCCTCCACATCACAGGTGCACTTACATACATGCAGGCAATACACTCATACACATAAAATAAAGTAATTAATAAAATATTTTTGAAAGTCAGAACTTAAAATTTCTTTATTAGAATATATTAATCATACATGAAAGGTTTCATTATATACATATGTTTTGATCATATTCATCCCCATTCTCTTGACCCCTCGCATTCCCGCTGATCCCCTTCCTCAGCTATTTTCAAGTCTTTTGTGTGCGTGTGAGTAATGAGTTTCATCAGTGTTACTTACAGGAACATGGGTGGAGGATTATTTACAAAAGCGTGCACAACTTACCAGTGACTCCAGCTCCAGAGACAGTGTCTCTCCTTCCCCACAGACTTAACTGTTTCTAAGTCCTCAGGGACTGGTGAGCCTGGTGAACCTCTTGCCCACCATGACAGGCTGTTGATGGGCGACATCTTGTGCAGAGCTTTACAGGTAATTAATCATAGGGGCTGAGAGTTCAAGAGTGTAATGGCCATGTCACACCCTGAAGACAGAGCTGGTCCACGATGCTGCATTCCTTTCTCTGGCTCTTACAGTCTGTCCATCCCTCTTCAGAAATGTTCCCTGAGCCTTCAGGGCAGGGGGGTGACATGGATGTCCCATTTATAGCTGGGCATTCTACAGTCACTTGTTCTCATTAATTTGACCAATTATGAAGTTACGAGTCCCTTCCTTCCTTCTTTCTCCTTCTCTCCACCCCCGCTTACAATATCATATATTAATCCATAACAGGTAAAGGTGGATTTGAAAACAGGCAGGTTTCCTTTAGAACTATGTAAGTGACCATGAGGCTTTGTGACTCTGTAAAGAAAAACTGAGCAGTCATTAAATTGGTGTGCAGAATATTTTTTCTTGATTTTAGATTATATTTCATTTATTTGCTTGTGTGTTTGGGTTTGTATGTGTGTGTGAGTGTGCCAGGGCCTCATAGTGCTGGTGTGGAGGTCAGAGGACAACTTGCAAGAGTCAGTTCTCTCCTTTTACCATGTATACTCTTGGGATTGAGCTCAAGTCAAGAGGCTTGGCCGCAGGGCATCTTTATCTGCTAAGCTACCTCACTGGCTCAATAGAAGAATAGTTTATTTTAATTGAGCGTGTCTGCCCGTGTGTCTGTCTGTGTCTGCGTTGGGGTATGGACACATGACTGTAAGTGTCCTTGGAGTCCAGAAGAGGGCTTCAGATCTCCCGAAACTAGAGTTATAGGTGGCCATGAGCCACGTACATCGGTGCTAGGAACTGAACTCTGGTTCAATACATGCTCTTAAATGCTGAGCCATCTCTCCACACTCAATATGTTGAAAACATTATTACATGTATTTATTGTGAGAAGGGCATGTGGAAGTCAGAGGACAGCTTATAGGCGTGGGTTCTCTTAAGGGATATTTTTGGAGGCAGGGAAATATTCACATGTTGGTGAATGAAAACATCAGGCTTTAGTATTAGCACTTAGCACACAGGCCATTGGGAGAATTGAATGAGTCAATATGTGTTAAGCATATAGTACAATATCTTGTACATGCCAAAGTCTTTTTCTCTTCTGTTTTTTTCTTTTAAATCAATCTTTCAAAATTGTTATTTATTTTATGTTTGTGTATATGGTGAATGTGTGCGTGACATGTGTGCGCTTGCCTATGCATGTATGTATGAAAGCCAGAGGCCAATGCTGGGCGTCTTCTATCATTCTTCACCTTATTTTTTGAGACAAAGTCTTCCAGTGAACCTGGACCTTGCCATTTAGGCTAGACTGGCTGGACAGCAAGTCCTCAGACTCTTTCTGTCTCTGCTTTCTCAGGGCTAAGGTTACAAGGTGTGCCATCTCACTAGACTTTTGTGTGGGTGCTGGGGATTTGAACTCAGATCCTCACGCTTGCCCAGCTAACACTTTACCCACTTAACCATCTCCCAGTCTCTCTCTCATTCCCTCTCTCTCTCTTTCTCTTTTATTCTGCTAGCTAGTGAATAGAACCTCACATATGCTAAGTGCATGCTGTGAACACGAAGGTGTGCCCCTAGTCCAGAAAGTTCTTGACAAATTCTGCCAAAGCAGTTGTGTGTGGTTTCTCTCTCTCTCTCTCTCTCTCTCTCTCTCTCTCTCTCTTTTTTTTTTTTTGACTTTTTTAGGCAGAAGTCAGCCCCCAGGCCACGGTGTGGAGACACATTCATTACTGAAGAATAAGTTCTCTAGGCTCCTCACTGCTGAGCCATCTCTCCAGCCCCTAGCTTCTACATTTCAAATAAGAGTCATAACTGGAAAGCTGCGAAAAGACTGAGGGAAATGGGGTTTGGGCTACAGGAAGTTAGTCGTGGGAAAGCGAAGAAGAAATTCGTGGGGGAACTCATGGAAGATAAAAGTTACTGCCTAAGGTTTGTTTGAACAGATTTATCTGGGCATCAGCTTCTTGCTTCCCATGAGGGGCATTTTCCTCTTCTCTTTCTCACTGGAAGTTGGTGACTTGTTTTCAGGAGACTGTGGGAGGGAAGGAAGCGCCTCCCACAACTCTTGTTTCTCAGTTGCCTTCAGTTTAAAATGGTCAATATGCTAAAAGGTCGTGTTTTGGAGTGTACATTTGACACCATCATTTGGTGTGTCCCTTTGCCTTGCCCTGGCCAGTCCTGCCGTTGGGAAGGTAGACTACAGCGCTTCTCAACGCTGTCTCTTCCTCAGATCCTTTCTTCTCTCCATGTTCTGCCTCTCTTTGGAGATCCTTACCCAGGTGAGTCCAAAAGCGATAAAACCAACTGTTGCTTCCTTCATCTCTTCTGCATGTCAGGTGGTTTCACAAGCATTTTGGTATGGCAATATCCAGGTATTGGCACCTGCCTAGATAGAGAGGCTGGGAAAGGACCCCTGTGCAGATCCTGTCATGGCAGGATTATTGCGATGATGATCTGGGGTTCTGGGTGAGCTCTGGTCTCTCAGTCTTCACCTCTGCTAGTTTAAATGGATTACCTCAGAAGCAAGCGATCACTGACTGAGACATGATGACCCGAGCTTGGACAGGGTGTTTCTGCTGAAATAGGCAGAGGACAGAGGAACTATGACATATGACTGACATTCTGATTCAGAATCATCCACAAGTTCAAAGGCCCCAAATGGGGCAGAAAACAGCAGACAGAGCGGTCAGGGCTGCGGCTCGCCATCACCAATGTGTCAGGCAAGAAGAGGAGGCTGAGCTCTGGATCTGGACCTGAACCCACAGAGCTTCAAGAGAAGCGGTGTTCTGCGGGATGGCCCCTGCTTTCCCTTCTTCTCGTTTGCTTTGTTTTGACTCCGTAGTCTGTGATGCCCAGTTGGCTGAAAGGTCAACCATCCAGATCTCCAGTTCTCTGGTCTTTGGCTATTGAATTGTTTTTGGAAAGAGTTATAGCATTGAATGACTTGATACTTTTCAACAATTTCTTGCCTTGCTATACGTCCGTCTCTGAGCCTAATTGGACTCCAACTCTGAGACCATAACAGGGTCTCCCTGTATGTCATTGACTGGCCAGGAACTCGATATTTGACCAGACTGGCTTTGAACTTGTGGCAATCCTCCTCCGTCCATCTCTCAAGCACCGATACAGGTGTGTGCTGCCATGTCAGGCACTAGTCTCAGGTATTTTATTCTTGCAGTGCTCAGAATCGACTTATGCAGGCTAAGGAAGCATTCTACCACGAGCTACATTTCTGGCTCTAGGTATTTTGTATAGTAACACAAGATTGATGAAAACAGTCTTTTATTTTTTATTTTTATTTTATGTGTCTGTGTGTCTGCATGCATGCATGTGTCATGCAATGCCCTGCAAAAGCCAGAAGAGGGCATTAGATCCCTGTAACTGGAGTTACGGCTGTTAGTTGTCATGTGGGTGCTGGGAATTGAACCCAGGTCCTCTGGAAGAACAGCAAGTGTTCTTAAACGCTGAACCATCTCTCCAGCCCCAGATACAAGCTATCTTCAGCTGCTTCTGGCCAGGCCCGTATGAAGGAAAGTTTTCTGGTTCCTGCCTAGAGAGGCTCCATGAAGCGCCAGACCTTTTTCTGAAAGATCTGTTGGACCATGTTTCAAGGGCTTTCCCAGTTTTCATCTATTCATTTCACCCTGAGACAGGGTAGCAGGACCAGAGTCTTGGATTCGAATGCTTCGTCCTCTCTTACCTGCAGGCATGTCAGGGTAAGTCTATCACATCTCCATGTCTGCTTTCCTCTTCTGTAAACAGGGTGTGAGAATTTGTGACAATAATTAACTTGGGGTTACTGAGTGAATTAAGGCCAGGAATGCTAAACCTCCCACAGTGAGTGACAGCCCTGTAAATGTCATTAGGACTTCTTACCAAGACATACTGGCTGGGTCATAGCTCAGTTGGTAGAGTGTTTGCTTTGCATGCTTAGTCCTGGGTTTGATCTCTACCACCACATCAACTGAGTGTGGTGGCACAAGCTGCCTGTAATCCCAGCACTTGGGAGGTGGAAGCAGGAGGATCAGCTCGAGGTCATCCTCTGCTACATAGCAAGTTCAAGGCCAGCTTGGGCTACATGAGATTCTATGTCACAAAAGAGCTATGGTAGAAACAGACAAACACATTTGCATCTTTTCATAATGTCAGAATTTATTAAGTAACAATAAATTCAAGAATTTAGGGGTTTCAGTGACAGCAGTGCATCATATAATACCAGCTACTGGGCTGGAGAGCTGGCTCGGTAGTACTGGCTGCTCTCACAGAGAACCCAGACTCCGCTCCTAGCACCCACGAGGTAGCTAGCACTGCCCCTCTCTCCAACTCTGGTTCCAGGGGATCCAACCATTTCTTTTGGTCTCTTCTGGCATTGCACGCCGGGGTATACTTACATACATGCAAACAAAACACTCATACACATAAATTTTATAAAAAACAATAATACCACCTACCCTGGTGACCTTGCCAAGGCCAACATAGGTTCTTTTATTCCAGTCTTAATTATTAATGTTGATGTTCATAGCACACAGTACACAGTCATGTATCTATATATCTATATGCATATATATGCTTTGCAGGATGAATACAAGATATAGAGGCTGAGGCAGAGTTCAAGGTGTCTCAGAAGTGGGCCGAGAAACAGCCTTGATAAGATACGAAAGCAGACCATGCTGAGAGGCAGGTGTTGCTCGAGTGTCTGGGGTCAGGCTTGAGAGCAAACTGCAGACTTCCAGCTGTGAGGCTGAATTGGAGTCTGAGAGCAGGAAACTGTGGGTTCAGGTCCAGATCCAGATGGGGGAGCAAGTTGATGGGCAGATGATTGAGTAGGCCACATCCACAGCAGAGGACGAAATTGAACGGAAGCTCCAGAGACAGTCGGAGAGCCCTCTGCTTTCCTGGACACACATGCCAGGCATCAGATGATAGGATGGCATGGAGCCATGCCATCCCAGCATTAGGTGTCCATCACTTTATGAGTCCAGGTGAGGGAGTTACACCCTTTTCCTTGGTCTGTGCATCCAAGTTTCCTAATGTGATTTTAATATACCATATGCCCCCATGGTTTCAATTCACCCCAGTAAATTTTAGGGTGGCTCCTTTTCTATTCCCAGGAATGTCACTTGTCAGTCTGTGCTGGATAGGTGGTACCTAGCAGATGGTTTAGTGTATGGATCCACCTGGGGACTGTGGTCATTGTTTACATGATTATGTAGAAACTTAGAGTAGGGAGCAGTTTGATCCTAATACTCTGTCTCAGAAAAGAAAGAAACAAACAAACACTGGTTGATAACATGAAGCCAGAATCTCTAGGCTTATACACACATCTCATTTTGTGATTTTATTCTGTGTGTGTTGCTGGGGATCAAACCCAGGGCCTCACACATGCCAGACAGCACTCTCCCACTGAGCTCTACTCCAGCGTCTTATCTGTAAAATAGGAGCAGTGATAGCCAACCTTTAGGACAAAGCCTGGCATATGATAAGCTACACATGTCAGCACCTGTTACTGTTACCTGCCTCTCTTACCTGGCATGGTGGACATCTCTGAGCACATCATAAACATTCTTCCCACACCATAAAGTAAATAATCTTAGACTGCTTCCTTCAAAAGTTCCCTGGAAGGAAGTTTCCCTCCTGAGATTAGTCATCCTTGTATGTATTGCTCACAAGAGAAAATTCATTGCTTAATGCAGGGAAAACAAACCCAGATAGTGGTGTGCCAACACGTCGCCTTGTCAGGCTGGTTCAGGTGCAAATAACAGAATCCTTGCACACTAGCCTTTCTTAAGAAGGAAATGAGGAGGAGGGAGAATAAAAGGGGGAATTTGGATGAACTTGGGGGCAAGAAGAAGAAGAAGAAGAAGAAAGACTGGCCTTATGAGGAACCAGAACCAGGAACAGGAACTGTCAAAATAGCTTCAGACACCCACTCTGCCTCTATTCCCTACATCAGCCCGGCCCTGGTCACCACCACAGCTGGCCTGGACTGGTCTAACCTTCCCTCAGCTTCTCCCCTTGCCCACCCTACCTCCACCACCCCAGTTCACACAGTGACCAGAGTGATCTTCTTTTTGAATTTGTTATTTTCTGTTTTTCCTTTTATTTGAATTTCTTGTGAATTTCCTACAGAATGTTTTGATTCTATTTAGATCCCTGTCTGCTCTTCCTTCTCTTACTACCTCTGCTCAATTTCAATTTCATATATATATATATATATATATATGCCTATTGAAAATTTATGCCCCCAAATAACCTTCAGTGTAGGTCTAACCACTAGAGCTTGGTTAACTTACCATGAGTCACGTTCTTAAATGAGACTGACACTCCCCTTCCCAGCAGTCATTGTTTTCCAATAGTTCCTCACGTAGGGCTGGGGTAGGGCTGGGGTTCCTTACCGCCTTCCCACGTCGATGCTGGGTTTGTGTCTGGCTTGAGCTTATGTGGTACTTGTGCATGCTGTAACCAGTGCTGTGAGTTCATATGAAAAGCTTCCCAGCTGTCTGGGAAACTCTGTTCCTTGTGGTCATCCACCATTTCTGGCTCTTACAATCTTTTCACCCCCTCTTCTGAAATGATCCCTGAGTCTTGGGAGACACAAGTTTGATGTAGGCATTCTATTCAAGGATAAGCACTCCACAGTCTCTTATTCTCTGCATATTGGCCTGTTGTGGGTCTCTGTGTTAATCATGATCTGCTGAATGAGAAAGCCTCTCTGGTGAGAGCTGAGAGGTGCTTTAATCTACAGGTATAACAATAAGTCATTAGGAGTCTAGGCTCTCCCTTATGGTCCATGGCCTGTCTAGACACAGGTTCGTGGGCCTGCTATCAATTTTAGGCATGGGCTCTAACTTATGAAGTGGATCTTAAATCCAATTAGAAAATAATTGGTTACTTACACAACATTTGTGTCTTACCTGGCCAGTTGCTAAAGCACAGAGAATTTACTTTTTTAGAGTTTTTTGTTGTTGTTGTTTGCTTGTTTTTTTTTTTTCTGTTTGTTTCAAGGCAAGGTCTCATTATGTAGCCTTGGCTGGCCTGGAACTCATTATATAGACCAGACTAGTCCCAAACTCCCAGAGATTTTGTCTGTCTCTGCCTCCTAAATGCCGGGATTAAAGGCATGTCCCACCATGTCTGGGCTCAATTTTTTTTTTTCTATCTTTCTAAATTTTACTTATTATTTATTTATTTTTAATACACAAACGCATGCAGACAAAACACTCATACACATAAAATGAAATAAAAAAATCAAAGGGCTGGTTAAGAATACTGGCTGCTTTTGCAGAGGATCCAGATTCACTGCTCAGCACCAACATGGAAGCTAACAACCATCTGAATCTTCAGTTCCAGGGGATCCAATGCCTTCTTCTGACCTCTGCAGGCATCGCATGACATAGGTACACTTTATGTACATGCAGGCAGGACGCTCATACACATAAAAAAAAATTTAAGAAATAAAAAAGTTTCCCGTCCTTTAAAAAATTAAATTAAATTTAAAAGTTAAAAAGTGAGCTGGTGTGGTGGCACACACTTTTAATCCCAGCATTTGAGAGTGGAGACAAGTGGATCTCTGTGAGTTTGAGGCCTCTCTGGTCTAGATAGTGACTTCCAGGCCAGCTGGGGCTCCAGGGAGGCCCTGTCTCAGACATCAACAACAACCCCCTCCCCGCCACAAGTCCCCAAAGTTAAAAAGTATGTGTGGGGGGATGATTTCTCTCTTTCACTCCCATCATGATGCAGCTTAGCCAAGGGACCTTTTTCACCAGAGGCTGAAAGGACAGGCCTGCCTGAGCTTAAACTTTCAGTCTACTGTGCCACAAGCTATACAAACTTCTTCTCTTTATAAAATACCCACCCTCAGATATTTTGTGGTAACAGCAGGAAATAGACTAAGACAAGATCCAAGGCAAAACTCCTTCCCTTCTCTCCCGAGGCTCTGGGTTTTTGTCTGTGAATCTATTTGCTGATCCTCTCTCCATCTTCCTGATGCCTGCACTCATGTAACACAAAAGGCCGCCCCAGCCTCAGGTGTGCCAACGTCTGGCCCCAACTCCACCTGTTAACATCTCAGAAAACTAGTTCTAGGTGCCCAAGAGGGATGTTGACTGGTCCAATTTGTTTGAAGGGTCTACTCTTGCCCAATTAGCTATGGATGGGAGCTGCCAGAACCCACCCCTGGTGGAAAGAGAACAGACCCCCTGGTTGTGTACTGCCCTGAGGGGTGAGCTTAGGTGTGGGTAATCCTCAGTCTTGTGCCCAAGGAGTTCATTACTAGTTACACACTCTGACCAAGGGAGTCCAAACAGAATCCAGTATATAAAATAGAGACAATAAACCACTACTTACTGAACTATGTGACAAACAGCTCTAAAGAATTTTTTAAATTTATTATTTTTATTTTATATGTATGAGTGCATTGTCTGCATGTATGTAAATGTACCTGTATCATGTAACGCCCACGGAGGTCAGTAGAGGGTATTAGAATCCATGGAACTAGAGTTATGAGTGGTTCTTAGCCACCATGTGGGTGCTGGGAACCAAACCCGAATCCTCTGCAAGAGCCGGCAGTGCTCTTAACCACTGAGCCATTTCTCCAGCCCTGAGTACTAAAGAATTGAAAATATCTGCTCAATTTGCCTTGCAAGTGTGAGGACCATAATTCAGATCCCCAGAAACCCACATAAATGCCAGTTAGTATGGCAGCCTGCCTATAATTGGAATCTTGAAAGGTAGAAACAGGGGATCCCCAGAGCAAGCTTGATAATGAGACTGGCTGAATTGGGGAGCTCTGGAATTATTGAGAGACCCGCCTCGATGAATAAGGTGGAAGAGCGATGGAGAACAATTCCACACATCAATCTCAGGTATCCACATGCAATTGCACACACACACACCACACCCTCTCACATGTGCCTAAACACACACACACACACACACACACGAAAAGTGGAAAAGGATAAAAAGAGAGAGCTCTAACCCCCAAGGAAGGAAGTGATTAGCCAAGGGTCACGAGGGAGCTGTCAAGCCCAGCCCACTGTCACAGCCAGTGTGACAATTCTCCTGGAAAAACCCATTCGAATAAAACTGATGAGCTGTGGCATGGGCAGAGCTGAGAGGAGGAAGGAGCTGGGGAGGGTCAGAAGTCCCCAGCATGGACAGAACGACAGACCGAAGCTGAAGTTCTGGCTTTCCTGCCCACTCAACCAACCCCTTGCTTTATTCCTATATCCCTTTCACAGTTCCTATAGTCCTCTCAGCCTCAGTTAAAACATCACCTCCTCCAGAAAGGATGACCTGATTGATACTGCCAGGCTGGGCTGAGTGGCCCTGCATGTTGCCTCTAGACACCGCTCATAGTCAGAATAGTATAACACCTCTCTATCTCATCTGGACCAGTCCTCTCTGTGCTAACCACTTGGACTTGGAAACCAAAAATAGTCCAGGGTCTGTCACCCTCTCACTCTGCAGCCTTTGGGAGGCACAGAGCAAGTCCTGCAAAAATACAGATTCCTTCCACTCTTTCCTTCTGGTCTTTTGGAAGAGGGCTATTAAAAATCAGACTGCTGAACCCTGGCATCCTTGCTTTACAATCATGTGGTGTCTTGCAGATGCTTGGCCTGTCTTCCTATGGGAAGTTGCCTCCAAATTCAGGTCGGTCTCTTTGGTGTGGGTAGTCTTGACCTCAAATTTCAGCAGTGGACAGAGAAGCCAAGACTGGTCAATCTAGGGTCAGCATTCATTTGGCCCTGGTGACTGGTTCAGGGATGGGCCTGAGAGTCACCTCCTGATGTTTGTTAGAAGGACAGTAGAGATAAAACTTGCTTGTAGGGCTAGAGAGATGGCTCAGCAGCTAAGAGGTTTTTTCTTTAATAAAATTAAAATCTTAGGTCCTCTCCCATCTGTTTTTGTTAGGAAAAGAAAATAAGGTGAATAATTCTGTTCTAGGCAAACTGCCAGCAATTACAGGATTTTTATTTATTATTTAGTATTATTTATTTATGTGTATGAGTATATTGCCTGCAAGTATGTAAGTGCCCTCAGAGGTCAGAAGAGGGCATCAGATCCCCTGGAACTAGAGTTACAGGCAGTTGTTAGCCTCCATGTGGGTTCTGGGAATTGAACCCAGGTCTTCTGCATGAGCAGACAGTGCTCTTAACTGCTGATCCATCTCTGCAGTCCCACAATTACAGGGTTTTGAAAACTATTTTTAAATTTGCTACATAATTGTAGTTGCTTGTGTGCAAATATACATAACATAAATATATTGCACATATTTAAATGTTATATCTGAAGCATAAATCACACGTCATAAAATCCACTCCTTTGAAATACAGGATTCAGTGGGTTTTAAGATACCCACTGTGTGCAGTCATTCTTAGGATTTAATTTCAGAACATTTTCATCCCCCTCAAAGAAACCCACAGTCATTTCCCTATACTTCCTAGTTCCTCTTTCCCAGCCTCTGGGAACTGAGTGAAATGTGGTCCCTGTCTTCAAGTTCACAGTGGAATGACAGAGACAGACAGGCCACAGGTAATGACAAGCATAAACAAGCACTAGTTTTGGTAGGCAGCTTCTGACAGGTCCCCAAGAGCCCTGCCCCATGTACTGGCACCTTGTGTAATGTCCTACCCAGGAGTCCTGGCTGGACCAGCTGAGTTGATTGGAATATAGAACGGTGACACCATGTCACTTCTGTGTCTAGATTTACAAAGCACTGCGACCTCCTCCATCTCTTCCTCTCTCGGATGAAGCCAGTGGCCATACTTTGTTTAATGAAAAGGCCTGTACCTAGCAAGGAAACCAGGGGAGCCTGTGTTCTGCATGGCTTGAGGAACTGAGGCCCCAGCCAACAGTGTGTGAGGAACCGGATCCCATAGACCATCATGTGAGTTAGGAAGCCCATCTTTTCCAGTGCAGCCCTAAGTGGTTAAGGACTCCTAAAAACCAGACCTGAATGCCTGATCCACAGAAATGGTGAAATAATAAGTGCGGCTTGTTTTAAGTCACCAAATTTTGAGAGGACTTTGTTACATAGCAATAGATAACTAATATATGGACATCTAATGATAAGCTCAGTGTGTGGTGGGTACAGCCATGAAATAAGGCATGTAACCACTGTGGTGATGAAGGGCCACATCTGGTATGATTTCTGTCAGGTAGACTTGCATTGCTTTTCCAGTTAGTGTTTTTAAAAGGTTTTATATGAGCATGTATTCATTTTACATGATAATTGTTTTTTATATGGGTACATTTGCATTTTGATCATATTCACCTCCCCGTTCCCCTCTCTTGTCCCCCTCCCACTGATCTCCCTCTTCTCCCCAACTCTCTCCCTTCTACTCACATGTCTCATGTTTTGATGATTCAGTGAGTTTAATTAAGGTTGCTTACAGGAGCATGGGTGAGGGGCATTGCCAGGAACGTGGATCTTCCCAGTGGCTGTGCCACCAAAGGCAATGTCTCTTCTCCTATAGCAACCAGTAATTGCCTATAGGTCCTCAGGAAGGGGTGAGGCCTCACTAGCCCCTCCTCCCCCTCTGTGGCAGAAGTTTGACAGGCTGTGTCTTGTGCAGGTAATCCTGGTGGCTGAGAGTTCAAGCGTGCCGCAGTTGTATCATGCCTGGAAGACAGTGTTGCCCAACACCTCGTCTTCCTGCCCCATCTCCTATGATGTTCCTTGAACTTTGGATGGGATGTGTTTATTTGTTTGTTTGTTTTGAGAAAGGGACCTGATACATAGCCCAGGTTGGCTTTAAATTTACAGTTGCCTTCCTGCCTCAGCATATAGAGCTCTGGGATTACAAACATGTGCCACTCAGCTTTTTAATTCTTTATGTCTTTAAATTTTTTTTTTAATTATATGCGTGTATGACTGTGTGGGAGTATGTGCATGTGAATGCAGGTGACCCCAGAGACCAGAGGCAAGTGTAGACAGTTGTGAGTCACTTGACATGGGTGCTGGGAACCAAACTCTGGTCCTTTGCAAGAGCCATGAGCACTCTCTCCAGTCCTATTCTTTATCTGAGACGGGGGCTCACTATGTAGCTCAGACTGGTCTTGAACTTTCAGTCCTCCTGCCTTGGCATCCCAAGTGCTGGGGTTACAGGTGTGCCACCCATCCCTGACCTTGTATTGCATTTTAGAGGCTAACAGGCGTGAGAGGAAAGAAGAGGGCTTCCGGAACAATCAACCTCTGATGCCATTTCCCAAATCTGTTACCAAATCACTAGTCACATCCTTGGTGAGACTTAAATTTCCTGTGAGGTCATACAGAGAACAGAAGGCCATAGGGCTAGCTTATGTTTGGACACTATATGGTACTGATACGGATTTCCAGCATGAGTCAAGGTGGCTAATGCTAGACATCTGGAGGGCTATGTCAGCACAAAACAGCTGACACCAGATATTCAGGGATTCCAGAAGAAACCAGTGACGTTATCTGTTAGATAACCCTTTTGAGTGCCACTTTTATGTGGTTCCACATCAACACAGCCTTGAGGTCAGAGACCTGAGACTCCACCTTCACCACCCTGCCTGTGTGTGTTTATCCTTGGACCTGTGTGCTAGTCAATGTGCCTGCCTGTGCCTGTCTGTGTGTGACACATATGTGCCTGGGTGCATGCTTGCAGCTGCCTGCCTAGCAGCCTATATGCTGGTGAGTAAAGTTTGTCTTATCTGCCTGAGGCTCCTCTCAATCTCTTCAACATCCGATGATCCTCCTTTTCTAGTTCTGGAGGTTGGTCCTCACAGGTCAGCACAGCTTAAACCTCAGAGTCCTTGACCTGGATGAATTCTTTCTAAAGCCCAGACAGGTATTCCTAATTCTGCATTATTTTTGTTGTTGTTGATTTTTTTCTCTTCGTGTAATAGAAATAGGGACACTTTATTAAACCTCAGAGTCCTTGACCTGGATGAATTCTTTCTAAAGCCCAGACAGGTATTCCTAATTCTGCATTATTTTTGTTGTTGTTGATTTTTTTCTCTTCGTGTAATAGAAATAGGGACACTTTATTAAACCTCAGAGTCCTTGACCTGGATGAATTCTTTCTAAAGCCCAGACAGGTATTCCTAATTCTGCATTATTTTTGTTGTTGTTGATTTTTTTCTCTTCGTGTAATAGAAATAGGGACACTTTATTAAGAAAGAGACACTGAGGGCTGGGCGTGGGTGGTACATACCATTAATCCCAGGAAGCAGAGGTAGGCGGATCTCTGTGAGATCCAGTCCAGCCTGGTCTATATAGTGAGTTCCAGGCCAGCTAGGGCTACAGGGATACCCTGTCTCAAAAAAGACAGACAGAGAGAAAGAGGGAGAGACAGAGACAGAGAGAGACTGAGATTAGGATTCCGGCTAGTGATCTGGGGAAAGGCATACACTCAAAAGTCTTTGTTATTTGATTTAAGAAATAGCCTTCTGTAGTGCAGTCTAGCCTCAAAATTGCCTTGGATGACCTTGAACTCCTATCTTCTCATCGTCACCTCTGGAGTGCTAGAATTACAGGCATGCACTACCACACCTCAACTGCTTTGCGTGTTTTTCTTTAACCAAGCCACCTATTTTAGGCTCCTGCCCCAGTGGACTTGCCAAGACCCTTTTAATACTCTGTCATTCATTAGGTATGACATACAGGTAGCATAGACCTACCATAAGTTTTCTGCAGAACGTCAAATTTAGAACCCAGGGCATTGTGCATGTGAGGCAGGTGTTCTACCAATGAGCCACACCCCTAGCTCTATGAAACTTCATCTTAATTTTGTTTTTTGAAACAGGGTCTTGCAATGTATCCCAAGGTAACCTTGAACTCATGACAATTCTCCTGCCTCTGCCTCCTGAGTGCTGGGGCACAGGCATGCACCTCCATCCCCAGCCCCACAGTTGAATGTGGTTTATGAGCAGACCCGCTATCTGATTTCGTTTTTGCTTCCTTAACCTAACCAATCTAGATTCTGAAATTTTCCTCAGAAATCCTGTTCTCCACTTCATGAATCATTTTGCTGCCATTTTTGAAGCTTCCCTGAAATTACCCTGAGGTACCAGTGCCCAGAACGGATGCATTTTTCTAAATAGAAAGTCTGGCTTGTGACCAAATAGCATTTGAACAGGGCCACTTTGTGTTGAGCTGAGTCCTCGGGGACAGCCTCTCTGCTTCAGGTCTTCCCATTTGCCATCCCCAACTACAGAGAAACGGAGGGTGTGAGTGGGGCAAGGGGCAGGCCCTCGGGAAAGAACGCGGCTTGCTGTTTCCTCTGGGGCTTGGTGTTTCAGGATGTTGCTGGGAGTGGTTCAAGACAGTGGTGGGGCGGGGGAAGACACCGCCACCATTCATGTCTACTCTGTGCCAGGTATCTGACCTTCCCGTGACTCACTGGATCCTTATCACATCCCTGCAGGTTGAGTGCGCCTCTCCATTGTGCAGCCGAGGAAGAGCTTCAAAGGTGGGACATGGTGTGCCCATGCCTGGCAGCCTGTGAGTACTTAAGTCGGGCCCAGCTAAATCAGAGACCGTCCTTTGTTGGTTCACCCAGGGGTCTGCCACCTACAATCAAGTTCTAGATAAAAATTGGTGGTTGGGAGGGAGACTGGAAAGATGTCTGAGTGGTTAACAACACATACTCTTCTGGCAGAGAAACCAAATTTGGTTCGCCATCCATGTCTGGCTTCTCACAACCACCTGTAACTCCAACTCCAGGGCATCTGATGCTCTCTTCTGGACTCCACTGTAACTCAGTGCACATACCTGTATATACATATGTATGATTTAAACACAATAAATCTTTTTAGATAATTCAATATATATGAGTAATTTAAGCAAAATAAAAATAAATCTTTTTTAAGGTGATATTTGGCTGGGCATGGTGGTACAACACCTTTAATCCAGCACGTGGGAGGCCGCGGTAGGCAGACCCCTGTAGATGGAGGCTAGCCTAGTCTACATAATGAGGTCAGGGAGACCCTGTCTCAAAACCAAACCAAACCAAACCAACATGGTATTTGCTAGGTAAGGTGGCAAATGCCTGTAATTCCAGCACTTGGGAGGCTAAGAAACAAGGATCTGGATTTTGAGGCCAGCCTAGGCTACAAGAGTAAGTCCAACCTGTGCCACATAGTAAGACCCTGTCTCAGAAAACCATGTGGACATAGTGGCACACACCTGTGATCCCAGCGCTTGGGAAGTAGATTGGGAGTTCATCCTTGGTCTGGGTTATATGAGACTCTGTCTCAAAAAACCAAAACCTGGAAAAAAAACAAATCTAATGATAGGGGATGTAGCTCAGTAGCAGAGTGCTTGTCTAGCCTGTGAAAAGTCCCAGGTTTGACTCCCAGCACCACACACTAGAAAAAAAATAATACTGGCTGTCAAAACAAAATTTACCTGAAAGCAAGTTTAATAAATGAAAATGTCAGGCAGACCAAATTCTTGATTCTAGAAGATTGATGAAGACCTACCAGAGAGCTGGGAGTGTTTCCAGAGCTGAGAGTTATACCTACATAGAAAAAAATACTGATAAGAGAGGGCCGAGGATCTACTCCCTAGACTAGAAAATCGGAGTTGTTAGGCTAACAATGAGTCCTGCAGGTAACAACTAGCACTCACTGTGTCTAGTGTACTGGGGCTGAACTCAATGCTTTCTGTAGGTCAGTGCATTTTTATCCTTACAATGGCCCTATTAAACGGGCGAGGGTATTGGTTTAGTTTGTATGGCTATAATGAAATTCCTGAGGCTGGATATTTAATAAGTAAAGGACTTTATTTGGCACAGGATTTTGGTGGCTGGAAGTTCCAGATGACAGTAACATCCTGCCGAGGGTCCTCTTTATTGTGACAGAAAGTGGAAGAACAGAAAAGGAAAATGGCTGAGTGGAGAAGTTGAACATGTGAGTGACTTTGCTTTATAATAAACTTTTATTCTCAAGAACTGAATCACAGGAGGAAAACTTAGTCTTTTTAACATTGGAAATGCTACATATTCTAAAGAGTTAGTTACTAGTGATGTTAAGAGGTATTTTTTTGTACCAATAAGAGGAAATAATACACTGGTGGGTCCCTTGACAGATACTTTGGAAAAAATGTATAAGTGGTTATCAGGGAAAATATAGAAATGAAGGTATCGAGTTTGATGTTTACTTGATCTGAATTAATGTCATTGAAAATATCTTACTTTATTATTATTATTTGTTGTTGTTTTTTTGTTTTTTGTTTTTTTTTGAGACAGGGTCTCCCTGTAGCCCCAGCTGGCCTGGCACTTGCTATGTAGACCAGGCTGGCCTCGATCTCACAGAGATCCACCTGCCTCTGCCTCCCAAGTACTGGGACTAAAGACATGAGCCACCACACTCAACTTGACTTATTTTTATTTATGTGTGCGAGTCTATTGCCTACACGTATGTAAGTGCATCCATGTTATGCAATGGCCAAGGAGTTGAGAAGAGGATGTAGGATCCCCTAGAACTGGAGTTACAGAGTTGTTAGGTGCCGTGTGGGTGCTAGGAACCCAAACCAGATCTTCTGCAAGAGCAGCCAGTGCTCTTAACCACTGAGCTATTGCTCCAGCTCCTGAGTTAATGTCATTTTTAAACCTTGGGCATATCTGATAGGCGATAGTGACTGACAAAGATATATATATATATATATAAATGAAGACATACAAACACATACTGTCTTAGTTTCTTTCCCTGTTGCTTTCATAAAATACCCTCACAAAACAAAAGCACCTTAAGGAATGATTTGATGAATTGTCTGGGCTCTCATTTCTAAGTTACTATGCATCATGGAGGGGCAGTTACAGCAGCAAGAGCCTGAGACAGCCGGTCACTTTGCATGTGCATGAAAAAGGCAGAGCAATGATTGAGTGCAGTTCACCATCTCCTTCTTATATAGTCTAGGATCCTCACCCAGGGAATGATGCCACCCACTGTAGACAGGTCTTCCCAGACCCACCTCAACTAACTTACTCTAGATACAAACACAGGGGCATTCCCAGAGTCCCATCTCTCAGTTGATTCTAAATCTCATTAAGTTGACAATTAAAATTAGCCATCACACATACATACTATTACCCAGGTATAAAGTCTCCTGGGGAGATTTTTTTTAGATAGTGGTGGAATAAACATCATTTTAAAATGTCATACTAGGCAGTTGGAGGGAAGGCTCAGGAATTAAGAATACTGGCTACTCTTGCAGAGGATCTGGCTTCAGTTCCCAGTCACATGGTAACTAAAAACCATCAGTAACTCCAGTTCCAGGTGGCCAATGCCCTCTTCTGGCCTCCATGGGCACTGCATATGCGTGGTACCCTTAGATAAATGAAGACAAAACACTCATGTTTAAAATAAAATCAAATAGTGGCTGGCTGGATGGCTCAGCAGTTAAGCATACTGGCTGTTCTTGCAGAGAACTTGGGTTCGGTTCCCAGTACCTGAGTGGCCACTAACAACTATCAGTAACTGTAGCTCCAGGGAATCTGATGCCCTCTTCTGACCTCTGTGGGCATTGCATTCATGTGGTCAATTTACATACATGCAGGTAAAAATCTCATACACATAAAATAAAAATAAATAAAATATTTCAAAAATAGTATAAAGTCCAAGGACACCTGGGGTGGTGTCTCAGGCCTGTAACCCCAGAACTCAGGAGGTGGTGGCAGAAGGACTAGAAATTCAAGGTCACTTAGCTAGTTCAAACCTAGCTTGGGCTAGATGAAACTCTGTCTATTAAAAAAAAAATAGGAGCTAGAGAGATGGCTCAGTAGTGAAGAACACATACTGTTCTTCTAGAAGACCTGAGTTCAGTTCCCAGTACCAAACTGGTGCTGGTGGACCACAGCTGCCTGTAACCCCAGCTCCAGGGGGATCTGATGTCTGTGGCCTCTGTGAGTGTATACACACACACACACACACACACACACACACACACACATTTAATAATACAAAAAGAAAGAAATGTTTAATAAAAAAATACAAATTATTCTTAGGAGGCCTAATTACTGTGTAAGACCAATATTTATAGCTGGATATAGTGGCGCATGCCTGTATTTCCAGCATTCAAGAGGCTGAGGCAGTAGGATGGCAGGTTTGGGGCCAGCCTGGGCTTCATAGCAAGACCCTATCTCAAAAAAAAAAATAGAAAAGGAAAAAAAGATGGCTACTAATACATTCATAAGGGTAGAGCTTCAATGGTTCAAGATGTTCCAGTAGGACCCCACCTCTTTTAAAACTGCTTTGATTGATTGACTGATTTACTGATTCTGTGTGTGTGTGTGTGTGTGTGTGTGTGTGTGTGTATGTGTGTGTGTTCAATGAAAGTTAGAGGATAACTTGTGGGAGTTGGTTCTCACCTTCCACCATGTGGGTCCCAGGGATTGAACTCTGGTCCTCGGGCTTAGTGGCAGGTGCTTTTATCCATTGAGCCATCTCAACAGCCCATCACCTCTTACAGATTCCAGCATCTCAACACTGCCATACTGGAGACCAAGCTTCCAGCATGTGAACCACTGCGGGGGAGGGAGCTGTCAATCCACAACCCAAGCTTTAGCAGCTATATATAGAGACAGTGGTGATGGAGCCTAGGTCAGCTCCCCTCCAAAGTGCTTACTTAACTGAATCTTTAAGCCTTCCTAAGTCAAGGAGGATAGAATGGGAAAAGTTCAGTTATTGAGGATGCCACTGACTTTGAGAAGTCGAGGTTTCCACAGACATATGTTGGGTGGGCATAAACAGTAGGTGTCTTCTACAAACACTGTTCTCTCTGTGATGAAGTATCCAGGTTCTAAGTTGTTCAAATAGTCCCAATCATATAGAACACACAACAATAAGCATTTATATCTTTGCTACATATGCTTTATTTCTCTCTCTCTCTCTCTCTCTCTATATATATATATATGTATATATGTATGTATGTATATTAAGACAGTCTCACAGCCTAGGCTATGAACACGCTATGTGGCTGAGAATGACCTCGAACTTCTGACCCTCCTGCTGCTACCTCTCCAGTTCTGGGAATACAGATGTGCATCATTATTGACCTTGCTAGGAACTGAATCTAGAGATTCACGCGTGCTAAGCAAGTACTTCTACCACCTGAGCTGCATCTCCAGTCCTCTCTTTTTGAAAGTAGAGCTTGAGAATTTGAGTTTAATGAAAATATTTTAAAATAGGCTTAAACACAAAAGTTAAAAGAAAGAAGGGCTCTTGGAAAAAAGCAAGACACAGCTGGAAGGATGGGTATAGGTTTCTTTAAGAGTTACCTCACTGAGGGTCACAAATGGCCAAAGCATGGAGATTAGGAGTCTGCAGAGCATGGGGTCCCTGGACAGGACTCCTATGTTAAGTTTCACTCACCCAGGGCTCAGGGACCATTGCAGAAGACAAGATAGAAAGATCTAAGAGGCAGTGAGGAGGTGTGACCATATGGAAATAGAATCCTACAAGCTCTGTGCCCTTGAACCACAGCAATGGTGTCGGCATGCTCAAGACCCATGCAAACTCAAGCAGACAAAAACCCAGCATGGCACTAGGAAAATGGGCAGCAGACCCCATCTTTGCTGAAGAAATATTGGCAACTGATTATTGCTGGTGAGGAAGAGCTGATCTTCTTAAAGCGAGGGACTCTGGTTAGGCTGATTAGACCTCAGTGAATGAACTTGTATGGAGGAACATTTGTGGACACTAACTTTACACAATAGGCCATAACACAGATGAATGAGTGGATGACTCTAGTTAGGAGGCTCTGGGGGTGCTGACGGAGAAAGGGATATAAAGATGATTAAGATTGATTGAGATGTTCTGTATGAAATACACAATGATCCAATAAAAAAATTTTTTTAAAGTGTTACCACTATATTGTGGGTAGTTTTTTTTGTTGTTGCTGTTGTTTGTTTGTTTTTTGGTGTTTTTGAGACAAGGTCTCCCTGTAGCCCCAGCTGGGTCTGGAACTCAGTATGTAGACCAGGCTGGCCTTGAATTCACAGAGGTCCACCTGCCTCTGCTTCCTGAGTACTGGGGTTAAAGGCGTGCACCACCACACCCACTTCTACATTGCCTTTTAAAAGTTACTTTGGGGTATGTGTATGTGTGTGTGTGTGTACATGCACACACATGTGCTTGCACTACGGATTAAACTCACGGCCTCAGGCATGCTGAGCATATACTCTACCAATGAGCTACATTTCAGTTTCAATTTGTTAATCTTAATTTTTATCACTTTTTTTTCCCGTGAAAGAATATATTGAGACACAATCTCAACTTTAAGAGTATCTACCCAGATTTTTATACTAGCCAAGTGAATTAGGTCTACAGCAGTGAGATCATGGGTCATTAATTTATCACCATGTGGGAGTAAAATTAATCTTCTGTAACAGTTTACCACTTTAAATGAATAACCACTGTTTTCTACCTCAAACATTTATTAAAAAACTGTAGTTTCCCATAATAAAAATGGAATAGCCTCTTTAGAGTTTTTGTGGTTGTTTGCCTTTTTTTGTTTTTTTGAAACAGAGTCCTGTGCGGCCCAGATTGGCTTCTAAATTGCCAGATAAGCAAGGCTATCCCTGAACTCCTAATCCTCCTGCCTCTGCCTCCCCAGTGCTGGGATTATAGGTGTGCACTGCCACATCCAGCTTCCTTGGAGTTATTAAAAGGATGCTCTTTCCAGGGGGTGGCGGTCCATACCTGTAATCTCAGCAACTGGGAGGCAGAGGCAAGAGGATTAGAAATTTAAGGACAGCCTGTCTTAGAAAAGATGCTGTGTCAAAAAAAAAAAAATCTATTTTCTAATTGGCAGGAAACCGCCATGTGAGCTCACACTCTGGAATTGAACAAGGGTAAAGGAGGTGAGAGCTCAGCTTGGCTGTGGGCAGCTGCAAGTGATCCTCACAGAAAGGGTACTGAAGAGGGGGACCCAGGAGGAGCAACAGGGGGCCAAAGTGGGTCTGACTCGCACTTGATCGGTGAAGATAGGGACAGAAAGCTCACCACCACATGTGTCCAGCCAGAGAGGATAATTTGCCACCAATAAGGGTAGGGGCTGGTCTACAGGTTTAACACTGTTCATGAGGATGGTCCACAGTTACGTGGCATCCCAGAGTTGTGCCAAGACAACTGTTCCTGGACATCTGTGCAGGAAGACACTGTCTCAAGTGTGTTCATCAAAATAGAAAGGCATCCTAGCAGAAAAGAATTGGACATGGCAGGAGGATGACTGTGTGTGTGAATCAGATATCCAAAAGTGGTGAAAGTGTGGGGCCACCGCACAGTCCAAGAACTGAGAATTCACAAGGGCCCTGGGCAGAAGCTCATAAATATTCTCCCCTCCCCTAATTCTCCACCCTCACACCTTCCAATCCTTCTCCTCCTCCTCCCCCTCCCCTCTCTTGTGTTTTGTTTTTGAGACAGCATCTTGCCGTGTAATCCAAACTTGTCTCAAATTTGTAATCTTCCCATCTCTACCTCCCTAATGCTGGGATTATAGGCCCGTGTCACCGTGCTTAGCTTAGGTGTTTTCGTCTAAGGATCTCTTAACACTCTTAAAAATTATTGAGGGGGCCGTAGGTGTAGCTCAGTTAGAAGAGTGCTTATCTAACATGAAGCTCATGTTCAACCCTAAAAATCAATCCTAGCACTCAGGAGGTGGAGGCAAGAGGATCAGAAGCTCAAGGTCACCCTTGGCTATTCAGCAAGTTTGAGGTCAGTGTGGGGTACATGAAACTGAATCTCAAAAAAAAAAAAATCATTTAGGACCCTGAAGTGCTTTTGCTTTTAAGGGGTCTTATTCATAATTTCTCCTTTGTTTTATTTAATTTTAACCTTTTAATTTTTCTTTATGAGACAGGGTTTCCCTGTAGCCCCAACTGGCCTGGAATTTGCTATATAGATCAGGCTGGCCTTGATCTCTCAGAGATCCACCTGCCTCTGCCTCTCAAGTGCTGGCATGAAAGGCTTGTGTCACCATGCCCCAGCTTATAATTTTTCTTTTAGAAATTAAAGCTGAGTAGTTTTAAAAATATACCAGCACATATTCCATTAGTCATCAGCAAGGACATCACTACATTGTCTCTAGAAAGTTCCACCACACTTTTGAGAGAATGAGAGTGAACAATACAAGTAATAGGTTAGTTTCTTTCTTTCTTTTTCTAATTGCACACAGTACAGCTTTATACAGAATGCTGGGCACTTTTCCCATTTTTTATCATTTGTGTATGTGAGTGTATGTGTTTAGCCATGGACACCACTGCACACATGTGAAGGTCAGATGACATCTTTGTGGAGTCAGTTCTCTCCTTCCACCTTTACCTGGAACTCAGGTTGCAAGGCTTTTGTAGAAAGCACCTTTACCTGCTGTGCCATCTCCCTGCCTGACTTTAATTCATATTTTACAGAAGGGCTTGAGACATACAGACTTTCTACATTATTGGTACCACAGTGCATCCCAATCTAACTCCTAAATGGATGCATTACAATTTGTTTAGAATTTAAAGGCTTATGGGGCTGGAGAGATGGCTCAGCAATTAAGAGCACTGGCTGGTCTTCCAGAGGACCCAGGTTCAATTCCCAGCACCCACATGGTGACAAACAACCATGACCATGTGTAAATCCAAGTCCAGGGGATCAATGTGCTCTTCTGACCTCCGAGGGCACTTCACGAAATAGGTACATTTATATATATGCAGGTGATATACTCGTATACATAAAATAAAAATTTAAATAAAGAATTTAAAGGCTTAAGGGCAAAAAAAGTTAAGGAGAGGAAAGAGTATGTAAATTGATTTTACATAACTGTTTGTACCAGATATGGTGCTATGGATCTCCTTAACTCCATAGTCGAGGGATTTCAAAATTCATAGAAATAATTGAAAATTTGAAGTATGTGTTTTTCTTTCTAGTATCTGTGTAGATTTTTGTTGCCGTCTGATTTCTAAGAGTTTCAGTCTGTAGCCCTGCAAGTTGTTCCCTGACCTTCACATGCATGCCATGGCACAAGTGCATGTATGTGTGCTGCTCTCATACACACACACACACACACACACGCATGCACACACACACATACACCACGCAATAATAATAAAATTAGGTTCTTCGCTATGATAGGACAAACCTGAAATCCCAGCACTCAGGAGGTGGAGGACTGTTAAAAGCTGAAGGCTAGAGACTGGAGAGATGGCTCGTGGGTTAAGAGCACTGGCGCTCTTGCAAAGGACCCGAGTTTGATTCCCACCACCCACATGGTGGTTAGCAACCATCCTTTAACTCCGGTTCCAGAGGATCTGATGCCCTGGTCTGAACTCCAAGGGGCAATGCACAACACGGTGCACTTATATACATGAAGGTAGTACACTCATACACTTAAAAAAATAACAAAATATTTTTTTAATTGAAGTCCTGTGACTGGAGAGAGGGCTCAGGGGTTAAGAGCAGTGACTGCCTTTGCAGAGGACCTGAGTTCAATTCCCAGCACTCATATGGTGTCTAACAACCGTCAGTAACTCCAGTTCTGGAGGATCTGTCACTCACTTCTGACCTCGTGGGTGTGGAACAACACTGGTGCACTTACACACATGCAGGCGATACACACATTCATACACATAAAATAAAAATAACAATGGGGCCTGAGAGATGCCTCAGTGGTTAAGAGCACTGACTGCTCTTGCAGAGGACCCAGGTTCAATTCCCAGCAGCCAGATGGCAGCTAACAACTGTCTGTAACTCCAGGGGATCCGATGCCCTCTTCTGACCTCCATGGGCACTGCACAACACAGGCACACTTACACACATGCAGGCAATACACTCATACACATAAAATAGAAAAATAAAATAGTTAAAATAATAATAAATAACGTATTTAAAGAATTGAAGGCCAGCGTGAGCTACACAGTGGGACCCTGTTTCAAAAACCAAATACAAAAATTTGTTATCTCTTGCCTTGGATTGAGCGCTGGGATTACATGCCTGGTGCTTGTCTAGAATTTTGTTTTTAAATCAAACTCAAGTCTTATGTTAGGCAAGTGCTTTTCCAAAGAACTACAAAACTCCAAGTGTTGTGATTTGTGATTTTACTTTCTGATAGTGTCTTAGAAATACCCACAGAAGTCCCAGGCTTTACTTTTGATTCACTGGTGTAGATAATATGTGATATGTTCTATTTTTAGGTACTATATAGTTTACACAGCTCCTTGAATCTGGAGAAGCATTCTGTCTCATTTTCTTTAAAAATACTTTATTTATTATTTTTATTTTATGCGTATGAGTGTTTTGCCTGCATGTATGTAAGTGTACCCATGTCATGCAATACCCATAGAGGTCAGAAGAAGTGTCAGATTCCCTGGAACTGGAGTTATGGATGGTTGTTAGCTGCCATGTCAGTGTTGGGAATTGATCCCAGGTCCTCTGTAAGAGCATCCACTGCTCCTAACCACTAAACCATCTCTCCAGCCCCTCCATCCCATTTTCTAGCTGCATATTACTATGGAGCAGAGGAGAGACTTGTTACCCCACCTTTGATGGGCTAACACCAAGGGCTCATCATTGGGTTGCTGTTTCCCAAATTTTGTTTGGCTCCTAACACTTCCTTTTTGCTACAGAATTTGGCATTCTGCTCTTGGCCTTATCACTGCTGGGGAACTGGTCTTATCTACCCAGTGCTTGAAAATATGGAGCTGTTATGGACTGTCTGGCAGGACAGAAAGTTCAAAAAACATGATGTGTTTAAACTTCTAATGTGATCATCAGAAGTAGAGAGAGGAGAGGGTCAAGGAGAGGAAAGACAGCTCAGCTATCCTGATGGAAACACGGAAGGTTCCACAGACTGCTTGAAGTGGAGAGCCAGCTGAGCTCGGCCTTCCAGCCTTTCCCTTTAAGTTTCAGCTATGTGAATAAGGCCAGGTTGGACCCTCCAGACTAGCTTAGCTGCCAGCTAGAATGCTACCAAGTGATGCTGGTTGATACTATATGGAATCTCAATGAATCTTAGCTCTGCCTAAGCTTCTGACTTAAGCTATGTGAGATATAATGCATCAGTGTTTTGTTTTGTCTTTTTGAGTCAGGGTCTCCCTGTAGCTACATGCCTGGAACTCATTATGTAGACCAGGCTGGCCTCGATCTTATAGAGATTTGCCTGCCTCTGCTTCCCAAGTGCTGGGATTAAAGGCATGTACCACCATGCCTGGCTCATGTGTATATATATATATTTTTAAGACAGAGTCTTACTATATAGCCCAGGTTGGTTTCCAACCAGCATTCCTCCTGCTTCAATCTACTGAGTGCTAGGATTACGTGTATGGTCACCATACTCGGATTCAGTAATGACTTTTAAAAAGCTATTACATTTATTATGTGACGGTGTGTGTGTGTGTGTGTGTGTGTGTGTAGGTCAGGGGACTATCTGCAGGTGTTGGTTCCTTTCTTTCTACCGTGTCAGTCCCAGGGAATGAATTCAGATCATCAGGCCTTAACTATTATGCCCTCTCACTGACCCTTTTAAAAAAAATATTTATTATATTTACTGTGTGTATGTGTGCGGGCATGCACATGTTTGTAGAGGTTAAAGGACAAAGGTAGGAGTTGATTCTCTTCTATCATGTGGGTTCAGGGATTCAAACTTAGTGGCAAGTGCTTTACCCAGTGAACAATCTTGCTGGCTTTTAAAAAATTTTTTTTAATTTATTATCTTATTTTCTGTGAACAAGTGTATTATGTGAATGTATTTAAGTGCACCCATGTCATAAAATACCCACAGAGGCAGGAAGAGGGCATTAGATCCCCTGGAACTGGTGTTACAGACAGTTGTTATCTGCCATGTGGGCATGCACGTGTGTGTAGAAGTCAAAGGACAAAGGTAGTAGATGATTCTCTTCAAGGCCAGCCCAGGCTACATAGTGAGTACTAGATCATTCAGGATTACATAGGAAGACCTTGTCTCAAAAATCCAAAATATTAGGGAGTGGTGGTGCACACCTGTAATCCAAGCATTTAGGAGGCTGGAGGCAGGGAAGATCAGGAGTTCAAGGCCAGTCTAGACTTGAGGTCAGTCTGGGCTATGTGAGCCCATCTCTCAAACAAAACATTACACAAAGATTATCTTGAGGCTAGAGATGTAGCTGAGTCTTAGTTGATGTGCTTAACATGTATACAGTCCTAGATACAATCCCTAAACCCACCCAAATTAAAATATATAGAGAACAATAGATGGGCTGAGGAAATGGCTCAGTGGGTAAAGTGCTTGCTGAACAAGCTTGAGGATCAGAGGTCAGATCCCCAGAACCCAGGCAAAAGTTGGGTGGGTATGGTCTCTACCACCTGCAAGGGAGGTAGAGACTGGGAATCCCTGGAGCAAGATGACTAGTCAGACTAGAGGAAATCGTGAGCACTAGGGTGAATGAATGACCTCAATATATAAGGTGGAGAGTGATGAAGGAAGGCACCTATGTTAACCTCAGACTTCTACATGTACACACATACTACTTGTGCACCCACACACACGTGAACAGACAACACATATGAACAGCCACCCCCCCACACAAAAAGAACAACAGAAAACACTGAATGAGGCAAACCCAGATCATTTTTCTTCAAGGGTTTTAATTGATAACTCTTATAAAAGATGGACCATACATTGTCTTTTAAGCTGGAAATCATGCAATTCAGAGACCTTATGGTCCACCTTTTCTTTTAAAGTGTAATTTTGTGTTTTGATTTGCATTTTGGTTTCTGTTTAGGACTATCTGTCTATAACATTTTGTTACAGTAACAGCAATACAGTAATAGCCTATCTTTTTGCTAAATAGCCCAAATCTACATAAAAAAGAAACTCAAATTATATAAACAACTGAGCACTTACAACTCAGCGTGAAGAAATCCTGGCCATATTTTGCTATGCTTCTTTAGATTTGTCCTCAGAAATACTGCAGTAAGGCAGGGATGAAACCAACGAAACTTAACATTTCCACTCCTTGCTGACTTTTGACAGCAAAGTATAAATGCCTGGTGGTGAGGTGGTGTATGCCTGGGATCCAAGTACTTGGAATCAAGGGCAGAGAACTGTGAGTTCCAGAACAGAATGAGATATATAGCCAAATCCTGTCTTACCACCTCCCCACTACCCCCTGGCTCAAACACACACACAAAATCACAGAGAAGCCTGTAAATACATTCATCCTTCATCCTTGGCTGCTATTCTTCCCATAGTGGGAGAGGAGAATGATCCAATAGTTAAGATCCTGGGTTCTGAAGTCATACTGACCTGGACTGAAATTCTTGTTTGCTGTTTTGTTCTTTAGGTTTTTTATTTTACATGTATGAGTGTATTGCCTGCATGTATGTACATGTACCCGTGTCATGCAATGCATGCAGAAGTCAGAAGAGGGCGTCAGATCCCCTGGAACTGGAGTTAAGGAGTTGTCAGTTGCCATGTGGGTGCTGAGAATCAAACCCAGGTCCTCTGCAATAGCAGCCAGTGCTCTTAACCACTGAGCCATCTCTCCAGCCCCAGGTTTTTTTGTGTTTAAGCTCAAGGGCAATTTTATTAGAGTTTAAGAGAAAAAAAAAAAAACAGGGCTGGCAAGCTGTAAGTCTCTGCAGCTACCAGGAGGAGAGAGATGGAGGAGAGAGAGTGAAAGCCAAGCTCTTTGAGTTAAGCAGGAGGTTAGCAGTGGAGGCCTGGCAGGTAGCCCCATGGCAGAAGTCGGGGAGGTGGGGGCTTGAGAAGAGACAGAGCTCAGAGCATCATGGAAAAATAAGCTGAGGCTTTGGCACGAATCCAGAAGAAAGAGAAAAGACATATAAAGGAGGAAGAAAGGAAAAGTTATACTTTTCTCAGAAAGGTGGACAGACCATATGCTCCACAGGTGACTGTTGCTCTTTGGTTTTTTAAAAAATATTTTATTTCTATTTCTATGTGTATGAGTGTATTGCTTGCATGTGTGTGTCATGCAGTGCATGAAGAGGTCAGAAGCAGTGTTGGATCCCCCGGAACTGGGAGGTATGGATGGTTGTTAGCCACCATGTGGGTGCTGGGAATCAAACCCGGGTCCTCTGCAAGAGCAGTCAATGCTCTTAACTGCTGAGCCACCTCTCCAACTCTCTTCTTTGTTTTGTTTTGAGACAAAGCCTTTCCTTGTAGCCTAGACTGGCTTTGAACTCACCATCCCCCAGCCCTAGCCTCCTGAGTGATGGGATTAAGGATGTGCACTACCAAGCTCAACATTGTTTGCTTCTTGCTAGTCATGTGACCCCAACAAACTGTTTAACTTTTCCCTGCCTCAGTTTACATCATCTTAATACCTCCCAAGTTTGGTGGAAAGAAGCCCATCACCATGCCCGGTGTATACACTGTGGGGGATTGAATCCAGGGCTTCACTCATGCTAGACAAGCACTCCGCTTTCCTGGTCCCACATAAGCTAATTACTTGTCTGGAACTGAGTATTCAGCAATGAGCAAAGAAAGACTTTTGAAGAATTCAGTTTTCAGTAACAGATAAATAAGTAAACAAGATAATTTCCAGTGGTGATAGGAAGATGAAGAAAAGATAAATTTTGTGAAAGGGGGAGGGAGCTGCTTTAGACAGAAGACAGGGTCACTGGAGGTTCTTAGGAGGAACCATTCATTGGCAGGTTGGAGAAAGGGACAGAGGAAATAGCCTAGACACATATAAGATTCAAGGCAAGAAATTTCATCCTGATTAAGAAGAGATGGAGCCATCAATATGGCCCAGTGGGAAAAGGCGCTGACTGCCACCAACCCTTATGACCTGAGTTCTACTCCCAGAACCCATATGGAAGTAGAAAGGGAGAGATGACTCCTTCAAACTGTTCTCTGATCTGTAGCTGTGTAACCTACGATGCATGAACACATGTACACACATACACATGCACACGCACACGCACGCACACACACACTAAATAAAAAGTGTGGTTTGGGGAGGTTTTGTGTGTTTTCTTGAGCCAGGCTCTCCTTATAGCCCCAACTGGCTGGAACTCTGTAGACCAGGCTAATCTTGATCTCAGAAAGATTCGCCTGCCTCTGCTTCCTGAGTGCTGGGATTAAAGGCATGTGCCACCATACTCCGCAAGTTTTTTTTTTTAATTGTTAATTAGATATAGGAATGGTGTGTATGTGTGATATATACTTTAGAAATAACTTTTCTAAGGTTATCACCTTGATTGTGAGCTCTCTCTGGTGGAGCAGGTGGCTCAGCATGCATAGCTTCACATCAGCAAAATCAAAATACAATGAACAATTAATCTTTTCCTTAAAAAAAATTTATTGGGTGCCTGCTATGTGCCACACACTGTTCTAGTGCTAAAACACACCCATGAACAAAATAAACATACAAGTTGGACATAGTAATGCCTGCTTGTAGTCCTAGTACCTGGGACAGGTGGGAGGATCAGGAGTTCAAGGTCATTTTCCACTACGTATCTATTTCAAGGCTAGCCTGGTCTCATGAGACCTTATCTCAGCATAGGCATAAAACTCACCAAACCAAAGTACAAGTCTTCATGGAGTTTATATTCTGGTAGGGAGAGGGATATTAAGTCACAATTACAAGCAATTTGTAGGATGGGATAAATATTACGAGAAAAATTATTGGGTGTAGAAAGTACAAGAACATGTTCTCGTTTTAAATATAGTGTCAGGGAAGGTCTCTTTGGAAAGGAGACATTTGAATAAAGACGTAAAGAGACGACAAGGTGAATGATACAGGTGTCTGAGGGAAAAGCCTTGCAATCAGAGGGATCAGCAAGCAGATAGCTCCTGAGCCTACCTGCAGGCTTGAGAAACAGCAAAGAGGTCAGTGGGCCTTAAGTGAAGGTGGTGGTTCTGTACCCTCTTCTGGCCTTCAAGGGCACTGGACATGCACTAGGTATTAGAAACAGGCAAACAAAAACACTTAAAAATTTATTTATTTTTATGTGATGAGTGTATTGCTTGCATGTAGGTAGGTGCATCCGTGTTGTGCAATTCCCTCGGAACTCAGAAGAGGGCATCGGATTCCCTGAAACTAGAATTATGTGGTTGTCACCACGCTGGGAACTGAATCCAGATCCTCAGTGCTCTTAACCGCTGAGCTGTCTCTCCAGCCCCTCAAACAAAACACTTTTACAAAGATAATCATTAAAACTGTTCCTGAAAACAATATGCACAAATATTAGGAACAAACTAAATTTGGGGATGTGTTTCAAAACTTCCCATGTTTTTGTTGTTGTTTGTTTTGAACTCTCCCAGCCTTTCTAAATGTACCAGTCGTTGTCAGTATCCCTCCTCAAAGCTCCTTTAAGGACGTAGGAATTACATCATTTTTAAAAACTTCTTTGAAAAATGAGGGCCTTCGCTGGGCGTGGCAGCAAGACCCAGCAACACGACTGGGGGAGGAGGAGTTTGAGATCAACCTAGCTGCATAATGAGATCTCGTTGAACAAAGAGGAAAGAGGGAAGAGAGGAAACAGTAGAGAAGAAAGAATAAGGGAGGAGGAGGAGGAGGAGAAGGAAATTCAACGGTGGCGGAGGATGGACGTCCTCGACATAGATTGCTCAGCTGAGCGGCTTAGAAACACTCACAGGAGGGTAGGGGAGGAGCCCAGACGTCAGTCACTCACAGGGGCGGGCGGGGCCTAGATGTTTCCCCGCCCACAGAAGCCTGACGCATGCGCTCAAATGGTTCTAGCCGAACGAGGCGTGGATTGTGAGGTGACCCTGGACGCTTACTTCCGGCTCCTAGGGATGTGCATCCGGGTCACTCTAACGCCGCGATTTCCTGCACTCTCTAGGTTCCGCAGTGGGTCGGAACCGGCCCCCATGTCGTGCTGTGGGGCAGCTGCAGCCTTCGGGTGAGTCTCCGCCGTCGTCCGGGCCTGAGCGCGGCCGGACTAGGTGCAGCGGCTGCGGCGACCGGCCGAACTCGGCCTGGGTCCCCTGGGTGGGTGTGGGGGCGGTCCTTTCGCCTCTGCGGTGCCCCGCCGCCGTCCTCCCCGCAGCCCTTCCCGTCGCGCTGGCGTCGGCTGTCTGCCCCGCAGCGTGGCCTTTCTGTGCTCGGCCGCCTTCCGGCCCGGATCTCTAGCCCCAGCCCCTGCGGTCGTCCCCACTTCGCCGACCCCCGTGTCGAGAGCTTGCGCTCCCTACACCCCGCGGTCCGGCCCCTCCTCAGGGTGCTCTCCCTTCTCTCCGCTCTTTTCATGGTCCCTCAACTCCCCCTTTATCTGGGACTAGTAGGTGACATGAGTGATGGACCTGAGTTCTGCCTCCGCTTAGCCCGGGGAGGGCTGTCCCACCCCGCAGCTTCGACCCCGGAGAACTTGTGCAGCCTGGGGGAAGTCTTGCTTACGGCGTGGGGGCGCAGACTGCTGAACTGTTGTACTAGCCTCTGTAGTCCGAGAACAACAAAGGCCTTCCAGTCCCTCCCAGTGTCTCCGTTTGGGGGGCTCTCTCTAGAGCATTGAACAGGTGGCAGGCACCGGGTCTCGGTAGCCGTCGGGCCAGTGTGGTCTTGCTAATTGACAGGTCGTGAGGACATCCAGTTTTGTGTTCTCTGTCCCCTAAGAATGGATGTGCACAGCTGGGGCTGTGCTAGAACGGTCAGCTCTGTGTCCTGTATGCGTTTGAACTTGGGGGACAGTTGCTGTGATAGAAGTTCTTGAGGAAATTATTAACCCCAGGTTTCTAAACTCATTTTAAAATATTTTAGTGTTTGTTTTCTGGAAGAATTCACTATTGTGAGTTCAGAGTAATTTTCTTTAGGCGAACTCAGTGTGCAGATACGTAAACCCTGTCTTTTATATATTGTTTTCTTTCTCCATTTTTTACCATAATAGCAAGTTTTTTGGTTTTCGTCCTGTCTCTTTTTAAGCCAGACATTACTTTTTAGGATATTCTTTTAACTTGTGTTTCTTTATGTTTTACATCACATTTCTGAAACCATCTTCTCACTTTGAGTCTTAAGGCATCTTAAATTCTGTGATAATTTTAACTAATGTATGAATTGGATTGGACTTAACAATGGTCAGTGTCCTATTTCCCAAATTTGGTGGCCCATATCTTGAGGTAGAGATGTGGGTAATCTTTTCGCCCCCACTCCAAGGGTTTTGGTGTCTGTAACATTTTATTGCAATGTACTTTTCTGTGCAATAAAGTTCTGTAATTGTATAAGTTGTACTCTAAAGTTTAGTATCAATAAGTAAATAATGAAAAGAACAAAAACATTTCATCTGGATAATTTCTCCCTCATTTACACAGGGTGTAGCATAGACCTTGACTTATTGAACAGTTGGGCTGCTCCCTTCACCTATTTTTAGCAAGACTTTGGAGCTTGGCCATGTAAGTCCTAGATGCCAGAAAGAAAGACCCTTCTGGTTGACTTTCAGAGCTTAACTGCTGAGGGAAACCCCTTGAAAGTTTATCAGTACTTTCCCCAGCATCTGTTCTGGAAAAGGTAACTTCTGTTCTGCCTGTTCTGTCATTTCCCATCCTTAAAAAGAGCCTCAGTAGCTTGCTCCATTGTTTCTTTATTTCATTTGTAGGATTTTATTTTTAAGTCATTGGAGTTTTATGTATATAATTGATGCAGAACTATCAACTTTTTTCATTTCTGAACTTTATACACCTGCCCCCTTGTGTGTGTTTTTGTAGGGCATTTGTGTGGGTGGGCGAGTTAAGCTAAGGATGGCCTGGAACGCCTGATCTTTCTGCCCCACCTCCTCAAGCACTGGGATTACAGGCATATGGCATCAAGCTTGACTATTTCTTGGGTGTGTTTTAAGCCAAACCTAGGTAGATTTTTATAGTTTGTGACTAGAGAGAATTTAGAATCTACATATATCCCTTCATTTTAAATGTAAGATACTCAGCTTAAAGAATTGATGATTTTTCCAAAGTTAAAATTTTTTTAACAAAGAAGTCTTGGACATGCATTCAGAGTAGTGTTTTAGTGGTGTACTCTGTAGGCTACTAAGTACAATATAGTATTTCATGGGCCATATTGATGTAGTTATGTCATAGGAATAAAACTATGAGGATAAGAAAAATCTATGACATAACTAGGGGGTGGTGGCACTTGCCTTTAATCCCAGCACTGTGGCAACAGAGTCAAATGAGTTTGAGACCAGCCAAGTCTACATAGACAGCTCTGGGCCCCCAAGAGCTAACACAGTAAGACACTGCCTCAAAAAACAAAAAAACTAAACAAATCCATGACATACATTTACCTTCAGAGAGGAACTAGAGAAACAAACAGCACAGAAGTAGAAGTTAAAGTTTTCTAAAGTGATGTTGACCATGCTAGTCTGGGTAGAAGACCCTAAATGAAATGAGTGTCCTGTGTTCTCACTGGAACAACAGTGTACATACTGCTCTCTGTGTAGAAGAACATTGATAGACTTTCTTATTACAGAAGAGCCTGCCTTTGAGACTGAGCTGTCAGCTCCCGACCCCCTGCTTACTGGAGGTAGTGTGTTTGTAAAGCTCAGAAGAGAAATCACTGTTGGTTTTCCATAGCCTCTACCTTAGTTTGTTTTCCTTTTTAAGGCTGAGAGCTCAATTTAAAACCCATTTCTGTATATTTTATACTTATTAGATTTTGTTTTGTTTGGACCTGATCATTTTTGGTTGTTTTTGCCATCTTCTACTGTACTCTGTAGTGAATGTTTTAATTTTTTTTTCTCTTGAGTACTATGATCTATCCAAAGGATGATGCTATTTTAAATACTTAAAAAACAAAATATACCTCTATCATATCTTCACCATGTACCTTAGTTTTGTGATTTGCCTAAGCGGCTTCATGACTTCATCCTCTTTTATTACAAGGCTTTCATAAAGCTTATTTTTTTAGTGGTTATCTAAAAGATGGTTCTAACATTTCATCTAACTACATGTTATTTTAGCATGTGTATCATTTAAATGAGAAAGACTAGTTCAAATAGAAATGTATTTTAAAATGAGAAATAGGTTAGTCCCACAAATTCACATAAGTAATTTATACTAAAAGATTGAATTGATATATGTAAAGTAGAAACTAAAATAGCTGGACTTTCTATATTCTGATTAACAAATATGTGTATGTGTTTGTGTAGAATATGTGACTTAAATTATAGACTATCTTATTGATGGTACTGTGTTTTACCCTCAGAAAACGTAGTGTGTTAGAGAAAATATCTTGATTTACCCAGGCATGGTATATGCCTTTAATCCCAGCACTTGGGAGGCAGAGGCCAGCCTATGGCTACAGGCAGACCCTATTTCAAAAAGACAAAAAAAAAAAAAAAAGTCCTGATCATTTAAGGTAGCTATTTACTAAATGTAGAAATATTAAGATATTTTCTCTTATTTATAGAAAACTTAAAACTTAGACATTAAGACATGAACCTCAGAATATTTGTCTTTACTGTTTTCTCTTTTTGAATATGCAAAATAATAGGAAATGTATGGTTTAAGCACTCTTGCTCTCTCTCTTTCTCTCTCTCTGCTGGCTTACATAGTAGCTCAGACAGACTGACCTCCAGTTCCCTGTGTAGAGGAGGATGACCTTGAGCTCCTGATCTCCTGCCTCCATCTCCCAAGTGCTGGGATTTTAGGCATATGCCAACATGTATAGCCTAATACTGATTTATTTTAAATAAGTTAACCAATCAGCCCAACACAGTTGGTACTTAATATTGTAAAGATCTTACTACAGATTGTGTTGGCTGCACTTTAGATTATTAGCTTGTTTAATATTTGTACCAGCTAGATTTTTTTTTCTCCCCCAATAGTAGTTAGGAGTAATCTTTGTAATGCAGTAATGCAATTTGGTTGCCTACTGTGTCCATTATAATACTTATTTAGGCTGCTTATATGACTTAAATGATTCTGTACAGGATTGGCGATTAAATTAAATTTTGAATCTCATCTTGTCTGTGATCCCAGCACCTGAGAAGCTGAAGAAGGAAGAATTTTGATGCCTTTGAATGAGACTCTGTCTAAAAAGAACCCAAACCAAAAGTACAAACAAAAAACCAACAAAACCTCCCAGACCCCCAAAATGACAGCTAACCTTTAGACCTAAAAAGTGTAACTTACCAGTAAAAATGCCATATAATTTTTAAAACTAGATTTATGGTTTCCTGTTGCTTTGAACCCCATTTTTAGGGTTTAAGATTATTATTACATTAATCAGTATCACAACTTAATCTAGAATCATGTTCTTTATAAGTAAATAATTTTCATTTGGTGATCTTTTTTACAACTGAACTATGGAAATCTATACTGGTAAAACAAAAATAAAGTGAATTTAGGTGGCATGATGACAGGTGTTTGCAATCCCAGGACTTAGGAGACTAAGGCAGGAGGATGATGATCCTAAGTTCAAGTTGAGCCTGGGCTACATAGCAAGACCTTATGGGAGAGAGAGAGAGAGAGTGAGGAGAGGGGAGAGAGAGAGAGAAATTTCACATAGCACTTATGCCAGGAACCGTTCTGAATGGTTTACATGTTATCGATAATTGTTACAACTTTAGAGAATAAGCATTCTCATGAAGCACAGAAAGTATATAACTTGCTCAAAGCAACATGGCTAGATAAGCAGATTTGAATCTGTTTGGGTTTTTTTTTGTTTATTTCTTGGGGTTTCTTTGGTCTTTTTTGAGACAGGATCTCCTGTAGCCCCAGCTGACCTGGAACTCACTATGCAGATCAGGCTGACCTTGAACTCACAGACATCTGCCTGCCTCTGCCTCCCAAGTACTAGGATTAAAGGCATGCGCCACCATCCCTGGCAGAATCTATTCTTTTTAAAGGTTCCTATTTGCTAGCTTTTTAAAAAAATTCAGCAGCTTACTATTTTAGTCTTTTATTCCATAAAGGAACCATAAAAGTTTAGTGTTAAATACTGCTGTCTCTTTAAGACTGCCCTGCTTAAAGTAACATATTTAGTGTTTTATTTTATTTTTGTAAAGGGGGGAACTTCACAGATCAATTCTTTTTAAAATGATAATTTTTAATATGATTAGTCATATTCTTTTGTGCCAGAAAAGGGTGGACGAAAGAAGACGGTGTTGGATCCCTAGGAACTGGAGTTGCAGATAGTTGTTAGCTGCCATGTAGTTGCTGGGAACTAAACCCAGGTCCTCTGCAAGAGTAGCCAGTGCTCTTAACCTCTGTGCCATCTCTCCAGTCCCTAGTTATTTCTTACACCAGGCTAACTATTTTTATTAATTCAGTGTTTTATTGTTACCCCCCCCCTTTTTTTTTTGTAGCCAGAATCTTGCTGTGCAGCCCAGGCTGTCTCCAGCTTTGAGTCCTCCTGTCTCTCATCTCCCTTTTCAAATGCTAGGATTACAGGCATATACCAACTTTTTAAATAGTAGTTTTGTTTTCATTTTTCTTCTGATAGGAAAAATACTGCTATAGGGATGAAAGAATAAGCTTGCTGTGGTGATTTGCTTGTGGTGTTTAGAGTGACCTCTTTTTGTATGTGGTGTATGCACTTAATAGTGTGTGTGTGTGTGTGTGTGTGTGTGTGTCCGTGTCCATGGAGGCCAACTGTTGACGTTGGGTATCTACAGGAGGAGAACCTTTAATTTTTTGAAGCAGGGTTTCTCACTGAACCAGAAGCTCATTGATTTGGGTAGACCAGTAAGTTTCAGGAGTCCACCTATTTCTGTCCCAGCTCTAGGGTCATAGGTGCACACAGGCATGCACAGCTTTTACTTGTGTGCTGGGAATCCAGACTGAGATTTTCATGCTCCTGTGGCAGGCACTTTACTGCCTGAGTTATTTCCTCAGCCCTTAAAATGTTACTTTTAAAAATATTTAATATTGGGCTGGAGAGATGGCACGGCAGTTAAGAGCACTGGTTGTTCTTGCAGAAGATCCGGGTTCGAATTCCAGCACCCACATGGTAGCAAACAGCTCTAGGTAACTAGGTAGTTCCAGGAGCCCTTTCTGCCCTCTGAGGCACTGTACCACATGGGTGCACTTACACATGCAGGCATAATAACACTCATACACATAAAAAAATAAATTTAAGAAACATTTAATTTTTATCATTTTATTTATCTGTGTGTGTGTGTGTGTGTGCGCGCACATACGTGCACATGCCATATCCTGTTGAGGACAGCCTTCGGGAGTCAGTTCTCTCCTTTTACTAAATGGGCTCTGGAGATGGTATTCAGGTTGTTGGGTTTAGCAGCAAGTGTCTATCTGCTGAGCCATCTCACCAGCCCCTCTAAAATGTTCTTTAAGTAAACATTTAACTTTTGGTTCTGAGCAGTTGTGTTTTATTTATTTACTTACTTTTGGAAATCAGGTTTCATGTAGCCCAGTCTAGTGTAGAACTTACTCGGAAGCTGAGGATGACCTTGACTATTTCAGACTTTAGAGAATATTTTAGAATAAAAAATAAATACACACACACACAAATGTTAAAAGACCTTAATAATCAGTGTATTTTTTTTCCTGAAATTTTTCTCTTTAAGTTTAAAGGTGTTAAATTTAGGAAACATCTTTGGTGATAGTTTAAAGACCATTTCAAACATGTTGTTCCCTTTTACCAGGTCTTCCTTTGCTATGCACAGCAGAGATAAGATTAATTAAATATTGTTTGTTAAAAAGGTCTTAAACTCTTGCCCAGGCTATACTGAAACTCACCATGTAGACCAGGTTGACTTCAAACTTAACCCAAGCTTCCTGAGTACTGAGATTACAGATGAGAGCCACCAGGCTCTCATAGAAGTGCTTGAGGGTGAAAGCTATAGTTTTCTAAAGAAAATTGTATCTTTAACATTTGGTAGATCTTTAATGGGTAGATAAAAGCTCCTTGCAGTGTAGTGGTAGCTTATATCCTATATCTTACCATATATGTCTTTACTTAGTAGTAGTAGCTTACATTTTGGGAAATTGTTTGGGTTTTTTTTTGAGAACTCACATGTAGACCAGACTGGCCTTGAACTCACAGAGATCTGCCTGCCTCATCTTCCCAAGCACCGAGATTAAAGGTGTGTAGTACCAAACTCAGATTTGGGGGTTTCTTAATAGCTGTTAAACTATTGATTCATATCCAGATGACTTCCTTTTTCTTAATATTTCTCTTTCAGAGACTTGATTTAAATAAAACTATCATTTATAGAACCACCAAAACTTTGGTATTTAGTTTGAAGACAATTTCACTCCTTTAAAAATTGTTTATTACATTTATTACTTTGTGTTTATTATTTCAGTTCTATGTGCATAAGTGTATTGCCTGCATTTGTATGAGCACACCCACATCATGCAGGGCTTGAAGAGGTTAGAAGGGGCGTGGAATTCCCCTGGAACTGGAGTTATGAATGGTTGTTAGCTGCCATGTGTGTGCTGGGAATTGAACATGGGTCCTCTGCAAGAATAATCAGTGCTCTTAACTGCTGAGCCAGCTCTCCAGCCCCTGTGTGTGTGTGTGTGTGTGTGTGTGAATATATATATATGCTAATAAAACATTTTAAAAATAAAATAATCCCCCTCCCCCAACTGTAGTAATCTTGTGTTATGGGATTATGAAAGTGCTTGGTTGTCTACAGAGTTCCTGTCATTGGAACCAATAATCAGCGTTAGGATCATTCAGTGCTTTTCACAAACATTGCTTCTGTTCTTGGCATTTAGTCAAAATTTACAAAACTACTTTATTCAATTTTTCTTCTGTCCCCAGACAAAGCTTTAAAAACCAAGAAAAGTGGACTGGGAATGAATATGTGTGTAATCATGTGACAGTGACACAACAGCATTAGAGTTTTCGATGGCAGATGGAATTCATTTGTTGTCCTAGTTTATTTCTTGAAATCACAAAGGAGAAAATACAGTATCGATACCAACAGTTCAGTCCTGTCCTCGATGTCAGAGTGACAGTGTCAGCTGACGTAGTCCAAAAATGTAGGCATTTTTGTTTTATGTATATTGGATGTGTTTTGTCTACATGTATGTAAGTGCACCCTGCCACGGAGACCAGAAGAGGGTGTCAAATCCCCTGGAGCTGGTGTTAACAAATGGTTGTTAGTCACTGTGTGGTTGCTGAGAACCAAACCCAGGTCTTCTGCAAGAGCAGCCAGTGCTCTTAACCACTGAGCCATCTCTCCAGCCCCAACTTTAAAAAAATTAGCTGCCGTGTGGGTGCTGGTAACAAACTCTGGTCTCTGATGGATGAGCCATCTCTCCAGCCCTTTAGATTATCACCTCTTAGATATTTTGGACATTTTCATTTTGTAGCACAGGCTGGCCTCATTATCAAATCCTCCTGCTTCAGCTTCCTATATGCTGTGTGTCAGGTACTGTTAAATGTGCTTCATCTGTGTTAACTCATACTCATTTGGAAAATCGAGAGAGGAATGGCAGTCAGTGAGCCTTCTCAGTATCTCCTCATGACCTGGTTTGTGATTCTGACTGTTGGTGACTGTGGCATAGCATAGCATACATCTCTACTTTATTCATCTTCTTAAACCATCCGTATTGTCTGTGATGTTTCGCTATGAGGAGTGCAGCTGCGGTCTGAGAGCTCAAGGTTTGAAGTTTGAATTATAGGTCAGTGACTTCCTAGATGTATAGGAATTACCTGCTGTGCTGTAGTTTTCTCATCTGTAGAATGGTGATGATAGTAAATGGTAACAGAGCTTAGTGATGACCAGTCTGTCTAGCCTGTTTGTTCCAGGGATCCCATCTCCACCTTTCCTGAACTGGAATTGTAGATGAATGCCACACCTACCCAGGATTTATGTGTGTTTGTGCTTTACCCACTGACCTGTATCCCTGGCCTTACACTCATTTTCACACAACAAATTAAGATTAACCCATTCTGTAATACTTTTTCTGTGGCTTTGAAATTTTTCTTGTGAAATGCATCTATTTTATTGGAAGCTAATTGGGGAAAGTTTGTTTGAAGTTTGGTTTTTAGAGATAGTTTTATAGACAACTCCGAGGGTAATTTTCTAAGAAGTAATATTAGGATTACAAAAAATTGTTCCTGATAAAATATTCTTTCTTTTAAGAATTTAATATATAGCCTGTGAGTGTAACTTCCTGGTAATCTTCATGTATTCTAAGTGCAACATTACTATAAATATTCCTACAGCTGACAATATGAAACATGTTAGTCACTTGTGCCTCCTAAATAAACTCACCAGAAGATTTCATCAACTTTACTACAGTCAGTTGGCTGGGGCTGTTTATTTATAGAAGTTGCCCGGCATGGTGATAGCTTTTGTCTCCTTGCAAAATGTCTCATCTAAGAGCCAGGCATGATCATACTTCTTTAATCCCAGAATTCAAGAGGCAGAGGCAGGGAAATCTCTGTGAGTTCTAAACCAGCCAGGGCTACATAGTGAGTTCCTGTCTCAAAAAAAAAGAATCAAGGCAGATGTGGTATAAATATTGCATCCCCTCCCACACATACACACAAAGAAAGGTGATTTGTGCTGTTGCCTAAGTTTCGAGAGCCTGAAGCCTCTCTTAGAACCACTCTTAAGGCAGCCTCTGTCTGCTGAGTATAGGTCCACTGAATATTTCTGTCACTTCTACAGGGCTCAGTACAAAAGATTCTGAAAGATATTCTAATGGATATTTTAAGTGTTTTGTTCTAACTAAGATCAAGAATGGAAATATGTGTACCTGGATCATTTGTCAGTTCTTGGCCATTACTGTCTGTTTTGAGCCTTTGTTCCCTGGGGAGAAAGAAGCCCAGAGAATATTTTTTAAAGCACCTTGAAGACTCTGCCCCTGGAGGCCTTGTATTTTATTGCAGTCTGCTTACTGTATATAAATCAGATCATTTCTTGTTTGACTCCATTGCCTTCCTGAACTCCCCATCAATCTATTAATCTTTTATTTTCTTTACACTTGTTTACCAAGTGTTCATCCTGGAAAGACCTCCTTCACAACTTACAGCTCATTTTCATTGTTTATGTCTCTGCTCTTAACTTACACTGAAGAGCAATATAACTGAGTAGTTTCTTGTTTGAGACAGGGTCTCAGACCCTTAAAATTCTGATCCAGTGGCTCTGCTGCCCAAGTACTGAGATGACAGATATGTGCCTCTACACACAGTTTATTCAGTCTCAGTTCTTTTAAAATATTTTATTTTTTGTTTTGTGTATATGAGTGTATTGCCTGCCTGTATGTAAGTGCATCCATGTTATTTTGTGTGGTGCCCTTGGAGGTTAGAAGAGGGTGTCATATCCCCTGGAACTAGATTTATTGCCGGTTGCTAACCTCTGTGTGGCTGGTTGCTGGGAATCGAACCCAGCTCCTCTGCAGGAGCAGTCAGTACTCTTAACACTGATCTATCTCTCCTTCCCTCATTTTCTTTACTTTGATTTTCTGTAGTACTTAGAACTTTGTGAATTGTATCTCCCCATTAAAATAAAAATTTCTTCATTTTGTGAACTCTGTTCATTACTGAATTCCCGATATCTAGTGTCTGGAACATGCTAGATATTAAATTTTTTAAGATTTATTTTAATTATGTGTGTGCACACATATGTGTGAGTGCAGGTGCCTGCCGAGCCAGATCCTTGGAGCTGGAGTAACAGGCAGTTGAGAGCCACCTTCTGTGAGTGATGGGAACTGAACTCATCTGTAAGAGCAGTCTGTGCTCTTGTCTTTCTTTTTTGCAACTTCTAGTAAAAATTACCAAGTATAATGTTTTGAAACATAGTTATAAAATAAAATCACAGTCCTCCTTTTTAAAAAAAGAGCAGTCTTTGCTCTTAATTGTTGAGCAAACGAATAAATGAATTTTGAGGCTAGAGAAAGAAGGAAGCACACAGCCTTAACTACAGAAGCCGAGGCAGCAGAAAGCAAAGTGAGCTGGTAGCTGCAGTGGGGTTGTTTTCCAGGTTAAAGCTTAATGACTCTAGATCAGTGAAAGTTCTGGTATAGGGGTCCAGCTGTGTTCCATAGACTTTACACCATTTAGAGGAGAAGTTTACATCCAGAAAGTAAGTTGCCTGTGAACCCTGCCTAACTGCCTCCTGCGCTCTTCCTGCTGTTTCCTTAGCCCAGGCCTGTCTTTGAGCTTGCAGTTGTCTGTCTTTGCCTCCTCGGTGCTGAGATCACAGCTGCATAGTTCAGCTTTCTTGTAGTTGGTGAAGGCAGATGTAGATGAATAGAACCTGCACTAAACAGACAAACGGAGATTCTCATCTACTCTGAGGAAAAACAGTTAAACTATACTAACTACCTAGATTTATCAGTCATTTGAGGAAAATTAATATTGTGAAAGAGAGGTAGCAAAGGTAAGTAAGCAGCATTAAAGTGATTAGTATAAGTGGAAGGAGAGCTTTAAATTAGACAGTAGTAGTGATTTATTTAAAAAAGGTAAATGAGAAATTTATATTGAATTTCTTTGTTGTTGTTTTTTCTTTTTGGAACCTTTAACTCACAGAGATCCACCTGCCTCTGCTTCCCAAGTGCTGGTATTAAAGGTGTGTTCCACTACTCTGGCCATAGTAAATTGAAAATTTTTTAATTGAATAGCAGAGTAACTGTATGTAAGGATTGAACAGAAAGACTTTTCAGAATTCAATGCAAGATGTCAGCAAAAGTGTCAGAGTAAGAGCATCCAGGACGGCAGGATCACCACACAGGCCTCTAACCCCAGCATTGGGAGATGAAGTCAAGGAGCTCAAGGTCATCCTTGGAGACCAGCCTGGGGCTGGAGGGATGGCTCAGCTGTTAAGAGCACTGGCTGCTCTTGCAGAGGACCCAGTTCAATTCACAGCACCCTTATCATAGAAGTTGATAACCGTCTGTCCATAACTCCAGTTCCAGGGGATTTGACTCCCTCTTCTGACCTCCACAGTACTGAATGACACGGGTGCACCAACCTACATATGGACAATACAGTCATATAAATAAAAATAAAATTAAAAATATGTTTTTAAAAATCTGGAAATTCTTTCCTTCATAATAGTAGAGGCAACACTGGCAAAGCTTGTCCAAATCAGTGTTCTCAGAACTCTGGGAATTAATTACAGGCTCACAGCACTCAAGAAGTTTTTCTTTAAGAAAACCCAGCAAACTCTGTGGTTTGAACCTGCCCTTTTCCTTCCCTTTGTCTTCAGCTATATGGGGGCCTTATAAGCCAGTAGTGTTCGGTCCTGGTAAAAGGAGATCCAGAAGGGGCAAATGAATTTGAGCTCTTGAAAGCTCTGTTCCCAGAGAATGGCAGTGCATTTTTATTTTTCTTGAAACCTATCTGATGGTTCCTATTCACAAGACCATCTGCTTTGACATGATTTTGGAACTCTCTAGTATAGACAGCCCCGCATACCAGAATATTCCCTGAAAACAATTAGAAGCAATTAGTGTCTATGGTGATGAGTAATAATAGTTGGAGCACACAGTAGGCTTATTCAAAAGTTGTAAAGGAAGAACTAGGGAGTGAGGTGTCTATAAGAGAATTTGAAAAGCTTCGGTAGCTCTGAGTATCTGTTTTGTGTGTCTGTGCATATGTGTGGTATATATATGTGTTCGTGTTTGTGTGTATATGTACCTGTGTACACCTGCATCTGCATGTGCATATGTGTGTAGGCCAGAGGTTATTGTTGGGTGTTCTCTTTTGCTCTCCACTTTTTTTGTTTGTTTTTTTGAGACAAGGTCTCTGTACCCCAGCTGGCCTGGAACTTGCTGTGTAGACCAGGCTTGCCTTGGTGTTAAGGAGATCCATCTGCCTCTGCCTCCCGAGTGGTAGGACTAAAGGTGCTCACTACCATGACCTGCTTCTACCTTAGTTTTTGAAAGACAGTTTGTCACTGAACTTAATGTTCACTAACTCAGCTAGATTAGCTTGTCATACCTTGATTGTGCTATAATATTATTTGTTTGTATTATCATGGAATTTTGTTCAACTTCATACGGAATTTTCTTGCTTAAAAAAGCCCTTTTATGTGGGCTGGCAAGATGGCTCAGTGGGTATATGTAAAGGTTCCCAAAACTCAACTCCAAGCTTGAGTTTTATCCCCAGGACCCACTTGGTAGAAGGAGAGAACTGATCCTTGCAAGTTGTCCTCTGACCTCCAAACACGTGCTTGCTCTCTGGCCCTTTTGCCTTAGACTTACAAATAAATATAATAATAATAATTTTTAAAACCTCAATATTTACTTTTGGAGGGGATATGCATGTGCTCCAGCCTGCAAGCAGAGAACAGGGATCAGCTTGCAAGAGTGGATTTTATGTAACCACAATGTTTGACAATACTAAGTAATAAACAAGGTATGTAGTTATTTAGTAAATCCGACTTTATTTAGATTTTACTACTTTTTTTAGCTGTGTCCTCTTTCTATTTCAGGATCCAATTAGCATACCACTTTACTTTTAATATAATTTTTATTTCTAGCTACAATATGTTATAACCAATTTTTAAGATACTGTTAACATTCTTGGTTCTATATTTACAACAGTTTTTTTTTTTTCAGTTTATACCTACCCCAAATTGCTATAAATATAATGAATTTTAAAGGCTGGCAAATGGCTCAGTGGATAAAGGCACCAAGCCTGACAACCTAAATTCAATCCCTGCAACCCACAGGGTAGAAGGAGTGCACCAACTCTGGAAAGTTGTCTTCTGACCTCCCACGTGTGCTGTGGTAAACACACATACACACACACAAATAAATATAACCAAAAAACTTACATGTCATGCATGTTAAGTTTGGTTAATAAGTTAAATTTGGACACTGCTGTTTGAGTTGCATTGAGAGGACCATCCAAAATTTGGGGCTGCTTGGCCCCCAAATCAGAAAGGAATACACAGCCCTTGTGAAAATTGCTACACTAAGTTTGTGCTGTCTTTGAATTTGAAATGTCCCTCCAGGTTCACATTCTGAATACTTGTGACACTATTTTTGGAAGGCTGAAAAACTTTAGCAAGTGGGGCCTAGCTAGAAGCGGTCCTTTGAAAGTTACAGCTGAGCCTCTGGTTCCAGCTTCAGCTTTCCCTGCTTCCTGGTCCAGCTGGGTATAAACAGCTGCCACCTAATAGCCTGCCTGCTGCAGAAGAAAACTGCTCTGCTCTACTCCGCCTGCCCTTCTATGATATACTGAAACACTCTGAAGCCCTGGGCTACAATAAGTCTTTCTTCTCGTGTTTCTGTCACATATTGTGGCCACGGTGACATGAAGAAACTATTATAATTAGTAAATTCCTGAATTTCACTCTTCTCATTTACTGCATAAAATTAGAATGTCATGAATTTTATTGATTTTTAGCTTTTTATTGATTAAATTAGCTTAAGTTTCATTATATTTTCATTGTTTGACATGTGCATTTTAGTGTTGAGTTAAATGGCAAATTCAGGACCAACCTGATTGATGGATTGAGAGACTGAGACAGGCTGGCCTTAGTATGTAGCCAAGAATGATTTTAAACTTTTAATCTTCCATATCTACTTCCCCAGTGCTAGGATTACAGGCATATGTCACTGCATCTAGTTTTTATAGTGCTGGGGATAGAACCCAGAGTTTCATGCATGTTATATAAATACTTTACCAACTGAGCCCTATCCCTCAGAAATATTCTTGGTAAAGTCTGGCATGGTGGCTAATGCCTATAGTCCTAACACGTGGGAGACTGAGGCAAGAGGATTAGGAATTCAAGGCCAGGTTTAGCTACTCTGTCAAAAAAACTAAATAATTAAATGTTTAGTGAGTGCTTTTATGGAGAAGTATACTACTGTGTAGATACCACAAAATTAACAAGAGTCATGGAGATCTCTTAAAACTCTCCAAACAAAATAATGAACTTCAATCAAGATAGAAAGATATAGTCTTCAGTCTTTAGGCATGGTTTGCCCAAAGCTGGTAGTTAAGATCAACCAGAAAAGGGAACTTGTATATCTTTCAGATATAACTCTAACAGTAAATTTTCCTTCCAAGCCCAGCAAATTTTAAGGACTGTGTTATGTATGTGTGCTGATACTTGAGTTCATTCTTGGCATCACAGAGATTGTGATACTTCTCAAGATACATAGAGTGCCCGAAACCACCAGTGGTGATATGTTTCCTGAGTGTTTCTTCTCTTCAAATTTGGAGTTTGACTCAGTAAGAGCAGAATGCTAACTTTGGTATTATATGCTAGTTCTTTTAGACCAATTTTCCAATTATTTTGAAAGTTTTTGAGTGTTTTATATTCCTCTCCTTTTTTTTTTTTTTTTGTTTGTTTATTTTGGTTTTTTTTTTTAAAGAACAAGGTCTTGTATAGCCCAAGCTGATAGTCTGTATGTCCAGAGAATGGTCTATAAGAACCATGCTTTCCATTCTACATGAGGTGTATAGTAAGTATACAGCAAGCAAAAATAAAGAATAAATAGCAAATGCAGCTTGATAGAAGTAGTGGCTAGAAAACATCAGCACACAACATCCAGCAGCAACAGCTAGACACAGCAAACATAAGTGATGTCATCAAATCAGGCTTAGAGACATCCAATAGAAATCAGCTGGGGAAGTGGAGGCAGTCAGCTTTAGAGTTCCCAGTTGAGAGCTTTTTCTCCAGGGCTGGACTTCCCTGGGGCTTCTTTCTTGTCTCACTGTGGTCATTTTTACATCATGGGATAATAGTACTAGTATCTGCTGGAAATGGTTTACTTTCTAGCTGTTTTCAGGGATACAGTATTAACCCCCTTAGCTGTTTGCTGTTTTCATTCTCCCTAGTACAGTGCTAACCTGCCCCAGAAGAAGGTGCTTTGGAGAACACTTGAAATCAACATGCTGGAGTCTATAGACAGGAGAGTGCTCGCTCCTTCCCAGCATCTATCTGCTTTGAGTAAGCTTAAGCAGCACAGATGAGATACTGTGGTATTCTGTTTTTCCCCCAATGTTTTTTGAATACTTAGATTTTTATAATTAACCATGGTACATGATATGAATGTTTTCTACGCATTACAGCTCTTCTATTTTAAATACCAGTGTCTCTGTTTATTTCATATTTTAAATACTTTTTATAGTTGATCATAAGTTTGACTTTTCTAATCTTGTTATTTTTGTGAGGGGATACACATACATATATTTTAACTAGTTTTTATGTATAAAATTCAGTGGCATCAGGTACATTCAGAATGTGCAGCTGTTAGTCACTCTACTTTGGTCTCTTTGGAGTGTATTTTTACTTCAGGCTACAGCTTTTTCGTTGTTAATCTTGAACACATTGTTTAAGTCTCTTTAAGTCCAAAATGTCTGTAATATGAGGATGATACCACCTGTGTCTTAGAATAGTTGTAGAGCTAAAAATCAGTAAGACAGTGAATGTAAAAAATATTTGATATATTCATGCTCAGTCATGCTGTTTCTGTAATTAATTTTAAAGACTTTCAAGAGGTCTTTATTGCTTCTATTCTCTTCTTCTTAAATATTGTTATTTTTGTCTAATTTTCAGCATGAATTATATACATGGGGCTGGAAAGATGGCTCAGCAGTTAAGAGCACTGGCTGTGCTTGGAGAGGTTTGGTTCCCAGCATCCCCATGGTGGCTAACTGTCCAGTTTCAGAAGATCTGACACCCTTTTCTTGCCTCTATTGGCATTGCACATATAGGTGCACTTACATGCAGGCAAAACACTCATATACATGAATTTAAAAAAATATATATGAATAAACCTTTACTTATTTGAAAACTATGTATATGCTTTGTAGGGAATAAAACCAAATTCTGCTTAGTGTTTCCCACTAAGTTATTGATAAAAGGCAAATTTCACAAGAGACCATAGAAATATTTTCTTATATTTTGAAACTCTTCCTAACATCTTTTGGCCATGCGTTGCCTTATAGGACTTCCTAAGTTACCATTGGAATTTATTTTGAACTTCCGTTTTTAGACTTTAGATTTGGTACTTTTAGTGTCAGGCTCTTGTTTATGAATTCATATCCCTTTAGAATGGATTGTAACTGTTGAATAATAATATTTGAAGCAATCATCTTTAAAAAATCATTTGTTGATTTATTATCTATATTTTTTGGTGGTGGTGGGTTTTTTTGTTGTAGTTGTTTTTTGACAGTGTCTCCCTAGACCCACTATGTAGACCAGGCTAGCTTCAATCTCTGCTCTCCCCACCCCCCAGGGCTGGGATTAAAGGTATGCACCACCACACCTTATATTTTTTAAAGTAATCTCATGTAGCTCAGACTGGCCACTGCATTGTATGTAGCCGGGGCTGGACTTGAACTCCTGGTCCTCCTGCCTTGCTCTCCCAGGTGTTGGGATTACAGGCATGAGCCACCGTACTTAGCAACAGTCATCTTAAAAGCCATTCAGAGAGAGTATTTGGTTTTTGGTTTTATACGTTAAGGTATACATATAGTATATTGAAGAATGCCATGGTAGTTATTTATTAATTACCTGTTTAAGTCTTAAAGTAGCTCACACTAATAAACATTATCTTGATCCGGTGTTGTGGGTCTGTGGTTCTGGCTAGGAGAAAGGAGCATGAGAGAGGATTTGGAGCCTTGCCTGGGCAGTTTATTGAGTTAAACAAAAACTTCAATATTTAGACTATTGTAACTATTACTAGTATGTTACTGTTATTTTGTTTGTTTTTTTGAGAGAGGGTCTTGCTCTATCGTCCAAGAATTCAAGAGTCCTCTTCCCTTAGCCTTCCACATGTTGAGATTATAGGTATGCACCACCACACCTAGCCTGCTATGTTATTTCCATTTTTAGAAGGACATTTTACATTTCTTATTGTATGTGTGGGCATGCGTGTCATGGCACATGTGTGGAAATCAGAGAAAAACTTACAAGAGTTGGTTCTCTTTCTTCCTTTGGGTTCCAGGGGTCAAATTCAGGTCATCAGTCTTGGTGGCAAGTGCTCTGACCTCACTGAGCCATCTTAGCAGCCCTACAAGGATATTTTAAAATTTCCTTGGAGAAGTTTTTGTAGTATTTTCTTTGGTGTACCTTAAAAATACATGTAAGGATATAGAAATAATAATAAACTTCTAAAATAAAATGTAACTTTGACCAAATATATTGATCAAGTTGTCCCTATAGTACTGTATTAAGGATTCAGGGGTCCAAGATGCTCAACAGATAAAGGTGTTTGCCGCCAAGCCTGACTTGAGCGCTGGGACTCACATGATGAAACGAGAGAACAGGCTGTCCCACGTTGTCCTCTGACCTACACACTCATGCCATGGCTTGCACATAGCCACACACACATATACATACACACCAAATAAATGAATAAACATGTGATTTTATAAAAATATTCAGTTAATCCTTGAATACTTTTTGTGTCCACATAGCTACATTGATTTTCACATTGCTGAAAATGTGAAAAATACTTGCATCCTTATAATATATTCTTATATTTTAACTTCCAAATCATTGGAAGGAAGAATACTATATTAGTAAGTACTATATTAGTATATTAGATGCATATTGTACTGGAATTATAGAACTTATTAGTATATTTTATTCACAAATGTACTAGAATACGTGTTTGAAAATGTCCTTAATACCATAGTTGCCAATACAATCCCAAGTGATCCTCTAGTAAATCATATTCTTTCTTTGAAGTTTACTTTTATTTTATTTTATTTTGGTACTTTTGTATTGTTTTGTTTCTGTTTGAGAGTTTCACTGTGTAGTCTAGGCTGACCTCAGAGTTGCAATAATCCTCCTGCCTCAGCCTCCCAAGTGCTGGAATTACAGGTGTGTACCCCTACATCCAGCTTTTGTTTTAAAATGATCCCAATAACTGTTGGTCTTTGACCAATTACTTTAAAATATTAAGCCTGATTCTTTAAAATTCTTTTCTCTGAGACATAGAAATCATGTCCTTTTTATTCCCTTCAGTTGAAAGGCCGAGAAGATACTGGTAATTTTTAAGATATTAACAAGAAAGGTGTTTTTTCTTTTTAAAAAAATTATTTGATTTATTATTTTATGTGTATGAATGTTATGCCTGCCTTTGTGTAAGTGCAGCTAAGTCATACAATGCCCACAGAGGACAGAAGAGGGCATCCGATCCCCTGGAACTGGAGTTAACGTATAGTTGTTAGCTGCCATGTGGGTGCTGGGATTCCAACTTGGGTCTTACTCAAGAACAGCCAGTCCTGTTAACTGTTGAGCCACCTCTCCAACCCCAAGAGTGTTTATTTCCAAAGAAATAAGAGGAGAGGTAAAAAGAATTGTTTTCTGTTTTGTTTTGTTTTCTATTAAGAAGTTGTCATTTATTACAGAATTCTCAAAAATAGCCCAGGATTTTAATATTTTCTTGTGGGAAGTTTGAACACTTGATTTCCCAGCGTGCAGGTAGTATTATTTTCTTTTTTTACTCATAACCCCCTTTGATCTGTAAATTTTTTTGTGCTGTTGAATGTTACAAAGAACATGTTACTAGTATCCTTTTTTATACTTGCCTTTCCCTTCCTCTGGCCCTGACATGGATCTATATAACCTCTCCTGCAGAGGAGGAGATTCCCCTCACTCTTCCTTGCTAATTCAATGGAGTACATGGCACAATTTCAACAGAGGAGTGAAGACAATATATTTCTAATGCTTTGATCTCATTTTACTCTTTCTTATAGGTTGAAATTATATGTACTTAATATACATTTACATACTGCTATAATCCCATAAAGAGATTTTTAATTTAAGACTAAGATAGTCATAAACTGGTAAGGCAAAAATGTTTCATTTTTCACAGTTGTAAATCGTCACATAGACTGTGCTCATCTGTGTTGAGCAAAACAAGCCCAGGGATCATTCCGAGAGCTCTCTTTTCTGCAGCCTGTAATTCTACGGTGCTGGTTATCTGCGTCATATAGTAGGAAAACAGCTTTGAGGCTCAGTGTATGAGCTACACGTGAGTGTACTGAGCATCAAGTACTCCTGGCTTTGAAACTTTTTTTCTTTTGACATTTAAGACCAGAGCAAGGAGTAAAGCTGTGTCATCTGATTGTCAGCACGTCACCTGATTGTATTCCTTGCACTTGTTTTCTGTCCTTTCTCTCTGTTCTTGTATGTGGCTCTAAAATAAAGTATATTGTATTCACCAGAACAGAACAATAAGTAGAATGGTGGTAGAATTGAAGTTTTTTCTTTCTCTATTCATATTATTTGTTTTCCTTATTTCTGCAGTAAGATTCTGGACTTATTTAATCATATGTATAATTGGGAACGATGATTGATAGGAGAAATCAAACAGGTGTCATTTGAAGAGCATAAACAATTACATTCTCAGTTAAGGAGAAATGAAACATTTCATTCTTTCATTTTCTTAATTTTTTTTCCCTTTTTTACTGTGTATGAGTGTATTGCTTACACATAAGTAGGTGCACTCATGTCGTGCACTGCCTCTGGAGGTCAGAAGAGGAGTTATGGATGGTTGTTAGCTGCCATGTAGGTGCTAGGAATTGAACCCAGGTCCTCCCCAAGAGCAGCCAGTGCTCTTAACCCCTGAGGATTTCAGCCTTAGAGCATTTCTCTCTCTCTCTCTCTCTCTCTCTCTCTCTCTCTCTCTCTCTCTCTCTCTCTCTCTTTGGACTTTTTGAGACAGGTTCTCAGTTCAGGCTGGCCTTGAACTCACAGAAATCCACCTGCTTTTGCCTCCCGAGTGCTGGGATTAAGGGCATGCACCACTAGCTTATAATGTGTCTTCTATTCATAGATTTAAGAAAGATAGTCTTCCCAATAGATAGGGAACTTAGAATCCCATTTTTCTTATTTTTTTAAAAAATTAGGACAGGAGGAACAGGGTTTGAAAAGGTAAAGATTTTATTTGAATAACTGCTGGGACAGTATATGTAGTGGTTGTTCATTATTTCAGCTTTACATAATTATTTTTCCTTAGCTAGGGTTTCATTTTGTCTCTTTATTTGCCTTAGTGGGATCCAGAAGAATTACATTTTCATTTAAATTGATTACATATAGACAGTTGATTTACGAATGTATTTAATTGATTTTCTCCTTTGTCCTATTTAAAGTGATTTTGTGTGTGTTAACAGTTATGTAAATGTTCCACATTAAAGCAGGTTAGATGTTATCGTAACTTACTGACCTGCTAGGCCAATCTCTATCATTTTAAATGTAACTCTAATCCTTAAAAAAATTGTTTTATTATCTGCACATGGCTGTCATTGTAAAGTGTTTAGTGCATTAGGCACTATAGTAACTAGAAGAAGTGATTCTCCGTGTCAGCCTTTCAAGGTATTATAACAGTCATTTTGGACAACTCTTGTGAGTTGGGGCAGCATGGCAATTTTGAAAAGCCACGTGCAGGTTTGAGATTTTGAGATTGGAACTAACGTAGAAAGCTTGTGGGAGCAAAATATTAAAAAATTATTCTCTGATGGCCTCAATGATAATACTTTCAGAGTATATAAAGCTTTGAATTTCCCTCTTTAACAACAGATTGTGAAGACTGCAGAGACTTGCAATCCAGTCACAGAAGTTTAGTAAAGAAGCATTGGTCCTCATGGAAGAAGAGCAAGATTTATCAGAGCAACCGGTAAGTATTTCCTTTGATTTCAATTTGAGTGTAGAAAAGCTAATCTGAAGAGATTTTAAATATTGATCCATTATACTCAAGAATCCAAAGTAGAAATAAAAATAAAGAGCAGGCTCCATGGACATTTCTAAGAAAATGTTACATGTTCTTTTGTTCATTTTGTTTTGCTTTTGAAACAGTCTTGCTATTTGTAGCCCATGGTGGACTCAAACTTGCGATCCTCCTACCTTAACCTCTCTCTTCTGAGGTTACAAATGTGTACTACTTTGCCTGATGTGTTGCATGTTTTTAAACTCATATTTACCTACTTAATGATAAGGAACCTGTTTCAAACATTCAGCAATTACAAAGTGAGTATTGACATTTTCTCTATGTTAAGAATTCCATATTGATGATTACCTTGCCGTTATTCTTTTAGTCCTCTAAATTGAGGTAACTATAAAGTTAGGGAGACATAAACAATTAGTAAAAAGATCTTTAAAAATTTTTTAATGTGACCCCCTATCTTTATTAATAATCAGAGGAGTGGAAGTGTAAAAAAAGTCACCTCGAACAGTATCTATAGGATATACACTATTGAAAAGAACAGCTGAATTTAGACACTAAATGTACCAAAGAAAACTAGGTCATTGAGTGTTTAATATAGTAAGACAAAAATCTTATAATTTCAAAAAGACTTGTGTAAGTGTTGACATACTGTTGAAATGGCTATTGTTAGGTACTCCTTCCTTGTGCGTTTAAGGTAATGAAAATTTGAAACTGATCGACTGATGAGCCATCATCTCCTCTACTTTGCTTCCTTCCTGTTTCATTCTGTTTAGTTCTATAACATTGTATGCAAAAACAATGTTACTTTACAGGTAGCCCTTTAAAACCAAAATTTCTGTTGATGAGGTTTTTGTCATAGAGGATCACTTACTGATTTGTACTCTAGATATCTGTAAAGGTGATGATGTGACCCCCCAGACATGCCAGGATCGTTGATGGTTCCTCTAGAAACCAGAGGCATAGAACACTACACATCCTTAGCATGAAGCACCAGTGTCAGCCAGGTAGAGAAAAGAATCCAGGGAAAGTCACGACCACAGACTTTGTTAGGGTTTTTACACAAAACACACGGCAGAGCATAATAGATTAGACTCATCTTTAGAATTCTAGCAGGCCAGGAGAAATAGGGATAAGAGTTAGGATGGCCAACCTAAAAAGTTCAAAACCAGCCTGGGCTAAATGAGACTCGATGTCAAAACAATAGCCATAAAAAAGAGTATAAGAATTAAGTAGAGGATGTCTCAAGAGTATAGATTCTGGATTCTACAGAAGTGAGAGGTTACCACAACTTTATCCTTGATGTTGGCCATATAATTAGTACCAAATACAGAGTTCTATGAAAACATAGAACACTTACTTTAAAAATACTTAGTGAATATAAATGTTACATTTCATAGACTATAGTTAAGATCCAAAGTATGATTGGAAAGAATGACTGTATCCCAAATTGATAATAGTGACTGATTCAACTCTAAATTTCTTTTTGTCCTTTCCATGAAGGAGACTATACATTCTAAAGGACAACCTGTCTGAATTGCTTGCTTTTTTTTTTTTTTAAGTAAAAAAAATTTTTTTCCTTGTGTATGAATGTTTTGCCAACATGATATGAATATACCACATGCATGCAGTGCCCATGGAAGCCAGAAGAGGACATTGGGTCCTCTGGAACTGGAGTTATGGAAGATTGTTAGCGCTTTGTGGGTGCTGGGAACTGAACATGGATTCTCTTTGAGAGCACAGTGATCGTAACCACTGAGCCATCTCTCCAGCCTCTGAATTGTTTTTGTTTTAATTAAAAACAATTTTAGTCTCTTATTTCTAAATATATACCTAAAGTTTTTAGTTTTGTTTTTGTTTTGAAGCTAGTGTCTCACTAGAAGCCCAGACTGACCTTGAACTCACTATATAATCCAAACTGGCCTCTGCCTCAAGCTTCCTGAGGGCTGAGATTATAGTTGTGCACCACCATACCCAACTTACGGTATTTTAAATCAGTTCTTATCTCTTACCTTCCAGATAGGAAGAAGTTATGTCCCCTAAGCCAGATTTGTTTCTTTTGAGACTGGGTGCTCAGTATGTGACCTAGGCTGACCTTGAACCCCAGGCAATCCTCCTGCCTCTGCCTCCCAAATTCTGGGATTACAATCATGTGCTACCACAATCAGCTATTTCATTGACCTGAAACTTAGAAAAATGTTTCTCAGAACAGTGTTTGCTATCTTTAAAAAAGAGAAAGAGAGATGCTTGAAACAGAATATAAGACACATGCTGGGATTTTGTTGTTACTGTTTTATTCAAAGATGATAGTAAGGCAGAGTTAGATGCTGGAAATGATAGACTTGTACTAGGTTAATGTTGACTGCTAACAGCATCTAAAACTGATTATTGACGGGTCTTTGTGGATACTTAGAAAAAAGACATTCACTGGTAGTTTTGATAGTTTAAAGTTTAAGTTCAAGATGTAAATGGATCAAGTACGTTTGTGATACTATAAAACTGATAAAAATTTTTCATAGTTCCAAAGAGTAATAACAGCATTATTTCTTCAGGAATGCTTACAATGTCAGCTGCAGCAAGGCTCCACCACCAGCAGCCCTTTATTTCTCCTTGCTTCTTTTTGTTGTTGTTGTTATTTTTTTTGTTTATTTGTTTGTAGTGCTAAAGACAACCTAGCGCCTTGTACATGATAAGCAGATGCTTTACCATTGAGCTATATCCTCAGCCTCTAGGGTATTTCTTATTCTTGTTCAGAACTACTCTTTATATTCTCTTTTTCAAGTAGAGGCTCTACAACTATCAGAAAGGGTCCACCAACTGAAGATAGGATTATTGCATTTTGGGAGGTTGCTTATAACATAAAGTGATTAGTAACCCCCCACCCCCAACACACTATTAACTAAGTGTAGCCTTTTTGCTAGAAATGCCTCTCCCTCCAAAAAAGTCTAAGTACTATCATTTAATTTGTGTCTTTGTCATATTATGTTGTGACTAAAGAATACCAGTTTTCTATCCTGTGTGTTGAAGGGACAAAAATGATCTGAGTAGATCTTTTTCCTTTCATATGTTACCAGATTTTCAGTAAGCAGAAGAATATAGGAATATAAGTATATATTTACATTTTATATACATATGTGCATGTGTTTTGATTTGGAACCTATGTTCTTGTATTCCCTGGCCACTTCTCCAATAAAGACTTGATTTGCACTGGGAATGGTGGTACACACCTTAAGTTCCAGCTAGGATTATGATGTGGGCTGCCATCTTTGGCTGCTTCACTTTGTTTTCAGTTAGACTATAAATTTCATGAGGTCACTTGCTGAATTTTGTTTATCATATGTTCCCAGTCAGGAAGACTAGGAAGAGAATACTTTAATGATAGGATGACTATGAATCAGAATTTCATTACATCTGTTTACATTGGGGATTCTGTTAGGGCATAACCAGTTGAGGCAATGCTGGAACAGTAAATACATAAACTGGTACCATAATATTACCAAGTATTATATATTGCATATAGTTGATATGTGCTATGCTTTTATATGGCTGTCCAGTAGGTTTACATCAGCATCCATAAACACCTTTACAATGTCACTACCCAGTAGGGATTTATCAGCCCCATTTTATTTTGATGAGAGCACCTCTATAATTTTGGTCTTTTGTTTCCTGAAACTTGTTGGGTACATGAATTAAAAATTGTTTTGCTCTAGGACATTTGAGGGGGGAGGACTGAATTTGTTTTATGGCTCTAATGAAGTTAAGATCATGATATATTAGGTTACTGAATGCTCTAATTTTCTTTGTATTTATATTTGAGACTACAGGCTGTTTCGCTTATTCAACTAACAAGCTCATAAATATATTTGCCAAAAGGATCTTTGAATAAGTTAAGCATAAATTCATCTTTTCTATTGGAAAAATACATTATAATCTGACCTTATGTAAATATATCATCTTTGAGTAGGGAGGACAATACATTTTTATAGTGAACTGATAATTGGGTCTTTTGTGAAATTATGGCAGGCAGTAAACCGGATGATTGAGTTTTTCTGATTTTTCAACTGGGTTTCTAGTCAGAACATTGTTTTCCTTATTACTTAAGCTAGATCTCTTTTTTCCTACCCATTCCACTTTCCAGTGAGATTGTACTGTACTTGTTGTTTGGGGTTTTGTTTTAGTTTTTTGAGACGAGATCTCATAATGTAACCCTGTCTACCTGGAACTATCTATATTTCAGTATGATGATATTTATTTTGTCCTTTTTGGCTTTTGGATTTAATACTATGCTTAATCATGATTTACCTACCTCATAGTTGGGTTTTGTTTTAGTTAGATGGCTCTGTACTTTTGTTTTTTAAATTCTGAAGTCCCCCGCCCTTTTTTTTTTCTTTTTTGGTACCTATGGAAATTAAGGCAGCATTGAATATAGTACAGGCTGACAATCAGCAAAAAAATCCAGAAGTATTTGGCTTTATTTATTTATAAATATCAGTGAGATTGTATGTACCTTGTATTTATTATTCACCTTGTGTGAAATAGCTGTGCTTTCACCTGGTATGCTTGTTTGAAATTATCTAGCGGTTTCTACCTTCTGTTAGTTTGCAATAAGTTAGGGTTTTTTGTTTGTTTTTGTTGGTGGTGGTTTTTTATTGGGGGAGAGTTCTTTTTGAGACAGAGTCTCCCTGTAGCCCCAGCTGGCCTAGAACTCACTAAGTAGACCAGGCTGGCCTTGAACTCACAGAGATCCATCTGCCTCTGTCCCCTGAGTGCTGGGATTAAAGGCCTGTATCACCACTCCTGCCTCTAATTTGCTCCTTTGGGGATTTTTTAGTTGTTTGTTGTTGTTGTTTTGGTTTTTGACGTAGGAAGCCAAGAGTGTCTTTGATTTCTTCTGATCCTTCTGCCTCCACAGCCTGATTATATGTGGGAATTAGGCATGTTTCACCCTTATGATTGCTGCCCAGGGATTTATGCCTTCCAGGCAAGCACTTTACTAACTGAGATACATCCCCAGCACCCATTATTTTTCTTTTTGAAATATTTCTTGAACTGTGTCAGTCCTCTTTGGTCCTTCTCCCAGGTTCTGGGATTACAGGCATGAGCTACCACATTCAGCTTTAAACACTTAGATATTCATAATTGAATGACTAAGCAGATTTCTATTATAACCAGTGATTTTACCTGAGAGTTTTAAGTTAAATTCTTTGCAGTATGAAAACAGGAAAGCCTACTAGTAATTTTAACCATTGAGCCTCCATTTATGTACTCTCAAACTATATCAGAAATGCCTTAATCTCAGAAGAATGTAGAAAAGCAAACTAAGGAAAAAACAGAATAGTGTGAAGATCTTTGAAATTATTGATAGCCTAGTAATTTATCTTCATTTTCATCACTTAATCAATTTAAATATAAAGACATTTCTGTTAAGTACATGAGTAGATTATATCCAGGTTGCCATATTTGCTTTTTTTAAAGTATGTCTTTTACAATGTAAAACTTAACTCCTTTGTATCTAAGTTTGAATATTTTATCCTGGTGAACATTCTTTGGGTCTGAAGAATCCTTCATTAAAAGGAAGAACTCAGGGCTGGGGAGATAGCTCAGTTTGTAAGGCATTTGCCATACAAACGTAAGAACCTGAGCTGAGATAGATCCCCAGCATCTTCATAAAAAGCCAGGTATAATAGCATGTACCTGTAATCCCACAACCAGGGGAGCAGAGACAGGAAGACCCCGGGGGCTTGCTGGCCAACCAGCTCAGCCAAATTGGTGAGCTCCAGGTTCAGTGAGAGACCCTGTTTCAAAAAATAAGGTAGAGAGCAATAGAAGAAGACACTTGATCTGTGTACACAAAAACATATGCATACATCACAAACACACACATATGCACAAAATAAAAAATAAAAGAATGGCTGGAATCTAGCTCAGTGGCAGAGCACCTAGCAGGCAGCAGTACTGCTAAGCAAAGAAAAGAAGAGCTCCAAGTCTGTCTCTAAAATGGGATAAGTAAATCTAATAAAAACAAAATGAAGCACTAACATATTGGCTAATATATAGTGATATATAGTGAACTTCTGTATTGACCTTCTATACCTGAGGTCAGTATTTGTGATTTCAGCCAACTACAGGTAAAGATAATGAACCAAAAAAATTATTCTCTAATGAACATGTTATGGATTTCCTCATTCCCTAAATGATACAGTATAACAAGTATTTACATAGTATGTGTGTTGTGTTAGATGTTAGATATTTAAGAGGTGATTTAAAGTACAGGAGAACCTGTATGAGAGCTATATAAAGGACTTAAGCATCCATAGATTTTGGTATCAGTGAGGGTTCCTGGAACTAGTTCCCCAAAGATGCTGAAGGACAGCTGTATTTAATAGCTAGAATTTCAAAGTCAGAGTTCTTCTTTGATTTCTTTGTCTATTTATATTTGCAGGTTAAAAAAGCCAAGATGCAGGAAGCAGGAGAGCAGGCTTTAAGGTATGAAAAATTAAATTTCTTCTTAATAATCTGGTTTTAGTTTGTTTGTTTTCATGTGCCAATTAGTCATTCTTTGTGTTGACTGCCTCCTTTTTGGTTTTCTACCAGCCTTTACATTTTGAAATTGTTTGATTTCATATTAAAATTTCTCTGAAAATAGAATTGATTAAGCCCACAAGTCAGAGACTAATCTGGGTAACATAGGAAGACTACCTCAAAAATAACAAAAACTTACCTCTCCAAAATAGCTTTTCCTCCAACCACATGTACTAATCTTTTTTTGTTATGCATTTATTACTTATTGAACAATAATGCTGATAGTTTATTTTGTATATCAGGCACTTATAGTGTATGGAAAAATTCATAAATGAAAAATGCAGTATCTAAATGTATAACGTATGAGCTAGGAAGGAAAAACTGAAATAAGGAAAATCCAAGGAATTTGGCATTATCAATTGAATATGGGATCCCTTAAACATCACTTCCACTCTTATAGGAAAAAGATGGGGTTTTTCGCATCCTATGCTCTGTCTCCCGTGCCATCATGGTTTTTATTTTTCCACCGTTTTTACCTGCTGTCAGTTGCCTACTAACGATCCAAGCCAGTAACACTTGCAGTTACTGTGTGCTTACTATGTTCTGGATTTACCTATTTTCATTATCCTCATAAGCCTATAAAGTAGCTTCTGTTTTTAATCCTTACTGACAAGTCAAGAAACAGACATACTAAGAGTTTCATCACTTGTCCAAGCCATAAAACTAGTTATTGGGCTGGGCATGGTGAAACATACCTTTAATCCCAGGATTTGGGAGGCAGAGGCAGGCGAACCTCTGCAAGTTTGAGGCTAGCTAGGGCTATAGGAAGACCCTATATCAAGAAGACAGAAAGGAGCTGGAGAGATGGCTCAGCAGTTAAGAATACCGACAGTTCTTACAGAAGACCCAGGTTCGAATACCAGTATCTATCTAGTTGCTAACAACCGTCCATAGCTCCAGTTTCAGGTATCTGATATCCTCTTCTGATCTCCGTGGGCACTGCATGACACAGGTACACTTACATACATGCAGGCAATACACTCATACATACAAAATTTTAAAAATAATAAATAAAATATTTTTTAAAAAGAAAAGGAACTGAAGAATGTTGATGGTTTTAACATGGCTCTCCCTCTTTTAATTCATTTGCTAAGGTCCAAGAATAAGGAGATATCAAGATTTACTTTTTTACTGGGATAGCCTGTGAGGAAATGGGTTTGATCTCATCATTTTTAGCAAGGCAGCAAATCACTCAGGGCCTAATGTGTTCATTTTGGTTCTTCTAGTCAAGTAAATAACCCGGATGTCAGTGACCAGAAACCTGAAACATCAACTCTTGCTTCAAACCTTAACATGTCAGAGGAAAGTAAGTACCGTATTTTATGCATGAGATGTCTTACTCCTATAACCAAGTGATGTGATTCTTGTATAACTGGCTTTCACTGGGTGTTGGGTTCTCCAGTATATCCAGAAGGCTCTCTCCTGTTCACACTCCAATAAGCTTTTACTGACATAATCAGTTGAGGAAAAGTCTCATGGAATATTATTTTTGTTAGGTGGTTAAACATTCTAAGTAGTGGTGCCTTATTAAAAATCAAAAAAGTTAGGGCTGAAGAGATGGCTCAGTGATTAAGAGCGCTGGCTGCTCTCGTAGAGACCCAGGTTCAGTTTCCAGCACCCACATGGCAGCTAACAACTGTCTGTGACTCTAGTTCCAGGTGGTCTGATGCCCTCTTCTGGCCTCTGAGCATTGCACACATGTAATACACTTTATATATGCAGGCAAAACACTCATACACAAAAAATAAAAATAAAGAATTTTTTTTTTTTAATCAAAAAATTTGTGGCCTTAATGCTTGGCTGTTTTTGTAGAGGACTCCCCCCCTGCCTTTTAAATAAAACCAAGTGACCTCACCTATTAATCTTGGCCAAGAAAGAAAAGTAGTCCACTTGAGCCCAAGATTCCTACTAGGCCCTGAAGGAAATCTACCAGACCTTCCATGTTCCTGGTTCTCCTATAGAACAGTTATGTAGTAGACAAACAATAAATGTAGGAGGTATTTTTTGTTTTTTCATTTTCTTGTAGAAACATAGGCTTCATCTAGTAGACCTTCTTCCTCCCCACTTTTCTTTCTGAAATTAAATAGCTATGCTTGTCTATATTTTAAAATAGTAAATCTGTGTAAGACACTTTAAAAAAAGACATTTGTGGAAATATTTCTTTTCTTAGGACAATTATCCTTAACCTTGTATACTTGCTGTGTATTAAAAAATGTTCTGACCTTTTTAAAAGATAATATCTTGAGTTCTGTATGTTATTTATTTTCCTATCAAAGATGGATGTTGCTATTCCTGTGATTCTCAAACTTTTAGCATAAGACATAAGAATCATATGGAATGCTTCTTTGTAATGTGGAATTCTAGCCTCACCTTTGGAGAGGATTATTCATTAAATCTGATATGAATGGGGAACCTGTGTTTTCAAGAGTTACCAAATGTGTCTTACACATGTGAGAAGCTGCACACCATAGGAAAGTGCTGTAATCAGTGAAATATCTCCCCTGATTTCTTGAATACCCGTAAGTTGAGTCTTCTGATGCCTTCCAAATAATTTAATTTCCTTTTTTCCTCATAAACTCTAGTTCCTTAGAAATCTCCACACCTTTCCTGCCTTTGCTTTTTACCTTAGACTCATCTGCTAGTCAATCATTCTGTTCCTTGAAGACTAGCTCTTCTGTTTTCTTCTTTGTCCAAACTTGCTACTTTGTGTGATTTTCTTAACATTCACTTAGATGAGTACCTAGTACCTGTCATATCCTTCTTTTCTTCATCGTTCATATTCAGCATAGATTATCTGATCTTCTTTTAGTTTAGCTTAGTTTTTTGTTTTGTTTTTTGTTGTTTGTTTGTTTTCTGAGTCACGGTCTCCTTGAAGTCCCAGCTGGCTGGGAACACACTGTTTAGACTGACCTTGATCCAGAAGAGATCCACCTGCTTAGGCCTCCCGAATGCTGGGATTAAAGGCATACCTCATTATACCTGGCCCTGATCCCTTATGATAATTCCCTTACAAATACTTTAAGTAACGATTTTAATACCCCTTATATTTTCCATGCTAAACCACAGTCGGAATTTAACTCTGTTTGTGCCCATATTGTCTTGCTTCCTTCTTGGAAGAATGGACATGTGTTCTTTCTCTTGTCAAATATAATTCCTTTATTTGCATTTTATGTCCTCACTCTCCCCAAGGACTTTGGTATGATGATGATTTTACTCTTGCATCTTCACATTCTTTTTCTCTTCTTAATTCTTCTTGTCATAAGAGACATGCTCTGGCGTCTGTCTTCAGAAACTAACAAAAGCCCCCTTTGCCCCACATCTTCTACTGGTTAGATTTTCTGTGTCCTGTGATATCAGAAATTGCCTTCTCTTGTTTTCTTACTTCCCATTTACTCTTCAGCCATTTGAAGCTTAGCTTAAATGTCATATATTGTTAACAACTCCCAAATTTGTATTTCCAGTCTGATGTCTCTGATTTTACTGGGGTATTCAGTTGCCTATTTGAAATCTCTACTTGGTGTCTGAAAGCAGACACCATATGTTAAAAAGCTTTTGATTTTTTTTTTTTATGATAATCAGATCTGTCCCAAACTTCCCATCTTAGAAAGTTATATTATTTTTATCCCTTCAGCTATTCAAATTAAAAACTTAAAGTCATGCTGTATTTCCCTAATTCCATACTTCTGAACCAAGAATGATATGTTAGTTGTGCTTTCAAAGTATTTGCCTCTTTCCATTTTAGTTTAAGCCAACGTGCTAACTTTTAAATCCTCCTTCTGTATAACAGATTATGCCCTAACTCTGTATTTCTTCCAAGTACTCTCAAAATCCAGGCTTGTTCTATTGTTGAAGGAAGGGTAGGTAGATAAGAATTTGAGGTTTTTTTTAAGTACCTGTCAGCAGAGAAGAATCCATCATGTGAAATTGGAATGAACCTCCCGTACTTTCTATGATAGATAATGGGAACTTCAAATCTAATTGAGATCACCTTCATTTCTACCAACCTGAGTATAGATGAGTGTGAACTTCAAGTTTTTAATAATATTTTAAAGATTTCAAACAATAACATTGGATAAGATCTATAATAAACTCACAGGTGTTGGTTTGTCCTACTCTTAGGCATGACTAGGCCCCTCATCTTCTTTGACCAGAGTTTCCTTTTTGTGTGAGGCACTCTTTTAGGGTACCAGTTGGATATAAAGCCAATTGGTTCCCTTCAGTTCATAGTCACAATAGGACAGCTTTTTATTCATGTTGAAGGAAGTCCTTAAACAGTTCAGGCAGGAGTCTGGTTAAATCACTTTATGATGCAGCTTGTTCTACAGAATGAATGGAAATGTGCCTAATGAGTGGGTTTCAGCTACCTATCAAACTTGAGCCAGATATTTACAGCATTTAGCCCTGTTGTAACCATGAGAGTCAAGCTTTCACAGCAGCTCTTTCCAGATACAGTCATGGTAATCAAGAGGACACTAGGTGGAAAAATGCTTTACCTTTACTTGATGATTCATTGGAGCATCACATCAGCTCCTCAGATTTGACTTTACTTTGCCAAACTTAAAGCCTGTACTATAAAGCAGAAAAAGACAGTATAAAGCGTACTTGCATGTGTTCTCCACTGTTGACTTCAGGTCGTAGCAGCAAGTTTGCAAATAGGATTGGGTATGTCTACCAGATCTGTCTTTTATAAGTCATTCTTACAGCTTTTCACCAAGAACAGAATAAGTACCCAGAATATAAATAAGTAAAAGCATAATGTCATTTTTAAAAGCCCACTTTGCTTTCTAATTTTGTCGGAGAGCATGGCTAAGAGCTTTGGGGGATTTTGCTTCAAATATGGTTTAGATCAGTGAGGCAGAAACGGAGGTTAGTTGGTATGAATCTTTAGATGTTTTTCTATGTCTGTTTGTCTCCCCTTCACCCCATTCTTACTTATTTTACTGTCTCAGATTCTAAGAAACAGGTCTGAGAAACTAAAAATATAGAACTGAGATATTGTCTACTATACAGTCTTTTCAAACTTTCTGGTGCCCAACTTGTTGTATTATTTAGTTTGAAAGACTATACAGTAAGATATATAATTTTCCCATTTAATTTTTTAAATGTTCTAACTTTTTTACCTGATAATATCTTTCTTTCAGTTATGACATGCACCGATTATATCCCTCGCTCATCCAATGATTATACCTCACAAATGTATTCTGCAAAGTAAGTTGAATAATTGTTTCTAAACTTTTCTCTAGGCTCATTGCAAAATTTAATATTTATTTTTTAACTTCCCCTGTTCTAAGCCTTATTCCAATTTTTATCACATCTAAATACAGTCTATTTATTATACTTTTATAAATAATATGCTGGGGATCGTGGTGCACACCTTTAATCCTAGCCCTTGGGAGGCAAAGGCAGTTTGATCTCTGTGAGATCAAGGCCAGCTGGGTCTACATATTAAGTTCCAGGTGGGCTGGGACTAGGGAGATCTTGTCCTCCCTCCACCCCCCCCAAAATTAGGTGGTTGCTGGGAATAGATTGTTACAAGTTACATAGGAGGAGAAGGCACTCAAAAGGCAAAAGACAGAATGGCAATAAAAGCACATTGATGATGAACCTTTTATCATATTCTTTCCTTTGCATTAACATATAGATCGATTAAAGCAGCTTGAGCTGGTCCTAGGTTGGCAACTACAGAGTAGAATTGGGCTTGAAATTAGACAGGTCTGGTAGATTGAAGTTACAAAGAGATACATTTTAGGCCTTCACAAAGTAAGGTCAGCATTTAAGACCAACCAGGTTAATCATCTCTAAGATGAGTAAAGTACAGAATAGTGTTTATACCAAGTTGCAATTATATATTAATGAAGAGTGGATCTGTCCATACACCATCACAAACAGCTGCACCCATTAAACCAGGATATGTTCTTAAGTGCTTATAAATAAAAGTTACATAAAGAAAATAACCACAGTGTCAGAGATACCTATAAAACTGTTATGAAAAGGAGACTGGCATTTTTTTTTTATGTGCCCACTTATTCATATTTTTTAGTTAAAAAATGAACTGATTGAAAAGTCAACCCAGTTTTCTACATTCTCATGTTAATATTAATATCTCCTTGAGCCAGTCATTCTTAGGGTTTTGTTGTTTGTTTTTTAATATTTTTAAATATATTATTTTGTGTGTATGAGTGTATTGCCTTCATGTGTATAAGTACACCCATGTTGTGCAGTGCCTGTGTAAGTCAGAAGAGGGCATTGGATCCCCTGGAACTGGAGTTATGAACAGTTGTTAGCCACCATGTGGGTCCTGGGAATGGAACCCAGGTCCTCTGCAAGAGGAGCCAGTGCTGTTAACCACTGAACCATTTCTCAGCCCCTGTTGTTTTTGTGAAATGATTAACCGTATGTTCTGGAGTCATATAGGGAGACTTAAAATGTCCCTCTTTTGACAGTGTGACCTGATGCTGTCATCTACAAATGTCCTAGATCTCATCCACAGTTCTCCATGAATGTGGCCTGCATGCCACAGGTTGGACATCCCTAGATTAGATACAAAATGTAAAACACTTTTGACTCGAGAGCTTTCTGGTATCCAGGTTATTCTGTGTTGTTTAGTTTGAAAACCTAGTGTGAAATGTGCATCTTATCTTATTTTTGAGATGTTCTAGCTTTTTCCTATGATATTACCTGCAAAGATATGTGCAAAAGACTAGGGTCTTCATCATATCTGGAGGTTGAGTCTGTTGAGGTCACTACTATTTCAGGTTATTCTCATGTGATTCGAATAACAGCTGTTGGCCCTCTTCTTGGACTTAGATCTGGCTAATACAGTCACTGAGAATCTGTTAAGACATAAATGTGTTGTATATGCCATATTCATCCCTACCATGTTTACATAGCTGCTACATTCAAGACACCTTATTTAGGTATGCCTTCTACCTTAATTCCAGCCTCCTGACCACTTACTGGATCCATTGCACTAAAATTGTTTTAAGACTGGACCACCCTTCTAATCTACTTCAGGAGGCAGTGTCAGATTCAACTTTTCTGAAGAGTATCTCTGCTCTTGTCATTCCTCAGCAGTTTTGATGCCTTCCAGTTCTTTCACATTTGTCTGCACTCTTTCACCCTGGCACTCAGGGGCTTTGTTGTCTGTATTATTCTACCTTTTCCTTGCTACTTGCCCTTTCTTGATGTCTTTCCTTTAATACCAGGTTTGCTCCGTAGATACTGGAACCCTTGCTTTCCTTTCTTTGTACGTTTGCCAGGGCTTTATTCTTGTGTTTGAGCACCTCTTCTCTCATTTGTCTGAAGCTTACCTGCCCTGCTCACATACATCCTCTTTTTAGCCTTTATTATCTGTTCTCCAAAAATTGGGGTTGTGGAGGCATCTTTTCCTTTGTTAAAAACATACATAATTGTTCTGCCATGTGTGGTGGTGTACACCTTTAATCCCAGCACTTGGGAGGCAGAGGCAGGTGATTCTCTGTCAGATTCCAGGCCAGGTAGGGCTACAGGGAGACCCTGTCTCAAACATACACACACACACACACACACACACACACACACACCTTTTACCTCATATTTTATTAAGACTTTTATAGTACATAGTAGTAGTTTTCTTAGAATATAATGCCACATAATCTAAATAGAATTTAAGCATAGAGTACAGTAGAATAGATGAAATGAGCAGGTCAGCTGACCAAGATAGAGTCTCAGGGACTTACTGCTGAGTTTAATTCTGTAGCTATCCTGATAGGCTGGCATCACTAGTGGCAGCGTGCTGGAACTTAAACATCAGTGGGAATGTTGAGTCCTGCCTGGGAATCCCAGATCTGTGCACTATCCTGGGTCCTGTTTCAAAGACTGGATTTGAGAATATTGGAGCACACCTCTACCTCTGTTTTCTCATTTCTTGTTCTCTCTCTCTCTCACCCCCTCTCCCCTCCTATCACTTTAATAACAAAAACTCCAAAATGGAAAAGTGAAGGCAAAGGAAGAGACTCCTAGGTCACAACACGGTGAACCCTGCTTCTGGCCCCAGGCCAGGCACGTGGTCCCCTGTAAGCCTTACTCTTTTTCCCAGTCTCATTTTTTTCCTTTCGGAACTTCAGAGTAAGAGCCACTTTCCAATCATCGTATTCTGTCCACTTTTCCATTATTTTAGGATGTTGGTTTTGGTTTTGGTTTTATTTTATTTTTGGAGAAAAGGTCTTAAAGTAGCCCAGGCTGGGCTTTGACTCACTACATATCAAGGATGACCTTGAATTCCTGATCCTTCTGCCTCTATCTCCCAAGTCCTGAATTTACAGGTGCCACCACACCTGTTTTATGAGATGCTAAGAATCAAATGCCCAGCTTCCTGCATGCTGCATCCCCAGCCAAGATTTTATTTTTATGCAAACGTAGGGCACAAGTAAGTTTAATCCTTTAGCTCATATCATCTACCTTGCATGTAGTATTAACATAAATATTTGTAGGATAATAACTTGGCAAGATGTTTGAAACTATTTAATTTTCCATAAAATTATTCCTTAGAAAGAAATGTGCTTTCTTACCATAATAAGAGTTATTTGGGGCCGGGCATGGTGGTATATGCCTTTAATCCCAACACTTGGGGAGGCAGAGGCAGGTGGAACTCTATGAGTTCAAGGCCAGCCAATTCTACATAGTGAATTCCAGGCTAGCTGGGGCTACAGAGAGACCTTATCTCAAAAAGACCAAAAAAAAAAAAAAAAAAGAGAGAGAGAGTTATTTTATGTGAAAGTCTAATCTCATTCTTGATTGTTTGGTTTAGTAGTATTTTTATCTACTTTTCGTTAACTAAAATGTGTCACCTATGAAAGCTTTTGGTTTTTTGTTTCCTTGAATTTTTTTAGACCTTATGCACACATCCTCTCAGTTCCTGTTTCGGAAACTGCTTACCCTGGGCAGACTCAGTACCAAACGCTGCAGCAGTCTCAACCCTACGCTGTCTATCCTCAGGCAACCCAAACATATGGACTACCTCCTTTTGGTAAGACATCCTTTTGTGAGCAGTTTCTGAGAATATTTTTATCATTGAGAAACATTTGTCTTTTGTCAGAAAGCAAGCATTGCTGATCAGAAAGAGGAAAGGTATGTTAGACTTTACAGAGTGTTTACTTATAACTTTTGGTAGAAGTTGTGTGTACAGTTTTCATAGTCAGTTGGTTACCTACCAAATGATTTCCATAAATAACTAAATTAATTTTATGTAAAATATATTTCCAAAATTTAGTTATTTCCAAGGTCTTGACTCCAAAACTTGGGATTTTTTTTTTTCTGCCGGCATTGAAGGTCGGACTCAGGGACTCTTGTATGCTAGGTAAGTTCTCAGGCCCTGAGCTACATTCCCAACCTTAGTTCATTGAAATAGGATCTTGCTGTAGTAGTTCAAGCGTGTCTTGAACTTTATGTGTAGCCCAGGCTAGCCTGGGACTCTCAATATTCCTGCCTCAACTCCTGGGATCATAGGTATGCACCATCACACCCAGATAGAAGCTTAGAATTCTTGTTACAAATATTGGAAAACTCCCTAAGGAATTACTGTTGTTACTTTATATATGTAACATAGTACCACAGTTAGGTAAACCTAGTATATATATTTTGAGGTGACCAACTTCTACTAAAGCCAAGTAGTCTAAATATTCAGATAGAATATACTTCATAGTTTTATTTTAATTGTTTTCTAGCTTTTGCTTTGGCCCATTTCTCCTCTTCTACCACTCCTTCCCAAAATTTATCAAATAATGTTCTGATGAACAAAAAGACATCTTAGGATGGAGGAAATCCCCAATTTCCTATAACCTTATATACAATGGGGAGTTACTTTCATTAGTTTTGGGTATCTTGGGTATAAACTCTAGGTCAAAGTGTTTTGTCAGCAGTATTTTGAGATTATTTGCTGTCTATGGTGATTTTTTTCCATGTGTGCATGCAGTGGTACATGTGTGCAGTGCACTTTAGTTCCTCTGTGCTTTCAGCACTGATGTCAGAAAACCTCATTATTTTAAAGTTTTGAGTATACTAAAGTTTATGTCTTTGGAGATTTCATTTGACCAAGCTAAAAATTTAAAAATATCTTCAAAGAAATAAGCTCCTGGATTCTGGGTGCATTAGTGCAGCTACTTTTAATTTCTGCATCCCTACTTTTCTTAGTTCTCTTGGCTAGTCTTTGATGTTGGTGACAGCTTTCTTACTTGTAGGCTTAGCATTCTTTGGCTCCCATTGAATACTGAAAATAAAAAATTGTGTGTGTGTTTTGCTGCACTGGAGATCTGTCACCCCAGGTTGCTCTCAAACCCTAAATCTTCCTGCTTCAGTTTCCCAAGTGCTGGGGTTATAGGCATGTACCACCATACTTGGCTTCCAGGAAAAAATATAATGGTGGTTCGTAATTCATAACCTTAGGAGGAGAGGGCCAGAAAGATGGCTCAGCAGGTAAAGGCATCTCACCAAGCCTGATGGCTTGAGTGTGATTCCTGGGACCCCCATAATGGAAAGAGAGACCGAACTTCCTTTGCTTACCTTTACAGGTGTGCCTTGGCATGCATATGCACACACATACATGTAAAATAAGATATAAAAAAAAAATTTTAAGAGTAAAGGGAACAGATTCTCTTTTACATTTGTACATATGTGCCTCTGTGCCTGTAAGTATCAGTTAATACACTAAAAATCTTATCTTTGTGATACACTTAGCTAGCCAAGGCTGAGTATGCTTTTGGTAATAGGTTTATGGCTGTTTCTTATTCTGGGGTGTTTTGTTTTTGTTTTTTCCTTCTGTTATTTTGAGGTTTCTCTGTGTAGTCCATGCTGGTCTCAAGCTAGTTTCTCTTGTAATTGAGAGAGGCAGATAATCATTAGCTTGATTTCACTTTAGGTAATATATGAGACTTATTGATAAAAGATTTAGTTTAAGATAATGTATGTGATAGACAACACATTTTCTTCCATTTTTCCAGAGGATTTATAAGAGATGTTTATGTTATATTGTGATTATGATCATGTGTATGTATGCGTGTGCATGTGGAAGGGGAGATGGTCTGAGCACTCAGAGACTAAAAAAATCTATTGAGTATCCTACTCTGTCAGGCTCCACCTCATCCCTTTGAGGCAGTCTCCCTGAATCTGGAGTTTGAATTTTTGGCTAGTCTGGAGTCCACAAGTGATCCTCCTCTCTCCATCCATCACAGCACTGAGGTTACAGGCACACATGAGACCATGCCCAGCTTGTTTCAGGGGTGCTGGGATCCAAACTTAGGCCCTCATGGTTGAGCAGAAAGCACTCTTAAGCACTGAGCTGTCTCTCTTGCCCCCGTTTATTTATATATATTTCATGTGTATGGATGTATTGCCTGCATGTATGTCAGTGTGCCTATGTTGTGCAGTGCCCACAGAGGTGAGAGGAGGGCGTCAGATTCCCTGGAATTGGAGTTACAGATGGTTGTTAGCCGCCATGTGAGTGCTGGGAATTGAACCCCGGGTCCTCTGCAAGAGCAGCCAGTGCTCTTAACTCCTGAGCCATCTCTCTTACAGTTACTTTATCTTTTTGTTTTTATTATAATTTTTTAGATTTATGTGTGTCTGTGTATGGACTTGTAAATGTGAGTGCAGTGCCCACAGAGGCCAGAGAGGTGTTGAATTCCCTGGAGCTGAAGTCCCAGGCAGGTGTAAACTGAACCTGGGTCCCCTGGAAGAGTGGCAAGTGCTCTTAATGGCTAAGCCATCACTTTAGTTCCCTGGTGATTTTAATTTTTTTAAATTTATTTTATGTGCCTGTGTCTGTGTATATGTGAGTGCAGCATGCACAAGAGTCTGTTTTCTCTTGTCACCTTGTGGGATGCAGGCGTCAAACTCAGGTCTCCCAGCCTTCTGAGTCATCTCACTGGTTCTTTTTTTGATTTTTTTGAGACAGGGTCTTAGACCAGATTGACCTTGAATTCCCCATATAGCTGAGGCTGAACTCCTGACCCTCCTACCTCCAGGTCCATTGCATGGATGATAGCCGTGTGCCCCCATGCCAGCCTAAAGTGACTGTGTCTTTAAAAATCATTTTCTTGGGGGCTAGAGAGATGGTTCAGCAGTTAAGAGCAGTTACTGCTCTTACAGAGGACCCAGGGTCGGTTCCCAGTAGCCACATGGTGGCCTACAACTGTCTGACTTCCAGTTCCGGGGCATCCAATGCACTCTTCTGGTCTAGGTAGGCCCGAGACACACAAACATACGTGTAAGCAAAACACTTATACACATAAAATTAAAATAAACAATAAATTAAAATAAAAATAATATTTGAGACCGTTGGAAACAACTTTTATAGCCGTCATGGAAGTCAGTATGAAAAATTTTCAAAACATTTTAAAAAGAAGTATCATATGACCCGGGTATACCACTTTTGGGTGTATATCTGAAGAACACTAAGTCAGTACACCACAAAGATACTTGTACATCCATGTTTATTGTTGTATAATTCATAATGGAATGAGCCTAGATGTCTTACCAACAGGGAAATGAAACCAGGTATGGTAGCAAACGTCTGTAATCCCAACCTGTGAAAGGTAGAGCCAGGAGGATCAGGAGTTCAAATTCTTTATTTTAAAAAGACAAAAAATGAATTTATGACATTTGCAGAAAAATGACTGCAACTGAAAATCACTTTGTTAAGCAAAATATGCCACACTCAGACAAATACAAAATGTTTTATATGTGGAATCTAGATTCAGATTGTGAGGAGGTAGGTCTGATACCTGGAATGAGGGCCATGGAAGAGATTTTACAGGGCAGGAAGAGAAGGTCATGGAATGCATGTGATGTGAAAGCCAAAGAGGGAACTGTCTGGGTGAAGGAAAACAGCCAGAGTGGAATATGAGGTGGAGAAGGGGTTTGGGTGAGATAGATAAATGAAACACAGTGTGACACGTATGAAATGCCATAATCAAATCCATTACTTTGTATGCTAACTAAAAAACCATACATGCACACACACACAAAAAAAAAACATTTGGGGTCTTAAACCAGGTGTGATGGTGCACAAGTGTAATCCCATCCCTTGGGAGGTAGAGACGGGAAGATATAAGCTCAAGACCAGCCTGAGCTACATAATAAGGCCGTACTTTAAAAGAAAAAAATAGAGGACTGGTAAATTGGCTTAGCTGGTAAAGATGCCTGCTTCCCATTCCTAATGACCTGAGTTTGATACCCAGGTTTCATGTGGTGGAAAGAGAGCTCCAACTCCCACAACTTGTCCTCTGACCTCAATATACATACACTCACACACTTTTTTTAATAGCAGGTGGTAGGGAGATAGTTCAACTCAGTTGGTAAAGGGCTTATTGTACAAGCATGAGTACTTCAGTTTGATCCCTGCACCCAAGGAAAAAAGGTAGCATGTGCTTGTAATCCCAACAACAGAGAGGCAGATACAGATTGCTGGAGATCGATGCCTAGTTGCCATCCCTGCTGGGCCAGTAAGATACCCTGTCTCAGCAAAGTGGATAGTGCCTAAGGAACAACACCCACGATTGTCCTGACCTCTGTATGCATGTGCACACACAAATTGTAAAAGAATGAAATTGAGATCTTGAGAGAACAATATTACTAGTTAAAAGCACTAGTCTGTGAAGTGAAAATTATATAATAACTTAATAGTTTACAAAATATGTGTATAGACAATAATTTAGAAGGCAATGTATGGATTTTAACGCACAGATACTACACATTTGATCTGTTACCACAGAACTGCAAAGCAGAAACAGATTCCTGTGTGTATAGGTTTCAGTTAACACAGCCCCAAGCAAATTGAGAGCTGCCTCTATGTGATGAGATTATATGACTCCTGTTTTTTCTCTGTATCTTCTCTATGAAATATGTTTACTCTCATAGTCTGGAAAATGAGTAAGCTACTCAGTATAGATAGCTCTTCTGAATGAATTATTGTATCAACAGACCAAGATACTGTTTCACATGTTTTTTCTAATGGGTACTTCAACCCCTGATCTAGTATACTAATCTGAAAAGTTAAGTGTTACTATAAATGAACGATCAGATTACTTTGGTTAGAGTGGTAGAGTTTGTGATGAACTATACTATGGGACCTCAAGAAGGTAACACTTAGGGACAGACATCTTTCCTTTTTGTAAAATCAGTAGTCAGAATACAGGCACTTGGTGCATCGAAAATACTGGAAAGCTGGATATGGTGGTATATTCCTCTTATCCCAGCTGAGACAGGATTATGAGTTTCAGGGTTTCAGGCCAGGCTGGTCCAGGTAGTAAAACTCTGTCTCAAAAAGGTAAAAAAAAAAAAAAACAAAACAAAACAAAACATACTAAGTAATAAGACTAGCAAAGCAGTGTTACTTGGTGCACTGTTATTTAGAAGATATTGCTTTAATATTGTATAGTAATAAACATTCACAGATCAAATACCTCAGAGTCAAACCTATTTGGAAAAAGCAATTACATTGTGACAATAAATATGGAACAATATTGCTATAGCTTCTCAAAAACACATAATACAAAGCCAGTAAGAATTGTGGCACCCATTCCAGCTTTCACATCATAAATGTTTAAAAATCAAATAGTAGGCTGGGAAGATAGCTCAGTGAGTAAAACGTGCTTTGGTTCAGTCCCCAGCACCACATAAAGCCTAGAATGTTCGTACATGCCTGTAATCACAGCACTAAGGAGGTAAAGGTAAGGATCTGAAGTTCAAGGTTATCCTTGCTACATAGTGAGTACAAGGCCAGCCTGAGTTACACAAGACCTTGTCTCAAAAAAAGTGGGCTGGAGAGATGGTTCAGTAGCTAAGAGCACTGGTTGCTCTTGCGAAGGACCCAGGTTCAGTTCCCAGCATCTATATGCATCTATCCAGTTCCAGGGATCCAGTGCCCTCTTCTGACCTGTGAGGGCATTGTTTGCACAGGTACACTTATCTTATATGCCTTCAGACAAAACACTGGTAAAATAAATTAAAAAAAAAAATGTTTAAGATTTAATGTTTTTTAAAAAAGAAGCTATTTCCAGAAATGAGACATTGTTAGGAAGCAGCAGTTAGGGCTGGGGATATAACTGAGTTGGTGGATGCTTTTGCAGAGTGCTCAGTCCCTAGCACCACAAAAACTAGGCATGTTATTACAAGTCCATAATTCCAGTACTAGGGGACAGGGGAGGGAGAGCCACGAAAGGAAAAGAAAAAGAGAAGTGACCGAGAAATTTAAGAGCCTTATAAATCATAGAACTGTAACTGATTCTGTTTGCTGTTAAGCAGTTGCCTTTAGACATCACAGTGCTCTCTATAGCTATGTCTGAAATGTATGTAGCAATATATACATTTGATGTGTAATGAAAAGATTCATTATTTCCTCCCTGAGAAAAGGGCAGGAAAGATGATCTCTTCATAGCACCTTGGTAAGAACAGAGGTGGGCAGCCATGCTGAGTATGAGATAGATTGGTATGTTCTGACAGGAAGCTATCTTTCCAAGGGATTAGGCACAAAGAGACATTAGGACCAGTAGGTATAGCATTTCATTTTTATTTGAAAAAGAAGCATCTGTACATGTGAGGGGAAACATGGTAACTTATACAAGTGATTAATAGTAGTTAAGTTTGGATGATAGAACTTATATTTTTCTGGGATTTTTGTTGTGGGTTTTGTCTTTGAGACAGGATCTCATGTATCTCAGGCTAGCCTCAAGCTTGCTTTGAAACCAGGGATGACCTTGAACTTCTGATCCTTGTGCCTCCACTTCCCAAGTGCTGATATTATAGGCCTACTTTATGTGGTGCTGGGGATTGAATCCAGGACTTCATATATCCTAATCCAGACTGTATCCCCAGCTTTATATAATATTTTTAATTATAAAAAAGGCAGGTGTATCTTTCTTAATCCAAGGAAACAAAGATTATAAAATAATTGGTTTAAGGAAAAAAAAAGTATTTAATGCAGCTAAAAAATTTCCTTATTTAATGGGTAAGTGAATTTTAAGTTTATATAGAATATCTCCCACCTTGATAATAAATGATTTATCATTGTACATTAACATCAGTCATTCTTTATGACAAATACTGCAGTTTGGTATCTTATAACATTTTTCTGAACCTTGATCAGTTATTCTAGCATTTTAAACTTATATACATACCACTATTGGGATTTTGTTTCTTTGGCCCCATCCTCTAGTCATTTGAGAGAATTATGCTTGCTTGTGGTACATTATAAATGAGAGAATATAATTTTCTCTTACAAGCAAATTGATTTTTGTTTTAAAATTTAAACTTTAAACAACCTACGAGCTGATATTTGAAAGCATGACCATGCTCTTCAGTCCCAGTGTATTGTTTGTAATTGGTCCAATTTATCTGATTCAGGTGCATTGTGGCCAGGTATGAAACCTGAAAGTGGTTTAATTCAGACTCCATCTCCAAGTCAACACAGTGTTCTTACCTGCACTACAGGGTTAACCACAAGCCAGCCAAGCCCAGCACATTATTCTTATCCCATTCAAGGTAAATAGGCATGGTTGTGTATGTGTTCTTTAACTCTTATTATTGTTATTTTTATTTTTAATGTACCTGTATATCCAAACAAATTGGATGATAACAGGAACACTGTCTTTTAAAAATAGAAGGAATGGCATTTACGTTTGTGCATGCTTTTTGTGTTGGGCAAACCCAAGATAAAGAATGTGGTTTGTAAGTAGCTTAGACCTTGAATGTGAGCCGCTTGATGGAATGAAAACCGTCTGTTTTGCATGCTGATGTCCAGAAAGTCTCTATAAGTCTGTTCTCAGTGGCATTTTGCCATGTTAAGTCAGCAGAAGACTCCCTGAGTCAGAATTTAGCTAACTTTCATGTGAATTGTCAGAATGATATGTGTGATGTGGCCTGGTTTTCTGCTGTGACTTTATGATACCTACCCCCATTTACTTCTTGATGAGCGTATTTCTTTTGCTCAAAAAGGTCATTGTGGGGCTAGAGAGATGGCTCAGCAGATAAGAACCCTGGCTGCTCTTGCAGAGGACCCAGGTTCGAGTCTCATCATCCACATGGCGACTAACAAGCATTCTAACTCCAGTTCCAGGGAAATCCAAAGCCGTTTTCTGACCTCCACATGCATTGCATGACACAGATGCACTTAAATGCATGCAGGCAGTACACGCATACATACATAAAATAAAAAATATTTTTAAAAGGTTATCATTAGGCTGATGGTGTAGGTCAGTGGTTGAGTGCTTGCCTAATGTGTGAAACACTGAGTTCAGTCATCACTGAAAGGAAAAAAAAAAAAAAAAGAGTTGATTATTATTTGTATTCCAGGGTGAAAAACACAGCATTAAACTTAAACCTTAAACAATCTTAATTTTATGGGTTCTTCTAAGTGGTTAGAATTTGGGATCAGAATAAATAAGGAAAAAGACAGTGTGGTAGTAACTGCCTGCCCTTCCAAATCTATCACCGTCAGTTTGTCATTGGTCCAGAATGGAAAGTAGTGTTCCTGTATGTGGCTTCTCTTCTCCTCCTTTGCTCTTGACTTTTTATTTCATTCCTCATACAGTGAACTCTAGAGCAGTGCATAGATACCCAAACCTCTCTAAGACACTCTTAAATAGGAACCTTACTAATAGAAAAAATTTTATTGTAAATGTTTTCACTTAACTGATTTGGGAATTAATGTTTGATTCTATGGGAACATCACGAGCCACTATGTTACTATCTTTAAGATTTGTGTGTGTTTGTGTGCATACATGTATACATGTATACAGATTCCCATGGAGTTCAGAAGTGGTCATAGGATCCCAGGTGCTAGAGTTGTAAGAGATTGTGAACCATCCAACATGGGTGCTAGGAACCAAACTCAGGTCTTCTGGAAAAGCAGCAAGTACTTTGGGCCATTTCTCCAGTCCCACTTTGTTCTTAAGATCTGGTTCTGAGCTACCTTGACCTCCTGTTATTTGTAAACCTCTTCTACATTTCCTTCTTTCCTTGTCCCTTCTTTTTTCTTTCTAAGAGGAAAAAACCTGGAGGGACAACACTTAGGAAAATGACCCAGACTGGCTTTGAACCCATAGGTTTATAATAGGGTCCCCTGCCTCTACCTGCTGAACCATCTGAGACTTTCTTTCCTTTCAATTTTAGTGTTTCTCTCTAGGCTTTTGGGGATCAACTGCACCCACTGAAGTAACCAGGTCCTTCCTAAACAGATATGTCCCTTTTTAGGAGTATACTTAAGTCTTGAAAGAAAAATATGTTTTCTCTTCTTTTACCAAGGTGTGTAGCATCACCACTCTATAGTTGTATCTTAAGCTTAAGGGATCTAATACCTATGCTTACTCTCTTTGCTTAAAAACAAGAGGGATCATTTCTTTGGTAAGTTTGAAGACATGGCTTTAAAAGGTTCATGAAAATATCTCTTGAGGGGGCTGGAGAGATGGCTCCAGATGTTAAGAGCACTCACTGCTCTTGCAGATGACCCATGTTGTCCTCTGTCTTCTTCATGTGTGCACACACAAACACACACAAATGAATAAATAAATGAATAAACAAAAAAAACCAGGCTGGCTAGATGAATAAGTAGGTAAAAGTGTTTGAGTACTTGCTGCTCAAGCTAGTTTGATCTGTGGTCCCCACAGTGGAAGGGACATGTCTCTAACCTCCACACTTGCACCCTGACATGCAAGTACCAATACTAACATATATACTCACAATACTACTACTGCTACTTAATAATAAAGAAAAAATTAGAGACAGAATTTAACTATGTAGCCCTGACTAGCCTTGAACTCACAGAGATCCACCTGCCTCTGCCTCCCAAGATCTGTGCTACCATGCCCAGCCAAAAAATGGTTTTTTTGAAAACACTTTTAAATTATTTACTTATTCTTATTTTATGTGTAAATATTTTGCATGCATGTGTATAAGTGCACCCATGCATGCAATGCCTGTGGAGGCCAGAAGGTGAAAAATCCCTCTGGAGTTGTGGACATTTGTTGGCCATCATGTGGTGTTGAGAATTGGACCCAGGTCTTTTGCAAGAGCAACCAGTACTCCATCTCTCCAGCCCTGAGAACATTTTTTTTATACAAACAAACCAAGATATGGGCACATTGATATGGGGCACCAGATGTGATTTCTTTTAGGCACTCTCAGTTAATAGAGCAAAATACACATGTATGCACTAACTTATGTAAATACACATATCTAAATATATTCTGTGTAATGATCTGTTAAATTAAGCTTGAACTCTTACTGAGTTTTCTTACTCTAATCCATGTTACATGGATCATTTCAGACTCTGTCCATTGCTGATATAAATCTCCAACAATAAGAAATCTTGATAAAGATTTTTTTACATTTACTTATTGTGTGTGCTCACAGCATACATGTGGAGCTCAGAAAACAACTTTCAGGAATTGGTTCTTTCCTTCCACTATGAGGATCACAGTTTCAAAGTTGGCCATCAGGTTTGGAGCCAGGTACCTTTACTCACTGAGTAAATCTTGTCAACCTTTGATTAGATTTTTTTGTTGCTTTGATTTATTAACTACTTGAGTGCAGTGTTTTGTTTTTGTTTTTTGTTTTTTTATACACGGATGCAACCCAAGCATGAAGAATAGTACTTATATTTTGTAGACATAAGTCTGACAAACAAATGCACTTAGGCAGTCAGTTTAACCAAATAATACAGTTTCTCCTAGCTCCCAAAAACTAGGAATTGTTTTCTTAGATATTTTGGTTACATGCTAAAAGTCTATAATTCTCTCAAGAGTGTGTGACTGTCAGCCTCTAGCAGAAAACAAAAAGATGCCATTCACACCTAATATATACAAGGACTGAATCTCATAAGTATTTATTGAGCCTTATCTCTGTGTACCAGCTGCTTTGCCAGGTGCTGGAAATAATTGGGTAGCAGGGTACTGCCTTTGTAGAGCCTACACACCAGTGAGGGAACAAAACAAACATAAATAAGATGTCATAATTTCTCTAAAGGAAAAAAGGATATGATGTTACTATATGAGTTGGGGTAAGAAATATCATTGATTCCTATGAGTTTTCTAGGTCAGCAGGCCAAGATCCCCTAAGCCATTATTGCTGAGAGGAATTTGTGATTTATAGTGTAATAGTGTAGTACCTGTTTAAATCAGACAGCTATCAACTAGTTAATCAAGTTGTTAGGCTTCCGTGGTGGGATTATAAAGTGCATGGCTAATTGTCTGAAAGGTCTTCTTTTTAACTATCAACCCAGTTTAGTAAATGGACTGAAGCGTATTGATTTATTTTTTGTGCTTTTGTTTTTTGTTTGTTTTATTTTCATTTCCTCTTCATTATTTCTGCCTTAATCTTTTTGTTGTTGTTGTTCTGTTTTTTTTTTTTTTTCCCCTACAGTCTTTTTGAGACAGGGTCTCCCTGTAGTTCCACCTGGCCTGGAACTCACAGAGATTCACCTGCTGCTGCCTTCCAAGTGCTGGGATTGAAGGCATGAGCCACCATGCCCGGCTGTTCTTTTTGTTTTTTATTTCTGTTTTTTGTTTTGTTTTGTTTTTGAGATACGATCTTAATTAGCCCACAGTGGTCTCAAATTTACTGCGTAGCTAAAACTGGCCTTGAACTCCTGATCTCCTGCCTCCACCTCCCAAGTGCTGGGATCATAGACATTTGCTACCATGCTTGGCTGATTATTAAATTTCTGAAACTTCTTAGAGTACATTTCTTCCTATGTGTGTAGTGATCAGATAGAATTGAGTCCATTCTCTAGTCATTACACAGTTACTGAGAAGGCTGGGGAGAATTAAAGATCAATAGGAGAAAAGGAGGAATATCTGCCAGACCCAGCCAGGGACAAAGGAAAAAAGAATGAGCTAAGCCTCAGTAGAGAAGAAAGTGACTACTCATGGGAAGAAAATACCATCTAAAGTTATGTGATATATGAATATGTACTCCCTTAAGAGTCCTATAACACCCCTGGGACAGAGTACTGTAGAAAAAAAGTGACCTTGATTGTCAGGAAATCAGATCCCTAGTTTAGCCACTGAGTGAAGAAACGGCACAGTGGGTGAAGAATTGGAAGATTAAGTTATCTTGATCATCCACCACTAGGATCATCCAACCTGACGGAGCAAGTTACCCTAACTCTTCTTTGTCCTGTGTTCTTCAGAAAGCTGAAGTTGCAGCGGTAGCAGGAACTGTCCTTGACCTCCCAGACTGTGTTCTTAACAGAATGTCTTTGGACAAAGGGATGAAATGTTCTGATTTTGACCAGTGTACATTCTGCCGCATTTTCACCTCAGCTCTCTCCTTTGTGGAGATGTTCTTACTGCCTTTCCTCTGGGAGGGCTTTGTTGCTGATGGGGTAATGCAGAGGGTTTGGTCTACCTGGTGGTGAACACTTGGGATGTGACTACAATAGGATCCCTGTCTGTTTGTTTATAAGAGAGAGGGGCCCAGCACTAGAGCCTCAGAATAGTACTACCTTGTTACTGAAAAAAGTCTCTGTGGTATTTTGTAAGTCACTGAAGTTTGGGTTAAAACCTGATGGAAACTGTTATAAAAGATTCTAAAACTTACTCCATATTTCTTCAAATAGGCTTTCCAAATAGAGTACATTTTTACCTGACCAGAATATATTCAGTATTTTCTGTTTTTTTACATGTTCATTGATAAAATCTGTAAATGCCAAATCAAATCACGGTGGGTTTTGTGTATGTGCGTGAGCATGCTTGGGCATGTGTGAAGGTCAAAGATCAGAGGACAACTTGTGGGAATGAGTTTTCTCCTACCATATGGGTCCTGGGATCAAACTCGTGCCATCAGGTCTGGCAGTATGTGGCCATCTTGCCACCCCTCACAGTGTTTTCTTATTCACATTAACAGCCCATTATTTGAAGATAATGATTAAAGTATACCATAGTATTAAAATAACAGAATTAGCTGTATTTCTCAAGTAATTATGCCATTCAGGAAAGTCACAATTTGGAAGAAGTGAAATAAATACTACCACAGTGTAGGATTTACCAGAACTGTACTAATTGTTAGTCACATTGCAGGTGAGTAATTTTTTCAGCACTAGAGGAAGACTGGTGAGGTTTGGTTTAGTTCCCACTTCACTGGTATGCTTGGTATGAGCTGTGAATTGTGTCTGGGTCCTTCTAGGACTTTAGTAGAAAGAGTTGAAGACTGAAGTTGAAACTAACAATTGAAGCATTTCTAATCAAATCTAAATGTAGGTGTAGCATGCAAAAGCAAAGGGAGCATTTGTTTCTTTAGTGGTGTTCTTTACCTCTTTAGAGATATGGTCACTTAAAACCATTTATTTTTACTATCTTTAAGCCTTTTAAATGAGATCTTTAATATCTCTTAAATCTCAATCCTATAGCTTCAAGCACAAATGCCAGCCTGATACCCACTTCATCTGCAATTGCCAATATCCCAGCAGCTGCAGTGGCCAGCATCTCAAATCAGGTACAGATTTGTTCATCCTATTTGATATGGTTTGTTTGACCTTCACTTCTCTCTTTTTTCTATGGTCAACTTGCCCATCTAAGAAACAGCCAGGAAGAGTATGGAGTGAACCCTTTTGCTGAATGTCCACAGAACCCTGGGACTTTGTTCCCTGCTAAGCCTCTCAGGAACATGATTATATATACTGGCCTGTCTACTGTGTTCACCCCTACCTTACACCCTGCCCCCACTAGAACACACACCCCATGAAGGGTAGGGACTTCTTTTTCTCCTCTTTCTTTTCTTTTTGTCTTTTTGAGACAGGGTCTGCCTGTAACCCCAGCTAACCTGAAACTCACTATGTAAACCAGGCTGGTCTGGAAACTCACAGAGCCACCTGCCTCTGCCTCCATGTGTGCTCGCGTATGTGCATGCACTAGGACTAAAGGCATGTATCACCAGGCCCTACTTTAGTTTTATATGTTTATTCACTTTATATTTCCAGAGCCTAGAAAAACTCAAGGCATTCACATATAGACATTCTGTAAATGTTGTGGAATTAGTACATGTTACTTCTCATTCGTTCATGAATTCTTTGTGATTTGGTCTTGATCACTGTCACATTGCTTATATGCTTAAATTTTCACTGGTAACAGCTCCAGTATTGTGTTTGTTTGTTTTGTTTAATGTATTGTCTTTCTCTGCAGCAGTTAATAAGATCACTCCTCTCTCGTGGACTGGTTTTTTTCTGACCACAGTTAACCTCCTGTTTCACTGTTGTACTGTTGCATTTCTTCTTTCTTTTATTTGTTTTTTTTCTTTTAGTTCACAAGAATCCTTTTGGGGTTGGGGCTGGTGGGTAATGTTAATTTTGTTTTGTTTTCCAGGAGCCAGGTCTCATTGTGTAGCCCTGGCTCTCCTGGGACTCAGTATATACTTTAGGCTGGCCTCCTTACGTTGATCCTCCTGCCCTGAACCTGGAGCCCCTAAGTGCATGTGCCAGCACAACTGGCCCACAGTTTTATTACATTCGTGTCTGTGCTCTTAGCTCATACACACACACACACACACACATTTTATGTGTATGAGTATATTGCCTGCATGTAAGTGTAATGCCGGAGGAAGTCAGAAGATAGCTTTAAATCCCCTGGAACTAGAGTTATGGATAGTTGTTAGCTGCCATGTGGGTGCTGGGAATGGAACTAGAAAATTTTGGTGTTGCATTATTTGGTTTTGTTCTTGTTTGTTTCTGTTTTGTTTCTTTTTCTTTTTTTTTTTTTTTGAGACAAGGTCTCCTTATGCAACCCAGGCTGACGTTGAACTCTTAAATCCTTCAGGCTACCTCCTCCCAAGTACTGGGATTATAGGTGTGTGTCATAAACATAGTGCAGTAGTTTATAAATGTATGAAGAGTAGAAGCTTTCTAGGGGGTGTCTCGGTGGGTAGTGTTTGCTGTGTGTGCATGAGGTCTGAGTTTGGACCCTACTACCCATGTCAAAGCTGGGCATGTCTCCAGACACCTGTAATCTCAGCTCTGTTAGGCAGAGATAAATGGATCTGAGGGGCCTTGCTGGCTTGCCAGTCTAGCCAAAATATCCCAGGACTGCAGATATCCAGGAGGACTGCAGAGATATCTCAGAGATTATTAGAGTTCTTGCTGCTCTTCCAGAAGACCTGAGTTCCAGTTTCCAGCACTCATGTAAGGTGACTCACAACTACATTTAACTCCAGCTCCAGGGGATCCAGTGCCCTCTTCTGACCTTTGGATCCCCAGAACTCATGAAAAGATAGAAGAGATCTGATTCCATAGAGTTGTCCACTGACTTCCATGCATGCTGTGTGACGTGTGCGCACGCACACACACACACACACACACACTAATAATACATTAAAAAAAAAAAAAGAGAGTGGAAGCTTTCCTTCAGAAGTTCTCTACAGAAATGTATGTAAAAAATCAGACATGCTGGGCATGTAATGCACCAGTTTAATCCCAACACTAAGAGGCAAAGGCAGGTGAATCTTGTGAATTCAAGGCTAGCCCAAATTACATAGCAAGTTCTGGTCCAGCCAGTGCTACATAGTGAGACCCTAACTCAAAAGGCCACCCCCCCCCCCCGAAAAAAAAATTACACATAGAATTTGTTTTAGGGGTGGGGAGGTTGGGCTATTAGAGTAAAAAGGACATCATCTATATGTGTGTGAGTTCCCAAGGGTCATCCATCCTCCGCCTTCCCTTTGTCCCAGCTCCTGAGGCAGACCCTCTGCACTTAGGTTTCTATTTTGAAAATCATTGGTTTCATTGGTGCTGCTAAGTAGGTAAATAAATAAGAAGCCAAATAAACATCTTAAGAAAGTAGTTATGAGGGAGTGAGAGAAGAACGTCTCTTTATGTTCAAATAATGCCTGTTGTAATCATCTTATTCTTCTCCCTTGGACTACAGGACTATCCCACCTACACAATTCTTGGGCAGAATCAGTACCAGGCCTGCTACCCCAGCTCAAGCTTTGGAGTCACAGGCCAGACTAACAGTGATGCTGAGACTACATACCAAACAGAGAAGCCTAGTGCTATGGTGCCAGCACCAGCTGCACAGAGGCTTTCCTCTGGTAAGTACAGAAAACTGGCTTAGGGGCACACCCTCTAACCGATGTTTCCAAATGATTGTAAAGAGAGTTTTGGGTAAGCCTTTCCCTCTCAGTTTAAACTTTGGAAACAGACTGATGAGTCACTGGTAGCAGAATGTCAACTTGATGTTGAGAACAGAAGAGTACTAACAATGAAAAGATTGTTTCTGATACATATGTGCTTCCCTACAGTGTAATACACTTGACAGGGAATTTCAGAATTAGTGCATATTTTCTGAAAGCCGGAGCACTCCGGTTTTAAGCCCATACATATTATAGGCTCCTGTTAGAAATTCAGAGCAACTGTTCTTTTCATATCTTTTAAGATTTTGAAGACAAGGGCCAATGAGATGGCTCAGTGGTTAAGAGCACTTGCTTCTCTTGCAGAGGATTCAGGTTCAGTTCCCAGCACCCACATGGAGGCTAACAACTGTCTGTAACTCCAGTTCTAGGGGATTCAATGCCTTCTTCTGGCTTCCATGGGCATTGCATGACACAGTACACTTAAATACATGCAGACAGTACACTCATACATGTAAAATAAAAATAAAGAAAAAAAAGATTTTAAGGACAACTATAGTCTTTTCTCCAGAAAGAAATCTTAAAATTAACATAATTTCAGAAGGTGCCCAGTTCTGAGATGCATCAGTGAATTATGTCTATCTTTAAAATACTTATATGTAAAAGCTTTTTATATAAATTCAATAAATATATATGTCCTAAGTGTGCTGTGCCGGAAATATATGGACATATTTGTGTCTTTTTCACACTGTCAGAATCTGTTGACTAACAAATCACAATTTATGTTAGTTTAATTGGTTACCATGATTTCCCTTGATAACTGGCTCTGTATGTGTGTGTGTGTGTGTGTGTGTGTGTGTGTGTGTGTGTGTGTGTGCGCGTGCGCGCATGTTTTATAGAATGGCTACAAAAGAATTAAAGTGGCTACAGAGTCCACAGACCTTACTGGAGGCAGAGACAGAAAACTGATACAAATGCAGACATCAAGGAACCCAGTTGAAGAGCTGCAGACCACTGAATTGAGCTGAGCTGAGCCAGGCCTTGGGGTCAGGATCACATCCAGATGAATACAGATGAATGGACAGATTGAGGAAGGCAGAGGCCATAGAGTGTGCTAAGATAAAGTCATGGGAATAGTTAAGACTTCTTTGGGGAGTTATTTGCCAGGCAGTCAGATGTCAGGTTAAGGGTCTTAGGTGTTCTAGTCTTCACAGGATCTAAGTACAGGTTTATACCATTTGTTGGTCTGTGGTGTTCAGCAGGTTCCCATGCCTAATTTTTCTGGTGCATGTTTTTTAAATTTTTGTTTGTTTTTAGGCAGGGTCTCATATTACCCAGGCTGACCTACTACTCAGTATATAGATGAGGCTAGCTTTAAACTTCTAATGCTCTAGCCTGCACCTCCCAAGTGTTGGGATTATAGGAATTTACCATCATGTTCAGTTTATGTAGTGCTGAGGATCAAACCCAGGGCTTTGTGCATCTTGACAAGCACTCTGCCAACTGAGCTACATCCCCAGCCCTCTAGTATAGTTCTCATGTGCCCATGTGTTCCTAATCTGCTTGATAAGCTTATAGGATTCTGTTTTTTACTTTCAGAAGTAAGTTACTGTCAGTCTGTGCCTCCTGGGCAGTGCTGGACAGGTGGTAATGTTTACATGCACAAACAAGATGCAGCGTCCTTCTGTTTTTGCATATCTCCATATTTGAGGAAATCTAATATTTGAACCCGACATGATGGTACACATTTTAATCCCAGTACCCAAGAGGCTGAGGCAGGAGGATCACTAACTAGTTCAAGGCCAACTTGGGCTGCAAGCCCTGTATCAAATAAAAGAAAAGTTTATTGTCACATCCTATAAAGAAGACACTGTTTGCATTGAAGGTGAGTATTTCAAAATCGATCCTGGAGCTGGGCATGGTGGCGCATGCCTTTAATCTCAGCACTTGGGAGGCAGAGGCAGGTGGATCTCTGTGAGTTCACGGCCATTGTGGTCTATATAGTGAGTTCCAGGTCAGCTTAGGCTACAGGGAGACCATGTCTCAAAAAGACCAAATAAATAAATAAATAGCTCTGGGGATAGATGGCTCACTTGCTGTTCTTCCAGAGGACTTCTGTTTTGGTTTGCAGCACCCACATGGTGGCTCACAGCCACCTGCAGGCATGTGCTGCATGTATATACACTCAGGCATACACGTGCATATAAAATAAAATTTAAAAAATATCTCTCTACCACAGTTTTCTATGTAGTCTAATGGGTAATTGAGTGTGTGCATGATCACGGCTTTGAACTCACCCAACATTGAAGTCAGTGTAAGTATTAGTGAGCTAGTTCTTTTAAAAAATATTTTATTTTTTATTTGTATGTGTATGATTGTGCTTGCAGGTAGGTAGGTGCACTCTTGTCATGCAGTGCCCAGAGAAGTTAGAAGAGGGTGTCAGATCTGGGAACTGGAGGTGTGGTCGGTTGTTAACTACTATGTAGGTGCTGGGAACCAAACCCACCCCAGTCCTCAGCATGAGAAATCAGTGCTCTTAATGGCTGAACCATCTCTCCAGCCCCTGTACTGTAGTTTTAAATTCATCTTTATAATTATCTTTCTTTCTTTTTTTTTTTTTTTTTTTCATTGTATTTAAGATAGTTTTAATGTGTAGGCCGCAGGCTGGGGAGATGACTCAGTGGTTAAGAGCACTGGCTGTATTTAAAGAAGACCCAGGTTCGAATCCCAGTACCCACATGGTAGCTAACAACCATCCATTAACTCCAGTTCTAGGAAATCCAACACCCTCTTCTGTCCTCCTTGGGCATTGAACAACATGGGTGCCTTGCATACATGCACACAATATACACACACAAATAAAATAAAAATAAAGCAAAAAAAATTTTTTTAATATATAGTCCAGACTGAACTCCAATTCATGTTCCTCATGCCTCAACCTCCCAAGTGCTGGGATTGTAAGTATGTACCAACATTCCTGGCTCCAAATGTCTTTGTTCTTCATAATAATTTAGTTTTTGAGTAATAAAGAATTTCAAATAAGTCAAAACTTGAGATAATATAATAGTATTAATTATCCACCTACAACATTAACAATACATAGGCAGTTTCAGACATTGTTCCCAAATTTCAGGCATTGTTCTCTAAGAGATAAGTAATCATTAACATAACCACAATGCCATTATCCTATCTAAAACAGTTCCTTTCTTTTGAGATAGAATGACTTGTTATCCAGCTAAGGGTACACCTTAAACTTCAGATCCTCCCACCAGTTGCTAGGATTACAGGCATATATCACTGTGCCCAGTGTATGTGTTTCTAGGGACCTAGGGCTTCATGCATCCTGGACAGACACTCTGCCAACTGAGCTATGTGCCCATCCTAAACAATAATTCCTTGATTTCATAAAATACCAAAAATTATTCATATAAATTTTTTCTCATAAACTATGAGTTTCGTTTTCGGATTTATACTTTAATACATCTTATGTGTATACATATTTCAAAACAATGCTATCTGCTAAGTACATATAATTTTTTATTTTTCAGTTAAAAATAAATGAGTTAGTTAGGTATGTCATATACCTGAAATCCCAGCCCTTGGGAGACTAAAGCAGGAATATCACAAATTGGAGGCCAGCCAGGGTTGCCTACATAGTAAATAAAACCCTGTCTCAAGAAATAGAGTGTGAGAGAAAGAGGTTAAGAGCACTGACTGTTTGTGCAGAGGACCCTGGTTCAATTCCCAGCACCCACATAACAGCTAAGGACCATTAGTAACTCCAGTTCCAGGGAATCTGACCTTTTTCTGACCTCTGGAAGCATTCCATAAACATGGTACATTTACATACATGAACACAAGACATTCATACACATAAAATAAAAATAAATTGAATAAGAATACTGGAGCTGGAAAGATGGCTCAGTAGTTAAGAAGGCTTGCTTGGTTCACTAGCATGAGGAGCGGAGTTTAGATTCTAGTACCCACATGACAGGCTCGCTGTGTCCCCCACACACCTGTTACTCCCCAGCACAGAAGAGGGCAGAGAGAGATAGGAAGATTGCTGGGGCTTGCTGACTGCCAGCCTAGCCAAAAAAAAACACAAGCTCCCGGCTCAGCCAGAGACCCTGCCTCAGAGGAATAAGGTTGAAGATGATAGACAAAGATACCCATTGCCCTCTTCTGGCCTCTGCACACACACACAAACACAAATGAAAAGAATACAAGGAGTGAATAAATCAGAAATTTGAAGGGAGAGCAATAGCATTCAGATAAGGCCCATATACTGTAATACTGAGTCTATGTGTTTTGGGTTGCGTGTCCTTTTATTGTTAGACGTGTCATTTTCTCTACCGTTTTTGTTTTAATAATTTGTTTAAGAAGTAGGATTGTTTATCCCATACTGTTTTCCATTCTAAATTTTGATTAGTATATCTTTTTTTTTTTTTTTTAAGATAAGCTCTCACAGGTTGGCTTCAAAGTTATTATGTAGTCAAGAATGACCTTTATCCTCTTGCTTCTACGTCTCAGGTGCTGGGATTGTAGTTGTGTGCCCCATGCCCAGTTTATGTGTTGGGAACAATCAAACTCAGGGCTTCATGCATGCTAAGCAAACATTCTGTCAACTGGGCTGTATCTCCACCTTGATTATATCTTTATGGAATGTTTTAATACGCCCTGATGTTATCTGTGCTTTTTTGTAAATTACTAAACAGGTTTATGGCAATGTTTTTCAACTGAAGAAAATTTTCCCCACAGGGGATATTTAGTAATGTGTGGAACCACACTAAGTAAAGGATGCTACTGGCATGCAGTAAATAGAGGCCAAGGATACTGTTCAGTTAAATAGCCTGTAAAACAAAAAGTATCTGCCCCTTTCCCCCAAAAAAAAATGGCTTAAAATGTCATTTGTAGGGCCAGAGAGAGACCTCAGTAGTTAAGAGTATTTACTGTTCTTTCAGAGGACCTGAGTTCAGTTCCCATAACCCATGTTGGGCAATTCACAACTGCCTGTATTTCTAGCTCCAGGGAGTCCAATGCCATCTTCTGGCCTCTCCAAGGCATCTGCACATACACAACATACACAGATACAGACACATATACACAGAATTAAATAAATCTCTAAAAACAAAAGCAGTCATATGTGCCAATTTGAGAAACCCAAATCTAGAGCTTTAATAGAGTCAGGTTTTGTTTTTATTTTGTAAAAACAATTGTGCATGCTTGTAGTCTCAGCTTCTTGAAGAACTAAGGCAAGAAAATCAGGTGAACCCAGTAGTTTGAGACATAGACCTTGTTTGACACAAACAGAAAAGTAGGAGGTGAGGGGGGAGGAGAGGGGAGAGGGAAAGAGAAGGAGGAACTTTGTAGACCTGTTCATCAATTAGGAGACAAGCATACGTGGTCTGGTTATAACTCTCTCTGTGATGTTAGCCACTGACCATGTTCAAATTGCTTACATTTAGTTTTCCACATTTGATCCCTACATTATGACTCTCACAAGGCCAGAGAATCTGCTTGTCAGGGGCACTGCCAGACACAGATCTGACTACATTGCCTCCAGCAGCCTGAGGGGCCCCCTTGCACTTAGGGACCCGCTTGCTTAGAGAATGCCCAATCCTTGATTTTATCACAGAAAAGAATTTCAGGATCAGTCAGAGTGAAGCAAAGCTACTCGTTTTATTAAGATACAATAGTAAGGGCCAGGTATAGTGGCCCTCACCTTTAATCCCAGCACTTGGGAGACAGAGGCAGGCAGATCTCTCTGAGTTTGAGACCAGAGTGGTCTGTATTGTAAGTTCCAGGTCAGAAGAAGAAAAGGGGGGCGAGGGGAGGAAGGACAGGAAGAAAGAAGGGAGGGAGGGAGGGCGGATAGAGTACTTGTCTTACAAGTACTTTCCAATGTTTGTAGGAATTAAAATCACTTAAGAGATTACACAAGGGCATAGGCGTGAGGTGTACGTCACTGTCTTTTGCAATAGCTGCATATATGGTTTTATGTCTAAGTTACATTGCTCAAAGAATGTAATTTACAACAAAGTTTAAAGATTTAAGTAGAGGTTAAAATTTTAAGCAACGTTTAAACATTAATTAAAACCATAGAGCTGATTTAATTATTTTTCTCTTAAAGCATTGTTTTATTTTTATGTTTTTGTTTTGTTTTGTTTTTTACTTGTTTTGTGTGTAAATGCACCCGTATCATGCAATGCCCAAGGTAGTCAGAAGGCATAGGATTCCCTGGAACTGGAGTGACAGATTGTTATTAGCCACCATGTGGGTTTCTTGGAAATCGAACCTAGGCCAGTGCTCTTAACTGCTGAGCTATTTCTCCAGCCCCTTACAGCATTTTCTTAATGAAATTATATGTTTAGATTTAGGGATGAGAGGGGTATGCTATGAATGGTTAAAAGGTCACAAACATTCTGCCCTAAGAATACTTCGTTGTTTTTAATATCCTTGTTTGAGATGTCTTTAGGAAGACAGATGTTATCTCTGTAGGCATTTTTTTCTCACAGTTTATAACTGCTAACACTCTTATCTCTCACTTTTTCTTCCAGCAGACCCTTCTACAAGCCCATCGTTGTCCCAGACTACACCAAATAAAGATGCTGATGATCAGTCCAGGAAAAACATGACAGGCAAGAACCGAGGCAAGAGGAAAGCTGATGCCAGTTCCTCCCAGGACAGTGAATTAGAAGTACGGGAAGAAACTCACTTGAGTTACCCGCTTTGTTTTTCCTCACCTTATCAAGCATGTTGGAAATTTATAGAGATAATGTTCTCTGTGTGTCTACTTTAATTCTTGAGGGGGAAAAATCCTTAATTGGTCAAGAAAACGAAAATGTAAGAAAAAGAAAATCTCTCCATATCTTAACATATATAACTTAACATAGTTTTCCAGCTATTTTCATTAACACATTGAAAAACCTTTGCTAATTTTAGGTAGCCAAGTAACCTTTTAACAGAAAGAACAAATTATTCTCTTTATCCAGAAGAGAACATAAAGAATGTAGTTCTTATTCAGAAAGCAAAAGAAGTTATAAATATTTTAGTGTTTTCCATTTAGAAATCCAAAAGAAAAATGGAAGGACTAAATGCTTTAAGCCCATGTTTCTGTGAGACAAACACATCTGGAGAGTTGGTCACTGAATTGTTCTGTGCTGTAAGCACCACAGGAATTTATTATGGACATAACATTTTACTTCCTTATTGGAAAGAATAGGAAAACATGCAACATTCTAATAATTTTAGAGTTTTTACATTTTTTAATCTTTTTTGTGGTTTTTAATTTTTCTATAATGTGGTTATTTAATGAAGAAAAAAATGTTTTTAAATATGCTCTTAGACATAGGTAAATTGAAGCCCTGTTCAGAGTATGTCTTCCAGTTCATTGCTGGGTCGTAATCAAAGAAGAAAGACCAGCTAAAGTTCTGATACCTTTCTTGAGAATAGTTAAAAACGTCCTCTTTTTAAAAAATGATACTAAAATAGACATTACATAAAACTGTACCATTTTCTGTGGACTCCAGTGTACAACTCCAGTGCACACATGTAATCCCAAGACTTCAGAGAGTGGTGGCAGGAGGATCAGGGTCATCATAGTAAACTGGAGGCCAGCCTAAGTTACATGAGACCTCACATGAAAATTTTTTAGTTTTTTAAAGACTTTAGAATTTTACCTGCACAGTTCAGTGTCATTAAATAAATTCCTGACTATAATTACATCTCCAGAACATTTTCTTTCCTTTTTTGTTTTTTGTTTGTTTTTGTTGGTTTTGAGACAGGGTCTCACTCTGGTTTTGAACTCCTGGGCAGTCCTGCCTCACTCTCCTGAGTGCTGTGATTACAGGCATGAGCCACTATGCCCTGCTTCCAGAACCTTTTCTTAATCCTGAACAAACTCTACCATCAAATAACTGCCCCATTCCTCTTTTACCAACCCATTCTGCTTTCTGCAGCTACGATTTTGTCTATTCTAAACGTCTAAGTGTGAACGCGAGGTATTAGTCCTCTTATGTCAGGTTTGTTTCACTTAGCTTAGTGCTTTGAAGATTCATCTGTGTTGTGGCATGTACCATCATTGCTTTTAATGGCTGAGTGATACTCTATGTGATGAGCAGGTACATACTGCATCCTGTTGTCCTTTTCCTTTGTTGAAGGACATTTCAGGGTTTTGGTTTTTTTTGCCTTTGAGCTGTTGTGCATACTGTTGCTTTGAATACTACAGTCTCTATTTGAGTACCTCTTCAGTGGTTTTCTGTTTGTATATAGGAGCGGAGCTGCTCGATCTCATTTTGAGTTCAGCTTTTTGAGTAGTCATCACAGCTATAATTTTCCATTCCCACCAGCAGAGTCTGACTATATTCTCATCAGTGCTTATCCCCCCACTTCCCCTTTAAAATTAGAACCATCTTGCTGCATATGAAGTGGCATATTTTTTTTCTTTCTTTTACCCCCTCGTGATAGGTTTATTTGTAGTTCCAGTGATCAAATAAATCTAGGACCTGTCGCCCATGCTAGGCAAAGCTCTACCAATGAAATATAGGATTGTCTTTTCATTTTCCTGATTAAAGCACACCGTTTTTGCTTTATTTTGTTTGGGTTTTTTTTTATTTTTATTTTTTGTTATGTGTCTGAGTGTATTGCCTGCATGTATGTAAGTGCACCTGTGTTGTGCGGTGCCTGCAGAACTCAGAGGGGGATATTGGATTCCCTAGAACTAGAGTTACAAGTGTTTGGTTTTTAGCCGCCTTATGTGTGCCGGGATCTGAATTTCGGTCCTCAGCAAGGGCAACAGGTGCCCTAAACACTGAGCCATCTCTTCAGCCCCTGAAGCGCTGGTGAAGTCCAGTTTTCTCTTATTACTGTGGTTTTAATACAGTGCTTAAGAGTCACCCTGGCTAACCTGGAACTCAAAATATAGATTAGGCTAGCCTCGGTCTCACAGAGATCTGCTGCCTCTGCCTCTTAAGTGCTTGGGATTTAAAGGTATGGGCCACTATGCCTGGAACATTTTTTGAACTTTGATTTAATTTTATGTTTACTATAAGGTCTGGCTTTATATTTTTGCATGTGGATATCCAGTTTTCCCAGCACCATTTGTTGAAAAGATTTTCCTTGGTCTGAGGTATAATTCAGTGGTAGAGTCCTTACCTAGCATGTGTGAGACCCTAGATTCAATCACCAGCTGGGGCAGAGAAGACAGGGGACTAGAGCAGGGACAGGGATAAATTGACAACACTTTTCCTCTGTGGATAATTTTGTAATCCTTATCAAAAATTGATAGGAGCTGGACAGATGGTTCAGCAGTTAAGTGAATGTTCTGATCTTGCAAAGGATCAGAGTTCCGTTCCCAGCACCTATGTCACAGAGCTCACAGCTGCCTGTAACTCCAGCTCCAGGGGAATCTGACACTTCTTAACCTCCTGGGGCACGCACACATATATACAAACCTAATTTTTAACTGACCACACTGGTGTGGGGCTGTTTGGGGTTGGGCTCTGCACCACTGCTCTGTGTTTCTCCTATGCTGACATCACACTGATTTTAGAAGTTTTGTAGTAAGTTTTACAGTTAAAAAGTGTAAATCCAGCCAGGCATAGTGGTTATAGATTTAATCCCAGCACTATGGAAACAGAGGCAGGTGGGTATCTGTGAGATTGAGGGCAGCCTTGTCTACATAGCAAGTTCCAGACCAGCCAGGGCTACAGGGAGAAATCTTGTCTCAGCGCCGCGCCGACCCCCCCCCCCCGCAAAGTGTGAATCTTCCAACTTTGTTATTTTTCAGTTATCTGTAGATTGGTTGGGGTAGTATTGGCATCTTAACAATAGTATCAAATCTGTGACTATTTTTTCATTTATTTTAAATATGTCTTTAATTTCTTTCTGTGGTATTTTATGGTTTTCATTGTACTGTGCAGCAAGTCTTTTGCTTCTTTGATTCAGATATTCCTGAACATTCTTTTTGATAGAATTGACTCAACTTTTCTTTCAGAATACTTATTATATGACAGAAGCACAGCTGATTTGGGAGGGGGTTGGGTTTTTGAGACAGGGTCTCTCCAATAGTCCCAGCTGACCTGGAACTCACTCTGTAGACCAGGCTGGCCTCCATCTCACAGAGATCCACTTGCCTCTGCCTCCTGAGTGCTGGGATTATTGGCATGTTCCACCATGTCCAGCTACAACTGATTTTTTGTAAATACTTTTGTTATTTTTATTTTGTGTTTAGTAAAGTTTACCCATGTCATGCAGTGCCAGTGGAGGTCAATAGAGGGCATCAGATCTCCTGGAACTGGAATTACAGACAATTGTTAGCAGGTTGTGCTGGGATTCCAATCTGGGTCCTCTCCAAGTACACCCAGTGCTCTTAACCTCTGAGTCATCTCTCCAGCCCCACAACTGATGTTTTAATGAATTTATTAATGCTTAACAATTTTTTTGTAAGTTCTTTAAGGTTATTTCATAAAAATGATGTCATCTACACTAATAACTTTATTTTGTTCTTTTCAACTGGAGTATTTGTTTTGTCTTGTTCTTTTGCCAGATTGCTCTGGCTAGAACTTCTAACACTATGTTGAATAGAAGTGGTAAAACTGACATCTTTGCTTAATCCTAATCTCAGGGGCAAAGCTTTTAATCTTTTACCATTGAGTCTGATTTTAATTTGAGTTTTCCTATATGGCCTTTATCATTTGAAGACATTCTCTTCTGATCCTGGTTTTTTATTGAATATTTCTTACCATAAAAGTGTTCTGGGTTTTTGTTAAATGTATTTTCTGTATCAATTAAGATAATATGTTTTCCTCCTCTTCTATTATATTACACTGATTAATTTTATATGTTATAAATCATCTTTATATTCCAAGAATTGATCCCACTCATGATGTGGTTTTATGTGTTGTTGAGGCTTTTGCACCAATTTTCATAGGAGCTAATTTTCTAATTCGCTCTCGTTTTCTTACAGTGTTAAAATCTGGTGATGGAATCATGCTGGCTTCTTTGCATAATTACAAAGTGTTCCTCTTCAAGTGATTTTTTGGGTGGGTAGGTTAGGAAGAATATTAATTCTTACACGTTTGCTATAACTCACTAGTAAAACTATTGGGTCTTGGGCTTTTCCTTTTGGTATATCTTAAATTTTACTGCTTCAATCTCCTGACTAATAACGCTGTCTCAAGATTTTCTGCCTTTTCTTAAGTCAATTTAGGTACTTTGTGTTGTATATTTCTAGGAATCAAACCATTTCATCTGGTTATCCAGCTTGTTAGCATACAATTGTTCAGTGTTTTATTTCTGTAAAATTGGTAGTAGTGGCCCTGCTTTCATGAACGGCAGTAATGCCTTCTCTGTTTCCCAGCAGTCGCGTTGGTAAGCATTGTCAGTTCTGCAGGTATTTTCAAAGAATTAGCTATGGGTTTCTCTGGCTTTTCTGGTATTCTTCTGTTCTCTCCTTTAATGATCTCTACTTTAGCTTTCACTATTCTGTTCCTTTTGCTAGCTTTAGTTTGTTCTTTTGTATCCAGACAGTTCCATAGATGTATAATGTGGTTGTAGATTTGAGATTTTTCTTCTTTCCTGGGGATTGAACCCAGGACCTAGGGCATGCAGAAGCTCTAGCCTGAGACTTGCCACCACCACGGCCTCCTCTTCCACTATTGTGTTCTACCTTCTTCTCCTTGTTGTAGGATCTTACTGAGTAGCTGAGACTGGCCTCCAACTAGTGATCCCCATTTCTTTCTCTTAAGTGTTGACATTACAGGCATGTACTAACTTGCCCAAGTCTCTCTATTTTTTATTTGTTGTTTTTTGTTGTTGTTTTCTTGAGACAGGGTCTCACATAGCCATGGCTGGCCGAAAACTGACTTTATAGCTGGGCTTGAACTCCTGACCATCATGCTTGCCCTGTATCTCATAAGTTTTAGTATGGTGATTTCTTTTCATTCATATCAATATATTTTCTAATTTCATTGGATTCCTTCTTTGTCCCATTGTTTGTTTAAACTTACGTTGTTCAACTCTCACATATTTGTGAATTTTTCCAGTTTTCCTTTCTGTTACGGTTTCTCATTTTATTCCATGTGATTGAAAGATACTCATTTTTGTTTTCTCCCCTCAGCGGGTATTTCTGTGGGACTTGGATGAAACCATCATCATATTCCATTCCCTTCTTACTGGATCCTATGCCCAGAAGTATGGAAAGGTAATGTGAGTTTTCTTTCATTGTGACTGTCCCTCTTCTGACAGATGAGCAGCCAACTGTATGTTCGAAAACTCCTAGCTGTTGAGATAGAAAAATCATCTTCTCTTCTGTCTTACCCTGTTGACTTTTGTTTGTTTTTTTTTAATTTTTTTTAACAGTACTGGGGATCAAATCCAGAGCCTCGCAAATGCTAGGCAAGTGCTAACCATTGAACTACATGCCAGACCTACCCTGTTGACTTTGAACTTCCTATGTGTAAAACTTAACTAGATGGCTTGTGCCAGGCAGGCTACATAATCAAGTAGAGTCCATGGTAAAGCCAGAGATTTGATCTAGGTCTGTACTGAAAGTTGAAGTGTATATTTGGGGGCTGATATCATGGTTCAGCAGGTAAAAGTACTTGTTGCCAAGCCTCATGACCTGAGTTTGATCCCTAGAGCCCACATGGTAGAGAGCCAACTCCCACAAGTTGTGGTCTGACTATGTACGTACACACACACACACACACACATACACACACACACACACACACGCACACACACAAGTAAATAAATAAATACATCTATTTTTGAATTGCATTTTGTAAACATAAAAATGTAGGAATAAGACTCAAAGTGGCATCTCAAGATCATATATTCTGAATGGTGACTTATTAAGTTTTAAATCACTAAAATAAGCATTTTATTTAGCTAAAAATAAAATAGAGTTAAATTAAGGGTATAGATAAAATATCTTTCTAAATAGACCACATGGTCTTTGTTTTGTTTGTTTTGTTTGGAGACAGACTGGCCTCCAGACTGGCTTCCAACTCACAGTTATCCTCCTGCCTCAGCCTCCCAAGTGCTGGGATTGCAGGTGTGAGCTACCACTCCCAGTTCTAAAATAGATGAAATGCTTTTTCAAAGCTAATTATACCAAACAAAATCTAACATGTTTAGTCTTCAGTGTAAGCATTCATTTTAACAGAAGAATGAGTTAGAGATTAGGTCTGGTGCTGGAGAGATGGCTCAACAGTTAAGAGTACTGGTTGCTCTTGCAGAAGACCCATGTTTGGTTCCCAGCACCCATGTCAGGGGACTCACAACTGCCTATAACTCCAACTCCAGAGGGATCTGATGCCTCTTCAGGAAAACAATTTGCATTGTTTTTCCTGCAAGTATTTTGACTTATCAGCCTTCTTTACTTCTGACTATTAAAAGATTGCTAGATGTCTGGTGTTACCTGTGTGTCAGGCAGAAGAGGAGGATTGCACATTGCAATAGCAATATTAGGTCTCTATCCTCTCTCTTCTATAAGCTTGGATTCTTAAAAATATGAATGAAATTAAATTAGTAATATTTGAAACACTGTGAGCCAGAGTTGTGGTGAACTGGGCCCAAAATAATTTTGAGCTATTTGAAAATTAGAGCCAGTACTATGAGTGCCAAGCAATGTTCTCCCTTCTTTTTGTATTCCAGGACCCGACAGTCGTGATTGGCTCAGGTCTAACAATGGAAGAAATGATTTTTGAAGTGGCTGATACACATCTATTTTTCAATGACTTAGAGGTAAGCAGTTTAAATGTTTTTGTGTTTCTATGAGGTGTTTTGTTCAGCAACTGTTAGGTGCCTGTGCCTATATTTAGATGTGATTAAACTGGATGTGATTGTAGCAGCTGTGTTAAACAGGGTAAGGGTGGGCCTCTGATGGCTTCAGGCATATCTAGGGAGAACAGTGTCACAGTTGAATCACCATAGCCCTAGTTTTGACCCTTATTTGGTTTGGGTTGGGTTACATTTGGGTTTGTTTTTAGCAGAGTTGAAAGTATGATGTTTTGTTTGATTTTGAGACAGGATCTCATACAGCCTAGGCTGTCCTCAGATTCACTATGTAATTGAAGATGACCTTGAACTTCTGGTACCCACTCCTGGTGATAAGATTATAGGAATGTGCCACAATGCCAAGTTTATGCAATACTGGGGATTGAACCAAGGGTTTTGATCATGCTAGGCAAGCAGTCTACCAGCTGAGCTAGCCCAAGATAGATTTTATTAAAGACATTTTTAATATAGATTTTTAAGCACAAGAATTAATAGAAGGAATGACTGGGACTGGGCATCATGGCACATATCTTTAATCCCACTCTCAGAAGCCAGAAACAGGCCAATCTCTTGAGTTTGAGGACAGCTGGGTCTACATAGTAAGACATTGTCTCAAAGAAAGGGGAGTGGAAGGGATGAAGGAGAGATGGCTCAGCAGTTAAGAGAACTGGCTGCTCTTGCAGAGGACATGGGTTCAGTTCCCAGTGCCCACATGGTGACTAACAACCATCAATAACTCCAGTTCCAGGGAATATGATGCCCTTTTTTGGCCTCCATAGGCATTGCATGACATAGGTACACCTATATGTATACAGGCAAACACATTCATACACATAAATAAGAAAAATAAATAGAATGGCTTTGGAGAAACAAAAAACAAATGCTGACATATAAATCAGTATTCCAGTACTAATCACTATTAAATACTATATAAAGGGTTTCATTGTTTGTATTTTTATTTTATGTGTATCAGTATATTGCCTGCATGGTAAGTGTGCCTGTATTGTGCAATACTCACAGAAGTCAGAAGAAGGCTTCAAATCCTCTAGAACTGGAGTTATGGATGATTTTATGTGTATGAATGTATTGTCTGCATGTGTGTAAGTCCATTCGTGCCATGCAGTGCCCAAGGAGGTCTGAAGAGGGCATAGGATTCTCTTGGAACTGGAGTTACAGACAGTTGTTAGTCACCATGTGGGTGCTGAGAATCAAACCCAAGTCCTCTGTAAGAGCAGCCAGTGCTCTTAACTACTGAGTCATCTCTCCAGCCCCCACTTTTTTTTTTTCACTTTAATGAAGCATATATTACTATTTTATTTTTCTTCTATATTTCTTCAAAATACTTTCTGTCTCTTGTCTAAAGTTTATTTGCCTACCAAAAAATAACAAAGATATTTTTCTGTATTTTCTTCTAGAGACTTAATTAGGTGCTTTTTTGGTTTGGGAGTTTGGGTGGGTTGGTTGCTTGTTGGTTGGCTGGCTGGCTGGCTGGCTTGCTTGCTTGCTTGCTTGCTTGCTTTTCAGACAAGGCCTCAATATATGACCCATGTTGATCTTAAATTTACAGTCTTTCTGCCTCAGCCTCCTAAATTCAAACATGACAGGCACACAGCATCATATCTGGTTCTCATTGTATTTTTATGCATGCTTATTACCACATATAAGTAAGCTTATAGACACAGTTGTTTAAGTGCTAGGAATGCAAAATACTAAAAGCTTCATGGTAAATAAAAAAGTTAGCTTTGCCTTTGAGTTTACCTTTGAGGTGAACTTAATATAATGGAAAGAACACAGGACCAAGAGTGTGAGAAATTCAGAATGAGAGTCTTGAGCTAGCAAAGTGTGTTCCCATCCTGGACTTCAGTTCAGCAGCCACCCATTCCAGAAAGATGTAATAGTTGTTCTGTCTGGAGGAACCAGTTACTAGGAAATGGGAAAAGGGTGGGGAAACAGATGTTTTCACTTAATGTCTCTACATTCTGAGCTGTGTGCTGCTTGCATTTCCTAGTTTTTAAATATAGTGATTTTAAAGCATAATAAAGAACATCTTACAAACACAAAGTAAGCCTGTTCCTCTTTAAATAGAATTTACGTCTCTAGCCAGCTCCCACGGTTTTTATCCCAACTCCATAATGCTTTCATCTTCCCTCAACTTCCCTTGTTGATAAATTAGGACAGCAGAGTTTTAATTCAGTAAACATTAACTGAAAAGTACTGTGTACAAATAATTATTCCCAAATTGTATTTGTAATGATTTTCTAGACATAGTCCTCACTCAGGACTGAAAGTTCTCTGAAGAATTTGACCTGAATGTGTTCCCGTCCCCCAGGTCAGTGTTCTCAACTTTAGGGCATAAGAATCATCTGGGGAGTGTCTTAAAAATGGAGATTCTAGGACTTCACTTCCAGAGATTCATGAGGTCTGTCATGGACCCAAGAATATGCATTTTTAAAAACCTTCCCCAGAGGATTCTGGTGCAGGTGCCCTAGTCAGAGAAGAGTAGAAGTATAGCAGTCAGACTGTGTGAAGCCTTTATGTCAGGAGGATCATAGGCTTCATGGAAGATCTACATTCTTCTACTCCTTCCTTCCATGCACTAGTTCTTTGATCCTGAGAAAATCAAGTTACCCCCTTTAGAGCAGGAGTTCTAAATCTAAGGATTGATTTGGATGACCTGTTTTTTTTTTTTTTTTTTTTTTGGAGGGGAGGTATTGTTTTGGAGTTTTTGAAACAGGCTCACACAGTTCGCCCCAGCTGGCCTAGAACTTTCTGTGTAGACCAGGCAGGCCTCAAACTCAAAGAGATCCACTTGCCTCAGCCTTGAGAGTGCTGGGACCAAAGGTGTGTGCTACCACGCCCAGCCTTTTTCATTTGTTTATACCTAAGTTTTCTACACATTTCTGTTCTAATTACTCTTAAGTTTTCATACCATACTTTGCCAGCATCTGTTTAATCTACAAAAATTAATTGGATTCATGTTACATAAACATACTGGACTAGACCAAAATGATGCAAAGCGGGCTGGAGAGGTGGCACTGTGCTCTTCCAGAGCTCGGCTCTCAGCACCCTCATCAGGCAGCTTACAGCTGCCTGTAACTCCCAACTCCAAGGGATCCAGTGCCCTCTTCTAGTCTTCATGGGCACTTGTGCACACACATGCGCATATACACACACATACACATAAATAAAAATCAAATCTTAAAATGATGCAAAGGAGATAAAAGATCTGGGTACTGCCCCAAGAGATCTGTCTTTTCATAGGATTTACAGCCTAATGTAGGACATAGAGGCACTGCCAGTGTGAGAGATTATGATTTGCCCTCAGCTACGGAAATGAACTGTTGTGATAGAAGCAGAATTGAGGGATGGAACAGTTAAGGAAGGTTTCACGAAGTTTGTGGGATGTTCATCAAGCCTTAAAGAAGTTGGACAGCATGAGTGTAAGGGATGGTGTGTACATAAGAGAGACTGTAAGGTAGTTCATCATCTTGCTGTCATATGTGAGCCTTTTACAGTCTGTCATAGTGAGATAATTCCTCTGTTCCCTGGATTAAAATAATATGTTTTGTCTTTTAACAGGAGTGTGACCAGGTGCATGTGGAAGATGTGGCTTCTGATGACAATGGCCAGGATTTGAGGTGTGGTGAACAACCATGCAAATATGATTACAGTTGTATAAAAATGAGATCTAGAGCTGGGCATGGTGGCTAACACCTGCAATTCTGGCACTTGGGAGACTGAGGAAGGAAGAGTTTAAGATCAGGACTAAGTACCCCACTGTATAATATTGTCATTATTGAAAAAGATTCTATACCTAAGTATAGCATTCAAGAGGGTGCTGGGGGTTTTATTGTTTTTAGGCAGGATCTTAACTTTGTGGCCCAGCCAGGCCTGGAACAAGCTGTGTCCTCTCATTCCCCACATTCTTTGGTTCTAGTAATTAAACCCTAGTGCCTCAGACATGCTAAGCAGAGTTCTACCACTGAGCTAGACTCCCCAGCCCCCTTGTTCTCTTTGTGATACACCACAGCAATGAGGTAGAGGACTAAAGACAGACTCTGACATGCAGAGATTAGGGAGGGGTTGCACATGGTACTGTATGCATGTGATCCCAGCACTTGAGGTGGAGGCAGGAGGACAGGGGTTTGAGTCTAGCTTGAGCTACCTAATGAGTTTGAGGCAAATCTGGGCTACATGAAGCCTTATCTTAAAAAAAGAAGATTTTTTTACAATATTAGTTTTGTTTATTGGGTGCCAAAAATAAATACAGAATACGGATTAACTTTGGTCCTAAAAGCCCCATGCTTTATCAGTTTTCATTCCGCTATCATCTCTCTTTGCAGCAATTACAGTTTCTCAACAGATGGTTTCAGTGCCTCAGGAGGCAGTGGTAGCCATGGTTCATCTGTGGGTGTTCAGGGAGGAGTAGACTGGATGAGGAAACTGGCTTTCCGCTACCGAAAAGTGAGAGAGATCTATGACAAGCATAAAAGCAACGTGGGTGGTAAGTGTGGCATACCCAGTCTAAGCCTGCCTCTTAGTTCCTATAGTCCTTTCCAGCGATGCCTTAGATGCCCTGGCACCTGCTTAGGGATTTATGCCCCAGTTAATATATTAACCCTGTTTAAAAAACACAGAGATCTGATTGAAGCCCTTTAAGAACAATATTCTTCATTTGATGGCCGTTACAATGGGGAAGAACAGTAGTAGAAGCTCTGCATTTCCTGTTTCCTTTTTTGTTTTGTTTTGTTTTAATTTTCAGTTATGTGTGTGTGTGTGTGTGTGTGTGTGTGTGTGTGTGTGTGTGTGTGTGTTTACTTATAGGTATGTGCACATGGTGCCTCAGAGGTCAGAGCACCCTGGAGCTGGAGTTCTAGCAATTGTGAGCCACTTGATATGGGTACTAGGAACCCAACTCATGTCTTCTGAAAGAACAGTATGCACTGTTTAATTGCTGAGCCATCTCTTCAGCCCCCAGGCTTTTTTTCTTAATCTTTACGAAAGGTTAAAATATATATAGTGTATATATATATATATATATACACACACTATATATAGAGAGAGAATATTATAACTCAAATGTCTGATACTCCCATATGAGACCTGTTTTATATTATGCTGATGTTGCTTCAGAAGTGAGTATACTACAGAGAATTGGTCATTCACTCTGGAATCCTGGCTCACATGATCCTATGGAGGTCAAAGCACTGTACAGTCACTGTGGAGTTGTATGTTGTGGGAGAAAGATGTAACACTAACTTCTCAATTGTGTGAAATCTTAGGCATTCCTGTGTCCTTTGGTCCCTTCTTTAGGAAGAGATGAGGAACTTGGAGAACACTTTCAGTTGTAGCACTCATTTCTCCCTGTTTGATTCTTTAGGTCATCTCCTAAAATAGTGCTATTCAAGTGTGGTCCATCAATCTGTAGATTATATTTGTTGTTAAGGGAAGGAGCTTACACCAGAATCTAATTATGTTTACACCAGCCGATCTTGTTATGATGCCCCCCCCCGTAGGAAAACATTTCGGTGAAGAGTCACATTTTAGTACCGTAACTCTTAAGGTTTCCCTAATAGGAGAAGTGTATAAAATCAGGTATTCTTGATTATTTCTGAACTGAATTTGGAGGTTGCTTTCTCAGTATCAGTATCATTGCTGCAACAAAATACCTGACAAAGCAACTTAAAGGAAGGTTTGTTTTGGCTCATTGTTCCAAAGGATATGGTCCATCATTGCAAAGAAGTCATGGTGGCGGCAGCAGGAGGTAGCTGGTCACAATCAGGAAAAAGAGAATGTTGAATACTTGTGCTTAGCCGACTTTCTCCTTTTTATACACTCTGAGACCTCGGCCCGTGGCAGGATACCACCCCCATTTAGGGTGGGTCTTCCCTCCTCAATTACCCTAATCTAGATCATCCCTTACAGATGTGACCAGAGACTTCTCCATGGCAAATCGAAATCCCATCAAGTTGATAATCAATACTGACCATCATAGAAAACATGTTATCAAATAAGTGTATCTGCTTTATTTTCAAAGGCCTCCTCAGCCCTCAGAGAAAGGAGGCACTGCAGAGACTAAGAGCTGAAATTGAAGTTTTAACAGATTCCTGGTTGGGAACTGCTTTGAAGTCCTTGCTTCTCATCCAGTCCAGGTACAGAAATGATTCTTTGACATCTCATCCTCTCAAAGACTGTTTCTCTTCCTAGTCTATGCTAGGCTAAATGGTTTAGGAATAGGAATTACAGGTATTTAAATGATTCAAAGAAATATTTAGGTTATGTAGGAGGCAAGATCATTTTATATTAGAAATACATGTTAAAGTTTTAAGAGAATATTCCAATATAAAACCCTTTTATCATTTTTTAATTTTTTTGGTTTTTTTGAAACAGGGTCTCCCTATAGTCCTGGCTGGCCTAGAACTTGGTATGTAGACCAGGCTGGCCTTGAACTCACAGACATTCACCTGCCTCTGCCTTCCTCCCGAGTGCTGGAATTAGGCGTGTGTGCCACCACACCCAGCTTATTATTTTTATTTTATGAGTATCAGTCTATTGCCTGCATTCATTCAAGTACACTCATTGTCATACAGTGCCTATGGTGATCAGAAGAGGGTATCAGATCCTCTGGAACTGGAGTTATGAACATTTGTTAGCTAACCACATAGGTGCTAGGAATCAAACCCGATCCTCTTCAAGAGCAACCAGTTCCCCTGAAGAGAGCTGAACCAGCTCTCCAGCCCCCATAACCCCTTACTTTTTGCTCAGTAGCCTATAGTTTCTAATCTAGGAAGTGAAAAATAAAGGAGAGCAAATAAGAGATGTACCATAGGTAATACTGAGTGCAGAAAGCTCCAGGAATGCACCTAGGCACCCTCAGCAAGCAAGATTTGTGGCTAGGGAGACATATCATAGGTAATACTTAGTACAGAAAGCTCCAGGAATGTACCTAGACAGACTCAGGAAGCAAGATTTAGGCCTGGAGAGCTGGCTCAGCAGTTAGTAGCACTGCTTTTACAGTGAACCTTGGTTTGGTTCCCAGCACCCACATGGCAGCTGACAACCGTCTGTAACTCCAGTTCGAGGGATTCTGCCATCCCCTTCTGCCCTCAGACATTGCACAACACAGATGCAGTTATATACATACAAGCAATAATACACTCATGAATATAAAAATAAAATTTTTAAAAAGAAAGATTTTTTAAAAAAGGGTACAGAGCCAGACTTAGGAGGTGAATGCATGAGGATCAGGAGTTCAAGGCCAACCTCGTCTACGTAGTTTGAGGACAGCCTAGTCCACATAAGACTGTCTCAAAAAAAATTTTTTTTAAAAGAGGACATAATATATTAAAAAAAATTAAGAGGGCCAGGCATGGAAGTACACATCTTTAATCCGAGCACTCAGGAGGCAGAGGCAGGGAGATCTCTGTGATTTCAAGGACAGCCCGATCTATACAAGTTCCAGGCTAGCTAGTACTATAGGGAGACCTTATTTCAAAAAGGTTGGGGAGTACATAAAGCCAGAGAGATGGTTTAAGCGGTTAAGATGCACAGCACACATGCACACATATAAATAATAAATGCATTTAAAAAACTTTTACTATTTTTATTTTATGCATATGAGTGTGTTCCCTGCACGTGTGTAAGTGCTCCTGTGTTGTGCAGTGTCTATGGAGGTAGAAGAGGGCATCAGATCCCCTGGAAATTGAGTTACAGACTGTTGTAAACCACTGCGTGGGTGCTGTGAATTGAACCTGGGTCCTCTACCATAGCAGCCAGTGCTCTTCACTGCTGAGCCATCTCTCCAGCCCCATCTTATTTTTAGATGGCTAAGGGAATTTTGCCTTGAAGCCTAGTCTGGGAATGAATACAGCCATAACCTGTAATGCTCTGTTTCTTCCCTCCTTCAAAGGGAGAATTCCGTATCTATAGATGGCTAAGGGAATTTTGCCTTGAAGCCTAGTCTGGGAATGAATACAGCCATAACCTGTAATGCTCTGTTTCTTCCCTCCTTCAAAGGGAGAATTCCGTATCTATACCCTAAGAACAAGTAGAATTCACACTTGAGTTTTGGAAACCAATGAGCTAAGGACTTCCAGCATTAATATGTCTTCTGGAGTTTGAGTGGCTGTTAGGTAGAACAGAGAATTTAAACCATATCTCACCTGTGGGCTGAATTGCATCCCATTAAATAGAGCAGAGATTGAGAGCTCTGTTTGTGTACTTGTTTTCTAAAGTGTCGTACCCCTAGCATGAATTTGTGATATTTGCTAACAAGTTGGAGTAACAAGTTGTCCAAAGGGAAACAAAGGACAAATTAAGTCACTGCTGTGTCCACCCACAGATAAAAAAAAAGTAGAATGGATTCAGAAGTCACTGTCTCTATCTCCTCCCCCCTTTTTTTTTACTCTGTGTGTGTGTGTGTGTGTGTGTGTGTGTGTGTGTATGTTGAACATTGGCCGTGAGCAAAGGCATCGAGCTCTTTCAAGTTAGATCCTAAAGCATTGGTCTATTTGACTCCTTGCCCCAAGGCTGCTTTGGTTTCACCATTCTCTTTTCCTTCTTACTTCCTTCTAGAAAGAATTGTGTGAATGTTTTGATCACTACCACCCAGCTGGTTCCAGCCCTGGCCAAGGTTCTCCTGTATGGACTAGGAGAGATATTTCCTATTGAAAACATCTATAGTGCTACCAAAATTGGTATGGTATCTACTCTTCCTCCTCACTGGCCTTATCATAAAACTTTCTACACAGGCATGTATTTACTATTTGCCATTTCTGTTAGACAGTTTAAATGTATTATCCAGTAGTCTTCTGGTCAGGCAGAACAATTAATTAAATTGTTTGCTGAAGGAATCACAGCTAATAAGTTATATAAATGATATAAATATGCTCATTTCTCTTACAGTATTAAAGAAACAAAGAACACACGCTCTAGCTTAAGATCTACTTTGGAGACCAGCTAGATGGCTCAGCAGGTAAAGGTGCCTGCTGCCAACCCTGACAGCCTGAGTTTGATCCCTAGGATCCACATGGTAGAAAGTTTTTGTCTGAGCTCCACCCATGCACGCACACATACGCCTGTGCGTATACACACACAATAAATAAAAGTGTATAGAATGATAGAAAAAAACAGTAGATAAAAAAAACTAAATTATGCATATATAGTAATTTTAACGGCTAAAATCCCTTCTACCTGTTAGGATAGCTATCAAAAAATAGGACTGAGCTGAGTAAGAGTGCTTGCCACCAAACTGGACAACCTGAGTTCAATCCCCGGAACCCACATAATGGAAGGAGAAAAACCACTTCCCACAAGTCATCCTCTGACCTCCACATTCTCACCACGATATGGACTCATGCATGTGCGCAAATACACAGGGACACACACAGTAAAAATAACATAATTTAAAGTTTTGGGAGGGATGTAGGAAAATTGGAAATTTTGAGCCCTAACGATAAGTTATAAAATTATTATTTTAGCAACTAGGGATGTAGCTTAGTGGCAGAGCACTTGCCTAACATGTGTGAAGGCTCTAGGTTTAATGCCCAGCACCACATACTTTTTAAAAATGATGCAGGGCTGATGAGAAAGCTCAGCAGTCAAGTACACCGACTGCTCTTGCAGCGGACCTAGGTTTAGTCCCAGCATCTACATGGTAGCTAACAATCACCCATAACTCCAGATCCAGGAGATCCAACATCTTTTGACCTCCACAGGCATTGCACAACATGGATGCACGTACATACATGCAGGCAATACACTCGTACACATAAGATAAAAATCATAAATAAAGTATTCTTAAAAATTAATCACCTGTCATGGTGGTGCACACCTTTAATCTCAGCCCTTGGGAGGCAGAGGCAGGTAGATCTCTGTGAGATTGAGGCCACCCTGGTCTGCATCATGACTTCCAGGCAGGTTGGGACTAGGAAGATCCTGTCAAAAGAACACACAACAAATAATAACAATAAAATTAAAAAATGATGCAACAGTGTCAAAAATAGACCATGATGACACTTAAAAACAGAAAAATAAAGAACTCCCATTTGATCCAGCAATCCTACTTCTGGATATCCAAAATAAATATCCAAAAGAGTTAAGTCTCAAATCTTAAGTGATGTCCAGATAGCTAGTGTTTATTGCTAAGTATATAGAAAAGTGGCTTGTCAGTAAGTACTTAATAAATTAACTTACACTAAGTTTATATAAAACCAGTTGGTGCAGCTGAGATGGTAGCACAGTGTTCTATTTATGTGCTGTGTGTGGTCTAGAAAAGATGAGTGTAACATCTCCCTTCACCCCTCTCTTTGGTCTTTGTGAACAGTCCACGCTTCTCTGTTGTGACAGAGGAGAGGGCTCTGGAGTTTAAAGATGAGCTTTGGTTGTATAATTATTTCTTTTACATGCCTGTTGCTCATTGTTCTCCATAAAAAAATAGATACAAATTTCATGCGTGCTGTATGTGGTGTGTGTGTGTGTGTGTGTGTGTGTGTATCCCAAGACTGGTAGAGGTCAAAAGCAGCCATCAGCCTAGGGACATCTTTCCGCTCTCCCTCCTTCAAATATTTTTACTGATCACCTTTTTGTGCCAGTCATTGTTCTAAGAACTGGGAACATATCAGTGAACAAAACAAAACAAAAAATTCCTTGCTTCTAGTGAAAGAAGACAGCCAGGAAATAAAGAAGCAAAGTATGTCAGATGGCAATGAGTGTGTATGTGAAACTGGCCATGGGTAGAGAAAGTAGAATCGTGTTTTGTAGTTTATTGGGATTTTTTTTTTTTTTTTTTTTATTGCATTCTGGGGAGCAAACCCCAGGACCTTGCACATGCTAAGCAGGCATTCTACCACTAAACACATCTCCAGCCTCTACAGTCTTTTTTAAATAGGAGACTTGGAGGAGCTAAAGGAGTGAGCCATGTTATGTATCTGGGGAAAGAATCACCAAAGAGAGGATATAAAAGATAGAAAGAAGGGCTGGAGAGATGGTCAGCCTAAGAGCACTGACTGCTCTTGCTTAGGACTTGGGTTCAGGTCTCAGCACCACATGGCGGCTAACAACTGTCCATAACTCCAGTTCCAGAGGATCTGACACCCTCTTCTGATCTCCATGGCTATGCATGCACATGATGCATTTGCATACATACAGGCAAATCTACTCATACACATAAATGCAAATAAATAAATCAAATTTTAGAAGTAGAAAAGGCTGGAGGTAAGAGAATACAAAGGGGAAGAAATAGAAGCAGGTCAGAGGCTGAGGGGGCGGGGCACCCGTACTGGAGGGTGGTGACCGACTGACACTTGGAGTGGGTTATTCTTGCTGCATCACGAGGAGGACAGAGAGGGGACAAGTTAGAAGCTTGCTGTAGTAATGCAGCCAGAAGCAGTGTGGTGGCTTGGAGGGTGGAGCAGCATCAGGGCCGAGGAGTCAGCTGTAGTCATCTGCCGCATCACTGTGGAGGCAGAGCTGGTGGGAGAGACTGATAGGAGAGACTCCCGATGCAGCGGCAGTACAGCTGTGGCAAACTCCTCACCTTGTGGAACTCCTTGATCAGTGTACTAGTGTAATTGGGTTCTCCATGCAGAAAAAAAGCAGAATTTTTCTTAATATTTACATGCAAAAATTAATTCTAGGTGGATTAAAAGTAGAACATGGGAAGCAGATCTTCCTTTTCATAACCACTGTGACCTTAAAGTCTGTCTTTTATAAGAGGCAAGAACTCCTTTAAAAAAAGAATGATCATTGGTTCACATGAAGCTTTTCATTTTACGTGCCATGAGAGCTAATAAGACAAAGCCTATGGACTTTGCTCAGTGACAGAGCTCTTGCCTGACATGCACACAGCTAGGACTACAGTGAATTAAAAGCAAGCCACAAAAAATAGATGAAACATGTTTAACTGACAATTCATGTACAGATTCCATAAAGAACTGCAAGTCAATTAACAGTCAGCAATGTTACCTATAGAAAAATAAATAAAACCGTTTCATAGCCAGTTTGCAGAAAACAGTAAACGTGGAAAATCCCTTACTCTCATCAGTCAAGAAACTACATAACAGTCCTGGACTCAGTCCCCAGCATCACCACCCACACACACACACATACACACATACACACACATACACACACATACACACATATACACACATACACACACATACACACACACACATACACATACACACACATACACACATACACACACATACACACACACATACACACCCATACACACATACACACCCATACACACACATACACACCCATACACACACATACACACACACATACACACACACACCCATACACACACATACACACACATACACACACACATACACACCCACCCATACACACACATACACACCCACCCATACACACACATACACACACACATACACACACACACATACACACACACATACACACACACATACATACACACACATACACACACACACATACACACACACACACACACATACAAGTTAAGGAAATCCTAATGATGCATTTCCAGTCTGTCAGTGTTCAATGAAATTTCTAATCTGATAGTGTTAAGGTAATGGGGACTCTTTTACTCTGCAGATGAGAATAAAAATGAATATGGCCTGTTTTAGAGAACAGTTTTTTGTTAATGTCTAATACACATTGATATGTACATGACCTATGATGAAACTACTCCACTATTAGGTGTATATACTTTAGAACAGGAGTCTGCAGATAATAGCTCACCAGCCACTTTCTACCCTGGCCTATCTTTGTAAGGTTTTACTGAAATCTATAACCTCAGGCTGGCAAGACAGCTTCGTGGGTAGAAGCTCTTGCCGCCCAGCTGTGTTCCATTCCCAGAACTCACATGGTAGAGAAAGCTGACTCCTGAAAACTGACCGCTGACCTCCAGACATGAGCTGTGGCTCACACACAGAGTAAATAAATAAATAAATAGATAAATAGACATAGATAGCCTTGTCCATTAGTTTTTGTAACTGCTTTCCCACTACTATAATAAAGTTGAATAGATACCCTACCAAAAAAAAAAAACTGAGACAGGATCTCACTATGAAGCCTTGGCTGGCCTGGATTTACAGAGATTCCCCTGCCTCTGCCTCCCAAATCCTGGGATTAAAAATATATAGCAGCACACCTTTAATCCCAGCACTCAGGAGTCAGAGGCAGGCAGATCTCTGAGTTCAAGGCCATCCTGGTCTATATAATGAGTTCTAGACTAGGTGGGGCTATAGAGAAACCTTGTGTCAAAAAAAAAAAAAAAAAAGTTACACCATCATACCCTGCCAAATTATTGTGCAGTCTCCTGCCCTTCAGAAATTATCACAAGCATGAGATTTATACAAAGATCTTTTGATATAACCTATTTCTAATGGAAAATAACCAGGAATTATTGATGTGGGAACTTTTCCACCAATAGAGAATAGACAAACACTGGAATACTGTATTGCAGTTTAAAGTTAATAAACTAGGGTTGGAGAGAGCTCAGCAGTTAGAAGAATGTGAAAACAGTGTAAAATACAAAAAGGACGTTGCAGACAGACAATGCAGAAAATGTAACATTAATACAAACTATTTTTGTTTGGTAGAGTTTAGAGAGGTTGCTTGATTGGTTACTTGGTGGGTTGCTTAGTGGGTTGCTTGGTTTTTGAGACAAAGTGCTCCCTGTAGGCCCAAGCTGGCCTGGAACTCACTATTTAGCTCAGGCTGGCCTCAGACTTACTATCTAGCCAAGGATGACCTGGAATTCCTGATCCTCCTATTCACTCAACCTCTCAAGGGCGAGGATTATACTCAGCTAGAATTAGGATTTTCTACGTCAGCACTGTGTACACAAAGGTTAATGTTCACATTTTTAGAGTACATAGGAAATTGCAAGTATTTTATTATATTTATGTGTGTACGTTTTGAGTATATGTGTGTGTGCATATGCACATAATCATCTAGTCATGTGAGTATGACTATGCCACATTTGGGTGTGGGGCTATCAGAGGACAGCTTGTGGGAGTTGGTTCTTTTCTTTAACTGTGTGAGTCCTGGGGGTAGAACTTGTGTCAGCAGACTTGGCAGCAAGTGCCTTTACCTGCTGAGCCATGTTGCCAGCCCTGTCATCTTTTTGAGAATCTAAAGCAACTGTGAAATACATTGAGTTGAGAAAAGTGAGTTGACAGTTACACAGCCTTTGGGGTTTTTGTTCTCCCTTTCTCCCTCACCCCCATTGGTTAAATATTTCATTTACCAGAGGTTGAGTAGTAGAGGAAACAGACCTAAAAGCTCCTTCAGATACTGCTGCCTCTGCCTCTGCTGTCCTTTCCTGGGCGGAACATTGTGACTGGGGCCTCCTGAACCTGAGTTGTATTTTCAATAGTGATCATTATACTGAGCCATGACACCCACAGGCTCATCAAACTAATGAAAATGGTTTTATTCTCTCTGACATTAAGTGAGCTTAATTGGTGACCTTCCTCAGTCTCAGCTCATCCAGAGCTATTTGGGAAGCTGCAGTGGTATCCAGTGCCATGGTAACCATAACGAGAGGTTTGAGGCTTTCCTGACAAAACTGAAATCGGAACAGAAGGTGGAGGCATTTTATAGTTAACTCAGAGTGGTTTCACAATTATGGTATTCCATTTTGCTTGTTTTTGTTTCTGAGATAGGGTTTCATGTAACCCAGGCTGGCCTCAAACTTACTATATAGCCAAGGATGACCTGGAATTCCTGATCCTCCTGTCTCAGCCTCTGAAGAGCTAGGATTACACCCAACTAAAATTAGTATTTTGGGGGTGCTGGATGGCTCGGCAGTTAAGAATACTTGCTGTTCTTCCAGAGGACCCGGGTTCAATTCCCAGGACCCACATTGCCACTAACAACTGTAGCTCCAGTTCCAGGGGATCCGATGCCCTATTCTGGCCTCCACAGTCTTTGCACAATGCGGATACAGTTACATACCTGCAGGCAATACACTCATAAAATAATTAAAGGTAAATCTAAAATAGTAACATGTATGTATGAAAATGCCATAATGAAACCCATTACTTTTTATGCTAACTTTAAAAAATTAATTTAAAATTTTCTAAAGTTAAGTAAGTCAGGGCTGGAGTTATAGCTTATTGAGTATAACTTACAGCAGAGTGGCCACAATCCTCAGCATCAAAAGAAAAGAAAAACAGAAAGGGAAAAATCTCAGAGGCTGGGGAGAGGGTAGTTCAGCTGGTAAACAGCTTGCCATACGAGCAGGACGACCTGAGTTTGACCCCCAGCACCCAGGTAAAAGGCTCGGTGTGATGGTAATCCCAGCACCAGGGAAGCAGAGGCAGGTGGATACCTGGGCCTTGCCAGCCAGCCAGCCTAAATAGTGAGCTCCAAGTCCCCGTGAAAGACCTCTCTCAAAAAACATGTGGGGGCTGGCAAGACAAGTCAGCAGTTAATTACACCTGCTGCTTTTGCAGAGGACTCAGATTCAGTTCCCATTACCTATAGAGTGTCTAACAACTACTCGTAGCTCCAGTTCCAGGGCATCTAACACCCTCTTCTGACCTCTATGGGCATTGCACAACACAGGTACACCTAACATACATGTAGGCATTAAATTCATACACATAAAATACAAGTAATAAATTTTTAAAATTAAAACAAGGGGAATGACACCTGAGGTTGACTTCTGTCTTCCACATACATGTGCCCCGCCATACACACAGACAATATACAATACACGTACATCAAAAGAAAAAAAACTGATTTAGTTAATATTTAAAGTAAATTGGGGTTCACTATGCGGAATGCAGTACTCACTGGGTTTGTGAGGTTCAGTGGGTTTACTCAGCAGCCATCAGGTGCTTCATAGGAATATGAGACATGCCTGTCGCCATGAGTCAGCTCTGAAAGCCCCTCAGTGCACCTGAGCAGGGCTTATGGCATAAGAGGAAACAGAGAGCCAGACTAGACTAGTCTCTGGTCGTGGGCATCCCGCACCCTCACACTGCTGAGGTGTGGCATGTGCTAGGGTGTCAGATGACAGTTCAGATGGGCCAAGCAGTATTATGTGTAGATTTCTGTCGGTTCCCTCATTTCCTAGATGTCTTTGTGTATGTATTACAGTCATTTTCCAGCAGATGGCTGTCAAGTGTTTTAAGGAAGAGGCACCGCTATCTTATTTACCCAGGAACCTTGGTGCTGGGTCACTAGCTCTGGTAAAGAAGAAATGTAGATTAATGGAGTGGGTTGAATAAGGAAGCAAAGTTTTGGACCTTGCTTAACTGAGCAAGCAGGGGGGAGCTTCCCTCCTTGAGGGAAGGAGAAGAAAGAGCAAGGGCTGGGCTGGGGCTGGCCTGGATTGCCAACACTCAGGTGCTGAGACCGAAGGATCCTAGTTGAAAGCCAGCAGCTTGGGCTACATGGCAAGATCCTGCCTCATGGGGGGAAAAGGAGGAAGGGAGTTACAGAGTTCTAATTTCTTTTTAGTTATTCAATAAAGTATCTTTCCCATAGCAGTATACGCTATGTTTTAGGTAATGGCTCCAGCTGAGATTTGAATTTTGATGCACCTCAGTGATTCTCAGAACAGTCTGCAGTGAATTTAAATCACACATTTGGGGCTGGAGGTGTAGTTCAGTGGCAGAGTGCTTCCCTAGTATGAGTAATTCTGTGGGTCTGCTTCTCTGTACCACCAAAAATAACAGTAATAATTCTGAGTCATTTATTTCCTAAGGTCAGCTTAGTGATGCAATAGCTCACTTGCAACCACAAAGTGTAGTAAGTAAGAAAATTTCAGTGTGACAAACATTGCTACTGCATTCAGTGGTGCGCCCAGCAGAACCACCAGGCTCCAAAGATAGTTCCAAACCCATGGTCACTGGTTAAAATCAGTGAGTCACAAAATGTAACCTGGAAAGCAATGAATGTGGGAAAGGGACCTGGAGAGAGGAAAGAGAGAGGTGGGAGGGAGAACAGGAAGGTAGGGTGGTGAGTGTGAAGTCGGTAGAGAGCTAGTTTAATCAAAAAACATAGTGTCAGGGAAAGATCACTGATTATGCACAACATCCAGAGCCTGAATTTGGAGTCAGGGGCCCCAAGTCCAAATTTAGCTATTAGCTTCTTTGCAATCTAAGGCATCGCTTAAAGCTGTGACATCCTTTTATCTGTAGAGCGGGCAGTGAACCAGCACACTGGCTTATTCTGAGAATCGAGTGGATCGGCACTTTGCGCACTAGAGAGTAGTGATGCACAGGAGGAGGAAGTTGTTGTAACGGTGTGCTTTCAGATTCTTTGGACAGAGACCTGCTGGACCTCTGACTGTACCCCTAACTCTCCCAAGCATACTGCACAGGCTGCCAGTTATATTGTCTGAGCACAGGCGGGTGAACGTAGAAGCTGCCTTTGTCTTCAGTACTGGAAAAACTCAGGGAAGGATGCTCTAATAGGAGATCTCTGTTTCTCTCCAGGTAAAGAGAGCTGCTTTGAGAGAATTGTGTCGCGGTTTGGAAAGAAAGTCACATATGTAGTGATTGGAGATGGACGGGATGAAGAAATTGCAGCCAAACAGGTAACTGTGGAAAGAAAAAAATAATTTATGTGATTGTGCATCAAGCAATTTGAAAAATGATAAGATAGAGGGCCGATATAGTGATGCTCAGCTATAATATCTGTATCCTGGAGGCTGAGGTAGGAGGGGCTTGAGTCAAGGGTCAGTCCTGGGCTACATAGCAAAGATTGTCAAGAAAGGAAGGGAGAGAGGGAGGGAAGGAGAGAGAGGGGAGACTCTTAAGGACGTAGCTCACTTGCCAGTGTGCTTGTCTAGCAAACACGAAGCCCTGAATTTGATCCTCAGCATTGCATAAAGCAGGCATGGTGAAGGGCGTACCAGCAGCACCTGGACGTGGAGGCCGCGGGGTAGAAGCTCACAGGGCGCCCTGGACTGCACGGGGAGTGTTAGTATAGGAGACCCTGTCAGAGAGAGGGGCGTGTGGAGAACAGTGGTAAAATCACAAAATGTTTACATCTGTTAGGAATTTGCATGTTTCTCTTCCTTGCCTGTTTTCCTTTAAAGAAAGGTTTTTGGGTTTTTTTCTTTTTTTCCCTTCAAATGGAATTTTCCCTAAAGGATGTTAGGCCTCCTTCCTTTCCTTCATTTCACTCAAGAATCTTAAAACTGGAGCTTTAGAAAGATGGCTCCCCCACTACACACACACACACACACACACACACACACACACACACACACACACACACACTGGAGCTTTAGAAAGATGGCTCCCCCCCACACACACACACACACACACACACTGGAGCTTTAGAAAGATGGCTCCCCCACTACACACACACACACACACACACACACACACTCTAAACGTGGTGAGATGGAGAGATGGCTCAGCAGTTAAGAGTGCTTATTGTTCTTGCAGAGGAACTGGGTTCAGTTCTCAGCACCCACGTGGTGGCTCACAACCATCACAACTCCAATTTCAGGGATCCAAGGCCCTCCTTTGGTCTCCACAGGCATTACACACATGTGGTGCAGTCATACATGTAGGCAAAGCATTCCTACACATAAAATTAAAATTATAAATAAAGCCAGGTGTGGTGGGGCACGCCTTTAATCGCGACACTTGGGAGGCAGAGGCAGGTGGATCTTGTGAGTTCAAGGCCAGCTGGGGTTACAGGGAGACTCTGTCTCAAAAAGACCAAAACAAAACTAAAAAGCAATCAAGAAGGGAGTAGGGAGTGTTAGGGGAGGTGGCTTAGTGGTTGAGAGCATTGACTCCTCTTGCAGAGGACCCGACCTGGGTTCAGTTCCCAGCACCCACACGGTGGCTGACAACCATCCATACTCCAGTTCCAGGAGACTCCAACCCCCTCTATGGCTGCATTTACATACATACATACAGGCAGTACACTCATACACATAAAAATAATAAGTAAGTTTTTTTGTTTGTTTGTTTTGTTTGTTTGTTTGTTTTTAAGAAGACTCGTCCCTGCATGAAGGTACCCCAGTGACAGGAAACAGATTCCCAAGTAGCCTGTTGCACTGTGAGGTCATTGACGCTGTTGGAAATTTCTTCCTTCCATTGAACAAAAGTTTCTCTTTCAAATGTTAGTCCTAGTATGACATTCATGAGCATAACATAACAAGTCTGCTTCTTCCTCTGAGTTCTAAAGACTTTTAAGTATTATATATGAGCAGTTCACTTAAAGAAAAACTGTATCAGAACTGGGTTCTAGAAGCTTAGCATTCTGAGTAACATACCTTGTAACCAGTTGAACAGTCATTGAAACTAATCACCTTCCATTTCATAGAATGTGAAGTCGTGCCTCCCAGAAAGGCATATAATATTCTTGACATGATTCTGACTACATAACAAGATGACATTTTTATTTCTTGCATCTGTACATTCTGCATTCCAGATATGGGCAATATTTAGATAAATTAGATAAAAAACTTAATTGGCCATTGAAAAACAATGTAATCTACTGAGCTAGTTTCTTCTCTGCTTGCTTCTTTTTTGTGACAGAATCTCCTGTGTTGTCCAAACTGGCCTCAAATTTGTGATTCTCCAGCCTCAGCCTCTCAAGGGTTGGGATTACAGACATTCACTACCACACTCAGAAAATTTTTTTTGAGACAGGGTCTTCCTGCAGCCCCAGCTGGCCTGGAACTCACTATGTAGACCAGGCTAGCCTCAATCTCACAGAGAACTGCCTGGGATTAAAGGTGTGCACCACCGCTCCTGGCAGAAATAATATTTCTTATCTGGACCTTTTTTTTAAATCCTGAAGGTCTTAAAATAATAGCTGGCACGGGCATATCTCAGAAAAGCAAAAAGGTGCCACTGAAATCGAATAAAGATTTCTCCCATCTGTAAAGTGTCCTGTACCACACTCAAGATTTACTTCATCCTTCTGCCCTCGGAGATGAGCAGAGAGCTAATTACCAAGTTCCTTGAAAAGAGGTCTGTGGAAAGGGGTGTTAGTAACAGGCTCCCCAAAGTGGGGCTAACCAGCCATCTTTCTTCTCTTCCCAGCACAACATGCCCTTCTGGAGGATCACAAACCACGGAGACCTAGTGTCCCTTCACCAGGCTTTGGAGCTTGACTTTCTCTAAGAACTGGAATGTGGAGCCTTCCTTGTGAGCTCCTCCTCGATTCTTAAAGGAGCCAGAGGCCAGAACCAACTGAGAACTTTCTCCCCTATGTCTTGGTCTCTCTCTTTGTGTGTGTCTCAGTCTCTCTCTTTGCCTCTCTGTCTCTCTCTCTACCTCTGTCTGTCTGTCTGTCTCTGTCTCTGGAATGCTGGCGAGAACACAATCAGAACCAACAACTGCAATTTTTGCTAAGAGTGAGCCACTGCCCAGGTCCGCTGTTACACAGGCACAAGAGGCTGTTGGGTAGAGCAGAGACTCCCTGCGGCTCCAGTGCTTTCATTCTTCTGTGTTTCACTTCATAAAGGAAGAACAAGAAAAGGACATTCTTGGCACACTTGCACTCTTGGTCCATGGACAGACTGAGAGCTGCTCTTAACTCATGGTGACGGGAACTGCATCAAGTTGTATAAGAACGTCTCGTAATCTTAGCTGTAGAGCTTCTTTTCCAGCAAATGGGTATTTTTGTAAGGGTCTCAAGCAGTCCTCCCCTCCCCCTTTTTTTTTGTATTAAGAAAGGGGTGTGTAATGTTTCCATGACAACAGTAGTGGAGATATCTAAAATACCTCTCTGACTGTAGCACCTCCTCAGCTCCAGTGGCTCTTCTCTAGGACGACTCCTCTCTGTCCCTGGGGCCTTGGACACTGATTAACTTTAAACTTTGACATCTCCTGTCTTGTAAGCCTCAGTCTCCTTGCCAGTCCTTCCTATATAACCAAATGGCACAACCCTGGAAACACCTTCCCTAGACAAGAAATCTAAGCCTTTAGCTTGACTCTAATTCAGAGGCTCTGTCCCAGGAGGTCTAGCCTCTAAACTGGAGAGAAGGGACTCAGGCTTCTTAGGACTTTCATTTGCTCTGGCTCTTGAGAAAAGAAGATTCTGCCTGGTACTCACTCAGAGAAGCACTCATTCCACAGATGCTCCCTCTGTGGCTTCCTGCTCAGCCATCAGATGCTGGGCTCTGATACTTCCTGCCCTCTGTCTCATGAATCCACCAATTTCCACACAGCTCTGACCAGTCCCTGCTGCTGGACTCAAGAAGTCAAAAGGTCTAAGAGGACCTGGAGAGAGGCTCCACATTTAAAAGCACTGGCCACATTTGCAGAGGACCCGGGTCTGTTCCCAGTACCCACATGGCTACTACTCTAGTTCCAGGAGACCCAGTGCCCTCTTATGTCCACGGGCATTGCACGACACAGACACATAAATACATGCAGGTAGTACATTCACACATAAAGCATAAAATAAGTGTAAGAGCAAGCTGATACCTGCTTCCTTTGGGGCAGCCCTTCAGCCTCATGCAGTAATACTTAGCATGCTTTTACCCAGATCTTTGTCTGGAAGTAAAGAGCAGATAGCTAGAATCAAAACACAATTTCCCATGAAACACCCCATTTCTCAGGTCCCATGCTGAAGTGGGAAACCAGAAGTGCAGAAAGACTTTCCTGACTTAAATGCCTGAGAATTTAATCCCAAGCTAGAGGCAGGAGCACCTCTCAGCCTGCCCCTGGGAAGCTTGGCCCCAGTCCCAGCTTTCCAGCCCAGCTGCTTGTTGAATGTCCCATCCCTCTAGGAACAACATGGGTATTTACACAGTTGTGTTAAACTTCACTAGAGCTCTGGAAATATAGCCTTGGTCCTCAGGAAGTCCTTGACCAAGCCCAGCTAAAATCACTGTCCCCAGCTGTGCTGCAGTAGAAAGAGGCAAGATTCCTCCCAGTGCTGGACACCAGCTAGAAAGGCTGGCACACGTCTTCAGAACTGTTACAACCGTACTTCAGAGACTAGCCGCTGAGGAAGGCCTTGGACAGGAGCTAAGACGGTGTCCATCTCACCACCTTCGGCTTTATTTCCGGGTGGGGGTGGGAGCAGGAGGTGGAGTCTGAGCCAGACCTTCCTGTGTGCATTGAGCAAGCTCTCCTGGCACTGCCCTGCCTTGCTTCATGATCCATCTTAGAAAATCCTTCCGTGCCTCTGGCCCTGCCCTCATTGCCAATATATTTTCTAGTCCTGGACAAAGGCCACCCATTGGTGCTGTTTCGGGGTCGTAACAGTGCCAGGTGGTAACACAGCAGTCTGCACACAGGCACACACACAAATACTTGGTCGTTAGAATATAACTTGGGCTCCCTTTTCAGTGACCATTTTCCTCTTGCCCTGACTGCCCAATTTAGCTCTTTCTTTACATAAAGAACTTGGACTTCACCGAGACAGGCAAGGAGGTGCTCCAAGCTGAGCAGCCTCTGCTCTGGCAGCTGCCACCCGCAATCAGCAGACAGGAAGCGAGAGCTTCTTGGTATCTCCACCAAAAAGAATTGTCCAGGGAACACTCTTTGCTCCTTCTTCCCACCAAGGCCTGGGAAGGAAGGTGAATGGGCAGAATACAAGCTGTTGGAAGCTGGGGCCAAAGCAACAGTCCTTTCCTTGAAAAGAGGCTGTCCTTAAAGGAAAGAGCACCCCGAAACAACTCTGCGGTTAGTGAATCCTTTCCCCACCGGATTCAATGTCCTAGAGGGTCATAAAACATCTCATGGTGGGGACTCTTGAGAGTGTTTCTGGAGTTACAGAAATGTCCTGGGATATGAGGTGGCTTAACTTTCGAATGTAAAACTGACTGTGCCTTAGTGTCACCCTGTCCAGTGCCCCTAGGGCAGCTCGTGGTGCCCAGAAGAGTGGATACCTGCTCCAGAGTTAGGTGCCTATTTGGGCTTTTGTTTGATTTGGGAGTGTTCCTGTCTTCTCTGCAAGTTGGGTGTCAAAGCTAGTATCCCAAGACCTGCCATAGCTTGTCCGCAATTTTCACAAACTCACCTTCACAGCTCCAGGTAGGACCTGATTGGCAAACCACAGCCACAAGCACATGGAGCTAAGATGCTCACTGCCTTGAATGGAGGAGCACTACCAGAGCGTGGCTCCGTCCTCCTGGAAGATTGGTGAGCTTGGACCATTTCCTTCCCAGGGAACACCCTTTGTAAGCTGTTCCCTCCTGCTGACTTCTCCTCCATCAAGAAGTTAGAACTCCTCAAATATACTTACTGTAGAAGCCAGATCAGAATTCTGAGCTTCTCAAATATCTTAACCACAAGAGGGAGAAAAGTCTAATTGTGTCCCAGCCCCTTCCACAAATCACCTATACTTCTGTTCTGAGTCAGTCTAGCAAGCCAGGTTGCCTGGCTGGCTCCTAGTGCACTGATGGGAGCCATCCCATCCCATTAAGGACAACTTCTGCTTTGAACACCACTCTCCCTCTGGACTTGAGATGCCTCTTTAGCAGGAAAAGGCATTGGTTGGTTTGGATATATTTATGTGACTGCGGGCATTTGTGGCTGTAGAATCCTTGACCATAATGTTATATGTAATGGGAACTATCTTATAAACTTGAAAAAAATAAAGTTTTTATTTTCTATACAGTTTTCTCCTGTGTCTTTTCTGAATAGGATTAGCCCAATTGCCCCGCACTGTAGGGCCTTAATCAGGGCTTCATTAAGATAACGAAGATGCCATCCTTTCAATAACTGGGTCATTAATTTCACAAAAACGTAATAAAAATGCTCATTTGGTATAGATGGGAATATAAATAGTTTTAAATAAAATTTGCAAGGAAGCATTTCTGAATTTCTAAAATATACTGCTTTTTTAGGTGTAGAACTGAATAAGATTTTTGTGCTGTCAAATGTGCTGAACTTTAATAAAGAGAGAAGTCAATACTTTCTGTGCTAGCATAAACTACAAAACTAATAAAACTGACCAACATGAAACCTTGGGTTTGGCCTGATTTCGTGTCACATGAACTACTCTTTCTTCATTCCACGTTTGTGTCTTGACTGGCCCCCACTGGTTTAGAAAGCAGTCAAGAAGCCTTTTTGCCTTTTACTCCAATGAAGGAAACTACAATTTGGTTCTAGATTACAAGGGTCACGTACGGCAGATTATAGGACCAACTCTTCCTGGAGAAAACAGGAGGTGGCAGGCATGGGAGTGCACACCTTTAGTCACCGCACTGGGAGGCAGAGGCAGGCAGATCTACAGAAAGACCCTGTCTCCAAAAGTGAAGGCAGAATAGGAGGTGGCCTTGTACTCTGGCTTTGAGATCTGTCCTTAGACATGGATTTTGAGCAGCTGAAACAAACCTTGTTCGTTGCTGTCTGCACCTTTGCTCAGAAGCTACAGGCCATCAACGCTGCTTCAGTCCTTTCACCCAGTGGGACTACCAGCTTCCTGGAACAGCATTTGCAGCATCCCTGCCCTCCATCAAGCTACCAGTAACTCAAGGCTCTCTTTATCACTCTTACGGGCTTCAGTGGCAGTCAGTGCTGATGCAGCTCTGTCACTTTCAGGGACTGTTTTTCAGGAAGGTTTTCCTTGATGGCTCTTTGTAAAGTTGTTAACTCCCACCTACAACAGACTCCCCACTTCTCCCTGTTTTTCAACCACTGATATGTTAAATATTTCCTTTATGTTGTTTGTGGTATTTCCACTACAGTAAACCAATGTCTAGCAGAACTACCATGGATCCGATCACTGGTAACTCGAAACTTTCCTTGTCTCCAGCACCTTTTCTCTATTCCCTGTTTCACCAAACCACACTCTCAGATCAGCAAAAGTTTCCCCCTCCCCAGAACCATCAGTCACATCCACATCCCAGGGCCTCTTCACCTCTTCCCCAGAGAACTCACAGCAGAGACCCTCCACCCAGCCTCACACCCTTCCTAGTCCTAAAGATGCTGTGCCTACTCTCCAGGCCCACACAGCAGGACTGGTGCATAGAAAATGTACTAGATGTGGGCAGCCAGCCAAATGAGTGACCCCAAGATGGTCTACCAGCTCCTCAGTCTCAGAAAACAAGGTTAAGTGGTACCTAAGCCGGCCCCCATCTCCCGGGTCCTGAACCAATATGAAGGGCTCTCAGCCCCGCCTCCCTTCTATGAAAGGAGTAATAGATTACATTTAAGGACACAGACAGGTTTGGAAGATTTCACAAAGTTTTAATGATCTAATAATACTGTTAAGCAAAAAGCACCATGTGTGTCCTCACCTGCAGCAAAACATTTGCACACAATCTTCCCTTCACATAGACTCTGAGGTAGGAAGTACACTGGCCAGAATGAAAAATACTCAATGGATTGTGCATGGCCCAGACCACAGGTCCAGGAGGCACTTGGTTCAAAAGTGGTCTGAGAGTCAGAGCAGAGGCAGGGCCTGCTGCACCAAGGCACTGGGGCTGGCAGGCCCACCCTGAGTTAGACATTGCTGGTCCCTGGTCTTTAAAGTGAGAAGGGGAAGAAGCTAGGGTGGCAAAGACTCTCAAGGTCAGAATGGTGCTCCCAGAACATAAAGTGCTCTCGATAAATGTTTGCTGAATAAAGTGAATTAATGGGGTGGGTTAGGAAGAATTCTAGAGAACATCTCCCAGAGCCTTCTAGAACAGGACTGTGAGAACCCAACAATGGGAACACTGGGGGCAGCAGCTCCACTGGTTGGAGAGGAGAGAAAAGCAGTCTTTTCCTTCAAAAATGGCTTATATATAATTGGCCCCCTTGGCCCTTCCAAGGTCCAACCTTCTCATGACCCTGTCTCAGAGGACCCCATTCACCTCTCCCTTCCCTGGCGAAGCAGCCTCCTCTTTGACCTTGGGGAAGAAGTTCCGCGCCCACTGAGTCGCACGTCTGTTCGGAAGCAGCTGGCCACATTCTGAAGGGAGGAGACTCCGGGCTCCGTCCACGCGGTCAGGCTCCCAGCGGCAGCTAGGGTGCAGCCAGCGGTAGTAGACCAGACGCAAAGCTAGACCCAGGAGGAAGCTGACACCTCCTGCGATCAGCCACATCTGTAATGAGTCCCCATTAGGCAGCCAGGTGCTGTGTGTCACCCAGACAGTCACCAGAAGAATACTGTCACTCAGGATGAACATCAAATGAATGGTAGCGCGGCCTCGGGTGTGGCCCTCGGACACGTTGAACCAGGAGAAATAGAGGATGGTGGCCACTGTAGCCCGGTACAGCCACTCAGAGCAGGAGTCTGGCATGAAATCTGTGTCCTGAAGCCAAACCCAGAACAGCAGCACCAGCCACAGGCCAAAGAAATGAAGGGCCACGTAGTGGGGGAACAGGGCTGAGAACAGGGCCACGGCCAGGACTCGGAGCCCCAGCAGAAGCAGGTTCCACAGGAAGTAGATGGCAGAGGAAAACAGGCCCAGGACAGGCTTGGAGGGAAGGCAGGTACGCAAGGCCCGGTGGTAGTCCAGCAGAGCCCATGAGATGCCCATGAAGGATGTTCCGATGCCAACCCCTACCAAGAGCAAAAAGAAACAAGTGAGCCTTGTGGGCAGCCTGCCTGGCACTCCCCGGGGCTTAGCTGTGCACTAGGGGTCTTCTAGAAATCCATAACTCTTTCTTTCCCATTAAAGTCCAAGCTCCAGGGGTCTGGAAGTTAGCAGTCCTGGCGACCCCTTTCTCTGTGCCCAGAACCTGTGCACACCTGCGTCAAATCTGTGGCTATCACCATCTCTGACTACCCAGACCTACCCCTCACCCTGCAACCCCAGCTTGAATAACTCTGGGGTTACCCATCCTCATCCCACCAGCTGCCAGGTGTCCCTGTGATAACCCACCCTCCCCACCAACACAGAGATTACCTATTTGCTTATCCCTGAGCTCCGGGAGGGTAGAAAACAGATTGTTTACCTGGGTCCCCAGGCAGCCCAATATGTGGCACACAGTAAGTGTTTGCTAAATAAAAAGTTGAGAAAGGAACTGAAAAGATGGCCTCAGTCCAGCAGTGAAGAGCATTTGCCCAGCACCCACCTGCAACCATCCATGATCCAGTTCCAGGGGACCTAATGCCCTCTTCCTCCACGGGCATGGCACAAACAGCCAAACACCCACACACATAAAATGAAAATAAATTTCATTCTATATCTTTTTTTCTCTTTGGTCTTTTTGAAACAGTGTCTCCCTGGAACTCACTATGTGGACCAGGTTGGCCTTGAACTCACAGAGATCTATCTGCCTCTGCCTCCCAAGAGCTGAGATTAAAGGTATGTGCCACCACACCTGACCAAAATTATACACACACACACACACACACACACACACACACACACACACACACATATATATATATATACATATATATATATATAAATTTTTTTCTAAACAGAGTCTCCCTGGAGCTCCAGCTGGCCTGCAACTCGCTATGTAAATCAAGCTGATCTTGAACTCATGGAAATCCGTCTGCCTCTGCCTCTGAGTGCTAGGACTAAAAACATGTGCCACCACGCCTGGCACCGTATATATATATGTGTGTGTTTAGTTTTTTTTTTTTTTTAAGTTGGGAACAATCTATGTCCTCGTGTACAACCTACAGTATAGCTGTCTCCACCTGGCTCTAATGTCAAACACTATCCTCAGACAAACGTCACGTGTTTAGTGAGTGCTGAGTAACCAGGGCAAGTCAGCTTTTGACCCCTATTTCCTCTTACTGAAGTGGAGACAGTTCTCCCAGGTCACACTGTAGGTGATGACAGGGTGGGGACTGGGTCCCTACAAAACCATAGCACTTACAGCAGGGACCGTGAGGTATGCTGGAGTGGGAAGGGAAAGGGGAACCCTGGGCTCTGAATCAGTTGTGACAGAGCTTTGCTTGGCCCTGACTGGTTCCTTGGCTATAGGCAAGTCACTCCCCTCCCAAGGCTCCTCAATGTGCAAACCTCCCAGGGTTCACCTGCCGGCCTCTGCCACCTGCCTCATGTGGTCACTCAGTACACTTACTAATTGTTTTACAGTCTACCATTCAGACTGGGTGGAGGCTCTATGTATCTTATTCAGTTGTGTCCCCAGCACAGTAACAAGAGAAAAGAAGTGCTCAATAAAAGCTTTGTGTATGGGCCAAGCGTGGTGGCGCATGCCTTTAGTCCCAGCACTCAAGAGGCAGAGGCAGGCAGATCTCTGTGAGACCGAGGCCAGCTTGATCTGCATAGCAAGTTCCAGGACACTGGGGCTACATACAGGAAGACCTTGTCTTAAAAAGTAAAAAAAAAACACTTGGGTGCAATGGAGTGTGCCTGCAATCCCAGTCCCAGTGTTGGGAAGATGGAGCCAGGAGGATCCCTAGGGCTTACTGGCCAGTCAGTCTAGTCAAATCAGTGAGCTATAGGTTCACTGAAAGACTCGTGTCTCAAAAAATAAGAAGGAGGGGTTAGAGAGATGGTTCAGTGGTTCAGTAGTTAAGGGCACTTGTTGCTCTTGAAGAGGACCCAGGGTGAGTTCCCAGGACGCACATGGCAACTAACAACCAATTGTAACTCCAGTTCTAAGAGAATCTACACCCTCTTCTGGCCTCCACAGATACTGCACACATAGGTAGTTCAAAACACTCATACACACAAAATAAAAATAAACTATAGCAAATAAAAATGTTTAAAGATGTTGAGCAACTGAAGAAGACACCCAACATTGACCTGGCCTCCACATGGACACACATGCACTCAAAAACACACACAGAAACATGTACACACATACACACAAAACGATTAAGATGTATTATGTACCAGGCACTGAGCTTTATAAGCAACACTCCACCTTCTCGTCCTATAGCTAGGAACATTCATTATGCCTGTGTTTCAGATGAGAACAGACTGTCAGTTTAAGTCACTTTTCTAACCTCATGAAGCTTGAAAATGACTTTACATTTGAATCCAGATCCACTGTCTAAAGCTCAGTCTTCGTTTTTCTCATCAGCCTTTTAAAAGTAGGAAAACATTGCTGACTTTGGAGGACTATCAAGGGGATAGCTGCTGGCCCGGCACTCACACTGGTAGTATTCAGCCTGGCCACTCTGCAGCGCGATGGCCAACACCAGCGTAAGCTGTGGCGTCGTCTCCAAGAAGGTCTCGAAGAGCCGCAGCATGCTGATATCCAAGGACAGGAAGTCGGCACAGGCCAAGTCAAACTCGGAGGGCACCTCCTGCTGCCATAGGGACAGACCCTGCTGCAGGCCTTGCAGACACCTAGGCAGTTCAAACAGATGCCCAGTGGGCCAGGTCAGGGTTCTGTGAAGTCCTCCATCTCCTACCCACCAGGTGCAGGCAGGCAGGCTCCAATCCTAGCTTGTCACTTAAATACTATGGAACGCTGGGCAAGCCACTTCATCTGTCAAGTGGAATAATTATAACTTGTAGTCCTGTGGTCAGGCAAGGTCCCAAGTGCATTACAACCTTTGTCCTGTCCACTACTCATAAGAGCCCCATTTAAGATGGGAAAATGGCATTAAGATGCAAATAAGGGCAGGGCAGGGTATAAATTTAATCCTAGCAACTCAGGAGCCAGAGGCAGGTAGATCTCTGTGACACTAAGGCTTGGTCTACATGGTGAATTCTGGGCCAGCCAGGGCTCCTGGAAGACTCTGTCTCAAAAACAAAAAACAGAAGACACAAATAAGGGCCTGGAATGATAGTTCAGTGGTTAAGAGCTCATACTGCTGTTGCAGGAAGGCCAGAGTTCCCAGCACCCATGTCAGGAGGCTCATAACTGCCTGTAACTCAAGCTCTAGGGGACTCAACACCCTCTTCTGGCCTCTGCAGGCAACTTCATTCATGTACACACACCCCACACAGATTCACACATAATTTTTTTTAATCTTTAAAAATAAAAAAAAGCTGAAGAGATGGTTCAGCAATTAACAGCACTGGCTGTTCTTGCAGAAGCTCTGGGTTCAATTCCCAGCACCCACCTGGCAGCTAACAACCATCTGTAACTCCAGTTCCAGGGGATCTGATGCCTTCTTTTTCCCTCCAAGGGCACTGTACAACATCAGTACACCTACCTACACTCATACATATAAAATAAAAGATAATAAATAAAATAATAAAAATAAAAAAGAAACAAATAATTGGGAGGGATCAGGATTAAGTTCAATACTGAATTTGAAAGGCATGATATACAACTGTCCACAGCAGTACTTTCAGGTTTTAGTATGCCTAAGAATCTGCTGGAATCCTGTATGCAAAGGAAGCCACAGAGAGCTTCTGAGCACCAGCAAATCAGGGACATGAACACTTTAAACTTCATCATGCTGAAGACTGAACCCAGGGCCTGCACATGCTGCACTCTACCACAAGCCAGGGTTAGACTGTGGTCTGGAAAGGGCAAGGTGTCCATGGAAAAGAGGAAGGGTGAGAGAGGTCACGGAAGAAGCAGGAATCCCATTGAGAGGGGCTGCTGAGGGGCTGGAGAGATGGCTCAGCAGTTAAGCACATTGACCGCTCTTGCAGAGGACCTAGGTTTGATTCCCAGCATCCACATGGCAACTAATAACTGTCCACAACTCCAGTTCCAGGGGATGCAACACCACCTTCTGACCTCCACAACGCAGGTGCACTTACACACATGCAGGCAATATACTCAGACACATAAAAGAAAATAAAAAATAAATATCCAAGGGACTGCTAAACAGACCAGGGAGAGGGGGCATAAGCCTAGCCTAGACAGTGGGAATGGTAATTCAGAGGTTGGGCGGACAGACCTAAAGGAGTCACTGGCATGAGGCAGGGGGTAGAGGAGGTGCCAGGGTCTCCCCAACCAAAGCCATGATCTCACATGGCTTCTAAGAGTGGAGCCCATTCCCCTGCTTCCCAACCATTATCACAGGTGATGAATCCGGGTTCAATTCCCAGCACCCACCTGGCAGGTAACAACCATCTGTAACTCCACTCCCAGGGGATCTGATGCCTCCTTCTTCCCTCCGAGGGCACTGTACAACATGTGTCTTGAATGGCCCTGATAACCCACTAAGGAATAACCATACCTCTTGTGTTGAAGTCTCCCAACCAGAGCTCCTACCTCAGCCTTGTCACAGGCAAGACCCTGTCTTCAAAGCCAAAGTTCGGCAGAAACAGAAGATGAGTAAGCTAAGAAGGAAATTCTTAAAGGCATAGAAGGGAATCAGGAAACGCAGGGTTCTCAGAAGCCTGCCAGTAGTAACTGTAATGTCCATACCTGCCTAGGCGTTACTGATGGTCATATACCCCCTCAGGCAAAATAAGAACATTCAAAGCTCTCTCCCCACTGCGGGAGACTCCATGCAGCTTTGGCCAGGCAAGATCTGAGAAGAATTTGTTAAAAGTGGGCTCCATAGCAAAATCTGGATCCAGTCACCCTAGACCAGTCCAGCCCACACAAAGATGCTTTGCCTTCCTCCTGTGACTCTAACCCTTTGATGTCAGTTTCTCCCATCTCCAAACTCCCTTTCAGGAAAAGAGCGATGTCCACATACATTTTCCAAGACCCAGTCAGTGCTCAGTTTTGTCTGCCTCCAGGGACATGGATGAGTCAGAACCCATCTCTGTCCTCTTGCTCAGTCCAGGGAGGGGAAGCAACTGTCCACAGGAAAAACAAACAAACACGGAACTGGGGAAGGAGCGTCAGGGATGCGATGCTGACACTCACAGGTAGACCAGGTAATCATGAAGCTAGCTGCGTCAAGCTAGGGCTATGCCAGCTCATAGGGCTATGAGGCTCACTTCTGGCTTCCCACCTGCCCACCGGACGTGACTCTGCCTCTTTTTTATACAGAAACCAGCGCAGAGAGACGCAGAAAGAAGATCACCTACGGCCTGACTTTCTTCCCTGGGCTTCGGTGTCTGCACCTGTGCCCAGGGCAGGGCTAGTTTCGCTCTGAGGGCTGGCAGTCCGGGTTCCCCTTTCCTCCAAGGGCGGGGCGCTCACCTGTACAGGTACCCGAGCTGCAGCAGGTGCAGCAGCGCCAGGCAGCGGTCAGAAGGCTGAGACCGGCGCAGCTCCAAGGGGTCGGCGCGCAGCCAGAGCCAGCTGAAGAGCTGCAGCACCACCGAGCCCAGGCCCAGCAGCGCCAGCACCAGCGCGGCCCACAGGTAACGGCCGCCGAGCACGTACTGGCCGGCGGCCCACAGGTCGGCGCCCAGGTCCAGCAGGAAAGTGACGGTGCCCACCACGCCCAGGACCACGTCCCAAAAGAGAGTGGCGCGGGGTGACAAGGGCATGGCCCTCCTCGCCCGCCTCCCGGCCCGCGACCTGCCCTCGGGGCAGCCCGGGTGGCCTACATAGGAAGAGGGCGGGAGCCGCCCTCGGGGCAGCCCGGACGGCGGGGCGGGACTTCCACTTCCCGCCCTGTCCGGGGAGGAGCTAGGCCGCGTACGCCCGGCACCCGGACCCCAGCCCGCCTGCCGCCTAGACCCCGCCCCCGGGGCCACCACAGACTCCGCCCCGCGCCCCCTGAGCCCGTCCCCGGGGCTACCCCCCGACACACACACAGATTCCGCTCCCCCACCCCTCCGTCCGGTCCCCGACAAAGCCCCGCCACACATACAGACCCCCGCCTGCCAGCCCGACCTCGCCCTGGGCCCGCCTCACACACAGACCCCGCCCCTGGGCCCACCACACACACAGACCCCGCCCCCTCGCCACGTCCTGACCCCGCCCCGAGGCCCGGGCCCGCCCTCGACCAGGACCCTTCACACAGGCCCCATCCTGACCCCGCCCCCTGGCCCACCACACAGACTCCGCCCCCTGCCATAACCCCGCCCCTCGGGGCCGGGCCCGGCCCCGGCCCATCACACCCAGAAGTCCCCCCTCCGCCCCCCCCCCACCACACACACACACACACACACCCACACACACACACACACACACACACGAGAACCCGCCCTTCAGACTTCGATTTGACACCTTAAGGCCCTGTTAGCGACATCCGTCTAGAGTCCTGGCCACAACTGATTGCTCAAGTGGGTGGAGCTACAAAGACCCAAGAGGGGCGGGCTAGATCGATGGCTCAGTGGTTATGATTCTCCAGGTCCAGGGGATCAGACGCCCTCTCCTGACCTCTGTGGGCATTGCATGACACAGGTGCATTTACAGACACACAGGCAGTGAGTGCACTCATACACATAAAATAAAAACACATGAAATAGTAAAAAAAAAAAAACATATTTTTTTTTTGTTTCTTTGATTTTTGAGACAGGGTCTCACCTTGTAGCCCTGACTGGCTTGGAACTATATAGACCAAGCTGGCCTCCAACTCACAGATTAACCTACCTCTCCCAACACTGGGATTAAAGGCCTGGGGGCAAACATTTTAAAAGGCACATTCTGATTGGGATTTTGCAAACCATGTGGGCACCCGGTTCAGGACCTAAGAAACTAAATACATCAAGAGCCCTGGATCAATGGGTTCATCTTCCTAGGGACTTGGTTCATGTTGGTGATCCAAGGGTGAGTAAGTTCAGGTTGTGGCTACTAAAGAAAACAATGCACAGAGTAAGCTATACTGCGAGAACTGTTTTTGTGGATAAAGCATGAAACTTGAAAGAAACAAGCTTCTGGAAGGATCTCTGGTGCTTTGTTTCTGCTCCAATGTCCCATCCCAGGTTGCGAAGTTCAGCTTTCCATGGGGTGACACCACCCCATTTTACCAGGAGAAAAATGAATCCAGTAAGAGTCTGGCAGCACCGAGGGTCATAGCCCCACCAGCAGGTGCAGGCTTGGCACAGTCAGCAGCAGCAGCAGCAGACCAGGCCCAAGCATGGTGCCGAGCCCACGCAGGCAGGCAGCATAAGTGTTGAAAGCCACCTGTTGCATGGCACAAACATGCTCCATGCGGCAGATGTCCCCGCACGCTGACTCGTCATAGCTGACCGAGTTATAGATGTAATAGCGTTGCAGCATGCGATGGTCGCCAGCGATGTGGGTCAGTGCCGTTTGCATAGAGCTGGGACCTGCATCCTGCACCTGGTAGGCCTCAGTCAGACGGTATTCCAGCTCCCAGTGAGGGGTCTCTTGCGAATTCGCCTGGCTCAGGTTCAAGAAGTAGGTCACCATATCCTGGATGGGAAACACAGGACACCTCAGTGCTAAGCAGCTAGCGGTCTTCTTCCACCCCAAACCTGCACCTTGACTTTGTCCTAGGTCACTGTGTAGAGCTAATAATGGCTGTTATTCATTACTGAGCATTCCACTACCTGCCAGACACCTTGTGCTTAGGTCTGATGAAGTAACTACACTTCTGACTCCCATTTTCCTGATAGGCACACAGAGGTCTAAAGAGATTGAAATGTCCCTCACAGGCTCATGTTTTGAATGTTTGTTCCCCAACTGGTAGCACTATTTTGGGAGGCTGTGGAACCTTTAGGAAGTGGGTCCTAGCTAGCGGAAGTTGGGCCCTAGGGGTCAACCTTTGAAGCTGATTCTGGCTCTGCTTCCTGGTCAACAGTGATACAAGGAGTCTCAGACACATGCCACAGGCTCCCACCACCATTAACTCTGCCACACCTTCCCCACCAGGATGGACCAAAACCCTGTGAAACCATCATGCTAGGTATTGTGGTCACAAGTCAGAATCCTGCAGGCACTCAATGGCAGAGGTGGGAGTTTACCCCATACCTGTAGATTTCCTGTCCCACCAGCTGGCAGACACAAGCTCTTCACAGAAGCTCTGATGCTCAGTGAATCTTTATGAAGTGAATGAGATTAATCATGGCTAGCCAAGGTTGTTAAACTGCACTTGACAGGGGCTTAAGACCCAAGATCCCTAGAACTTAGGGATGACTTCCCAACTAGAACCTGACAGGCTTATTGGTCCAACACTTTCCAGTTAAATGTGTGGTTCCTAAAGACTCGGTAAGAGGAGTTGCCATGAATGGATGTGGAACCTCGTGTGCCAGGCACATGCATGACTGCACGGCACTTTCTTTCTACCATCATTTCCACTGTACAGAGGAAGCAACAGAGGGCCATGCAGACAACAGGACGCACTCTTAAAAACAGGGGCTGGTGAGATGGGGGTAAAAGCACTTGTCACCAAGCCTGACTACTAGAGTTTAATTCCCAGAATCCACATAGTAAAAAAAGGGGAAGAAGATGTGGACATCTATCTGCACGTGGGCCAGTGCATGCGCCACACACAAATAATAATAAATATTTTTTTTCTTCATCTTTAGAACTGGGCTGGGGAGATGATCTTACTATGTAGCCCTAGCTGGCCCAAAGCTTTTTGTCTTTCACCTGTTATGGATGGTAGGTCCAGGAGAAGTGATTTTGTCGGTCACTTAAATATCTCCTGGGACTTGAACAGGGCCCTGATACACAGCAGATGCTTAGTAAGTTGTTTTGTTTTGTTTTGTTGAGACAGGGTCTCACTATGTAGCAATGACTAACACGGAATTATGTAGCCCAGGCTGGTCTCCAACTCACAGAGATCTGCCTGCCTCTGCCTCCAGGCTGCATTAACTGTGCATCACCACACCTGGCTACTTAGTATATTTTCTTGAACAAATGAAGAAATACTATTTCTTTGTCATTTCAATAATCCCAACACATCCTAGGAGATGAATTGCTCACTGAGTTAGGAGCTGTTTGGTTTATAAAAAGAGGTGAGCGATAGGCTTGAGGACAGACTATAAGAAGCCTTCAATACTAGTCTAAGAGAAGGCAACTTTATCTCGAGGGCGCTGGGGAGACTTTGAAGGTTTGTGAGCAGGATCAAGACAAGATGAAAAACATGTTTTATAAAGACAGCTCCTTCTGGACGTGGACATCCGTGTAACAGGAGCAGGGCTGGTAGCAGGAAGACCAGACAGGAGGTGGTGACAGTAATCCAGGGGAAGGGAAAAACGGGAGGAAGAATTGAACTGATCTGGTGGCAGGGGCTCAGGGTTCCGGACCTGACCTTCCGAAGGCTCAGTGGTCAGTAGCAGGCGGGTTAGGAAGGCATACTAGCGGTTAGGGAGGGTGATGGGGTGTTTAGGTTTCCCCACCCCTGGCCCCAGCAGACCCAGGCTCCTGACCTGCAGATTCAGTGTAGCTCGGTCGTACTCAAAAACGCGGATCCCTGGATTGTTGGCTCCATTCACCACTCCGGGTAGTGTGGTCTTCCACGGGGTGACCCCGGGTGTGAGGAACATGACGCTTATGGGGGTGCCTGTAGGGAGAGAGGCAGAAGGCTGAGGGGGCTAAGGAGAGAAGAAACAGGTGGGCCCACAACTGCCCTCTTGGTAAAGTACCTGCATGGTCATAGAACATCCGGAAGCTGTCAGTGTGATGGTGCCCAAAGAACTGACCCATGATGACTTGATGGTGCTTCTGGACCACCTCCAAGTACTTTTTATTAAAGCTCTCTCGGAACCATGCCTTGTCCTGAGTCTTCTCAAAGAACCCCGGGGGCACATGGCCAATAATGTACACCTGTGAGAAAGAGGCACCAGGACTCAGAGACGCTCTCTGCAGCACTCATTTCTACCTTCCAACACCTGCCCGTGTCCTCTGAGACACGTGGACAGGCTAAAGTGCATCTCCTCTCTCAGAACCTAGCTCCAAAGTCCTCTTCCATGAATCCATCCTGATCCTTCAAAGAATGCTCTTCTCTTCTCAGAGCGCTTGGGCCGATCCAGCATGGGTGTGTAACATCTGATACGTGGGCATGTATGCTTGTGTTTTATGTCCCCAAGTCACCAGGCTAAAAAGATGTGGGTACTTGGCCACCATCACAGAAGGTGGGATAGGGGCAGGATCGAGACATGAGCCTTAGAGACACCAGCTGCAAGTCAATACTGAGCACCAGCCTTCACATCTGGAAGGGCATCTATCTGGTGGAGCTTACGATGCCCTAAGCAGTACATGGACTCAAACATCAGTCCTTGAGTAGTTGCCAGCCCAGTAGACCAGACAGACACACCTAACATCCAGGACACTCAGTACATGTTGTGTGTGTTACAGCTATGGGTACAGCAGCATCAAAAGAGCTCTGAACTTGGAGCACAGAGACTGAGGCTCTAGGTTTGACTCATCACTTGTGTTGTGATGAGACAGACTATCACCGCTCCTCAGTGTCCCTCCCTGTGTGCAGTGTGCTCCAAGTCCCCAGTTCTCAGGGCTGTTTTGACCCCTCCTGGGCACTGGGCTAATTCAGAACCTTCTGGGACATGAGCATCCTGGGTAGGCGGGTGAGTTTGTGCCCAGTGGGAAATTTATTTCAGGAAGTAACCCAGGAGCACTCACCATCTCCCCATCTCTGGATGCATTGCTCAGCACATCTTCCAGCCACTGGAACTGCTGGCCGGGGTCGGCCATGCCAGCCGTCTGTTCATTGTTGCTGTAGTACAGATTGGTGTTGAGGACCACAACTCGCCCTGCTCTGCTGGGACCCGGCAACTTCTCAGAATAGAAGGCACCTAGGATGTTACGTCCAGGGATGACCTGAAGAGGTGGCCTTAGCCACCCCGAACCTCGTTTTCTGACCTCCTTCCCTTGCATTCTCCCTCCCCATCTTTCCCACAGGAGGGGCATCTAGGGGATGGGTTGGGTTCTCATCATGGCCCTTTCATTCACTAGCTTTGCAAATTGGAAAAGTTACTTCGCCTGTCGATGTTCAGTATTCCTCATCGAATAATGAAATAACAAACGTTTTTTATTATCCAGATCCACTGCTGACCCTCTTCCATTAAGCTCTCTGACTCAGGAGCTGACCTACTTAGACTAAATCAATGCACTTCTGTGCCATGGGCTTGAGACTGACCAATGGGGAGTCCCAGCAGCAGAAGACCAGGGACAGGGAAGAAAGAAGAGTGAGGCACACTTTGGACTGGCTACTGAGAGGTGTGGCCCCTGGGGAACGTTCGTCAATGTTCAAAGACACTTTGGGGTTAGAGCTGTCACTGGCCTCTAGTAGACAGAGATCAGAGACACTGCTAAGCATCTTACAATATACAGAACAGCCCTGCCCAAGAAGGAACTATCCAGCTCATGATGCCAATGGTTGCCTAGGTTCAAGGCAGTTTAAGTCGAAACGCCCGGCTCTTTCTATACATTGCTAGAAGAGTCTGGCACCATGCTGAGGGTGATGGCTGGCACACATGAAATGCTCACTGAATACTGGCTTAGGATCATTATTACTGCTCTAGGGTTAAGTACACAGGCTTTGAAGTCTGACCTAGATTCTGTTCTCAAGTCTGCCCGTGTCTCTCAATCTCCCAATCTATAAAATGGGGATAAAAGTCAGTACTATTTCAGGGCTTGTTGTGAAGATGAAGCCAGATCAGTCTCTTCCTGGCATGCTGTACATGCTCCTAATAACAACAGGTGGCATTTAATACCTTCCTTGAAGAGAGCGAAGGATTCGTTACTAAGCCAGGGTCTCCATAGTTCTGCAACCTTATTGTAGATGTTGTGGCTCCCTGCTGGGAACTGATTTTTAGGGTGAAAATCATGATTTCCCAAAGCAGCATAGACTTTAGTATCTGAGAGGAAAAGAAGAAATATTAAGAAAATATGCAAAAGCACTCGGTGGATTTTGTCCTTTTCGTTGGCCACTGGCCATCAGATCTAATGGGGAACAATGATAACACAGATGAGAGAAATACACAGATAGGCAGAAAACCACATTTGATAAAATCTAGCTGAGCTCCTCCCAGTCCCGGGGAGGGAGAGCAGTGAGCTGCCTCTTAACCCTCTTGCCAGCAGAGAGGGTCCTGGTTAGAAAGGAGGTCCCTTGCATAAGAGGAACATTAGAGACTCTAAACAACCCCTTATTATTATACCAGTTGCTGTGTTCTTGTCAATTACAAGGGTCATCTTGCTTTAGGGAGGCAGTCTGGCTCACCTCAAAAAGTCTTAGGATTTTCCCTTATTCATGGAGTCAACAAATATTTTATTGAACATCTACTGTGTGCCTGCATGGAGCTGGGAACCAGGCTTTTAGACCTGGAGGCCTTGAAGTAAGTACAGTAGATATGACGTTATCAGAGGCGTGGGGGCCACTTGCTGTGGACGCGTTAACAGGGACTGGGAGAAAGGGTCAGGAGAAACCTCCTTTAGGAAGGGGAGCCCAGCAGACTGCCACCTGATGGAGAGCCTGTGTCTGCTTTTTATTGTTGTTGGTTGTGGTGGTGGTGGTGGTGGGTTGTGCGTCTTTGTTTGTTTTATTTATTTTAATTTTATGTGTACAAGTGTTTTGCCTGCCTGTATGTAAATGCACCATATGTGTGCGATGCCCCCAGGAGCAGGAAGAGGACATCAGATCCCTGTGACTGGAGTTAAAGGTGATTGTTAGCCACTTCATGGGTGCTGGTAACTGAACTCAGGTCCTCTGCAAGAGCAGCAAGTACTCTTAATCACTGAGTCATCTCTCCAGTGCCCTTGGTTTGGTTTTTGCGATAGGATCTTACTATGTAACTGAGGCTGACCTTGACTCCAGAACCTCCTGCCTCCAGCTGAGTGCTAGGATTATAAACTATCTCCAACACATCCAGCTAATTTCTGCTTTTATTTTAGGCTCTGTCATGCAGTAGGTGCTTAATAATATTTAACAGTGAACAAAATAAAATCTTGCTAAGCAGGGCTAAAGAGGAGGCTTAGTGGTTAAGAGCGCTGGCTGCTCTTGCAGAGGACCAGGGTTCAGTTCCCAGCATCCGCATGGTGGCTAACAACTGTCTAGCTCCAGTTGCAGGGCATCTGATGACCTCTTCTGACCTCCATGGGCACCAGGCATATGTATGGTGTACTTACATACAAGCAGGCAAAACCTCATCTACATAAATTTGAAAATATCTAAAAACAAAATCTTGCTAAGAAAGGAAGAAAAGGAAAAGAACAGAAAAGAAGGCTGGGTGTGGTGGTACAAGCCTTTGCTCCCAGCACTCAGGAGACAAAGGCCAGGGGATCTCTATGAGACCAAGGCCAGCCTGGTCTCCATAGTGAGTTCCAGGCCAACCAGAACTATAGGAAAAACCCATCTCAAAAAACTCAAACAAATAAACAAACGGGCTGGGCCACTGATAAATCTCTCCCTATAAACTGTAAAGAAAATCCCCAGTGAAAGTTCACATTATGTCAGTCAGCTTTTCTTACAACACGAGCTCTACTCTTCAGCTGTTAAATTTCTCCTAGATTTTCCTGCCTTTCAAAATTTGCTTCCTTAGATATATTTGGCAATAGGTTTGTAAGTGATGTGGGCATAATTTTCTACAATAATGAGAACGACTGGAATTTGTTAATTTCTCACTTTCCCCTTAGGCAGTCTTTTTTTCCCAAGGCAGATCACTCTGAGTGTGTGTACATGTGAAAAAGACAACTACCATGTTAATCAAATATCCTTAAAATTTTACATTCTGTGAGCGTGTGTGTGTGTGTGTGTATGTGTGTGTGTGTGTGTGTGCGAGGGCAATCTGCAGGCTTTGCAGATCAATCTGCTCATTCAGGCTTTTTGTTTGTTTTTGTAGACTGGGCTGGCTTCAGTCTCACAGGAGCCACCTGCCTCTGTGTTCTGAGGAATTGAAGGCGGGTGCCACCCGACCTGCCTCCATCTTAGGTTCAGAGCATGCCATTATATGAACTTGGTGCCTGCCAGGGAATGAATGACTTTGAGCCAGTGTGGGAGTCTTGAGCCTCCAATTCACCAGTGGGAAATCACCAGGCCCTTTGTTCTGTGTACCTATGAGATCTGGAAATGCTCAGAGCCCTCCCAAAGTAAGAGGTTCTCGATGCTGTCCTGGAAGTCACCTCTAAAGTCAATGCCAGCAGCTATTAAGAACCCATTTAAGCTGGGCCTGGTGATGGAAGCCTGTAATTCCAGCTACTCAAGAGTCTGAGGCAAATGGATTACAAATTCAAGGACTGCCTGGTGAACTTAGTGAGACCTTGTCTCTCAAAATAAACAATAAAAAAAGGGCTGGGGTTTAGTCCCAGTACCTAAAAAAAAAAAAAAAAAAAACTTGTCCACTGTTGCTCTGAGCTAGGCTCCTTACAAGCAGAGCTTGATCTTTCTCTCTATGAAGGTGTGCCCCACTCCCATTCCACTGTTTTATTCATCATGTGTCCCCACTTTCCACAGAAGAAACTCAATAAATATTTGTGGACTGACTGAATGAGAGAAGACATTCTTACTTCATCCTCATAACAGCTCATGGCACAGGTACTGTATTTCTACTTTTTCACGCTGGATGAGATTACCTGGCTAAAGTGTGGCAGAGGCTGTTGCTGCTGTTTCTCTTGTATGGCCTCGAACACCTGCATTTTCAGTCACTCTACCACACTACAGGGCAAGACCAACGATAGAGTGGAGGCAATGACACGGGTGGAATGCAGCTGGAGGGACAAACATATGGATCCAAAACTCCGGGTTCAGCCCCTACCGCACCCCCAACCCCCTGGTCCCTTTTGTTTCTTTATTTGGTTGAGGATTGGACACTCTCTACCCTCTCACCCTCCCAGTGTATTGACTGCGTGAATGTTAAGTGCATCTGTGTCGTGCAATACCCACGGAGATGAGACGAGCACATTGGATCTCTGGGGACTAGAGCTAAAGACGGTTGTTAGCTGTCATGTGGATGCTGGGAATCAAACCCGGGTCCTCTGCAAAAGCAGTCAGTATTCTTAACTGCTGAGCTATCCCTCTGGCCCCTCTACCTCATTTTTTGAGGCACTGAACCTGGAGCTTGATATCTTGGATAGATTGGTTGGCCAGCAAGTCCCCTGCATTTGTCTGCCTCTGTGCTGGGACTACAGGTTTGCATCACTGAGACCAGCTTTTATGTGGGTGCTAGGGATCCAACTTATGTTTTCGTGCTTATGCAATAGGCATTTGAACTACTGAACTATCTCCCCAGGCCCAATAAAGTGCTTTCTTGTTCATTATTTCACATTTATTCTAGAAGCCCTGTTTGGAGCAGAGGAAAGACGTTCAGGATTGGGTCTGGGTCTGAATCCCTGTTTAGAAAGTTACTGGCTCGGAGACAATGTTCCCTAATTACACATTGGGAGTAATAATACCAGGGAGAATAAATATTCCAGCTAGATGGCATCTCTGAGAGATGCACAAACCCAAGCTTCTGGGTAAGCCGTGCCGGGTTGAATTAGGTGAGCTGGACGTTTCTAGACATCTCTTGGCATAAGTTGGTTTATGTTGAAGGAGGAGGCATTAGGAACAGTGAATAAGTACAGTGCTCAGAGACAGGCATGTGGCCCAAACTTACCACATGACCTTGACCGGTTGACTTGACGCCAAGGCTCATATTCCTCAAGAGGAAAACAGAGCTGGTAACAGCTCCTCTGTCTGTGGTTGTCATGACAATGGATAAGTTAAACCAGGTAAAATGCTCAGAGCAGTGCCTGGTACTGAGCGCTTGATACATGTAGTTAATGATGCTATTACTTATTTTTATTATTATCCTTATCACATATCTGGGTCCTGGGGACTCATGACTATGACCTTTAGAAGGAGCAAAGGAGGTAGAGAGTAGGCACCAGCAAGTGCTTCCTCAGGTTCCCAGCTGGTAGCCTGTGGGCCTGATTTAACCGGAAGGACCTTGCATTTGGCACAGCTTGCTTAAAACCACATTCAAGTGCCATTGGCTGGGCACACAGACCCTTTGCTCCCCGTCATACCCCTTAGGATTGCGGTCTCGCTCACTCCCAGTCCCTGTCAGTTCTTCCTGGCTTGAAAGGCCTAGAAAGCACTGAGAAATAGAACCTGGGCAGGCAAGTAACATCTCCCAGAGGTCCTGACACCCGGGTGGTCTGAGGACAGCAGATGACAACTCTGTACCAGGACAGGACACAAAAGCTGTGTATAAGCCCACATGAGCCTCGCCAGGACACTGTGCACAACTGCAGACACTTTGGGAAAAGTTTTCAAGTTTGGTGTAGACAGGGAGGAGTGGAAAACTGATGGTGGCAGGCATTTGTGGCAGGATTGTCGGAAAGGTAAGATACAGTTGCTGTAATGTACACAGGACTTAGGGGAAGCCACTTTTGTCAGTGAATGAAGGTCTTTGCTCCAGGCCTCTTGATGCTGCCAACACACCCTGTACCAGGCCCACCCGGGGTTCAGAGAGCACTGAGGTCAGCTGGTGGAGTCTTACCTGGAAAGACCTCTCTGATGAGGTTGGTCAGGCGTTCCACAATTTCTAGCACAGCTTCCTCCCCAAGCCTCTCGTTGGGTACGTGTGGTGTGTCATCTCTGGAAAACACCAAAGAGCCCGTTGGGGTGGAGAGGAAGGAACAATTCCACAATGAGAAGAAAGCTGTGGACATGGGTCGCAGACATCCATGTGACAGGGCTAGACTAGCAGGAATGCAGTCAGCGAGGACAGACTTCAAACTCAGTCACCTGCTGTGACTCCCTGTCTGATCCTTTATTAGCACATCTGTAAAATAAGGAACAGCTGGTACCTGCTCAGAGAGTCTTTGAAAGGCTTCAAAAAAGGAGAAAATTATAGATGCATAAAATAGCAGCAGTTAGGTTGTTAGATATTTTATTATTTTTTGTCTGTTTCTTTTTTAAGGAACTCAGATTTGTTTATTATTATTCTTTCTTTTATAATGTGTACCAATGTTTTGCCTCTATGTAAATGCACCTATGTCATGAAATGCCTGCGGAAGACAGAAGAGGGCATCGAACCCCCTGAAACTGGAGTTGTGGACAGTTGTTAGCTGACACATGGGTGCTGCAAACAGAAGGTCTTCTGCAAGAGCAGTGAGGACTCTTAACCACTGAGCCATCTTGCCAGCCCTTTTTACTTATTTATTTATTTATTATTTGACAGTCTCCGTAGTCCCAGACCACCTGGAACTCACCATGTAGTTCACAGAGATCTGCCTCCCAAGTGCTGGGATTAAAGGCATGTACCACCACACCTGGCGTTATTTTATTATTCTTTTTTAAATATTTATTATTTATTTATTTATTTATTTATTTATTTATTTATTTATTTATTTATTTATGTGTATGAGCATTCTGCCACATTCACACAATGTCCATAGAGGCCAGAAGAGAGTGTTGGATTCCCCTGGAACGGGAGTTATAGATAGTTGTTAGCCACCATGTAAGCGCACGTATGGAGGTCAGAGGACAGCTTATGGGAGTTAGGTCTTTTCTTCTACCATGTGGATCCCAGGGATTGAACTCAAGTCTTTCTTGTTGGTGGCAAATATTTTTACCTACTAAGTGATCCCAGGGGCCTGTCCCTAGACAGTTCTAAGGAGACTACAGCTGGATTCATGTATTGGGTTTTTTTTTTTTTCTAGGACAAGTCCAGACCTGCCCCAGGCCCATTTTGTCCCTTACTCAACTGACCTAAATTCTTGGTTCATCTAAAAGTGCTCAACAGGGCGGGGGAGCAGGGAAGGGAAGGGCAGTGGGCGGGACCTGAGGGTCAGGGACACTCCAAGACCATCCGAATCCTAAGGCCTCGCTGGACCAGACCGAGCGGCACAGCTACTCTCCAGAGAAGTTAATCGGCTTAATAGTAATTATCAGTGCAAATTACTATTATAGGGGCTCACACTGGCTTATTTTATTCCAGGTGCTTTGTATTGCAACTGTTACGGCATGGTTGTAGTTTAAGTGGGGACTGTATGGGTTCATGTGCTGGAAGCTTGATTCTCAGGATAGTAATCTTAGGAAGTAGTAGAAACTTTAAGGAGTTGAAGGTCATTGTAGGTCATGGCAGGGTGCACGCAAAAGGTTCATATAGTTCTCATGGGGTAGTACCCTCTTCAGGTGGATTATTATAACAACAGCAAGCTTGGCTCTCGAGTCTTTCTAGCTTCTGGTCTTGCCTTGTGACTGCTCTCTCTTTCTTGCATGTACACTCGCCATGATGCCATCTGCCTTGTGATATAGCCCTTACCTTGTGATGATATAGAAATTGAGCAGATGCTAGTATCGTCTTCTTGAATCTCCAGAACTATAAGCTAAATAAACTTCTTTTCTTTATAAGGTATCCAGTCTCAGGTACTTGGTTATAGCAACAAAAACAAGCCAATACAGTAGACATAGTCATTGATTTCTTCCCTATAACAATCCTACAACATAGTGTCTATTGTTGGGTCCATTTTACAGATAAAGAAACCAATATATGGGGGCTAGAGAGATAGCTCAGTGGTTAAGAGTACGCACTGCTCTTCCAAAGGATCCAAGTTTGATTCCCAGCACTCAGGCTGGATGGCTTACAACTGCTTATAACTTCAGTTCTGGGGAATCACTTGCCTGTGGCCTCTGTGATAATCATGTGCATATGTACACACATAATTAAAAAACTGAAAATAAAATCTTCAAAAGAAAGAAAGAAACCAAGGCACAGAAAAGTGATTGTACCTGTGTATAAAACCATAAAATGACAGGCCAGAATGCAGTCATCCTGACCCCAGAGCCTATGCTAGCCCCTCTGTATCTCCTTATTGGGGCAGGAAGAACTGTTTAACCTTCACAGTTCCTTGGGACTCCAAACTTTGTTCCCCCTTAATTACCTGATAGAAAACACCTGCAATTTCTACATGAGATCTTCCAAGGGATTTCAGCTCCCTCAGAGATGTCCTATCAAATTTTTTTTATGACTGGAGAGCTGGAACAGGTCCCAGAGATCATCTCGTCCAGTGTCATTCACCTCTAAAAGGTCCCAGAGGCTTCTACAAAAATGTTGCATTTGGGAAAGGCTCATGAATTATCCAGTGCCTTTTCTAGAGGGACTATGTATTTCAGAGTGTTACACGTTCCTCCAAGGACCCCTCCTCAGACGCTCCTCCAGCAAGAGCCCCGGTGGGAGTCCGAAGTCATGTACTAAAGCTCCCTTCTTTCTTCCATTGATTCCTGGACCCAAGAGACTCAGGGCTGTCCATGTCCATCACCGCCTCCCCCAAAGACAACACACATTCCTTAAGAGTGTAGCCTTTCCTGTCCCCACTGCCAACCACAGGGTTCATGGGAGGATTGTTCCGCCACATCTTAGAGAAAGAGCCAGGAGTATCATGAGTTTCATCCTACCTCTTCGAAGTGTCCTTTGTGACTAGCAGAGCAAGTAAGTACCCAGACCAACTCTTGACTTTCCTCACACGCTTCCTGATTCGTTGCTTCCTGTAGGAAGTCCTTTTCAGTGCCACATGGGTCAGGTGTCCCGTGCAGCTCCCACATCCTCCCAGGCGGCCCTCTCTCCTGCCTGGGATGTAATGGTGGACAGACTCATCTATATTGCCTGCAAGTCTCAGAGCTCCTTGAAGGCAAGTTGTTGTCTCTACCGTCTCAATGTCTACCCCAGGGCTGGCCATGTGATGGGCTGAGTACCAAATGAAGGAGTAGATAAGGGATCCTCAAGTGATGAGCTGGGTAAAGTCCCAGGAAAACAGCAATTCTCACAGCATCTTTGAAGCAATAGAAATGAAGTCTCTGTGATGTCCCCCATTCCGTGCTGAGCAGTGAGCGCTCTTCAGAGCCACCAGGCAGCTCAAGGTGAACAGCAGCTGACTAGGATGCTTGGCCAGTGCTGGACCACTTCCAGTCCAGATCACTACCTCCCTGTATTTGAATCTTTTGAGCTTAGGTCTTTAAACTCTGAAAGTAGCTTAGTGTCCATCCCAACTTAAAACCTAGGAGTCCACGTCCCCAGCCTCAGTACACCTGTGCATATGTGCAGAGGTTGGGAGACTCGAGGCTGAGAGTAGTCTTGCAAATCAGTCAGGGTCTGTTGAGCAAGACATTGCATTCAACTGAAAACTAAAAGATACGAGGCGGGTAAAGGGCCCACCCGGCATGTGGCACAGGATTGCTCTTACCCTGTCCAGAGAATGAAGTCTGGCTCTGGCTCGATCTCCTTCATGGCATAGATGGAGGAGTTGATGAGGGCCCAAGGAGAATCACAGAGGTAGTCACCCCAAGGGCCTGCGCTGGGCACTGGCTGGGAGCCGGCTGATGGGCAGACCTGGAAGGGGTCTTTGGATACCGTGTAGTTGGGATCAAGATGCAAGTCAGAGATGTGCCAGAACTTCCCTGCAGGAAGAGAGAATCTCCCTCAATGATGGTATCTTCCCTAAGGCTAGATGGGGAGGAAGCCCAGAGAAACCTGGGCCGGGATAGGGCGCTACACAGATGAACACACTCTTCTAAACACTGGCGTTCGAGGAGTTCCATGGCCTGGCTTTGCCCAGATCAGAGAACAGGCTCACTCAGTCCCCAGCCTGTGACCTTTTAGCAAGGCCCTTTCCATTATCCATCCTAGCACCCACCTCAGCACCCACAGCAGCAACACGAGGAATGGGGTCATATGGTCCTCAGGGGGATGAGCAGGGTGCTTATTTGCAAGCAAAGGTGAAAAGAACACTCAGGCTCTGGAACTACCTAGGAGCTCTATGACCTTGGGCAACCTAAGTCACTCCCTGAGTCTATCACTAGATCCAGACCCCAGCACAGCCCTAGTGAAATGTGAGCAAAGCTCTGACCCAGGGGAGAAGGATTACACTCAAACTAGTCGGAGATCCTGCTGATGAAGTCCAGCAAACCCAGGGGAAAATATGTGCGATGAGACAAGGGGAGCAGACCGGAGAAGGAAGGCATGCAGTCTGAACGGGGCCGAGTCTCTCCCACGGGTGTGCTTACTGGATTCAGGGCCGCAGCTCGTGCCACTGGGAAGGGCGTGTTTGCTGAAATGGTTGACTGAAACCTGGATTTAGTGTCAATCCAAGACAAGCTGATGTAATGCACAGAGAGGAAGAAGGCGGAGACATGGAGTGAGTCTGTCACGTGTCCCAGCAACCCAGGCTGGCACTGAACTCAAGATCCTGTCTCCATCTACGGAGTGCTGGGACGACAGGTGCGCCTGAGCTCTCAATGACTGCTTGCTGGGAACCACAGAACACATACAGCCTCTGCTGTGTTTCCGGCTGACAAAAGGGGACATCTGGGATCGTCTCCACCTCCTACACTGCTGTCATTTCCTGCTCTACTTCCTGGGTCACTCATCGCCAACAGTTAGCGTACTTCCCCAAGGAAAAGGAAGCTGAGTCTCAGTCCGGGGCCAGAATTATTAATATGGCTTCAAGACAGGCCCTGACTCCCTCACCTTTTCCCAGATGCTCTTAAGATCTTGCTTACCTCTCCTGACCTACGCCTGGACCAGACCAGGAAGGATCTGAATCTGGCTTACACTAAAGTATAAATGGCTGACTGAGCAAGTCATTACCCCTCCCATGTGTGTCACAGCTGCCCTGCCCCGGGAAGCCCTGGGAAGCCCTGGGAAGGTAGGATTAAAATCCCCACTTTACTGATGAGGAAGCAAAGGTTCAGAGGTCACCGTGCCTGGCATCATGAGGACACTGGCAGGAGTCCTGTGGCTCAGAGTCTCTAGGGCAATGTGATTACTCACGGAGTGAACCCAGGACTTTGTTGTTTTAGGTGGGTGTCTTGGTTGATGGTAACTACCCGAATTTAAATTTTTACCCAAATTGAGTATTTAATTTTTTTATTTTTATGTGTATGAGTGTTATGTATGCTTGCATGTGTGTAAGTGCACCCGTGTCATAGAGTACCCATGGAGTACAGAAGAGGGTGTTGGATCCCCTGGAACTGGAGTTACGGGTGGTTAGCTGCCATGTAGGTGCTGGAATTCAAACCCAGATTTTCTGCAAAACAGTCAGTGTTCTTAACTGCTGAGCCATCTCTCCAGCCCCCAAACTGAGTATTCATAAAGAGGAGGGGATTTAACCTTTTCACACAGATTGCAATCCCTAATATGTTTTAAATTATTCCTATGGGGGCAAAACCCTAAGCCAGAGTTAAGGAACTCAGTACCTCGTTCAGAGCTAGTGGGCTTTCCAAGCCCTGTGCATCTGCTGGGTCATTTCTGTATCCAAACCTCAGGTGGAGCTGGTCAGGCCAATGCCTCGATAGGTTGTGGGACTTTTGCCTGGTGTCCTCTAAAGACCCAGGCAGAAGCCAGTGCCATGCCCCAAGGAAGGAGGTTATTTCTCAATTAACCACAGGCACCAGCTGCTTGGTCTCTCTGATGTCAGCTGCAGTGAGCATTGCTCCACTCCAGAAAGTCCTGACTGGTGGCAAAGCTATGACACTTGTCAGTTTCTAGTAACAGTGAAACTATGCCCAGCATCCCTGGTGTTTCTGAGTGGTGTGTGACAGTGTCTGAGTGTGTGTGTGTGTGTGTGTGTGTGTGTGTGAGTGTGTGTGTGTGTGTGTGTCTCGAAGGCCTGATGCCAGGAGAATCCAGAATCGTGAATGTACAAGACAAGAGAAATCCAGGGGACTCTAGTCTTCCTGATGGAGGCTGGAGTTTCAGCGATGCTGTCTGTCTTTCACCCTGATACTCTCTCAGTCACATCTCTTTCTTTCCCCAGACCCTGTCTCGCTCAGGTCATGTAGCTGCTTCCTCCTTGTTCAGGCCACATCCCAAAGGCCACCTCCTCAGAGAAGCCTTCCCTGACCACCTTCTCTCATGGAGCCCTTCCCTATGCCTATCTGGTCAGAGGTACTGCCCCCCGACCTTCTGTTTCTTGGGTGCAGTCCCACATATGAGATGACCTTTCTGACCATCATCTGTCTCCCGTGTGTCAACGGCAGCCTGACTTGTTCCTCCTGTTCTCAACAGTACAGCAGTACCTGGAATGTGGGACATTTGAACAGGAAGGCCCCAGTGATATTAAGTAAGCCCCCCGAGCTGCACACCCATCTCATTTCACCTATGCAGTCATTCCATATGGTAAGAATAATCTTTCTGAGTGTGTGGTGCCAGGGACTCATGCATATTAGGCAAGTGTTCTACCCCTGAGCTACACTCCAAGCCCCCAAGTAGCTGGTGTATGCTGCCATAACTGGCTGCACTTGCCAGATGAGCAAACTGAAATCCATAACCACATGTCTGTGGACCCTGGAACCAGAACAATGTTATCAGAACCATTTAACTCTAATCCCAGAAAAATGGCTGTTATAATATGCTACCCATAAGAAAACAGGATAGCCAGGTGTGGTGGCACTCACCTGAAATCCCAGCACCTGGGAGATGAAGACAGAAGAATCAAGATCATCCTTAACTATATAGTAAGTTGAAGGCTAGCCTGGGCTACATAGCGAGTTCCAGACCAGCTGGAACAACAGGGAGACCCTGTCTCAAAAAGATCAAAACAAAAGAAGGGGCTGGAGAGATAACTCAGTTTTTAAGAGCACTTGCTGTGCAATTAAGGGGACCTAAATTTGGATCCCAGTACCCATATAACAAGCTGGGTGTCCCTCACAGGCCTGTAACCCCAGCTCTGTTGGAAGTGGAGACAAGAAGAACACAAGGGCTTGTTGGTTGCCAGTCTAGCTTAGAAAACACAAGCCCCAGGTTCAGGGAGAAACCCTGTCTCAAAGGAATAGGTGGAGAGTGGTACAGGAAGACACCTAATGCCCTCTCCTAAGCTACGCATGCTCACACATACACTCACACAGATACACACACAAAGTAAAATAAATAAATTTTTTTAAAAAGCCAGGTGTGGTGGTGCATGCCTTTAATCCCAGCACTCAGAAGGCAGAGGCAGGCAGATCTCTGAGTTCTAGGCCAGGCTGTTCTACAAAGTGAGTTCCAGGCCAGCCAGGACTACACAGTGAGACCCTGTGTAAGTCTCAAAAACAAAAGCAAACAGCAGATTCCTCACCCAGGGATCCTGTCAAAATTTGAGGCTTTATACAGACTCATACAGCATCTTTTGAGTCCTCTATAGTAAGGGATTATTTACTGAAGTTTGCTTTTTGTTTGTTTGTTTTGAAACAGTCTTACTATGCAGCCCTGGCTGATCTGGAACTTGATATGAAGATCAGGCTGGCCTCAAATTTGTAAGAGATCCACTTGCCTCTGCCTCTGGAGTGCTGAGATTAAAGGCATGCACCAACTCACTTGAGTTTTTAAAAACGCAAACTAGTATCAGGCAGGGTGGTGCACACCTGAAATCTCAGCACTCGGAAGATGCAAGCAGAAGGATTTGGAGTTCAAGGCCAGTCTTGGCTACATAGCTTGAGGCCAGTCTGGGCTACACAAGACCCTGTCTCAAAAAAAAAAAAAGCAAAGAAGGGACTGGAGAGATGGCTCAGTGGTTAAGAGGACTGGCTACTCTTGCAGAGGATCCAGATTCCATTCCCAGCATCCACATGAAAGCTCACTGACCAAAACTCCAGTTCCAAGGGTTCCAGTGCCATCTTCTGGCCTCTGTGGGCATTGCATGAGCATAACCATGCAGACAAAACCCTCATACACATAAAATAAATAAATATATATATATATATATATATATATATATATATATATATAGAGAGAGAGAGAGAGAGAGAGAGAGAGAGAGAGAGAAGGGACTGCCAAACTTCCAAAGTAGCTATATCATTAGCTGACCATGGTGGCACATACCTATAATCTCTGCATTCAGGAGACTAGAAATTTGAAGTCAGCCTGGTCTACATAATGAGTTCGTGGCTTGCAAGGGCTACTTATCAAAACTGTCTCAAACATACAAACATGGAGCTCGAGAGATGGCTCGGTAGTTAAGGACACTGGCTGCTCCTGCAGAGGGACCCACGTGGCAGCTAACAACTGTCTGTAACTCCAGTTCCAGGGGATCTGACACCCTCTTCTGCCCTCCACCAATGTACACGGTGTGCTTCCATACATGCGAGCAAAACGTTCATACACATAAAATTTAAATTAAATAATTTTAAAAAATACAAAAAGTAAGCCAATCGTAATCTATTATTCATGAGTTACTATTATCCATGAATCATCATTATTTCTTTTTTAATATTTATTATTTTTATGTATATGAGTGTTTTGTGTACACACATGTAAAGGCACCCATGTAGTGCAGTGCCCGTGGAGATCAGAAGAGGGCATCATATCCCCTGGAACTGGAGTTATGAATGCTTGTTAGCTGCTCTGTGGGTGCTAGGAACTGAACCCAGGTCCTCTGCAAGAGCAGCCAGTACTCTCGACCACGGAGCCATCTCTCCAGCCCCTTATTAATCACTTCTGATTATAAGTAAACTTGATATCAAGTAAGTAGTTGAGGGCACAGACCTGGGTGGGAACTCTACTGCTCACTTGCTGTGTAGACAGGGGCAACTTTCCTCCGGCCTGTTTCCTCCTGGCACCTCACAGGGCCCTCGTGAGGACTGGGTACAGTCACATGAAATCAGCAGCAGCAGCAGCACACAAGTAAGAAACAGCAGTTACTCCATGTTCGGTCTTTGAGGGCGCCTGTAAGTCTTCCTCTCACTGCAGAGAGGCGATGGGAGGAGGGTAGGAGTGGCCACGTGTCACACTGACCAGCCCCACTGTCTCTTTAGCTGCAGTCGTCTGTAGGTAACAACCCAGAGCCTGACACAATACTTGAAACAGAAGAAAGTGAAGGCTGATCCTATCTTAGACTAGCTGGACCTCTGGACACAGCAAGCCCTCTAGTGTTAATCTTGAAAGTTCAGAGCCAGCGAGATGTCTCAGTGGATAAAGGTACTTACTGCCAAGCCTGGATGTGAGTTTGATCCCAAGGACCCACATAGTGAAAAGAGAGAATTAACTTCTCAAAGTTGTCCTCTGAGTTCTATACACATGCGGTAGCATATATACACTCACATACACACACACACACACACACACACACACACACACACACACACAAATAAATTAATAGATACAAAAATTTTAAAACTAGAAGGATGGCTCAGCAGTTAAAAGCACGAACTACTCTTGCAAAGGAACTAAGTTCAGTTCCCAGCACCCATGCCAAGCAGCTTACAATTGCATGTAACTCCAGTTCCAGGGGGATCTGATGCTCCTGGCGTCCGTGGGCACTTGCACTCACATAGACATACCCACATACATATACACATAATTCAAAATAATAAAAATAAATATTTTTTACAGGACATGGTAGTGCATGCTTTTAATACCAATACTCACGAGGCCTTTAATACGAATATCACGAGGCAGAGGCAGGCGGATCTCTGCGAGACCAAGGCCAGCCTAGTCTATACAGTTAGTCCCAGGCCATGTTAGTTCAGCGCTGTTCGTGTCCTCAACAAGACAAAAGAATCTCCTGGCCCTGCTCCCTGACCTGAGGGGTCCACATGCTCTCTTGGGCACTGGTGGGTGACAGGTGCAGAGCCAGAGCCTGGTAGCTTTGGAAGGCCCAGGAAATATCTGCATTGACTTCAAAAGTATAGAAACTATGCCATCAACATGAACACATTCCCAAAACAATATTTAAAAATTCACTAAAACCATATAGGACATGGGATCCTTTTACAAGAATGTATCATTGAGGGACTCCCAAAAGTGGTTCACAGAACCCAACTAAGATCTTAAATGGGCTGGAAATGAGCTTGCTGATGGTCGGAGACGAGAAGGTGTTCAGCATCTGAGCAGCGGACACTGCTGAGCACCGGGTCCACACAGCATCGCTGCGGCGTGGTGAACATGGTGAATGGGTTCTGGCACTTACTTTACCAGTGACAAAATGGCTAGCGAGGGCCACCACCCAAGCAATAACATTCTTTTTAAGGACTTCAATAGTAATTCCTCCTCTACAAACCAAAACTTGGGTTTCCTCTGCTAAAACTAACATTCCCTGCAAGGAAAACATTTAATCATGCTATGGATTTTCTTCTTTTTTAGATTTACTTTTCCTTTTTTAAAGTTTTTTTTTTTTGGGGGGGGAGTCTTTTTGAGACAGATCTCCCTGTAGCCCCAGTAGCCTGAAACTCACTTTGTAGACCAGGCTGGCCTTGAACTCACATAGATCTGCCTGCCTTTGCCTCCTGAGTGCTGGGATTAAAGGCATGTGCCATCACACCCGGCCTATTTTTATTTAAGTTTTAAAAAATATTTTATTTATTATTTTTATTTTATGTGTTTGAGTGTATTACCTGAATGTGTGTACATGCACCTGTGTTATGCAATCCCATAGAGATCAGAAGAAAGTGTCAGATCCCCTGGAACTGGAGTTACACATGACTTTTAGCTGCCATGTGGGTACTGGAAACCAAACCTGTGTCTTCTGAAAGAGCAACCAGTACTTTTAACTGCTGAGCCATCTCTCCATGCCCCTGGAACAGTTTTTAAAAAATATTTTATTTATTATTTTTATTTTATGTGTATGAGCATATTGCTTGCACGTATGTAAGTGAACCCATGTCATGCAATGCTGGGAGAAGACAGAAGGAGGTGTCATATCCCCTGGAATTACGGATGGTTGTTAGCCACCGTGTGGGTGCTAGGACTCAAACCCAGATCCTCTGCAAGAAGAGTCAGTGCTCTCAACCACTGAGCCATCTCTCTAGCCCCTGGAATTCTTTCTTAATTTTTTTTTGTTGTTGTTGTTTTAAAATTATACATGTGTTCATTCCAGTAAGTTTGAAGAAAATATAAAAGGTAGTCCCTAAAAAAAAAAAAAAATCCACCAGGAAAGCATGAAAGGCTGAAGCCTAAGGCAGCTGTGCACAGGGGAGTCCTGCTCTCGGGGCCTCGGCCTGGCTGTGCCCGCTTGTGTCTCTTTCTCCTCATCTGTAAAATGAATGTGATGGTAGCAGGACATACTATACTGGTACACACCCCAAACCAAATGAAGCCAAGTATGCTAGCATGTGCCAGTGGTCCTAACGAAGGGGACAGCAAGGGGATCACTTGAGGCCAGGAGTTCATGGCAAGAGGGGGCAACATAGTGAGTCTCCTGAGATTTCATGAGAAGGAGGAGGAGAAAGAGAAGGAAGAGAAGGAGGAGGAAGAGGAGGAGGAGGAGGAGGAGGAGGAGGAGGAGGAGGAGGAGGAGGAGGAAGAGGAGGAGGAGGAGGAGGAGGAGGAGGAGGACCATGCAGCCAGTAAGATAACTCAGCAGATAAAGGAACTTACCACCACGCCTGATGACCTGAGTTCAGTCCCCAGGATCCACATGTGGAAGGAGAGGACCACGACCTAAAAGTTGTCCTCTGACCTCCCCACATGCCCCAAGATTTCTTTTAAAATATTTTATTTATTATTTTTATTTTATATGTATGAGCTGTGTCATGCCGTACCTGAGGAGGTCAGAAGAGGGCACTGGATCCCCTGGAATTGGAGTTAGCCTCCATGTAGGTGCTGGGAATGGAATCAGGGTCCTTTTCAAGAGCAGCCAGTGCTCTTAACCACTGAGCCATCTCTCCAGCCATTTGCCCCAGATTCCTAAGAAAACATTTTAAAAGTGAAAGAGGGGTTGGAGGAATGGTTCACTGGATAAGGGCATTAGATGCACTTGCAGAGGACCCAGGGTCCGTTCCCAACACCAACATGACAGCTAACAACCAACTGTAACTTCAGTTACAGTTCAGGGGATGCAACACCATCTTCTGACCTCTGTGGGCACTGCATGCATGTACACTTACATACATATAGGCAAAACACCCATACACATAAAATTAAAAATAAATAAGTAAAAGTAGGTGGGTGTGGTGACAGATACCTTTAATCCCGGCATTCAGGAGGCAGATCTATGAGATCAAGAACAGCCTGGTCTACATAGTGAGTCCCAGGCCAGACGGGGCTAAAGAAAGACCCTGTTTCAAAAACAAACAAACACACACACAAACAAAGTGGAAGACAGCCTAGTGTGGTGGCACACACACCTGAAATCCCAGCACTTAGAAGGTGGTGGAAGGAGGATCAGGAGTTCAAGGCTAGTCTGGGCTGCATTTCTAGACCTGTCCATCGCCTTCCCTTCACGCTCCACCTCCTTGTTCTGTTTTCTTTCTATCTGTACCACTAATTATCTCCAAAATACTATGTATGCATTTTTCTCTCTCTCTTATGTGCGTTTTCTTTTTGATTGCTGTTTGGTTCTTCCCAGGAGAAGGAACGTTTGGTGAAGACCTGAACTTTCTTTTCTGCCTCTTCCTAGTTCCTAGAATAACCCATGGCACAGAGAAGGGCTTTAATGAACGTTTTTGCTTACATTTATCTATTAGTGTATTAGCAAAGGGGGGCAAAAGCCACGAATGCGTGTGAAAGTCCAACTCGCTCCTTCCTCCGCATAGGAACAGGAATTGAACTCCAGTTGTCAGGCTTGGCCTCAAGCACCTTTGACCACTGAGCCATGTCATCTCCCTGGCCCTTAACCAATGTTTTTGTTTGTTTCTTTTTTTGCAGTGTCAGGGATAGAACCTGGGGCCTTGTGCATGTTAGACAAGCACTGTGCCACTGAGCTAAGCCCCAGCCTCCAACCAACATTTGTTAAAGGAGTTCATGATGTCGAAGGAGTTCGTGAATCTTTCCTGCCACCTGCTCCCCCTACCAGTGCCTTTATGTCCCAGACCCGAAGCCAAGTCAGCGTTCCTCTGGCAAAGTCAGTGTCCTGCTCCTCGCTTGCAGCTGCTCCCAATTAAAGTCTTCTAGCTCAAACAGATTTTTTCCCCTCTTTTTGAGACAGTGTGTGTTGTATACCAGGCTGCCCTTGAACTCTCTATACATCAACTGAGCTCCATTTCCAGGCCACAAACAATACTCTTCCTTGATGGCTGTCAAGCTCGCTCTGCTTTTAACTCTAAGCCGCCTTGCTATTTTTAGTAGCACTACCAGCTTTGACCAAGGAGCTTCGAGAAGCCCAGGACCCACCCCTAATTCATAGTCCAAAACAAAGACCGAGCAGGCTTGCCCGCTGCCATACCTGGTTCAGCCTCTGCGACTCCCCAGAGGGCCAAGAACATCAGCCACTGGAGCAGCCCCATCCTCAGCACCACCCCACAGCAGCCGCAAGTCCTCCAGAGGTGTCCCTGCTGCAGGCTCCCCACCTACTTGTGGCAGGCCACGTGTCTGAGCAGAACTTCCCGTCCTGCAGTTACCGGCGTTCCTGGTTATCCTGGGCGTGCTTTTCCTCCGTTCCCCAGCAGGGCGTTAGCTGGGTCGGGCAGAGGAGATGCACCAGTCAGAACCAGAGGGAGGTCTTTGCACATCTCTGAGGAAACCGCACCCATTCTGCAAGATGCTGTGTGTTAGAAAGAGTCCTTTTAGAGAGAAGTACAGAAGTATTAGAAGCAAAACTTGAGCTCTCTGCAGCGTGCTTTAAGGTAACTGAGTACAACAGAAGTCTTTTCGATCCAGTCAGTCCCTGTAATCTCCGGAAAACTCACCCAATCTTAGTTACCAAAAGGCAAGCACTCGCCATTCCCATCCCCATCCTAGCAGAACCAAAAATGTGGCTACCAAATGACTTTCCATACTGGTCAGAGATGTTAAAACACAACAACCAAAACTGAAACTGCATGTGGTGGCGCCCACCTGTAATTCCAGCCCTTTCGGGGCTGAGGGCAGCATAATTAGGAGTTCAAGAGCAATCTTCCACTACATGGTGACTTTGAGGCTGTCTGAATTGTATGAGGTTTTCTTATAAACAAATAAACTTAGAGTTATTCATTTATCATTCTAGGAACTGGGAACTACCAGAAACTGGGCAGCAAGGAGATGATGGGACCCAACAGCACCCTGTCCTCAAGAGCCAGAGGGCTAGACCACAGTTCAGCATGTTAGGTAATCTGAGAAGCCTGTGGAGGGATGTGACTCAGACTGAGGAAGATGAGAGGTTTCTGGGAGGAGATGGCCCAGGCTTAATCCTATTGTTTTTGTTTTGTTTTAATTAATAATTTATTTATTTTTCTTTACCTGATGAGTGCTTTACCTGCACATATGTAAGCACAACCATGTGTGCAGTGCCTGTGGAAGCCAGAAGAGGGTGTTGGATCCCTTGGAAATGAAGTTACAGACAGTTGATAACCGCCATGTGGGTGCTGGGAATCAAATCCTGGTCCTCTGCAAGAACAGCCAGTGCTCCTAACCACTGAGCCATCTCCCCAGCCCTTTTTGTTTGTTTTGCTGTTTATTGTTCTTTCTTATTGTCAGTGGTTGATCTTGGTTTTGATTTTGCCTTTTTGTGAGTTTTCTTGCTGCTTGCACTGTGCTGGGATCAAACCCAGGCCTTCACTCATGTAAGACAAACTCGATACCTTAGAATTCCATCCTTAGTTTGAATTTAATGAATAAGGAGTCGCAGAAAGGGAAAACAGATTGGGTGGGAGAATCCCAGGCAGAAGAAAACATGCTACAGCATCCCAGGGAGCTATAAAGACTGGCCTTGACTTAGAGCCCAAGACTCGGGAAACAGGCAGGGGTCAGACTGTGGTCAGATGTGTGAGCTGAGAGCTTTGAGGAGCCATGAAGAGAATCAGAGGCAAAACACAGGCCACTCTGCATATCAGAGAGATGGATAGAGAGAGAACAGCAAAGAGGTTAAGGAAGAAAAATTGTTTTAGTCCATTTGTGATGCTATAATAAAACACCTGAGACTGGGTAATTGTAAAGAACAGATATTTATTGGTTCACATTCTTTTTTTTTTTTTTTCCATCTTTTTGAGACAGGGTCTCCCTGTAGCCCCAGCTGGAGCTGGCCTGGAACTCACTTTGTAGACCAGGCTAGCCTTGAACTCACATAGATCTGCCTGCCTCTGCCTACTAAATGCTGGGATTAAAGACATGTGCTACCATGCCCAGCTTGGTTTACATTCTTAAAGGCTAGGTGCTCATATGTCTGGTGTCTATTGTCCAAGATGGTATTTTGTACACTGGAGGGGAGCAAAGTTGGGTCCTCATATAGAAAAGATCTACCTTCTGGATAAGGGCATATCCCTCACATGGCCTCTTTCAAAAAAAAAAAAAAAAAACTGGGTTGTCTCTAGGTCCTCAAACAGTAAATCCCTGGACATTTCCTTGAGTTTAAAAAATAATGCATTTCAATTAGGTCTCAGGCCCTAGGAGATCATAGTGAGACAAGAAACCCTCTGCCCTCATGTAGCTCCACTCAGCAGAAGGATAGACTTTGCCCAAATGTACCAGGAAAGCTCCAATGGTCAGTGCGGCCATAGAACCTTGGCCCCTAGGCAAGGAAAAAAAAAAAAAAAGCTGGGTGTGGTGGTGCGTTCCTGTAATCCCAGCAAAAGGCAGAGGCAAGAGGATCAGGAGCTCAAGGCTAATCTCTTCAACATGGAAAGTTTGAGGCCAGCCTGGGCTACAGGAGACCCTGTCAAAACAAAGCATGGTCAATGGCTAGGAATGCACTCAGTGGGAGATCGCTTGCATAGTGTGTACAAGGTTAGTGCTGTACACAAAAGAAAAAAAAAAGGAAGGGAAGGAGGGAGGGAGGGAGGGAGGGAGGGAAGGAGAGAAGAAAGAAAATGAAAAAGAGAAAAGCTTGGTCCCTAAGAATGGAACAGACTCATCCTGTGAGAGATGCAGTATCAATCACAAGCACTGAGCTCTGTCCCTGTTTAGAGCCCTAAGTCATGCTGGAGGATGAGGGCATCAGAATAGAAAGAAAACGGAACTGAGAGGCCGATTGCCATTGACTTAATGACTGTAAAGCAGTGTGACTTTCTTGTGTCAGAGCCTGTGGCTTGATTTGGACTTGCCAGACGATGTCTGGGGCATGCTGAGGTCAGCTTGGAAAGTGACCCAGGAACTAGTGAGGAAGCAGGGCGGTCAAGGAGCCTAGGGCTGCCGTCTCCCCCAGAGCTGAGCAGGGGTAAGCTTGGAATTGGAATGAGAGTTTGGAGGTGAGGGGAGTTCCTTCTAAACCCACCCAGAGGGGTGCTGGCTGGGTATGGGGGCCTTCTCTTAAATATTTCAGCTTTTTAGTCAGTGTCCCCTCAAGGCCCTGTCACCACCGCCACCACTAAGTCATAGAGCATCATTGTGTGTGTAGAAGAAGGCAGCCTGTTACCTTAGAGGCAGTGGCGTTTCTTGGTCTGAAACTGACCAGCTGGTTAGGTCTATACTTGGTTGTCTAGAAAATAGAATAGAAAATTCAAGTGGTTTGTACTTTCTCTCTTTCTTTTTGGGCATATGTATGTGTGTGTAGTATGCCTATGTGTGTGTTTCAAATGCACATGTGTGTGACTGTGTGTGGGGAGGATGTATGCTAGAGGTTGACACTGAGTGTCTTCTCTAATAGCACTTCTGTTTATTTGTCCCAGGCTTCCTTTCCAGTGCTAAGATTACAGGCGACCACCCCGCTCGATTTCATGTGATACTGGGGACCCAAACTCCGGCTCACGTTCTTGGGTAAGCGCTGGATCCCTTGCCCCATCTCAGGCCGCTGGACTTTGTTTTCTTATGTATAAAACAACCCCCCTCTTCAAATGACCTCAAGTATGTATATGACTCCTGGCAACTGTTATTTTCAGACAATCCCCATCATTGTTTAGAGAAAAGCAAGTTGGGTCAAACTGACAAGAGAGCCAGGTGGCACATTCCTATAATGCCAGTATTTGGAAATCTGAGGCAGGAGGATTGCCACAAGCTTAAGGCCAGCCTGGGTGACAATGTAACACACTGTCTCAAAAAAGAAAAATAAATCAAAGGACCAATAAGACTATATCCTACTTTGGATTCTGTTGCTATGATAAAGGGATCTGAGCCAAACCAACTAGGGGAGGACAGGGTTTATTTGGCTTACACATCCAGATCACAGTTCATCCTTGAGGGAAGCCAGGGCAGGAACCTGGATGCAGGAACTGAAGCAGAGACCACAGAAGAATGCTGTTTAGTCTCTTCTCTTTCTATTTCTCTATCTCTCTATCTATCTATCATCTATCTATCATCTCTCTATCAATCTTTTTATACAGGGTCTTACTATGTAGCCCAAGTTGGCCCAGAACTTTTTATGTCGTCTGCCATGCCACAGTGAGCCTCCTGCCTCTGCCTACCAAGTGCTGGGATTAAAAGTGTGCATCAACATATCTGGCTTCAGCCTGCTTTCTTTCTTTTTTGGTCTTTTGAGACAGGGTCTCCCTGTAGCCCTAGTTGGCCTGGAACTCGCTATGGAGACCAGGCTGGCCTCGAACTCACAGCAATCTTCCTGCCTCTGGCTTCTGAGCGCTGGGATTAAAGATGTGCGCCACCATGCCAGGCCCAGCCTGCTTCCTTATACAACCTGGGCTCACCTGTCCAGGGGTGACACCACCCACAGTGGACTGAGACCTCCTACATCACTCAGTAATCAAGAAATTGCCTGACCTGGGTTCAGTCCCTGATGCCTACACGGTGGAAGTTGAGAACCACATCCTGCAAGTTTTCCTTTGACCTCCATACACGCACAGGGGCACATGTGTCCCCACACACATACACAGATTCATGGAAAGTAAGTAAGTACAATAAAGCATAACGTTAAAAAATATTAAAAGAAAGGGCTGGAGAAATGGCTCAGTGGTTAAGAGTACTTGCTGTTCTTGCAGAAGACCTGTGTTCAGTTCCCAGCACCCATGTTGTGTGGCTCACAACCACCTCTAACTCCAGCTCCAGAGGATCCACTGCCCTCTTCTGGCCTCCATGGGCGTCTCCACACATATGCAGATACAGATACACACAAATATTTTAAAAATTAATCATCTTTTGGGGTCTTTTGGAGACAGGGTCTCCCTTTAACCCCAGCTGGCCTGGAACTCACTCTGTAGACCAGGCTGGACTTGGACTCACAGAGATCGGCTTGTCTCTGCTCCAGAGTGCTGGTATTAAAGGTGTCTGCTACTGCGCCTGGCTAAATTAATCTTTTAAAACTATTTTATTCATTATTTTTATTTTATGTGAATGGGTGTATTGTCTGCATGTGTGTAAATGCACCTGTGTTGTGCAATGCCCTCAGAGGTCAGAAGAGAGTGTTGGATCCCCTGGAACTGGAGTTACACATGGTTGCTAGTCACCATGTGGTGCTGGGAACTGAAACCAGGTCCTCTGTAAGAGCAGCAGGTGCTCTTAACCTCTGAGCCATCTCTCAAGCCCCTAAAATTAATCTTTTTAAAAAAGAAAAAAATTGCTGGGTATGGTAGTTGCCCACCTTTAATTCCAGCACTTGGGAGGCAGAGGCAGCAGATCTCTGTGAGATCCAGGACAGACTGGCCTATATATTGACTTATAGGCCAGCTAGGGCTAGAGGAAGACCCTGTTTCCAAAAAAAAAGGGCTGGGGAGGGCTGGAGAGATGGCTCAGTTAAGAGCAGGCCTGCACTTCCAGAGGATCCAGATTTGGATGCCGGCACCTACATGGTGACTACAACCATCCTAATTACAGTTCCAAGGGATCCACTGCCGTCGCCTGCCCTCCTCAAGAATTGCAGGACACAGGTGCACTTACATACATGCAGGCAAAACATTCATACACATAAAATAAAATAAAAAGAAATCAACAAAAATATTTAAAGGCTAATTTAGCCACTTGCTCTAATTAAAAAAAAGAAAAATGTTAAAAGAAAAACAAAGAAGCTGATGAGAGAGAAGCACTTTTTATTTCATTTTCCTCATAGCCCTTTCTGTCTTAGAATATTGTGTACATATAAAGTCAACACCTGTAGCAAAGTCCTTGTGGGAGTGGGTCCATATGCCAGTGACCTTTGGGAAGCCAGACTGCAGTTGTGGTAGATCTAAGGTTCAAGTCCACAGTGGACTTAATGCAAGAGGGTGGAGATTGTTGGCTTGAAGATAGCATCTACAGATGTTACTGTCCATCTCAGTGCTCCAAAGCACAGGTACCTTACACTTGCTCATTTAACAAATATTTATCAAGCAGCTTCTGAGTGCCAGATACTGTGCCAGGTCCTGGGGACACAATAACAAACCAAAATGGTTCATAGTTTAGGGAGAGAAATGGGCTTTAGACAGATTCATGGAGCTCAATATAAACTTAGAACTGCAATGACTCCCAGCGGGGATGCCATCCTGAGAAGCTTGAGTTTCCTTTAAGTCACAGAGAGCCACTGAAGATTTTGGAGCATGGGAGTGAAAAGGCCATAAAATAATTACTAGGGAAAAATGATCAAAAAAAAGGATAAAAAATTTATTTATTACTTTTTATTTTATGTGTTTGAGTTGTATTGCCTACATGTATGTAAGAATACCTATGTTGTGCAATGCTCATGAAGTTCAGAAGAGGGTGTCAGATCCCCTGGAACTGAGTTATAGATGGTTGTTAGCTGCCATGTGGGAACCAAATCTGGGTCTTCTGCAAGGGTAGCTAGTGCTCTTCACCGCTGAGCCATTTCTCCAGCTCCAAAGGAGTGGATTTTAAAAATATATTTTATTATTTTTATTTCATGTATATGAGTGCATTGCCTGCATGTATGTAAGTGCACCTGTGTCTTGCAGTGCCCAAGGAGGTCAGAAAAGGGCATCAGATCTCTTGGAACTGGAGTTTATGGATCGTTGTTAGAACCATCTGAACACCCATGGATGGGCATTCAGAATTGAACCCAGGTCTTCTGCAAGAGTATCCAGTGCTCCTAACCACTGAGCCATCTCTCAAACCCAGGACAGCAAATTTTTGAGAGGGGGTCTTGTTATGTATCTTAGGTAGGCCTCAGACTCAAGATCTGTCTGCTTCAGCAGGTTCTGGGATTATAGGCATCTACCACCACACTCCACTAAGAATAAATATTTAATGATGATATTGGAGAGACCTCAAATTATACCATAGCACACACACAGACACAGAGAGACAGACAGACAGACACACACACACACACAAAGCCATCACAAAAAATCCAAGCTTAGAGAAGATGTATGTGTATGTGTGTGTGTCTGTGAGTGTGTTTATGTGTATGTGTGTGTCTGTGTGTATGTATGTGTGTGTGTGTGTGTATGTGTGTGTGAGCTCGTGCACAGAAGTGAGAGGTGAACATATGGGTGTCTTTCTCAGTTGTTCACAATCTTATTTTTATTTATTTATTTATTTCATTTTTGTATGAGTGAGTGTTCTGGTTACATGTATATAAGTGCACCATGGTCATGCAATGCCGTGTGGGTGCTGGGAACCCAAACTCCATCCTCCGCAAGAGAAACCAGTGTTCTTAAGCGCAGGGAGAAAACAGCTCTGAGGCGATCCCACAAAGGGACAATACTCTCCTGGCCTGGAACTCGCTATGTAAACCAGACCAGGCTGGCCTCCATTTCACAGAGATCTGCCTGCCTCTGCCTCCTGAGTACTGGGATCAAAGGCATGTGCTACCACACCCAGCTAACCTGCCATAGTTTTTAGTTAACAAGTTTAAAAAAAAAAAAAACTTTATTGATTTTTTTGTGTATTTCACACAGAGCATCTTAATCAACTTTACATCCCCTTCCCCACTGGCACCTGCCCATAGCCCCCCCACACTAGATTTCATACATTTTGTCTTTTGTGTCAAAGCCTATCATGTCAAGTTAGTGTTCCCAGATGTTCCATGGTACAAGTTCATCCACTGAGTTCTAGTCAGCCTATTTAGAGTCCCTTCCATTTAAGATCAGTTCTTCCTCACCCAGCACTAATCAGCTACCAATAATTCTTTGACTAACATTGGGGCCTGCTGTCCGTTTCCACAGTTCTATGCTGGGTTTTTGTCTGCATGAGTTTGCATGAGCCTTATGCATACCGACACCATCACATGAGCAAGGTCCCAGGAGCCTGTAGGATCTATTTCCATAGAGTCATGCACCTCCTTCTTGGCTCCTACAATCTTTCTGCCCCCTCTTCTCCAATGGTCCCTGAGCCCTAGGTAGGTGGATTTTAATTTAGGAGTCCTGTCTAAGGATCCACACTCTGCAGACTCTTATTCTCTATGCTTTGGCCGTCTGTGTCCTTCTGTGTTCATGGACCTCTGTTATGCCTGAAAAAGCTTCATTGATGAGAATTGAGAGATGGATTAATATTCTCTCTATCCTGTGTTCTACTATGTCCTGTAAGCCTTAGGTGCAGAGGTTCCACTGTAGATGTATCACCGAGGATCGGACATTTCACAATCTTTGCATGTGACCAGTTTTGGAATTCTGTAATAGTCACCATCTGCTGCAAGAGAAGCTTCTTTAAGATGCTTGTCTATAGATGTAATGATCCATATTTTGCACACAGCAAGAAATTACACTTGTCTAGGCATGTGACAGCCCTCAGGTTTTCTCTAAGATCTCTCCAGCTATGTGTATTTGGCTAGGGTTATAGTACCACACGCGAGTTTCCTCTCATTGAGAGGGCTTTAAGTTCAGTTAGGTAGCTGTTGATTACCCACAAGATAAAAGTGTCACTATTATACTATGTCATTTGCTGTGCCATTCCTTGATGTGGTTATTTGGCCTTCAAGCTGGGGTTAGACCATCAATTGATGTTCTCCCTGTGTGATAGCCTGAGTTTCTCCATTTTGTATAAGGCTGCCATCTTTATGAGCTGTTCCTAACTCTAGCAGGGAGTTCCAGGAAAAGTTTGACCACAGGGCTGTTCCAGGAAGAATTAACCATAGGAAAATACCCTGACAAAACCCAGAAGCTCTCAGTTCATGTCTTATAGCTTTTGTAACCACTTGCTTAATGCTTAACTGGCTTCTGTAACCACTTGCTTGCCTGCTGCAGAAACAGACATTTCACACCTGCTACAGGAACAAACATGTCATGCCTGTATAATCTGCTATAACCACCTAATCCATTAGAATGCGGTTTTTGCCTTTATAAACTCTGCTCTCCTCTGAGTCAGTACCATGCTCTCTAAATCCCAACCCCAGAGAGATCAGTCACTGGCCATCTAGATAAAATTTGGCTGATCTGGAACATCTGGAGTCTGAGTGGTCCTTTCCAGGGGTCTTAGCACCATAATACCTTACCAGTTTGTGCAATACTCTCCAAAGCTGTGAAAGCTAGTCTTCGGGGAAGGTGGCTTCCAGATCAGTTCTAGCTCCATTGTTCTAAATCCTGTGTCTAAATCCTCTGTCCTGTCTTCATCAATAGGGTCTTACTTTCAAGTTCTGGGAGGTAATTAAGGGCTGTGGCAATAGCCTATGTGATTTTGAGAGTCTCTTGATCTATCCTGGCCAACAACTTAAATGAAGGTTTCTCCTGTCTGGCACAATTTCTTGTTATGTAGCCTTCAGCTATACACAGGGACTCTGTGGTGCATGTGTGTGAATGCACACTTGCCATGACAGGTGTATGGAGATCAGAGGACAACTTTTAGGAACAGCAGAACACACTTGCTCTAACACACACAAAATAAATCTTAGAAATTTTAAAAAACAGTTAATACCTCAAAATAGTTAGTCAAACATGGTCTGTGGGTTCTTGACCCATCTTATGTGTTTTTTTTGTAATTACAGGCTCTGTTTGAACATTTTACATTAAAAAATTTTATGTTACTTTTGTTTTATGTGCACGAGTGTTTTGCCTGCATGTATTAAAGGGCACCTGTGTCATGCAAAACCAGAAGAGAGCAGAAGAGGGTGTCAGAGTCCCTGGAATTAGAGTTAGGGATGGTTTTTAGCTGCCATGTGGGTGCTGGGAATCAAACCCAGGTCCTCTGTAAGAGGAGCAAGTGTTTTTAACCACTGAGTCATCTCTCTGGCCCTGAACTTTATTAACTCGACCTTGTGAAGTGTGTAGGGACTAGTTTTGCTCCAGTTTTGAGGCAACTGAGGCACAGAGTTACCATACCTTCTACAGCTTACTAGACCTTGGCCATACATTGAAATGTCAACTACAGTCTGTCACAAATGAATAAATCTGAGGTTGGAGAGATGGCTCAGCTGTTAAGACCACTGGCTGCTCTTGCAGAGGGCTCGGATTCAGTTCCCAGCACCCACATGGCTGCTTGCAACCTTCCTAACTCCAGTTCCATGGGATCTGAGCCTTCTTCTGGCCTCCTTGGACATTGCATGACACGGGTTCTCTTACATGCAGGGAGAACATACACATAAAATAAAAAGGAATCCAATAAAAATTTTTGAAAGGGAAATTATATCTAATGGGTTGAATAATAGAATGTGAAACATTTTTTCTCCACAGTAAGAAAAACCACCACAGAGGAATAATGATAAATAACTCACATAAGAAATACAAACTCAGAGATTCCAAGTCGCCTCCTCTTTTATCCCTAGATACCAGAAGTCTTAAAACCTTAGACAATTTTTATTTCTGTGTGAATGTGCATGTGCATGTACATGCTCTCATGTGTTCCTATGTGTGTAGATGTACATGTATATATGGAGGTCAGAGGTCAACCTCGGCTGTCATTTCCCAGGATGAACGATCCATCTTTTTGTTTGTTTTGTTTTTGTTTTTTTGAGACATCATCTCACTATGTAGCACTGGCTGGCCTGGAACTCCTTATCTAGGTCAGGCTGGCCTCTCTAGTGCTCGGCTTAAAAGTAAGTGCCACTATGCCTGGCAAGTCCACCTTAATTTTGAGACAGGGTCTCTTACTGTTCTGGAACTCCCAGATAAGGCTAGGCCAAAGCACTCCAGGGAGCTGCCTGATTTCACTTTCCCATTTCTGGGATTATAAGCATATGCCATCACACCTGGCATTTTTATGTGGGTCTTAGGTATCGAACTCAGGTCCTTTGTGTTTGAAGCGTATTACCAACTGAACTATCTCCCCAGTCCACCAGAAGTCTTTATGTAAAAATGTCAGAGTTTTGGATAGTTTTAAGTCAATTAAAAGAATTTAAACACCACAAAGGACACTAGTGGATCACATGTTACTTGTGCACCTTTCATATTAATTATGAAAATCAATAAGCTTCCAGATCACTGAGAAATAAACAAAATGCAGCCAAGGACAAAAGCCTGAGGCATCCCATGATACCATTTATATACTAAGTCTAAGATATCTGAAACATACTTAATCTGACACATGAAGACTACATTCTGGCATGCCCTCAGCATTCAAGAGGGCCTGGGCAGGAGAATCAGTTCAAAGCCAGCCTTAGTCACAAGCCTGGCATGGTACATATGAGACCCTGTCTAAAAAAGAAAGAAGCGGGGCGAGGGAGAGAGAGAGAGAACACTACAGTACTACATTATTACATTATTCAGGGTTTCATTGAATCAATTGGCTTTGTTCGTGTTTTAATTCATCTTAAATTCAGTAGTCATATATTCAACTGCGGTGATCTTTGCATTTAAAAAATGAAGACGCACAGGCCAGCAAGATGACACAGCAGGTAAAGGTTCTTGCCAACAACCCTGAGGACTTGAATTCAAATCCTGGGACTTACGTGATGGAAGGAGAGAACTAGGGAGCTGCTGAGTGGGTCTCCTGGCTCAGCCTCCATTTTGTCACAGGTGTGGCAATTACAGATGTGGAATCCCATCTGCCTTTTTGTGGGTTCCAGGATCAAATTCAGACTGTCAATCTTGCTTGAGGAGTGTTTTATTTATTTTTGAGCCAGGGTCTCCCCGTAGCCCCAGCTGGCCTGGAACTTGCTATGTAGACCAGGCTGGCCTTGATCTCACAGAGATTTGCCTGCCTCTTGCCTCCCTAGTGTTCAGACTAAAGGTGGGCACCTGGATGACCAGTGCTTTTTTTAACCAGCTCAACCATCTCCTTATAAATTAACAGGGGGTGTGCAGAAGAGATGGCTGAAGGGGTGACGAATGATCTTGGGCAAAGGACCCAAGATCAGCCCCCAGCACCCATATTGGGGGAGGCCTTCAGCTTACAACTCTGTAACTCCAGCTCCAGGGGAATCTATATGCCCTTTTCTGCCTCTCCCCCCCCAACAACTGAGATATTGAAACCTTTGGATGGATGGATGGATGGATGGATGGACGGACTGATTTTTGAAACAAGGCCTCCCTGTAGTCCCAGCTGGCCTTGGAACTCTCTAGTAGATCAGGCTGGCCTTGAGTTCATGGGGATCCTACCTCTGCCTCCACTGCTGAATTTAAAGGCATGTGTCACTACACCCAGCCCATCTTTGGATTTTTTAAAAAATTGTTTGTTATTTTATGTGTATATTGCTTTCATATATGTAAGTGCACTCGTGTCATGCAATACCTGTGGAGGTCAGAGGAGGGCGTTGGATCCCCTGGAACTAGTTATGTTAGCTCATGTGGATGCTGGGAATTGAACCCAGGTCCTCTGCAAGGGCGGTGTTGGGAACCGAACCCCAGTCCACTGAAAGAGCGAGTGCTCTTAACCACTTCACGACCTTTCCAGATTATTTAACCGGCTGTATGGCGGGAATAGTAAGGCACAGAACAAAGGAAGTGACGCGTGACAGTCACCTCCTTGATGGGCTGCTATGGCTTGCAGAAGTACTGCTTTGATTGGCTGTTTTCTTGAAACACCGTCCTATCTGCATCTCTCATTTCGGTCTTTCCCTAGGCGGTAGGATGTGCCCTTAGCAAACATGGTCGCCAAGGCTTCGTTCCCTACTGGAGGCTGTGCGCTTTTCCAAAGCTACTCCCAGAGACCGGAAAAAGCGGCAGACCCGTGAACGTTGATTGGCTGAAGCGAGAAGCACCCTGGGCGCTGAGTGGCTCCGTCGTTCGCGGGAAGGCGTTTGTGGCGCCAGTCAGAAGTAACTACAAAGCGGCCTCGGCGGCACGGCCAGCAGTTCTGACGACTTCGAGGATCGCGCGGGACAGAGCGCCCCGGGCCTGGTTCCCAGAGGAGCCGCGACCACGATGTGGAATAGTAACGCCGGGTGCAGGGCGGACATGGCGGCTGTGGTGGGAGGCCGGGACGGCGGCGGCCGCGTCTGCGGGTCCGAGCTGACCCGGGCGGTAGGGACGGAGGTCGCGGGTCGCGGAGCCTCAGGGCGCTTGTTGTTCACGACCAGGTGGATTCGAAAGCTTTGGCGGCCCCACCTACGGCGGAGCGGGCGGCTACACGCAGTCCCCGGGCGGCTTCGGGTCGCCGGCGCCGTCTCAGGCAGAGAAGAAATCAGTAGGTGCAAAGTTGCTGCTTTGAATGCATGTGCTTCACCCTGTCCTGTTCCAGGAGAGGACCTGCGGGGTGGGGGGGGCGTGTTAAACGTGAACTAACTCGAAAGCCGTCGATGATTTTACTTTGTCTCTTGTATGGTGAAATGCTGCAAATTTATTTTTAATTTATTACATTTTCTTTTTTTAGTCTGTTTGGGCACCCATGGATCGGGCCTGGGTGGAGGTCAGAGGAGAACTTGTGGGTGTCGCTTTTCTCCTTCCACTTAGATAGGTCCCGAGATCAAATTCAGGTCTTCAAGTTTGGCAGCAACAGTTTTTACTTGCTGAGTCATCGCTCTAGCCCCTGACCTTAAAAATAATCTTATTTTTCTATTTTATTTTATGTGCCAAGCATGTGTATAAGTGCACCTATGTCGTGCAAAGCCCGAAAGGGTCAGAAGAGGGTGTTGGATCCCTTGGAACTGGAGTTACCCAAGGTTGTGAGTGTGGGGAATCGAACTCCATCCTCTGAAGGAGCCATCCCCAGCCCCCCACCCCTCTATTTTTTTTGAGACAGGGTCTCACTAGGTAGCACTGCCTGCCTGGAACTTGCTATATAGATGATAGATGATGCTAGCCCTCTGGCATCCTTTGGCCTCTGACTCCTGAACGCTGAGACTAAACCCCACCCACCTCTTTTTGGAGACAGCCTCATATGTAGCTCAAGCTAGCTTTGAACTTGATATGTGGTCATGGATGTCCTTGAACTCTTGATTTTCCTGTCTTCTTATCCCAAGTGTTAGGATTATAGGCATAGAGGACCACACACCTTTTATGTTTTAAAAATGAATTCTTCCCTAGTTTACACTCATTATTTCTTTGGTTTTGTTTTGAAATGTATCATACCTAACTCAGTCCTCTGGGAAGACTCTGTGTTAATCGCTTATTTTACATTCTTCCTGAGTCTAGTCATTCTTTTATTAAATGTCATGAGGTGAGGTAACATAATGCTGAGGATGGTTTCTTTGACACTCTCCTCGCAGGGTGTCATTGGTCACAACTTTCTTTGGAGTCAGTTTTACACCCATTAAATTAAGTTAATAGAACCTTACAAAGTATTTGTGAGACTTAATTTTGGCCTCCCCTTAAGTGTCACTGTGATGGGCAGTTTGTATGTTTATTGCATAGAATAACAGCACTTTACATAAAACTAGCGCTTTTAATTCAGGGGTGTGTGTTGGTGGTGGGAGGGCTTCATCAGTGATTCCTGTGCATTTAAATGGACATTGTTTTCTATCTGCACTGTAGATTGAACCCAGGGTGTTGTGCATGCTAGTGCCTTGCATTTTTTATGCATATTATTCATATAGTTCTGTAAGGTGTTTATTGCTTACTTGGTGTATAGCAGAGCCTCGGGTATACCTAGAAATCCATAGTTAAGTAACTGGAACCAGACACTGTACTAGTGACGCTGAGCAATCCAAAATCTACTGAGCAGCTTCTTTTCTCTGGTGTTCTTTCCCTGGAAGACCATGGGCAACTTTGTGTCTCTCCTTCCCACCTTCCCTCTCTCTGCCCTCAGGACTTGGTTTTATTTTCTTTTTCTCTTGATGGAGAAAGTGAGAAATGGATTACTAATTCTCATCTTTTCTTCTTGAACTTAGATGTTTTCCTCTTTTGTTTATTTGAAAATTTTATTATTTTAACTATGTGTGGTGGAAAGAGGGCCGTGTGCATGTGAGCACTGGTGCCCACGGAAGCCAGGGTGTGTCAGGTCCAGTGAGCTAGCATTACAGTCCAGTGTGGGTGCTAGGAACCGAACTTGGATGGTTTGTAAGAGCAGGCATGCACCCTTAACTTGTCCTTAGTTATCTCTTCAACCCTGATTATTAGAATTTTAAGGAATATTTGTGTGTGAATGTGCATATATGTGTGTGCATATCATAACACAAGTGTGGAGGTCAGGACAACTTTGTGGAGTTAGTTCTTTCCTTTCACCCTTACATAGGTTCCAGGGGTTGAACTGAGGTTGTTACGCTTGCACAGTACTTTTACCCACTGGGCTCTATTGCTGGCCTGATTATTAGAATTGTTATTTCAGAATCCCAATCCTGGGCTGTGTATTAAGACAAGCTAGGTATTGAGGCACACACTGTAATCCCAGTTCTTGGGAGGCTAATGCTGGTGGATCACAAGTCTGAGGCTAACTTTTCAGAGAAGAATGGTGATTATAAGCTGAAGATTCAAATATCAATCTTTTTAATCTTTTTTAAAATCTAGTCCTTTATACAATAAATTAGATATTTTTAAATAAAAGACTGAAATATTTGCCATTGAATATGTTTATTTTATTTGATTGAAATTTCTAATACTGACCATTTTTTACATAAAAATTATGATTTCAAGCTAGGCATGGTGGTGCATGCTTGGAATACCAGCACTTGAGAGGTAATTTCATACAGTAATATCAGCAGCCTGTGGTTTGTATTCAGTCTTAATTTTGTTGTTGTGTTGTTTTTGATTTTTGAGGCAGGGTCTCCCAGTAGCTCCAGCTGATCAGGAACTCGATTTGTAGACTCACAGAGATCTGTCTGCCTCTGGAGTGCTGGGACTAGAGGCCTGCACTACCACAGCAAGTTGAATATTACAGTTTTTTTTCCTTTCTTAAGACAGGGTTTCACTGTGTAGCCCCTGGCTGGCCTGGAACTTGTTATGTAGACAAGGCTGGTTTCAAATGCAGAGATCTACCTGGCTCAGCCTCCCTAGTGCGGGGATTAGTGTGTGCCACCATGCCCCAGCTGGAGGGTACTCTTAAAGGTCTGTTCTGGCAGGTTAGGTCATTCTACCACATGCTACCTCTATTTGCCTTCTGTGGCATTTTGGTGAATCCACGGTACAACTCAAACTTACCCATTCACCAGGAGTTCTGGCATCACAGAGAATTTTGATCTGAATAAAATTTGAAAGTGTGGCATGTTTAAATTTTCTGGTCTTGTTTCATATCTCTGAAGCAAGGATAATATGATTTTGAAAATTCAGTGTTGTAGTGTATTCAGAGTGCTTGACACATGACAGGTAACAAATGAGTGGTGTTTATTTTCTCACCTGACTTTACTCGTGCTTTTCAGAGAGCCCGAGCCCAACACATTGTGCCCTGTACCATATCTCAGCTGCTTTCTGCTACTCTGACTGATGAGGTTTTCAGAATTGGGAATGTTGAGATTTCACAGGTATGTAAAGACTTTGTAGAAGAGCCATTTCGTTTTAAGAAGAAATAAGCAGCTGGAAAAATGGTTCAGTGAGTAAGAGTGCTTTGATGTGCAAGTAAGGGGACCAGAGTTTGAATCCCAGTTTCCATGTAAAACCAGGCACAGCTACCTGTGCACGTGTAATCCCAGAGCTGTGGGTTTGAGAAACAAGAGGATCCCTGGGGCTTGCTGACTGCTAGCCTAGCTCTAGGATCAGTGACAGGACGTCTAGTGCCCTACAGCTAGCTTCTGTACAGGCTTATACACAGGCATGCCCAAAGAAAAAGGAAAGAAAGAAATCTTGTTACATTTAAAAGTACATAAGGGGGTCTGGCAGCTTGGATCATCAGTGAAAGCACTTGATCCTTCTCTGCACAAACCTGACCACCTGTAAGTATGAGGCTGGGTTTGGAGGCGCATGCCGTTAATCCCATTACTTGGGAAGCAGAGGCAGGTAGATTTCTGTGAGATCGAGGTCAGCTGCGGCTCTGAGACACATGTTCTCAAAACAAATAAAAATGAAAATAAAGTAGAGAAAAGTTTAAATAAGATAAAGGTAAAACTATTTAATGTTGGACTGAACCTGGTAGGTCACACCTGTAATCCCAGTACTCTGGAGGATTGCAGGTCCGAGGTCAGCTCAGTCTATGTAACAAATTTTAAGCTAACCAAGGCTGCGTAGTAAGACCCTGTCTTGAAAAAAATTGTTTGGCTGGAGAGATGACTCAATGATTAAGAACATTTTCTGCCCTTCCAGAGGACCCTAATTCTGTTTCCAGCACCCATATCAGGAAGGTCACACTTGCCTGTAACTCTGCCTCTGGGGGATCCAATGTCTTCTTCTGGCCTCTGTGATCACTTACATTCATGTACATATTGTCTTGATTTCTAGGAAAACCCAGTCTATGCTTTTTGGTTTGTTTTCGTTTCCTAACCTAGGTCACTATTGTGGGAATAATCAGACATGCAGAGAAGGCTCCAACCAACATTGTCTACAAAATAGACGATATGACAGCTGCACCCATGGATGTCCGCCAGTGGGTTGACACAGATGTAAGTGACTGCTTCTGGATCGAGGTGGGGTTACTTTGGAACTTTGCAGATGTTCGACTCTTTGAGCTTTACACTTCTGAAGTTTTTCTTACTATTAAAGAATGCATAAGCAAGACGCCAAGTGTAAAGCCCATAAAGTAAAAGGTTACATAGAGTTGACTACATAAAAATCAAAACCTAAATTTCTCAAAATGCCATGTACAGTTTTTAAGTGCCAGGGGAGCATAGAAAGTTCTGTGATAAAGATTTTGATCTTCACTGTATTTCCAGCACCAAGAACAGTGCCTTTCACACAGTGGAGCTTGAATAAATACTGTTTAAATGAGTGAGATGCATACTCTCACACTGAAAACATTACATTTTAATAAAAGCTCTGCACAGAGGAAAAAAAGTGTTTCTATACCTTAGAAAAATGGGCAAAGAAAGATGAGAAACCCTTGCAAAAAATATAATAAAAATTTATATTTGAAAATTTTCTTGTTTTTATTTCTACTTTAGTTTTAGTGAGTTTTCTTTAATCAAATGTTCGTTTCTGTGGGGTTAGAAGATTTTTTAAATTAGTAACCTCTTACCGTAAATTACAAACCGTTTCTCTACAAACCCTCCTCCACTTGGTGTTCAAGATCAAATGTGTGACCTTATGAAAAACATGTATTCCTGAAAAAAACGAACAAGAACAATAGAAATAGCTATACCACTGAGTTGTCTTCTGACCTCCACGTGTATGCTGTGGCATGTACACTCTCACACAAACACAAATTTTTTTTTTTTTTTTTCAAAAATAAGACAATTCTGCTTTTGCCTTCTGGTTCTGGGTTACATGCACCTCCATGCCCAGCTTTTTTTTTTTTTTTTTTTTTTAAGATGGTTTCACTGTATTATTTGTTAGCTGGGAATTTGGGGCTTTTGCCTTTGCCTTCTGAACACTGGGATTGTAAAAGTAAGCCATCATCACACCCCTCAAAAGTGTTTTTCTTTGTTTTTTGTTTTTTTTTTTTTAATGAGTCCTCTGCAAGAGCAGCCAGGGCTCTTAATCACTGAGCCATCTCTCCAGCCCCAAAAATGGTTTTAAAGTGTTAGATGTGCAAGACCAGGCATAGTGGCTGCACACCTTTAATCCCAGCATTTCCAAGGTGGAAGTGGGAGGATCAGAAATTCAGTCATAATTGAGTTTGAAGACAAGCCTCAGTTATGTGAGCCCCTATCCATAAGTAAGTAAATGAATAAATTCTTTATGACATGTTTCTATTTTCCTGTTAGGATGCCAGTGGTGAAAACACTGTGGTTCCTCCAGAAACATATGTGAAAGTGGCTGGCCACCTCAGGTCTTTTCAGGTAAGATCCAAATATGATAGCTGCGGAGCTTGGGTAGATGGCTTAGTGGGTGAAGTTTGTATGACTATGAAGACCCAATTTTGGATCCCAGAATCCATGGAACACCAGGCTTGGTAGCACATAATCTATAATCTCAGCCCTCCTACAGAGAGAACAGAGGTGGAGACAGAATTCCTGGAAGCTCACTGGCAGGCCAGGCTAGCCTGCCATACACAGTGTACACAAGAAGAAAGCCTATCTCAAACAAGGTGGAAGACTAGGACCAACCACCCGAGATTGTCTTCTGACTTCCACATGTGGGCTGTGACTGCTCCGCCCTGTACTCACGTAAACAAGCATAGATACACACATCTTTAGACTTTAAAAAAAAACCTGTAGCTTCAATGCATATTTGCATGAAGTGATTCCAGAATTTAATTTCTTGATAAGGATAATTAATTAAATGTGGGGGTGCTGGAAAGATGGCTCAGAGGTTAAGAGCACTGACTTCTTCAGAGGACACAGGTTCAAATGCCAGCACCTACATGGTGACTAACAACTGTCCATAGCTCCAGTTCCAGGGGATCCAAAGGCCTTTTCTGTCCTCCAGCAGTGCACAGTACAGGTGCACTTACACACATACAGGCAAGACACTCATATATATCATTTTTTTTAATTAAATGGAAAGTTGTTTAGATCTCTTTATTAAGAAGAACTAACTTTTGCCTTACTACTAAAAAATGCAAAGATAACAAGTGCGGTGTTATGCACATTTAACCGAATACTTTGAGTCAGGCAGACTGATTTCTTTGAGGCCAGCCTGATCTACATAATGAGTACCAGGCCAACTGGGGCTACAGGGAGACCCTGTCTCAAAAAAGACAAAAAAAAAAAATTTATATATATATATATATATATATATATATATATATATATATATATATAATGCTTTAATATATAATATAAATATTATTTATATATTTATTGTATATTATATTTATAATATATTTAATATACATATTGCTTAATATGTATATTATATATATAAATTTTAGAAAATAGAGGAGGTATTCCAGTGGGTCAAAGCATTTTCCACACAAGCCTGAGGACTGACCTGAGTTCTTGAGTTTGAGTCCTCAGACCCATTTAAAAGCTAAATGCACAGCAGGAGCATCCGCAACCTCAGTGCCCCGGGCATGGGAAATGGGAGGCCAACAGGAGAATCTCCAGAAGTTTGGGGTTACTTCATCAAGTGTATACAACAGAAAAACAGGCCCTGTCTCAAGGTAGAAGGTGAGGACCAACACCTCCCCCTGTGCCCATATTCATGGACATGGATGCAATCAGATCTCCCTCCCCCCCGCCCAAAATTTTGTTTTGTTTTTTTGTTTTTGAGACAGGGTCTTCCTGTAGCCCCATCTGGCCTGGCACTCACTATGTAGACCAGGCTGGCATTGATCTCACAGAGATCTGTCTGCCTCTGCCTCCAGAGTGCTGGGACTAAAGACATATGCCACCATACCCAGCTTCAGAAAATATTTTCCCCATATTGACAAAATATAAGGAAGGAGACAATGTTTTGGCCTGAAATTGACTTGAATGTGTTCATCCTTTATTTACATGTTCCTCTTTTGTAGAACAAAAAGAGCCTGGTAGCCTTCAAGATTATTCCCCTGGAAGATATGAATGAGTTCACCGCACACATTCTGGAGGTTGTCAATGCACACATGATGCTAAGCAAATCCTCCAACCAGGTAAGCAGCAGCACCCAGTGCTTTTAAAGAAGAGATGTCTGTTTATTTATGTGCACCTGGTGTGTGTGGGTACCTGCAGAGGTCAGAAGAAGGCATTGGATTCTCTGGAACTGGAGTTATAGGCAGTTATAACACACTGGACATGGGTGTTGGGAACCAAGCTGGGGTCCTAAGAGAGCAAAAGCTGCTCTTAACCACTGAGCCCTCTCCAGCCCTATAGGTTATTACTGTTCTGGTTTTTATCATCAAAATTTTGAATGCTGAGCCACAAAAAGGCATTACTTGGGTCCTTAAGACATTTTCTCCATGAACTTTGCCATTGTGTTTTAGTCTAGGTCAACACCCATGTTTCTTTGGGAGTTAGGAGTTCCTCCTTGACTCCTAGATGGCTGAGCTCTTAACTCCAGGATTATTAGTCTATACTGAGAGAAAACTCCCAAGCAGGATAGCATTTTGTTTTCAATCAATTGCATTTTAAAAATACCTCAAAACTGGAAATTCAATAACATGTGTTGACTGAATGATCTCTTGACTGGATAGAATTTCTCCTAATGTATTTCCACACTGCTCTTACCTGCTGTGATTACAGAATATATTTGATCTGTCATTTTTTGAGATTTATCTTTAATGATCTGTATGTGTAGATATATGTACATGAGTGCAGGTGCCGAGAAGGCCAGAGGAGCAGGAGGAGTTACAAGTCCTTCACCACTGAGCCATCTCCCCAGCCCTCTCTGTCATTTCAGTCGAATAGATGAAACAGAAAATACTGTCCAGCAGGCAGTGTGCAAAGGTGAAGGGACTCGTGTAGGAAACAGTCCTGTTGGTATAATAATTGGTAATGAGTCAAAAGCTGAAGCCAGGCAGCGGGGGAGATGGTCAGTTGGTAAAGTGCTTCAGGATCTGCGCTCATCCCCAGAACCCACATGGTGGAAGGAGAGAAGGTGAGAACCAGCTCCAGGAGGTTGTCTTCTGACCTCCATGTGTACATGCATGTGTGTACACCCCCCCCAACAGACATGTATAAATATAAATAAATGTTTAAAAGTTTGTTTAAGGGCAGGCACGATGATGGGGTCTTGTAGTCGGAGTGCTGGGGGTTTGGAGAAAGGTAGGTCCTTGAGGCTAACTGACCAGCCAGCCTAGCCTGTTGACAAGTTCCAGGCCAGTAAGAAACTATCAGAAGGAAAGGGAAAGAGCAGTGTACAGCACTTGAACAACAGTCAAGCCAAGAAGAAAGAAAGTGACTTGCTTGGTTTGGACTGTCATGGTGTTGTCAGCAGTGAAGGTGCCTACCACCAAGCCTGATGATCCCCAGTCCCCATGTGGTAGAAGAGAAGCAACTTCTGCATGTTGTCCTCCGACCTCCATTTCCCCTCTGGGGCATGCACACATTTAAATGTAACGAAAAGTAAAGTATAGCAGAGCATGGTGACACACTGCAACCCTGTAATCCCAGCACTGAGGAAGTTGGGGCAGGAGGGTCTCAAGTGAGTTAGAGGCCAGCCTGGGCTAGCTACGTGGTAAGTCTCTGTCTGAGGAAAAAAAAAATCTTCAGTTGCTTTTTGTTGTTGAGACAGGTCTCCCTGTAGTTCCAACTGGCCTGGAACTGACTGTGTAGACCAGGCTGGCCTCAATCTCACAGAAATCCACCTGTCTCTGCCTCATGAGTGCTGTAATTAAGGGTGTGCACCACCATGCCTGGCAAGTCTTGGATTCTTGAATGTCTCGGTGTTTTATATCTTTACAGGGAGCCACTTGAAAGTTTTGTGGTAGAGCAGTGACGTGGTCATGGGAGTCTGAGTTGTAGCAGTGCGGGTGGGAAGGATTGGAGTTCAAAAAGTTAGGGTTAGCCTGATGTGTCAGTCAGGAGACTCGGTGGAGAGTCAATTTGGTTAATAGACGGAAGGAATTAATAGTCAGGGAGAGTGAAGAACGGAGACTCAGATGACTGGTACCTGCAGGGTTAGGTCTGGGCATGGGTGGCTAACTGAGGTGAGATACAACAGGGCAGGCAAGTTTGGGAAAGAAAGGATGGCTTTAATGTCACAGTTTCAGATACCTAGGTGGCTGCCAGTAGTGAGGATTTGTGGACTAGGAAGAGGGCTGGGATGAAATCCTCGAGGAACTGTCAGCCATTGAAGGATTCTGATAGAGTCTGCGAGGAAGAATGTGGTGTGATGCCGAGCAGGGACGCTGAAGGGGATCAGCAGTGTCTGCTTCTGAGAGGCCAGCTGTGAGGAGGGCCGGCAGGTGGCGCTTGCAGCACCAGCGCGCAGAACCCCTGCACCCTTCCCCGTGAAGCTGGAGGGAGAACCAACTCCACAGAGTTGTCCCCTGGCCTCCGTATATGTGCTATGGCATGTGTATCCACACAAGCACGCTATATATAAATAAATATATAGTAGTAGTAATAAAAAACTTAAGAGACTATTGAGTAGCTGGTTGAAAAGTCCTCAGTGACTGTGGTGGGAACAGCTCAGATGTATGCTGGGGAGAATCCACGTATCCACATCGCGGGTGGGCAGAGAAAGGAGTAACTAAAGAGTCCGCCGCTCCCACCCCTTTTTCAAAAACTTTTGTAGTGCTGGGAATTGAACCCCAGCCTTGTTCATACTGGGCAAGCCTTCTGCCAGTGGTCTGCCTCCCGCACAGGGCTGGATGCTTTTCTCTCCCGCCAGTGCTTCATGACACGAAGTGCTTCATGACTCAGTCGCAAAGAAACCTTTGTAGCTAATGTCTTATAACTTTCTTCTCGGTGGTCCTTTTCCTCTGGCTCCTCTCATCCCATGAAGAACCAAGTATCTTTTTATTTTTTTTTTACATACTACAGAGGGGAAGGGTACTTCACCTTCCTATATGTAAAGTTACATGGAAATCAGCTTGAATTGGTTCCTAGCTGCTTACTAACAAGTTATTTAAAATGGGTTTTAACTTGATGGATTTTCTAATGTTCTGAACTTTCGTAATTCAGCCACCAACAGGGAGATCATCTCTCAGCAACCTAGGAATGAGTGATCCAGGAACCTTCAGTGGGAATAACTTCATGCCAACAAATGGTCTCACTGTGGCCCAAAACCAGGTAAGTGCTGATTGCTTGCAGAAGTCCAAAGTGTAGACAGTCAGCCCTGTGTTTGGGGGTTTGTTGTTTTAATTTACTTTAGGCCAAGCATGGTGGCTCAGGCCTTCAATCTCAGCACTCAAGAAGCAGAGGCAGGTGGATCTCTGTGAGTTCCGGGCCAGCCTGGGTTATATAATGAGACTATCTTTAAAAAAACAAGCAAACAAAGGGTTGGAGAGATGGCTCGGTGGTTAAGAGCACTGGCTGCTCTTGCAGAGGACCCAGATTCAATTCCCAGCACCCACATGGCAGCTCACTGACCATCCTTAACTCCAGTTCCAGGGGATCAGAGTTTGTTGCGTGACAGGGGTGGGTGCACTAATGCACATGCAGGCAATATATTCATACACATAAAGGAAAAACATTAAAAATTAAAAAAAATTTTTAACTCACAAAATCTAAATAATTTGTTTTTATATGTGTTTTGCCTGCATGTATTAAGTGCTCCACATACATGCAATGCTTATGGAAGCTAGCAGAGATCAGATCCCCTGGAACTAGAGATGCAGATGGTTATTAGCCACCATGTAGATGCTGGAAACTGAAACCTGGTTCTGTGCAAGAGCAGCTAGTTTTCTTCAAGGCTGAGCCTTCTCTTCAGCCTATGTTCAGCCTATGTTCAGTTCTATGTTTTGTTCCTTCCCAAATGATCTAAGCTATCTTGGTTCCCCTGTCCCCCTTGTTTGTGGATTTTTAAAATTTTTATGTGTATAGGTATTTCCCTACATGCTTGTGCCTGGTGCTCACAGATGTCAGAAGAGGGCGTGAATCACTGGAGATAGAGTTACAGGTGAATGTCACCTGGCATGATCACTGGGAACTGAACCCCGGTCCTCTGCAAGAACAGCAAGTGCTTGTAAATGCCGAGCCATCTCTCCAGCTCCTTTTTTTGCTTATAAAAGGACGCAGGTTTACATAGGCAAACTGGTCCAGAGTGGCTACTAGTCTTTCTGCTGATTCCAGGTGCTGAGTTTGATTAAGGCTTGCCCACGACCTGAAGGACTGAACTTTCAGGACCTGAGGAAACAGCTCCAGCACATGCCTGTAGCCACGATCAAGTAAGTGTTCACCTTCCATGACCTGGAGTCCCAGAAGGTGCCTGCTTCACCTGGCCACACTTCCCTGGCATTGAAAAGTGAGTTTAAAAAGCAAAGCTGGAGCTGAGTTTGGTGCCAGCATTTGAGAAGGGGAGGCAGGACCAAGAGTTCAAGGCCAACCTGGACTGCATGAAACCCTGCCTCAACACAGAAAAGGACGCTATCAGTTGCAGCCATTGAAGGTAGTTGATGAGCTCTGAGGAAATTTTAAAGGACTCAGGTGGCATGATTATCACATGACTCTGGTTTGGTCTGGGCCTGATTCCATTTTAGGCAGGCAGGCACCTGATTGCGGTGAATGACTACAGGTAGGTGGCACTCACGATGGCTGGTGCACATAGGCTTAGGTAGAAGAGACATCCTCAGTCAGTGTCCCATTCCTGTCAGAGTTGCAGTGATGATGAGGTATAGAGTCACTTAGTAGATGCTGGGTGATTTTGACTGTTCCTGAGCCTGTTACTGACACCGACTCAGAGGACCTGAAGGGTTTGAAGGTGTCAACTGTTTCTGAATTCTCTTTCCTGCCAGAGATGAACAAAAAGCACTTCGGTGTGTGTGCTGAGGCCTGAGCCCAGGGGAGGGAAGAGTTAGAACTGCTGAGTGCAGTCGGGCTTGTGTGCAGCTGACCACAGCTTCGGGTCTCTGCCTCGCTGAGTTTGGTGTTTGAAGTTAGGCTCTGTTACTGGCTTGCAATTACAGTTTGAGAAAGGGACCCCAGGACCCCAAGTGGCCAGTGTCTGCACGGCCTGCAGTTTTTCTCTGCTAGAGCCTTCTGTGAACAATGGCTGAACTGCTTAGCTAAGATGAGAAGCACAGAAATGCCTGGTGTCTGCTGCTTACCTTACTGAAAAGGGACGGGTTTGAAAATGATCTCCTCCTTTTCTCTCCTCTCTTTCTAGGCAAGCGGTGGATTTTCTGAGCAACGAGGGGCACATTTACTCTACTGTGGATGATGATCACTTTAAGTCCACAGATGCAGAGTAATGGAGTCTCCTTGATACCTGGATATTTCCAGCTGGGCCTGTTTTCAGAGTCTGTTGTCTCCAGCTGTGCTTTAGGCCTGTGGCTTCTAGAAAGAAGATTTCCTCTATAGAAGGTCTCAACCAAGGTCCTTTTGAAAGTGCTGTCCTTCTCTTTAGTTTGCTATTTAGAAGTTCAAAAGGAGAGAGATATTTGACAAGGAAGTAAATCAGGGTGGGATTTCTTCACAGAAGTTCCAAGTAAGACAGTGAGGACAGCAGGGTGGAGGGAGGGAAGGGGCACCGAGGTCAGCAGAACTGTCAACCCTGAGCCTCGGTTCTTGAAGGATTTCCTGCTGAGGTGACAGTATGAGGACCTGTGAGCAGGAGCCCACCGCCTTCTGCTATTTGTGTTTGTTTGTTTCCCAGTTTGGGGGTCTCTGGCTTTTTTTTTTTTGAGACAGGGTTTTCTTGTAGCCCCAGCTGGCCTGGAACTCACTGTGTGGACCAGGCTGGCCTCCAGTGCTGGGATTAAAGTGTGTGCCACCACCTTCAGCCTGTGGCGATATTTTCAGAATTGCACTTTCTTTCCTTCCCCTTCTTGTCCTGCCTGAGGTTTCATGGGGCAGAGGAGAGGAAGAAATGTTACTGCATTTTGTATAAAAATAAATGTGTTCGTTATTAATAAAACCATTCTAGTGCAGTAGTTTCTGGAATGTTCTTGGTTTTCTAAGATGGTGTAGTTGCTTTTTAAAAAAATTTATTTTATTTTCTGTGTATGACTGTATTGCCTGCACATACCCATGCCGTGCAATGCCCAGGGAGGTCAGAAGGAGTGTGGGATTCCCTGGCACTGGAGTTATGAATGGTTGTTAGCTGCCATGTGGGTGCTAGGAATAGAGACCCTGCATCTTCTGCAAGAGCAGCCAGTGCTCTTAACTCTCCGGCTGCTTTATGATCTACACTTATTTACTGTGTGAAGCATGTGTGTGTGGAGGTCAGAGGAAAACTTGCTACAGTTCGTTCTGTTTAGCGTGTGTGGGGTCGGCTCTCTTTTCGTACCACATGCGTGCCAGGCGTGCCAGCACCTTTACTCACTGAGCCATCTCGCTAGCCCTAGAGGCGGAAGACCAGGCATAGGGATGCCTGTAATATGAATGCTGGAGGCTAAGGGAGCAGGAATGAAATTCAAGGCCAACCTGGGCTACATAACATGATCTTGTTTCCTCCAAGAAAAAGGAAGGAAGGGCCCAGAGTATAAGCTTGTCCCCCAGTACTACATAAAATGGCATGGTGACAAGTGTGTATAATCCCACTGCTTTGGAGATGGAGGTAAGAGGATCAGAAGTTCAAGGTTATCCTTAGCTATGGTAATTAAGTTTCAGGCCAGCCTGAGCTACATGATAACTTGTCTTAAAAAAGAAAGACTGAAATAGTAAAGGGTGGGGAAATAAATGAGGAAAACACGTGAAGGTGGCTCGGCGTGGGAGCGCACGTGCCAGTGGGCCTGACGGCCTGAGTTTGATTCCTAGGGCTCAGAAGGAAGGAGAAAATCAACTCCTGCAAGTTGTCCTGACCGCCAGACAAGCACTGTAGAATACGCTGCACATACAACACATGCACACAAAATTCTGAAGATACCATGATAAAGACTGTTACTTTATATTGCTAACCCCAAAAATTGAAAAAGACTGGAGACATGCTTGAGAGCTCTTTCTATTCCTGATGATTCAACATCCTTGTCAGGCTCGTCACAACAGCCTGTAGCTCCACCTCCAGAAGTCCTGATGCCATTTTCTGGACTCAGGCACCCACACATACAGACAATACACATCAAACACGCTTTCCTTCGTACATCTTTATATGTGATATATGTGTGTGGAGGTCAGAGTATATTGCCTCCTTATATGTAAGTGCACCTGTGTCATGCAGTGCCCGTGGAGAACAGAAGAGGGCCTCAGATCCTCTGGAACTGGAGTTAAAAGATGATTGTCGGCTGCCCTGTGGGTGCTGGGCGTACAACCCGCCTCCTCTGCGAGAGCAGCCAGTGCTCTTAACCGCTGAGCCATCTCTGCAGCCCCAGAAAACCATGTTGTAGAAACTGGTGGTCCTCTTTGTAGCCTCCTCAGCTTTTGTCAGGATTGATGGCAGACGTGGAAGTGAGTACTACGAGCACTTTGTATGTAGGCCTGGCCCCTGAAGGGTCAGCGCTAAGGCGCTTTCTCTCGTTCATGATCTTGCTTATGGCTGTTTTCTAGCACTATCCTCTGGATCTTCCTGCAGGGCGCACTGGCTTCTCTGAGAAGGTGTCGGGACTGGTGGGAGGATGAGGATGAGATGCCCACACTGATACGGCCCAGCAGCCTGGAGGAGCCAGCCGGGAGTTAACTGGGGAACTCTGTGCAGGAGTGTGGAGGTCAGGACACCTGCTCGGCATGGTGGGTCATAGAGGAGCGGGCAGAGGAACACGCACAGGTGTGGGACCTGATCCAAGAGCCAGAAATCTGACCCGCTTTCCAGTCCCACATCAGCTGGAAATGGCATCTTTTTATCTTCTGTCTTCTCTGTTGACCTAGAGCTAAAGTCTGTGATAAACCCACATTTCTAGGATGTGGCAGCCTCACTGAACATATCTAGACTGACCGGGAAGCTGCAAGGACAAAGGTCTTTGTATCTGTCCCCTTATCTCTAGCACAGGACAGTGAGGCTGTCAGAGCACTCAGAGCACTCTGGCCTCAAGGGAGCCGGCATATTTTAAACAGCAAGTTCCGTGATGAGATGGCAAGTACAGAAACTAGTCTTTAGAGAGAGCTGCATGATCTTGGTAAACAATGACGCTAACATTTACTGAATGTTGACTGGGTACCAGATACAGGTGCTAGATCCTTACAGAATCAGCCTTTAACCCTTAAAACGGTCTTGTAACTGCTTTAGGTGACAAGAAATTGAAGCCTAGGTAAAGTAAGTTGTTCGTAGTTGCTCCTGGGAGCCTGAGGCGCTCGCCTTTGGAGCCCTCTGCCTTAACCACTGGACTAGTCTGCCTCTTGAGGCCCTCACTCAGCACATTTCTACTTTAAAACTAGGCCACTTAGGGGGCTGGAGATGGCTCAGCAGTTAAGATCACTTGCTGCTCTTGAGGACCCAAGTTCCGTTCCCAGCACCCACATATAACTCCAGTTCCAGGTGATCTGACACCCTTTTCTGACCTCCCCAGATACCCGAATACACATACACATAATTAAGAATAAAAAGAAAGTTTTTAAGAAATCACAGTATTTGTCTCCAAGAGTTGAAGGTTTGGATGTGGTTTCTAAGGGGTCTGGCCCACAGACAGAACTTAATAAATGATGTAATTTATATAGAAGCTTGTGTCATTTTTATTCTGTGGCTTAAGGATCTTGGATAGGCACTTAACAGCTTTAACATCGTCTTAGCACCTGAAGATGCTGCCAGTTTTCCACAGCTTTGGGGCTCCCGTCGAGTCTTTTTAAAGCTTCTCCCTTAGGTGCACAGCTGGCTTTTAATGGCCAACATCCTCAGAATTCTCAAAGCCAGTTCCCATAGTCATTCATACAAGCCCATTTCCCACATGCTGACCGTGTACTGGGGACTGCCAAGATGAGGATGACACAGCCCAGGTTTCCCCGAGGCCCAGAGAGCCTGGGCTGCAGAAGGGCTGGGGAGTTGGGTGGTAAACCGAGAGTTCTAGATGCAGTGTGATCAGGAGCGAGTCCCCTTTACCGAGAGGCCGGTGGTCTCTTTGACTTTTCTCTGTGCCTTTAGTGGGACAACTGATAGCTACTCGAGGCACAAGGCTGAGTGGATCTGAATGGCTTCTCTGAGTACCAAAGCTCCGAGGCTGAAGGAGTCACTCCTGGAACCAAAGGCAGCAGGTGCCATGTCCCTCTCATTCCAGGATCATCCCATCTGAGTCTAATTTCTGAGACTTTGCCCTGGATCTTTTAAAAACTCACAAGACTTAGCTGGTATCCCTGGTTTCAGCAGCTGGGAAACATGGCTTCCACCACCCCTAGATGGTTTTCCGAAATTCCTCAATTATCTCTTCGTAGGCATGGTCATCCATATCCACAAAATTGTCCTGGTTAGGCACGGGATGTGGCTCACTGGTAGAGCATTTGACGAGCATGCTTGAGGACCTGGGTTCCGTGCTTTGCACTAAAGAAAGCAAAGTCTAGGTCATTGAGAATCTCTCTGGTTATGTAAGTTCCTGTGGCTCTTCAGGTTCCTCACCTGAACCGGGAAGTGCTTGGCCTGGTTGCTCTATGGTCCTTCCTAGCCCAGAAACCACAATTTGTTCTTTCTGAACACTGTGGCCTTTTTATTCTGTATGCCACAGGGAAGGCACTATCAGAGACTGGACTCATTTCGTTGCTAGAATCTGAAGCCCAAGGGGAAAGACTAAACACCTTTCTACCTGGTCCACCCATATCAGCTTGTCCCTCAAACTGGGACTGCAGGAGTGTCCTCTAGGCAGAGCCACAGAGGCAAAGGGACAGCAGAAAAACAGGAATATGGAATGACGAGCTGAAAGGACCCACCTGTATCCTGTGTGTGGAGACCGGATTTGAGGTCTTTCTCTCTGGCAAGAGGCTTGCTGTACATGGTTAATTTGTCCTTGGAGAAGTCTGATTTGCCCTTGGATAAGTTTGATTTGACCTTGAAGAAGTTTGATTTGTTCTTGGAGAAATCTGGCAGGGTCTTTGCCTTAGGTTTGGGCGGTGCCGGGGATTGCTGTGGTCCTAAGACTTGAGGAGACTTGAGTGGGGATGAAAAAAAACAGAACTCAACTAAGTACCAAGAAACAACCACAGAGTCCATGAAATGCAGTTTCCCTACAAGTTCCTGTCTAGTTTTCAGGGTCAGATTCTTCACGGGTCAGGCTTTGCATGAACATGCATCCCTTGTGAGGCCAAAACTGCTCAGGACTTTTTGTTTTTGTTTTTGTTTTTTTGAGACAGAGTCTGTAGTCCCAGCTGGCTTGGAACTCATTATGTAGACTAGGCTGGCCTTGATCTTCCAGAGATTCACCTGCCTCTGCCTCCTGAATGCTGGGATTAAAGCCTGCGCCACCACCCCTGGCTGGCTCAGGACTTTTCTTTAACATGTATGACCGTGTGACTATACATGACAGCAAATCCAAGTGACCTGCTCTCTCCAAACAATATGCTTGTGAAAGTTCACAAAGCACAGGCTGTGCAGTCGGGCCTGATTTCAAACCCAGCCCTGCCACCCTCCTAGCTGTGTGAGCTCAGGTGACCTGCCTGTGTTTTCTCAGCTGAAAAGAGAGAATACAGGTGCCTAATGGGAGAAGGGGAGGGCGGGGGAGGGGTGAGAAGAACAGCCAGCCATGGAGCGATCATGTGATAGACAAGAAGAAACTGACACAAGGGCATGTTGGGGAAGTCCTCTCAGGTTTAACTGTAAGGAAAGATTCTCAGAGGGGTGGCCTGGGCCTGGGTCCCCACTCCCCCATGTGGGACTCCCTTTGGCTCAGTTCAGCTGTGCTCACCAGCCTTGCAGCAGGTGGAGCCCCTGGCCTCATACAACTCTTTTTAGCCAGATAGACAACCAGCTGAAAATGACACGTCTCCAGGTACAGATACAGCAGCAAAATGACAAAGGGGGACAGGGAGGAGGTGCTGGCAGAGGGCCCAGTACATAGAGTGCTGGTGCAGGGTGGCCTAGAAGACCAGACTGGAGTCAACTCATGAAGGGTCCTGGCACACAGAGCCTGGGGGCGGGGGGAGGGAGGTTAGGGAAAGATTTGGAGTTGGTTTTAACTGTCAAGTGTACACAACCTAGAACCACCTAGGAAAAGTCAATGAGAAACTGTCTAGATTAGACTGGCCTATGGGTGTATCTGCAGGGGGATTGTCTTGAACTTTCAAATTTAGGAAGACCCAGACCACTCTCGGTGGTACCATTCCCTAGGCTGGGACCTGAACTGTATCAGTGAAGAAAGCCAGAAAGAAAGCCAGTAGACAGTGTCCATTCATTCCTCTCTGCTCTTGACTGTGGATGTGGTGAGACCCGTTGTCTCAAGCCCCAACCTCTGCGACTTCCCCTGAGGTGATGGTCTATAACCCAGAACGGTGAGATAAAATAAACGCTTCCTCCCTGGAGTTGTTTTTGGTCAGGGTATCTGACCACAGCAACAGAAATGAGAAAAGGCAGGAGGCCTTCCTAACAGCTGAAGAACAAAAAGAAAGGCTGCAGAAGGAATTGAGGTGGGAGCGGTTGACATCTCCACTCGACCAGGCTGGGTGACGGAGAGGGAGAGCGTGCAAACATGGACTCTTAGGATGTTCACACTCAGGTCCAGGCCTCTCGCTAACATGGACTTCAGGCATGTCTCGGAGTCAGTCATAAAGTACTGATAAGTATGCCAGCTTTAGGACCAGGGAGACCGAGCGGAATGCTGCAGAGAGTATGTCATAATCTGCAAGTTCTACACAACCCAAAGAAAGAAACGTGGAAGCGAGAGAATGACCCAGAGTGACCCGAACAGGCGACCTCACCCCGTCATTACCTGCTTGCAGTTCTGTCTTCTCTGCGTCTGCTCACCCAGGCTCTGTCTCTTCGGGGGCCTGGGTGGGGGAGTTGGGCTCTCGTAGACGGGTAGTTTCCGAAGGCTGTAGTAGAAAGCTTCTGACAGCTCCTCCACTCCAGCCACCAGGAGAGGCCCAGCCGCCTGGCCTGGCTGCCCCTCAGACTCCACCACAGTCAGGTCTAGCCACTGAGGAGGGATCTCGAAGTATATCCCCGGCTGGGAGGCCAGGCCCACTACCAAGAAGGGCTCTGTGATCTTCTCCTCCAGTCGCAGGCCTGGGAATGAGGCCAGCGGGTCAGTGGGGTGGCTGGTGTCCTTGGCCACTACCTTGACCTCACAGGGCAGGGAGAAGTGGGCAGTCAGATCTGCAAGGCTGTAACGCCGACTGTCATTCATTTCCTCCACGAAGCCTCCAGGGAGGTGGAGGGGCAGCAGAATCTGTTCTCGGTCCTCCACCCCCTCTTCCTCCCAGGCCTGCTCATTCAGTCGCTGACACACCAAGATATCTATGTCCTGGCCCTGGGCCCCACAGACCTGGCCTGGCCCTTGTACCTCCAACCGATCACCCACAGCCAGGAAGGAAAACTCCGGGTTCTCTTCGTTCCCATCACAGTCTTTTGTAGCTACCACCCGAAGGGGCTGGCCTGGCTGGAGAGCACTTAGAAGGTCATAGGCTGTGGGGAACTCCCTGGGTCTCCGCCGCAGCTTGCCCTGATAGGCCCCAGAGAGCAGGAAGTGTCTGGGCACCTTCCGGCCCTTGCTTGAGGCTAGGACCCTCCAGGGCGGTGAGGCCAGGCCGTAGATGCAGAGCCTCTGGCCTTTGCGCAGGTAGCCCATCCAGGGGCTAAGGAAGATGGGGGGGCCCTCCGGAACCTCCAGAATTTCCATGGACAGAGGGAAGGGGCCTCCCTGGGCCAGGACCTCGCTCAGCAGCTGTGGCTTGATGAAGTGGACACGTTGGGAGGAAGCAGTGACATCCTCTACATCAACCTCCAGAGTGGAAGGGATCTTGACGATGGTCCTGCGCACTGTGGGGGAGACGGCCAGGTCAGAGCAGGGCACACCCCCCGGTGGTCCCCACCCCGGCACACCCCCCTGGTCCCTACCTCCTTTTTATCTTCTTTCCTCTTTTTTAATTGTACTAGATTCTTCGCCCAATCTTCTTTCAAGCTCCCTTTAAATTTCTGTATTATTATCATGTGTGTATATGTTTGTGTGTGTGCAAGATGTGAATGGGAGTGTGTGTGTGCCATGGTGCACATGTGGAAGTCAGAGGATAACTTTGTGGAGTCATTTATCTTCTTTACATGGGCTCCAGGGCTTGAGCTCAAGTCTCCAGGCTTGTGTAGCAAGCACCTTTCTGTGCCAAGCCGTTTTCCCGAGCCCTCTCTTCTCTTTAGGAAGTTATCCTGAATGTTCATAAAATAGAATACTATAGTGCACTCCATGCACCCTTTACCATCTGACTCAGGCCTGCCTCCAGTTCGTCTCCCTCCACTGGATTATTCCAGCAAATCAAAAAACAAGGGCACCACTATAATCCCAGAATTCAGGAGACAGCGGTAGGAGGATCAAGTTTTCAAGGCCAGCCTGGGCTACATGAGATGCTGTTTGAAAACAACAATAACCAAAGAAAAAATATCACAGATACAGAAAATGTAACATGCCAAGGAGGTCATGGTTGAGGGGCGCCCAATACGGCATGAGGGTGAAATAAGGGGTGTGATCTGTTGGGGGGCTTGGGGTCAAGGAAGTCAACTTGAGGGTGTGCTGCTTAAATTGAAACTGTAAGGGGGCTGGAGAGATGGTTCAGCAGAAGACCTGGGTTCAAATCGAGGCACCCAAAAGGCGACTAATAACCATCCATAACTGGTTCCAGGGGAGCTGACATCCTCTTTTGTCCTCTGGCAGAATTACATGACACAGGAAGTGCTTACACACATGCAGGCACACACACACACACACACACACACACACACACACAAATTGGAACTGTGAAGATTAAAAAGGTTACTGAGCAGGTGTGTGAATTTCTGCAAGAAATGCATATGCAAATGTCCTGTGGTGGGAAAAAATACAGCACAGACTAGAAGGCCTCATGTTGGCCTTTCTAAGAGGAAGGCAGGTGTGATGGTGCATACTGTAATCCCAACACTCAGGAGGCAGACAGGTGGGTCTCTGTGAGACTGAACCCATTCTGATCTACATAGGGAATTCCAAGCAGTTCTGGCTACAGGGAGACCCTAGCTCAAAAAACAGAACAAAGACAACAGTGACTAGAGACCTTGGGCCACTTATTTCTTCTCTAGGCATTAACTGGGCATCCTTGTCTGCAAGACCATGAGAAACATGGATCCATCCACTATGTGGTATGGTTCACAACACATGGAAGGCAGGGCAGGGAGTCTTCTCCCCATTTTACAGATCAGAACACTGAGGCTTAGAGGAGTGATGCTTTCCCTTTAGTCACATAGATGGGAATTTTGCACCATGCCAGATATTATATAACCAATGATAATTGGCTAAAGCTGGGAAATATTCATAAGGAGTTAATTATACTGCTCTTTTTTTTCTCCTTCCAAATAGTTTATGGATTACCTGAACTGCCTCGTTCGTTATTCATGGCAGCCTCATAAGGCCCAGCTGCCACTCAAGTCCCTGGGACCCTAGACTGTGGCCTTTTATTACCCGTGGAGAGGATCCAGGGGGCCCTGGAAAAGAGTGAACTTCAACTTCTGGGGAGATGTTCAAGAGAAACCTGGAACAGTTTATGGAAGAAAAGCAAGAAAACCTGTTCGGGCTCATACGATCTCAGAAGGACTTGGGAAGCCATCTGAAGAGTCTCCTGATGGCCAAAGCTAAGGTGATTTGAGCATCAGTAAGAATAACACAGTGGATTGAATGAAACATGTTGAAAACACTTTCCTGTGCTTGGGCACATATCTGAAGCTCCAGTTACTTGAGTCACTGAGGCAAAAGAATTGTAAGTTCAAGGCCTGCTTGGACAACCAATTGAAGTTCAAAACCAGCCTGAGTGAGACCTGTCCCAAAATAAAAATAACAGGGCTGGAGAGACGGCTCAGTGGTTAACAGCACTTGCTACACTTTCAGAGGACCCAAGTTTGGATCCCAGCACCCACACTGGGCAGTTCACAACCACCAGCAACTCCAGCTCCAGGGGATCTGACACCCTCTTCTGGCCTCTGAAGGTACTCATACATGTGGCAAATACACAAACACACACACACACACACACACACACACACACAAATAAAATAATACATCTTTCTTTTTGGTCTTTTTTTTTTTTTTTTTTTTTTTTTTGAGACAGAGTTTCCCAGGTGGCCTGGAACTCACTATATAGACCAGGCTGGCCTTGAACTCACAGAGATCCACCTGCTTCTCCCTCCCAAGTACTGGGATTAAAAAGGCATGTATCACCACACCCAGCTGGATAAAATACTAAATCTTTAAGAATATATTTTAAAAAATAATAATAGGAACTAGAGACATAACTTAGCAGTAGAGCACTTGCCTAGCATGTGTGAGGCCTTAGATTCATCCTGGCACCACAAAAAGAGATACAGATAAAAATAGGAATATAGCTCAGGAGTGGAACGCTTATCCATCATATATAATGCTCTCAGCTCAATCTCCAGTACTGGGGAAAAAAACCTGTGAATTCATAATGATTCATAATGATTAAATGAAAATTTAAAAAACCCCATTACCTTGGAGACTATAGGGATCTTGAGTTCACGCCTAACCTGGGCTGTTTAGCATCACCGTGTCTCCAAAAAATAAAAAAATCATTCTACACTGTCGCCCTTGGAGGATGCTAGAGACTAAACTCACTTTTAAAGACATGTTATTTATTATTTTATTTTATGTGTATGAACATATTACCTGCATGTCTGTAATGTGTCATGCAATGCCCATGGAGGACAGAAGAGGACGCCAGATCCGGAACTGGAGTTACCAACAGTTGTTAGCCACCACGTGGGTGCTGGCAACCGGAGAGCAGCCAGTGCGCATAACCGCTGAGCCATCTCTCCAGTCCCTCAACTCATTGTTTTTAAGGCTGGTAAAGAAAGAACAGGGTTTTTTTGGGACCTCCTTGGGACAGGCTTGTGGCACCATGCAAAGCAGGGCTGGGGAAGCAGCCAGAAGCTGGCCAGGCTGGCCAGTCAGAGGCCTGAGTGGAAGTGGAATAGTGGGTGTCCCGGCCCTCCACAGACAACATCCTGTGTCAGCTACACCCAGAGAGCAGCCGGGCAAGTCTCTCAGCTGCGCGGTCAGGACAAGGTTAAACTACCACCACTGTGGTTCCCAACGAGGTATGGCTCCTGGCAGGCCTCACCGGGAGCTGTGTCCATCACAAGTGGCCTGCGGTTGTGCCACTGATGGATACTGCCTGCCGCAGCCGGTCCTTCAAGTCATCAGACAGGAGGAAAGCTACACACTGAGCCCGCAGGTAGGCTCTGCAGGAGGGAGTTAGCACGGGCCTGAGAGCCCTTTTGTGCCCAAGGCTGATGAGCAAAGCTGGCCCTGGGCTGGCATCTGGGAGCTTTAGTCAATATCAACAGTGCCCGACACTGGGATGCCCACTCTCCTGACAGGAGTCTGGAACTATGCTCCCTACCTATGTGACCAGCCCTGGATAAAAACCCTGGGCACTGACTGAGCCTCTGGCGAGCTCCCCCGGTGTGTGACAGCCCATTGCACATGCTGTCATTGTGCTTAGAAACTAAGTGTGTGCCGTGCGACTCCGCTGTGAAGGGACCCGAGGTGCAGCCAGGGCTCCGCAGATTTCTCCCAAGCTCTTTTCTCTTTCTCCTTCATTGATTTTGCTGCATTTTAAAATTATTTTCTTATTTTATTTATTTAAACATACATATATTTATTCTGTGTGTGTGTGTGTGTGTGTGTGTGTGTGTGTGTGTGCGCAAAGGTCAGAGGACAGCTAGTGGGAGTCAGTTCTCTCCTTTCACTATGTGGGGGATTAAGCTTAGCAAGTCAGACGTGGCGTGAAGCACCTCTTCCTGTGAAGTCATCTTACCGGCCCTCTCTTTTTTTTTTTCATTGTTTTTTGAGACAGGGTCTCTCTGTAGCCCCAGCTGGACTGGAATTCACAATGTAGACCAGGCTGGCCTTGATCTTACAGAGTTTACCTACTTCTGCCTCTGGTAGCTGGAATTAAAGATATGTACCATCATGCCCAGAATTGTTTTCCTTGTTGAGACAACTTCTTATTCTGTAGCCATGGCTGACTTAGAACTGGCAATGTGGACCAGGCTGGCCTTGAACCTGCAGCAAGCCTCCTGTCTTGCCCTCCTGAGTGCTGGGATTACAGTCATGTGCCACCATGCCCAGACTACTGTTTCTTTTTGTGACTAAATCAAGGCCATGAACACAGGGACGAACACGCTGTATCCTGGGAGTCCTAGCAAGTAACCGACCCTTCACACAACCAGAAATCCAAGGACAGAGGACTACATTTAGCATCATCAAAAGGCTGCTGTCAGCAAAAGCCAAAATGTAAGAAACGTTACAGGACAAATGGACCAGTCTCTTCAGCAAGCAGCTGGCAAGAAACAGAGAAGGGAAGAGGTTGAAAGAGACTAGAAGACACAATCAATGGCAGTGTTGTCGGCCTCATGCGTCCTGCTTTGAATAAACACGATATTCATAACACAGTAAGGAAAACTCAAGAGCCAAGTGATACGGGAAAGCACAACCCGGGTGGGATGAAGTATTATTGCTGTGTGTGTGTGTGTGTGTGTGTGCGCGCGCGCGCATGCCTCTGTGGGACATTAAAAAGGGAGAGTCATCGGGGCAGAGCGGCACATGCCTAGCATTCCAACACTCAGAAGGTAGAACTCATCTTGAGTGCAAGGCCAGGATTAGATACATGAGACTCTGTCTCAAAAAAACTAAAAAATTAAGTCATGATGCCTGTAATCTTAGCAGTTGAGAGGCTGAGGCAGGAGATTTGCCACAGTTTGAGGCCATCCTGGGCTACAGAGTAAGTTCATGATCACCCTACACAGCACAACTCTGTCCAAAAACCACAGGTTAAAGGAAGGAGGAGGAAGAGGAAGAGGGGGAGGGAGAGAAGAAGGGAGGTTGTTGTCATGGCCCAAGGGCATCGCTTAGCGGTAAAGCAGCCTGGGTTCCATCTCCAGTAAAATAAAATTTAAAAATATGAAAAGCAAAAATCCAGGCCAGGTGTGGTGGCACATACCTTTAATCCCAGCACTCCGGAGGCAGAGGCAGGTGGATCTCTGTGAGTTCAAGGCCAGCTTGCTCTACATATCGAGTTCCATGCCAGCTGGGACTATAGGGAGACCCTGTCTCAAAAAAAAAAAAAAAAACTACTTTATTTTAACAAGAGACATAGACAAAAGAAATGATGTCACTACCTAGATCTCTGAAACGATCTTGTGGGGCAGAGAGACAGAATGAGATGTGTCCAGAGATCACTGCGATGCTGGCTAATGGGGTATCAGATTTCCTTTTTCCTATCCTTGCTTTGATGTGTTTGAATTTCTCCTTAATTAAAGTTTTGAGCTGGAATAGAGTGCTCAAGGATCGAGTGCTCGTTTAGCATGCATAAGGATCAGGGTCAGGGTTCAATCTCCAGCATTACCTTTTTTCTTTTAAAGGGTACTTTGTAAGCTAATTAAAAAATAAAATAAAATAAGGGCCAGCAAGATGACTCAGCCAGCAAGAGGCTTGCCGTGCAAGCTTGACAGCGTGAGTTCGATCCCTGTTACCCACACTGGAAGAAGAGAACAGACTGTCAAAAGTTGTCCTTTAAGTTCCACATGCACTATGGCATGCACCCCATCTGTGAGCATGCGTGCATGCATGTGCGCGCACACACACACACACAAATGATGATGGTTTATTCAATTTTTTTAAATAAAAAACTTTAAAGGGTCACGTTAGAGGTTAGCTTGGTTGAGGAGTTGGCACTCGTTAGAGGAGAGCTTGCCTGGTGCTCATGAAGCCCTGGGTTAGATTCCCTGAACCCCAAGAAACCAGGCGTGGTGGTTCACATTTTTAATACCAGCATCTGGAGATAGAGGCAGGAGGGTCAGGAGTTCAAGGTCATTCTCCACTGGTGAGTTCAAGGCTAGCCTGGGCTACATGAAACCCTATCTCAAAACAACAATAAGAGATAGCAAAATGTGGTAATGTCAGCATGCAGAAGGCTGAGGCAGGAGGATTGCACACTCTAGGCCAGCATAGGCTACAGAGCAAGTCCTTATGTTTTGTCTGCCTACCTGCTCTGTAGGCAGCTACCGAGGAGCTGGAAGTGGGCCTTAGACTCTGCTCCAGGGAAGAGGCTCAGCACCTTCTACCTGCACTCAGACTTGCCCTCTGTCAGGCCAGGCCTGGTGAGGTTTCCCGGCCCCTGTTCTGTACACTCCCATCAACCTGTCCCATAGAATGTCCTAATAACTTATGAAACAATGTTAAATGGACAAGTCCTCTGTTGCTCGAAGACCTTCAGGTAAGAGCTCTCTCAGTGAGCTATATCCCCAGCCCTCAAAGAGACCTGAAAGGATCCTGTTCTCCACACAGTCAGGGAGACTAAGGTTCTGCCAAACCACCGGTCAAGTTTTCATGTCTCAGGCTGTGTCTGTCTGTACCACTTGCAAACCTAACTATACCAGATCCTAGCTTTTACCAGTTTTGTAAAGCAGATGGAACCTCATGTGTGTTTATCCCATTTTTCTATCTCCTTTTAAGCCACACCCCCTGCCCTTAAGTGGGCATTGGTATTCTGTTACACTTCAGCCCGTAGCCTACACAGAGTGGAGACGAGGCGTCTCCCATCAGTGCACTTCCCAGCCACCCCTGCTCCGGTCTTCCCAGATAACTCACTGTGCATGATGGCTTGGAGCTCATACTGGGGCTTCAGGATCACTGAGTGCCAGGGTAGCCTGGGGCAGGTAAGCATGAGGCCCTGCACAGCTGGGTCCTGCAGGATCTGGAGCAGAGTTTGCGGCGGACCAGGCTCCCATTTCCAGAAGAGCCCCTTCTGAGACAGGGGCAGGTGAAAGATGACCTCCTGGGTCCCTGAGCCCTGGACACAGCGGGCACATTTGGTACCTCTGTGCATTTCCACGGCCTCAAGCCTGAGGGGCTGGTCCTCAGGCACCATTCTGGTCTTGGTGGCAATTCTTTGGGTTGACATGAAACAAATGGGCAGCTTTGTGGAGTCCTGGTGTGAGGCAGAAATAAGATCCTCCAGGGATCTGTAGCTCTGGAGGCTGGTGAGGGGGCTGAAGAGGCCTGTGGGATTCAACAAGGGAAGCGTGGTCCAGACATTGACTGGGACAGGCCCTTGCTGGGCCTGGGGCAATCCAGCCAGAATCCTCCCGGGACAGGGGGCGGGGGAAGGCTACATTTGAGCATCTAGACTAAAGGTTTGAGGGATGGAGATAGAATGACAGTGTGAATGGACAGTGAGAGACAGGAATGGTGACACAGGATGTCACCAAGGACACACAGAACAGAACAAGGACACGGTCCCAGCAGACACACACAGCTCCAATGCTTTCCCACCTCCTGATCCCTTCTGCCTCTAACTTGGCCAACTGGCCATTTCCTCCGGATGCCTCCCTACAGCTCCAGCCTCACATATCCAAAACCTGTCTCCCTATCCTGAGGGAGCACCATTGTCTCCTCCTCTCAAATTAGAGCACAGACCCAAGTGCCCTCCAACACCCACCCCTCATCCCATGACTGCTCTCCCACTCCTGAGGCCCCCAGCTGTCCTGTCACCAGGCTGACTTCTGGAAGGGACAGTTTCCTGCCTGAAGCCCATAATCCCTAATCGAGGAAATATCGCAAAGCCTAGACTAACAGAAACATTAAAAAAGCACCAGTTTGGGACCAAGGATTGTGGATGAATGGCTGAGTAGATGCTTAGCATATAAGAGGTCTTGAGTTAGAACTCCAGCACGGCAAAAAGAAAGTGGTTGATCTGGATTCAAAAATGTCCATATGAGGGGCTGGAGAGAGAGCTCAGCAGTTAAGAGCACGTGCTACTCTCGTACAGGACCCAAGCTGGTTCCCAGCACCCATGTCAGGCGGCTAACAACCACCTGTAATTCCAACTACAGGAAGGAGGAGATCCCATGCCTCTGTGGGCACCTGCTCTCATAGACACATACACATACACAGAATTTAAAATAATAAAAACAAATCTTAAATATTTCCATATGTCTGGGCATGGTGGTGCCTGCCTTTAATCCCAGCACCCAAGAAGCAGAAGCAGGCAGATCTCTGTGAGTTCAAGGCCAGCCTGGTCTACATAGTAAGTTCCAGGCCAGCTGGGACTATAAGAAGACCCTGTCTCAAAAAGATCTCCCCCCAAAAAATGTCCATATGAAGACAAAGAAAGGCTATTGAAGTGTCCTGGTCTGAAAAGGAAACACACCAGCCAAACACAACTGTGATCTGAGCTCAGATGGATGGCGTGGTGTCAGCCAGATGGTGGGGGAAATTGGGTGTGAACTGTGTACAACTGCAGGTATTAAATTTATGATCCCCAACTTCGATGACTAAACTCTAAGTAGTTTCGTGAATGAGTGTCCTTGTTTTAAAGAGATATATACCCTAGTGTTTAGGGTAACATTAGCCAGAAAGAGACCACAGTAGACACCTGTGATCTACTTTCAAAGAGGTCAGGAAAACAGGTTACACAGCTGTATATCTATGTGTGACTGTGTGTGCAAGTGGTAGACCTGTATATGTATCTATGTGCATGTGTGTATAGGTCTTGAATCTGTACATGTATTTACGTGTATGTGTATGTAGGCGGTAAACCTGTATGTATACCTATGTGTGTGTGTATAGGTGGTGAATCTGTGCATGTATCTATGTGTATATGCATGTAGGTGGTGGGTCTATATGTGTATCTTTGTGGATGTGTATGTATGTATGTATGGGGTGGATTTGTGTATCTATGTGTATGTGAGTGTAGGTGGTGGATCTGTGTGTTTATGTGTCTGTGTGTAGGTGATCTATGTTTGTATCTGCACGTATATGTATGTGTAGGTGGTGGGTGTGGGTGAAGGTGTTTGAGAGTTCTGGCAAGCCTTCTGTGTGTATGGGTGGTGGATCTGTGTGTGTATATGTATGTATGGGTGGTGGATCTGTGTGTGTATATGTATGTATGGGTGGTGGATCTGTGTGTGTATATGTATGTATGGGTGGTGGATCTGTGTGTGTACCTATGTATATGTGTACATGCAGGTGGGCACAGGTTTCGGGAGTTCTGTTAAGCCTTCTCTTACTCTTCTTTTGAAAGGAAAACAGAGCCCTCAAAACACAAAAGAAATCCCTCAGCGACACAACCGAAAACCCAGGAGGCTCCTGAGTGCCTTCACAATAGAGCCAGCTGCATCAGCTCCCCGTAGAGGCTCCGGCTCTTGCTCACCTCTCATCACCTTCTGGAAGGTTCTGCCACTTGGTCTTAACGTTTTTCAAGTGTATGTTTGCATGCTTCCGCGCACCTGTATGTGCGTGCCGTGACACACGTGTGGAGGTCAGAGCACAGGCAGCTCATGGGAGTCGTTCCTTCCTTCCACTGTGTGGGTACCAATGATCGAACTCAGGCCATCAGGCTTGACAGCAAGCCCAGCTACTGAGCCATCTCACCCTCTGTGACCTAGAACTTCTGGTGCTCCTACCTCCACCTCCTAAATTCTGGGATTATAGGCATGTGCCCCTACTACACTAGTTTTATGTGGTGCTGGGGACAGAACACAGGACTTCATGTATGATAGGCAAGCACTCTATTAACCAAACTACATCTCCAGCCTCTGTCCCATTTTTTGAGACAGAGTCTCATTTATCCCAGGGTGACCTCAGACTTGCTATGTAGCTAAGGCTGGCCTCTACCTCTCAAGTGCTGAGATACAGGCATGTGCTACCACACCTGGCTCCCTTGGGATGTCTTGAGCACCCAATAGACACATGTCCCTTCCTTGGGCTGGGGGACTCCTGCAGCTCAGGAGCCACCTCCTACAGGCGCCCATCCACAGCAGTGCCTGCTCCCTAGACTCCTGCCCTCCCTCACGCCACTCCACAGGGCCCAGGTCATTCTGAGTCACACCCCAGCTTCCCACAGGGCCTGGCGTGCACGGGGTCAGCAGATGCTTGATGTTTAATCCCAGCACTTGAGAGATAGAGGCAGGCAGGTCTCTGTGAGATTGAGATAGAGGCCAGCCTGGTCTACATAGCGCATTCCAGGCCAGCTGGGGCTACAAGGAGACCCTTGTTTCAAAAAGACCAAAAGTAAATGAATGAAAGGAAGGAAGAAAGGAGGGAGGAAAGGAGGGAGGAAGACAGAAAAAGAGAGAGAGAGAGAGAGAGAGAGAGAGAGAGAGAGAGAGATATTGACTCCTTTTTGATGAGTGGATGTGCGGCCAAGCACAGGTAACACAGGACCCGGAACAGAAGCAGGTGTGGTCAGAAGGCAGGAAGAGGGTGGGGCCATCCTCAGACCACTCCGAAGGCATCCTCTGTGCTACATAGCGATACAAGGGCAAAACCTGAGGGGGAAGCAATGCGGGGGGGGGGGGGCAGCATTCCATCCACATCTACAGATGTGCCTGGGGGTGGCAGGACACGTGGGAAGGCAGAGGTGCACACCTTACCTGGGAAATTGGGGTCTATCTCCAAGGTCTGCCCCGTCCCTGGGTTCTCACAGACCACCTTCTGGAGGTGAACGTGGGTGACCTTGATCAGGTCCCCTGTGGAGAGGCAGCATTCATTCCCAGAGATCTCATAGACGGAGCCTGTGGAGACACGGACTCAGTTTCTCCTTCGGCATCGGGTGGGCTGTGCCTCGTTCCTCACAAGCTCTACTCAGCTGTTCCTTCTGCCTGGGGTGCCCCTCTTGATCTTTCAATATACTGGGGGTTGAGCCTTGGGTCTCACTGGACAAGCACTCTGTCACTGAACTACCCCAACCTTCTCTGTCTTTGCCACTGAAAGGCAGTTGGCTCGGCCAGCCATCCTCAGGCAGCATAAACTTGGCATCCACGGACCAGGAGGATTGGGGGAACCACTAGTGCCGCCTCCCCCACCTCACTCGAACTTCCTAGCCTGAGCTCACTGGCGGGCGGGTCATGTCAGAAGCCTGCAGGCAGCGTGGGGCCCAGCCTTTGTGGAAGTGCTTCAACCGTGAAGCAGGAAATAGCCTAGTGAATCCCAACCCCCTTAGCACAGCTACAAAATCAGGCTGAGAGAGGGTGGGTGGCTCCACGGAGACACACAGAGCCAAGTGGGTACTTGATTCTTTTTGTACTTTAAAAAAAACTTTTTTTAATGTGTGAATTGCCTGTGAGTATGTAAGAGCACCCACGTTGTACAGTGCCCAGGGACGACAGAAGAGGGCATCAGATCCCCTGGAGCTGGAACTACGGACAGTTGTTAGCTGCCATGTGGGTGCTGGGTGTCTTCTGTAGAGGCCAGAAGTTATCAGATCTTTTAGAACTGGACTTATGAGCTGTTGTTAGCCATCACGTGGGTGTCGGGAACTGAACCTGAGTCTTCTGCAAGAGCAGCCAGTACTCCTAACCACTGAGCCAGCTCTCCAGTCCCTGGTTCATTTATTTTTTACTGTTTGTTTGGTTTGAGTTTTAGGGTTTGTTTGTTTGCTTGTTTTCAAGACAGGCTTTCCTGAAGCCCAGGCTGGCCTGGAAGTCACTATGCTACCAAAGATGATCTTAAATTTCTGATCTCCTTGCCTCCATCCCTGGAGTGCTAGGATTATAGGCATGTATCACCATGCCCAGTTTTATGTGATGCTGACAGTCAAACCCAGGGTGTCATACATGCTAGGCAAACACTCTATCAATTGAGCTATATCCTTAGCCTAAATGAGTTGTTTTAATTTAAAGTATTTTATTATTTTTATTTTATGTGTATGAGCATATTGCCTGTATGTATGCAAATGCACCCATGTCATGCAATGCCCAAGGAAGTCAGAAGAGGGCATCAGACTCCTTGGAACTGGAGTTATAGACAGTTGTTAGCTGCCGTGTGGGTGCTGGGAACTGAACCCAGGTCCTCTGCAAGAACAGACGTGCTCTTAATTGCTGAGCCATCTCTCAAACCCCGAGTTGTTTTAATTTTAATTTTTACTTTTTGATCTTTTTGAGACAGAGTCTCCCTGATGCCCCAGTTAGCCTGGAACTCTCTATACAGACCAGGCTGTTTTTGATGTTAAAGAGATCTGCTTGCCTCTGCCTCCTGAGTGCTAGGATTAAAGGCGTGCACAACCACTCCCAACAACTTTTTTTATTATATTTTATCTATCTTGTGCATATCACAGTTTTCAGGAGTTGGCTCTTTCTTTTTACCATGTGAGACCTCAGGCCATTACGATTGGCAGTAAGCTCCTTTACCTCTGACCCATCTCGCCAGCCCAATAATGAGGGTTTTTAAAGGAAGCTGGGGTTCCAGGACCACCTCCCTTTCAAGTTTAGCAGCCCACCTGCCTGACTCAAAGTGCTAAATCCACTGGAAAACATGGAAGACGTACAGTAAAGACCTCTCAGCCCAGGGAGCCTTGGAGCCCAGTAGAGCTTCCTTGGCTTCACTCTAACCCTCAGGAAAATCACACAGTCATGTCTACAGTGTCAGGGTGTAGACCTTCCGGCAGGAAAGAGTGTTAGCCACAGGGCTATATATACCTGGTCCTTTGCTAAATGCTGTAGACGCTTCACTGCCCCAAGACGCTCCACTGCCTCGAAGACGCCCTTCGAGGGACAGTGAATAGCAGTCTCACTTTGCTAAGTAATAACAATCGTTTCTCTTTCCTAAAAATGACACAGTCTCAGACAGGCAGAGTGAGCTACTCAAAATAATCAGTTAAGGACAGGATGATCAAGAGTTTAAGGTCATTCTTGTCTACATAGGGAGTTCCAGGCCACCCTGGGCTACATGAGACCCTGTCTCAAAACAACAATAAAAGGGCCAGAGGGCTGGAGAGATGGCTCAGCAGTTAAGAGCACTTGCTGCTCTTGTACAGGACACAGGCTTGGTTCCCAGCACCCACATAGTGGCTAGCAACTGTCCCGACATTCAGTTCTGGGAAATCTGATACCCTCTTCTAGCTTCTGCAGGCATTGCACACATGTAGTGCACTTACATACCTGTTGACAAAACACTCGCACACATAAAATTAAAATAAATAAATCAAAGAAAGAAAGAAAGAAAAAGGCTAGGCAAGGTGGCCAACCAGCCTTTAAATCTCAGGATTCAGCAAGCAGAGGCAAGCTGATCTCTATGAGTTTGAGGCCAGCTTGATCTCAATCCAGCTAGGGCTACAGGAAGACTGAGTCAAAAAAAAAAAGAAATACCCATTGAGACGGCTCAGGGGGTAAAGATACTTGCCGGCTGTGGAGCCTGACAACTTGATCCCCAGGTCCTACACGGTGGGGGGAACATTCTCATAAGTTGTCCTCTGACCTTCTTGTGTGTACTGTGCACATACACACACACACAATAAATAAATAAATAAATGTAAAAATCAGACAAAAGATCGGTCAGGTATGGCAACATACACTCATAACTGCTCCACTTGGGCTGAGGCAGAAGTCTGGGCTACCCAGTAAGATCTTTACTCAAAATAAGCTGAAAAGGGACTGGGGATGTTATCTCAGTGTGGGGGTGCTTGTCTGACATGTACAGGGCCCTGGGTTCCATCTGCAGCACATGGGGAATTGGGTAAAAAAGATCTGGTAGCAGGAGGCGGGACTGGGGTCTGCGGCTGCCTCCAACAGCGGCATTCCTAAGCACACACACCTGCCTCACACCTGCGCCAGGGTCAGCTGTCCTCCACACCACCCTGCTTGCGAGCATAGACCCTGTCACAACTTCTCCAGTCACCATCACCCTAACTTCTGGGATTTCCTCAGGTCAGCCCAAATGAGGAAACTCGGGTATTGTGACAGAGGCAGGCAAGGGATGCTGGGAGGCTGAGAGATGTTCTAGGCTGGAAAAAGAGCAAACGGATCCTGGGACCTGCCTCCAAGAAGCAGTTGGAGGTAGAGGCAGAATTCAAGGACTAAGGAGGGTAGAGGGAGAGGGCAGGCAGTTTCAGGAGGATTGGAGGACAGAGATGGGAGGGCCGATTTGGCACTTATGTAATGAGCTGGGGTGATCTTAGCTGGGGTGATCTCGGCTGGGGTGGAACTCAAGGCCTTGAGCTGGATCCCAGAAGAAGGGAAAGAAAAAGGGCAAGGAGAAGAGAGAATCGGAGAGGGGAAAGAGAAAGACAAAAAGCAACAGCAAACCAAGCACGGTCATCCCAGCATTCACGAGTCAGAGCAGGAGGAACATCGCAGGTTGGAGGCCAACCTGGGCTACACAGCAAGATCCTCTCTCTCTCTCAAAAATTGGCCAGGCATTGTGGCACACGCCTTTAATCCCAGTACTCGGGAGGCAGAGGTAGGTGGATCTCTGTGAATTTAAGGCCAGCCTGGTCTACATATTGAGTTCCAGGTCAGCTGGTTCTACAGGGAGACCCTGTCTCAAAACAAACAAACAAACCCAAAACAAAAAAAAAAAAAGACTGCAACAGTAAGTATGGTGATTGCCCTAATGCCACACCCTTGCCCAGTGGACAATGGTAAGCTCCGTTTAATCACTGATTATGATTATGATTATGATTACTGGAGGCAGGTCACCTATGCACCTTGGCATTTACTGGCTTCAACCCATTTCATGTTCTGGGCTGAACTCACCGTCCTCTCAGCATCCACGGGACAAAAGTGGTGTCCCATCCATTCCACGGAAGCAAAAGCTGAGGCGCATAGGGTCTTAGTCCGTACCTCAAGCTGATGTGGAACTACTGTGTAGCCCAGGCTAGCCTCGAACTCGAGGCAATCCTCCTGCCTCAGCTCCCCAGGGTGAGGATTACAGGCGTGAGCTAGCACACCAGGCAGTCCCCAGGTGACAGCCCTCGCCCCACACCTAAGCAGAGCCCCGCCCACTCACCCTCGAAGTAGACTCCAGAGCAGACCCGCAGCACGCGCGGGAGGGAGGCGGGATCCAGCGAGCGCACGAAGTCCTGCAGCGAGACCTGCTCCATCGTCCCGGCTGGAGTGGAGAACCGCAGCCTGTCGCAGGGAGCGGGGCACCCGAGCCCGCTGGAGGCCCCGCCCCGGGGAGGCCCCGCCCCCGGGCGCGGTTGGTGGGAGCCTTGCAGTGCATGCAGAAACCTGGAGCTCTTGAGTGAGCCTCTTCCCGCTTCTGACCTGTTTCCTCATCTCTGAAATAAGTTCATGATACCTCTCTTTCCCTGGCCCTACGGTAGAGCATCTAAATCAGCTTGATACCCCGAAAACAATGGTGGGGTGGGATTATTGTTGTTTTTGTGAGATAGGGTCTCAAGTAACACAGACCAGATTTGAACTTGCTGTGTAATTGAGGATGACCTTGAACTTCTGATCTTCCTGCCTCCACCTTCCGAAGTATCACCTATCTTGTGTGGTTCTGGGATTGAATTTAGGGCTTCATGCATTCGAGGCAAGCATTCTATGAACTGAGCTATATCTTTGACTCAGTTTTTTTCTTCTTAAGTTTTATGTGTAATAAAAATAAAAAAATATTTTTTAAAGGGGCTGGAGAGATGGCTCAGTGGTTAAGAACACTGACTGCTCTTGGGAGGGCCCGTGTTCGGTTCCCAGCACCCACATGGAGACTAACCATGTATAAGTCCAGTTCCAGGGGATCTGAGCCAAGGGTGCGCTTGTGTCATAGTGTGCGTGTGGAGATCAGAGGACACTTTATGAGAGTCGATTTTCTCCTTCTACCCTGTGGATCCCAGGGATTGAACTCAGTAGTCAGACTTGGTGGCAGGTTTCTTTACCCACTGAGCCATCTCCCCAGCCTTGTTTTGAAGCAGGATCTCATGCAGCCTAGGCTGCCCTTGAGCTCATCATGTAGCTGAAGCTGGCCTTTGAGCTCCTGATGCTTTTGCCTCCACCTCTCAGGCGCAGGGATTACAGGTATGCGCCTCTACTCCTGGCCAGGAGGATGTTGATGGCTGCTTCCCAGAGCTGTGGTGTGGACCCCTCATGGTACTCTGAGTTTAAACAAGGTGCTACAGCCATTTTGTACATCTTGTCCTTTGGTCTGAGGAAGATATTTTGCCTTGGTGCCCCACCAACATATTCCACGGTCCTCTGCTTAGACAGTTCCATGTATTTGTTTATTTTTTGTTAATGTTGTTAGAGACAGGGTATCCGATGTTGCTCAGGTTGGTCTTGACTCACATTCACTGTTTTCCCAATATCACTCACATAGTTTCCTGGAGTTCATACTCTGGACGTCATATAAGGCTAAGAAACCAACATCAGTACATTGCTGGAACTCAACTGTAGGCTTTGTTTAGATCTGGTTTCCCGTTAATTTTTTTTTTTTTTTTCCAGAAATTGAGCCATCATGGCCCCTGTCTGAGATCACTTCTGACTTTCCTTATTCCTGTTCAGGTATCACACACAGTCCTCACAGATGCCCCCCCGCCGCCGGGTCTGCTGATACTTTCTTATCTTGTCACACCATGGCAGGACGCCCATGACAAGTCCTCATGGTATCACTGATGGTGGAACCTTAGACCATAGTTAAGCTGGCCTCCTGGGTTTCTCCAGGTTGAAACCACTGCTTCCACACCCTCTGTTGGAGACAGTCTTTAGAGACAAGTCTACATGCAGCTGGCCCTCTTGGCCATACTTTCTGGATAAGTTATGTGCAATATGCAAAGGAGCTCTGTCTATTCTACACAATTTATCTATTTGTTCATTCACTTTTTATTTTTATCATCATCATTATTATTATTATCTTATTGACAGGGTCTTGCTATGTAGCCCAAGGTGACCTTGAACTCCCAATCCTCTGCCTCAGCTTTTATAGTGCAAGGATTATAAATCTGCATCATCACACCTGGCTCAATTATATATTTTATCAATATAGACTCATGAATATTTGTTTTATATTTTGACTAACAATCTGATTCCACATTATTTTCTTGCTCAGAGTTACATCTTCGTGAGTCCCTCAGGACAGTTCCCAGATCTCTGATGTGTCCCATCACTTTGTCCAGTACACAACACATTACCATGCAGCTGTCAGGTGCCAGGCTCCGCTTGCCCTCTCCAGGCCCCTGAGCTAGAATCAGCCGTTGCTCCCAGAATCCCTCATTTCTTTTCTTGTATATTGGTGTCCACAAACGAAGATCTGGGCATTGGGCATGTCTCTGGCCCCTGGCTTGTCTGTTGTTTGGGCTTTTACTTTCCTTACATAAACATAGACATGTTTTACCCTATATCACAGCTGAGATCAGTTCCAGTCTTGACCTTCAAGAAGTTCCTGGATGACAACATTTAACAGAAAATTGCAGAGCCCCTTTCACCTTCCTTTATCTTGTGAGCTTCTTCCTAGAGTCTAGAAAACAGTTAATTAGGGCCAAGTGAAGTAGCTTAATCCCAGCACTCAGAAGGCAGAGGCAGGATCTCCATGAGTTCGAAACCAGCCTGGTCTACACAGCAAGTTCCAGGCCAGCTGGGACTCCATAATGAAACTCTCTTTTAAACAAACAAACAAAATGAAACAAAAAAGAAAACACAGTTATTTCTAGGTCCAAGAGTAGTCTTGGCAAAATTGGTAGGCAAACACACATCACGATGGGTATATTGATGCCATCTTGCCATCATGATTTGTAAGTCCATATTTATTTTCTGCTTTATGTCTCCTCAAGCCATTAGTTGACTCCTGGTGGGTGACCAGCATACACATCTACACTTTCATAGACACATCCCAAGACCTCGAATACCGTAAGTGTAAAACAGAACAGAAGTGGCGCTGACAGGCTAGCAAGCGGATTCCTTGGGGTGAATCTCCGAAGTGGGATGACTGCCTCAAGAAATGCTTGTGGAGCTGGAGAAATGGCTCAGTGGCTAAAAGCACTGGCTGTTCTTACAGAAGCCCTGAGTTTGGTTCCCAGCACCCACATGGCGACTAACAACCATCCATAACTCCAATTTCAGGGGATCCAATGCCCCCTTTAGGCCTCTGTGGATGTTGTAGGCACAGGTGCATTGATTTACACACATGCAGGCAAGACAATAAAAATTAATTAATAATTTTTAAAATGGGGTGGGGCTGGAGAGATCGCTCAGTAGTTAAGAGCACTGGCTACTCTTGCAGAGGACCTGGTTTGATTTCTAGCACCCACATGGCATCTAACAACTGTTTGTAACTCCAGTTCCTGGAATCCAGGAATCCCTCTTCTGATCTCCATGGGCATTGCACGACACAGGAGCACCTACCCATATGCAGGCAATGCACTCATAAAATAAACAAGCTGGGCCTGGTGGCGCAGGCCTTTAGTCCCAGCACCCAGGAGGCAGAGGCAAGTGGATCTTTATGAGTTCAAGTCCAGCCTGGTCTACATAGTGAGTTCCAGACCAGCTGGGGCTACAGGGAGACCCTGTCTCAAAAAGAACCCTCCCAATTAAAAAAATATATATTTTTGATATAGGGGGGCTCCAGTTGTCCTCAAACTCACAGAGATCCACCTGTCTCTGCCTCCTGAGTGCTGGGTTATAAGTAAACATTTTTAAACATTGGAAAAAAAAAAAAAAGATGGGCTTTGAACATAGGGAGAGCTGGGCTCCAGTTCAGGCCGAACCCTTTCCTAGCTGTGTGACTGGGTAAGGTTCTTGATCTCTCTGAACCTCAGTCTCCTCTGCTGATGCAAAATCATAGCTCCCATCTCAAAGGGGATAAGAGATAGTCTACTGTGGAGCCAAGTATGAGTGACTGTGGCTGGGGAGCGTAGGTTCAGGTCACCACAGATACTCTGACAGGAAGCAGTCTCATGGAGTTTGTATAGTAACAGTAATCAGGTATTGTTTGGATCCTTTGATGGAGCATCAAGTAGACTGTCACAGCAAAGCAAAGGCCTCAGCTGTGAACGGCATGCCTAGCTGGTGGGTTGGTGGAAGCTATTGGTCTCCTCAGTTAATACATTCCAAAGGAAAACTGGAGCTCTGTAAATACCGAATGATTTACCTGAAAGTCACATAGGCTGTGCAGGAGGGTCCCTTTGAAGGTGCAGCTTCTTTCTAGAAATGTCCATCCATACCCCTGAGCGAGACAGGCAGGAACTGGGTATGCTGGTAGAAATGGCAGTGTGCCGCAGCCCTGAGAATCTACTATCTTGGAGTTATCCTTGGGACCCTTCTTTTTCTCAGAGTTTCTCATACAAGAGCTCATTTAATTTGCTTCTCCCAACACCACCTACTCTTTTAGGAAGAGATGGAGGGGAAAACTGACTTCCTTGTGTCTGCAAAATATGTAAATGGGGGAACAAAGATGCTCACAGTTCCTGAGAACAATGCTAGCAAAGGCTCTCGACATCTCTTACCTGTTTTCTAGAATTTCCCGAAACCTGGTTTGAATACTTCCATATTAACATCCACACCATGAACAGTTCCCACTGAGGACCCCGAGATAGGGTAGACGGCTGTCAGCTGGACAGACCTGGGTCTTCACAGCCTTGGAGCAGGGAAGGACAGCAAGGAGGGCGAAGACGGGAGGAGGGAGAGGTGAGGGAGGACAGAGGAAGAGGAGGGAGTTCCTGAAGACTCAGGGATGGATGCTGGCTGAGTCTGAGAGACCTGCAAGAATCCTCTAGGCTTAGCCTATCTTGCTTGCTTTTACATGTTTTCTATTTTATAATTTTTATTTATTTATCATTTTATTCAGCATTGGGGGGAGGGGAGTTTTGGGGGGAGCTTTTGGTTGTGCGTTTTTTTGTTTTTGTTTTTGTTTTTTTTTAGATAGGCTCTTCCTGGAACTTGCTCTGTAGACCAGTCTGGATTCTATCTCACAGAGCTCCACTGCCTCTTCCTCCCTAATGCCAGGATTAAAGTACCCTGAACTGACAGAGATCCACTTGGCAGGGTGTGGTAGTGCCTGCGGACAATCCCAGCTCTGTGGGTCCCGGACAGAAACAGATGTGATGCAAATTCAAGGCCAGCTTGGTCTACGCAGTGAGTTCCAGACCAGCCAAGGCTATAAAGTGAAACCCTGTTTCAAAAGAGGAAAAACAGGCTGGAAAGATGGCTCAGTGGTTAAGAGCACTGGCTGTTCTTCCACAGGACCTGGGTTTGATTCCCAGCACCCTCGTGGCAATTAATTGTCATAACTCCAGTTTCAGGGTATTTGACTCCCTTTTCTGGCCTCTGCAGGCTTTGCAAGACATGAGTACACTAACATACACACAGACAAAACACTCACACACATAAAATAAAACCAAATAAAGTCTTTTTTCACAACTGCATCAATTTTAGAGGCACAGTTAACCTTCCAACCACCTTCCCGATCTGTCGTCCCTAACAGTCTTCTCCAGAGGCTGATTTGAGCCTTGCTCTGTCTCCACACTTAGGTACCACCAGAATAAACTCTCTGCTCTTTGGCAATATGTCCTTTGGGTGATCAGCATACTGTAAAATGGTGGTTTAGTACCAACTGGGTCCCAGGAGTTTGGATCAGAAGTGCCAGGCTGGAGCTGCTTAGGGTGTGGGGCAGGCAAGATTAAGGGCCTAGGGGAGGGGCAGAGCCGGAACCCAAAGTGAAACCTGTGTCTTTGGGTTTGGGGAAGTGGGTAAAGGGCAGATTTTTTTTTCTTCCCATTTTGGCTGCACCTAATTGGAATCCAGGACTTCACACATGCTAGGCAAACAAGCCCTGGAGCAATACCCCCAAGCTCCCAGAGGGCATCCTGCACCTGGCACCCCCTAACTGAAACAGGATAAAAGCCATAGCCCTGCCCCCTGTACCAGATTCATCTCTGAGGAAGGCACCGCAGCCATGCGGCTGCAGACACCCTGCAGACACTCGGCAGCAGATGAATGGAAATGGCCCAGTTCTGGGAATGGACTCAGACGTTCTCCTACCAGCACAAAATCTCCCGTGTTATTTCTGAGTTTCAGGGCAATAGCTAGGCTCTTGTCTGCTTAGCAGAGATGAAATAAAAGATATCTCTTGAACTAGGGATGGCAACACCATCTGTAATCTCAGCATCCTAGAGGCTGAGGTAGGAGGATTGCAAGTTTGAGGTCAGCCTGGGCTACATAGTGAGACCCTATCTCCAAAAAACAAAAAAGACAAGAAAGAAAGGAAGGAAGAAAGAGAGGAACAGAAGGAAGAAGGGAGGGAAGGAGGGAGAACTGTATGATCCAACAATTTCATTTGAATAGATACACAAAATAATTGAGAAAGTGGCACACTGTCCATATTAGGCAACATGAATACCTGAGGACCAGGCCACTTGTCTATCAGATCAACAAAACTGTAGAGTGTGTGTGCAGTGGAAAACAATTTTGTTGGGGGAGAGGAATCCCGGGGCACGCTATAATACAGATGAATCTTTGGGCCTTCATACTCTGAGAAACAAGCTGGAAACAAAACCTTATCATTACACTCACATGCAGAAGCCACAGTGGTCAAAACCATAAAAACAGAAAGTGGAATAAAGATAACCAGGGCTGAAGGAGGAAGGGGATGGAGAGCTGTTCAATGGGGGAAGAGTTTCAGTTTTGCAAGATAAGTTCTAGAGAGATGTTGCACAACAGTGTGACTGTACTATGTATTACCAGCTTCTGCACAGAGCGGTACACAACGTCATCCTCAGTCCTGGGCGAAGAGCAAACTTCATGTTGTATATATTGTACACTACTTTTTTTGCAACCTGAAAATATCAAAACTATATCAAGGTTGCTGGAGAGACGGCTCAGAGGTTAAGAGCACTGGTTGCTCTTACAGAGGACCTGGGTTTGGTTCCCAGCACCTACAAGGCAGCTAACAACTGTCTATAACTCCAATTCCAATTCCAGAGAGAACCAGCACTCTCTTCTGGCCTCCACAGGCATTGCACACACATGGTGCACTTACATACATGCAGGCAAAACATGCATATACATAAAGTGAAAATAAATAAATAAAAACTATATAAGGGGCTGGTGAGATGTCTGAGTCAATTAAAGAACTAACTGCTAGCATTGAGGACTTGAGTGCAATCCCTAGAATGTACATCAGGAGAGGACCAACTCCCAAAGGCTGTCGTCGGGTCTTCACACTTGATGGCTGTGGCATTTGCACATCCACCCCCACACTCATCACACACATATAAATAAAAATTAAAACTAAAACCTATATAAATACATTAGTAAACTGTACAGAAAAGATCCTGAGATCAGCATGTCTGTTTCTAGAACTGCAGGTCAATCAGGCCAGATGCTGCAGAGGGCATTCCCAGCATGACCTCATTCACCTGGGAAGACCCAGAACAATCTTTGGACCTGCTGGTCCAGCACAATCGGTCCTCCACTTCTTGACAGTTTCTGTCTACGATGAGTGTGTAGGTCTAGTTGGCTGCTGCTTAGAGCAGACATTTCCCTTCCTTACCCATCAGCCATTGGAGGACAACGGGAGCCATGAAGATGACTGATTCAGCCTGTTCTGAGGTTTCCTGGGGGTTCTCTTCCACCACAGTATCTGGAATCAGATGAGCTTCCGTCCCCTCTTCCTTTTTTCACATCTTGCTGAAGCAGAGTTTTGAAAAATCAAAATGACAAATTCGGCTGTTCCCTAGAGGAAAGCTGGTCATGAAGCTAGTTCAGCTCTATGGGGTCTGACACTTGTCCATTAGATTTGAAAGCCTTCTTCCTTCCCTCCCATCCATTCCCTAGTTCTGTGTGACCATACCTTTCTTTTCTTTTTTTCCAGGGCTGGAGAGATGGCTCAGCAGTTAAGAGCACTGGCTGCTCTTGCAGAGGACTGAGGTTTGGTTCCCAGCACTCACATGATGGTTAATAACCACCTGTAACTATAGTTTCAGGGGATAGGACACCCTCTTCTGGCTTCCACAGGCATTGCATGACATGGGTGCATTTACCCATAGGCACATACACATAAAATAAAATAAAAATTACCAAAAAAGTTAACTCAGGCAGGAGAGAAAGCTTAGTGATTAAGAGTTAATATTGCTCTTTCAAAGGACCCAAGTTTGGTTCCCAGTATCCATATCAGGCAGCTCACAACCACTTGTAATTCTAGCTCCAGGGGATCTGACTCCCTCTTCTGGCCTCTGCAGAAACCACACACACACACACACACACACACACACACACACACACACACACAGTTACCTCAGACTGTTCCCAAACCCAGGATGAGTGTCATTTCTTCATCAATGGCTGGCTGGTACGAAGTTCCAGACTGAAAATAGTGCTCCAGAAATCAAGGTTGTGCAACTCTGTAAGGTCGAGATAAATGTGTTCTCTGGAATCCCGATGTCCTTCCTGTTTATCCCTGGACTCTGATATTTCATGTGCTCAGTCATTTCCAGAGCTTTCATTTCTGCTTTTGATGTTTTGGGATTTTTTTGGGGGGGATGATGTGGTTTCTTTTTTGAAGCAAGGTTTCACTATGTGGCCCTGGTTGGCCTGGAACTTTCTATAAAGACCAGGCTAGCCTCACAGAGATCTACCTGCCTCTGCTCCCAAGTGCCAGGAGTAAGGGTGTGCACCACGTCCCCTCATCTCCTCACCTTGTTGTTGCTGAGATTAGATAAAGCTCACCAATGTTTTATGGTCTGGGACTCAATATAGAGCAGTTTTCCAGCAATTTCCTCAGTGTCGATACAGTCCATCCTGCAGGGGAGCACATCAAGACTCAGGATGTTCCAGAGGAAGCCTTCTTAAGGTTCTAGAAGGAAACAACTCAGAAGCCTCAGGAGGTCCCTGAGACTGGCCAGCTGCACTAGGCCCGTCCCTGCACAGCCTCATATAACGGGGAAGGCTGGCTTAGAGACAATCCCTGACCAGGGGAGCTGCCTGGAAGAGGCTCAAACCAGCGGAGCCCCTTGGTAGAGGCCAGAGAACCTGCCTGAACAGAGCTGCTCAGAAAAGTCAAGCTCCAACCGGCTGAGAAGTTGTATAGTGAGCACCACATCTCCTGCTTTAGTGAACTGTCACTTTATGTTGGAGCAAACTTTCGATGATAGATCTGTCTTTGAGAGTTTCTGCTCCTGTAAGTGACCCCTCCTCCACTCTCCTGTAAGGAACCCCAGTAAACTCATTGGTTCACCAAGTTGGATTTGATACTATCCTTCCTTCCTTTGTCATACAGCAGGAGCCCAAGCTGACCTTGACCTTGGCCTCAAACTCACTATATAGTTGAGGATGATCTTGAACGTCTCATACTTCTGCCTCCACTTCCCACATGCTGGGATTACACTTGTGATACCACACTTGGCCCCTCCCACCTTGTGAATAGTCAGTTAGTTGCCAGCTGGAGTTCTCTCACTGTCCCATTGAAGAATGGAGGTTCCTCCTACTCCAAACACTCTGGTCCCCACTGGCCATCCTCAAGCCCTTGTTTCCTTCCTCCTTCTCTCTCCCTCTTTTTCTCCCTCCCTCCCCAACTCCCCAGACTTTGCCATCACTGTATGATGACACTCTATGAGGTCATCATTTCTGTCATTTCTTAGTTTCAACATATTCAAACAAACACATGTCATATCCGTCCTTCCATGCGTAACCAGACTTCATCTTTTAACCATCCTTCCACTTTAAAATTTTCCTGGTTTTTGTATTTTTCATGTCCAATAATTTCCTTGTGGGGGAGGGGTCGGAGACAGGGTCTTATTTTGTAACTCAAGCTGGAACTTACTGTGTGGCTTAGGTTGACACTGAACCCTGATCTTCCTCCCTCTGCCTTCCAAGTTCGAGAATTGCAGGCATGATTCAGTCATGACACCTAGATTATTTTTCTTTTCTTTTAAAAAAATTTCTTATTTAGTATTTTTTATTATATATGTTTGAACATATTGCCAGCACATATGCAAGTGTACCCACGTTTCACAACACCCACAGAGGTCAGTAAGAGGACGTCCGATCCCTTGGAACTAGAGTTAGGGCTGTGGTTAACATAGCAGCTATGTGGGTGCTGGGATTTGAACCAAGGTTCTCTGCAAGAGTAGCCTGCTATCACTCCAGCCCCTATTTTGCTTTTCCCTTTCTCTCTCTCTCTCCTTTCTTTCGTTCGTCTTTTTGAGATAGAGTCTCCCTGTGGCTCCAGCTGGTCTAGAACTTGCTATGTAGACCAGGCTGGCTTTGAACTCACAGAGATCTTCCTCCCACTGCCTCCCAAGTGCTGGTGTGCACTACCACGTCCATTTATTTTTCTTTTTTTTACTGTGGGTACTCAAGCATTCTACCTAGGTATGCACTCACCACTTAGCTATACTCAGTCCAACATTCTGTTATTCAACCACATATCTAGTAAGACATTTTTCCAACAATATCATAGTTGAAGTTAGAAATGTCTTCCTTGAGCTGGCCAGATGGCTCAGGGTGTAAAAGTGTTTGTCACCAAGCGTGACAAACTGAACTGGATCCCCAGATCCTAAAAGGAGATCCTAAAAAATCTCACTCCTGAAAACTGTCCTGTGACTTCCACACGTGTGCTGTGTCATATGTGCCCCCAATGTACACACACACACACACACACTATACATATATATATATATATATATATATATGGAATCTTTAAAGAGTCATGTTTATTATTATTTATAAGTATGGGTGTATTGCTTGCATGTATATAAGTGTTCCCATGTCACGCAATGCCCACGGAGGTTAGAAGGTGGCATTGGATCCCTTAGAACTGGAGTTACAGACAGTTGTTAGTTGCAGTGTGGACGCTAGGAACCAAACCTAGGTCCTCTACAAGAGGAGCCAGTACTGTTAACTGCTGAGCCATCTCTCCAGCCCAAGGTAGCATATTTAGAAAAAGAATATGAAGATGAAAAGGAGATTCCGCTTTTCTTCAGAATTCAGAAAACCAGGCAGATTTACAGAGAGCCAACATGTCTGTGCCAGGTCTGGAATCACTTCTCTAGGAGGCAGGATTTCAGGGAGGAAAAGCTCACTATCTCAATAACAAACTCAGTATTCCACCCATTGATTTAGCATGACCTAAGGTGACCCTGTCTTTCTACCAGTGGTCCTGGGACCAGGTGACTGACTGACCAGGGAAATTGGAAGGGTCGGTCTTCTAACAGACTAGTGATTTTATTTTAATATTTCATTATTTTTATTTAATGTGTATGGATATAATGACTGTATGTGTGTAATGACTGCATGTGTGTAAGTGCACCTGTGTCATGCAGTGCCGGAGAAAGTCAGAAGAGGGATCCCTGTTGCATTCCCCTGGAACTGGAGGTTGTTAGCCACAATGTAGGTGCTGGGAACTGAACCTGGATCCTCTGTAAGAGCAGCCAGTGCTCTTAACCACTGAGCTATCTCTCCAGCCCTGAGATTTTATCTTTTGACCAGTTAATCTTACGGGGCATTTTTTGCTACTCTAATGCCATTTGCAAGACTGAGGCAGGAGCTTAGAAGTTTGAGGCCAGACTGAGTGACATAATGAGACTATGTCTGAAAACAAAACAAATGCCAGTAGTGGTGACACATGCCTTTAATCCCAGCACCTGGGAGGCAGGGGCAGGCAAATCTCTCTGAGATTGAGACCAGCCTGGTCCACATAGTTCCAGGCCAGCTGGGGCTACAGGGAGACCCTGTCTCAAACAAAACAAACAAAACAGAATAAAAAAAAAAAACAAGGATATAATCAGACTACAAGTCTTTCTAGAAGATGAGGTTCCTCTTTCTTGTTCTATTCGGGGAGGAGGGGTGATTTTGGAGAAGAAAAGGGAAACACCCTAGAGTTGACATCCCCGAGAGAGATAGCCATACACTCCGAATATCCCGCCTTTGTGCAGCAGTATGATTCCCTCTCCGGGGCCTCCCTAGTCCTCATGTTGCATTTATCTGTGATTTCTTGTCTTAAAATCTCTTTGGCATTCTGCCGTGAGCTTCATGAAGCTGAATCATTTCTTTTTCACTTGGATTCACAGAGCCTAGCATTTGTAGAATAGCGTTTGGAATAAACTTTAGTTTAGACTAAAATGTGAGGTCGCCCTCAGTCCCCCAACCGACACACTTTCCTCTGGGGTAGAGTGATGCGACAGGTCACTGTTTCCCACCTAACCCTTTCCAGGACTACAAGGACTAAGCCACGCTCCAAGCAACACTTGGGTTGGATAGCATCCACTGTCCCCTTTCAGCCTCAATTTCTCCAGCTGCAAAGACTGAAGCCGAGTCCTGATGTACAGGAGGACATCTGCTCTGATGTCCTCTGTCCCTTACAGTTGGATCTATTGCAATCAGTCTAGGCCTAGATATCACTCATACTTGAATCTTCCCACACATGGAGCAGGTGAGCCTGGGGCCTGCGAAGGGGAACCTCTCTAGCTCAATATGCTTCCAACAGCACTAAAAACCATGCCCGAACAGGGTAAGCTTAGTCAAGAGCCCCATAGCCTGCAAGAGTGGCGCAGTAAAGGGCCTCCAGTGTAGACTCTGGGTGGCTCTTTTTGGCTGGGAGGAAAGTGGTTAACAGCTGTCCACTGATGGGCTGGGTCCTAGGGCCCAGAAGAAGAGGATGGAGAGAATGGGCCCTTGAGGCAGGGCCCTGTTTCTGATCAAATGTGGTTTCCAGGGAAACAGTTGTTAAACAAACAGATAGGGAGGGTCTAGTGTGTGGGGATACTCCCTGCTGCAGGCTGGGAACCCAAGAAGAAGGCTGGTCAGAGGAAGTCCCTAGCAGCAAGGGGTAAGGGCGGAGGGGAGACCAAAAAGGAGGTAAAGGAAGAGGAAAGTGAGGAACCGAAAGAATTTTCCAGTAAAAGGCAGAAAGTTTGACCTTTGCCCCAGGTTTGGGGGTGAGGCCCCTTTGGGTCGAGTGAAGTCAGGGGAAGCACATAGAATTTTAACAAGACTCCGGTCCTAATGTAGAAGGCAGCTTAGTAGGCCAGGAGAGGCTGGGGAGGAGGCTGCGCTAGGAGGCCCAGCCCTGGGGCAAGTGGAGGTACTCTGGAGGCAGACTGCCCAGGGAAGAGGAAGTCCTCCTCCCATCCAGCACGGCTGCTTCCTGCCCTGAGTCTGAGGGCCAGGGTGCTTGGGGCCAGATGCTTGAGCTTCTTGCTCTGCAGTGCTGTGGTTCCCACAGCCCCGCTATGAGCACGTGATGGTGACTTCCTCTGGTGACACCCACTGCAGCCTCAGTTCTGTGCTGCCCAGAATAATGAGGCCTAAATTTGAGACCAGGTTGCCTTTTCCACGTCTGGGGAAACTGGGGTTCCAGAGTGGCCACCGTTGGCTCTGGGCCTCCACTCACTTTCTGCTCTCTGAAGAAACCTGCAATAGAGAGCTGACACAGGAGACAAATGAACATGTCCCAGGGGATGATCTTAGCCTGGGAGCAGCAGAGGACAAGCACGGACCCAGATGGCCAGAGAGCAGGGAGTGGACTGCACGTCCCCGAGTCTTCCAGCTGTGGCTTCTCCGTTACGCCAGTGATCTGTCTCTCAGCTTTAGTCTCTCTGTGCCATGTTCAAGCCTGTATCTCTAGTCTGACCTGGGCTCCAGGTATACCTGCCTTGATTCCCTATGGCACTGAGTTCCTCAAACTGCCCCTCTGGTGATCCCCTTTGAATGAATGACACCTCTACATGCCAGAGGCCCTACCTCCCCCTCTTCCTCCTTCCTGCTCTTACAAGCCACATTCCTATCGTAGTGCTCTCCCCATCCAGCTTTGCCTTCAAGGCTATCTCCTCCCACACATTATGGCTTCTTAAAATGCAGCTGTGGGTTTGTTAAATACTTGGTGGTTGGGCTCAGGCTCACAACCAGGGAAGCAGGAGGAAGTTAGTGGAGTTAAAAGTCTACTGTGTTCTTCCATTCTTAAGGAAGACCTCTTCCGGTTGGAAAACATCTTGCACTACCTGATTTACAACTGCCACATGAATCCCCTTCCCCAAGTGAACTCTGACCACAAAAGCTTAATACCATCTCTTGTGTAATCAACATCCCCCATACAGTTCACATTCCTCTTCTATCTGATTGTATTGTTAATCGTAGCCCCCTTTCTTCTTTCTGTATATAAGCTTGTTAAAGCAGAGGATAAACAGCTTGCTGCCAGAGAGACACAAATCCCAGAGTCTGACTCTGCACCACTGATCTCACCTACCGAATGGCAGAAATTGTGGGGGCTCCTGAGCTTGCCCGCCTCTGGCAGTAAGTTAAATACATAGCAACAACAACAACAACAAATCTAATGTGAATGACAGCCCTGCTCCAGGCAATCCTCCTCCTCATCAGGTTGGGTACAAGTTTCAAAGTTTGTTCCTGTTCTGGCTCCGACTCATTAATTTCATTCATTCAACATTTACCGAACGAACACTCCATGTGTTAGGCTCTGTTCTCGGCTCAACTTTGGGTTTCTTTGTTTGTTTTTGAAACAGTGTCTCCTCATGCAGCTCAGGCTGGCATGATCCTCCTGCCCCTCCTGCCTCAGTCTGCTGAGTGCAAGGATTATTAACATGTGCCACCACACCCAGCCTGCAACTGTGAATGCACCAGGAAACAATTTGGAACAGAATTTACACTTAAATAGGGCCTGGGGAAGGCCGACTACTACCAGTCCATTTCAGGTACCTGACATTGTGGCTCAGATGGCTGGTGCTATTGATATAGGTAGAGAAATAAACCATAGGCCCTGTCATCTGTTAAAGCAGGTTATGCCAGGCTTGGTGGTGCTCACCTTTAATCCCAGCCCTCAGGAGGCAGAGGAAGGTGAATTTCTGTGAGATCGAGGCCAGCCTAGTCCACATGGTGACTTCCAGGAGGGCTGGAACTAGGGAGACCCTGGTCCAAAAATAATAATAATAATAATAAAAGCAGGTGAGTTTTCTCCTGCCTCTTTCCTTGAGGTCTTTCAAGAGCTTTGCCATGAGGTACCAGATCAGGTCACAAAACCAGAATGCTTAGATTCAGAGCCTCTTCATGAGACTAAACTAAAAGTAGTGGAGTTCAACATGGACACGAAGGACAAGAGAAGAAGGGATGGTTTCTGAGGAAAAGCCCTCATCCCATGATACCTCAGTCCCATCAACTCATAGTCAGACAGTGGTCATAGTGATGCCAAGTGCTGTGAGACAACTGCCTCTGAGTCTGGTGTCATGGCACATGACTGTAATCCCAGCACTCAAGAAGCTGAGGCAGGAGACTTGCTGACAGTTAAGGGTATCCTGGGCTACAAAGTGAGTTCCTGGCCCGCCTGAGCTATACTGTGAAATCCTGTCTGAAACAAAACAAAACGAAGTCATTTCTGATGTGTTACTTCACAGACACTTGATATCCACTTTTACTAAAAAACATTGACTCTGGGGTGGAGAGATGGCTCAGTGGTTAAGAGCACTGGCTGCTCTTACAGAGGACCCAGGTTCAATTCCCAGCACCCACATGGCAGCTAACAACTGTCTGTAACTCCAGATCCAGGGGAATCCAACGTCCTCTTCTGACCTCTGTGGGCATTGTATGACAAAGGTACACTTACACACATGCAGGCAATACACTCATACACATAAAATATTTTTTAATTGACTCTTCACTGGACCCAAGTGGTGTCAGATAGATAACTAAAGTCAGGTTTGAGACTTAGCATCTCTGACTTCATATATTCTGTCCCTTTTGCTACCTTACATAGTCTTTGAGTCAGACTCTCCTCAGTTCTGCACAAAACCATAGTAGTCACCTGAGGACTGTTTTGCCCAGGACTGTAATACAGGGTGAGCCCGGCCTGCTGCATTAGATTGGTTGTGTGCTTTTCACACCCCACGCTCTTGAAATACTTTCTCAGCAGCACAGGCTCTGAACGTCGTTGTGCCCTCTGGTAAGGCCAGGTTATGTGTACCAACTGATGACGAGAGCTAGTTCAAGCCAGACTTGGCTCCATGAGACCCTATCTCAAAAAAAGCGAGGGGAGGGGATTGGAGGGGGAGCTGGGAAGATGGGAAGATGGCTCAGTGGGTAAGAGTGCTTGCTGTGGAGGCACAGGACCTGAATTTGGAAAGCTGGATGTAGCCACAGGCCTGTAACCCCAGAGCTGGGATGGGGATAGGTGGAGGGGAAACAGAGCATCTCTGGAACTTGCTACAAGCATGGCAGAAAAATGGGAGCTCTAGATTCAATGTCTCGAGGGAAGAAGGCAGAGCATGATAGAGGACACTGGCAGCCTCCTCTGGCCCACACCTGCACACACACACAGTTAGAAGTGGCCACCACAGTTTGGTCTGGTCCCTCCTGCTCAGTGCTAGTGCCCAGCAGCTCCGGCTGGCTGCCCTGAACCGAAGGACATGTCTTCTTCATAGTATGGGCCTTGGTCTCATTTCTAGTTTCCATGTACAAGTTTCTGACATCCTAGGTATCATTAAGGAAAAATTCTTCTAACCCCAAAGGGACCAAATATTCAACCCGAAAGAGTCGGAAAGCTCCTTTATTCTTTAGGAGGGTCCCAGAAGCAACAAAGCCTTTTTAGATTTTCTGGAGTCCTGAACCAAAGTACAGATGTGGATTGAATAGGCTATTTTACATCATTGTTTTATGGTTAGCTTCTGGGTCCTATGTTTCTTTTCACGAAAGACCATGTTATCTCAGGAAAATCCTTCCTTCTCTTGGCCCACATAGCTTACAAAGTAGATATCCCAGATGTGGGTTAGGACATCTGCCGCCTTTTGATCTATAGCTAGGCCAGTCTTATTGAACTAAGATCCAGTCAGACTTTGGTCATTACAGTTACAAAAACAGATCTCCTGGGCAGGAGTTAAGATTTCTGACACATTTGATCTATGCTTTTCTTGGGACTAATTTGACCAGGTGCCTCATTAAACCATTTGGTGAACTTTCCATTTTCTTAATTTTGTATCTTTGTCAATAGTTAAGAGTAGAAAGCATCACAGAGTTTTAAGACATTACAGAGCAACAAAACATCCCAGGATGGTAAGAGCACCACACAGCAATAAAGCATCTTGGAGCATTTACATCTCAAGCTATCTATCCACTAAGTAGGGTGGGAACAAAAGAAACCAGATGGCCTAACTTTACAAGGACATTACGGCACAATACAGTTAGTTATATGAATATAACTAACTATTCTGGGGCTGCAGAGATGGCTCAGTGTTTAAGAGCACTCACTGCTCTTCCCAGAGGATCCGGGTTCAATTCCCAGCACCCACATGGCAGCTAACAATTGTCTGTAACTCCAATTCCAGGGGATCCCACACCCTCTTCTGGCTTCATGGGCATTGTATGACATGGGTGTGCTTACATTCATGTAATACACTCAGACACACAAAATAAAAATATTTTTAAACAAGAATTCTACTTTTCCTTATCAGTTTCACAATGGAGTAGTGAATGGGGTGAAAGGCTACAATTTCAGGTGGAAGGGTCAGTTGTTGGCCTTACTGAGATGGTAGTCGTTAGGTAAAGACTTTACTCAACAACCTGCAGCCAGATCCATTAGGTGACCTTGAAGAGGGTGGTAGGAAGGACTCCCAGGTTCCAGGCTTAGGCTGATTGGTTTGAGAGGACTTTGCTCTGCTATTTAGAAGCAGGGATAATTCTGTGGCTGCATATCTGTCTGTGGTTTGTTTTTGCTTTGAGACAGGGTCTTATTGTATAGCCCAGGCCAGACTGAAACCCATGATCTTCCTGTCTCAGTCTCCCAAGCACGGGGTTAGCCAGTGTACCTGCTGGCTAGGTATCTCAAACTTCACCTAGAGGAAAGAAAAATTAGGCCAAACCTAAAACCGTCCTTCATAAAAAGCAAGAGGCCATTACTTAGGCGAGGACAGCTATATTAGTCTTCCTTTTCTTTTTTTTTTGGGGGGGGGCAGGATTGGGGATTGAACCAGAGGCTCTGAAGAAAATGCTGGTGCTTTGTGTCTTGTGGCTCCTGGCAGTGCATAGCATTTCTTGGCTTGCAGATACATCATGTAAGTCTCTGCCTCTCTGCTTACATGACCTTCCCCCACTTCTCACTTTCTGTCCCTTCAAGGGCATATGTCTTTGGATTTGGGACCCACCCTAGTGTAGGGGAAGCTAATCTTAAGATTCTTACCGTAATCACTTCTGTAAACACCCTTTCCCCAAATAAGGACAATTCTGGGTAGATCTATCTTTGAGGACCAAAAGTCTACCCATTCAGTGACAGTCTGTTTCATGACTGGGACAATACTCATCTTTTGTCCGTGTTCAGACATCATAGAGTGGTCGGTCCTATCTGTATGGTGGCCCATCATGATCAGAGTGGCCTTACCTGCCTTTGGTGTTTTGTCATATGGTTCCTGTTCAGCTGGAGACACTCTGAGCTGCTTCTTAGAGGCTAAGATTGCCTTTTTCTTTGTCCCTTAGAGGCAGTAAAGGGCCACACAGTTATCTGGGTGAGGAAAGTTCTAGCCACAGGACAGGGAGGGAGGAGAAACAGGAAGCAGGGAGATGATGGGAGGAGGCCCGAGGAACAGGCCAGACTTCTAGACCTCCATAAGGCTGGCCATCACTGGAGAAGATTGAAGACCTTCAGAGTGCTCTCAGCAAAGATCCTATCATGACCAACCGGGGTAACAGTGGGACTAGAGCAGAGTCCCCTAAGGAATGGAGAAAGACTTGGATGGCACAGTGGAGCAGCTTTCCTATAGAGAAGTAGGGAGGAGATGAGGAGGCTGCTAGTGACATGGAGTCAAGAGGTTTTGGGGGGCTGGAGATGGCTCAGCAGTTAAGAACACATCCTGTTCTTCCACAGGACCCGAGTTTAGTTCCCAGCACTAATGTGGGTGGCTCACAACCATCTGTAACTCTAACTCCAAGGGATTTACTGCCCATTTCCAGCCTCCTCTGGTACTGGAACACATGTGAGCATTCACTCACACAGACACATACACCTACACATAAATAGAAATAATAAAGGTAAGTTTTTTTTTTAATAAGTTTTTTGCTTTGTTTTCTTGTATAGTTAGAACAATGATAATAATGTCTTCCATCCTATTTTTGAGGTAGGGTCTCAAGTACCCCAGGCTGGACTTGAACTCCTGATTCTGTTCCTACCTCCTAAGTGCTGGCATTACAGATGTGGGCCACCACTCTTGGTTTATATGGTGCTGTGGAATGGAACCCAGGACTTCCTACATGCTAGGCAAGTACTCCACCAACTGATCTACAGCCCTAGGCCCCCAAGAACAACAACTGCTGCCATGAATGTTCCAGAAGAAAAGCAGGTGTCAGTGGTGTGAGCAGTGCAAAGTGTCAACAGCGGATGAGGGAAGACCGGCCCCACAGAGCTGCAATGGGGAGAGGTGCAGCAAGGGGAGCTGGGAGGTTTTCTGATGGTCAGTTTTCACACCCCACCTGTCCTTCCTGTCAGGAACCATGTCGTGGGCTGTGTGTGCATCTATGGAGAATGTCCTAGCCCTGACCTAGCCTAAGTGTGGATTCAGTACTTGAAACCCCATCTACCAAGAGGCCAAGGGATGGAGACAAAGGGTAAGTGGAAAATCAGAGGGCTGGGGAGATGGCTCAGCAGGTTAAGAGTGCATCCAGTCCCTCCAGAGGACTGGAATTCTGTTCCCAGCACACAGCAGCAGGCTCACAACTGCACATCTGCCAGGAACTCCAGCTCCAGGGTACCGGATGCCCTATTCTGGATGTCGCAGGTATTGTACTCATGTTCCCCACTCCCATACACACATAATTAAAAATAAAAGCGGAATCTTTGCACAGGCCAGGAACTGCCCTATGCTGATCATGTCCTAACATCAGGGCCTGCCGTGTCACCTCAGTCTGTCTGTTCTAGGCCTCAAATTATCCATTTGTAAAGTGGGAATGCTATCAACCTCCTCCCAAGGCTGTGGGGGACAAGGAGCGGGGCAATGCACAGAAAATGCTCTGCAGAGTGCTTAATAGTGAGTCAGTCTTCCCCTTCCCTTCCCTTCCCATCTCCTTGCCTGGCACCCCTGAGGGACCCTTGCTGGTTGCTGAGTGGCTCCAAAGGTGAGCACAGGTCTCCTCCTGCTGGTAGACTATGGAACTGCACCTCTGTCCCAGCGTAGCCTCAAAATCCAGCTTTCCTTATGAAATAGGCAAGGATTTCATGCCCTGGAGGCAGAGAACTCCCTGGGCTTCCAAAGACCCCGCCACCACCTGGTCACATGACAGGGGCTCCTCCCACCAACTATATAACATCTTTGCTTCTGCAGTTCCCTCTGCTTGAGGTGGACTCTCCTCCACTGCTTGTCAACATCAAATGCTGCCCCCCCCATCATGGCTCTACTTTGTCCCCTCCCCTCCACCAGACAGAACGAGTGATCTTCATTTTCTCAGTATTTGGACATATATCTAGATTTGCCAGGCTGTATGTCTAGAAATAGAATGCTTGCCTGTCTCCTGCCAGGAAGACTCAGCAGAGGCCAGGGACCATCTTACTCACCTCTTACAGGGTGATTTTCTAACATGCCATCAGTCACTGACTCTACTGGAAATCTCCCCAAGGAAGCCCTTACCCCTAGTCTGGGTGAGGAAGATGGTATGTTTTTCTGGATCTTCTAAAATATCTACATGAACATATCCTTTATTCTCTTATTTCTTTTTGAGACGGTCTCACTGTAGCCCCAGAGAGAGCTGCCTGCCTGTCGTTGAAGTGCTGGGATTAAAGGCGTGCACCACCACACCCAGATCTATTTTTACTTATGTACTTGTTATTAAACATGATACACATGAGGGAGGGTGTGCGCCTGCTACGTGGTGCGAGTGGAGATCAGAGGACAACTGGGTGTCTTTCGGGTTCTCCAGCCCTGCGTCGGTTCTCTCCTTCCCCCTTTATGTCGGTTCCAGGGCTGGAACTCAGGTTGCCAGGCTTGTGTGACAAGTGCCTTTACCCACTGACCCATCTCTCCAGCCTCTTATTTCCAGTCTTGCTACGTAAGCGCAGACTGATCTGGGACTTTAAATCTTCCTACCCCAGACTCCGGTGCTGAGATTACAGGTGAGAGCCACCATGTCCAGCTGAATTTAAGTAAAGGGAGACAAGATCCTTCTGGAATTTTCAAATTCTCCAGCAAGGTTGCATAGTGAGACTTCTTCCCATCCAGCCACTGGCCACCCCATACCATGTCCTCTTTCCATGCCTGTCACAGCAATCCCACCACCTGGAAAACCTTGGTCCAGATCTTCAGGAGACAAGTGCTTACTTGTCCTTCAGTGCTCAACTGGAGCCATCTACCTGGAAGCCACCCTGACATCCTAGGTCTCGGTCAGGAATTGCTATCCTCACTCCAGCTGTCCTTCATTAAAGCCCTCTACAATCTAGACAGCAAGCAGTGTGGCCACTTCCTTCTTTCTGGAAGGTGGTTTGAGACAACATCTCATGTGCCCCAGCCTAGGCCTCAAACTTATGTAGCTGAGGATAACCTTGAACTCCTGATCATCCTGCCTCTACCTTCTAAGTGCTAAGTGGCATGCACCACTATACCTTGCTAGAATTTAAACAAAACGTTTTAGGGGCTGGAGAGATGGCTAGCAGTTAAAAGCACTTGCCACCCTTGCAGAGGACCTGGCTTCAGTTCCCAGCATGCACATGCAGCTCACAACTATCTGTAACTCCAGCTCCAGAGAATCAAATACCCTACTTTGGCCTCTGCAGATGCACTGCCTGCACATGGTTGGTTCACTTACATATATGCAGGCAAAACTCATACACATAAAAGAATCTTTTAAGAAATATGCTGGGTGTGGTGGCACATGCCTTTGTTTCCTGCATACTGGAGACAGGCAGGTGGTGAGATTGAGGTCAGCCTGATCAACATGGTGCGTTCCAGGTCAGCTGGGACTAAAGGGAGACTCTGTCTCAAAAAAATCAAAATAAAAAAGAAGTACATTTTAAGTGTTTCATTTCTGTATTTGTTGGTGTGTACATATGCATGCATGTATGTATGCACACATGTGTCCAGGCCAGAAGTAGACTTCTGTGTCTTCTTCCATTTCTCTTCACTGTATTTTCTTAGTGCACCTGGAGTTCTCAGATCTGGCTTGCCTGGCTGGCCAATGAGCTCCAGGGATCCACCTGTATCTGAATCCCAGAACCCTCAGCACTAAGATTACATACTTATGTCCTGGAGCCTGGCACTTTATGTGAGTTAGAGATTGACTCAGGTTCTTCAGCTTGTGTTTCATGCACTTTACCAACTGAGCCAGCCCTGGCCCCTGGATTTTTTTTTTTTTTAAGATTTTTGTGTTTTTTGAGACAGAATCTACATAGAACTGGCTGCCCTGGAACTAGTTACACAGACCAGACCAGCCTCAAACTCAGAGACCTGCCTGCCTGCCTCTGCTTCCCAAAGGCTTGGATTAAAGCCATGCATTACCATGCCCAGCATTAAAAAAATTTATTTTTAAAGACTACTTCTATGGCGGCAGCAAACACAAGTCCTATACAAGCTCAAACCAGAGAAAAACGTTAGCACAGATATGGGTAAGAAACTCAACTTGAACTTTTGGCAACCAATGGCTGCTGAAGGGAGATACAATCTCTTTCAAGCACAGGACTCTTGATAGGTTAACCGGGCTCCAGTGGATGGACCTACACTGAAGGACATTTGGGGACACAAATTGAGACTCTATAGGTTTTATTATACACATTAATAGAATACATTAAATTGGACGGGGGCAGTAAGGAGAGAGGCAGGTAGAGGAGAGGATCTAATACCATCAAATTATACCATATGAAAAAAATCACAAAAATTCAATAAAAATTTTAAAAATCATCATTTTAAAGGATGTGTGTGCACACCTCTGTATGGGTATATGCTTGTGAGTGAGGTGTCTGGAAAACAGAGGCCTCATCTCTCCCTGGAACTGGAATTACAGGAAGTTTTAAGCCACACAAGTGCTGGGAACCCAACTGCAGTCTCCTGGAAGAACAGCAAATGCTCTTGACTTCTGGGTCATCTCTCAGCAACCCCCTCCCCCGCCACATTTTTAACAGCTAGAAAAGAAAATCCAGCCACAGCCAGGAACAGTGGAATACCAATCATAGGCCAAGCAGATCTTTCACCTTACCTCATCCCAGATGTCCTGTAAACCTATTCTTGGGCTCTGGATTCAGAAGTTTCACTTCGAACTTTCCCTGCAGTATTCAGAGAAAAGTTACTTTATCTCTGAGCCCGATTCCTCTTAGGATACGAAAACTAAATGATGTTGTAGTGTAAACGGTTACATGCTAAGTAGGAAGGTTCTCAGTAGATGCCTCTAAGTCACTAAATAGACTCTACTGTGAGAAAGGTATTTACATGCGATTAGACTGGACATGCCAATTTTTTGTACTGATTTTATGGACCTCTGCTTTTTAAAAGGCTGCTCCTGCTTAATGCTCTTAATCCATTGGTTTTGTTTTGTTAGATAGGCCCAGGCTGGTCTTGAACTCACTATACAGATGAGGATGACACTGAACTCCTGATCCTCTTGCCCTTGTTTCCTGAGTGCTGGGATTAACCCATGGGATATGGAACCTACTTGGCACCTTTCTCAGAAAGCTGTGTATGTAAGTCTCCCCACACAGCCCACTCAGGGTGAATGAGATTCTAATACAGGACGCACCAGGCATAAATCTTGCCCAGTGTCTCAATAATCTGATAAAGGGCAGCAGGCACTCAACACACTGTACTGTGTGGCCTCAGCCTGGGGATGAGAATCTCTAATTAGAATTCCACATTCTTTCAGGGGCTACTTTTCTTTGTTGTAATAAAACAGGGACAGAGCACCAACTCCTAAGCCCAAGAGCCACACCTCTGACAAATGTCCCTAATGGCAAGACTCAGACTGCACCCAAATGACAAAAGTTACATTTAATTTACAATGTAATAAAGGTTACAGATAAAAAGCTACACATAAAGCATGAAAAGGCCTATTACACAAATGTACAAATCTGTACAAAGCTCAATGGTTCCTACCTGTCTCCTGTGTTAGCCAGGTTTACTGCAGAGTTCTGAAGAAGCAGAACTCTCAACCGAGGGGGGGGAAAGCCTCCAAACCAACAGCTGAACATGTCCTCTTAAAAGAAATCCGGTCCTTGCAAATTATAGTCTGCTCCTGTTTAATTTGAATTACCCTAACTGGTTATATCCTTAAAACAAATTGTCCTCATAACACACTCAAAAAGAAAAGTGATCCCTCAGAGAGGAGGGGACAGCGCTCTGAAATTAAATGAGAACTAGGCAAGTGGAGTGTTCAGGATGGACAAGGAAAATAGGGGAAGTCCAAATAGCACTGTAAAACCATAAACCTTGCCTATGACACTGGCCACAGACCAAGGGAAATCAAAATGATCTCACTCCAATAGAAGGGACAGAAGCATCTAACTACTGGACCTCAAAACCACAGACTCAAGAAAACACCTGAGTTTACATCTTAGCTTAAATGAAGAGCGCTAATCAACCTGAGATCCACGGCAACCGTTCTGCTACCTGGGACTTGCGAGGGTAGTGACTACAAATGAGGTTGCTAGACTAGACCCCAGACTGTGAGGCTGCTGCCACCTCCATAGCTTTGGACTCCACCAGGTGTAAGTGACTTCACATGAAAATGATCCTAAAGCGAGGGAAGGGGAGGCGATGGGAGAGGGCAGGGCCTTTCTCTGCACTGACAGTGCTCTGAAGACAGGTCTTCACAGGATATTTCAGCCCCACCCTAGACTCAATATTACATGGTTAGGACCCCAGGAGACTTTCTGAAAGACGTTACTGCACACATGGAAAGTTTTCTCCCTAGTTCATATGCTCCCCTTGTCACCCTTCCACCCAGTCCCACCCAGTCCCACCCTCTCCATGACCAAAAATATCAAATCAGTAAGGAAGGTGTGGGTTTCTTGCCCGGCCAGGCCTCTTTTGCATATTTCTTCTTCTTGGGTTCATTTACAGCTTCAGGGTTATAGACTGCAGGGTTCGGTGTGGGGTTCATGTTCACTGCTGACGGCACAACAGGAGTCAAGTCCACGTCAGGGGCAAGGTTCGGGTATGGCATGGGCAAGCCACCGATGAGCGCTGTCCCATGGATGCCATGCGGCTGGGAGCCTGCTTCACTGTGCGTGGGAGGCAGGCCCCCGTAGAGTCCTCCACTGAAGGCAAAGTTCTGTATGCGCCTGCTCCCTGACTCCTCCAGGCCCAGGGAGCCGGGGCCCTCCAGCCGCTTCTTCTGTGGTGTGCCACAAGGAGAGGAGAGAACAGACAGCAGCTAAGTTGTGAAGCCCTAGTTTTTTTTTCAATCTAGCCTTAGAAAACTGACATGTAGGAAAACTCCCTAACTTCCAGCCTGCTCTGTTTCTCAACCTACTTCAGATTTTGAAATCTGAGAGTCTGAAGTAATTTAATACTAGTTCTTAAACATGCTCCAGAGCAGTGCTTGCCAGTCTACCTCAACTGGTAAGAACAAGAATACCTGCATTACAGAAAGTAAAACCTACCCTATTTAAACAACTATTCCTTTTAAAAAATACTCTATGTGTATGAATATTTTGCCTGCATTGATGTTATGTGCCACCTGTTCAGGTACTGCCCACTGAGGTCAGAAGAGGGCAGCAGATCCTCTGGAATTGGGAGGTATAGATGGCTAATAGCTGCCATGTGGGTGATAGAAACTGAACCTGCATCCTTTGCAAGAGCAGCCAGTGTTCTTAACCACTGAGCCATCTCTCCCACCCCTAATGACTATTCTTTATCCTAAGGCCAAACTCTGTCTACTTTTAGGTTGATGCTCAGGAAACAGAGGTGATAATTCACCAGTTATTTTTTGGGTGAAAAAAAAGGTGACAGCTCCATGTTGGGTGCCCAGTTCTACTTTAAACTTATTTTTAAAGCAAACGGCAGGGTGCCACTATGGTGCGCAGAGGCTGCTTGCAGGCACAAGCTTATTAGTAATCATAGCGTTTTGCATTCCAAGCAGGGCTGATTCATCCTCTGTGGGCAGCCTGGTGGTCTCTGCTCCCAGGTCACCATCTTGACTCAATCAGCACTGTGCACTATAGCTTTGAACTCCTGGACTCAAGATGGGAATTACAAGCATGCACCCCTACACTGTGTGGGTGTCCAATTTTTCACGTTAATCTAGAAGCAAAACAAATCTGTAGTCAAGGACATAGCTCACTAGTGGCCTAGTGCCCAGTGGGAGAAAACTGGCTATAAAGGGACATGAGGAAACTTCTGAGGTGATGGAAATGCTTTGTATCTTTATTAGGGTGGTGGTTGAACAGGTCTATCTGTATGTCAAAACTCAAACTATACACACAAATGCTTACATCTCATTATATGTATAGTATTCCACAATAAAACTGACACAACACTACCTGCTGATTTTGTGTTTTAACAAGAAAACATTACTTGAACAAAGGGAAATATGTCAGCAATATTATGGAGTCCTGAAGAAAAAACTTCATGCTCTGCCTTCTCACGCTGCACAAAACTCAGGAAAACAGCCTCCTTGTCCTACACACTTTTGTTACTGTGTCTTCAAACTCCTATTTATAGTTTGTGTTCAAGTATAAGCCTGCCAGAGCACAGCAGAGAGGTAAGAGGACAATCCGCAGGAGCTGGTACTCTCCTCCCACCGCATGGGTCCCAGGAGTTAAACTCAGGTTGTCACACTTGGCAGCAAGTGCCTTTATCTGTTGAGCCATCTTAGCAGTCCTTTTTGGAGTTTTCGAGAATCTCAACGTTGCCAAGGCTGGCCTTGAACCTGGTATTGTAGTTGAGGATGACCTTGAACTTCTACTTCTCCTGCCCCCACCTCCCAAGTGCTGGGATCATAGCCACCACCCAGAGCTCCTACTCTTTTCTGATTAAACAAAGATGAAAGCAGGAACTCTGACACAGGTTGTCCATTTACTTTAATGTCCATGGGTTCTACATCCATGAATGTAATAAACTGTGGAAGGAAGGTATATGGGGAAAATGAACTGTACTGGGAATATGTACAGTCATTTTTTTTTTCCTTGTCATTATTCCTTAAACAATAAAATATAACAAACGTTTACTGGTTTATCTATTTTTGCCATGCTGGGGATTGAACCCAGTACTTGACAAGAAAAGTGCCCTATAAATGAATCAAATCCCTAGTTCAGTATAAAGGCTTCTTACATAGCACTTACCCTGTATTATTATGAGCAATCTAGAGATTTAAGTGTATAGGAGGGACTGGGATTTAGTTCAAGTGGGCAAGTTCTTGCCTAAAGTACACAGGGCCCTGGGTTCAATCTTTAGCACCACAAAAAACAAAAAGCATATAGGAGGTATACAGATTGTATGCAAATACCACACATTTTATTCAAGTGATCTGCATATCTGTGGATTCTGATATGTGGCCCGAGTGCTTGTGTGTAGGGGAGATTTAGAAGTCAGAATCAGTTTCATACAGGTACCTGCTTACTGAAGACTAAAAAACTAAAATTATAGCATTTCTGATTAGCCTCTTCATCACCTTTGAATTAGCTCTGTTAACAGGAATCTCATTATTGAAAGGGAGAATTTGTTCCCTTTCAGACAGTTCTACCCATCCGGAAGTTCTTCAGTATTTTGGGAATCAGAGCATCTTGGTGACTTCTACTTCTTGGTTCTTCAACATACCTGACCTTTAAACCTAACCCAAGATCTGGACTAATCTTCCTATCTGTGCCATCTTTGTTCACAAATAACATGGCAAAGGCCAACTGCATCTGCAACACTGCAATAATGCTTCACCTGCATCTTAAGCTAGAAGAGAAGGCAAGCCTCTCCGAATCCTTACGGAAGATAACTTCACACTGTCATAGTGCATAATTAATACATCACATTTGGCCGGTCAACTGAACTCTTCCTGCGGTACCCCAGGACTTCCTAGATACAGATGAAGTAAGACTATTTCCACAGAATGGAAAAATGGGAGAGGAGTCTAGAATGTGAAGTTTTTTGTTTTTCTCTTTTTGGTCTTTTTGTAGCCCCAGCTGGCCTAGGACTTGCTTATGTAGATCAGGCTGGCCTCAACTCACAGAGGTTCGCCTGCCTTTGCCTCCTGAGTGCTGGGACTCCCACACCTAACAAGCTTTACTGTTGTTTCCTTCCCTCTTCCCTTGCTTTTTATAATTTTTAAAATTTTTATCTTTTTGGTGTGGTGCCTGGATCAAAACCAGGATTGTACTAAGGATATGTTCTATGACTTGAGTTACATTCCCAGAGCAGGTTTTTGATGTGGGTTTTGGTATTTCAAACATTCTTAAAATGTGCTTCCTACCTTGACTGGAACTACTGCAGTTTGCACCATGTTCCGGAAGCGACCAACTGAGGGATCCACATCCTCTGCAAAAAGAGATGAGGACAGAGTGAGGTAGGGAGGTACTCCACAAGCAAAAATAAGGTCAGTCCTGTAAGGTAAGGACTGCACCCCAAACAATCACAACTCATTCAAATAGAAAAATACAGTTAACAGTAAAAGTGTCACTGTGCTAAATCCTCCCATCAACCCCATGAGGCAGAGACTATTGCAGTACAAGGTACAATCCCTACTACAAAGCAAAACAAAAATTCTAGGTTGACATATGGAAACTATGGAAACGCTTATTTAATGTCATGGGGCCCAGCCATAAGGCTTCTCAGATTGGCCATCTAGCCCCTACCTAAACATTCCCCTTAGTACCCACTAGTTTGAGAAGAAATCCAATCCATTTCACAAACCATCAAAAAGTAAACCTGTACTCACTGGAACAAATGCTCCAATACTTATCACAGGAATTCCTTTGTTACCTAAAGGTTTTTACATTTATGTGTGCATGCATGTATGTACTGCTATATGGATGTTTACATGTGCCATGGCGTGCCTATAAGATGGTTCTCTCCTTTCACCATGTAGATTCTGGGGAGAGAACTCACTGGCCCAGGAACCCTTTTCATTGTCTGTTGTATAGCCATTTCTTCCAAGATAAAACCTTCCATGTTGGAGGGAACCTGAATAAACAGCCTTTGAAGGGAGGTAAGTAATGGGACATCTGGGGAAGGGAGACAACAGCATGCTCTAAATTTGGAAAGTTAAACACCACAGTGTGCTAAAGAAAGGTAAACAACAGGGTATTTGGAAGGGAGATAAAACAGGAAGTTTCTTAAGCTCAAGAAGTTAGCGACCAAATACCTTCAGGAAGTCCCTGAAATTGACCATGCCCCCCCCCCCCCCCCCCCCCAGGATATATAAACCTGAGAACCCCTGTAAGACCTCTCAGACCAGCCAAGACCAGGCCTAGTTGCTTGGAAGAAACTGAAACCAAGCTGAGCTGTTAGGCCTAGATTTAGCCATCTGTAAAGGACACTCTCCAACCTGTTGAGCAGCCTGCAAGTAATAGCACTGAAACTCACAGGTTCGCTGAGTGGGATTTTGGTGGTATCTTCTCTGGTTGGTTGTTGGTTCCCTATCTGGAGTGAGCTTACAGTTACATCTCCCCAGGAAGTGTCACACAACATTGTCCTTCTAAATATAATCCTTGGATTTGCTGGTTTCTTTTTTATTTTAACCATAACCTCTAGCTTTGGCTTATAGGGCACCCTCCCCCTCCCCCCTCCATGCAGAGGAAATTCTATACCATGGCTTTGAGCAGTGTTCTCGCATTCAGGGGAGTTCTACTCACAACATAGGTAAGTGGGGTTACTATTTCCACCAACCTTCTCCTAGCATAATCTTCAACTGCATGTGATTAGTTCTCCATCCCTGATGACCCAGACTGTTTTAAATTAACAAAAACTCCTGGGTCTTTGCTCCTTCTGCCCTAATGGGCTGTCAGTGGAGCAGACTCGCTACAGCATTTCAATACAGGGAAGAAAAGAACTTGTTAGGCCACATTCCTCATTTCATTCCACTGAGATTAATTGAAACTGTGTGGGTGTGCATGTGCCACCGTGTTATATATGGAGGTCAGAGTATAACTCCAAGGAGTTAGTTCTTTCCTTCCACCATGTGCTTCCTGGGAATCAAACTCAGGCCGTCAAGGCTCATAGGACAATTTTATCTACTAAACTGTCTTGTTTGCCTGAAATTTATTGTCAAACAAGTGTTTTTTTCATCCCAATTTTATCATTACTGTGTATACTACATGTAAACTGCCACTCTATCGTCCATCTATGAGAACAGCTAAAACGGAACATGAGTTCAATAAGGGAAACAGTGGCAAACTTCGTGGTTTTCCCTATAAATGGGTGCTCTCAGTCTGCTGACATTTCTATACAAACAATCTCTAAGTGACTTCCTTACAGACAGGCAAGTTTTCAATGTGTAATGGGGACAGCAAAAAGGGCTGGAGGTACAAAACCCACAGAGAAAATAGTGCTGTTTTTGCAATGAAGGCAACAAGGCCTATACTTCACTTAAACTTTCACCATAACACAGACTTGCTGGGTCAGTGGAGGACTGCTTTTCTCTACATTCTGTCCTATCCAGGTCCTATCCTTTAGCCTTTTCTTTCACCCGGTAACCAAATAATGCTTGAATGCTCAAGAGTACTTCTGATGAACTGTACAGTTCATCAGATAGTACCCTTTATCCTAACCTGACAAGAAATACGGGTTGTGTATGTTACTTTTCTATCAAAAGAAACTAGGAAGAGATCTCACCTGGGTTGATGATCTCATCATCCTCACTGAAAGTCACCCGTGAATTCTTCCTCTTCCTCTTTGGTCTCTGAATGTCTAGATTTCCCTCCTCAATAGTGAGGGTTGAAATCCGCTTGTTGTGGGCAGTGTTGAACTCTGTCAGGTTCTAGGCCAAGGTTCATAGAGGAAAGGAGTCAGTACATAGGGAATTTCATGGAGAAAAAATTAAATAAAGGTCAAGAAGTTGTCCCAAAGCAGAGAGAGGACACATGTTATCCCAAGATTGTTAACAGAACATGAACATCCCTACTGACTAGAGGGAGTGTTACACAGAAGGAGCCGATGGGTTCTGAGTGAGACAGGTCACCCTTGAGATAAGGGTGTGGTTGTTTAGTTTCCACACCTTCATGCAAAAAAGTAAAGAAAATGTAACTAGGAGGAATACCAAGATTTGTGAAGTCACAAAACAGACAAAAAGACAACAATGCTTCTTTCTCAGTTGTTCTCCTTTACAATTTTGTGTGTCTGTGTGTAAGAGAAAGAGAGAGAGAGAGAGAGATCTATGCAAACTTGGTTAGTCTCACACTCGTGACAATCCCTGTGCCTCATTCCACTGCTGGGATTATAGGTATGAAACTACACCTGGCTTTCTCCTTCAAAATTCTTAAGGACACAGCAAATACATTTAATTTTGGCATTAACATTTTGTTCCTCTCGTTCTGGCATCTGGTCCCAATTCATATAAGCAAGCACCCACCATCCATCTTGACAATTAACTTGGCATTAGCACTGCCTCTTGCTTCTGTCCAGTTCACTGGACTTCCTCCCATCGGTACTGCAGCTGGGATATTCCAAAAACCCAGAGAAGACCTAACATACTAAACTGAAAGACAGGGAAGCATAAAAGTAATCTGGAGGGGGAGCGGGGGGAATGACTACCAGCAAGGTCCCTCAACATGAGGCTGCTGCTACTACTACAGAACAAAGTGACTGTTACATTGTACTTTTCTGCTTAAAGCCCAGGAAACTGCCTTAGTGTACAGGAATAGTAAACACATACATGATGGTTAAGGATATACTTACACCTGGTCTACAGGAATAGACAAGTCATATCAGTATAGTGACAGACATGGGAAGAACACTTATATCACAAAGTACTGAGGTCATTCTCTAGAAAACAGGCTCAGGGTAAAGGCCAGTGGTGAGTGAGTGCTTAGCATGAGCAAGGCCTTGGATTCAAACCCAACACTAAAATAATGATTAAAAAAATAAAACCTCAGCTGGGCATGGTGGCACACACCTTTAGTCCCAGCACTTGGGAGGCAGAGGCAGGCAGATCCCTGGGAGTTCCAGGCCAGCCTGGTCTACATAGTGGATCCAGGCCAGCTGAGGCTACAGGGAGACCTTTTTGTCTCAAAAAAGACAAAAAACAAAACAAACACAAAAAACCCCAATAAACAACAAAAAAAATACCTTTTAACACTTTAAATTTTTTAAAACTCACAGCCTTAAAAGCTTCCTTGCCTATAAGATCAAAAATAGCCCAACTGTATTTAGAAATTTCCTGGGCTGTATAGACAGGTATAAAGAAGTGATATAAATGAATGAAAATGTCAGCTTATTAAATACTGTTCAACAGAACTTTCTGTGGTGATAGAAACTATAATCTCCATGGGTATGAATGGGATTAGTTCAAGGACTCCTTGTGGATACCAAAATACAGAGATGCTCAAGTTCCTCAAACGAAAAGTGTACCAACTATAAGTCTCTCCATACATTTTACATCATCTAATATAATACAGTGTACACACTGTATACAGTTGTTATACTACATTGTTTAGAGTAATAAAAGAAATGCAGGCTCTGATACAGAGAGCTGACTGGAGTCTCAACATATGAAGACTGCATATATGCACTGTGGTTAGTGACCACCGCACTGACAATGTAGCTCTAAGCAGTCACAACAGAAAACTGCAATTCCTGGTCTTGCCAACTCTTAACAGCCAGCAAAGATGCACACAGCCCTTAGAAGGATCTAGTGGCAGAGAGACCTGGGCACAACTGGCCATAGAGAGTCATGGGCTCATTACTAGGCTGAAAAGACCCTCCTGCTACTAAGTCACTGGCATTTCAAAGTAGACAGAACACCTACACACTACAAAGCAGGGTCCCAAAAGACAAGAAAAAGAACAAAGACATAGGCATGGAATTACATCAAGCTCGGTTTCCTCCTCTGGAAGCCCCAATAAGCCCTTGAGTTCATCATCTTCTCCACCCATCTTCTCATCGCCTTTCACAGCTGATGGCAATGTCTGAGGCTTCTCACGCAGAGTATATGCCCTTGTAGATGCACCAAATGAGACCGTGGAATCGATGGGAATTTGCTGAGGCTTGTGAGGTTCCAATCGAATGTGACCCAAGAAAGTGCCATGTGCTGGGAATAACCAAATCAGAAATGTAAGGGGAGAAACAAAAAATAACCTGCATCTTCAGAAGGGAGAGGGTCATCCTTTTTTTTTTTTTTTTTTGTCTTTTGGAGACAGGGTCTCCCTTGTGGCCCCAGCTGGCCTGGAACTCATGATGCAAACTAAGCTGGCCTTGATCTCACAGAGATTGGCCTGCCTCTGCCTCCTGAGTGCTGGGACCAAAGACATGCACCACCATGCCCAGCAAATCAAATCCAAATTTGATTCTCTTAGGTGAGCTTTTTCCGGCACATTAGTTTTGCTCTCCTATAGTTGGTTTTTAATAACAAATGTCACATTCAGGATTATGTTCAGAAAACCAGCACCCCCTCATGCTAGGGATCAAACTGAATGCCTTGCCCGTGCTAGTCAAGCACTCCTCTGAGCTACTACAACCTCAGGCCTTGGTTTTTGAGACAGGTTCTCACTGTGTAGCTAGGACTGGCTTTACACTCACTCTCTTGCCTCAGCCTCCTGAACACTGGGATCACAGACATGTGCTACCATGCTACTAAGCACGTCCGGCAGAAAATCAGCTTTTATTTTTAAATAATAAAAAAGATTTAATTTTTAAAATATGTATGAGGCAAGCCGAAGTCTTACTAGAGAGTTTGAGTATTTTTCAGCATTCTGTACATTATGAAATAGAAAGAAAGGATGAGGTAAGTACCTGTAAGACAAGGCCCACAGAAATTCTTATGTAAGAAGATTGGGAGTATGTGACTGTGTTCAGGTGAGAGGGTCAATAAAATATGTATATATTTTTAAAATATTATGTCTGTGTGACTGTACATGCATCATGTGCATGCAATGCAGGCAGAGGCTAGAAGAGGGGGTTGAATCCCCTAGAAATAGAGTTACAAAGAGTTGTTAGCTATGATGTGGGTACTGAGAATTGAACTCGGGTCCTTTGGAAGATCAGTCAGTGCTCTTTTATCGCAGAGGACCACTCTACCCAACCCCAGAAAGCAGCTTTTTAAGGTGAAAGCTCACTGGGTCCACTTCATCCTCTCATGTTTTACAGAAAGGAAAACTTTAGTGTTGAGTATTCAATTTCCTCAGTGGATCTCTTATACATCTTTAGAACTGTGGCTTCTTCACATAAATAACACCACTGCCTGCTTGCTGATGCTAGAGAAGCATGGTTTCATTCGGGGTCCTGAAGGAGTGGCTACAATCTAGCAGAGGCCACACCTCAGAAGGCCTGAGACAAGCACCACTGTGGTCTGCCCTGCCTAACTCCAAGTCTAAGGACATGAAAACTGCTGATTGGTGATAATTATGCCTTAGTTTTTTCCGAGGACAGGAAAGGAGACTGGCCAACATAGATGCAATGTCAATGCCAAAGGCAAGCCGAAGTCTTACTAGAGAGTTTGAGTATTTTTCAGCATTCTGTACATTATGAAATAGAAAGAAAGGATGAGGTAAGTACCTGTAAGACAAGGCCCACAGAAATTCTTACGTAAGAAGATTGGGAGTATGTGACTGTGTTCAGGTGAGAGGGTCAAACATGATGAGACCAAAAGAGGACTTTGTACATTTTGCTCAGTATTTGTCATGGCAAACTGAATAAACTTTAGAGGCCCACACATTCCAGGCTCAACTGCATTTCTGTAGAACATCTTAAGCAAAGTTTAAAATCTTTTAAGTTGCAGTATAGTCATGGAATTAAAATTATTGTAATTCAGCTAAATCAAAGTGAGGCTGGGATAAATAACCTACTGTAAAGAACACATTTTGCAGGGCTGGAGAGACAGCTCAGCAGCTAAGAGCACCCACTGCTCTTGTAGAGGGCCCAGGTTTGGTTCCCAGCGTCCAGATTATAGCTAACAATCATTCCTAACTCCAGTTCCAGTGGAACTTCTGAACTCTGTGGGCATTGCACAACACAGGTTATCTACATGCAAACAATATATTCATACTATAAAGTAAAAATAGATAAATAAAAATTTTTAAGTAATAAATTTTGCTTAAAAATAAGTATTTTTTAAACACCCTGTATTGCTGTTCTTCTACAGTAATGGAGTTAATCATGACTTCTACTTATATTAGACTGTAATTTATTATGGTCTTCTGAGCACTCAAATACCAATACTCTGTAGTTACTGGGGCCACTTAAAAATATTTATTACCTTTACTGTATGTGTATGAGTGTATTGCCTGCATATAAGTGTACTTGTGTTGTGTGATGCCTGTGGAAGTCAGAAGGTGTTGGATACGGAATGGTTGTTAGCCGCCATGTGGATGCTGGGAATCTAACCTTGTTCCTCTGCAAGAGCAGCCAGTGCTCTTAATTGCTGAGTCATCTCTCCAGTCCCTAGGGGTCATTTTTATTCTCCCTGCCCTTCTTCCTCCCAGACAGGTCTCAGCATGTAGCGTTGGCTAGGCTTGAACTCACAGAGATCTACCTTGCTTCTGCATCCTAAGTGCTGGATTAAAGTCATGTACCATCAGGCCCAGTCATTTCTATTCCCCAAATCTATCTTTGCTCTTCATCAGTCATTAATTATTTCAGGAAAATAAGAGAGTCACAAAAATAGGGCTGATAAAAACATAAAAACAAAGAAAACCAACCAATAAAACAGGTTTTCCAAACTAAGAACCCAAACAGTATTTTCTTTTATTGTTTTGCCTATTCCAAGTATACTCATGTGTACAATACCTGCAGAAGTCAAAAGAAAGTGTTAGAGTCCCTGGAACTGGAATTAAGGATGATTGTTACTGTCATGTAGGTACTGGGAATTGAATCCAGATCCTCTTCAAGAATACCCAGGGCTCTTAAATGCTGAGCCATCTCTCCAGCCCCCAGATATCATTTTCACATCACTTCCAGGGAATATGTGAAATGGGAGGAAGGTACTTACTACTGTTGAGATCTATCAGGAAAACTCTCTTCAGATGCTTGTGGTAAACCAGTGCAGCGTGGACTCGAGAGCAAGACTGGTGGTCAATGGTAAAGTCACATAAATCAGGGTTCCTCCCAAATAAGTAATACTTCTTCTCATCAATAATCAGTTTCTAAATAAACATAAAATTAAATATTATTTAAATTTTATGATAATAGTTTAGCAAAAACTCCCAATCATGTAAGTAGAGGATCTTGAGTACATAAAATTTCTTGTAAGGAAGAAAAATTTCCTTACTTTAGGGGCCTTTTTCCTCAGTGAATTTCCCAAGTGTGCTCCTTATGTAATCCTCTAAGTCTGATGGGTCACATAAGACACAAACAGGAACCATCTTTTGCATGTGACACATATGGGCTTGCTCCTAAATGATCTGCATTTATTCTTTTCACTTCTGGTTAGGAATAAAAGCCTCACGTTCCATTAGTTCAGCTCCTGGCTCTGAAGGACATTAACCCTGCTACTACAAAAGTGTTGAGAGTCATTGATGTCCTAAATGATGGACCTCAACCAAGTTCAGCAAAAACTTCATGGCAGGATTGTTGGGTGAAGAACTGGGACCTGGGCTACTGAACAACAAAAAATGTCTTTCCCTATTATAAGACTCCTTTCAAGATGCCGGCCATCTTTTTTTTAGTCAGAAGGTGCAAATGACTTCAGGAATTCTCTATGTATGGATCCAGCTATGACACTATGCAATAATTATTCTTCAACAAACCCCAGGAATTTACAAAGATAGCGTTTTTCTCTTTGGTGGGGAGACAAGAGGTTTTATCAAAAGTGGCCGTCTTTTGGAGATTTTTAGGAAACAAAACATAAGGTTGCTTTTCAGAAAATAAGCAGTCACACGATACCATCACTGGGTTGGGAAAGGAGCAACACATGAACACCCATCTACATTCTCATCATGCAGCCACAACTCCAAAGTATTTAAGGAAGTCTCTTTAGGACACCACTGATGATCCAACTTCATTGTCTTATTTCACCTTGGTCCCACAATAAAGTATTAATGGATAAGTACTGGCAGGGTGTGGGGGTACATGCCTTTAATCTGGTCTACATAGTGAGTTCCAGGATAGCCGGGGCTACAGCTACCAAAAAAAAAAAAAAAAGAAGAAGTGTTTACTATGTCCAAATATGGAACTGCTTCATATGGCAAAGACTATCTGGGTTTGAAAGAAGGGATTTAAGAACATTTATTAAAAGTACTTTAAAAATCACCTTATTAAATTCGAAAAACAATTCTGCAAAACAAGTATCATTTTCATCATTAAAGATAAGAGGACAGAGGCCAGAAAGATGGCTCTATAAATAAAGGCATCCCCTGTGAAACCTGACAACTGAGTTTAATACATAGGTCCTACATGATGGAAGGAGAAAATTGATTCTGCAAGTTACCCTCTGACCACATGCAGACACATGTGCATTGGTGCACATTCAAACACACATACACATAGACAAAATACATTAAAATGTAATTAAGAAAAAAAAAAAAAAAGCTAAAAGCAGGGCATGCTGTGGCACATGCCTAGAATCCCCAAACCTGGGAGATAAGAGACTTGTGAGATTGAGGCCAGCCTAGTCTCCATAGTAAGTTCCAGGCCAGCTATGGCTACAGGTTGGTTGAGGCAGAGTTCAAGTTCCTGGCCAGTTAGGGCTCCACAGTGAGACTGTATCTCAAAACAAACATAACCCAAGTGTGGCTCCTTTATAACACAATATGCAAAGATCTGGAAGAATTTTAAGAGAAGGGTTCCACAAAGTTTTCACCTGCTGCTATGACAGAAGAAAGGAAAACAAAACCAAACAAAATGCCACCCAAGTACCTAACACTCATATAATCTAACAAAAAAAGGTGATTTTAGCACATTACTATCATTAAAAATATGTGGAGGAAAGCCGGGAAATCACTGAGTGGTAGGGAACTTTACCTACCAGGCCATGAAGCCCTGGGTTTAACTTCTAGCAGTAACAATAATTATTATTCATATTATTATTATTGAGAGGAGAAAACAGGCTGACACAGGAGCACTAATTTTTTCCTTTGGTCAAATAAGGATTTTTTTCTGATAGTGATGTTGCAGCTCTGTGCCGACTAGGCATACACTCTGCCTCTGAGCTAAAACAAAGGTAAGTTTACACTGAGTACAGAGCTCAGCGACAGAACACCTGTACATTCTAAGTAACACCACGACCACAAACAAAAAAAACTCACCAAACTTTCTCTCCTTTTGCACAAAACAAAAACAAAAACAAAAACAAAACCACCCCCAACTCCCCTCATCCCCCAATTTCAAAAGGTCATTTGATTAGCAAATGAATAGGAAGGGCAAGGAGGAAAGCTCATTCTCAGAGGTGAACTTAACCTTTTGAAAAATTCAATTCTGCTCTTATACTTTAATCCTGGGTCAGTAAAGCATTTGGCACAGAAAACCAGTTACAAACCAGAGAGTCACAGACGAAGGACACAAGGTGAATTAGTACTAATACTTCTAATTCTAGTAGTCTAGACTAATGTTAGTGGTCTAGAAATCTCGTGTGTACACTTAATAACCCTCACCTGATATGCTGTCTTTTCCCATTAAACTTTAGTTCACATTTTGCACTATACTCCTTAAATTCCTGGAAAGCCAGGAATGGTGGCACACTCCTATAATCCCAGCAATTGAGACATTCAGCAAGATTATTCCAAGTTCAAGGCCAGAGTGGGTTAAATAGCAAGGCCCCATTTACACACATACCCCTAAGATCCATAAGAAAACCTAGCACAAAGTTGAGATGTATGGTGAAATTAGTGTCAGGCTAGGTAGTGATTCATTCTGGGCCAAATCCCTGAACTCACAGTAGGCTACTATTCTCCCATGTGAGCCTAGTGCAATACACTAATACATACAAAATAAAAAGTTGGTCTCTGACCTCCACATGCATGCACTACAGCATGTGTACCACCCACCCACAACAGTAATTTTCAAAATTTATTTCTATACATTAAAAAAATCTATCTATCTATCTATCTATCTATCTATCTATCTATCATCTATCTATCTATCTACCTATCTATCTATCTGGGATACATATTATGCTTGCATGTATGTAAGTACACCTGTGTGGTAAAGTACCTGTGAAAACCAGAACAGGATGTTGAGAACAGAACCTGGGTCCTCTAGAACAGGAGGAATTCAACTGCTGAGTCATGTCCCATCCCAAGTTTGGGCATCTTAACCACTTCATCATATATTTTCCTAATTCTACTGACACTAAAAGGTAAGCCACATGGCAAGGAAGACTTTGAGGAGTGAGTATCAGTTCCATTCTTAATTTCCTTAACTACCTGCCCAGTTTCTGTCAAGTTTAGTTTGAAGGTTCAATCAGTTCAAGCTAGCTTGGATATGTGGTCACCTCTGGAAGACTATGTCTAGCAGGGCCCATTTGCTGCTAAGAGCTCATTTCAGAGCCATCCTACTACAGAGTACCAAGATTTAGCAGTGATCTAACAGTTCAATCAATTACCTCAGTGTTATTTTTTTTTTTTTTTTTTGAGGAGGGGTAGGTGTTTGAGACAGGGTCTCCCCATAGCTCCAGCTGGCCTAGAACTCACTATGTAGACCAGGCTTGGCCACTATCTCACAGAGATCCACCTGACTCTGCCTCCTGAGTGTTGGGATTAAAGGCATGTGCTACCATGCTCAGTCTTTTAAATTTTTATTTTTTCGGTGTTAGTTCTGACTTTAGTGTTAAAACATGGATTAAAGCAGAGCCATGGTTGTACACACCTGTAATCCCAGCATTCAGGAAGCAGAGGGAGAAGGACAGTCTGGTCTACACAGTGAGTGCCAGGCCAGTCAAGGATAGATACTGACACTTCGTCTCAACAAAACAAAATAAAACAAAAGAGAAAAAAGACTTTAGTTAATAATAAGACTAAGGCACTGCAACTCAGGTGAAGTGGCTCACACCTGAAATCCCAGCATCTGGGAGGCTGAGGATGGAGGATCAATATGGGTTCAAGGCCAGTTTGACAGTTTTTCTTTTAAAAAGTAAAAGAAAAAGAAAAAAAAAAGTCAGGCATGGTGGCACACATCTTTAATCCCAGTATTCAGGAAGCAGAAGAAGGCAGATCTTTGTTTGAGGCCAGCCTGGTCTACATAGTGAGTTTAAAGATATTCAGTAAGATCTTGTTCTTTAAAGAAAAAATAAAATAAAAATAAACAGAGGGAAGGAGGGAGGAGAAAAAAAATTAAGCTAAGCATGTTGGAGTACACCTGTAATTCTGTACTTGGGAGGTTGTGGAAGTAAGATCACACACTGGAGAGCGATCTGGGTTATATAACAATTCTTTGACTCAAAAAAACGCAGCAATAATAATAATAATAATAATAATAATACACTACTTCAAAGCTAAAGGAGAACTCTGAAACTTCAACATCTTGTTCTAAGGTAACATTTCTCATTCAGTTATCTGTATGAAGATTATGTTCTTGTAAACTAAATGTGCTAACAACCAGTGCTCATAGTGGGTCACAAGCAATATATAAAACGTCTAGATGTGAGGTTCTACTCTAAGCACCAAATTTCTGATTCTAGGGTACAAACTACATTATCAGAGATTGAAGGATGTAAGAGGGAAAAGAAAAAGGACTCTTAGGTTAAAAGCACACATTCACTAATAAAGAAGAGACTCCAATCACAGCAATGTTAAAATGCAATTTTAACGGAAAATAATCTCTTTTCAAATTAAGATGTTAAAAAAGTAAATCATGTACTGTTCTTTCTGGACACTAAAGCCGTACTTTCTGACTAGCTATAGCTGATCACTCTTCAGTTGTGCCTCTGAGTTATAACTCAGAATGTATCTTTACATACTGGGCTTAAAATTCTCATGGCTTTTGTTTTAATATTGCACTTCTTCAACCCAGCTATCACAACATATCACAAGCCTCTTACACAAGACTAGGATATAGATAGCTTGGCCAGTATCAAGTGCTGATCATGTCTCAGTCCTTAAAAATAAATACACCTGGGCTGGGGGCACAGGTAAGTAGTACAGCGTTTGCCTAGTATGCCTGAGACCCTTGTCTGATCCCTAGCATGGCAAAAGCATACATCTCAGGCCTATTCTTGTCAAGAGTGGTGCAGTGATTTTAAGGACTCTGTCAAGAAGCAGACATAAGGATGGTGAAAGACAGGGAAACTTATCAGCAAATGGAAACCAATGATCAGAGGGGTGTCAGGTAAGGTAGCAGTACTTTGAAAATAGAAATGTGATATTATCACTACGTTTCCTTACCTGTTTCCTCTTGTTGCAAACTAAAGGTTGACTAAATTCTAGTAACAAAACAAACTTAGAAAATATTTTCATTGTGTGTGTATTAGGAGGATGATTGTGGAGGTCAGAAGACAACTTTATGGAGTTAAGTTCTCTCTTTCCATGTTTACAATGAGTTCTGAGGATCAAACTGAAGTCATCAGACTTGAGGAGTAAGTGATTTTACATGCTAACACATCTCCCCAGTCCACAAAACAGACTTCTATAGTTTCATGTTGCTGCTAGGCCTAAACCCAAGTTCAATCCCCAGGACCCACATGGAGGAAGGAGAACCAACTCCCACCAATTGTCCTCTGACCCCTGCCCACACACCACAGCATATGTTCACGGTTGCACACACAGAGAAAAAGATAGAACCTTGAACCTAATGGTTTATTCTCTGTTTTCTGGTAAATAACTATAGCTCTTAACAAATATAAGCCAGGTGTGGTGGCTCAGACTTGTAATCGTAGCACTTGGGAAGCTAAGGCAGAAGGACTACAACAAGTCTGAGATGAGCCAGGGCTGCATAGTGAGTTCTAGGTCAGTGCAGCTACAAAGTGAAATCCTGTCTTAAAAAACAAACAAACAAACAAACAAACAGAAAACACCAATCTAATACCTAATATTCTTTTGAAATTCTATGGGGTATGCATTCTCTAGAAATTAAGTATAGAAACTGGAATTCTACTACACTTTTCTTTTGTACTACTTATAATTATGTAATTTTTGTGTGATTCTCTTTTGTGACTAGTTTCAAATGAATGAATTTTACCTTTATTTCATTATCTTTTTTGAGCAAGTGTCTTACCTTACCAAATTTCTTAGAGAACTGGGTATGAATCTCACAAAAATAACTTAGAAATTAAACTCAGTTTACATCATATACTATCTTCTTCAGTTATCAAAGTATTCCATATAACTCCATGTACTCAGACAGAGGTATTCACCAAGTTACAGTGCTTCCAGTTTGACTTGGTCCCTCAGGTTCACCACCCCTGAAGCCTTCATTTGGAAGGTGAGAGAAGTATCAAAAAGCCAGTTATCTGTGGGAGATAAGAGCTTTGAGTGTGGAAGACTGAACCCAGGGTCTTCGATTGTGCTAGGCAGGCACTGTACTACTGAGCTATATATCCCCAGCCCCTATAAGCTTTTAATGGGGAGCGGGAGGGCAGGAAGAGGGGAGACCAGGATGAACAAAAGTAGCATTGCTAGAAAAAAAAGCACAGGGGAGGGGTGGAAAAGTGAGTCACTGGCAAAAATCCTTAGAATGGGGGTGGAGGGTCATTTCAATACCTCAATTAGTTTGTCTCCTTTGACTACATCCAGATGTAAACCAGGTGGGGGTTTACCTGCCCTGAAAAAGAAGAGTGAAAAGAACATTTTTAGAACAAGTTCATAAATGTTTCTTACAAGCACTGTCCCATTCAGCACTGCAGCTCTACCAGCCTATAATTAGTTCATGTTCAAGCAGAAATGTTGTGTACTTCACTGTTAAAGCTCCTTTCTACACTCGACACTTACTTCCCAAGTGATTCAATCGCTCTAAAAGAGATGTTGGTGGATATGTACTTAGAGCACACCAAAAAAACCCATATTTTAACACTGGATACACTTCAGAGAAAAAGCAGCCCAGAGTACAAGTACTATAATTGGGATGTCTGGTTACCTGGAGGTTTTTGTTGTTGTGTTAAAATATTTTATTTGCTGTTTTTTTTATGTGTATGATGTATTACCTGCACGTAGGGAGTTGCACCCATGTGGTAAAATGCCCAGAGAGGTCAGAAGAGAGCCCTGGAACTGGAGTTATGGCTGGTTGTTAGCTACTGTGTGGGATTTAAACCCGAGTCTTCTGCAAGAGTAGCCAGTGCTCTTAAGCTGCTGAGCCATCTCTCCAGCTCCGCCCCCCATTTTTTTTGGGGGGGGTCTTTTTGAGACAGGGTCTCCCTGTAGCCCCAGCTGACCCTGAACTCAGAGATCCACCTGCCCCTGCCTCCCAAAGTGCTAGGACTAAAGGTGTATGCCACCATGCCCAGCTTGTATTTTTCTTTTAAGAGACAAAGTCTTGTGTAGCCCAGGCTTGAGGATGACCTTGAAATTCTGACCCTCCTGCTTCTAACCCCTAGTGCTGAGATAACAGGCATGTCACCACCATGCCTGTTTTAACCTGGAGTTTTAAACTAAGGTTTACTAGTATTCTAACATCAAATATAGCAGTTGTTGCTTTGATGGGTGTAGTGATCTACCAGAAGGATCACTGCAAATTCCTGGTTAGAAAGTTCCAGGCCAGGATTACCTAACAAGATCCTGTCTCTAAGAAAAGAAAAAGAAAACAAAACAACAAAAACTCCACTAAACCAAACGATCAGTTGTTTAGGGTTGAGCAATATTAGTCTCCTTACAAAATAAGCAGAAATTCTTCAGTCTTGAGACTAAAGCAGAGAAGCATTAATTAGGGAACCAGGGAAAACCAAAATATTCATGAAACCAAGTACCAAATGCATAGTGGAGGTGTTACCCTTGGACAGGTCTTTCTGCAACAGCATAATTCATCAAACTTTTCTCTATACTTTGCTGTATCATTCAAGGTGCTATGCCAAAACACCTGACACAATTCCTAGTACATACCAGATTCTAATGATAGGTGATTTCAAAAGAGACTCATTATATTTGCTGTCCTGGCCCAAATTTGCAATCCGTGCAGCCAGGGACCAAAGCAGATAATGAATTTGTAGGCCGAAGCAAATGGATGCTTTACAAAGGAACAAAACGGCCAAATATTCACTTGCTTCCTGGGTTTGCTCATTAAAATCTTCCAGAGCCCTTATATCTGCACGAAAGAAATATGTCCTGTCTACCCAGTTCAACATAGCTATCTCATAATTCTTCTTCAACCTTTTCACGGCAGTAGCTAAAAGGACAGCACATTGGACAAAAGCCCATTTTGTCCAGGAAACGGGGAGAAAAAAAAAAACGAACGTTAAATCCAAAATATACTTTCTGAACTCCTATCATGTGCCTGACTCAGGCCTCGGAGCTGGGAATGATGCATGAGTTTTTGCCCTTGAAGATCTCAATATAACAGAAGCAGAGAAGTATCATGTTAATAAATTGTGAAGAGCCCCAGCAGAAAAAGCTTTAACTCGGATGCATCAATGGAAGGCAATTTCTATTTAGTAATCGCTCATCCTACTCAAAGCCTAACCTACCCTACTACTCGCACGAACTTCCTAAGGGATAAAAAGAGTATATTTCAATAACTAGTGTCTTTTGTACCGGGCTTCGTGCTGGTCTGGTTACCGAGAACAAGGGGCTAGCCCCGCGCCATCCCTGCCCTCAGGGAGCACCCAGTCCGCGGGAGATGGACAAGCACCGCATGCAGGATGCAGCAACCAGAGGGATGCAGGACGCAGGCGGGGCGGGGGGCGGGGGGCTAGTTCAAGCGTGCTCGGGACCTTGGCTCTGGGTAGGTACATGCTCCCTCGGAGCACCAGGCACTCAAGAGAGAAGTCGGGGCTAAGTTGGGCGCCAAGGCCCCGAAACACCCCGGCGAGCGGCTAACTCCTACGTGAGCACCTTCAAGCCCCTCAACCCCGCTTCCTCAGCTCCTGGGCCCCGGCTCGGGTTCCCCCACACGCCGCCGGCCCCGCACGGCACAGTTTTCCGTCCATCACTCCCGGTTTGTCGCGCCGTTCGTTTAGCCATATTCGCACACAAAGACCCTCCCTTCCAGCCCGGGTCAGTTCCGACCAGGCCGCTGCGGCCCGGGCCACCCCGCCACTCACCAGGTCGGGCAGTCGAACAGCGGGAGGCTGGAGCCGGAGTTCGCGGCTGCCGCCATCTTGCGTCTCCCCCTCCCATTTGGCGGGCCCGAAGCACGCCGGGAAACTGGGAGGTCGCGAGGGAAGAGGCGGCATCCCAGCAGCCTGTGCGGGCGCACGCGCGCGCATGCGCACTCCCAAGCGCGTTTGCTTTGGGCCGTTTGTGGTGCGGACCGGGGTCATTATTTTAAAGGCTTCGGTGTTGAGTTGGTTTCTGGGAGTCTCTAGAAGCTAAGGGTTCTCCTTGGCCGTTCAGTTTCCCACTACATTTTTCTTCAAGAGCCCTTGACCTCTGTAATCTGCATCATCCCCCAGGGTTCCACCGCCAGCCTTTTCGCGCTGCATCCTAGGGAAAAGCTCGTCGTGGGGGTGATTGCTCATCCTGTTTCTCTTCCGGAAAGCTGCATTCTTATTAATTTGCCCTTTTTAGCCCAGAGGCTGGGCTGTAGCTCAATGGTAGTGAACGTGCTCAACATGAACGAAGCCCTGGGTTCAACCCCTGCACTAATCATGTTCTCAATCTGAGTCTTAAGGGCCTTTAGACTATCTGAAAACTCTGGACATCCTGAAGCCAAGAGCAAGTCCACTCAGTAAAAAGCGTCCAAATTTTCAGTGGTCAGAGTTGAAATGCTTAGTCAAGTACTTGTGGCCTCAGGATTTTTTAAAAATTGGGTTTTAGTGACTATACTGTGCAGGAAAGCATTGGGATTGCCATCTTCCTTTAGGCCACCAGCTCTGGTAGGAATGGCTTTGTCTATTGAGTACTTACTACGAAAGCATGTATTTTATATGGATCATCTCACACAATCTTTCCAACACTGAAGATCAGAATGATTATGATACCCGAAGAGGATCAGAGAAATTGAGTTGTCTAGCTTCACCCTAAAACAAGGAGCGGCATTCAATCTGCAGCATATGAAGTCAAAGGCCAGGTTCTATCACTAGTCTCATATGTTTCTGCTGACACACTTTTTGTATACTGCTGGTTTCCCTCTTTTTTACTTTTGCAGAAAACTTGGGGTGCAGATTTGACTTTTTTTTTTTTAAAGAAACAAATTGTGTCAGGGGCAGCAGCACATGCTGGAAATCCCAGCACTAGAGAGGTACAGGCAAGAGGAACAGGAATTAAAGGCCAGCCTCAGGCATACAGTGAGTGAGTTGGAGGCCAGCCTGGGCTACTTGAGATTCTATATTTAAAGATTTGAGTTCAGATCCCCAGTACCCACTTTAAAAACACAGGGTCACATAATGAGACCTCAAAAAACAAAGTCAAGCCTCTGCCTCCCAAGGCTCAGGGATCATTGTGGAAGAGGAGGCAGAAAGATTTTTTTAAAAGCCAGAGGGGGTAGATGACCACAAGGAAACAGAGTGTAAATAGCTGGTCAGTTATTCATATGAACTCACAGTGATGGTGACAACACACACAAGTCCTATGCAAGCTCAAACCAGACAAAATCTCAGCATAGACAAAGGGAAGTGGGTAAGAAATCTCAACCCAAAGAACTTTTTGCAATTGATGGCTGCTGGGAGGGGGAGAGAGAATATCTTACAAGGACAGGATTTTTGGTGGGCAGTGGATGGACTCACACTGATAAACATTTGGGGACACAAATGTCAGACTGTATATGAGTATATTAAATTGGGAGGGGGACAGTGAGGGGAGGCAAGGATGGGAGAGGGGATCTAAACACCATCAAACTATTTTGTATAAAAATCACAAAAACTGGGCTTCGTGTGGTGGCATATGCCTTTAATCCCAGCATTTGAGAGGCAGAGGCAGGTGGATCTCTGAGTTCAAGGTCAGCTTGGTCTACATAGTGAGTTTCAGGAAAGCTGGGGATACAGGGAGACCCTGTCTCAAAAGACCAAAAACAAAATCACAAAAATTGTGTATATATGTATATATGAAAAAAAAAACTGGGTATGGTGGTGCGAGATTTTAATACCAGCACTTGGGAGGCAGAGGCAAGCAGATCTCTGTGCTGTTGAGACCAGCCTGGTCTACATATTGAGTTCCAGGATATCTGGGGCTACAGGGAAACCTTTTCTCAAAAAAAAAAAAAAAAGGCCAGGTGCCACAGGGCTGGAAACATGACTCAGTGGTTAAGAGCAGTGGCTGCTCAGCAAGGTGGAAAGCAACTGAGAAAAACACCCAACATTGACATCTGGTCACCACACATACATGCATGCAATATCCACATACATGTGACCTTCAAAGCACAATTAAACTCCCCAGTAAGAATGCAAATAATCAGATGACTTATCAAATGAACTAGTAAGAGCTGGGGATGTAACTGTGTTTGCCTAACGTGCACAAAGCTAGGATGGATACCCAGCACTGCATACAACTGAGTGCTGTGGCACATTCCTGTAATCTCTGTTGGGGGCTGGTGAGATGGCTCAGTGCTTAAGAGGGCTGGCTGCTTTTACAAAGGACCTGGGTTTGGTTCCCAGCACCCACATGGTGGCTAACAACTGTCCTCAACTACAGTTCTAGGGGATTTGAAGCCCTCTTCTGACCTCCAAGGGCACTGCACAACACAGTTACACTTACGCACATACAAGCAACACATTCATACACATACAATTAAAGTAATCAACATGGCATTTTTAAGTCTTTGTGTTGCGGCACTGCAGCTTGCATCCATGTACTTGTACATGACAAGTGTGAAGCCCCAGGTTTGTTCTCCAGCACCACCAAAAAACGTGTGTGGGGAGAAGAGGTGGGAGGTTGAGGAGATGGCTCAACCAGTAAAGCACCTGTCTCCAAGAGTGATGGCCTGGGTTTGAAACCCTTAGAACCCATGTAAAAGAACTGGGTACAGTGGCCCAGTGATGCAGAGATGGGAAACAGAGCCAGGCAGAACTCTGGAAACCCGGCCTACTAGTCTAGCCTACTTGTCGAAGTCCTAGGTCAACAAGAGACCCATCTCAAACAAAAGATGGAAGAGGAACGACACCGTAAGTTCTCCTCTGAACTCTACATGTATAATGCACCTGCACACACCCACACACATGCATCTACACATACATGTGTACTTCCCCAGACCCGTACCACACACACACACACACACACACACACAGGTTAGAAGGACATTTCTCAGATACAACTTAAGAAACAAAACAGTTCAGGGGCTGGAGAGATGGTTCAGTGGTTAAGAGCATCGGATACTCTTGCAGGGGATCCTGTTTGGTTCCCAGCACCCACATGGCAGCTAACAACCATTCATAACTCCAGTTCCAGGGGACTGACACCTTCTTCTGGCCTCTGTGGGCGCATATGTGGTACACCTAAATATATACCGGCACAACACTCATAACATTAAAAAAAAAAATCTTAAAAAACAAAAAGAGCATTTGCTGCTCTTGCAGAGGATGCGGTTTGGCTCCCAGTACCCACATGGTGACTCATACCACCTGCATCTTCAGTTCCAGGGTTCTGATATTCTCTTCTGGTCTCTAAAAGCACCAGGCTTGTACTTGGTACACTTACATACATGCAGGCAAACACTCATCCATGTAAATCTTAAAAAACACTGTTTTCATCTCTCCAAGGACTGGTAAAATTTCATCCTTAATCATAACTCTAAAAATTGTATTGTTACAAGTTCATTCTTTTTCGTTACATTTATTGGGCGGGAGGGAGGGGGTGCATGCCCTGGTATACATGTAGAGTCAGAGGACAACTTCTGGGAGTTGGTTTTCTCTTTCCACCTGGAATTTAACTCAGCTCATCAGGCTTGGCAGCAAATGTCTTTATCTGCTAAACCACCTTGCTTGGCAGTTTATTGTTAGATTTTTGTTTTCTTTTTCTTTCTTTTTTTTTTTTTTTTTGAGATGGGAGTCTTATTATGTACCCCTGGCTGGCCTGGAACTCACTATGTAGACCAGGCTACCCTTGAACTCAGAGATCCACCTGCCTCTGCCTTCCCAGTGCTGAGATTAAAGATATGCTGTCTACCATGCCTTGCTTAAATTTACTTTTTAAATATTAAATGCTGGCTAGGTTGTAAGTCAGACTTCATTTTGGTAAAGTACTAAAATGAACTACTCACAGGCTGGAGAGATGGCTTAGCTGTTAACAGCACTGGCTGCTCTTGCAGAAGACCTAGGTTTGGTTCCTACACCAACATGGTAGCTAACAACCATTCATAACTTTTCCACAGAATCCAACGCCCTCTCCTGGCCTCCGAGGGCATTGTACAACACAGTGCACTTACATACACAAAGGGAGTACACTCATACACATAAAGTAAAAAAGTTCATTTTTTTTTAAATGAACTACTCAGTAGGTCTAAGAGATCAGGGTTTGTGAATCAAAATCAAAGTAGAATATTCCTCCCTTAGAATCCTCGTTTCCCACTTTCAGGAGTTCTAACTTTCCCTTGATAAATCCGTTTTCATTCTACTTAAAAATAAATCTTTCAAGGCTAGAGAGAAGGCTCAGCAATTAAGAGCATTTGCTACTTTTGCAGAGGACCTGGGTTCGGTTCCCAGAACCACATGGCAGCTAACATCCATTTGTAACTCCAGTTCTAGGGGTTTCAATCCCCTCTTTTGGCCTCCGCAGGCACTGCATGACACCAGTTCACTTAACATGTATGCAGGCAATACACTGATACTCATAATACAAATATAATAAAATATTAACTTTTTTTTTTCAAACTACATTCTAGTTAAGTGGAATTTTAAAGGAGTTGTATTTTGTAGTGCTGGAAAGCAATACTGAAAACATCCTGTGAAGTCACGGATATACTACCCCATGTCTAGAAAACAGAGAAGAAAAACAGGTGATTCCCAGCCCTAGGCAACAAGATGGACCGAGATAGGACTTGAACTGTGTATGGTCTACACTTAGTGACCAAAGGCAAACACTTCATTCCCATGACTAAGGATAGGCTGTGCATAGAAAATAAATGAACAAATAACAACAAAAACCTTGAATGTGAGGGCTTAGCATTCTACTCTGCACATACTGAATGGTAATTTCCTTTTGATGTCTTTGTCCAAGGTTAAAACAGTCTAAGTTTGGCTTAGATGACAGACTGCACATTAAGTGGGTGCAAACTTTCTTAGCAAAAACTTAAAACATGCATGTGGGGGGGGGTATGCACACCTGTATCCACACTTGCTCCGAAAGTACAAATCTAGTATTTAGCAAATTCTTATTGTGAAAAATGATCAATGAAGTGGTCAAAATATTTCTACTTTACCCTATATAGCACTAATTCATTTTCAGAGAGTACTCAGTCCTCCTAGAACAGGAAGTTGAATAGGAGATGCAAAATACAAAGAAACATTCCAAAACCAGAAACATATTCACCATTTGTATGTTCAGACTAAACATCCGTTATCTTAGGGATTTTATAGTTTGAGAACACTTGGGGCTTAATGGGTTAAGTGACTTGTGGAATGGGGTTTCTCCAGGTTTTTGCAACCCAGTCTAGTTTTTTTACTTCCAAACTAATTGTTCTCAAACATGGCTGCACATACTTATCTGGATTCCTGTGGCTAAGATATATCCCAGACTAAGGAAATTTGAATCTCTGTGGAGGGGGGCCAAGGCATCAGTGCTTTTTAACATTTCTACTCTGAAAGCATAGTTAAGAAACACTGTGCCAGACTATGGTGCCTTCAAAGATAATCAAAGCACAAATAAGGATATGAATAGGTTTATTAGAACTTCTGTGGTAACTCCCATAAATTCTAGGCCAAGTTTGTATTCATTTTTCGTGACCATCATTACAACCACACTGGATCAATCACACAATATTATGGAACTATGATCACTTTATTTTCCCAACAGATGTTTTTTCCTTTTTTTTTCTTGAAATGCTAGAAATGATGTATCCAAGTCCAACTATAATATCAGAACCAGAAAATTCTCTTGGTAGCTGCTGCTTGGGCCACTGTGCCACTGAAACAGCTCTGTCTCCCTTCTTCCTATCCCTCTCTATCTTGAAGACAGGGTCTGGTCTCAAACTTGCTATATATCCCAGGAGGACCTTGAACTCACAATCCTCCTCCCTCATCCTCTCAGGTTCAGGGATTACAGGTGTGTGCAAAACTCTCCATCCTGCTTTTCAAAGAAAGGCAGCAACACCCGTTCCATGTTCAAACCAGTCCTTACCTGGTCTGCAGCCTTCTTCCAGGCCTGTTTTTCTCATGGCCACTCATACATAATACCTATACCATTAGGTCGTTAACACAGAAAAGTAACTACAAAAGTTTTTAAAGGTTTATTTATATTAGCTAAGTGGGACGGTGCAAAAGTGCAACGGAACTTATGCATTTGGGCCCTTATTTCCCTACTGTTCACATTAGTTTAAAACAAGAAGATTAAGTAACATTAAAGGGAATCGAAGAAACAAATAAAATACACCCAAAGTAACCAAATTCCCTAAGTCAGTAAAAGATGAGCTGGAATTTTTGGCCTTGACTCACATTTATGTGAGAGTCTACACAATTCTACACTCTCTAACTGTTCCAGGCCTGTGAAAAAGGGCAGTGGACATTTATATTACAAGACAGCAATCTTTTATTGAAACTGGTTTTGTCTAAAACTATGCGTAGAGACTAACCTCTTGTTCATAAGTTAGGGTAGGTCTAACATCACTCAACAGGTACTATTTACAAAACGAACATTTGCTTTGCTTTATCACTAGGTTCACAGACCTAAATTTTAAACCCAACTTCAGTCTAAATTTTAAAATCTTCCTGCCTTCAAAGCTCGATGACCCTCACAAGGACAGGAAGCAGCTTTTGACAGACACCAGGAATGTAGAGCCACAGTGAACAAGAAGAAAAAGAATGGATCATTCCAAACAACTCCTATCAGCTTTCCAAAAGCATGCTCTGTCTAATACCCCTTTCCAAGCAGACAGGTGTAAGCGGGGCCCCACCGAATATAATGATCTTAATGAAATTAACCTCTTCGAAAGAGGAGCAAGAGGGCTTAGTGTGCAGGTGAACTGCTGTGAATGACACTAGTGTGCAGTGTGAATGACACTTAGTGTGCAGGTGAACTGCTGTGAATGACACTAGTGTGCAGTGTGAATGACACTTAGTGTGCAGGTGAACTGCTGTGAATGACACTAGCAGACAATGACGGCAACTGAATTTAAAGCCCAACTTTCACATGCACCCACAACTGGCCAGCTCAGACAGGTACTTTTCATTTAATCTGAAATCACATGTGCAATTCTCTTTTTATTTCCCAGATAAATATAGTGCCAAAATCTTGCTAAACAGAGAATATACTGCTTAGAAATACAAATTAAAATGTTAAATAAGAAAAATTGCTGGCATATTGTACAGTTTCTCACACATTCCAATATGCTAGGTGCCAGAAAGAAAGTGATTTCAGAGGCTAATAAAAAGGGAAAACTTGTATATACACAATGACAGTATTATAAGACTGTAGTGTCACTGTCAGAAAGAGTATCTACAATGGAATTTTCAGTAAACACGGGATAAAGGGCAATCAGAATACAAGAGAAAGAAAAGTACACGAGTTAATTTCTTATTTGAGAAATCAATAAAACGTATACATAAACTGATAAATACTGTCTCCATAGGTCACTAATTCCAAGGACTAGTTAGTAGGTAGTTTCTAACTAAATGATTACAGGACATTCTGGCATACACTCTCTTCTTGTGGTCACTTCATTCTGGCAAGACTCCATCAAGTGCTTGCCCTTGCAAACAACTCAGCAGGAGAAGGCTCTGAGGCGATCACAGTTCACTTAGAAACTAGCCAGATAATAACTCCCAAGACTACAATAATCACTGTCAGGACAAGCACGAGGATACACATCTTCTTGCGAGATTTTTTCTGAGGAAAGAATATTTAAAAATACTCATGAAACATGTAAAAATATTTATATCTAAGATTCCAAGAGTGCATCATTAATCTGCCTCCTTGACATTCACAATTAACTCCTTTTATTTTTGTTGCTGTGACTGAACTTAGGACCCCATGGTCACTAGGTAAGTACTCTACTACTAAGTCCCATCCCTAGCCTATAATTAACTCCTACCTACCATTCACAAATATGCAGAGACCTTTCCAAACATCTCAAAGCACCAGTTCTAGGCAGCAGTGCAAGTTTTAATTGTTCCCAAAATACAATTTTACCAAGCTGCTATGCCTATGCTGCTAGATATGACCTACAGTGCTATGTTTTAATGTATTTAAAAAGCTTATTTACTTAATTATTTTCTTTTTCATGTGTATGAATGCAGTATGTATGTATGCATAGGTGTGAATGGGTGCATGAGTGCATGCAGAGGCCCAAGGTTGATGGCAAGAATGTTCCTCTACTGCCCTCCCACCTTATTTTTTGAGTCTGGGCATCTCAATCAAATTCAGAGCTTGTTGATATGACTAGTCTCCCTAGCCAGCTTGCTCCTAGAATTTCATCTCTGCCTTCTAAGGCTGAAATTACAGGTTGCTGCCATACCCACCAGGTATTTATGTGGGTCAGGGGACTCTAAACTCCAGTCCTCTTGCTTCTGTGGCAAGTGCTTTAACCTTGGAACCATCTGCCTTGCCCCTCTGTATTTTATTGATTGATTGGATGATTGTTTTTTTGAGACAGGGTCTTACTATGTAGCCATGGCTGGCCTGGAATTCACTATGTAGACCAGGCTAGCCTTGAACCCACAGAGATCCACCTGCCTCTACCTCTTGAATACTAGTATTAGAGGCATGACTACTACGCCTGGTCTCTGTATTTTATTTTATTAGTTAACTTATTGATCAATTTTTTTTTTTTTTTTTGAGACAGGGTTGCCCTATAACTCTGGTTAGCCTGGAACTCACTTTTGTAGACCAGGTTGGCCTTAATTTCAAAGATCTGCCTACCTCTTTGCTGAGACTGAAGATGTGTACTAACACACCTATCTGTCTATCTTTTAATAACCACTTTATATATGTATAAAAATTATATGTGCACTGTAAAAAAATGCAGGCAGTCAGAAAATAGTCACGCATAGACAATACTGCAAACATTCTGACTGTATTTTCTTCTGTTTTCTTATCTATGTATATTGCTATTTAACATTAACTAGAATAAGGTATAATGTTGGATGTTTTTCTCATTTGACATTTAACAGAAACTTTTCTTCTTCTATTGTAAACTTCATAAACATCTTAGTTCCTACATAACATACCACTGAGTGAATATAATTATGCTTTTACTATTGGAAACTTAAGGTTCCGTTTTTTAAGGAAGTACCATTATGAAACACAATCTCCTTAAGAGCATTTCCAGGTAACAGCTCTCCAGTCACACAGAAAATGACTGAAACGCTATTTACTTCTAAAAGGCCATGTAACAACCAAATTGAGGGGAAATGAGAAAGACTTCATTTTCAGTATCTAAGTTTATTCAAGATTTGATGGTTCTGTAGACCTTGCTGCAAAGATAAATACTAAAATTGGGACTGAGACTGAAAACTATGACAACCTGCTTCTAGCCTGAGCCTAGGCCAAAGTCTGTAGCTGTCTGCAATGTGTCAACACACCTGATAACTCATTATGTCTACAGCAGAGTGTCTGACTGTCTTTGGTACTGGCTTTTACCTGATAGTAAGCAGCCCTCTGTAACTGATCAGTGGCTCTTTCGACATGCACCTCTGAGCTTTCCACATTGGCTTCTATGCTATCTGCAAAAAATACAATGGATATTTTAGCACAACCAAGACTATAAACTGAACAGCTGTCTGATGTTAGGTGTTCTGGTTCTACTATCAACATTCCAACTACCCATCCATGAAATCAAAATTTACTGCACATATGTAAGTGCTCCTGTGCTGTGTAGTGCCCCCAGAGGTAAGAAGAGTGTGTCAGATTGTCCTGGAATTGAAGTTATGGAGAGTTGTTAGCCACCAGGTGGGTGCTGGACCCGGCACTTAACCACTGAGTCATCTTATTTTTGTAGCTTTTTATAAACTTAAGATTATTTCCATTATCTTCTATTATAAACATGAAAAAGCTTTTTTAAAGTTATTAAACCCTTGGAGCTGAAGAGATGGCTCATTGGTTAAGAGCACCAGCTGCTCTTGAAGAAGACCTGAGTTTGGTTCCCAGCACCCACATGGCAGCTAACAACCATCCATAACTCTAGTTCCAAGGGATCCAATGCCCTATTCTGGCCTTCATGTATATTCCACAGCATGGGTGCACTTATATACATGCAGGCAGAACACATATACACATAAAATAAAAAGAAATATAATTAAAAGTTACTAGTCCCATAATCGAGCAAGTTTGGACAACTGGGAAGCTGGCCACTCTTTCTCTAAACACTTACAAGTCATGGCAAGTGACTAGGGCTGAACAGCTGTAGAGGTCCCACTTTCTTAACCTCTACATTTGACAATGTAAGAAAATTGTGGGGTGTGGTAGAGCATACTTTTAACCAGCATTTGGGAGGCAGAGGCAGGTGGATCTCCTTGAGATCAAGGACAGCCTGGTCTACATGGTAAGTTCCAGGCCAGCTGGGGCTACAGGGAGACCCTGTCTCAAAAAGACCAAAACAAAAAAACAAAAAACAACAAACAACAAAAATAAATAAAAAGGAAATTGTTAAGAAAATGAATTCAGTTAATTTAAAAATAATATTCCTACACTTTAAGTCTACAGGTGACCCATCTTACTGAGTTCTTTGAACTCAAATACTACCAACTCACCCCAAGCTAGAGATATCAATAATACCTACCGATCAGATCACCTTGGTCATGGATCATCATGGCCAAATCTTTAAATATCTGATTGACATCCAAAATGTCAGCCTAAGGAAGACAAAAGACAATTAACTATTATTAAGCAACATGTCAGAAGATTCCTTTCTTTTCCTTACCTCAAATTTTGGCTACTAAAATATCACATATGTTTTTAAAGCTCTATAAAGCATGCCTCTCCCTGAACAGAAAACAATTTATTGATACCTACTAATACTGTAAAAAGCACATGTGAAACCCACCCATTACGCAGTGCTAACCACAAATGACACCTGGGAACTAGCAACATCGTCCAAGCCCAAAACAGAAGCAGAGGTGAGGAGATGGACAATTTCTTAGTTAGTCGGCTCTACATGAAGCCTAAAGTGGCCCTTAGGGAAAAGGCTCATGTGTGTTTCCCAGTAATAGTGACTATTAGGACTTTGGACTAGAGAGCTGAAATGGTTTATAGAGGATTGTGCTGCCTGGGGGAATATAAGGAAGACAACTCACCCCTAGCACTGGCTCAATCTGTATGAGGAACTACTGGCTTCTACTGTTGCTGTGCCCTATAAACAGCTTTCAACTGACAAGGAACTGCTTGGGTAGACCTGTACAACAGGTCTAGGGTGAAAGGACAACACAGTTTGGAAGAAAGAGAAACAAATCCAGCTTGGTGGGCTGAATTGCATGCTCTGTTCCTTTACAGAGGTTTTTACTGACTCGTAGGGAATGAGCCATGCATCTGGTCAGGCAGAAAAGCATGGAAACCTGACTGGCTGAAGGTATGGTTGGTGGCCCTACTGAAATACGGGTGAGTTTAAGTAAAACTTGCTAGAATGCATTAGAACTCCCTTCTGGGTTCAGAGGATGACTGGAATTGCAACTTGGTAAGAGCATCTTGCTAGTATCCCAACAACTTTGCTAATGGTCTACTATGGTTAGGATAGTCTGCTAGTTGCTGGGGATACTTACATCTAACTAGGGTGGGGTGTCAGACAAAAATACACAGTAAAATGATTAAGAAGAAAGGGTGTTATATAGGAAAGCCTAAGGAATAGTACAGAAAGATATAGAGAGAAGCCTGAGGTGACATAAGGGTGCCTTAAAACAGAGGTGAGACCACAGAACAGAAAGGAAACTGCGTACAAGAGCAAACAGCTGTCTGGTTTTAATATAAGGTATGTCAGAGAAGGGAAATGACCAGATATAGGATCGAGCCCAGCCGAAGGAATTCAGACTTCACCCTGTTGACTGATCCATTACATCCCTGACTACCATTACATGACCTTACATGCTTCCCTTAGTTCTGAATAGCTCGCTCTACTCCTTGCTCTAACAGCATTTCTAAGCTTGCACCGAGCCAGTGATTAGCAGAAGGTAAAAAAGGAATAAAGGAAAGGTATGATATCTTTTTTTTTAATTTTGTCTTTTTGAGACAGGTTCTTCCTGTAGCCCCAGCTGGCCTGGACTCAGGTCATCAGCCTTGGCAGTTAGTGCCTTTACTGGATGAACCATTTCACCACCAGCCCTCAGATTTGTCCATTTTTAATCTACAAAACCCAGGAACTGCACATAATCCGATCTAATAACTAGTGGTAGGAGGGAAGAAATGAGGTGTTAAAAGATCTTCAGGAGATTCTAATGTACAGGCAGGGTTCAGAGCTACTCCTCGAGGAAGCAGAGGAAGAACCTGAAGTTTCCCCACTCTGTGAATTCTCCCTCCATCCTAACTACCCTAGCCCCAGTTCCAAGAACTGAGAGTCCCAAGAAAACTGCCAGCCAACAAGGTAATGAGGGAGTTCAGTTAGGTAGGAACAGTCTACAGACCTCTCTCTCCCTCGAGAACCCCACCTCAAAAACTGTCCCAATTCTGACTCATGAAGTTTAAGACCCCCAACTTGGGATTGGACTTTAGAATGTACAAAAATAAGTCGGGTGTTGAAGCACATGCCTTTAATCCCAGCACTCAGAAGGCAGAGGCAGGTGCATCTCTGTGAGTTCCAGGTGAGCTAGGACTTCAGGGAGACCCTGTCTTTAAAAAAAAAAAAAAAAAAAGGACAAAAATAGATCATGAGTTTTGGCCTGCCTTTATTATGCTGGGCCACTAAAACTAAGTAAAGCCTTCTACAGAACCCTGCTTACCCTAAAGATTACTACTGAGATTTAGGGGCAAAATTCTAATAAAGAACAATATTCATTTGCCTTGCTGTTTTCCATAAAGATTTCTCTCCAGGAGACCGTATGAAAAGTAGTGTTTGAGGAAAGGATTTGGGTATTCCTCAGCTCTCAGGCCATGACTAAATTGAGTTAAATAATATAAGAACTACACAATGACTCAGTCCATACCTTTTCATACTAATCCTGAGAAAATTTACGATACAACACCCAAATACCTGAAAACAACCAGAGTCAAACAAAGATACACCCTGTCTTACCTCCAGCTGCCGAATCGCTGTTTCTCTCTCTTTAATTAGCTCCAGATCTTGTTCAGTGATGGCCGCCTCATCTTCCTGGCTCTGCATCTGGTTCCACTCCTCATGGCTACAGGGGGACAAGCACTCCAGTTGATTCCTTCTCTCTAAGGTACGAGGTGACATAACTACAACATCTCTGCTGCCAGCAGAACCCAGGTGAACCACCTAGGCCCAAGCTCTTCTGCTAGCAATACAGAGTCCCCCAGGGCCAGATCCTTCATATGCAGAGGTGAAGAAGTGATACTGCTGAGCAAAGAAAATCTCAGCCTCCAAGAGCAAAATGAGACGAGACAAAACAAAGGGAGACTGGCCTCCTTGCTTTTCCCACCTAGGGTAAATGCTGTGATCCTGCTAGGACCTGACAGAGAAGTATCCAGAGATTTAAACTCAATGAATTATGCTGACCTGGCCCTCCCAGGGCACTCTCGAAGTACAAGCTTTGTTGGTACCCAGGGGACTAAATTGACAGGCTATAACCAATCAGTGTTTCATCGATTCATTTAACAGTCACACCCAGTTTCCAAGAATTTCATTGAAGTTATACTCTGGGAATATTATGCAACAGCAAAACCAAAGTAAAAGTGAATGAAATGTTTGTAGCTCCTTTTTTCCGGTATGAGGAAGAAAAGTATTACTTGGTAAATTCAGAAAAAACACTCTGGCAATCCAGTGTTAACCATTTTTTCAACAGTATGTATAAATCATACTTCCTCTCCACAATATTTAAATCCTGGGGGCTGGAGTGAGATGGATCAGCAGTTAAGAACACTGGCTGCTCTTCCAGAGGATCCCAGGTCAGTTCCCATATGGCAGCTAACAATCATCCATAACTCCAGTTTCAGATGATCTGACACCTTTTTCTGGCCTTTGATGGAACTGCATGCACCTGGTGCACTTACATCCATGCAGTCAAAATACACACAATAGATAGACAGACAGACAGACAGATAGATAGATAAATAGAGATAGAGAAGTAAATAAAAGCATATCCTTCATGTCCTGAGATACAAAGGCCCCAGCCCTGATGTGCTCACAGCAGAGAGAGACAGATATTATCTGTGATAAGCCACGTAGGTTTCCAATCATACCATGAATACAACTTATTAGCCCTTCCTCTTCCTATTTCCAGAACGGTGAGATGCCTCCATTTCAGAAAGGAGAAAACAGATTTCAGAATGATGAATGTAAATCAGACGACAGGATCTTATACTTGTGCATTTGTGAGTCTGTCCTTATTCCCAGTGAGTCAAGTTTCCTCTCCCACAGAGCACTATCAGGGGTTTCTTATAATTTTTTTTTACTCACCTTGAAAATATTCCTTCCATAACTCAAAGACTGTAGAAAAGCTCATGGATTTGACTTTTTAATTTTATTTTGTGGGTGATACTTAACTACCTGAAGCTCTCTTTATTTTGTCCTCTATTTTCCCCCATTTTACTTATTTACTTACTTGACAGCCATTCTATGCACCCCAAACCAACCTCTCTCCAACTCTCTTGAGCCTCCTGTCTCAGTCCCCAAAGTGTTGGGGTTATAGGTGTGCATTACTGTACCTGGCTCATCTCATTGATGTTTTCAATTAAAAACAGACATAAAGGGATCACCAGATAACCAGCAGGTTGGATGAATAATTCTTTACCTGTCAAATGAGACAAGTTGCTCCTCTCTTTGCCTGTCTTCTGCCTAGAAAGCAGATGGCATTATTGCTACTGTTATCCAGAAACATGTCATAGACACACAAAACAAGAAGTACCTTAGCTACTGGATAAAGGACTGACACTCCTTGGCTCTAACATTATCTGTAAGGTGACATAGGACTCCAGCAATCTGTCTTGATTAGGAAATGGGTGCGAAATGGTTGAAAGCAAATCTGCATTCCACTTTTGGTCCAGAATATGAACCATTCTGAACAGGAGGTATATGCTAACTATGTATGTTAAATACTTGGTATGACAGTAAACAAAGGCTAATGGTCAGAAAGGGCAAAACTTGGGCTAAAACTTCTGGAAATCGTAAGGTCTTCTTTTGGGAATTAACTTACAGAAAGACGAGATCCAGCTCTTGCTCTGGCAATACTTTCTTTTTCCTTTTCGGACACCCTTCTCTGCACAGCCTGGAAATTGTTTAAGGCCGCAGAGAAGTCATTCATGAGGCGTTCTTTCTGAAGCTTCTGCTGGCGCTGAAGAAATTAAGCAAGAATTAAAAGTTTCAAATGAACTCAGAATCATGTTTTTAATGCTCACCAAAAGCAAAATTATACCCTTAGAGATTTCAGAGTAGGAAAATTATTACAAAAAAAGGCTATTCTGGGGCTGGAGAGCTGGCTTAGCGTTAAGAGCACTGACTACTCTTGCAGGGAACCCAGGTTCAATTCCCAGCACAGACATAGTGGCTAACAACCTGTCCATACTCCAGTTCCAGGGGATCCGATGCCCTCTTCTGACCTCTGCCAGCACTGCACGACATGGGGGCACCTTTCTTATGTGCTGTAACACACTCATACACATACAATAAATATTTTTTTTAAAAAAAGAGGACTGAGAGGGTAGATCTGGGAGGAGTCAAGGGGGGGAGTGGAGGATAAATATGATCTAAATACATGTTATGCAAGTATATACTTTGCAAAGACTATTAAATGTTATAATTTTATTTTATTTTTTTAAACCCTTTTTTAAATTTTATGTGTATGAGAGTACTGCCTACATGTATGTAAGTGCACCAGTGTTGTGTAGTGCCTGCAGAGGCCAGAAGAGAGTGCCAGATCCCCTGGAACTGTCATTACAGATGGCTGTTAGTAGCCATAAGGGTGCTCAGATTCAAACCCAGGTCCTGCTCTTAAATTGTGAACCATTTCTCCAGCACCTAAATGTTATCATTTTAAAATAGCTTTTCCCACATCAGAAAGCTAGAAAATGGAAAAAAAAAAAAGGAGCTAGTTTGACTGGAAGCAAAGATATGCTCATAAGAGAAGCTAAAACTGGAGGAAAAGCAGGCAAGGTCTAACTGCATGCAGCAAGTTGTAAATGTCAGACCAATGAGTTTGGGGTTCACTCTCTTAAAGAATCAAGAGCAATGGCACTTAAGCAGGGGACCTGACAAGTGTGGCCTCCTAAGAGAAGTCAGTCTATGATGGTGTGGCATCCAGAACACGAGGTCAGAAACATGGCTGCAGGACTCTGGATTTAATGAGAGGAAGACATAATGGCAGTAATTGGATCACAAAAGGAATCCCAGAGACGTTCTGACGCAGTGACCGGAGGTGGAGGAAGAGGGCTAATTCAGGAGTGACTCCAATTCAAACCTGAGGCGGCAACACTGAAAGCAAATTTTGGTGAGAATTTTTTTTTCTTTTTTTTGATTTTAATCTTTGCATTAAAAACTTAACAGGCTGGGCGTGGTAGCACATGACTTTTTAGACAGCAGGCGGATTTCTGTAAGCTTGAAGCCAGCCTGGTCTACATAGCAAGTTCCAGGCCAGTCAGGGCTATATTGTAAGACCTGGTCTCAAAAACCAAAATAAACTCAAAACATTATAATAGTCCAGGTGTGATGGCAACATGCCTATAATTCCAGTGCTTGGAGACAAAGGCAGGAGGATTGCTACAGGTAGGAAAGGAATATTCTTCTCAGACTTTGCCATCTAAAAATACTACCATTGGAGGCATGTGTTGCTGGTAATCAAACCTAGGGTCTTGTACACGTTAGGCAACCATGTTATACCTGGCGCCAAAATGTTTTTTTTTTTTAAATCTCTCGTAAACATTTTCCATGTTACTCTATTCTTTATAATTATGATCTTTCTTACACACACATTTCATGAAGTTTTTTAGTAAATTTCATGAAAACATTTCTATTGTTGCCAGTTTTTATCTATTATAAAGAAAGTTAAGTGAGAGCCCCACTGCAGTAGTTAGCGTCTACACTTGCCTCTAGAGCACATAAACATGTTTTTCCTTCAGAATTATTCCCTTCCCCTAGGAAAAATTTACTTGAGTGAGAATATTAGAATAAAGGTACTTTTTTTCCCTCTGTGCTAGGGATGGAACCAAAGACTTTGCATGTGCTAAGGCAAGAGCTATACATCCTCAACCCTTAGGCACAAAATATTTTTATGATGGAAAGTATAATCAACTTATTTCATGGGATGTGAATGAAGAATTCAGAATAAGACAATTATCATTACTTTGCTGGAGGTAACGTAATACCACCGGCTAAGGGCCGGGGTTAGTTCAGTAAATGTAAGGGTCTAGGCTCCATTCCTAGCAGAGCAGGGTTTCGGGAAAAAGATGAGGAAGAAGAGAGGAGGGTGAGGAGGTGAGGAAGAGGAAAGGACACGGGGAAGGGAGGGAAGGAGAGAGAGATCAGCACAAAATGGGCATGGGCAACAATAACTGAGAATACAGCCAGGTATTTGGAGGCTTAAGACTGAGTTGTAAAGATATCCAGGAGCCATGATCATAAACGTTGACGATGAAGTCATAGAACAGATAGGACTCCTGGACAGTCAGAAAATTAAGAGGGTCAATGGCAGAACCTTGGATCATGCCAACCTCTAGGGAAAAATAGTCAGTGAAGAAGGCTGAAACTCAACCTGGGCATCATCAGAGTTGGGGGACAGAACTGAATGATGGGGGACAGAAGAGAATTACAGAAAAGAGAAAGTTTCAGTAGAGACAGGATAGGCAAGAGGATCAAAGGAAACAGAAGCTGGTATGCTAGTGCACACCTACAAATAAGCAATGGGAAGCCTGGGGCCAGAAGAGCACCACAAATTTGAGACCAACCTGGACTCCTTAGTAAATTTCAGTAACTGGGCTTCATAGTGAAAATGGAAGAGAAGGAGGGAGACGAAGGCTCAAAAAGGATCACTGACTGGTCAACTCAAAGACCGCTGCCAACGGCACATAAGTACAGGGAAAGCTGAAAGCAGGGTGCATGGTGTAATGTGCAGGGCAGTGGTGAAGACAGGTCATGGCTCAGGAGAGATTCGACAAGGAAAAGACAAAGGGGTAACTCAGCAAACAGGAGACAAGAGGAATTATATTTCACCAGTGGGAGCATGTGTGGAGATCTATTTTGTGTTCTTAATGATTTGAGCTAATGGAAGGGAACAATAGCATGCATAATCCAAAAATAACTTGTCTTTGGTTTTAGAATACATTAGATGAATTTTCTTGGTAGCAGATTTAACTTTCTATTTATATTTTGCTTAGGCTACTGTTTAATTCTTAAGTACTTACAATACTCTGCTTGCATCAGACCTTTAGACTCTTTTTTCATTACTATGAAAGCTATATTCCTTAAGTGCACAGCTGAAAGAAGAGTGATTTGGAAGCAAGCTGGAGATATTGGAACATCAGGGAGAACTGAATGTCAACATGGAGTAAAAACTGAAAGAGCCCATATATAGATAACCAGGAAAACCCTACTAAGACAACTTTTTTGTCTGTGATGCTGGAGATCAAACACAAAGTCATACGCATCCCAGGCAAACATTCAACCACTGAACAACATTCCAGTCCTGAAAACAAACTTCTTCCCTGAGTACTTCCTTAACCTAAGACTTGTGGATTATCTTTGATAAGATACAAAAGTGACTGCAAACATGAAAGATACTTAATTAAAATTTATAGATACTAGTTACAAGTTCAAAATAAACTAGGACTGAGCCTGCAAACACAGCTGCTAGCCAAACCCCCAAGACAGCCTCTTTAGCTAAATTCACTTTATTGTTATATTGTAATGTGCTCTTGATAGCAGCAGTAACCATCACACTCCTACATGCTGAGGGTCAGGCTCTTTGCTATGCCTTGTGCATACATTCATTGCCACAACAGTCATACTCCCTCTCTGCTTTGGGGGATTGTGTTTTGTTTTGTTTTGTTTTGTTGAGACAAGGTCTTACTACGTAGCCCTGAGTCTCCTGGCTATGTAGACCAGGCTTGCATCAAACTCAGAGAAATCTGCCAGCCTCTGCCTCCTGAATGCCAGGACTGAAGCCATGTGCCACCATGCTCAGCATACATGTAGTGTGACGGTTAGCTCTGATGATCCACTTGACATACACCAGAATCACCAGGGAAGAGAGTCTCAATGAAGGATTGTTTACACTGGGTTGGCCTATGGCCATGCCTAGGGGAAACTGTTTTAATTAAGATAATTAACATAGGATGATCCAGCACCATTCCCTAGATAGGAGGCCCTGAACTGTGTAAGAATGGAGAAATCAAGCTGAGAACAAGCAAATCCATATGCATTCCTTTCCCTCTGCTCTAGACTATGACTATACCATGACTATCTTCAAGTTCCTGCCATCTCGATTTCCCTGCAATAACGGACTTTAATTGTGAGCTAAAATAACTCTTTCTCCCTTAAGTTGCTTTTTGTCAAGGTATTTTTATTAGATTTATTTTTTTCTTTTTTAAAATATTTAAAATTTTTTTATTTTATGTATTTGAGTGTTATGCTTGCATGTAAGTGTGCCCGTGTTGTGCAATGCCTGGGAGGGCCAAAAGAGGACATTTGATCCCCTGGAACTGGAGTTACATATAGTTCCTAGCTGCCACGTGGGTGCTGGGATTCTAACCTGTGCCTTCTGCAAGAGCAGCTAGCGCTCTTAACTGCTGAGTCATCTCTCCAGCCCCATCGTCAGGGTATTTTTATCACTGCAACAGAAATTAAGTTAGGACAGGTAGTAAGGAAATTAAGGTTCAGAGAAGGTCTAACTAGAACCTAAGCCCAACTTGCTTTTGTTCCACATACTACCTCTCTATCAAAACCAAGTCCTCATTGTTAATAAACAAACAGCAAATACCAACCTGCTCTGAAGTCGACAAGGGAAGGGGCAAGGACCCTAATTCCTTCAGCAATTCATTTGTTTCCTTGGCGAGCTGATTTGTGGAGTGTTGCAACTGCTGCCTAAGAGAGAAAAGAGAGGTGTCAAGGTGCTGTCACTTCCTGAGTGCTATGATGTACACCATACTATTACGTTGTTTTCAGGGTATCTCACAGTACAAGGAATGAAGGGCCATTGGGAGAAATGGGTGCTTCAAAGCCTGTGCTCATAAACCCAGTTCAGGGCATCTGACATTACTGAAGAGTCTCGCTGAGCAGAAAGATCCTGACTCACTGACACCTGCTGAAGAAAGCACCACCTGGGAATTCAACTCTTTGGGGAAAAAAAGAAATGCATATCAGCAATTCTGATAGCAACAGAAGATAATATTACTATCTACACCTAAATCCAATGGATTTAACACATTGAACTCACTCATAAAAGTCTTACTGAATTTCCCAGGGGCTCTGCAGGGCCAGTATCTGTCATGTTCCACTGACTGTTATGACTGGACAAAACATGTATTAAAAGCATACTTTCCAGTGGGGCGTGGTGGCATACACCTTTAATCCTAGCACTTGGGAGGCAGAGGCAGATCTCTGTTAATTTGAGGCCAGCCTATTCTACACAGAGTTCCAGGCCAATCAGGAGTATACAGTCAAAAAGAAGTATAGCTACCTACTTAGAGGAAAAAACTCCAAACACTATTCCTAAGTTCTTGCTTAAAGGGTGACTCTGATTCTTTGGGGGATCTGTGTTCTGCTTCCTCTTTAATCTTGACTTTCTGGCTCTTCCATCCAAAACAAAGTCCCATGCTGTTTAAAGCACTTGTCTCTTGTGCAAGGTACTAGGTTTAATCCCTAGTACCATAAAAAGCAACAATAACAACAACAAATACATAAAGAATCTAGATACTGGAGAAGTGGCATGCAACATCAGTCTCAGTTACTCTGAGGCTGATGCAGGAGGATTCTTTGAGCCCAGTAGTTGGAGGCTGGGCTATGCAGTATAGTGGAGTGCAAAGGAAGGAAAGAAGGGAGGAAGGGACAGAGGGACAGAAGGGAGGGAAAGAACACGTAATATAAAGTGAAGTTGAATCATAATGGAAATACAAAAAGAGTTCGCCATTTCTATACGGGTTTTAAGAGATGACAAGAGAAACCGCACGGTCGTCTGCATTCAAGTTCAACTCTTAGCCCCAGAGTGATGCTATGAGGAGGTAGGACTAGAAAGTGATTAGCTCAGGAGGGTGGGTCTTTCATGAATGGAATTAATACCCTCATAAACAAGGTACCCGAAAACTGCTTTGCCTCTTCCACCATGGGAGGACAGAGTGAGAAGGCATTATCTGGAAGGTGTGGTGGCACACGATATTAATCCCAGCACTCAAGAGGCAGAGGCAGGCAGATCTCTATACATTCAAGGTCAGTCTATAACAGCTTGAGTTAGAGGGAGACCCTGTCTCAATAATAATAATAATAATAATAAAACATTAAAAAGATCAACAATAACAAGAGGGAGCCGGTCAGGAACCAGAACATCCCAGATGGCACTAAACCATTCTGATGCTCCAGCTCCCCCTGGAGCAGGGAAGGTGTCATCATGTCACAACAGTCATTCTCTCTCACACTTCACAATGTCTCAGAAAACAAAGAAGGTTGCACAGATTTTAAAGATAAAGAATAGAACTTGAATTTTATTATTATTATTATTATAGCTGGGCATGGTGGCAAATACCTGTAAACCCAGCACTTGGTGGGGTGAGGGGGATAGAGGCAGACAGATCTCTGTGAAATCAAGATCAACTTGGTCTACATAGCAAGTTAGAGGCTAGCTGGGGCTACAGGGAAATCCTATCTCAAAAACACACAAAAAAATTAGATTTTATTTTGTGTGTATGTGTACATGTATGTGGGCCCAGGTGTGCCTCGATGTACATGTGAATGTTCGGTAACAACGTGCAGGAATCAATTCTCTCCTCTCACAATGTGGGTTCCAGGAACTGAACTCAGGTCATCTGGCTTGGTGGCAAGCATGTTTACCCACTGAGTCATCTCACTGGCCCCAAAGAATAGACTTTCTTTTTTTTTTTTGAGACAGGGTATGCCAGTAGCCCCAGCTGGCCTGGAGCTCTCTATGTAGACCAGGTTGGCCTCAAACTCACAGAGACCTACCTGCCCCTGCTTCCTCAGTGGTAGGAGTAAAGGCGTGTGCTACCACACCCAGCAAAGAATAGAACTTTTTTAGCAGAAATGAAGTCAAGAAAAAAATGTGACTAAAAAAAAAAAAAGAAGAGTTCTACTACCAGACCATTTATTCTCTCCCTTACACTCGGTTTGGATCATTCTGAACAAACTGTTCTCACATACAGCTGGAAAACCAACTAGACTAACTCATCAGGAATCCTCAAAAGGCTCATTCACACAGGCCTAAGATTGGAAACACTTCTTATGCTACGTCCCTAAATTGTTCTGCTAACCTAAGAAAAGAAGCAGTTCAAGGCTTTGAAAGGCAGTGGAAATCTTGGTCCAGTCACACACTGTGCTTTCTTCTTCCAGATCCAGCTATGGCCGTCCAACCCACTGCCTCCCATTCAGATGTCATAGATGGAAAAGACAGGACACCATGTCCTGAAAGGACCCTAAGGAAAGGCAAACTTGTCAGGAAGCTACTCACAGGTTTTCCTGTAGCTTGCTTGAATCCTGCTTAGTTCCAAGTTGGCTCATCAGATTCTTTATCTGAGCAGCTAGAAAGAGGGGGGAGACATATTTAATCAAACGCATTCACAACGAGCACCTGTGATGGTCTCTCCGTGTCCTGAGTCTGTGTCCCTGACAGAACCCTTGCAGCAATCACAATCTCAGCATGCACTTTCCTCCGAGGTGACTTAAAAGGTTCATCTTTCTCCGTGGGTATGTCACTCAATAGCAGGTGGGAGGTTTTTTTTTCTAGATATCCCTTAGTATTGCTTGAGACTGAGAGGTATTTTATCAATAGTTCATACACCTAAAGCCCTAGGTTCAATCCCAGTACCAAAAAAAAAAGAAGGAAAGCAATCACCATATTCGGAGTGCTAGGATCACAAATGTGAGTCACCACATAGAGATGCAGCAAAAAATTTAAATCCTGGTTAGGGATCACAGCTAGCCTGTTCTACACAGTAAATTCTGGGTCAGTCAGTATTACATAGCGAGACCCTGCCCCCCGCCCCAGAAAAAAAATTAATGAATTGAATTCTTGAGGCCTGTGCATGTAGTTTAATTGGTAGAGAACTTGATCTTGTTTAGCATACATGAAACCCTGGATTTAAACCACAGCACTGCATAAAAACCCATGGTAATGCATACCTTTAAATTCAAAATTATCCTGGGCTACAGAACAAGATCAAGACTAGCCCTGAATACCTGTGGTCCTGTCTCAAAAACAAACAAATTTATCTACCAATACAACTAACTTGAGGCTGGAAAGATGGCTGAGGTCAAGAGCACTGGCTGCTCTTTGCAGAGGACTGGGGTTTGGTTTCCAGCATCTACATGGTGGCTAACAACTGTCTAAGCTCCAAGGGCCAACATCCTCTTCTGGCCTCCTCAGGCATTGTATGCATGTGGTGCACTTACATGCATGTAGGCAAAACACTCATAGACATAAAATAAAAATAAATAAATTAAAAAAAAATACAAACTAGGGGCTAGAGAGATGGTTCATCGGTTAAGAGCATTGGCTGCTCTTGCAGAGGACCCAAGTTCAATTGCCAGCACCCAAACGGCAGTTAACAATCATCTGAAACTCCAGTTCCGGGGGATCTAATACCATCTCTGGCCTCCTCAAGCAGGACACAACACTGGTACACTCACATACATGCAGGCAATACACCTATACCCATGAAATTAAAAAAAAAAAAATTTTAGGCCAGGCACGGTGGCATACACCTTTAATCCCAGCACTTGGGAGGTAGAGGCAGGTGGGTCTCTGTGAATTCAAGGCCAGCTTGGTCTATAGGAAGACCCTAACTCAGAAAGACCACTCTCGCCCCCGTAAAAAACTTTTTAATACAAATTATAGCAAATGTTTTTTGGAAAGACAATGCACATTTATTAATAACAGGTTAGCACTGACTAAGCACGTCTACATGTCAAGTACCCTACTAAGTTGTATATGTCCACTTACTAATTTTCATAGCGGCAGTCTAAAGTATACATATATCTTCATTTTACACATGAGAGAATATATTTAGATAAATCACATATCTTATAAGCATATAGAATAAGTAAAGGCAAAAATTAAACCCCAGGCATATAAGACATAAAAAGTATACTTTCAACTATGCTGTCCTTACTGTATTATAGTCAAAATATACACTTTTGTTTAGCCCTTTCCTTCTCCAGGATATCTGGTGAGCCTAGCAATGCTTAGATTTGAATCCTGGACATTGAAATTTCATGCCTGGGCCAGGAAAGAAGAGATCCAAAGGAACTGATGATCTATCTGTAAGAAAAAGCTAATACCAGTCTGCCTGGGAATATGCCTACCCCTGCTCCTTACTGTCTCCTGCCAAAGGGACAGAGCACTTGATTTCTTCTATACCTTGTTTTCTATATTCTGGTTTCTGAGGAAGGTGGAATAAGATTTAATCATTCATAGAGGTTGGAGGTTAGTTATACAATTTGTTTGTGTATGTGTTCCTGAAGATCGAACCCAGGGCCTCATGCATGCTAGCTCATGCCAGCTCAAGTACAGAACACATCACTGAGTACTCTTGATTGGTCCAAGTTCAGTGGTGTTCACAACTAATACAGCACAACCAGTTATGGATTTTTCTGCTCCTTCTCTACTCCCACTGCTTCACTTGACCAGCCTAAAAGGAGAACACAATACTTAGTCCAAGCACACTTATTTTCAAGTTTCAACCGAATTTTAACAGGTAAGACAGACAAAAGATAGTCTTCTTTGTGAATGCCTTTCCTATCCCTCTGGATTAATGTCAAAGTTTCATTCATTAAGTATCAGACTGCTAATTAACAGACTCAATGGGAGAAAATGAGGAAACCAGTTTATGCTGTATAATCGCTATTATACAGATAATATACATACAGGGCTTCCAGAGCCAATAAGAAACAATGCTCACTTATTAGGATTTTGAAGTTTGAAAGTTAATTTTTCCACGGCCAGTGAGACGGCTCAGTAGCTAAGGCTGCATGCATGCTATGAAGCCTGATGACCAGAGTTCGATTCCAGGAACCTACATGGTGGAGAAAACTAACTCCTACCCTCTTCTCTCCACACAGGTGTCAGTGGCCCGCATATCTCTACACATAATATATGTAAGTTTATAGAATGACTTTTAAAATTTCATTATTTTAAATTCACTTTATGGTAATTGTACTCTTTAAAATAACAAAATGGCTGGAAAGACAGCTTAGTGATCAAGAGTACTTGCTATTCTTGCACAGGGCCAGGGTTTGGTTCCCAGCACCCACATGATGGCTAACAACTGCCAGAAACTCCAGTTCTAGGGGATCTGACACCTTCTTCTGGCCTCCTCAGGCACTCCATGATGTGCTGCACTTACATACATGCAGGCAAAACACTCATACACATAAAATAAAAATATTTTTTAAATTAAGAAATAAAGAATAAAATGGTAGCCTGTCCTATATAGCAAGACCCCAATTAAAAAAAAAAATAAGCAAGGTGTGATGGCACATGTCTTTAACCCTGGCACTTGGGAGACAAAGGCAGAAGGATTCCTGGTCTACATCATAGTGAGTTTAAGGCCAGCCAGAGCTATACAGTGAGACCCTGACTGAAAAATCCACCGTCTAAAACAAATAAGTTAGGCAAGGTAGCATATGCTTGTAATCCTAGCCTTTGGGAGGTAGAAGCACCCCTGCAGGAGTCTGAGGCCACTCTGAGCTACATGAAATGCTGTCCCCTAAACAAGAAAAAACAGAAGCTGGAAAGATGGCTTAGCAGGTAAGAGCACTGACTGCTCTTACAGAAGACCTGGGTTCAGTTCCCAGCACCCACATGGTAGCTAACAACTGTCTATAACTCCAGTTCCAAGGGATCCAATGCCCACTTCCGGCCTCCTCCAGCATTGCATGTATACAGTACACTTAGATACAGGCACAGAAAATTCATACACATAAAATAAAAATATTTTGAACTGGGCATGGTGGCTCAAGCTTTTAATCCCAGCACTTGGAAGGCAGAGGCAGGTGGACCTCTAGTCTACATAGTGAGTTTCAAGCCAGCTGAGGCTACAGGGAGACCCTGTCTCAAAAAGATAAAAAAAAAAAATTACATTCTCAAAGGTGAATAATAAATACATATCAGGTGGTGGCAATGATATAAAGAAAAATAAATTCCGGTGAGAGCTGAGGAGAAGGGGTAGGCGAAGCACACTAGTTTATTCAGGGGCATCTGAGAAACTTCTCTGATAAGGAGACAAGGAGCACAGATCTAAAGAAAACAGAAGATCAGATCAAGCCATGCATCTATGGGGGTGGGCACTGTACATAAGGAGAATAATTAATTAGTACAAAGTCCTCAACACAAGAGTGCTTGGTGTGGTAAGAAGGTCAAGGTGACTAGAGCTGAGTGAGCAAGAGAGATAAAAGCATTGGCCAAAGAGGTGGTGGGACTGTGTACAATTATAATGAGATTTTAATTAAGTGGTAAGCCACTGATGGGTTATGAGCTGCACGCCATAATAACCAGAATTCAAACCCAGGGCTAGTTAGTTCCAATGGCTATACTCTGAGTCACATTTTGATTTCTCAAAGGGTTGAATCTTAAAGAAAATAGAATGCAGTCACACAAGGCTGGTCTGGATTTCCCAGTGTTCCACTTTGCCCCACCCTGCTTATCTGGCAGTACCTTAAGAGCTGTGCTCCAGATAGGCTCAAGTCCTTGCTGTGACCTGCTCTCTTCCCCGGCTCCTCCCACTTCTGAGAATATGCCTCTGAACTCATTAGAGTCCAGCAGAGTCTAGACACTTAGTGGGTTTGAATCAGCCTCCTCCCTTTGACTTTATGGCACTTTCATTAAGGCAGAAGATGTGAATTACAGTAAATTAGGAATAGGGAGACCTGAAATCTAGGTCAGATTTGACCATTAACTAGACGTGTGTCACAGGCAAGTCATTCTGTTTTGCTGGGGACCTTTTTTTCTTTAACCACTTATGAATTATAGTCAGAGTTAACTGGTTTTTATTGAGTACTTGCTATGTGTATGTGGGTTTCATTTTTTTCTCATTAAGTCTTATTTGTTTGTTGAGACAGGGTCTCCATTAGCCCATGCTGGCCTCTCTACAGAGCTGAGGATGATCTTGAACTTCTGATCCTCCTGCTTCCTCCTCAGCAATGCTGGGATCACAGGCATGGCCACCATCCCTGAGCCTATGTGGTGCTAGTGATTAAACCAAGAGATCTGTGCATGTAAGGCAAGTACTCTACAGTCAAGCTATCTCCCCAACCTTATCATTAAGACTTTACTGCCATGTAAAGACTAAAATAATCTCTAGGTACTCCCACACTGCTTAACCCCAAATTCAGTCACAATGAAACAGCCCTAGTCCCAGAATGACTGAACAATCATGGCGTTTTCTGCAACCCAAATGCTTGGCTCAGAGATCCTCTACCTGTGACTTTTCAAAATTTTTAAATGCAAGATACAATTGGAACTGTACTGATTCTGTGTACCTAAGAGTAGGGACTACATTCTACTAATTTTTATAGATGCATAACTTCCAAATTTCTCCAGAAAATAGTTGACTATCTGATGACACAGAAAGGTAGATCGACAACAACAAAAAAAAAAAAAGAGAGAGAGAGAGAGAGAGAGAAGGAGTACATCTCTTTTTATTAACTGTCTTTAAAAAGTAGAAAATAAATTTTGGGGGGCGGGCTACAAAGCAGGTGGATCCCTGGACTTCCTGGCCAGTCAGTCTAGCCTAATCAGCAAGCTGCAGGTTCAGTGAGACCTTGTCTCAGAAAAAGGAAGGTGGGAGCTGGCTGTGGTGGTGCACGCCTTTAATCCCAGCGCTCTGGAGACAGGGGCAGACCTCTGTGTTGAGGCCAGCTTGATCAACATAAAGAGTTCCAGGCTAGCTGGGGCTGGAGACTTTGTCTCAAAAACAAAACAAAAAGGGGGAAAGTAATACACATGTGACATGCACACACAAGCATGGGTACACACACATATGCACATGCCACACACAATATATGTACAATGCAATTAATTAATTAAAATGAAAAGGTGGAACACAAGTCTTTACTTGGTATCTCAAACCTGTAACCCCAGCATTCAGGAGGCAGAGGCAGGAAGGAAGATCCTGGAAGTCCAAGGCCAGCCAGGACTACAAAGCAACACCTTGTCTCAAAAAAACAAACCAACCATCCAAAAATAAATATGTAAATAAAAACCTGACTGACTAAATAAATAAAAAGTAGAGCAACTGAGAATGGCAGCACATACCTGAAGCCCAGCTAACCCTTGGAGGATAAGGAAGGGGGACTCTCAGGTTCAAGGCCAAGCAGGGCAACAGTCAGGCCCTATTTCAAAAATAAGTTTAGAAACGCTAAAGGCATATAAAAAGTATGAAGCTAGCTATTCTTCTATCAAAGCATCGAATACTCTGGAGAGCTATGGGCATTTTACAGAATATCGGGGGGGGGATCATAAATAATCAGCTGTTTTCTGTATATCTAGTCTCCAATAACATACAATTTTTCCCCATCTAGACTTTTACAATCTCTCTTGTTGAAATGATCTGGATTTGAGTTAAGGAATTCGGGGAGGTAGAATGTGGGTAACTTTATAGAGTCATTTGCTAACTAAGCACCAGAATTAATTTAACCTTCATTATTAGCTTTCTGTATCCTGAATATTAAGATATTTTTCCTGTAAGTTCCACAAAAAACTCATCAGATACCCTAAAATTTAAATCACAAGGACAACAGGGTCTTTCATTTATCAGAACCTAAAACAGATCTTTTTGCTTAGTGTACACCCCCCACAAATACCAGCCTCAGGATTTGTTCAAAACAACTCACTGACCACTGATCCTCATATTTTATATCTAAGAACTATATCGTTCCATCATCCTAAAGCACAAAAAGGAATGTTGATACATTTATTTTCACTTGAGTGTGCTTAAATATCAAAAATTATACTTTTATTACTATTTTTATCAAAATGAATTCAATCAAAAAGGATTTTTCTGTTCCATGCTTAAACACTCCTAACTATTCTAGTAAATTAAAGCTTTACTGTGTGCGTACATGTGTGCGTGTGCCTGTGTGCCTGTGTGTAGACCAGAAGACAACCTCAGTGCCATTCCTCAGGTACCACACACCTTGGCTGGCCTGCAAAATCCAGGAATCCACTTGTCTCTGACTCTCTGGGGCTTAATGTGATTATAAGCACTGCAACAACCACAACAACTGGCTTCTGAGAATCAAACTTAGGTCCTCCTAATGAACAATCTCTCCAGCCCCAAAGTTTGACTTTGATTGACATGTTATTGATGGGAACATGGCAGAGTGGCAGAATGCCTGCCTACCATGTACATAGATAGTAAAGTCCTGAGCTCAATCTTCAGCACCAGAAACAGAAAATAATTCTAGTAGATTGACATGTTATAATGTTTTGCAATATGACTCAGTGTGTGTGTGTGTGTGTGTATGTATTGCTCTACCACAGAACCATATTCCCAATGCTCTGTTAAACATTCTGGATAGCTGGGCCTGGTGGTGCAAGCCTTTGATCCCTGCACTGGGGAGGCAGAGGCAGGTAGATGTAAGTTCAAGGCCAGCCTCGTCTGGTGAGACCCTGTCTCAAAAAAAGTTTTTTTTAATAAAAACAATCATCTTCTTTAAATGCTATGTAATTAAGAAATTAGATGGTTAATATAAAGACAATCTTTCAGTTCTGTGTAAGTAATTTTGTTACTTTGAACACTATGCCCAGGTTGCTGGGCACAGTTAAGAAGCAGAGGCAGATCGAGGTTTGCCTGGTTTACAAATGAGTTCCAGGCCGCTGGGGCTACAGCAAGACTCTGTGTCAAAAAACAACAACAACAAAGCAAATGGTGGCACATGTCACCATGAGAAGCCTCGGCCTTCTCATGGCTGGGATGTGCCAGACACAGAGGTTCACATTTACAATCCCAGCATTTGGGAGGTAGAGGCAAAAAGATCAAGAGTTAAAGGCTAGCCTGGGCTACAAGAGACCCTGTCTTAACTTCACCACCACCCAAACAAACAAAAAACAAAGACAAACAAACAAAAAAAAAACAACCACTGTACTAAACAGGAAATCTCTAAACCAAACTAGAATCAAGCAGTCACTATTAAAGGTATAATGTTTTATTTCACGTAAGTGCTAGAATGTGTGGTTGTTGAGGGCATCAGCTCTGGACTAAGAATATCTGTGTTTTTGTTTGTTTGGGGTTCTGGTTTTGAGTCAGGTACTAGCTATATATATAAAACCCTGAGAAGCCTAGAACTTGCTGCGTAGCCCAGCTAGACTAGAACTTGCTATGGTGATCCTCCTGACTCTGCCTCTCAGTGTTGGCATTAAATGTGGCCCTTCATCATGACCAACAAGACTGCCTATGTGTGATTCTCGGCTCCACCACTCCTAGGGAGTGATCCTGAATAAACTGCGATTGTCTCCTGTACCTGTTTCTTCCCCTAAGAAATGAGAGGAACTAAAGGACCTTCATACAGCTGTTGTGAGGAAGAAATGAGCTAATGTAAGGCTAAGTTTAGAATGCTGTCTGGCACATAGAAGCACTCAACTAAATCAGCTATTATTATCCAACTCAAGACCAACAAAAATGTACTTAGCAATGATAAAAATCAATTAGGCACATATTGAATGCCAACTGTGCCACGCACTGTAGCTAAAGAAAAATGTAAAACGCACAGTCTTTCCCCACAAAACTAGTAGTGAGTACTCTGGTGACAAGGTCAAAAAGCTTGACTTATGCTGGGCATGGGGGTGGCACACACCTTTAATTCTGGCACTGGGGAGGCAGAGGCAGGTGGATCTCTGTGAGATTGAAGCCAGCCTGGTCTACATAGCAAGTTCCAGGCCAGCTGGGGCTATAGGAACACCCTGTCTCAAAGGAAAAAAAAAAGATTGACTTAATTAAAGAACACAGAATATAAGTAGATGTGCCTGCAAGTTCGAAGAAAAGGAATAAAATGACAGCTAACACTTACTTACTAGGCAGCAGGTGCTGTTTGCTTTGGAGGGTTTTGAGACGGTCTCATGTAGCCAGGCTGGCTTGAACACCTGATCCTCCTCCCTCCACCTCCCAAGGGCCGGGATGACAGGTGTGTGCCACTTTGTAGCAGGTACTGTTTTAAGCACTTCACATAAGCTACCCAGGTTACTCCTCAGAATGCTATGAAATAAGTTATTACTACAGATAAGGAAAGTGAGCAAGAGAGATATAGCAGAGGGCTTACAGAAAGAGTAAAGCAGATAGAAAAATCCAAACCCAGGCTTCATGAACATTTAAAAGTTCAAATGTAAAAAAAAAAGTTAAAATATTTCTTAGTTTTTCAGTAAACAAAGCATATCAAAGCTTCTTACACCTGTTACCCAGGTACTAGGAGGTTGAATCAGGAAGACTGCCAGGAGAATGAGGTTAGCCTGTGCTAGAGTTAGATACTGTCTCCAAAAAAAAAAAAATCTATCAGGATTTGGGAGGCAGAGGCAGCAGATCTCTGTAAGATTGAGGCCAACCTGGTCTACACAGTAAGGTCCAGGGCAGGGGCTACAGAGAGACCCTGTGTCAAAAAAACAGAAACAAAAGTCAAAACAACAACAAAAATCAATAAATTAGCCACATAAAGAACAGAAATGTTATTAAATGAGTTAACTTTGAAACTACTAGGTTTTCCTTTGACTACCTCAGAAACATCTGCCCAGATTCTTCAGTACACAGTAAGTAGAATCAAGAATAATTCTCCTGTTCCCCACATGTATTGTTGGAACTGTCCTTACCAGGTAGCCAACCTAAGCTACATCTTTAGGAATCCACAAAGTGGGCTACCCTATCTCAGACTAATGTGTTCTGTTAATTCCAAACCCCAATCTGTGGCTGAGCAGACAGAAAAAGAAGAATAGCCACTCTCAAATTTTCAATGAATACATGTGCCCCTGCGAGACTATATGGGTGGATGACTGTGTTTGGGAGTATACATTCCCAAGTACCTGGATATGTTGGCCATAGCTTGGAGAGGCTTGGGGGACAGGCATTAGCCTGACACCTCATTGGACACAATACCAACCTACCAATTTCAAATTCTCAATTCCTCACCCAATAATCCCAAGGGAAGAATTTAACTCGCACTATCTAGGCTCACATGATACTGTAGGTCCAAAAGGGAAGAGAAAAGAAGTGCTTCAAAACGACAGAGAAGCTTTATTCTTTCAAATCAACTGAATACCAAACAGAAATTCTGCTACCCTGACCCCTGCCCAACTCTGACTTCTTTTCCTACTCTGCTTCCTACCTTTAGTCCAGCCACACCTGCCTTCGCTATTCTCCGAAACATCGACGTTCTGCACCTGTCCTCAGCACACAATGCCCTTCTCCACTCTTCACATGCCCCTTCCATCACTCCGTTCCAACATCTGCTCACTGAAACGTCATCTCCTCAGAGGCCCTACTGACCAACTTACCTGAAATAGCATGCTCAGCTCCCCCTCCTTCAGTCTATGCACTCATGCTGCTTTATTCTCCTTTGAAGCACTTGCTATCACTTAATATTATTTATGTGTATATGTGTATATACACATATACATGTATTAGGCAGTAATCTGTTCATTGTTCCATCCCTAGCACATAGCAGGTACTCAAAGAATACCTGTTGCACCCTGAATGACTGACTGAATGAATCCCTTATATGCTTGGGTTAAGGTAAACAGCAGAAAAATTAAGATGAGTAAGTCATGTTTCATACCTCAAACGAGCTAACAACCTAGCAGACAAAGATAAGTGCATCACAAGAAAAGAAACCATCAAAACTGTGGGGGGGTGTGTATGAGCGCGTGTGCAACACACACACACACAAAAACTGAATCAGATAGAACTGATTTCAAATTCATGTATTGACATTTGCTGGTCAGGAAACTAACCTTTCTCAGTCTCATCCTAACCCATAAACTGGAAAGTTGGAAATATTTAATTATTTCAGAGAACTGTTACAAATTTAAGATATTACCTACAAAGCACTTTTCATACTGCCTGGCACACTATGTACTTACTGATATTAATTGTTGACACGAATGTCCAGTGCGTAATCAACAGTTAAATCAATGTCAAGAAAGAACCTCTCTCTAATTCCGCCCCCCCTTTGTAGTGTTTGTTTTTCCTTTCTCTTTCTTTCTTGAGACAGGGTTTTACTGTACAGCTCAGCTGGCCTCACTACACAGACAAGACTGGCCTTGAACTCATGGAAGTTCTCACCTTCTCTTCCTGAGAGCTGGGATTACAGGCCTGACTCATCATACCTGGGTTTTGGCTTCACTCAGTCTCCCTCCCTTCATTTCAGTCTGTTTCAACTGAGACAGGGTCTCACGATGTGACCCACACTAGCCTCTAAGTGTCAGCAAGTCTCCTGCCTCACGCTCCTGAGCACTAGGATTACAAGCATGCACCACTACGAGCGGCTTCAACTTTAATTTCTACTGTTTATATACCTCACAGATTTCCATGTTAAAAGCACTGTGCCAGTAACTACGCTTATTACATGGCTTAATACTCAAATACAAAACATTTCACAAATAGACATTACAAATTAGATTTATCACCAACAAGAGAACTTTGGCTTTGAATCAAATTTTTCTTTTCACACTACTTTATTATTATGTGTGTGTATGTATGTATGATGTATGGCGCATACATATAAACCAATGCAAACATGAACACTGTGTGTGCCACAGCACAAGTGGGGCTGTCAGAGGACAACTTTGTGGAGTTGATTCTCTCCTTCTACTTTATGTGGGTTCCAGGGATCAAACTCAGGTTGTCAATCCTGCACAGCAAGCACTTTACCCACTTAGCCATCTCACCAGCCCCTTGAACGGGAATTTTCTCATCTAACCTGAATTACAGCTCCTTCACAGGAGGAAAGTGGAACAGAAAGTACTCTCCTAGAACTCTCATCAGCAATCATATTATTGTGCTTTTAATATCTGAATTTAACAGTCCACATATTCCTTCTACCGACAAACACCCACTCCTAACCCTTACCATCAGGAAACTTTCGTCCTCTCAAATTCTACAATACGCTCTTAAATTTAAAAGCAAAGTGATGGCTTGTATTTTAAAATTCGGAACATAATTGTAGTTCAGTATCTGACTCTATCTATTAACAGAGATAGCCAAGCTCACAAAAAAACACAATAATAAACAACATGGATTGGAGATCACCATTTTTCTCCAAGTAACATTGATTCTATTCTGTTTATACGACTGCGCTGATTTTCAAGCACAAGAAGCACCTGTGTTTGATCCCTTCACTACAATCTTACTCAGGCCCTAATGGTGAGGAGGAAGTTTTAAGACAACAAAGGACATTCTAACTACCACCACCAACTCTACCATCTCTTACTTGCTAGTACTTGTGGCAAAGTAGTTCTACAGTGAAAGAAAACAAAAGCTTCATGTTTGAAATGTTTAAAAACTATTTGCTACAAAAGACAAAATAAACTGAAATGTTTTCAGTGAATTCTCCTTATTAAAACAGAAGTCATCCCACCCCTTAAACTACCAGTCATTTTATCTGATTCCCAAATTCATTACAGGAAGCACAGTGTATTAAGTCACCCAAACACACGCACTCTCTACTTCCTTTAATTGAAAGTTGCTGATTTCCGAGGTCCCAGGGGCTGGGCAGAATGCAAATCCACAATCAGTAAGCAACCTCGGATCCAAACTGGCCAAAGAGGAAAGTGCCGGGGATAGGGGGTGCGGGGGACGGCGATGGCAGGAAAATCTCGGCTGACCACTGCGCCCAGTCAAGATGACACACACTCCCTCCCACCCCTGGGCTGTTAAGGCGGCTGACCATCCCAACCCTGCGAAGGCGCAACGCCTAAGAACCCGGAGCCTCGGCCAGGGGCGGGGACCTGGGGCGCCCGAGCCCGACGGACGGACGCGGGGAAGACAGCTCAGCTGTGGCCTTGGCTGTGGCCCGAGCCGGGCCCCGCGTCTCGGCAGCCCCCCGAGGCCTGCCCCCCCGGAGGCCTGCCCCCCAGGTCCAGCCCGCGCCCAGCCGGTCCCCCGCTCACTGGCTTGACTGATGCGCTGGATGTTGCCGCTGCACGTCTGGATGATGCTGTTGAAGTCCCGCAGCGGGGGGCCCGAGGGCCCGGGGTTCCGGTACATGTCTAAGGGACCGTAGGACATGACAGCGAGCTGAGACACGGCCGCGCTACGACCGGAAGCAGCCACCAGCCTGGCTCCGCAGCTGAGAGGAAAACCGGGAAGAGACAGGGCGGAGAAGGGGCTGAGGCTGCGTGCGCACTGGCCCCGCCCACTGGCAGTGCGCATGCGTCTTCCCTGCCCCGCCCCGCCCCTGGTTCCGCGGTAGGTGGGAACCAAAGTGTTCAAACTGCTTGCAGAGCAGGTCGGGAGCGCGCGCAGGAAGGAGCTGGATGCTGCGCATCCTTCACCCACCGCACAGTCAGCCTTCGGCTCCGAGATGCTGGTCTGTGCGCTGCCTTGGCGCTCAGCTACGCTGCAAATCCTTGCTGTTCCAACCCGTGTCAAAACCCGGGGTGAATGTATGAGCGTAGGATTGGACCAGTATACGTGCGATTGTACCAGGACAGGATTCTATGACGAGCACTGTACAACTCCTGAATTTCGGACAAGAATTAAATTACTGATGCAGCCCACCCCAAACACAGTGTACTACATTCTTACCCACTTTAAGGGATTCTGGAACATTGTCAATAACATTCCCTTCCTGCGAAATTCAATCATGAAATATATGTTGCTGTCCAGAACACATTTGATTGACAGCCCGCCAACCTACAATATGCATTATGGCTACAAAACCTGGGAAGCCTTCTCTAACCTCACCTACTATATCAGAGTTCTTCCTCCTGTAGCGGATGATTGTCCAACTCCCATGGTTGTGAAAGGAAAGAAGGAACTTCCTGATTCAAAGGAGATTCTAGAAAAAGTTCTTCTAAAAAGAAAGTTCATCCCAGATCCCCAAGGCACAAATGTGATGCTTACATTCTTTACCCAGCACTTCACCCATCAATATTTCAAGACAGACGAGAAACGAGGACGTGCATTCACTAGAGGACTGGGCCATGGAGTGGACTTAAGTCATATCTATGTTGAAACTGTAGATAGATAGCATAAACTGTTCCTTTTCAAGGATGGAAAATTGAAATACCAGGTGATTGATAGAGTGGTGTATCCTCCCACGGTCAGAGACACTCAGGTGGAGATGACCTACCCAATTTACTCCCCTGAACACTTGCAGTTGGCTGTGGGGCTAGAAAGCTTTGGTTTGACGTCTGGTCTGATGATGTACGCCGCGGTCTGGCTTCGGGAACATAATCGAATGTGTAGTGTCCCCAAAGTCGAGCACTGGAGTGGGATGATGAGAGATTATTCCAGACAAGCAGGCTCATACTGATAGGAGAGACTATTAAGATTGGGATTGAAGACTATTCGCAGCATTGAAGTGGCTATCACTTCAAACTGAGGTTTGACCAGGAGCTGCTTTTCAACCACCCATTCCAGTACCATTGCCGCTGAGTTTAACACATCTATCACTGGCACCCTCTGCTGCCTGACACCTTTCACATTAAAGACCAGAAGTATAACTTTCATCAGTTTCTCTACAACAACTCTATACTAATAGAGCACGGACTGACCCAGTTCGTGGAGAGGCAATCTGCTGGCAGGGTTGCTGGTGGTAGGAATGTTCCATGTGAAGTACAGTGGCAAAGGCCTCCATTGAGCAGAGCAGACAGATGAAATACCAGCCTCTTAATGAATACCGAAAACGCTTTTCCCTGAAGCCCTGTGCATCGTTTGAAGAACTTAAAGGGGAGAAGGAAATGGCTGCAGAGTTGGAGGCTCTCTACGGTGACGTCGATGCTATGGGACTGTATCCTGCCCTTCTGGTGGAAAAGCCTCGTCCAGATGCTGTCTTTGGGGAGACCACAGTAGAAGTCACGGCACCATTCTCCTTGAAAGGACTTATGTCTAATTCTATCTGTTCTCCTCACTACTGGAAGCCAAGCACTTTTGGAGGAGAAGTAGGTTTTAAAATCATCAACACTACCTCAATTCAGTTTCTCATCTGCAGTAACGTCAAGGGTTGTCCCTTTACTTTATTCAGAGTTCAGGACCCACTGCCTTCCCAAACAGCCACCATCAATGCAAGTTCCTCCACTCCAGACAAATGGTAACTTAGAACCTAGACCCCTCCAGGTTTGGGGATGCAGAGCAGAACAATGACATCAAAGAGTTGGGGTCCAACTGGATGATCTTTCCGAACCACGTTGTTTCTCCTTAGAACCCAATGACCAGATATAAGAATTTTCAATTTACAGAAAGTGTACCAGATTATCTCAGCCCTTACGTCCTATTTGCCCTGCTCTGAGAACTCAGAGCCAAATGAAGGAGAATTAGGCACACTCAAGATTCAGATCTGTAGCCAATCTGTAGCTTTATGGGCTTCAAACAATTTTTATTTCTCCTTCTATTCATCTTCTAATCTAAGCAATAAAATAATAATCATATTTGTTGAGCATACACTGTGTGTGAATCCTCACTTCAAATCACTGGTTCATAAACATTTTCACAGCAAGGAAGGATGATCTATCCCCGTTTTTATCTTTAAAGTCGATTTTTAAAATGTAATTTAACTCAGCAAATTAAACATTTTCCCTTTTCCTGGTGAGAAATTAAAACCAGAGAGGATTAATCATTTTGAAGTTTTGACTGAAAATCCAAACGCAAAGGTAACTCTGTTTCTCTCTCCACTTCTCTGAAACTCATTCCCAGGGCCAGGGAAAAGGCTCAGCTGGTAAAAGCATTTGCTGCCAAGGCAGAGAACATGTTCCATGCTCAGGATTCACGCAGTGGAAACAGAGAACATTGTCCTCTGACTTCTTTACACCTGCTGTAGTAGACACGTACATACATAAGTAAATAATAAATACATATTGTAATTTAAAAATTAAAAAGTTGTAGCCTGCAGTGGTGACCCACTCCTTTAATCTCAACATTGAAGATACAGAGACAGGTGAATCTTTATGAGTGCAAATCCAGACTGGGCCATATAACAAGTTCCCAGCCAGCCAGGGCTACATAGTGAAAACCTATCTCAAAAAAAGAAAAAAATGCCTCATTCCCATTTTCCCAAATTCATTCACTGGGTAAATTTCTCCCAAATAGCCTGCTTGCTAGTACCAAGCAAGGATTTCTTAGAGAACTAAACTCCTGAAATTTGAAAAGTGTTCTCTTGAGCAACTTGGGGTGTAACAGCACCATGCTTCCAAAAGAGGTTGCATTTTGTGAACCCGTGGTAAAGGGAAAGGCAGGGACAGGATTCTGTGCTGGAGAGATGCAGATGATGAGTGAAGGAAAACAGCCCTTCCCTGGGTTCTCCATCTCACTCAAGTCAGCTTTGTCTTTTCTGGGGAATTCAAAGAGAGAAAGCAGCTTGTGTGTGGGAGGGGAATCTAAATGTGTGAATGAGTCTGTGTTCAGTCTTAGAGCTTTTGAAAGCAAAGCCATCTTCTGTTGTTAGCCAACATTTATGAGAGCATTGTTCCTTTTTATAGAAATGGCCAGATTAGGACTAGGGATGTTAGTTTAGTAGTAGAGCCCTCACACAAGCCCTAGCACACACAAGACTTTGAGTTTGTTGGGCATAATCGTGCACACCTATAATGCCAGCACTTAGGAGGCTGAAACAGAAAGATTGCTAAATTCTAAGCCAGCCAGGACTTTTTGAGACCAGGTCTCAAAAAGAAAAAGAGAGACTAGAGAGATGGTTCAGCAGTTAAGAACACTTGCTGCTATTGCAGACCAGGACTGGTTTCCCAGCGCACACACACAGTAACTGATAACGGTCTGTAACTCCAGTTCTAGAGGATCTGATGCCCTCTTCTGGATTCTATGAGAATTGCACACATAGGTGCACTTACATGCAGACAGAATACTTATACACATAAAATAAAAATAAATTTTAAATATTTTTAAGGGGCTGGAGAGATGATTCAGCTGTTGGAAGCACTGGCTACTCTTGCAGAGGACTGGGGTTCAGTTCCCAGCACCCACATCGCACCTAACAACAAGTTCTGACCTCTTCTGACCTCTGTGGGCATTGCATGACAAGGGTGCACTTACATGCATTCAGGCAAACACATACATAAAATAATAAAAAAAATTTTTTAAACACAATCCTCACAAAAGACAGCACCACAAAAACAAACAACAACAACAACAAAATACCTGGCTGATGTGGTGGTACATATCAGTCATTCAAAGACTTAGAGGGTAGAGGCAGGAGGATCAGGAGTTCAAGATCATCCTGAGTTACAAAGCAAGTTGGAGACCAAGCTGGGCTGCATGAAACCCTGTCACAAAAAAAAAGATCCAACCAAACAAAGTCTCAGGACTAGAGAGGTGGCTCAGCAGTTAAGTGCATTAGCTGCTCTTGCAGAAAACCAGGGTTTGGTTCCCAGCACCTACGTAACAGCAGCAATTGTCTTAACTCCATTTCCAGGGGATCCAACACCATCTTCTGGCCTCATTGCATGCACATGGTGCACTTACATACAAGCACGCAAAACACTCATGCACATAAAATAAAAATAGATAAATAAATAAATAAGTAAAAATTTGTTAAATGCCAGGTGAGGTGTGGTGGCACATGCCTTTAAATCCCAGTGGAGGTAGATGGAGGCCAGTCTGGTCTACACAGTGAGCTCTAGGCAGATAGGAGTTATAGGAGACCCTGTCAAAAAAAATTTTTTTTTAAATTTCTCTCATGCCAAACAAGTACTCTGCCACTGAGCTGTATTTCCAACCCATCCCTTAACCCTGTTGAAATAGTGGCTCAATAAATTGCCCAGACTGGCCTTGAATTCACAGTAGCCCAGGCAGCCCTTGAGCTCAGCTTCCTGAGTGCTGGGATTACAGGCACGCTCCATCATGCCTGGCCTGGGGCTCTCGTTCTAGTTATTAAAACCCTAATAATGGCTGAGAAGATGGCTCAGTGAATAGGAACACCTGCTCTGGGGGCTGGAGAGATAACTCAGTAGTTAAACACACTGGCTGTTCTTGCAGAAAACCTGGGTTTGAATCCCAGCACCCACATGAGGGCGAACAACCCTAGATAGCTCCAGTTCCAGGGGATCCGATGCCCTCTTCTGTCCTCCGAGGGCATTGCATGGTACAGGTGCACTTACGTGCAGGCACAACACTCCTACACACAAAATAAAATTAAAATTAAAATACAGAAGCCAGTCTCTATTTTTTTTTTAAATCACCTGCTCTGCAAGCGTGAGGACCTGAGTTTGAATGCCCAGCACCCACATTAAAAGCTGAGCATGAAAAAAAAACTATCAATAAAGCTGGGTGTTGTGGTGCATGCCTTTTGTCCCGGCACTGGGGAGGCAGAGGCAGGTAGATCTCTGTGAGATCCAGGCCAACCTGATCTACATAGGGAGTTCCAGGCCAGCTGGGACTACAGGGAGACTTTATCTGAAAAAAAAAAGAAGCTGTGCATGACTGTGCATGCCTAAATTCCGAGTATTGGGGGCAGAGACTGGCAGAGCCAGGGAACTCACTGCCCAGCCAGACTTGCAAAAAAGGTGAGCTTCCAGTTCCTTAAAAGACCCTGTTGAAGGGCCTGTGAAGTAATGTTCCTATGACTTTAAAAGTACATTTGGTGAATTGAGATGAATCTTGAGCATGTATGTGTGGAAAGCATCGTGTCTCATGAGAAAGTTTGCGCATGGATGCTTGCTGGGGCAATATCTCCAGAATGCCCGTGCTCCCCTAGTTTCTCAGGATACACTTTACTCTCCCAAGAAGGCACACATACTATGGCGATACTGTCATCCTGATCATTATATTTTACTAAATTGCTGTAGTTGGCCTCTTTATTATTGTTCGCTCTTCTGTAAAAGGTCAGCTGTCGCTCTAATGAGTCCAGGTATAAAAGCAGAGATGTCTGTTCTTTGGGCACTCGTGCGCTGGTGAAGAAATTAAGAGCAAAGAAATAAAAGTAAAGAAAGCGCACGAGTCCTCTGGTCTTTTTTTAGTTCCTTGATAATCAATTCAGGTCTCCATGGCCACTCCCTTGGCAGCCACACATTTGTCTCAAGGAATAAGGCAGAGGACACTCTACATCTTGTTCTCTGAATGTGCATGCATGAGCTTGTGCATCAGTACACTTACATGCATGTACAACACAAACACACCACACACACATAATTCTTAGAGGTCATAGTTTTATGGCAAATGCTATAGTAAGTTATGTAAATTGTACTTATTGCATTTTTCATATGTGTCTGTGCATGTGTGGATGCATGTTTTTGCGTGTGCATAGGTAATGTATATTTATGTTTTGCATGGATATGGTGGATGTGCATGTGTGTTCTCATGCATGTGGAAACCCAGAATTGATATTGGGAATCATTCTTGGTGATCTCCACCTTATTCATTGAGGCAGTCTCTCGATCAAACCCAGAGATCACAGGTGTAGCTAGTCTTGCTCTGAGGATCTCCTATCTCTACCTTCTAAGGCTGGAATTACAGATGTGACATTTACATAGGTTTTGGGGATCCAAACTCTGGTCCTCACTCTATCTCCTCAGGTCCCTAAATTTTTACCTATAAAATAGTCTTGAGATTATTTTCATTTACATTTCACAGTATTTAAAATGAAATTTAATGAAAGTACTTTTCTCTCAGGAATTGAAGATACAGTTATTGTTTTATTTGCTCCTTGTAAAGTTAAAAGTGCTTTTCTGGGACTGGAGAACTGGTTCAGCAGTTAAGAGCACTGGCCATTCTTGCAGACAACCCGGGTTCTTATCCCAGCACCCACATGCTGCTAACAACCATCCATAACTTCAGTTCCGGGGGATTCAACCGCCTCTTGTGCAATCCTCCAGCTCGACATGATATAGATGCACTTACATACACGCAGGCATAACACTCATACACAAACAATAAAAATAAATCCAGAAAAAAGGTTTTTAAGTGTTTTTCTATCTGTGCATCGCTTATAGCAGTAAATCTGCACTCTGCATATTCTAAATGTCTAATAAACATTTATCAAGTGAATACACGAGGAGTGGAATGTGCAGTTCGGAGCTTCCATCCACGCTCCTTTCAGATGCAAACCCAGGCATACAGTGAGAGAGAGCAGCAAACGCAAGCTCCAGAACACACTACAAGGTCCTCCTGTGATGTCCTCATCCAAGAGGATGCTTGCCTGTTGAGAATCACCTCTGGTCTCCTGACTTCCAGCTCTATGTGGACTGCAGTCAGAAATGTTAAAATATGGGCTTGAGAGATGGCACTGACTGCTCTTGCAGAAGACCCAGGTTCAATTCCCAGCACCCACCTGGCAGCTAACAACCATCCAATTCCAGGGGAATCCAACACCCTCTTCTTTCTGACCTCTGCAGGCATTGCATGACACATGCAGGCAAAACATTCATGCACAAAAAATAAAATAAATACATTAATTAGAAAAGAAGTGTCAGGATAATGTGAGAAAGGACAGAACCAGAGGTGTGTAGAGCAGCACCAAGTTCCTGACCAGACCCTAAAACAAAAGGTAAAGAATCCAGATAAAGCAATCATCCCAAATAGTAAAATGCAACTAGTCCAACTGCCAAAGGCCAGGCTGCTGGAGCAGCTACAGCTGCAGAACAGGTGACAGAAGACCATGACATTCACCTCAGTGATCCTGAACAGCCTCAGTGACTTCCTGGAACTCAGTCCCAATTCGGAAAACATATCTTAGGTTATCAGGGCATGGACATTCCTTCCTATGATTAGAAAACTTGGGGTATAAGTCGGGGAAGTCTGTAATCTCAGCACTCAGGCAGGAAGATTGTAAGTTCAAGGTGTGCCTGCCCCTCAGAGTGAGCTTCATGCCAGCCTGGACAACTTAGTGAGACCCTACTTCACTAAATTATATTTTTAAAAAAGGTTTGGGGAAGCACACCTGTAACCCTAGCGTGTGGAGGTGGAGATAGGTGAGCCAGAAGCTCTCATGGGAAATTCAAGGGCAGTCTGAGCTACACGAGACCCTGTCTAAAGGAAAAGATAAGGGGAGGGGAGGAGAGCGGAAGAGGGGGAGGAGGAGGAGGGAGCAGGGAGGGGGAGGAGGGAAGGGCCGGAGAGATAGTTCAGTGGTTAAGAGCAAGGACTGCTCTTGCAGAATACACCAGTTCAAACCTCACGTGAGTACGTGGCGGCTAACAACCATCCATAACTCCAGTTCCAGGAGATCCAAAGCCCACTGTGTCCTCGGCGAGAATTGCACACCACTTGAGCTCCACTTACACACAGGCACAACACTCATTCACAAAGAAACATAAATTTTTTAAAAAAAGAATAAAAGGGAAGATGGCTAGAGAGAGCTTAGTGATAGAGCACTTAGCAAAAAATAAAAATAACATATCCACTGGGTGCTTCTTTATGTTGCTCTCTACAAATAACTGGCACTATGAATGTTAGAACACTAATTATTGGCTTGTTAATCATTTTAATATGTGAAATCTGAGTTAATTTATTTGGATTTTATATTAATAACTTTATGATGTGTCACTTGAAATATATCTAATGGTTTTGAAATGATAATATAAAAGTTTAGGCAAGCTGGGCATGATGGTGCACACCTTTAGTCCTAGCACTTGGGAGATAGACGTAGGCAGATCTCTATGAGTTCAAGGTCAGCCAGTTCCAGGCCAGCTGAGGCTACAGAGAGACTCTGCCTTAACAAAACAAAACAGAGTCTAGGCAGGGGGCTGGAGAGCTGGCTCAGCAGTTAAGAGCACTGGCTGCTCTTGCAGAGAACCTGCGTTTGGTTCCCAGCATCCACGTGGTGGTTAACACTTGTCCTTAACTCCAGTTCCAGGGGATCTGATGCCCTCTTCTGGCTTCCATGGGCATTGCAGGAATGGGTGCACTTACATAAAGACTAAACATTTACATTAAAAAAAAAGTCTAGGCAGTTTGAATATCCTCTGTTTCAGATCTTATAGCCGGATAATTTCTTGAAATGTACAAATTTAGCTCAAGAAACTATTAACCTGCATACTAAGGTTTGAGGCAAGCCCTCACTCTGCACAGGCTGGCACTGAATCCACTGCAGTAGTTCTGACTCAAAATCCCATGTACTGGGATTTGAGGTATGCACCACCATACATGAATAATTTTACCACTTATTTTATTTGCATGTATGTGTGTGAGCACACAGGTTTGTGTGCATGTTTGTGTGCACCTGTATGTGAAGGACCTCACTGTTCGATGTCATTCCTCTGGTGCCATCTACCTTGATGTTTTTTTAATGTATGTGGATGGTCTTCTATATGTGTGTGAATGTTTGTGCCTGTTGAGTGTGGAGACCAGAAGTCTAAATGTCTTCCTCAATTGCTCTCCATCTTGGTTTTATTATTATTATTATTATTATTATTATTTTCTATGTGTATGAATGTATTGCCTACATGTAAGTGCACCCATCTTGAGTAATGCCTTGTGGAGGTCAGAAGAGGGTGTTGGATTCCCCTGGAATGGGAGTTACAGACAGTTGTTGCTATGTGGGTGCTGGGAATTGAACCCAAGTCTTCTGTAAGAGCAGCAGGTGCTCTAAACCACTGAGCTGTCTCTCAAGTCCCTCCATTTTAGTTTTTTGAGACAGGATCTCTCACTGAACCTGGAGCTCATCAGTTTGAGCTAAGGTAGCTGGGCACTGAGCCCCAGGGATCATTTTGTCTCTAGTTCCTCAGCACTGGGATTACAGGTGAGCAGGGAGTCCAAACTCAGGTTCTCATGCTTAAGCAGCACTTACTAACTGAGCCATCTTCCCATCCCCTGGTTTTGGTGTTTGTTTGTTTTGAAACTGAATTTCTCTTGCTGGCCTGGAACTTGCCAAGTAGGCTAAGCTGGCTGGTAATAATTAGCCCTGGGGAATTTTCTGCTGCCTCCCAGCTCTGTGATTATAAATGTGAGAAACTACTTTTTGTTTGTTTTGTTGTTTGAGACAGGGTCTCCCTGTAGCCCCAGCTGGCTTGGAACTTGCTTTGTAGATTAGGTTGGCCTCAATTTCATAGAAGTCTACTTGCCTCTGCCTCCCGAGTACCACCTTGCCTGATCATACCTGACTTTTTTAATGTGGATCCTGAGGATCAAACTTGGGATCTCATTCTTCCAAGGCAAACATTTTATCAACTGAGCTATTTCTCCCTAGTCCTAGTTTTATCATTTATTAAATGCTTATTAGGTGCCAAGCATTATGAAAATATTTTATAGATATTATCAGTAATTCCTAAGATAAGCACATCTGATAAAGAATACCTGTGGCCTGACCAAGTAGGGGGAACTACAGAGAAGGAACCATGGTCGGTGAAACAGAAGAGAAGAAAGGTGGGTTTTGCTCCTTTGTGAGGTTTGGGGATCAACCCAGGGGGCTGAGCATGCCCGGTAAGCACTTTACCACCATGCCAAGTCTCTAGTCCAGAAACAGTGTTTTGATTGCTTCAAAGCACACCAGGCTGTGTGTAAAGGGATTAGCATCAAGCCTGAGCTATCAAGAGGGCTCAGGATCCTGTTTCCTTGGAAACTACAAGGTGAAGATAAATGTGAAATGATGTTTTTGGAAACCTCTTATCTGAGTCTCTGCACCTGGGTTAGAAAAGGAAGCAACTTCTCTGTGCCCAAATAACTCAGACCTTTCAGGTAAAACATTCTTCAAACAGCCAGTTTTCTGAAAATCTAGGCCTTTAGCTCATTCAGCACTAGTCCTTGTGTTAATTAATAAAATTAATCTTCCCAGTGGGCTGGAGAGATGATTCAGTGGTTAAGAGCACTAACTGTTCTTGCAGAGGACCTGGGTTCAATTCCCAGTACTCAAATGGTGGCTGACAACCGTCCCTAACTCCAGTTTCAGGGGATCTGGTGCCTTCTTCTGACTTCCATGGGAATTACAAACATATGGTATGCATACATGCAAGTAAAACAGTCATACACATAAATAAAATATTTAAAAAATAATTAAAAATTGGGGGCTGGAGAGATGGCTCAGCAGTTAAGTGTATTACCAGCACGGAGTAAGTGCACCCATGTCATGCAATACCTATGAAGATCAGAAGGTGATGGATCCCCTGGAATTACAGATTGTTTTTAGCTGCCATGTGGATGCTTGGAACAGAACCTGGGTCCTCTGCAAGAGCAGTCAGTACTCCTAACCGCTGAGCCATCTCTCCAGCCCCTTGCTACAATCTTAAGGAAAAGAGACAAGATTCAGAAACAGGCAATATGACTTTCTTCATAGCACAACATAATCTTAGATTTGGTGTAGGTAGTAGTGTTTTTATTTTTTGTTTTGTTTTGTAGCAGGGTCTATGTTGTACAGGCTGGCTTTGAATTCCTGATCCTCCTATCTTAGCCTTCTGAATATTCGAATTATAAGCATTTGTCACTATCCCAGCATGACCTCAGTTTTCAAGCAAGACTGAAAATTTGCAGGGATACCTCTTAACTGCAGGAAAGTAAAGAAGCCATTGATTCCAGTGATGGCTAAAATATATGTACTACTTTTTTAATTTTCAAATTCCAAGTCCACACAGTGACGACTTAATGCTTATAATCCAGTATCAGTGTGTCAGCCACATCCAAGGTAGACACCAGTGATTCTTGATCCCTGGGACGAACACAGGTGGGTGATTCCTTTCCTCTCCATTTATAGTGCTGGTAATCGGACCCCTATAACTAATGGGATACTTGAGGAACGATGGGGGAAGTCATGTCGGAAGTACACAGACATTGCAGCTTCTGCTTTACTCTCTTGGAGCTGGTTCAGCTTCAGAATCTACTCCCTGTGGCAGATCATATTTTATGATAGTTACAATAGCTTCTGTTCCAGGATATTGTCACTAAATCATCATTGAAAAGATCTACATGTTCCCTTCTCCAGTCTGAGTGGGCTTCTGACTGCTTTGACCTTAGGAGTGGTGGGGAGGACACATGACCTCTGGCCAGGTGAGGCAGAACACAGCTTCTGTTTTGTTCACTGGTGCATGGAATCTTCAGATGCTGCATAAGATGTCTAATTACCTTGAGGCCACCAAGTGAGGGAAGACTAAATGACAAAGAACACAGGTGACCTGGTCAGCACTGGCAGACTTCCCCCTAGCTGCCCCAGGCCAAGTGAACAGCCTTCAGAGATGAACTCCAGTTCAGGAACGTCCTATCTTCCCGGCTGAGCACTCAGGTATTGCAGAACAGAAAATTCCTGTCCTTGCTCTGTCTAAATTATCTACCAACTGGTATTTAGGCATATTAAATATTTTTAAGTCATTAAAGTTTGGAGAAACTTGTCTTGCAGTAGTAAGAACACTATAATTCCTGACAAGTTTGAAATTCCCTATTAGTCTATAAGATAAACTATTTTTAGAGTTCAAAGGGAGAGTGAGATGTGTCTGTGGGTGAACCAGCAGAAATAAACAAATGTAGTTCAGTAGTCAGTAGTTCAGTACTTGCCTAGCATGAGCAAAGCTCTGGTTCTATCCCTAGCACAGAAAAAAAAGAGGGGAGGGAGAAAAGGAGAAAAAAGTCAAAACCCAGTAATTAGACTTAAGTCAATATGAATTTTTATTAACACACATTGTCAAAGTCTGTACAAACCAAAACATTCCTGTATTTTAAAATGTCCATTATTACAAACATACAAAGAAACAAAAGGTGTTACCAAAAGTTAGCTCCTCAATTTCATGGTGAAACACTGTCATGATTTTTTTTTTTTAAATCAAAATTTCAAGCCTGAGGTTTCATCTTTCCCTTTTAGGAACTCAGGGTCAGTTAGGAAATGTGTGGGTTTGCTTTATATTAAATGCTGAAGACCTTAGAAAAGATTTAGTATAAAATGAAATGAATGTTTTTATATTGCCACACTTCACATAACAGAATATCTCAGTCTTTAAATTTTATTTTAAAAACCACGACTGTCTTTTCCCCACAATCAACACAAATGCATCTGAAAATTATATGACAGGTGATCTTTACTTAAAAGTTTCTCGTTCAAAAAGTTACAAAACTATTTAGCACGGCAGCTTCCCTTGCTCAGAAGGGAAAATGATATCCCCTACTAGGGTGATATAAAAGCCACATGGTCCATCATGTCTCCCATCAGAGAGAAGCCACTCACTGCCACCTCTGTGCAACTCTGCGCAGCTCCTCTTCAGAGAATGCTATTACCAAATTATAGAACCTTTGCTTCTAACAAGGTGAAACTACTGGCACACTGTCCGGGCCTGAGGTACCAATGTCACCTGCCTTCATGATTAACTCTTAACTCAGTACCCACCTGCGTTAATGATTCCAGGGTGGTTTTGTTCTGTGCCATGGCAGATACCACACATCCTTCACAAAGGCCCCATGAAGAGTGCATTTAGCGTTGCAAACCCCTTTCCACGTGCCTACTGGTCACGAGAAGGTACATACAACTTGGGCTGAGGCCCAACTGCTTTCGAAAAGTGGGAAGAGGGTGCAGTCACATTTCCTCCAATTAGACTCAGCCCGCACCTGAGCAGCCCAAGCCAACTGCCGGTAACGCACGACAGTTCACATGGTCTCATTTGAATCCACTCGTGTAAAAAAAATTGTGTTCTGACAACAGCCTGGTATGACAGCTGGCACAGGCAAGAGAAGGGCGCGTATTTCACAAAGAGTGGCAGTGTGGGAACTTAAAATCAGTTACAGAAAAGAACAAGGACGGCAGAGGAGGCAGTGTCCAGTACAACCTGGACAAGCTTGCTTTCTGCCCTCACTTAAAAGGACAGATCGTTCAAATCTTTACAACTTCCTTCAGCATCTCCTCAAACACTCTTCTATGAAATCCTCCAAAAGGCACTTAACTCCATCCTTACGCATTGAACACTTTACCTTAGCAATCAGCTTTTAAGACTCCAAGGTAACAACAAAGAAAAGATCTGAATCTTTTACTGAAAGCTAGCAAACAGGACTGATTTTTCTTCTTTTCCAAGAGGCATCACATTTACAAGAACTAATGAGGCTACCATTATTCCTTATCAAGAAAAAGTTTCCTTTTTTAAAAAATAAATAAAACTCTGTCTATACATAGTACAAAGTTCATACATAATACACCTGGAAAAAACCCAAGAGTACACCCTGAAGCAGAGGTTTATTGGAGAGAGAAAGCCTCTCTAACTGTAAATTCTTAAGGTGGCAGTTTTCAAAGTTCAGAGGGTGGCAGTGAGACACAGCTGACTATGCTCATGGGTATGGCAGGATGCAAAGATGGAGAGAAAACATTACTCTTCACACAACACCGAGCAGGGACCACCACAGGAAAGAGTACCAAAATAGACAGCGGCAGGGCTCAGAGGGAGGGAGGGAGGAGAGGAGGGAGAGGAGGGGGAAGAGAAGAGGAGGGAGGAAGGAAAAGAGGGGAGAGGGAGGAAGGGAGGGAGGGAGGAGGAGGGAGAGAGAAGAGGAGGAGGAGGAGGAGGAGGCGGCGGCAGAGGAGGAAAGGAAAGAATGCCCCTGAAACCCCAAACACTCAGCATGCAGTCATAATACAGCACAAACCAGGTGTTCCCATTCTGTCCACTGCATTAGCACGAAGAAGGATAATGATAATAAAATAGAGATTTTGTAAGAAAGCTTGCAGTTCCCAGAGAACAGCTAGGTCATCAACCCTAGCCTAGAACAACTGTCTGCCATTGATGGGGAGCCTCCTTGTTGTCTGTCATGGAGATGTGATGGTGCCTGACTTCTCAGACTTCTTGCTCTTGGACAAGGCAGCTGCCTGCTTCAGGAGCTCACGGTTTTTGGCCTTAAGAAAGAAAAAGAAAAAAAAAATCAGTGCAAGAAGGGGTTTAGCAGGATAGGAAATGCTTTCCACAAAGAAAAAATGTAACGGCAATCATAGTAAGTTCCATGCAGATGTAACAGCAATGTCAGGTCAGGAAGCAGTGAACTACTTCAGGAACGAGGAACTGAACATACCAGGACTTGATGGTTCAGAGTATGTGCTAGAAATGAACTGAATGGTGAGTCTTGATCTCTTTAGAGTCACTGTTACAAAAAGATGATTTGTGCAACTCAAACCAACAGAGAGTGCCTTAATGAGTGGGATAAGCAGAATCTATAGTTCAGACATCTGGAATCACATCTGGTATATTTTTTGAAAATTAAGGAACACATTTGTTCATTCCAGTTTTTGAGAGAAAAAGACAAAAATTTATTCAAGTTAAGTAAAACAATATGTCTAAAAAGGAGATTAATGTGATTTGTAAATACTTAAAGAAAAAAAGAAATCTAAGAGATGATTAGTTAAAATATAATCAGTCAACACACAGAAGAATCACCTGCAATTGTTCTGTGACTTCTTTGTGGGTTTTCTCCATCTGGTTCATTTTGGCCCTCATCTGGGATTCCTGGTACTGAAAATCAGCTTTCAACTCTGTAATCTGAAAGAAAAGAGCAGCATGACCAGAAGAAACTTCATGGGAGTAACAGATGTTTTGGTATGAGACAGATAGCCTTCCAAATTAATGAAATATGGGGCTTATCCTCAAAGTCCTGGGCTCAAGAGATCCTCCTGTACCAGCTTCCCAAGAATCTGGTACACCACCTCCCTGTTCTGAGTAACGTTCCTGGCTGGTCACAGTGGTATATGTCTGTAATCCCAGCACTCAGGACCCTAAGAAAGGAGGGCTGCCTGAGTTCAAGGGCAGATAGTGAGATAATGTCTCAAGAAACAGCAGTAGCAAAACACTTCTGATACTTAAACTCCCAAGTTTCAAGACTGTGTTAGTATGCCAAGCTCCCAAATGTTTGCTTACAGACAGACACAATGACTGGGTTGGAGAGGAGCCAGAGAGTTAATAATAAGCACTGCTGTTAGTTCCACAAAATGGGTTTTATTGCCTCATCTTTTATTATCCTTAACATCTTATTTATTATTTGTGTGTATGGTGTGTGTGGACATGCATGTGACACTGCACGCCTTAAGACCAGAGGAGAACTGTGTGGATTGTGATGTCCTTCCACCTTTATATGGGTCTCGGGATCAAACTCAGGTTGTCAGGCTTTTTCAGCAAGAGCTTTCCCCACTGAGCCATCTCCATAGATCTGTTATTATTATTACTATTATTACTATTATTATTGTGTGTGTGTTTTAAATTAGGGGTTGGAGAGAAGGCTCAGCAGTTAAAAGCACTGGCTACTCTTGCAGAGGACCTGGGTTTGGTTCCCAGCACCGACATAGCAGTTAACAACTGTCCATAAATCCAGTTGCAGGGGATTCGATGGCCTCTTTTGGCCTCTTGAGGCATTGCATGCATATGATGCACTTATATATATGCAAGAAAAACACCCATACACAGAAAAATAAAAATACTTTTAAAAAGTTACACTTATTTATCCATTACGTGTCTGCAGGAGGGTGTGTGTGCATGTGCCACAGCAGTTTTGTGAGGTTGAAGACCAGCCCCAGAACAAATTAGTTTTAAAAATATAATGGGAGGCTGGAGGGATGGCTCAGTGGTTAAGAGCACTGACTGCTCTTGCAGAAGAGCTGGGTTCGAATCCAAGCACCCACATGGCAGCTAACAACCATCCGTAACTTCAGTTCTAGGGGGTCCAACACCTTCTTATGACCACCTTGGGTACTGCATGACTTGCATGCATCTACCTACATGCAGGCAATACACTCATATACAGAAAACAAAAATAAGGAAATATTTTAAAAGTAATCTGTACTTTTTTCAGCCTTTACAGCCCTGTAGGGTGTATTTCACTTTATAGACTACAAATCTGAGGTTTAGAAAGGGTCAAGTAAGCCAGGAGTGTCCAGTGTTAAGAAGTCCTAGAGTTGGATTTCAAACTCCATCCTCACTGCTACAGATGGTGAATCAAGAGCACAGAGAAGAAAACAGTTCACTTGGATGGTGAAGGATGAGCAGGGTTTGGAGGTGCAGCAGGAACAGGTAGAAGGGGAAGAGAAGGGAATCAAGCAAAGAAAACAGTATGGACAATGGACAAAAATACGTGATAATGACTGATGACCAGGGGAGTGGCAGACAGGGCTACAGACAGGCAGGCATGATGTAGCAGACACACGTCCTCATACAGGCAAGGCCATCTTAAGCTTGAAAACTTAGACATGACAGCTATTTGGTTTTGCCCCTTTCAAAACCTTACTTCTACAAAGCAGAAACAGTGCTCATTTGGTCTACTGGGCCGAGTCCTTCTGTGTACCATTCTCAACTAGCACACAGAACAGAAGAAAAATACAGGTACTGAGGATTGTAGATGTAGGTCCATGGTAAAGTGTTTGTCTAACATGTACAAGGTCTTGGGGACAATCTCGAGCACTCCGCTGCAAAGTGTATGAAAACACAGAAAACTTCAAAAACTTTAAACCAGGCATGGTGGTACACTCCTGCAATCTCAGCACTAGGGAGATAAAGGCAGAAGGATCAGAAGTTCAAAGCCAAACTGGGATGCACGTGACCCTTGCATGCACCTATAATCTCAGCACCAGGAAGGCAGAAGCAGGAGGAATGCCCCAAGCTTGACCCAAGTCTGGTCCATACAGCAAGTTCTAGGAGATTCAGAACTTTACCCATTGAGCCATCTGACTGGACTTATTTTGCTTATTCAAAAAATTACATTTATTCATTTATGTGAGTGGGTGCTCGTGTGTCATAGTCCATAGTGCACATATTGCATGTGTGGAGGTCAGAGGACAGCTTGCAAGAGGAGGTTCTTTTCTTCCACACTGTGGGTTCTAAGGATCGAATTCAGGTTGTCAGGCTTGTGTAGCAAGCACCTTTACCTGCTGAGCCATCTCACTGGCCCAATTAAAAAAAAAGAGAGATCTCATGCAACCCAAGAACTAAGTATGTAGCTGAGGATGACCTCAATCCTTCAGCCTATAACTCTTGAATGCTGAGATTATAGGTGTGCACCATCATGTCTAATTTATGTAGTAGGGGAAATTGAACCCAGAGCCTTGTGCCTGTCATGCAAGCATTCTATCAACTGAGCTATACCCCCAGTCCCAAGGGTTGTTCCAGGAAAAAAAATAATTAATGTATATAAGGCACTTAGAAGAGAGCTATGCACAAAGCAAGCACCAAATAAAAGTTAGCTACTATTGTTATTAGAGCTACTTTATGAACCTGGAAAGAAGATGATGAACACAGATAATAAAAAGCTCCATTTAAGAGGGAAGTTAGACCTGGGCATGAAGGTACAAGCCTGTAATACCAGCACTGAGGAGGCAGAGGTAGAGAGATCAGAAGTTCAAGGTCATCCTTGGCTACAAAGTGAATTACAGGCCAGTTTGGGCTACATGAAACAGAGTAAGAAAGGAAAGAAAGAAAAAAAAGAATGAGAAAAAGGAAAGAAGAAAAAAGACAGAGAAAAGCAGGGCTAGAGAAATGGCTCGGTGAAGAGCACTGGCTGCTCTTGCAGAAGACTGGGGTTCAGTTCCCAGCACCCACATACTGGCTGACAACTGTCCTTAACTCTAGTTCCAAGAGATCCAACCCCTCCTCTGACCTCTGTGGGCACTGTACAACATCAGCGAACTTACATACATGCAGGCAAAATACTCAAAGAAAGAAAGAAGAAAGGAAGGAAGGAAAGAAAGTGGGAGCCAGTGGGGTGCCACACTCTTGGAAGCCTAGCAACTGGGAGATTGAGGCAGGATTCTGAGTTTGAATCCAGGCCGGGCTACACAGTGAGTTTCAGACCAGCCTAGGCTACGAGACCCTGTTCAAAAAAACCAATAGGCCAGAGGGATTGCTCAGTGGGTGGGAATGCTTGCCTCTAGGCCTAAGACCTGAATTCAATCCCCAGGACCCATAAAGTACAAGGAGAGAATCAATTCTCATTGCTTGTTAACTGACCTCTATCTGCACATGGTGGCATCCCTCCTCCCGCATAAATAAAACCTATAATGTAAAAACTTCTAAAATTTTCTATTTATTTTATGTGTATGAGGGTATTGCTTACACACATGTAAATGCAACCATGTCAAACAGTGCCTACGGTGGTCAGAAGAGGGTGTCAGATCCCCTGGAATTGGAGTTACAGATGGATATAGCCAGCATGTGGGTGCTGGGATTTGAACCCGGGTCCTCTGCAAGAACAGCCCAGTTCTCTGAACTGTTGAGCTATCTCTCCAGTCCCAAAATTTCTAAAAAAGAAAATATTAAATGCCACGAGTGGAGATGTACACCTTCAATCCTAGCACTTGGGAGGCAGAGGCAGGTGGATTTCTGTGAGATCCAGGCCAGCCTAGTCTATATAGGAAGTTCTAGGCCAGCTGTGGCTACAGGGAGACTCTGTCTCAAGAAGACCAAAAAAAAAAAAAAAAAAGTGAAAACAGAATATCAATACTGAAGACCCTGGGGCCAGAGAGATGGCTCAGTGTTTAATACCACTTGCTGCTCTTCCAGAAAAATCCAGGTTCCATTCCCAACACCCGCATGGCAGCTAACAACCGTCTGGAACTCTAGTTCTAGGGAATCTGACACCCTCTTCTGGCCTCTGCTGGACAACACATGTATGTGGTACATTTATATACATGCAAGCAAAACCCTCATACACAAAATAAATACTTTTTAAAAAGATGTTAAGTGTTTATGGTGGGTTACTTGGTAAGAAAGTACATCAATGAAGCACAGTTAAGCACCAGTCAGAGAAGGAGCCAGATGTACTCTTACCTCCTGGGAGGCAGAAGCAGCACTGCTGCCAGCTGGAGGCCAGCCTGGTCTACACAGTGAGTTCCAGGCCAGCCAGGGCTACAAAGCAAGATCCTCTCTCAAAACAAACAACAAACATGCTGGCTTTGGCAGCACATACACTAGAACTGGAGCAATGCAGAGGAGATTAGCATGGCCCCTGTACAAGGGTGACAAGGAAATTCATGAGCCATTCCATATTTTTGAGAGGCAGACTGTGACAAAAGCTCCTACTTCTAAATCTGAGTCTAGTCAAAAATAAGAATCTTGATGGGCATGGTGACACAGACCTTTAAGACGAACACTCAGAAGACAGGACAGGTGGATCTGAGTTCGAGGCCATCCTGGTCTACACAGCAAGTTCCAGACCACCCAAGGCTAAATGAGACCCTGTCTCAAATAATCCTACCCCGCCTTTTATGTAGTATGAGTGTTTCGAATACAGGTATGTAAGTGCACATGTGTACACAATGCCTATGGAGGCCAGAAGAGAACATTGCATACCCTGGATCTGGAGTTATGAAGTGTTATTAACCACCATGTGGATGCTGGGAATGGAACCCAGGTCCTCTGCAAAAGCAGCCAGTGCTCTTAACTGCCGATCTATTCCTCCAGCCCCAAAATATGAATCTTTTAAAAGTAACAAATAAATGATCAGATTTTATGGAAAAAACAAAACCCTAAAAACAAAAAATAGAGAAAGGCCCACCCGAACACTCCAGGGAGGAGAGAGACACAGGCATCTTGAAAGCATTAAACATTTTAATTATGAGCCCAGCAGAGTGGTATACTTGGAAGGCAGAGGCCAGCAGAGTTCTGTTAGTTCAAGGCCAGCCTGGTCTAAATAGGGAGTTGTAAGACAGCCAGGGCTACATAAAATAACAACAATAACAAAACCACATTTCAATTATATAATTACCATTTCATATCCCAATTCTAGTATCCACTGAGCATCTTTTCCTTTTTTTTTGAGACATTCTTCTGCCCAGCTTAATTGCTGGGACTACAAGTGTGCACCAACATGCTTTCAACATTCATTACCAGGAAATGACAACCTTCCAGAAGAGCTCACACTGTTTTCTGTGTGTGGTGCTGAGGACTGAACCCAAGGCCTGTATACTATGTATTAGACAAGTACTTAGCTACGGAGCTTCATCCTCAGCCTGACACAATGATTCTATACATTGTGTCTGTTACCATACTTAAGAAAAAACTTCTCTGAGAAGTGGAAGCTCCTTCAAAATGCTAAAAAAAAAAAATTAACTTTCTAAGCCCCTTTGCTGAGATAGACTGACCACAATAATGCCATCCCATGAGTCATCTTGGCAAGAGTCACCCTCTCCCCAGAGTAAGGTGATCTGGCCACAGGATCTCTTTCAAACCATCAATGATCAAAGAGTGAAAGCACTACATCCCATTCCATGTATCTTAACTTACATCATTCTGGCCCTAAGGGATCAATTAAATCATACCTTCTTCTCTTTCTCTAAGATCATTTGATCCTTTTGATGCAACATCTTCTTCAGAGTAGCCACCTCTTCCTTCAGTTGCGCAATGATGACAAAGTGGTCAGTGCCTGGTGAGTCCAGAGCCAGGTCTGGGGAAAAGCTGAATAGAAATTGGAGGAAAAAATTTCAAAAGTTGGATGAAAACCTTTTCTCTACTTAAGGATGCACAGGTCACTTGACTGTGAACTCATGGGCCTAAGTAACTAAATCCCCACCATCAAGCATGGGGCTCTATAGACACAAGACCGGACAGTATTTGCTGAAATTGAACTGCACAGATAAGGTGGCCATTAGGAAACAATGCCAACCCAAACCACACGCAGTCTCCTGCAGCATCTTCTCTCACATTTGAGACTAAAAGAAATGTCACATCTCAAGAGCCAAGGACAGTGCTTCAGACTCATTAAAGAATCCCAAATGCTTTACTGCTGAAACACCCACATTTGTGACCAGTTAGAATCCTGCATAGGTTACCAATTATGAACACATGCTCTGCACAGCTCCTAAAAACCTGCCGTTTTCCACCCTAGGAATATCTAGTTTTTCCCTAAAGAAATTTTATAGAGAGGAAACCAGCTTTTCCTCTGCTACTACTGGCCTACAGGCTGTTATTTCCATTACTAAGAGCTTAGGGGGAGGATAGTGGGTAGGGCTGGTCACACCTGTAATCTTAGCATTCTGGAAGGGAGGCAGGAGGCCTACTGTGAGTTTGAGGCCACCTTGGGCTACATAGAACAATCCAGGGCAGTCTGGGCTACAGGTATGATACATTGTCTCAAACAACAAAGTACTCTGTGATGTTTAGTGGAGAAGGTAATAAAGAGGTAGGAAACTGTTACACTACATGCCAGGCTTTCTATAACTTATCATAACATCTCTGTCCCATTAGCTTTCTATTGCTGTGATAAAACACCCAAACCAGCTTGGGGCGGAAATATTTATCTGGCTTACACATCCTGATCACAGTCCATCTTTGAGGGAGCCAAGTCAGGAATTCAAAGCAGGAACCTGGAGGTGGGCACTGAAGCAGAGATCAAGGAGGAATGTTGCTTACTGACACCCCTGGCCTGCTGGCCTAGAACTAGCTATGTAGACCTGTGGCCTTGAACTCACAGATACGGCAAAGGTGTGTGCCACCATGGTCCGCCAGACTGCTTTCTTATACAACCTAGGGTTGTTACAGCTGACAGCTGGGCCCTCCCACATCACTCAATAATCAAGAAAACGCCTCACAGATGTGCTCACAGGCCAAACCAATAGAGGAATCCTCCCAACTGAGGCTCCTTCTTCCCAGGTATGTCAAATTGACAACTGACGCTGTTTCCATTTTGTCAATGCACTAGATGACTCTTCTGAACCTTTAGCAGTTTTCTAAGCAGGACCCATTTTAGAGAATCTGTTCGTCCTTGATATATGCATAGTCTTTTCTATGCATATGAGAGGCTTTTCTGGGTGAAGACCCACAACTTTCAATGACTGCTGAGAGGTACCCTAAGACCCAAGACAAAGAAGACTGCCAAATGGTCACTTTCCACAACTCCCAAAGGAATTACTTCTCTCAGTACAATCTTTAGGGTAAAACATAAATCTCTTTTTTCCCAAACAGATACTAGAAATTATTCCCAACCCGTGTCAACAGAGCAACAACCCCATAGTTCCCCTCACAGTTCCTTCTTTCCTGAAGCTTAAACCCTATCTAGTGATGACCATTTCTCTATACAGGAAGAAATTCCAAACAGCAAGCCTGACTAGAGACACTTTCTCCTAGTTACTAAGCCAAACACTTGTAAGGCTAGAATTAGAAGACACCCCCATTGATAACAATATTGTTCCCACCCCTGTCTACATGAAGCATATGAAAAGAATGCATTGACGCTTTCCTAACTGATAAATGTGCAGGAGCGTAGGCTAGGCAAGAGTAACCATAGGCCAGTAAGATGGCTCAGTGACTAAGAGCATGTACAGCTCTTCCAGAGGACCTAAGTTTGGTTCCTAGTACCTATTTAGGGTAGCTCACAACCACTTCTAACTCCAGCTCCAAGGATATGGCTCCCTCTTCTGGTTTCTGTGGGCACCTGCACATACACAGCATACACACACAGAGACAGACACATGTAAATAAAAATAATCTTTTTTTTTTTTTTTTTTTTCTCTTTTTAAGACAGGGTCTCCCTATAGCCTCGGCTGGCCTGGAACTCACTTTGTAAACCAGGCTGGCCTTGAACTCACAGAGATCTGCCTGCCTCTGCCTCCAGAGGTGTGCACCACCATGACCAGCTAATAAAAATAATCTTAAAAAAAATGAGTACGGAGAATGAGATAATAAAAGGGTGAACCTCCAACTTCGTATCTAGAAGCTTCCTTGTATCTGTTTCAATATCCAGTCATAATATGTCTTCTCTTAACCCAACAGTATATTTAAATCTGTAACTACAACAATCAAAGAAAGAGTACTGACTGAGCTTGTGTAACTTTTCATTGTCCCAAAACCTAATACTTTGCTCTATCTGCTTCTTGGGAGATGATGATGATGACTGTTTTTTGGCTATACTGGGCATTAAACCCAGAGCCTCATACATGTCAGGCAAGTGGGGCAAGTGATCTACCAATGGGCTACAGCCACCACCCTGCAAATTACTTTTGTATCGATTAACTGCTGATACCTGTCCTGCCTACTGTATTAGACCCTGACTTCTTTAACTCCTAGCGCAAATAAATAGAAATGAAAAGAGGTGACTAGCTGGGCATGGTGGTATACTCCTTTAATCCCAGCACTTGGGAGGCAGAGGCAGGTGTATCTCTGTGAGTTCAAGGTCAGCTTGGTCTATATAGTGAGTTCCAGGCCAGCTGGGGCTACAGGGACACCCTGTCTCAAACAAAAAGACAACTAGTTGGAAAGGCAGAAAAACCAATTTTTCCAAATACCTCCAAACACAGGGAACCTAGTACCTCTCCGGAAGTTTATTTTCTTATATTTTCTAAAGGCTTTTAAATATAAGAACAGTTTTCACACTCAGGAGGCTGAAGCAAGGGGACTGAAATTCAAGGCCAGCATGTGCTAAAGAACAAGACCCTATCTCAAAACAACTATTTTCCTTGGGTTGAGTCAAAAGTTGCTTCCAATATGATCCATTACACTGGTCCAGAGCCTGTTGCTAATGGCCACACAGAAGCCTAATCTTTCAGGAAAATTTCAAGGGGAGGAAAAAAATGAAATGAAAAGGAAAAGAAAGTCCTTTAGAAATGACAAACCACATCTGTGCTGGCTCTGCCTACTACTGAGCCAGCTTGTAAACTTCCTAAGGAGCAGTTAACAAGGATGAGAAGTCACTGATGTACTTCCTCAAGGAAGGTAAACTAGACAGTAACATTTTTCTCAAACTGGAGAGTTTTTCTTACAATTTCAACTAGCGAATTAGAAAATACTGAAAATGAGTTTGTGAATTTTGTAGATTACCGAAAAACAAAATGACAAAGTCACCCTATAAGTACCAAACCATTAGGGAAAGCTAAGATAATGTCTTTGCTCACAACAGGGAAAAGCTAAAGGATTAAAAGGAGACTAGACAGGTGTGGTGGCCCATGTCTCTAATCCCAGTACTCCAGAGGCAGAGGCAGGCAGCTCTGGGAGATTGAGGCCAGCCTGGTCTACACGGTGAGTTCCAGGCCAACTGGGGTTACAGGGAGACCCTGTCTCAAAACAAAACAAAACAAAACAAAAAAAACCCAAAGGGAAAAAAAAAGGTAAAGACCAATTAAACTAGTTCAAAAGATACACCTTGGTAGGATCTGAAATCAAGTAATCAAATAAATAAAAAAAGGCAATGGGGAAGAGCAAACTTCGCAGATGTTTTATATTCTGTGAAATGAAAAAAAAAAAAAAAAAATCAGCCCCGGTAAACCTCTACGCTGGTTGCTCTCATATCCACCACTGGCTGGGAGAACTGTGAATTCGGGTTTTCAGAAAGGAAAAGATTCCAAGGACTTTAGGGAAGTGTGTCAGGTGGTCTCACTTCAGGATGACTGGGCCTGGAGGAACAGGAAAATGGTTGGTTCCAAGACTCTGTTGGGAAGCAGCCCACTGCACCAACACAGACGGGCTCTGGATATTAGGACAAAGCAGCTCATGAGAGGAAGCATCGCTGAGAAGGAGAGAGGAAAGCGAGGAATAAAAATATGCATTTAGGCAGGCTAAAAATGAAACAAAAATATTGAATTTCATCTTACTCTCTCCTGATCCAGCATCTGCACTGAGCTGGCTTTCTGAATGCTAAAGTAGCATGGAATATCCTGACAGACAGCAAAACTGCCATAACCCCATCTTACCTCTGCTCCAAACCAACTCCTGCCCTGCCTGGAGAGGGCTGCAGGCACAGATCTCACAAAAAAACATACAGGTCTCTGCTTGTTTTTCTTTTAAATTTTATGTATACGAGTATACTGCCTGCATGTATTAAGTGCACCCGTGTCCTGCCATGCCCACAGAGGTCAGAAGGCATTGAATTCCCTGGAACTGGAGTTACAGACGGTTGTTGGTCACCATGTGGGTGCTGAGATTCGAATCCAGGTCTTCTGCAAGAACTGCCACTTCCTGCAACCACTGAGCCATCTCTCCACCCTCCACAGAGTCTCTACTTCTTAGAATCAGTGTGCATGATTTATTTAGTGGACTGAAGAATGCAAGTGCTATTAACCCAGTTACAAGGCCTTAATATTTTTTTTGTTTCTTCGAACCAGGGAGTCACTGTAGTCCAGGCTGGCCTGGAATAATCTATTTAGATCATTCTGGCTTTGAACTCAATGCCTCAATATCCCAAGTTCTGGTATTACAAGTATGAGTCACCATGCTCAGCAAATACTTGTATGTTTTAAAAATATTTTATTATTTTTATTTTATGAGTGTATGAATGTACTGCCTGCATGAGTGTAAATGCACCAGTGTCATGAAACGCTTGTGGAAGTCAGAAGAGGGTGTTGGATTCCCTGGATCTGGAGTTACAGACAGTAGTCAACCGCCATGTGGGTAGGAATCAAATTCAGGTCCTCTGCAAGAGCAGTCAAGTGCTCTTAACCACTGAGCCATCTCTCCAGCCCAAATCCTTATATTTTAATGACATGATTCAATTAATAAACATATATTAGTACTGCTTACTTATCAACTACCAAAATACCAGTAACAGGTTCACTCCAGCCACAGGCTAGCTCCAAGGTACACTCTAAAGTGAATTCCTGTTTCAAGAACTGTGTATGCATCTCAAATGTATGTATACACATACTCCAACTGGCTCACCTGTCTCCATTAGCTGTGATTGACTCAAACTTGGATTTTTTCTTTGGGATTTCATTTTGAAGTGAAGATGTAGAAAGCGTTTTCTGGCTTTTAATGGCAAAAATAGAAAGACACACATTAGAAATCAAAGATTAATAAAACACAATGAAAGTCTGCCAAATGGATCAGTGTACAACATTAGGTTTTACACCTAATGTTTGAGGTTTTAAGAGTTTATTATTACTATTTCATATGTGTATAAGTGTTTTGCCTATATGTGTGTAAATGCACCTCTGTTGTGCAATACCCATGGAGGTCAGAAGATAGTGTCCAATCCCCTGGAATTATGGATGGTTGTTAGCCGCCATGTGGATGCTGGGAACTGAACCCAGGTTCTCTGCAAGAGCAGCCAATGTTCTTAATCACTAAGCCATCACTCCAGTACCAAGAGGTCATTATTTTTGATATATAAAATCTACCAAGGTAGTCTTGTAGATCTTGGGTGCACAGGTAGCTAATTTCCACAGGACCAAAACCCATTTTGGCTTTAATTAAACATTATCTGATTTATTAATAAGTATGAAACAGAACTGATAAAACATCAGAAAGCAATATAAGCTGTCTTACATTTTAAAAAATACTTTTACATTTACTGTCTCACATGCAGCTAACATCTCAGTTTGGGAAATACAGTCAAGTTATTATGTCTATTATTGCAGAAACTGGATTCATCAAGATTACCCAACCTACCCAAGGATATACAGCTGGTTAGCAGTAAAACTGTAACTAGAAACCAAGTGGGATATTTGAACTCTTCATCTGACTCAATATATTTCTGTGAATCTACTTTATGTGAGTCCCACAATAAAATCAGTTTCAATTCAGTAAGGTCACCCAAAATTTGCCTTGACACAAAAGCTGGAGGCCTGTCCCTGGTATGAAATCCTTCTCTCTGACAGATGCTCAACCACCACACCCAAACGTCCTCCAGACCTTTCATTCCTTGACCTCGATTCAGTCTGTGATTCTACTGATGGCTCTATCCCTCTTGGACCTTTCTCCTCACTTGATCCTCTCTCGAAGTACCTTCTAAATCTGCCTTTCAATCTCAATGTCAGTACCTCAGGGCAGGTTTTTTCTTTGGGGTAGGGGAGGCAGTGAGACAGAGTTTCATGTAACTCAGACTGGTCTTGAACTCCTTCACCTCCAGAATGCTGGAATTACAGTGGAATTACACACTACCACTGCCTAGCTCAGGAGGTGTTTGTAACACTAATTTTCTAAGATGAGAAGAAAGATGAAAGTGTTTGTTTGTTGTTATTTTATAGTGCTAGGGACCAAATCCATAGACTTGCAAACACTGTGCAAACCCTCTGTACTGGGCTACATGCCCAGCCCTTAGACCCTTTTTCTTTCAGTGCCTTCTGTACAGTCAGGGCTAATTACTGCTAACAGAGACTTGGTCCTCCCCTTGCACAGATGCCGTCAGTGGCTTCTCCTTAACTCCTTACCAAGTATGCAGGGTTCTCTTCCTCCCATGCTCCAGCTTCCAACCACAGATTCTGGCAATATTAAGATGTCTTGAGTTCCCCAGGCTGTGTGTAGTCTCATGCCCTCCTGTCCTTTACATGTGCTATTCTCACTACTAGGATGCCTCTGCCTAGTCTTCATCTGACAATTCCAATTCATCCTGAACTTTTTTCCAAGTCAGCCTTCCCCAACTTCTTAGGTAGCTAATTACTATCGCCCCTCAGGCCTCTGTCTTGACAAGTTTCCAGTGTGGTGCCCACTGTATTAAACGTCAATGATTTGATTACAGTCTGTCTTCTCTATCAGCCAGTATGCTCTTGGAAAGCAGCATGGCTCTATTCATCTCTGTATTCCCAGCAGAGTCCCTGGCCCCTGACACTAGTAATGATTAGTGAATAAACAAACACATAATGATAGTAACAACAAAAAATAGCTAAAAGGGTCTGATATTGTCTAGAGGCCAGTTATAAACCAAATGGCTTGTCAGGCATGGTGGCACATGCCTTTAATTCTAGCACTTGGGAGGCGTGGATCTTTGTGAGTACAAGGCCAGCTTGGTTTACAAAGTAACTTCCAGACCAGCTGGGGTACGGGGAGACCCTGTCTCAAAAAGACCAAAATAATAATAAATAAATAAAACAAATGGCTCTCCATGTATTATATAATTTCCCTTCACAACAACCCCACTAGGTGATATCATTAAAACTTTCCCACAGAAAACTTGGTAGAGAAGGATTAAATCTAAAGTCCCAATTTTCAACATTATTATAGATACTCTAAAAGGAAGCTTCAGAAATCAATGAAAGGACATGCTCTGACTGACTCCTACCTTGAAAAACTCTAGAACATTTACCAACCATTTGGCCAAATGCATATTTAAAAAGTTGTATCCAGGCAGGAAGCAAAACATCTAATCTAGAGATTCATCTCTATAAAGGTGAGAACTCCACAGAACTTTAATACTCAATACAAAAGTCAGGACATTCCAAAACCCTGCAGGAATCTCTCTGGCCCTTGGAAGATACAGAGCTACAAAATATTTCCTGCAGGCTAGTGAGTGAAAACAGAAAACTCTCCATGAGACAGTCTTGTACACCGGCAGCTCTCGTTCTATCTCATGTGCCTGGGGTTACCTGTTATAATGGCTGCCAGCACTTAGGCGGCTGTACTGTTCCTTCTCCTGATGGCTGGCACGAGAAGAACTGCTCAGGTGTTTCCTCTGCTCTTTGGTCTTCTGAAGGACACGCTTATACGAGAGTGTGCATAGCCAGCACAACAACTTCCCATCTACCTGAAAGGTGATACAGATAACGAGGAGGAAATGCAGTTCAGTGCTAAGAACAAGAGCATTGGAGCTAGACTCCAGAGTTAAGTTCGAGCCCTGAACCTTGCAAGCTGTATGAGCCTGGGCAAGTTAGAGGGCTGCTACAAGGACTTAGTAACCATGTACATAAAGCACTTAGCATGGCACTACACACACAAAAGTTGCGTAATAAAAACATCCTCTAATTTTATTTTTCTTTTTGTTTTGTTTTCTTTCAACTTAGCAAACACAGAGCAGAGAAAAAGTCCTAAAAGAATTTAAAAAGACACAAATATCTCCAAGGTGCTCATTAAGAAAAACTCAGCAGGGAGAAGATGAATTAGAAAGTCTTTTTTTTTTTTTTTTTTTTTTTTTAATCATTGTGTGTGTGTGTGTGTAGGTCCCCGGACAACTTGAAGGAACTGGTTCTCTCCTGCCACCATGTAGGTCCCAGGGATCAAAGCCAGGTTGTCAGGCTTAGTGGAAGGCACCTTTACCTACTAAGCCATCTCAACCTCTGAAGGCACATGTTGGTGCTGAGAGTCAAACTATGGCCTTCTAGAAGAACAGCAAGGGCACTTAGCCCATGAGTACCCCTCCAGCCCCCCCACGCTTCATTTTCATAGCTTGTCTCATAAAATGTACCCAACATATCTTATTTCAAATAGAAAGAATATCTCCAGGGAAAAGACCAAAGTGTAGTAGCTGCCAGGCTCTCTGTCCTTTGGTAGAAACCGATCACTGCACAGTTGGAATTAAAGTGGATTTCCTTATCAGAAGCAGCTGTTCACCAAAACAGGGCATACGGCTGGCAAAGCAGACTTGGCTCCATAACTCTGAAGCTGGTGTGTCCGTGCAGCATCTGAACCACAGAAGTTGGGATAGGTGCTGGGTGGGAGAGCTGGCTGGAGTTAAGGGGTTGGGAAGGGAGTGTGCAGATATTTTACACTCCACTTACCATATTTCAGAAATTAGAGTTTGTGCCTTATCTTGAACACAAGTAGGTTATATCATCTAAGATGCTTTATCATCTTGTCAACAGAAAGCCTCTTTCTTTTCCATTCTCTAATCCAGCAGCGAGTCCAACAGTCTGAATTTACCCTCTTCCTTTTTAGTCTACTATTTCTAAACTAGGAAAACCATTCTCATCTCTCACTACTGCAAGAGCTACGCAAACGATCACCCGACTCCCATTCCTAGGGCATTAAAAACACACAGCTGCCAAAGTGATGATTAATCTCCTTATTATTTTACTTTGTTTTGAGACATTGTCCCTATAGGCCCAGGTAGGCTGGGTCTCACTATGTAGACAAGGCTGGCCTCAATCTCAGAGATCTGCCTGACTCAAAAAAAGAGCTGCTTAGAGCTGGAGAGATGGCTCAGCAGTTAAGAGTAATGGTTGCTCTTGCAGAAGACCCAGGTTTGACTCCCAGCATTCACATGGTGGCAAATAACCCTCTATAACTCCAGCTCCAGGGGAATCTGATGGCCTCTCCTGACCTCCACAGGCATTACATGACATGGGTGCAATTACATACATGTAGGCAATACACTCATATACCTAAAATAAAAATAATAAATATTTTATTTAAAAAGGATTTCTTAAGCTGGGAATTGTGGTACATGTCTTTAATCATAGCACTTGGGAGGCAGAGGTAGGTGGATCTCTGAATTCCAGGTCAGCTGGCACTACAACGAGACCCTGTCTCAAAAAGACCAAAACCAAAACAAAACAACCACGCAAACAAACAACAGACTTCTTATATTTAAACCTCATTATCGTGTTATATTATATTCTCTTTTTAAGTTAAGGTTTGTAGCTGGAGAGATGGCTGAGTGGTTAAGAGCCCTTTCTGTTCAGTCCTAGCACTCATATGGTGGAAAATACCCATCTTGAACTCTACCTTCTTTTGGCGTCCATGGCACCAGGAACATATATGGAGCACTTACATACATGGCAAAACACTCATACACATAAAAAGCTAAGGTTATCCCCAGACATCATGGTGTAACCCTTTAATCCCAGCACAGGATGGGAGGAAAGGGCAGAGGCAGGCAGAGCTCTGTGAGTTTGAAGCCAGTTGGATCTACAAAGGGAATTCCATGCTAGCCAGGACTATATAATGAGAACCTGACTTGAAAAAAAAAACAAAATCCCTACAAGATAAGGTTATCTTATCCTATCTGGTATAAAGTCCAAACATTTTACAGTAGCTTATGCGACTTAAATGTAGTTCCTACCTGCACCGACAACCTTTCTTTCTCATTTCCTTGTCCACTCTGCCTTCTTTCTATTCCTTCCACAACCCAGCTTCTTTCTGTCTAGGAGTCTTGACAGAGTTGTTTCTTCTTCCTGGGGTCTGTGCCTTCTAAAGCCTCCTATGGCGCCTATCTTCTTTTTAAAAAATTTATTTATGTGAGTTTATGTGTATGACCACATGCATGCAGATGCCTGTGGAGGCCAGAAGAGGGCATCAAATCTCTCGGAACTGGAGTTAAAGGCAGTTGTGGGATGTGTGGTATGGGTATGGGAACTGAACTCAGGTCCTCTGCAAGAGCAGCAGGCCTTCTTAATCAGAGTCATCCCAGATTCTAGTTTCAACTCAAATGTCTGCTCCTGACTGCTGGCCTCCCCCAGTACCCTCTACCAGGTATTCTATTCCTCTGTAGCAGTTACACTTAAAAATTGTTTTATTTTTGTCAGGGGTGGTGGCGCATACTTTTATTCCCAGCACTTGTGAGGCAGAGGCAGATGGATCTCTGTGAGATCAAGGCAAGCCTCATCTACATATGGAGTTCCAGGCCAGCTGTGACTACAGGGAGATCCTGTCTCAAAAAGACAAAAAAAAAAAAAAAAAAGTTTATTTTCTTCTACTCCTTGCCCATCTTTCTCATACTCATGAATGTAAGATCTGAGAGAGTAGGTTTTTCTTGGTTTGTTTTTATTTCCAGTACCTAGAATTGAGGCTGGTATATTATAGCATTTAATTATTTGTTAATAAATATACAAATGAAACTTGAAACCAAACTTTAGTCTGGGTTTATGTCATGGTTTTAAGAGATAGCCTGAAGGCCTGATTTTTAAAATATCCCAGCAGAGATTGCCAAGGAAAGAACTCTAAAAACAAGGCAAGTTCACTGAAAACAAGTATTGAACATGAAAACTGCACAGGACCACAGATGCTATTTCTGATCTCTCGCCTTTTAAATGAGATAATGGGCTTAAATTAAATAAAATATTATTATTGTGTGATTGCAGAGATCAGAGGAAAACTCTGTGGAACTGGCTGGCTCTCTTCTTTCACCTTGATGTGGATACTGGGGATTGAAGCCAGGTCATCAAAAGTTTTTTACCTGCTGTGCCTTCTCGTCAGCTCTTTAAATGTTTTCAATTACATTTATTTATTGTATATGAGAGGACCACTTGTGGGAGTCAGTTCTCTCCTGCCACCATCAGGTCCTGGGGACTGAATTCAGGTTGTCAGGCTTGGCAGTAAGCACCTATACACACAGAGCCATTTCTTGGGTCCTCAGATTTCTTTTTTTTTTTTTGGGGGGGGGGTAGGATCTATGTGTTCACTGCTAGCTTAGAACTCCTTGCACTCAGCTTCACTTCCAACTCACAGATCACTACCTGTTTCTGCATCCCAAGTGCTTTAATGCCAGCACTTGGGAGGCAGAGTCAGGCAGATCTCTGTGAGACTGAGGTCAGCCTGGTCTATACAGTGAGTACCAGTCAGCTGGGTTTACAGGGAGATCTTATTTCAAAATTAAAGAAACAAATAAATAAGTAAAGAAGCCAAATGCAGCCAGGTGTGGTTGTTCATAAGTTTGAGGAATGCCCTAAGTTTGAGCCAGCCAGATTTTTTTTACCCAAGCACCTACTTACTAGTACCAGGATATTGCAATGTAACAGAAAAAGATGGATAAAGAGCTCAGAGTCTGGTGGAAAAACACAGACGACAGAAGATTCTTCTTTATAATGTTACATGTTCTGAAGACAATAAAACAAAGTGATATAAATTATAACTAATTTATTTTTATAAATAAAATGCTTGCACTGTTCACAGGAATACGGTGGTCCATACTTCTTCTCTGAATTTGTGCAGCGCTGGCATTTATTGCCAATACAAATTTAAGGGCTTGCCTTAAATCTCAGCATGAGGCAGAGGGGCAGAGAGGAGAGAAAGAGAGGCAGAGGGCAGAGGCAGGCCATTTTCTGAGTTCAAAGCCTGCCTGAGTTCTAGGCCAGTGAGGGTTATGTAGTGAGGCAAAGTCTTTAACAACAAGGCCTCAGGCAAATGTGGCAGTATACACCTGTAATTCCAGAACTTAGGAGGTAGAGACAAGAGGATCCGGCACTCAAAATCATCCTCAGCTACAGAGGGAGTTCAAGGCCAGCCTGGACTATATGAGACCCTATTAATCAATTCTCTCCCTGCCCTCCTACACCAAGAAATAGTCTTTGTGAAGAGGAATCATCTGAGTTAAGATCTGAGGAACAGTTGAAACAGGGGAAGGTTGTATAAAACAAAATAACATCCAGCACCAAGGTAGAGAGAATGAGACCAGCATGCCTGAAGGACTAAAAGCTGGCTAGTGTATCTGGAATGGTGAGAGGTGGAAAGCAGGATGAAGGTGAGTGCTGGGCAGGACCTTGCAGGCATGGAAGGATTTGGTTTTGTTCTAAGTATAATTAGAAGCCACTGGGGAGTTTTATCTGGGAGATAGTAATATGACCAAACTCTAAGCTACTTTGCTCCATCAAAGGCACTATGTCGCCAGATACAGGCTCTAAATAATGTCACGTGGGCAGTCTTTAACTTCAACACACAGAAACACCTAGTGTTATATAGGAATACTGTGATATTACTACCTTGCTTATGTCACAATCTCTTGTTTATAGAATTATACAGACTTTTGCCAATTACAGCTTATGTACGACATTTGACTACAATTTGAATTCTTAAGAAATATTAGGGGCCTGAATGATGGATAAAGGAACCTGCTGCAAAGCCTGATGATCGGAGTTTGATACCTGAGTTCCACATGGTAGGAAAAAAGAACTGACTTTCACAAGTTGTCCTCTGACCTCCCACAGGTGCATCCATGGCACATGTACACACACCTACACACAGGTATACATGAACACAAAAATAGGTAAATAAAATCTAATTTTAAAAAGAAATGGGGCCAGTGAGATGGTTCAGAGAATAAGGTATTTCCCAACAAGACTAATAACCTGAATTCAACCCCTGTCCCACACATGGTGGAAGGAGAGAACCAACTCCACACACACACACACAAGTGCGCACACATACACAAATTACACATATCCTCTCCTACATGCAGACACTAAATAAATATAATGATTTTTTAAAGTTAGAATATAATGGTCTACATTTGATAAATGAAGAAAACAAAGTCTAATGGTATTATTCAAGGTCAATAACACAGCCAAGAAGGAACTCAGAATTAGAGGTTTACCTTCTTCCTGTCATCTTTCCTGTCAAATGCACACTGCTGCTTGCACTGTTCACAGGAATACGGTGGTCCATACTTCTTCTCTGAATTTGTGCAGCGCTGGCATTTATTGCCAATAAAAGCTGCAATTATGTTGCAATACTGACAAGGCTTGGGCTTGAAGAAGAGGGAAAAAAGATCAAGTAAGTATATCATAAATACAGATACATTTTTTATAGTAATAATTCCTGTGTAGTCCATGAGACATGGCAAAAGTGTGTTCCCAACATCATAAATTTGCTTTTATATCGATCAAATGAAGCCTAGGTCTTAACACTATAAAAAACTGTTTTTCTGCATAGGATTATTGATTTTAAGTAAATAAAATGAACAAATAACTAACGCCCATTAATGTCCTTGATGAACTTCAATGAAAAATCCAATGGAACCAGTAGTGCTTTGGAGAAACCAGCAAGTGCTTCCAAATTTGAGAAAAGACATCTTTCATTACCAGTGTATAAATAGGGCTACAAAGTGAGATTCTGTCTCAAAAAGTAATAATAAATAAGAATATAATAATAATAATAAATAGCCAAAGGTCAGGTGTGGCGGCACATGCCTCTCAGTAGACTAAGGCAGGAGGATCACCGAGACTTTCAAGGTCATTTGGGCTACACAGTGAGCTAGCTGCAGGACAGGTCAGGCTGGTCTACAGGTCAAGATTCTATCTCAAAAAATTACAAAGAAACAAAAGCCCCCAAAACAGTAGTTACAGAAAAAAAGGTCAAATCAGAGGATCCATCTTTTCTTTCTTCTTTCAGACTCATCACCAAGGCCATGCAAGGAAAATTATAATCACAATCTTGACTATAAACAAAGAAATCCACAATAAGGTAACGAATAAGAATGAAAGCAGAAAACGCTAGATATACTGTTCTGCAACTCACTGGTAGAGCAGCACTTACCTAGTAGGTTAAGACCCTAGTTCAGTTTCTAGCATTAAGGAGAGAGAAGGGAAACTCCTACTTGAGAAAACCATGCCCACATACACGTCTTATTCCTGAGCACTCTTTGTATTAACACCGTGTGCTTGATTCTAGGTTAAAAATCCCTTGCAATAAAGCCCAATTTTGCAGGTCATGCTGGCACATGCCTTTGATCCCAGCACTCTGAGAGGCAGAGGCAGGTGGATCTCTGTGGGGTCAAGGTCAGCCTGGTCTATATAGCAAGTTCCAGGCCAGCTGAGGTTGCTGGAAAAGCTGAGTATGGTGGTACAAACTCCACTTGCATGCCATGGTGTATACTCACATAAATGAGCCAACAAATATCTCTTAAAACCCCAAAACAGTAACAAGAAAAGGAACAGAGGCCGGGGAAGGGGAAAAGGAAGAGGGAGGAGAAGAGAGAGAGCGAGGGGGGGGGAGAAGGGGAGGGGAAGGGAGAACAGAAAGGCAGGCAGAGTTCTAAGATATCTAAGTACTTACTCAGTCAGGACTTAGGTTCAGAGAAACCCTACTTACTGTTCCATATAACTGCACATTCTGAGCACATTTCTTGCATATTGTATTGGTTTTACTGTTGAAAAAATGAAACACAAAACTTAGAACATCTGAAAATTTATTAAGTTCAAGAAATTTGTTCACTGCTAAAGGATCGGGTAAAGTACGATCTGGACATTTGGCGGGTTAACTGAAGTTTGAGTATCTTGGCTAGTAACTTTTAATTGGCCAACTATTAATTTTGTTATCTCCACATGAAGTTTGCGTTAAAATGGAGTTAACTCTGTTATGACTTATTTTCCTCTTTTGGTCTTTTAGACTGTCTCATGTAACCGTTGTTAACTTCAAACTCACAATGCAGAAGAGGATACCCTGAACCCCTGAACAAAACCCCTTGAACAAAAAACACAAAAATTATTTTTTTAAAGCTGGGCATGGTAGCACTTGCCTTTAATCCCAGCACTGTGAGGCAGAGGCAGGCGGATCTCTGTACATTCTAGGCCAGCCATGTTTAATGAGCTCCAGATGAGCCAGGGCTATACCATGAGACTGTCTCCAAAAACATTTTTTTTGGATTTTCTAGCTGGGCAGGGTGATGGAAGTCTATAATCCTGGCATTTCAGAGGCAGATTTTAAAAAATAAAATAAAGAGGCAAAGGCGAAAGTGTTTCAAAAGTAGCTAGGAGCTGGGCGTGGTGGTATGGTCCTTTATATCAGCCCTGGGGAAGCAGAGGCAGGCACATCTCCTCCAGCTGGGACTAGAGAGATCCCATCAAAAAAAAAAAAAAAAAAGAATAAATTAACGACAGCTAAATATAATAAACCTTTTAAAAAACTGCCACATTTCTAAAAAGAGTCTTCACTGGTCTTACACGTTTAAGATTCGTGTATATAATCATACTAGAGAATGAAGCTTATGTTTTATTGTTGTGGGATTGGTTTCTTAATATCATAAGGACCATAATCAGCTGGGCATAGGGGCTCACATCCATGAGCCCAGCATTCCAGAGGCTGAGACAGAAGGACTGCTGAGAGGGTAGTGGGACTACAGTATAGCTGTCTCAGAAACAAGCAAGCAGTAGTGAGTGGTGGCACACACCTTTCATCCTAGCACTAGGAAGGCAGAGTCATATCAAGCCTGGCTTGGCCTAGATACTGAGTGCCAAAATTTTTAAAGTCATTTATTTTTCAATCCTTTGATAATATTATGTTCTGGTTATGATTTTGTTTAGGGTTTGTGTGTCTCTTTTTTTGTTTTTAGCAATCAAGGGTTGGGAATGTGGCTCAGAGGTACAGCAAGTGTTTAGTATGCTTAAAGTCTTGGATTCAGTCACCAGCACTAAGAAATAAAAATTTAAGTACCAATGCATAACATAAATATATATATATATATATATATACATAAAGAAAAAAAAATATATATATATACACCTTCAAAATAACAGAAAACTGCAAAATTTATGTATGATGTAATTTAGTACAAATCTGTATGATATAATTCAAAACTGATGGCAGTTCTATTTGTACAAAAAATTAAGGTGGAAACTTCAGAGAAAATACTCTCTTTACATTCTTTTTAAAAAATTCTTACTTTTTACTTATTTCAATGTTTTTATGTATATTGAGTGTTTCACCTGAAAGTGTGTAAATGCATCTGTGTCAAGCAACTTCTTGGAGGCCAGAAGAAGGGGTCAGATCCCTGGAACTGGGGAATGTGGGTACTGAGCCAGCTCTCCAGCCACACATCCTTTTTTTTTTTTTCTAAGACAAGGTCTCACTCTGCAAACCAAGTTGGCCTAAAACTCATGGAGATTCACCTGAAGTGCTGAAATTAGTGTTTGTCACCATGCCCAGGTCCATCGGCATCTTTCCCAGCAGGTGTGGTGGCTCAGAACTGTAATCTCAGCACTGAATAGACTGTAGCAGGACTGCCCTCAGGTTCAAGGCTAGCCTGGGCTAGAGTGTGGGATCTTGTTTCAAATAAATAAAAACAAAACTGAAAAGTCTACCTCTCCTGCTGGTACTCAGTCCTGCAGTAGGTGCACTTCACAACAGGGTGAGCAATCCGACATTCCTGCAATGAAATGAGGATATGATGTGAAAAGGCACATGGGAATGCAAACAGCCTTCAGTAGGAAGCAGAAGACCAGGGTACTATTCCTAGCCTAGCCACTATGCTTGAGTGAGTCATTTAACTTTCTGGACCTAATTTTCCTCCCTTGTAATATCTGCATCACTACCCTGCTGTTGATGTGGGAGTAAGCATTTGTATGGAACTAGTCAGAAATTGTCAAACAAACATATGCATGAATAAGCCCCAGATTGGAAATCAGAAGCTCTAGACTGTGCCACTCTGTGACTCTCAGCAAGTTTTATTTGTGAAATCAAGATTAACAATGGCTTTATTTATAAAACTTCCTTTAAATAAAAATCAACACCTCATTTCTAAGCCAAAAAGGGCACTCAAGCACCACCATCATTCTTTCAGACACAGTAAACAAAGGTGGCCAAAGGAAACTCATGACCAACTGAGGCAAGTGACACCCAATTACTCAAACACAATTACCTGAGACTACACCACCACCATTCTTGAGCTTTGTGACTTTCAACTGTGGCATACAACACCTCTATTCCCTTAAACAGGCAAAGTGGGATGAAGGAATAAACGAAAACGTTGGGGTTTCAGGGGTAAAAGTCACAAGAATTAGAAGCTCAAAGTCATCTGTTTGTTTGGGGGGTACAAGGCTACACAGGGGGACTTTTTGCTTTTTTCCTAATAAAGCCTTGCCCACCTCCCACTCAGACTAGTTGAAAAGTGCCTGCAAAGTGTCCGAGTTTCAGACACTTTGCAGGTAGCATCCAACTCTGGGGTTCAATCGCAGGCGGGACATGGTGTCCCTCATTCTGCACCCAGGGCGACCGCTGCGGGAGGGAAGGTAGTCCAAGGGGGGACTCTGCAATAGTGGGGGCGAACCGGGGACAAGCAGGGGACCCATGGTCCCCTCCTCCGACCTCCCGGAGGCTGAGAAGCTGTCCCCGCGTTGCTAAGCACCCGGACACGCCGGCCGCTAGGGCCTGGACTCGGCCTGGGACTCCCCTTAGTGCCCCGCGGTCCCCGCCGGCTCCTCGGCTAGGCGGGCGGCCACACCCTGCCCGAGGGGACCCCCAGCGGGTGTCCTCGTAGAACCCGGAGCCCGAGCCGCGCCCACGGCGTCCCCAGGTCCCGGCCGCCGCCCCAGCCCGCGCACCTTGCACAGCTGCTGCCCCTGAGACAGCGCCTCGAAGGGGAAGCGCTGGTGGCACTTGGTGCAGGCGTAGAGGGCCGCCATGTCCGGCTCGGGCCCAGGTCACCGCCGCCCCGCCGGCCGCCCGCCGCTTTATCTGACAGTCTGAGGCACAACCTGGCGGCTGGCTGCGGAGGGCGGGCGGGCACAGGCGGGCCGCGGGCCGGCGGGGGCGGGCCCTACGCTGTTGAACGCCCGTTCGCTGGCTCCTGTCCACGTCGATCAAAAGGAAAGGGGCGGAGCGCGGAACCGCCGGCCGCTCTGATTCGATCCCGGTCGGAGGACGCCACTGTGACGCTCGAGGCCGCGATTATGTAAAGCGCAGTCACGCGGGGGCGCCGCCTGAAGTGACGGGCTCCCGACCCGGACCTCGGAAGCGCTCTGGCTCCGCCCACTTCCCGGCTGCGTCCCCTCCCTGGCCCCGCCTCTCCTGGGCCCCGGGGGTTGGCGGGGGGGGGCTCCGTCCGTGCTTCTCGCGAGAACTCGCGAGCGGGGGAGGAATTGTGATGTTTGGGGTTGCTATGGAGCTTCCCGCTGGCTGCTCGAGCGGTGGAATTGGGTCGTAGTATTCGAACTCCACCGCCACCCTTTAGTCTAAACTAGGTGGACAGCCAAAGAAAGAAACCCTCTGTCACTGGAGTCAGAAGGGTCTGCTCTTCCCTGTAGGAGAAACTGAGTAATTGAGTGATCTCTATGGTTCAGAGATTAAGAATATGTTCTATTCTTCCAGAAGACCCGAGTTCGTTCCCAGCATCCACATTCAGTGGCTGATAACCTACCTCTGATCTCTGCTGGCACCTACCTGTGTTCACAGACACATATACTTAAGAACAAGGGGGCTGCAGAAATAAAAATAAGGGTCAAGAGCACTGGGTGCTCCTACAGAGGACCAGGGTTCGATTCCTAGCACCCACATGGCGACTTGAACCTCTGTAACTCCAGTTCCAGGGGATCTGACGCCCTCTTCTAACCTCCGCGGTAACTGCACGAAACTCGTGCACTTACTACGCACATGCGGGGCAATACACTCAGACAAATGAAATAAAAATAAATTTAGGGCCTAGAGAGATGGCTCAGTAGTTAAGGGCGCCATATGGGTTCGAATCCCAGCACCTATATGGTGGCTAAAAACCATAACTCCAGTCCAAGGGGCTTCAGTGTCCTCATCTGTCCTCCACAGCCTGCACAGCACAGGTGCATTTACGTACATGCCTGCATAACATACACATGCTCGCATATCATTAGTACAACAAAATTTTAATAAAGAAAAGGGGAGCCCAAGGGAGCCCAGAAAGAGCTGACCCATGTTGCAAGGGAGAAGTGCTAGAGATAACTCAAAAGTGGGATGCTATTGGTCCACCTTCCTACCCTTTCTCCCCATTACCTTCTCATATTCACTCATTACAACCAACTGGAGTCTTCCAGCCAGGGCCTGGCAGAGAGAAGTCAAGACACACTTCTGGTTCCCCCAACAATTTGTGTAAATAAAATGTTAATGTTCTTTGAAGTCAGAAAATGAAGGTTCCATTTCCTGTTTACTATGTGATCTTGGATTTTTGTCAACTGTAAGGATCAAAAATAGCACATGGAAACTGGACCTGGTGGCACAGGCACCAGGACTTGCGAGCAGAGGCAGGTGGATCTCTGTGAAAGGGAGGTCACCCTGACCTACATAGTGAGTTCAGGGAGACCCTGTCACAAAAACAAAAAAGTACATGGAAAATCTGGGCATGTGGTAAAAGCCTAAAATTCCCAGCACTCGGTAGGTGGAGAGAACAGGATGAGGAGATCAAGACCATTTTCAGCTATATACTGAGGGGGACACTACCTTGGGCTATGCAAGACCCTGTTTCAAAAGACAAACCCAAACTAAGAAACAGTACAAGGAACTTGGCAAGCTAATGAATGTTTGGGATTGTTTGATTTTCCTTCTGTATTTTTAAAATTTATTCTTTTAAAGTTATGTGTATGAGTGTATTGCCTACATTTATGTAAGTGCACCCATGTCATTCGATGGAGGAGGTCAGAAGAAAGCATTGCATTCTCGGAGTTAGGGACAGTTATTAGCCACCATGTGGATACTGGGAATTGAACTTGGGTCCTCTGCAAGATCAGTCAGTGCTCTTAATTGCTGACCCATTTCTCCAGCTCCTTTTGTATTTTGTGAGACACTGTCTCACTATATAGCCTTGGATGGCCTGAAACTTATTCTATAAACCATGCTTACTTAATGTAAGCTTCTGCCTCTGCTTCCCAAGTCCTGGGATTATAGGTGTGTTGCCAGCACACGAGTCTCTTAAGAGAGAAAGAACTCTGGACCAACATGATAGTTTAGTAGGTAAAGGCACCTGACACCAAGTCTGATAAGCTGATACCAGGACCTGTTACTGTGTAGGGGTCATGATCAGGTTAGTTTTCTCTGCCAATTAAAGAATTAGAAGGAAGGAAAAATCTCAGACATAGCAGGCAACAAACTTTACTGAAAATAAACAAGCACTCATATACACAGAGAGAGAGAGAGAGAGAGAGAGAGAGAGAGAGAGAAACTCTCCACAAGTGGAGAAGGGATTCAGAAACTAAATCTAAAGCTCCCCAGGGGAGGACTGGGTCTTTTAGTGGTTTTGGTGGTATAAGGCCCTAATTTTGGATTGGCCAATTTAAATAAAGAAGAGAGGGCTAATAGCTCCAAGTGAGAATGTATTTAGGTTTGGCCTTGAGCAAATTAAACAGTCTGGGCCTTTCAGTCAGAAGAGAGCCCTGCTGCCTGGACAAAGAGCTCCAAGGCCTTTGTCTCAAGTCAAGAAGCCAGAACGTTGCCATCCTTTTTGCTTATTAGCGTCTTTCCCTATCTGTCTGTCATGGGAATTTGCTTAACTTCTAGTTCTTCACACTCACATGGTGGAAGGAGAGATCTGACTCCTGCAAATGATCCTCTGACCTCTACATAGTCTATAGCACACACACACACACACACACACACACACACACATACACACACACACACACACACATGCCCTAATTTAAAAATGTTGGGGCTGGAGAGATGGCTCAGTGGTTAAGAGCACTGGCTGCTCTTGCAAAGTGCCAGGGTTCGATTACTAGTACCCACATGACAGCTAACAACCATCTGTAACTCCAGTTCCAGAGGATCCAACACCCTCTCCTGGCCTCTGCAGGCAATACATGCACTTATATACACTTAGGCAAAACACTCATACACATAACATGAAAATAAAATTTTTAAAAGGTTTTTAAAAAGATTAAAATGTGATACAGAATACATTTTGAGTTATGTAAACACAGTCTCTTCTTTTCATTCCACTGCATATCTTGTTGTAAGGTGTGAGTCTGTGTTCCCATTCTGTCTAATTCTACCAAACGTCTTCACTGCTTCACCATTTTCCAATTACCTATTGTTTCCATCAGACTACGGCATTCTTAGTATCCCCTGTGAATGTCACTGGATCATACCTGTCCTTCCCTCACCCAATTCAGAGCTAATTGTTTTATTCATTCACCATTGCCTAGCATGTGTGAGGTCGTGGGTTTGATCTCCAGTAGTGGAAGGGGGAGAGAGAGAGAAAGAAAGAGAAAGAGAGAGGAAGTAGAGAGGAAGGAGAGAGAAAACCCAGAAAATTTAACTAATCCATTCATTTAATAAACCATTTTTAAATATTTATTATGTGACAGACTCTATACTAAATAAAACAGACATGCTCCCTGCCTCTGTTTAGCAAAGACAGCCAAAAAAGGGTTAGGATGAATAAAAAGACACTGAACTAAACTGGGCATTGGTGGCACATGCCTGTTATTGAAGCACTTGAGGTGATGTGTAGAGGCAGGAGAATGCAGCCTCGTGATTGATCCAAACGCAGCCTCAAAGAATAGTCTAGGCAGAGAGAAAAGGGAAAAACTTAGAACAGAATAGAGCTTGGTGGGATGAAGAAACAGAAAAGGCGTATCTGGGCCTCTGTAAAACAGAGAGTGACGAAACCTGTAAGGACGGCACTTGTACACCCTGATATAGACTTTTTTTTCCAGAGTAAAATAAGCAAAAGACAAAGGGGAAGAAGTCATTGACAGTTTCAAAGCAAGGAATGTGATTGCATTTATCTTTTTAAAAGACTTGCCTGAGGCAGAAGCAGGAGGATTAACCCAAGTTTAAGGCCAGGCTGGTCTACATAGGCTAGTTCCTGGCCCCAGTCAGGACTACATATGAGACCATGTTTTCAGAGTCTGGGGATGTAGCTCAGTTGAGAGAGTGCTTGCCTGGCATGCAGCAGACCCTGGGGTTCAATGCACAGAACAGAATAAATTAGGTATGGTGGTGCACATCTATAATCTCAGCGCTCAGGTGATGAAGGCAGGAGAATCAGAAATTCAAGGTCATCTTTGGCAGCATAGCGAAATTGAGGCCAGTTTGGGTTAAATGAGACCCTGCCTCAAAAAATATTGTGGGGACGGGATATCTGGCTACAAGAAGAAGAACACATCACAGGTCACAGTAAACGCACATAACACTTAGGAGTCTCTTGCAGTCATCTAAGAGGTGAGGGTTAAAAGGCTGTGGTGGGGGCTGGAGAGATGGCTAGCTTGTTAAGAGTTCATAATGGTCTTCCAGAGATCTGAGTTCAATTCCCAGCAACCTACATCAGGCAATTTATAAACTCCTTGAACTCCAGCTTCAGGGGATCCAACATTTCTGGCCTCCATGAGCCATCACACTCACATCTCTCCAATACGCATGATTAAAAATAAACTTTATATAAAAGAAAGAAAGAAATTATAGTCAATATGCCCAACTGTGTGTAGCATGGTATTTGGAGCAAAAATGGAGATTAGAAAAGTTTCAATGACAAAGGCAAAAAGTTTTCTTTGATGTGTTAAGTTCTAGACCCCTAGGGGACAACCATGGAGAGACATCATCTAGTTTAGTGGGGTCTTCATGTCTCTTAGCAGAGAGGTGTGAGATGAAGATGGAGGGGCTTTTCTTTGTTTGTTTTTATTTTGGACAGGGCTAGGGATCAAATCTAACGTCTTGTTCCCCAGAGGCATAGCGTCAACCATGGAAGTGCATTCCCAGCCAGAGAGTTTGGGAGATTTTGCCTCTCTCTGTGTGTGTATGTGTGTGTGTGTGCATGTGAGAGTGTAACAGGGTCTCAGGTATCCCAAACTGGGTTCAAACTCACTACATAGTAAAGTATGACCTTGAACTTCTGATCCTCTTCCCTGTACCTTCTGAGTGCTGGGATTACAAGCCTGTTTTTATGGTGCTGGGAAAGGCATACAGGTCTAGAAAACAAGAAAATGAGACCCAAAGGACTAGAACAGGGAGTTTATTGAGTGTACAGTGACCCAGAGAGAGCAAAAGAGAGATTTCTCTGAAGCAGGGCCCTAGACAAAGAAAGAATTAGATTTTTATATTGTTTTTTGCTTTAATGTCTCTTCTTATCAGAACACTGGAAAAAGATACACAATAGCTGAAATGCTAGGGGAAGAGAGACTTGAGGGCTTGGACTGGGGATGTGCAGAGCATAATACACAGACGACAGAATCTGGGCTTCATGACTGCTGGGCAAACATACTACCAACTAGGTCACATCCCCGTCACGTGATTATTTTGCTGTTGTTGTTGCTTGTTGTCTTCTTGAGACAATGTCTCCTTATAGCCTCGGCTGGCCTGGAATTCACATGTAGACCAGTAGTCCAAGCTAGCCTTAATCACACAGAAATCCACTGCCTCTGCCTCTCAAGTGCTGGGATTAAAGGCGTGAGTCACCATACCCCACTTTGATTCTTTTTGGGCATTTATTTTTATTTTATGTGTATGAGTATATTGCCTGTGTGTATGTAAGCAAACTTTGTGTCCTGCCATGCCTGTGGAGGACACAGGAGGGCGTGGAATTCCTTGGAACTGGAACTACAATTATTAGCTGCCATGTGGGTGCTGGGATTTGAACCCAGGTCCTCGGCAAAAGCAGCCAGGGCTCTTATTCGCTGAGCCATCTCTATCTGAATGTGGTTGTTTGCATTCTTATTAAATCTCCAGTAAAATCATTTAAAGAGGACGGTGTAGGTCCAAGATGGATGACAGCAAGTTGATAGGAATTACAACAGGCACAGTGATCTAGGCATATTAGCACAGAAATATAATCTCAGCACTTGGGAAGCTGAGGATGTGAGTTCAAGACCAACCTGTGCTACATAGCTTTTGATTCAATCTCAGAAAAAAAAGAAAGAAAAGAAATCAAGGGTCTGATAGTGAAGGCTTGTAATCCCAGCCACTTCAAAAACTGAAGTAGAAGTATCCCAAGTTCAAAGTCTGCCTGGGCTACAAAGATCACACCAGCTTGGACAACTTAATGACTCTATCTCGAAATAAAAAGAATGAACAAGTCAAGTGTGGTTGGGGATACCTGTAATCTCAGCACTCGGCAGACAGAGGCCAGAGGATCCCAGCAAGGTAGAGACCAGCCTTGGCTACATAGCAAGTTCCTGGTGTTACAGCACCCATGTTCCCCCTGTAGAGGGGATTAGCCCCGCCTTACATCCTATCTACTACCTTCCCTAATCCGATAATCTCAGAGACTCCTCCCCTCCTGAGAGTATAAAAGGTCGGGATTCCTTTTGTACTGCAGTTGGCTGCTGGATCTCTGATCTGAGCTTCTCGAGTGTGGGAAGGCCACATTGCTGAAGGATATCTCACCTGAAGTCCATCCCAGCGCGTCTCGCTACCCAACCGAAGAAACCTGGACCGCCGAGCAAGCTCCAGGCCAGCCAGCATGGCAGAGGCAGAGGCAGAGGCAGAGGCAGAGGCAGAGATCGTCTACGCTAAGCCGCTGTGTCTCCTGATCCGGCGCCACAAGACCATGATCTTCATCGAGGCCGAGGAGTCGAGCACCGTGCTGGAGCTGAAGCGCATGGTGGAGGGGATCCTGCGGCGTCCGCCCGAGCAGCAGAGGCTCTACAAGGACGACCAGCTCCTAGACGACGGAAAGACGCTGGCTGAGTGTGGCTTCACCAGCCAGACAGCACTGCCCCATGCTCCCGCCACAGTGGGCCTGGTCCTCGGGAAAGATGCGGTCTTCGAAGCTCTGTGCATCGAGCCCTTCTCCAGCGCTCCCGAGTCTCGACAGTAGAGGAAGGACGGGACTGTGCGGCGAGGGCCCCAGACCCACCTGAAAGGCCCGTTCCCTTTGAGAGAGAAGGCTCAGCTCTAGGCCGCCTGCCACCAAGCCTGATGGAGGAGCTGAGCTGGGTGCCCGGGAGCCACATGGAGGAAGAAAAGAACCGACACGTACCTGTGTTCCTTGAGCCCCCAAGTGCTGTGTATGTCCTCTCCATCCCTAAGTAAATGAGTGGTTTTCAAAAAAGATTTTGGTGTCTGTCTGGTTGTTGCCTCTTGCTCTGTGACCTGCTCCACTCCGGATGTCCCCCTCCCTGGGAAAGGTGCTGGTCTGTCAACCCTTCAGGCTCTGGCTGACCAGGATGCCTGGCCCTATTAGAAGAACCATGGTCCAGTTGCCCATCAAAGGTACCATGAGGACATTGGCTGGAGTGAGGGCCAAGTAATTCTCATCCACTGGACATCCACAGGGATGGTAGAGAACTGAGAACCCAAAGCTCTGGTTCAGCCTGTCAGAAAGGGATAAGAGACCCCTCTAAGATACAAGTCCACAGCAGGTACTGTTGTCCCTTCCAAGTCCTTGCCCTCTGAGGGTCAAAGGCCAGGAACGGGACAGTTCCTCTATGTGTCCCTTGAAGCTTCATGTTAACCTCTGGGGAACTTGTTGGGTCAATGGTAGCTCTTCCTCCAGTTGTGAGTCTTCCACATGTAAAATCTTCAGAGGCCCCAGTAAACAACCCAAAACACCCAAGCAAAATGGATAAATAAAGCAGGACCAAGATGTATGTAGCTCAGTTGTTGAACATTTGCCTAGCATGCAGAAGGCCTAGACTCAATTCCCTCATGACACAGAAGTAAAGGTGGTAGGCTGGAGAGTCTCCTGCTGTGTGACCAACCTTGGGCTAATCCTTGGAAGATACACAGGTAAGGGGCTTCCATTGTTATGAATTCTGAATCTAGAAACTACTCAGTAATGAAACAGTTTTCACAAATGAATCTGAAGAGAGGCTGTGGTGGCAAATGCCTTTAATGCCCTAAACCCCAGCCTTCAGGAGGCAGAGGTATGCCCATATCTAAGTTTGAAGTCATCCTGGTCTACACTGAGTTTCAAGTGAGCTATGGCTACTGTGAGACCTTGTTTCAAAATAAAAAACAAATAAGAACAAAAAACCAAAATAAAGGCATGAAGGTAGAAGGGAGGCTTGTTTGGAAGAAGAGGGAATTGAATCCAATGGGATGAGGAGTGGGAAATAAGATTGGGAAACACACGTGTGAGATAATCAACATACATGAAATTGTCACGAAATGACAAAGCTGACTTCATTTTGTTCTAGCTAGCTTTACTTTAACCTGTGTTTCTGCTCAGCCATACCCACTGCTTCCAGTCAGCCATGAAGGCACAACCTGTAGATTCAGGGGGTACATTGTATCTACAATATTGTGAAATTTACAAGTAGCCTCTTAATCAACTATACCTGCATCTCCATGAAGCCCATTGTCTACAATTCTGAGAAACTTGTTTTTCCTAACTGAAACTTTTTGTTAACTGAAAACCTCTTTATTAACTGATCTGCCCTTGGTCTGGTGAAACTATGGCAATCTAATGTAACTGTAGTTATTGACTTTGTCTGTGGCATGATGTAATTGTGGTTTTAAGCTTTATAAACCCCACTCTGCCTTCCCTCAGGGGGGAAGAGAGTTCTTTTGGGCATTAGACCCCTCTCTGGCAGATAGCTAATAAAGAACTCCTAATTTGATCCCAAATTGCATGACATTTCTCTGAGGGAATTATAGTCAAAGAGTAAATTTTAAATATATTCAAAACCAACCCAAATACTAATTCTCTGTGTATGGGACACAGTGTTAGGCCCAGGAATACAACAAAGAAAGTGACCAAGATCTAGGCCCCAAGGGAAACACATGGTATCTAAGAAAACAAATGAATAAGGGAATTTCAGATATTCAAAGAGATGAGGCATGAAAAATAAAGCAAAGAAAAAAAGTTGAGACTGCAGAGGAGTCCTATGGGATTGACTAATTAGGGGAGACTTCCCTGAGGAGCTGGCAGATAAAGGAAGTGGAGAGTGTGAGGGCAGTTGGTCCAGATGGAGGGAAGAGTAGGTGCAGAGGGTCTGAGTTGTAATGAGCAGGCATTTATGAGGAATCACACTAGCAGGGTGGGTGGGCTCCAGCAGGGAGAAGGTTGGCCATAGGTCAGGAGGCAGCCAGAAGACCAATGTTCTGCGGCTACACTGACTGTGGTAAAGAGTTTGGATTTCTGGGAGATAAGTCACTGAAAGATGCTGAACTGGAGACATTTAGAACAATTCACATTTCAAAGCTCACTCAGCGGCTGGAGAGTTGTTCCAGCTGAAAAAAGCACTTGCTGTGTAAGCCCGATGACCTGGGTTCAATCCCAGGAACCCACAGAAGGAACTCGGTGCAGGGGCACACGTGTCATCCTAACTGTCTTACAGGGAGAGGGGAGGTGCCGACAGGAGAATCGGTAGGATGTTCTGGGGCCAGCTGGCCTGGAGTAGGTTGCCAAGTGGCAGAAACAAGAGAGAGCCTGCTTCAACACGGTGGAAGGCGGGGACCAGCTCCTGAATGTTGTCCTCTGATATTTTTTTCTACTGTCTGTGCACATATACAGAGCTCTATCTCCCCAAATAAATTAACAGCAAAAACCAAAAGAAAAGTTCCATCTAGCTTCTGTCTGGAAAATAGGTAAATGGAAGGTTGGACAGGAAAAACCGGTTAAGGTAGCCGGGGATGATGGCAATTAGAAATTAGGGAAAGAGGTAGAAGTGTTGGAAGCTGCTCCGGTGATCAGAGATGGAACCATATTTTTGCTTTGTTTTGTTTTTGTTAGATCGGGTCTCACTAGGAAGCCCTGGCAGGCCTGCAACCAGGCTGGCCTCAATCTCACAGAGATCCTCCTGCCTCTGCTTCTGAAGTGCTGGGATTTAAGGCGTGCCCTACCATTCCTGGTTTCCTGTAATCTTTATTCTACTTCTGTCTCTAGTTTACTTGTTTAAGACATTTTGTAGAATGGGTATAATCCAATATTTATGCTTTTCTGTATTTCTTATTTCACTTAGTAGAATATTTTTGTTGAAGAACAAATTTCTTTTTTACATTTATTTGTTTTATAATTAAAAAAAATTGTAATCAGGACTCAGGAGGTAGAGGCAGGCAGATCTCCATGAGATCGAGGCCAGCCTGTCTCCATAGCGAGTTCCAGGCCAGCTGGGGCTACAAGGAGACCCTGTTTCAAAAACACCAATTTCTTTTATTTTTTTGGCTTTGAACTCACAGAGATTTGCCTGCCTCCACTTCCCAAGTGCTGGGACTAATGGCCTGTACCACCACACCCAGAAAGACCCCAAATTTTTTATTTTGTGTGTTTGTAAATGTGTTCATGTACGAGCTATGCCATGGCATTCAGGTGACAATGAGAGGACAGTTTGCAGTATTTGGTTCTCTCCTTCCACGATGTGGATCCCCGGGATCAGCATTGGGTCGTCAGGCTCTGTGGTAAGTGCTCCTACCCTCTGTGCCCACTCTCTGGCACTAATTTAGTGTATGTGTTTATGCAAGAGTGTAGCCCAGAAGCCAAGGTCAGAGGATACCCTGGGGCAGTCAGTTCTTTCCTTCCACCATGTGGGTCCCATAGATTCAGCTCAGGTGGTCAGGCTTGGCAGCATGAGTCCTTGTCTGCTGAGCCAGCTCACTGGCCCAATCTTAATATGTTTCCCAAGTTCACCCATCTTAGAATATGTGTCAGACCTCCATTCCTTTTTTTTTTTTTGGAGACATGGTCTCCAACTTCTAACTCCAGCTGGCCTGAAACTTGATATGTAGATCAGGCTAGTCTTAAACTCACAGAGATCTGCCTTCCTCTGCCTCCCGAGCTGGGATTAAAGGCATGCTTCACCACACCTGACAGACCTGCATTCTTTTTATGGGTAAACACTGTTCCATTGATGAGTATGTGGTATTGTTTCTATCCATTCACCTGTTGGTGGACATCTGGTCCATTTCCACCTGCTCTAGTCCATTTTGTGTTGCTAGAACAAAATACCTGAGACTGGATAATTTATTTTATTTTTTATTTTCATTTTATTTTATGTGCACGTAAGTGCGCCAAGTGCATGCAGTGTTCATGGAGGCCAGAAGAGGGAGTCAGATTTTTAGAAACTGGATTTACGGTTCGTTATTGGGCACCATGTGGGTGCTGGGAACAGAACCCCAGTCCTTTGGAAGAGCAGCCAGTGTTCTTAATCGCTGAGTCAGCTCTCTAGCCCCAGACCGGGTAATTTATAGAACAGAAAGTTGTCTGTCAAAGTTTCTAGAGGCTGAGGAATCCAAATGAAGGTGCTGGCAGCTCTGTACATCTAATGAGCTGCACTCTGTTTCTAAAGTGATGCTGCATCCTCAGGACCTAATCCTCCTTTTTTAATGTTCGCACGTCCTCGTACCAGCACGCTGGAGCTAGCTTGCCCACCTGAATTTAAAGGACACAACCGAACTATAGCACCACCACGTGGCCACTGTGAGTGATGCTGCTATGAACGTCGACGTTCAAGGCTCTGCTTGAAGTCTCTTCCTTTTCATTCTGTTTTTGAGACAAGGTCTTACTACACAGCCCTGGCTGACCTGCACTCGCTGTATAGACCAGGCTCACCTGCAACTCACAGAGATCCACCTGCCTCTCTGCCCCGATTGGCGTCATTAAAGGTGTGAGCCGTTATGCCTGTCTTTTTATTGTTATTTTTAACATGTATGGCAGTGCTGGAGAATTTCTGCGTTTTCCTTCTGCAGTGGCTATGGGACTCTCCCCTGTACCACTCTAGTTTTAGTATATGTGCTATGTGGTGCTGAAGTGAGCACATTTTCCCCCCTTTTAAGGTAGGATTTCCTTACATAGCTAAAGCTGGCCTGGAATTTACAGCCCTCTTGCAGCCTCCCAGGTGTTAGGACTGAAGACCTGGGACTGGTTTACGTATACTTTGTAGTTGTTGCTGTTGTTAACTTTAAATTTACTCTGTTGATTTTACATGTGTGGGAGACATGTGTGTTGAGGCCAGAGGAGAACCTTCAGGAGCTGGTTCTCTTCCTGCTGTGAATCCTGGGGATCAAACTCAGATTGTCAGGCTTGTATGACAAGTGCTTTATCTGAAGGCACCAAGCATGCACAGGTATGCTTACATACATGCAGGCAAAACATTCATATATAAAGTAAAAAAAAATGTCAATGTGAAGGAAGGAAGGAAGGAAAGAAGGAAGGAAGGAAGGAAGGAAGGGAGCTTGGAAGCTGGGGTTGCAGCTCCATAGTGGAGTGCAGGCTTAGTGTGTACATGAGGCCCTGGGTTCAACTCCACCAAAGAAGAAAGTTGGAGGCTAGGAGATGAAGTTTGTTCTCCTGGGTTTCAGTTCATCTCTGTGGGTTTCGCTTGGACTACCATTTGCCCACCCTTTCTTTCACTGTGTCGCGCTTGCTTCCAGTCCCCTGGCAGTCCATAGACTGTGTTGTCAGCGGCTGGAGAGACGCTCAGCCGTTAAAAGCATTTGCTGCTCTTCCAGAGGACCTGGGTTTGTTTCCCGGCACCAACATGAGAGCTCAAAATCGACTGTAGCTTCAGTTTCAGGGGTTCCAAAGCCCTCTTCTGGCCTGTCCCAGCATCAGTCACACACATGCAGGCGAAACACTCAAAGACATAAAATAAAACTAAATAAATCTTTAAAAAAGAAAAAGAAAATTGACTAAGCAGCACCCATGACAGCACCGGTTCAAATCTCTGTAGGAATGCCTCTGTCTCTATCACCCTGGACTCCGCCCGCTTCCCTGCTGGAACTCTCACTGGGTTACTGGAATGGACTGGTCCTCCTGTCTCTGTCCCTCCCTCCCAGGTCAGACAGCGAACCTGTTAAAACCTGCCACATGTCACCCTTCTGCACAAATTACTCTAAGAGTGTTCTGTATCATTCTTTTTTGGTCTTTTTTTTGAGACAGGGTCTCCCAGTAGCTCTAACTGGAACTCACTATGTAGACCAGACTGGCCTCAACCTCACAGAGATCTGCCTGCCTTTGCCTCTGAATGCTGGGATTAAAGGTATGTGCTACACATGACTCTCTTCTCTCTCTCTCTGTCTCTCTCTCTCTACCCACCCCCCTCTCTCTTTGAGACAGAGTCTCTCCCTGAATTTGGAACTCACTGATTCAGCTAGACTGGCTGACCTGCAAGCCCCAGGGACCCTCCGTGCTGTCCTTCACCTCCACCCCAGTGCCGGGATTACAGGCATGTCACCATGCACATCTTACGTGGGTGCTGGGGATCTGAACTCAGGTCTTCATCTTTGTGCAACAAGCACTTTACCTACAGAGCCATCCCCCTCGCCCCATTGTCTTGTCTCATTCTAAGTAAATGCCCAACTTCTTACCCAGACTCTACCAGACTGCAGTTTGTACAGTCTGTGACATGATCTCACTATGGATTCCAGGTTGGCTTTGAACCCACTATAGGGCCTAGGCTGGTCTCCAACTCTCTGTGATCCTGCTGTCGTAGCCTTCTCAGTGCTGGGCTCGCAAGCATGCGCCACACCTCTGGTTCAGACTCCATGTAGATGCCTCTCAGTGCAAGGTCTCAGCAGCCAACATCACAGCCTCAGCTGCAAGCACCACAGGCTGCCTCAGCCTCACTGGGAGGCAAGTGCTAGTCTTTGTTGAGAACTCCATTAAGCTCATGATAATGGGGACTGCAACAGCTTCAGCACTGGAGTTTGACCCAAGTGGACCTGTGAATCTCTGGTTTCCCCAGCAACAGTCCAGTAGAATGAATTCACACAGTCCCAAAGTGCAGACATTTGCTACTTTAGGATTACAAATCCCAGAAAGCATTCGACTGTACCCTCCCATTCAGGGTTTGCTTCCTGGGGAACCGAGGCTCACATCCAGTACCAAAAGAGACATTCAAGGTGTGGTTTGGGGGTTGGGAATAGCCACATGGAGGCAAATAAGGATCTCCTAGCTGATGGTAAGCAGATTGATAGTATCCTCGGCCTTCAGTGGGCATCATAATTATTAAATCTTTCACTGATAAGAAAGACTGTCATAAAAATCAAACCCAAGGCAAGATTATAAAGAGCAGAGCCACAGGGGACTCTGAATACATATCCTCAGTGGTCTTCTATATTTTTTAATTAATTTTTTCTTTCATGTGTATGAGTGTATTACCTGCATGTAAGTGCAGCAGTGTCATGCAGTGGCCAGAAGAGGGCACTGGATACCCTGAAACTGGAGTTGTCTGTTTCTCCCTGTCTTTGGGTCTGGACTGGCCCTATGACTTGCCCTTACCCACAGAAGGTAGTAGAAGCAACATGCTTCAGTTCCAAGCCAGCTTTTTTTTTTTTTAAATTTATGGGACTGGAGAGATGGCTCAGTGGTTGAGAGCACTGGCTGCTCTTGCAGAAGACCTGGGTTCGATTCCCAGCACCCACATGACAGCTAACAATTGAATCTGATATCCTCTTCTGACATCTGTGGGCATTGCATGAAACAGGTGCACTTACATACATGCAGGCAATACATTCATACACGTAAAATAATAAATAAAACATATATAATCACTTTATTTATTAAAAAAATTTATGTGTATGGGTGTTTTGCCTGCCTGTTTTTATGTGTGCCTAGTTCCAATGGAGGCTAGAAGACGGCACTGGATCCCCTTGAAGTGGAGTTAAGGGTGGGTATTAGCCATCATGTGGGTTCTAGGAATCGAACCAAGATCCTCTGGAAGAGTAGTTAGTGCTCTTAACCACTTAGCCATCTCTCTAGCCTCCCAAGCCATCTTTTAAGAAGACTATGAAACTGAGACACTGCAGACCAAGAAATGGGAGCTAGCCACATACAGATGCCCCCAAGCGTTGCCTGTGTCCCAGCCAAAGCAACATTTGTGGAAGGAGCAGGACATCACAGACACTTGACCGTCCACAAAACCTGAATTGAGAACTGAGACTTACCCAGGCTGCAGATTTGTGGTTAATAGCCAATGACTCTTGTTTTAAGTCTTTATTTAAGTCTTTATTTGTTATTCATCCATAGGTAACTGTGGTGACACTCGCCTTTAATCCCTGCACTTTGGAAGCAGAGGCAAGGCAGATCTCTATGAAGCCGAGACCAAGGCCGGCTTGTCTCTAAAAAATAAAGAAAGAAGGAGCTGGACATGATGTCCCACACCTTTAGTCCCAGCACTGGAGAGACAGAGACCAGTGGATCTCTGTGAGTTGGAGGCCAGCCTGATCTACATAGGGAGTTCCAGGCCAACTGGGACTACAGGGAGACCCTGTCTCAAAATAAATGCAAGAAAGAAAAGAGAAAGAAAGAAAGAATAAGAGAACTGGTGAGATGATTCAGTAAGTAAAGGCACTTGCTGTCAAGCCTACCAAGATCCGAGAATGATCCCTGAGATCCACACAGTGGAAGGAGAGAACCAACTCTGAAAAGCTGTGCTTCGGTTCTACATGCCACCTGCTATGGCACATACTCTCCTCCCCCCAAAAAAAGAATGTACAAAAATTATCAAAAATTAAAAATGTATGAGCTGCTGGGACTAGAGAGATGACTCAGTGGTTAAGAGCACTGGCTCCTCTTGCAACAGACCTGAGTTCAATTCCCAGCACCCACATGGCAGCTAACAACCAATGGTCCATACTCAAGGGATCCAATGCCCTCTTCTGACCTCCTCAGGCATTGCACACACAGATGCACCTACACTTATGCAGGCAATACACTCATATACATAAAACAAAAGTAATAAATAAAATATATTGTTAATGTATAAGCTGGTGATGCAAGCTTATAGTCTCAGCTACTTGAGGGATTAAAGCAGGAGAATCACACATTCTAGGGCAGCCTGGGAAATTAAATGAGATATTGTTTCAAAATAAAAATCAAAAGTTGGAGCACACGCACCAAAAATAATTCAGGCACGAAGGCACGTGTTTTTAATCCCAGTACTTGGGAGGCAGAGGCAGGCAGATCTCTGTGAGTTCCAGGTCAGCCAGATCTAGATAGCAAGATCCTGTTTCAGAAATAAAGTTAAAATGTTTTATTTATTTGTTTATCATGTGGTGCTAGGAACTGACACGTGGGTGCTGGGAACTGAACCTAAGTCCTCTACAAGAGTAGCAGGTGCTCTTATCCTCTGAGTTATCCTGCCCCCCATTTTTTTTTTGAGACAGGATCTTCCTGAAGCCCCAGCTGGCCTTGAACTCACAGAGATCCACCTGCCTCTGCCTCCTGAGTGCTAGAATTAAAGGCGTGTACTACCACGTCCAGCCAAAAAAATTTTTTTTTATTTAAGAAACAGAAAAAGAACTAGGAATATGAATCAGTGACAAAGAACATGCCTAGCACACATGAGGCCCTAGGTCTAACTCATACCACAGGAACGAATGGCAAATGGCTATATAGCTTTAATAGCTTGCAAGGATGCGGAGTTGGATAGCTTCAGTGTCAACTCGACACACCTGGGTTGAGGGAGCCTAATTGGGGAATTACCTCCCTTAGACCTGGCCTATGCCCATGTCTGTGGGGTATTTTCTTGATTGTTGAGTGATGTGGGAGGGCCCAGCCCACTGTGGATGGTGCCATCCCTGGGCAGGTTGTTCTGTATTGTATAAGAAAGCAGGCTGAGTGAGAGCCAGAGGAGCAAACCAGTAAGCAGCCTGTGCTTCAGCTCCTGCCTCCAGGTTCCTGCCTTTCGGCTCCTTCAGTCATGAGCCCTGACTCCGGAGATGTAAGCTGAATAAACCCTTTCCTCCCCAAATGGTACTGGTCAGAGTGTTTTGTCACGGCAATTGGAAGCAAACTAGAACAGATGGTTTCGTAGAAAGGATGGCGGCCTACAATCATAGGATGTCCAAAAGCTAAAGCTTCTATCACAGAGTTTTTAAGAAGAGGTAAATTCAGGGAGATAAGATGGTGAGTTCAGGGAGATAAAATGGAGAGGTGACTCAGGGTTAAGAGCACTTGCTGTTCTTCCACAGGACCCAGGCTCCATTCCGGGCACCCACGTTGGCTCTGTTTCCCTCTTCTGGCCTTCGTGGGCACTACATATATGCCAGTAAACATACCAGCAACCAAAATACTTGTACAAATAAAAACAAATAAATCATTAAAAAAAAAAAAAGAAAAAGTTCACCAACATAGTCTGAGGTATCTGTCTCTAGCAGGCTGGGACCACAAGGGAGAAATGCTACCACAGAACCAGGAGGATTAATCCATGACAATTTTGGAATTCAAAAAAGCAGTGGTGGCCTCTGGGGCTGAGTGAACGTAATTACTGTCTTTCACAGCAAGGCCAGAGCGACTTTTAGATCTGCAGGGATCTATGGCAAGTTCATTATGGGGACTGAGATGAACAGCCTTGAGGTTTATACTTTATTAAAAAAAAAAATCTTTTTTGTTTGTTCGCCTCTGTCTCCCAAGTGCTGGGATTACAGGCCTGTGCTGCCGTGTCTAGCTGAATTTTATATTTTATATATATTTTTTGTTGTTTTGTTGAGGTTTAGGGGTGTTTTGTTGGGGGGAGGTTGTTTTGTTTTTGTTTTGTGATACAGTGTCTCACTAATGTAGCCCCGAGTGGCTAAGAGCTCACTACATATACTAGGCTACCCAGGAACTCACAAAGATTCACCTGCCTCTGCCTTCCAAGAGCTGGGTAATTTCCAGTTCCACCACGTTGGGTAATTTCTATTGTTTCTTGAGTTTTATATTTTAAAAAAAAATCAAGAGCTGGTACGCTGAAGAGTAATATCAATTGCTTAAGAGGAAACTGGTCCCTTATCTGGATTCACAGAATCAGAAGCCCTTAACTACAGGGAAAATCTACCTCCTTGAGGGGCCAATGATACAATACTTTTTGGGGGTAGGACTAGAGAAATGCCTCAGGGATTAAGAACACTGTTTTTGCAGAGTACCTGAGTTCATCTCCCATGGCCATCCACAGCCATCTGTAACTCCAGTTCCAGGGGGGCCAATGCCCTCTTCTGACCTCTTGCATATACATGGTGCACTTAACATACATGGAGGCAAAGCATTCATACACATAAGATAATAAAGATGATTTTTAAAAATTTCAGTTTATTCTCTGAGAATTTCATACATGTATACAAAGTATTTCAATTATAGTCAATCCTACTTTCTACTTAAAAAAAAAAAAAAAACGAAAGGTCTCTAGCCCAGGCTGGCCTCAAACTCATTGTGTATCTAAGAACAACCTTGAATTTCTGATCTCCTGCTTCTCCCTCTGAGTGCTGGAATTACAGGCCTGTGTCACCATGCAGTTTATGTGGGGTTAGGAATTGACCTAGGCAAGCACTCTACCAACTAAGCTATTCTCTCTCCTCTCTCTGTCTCTGTCTCTCTCACTCTCTCTTGATAGGCTCTCACTATGTAACCCAGGCCAGCCTCAAACTGAAAATTCCTCCTGCTTAAGTTTCCCAAATGCTGGGGTTACAGGCCTAAGCCACCATGCTCAGCATCACTTACACTTACATCACACTTACAGATAGTAGATGCCACTCCAGCCTGACCCTAAAGGGATGATCTGCTGCCATGTGCCAGAGTAACCATGACTGGAGAAAGAAGATCATGCAGGATTGTCAGAGGCTGTTAAAAATGTAGAACCCATGCTGTCACAGTGGTGCACACCTGCAATCCCAGCCTGAGACAGGAGGGTTGTGGGTTCAAGGCTGACCTAGACTACATAGTGAGATTCTATCTCAAGGAATAAAGACATGGAAATTAAAAGATAAAGTGCTTTCATCATTCCCTGCTTAGAACAGGAAATATAGGAGGCCAGATGGCTGATGGCATTTAGTTGAAATCCAACTGGTTTCACAGAAGCTGGCAGAATTTCTTCCTGATTCCAGGACCTGTGAGGTAAAGGCCAATATGGAGGAGCCAAGAGAAGACTCCTGAAACTGCCTATGTTAGCCAGGGCTCTCTCCAGAAGCAGAATTAATAGCTGGTGCATTCATGGAAAGAGAGGGAAAAGGGATTTAAGGCACTGGCTCATGCAACTTTGAAGACTGGCAAGTCCAAATTTTGCTGCCAAGGTTGGCAGGCTGGAGACACAGAGGATGGCTGACGATGCAGCTTGAGTTCAGAGGCTGTCTGCCGGCAGAATTCTCTCTTCCTAGGGCCTTCAACTGATTGGGTGAGGCCCACCGACATTATGAAGATAATCTGATGGATTGCAGCTTCCAGATGAGATAAACAAAGGAGACATGGCGGCAGCAGGCCTACAATTCTAGCACTCAGGAAGCTGAGGCGGAAGTAGCATAAACTCAGTGCCTAAGTGAGCTACAGAGTAAGTTCAAGGCCAGCCTGGGCAACTTCATGAAACTGTCTGAAAAATAAAAAGAGCCAGTGAGATGGCTCAGTGGGTAAAGGAGCTTGCTGCAAAAGCCTAAAAACCTGAGTTTAACCCCTGGGATTCACATCAAGGTGGAAAGGATAAACCAGTTCCACAAAATAGTCCTCTGGCCTCCACCCATGTGCTGTGCATAGGTAGCCATACACACACATCGTGTGAATGAGGACACATGCACACATGCACACACATTATATGTACTGTAAGTTATACATATATTTACACAATATCTACATATATTAAAGGGCCAGCAGGATAGTTCGGCAGAAAAAGGCACTTGCTGTCAAGCCTGACAACTTGAGCTCAATTTCCTAAACCCACATGGTGGAAGGAGAGAACCAACTCCTGTCAGTTGTCCTCTGAACCCCACATAAAATAAATGAACTAAAATGTAATTTAAAAATAATATGCCAGGTATGGTGGCTCACATCTTCAACCTTCGCCAGCACTTAGGAGACAGAAGCTGGCACTCTGTGAGTTCAAGGCCAGCCTGGACAACCTAGAGAGTTCCAGACCACTCAAGGATACTAACATGAGACCTCATCTCAAACAAAACAAAACAAAACAAAAAAAGCATACATACATAAAATAAATAAATAAATACTATGGAAAAGTAAGGAGAGGACTGAGGATGTATTCAGTGGTAGGGTACCTGCCTAGCCTATGTGAGGCCCTGAGTTCAATCTCCAACACCAAAAATACAAACAACAAAAAAATAAAAACAAACAACGACAAAAAACCCAGCTACCTTTACAGGCAGGCAATAGCTCAGCTGTAGAACTCTTGCCTAGAATGTGTAAAGGCCTGGTTTGATCCCCAGTGCTGTAAATACCCACATATGACCTCTCCAGCTAGATCCTAGACTATTGTTGGAACAGTGCTATATTTGAGTGCTGTGGCCTAGTCAACACATGAAGTTAATCATTAGACTCCCCTGCCCAGTTTATATCTTCAGTTCCCTCCCTTCATCCCTCCATCCTTCCCTTCCTGCTCCTAAGAAATGAATCTAGAGCTTCACACATGTTAGGCAAATGCTCTACCACCGAATTGTGCACTTAGCTTTACAGTATCATTTCTGATCTAATATTTTGACTGTGGTTACGCACCCATCATATACCCACTCAACTCACTTGTCTGGCCTCTGAGAAAATGATTGGATAGAGGAGGAATGGATGGACAGCTGTAAGCCTAACCAGGTAAGTGCCCCAATCACTAGAGCTATGGTTGAGGTATTTCTGGATTTTGTTGTTGTTGTTGTTTTGAGATGGGGTCTTACTCTGTAGCCCAGGCTGGGCTATAACTCACTATGTAGATCTGTCTGGCCTTGAATTCACAGCAGTTCTTCTGTCTGTCTCCCTAGTGCTGGGATAACAGGCATTAGTCACTACACCTGGCTTGGATGTGGTACCTTTACTGGAGTATACTAGAGCAACGTCAAGCACTGTGCATGGTCATTGGTCTGATGGAAGAGATGACCAAAATCGGTTTGCTTTTTCATCACATAACTTTCAGGGCATAATTCTCTCTCTCCCCTCAGGGCATAATTTCCCAGCTCTTTTTTAGCTCCAAATCGTCTCCAGGGATCTTGATGGCCTTGACTTTCCAAAGGAGTGTTCCATGGATGGCATCATGCTGAGTGAATCCAACCAGGAAATGGCAAGCACACGTTTTCTAGGAAGTAGAAGTCCATTCTTAAGAAGATTAGTTGTCCTGCCACAGTGGTGTGAGGTATTCATTTGCATGTTGGAGACAGATTTATACCTGTAGAAAAGTTTCTCCTATCTTGTATTGGGTGGCCTGGAAAACTACCAGTTGTGAGTAGTTAAGAGAGGCCTGTCCAACAGGGTCAGGCCACAAAACAGGCCATGGTGCATGTCACAGCTTTAGCTGTCACTTGACACACCTTGGGAGAGGGAACCTCAGTTGAAGAATTTCTTCCATCAGATTGACCTCTGCGCAGACCTGTAAGGCATTTTCTTCAGTATTGTTATTATCGTTCTTTTATGTGTATGAGTGTTTGCTTACATGTCTGTGTGTGCATGTAGTACCTGTGCAGGCCAGAAGAGGGCATCGGATCCCTTGAAACTGGAGTCACAAGGGGTTGTAAACCATGCGAGTGCTGGAAACAGAACCCTATTCCTTTGAAAGAGCAGCAAGTGCTCTTAACTGCTGAGCCATCTCTCCAGCCCCATATGTGGGGCATTTTCTTAACTACTAATCAGTGGAGTGAGGAACAGCCCATTGTGGGTGGTAACATCCCTGAGCAGGTGCACCTGGGCTGTATAAGAAAGCTAGCTGAGGGACTGGAGAGATGACTCAGAGGCTAAGAACGCTTGTTGTTCTTTAAGAGGACCAGAGTTCGGTTCCCAGCACCTACATAGTAGTTAACAACCATATGTTACTCCAGTTTCTTGAGATACAACACCTTCTTCTGGTCTCCATGGGGCATTGCATGCATGTGGTACATTTACATACATGCAGGCAAAACATACATAAAATAATAAATAAAAGATTAATTTTTTTAAAAAAGAAAGCTAGCTGAACAAGCCAGGGGAAATAAGCCAGGAAGCAGCGTTCTTCCATGGTCGCAGCTTCACCTCCTAGTTCCTGCTTGAGCTCCTGCCTTGATCATAGACTATAACCTGTAAGCTGAGATAAATCCTTTGCCCCCAAGCTGATTTTGGTCCCTGTTTTAATGGAGGGTTCTGTAAGAGACAGCAGTTCTCGAGAAATCTCTGAAAGCCTAAGCAAATCTGCTGTGAGGACTCTTGGAGTTTGGCCATGCTCACTGTGGTTCATCTGGACAAGGGGCCTGATGTGTCACTGGGCCCTAGGAATGACTAAGCATCTATGTTTGCATGCCAGGTAGCTACATGTCGAAGCTAACTACTACCAGACAGGCTCTGCAGCAATCCAATGTATGATGGACGTGGTGCAGTCACAGCTGGACCAAAGGGGTCCAGAGGGTGTGAGTAAAATTAAATGTCAGGAGGCTCAAGCTCCCATAACAGCTCTGTAGATCTGACAAGTGGCCTTTGACCCACTCTGATGGCCACAAGGAGAGGTTTTGGCAACCTACTGGTACAGGAGGAAGAGGGATGAATCTAGCTCACAGGTAAGTCAGTAGGATCTTTTGACCCCAGCTACACGTGGATCACTCTATTACAGACAATAGCGAGTAAGCGGTGGAACAGTGAGAAGTGTACTCTGATATCCTCCTTGAATGGAGGTGAGTATATACTAATCCCCAGCCAGCACAATCTAGCCTAGCTAGTTGGTCAGAGACATGGAAAGAACAGGACTGGAAGCTCAGGGATGTTAGGTGTGAGTAGGCACATATGCATGGACCCACAGAGTGGGCACAAAGCATGTGGCTCTCTGTCTCATATGAATGCTGGACAGAGACCATCTGCAGAGGACGACCTACAGGCAGATGGTCAGGCTGTCCTCACCTGTGGATAACAGCCAGTCTCTACAATTCACCCTCTGACTTTGCAACAGACTTACCAGAGTATTTCTGGAGGCAACAGTAGGCTATGAATGAGCCCGACAACTCAGGCTTCCTCTCACCAAGGCTGATCTAGCAATTGCTAACCTCCCAGATGCAGGCAGCAACATGGCCACACTGCTTAGACACAGCAGCCAGTCACCTGGTGGCAGGGTGGTGACATCAACCCCCTTCCACTTTTGGGTCAGTAATGATTCTGTCTTCCTGGAATTTCTATGTTCTCCAAAGATTACCCACAGTGAGCCCAGTGTGGCGTATGCACCTTCAACTCAGCACTCAGGAGGCAGAGGCAAGCAGATATCTGAGAGATCAAGGCCAACCTGGTATACATAGGGAGTTCCAGGCCAGCTCTGGCTAAAGGAGACCCTGTCTCAACAAACAAACAAACAAACAATTACTCACAGTGCTTCTTCTTCAAGCAACACTTAAAGAATGCTCCAGCTAGACCAATGAGATGGCTCAACAAGCAAAGGGGCTTGCCACCAAGTCTTGATGACCCAAGTTCAATCCCTAGGACCCAGATAGTGGAAGAAACAGGGCATAGTGGTGTACATCTGAAGCTTCAGTACTCAGAAGGTGAAGGCAGAAGGATCAAACATTCAAGGTCATCCTCCGCTACTTAAGGAGTTCAAGTCCTGTCTGGAACGTAGGGGACTGTCTCCTTAGATAAATAAGTAAATAAAAAATGTTCTATCCATTCCTTAAAGCCAGAGGACCCATATGTGACAATGACGACATGAACGTGCACTTTCCGTTCTTACCATCTGCCTATCAGAAGCATCCAGCCTGAGAAAACAATGGGATGGGAGCGACTTCATTCCCAAAGCTTTACAAGGTTTATAAACAGCATATGGTATGTCACAAGACATTGTGGAATTGGAAAGAGTTCATGTACACAAAGTGCTCTGTGCAGGCCCTGGCATGCAGCAAGTGCTCAATAAATGCTATTAGTATTAATTGGGTTGGATTGCAAAAGGTCTTTGTGCCCCAAGGGAAGCTGGTGGTCAGCTTCACGAAGCCCAATAGGGCGGTGGCTCCCACTGTGGCGTGACATGCTTTGAATCCTCTTGGCTATTTCCAAGGTCCCTGGCTTGAATTACGGTCTTCTGCCGGCAGGCAGGGCACAGATGCTGGAAGACAGGAGACTAGAAAACTCTGCACAGTGCAGGAAATGGAAACTCTGACAAGGATTGGATGCCTGGGGTGGAGTGGAGGGGATCCAACACGATTATAAAAAGCCAGCTTTCAGCCAGCCGGAGCAGAGTCGTTTCCTTGCCATGTGCCTATCTAGCAGCAGGCTCTGGGAAGGACCACCGCTTTTCTCCCAGGTCAAACCAGGAGTCAGGAAGTGTGCCTTTGAGTCTGCCTGCCTTTGAATCTGGATACCCATGACAGAGGCAGCACCCTTTCATGCCCTGGGCTGTGACTAATGTGAATGTAGGCTTTTAGGGAGAAAAAATGGAAAACTGCTAAAGCCATGAGACCTAGCTTACAGATGGCATGTCAGCTCTGTGTGACCTTAACCTCACTCTACTTTACCTTAGTTACCTCCACTGTAAAATGGAAAAGGACCAGAAAGACGGCTCGCCAGTAAGGACTCTTGCCACCGAGCCTGACGACCTGAGTTCAATCCTGAGAATCCACTCTGACAAGCAGCAAGTTGTCCTCTGACCCCCATACCACCGTAACACACAAATACACAGAATAAAAATAACGATCTCGTTAATGATATTAACCAATATTTTTAAACAATTTTTTGAGACATAGTCTCAATCTGTAACCCAGGCTGGCCTAGGAACTCACATCAATCCTCCAGTCTCAGTCTCCTGAATGCTGGAATTACAGGCGTTTTGAACCACCGTGCTCTATTAACAAGCATCTATTGAACTCTGAATCACCACTGTGCCAGGAACTTGTGCACTGAGCCCTCATGACCACCAGATGGGGCAAAACGTGCTGAAAGGACATGAACTTCCCGCGGCTTCTGAGAAGGGGGCTAGGAGTCCTGGGATCAGTTTACCGCATCTCGCTTCTTTTTCAGCGACCCATCAACAAATCTGAAGAAGAAAATACCGAACTAATGAGGCAGGTCTCCTGGTTCTCTCCTTTGGCTGTCCTGGGGCAAAGTCTGCGCGGGGCGCCACCATGCGGCCAAAGGCAGTACCGCTAGTATAAACTCTGCTCTTCAAGAATCCTTAAGGGTAAGAGGACTGTGGGTGAAAGAAACGAAAAGGACAGAAGAAATGACGCAGTGCTTGCTGCTCTTTCAGAGGACCAGAGTTTGATTCCCAGCATTCACATCGGGTGGCTTACAACTGCGTCTAACTCCGGCTCCAGGGGATCCACCATCTTCTGACTGTCAGGGGCAGCTACACCCTCACGGACTTAATGCCAAATTGTGGCAACCTCCCCAGTCAGCTGGCGCTGAGTAAGTGCGGTAGCCACTGCCAGGCATGAGGCCTCGCTGCAGAGCACGGGTGGGTGTAGGAAGCACCAGGTGGTTCTCTTACTGTTCTGAACTCTTTCCACAGGCTAAATCAGTTCTGTACAGTAGGATATTATTATTTCCAATAAATACACAGGGAGGACTGGGGATATAGATCAGTCGGTAGAGTGCTTGCCTAGCATACATGAAGCCCTGGGTTTGATCTCCAGCACCACATAAACTAGGCATGTTAGTACATGCCTATGATCCAAGCACTGGAGAGGAGAAGAAGGAGGATCAGAAATTCAAGATCATCCTTAGTTTTATAGCAAGTTTGAGACCAGTTCACAGAGATCTGCATTTTTAGTGCAAGTGCGAAGTGAAGGAACCACTGGGGTTTTAGTTTGTTTGGTTTTAGTTTTGTTATTTTTGAGACAGGGTGTCCCCGTCTGGCCCAGCTGGCCTAGAACTCTCCATGAAGGCTGCCTTGATGTCACAGAGCACTACTTGCCTCTGCCTCTCTACCATGCCGGGAACCAGTTGTTGTCTGTATCATCTCTTACAACCACTTCTGGTTTGGAATGGAAACACAGAGGAACCTGGATTCACTCTGCAGAAACCTCTTCTATGAGCCTCCATTTCTCTGTCTGAGAATTAGGGGCTTGGAGCTGACCAATGGGTTTCACACATGTGGATTCTCAGGCCCTGTGCTGGGGCAAGATGGCTCTCTCTGTGCTATCTAGTGGCAGCATCCTCTGGGGCCACACTCTCTCCAAGCATCTTGCAAACAGGGGGTGCTGACAAGAATGAGGAATAGCCAGCAGCTCCAAGAACCCTCTCTTTTATCCTTGCCTTGCGTCTTCCAGCTGGAATCCAGAACTTTCTCTCTCTCCCCAGTGACCTAGATGCGAAAGCACACTGTCCTGTGAATCATCCACGCACTGAGGAGCTCAGTAAGACCTGGCTTCTGCCTGCCTCATCCACACGCCTCCACCCTCATCCTCTCCCTTGAGTCAACCGCAGCTCCCGGAACAAACCAGTTGATTTGTTTCTGGCCCATAAGCACGAATTGTTCTTTGCCTGGAATGTCTTTCCAAAGCTCACCTGCCTGAAAACAAAACAAAACAAAACAAACTCCCTTTCTCTTCTGAACCCAGAGCAGATATGCCCTCCCCTGAGATTCCTTCCCAGCACTGCCTGCTGCTACCCTGTCAGGGTAGGAAGCTCCTGCCCAGGGCTCTGGAGGTGAGCAGGAGTGCACAGGCCTTCTCACTGACAGAAGCTTCTAGCTACTCTCTGCTCAGGCAGAGATGAGCAAGCGAGAACTCCATTCTCTGAAGAAGCATTATGGTGCCTCCTTTGGATGCAGAATACAAGCTGTTGTGTGTGTGTGTGTGTGTGTGTGTGTGTGTGTGTGTGTGAGAGAGAGAGAGAGAGAGAGAGAGAGAGAGAGAGAGAGAAAGAGAGAGAGAGAGAGAGAGAGAGAGAGAGAGAGAGAATCCACAGACCTTGTGAATGAGAATTGGAAGGGAAGCTTGTTGGGGGGATTTAAATGGGTTTTTTTTGGGGGCGGGTAGGGAATGCCCAGGGACACCCTGGTGCAAGAGAAAATCAAGGGGCCTGAGAAATCCAGTGTCAATAACAGAGTCAGGCATAGTGATGTATGTGTGTAATCTCGGCACCTGGGAGGCTGAGGCACAGAGAATGAGACTTCAAGGCCAATCTGGAGTACATATCAAGACTCTGACTTGGGGTTGGAGAGGTGGCTCAGTGGTTGAGAGCACTGGCTGATCTTGCAGAGGACCCAGTTCATCACCCACATGGTGGCTAACAACCACCTGTTACTACCTCCAGTTCTAGGGGATCCGACGCCCTCTTCTGACCTCTGAAGGCATTGCACGATGCAGGTGCACTTATATACATGCAGGCAAAATACACATATACATAAAATAAAAATAATAAATAAAATAGTAAACAAAAATTAAAATTTAAAAGACTGCCTAAAACAAAACAAAGCACCTCTATATCTATCTATCTATCTATCTATCTGTCTATCTATCTATCTATCTGTCTATTTTGGGGGATGTCAGTTTCCAGCCCTAAACAAGGAGAATCATGCTGTGGCTTTCATCTGAGCGAGCACACCATTGCTAGTCTCAATGCTCACCCTGCATGCCCAGCCTTGCTAGGGGCCCTGCACCTCTGGATAGACTGTGTGTGAACCACAGAGGTTAATTCCCAAAAAACTATTCTCTCAAGATGTCTGGAACCTTTGGATGGAACCAGTGAAAAGGGACTGCAGCCAGGAGCTGGCAGGCCTCACTCCCCAGTCCTCCTAATCCAGGTCTTCTTCTTCCTCCCATCCTGCTTGCTCCTGTCTCCCAGTCCAATGCCATCTCTGCAGATGGCAGCTATTTGCCTCGGCTGGCTTGCCCTGAGAGGAGCGTGCCTGGCAGGCAGCACTCAGTAAATGTCAGTCAACCTCGAGGTAGGAAAGGTGAGCTTAGAGTCTGGCAGGCAGCAAGCACTCACTAACTGTCAGTCATCCTCGAGGTGGGGGCTTACATAAAATAAAGATGAGGGGGCTGGAGAGATGGCTCGGTCCTTAAGGGAACTCAGGTTCAAGTCCCAGCACCCACATGGCAGCTGACAGTCATCTATAACTCCAGTTCCAGGGGATTCCAACTCCCTTTTCTGGCCTCTGTGGGCATTACATGCATGTGGTGAACTTACATACGTGTAGGCAAAATGCTCATACACAGAATTTTTTTTTTTAAGGAGGATTAAATAGCCAAGGAGCAACATAGGAATTAGAAAACTGAATCCGGGTCCTTGGCAAGAGCAGCCGATGTTAACTGCTGAGCCATCTTGGTAGTCCTAATTAATTTTTTAATATTTTGAGACAGGGACTTGCTAGGTAGACCAGGCTGTTTAAACTCATGGCAGTCCTCCTTCTTCAACCTTGAGAGAGCTGGGCTTACTGATGTGTGCCACTGTGCCTGATTTATTCTAAACCCCAGCAATCCCCAGGCTGAATCACACTGGAAGTGACCAGCCCATTCTTCTCCTCATAAGATCCTCGTAGGATGTAGCATAACTTTTCCCCTTCACCCCACAGATATCTACTAAGCAATCACTCTATGCCGGACACCATGCCAGGTGCTAAGGACCCCACAGCAGAAGAGACCCACTTCCTGCCTACTTGGAGTTCACAATGAATCCATGAGCCTTCTTTCCTTCCTTATGACCTCTCCATCACCCCCATTTTTAAAATTTGTTTTTATTTTTTAATGTGTATGTGTGTTTTGCCTGTATGTATGTAAGTGTACTATGTTCATGTAATGTACATGGAGGCCAGAAGAGGGCATCAGGTCCCCTAGAACTGCAGTTATGGATGGTCGTTAGGTGCCATGTAGGAGCTGGGGATTGAACCCAGGTCCTCGGCAAGAGCAGCCAGTGCTCCTAACTGCTGAGCCACCTCTCCAGCCCTCTTACTCCCATTTCTTTGGTCCATCCTTATCCTTGTCAGTCTTTGTAGACCTCAATCATCAAATTTACAAACCATGTGACAGCATGATAACACCCTTCGAAGATGGCCACAGACACTCTATGTATTTTTAGCCGTCTGCCTGGCAGTGACCTGGCCCAGGTGCAGTGTTAGGTCATCCGTCAATCTACTTGTGATCTCGGGGTCCCAGTTTCCTCTTCTGTAAAGCCAACACGGCTTCCTGTTCTAAAATGTCTGCTGAGCCTGAAGCACATACTCTGTACCCTTGACCTTCTCAGATCCCGGTGCCTCGGAGAGGAGTTTATTTTTGGAAAAAGCCACCTTGTAGTGCCAACTTTGGTGACTAAAGTGGTGGTGGTGCTGGAAGACACCATGTTTGGTCATAAATGGGAGTGACTAGAAACAAGCAGGGGGAGATCTTTATTCTGGAACCACGGCTTAAGATGAGCTCCAAAATAGACCTCAGAGGCCGCGGAAGTAACTTAGAGGCTCTGGGTCAACTCTAAATATCAAATCAGACTCTCACTTCTGACTGTAAGACAACATCAAGGTCATCTGTCCTCTGTTCTCTCCAGTCCTCAGTTTTCAAGAATGGCCTTCCTGACAGCTGAATATAGAAATGGTGTCTTTATTTTTGTTTTGTTCTGTTTGAGATTTGTAAAAATTATCTGTATGTATATGTGTCTGTGTGTGCCAGTAGAGGCTAGAAGAGAATATTGGTTCCCTTGGAGCAAGAGTTATAGGCAATTGTGAGTTGCCTGACATGGGTTCTTTGGAAGAGCAGCAATCACTTTTTTTTTTTTGGTCATTTTGAGACAAGGTCTCCCTGTAGCCCCAGCTAGCCTGGAACTTACTATGTAGACCAGGCTGGTCTCAATCTCACAGAGATCTGCCTGCTTTTGTCGCCTGAGTGCTGGGATTAAAGGCGTGCACCATCATACGCAGCTTTTCTTAAATTATTTATTATTTTGGGCTTTAAAAAATGCTTTATTTATTTATTTATTTATTTTTACTTGTTCGAGTGTTTTAATTGCTGGTATGTATATTGGCAGCACGGGTGTAGAAAAGGCCAAAAGGGGGCGACAACACCGCCATGTGGTTGCTGAGAATTGAAGCCAGGTACTCTGGAAGACCAGCGAGTGCTCTTCACTACAGCTTTATTTTGTTTTTGAATCAGGATCCTACCGCGCTGACCACGCTGGCGTTGAACTCCTGGGCTCAAGAGTTCCTCCGGTCCTGTATGCCTTTAATCCCAGTACTTGGGAGGCAGAAGCAGGCGTAGCCTGGTGTACGGTGTACATACCGCATTCCAGGCCAGCTGGGGCTACAGGGAGACCCTGTCTCAAAGAAGGCAATACAAAAACAAACAAATAGACAAAAAGAATTCCTTCTGCCTCAGCTCCCCGTCCCCGGCGCTGGACTACAGGCATGCGCCATTTCGGCTGATTTAAAGGTGTCTTGATCTTTAATACAATCCTTTTTATCTAGGGAATCCGCTTATCCTTTTAGGGCCTGTACCTTAAGAGGACACTCCTTAAAAGGCTCCCAGTTCCTGGTGCTGTGTGCCGACATGACCACCAGGTGGCAGTGAAGGCACGGGTTAGAATCTTCATCAGCTCTCATTATCCTTGAGCGGCTCGGCAATTACTAACAGCCTTCCCTGGGGCAGGCTCCACCACGGTCTTCTGAGACTGAAATGAATGGACCTGCTTCTGCTGTGCTGCAGGAACTCCGGAAGCGGGAGTGATCCATCCCCAGGACTTCTGCATGCCCTCCCTCTGCTCATTTCCCTTCCAAGCCTTCAGTTCCATAATTCTGGACCCTCTGGCATAAGGTCCAGAGCCGAGGCCCACAGCTTGTGCCCCAGACAGAGCCATGAAGATTTAAAGGAAACGAGAGGGACACGCCACACATGTTTCTTGACTGGGCAATCGAGAGCGATGCTAGGAACAGAGCGGCACTAGGCCGGCCTGGAAAGAGGCCTGGGCCGGCAGCAGCTGGAGGTTGCAGAAGCAGAAGAGGACTGTGGCTTCCTGTGAAGAACTGAGGAGCCACTTCCTTTAAGCAGATGGCTGGGGGGGAGGGAGTGGAAGGCTAGGAAGCATGGGCTTCCTGGCTAGGGGGAGAGAAAAGGGTCCCAGAAAGGCACGTGAAAAGGCTCAGGCCTTTCTCCCCCTGGTGTCTCCAAAGGGCAGACCGTCAATATAGTCAGGGTCACACATGTGAAGGGACGGGCGAGAGAGTCAGGGTAGGGATTAGGCTCATCTGTTTGCTCATCCAAACAGTAGGTCCAGGTACCCAGGTTTCGGTGCCCAGCCGCAGAACTCAGACCCAGAAACCCAGCCTCTAGCACTTGGCTTCTTCCAACACCTGGTCCCCAGTTACTGACTGCAAGCACCAACTCCCAATGGAGGATCTAGTGCCCTGTCAGAGGTTGGCAGGGACCCAGAGGTTCTTTATCTGTATAAACAAATGGCCCCAGAGGGAAGCTAGTCCCCAATCATTCTTGCAGAATATATTTACTGGACTGACTCGTCCTCTGTAGCCAAGACTAAGGAAATGCCAGTCCAGCCCTGCACATAAACAACAAAACCCAAACCAGGACAGTCGTGCTGCCTTTGTTTTACACATACAGCTTTCTAGCTTGCTTGTCCAGGGGGCTATCTAATCTCACCCACTCATACCCCATGCATGGAGGAGCAGATGTCCCCAAGAAGGTCAGAAACTAGAGGTCAGAGGCAAGATCCCTTGTTGGAACCTGCTCTAAGCAGAGAAGCAGGAACTTGCGCTATGTGGGGGCAGCCACTCCTTAGCATTGCTGCAGGGCAACGCCTGTCCCTGCCTAGGTCCCGGCCTCACAGCTGTCTAGCTGGTAGGAAGTACTTGCCTGCTTGTCAACAGGCAGGTGATGGGAAGAGGAAGTCTTGGTAGTGGGCAGGAGTATCTGCCAGGGGATGCCCAGTTACAGGTCACAGTAGGATGGGCCAGGTGGCAGCGATGGTGACCTCACATGTGTTCTTGGAGGACATAAGAGTGCAGTCATGGGTGTCCCAAGTGGTCAGCAGGAATTCTCTAGTTCAGTTTTGTGGATTGTTTTGTTTTGCCTTGTTTGTTTAGTGTTTGCTTTGTGTGTTTTGAAACATGATCTCTAAGGTATCCCAGGCTGGCTTTGAATTCATAATCCTCCTGTCTCAGATATGATGAGCCATCATATCTGGCCTGTGAGCATGAATTATTACATTTATTTAATGATGGTGATTGTATATGTATACATGTGTGTGTGTGTGCGTGTGCGTGTGTCTGTGAGAGTCAGAGGACCACTTATGGGAGTGGTTCTTGCCTTTCACCATGTAGGATCCTAGAATGGAACTCAGGTTGTCAGGCCTGGTGGCAAGTGCTTTTACACAGTGAGCCATCTCACTGCCTAAGTGTGATAAATCACTGGGGCTCACCTCCCAGCACCTACAGGTATCAGGAGCACCCCAGGTTCTGACATGCAGAAGGGACGGACAGTGAGTGCTGATCTTTTCTCTTCGACCCTGACCCTTTAACAAAGCCTCCTGCAGTCTTCACTTCAGTACAGGTGCCTTTGGGCAGGCAAGGCCCAGACCAGATAATTTTCCAAAGCCTTCCCACCCCAACTTTCCAATGATGGCTTTTTCTTCACTCTTTAGTCTCCTCTCAAATGTTACCTCTTCAGAGAAGTCATTCTGACCACATAAAGCAGCCCCTTGTTTCTCCCTACAGTGCTTCCCAATTCCGCTGTACCTGTGATCACCCAGGGGAGTCAAAAGTACTGGTACCTGTGTCTAACCAGACAGGTTGTCATATAACTGGCCTTGGGTAAAGCTTGGGCTTTGGAATCAAACACAGACAAACTTTCTAGGTAGTTCTAATGTGCAGATGGGTGTGGGAATTCCTGCTCTCTCTCTCTCTCTTATTGCCTATTTATGACAGTAATAAGGGAATAGGGCCTTGGTTATACCAAGAAGCAGACCTAAGCACACCCAGTCTGGAATACCAAGTCAAGCCTCCAGCTTCAGAACCCACCTCCACACACACATAGCCAGAGTTTAGTATATATTCAACCCTGACAACAACCATCCCAGGCATTCTTTGGACCCCTAGTTTGCAGGTCATCAAAGCACAGGGAGGCTAATAACTTTCCTAAGGCAGACAGCCAAAGACAGGGCCAGGATTTGATCCCAGAACCTGTCTAGAACAGTTCCTCATAACTGAAGGAGGTTCTACAAATAACTGTCCAATGAATAACAACATTTCCTTCCCTCTGACTTACCCAGCCCTTACTCTGTCATTCTGTCCACCAACCTGTCAGCCTAAAGATTGTGTCATCTGATTATTTTTTATTGTTATTTTTATCCTGTGGTGCTGGGGATCAAACTTAGGGTCTTGTCCATATTAGGCAGGCTCGCTACCACTGAGCTACAACCTCTGTCCTAATTATTTCATGAGACTAGTCACATCTACCTTGCTACCCTCAAGCATGGAAGACACTTGAAAGGTCCTCCTAATAGGTCTCCAGTGTCCACTCTTGATAGAAAGATCTAGATGAATGTAGTGGTACACCCTTGTGATCCCAGCACTTAGGAGCCTGAGACTGGAAGATTCAGAGCTTGAGGCACCCTGGGCTATACAGTGCAACCTTGAATCCAAAATATAAAATAAAAATAAAAGCCAGGGGCTGGGAAGATGGCTCTATCAGTAAAGTCCTTGCCATACAAACACAAGGACCTGAGTTCGATCTCCCAGAACCTATGTAAATATGCTTAGTATCGGGTTGGAGAGATGGCTCAGTGGTTAAGGACACCAGCTGTTCTTGCAGAGGACCTGAGTTCCATTCCCAGCACCCACATGGTGGCTAACAGCAATCCAAAACTCCAGTTCCAGGGGATTTAACACCCTCTTCCGACCTCCGTGGGTGCTACACAACATAGGTGTACCTAGTTATATGCATGCAATATACTCATACACATAAAATAAAAATAATAAAAAATGCTTAGTGTCAAAAACAAAAAACAAACAAACAAACAAACACAACAGTGGGGCCAGGTTGGTGCACACTTTTAATCCTTTAATCCCAACACCAGGAGGTGGAGACTGTCAGATTTATTTCAGTTTGAGGCTAGCCTGGTCTATATAGCAAGGTCCAGGCCAGCTGGAACTAACTACAGGAAGATGCTGTCTCATCAAACAAAAGAACCTAAACCAACCAAACAAACAGCAACAACAAAAAATGTTTAGTGTGGCAGTGTACACCTATAATCCCAGGGCTGTGGAAGCAGAGGAAGGAGGATCCCTGCGGCTTTTCAGCCAGTCAGTCTAACCAAATCTGGAAGCTTCAGATTCAATGAGCCCCTGTCTTAAATAAAAAAAGGTGGAAAGTGATTGAGAAATAGACCTGACACCTGACGTCATCAGCTTCTGGTATCCACATGTGCACGTTCAAGACACACACACACACACACACACACACACACACACACACACACACGGAGCTGGGCCATGGTTTTTCAGGGACGTAATTCCAGAAATTCAGAGACTGAAGGAAGAAAATCACAAGCTCAAGGCCTGGCTGAACTACAGATTGAGTCCAGGGCCAACCTGGGCACCCTTGTGAATCACTGTTTCAAAATAAAAAGTAGACTGGGCGTGGTGGTACAGCCCTGTAATCTCAGAACGTGGGCGGTGGAGGCTGGAAGATAAGGAGTTCACCTTCATTCTTTGAAGATAGTTTGAGGTCAGGGAGGACTACAGGAGACCCTGTCTCAAACACACAAAAACAGTAAAAAAGAGGGCCGGAGATGAAGCTCAGAGGTAGAGCACTTGCCTAGCAAGGCCGTAGCCCTGGATTCAATCCTCTGAACTGCAAAAAATGAATGCAGTTGGGAACCTATTCGCTCTGCCTGTATTTCTTAGGGCCGTTATGACGAGTGCGTCTCACATAGGCATCATTTCCACCTTTTGAAAGCTCCCAACCACGGCCCCACCATGGCCTTTTTCAGGCAAGGCCATTGGACGGGGCTTCCGGGACTGGGTGAGTGACATTGGGGCAGGGGCGTGACCGAAGCGCAGCCTTTGCTTCCTGATTGGCAGGGGCCGCATCCTCCGTCCGCGCAGCAGCGGCTGGGGACCAGGTTCGAGGACAGGAGTGCGCGAAGCATCCCGGCTGAGGACCACCGCGCGATGCTGCTGCAGCGCCCTAGCATCTCCAGGAGACACATCTGATTACCTCTCTGCGGGGCAAGACAGCGGACGGGACGAGCGCTGCGCTCTCCGCAGAGGGTGTGTGTGACAAGCCTCGACTGCTCACCAACGCAGCTATTTCAGGGACTCTGACCTCAGTGAGGAAAGTCCCAGAAACACAGCCCCACCCTTCCCCTCACCTCCTTTCACAAGCTCCTCCTCTCCCCTAACCCCAAACTTAGACCCAAAGTTGCTGCAAGAGCCGAAGACAGCAGCGTTGGTGGCCCTCACTCTGTCACCCTGAACAACTGTCCTGCCTTCTGGACCTGTCTGCTCATCTATACTGTGAAGTAGTTCTTGGTTAGTTGAGGGCATGCTCCGGAGACAGGACAAAGAGACACAGCAAGACCCTATCTGAAAACAAACAAAAAACAGGGCTAAGGATGTTTGTAACTCAGTTGGTAGAGCGCTTGCTTACTATTCATAAAACCTAATCCCTTCCCAGTACTGCAAAAAAACAGTGCAGTGTGGCACATGCCTATAATTCCACCGCTCTGGATGGAGGCAGGAGAATCAAAACATTCAAGGTCAGAGCTGGAGAGATGGCTCAGCAGTTCAGAGCCACTGACTGCTCTTGCAGAAGACCCTGGTCCGATTCCCAGCACCCACATGGCGACATAACTCCATCTCCAGGGGAATTCAGCACTCTCTCCTGACCTCCGTGGGCATTGCAGGACCGAGGTGCACTTACATACATGCAGACAATACACTCATACACACAAAAATAAAAGTATTAAATAAAGAAGTTCAAAGTCATCCTAGGCTACATATATAAAGTGTGAGACCAGCTTGTGATACCTAAGGACCCTGTTTCCACCCCCCACACACCCCCAAAAAAGTATTCTCTACTAGTTTTGCATATATACTACTCAATAGACTAGTTTTTCTCCGTGGCCTTAACCATAACACTGATTCGCTTGTGGCTACAGCAATTTCACCCTACCTCTGTGGACCTCCCACCACTGTAGAGGAGAAGATTGTGCGATCCTGGGAGCTCTTGAGTCATTGAGCCATCGGTGAGCTGAGACTGGGCCCCTGTCTGGGTGTGGTTGGGTGTGGCGAGCATGTACTCATTTCTTTTGTGAACCGTCTCTTTCTCCAGATGCTCCCCAATCCCCAGCTCCCACCCTCTGGCCTTGTCACTTGATTTCTCTGAGATTTTTTGATAAAAGGGAGTTTCCTAATCTTTCCTGTGGTGCCACTAGTGTGTGTGAAACAGGGCTGGACTCCTCAGAGGGAGTTTTTGTCTTGTTTGGTTGGGTGGGTGTCTACTGGGGATTCCTATATGTTCTACCCTCCCACAACCGTCCTCACAGGTTCTTTGTGGTACTAGGGTCTACTTTAGGGACCATCAAGAAGATCATGGGACAGTTATTTTCATGTTCCTACAGAGGATGGGTCACTCCCTTACATAACATTTTTCTAAGCTGCCTATTGCCCTGAACAAACCATAGGGCTGTGCCCTGGGACTCTATTTCTAGCCAATGCCTCCCTCCACACACACACACACACTGTGCCAGGCTCTGGCCAGGCTGGGTTCCTCAGCTCCTCCTTCTCCCTGAGATGTTTGTACTTAGACTTCCTTCTTCTGGCACAGTGTTCCCTGCCCATCACCTTACACCTGGCTCTTTCCTTACCCTTGAGCATCAGAGAGAGGGTGGCTAGGGTGGTTCCCTGGTCAGCTGATGACAGGAAGTGATTCAGCCTTCTCTCTTCTGGTGTCTTTCCCTCTGGCCATGCTGAACTTTCAGCTTTTTTTGAAATGCCTGAAAGTTTCTTTCTTTTAAAGATTTATTTATTTTTATTTTATGTGTATGAGTGTTTTGCCAGCTTGATATAAGTATATCATGTCCATGCCTGATGCCCTGAGAGACCAGAAAAGGGCATCAGATTCCCTGAAACTGGAGCTATAGACAGTTATTAGCTGCCATGTGGGTGCTGGGAATTGAACCCGGGTCCTCTGCAAGAGCAGCCAGTGCTCTTAACCACTGAGCCGTCTCTTTAGCCCCCTGATAATTTCTTGCCTCTGACCTTTTTTTTTTTTTAATGTGTATGAGTGTATTGCCCGCATGTATATAAATGCACCCCTGTGTAGAGGTCAGAAGAGGGTGTCAGATCCCCTGGAACTGGAGTTACAGACGATTGTTTGCCACTGTGGGTGCTGGGAATTGAACCCGGGTCCTCTGCAAGAGCAGCCAGTGCTTTTAATCTCTGGGTCATCTCTCCGGCTCCTACCTCTGGACTTTTGTCTTTTCTGTTCTTCAAACCTACTTTCCCTTCCCTTATCTTATGGAGCTGAGGATGACCCTGAAAGATTCTCCTGTCTCCATCTTCCAAATTATAGACATGGCCACCAGGTTTCACACTGTGCTGGAGAGTAAACCCAGGGTTTCATGCATGCTAGGTGAGCACTCTACCAAATGAACCACATCCCCATCCCTTCCCTTCTCATCCTGGATTTGCTCTTCAAATCTTAGTTTAGAATTCACTTCCTAGGAGTAAGAGGGAGAGGCGTCCTGTCCCATCCTGGCTCTATCCAGCACTCTTTCCTGACATCTTTTCTTCTTGATACAGGATCTTATTCTGTTGCCAGGCTGGCCTGGAACTCACAAAATACACCAGACTAGCTTCAAATTTGCCATGATCCTCCTGCCTCTTAAGCGCTGGGATTATAGACGTGTGTTACCATGTCCAGCATCTTGGCACTCTTTACCAGCTGTCTCTCATATTTGAATGAGTTACAGGAGGGCAAGGATGCCTTGGCACCATATCCTCCTGTGATAATTATGGGCAAGGGGTCTGGCCCAAAGTCAGTTCTGAATAGGAATTTATTGAACAAAGGGGGAGGTGAACCTCTACCAGGTTTTTGTCCAATCTGCTCATTGCAGGTCCCTCTAGAGGTAGTGAGCCCAGTCCTTCTGAAGCAGTCCACTCCCATTTGATGGTTAGAAGGTCTCTAATTCTTATCTACCCCAACCAGTGCCCAAGAGATTTCCTGGAACTGAGGTTCAGAAAAGGAACGCTTTGTCTGAAGTATGCGGTCCAGGGTCAGGATCTGCTCACCGATTCTGAGGCCACACGTGAAGCCCATAAATATCAGCAGTAGCCCAGCGCCCCACAGTCTGAATCTGCAGTAGAACTGGGACAACATGCACTATCACAGCCCAGCTCCTCTTTGACTAGCAGCAAGCTGATCAGCATCTGCTAAGGACAGAGATATCAGGTCCCCAATCTAGGAATGGAGAGGCCAGGGAAGAAGCCCTATCAGGCAGCCCTGGATTCGGGTCACCTCACTGAACCACCATGCCAGCCCTATAAGGCAAGGGGCATTGTTTCCATTTGACAGATGCATAGACTGAGGTTCCTGTTGGTACTCTCCTCAGGTCATGTATTGCAGTAGCAAAGCCAGGCCTAGCTTCAAAGAGTGACCTCTTTCCTCTGTCTCTTAGCTTAGTGTTTCTGGTCTCCCTGCCCTGTCCTCTGTCCCATTCTGCTTGCAGCTCAAGAGTCCTGAGAATTTCGTGGCTCCTGGATTACACAACTAGGTGCCACCCCTGGTAGAGACTCAAAAACTGTACCTTGAAGCAGCTGAGGGCTGGCTGGACACCAGGAGTCCTCATTCAGTCACTCCCTGAAATGGCAGAAGGACCCAAACTAAATAAAGTAGAAGCCAAGGAGCTGCCCTTTCAGGCCCAAGCCACTAAGCCTAGACAAGGCCACTTATCTGCTCTCCGATCTGAGGGTTCCTTCTCTCTGTGGTGCCTCATTTTACTATCTGTAAAGGGGCAGATTATCAGATTGAGGATATAGTTTAGTATTTAGAGCACTCACCTAGCATGCAGAAAATCCTGGCTTTGACACTCCCCACCCAGCAGCATATAAAACAGGGAATGGGGGCGCACAGCTGTAATCCCAGCACTTGGGAAGCGAATGCAGGAGGATCACATGCTTAAAAGCGGCTTGTGGCGTCTCTGTAATCCCAGTGCTAGGGGCACAAGACAGGCAGATTCCTGAGGTTTACTGGCCAACTGATCTAGCTGAAAAGGTGAGAAGGTGAGGTCCAGGTTCACTGAGAGATCCCGTTTCAAAAATATGAGGGGCAGAGCCGGGTGTGTGGTGCACGCCTTGAGCCTCAGCCCTTGGGAGACAGAGGCAGGGGGATCTCTGTGAGATTGAGGCCAGCCTGGTCTACATAGTGAGTTCCAGGTCAGTTGGGACTACAGGGATTCCCTGTCGCACACACAAAAATTTTTCTCTCCATATATATACATATACATATACATATGATGGAGAAGAAAACACTCAGCATTGACTTCTGGCTTCCATAGGTGAATGCACACATAGGCACATACGCATAAATACACATGCATACACCACATACATGCAAATTAAATTTAAGAAAAGAGGACCAGCATGATGTTAGGCTGTCAAGACACTCTCTGTACAAGCCTTGCTAGAGAAGAGGCACTCTCTCAAGTTTTATCCTCTATTCTTTCTGTGGCCTCTGAAGACCCAGTCCCAGCGGCCTCTGTGCCTCCTCTGTCTCCCCGTCCCCTCCCTCCTTCAGAACACCACTGTGGACCTCCAGAGCCTGATCAGTTCAGTGTCTGCCACAGAGGCTGAAGAGAGGAGGAGCCAGGGAACAACCATATTGCCTACCTTGAGGCCACTGCTCTGGGCAGCAGCCAGAGACATACTGAGGAAGGAGTCAGGACATGTCACCCTGCCACCAACCCCCTCTCCCTGCTCCAGGTGGCAAAGGAAAAGCCAGTGTCCTTGCTGAGACCTACAAGGCTCGGCCTCCCGCTCTGTCTTCCAAAGCTCGAAGGCCCTCTCTGCTGGCAGCTCCAGCCGCTGTGCGATTTCCATCCTGTTTCCGAGCAGGATCCCGCCTCAGGCCTGTGCATCTGCCCTTGCTCTCGCCGTCCTGTCTTGCCCAAGGATCCCCAGGGTCTCCTTGTCACTTCAGCGTCCCCCTCATCAGTGCCTTCACTGGGCAGCTGGACTGATGCTTCTCCTCAGTTGCCTCTGGCCCTTCACCTGCTCTGTGATCACCTTTCTGTGGAGCCACCAAAGGGCCCGCCATTCCTTGTTTATTCTCTGTTTCCTGGCTTCAGACCCAGGAGATCCTGGGAGGGAGGGAGAGGGGAGAGTGTAAATTATGGAAAAGAAGAAAGGGAGAGAGGGAGGGAAAGAGGGAGGGAGGGAGAGAAGGAGGGAGGGAGGTGACTGGGTGTGGTCCCTATAACCCCAGTGCTTGAGAAGTGGAAGGTGGTCAGGAGTTCAAAGTAAGCCTTGCCCCTCTTTCAGATCAGCCTGGACTATGTCAGAGAGAGATGGGGCGGGGGAAGAAAGGGAAAGAAATGAAGGAAGGAAACAAGAAAAAAAATAAAGAAGAAAGTAGGCCAGACTTTAATCTTAGTCCTCAAGAGGCTGAGGATGGCCCTGAATACTAGACAGGCAGAGCTACATAGAAAAACCTGCCTTAAAATACACACAGGGCTGGAGAGATGGCTCCGTGGTTAAGAACACTGGCTGCTCTTGCAGAAGACCCATCCAGCGCCCTCTTCTGACCTCTGAGGGCACTGCACGACATGGGTGCATTTACATACATGCAGGCAAAACACTCGTACACATAAAATGAAAATAACAAGCTATTTAAAGTAACAAAACAAATAAGGGCAGGAAGAGCAGGAACACTAATCTCACCACTGCTAGATGATAGTATTTTAAGCTTCTACTTCATCTAGCCTGTGGGTGAGGCCCTGGGTTCAATCCCCAGCACTGGAAATAAACAAAAAGCTTCTGTAATTGAAAGAAGTTGGTTGGGATTCAGGGAGAGACAAACGGACCAAAGGACTGGAATAGAAAGTCCAGAAATAGACCCAAAGGCACATGGGAATCCAGGAGTTGATGAAGGTGATGTCTCCAAGTGGAGAAGAAACTCTTTAATCCATGAGGTTAGCACAGCCAGGCGGCCAGCTGGGGGGAAAAATAGATCTGTGCTCACAGGGAACACCAGGATAAGCCCCAAAGGATCAAAGATTCAAGGATAGAAAAACCCAAAATAAAACCATAAAAGCACTGGAGGAAAACTTGGGAGGATTTATAATCTCATAGTTGGAAAAGTCTAATGATGACTCAAAAATCAAAAAGCAATAAAAAAAAATAAGATTGATAAAGGCAACTACATAAAAACCCCAAACTCCTAAGTGGGTAAACACTATAAATCAAGTCACAAGACAAACGGCAAGCGGGAGGGGAGTTGCATCGGCAGCGCAGAGCAGAGAAGTCTGTTTCTCTAATTTATAATGAATTTTTGGAAATTGATGAAAAGGACCAACAGCCCAACCGAAATGTAGGCATAGGCTATAACCTGACCATTCCCAGAAAACACAAACAGCTTTATACAGGGAAAGAGCGCTTGCCCAGCACGTACAAAGCTCTGGGTTCAGTCCCCAGCACTACATAAACAGGACATGATGGGGCATGCCCATAATTCTATGTAGGGAGTTCAAATCCAGTCTGAGGTACATGAAAACCTATCTCAAAACAAAGGGTAAACCAGGACACAGTGCCATTTCTCCCCAGTCTGTTGAAAAGCCTGGAAGTTTTAGAATAGAATCTGCGAGCATCATGTGTATGTGGACATGTGCATGTGGCTGTGTGTGCATGAACACATGTGTGTTCATGTGTGCACATCTGGAGGTCGATGTTGGGTGTCTTCCTCAGTTGCTCTCAACCCTCATTTTGGAGACAGGGTCTTTGGCTGAATGTGGAGCTCTCCAATTCAGCTAGACTAGCTGCCCAGCGAGCTCCAGTGATCTTCTGTCTATAGCTCCCCAAACCAGGGATAACAGACACATCCTACTGTACCCAGACTTTTATGTGGGTGCTGGGGAATCCAAACTCAGGGCTAATGCTTATGCAGTAAGTACTTTACCAACTAAGCCATGTCTTCAGGCCATATTCTGAGGGTATGTCTTTAAGAAGAGAGGATGGTCACATGTTCTCAGACAGTATTGTCATATAGGTGAACATAAATTGAAAAGGCTTCCTACAAGGCATTTAGGCAAAAATCTATCAAAATTACAAATGCATCCAGATATCTCTATTTCTAGGAATTCTTATCCTTCCAAAAGAATTTTTTTTGTGTATGACTATTTGCCTGCATTCCATGTGTGTAATACCTGCAGAGACCAGAAGAAGTTGTTGGATTCCCTGGATATGGAGTTACATGTAGTTGTTAGCCACCATGTGGGTGCTAGGAATTGAACCAGGGCCTTCTACGAGAGTAGCCAGTACTCTTAATTGCTGAGTCATCTCTCCAGTCTCTATCCTTCAGATTTTCTCTTACGAGAAGGACATATGTACAAAGTTGTTTTCCACAGCACTGTTTGCAATAGGAATAGCCTGGAAACAGTCCCCAAGCCCATTAGTAAGGGGCTGTGTAAAACATGGGTTGTTCATGTAATAGAGTACTTATTAAGTGACCAAAAAGAATAAGGAAACTGGTCATGACAGTACATGTGTGTGATCCCATAATTTGAGATGATGAAACAAGAGGATATCAAGTTTTAGGCCAGCCTGGGCTACATAGAATGAACTCCACCCTGCGCTTAAAAAAAAAAAAAAAAAAAAGAATGTAGCTTAATGATAGACCATTTGCCTAGCATGTACTGAGCTCTGAGTTTAATCCCAATTATTCATTCAGTCAAGCAATCAATCAAATAAATAAATCAAAAAGACCTGTATGTCCCCATAAGACTGGGGATGTGGCTCAGTTGGTAGTGCTTGCCTACCATAGAGGAAGTCTTGATTCCATCCCTGTCTCCATATAAAACCAGGAGTGGTGACACAATCCTGTAATACCAGCACTCAAGAGGCAGACGGAAGATCAGAAGTTCAAGGTCATTGTCTGGCTACTTATTGAGTTTGAGGCCAGCTTGGGCTACATGTTACCTGTTTCCAAAACAACAAACAAACAAACAAACAAAAATATAAATCATATTACGTTCCTACTCAGAATTCTCTTGTAGTTTTCCATCAGATTTATAACAAAATCAGATGTCTTCACTGTAACTGACAAGCTCACCAGCACGTGGCCAATCCTCCTTCGCACCCCTCCCTTAATAACTGTGGCTCCTTCTCTCAATCTTTCACTCTCATCTGGGCATATCTCTCCCACCCCAGGGCCTTTGCACTGGCTGTCCCCCCACCTGCATTTGGTCTCTGCTAAATGTCACCACTGCAGGGAGGCTTTCATTCACCTAAATACTTGTTTTTAAAAGAGCCCAGATTGCTGACACTTTCCAGCCTCTTTTCTGCGTTCCTTTTCTTCAAAGCATGCATCTCCCCTGACAGTGCAATTCTGTCCATTGTCTCCTCCCACTGCTCTGGTCCAGGAGGGGAGGAGCTGAGTTCCCAGCTGTAGCCTCCTCCCTAGCGGAGCCTCACACAGTCAGTAAATATTTGCTGCAGAGGTAGATGAGCCAAGACACCATCTGCCAAGTGCCACTCACAGTGCGGGCCCACGGTAGAGGCTCCATAAATGTGACATCCCTGGGACACTGTCAGCCTCTCCTCGCCCCTGCCTGGCCCCGTGACCACATGGGCTCCTTCTCTAGAGTGCCCTCCCTTTCTCTCCCAGCTCTACTTTCTCCTTCCCGAGTGACCTTCACATTTGGCTGTTGACTTAAGGGTGTGACACGTCTCCTTCACTAGACAATGGTTCCCCTGTGCAGGAACTGTGGGAACTGCCTGCACCTCGTTCTGGCTCCTCTTTTCCCAGAGCTCAGCCTGGGGAGCTGCCTACAGGGATTGCTATGTCATTTCCTGACTCCGGTAAGGAATTCCCCTGCTGCCTAGTTCCTTTCTGTCAGTAAGTCCCTTCTGTCATCTAACTGGAATCACTTCTGCTGCAATAAAGAATGAATTTCCTCTTTGTCCCCCAGGGCTTTGCAGAGCAATTAGGCCAGGGTTTTCTTGTGTGTCAAAATGTGTTGGTTGTCAGGGCCTGGGGAGGTAGCCTCTCAGCACACAGCCTCCATCTAGGGTCTCAGGCAGAGCCATACCAGTCACCTAACCAGTTCTAACTTCCTTTATTTGCAGTTCTGGGAAGGGACCCCAGGGTCTTGGGCACGCTGGACAAGCTTTGGACCACTAAGCTCCATTCCCAGTCCCTGCAGTCTTATTTCACCCATCCATTTGTTAAGTCAGCACAGAGTGAAACAGAAGCGCTAACTCTGTGCTTAGTACCTAACACTTAGCCCTTCCAAGTCTCGATTTCTGTACCATGGGATATAATAATGTATGTGTGTCTGTGCATTCATCCGTGTGGAGGGCAGAGAACAGCTTCAGGTGTCGAACTCAAGAATGCCCAACCATCTTCTGTGAGGCAGGGTCTCTCTTTGGCCTGGAGCTCACCCGTTAGGCTAGCGTCCGAGCCCCAGGGACCCTCCTCTCTCTACCTGCCCGTGCACGGGGCTTTTGTGCCTCATGCTGTAGCCAGACCGAGTCATCACCCTACCCCAAGACTACAGGAGTTTAAGACAGAACTTCATCTCTTTTCTGAGACTGGGGGCAGGCTGTGTCTCTTCCATGACAGTGCTGAATGCTGGTGTTACCTGAGGGCCACTCTGCTCTAACCCAGGGCCTTCAAACAGGTCACGTCATCATATAGTCCAGCGCCGTTCATATGCACACATGTCACAGATGAGGAGACCGAGGCTTACAGAGTTTGTGTAACTTGTTCAAGGTCACACTGATAGAAGGAAAAAGGAGGACTTCCTGAGGAGCCCAGGGGTGTAGAAGACAAGCGATGTTAGCTCAGGGACTGCCTCTGCCCTGCTTTGCTGGGCTATGACCTTGAGCAAGTCTCCATTGCTCTGTAGCCTGAGTTTCCCTATCTGTATAACAGGATGGGCGAGTCTGCCTCGCAGGGAGAGAATGCACGTGTGCTGCGTCTAGATCTGGCACACAGTAGGTGTTCAGTAAGGGTCTTCCTTCCTCCCTTCTTTTTGTTGCTTCTCTGGTAGGGCCTCCAGGCCTGGCCATTGGCCAGACCAAGCTGACCTGGCTGTCTCCAAGAGACAGCATTGTGTTCTTGCCTCCCATGCGCTCCCACTTCCCACCCACATGGCAGAGTTTCTTGACTCCCAGGGAACCTTTGTCTCTGGAGGTAAAGAACTGATTTCCAGTCGGGTGCGGACACAGCCCTGTTAGAGAGGAGATGGTGGCTCCACACCTCACACTGTGAAACCACAGCACCAGAGTAGCTCATAGCACAAGGATTTGTGGATACCATTGTGGATGCTCTGGAAGGGAGGTGTGGTAGGGCTCCATCCTGGTCACGGGGGAGGGGCCGCAGGCCGTAGTGTGAATAGCAGCTACAGAAGTTGGAATATTCCAGCACGAAGTTGTCCAGGGAAGAGTCAAGTGAGTAGCTAACACTGCAAGTGCTATCATGGGCAGGAAATGTTCCCACGGGATCCGACAGCACTCAGCCGGTACACATCTCTTCCCCCATCACGCACTGACACCTTTTCAAGTGCAGAGCGAGCACTCTTGGCCATCAAGGGCCCTAGATCTCACAAAGTACAGACGGTCTCAGAAGCCACAGAAACAAAGTAGGCAACTTCTACCCAATACGGTTCCAGTCTCCAAGAACTGTGCCAGCCCAGTTAACAGGAGACATTAGCTGGGTGTGATGGTATACATCTACAGTCCCTGCACTCCAGAAGCTAGCAAGATTGCCAATTTGAGGAGAGCCTGGGTTATATAACAGGATACTTCCTCAACCATACACACACACACACACAAACACACACACACACAAAGCAGCAAAGCAGGGGAGGCTGCAAAAACTTCCAAGAGATCCCAGAAATGCTTTCTGCCTCCCCAGGAGTCCCACTCCTGGAAAATGGTTTCTGTGGAAGGTAGAGGGATGGATGTGGAAGTCTCAGAGCTCAGGGGAGATGTTCTGCACTGGGACTTGTAGGCAACAGGAGCCATTGGTCCCCAAGACCATGGTCACAGCATATCCTTGTTGGACTGCTATGGCTGAACTGGAGAGTTTAGCCTTGCTACTCTGGGAGTTGGGGAACGACATAAGCAGTTTCCAAGACCATCACGCACCGTGCCTGTTAAACACTGCAGCTCTCCGTACAGAAGACTCCAGCCCCACCAAAATAGTTCTCTCCTCTCTAAAGCAGTCCAGGCTCCCCCTGGAAGGTTCCAACCTTTACTATGATATTCTAACCCCCCTCTGAAATACTCTTAGGCCTTTCCTCGCTTCTCCAATTATTCTAGAACCTTCTGAAATAACCTAGCCCCTCAGTGGAATTCTTTAAATTTTTTTTCAAATTCATTTTTATTTTATCTATATGAGTGTTTTGCCTACAAGGATGTAAGCACACCTTTGGAGTGCAGTGTTCACAGAGGAAGGCATGTGGAGCCCCTGAGACTGGAGTTACAGAGCTGGTGTTACCTACTGTGTGAGTGATGGGAACAGAACTCAGGTCCTCTGGAAGAGAAGCCAGTGGTGCTCTTAACTGCTAAACCATTACTCCAGCCCTGGAATTCTTTTTTTTATAAATACATATTTATTTGTTTATCTGTGTATGGGGGCTGTGCTCTTGTCATGGTATGTGTATAAAGATCAGAGGGCAGCTTTCAAGACTCAGTTCTCTCCTTCCACCAAGTGTGACTGGGGATTGAAATCAGGTTATCAGGCTTGGCAGCAAGCGCCTTTTTACCTACTGAGCCATCTTGCTGGCCCATTCAGTGAATTCTTTAGCCCCAACTATACAACACTTCAGTCATCTGTGATGTCCTCCAGCCCCTTCCAGAATAATCCTCTCTAACTGCTAAACTCCAGTCTCACATTTTTCTCGACCTTTAATCTTCTAGTCCCCTCCCCCAGAAATCTACCATCACCTTCCTACTCTGTACCTACTTTAACATGCCAGTCCTCATCCCAGCGTGTCTTTCAACCTTGCCCTTTATCTTATTCCAGCCCAGCCTTCAGAGATACCAACCCTTCCCTAACAGTCTGTCCTGCCCAAGTGGAGAAAGGACTCCGAGGACTGACCAGAATGCGCCCTGATAGTACCAGTTTGGTTCTCCCTGGATTTCACAAGTTCTCCTGGCCTCCTGGACATGCTATTTAGAGAGCAAACATCCTGGTGGGAGGAAGTTGGGCAAAGGCCCCACAGCTTCCTCATAGACTTTAGCCCCACAGAGCTCCTGCCCCCAGGTCAAGAACCCCAGGGACCAGAAATATGGCTGTCACCAAGACAGAGGCTGCCCCTCCTGACCTGTCAGGATAGCCTGTCATAAGATCCATGAACCGGTCAGCCTCCTAGAGGCTGTCCCAGCACTGGTCCAAGTTTTCCCATTGTGTGGCTCTTAGATACCTATTCTGTGGTCTATGAGTCAGTCTCCTGATAAAAGCACAGCTAGAAACCAGGTCTACACTGCAGAGTGAGATACTGTCTTGGAAAAAAAAATGGGCATGGTAATTAATATACACTTTTAATCCCAGCATTCGGGAGGAAGAGGCAGGTGGATCTCTGTGAGTTCAAGGCCAGCCTGATCTACATAGTGAGTTCCAGGCCAGCCAGGGCTACACAGTGAGACCCTGGTTTGTTTTTGCTTTTGCTTTTTAAAAAATGACTTCCCATAAATGACACAGAGAGCCAAAGTGCCCCTATTGATGCAGACAAGAGGTGTTCATGGGAGCTGGGTATGGTGGCACAGCCTGTAATCCCACTCAACAGGCTACGAGACCAGCGTGAACTGCATAGCAAGATCCTGTCTCAGAAAAAGAAAAAGTATTCAAGGTTTAGAGAACGGAGACAGCACTACCTGCCTAGAATTGCTGAGCCTGGCCACACAAGGACAGCTCTCAGCAGGTGGGTAAAGGCTCGGTGCTGGGAATCACCATGGAGACCCAGCTCCTGCCCTTCCGTGGGGGCAGTCTGTGTGCAGCCCCTGAGACCAGCCAGCCTGCTGCTGAGCTGTGCTGATGACTGCAGTTCTTCTCTCAGGATGAAAGCTGGCCTGCTGGAGCCTCCGCATCTGGTCAGAGGTCTGCTGTCTGGTGCTCCCTGAGAGGCAACCCTGGCATCAGAGCCCCTCGGAGGTATAGCGCTGTGGGCGACCTTCCATTTATCCTTGAAGTAGCTGGGGATGGGACTCAGTGGTAGCATGTGCAAGGTCCTGAGTTTGATCCCTAGTACCACCAACAAAACAAGAATTAATTTAGACATCCCCTCTGTTGGGAATGCATCCCCCTCTCCCGGACCCACCAATTCTTCTTCAACCCTATTTTCAACCAGTGTTCTAGTGAATGTCAGACTCCTTCCTTCCTTCCTTCCTTCCTTCCTTCCTTCCTTCCTTCCTTCCTTCCTTCCTTCCCCCGCCCCTCTCTCTTTCTTTCTTTCTTCCTTCTTTCTTTCTTTGATAGCATCTCTCCATGTAGCCCTTGCTGGCCTGGAACTTGCTAGGTAGACCAGGGCTTGAACTCAGAGATCGGCCTGCCTCTGCCTCCTGAGTTCTGGGATTAAAGGTATGTTCCACCATGCCTGGCTAGATGTCAGAGTTTCGTAAGATGCTGGTTAGACTGTGGTAAGATGAAGGGAGAAAACATAGTTACAGGGGCTGAGGATCCAGCGTGGTGGTACAGAGCATGATTAGTGTACAGGAGGCCCTGGGCTCTGTCCCCAGAGCTAAATAAATAAATAAATAAATAAATAAATAAATAAATAAATAAATGAAAAACAGTCCGTTTCTAACTAATATACATGATAATAGTGGAATCTCTTTGTTTGTTTATATTTATTTGTTGTATTTTTTTAACACTGTATAGCCCTGGCTGGCCTGGAACTCCATATATATAGACCAGGTTAGCCTTGAACTCATGGAGATCTACCTGCCACTGCCTCCTAAATGCTAGGATTACATAAATTCATCACCATATCTGGGCTAGCTGAATCTTTTTTTCCAGAAGAAATCTTTCCAAGATTTACATGCTGCATTGGTGGCACTCTCTCTCTAAAGCCCCTTATAATACAAAACGGTCATCCCACACCAACCTGTTATTCTCTTTTGATGATTAATTTTTAAGTTTCTAAAAATCTTTGTTGGCTTAGTACTCTGGAAGCAGAAGCAGGCAGATCTCTGTGAGTTCGAGGCTAGCCTGGACTACACAGTGAGTTCTAGGACAGTCATGGCTGGCTATACAGTGAGACCTTGTCTCAAAAAATAAATAGCCAGGCATGGTAGTGCACACCTTTAGTCCCAGCACTCAGGAGGCAGAGGTAGGTGGATCTCTGTGAGATCAAGGCCAGCCTGATCTACATAGTGAGTTCCAGGCCAGCTAGAACTATAGGAAGACCCTGTCTCAAAAAGACCAAAAAAAAATTTTTAATTGTATATATGTGTACACATATGTGCAAATCAAAGGACAACTGTCTTAGTTTGTCTTCAATTTCTGTGACAAAACACTGTGATCAATACCAGCTTGGGGAGGAAAGGATTTATTTGGCTTACATCTCCTAGGTCACAGTTCATCACTTAGGAAGTATAAAGTAGGAACTCAGGAAGGAGCTTGGAGGAAGGAGCTGAAGCACAGACCATGGAGGAACACTTGGTTTGCTCCCTGAGCCCATGCTCAGCCTGTTTTCTTATACAATACAGAACAATCTGCTCAGGGGTGGCATCACCCACAGTGGGTTAGGCCTTCCTATATCACTCATCAATCAAGAGCATACCCACAGACACGGCCACAGATCAGTTCAATGGAGGCAATTCCCCAACTGGGGCTCCCTCAACCCAGGTGTGTCAAGTTGACAACTAAAGCTCTCCAGTACAGTTAACCCCTTGTCAACTTGACACACAAATACATCACTATTGAAAACCATAAGCTTTCTACTTCTTGTCCCCAAAGTATGATGTTAATATTAATATCGTAACATAAGACAGTATAACCTTAAAAGCCCCACAGTCCTTAAAAAAATCCAAACATGTAAAAGTTCTCCAAAAACCCCTGGAGAACTGACTCAGTGGTTAAGAGCACTGACTGCTCTTGCAGAATACCCAGGTTCTATTCCCAGCACCTACATGATGGGTAACAACTGCTCGTAGCTACAGTTCCAGGGGATCTGATGCCCTCTTCTGACCTCTGCAGGCATTGAACAACACAGTGCACCTACCTATATGCAAGCAATACACTCATACACATTAAAAAAGAAAAGAAAATTTCAATCTCTTTTAAGTCTCTTCACTGTGGACTCTTGTAAAATCTAAAACAAGTGCTGCCTTATTTCAAAGAGAAGAATCAGGCACATCTAAGCAAATAGCTCAAGGCTGGACATCTGGAGTTCATGCACAATCTTCTGGACTCCACAGAGTTTCGGCAGCTCCACTTCTCTGGCTCCTCCATTCACAGCACACGCAGCTTGTCTTGCAGGCCCAGGTTGGCTCCATTGCTCACCCGCTGCTCTCTCGGTGGTCATCCCAACACAACAACCTTTCGTATTTGTCACTCCTCACCTTCTACCTTGTTTAAGACAGGGTCTCTGGCTGTTCGTTGCTGTATAAACCAGGCTATCTGGCCTTCAAGCTCCCAGGAATTCTATCTCCATCTCACCACAGGATTGCTGGCTGGGATTACAGATGAATCCTACCACTCCTGGCTCTATGTGGGTTATGGAGATCCGAACTCAGATCTTCACATTTGTGCAGCAAGTCTTTTACCGACTATCTCCTCAGAGACCCCCTCTCCTCCTATTTTTTTTTTCAGGAGGGTCTCACGTAGCCCAGGCTGACCTCAAACTTACTATGTAGCCAAGGATAGACAACTACTTTTCTGGCAAGGGGGTTCCCTGTCCCCTGGATGCTGGTCTCTTGCAATTGGAAGTTGGTGTAGAGCAGAGCACAGCAAACTGTCTCTGTAAAGGACCAGAATGTAAATATTTTTGGTTTGGCTGGCCATACGGTCTTGGTTACAGCTACTCAGCTCTGTCATGGTAACATGAAAGCAGCCGTGCACGATACATAAATGGAGTCTGGCTGCGTTCCAATGCAACTTTGTTTATGCACATTGCAATTTGGTCTTAACATAATTTTCTTATCTCCTGAAATTTGTTCTTCCTCTGATTTTTTTTTGGAATAATTTAAAAATGTGAAAACCATTGTTAAGGGGCTATTGAGATGGCTCAGTGGCCAAAGGTACTTACTGTTGAGCCTCAGGATCTGAGTTTGATCCCTTGGACCCACATTGTGGAAAGAGAGGACTGACTCTTATAAGTTGTCCTTTGACCACATGTGTGCCATCACCTTAGACAAATAAATTAATGTAATAATAATGATTTTTGGATCTTTTTTTGAAACAAGGTCTTCCTGTAGCCCCAAATGGCCTAGAACTCATTATGTAGACCAGGCTGGCTTTGAACTCACAGAGATCCTCCTGCCTCTGCCTCCTGGGTACCGGGACTAAAGGTGTGCTCCATCACACCTAGCTATAATAGTGATTTTTTTTTAAAGAAACATTGTTAAATCTGAAAGGAATGGGCTGTACCTATGGTACCAGCTACTCTGAAAACCGAGACGAGAGGATCACTTGAGCCCAGAAGTCTGAGACTAGCCTGGGCAGTATAGCAAGAGCTTGTCTCTTAAAGTTTTTTTTTCTTAGTTCATTGCCTACACAAAGCCAGATAAAGGGTCATATTTAACCTGATCCCTTGGATTTTTGCCAAACATCTGTGGAGGTGAAGAATGCTTTCCCATGATGTACATCTTCTACAATCACCTCATGAGGAGGTGCTGACAGTCAGCTCGGTTACAGGGGTGGGCCAGATCACCAGCAGAAAGAAGGGTCCTCTTAACTAATGCTATGATATCCACTGGGGCTCCCTCCCACTGTGTGAACAGACTGCTTTTCAAACCTTTCACCTCAGTGGTTTTCACATCTGCTATAGACTGAGGTTTGCTTCCTCTCCCCTCCCCCCCATTCTCCTCTCCCCCCAAGTGACTATATTTGGAGAGAAGGCTTTACAGAAACAATTAGAGTAAAATGGAGTCATCCAGGTAAGGGCCCTGACCTGAAAGGATTAGGACACATCAAAGAGATTCTGGGAAACTTGCTGTGTCTTTAGCCTAGGAAGGCACTGACAGAAAAGGTGGCCATGTGCAATTCAGGAAGAGTACCCTCACCTGAAACCAGTGCTACTTAGGCCTTGTAGACTCCAAAACTGTAAGAAACCATATTTATGTTACTTAAGCTATATAGTCTGTGTTGTTTTTGTTAAGGCAGCCCAAAATGACAAATCTATTTGTTTGTTTCTTTGTTTTTAAGGGTTTTTTTGGGGGGGGCGGTGGCCTTTTTTTGGGACAAGGTCTCCCTGTAGCCCCAGCTGGCCTGGAACTTGCTATGTAGACCAGGGTGGTCTTGAACTCATAGAGATCCACCTGCCTCTGTGTCCTGAGAGGTCTTTGATTTTTTTTTTTGTTTGTTTGTTTATTTTTGTCTTTTTTTTGACAGGGTCTCACTCTAGCCCCAGCTGGCCTTGAACTCACTAAGCTGCCCTCAGTCTCGAAGAGATCCACCTGTCTCTACCTCCCGAGTGCTGGGATTAAAGGCGTGTGACACAATACTCCATTTGATTTTTGTTTTTTGTTATTTTTTGTAAAAATTGCATTTATATTTATTTATTTATTTACTTATTTATTGTGCGTGTACATGTGTGTGCAACCTACAGCCTGGTGGGCTCAATTCTGTCCTTTCATCATGTACGTTCTTTCATCATCAGGTCAGGCCTGGTGGCAGGAGCTTTTTACTCAATGAGCCATTTTTTCTGTTGTTGTTGTTGTCATTTTTGAGACAGGGTCTCTCTGTAGTTGACCTGGAACTTGCTGTGTAGACCAGGCTGATCTCAGTCTCACAGAGATCCACCTGCCCCTGCCTCCCTAAAAAAAAAAAGTATAGGCCAGTGGAATGGCTCGGTGATAATGGCACTTACTGCCAAGTTTGACAGCCCGAGTTCAACCTCTGGGACCCACATGGTAAACAGAACAGACTTGGAAGTTGCTCTCTGACTTCCACATGCTTGCCCCCTCCCCACAAAATAAATAAATAATAAATAAATAAATAAATAAATAAAAAATTGTGGCTGGAGAGATGGCTCAGTGGTTAAGAGCACTGACTGCTCTTATAGAGAACCCAGGTTTGATTCCCAGCACCCACATAACTGCTAACAATTGTCCTTAACTACAGTTCCAGGGGATCCAATGCCCTCTTCTGGCCTCTGCAGGCATTGCATACACAAGTACACTTCCATGCAGGCAAACTCAAACACATACAATAAAAATTTAAAAATTAAGAAATAAAAATTTAAAAATAAATGAACAAGGAAATAAAAATGGATGGAGAGGTGGCTCCAGGTACAGGTGCTTTGCCATCGAGCCTGACAACCTGAGTTCCATCCCTGGGACCTGCATGGTAGAAGATGAGAACCAAGTCTTTCAAATCGTCCTTTGATCCCTACACACAGGAACACACACACACACACACACACACACACACACACACACAGGCATGCAAAATAAATAAAGTAATAAAAATAAATGTCAAAAAATAAGAGTATGATTTATTAGATTTTTCTTCTGAAATGAGAGATTCTAGCACATGTTTATAGGCTGATAGGATAATTCTGTGACAGGGAGAAATAGGTGATGCAAAAAAGGACTGCAGAAGGTGTGAGTCCTCAGGCAAGAGGCAGTCCAGTTTACAGTGTTGGGATGCAGACGGGGTAGCTTCCTCCATAGAGGAGTCATGGTCCTCACTGTATAGCCTGTGGCTTCCCCTCCTCCTCAGGGGAGGTGGATGCTTAGGTTCCTGGAGGCTGGGATTCCAGGAAAGTGCTCTGGACGGAGAGGACTGAAGGGTAGCGCTGGGTCTTTGGCAAGAGGACTACAGGACAGAGGACACGAGAATCCAAGCAGGTTGAGAGCAGAAATGGAGGCTGGACTGGGAGGTCTGGCAGCATGTGAGAGCGGGGCTTTGACACTTGCTATTGTAACCGCTTTTGGAATCCTTTTAAAGGAACATGGGAACACAGGGCTGTGAGGGAACCAGACATGGCCAGAAAAAGGGCAGTTTCAACAAGGCCCTCCTGAGGCTTTTTGGCCCTGTGCTTATTCTCTGGCACAACAGGAACAAGTGCCACGAAGGGTACAAGACTGTGAGGGATCTCCAGGATGACAGAGCCCTGATTTCTTCCAAGACTCCTGCGAAGTGCTGTCTACCATTATTTTCATTTTATAGGAAACTGAGGTACAGTAAGCAAGCACAATGCCTTGTCCAAGTTTCAGAGCTGGAAAGAGGCAGAATCATTCTGCCTACCAGGTAGCCTGGGCCCGAAATCTGCGGTCAGGAAGGCAGGCTTCTCTGGAGAAGCAGCACTTGTCATAGGTAGAAAGAAGCCAGTGCTGGAGAGCAAAAGGAAGGTCCAGAGAGAGGACAGGGCAACAAGGCCCTGGGGAATTCAGGCACTTCAAAGAATTGCAGTGTGGTGAAACAGAATGGCCCAGGATGGGACTACAAAGGTGGCAGGGGGGCAGGCACACAGGACTTGAGAGGCTATGGCAAGGCCTTAGTATTTTATTATTTTTCACTATTATTGTATTATATTTTATTTTTATTATCCCACACAAAATGAAAAGTAAGCCACTGGGAGGTCTTAAGCAAGGAAGTAATATGAGCCAACACGTATCTTTTTATGTATGTATGTATACATACATATATATGTTCTGGTAGTGGGGAATGAACTTGAGGTCTCATACTTGGTAAACAAGCACTCTACTGAGTCATACCTCAGCCCCAACATATATATGGGTGCTCCTGAGTTTAAGCTTTTCAAATTTTATGTATTCATTTTATGTGTATGAGTGTTTTGCCTGCAAACACGTAAGTGCACCAATGTGCAAGCAGGGTCTGACTCTTGTTAGCTGCCATGTGGGTGCTAGGAACCAAACCAGGTCCTCTAACAGAGCAGCACATAATCTCAACCTCCGAGCCATCTCTCCAGTCCCGGTTTTGGCTTTTTTGCGATGAGGTTTCAAGTAGCCCTGAATGGCTTTACACTCACTGTGAGGTCAAGGCTCGCCTTGAACTCCTGACCTTCTTGCCTCTACCTTCCAATATGGACCAGGAACAGGCATGTTATAACAGGCATGTTCCACTACACCCAGCAATCCAGCATTTATTTCTCAAAGTAGCTGAGGAAAACCTTGAGCCTCTGACTGTCCTGCCTCTATCTCCCTAGTGTGAGAACTATAGGTGTGTACCGCTCTTTTATGTGGTCCTAGAGATCGAACCTAGGACTTCATGAAAGTGAAAGCCAGTACTCTACCAACCTTGCTATGTCCCCGCCTCCCTCTCTGGACTTTGATTTATTCACAGATTAATGCCTTTGTTCCTTGGCTGATTTAGGAATTCCTATGGCCAGAGTCTGCTTACTCTTGGCCAGGACCTGCATGGCTACTGGAAATGTTGACAAGAGGCAGATCTAGTCTTTGGCCCTGAAGAAAATATCCCTCACACTCACCCCTTTGGAGTCTATGGTACACCAGGTAAGCGTGCTCCGCTGGGATGGGGTGAACATTAGGGAAGGCCCCTGAGGAGATGCTCAGGAATTACTGGATTTGGAAGAATGACAAAGCAAGTTTGATAGGTTGAAGGACTCCCCCAGGAACAAGAGCAGGCTCTCTCACTCTCTCTCTCCCTCTCCTTCCCTCTCCTTGTCTTTTCTCTGTTCCTATTCCCTTCCCATTTCTCCCTCCCTTTCCCCTCTCCCCCCCTCCTCTTCTTTTCTAGTCTCCCCTCTTCAGTCTTCTCTCCTCCTCTTCCTCCCCTTCCTCTTCTCCTGCCCCCCCCCCCCCGTCCCCGCTTGCTTGTTTAAGGTAGGGAATCACATGTTGCTCTGGCTGGCCTCCATCCCATGGGGCTCAAGCAATCCTCCAGCCTCCACCGCTGGAGCAGCTGAGCTGTGCAGCTGGTGTGACCAGTCACTTTTGTATCTGTGCTCTCTAAGGCTGTAACGTGATGGACAATGATAAACATTTGCTTGTTAATTGACCATGTGGACCAATGGTCCCTTAGAGGGCACTCTGTGATGGAAGCAATGCTCCATCCATCCAGGCAAGGTGACGCCACCCTCCCAAGTCCCGGAACCTCTACTAACTATTCTTTCTTCTTCTTCATCCCTCCTCCCATTTTCCTGAGGGAAGCTTTCTTCTCTGCATCCACCACTTGCTATCACGTTACCCCATGACACTCCTGAGTCTGTGCTTGTACACACACACACACACACACACACACACACACACACACACACTCACTCCAGCCCTTACAAAGAAACACACCTGCTTGCATAATATGTCCCAGTCATTGAATATAAAACCAAAGCCATCATGTCATTGCCTGTATGACATGGCCCCACTCCTGTTTGCACACACTCCACTCCGCAGGCCATAAGACCACATCTCTCCCTCCACAGACAGGGGCATTTCCCAGGTTTCCTCGGCCGTTGGTTTATGACAGAAGGAGTGACACTGGGAAGAGGAGGACCTCAGGTTGGGGAGGAATCCTACATCCCTAAGAGGGACTGTGATGAAGGACCCCACTCAATTTTTCTAAAAGGGGGCTGTGGCTGTGGCACGATGGGAGCCCATTCCTCTGAAAAACAGTTTCCCAAAGGCAAGGTGTTCTGCGCCCCCATCTTCAGGGCCCTGTGTCCTCAGTGCACCCTAGCTCTGATAACAGCAGTGTGAAGTCAGCCATGTGATCTTGGGAAAGGCTAATCTTGACCTGGTGCTGGATTTTCCCACCTGGAGGCTGAATGCAGAATGGAAACCTCAGTGATGGGGAAAGTCCTCTCTGTACCCAACTGCAGTGACTGAATGGGGGGACCTTTGGGAAGGTCTCCCCCTCTCCGCTCCCGGCTTTGGGCAGCTGGCTTGGGGCTGGGGCGTGACTGTGAATTCACCCCGCCGCCGAAATAAGAGAAGAAATAAGAGAAGTCCGAGGTGGCTTCCTCCTCCGTGCCCAGAAAGGGTGGCAGGGACAGAGGCGGGCGGCACCCCACTTCTCCCCTACATCAGCACTCCTGGCTGCTGGACGCCAGGGTTGGCTAGCCCCCAGGTCCTCAGCTGCTGGCTCCCCTGAGACCAGGTAGGCGGCCCTGACCAGGTGATGCCCCGCCCCCGTCTGCTCGCACCCCGGAGGGAGGGTTTGGAGATAACAGGAACTTGAAAACCGAGCGAGTTGAGGGCGAGGACCCCACCCCAAAAAGAATTAAGGAAGAAAACCACGGAGACCTGGAGGACACTGATAAAACTTGGGAAGGGGGGCTGAGGGAATGTGGAGAAGGCAAACTAAAAGCTCCCCCAAAAGTCTGATGGACTCCTGTGGGGAGGGGGGGGGAACCTGTAGAGTGAAGTTAAAATTTGGGAAGAAAACTTAGAGAGAGTTGAGGAAACGGACTGAGGCGCTCCCCAAAAGGACTTGGAGAGAAGACGGGGATTTTAAGAGTGAGAAAAGGGGGACGAGCTGAGGGATCTGGAAGAGGAATTCGGGGGGGGGGGATATATCGCGAGAATCTGGGGCCAGGGTTTGCGGGAAGGGGTCCGGGAGAATGCTCTCTGCAGGGCGCGGAGTGCAGGTGCAGTTCCGGGTCTAGGGAGGCCCCCTATCGGAGTGCAGGTGCAGTTCCGGGTCTAGGGAGGTGGTGGGTGAAGCCGGGGGCGGGGGAGGGGCGCCCGCAGCCCCCCGGCCCCCCCGCCCCTCCCGCCCGGGTTCCGCACGCCCCAGGGCATCCCTTCGAGGCTCCGGGGCTGTGGGTCCGGGTTTCCTAGGGAAGTTCTTGCCCTCGGCCTCCCGGGGTGCCTCTCCCCGCCTGCGCGGTGACGGTCTCGGTCCGCATCCCGTCGGGATCCGGGAATTGCTGGCAGCCCCGACGGAAATCCTGCTTTTGACCGCAGATGCCCGCAGGGGCTGTCTCCATGGCAACAGAGGGCGGCGAGGCCAGTTGGCTCTGGGTAGCAGCGGGCAGGCAGCCACCTTGGGTCTCCGCCTTCGTCCCCATTTCGGGTTCTCGGTTGGGGAGTTTCGCACTGCAGGGTGAGCGGATGCTGCTCAGCGTTCGGGATCTGCAGTCCGAGACTTGGTTCCTAGCAAGGTTGGGACCCTAGTTGCTCTGCAGACTGCAGGCAAGTTAGGACACTTGTCTGCGTCCTTGTTTTCCTCATTGGAACTGTGGAAACGGAGAAATTAGCCATTCCCCCATGCGAATCACGCACCGAAAGCGGTTTAGCTAAAGCTAGGCTTAGCGGGCCGGCGCCTATAACCCCAGCTGTCACCGGAGGTAGCGGGGCAAGACGAGAGAGAGAGAGAGAGAGAGAGAGAGAGAGAGAGAGAGAGAGAGAGAGAGAGAGAGAGAGAGAGAGAGAGAGGGAGAGCGGTTTTGCTGAAGGAGTTAAAGGTTATCATTGCCAGTGAGCCTATCATTTGCCTTCTGAAAACATGAAAGACCAGAAAGAAGCCTGGGTCTCCCTGAAAGGGCCTTCAGGAATTTGTAAACAGTTGGCGTCTGAATAAATGTCTATGGCCTTAGACATCCCATTCTGGGGAGGTCAGTAGGGCTCCAGGTCTGTGCCCAACTCTCCACACTCAGGTCCACCCCTTAGGCATGTAGTTTGGAATCTTTGATACTGTCAGTATCTCTCCATCTGTGGTGGGGATGCGAGAGCCACAGGACTCTGTTCATAGCCAGAAAGGTGGAGGTCTGGGGCCAGCAGTAGGGGACAGGAGTCTGGAGTGTTTTGATACAGCAAAAAAGTTAAGGGATAGCTAGGCTGAGACTTGAGACCCGGTCAGTCCTGGTCAAGCTCATGTGGAATCTGGGTAGATGGCCTCAAAGAGAGGTGCAAGGGAGAGGGAGGGGGAAGTGGGGTTCATGGCTGCACGGATAGCTCCTGCTCTCCAGCAGTCACGAAGCTATGAGAGAGCCCGGAAGTGTGCTGTGGGCTTGGAGGGAATGAGTTTGAGCCTGAGCACTTATGTGTGGGTATTCTGGGTCTTCTCTACAGCCCGCCAAGGCTGATGTGACAAAGGAAATGACCAACCCTGGGTCGGGGACCACAGAACTGAAGAAGGAAGGAGGGACCAAGCTCCTTCCTATATGCAGTACACTGAACTGGCCTATGGTGGGAGAGGACACGCTGTCCCAACTCCACCACCCTGTAAAGTCTATTCTCTTAGAACCTTACTTGCCTGTCATGGCTGAAGTCCCAAGTTCCAGGCCAGGTACAACTCAAAACTCCTGTTTTAGAACCTTATGGGTAGATTTCCAGTGACAGGTGGAGTCACTTTTGCCTATAACAAGTGGAGAAAAATCAGCTGACATGCTCAGGACCATGGGGAGGGCCGAGCTAGTGTGACGCAAGGAAGCCTTTGTGTACATTGACATATCACACACAACATACATACATCCCCAATCTCACCAGAGGTTGATAGTCAGGTGGTAGGTATGTCTAGCCTCTAATTGTTAAGGGCTGGACCAATTGATATGTCTCAGGAAAGAGCAGTGAAAGACAGCAGAGGCTTAGTGAGAGTTGGGGGCCTCCATGAGGGAAATGGACCCAGTGAGGGCCCTGGAACCCTGTGTGGCATCAGGACACAGTGGAAGGACAGTGGAAGAGGCTAGAAGTCCTCAATTAGGGCTCGTGGTCTGGTGAGGGATGGCGGTACCTGTACACCTTAGACTTGCTTCCTGCCCCTCCAGCCCAGGCCTGTCCCTGCCCAAAGCCCCGAGGAGAAGCGGAACTCTTACAGGATGGTGGTTTCCTGCTGCTGCCCAAAGTCTCAGTTCCTTTTTGGTGATGTCCTCAGGGTTTGCTGGGCTTGCTCCTTCCTCCCACCTCAGCTGAGAACTTCTCTTTCTTCTCAGCCCTGCCCAGTCCTGCATGCCTCCCCTTGCCTTTTTGCAAAGAGAGCAAAGGAAGTAAAAGTTCACTGAGCGCCTACTGTATGCCTGGTGTTTTCAAGGGACTGACAGCATCGGATGCTCAGAAGCGACAGTGAGAGATTTGTATTCCAAATTCACAGACAGAGGACCTACAGCTCAGAGCGATGAACCGACTTGCCCAGTACCTCAAGCCAGTTGTGAGGCAGGGGTAGACTTTGAACCTAAACCTATCTCTGAGTCTCCCACATGTTTGGCAGGGGTTGGGGAGGACAGGCCATCCCATCTATATCAGAGCCTTGACATGGCTTTTGGAAATGTGACTCTTTCGTAAGGATGATGAGGGACTTAGGGCTCTTGTGTCCAGGAACAGAGGTGAGTGGGAGGCAGGCTCTCTGTTTTATGTTCATCTGCCACAAGACAGATATAGTTGGCCAGCAGCCAGGGAGGAAGAATAACATTTACCAATCAGGGACAGCATGATCCTGTTCAGGCTTTGGAGAACCCAGTCATACTGCCAGAACTGTGGACTGGATTTAATAGTGATTGTTTTGAATCTCCTGCCAGCCTGTGTGACCTCAGTCAAGTCACTTTAACGGTCCATGCAAGAGTCAGGGAGACTAAGTGCCCCGGGGGCAAGGCCGTTTTGCTGCTCTGATTCTCAGCCTCACTTGGTCACTGTACATTGAATAAGAGCCTCATCTCATGAAATCCTCACAGCTGCTCTGTACAGAGGGCACAGGCAAGAAAACGGATGCTCAGATGCTTTGTCTACCATCCAAGGCCACAAAGCTGTTGAAGAGCAGAGCTGGAGGCTGAGCATGTAACGCCAGCACTGTGGAGGCTAAGGCAGAAGGGTCACAAGTCCAAGGGCAGTCTGAGTTACACAGAGAGATCTTGAATACCTTGGAGGAAGGGAAAGAGGGATGTAGAAAAGTAGGAGCAGGGGGACTCACTATGTAGGGCAGATACTGAGATAGGGAGAATTGTGGTCCAGGGTGAGACCTCAGTTGTGATACCTATTACCGGATTTCAACCTTGATAGGGCTCTGGGAGTTGAGTCCTGTCCAGAGACATGGGGGCTAGGAGGATTTGCTGGAGAGCTGGCTCAGTGGTTAAGAGCACTGACAGCTCTTGTAGAAGACCCAGGTTTGAATCTCAGCATACACATGATAGGTAACAACCATCTGTAACTCCAGTTCAAAAGGAACCGATACCCTCTTCTGCCCTCCATGGGTGTTGCATTACAAGGATATACTTAGGTACATGCAGGCAATACACCCATACACATAAAATAAAAATAAATAGAGAGAAGGAGAGGGAGACGGAGAGGGAGAGAGAGAGAGAAAGAGAGAGAGATTCAGGGCCAGGGTACAACTTAGCGGTAGAGTGGCCACTTAGCATGTTTGAAGCCCTGAGTTTAACCCCTAGCATCAAAACAAAAGCAAACCTGAGCTCAGCATGATGGTAGAGGCAGGGGAGGGGGCAAATCTCTGTGAGCTCAAGGCCAGCCTGGTCTACATAATAAGTTCCAGGACAACTGGGGCTACCAGGAGACCCTGTCTCAAAAAGCCAAACAAAGAAACTCACAACTAAATCCGTTATTCATAAACAAGCTGAAGCCTCTGAGTTTCCCAGAATGCTGGTGGCCACTTTTTGTGCAGCTCCCTCTCTGGTGTTAACAGTCATTCAAGTTTGCTGCCTCCTAGAAAAGAGACAAGAGGGCTGGTGAGATGGCTCAGCAGGGAAAGGTGCTTGCTGCCAAGCCTGACGACTTGGGTTTGAGCCCTGGAACACATACATGGTGGAAGGAGAGAACTGATTCCCACAAATTGTTCTCTGACCTCCACACACCTGAGTGTATACATACACAAACATACTAAACAAATGAATGCAAAAATAAAGAAAAAGAAGAGAGGCGGGGCAGATCACTTTCTTTCTGTGACATAACTGGGATTTAGACATGTGGCACAAGGCCAGGCCTACAATGAGCACTCATAGATAGATGTGATTGCCTCCACTGGGACTGCAAAATAGACTAGAACAAAGTGGGATGGAGAGATGGCTTAGCAGTTAAGAGCACTTATTGCTCTTGCAGAGGATCCAGGTTCAATTTTGTCTGCAAGCAGGCAAAACACATATACACATAAAATAAAAACAAAATGTTAATAAAAACAAAATTTTTTTCAGTCTTTTTGAGACTGGGTCTCCCCTGTAGCCCCAGCTGGCCTAGAATTCACTATGTATACTAGGGTGGCCTCAAACTCAGATTCCCCCGCTGTCTCTGCCTCCTAAGTGCTGTGACTAAAAGCACGGTCCACCATGCCTGACCTGAAAAAAATTTTTTTAAAGAACTAAACTGGTTGGTATTGTTTCAGCTTAAAAGTTACTTAACATCACTGTGCCTCAGTTTCCTAATCTTTAAAACAAGGGTTAAAAAATAGCTGATTGTTAACTGGGTATGGTGGCGCATGCCTTTGATCCCAGCACTCAGGAGGCAGAGGCAGGCAGATCTCTGTAAGATTGAGGCCAGCCTGGTCAATATAGTGAATTCCAGGCCCAGCTGAGGCAAATGGAAATCATATTTCAAAATAAATAAGTAAACAAAACTTACCTCCTAAAGTCACTAAATGAGATCATGTTTAGAAATTGTTTGGCCACTGTGTAAATGTTTAATAGATTAGCACATTTTTACTAATAGTTACTGCCACTCAGACTTTTAGAGAGGTCAATGACTCCCCAAAGAGTTAGTACTTGGTGTCAGCAAAAGCAAGCAGAAGGTTATTTTCAAGCAGATGTCTAAGGGGACAGAACCCATTGGCTTTCTCTTTCTCTTGGTCTCTTTAGTTCTCTTCCTGACTCTGTCTCTGACTTTATCTCTGCCTTTCTCTATCTCTGTCTCTGTTTTTTTTTCCTTCTATTTTAGGGAGTATGTGTGTATGTATGTACATGTTCATGTGTATTTCCTGAGCATGTGCACATGTTGTACATACTTGTGGAAGCAAGAGGTCAATGTGTCTTCCTCAGTTGCTCTCCATCTTGTATGATTTTTTTCTTTTCTTCCTTCCTTCTCTCTCACTCTCTCTCTCTCTCTCTCTCTCTCTCTCTGTCTCTCTCTCTCTCTGTCTCTTTCTTTCTTTCATATGTGTTTGAGACAGGATGTCTTACTGAACCCAGAGCTAGACTGGCTACTAGCCCGCAAGCACCAGGCATTTTCCCGTCTCACCTCCCAGCCCTGGGACCACAGGCATACACCATCAGCTTCTACATGGGCGCCGGGATCACGCTCAGGTCCTTATGCTGATTGACAAGCACTTTAGCAGCTGAGCCATCTCCCCAGTGCTTCTTTTGTCTTTTTGTTTTCACTGTTGGGGATTGAACCTAGAGCCTCTGGCATGCTAGGCAAGTGTTCCATGGCTGAACTATAGCCTTAGACCCTATTTATTTTTTATGGTACTAGAGAGCAAGCCTCGGAACCCAAGGCCTTGTGCATGCCGAAGAAGCAAGCATGGCCACTGAACTACATCCTCAGCCTTGATTTTTGGACCCGGGGTCTTGCTATGTAGCCTATGCCGACCTGAGCCGCGCTCTCCTCCTGCCCATTCTCTTGGATGCTGGGATTCGGGTGGGTCCATGACCATACCTGTTTTCTGTTGCTCTTTGCCTTGAATTTCTGTCTTAGTCGGTCTCTGTCACTGTCTTTGGTTCTTTCTGGCAGCCATGTGTTGGTGCCAGTGATGCTGGCTCAGGGGAACTGATTCTCTGCATCCCTTCCCCGCAGGAAGTTGCTTTGGTAGCTTTAAATCAGCCACAGTGGGAATATTTACACCATGGAAATCAGCAGATGCTACAAATCAAGGCTTAGTTTTTTGGCTTTGCTTTGTTTTGCTCTGAGAGTCAGTTCTGGAGCACACCACACTATCTTGGGCTCTTCCTCCTGTCTCTTTCTCTTTGTATGTCCCTGGCTACCTGCTTTTCTTCTGGTCTTCTATATATCTCAGTCTCCGTCTCTGTCTCTTTTCCTTTCTCTCCTTACCTTTCCTCTGATGCACACGATTGCATGCAGTATGGTCCTTCTCAACAATGAACCATTCAGACACCTTGTGTTCCCCCGACCTAAACCCTTTGGTATACTCTTGTCTAGGGCCACTGTCCCCTCAAGTCTGGGGTGGGAGGGAGAGTGACAGAGCCCCAGGAGCTACCCACATGTGCCTGCTGGGCACACTGTTGACCCCGCTCATAAAGTTTCCTGTCTCCTCAGAGACTGAGTCTGGAGCCTTCCTCCCTCACAGGCATATAGAATCTTGTCTCTCCTTGGGTCAATACAGATATGCCCTTGTGATATGTACTTGGGTATTATTAGAAGTGGCAACATTGTACCTTCTCTGGATCCCAGAGCTGTATAAATTTATATCTTGGTTGGGTATGGTGGCACACGCCTTTAATCCCAGCACTCAGGAGGCAGAGACAGGTGAACTCTGTGAGTTCAAGGCCAGCCTGGTCTACATACTGAGTTCCAGCCAACTGGGACTACAAGGAGACCCTGTCTCAAAAAGACCAAAAATAAATAAATAAATAAGCTTATATTTTATAGAGAAGTGCTCTGGGTGGGGCTGGGTCTCAAGGGACGTGCTGTGTACGACTCATTGTGCCCACACCTGGGCCGTGCATTTGCACATGCTCATCGGAATGGCCACAGTTCTTCATCTGTGACAGGCAATGGAGGGGAAGGGCTGAAAGTTCAGATTCTTACCCCAGATGCTGGGATTCCTCATGTGTATGACCGTGGTCAAAGTTCTAAGCGCCTCTGTTGCCTCATCAATAATAGTAATAATACTTTAAAATGGAGTTGTAGGAGCTGGAGAGGCAGCTCAGAGGTTAAGAGCACTTGCTGCTCTTGCAGAGGCCCTGGGTTCAGTTACCAGCACCCACATCTGGCAGTCCACAACCATCTATAATTTCAGTTCCAGGGGATCCTATGCCCTCTTCTGGACTCCAGGAGCACCAGGCATGCACATGGTACACATACATACATGCAGGCAAAATACTCATACACATAAAATAAAAATAAATACATAAATAAAAACAAATCTTTAAAAAATGAGGTTGTAGTAAGGATGAAATTAATTGGTAGAGATAAAGTGCTCGAAGCGGCGGTTGGCACAGTATAAGGGCTATAATTCTGTATTATCTTGTGGAGAGGCTGCGGGGTGGGGGGGCACACGTGCACATGTATGTGTCTGGAAGTCAGTACAGATGAACATGGAGTCTGTATGAAGTTCTGTGTGTTGCTATGAACATGCAAATGTCTGAAGTGTCACAAAGCCTATGTAGCTCAGTGCATGGTTTGCGGTGTTTGCTTGTCTTCCTGTGAGAGACCTTCATTCTCGCCTATGACCCTTGGTTAAACATCAGCCATTACCACCTCTCCTAGTCCCTGAAATCTCCTCAGCTCAGCTCTGGGGCCCTCCCTCTCCTCCTCATTTATCCTCCCTGGCCTGAACCAGCCTCAAATGCTGGGACCTTTCAGACACACCGATTTCCTGACTCCTGGAGTGAGGTGAAGATCTCAGTCAGGTCCAGTGGGCCCAGTAAACCGGGGTATCTGGGGGCAGGCCTGTGGCCACAGCCTGCTTCACAGTTCACCATGTGGGTGTCACCCCCTGACCTCAGTCACATACAAGAAAGCAGATTCAGTGAACGGTGAGAGGGGCTGGTAGATCCAGGATGCAGTTCAGCGTTCCAAAGTGACAGCACGGGCGACCAGACCTGTGAGGTTCAGGAAGGAAGGTTTCCTCAAAGGGGTGAGTGTAATAGGAGGAAGAGCAGAATCTAGAAGGACGAGGAAGAGGGTGTTCATAGAGGGGGAACCTAGATGGGGAGCTGAGCTCTTCAGGGCCCCAGCAGGGGACACTGGAGTTCCCTGGGTTGGCCCCACTCTCCAACACTCACATCTTAAGAAACCAGCCTTCTCCCCAGGCAGTTCCTCTCTGAGTGTTGCAATGACAGGGTTATTGGCAGGGGGTGGGGGATGGGGTGAGGACCCCTTGCTCAATGGCCTTCCTGTGGAGTTACTTAGAGTTGCTACTGGGAAGGTGCTGCTTGTTCAGGGAGTTCTTCCAGAGACTATGGTGGCCCCAGCTTCCGACCTGGGCCTCTCCCTGATTGGGGGATAGGAGTCCTGCTCTGTAGGTAAGTGTCCACTTTCATTCTGGCACCAAAGGTGAGCCTGAGTCTGCTAAGACTTCTCCAGCCCAGACTGAGAGCATGGGCAGGATTCCAGGAAAAGGCCCATTTTTAGGAGAGAGCTATTGGTTCCGTGAGTAAACTAAGCATGATTTGGTAACAATCTAGTTACAAAAGTGCACCTAAGTGCAACACTATGTGTGATGTGCTGATCTGAGGGGCATCCAGATATCCATGTACATATATGTGTGTGAGCATGTAAACATATGCCTGTATATAAAATATTTTTATTTATTTTAATTTTATGTATATGAATGTATTGCCTTCGTGTATGTAAGTGCATGCGTGTTGTGCAATGCCTGAGATCAGAGGAGAGTGAGATCCTCTGATCCCCTTGAACTGGAGTTACAGACAGTTGTTAACCACTGTGTGGGTGCTGGGAATCGAACCCAGGTCCTGCGCAAGAATAGCCAGTAGGCTTAACCGCTGAGCCTTCTCTCCAGCCCATAAACATATGCATGTATATCGATATGGATATGTGTATATGTGCATATGTGTGCTATTATGGGTCAGAGTGTGGGCTCCTTGGAGAGCTGTGCTGGTGTGCAGTGATGTTAGCCAGGACACTCTCACAAGCATATGCTGAGTATTGTACGATTGCGCTGGTACGTGTGCTTATGTGGTGTGTCATGTGGGAATGACAGTGCGAGCGTTGGCCTGGTGGTGTGTTCTATGGGAAGATGAGTATGTAAGTGTGCCAGGGGTCACAGTGGAAGAGCAAATGCAGGTAGAAGTTGTGCTGGGCCAGAGCTCAAGCCTTCTGGCTTCCTGAAGAGGGCAGGATCTGGGCAGCTGGCTGGCAGGAATGCTGGTAGGAACCTTCATCTTTCATGTCCCTCTGTGTCACCCCCAGGTTTTCTGCCCCTTCGAGGATCATGCAGCAGTCCTACTGACCCCAGGAGTAGAGGCCTGAGGGGTGAGTAGGGTGGGGACCACCATGAGGTTTTCAGGGTCAGGAAACAGGGTGGGGTGGCCTTCCTGGGTCCCATAATGCCTGCCTCACAGCCCCCTCCTCCTACAAGGGCCCTGTTGCTAGGAAACGGATTGAAGAGCCAGAATGAGGCAGCTTGAGAGGCCGGAGGCTGGACCCATGACAGGAAATGGCCTTGATCCTCCTCTGCAGGGATTTCCAGGTGCAGGCGAACAGCCCTCACTCACACGCACAAACATGTGCAGCTGCACACACACACACACACACACACACACACACACACACACAGAGGCACATATGCCTCCACACAGAGCTGTGTTCAGTCATAGCCACACAGACCAGAGGCACACACACACACACACACACACAGATGCTTATGTATACACTTGCACAGAAACATACACACTGTGCTCTTGTGGATGTGCATACACATAGCCAAATACATGTGCAGTTTTTTTTTTTTTTTTTAGAATGAGGTCTCATGTCTCTTGGGCTCACTTCTGTCTCGATATGTAGCTAAGAATGACTGAGTTTCTGATCCTCCTGCCTCTACCACCCAAGTGCTGGGATTATAGATCCGAACTACTATGCTGGACTTATGCAGTGCTAGGTGGGAACTGAACCTAGGGCTTCATGTATGCTAGGCAATCACTCTACCAACTGAGTTACATTCAAGATCAGCACATACTTCTGTATATACAGACATTCCCCAAGAACTGCACACACACAAATATACACATAAAGACACATAGACACATAGGCAAAAGCACCATAAACGACCTGCAGAAACACAGTCCATCAAAGCAATAAAAGAAAAAAGTGCATAAATCCTAAATCATTGGGAGGTGGAGGCAGGAGGATCAGAAGTTCAAGGTCATCCTTGGCTACATAGGGAGTCTAAGGTCAGCCTGAGCTACATAAATCCCTGTCTCTAAAATATCACCAGTAACAAATGGGTAAACCAACATAGCAACATCCTGATGCAGAAAAACATCGAGGCTGTCTACTTGCATAGATCAGAAACCAACCACTGGGGAGCCTCACAATCTCTCCAAATGCAGGAAGGCAGCTAGGAGGCAGGTCCAAGGGTGGCCCTGTCTCTGCCTGTATCTCTCACTTGGGTAGACAGCAATATGGGCCATTGAGTAGACGCTCCTGTGTAGGAGTGTGTGCATACTCACGTCTGTGCGCCTGGGGTGGTATGCCAGCTAGGATCCCCTATCCCGTTCTGCAGCAGGGCGCCCGGAATGGGCTGTGTGTTCTGCAAGAAGGTGGAGACCACACCAAAGGAAGATGTCCAGGAAAGGGACTTCAGAAGTCGTGGGACAGAAGAGCGTTATTACCCTGACCCTACTCAAGCTCGGTCTGCATCCTTCTCTCCTCAACCCACCAGCCCTGCCTTCCTTGATGGGAGCAACATGAGGAACATCTCAGGTGGGTCCCTGTGGATGGAGGCAGGTGCTGCCTGGGTGCTGGGAAGAATCAGGGGAAGAAGAGATGCAGACTTGTCCTTAGAAGCCCAGTCTGGAATGATTCGGGAGACATAATCTTGTGGTCTAGATCACAGGGGCTGAAGAAGTGTACATAGCTTTACCCCGGGACCTGCAGTTTGGGGAGGTAAGTCTCAGTTCCCATCTGAGAGGGACCCTGATGACAGATACAATACAGTGCCAAGACAACCTTTCCAAGGTACATACCTGCTTGGGAAGACGAAGCAGGAGCATCGTGAGCTCCAGTCTAGCCTGGGCTATATAATGAGTCCCTGCCTCAAAAGAAACACACACACATTTCTGGCCTTTTGGCTGTCACTTCAGAAGGTGAGAAGTCTTGTTGGTGGGAAACAGGAAGAAAGAGCAACTTAGGGACTTTCCAGGACAAGAAGGACAGGAAGCTATTTGTCCCAGAATCAGGGTGTCAATCTGTAAGCCCAAATCAGAAATCTACTGGTCCCCAAAGTCCTTTGGGAATCAGGGCACAGTAATGCTGGGGAGGCACGGTACCTGGCTGGGAAGCTGGAACCTGGGGGTGCATCCTCCTTGGTTCCCCATTCTGTGCTCTACTCTACTGAGAAGCTCTGATTCTACAGGGACTGGAGTGACCCTGTTCATCGCTCTGTATGATTATGAGGCCCGGACAGACGATGACCTTACCTTCACCAAGGGCGAGAAATTCCACATCCTGAACAATACGTAAGTGGCCAGGCCATCTAGCTCAGAGCATAATTTGGGCCAGCTCAGGACCCGCAGAGAACAAACCTTGATGTCTGTCTTTAGAAAGCGCCAGCCTAGTGGGAACAATTATCCATAGCAATAAAAGTTCTAGGTGAGGCCTGGGAATATAGCTCAGTGGTAGAGCGCTTGTCTAGCATGGAGGCTAGATTGGGTTTGATTCAAAGCATCACAAACAAACAAGAAGAGTAAGCAACCCTGGGCCATTGCTACCATGTGGAGAGAGGGAAGGGTGCACAGCAAGCACCATCCCAGGGTAGTGGTGACCGAGGCAGGCCCTGGGAGGGATTTTTAAGCTGAGACTAGAAAAATAAGCAGACAAAGAAGAGGTGAGAATAAGTGATGGTTTCTGGAAAGCACCAGGTGGTTCCATATAGAGAAATCATAAAGAATGAAGTATAAGCCAGATGCTGTGGCACAGACCTTGAATCCCAGCACTTACTTGGGAGGCAGAGGCAGGCAGATCTCTGTGAGATCAAGCCAGCCTGATTTTTATAGTGGGTTCCAGGCCTGCTGGGGCTACAGGGAGACCTTGTCTCCAAAAAAACCCCAAAAGAATAAAGATAAATTAAAAAAAAAAAATAAAGTGTAGGGCAGACAAGATGAGTAAGGGGTATCTGCTTCCAAACGACTACCTGAATTTGATCCCTGAACCCTACTTAGAGGAAGGAGAAAATCAATTCCTGCAAGTTGCCCTTTGACCCCCTACACGCATGCCTCCACACACACTAATAAATGTTAAAAAAGGAAGGAAGGAAGGAAGAGGGAGGGAAGGAGGGAGGGAGGGAGGGAGGGAGGGAGAAAAAGAAAGAGGTGTAAGCTTGGGAATGTGGTAGAGCAAAAGCTTGGGTTCAATTCCCAGAACTGGGGGGTGGAGGGAGGAGGGATGGGGATGAAATGCAGACTAGACGTGGCTGGAAAAGTAGACAGGGCAGAATCCACAGGCCTTTAGGCCATGTTGAGAAGCCTGCATCTTATCCAGAAGGAAATATGCAGCCCTTGGGAGTTTTCACTGGGAAAGAGCCTAGTCAGCTATCCACTGCATCCCCACCCCAAGCACAAAGCAAGAGGAAGAAGTCCAGATCTCTTCAACCATATTCCTTTTACAGGGAAAGCCCTGCTAAGGCTGAGGCAGTGACTGGAAGCTAGGCAGACAACAGCTCTGGGAGGGAGGGCATCCTAGGTGAGGACTGTCTCCAGCTGGTTCTTCTGGATCCTGCCTGGACCCCGTAAGTGCTTCTGACTACTCTTATGTTCTGTGCCTGCAGCGAAGGTGACTGGTGGGAGGCGCGGTCCCTCAGCTCCGGACACACTGGCTACATACCCAGCAACTACGTGGCTCCTGTGGACTCCATACAGGCTGAGGAGTGAGTGGGGTTGGGACAAGGCCCTATGGAGAAAATCCTAGTGTCTAAACTCCAAGGCCACCTCTTGTGAAGTTCCTGCTCCACTCTGAGTCTGTCTCCTTATCTGTAATTGTATAAAGTTATTGTGGGGCTAAAAGAAGATAATGATTATAACAGTAGATAACATGTACAGAGCAGGTACTGTATCCTGTAACCTCCTCAGAGTGCTTTCTGTGTGTGAACAGTTAGAAACTGTCATTACTGTCTTTCACAAATAAGGAAGCTGAGGCACAGAGAAAGTGAATAAATATCCTGCCCATAGCTGGTGAGGGGCGGAGTTGGTGTGTGAACCCAGCCAGTTCATACACCATGTGATAGTCAGTAGACATATTGTCTCTCTGAGCTGGGTGTGGTGGTCCATGCCTTCAATCCCAGCACTCAGGAGGCAGACACAAGTAGACCTCTGTGAGATCGAGGCCTGCCTAGACTACATAGGGAGTTTCAGGCCAGTTGTGACTACAGGGAGACCCTGTCTCAAAAAGCCAAAGAAGAAGAAGAAGAAAAAAAAAGAAACATATTGTCTCTCTATAACAGTAGCATTGTGGGAGCTTTATTTATGTATTTCATTGTTTGATTTACTTATTTAGTTAATCAGAGAGAATGTAGATTTATTCAGGAAAAGTGTGAAAGAACTCTCTCAAGAAAAGGAGGGGTTCCCAGAAAGAAATACCTTTGAGATTTAAAAATCTATAAAGTAGGATTGGAGAGATGGCTCAGCAGTTAACAGTGCTTGCTTATAAGAGCTTATATAGGACCAGAATTTGTTTCCCAGTACCCATGTTGGGACTCACAACCACCTGTAACACCAGCTGTAGGGCATTTGATGCCCTCTTCTGGAATCTTCAGGAACTCCCACACATGTGGCACACACTTATATAGACACACACATATATGTGAATAATTAAAAATTATAAATCTTTAAAACCTGCAGAGTGGGACCAGGGAGACTGGGGATGTAGCTCCGAGGCAGAGTCTGTACTTGTTATGAGAAAGGTTAAACAATTGCAAGGAAACGCTACTTAAAATGAGTTCTACTGAGTAGACAGGGAGGGGCTGGAGTGTAACCCAGTGGTAGAGCACCTGCTTAGCATGTGCAAGGCCTTGTCTATCTCCAGCCCCTTTAAAAACAAAAGAAACTATCCTCATACAGTAATAGAAAAAATTGAGGAAAAAAAAATAGAAGGATCTTTACAGAACTGAGCTGGGTATGGTGACACATGTCCGTAATCTTGACATTTATTATGAGTTTGAGGCCAACCTGGGCTACACGAGACCCTGTCTCCCAAAACCCTCTCCCGAAACCCTCTCTCCCAGAATGAGAGTCCCCAGGACTTAGACAGATTGATTTGTTCTTGGGCTACCAGGAGTGACAAGAATCGAGGATGACTCAAAGTCTTCTTGAGGACTAGGAAGTTGGGGATGGTACCAGTTCCTAAAATGGGGGACAGAGGAGCAGGTGGAGGTGCAAGGGTCCTGGGGGTGGTCTTTTCATTTTGAGGTTTGTCGAAAGGAACACCCAGGTGAAGGAAGCTAGGTGAGGCTGTGCTGTGCCTAAGAGAAGCCTGGTCACACCACGACATTACCGCAGAAGGAGGGGCACCCATATCTGACCATATGAGACCCCTTCTTTTGCTCGCTGTAGGCCCTGCAGATGGCACAACTGTGCTGGTGGAATCTGGAACTCATCCAAGTAGAGATGACAATTCAAGCTGCTTAGGAGGGTAAGGGACAGTGAGACGTAGAGCAGCCCTGGGACTCAACTCTGGGGAAGCCTCCTTGGAAAGAAGGAGCTACTGCTGATGTGAAGCGAGGTCAGGTCACTGGAGAACACCCCAGGACTGGAGGAAAATTTTCTGGAAACAGAATCTCTGACACTCCCAACCTTGGCAATGGGGTGCCTTTGATAAGCAATCTTTGTCTCAAGAAAAGTGGGAGCAGAGGTCAGCAGAATCCAGAAGAGAGGGCGAGTGGGAGGGGAGGAAGTAGACACTCAAATGGGACATGTGGCTCCGAGTGAAGAAGATGAGCAGCCAAAACCAAATAGGGCCCAAGATGACTCAGCAAGTAAAGGCGCTTGCTGTCAAGTCTGACGGCCTGAGTTCAATTCCCAGAACGTGAATGGTGGAAGCAAAGAACCAACTCCCACAAACTGGCCTCTGACTCTCACTTGTGCTGTGGTATTCATCCACACACACTAAAATGTAGTAAAACAAGCCAGGAGTGTTGGCACATACCTTTAATTCTAGCACTCAGGAGGCAGAGGCAGGCAGATCTCTGTGAGATTGAGGCCACCCTGGTTTACATAGCAAGTTCCAGGCCAGCTGAGGCTACAGGGAGATCCTGTCTCCAAAAGGCCATATATATAACATTTTAAATATTTTATTTTTATTAATTTTTTGTGTATGAATATATTGCCTGAATGCATGTAAGTGTACCCGTGTCATGCAGTGCCCACAGAGGTCAGAAGAGAGTGTCAGATTCCCCTGGAACTGGAGTTAAGGATGGTTGTTAGCCGCCATGTGGATGGTGGGAATCGAACCCTGGTCTTCTGCAAGAGCAGCCAGTGCTCTTAAACCGCTGAACCAACTCTACAGCCCCATATATAACTTTTTTTTTTTTTTTTAATAAAGATAGAACTCAGAGCTTTCCTCTAGGAAAAAAGATGTGTGTTTTTAGAGGTCGGTGGGTAGACAGTTGCAGAGGGCTGTTCAGGGGGTAGGATAGAGTTCCCAGAGCAGAGGGATGTCGGTAGAGTTCAGAGCACAAGGGGAGTGAAGCCATGTTTTTGAGAGAGTGGTAGGAAGCTTGAAAGAAAAAGAGATAATGATGCCAAGGGCCAGAGGACTGGGATGTCCATGCTGTATCCACAGTTTGGGCAGTGTCCTGATGTCTCAAGTACTTAAAGAGCACAGGCCTGAGAGACTGTTTGGAATCTCACTGTGGCCCCAGAGACTTGCTTAATTACTAGGTATCTCAATTTCCTCATCTGTCTTTATAGGGCTAATAGTAACACCTCCCTCTCAACATTATTAGGAGTTCAATGAATACACTTATGTACAGGGTCGGAATCTGCCACAAAAGGAGTTCTTTGCCTATTGAGATCTTGTTTTTATTTTGAAAAGTCTTGCTGTGTGGCTCAGGTTGGCCTTAAACTCAGCATTCCCCTGCCTCGACCTCCCCAGTGGTGGGATTACAGGCGCATGTCACTGTACCTGACGGCTCTGTCGATTTCTAAGTAAGTTCTAACGACACGGCTGTGGGTAGAGGAAGGCCTCGAAGAACCTTAAAAATGTGCCTGATACTCAGAGTCCTTCAATAGTTCCTCTTCCTCCTGGGTGCTGCCTTGCTGCACATCATTTGCCAGTGCCTTTTCCAGTCTCCCAACTGTGCCTGATGCAGGTATGAACTGGTCATCCCAGAATTCCCAGACATTTCCACCTCCCTTGATTTGAAAACTTGTTCCTCTCCATTCAGTCCAAATGATCACAGTCACTTTAGTGACCGGATAACACCTGAGTCTTCTACAGCAATGTATGGACACTCTACTTCCCCAGTGTATTTGCACAGTTAGTCCAGGGTTACAATTCAGTCTCAGAAAGAATCCCCTCGAGAAAGCTGGAGTGAGTTGAAATCAAACTTAGGACAATGTCCTCCTAAGTGAGAGAAAGCTGCTCTCAGCTGGGCCGGAGTGTCCAAGAAGGGAAGAGAAGCAAGAGAGGTGTTTCTAGAAACCAGAAGAGGAAGGCATTTGGGGCTAGGGTGGGGGAGGAACCTCTGTGATCGCCAGGGGCAGTGAGAAATTGGTGGGTGAAGATTTGAGGTAGTACATATCAGCCAGCCTTGTGGGCAAGTCAGTTCCCCTCTGAGCCTCAAGTTCCTCATTTACAAAAAATGAGCTATAGGGCCGGATGTGGTAGCACGCCCCTTTAATCCCAGCACTCGGGAGGCAGAGGCAGGTGGCATCTCTGTGAGTTTGAGGCCAGCCTGGTCTATACAGTGAGTTCTAGGCCAGCTAAGGCTACAGAGAGACCCTGTCTCGCCCCCATCCTCCACCCCCACCTAAACAAAGAAAGAGTTGTGAAAGTCTCTAGTGAGTTGAATTTAGGTAGTACCTAGTAATATAGTACCTACTAATGTCATTGGTGACTGGGTTCTAGCAATCTTAATTCAAGAGGAATCTATGGGTAAAGAGGAAAATCCTGATCTTTCTTAGGCACCTACTGTGTGCCAAGCACTTTTCTACTTTGCTTTTCTATGACCCTCATACCTAGGCTGTGAAGCAGGTATATTAGCCCATTTCTCAGGTGAGGACATTGAGATTTGGCCCAACTGGGCTGGGATGTGAAAGGAGTGTGCCTGATTCTTGTCTGTCTTTCCTAACAGGTGGTATTTTGGAAAGATCAGTAGAAAGGATGCTGAGAGGCAGCTGCTCTCGCCAGGCAACCTCCAGGGGGCCTTTCTCATTCGGGAAAGTGAGACCACAAAAGGTGAGTCTGCACTGTATGCTACCAGCCATTAAGGTCATTGGGGCAGTGCTTGGGAGCAAGGGAAGGGGCAGAGCTAAGTCTGGCTCTGGGGTCTAGAGATGTAGTCTGCATTCAGACGTAGAGCCCCTAGCCTTTGGGGCCTCTTTCTGCACTTAGTCTAAGGGAGAGGAAAATACTAATTCCAAAGTGACCCTTTCTGCACAGGTGCCTACTCCCTGTCCATCCGTGACTGGGACCAGAGCAGAGGCGATCACATAAAGCATTACAAGATCCGGAAGCTGGACACAGGCGGCTATTACATCACCACACGGGCCCAGTTCCAGTCCGTGCAGGAGCTGGTGCGGCACTACATGGGTGAGATCCCTTGAGCCAACCTGATGCGCTGTCACAGTGGACAGACTGAGACCCAGAGAGGTGAAAGGTCTCCCAAAGCAGTGGTGACTGCTCAAATGTAGAGATCCCCAGGTCAGGATTCTGTGGGGATTCAGAAGAAACTGAGGCCCAAAGTGGCCCATGGCCAAGCAGCACCTCCTAATGTTTGAGTAGGGACATGGTCACTTTCTTGCCTCAAGGCCTGAGTGTGGAAACTTTTTTTTTTTAATTACATTTTATGGGGCTGGAGAGATGTCTCAGTGGTTAAGAGCACTGGCTGTTCTTGCAGAGGACCTGGGTTCAATTCCCAGGACCCACATGGTGGCTAACAACTGTCTGTAACTCGTTTTAAAGATCTGATACCCTCTTCTGTCCTCCATGGGCACTGCCCAACAGGGGTGCACTTACATACATGCAGGCAATATACTCATACACATAAAATACAATTTTTAAAATTACATTTTATTTATTTTTTGTTGGGTGGGGAGGACATGTGGAGGTCAGAGGACAAACTTGTGGGAGCCAGTACTCTCCTTCCACCATGTGGATTCCAGGGATGGAACTCAGTTCTGTGAGGCTTGGTGGCAGGCTTACCTGCTGAGCCATCTCCTCAGCCCTGTTATATTCCCTCGAATATCTCATTAGAGCTCCTGGGCAAAGTCACCATTTCAGGGCTCTGAGCAGTGGGTGACAGATGCTAGTTTGAACTTTGGGGAGAAATGCTGGCTATTGGATGCTACTTAGACTATGCCAGGGGCAGAATGAGAGGCCCCTTAGAAAGCAGTGACCATTGTCCAGGCAAAGTGACAGCAGTGAGATGAAACCGGTGGTGGGTGCAGACAAGCAGAAACGAATGATTTGAGGCTGGGGCAGGAGGCAACACGGGCCTGACTTACTAGAGGCCTGGCTTTGGGATTAAGCAGTAAGTGGTCCAACCAGGACTAGAACCCAAGTATGAAGCCCAGATGACATCACTGCCTATGTTTCCATCTTGATTGGTTAGGCTCAGGATGAGGTCCATATTAGGAATGGACTGCATGTCCTTAAATCCCTAACCCTATTTTCACCTATTGTCTTTAAAGGCCCAGCTGGAGGCCACTTCCTAGGAGGACCCAAGAAATTTTCACAGGGATCATTTCTCCCTCTGTATACCAGGAACTAACTAAGGAGTGAATTGCCTTCTATCCTAGCTTGTGACCTAAACTGTGAACTAGTGTCTTTGTTTATCCTGGCTTGTGATCACAACTGTAAACTAATTACTTTTTTCTGTGGATTTTTTGGGACACTGTGGCCTAAACTAGTCTCAACTCCTTACAATCTTCCTTCCTCAACCTCCTGACTGCTGGGTTTCCAGGCATGAGCCACCATGCTGGGCTAGAGACTAATTATTCATTACTGAGCTTGAGGTCTGCTGCTGAGCCCCGGTGAGATGGTGGAGGGGGGAGTGTCCTGCAAGGCCTCTGCCAGTGGCCTCTCTCCATCTGTCCTTCCTCCAGAAGTGAATGATGGGTTGTGCTACCTGCTCACTGCGGCCTGCACGATCATGAAGCCACAGACGCTGGGCCTGGCCAAGGACGCCTGGGAGATCAACCGCAGCTCCATAGCGCTGGAGCGCCGGCTGGGCACCGGCTGCTTTGGGGACGTGTGGCTGGGTATGAAGGTCTCGGGAGCCCGGGGGTCCGGGACTTGGGGCAGGGGTCCTGACCGGCGGGGAGCGGGTCTTGACGAGATGACCGCCCGTGCAGGCACGTGGAAATGCAGCATGAAAGTGGCGGTGAAGACGCTGAAGCCGGGCACCATGTCCCCGAAGGCCTTCCTGGAGGAGGCACAGATCATGAAGCTGCTGCGTCACGACAAGTTGGTGCAGCTGTACGCGGTGGTGTCCGAGGAGCCCATCTACATCGTGACGGAGTTCATGTGCCACGGTGAGGGGTGGGGTTTGGGGTGAAGTTAACGTGGGGGGGACCTGGGCCGCCACCTGTTATGGGACTAGTAACTGAGCATCCTAGTCAGGGACTGGGGATGCGTGGCTCCTGCCGAGGGCTAGAGTGGGGATCCGGCCCCCAAGGTAGGAGGCTGGGCGGGGCGGGGGGGTCTGACGCAGGGGGCGGGGCCACCGCACGCTTGGGAGGATCTCTTAGTGAGTGCACAGGTTTGAACAAACCTGGGAGATGAGGGGGGGTGTGAGGCGGAGTAAGTGGGCGTGGCCAGGGGTTGGGGATGGACTCTAAACAAGCAGTGGACAGAGCGGTTGACAAAAGTGAGGCTTTGAGGGGTCCCAAGGGGATCCTGGGAGGCGGGCTTAGATTCATAAACCATAAACGAGAGTTGGGAGTTCAAGCTGTAGAGAGGATAGATTAGCGGGACAGGGACGGGGCCAAAGTAGAGAAAGCAGGCCGGGAACTGGGCTTTGCTGTTGATTTTCTGGCTGCTTCTCTCTCCAGGTAGCTTGCTGGATTTCCTCAAGGATCGAGGGGGGCAAAACTTGAAGCTGCCCCACCTAGTGGACATGGCAGCCCAGGTAACCTGGTTCAGCAGATTATCCTCCAGACCCGCATCCTTGCGTAGATCCTCATGCCCTCCACACATCCAGAACTGCAGCCTAGCGCACCTTATCAGCTGTAAGACCCGAGGCGGGAAGATGCTATTGTATCTCCGTATCCCGGTCCACGAGAGTGGACTCTTCAAGTGGCCCCTCTCTGCTCACAGAGGCTATGGTGCTGTGAGTCTGAACAAGTTCCTGCCTCTCCCCACTTTGCCCCTTTCAGGTAGCTGAAGGCATGGCCTACATGGAGCGCATGAACTACATCCATCGGGACTTGAGAGCGGCCAACATTCTGGTTGGGGAGCGGCTGGTATGCAAGATCGCTGACTTTGGGCTGGCCCGCCTCATCGAAGACAATGAATATAATCCCCGACAAGGTGCCCTGCTCCACCCCACCTTCCTAGAGATCAAAGGCTCTAACGGTCTGTCATGCACCCAACACAGTCAGGACCCCTTCCCCACCCCTGATCAACTCAGACACCCCTATCCTGATGCAAATAAGATGCAATTCTGGCCAGTCAGGGTGGAGCAGGCCTTCGATCTCAGCACTCTCCAGAGACAGATGGGATCTCTGTGAGTTTGAGGCCTGCCTGGTCTACGTAGTGAATTCTAGAATAGCTAGGGCTATACAGTCTCAAAAACGAAAAAAAAAAAAAAAAAAAAAAAAAAAAGATGCAATTCAAGTTCAAGTCCCAGCTCAGTCATGTGTCTTGAATGAGTCATCTAACCTCTGTGAGCTGAAGTTTCTGATCCATAAAATGAAAACATATAGCAGTAAGTCTATTTACTATGTGTCAGGCACTGTTGTAAGTCTTAAACAGAAGGCAACAGGTTATAATAGTGTGCACTCAGTAGCAAGAATGCCTGATATAGACCTAGCTACTTGTTGGCTCACTAGCTTTACCTTCTCTCCTAATTTCCCCAGGAACCAAGTTTCCCATCAAGTGGACAGCCCCAGAGGCTGCCCTCTTTGGCAGATTCACTATCAAGTCAGATGTATGGTCCTTTGGAATTCTGCTCACTGAACTGATCACCAAGGGCCGAGTCCCCTACCCAGGTGTGCTGGGAGTCAAGGAGTGGTCATGGGGAAGGGCCCCCTCCAGCTCATCACTTCCACTTGCTGACAGAGTTCCACCCCTCAGGCATGAACAACCGGGAAGTGTTGGAGCAGGTGGAGAAGGGCTACCACATGCCATGCCCCCCAGGCTGCCCAGCATCCCTGTATGATGTCATGGAACAGACCTGGCGTATGGACCCAGAGGAGAGACCCACCTTTGAGTACCTGCAGTCCTTCTTGGAAGACTACTTCACCTCCACAGAGCCACAGTATCAGCCTGGGGACCAGACATAGCCTGGTCAAACATCAACCACCTCTCTGGGTCTGCCTACTAGCCCTTATCAGTCCTCAGGGCTCTGATGCCAAAGCTCCTAGGCTCAGAACCCTGTAGAATCCTAACCTATCAGAAAAAGCCAAAAGCTCTGAAGCCATTTTACAGATGGGGTAAATGGAGTCTATGAGCTCATTTCTCATCCTCTCTGACTCCAAGCACTCTTTCTTTCCCAATTATGGTCCATCCAAAAATCTAGGGGACTGCATTTCTTTCACAGATAGAGTAAATGGATGCTCAGAGCTCATCTCTCACCCACTCTGACCCCAAGCACTGTTTCTCCCATTCTCATTTAAGCCTCTACATGCTGCAACTCTCTGGCTTCCATCTTCCAGAAATGCTCACACTTCATCTAGTTATTTATAAAGTTGTGTTTCCTTTCCTTCACTTAGCTCTTATTCCTGCTTTCCTATCCTCCTCTCAGCCCACTCCGGTCCAGGCCTTACAAATGTAATCCCTGCTTTTAGTTGGATGCTGTGGTCCAGAACTGGGATTCGGGCCCAGGTCTGAGAGAGAGAGTTGCTGAAGGCTCACCACCTCTGTGAGTAGTGTGTGTGTGTGTGTGTGTGTGTGTGTGTGTGTATTCATTATGCAAATAAGGACAATGATGATACGACTCCCTGAACCATGAAAAGTCCCTGAACTTTCTTTGGGGGAGGGATGGTGGTGATTAGTAGAAGGTGAACAGGATAGGTTTGGCTATTGGGAACAGGAGGGGAAGTTGAAATGTGCCCCCCCCACACACCTACTAAGCACAAGGTACCTCCCAAGTATGTGGAGTTTTAGGATACCCCAAAGTCTCTCTGGCCCTCCACATATGAATTTAGGATGAGTTGAGAGATGGCCACAGAAGACAGGTGACTGGAAACAGAGCAAGGTGGCTTTGAATCTGTGCACAGCGCATGTGCTAATTCTTTTATGTGATTTCAGCAGATCTGCCACTCACCACAGGCACACTGGGACAACCTTAGGCCTCGCTCAGCAGAGGCAGGGAGAAGACCACAACAGACTCTCTGCAGCTGTCAGGTTCCCCAAAACAGAACGGGGGCGGGGAGGCAGAGCCTGGGGATTGGTCTAACTCATTGGATCTCACTAGGGGAGTCCTGCCTCTTAGAGATGTTTTGAAGCAGTTTTGTTATAGTGTCTGGAGGCTCTTGTTGGCTGGGATCAGGGATGCCAGACAACTGTTAGTGTGCTTATGCAATGGAGAATTGTCCCGCCTCTAACGTCCTCCTTTGAGAAACTGGCAGCTGATCTGCCTCCGTGTGGAAACAAGGAGAGCAGGAATATGGATTCCCACCTCTCCCATAAGGAAATGCTTATTGACCCTGACTCACTCAAGGAATAGAGGCGGCGGCGGGAGCGTGGGGAGCTGGGAGTCAGTGTTGCGCTAGGCGGTTACTGAACATTGACTCTGACTGGCCCTTTGCTGAGCAGGGCCCTGGTCACATACAAATGAGAAAAACTCCCCCTGTCCTGGAGGGGTTCCTACAGGCTAGCAGAAATAATAAAGTAATAGCAACCTTTTTTTTTTTTTTTTTTTTGTCTTTTTGAGACAGGGTCTCTCTGTAGCTCCAGCTGGCCTGGAACTCACTAGGTAGACCAGGCAGGCCTCGATCTCATATCAGCCTCACACAGTTAAAATAATAATAACCTATTTTTTAATTAAACAAAAAATTTTGAGACACAGATTTATGTTTCCAAGCTAGCCTCAAACTCCCTTCACAGCTACGTCCACCTCCCAAGTGTTGGGATTATAACTTTGTAACCCTGTGCCCAGTTTAATTCATTTATTAAGTGACTGTTAAATGTCAGGTGGGTTTGTATCCTCCCCCTTTAATCCAGTGTTGAGACTGTGTCTATGATTAGCCCCACTGGACATGAAAAATGAGGTTCAGGGGTTACGTGATATGCCTGGGTCACTCAGATATGACAGAGCATATGGTTTCTTCACTAGACTTCACTGTCTCTAGGTTTTGGAAAGGGAGTATATCTGGTGTGTATGCGTGTGTGTGTGTGTGTGTGTGTGTGTGTGTGTGTGTGTTTTCCTTCTCTGTCTAGTTATTGGCAGAAGGTTCTCTAGAAATACCCAGTTGAAGAGCCTGAAGAAAAGATGACAAGGTACTAAGTGTAGACTGAGAGTGCCCTAGTCCCATGTCCTTGCTGGAGATTGTTGAATGACAGCAAAAGATAGAATCCGAGTGGCTACTCAGAAAAGTCGTCACAGGTGTGACATTCTTAGCTCTGTAGACAAACTCTCAGGGGCCAACGCTTCTTGAGGGCCACGGTCTCTAGCCAACCAAATTCACAAGAGCCCACATAAGCCGGAAGGCAGCATTTGTTTCTAGATGCCATAGGGTGAGCAGCTGAGAGCGTGGCTCCAGAACTACAGTACCTGATGTGGCTCCTGCACCTACCACTTGCTGGCCACGCAGTTTTACACAAGCTATTAATCTATTTGAGCCTCAGTTTGCCCATCTGTGAAGTAGCAGTAAAGTATCTAATACCCATTAGCTTTCTGCCACTACCATGTCCAGTGTTGACTCTGTGCCAGGAGTCCTGCTAGGGGCATGATGCCATTTAATCCTCACAGAACCTAAGAAAACAGGAGGCTGTTCTGTCTAAACTGAGACACAGTGAGGTAAGTCAGTGCAGTCCCTTTTTTTTAAACAGGGTTTTGGTATGTAATTCAGGCTCCCTAGTGCCGGGTCATATACCATCATGCCCAGCTGAAAACAGTTTTCTGAAGGTGTCCAGGTCATAAGTGGTAAAGGAGGAGCTGGACCAAGTGTCTGGCCCCAGATGTAGTGCTCTGTCTCCACAGCTCTTTCCTGGAACTAGGATATTCTTGTCTGCCTCCTGGGGCTCTGCCTGCTGCCTGCTGCCCATGTGGTTTTAGAAAAGGCCCAGCAGCGTAGGGAACCATCTGGAATTCTCCAAGCCTCTTGCTGCTCCTCAGCAGACCAGAGCTTCTCTGTGTCTACCGGTTCCCATCTCTCCCTCTGGAGCAGCTGGATGAACCTCCCTTGTACCCCCATTTCTGTACACCCTCCTGTTCCCTCCAGATAGAGCACAATGCAATTGATTAGGCTACTGTTTTCTCTATTTCAATCACATCCTCTCGCCCTGCCTCCCTGAGATTACAGGCGGGTCACCTTGATTGCGGCTTGCACTGTTCACAAAACTCTTCAGTCGTTTACAAAGCCATCTCTCGCCTCATTCACTCCCCCACCTGGCTCTTCTCCTCTGTGATGCGTAGATTTTACTGGCTTAAGACTCAGAGGGCAATTTTATTTCCAAGTTCATGCTGGGGGAGGAGGACACCTAATTGACTGATGCTGGGTGTTTCACATGCATGGTCTAATTTGATCCTTACTACCATGGAGGCTGTGCAGCAGTGTGAGATTATCACCATTTACAAAAAAGGAAATGAAGGCTCTGACCCACACTCAAGGTTATGCATATAGCAAGATGATGGAGCCAGAGTTTGAACTCTGAGACTCCTGCATGTGACTATGTCACATTTCTGTGTGTATATGTGTGTGGGCGTGTGTGTGTGTGTGTGTGTGTGTGTGTGTGTGTGTGTGTCTTGTTTGTTTTTAAGGCAGGATCTCCCTATGGCCCTAACTGGCCTGAAATTCACTGTGTAGATCAAGCTGGTCCAGATCTCACAGAGATCTCCCTGCCTCTACCTCTGGACTGCTGAGATTAAAGGCATGCACCACCATGTCCAATTTTTTTTTTTTTTAATGACAGGTTTTCCCTGCAGCCCCAGCTGGCCTGGAACTCCCTATGTAGACCAGGCTGACCTCAACCTCTCAGAGCTCTGCCTGCTTCTGCCTCCTGAGTGCTAGGATTAAAGGCGTTACTCCACCACACCTAGTTTCTTTGATCTGTATGGCAAAGTCTTATCAACCTAGTCAGGCCCAGGGAAGACATGAGCCCAGAGTGTCCCCATACTTGCTGTGGATTGCACTCACAAAACAATCCAGTCATTCGTTAATTTTACACACATCTGTTTTTTGTTTGTAGTTTTTATTTATTTATTGTCTTTTTTTTGTTGTGGCTGTTTTTGAAACATGGTCTGTATAGCCCAGGCTGGCCTTGAGGTCATGATTCTCTTGCTGCTGCCTCCTAAGTGCTGGGGTTACAGGCATCTGCCACCCTGCTTGGCTGTTCTGCACATATTTACCATTGTCTCCTATAGGCTGAGTTTGTCCAGGTACAGCAAACAGTTACCACACAGAGCAGCAAGGTCTGGGAAACCAAGGAGATTTCTTGGCGTATGTGAAAGAAATCAGTCTGATGAAGCAACAGGAGAGTGAAGTAATCTCTAGCTGAGGCAACAGCATGTGCAAAGGCCCAGAGGTATGGCAGAGCAAGGCTCATTCGGGCAAATGCAAATAGTTGTGTGTGAGGTTGAGGGCAGAGATGAAGATTGGAGGGAGGTTCAGAACAGAAAGGAGACGGGGAAGGCAAGTGGCATAGCCCTGAATTGTGGAAAGAGAAAAAGAAATAATCTGGGGATTCAGAATTCATTGGAGAAGACTTTCCTAAGTCCCACTCCAAAACTGAATTAGATGGGTCTCCTGTCCACTCCTGGAGGTGTTTTCATGGTTTGGAATGGGAGCCTCCCTCCCTCTCAGTCCTCTACCCTCATCTAGACACACATGGCCTGGATGGTCCTATAGCGATGCTTGTCCTCCCTCTAGTGGAGGCTGTGAGAACTACATCCAAAAATAAAGGAAACTTTTGGGGCAGCTGAGGAGAGTTGCGTCAGGTCCCTTCAGAAACTTCCTATCCCAGGACAGGAGAGAAATACAGGACACACCGTTCAACGGTGATAGGGTTCCGAAAGTGGGATCTGTGGAAGAACAGGGGAGGTTCCCAATTCAACTGCGCAGGAAGACTTTTCAGACTTCAGCGGGGGCCGCGGAGGTTGTTGCTTCATTAGAGACCAGAAAACGTAAACAAGGAGAGACGAATGGGGGTTAAGAGTATTTGCTGCTTTTGCAGAGGACACAGATTAGGTTCCCAGCATCCACATGGCAGCTCACAACCACCTGTAAATCCAGTTCCAGGGGGATTCTAAGACCTCTTCTGGCCTTCAAAGGCACCAGGCACACACATGGTGTATATACATACATGCCAGTATAACACGCATACCAAGAAGCAAAACAACAACACAACAAAGAAAAACTAAAAGAATGGCTGGGCATGGTGGAACAGGCCAGTACTTGGGAAATCAAGGCAGAAAGAAGGATTGTGACCTTGAGGTAAACCTGGGCTACACAGCACGAGAACTTGTGTTTTTTAAAACAAGAAGAAAGACAGAAAGAAAAAGAAAGAAAGAGAGAAAGAAGAAAGAAAAAAAAAAAACAAGGAAAAGGAGGAGGGAGAGGTGAGGGGGAAGAAAGGGGAGGAAGGAGGAGGAGAAAGATGGGGAAGAAGATGGCAGCAGCTGCAATTCCAGCACTTGGGATGTGGAAGGAGAATCAAGAGTTCAAAGTCAGGCCTAGAGAGATTACTTTGAGGCTAAGAGTGCTTGCTGATCTTCCAAAGGACCTAAATTTAGTTCCCAGCACCCACAACTTGTTGCAAATCACAACTTCCTGCAACTTCAGTTCAGGGGTTCTAATGCCTCTGGCTTCCTGGAGCACCTCCACTCACATTGCACAGACACCCAGATACACACACACACACACACACACACACACACACACACACATACACACACACATAATTGAAAATAAATCTTTTTAAAAAAGAATTCAATGTACAGAGCTGAAGCCATAGCTCAGCTGTTAAGGGCACTCGCTGCTCTTGCAGAGGAGACAGGTTCAACACCCAGTTACCCACACAGCAGCTAACAACCTTCTGTAACTCCAGTTCCAGGAGAATTCGATACCTTCTGGGCATTGCATGATGTGGGTGTACTTGCATATATGTTGGCAATATACTCGTACGCACAAAAATTAAAATATCAAAAAAAATTTTAAAGAATTCAAAGTTATCTTCAGCTATATAGCCAGTCTGAGGCCAGCCTAGGCTGTTTAAAACCCTGTCTCAAATAAACAAACAAACAAAAATCTTTAAAAAGATTTTTAAAGGCAAGAGAACATTCCAGACTGGACAGAATTAAATGAGCTCAGAGGTAAGAAATGAAGATACATGAGAGGTAAAATTAGGTGGTTGTGACTAGAGAATAAATTTGAGGAAGGTTAGTGGCCAAACATGTAATGGTAAGTAGTTAGGGTTCTGGTCAGCCATGCATTTGGCTGGGATTCTTATCCTTGGGCAACAGAAAGCCAAAGTAGAGTTTTGTTTGTTTGTTTTGCTTTGCTTTGTTTTTGAGACTTGGTCTCACTGGATCAGGTTAGCATGGAACTATGTAGCCCAGGCTGGCCTCAAATTAGCCTCCAGTCTCCTGAGTGCTGGAACTGTAAGCAAGAGCCACTATGTCCATCTACTGTAGGGTTTTTGAAAGGGGAACAACAAAGTTGAGTCAGTTTTCAGAAGAAAACCTCTGTGGACCAACATGAAGGCACATAAAGAGGCAAAAGAGAAAAAGCCCTTCCAAACACAAAGAATCACACCGGACCACACTCAGAGGACACATAGCTTTGACCAGACCTATGAACCAGGCACATAAAATATACTTCATAACACAGACATATCAGTGGTATCCCAGGCTAAGTAACTCACAGACTGACAACCATGTACTGACCCACAATCAGACAGATAACTGAAGGCAAATCAAGGACACAAATGTACCCCCAGACCCAGGGAGAGAGCCCCGACATTGCACACCCTGATGGACACAGGAATGCACACACATGCAGTGTGGCTGTCAAGGATCCTACCCTGCCCCCCTCTGTCTTCCCCAGGTCCCTCACCACCTCTGGCTGGAACAAAGCTGACCTTTGCCCTGTGGCCTCTGGCCTCTCCTCCCACACCCCCTGCCCCAGAGGGAGGAGCTGTTTGAAGTCTGGACTGCAGCTGGGGTTTCCTGTTGCCTGCAGGAATGTGGGAGGACTTGCACTGGGGAGGGGAGAGAGGCCAGCCCAGGAGGACTAATGGGGGCCTGGGGGCCCGAGTCTCCACTGTACCACAATGGGGGGGCTTCCTGCTTCCCTGATCTTCTGGGCCCCAGCTTTGGCTGCTCCCATCCAAAGGAGGAGATAAGCAGCGACATAATGGCTCCAGTCCAATGGGCCTCTTGCTCTTGGAACTGCAGCATGGTGGCTTAGGAAAGTTTAGGAAAACTTTTTAAGTCTCAGTCTTTTCTTGTAAACTGGGCTCAACTACAGTCTTGCAATCCACAATCTACGTCTCTCCTAAAGAGCCCCAAAACTTCTGTGTTCAAAGAGAGCACCACCCATCTCTACCCAAGGCTCACTTTCCATGAATCCCAGGGGCCTGACACCAGGGACCTGTCAATTATTGCCATTATTTGTATGACTTGATAATCTCTCCTGCCCCATGCCAATTTTCAAAGCACTTTTCGTTTTGAGACAGACAGGGTTTCATGTAGCCCAGGCTGACATCAAACTCATTCCATAGCTGAAGATGACCTTGAACTTCAGATCCTCTTGCTTTTAGCTCTCCAGTACTGGGATTATAGACATATGCCATCATGTCCAGTGTAGTTTTCAAAGCCCTTTACCTCCCACTTCTGTGAAATTCATCTCAACCTCTGTCTGTTTTACACATAGAGAAACTGAGACTCTGACAAGTTAAGGACATGAAACAAATAAAGCAGGATGAGGGTCAGATGTACCTGGATCCCAGTGCACGTGGCCTCCAAAACCTTAGGCCTAAAACTTTGTCTGGACTTTCAGAAATATATTCTAGGGTCTCCCTAGTCCAGATTTTGCTTCCACTGAAGCAAGCATGGCTGGAGCCAGCTGACCACAGAAAGATGTTGGGGGCTCTAGAACAGCTCTCCTTTAGTTCAAACTGCTGATGCAGATACAGAGGTTGGACATTAGGTGGCAGCAGCATCACACAGAAGACTTTGCTTGTGCTTTGGGGGAAACCGCCCCCCAACATATTTTGGAGAGGCTCCATAAAAAAAAAACCTACCCCCAAATTCCAGAGAGATTTTGCTGTGCTTTGTTTCCAGTGATTAGTAACACTTTGGGGACTAATTGCACCCCCTACTTCTGGGGAGGGGACAGCTGAAGCAGCCAGGGGTGGGAGGGCCATGCTTGGAGAATTCAACCTAACTTGTAATTTCCCTCTCACCATCTAACCGGTCCCCCTCCCTCCAAGCCTCTTCCTCCTTCCAAGCCTCTCCCAAACTCCCCTTTAGCCCAGTCTTCCCTGGAGTTCCCTGCCTCCCTGGTTACTCCACCCCACTCTCTCCCAACATTGGATTTGGTGAGTGTCTTCCTGACCAGAGGTAGAGTGTCAGGGTGGTAAGGGTAGATGGAGAATTAAAGAAGGGGAATCTGGGCTTCACTGTGGGAGGCAACTCTGGCAAGACACACAGTGTCATTTATTTGTGATACCCTCAGACTTGGGATTTAAAGCTACAAAGGGCTTCTGAAGTAATTTACCTGCCGCTTTTATTAATCTGACCTTATCTGCTTCCCAATCAATTCCCAAGGCCTGTCTTGTCTGGAAGGAGAGGCTGCCCCTAGATGGAGTGAGGGGGACCTCTCCCGCTGGCCACATCACCATGATGCCACATCAGTAGTGTACTGTTTAGAACTTTTCATCTCTACACAGAGCTTTAGTACCTCACTCCAGCCCCTCTTTTGTCCTCTATATAAATTCCAGTAGGAGAAATTTGAGAGGAGTGGAGATACAGGGAATTGTGATAGAGTACTATATAGCTGGCACAATGTCACCACCTACTTTTGACATACATGCTGACTGGCTATCAGCCCTCAGGGCCAAAGGAGTTAGAAACAGGTGGACTAAGGACCAAAGGCACTGCTGGAAGAGCTTCAGACATGGGTCAAGATGGAGGAAGCCAGCAGATGCTGGCCAAATGTCAGACACAGCAGATGAGGTGGGGACAGTGAGTAGACATGTAGCAGGACAGTGACCATGCATTATTCATCTCTGGGTCCACTGCAAGCTCTGCATACCTCAGTTAACATTTGTCCTATTGAAAGTGCCAAGGGAGGACACAGAAACACAGGGAGAGAAGGTCAGTCACTCAGCCATAGAGGGGGGGAGGTAGGTCAGGGCTCACCACTCCCTGCCATAGCCCAAGGGTTATGAATGTGTAAGCCTTGGAACTGGCCAGAACCCGGGTCAAATAAGTCTGAGATCCACCGCTTTCTAATTGGTACACCTGGGCCAGGTGCTCCTGTATCTAACATGGAAATGGTAAGGTACAGACTTTTGGGGGTTGTTGGCGGACTTGAGGGCTCAGTAATGGCATCCAGGACAGTTCTCTTTTCAGGGTTGTCCAGCTACCTCCCTGGGGTAACAAAGCCAGCAGCAGCAGCAGCAGCGCACATTCCCATCTGTGGGATAGGCAAGGCAGGGGGCCCAGAGCCAGGGGCTGGAGAACAGATGTGACCTGAAGAGGAGGTAGGTGAAAATGTTGAGCCCAGCCCCCCACCGCAGCAGGAGCTCCAGAACTGTTGAATTTGAATCCTGCTTCTGGTTGTTCAGTAGAATTCCGAAGGGGGCTGGCTATCTATACATTGAACAGGATTTTTGCGCTCTCCTCTTCCTTTGTACGACTAGGAAAATCAGGTGCTGGAGGGACTAAATCCAGGGCTGAGTTTGAGGTGAAGGGCCGTTGATGCCGCGAAGGCGGTGGCTTGGGGCTGCGGCGTTTCCAGGGCAGTTTTGCTACCAGAAGCCCTCGCGCTTTACTCCCTAAGAAGCCTTTTCAGAAAGCGCTGTCCTCGCCCCCCCTCGACGTGCTTGGGACGCCTCCAGAAAGTCGTGGCCCTTTCGGCTATATTCTCTTAACTCCCTATTCCACTCCTAGCCCATTCTCAGACCCCGCCCCTCTGCTACCACCCGCAACCTCCGCGCGGCCAGAGCCCCCAGCAGGGGCCTGGGAACGTGGGGAACCTTCTTGACCCTTCGGCCAGATCACCAGTCTTCCATAAACCAGGCCGCATCCCGGTCCGAGGGACTCGGACACCGGGTCCCCACGCGTTTCGGGCCGCGCCGTCGGAGCAGCCGGAGCCGCCCCGCCCGCCCAGCGCTCCGAGCGGTCCAGGCGGGGACTACAAGTCCCGGCGTGCCGCGCGCGCGCTCCCCCCTGGGGTTCCGGATGGTGAGCGGCGAAGGTAAGGCGAGCTCGCAGAGGCAGCGGCGGCGGCGGCGGAGACGGAGAGAGGCAGGCAGGCAGGGCGAGGGCGAGAGACGGAGGGAGGGAGCGAGCGAAGCAGACCAGACAGACAGACAGGCGGGCGGGCGGGCAGAGCGAGCCACCCGCCAGGCTGCGCTCAGCCCCGCTCGCAGCGGAGAGAGCAGAAGGCAGGAGGAGGGAGGGGAGGAGGGAGGAGGGAGGGAGAGAGGGAATCCAGCTACCACCACCCAAAGCCAGCGTCTGCTTTCTGTCCTCATTTCCTTTTCCCACCCAGCTCGGAGAGCAGAGAAAGGCAGAGAGAGCGAGAAAGAGAGACAGGCGGGCAGACAGACAGACAGACAGGCAGAGAGAGCGGGAGGGAGGAGGGCGGCGGAGGAGGAGCAGGAGGACTACGCGGGGCGCCTTCCCTCTCAGGTTTGCAATTGGGGGGGCTGGGGCGGGGGTGTCCAGGGCTGTGAGAGTGTGTGCACGGCTGGAGGAGCGAGTGGGGCGCAGAGAGCGCAGGAGTGATCAAGGTGGGGGGGCGCCGCGGGAGCGGGGGGCCGTGTCCAGCAGAGTTAGCGGCGGAGAATGTGAGCCGAGGCGCGAGCCATGCTGTCAGCGACGGCAGGCGGCTTAGGGTTCCTCCACGACTCCTCTTCCCCGCAGCCGGGCGCCCCTGTCCCTGCCGCCGCCGGAAGACGGACGCCCCCCAAAGCCCCTCGCCTGGCTCGGACCCACGGAGCCGGCAGCCCAGCACTCCGGTAAGTGGCGCCTCCTCCCCAGCTCTAGACCCCCGCTGGGGACCGGCCGGCCCAGCTCTTTTGTGCAGCGCACCAGGGGGGGGCCCGGCGCCCCCAGGTCCGGTCCGCCGGACCTCAGGGCTGCGGTGCCCGCGGTGCGATCGGTCTTTGTTTCCACCGGGGCCCGCGGCTCGGCTGGGCTCGGCTCGAAGCCTGGCAGGCAGCGCCGGGAAGGGGGAGGGGGAGGTGGACGGGGAGGGGGGGCGGGGAGGGGGGGTTCTCGGGTTTCCTGGCCGCCCCGCGGCTCCCCCGGCTCGGGGGCGAGGTGCGCGCCCAGCGCTGCCGCGCACCCCCTCCTCCTTCCCCCTCCCTCCGCCTTTGGATTTAAAACTGCAATTTGCTCTCTGAGAATGTGGGGGGGTGGGATGAAGGGGGACCGTGGGAGCGGAGAACAAGGCTGGATTTTAGGATAGGCGCTGGGAAAAGGGGAGACTGCGGAGGGAGGAGCCCCTCCCCTCCAACCCCCAAATCCCAAGGTTCCGCTGGCGCTCTGGGAGTTGAGGGGCGGGGACCTAATGACCCGAGGGGGTTTGGGGCGGAGGAGGGATTTGGGGGCGGCCTGGCCAGAGGGGTTGGGCCGCGTGCCCGGTTACCTGGCGAACAAAGTCGGCTCACTTTTGCATAAATAAATAAATAATCGCCTATCAATACGTTTCCTCTAGGGCTCTGATTGAATCGCCCCCTCTTCCCCAGGGGGTGCGGTGCTGAGTGACAGCTGTCAGCCCCCTAGGTCTGGAGCTGGGGTTGAGCTGTTGAATCTCTGCTTTCTCGCTGAGGGCGCCTTCCCCTACTGGGTCTGGGTCCCCGGGCAGAGCCAGAGGGGCAGGGGGCTGGCTCTAAGACTAGGAAATAACCTTGTTTCCTGTTCTACAGGAAAAGGGACAGCAACCCAGAGTTTGGGGGCTGGGGATGAGGACCGATGGGAGCTAGGGGGGAGGGTTCCCCAGCAGCCTGACCCCCCCAGCCTTCTGCCAGGCAAAGGGGCCAGCTGAGGGAGGAAGGATGTGGGCCTTGCTGGCCGGAGGCGGGAGCTGGGGCTGTCCCTGAGGCGGGCAGCGGGCACAGATCGCACAGAGCTGGAGGAGGGAGAGAGGCGGGGGCGGGAATTCTCTACCGCAGACCCTGGGGGCCAGGGCCAGATGTGGAGGGGTGGGGAGTCTCCCCTCCCTCCTAGCTTGGGGGCCCTGGGGCTGGGCTGGGAGGGGCTGAGCCTGGTGCCCTCGGTTCTGCACCAGTGCCTGACTGGCAGGGCCAGCTGAATTTGGGCCCAGGCGTCACCCCGGGAGGCAGGGCTGAGCTGCACCAGCCTGGTCCCTGAGCACAAGGAGGGACCCTTGGGGGGCCTGTGCCTGTCTGGCTGGGCAGGCGTTTCCCGCTGGACCAGTTGGTGTCAGGCGGGACTTGGCCCCAGCTCCCTGGGCTGAGCTCAGGGTGTGAGGACAAGCTTTGCCTCCGGGTCAGGGTGGCCACATTCTGTCCGCTGCTGCTGCCTCTGGCAGGGCGGGGGCATGTGCCCAGGCCTGGGCAGAGTCCTGCCAGGGGCATTTGGGGTGTTTCTATTGTTGGCTTGTTCCTGTTCGGTGTGGCACGGTGTGTGTGACTGTGTGAGCTGAAGCTGTTAAGTGAAAGATTACCCGGCTGTCCACCTCCCGTCCCTGCATGGGGTGGTGAGGGGACGACAGGCAGGATAGGCTGTAGTGGTGAACTCTGGAGGGACCCTCCAGGTGGCACTTGCTTGCCATCTTCCTTTGAGCAGATGTATATTTATTTTTATAGTAATGGAAAATCAAACTGAATAGTAAGTTGAATTCATTTTTTTTCTCCTGTGTCAATAGTTGGAGTAACCCCCAGAGACTAGTGAACTTCTGGCCTGAGAGCTCCCACCCTTCAGAGAGAGGTTGTAGTAACTATTGAGGACATGAGCTTTGGGGGACCATTGGGCATCAGCCCAAATCAGTGTGTTATCTCCTTCTTGGTCTGGCATTTGAACAGATGTCCAGGTGGGCAGACATTACCCCCTCCCGAGGCATCCCCTGGGTACAGTTTGACAACTCAGACACCTCCCTGGTCAGTGCCTAAAGTTGTGTTCAAATCCTCAGGGACATTCCCCTGGTGGGCTCTCTACCCCGCCTGGGCTCCCAGCCCACGTGCTGATATTTATTTTCTGTAGTAAAATCCATTTTTAATGCCGTTACTTTTGAAATAATATAGAGAGAAACAAATGTGATGTGTTTAAGTTGCCCTCTGTGAGTTTTTAATATGATCTATGGCTGAGGGAGTGATGGAAAGAGCTGTTGGGCTTGGAGAAATTTGGTGTCATAAAGAAAAAAGGTTTGCTGTTTATGATGGTTGCTGGACTGGGGGGTCTGGAACAAGGTCGTGGGGGCACGGAGTCTCCTACGCCCCCAGGTGCTGTGGATGAACAGCTTAGTTTCTCAGTTTTAGTGTGTGATGGTTTCAGGATTATTTTATATTGCTTCCCACCCCAGCTGATGGTGATTTGGGAATGGGGCTGGGGATGTGGGGGAACTCTGCCCCCCCCACCCCGTGTACTTAGATTTTGGCAGGGAAAGTCCCCTGCTTGTGAGTTAAGTAAAGGTATACAGTAGAGTAGTTGGACTTGGATTCTAAAGATTAAGGGGCTCCATCTAATTGTGACTTTGGGGCTAACTATCCCTGGCAGAAGACAATTGACGGGGGGGGTCTGGTAGAGCTCCAGAGAGACATCAGCCTGAATCACTGACTTGGAACCACTCCATGTCCGTGCCTCTGTTCCCCATTGGACAGGTTTCCTTCCAGCAAACCTGGATCTTCCTCATTTTTCATTTCCCCTCTTCCTTTGTCCCACCCCCAGGTCAACCTTTTTTTCTTTTTTTTTGGGGGGGGGGTGTTGTGAAATATAGAGCTCTATGTTTCCTGCCAGCCACCCAAGACCAGGGGGGTGCCATGCCTGTGTACCAGATGCCCTGGCCCTTCTGGTCGACTGGATGAGGTCAAACAGACTCACTATTATGGGATGGAGCCAGGTTCTTTCTCTGGGGCCCTGGGATCTCTTGGGACTTAGAGGAAAGGGGCAAAGCCAAAGTGTGGTTAGAGCTGGGGACTGCAGGAAGGAGCAATGGTAACATTGTTGCTAATGCCAGCAGATGGGCCCCCCAGGGAGAGAGAATGGGGTGGGGGAGAAGACCCAGACAGCCACATGCTGCTGAGGAGCCACAAAGAGAGAGACCAAAGCCATTGGAGAGAGAGAAAATAGGCAAGAAGTGCCAGGATCTCAGGACTCATGGTGGGGCCCAGGGACCTGAGAGGATCTAGGCATATCCCACCGCCTACCATGTAGCCAGACACAAGGAGGCACTGAGGGCCTCTCTCTCTTGATTGAGTGCTGGAGTTGTTTTTTGGTGGATAGATAAGCAGATGTGTCTGGGAAGGGGAGGACAGGTGGGAGAGAAACGTGAAGAATCCCATAGGATGAAGGAGGAATGGGACTTCCATGGGTCTTGACTAATGCTCCCAGTCAGCTTTCCCAGTCTTCTCTCTAACTCTCTGGGAACTGAATTGAGTTCTACTTGGGACCTGAGGGCTAGGGCGGGGCCTAAGCTAGGTGCAGCACTCCACAGGTTGGCCAGTGCCCTGTGCCAGGAGACACCCATGTTATAAAAGTGGGGAACGTCAGCACCTCAGAGGTGCCCTTTGCATCATCCACTGGGGACACTTCCCGAAACTCAGCTTGACAGGAGAAATGGAAATAGAGAGACAAGTCACTTGCCCAGGGTCACCAATAACTCTGGCAAGGCCAGCCTGGGACCCAGGTTCTGCACTCTCTACCTTACTGTAGCTAGAGAACTAGAACAGCTGCAGGGGACCTCCTAGGTGCAGAGGGGGGCTGGAGTCTAGGGAGAGAATCAGGCAGGCACCCTTGTGGCCAAAGCCCCCTCAGGGGAGGGGGAGGTGCTGCTGCCAGGAGAGAGAGGGAGGGAGGGGAAACAGTGAGTCAGGCTTCCAAGAGCTGAGGATGTGAGAGCCAGAGCTTGGAGGGAGAGGGCAGGGAGGGCTGCTCCAAAGAGGGAAAGGGAAAAGGCCCAGCCAGGGGCAAGGAGAGCTGGGGAGGGAGGCAGCCAGCCCCTGGCCCCAGCCCAGAGGCTTTAGAGGGTACAGCCAATATGGACTTTGCCTGAGGTGGGTCGAGAAAGAGCAGTCTTCTGCCCCTTCTGCATCTTCAGGTCTCTTTGCTGATGCCGCCTTAGGGTCTCAGGAGGATGATTGTATCCTCCCATCCCTTGCTCTTGGTCCTCATTTTCTCTATCCGTTGGTGGAGAAGTGGAGGGACCAGAGCAGCCAGAAGGATGTCAGGAGGTACGGTCTCAAGGTGATGGCTGGGTGCTGGGGCACTGGTAGAGCCTGCGGCCAGTGCTAGATAGGTGGCAGGTCTCTGGGTTCATGTCATTGTGGTGGGGACTGGAGGGTGGGCAGTGGCACTGAGATACTCGGTGTGTGTGTTTGGAGGGGGTAGATGCTGGCTGTGGTGGGCAGATTGCTTCATGCCTCTCAGAATGGCCAGTGCCTAGAGTGGGCTTGGGTCCGTACATGACCAGAAACAACCTCTGCTGTTTCTGGGGAGACACTAATGTGATCCCTTCACCCCATGTCCTTGTGGGTAGACAGGAGATGGAAATGGCCCCATGGAGCTGACAGGAACTGTCTGTACAGCCCCTCGTGCCTGGAGCTGGGACCAGAGGAGGGATCCCCAGAGACTGCCTGGAAGGGAGGAGGGAAAGAGCCCCCCTCCTGCCCAGCTGACAGGAAGCCCTAGCTCCCAGCCCCTCCTTCCCTCAAGGTCTAGCTTCTCTCCCTTCCAGGATCCCAGTGTGTCTCCTTGGCTATGCCTTGGCCAGGGCATCAGGAAGATAGACTCTGAGGACTCCGGTCCTACCAGGTCTGGCTTTGGGGAGAATAGTGGAGTGAAGGTAAAGTGAGACAAGACCTTTGACCAGCCATGCACAAACTCAGCTGCAAATGAAGACCTGATTTCACTCTTCTTTCTGCTTTGGGGTCCTTGGCCTAGGAACCCAGGGGAGGGGCCACTTCTGCAGCTGGCTGGCCCCAACTCCTGCTTCAGCCCAGCTGCTACTGAAGCTTCCAGAAGCTGCAGCTCTCCACCACCACTCTCCACCTCCTGAGCCAGGAAAGGCCTTTGCTGACCTGGAGGAGGTTGCTTGCAGAGCGGCCACCTTTAGAAGGACTGACAGAGACAACTAGACAGATGGATGGTAGAACAGATGGACAGAGACACCCACGCACAGAAAGACCGAGAGAGACGGACAGATGGACTGGGACAGGGAGAGACGGACAGACAGAAGTGTTGGCAGAGAGAGGAGTCAGAAAAATGGAAAAGATGAGAAGAGAGAGGAGAGGAGAGAGAGAGAGATTTGGAGACAAGGAGAGAGATGGGGAAAGACGGAGAGACAGGAAGAGCTAGAGAAAGGGGGAAACCCAGAGAGAGAAAGAGAGAGAGAGAGAGAGAGAGAGAGAGAGAGAGAGAGAGAGAGAGAGAGAGAGAGAGAGAGACTGGAGGCTACAAACCACAAACAGGAATTTGATGAGAATCTGGAAGGTGTTTTCTGCCTCTTCCCTCCCCAAACCCCCAGGCCAGCCAAGTCTCCATTCCTTCCACCCCCGGCTCAGTTTCCAGCTGCTAAAGAGGTCAGGGAGAAAGAGAGAGCAAATGAAGCCTTGCAGAGCCCCTTCTTCTCTGCAACTCTGTTGGAAGGGGGGTGCTGAGAGGCCTCTCTTGGCCCCTACTCCAACATGGAAGTGTACGGCTCTCTTGCCTATGAGAAAATATCCCTTTTTGCTCATCACTGATGGGGGGAAATGTCTTCTCATGTAACACACCCTCTACACTCCCACCTGTACATACATACATTCTGTGATATGTGGCCCTTCACCTTCACATCTATTCTGTATCTTACCATGTAACAGATAACATATTTCTAGGTCTCCTTGCCTATCTAAGTGGTGACGCTTAGACTCATTGTGAGGGTTCAGGATATGCTATCACAGACTCAAACTCTCACACAAGCACTGACAGTCAGCAGTGAGGGCCCTCACTTTGATCCAGCTGGAGTGGTACCTACTCAATGTGTAGGAGTCTTCCTTGGAAGGTTTGAGAAATAGCCTAGACACAAAGGTAGCCTGGTAGCTTGAGTAGTTCAAAAGAGCTACCCTAGAGTTGGTGAGGATGTGTGTGTGTGTGTGTGTGTGTGTGTGTGTGTGTGTCTGTGTATACAAACATGTACATACCTGTCTATCACAGAGTATATGAGGAAGACTGAGCACGTGTGGAATTGGCTAGGAGTGTGTATGTATGTGTGTTACCTGTTAACCAAGTATAGATGTGGATACATGTTTATGAGATGAGTATGTTTTTAATTTAAGATGGGCCTGGGGCTGTATGTAGCTCACTGATACAGTGCTTTTGTAGCATGCGTGAAACCCGTGGTTCAATCTCCAGTACTGCCAAAGAAGAAAGATGGGAACCTTTGACTTGAGGTTACTGGGAAAAGATGGTGTGTGGATGTACTGGGTTTTACAGGGTTGGGTAGTTTGATGGGATGTACGTACATATAAAGGTTCAGGGCCATGAGGGTGAGCTGCATGTGTGAGGGTGCAGTGGAGTACATTGTATGTGGAGGTGTGTGGGTGTTTGTGTCTAAGTGTGCCTATGTGAGAGTGTGGGTGCAGGTATGAGGCTGTCACTATGTTGCCTGGCTTGGATGGGTGTTTTCCAAGGCCTGAGTGCTGCCCGAATAGGGACCATCCACATAATCACATGGGAAGGGCCAGGGGCTTGCGGACACCAAGGACAGATGTGCTTGCCCTGTCCTCCTGCTTCCTCTTGCCTGGCGTCAGTGGTTTTCAAAGGAGCCTCCGTAAGGACTGTTTGCTGTGCAGTTCTCCCCACCCCCAGCCTGTGCCTCTTCAAACCTAGTTACACCCTCCAGGCAGCTTTGTGGAGGTTTCAGCCCTGACCATCTGAAGGCAGATGGGTGGGCTGAGATCCACTGCTGCCCCCCAGGGAGTGTGGAGGTAGCTCTGCCCCAGGGGCCTGCGCATGCGCAGAGACAGATGGATTGCCTATCCCAGCAATGTGGGCCCAGCACAGGTGTCCCCACAGCAAAGGGCTTCTAGGGGGACAGTCCCCAGTTGGGCCCCTGAGCAAAGGCTAGGATTCTGCCTTTCATCTCCCCTGAGGTCTCTCTCTTCTCTCACATAGAGCCCCTTAACACGTTTCCAAGTACAAGACCGAACTACAGTCCCCCAACAGCTCTTAAATTTACAATTGTCCCACGCCACATACATTTCACAGCTCCAACACCTTCAAATACAACTGCTAAACACACCTGCAAATACAGAGCCCCAACACTTCTACACACAACCATCCAACATGAACACCTTGACACCCAACTGCCTCGCATACTCGTACTGCCCAACACCCCCAAACACAAACACCATACTGCCACCCACATAGCTGTAACACCTCCCCGAACACCAGGAACTCAGTTATAGTCCTGTACCCTCTTACAGTGATCTCTCTGATATCAGAGACTCATTCTTCCCCCGCAGAATACAGTTCTTAAGGCCTGTGGCACCTCCCCAGATATGACCTCCGTATGTAACCCCAATACAGTAGCTCCTGCTACACTCTCAGACCCACAGCCCCTCTTTAGCCCAGCACCTCTTCATCCATCCGTTCAGCTCACAGTAACCTTTCCAGAAATACTGCCCCAACTTCTTCCCAAACACTGTGCAATCCCAGCACTCAACTAAACTCTGATTTTTGTGATCCTCCCAGATACCCCAACATAGGCAGCTTCTACCACATTCTCAAGCATATCCGCTCCTCCAGCCCCACCTCTTCACCAGATACACCCAAGACCTGCCTCTAGCCCTTAAACCCTTCCACAGATCTTAGCAGCAAACATCTCTCCATGCACATGCGTTTACCCTGAACTACACAGTCTGACATCCTACAGGTTTGCAGGACCCCCTACATCTTTTCAAACAACCCCACAACATACACACACATACTGCAATATCCACTTAGACAAGGCTCATAGCATCCACAGTTATCTCAGACTCACATTGTTTCAGTTCTAGTATACTTCCAAACAGTTGCTGTCCTCCTAGCTTCTACTACCTCCCCTAGCTTGTGCACACATTCGCACCCCCCGCAGGTCCCCATACTTCCATAGGCAATCCTGCCTGAGTCCTAGCACTCCCCAGACTAGCCTAGCTCTGGTTCCAGGACTTTGCTTAGCCCTCTAAGGGCCCAGGGACAGCCCCACACCTTTCTCCAAACACTCTGCTTATCCACATCACACACAGCCCTGTCTAGTCACCACCCTGATCCCTTCGCCCCTTTGAGCTCACATGCAGCTCTTCAGCTTCTCCTGCACCCATGACACCCCGTCACACACCCCGCCTCAGCCTCAATACTTCAGCAGCCCTCACTCCCACCAGCTACACATTCCAGCTCACCCTCCCCCACTCAGCTCCTTACCCCCAGACAGCCTCGCCTTTCACACGCATTGCTTTCTGTCTGCTGCCCAAGCCTCCTCCACTTCCCAAAGCCTGCTCTGCCTGGGGAGCCATCTCCACCCCTCACTGCCCCCGCCCCCCGCTTTTCATTCCTGGACTGTGAGGCTGGACATCTGGTTCAAAACTGCCCCCCAGACCCTGGACTGTGGACACTGTGCTCAGCTTGGGGGTTTGGGCCCTCTGGGGGTAGGCCGAGCCCCTTGGCACCTGGTCACCCTAGTCTTTCAGCCAAGAACTCTTGAGTACCTAGCTTTGCCTGGGCTCTCTGGCATGCATGTGGGGGGTAGGGGAAGTTACTCCCACTTCTCAAGCATTGCCAGATCCTCCCTGCTTGGCTCACCTGAGAGGGACTGGACTGTGGTTTCAGGGAAAGGGATGGAGAGAGTGCTGGCTGGGTGAGTGGTGCCCCCCAGCCCCCCAGATCCCGACTGTGGGGCTTGGTCTCCCTGGGAGTCAGTTCCGACAGTGAAGGTTACTTTACTAGATGCATGATTTTAAACGGAATCTCCACCATCTGTTCCACCCCCTAATTACAGATGCACAGAATCCGCCTCAGAGGGCAGCACGAGGGGAGTGATTTAGAGGCTGAGCTGCTTCTGCCTGTGTTATGGATGGGGAGGTGGGGGGTATGGATATTACAGCCCCTCCATCCCATTTCTTTCCTGGGGTTACTGGTGTCTCTTGCTGCGGGGTAAGGCTCTTAGAGGATTGATTCCCCTGGTCCTCAAGTCCTGAACAAGGAAGAACTATATTGCTGTGGAAAGGGTCCCCAAAACATAGCCTATGTCCCAGACCAGTAAGTCCTAGGTTGCAGGATCCATTAGGGCCTTAAAAAATTCAGAGGATCGATCTCCTGCCTGCCTGTGTGCCCTGGGGAGCACAGGAGCTCGCCTGGCCCAGCTCTCTGTCTACCCTGGGGGGATGTAGGATTGGTGAGATAGGGAAGAAATCAGAACAGAGGTAGAACAGCCAGGTCTGGCACAGCAGATATGTGCAGGCACTCCAAGGGCTACCAGGTGTGTTTGTATGTAGTGCCCATCTGCCTTGGCACAGCTGGCATGCCTGACCTGAGCTGGAACTGTGATCTTTGGGACTGGGTCAGAACCAAGGGGGAAATGGTCTAAGCCGTGTGGGGTTACATACTGAGGATGGGCCTGTCTCTGTCCATGACCAAGAGGGACCTGGGCCCCTGCCTGCTAGGTAAGGTGGCTGGTGGTGGCAGGAGCACTGCAGCCCTAGGTACACTGCGGTAGACTCTAGAGCATTCACTGCGGGGAGAAAGGGAGAGAGGTTGGGCTGGAGGAATTTTAAAGATTGCTGCAGGCAGGAGGGTCTCAGGAACCCTGTGGAGCGGGCAGTCATGCAGAAGTAATCCTCCTGCCTGGAGGAGTGGAGAGGAGCGGAAGGCAGGATGGGGGAGAGGACAGGCCACTGCCCCTCGGCACTGCAGCCCCTGCCCCAGGCAGCCCTGGAGGGAACCGGGACCCCAGGTCTTCTCCTGAGGAGGAACCTTGTCTTCATCATGCCACCATGGCATGGGACCCTAGAGGGCCAGTGCCACAGCTGCTGCTCTGCTCACAGCTCTGAGTTTCATAAATAATGCAGCTCTGTGGTGGGAGCCAAGCCTACCCCTAGTCACCTTGGGTCACCCAGAGTGGTGCCTCTCACTGGAGCCCCTTTCCCTTTCAGCCTGACTTTTCCCCTTCTGCTGTGTGAGCTTGAATCAGAGACCCAGCCAGTCTGGCCTGGGCCTTAGGCAAAGGGAATGTGGAAGAGCCCCGGAACACCCATCCTTTTGTCCCACTTCCGGGCCCTCACAGGTTAACTGGCAGCCAGCTCAGCCAATCCAGGCTGGAGAAGGATGGCCTGCTCTCCAAAGACCTCACCCCTCCATTTTGCAGATGGAGTAACCGAGTCCAAAGGTAGAAGGATGGTCAAGGCCGGCCAGCAGATGAACAGTCTCCTTCCTGCCCCATTCTGCTGTCATTCAGGCTCTTCTCAGCCTCAGCTCAGCTAAGAGCAGGGCCTGGGGGGGGGCACCCGGGTGGGGGATGTTTGGGAAAGTGGTTGCGGCTGAGAGGTTGCCATGGCGATACCGTAGGATGCCGAGCAGAAGTGGGGGTCCCACAGGGTCTCTGGGGCCCCCAGCTCTACACCTCTGTGGGCTTCTCCTCCCCATCTCTTGTCCCCCACCCAGATGCCTGTCAGGAGGCTCCACTGACAGGCTGGGTGGGTGACAGGTGGTGCAGGTGATGGGCTGGGTGGGTGACGAGCCTGGGTGGGTGACAGGTGGTGCGGGTGTGAGGCAGGCAGGTGACAAGCTGGGTGGTGACGGGTTCTGTGGATGACAGGCAGGGGGTGTGGTTGGCGAGGATGCTGTCTCCTGGCTGGTGGCCTGTTGCAGCCCCCTGCTCTCATGGGTATGCACACATATAGACTCTGGGCTCGGAGCTTGGGGCTAAGATACTAATGAGGCTTATTACGAATGGAGGGGCAGGTGCCCAGGCTCACTAATGAGAGGCTTTTAACAAACAGGGGAGACAGCTTGGGGGGGGGGGGCTTCCAAGAATTTGGCTAGCCCTTCCAGGAGAGGCACTAGGGGTCCCAACCTCACTTAAGGAGAAGACTGGTTTCATCCTCCAGCCGGATCTGGATCCCTTCCTTCCTTTACCTCTGGCCACTTGGACTTACGTTAATATAGTACTAAGCACAGTCATGAAAGCAGCCACTGTTGAAGCACTCTCTGTGTGTCAGGCACTGTGCCAAACCCTTTGCCTGCATTTTCTCATCTGAACTCAACAGAATATGAGGGAGGCTCTACAACCCCATTGTACAGATGCAGAATTTGAAGTAGAGAGGAGGTATGGGATTTCACATAGCAAATGACTGGTGTATCTATGTTGCTCCAAGTCCCCAGAGCTTGTCCTATGAACTGCCTCCACCAGTAAAACCTTGACCCTCTCTGAGGTCTCAATTTCACTGGTCTGCAAAATGGATGCAGAAACTAAAGTAATCATCATAGACTTTCAGCACTGATTTGGGTGACTTCACAGACTCTCCCAAGCTAGCTGCCTGGGCCTCTACACACTCCGTGTGGCCCAGATTTTGGTTGATACCCTTGTACTGGAGAGGAGGCAGGGCTTAGTGTTGAAGGGGCTGAGCTGAATGGGAGACACCTGGGCTATCTGAGCCACTTCCTGTAGTGTGTGGTGGGGCCCTGACAGAAGCAGCAGCCACCCAGGGTCACCCACCCTGTGAACTGTCAGGCCTCTCAGGATCCCAGGTCTCCAGGCCTGTTGAAAGGGTGGGCTGGGAGGCACCTTCCCCTGGGCCCTATCCAGCAGCCTAATTTCTTCCCTGGAGGTTTCTGTGCCCCCATCTCCTAGGAGGATATATGGTTGTTGGCTGACTCTTTAGGGCCATGTCCCCTCCCGTTGATCTGAATCCCTAATGTGAGTCAAGCCCCTCCCTTTGGTACCCGCTGGGGTGGAAACTCCCTGGCAACAGCTGATGGATGGGTTAGGGACTTGACATTGGCCTGGGGCCACAGCACAGCCTGGAGGGACCAGGCTGGGGCTGGGGGCCTTGGAGGGGAATTTGAGGGAGAAGAATAAGGCTCATAAATCTTGGAGCCTCTGGTTGGTCTTCCACCTTAATCTCTTACCAAACCTGCTCTCCAGCTGCTCATCCATGTTGTTGGATGTTGAGGGAGCCCACCTGCCCACTCTCCTCTCGCTCTGATGGAGGCCCACCCCTTTGACACCACACCCATGTGAAAGAGGTGCGGCACTATTGATGGGCAAACTTAAAGAGGTCTCTAGATCTTTGTGGTGGGTAGGGGTAAAGGATTTCATTCCCTCAGTTTCCCCAGCTGGTGCATCTCTGGAAAGAGAGCTAAGATCAAGAGGATTTCACAGATGCAAAACACATAGTCTTGGCCTCAGAACCCCAGCCCCCCCAGTCTTGAGAAGAGAACCACAGTTCTGTCCTGTAAACCCTCAGACCTGGAGGTGAGCCCTAGAACCCAGGCAGGGTGTGTGCTGAGGTCAGGCTAGGGTGGTGCTTGCTTGGTGGCTGGCCTGGGAAAGCAGTCTTCAAGGAGGCCAGAAGAAGGGTGGTGGTTTGCCTAGGGGACTGGGGAGCCATCTTTGGTTGGGAGGAAGGTGGTCTGGCTTTCTCATAGGCCCAGGCAATAGTAGGCTGGGTCCTTCCCATCTCCCCAGGGAATTCATTGCTGCCTGGCCCTGGGGACCCAGGCGTCCTGGCGGGTGAAGGCGGGTCTCCAGCAGGCGCCCTGCCAAACCCCGCAGCCTGCTCACCAGGAATCTTGTTGCTGAGAGATGGAAAATCCCGGCTGGGCCTGCAGCTCATCCCTCCCCTCTGGGAGGAGGAGGGGCCCACAGATTCCTTCCTGCACCCCCCTCCCATCTGGGGCTAGGCCCTCCTTGGCAGTGGGTGGGGCTCAGGGAGCCCAGGACAGGCCTCTAAGGCCCAGTCACATGTTCTGGAGCCCTGCCCAGTGCACAGTGGGCACCAGGGCACTCTGGAGGCCGAGTGAGCCTAGTACAGCAGAGGAGGGGTGGCGGGTAAGGTGCCAAGGGCCAAAAGGGGCCCGGGTGGGGGCTGGAGCCTGGCCCTGGCCCCACTGGCTCCCCCAGGGTAGAGGGTGAAGAGTTGGCTCTCTCCTTGGACAGGAAGACGAATGATCCCATTATGGGAGCGTGATTTTATTCCACGTGTCACGGAGTCTGAGATTAACTTGCTCACCAGTCTGTGACAAACCCCTCACACCCAACACACACAGACACACACATACAGAGGCACAGACACACACATCTACTATATCACAAACACACCTCACGGAGACACAGATAAGCATTGCTGTGCTACAGCATATAGCATGGGCTCATACATAGACACACAAGCACATACGCTTGATACACCAAGCTTCAGACTCACAGCCTCAAAATACAGTGTGTCCTCACAGTGAGGCCACCAAGACCCACAGCTGCAGACAAGCAGTCAAAGAAGTCTCTGGCACCCACTGCTTAAACATGCAGAGTTAAGGACACATGGTACCCCATAGACACAGACACACTTAAGACACGCAAAACCAGACACTGCCACACAGACACGCATAGACCAACAGCTACTCTCAGACAAAAGCCCAGATACATACAGACAAAGACAGGCGCAGACACACGGCTGGCAAGGCTCACACAAGCACAGGCGTGCACACCCGGACACAGACAAAGACAAATAAATGCCCAGAGGTTTTGCCGTGGACAGATGTGGAGGCACATGTACATCTGGGCCTCCTTCTCAACCTCCCTGCCTAGGGACATAGTGATCTGGCACCTGGGAGACTCTGAGGAATCTTCTGCTTCATTAGGGCCCTGGGCCCTGGATCAGCCCCCACCTCTGGTACCAGGCCTGTGGCTGAGGCCACCCCAGCCACACCCTCGGCAGCACTGTGACACCTCTTACCTTCCCCGTTGGTCACACTCACAGACACACCATCTTCCCCTGTACACGCTCTCTGCATTCCCCTTACAGACAGGTCTCACCGTCATGTGCCCCCTCTTGTCTTTCACGCCTCCCTCCAGCAGACACATACAACTTCCTTCATGTACATACAGCATCCCATGTGGCTTTCCTCACACACATATGCATACCCACAGTCTTCATGGATTCTTTTGCATGGAGTCCCCCACCCCCAAGGCATTCCCTTGCCTTCTCACACAGGCTAATTCACAGATGAAACACACATGCATCCTCACCTTTTGCACAGGCACATACACACACACAAACACACACTCACACACATTTTCCAAGCCTAGCATCACTTTCTTTTCTCCGTCTCTCACAAACACTCCCGCTGCCAGGAGTGGAGCTGTGCTGTGGATTAGGTGCTGATGACATTTGTCACTGCTCTTCAGTGTCCTTGGCCTTCCTGGCCTCAGTCTCCTCCTCTACCTCCAGTCTTGCACACTGTGGCCTTGTATTCTTTTGTCTTTTCTCTGTCTAGTCAACAAGTGTATGTGAAACACTCATTCATTTAACAAATATTGCTTAAATATTGTTTATGGCGAAAGACCCAGGGAGACTGGACGCATAAGCTCTTCCCTCACAGAGCTCCAAGTTTCGTGACTAACCTGCTTCTCTTTCCACTAGATTGGAAGGTAAGCCTTAATCTTCGCTATCAAGGGATACATGTAAAGTCTCAGAGCACTATTGTGGGAAGGGTGTTCCAGGCAGAGGGAACAGCATGTACAAAGCCTAAAGGGAACCCGAGTTTGGATGTGCTGTGAGACTCAAGTACAGTTCAGAGGCCAGGGGAGAGCTGCAAAGACGCAGAGGCCAACGAGCCAGATGCCACAGTTGAGTTACTATGCTCAGCCAGTTGAGTTGGTCCTCTGGGCCACAAGGAGTCATATGAAGTCTTTAGTGACAGAATCAGGGTTGGGGCAGAATGGAAATGGGAACGGTAGTTGGAAAGGTGTAGGTTTTCTTAGTGTTCAGAGACAGGGTCTCCCCCTGTAATCCAGGAACTTGCTGTCCTCCTGTCTCAGCTTCCTGAGGTTACAAGTTTAGTTGGGAGGTTTGACTAGTATAGCCATGATTATCAGATATCAGTCAGACATAGGGGGAGAGGGGAAGGGGCATCCAATAAGATTCACTCAGCACCTACTGAGTGCTGGGCACCATGCCAGGTGCCAGAGCTGACAGCACCTGATTAACGTCATCAGACAGACAGACAGCAAGAGAGCACCCAGGCAGGCACGGAGGTGGGGCACCCTGATGCTCAAAGGAGGAGGAGGCACCTGTGAGAACCCTAGGTGGTTTTCAGACTAGTGTCAAACTTTGATACAATTTGGGCTGACCCAGGCTGGAGGAGGAGCTTCAAGTAGAGCCTTTCTGCAAATCAGCAGCCCCAGAGCAGGAACTGAGAGGTTGGGGAAGCTGCGTCTACTAGGTCTACTAGTCTACTCGTGTAGGCCACTGGGAGGGAGCGTTGCGGGATGGGATTATGGAGGAAAGAGGTCAAGATGGAGCTGGGCTTCACTTAGATAAACTAATGTCTTGTATAGGAGCAAACTGACATCACGTTGGAGCTGGTCCAACCTACTGGGGTGGGCAGCTTTGGCTTGGATTCTGGGCCTCAGTAGTGCTTTCTTCTGGTGCATGCTGTGAAAACAAAGTAAGGAATCTTCAGATGTGGGCTTTTAGGCACCCCAAAGAGAGGTCCGAGCTCAGCACAGAAGAGAAGGGTCTTTCTGGGGTCTGACTCCAAGTACCAGAAGGGACTCAAAAGAGAAGGCCTATGTCCCTCTTTCTTCCTGCCCTAACCTATGTGGCTGTGGATGTGGGCTATGTACCCAGGAGGACACAGTGCCCAGAGCATGTGGGGACCGTTCTCACTGACTGAGGAGCAAGGTTCAGGAATATAGCTCATGGCTTAGAGCCAGGAGGCCAACTTGGGATATTAGAGAGCCAGACGAACATCTTTGGGGTGGTAGGTTCTACCATAACATTTAGAATTGCTAGTGGTTGTGGAGTGAGGCAGGTGATCTTTGTACACCCCCTCCTCTCCTGCCAGCTGCCCTGGATCCTGGCTTCGAGGGACCCTTTAAGTATCTCACCTATGAGGTGGGGCTGGTAGAGAATTAATTTCCTGTGCTATTTTAATTTTGCTGTATTTAATTTGCTGTTTATTTTAATTAATTAACAGACGTAATCTCCCATCCTAACTTGCAGCCACTGGTTCCTCTTGCCTTTTGCAGGGTTGAAGGCCTGGCCGGGTGATGCTGTGTTAGCTGGGGGAGAAAAGGAGAGCCTTTGGGGCAGGTTTCTCTCTTTCTCCTTCCCATCCAGATTTTCCCCACCGCCTCTGCTCTCCTCTAAAGGAATCTTCCCTCCCTTTTCTCTCCCAGGTTGGCTTCTGGGCTTCAGCTGTCCTGATCCTGGCCTGGAAAAGCTTGACCTGAATCCCCTTCTTTTCTTCCCTAAAATGTTTCAGTGTCTAGGATCATGAGAGGGGACTTGCCTTGGATGGTGCATTAAAGGCTGTTGGAGAAACCTCTGAGGCTGGGGATGCCAGTTTTTACTGTGACATATTCATGGGTGTGACCTCAGTTATCACTTAATCCCTAGAACAGACCTGGTGGGAAACAGGATTATCTCCTGGGTAGGATGAGGAAGGTGAGAAGCTAAATAACTTGCCTGAAGCCACACAGCAGCTGAAAGAAGCAAGGCCGGAATTCAGGCCAAAATATCTTATCTTGTCTGAGCCCCAAAGGGTTAACAGCAGGAGGCCAAGCAGAGGTTAGAGTGGGAGGATTAGGTCGGAAGTCTGATGAGGCCAGGAAATGGGGTCTACTGGCTTGGGAGGATGTGGGGTTGGGGAGTAGGTCCCTGTCACAGGGGCTTTCCCCAAGGATAAGGCCTCTGCTACCTCTTTCAATTTCCCTGAATGTCTTCAGTTGCCTGTTTGGAATGGGTGGGTGCACTGAACCCCACTACAGGAGCCTTCTACGGCAAGGTGAAACCTACTTTTATTTATTATTCCTTTTTTTTTTCTGGTGCTGAGAATTGAATCCAGGGCCTCGTGTACATGATAAGCTCCTGCTGTACTGCTGAGCTGCACCCAAAGCCTCAACTTTTATTTAGCAAACACTTTGAATTTCATGAGTACATAATCATTTCATCATTATATCATCTCTATTGTCCTTATTTTACACACATTGTCCCCTATATCCTGTCTTACTTTTTACTTTCAGTTAGCTAGTCAGCTACAGTCCAAAAATGAAATAAACAATTGATAAGTTTTAAATAACTTTTATTAGTTATTATATTGTAATTATTCTACTGGATTATTAGTTATTGCTGTTAAACTCTTACTGTGCCTAATATATAACTTAAGCTTTATTACATATATATGAGAAAAAATAATATCTATAGGGTTTGGTATAGCCATAGCTTCAAGCATTCACTTGAAATCTTGTCCCACAGATAATGGGGACTAGTGTATCAGAGAAGTGAGGCTTGAAAAGTTACATGATTTGCTCAAGGTCCCACGAAGCCAGTACTTTTGAACTTGGATGCTGGGATCAAAGATCTCATTCCAAACCACCATTTTGTCCTGTTCACTTGGTGCCTTAAATAAAAGATGGGAGCCCAAAGAAGGTGTCTTTGGGGAATCTCCCAATAAGATTGAAAAATAGACCCTCCTACTCAGTTTTTGAAAGAGCAGAAATAGCCCACAAATCAAGGCCTGTTAGAAGATACAGGTATACCATCAGGTGTCCCCTAGCTAGAGATCTTTTGCGGATCATGGCTCCATGGCTGCAGTGGTGATCACTGGAGGAGGGACATAAGATTGGTAGGCCTCCAAAAACTTTCTGTTTCACTGGAGGAATAAGGTTGATGTACACAGTTGTGTAAGGCAATGGGAGGGAAAAAATGTCACATCATGATGTAGTTGAAAGTTTGGATTTGGATCCTGTGTATCCTTAGTTATTGACTCATCTGTAAATTCAGTTTCCTCATCTGTCAAAAGAAGTGATTACAGCATGGATGTAGGTTTTTGTGAAGTTCCAATAGGGTTAACCATAAAGGGATTGAGCTCCAAAGCAGATGTCAGTGAGTGTCGCTGTGTATGTTCAGATCCAATATGAAGAAAGAGTATTCTGCCCCTGAGGCTAGCCCCAGAACAGATCAGGTGGGGCCAGAGAGGAAAGTGGGACAGTTGTGATAGGCCTAGTTTTAGAGTCAAACAGCCTCAGTTTAAATCCTATTAATGGGACTGGAGAGGTGGCTCAGTGGTTAAGAGCACTCCTCCAGAGGAACTGACTTCAGTTCCCAACACCTACATGAGGTGGCTCACAATTGCCTGTAACTAGAGCTCCAGGGAATCCAACACCATATTCTCACTTCCTAGCCATCTGCAGACATGTGGCACACACACATACATATATATAAATAAAAATAAATCTTTAAATCCTATTTATGGTGTGGCCTTGACTGTTAGTAAAATGGGCAATAATAATTCTCACCATCTTACAGGGTATGGTGAAAATGTAATTAATTAATTCTTCCTGTTACTAATAGGAGAGCCTCCTGGGTACTATACAAGTTTTCAGTCACTACAGATAGTAAGGGACTGATACATTTTAGCAATCTTATTGTCATCATAATCTAGAAAGGAGTGGGGGATGCTGTTCAGGAAGGAAGAATTAAGCAGACTGAGGCTCTTAGGATGGAGCTGAGCAGCACAATGGAATGTCATATGTGGGCTGGCATTCATTGAGTGCTTACTCGGGTGTCAGGCACTTGACTCAGGAGACAGGAGCTTTGTATTACCCTCATTTTGCAGATAGGAAATGGGTTCTAAGAGGTACAGTGACATCCCCAAAGAAACACAGCTGGTCAGAGAATCATACACACATATACAGAAGAAAAGGAAGAAAGCAAGCTAGTTAATAAGTGGAGGGGGCATTCTTAATCACAAAGATTTAAATTGGTTGGGAGGTAGCAGAGGATGGAGGAAGACCTGGTCAGGAGAGGGACAAGAGGAGCAATGAAGGGACAGAAGTGGGCAAGGCCTCTCATGTATTATTGAGATATTAAAAGAAAGAAAAGATGGACTTGCTGGCCTCAAATCTGAACGTGCTGCCATCTTCCTGCCTTTGCCTCCTAAAACAAGGATTACAGGTTGGATCTACCACCTCGGGCTTCAAAGTGTGCAAATTTGGAAAACGAGATGGAACCAAGTGTGCAGAGGCTCCCGGTGTGGGTCCATGGGCCCCGGGAGGGGAATGGATGAAATCTGGCAGGAAAACTTCCAGGAGAGGTGGGGCTTGAGAAGTAGATGCACTGAAAGAGATGGTGACCTAGAACATTCCAGGCAGGGCCTAAGCATTGGCCCCACGGAGAGAATGAGTAGCATGGCTTTCTTAGGGCTGAGAAATGGGAGGAAATGCCCAGTGAAGGAGGGTTGGGAGGGTTGCTAGCATGAGAGGACACGGAGGGTGTCAGTAAGAGGTTTCACTGGCTAAGCATTGGGAAAGGAAATACAGCACAGTCATCAATAGGGCAGGCCCTGGAGTCAGAGCCTAACCACGCTGCTTCCTGACCACTGTTTTCCAGCACCTGACCCCCAGATGAGATGATCTGTGGGTAGTACTGTTTCTAGAACACAGTCTAGACTTAGCTCATTCATTCATTCCTCAATTAGCAAATGCATATTTGGTGTCAGGCTGTTCAGTGGACAAAACTGACATTTAAAAAAAAAAAACAAAACTCTACCACTAGGGTAGAGAGAGTAAAATAGTTCACACAAAGGTAAATAAAATGTATGGTTTGCTAGCTGGTTTAAGTATGTCTGTAATCCCAGCACTTGGAAGGCTAAGACAAGAGCATCATGAGCTTGAGGACAACCTGGGCTACACAGTGAGATCTTGTCTCCTAAACAAAGACAAAGTATGTCTGTGTCTGAACATACAGTGTGCTAGATGGTGGTAAGTACCAAAGAGGAAATGAACAGACAGTGGCTTAGAGAAGTCAAGGTTGCAAGGGAGAGCGCCATGGTAATGGGGGTTTTGTGATTGTTTTTTGAGACAGGCATCTCACTGTGTTGGCCGGACTGGGATGGAATTCCTGGTCATAAGCCATCCTCCTACCTGGGCCTACTCTGGAATTAAGAGTGAGCACCTGGCTTTGATGACAATTGGGAATAACAAGTTTAGTATTTGTAATATTTGCAAATTTTAGTAGGAAAAGAACTCTAATTTGTAATCCACTTGTCCTTCATGAAGACCATGTGTGGTGCAGATATTGCTGTCCCCATCTTACAGATGAGTTCACTGAAGCTCAAAGAGGGAGAAATGGACTTAAGAGAATTAAAGTCATGACTGACCGCAGTACCGTGTCCTTCACTCCCTGTGAGCCCCTATGTCGAGGGCAGAACCAGAGGAGTGGAAAGGACAAGGGAGGTGCTAAAGCAAGCCAGTGTCTAGGCAGGGAGCTGAGCTGGAGAGTTAGGGCAGTGGCCTGTTTCCTGGAGCCAGAGGTGTGGTCAGCATGCCTCAGCCTAGTCTGCTCAGCAGGAGCTGAGAGTGGCTGGACCCAGGAGTAACCCCGAGGGCAGAGCAGGGACAGCAGGCTAAGCCTGAGACACTGTGTGATTGAACAGGTCAGAATCTGTCCAGAACTGAATGAGTCTGTAGGTGGTGTTGAGATAGGAGGAAAGGAAGAAGTTAGTTCACTGACCAGATGAGAGGGAACAGGGAGGAGGTTGACAGGGCCAGAGCTGGTTGTGAAGGTCCCTGAATGTCAAGCCGGAGACTTTGACCTTGATGTTGTCGTCAGCAGTGGGGAAAAGATGGTGTTATAAGAATGAGATTTGAATAAGATACATCTGGCACTAAGTAGAGGGGAGTCCATGAAGGTGATGGAGATCCAAAGTCCACTGAGGACTGATGAGGTCAGACCAGAGACATATTTGGGTTGGTGGAAGGAGTAAGACCTGAGATTTGATGCTCTTGAACTTTGGCCTTGGGTCTCGTTTCTCTCTTCTATGCATCTCTGCTGTCATATCTAGATTTTTTTTTTTTTTTAATTTTAAACTTTAGGGGTGAAGGATCCATACTGAGAAGATGATAGGACTAGGGCCTTCTCTCCAGATAAATACAAGAACAAATTTTAGTGATGATTTTGTGATGTTTATAAACTTGGCTAAGTCTACTCATGAACCAAACTGGATGGTCAGTGTTAATAAAAACAACACCTAGTGCTAAATGCTTATTATGGGCCAGGTGCTGCATGAAGTGTTTTACCTCAGGATCTTGTTAAAGCTATACAGCAACTGTATGAATCAGGCACCATTGTCTTTGTTCTTTTTTTAATAGATGAGGAGACCAAGGAGGCCTAGAAAGGTAGAGTATGACTAGCTTAGAGTTAGAGCTAGACCGTGAGACTGCAGAGCCATTAAGATTACCCCAAGCTTCTAGGACCACAGGGAGGGCGAATGGTAGGAAAGGGGGCCAGATATGGAGCAATTTTTGAAAAAAGAAAACCAGCAAAAACATAGAGAAGGCAGAGCCTGAGGTAGAGGAAAAGGCAGTGATGGTGCCAGCTCAGCCCTGAAGTATAAAGAGGCAGCAGGTGATCAAAAGTGAGAGCTGGGAATAAAGATTCGGGCTCCGTGGCCTGGCTTCCAGAATGCTGGCTTTATATGATCCCACAGTTAATGGACCTGTTCTGGAGTCTTCTGGGAAAGGGTAGTGTGTAGGCCACTCTAACTTTGTGGCCTGATTATGTTCAGCTGCCTGGCAGGGAAGGGCTTATCCCTGACCCTTTGACTCAGCCTCTAGTGCTGTCTCTGGAATCTACCCTCCCTCCCTGTCCCAAGGCCATTGAGAAGAGCTAATGGGCCTTGAACTCTCTAGGGGAGTACAGAAGCAAAGGCACTCTTTCCATCCCAGAGAGGAGGGAGGCCTGGGGCCCATCTAATGAGATTACAGTAGAATCTGGAACCCAAGCTGCCTGGGATCCATGTTAGCCTCTCATTAGATCCCGGTTGTCAGCTCCATGTAGATGCACAGCAAGAGGTGATCTAGATTAGACTGGTCACTGACTCAAGCTGCAATCTAGATTCATGGGAAGTTAGACTTGGTCATCTAGAATAGGTCTTTCCATAAAAAGCCAGGTAGCAAAAAATTTTAGGCTTTGTAGGCCATTTACTCTATTGTGATACCTTGAAAGCAGTCAATGCATAAACACTGGCTGTGTGCCAGTCAAACTTCAATTATAAAACAGACAACAGGCTGGATTTTGGCCCATGGGCCATCATTTGCCAACTTCTCATGGAGATCCTTATTTGTCCTGAAAAGTGTGCAAAATTTAAACCTAATATTGGACAGTGATCTACACAAACAAGTTTGGGTTGTCAGGCTAGGACTGAGATCCATTGCAGGTTAATGTGAAAGGTGATCTAGCACCACAGTTGCTGGTAGCTGAGTGAAAAAATGTACTAGAGTCAGGTAGGTGTGTTAGCACATGTCCATAATCCCAGCACCCGGGAAGTGGACACAGGAGGATGTTGTGTTTCAGGTCAGCCTGGACTACATAGTTCCAGGCTAGTCTGGGCTACAAAATAAGACCCTGCCTCAAAAAGAGCAACAAGTAGTAGGTAGTGGTTGAAAATAAAATAGATGTAATTGAAAATCTCTGGCTGCACCTAAATTTACAGAAAAGTGGGGTAGGATAGTGTGGGGCTTTGAGATTTAGACCCATACATAACGCTGTGGTCTGGATATGGGGAAGTGGGTGAGCTACAGCCACAGATACTGATCTAAAGCAGGCAGAGTTTTGGTCCTAAGCCAGAACACCATCCCATCTAGAACAACACTGTTTAACAGAAATGTGATGGAAGCAACATATGTAATTTAAAATTTTATAATGCATTTGTTTTTTTGAGACATGGTGTTTCTATAACTAAGGCTGGCCTAGAACTCTTAGGTAGCTCAAGTTTGCCTCACTGTGAACTCAAGATCCTTTCTCAGACTCCCAAGTGCTGGAATGACAGGCATGTGCCACTATGCTTGGGTTTCTAATACCTTAAAAAAAGTAAAAAGTAGCAAAATTTTGATAATGTGTTTTATCCAATTCAACATATCAAAGGTAGTGTCATCTCAGTATATAATCATTATAAAATTATTGAGATGTTTTCCCTTTTTTATGGTAAAAATTCAGGGTCCAGGGTGTATTTTGTGCTTAACAGCACTTCAGACCAATCATGTTCTCAGTGCTCAGAAGCCACATGTGACAAGTATGGCTAAAAGGGGAAAACAGATATAAAAGTAGGCTTTTCTTTAGGACCAGGGTCCAGGGGAGTTGTGAACCAGAATAATCTGGAATAAATAAGGCTGGACATGCTAGGTTATACCTTTAACCAACTTGAACTGGAGCAGACTAGCCCAGCTGGAGAACGCACCTGAGTTAAGGGTTGAGAAGTGAGGAATCCCTCCCTTGGAGTTCTGACTAACTGGCCTCCGGTGGAATCTCTGTTGTGGCTCCAGGCCACTCAGGGCATTTGGCATCACCTCCTTAGCTCCTTCCTCTCATCTCAATGTCACCTCTGATTTGAGTCTGGTCTGGCCTGGCAGTGGGAAAGGGCAGGGTGGCAGCTGGACCTTTGGAGCCTAAGCTCCGCCCCCTGAGCCAGCTGCTGCCAGCCTTCCTGGACTGACTCTGTGGAAACAGGGGGCCCAGAGACAGAAATAAACTGCCAGGTTTCCGGGGCGGAGGGTGGGGGGGAACCTGCCAACCTTTGTGCTTCCTTGCTGGAGAGTGAACAGAGAAGGAAGCAGCTCTAGGCTCTATCCCAGGACATTCCCGGCACACATCATCTTCCTTCACCCCCAGACACCTTACATTTTGATAGATTAGCACACTCTTGGGGTCTAATAGTCTGAGATGTACATTTGAGAGGAGACGGTGGTTCTTAGGCTTTTGGACAGTTTGGTGCCCATTTTAGGACCCTATCCTGGGGACCACTCTAGCTGTCCCGCAGCAGGTGCTGAACAGATTCAGAGGCTGCGCTCTCCCATTGATTGGCCAAAAGCAGCTTTGGGCTAATCACACACACACACATTAAGCCTCAGTTTCCTTCTCTGTTTAAGGGCTTGTCTATGTCAAGTAGTTAGCGCAGACTCTGAAGCCAGTTTGTTTAACCTTTGGCAGGTCACTTAATTTTACTGAGCTTCAGTTTCCTCACGAACAAAAAAAGATTTTTTTCTTTATTGCGACCTTATAACGGAGTTAATGCATTCTGATAATGGAAGGCCTATGCGCACAGTGGTAGCCACTAACATGAAGTAGTTGTGAGATTCAAATGAGTGGTAGGTGAAAATGTATTGTTTCCAAGAGACTTTTCTCCTTAAAAACAACAACAACAACAAAAGAGGTCTTTTTAGTCCCTCTCGGCCTATTAATGGAAAAGCTACCCCTTCCCAAAAAAGTGAACGGTTTGTTCAAGGAAAAGTGTGCAGCAAGAAAATATGGTACCCTCCATAGAAAGCCAGGTAGTTAATCCCAACTTACAGGTAAGGAAATCGAGGCCGGTGATTGGCCACTGGTGCATGGTGGCGCTATCCAGTGAGGCCCGAGTCCGCCGCTGGGGAGGGAGTGCCCAGGCCGCTGCGCTCACCAGAGGAGGGGCGTGCAGGTAGCGGGCGCCCTGGAGCCACCGCCCGAGCCCGGCGCGCTATTAATAATCCCGCCGCTCTGCTGCGCCCGGGCTGAGCGAGCAGGTTCGGACTGTGCCGGGTGTCTCCCGGGCCCTATCCGGCCCGGAGCCGGATCGAGGCGGCCCTCCCCTCCCCTTCCACGTGTCCCTCCTCCGCGGGCTGCCGAGGGCCCGGGCTAGCGGGCCGGGGGCCAGGAAAAAGCCGAAAACACCGCGGCCGGGCCGCTCCCCTCCCGCTCAAAATAGCCCCCAGCCGGGGCTGCCACGCATTCCGCCGGCCCCGGGGCGCGGGAAGGGGCGGCGGGCCGAAGACGTGGCTGCCCCGCCGGGTCGGACTGGGTGGGGGCGAGGGCGGGCCGCGCGGCCGGCCGGCATGTGGCTCTCCTTCGGGGAGCCTTGGCAGCCGGGGCTGCGCGCTGCGCCGGGATGATGGAGAGCTTCTGGAATTTCCTGCAGCTGGAGAGCGCGGCCGGCCGGGGGAGCCGGCCCAGCGCGGCTCGGGAAGTGGTGCGAGCCGCCCGACCCCAGGGCGCGTCTCCGCGGCTGGGGCGGTGCGGGACAGCTCCCCGGCCGGCCCCGGACCTCGGGCGAGGCGGAGGCTCCCCTCCCCCGCCGCTCTTTTCGGGGCTGGCGGGGGTCCAGGCCCGCCCCTCCCGGCCCGGGCGGCGGAGAGGGGCCAGGTGCAGGCGAGGCCCCTCCCCCAGCCGCCTGGTTTCCCTCTCGGCCCGTCACCTCTTGCAGGAGTCAGAAGCCCTGCGGCCTCCTCCGGCAGGGGCGGGGGCTGCGGGGATCAGGGGGGCAGCCAGGTAGCTGGAGGGGCGGCGGCGGGAAAACTCGGAGGCGGATTCTTGGGGCCCAGAACGACTGGTCCTGCAGACCCGCGCCTCCTCCTGCTGGAGCCGCGGAGCCGAGGCGTCGAGGGCTTCTCGCCCAGTTTCCCTCCTCCACCACTGCCGAGCTGGTGGGGGCGAACTGCTGGAAAAGCCTCGGATAATTTTCTCAACGGCGGCGGCAGCTTTCTTTAAGGGAGACTCTGCACCTTGCAGGTCCGGGAGTCCAAAAAGGGACCCCCCCCAACCTCGAGGAGGGCCTTCCCTTTACGAGAACCCTGAAAACCAGGGGAGTTGGTAAGTGACCTTTCAGGGCTCACTACTGGCACTGTAGGGTGGGGGGTGGCCTCCCCTGCCCATTGTAGGGGTGGGTAGGAGATGCTTTTCCAAAACTTTGCTGAGTTCCAACACCTTTTGGTGCTCTGCAGACTGATGAACCGTTTTACTTCTCGGTAGGCGGCTCTTGCACCTTGGTGGACACTCTCCCCGCAGCCAGTGGTTCCTGTTCAGTTCCAGTGCCCGCCCCCACCAAGAGCACCCACATCACGTTAAACAAAAGCGGTGGTTGATAGGCCCAGTTGGCATGCCTTCTCTATCATTCACTGCCCCAGTGACCTTGGGCAAGTCTCTTCCCTTCTGTTTCCTTTTTCCTTGTCTCTGAAAAACTAGATAACAGTAGGCCTGGGCCTTGTGGGACTTAAAGTTGAACTTGTAAAACAATTAGTGTGATGTCTGCCCATAGTAAGGACACCCATCTAATCCCAATCCCAATCAGGGACATGGAGGCCACCCTCAAAGTATTAATCCAGACTTGTGAAGTGTAGCTTCCCAGGATAAGCAGTGCCTTTTGGGAAGGTCAGAAAGGGAAAGCCGTTGACTTTATTGAGTGTTCATTTATTCATTGAACATGTATTTACTGTCGTTGCTCTCCGCTAGCTCTTTACTGGGGGAAGAGGCCTTTAAAGTACTGGGAGCAGGGGCCTAGGACTGGTCACGAACGATGTATTGAAGTTGGATAGACCAGTAGAAGTCTTTCCTGGTAGGCCAGCTCAGACTATGGATGGGAAAACTGAGGTGGGGATGGGTGTGCTGGTCTCACTGCGCTCTCACGGTTGTTCCACTGGGGGGTTGGCAAGAACACAAAGGCTTGGCTTCTCCAGGTGTATGGTCTGGGAAGGCTTAAAACTGGTGGAATTCTGCCTTTCCCTTTCTTTCCGGCTCTTTGCTGACCTTCTCGACCACTGCCAGATGCCCAGATTCAAATTCAAATTCCTCTAGGCTCCACCTCAGCTCAGGAAGTACACCTGGGCGCTTGTTGTTCCCACCCTCTCCCTCCTCCCCACCTCCCCCCAGTTCTGTTTCCTGTTTGATTGGCCTTACTTGTCCACCGGGAAAGACTAGTATATTGGAAGGAACTCAAGATTCCATATGACTGTGTAAACTTGAGGTCTACCTCTGTGAAACTCAGTTTGCTTTTCTGGAAAGTGGAGTTGAAGTAAAAGCTACCTAGGAAGGGCTGGATTTGTAGCTGATTAGTAAAGTGGTTACCTAGCAGGCCCAAGGCCCTGGTTTTAATCCCCAGCACCGTGTGTGTGTGTGTGTGTGTGTGTGTGTGTGTGTGTGCATGTCCGTCCTTTGAACACCTCTTCATTCATTGTCCCAGAGGCTTCCTGGTAGAGCTCTACTTAAATAATGCAATAACACCGTGGAACCAGAGAGGTTTTTGCTTTGAAGGCCAGATACAGGGAATAAGACTGACCTTACATGGCTAGACTATGGAAATCCAGCAAGCCCACTCTGAACCACCACACAGGGGCAGCTTGTTTTGCAAAAGCAGGAAGTGTTGCAGGCCAGGCTGCCAGGCTATGGAGTAGGCAGCAAGGTTGTAGAACAGGTCCCATTGGAAAGCAACTTGCATGTATCTGACTGGTTTCTCTCTAACCCATAGAGGGCTCACAGTGAACTAGAGGAAAAAAGCTGGAACCAGCAGTTAGGCTGTGTGACTTCGAGCAGGCTACCTCCTCTCTGTTACCTTCTGCATAGCTCTGTTTCCTCCTGCCTAGAAGAGGAGGCTGGATTAGTGACTCCCTCAGGCACCTTCTAGCTCTGACAGGCTCCCAGCCTCTGTTGACTGATGTATCCTAGGAGATAGGAGCACACAGAGAACCAAGTCAGCCCGGAGATCCCTGTCAAGGTATCCCTCCACCCCCCAGAAGGCTGGAGCCCCTTCCTTACTGAAACACACCCTTCAGAGATCCTGATGGAAATTGTGGTGGGTGGAGGGGGCATATCACCCAAGTAAGTGGCACTGGTGATTCGCCCGGTCCCTGCTATCTGGAGAGATGCCTGTGCTCAAGAGCAAGAACTTGTATCAGGCGGGGCTGAGAGACTGCATGCTTCAAGGGGGAAAGGAATGTGTGTGTCAAGGTCCAGTCAGTCTTCAGGGATGGGGTGCTGGGCATGGGGCGGCTAGGTTATTGGATGTATGTCCAGAAGAGCCATTGCAAGGGCTGTGTATCAGAGTGTGCTCTAGACAAGGTGCGAAAGAAGAAAACAAACAAGCCAGAAGACTGGCTTCAGGTCAGGGCAGCTGCCTCCTGAGTAGAGTTTGGCCTGTGCTTTAGGTTTGTCCGCTTGGTTATGGGAATGGAGCTGAATCACAATGTTCTGAATTGCAGTTGTCATGCTCTCTTGTGGGGGTATCTGTGTAGGGTGTTGTCAAGGTTTCTTGAACAGTGGGTGTGTTGGAAGTGTGTATTGTGAGATAGTATGTAACTCCTGGCCCTGTAGGATGCTATCAGATTGTTCTTGGTTATCTATTTTCAAGCTCCCAATCAGTCCTGGCTATGTTTTGGGTGCCTCTTACCCCGCAGCCCCTACCCAGAGGGAGGCCCCTTCACTGGGCGAAGAGATAGGGGAAGCCTGCCTTCTGCAGTCCCTTTGCAGGTAGGCAGGCTGCCACTAGCCCTCTCATTCACAGTAATTTTACCACGGTGCCTAAGTCAGGAACAGGCGTGAATTGACCTTTTAACCCCTTCCCCACCACGGGATTAGACTCTGTTTCCTGTTCAATCTCCTCCAGAACCTATTCCATCTCACCTCACCCGCCCCCCAAGAGTGGATGAACACTTCATCGCTTTTCTCCCTCCACCCTTATCAGGCCTTGGGGGGGCCTGAGGGCCAGGCTGGTACAGGGTCTGGCAGGAGCTGAGGGCCCAGGCGGGAGTGATAAATATTGAAGAGGAGGGATTTCGGTGTGGGCTGGAGCAGCTGCAGTGGTTCGAGTGTCACACTATCTCTCCCCAGGTTTACTGACCCATTTCCATTCACGCGGCTGCTGGTTTCCTAGCAACGGCAACAGTCCCCCCAGAACAGGCGGAGTGTGTGTCTGCCATTAGCGACTGCTGCAACTGTGTCAAGGTTACCCCGCTCCCTGCAAACCCACCCCGGCGGGTTTGTTTTCTGCCAGCGCCTGGCACACACCATGCCAGCCAGGCAGGGGGAGAGAAGAGGGCTGGGGGCCAGCCTAGGACTTGGGTGGGGATGGCGGGGCGAGGAGGAGCTGCAGTTCCCAGTCCCGTGGGAGCCAACTTGGACTGAGTCCGAAGGCACCCCCTCCTCTTTTCTGCTGGTGGAATTCCTGAGCCTGAGGGGAGCAGGGGGTGGAGCTGTCCCTGAGCCCTGACCCCCGAGATTCCAGAGCCTGGGGGGAGGGGTATGGGCCCCTGGGGCCTCTGGGAAGCCTGCCTGCTCTGACCCCACCTGGCTTGTTCTCCTGCCCTGGCTTCTTCCCACTTGCGTAGCAGCTCACCAGCTCACCTCCTGCTCACAGCTCTTTGTCCCAGCCTCTGTGCCTGATCTCCCCCACCAGACTCCCCAGGGCAGGGTTGTATTTCTCCCATCGGACTAGGGGCTCCTGAGGTTGGGGTTCATGAAGTCTCTTCTCTGCCCTCAGCGCTAGTTTCTGACTGTATTCCCAGCACTGGAGTAGAGGTGAAACAGGACAATTTCTTAATGAGGACTAACCAGGCAGGCAGATGCCCCCGTCCTCTAGGTAACCCCCTCCCAGTCTTTATAAGATTGGCTTTTAGGAAGCAGAGCACCCTTTTCTTCCTGAAAACCAGCCTGCAAAGAGTTAAAAAGCCCCCCACCTTGGTATGTGAGCTCCTCCAGGCTAGGGGGATGGGAGTACAGGGGTCTGTCACCTTATAGCCACTCTGTGGTCAGCTCAGACCTGACCAGTCACATTCCTACCCAGGAGGGCTGCGGCTTGAGGCAGGGGCAAGGGCAGGGGGCAGGGGCAGGGGCAGAGGCCTGGAGGCTCCTGAGTTCATAGGAATGGAAGACCTGGGGGTGGACTCCACAAGCAGCTGGGGCAAGGGGCAGCTGGGAATAATGTCTGAATCCACTTCCCACTCTCTAGGCTTCAGCTTCCCTGTCTTTCCTCCTACTCTGTACTCCCTCAAACCTTCCAGGTAGGTCCACATGTCTATGGCATAGGTACAGACCTGATTCCAAATCTAAACAAAGAGATGAGCATAGCAGAGGCAGTTTCTGACATGTAGAGTGGCCCAGGGACTTGTGGGTAGCCTCCAGTGTGACTTTCTGGTGCTTAAGGGAGGTTGGCTGGGTCAGAGGCTCTGGCATCTAGGGTACAAAGCTGGCTGTGCTAGACAGTTAGAAAGGGACTTGGGCGGGAACCCAGGGAGCCTGGTTCTCCACCCAGCCCTGTGACTGGTTCCTCGTGAGCTCAGTCTTAGCTGAAGGACTTAGGCCAGTGGGCTCTAGAGAACCCTTTTGTCCTGCTAGTCAGTGGTTATGAGTTGAGAGGTGAAGGTGGGTGGTGATGGTCTTGGAGAGGTGTGGGAAGCTGCCGGCTCAAGGGGGAATTGCAACATGATCCTGCAGCGAAAATAGCCCAGGTCATTTTCAGCTGCTTGAGCCGAGGTATCCGATCCCGGCAGGGCAGGGGGCAGGGAAGAGCATTCTGTATAGTTCTCTGGGCACCCACAGGCTCACGCGAGGATGAGAAAGATTGGCATACCTGCTTAGGCTTCTTCAGACCTACCAAACTTGGCAGGAGCCCAGGGATGAAATGATAAGGAATGCAGAGGGTTAACAGGAGGTGAGGGCTGGACTCTGGGCCCCCTTTGGGTCTAGGCCTGGATGAGGTGAAAGGTCAACCCTAAGGAGTCCAGAGCACAGCTGGGGAAAGAGTAACCGGATCCTTCTCCCTAGCCAGGCTCTGGGATCACAGCACGCCTCCCCCAGGAAAGGTGCTTTGACATCCCCTGGAAGGAGTTTGTTTGGACTTGTTCTCAGCAGGGGTTGTGGACTGGGGCGGGGGCGGGGGCGGGGGGGGGGTCAAGGCACACAGGGTCAGGGAGAGTTGTGGGCTAAGCACCCCAGCCTGTTTAGCTGTGCTTTGTCATCCTAGGGTCAGGGGGGAGTTGGAGATGACCCTGCTGGAAGAGTTAGCCGTAGCCTGTTCTAGCTCCACTGTCACTCTGGACCCCATTTATAATGACTCTTGGAAGCCAGCATAGAATGGGGTTACAGTAGCACAGAGGTAGGAGATGCTCCCCACAACACACACTGATTAGTTAGAATTGCTGGCTTGGTACTAGACTCCCATTTAGATGTGTGTGGGATGCTGAATTACACCTCCACTCAGACATGGTTTTGCTGTCTGGTCATGTGTGTGGTAGGGTGTAAGGTGGTGTGATAGGAGGCTGAGATGACAACACATTCGAGAACTTGGATGCCTAAGTCTAGTTTTGCCTGGGCTCAAATCTTTGCTCTTAGTGTTGAGATCGGGGCCCACAAACAGTCAAGGTTTTAACCGAAGCATGTTTACCCATGTGTAGAATAGGGCTAGTAGAAAGTAATGTGAGCCGAGCCAGGGATATAACTCATTAATAGAGCGCTTGCTTAACATGCTTGAGGCCCTGGGTTCAATTCCTAGCCTTACCAAAAAAAAAAAAAAAAAAGTAGTAATAAATCTTACTGGATGCCAGGGACACAGTGTGGAGCCAGGATAGCAAGGTGACTCCAGAGAGTGATGTATGAAGGAGAGGTATTGGTACACCTGGAGCTGTGGGGTATCTCTAACTAAACGGATGGATAGGTCAAGTTGTGCATGAGGCAGGGGTTGGTTTAGTATAGAGCTGTTCCTGCAGCTGACCTCTGGGGCTAAGGGCCACCGCTACACGCCACCCTGGCAGGCTTTGTGTGGCTGTGTAGCTGTGGCTGTCCCCCAGAGTGCAGCTGTAGGTATGTTTGAGAAAGAGCAGGCATCCAGAAAACAAGTCGCCTTTTGTATGCTTTCAGCCCCCAGCTGGGCTGGGCTCTCTCTGGGGGGATCCCCTATTTCTGTGCCCAGCTCCTCGCCCACGGACAGCACCTCTGCTGTGCGGGTACCCCCACCTGAGGGTGCAGGCACGCAGAGCAATGGATGGGGGCAGCCTTGCTGCACTGAGGTTGTTGAGGGGGAGGGTCTGGGGCAGGATTTGTGCCCAAAGCTCGCCCCCCTCGCCTCCGGACATGGCTCCAGGTGCTATCAACTTCCAGGAGCGCTGCCCAGGGACAAGCCTGCCCCCTCACAGCCACCACTGAGTTCCGGAGGCGCAGTGGGTGGAGTCAGCGGGAGGTGCCCTAGGAGGCGGGGCTGACTGGGCAGGGAAACCTCAAGACCCCGCCCTTCCTGCTGTGGGAGAGGCTGTCCTCGGGCCCATCTTCTGGAAGTCTTACCAGACTTCTGCTGCAGTGCTCTACCTTTCTAGAAGCCTGTCTCTTTTCACTACTGGGTTTGGTAGCTCCTCTGAACAGGGGTTGCAGACATGACCTGAATCCAAAAACTCTTCTGAGTGTTTAGGTTGGAGGACAGCCCCATGAGGGGGAAGAACCATGTCTAAAGTCACACAGCGAGTGAAACAGTCAAAGCTAGAAGCTGGGACTCCTGGCTTCCCCTCAGACCTCTGGTTCTGAGTGTAACTAGGAGTGGAGAGGTTCAGGGGGAATTGCTAAATGCTCTCCCTTTCCTCACAGGAGAGTCGGTCTACCCCATTGCTCTACACAGAGATCAGAAGAACCTTGGGTCTAGCTTTCTTTGCTTTCCACACATCTGTTCCAGAATCACTGACTTCCGGGAAAAAGATGTTGGGGGAGCTAAAAGAGCTTTTGCAAGCCAAGGGAAGCAATTCTGGGCTTCATGAAGTATTGTCAGCCCAGTGATTGGGGGGTTACTGGTTCTGGGGACATAAAGATTTAGCTTGCAGGTGGGAGGTTCCAAGTTGGGCAAAGAGGAATGTTGGGAGCCAAAGCATGTGGGGGTTCGTTGCAAGGGAAGCAGAGATTATGCTGGACCAGCACTACCCCCTACCCACAAGCCAGCCTGGTGGAATGCTGGGAGGCTCTAGGGATGAGGCCAAGCAGCCAAGGTGTCTCTGGTGGCACGGAAGCAGTTAAGAGCTGCCTCAGCCCGTTCCTTCAGACAATTAGTGACATCTCGCTTGACAACACCACACTGAGCTGATGCAGACCTCGGCCCCCCTCCTGCCCCCCCCCCACGGCCGCTTCAGCTGTTTATTCTTGGGCTTTAACAATTGGGATTCTGACTTAGAGGAGCGGGCGCCCCGTGCTGCCCTCTGACCCACCGTCGCCTTGGCAACTGGAGCCCGGTAGGCCTGGGCTCTGTGTTAGGATTACAGATCCTGAATTCACAATCTTGCTGCTTCCCTGCAAGCAGACGCAGCAGCAGCATGCAGGATCTTCAGCTAGACTGGAGGGGACAGAGGAGAAAGGTCCCCAGGGGCAAGCTTGAGGCACAGGTGGAAACCTGGGATAACACAGGTGACCTAGAGAAGGGTGCCTCCCTGGGGTTGGGCAGAGCCCAAGAGTCTTGCTCCACTCCCAGCATCTTCCAGCCAGCCATTCTCTGGAAACTTTCTTCCTGGTAGAGCCCCGAGGGCAGGGGTGAGGCTTCTTTATCACCTCCCTCTTTCCCCCTCAGTCAGCCCCCTACCATGCCCAGAGCTCCAAGTGCCAGCAGACTGTGCCCCTGCCGTGCCCGCCACCATGGCAACAAGCCCCCCTCCCTTGACAGCCCCCCCCCCCAGCCAACTGCCCCAGCTGAAACCAGAGCCGATGCATCTGTGAGCCTCATGCCCAGACCCACATTCCATTTCTGTCCTCTGCCCCCCCCCCAGTTCTGGCGACGACATCTCCCCTCCTCCTCCTTGCTCAGGCCCCCTCCCTCCGAGCCTCTGCCTACTCCTGCTGTTCCCCCACACTCCATCCATCATGTTGTGTCTCCCCCTTCTTCCAGCCCTGTTCTGAGTGTCTCACCCTCTCACTGTCTCTGCTGGTCTCTGGGTGTGTCAGTCCCTCTCTGTCTCCTGCTTCCTGGGTTGCTGTGCTTTGACCGATCTGTGGCGGTCTCCTCCATCTCTCTCCCTCTGTGTGGTGTCTGTCTGTCTCTTTCTCCCTCTGTGTCTTTGTCTCTACATTCTCTCTCTCTCTTTTTGTCTTTATCTTCTCCTTCTCTTCTCCCCAGCTCTATCTTCTACCCCCTCCTCCTCATCTTCTTCCTTAAGCTTTTTCTCTTGCCCCCATGACCTTCCTCTGTCTGATTCTCTGCCTTTATTTTTCCTCCTCCTGCTTTCTCTTTCTGACTCTCCCTCCAGATTCATAGATTTCTTCCAGGATACCTTCCTCTGTTTCCTGCTTGGCCATTTTCCTCAGAGTCACCCTAAAGAAGGACTTCTTTCTAGTAGAGACTCTATACCTTAAAAGCCCCACTGGGCATGTGTAATTGAACATGAAATGGGGAGAGTCTAAGGTTTAAGAGCCTGTAGAAAATGGGAAGCCAGGAGATGAACCCTAGGCCTTACTTGGCAGTTTCCGGTGATGGACTTCATCCACTCGGTAACCCTTCCAGCATCCTAAGTGGCACGAAGGGGTAGTAGCTAAGATAGCCTAGAGTCCTGCTATCTATAGAATGCCTAGGCCTCGTTCATTCCTGGAATCTGTCTTCTCTCCTCCTGATGTCTGTCTCAGACAGTGACTCAGTTTCCAAACCTAATGCTCTAGCTCTGGCTTTTTTTAAATATATTTTTTATTTTCATGTGTGTGACTGTATTGGTGCATTTATGTAAGTGCACCTGTGTGGTGCAGTGTCCACAGGGGGTCAGAAGAGGGCATTGGATCCCCTGGAATTGGACTTACCTACAGTTGTTAGTCACTATGTGGGTGATGGGAGTTGAACCCTGGGCCCTCTGCAAGAGCAGCCAGTGCCCTTGACTAGTGAGCCATCTCTCCAACTCAGCTTTGGCTCCTTTAAAGTACTTTGAGTTCCTGAAGCAAAGTCAAAGTTTATGAGGAACAGGGAAAGACTTGAGTAACTCCCGTCCCCCTGCTCACAAACACCAGAAGGACCGCAGCCCAGAAGAACCAGACTTCTCTTGGTAGGATCAGAGTCCTGCTCTCCTTATGTGAAGAATGGAGGATATTGCCCACCTCCCCTCAAGACTAACAGCCCCTGCTGTCCAGCCCTCCCAGTCTGGGCAGTGGCCTCTAGCCTTCTTTCTGTCATACTTCTTCAAGGAATGAGCTTGGAGTCATGGGCAGTAGGCCCTGGGGTAGAGAGCCAGGACCCAGCCCTTGCCTCTGGGTGTGGTGAGGCCTAGTCAGGCAGACAGTTCGAGGACCCTGGGGTCTGGACATTATTCACCAAAGGGGTCAGATGGGGGAGTAGAGGTGCCAGGGGGGAGGCGGGTTGCACGCAAGGCATGCTGGGCCCCCTTGGCGGGTGGGTGGGGGGAACAAAGCTGGCATCGAGGCCTTAGCTAAAATTAGCTGCTTCCCTGCGCGGGAGCAAGCATGCCTGCCAGCCGCCCAGATCGCCGCTGCCTCAGCAGGCCATCTGTCGCTACATTTTGCTAAGTCCCCCAGGGCCCCCTAGCTCTAGCCACCCCCAGGGTCTAGAGGACTCTGCTCTGAGAATGTTCCTTGACCAGAGTTCTGGACTCTACTGTTTTGCTGTGTGACCTCAGGCTAGCACTGTCCCTCTCTGGACTTCCATACAGTGAGGGGCCTTGGACACTTCCATCCCTGGTCCCCTAGTACTGAGCAGTAGGTACTTTTGTGGGTCATGGGGGACTGGGGTGTCATCTTCCCCTTCCCTTTGAGGTGCTCTAATAATCCAAAGTTGAGTTCAGAGGTAGGCCAAGTGAGGTTGAGAGTGAAGGTGAGGGGAGGACAGACTCCTATCTGATTCCTTGGTCTTAGCTTAGGGCAATCTGCCCTATATCCAACAACACCTCAACACTCCCACCCCACATCTCTAGGCAGTCTTAAAGAGACAGTTCAGGAGTGAAGCCAGGCAACAGAGGCAGAGTTCAGCTGACACTGATCTTCCCTGTACCTTAGTTATTTCTCTCTGTCTCCCCATTCTGCTTTATAGCACATGCTTTTATAAGGCCTGCTTTGCAGATGAGGAAACAGAGATGCAAGATGAGGGTCCTTGTGAGGAAGCAGCAGAGCCAGAACTGGAGCTCACTGCTCCTTCTGCTCCCAAACCCCCAGCTTCAGCTCCTTTCCAACCTGGGTACTTTTTGGCCTTGGTTCCTTCCCTCTCTCCAAAACCAAAGAGGATAAACTGTTGCTCCAAGGTCACCCAGCTTGGCCTGGGAGGAGCTCAAACTTGAACCCGGGCCTCTTGGCTCCTAGCCTCCCTCACCACTCTGGCCAGCAGGCTGGGCCTGTTCCCCCAGTGAGTCATGCCCCTGGACTTTGGCTTCCTTGTCCCTAGTTCTGTGGCCTGAAGTTTGGGGGCCTTTATAAGAAAGAGGGGACACTCTTTATAGCAAAGGGGGCTCAAGCCATTATCCTACCTCTTCCTTGTATACATTAGACAAGGGGCAGGGCTTGGGGAGGTGGCATTTCCAAGTCGCCTGTGTACCCAGGCAGCTTTCTCCCTAGTGCTCTTCTCCCCCCAGCACCTGGCTGCTGGCTTACTCAGGCAGGAGGCCACAGTACCTTCCCTCCTGGTGTCCAGGGAGCAAGGTCACACCCAGAGCCCTGTGTGCCTCCACCTCCTCCTGGGGCCTGTGGTGTTTGTCACTGGGGCAATGTGTGGCTGTGCCTGGTTCTAGCATTGCTGGGGTGACATTCATGCCCTGTGAGCTGTGACGCCTCTGCAGGCTGAAGACAGACAGCACCACCCAGGCTGGCAACAGTGCTGGGGGAAGGATGTGGGTGGGCTGTCACCTGTCCAAAGCAGGCAGAGAGGTGGCATGCCATTGCCCCTTTCTCTCAGCCTGGATGGGGGACTCAGGGAAAGGACATGGTTCTTTCCCTGCCTCATACTTCTGTGATGAAGAATCTTTATTATCAGGTGGAAGAAACTTGTCCCATGGGGGGAGTGGCTATTTTGATAGGTTGTGTGACAGGTTTTCTGTCATTCCCACATCCTGTCAGTTGGTGTGGGGTGCCCGCTTGGGTGGTAGTTACACTGTTGTGAGGGGTGACAACTAGATACCTTCTTCATGCCATCTGGGGGTGTCAGGTGTGACCATTTTACACTTTCAGGAAAGCGACAGGTTATATGCTTTGCTCCTCCTGTTGGGAGGGTTGTCAGTGACTCTAGCTGTCTCTCTGACTGTTGTGTGAGGGAGATGTCACCATGTGCCCCTCACATGCTGTTGTGGGAAGTGACATGTGTGATTATCTCATGCTGTTGGGAAGTTGTCAGTGAGCTTGTCTCTCACCCGAAAGACACAACATGTTGCCCGGTGGTATGGGACTGGCAGTTGGCGGGGCCTCCCCGTGCAGACCACAGGGCCCCAAAGGGCTGGCCAGAGGAAACCCTTGCGGCTCAAAGCACAGGCTGAGTAGGAGGTAGAGGTCTCAGTGTCTCATGACCTACCCTCTGACCTAGGTGCCAGTCCTTGAAGAAGGACCCAGTGTTTTTCAGCTGATAAGGGAAAGGGCCTCTAGAACCTAGGCAGGCTTGTGACTGAGGAGGTGAGACACCAGACCGTGTTGTGTGGGGACTATGCCCTCATGGGCCAGGGACCCTGTTGCCTACCTCCTCTGCCCCTGAAACTGTTAAACTAATTAAGGCTGTGGAGCCGCAGGATTAATCGGGGCAGCTTGCGCGGGCCGGGGCTCAGGTAGTCGATTAGTGTGCCGCGGAGGATATTGGATTTCTGAACCGCAAGTCAGCACTATTCGGGCCTGTTATCTCCAAGGCTTGAGGGTCAGCAGGCAGGAGGCTCAGGCGCTGGCTGCCCCCGCCCGAGTGGGCGTCCCCGCCCCTGCCCACGAGGCCCTCACCGAGCCTTCCCACTCTGTCTCCTCATCTTTTTTAGGCTCTCTTCCTGCACCCTTCTGCTCTCCTCGGCCCCTCCGGTCCTTCTTGACCTGAACTCATTCTCTGCCTGACCCATGCCTGTCTCAATCTCTATCATGGTCTTAGCCCACCCTACCCTGGCTTATCGCTGTCCCCCCACTGTTCACCTCTCTCATCAGCCTGTCTTCTGTCAGAATTTCTGTCTTTTATGTCACTCTGTCTCTTCTCTCTGCCCATGGAGATCTCTCTGTCTCTCTCACTCTCTGTGCCTCTCTCTCTCTTTCTCTCTCCTTTCTCTCTTGTGTGGTCTCGGCTGGTGTCTGCAACCAGAACAAATCTCCCCCAGCCAACACCCCCTGAACAAGGAGGCCAGAGCAGCTAATGGGAAACATGTGATTCTGTCTTGCGCCTGGAGCACCGTGAAGGGAGCCTTAGTCCCAGCCCAACCCTGCTTCCCCTTGCCGCATTTCCCGCGTCACACCCCCCTTCCCAGCCTGAGTGGGCACAGTTGCATGTTCCCTAGTTATTTACTGTGGATGGGTTGGGGGGGAGCTGGCATTTATCAGTTTAGGAATATTAGGCGGTGGGGGGTCGGGGGTGGGGGCAGCTGCTCCTTAGGCCTCCCCAGGCCCCAGGGCCAGACCGACCCCGTGTGGACTCTTCCTCTTCTCACCCTATGTAAGAGAAGAGGGCCAGAATGAGTTGAGCCATGGGGGCCTAGTTGGAGGGCAGTCAGTCCACTGCCACTGGAGAGCTCTTGGGCCACCCAGATTCCCACCTTTTCCATGATCCTGGGCCTCTGAGGAGCTGCAGAGGTGGGGGCTCCCTGAGGGCTTGGGAGCTGCTAGATTGCATTTCTGTGCCCACCCAACAGATCAGAGGAGGGAGGCTCTGGCAGGTTGGAATTCTCCTCTGCCTGTGGATAAATTGTCCCTAATCCAGGCTTGGGGAGTTGTCTGGCTCCTACAGAGAGAGAGAGAGAGAGAGAGAGAGAGAGAGAGAGAGAGAGAAGCAGGAGGGGAGAGGGAGGAGGGAAGCAGGCACACACAAACACAGTGACACACATACACTGTTTCACAAAGGGTCTCTCAATCATCTGTGCACATGAGGTACACAAAGGTACCACACCGATGCAGAGACACCATTGTGTTGAGAGGCACATAGACCCTCTCACACATATTGACACTGACACTTAGCTTTACTGGCGCAGATATACAATGGCATAGAACAAGGACCAGCCAACCTACACAGATAGATGATGTGCACAGACTCATGATGATAAGGTCATACAGATCCACACATGCACCAGACACACCCTCAAGCACATGCTGACCATGGTGAAATAAACCCATAGGGACACGGTGACCAGTCACACTGTGACCAGTCATGCCATCACACAATCACACAGTAACCCTGAAAACCCATAGAAGGCTGAGGTAGGAGGTAGGTAATGCTGATCTGCAGGAACACCGGTGCCTGCAGTCACAGGCCTGGAGATTGGAAACCTGCAGGGACATCAGAGGATCAGCCACCCACCCCCACCCCGCTGCCAAACACTCCAAAGAGCTCTAAGGCAGACAGGAGCTTGTTGGCTCCTGACCCAGTGATGTGCAGAGAGCCAGGCACAGTGTACACATGTAGGCACACTACAGCTGGGCACACCTGCCACAGGCACTTACGCCTTTGTGTCCTTACAGGTGTACAAACACAGGCTGAATAGAATAGAAACTCGAATGGTGCACATATCCACATGTATAACTGAAGACACTGTTTTTGAGTACACACACACACACTCAGCTGACACACTGGCCACTGCTGAGCAAGCACATGATCCTACCACCCACTACACATGGACACTTTTTTTTTTCTTTTGTGGTGCCGTGAGTGCCAGGGCCTTGGATATGCCAGGCAAGTGCTCTACCTCTGAGTTGCACCTGAGCCCTCATACATGTACACACAGTCTTAAGCATACTGGTACCTAACAGACATACAGAGTAACATCCAGGCAGACTGAGTAGACCCAGGAACCTACATACAGGTGTACTTACTCAGACAACTGCTGTCCTGCGTTTACACAGGCAGTCTCTGTCACATACATACACATTCCCAGGCAACCAGAACCTATAAGCATCCATGAGGCCTGGTTCCCAGACCCCCTCTGGGCTTCAGTGCAGACCTCAGGGAGGCAGACAAATGGGCAGGAAGCAGGGGGTGGTGAGGAAGGCCATGGTTATTAAAGAAAACAAGAGACATAACCAGTTGCTGCTAGAGACGGGCAAGCACCAGCTGCATATGCACCCTCATGGAAATCTGTGTCCGTAACCCTCAGAACTGCAGCTCACACCTGCGCAGTAAACAAGCTCTTAATAGACAGCTTCCCAGAGCATTCCACCTCATTCTTAAGGAATTCTAGGGATGAGAAAATGGAGAAAAAGAGAGGAAACTGGAATGGGGAGGTGAGCCAAGGGCTAGGTTCCTTACACCATCTTGTGTGTGCAGCTCATAGACATATGTGAATATCTAGACATGTGAAGACACTTCTTCCCAACAGAAGCCTGAGGTTTCAAGAGATAGGTACACAGTTGTGCAGTGGGATAGCATTAGAACTGGATTGGTATTCCTCTAGGCTGGCCTCCAGCCTCAGTGTCCCCTCTGCCCACTGCCTGACTCACCCTGCATCTCCCCATTTACCCGGGTATGTGCTGTGTTTGTTTCTACAGATGGGAGCTTGCCTGATTGTCTACCTATCGGCCTGGACTCCAGAGCCAACCCAACTGAGTGTGTGCAGAGGGCCTCAGGTGAGGGGCACCGCTCAGGCCTCTTCGGAGACCACCCTGGAGACTCTGGTACTGGTGGAGACAGGCCTTTCCTGCTAAGCCAGGCCTCTGCAGAGCCTGCTCAGGTAACCGACCATGTGAGAAAATCAAGCCTGTGCCTGGGCCAGTCAAGCAGGGATCCTCTCCCAGCTTAGGGAAGAGAGAGAGAGAGAGGGAGAGAGAGAGAGAGAGGGAGAGAGAGAGAGGGAGAGAGAGAGAGAGAGAGATTTTCTTTAAGTCAAGAATGAAGAAACATTAACCCAGCTTACTCAAAACCCCTATTATCTAGAAAGGGGAATGGAGGCTTATGAATATACCTAGGAGGCTTCCCCAGATTCCTGCCTTCTAGCCTGAGGACTCTTCCCTGTGCCTTGATGACCTGAGAGAACTGGGAGGAGAAAAGGGTTGTGACAGTGACCAGGATTCAGGGCAGAGGTGGAAAGCAGAGTGCGGATAAGTGTGGCCGACCCCCCAGGACAGTTCTCTACCAGAGTCAATGGAAGCAGAGAGCTGGGAGGCCAGGTGTTCCCAAATGCCCAGCTTCCCTCGCGGGGGGGTGGGGCAGCAGCAGAACCCTCCTGTCTTCTCCTGGTCCAGGTTAGCCCATCCAGGCTCCTAGCCACCAAGGTTAGGTGGGGCTGCCCTGCCCTACAGAGGCAACTCCCTGAACTGACACATGAAGCCTGGGGCTCCAGGAAGCTCCCTAAGAGTTTAGCCTGCTAAGGACCCCACCCAACTTCCAACGGAGCATTCCTGAGGTCTGGGGGTGGGGCTTCCTGGGGTGGGAAGGGAGGGGAGGCTGAGTTTGGGGTAGTTGTGAGGCTGTAAATGTGCTGGTACTTAGGTTTGTGTATAAGCAGGTGGGTTAGGGAGGGGGGCGCTCTGTCCTTAGTGCACAGGGTTCAGTATGCAAGTTATGTAAGTGACCTAGGCTGAGAGACAGTCAAGGGTTTCACATGCCCCACACTGCAGTGTATGGTACACTGGATGTGTGTCCTGGGCAGGTGTGGGTATACTTTGGGTTGTTTGTGCCACTCAAGGTGGAGAAATATATAGTCAAGATCCAAATACCCTTGGGTGGGATGGCTTGTGTTCAGGGTTCTGAGTGCACAGTGGTGTGGCATGTGCACATGGCTCTGTGCTTTAGAGGTAGGCTGGGCAAGACTTAAGCAGAGCTTGGCTCAGCAGTGCCCAGCCTTGTAGCCAAATCACTGAAGTCACTTCCTTTCTAGCCATGACTTTCCAGGGGGAGGAGTTCCTCTGACCTGGGAGGGAGGGGCAGGGCAGAACCAGCACTCTCTGGGGAGGGAGATGGGGGAGGTGGGAGGAGAGCCTGGTGGTACTGGAGGAGGGAGTCCTCTGGGAGACAGAAGGAAAGACAAGGACAGGAGTCTAGAAGGGCCAAGGGCAGGAGGGGATGGGGGTGGAGTAGGCGGGAAGCACAGTCCCCGGGTGACCTCCGAGGGAGGAAGGAAGGGCTGCCAGCAGGGTGACCCTCGGGTTCAGTGAGAGCTGGCAGTGGCGCCTACACACCTGGCACCCAGGGCAAGGGGCTGGCAGGGGGCGGTTCAGGGACAGACCTGCTTGCCAGGTGCCCCACTCTGGACAGGAAGAGGGTGGGCGGGGGCTGCACAAAGGAGCTCTGTGTGGCTAGGGGTAGGGTAGGGTGGGGTATGCAGTGCCGGACCGTGTTGGGGGGAGCTGATTGCTGGGGGGGGGCAGGACCAGCTCCCCTTGGGGCATCAGTGGCTCCAAGGGGACACCTAGTGGTGAGGGAAGGTAGTACATGTAGATAACAGAGGTGGGAGGTGGTGGTGTCTAGAAGCTAGAAAGAAGATAGAAGTCAAAAATTAGAATATAGTTGAGACTAGGACAGTTAGAAGGAAGTAGGCTGGGAAGGAGCTGAGTCTCTGGATAGTAAAGTAGTTGGGTTTAGAGGCTCCCAACAGAACTAAATTCAGACTCCCAACAAAATTGAATGGCAGGACTATTTGTCCTTAAGGTCATGACTAAACCTCTCATTGCCTACATTTAAGTGCAAAATACGTGACTGATTCCTTGTTATGATTTGGGTTTGGAATTCAGTTGCTAGAAGGTCTGCTGGTTGGGTGGGCACTAGAGACTAAAAGAAAGAAGAAGACCCAAGAGGATGATGGCTGGTTCCTGAGAGGGAGGGGGTTGATCTTAGGAGGTAAGGCCTTCAAAGGGGAAGAGAGGTAAAGAGGAAGGTCTCAGGGCTGTAGTGTTTCCCACCGCGGGGAGGCTGGGGACATCCTCGGGCCTTCACACCGGCAGTGGGAAATGGGAGGGGGAGCTGGAGAGAGGGTCATGAGGCCGGAAGTAAGAGCTGGGGCTGGCAGCTTGGTTCCCCTGGGGAGGCTGAGAGTGGGGGAGGAGAGCTGGGGAAGGGGTGGGGTGGTCACAGCCACAGCGGGGAGGGTGGGGCTGGGGATCAAGGATGTGGGCTGGCGCTTCCCGGCACTGTGCACTGCAGGTTGGGGCCCCCCCTAGCAGGCTGATGTCCCTGCAGGCAAGCTCAGACACTGATCCAGGAGCAGGCAGGCATACAGAGGACCCTTTCGACTTTTCGTTCACAGACCAGGGCTAGGTGGTACCCTTGGGAAGGAGCCAAGAGCATAGCTGCCTGTGGGGTGTGGTGGGGAAGAGAGCCAACAGCTTCCCTCAGATCCTGGAGGCTGCAGAAGAGAGCAGTGGACAGTCAGGAGGATGTGGCCAAAGGTCTTCACGGGTGGGTGGAACAGAAGCAACCACTGGAGAGGAGGTTTGTCTCTTCTGCCAAGATCACACCCTCAGGCCCCAAGTGGGAGGTCTCCAGAGCAGGAAGGCCTCATGAGCCCTACCCACAGCAAATGAGGAATGGTGGCTTATGATAGGTGTCTTCAAAAGCCAACTCAAGCATACTGTTGGAAAACTGACTTGGCAATTCCAGAGTCTGAGCCGCTTCCACACTCTTAAGGTGTCCTTCCTGCAGGAATAACTGGGCTAGTTGTGTGTGGTGGTGCATGCTTTACTACTAGCACTGGGGAGACAGAGACAGGAGGACTGCTGTAAGTTTGAGGTCAGGTTGGTCTGCACAGTGATTTCCAGGTCAGTGAGCTCTACAGAGTAAGACCTTGTGTTTTTGTTTTTTTTAAAGGTGTTGGGGATGCTGGAGAACGTAGCTCAGTTGGTAGAAAGTATTTATTTGACCGGCGTGCACAAGTCCCTGGGTTCCATCACCACATAAAAGAGAGGTAGAAGCTGAGGGATTAGACATTCATGGTTATTGTTGATTATATAGCTGCCTGTTGGGCTAGCCTGGCATACAGACAGTTCCAGGTTACATAGTGAGACCTTATCTTTAAAAAAGAAAATAGCAGCAAGGAGTGAGGGTGCACGCAGGATGCAGAGGCAGGCAGATCTCTGTTGAAATTGAGCCTGATCTAACCAGTGAGGTCCAAGCCAGCTGAGGCTACAGGGAGACCCTGTCTTAAAAATGAATGAATGAAAAATAAAAACTAAAAAACAGAAGAAAACACAAAAGAGCAACTGTGCTGAGCTGGAAGGGGACAGGTCCACAGCAAGGTGTGGGAGAGAGCAGAGCCATGAGCAGGTAGGTGGAGGCTGAGGGCAGACTAGGAGGAGCAGCCAAGGCCTGGGATCTGAGAGGAAGTGTCAAGACAGTGGACAGAGATGGAGCTTCTCCCAGATGAGCAGCAAAAATGGATCCTTTCACCTTTTCACAAAAGGTCACCATTTGTGACCCCAAGCAAAGTCCCTTCTCCTCTTTCCATTTCCTCTTCTGTAAAATGGTGCCAGAACAGGGTATCCACTGGGGGTACAGATTAAAAAGACAGGTTCCCGGACGTCCCTCAAATGTGTGAGTCAGGCTCCCCTGAACTAGAGCCTGGGTATCTGGAGTTTACACAGCTCCCCCGGACTCAGGGTTTGGAAGCCAGTGGCTTAGATAATTTCAAGGCTCCTCCCAGCCTTAAATTAGACCACAGCTCTAGAAGGAGCCTTCCCAGAAGTGGCTAAAGGAGAGTTGCAGAAGCTGAGAGTGGAAAGAGGCTTTGGCCTTAGGAGAGAATTAGGAAGCCTGCCTCTGAACAGCTGTGTGACTGCAGGCGCGTTTCACAAGGGCTCTGGGCCTGTTTGTTCTGTAGCTAAGAGATAATAAACCATGCATGCCACCTGGGTTGCTTTGAGGATTCAGTGGGTCATGTATGTAGATTACAAATAGCTGCTCACCACTCTTGTGGGCCATATGCAGCTTCAGACATGGAGAGACAAATGCAGGCAGTGAGCAGGACAGAAAGCCTCGCCCTCGTGCTGACTAGAACCTTCAGTGGATTGCAGATTGGTTGTGCACCACCGGAGCTCAGAGGAGTGTCCTTTCGGTACCATTCTGTCCCTGAGTCAGCCCTGCAGTCTCCTTGTGGGACAGCACTGGGCAGTATGGCAACCTGTCAATAGGGCATGAGCCCTGTGGATCCAGTGTGTGTCAGGGCCAAACACTAGGCTGCGATCAGTGCTGGTCTCTTAAGACCCTCCAGCATTTGGAACTTATTTGGCTCCCCCAGCTCCTGGGGACTAGCCTAGTTCTTAGTCTTCAGACTCCTTTGGGAATCAAACATGCCTGGATCTAAATCCTAGCTCTGCCCCTACCAGCTCAGAGAGTCACTCTGTAAATATTTATGTAGCCTCCATAGCCCAGGCTCTGGGGTCAGAAGATAGAGCAGTAAACAAGACAGATGTGATCCCTGCCCCAGAAGAGCCCACACTCTCAGGGGAGACACACTAAATAGCCAGTCCACAAGTAATTGATTACAGTTGTGATGAATACTATGAAGGTGAAATAGATAGAGCTTTGAGAGGACGGACAGGGGCCAGACCAAGACTGGAAGGTAGACGAAAGAACTTCAAGAGAACCAGCCATGGTGACATGTCTTTATCTACTGCCCTATCTCAAGAAACAACAGACAAACAGGGCTTGTAAGATGGCTCAGTGGGTAAAGGCTCTTGCCACTGAACCTGACAACCTGAGTTCAGTCCCTGGGACCCACGTGGTAGAAGCAGAAAACTGACTTCTTCAAGTTGTCCCCTGATTTCCACACATGCTCTGCAGTACACACGAGCCCACACCTACATATAGACATGTACTAAATGAACAAAAATGTGATAAAAGAATAATCTATTAAAAATTGCCAAATCTAGGCAAATAACAAAATATTTCTTGATGTTGTTTTGGTTTCGGTTTTTTGTTTGTTTGTTTGTTTTTATGATAGGCTGTCCCTGTAGCCACAGCTGACCTTAAACTCACTATGTACACTATGTTGACCAGGCTGGCCTGAAACTCATAGATATCTACTTGCCTCAGCCTCCGGAGGACTGAGTTTACAGATACAGGCCTGCCTCCTGAATGCTGGGATTTAAAGTGTGTACCACCACATCTGGCTAAATATCTTTTTGAATGCTTTGGTGGGCCACATGCTGTTCCAGATTTTGGGAGCTACAGCATGGGACAGAACAGATAACCTTGTCCTTGTGGTGCTTAGAACCTAACTTCAATGGATGGTTTCTTTAATACTGGATAGGATAATTGTATTGATCTCAGGTTGGCAGGGAGGTTAGATGAGATAATCTATTAAAGTGCTTGGCCCAGTATTAGCAATAGAGAAAGTGTCCCTAAAGTACAGGCTTTTACTGTCAACTTCCTGGTGGTTGCTGGACCTCAAATCCCAAGTACTCTCTTCACTTTTTCTTTGCAGTGCTTATCCCACTAATTATTAAATCACTTATATGGTTATCTCTTCAGTGTCTGACTATCCAGACATTGTGCAAAATAGGTATTCCTTAAGTAATGAACATATGAATGAATGATGTTACTTCATATCTGAGCCTCCATCTCTTCATCTGCAAAATGGGGTTATTAATAGCCCCTACCTCGCAGGATTGGTATGAAGAATTAAATGAAGCAATGCCTGAACAGCTTCCAGCCCAGTGCCTGGCGTGCAGTAGGTGCTCACTAAACCTGAGCTGCGGTGGTCCTTTCCAGGCGCTGTCCACACCCCGAGGCCTGGGCTCAGGCCGAAGTTGCTCCGCAACACCATCAACTGACAGCCAGCGACTGGCAGAGTCCCCAAGCACGGGGACCCTCTCTTTCCCAGGTCAGCCAAGAGGGAGCACTGAGGGAGCTGGGATGGCACTTGAAGGAGGCTGGGCTGTGTGCAGATGGGCAGGGGTTAAGTGTGGCCCTAGAGCCTTGTGGAGTATTCAGATCTGTTATATGTCTTATTGTCCACAGAGATCTCCAGTGTGACAGCCCAGGCGGCAGAGCCGAGGGTGAGTGGCCAGAGTTCTGGTGCCCTGGGGATGGGGGTGAGAAGGAAGGAAGCTATGGCTGTGATAAATTTTACTGGCTTCATGCTTAAATTGTATATGGAATAGTCACCTTGCCCTGCGGACAGGCCTCCCTCTCACAAACACAGGGATTCTGTCCTCCCTGACCCCAGCTATGGTATGGAAAGGGTCATTTGTTCCCACATGCTGCTGGGGCCCCTGAGGAGTTCACATGTATACATGACTGAGGACCAGCTGGGCTTTGGGTGGGAGCTAGAACATAGTAGGGGCACTGTGACCATGGAGAGAGGTCTGGGAAGCTGATGAAAACTTGAATGCTCAGTAAAGGACCTTCTGCCTCTCCTTCCCATCAGGTCCTGGTCCCGGCTTCTCGCACCCTCATGTCAGCCCCGGCCCCGCCCGGCGGCCCTCGGAGGACAAGGTCAGGATGCGTGTGAAGCCCCAGGGCCTGGTGGTGACTTCCAGTGCCGTGTGCAGCTCTCCTGACTACCTCCGGGAGCCTAAGTACTACCCCAGCGGCCCCCCTACCCCTCGACCCTTGCTTCCTACCCGGCCACCCGCCAGCCCACCTGACAAGGCCTTCTCCACCCATACCTTCTCCGAAAACCCACGCCCGCCCCCACGCCGGGACCCCAGCACCCGGCGGCCACCAGTCTTTGCCAAGGGGGACGACCTGCTGCCCCCACGATCAGCCCGGCCTGTCTCCCAGGCCCACTGTCCCATACCTGCCGGAGACAGCAACTCCCTCTGCCACTGGGACAACGGCCGTGTGAACCTGCGTCCAGTGGTGCAGCTGATTGACATCATGAAGGACCTGACACGGCTCTCCCAGGACCTGCAACATAGTGGTGTGCATCTGGACTGTGGTGGGCTGCGGCTGAGCCGCCCACCTGCTCCACCACCCGGTGACCTGCAGTACAGCTTCTTCTCCTCACCCAGCCTGGCCAACAGCATCCGCAGTCCTGAGGAGCGTGCCACCCCGCATGCCAAGTCAGAGCGACCCAGCCACCCTCTCTATGAGCCTGAGCCTGAGCCTAGGGACAGTCCCCAACCTGGCCAGGGCCATGGTCCTGGAGCCACAGCCACGGCCACTGGTCTGCCGCCAGAGCCTGAGCCAGATGGGCCTGATTACTCTGAACTTGCAGATGCTGATATCCTTAGTGAACTGGCCTCCCTTACCTGCCCTGAGGCCCAGCTGCTGGAGGCCCAGGCTCTTGAGCCACCGTCGCCTGAGCCTGAGCCTCAGCTCCTGGACCCCCAGCCTCGCTTCCTAGACCCACAGTCGCTAGAGCCACTAGGGGAAGGTTTGGAGCTGCCACCCCTGCAACCTCTTGCTGATCCTCTGGGGCTGCCAAGCCTGGCTTTACAGGCCCTGGATACCCTGCCTGACTCCTTAGAGTCCCAGCTGCTTGACCCCCAGACACTTGATCCCCTGCCCAAGTTGCTGGATGTTCCTGGTCGCCGTCTAGAGCCCCAGCAGTCCCTGGGACACTGCCAACTGGCTGAGCCCTTACGCCTAGACTTGTGCTCGCCTCATGGCCCCCCTGGGCCCGAGGGCCACCCCAAGTACGCCTTGCGGCGCACTGATAGGCCAAAGATCCTGTGTCGCCGGCGGAAAGCCGGAAGGGGACGAAAGGCAGACTCAGGACCTGAGGGCCGCTTGCTGCCCCTGCCAATGCCTACAGGGCTGGCCGCTGCCCTGGCTGAGCCCCCACCACCACCACCTCCACCACCACCTGCTCTATCTGGTCCAGGCCCAGTCCCAGAGCTAGAATCAGAATCTTCTCAGCCCCCTCTGGCCTCCACCCGCAAAGGCAAGTGTCGGGGGGTCCGGCGCATGGTGGTGAAGATGGCCAAGATCCCCGTATCATTGGGGCGTCGGAACAAGACCACGTACAAGGTGTCATCCTTGAGTAGCAGCCTGAGTGTGGAGGGCAAGGAGCTGGGCTTGCGTGTGTCGGCAGAGCCCACCCCTTTGCTGAAGATGAAGAACAATGGGAGGAATGTGGTAGTGGTCTTCCCCCCAGGTGAGATGCCTATTATTCTCAAGCGTAAACGTGGCCGGCCTCCTAAGAACCTGTTGCTGGGTCCTGGCAAGCCCAAGGAGCCAGCAGTGGTAGCCGCTGAGGCGGCCACTGTGGCAGCGGCCACCATGGCCATGCCAGAGGTGAAGAAACGGCGGAGGCGGAAGCAAAAGCTGGCATCTCCCCAGCCATCCTATGCAGCAGATGCCAATGATAGTAAAGCAGAGTACTCTGACGTCCTCGCCAAGCTGGCCTTCTTGAACCGCCAGAGCCAATGTGCTGGGCGGTGTTCACCACCCCGCTGCTGGACACCCAGTGAGCCTGAGTCTGTGCACCAGGCCCCAGACACACAGAGCATCTCCCACTTCCTACATCGCGTACAGGGCTTCCGCCGGCGTGGGGGCAAAACAGGAGGCTTTGGAGGCCGGGGTGGGGGTCATGCGGCCAAGGCAGCCCGATGTTCCTTCAGTGACTTCTTTGAGGGCATTGGCAAGAAAAAGAAGGTGGTAGCCGTGGGAGCTACTGGGGTTGGGGTACCTGGTCTTACCGAGTTGGGGCACCCACGCAAAAGGGGCCGGGGGGAGGTGGACGCTGTGACTGGTAAACCCAAGCGCAAGAGGCGGTCTCGGAAGAATGGGACTCTGTTCCCAGAGCAGGTGCCGAGTGGCCCAGGCTTTGGTGAGGCAGGTGCTGAGTGGGCTGGGGACAAAGGTGGTGGCTGGGCCCCTCATCATGGGCACCCAGGTGGGCAAGCTGGCCGAAACTGTGGGTACCAGGGGACTGAGGCCCGGGCTTTTGCCTCCACTGGGCTGGAAAGTGGGGCTTCGGGCCGTGGCAGCTACTACACAGGTGCACCATCGGGCCAGACAGAGCTTAGCCAGGAGCGCCAAAACCTCTTCACCGGCTATTTTCGCTCCTTGCTTGACTCAGATGACTCCTCTGACCTCTTGGACTTCGCCCTCTCAGCCTCTCGCCCAGAGTCCCGGAAGGCATCAGGCACCTATGCAGGGCCTCCCTCCAGTGCCCTGCCTGCCCAGCGGGGCCTGGCCACCTTCCCGAGTCGGGGAGCTAAGGCTAGCCCAGTGGCAGTGGGCAGCAGTGGAGCTGGGGCAGACCCCTCCTTCCAGCCTGTCCTCCCCTCTCGCCAGACCTTCCCACCGGGCCGGGCAACAAGCTATGGAATAACTCCTGCCACTTCAGACTGCCGGGCAGCCGAGACCTTCCCAAAGCTGGCACCCCCTCCTTCAGCTGTGGCTCGCTCTCCTACGACCCACCCGCCTGCCAACACCTACCCCCCACAGTACGGTGGCTATGGGGCTGGACAAAGCGTGTTTGCCCCGGCTAAGCCCTTTTCAGGCCAGGACTGTGCTAATAGCAAGGATTGCAGCTTCGCCTACGGCAGTGGCAACAGCCTCCCCGCCTCACCCAGCAGCGCCCACAGCGCTGGCTACGCCCCACCGCCTACTGGGGGTCCCTGCCTACCCCCGAGCAAGGCCTCCTTCTTCAACAGCTCTGAGGGAGGCCCCTTCTCTGGGTCGGCCCCCACACCCTTGCGTTGTGACAGTCGAGCCAGCACCGTCTCGCCCGGTGGCTACATGGTGCCCAAGGGCACCACAGCTTCTGCCGCCTCTGCAGCCTCTGCCGCCTCCTCCTCCTCCTCCTCCTTTCAGCCCTCACCCGAGAACTGTCGGCAGTTTGTGGGGGCTTCTCAGTGGCCTTTCCGGCAGGGCTATGGGGGCCTGGACTGGGCCTCGGAAGCCTTTAGTCAGCTCTACAATCCCAGTTTTGACTGCCATGTCAGTGAGCCCAACGTGATCCTGGACATCTCCAACTATACACCACAGAAGGTAAAGCAGCAGACGGCCGTGTCCGAGACTTTCTCTGAGTCGTCCTCCGACAGCACCCAGTTCAATCAGCCGGTCAGTGGTGGCGGTTTTCGGCGAGCCAACAGCGAGGCCTCAAGCAGCGAGGGCCAGTCAAGCCTGTCCAGCCTGGAGAAACTGATGATGGACTGGAACGAGGCATCATCTGCCCCCGGCTACAACTGGAACCAGAGTGTCCTCTTTCAGAGCAGCTCCAAGCCTGGCCGTGGACGGCGGAAGAAGGTGGACCTGTTTGAGGCCTCACATCTGGGCTTCTCAACATCTGCTTCAGCCACTGCCTCTGGCTACCCATCCAAACGGAGCACAGGGCCCCGGCAGCCTCGGGGTGGGAGAGGTGGTGGAGCCTGCTCAGCCAAGAAGGAGAGAGGTGGTGCAGCAGCCAAAGCCAAGTTCATCCCCAAGCCACAGCCAGTCAATCCACTGTTCCAAGACAGCCCAGACCTTGGCCTGGACTACTACAGTGGGGACAGTAGCATGTCTCCACTGCCCTCCCAGTCGAGAGCCTTTGGTGTGGGAGAACGGGATCCCTGTGACTTCATGGGACCCTACTCCATGAACCCATCCACACCTTCTGATGGCACTTTCGGCCAAGGTTTCCATTGCGATTCACCCAGCCTGGGTGCTCCTGAGCTTGATGGCAAGCATTTCCCACCACTGGCCCACCCACCTACGGTGTTTGATGCTGGCCTGCAGAAAGCATACTCACCCACCTGTTCACCCACACTCGGTTTCAAGGAAGAGCTGCGACCACCGCCCACAAAACTGACTGCCTGTGAGCCCCTCAAGCATGGGCTCCAGGGAGCCAGCCTGGGCCACGCAGCTGCAGCCCAGGCCCACCTGAGCTGCCGGGACCTCCCGCTGAGCCAGCCTCACTATGATTCCCCCAGTTGCAAGGGCACAGCCTATTGGTATCCACCTGGTTCAGCTGCCCGTAGCCCACCCTATGAAGGCAAGGTGGGCTCGGGGCTGCTGGCTGACTTTCTGGGCAGGACGGAGGCTGTGTGCCTCAGTGCCCCTCACCTGGCTAGCCCACCAGCCACGCCCAAGGCCGACAAGGAGCCACTGGAGATGGCCCGGCCACCCGGTCCACCCCGTGGCCCTGCTGCAGCAGCTGCCGGTTATGGCTGCCCACTCCTTAGTGACTTAACCCTGTCCCCTGTGCCAAGGGACTCGCTGCTGCCCCTGCAGGACACTGCCTACAGGTATCCAGGCTTTATGCCACAGGCACATCCTGGCCTGGGTGGGGGCCCTAAGAGCGGCTTCCTGGGGCCCATGGCAGAACCTCACCCTGAGGACACATTCACCGTCACCTCCCTGTAGTGCCAACTGAAGTGCCGACTGGACCACGAGGTTTTGTTTCTGGGTGAGTTTGGGGATGTGGGTGCAGAGGACAGAAACCTGGGGGATAGGGGCAAGGAGGAAGTTAATACTCGGGTGGGAGAAGAGGTTAAAGATGTACAGGGGTGGTGAATGGTAGTGCCCTTCACCTCTGTAACATTTAAGGACGAGGTTGGGGACCAAGCAGCAGGAAGAAGTTGTGAACAGTCTTAGGGAAGAGGTGAGGTGCTTGGGTGGGGAACCCAACATTACATTGAGGGGTCCTAATCATTAGAGTGGCGGGAGACCTGTAGACTGGGCAAGGCCATTCCCTCATTCTTGGAAGATTTGGGAAAGAAGTACCACTTGATCCCCCATAAGGGAAGACATTTGCCCTTGGTGAGGGGAAAAGTGAGCCAGTCATCCACCCAGGGTTGCCTTGATCTCATACTCTGTAAGAGCTTTACACAGTGGCTCACTGGATCCTCTCTTGGCCTCTTATCCTCAAAGGCTATTTTTCAACCTCTTTGACGTGATGTAGGCACAGTGTGGTCATGACCACATAGGGCCAGGATCCAGGTGTGAGAGCACTAACATCCTACTGCCCTTAGGACCTGTAACCAGTGGCCTCTGTTTCCCCATCTGATTGAGAACATTGACTTCTACATGGCAGAGCCATTTCCTTTCCTCAGGCCAAGTGTTTCTCCAGAGTCCAACTGAATATCATGAGATACTCAGACATTATTTCTGTTGGGTACTATGGTCTCATAGTTAGGAGTCAGTTTTAATATTTTCAGAATGTAGTGTTTTTTAAAAAAGGAAAATACAAGGCAGAAAATGCCCCTAAATAACTATGGGGTTAAGGATTTTATCTTCTTGAAGAACAGCCTATTTCAGAGTACAGCCACAAATGAACCTATTTTAGGGCAAGAGATCGGTCACAAAATTGGCCCAGATGTGGTAGTTGACAGTGAGAAGGCAGACAGCATGACTGAGACCCTCACTCTTCAGCCTTGCTATCCCAAAGCCTTCTGGGCATTTCACTTCCCAAAGATGGACTAGTAGGCCTCCAGTAAAGCCATCCCTGCTCTGGAGAGGCCATTTGAGGCCAGGGTGACTCAGGGTCTTGAAGTAAAATCAGTGGAAACTTATGACCCCCGCTTTGCCAGACCCCAGCTGCCCTGGTGCCTGAGGATGGCAGATAGCCGTGCGTGGGAGCCCAGAGGCCCCGGGGAACACCGGTCCCTGATTGGCTACCAGCCTGCTACATGCCCTTAAGCTTTTGCCCTTTCCTGGCCTCTGTTTCCCCATCTGTTTGAGAAAATTGACTTCAGTGATCTCTTAGGCTCTTGCAGCTCTACATGGCAGAGACAATGGACCAAACTTTCTTTTTTTCTTTTTTTTTTTTTTTTTGGCAACATTTTTTTCTTTCCTAATGAAGCCAGGCCAAGATTAAAATGGCCTTCCATTCCCCCTTCATCTCGCTGCAAGCAGCAAAGCCACAGATCTGAAGCAGGCCCGGGAGAAGCTGCTTAGGGTTTAAAATGTCAAACTCTTGATCCTTCTCACTGGAGGGGAGATGTCTCGTGGATAATCCAGAAATGTGAAATAATCCCAAAACTGTTCCTCCCAGGCTCTGGGAGGGAAGTTGAGCCGGTGTGGGGGCTGGGTGTTTGGGCAGGTCACAGCTCAGTGCAGTGCATAATGGAACCACCCAGTGAGGCCTGAGCGCAGGAGGAGCTGGGAAGCCATCCAGCCCCACATTCTGGCCTGCTCCCCACCCAGCACTGAGAGCTAGCAGCACTGTCCTCACAGGGACACAGGCAGTTCCAGAGACATCTGTGCAGCCTTCCCTGCATTTCAGGCATTGGGATCGTCAAGGATGAGGCATTTGATCCTAGGCCTCCAGTTCAGAGGGAAAGACGGTAAACAAAATGGCACAGAGAATTTGGTAGTTCTAGCCATGGGAGGAAGGACAGTGCAGGACAAGCTAGGAGGCTGTGAGAGCCGACAACAGGCTGTCCAGGCCTTGAAACTGCTGCCAGAAAGATGCAGAGCCTAGATGTTAAGAGAGGGAAGAACATTCTGGGCAGAAGGAATATCAGTGAGAATAAGCTTGAGGCAGTAAGGGACTGGAGGAAAGGCAGTAAAGCTGAAGAAGGGCCAGATAGGCAAGACCAGACCCTGTAAGACACTGCAAGGAATCTGAATGACTCCAAGATATGCAGGGAGCCGCTGAAGAAAGGAGACCGGACAAGCCTGAGCTGTGGTAGTCTGACATAGTTGCCTTCCTTAGTTAAGATGGCATGCAAGCTACCCTGTGTAGGGCAACCCTCTGATGCCAGGGCCTGCTTACAGTCATGGTAAGGAAGATAGGAAGAGAGAAAGGAAGGCTGGAAGATATATATGTGGAGAGTGTCATGGAAGGGAAATAAACGGAGTCACGCTGTCAACAGAAGGCTTAAACACAGAAGACAATGACAGGTTCTCTTACCAACAGGCAGTGAGCAGCTTTGACACTGGGCACTGGGAAACAGTAATTCAGCCCCACTGTGTGTCTTGAGCCTCTCCGTGCTCATTCAGTGTCAGGCATTAGTGAGACAAAGCAGACATGGCTTCTGTCCTCGAGCTTAATGTCCACCTCAGGAAGTTCAGACAAGTTTACAAAACCCTGAGAATATCCAGTAGGAAATGGCAGGTGCCCTAGAGAGAGCGAAGCAGATTGCACGCAGCAGACGTTGGGTGTTGTCAGAAGTCATCTCTGCGCACTTGGAGAGGAAAGGAGCACACTTTTGTGTTGAACCCTTTGTGTGTGCCCCAGAGACCCCTCACAAGAGCCTTGGGAGTGTGTTCTAGACCTCCACTGGAGAGAAGGGACACAGGGACGACCGAGACTGCCCAAGGGATCACAGTGAGTGGAGCCACTGCTGTCCTTCCATAGCCTGTCACCTGGCTGTTCTTCCCCCACATCTCTGTCTCCCCATCTTACAAAATGATGGTTCAAGTTGGACAGAACCCTGTGGTTCTTTGGTGTCTGGATTCTTCGGGGGGGGGGGGGGATCTGCTTTGTTTCTCACTATGTAGTGACCCTGCCTGGCCTGGAACTCACTATGTAGATCAGGCTGACCTCAAACTTGCTTTTTCCTGCCTCAGCCTGCTGAGTGTTAGGATGGCAGGCATGTGCCACCATATCCAGTAAGTCTAGAATTTTAAATGAATTTTGTGGCTTTGTAGTAACAAGCTGTAATTCAGCTTGACATTGAAAACTAGCCAGGATTTGGAGACAGGAAAGGGCATTCCAGGCGGTGGAAACCGTAAGCAAAGGCAAGTCACATCCCAGTGAGAGTTGAGACATGAAAGGTCAGGAGAAGAGTAAGGAATGTGCATCTTGACTGTCTTGAGGACAGTTAGGGACAGGTCAGGGAATGGGGGGGTCTTGGACCCATGCAGGCATCTTCTCTTGTTCCCTAAATGAACAGCAGAGCCAGACAGACTGCTCCTTAGTGGGACCCTTGAACTGAAGAACAGCCACACTAGACCCTGGGAACAGAGGCGAGAAGATAGGAAGTGCCCCAAGGTATTTAGGAATCTCTAATCCTTCTCCCCTCCCTATTAGTTCTTGGCTCTAGAACTGAGGCCAAGAGAAATGTCACAGGTCCTCCAAGGTTACACCAGCTGGGGCCTGACTGGAAAAGGAGGCAGTTTTCAAGGCCACCATCCATCCAGGGTCGACAGGCATGCCCAGACCTAGGCCTGGGCCAGGCCCGGCTGCTCTGGGCTTTGTCTTTCTGTCTCTTGAATCCTTGAGAGGTCACTTGATCTTGCCTCTGGCTCAGAGCAAGAGGCCTCATGTCAGGGCTCAGCCTGTCCTGCCCTGCCTCTTCTGGGCTTCAGGTTTTCTCCCTTCTCTGAGGTCATCCTTCACTTCTCACCCTTCCCGTAGCCATATTTAGGCCAGGCCTTCTTGTTCTGAGTCCCCATTTCCTGGAAATTCCATCTCTATATGAACATACTTTGTCAAGCTCCTCCGCTACCATCACCCTACATCTCTGATTAGAGCAGAGCCCCAAGACTGGCAGCAGTGGCTAGGAACACACTGCATCTGATTACAAACAGGCTTCTGTGTACAACTTGGTTCTTCCTCTCCTCAGCTAGGTGAGCTGGTGACTCACATAACCTGGTGAGTCACACCATCTTCATGTCTCTTATGAGAATTAACTAGATGACATGTAAAGCCTTTAGCCCTGTCCTGGCCCACAGGAAGCAACTAGTTGGTGGCTGGAGATGAGTGATGAATACCTTCCCACAGACTGGATTCTGGGGGCCCCAATTCAGGCTGTGTGAATTGCATACCTCTAGCCCATGTTTCTGAACCTTTGCTGCAGCCAAAGCCAGCCCTCTATATCTGTTGCCCTCCTGCCTTCCTACAGGGGCCTTATATTCAGATGTGGGCTTTGGAGCCATCAGAGGAGGCCTTGAAATGCCTGTTGGAGCTGGAGATGTGACTGAGTGGTAGAGTGTTTGCCTAGTACGTTCCATCCCCATGGGGAGATGTCTTCTAGTGTTCTTTGTGTTAGCCACTGGACCAAGTCTTCCTGGGGAGTGATAGGAACACAGGGACAAGGTAACACCTACTTCAAGGGCCTCTACAAAGTTACTGTCATCCAGAACCTTGTCCACACAGTTATCACAGCAATCTTCTTCCCCAGCACAAAACATCTGAAAAACCATTCCTTCTAATTTGTTCTATGTCATGATTTTCCCTGGATAGATGTGTCTGCTTTGTCACCATAATCTGTGCTGCCATAGTGCCTGTGCTAGAGGCTGGGGAAGTAGATGAAGTCTCTGTTCAGCCCATGTGAACTCGCAGCCCATTGTGGGCCAGCCATCATCCCATGCCCAAGATACCACTGACCCACAGGCCGGTTGGGCTTGTTATAAACCTCTCCAGGGACGATCTGCAGCTCCTCCATGAGGAGGATCAATCCTCCAGGCACACCGTCCTGAGCCATGTGAGGAGGGCAGGTGGCAAGGACTTCCTGAAGGCTGGAAATGGATCCTAACAAATTAGAGGCTTCAGCAGTTAGAGCCCTACTCAGCCACCTGGGTCTCTGGCCCACCCTGCCCCACCCCCACCCCAGTCCATTCTGCCCATGGTGGCCAACAAAGTGCTTGTTGTTCAGCATTTTTAGCTGCATCGTGTCTGGAGCCCCTAAAATATTTATTGGATGAATTGATTAAAGCACATCTGCTCCTGCGACTCTGTGCTTCACACCTTTTGATTGCATCCTTCCTCTCCAGCCTCCTTGCCTACAAAATTCAAGCCTGTGTGGTACAGGAGAGTCAGCTTCTGTCCTGGCATCCACTTCTTTTTCAGTATACCTCTCTCATGCACACCCTTCCTTTCTAGCCAGAGTCAGGCGGGAGCATCCGAGGGGTCTTTCTGGAATGCTCTGTGCTTTTGCTATGGATTGTCCTCTCCTACCCAGCATAGTCTCCCACCTGTCACTTCCTGACTTTTATTCAGACATTACTTCCTCCAGGAAGTGTTCCGTGGTCCTCCCCAGACCCAATTACTCCCATGACAGCCCTTCTTGGAATGCCCTCAGCACACCATCACACCCGACCCCCCTTAGACTAGCTGCTCACTCTGCGTTGTCACCCCCACTCCCCATGTTCATGTCGATGTCACATTCTTGGGACATTTCTGGGTGTGTGTCTGTGTGTATATATTGTATGTGTGTGGGTCAGAGGGTAACTTTTGGGAATTGGTTCTCTGCTACCCTGTGGGTTCCAGGGATCAAACTCAGGTCACCTGGCTTGGTGGCGAGCATCTTTCCCCACCGAGCCATCCAACCCGTTTGTATGTGTGTGCATGTTTACATGAGTGAAAACAAGAAAGAAGGCTAAGAGAACAAGAGAGGAAGGGTTAAGTGCTGGAGAAGGAACTTGGGCCCCAGGCTTCAGGAAATACTCCTAAAGTAGGACATGGAAGGGTTGTGTCAATAAACCTATTGAAAGAGAACCAGACCACATAGGCTTCCAGAAGACTCAGTGGCTACAATGGAATGGAAAGTCAGAGCAACTCTTCTTGCCTTCAGCCTTCACTCCAGTTGTAGTTCCAACACATCCCTGGGTGGTTCCTGTCCTAACATAGGATATCCCCAGCAGAGAGCTTGGAGAGACATGTGTATGTATGTGGAAGTGTACATGTGTACAACACATGCATGGGGGTACTTGTTTCTCTGGACAAGAAAGAACAAGGACTGGGAGATGGTAGGTGTAGTCACAGGTGAGATTGATAGGTGTCCACAGGTGAGAAGTCCATTAAGTCCTATCAGTGTTTTAGGTCTCCAAATCCAGCTGTGAAGGAGGCAGGGAAAGACCCTTAAAGGGGGATTGCCTACCAGAGCCAGTTTAAAGCCTCTGGCCAATAGTAGGCACTGATTTTAAAAAACAGAACAGCTACTCTACACCACTGGTCTCCCCAGTTGAGATGCTCCTTGTGACCCTTCAGCAGGCCCCAGGCCCCACCCTCCATGATGGTATCTCTGCCTTTTGGGTGTAGTCTGAACCCCAAGCAATATCCTCTCTACATCTAGGTGTCTCACAGGCTTGACAGCCTGGAAATGCCAGAAAAGTGACTTATTCTTCAGGCAGCTGATTTGCCTTTGACTCTATCTCTGAAACACCATCTCGGTGCCTGAAGATCTCTTCTGTTGTCTGTTCATCCCCTTTACTTTCGAGAGAGGGAACTGAAGCCCAGAGAGGGAAGGGCTTTGCTCTAGGTCATACAGCAAATTGGTTTCACTCTGTCTTGTGCTCTGTTGTCTTGTTTGACATTGAAACCTTCTTCTGAGGGCATAGACTCGAGAGTGGAGGGCAAGTCTTAGCACATGCCATGGCAGGTAGACGGTGTGATACATGGTTGCTTAGAACAGCACATGAATGTATACTCCATTTCTCTAATATCTATAACATTTTGAATCTCTGCTCAGTTACTCTGTGCCTGTGTCTGCTGCCACTGCCAAGGTAGAGGCCACTGAAATCCTTGGCACCTCAGTTGCTAAACCTGCGAGAGTAGGAGAGCACAGTAAATGTGGCCCTGAGGTTCCTTGTTGAGGCACTAAAAGGTTAAGTCTTAGGAACGATGGTTGGTATCCTGGGGCCAGGTGCATGCTGGGACTGAGGTTTCAGAGGTACCACACACAGGTCTCTGGCCTAGAGGAACAAAAAATGACAAGTGCACTGGTAGCTATGGTAACAAGGCACTCTCTGAGGAGGTATCCTGGAGGTGTGCAGGAGCTGAGCTGGACACCCTGACACAGGCTGACCAGCCTTAGATCAGTCGTGGCTCTCGTTCAGACCACATGCATGCACATGCGCCACTCCAGTGTGCTAAGCACTGTACTCCACAGTGAGTTAAGAGCTGTAGTACTCCTGCCCAAGCTGGCTTGAACTCCCCTGTTCTTCCTGAGCCCCACAAGACTTCCCTTGGCACAGCCGTCTCCCTTCGTGGAGACCGTCTGGTTGGGATCTGTCTGCTTTGTTCCCCCTCCACTCCAGGGGACTCTTAAGGGTGAGACCAGAACTGTTTATGTTCTCTGCCTTGTCCCCAGTCCCCTGTGCTGTCCCCTGGCACTATACTGTTTGGTCTGGTTTTGGAGAGTTGATCCTGGTGAGGTCTGGATTCTACCCAGCACAGCATTCTCCCATCTCCCTGCACCAAGAACCCCTTCGCCTTTGATTCTTCCCCACCCACCACCCTCCCCCTGATTCTGCCTGAGCCTCTGGCTAGCCAAGTCCTAGAAGCTGGGAGGACGGCGGGAGGGGAAGGTGAGGTGCTCTGGGCAGCTTAGCAGAGGGTGAGAAAGAATCCTGCTGCCTGGCCGCAGGCACCACGGGAAGGTTCTGGCAGGAGCCGCCTGCTGGGCTGAGATCACCATGGAGACCTGGCTTGCAGAGGGTCACTGGCAGTGGCTAAGGGCTGGTGGGGGTGGGAGCATCAGATTTGTGCAGAAGCTCCCAGCCTGCTCCAGGCCCTTGAGTGGGCAATGCTGGGGCTCATCATCATCAGTGTGCCAAGTGGCTTGCAACAGCCCACTCTGTCTCCACTGGTCACCTAGAAGATTCTTCAGCTTGGCAGCTGTCCTTCAACTGCAGTAAAGCCAGCTTCTGGTTTGAGGCCCCCAATGCTTGCTGAACCAGGCACCCCACATAACATAGTCCTGTCCCCTCATCTTGGCAGCTGGTCCCGCTTGTCACCCTAACTGTGTAGAGCTGACATTCATCCCTGCTGTACCCCTGCTCCCAAGAGCTGTTCTGCTGCCGACTTTCCCGATCGTGATACAGCTGTCACCTCGCAGGCATACAGGCTTCCCCTCCCCACCCCTCAGCCCAGTGCCACCCTCATACTGTGGTGCGGACCTGCTGGCATCACAGCGTGCAGCCTTCGCCCTCCCTCATGCCCCCGCTTGTAGCCTTGCCAGATCACCAGGATAAGGTGCTGCCCCTTCCCTGCAGGAGCCCACCTGGTCCCCCTGGCCCTCGGGAAAGTCCTGGCAAGTCCAACTTCAGGACAAAAGTCATCCCTGGGGCTGATTGCCCAGCAGACAGCAGCTGAGGCTGAGCAGAATGCCAATGTGGGCCTGTTGGAGAGGAAAGCCAAGAAAATCCAAGGGAAAGAGGCTTTCTGTCACTGCCTGGCTCTGCGGAGTATGGGTTGCGGGTGGAGGAGACTTAGGAGGCAGTTTAGTGCCCCAGCGCCGCCCCTGATTCTGGAGGAAATAGTCTCACACTGAGGATGGGAAGCCAGAGTCCCAGGCTCTAAGAGACAGGGTGACTAATGGCCCAAGGTTTTAGGAATGACTAAGCCAGCCCTGTCTTAGGTACTTTATCACTTATACCAGAAGAGCTGTAGATCCAGAGGGTCCCCAGGCTGGTGGTCTAGATAGGAAAGTTGAGCCCCACACAGAATTAGAACCATTTAGCAAAATGAAGTTTCTATCCCTACAGCAAGTCTGTAGTGGATGTGGGGACTGGGGAGTTTCTGAGCATGTCCACCAAAAACAGATGGGGCATTGTTAGATGATTTCTTTCTTCCTTTGTTCAGACTTCCTCATCACCTCATCTCTCCAAGGATCAGGCTGGGAAGAGGGATGGATTTAGAAGAAATAGAAGCAAACTTCATACCTATGCACTGCTCTGCTGAGACTTGGTCCCTGTCATTCCTTAGAACAATCTAGATTAGAAGCATATACACACATATATGCATATACACACATATTTGGAGAACTCCGCTGGCCCTGTGAATCTAATAAAAGTGATAATTAGTTTAATGTATTACACATTTATGTTTAAGATTTCTCTGCCTTAAATCACTGGATTTATAGAGAGCAGACCAAGTACCTTCTTTCTTTTTCTTTCTTTTTTTTTTTTTTAATTTTTTGTCTTTTTGAAACAGTTTCCATGTAGTCCTAGATAGTCTGGAACTCATTACGCAGACCAGGCTGGCCTTGAACTCACAGAGATCTGCCTGTCTCTGCTGGAATTAAAGGTGTGTACAACCACACCTGGCTTCTTTGTTTTTTGTTTTGTTTTTATGTGTATGAGTGTATTGCCTGCAAATATGTACATGTACCCATGTTGTACGATGCCCATGGAGGTCAGAAGAGGCCATCTGACCCCCTGGAACTGGAATTACAGACAGTTGTTAGCCATCGTGTGGGTGATAGGAATTGAACCTGGGCCTCCCTCTGTAGGAGCAGCTGGTGCTTTTAACCACTGAGCCATCTCTCTAGCCCCTCTTTTCTTATTTTTATATATATGTTTCACTTCTATGTTAATAAGTATATAGCATGTGTGAAGTGCCTGTGTAGGTCAGGAGATGGCATCAGATCCCCTGGAACTGGAGTTTCAAATGGTTATGAGCTGCCATGTAGATGCTGGGAACCAAACCTGGATCCTCTGCAAGAACAGCCAGTGCTCTTAACCACTGAGCCATCTCTCCAGACCACTACCACCCCTTTTAATGTATGTTTGCTTGTTTGGGAGGGGGTTGGGTTTTTTTTTTTCTGTTTGTGTGTCTTTGTTTTGGGGAGTGTGGGTTGAGACAGGGTCTCAGTGTTCCCCCAACTGGCCTAGAACTCACTATGTGGACCAAGGTGGAATGAAACTCAGAGATCTGCATGCCTCTGCCTCCCGAATGCTGGGGTTGGAGGCATGCCCCACCACGCTCTACCCTTTGTTTTGTTTAAGACAAGGTTTTATGTCTCCTGCCTGTATACCACAAGTGCTAGGTCGATAGACATGTACCACCACACCCAGCTTGTGCTGTGCTAGAAATTAGAGCCAGAATGTTGTGCATGCTAGGAAAGCATTCTACCAACTGAGGTAGACTTCCTACCCTGTTGTTTATTTGATCATTATGGAATGGTATGATTATGTAGCCCAGAGATTTTCCTGTCTCAGACTCCTAAGTGTTGGGATTGCAGGTAGGGCCACCATGCCTGACTCTATTTTCTTCTTTTCTTACTATGATCTTTGGCATTTACAAATGGATAAACTGTACCTGTAATCCCAGTTCTTAGGTAGCTAAGGTAGGAGGATCAGGAACTCAAGGCTAGCCTGGCCTTCATGAGACTTTGCGTGAAAAAAGCAACAAACAAACCAACTACCAAATCTGGAAACTGAGCTCAGAGAAGACCAGACATAGTCCCAAAGTTACATGGGGCTCCATTTGGAGTTGGAACCAGATTCTTGGTGGGAACTGAACCAAGCCCCCTCTTCCCAGCCCCCACCCCCCAGACTTACAGTGTCTTTCTGCTGCTGACTCTCGCCTCTTCTCTTGTGTTTCTTTGCAGCTTTCAGAAAACCAATGCCAAGACCCCTCCCAGCGTCCACATCGTCCTCTGGCAGGAGCTCCTGCCCCTCTGCCTCCCACCCGCCCCTTGCACTCCCTGCAGCCCCACCCCCCACCCCCACCCATCTCCTCCACGCAGAAGCCGAAGGTGAGCCCTTTCTGCACAAAACCAGCAATTGTAAATACTTTTTAAAAATGTACAAAACTTAAAAACAAAACACAGTTTTAGAAAAAGACAAAAAAAAGAGCGAGCGAGAGAGAGAGAGAGCGCGTGTGCAAGAGTTTGCAAGCGGGGCCTCGAGGTGTCCAGAGACCCTGCAAGTATGCACTGAGAAATTTATCTACAGGTCGTTTGACAAAAATGAACAATATCCTATTTATTGTATATACTGTTTTATTATAAATCGTGGATTGTATATTGCATTCTGTAAACCTGCTGTGGTCCCGTGGTGTGCAAATTCGCATGGTTGGGGGGAGGGAGAAGAACCTCTTGCGGGAGCTTTTTTCTTTTTTCTCTTTTTCGTTTTTTTTTTTTTTTTTTTTTTTTTCACTCTTGGGTTTTCTCTTCTGTTGTTGTTGTTGTTTTCTGTTGGCAGGACACACCCAAAGATCCAAGTTTGTATTAAAAAGAAATGAAAAAAAGCAAAAAAAAAAAAAAAAAAAACAACCACCTTGTGTCTTGTGAAAGGGGTTCATGAGGGAAGCGGGGACAGAAAAGACATGGCTAAGTTTTGTCACCAGCTCCTGGTTCCCCAGAGGAGTCGAATTACCTATGTGAGTTCATGTGTTCCTTACCCCGGAGTCGTCCCCCGCCCCATAGTTGGGTTCCCCTCCCCACGGTCCACCGCAGACTCTGTCTCCCCTGCCTTTGAGCACCTCCATTCTGTTCCCTAGAACATCCTGGCCTGTGCATTCTGCCCCAAGTTCAGGGATTCTGCCTCCTGCTTTTAGTTATTTGGGGTTGTTTTCTTAATTTTTCTTTTGGTTTGAGGTTGTTTCATTCAATTTTGTGTCTCACTCTGTAGCCCAGGCTAGCCTGAAACTATCCTCCTGTGTCAGCCTCCTGAGTGCTGCTATTACGTACATGTACCACTATCCCAGGCTGGATTCTGCCTCTAGACTCTGATTTTGCTCTAAGTCCTTGGCTCCCCTGACTCTCAGAGCTGCCCCACTCTATCCCAAATACCATGGCTCCCAAAGCCTAAGATTCCTGTCCCTGAGGAGCCGCACTATGTGCCGGGCCTTGGATCTCTTCTGGATTTCCCTGTTCCACCCCAGGTCCCATGGCTTTTATTCTATTATTCACTTGTCCTCTGTCTCTCTCCCTAGCCTTCAAGCCCTATAATTCTAACATGGTTCCAAGATATCTCTCTTTAAGACACTCCATGCTAAGTCCAAGAACCTCTGTGCAAGATGTCTTCCCTGCTGGAATCACCCTGCTATATACTATCCATTCACACCAAGTCCTCGGTCTCCCCCGTCTCTAGGCTCCCCATATTACTCCAGCATATGTTATCTGCTACTGTAGAACCTAAGGCCTGACCAGACCAGACACCACAATGTTTCTCCATCTTTTTCTTTCTACCCTGAATGCTAAGTGCTCTGTCCAACCACCCATTTTGTGTTAAAGCTTTGCTGAGTCACTTCTTCCTGTCCCTCCTCAGTGAAGCCCAGAGTAACACTAGGGTATGCTCCATGTGATTTAGCATCCCTGCCCCTGCCTGCAAAGCCCAGGCCTTGGGGTAGTCTGAGAGAGGGAAACATGCCCCAACTTCTAGGCACCCCTGCCTGAAAGAGGTAGGAGGATTCCAACAGTTCACAGTCCCAGAAAACTTTGTCTTCCACCTAAGGTTCATCTACTGCACAGCCTCTTCCGACCATCCCCAAGATGCAGACCTTGGCCTACCCTTCTCGTCTGCTGTGGGGAGGTGACACTCAAGCCAACAATCCCCTGTGGAACTGAAAGTGGGGGCAGGAAGCAGAAAGACCTGCCAGGGGCCAGGGAAGGGGCTTTCCAGAAGAGAAAGCTCTTAAAAAGCCATGCCTAGGGTGGTAAGCAGAAAATGAGTGCCTTCTAGAGCAGAGGTGGGAGAGAGTGGCAGGAGGTAGAAGCCCCAGGTAGGCCTAACTGCAGTAGACACTGCTGTGCTAGGAAGAGTGCAGTGGGCAGGCTCTGGCAAGGTCATTCTGGGATGGGGAGGAGAGGATGATAGCCTTGGGGTATCCGAAAACCAGGTCGGGGAGGCAGGACCTGGGTTAAGCCATACCGTAAAAGAGTGATTGCCTTACAGGCACAGGCAGTAGGTTCAATTCCATAGCACCAAGAAAACAAAAAGAAGTGGACAGCTGGGATAGACCAACTCAAAAGAAGCCTGTTTGCATCCTATCAAGAATCGCCTGCAGGGAGAAGCAGCATGTGCTCGGTGTCTGCTGAGGGGGCAGAAGATAAGCCCCTCCGGCCAGGTGGGGCTGGGAGGTGGGGGACCTGGGTTGAGCTGACTTCCGGGCAGTCAGGATTCAGTCAGAGGGTAAAGGGGTGTGAGTGGGGGTTGCTGAGGGCTCAGAGGGAGTGGGCCTCAGGGATTATGTAGTGAAGTGATTGCAGCTCAACACAAGATGGATCTTAAGGGAAGAGTAGTCGAGGATGGTACTTCCAGCAGCTGAAGGAACTGGATGGGGAGAGCCATAAAGGGAAAAGGAGTTTGGAAGGGTGACGACAGAGCAGAGAGGGGGCTCCTTGGCTTGAAGGAAGGATGGGAACTTCATACAGAAAGGGTTGGGAGAGGGGCTTCGTGAGAACTGAGGTTCCATGAGAGATGAAGAGGGGACAGTAAGAAGAGAAAAGGTATGGGCCTGAGGGGGTCACTCAGTAGTAGAGCATTTGCCTAGTTTGTGCAAGGCCTGATGCCCAGTGCTGCAGAAGAAGAGAAATACCTGAGAGGAGAGCAGCTTGTGCTACTTAGAAGGGGACAAGGGTAGCCAGAGTACCTTTCGGAGACCAGACTTCGTAGCTTTGGGAATGGAAAGTTTCAGGCCCTGGAATCCCCAAGGAAGGGCCACAGAGGCTGTCCAGGTAGGTGACACAGGGAACAGGAGTCATCCTGATTTCTTCTGTTCCTTTCAGAGGTTGGGGCTTCACCACAGCCATGATATCAATCACACCCCAGAATGCATCCAGACTTCCATGGCTCCTAGCTTTATCTGGTGGTACAGGTTTATAATCCAAGCTGCTTAGGAGCTGACACAGAGAATCTCAAGTTCAAGGCCTGAATGAGTTCAAGGCCACCCAGGGCAACTTAGCAAAGCTCTATCCCGAAAATGAAAAAACACTGGAGACTGAAGAGATGGCTCAGCAAATAAAGGTGCGGCTGTCAAACCTGATGACCTAAGTTTAATCCCTGGAACCTGTGTGGCAGAAGAACCAACCCCACGGGTTGTCTTCTGACCTCCAAACACACCAAAGACGTGGACTCTCACTCTCTGAATAAATAAAATAACTGAGGACTGGGCTATCTCTCAGTCTATAAAATGCTTTGCCACATAAGCATGAAGATCCAAATCTCAAACCCATTGGGTATGGTGGTACATGTTTGTAATCCCATCATTGGCAAGGTGTTGACAGGTGGCCAGGTAGTCTAGCCTACTTAATGAGTTTCAGGCCAGTGAGAGATGCTGTTTTGAAAAAAAAAAAAACGGTAGAAAGAGGCTGGGTGAGGTGGCACATACCTTTAATCCTAGCAGACACAGGAGGATCACTGAGATGGAGACCAGCAGGAGCTACAGAGACTCCAGTCTCAGAATTCACACACACACACACACACACACACACACGCGGGGTGGGGGGGATTGGGCTGGAGAGATGGCTCACTGGCTGTTCTTGCAGAAGATCCAGTTTTACATCCCACATAGCAGCTAATACTCATCCTTGATTCCAGTTTCAGGGAATCCAACGCCCTCTTCTGTCCTCCAACAGCATTGCACCACAAGGGTGCACTTACAATATACTTAGATACATGCAGGCAATACACTCATACATGTAAAATAAAAATAAATTTAAAAAATTTTTAAACGCGCAACCACACACACGCATACAAAACGAAAACTGTCAGTGGCACCTGGGGTTGACATCTGGCCTCTAGAAGCGTGAGGACCAATGTGCACTCACATAAACACACAAATACAGCAAAAAAGAGGAGCTGGAGGCCAGGCATGATGGTGCATGCCTTTAGTCCCAGCATTCAGGAGGCAGAGGCAGGCAGATCTCTTTGTGAGTTCAAGGCTAGCCTGGTCTACATGTGAATTCCAGGCCAGCTGGGGCTGCAGGAAGACCCTGTTTCTAAAAGAACACCTCCCCCCACCAAAAAAAAGGAGGGCTGGGAAATAAAGCGCAGGCGTAGAGTATTTGCTTACTAACATTGCTCTGGGGTGTTTATTCTTCAAGTGAATCCTTCAAATAAAGATCCTCCCTTCATTTCCAGATGACAAGGTGGTTCAGAACATGAAGTAAGTGACTTGTTCCCTGGAGTGACTTGTCCAAGTTCATATTGGAAATGGCAGTAGACTGACCTGAAGACTGACTTTAAGCCTTTGCTTTTTTATAATGACTTAATGAAAAAAAAAAAAAAAAAACTTTTTAGCACTGGGGACATGGTGCAGTGGAGAGAACGTGCCTAGCATGCATGAGATGGCGCCCAGGATTTGATCCCCAGCACTAGGGGGCAAAATCTGCTTATAAAATCCGAATATGAATACATCCTGTAATAAAAGTCTTAGGGCAGAAGAGACAGCTCAGTGATGAGAGTGAGCTTAGTCATGGGTTCAGCTTCCAGCACCACAAAATGATAGTGGCAAAACTTGGTACTTTTCTGTTTAACTGCTGCTTTAAACACTTAACACAGATAGGAATTCACTGGTTCAGTTTCCACAACAATGCTGTAAGGCTTCACTGTAACAATTATTGTCCCCATTTTACAGGCAAGAAACTCAAGTACAGGACTGGGGTAGCGTACTTGCCTGGTAGTTCTGGGTTCAATAAACATATAATTTGAAGAAATAATTTTAGGGCTAGATTGGTAGCTCAGTTGATAGAGTGCTTACCTATCATGAAACCCTAGATTAGGCCTCAGCACTGCATAAATCGTGGAGGCACATGCCTATAATCTCACACTCAGAAGGCGGAGGTAGGTGGATCTCTGCCTTTGAACCCAGCCTGGTCTACATAGAGTGTTTCAGGCCAGTCAGAGCTACACAGTAAGACTGTCTAAAAAAGAAGAAACCCAGGCCAGAAAGATTGCTCAATGGGTAAAGGTAGCTGTCACTGGGCCTGACAACCTGAGTTTGATCTCCAGTAGCCATATAGTAGGTAGAAGGGGACAACTGACTCCTGCAAGTTGCCCCCTGACCACAGGCACGTCATGATATGCACACACGCACTCACACAAGAGACCCTCACACGCAGAGGTAATTTGCAAAGACCACCTGGTAAGTGGTAACACGAGAGTTGGGCAATGTGGTTCAGAAGTCTGTACTTCGCTGCACTATTAAAAGTGAAAACCGCCCAGCTTAGTGGCCCATGCCTTTAATCCCAGCACTGCAGAGGCAGGGGCAGGCGCATTTCTGGGAGTTCAAGGCCAGCCTGGTCTACATAGTAAGTTTCAGGCCAGCTGGGACTGCAGGGAGACTCTGTCTCTAAAAAGACCTAAATAAACAAAATAAAAGTGAAAACACAGAGGAGGAGGTATCTCAGTGAAGAGCTTGTTGAGCATAAGCAAGGCTCCCAGTTCAATCTCCAGCACAAAAGAAAAGCTCCCAAACTGCTCTAAAGGCACTCATATAGCCTGTCAACGGTTTTCCTGTGTATTCACCCAGATGAATAGTTTTTGACCCTCTGAGAGAAATCACCTGGAGAACTTCAAAATGCTAGTGCCCTTATTATGGTGCTGGCCTGTAATGGTCTATAATACCAACACTTGGGAATCAGCAGCAGGAGAATCTCAAGTTCAAAGCCATCCTGGGCTGTGTGTGAACCCTGTTTCAAAAAAAAAAAAAAAAAAAAAAATTCTGCTGATGCCCATATCAGACCCAGAAACTAATTTTGTTGTTCTGGGGTGGGGTCTGTCTGAGCAGAGGGATTTTTTAGAAGCTCTGTTGTTCCCAACATACACCAGTTGAGTGCTTCTATTGTACTGTTTGTGCACACACAGCCATCTGCGCACACACACACACACACGTATTTAATGTTATCCTAGATGTGACTAGGGTGCCTTCCTATGTGTACATTGGGGTAACCCAGAGCATCTTTCACTCTGGGTTTCCAGATACTACCCCAGGCACTTGGGGACACAACAGTGAAGAAAACAAAACAGTGAATAGGACAATAGGGCTTCACCTTTAAACATACAGTCTGATGGAATTGATGTATTTGGTGTCCCTGCCCTGTGAATGGTGAGAGTTTGGAAGCCCCTGAGGACTGAAACGCAGAGTTTTGAACACGAGAGACTTGTTCTTGTGGCTGTGTGCATGCAAGGCCTCCCCGCCCTATGTACACATGTGATAGAGGGAAGCAAGCTCTGGGTGAGTGCCTGAGTGTGAACAACTGGCTATGTGGAATGACTGTGAAGGTGCACATGATCTGGACCTGTGAAAATGTGGACATTGGGGAGGGGTAACAGAGGAGGACTCTGTGCAAGGTAGACACTGGCCCAGAACACCACAGATGTCACACACACACACACACACACACACACACACACACACACACAAGCCAGCTGTGAGGAGGCTGGGTTCAAGTCACAGAGCCAGGAGAACTCTGCTTTTGGTATGTGGGGGAGGCACAGCTGGGGCTGGAAACTGGAGAGTGGGAGGGAGGGAAGGGGGGAGGTTGGGGAGCCACATCCTTGATCTCTGTTCTGTTTCAGCAGTTCCGGGCTTGCTCTGGGTCCCTGTGCAGCTCTGGGTGTCCCTTGCTGTAATGTCCGGATCTTGGCATCTGTTTCTCTTCTGGGTCTTGGGCTGTGAGGCTGATCACCTGACTCTGGGTCTCCACCTCTCCAGCCTACTTGGCTCTGTGTTCCCCTCTGTCTCTGCCTCTATGTCTGCCTCTGTCCTTCCTTGTCCTTGCCAGTTGGGGGGAGGGGCCCAGTACTAGGAGAGCAGGTGTGGGCTCCCTCAGCCAGCAGGGAGTGAAGCCCAGAAGGGCAAAGAGCCAGCAGCCTCTGGACTCAGGCACACACCAGGACACACACTCAGGGTGCTTACAGGAACACACAATGACCTAAGTGCAGAGACAGTTCCTGAGGACTCTCACAGGAACATACACAGGTACAAAACTAAACACATAGCCACTCCCAGAAGCACACAAGGCCGCCAGACACCGTGGGTCACATGCAGCTATCTGTGGCTCACACACAGACAGACATGTCCCTTACAAAAAGCACGCACACAAATACTCATCCAGACACACCCCGGGGGCAGTACTACAGAGAAAACTCCGGAGCCACAGACCTGCTCAGGGACACACACACACACACACACACCCTTTAGACACGCAGTCAGACACAAAGAGCTGATGCAGCCACAAAGTAGAAGGCAGATTAAAAAGACAAGACACAGGTCCACTTAGTACACCTTAGCAGCCCACCCAGAGTCACATTCAGGAATGAGGGGCAAAGCTCACGGAGCCATAAGCCCATCAGCCCCCACCCCACCCAGGACCATCAGAGACAAGCCCAAGGAGGGACCCACGAGGGACACACCCAGGTACAGTCAGAACAGCCTCGGGTACACACTGATCCCTCAAGGCGCACTTGGCACACTTGAGGACACGCCCATAGGAGGCAGAGGGGGACAGAGGCCCTGGAGCACCTGGTGCCCTTGGCGCACCCCCAAGCGCCCTGCGTGCGCGCCCGCCCGTGCCCGCCGCCACCTGTGGGAGGAGAGGTGCGCACGGCGCCCCGGGCTGCGGGCCGCGCCGCGGGGGGGAGCGGTTGCCATGGCGCGCTGAGCGCGGCCGCATACTAATGGGCGGCCACGGGTGCTGCCCCCCGCGGGTCGCTCCCCCTCCCACTCCTTCCTCCCGCGTCCACGCGCATCCCGGCGCGCGGCCTCGGCCCACGCAGGCCACTCGGAGCTTGAGCCCTGGGTCTGGGGGGGGGGCACCCAGTCTCTCCCAGGCCGAAGGCTGGGCACCGGCCCATGAGCAAGGGCCACCTCCCTGGGCACAGGTACCAAGCGGGTTTAGCATCTGGAAGCACTGGAAATAAGGCGACCATCCTGGGAGAGGGCGGAACAGGGCGAAAGAAAGGGAGACTTCGGCCCTACATTGCCACGGGGCCCACCAATCTTTTCCCAGGCGTCTCGGTCATTCACCAATTCAGTGGCACTCCTCTCCTGGCCTGGCATGGCCTCGGGGCTGGGTGGTAGTTACAACCACAGCTAGGTGGGTCCCCTGTCTCCTAGGACCTGCTGCTCCTCAGCCCTTCAGTTCAGCCCTAATCCGGTGAGGAAGGGACATTAAGAGTGCCGAAGCCAGGATGGAAAACACTGGAAAGATGACTACCTCTTGCTACCTGAATCCGAGTCCCAGAGCTGCCCTGACCCTCTACCTCTCAGCCCCACTGTGTTCATTGGGGGAGGGAGAGGAGGCCACCCTGTGGGGTCGGGGGAGCCAGGAGCGGATTTGCAGGTAGAGGCAGTGGGAAGGGGGCCCAATGTGGGGGGGAGCCAGGCGGTTGCCTAGCAACCCCACAGCTGTCTGTTGACCTAGAAGAAGCTTCGCTGTCTTGACACAGCTGGTGTTTACATGTAACCGAGGCTCTGGCTTAGCGCTTGCTTGGAGCAAAGCTGAGACAGGGCCCTGGTGGCATCCTGGCCCCAACCTTGCCAGGGCTCCTTGCCTGCCTGCCCTGTTTGCTTCTGTCCCACCTCAAGTCTCAAGTCCCACAGAGAAAGAGTGGAAGATATTGTAGGGCTGGAGGTTTAGAGGCTAGACACACACACACACCCCTGAGGCCTTCAACGGTGGAAAACTAAGGAGACCACATGCCACTGCCATACAGAACACCAACATACACATGGATCACAGTACTTCCAAAATGACATAGGCCATGTATGCTCAGGCCTGTAATTCCTGCATTTGGGAAATGAAGGCTGTAGGATCAGGAGTTCCATAGCCACCTTTGCAAGTTCAAGGCCAGTCCGCTCTACAGGAGACTTTGTCTCAAAACAAAAACAAGTGACATTGTCATCACAGCCCAGTGCAGAGGTGCTTGTAGTCATAATGACACCCAGGCAGACACATACGCACAAACATATGAGAGAACACAGCCATCAAGCGGTTGAGGCATGGGCACACAGATAAACCTGCAGATATCTTGATACCAAAGACAAAAGACACCCACCAGTCAACAGACACCCTCAAACCTAGGGACATATGAAAAAAAAAAAAAATTAAAGCCCCACGATAACACCAGCAACTCACGTGCACACAGCTCATTTGTCAGTTTTCGCAGGCTACATGATGAAAGGCAAAAACCAAAATACACAGTCACCTACATGCACACACTAGCACCCAGAAAAACGTAAAAGCCACCAAACTTACTGATTACCCACAATGCCTAAGATAGGCAGTAACTGACACCCAGGAGCCCAACATTAGAGGAGGTACTGGTCCCCAGAGGATCATGGGCCCTAACATGTCCCCACCTGTACCCATACAAGTACCCATAGCAAAAACATGTGCCAGCCTCGGGTGTGGTATGAGCTGACTCCTCCTTCCTGCCCACAAGCTCTCAGTAGCAGCCCATCTGCGTTGAAGTCAAAAAGCCTTCGTGGGCCCAGGAACGTGGCTGAATGAACTCATGTACTGCTTGCTACAGTCTTAACCCTCAGCCCCAGGGAGCAGACAGCACCAGAAATTCCTATGGGAGCCCCTTGTCTGGATGGGGAGGCACAGATCTGTCTTCTGGAGCTCCTGGACTGCCCTCAGAAACCTGGAATATGATGGAGTCATAACGCCCTCCCAGACAGCTCTGGACATGGCAAACACTCACATATAGACACATATGAGCAAGTAGCAATTCCTGGGAGGCTCTGGAGGGCTTCCTGAAAGAGGTGGACCTGGGGGCTGCCTTTGTTGCCTAGAAAGAAGGGGGAAGAGTGAGCACTGTACTGAGAAGGGCCTCCTTTCCCTCCCTGCCCCCACCTCCTCATCTAGCAGTTCCTCCTCCCCCAGGGCCCAAGGGGCCGGCTGGGGCCCCACGGTCCCATCAGCCCAAGCAGTGAGCAGAAGGAGGAGAGAGGATATTTTTAGCTTCTCTGCCACTGACATTTCGCAGCAGGCGACCTGGGGTGAAGCTGAGTGAATGCTGAAGGCTGGGAGAAGACGACAGCGCCTTCCCGCCCCCACGCACATGCACACACAACTGTGCACACGCAGCCACATCCCCAACACTTATAATGTTCATGCCGTACCAGAGCCTCAATGACAAAGTTCCATGCTGAGATACACACATGCACCTGAGCCACACTTGGTTCACATGCTACACATGATAGAAACCTCACATACCTTCACACACACACACACACACACACACACACACACACACAAAAGTGTCCTTTCAAACACACACTGCACATATATTTCTCACACTTAACCAAGTTTGCACAATTAGCACTCATTCAAGAAGCATGTATTCAGCCCCTACTATGAACCGGACACTATTTAGTTATTAGAGAGACTGTGAACAAGAGATTAAAACTGCAATCCTCATAGTTGGATGGCAGTGGGAGGTTCGAAATAAAAGTAAACAAGCTAGACAAGGTGGCACACACCTTTAACTCCAGGATCCCAGAGGAGAGGCAAGGGCAGGCAGATATCTGTGAGATCTAGGCCAGCCTGGTCTACATAGGAAGTTTCTGTCCAGCCAGGGCTACAGGGAAGATCTGTCTTTAAAAAACAAAACCAGTCAGGCGTGGTAGCACATGCCTTTAGTCCCAGCACTCAGGAGGCAGAGGCAGGTGGATCTCTATGAGTTCAAGCCAGCCTGGTCTACATCACGAGTTCTGGGACAGCAGGGGCTACAGGGAGATCCAGTCTCAAAATGACAAAAAAAAAAAAAAAAACAGAAAACCCTAAATTTAAGTAAATAAATAAATAAACCAGGAATGGTAGTGAATGCCTTTAAACCCAACACTCAGAAGGCAGAGACATGCGGATCTCTGTGAGTCCAGCCTGGTCTACATAATAAGTTCCAGGACAGCCAGGGCTGTATAGTGAGATCCTATCTTGAAAAAGCAAAGACCCCAAAATAAATGAATACATAAATAAATTAACTAAATATGGCTTCAAGAACCATGATTGGTCTAATGATACAGGCCTGTAATCCCAGCTCCTTGGAAAGGTGAGGCAGGAGGACAGCAAGTTGAAGGCCTACCTGAAGAGTGTGTTTCATGCCAGCCTAGACAATTTAGTAAGACCTTGTCTCAAAGAGTTAGAAGAGTGCTGGGGGCAACGAGATGGCTCAGCAAGTAAAGGCACTTACCACCGAATCTGACCTGAGTTCAGTCCTCAGAACCCACTCAATAGAAGGAGAGAACCACAAACTCCCTGAAGTTGCCCTTTCATATCTTTACATGTAGACACACATGCACACACACACACACACACACACACACACTAAATAAATAAAATGAGACAAAACATGATTTTAAAATCAGAGTGCTGGGGGTGTAGCTTTGTGGTAGATTGCTTATCTAGCATGCTTTAGGCCCTATGTGCAATCCACAGTACTACCAAAAAGAAAAAGAGAGCCATACATGACCCAAACCTTCAAAATACACAATCATATATGTAATCAATTCCCTAATACTCAGTGCCCCACAAATACACATAATCACACATCACCTACAAACAACCCATAGTCAGGACTTACACTGGGGCTGGTGAGATGGCTCAGTGGGTGAAAGCATTTGTTGTGAAATTCCGAGGACTTGAATCGAATCCCTGGATTCCTTGGTAGAAGGAAAGAACGTACTCTCAAAGTTGTCCTGTGACCTCCACAAGATTGCAGTGGGAACCGAACACCCACACTTCTCATAATATAATAAATGAATAATCTCTTCTTTATTTTATTATTATTATTATTTTTGATCTCTTTTAAGACAGGGTCTCCCAGTGGCCCCAACTGTCCTGGCACTCGTTATGTAGACAAGGCTGACCTTGAACTCACAGAGATCGGCCTGCCTCTGCCTCCCAAGTGTTGGGATTAAAGGTGTGTGCCACCATGCCTGGCTTATTTATTATTTTTATTTTATGTGTGTGTGTGAGTGTATTGCCCGCATGTATGTAAGTGCACTCCAATCATACACTGCCCTCAGAGGTCAGAAGAGGGCATTGGATCCCCTGGAACTAAGAGTTATTGACGGTTATTAGCCACCATGTGGGTGCTGGGAATTTGAACTTGACTCCTCTGCAAGAGCAGCTAGTGCTCTTAACCACTGAGCCATCTCTCCAGCCTCATGAAATAATTTCTTTCATTTGTTGTGTGTGATTTTGAGACAGAGTCTCCTGGTAACCACAGCTAGCCTGGAACTTGCTATGGAGACCAGGCTAGCCTTGATCTCACAGAGGTCAACCGTCCTCTGCCTCCACAGTGCTGGGATTAAATGACACCACGCCTGGCTGTGAAATAATTTCTTAAAGATATTTTTAAAAGATGCATATAGACAGGACATGTGTACCTCATAATAATCAGAAATGTGTTGTTCATGTACATACTTTTGTAAATGTTTTTACAGTTCACCTATTTCATCATAATGCACAGCATGTAAATGAAGATTCACAGCTCTCCACATGTAGTCATTCCCTGCCTGTCACAGACACCTACAAAGAAGCATTCCCCAAATCTTCCTCCCTCCCCAGCCTGTCTGACATATGCTCACATGTGTGCACAGAGTCTGTGCAAACTTACAACCTCACATACACATACCCAATACCAGGCTCCATGAGGCCACAACACTGGTTGGCATACACCCGGGGTCACACCTGTGCTGCCCACTGTAGCCTGGTCAGCACACAGCAGAGGTGTATGCCTGGAATGCTGCCCTCAGATTCCAACCCTGATGCTTGGAGATTGGGCTCAGGGTTAAGCCAAGGTCTCCATTCCTAGCCTCCCAGGAACAGGATGCGCTCAGAACTCGGTGTGACCTGATGGTTAATGGTGGATGGGGAGAACCTGCTGCTCAGCTTGTCCTCCAGCTCCTTCTCTTTGTTCTAGCCTCCTTCCTCTCCTCTTGAATTCCCCCATCTTTCTATACCATCCCTACCTCCCTGTAGCCTTTGTTCCAGAACCAAGCTCTCCTCTGTCTTCTCCATCCTGCTAGAGTACTAGAGACCTTGTGACCAATAGATGAACTAACAGGCAAACAGACACATCACTTGGGGAAAAAAAAAAATCATACCCTGAAGACCTGGGAGGGAGAAAGAGCTAAATGAGGCAGGAGAAGGGCAGGATAAACTAGCCCACGGGCTAGTGCTCACAGCAGACATGGCTAGGAGAAGGAGTCCCGGGTTCCTGTCCTTGACCTGTGGTGTGACCCTGAATCAGTTCCTGCCGTCTCTGGGTCTCTGATCTGTAAAAACAGGCAGTTGCGGAGGGAGGTTTCTGAGGCGATGGGGAGCAGGCCTGGGAGCTCTAGAAGTCGTGTTTGAAGCATAAAAGCCCCCTCCCCAGTTTCTTTCCCTAGCTGCCTCTTCCCCTCCCACCCAGGTCGGCTGGTCTGGGTTGAAGTGCCAGAGGCCAACAGCACCCCCTGTCCCCCAATATACATAAACACATGTACTCTTGCAAGATTTCAGTCACTTCCTCTGCCCTCTCTGGACCTTGGTATCCAGGCTTGTGTATTTAGGGGCTCGGGTTTGGGCTCTGTGCCATGGAGCCAGTCTATGTGTGCACTGTCTGTCTGTCTGTCCGTCTGCCAAGAGCCTTCAGGCGCCAGGAGGGGAGGCAGCCGTGAGGAGTTGGGGGTGGGGAAGGAGGTAGCGTTGACAAGTTCCAATGTCTGGCTTTCCCTCCTGGAAACCCCAAGCTGGGCCGCCCCCCCTTCCCTTCCTGTCTCTCTCGCTCAAGCACGTCCCTTCTAAGCCCCTCTCTGCAGACACCCCCAGTGGAACCAAGCCCAGATTTGCTGCCAAGAAGGCCGACATTTCTTAGACTTGCCACGTTAAAGGGGCCCGCACAGGCATGCACTCAAGTCCCCCCCGCCATGTCCTCCTCCTGTGCACATGCAGGCGACCCGAAACACACAAAGACACGGCTGGACACAGCGGCCACCTGTGCACACAGGAGGCAGCACATGGAGCGCATCTGACCTCGGCACACAGACAAGTACAAACCCAGGCATGGACTCCCTCCCCTCCCAAGCCCAGCTCACCACAGACCCCCGAAGCACGTGGTTTCCAGCACACGGCCCACACAGACTCACACACACACACAGTCACACACAGGCCCTGCCATACAGAGAAACAAGTGCAAATCTGCAACCGTGTCGCCTTGCACAGTACCATCATCGTCACCCTACCACTGCCATTACCACCCTGTACCCGATCCCTTCTACACACAGCCAAGCACACACAGCCACACAGTGTTCCCCCAGGCCACCATCAATAATCACAGAGATTCGGTGTGTGCCCACTCCTGAGCATCTGGGCTAGCCCACACAGCTAGCTACACAGTGTCTTCCTGGGCACAGAGACAGGTAGCAGATCACAGCCCCACACAGCATTCCCCTATACACACATGTGCATCGTTATTTCATTCTTCCTTTGTCTCCCCTAACAAGTTCATTGGCACTCCTGACGCACCTCGACATGGCATACACAAACAGGCACGTGTACTGACCCCTTTGTATATACGTGGATTCCTTGTCAGTGATATGGTACATATATATGGGTCTCTGCGTACACACACTGCTAGACACAGCGTTTCTGCATACACAGCCTGTATTCAAACTCAGGACATACACAGCTTTTCCTTGAGCTTTCACAAACACACAGTGGCTCTCTGTGGTGTTGGTACAAATGCACACACAGCAGCACTTGCACACACTGAAGCAAATAGATTTCACAAATCACCCCCTACGAGTGTGTGCATGCTCCTGGGGGGACAGATGAGTGTGTGTGCATGCTCCTCGGGGGACAGATACAGCTGTCGGAACCTCATGGTCGGACACTGCAGCCTCCTAGCCCCCAGGCGTGGTCTCTTGTCTCCCTCCCTTGGCTGGTAAGGGTGGGGAAGGGTGCAGCCCTTGTTCCCTCCCTCCACTGGCTGGCTCACTCCCTCCCATCTGGCAGGATCAGCCAGCCCAGCCCCAGCTCCGACTCAGGCAGCCCTGGCTGCTCTGGGCAAACTCTTGGCGGGTTGGTCTCGGCTGATGCCGCATCAGCAGCAGCAGCAGCAGGGGCGAGAAGGCTGCAGGCGGCTGCCAACGTGGCAGACGGCGGGCAGGGCGGCAGGAAGGAAGCTGGGCCCGTTCTGCGCCCACTCACTGGGGGAGACAAAACCAAGGGGCTGGATGAGCAAGCCAGGCAGCTGGGCAGGGGGACCTTGTGCACAGCTTGGGTTCTGAGCTCACACTGGTTCCACACTGGCTGTGTGACCTTGAGCAACTTGTTCCCCTTCTCTGGTCTCATTTCCTCCTTCAGCAAGTGAACGTCTGGAATGGACACTTCCGGCTCCAAATCTTTGTGTCCTGCTCAGCGCAATCAACTCACAGGAGGGAAACACAGGCTCATTCTGTGGCCTCCAGCTAGTTCTTTCCCTTCTTTCTGCCCCAAATAAAAATTCCTCACCTTTGTACTGCTACTTTCATTGACAAAACATTTTCATTCTGGAACAGTAATACCATTTCATTAATAAGAAAGCAGGTTCAAGGAAGCACAGTACACAGTGGCTCACACTGGCAATCTCAGCACTTGGGAGGCTGAGCCAGAAGGATTGCCATAAGTTCAAGGCCTACTCTCTCTCTCTCCTCTCTCTCTCTTTCTCTCTCTCTCTCTCTATATATATATAATTTTAAAATTTTATTATTTTTATTTTATGTGTACGAGTGTATTGCCTGCATGTGAGTGAGTGCACCCAGGTTGTACATGTGGAGGTCAGAAGTGGGCATTGGATCCCCTGGAACTGGAGCTTCAGATGGCTGTTAGCCACCATGTGGGTACTGGGAATTGAACTCAGGTCCTCTGCAAAAGCAGTCAGTGCTCTTAACCACTGAGCCTTCTCTCCTGCTTCCTACCCTTTCTTAAAGAAAAAGTAAAAAAAAAAAAGAAAAACCAGGTTCAGAGATGTCAAGTGATGCACCCAAAGTTACCCAGGCCGTGAGTGGCAGAGCTGAGACAGGAGGACCACAAGGCTTTTGATTTAGTAAAAAATCAAAATTATCTCCCTTATTTTTCAGCTATCCTAGGCTGGCTTATCTCACCTCTGCACCCTGGGCTCCACCAGAGCCACCTGGTTCCACCCTGGGGAGTCAGGGTGCAGAGGCCAGACAAGCCTCCCACTAACATTCCAGCTGCCACTAGGAACACAGCTGTCAGCAGTGCCGAGAGAGCCAAAAGCTACCTCCCAAGCAGGCCCCACATAAGGGTACGTTGTCAGCTTAAAACAGAGCTGTGGGATCCTGGGCCATCCTGAGCCTTGGTTGCTTCATTGGGATGGTTGTCATGGGTTGACCTTCCAGGACCCTTTCAACTTGGAGCATTGTCTAGGGAGTAAGGGAACACATAGTGCAGGGAGGCAGCTGTACATAGGTCCCCAACCGTGGGATGCCTAGGGTGTCTGAGGTCTGAGAACCTGACCCCCCTGCATCATTTGCAGGCTAAGGTGGCATCTGCACCTCTGAGACTGCATATAAAGGTGGGATGGATGGAGAGATAGATGGACAACAGGGTGTGAAGGACAGAGGGAAGAGAGCCCTCTGCAGGGTGCTAAACAGGAAAAAGGAAGTGAGGAGGAGGCAGAGAGAAGCTCCCCCTCTGTTGTTTATCCACCAGTTTGTCCTGATACTCTGCCCAGCCCAGTCTGTGGGGACTACAAATGTGGGACAGTTACTAGAGGGTGGCGCCTATGTGAGGTCATCCTGGGGAGTGTGGAAGAGGGACCCAACAGATCTATGGTGGCAAAGAAAGGCCTGAGTTTGCCAGACATGGTGGCACACATCTGCAATCCTAACACTTGGGAGGTGGAGGCAGGAGGATCAGGAGTTCAAGGTCATACCTAGTTCAAGACCAACATGGGCTGCATAACGACCTATTTCAAAAACATGAAAGAAAGAGACAGAGAGAGGATGAAAAAGAAGAAGGAGAAGGAGAAGGACAAAGAAGAAGAGGAAGAAGAGGAAGAAGAAGAAGGAGGAGGAGGAGGAGGAGGAGGAGGAGGAGGAGGAGGAGGAGGAGGAGGAGGAGGAGGAGGAGGAGGAGGAGGAGGAAAAAAACAAGAAATAGAAGAAAGAAATGCCCTCCAAACAAGTATCAGCAGGATCAGCATACCGGGGTTTGCGCCTCCTTCTGCACACATATATACATGCATATATGCACATTTATTGTCCCCATCTTACAGATGGAGAAATCAATGCTCAACATTAGGGACAGAGCCAAGCCTTTATACCCAGGCGGGCCTGACTGCAAAGCCAGTGTTTTGTGTGCTAAGCCATGCTGCCTCCTGATGGAACGACTTGCTAATGGTGGCATTTCAGACGAAGTGACAGTGCTCTGGGAAGAGGTTCTGGACAGATGGTTCCCAATTGGGCCCCTGCCTCAGGCTAGCAGAGCAGAGGCTTGCCGGTGCTGGCGAAGCTCATCCCCCTCCACTCTGCTGTGTGTGGGATGCAAGCAGGTCCCCTCCGGACTCCTCACCATCCCCCGCCAGCCCTTTGGCCTTGCCTGGGTGACCTGCATGAGCTCAGCTTCCCAGCAGCCCTGCGGAGGAGTCAGCCAGGGCAGAGGCTGCCTCTGCCCTTGCTGCTTGGCAGTGCCAAGGGAGGCGGGGCTGCAGAGGGGCGCAGAGTCTCCCAGCCACCGGCCCTCCTTCCTGTACCCCAACTCCAGCACCCCTGGAGTCTTCTGCAGAGGCCCAGGCTGGAATGAATGGTGCAGAGCTGGGCACACTGGTCAGGCCCATCCCTGTGTCTCCGTTGCCGCAGCCTTGTTGAGTTGCCATTAACAAGTGGCCGGAGGTTGCCGTGTCTCCATGGAGACCAGACAGTCAGTGCGGCTCTGGGGTGAGGGCCGTGATTAGTGAGTGTCAGCTTTGCCAGCCCCGTTCTTCCCACTGCTGCTCAAGACAACAGGCCTGGGGGGGTATGAGGGAGGACTGGGAGGGGGCTCAGAGCCTCACAGGCAGGGGGCATCCAGGCCCAGCCTCAGGTGCTGTGTCTTTGTCTCCCCCAGTGACTCCTCAGTTCCCCCTCCTCTTGTCGCCTGCCTTTCCTCCCCAATCCATAATCCATCTTCCACACAGCCACCAGGGTGAGTTTTCTAAAACACGAGCTGAATCCTGACACTGCCTTCCTTAAGCGTCTTCCATGGCTCCCGGTACCCTGGAGGCTAAGTACAGTTCTTTTTTTCTTTTCTTTTTTCCTTCCTTTTTTTTCCCCCTTTTCTTTTCTTTTCTTTTCTTTTCTTTTTTTCTGAGACAGGGTCTCACGCATCCCAGGGTATCCCAAAGCTGGTCTGGAACTCCATATGTAACTGAGGATGATCCAGAACTGATCCTCTTGCCTCCACCTCCCCAGTTGCTGGGCCTAAAAGGATACATGACCAGGCTCAGTTTATGTAGTGCTGGGACTTCAATGTGCATGGTAGGCAAATACTCTGCCAATTGAGATACACCCCCAAACCCTCAAGAATTGTTTTTTGAGCACCCTACTGTGTGTCAAGGGGCCTGCCAGGTATACAATACAACAAGCTGGATCTCTGCTTTCATGGAGGAAGACAATCTGCTAGTCTAGTGAAGGAGCAACGTTATAAATAAAATACTAGTTGAGAGTTTTGAGGCTGGTAGCACAGACCTATAATCCCAGTACTTAGGATGCTGAGGCAGAAGGATTTCGAGTTTGAGACCAGCCTGGGTTATATAGTGAGGTCTTGCCTCAAAACAAAACAAAACAAAGAACTTGTGGTTTGCTAGGGAGGCAACTTTGTGTGTGTGAACGTACATGCAAACATATATGTGTTCATGTTTGTGTGTGTGGAGTCCAGAGGTCTACCTTGAGGTGTCTTCTTCAATCATTCTCCTCTTTATTTGGGGGGTTTTTGAAGACAGGGGGACCCTGAAGCCCCCACTGGCCTGAAACTCTCTGTGGAGACCAGAATGGCCGCGATGCATGGAGCTCTATCTGCCTCTGCCTCCCGAGTGCTACCATGACAGGCATCTACGCTATTACTTGAGTCAAGGTCTCTCACTGAGTCTGTAGTTCACCAGTTCAGCTAGAGTGGCTGAGTAACAGGCCCCAAAGATCCCCTTGTCCTTACTTCCCCTTCTCTGGAGTTACAGGCTTGTGCTATTACTAGGGTGGCAGGCATTGCTCCAGCCCCAGCCCTCTTCTTTCAAGTTTTATTTTCATTTATGTGTATGTGTCTGTGTGTGTGTGTGTCCCATGTATGAATATATACATGTACATCGACGCCCATAGAGGCCAGAAGAGGGTGTGGGATCTCCGGAAGGCAGAGTTACATTATGAGCTGCTGACATGGGTTCTTGGGACCAAACTCAGATCCTGTGGAAGATCAGCAAGTATTCTTAACCACTGAGTCATCTCTCCAGCCTCTGGTTATTTTTCTTTTTCGAGACAAGTATCTTGGCTATCCCACGTGGACCTTGAACTTCTGATCCTCCTGCTTCCACCTCCTGAATGCTAGAATTACAGATGTACAGTACTATCCCCAATTTATGTGGTGCTGGGGATGGAACCCAGGACTTTATTTATGCTAGAGAAGCTCTCTACCAACTGAGCAACATCCCTAACACTGAAGATAACAGTTTTGTTGTTGTTTTCGTGATCAAGTCTCTGTAGTCCTGGCTGGCCTGGAACTCGAAATGTAGATAGACCAGGCTGGCTTCTCCCTCCCCAGGGCTGAGATTAAAGGCGTGTACAACCATTCCCAGCTGAAGACAACATTTTGAGAGTGACAGGCCCTGACATGGATCCACCAGTGGGCAGACAGGAACATTCCAGAGAGCCTGTGCCAGGGCCCCAACCTCCTGCCCCTCTGTCCTCTTTCACGCCTCTCTTCTCGCTGACAACCCCTCCTTCACGTTGCCTATCTCTTGGTTAAAGATGGGGCTTATCCAAGTGAGAAGAAAAAAATAAAATAAAAACATCTGAGTCACGGTCCCCTGGCTCCATTCTCCTCAGTCCCAGGTCCTGTCATTCTATCCCGTCTCTTCTCATTACATCTCAAACCCCATCATGTTCACTCCCATATCACACTTATCCCCAACAGGCTCAGCCACATTCATTTCTGGGATCAGAGGTCAGGTGCTCTAAGTGCTGGGCACTGAGCCACAGGCAGCCCTTATGAGTAAGGAGCAGGCGCGTGGTCCCTGCCCTCGGCCAGAGTCCATCAGGAAGGTGGTAGGTCTGTGAGCAGATGAGGAGGACCTAATCTAGATGGAGTGTCCAGCAGCATTCCAGGAGGACATGCAGCTCAGCAAGACCTGAAGAAGGACAAGGCGTTCGCCAGGCAGAGGGAGGGGAAGATATTCCAGGCAGATGAAAGATCACATACTTGGGAAGGCAGGAAGTAGGAGAGGTCAGAGCTGCTTGGGAGGCTGGGCGGTGGGAGGGATCCCACAGGAAACATGCTCAGATTTTCTCCCCAACATGACACCCAGACTCTCTGCTTCCGGGTCACTCTTAGTTAGCCTTAGCTCTCTAAAACAGGCAGAGTCCTGCTTTGCACCCCCATCCCTGAGCCCTTCAAAGTCCAAACTCAGTAACATGGCCCTTGAAACACTTGAAACGCCCTTCCAGCCTCCTTTCTTCTCACCCTCCCAGCTAGCTCTGTTCAGCCGCACCCAAACAGGTCATTTCCTTTGTCTCTGGGCCTTAGTCCAGGATGTACATTCCTCACCGAGTGCCCTCCCCCCATACCCTTGAGGACCCAAGATAGATGTCCTCTCCTCCAGGAAGCCCTTCTGACCCTTCTTCCCCAACACAAGTTTCTACCTGCATATACTGAATTACTGATAGTTGATGCTCAGTGACTGTGCTTGAGTTAATAGACTATGCTCTTATTTAACCCTCCTGGCTAGCTGGTGAGTATCTTACCACCATTTCCATGTTACTCAGGTGAACCCAAGGCTCAGAAAGGTTAAAATGACTGTTCTGAAACTGGATGTGGTGGTGCACACCTTTAATCCCAGCATTCAGGAAGCAGAGGCAGGTGGAAGACTAGCCTGGTCTTCCTAGTGAGTTCCAGGCCAACTGTCTCAAAATGACAAAAAAAAAAAAAAAAGACTGTTCTGTCCCCAAGGGTAGTAACTGACAGAACTGGGACTTGAACCTAGGAAGTCTGTTGCGCTGGCTCATAGCCACAAAACCTGTGGTTGTGTTTTTTCTAGCATTTGCCTCTCCCACCAGACTAGCAGCAACTGGGAGGGCAGAGTCCAAGTCTGATGTACTTGGGGTCCTCAGAGCATGTGGTTCCACCCAAAGGCTGGCATACACGTGGGTACAGAATGAATAAATAACTTGATAGTACTAGAGGGTTGGGAGAAGGGCTCATGGACAGGTTCCTGAGAGTAAATAAATGCCCTCCACACCCTGAACGGGTCTGTTCACCAAACTGGGACAGATGGCATGTCGGGTCCAGCATCTGCCTCCTGAGTCAGCTCCCCAAAAGATCTTCTAGTGTCCTTGGGATTTCCATCCCTTGCCTAGGGACTCCTTTGGAATCAGATTTCATTTTGAACTTTACTTCTGCCCTTAGATATATATAGCTGTGTGATTCTGGGTAAGGAGCTTCACCTCTCTGAGTCTCAAGTTCTTTACCTTAAAAATGAGCTCAAAAGTATCTATCTCTTGGAGTTGTTATAAAGATGATGAATATAAACCATTCTTACTGCTTCCCAAGTTGGCTATGTTCGGTGCTGAGCTTGGTCATTTATTCTTAATTAGTACCACCCTTAAGCCCAAGCAGTCAAGAAGGTGGGGCTTCAACATTTCAGAGGGCCACTTCAACCTCCCTCCACTGGTCCTTCCCTACAGAATGAAGAGAGAGAAAGGCTGGGAGGACATGCCCAGCCAGAGTTCACCCAGACCCCCTTCTAGACCAGCTCTGGATACCCAGAATCCTAGAATCCCTGAGCCAGCTGCCAGGGCGTGGGTGGGCCCTTCCCTAGTCCAAACCACACTGCCAGGGAGGATTCCTGGGCCTGAGGGATGGCCACAGGCAGCTGTTCACCAGGCTTTGGGGTGGTGAGGAGAGCGATGGGCAGGGGGTGTGGGAGGAGAAGGACCTCCAGTGGACTCTTAAGGAACAGCTTGTCCTTAGGAGTAACAAGTGCTTCAGAAGGCAGGGATTGCTGGCCCCATTTTAGAGATAAAGAAACCTGTGCTCAGAGGAGAGAGACTTCAAAGCCTGCTCACTGAACTGCCTGTGAGCTGGCAATGATTCATATCTTAGTGTTATACACTTATTTCCTCATTTAATCCTCACAAGGGCCCCATGGAGATAACAGTAGTATCCTACTTTCAGATGAGGAAACAGAGGCACAGCAGGGTTAACAGTCTTGCCTGAGATTGCACAGCTTATAAGTAAAAGAGTCAGATTTGGCAGTCAGGCTTCTTACGTCGAGCTCTTGTACCCACTCCCATTATTTTAGTTAGACTTTTCCCTAATTTGACTAGCATCTACGGGCCTCAGTCATGGGCCTGAGGAATGAGACAGCAGCATGCTCTAGGTGGCCTCTAGGAAGCCAGAACAAGGCTGTGATCCAAACTGAAGGTGTCTTGATGGCCTCCATGGGAGCTGAGGGGTTGGAGACTAGGGCCCGACCCTGCTCCTCACCTCTGTCCTGCAATGCTAGGACAGCCAGGCAGGGCCCTGGGGGCTGTTTAGAGACAGGACCCGTTTGTAACTCTGTCTGTGGCCTGAGAAGATGGCGCTTTCCCAGGGCCGAGGCCAGGTCCGCCCTCTTTCCCTCTAAGGCCCAGCTTGTGGCTGCTGCCCAAGCCCCAGAAATCCAGCCCCGCCTCTCTTACACCAGGCCAAGCTGCTGCTCTGTGGTCACCTGGACCCAATTTCCTTCTTCCTGCCTCCTCCCATCTCTGGGAAGCACCCCTCCATTGCTCTGCCAATTTCAAAAGCCTTCTCCCCAAGGAAGCCATTTCTGTCTTCCCCATCCTTCCCCTGGGTGTTCAATGCCCTACTCAGAGCCCCCCAGTGCCTCTTACTTCAGCCCCCCACGTTGAGAATCACTTGGACCATCCGTCCATTTTCCATTTGGTTCCTGGCTGAACACTGGGTCCCTGGCCAGACTGCGGGCTCCCTTCCCCAGGGCAGTATCACACCATGTGTTTCTTTCTTCCCCTACAGTGCCTGGCAGGGTTGAACTCAGATCCAGAAAGCTGCCCTTCCCCGGGAACCAAACCTTAGGGCTCAGAAACCTGATGCCAGCTCAACAGTTCTTTCAAAAGCCTTCTTGTGCCAGGTGAGGTTCCCTGGGAGCCAAGAAGGGCAAGGGACTGGGGTCAAGATCACCCAGAACTCAAATTCAGATCTCTTGACTCTCAGGCCCAGGTTCCGACCCTAAGCATGAATCAAGATACCAAACCCCTAAGGATCTCATTTTCAGGCAGAAGGCCAGAATAGCTCCTGATCATGTACTGCCAGAACCCCAGGGGTTAATTCGGCTCCAGATGCCACATCTGGGAAAGCCCCAAGGAGATTATTAGGCCCAGCTCTCTCCTTCCATGACTATCTCAAAGACAAGCAAACCGAGACCCAGACAGCAGAAGAGACCTCCTCCAAGTCACATAGGGCTAGGGACTCCAATTGAGGAACAATCCAGATTCCATGTGAAGTTCTTTGATGAATTAAGCGTCTCCAACCAATTCACTCATTCAACAAAGATGTGAAAGCCTACTAATTTCAGGCTCTGTGCTAGGTACCAAGAATACAAGAATGAAAGAGACTGGATGGGCTGGAATGTAGCTCTGTTGTTAGGGTGGTTTTCTAGCTTGTGGGTATTCCTGGGTTCAATTCCAAGCAACACAAAAATCTGGCCTGGGGGCACACACCCATAATCCCAGCACTTAGATGGTGGAGGCAGCAGGATCTGGAGCTCAAGGTCATCCTCAGCTAGTGAGTTTCAGGAGAGCCTGAGTTATATGAGACCCTGTCTCAAAACAAAACAACAAAATCTGAAAATAAGACAGTCAAAACTGGAAAGGTCAAGAAGGGGCCACTGGGTACAGGAAATGAGGACATGTTCTGTATCTTGCTACAGGAGTGATAGTTCTTCAAAGTGTGCATGTTTTCAGAACATATCTCTCCATTAAAAGTGGGGTTTTTCGTTTGCTTGAAACAAGGTCTCACTGTGTAGCCATGGCTGACCTTGAACTCACTATGTAGATCAGGCTGGCCCACCAATTCTGAGAGATTCACCTGCTCTGACTCCTGAGTGTTGGGATTAAAGGTGTATGTCACCTCACTTGGCTCTATAAAAAGTGTTTTTGAAGGCTGGTTAATGGCTCAAGAGTTTAGAACATTATCTGATCTTTCAGAGGACTTGGCTTCTAGCACCCAAGTTGGCTAACACACAGCTGCCTGCAATTCTTGTTCCAAGGGATCTGACATCCTCTTCTGGTCTCCACTGGCACCTACACATACACAGAATACACTCACAGAAACACACACAGAGAATTTTAAAATCTTTTTTAAAAAACTTTTTTTTTTGGGGGGGGGTTCTTTTTGAGACAGGGACTTTCTGAAGCCCCAGTTGGCCTAAAACTCACAATGTAGACCAGGTTGGCCTTGAACATATAGAGATCCGCCTACCTCTGCCTCCTGAGTGCTGAGATTAAAGGCATGAGCCACCACACCTGGCTTAAAAAATGTTTTGGATAAGACAATTATGGGACTGGAGAGACAGCTGCCTTGCAAAAGCCCCTGGTTCAGTTCCCAGCACCCACATGGCCGCTAACAACCCTTTGTAACCCCAGTTCCAGATCCAACACCCTCTTCTGGCTTCCACAGGCACTGCATGACACATGTACACTTACATGCATGCAAACAAAATATTCATACACATAAAATAAGAATAAACCAAAAAAATTTTTAAAAAGGAGACTGAGGGTATAGTCAGTTGGTAGAGCCTAATATGCATAAGGCTTGGGTTGGATCACCAGAAACACAGCCACACCAGACACAGACACACACACACATGCACGCATGCACGCACGCACACGCACTCAGAGTTATAGAAATTGAGCTCACAGAGCAACTACCATAAGGGGCATGAGACATTAAAGAATTTTCTAATTATAGTTGAGACAAAGGCTCCACTAAAGTAGGGATTGTTTGGGGCTGTGGAGTCAGAGGACCTGCTCCAGCTTGGCAGTGGTCTAGGGATGCTTGTAAAAGGAGGCAGGGTACTCACAGCATTGGAAAGAATGAGCAGGTGTGAAGAATAGGGATGATTTCCAGCCCCTACCTCATACTGCACGAACCTTAAGTCACCATGAATCATGGTCTAACGAGAAAGCTAACATTACAAAGCTGCTACAAGAAAACATATGGAGTTGGGCAAGGTGGTGCACGCCTGCAATCCTAGCACTCAGGAGGGGAAGACAGAGGATCATGAGTTTAAAGCCACCCTGGTCTACACAATAAGACTCAATCTCAGAAAACCAAGGGCTTAGTGGTAGGGTATGTGCCTAGCATGTACAAAGGCCTAGGTTCGACAACCCAGCACTGGAAAAGAAAGGAAGCAGGGAGAAAAGAAAGGAAGAGAAAATACGGGGAGAATCTTCATGACCTATGATAGGCAAAGATTTCTTAAACTTCAAAAGCATTAACTATAGCTACATATGGTAGCACAGGCCTGCTGTAATCCCAGTACTTGGGAGGCCATGGTAAGAGGATTATGAGTTTGAGGCCAGCCTGGGCTACAAAGCAAGACCAATCCCCATGTTAAAAAACAAGAGCCAAACGGCTGGAGAGATGGCTCAGTGGTTAAGAGCACTGGCTGCTCTTGCAGAGGACCTGGGTTGGATTCCCAGCACCCACATGGTGACTAACAACCTTCATTAACTCCAGTTCCAAGGGATTTGATGCTCTCTTCTGCCCTCTGCAGGCTCTGCATGACATGGGTGTTCTTAGGTACGTGCAGGTAAAACACTCACACACTTGAAACAACAATAACAACAAAAAAATCAAGAGCTGGCTGTGATGGTAGACACCTGGTGTAGTTATTCTAGAACTTGAGAGGTGAAGGTAGGAGGATCAGGAGTTCAAGGCTAATCTGGGCTACAAGAAACTATGTCAAAAAACCCAAAAATCTAAAAAAAAAAAAAAAAAAAAAAAAGCACCAACCATAAAACAAGATTACAAGGAGTGGCTAGAGAGATGGCTTAGTGGTTAAGAGCAAATGTTTCTTTGCAAAGGACCCAGGTTAGGTTCCCAAAACCCATATGGCAGCTCACAACTGCCTGTAACTCCAGATCTACCCTCTTCTAACCACCATGGTCACCAGCACACAAATGGTACACATACATACATGCAGGCAAACATTTATACACATCAAATAAAAATAAATAATAAATAAATTTTTTGGTCTTTTTTGAGACAGGGTCTCCTAGTCCCAGCTGGCCTAGAACTCACTGTGTAGACCAGGCTAGCCTCGATCTCACAGAGATCCACCTATCTGCCTCCCAAGTGCTGGGGTTAAAGGCTAGCAAAAAATAAAGAATTTTTTTGAGATAAGATCTTACTATGTATTCATGGCTGGCCTGGAACTTCTACATAGACCAAGCTAGCCTTGAACTCACTGAGGTCTGCCTGCCTCTGCCTCCCAAGTGTTGAGATTAAAAGCATGTATCATTGTGTTCAGCTGAATGAATAAGTCTTTAAAAAAAAACAGGGGGGTGTGGGTTGGGGGAAAGTAGTCAAGATACAAAGAGGAGAGAGAGGCAAAATGTGTTGGAAGAAATGAAATGAGAGAAAATCCAAGAAGTAGGTAGGGACAGACCTTCGAGGACTCTGTGGGCTGGGTAGCAGTTGAGCCTACATCCTGAGAGCAGTAGGCAGTCAGAGAAGAGTTTAAATAGGGGGAGTGGCAGACCAGCAACTGAAACAGAGGCTGGGGATAACGTGACCTTACACAGGCTTTACAAAACCTAGTTACCTTCTCTGATGTGCACAGGACTCCAAGGTGTTGCCTAACAAAACAAGAATGAAAGGAAACCCGCCCCCTTCACCTTGCTCTGCAGAGACAGGGCCAGGCTTGGATTCTACCGCTTTGCAATCAAGATGCAGTTTTACAACTTGAAAAGTCACTTAATCCAGGTGCCAGGATGAGGTGGGGCACTGCAGGTGGGGACTAGGCTGTGAGGCCCTGTCCTGCCAGGCCCAGCCCTGGTCTTAGAGGAGTTGGAGTCTGCCAGCTCCCACCCACGCCCCAGCTCCTGCTCCAGCCCCACCTGCTAAGCTCAGCACCTGGCCTCCCCCTCCTCCTCCCATCTCCCTTTCAGGCGAGGAGAGAGCCTGGCAGAGAAGGGAGCCAGGAGTTGCCTCCACCCACTCCCACATAACAGAGCCTGCACCAGAACTTGGGGGCAACAGGAACCAGGTTCCTGCAGAGTTCCCTTCCCTGCCAGATGCTCAGGAAAGGCACTGACAGGCGGGTGAAGTGGGCCATACTTGAAATCCCAGCTCGTGAGAGGCTAGGCAAGAGGATTGCTGAGAGTTCAAGGTCTCTAGTGCTGTACAGCAAGACCCTGTCTCATAAAACAAAACAAGGGCTGGCAAGATGGCTCAGCAGGTAAAAAGGCCCTTGCTATGCAAGCCTGGGAATCTAAGGCCCCAGAATCTATGTAAAGGTCAAAAAAAGAGAACTGACACTGATTTCACACACACACACACACACACACACACACACACACACACACAAGTAAAATTAAAACCAAAACCAAAACCTACACCAAAAACCCAGGAAAGTTGGTGGCATGGTGACTCTACCCAATGCAGCTAATACCCCAGTACTTGCTGCATGCCTGCACTGTGATGGAGGGAAGGCTGTCATCTGAGGGTTGCGGCGAAGAACAATGCCCATAGCCAACAACATCCCAAGTGTCTTATGAAGGTGCGATGTGCAGTGGAGTCTAAAAAGAGAGGCTGGATTCATTTGGAAAGCAGCATGTGAAGACCAAAGAAAATGTCTTCCAAGGGCGTTGTGAGGTGGGCCATAAGGAATCTGGAAGACTGCCAGTTAAAAACACTCTTGGGCAGGCCTGGAAAGATGGCTCAGCAGTTAAAAACACTGGCTGCTCTTCCAAAGGACCACCAGACTTTCGTTCCCAGCATCACGGGGTGGGGGGCTAACAACCATCCTTAACTCCAGTTCCAGGAGATCTGACGCCCTCTTCTGGCCTCCCCAGGGAATGCATGGCATGGGTGCATTTACATCCATGCAGCGATATACACTCAAACAATAAAATAAAGATAATAAATAAAATATTTTTTTTTAAAAATCAATCAAAACAAAATAAAACAAACAAAACGCTCTTGGGGATCTGAGCCTGGTGGCCCACATTTTCAATTTCAGCACTCTGGAAGCAGAGACAGGCAGATCTCTGTGAAATCAAGGCCAGCTTGGTCTACATATCGAGTTCTAGGCCAGTTGGGACTACAGGGAGACCCTGTCACAAATAAATAGACTCTAGGGGCATCCAGAGAGATGGCTCATTGTTTAAGAGCACATACTACTTTACAGAGGACTCAAGTTCTTTCCTAATACCTTATACAGATAGCTCAAAAGCACCTTTAAGTCTAGCCCCAAGACACCCAACACCTTCCAACTCTGCCTGTAAGTCCAGGGGATCCAGTGTTTTCTTCTGGACTCCTCTGGCACCTGCATTCACATGTACACACACTCATGTGTGCACACACACATAATTTTGTTTTGCTTTGATTTTTTGAGATAGCGTTTCCCCATAGCTTCAGCTAGAACTTGCCATGTAAATCAGGCCGGCCTAGATCTCACAGAGAACTATTTGGTTCTGCCTATTGAGTGCTCAGATTAAATGCTGCCATCAGCTGGGTGTGGTGGTGCATGCCTTTAATCCCAGCCAGCACTCGGGAGGCAGAAGCAGGTAGATCTCTGTGAGATCGAGGCCAGCCTGGCCTACACAGTAAGTTCTAGGCCACCTGGGGCTATAAGGAGACCCTGTCTCAAAAAGACCAAAATAAACAAATGTATAAATAAAAATAAATGCTGCCACCACTCCCAACAAGATTTTTAAAAATCTTTAAAAAATATATTTAATTTATTTTTATTTTTTAATGTGTGTGAGTATATTGCCTGCATGTGTGTAAGTAAACCTGTGTCATGCAATGCCCGTGGAGGTCAGAAGAAGGTGTTGGATCCCTTGGAACTGGAGTTACAGATGGCTGTTAGCCACCATGTGGGTGCTGGGAATTGAACCCAGGTCCTCTGCAAGAGTAGTCAGTGTTTTTAACTGCTGAGCCATCTCTCCAGCCACAATGAAATCTTAAAAAATAAAGAAAGAAAAATGCTCTTGGCTATTTCATCATGTACATTGTGTATGGGGGATAAGCTCACGAAGCTACATCCCTCCCCGGGTGCCATGAACAGTTAATGGTTAATGGTGGAGGAGAGTCATTTTCTTCAGTGGTGTAACCACTGAAAAGTTGCTCACGTTGCAGTAAATAACCTCTCACTCATGCCCATGCAAATTCAGCTCAGTGGGTCACACTGAGAGGAGCTGAAGAGATGGTTGAGCAGGTCGAAGCATTCACTGGCTGCTCTTGCAGAGAAGCCGGGTTTGGTTCCCAGAACCCACAGGGAGAGAACCCTGATCTGTCTGCTTCCCTGTTCTTGCCTTCTACTATACCAAGTAGTTCAGACAGAGGACATGTGGACCTACAAGGAGAAAGTCAAGAGGTGAGACTGGGGTGGGTGGGCAGCCGGGCTGTGGAGGGGGGACTCTTGGTTAGAAATATGGGCTTTATCCTGAGAGCACTGGAGAGCCACAGGAGGTATCTTAGTTGGGAGGAGGTAAAGAGATGTTACCACTAGCTGTCTGTTTTCAGAAGTCTACTTTAAAGAAATTAGAGATTTCTTCAAAGAAATAATAGATTAGAGACAGAAAAAAAATCTGTGAGAGCGTTGATGTAAAAATTCAAGAGGAAAAGCTGAGCCTGAGGCTGGCAAGATGGCTCATCTGGTAAAGGCGCTTGCTGCCAAGCCTGATGATCAGAGTTCAGTCCCTGGAACCCGCAGTGGGAGGAGACAATCCATTTCTGAAAGTTGTCCTCCGACCTCCACGCTTGTGCTGTGGCATGTGCAGACTCACATTCACACACACATTTCTCACTCTCTCTCCACACACATTCTAACACCACCAGCAGCAACACCAACAACAACCCTCTTTTTAAAAATTAATTTATCTTTATTTTATGTGTATGAGTATTTTGCCTGTATGTGTGTAAATGCACCCATGAGTGCAATACCCATGGAGGCCATAAGAGGGTGTTAGTTCTGGAGCTGGAGTTACAGACATTTGCTAGCCACCATGTGGATGTTGGGAACCAAACCCAGGTCCTCTGCAAAACCAGACAATACTCTGATCTGCGAAACCACCTCTCCAACCCCCTTGATCTCTCTATTTAAAAAAAACAAAACAAAACATTTTTTTTTATGGCTGGAGAGTCCTGGCTTGACTTTCAATTTGCTATTACTTAAGGTAGGTGATTGGACTTCTTATGATCTGTTTTGTCACCTGGAGGATGGGAACACTCAGGACACCTACATCTGGAATGGAGGAAACATTCAGTGTTAGGTGTTACTGTATTTTAGTGAGGAGACAGATCAAATGAAGCAACTATTTAATTACAATAGTGATACATATCCTGAAGAAGGAGAAGAGACTGGAGGTGAGGACAGGCTTTGAAGAATGATAAGCCCACTGAGCTGAGCTTGGCTGGGCTGCCGGAGTCAGCAGGAGGAGGGGCTCGGTTCTGGAGTCGACAGTAAGGAGGTGGGCCCTGGGGGAAGGAGACACTGGAAGGTCAGTATTGCTACAACTTTGCCTCTTTGAACCTCTAAGCAGTGCTGAGAAGTAGGTCAGGGAGATGTACTGCCCCCATTTCACAGAAAGGACATTAAGGCCCCAAAGGACAGCGACTTAGCAGGTCTGTGAGTAGGTAGTTTAGGGGGCTGGAGGGGACAAGCTTGAGAAGAGGCTTTTGTCCCTGTGTCTGCTGGGGCGGGAACAGCAAGAGCTGAGGCTGCAGCTGGCCACCAGCAGCTGTGGTGACCAGAGCTACATTCCTTTCCCTGCCAGCAGAGCAAGTCCAGGCTTAGGCAGGGGCCTGGAATTTTCTCTCTCTCTCTTTTTTTTTAATTTTAAAGACAAAACCACTTTAGTCAACATTAAGTTGTGACTTCAAACAAACACAGTTCTGAGCTGTCCTTCCTGGCCCTAGCTCCCCCCAAGTCCCCAGGATAAGCTTCTCCCCTCCCCCCAGCAGCCAAGTTTCTGGGAAAGACAAGGAGGCCTGCAGTTGGAGTGCAGATTTTGCGGTGAGTCTTGGCTCAGTCCCTCCAACTTGCTGTGTGACCTCATGCGGGTCACCAGCCCTCTCTGGATCCACCAAACAAATAGGGAGGATGGGATGATGGAAGCGGGGTGGGGAGGCCAGCAAGTGGCTCCAGCCGGCGGCAGTAGTGCTGCTGCCCTCTAAGTTGGAGGCACTTGGGTCTTGGGTGGGGGGGTCTGGAAGCGGGAGACAGGCAGCCTTTCATCCCAGCTGGCCCAGGGTCGGGACAGGTTGGCAGGCTCCACATCCCCAGATCACGTTTCAGGCTAGAAGGGGCCTTCCTGTGACCTCAGCCAGTCAGCCCTGCCCTGCTTTTCGCCTCCGTCCTCACCAGAGGGAAGCAAGCAGCATCCCGCCCAAGGTCACTGGCCAGCAAGTGGCTGTCCTTCAGCCTGCCCTTCCCTCCCCTCCCACCCGAGAGGCAGCCCCCACCCGCTCCCCCTGCAAAGCCCCAGGTCTCCTGGGCCATTAGGAATCTGCCAGGCGAGGCGTGGTCTTTTTCCTCTCTCTTGCTTCTTGGCTTGTTTTCCTAGTTCTCCCAAAGCTGCCTCCTGCAAAAGCCTCCGGGTGCGTGTACAGGAACATTTTTCTTTAAAAAAAGAGGAGGGGTGTGTGTGGGGGGACCTGAAAGAAAGGAGAAAGAGAGAAATGCAGCCACCACCGTTTGGGTAGAAAAGCAACCAGTTCCTTAATCCTTGCCTGCAACCTCTGCCTCCCTAGCCAGCCTGTTGGCTCTAGGTGCTGGAAGGAAGGCTCAGCTCCAGCAAGAGGCCTGGACCTGTCTCCTCAACCCCCCACCTCCGCCTCCATCCTCACTGCCTCCTTCTCCTGCTGGGTTTGGTCTATCTTTTAGAAGCTGAAGACAAGCGGCAGGACTCAGCAGGACCGAGAAAACATCCGGGCTGCTGGAGGGACCTGCAGGGAGGGGCCCTGCTCTTCTGGCCACCTACTCTGGGGTCTGGATTGTTCCCTCCTAGCCCATTCCCCCTCTTCCCGCTGTCACTTCTTTTCTATGAATCATTGTTCCCTCCAGTGGAAGCTACCCCAGGGCCATCTCCCATCTCTCTGCCATTGTCCTGTACAAGGCTTAGTTTCCTTTTCTATGAGTTATTAACTTTCACGTTCTAAGTCTTCACCCACTGAGCCCCACCATAGTGGTCACAGCCTGTGTCCCACCTTTGCTCTGCCTGAAGAATCGTTAATTATCTGTACTTCCTGTGCCTGCCTCAGTGCCTGACAGAGAGTAGATATGTTGCTGGAAGTGTCTCTTGAATGAATGAATTCAAACCATAAGTAGATCTCTCAAAATATTCAGAGAAATTTTGCAAAGGGCCATTTGGAAACAACACATCCCTGTTAAAAGCCTTTCATTTTCCAGTAAGGTGATGTGTACCTGTGATCCCAGCACTCAGGAGGCAGTTTGAGATCAGTCTGCACTACATGGCAAGTACCAGCACCACATAGCCAGTACCAGGGCCACATTAGTAAGATCCTGTCTCAAAAAGGACCAGATCAGGCCAGTGAAATGGCTCAGTGGAGGAGGGTGTTGGCCACTAAACCTGACAATCTGAGTTCAATCCCTGGAGCCCACATGGTGGAAGGAGAGAACTGGTTCCTAAAAGCAGTCGTCCGCTGTGGCATGTCCTGACCTCTTCCTATAAATACATGCAACAATAAAGATAGTAGCAGACCCTCCCAGCACTCAGAATCCAGTGCAACCAACCCTGGACACTCCGCACCAGCCCCTTCAGAAGAGTTCATTTCCTGAGTAAACTATCTGTTTTTTTCTTGTCTCTAAGCTCTTGCCTATGAAATTACTTCTGCCTGCCACACCCTTTACCTTGCACTTGGCTCTCCTCTTACCCAAGGATCACAATAAGCATGCATGTGGTGTACAAACAAAGGATGCTAATACCTCTCTCTCTCTCTCTCTGTCTCTCTGTCTCTCTCTCTCTCTCTCTCTCAGTAGTGAGGACTCTGATATGCTAGGCAAATTCTCTACCACTGAGCTCCATCCCCACCTGTCTTTATTTTGAGATAAAATCTCACTAAGTTTCTTAGCCTGGTGGTGAACTCATTCTGTAGCCCTAGCCTTGAATTTGCAATCCCTCTGGCTCAACCTCCTGGGTAGCTAAGATTATAGGTCTGAGCTATTGCACCCAGTTACAACTTTCTTTTTTCAAATGGACATTTCATCATTTAACATTTATATATTTATTCATTTATTTTAAGTTTATGTGTATGAGTGTTTGGCCTGCATAGATGTCAGTGAATTGCACATGTGCAGTGCTCATGGAGATCAGAAGGGGATGTCGGATCCCCTGGAATTGGGAGTTACAGATGGTTGTTAGTTGCCATGTGGGCACTGGGATCCAACCCCTCTGCAAGAACAGTCAGTGCTTTTAACCACTGAGCCATCTTTTTGACACCTCCCCCCGACCAATTTCATCATTTTTCAAATCCACTGCAATCATGTTCACTGGAAAAAACAGAACTCAGCTAGCTAGAGCGTCTTATTTTTGCTCTGTGGTTAGGGATGTAGTACAGCAGCAGGCGTGTAACCTAACTGTGATTGATTGTTTTGGGTTTTGTTTTTTGAGACAGGGTCTCTCTGTGTAGCTCTAGCTGATCTGGAACTCACTATGTAGACCAGGCTGGCCTTGAACTCACAGAGATCTTCCACCTGCCTCCCCCTCAAGTGCTGTAATTACCATGCCTGGTTTCCTAGCTCTGATCTTTAAGTCCCAGCTTATATGTACAGGAAGCCTCAGTAACCCCTCCAGATGGGTTTAGGGGTCTTTTGGGTGCTTCCAATGCCCTTTTGGACTTTCTTTTAATATTAATACTTTTTGTTTTACTTGTCCATCTCTCTACTCTTGACCTGTGGGCTCAGACACTATTTTCGCATTTCCCTCCCTGCAGTACATAGTGCAAGAACTGACCCCAAGTGTGTTATTTGTGTGGATGTAGTGGTGTGTGTGTGTGTGTGTGTGTGTGTGGTGTTACTATGTGTGCATGTGAATGTGGACGGCTGTCTGAGGTTGATGTTAGGTGACTTACTTGAATCTTTCATCACCTTTATTTATTTTTAACATTTTAAATGCAATTAAAAATTTTTTTTGCTTTATTTTTATTTTTTGTGTATGCATATATTCCATGTATGTATTCAGGTGCACCCATGTCATGCAATGCCTACGGAGGACAGAAGAAGGTGTGTGAATCCCCTGGAACTAGAGTTACGAATGGTTGTTAGTCACCATGTGGGTGCTGGGAACAGAACCCAGGTCCTCTGCAAGAGTAACCAGTGCTCTTAACCACTGAGCCATCACTCCAACTCTTCTTTTTTAAAAAGTGATTCTGGGGATATAAACTCAGATACTTTCAAGGCATACCAACTCAACCATTTCTCTAGCCCTTTGTTTTTTGTTCTGATTTTTGATATTTTTTGAGACAGGATGTATCTGTAGCCCCAATTAGCCTGGAACTTCCTATGTAGACCATCCTGGCCTTGAACTCACAGTGATCCACCTGCTTCTGCCTCCTGAGTGCTGGGATTAAAAGCATTCACGCCAGCACACCGGCTTTTGCTTTTGAAATTTTTAAAAAGCTTTTTCCTTTCTCCAGGTGTGGTCATGCCTTTAATCCCAGCAGTTGGGAGGCAGAGACAGGCAGATTTCTGTGAATTCAAGGTCAGCCTGGTCTACATAGCAAGTTTCCAAGACATCCAAAGCTACATAGTGAGAGCCTGTCTCAAGAAAAGCAAATAGATGGGGCTGGAGAGATGGCTTAGTGGTTAAGAACACTGGTTGCTTTTGCTGAGGACCTGGGTTTAGTTTCCAGCACCCATATGGTGGCAAACAACTGTCCACAACTTTGGTTCCAGGGGATCTGATGCCTTCTTTTGGCCTCCATGGGCACTGCATAACACGGAACATTTACATGCATGCAGGCAAAACACTCATCCACATAAAATTAATATTAAAAAAAAGCAAACAGCTGGGTGTGGTGGTACACGCCTTTAACCCCAGCATTCTGAAGGCAGAGGCAGATGGATCTTTATAAGATCCAGGCCAGTTTGGGTTTACACAGTGAGCTCCAGACCAGCTAGGCCCTGTCAAAAACAAACATAAAGATTATTCGTTTTATGTGCATAAATGTTTTTCCTGAGAGTATGAATGTGAACCACAGGTATGCAGGTGCCCTCAGAGGCCAGAAGAGGCCATTGGGTCCCCTGGAACTGGAGTTATAGGCAGTTGTGAGCTGCCATGTGAGTGCTGGAAACCAAGTCCACTGAGTGACTTTAACTGCTGCCTTTAACTGCTGAGCCATCTCTCCAGCCCATTTTTTACATCACTGTTTTTACATTTATTTAGTTGATTTATTTTTCTTTTTATTTGTACAAGTGTTTTGATTGCCGGTGTGTTTATTGGGATGTGCATAGTGACTACAAAGGCTGGAAGAGAATGACAGAGCTGTCATACACATGATGGGAATTGAACTGGGGTCCTCTGGAAGTACAGCGAGTGCTCTTAACCCCTGAATCACTTCTCCAGCCTGTAGATCACTATGTAGATTAGGCTGGCCTCAAATGCTGAAATTAAAGGCACCTGGCTTATCATCCACCCCTTTCTCTTTGTGTGTGTGTGTGTGTGGCACATTGGGAGGGTAGAGGATAGCCTGCAGGAATCAGTTCTTTTTTTCTACATGTGGGTCCTGGGAATCAAACTCAGGTTGCCATCCTTGCAATCAGATGCCTTATACACTAAGCCAGCTCAACAGCCCATTGGGTTTTTCTGTTTTGTTTTTTTGCTTTTGAGACCTGGTGTCACATAGTCCAGGCTGTCTCAAACTTGCTGTAAAACCAAGGAGAATGACTTTGAACTCTTGATCTTATTGCCTCCAGCTCCCGTGTGCAGGAAACACAGGCATGAGCCTCTACTCCTGCTCTCGCCCCCTTTATTTCAATTTTTATGTATGACTTCGTTCTCATTAAGATGCACTTTCAGGCAGAGGCTGGGTAGATTGATCCTGGGTCACCAGTGGCCTGCATAAGCCCGGCCAGGAGCAGACAGCAATCTATACTTATTAAATGAATAGAGTGGTAAAGGAGGTCAAGTTCAGGCAGGATTTGGGCTTTTTGGTGGGGAGGGGTGCTGGGGAGTGAACTCGGGCCTTGCTGGAGCTAAATGCTAAGTACATGCTGCTGCTCTAACACTGGGCTACTCCCCAGCCTCAGGCAGGATTTTGAAGGTGAGAGGAAAAGGCATATCATGTTCTCACCAAGGGATGGAGTCAGGACAGACAGACACAAATCCTCCTCCTCATCATGTGGGCAACTGTCACTGTGCTAGGAAAGGACTCAGGTTGTGTGAACTTGGGAACCTTACAGGCTTTCTCTGTAACTCAGTTTCCTCACCTGTAAACTACAATAGACTCTATCTCACTGGGAGCTAAGCAGGCTAATATATGCAAGGCACTGAGTGATGCTAGGTGCACACGGGCAGTGTCAGCTACCTCCACTATTCTCTGTTGCTGAGCACTGGGCTGTGTCAGCCACGTTTACCTGCATCTCCCAAACAGCCAGGGATTGGCTGTTGTCCCCTTTTCCAAAGACAGGAGGTGGAAGCAGGCCCAACAGCTTGCTAAGGTTACTTGCTGGGTAAGTGGCAGGAATGGGATTTGAACCCAGGTCTCTCTAGCCCTGCTACCCCTGTTCCCCAACTATAGCACCTGCCTGCCGAAGGAGAAGGCATGGTGGGAGAGAAGGAGGTTCTACTGAGATCGGGCCTCAGAAGCAGAGCAGCAGGCAGCTTTTTTCCAGAGCTTTTATTTCCGTCTGCCTCTTCCAAGCAGGTGAAAAACCCCACAGAGGGCCCTTCCCTCAGTTCTCCCCCCTTCCTGCCCCCTCCCAGCGCTGCCTCGTCCCCCACGCTGGGAGGGGGAGGTCAGGCATGCCGCAGGGGATGGAAGGGAGGGGGGTGAGGAGGTGGGGGAGCATCATTCCAGATCCTTCCCCTTCAGCACCCCGCTTCCCCATCAAAGGCGCTCCGGGAGGAGAGAGCAATCCAGGTGGAAGGAACCGCAAGCGCAGAGCTGCGGATTAAGGATGTGGAGGCGGGGAAAGCCTGTGAGCCAGGCTGGAACCAAGGTTTGGGGCCCCCTGGGATTGCTCGGTGGAGAAGAACTTGTTTGGAGAGAGAGAGAGAGAGAGAGAGAGAGAGAGAGAGAGAGAGAGAGAGAGAGAGAGAGAGAGAGAGACCCAGCAAGACCTGAGGATGACAGAGGAAAGGGAGTGGCCGGGACTTTTCTGGGCTCTGAGCACATCGCTCTCTCCACCCACTTCCCCTCATTAGGGGTGGGGGATGCAGGATGCCGAGGAGTGATTCTTGATCCCAGGCTTTGTTCCTGGCTCTGCTAGCTCAGTACCAGACACTGGCTTGTGGCTCTTTAGATATTCTCACATCGCACTTCCTTCTTCTCCACCCACCCGATCCACATTATTTTCTCCATTTTCTAGACAAGGAAACTGAGGCTCTGCCAGGTTATAGAACTTGTCCCAAATCAGACAGCTTATTTGGGTTGTTTGGTCAGTTAGCTTTGTGTTTCAGTTTTTTGAGTCAAAGTCTAGATGAACACCCCAAGCTGGCCTCAGACTCCCAATCCTGCCTCAACCTCTTGACTGCTGGGACTGCAAGTGTCCCGAGCCCCGCTCCAGACTGTGTAAGAGGCACACATCTAGGAGTTGATCCCTGGTCTGTTTCCACAGGTGGCAATTTTGCCTGTCAGAGTGACAGGCTGCTTTCCCAAAGGGCTCCTGTCCCCATAGCAACAGTGACAAGAACTCCCGGGTGGACTGCACTTTAGAGTTTGTGCAGGCCTTACTGCTTGTGTATCTTGAAGATGGAGCTTTATCATCCCTATTTTATAGATAAGGAAACTGAGGCTCAGAGAATGGGTGTGACTAGGCTATGATTACAGAGCCATTTAGCTGCAAAGTAGGATTCAGATGGAATTCTGTGACTAAAGGTCTTTTTGCTTTCCTCCAGTGAAGAGCAAAGTGTGTTTCCAGCTCTTCACAGGGAACAGTTTTACTTTTTTAGAGCTGGTCGGAAAGGATAGGGCTTGGCTTTTGCGACATGGGGACCTGCTCACAGCATTGAATAATTTCAACGTGCTCTGAGCAATAGCTTTGATTCCTTGGGTAGAAGACGGAGGGCTTGGCTTCCCAGAGCGCCCAGCCTGCACAGTTGAGTTAAATTCTAGCTATGCTTCTTGACTGGGTGTCCTTGAGCCAGTCACTTAGCCTCTCTGTTCTTCCTTGACCCCATGCATAAAATGAGGATAATAGAAGCTATATCCCATAGTTGTGAAGACTGAGTTAGTACATGTACAGTAAACAGAACATGCTTGTTATATAGTAAATCCTCATTGAATGTTGGTAATCATTATTATTATTAACTTGAACTTCTAATCCTTAATCCTCCTATCTCCACCTCCTGGACTATTGGGGTACACTACCACACCTTTTTTTTTTTTGACAAGATCTTACTGTGTAGCCCATGTTGGCCTCAAACTGCTGATCCTCCTGCTTCAGCTTCCTGAGTGCTGTGATGTCATGCCTAGCTCAATCTTTACAGCTTTGGGAAACAGAAACAATTATGACCTTTCTTTTGTTTTGTTTTTGGGTTTTGTTGTTTGTTTCTTTGAGACAGGGTCTTCCTATCGCCCCAGCTGGACTGGAACTGGCTATGTAGACCACGCTGGCCTGAGTCCCTCCTACCTCTGCCTAGAGAGTGCTAGGATTAAGGGCATGTGCCACCACACCCAGCTATAACTCTTATTTTTTATTTTGTAAAAGGGTCTCCCTGTATAGTCCAAACTGGCCTCAACCTTGTTATATAGTCCAAGCTGCCTTTAAATTCCTACCTGAGTTCTAGAATTACAAATATGTACTACGAAACCTGGTGTAGTGGTACATGCCTGTAATCTTAGCATTCAGGAGGCTGAGGCAGGAGGATTACTATGTTTGAGACTACTGTGGGCTATATAATAAGATCCTGTCTCAAAAAACAACAACAACAAAAGGACTGGAGAGATGGCTCAGCGGTTATGTGTGGGTGCTGCTCTTGTGCAGAGAGCCTGAGTTCAATTCTCAACACTCACTTCAGGTAACTCATAACTGCCTGTAACTTCAGCTTCAGGGGGTCTAATGCCTTTTTCTCGCCTCTGCAGGCACCCTCACACACACACAGATGCATACCCACATTTTAAATATTTTATTTATTTTTGTTTTGTGGGTATGAGTGTTTTGCCTGCATGTGTATAAGTGAACCACGTGTGCAATGTCCCTCAGAGGCCAGAAGAGGGCGTCAGATCCCTTGGAACTGGATTTATGGACAGTTGCTATCTGCCATGTGGGTGCTGGGAATCAAACCCAGGTTCTCTGGAAGTATAGTAAGTGTTCTTAACTGCTGAGCTACCTCTCCAGGCCCACACATACACATTTTAAAGAAAAGTGTAGCCCACCATGCCCAGTTATGATCCATATCTTACAGATAAGGAAACAAACTAAGAGAGGTGAAGTACCCTTCTCATAGTCATAGCTGAACTTGCTGGATCTCTGTGAGTTCAAGACCAGGCTGGTCTACATAGGGAGTTCTAGTGAGAGCCTATCTCAAAAATCCAAACCAAATAAAAAAAAACTCCAAATAAAACAAACAAATAACAAAGTCACAGAACGAGAAAGTGATAAAACAATGAGTTGAAGCCAGGCTTGTCTAGTTTCAAAGTCTCCTATGACAATGAGGCCAGGACATAGATGTCTGTATCAGCTTGATCTCAATCCATTTGCCGGATCTGCTGCCTCAGGCTCACCTCCCTCCATGCCGTGTCAACCAAGGACCATTATGGAATATCTTCCATATGTCAAACCCTTTATCACAGGACCCTATTAAATCCTCACCCCCTACTTTATGACCCTCTGTCATTATCCCCAGTCCTCAAAGAGTAACTGAGGCACAACTAGGTTTGGTGATGTTCAAGGTCACTCAATCCCAGGTAAGGTGGTAGAGTCAGGATTCAAACCCTGAAGGGGTCTGCCTTGAAGTCTGCATTCTTTCAAAAAAGTGCAGAAGTTCTTTTTAAATTTTAAATTTATTTTATTTAATTTTAAATTTTATTATTTTTATTTTTCATGTGTGAGTATATTGCCTGCATATATGTAAGTGCACTCGTGTCATTCAGTGCCCATGGAGGTCAGAAGAGAGATTGGATTCCCCTGGAACTGGAGTTAAGGACCGTTGTTAGTTACTATGTGGGTGCTGGGAATCAAATCAGGGACCTCTGCAAGAGTAGCCAAGTGCTCTTAACTACTGAGTCATCTCTCCAGTCTCATCCAAAAAGTGCAGAAATTCTTAAACAATTTTCTTTTTTTTTTAATTTTTATTTTATATGTATGAGTGTATTGCCTACATGCTTGTAAGTGCACCTGTGTCATGCAGTGCCCAAGAAAGTCAGAAGAGGGTGTCGAACCCCCAGAACTGGAGTTAAGGATGGTTGTTAGCCACCATGAAGGTGTTGGGAATGGAACCTGGGTCCACTGCAGGTGCAGTGCTCTTAACCGCTGAGCCATCAGTCCAGCCCCAATAGTCCTACTCTCAAAGCCATGTTCCTTCCCCTGTGACTCCCCTGTTCATTCAGCAGTAACAAAGACACTGTCTACAGCAGTCTTCAGACCGTTTGCTCTGCCCGTCCTCCCCACTGCCACTCCCCTCTTGGCCTCATGCCTTCTGAACTCTGTCTTTTGACTAATCTCCTGCTCACTCCCAGGCAGAATCTATCCTGCACCCCATTCCTCAATTCACCCCAGATATCGCCTGCTTAGAGAACCTTCCTTCTGGACCCACCCATCCCCTGACATTCACTCTCCTGAACACACTGAACACATTACCCCTTGCCTTCTCGTTCCTTGTCACAGTTGCTAACCATATTTTTTGTGACTGGTCATTTGTTTAACCTTAACTCTAAGCTACATGAGAATCTGAGTGTTTTACTCACCATTATATCTGTAGTATTAGCAGGCTGTTCTATACATAGTAGTTGCTTAATAATTATTTATTCTTTGGTCTTTTTGAAACAGAGTCTCCCTGTAGTCCCAGCTGGCCTGGAACTCACTATGTAGACCAGGCTGGCCTTGAACTCACAGAGATCCACCAGCTTTTGCCTCCTGAGTGCTGGGACTAAAGGCGTGTGCCACCACACCCAGTCTGGTAATTTTTTTTTTTAACATTTATTTTGTATGTGTGTATGTGTGTGTGTGTTGTGCACTCGAAGCCTGTGTGTAGAGTGTGAAAGTCAGAGGACAACTTGCAGGAATTGGTTCTTTTCTTCCATTATGTGGATTCCGGGGATTGAACTCAGGTCCTCAGGCTTGGCTGCAAGCATGTTTACTCAATGAGCCGTCTCAGTAATTTTTATTGGTTCTATGAATGAATACTGGTTCTATTCATTCTAGCTGAATGAATAAACAGCTACCATTAATTCCACCATTAACTCACTGAATCCTCACAACTTGGATACTTTAGAGAAGAGGTTGGTGAAGTTCAGAAAGACTGAAGGTGGTGGAGATAAGTTTCAATCTCAAATCAGTCTGACCCTACAGCCACTGTTTTCTGCACAACTGCTGTCTTTTGTGAAACCATCATACCATGACTTAAGCAGTCACTTGTCAGAGTGAGTGTCTCAATTCAAGTATGGAAGACAACAACCCAATAGTAGCCGCTGGGGCCCTGCTGGCACTACCTACTTCCTTCTGAAATCTTAAGTTTAAGGGAAGGGGTTGTTACTCAGGCAACATCTACCTTTTTCTTTTTTTTGAGACAGGGTCTCACTATGTAGCTCTGGCTGGCCTGGAACTCATTATGTAGACCAGGCTGGCCTTGAACTCACAGAGATTTACCTGCTTCTGCCTCCTAGTGCTGGGATTAAAGGTGTGGACCACCTTGGTTTTTGAGGCCGCCTCTCTCATTGGCCTGGAGTTTGATGAATAGGCTAGGCTGTCTGGCTAGTGAGCTTCAGAGATGTGCCTGTTCCTGCCTCCTCAGCACTGGTATTACAAATGTGCACCACCATGCCTGTTTTAAATTTTTAAAAAATTAATTTTTAATCAAAGTGTATTGAATGATACTTATAACATTCTTCAGTTTGAAACCAGTCGGAGTTTTATCCTTTTTTTAAAAAGAATATTTATTTACTGGGCATGGTGGCACACACTTTTAATCCCAGCATTTGGAAGGCAGAGGCAAGTGGATCTCTGTAAGATGGAAGCCAGTCTACAGAGTGAGTTCCAGGCCAGCTGTGGCTACAGGGAGATCCTGTCTCAAAAAAACCAAAACCAACCAACCAACCAAAGCCCCCAAACCAAAAAAATAGATTTATTTTCATTACTTTTCGTTATGTGTACCTGTGTGCTCAAGGAGGCCAGAAATGTGAGATCCCCAAGAACTGGAGTTACAGGGGGTGTGCACCACCTATTGAGTGCTGGAAACAAATGAGTCCTCCACAAAAGCAACAAGTACTCTTTAACCACTGGGCTACCTCCTCAGCCCCGTAGTTTGTTTTTTTAAAAACCTGTGTTCTAGAGAGACCTCAAGTCCTCATGCTTCCAAGCCAGCCCTTTACCAACTAAGCTATATTAGCGCCCCTCCTTTTTTGTGTGTGTGTGGGAGAGGTTAGTATACTGCAAAGGGGATAGGAGACATGGAAGTCAAACTTAGACCAGCACCGGCACAAAGCCCCATCGGCCTAAACCTACTGCCCCTACTGTGCAGGGCAAGTGGCAGCTTAATAGGAGCGGCCGCTCAGAACCAGCTCCCACTCTCAGGAGCCAAGCTTCGCCCCTGGATCTCCTTTGGGGCGAGCTGGAGCCTATGATTCACCCTCCCCACCCGACTCAGTCCGGCCAGGGACTAGGCGAGAAGGGGCAAAACTATGTACAACTTGAGGGGTGTCCACAAAAGTTCATAGGCTCGGTTCGCTCCTTCCAGCAAAAACACTAGCTCTCTGAGCTCTAGTAAGAAGAACGCGTCTCCCACACACGTTGGACGAGTCTTAGACTTTCTTAGCTGGTCTTTTTCTACTCGAATTCAGGCGTCGATTTGCCCTTATTTCCACCTCCACTTCACTTGGTTTGCACTCCGCTGTTTACTCCGATTGCGGAAGTCGCTCGGGTGGAGTTTCCCGGGACCGTACCTTTTGAATACGTCTTTTGCGTAGTTATTTAACTGGCATCCATTTTAACCAGTCAGATGGCTGGACGCGCAGGGCGGGTGTGGCAGCGGACCAATCAGAATCGTTAGTGGGGTGTGGCTGCGTCCCTGGGCGGGGCATCACGTAATGGCGGACGCGGACCGGTCGTTCTCTGCTGGGGGCGTAGCGCCTTGAGGAGGGTCCGGCGCGGTGGCAGCCGGAGAGGCAGCGGGCGGGAGTGTAGCCCGCGCGGACCCGGGGCGGCCGGCCGAGCCTTTCATGTCGCTGAGGGCGACTGAGCGAGCTCAGGTGAGCAACAAGTCCCTCGGGGGGGCGGCGGGAGGTGCGGACGCCGGCTGGGCCGCCCCTGCGGAGCCGCGCGAGTTGGGGACCCGGAGCCGCTCCTGCGGCGGCTGCGGGTTCGCGGTGGCCTCCGAGTTCACTTGCTGCCTTCGGGGAGTGGTTTCCTGAGGTCCCTTCCGAAGGGCCGGCGAAAGTGTCATCACCTGTCATGTGTGCACTTGGGCCAGTCACTTCCGTCTTTGGGCCTCGGTTTACCGTTTGTGAAAAAGCAAATCAAGTCATTGCAGAAGTGAGCTCTTGAGCAACTTCTTCCTCTAGTTGAGCCTCGGTTTCCAGTCTGGATCATGGAGTAACTGAGGTGCTCCTTGAGATTCCTGGCCTGCTAAATTGAGGAGTGGGTAGTGTGTGTGTGTGTGTGTTTGTGTGTGTTTGTGTGAGTGTGTGTGATACGTGTTTCCAGCATCACTTGAACAGTGAAAGTTGGCTTACAGAAGGTCTTCTGCCATAAAGGGGGGTGGGGGTGCTATCCAGATCTTGATGGGATAAGATCAGGTTCTTTTGGTCGTTTGAGATGGGGAAGTTTTACAGGGTTCACAGATGCACAGAGGAAATACTTGGAGCCTTTTGGACTTTGATTGGAGGTTAAACCCAGTAGTCAAGAGGAGGAGGAGCAAGAAGATCGTTTTTAGCTGTCTTACTATGTGCCAAACTTTAGGAATATGTTCTTGTTTAGTTTTTACAGTTACCTTTGCAAATCTTCAAGGTGAGGAAGCCAAGTTTCAGAGAGGTTAAGTAACGTGCTCAGGGCCCCACAGTATGTGTAGCGATTGCCAACCTCTGGTAATGGCTGCTTATGGGTAAGTCAGTGCTTAATTTCAAAGAGGGAAGTTTGCCCTGTCACATGTAGGGAGGGGTCCGGCTCAGGAATTTGATTTCACTTCTGGCATGGAGACAGGCTAGGTCTTGATCTCTGGATGGTGAACGATTAGGCCATCCCCCTTTGCTCACTCTGAGTTGGAAAGAACCATTTCCTAGTGTTAAAAGTTACTTTGAAATGTGTCATAACTTCAGTGAACTGAGCCTGAATCCTAGATGGTGTCCTGTAGAAGCTCACCAGCACTTGGTGTATAGACTTGTCTTCTGGTTCAGGGCGGTGCCATCTCTGCCTTTTTTCTGCGCTGTAAGAAGACCATGTTTTATTGGGAGGGAGAAATTTCTCATTTGTTCAGATTTCTTTTGATTCCTGGGGGTGAAAGTTTCAGTAGCCTACCTGTGACTAAGCTGAGCATTTCACTGTATTCACCTCATCTGTCGGACCAGTGAAGACAGTGGACTTGGGGAAGGAGGTAGTTGGGTACCATAAATTGTAGCCCTTAATTTTTCTAAACCCCAGAACTTTGGGTTAATCAAAATAGTAGGTCCAGCTGTGGGTATTGTTCTCGTATGTCAATGGTGGGGAAGAAAATTGGAAGAGGAAGTTGCTGAGAAAGAGGGCGTTTCTTAGCTGTGGAGCCAATATGTATTTTCTTTGTTTAAAATTCTAAAACCAGAAAAGCAGCAGTTAAAGGGGGAAGGAAGGAAAGAATGTGAAACTCTTCTTCCTGTTGAAAGAGCTTTAAGAACTGTCCCTTTCACGGCATATATTAATTGAACTCGTTGGACTTTCAGAATTATTTTCTAGAATGAAAGCCTTTAAAAATCTTAAATCTTCCATGATAGTGTTTTTTTTTTTTTTTTTTTTTTTTTTTGAGAGAGGGTCTCCCTGCAGCCACAGGCTGGCCTGAAACTCACTATATAGACCAAGCTGGTCTTGGTCTCACAGAGATCCACTTGCCTCTGCCTCTCAAGTGCTGGGATTAAAGCCATTTGCCACTATGCCCAGTTCCGAGGTAAATTTTTAAAAAATATTTTTGTGAGTGAGCTATCACTGATGATTCATTTCCCACCATACTTAGCAGTTCAGCCTTTGACTGTATTTTAACTGACTTAAGTCAGCGAGTTTTAACCTACTTTCAGCTATTGGTGGATGCAAAGTCACCATCACGTGAGAAATGTTAAAAAATTTTTTTAAATTTATTTTAATTTTGTGTGTATGTGTGTTTTGCCTGCATGTATGTAAGTGTACCTATGCATGTAGTACCCATGGAGGCCGGAAGAGGGTGTCAGGTGCTGTGGAACTAGAGTAACTGACAGGTATTAGCTGCCTTCTGGGTGCTGGGAACTGAACCCAGCTCCTCTGCAAGAGCAGCCAGTGCTCTTAACCTCTCAGCCATCTTTCTAGCTCATGTTTGGTTCTTGACACTTATTTATAACTATGTTGTTTTAAGATTTTTTTTTTGCACACAGGTACACTTGTATACCTGCAGTCAAAACACTCATACACCTAATTTTTTTAAAAAAATTATTCTTTATTAATTATCTGTATTATGTCTGTATGACTGTGTGAGTATATGCTCATGAGTGCATGTGTCCAGGGAGGCCAGGGCATTCAGATCTCCCCAGTGCTTCAGTTACTGGGATTTGTGAGCCTCCTGACCTGGGAACTAGGAAGTTAACTTGGGTCCTCTTGCAAGAGCAACTTGCACTGTTAACTGCTGAGCCATCTCTCTTATTCTTGTATATATATATATATATATATATATATATATATATATATATGCATCTGTCTATCTTTTGATTGAGTATGGATCTCTCCATGTAACTCAGGCTTGCCTTGAAATCAATATCTTCCTGTCTCAGCCTCCCAAGTGTTGGCAGACTTTGGGCTCCATCACATCTACTTTTTTTTTTTTTTTTTTTGAAGCCCTGCCCAACCTGGCACTCACGATGTAGAAAAGGCTGGCCTTGAATTCACAGATCTATCGGCCTCTGCCTCCCTGGAATTAAAGACATGGACCAACACTCCTGGATAAATCTTTTTTTTTTTAATGTGTATGTAAATGCACCCATGTGCAGTGCCCGTGGGAGTCAGAAGAGAACATTGGAGCCCTTGGAAATGAAGTTACAAATCATTGTTAGCTACCAGGTGGATACTGGGAATCAAACCTGGGTCTTCTGCAAAAGCAGCTAATGCTCCTAAACTGCTGAGTCATCTCTCCAGTCCCGGTTTTTTGGTTTTTTTTGTTGTTGTTAAGAGTCTCCCTGTAGCTCTAGCTGACTTGGAACTCAATATGTAGAGTAGGCTAGCCTCTCACAGAGGTCAACCTTCTGTCTCCCAAATGCTGGAATTAAGAGCGTGCATCATCACTCCTGGATTTTTAAATAATTTTTTATTTTATGTGTATGAGTGTATTGCCTGCACCCATGTCATACCATGTCCATGGAGGCCAGAAGAGGATGTCAGATTCCTTGGAATTGGTGTTAAGGATGGTTGTTAACCATCATGTGGGTGCTGGGAATCAAACCTGGGTCTTTTGTAAGAGCCCTTAACTGCTAAGCCATCTCTCCAGCCCCCTGTTAAATATTTTTAATGCTTTGTTTTCCTTGGTTGTGTGTATATGATTGTTGCTAAGACACTGAATTTACTGCATTTGAAGGTCTGTCCACATGAATTTTCAGTATTAGTTCTATATGTATTTTACGATGATTTAGCCTTCATCAGTTAGTGCACTAGTGGATGGTACCTTATTCAAAATCCTTGAGGCCAAGGGGGAAAGAAGTTCTTGGGGACAAATGTGTTTTTGAATTTAGAAATTGGGAATGTTAGAAAAGAACTATAGAATATGTACAATGTTTCTCAATTTTTTTGTGGTACTGGGGATTGAACCTAGAACCTTGTCCACACTAGGCAAGTCCTCTACCACTGAGCTGTATTCCAGATCCCTGGAATTACGTACTGTGTTTTATGTAGTACTCTAGAGAGGTCTAGACCAGCACCCTGTAATCAAATACATACAATTTCAATAGTAAAGTCTTTGAAAGCTAATATTGAGAAAAATAAATGTAAAAACCTAATGTCATTTCTCATTGAGTTTTGCCACCACACGAATACTGAAAAACTTGCTTTTCAAAGTCTTTTAGATTTTGGAATTGAAGGGGATTGTGAGCCTCCAAAGACAAGACATATAAGATAAAAAAGACAAAGATAGGGAAAAAAAATATTGCATAACCAAGTTAATTTCAGAGTCTTAAAAAATTATGTTCTATAGAAAACATATTTTTGTTTTCTGTCATAGTCTTATTTTAATTAAAATGTAACTAATGTTCCTTTTCCCCAAGTATTAACATTTATCTTTTAGTAGTCTCTCTGGCCTGTTTGAGATGTTAAAATGACACTCTCTACCTTTTCTTTATTGTGGTGCTGGTGATGGAACTAACTCTATTGTATAAAGTGCAAATGCACTTTATACTACGGAGTTACTCACCAGGCCTCATTCCTCCACCTCCTTTGCAAATAGTAATTTATAAGCTCTTTGTTTATAGCAATTGCGAGAAATAGTGCCTTTTTCCAATAATTGAGAGAAAGACTAATTAGATGAGGATCTCTAGATCCAATGAGAGGTAACCACTAATAAATAGGATTTTGTTTGTTTTCTTGTTTTTGTTATTTTGAGACAGGGCTTATGTAGCACAGGCTTACCTGGAGCTAGCTACGTAGCCAAGGATGACCATGAACTCTTGATCCTTGTATCATCACCTCCCAAGTACTGGGATTGCAGACTTGTGCCACCATGCTCAGTTCATATGGTGCTGGTGATTGAACTTATGGCCCCATGCATGCTAGACAAGAGCTCTACCAACTAAGCTACATCCTCAGTTATACTATATGTATGTACCCTTAGTTTTTCTGAGGTACCTCTGCTCCAGAGTGAGGTTCACTGGTATTGTTTGAGGTTGAAGAATTTCTTCTTTTTTTTGAGACAGGGTCTCCCTGTGGCCCCAGCTGGCCTGGAACTATGTAGACGAGGCTAGCCTTGAACTCACAACAGAGATCCTTCTGCCTTTGCCTCCTGAAAGCTGGGATTAAAGGCTTGCACCACCACGCCCAGTATATTTCTTCTTTTTACAAGAAACTCCAATGACAAGATTTGAAGAATTTTTTTCTTCAGACTGTGTAGCCACCTACCTGGATGGCTTCATAGTTCCTGAAAATGAAGACTGGACAATAGAAAGAGTGTGAGACACTGGATTGGAAGCTGCAAGTGGAGTTGATGTAGGATTGGACTAGGGAATGGGAGCAGTTTATATCCAGATTACTCAGCTTCTATTTCAAAGGTACTGATACTATTGTAGAATTACAAATTAGTGGACCAGCTTCCTAGATTCCAACATATTCTTGTGATTCTGGGTAAATTTTAGAAGCTAGGTAACTGTCTTATTTCTTGTGTATTAAGTAATTCTTAAAGGCCAGAGCTTCAAGTTTGATTTATATCATAATTTTCCTTTAAAAATATGTTTGGGAGCCTCATGGGAGCTCTGATGTTAATACAAGCCAGATTCAGAATTGTTTATGTATCGTTTATTATTATCGTGTGTGTGTGTGTGTGTGTATATATATATATATATATATATATATATATGATATGAGTGTGGGTGTCTTTGTGCCATTGCACATATGTGGAGGTCAAAGGACAACTTTTAGAAGTCTCTTTACTGTGGAATCTGGGGATTGAACTCACCTTGTCATGTTTGCCCTGCCTGAGTTTTTGCCTGCTGGGCCTGAGAAAATTGTTGCGCTCTTGCTCTCGCTCTCTCACTCTCGCTCTCTCTCTCTCTCTCTCTCTCTCTCTCTCTCTGTCTGTCTCTCAGGTCTTTCTGTATCCCCAGCTGACCTGGAACTTGCTATGTAGACCAGGCTACCTCAATCTCAACAGAGATCTGCCTGCCTTTGCCTCCTAAGTGCTGGGACTAAAGGCCTGGCCACCATAATTGGCCTGGCACCTATGACATTAAAAGAAGACAGGGAGAGTTGTAGTTTGGTTGTATCTCCAACATGACACAAGTAACAATGCTTCTTGGCTCTTTGTTGATTGAACAACTAAATGGCTACTTGTTTGGGAAGGGGAATGTGGGCTGTGAAATAAGGTGCTTTTTGCTCATTCTTTAGAGCTGATTTAAGAAGTTATCTATTCCCTAATGCTTTCTGTCCTTGTTTTTATTCAGTTGCTGAGAATAAAAACACTGACCAAAACCAAGCACAGTCTGTCATCAAGAGGCACCAAGGCAGGAATCTGGAGCACAGATCATAGAGAAATGCTGCTTACTGGCTTGCTCCTCTGGTCGTGCTGAACCTGCTTTCTTATACAATATAGAACCACCTGCTCAGTGGTGGCAGTGCCCACAGTGGGCTGGGTCCTCCCACATCACTCAACAATCAAGAAAATGTCCCATAGATGTGGCCACAGACCAGTCCATGGAGATAGTTCCTCAATTGAGATTCCCTTTTCCCAGGTCTTTCAAGTTGACCACTAAAGCTGTCCAGCACACCTTCTCTGAGGAAAGCTGATTATGAGCTATTTTTCCCCCTTATTAAAGCATTGGCCAGAGAGTCAAAACTGAGTCAGACAAATTATAAATTTTTCCCAACCTTGAGCTTCGTAAGGACAGGACTTAATGCTGTTTTGCCTTTTTTTTCCCTTCAAGTCGTGGAGATTGAGCACAGGGCCTCATACATGTTATATAAGTATCATACCATTAAGCCACATCCCCAGTCTGTGTGTTGTTTATTTTTGTATGAACACTGTGCAACATATCATAGATATGTAACAGAGTCTAGTAATGTAGAAATTATTACCTCTGTTTTCTTCTGCTTTTTTTTTCTTTTAGGTAGCCTGTCACTCTGTAACCCAGGTCAGTGTTGAGCTCTTGATTCTCCTACTTTAGCCTCTTAATTTCATGTACCACCATGTCTGACTTCCCCAGCTTCATTTTTGTGAGTTTCTTTTAATTCTGTTTCACAATTAGATTAGAAATTTCAACAACCTCTACTAGATGCCAATAGCAGTGTGACATCTCCCCCAGTGTGACACCCAGAAGTACCTGTGGACATTGTTACATGTACCCTGGGGAGCAAAATTGCCCCTGTTGAGAACTACTGTGTTAGGCAGGATGGGAGTGTGGTGGAGGGAAGTGAGTGATGTTCTCAGCTGGGTATCCTGGGTTATAGCCTCTGTCTTTGACTTTGGCTAAGAAAATGAGAGAAATCAGGAAGTGACAACTTTAAAATAGCCACATTATTTTTATTCTGTTCAAATTTTATTTTATCAAGTTAAAATATATTAGAGCAGTGCAGATATCTGAATTATTTATGCAGATCTATGTAAATTCAATTTCTTATCACTGATTAAGGTTAGATGGATAAAGAGCTAGTAGAATATCACTACCATGAATGAAAGACTCAGCATGCTCATAGCTGGAAGCCTTAGCACCTAAAGATCAACCAGCATTGCTTTTGGATTCCTCTTTGCTAATTTTTGAGTTTTATGGCTAAAATGTATCTTTTGCTGTCCCTGCTTAGATACTGTATTACTCTAAAAAACCTGTTCAGAGCTGGGGAAATGACTGAGCTAGAAAAGGCACTTGCCCCCAAGCCTGGAGATGTAAGTTTAATCTGGGACTGTCCTAGTTTCATTTCTGTTACTATGATGAAATATTCTGACAGCAACTTAGGGGAGAAAGAGTTATTTTCCCTCACAAAGTTCTAGGTCCCAGTCAATCAGGGCAGGGACTTGGAGCAGCTAGACATATCCAGGTAAGAGAATGCAAAATTCCATAGCTTAGCACACTTTCTCTACTGTCACATAGTCCAGGGCCCCAATCAGGAGACAGTGCTGCTCACCGGCTGTGGGCTGGGTCTTCCTACATCAGTTAATATTGCTGAGACATTCCCCCAGCAACATGCCCACAGCCAACCTCATCTAGGCAGCCTTTCACTGAGATTCTCTTCCCAGGTAAGTTTAGATTGTGGCAAGTTGACAAAGAAAAGTAACCATCACAACAACCCACATGGTAAAAGGGAGAACTCCCTCCTGCAAGCTGTCCTCTGACCTCCACTTGCAAGCAAAAATAAGTGAAATAATAAAAACAAATTTAGCTAATGCACATGCTTTTCTAACTTTTATTCTTAAATAAAATTTAAAATTTATTCTTTTACATTTTATTTATTTGTGTGTGTGTGTGTGTGTGTGCTTGCGTGTACATCTGTTACAGCACACTTATGAAACATGTGGAAGTCAAAATATAACTTGCAGGTGTTAGTTTGCTCTCCACCATGTGGTTCCTTGGGGATCAAGCTCAAGTTGTCAGTCTTGGCGGTAAGCATCTTGACCCACTTAGCTGTCCATAGGTTGGACATGATTTGTGATGGATTGGGCGGGCAGCGTTCTTTGGGTCCTGTGGACATTCATAAATTGATGACAAGACAGTAGTGACTGGGGAACTTGGCTGTTTTGGTCAGTCCTCTAGCTGGAATGTCTAACCTTTTGGCTTCTCAGGGCCACGAGGATGAAGAACTGTCTTAGATTGCACATTAAATACATGAAACTAATGAAAGGTGATGAGCAAAAAAGGGGTCTGTGCACAGTTTTGTGCTAATCACCAACCGCAGGTAAGCAAAACATCCTCTAATAATGTGCACTGCCCCATTCAGAGAGTCTTAAAATTGTCAAGCAGATCTAAAGTTTTTCGTAGGGGTTGGGGTATGTGGTGTGTGTGAAGTCAGGGCAATTTGCAGGGTCAGTTCTCTTTCTCTGTCTACTGTGTGGGTTCTGAGGATTGAATTCAGATGCTCAGGCTTGATGGCAGGCATCCTTACCTGCTGAGCCATCTCATGGGCTCGTATCTTAAGTTTGTGATTGTTAATAAAGAAAATGAGGGTCACACTGGCCAAAAGAAAAACCAAAAAATTTAAAGATAACAGATTTTTATTAATAATAAGTATAAATAAAATAGTTTCATAAAGTACAAATAACTATGAATACAGGGAAAACACATTTTTTTTAAAAGATGTAAATTTTCATTGTTTAAAATGCATGTTTCCTTTATCTGTTACTTTTACTCTTTTAGGCCAAGCAGTGTTCTTGATTATTTTAAGTACAGTTATTGTATGACATGTAAGTGTTATATCAGATACAGAAGACAAAAGAGAAAAAAATCAAATCCAGATTGTGATAGCTAATAGTTTTGATAGGATCCAGGGGTTTCTTCCTTGTTGGTTTTACTCACTGAAGACCGCTCTTCATGCCTTCTACTCAACCTCATCTATATCAGATTCTAGGAAACATTTCCAACAACGTGAAAATAAATATATGGCCCTTCATATGTGTAGAATGTGATACTTTGCCAGTGGGGGAACTGTGAAAAAGTTCCAAAAAACCTTGAGCTTCAGCTGAACCTCCTGCAAGGTTGATCAGTGATCAGCACTCCAGTGATTGTGGAGAGTTTGGAATGTTGCAGGTCCAGAGTCTAATTTATCTTGGTCCATCTTTAGCCCCCTGAATAGCCATTCCTTGTCCACCTCTGTGTCTGACTTTACATCCTGTGACTAGCAGATAAAAAAAAAACAAAAAAAAACTTTTAACCTTAACAAAGACCTAGCTTCCACTAACCATCATGCTACGTGTCATCAGACGGCATCTGAGACCTGTAGCCCTGATTCTCTCTTGCTGTAACTGCCTACTTAATGTTTCCACCAATGTATTTGCAAAGTCTCTCCAGGTGTGACTTTTCTTTGTTCTCTTCCTATAAAAATTTCATGAAACTGCTTCCACATTGGAACATGAAATTTGGGGTAACCTGAATCTGTTCCTTGGCCATGGTCACTCATATTTGCACATTAGATCTGCACATTAAATACATGAAACTAATGAAAGGTGATTGATTTGGTCCCAGAACAAATGATCTCTTATCTTATCCCCTTTTGGTGGTGGGGAGAAAAAAAATGAGGGGCTGGAGAGATGGCTCAGCAGTTAAGATCCAGGTTCAGTTCCTAAACTCACATGGTAGCTCATAATTGTAAGTCCAGTTCCAGGGGATCCAAAACCCTTTCTGACCTCCATAGGTACTGCATGCATCTTGACCCACTTAGCTAATGGACATGCTTTTCTAAGTTCAGGCAAAACACTCATGTACAAAAATATAAATAGAAATTTAAAAAAGAAAATGAACATACCTAAGTATATCTAATAGCATTTTTTATTATAAAATATAAGAGTGAAACATAAAATTTGACATTTGAGAGCTCAGTGACTTATGTGGTTTAATGAACATAGTTGCAATTTTCAGTTACTTCTCAAGGTGCTCATCAGATACAGGGTTCTAATTTTACTCTCAGGCTGCTTCCTTAGTAAAAATATGTTCACATGTAGATGCTGCCAAAAGCAATACATGAATAAGGCATGACTGTGAAGTGAGGGATATATGTCTCCTGGAAGATATGACCTATATGATAGTCTAGAAAAGCAACATGATTGGGGCTGTGATGAAGCACTCTTGGTAGAGTGCTTGTCTAGCCCTACAAGAAGCTCTGGTTCATCCCCAGTACCACATGAACCGGGCCTATGGTGGTATATGCCTATAATCCTAGCATTTTGGAGGTAGAGGCAGGGTGGTTAGAAGGGTCATCCTCAGCTACCTGGTGAGCTGGAGGCCATCCTAGTCTGTATGACATATTGTTTAAAAAAAAAAAGACATGATCAGAATTTTCTTTAAGTTAGCTGGGTTCTTTGGCAAACACTTTTAATCCCAGCACTCAGCACTCCAGAGGCAGAGGCAGGTGAATGGATCTCTACTAGTCTACATAGCAAGTTCCAGGCCACCTGGGGCTACTGGGAGACTGTCTCAAAAAACAAACAACAAACAGAAAAAATTTTTTTTCCTGTAAGTTGAATGTCAGATGGTCATTCTATGCATTCCTTTTGAAAATTGGCAGGTAACACATTTACTTAAAATGGAATAGCAAATATTGACTATTGTTCCATAAATCTTGAATTCTGTTTAAAATTTTTTTAGCACATCAAAAAGCAGGGCTACATAGGTTTTTCACTGTTTATATGACTGTGTTAAGCCAGCTTGTTTGTCTGCTGTAATTTGAACTTGCCATAACTTCGGTTTCATTTGATGCACTGTTATGATTTGAAACATTATATTGATAAGTTGGTTTTCACCTTGAATATGGTTGCTTAATTCACTTAAAAGAGTGGTTAAAGACTGGAGTGATGGCCCAGAGGCTAAAAGCACTGACTGCTCTTGCAGAGGCCCCAGGCTTGTTTTCCAGCACCCACGTGGCAGCTAACAACAATTCGTAAGTCCAGTTCCAGGGGATCTGACACCCTCTTTTGACTTACGAGGACATTGTATGACATGTATACACTTTTGTACATACAGGCAATACATTCATACACATAAAAATGAAAGTGACTAAATCCACTAAAACTGCTAAATCTGTAAGCCAGTTTTCATAGTCAAGTTCTAACACAAATTTTGTTTTGATACCATAAATGACTTGATAACCTCACAAATCATAAAATCTTTACAACTTTTAAACTTCTAAAACTTCCAAAAAGTAAATGTTATTATAGTCAGCTTTAACATTTTAAAAGATATTATTTTTTAATGTGTATGTACCGTGCTTGCATATTGGTAGGCGCACCCATGTCATGCAGTTTCCAGGAGTTCAGAAGAGGGCGTTGGATCCCCTGGAACCGGAGTTTACAGATGGTTGTTAGTCACCACGTTGGTGCTGGGACTTGGACCCAGGTCTTCTGCAAGAGCAGTCAATGCTCTTACTGCGGAACCATCTCTCCAGCCCCAGCTTCAACATTTTGAAGTTGTGAAAGTGGCCATGATTTAATCCCTTGGTCCTTATAAGTTTCAGTCTTTTTTGTTTTTTTGAGCTAGGGTCTCCCTGTAACCCTGTCTGGCCTGGAACTTGCTATGTAGATCAAGCTGGCCTTGATCTCACACAGATGCTGCTTCCTCTACCTCCCCAGTGCTAGGATTAAAGGCTGGCTTTTAAAAACATTTTTATGTGTTATAAGCATTTTGCCTGCAGGTATGGTAAATGCACCTGTGTTGTGCAGTGCCCATGGAGGCTAGAAGAGGGCAGTGGATCCCCTGGAACTGGAGTTATAGATTGTAGTTAGCTGCCAGGTGAGTGCTGGGATCTAAACACCCATCCTGTGCAGGAACTGCCAGTGCTCCTAACTGCTAAGCCATCTCTCCAGCTCCAAGTTCAGCCTTTTGTTTGCTTGTTTGTTTGGTTTTTTGAGAGGGAACTCTGGCCTCAGATGTCATGGAACTTGCTATGTGAATCAGGCTGGCCTCCATCTCCCAGAGATCTTCATGAATCTGCCTCTTGAGTGCTGGCAGGCTGATCGTGGTAAGTACTAGGCCAGTTAGGGATATATAGTGAGATTCTGTCTCAAAAAACAAAAATAGCCATATATTACTTCTTTGTAAAAATTAATTGACAGGGAAATAAAAAGTAAGGCTTGGGCTCTGCTGTATCTTAACTGCTGGTTTAGTTTGCCAATTAAAGTGTGGAGAGCAATGTGTGAGATGCTGCAGAAGTCTGACAGTACTTGTATTAAATAGGAGACCTACCTGTCTTCTAAGTAGTATTAAACACCTGTTGTTGGCAGGTTAAAACTTTATTGATAAATCACTGTTTCATTCACCAAGTCACTACAAGCGCATGCAGTGTCTGGTAGTGCCAGTTCGACTGCACATGGAAGATGACACACTGAAAAGTGCACACTCCTGTAAAACTGAAGCCATACATGTTTATCATGTATGTATGCAAGAGCATAATATGGATATTTAAATTTTTAAATTATTGTTATTATTATTATTATGGTCTTTTTTTAGACCTATAGCCACTGCTTGCCTTGAACTCACTTTGTAGACTAGGCTGGCCTTGAACTCACAGAGATTCGTCTGCCTTTGCTTCCTGAGTGCTGGAACTAAAGGTATGCACCACCACACGCAGCTTATTTTTATACATATGAGTGTATTGCCTGCCTGAGTGTAATGCCTGAGGTCAGAAAAAGGCATTGGATTCCCCTCGGACTGGAGTTACGGACAGTTGTTAGCTGCCATGTGGGTGCTGAGAACCAAACTTGGGTCCTCTGTAAGATCAGCCAGTTCTTTTAATTATTGAACCATCTCTCCAACCCCATATGGCTATTTTTCATGGCATCGCAACAGAACATTGTTATCTACAAAGTTTGTGTCAGAACTGTGCGACCGTATTGCCAAAAAAAAAAAAAAAAAAAAAAAAAAGATAGATTCACTAATGTTTTAAGTAAGTTTATAGTTTTGTGTTGGACCATGTTCAGAGCTATCTTGGGCTGTGGAGTGGGCACCACTGCTCTACAGTATAACATAATCATTCGTGTCTTAGTCACCATTAAGGTGAAGTTGAATGAATGTTTTTTTTCCTGTTTCATTTGAAGTTATGAATGGTACTCTAGAGAATTCAAATGTATAGTCATGAATAGTATCTCAGAATAGTTACCATTTATGCAAATGAAACACACTTCTTAACTTAGAAACCAAACAGCATTGAATTAGAAAAGAGAAGAATAGAAACATGGGTTGTTGAATGCGTACAGAGAAAATACAGAAGTATCTTAGAACAAATTTGCTTTTCATCATGATTTCTAGACTAATAAAAATAAACAGTTTGAGATTGGTGAGGAGGCTATTAAACTTTGCTTATGATATTTCTTTTCAAACTCTGTTTTCTCCTTCTCTGCTAAAATATGGACAAGTCTGAAATGTACTCTTAGTTGTAAGGTTAATTACAGTTGAACAAAATTAAGTTTCCTATTTTCAGGATATAGATGCTCTTTTCAGAAAGAGTTACAGTTCATTTTAGTATGAATTTGAGTATGGGTATGTGCACCCATGTTTATCACATACATATAATTCAAATTCTGTAGCTGATGAATGAAATAGCAAGAGCAGTTCTTTGGCTCTCATGTATGTAGAACCGACCCTCCCCTGGGGTGCCATTGTCCCAGCAGGTGTTAAAGAACTCTCCCTCAGAACAGGTCTTTAGGGCTAGAAAGATGCCTGTGTGGTTAAGAACATGTATCACCCTTCTAGAGGGTAATTTCAGTTCTCGGCACCCATATCAGGGGGCTTGCAACCATGTGTAATTCCAGCTTTAGGAGATCTGATACCTGTGGCCTCCACAGGCACCTGTACACTCTCGTTCTCTCTCTCTCTCTGTCTCTCACACACACACAATAAATAAATAAAAATTAAAACAAAAAGCTAAAAGGTCTTTGAAATTTCTTAAAATTTCCATCTATTTATTTATTTTTCTATTTTGTGACATTGGAATTGAATTTAGACTGTCCTTCATGCTAGGTTTGTGCTCTGCTACTGACCATTCTCCTGTCCACTTTTTACTCTTTCACTTTGAGACAGGGTCCCACTAGGTTGCCTAGACTGACCTTGAACTCACTGTGTATCGCAGCCTAGCCTTGAGCTTGGAGTCTTCCTACTTCAGCCTCCAAAGGAGCTGGATTGAGGCTTGTGCCACCAGGCCTGGCTTCTAAACAGAGTTTGAGAAGTTGTTTGACTACATGTGTAGAAGGTATTGTGCCATTCTTATTGATATTCCCTTTCATTGAATTCCATTAACAATTGGGAACTCTAGATTCCTAATATCAAAAGCATCTATGCATTTCTGAGGCCAACTTTGCCCCACTTTGCCCCACTCTGTTTTAAAGTTCCCTCAGCCCTCAATGGATGAAAATTTGCAAGGCTCAGTGCTCCCATTATGATATATTCTGTTATGGTCAGTCCCTAGCAATTGAGATAAACTCTGTTAGTAGGTATATTTTATATTTTTTGAAGTACAGAGATAAACTTCAAAATCTCCAAGTCACTCAACTCATGAGAATGGCAAACTTTAGACTGAAAATACCCCTGCCCCGCCTTCCCTTCCCTTTCCTCTTCCCTTTCCTCTTTCTTTTCTTTTCAAGATAGGGCTTTATGTAACCCAGGCTGACCAAGAACTCGTTATTAGCCAAGGATAACCTTGAATTTATTTTTTATATAATTTATTCTTATTTTTTATGTATCACTGTATTGCATGCGTGTATGTAAGTACATCCATCTCCTACAATGCCCTCGGAAGAGTGTGTCAGATTCCCTGGAACTGGAGTTCTGGGCAGTTTTTAACCACCATGTGGGTGCTAGGAACTGAACCCATGACCTCTGTAAGAGCAGCTAGTGCTTGTACCACTGGGCCCTCTTCAGCCCTCCAGCTCATATTTCTAAAATGCAAATGTTATATGTGATTATGAAATGTATGGAAACACAAGCATATGCTTAGATATTTTGACAATTGTGTAGCTAACTCCCTAAATCAAGAAATAAACGGAGGGGCTGGGACATGGCTAAATGGTTAGGAATACTTGCTGCACTTGCAGAGGACCTGGGCTTCGTTCCCAGTGTTCAGGTCAGGAGGCTCACAACTGCCTGCAACTCCTGCTTGTGGGGAGGAGTTCCAATGTCTTCCTCTTGCCTCTGTGGTCAAATATGCACATGGTATACATAATACATTCAGGTCCACACATGTACCCATTACATAAATACACTTAAAAAAAAAGTTGGGCATGGAGATGAATGCTGTAATTCGAGCTTTTGGGAGGTGAAAGTACAAAGATCATGAGTTTGAGGCCAGCCTGGGCTGTGTAGAATGACTATTTAGCTCTGCTCCTAACCTCTCCCAAAAGATAGAATATTTCTAATATTTATGTAGTCCTCTAAAGCTCCCTAATGCCCCCTTCCAGTCAATCTCTAATGTTTTATAGACAACCATTGTTCTGATTTTGATTCCCATATGGTAATTTTACCTGTTCTTGAAACATATAGTATATACCTTTTTGTGTCTGACAGTTTCTCTTCAACATCATTTTGAGATCCATTCATGCTGATGTGTGTATTAGTATGAATTCATCTTTTGATGCATATCTTGAGTTGTTTCCAATCAGCTGTAGCTACAAATGTAATTATTCATATGTTCGTTTTAGTTTGCTTTCAGTCGCTGTGACAAAACACTATGACCAGTACCAACTTGGGGAGGAAAGGGTTTATTTGGCTTACATCTCCTGGGTTGCAGTTCATCACTGAGGGAGCACAAGGTTAGGAGCTCAGAGCAGGAACCTAGGGGCAGGAGCTGGAGCACAAGTCATGGAGGAATGCTGCTTACTAACTTGCTCCTTTGGCCATGCTCAGTCTGCTTTCTTATATAACACAGAACAACCTGCCCAGGGATGGCACCGCCCACAGTGGGCTGGGTCCTCCAGCATCACTCAAAAATAAAGAAAATACCCCACAGATCTGTCCACAGGCCAGTTCACTGGAGGCAGTCCCTAATTGAGGCTTTCTCAACCCAGGCATGTCAAGTTGACCCTAAAGCTATCCAGCACAATATCACATCCTTTTTTTTTTTTTCTGTGCTGAGGCAAGGTCTCCCTGTGTAGTCCTGTGTGGTCTAGAACTCACAGTGTAGACCAGACTGGCCTGTAATTCATGGGAAAGGCTCCTGTACCTGCCCACTAAGTACTGGGATTACAAGTGTGTACCACTATATTCAACTTTTTACATTTTAATATGCTCAGGTCTTCATGCAGTAGCCCCAGCTGGTCTGGAACTCACTGTGTAAACCAGGCTAGTCTTGAACTCACAGAGGTCTGCCTGCCTCTGCCTCCCAAGTGCTGGCATTAAAGGCCTGCACCACCACACCTGGCACATTTTTAAAGTGATATTAAAAAGTCTCAATTTAAATGATCTATGTGTTGTCAACATCCAGAACGCTATAGTCAGGAATTTGTCAAATACTTACCTCCTCTTCACTAGGCCTGATGGGTGTTGATCTGGGCTGCTTCATTGACATTCAGTTTCTTCACAGCTTATTTGATCTGGTGGTGTTGGCCTTGACATCCACTATGAACACAGATGTATTAATGTGTTCTGTTTCATGGCAGACTAAGTAGTTGGAGGGGACTTGATGATGATTTTTTTCTCCTGGGTGCGTTCTTCTGAGCTTATTTGGAGCCAGGTTGTCTTAGGTTCCCAGAGATGGGTAATGACCAGATCTTTAAAGTGTGGACTTGGGTGTGGCCAATGCCATTTCAGCAATGCCTTCTTTGCCTTCCATGTCTTTGCTTTGGTTTTGGCTTATAGTGGGGATGGGGGACAGAAGTGTCCTTCTGTTTCTTTGGCACCATCTTGGTGAAAGGAAGATTTCTATTACAGCTTTCTATAGAACTTTGTGGGGAAGGCATGAAAATATCAATTTAAAAAATTAAGACTTTGTTGTCTAAAAACATTCTTATTAAGAGTTCCTTTGGAGATGTTACCTGTGCATTTATACTGTCTTTATATTTTTCTTACATTCTGAATTCCCACCTGAGTAATGAATTTTATTACTTTATATACTGGATGGAACGTAAACTGTCACTTTTAATTGGTTTTAATAAAAGTAATAGCTATTATATACTAATACGTTATCTGCTAGATACTTAGACTGTGTGCCAGGCCCTGTGTGTTTTCCTGTTCTCAGCCCTTCCCATTGTTACAGATAAGAAAGGGTCAAAAAGCCAGGCTCTGTAATCCAAGCACCTGGGAGGTGGAGCTAAGTAGAATCAAGACTTTGAGGCTGTCCTTGTCTACATAGTGAGTTAAAAGTTAACCTGGGCTGCATGAGATCCCTGTTTCTCTCTCTCTCTCTCTCTCTCTCTCTCTCTCTCTCTCTCTCTCTCTCTCTCTCACACATACACACACACACACACACACACACACACACAAAGAAAGATAGCAAAAAGGGCTGGGGTGGGAGGAGAAAGACTCTAAGATTTACTTGCCCTTGGTCACACACCTAAGCCTACTGAGAACAGGATGTTGCATGGCCAGGCATGGTGGTACTTTCTGGCAGCCCTGCTAATCTCAGCACTCAGAAGCCTGAGGCCAGGCCAGGAGATTGTGGGTTCAAGGCCAGTTTGGGCTACATAATGAGACCTTGTTTTTTTTTAAAAAAAAAAAAAAAAAAAACAAAAGAAAACAAAAAAGAGAAAAGCAAAAACATTTTCTGATTCCAAATTTGGGCTTAAACAAAAAATAAAAACATTGTTTCTTTAGACTTGTGTTTCCTGACTTCTGAGATTTGGTGCAGGAGCCTCTTCCATTTCACTGGGCTGCTTCATATTAAAGGCACTTGCAGACCAGGTGTGCTAGTGCACACCTTTAATCCCAGCAGGTGGCAGAGGCAGGTGGATTACTGAGATTGAGGCCAACCTGGTCTGCATAGTTCCAGGCCATCTGTGGCTACAGGGAGACCCTGTCTCAAACAAAACAAAAAAACTGTCTTCATTCAGAAGACCCTCTGTCTTTTGTTCTTTTTAGTTATCTTTCTAGATCTTCTGTTTTACCTTTTTGTGTTACGGTGACCACAACTGCACATTCTATTCTAGGTACAGGTACACTTTGGTTTGTACAGGAATAGGATAATGTGTTCTGTGTTTCCTAGGCTTTCATAGTAACATCCAGCTTTTGTTGGCTTTTTGTAGCTGTACTCAGGGTACAGATGAGGGACTCTGAGACCCTTTTCTTGTGTTCAGATAGCTTTAGAGTGTATTATCTGACAATTATAGTTCAAACTATTTTTCCATTATTGCATTACCTAATTTTTATCTACATGGAGGCTATTGCCAACATTTTGGACACAGCCAATCTTGCACCTTCTGTTACTAGTTTCCTTCTAGATAATTTGGTTTTGTTTTTGATCATTCTGCCTCTAATGGGATTACAAGCATGGCTGGCTTAGATAATTTTTTTTCTGTGTGTATGTATAGTATTAAAATAGACTGGTCTTGAACTTGCTATGTTACTGAAGCTGGCCTTAATTCTTGATCCTGCTCCCTCCCAAGTACTGGGATTATAGGCATAGAGCCACCAGTCCTAATTTTAGTTAAGTGTATGTGTGTGTGTGTGCGTGCACACACACACGCACGCGCGCGCGCGCACCTGCAGAAACACATAGAGGACAGAGGTCAAGTCAAGATGACCTCTTTCATCACTCTACATCAACCATTTTATATGGGTGCTAAGGATCTGACTAAAGTCCTCATGCTTGTGCAAGTACTTTACTCATTGAGCCATTTTTCTAACCCCCTAATTACTTTTTATGTTAATTTTAAATAGACCAGTGATTTTTTTTTTTAATAGACAAGTCTCAATACCTTCAAGGACCATTTACACTTCTTTAGAGATCGTTCTATATTATAACACTGTTTGTAAACTAATTCTCTTCTAACGGAAAAAACATAGGGCCAGGCATATATCCTAACACTCAAGAGGCAGAAGCAGGTAGATATCTGAGTTCAAGGAGGTCAGCCTGGTCTCCATAGGGAGTTCCAGGCTAGCCAGGGCTACATAGTGACACCTGTCTCAAAAAAAGAAAGAAAGAAATAGTTGATTTGCTATTTTCAGTAGATTAGTATTCAATTTTTATCACTGTAAAACAACAAAAACAGAAAAGTCCCCCAAAAGACAACCCCACCTTTGTCAGAGACATGGCTCAGTAGTGGTAGAATGCTTGCCCGTCATGCCAAAGACCCTGGGTTGCCGCCACCAGCACTACACAGCAGACACCCCCACTTCTGTCTGTCTCCTCTTTTATATATTTGTTGGTTGACTGATTGATTGATTGATTGATTGATTGATTGATTGATTGACTGGTGTTCATGAAGGCAGCCTTCAGGAGTTGGTTCTCTTCTTCCACCAAGGGACCGGGTCCTAAAAACTAAACTTCAGTTGTCAGCCTTAGTGGCAAGTGCCTTTGTCTGCTGAGCCATCTCTATATATTTCATTTTTTCACCTAGAGTACTTAAAAAAGAAGGACTTTCCTTTATCAACTGTTAGGTTGCCTTGAGGTTTAAGTTGTATAACAAAGGCAGGATAAATACTTAATTCTTTTTTTTTTCTTTTAGTTATTTTTCAAAATGAGGTGGTTTGATGCTCTAAAGGGTACCATTGAAGTGTTTTTATTTTTACTTGTTTTTTAGTTTTATGTGTATGAATGTTTTGCCTGCATGTATGTAAGTGCACCCATACTATGTAATGCCCTCAGGAGGTCAGAAGAGGGTGTTGGATCCCCTGGAACTGGAGTTAGGATGATTGTTAGCTGCCATGTGGATGCTGGGAACCACATCTAGGTCCTCAGTAGTCATGTCCGTTTCTGTCGTGTCTCACCACTCGGGGCCAGCAAGCCACAGACTCCGGGAGTTTGCGCGGCACTGCAGACTGGTTTGTTGAATATGTGCACAGCTCTTACAGGTCTGGATGGCCAATGACCTTATGGGGTGGGGTCTCAAATACGGCCAATAGTAAGTTTGTCCCCAGGTAGGCAGGTTCTTTCTAGGTTCTGGTCTCACAATTAGCCAAAGCAGAACACCACACCCACAGGAGCCATTCCTCTATTCTTCCTAGCAGGTAGCCTTAGGCTAGGCCCACCTTACATTATGCCCAACACTCTGAAAGAGCAGCCAGTGCTTCTAACTGCTGAGCTGTTTTTCTAGCCCCCGTTTTGTTTGTTATAAGCATTGATGTAGGGGCTAGGGAGATGAATCAGTGGGTAAAGGTGCTTGTTACGAAGCCTGGTGACCTGAGTTTGATTCCTGGAACCCACATGGTGGAAGGAGAGAACTGACTCCAGCAATTTGTGCTCTGACCTCCACATGACTGCTCTGGCAACATGTCAACACACATACGTATACACACACAAAATAGATAAATGTAAAAGCTTTTTTAAAAGAAGCACTATGAATTTATGGCCTTAATATATTTGATGTGTTTTAATCTGTTGTTATTTTTATTTTTGTTGCTTTTATTGTAGTTATACTTTCTTAAAAATGTATTACTTTATCCTTTATTTATCTATTTTGTCTTTTTGAAATAGGGTCTTCCTGTAGCTCCAGTTGGCCTGGAACTGTCTATGTAGACCAGGCTGGCTTTGAACTCAGAGATTTGCCTACCTCTGCCTCCTGAGTGCTGTGATTAAAGGTGTGCACAACCACACTTGGTACGATTATTTTTATGTATGTGAGTATATTGTCTGCATGTATGTAAGTGTACCAGTGTCATACAGTGCCCTCAGAGGTCAGAAGATGGGGTTGGATCCTCTGGAACTGGAGTTATGGATGGGTGTTAGACACCATTGTGGGTGCTGGGACTTGAACCCAGGTCCTCTTCAAGAGCAGCCAGTGCTCTTAACCTCTCACCCATCTCTTCAGCCCCTGTGGTAATTATTTTTAACCAGTGTTCAGTTTGTTTCCTTATCTTGGACCAATGAGAAGCCCTTCAGATTGACTGCTGATTCTTATGCAAATAATTGCAGTGGTCTTTGCTAGTGGTCATTGTTTTCTAGGGTGATAGAGTGTTCATCCTGTACATTCCTTACCATTTCCCCGAAAGAACTGTGGATCATTTAGTGGGATATTTTATATGTAGAACACATTACTGGCTTCTGTATTTTATTAGGGAGATAGCTGAAGGCCAATGAAATTGAGTGACCTAATCAAGATCCTGAAGACTCAGAGCCAGCATCTGCCTGCAGGCCTAGCCCTCAGGCCTTCGCTTGGTGCTATTGCCATTTTTTTTCTTGCTTCCTGTACCTAGTGTCTAGGACAAGTGGTTTAGCTACATTTCAGCTTCTCCTAGGCCATGAGGGGAACACAGGTGCTGTGGGTTGCCATTAGAGGTTCCATTAAACTTCATTAATTGGGGCTAATTGAGAAAAACCTAGTGAGGATATTATGAGGTCCATTCCCCCATCATCCTGCTCTTTTAGGTGTAACTGTTACTTTCATACAGTACCCGAAACTAGGCTAATAGTGTGACCAGGTTATTTTGTTAGGTAGAGGTCCTTCTTTGTACCTGGTTTAATGAACAGCTTAGAAGCATGTGCAATTTAACTTTAATGTATGTAAATTAGACTCTTGAAATGCTTAAAAACACCTCATTAAACATTTTTCTCTGCAATTTATTTAGTGTTTTCATAGTCTTTTCTTTATTAGAGTGCAGAGGTAAACTTTAGCTCAGATCCAAATTTATCTCGTTTGAAATGTGTGTAGTCTATATTAATAAACTGTTGCTGGGAAAATTCAGAGATGTTTAGAAAGACACGTGAGAAAGTGCAGAGGAAGAGCATTGGAAAGTGAGACATCGGAGGCCCGTCCAACCAGAACACAATCCTTGCATCTAAAAGTAAACAAGATGCCTATGAGTAGCAGAGAGAGAAAGCTTCTTCACTTTACGTCCAGGCAGCATCACCCTAGGACTACACTCAGGTAATTATGGATATTGAGGCACAGATAACCCAGGTGTGTGAGGGCTGACTGTGTGCTTGTTGACTCTGTGGCCCAGAGTAAAATTACTTGACTTCTCTGGGCTTTAACTTATTAATCCATAATTAGGTAATTAAAATGGGAGACACAATACCTGTTGTTTTTAAAACCTCTCACTTGTGATGGTGTTGGACAGCTGACTAATCAAATGGTATATTTATTGAATTAATGAGTTGATAGGGAAGTGCTTTAAAAACAATTATGTATGTCATATGTGCATGAGTGTATGAATGCATACCACATGCATACAGGTGCCTACAGAGGCCAGAAGGTGGTGTTTGATCTTCTGAAACTGGAGTTACAGATGGTTGTGAGCCACCATGTGGGTGGGTCCTCTATGAGAGCAGCAAGTTGTTTTAATCACTGAGCCATCTCCCAGCCCCCAGATCATGCTTTTAAAATTAGTAGCTTTTTGTGATTGTTAGTGTTATTAACATGATGCAGATTAGATGCATTAGTGCATTTTAATGATCAAAAGCATGACAGCAGGAGATTTGAGCATTGTGCTGCCCATAACTTTGCAGCCTTTTTATGAATACATCACTTAAAAAAACAGGATTTATTTTTAATTATGTATATCTGTCTGTGTGTGGATATGTACACATGAATGTAGGCACCCTTGGAGGCCAGAGCTGGAGTTACAGGTGGTTGTGAGCCATCTGACATAGGTGCTAGGAACTGAACTCAGATCTTCTGCAAGAGTAGCATGTACTTTCATTTGTTGAGTCAATTCTCCACTCCTCCCTCCCGTCCCCCGCCTTTTAAAAAAATATTTAAGAGCCAAATGTGGCTGTGCACTTAGAAGGCAGAGGCAGGTGAATCTCTGTGAAATTGAGACCAACCTGGTCTATATGTGAGTTCTAGGCCAGTTGGGGCTACAAAGAGACCTTGTCTAAAAAAAAAACAACAAAATAATAAAAAATATTTTAAAATTTTTTAGTTAAATTTTTTAAATAAATCAATTCTTCTTTAAAAATTTTCATTTCTTATTTTTATTTTATGTGTATGAGTGTATTGCCTGCATGTATGTGTATCCATGTCTTGCAGTGACCATGGAGGTAAGGGGACATTGGATTCCCCTGGAAGTGGAGTTACAGATGGTTGTTAGCTGCCAGATGGATGCTGGGAATCCAACCTGGGTCCCCTGGAAGAGCAGCCAGTGCTCTTAACTGCAGAGCCATCTCTTCAGTCCCTGCCCCCTTTTGATACAGGGTCTTTGTTAGCCTGGGTTGACTGTGAATTGCTGATCCTCCTGTCTCTACCTCCTAGGTACCAGGATTATAGATGAGTACTACCATCTGTACCTAGTAGCATCATGGTTTTATAAGTAGTAGTCCTTTTGAGTTACTAAGAAAGGTTAAATTATATTCAGTATCCTGTGTTTAAGAAATGATGTAGCTCAGTTGGAGTGTTTTGCCTAGTGTGCACAAAGCCTTGGATTCGATCAGCACTGCATAAAACTGGGTGTAGTAGTGCACACCTGAGTCCCAGGCCAGACTCTCAGAAAGAAACAGCAAACAAAAATGGATATCTACAATATATTTTACAGAGATATTCATTACAAATGGCTTCAGAAGTATAGAATCTTAAAGATTTATTTCCATTATCTGACAATTCTATCTTCTGTACATTCTGTCATTCTCCCCCAAAATTTAATACCTGCACTAAATGCCAGCAACTTTCTGAATTTTCTGATGTATTTACTCCTTAATTTTTAGTACTAATCCCATAAGTTAGGTACTGTTACTAATTTCCATTTTACAGATGGGGAAGTTGATAAAGAGGTTAAAACCTATCCAAGAGCAGGTGGTGATCATTCTATTACTGGAGAGACTGAGACAAGGGGAGTCCATTTTTGAGAAAAGGATATAAGTCAATGTATTATTAAATGCTTAAAAGTTGGGAATAAAATTTTTGTGTGTGCATGTGTGTAGAGAGAAAGAGACAGAGATAGAGAAATATAGCAAAATATTGACCAGTTAACTTAGGTGAAGGATTTGGGAATTCTTTGTACTGTTTTGAACATTTCTCCAAATTTAGCATTGAAAATGAAAAAGACAACCTAGGTGAATCCCAAGTTTGTTATCCCATTACTGTGGAAGCAGAGGTAAGAGGAGCAGGGGTTCAAGACCCACTTCAGCTATATAGCAAGTTTAAAAACAGCCCAGGCTATGAGGAGACTGTCTCAAACAGCAGCAACAACATCAAAACCAAACAAACAAAATGTAAGAAAGAAAAGAATATTAAGATCAAAATTTTTTTCTTAATGTTACACAGCTAAGATTTGAACTCAGACCATTTGTTTTCAGAATCCATGTTTGTTTGTGAGACCGGATTTCATCATATAGCACTGACTGGCCTGGAACTCACTGTGTAGACCTGGCTTGCCTCCACCTCTTGAGTGTGAAAATAAAAAAATTCACCACCATGCCCAACTAAACGGTTCACTTTTGAGAGCAAGCGAGAATACTATTAATAATCAAACTGAGACAGTTGATGTAAACCAAGATTAATGGATACCCTAAAAAGATACCTTTTGGCAAAATTCAGTTTTAACGTATGTGACAGGACATGATAATTGTTTAATTATAATTAAATTTTGTTACAATAGGTTCTTGCTAATACAGGGCAGATGCTTTTGTTTTTCTCCTGCCAATAGAACTCTACCTTCATCTGATAGATTTTCATATTTTCTTTTCTCGATTTTGTTAATTCTTTTGCCGCCTTTCAGACCACTTGGGAAATACTCTTTCTCAAACTATTTCCTCCAAGTCTGAAAATACCAGGAGGAATTTCTGTAACACTTGTCTTGTTTTTTAAAATATTGGCATTTAAAATTATAAATCCCTAAACCACTTTATTAACATGATTTTTAAAAGAAGTGGGGCTGGGAAAGGCATTTGTAGTGCTAGACTGGCAGAGAAGCTGTGCCGTTGTCAGCCTCCCAGGAGGATTTGGAAATAACCTTAGTGTGTGGACCTGGAGGCACTGCTAAGTATTTGTTAAAAAAGGTTCTGCCAGTCTAGAATCCAAGGTGTGTGTGCGCTCTCCTTGTCTGCTTAGTTGTGTCTGCAGCCATTCTTTAATGATAGTTATTTGCAGTAATACTCTGCTAGAGCAGAATCCAATTAGAGGGTGACCTTCACTAAGAACTGTCTCTCAACTTTCAAAATTTCTTGAGTACAATGTACACTAGATTTTTTTTTTTTTTTTCTTTTGAGACGAGGTCTCATGTAGCCCAGTCTGGCCTCCCAACTATGTAGCCAAGGATGACCTTGAACTGATTGTTCATGGAAGCAGTTATGTTTGGGCTAGACAAGGAAAGATTAATAAAATATCAAGAGGTAGAGGTAAAAACAAAACAGAAAAAATAATGAGTAGTCTAGGAAGTAGAAAATGCTTTTTTTGTTTGCTTTTTGTATTTTCTGTGCATTGCCTACGTGTGTGAGCGCAGTGCCTGAGATCAGAAGAGGGCATTGGATTCCTCTGGAACTGGAGTTAGGATGGTTGTTAGCTGCCGTGTGGGTGCTGGGAATCTAACCTGGGTCCTCTGGGAGAGCAGCCAGTGCTCTTAAGGCTGAGCCATCTCTCCAGCCCTAGATAATGTTTTGAGTGAAATCACAAAAGTGGTAGAGTATGTGATGGGTGGTGGCCAGAGGGTAGAGCCGTGGGGATGTGCAGTGGTAGGAAAGGCTAAGGCAGTATGTTTGGTATCAGACAATGAAAGGTATTGCATACTACTTTTTGTTAATTGCTTTTTTCTGCTTTCCACATCACTGATTTTGTTTTGGTATTTTGGGACAGAGTCTAATGTAGCCCAGGCTGGCCTCTAACTCAGTATGTAGTTGAGGATGTCCTTGGGCTCCTGATCCTCCTGCCTGCTCCTCCTAAGTGCTGGGATTACAGACCCGGGCCACTACACCTAACACATGCCACATAGTGTGCCCTAATCTGAGTTTTCTCTATCTCTACCTTAGTCTTCAGCTATCCCTAACACAACAGATAAACATTTCTTTGTTACGTGTTGATACGGCTTAGATTTGGTCATGTGGTTTTATCCCACTGTTGAAAGAGCTCTGGTTAACTACTGGGATGTAGGTAAATGCAAATCTGATCATGTCACTCTCTGCCCTCGATCTTAAATAGCTCCCGATAGCCTTCAGCACACTCTGAGTGCTGTCGCCTGATACCCAGGGCCCCCCATGTCTCGGTTTCTTCTGCCTTATTAGGTTCATCATTCATGACTCCCTGCACTTCAGTTGCACCAAGCTGTTGTCTGTTCCGGGAACACTGTTTGCTTCTGCACTTGCTGCTCCTTCCACCTGGAACTTTCTTAACTAAATTTATTTGTCCTTTAACATATACCTCTCCTGCACCTCCCATAATCTCCAAATTCTAGAGGCTGAGGCAGGAAGATCAAGAGTTTGAGGCCGGGAACTGGAGAGATGGGGAGATGATGAAGAGCTTGCTCCTTTTGCAGAGAACCAGAGTTCAGTTTCCAGCAACCATGTCAGATGGCTCACAACCAGCTCTAACTTTTCTGATCTCTGAGGAGGACACCTGCACATTAGCATATTCTCTCTCTCTCTCTCTCTCTCTCTCTCTCTCTCTCTCTCTCTCTCACACACACACACACACGCAAAATCTTATCTTGAAAAGAAAAAAAAATTGAGGCTAGCCTGTGTTATATAGCCAGCTTGAGACCAGCCTGGGATACACAGTGAGATCCTGTCTCAGACAAAAAGCAAAACAGAACAGCTACTCTTGTTTTAAGTGACCTCACTCCAGCCCCATGCTGAGCTGGATGCCTCCATAACACCTTGAACTTCACATTTCTAGTCACACTCATTACAGGGTATTACCATTCCCTTTCTTTATGTCTGCTCTAATAGCTTGCAAGGTCAGAGAAAGTACTGAATCCTATCCTCAGTGCGTGGCACATTGCTTATACTTACCTTGCATATGGTTCATTGAATGAACAGACAAATGATGGGATATCATTTTATACAGTCCTATTTTATTGTTGTCATTTAAGCATTTTTATATCTGTCATCTGTATGCCAGCCAGCTCTGTCTTTACACATAAGGAAGGGAGAAGGGAAGCCAAGCGGGGCAAAGTGTAAAAGAAAAGCAGGTGGGTAGCGTGCGCGCAGTGGCCTACATGGAGAAGGTGTTGAGAGGAGGGAGGAGAGACGCTTATTTGGAAGGAAAAGGAAGGACTTGAGGCTTTATTAATGTTTTAGGCCAAGTGCCTAAAGAGTTTAAAACACTCCAGATTTTCTTTCAAGCTGTAGACATATGTTAATTTTCATGGCTCGCCCTATCGAACCGTCCTTGGTTTTGGGACATTCTCTAAGTGGTAGCACTGTCCCATTTCTCCTCCATGTTAGAGCGTTAGGAGCATGAATTGTGGAGGTGGCAGACAGCTCATATTGGTCAGGATTTCCTTTATTTTCAATTTTTATTTTTTTGAGACATAATTACTATGCAGCCTTGGCTAGCCTGGAACTCACTAGAGATCCTCTTGCCTTGGCCTCCTGAGTTCTGGGATTAAAGATATGTGCCAGCATGCCTGGCTGGTTTCTAGTTTTCAACTTTTTGTTTGTTTGTTTGTTCGTTTTTGAAATAGGGTTTTTCTGTAGCCTCAGCTGACCTGAACTAATTCTAGCTATGTAGGTCAGGCTGGCCTGGAACTCACTGAGATCCACCTGCCTCAGCTTCCCCAGTGCTGGGATAAAGGTGTGTGCCACCAAGCCAGGCCTAATTTTTAGTTTCTTAACTTTGTATCTCAGATTGTGTACCTTATTACTTCCCTGGGCTTGGGGATTAGATGTAGATCCCGTTGCCTGACCTGGTAGGCTGCCAGGAATTTTAATTCTAAAACAGAGTTTAGCATGAAACCCTGGGTTTGATCCTCAGCACCTTGTAAGTAGGTTCTGGTGACCATGCCTGTAATTCTGGAGGTCAAGGGAGAAGGATCAAGAGTTCCAGGTCATCCTTGGTTACTTAAGTTCAAGGTCAGCCCTGCATTTGTAGAAGACCCTGTTTCAACAACAACAACAACAACATAAGAACCTGATGAAAAACTTGAAACAGGCTAAACTTTGGGTTATAAAGCTTGGTTCTCTTCCCTCAGTGTTTATAGGAGCAGAAGTCTAGACATTATCCATATCCTTATTTTTGTAGGACTTAAAGCCCAAGAACCATTAACTGTGGCTTCATTTATGTCTATCAAGACATTTCCTGAGCATTCTCTTGGTACCTAGCAAGGTGGGGGCACTGATGAGTAATATCACTAGCTTCAAGGAGCTCTCTCAGTGTACAGGGAGAGTAAGAAACCAGTGATTGTAATCCGATGTGATGGGCTTCTTAGGACAAGGTATTTGGAGTTTAGAGAACCAAGATGGATCCAAGCCCAGTGGTGCAAGCCTGTGCTCCTAGTTACTCAGAAGACTGAGGCAGGAGGATTGAAAGCTTAAGATCTGCCTAGGCTAAAGCTGGAGGTCAAGCCAGTCTAGCCAATGTAGTAAGACCCTGTCTCAAAATCAAAAGGAATAAAAGGGCTGGGAATATAGCTCAGTGATTGAATCCTTTCAAAGTGTTCACAAGGCCCCAGGTTTAATCTCCAGTAGAGAGAAAGAGGGGAGAGAGAGAGAGAGAGAGAGAGAGAGAGAGAGAGAGAGAGAGAGAGAGAGAGAACATACCAGTATGACATGTGGGGCAGAGGACATGAGTCTCCTTTGAGGCAAGGCATATCAAGAGGTCTTTATTTGAGCTCAGTCTCAGAAGACGTTAGATGTTGGTGGGGATTGCGGAAAGTAGCGGGGACGAATAAGAGAACATGGGGGAATGGATTGTCTGTGGCTGCAGAAAAGGAGTGTGTGTGTATTTGAGAAAGGGGAAGATAGGAGACCTGTACCATGTAAAGAGGTTGTACTATGACCCTTTAATGCTTTCCCAGTTAAAGGGGAGTATTAGCAATATGTTTTCATTCTTCCAACACTAGTTGTCTGTTGTTTTACTATTCTCCCCCCCCCGTCTCCCCTCCCTTCCTTTATCCCTCCTCCCCCCTCAGATAGGTCTCACTCTGTAGTGCAGGCTGCCTAGAACTTGCTAAGTAGACCAGGTTACCATTGAACTTGAAGTGATCCTCCTGCCTCTGCTTCCTGCTAGGATTACAGCATGAGCCACTGCATTCAGCCTACTGTTGTTCCTTGAGTAACTGAGTTTTACCATGTTTTATTTCTTTGACTTACTTGTTTTATAATTCAGGAGTTTGGAGCCCTCGTTCTATTTAAATATTCTATATTAAAGGACTATGTCAAACCCTACACTCAGGCATTATAGAGTGGATGATGCATTGCTTTTAGGGCCGCCTGAAAGAGGATTTAAATGACCTTCAAAGAGTAATGTCAGGCCCCCATGTCAATGTTGCTGCAATTCATGCATGCATGGCGAGTTGAAAAGGGAACTTAATCACGGAGGAGGGGATGGTAACCCTGCTTGAATGGGTAGTTGAAAGTCCTGGGCCCGCCCCGTAGCCTCAAAGAAGGACTTTCTTAACATTTGCTGCCAAGAAGTCATAAGGAGAGCCCAGATAAATACCATCCTCCCTCAGGGATGTGCAAGCCAGCCTTATTCTTTCAGTTCTTCAGGTGCAGAATGGGTTGACCAAATAGTATTCTAATTACCATTGAACAGAACTTGGCATCTTATTGTCCTTCACAAAATCAATCCCTTTAAAGTATGGAACATGGCAATTTTAGGTCAGCAGGCATTTAAAGATACCTTTTTAACTTTCAGGACCTGACCTAATAAGATATATTTTGTACAGAAATACCAGTGTTATCAAGATGAAACTTGAATCATTGAAATTTTGAATGGGGCTTAGTTTTAGCTGCTGATGCACCTTTTATCTGTAAAATTACTTCTTGTAGTCTCTTAACGATGCTGTCTTGGAGCACTGTGGTTATCATCCAGAACCAAGACCTCATTCCCCCTGCTCACTCTGGTAACAGAGTGAGCAGAATCAAACAGTACCCCATGTTACTATCTTTTGGGACTATCACATAACTTTCTTTTTCTTTTTCATTTTTCTTTCAGTCTTTTTGAGAGTTTCCCAGTAGCCCCAGCTGTCTTGGACTCGCTGTGAAGACAAGGCTTGCCTCCATCTCAGAGATCCGCCTGCCTCTGCATCACCAGTGCTGAGATTAAAGGCACGTGCCACCACTTCCGGCTTCATAAAATAGCTTTCTAAAGTTAGTCTGGATGGCAGCAGAACTCAGCTGTGTGTGGTCAAGAATCACTCCAACATGGCTTTAATCTGAATGGGTTCACAGTTGGCCTCATTGGTTTCATGAATTTGTCTTGATAGTCCAGTGAGGCAGAGCTGCACCTTTGGATCATTAGTACACTCTGAACGGGAAAGTCGACTTCAGTGAAATCCTTGAGAGTTCTAAAAACAGGCGATACTTAGTGCTTAGGTATTTTCTGTTTTGGAGAGAATTTTCTGGATATAGTTGCTACCTTTTTTGTTGTTTTAGTTTTCTTGAGATGAGCGCTTACAGTATAGCCCAGGCTAGCCTTCAGTTTGTAATTTCTCTGCTTCAGTTTCCTGAGTGCTGAATTATAGGCATGTGCTACTATGTCTGGCTTCCCAGTTGCTACCTGTAAAACATAAATATATATAATATATTATAAAAAAAACATATATATGAACTTCTTATTTCTGAAATTTGAAAAAAGTTCTTTAATAATATAAATGAATATTTTAAAAATATACATTCTTTCATAGAACTGTGGAAATGGGCAGCAGGCCTCAATCTTAGTCAAAGAATTATTGGCAACTGATTACTGCTGGGTGAAAAAGAGCTGATCTTCTTAAAGGAAGGGACTCTAGACAGGCTGACTAGACCGAAGTGGATGAACTTGTACTGAGGGTCATAGGGGTGTACCTAACTTGACATGTTAGGCCTTAACACAGTGACAGAATGTATCAGTTCCAGTTTGTGGTGGAGGGAACTACGAAAGGGCGCCAGTGGGGAGGGGAGGGGAGTATGAAGTTTCTCAAGATGTTCTGTGTGCAGCACACAAGGTTCAACAAACTTACAAAAATAAAAATATACAGTCTTACTTTAAAATACATATATTAATGTAGTAGTCATTGATAGATTTTGGCAGGAGATGGGGAAAATAGTTCAAATTTTTAAAAAAAAATGGGGGGGGGGCTAGGGAGCTTGCTCAGCAGATAAGAACTTGGCTGCTCCTGCAGAGAACCCAGGTCCAGTCCCCAGCACCCCACAGTGGCTAACAACCATCTGTGGCTCCAGTTCCAGGGGAGCCAACGCCCTCTTCTCTTCTCCACTGGCACTGCATGACACAAGTGCACTTATATACATGTAGGCAAAATACTCATGCACATAAATAAAAATTAAATCAAATAAACAAATTAAATTCACATGTATTTATGGTGTATATGTGTACATGTGTGTACCATGGTGTATGTGTGAGGTCAGAGGTCAACCTGCACGAATCAGTTCTCTCCCTTTACCATATGGGACTCCAGTCATCAGGCTTGACATCAGTCATAATGGCCTTTCCCTGCTGAGCCATCTCTACAACTCTCAACTGTTTCTTTGAAATATCTCACACAGCTCAGGCTTGCCTCAAGCGTCAGATCATCTTACCTCAGCCTCCTAAGTCCTAGGGTTACAGATGGGCCACAATATCTGACTCAAACTCAGACTTCTTAGTTCCTTTCTTTGTTATCCTTCCCTCTATTCTAATAGATGTTCTTCATTGTGCTGTCTGGCAGAGCACATTTTCAAAGCATTTCATAGAGACTTAGCTATACAGTTTATTTACTGTTGCTCACCAGAAAAGATAAAAACCAAAGAACCAGAAGGCTGCTCTGAGTAAAAGTGATAAAAGCAAATGAGAGCCCGGAGTGCAGAGAATGAGAATGCCCGGGCTGGTCCCAGGAGGATGATTGCCAAATGGCAGAGTAGAAATTATGAAATAGAAAATTTTAGACTACGATACCAAAGACATTAGTGAAATTTTTGTGATGGTTGGAATACTATAGACTTTCTTTTGGCTTTTTGTCCCACTTAAACATTAGAATTTAAAACAGACCCTTTAATATAATTTATGACAGATAAGAAATACTGGTTCAGTTTGGGCAGGTAATATATAATTAGTCCTGTCTGGAGGAGTGGAGTGTTCCCGCCAAAACTGTTTGTGGCTAAAACTGCAACAGAGAACAGAAAAGTGAAGCTCAAGATGCATATTTTAAAAGAGAGACATCAGTGTCTTACATCTTCTCCACTGTCAAAGGTTAATTTAAAATATTAATGCTGAAAAGATTAATTTAAGATATTAAATCTAGGCAAGAATACATGTACATATTGTAATTACTTCCTTTTACAATTAAAGTAATTGGATTATATTTAATGAGCTATTTACATTTAATAATTAAAAAAAGACTTATCTTTCCAGTATTCTCTGTATGCTGAAAGAAATGGGAAAAACTCATTTCTGATATAATTATCTTGACTTTGGCTAAAACAACCATGATTTTTATTTTTATTTTATGTGTATGAGTGTTATGCCTACATGTGTATTAGTGCACCCATGTTGTGAAATGTTCACAGAAGACAGAAGAGGGCATCAGATCCCCCTGGAACTGTGGTTAGATTGTTAGCCGCCATGTGGGAGTTGGGATTTGAACCCAACTCTTCTGCAAGAACAACCAGTGTTCTTAACTACTGAGCCATCTCTCCAGCCCCAACAACTATAATTTTTAGTAAAAGGATTTCAAGAATATTATTTTTAAGTATATATGTGCAGTTTAGGAATTACCTGTAGGAATGTGTTTTAGTTCATTGTAAAAGAAGATGAAAGATTAGATGCTTTAAAAAAAAATTACTGGTGACAAGCTTTGACAAGTTGAACACTGAACAGAGACTGAAGTTTAAAGTGAGTCTTTGGGATCCTCTAGATAAAAGTAACCCACCAGAAGTGACAGAACCCCAAGTGCCTTGCTGTGTGAAAAAAGGAATGGTTTTTGATGCTTTAAATAGGACAGTGTTTACATTGTTTAGAATGAGAGATGTGAAGCCCCTGAGCAGCTAGAATTGGGTATGGAGAGGGAGAAGACAGTACGCTGTTCTCATCAGCACCGTTTCTGTTCTAGAGTAAATATGGCAGGATGCTTTCCTGTGCTAGCATACAGTCTGTTTTTTAAAAGAGAAGATATTTACTAGTCTGAGGCCTATTGACGCTCATGTACAAAGATGAAATGCAAGCATGTTTGTCCAGCTTTATTTTTTTGGAGACAGGGTCTTACTGCCGACTAGGCTAGCCTCAATCTCACAAAGATCCACCTGCCACTCCCTCCTGAGTGCTGAGATTAGAGGCCTGTGGGTCTACCACACGCCCAGCTTTGTCCAGCTTTTTGGTATATATGTTTCGTGAGACGTCCACAGTGTGTCAGGGAAGAACATGGACTTTGGACACAGAGAGACCTGAGTTTCTTTTTGGTTTTTGCCTAGGCTGACTGAAACTCCAAATCCTCTTGCCTACGCCATCCCATACTGGGATTGCAGGCACACACCACCCGCCGTGCTAGCTCTGGACCTGGGCTGAAAAGGTGTCTATCTAGGAAGAGAATGGCAGATAGGAGCAGATACAATAATAGATACATATGTATGACAGTGTTTGTAATGAATCCACCGAACTTGTACACTAACTAAAAATACTAGTTTTAAAATGATTTTGTGACTTTGATAAAATTATAACACTACTCTAAATTTTAGTTTTCTTACTTGTAAAATCAGACTACTACTACTGCTTTCCTTGCAGGTCTCCCTATAGCTACAACTGTACAGTTGGCCTGGAACTCACAGTGTAGACCAGGCTGGCCTTGATCTCACAAAGATCCACCTGCCTCTACCTCCTGAGTGCTGAGATTAAAGGCATATACCACTATGCCCAGCTGCAGAATTGTTTTGAGAATTTGAGTACTTAAGAAAATGTGAGCCAGGCTTGTGTCTTGTGCCTGTAATCAGTTAGGAGGCCCAGACAGAAAAATTGCTGCAAGTCTGAAGACAACCTGAGCTATGAGACCCTAACTCAAAAAAAAAAAAGAAAGAAAAAGAGATGTGAATAAATATATGACACATTTTAGAAATTTAACAAATATTTATTATCCAAAGACTATACACTAGACATGTACTCCTTAAAATCCAAGTACATAGGTGGGTGAGGCAGGAGAAATACCACAAGTCCAAGGTTAGCCTGGGCCACATAGTGAGTTGCAGGTCAACAGGACTACATAGCAGGAATCTCAAAAAACCAAGCCAGGGACTGGAGAGATGGCTCAGTGATTAAGAGCACAGACGGCTCTTGCAGAGGACCTGGGTTTGGTTCCCACATGATGGCTAACAGCTCTCCATAACTCCGGTTTCAGAGGATCTGATGCCTCTTCTGAACTCTGCCAGCAGTGCACGACATAAGTACAGTTACATATGCTTAAAATAAAATTAAGAAATAAAATACTTAAAAAAAAAAAAAAAGAAAGAAACCAAACAAACAGAAACCAAACACTCTAGCATGGAAAGGTTTTGAGGAGCCGGCCATTTGCTGAGAGTGATGCTGTACACCTGCAGTTCCACCATGAAAGAAGCAGAGGCAGGAGGATAACGGGTGAACCTTTAATCCCAGCACTTGGGAGGCAGAGGCACATGAATCTGTGAGATAGAGGCCAGCCTAGTCTGTGAAGCAAGTTCCACGGCAGCCGGGGCTACAGGGAGACCCTGTCTCAAACAAAACAAAAAGAACAAAAATACCCAAATAGAACAACAGCAATCATGCCATCCTTGCCTCCACATAGCAGGTTTAGAGATGTTTTATTTTTTACTTCTAGTACTCAAAGTTATGTATGTCAAAAATCTGTCCTACAGAATAGAGTTGCAGTGAGTGACATAAAGGAATCAAGCACAACTTTGGTATTTGACTTCAGGGTAGAAGAGACTCACCGTTAACCCAGGCTGGCCTCCCTACCTCAGCTTCTCAAGTGCTGGAGTTACAGCCTGAGCTATGCTCCTGGCCAAGGAGGGCTTTTTGAAAGTGCTGACATGTGTCTTGGATTTTGAAAAGATGTTTGCTGATTTATTTATTTTTGAGTCCTTCCTTTCCTTCTCTTCTCTGCTCCCTTCTTCCTCCCAGCACTTAGAATGTTGAGGCAGGATTAGAAGTTTGGTGTAGTCTTTCTGTGTACCAAGTTCAAGATTAACTGGGATACATGTGTCCCTGTTTTAAAAAGCAAAACATAATATAAACAGGCCACCTATTGTTTCTCTCACATAGCTCTCCATACTGCCTCATTTACCTACTGTGTGGCCTGCCTCTGCATCCCCGGTGCTGGAGTAAAGGCGTGCACAAGCACTCCTGGCTCATCGATCATTGTTTAATTGACTGCTCTCCTTAGACTATTCCATTGCCACTAGAAGGTGAGTCCAAACAATTTCATTACTATGAATTGGTCATAATGAGAGCTGTCAGTTAACAAGTACCTACAAGGTGCTAGGTACTCCCTCTAGAAGGCTTAGATATGTTATCTCATTTTTATTCTTGGAACCATCCTATGAGGCAGGTTTTATTTTTCTCCATTTTGCAGATAAGGTTCAGAGAGATTAACCAGTCTTGGGTCATATGTATATTAACTTGAAAAGTCCTTGTATCCCTTGACTGATCATAGCTCTGGCTCACCAAGGTGATTTTTTTCCCCCAATGTAGTAAGTACTCACATGAGTGTTAGCTTTGAAAAAGAAAAGAGAATGGAGGCATGAGGATCAGGAGTTCAGGCCAGCCTCTACTATGTAGCAAATTCAAGGACAATTTTGATTACATAAGGCCTTGATCTCAAAAACAACAACAAAAACTAAAAAGTAAAAGAGGCAGGACAAACATGGTTGCCCATGCCTGTAATTCAGGTACACAGGAGGCTTAGCAGAAGGTTCGCCACCAGTTCAAGGCAGCCTAGACTAGGCTACATAGCAAATACTAGGTTAGCTCGGACTGTATATCAAAGACCCTGTCTCAAATAGCAACAGTAAGAGAAAAGAGAGAGAAATATTCTCATTATTGTTCTCTGTAGTGATCATTTGAAAATTAAGGGGCTGCAGATATGGCTCAGGTCAAGAACACCCTTTGCTCTTGCAGTGGACCTGGGTTCAGCTCCCAGCAGCTCATAACTGCCTGATGTGATAACTCCGGTTCCAGGGGATCTGATGCCCTCTTCTGGCCTCCATGTGCCACACAGTGCACATACCACGTGTACACATACAGACACATAAAAATTTTAAATTGTTTTAAACATGAATTAACTATATTGCTCTATATGTTGAATGCTTTTGGTGATACTGTATTACCTATCTGCAGTTCCTTTGACTTCAGGGCAACTCCTTTTTCCTCTTGTTTCTTTGGAATGTATATATTGTTGTAAACTTACTAAGTTCAACTGGGCATAGTGATGCATGCCTTTAATCCCAGTACTCTGGAGGAAAAGGTAAGCAGATCTCTGAGTTTGAGGCCAATCTGGATTACATAGTGAATTCTGGGCCAGCCAGTGCTACATAGTGAGACCCTTTCTCAAAAAGAAAGAAAAGGTCAAATTAATCTGTAATTCTAATACTCTGGAGGCTGAAGCAGGAGAATATTAAGACGACTCCAGCCTAGGTTATATAGTGAGATCTTGTCAGAGAGAGGTGGGGGGAGGGAGAATAATTTTAACAATAAAAGCGACCTTAAATATTCTTAAATTCCCTTTAACAATACCACTTTCTGATCAGAACTCTGGAGAACTAGAATGGAAACCATTCTTGGCATAAACAGAAAATGTGGGGCTATGATCCCTGAGAAAAAGGGCAGAAATGGACTCTTACTACTCTGATTTTCAGATACATTTTCTGAACTATGGAGCAGGCTGAGGGACCCAGATCAAAACAGTGTACTGAAGAGACAGATTTTAGTTTAGGAGAAGTACACTGGGGCTGTGTGGTACCATTTTGGAGAGAAAGAAACTGTGTAGAAAAACTTTGTGACAGTCTCCATAGGATCCCCTTGAGACTTTGCTGACCACAGACAGCTGTGGAAGGTCAAACTCTAGGATATGATTAAATAGTGATCAGGAAGATAAGCACTAACTGGTTCCCAGAGCACAGAGGTGTTAGAGTTCTACCAGGCAGTTTGTTGGCGTGACCTACTGGGGTAGAGATCCCAGAAGGACCACATCTTAGTTTTGGGGTTAAAATGTTTCTTAAAAACTGCTCTGGTCCTGCCCTAACAAAGTTTAAAAACAGTCTTGAGAACTGATAGCTTGATGGTTCCCAGGACAGAGGCCTTAACTCTTGAAAGCAAGGTAACCATATTGAGTACTCAACACTGTAAAGATACAATATCTAACATCCAAAGTTACAGTGCAACCATTTGCATGGAAATGGATGAAACTGTGGATTATCATGTGAGGTGCAATAAACCCATTCTGAAAGATAGTTATCACATTTTCTGTCATATAAAATCTTGGTTTAAAATTGTGTGTGTGTGTGTGTGTGTGTGTGTCTGTCTGTCTGTCTGTCTGTCTGTCTGTCTGAGGATATAGCACAGCTGGGAAAGTACTTGCCTAGCATACATTGCTCAATCCCAGCTTCAGTTCCTAGCACTGTACAGAGCAAGCATTCTTTGCCTATGCAAGTTCAAGGCCAGCCTGGAATAAATGAGACCCCTATTAATAACAAATAAATAAAATCCAATCCTTCCCTCTCTCCCTCAAATTAGAAGAAGGAATCTAGAGGGAGGGGAATAAGAAAGAGAAGGATCGTGGGGGCTGGAGAGGTGAGCACTTGCTGCTTTTCCAGAGGATCCAGGTTTGGTTTCTAGCACCCATATAGTGACTAACAATTGTCTATAACTCCAGTTCCAGGGGATCAAACGCCCTCTTCTGGCCTCTGTGGGTTTTCAGACACATGGTACATTTATAGACATGCAGGCAAAATACTTGTACACATAAAATAAAAATAAATCAAAAAAAATTTCTGGGGGTTGGAGAGATGGCTCAGTGGTTAAGATGACTTCAGAGGACCCAGGTTTGATTCCCAATACCCACATGACAACTGACAACCGTCTATAACTGCAGTTCCAGGGAATCCAGTGCCCTCCTCTGGCCTCTCAGCATTGTCCTCACACGGTGCGCTTACATACATGCAGGGAGATATCCATACACATAAAAGACTTTTTAAAAAAAGGGAAATGGTATATGAAAAATGACCTAGTAGAGATAGATTCAGAAATGACAGAGATGGCTGAGTGTAATGGCAGGACTTGTAATCCTAGCTGCTCAGGAGACTGAGACAAGGAGGCTTAAAACTTCACAGCCTGCCTAGATTTCAGAATGAGTTTAAAGCTAGCCCGAGCAATTTAACAAGACTCTGTCTCAAATTTAAAAGTAAAAAGAAGACTCAGTGTATAGCTTAGTGGTGGAACACTGGCCTAGCATGCACACAGTCCTAGGTTCAATCCCCTGTATCACAGCAACAAAAAAGGAAAAATGGAGGAGGAGGAGGGGGAGGGAGGGGAGGAGGAGAAGATAGAATTAACAGATTGACAGTAAGAGTAAGATAACTTATGAATCATGAGTTGAGTGTCATCCCTAGTTACGTAGCATTTCAATAAAGGCAACATAAGACCCTGTCTCAAAAAAAAGTATAATGATGTTGAAGTCTGAAATAAAATACAAGCCAAGTAGTTAGGAGACAGATGTTTAGCCTTGAGGAATGTGGAGTGTGATTTCAGTTTATTTTTTGGTCTTCTTAAGACAAGGTCTCTCTGTAGCCTCAGCAGGCCTGGAACTCTAGAACTCACCATGTAGACCAGGCTGGCCTTGATCTCATAGAGATCTACTTGCCTCTGCCTCCCAAGTGCTGGGATTAAAGCATGTGCCACCACACCCAGTCTTTGGCCACATTTTATAATCTGTTGGATCAGGATGCATTTTTGTTAGTAACCTCAGATTTGATGAAATACAGTACCTTTATTTATTTACTTACTGTGCGTGTCTGCAGAGGACAACTTGTAGGAATTATTTTTCTCCTTCCACCACGTGAGTTTCAGGGATCAAGGCTAGGTGGCAAGTGCCTTTACCTGGCAAGCTATTTCATCGACCCCTCTTTTTGTGTTATTTTTCTAAATTATGTATATATGTCTGTGTGGAGATGTGTGTGTATGAGTGCTGTGCCCTCAGAAGCCAGAAGAGGGTGTCAGATTCCCTGGAGCTGGAATTACAGGCACTTATGAGCTATCTAACGTGGGTGATGGGAACCCAGTTTGGGTCCTCTGCAAGAGCAGCGAATCCTCTTAACCATTAAACCATCTTACCATGTAGCCCCAGCAGGCTTGAAACTAACCATGTAGACCAGGCTGGGCTCAATCTCACAGAGATCTGCTTGCCTTTGCCTCTCAAGGGCACCACCATACCTTGTTTCCACCGAGCCATATCTTTTTAGCCTTGATGTTAACCCATTCTACCACTACCACTGTTACTCCTGTTTTCTACTGTTGTCATTTGTGTTATACATGGTAAGTTTGTGTGAGTATGTGTGTGTGCATTAGTGTGAGGTATGTAGAGGCCAAAGGACAACCTCAGGTGTCGTCTTCAAGAGAGCACTGTCGATCTCCTTTGACCTGGAGCTCACCACTAGGCTACACTGGCTGGGCAGTGAGCCCCAGGGATCCTCCTGTTTCAACCTACCTTTCACTAAGATTAGACATGCAAGCTGTGTTATCACTCCTGGCTTCTTAGATGAATGCTGGGCACTGACTTATCTCCCCAGCCCCACATTGTACACTTTGTATCTGTATGTCATTTTTCATTTCACAATAAAAGGTTATTGTGAAAATAAAATAGGAATTATTACACAAATTTAACAGGTTAGGAAACAGACTGAGAGGTTCAACCACTTGCCAAGATACCAAAACTAAAATGAGGTGGATGTGGAGCAAACCTCACACCTGTCTCTGAAGCTTCAAGTTCTTGCTGCTCTGCCCATTGCTTATTATGTTTGGAGGGCTTGGTGATTGTCTAGTAAACAGAAAAGAAAAAATATGTTTTTCTCTGCTCGGATTTTTCCTTATAAACCTCGTGTTTTGAGTGGTGACTAGACCTTGTGAGAGGAAGTAGATGTATAGTTGCCCTTTGCTGACTCTTAGACAGTTGCTGGCGGCTTGGCTGTTGGTGACAGATGAGTATATGATGACACTTTCAGGAATGAATTCTTGTTGCAGCTGGCAGAGTAGAGTGGTTGACAGGGGATTGCATGGCGATCTGTTCCTAATTCTGTTCCCTGTTGCTCAGATGTAGTTGTGATTGCTAGGTCTCTCCTCACCATGGTGGAGGGTAGTCACATCTTGAGACTGCCGCATCTGCTTGCTCCATGACCACACGGTGTGTTTCTATATTGCTCTGAGCTGTCAGCAAAACATTTTGCTGACTTTCCTTTCAGTTGTTGCTCTGCAACCTTCTTTCCGTGGCCTTTCTCAGTTGTGTAAAGCCAGTTACTTTTTTGGCTGTTCATTTCTAGAGAGGTGAGACATCATAGAGATTAAAACGAATGGTTAGAGTCTGTAAGATGGAAAGAAACTTTCTCGGTGCCTTACGTGCCATGCACCTCTGACTATCTCCTTCCCTCTTCAATTTTAATCCTGCCACTTTAGATAATCTATTAGTGGGCACTTTAGTGCCTTGTCTATAAGGAGTTAACTTCCTTAGGTAGTCACTACTACAGTAAGAACCAAGGAAGAAAGGTTATATCTTAGTACCATCTTCTCAATTCCTAAAGTAGGAAGTAAAATGGGATAAGACCCTCATAAAAATGATCTGTGGACTGGAGGTGTAACAGAGCTGGTAGTGTCTAGCTGGTATGAATGAGGCCCTGGTTCAAACCCTAGCACCACATAAACTGGACATAGTAGAGCACAAGCTTGTAATTCTAGAATTTGGGAGGTGGAGGCAAGATGATTAGAAGCTCAAGGTCATCCTCAATTCTGCCCTCTCATGCTGAGATTACAAGAGCTCTGGCTCTTTACATTGGTGTCCAGGATCTGCACTCAGGTCTTTATGCTTGCACATTAAACACTTTATAAACTTAAGCCCTTAATTACGACGATTTCATACATGTATGTTATATGTTTTGATCATGTTTATTTTCCCAACCATCTCTGGTCCCTTTCCTATTTGCACTGATCTTCCTCTTTCCAACTTCTCCTCTTTCTGTTTTCATGTCTTTTTAAAACAGATTTTTTTGTACATTTATTTATTTACAAGGAAACTTATTCATAATATATTTAATCAAGTATAAATATAAGTAATTTCAAACCATATCATTTTGACCATATGGATATTACTAGTAATTGACATTGGATTGGGAAAGTAAAAGAACTTTGTGTTTGTAATATCACTGACAATATTGTAGATTCTGTGATGATCTGCAAACAAGGATTGTGCCAAAATGGGAATACAAGAAATTCTCTATGATTAAAGCCCCCACCCCCGATTAAAACCATAAACAAAAGAAAATAACCAAAAAGAAATAAGGGGAGAAAATCCTTTTTTTTTTTTTTTTTCAGAGCTGAGAATATAAAGTCTCAATTCCGTAGAGCAGCTCTTGAGCATATTTTTACTATAGTTTATAGCTAAACTAACTAGATGGATTAATATTCTATCCCCAATTGCTAGTCATCATTAGATTAAGAATGAGGGTCTGACCCACTGTTTATTAATATTTTATTTTGTGTGTGTGGGTGTATTGCCTGCATGTGTGTTAGTTCACTTGTGTTGTGCAATGCCTGGGGAGGTCAGAAGAAGGTGACTCATCCCCGGGAACTGGAGTTATTCATGGTTGTTAGTCACCATATAGGTACCGGGAATTGAACCTGGGTTCTCTGCCAGAGCAGCCAGTGCTCTTAACCACTGAGCCATCTCTCCAGCCCTCAGATTCACAATTTAAATGCATTCTCTTTTGGGCCACCAAATGGATCCTGCTCTCCTGGAAAGAATGCCTAATTTTGGTCATTTATAGGGAAAATTGCTATGGAAAAGTTGAAGGAGAAAGCGATCCTCTAATTTCAGTTTTTGTTTTAAAAGCAGAACTATGACAAGAACCTGAGGAGTAACAAGGTAAGAACAAAAGGTGGAATGACGTCAGAGACTGATAGAAAGTTGGAATGATCACGTATGAATGGTCCTTGATGGAGCTCTAGTATGCACAAGGAGGATGAGGTGGGGTTTAGGGCCCTGTTTCCTGGGCTCCCTCAAGGACAAGAAAGTTCTGTCCATTGAGCGTACAGGCGCAGAAGTGGTCCCGTACCCGTACTAGACTGGAGACTTCTCTCAGCTTTAGATCTCAGTAAGCTCTTTTCCTGGGTTTTTTTAGTCACATGCGTTTTCTGTCTACTGCCGGAGTTCCGTTTCTGTCCTGCCAGCATGATCGGACATCATTTCAGTGACCTAAACTGATTTGTCAGTAATTCCTTGTGTTTGGAAGAGTAGTTATATTTGTCAGTTCAGCCCCACCCTGTGTTTCAACAGGAAGTGGGTGTGTGCTTGGGCCTCTGAAGCCGTCATTGCAGCTGCTACCCTATTCAGCAGTGGTCACACTTTAAACATTTTACTGTACTAGCTTAGATTATGGTGGGATTTCAGTAAGATGATGTGTTGTCTGTCAGTTTCAAGTCAGATGATTGTTTGACCTCAATAAACATTCTTTTTAGGGGGTGGGTATTGAGGCAGGGACTTGTATAGCCAAGGGTGGCCTTGAACTCCTGATCCTCCTGCCTCCACCTCTAAGTGCTGAGATTACAGGCCTGTGCCACTACACTTGGATCCTAAAATTTCTTAAATCTAGTGAATTGTACATTTTTAAACAAATTTGCTTCTTGCAAGAGGAAACTACAAAGTAAACTTCTTGTGAGTCTCTTCCAAAGTGCTGTTAAATGTAGAACAGTGGGAAAAGCTGAAGTGAAAGCGGAAGCCCTAATTGCCACGAATACAGCATCCCACATGTTCTGGTCCCCAGCTACTGCTGATCAGCACTTCAGGAGTATGTTTTGAAGAGGAACCACCTTGAAAAGCATTTCTCATGTAATGGTTGTTCTGTTTTGTTTTTTAATATTTATTTATTTTTATACATATGTGTATTTTGTCTACATGTATATCTATGTGCCCCATGCTTTCCTGGTGTCAGCAGAGGCCAAGGGCATCAGAACCTCTGGAACTAGAGTTACTGACAGTTGTGAGCAGCCATGTGGCTGCTGGGAACTAATCTGGGTCCTCTGCAAGAACAGTCAGTGCTCTTAACTGACTGGAGCCACCTCTCCAGTCCCATGCAATGGTTATTGATATATCTCGAATATACTTGCCTTTTAGATGTGATCATAGGAACCTGGAGGTGTTGTCAGTGATCCTGGCTTGCAGCGTTGTCTATTATTTATTTCTCATAAACAGCTTGAAATGACCATCATTGCCGTAATCGTTAGTCTGTGTCCTGGTAATTAATAGGAGTTCAGAGTATGAGGTACAGACTAGTGTCTCCTCCTTTCCTCTCACATGCAGCCTTTCTTTATTACCTTCTTTCAACCCCAACCCTTAACTACTGCCCAAGTTATTGGGAACAGAATTATGGGAATTCCCTGGTAATTTCTACTGTACAGACTTGAATGATCTCACTTTTGAGGGGTACCTGAATGACTCTGTCATTCAGTTTCAAAGTATAAACCCCCATCACTGCACTGACATCCAGACTCAGTATACTGGATGATGTGAAATCTTTGGTTTTTGGTCCCATTCCCCTGGGCTAAAATGAGGTAGGAGTGAATGTGAGGTTCTTTCAAGGTCTGGCCTGGGCATGTGGAACTGGTCCAGAATCTATTTTCTCCTTTGGACTTCTTTGGATACTCCTCTCCCAAATCATATCCTCTTAGGGTATAAATAACTCAGGGTTCTGTCCAGAATATTCTTCAGGCCATTACATAGGCCGTAGGTCCTAGTAACAAGAAATCTGGACCTCAAGAGGAGGCTTGATTAGAGGCCATGGTCCACACCTCTCATCTCTAGATTTGTCTCAGCTTATGTTCAGAACACAAGTAAATGTTGGCCAAGTGAGGAGGTTAAATCCAGAAATTTTAGAACTCAGAAACTTTTGGGACTGGGGGCAAGAAGTAAATGAAACAAGGTCTTCCTTTGTAGCTACAACTGGCCAACACTCACACCTAGGCTAACCTTGCCTTGATCAGTGATTCTTACTGTCAACCTACCCAGGGATCATAGGCATGTGCCACTATGCCTGGCTTTGGAAGATAATTTACCTTAGTCCCCTTATTTTTCAGAGAAGGAGACTGAAACAGAATGAGAATTACCACTTTTTGGTGGTACTGGGGATCAAACCTAGGGCTGTGGGTGCATGATAGGCTTTGCCACTGAGCTGTATCTCCAGTTTTCATCTTTGAGAGCTTGCTTAGAGATTCCAGCAGGAGTGTGCTGTTAAGAATGGTCCTGGTCTTTCTCGGTTAGGGAAGGGCACAGCTTTGGGAGAGATGCATAGAGAATGGTGAGAGGAAGAAGACATGTACTTAGGCATCTTGATCAACCAGATCAATCCTGGCAGTCAGTGGGGTGACAGGTTCATAGCTAGATCACTCTCACATCCTCCATCTTTGATTTAGAAGATATGGTAGAGGTTATCCAGTTTGACTTCCTGTTACTCCTCGTCTTCCTCCTCCTCTTCCGTCTTTTGTGAGGCTGGGGATTAAACCCTAGGCCTTGTACATACTTGATAAGCATTGTGTCACTGAGCTCCTTCCCTAACCTATCAATACTTGCCTATACTCTAGGAATTTCTCCCTCAATGTGGTGGTAGCTGGTCATCCAGAGACAGGGAGACAGGGAGAGCCCATAATTCCATCTAAAGAGAACCCCTTCTGCTGTAGGACAACTCTTAATTAAAAAGAGCTACAGTAATTGAAATTTACTTACCTGTTACTTCTATGTTTTTGACAGTTCTAATTAATTTCCTATATAACAACCCTCAAAATAAGCCCTTAAATCCCCAAATTAGCAAATACTACTGTACCATATAATTTCCCTAATCTGAAGTGATATATGTGCCAGATGTGATGGTGGACATCTTTAACCCTAGCACTCTGGAGGCAGAGGCAGGTGGGTCCCTGTTCATTTGAGGCCAGTCTGGTCTACATAGCAAGTTCCAGGCTAGCTGAAACTATGTAGTAAGACCCTGTCTCAAAAATGCAACAAAAAAAGTCTTATCTGACTGAAGGACTGAGGAGATGCTTGGTAAATAAAAACTCTTGCTGTGCAGGTACAAGGACCTAAGTGTAAATTCCCAGCAGCCTTGTGAAAAAGCCAGACATGATCATGCATGCCTAGAACCCCAGCATTAGGGGGTGGAGACAGATCCCAGTGAGCCCACTGGCCAATCAATCTAGCCAAAACAGCAAGTTTCAGGTTCAGTGAAAGACTCCATCACAAGGGAATAAGATGGAGAGCCATAGAGGAAGACCCCCCACTACCCACAGACTCGTTCATACATCGCACACGTCTTCCCCCCCAAAAGTGACGTAGATTGGAAAAATACTGATTCCATAAAGACGAGGCATTTCATTCTTTCCTATATCCAGAACTTTAACTGTTTTATAAATAATGGGGCTCAGACCCAGGGCCTAGTATGTGCTAGTCAAGAACTCTGCCGTGGAGCTATGTCTCTGCCCTCATAACTTCTTTTTCTCCAAGAGCCATTTTTTTGGTTCTCTTTACCTGTTTACATTTCTCACACTGGCACTAGCATTTAGCTTGTTTCATGACACTGTTTTCACATTATGTGTATGTGTTTGTGTGTGTGTTGCATGACACTTTAATAAGAAAACATACATTTTATCACTGTGAATGTGGAGAAAGCAGTCAGTGGGGCTGAAGGGCTGGACCCACTCGTGCAGCTGTGATATGCTGGGTCTGTTTCTGCTTTTCTGAACCGCTAAGGCTTCTCAGTTCGTCTTAGGCTTCCCGATCTCTCCTGTCCCTGTGTAACTCCTGTCCTTAGGTTAGAATGATTTGTCTAAAATGCAAAGTAGAACCTTTGCTTCCTTAATTCAGTGGTTCCTCAGCACCCAGTGTTCTACCAACTTTCCAGTAAAGCACTGCTGCTGGTGTTGAAGGGACCCTCACTGGAGTTCCCTAAGAACCGGGCCCCGTGCCATTAGACATCTATCTCTTTACCACATCTAGCGCTACTTGTGTACAGTCTTGAGGAAAATTGGGAAACAGTCACTCTAATCATTTTCTTTGTTCTGTGGTTCAGATGAGGAGCACAGTTATGAAAGACTGGAGAGGAGAATGTTATGTTTCAGGAGGTCTGGGAGCATAGCTGGGGGCAAGTTCAGGGGGAAAACCATCAAGTTTCATTGAAGTCTAGGATTTCGTCTTTAAATTTTTTATGTGAATGTTGCATTCAACTACATAGTATGTCTATGGTTAAAAGTGTTTTAAAATATTTAACAATGAGAAGAATTTATTCAACAGGAAGGTTTGCCTGTAATCTGTGGAACTACAAATAACTACCCCTCCCTTTAAGCTCTATAGAGTGAATTTTTAAAATATATTATTCACTATGTAGAGAAAAGTTGCCCAAGATCACAATTCTTAAGAATTCAGAGTCAGGGTACCCACACCCAATGCTTATATGTCCCAGTGCCAGTATCATGCAGTTTTCTATAGTTGGAAGTCAAGATGAGATCTAGATGCTGAAAGTCTGTTGTCCATGTCTAAGTGAATCTTCGCTTGAATGTAGCATCTTTTTTCTTTCATCAGGTTACTATTGTGGTTCAGGTCATGCATAAATTTCATACTTCTTGTCTAGACAACAACCAGTCTTTGATTATCCAAAAGAAAAACAAGCAATTGGTGCAGGTAGTTCAGTGCAGCAGGGAATCTCGTCTTTCTTTGGTGTTCAAACAAATATCTTTTTTAAAGAAATAGTAGATGTGTTTTCCTGGCTGTTTCATCCTGATGGATATTGACGTTGTTTTTCTCATGTTCCCTCTTTCTGTTTTTATTTTTATGGGCAGTCTTACTGTGTAGCCTAGGTTGGCCTGGAAATGGCTATTAACCAGACTTCCAACTTGGAATCTTCATGTACCAGCATGCCTAACAGAGTGAACTGGTTTTGATCATCCTGCCTGCACTGTACTGTGAATCTGTGTCTTCCTGAAAGTTCAAATTTGGGGATCTAGGGGCATCCTGATAGTATGCAAAGTTCTGATGTTCTTCTGTTATATATGTATGTATGTGTGTATATATAGAGAGAGGGAGAGAGAGAGAGAGTATCTGTATGCTCATATGTTTGTGTGTGTGAAGGACAACTTGTAGAAGTTGATTCTTCTATCTACCATGTGGATCCTGGGGATCAAAGTGAGGTCATCAGGTTTGGCAGCAAGGGCATGAGCCCTCTCACCGTCCTAACACTCTTCTGTGTTTAATCTCCTGCCTCCTTTCCTGTTCTAGATTAGTTTTTACAATGTTCTGGATTCATTAAAACCATGTGTTATTGGACTTAAGTTTGCGTCCTAGTGCCTGTTATCCTTTTGCATTAAGTAAAAGAGGAAAACAGTTAACAACTAACTAGAAAGTCTGGAGTTTGGATTAAAAACCTGTTGAGTCAAAGAAGGATCTTAGCAGAGAAATGGAATGGAAGTCATTTCCTAGGATGGTAGACAAGTATTCAGGAAACACCTCTGCACCCCAAAGATAGGCACAGCTGCCGCACAGTGACTATTAAAGGCAGGTTCCAAGTTATAAGCAAGCAGCTGATTCTTTTGGTTCTTAGGCTGTTGCTTTTGGTGACAGGAAATCTTGTTCCCCAAGCTGCTGGCTTCCTGTTTTATTTTTACTTGTAGCTGTGAATCAGAATGTCCATAACAAGGAGCAGTCTGTTCCAAAGGGTTCGACTCCCTCTTTGAGCCTGACCTCCTCTTTGAGCCCAAAGAGCTGGTGTTTTGCTGGTTGGTTGTTTTTTTGTTTGCTTTATTTTTGTTGTTCTTTTTTTCTTTTGGTCAAACAACATTGGTTGGATTTTAATATTGATAATGATTAACTTGGTGTAAGCATTTTGTATTCACAAGCAACTTTTTTGATGATGAACTGGTGTTTTAGGATTTGATGTAAGTACACCTGGTTTTCTTTTTTCTTTCTTTTCTTTTTCTTAGGAGGAATTTTTACTGTTGAGGGTTCCAGCGGTTACCTCTGTGCATTTTTGTTTGCTGTGCGTCTGCCATTTTCCCCAGCACTAAAGCCATTAAGCCATTTTAGATTTCTTTATAGTTTGATAAGATAGGAAAATTGGAGCTGCCCAGTGTCCCTTGACTGTAGTAATATCCATTTTGTTGAGATTAAAACCTTCTCCTAAATTGATAAAATACGAATTTGGTAATATCTGAATCTAAAACAATAGCACCGTGTGAGCCTAAAGTACTGGGGGATTTCCTGGGGAAAGGGGCTCGGCCACCAGGGTAAAAGATAGTGATGGGAAACTTCCGGATCTACTCTAGACACTTCCTGCTGGCTTCTAAAAGTCTTTGGCCCAGGAGGGAAGAATTCAGTAGGAGAGAGGGAGAAAGGCAGAGGAGTGGGCTGGAGGATCTGAAAGCACAGCCAGCTCAGCATTATTACATTTGACATATCGAACATGTAAATTTTTCCTTGACTTTCATCCTGTCAATTTAGAGACTGAACTTCTGTAGTGTTAACAGATATTGGCTGCTGTGTTTGATTGCACATCAGTAGTCCTCCATCCAGGAAGACCTAGAGAAGTATCCAGAGGCATAATAAGGGAATCACCACTGGCAGTTTGATTTCATTGTGGAGATTATCAGATGAAGGCTTTTTTTTTTCCCTCCCTCCCACCTTCTTTCCCTCTCTCCTTCCCTTCTCCCTCTCTTCTCTCCCCCACCTCCCTTGAGATAAGGTCTTGTGTAATTCAGCCTGGCCTTGAACTCTATTTAGCTGAGGACAACCTTGAACTTGATCCTCTTCTTTCTCCCAAGTGATGGGATTGCAGGTGTGAACCACCATGTCCAGTTTATGTACTGCTTGAGGTGGGTGTGTTGGACCTAGATTCTCATGCATGGTAGAGAAGTACTCTGCCAACAGAACTGCATCGCCAGCCAGGGAGGTTGTCCCCGAGCCCTCTTTTTAGTCCTTTTAATCAGTAGCGTAGAATCTGACCTGTTTTGGTCATGGACACTAAATATCTAAGGATAGACTGTGTACCTTCTAGTGCCTGCTGTTTTCTGACCATGCGTCCTTACCTAGAACACCTACTGGTTTGAGTAGTAGGTGATTCCTTTAAGGTTTCTGTGTTGCCTGTGTCACCAGTTCAGAGTCTATAAACTTACAGCAACTCTTCTGATAACAAACCTTGAAAAGAAGGTAAGAGAGGTGTTTAAACAAGAGAATCAGGAGGAGGAAAGATCTTTTTAAGAACTGTTTCAGATCAGAGGAGTACCCAAAAAAGAAAAGAAAGACTCTCAGGGCCCCGGTGTGCCTGGAATTTGTGGTTGAGTAATACTTTCCTCTTACTTTTTTTTTTTAGGTTGTTTTCATCACTGAGAACATTGCCTGAAGCAGGTCCACGATGCCGTTAGTAACCAGGAACATAGAGCCAAGGCACCTGTGCCGTCAGACGTTGCCTAGCGATACAAGCGAGCTGGAATGCAGGACCAACATCACCCTGGCAAATGTCATCCGACAGCTGGGCAGCCTGAGTGAGTGCCTGGGAGAGCCTGTGCTGTGCCCTCAGGGGTCGTTGGTGCTCTGTGTTTAGTCCCCTTCTCCTGCCTTCCTGTTCCTCCCCCATCTGCTTCCCCTAGGTAATGGGAACATGTATCCCATCCCCCTTTCCCCTAAAAAAGGCTCCTTTTTTGATAGAGCTTCTTCCCCCTTCCCTTTCTCCATCTACCACCACCACCACCTTCAAGGCGCCCCCTGTCTCCTGAAGAAATCTATGGGAAGAGTGGCAGGAAGGGCTGCAGGAAAAGCAAAACTGCAGATGGAGTGACAGAGCAGAATTCTGTGTGGAAAGTGGGAGGTTCACAGAGCAGTGTCTTCGGTCAAGGAATGTTCCTGTAATTACAGGAGCTGTGCAGTGTAGCCTTTATCTAACCAACACCCCATCCCCATTCTTCTCAAAGAGAACTAAAGCAAACATGCATTCAGAGAGACTCTGGCTGACTTGTCTACCCTGGTACACATTTAATTGTGCTGCAAGCCCCCAGGTCCAAGTTCAGGGTACAAATTACTTCTGCGATCCCTTGAGTATTGGGAGTTTTGCAAGCCGTGTGAAAACACAGTGACACAGATGATAGTTGGAGCCATTCTTCTCTATAAGAAAGATGGGCATTAGCTCAGCCTGCTTTGGAGCTGAATGATATATATACATTTTTTAATTGGCTAAATTAATGAGACTGCCTCTTTGAGTGGGATATTTACATGAGGTTCAGTTTCATTCTGAATCAGGCTGGCATTGTTTGCTTGGAGCTGAGGTATAGGAAGGGCAGATTCTTGGACTAGCTCTGTATTTGTCTAGTGCTACCCAGCTCCTGTAAGCACCTCTATCAAAATGCCCCTTTTAGTGATCTTCCTCCCCAAGTCATCTTGGTGTGGATTGTTTCAAACTTTCACCCCTCCTATCGAGTCACTGCTCTCAGTGAAGGCAATGAGAGATCAAGAAAACCTGTGTCTCCCCAGATAGTGATAGGCCTACCTTTAAAGTCAGATCCTGAAGAGACAGAGCTCGTGACCAGATGATGGATGGAGCCTGAGATCTAAGCCTTCACCCAGCACGAGACCATCTCAGTTGATCCCAGGCTTAGGAAGGACTAGATGGGTCGTCATGAAGAGATGAAGCCCTGGTAGTGCCTGTCTCCACACAGCACACTGACAGCGGTGCGGCTGACAGGGAGACACAGGGACGAAAGCTGCAGCGCCTCACTGCTTCTCAGAAGCTTCGTTTCTGAGTCTGTCACCCTTAGAAGGCTGAACAGGTGGAAGTCAGACACACACTGCTCCTTCTCCAGGACAAAGGACATCTAGCTAATGCTATTTCTCACCCTTAGTCCGCAGGCTATGTGCTCCCTCCCAGGTGTTTCTCCTTCCCAGGATAGTGTTGACAGATGCTAGTGTGGACTTTCACTTGTGATTAGACCATTCCTGTCTTGAAGAAGCTTATCTCAGAGCCAGGGTCAACTCCTGCCTAAATAAACAAGATTTTCTCCCACTATTGGGGCAACTGACCCTAATTCCTCCAGTAAGCATCTATTGAATGTTTGTTATTTGCTGGGTGCTAAGAAGGCACAGCAGTAAGAACAAACGGTCTCTGACTTCCAGGAGCTCATAATCTACCAAGAGAGACAAAAGTTTGTATTTTATGTGTATGAGTGTTTTGCCTGAATGTATGTAAATGTGTGCAATGTAAATGCAAGCCCACAGAGGCCAGTGAGGCTGTTGTATCCCCTGGAACTGGAGTTATGGTTGATAGGCACCATGTGGGTGCTAACTGAACCTAGGTCCTCTGCAAGGGCAGCAGGTGCTCTTAATCCCCGAGCCAGCTCTCCAGCCCACTTTTTGAGGGGACATTGGAGAGAGGTCCAAAGGGAAATTCACGTTTGTTTATCTGTTCTATGCCAGTTTTCAGTGGGGTTTTGATATAATTTCTTTTAATCTTCTCAAATAATCCTATGAAGATAGAAAGTTATATTCCCATTTTTCAGATGAGCAAATGAAAGCTGAGAACATAAGGTAACTTTCATAGAGACACAGTCAATAGAAGGTGAGGTATCTATTTATTTTGGTCCTGAGGTTCAAACCCAGAATTTTATTCTGCGTGCACATGCTCTACTGCAGAGCTATAACCCCAGCCCCCACAGTGAATATTTAAACTTATTTCTCTCTCTGTCAATAGTGCCCTAGTTCAGGTCTTTGTTGTCTCACCTACAATATTTTTAAATTATTTTTAATTAGCTTACTTTTTTGAGACAGGGTCTCACTATATAGCTCGGATTGACTTCAAACTTGTGTCCCACTACCTTAGCCCTCAAGTACTAGAATGCTAGCCACCAAGTCCGGCTTCACCTGAACTCTTGCCCAAACTTCCTTCTGGCCTCTTTTCTCTTAGTACCCTTGATCTGTCCTGTATATCTTATCAGAGTGATATGCCTAAAACATACATCTCTGTTTTTGCTTTTGTAATTCTAAACTTTGAAAATATTTTTTTCTGTTTTTAAATATTGATTTTATTTTGTGTGTTTTGCCTACACGTATGTGTGCTGTGTGTGTGCAGTGTATGCAGGGGCCAGAAGAGGGCATCACATTGCCTTGAACTGGAGTTATGGACATCTCTTAACTTCCGTGTAGGTGATGGGAGCCAAACCTGGGTCCTCTGTAAGAGCAGCCACTGCCCAACCCCTGAGCCATCTCTCTAGCCCTTGTTTTAAGACAGGGTGTCACTCTGTAGCTCAGGCTGGCTTGGAACTCACTTTGTAGCCCAGACTTGCCTTAAGCCTCTCAAGTACTGCAGTACCATTCCTGGCTCCAATTTTGACTTTAATCTAATTAATTAATTAATTAACTTATTTTTGAGACAAGGTCTCATGTAGCTCAGGCTGACCTCAAACTCAATACATAGGCAAGGATGACTTTATACTCTGGATCTTTCTGCCTCTACCTCCAGAGTTCTGAGATTACAAACTTGCCACCATGCCTACCCTTTGAATTTTTTTAGAGTTATTTGTTAATTTGTAATTTTGTTTTTGGTTTTGGTTTTTGATTTTTGAGAAAGGGTCTCCCAGTAGCCCCAGCAGGCCTGGAATTCACTATGTAAACTAGATTGGCCTCAATCTCACAGAGATCTGCCTGCCTCTGCCTCCTGAGCGCTGGGATTAAAGATGTGCACCACCATGCTCAACACTTCGTAATTTTTTTAAAGATTTACTTATTTTTGTTTTATATATGTGTTTTGCCCAAGTGCATGTATGTATACAATGTACATGCAGTGACCACGGAGATCAGAGAAGAGCATGGGATTCCTGGAACAGGAATTGCAGAGGGTTGTTAGTTGCATGTGGGTGCTAAGAACCGAACCCAGGTCTTCTGCAAGAGCAGCAAGTGCTCTTAACCACTACACTGAGCCATCCCTCCTGCCCCTGTTAACTTATAGCTTAATAAGTTTTATTTTTAAATCTTTCTCCTCTTTCTTCTTTCTCCAACCACCACTGATCCTTATCTACAGCTCTTTTATTTTTAACTTTTAATTTTGAGACAGTGTCTTGCTAAATTACTCAGGTTAACCCTGAACTTGTGAACTTCCTGCCTCAGCCTCCCAAATAGATCGGATTATAAGTATGTGCCCAGCTTAATAAGTGTTTGTAAAGGAAGAACACTGACCTTTTTATCTCCCCTGTTCCTCACTGTGGAGTAGTGTCAGTTCCTTGGCCCTCAGGATTCTCCAGATCTCTCTTCCTTTCCAGTCTTATCTTCTGAAATCCATCTTCTCTCATTTTGTAATATGCAAATAACAAGCCATTTAAAATGGAAAAGGGAGGACCATGAGATGACTCCATGGATAAAGGTGCTTGTTGCCAAGTCTGACAACTCGAGTTTGATCCCGAGGGCCCACGTAATAAAAGGAGAGAACTAACTTCCTTAGCTTGTCCTCTGACCTTCACACTTGAGATGTGGCAAATGCACACACACAAATAAATAAATGTTTAAAAAAAAATGTTAATGGAGCCTAGAGAGATGACTCAGTGGTTAAGAGCACTGGCTGTTCTTGCAGAAGACCCAGGTTTGAATCCCAGCACCCACATAGCAGCTAACAACCAACCTTAACTCCAGTTCCAGGGGATCCAGTGTCCTCCTGTGTCCACCTTGGCATTGCATAACACAGTGTACTTATACATGTGCAGGCCATATACACTCAAACACATAAAATAAAAATAAGAAAAAAAAAATGCTGGGAGTGGTGGCACATGCCTTTAATCCTAGCACTTGAGAGGCAGAGGCAAGTGATCTCTGTGAGTTCAAGGCCAGCTGGTCTATGTAGCCAGTTCCCAGACAGATGGGGCTACAGGGAGACCTTGTCTCAAAAGAGTCCAAAAAAAAAAAAAAAAAAGAAAGAAAAGACAAGTAAAAATAAATGTTAAAAGATTGAAAACAATTTTGATGGAGAAGGGAAAAGCAGTCGCCTGCTGTAAGTATCCGAGACAGACCATATTTGTCTTCCTCATCGCCCTGGTATTGATCTTGCCTGCCTGCCTGCCCTCGTTCTCCTTATGTGCCAGGCCTCCTGCAGCTGAGCATTCAAGTTCTAGCTCAGAGATCTTCTCTAGACTGGGCTATGTACTCCTTTGAGCTCTTATTGCATACCACAGAATGTAAATTATCTGTGTTTCTTTTACTGAATTAATATTTTTGTTAATATAGTATATTTATTCTTTGACATTCCATATTTGTAAATAATGTTTATACTCCCCTGGCATGACCAACACATCCCCCTCTCCCTCCCCACTTCACATCCCCCCCCCCTTTTAAAACAACCCACTGAGGCCAATTAGTGCTCCTGTTGGAATGTTGATTGATCTTGTACAGGTCCTTTGCAGATAACCATATCTGTAGTGAATTCCTGAGTGCAGTAGCCATATCATGTCTAGAAGGCAGCATTTCACAGCACTTCTCTGCATCCTCAGGCCTTTCTTTCTGCCCATGCTTTTGTGATGTTCCTTGAGTCCTGGGAGGAGGCATGTTGATATATAGAGGGTACATTTAGGGCTGAGCACCCAGTACTGTCTTATTCTCAGCACACTGGCTAGTTGCAAGTCTTTGCATTAACTTCTAAATGCTGCAAAGAAAGCTTCTTTAGTCAAGGTTGAGGGCAGCTCTAATCTATGATTATAAATGTCAGTATTTAGAAGGCAGTTCAGCATGTCCATTTATCAAGGCAACAGTAGATTCCTAAGTTCTGCCCTAGGATCCAGGACCTCCTGAGCCATGAACTTTTGACCAGGTTTACAGTATAAGGTATGAATTCCATCCTGTGTAGCAGGCCTCTTGTCTAGTCCAAAAGTAGTAGGTAACCCCATAACCTTCAAGCCACTGTTACACTTTGTGTGACAGGTGCACATCTTGTCTGACAGGTTGATATTGTAACATGCAGCATTTGCTGCTGTGTGATACCATTGATAGCTTTTCTCCCCTGGTGGTCTGTGTAGCTCCTTCTATAAAAGCTAGCTATAGGAAAGAAGTTTTCAGGTCAGGTTCATCTTGCAACCAAAATGTGTTGTGTCTTCAGTAATAGGATCTTATTGTCTAGTTCTGGTGGTCAACCAAAAGCAATTGCAATAGCCTCTGTTGTTTGTGGGGGCCTCTAGAGCCTTCCTGACCAATGGCCCATAATGAAGTACTTCATACCTTGTAATGAAATTTTTATTTAATAATCCACGTCTTCAGGGGGACATTGACCAACCATGCAGAGTACCTGTGTTCAAACTCCTTTCCAAAAAAATCATATATATATATAAAATGTTATTTATTTATATGTTATGTGTTTGCCTGCATGTATATAAATGCAGTTGTGTTGTGCAGTACCCACGGAGGTCAGAAGAGGCCACTAGATCCCCTGGAACTGGAGATACACAGGGTTGTTAGCTTCCATGTGGGTGCTGGGAACTGAACTTGGTCTTCTACAAGAGCAGCCAGTCTCTTAATCATTGAACCATCTCTCCAACCCCTTAATTATATTTTTTAATTGGGTTACAGAGTAATAGGTTTCTGTAAGATTCCTGATTTTTAAAATATTTATTATTATTATTTTATGGTCTTTTTGAGACAGGGTCTCCCTGTAACCCCAGCTGGCCTGGAACTCACTATGTAGACCAAGTTGGCCTTGAACTCAAAGAGATCTGCCTGCCTCTACCTCCTGAGTTCTGGAATTAAAGGCATGCAACACCACACCTGGCTTATTTATTATTTTTATTTTATGTGTCTGAGTGTATTGCCTGCATGTATGTAAGTGCACCTGTGTCATGCAGTGCCTGCATAGGTCAGAAGAGAATATTGGATTCCCCTGAAACTGGAGTTAGAGATAGTTTTTATCTGCCACATGGGTGCTGGGAATCAAACCCAGGTCCTACACAAGAGCAGCCTTGCTCTTAACCACTGAGCCATCTCTCCAGCCCCAGGAGTTCTAATTTTTTTACTATTTTAATTATTATCTTTATGTTTTGAGTGTATTGCCTGCATGTGTTTAAGTACACCTGTGTTGTGCAATGCCCAAGGTGATCAAAAGAGGCTGTTGGATACCCTGGAACTGGAGTTATGGAAAGTTGTTAACCATCATGTGGGTGCTGGGACTTGAACCAAGGTCCTCTGCAAGAGCAAAAGTGCTGCTTTCCATAGGGAGTAAGACACAGCTAGGGAAGGGAAGAAGGCTTCCTCAAAGAAGTTGTGTTTGAACTGGGCCTTGAAAAATTAACGTGCATTTCTCCAAGCAGAGAAGGGTCAAGAATGTACTCATAGGCTAGGCATGGTGAAACACAGCTTTAATTCCAGCACAAGGGAGGTAAAGGCAGCCCTCTGTGAGATAGAGGCCAGCAGGGGCTACAGGAGACAGTATCTCAGAGTCATCGTTGTCGTTCATCTGTCCGTGCCTTCTCCGTCTCTCCACAAAGAGAATGTTCTCATGGAAAGTAGAGAGCACTGACCGCTGTTACAGAGAACTGGCTTCAGTTCCAAGCACCATGTGGTGATTTACGGGCACCTGTTAACTCTCATTCCAGGGGATCTTGTGCCCCCTTCTGCCCTCTGTGGACAGTGCATGACATGTATGCACTTACATACAGGCAAAGCACCCAAGCACATAAAATAAATGAACAAATAAATTTTTTTGTTTGGTTGTTTTTTTTTTTGAGACAGGGTCTCCCAGTAGCCGCAGCTGGCCTGGAACTTGCCCTGTAGACCAGGCTGGTCACCTCAATCTCAGAGAGATCCCCCTGCTTCTGTCTCCTGAGTGCTGGGGTTAAAGGCTTGTGCCACCATGCCCGGCTTAATAAATTTATTTTCTAGATGTACTATGTGCTTCAGGTTCTGACCTTAGCCTTGTTCATTGCACCCCAGCCAGAACTCTTCTTCTAGTGTGTGAACTTGATTATGTCAAAGCTGAGTTCTCTCTTGGGATTTTCTTTTCTACCATAGCAATTGAATTTTTGCTGTTATTGTTGTTGATGGTGTTTTGGTTTTTTTGTTGTTGTTGTTGTTTTGTTATTGTTGTTTGAGACAGGGTCTCTGTAGCCCCTGTTGTCTACAACTCTATGTAGACTAGGCTGACCTTGAACTCACAGAGATCCAGCTGCCTCTGCCTCCTGAGTGCTGGGATCAAAAGTGTGTGCCACCACACTGGCTGTTATTGTTTTTCAGGCAGGGTCTTACTATGTAACCTAGGCTGGCTTGATATTTCGTTTATTATTTGTATTTTATGTATATGAGTGTCTGCATATATGTAAGTCTCCTGTGTCATGCAATGCCTGCAGATGTTGTTGAATTACCAAGAACTGGAGTTAGGACAGTTGTTAGCCACCATGTGGGTACTGGGAATCTAATCTGGGTCCTCTGCAAGAGCAGCCAGAGCATTTAACCACTGAGCCATCTCTCCAGCTCCTGCTTTAGTTTTCAAACACAGTTTTCCTTTACTTGGTTGAGCATTATACAATAGAGTTTTTATCAAAATATTGTCATATTATTGACAAGAGTCAAATAGGATCCTTTACCTGCAGAGCAGAAATGCAGTTTGTTAGCCACTTAAATTTTTTTTAATTTAAAATTTTATGTGTTGTGAGTGTTTTGCCTGCATGTATGTAAGTGCACCCATGTGGTACAATGCCTTAGGAGGTCAGAAGAGGGCGTTAGATCCCCTGGAACTGAGTTACAGATGGTTGTTAGCTGCCATGTGGGTGCTGGGAACTGAACCCTGGTCCTCTGCAAGAGCAGCCAGTCCTCTTAATACCTGAGCATCTCCGCAGCCCCAATTGTTGGCCACTTTTGAGTCCTTTGAGCTTAATTTACCAGCTATTCATACTATGCTTATTCTATAGATTACACTGAAAAGGTGAGTTACAGTTCACCCCGAATGTGTGGCTTTGGTCTTTGTGACTTACCCCTCCCTCAATAAGCATTAATATAGCTTAGAAGCTAAAAATGAGAGCCTACTTTAAATAGTTTTCAAAATGTCTTTTGGTTGGGCAAGCTTTATGCCTGCCTTCATTTTGTGAGTGAAAACCTCAGATGATCTGATAGCGAAATGGCTCAGTGGTTAAAGAGCTCTTGGAGAAGACTCAGGTTCACTTCCCAGCACCCACATCAGGTGGCTTACAACAGTCTGTAACTCCTCCTCCAGGGATCCCACACCTCTGGCCTCTGAGGGCACCTGCACTCACAAGCACACACACAGACACACATAATTAACAATAAAGAAATCTTTTTAATAAGAAGCTCAGGTGGAGTATTTACTCATATGTACCACTTTTCAGTGTTTGTGACTTGGAATAACAGTGTGGAGGTAATGTCAAATTGCTGTTTCTTTGTGGAGGTAATGTCAAATTGCTGTTTCTTTGGCTGAAATTCTCCTTGCATTCAGGCTTGAAAGTATAGAACTCTTTTCTTGTTCTGAAAAGGAAGACATTGTAGAAGAAGACTACTGGTGTGTTGTTTTTCAGGGAGGGCTTAAAAGTTCCAGCTTTTCACTTGTTCCCTGAGGTGTCGATTTGAAGGATTGTAACCTAGAGCAAAGACTTTGAAAGTTGTAGGTTATAGAATATAAAGTAACCTTTTGACCCCTTAGAAGAATTTATGCATGTCTGCTTGGGGTGTTGATAAGTTCAAGCCCCTTAGAGATACCACAACTCATCTTGGTTGTTTGGTGGACTTTTGAAGTTCTACTGAGGAAATAATTCTTATCTATCATACTAATCACAGATACCTTGTAGTTCCTCTCCAGTTTGTTTCCAGAACCATTTTACAAGATGCTTTACAGAATAATAAGGGGCTAAGAGCCACACAAAAATGTTTACATATATTATCTGTTCTTCCAGGACCAGCTTTTTGCCATTAGACATTTTGATTTTGTTGAAACTGCTTTGAATTCTGTGATTGTTCAGAATTTGCTAAGAAGGTTCTATTAGTTATGGTCTATGTACACAGACTGCCTAAGCTATGGAGGAGATCTTTCTTCAAGGACAAGCATGTGCCTGTGTTTGGAGGAGGATACATTCTGAGTAGCTGTTTTTTCTTTCTTTTTTATATATTTTAAATATATATCATTCAATTTAATATATATTATTTATTTTTATTTTATGTGTATGAGTGTATGGCTGGCATGTGTGTAAGTATACTCCTGTCATGCAGTGCCCATGGAGGTCAGGAGAGGGTGTTGGATCCGCTGGAACTGAAGTTACGGACGGTTGTTAGCCACCATGTATGTGCTGGGATTGAATCCGGGTCCTCTGCAAGAGCAGCCAGTACTCTTAACCACTAAGCCGTCTCTCCAGCCCCTGGTTGTGGTTGTTTTTAAAGCCTCCCATGCACTAGTGACTTGGTCTCTTTGCTCTTTCCAGGTAAATATGCAGAGGACATTTTTGGAGAGATTTTTTCTCAGGCACATACTTTTGCCTCTCGGGTAAACTCCCTTACTGAGAGAGTTGACCGACTACAAGTTAAAGTCACTCAACTAGATCCCAAGGAAGAGGAAGGTAAGGAAGCTGAGCTCAGCATTTGCAGGCTGTGCTGAGCAGTTTCTTAGAATTTTTCCCCCTGATTAAAAAGCAAGGAGAAAAATCAGAGACCTATGTAGTTCTGCTTTGAAACAATGTAAGCCTGGTTGTGTAAAGAAACCTTCCTAACTCTGCCACACCCCCACACTCCCTTTCTCCCATTCCCCAATTCCCTTGTTCTCTTGAGGGAGTTTCTCTTCCCTCAATCTTACTTTGCTACCATAAAAGTACTTGGAAGAATCACTCCACCTAAGGAGAGGCCTGCTGGATCTGGCCACATAGTAAACCTTTGTGTTGCTTCATTCTGTTCAGTCATGAAATGGCTGGGCTGCTGACAGCCTTATGGGGCTTCCCCAGAGGGGGAGGGAAAAAAACCTGGCTGCAGACAGTGGCAGCCAAGAAACACAGCAGCTGAGGCCTCTCCGACTGCTGTGACTCAGTGTTTGCTCAAATAGCCTGCCATCCATTTTCTAACCCTTCCATCTTCTCAGTGTCACTACAAGGAATCAACACCCGAAAGGCCTTCAGAAGCTCCACCATTCAAGACCAGAAGCTTTTTGACAGAAATTCTCTCCCAGTGCCTGTCTTGGAAACCTATAATACCTGTGATACTCCTCCTCCTCTCAACAAGCTTAGCCCTTACAGGTAACAGCTAAGTAGCTTTTCCTTTTTTGGTATGGAGAGTAGGGTCTGTGTTTAAAACACTACATTGTTTAAAATATCTAAAGATGTCCTTTACATCAGATAATTGAATCAAAAATCCCTCCTGGGCCTGGTGTCCCACGCCTTTAATCCCAGCACTCAGGAGGCAGAGGCGAACAGATCTCTGTGAGTTGAGGACAGCCTGGTCTACAGAGTGAGTTCTAGGCCAGCCGGAGCTACATAGTGAGACTCTGTCTCAAAAACACAACACACCATACTTACTGTCTATCCCAAAGTTGCTTATGGCAGCAAAAGACAAAGTTTACACTGTAAACAGTTATCATTGTTTTGTTTTTTTTTAATTCATAATGAATATAATATGTATAGGAAATTTACTGTACCAGTACATGCTACAGAGTTAAAATTTGGTAAATGCTGGTCTTTTTGGATTCCATCCAAGGAATTTAGTTATTACAGAACCAAAAGGACTTTGTTACAAGGCAGTCCTACAGCGTGGATCCCAGGGGCCACATTCTAGAAAGGATTCCACTTACTTGGAAAACACTAGATTACCAGATGTTTGGGCATGTTAGTGGGACCAGCCTCATGGACTGCTCTAGGCTGCTCTAGGCTCAGAGGAGTCCTTCTAAAACTTGAGAAGTAACGGGCATTTTTCCAAGTGAGTGTTGTTCACCTTACTTTGAGTATCTTTTGGATATTTTCCTCTGCAAAGACCCACCCTGCTGGAGCTACACATGAAAAAAGAAGGCATTTTTGTAGACCACTTGAGCCCCTCCCCTCTGGTGGTGTGGTGGTGTCCTGCATAAAATCGCCAAGCAGAAGCACAGAGTGAATGTTTATCTCGCTTGTGTCCATAAATGTCCTTGAGAGACAGGTACAAAGTAATTACAGATAGCTGGAGGCAGACGTCTCCTATCAGACATGGGTACACTGGAAAGTAGAATGTGTGTGCGTGTGTGTGTGTGTGTGTCTGTGTCTCTGTGTGTCTGTGTGTGTGTCTGTGTCTGTGAAATTCAAGGACACTAGCCTGATACAGGCAGCCTGAAATAGGAGTTGGGAGCTTCTCACACAGGTCCAGGAAAGACACAACTCCCCTCTGTTATCATTGTGTGAAATTATATTTGCCCCTGTGGTTGTTGTCCTTTAGCCTGATTGGGTTTAAGTAGAGTTGTGGGTGTCAGAGTTGACATAGTTGATAATACTGTAAGGGTTTGTGTGTTAGGAAGGCTAAACACATATTAAGATAATTTTATTTTTCAGAAAACACAGTACCAGAATTCTTTTTACTCACACAGTACCAGAATTCATGTCTCCTCTCAGTTATCTTAGCTTGACTTGACAGAAATGAGCAGGCATACCTAACTCAGAAGAAGATTTTGATTTGTTTTTGAGATAGGGTCTCACTGTGTAGCAGTGGCTGGCCTGGAACTCCTTCTGCAGACCAGACTAGCCCTGACTTCAGACTTCCATCTGCTTCTGCCTCCAGAACATTGAGATTAAAGGTGTGTGCCATCACTCCTACCTAACAAGATCTAATATAAGAATTATTAATATGGCTGTATGGTGGGCGCACACCATTAATCCCAGTGTTGGGGAGGTAGAGGCAGGCAGATCTCTGTGAGTTCAAGGCCAGCCTGGTCTACAGGAAGACCCTGTTTCAAAAAAAAGACCAAAAAATAATAATAATAAAAAGAATTATTAGTATTAAGGGCTAAAGAGATGATTCATCTGTTAAGAGTAGGTGCTGCTCTTGCAAAAGACCAGAGTTTTGTTCCCAGCACCTGTTTCAGGCAATTCACAATTTCTGCAGTTCTTGACTTCAGGGAATCCGACACCCTCTTTTAGGTGCATACATACATACACACACACACACAAATAAAAATAAAATCTACCAACTATTTGTGGGGAGGGGTATCTTTTTGAGACAAGGTCTCCCTGTAGCCCCAACTAGCCTAGAACTTGCTATATAGATCAGGTTGGCCTCTGCCTCCTTAGTGCTAGGATTAAAGCTGTGCTCAATAAAACATTTGTTTAAAAAGAATTATTAGTATTTGATTTAGAAGTGTATTCTGGGTGTTTTGATTAGGCTTGGAGGGCAGGAACAGAATTGCCTTTCAATTTTTGTGTGTGGCGAGGGGTTGTTTTTGTTTTTTTCCAAGACAAATTCTTTCTACATAGGTTAGACTGGCCTTGAACTGATGCTTCTCCCTCTGCCTCCTGAGTGCTGAGATTATAGACACACCACACCTGGCATCCAACTCTTTTAGTTCAGAATAATAGTAAACTTTCATCCTGAAACACATGCTTTCTGGACCGGGGGGGCTTAGCCCTGCCAAAGTGGATTATAGCCAGGGTCTTTGAGTCTGGCAGACAGCCCTGTATGGGTGCTCAGTTGCTCACTCTATAGCCCCTAAAAGGTGAGTGAAGGCTAAGCCTTGTGGCCTTCAACTATCTGTTCTCAGTGGAGCCCCCTTGTGGTTGGGACAGTGGTAGATGCTGAGCTGCTCTAGAAGGGAGCAAGGAGTTGGCTGCAGATCTTCATCTGTGTGTAGAATGATTACAGCTATACACATAAACACATGACTCTGTGAATCTACCTATGAATGTACAGGTTTCAGATGGGTGGGAAAGACCCTAATTGCTTCCTAGATAGTCCTGGCGAATTGGTGGGGGAAGGGGAACCAGTGGCAGAAATTCCTTCAGATGTGCACAATCTCCAGGTATCCTTAGGGAGCTGTCTGTGACCATGCAGATGATTAGAAATAATCATGATCCCTACTGCTCTAGCCTGTTCTTGAACTGACCATGCATATTCCTTATGGAGAATTGAAAGAAAGGCAAAGATTCTTATGAAGAGAGGTAACATTCAGGGGCATTGAAATGCTAGTGTGGGAGGGGAAATATGCAATCGATTTGAGTGGCTCTTGATTCCTTAGTGTAAAGACTACTAACTGGTTGGAGTTTGGAATATTGGATTTGGTTGGAAGCCCATCTGTCTACTGACAGCTACTTGTCTTCATTTCTATCCCAGGGACGATGGAAAAGAAGCACTCAAATTCTACACCAACCCTTCATTCTTCTTTGATCTTTGGAAGGAGAAGATGCTGCAGGACACCAAGGATATCATGAAAGAGAAGAGAAAGCACAGGGTGAGGGGAAGGGGCCTCTGTTCTACACATCAGTAGACACGACTGTGGAGGGGGATGAAAAGCAAGCCAGTCTTATGTGAAGTAATTCCAAGTGGCTGCTTGCTTGGATGCCAGGTAAAACTCTTTAAAAAAAAAATGTGTCCACACCAAGCACCACCAAGATGAAAGTATAAATCACGCCAAAAATGTGTTTGTTCCCCTGGAGCTATTAACAATTGAGTGTATTCAGGCTGAGTTTTAGAAATTGACTTTTCTATTCTCCATTTATTTCTCTTGCAATTTGCACCTGGCTTTGCTGGCCACTCCCCTAGTCTAGTCCCTTCCCCACTAGTTTTGCAGTTCATTTCTCAGAGACCAACACCAGATTCTGCAGTGTTTGGTTTACATCAGGAGTGGGTTAACCCCCTCACTTCTGGGTGGGTGGGACTGGGGTGTGGTGGTGCTGGGTTTGTGGAGATGCTCCTCTCTCTTTAGGCTCCTGGTGCTGTGTGACCTGCAAGCTTTGACCTCACAATCCCATTAGCATGGCTGTCAGCAGGCCCAGGATAGTGCCAGAGGCTAGTGCAGCTGCATGAGCTAGAAAATTCTTTGCTGGTTTTTTATTTTGTTTTGTGTTTAACTATTTCCTTCTGTCTGGCCCAGATACCTGGAGCTCTTATCCTCATCTCTTTTGACTGACCTTTGTGGCAGAGCAAATAACAAATAGCTGTTTACAAACTTCCTAACAATTAGATCTGTTTAAAGCTGTGAAACAATTACCCAGAGAGGTAGCCGTGTGTTTCCTGTTGCTAGGGGTGCTTGTGTTTGAGACTGAGCAAATGTTTTGCCCAGGAGGTGGCTCGAATTGGATGGCCCCCAGGTCACTCCAAACCTGGTAATTCTATGATTTCTGCTGTTATCATTGATTGTCTAGGCAAATCATCTCTTGAATATGTGTCCATGAAGATGCTTAGAATTTTAATGAAGAACTTTGAAAAATATTTCCCAAAAGCTTTTCTGTTTCTTTCATTACAGAAAGAAAAGAAAGATAATCCAAATCGAGGGAATGTAAACCCACGAAAAATCAAGACACGTAAGGAAGAATGGGAGAAAATGAAGATGGGACAAGAATTTGTGGAGTCCAAAGAAAAGCTAGGACCTTCTGGGTAGGTGATGCTTTTGTGATATTAGCATTCTTTGAAGGGGCTGGGGTACTTGGGGACAGTAGTCTTTAACAGATCTGGTTGTAGTTGATACTGTAATTCACTTCTCTGAAATTTGGCAATGGGATTTAGGTCAGTATCAGCTACTTTTAAGTACATCTGTCTGGTAATTAAAATTGCTATGTAAACCAAAAGATTCAACAATTTAAATGGAGTAGTCTGGAAGAAGGTCCAGTGACTTCCCGTGCCTTACTCTACTAGAGACTACTGTATTTCAGGTTCCAGAGGAAAGAGTGGGAAGGGAAGAAAAGCAGTCCTAGGGACCTTCTGCCTCCAGAGCACAAACTGAAAGGTGTTTAGAAGAGCTGGGCATTGTAAGGGAATGGGGAAGGCCAGAAAAACAAATTGTGCACATTCCCAAAGCAAATTTTCAGTCAGCCTTTGTCAGTCTTGGGAGAGAGGCTGGCCAAGGGACTGAATCCAGACCTCAAAGTCAGTGTGGGAAAGGTTGCTGGGCCACTGTGAAGGCTGTATATCTCTCTGGGGGAGTGGGAGACGTCAGTCTGGCCCCATTTCCCAACACCAAATCACACTGAGGTTTAAAGAGGGAGCATGGGATTTTGTTAGGGAGTTTTGTTTTGTTGGGGGTCAGTTCCTTTTGTTTGTTTGTTTGTTTTTTAAGACAGGGTCTCACTATGTATCCCCGGCTAGCCTGTGACTCTCTGTGTAGACCAGGCCAATCTCAAAGTCATAAAGATCCACCTGCTTCTGCCTTCCAAGTGCTAGGATTAAAGGTGTGTGCCACCATTGGAAAATGTTTTCAAAGCTTGGTTTGATGCTTCAAAGCCAAGTCACCACAACTGCTTAACATGAATATCACCCTAGTTTTTCCTCCAAGTACATCGTATCCTGTTAGACAATGCCAGCCCATACTGGGTACTGAGGAATGATAAAAAGAAAAGGTTGAGTTGTTCTTGCTTTTAGGAATAACTCTACGATGAAAACACTTACTTTTAAAAATATTAATGTGGGACTGGAGAGATGGCTCAGTGGTTAAGAGCACTGACTGCTCTTGCAGAAGACCTGGGTTCGAATCCCAGCACCCCCATGGCAACTAACAACCGCCTGTAACTGCAGTTCCAGGGGATCTGATGCCTTCTTCTATCCTCCCATGCATTGCACGACACAGGTGCACTTACATAAATGCAGGCAAAACACTCATACACATAAAATAAAAATAATAAAATATTAAAAACCTTGATGCTCTAATACTTGTTCTTCCTGCATTAAGAGATTTACTTTAAAGAGAAATAAATTTGGAAGCTTTCTTTCTATAGAAAAATCGGCACAGAGAGCACTTCATTCGTTTCCCTGCCCAATAGGAAGGTCATTTTGTTCCACGGTCCCCTCTTGTTCTGACAGGCACACGACAGGTTCAGTGATTCTACGGCCATAATGCCAGCCATTATGTGTGCCTTGTTTTGTGGGGTGGGTGGTAAAGATGGGGAGTTTGCCTCGGTTTCCTGTTTTCCACGCTGGTCTATATGAACATGCTCATAGATGAGTCCATCGAATGGATGTGCTGAGCAGCCAGGGTGCCCAGCCCTGGGGCTTTTCTGCATCAGCATCATTCGGTTATCATGATTTAGTTATTTCCCTCAACTCCGTTCTCCCTGGGACCTGTTCGCTGAGCTTCCTTAGAACCCAGCAATGGTGGAAAGAGGGGACGGGAGAGTGGAGTAGGCTGGATTTCGCTAGTTGGTGCCTGGTAGATCTGGGATTCTGTGGAGGCTCACTGTTTGGTGTTTAAAGTTTCGATGTTCATGCAGAACAGATTCACCAAGTCTCAGTACTCTGAGGATGGGTTTTCATGAGGCAAACCCTAGCACCCTACGTAAAGCGGTAACTCGCTGTGTTAAAGGAACCTGGCAGAGCCACCACATTTTCTACCACACAGCAACCTGCGTTCGTCCTCGGCTTGATTTCACAATCAAATGCCTCCTTGGCCTTTGAGCACTCCAGAGGCTTGCCAACCTCAAAATCAGACTGTGTGGCAGTCATGTGCTTCAGCCCACCAGCCTATGGGGTGTGGCTTCATTCTGTGCCTAAAAAGGATTTTGGAGTCAGGAATAGCAGCGCCTGAGTTTTGGGAGAATGTCTGGGAGCGTTGCTGGGTTTGCCAAGGCCAGCATAAGGGAGGGACCAAAGGGTCTTGGTAATCTGTGTTGAGTCTCACCACTGCAAACAACCCAGCAGGAATATCTAGGAGGACATAGCAGTCGAAGATCTCGTCCTAACGTGGAATTTCGGCCCAACAGAAAACGCATGGGAACCTCCTTACTTTGGTCTTTGCTTACAGCTCTGTAGCGGATGCATTTCTGTGATATCTTTTCATAAGAAAGGAAAGTGCCACTTGGGCTCTTGTGTGTTTATAATCCTTTGAGGACTGGAGCCAGGCTCTTTAAATGATAACTTTGTCATTGGGTCTGTTTTCAGATACTCATCCACCTTGGTGTACCAGAATGGCCGCATTGGCTCTGTTGAAAACGTGGATACGGGCAGCTACCCACCACCACCGCAGTCAGACTCCACCTCTTCACCTTCTCCTTCCTTCTCCGAAGACAACTTGCCTCCCCCACCAGCAGAATTCAGGTAAATGCTAAGTCTAGAGAGGACCTAAGAGATGTCCCTGTCAGCCTTCCTGATAGGCACTTCTTTCAGATGGTGTTTCTCAGTTTTTTTCATTATACTCCTTGTGGTGAAAAGCTCCTAACCCTACAAAGCTGAGTATGCCCTTGTCGGTCTGTTTTGACTGTTTCCTTCTGTTTGAGCCAAAGTGAAATGACTGAGTCGGTGAAGGGGCCCCTGAGCTTGCTGTTCAGGCCGCCTCTCGGTAGGTGTTTACTACTGACCGTGACGGTGAGTCTTGTCTCTTTGACGTTTTAGCTACCCAGCAGACAACCAAAGAGGATCTGGTTTGGCTGGACCCAAAAGAACCAGTGTGGTCAGCCCAAGTCATCCACCCCCAGCCCCTCCTCTGGGCTCTCCACCAGGCCCCAAGCCTGGCTTTGCTCCGCCCCCTGCCCCTCCGCCTCCACCTCCGGTGGGTGTGCCGCCTCCGCCACCTGTAGGGTTCGAGTCCCCGGGAACCCCTCCACCGCCCTCACCCCCATCGTTTCCACCCCATCCTGATTTTGCCGCCCCTCCACCGCCCCCTCCACCACCAGCGGCTGACTACCCAGGGCCGCCACCTCCCTTGTCCCAACCGCCTGGAGGTGCCCCTCCCCCTCCCCCTCCTCCGGGGCCCCCACCTCTCCCCTTCGGTGGCGCTGACGGCCAGCCTGCTCCACCACCACCTTCTGACACCACCAAGCCCAAGTCGTCCTTGCCTGCTGTGAGCGATGCACGTAGTGACCTGCTTTCTGCCATCCGTCAAGGTAAATACCTGTGGTGGGTCTGACACCATGCACCTTTTCTGGAGCTGGGATGTTGTGGGAGCAGACCCTGTGCCATCCTCAGGCAGCAGCTTTTATGGAGTACTGAAAGATTGGGCCTTCAGGTCTTATAGCAAGAAAAGAAGAAGAAAAAAAAAAAAAAAGGCTTCCCTGAAGACGCTGAGGTTATCAAGAGTTCCCACATTTGTGATGAACCTGGGATCTTGAAACTTATTTTAAATGTGTGCTTTGTATGTGTTTACTTGCATACTTTTTTCTTGGGGAAGGATTCCAAGGAAAAAACAAGAAACACTGTCCCAGTGGATGACTTTTCAGCTGGGCTCCCTCCCATTCTTTCTCCTCTGTTCTGCCTTTTATATCCTCTTTTCTCCCTCCCACTCTGCCCCCTGCACCCCGTTTCCTCCTAGCCCTTTTCTTCCCTTCCTGGTTCTCCCCGCCTATTCCGCCAGCCATCAGCTTCACTCCCAACTCCTCCCACCATTTTTTCTTTCTCTGTCAAGGGCCAGATCTGGTCCCAAAGGGTTGGAATGGTGTTGATGACCCTTGAGGGATTTCTTTTTGGTCTAGAAGAGACAGTGAATGACTGCTGAGCCTCCACTGCAGGTAGGGACCTAGGCAGTCTGAGCACTGGACGGGTGAAGTGTGGTGGTTGCTCTGCCTTCAGGTTGCAGTGAGAAAGCACCATGCTCGCAGCCAGGAAGAACGTAGGCTTGCTTTCAGGCATGCCCACAGCACTGGGACACTGACTCCGTTAAGACCTGTCTCTCCTGGGCTAATCAGCTTCTCTTTTTGCTCTCTTTGGGGTTCTTCTTCCCTGTCCTTTACAGTCCTGTCCCTATCAGTGGTTGTTCCCTGTACACAGTTCTAGATGGATTCTGAGGCCAGGGTGATGCTTTCTTAACCCCGCCCCCCTCTACCACCAGGCTTTCAGTTGAGAAAGGTTGAAGAGCAACGGGAGCAGGAGAAGCGTGATGTCGTGGGCAACGATGTGGCCACCATCCTGTCACGTCGCATTGCTGTTGAGTACAGCGACTCAGAAGATGACTCCTCTGAGTTTGATGAAGATGATTGGTCAGATTAACTTCTTGCCTACAGCCTATCTTTTTTTTTCCTTCCTGCCTACCTTCTTTGATACCCACCTAACAGTCCTCCAGGAGAGAAGAGGAAGAAAAAGCGTTTCAAGGGGCTAAAGCCTTCCCTGAAGCAACCAAAGATGATTATATATATACATATATATATGTATATATATATATATACATTTTTTTTTTTTTTTCCAAGTGCTTCCTCCAAATCACCAAGTGTTTTCTTTCCCTATTTTCTGGCCATGGGCTCCTGAGAGTCCAGGGCTGAGGTGATCCTTCTTCCTTTCCAGTGACTGTGATATATTGAAAAGGAAGAATAACCCTAAACCAATTCCTTTGACTGGGTTTCAACTGGAGAAAGTGCCTTCCCCTAAGATCCGTTTTCGCCTGTGGCCTTCCTCCAGAATCCTTGGACTCGGCTACTTGAGATAACACAGTTCATCTCCTGTCTTAAAGCGGGGACACAGGCACCGGTAGCCACACCTGTAAACCCCCCCCCCCCCCCCCCCGTCAGGAGGCAGAAGCAGGTGGAGCTCTGTGAGTTTAGCACAGTTGGTCCTCTGTGCCCTGAGAGGAGAGAACACGTTGAGTGCCCTAAACCCTGACTGCCACGCTCCTCTGCCCCACAGTGCCCTCTGCAGCGGATGGGCTGCTTTGATCCCACCTCAAGACTTCAGATGCCTTTGTTCTGAAAGGCATCAGACCTCCAAAGAATGTCTCACCCCTCTGCCCAGAGGTGATGCCTTTCTGAAGGCAGAGGCTGATGCCTCCCAGGCACCCTCTTTGTGAGTATAGTGTTCAGGTGTCCTTTACATGGCCCTCCCTCACCCTTATGTGCCTTCAGACTCCACAGCTCAGTTCTAAGCCTCTGATAGCCATGACCAGACTCACAGGGACCTGGGGCTCTGTTGCCTGTCAGAAGCAAAGCTTGGAAATCTAGAACTGCAAGACCAGAAGAACCTCCTGGGTCCTACCCTCTTAAGGACACTAAGGCTGAGATGAGAAATGACTTGCTCAAGGTCACACAACTGGATAATGGCCGAGCAAGAGCTCAGACTTCCTGTTTCCAAGTCACCTGTGTTTTCTGGGACCAAATAATGGGCACCTGCTGGAGTCTGGGCAGAGCAGTCCTGGCTCCAAGCTACTCCAGACCTCCTGAAAGCAGGGGTCCCATTTGGAGGGTTCACCACCTTTGTGAGCCCTGCTGATACAGCTCTGACCTTTCCAGCCTCTCTTGTTGCCCCTTTCTGTCTCCAGTCAGTCATGTGGCATGGGAGCTGGGCTTCTTGGGAACCGGAAGAAGGGAGAGGAGGTGTGGGGCCTGCAGCCTCTGCAGGTGCGGCTTTCAGTTCCACTGCAGTTCCTCCCCCTTTTGTTTCCCCAGTTTAAGCATAGGTTCTGCCAGCCATAGAAACTTCAGTCCCTCAGGCTGGCAGCTGCTGCAGGTACCTGCCTGGGGGGCCTGGCAGCCAGAAGAAGGCTGAAAGGCAAAGGACGCGGGTTTCTTTCTGCCCCCCCCTCCACCCCCCCCCCCCCGGGCATGTTGAGGTTGGTTTCCCCTTTATACACCCCTTTCCAGAGCTAATACACAGGTGCTATTATTCAGGAATAAACTGGTCAGCTCTGGCCAACAGCAAGGTTTTTTCTCTTCTGCCCCAACTACTGCGTGGCCTCTTATGCTGAAATCCTGAAATCGGCTTCTCCAGCTTTCAGAGCCTGAAACAAAGAAAAACAGGATCTGTCTCTATCCAGCACAGCAAATGGTTGTAATAATTGCCGAAGCCCTCATAAACCCCTCCGGCTTGAGGAGTATGTAATCACGGCACTGCTGCCCGCCTTGCTCAGTGCCTCCCCTCTGCCTCCTTTCTTGAACTTGAATATGGGAATTGAGCATGCAGGTCCCAGCAGGTCCTCCTGCCCTGGCTACTCCAGAGTGTCCCGTGTCCCCCCAGATCCGGTGTCTCTGGCACAGGGCTTGGCACCTAACTACAAGCTGAGCCTGTTCCCTACCCTGCACTTTAGAAGCCAAAGGTGCTTTTATCAGAACCCTAAAATGGCTGTTGAAGGTGCCCCCGCCACAGCCCAGCAGGGACCAGAAAGGCAGGAGGAGGGCAGTGGCTTCCCAAGAGGAGTCCTGGGGCCTAGCCAGCCAAGGGTTTGGGCCTAATGGCTTTGACTAAATTATCCCCATCCTCCTCCTCCTCCTCCTCTCCGGAAAAAGGGGAGCCAGAGCCACTCAGTATATTTCTGTTCTGACCTTGAAGGGGGCGGTATTGGTCTGGCTTCTGGAATGGACAGAGTCCACCAGGCGAGGACTAGGGGCAGGAGGAGGTGGGGAGGGGCCCTGCCTGCGGAAGGTAGGATTAGATCATTAGCTCAGTGACCTCCTAGGGTTTCGATGTGCTGTGTTCTCATCCTACAGCTGGTTTGGTAATGATCTGCAAGTCCCGGAGAGCAACAGCACAGCTCTGCCTGATGCTCTCATTAAAATCTATGCAGCCAAGCTCTGCGCTTTGTAGCAACCGGCCTTGCGAAGCCTCCCCAGCTCAGGGGGCTGGGGACCCAGTCAGCTGAGAGGTCCTCTGGGCTCTATTTATGCATATGTGCACCAAAAAGAGAGAGAGAGAGAGAGAGAGAAAAGAAAAAAAAGCCTTCTTTAAACCTAGAGCCCTTTTAAAATGATAAAGGACCCAGTGCATGTAGGCATGTTGTGGAATCCTGTAATTGTAGAATGGCGAAGTTTAGTGTTAAACTGGGCCAAGGCTAGAAGAGTATGAGCAGTGGCCCATGAGGACTCTTAAGTGCTGACGCCAAGGAGCCACCTCCCGTCTCTGTCTGCCTGGCCCAGGGGACCTGCCCCCATTCCTGTGGCCCAGGGGCCCAGCTTGCATTCAGCAGTGTCAGAAGTGACTTGTGGCTTTGCCTTGGTCGGGAGATGATTTCATTCCAGGGGAGGGGGTGGGGGAGCAGCCATCCCTTGGAGGCTCAGAGCAGCTGGCCCAGGCTCCAGCTTGCCTCCAATGGAAGCTCCAGCGCCCTCCGAAACGACCCTGGCCAATGTCACCGCAGAGCTGAGGCGGTGTTGTCAGGGCTAATGTGAAATCTCTTCCCGTGGCGCCGATCCTCCGACTCTACAGCGCCAGCTTGGACAGATTGAGGTCTCTGTGGCTTTGGTGACCCTGCTTAAGCATTCCCACCGTGTCCCTGCTCTGCACCAGGACTTCCTCCTTCTGCAGCCCCTTACCTGACCTCAGGGCCTGGGGAGGGAGGCAGTGTGTCAGGGCCAGGCGCTCTGACTCGGGAGATACGTCAGCCTTTTGGGGAGGCATCAGGCTTTGAGCTCTGCCCGTGCTCATCCGTCCTGGGACCAGGTGTTGCACAGAGAAGTGCCTTGTTCTGTGCTTCCTGCCACTTTCACTGTAACAGGGCTTCGGTGAAGGCCAGGGAACGATTCTGTTACTGTATTAGCTATTCAGTTAATTCACTTGAGAAACTAACCAATTTTTACTTTCTGTCTAGAATGATGTACGAATAGGAGAGTAAGCTGTAATGCTCCCAAAGTGCCTTGTTTTCTCTGATATAAATATATTTATAAGGACATATTCCAGTAGTTTCTTGGGTGTGTTTGCCACATCAAGATTTTGTGAACTAATACATACTGGGGATACTGTCTGGAAGTAGATCCTGTTTCCCTACAGGCTGGGAAAGGGCTCTTCTGGAGATCTGAGCAGTGGGGTGAAGCCCAACCCCTAAATGGCTTTCTTCTGCCCTTCTCACATCTTTAGAAGGACATCTATTTTTTTTTTATTCTGAGACAGGGTCTCCTATAGACCAGGCTGACCTTGAACTAGCTATGTTGCCGAATCCAGCCTTGAAATCCTGATCCCCCTGCTTCAGCCACGCACAGGGATTACAGGCATACTATGCCTGGCTAGGACAATTAATTTTTTTTAAGAGCCATGAGGTTCCAAGTCTGGTCTTTGAGTAACCCTTCCAGACGTGTGTGTACCACTTTTGTACCCTGGTGAACTGAAGGTTCTGTGTAACTTTTATGTATACACATGAATACTTAAATACCAATATTTACAAACAACTTGGAAAAGTCTTTGTAGTCACTTGACCACCGTGTGTGTGTGTGTGTGTGTTTCATGGGAGGATAAATTATAAGGGGCAACACAGCCACAGGTGGGTGTGATCCAGAGGGTGTCCAGTCCCGGTAGGCTCCAGAAGCTGGACACCAAAATTGGGGAACCAGAGGCCCAAGGTTCCCTTCCTCTGAGGACAGTCAGGAGAGGCTGCCCACATCTAGCAGGCAGGAGAGGCGCACAGTCTGAATGCTGATGCTGCCTCCCAACATCTGGCCGGCATCTTGTCTGCTTCTCAGACCCAAGCAACTTACCTTAAATAGAACGGTTTACAATGGAATCCGATAAGAGGTTCAGGCTGCTCCACGCCCCCTCTCCTGCCTGCTGCGGAGGATGAGGGGCTGGGTTTACATTCTGCCCCCCGTCGACCTACCCAGGAAGCACCGGCGGTCGGGGCACAGCCGCCGTGGGTGACTGCCCCGGGGGTAATTCCTAAGCAGACGCCCCCGTGGGCCCGGCCGACGGCGGGAGGCCCGGGAGGCGGGAGGCCCGCGGTGGGGCTCCGCGGGTCGCCACGCGGCGGTCCGCAGGGATTGCACCGCGGCGTCCCGGGAGAGGGCAGAAGTTGTGAGTTGTCAGCGAGTGCCGCGCCCGCCGCGCTGAGCTCACCGTCGCGGTGCGGGGCCGGGGAGGGGGCGCGGGGCCGGGGAGGGCCGCGGGGCCGGGGAGGGGGCGCGGGGCCGGGGAGGGCCGCGGGGCCGGGGAGGGGACGCGGGGCCGGGGAGGGCCGCGGGGCCGGAGAGGGCCGCGGGGCCGGGGAGGACGCCGAGCCGCGCTCCCCGCCCGCCCGCCCGCCCGCGCGCGCGGCTGTTTAGTCAGCACTTGGCCGCCCGAGCCGCTGACTGACAGGCGGCCAGACGCCCGCCCCGGCAGCAGACAAGATGGTGTCGGAGCCGCCCTCGGAGCGGCGGGAGGAGGGAGCGCGGCGCTGGGAGCCGGACGCCCGCGCCCGGAAAGCGGGCTCCGCCGCTGCCCCCGGGAGCCGTGACCCTGTGCGAGTCGCTGCTCCTCCCGGAGCGAGGCCCGAGAAGAATGCGCATCTACTGAGCGCCCACTACCTGCCAAGCACTGCATCTGCTTCTTTGGACCTGGAGAGCCGAGGGCCCCGTGTCACCCAAGAGAAAAACAGTTCACGGGGGTGAGGCGCGTCGCCTCCCTCTCCCGAGCTGGCCTCGCAGCCCGCACTGCCCTGCCCGCCATGCCCTTTACGCTGCCTAACCGTCGCCGTCCAGCGGCAGGGTCGAACGCCCCGGGCTGTGTGCAGGGTCTCGGCTCCCACCTGCTTCGCCCCCACCTCCGAACACCTCCCCGCCGCGCTCAGTTTTACAGGTGCAGTAACCCGGGAGGGTTATTTTTGCCCTTGGAAATCAAGCAAGCTCGACAGGACCCAGCTGGCCTCGACCTCCGGAGGGGAAGCCTGTGTCCTTGGCTTCTTGGAAACAAAGTGGGCTCCTCGGTATGGACTTCACACAGGCACACCCTGCCCAGTACACACGTGCACGAGTGCATTATACACATTTATCTATGTGTGCAAGTGGCACCCACCCAACCAAGGGCCAGGAACTGGGGCACACATTGTGTACAGACCCTTGTGCAGAGCAAGGACAGAAGTCAGCATACAGCTACAGGAGCAGACATAATTGCAGGCACATCTAACAGCCTTCCAGACCCATGGTCCCGGCTGGCTGCCTCCGCCAGTTGCTCACTGCCCCTCCTGGCCGCCTATCTGTCAGGGCAACCTGGCACCATTTCCTGAAGTTCTGCTCATGGTGGTTGGCAGCCAGTTCCTGCCTAGATCAGGGAGCAGGAGCAGTTTCGGGTGCTCCCCTCAGTCCCAGGGGTGAGGCTGCAGCAGAGAGGCTCCTGAAGCACAAGGACGCAAACAGCCTCCACCATCCTGACACATCTTCCAAGGCAGAGCCGTCAGTCCTTTGTGACAGGAGGGCAGGTGAACCCTCCCGCTTCAGCAGGCAGCCACTCCACCCTCCCCTAGGGAACTACCACATGGCTCTCACACATTGTGCAGAGGAGCAGACTTCCGATCCAGGAGGCTGAGGTTGACTCCTCACACCTTGCTGCTTTCTGTCTCGTCCTGAGCGACGTCCTCTGCTCAGCAAGGAGTTGAATGCAGTGATGTGTACAACCCCTCCATTGTGGTATCTCACCATCTTTGCAGCTGGTAACACTTCCAGATGTGTGTCTGAGAAGAACACATCCATAAATGCCTCCATGGACCCCTCAGGATAGGTTTGTAAGATTACCAAATAAAATGAAGAAAGGCACAGAAAGGCATAGCAATTTGCCCAAAGTCGCACAGCAAACTGGTAGTATATGTGGAAATAGAAACCCTTTCAATGTTCTGGAGAACACAGCACTTTGTGTGAGTGCTCTCAGAACCAAGGAGATTGGTGCAATGAGGACTAAAGGCAGAAGCTCTAATCTTTTCTCTTGGAACATTGACAGGGACCCTTGGCTTTCTTGAAGACTTACGGGGTTCCCAGAGGAGGTCCCAGACATTCAGCAAAGGGATGGTGAAAATACCATTTGTAATCCAGTGGGTTCCACTGCTTTCTGCATACACTGGGTAAGCTGGCTTTCTCTTATGCAAAGCCAGAAGCAGGTTACAGAAGCCTCTCCTCAGCCCATGGCTGATTGCTAACCTGTTTGTCCAAATATGTATGCATGAGTGCTGTGTGCCTGTGTGCTGGGACTGCCTGTATGTGCACTCACATGTTTATGCACGTTCACAAGGAGTACACTTAGGGTACTCGGGCATTAGTAGCTTGTAGGTACATACATTCTCAAGCTTACATGTATATTTTGATTTGTTATGTTTGTGTATGGCTCTTTAAATTATTTTATTTTCTTTTATTTTGAAACAGGGTCTCAGTCTGTAGCCAAGACTGACAATACTAGTGTTCAGATGCGAAGCATGAGACATCGTGCCTGACCTTTTATTCTTTCTTTCTTTTTGAGACAGGGTCTTCTTGTAGCTGCAGCCGGCCTGGAACTCACTTAGTAGACCAGGCTGGCTTTGAACTCACAGAGATCCGCCTGTGATCAGCCTCCGTGGTGCTGCTGAGATTAAAGGCGTGGGTGACTTTTTTATTTTTTTAACTGGGGATTGAATCCAGGGCCTCACCGCATTCTTGGTCCCTGTGTATATGTGTATATATAAATGGTGTCAGTTGCCTGGAGAGATGGCTCAGCAGTGAAGAGCACTTTGCTGTTCTTGTGGGTTCCCAGGACTCACGATGAATGGCTCCAGGGGGATCCAGCACCTTAGGCCTTCTTGGGCACCTATATGCACATACAGTCCTTCCCCCAGCACACATACACATAATTCAAATAAATCTTTAGTAAGTGAATGGTGCTGACAGGCCTGACAGGTGACTTAGTGCACATCTAAGGCTTTGCTTGCATGTGTACTCAGTATGTGCACCAAGGACACTCAAGAGTATAGAAATGTTCACCTGCTTCGTATATAGGGCTGAGTGAAACACGCCTGCATAGACCAGTGTGAGGTGTGTGTGTGTGTGTGTGTGTGTGTGTGTGTGTGTGCAGAAATTCAGAAATTCCTTTGTGTGACAATACCTGCAAATCATAGGAAGACAGGCCCAGACTCTCAACACTCCTGCCCTGGCTCCCCACAAGCACACAATTCCCTAGATCCATCTTGCTTCGCCAATTTGCAGCCTCTAGCTCTCAGCTCCCAAGAAGGCCTGCAGCAAAGTCAAGGGGCTGGTGGCCAATTAGTGAGGGGTTAATCAGAGATCTGGGCCCCCCCAGAGGGGGAGGGAAGCTGAAGGCAGTCACAGGGTTGACAGGAGCCAAACTGCATGTCATAAGTCTGGGGGAGGGAAATCAGAGGATGGGAGGCCTGTTGGTGCTGCAAAATCTGAGGCGGGCCAGTAGCTTCAGAATCCTGAGCACTGACAGCAGCAGGGATGGTGAGCAAGTGTGTGTACACTGTGTGTGAAGCAACATGTATGTGCATTCAAGCCCTTGAATGCGGTCCTGCATGTAGTTGTATTTACATGACTATGGTTACTACCTGTATACATATACACACACAGGTTTGTATATGTGTGCTTATAAGTGTGCAGCGGTATGCAAATTGGCTTGCTTATACAAATATATCTAGATTTTTGTATACATATGTGCATACAAGAGTAAATCTGTGTATACACGTGTGCAGTGGTACCTTTAGGTGTGTGTTCCAGCATGCACTCATGCGTACATAAAGTTCATGTTACTTGTGTACATATGTACAATGATGTATTTAGTGTGGATGCAGATCAAGTGTGCATCCACTAGTGTGCAGATGCGTTCAGGGGTGGATACATGCATGCTTGCATGTGTGTTCTCTAAACAGCCAGGTGCCTGGTCCTCCACGTGTGACTGTGTGTATCCATGTGTATGTGTCTGTGTGTGCATAGGTCTCAGCATGGAAGGAGCTGAGGGATGCAGGGCTGGGGGATGGGGGGCTGCAGGCTGCAGGAGGGAACCTGACAGACGAGCCTTGCTGCAGCCCCCGGCCCCGGGAGCCTGTTTTCCAGCCTGCGGAAGCTGTGAGCCCGTGAACTCATCTTATATTAATAGCTGCTGTCTCCTCACTTATTGCAGGGAGTGGCGGTCATGGCCCCGGTGGGGCGCAGCTCTCAGGGCTGCCCCACCTCCCTCAAGGACCAGGGCCTAGCCCTGCAGGAACAGAGTCCCCACTTCCTTCCCTGGCTCAGCGAGCTCATCGCCCAGCACCCTCCTGGCCTGTATGATGGCAGAATCAAGATCGAGGGTAAGAAAGCCAGCGCGAGGTAAGAAAGGAGTACAGCTGGGAGGCCTGGTACTTCTCCCAAACACACACACACACACGCACACACACACACCAGCGCTGAGCATCCCAGGGCTGAGCACACAGGAGGCTCTGTGTGACCGGGAAGACTCAGTCCTGCCCTCAAGGGCTCTCAGAGGCCCTCTGTCTAAGAGGAAGCTCAGCTTTCTTGCTCCCGGTCTGAGGGGAGTCTTAACCTTGTCTTCAGGAGTGTCTGGTTCTGAGGAGACAAAGAAATCTGCTCTGCTGAGCCTTCAGACTGCAGGGACATGTCCCGTGCTCCGGGACCCCCAGCCGGAGCTGGGGTGCATCCTGCGGAGAAGGAAGGCTCCACGCTGCGGCGCAGAGGATGCGGGCAAGGTGCGCTGTGTAAATTACTTCTTCACAGCACAGCAGGACGCAGCGAGGGTGCCAGGGGTCCTGAGTCCTCTCCGCCAAACATCCGAAGAAGGGAAGACCCAGCCAGCCCACCACATAGAGGCCCCCAGACTCCTCAGGTCACTGCACAGGGCCCCGGACAGCAGTGAAAACCCCACTGGGACCAAACACAGACTCCCACACGCAGGTGGCTGTCAGGAGTCCCCGGAGCAGGAGAGCAGAAAGCTGGGCCGAGAACACGAGGCTGGAGCTGTACCCAGCTAGGAAGGCACCTGCCCGGCAGGGGCTCCCCGGGCTGGGAGCGAGGCAGCAGGGACGGTCTTCCCGGTCTGGGGACCCTCAGCTTCACCCTGGCGTGGCCACAGGCCTTCCTGCCCCACATTCCTGGCCAGTTCTTTCTGACCTGTTCCCCGAATCCGCTCCCTGAACCAGTGCAGAAATGACTTGGGGCTGGAGAGAGAAGGCTCGTCAGTTAGTAGCACGGACTGCTCTTGCAGAGGACCTGGATACTGTCCTCAGTGCCCACATGGTGGCTGCCAACTGCCCATAACTCAAGTTCCAGGCGACCTGATGCCCTCTTCTGGCCCCTGTGGGCATTGCATGCACATGGTGTACTTACATAGATGTGAGCAAAATACACACTTAGCATACAAAAACATTTTTTTTAATTAAAAATTATTTGTAGGTTCAAATCCCAGCTCAACTGACAATACACATGACTTTCTGGGAGGCCTTTCTTTTTATTTTATGTGTATTAGGGTATTACTTGCATGTGTGTAAGTGCACCCGAGCCATGTAATGCCCTCAGAGGTCAGAAGATGTCGGATCCCGTGGAACTGGAGCTACAGACAGTTCTTAGTCTCCATGTGGGTGCTGGGATTTGAACCCAGGTCTTCTGCAAGAGCAGTAAGTGCTCCTAACCACCAAACTGTCTCTCCAGCACTTCTTTTTAGTTTTTTGAGGCAGCGTTTCCCTTTTGTTGAAAAAAATTATTTTATGCCAGGTGTGTTGGCACACACCCTTAACCCTAGCATTTGGGAGGCAGAGGCAGAGGAATCTTTTTGAGTTAAAGGCCAGCCTGGTCTACATAGCAAGTTCCATGCCAGTTGGGGCTACAGGGAGATCCTATCTCAAAAAAAAAAAACAAAAAAACAAAAAAAATTGTTTTAATTTTATGTGTACGAGCATATTGCCTGCGTGGATGTAAATGCACCCGTGTCGTGTAATGCCTGCAGAGGTCAGAAGAAGGTGTCAGATCCCCTGGAACTGGAGTTACAGGTGGTTGTTAGTGGTCATGTGGGTGCTGGGAGCCAAACCTGGGTCATTTGCAAAAGTAGCCAGTGCTCTCAACTGCTGAGCCATCTCTTCAACAGTTTTCCTTTTTTAGAACGTTTTTATTTTTGCCAGGTGGGGTGGCACATGCCTGTAGTCCCAGCACTCAGGAGACAGGTAAGTGGATCTCTGAGAGTTCAAGGCCAGCTTGGTCTACAATAGCGAGTTCCAGGCCATCTCAAGCTACAGGGAGACCCTGTTTAAAACAAACAAACAAACAAACAAACAAACAAACAAACAAATAAATAAATAAACCTTTTTTTTTTTTTTTTTTTTTTTTTGTCTTTTGGAGACAGGGTCTCACTGCAGCCCCAGCTGGTCTGAAACTCAGTATGTAGACCAGGCTGACCTTGAACTCAGAGAGATCCACTTGCCTCTGCCTGCTGAGTGCTGATCGAAAGGAGTGTAACACCATGCCCAGCTCAAAAGTTTGTATTTTTCATGTATATGTTTGTGTGTCTAGGTGTGGGTTTGTGCATGTGAGTGCAACTGCCTTGAGAGACCAGAAGAGGGCGTCAGATTCCCTGCAGTTGGAGTTACAGGCACTTGTGAGCCCCTCAGTGTGGATGTTGGGAACCAAACTCAGGTCCTCTGAAGAGCAGCAAAGTTCTTCTAACTGCTGAACCATCTCTCCAACCCCAAGACAAGTTTTCCCATGTATCTCAGGCTGGCCTCAAACTCCCTAAATAGCTGAGGATGACCTGAAACTCCTGATCATCTCGTCTCTACCTCCCAAGTACTAGGACTACAGGCATGTGTCACCACACCATTTATGTGGTGCTGAGGATGGAACTGGGGGCTTCATGTATGCTTAGCAAGCACTCTACCAACTGAACTACAATCCCAGCTCCCAGAAAGGCCTTTCTTTTGACCGCCTTCATCTTAAAATTATATATGCCCTATGAAATTTTTCTTTGAAGATGAGGTTACTAACAATGCAATTTATTTGTTTTTTTAATTAAGAATTTATTTTCATTTTATATGTATGAGTGTTTTGTCTGCAGGTATAGAAGTGCACCCAATGTCATGTAGTGCCTGCAGAGTCCAGAAGAGGGCATTAGATCCCCTAAAATGGAGCTGCAGATGATTATTAGCCACCATGTGTGTGCTGGGACTAAACTCAGATCCTCTGCAGGAGTCCCCAGTGCTCTACCCACTTAGCCATCTCTCCAGCCCTACACATTGCAATTTTTGAAAACGTTTTCTGTTATTGCTATTTCTCCCACTAGGCATTAAGCTATCCACAAGATGACCTATTACTCTCAGCATTTCTCTAGCCCAGGCAGGCCTCGAACTTGCAACCTTGCCTCAGTTGCTGGGACTACCGCCTACTTGGGCCACCATGCTCAGTTTACCCCTGGAGACTCCTTTCTCCTAACTTTTGTTTTTTTGCTGTTGTTATCTGTTATTTTGTTTTGTTTTGCTTTTTGGAAACAGTGTCTCCCTGTAACCCCAGCAAGTCTGGAACTTGACTGGGCTGGCCTAGATCTCACAGAGGTCTGCTTGTCTCTGTCTGTTGGGATTAAAGGCATGCACTACCACACCCTGCCTGCTATTTTTGTTTTGAGATAGGGTCTCATGTAGCCCAGGCTGGCCTCGAACTCAAAATGAAGCTGAGGCTGGCCTGGAACTTCTGATCTTTCTGCCTCCAGCTCCCAGTGCTGGGATTGTGTGCACCACCACACCCAACCTTCAACTTCTTCAAAAGTGGAGAGAGTATGTTCACCATTGATGATACTATGAAATGTTTGGCTTCAAGTTTGGCCCGGAGCAGACACTTCTGGAGTGGAGGTAGAGAGGATAGATGGGGTGTGCTTGAAATGCCAGCGCATCCCTCCTTTGTGGCTGGGCCTGGCAGGACTCCTGTGGCCACTGTTGGGAAGGGGTCTTGAACTCCAGGCAAAAGAACTCCAGCCTGAGAAATGAAGAAGTGTGTCCTAGCAGACCCGACTCAGCTGAGTGAGGCTTCTTTGGGGGGGGGGGCGCTCAGCTTCTCCATTTGTGGGATGGTAGAATGGGCCAGAGTACTCTGATGGCCCCTCATCCAGACTTTGGCCAACTGTAAGGCCTAGAAGTCTAGGCTAATAACAGTTATTTGTTTATTTATTTATTTATTTAGAGACAGAAACTCCAGCTGACCTGGAACTTTCTATGTAGACCAGGCTGGCCTCGATCTCACAGAGATCCACCTGCCTCTGCCTCCTGAGTGCTGGGATCAAAGGCTTGCACCTCCACTTATTTATTTTTTAAAAAGTGTTCTTTTTATTTTTATTTGAATTATGTGTATGTGTCTATGTGAGTGTATGCCATGTGTATACAGGTGCTAACAGAGGCCAGAAGAGGGCACTGGATCCACTCCTGGAGCTGAAGCAACAGGTGATTGTGAACCACCTGACATGAGAACCAAACTCACATCCTCTGGAAGAGCAGCAAGCACTCATAACTGCTGAGCCACCACTCCAGCCCCTACTTCTTTCTTCTGAGGCAGGGTCTTAAGTGGCCCAGGCTGGCCTTAAACTCCTGATCCTTCTGCCCTCACCTCCCAAATGTTAGGATTACCAGCATGTGCCACCACACTTGACTTTTTCATTTGTGTGTGTGTGTGTGTGTGTGTGTGTGTGTGTGTGTGTGTGTGTTTTGCTGGGGATGAAATCCAGAGCCTTGCCAGCACTCTTCCATTGAACTACATTCCCAGCTCTTAGGTATTTTGGGAAAGGGTCTTTTATATAGCTCAGGCTGGTGTTGAATTCACTACGGAGCTGAGGTGAGGCTGACCTAGTACAAGTCCTCCATGCTCTGCCTCTTCAGTGCTGGATTATAGGCATGTACCACACTAGCTCAGAGCTTCCTCTGGAGCTGCTTCTCTCTTTGCCTGAAGAGTGCAGGAGTCTTCCTCCCCGTCCTAAGCCCCCAAGCTCAGGTCCCCAGTTGCATATACTTCTAGCCACTCACCTTTACATGGAAAAGCTTTTCCAGCCCCACAATGGCCAGATTACCAATGTGATAACCAATGTAGGCCAATGGCCCCAAGGATATGAATCAAGATCCAGAAGGTCCCAAGCCTGGGGCTTGGGGAAAAAAAAGGAAGTGAGAAGTCATTGCTCGGGGGACTGAACACAGATCCTGGAAACAGATATTCCAGGTATGATGCTTGTCTCCTAATTCCCAGATGATGGTCTCAGTTCAGTCAGCTTGGTCTTCTCATATGTAAAGTGGAGACAGTATTACCTGTGTTGGCCTTTGCTAGACATATGCAGCATCCTGAGCCCAACGCCTTATCCAGAGGAAACATGCACTATCAGAAGGAAGCTGCCATTATTCCATGCTAGGAACATATTCTTCATACCTGAGCTGGCTACTGTGGGCAGGATAGGACATGGGTATTCTCAAACTAAGAAGAGTCCTGTATGTTTCCTATCCTGGGAAGATGAGGTTTTTGCCTAGGTGGTGCCCAGGGTCTGACCAGAGGAGTACTGACATCCTGGGAGGTCAGCCATAGTCACTCTGGGTTCCCAGCTTCCCAGATTCTTTACCAGGTTCCTCTATCCTGGTTCAGCTCTACATCCTGCACACACACAAATACACACATGTATGTATCACAAAATCATTTTTTTATTGAGTAGGGTTGGGGACTGGTACAGGGAATGCACTGGGGACCATATCCCGGTTGGCAGAGGGGTGGGGTGTTGGCTCTTGCCCCGCCTCCTCTAAGGGCACCTCAGGGTAAGGTCCGGCCCCCAGGCCATGGCGTGGCGCTGGAAATCAGACTAGAGTGGGGTTGGGGTTGCGTTTTTTTGAGTCCCGGTTGCCTCGCCGGGTTGCAATTCCCCGAAATGGCCACCAGAGGGAAGCCGGGCCCCAGCGCAGAGGAATTCTCGGTTGCTCAGGTGATGGCTTCTTAAAAAAATAAAAAACCAGAGGCTGGTGTGTTCTCCCTGCAAACCCGAGGGGTTCAGGCCTGGGGAGAAGGCTCTGGTTTCTATGATCTCTTCGATAAAAAATAAGCAAAAATAATAACAAAATACGTGGTTTCTCTTTCTCCATTTTCCCCCTCTAGGAACTGAGGTCAGAAATGGGGATGTGAGGGCTGGGGGATACCCTGGTATGGCCTGGATTTCAAGGTGTGGGTCTACACCCTTAAATAAATTTATAAATAAATAAATATAATTTAAATAAATAATATACTTTCTTCATATGTGTACATATATATAGAGAGATAAATCTTTCATCTAGGCAACTAAGTGACTAACCCTCTCTGACTCTGGAACTCCAAAATTCAAAAGTAAAGTGGCATGGCCAAGGTCAAGTTTCAGGGAGGGGAAGATCAAGGTCCTGGAATGGCACTGTAAAATTCCCAGCATTCTGGAATTGCAAGCCACTTAGGCTATGAGACATTTCTGAGTGGAACCCTGACCATCTGGAACATTCTAGAACCATGCAGCCAGCTGAGTCCCTGAAGGGATCTTGAACAAAATCCTGAAACACCCAATGTCTTAGAACTCCAGAGCCAGCTGGGTCTCAGGGGTGTGGAGCTGGGGGGTTGGAACTAAGTCCTGACAGACCTAACATTCTGGAATTCTGTAGTAGCCAGGGCTGCAGAGTTACCAGGATGTAACTAGACGTCACTGGGGGAGCGGGACCGAAAAGGACTCTTGGAAGAAGAACAGCAGCAGCAGATGGCCCATAGCACCTTCTGCACGTCTTGGTTGCGGAAGGCATAGATGATGGGGTTGATCATAGAGTTGTACGTGGCGGGGAGCAGGGTGAGATAGGTGTAGAGGACTGGGGAGTGGGCATCGCCCAGGAGGCAGTAGACTGTGAAGGGCAACCAGCAGGCGGCAAAGGCGCCAAGCACCACGGCCAGTGTGGCAATGCCCTTTCGGGTGGCCACGTAGTGAGAGGCAGGCAGCAGGTGTCGTTGAAGGGCAATCTGCTGGGCATGGCGGCAGACAATGCGGCAGATCTGGGCATAGAGCTGAAGCATGATGCCAAACACCATGAAGAAGGCAATGGCCAGGACCACCAGATGGTTCTTGGAGAGAGGATATACGACACCACACGTGGTCAGGCCATCTCGGCAGTTCCAGGCCAGCACAGGGACCAGCCCCAGGCCCAGGGCACCCACCCACACCAAGACCAGCATCACATAAGTCCGAGTTACTGTTGTCTCTGAGTAGTAGGTGAGGGCGTTGTACAGGGAAAGATAGCGGTCGACAGTGATGGCCAGCAGGCTGCCAATGCTGGCAGTAAAGGCCATTGCCAGCACACCAGCAAGCACCAGGCTCATCCCTGGAGAGCCGATGCAGAAGACAGCAGCAAAGTGCAGGACCAGGCCCAGGCCTGCCAGCAAGTCTGCCACAGCCAAACTACCCACCAGCAGGAACATGGGGGCTCGGAAGGCAGGCGTACCCACGATGATGGCAACCACCAGCGCGTTCTCGCAGGACACCAAGGTGCCTGAGATGCACAGCACCACATCCCAGGCCTTGGGGGAGGGCAGCAGTGTAGATGGGCCTGTGGGCTCCTCTGCTGGGTCCACAATGCTCACGTTCACATTCCCTGGGCCAGCTGAGAGCCAGGCCAGGGAGCTGTCTGCACCCCACATCATGGCACCTGCCGGAGAAAGGCCCTGTGAGACTGGCAGGCCAGGTCCTGGCAGGAGACACCTGAAGGGTAAAAGGTACCTCTTAGGACAGCTGGTAAGGCACCAATGTCCTCTAATTCATGCTCTGAGGCTCTTGCCAGGATACTCTGTCCTCTCTGATGACAACAGGCCTTTAAACAGGGGTCTCTTTTCCTGGAGATCCCTATCTAGGGTCTCCACCCCGTCTTCCAATCTTCTCTGTCCTATAGTTGTTCTCTTTGCCACGTGTGATCAGAGAAGTAATCAGAGAAGTGGATGAGGGCTTACCATAAGCGAATGGGGAACCACAAGACTGAAGGTACGCCCTGAAAAGGCCCAAGATTGGGGGAGGGAAATGTCAAGGAGGAAGTCGGTTCACCTCCCTCCCATCAGAGAGGATGACTCGTTCCTGAGCCTCCCAGACCCCTCACGATTTACAGCCCTGCCAGCCTCTGGCTCCGCCTCCAGGGAAAGCGCGTGAAGCTCCTACCAACCCCCACCCGACATTCCTGGGAACTCCCCTACACTCTTTCAGACCTCTGCCCCTAGACAGACCCCTTTTTCTGCCTAACCCCTGGGTCTCGGTCTTCCACCTGGGTCCCCGGTGGAAGCTGGGATTTCTGACCCCTTTGGTCCGGACACCTGGATCTGGGGCCTGACTCCGCCTCCAGCCTGGGTAGCTGAATCCTAAATCAGACACCTCCTGCTGCTCGGACACCTGGGTTCCTGCCCCAGACGCCTGCTACTGGTTCAACCTCAGATGACCCTCAGTCCCTCCCCAACAGGCCCTTTGGGTCCAGCAAATCTGCTCATCCTTCACTAGGTCACCCCAAGTGACCACTCAAGCACCTGAATACTTGGGGCGTCGCCTGCTAACGCAGAATCTTGCCGACCCAGAATCCCAGCTTTGACCTCCGACCCCGACCATCCCATCCGCTAGCATCTTTCCTCCTCCCAGTGCCCCTGCATCCTGCATGCCCTCCGGGACGCTGGGCACCCGAGGCAAGATCCGATACTCACCGCTCAGGACCCGCGGGGAGCCTCCGCTCGGGTCCTGGCAGAGCAAGGTGTGCGCGGACCCCTAGAAGCCCCCGCGGCCGCGGGAGAAGCGGCGTGAGTCACCCCGCCCCGCCCCGCCCCCGGCCACCGGCTTGGTGACGTCAGAGCCGGGTCGACCAATGGGAGCGGCGCGCTGGAGCGCAGCGCGCCTTGCGCGGCATAGTAATGAGGCCTTGCGCCGCCCGCTCCCTCATTCATAAAAAGAGACCGTGGCCGCGGCCCCGCCCCCTCCGGAGCTGGCCCGCGCTGTCCTTGACGCGGCGCCCTCTGCGGGCCGGGGGTTCGGGGCGCCGGCGGGAGAATCTCGACGACTCGGGGAGTTCGCAGGGGATGTGGGAAGCGGAAAGGGGACGGATAATCTATGGGGGTGATGAGCACTCTCGGATGGTTGACAGGACAGGTGCTGGGAGGTGGGGATGAATGGGCGTCCCGGGTGAGGATGACGGGGTTTGCTTCTATTAAGGGCCCTAGGTGACAGTGACAGGAGCAGAGGGAGCAGGGAGGTGGGTGGCTGTGACGCAGGGTGACAGGGTTTGAGGGCTGAGGGACGCTGAAGGTAGAGGACGGAAGAGCTCCTCAGGGCAATGACAGCAGTTGTCAGAGTGACTGCAGCGTGCTGGAGTTCAGACTGGGGATCCCAGGGTGGCGGAGGTGGTGACAAGGCTTTGAAGATAGAATATCCAGATGAAAGAACTTCAGGTCACTGTGACCCTGTGAAGTGAAGTACTCAGGCAACGAAGCTAAACGAAGGCTGCAGGGTTCTGGAATGAAGATACCAAGCGACTTGTACTGAGTGGGCCCCAAAGTGAGGGTACAGGAGGTCTGATGGATTAGTGACCAGGTGGGTAAGTTGCTGTCAGGACAGGTCCGGTGATGCTGGGGGAGGGGGTGATAAGGAGGTAGGTGACGTCACTCATGTAGATCCAATAGCGCCCTCACAGCCCAGGAGGGTGCACCTGGCAAGATTTCAAAACCTGTATTATTTATTCAAGGATCTGGAAAGCCAGCCGGGGGCGGGGGTGAGGTTCACTTCCCCGAAGCGGCAGGAGATGGGGAGCCGGGAAGAACTTGGAAGCAGACCTGTCAGGTCCATCTTCAGGATGGCCCCTCTGAGCTCACATCTCAGGCACCCTAGTGGAGGGCAGGGAGAAAGCAGCCGCTTTGCTAATCCTATCTGCCCTATCCCACAGATAGGATGCGGACAGTCCTAGGGGTGGGGGCAGCAGCCTGGCCTCCCTCTGTATCCAGCTTTGATCCTTTCTGGAATTATTCAAACTTGCCAGGAGGGGGCTGAGGATGAGGAGCTGGGGAAACCAGGTTAGGGTCTGAGGAAAACAGTGGAACCAGGATCACAAGCTCACCAAACTCCTCTTCTGATGCCAGCACTCCTGTAAGCCGGGCAGTCAGGATCCAGGGGGTGGGTTTCAGGTTTGGGTATGAGACACTGAGAAGGCCAGGCAGGACACATGGCAGAAGACAGAACTTGGGCTGGAGAGAATGGCACATTTCAGGTTGGATGTGATGAGTTTGGAGTGTTCAGCCAGTAAAGGAGATCAGAAGTAGACTCGATTCAAGTCCCAGTTCCTCTGTTTCTTAGATGTGTGACTGAGGAGTTTCACAAGCTCTCTGAGCCTGTTTCCCCACCTCTAGTAAAGGGATGTTAGTGCCTACCTCAGGACTATTGGGAGGGATCCTATCTATCATCAGCACTGGCTGTCAATGGTATATCTGGTCGGTAGCGGACACCCGGGAGGCATAGGGGAGTACTGGTCTGGAGGGGAACAGAATGGGGAGTGACTATATCCAGAAGGGCCAGGCTGGATGAGGTACTCCCATTGCTGGGCCCTTTGCATTGGTTATCCTCATGTGTGGAACTCTTTGTTCCGTCCGGATCTCTACTTTTGGCAGCTTCTTTCTTCCAAAAGAGGTTTCTCGACCTGTCACAGAGGCTAACACTTCCCCATCCCTCTCCCTCTCTTTTTCTATTAGTCTTTAAATTTTTATGTGTACGAGTGTTTTGCCTGAATGTATGTAAGTACACCCATGCACACAATGCTTTCAAAGGCCAGAAGAGGGCATAGGATCCCCCGGAACTGGAGTTAAGGACAGTTGTTAGCCTCTATGTGGGTGATGGGAACTGAATCCTGTTCCTTTGTTTGCTATGTGTCAGATCCACTAGACTATAAGCTCTGACAGCAGTGACTATGATCTGACTTGTGCTGGAGATGGTGCCTGACAGGCAGTGGTGCTCAATAAATATTGTTGGTTGGATGACGGAGCAGTCAGAAGGAGAGGGGACATGGGGAAAGTGGCAGTGGGCCTGATGGAGGTGTGTGCACCCCTCTTCTGTTTCTGAGCAGGATCTCAACAGAGCTCTAGTCTCAGAGAGGGGAATAGGGCACTGGGAAGTTGGGGTGAAAGTGGTATCTGAGGGGCTGGAGAGATAGCCCAGCAGTTAAGAGCACTGACTGCTCTTGCAGGAGACCTGGGTTGGAATCCAAGCACCCATGTGGCAGCTAAGAACCGTCTGTAACTCCAGTTCCAGGGAATCCGACACCCTCTTCTGACCTCCCTGGGCACGAGATGGGTGCACTTCCATATATGCAGGCAATACACACATACACATAAGATAAAATAATAAATAAAATCAAATTAGAAAGTGGCATATGAAAGAGGCCTGCTCTTTGGAGTAGCAGTTTTCACAGTCTGCCATTCCACTGGTGAAGACTGTCCTGCTGGGTGCAATGGGACACACCAGTAATTCCAGCTCTTGGGAGATAGAGGCAAGAGGATCAGGAGTTCAAGATCATCCTCAGCAACTGAGAGAGTCTGAGGCCAGCTCAGAATGCATGAGACCCTGTGTCAAAAACTACAAGAAAGAAAACTGTCCCATCACTGTAGGTCAGGTCTTTGCAGACTCTCCTGTTTTCCAGCTGTGACACCGGCCTTTGGCCATCTTCATTCTGTCCACCTGTCCTTACAGCTGTTTTCTTGAGGTCTTCTACAGAAAGGCCAGGTCCTACAAGTCTGTGCTTGGAATAATTTTTTCTTTTTTGAGGGGTTGGGGGCTCTTTTTGACATAGGATCTCTCTGTAGTCCCAGCTGGCCTGGAACTCACTATGTAGATCAGGTTGGCCTGGGACTCACATATATTCAACCCACCTCTGCCTCTGGAGTGTTGGGATTAAAGGCATGTGTCCCCATGCCCAGCTTGGAATAATTTTTCTTTATGGAATAATCATAAATTCTTCTGAAGCCAGTTGTGTTCCATCACCAAAAGAGGCTCTAAATATAAAGATGGCATCCTGTGTGGTCTTGGACATTTTAATTAGTTTTCCTCTAATTTCTGTCCTGGTTACTGTGGCTATCCCAAAGGGAAGCCACCAGTGACCATTTGTTTCCTTTGAAGTAGGTGATGGTCATGAACAACTTTGTTTACCTTGGCACTGTGTCCTTTTTGATGGAGGCTGCTCCTCTGGCACTAAAACCATCGGAGTGACTCGTGTGTGTGTGTGTGTGTGTGTGTGTATTTGAGACAGTTTCACTCTGTAGCCTAGGCTTGCTTGGAACTCACTATGTAGACCAGGTTGGCCTCAAACTCATGTGAACTCTGCTCAGCTAGAATTATAGGTGGGAATGACTATGTCTGGCTGAGGATAATTCTTATCTGGTCTCTTCTCCCTAAACTTCTCTCTAGCCAAAGGGACAGCCCCTCTTCAAGGCCCTCTTGCCCCATTTCTCTACTTCCTGCATTTCCTCAAGTGGCCACCAGATGGCTATGAGCGCTATTGTCCAGGTGAACTTTTTTTTTTTTTTTTTTGAGACAGGGTCTCAGTCAACCAAGCTTCAAACTTGCTATGTAGTTGGTTTCCTTAAACTTCAGCCTACCTAACACCACCTCCTGAGTACTTGGACTTCAGGCATGCACTACAACACCTGGTTTTATGTGGTGCTGGGGATTAGACCCGGGCTTCATGCATGCTGGGTAGGCACTTATCAAGTGAACATACGTGCCTGCCCCCAGGTAAAACTTTCTTACCTCTTTTCTCCTCTCCACAAGTGTGGGGATTTGGAGCCTAAGTTCTAAGGTCCATCTGCTTATGTATGTGTGAGAGGCACAGATAATCTCCACCCCTGAGCCGCTTGTCCAAGATCCAGGCGTCTGGACAGTCAGCATATTTATTTTTTGTGCAGATTCATTCATTCAACCAAATTTCAGCACTAGGCCCCAGGTATCGGGTTTGGGGGGTCTCTAGGGACAGAGCAACTCTCTGGCCACATGCCTGCTTTTTCCATTTTAGCATAAATCAAGTATCTACTATTTGCCAGGCACAGAGAATTAATACTACAATGAACAAAATCCATTGCCTTCTTCCAGGAATTTCCCCTTTCTGTATAAAGAAATGCTGAATACAGAATCAAGTATAGGAAGACTTTGAAGACTAGAGGGCTGGACAAACTTGTATGCAAATGGTCACACACATGGGATAAGATAGCTGATAATCAACAGCCACTTCACCCTGACTGTGCTAAGGGCGTTCACTAGGGAAAAAGACCAGCCATGGTTCTGGTCTTTATGGAACTTGAAGACCAGGAAACAAATGGGCAGTTAATTATACACTGGGTCATGCTCCAAAGGAAAGCAGGCTCTGGGATGAAGAATAACCAGGAGATGTCTTTACGGTAGAGAGGTCATGGAATGAGTCACTTGAAGAGAGAACAGATGAGTTTCAAGGACAGGGCACAGCTAAGCACAAGCCCCCCAGGAGGAAAAGAGTGTGAGGAACAGAGAGGAGGCTGAATGAACAGAGGAGAAAAGTGAGCAGAGGAGCCTGAGCCCAGAGAGGTGGGCAGAGAGACAGACTCCCATGGGTGATGGACAGCCGTGAGCGGGAAGATGCTGATGGGGTTAAGGACGAACAGAATCTGGCTTGGTGGTGGCTTGAAGGATTATTGAGCTATACAGATGGAGCTGGAGGTGGAAGAGGAGAGATGGAAGAGCTAAGACGAGAGATGTGCTGTCTTCTTGGAAGCAGGAGGTGATAAGGAAAGTGAAGCTAGAGACATGTCAGAGCCAGGAATCCAAGGGTCGTGGAGGCCACGCCATCGCTAACAAGTTGTTAACCGGAAGAGATGTAGATAAAATATAACACAGTTCAGGGACGGGCTGGAGGGTCAGGACCCAGGAGACATGAGAAGTTGGAATCTGAAGATTTTATTTTTAAATTTTTGTTATTTTAAAATTATTTTGATTTTATATGTATGAGTGTTTTACCTGCATGTCATGTGTGTAAGTGTACCACATGCTTGCAATACCCACAGAGGCCAGAAGAGGGTGTCAGATCCCCTGGAACTGGAGTTACAGACAGCTGTTAGCCACCATGTAGATGTGGGAATCAAACCCAGGTCCTCTGGAAGAATAGCCAGTGTTTTTAACTGCTGAGCCATCTCTCCAGCCCCCAAATCTGAAGGTTTTAATAGGGGTGGCAACTGGGGTGAAGAAAAAGCAATGGAGTCTAACCTGCTGAAAGAGAATGGGGCCTCCCTCAGTGGAGGAAAGGGAGCAGAGGCTTAATGGCACTCAAGTGGAGCTGCGCTTGAAGCACAGACTCCCAGGAAGCCCAGCAGCATTGCAGCTGTCCCTGGGCAAGCTGCAAGCTGAAGACATGCCATGGGGCAGTGGTGGGCATTTGATGAAAAGCTGAGTGGAATGTGTTCTATACTCTGCTGGGGAGAAGGGATCGCTGCTGGTTAGCACTGGTTTTCACTTCCAAGTGTGATGACTATGGAGCCAGGACTAGGCTGGAGATGGAGATTAGAGATTCATTGGCTATTACTATTATTATTATTGTTCTGGGGACCAAAGCCAGGGCCTTGTAAGTTCCAAGGAAATGCTTTATCATTGAGCTACATCTCCAACCTATTTTTTGCCTTTTTTGTTGTTGTTGTTCATGGTCTTGCTATGTAACCCAAGCTGGCCTGGATTCTACAATCCTCCTGCCTCTGCCTGTCACTTGTTAGGATTATGAGTATGTGTTCCCCTGGCTTTTAATTTAATTTTTTTTGAGGCTGGGCATCCCTGTAGTCCCAGCTGACCTAGAATGTGCTACATAGGCCAGGCTGGCCTTGATCTCATAAAGATCTACCTGCCTCTGCCTATTGAGTTCTAGGATTAAAGTGTGTGCCACCATGTACTTGTGGGCTTTAAAATGAAGCCAGATGGTTGAGGGAGGACCAAAATGATCCCAGGAGAGAATGGATCAAGGCTCAGGACTAAACTGGTGGCAGTGATTAAGAGGTAGTGGTGGGGAGAAAGAGGAAGAGGGAGAAGAGAAGGAAGAGGTGTCCCCCACGGCGGTTGCAGGGGGATGACCACAGAAGCTGGTCAGAGTAGGAGAGGGGACATATAGAAGACTGCCAAAGGTGTCTCTCTCTCTCTCTCTCTCTCTCTCTCTCTCTCTCTCTCTCTCTCTCTCTCTCCTCTCCTCTCTCCTCTCTCTCTCTCCAGTCTTTTTGAGACAGGGTCTCCCTGTAACCCTAGTTGGTCTGGAACTCACTATGTAGACCAAGCTGGCCTTGAACTCACAGAGATCTCCTGCCTCCGCCTCCTGAGTGCTGGATTAAAGGTGTACACCACCACGACTCATTCACCTTTTCTAAGCTTCACCTGTGAAGCAGGGATTAAAATCAGGCCCTAGATTCAACACCCAGTAACACACACACACACACACACACACACACACACGAGTCTCCCTAGCGGTTTCTTTTTTTAAAAATCTTATTTGAACTTTTTGAATTATTATTTTTATTTTATGTGTATAAGTGTTATGCCTGCATGTATCTAAGTGCACCTGAGCCTGAGAAGGAGAGAAGAAGGTGTCAGATTTCCTGGAACTGGAGTTACAGATGGTTGTTAGCCTCCATGTAGGTGCTGGGATCCGAACCCCGGTCTTTTGCAACACTGGTCATATCTGCTGAGCCGTTTCTCCAGCCCCCTTAGTGGTTTCTTTTTTAAAAAAGTGTTATTATTTTATGTGTATGAATGTATTGCCTACATGTAAGTGGGCGCACCCATATCGTGCCTCAGAGGTCCGAGGAGGATGTTGGATCCCCTGGAACTGGAGTTAGAGACGGTTGTTAGCCACCATGTGGGTACTGGAATTCGAACCCAGGTCCATCTGCAAGAGCAGCCAGTGCTCTTAACCGCTAAGCCATCTCTCCAGCCCTCTTAATGGTTTCTTGAAGCTGCCAGAGTCTGCCCTCAGAGACCCTGCTGAACTTAGTCCTGACTCCCGCCCCTTTATCCAAGCTCCACCCCCGATCACTGAACAGAGCCAGGTCTCTTTTAGCCACGCCTTCTCTGGCTCGGCTCACCTAAGAGCTCAGGCCCTCTCAGGGCCCTCCCAGCGACCCCGCCCCGGCACTGGCCACGCCCACCGACCACGCCCGGGAATAGGCCACGCCCCTGCCTGCCTGGCCGAGCCCCCGTTGCCCGGGTCTCTTCCTCTCAAGCTCGGGGAGAGCCGAGTCTAGAAGGGACGCGTCACACCCGTTGGCCGCGGACCCAACCCCCGTCCCCGCGCCCATGGCCGCACCCGGACCCCACACCTTGCGGGCTGCGCTCTGCGGCAGTTGCTGCTGCCTCCTCCTGTGTGCCCAGCTGGCTGTGGCCGGTAAAGTGGGATCTGATTAGGGGTCCAGGCAGGGGCAAGTGGAGCCTGTACCTTACTTTATCTGCCTGCTTGGGCACATCTAGGCTTAGGAGAGAGAAATTTCTCGACGTATGCAGGGAGGGTTGAAACCCTAGTGCATAGAGGTTCCAGGTGTGTGGGACTAGGAGATTTAGGTGGGTGTGGAGGAGGTGACTCCAGACACCCCTGGGACTTTAGGTGTATGTGAAGGAAGGGGCTGCCAGGGGCTTGGGGAGACGCTTGTGGCAGGGCTCAGAGGGGCTGTAGTGGGGAGATGCTGCATCCTGCCCATTTCATCTCACTCCTAGGTAAAGGAGCTCCAGGCTTTGGGCGGGGAGCCCTGATCCGCCTGAACATCTGGCCAGCCTCCCAAGGGGCCTGCAAACACTTGGAGCACTGTGAACGATGTTTGGAGGTGGACACAGCCCACAACCTCTCTGTTTGCGTCTGGGAGCAGTGTAGGCCGGAGGAGCCAGGTGTGTAGTTGGGTCTTCCCCAAGTCCATTGTCCGCCACTCTGAACTTTCTCCCCAAACCTCTTCTCCTGCCCCATCTCCCACCAGGGCACTGTGTGGCCCAAGCTGAGGTGGCCAAGGAGGGTTGCTCTACGTACAACCGCTCAGAGTCGTGCCCAGGTAAGAGAGTTCACACTGAGCTAACAGGAAGGGAGCTGAGGTGGCACCCCCCCCCTCAAGGCTGCTTCCAGGAGGGACAGCTGGAGCCAGTTTCAAACCTACAGTTAGTTCACAGAGAAGTCCCTTCCCCTCCCTAGCTAACATCCTCACCTGCAAATTGATCCGGGCCTGCGGAGGAGCTGGAGATGCTGGGGGAGATGGAGGAGCTGGGGGAGCTGGGGGAGATGGAGGAGCTGGGGGAGCTGGGGGAGATGGAGGAGCTGGGGGAGATGGAGGAGCTGGAGGAGCTGGGGGAGCTGGAGGAGCTGGGGGAGATGGAGGAGCTGGGGGAGACGGAGGAGCTGGAGGAGCTGGAGGAGCTGGGGGAGATGGAGGAGCTGGAGGAGCTGGGGGAGATGGAGGAGCTGGGGGAGATGGAGGAGATGGAGGAGCTGGAGGAGCTGGAGGAGCTGGGGGAGATGGAGGAGCTGGGGGAGATGGAGGAGATGGAGGAGCTGGGGGAGATGGAGGAGCTGGGGGCACTAGTGCTCCCTGTAAATGGATGTGAAATGGAGGGAGAACGTGGTATTAGAGAGGAGCCTTGTAGATAGAGATGGAGAAAGCACAGCTTCCAGAGGAACTCGGTGACCAGGCTCGAGTGGGGATAAGGGTGTGACCTATGTAGAGGCTGCTGACGCAGAATGGGGTCTGGATGGGAACTGGGGGACTGTTTTATTATGGATTCCCTGTCTCCTCAGCTTCCCACCACCACCCCACCCATGAGCCGAAGTCAAGCACGACAGGTAGGTCCTCCCAGGGAATGGATGGTGGGACAAGGAAAGGCAGAGAGGGATGTGGGCGCTGACATATTCTGTGTCCTCTGGTTCCGAGTTCTCCCCCATGTCCGTCTCTACATTTATAAGATGGGTTGGATGGTACTTGCCTCACAGCTGCGTGAGGATTTTACGAAGCTGTTGAGAGTAGTCAGGAAATTGCAGCTTCTGTACCCTCTCCCAGCGCCAGTTCTGGGAACCTAGGGTGACCCCTCGAGACTCATGCTTAGAGCCGAAAAGGCATGGCTCTGTTACTAAGAGATGCCCTCGGTGACCACCGGCTTAATCCTGAGGGCCCCAAAGTAGGCTTTCAGTAGAGCAGAGGCAGGAACCCCAACTTCCTCTAGGTTCCCACACCACCTTGGGGCCTAGAGGTCACCACACTTGGCCAGGATGGCTGAAGAGGCTCTTGGTTAATTAAAGCCGGAAACTGATCTCAGAGAATAAATTATTGATGGCTCGGCTCCCTCAGCTTGAGCCCCAGATCTGCCATGTGTGGCTCACTTGTTCCATTTCTGTTCTCTCCCCCCACAGCCTGTCTTTCCATCTTTCTAAGCTTCATTGGGGCCATCCCCCCTCCCTTTCTCTCCTTAGACTCTTAGTATTATGTCCCCTGGGAGAGGACCCTACTCCAAGCTAGGCACCTGACCACTGTCCCCGAAGATCTTCTACTTACTAGTGCAACTGGCCCAGGGCCTGAAATCCAATCCTGGGTGGGAGTTGATGGGTTACATGGCACAGCTGGAAGCCACCCAAGCCTAGACTGGTGACTTCCTTCAGAAGGCCGAGGACAGGGTCAGGGGTGTCCAGTCTTGACCTGCTTATGAGGTGACAGGCCACATCTGGTTCATTGTTTAGGGTTCCCTTATCTTCTTGGTAGGGTGCTGACTCCCTGGGCGGGCTCCACCTCATCTCTTCCTTCCCCTCCCAGTGAGGCCTAGGAGTCTTGAGAAAGGAGCATGCTATCTCATCTGTGCTCCAGGCTCTGTGAGAGAGGGGGTCTGGTGGTTGAGTTCTGGGTCCATCCTTACGCTACTGGGCTAGTGAGGAACAGAGACGTTGGAGGGGTGCTCAGTCACTACTTGTTGGACTTATTCATAACCAGGAGGCCCAGAGAGGGTATGTGAGACATAAAGCCACAGAGCAACTCAGGAGGCAAAGCTGGACAGTATCCACCCTTCCCAGGCCTAGCATTATTCCCTTTCGCTAGCCTGCAGGATCTGAGATAGACCTCCATGTTTGTGTGTGCTAGGGCCTCACTAAGCAAGCTAGGCAAGTGCTCTACCACTGAGCCGCATCCCTCGCCCTGAACTAAACTTTGGAGCTAGGTAGTCTAGGCCCCATTTTGAGAGCTGGGGCCTCAAGGTGTCCAGTGCTAGTTGTGGGGTGGGATCCTGGTCCATGAGGCCTATGACCCTCCACTCTGCCTCCCCCTGCAGAGAGCCCCCCAGGCCCTGAATCCCACAGTCCTGGCTTTGATGGAGCCAGCTTCATCGGGGGTGCTGTGTTGGTGCTGAGCCTGCAAGCAATGGCCTTCTTTGTGCTGCGCTTCCTCAAGGCCAAGGACAGCACTTACCAGACACTGTGAGTACCTGGCCAGCAGCAGAATCCCAGCTGCGTTTCCGGCCCCTCCTGCCTGGCACTGTATCCTCCACGGGTGACTCCCCTCCCAACATTCCCAGGGGCCATCCTCTTTCTCTCTCCTCCAGCTGGGTTGCCCCTGCCAGATGTTGGGTGGGCCCTGGACTCAACCCTCAGGGTTCAGTGTCTGAGCGCTCGGCTGAGCCCTTGTGTCTTTGTCCCTTCATGCTGCCAGCAGGGAAGAGAACCAGTAGGTGACAGCCCAGGCCAGTTGTCAACCTGCTGCCACCATGGGCAGCAGCCAGGGCCGTGTGTTTTTTTCTGGGGAAGGGCTGGGTGAGGCTCCTGTGTGCCTGCTGTGTGTGTGTGTCGGGTGGGTTGTGTAGCCTGCATTAAAGTGTTTGCTCTTCTAGCCTGCTCTCTGAAGAGTGGGGATGGTGGGACTCATCCCCTGAGTATTCTCTTTGTCTGGCCTCTGCAGAATCTGACCCCAGTGAGCCTGGACTCCACCCTGAAGGGACAGAGGAATCAGAGGCTGTTCTATTGACTGCCTGTGGGCATTGGGGGTGGGACAAACTTTGGCCACCAGTTTATGGCCCTTGTGGGCACAGGGCAACAAGCAGGCTCAGCACCAATGACTGACATTCTTTCCTGTCCTGGGCCTGGTACCTACAGCTGAGAGTGTCCTTCAGCCACCTCATGTCTCAGCCAGCCGGCTGGGCCCCCAGCCTGGTAGCTGGGGCCTGCCATCTCTTTCCACCAACCCAGCCTGCGATCTGCCCCCAAATAAAGGATCTGTTTCCACACGGTGCTTCCTGGCCCGTGTCTTGATCTGTGTGTGGACTGAATGGGGTGAAGAGACAGCTGTTCTCCCCTCACAGAACTTTCTGCCTAGTACTGTCGTAGTATGTGTTCCTTTCAGATAACTGCAAGTCAGAGGTGGGCGTGGGAGAAGGGGACTGGATGAGTCAGGGGGTAAAGGTACTTGCTATGCCAACCTGACCACCTGAGTTTGATCCTCAGGACCCACATGGTGAGAACTGCAGGTTATCCTCTGACCTCCACACATGTGCTGTGGCATGTCCCCTCCTCTCCCCAAGTGTAAAAAAATTAAAAATGGGGGCTAGAGAGATGGCTCAGCAGTTAAGAGCACTGGCTGCTCTGCAGAGGACCTGGGTTCATTCCCAGCATCCACATGGTGGTTAACAACCATCTACAGCTCCAGTTCCAGGGAATCTGACACCCTCTTCTGACCTCCAAGGGCACTGCCCAGCACAGGTACACTTGCAAACATACAAGCAATACACTCACACACAAAGTAAAAATAATATATAAAATAGTTTACAAATTAAAAACACTATTTTGGGGACTGAAGAGATGCCTCAGTGATTAAGAGCACCGCTCTGGCAGAGGGCCCACGTTCAATTCCCAGTATCCGTGTCAGGGGGTTCACAGACGTCTGTAACTCCAGCTTCAGGAAGATCAGATGTCTCTGGTCTCCACAGGCACCTGAACCCACATGTACATACACATACACAAACATATAACTAAAAATAAAAATCTAAAAAGGAGATTTTCTAAGCCAGAAACTGGGAATCAGGTGTCGTAGTGTGTATCTGTGGTCCTAGCCCTGGGAAGATCAGGAGTTCAAGGCTAGATTCAGCTATATCGTTCCAGACTAATCTGGGCTACCTAAGGCCCTATCCAAAAAAAGAATTTCTTTTAAAAGTCAGGCATAATGATGCATGGTGATACATCCCTGTATTCCTAGTACTTGGTAGGTGGAGGTGAGAGGAACAGGAATTCAAGACCATAGTGAGTTCACCACCAGCCTGAGTTATGTGAGAGACCCTATCTCAAAAGCAACAAGTCTGGCCAGGCATGGTGGTGCAGGCCCTTAATCCCATCACTGGGGAGGCAGAGGCAGACAGATCTTTGTGAGTTCCAGGCTAGTCTGGTCTACATAGAGAGTTCAAGGCCAGCTGAGGCTACAGCAAGACTGTGTCAGGAGAAAACAAAAATCCCACAGCAACAACAAAGATATCTGAGATACCATTTTTTCAAATTTGTTTTTCTGTCTATGTATTTGTACATGACACATGTATGAGATAATGAGATGTGTGCACTCTTGTGTGAGCATGCAGAGGCCAGAGGAGGATATTGGGCGTGTTTTTTTATGTGTATGAATGTTATATCTGCATGTATGTTAAGTGCACACATGTCATGTAGTGCCCATGTGGAGGACAGAAAAAGGCATCCGATCCTCTGAAACTGGAGTTACAGATGGTTGTTAGATGCCATGTGAGTGCTGGGATTCAAACCCAGGTCTTCTACAAGAACAGCCAGTGCTCTTACCCACTGAGCCATCTCCCCAGCCTCCTGTGATACTTTGATTCCCCCTTCTTAGATACTTGGCCAGGCATGGTGGCACATGCCTTTAAACCCAACACACCGATCAGTGGTAGTTTGAGACAAGCTTGGTCTACATAGTTCCAGGTCAACCGGGGTTACATAGACCCTGTCTCCAGAAAAAAAAAGAGTAACTCCCCAAGACAGGACAAGGCTGGGGTTGGAATCTAGGCTTTTCTGACTCTAAGGTAAGCAGAACCTCAGGACTCCCTTCTGGAAGCTTCTCTCTCAGCCCCTACAGGCAGGTCTCTGTCCCAATGCCATCTGGGGAATGCTCTCGGAAGACTTCTCTAAGATTCCCGGTACCTAGGCACTCTCTTCCAGGTCTTTAGCTGGTGTGTGATTTGGTACATTACATCCCAGCAATGCTTGGAAATTGAGAGCTCAACCTAGTAAAGCCACCTGCTCTAAGCCAACTCAAGGAAGGAATCTAAAAGTTCTGTGCCTCAACTGCCTCTTCTATGAAGTGGGGACATTCTCCATCTCAGCTGGAGGTGGAAAAATCTCAGAGGAATGTGAGCGTCTCCTCTCCAAAGCACCAGTAAGCCTTCCAGGAATGCAGCCTGTGCTTTAGCCTCCCCATCCTGTCCTCCCAAGGAGATCTCTGGCTGCATCTGGAGGGGCTCAAGGAACCTGGGATCCACAGTTCCAGCTACGCCTTGGCCTTGGGGTTCACCTGCACACCAGCTATGATACCAACCACAGTGCCCCCCCAGCCCTCCCTTCCTGCACGTCCACGCATGCTCCCCCTCCACCCTCCTCTCAGGCGCCAGCCTCCCTTTTCTGCTCTCTCAGCTTCAATCTCCTGTTTCCAGCTTGTCTGCTTTCTTCCTTCTCCAAGCCTTTGCACACAGGGTTTCTCCCGCTGGACCCCGGTCCCTGCTTCTCCCCGGCACAGCTGTTCCCCATGCCTTTGAATGCTCTCTTTTTCTTTCAAAAGTAGTAAATGTTTATGAGCAGAAAAGAGGCCTATGAAGTTTACATTAGGAATAAGAGGACTGGAGAGATGGTTTGGTGCTTAAGAACACTGGCTGTGCTTGCAGAGGATCCAGGTTCGGTTCCCAGCACCCACATGGCAGCTAACAGCTCTCCTTAACTCCAGTTCCAAGGGATCTGATGCTCTCTTTTGACCTCTGTGGGCATTGTACGAACACAGGTACGCTTACATATATGCAGACAATACACTCATACACATAAAATAAAAAGTAAGAGAGAAGCAGGGCATGGTGGCGCACGCCTTTGATCCCAGCACTTGGGAGGCAGAGGCAGGCGGATTTCTGTTGTGATCAAGCCCAGCCTTGTCTGTATCGTAAGTTACAGACCAACTGGGGCTATAGGGAAACCCTGTCTCAGACCACTCTCTCAAAACTAAAGTAAAAGAATACAAAATGAGGAGGGGCTGGAAAGATGGCTCAAGAGGTGAAGGTCACTGCTGCTCCTGAGAATACTGGAGTTTGATTCTCAGCACCAACAATGGGGGGCTCACAACCACCTATAACTCCCAACTTTAGAAGCTCAGTGCCCTCTTCTGGCCTTCATAGGCACGTGCACGCAAGTAAACGTTTCCACACACAGATACACATGTGCATATAAATAAAATCTTAAAAAATAAGAGGTGGCACACACTTTTAATCCCAGCACTCAGAGGCATTAGCACATGGATCCTTTATGAGTTCCAGGCTAGTCTGATATACATACTAAGTTCCAGGCTAGCCAGGGTTACATACATAGTGACATCTGTTTCTTAAAAAAAAGAGTGCCTGGAGTGATAGCTCTGTGGTTATAACAGTGCACTGCTCTTCCAGAGGACCTGAGTTCAGTTCCCAGCATCCACACTGGGCAGCTAACTCCAGCTTCAGGGGATCTGACACCTTCTGGTCTCTCTTGGGCACCTGTACTCTGTGTGTGTGTGTGTGTGTGTGTGTGTGTCTACCTAATTAAAAATAAATTCTTAAAAGAAATAAAAGTAAGAGTCGGTCCTTCCTGCCCTGCCGTAATGCTGTTCATGAACGTTCTGGCTGCTCTCTCAAGAACATCTACAGTGCTGAAGGTCCTCATCAGGCTGTGCTCCAAAGTCATCATCTGGTTTCTAAGATGATGAAACATGGCTACATTGGTAAATTTGAAATCACTGATGATCACAGAACTGGGAACCTCTGTCAATGTCAACATAGTAAGGCCTCGTGTCAAAAATAAATATGCAATAAGTTAGGGACCAGTGAGATGGCTCAGCAGGTAAAGGCATTTGCTGCCAAGTCTGATGATCTGAGTTCAATCCCCAGGACCCACATGGTGGAAAGAGACAACTGACTTCCACAATTTATCCTCTGACCTCCACATGTGTGCCCTCCCAGATAAATAATAAATGTAAAAATAAAGCCAGGCGGGGTGGTCCATGCCTGTAATCACTGCTCTCAGGAGTCTGAGAGAAGATTACTGGGAGTTCAAGGCCAGCTTACACTACGGTAGCATCAGGAAGGAACAAGATGAAGACAGATAGGAAGGAAAATCCTGGGATTTTTTTTCAAGAGTAAAATGTGTATAAATAAAATTCCTTGAGTTGGGGTGGTTAGCTGTGGGGGCTCATGTGAAGTACAGAAACTAAATAATAAAAGCAAAGAGAGCCATTCTTCCCTGGACCGCTCCCCAGAACTGACTGCAGTTACCAGTGTGTTTCAGACCTTTCTCTTTGACTTTACAATGTATGTCCACATATTTAGCATTTTTATAGCATAACGTGAGTTCACACCATACAGGCTATCCTCAGTCACCACCCCTTTCAGATCAGAGTCATCCTGTGGCTTTCCAGATGGTCATAATTTAATTGTCTGGATCATATCAATGACTCCTGGGGGCATTTCCACATCGACTCATAGGCAGACCTTGGCACAGCTGTAGGAAGGGTTGCATGAGCCAGAACCCTAGATGTGACATTGCAGAGTCTTAGGGCATCCATCACAAGGATCCAGCTCCTAGGCAGAGAGCCTCTGCTTCCCTGGCAGCTTGTAGTTTAGCCTTTTCCACTCCACCAGCACCAGCCCTCTGGAGGGTTTACTCACTGAGTGATCACATCCTCCTCCCCCCATCACCTGAGACTGCTCCAGCTCAGGCCTTGCCTCTCGCAGCTGGACCAGGCCTGCTGTCTCCAGGCCCACTGTACTGGTCACCCACTGGATTGGCCTATGTCCCAGACTCCAAGCAACTCAAGATGGGATTCCTAAAAGTGATTCTGTCTCCCTGGTGGGGTACATAGGGCTTGGGTAAAAGTTCTGTGCCTTGGGTCCTGCAAAATCCCATTCCATCCCTGAGCCTCAGTGTTTTCTCTTTTGTTCTACATATGTGCATGTGTGTGTGCGTGTGCAAATGCTGGGGATGGAACCAGAAGCCCTACGTGTGGCAAGCTTACACTCTACAATCAAGCTACACACTCCACCATGTAGCCAGTGTTTATAGCACTTGCTTTGTAGCATCAGGGCCAATAACAACCAGGAGAGGCTAGAGAGATGACTGAGTCAGCACAGTACTTGCCCTGTAAGCATAAAGGTCTCAGCTTGGATTCCCTGCACCCACGTAAAAGCCAAGTGTGGAGGCATCTGTAACCCTAGCACTCGGGTAGTAGAGACAGGCAGACCCCTGGACTCACTGGCTAGCCAGACAAATCAAACCAATGAGCTTCAGGTTCAGTGAGAGGCCCTATCTCAAAACGTAAGGTAGAAGGGTCTGGAGAGACGGCTCGGTTGTTAAGAGTCCTGAATGCTCTTGCAGAGGACCTGAGTTTACTCTTGGAGAAGACCTGATTTCAGTTTCCAGCACCCACGTGGCAGTAACAACCACCTGTAACTTCAGTTCCAGGAGATCTGACGCCCTCTTTTGGACCTCTGCAGGCATTGCATGACATGGGTGCACGTACATACATGCAGGCAATACACTCATACACATAAAAATATAAAACAAAAATAACAAAATAAAAAAATAAGGTGGAAAATGACCGAGGAAGACATCCAACACCGACCTGTGGTCCCCACATGTGCACACGCACACAGAGCACTACAGGTAAGGCGGCGGTGGGGACAGTGTTAGGGACGGACCCTCGAGGAGACGCAGAGTTACACAGTGCAGAGGAGAATGTTCCAGGTGGAAAACACAGACTGCGCTAAAGCTTAACTGTGGGAAAATCCATATGAGTGGATGTAGAAATCTGGAGAGATGGCCCTGGATGCCAGAGTCAGAGGTTAGACAGTCAGGGACAGGGAGGAAATTCCCACAACCCTGCTGACTCTAGCCTGGGTGTGGTAAAACGGGGACAATAGGAGGAAGTTTTCCCGCACCCCCAGCCTGGTCCTTATAAGACGGCATTCTCTCTCCGGTGACCCCCGAAAGATGGGCCCACTACGGACCCCACTGTCCTTGTTGCTTCTCTTATTTGGAGGACCTGCCTCCCTGAGGACCCAGCATCACCCCAGCTGCTCAGGTAGGGACCCAGGGTGCTCCCCCACCAACCTAGTCCTCATTCCCTCCTTACTCCGAGAAAAAGGACGAGGGTTTAATCATCTGAACTTTGCATGCAAATATATATAAATAGGATGCAAAAGTTTACCAGCTCAGGAGACAAATATCCTCATAGCCCAAATCCGGGAGGTGGGAAAAACTGCAGTGAGGCATGTTCACCCTGTGTCCGTCGGCTCTGTGTATCCCTGCAGAACCCAGGGAACTGGAAGCCAGCAAGGTTGTCCTTCTGCCCAGTTGTCCGGGAGCACCAGGAAGTCCTGGGGAGAAGGGACCTCCTGGTCCCCAAGGTAAGAGGAGCTGGGGAGCTGGCGGGGAGGGCCTTTAGGGTAACCTGTGGAGGCTGGGCACAAAGCAATTGCCAACTGTGCTGAAGAGCCACAACAAAGAGACAGGAGCAGCCTCTGTGCCAAGCTCCAGATGGACAGGTGCCCGGTATCCTGAGATGTGCCAGGTGAGCGGGACTGTCCCTGTTTTGCTGAGGACAGTGAGGTTCAGAAAAGGCCAGTTTCTTGTCCTCCATCACGGAGTAGGGAAAGGAAGAGGATGGGATCTGGGCAGCAATTCTGGGTTTCTTTTTGGTTCTGCACATGAGCAGGACTCAGGACATTTCTGCCTCTGGGATTTCAGGGCAACCTGGACCACCGGGCAAGATGGGTCCCAAGGGTGAGCCTGGTGAGTGTGTGGGACCTGAGTCTTCCCTGATTTTGCTTTGTCCCCAGACTTGGGGTGGGCCGTCTCCGGTACTCATCAGTGGACTGTGAATGCCCTCTGGCGGTGGTGGGGGGGCGGCTGGAGAGACCAGAATAGTGGGGATGTGTGGGGGGGTGTGGGCTGGAGAGACTGGAATAGTGGGGTGTATTTGGAGAAAGGCTAGGCCCTGCTCCATTGCTGGTTCATGGCACTTCGTTAGAGTGCTCAGACCTGGGAATCAAGACCTACTTCTTCTCTGGACAGGAGATCCAACGAGGCTGCTTCGGTGCCAGGAAGGTGAGGTGGCCATCACAGGAGCCAGGAACTTGTAATCAGGCCAGGCTGAGTGTTGGGACCACCTCACAGCCCTCCATAGGATTCCTCTTCAGGAGCTCCAAGGAGTCAAGAGGGCTACTGGGTCCCATACCTGTTCTTGTGCTTGGATGGAGGGACTTGGGAAATAACTTGGGGGCCTCTCTCAGACCATTTCCCCTTTCCTAGGCCCCAAGAACTGTCAGGAACTGCTGAATTGGGGTGCTACCTTGAGTGGTTGGTACCATTTGTGTCTACCAGATGGCAGGGCCCTCCCAGTCTTTTGCGACATGGACACTTCTAGGGGTGGCTGGCTGGTGAGTAAATGAAAAAGTAAGCAGGCAAAGCCTAGTGGCCACTTCTTCCTGTGCCCCCCTAGGGGGAGCCAGAGTCCACTGGAGCAAGGCACACCTTCATAAACTTCAGGGACAGGTGTTGGAGTGCCTTTAGGGCCAGAAGAAATCCGAGAAGGCTTCCCAGAGGAGGTGTCATTTGAAAGGACTTTAAAAGCTCTGTAGATGTTCTCTAGACACATGAGGTACAGGAGCACTTTCTGAGTAGAAGTAAAACTAAACTCAGGGAGGCAGGAGAGTTGAAGAGTTAGGGATGTAACGGGAGTGAGCTGAGTGTGTGTGTTTGTGTGTGTGTGTGTATACGTGCATGTGCGTGCGTGTGTTCAGTGGCAGTCAAACATGCACTGAGGACCTCTACAAATGCCAATGCATGGAGGACATTGGATGCCTGATGTGAAGGGCAATGGAGAGCCATAGAAGAATTTTAGGCAGGAGAGAGGCCAGGTCAGATTTATGTTTTAGAAAGATAAGTTAGGGGTGCTGGAGAGATGGCTCAATGGTTAAGGGCACTGGCTGCTCTTGCAGAGGACTTGGGTCCTATTCCCAGTACCCACATGGTGGCTAACAACCTTTCTTAATTCCAGTGCTAGGGGATCCAACACCCTCTTCTGACTTCCACAGGTATCGCATGACATGAGTGTACTTACACACATGCAGGCAATACACTCATACACATAAAAGAAAAGCAATAAATATTTTTTTAAAAAGAAAGATAAGTCTGATGTGGGGTTTGGGGGTACGTACCTGTAATCCCAGCACTTCGGAAGCTGAAGTGAGACAATCCTGAGTTAGAGGGCTAGTGCGGGTTGCAGAGCAAGGGCTACATACCCTGTCTCAAAAAACAGGCTGCATGGCGCTGAAGAGATGACTCAGAAGTTAAGAGTATATCCTGCTCTTGCAGAGGATCTGAGTTCAGTTCCCAGTACCCTCATCATCAGGCAGCTTATAACTGCGTGTAACACCGGATCCAGGAGGTCTGACACCTCTCCTGGACTCTGTGGGCACCTGCATTCACACATGTCCACACACATAGAGACAAAAAGTTTTGGAAAATCGAAACAAACAAAACCCCTAAACAGAGTGCACCATGAAAGACACACAAAAGTGCATGTGGCGGGGCGTGGGAGGGGTCAAGAGTAAAGGCAGAGACGTAGGTCAGGAACACCGCAGGGACCAGGCACAAGACACCAGAAAGTGGCAAGAATTAAACTGGAAGAATATTTAAAAGAGGGAAACTCTATAGGAGTGGAGGACTATTTGGCTTGGAGGAGAGAGAAGGGTCAGCAGGATACCTTAGGAGTCCAGCTTGGGCCTCTACATCTGTGCTTTAAACATCACAGTTTTTACCGTAGCAAAGTAAAGCAGGCTATTTTGAGTCTGGCTCCCAGCAGGAATGAGAATTTCCTAAGGACAGGGACAATGTTTTTTATCATTTCACTGTCCCCAGAGGCTTACAAGATGTTGGCATAGGTTGAGTGTCAACAGAAGATAATTGAAAAAATGATTCAGCAGTTAAGCTCTTCTGGGGGACCCAGGTTCAATTCCCAGCATCCACAAGGCAGCTAGTAACTGTTGGTAACTCCAGTTCCAGGGGACTCCGACGCCCTCGTCTGGTTTCAACCCTGGTGCACTTACATGCAAGGCAAAACACTCGTACACATAAAATTAAAATAAATCAAAGAAAAAGATTTACATTAATAAAGGAATTGAGTTTATCAGTATATTCATGGGCTGAGTTCACATACAAGAATCACATTTGAGGGACTGGCTCAGTGGTTAAGAGCCCTGACTGTTCCTGCAGAGGACCCAGGTTTGATTCCCAGCACTCACAAGGGTGGCTAACAACCATCTGTAACTCCAGTTCCAGGGAAATACAACACTTTCTTCTGACTTTGGGAGAACACACGTTCAGGCAATACACTAATACGCATAAAATAAAAATTACAAAACATTTTAAAAAGAATCACATCTGAGCCACAAGCTCCCAGTTCAAAGACTGGGCATCAATCTTTCATGCCCACTGATCCTCAACAGCCACTCCCGGTTTCCTCCACACCAGGCAGGCACACAGGCCCCATCTGTCTCCCTAGGTGTTCCAGAGGCGACAGGATGGTTCTGTGGATTTCTTCCGCTCTTGGGCCTCCTACAAAGCAGGCTTTGGGACACAGGAATCTGAGTTCTGGCTGGGGAATGAGAACTTGTACCAACTCACTCTGGAGGGTGAGTTCTCAGCAAGGTGGTGGGGCCTGAAAAGTACATCTGCCAGCTGACATCCCCACGGTGCTAGCTTCCTGTTCCTCTCAGGTACCTGGGAATTGCGGGTAGAGCTGGAAGACTTCAATGGCACCTGTACATCGGCACACTACGCCTCCTTCCGCCTCCTCGGAGAGGAACACGATTACCAGCTGGTGCTGGGCGCGTTTACAGAGGGCACTGCAGGTGAGTAGCCTACAGTGGGGGCCCTGGATGGGTGGAACAGGGAGGAAGGTGGGCTCCTTTTTCAGCATTGCCTTTGTATTCATGAATGAGCCAGGGGACACCCCCCCGCGACACCATGGCCCTCAGTTTCCTCATCTGAGAAATGGTAATCTTGATACAGGATAGTGCAGGAGGGCCTAGGCTCTGGGGAGCAGGGGTCGGGGGTGGGGATGAACAGCCTTGGAGGATAACTCTGTTGTTTAGTACAGGACTCCAGGCAAGACCCTTCCCAGTCAAAGCCTCAGTTTCTTGCACAAAATAGGTGGGGACAGTGTGGGGTAGAGTTGTTATCAGCATTCTCTACTTCAGGAGAGCAACCAGAGAGGCTTCTTTCAGAGAAGCTGGAAGATAGCTGAAAGGGGAAGTGGTTATGGGGAGGTGCTTTGGAGGACTCCCCTTTCCTGCCAAGGCACCCGAGAGGTTCCTCCCAGCTCTCCCTAGCACACAGCTGCTCAAGCTGCTAACTGAGGCTGAGAGTAGACTGAGGAAACAAGGGAGGCTAGGATCTCTGGAGGGAATAAGACTGTGGGCAAAGCTGGTGGCTTAGAACTAGATAGTCCTGAGTCCAAGTCCCACTGCCACTGTGACTAGCTGAATGACTATAGGCGATTAACAACAATAACAACAAAAACCTGGTTCCTTGGTGCAGCTGGGTCTCATGAGGCCTGATAACATCCTTCTCACCCCACTGCCTTGGGGTAATATCGCCAAGGGTATGAGGCATAGCTTAGGGTGCCAAGGTGCCTTCCAATCTTGCCTTCAGGGGACTCCCTGAGCTTCCACAACGGGAAGTCCTTTTCTACCTACGATGCAGACCATGATTCAAGCAGCGGCAACTGCGCTGTGATCGTCCACGGTGCCTGGTGGTACTATTCCTGCTATCGAGCCAATCTCAATGGGCGATACGCTGCATCTGAAGCCACGGCCCACAAGTACGGCATTGACTGGGCTTCAGGCAGAGGCGTGGGTCACCCCTACCGCAGGGTTCGAATGATGCTGCGCTAGAGCATCCTGGCTGTCAGAGCCCTTATCGCTCTGTACAGTTTCCGGTCCCTCGGTCACCTCCTCATTGTCAACCGCCTCTGCTTCCTGGTCCACATTTAAAAATAAACCATTGTAACTCGTTTTTGACTTTTCAGGACTTTTTGTTACTGGGAAAACCCTAGAGGGCAGAGAGGGGACACAGTTTCAGCTCCATTCAAGGAAGAATTTCTATCTAATCAAGAGGTGGAAGAGACAGCCTCATCAGCATCCCTCCCCTCCCGGCCGGGCATCCAGCAGAGAAGTTGGAGGAGACTTGAGCATCCACTGGCTGGTCTCCTGGACCCTATAAGTGATAGTTTTGTTGGGAGAATTGCATCATTTTCTCACCCTCCCTGTGGTTCTTGTTTGACTCTTGTCAGTTGAGTTTTCTATCCTAACCTAGGTTATGGGCCAAGTTCTCTCTATTGCTTCTTGCCTATCCCATTGGGAGCTGGTTTGAACTCAGGGTCAAACCAAGGAAGGTTTATTTTTCTTCCATGAGGCAATAAGGCTGTGACACATCAGCTCCCGAGCTAGCCACCATTTATTGAGCTATTTGTCCAAAACTTCACCATATTAAACAATGGCAGTGTCCAACAGATAGTCTTAGGTTTAGATCCAACTCTCATGTATAGCTGACTGACCTTAAACTCTTCCTAAGATCCCAGTTCCCAATTTCAGGGTCCACTAAGGATTACACCAGCTTATTGTGTTAGTGACTAATTCATACTAGTAAGAGATTCTTGGGGGCTGTGAAGCTGGGATGCTCTTGCTCAAAAAGGCTAGGCTTTCTGAATGCCCTTCAAAGGACAAGTAGGAAGTTTACAGTGAAAAAGCTTCTCACACCCCACAGTACTGTTCTGGGTAGAACTCTGAGAGCCTCTGTCAAGAGTTCAGACAACCCTCCAACGTGTCCCTTTCCTTCCCCAGCATGTAGGATTCTGGACAACTACTATTTATAGTGTTCTGTTCACTTTGGTGTCTAGAGATCCATTCATTCAACAGATCCCTGCAGGCCCCCCTGGTTCCCTCGCTTTGGCCTGGGCACACATCTTAGAGCGCCTGCAAGGAGCAGTTCACAGTGTTTGGCATGCAAAGGGGCACGGGCTGTTCCGGAAATGGACAGTGTCAGAGGTTCTGGCGGGAGAGGAAGGAGGGAGAGGCCGAGTCCCCAGCCGCTGGGGAGCGGCGCGGCCCCAGGGCCGAGGGTGGAGCTTTCCCAGTCGGGAAAGGGCTGGGCCCAGTCTACTTGTGAGGGCAGGGCAGAGCGACGCCCTGCGCTCCCCTGAGAAGTCGGGTGTCCCACACTGCCTGGGTCGGATTCCCAGGATTGCAGGGTACCCCAGATTCTTAGAACCCAATCCGGCACCGCAGATCCTCAGGACCTTGAAAGTTTGAGCTAAGATTTCTCTCTGGACTTCAGATTTACGGAACAAGACGTCCAGCCCACCTCCGGATCCCCAGATCCCGGAGGAGATTCCGGGATCCCGGCTGGATCCATCGCCCCAGGCTCGTGCCCTGCCCCGGGTTCCTCGCGCTCTGCGCCCAGCTCCTGAGCGCCCCCGCATGGCGGGGCCGTGCCCGGGGCCCGGGGCCCTGGAACGCGCGGGCAGCTGCTGGCAGGACCCGCTGGCCGAGGCGCTGAGCCGGGGCCGGCCGCTCACGGCGGCTGCAGGCCGGGGCTGCACACGGAGCCGGCCGCTCAGCGTGGTCTACGTGCTGACCCGGGAGCCTCGGCCCGGGGTGGAGCCCGGGGCGGGAAGAGAGGCCGAGCCTCTGCCCCTGCGCTGCCTGCGCGAGGCCTGCGCGCAGCTCCCCGGCACGCGGCCGCCCCCGCAGCTGCGCAGCCTGCCTTTCGGGACGCTGGCGCTGGGCGACACCGCGGCGCTCGACTCCTTCTACAACGCGGGTGAGCTCGGGGGCGGGGCGTGGGCGGGGCGCGGGCGGGGCTAGGCGAGCTCCGCAGGGGACCGAAGTGGGCACTAGGTCCCGGGGCCTAAGGTGAGCTAAAGCAGAAGGACTGAAGGCTGGGCTGCGACAGCCGTGGGATTTAGGGGACCTGGACGTGACCGGGCTGGAGAATGGATTTAGGGATCCAGGCCGGGCTTCGTGGTTCACGATGAGAGCTTAAGCACGGGTCAGTCAGCGCCTCGTGCGTAGCGAGGGGCGGGGCTAAGGGAGGGGCAGGCTTGTGGTTCTCAGAGTGGGCTGCCGAACTCGATTTCAGGATGATCTCACTCGGGCTCTTGAGGGCGAATCCTGAGAGGAGAGCTTGCAGTAGGGAAAGGGGCCGTCTCTGCAGGCCTGGGATTGTGAGGTCCTCCTACGTTACTACATCTGGGATTGGACTCGAGAGGCGGAAAGGGAAGCGCTGCCACCCATCCCGACTGGATTCTGGGAGAGGGTGCTTAGCTTTGGAGATTTAGCTGCCAAGAGAGAATGGGCGGGGTAAGGGAGGGTCTGGAGGCGGGACCCGGAGACCCGGGAGGGGCCAGAAGAAGACTATTCTGGAGCGTTGTCCCTCCTTCCCACGCACCCGGATACCCCTCCCCTCCCCTCTGTCCTCCAAGAGTCCAAGACTGTCTGAGAAATTGCAGCTTATTTACGTGGTGGCTCACGCCTGTCTCAGAAAAAAAAAAAAAAAAACTGACCGGACCATGACACAGATACACAGTCATCGACAGATACAAATCTCATCTGTGTTGACTCATGTGGTCCCTTGTAGACTTTGTCGCATAAAGATATGCTTGGATACATACACATACACGAAAAAGCCCAGCTTTGACTTCACACACTGATGGTACAGAGCTCTTTCAAGAGACTGGATTAAGGGCTGGAGAGATGGCTCAGATATTAAGAGTCCTTGCTACTCTTCCAGGGGACCTGAGGTTTGGTTCCCAGCACCTATGTCCAGTTGCTCACAACCACCTGTAATTCCAGCTCCAGATGATCCAATACCCTCCTTTGTCCTACATGAACACTAGCACACAAGTGACGTACACTTAAACACAGATACACATTCCTACAAATAAAAAAAATAAAAAGAGTTAGAACATGACTTTAATCCCAGCACTCAGGAGGCAGAGGCAGATAGATCTCTATGAATTGAGCCAGCCTGGTCTACATAGAGAGTTCTAGGACAGTCATAGACACATAGTTAAACTCTGTATCAAAATTAAGACAGAAATAGAGAAGAAACAGTGAGAGACTGGACTGATGTGTTTGCAAAATTCTCGCCTTCTACATAGCCTGGAGCAGCTTCATATATGTCCTTCCTGAGGCTTTTAGACTCTCAGTAGGATCAGGATTCCTGGGCCAAGCCCAATTCATCTTCCATAACACAACCAATAACAAGATTCTGAAAGAACTGGGAAACCCTACACTTGGGAAACAGGCCAGATCAGAGTGGAACCTGGCAAGTCACAGGCCAGGAAGTCTGAGCTAACATACATCTCCAGGCTCTTTCTACTCAAGCTAGTCTTCAGAGCTCAGGCCTATACCTCTGTGCCCACAGATGTGGTGGTGCTGGAGGTGAGCAACTCCCTGGCACAGCCCTCCCTGTTCTACCACCTCGGCGTGCGTGAGAGTTTCAGTATGACGAACAATGTGCTCCTCTGCTCCCAGGCCGAACTCCCTGACCTGCAGGCTCTGCGTGTAAGTGGCCAGGTGGCTGGTAGGTACAGGCGGCGGGTTGGGGTGAGGCCTTCCCAGGATGCCAGTGTCTGATTGTCTGCCTCCTACAGGAGGATATTTTCCAGAAGAACTCGGTGAGCAGAACCTGCCCCTTCACTCCAATGTACACTTTGTTCTCTGTTGTGAACTCTGAGCTCCACTAATATTCCTGATTTTCTCCATTATCTCTGATGTCCATGTGACCCTCTGTTCCCAGTAGCCTCCTTTGACAAAGTGTGGCCCTTCCTGCTTTTCCTATCTTCACTGGTGCTGACTGCTGGCCTCTCTCTAACGCTGTGCTGACCTGTGACCTCCACTGATTGCTGCCTTCTTCCCACCAGGATTGCGCTGGCAGCTACACACTGATCCCTTATGTGGTGACAGCCACTGGCCGGGTGTTGTGTGGTGATGCAGGTCTCCTGAGGGGCATGGCTGATGGGCTAGTACAGGCCGGGGCGGGCACCGAGGCCCTGCTCATGCCCCTGGTGAGCCGGCTTGCCCGCCTGTTGGAGACCACACCCACAGACTCTTGGTAATGAGCCTCACAGGGAGGGGGCACCAGGAAGAGGCTGGTGAGGGTACAGTGGGCTGGGGCTGAGGGACAGGCTCATTGTTCTCTCTCCCTCCTTCCCTTGGCCTGGGCATCAGTGGCTATTTCCGGGAGACCATTCGGCGGGATATTCGGCAGGCTCGGGAGCGGTTCAGTGGGCAGCAGCTACGGCAAGAGCTGGCTCGCCTGCAGCGGAGACTGGACAGCGTGGAGCTATTGAGCCCTGACATTATCATGAACTTGCTGTTGTCCTATCGAGATGTACAGGTGTGTGGCTTTCTGAAAGGCCATTTCACAGGGTTTAGTCCCAGCGCATGGGAGACGGAGGCAGGAGGATCATAACTAACTGAACATTTTAAGGGGGGAGAAAGAGATGACTCAGTGGTTAAGAAGTTGCAGAGGAACCAGGTTCGATTCCCAGTACCCAAACAGCAGCTAACAATCATCCCTAACTCCAGTTCCAGGGGATCTGACACCCTCTTCCCAACATGGGTGCACTTACATACATGCCGGCAATACACTCATACACAGGAAATAAAAATAATAAATAAAATATTTTAAAATGTTCTCCAGGCATGTTGGCACACTCCTGTAATCCTAGCACTCAGGAGGAAGAGGCAGGTGGATCTCTGTGAGATCAAGGCCAGCCTGGTCTAGATAATGAGTTCCAGGCCAGCTGGGGCTACAGGGAGACCCTGTCTCAAAAAGACCTTCAAAAATATTTTTAAAAGTTCAAGGGTCATCCAGTCTACAGCAAGTTTAAGCCTAGCCTGTCTCAAAAGTGACCCTGTCTCAAAAACTGAAGAGGAGAGAAAGAGAGAGAGAGAGAGGGAGAGAGAAGAGAGAGAGAATGAGAATGAATGACAGGCATTTGTTGTCAGACAAATTCAAGTTCAATTCCTGATCTGATGGCTTTGAATAAATTGCCTAAGCCCTCTGAGCATCCATTTCTATGTAGTGAGATGATGATGTCACTGCCTCCCAGAGCCTTTGTGAGATAGAGAACATCCAGCATGGGTTGCATAGTGGGTCCTATGCACTGTGCAGAGTCTGGGAGCAGGATGTAGGGTGGGATAGGACCTGGCTCAAGATTTTCTGCCAGGTCAAATCTCATCATACCAATCTTGCTGTCCCCTCACTCAGGACTACTCAGCCATTATTGACCTGGTGGAGACCCTGCAGGCCTTGCCCACTTGTGATGTGGCTGAGCAGCACAATGTCTGTTTCCACTACACATTTGCCCTCAACAGGTGAGTGGTGGGGCGGGGCTTGAGCCAGAGCCACAGAGAGGGTCGGCTCTGTGGCCTGATCTCTGCTGTACAAGACTATCACTGTCTGGAACCTCTGCTCTTCAAAGAATCTGCTGATCTGGGTACTGATGTCAGGTGGTCCTTTTTGTTCTGGGCTGTTTCTGCCTGGTGGGGCCAGGAGAGGTGTACCACCCTTGATTCATAGCTGATCAAGGTCATTGTGCCTGACAGTTATTGCAACTGGGAATCACTTCCAACTGGGATCACTACCCCTAGAGAGGTCGGTGCTGGCCACGGTCATTAATTTCAGGTCCCTGCTGTCCATGGTCTAGGAGTCCCTGAACTGGATGGGCCAGGACCATCAGACAGGTCCTCAGTGCACTTTCTCTGACTTAGGAGGAACAGGCCAGGAGATCGGGAGAAAGCACTGGCCGTGTTGCTCCCATTGGTGCGGTGTGAGGGCCTTGTGGCCCCGGATCTGTACTGCATGTGTGGTCGCATCTACAAGGATATGTTCTTCAGCTCTGGCTTCCAAGATGCTGGGCACCTGGAACAGGCCTATCACTGGTAAGGGGCACAAGAAAGTGGGTAGAGGGCTTAGCTAGTGGGGTGAAGGATGGGGCTCTGGGCACCCATCCAGTCCCGCGTCTCCCACCCAACCCCACCCCAGGTATCGCAAGGCTTTTGATGTGGAGCCCAGTCTACATTCGGGCATCAATGCCGCTGTGCTCCTAATTGCGGCTGGACAGCACTTTGAAGACTCTGAGGAGCTCCAGCTGATAGGTGAGTCCAGCTCCTATTCTACAAGTCCCCAGCACAGGGGCTGGGGAGGGGTCCATAGGAGGCAAGGAAAAGGAAACCCTGGCAGGAGCAATGGCTGACTCATCCCGTTTTCCAGACGGCTCCGCCCATAACCACACTGGAGGCCTCATACCTGTCTGAGGCTTCAGAAGCCCCTGAGCCGCAAACTGTTCCAAAGCCCACAGTTGTTGCACACTAAATTCCACATCTACTTGAGCCAAAGCCCTCACCTGTGCTGGGGTTCCTGCAGCTACCCATGATCTTGCTCCACCCACCTTTCTGGCCATATGTATGCTTGTGCCCACACTTGGTTCCATGGGAATGGTGTGGTCCCCCACTTGGGTCTAATCTCTGCACCCACACTCACTGGAGCCCATGACCCTCTCCCCCAGGCATGAAGCTGGGCTGCCTGCTAGCCCGCAAAGGCTGTGTGGAGAAGATGCAGTATTACTGGGATGTAGGTTTCTACTTGGGAGCCCAGATCCTTGCCAATGACCCCACCCAGGTGGTGCTGGCTGCAGAGCAGCTGTACAAGCTCAATGCCCCCATATGGTAGGTGGCCCCTTCTTCATTCCTGCACCTCTGTCCACTGGTGCTTCCACACCATGACCCCATCAGTGCCACGGTGCCCAGTGCCCATGTTCCAACCACATCCAGCCTGGCAGTGCCAGCTGGTGCCTGAGCTGGATTGAGGACAAAGTTGTGCCTTCAGGTACCTGGTGTCAGTGATGGAAACCTTCCTGCTGTACCAGCACTTTAGACCCGCACCCGAGCCTGCGGGAGGACCCCTGCTGCGAGCTCACTTCTGGCTGCACTTCTTGCTACAATCCTGCCAGCCTTTCAAGACAGCGTCTCCCCAGGCGGACCAGTGCCTGGTGAGGCCAGCGGGAGGTGGGGACCCAGGAAAGGGGCGAGCCCGTTCTGACAGGAACCTCTTCCCCCGCTGCGCAAAGGTGCTGGTCCTGGAGATGAACAAAGTGCTGCTCCCGGCAAGTCTTGAGATTCAGGGTTCAGACTCAGTGAGCGCTGTGACCTTAAGTTTGCTGGAGTCAGAGACGCAGGTGAACTGCCGAGTCCCCTCCCTCCATCCCTTCCTCTCTCCCTCCCTGCTGCACACTTCTTTCCAGAGAACCTTTCTCCCAGATCCCCTCCTGTCCCGGCATCTTCATAAAATCCCTCTCTCTTCTCACAGGAGGATCCTTCCAGCTGGACCCTCCCAGTTGCCTCCATCTGCGGGGTCAGGTGAGAGGCAGAGCCTGTGGGCAGACACTGGCACTGCCGGACCCTGGCACTCACTGGCCTCTGCATCCTTCCTAGCTCCTCCAAGCTGGACGAGCGCTGCTGCTTCCTCTACGCGCTCCCTCCGGCCCAGGACGTCCAGCTGTGCTTCCCCAGTGTGGAGCGCTGCCAGTGGTGAGATTTGCTTTTCTGGGTTGGGACTGGGATGAGGGAAAGGAAGAGATGATGTCTGCCAGGGGCTCCTGGAGCTGGTTCCCGTCCAGATGCCCCTTCAGTCTGTTTGACCTCCCCTGCCCCTCAGGTTCTGCAGTCTGATCCAGGCCTTGGTGACAAATCCAGATGCCTCAGTGCCCACTGAGGAGACCGAGGGCGTGAGGGAGGTGCTGGAGGTAAGGACGGGGGGCCTTGGGACCTGAGGAGGGCTAAGGGCAAAGGGCCCACTGAGCGCCCTGCTCTCTGTCCCCTCACCCCCAGTTTGATTATGAATACTCTGAGACTGGTGAGCGGCTGGTGCTGGGCAAGGGAACATATGGGGTAGTGTATGCAGGCCGTGACAGACACACGCGGGTCCGCATCGCCATCAAAGAGATCCCAGAGCGCGATAGCAGGTGAGGTGCATTAGGCCGTAGGGGCCCGGGGGCTCACCAGGGCAAGCTTCACTAGGACAGACAGGGAGAAGAAGGTGAGGGTGGGTTGTTGGGGAGTGGAGAGAGGAACTGAGCCGCATCTATGGGTGGGGCTGTTGGTGAGCAAAGACAGGTCGGTTAGGGGTTGGAAAGCCCCAGCTGGATGAACTGTGGACTGGGAATGGTGGGCCTTTCAGTAGGGCAGGTGCAGAAGGCCTGTGGGTGGGGCAGTATAAGTGCAAAAGATTGGAAGATGGCTTCTAGGCAAGGTGGATCCTGGGAGTGTGGCCTGGTGGTGCAGGACAGTCGGAGATCATCTCTGCTCAAACCTGGCCACTGTTCTCTGGCTCTCTACGATCTCAGGTTCTCTCAGCCCCTGCATGAAGAGATCGCTCTTCACAAACGCTTGCGCCACAAGAACATTGTGCGCTACCTAGGCTCAGCCAGCCAGGGTGGCTACCTCAAGATCTTCATGGAGGAAGTGCCTGGAGGTACCAGCCTTGTGTGGGAGGGAAGTGAAACCTGAGGTGTGGGGAGTGGGAATGGAGCCAAGCCAAGGGTGGAGAACCCTTTGGGGAAATGAACCCTAGTGTGGGTGGTGTTGCCTAGAATTAGCTGACAGAGTGGGTTTAATGATGGAGTCTGGGTCATGGGAATGGGTGTGCCTGGGCCTTGAGCAAAGGAATGTGGGTGAAATAAGTGGGTATCAAGAGTGAACTTGGATTGTCTCTGTCCAGGCAGTCTGTCCTCCTTGCTTCGGTCAGTGTGGGGACCCCTAAAGGACAATGAGAGTACTATTAGTTTCTACACACGGCAAATCCTGCAGGGACTCAGCTACCTGCATGAGAACCGCATCGTGCACCGGGACATCAAGGTTAGCCCCATGGGTGGTCCATTTGACCTGCTGTGGGTAAGGAGAGGTGGTGCCAGACTGAGGCTGGCAGTTGAGGGCAAACCCAGTTACCCAGCTGTGCATGATGGTGCATGCCTTTACTGCCCACATGACAGAGGCAGGCAGATCTCGATAGAGGCCAGCTTGGTCTATTTGGAGAATTCTAGGTCATCTGGGGCTATAGGAAGACCCTTCAGAGAGAGAGAGAGAGAGAGAGAGCGAGAGAGAGAGAGAGAGAGAGAGCGCAAATTTGTTGTAAAAGGTGGAGAATTCATCAGGGAGATTCCTTAAAGGAGGCAAGTTCAGGTCTGAAGCCAGATCAGGCACTAGCTGGGGCATATACATGGGGTGACAGGGGGAGGACCTTGATAGAGGCTGGGCCAGGCAGTAATGCCCAGGAGATGGGGGTCCCAGGATGGGGTTCCAGTTCTGTACCATGGGCCATCCCAGAGTCCACAAAGCGTAATGCTCACTCCAATCAGGGGGACAATGTACTGATCAACACCTTCAGTGGACTACTCAAGATTTCTGACTTTGGCACCTCCAAGAGGCTGGCAGGCATCACACCCTGCACCGAGACCTTCACAGGTAACAGGGTATGGGGTTTGAGTGGGGGATGTAGAGCTCTTGGGGACTTCTGGGGAGTGGGCCTTCTTTGGAGTTACAGTTTTAGTGGTGGATGAACCCGCGACAGGTCACTGGAAATGGGTGGGTGAGGTGGTGAAGTCTAGAATTGGAGTTCTGGATAACTGATGAAATTGAGTTTAGCACCTAATATGGGGCTCAGGAATGCTGGTGCAAGACAAAGTGTAGGTTGGGAGCCCAGAGGGAGGTGTGTGGAATTTGTGAGGGGTGGTGGTGAAATATCACATACATGATGGAACCCTCCTGTGGATGAGGGAGTCTATGCATTCGATGAATGTGGTACAGACTGGCATGAAGGATGGAAGCTTGGCAGGTGATGGAACCTGGATGAAACTCAAGATAGGTGTCTGATGACTACTATTTGGGATGATAGGTTCCTCATGGGTTCAGATGGGCAGATGATGATGGAGACACACCCACACTTGCAGTAAAGTCTAGATGGACATTGTGGTTTTTTGTTCCTTGTTTTTTTTTTTGAGACAAGTTCTCCCTGTAGCCCCAGCTATCCTGCTATGTAGATCAGGCTGACCTGGAACCTGGAACTTACAGAGATCTACCTGCCTCTGTCTCCTGAATGCTGGAATTAAAAGTGTGCACCACCACACCTCGCCTGTTGTTCCTATTTTTGTTCTAGGGACTCTGCAGTATATGGCCCCAGAAATCATTGACCAGGGTCCACGAGGATATGGGAAGGCAGCTGACATCTGGTCATTGGGCTGCACTGTGATTGAGATGGCCACAGGTCGCCCACCCTTCCATGAACTAGGGAGCCCACAGGCTGCTATGTTCCAGGTGAGACCCTCTAGCGGGGACTGTGGAGCTAGTTAGGGTCTCTAATTTTGACTCTTGGATTTGTCCTCCCTGCCGGTCCTCCACAGGTAGGCATGTACAAGGTGCATCCACCAATGCCTAGCTCCCTGTCAGCTGAAGCCCAGGCCTTCCTCCTTCGAACTTTTGAGCCAGATCCCCGCCTCCGAGCTAGTGCCCAGGAGCTGTTGGGAGATCCCTTCCTGAAGCCTGGAAAGAGGAGCCGGAGCCCTGGCTCTCCTCAGCCCGCCCCCCAGCCATCAGGTGCTGTAGAGGTGGGAGAGTGGAGGGGAGAGCTGCTGTAAAGGTGAGAGGACTGACAACTTGGTCCTCCCTCAGGTGCTCCTTCAGCAGGTTCCAGTCCTTCACCTGACTCAGCCACCCAGTCCCAGACATTCCCACAGCCCCAGGCACCCTCTCAGCACTCACCCAGTCCCCCAAAGCGCTGCCTCAGTTATGGAGACACCAGTCAACTCCGGTGAGAACCTGGGGTTCTGGAGAGGGGGCCCTTCATCAGGTTTTGCCTTTGTATTAATTTCCTCCAGAAAAACGCTTTCCCTGGGGGACCTGGACACTTTGACCACTTGCAAGGATGGCATCTGTTACCTCCTGCCCTCTCCCAAATGCCCTAACTTGTATTTGCCCTGCTCCCCAACCCCTGGCTCCCCTGTTGGGTTCAATGCCTGTTATCCCTGTGAGGTAGGCACGAAAATAAACCAGACAGAATTCAACCCTGCGGCAGAGGTGGCTTCAGGGATGTTGCCCACTCTCCATCAACCGCTTCCCATTGCGCCTAGGGTGCCCGAGGAGCCCGCAGCCGAAGAGCCCGCGTCCCCGGAAGAGAGTTCTGGATTGAATCTGCTGCATCAGGAGAGCAAGCGCAGGGCCATGTTGGCTGCGGTCCTGGAACAGGAACTGCCCATGCTAGCGGAGAATCTTCTCCTAGAGCAAGAACAGGTGGGCGGCCCGCCCCAGCGCCCCCTAGTGGTCGAGCTGGGATAAGGCCTCTCCTGGCCCATCAACAAGCATCTCTTGGCTCAGATGTAACACTCGCTGACGACCTTCTTCTTCTTAGGGTTCCCACCTGAGCAGGAATCATGTGGAACAGTTGCTTCGCTGCCTCGGGGCACACATCCATACTCCCAACCGCCGGCAGTTGGCTCAAGAGCTGCGGGCGCTGCAAGCGCAACTGCGGGCCTCGGACCTCGGGCCTGCGCTTTTGAATGGACCACTCTTCGCCTTTTCAGACGCGGTGAGGGAGCTTCTTTGCAATTAGGCCTGTCCAACAATAGGTCGTGAGCTCCCTGCAAGGACTTGATGTTCCAAGATTCCGAGTCACCTCCCTGAAGACGACGCATGTCGGGCCAGTCCTAGCTTCCCAGCCGCGCCCTTGACCCCAAGTCCACCCATCTCTTGACCTGCAGCAGAAGACTTTCTAGGCCTTTCCAATTCAAGCCCCGCCTCTGCTTCGGGTTCACCTGTCTCCTACGCGCCCTCTCTCCCGCTCCAGGTGAAGCAGATCCTTCGCAGGCGTCAGATCCGCCCACACTGGATGTTCGTGCTGGACTCGCTACTCAGCCGCGCTGTAAGGGCAGCGCTGGCGGTGTTGGATGCGGGTAGGCTAGGGTGTGGCCCTGGGTGTGGCCCTGAAGGCCATGACAAACACAAAATGGAGCCAGTAGAGCCAATCTCCCTGGTCATCTGGGATCCCAAAGGGTGTTTTGCCCAGCTGACTTCAACCCACTCGTATTGGCAGAGGTGGAGAAGAAAGTGGTTTCACCGAGCTCAGAGGAGTGGAGTCAAGAAGGGGCGTCCCAGCAGAAGCAGCAGGAGAGCAGGCTTCTGCAGAGCCCCCCAGAGCCCGAGCAGGGGCTCCCACCTCTGATAGTGCAGCTAGGACTCTTGAGAGCCGAGACTGACAGGTAAAGACACATGGAATCATCTGGATAATCTGCAGAGGTTTCAACCGGCTGGTTACTCCATTCTGCACCCTCCCACAGGCTTCGGGGTGTCCTGGCTGAGAAGGAACGGGAGTGCCAGGCCCTAGTGCACCAGGCCCTACATCGTGTGACTGAAGATACGAGGGTTTATGCCCTGGCTGCGGAACTCCCAGGTGAGCAGGCCTGGCTGTGGAACACTAGTGGGGAGTGTAGGTAGCCTCTAGCAGCGGACACCTTTGGACTCACCATCTGATCTCTTGACAGCCACTCTCCCAAAGAACCAGAACCTGGTACAGTGGCTACAGGAACTAAGCGTGGACCCAGCCACCATCCAAACAGTAAGTAAGAGTATGCTGGCTATCCCTGACCCCTGCCAAACAAAGTCTCTGTAAGAGCTGTTAGTATGCTCCTCCCACTGGAGAGATGGGGAAACCGAGGCCACAAAGGGGCGGTGACTTGACTTAGAATTTTAGCAGAAAGAAGCTAATACCTGAGTTTCTGGGTGTATTTTTCTGTAATTTTATCGCTGTTTCTGTGGATCTTTGTTCACAACCAGCTGCTGAACCACAAATTCACCCTGCATGCCCTGCTCACCTGTGCCACTCAAGATGACCTCCACTATACCCGAATCAGGTACATCCTGGGCCCTCCAGGAATGAACCATGCACATGACCTTGTACTGGCTAGATCCTGATCCCCCAGCTGTGGGCCTGTCTCGATTCTTCCCTGGAACCCACAGGGGCACCAAGGTCCCCTGTGGACAGTGGACAGTGGGGCACTGGGCAGGCAGTGGTTACTAGAGAAAGTCCAGAGCTTCTTCTAGTTGAGTCACATTGAGCCCCACTGTCCCCAGGGGAGGGATGGCATGCCGAATTTGGAGAGCCATCTTGGCACAGCGAACAGGATCCAGGCCAGTTACCCCTGGATCCCGAGAGGCTGAGTGACTGCATCAGAGGCAGGACACATCCATGGATGGCTAGAGAAGACACAGCTTCTAACTGCAGAGCCCAGGCCTACCCCAGTGGGCAGAACTAACTACGGAGGCACCCAAGCACACTACATATGATCAAAGACTATTAAAGAGAATACTTTGCTACCTGTGTTTATCTTGGCAACCTCAGGAATGGGGGAGGGGTCCAAGAAGCAGAGGTCTCCATGTCTGAGTGATCCTTTTGCATTCCCTAGGCTCCTTCATGCCAGAACCTTTCTCCCCAGACCTCACCCTTTGCCCAGCAGACAGAAGCCCCTTATTGCCCTCCAATAGACTTTATTGATTCCAGCAATGGGTGCATTCTGAGAGAGAGTCCCAAGAGGGGTTTGGTAGGGCTATGCCCTGGGGACCAGGTTCGTTCTGAGAGGTAGAAGGCCATCCACCCACTCACATGGCCGCTCCAGGAGCGTCTGCCACAGCTGCTTCTCTTCGGGTGTAGAATCCATCCAGGGCACCTGGAGCCCATAGCTGCTGCCTGGATGTGGGTGGGTCAGGGTGGAGGGCACTGTCATCTTGGACACCCCAGATCCTAAGAAAACCTGTCTGGTCCCAGATTATGTACTGTGCCCAGGGACCCCCAGTTTCTTTGTGGACAGAGCTCAAGAAAGGCCAAAGAAATATCCAAGGTCACACACTGAGCCCCTGTCTCTAAGCTTGGCTCCCCCTGCTTACCAGTTCCCAAGCTGAGGCGTGTACCCCCCAGCTGGCGATTGGCCAGGGTTCCGTGGTCCCACAAGGAGAGCTCAGCACAGGCCTGGCGCAGGTCAGCAGGCCCAAAGCCATCATAAACCATGGTGTGATTGAACACAGGGCTGAGGCTACGTCGAACCACTCTTGTACGTTGGCGACTGGCCCGGCTGTCATCAGGCAGTACCGAGCTGTGAGGGATAAGTGGGCTTGGATTAGGTGACCCACCCATTCACACTCTCTAGAGCCAGCCAGTCACTGCACCCTGCCCTTTCATATGTCCTGCCTCAGGTGGGATCTCCACCCCCTCTGTCCTGGGACCCTTTCACCAGCCTCCTCTTAGGTCTTTCACCATGAAATTTTCAGCTGTTGACAGGATCCCAGAGGGATGTCTCTGAATTACAATTGTGCTATTCCCTGGCTCAAGGATCTTCACTGACTCCCCACTGTCCACCCCCATTGATTTCCAAAGCTTCAGAACCCTTTCTACAAAATAAAATATTACTTTGACTGAAATGACTGAAAGAAAAACAATAGAAGCCCAGAATCAGAGTGGTCTACCCATGTTTCACTCTTGGGGAGGTGAGGTAGCACCTGGAAACAATTCTAGAGGTTCGCCATAGCTTTCTTTGAAAACAGGATGAGAACTAGGGCTAGGGATGTAGCTCATGGTAGAGCATTTGCTTACTGTGCCTTTGAAGCTCTGGGTTCAATCCCTAGCACTTTGGTTTTTTAAAAATATTTTATTTATTATTTTATGCACGTGATTGTATTGCCTGCATGTGTGTAAGTACAACCGAGTCTGTAATGCCTGCAGAGATCAAAAGAGGGTATTGGATTCTCCCGGAAATGGAGTTACAGATGGTTGTTAGCCACCATGTGGGTGCCGGGAATCGAACCTGGGTCCTCTGCAAGAGTGGCCAGTGCGCTTAACTGCTAAGCCATCTCTCCAGCCCCAATCCCAAGCACTTTGCTAAAGCAAAAACAACCCACTGAACCACAAATTCAGGGCCAAGTCTCATGGCTAGACTTTCCAAGATCTCCATGGAGGGGCCCTGTGGCCTTTCCATTACAGCCTCAGCTCTCCAGTATGTCTTACAGGTACACCCACCAGTCACCAAAAATGCAGCCTCTCAGTTTCCCTAACTCCAATCTTTTGCCCCAGTTGATTGCTTCACCCCTGCTCTGATTAAAGCCCAGGATGACTGGTCCTAGTTGCCGGGACAGGTTGGTCAGGGACTCATAACAGAAGGAAAGGACTGTGATGCCTCAAGCCGCCTCTCACCATTGTACGTAAGTGTCCAGGGATCCTGAACGTAGTGGCACGAGGTCCTGAGCTTCTTTCACCCAGAAGTGCAGCTCCCCACTCACAGGCTGCCCTCCTCCTGCAGAGACACTCTGCTCAGGGTCCCTCCTCCCAGAACAGGGCTCCCTGCCTCCCAGCCTCCCAGTGCCAGTCCAACTTAGCCTCCTGCGGAGCTGTCACTCACCCTCTGAGCCCGCAGGGACGTACTTGAGGGACAGGGAGAGTAGTCCGCGGCTGGGAAGCTCGTCAGGAGAGGGGGGGACCTGCAAGTGCCAGGGGTGAGCGTGTCTGCCTAGGGAAAGGGCCTCCAAGGGATGCTGTCTTCACACTCCATTCGGACGTGGGTGGGGAGGGACTGCAGGGGCGATGCTTCCCAGGAAGTGCCCCCCCCCCGTGGGCCAACTTTGCCTAGAGTAGTAAGGGTAGGAGGTGGGGCGGAGGCTCTGGTGAAGGGAGAGTTTGGAAATGCTTGGTCAAAGTGGGTTGGCGTCAAAGGTGGAAGATCTGTGACTCCATGCCAGCCAGGCCGCCACCTTACCCGGGGCTGCAGGGGAAGCCATGTAGCCTCGGAGTCCCAGTTCCACGTGTCCAGGGGTACTTCGACTTCCCCCAGGAAGACGTTGCGACCCAGACTTTCGCGGTGCCACACGGACAGGCTCAGCACGCGGCCCGGGAGCTCGGCCTGCGGGATGGAGTGCTGGGGAAAGGAGGTGCGTTTCAGTGGAGCGAGCTGGTGGCCCTGGCATCCGTGTGGCACACATACTAACTGGTCCTGCCACGCTCCTTACAGCATGGACTCCTGGGTCTGGGTTAATGGGGACCTGGACCATCACCAGCCAGCACGAACTGCGGACGTGGGGAACCTACTGTCATGCCCTTCCTCTGGCAGAACCCGGGCCTGGAGCCACCACCAAGATTAGGTAACTGGTGGCCCCTAACACCCACCCCACAGAAAGGGGGGACTGCACCCTAGTATCCTGACCCGGAGAGTCTCGTTGAAGATCGGATTCAGATTCCGTTTCTTCACCGATGTCTTTCGCTTGTTCTGCTTATCCGGAAGGAGGTAGCTTTTCACGTAGCTGGGGCATGGGAAGGTCCAAGGTAAGGAGGGGCCTTTCCAGAGCTTTCTTCCAGCTCTGGAGACTTCCCCAGTCACCATCCGGAACCCAGCGCCGTGTGGGCCAGGCCTCGTGCTAATTAAATCCCCTAACGCTTCCCAAGAACCTTGTCTGGCCCATTTTGAAAAGGAGGAAACTGAGGCATGAAGTGGGGCGACGGGCTGGGTTGTGGGGCGCCCTCTCCTGCAGGTCCCACAGCCCATCTGGCGGAGTGGGCACTCACGGATCCGAGCGGCGACGCCGGGCGGCGGCCAGGCCCTGGCACTGGATCACGTGCACGCGCAGCTCCGTGGCGCCCGGTTCGTAGCTCAGCGCGAAGTGCACCGCGCCCCGCACCTGCACCGCACCGGCCTCCGCCTCCCCCGACAGGCTCATCAGGCTGCCGCTTAGCTGCGGGCGGGCGAGGGCGAGAGGTCAGGGCTGGACACAGGGTTCACACTAGGGGCAAGAGGAGAATGCTAGGGAAGAGGCACGGGGCACCTCGTGGTGGCTTCCCTGGACGCTGGGATGTGGGTCCCGGGGCGAGGGAGGCCCAGGAGCTAGATATGGGGATCCTGGGCAGGGTGACACCCCAACTCCTCCGTAACCCCTCACCGTGGAGGAGTTGAGGCTGGACACAGAGGAGCTGGTACTGAGCATGCGGTCGAGAGAGGGATCGAGCCCCGGGGCCTCCTTCCCGTTCTCCAGGATCTCGGAGGTCACCTTGATCTGGAGAGGGGAGATGTGACAGGGGCTCTAGTTACTTTCCCCGCTCCATCCTGGTGACCCGTCGGGTCGGTCCCTGGGCAGGCACAATCCCCGCCTGGAATCCACTCCAGATCTTGAAAGCAGCCGCAGGCTACTCCCGCCTACCTGGGCTGGCTGGGACTGTAGCTCCGGCTGCGCCCGGTGCACAGGATCCAGCTCTGGGTCCACCTCCACCACCCGCACGCCCCCTGTTCTAGGGTCCGGAGTAAGCCACAAGCTGCTGATCGCGCCCCTCTCCTGCGAGTCCCTGAGCAAACCTGGAGGGACTGGTGATCTTCAGCTTCAGGCGCCAAGGGTGTCCTGGGGCTGCCCATGAAGGCTCCCCTCCCCCGCGGGAACCCCAGCAAGAGGGTGAAGGTGGTTGGAGTCACGAAGGGCTGCCTCTGGTCCCCTCGGCTTCTTAGGCCACCCAACACATGTTCCCACATACCTTCCTGGCCCTGGGGCTTCTTCTCATGATCTGAAGCCTTTGAGGCTGCATATGGTGAGAGGAAATCATGTCCCTGAAGAAAGCAAACGGTATATGTCATAGCTGGGGTTAATGAGGAAGGGGTCAGAGGTTATCCTGGGGTCAGAGGGCAGAGACTCCAGCCTGCCTACCTCAGCTGTAGAATAGGGCTGCCCTCAGGGCAGGGCTGGCAACCAGCTGCAGGACCAGTCAGGCCTGTACTTCACATCCTGGCATCTTGGGGCCTGTCCCACCTGATAGGCCAGCCTGACTCCCAGGCTCCAGTGGGAGGATAGTAATATCTGAATCCCTGGCCGCAACTTCAGCCAGCTCATCCTCTCTCAATCTCTCTCTCTCTTTTTTCTTTTCTTTTCTTTCTAGACCGTGTCTTGCAGTAAGTGCGCTGGCTGGTGACTAGCTAAGGGTGACCTTGACTTCCTAATCCTCCTGCTTCCATCTCCTGAGTGCTGGATTACAAGTGTGCACTACCTTGCCAGGTTTACGTGATTTGGGGAATCAAACCCAGAGCTTTGTGCTTCTTAGGCTAGTACTCTGCCCACTGAGCCACATCCTCATTCTTAATAGCTGGATTTGGAAATTGCCTTAGAGGCCAGGTCCAGGCCTCCAACCGACTAAGGAGGACGCTGAGGCCCAAACCACAGTAGGGATGTATCCAAGTCTCCTGATTCCCAGGGGTGGGGGCTCCTTCCCCAGCACATTCACTTCCATTAGGGAGCACAGTGCACTTGCTATTAGTTCACTCAGTCCTGGATACTTACTTGGGTCTCACTGTGCCTCTCCTGAGCAGCCACCTCTGTAGAGAGCCTAGAACAGGGGAGCCAGGGTTTTCAGGGCCAGGTCGCTGACAGCCCCCACCCCACTGCATCCTTACCTGGGATCTGGCTCTTCAGTGTCTTTCTCAGAAGCCTCTGCCTCACCATCACTTCCCAGAGCCTGGTTTCCTGGGCCCAGGTGAGAAGTTCTATGAACTTCCATTCCCGAGAAGTCTGACCTGACCCTGGCCCATGGGAGATAACCATTTGCCTCCCACAGCCCACACAGACTATAAGGCCGCCAGGATTGGTGCCCAGGACCCTCTCTTTATAGTCTCCACCCCTGGCTGCACAAAGCTTGTGCTCCCTGCTCTGAGGTCTCCTCTCACCTCTGAAGGTTTTCTTCCTGCGGATAGAGGCTCTGACGAGGTCGGAACCAAAATGGGCGTGGTGGTACCGCTGGGAACGTGCTTCCTGGAACCAGTCCCCTGTCAGGATCTTCAGCTGCCCAGGGTCTGTCAGTGAAGCCCGGAGCTTGCTGGAGGATAGTGGGGAGCATGGCTGTCACTACACACCCAACCAACATTCCTTTTTTTGAGACAGGGTCTCCCTGTAGCCCTGGCTGGCCAGGACCTCACTATGTAGACCAGGCTGGCCTGGGTCTCACAAAGATCTGCCTACCTCTGCCTCCAGAGTGCCGGTATTAAAGACATATGCCAATCAACCTGTCCCCCAGCCAACATTCTTGATAACCCACTCTGTATGAGGGACCAGGAATCTAACAGCAAGCCATACTTGACCCCTGCTCTGGAGTTGCTCAGGCTTGAGGGGACAGAATCCAAAATCCACAGTAGATAAGTACAGTGATGACGGTAGGAAGGGCCAGGTCTGTCTGTCTGTCTGTCTGTCTGTGGGAATCCTCGAAGGCTTCCCAGAGGAGCTGATATTTGGATCACTTCCTAAAGAATAAATCGGAATTCTCCAGGTTGATAGGCATGAGAATAATGGCTCATCAAGAGTTTATTGTGGGCCAGGCCTGCATATTTTCTTTTTGTTTTACTTTTTGCATGTATAGGTATATATGTGTATGTGGTATGTGAGCGTGTATGCACGTTCATACGTATGTGGGTGCACAGCATGCATGTGCACGTACATGTGGAGGTCAGAGGTTGACACTGACTATTCTTGGTCATTCTTCACCTTGAATGTTGAAGCTAGGTCTCTTGCTTGAACCCGGAGCTCAGATTTGGCTTGTCTAGCTTGCTCGCTCCAAGGATCCCCCATTACTACTGCGCAAGCGCTGGGATTATGGGCAGCCACCATGCCCACCCAGCATTTATGTGGGTACTGGAGCCCTGAACTCTGGTCTTCAGACTTATGCAGTGAGTACTTTACCTCCTGAGGTGTCTCCCCAGTCCTTTAGCCCTATTTGAGTTGAGGACAGTGGGGCTCAGGATCAAGGATTTGCCCAAGGTTACACTGCCAGCAAGCGTCTGTCTTCAGACACTGTGCGTCCTCTGCGGTCCTCTGCCGCTGCTGCTCTTCCGGGAAGGAGGAACAGCCTTGACTTGGAAGTGGAGCGTGCTCAGGGACTGGGGAGCACATGTGTGACTGTAGCCTGCTCGTACTATGATATATATCTGGGGGGAGCTCATGGGGAAAGATGAGATGGGACGCTGGCAGAGGCCAATCATGTGGCCCTGTGGACCATGCTTAGAGACTTGCTTTTGACACTAGGGGCTAGGGACTGGGGAAGGTTTCTGCAGGGTATTAAGGACAAGTGGTATCCTGTCCCAAGATGGTGGCCAGAGTGGGAAAGCCCAGAGTCATGGAGGCTTGAGGAGGAGCCGACCACCATGCTGGGAAATATGACAAGCTCTGAGCTGGCCGAGGTCAGTGGGGATGGAAGGGCAGAGCCAAGGAGGACTCAGACACCAGACAGCCCCTTCCTCCTCCCTGCCTCACCTGACCCGTCCCTCCTCCAGCTGGCGTAGGCAGGCATCTCGTTTGAGGACGTTGGTGATGGCCTCCTGCTCCTCCTCCGTCAGGAAGCTGAGATCCAACAGTCCCTCAGCTTCAGGTTCTGGCTCATGTGCCATGGGGAGTGAGGGCAGAGCCCAAAGCCTCTCCTGAGATGGATGGCCTCTCTGGGGCATCAGCTGGAGAGGTGCCCCAGCTGAGCATATGTAGCTTCCTGAGGATAGGCCAAGGGTCAGATAAGTCTCTTCCCAAATGTACATATATCCTGGAGCCAACTGCTAGTTTTTCTCCAAACATATGCCTGAATAGTAGTTAGGGTACAGCCACAGAAGGCTGAAGTCAAGGTGAGGTGAGGTGTGAAGGATACACTCAAAGAAGTATACAGTTTCACACCCTGAGGTAGGGACAGAAGGACTGCAAGACGGCACACACAGAATTAGGCACCCAGTGTTCCACCCATGGTCATATGTGCACACTAATAATACCTAGACAAGGTGCATGCACACACATCCCCCACGAAGGGACCCATGCAGACACAGGCACAGACCTGTGCCCGTGAGCTGGGCACACTGTTCTTAAACCTGCACACAGTGTGTACACACAAAGGAGATGGGGACCCACCCACTTAGGTTCACCCATACAAGAATAAGCTTGGGGAAAAAGAACAAAACCACATGTTCTTTCATATCCACAAATCCCTCAGACTTACATTCACACAGGTGCCTGTTTCAATGGGCTATGAATGCTCTGACGCTAGGGACAAGTCATTCCCTAAAAGTCAGTACTCTACACACAACAGACACCTGGTGCTTAATGAAATGCAAAATTATACTTGCACCAACATAGGATTCCACACACAACACCCCCTCCCACCCATGCTCACCCACTACCCAGGGCACCTTCAGACCAGCCTGCCTCTGCCTTCACCCGCCTCCACCCTTCCCTGGCTCATTTGGCCTTCCTGTCTGAGGCAACCTCCTCCCCAGCCCTCACCACCAACTTCCTCCCCCACCGAGGTAACTACAACACCCACTGCCACTGAGGCCACCAGTCCTGCCTGGGATTCCCTGCCATCAGCCCTGGCCTCTTGCTAGGAGCTTCTGGGTCCCTCTGATGTACCCACAGGGCTGCCCAACTCCCCACTCCAAGACCTGGCTGGAGGCCTCAGCTGGCAGAGCAGTTCATGCCCAGGAACCGTGGCAACTCCGGAAGGAAAATAGTGCCAGCTGAGAGGGGCGTGTGGACGTGGCAAGAGCCCAGCACTCAGTAGTGGCCCAGGCCTGAGCCTACAGGGCGTTCTCTCCTCTTTCCCGCCCCTTCCATGCCAGGCCTCCAGGTGGGGCTGAGGTGGGAGAGGGAGACTCGGAGGCAGGTCCTGGCTTGTGCCTGTCACCTCCTGCCCCGGCTCCTCCCAGCTGAGTCAGGATTCAAGCACAGCAAGCTTTCTCTCGTCCCCTGCTTCCCCTCCAGGGATCTGGGGTTTCTGTAGCCACATAGCCCTGGGTGCTGCAGGGTGCTGGGTGCTGATAGTGACACCTTCACTGAGCTGCTGGGCCTGAGGTCCCGCCCCCCCCTCACACACACACACACACACGCACACACACACTCACACAGCTTGGGGCTCTTCTGTGGTATGGTGTATGAACGTCCCTGTGCTATGTTCTACTGGTGCATTAGTGCGGTAGGCATGCCTGCATGCCAGGGGTCCATGAACCCGTGTAGTAGTGTGTGCCTCAGTGTGACCTGCTGTGTGATGCTACACGGCTGATGATTGTTGATGGTACTTGCAGTGACTTTCTGGGGACTGTGCCATGTGAGTGTGCTCATAGTGTGCATTTCCTCTTGTGCCTTCTGGCAGCCCTGGCTGTATGTTGTGGTGTGTACGCTAGTGGCAGGGGTCCACCAGATGTGGATGTGTGTGTGGGTGGTGGTGGAGGACAAAGTGGGGGACCATTCACAAGAACTGTGCCTGCACTTTTCTTACAGTTCTGCTTGGACTAGGCTGTGGCATCGAAGCTCAGAGTCCCTCTTCCCGAAGTTCTCTTTCCTTTCAGAGATAAATCAAGGGCCTGGCTTTCTCTACCTTCTATCACTACCTTTTGGTGATAAAAGGGTCCTTGATCTGCCCAGCCACACCAGAGTCTTAGACTTGCTCATGCCACCCCCTCAAGCTCCCAAGGTGCCAGAGGGTGCCCAGGACACCGGGTGGCAATGGAGGGATGTTACCTGTAGGGGTCCAGTAGGGAAGAACACCTTCCCAGGCCACTCCAGTTCTTCAGGAAGGCGTTTCAGGGGCCAGGAGAAGAGCTGTGAGGGACTAAGGCTGACTCGCCCCAGCCCTGAGGAGGTGGAGGAGGAGGAGGAAACACCTCAGCAGGGCCTGGTGCAAAACCGGGCCTGGACTGCAGCTCCCCACGGCGCACCCGTGTACTCACAGCGGCTGTCAGAGAACCCAGAGCTAGTTTCATGGGCCCCTGTGGCTTGGCCCCAGCTGCACTATACACTTACCTTGTAACCTGAGCAGGTCTCACCTGTAGGACCAGTTTAGGGCCTTGGCTGGACCATCTGTGAAATGGGTAGGAAGTTGCTTTGAAAGCAGTTAGAAACCTTTCTATGAACCAAGATCATAGGAGGATTGTAGACTTTGCTGTTAAATAACTTTGAGCACTCTGACACTGTATGATCTTGAACAGGTCTCAACCTCTCTGAGCAGTAATTTCCCTCAATACAAACTGGACTGCAGAACCCAAATGACTCATTGAAAGGAAGTAGGAGTGCTTGGTACAGCTGACATGTAGTAAATGCTGGCTGCCCCCTCTCCCACACAGTTCAATGCCCATGCCCATTTTAGTGCCACTGATCCCCATGTTCACATACACCAGAGTTGCTGTTTGAAGAGCTCTGCATTCCTACGTGTCAGGTCCCATCCCTTCTATCTAGGAGTACTGCCCTGTCTGAGAACCTAAGTTTTGGGTTTTAGATTACACGGACTTTGGGACCATGATCCTCTGTGACTGTCTTCATTCTGGTCTTGAACACCAGAGACCCCTTCAAGCTTTTTTAAATTTTTTAAATTTATTTTTATTTTATGTATATGAGTGTTTTGCCTGCATGTATGTAAGTGCACCCATGTTGTGCAATGCCACTAGAGGAAAGAAGAGAGTGTTGGACCCCTGGAACTAGAGTTACAGATGGTTCTTAGCCACCATGTGGGTGCTGGGATTCGAACCCAGGTCTTCTGCAAGAGCACACAGTGCTCTTATCCAGAGTCATCTCTCCAGCCCCCTCCTTCAGGCTTTTTATTTACTTACTTTTTAGTCTATTAAAATTTTTATTTTTATTTTATGTGTATTGCCTGTGTGTGTTTAAGTGCACCTATATCATGCAATGCCCTTGGAGGACAGAAGAGGGCATCAGAGCCCCTGGAACTGGAGTTATAAGCAGAATCTGGATCTTCTGCAAGAACAGCCAGTGCTCTTAACTGCTGACCCTTCTCTCCAGGTCTTATTTTATTTTATGTGTGTATGTGTGCTCGTTGAGTGCCCACAGAAGTCAGGAGGGAGCAAAGGACCTTTTAGAATTGGAGTTACAGGGAGTTGTGAGCCTTCTGATATGGGTGCTGGGATCTGAACTCTGGTACATGCTCTTAACCACTGAGTCATCTCTCCAGTTTATTTTTTAAATTTATGTGTATATGTGTTGGTATGTGTGTTGGTATGTGCACATGAGTGCAAGTGTCAAGTATTTTTAGAAAATTAATTTGGGGACCTGGAGAGATGGCTTAGCAGTCAGAGCACTTGCTGTTCTTGCAGAGGACCTGGGTTTGGTTCACAGCACCCACATGGCGATTAACAGCTGTAACTCCAGTTCCAGGGGATCAGATGCCCTCTTCTGGCCTCCACAGGTATTGCATGTATATGTTGTACTTAACATGCAGGTAAAATAGACACAGAAAATGTGTTTTTTAAATTAAATTTTTATATGTGTATGTATGTATGCGTACTTATCATGGTATATGTGTGGAGGTCAGAGGACAACTTGAAGGAGTTGGTTCTCTCTTTTTACTGTTACCTGGGTTCTGGGGATTGAACTCAGGCTTGGCTGCAAGCACTTTCACCCTCTGAACCAAGTTCTTTTTTTTTCTAAATTTATATCTATATATACTCTTGATTTGTAACCCCAGATGCTCTCAGACTCCTGATCTTCCTGCTTCACTTCCCAAGTGCTGGGATTTCACACATGCACCACCACAACCAGCCACCATAAAGCTTTCTGGCTCCCCCAAGGCCAGGTTCTTATTTGCTGCCTGGCTCTGCCTCCTCTTCCAAGGACTCTGAGAAACTGAGGGCCCCCTACTGTACCCTAAGCCTAAATTTCAGCCTTCTTCTTTTGTTTTGGTCAGTCTTATTTACTGAGCCATTTTCCTCATCTGTTAAACCTATTAATAAGCCTTCCTTAGAGGGTTTTCAGCACCACTCAGTGAACTCCCTAGACTCTTAAATACATCCCAGGGATGGGGGACAGCTTGGGGACAGTAGGCATTTACATGGGATATGTGATATCCTCTGTCTCCTGTGTGAGTGGTCATCCTGGTGGCCGCCATCAAGTCGCCTCCACTGGAAGGAGAGGGATGGACAGCACCCAACTGCTACCTCAAGGACGCTTCTCCAGGCCTCCTCCCGCCTCTTAGCATCCCTGGGATGAATCAAACTTGTCAGTCTTCAGGCCCAAGTATCCCTTTTCTGATTTCTTGTCCTTCCTTTAGTTGGGACTTTCCTGCTCTCTTCCCAAGCTGAACCCACTGACCCCTTCCCAGTCCGAAACCTTATCTCCAAGTTGCTATTCTAGCAAGCAGCCCTTGGGCCTCCTGCCTTGCCAGAGCTTGGAACGTGGATGTGGAGTGGGAGGACTGACCGGAGGGATGCTGATGTACCCATAGGTTGCAGGTTCTGGACAGATTCGACCATGGTGATGGGGACCAGATCTCTCAACACAGGACTCCAGGTGCTGTCTTCTCCCTGCCCCACCTTCCTGCCCTTCTATGGCCCAGCCTCATCTGGGAGGCTCCTCTGGCTGCCACACGGGGCCCTACAGCTTTCTTGCCCAGCAGTCAGAGGGCTTTTACAACATACTTGTCACTACCCAGGTTTGGAAAGTACTGCATCTAGCCACAACTCCGAACAAGTCAGGACAGACTTTTTTGTGTCTTTTTGAGACAGGGTCTCCCTGTAGTCCCAGTTGGCCTAGAACTCTCTACATAGACCAGGCTGGCCTTGAACTCAGAGATCCGCCTGCCTCTGCCTCCCAAGCTCTGGGATTAAAGGCATGCACCCCCACGCCCAGCTAGGACAGACTTTTTAAATGTGTACAAATGTTTTGCCTGCCTGTATATAAGTGTACCACATGCATGCCTGGCCTAGTGTCCAGGGAGGCCATTGCATCCTCTGGAAGTGGAGTTAAAGATTAGTGGTAGCTGTCATATGAGTGCTAAGAACTGAACCTGGTCCTCTGGAATAGCAAGTGCTCTTAATCACTGAACCATCTCTCCTGTGGCCGGACTTCTTAACACCCCTGGTCCTGTTATGCATCCTGCCCAGCTTGCTGGAGGCTGCTTAGCCACTTTCCAGAACTGCCTCTGTTCCTGTCTCCGTCCACCAACCATCCAGTACATGGATGATTGGGCCTATACTGGGCCTTAAAAAAAATATGCACATATCTTATTTGTGTGCATGATATGAGTGCGGGCATGTGCTAAAGCATGCATGTGGAGGTCAGAGAACAACTTGCAGGAGTTGGTTTTCTCCCTCATCATGGGATCTAGGGCCCAAACCATCATTATGCTTGCACAGAGGGTACTTGGCCCTCCTCCCACCCCATATTTGAGGCAGGGTCTCCTGCTGTTTCTGCACTCGAGCCTAGCTGGGCCAGGAGTGTCTGAGCATTTCTGCCTCCATCTCGAAGCACAGTGATGCAGTTATTGATGCACGCCACCACAGATTTATTTTATTTTTAATGTGGACTCTGAGGACTGAAATGAGACCATCAGGCTTATATAGCAAGTATTTTTACTCACTGAACTGCTTCATATATATATGGGCTTTTTAAAGTTTTATTTTTAATGTTTAAGTGTTTTTACCTGCATGTTTATGTATGTACGTGCCTGGTGCCAGCAGTCAGAAAAGGCACTGGGCTTACAGACAGTTGTCAGCCACCATGTGAGTGCTGGGAACTGAACCTGGGTCCTCTGCATGAACAGTAAGAGCCATTTCTCCAGCCCCCCTCAAGGTTTTTGATCAACAATAACCTCTCAGTCTACGCTTTCCTTTGTGGGACAGACACGATGGCAGGCATCTCACAAGACCTCCTTTTTTTCACTCCCAGCATCCATCCTTCGTCACAGCACCATGTCCTTTGATGAAAGTCCCCACGTTCACTCCTAGGGCCCCAGGAAGGCCACTTTCCAGAGTAGGGGCTCTGGAGCCTGGCTACTGCTGGCTTTGAGCCACAGACCCACTCTTCTTCCTCTGTGAACTTGAACATACTACATCAGCACTCGTTTCTTCATCTGTAATGTGGGGCTCACAGGGCCTGCCTTACAGGAGCATCTTGAGGGTGCAGAACAGCACTTCACTACAAAGCTAGTGCAGAGGCATTCAGCGAGTGCTGGGGATGCAGCCCAGGGCTAGACAAGGACTCTGCCACTGAGCCACGTGCAACTTTTAAGCCGGGCCTTGGTGGAAAGCAAAGGACCCGAGGTGGGCACGTACTACGTACTGCAGGGTGTGGTACGGGGCCGAGAAGGCCCAGGAAGAGGCACCAAGGAGCAAGCCAGCCAGCAACACGACTGCAGAGTCAGCGTGGGGAGCTCGGCAACACGGCTGACACACGGCAAAGCCAAGGGCTGCCACTCCTCTTGGCTTACCCCAACCGTGCACCTGATTAAGAGAGCAAGTCATACTAGAGCAAGTCTCCGGTCTTCTCAGTGCCAACCCCATGCCTATGCTTGGCACCCAGACGTGAATGGCAGGGCCTTCCCACAGGCTGTGCACAGGATTCTCCTAAGGAATGCTGACCTACCCGTGAGCTCCACAGCCAGGACAAACTTGACTTGGCCATGGCACTGGCAACCACATCTCTCTCTTCACCCCAAGGACATCAAGATATGTGAGCTGAAGGGCCGGGGGGTGGGGAGGAACAGGACAGATGGGAGAACACAATCAATGACAGCCAGTACCCGGAAACTCTTTATTTCCTGCCAAGGAGCCCCTCACAAAGGAGCCCCTGGGGCAGAGGGTGAGGTGGACTACACAGGACCAGTTCTAACAACCTGAAACGGACACCCGTCTACTCCAGGGCAGCACTAGCTGCTCTGACGGGTCATTCACATTTTGGAACTAAGTACCATTGTCAACATGAGACACTCCTTGGGTGGGGGCCAAGTGGGGTTCACCATCCATGTTCTACGGGGACACACTCTGCATATCAGCTCCATTTGCCTCCCTAACCAAGCCCCACGCTGCAGGACAGGAACTCAGTCAGCCCCTCTGCTCCCTTCTAAGCCAGCAGAGAAAGCTCCAAGTTGCTTGGTGCACAGACTTCTCGGAATATCCCACCCCACCTTGGGACAGGGGAAGCAGCCAGAAGGCAGCTTCAGATTCAGCTCCGGGCATGGCACTGCTTTGTCCAGTGGGTCCTTGTCCTCACTGGGCCCTGGAATATGGCAGAAGTCCAGTGGCAGTGGCAGGAGGAGCTGTAAGGGAGGTAAGACATTCCCAGGAGGAGGACAAGGAGGAGGCCACAAGGGCAGGGTCATGCCCAGGGAGAGAGGACAGGGAGCTTCTGGTGTCAGTGAGTCATAACAAGCAGACAGCCCTGCCTCACACTCACTCTTAGCCTTTCATGCCAAGCCCTGACCTTACTTCCAACCAGGAGGCCAACACTGCCTTTGAGGGTAGGGATAAAGAATCTGGGACCAAAAGGGGTGCAAGGCCTCCTTGGGAGCCTGGTGGGTTTGGGCCACCTGAAAGCTATCACCGCAGGTTGAAGACGAGACTGACAGTCAGGATGATGCCAAGGAGGAGGACGAAGGGCAGCCAGGTCTTCACGAAGGCTCCAACACTGAGAGTGAGAGAGGAGCACAGGCACGGGGCCAGGTGAGCATGAGAATGGCCCAGAACCGCCTCCATCCCAACCCAGACAAGCCTCAGGTTCCCAGGAAAGCCCTGGAGCTGTATCTTTATCTCTCAACTTGGTTAGCCAAGGGAAAGGGCTTGGAGTCGGGCCCACTATGGAGGACCACCAACTCCTGCTGGAGATCAAGACGCCACTGGCCTGTACAAGAGGCAAGCTCACATTCTTTGGTGTCAGTAGCTCACATAGAATCACTCATCTCTAGGGTCTCCAGCATGAAGACTGGGAGCTTCTGTTTTGGTGTGGAAGCTATAAATGCACTCTGCCCCTCATGGGACCCACTGAGAACAGTGGGGTCAAGGAATGTCAGCACAGTGTTATTGTGGCTAGAGCCATGGGGCTGGGAGTCAGGGTCCGAACTCAACCCTGGCTCTTTGTTAGTCCTGCTGCTCAGTTAGAGGTCCTTTGGGAACCTCCAAAGCCTTCTAGGGTAGAAAAAGACCCCTGAGTGGTTTCTCTCCAGAAGCTCTTACTGATAAGCACACTAAGAAAATTCACAGGAAGATGGCCAGATCAACCCAAGTGTGTGTTGCTTCCCATGACTTCTGTGTGACCATGCTGTGGGACCCAGAGCAACTCATTCAAACCTGTCTGAGCTTTTACAGTACAAGCTAGGGATGTCTTGAACCTCATAGGTCATGAGGCTACAATTCAAAGGTCTACCTGGATTATAAGCCAATTGTACAGAAGCCTGCCTCTAATAGGGGATGCATGGGAAGGGACCCGTGGATAGTCATACCACCCACGAGGTTTTCTGTTCACATTGCCCCAACATCTGTCTGTAGATTCCTGGTCTCCCAAGAAACCAGAACCACTACAACCAATTTACCAGGGATAGCTATAACCCAGAGGCAGCTTACTCAGAACCTCATGCTGAGCAAGTGACAGCTCGGCTGGGAACCCAATGAAGCAGACTTTGGTCAAGTCACCTCACTCTCCACCAGGAACTTAGCTAGTTATTCCTTAACCTCAGAGCTCCAACTGCTCCTAGTGAATGAACAGCTCCGGTGACAGCTCTACCAGGACCCTTGGAAGAGCAGCCCAGGGGGTCATACAAGTGAGAAGACAGCTCACCTGACGTACTTCCCATAAAGCAGACAGAAGAAGCAGAGCGTCACCATGTTCCAGTTGGTGCTGTTGTTGTAACGCATCAGGTTCAGGGCCAATGCCACGTGTGAGTGGCAGTTGTCACAGCAGAGATTGTGCTGAGGTACAAGAAAGGGTGGGTCAGACTGGGCTGGGGGACTCTCCCACCCCGGCTCCCACCTACCATGCGGTGCTTGTACTCTTCTGAGGCGTCGTGAACTGCCGTGTCCCACGCGTTGGGCCCACTAGCATATACCTGTGCGGGGTCCAATTTCCAGAATCTGACAGGAAAGAGGAGAGTTCTGGGTGTTGGCTCATCTCTGTGTGGCTTTCTAGCTCTATGAATGTTCTTTGAGCCCTGCTGCATGCTGACCCTGAGTGGGTGGCAAGGCCGTGGGAACAGTGTTGGGTAGCAATGTCCTTCCAATTGAAACATTCCCTCTGGAGATGAGGGAGGCTCCTGAGACTTAGAAAAGAGAGGAAATTTATCAGGCTCAGGAGACTCCTGCATCAAGACTCCTCATCAAGACTCCTGCGGCGCCCCCTCAAGATCGATGAGTAGTAACTACTGCTGGGGATGAGGCTCTGACTTGCATGCAAGTCCTACAGAAGCTCCAGGCGCATAGGTTTCATGAGTTGCACCCATGATGTTAGGATTTTCAGTGATACAGGTATCTTTTTGAGTCACCCATATTCCTGTAAGGAGCCTCAATACTACAGGTTCACTGAGCTAGATTTGGGTGGAATCAGTTCTCTGGTCTGTCATGAGTGCCCTATCTGGGTTTTGTTTACACCTCTCTAAGAAGTGACATGACAGCAGAACAGATCAGATAACTGTGACAGGACAAGATAACGAACAGCACAACAGCTCCTGGGAGGGCATGGGCTAATGCAGTTCAGGGTGTTGTGGTCTGGATATGTAGCCTTCCTCTACTATGCTGAAATTCTAACCAGTGAGGTATTAGGAACTAAGGCCTTTGTGAAGTGACCAAACCACGGAGTGGAACCCTCATGGATGGGGTTAATAAAGTAAAAGAGGCCTGAGACCCTTGACCACGTGAAGATACAGGCACTGCAGGCCTCATGAGGCACTGGATGAATCAGCACCTTGATCCTGGCCTTCCTAGTCTCCAAAGCTGTAAGAAATTTCTGTTGTTTACGAGCCACCCACTCAATGCTATTTTGTCATGGCAACCCGAGTGGATGAAGCCAGGGTTTCCTGGAGGTAACACCTGAGTCTAGGCTGAGGAAAGAGGGATTAGGTGAGCACTAGAGGCTGTGCAAACAGCTTGAACGAAGTGGGAGGCATAAAACTGTACATTATGCCCCAGAAATAAGTGACGGACAATCCTAGAGGACTGAGAAGGGGAAAACAGGGTGAGAGGTGACAGCCGGCAGAGGCAGGATGCAGACCTGAGTGTCATAGAGGTCTGCGACCAACAGCAGCCGCAAGTCACTCGACTCATCTTGCTCAAGTGAGTGGGAGAAGCTGGTAGAAACGAAGTCCACGAAGCCCAGGCTGAGTGGGAGTGGCTGCTTTACGCACTGGAGGAGCTGGAGGACAGAGGCCCCTGAGGGTGTTGTGGGGAGGAGGGAGTGGCTTGGTGAAGAAATGTGGGGCCAGAAACCGCTGTAGCCTGTACTTGGGTCTCAGGGGTCCTGCTCAAAACAGGATGATGTCCTTTGGAAAGTATAAAACTAAAACGGGCCAGAACAAATTGCCTTTGAAAATCAGCCTGGAGACCCACCACATGTCCACCCGCCTGAGGACGTCAGAGAAGGGAGCGGGGAGCTCTGCTCCAAGCCACTTCTGCTGGGAAGCAGCGCAGTCTCCTAGCCTCACCTTTGCTATGTGGCTTTGCGCCACAGGCACCTGCTGTAGTTCTGAGAATGATGATGATGGCTGAGGCCCCAGACCATAGCTGAGGGACATCCAGGACTGGAGACAAGCCTACAACTAAACCAGCTTTTCTCCTGAAGGGCCTGGGATGCTTTTATTCCTTTCAAACAGAGATTAGCGACAAAGCTTCAAATAGCACAGCCTTCTCACCCCCCCGGCCCCTGTCTCCAGGGTCCCACTATATAGCCCTGGCTGTCCTAGAATTCACTATATAAACCAGGCTAGTCTCAAACCCACAGCAATCCACCTGCCTCTGCCTCCAGCGTGCTGGAATCATAGGTGTGCATCACCATGCCTGGCCAAACAGGTGGTTTGTTCTTAAATGGTTGTTCCTGAGGGGCGGGAAGGACTCCAGGCTGTTCAGAAAGACAGGCCTGGCTGTGAGCTGCACTTCCTAACTACGATCCTGATGGAGTCTCATCTCTTCCTTACTCTTGTACCATGGAGTTAGAAACACAGCTTTGCAGAGCTCAGGCAAGACCTGGGTGGTCTACAGCAAGAGGCCCAGGCAGGGCCTGGTACACGAGGTGCTCAGAACAGGGCTAAAATGTCCTCATGGACCCTGGCTTTCTCTCTCACAGCTGTCAGGGTGCTGGCTCCTGCTGTGCCTCACAGGGCCTGCTCCGCTGCTCTGGGCAGGAGGAACCTGGCCCTAAGGTCAGGTGCAAGGGTGTTCACTTACTTGGCAGGCTTTCCAAAGGCCATGTTGTCTTCCTGTTGAGGGACAGAGCAGAGTCAGTGGCTGAAGTGCGGTGATGAGGAGGGTCGGCAGCACCGAGGCGGAGCGGCCCGGCGTCTGGTCCAGCACTGCTGGGAAAGGGCGCAGCGCAGAGCGCCGCTCTGGCCCTCTCTGGGCAGTCTTCATGTTCTCTGATCTTTGCGCACAGGCGACAAGGTTCCTACACAGTGTTAGCCCTCTGGCCTCTTAGTCAAACAATGACAGCTCACATGGAACCTGGCAGCCTGACACCTTCAGAGCGGGACACAGGTACTGGGCCTCCTTTTTTAGGAGGGAGAGGGAGAGGCAGTGAGGAGTCTACATTCCTCATGCAGTGAGATGTCTCTCTTGGGTGCACTAACTTTCTCCCATACACACACAGCAGAAATATTGTTTTTGTTTTATTTTTTGAGATAGGGTCTCATTCTGTACTCCACACTGACCACTATGCAGTCCAGGCTGGCCTTGAACTCTTGGCAACGTCCTACATCAGCTTCCCAACAGCTGTAATTAGCACCACTATGAACTGGCCACTGTATGACGGTCTCACGGCGAACACCAACAGGCACTGCCACCATCCCCTTCCTTCCAGCGTCAGCTAACTGAAAGCATGCAGACGAGGCGTGCTCAGCTGGAGAGAGCCCCTGGTCCCAAGGAAACAGATCTGAGAACATAGCTGGTTATTTTAGAAGTGCACCCTGGGAACCACATCAGCCTCTTGTGTCCCTTTCTGAAGGTTTAGAGCTGTGTGTCCTGAATGGCCTGATTCCACTCTTGCCTTTAACCCCTGCCCATGTCTTGGAACCCCACAGATCGGGGCAGAGGGCTGTGCCAGTTACCTAAGAATCCTCTGGCCATACTGCCCTCCTGGCCTATCCTGGAGGCAAGAGAAGAAAGGGTCAAACACTGTGAGGGGTAGAGGTTCAGGGCTGGGCAAAATGGGGACTCACCGAGACAAAATAGGGGCCAGCAAAGTCTCGAATGACTCCCGTGGATGTACAGATGCCCATGTGGCCGATGATGGGGAAAAACCACCTGCAAGGAAAGGACAGAGCTGAGGGATCTTTCGGTTAGACAGATGCCAGGAATGGTGTTTCATGTTGAATGCTTGTTAGTATGATCTAGAAGAGAGGGAAGCACCAGAGAAAGGCAGCTGTGAGCCCGCAGCACAGTGGAACATCCCGCACAGCTGCCAGAAGGCCTCCCACGGAAAGGACGCAGCCGAGCACAGGGGAGGCGGAGCAGCTGGAAGGCCCGATCTCCGCTGAGGACGGAGAAACACTTTCCCTTTGGGAAACAGTCAGGCACTGTAAGCTACGCCTTAGCAGTTCTACTGCTGAGGAGGCACAGAAATGAGCCTTGCACTCCCAAAAAGGAGCACAAAAATACTCCTAGTACCTTGAGTGCTTGCCTACCATATACAAAGCCTTGGCTTTGAGCCCCAGCACTGTAAGAAACAAACCAAAAAATCCTCATTGAACTGTACTATAAAAATGTATTCCTTTTATAATACGTAAACTATCTCAAATTTCTTTTATTTTTAAAAATATTTTATTTTTATTTTATGTGTATGAGTGTTAAGTGCACCCATGTCATGCAGTGCCCACAGACGTGCCAAGAGGGCACCGGATTCTCCGGAACTGGGGTTAGAACAGTTGTGAGCTGCCATGTGGGTGCTGGGAATCAAACCTGGGTCCTCTGCAAGAGCAGCCAGTGTTCTTAGCTGCTGAGCTAGCTCTCTAGTCCTATTTTATTATATTTTTTTGAGACAAAGTCTCACTATGAAGACAGGGCTGGCCTAAAATTTGTTATATAGACCAGGTTGACCTCCAACTCAGAGAGCCACCTTCCTCTGCCTAAAAGGCATGTGCCACCATATCCAGCATACCCAATTTCAAGGTTTTATTTTTGGTCTTTTTTGAGACAGCCCCAGCTGGTCTGGAACTCATTATGTAGACCAGGCTGGCCTTGAACTCACAGAGATCTGCCTGCCCCTGCCTCCTGAGTGCTGGAATCAGAGGCATGTGCCACCACACCCAGCTTTCACGGTTTATTTTTAAAAAGATAACAATAAAAAGTCAACTGAGTGCTCCTCTCTGCAGCATGTACATTAAAATGGAACGCACAGAGATTAGCATGGTCCCTGTGCAAGGATGACATGCAAATTTGTGAAGCATTTCATATTAAAAACAAAACAAAAACCCAATTGAGCCACGGATGGCATATGCTTTTAACTCCAGCACTTAGGAGGTAGAGAGATTTCAAGTTTGAGACCGACCTAGAATAATCAGCACACTCTGGGCCAGCTTGGGCTAAACAGCAAGACCTGTCTCAAAAAATCAAAACAAACACATATAAAAACAAAAAACCCCACCCAGAATGGAAAACTCAGATGAATCTCCTTGTGTTATATATACAAACCCTAGATGTATACAGTCTAAGAACCACAGTCCTACAGGCCTGGGTGTTGGAGAGACTGGTCCAGCTAATTAAGTAGGGTTCTCAGGCTAGAGGCCAGGTATTGGTCTCCAGGATGCCTGAGCAGGAGGACCAAACACTCAGCTAGGGAAGTGGAGGCAAAACTTAAGAGACACAGGGTGAGAGAGATGGCTCAGTGGTTACAAGCACTTGCTACTTACTATTGCAGAAGACCCAGGTTCAGTTCCCAGTACCCTCATGGGATCCTATACCTGTCCGTAACTCCAGTTCCAGATCTTCTGGCCTCTGCAGTCATCAGGATGCATGCAAGTGCACACACATCATGCAGGCAAAACACTCATACACATAAAATAATAAATCTTAAGAGACAAAGTTCAAGGAGGCAATTACATGAGAACAAGGTCAGGTCAGCAGAGATTTCACAGAAGAGTGAATGACTTTGACCTGTGAAAGGACAGGACACTGACAGACAGGGAAACACAAACCAGAACAAAAATCCAGGAGCAGGAACATGCGTCTATATAGGAGGGAAGCTGGGCGTGGTGGTGCACACCTTCAATCCAACACTCAGGAGGCAGGACCAGCCTGGTCTACAGGGAGAGTTCCAGGCCAGTCAGGACAATACAGTGAGACCCTGTCTAAAAAAAGAAAGGGAACGGAGGGGAAGGTGGAAGAAGGCAGGAGGGAAGAAAGTGTAGAGTACCGCTGAAGTCCTGGCCGATGATGTATTCTAACTGGAGATTCAGGGATGAGCAACAGATGGATTCAAACTATCTTTATAAGGAAGGATTTGGTTTTTAAAAAGGATTATTTTTAATTGTGTGTATGTGAGTGCAGGTGCTGGTGGAGGCCAGAAGAGGTCATCAGATGCACAGGAGCTGGAGTTACAGGTAGTTGTGAACAAGATGTGGGTACTGGGAACCAAATCCAGCTCCTTTGTAAGGGGAGCCACTTCTCCAGCCCTGTAAGGATGAGTTTTAAGACCTGGATGTCTTCCCTGAATCAGGTAGCCACGCACAACCTGGCACCCCAGACTCATCACCCTGCTTTTCTTCACAGATCCAGGAGCTCCTCTGTGAAGTGATCCTGCTTATTATTTACATATTAACTGCCTGTTTCTTCCCACAAACATGTCTCATCCATTGTTGTTTCTAAGGCAATGCCTGGCACATATGCTGCATGCTTATCTGCTGGCTAAATGATGAACAGATGCCCTACGCTTCAAAGCAGCGATGTGCAGCTGCACAGAAGGCATAATTTCTAATGTTCTATAGCACACAAGATAAATGCAACGATAATCCTGTATTTTAAAATAGCTATGACAGAGGATTTTTAATTTCTCCATTCTAACACAACGAAATGGTATCTGAGGTGGTGAAATATCAGTTACCCCAATCTGATCATTCCATTTTGTATGTGTGTGCTGTATGTGCATGTGTGAGGGTATGCACATGCCACGATACACATGCGGGGGTCTCTGCCTTCCACCTTCTGATGGGGTCTTGCTGGGGTTATAGACATGCTCACCTTTTGGTGGATTTTTGGAGATCTGAACTCAGGTCCTCATGTTTGTGCAGCAAGCACTTTACTCATTGAGGTTCTCTGCAAGAGCAGCCAGTGCTCTTAACTGCTGAGCCATGTCTCCAGTTCAGATCATCATTATATTTTTAAAATACAATTAAAACGTTATACTGTACTCCACATGTCCATACTGTACCACTCATGTACCCCATATGTCCATTTCTATGTGCTAACTAGAAAAAAAGAGTGGAGCAACGTTTTAAGCTCTGGGTCGTCTTGATTTTGTTTTGCCAAGCTACTCATAATCATTTCTGCAGAGATGTACTTAATGAGGGGATTAGACCAGATTTGCCTGCAAAGTGTATAGAATACTGCTCACATTTGGCAGGTATTTGATGCTGTTACCTTGAGGTATTAAGATGCCTTCTTATCTGTTCTGACAAAAGATAAGTTGCTCATTGTCCATAGTGGCCCCAGGATGGACACCAGAATTATGAACAGCAGCTCCTCTGGCTTCTCAGAACCTCTCAGGCTCTTTCCTGGACGAGATTCCATTCACCTGGTTGGGAGCTCTAGCTTTGAGCACAACTCCCTTCCCACAGTTGTGCTGGATGACTGACTGAACTTGAGAGTGAAGGCTAGAAAGACAACGGGAAGGCTCAGGGCCCAGTGTAACCAGCAGAAAGACTCTCAGAGCGGTCTATCAGCTCCCCAGAGACACGCTTCAGCGCAATACAATTACTGTCTCATCTGGACCTAGTACATGAGGTCCTTGATGAAGATTTAGTAAATGAGAGGCTAGAGAGGTGGCTCAGAGGTTAAGAGCACTGACTGCTCTTACAGAGGACCTGAATTCGATTCCTAGCACCCACATGGTAGTTAACAACCATCTCTAACTCCAGTTCTAGTGAATCTAATACCCTCTTCAGACTTCCACAGGCATTATATAATATGGATGCACTTACATACATGCAGGCAATACACTCATACCACTCATACAAATAAAACAAAAATAAATAAAGAATGATTAACATCTTGGAAGAGGTGGATAGATCTTGGGTTTAATCTGCTCCCCTGACAGTCCTTCCACGGACATGACAGTTCCTAGGCCATACCTATGCTTACTTCTGCACTAGCATTGAGTAACAGCACCCCTGATGTGTTACGAAGGCTGGTTCACCTGCCCTGTTCCTGTCCCTTCTGCTGAAGGGTGTCTTCTCTGAATGGAGCACGAGCCCTTTCATCCACTGGATGGTGTCTTATTCACCACGGTCCCACGGACACCCACACACAGATCTGAGACGGGAGCTGCTTCTAGCCCAGATGGCTGGGGATGTGGTGCTTCTGCCCCATATTACTACTATTTCTCTGCAGTCCACCATGCCACAAAGGATGCTTTTGAAAATGAGGGGCTGGTGAGATGGCTCAGTGAGTAAAGGTATCGGCCAAACCTAACAACCTGAGTTTGGTTCCTAGGACCCACAGGCTGGAAAGTGAAATCAGCTCCCACAAGTTGTCCTCTGACTTTTCCACATACTCCCACACACATACACATACACTCACACAAAATATTTTTTTTAAGAAAAGGACATGAGGGAAGTCAAAGCTCTCAGGATAGTGAAGCAGGTTTCAGCGGCGCCCGCATGCTACCCGAGTCTCTTCACAGCTCCTGTCACAACAGCTTGCATTCTTCACAGCTCCAGCACCATCCCATTTTCATTAGCTGCTTGTTTCCTATTTACTGTCCCTACCAACACTTAAACTCTTGATGAGAGCCAAGCACCACCTTGGCTTTTTAAGCCAGTGTATATAGCGTTACCACCTAGAACTACTGGGGCAAGTAGGACTTACTTAGCAAATGTGTTAGAAGAACATGGAACAAATTAATGAACACATGATATTTTAAGTTTTAATTTAGTGATTTTTAAAATAAAAAAATTTTTATGTGTTTGAGTGATTTGCCTATGTAAATCAGATCCCCAGGAACTGGAGTCACGGATGGTCGTTAGCCACTATGTGAACCCAACCAGGTCCTCTGCAAGAAGTCACTGTTCTTAATCACAGAGCCAGCCCTGTAGCTCCTATTCTGTCTTTTTTTGGATCCAGGGTCTCACTCTGTAACCCCAGGTTGGCCTGCACATCAATTTAGCCTGAAAACTGTAGTCTCCTGCAGGACGCAGATTATAGGTGAGCCACCATGGCCGGCTACAAGTGCTATTTATTTTTATTTAAAAAAAATTTTATCTAGTATATATTATTATTTTATGTGTATGTGTATGGCCTATATGTGTGTAAGTGCACCCATGTCATGCAGTGCCCTCAGAGGTCAGAAGAGGACGTCAGATCCCCTGGAACTGGAGTTACAGACAGCTGTTAGTCACCGTGTGAGTGCTAGGAATCAAACCTGGGTCTTCTTTTTATTTTTGGTCTTTTTGATAGGGTCTTCCTAACAGCCCTAGCTGGCCTGGAAATCTATGTAGACCAGGCTGGCCTTGAAATCAGAGGTCTGCCTGCCTCCCTCTGCCTCCCTAGTGCTGGCATTAAAGATGTGCACCACCACACCGCCTGCATCTGGTCTTCTACAAGAGCAGGCATCGCTCTTAACCACTGAGCCGCCTCTCCAGCCCCAAGATGTGGATGCTCTTAAAGAAATGCATAAATAGTGAAAACACAAAATAAGTCAGGTATTTATGTGTATGTTTGTGTGTACGATGTGGTGGTGTATGCACATGCAGTGTGTACCTGCATGTGAAAGCCAGAGTTGGCATCAAGTGTCCTATTAGTCACTTGTCTCATTGCTGTAATAAAATACCTGACAAAGGTAATTTAGATTGGGCATGGTGACACACACCTTTAATCCTAGAACTAGGAAGCAAGAAGAGGTAGGCAGATCTCTGTGAGTTCCAGGCCAGCCTAGTATACACAGTAAGAACTCATATGGGGGAAAAATAAAAGAAACTGGGGCTTCATCTTCACAGCATCACATAGTGGTCTCCCAGTGCCTCCTTAAAGAGACTCTGACCCACTGGCTGGAGAGATGGCCAGCAGTTAGGAGCACGGGCTGCTTTAGCAGAGGACCTCGGTTTGGTTACCAGCACCCAAATGGTGGCTAACAACTGTTTGTTAATTCCAATTCCAGGGGATCTGATGCTCTGTTTGGCCTCTGCAGACATTGCACACATGGGTCACTAACATGACCCATTTTTAAAAACAGAAAAAAAAAAAGTGCTGGACATAGTAGTACACACCTTTGCCCCAGCACCCTGGAGAGGCAGAGGCAGATCTCTTTGAGTTCAAGGCCAGCTTGGTCTACATAGCAAGGTCCAGGACAGCTGTGACTACAGGGAGACCCTGTCTCTTGTCATACATGTGCCAGGCTTCCCTGGCTCTCTGAAACTGTGAGAGGACTCTACGGCCCCCTGACTCCTACATCTTTCAAGCCTGCAAAACCAGAACACATGGATGATACTGCCAGGTTCTTCTGTCAGCTAGAGATGTAGCCTGGTCCTCCTGGCCCATAGCTGCGGCAACCTCTGTATGCCTTGGTGGCTAACTCTACAAAACCACTTTCCTACAAGCGGGAAACCTCTTCTGCAGGGCTCAGTTTAGACTCTCTCCGTTCAAATCAACTTCCATTTTACATGTTGTGGCCTTTAATGGGTGGGATCTCGCCCCCAGAGCATCTCTCTTTCTTTCTCTCTCTCTCTCTCTCTCTCTCTCTCTGTTTTGAGGCAGGCTGTCACTATGTAGACCAGGCTGGCCTCTCAAACTCCAGGCAAGGAACCTTTCTTACTGTCCCAGAACACACAGCAGTTTTCTGTAACAATCACAACCTTTTTTAAAGCATAGCCTTTGTTGCAACTTGAACCTATTTGAGATCTCCTTGACAAACTGAACATTCTTTACACTGTCTCCCCACACCTGGCACCAGTGTTCTTCGAGTCACTCTCCGTATTTCCTGTGACAAAAACATGAACCATGCAACTTCAGAAAGGGTTTATTTAGGTTCACTTTTCAAGGGCACAGCCCACTGAGGCAGGGGAAGTGATGTCAGGAGGGCTTGAGGCAGCTGGTCACACTGTTGAGAGGCAGAGCCATGAACACTCAGCGCACATTCTCCTTTTTATTCAGTCTAGGACCCCAAGCAAAGCATTGGTGCTGCCCACAGTCAAGGTGGATCTTCCCACCTCAATGAACCTAATCTAGATTAGATTAAGATGATTTTAAGATCAGCAACAAATAAGTAAAAAAAAAAAAAAAATCCTTCTCCACCAGCCCCAAGTTGGCAATTTTTGATAAAGGAAAAGAAAACAAAAAACAAAAAAAACCCCTATCCAATTAAGTGAGAAGATATGGCTGAAAAGGAGGGCATAGTGGAACACTCTGGAGGCAGGGGCAGGTGGATCTCTGGGAGATCAAGGCCAGCCTGCTCTACATATTGAGTTCTAGGCCAGCTGGGGCTACAGGGAGACCCTGTCTTTAAAAAAAAACATAAAATAAAATTTTTTAAAAGTACAGTAGAAAGACAACAAGTTATATACAGTCAGAAGAGTTAAGCTTTGAATGTCTTCTTGCTAGGGCAGGAAACTGACCAAGACAACGCTACAGAAATCTCAGTTATATCATGGGGAAAGAGAATTCTTACTTTAGAAGGTGGCTCTGGAATTCAAAAAAAGGAGAGTGAAAGAGCTTGGCATACCATCCAATGGTTATTACTAGATGTCAAGACGAAAGAGGCCGGGAAATAAGTTACACCTGTTCACTGCTTCGATCCCTTCCCTGGAGGTAGACACTCCAACATCTAAATCTGCTTTGCAACTGAGATGGTGAAGGAGGCAAAACGCTGAACTAGGCTGGCCATTCCAGTGTTAACATCCCACCAGCCAGCAGACTTCCAAACAAATTCCTACTTATGCTTGTAGACTATAACAGGTGACCGGTAAACATTTGCTCAATGAATGAACCAGTGAATGAATGGAGAGTCCTTTCAGATCATGGTGTACACATGCAGCCCTCCGGCCTCCCAGCCCCCTTGTCTTTCCAGCCGATCTACACTTGTCTTCCTTCCAACTAGACTAGGGTTAGGGAAGACAGGGAGCAAGCCACACGGTCAGCGGAAACGCGCACAGTGGAGGGGTTCAGTGATCGGACGGGGCGTGCCAGCCTGGCCGGCGGATAGCGGCTGCAGAGCGTCAGGGCAAGAGGCTAGTGCCACCGTGCCGGAGGTAGCGGCAGAGACCCTGACGGTCCCGGGGCCCTCCTCGTCTTGGCGCAGACACCGGAAGAGACTCACGTGAGCACCGGGATAGGCGTCCACACCACGCAGTAGGGGAAGCGGCTCCGCTCCACGTCCATAGTGACGCCGCCGGACCCGTGGTACTGCTTCATGTCCGTCTCGGCCGCCGTCGGCGCCCCCACTTCCGCCATCCCGGGAGGGGGCGGCGGCTGTGGTAAGAGGAGCTGAGAACTCCCTTCCGCTTCCGCCATGCTCCGCGCAGCCCGCTCGGGTCGGCCCTGCATCGGCACCGCTAGTTCAAGTATCGTCACTTCCGGGAGGTGGGGTCCACGTTGTTGGTCTTCCCCCCGGGAATTGGAGCTGCGTCCCTTCTGGACCAGGGCAACTTTGCCTCTCCTTTGGCGCCACTGGTGGAACTTCTACGCTGCCCTCAGGCAGCTCTCAGTCTATCCTGAGACCTATGACCAACCTGGATTCGGTACGCCAGCGAGTGGTGCAGGCACTATTTATTTAGCACTTCATGAACATTGTTTCTGCTTTGTATAAACTGATTATCGATATTTAGGTATCTTCCCGGGTTACATATGAGAAACTAAGGCTCTATAGGTGGTCCACGTTCAAACTCTAGATTTTTTTTCAAAACAATATTTAACTTATTTGTATGAGTGTGTTGCCTGCATGCATGTATGTGCATCCGTTTCGTGCAATGTCCATGGAAGTCAGAAGAGGCCATTGGGTCCCTGAAAGTGGAGTTACAAATGGTTGTTAGCTGCTCTGTGGATGCTGGGAACTAAACCTGGGTCCTCTGCAAGAACAGTCAGTAGTGATCTTAACTCCTGAGCCACCTCTCCAGCCCTCAGACACAGGTCTTTACATTTCCTTTGTCCTTTTTTATTCTGTGGTATGAGTTAGTGATAATAGTGTAAAGGACCTACTGAAATCTTTGTGACACACAGACAGTACAAAGTATAAAGGACTGACTAAAATCTTTGTGAGACACACACAACACAACAAACAAGGAAGCAATAAGATACTTGAGTCGATGTTTGCTGGGTGGCACGTGAGAGGGGTAGAAGGCAGTGATACAAAGACAAGAAGGCTGAGAGGGGCACTGTGCAGGAGAGTGTGACTGTCATCCCGGCTGGAGCAAGTCACAAGACTAGACAGATGGGATACAATCCCTTCATTGTCAAACATGAAAAGTGAGGGTCTCAGAAATTAGTGATTATCTAAGATCATACCCCAAAAAAAAAACAGAGAGGCCAGGCTCTGATCTTGGAAACCTTTGGCTTCTGGAGGGATATCCAGATAGACAAAGGAAGTGGAATCTGATGCTTTAGGAAGAGGGGATTATGGAAGAGAAGGAAATCAGGATACAGAAAGATATGGAAAATGCACTCAGGAAGGTGGAAGCTATGCCATTTGAGAAGGTCTTCCTTTCATTGAATTGTTCTTCCTTAACGCTGATCTACTGAAGCCTGCTGTTCTGTTCTTAGCACATAATATGTCAGTGCATTTTTGGATATCTGTCTGTGTTATGGAGCACCCAAAGCCCTTGACTATACAAGCTAGTACATGAAAGGAAGTGAAAAAGGCCAGGGTATCTGTTGTACAGTGAAGAAGTAAAACAGGCATGATCCGGAAGATGCAGAGCCTTGTAAGCTAAACCAAGATAGATATTTGTGGTTCCTCATAAGTCACAGAAGGTTGCCAGATTAAATATGGCAGAAACTCCAGGAACTGGGCACATGCCTATTGAATGCTCACTTGATGTATTGAATGACTGAATGTAAATATGTCTTTTAAGGACTTCACTGGCATTGTAGCTGAAAATAATTCTAATCTACTCAAAATTCTTTAAGCATGTTTGCACCCCAATCATGCATGATCCTGTGCAATGTGAGCCTTGAAGTGCAGCATCCAACACAGGGTTTGGAATAGATTGAGTATCCAGTATACAGTTGTCAAATGAATAAATCACATTAGTCAAATTTAGTCACAGTAGTTAGCTAATGTCTTCTGTACCACATATTTCAAGGAGTCCTGGGACTTTAATGACTCAGACATTCCTCTACCAGTACTGTTAACCTAAGTGTCTTTTAAACATTGATTGTATGGATAGATAAACAACCGAAAAATGGGGTTCCTAGGAGTCTACCACAAATTTGGCAGTATTAATGTAGTGTCATATTTAATCTGGTAACCTTCGGTGATTTAGGATGAACCACAAATATCTATCTTGGTTTAGCTTACAAGGCTCTGCATCTTCTGGATCATGTCTGTTTCTCTTCTTCACTGTACAACAGATAGTCTGGCCCTTTTCAGTTCCTTTCATGTGCAGAGATACCTTTTATAATCTGGAACATGGCACATGCTCTTCCCTGATGTCTGAAATAGACCCTTTTACCCACTTAACCTAGCGAACTCTCAAGTGCTGCGCTTTTTTTTTCACAGCATTTGTAGCCAGGTAGTGTTCACCTCCTCCACTAGACTGGAAACTCCTTGAGGGAATGCTGTCTTTTTCACTTATGTAAACCTAGTGTCTAATAGTGCTTAATATATGGTCTTTAACCAGCAGTCACTAATCTGAATCAGTGATAATACTTTGGCATCATATATTGGCTGCAGATTGTCCGAGGAAATTGCACTTGCTACCTCCTTGCCGAACCCTTCTAAGGGGTTCTTGGAAGCTGGTGGGCATTAGGAATATGTTCTGTCAGAGCCCTGGCTTCCTTCCCTGTAGCCTGCATCATCCTCACTTTGGCCTGGGCGGCTACAGAAGCCAGTCCACAAAGACCATGTAGCTGGACGGAGAAGTCCGTTCCACTGGGGCCTCCTTTGGGCCTCTTTCCAGGCTTGGCTTCCACAGCAGCCTGTTCACAGGGCCTCTTCTCTCATCCACATCCCCTTGGTTCACACCCCGTGTACTAGCCTCCCTGGCCTGTGTCCATGCCTCCTCTTCCTGTTACCCTTTTCACCCAGACAGATGGGAAATCTCCGTCAAAGACGATCGCTGCCTTCCAGGCTCAGAGGATCACAGCGGGGCCTGGAAGAAGCTCCACTTATCACAGAGAACGCGGTAAAGGATTGATAGGGTTCAGAGCAACCCCTCCCCCGACACTACCGAAAATAGTAATGGCCATCTGGATCCATTTATGGGGCTGGCTGGGGGAGGGGAGGATGGCAGAGTAGGAACTGTCAAGCTGGCAAACCTCTGAGGGTAAGATACTGCTTGTTAGAAAGATGAGCTTGGGGTACTTCCTGCGTTGGTGAGAGTCAGGACACTTCCTCAGTTGACCCCATGCAAGACTCCCCAGGGCTCACAAACCTCCTTTCTCAGGGCATCTCATTCATTCTGGCATTCAGGGCTCTCCTTGAGCTGATCCCTTCTAGACTCTTATCTCCTGACTTTAGTGAGGCCAGCCTCAGGCCCTTCATACCTCATGCCTTTGCTCACACAGTTCCATAATCAGGGATGCGCTTTCTCTCCTATACCACATTTAAGGTTTCCAAAAATTGCTGCTTCTAGGCTCCCAGATCACGAACGCCGTGTTTCCGCCTACTGAATGTTCATGTGTACTTGCATTAGCGTTAGTTAGCTGTTCGCATGTCTGTCTCCCCCAAGATACTGTAAACTCCTTGAGAAAGGGACTGCCTGGATATACTGGTGCCTGTCATCAGCAGGGCCCTGGTAGAGGAGAGGTGCTCAGGGAATGCTCCGGGAGCTATTTGTTGACTATATATGGTTTCCTTTCTCAATCGGTAAGACTTCAGTGGTGAAACAGGACTGAGCCAGGGGCCACTGTGGCTGCTGGATGGAGGAGCTGGGTGGGATGTAGGGTGTGGGAAAGAGGACAGTGTCTTTGATTTTGTGAATGCTGCAGTCTTTTTCCTCCTGCCACTCCCATTATGGCTTCAAAACTTTCCACAACGGAGAGTGGGACTGAAGGGGCCAGTCTAATGCAAGAAATAATTTGACCACGGAGTCTCTGACTTTTTAGACATCACAAAATGACCTCTTGTTTCCCTTCCTTTTATGGATGGGCAAACTCACCCAAGCTTACAGATGGCACAGCAGCTAGGACCAGACTCTGAGTCTCCTACTTCGGAAGGAGCAGTAAAGCATGGGGTAAAGCATGTGAACTCAAGAGGTGGCCAGTGTGTGGCACCTTGGGAAAATAGCCAGACCTGTCAGGGCGTTAGTTTCCTCATCCCGAAAGGACGAAGCAGCTGGTAATACAGCATGGTTGGTACAGTGCTTATCCAGCATACACAATGCCCTGGGTTCAGATCCCTACAACACTACATAAATCTGGGTGTGGTGGGACACGCCCATAATCCTCCACCTGGTGGAGGAGAGAGGATCAGGAGTCTAAGGTTATTTTTGACTACAAGAAGACCCTGTCTTAGGAAAAGAAGTGTGCTGGGAGTATTCAGTGTTCGTCACTGTAGCAGTTAAAACCATGCACTGCTGCTGGAGAATCCATATCTACTTCAAAAGCACTTTGGGACCAGGCATGGCACACCTTTAGCCTCAGCACACAGGAGGCAGAGGCAGGTAGATCTCTGTGAGATTGAGTCCAGCCTGGTCTACAGAGCATGTTCTGGACTAGCTGGGGGTACAGGGAAACCCTGTTTCAAAAAAAACAACAAAAATCCCAAACCAAAAGAAAGCATTGTGGAATGCATTCTCTCACCATTTGGAGCCTCCCTACAATGCAGTAAGATACCCAGATAACAGCATCCAATTTGCCATTAAGGATTTATCCAAAGAACTGGAAAGGTAGCTCAGTGGTTAAGAGCACTGGCTGCACTTGGGTTCAAGTCCCAGCACCTACAAAGTGGCTAACAACTGTCTACAACTCTAGTTCCAGGGGAACCTGATACCCTTCTCTGACCTCCATGGACACTGCATGACAAGGGTGCACTTACACCGATGCAGGCAACACATTCATACACAAAAAATAATGGAATACTTTGTAGGAGGGGAAGACAGAACCATGAGTGGCACATCCTGCCTTAGTGCCCATCAGAATGCCTTCCATCTGCTTGCCTTCCCTGTCAGACCGATACCCTAAGCCTGATACAGAGCCTGACACATGGTAGGCAACTCATTGGTGGCACAGTGCTTGAGAAACTGTTTCCCATTGAAACTCAGTGTTTAAGGACTACACACAACCTCCAGTTTACTATCCCATAACTTCCAGATAATCTGGAGGCTCCACAATGTGCAGAGACTGGGTCAACTGTGTGAATTTTCATTAAGCCAGTGCCCAACTCAATGCCAGATACATACTCACAGAGATCTGCCCCTGCCTCTGGAGTGCTGAGAGCCTATGTGTTTGCCACCACCCCCAGCCTAAGAAAATGACTTTTAAAGGATTGAGCCCTGCAGGAATCAGAGATCAGGGATTTAGTCCTGGCATTGCTTCCTATTCCCTGGGACCCCTGGGGTAAGCCATTCTTTTCCTCCTCTTCTTTGGAACTTACTGTCCATATTTGTATAGATAGAATAGGGTCAGATTAATTCTTATTTCTGGCTCCACCACAAAATAAACCTAGAGTGCTTCTCAATAATGCATGGATGCCTGGGCTCTACTTCGGACCAATCAAAACAGAATCTCTGGGTATGGGACAAAGGAAACGTTTAAAGTGGTTCTGATTATAACCAGGGCTGAGAATTTCTGAACTAGCTAACTTCTCATCTCTTAGGTTCTGCATCCACATTTTGGCATGATCTATAACAGAGACTGGCAGCAGGCCACTGGGGCTACAGGCCCACCACAAACACAGAAATCCTTAATTTTAATGTCTGTTTTTGCTCTGCATTTCACCGTGTGGGCTTATCTGAGCCCTAGGCTCTCTATCAGCCGGGCCAAGGAGAGCTTTGACTGAGTCACACATGTGGAATGCTTTAAAAATGGAGCATCACTGATCTTTTTACTATCTGTATAGTTTTGCCTTTTCCAGAGTGGAATCACAGAACATGTAACCTTTACAAACTGGATTCTGCCAGTAAGCAATATGCATTTGTTTTAAACACTTTTTTTTTCTTTTTTTGAGATGGAGGTAAATGTTGATCATGCTGGTCTTGAACTGCTGAACTCAGGCCGTTCATCCTACTTCAGCAGACCACAGGTGCATGTCACAGCACTGAGCTGGTCCCCCATTATCTTTTCTGTGGCTCAATAGCTCATTTTTTCCCCATGAATGCTACATGGCTAATTTATCCACTGACCTTCTAAAGCACATCTTGGTTACTTCCAGTTTGGGCAATCATGAATAAAACACATAAACATTGCAATTTTTTCATATACAACATTTTACCTCATTTGGTTAAATACTAGAGTACAGCTGAACTGCGTAGTCAGACTTTGTCTGGTTTTGTAAGAACTGAAAACTGTCTTTAAAAGTGGGTCTATTAGCTAGGTGTTGTGGTGGCTCATGCCTGTAATCCCATCCTAGCGCTGGGGAGGCTTAAGTAGAAGACTCATGAACAAGGGCTATAAAGGGAGTTGCAGGCCTGCCCAGCTATATGGAGCTCCAAGCTAGCTTGGGCTTTGTAGACTCTCTCTCTCTCTCCACCTCTCCCATTTCTCCCTCCCTCTTTCACACACACACACACACACACACACACACACACACACACGTTCGTAGCTGGGATCTCCTGGAACTGGAGTTATAGTTGCTAGCCATCATGTGGGTGCTGGAAACTGAACCCAAGCCTTCTGCCAAAGCAGCCAGTGCTCTTAACTGCTGAGCCATCTCTCCATTCTGCCATTAACATTTTAACCATCCTAATAGGTGTGCAGATTTTTCTGTTATTTTACTATTCCACAAAGACAGCACTGAGTATCTTCAGGATGATTAGAGATTATCCTTGGTGAAACATTTATTTCGATCCTTTGCCCCACCCCCAATTTCTTTTAGACACAAGATCTCATGTAACTCAGGCTGGCCTTAAAACTCATTATGTCGCTGAGGCTGGACTTGAATTCCCAATCCCTTTGCCTTCACCTTTCAACTGCTAGGATTATAGGCATATACCACAACACCTGGGTCAAAATTGTTCAAGTCCTCTGAAGCTGGGTATGGTGGCTCATGCCTGTGTGCGCAGTACTTTAGATTGCTACGAGTTCCAGGCCTGCCTAGGTTATAATGTGAGACCATCTCAAAAAACAAAACAAAAAAAGCAAGCTAGGATCAGTGGTATATGGTCATCATTATAGCACTCAAAAGGGGAAGTGAGGAGGATCTTGAGTTCAAGGCCAGCACCAGCTTCAAGAGCTCTTGTCTTAAACACACAGGGCTAGAAAGATGGCTCAGCAGTTAAGAGCACTGACAGCACCCAGGTTTGGCATGGTGGCTGACAACCCTCTGTAACTCGAGTTTCAGGGGATCCAACTCTCTCTTCTGGTCTCCATGGGCATTGCAGGCATAGGTACACTTACATGCAGGCAAACCACTTATAAAAATAATTTTAAAAGCTCATGTCCTTTACCTGGTATGTTTTGAGAATATTTTCCTATAATCTTTAGCTTATGTTTTTCATTCTTTAAGTGTTTTTTGCTGAGTCAAAGTTTTTAACTGAATAATGTCTAACCTACTCATTTGTTTCTTTTTTGAAAAAAAAGTTTTTATGTGTATGAGTGTACTGCCTGCATGTATGCAAGTGCACCCATCATGCAGTTCCCAAGGAGGTCAGAAGAGAGTGTCAGATCCCCTCGAACTGGAGTTACAGATGGTTGTTAGCAGCCATATGGTGCTGGCAATCAAACCCAGGTCCTCTGCAAGAGCAGCCAGTGCTCTTAATGCTGAGCCATTTTTTCCAGCACCTGCCCCCATTTTTTTCTTTAATCGGGCATAGTTTGGGTGTCATATCTGAAAACTCAAGGTCAACACAGATTTTTTTGTTATTTCCTAGCTTTTACTTTGTTTTGACAAGGTGTGTATTGCTCAGGTTGACATCAAATTCGAGATCCTTTCTCCTTAGCTTCCTGGGATTATCGAGTGCACCACCATGCCCAGCTCCTCTATACATGTTTTCATCAACTTTTGTGAACAGTGTTTACAATGTTTACATTGTTTTTCTTGGGGCTGAAGAAATGGCCAAGTGTGGTTAAGTGTGTTTGCTGCTGTCCCAGAGAATGCAGATTTTGTTTCCAGCACTGCCAGGCAGCTCACAACCACCTTCAACTCTTGCTGCAGGGATCTGACCCCTTCTTCTGGCCTTTGGGGGCTCCTGCATACATGTGGTGCATATTATCTCATCCAGGTACATACATGAAATGAATCTTTAGATTGTCTTTCCCTTTTGATATATGGATGTCTAGTTGTTCTCATACAAGTTGACCTTGAAAAAACTAGACTCTCCCTACTCACCTGACTGTCCCTGTGCTAAAGATCAGCTGGCTGTATTTGTGTGGGTGTTTTGGGCTTCACTATTAATTCCATTGGTCTGTTAGTCACTATGTGTGTGTGTGTGTGTGTGTGGTGTGTGGTGTGTGAGTACAGGTGCCTGCAGAAGCCAGAGTTACAAGCAGTTGTGAGCCACCCAACATCATTGGTGGGAACCAAACTGAAATTCTCAAGAGCAGTACACCGTCTTACCTGCTGGGCCATCTCTCTAGCCCTTGTCAGTCTATTTTCTTGTCAATATTGTACTTCCTTAATTATTGTAGTCTTGAGTTCTTCAGTATTGTGTTGGCTAGATTAAAATATATATATATATATATTACTTATATTTTCTGTGTATCAGTGTTATGCCTGCATGTTTGTAAGTGCACCCATGTCATGCAGTGCATGTGGAGGGCAGAAGGTATTGGATCCCCTGGAACGAGTTCCAGATGGTTAACTGACATGTAGGTGCTGGGATTCAAACCTGGGTCTTCTGTAAGAGCAGCCAGTGCTTTTAACCACTGAGCCATTTCTGCAGCCCCTATTAAATTATTTGAGATGAGGTCTCACTATATAGCCCCAGATGGCCTGGAACTTGCTACGTAGAATATCCCCAGCTGGCTTTTTTCATCTCACAGAGGTTCGCTTGCCTCTGCCTCTGAGTGCTGGATTTACAGGTGTGAACCACCATGCCTGGCTAATTTTCATGAATGTTTTCCCTGCACATATGTAAAGTATACCCATGTATGCAATGCCTGTGGAGGCCAGAAATCATCAGATTCCCTGGAACTGGAGTTGGATGGTTGTTAGCTGCCTTGTGGAAACTGGGGTGAATCCAGATTCTCTGTAAGAGCAGTCAGGGCTTTTAAGTACTGAACCATCTCTCTGGCCCCCAAAGTATTCTTTTTAAAAAAGATTTTATGTGTCAAAAAAACAAAACCAAAGAAAGCAGGGTATGGTGGTGCACACCTTTAATCCCAGCACTTGGGAGGCAGAAGCAGGCGGATCTCTGTGAGACTGAGGCCAGTCTGGTTTACATATCGAATTTCAGACCAGCTGGGGCTACAGGGAGACTCTGTCTCAAAAAAAAAAAAAAAAAAAAACAAGGAAAGATTTTCAGTGTTTCGACCAGGTACACCATGCGCAGGCCGGTAACCTACGGAGACCAGAAGAGGGTATCAAACCCTCTGGATCTGGTTATTACAGATGCTTGCCAGCTGTCATATGGGGCTGGGAACTAAACATGGGTCCTCTGGAAGAGCAGTAAGTGCTCTTAACCACTGAGCCGTCTCTCCAGTCTCAGTTTTGAAGTTTTATTCGTATATACCATGTACATTTTGTTAGATTTATTCCTAAGGATTTCTTGTTTTGAGACAAGCTCTCGTTATATGGAGTTTCAGTTTTTTGAGACAGGTCTATGTAGCTTTAGCTGTCAAGAAACCATGTAACCTTAACTGGTTTCAAACTCAGAGAGCTCTGCCTGTCTCTGTCTCCTGAGTGTTGGGATTAAAGGGTACTACCATGCCTGGCCTTCCCTAGGATTTTATCATTATCTTTGTGTTTTTTTGAGGCAGGGTCTCCTGGAACTTGCTATGTGAAGCAGTCTGGCCTCAGAGAAAGATCTGTCTACCTCTGTTTTCCAAGTGCTGGGATTAAGGCAAGTACCACCAGCCTGGTCTCTCCTAGGAGTTAAGATTTATATGTGTGTATGTGTGTGTACAGATGCTCTGTAGGTCAGGAGACAGTGTGGGAACCTCTACAGCTAGAGGTACAGGCAGTTGTGAGCTGCCCCTCATAGGTGCTGGGAACCAAACTGGGATCCTCTGGAGGAACAGCAAGTACTCTTAACTGTTATTATCTCTCCGTCCTTTTCTGTTTTTAAATTCCTTTTTTTGGGTGCTGAAGAGGTAGAACACGGGATGCTTTGGAAGTGCTGAAACTATTTTGTACAGTGTGGTATGTGTATTTGAAGTATATTTTTGTCAAAACTCATGCATCTGTGAAATGCAGAGTAATGTAAATGACAGGCTTTAGGTACACTGTTGTCAATACTGGCTCATTAACAGTAACAAATGTTATCAGTGTTGTGGTTTAGGTATGAAGTGTTCCCCCACAAAAGATGCCCTGGTATGTTGAAGTGTGCAGCTAAAGGCACACTGACAGGTGACTAGGTCCTGAGAGTGCTATAACCATCAGTTAATCCACCAATGAGCTTACCCCAAACAGGGTATTTAGAAGATGGAGCCTAAGAAGAGGAAGTAGGTGTCTTTGAAGGGTATTATCTTTTTGGGGGTCATTTTGAAACAGGGTCACCTGGCCTGGACTCACTATGTAGACCAGGCTGGCCTTGAACTCACAGAGATTTGCCTGCCTCCACCTCCTGAGTGCTGGGCTTAAAAAGGTGCATGTCACCACCCCTGACCACAGTCTGCTTCCTGGCTGCTGTGCAGCTTTCCTCTGCCTTTCATTCTGCCATGTTTCTGCCTTGTCACAGGATGAAAACAATGGAGCCAACTGACCACCAACTAAAGCCTCTGAAACCATGGACCAAAAGAATCCTCTCCTCTAAATTGCTTCTCTCATTTATTTTGTCACAGCAATGAAAAAAAAAAAACAAAACTAACATATAGACTAGTGTAAGATAGGGAATACTAGTGTAAAATAGGGAAATAGCCAGGAAGGGAGAGATATCCAGAACTCACTGTACTATGTTGTTCAAATGTCATTTTGTTCTGTGTGTTGTGTGCATGCATGTGAATGTGTGTAGGCCAGAAGCTGATGTTGGATGTCTTCCTCTATTGCTCTTTGTTGTCTTTTTGAGATAGAGTCTTCTGCAGCCCCAGCTGGCCTGGAATTATGTTGACTAGGCTGGCCTCTGCCTCTGCCTCCCGAGTGTTGGGATTAAAAGCATGTTCCATCATGCCTGGCTGTTCTCTACCTTTTTGTTGTGGTTTTGTTTCTGAGATTGGGGTCTTCCTATAGTCCCAGGTGGGCTGGAACTAACTACATAGACTAGGCTGGCTTCCACCTCACCCAGACCTACCTGTCTCTGCCTCCCAAGTGCTGGGATTAAAGGTGAGCACCATCATGGATGGCTTTCTTCATTATTTTTGGAGACAGGGTCTTTCACTGAACCTGGAGCTCAGATTAGAGATTTATCTGGCCAGCAGCTCTAGGGATCCTCCTGTCTCCAACACTCCAGACCCAGGTGCATGCTACCACATCTGATTTCTACATGGGAATTGAACTCAGATCCTCAGGCTTGTGTGGCAAGCACTTTATCAACCAAGTTATTTTCTCAATCTTTCAATTTACTATAAGACTAAAATTATTCTAGAAAATTAAACCTATTAAGAGGAAAAAGAAAAGGGAGCACCTAAAATTCCAGGCTTCATCTGGCCTACAGAACGAAGCCTGTAGCCCCTCACAAGGACAGCCAGTCCTGCATAACTTGCCTGCCCCTCCCATCCACTCTATAACTCTGCCAAAGTGACGCACTCAGGGTCCAGGAAGGAATGTGCAACATCGATCCGATTACTCTCTTGGCCTGGAACAACTTACCTGTTTTACATGGTCTGAAAATAATCTTGAAGCTTTTGGAGACTTGAGTTTGGAAACACAGGATCTCTTTCTAGTTTGTGTCCAGAACTAAATGAGGCATCACCGCAAGCCCAGCTTGGTTTTCTCCAACAGTACAAACAGAAGATTCACCAAGTTTCTATAGTGAAATTGTTCTAGCACTAACAACAGTTTCTAAACTACATCAAGGGACCTTTATGGTATGGCAGCAAATTTCAAAGAACAAAGTAAAATGACTTTCTGAGAGGTACTCAACATCTGTTGGCTGTTGAGAAAACTACTAGCTCGAGGTGGTTTGCAGTTTGACTACCAGACTGCACTGCACGGCTTTTGACGCCATCATTTTAGCTTTTAGTGGCCACTGTGATAAAACTAAATGAGTCAGTGTGGAAGAAGAAATCTGGGGTCTTCTCTGAATAAAAGTTGGACAAGTTGTGCAGTATCTACCAAGTATAAAGATTCCATCAGTAACTGCAGTTACTTAAGAATAAAATGGGACTGGGGATGTGGATTAATTGATCTCGTGCTTGCCTAGCATTCAGAGCCCTGGGCTTCATCCCCAGCACGGGAATGAACTGCAGCATGTAAACTTTGATGGTGCAGACCATAATCTCAGCACTCACTCAAGAGGCAGAGGCAAAAGGGTCAGAAATTCAAGGTCATCCTTAGCTACATAGTGAATTTGAGGTCATACTGGGTTAGAGACTCCATCTAAAAAAAAAATCTAATTTATGTGTATTGTTTTAAAATATAACTAACTAGGGCATAAATACTTCCTATGTGATTTGACTTAAATACTTAATAATAAATTAAAAACTTAATTTTTTGGCTTGGGGGCTCCAGGAAAAAAAAAATGATTGGGATGATAATCATACCAAGCCAAGAAATTCTGGAATCCTTTGGCTAAGACATCATTTGATAATCTAGGACACAGAGGGGAAAATAAAAACCACGAGATGTGAAATCAGTTTAGTAGGCTACAACCAGAAATATTCCCATAATAAAATAGAGAGGTACACAGAACGCTGGCATGTGCAAGGGTAAACACCACTGTGGAAAACATCTGATCCCTTGTAATGTACACACACGCAAGCATGTGCATCTTGGATCACAGGGTAAAATGTGTGTTTCTTATATGAGTTCTAGTTTAGAGAGTCTGAAAAACTATCAAAACTCAAACCCCCTTATTTTATAGGTGAGGGTGCCAGAGGAGAAGCTAGCCAGAACACAGACACCAGCTCTGGGCTTTGTGCTCTGCCCCCCAGGCGTGGTGGCCACTGCTCATAATGACCCTAAGGAGGCAGGCGTCATTCTGCCCCTGGCAGAGGTGTGGTTACTACAGTCACAGAGCTTTTTAGGGGAGGAATTCAAGACCCATTTTACCCCCCACAAATGCCACCAGCCACAACTAGAACAAAATGGTTTTAATCAATTGCGTCACCCTCACTCTCCTGGGAGCAGAGCAACAAAAAGGCTCGGCTCCTGCCCCCAGAGGACAGTAAGGCGTATGTGTCTCTCCACACTGCAGGGCCCAGGCTGGGCAGGCAGGGGGTGGGAGGCAAGAGTCACGGGGGGGGGGGGGGGGGGGGGGGGGGGGAGATGGCGGGGGGCTGGAACAGGAAAGCAAAGGGACCCAGGCCAGGTCTTGTGCCCCTGGGCCTAGCCCCAACAGTCCCGCTCCCCCTCCCTGGCTTGAGAAAGGTCACGAAGAAGAAACAGGGGAGCGAGTCCCAGCAGCAGGAGAAGCAGCAGCAGCTGTTTCCTTCACCAATAAATACACTTCATTACCAAGCTATGAGAGAGGGGTGGGAAGAGGGCCTGGGGTGGGCAGGAAGGGGAAGAAGCTGCCACCTGTGTCGCTGAGATTAAAGCGATGAGATGGTGCCAGACCCCCCACCACTAGCCTCACCCCCCTCGACTTCTAAAAACTGTGAAAAAGCTTTTAACGTGGCCCTCCTGTCTCCAGGGCTGCTCTGAAGCTTGACTGAGAGGAGGCACCTGGCAGAGAGGGGGGAGGGAGGGAGGGAGGGAGAGGAGGAGGGAGAGAAGGGAGCCTGCTTCTCCCCAGAGGCTGCAGCTGGAGGGCTGGAGCCCAGGCAAAGCACAGGGGGCTGGGGGAGGTGGGGATGAACCGACTCCCAGAGCAGCTCCGAGGAGGAGCCAAGGGGGCAGGGGAGAGGGAGGCTTGGTGGTGGAGTGACTGCTGCATCCAGTGTAAAGCTCGGGCTGCTGAGGAGGGATGGCTGAGCTGGGGACTTTCCCACACCCTCCCCCAGAGCAGCAGGGGACAGAGAAAAGCCATCACTTCTTTGGTCTTTGTGGCGGCTCAGCACGTGGGGTGGGAAGGAGGGCAGAGAGGGCAAGAAGGGCCCTTAGGAAGCGCCATCTCAGCAGAGCAGGCCTGGCTGGGAGCTCTGGCAGAAAGGTCACAGTGAGGCCGAGGAGCGCCGGGAGGAGAGTGGCCATGGCGCAGAAGTGTTTCTGCATGTACAGGTGGGTGGGGAACCAGGCACCCCACCCCCTGCCACATTTCAGGAGAGGCAGAGCCTCCAGAGGTGGCCTAGGAGAGCAGGCCCAGGAGGGGATGAGAAGCTCCACTGCCACCAGGGCAGGTGGCCTGACCTTGCCCACTTCGGGGCTGCCATCTTTCCCATGCGTCCACCCTAACACCGGTGGCTGTAACAGGACCTTCCCAGAAGGCCACAGGGGAGCTAGCCCTGTAGGTGGGAGAGCAAGAGTGGCAACAGCCAAGGCAAGCCTTTACCAGCTGGGAGTTCCACTCCCTTTCTGCTGCCAACTGAAGGGCAGGGCAGTCCTTGAAGCCTGTTTCAGCTCTTGCCTCCCCACTGGAGGCAGAGGGGGTTTTGTGAAGGACCAGAGCCTTCCAGAGACGTGGAAGCAGGAGGTGGGAGCATAAGGAGAGGCTTCCCCTCCTGCCTTTCTGCTCAGGGCTGGGGACAGTCGAGGACAATCAGCCCATGAGTCTGAAAGCCAGCAAGTTGCAGCAATCCCCACCCATAATGCCAAACTAACAAACCAGGGGGGATGAAAAACGGGGTGGGGTGGGAAGACAGACCAGACAGAACCCAACCCAACCTCCTGCCCAGGGCGGAGGGCCCAGCCAGTAGCAGGGACTGGGACCGGGGCTAGGGTGTCTAGCTGGGCCGGCACTGCACCTGGCCCTCCGAGCTGTCCTCATCATCAGAGGCTCCAGCGCCCCCACCGCTCAGGCCTGTGATCCGGTAGCCCATGTTGAGCAGCATCACTTCCAAGGGATCCGCATTCATGCGCCGTTGGTTCGCCTGAGAGGCGCCCTCCATGTCTTCCACAACTCGGCCTGTGAGGTCTTCACTCTGGTGGAAGAGGGGGAGGTTCATGTGGGCTCCGGGAGGCGGAGGGACACCGAGATGAGGGTCGTGAGGGAGCACAGCATACGCACAGGATCCGGGGAGGGAGCGCACAACAGGAACTATGCACAGGCGGAAGGGAACACACATCCTGGGATATATGCAGAACACCCCCCACTTCAGGATATAGACGAGAGACAGCAAAATGGGGTATATGTGGGGCAGGGTAAAACACACTGGGAGGGACATACATACAGAACTGCATGTTGCAGGGGAACGCGTTGCAACATGCTGTATCTGGGGAGATCGCACACATGGGGCTGGGGACAAATACAGGCCCTTCCTCTTTCTGCTGTATTCACAACAGCCCTTCCAGTATTTTTCTTTTTTCTCTCTTCTCAAAAGGGGCTCCTGTGGGGTCTTCTCTTTCCAAGTCACAGAAAATCAGTTCTGGAGTCAGATCTACCATGTGAAGTTCAGTTTGCTGGCTGGGAAACACTGGCGGTGGGTGGGAGTGAGACAGGCAGGGAAGCCTCTGGTAGGCTCACTTGGCTACCCATACTGAGAACAGAGGAGGCAACACTGGCCTAAGTGCTCCTGTGGGCTGCACTGCACAGGCATCACCCTAGTCCTTACAGCACCCTCTGGAGCAGAGCCGTCACTCCCATGGTTAAGTTTCACAGTCGGCGAGTCAAGGGTAGGGCTAACTTATGGTTACCAGACTTCAAGGTCTCTGTGCCTTCCTGGGATTTGAGAAGTCCGTCCCTAAATGGCTTCTGGGTGGACACATCACAGTAGCATATGAGGGGAGGGTTTCTAGGGAGCTGGAGGCATTCTTATGAGGCCAGGCTGGTCTAGTTCTATCTGACCTTTTGGTGTATGGGCACCAGATCTTCATAGCTGGCTCAAGGATATGCTCCAAGAAGGCAGAAGCCAATTCTCACGCCCAGAAATGACAACTGCAGCATTTAGAGCTTTCTAGGGCCTAGGAGATCCTGCCTTCCCGGCTTTACCTGTCCTGGCAGCTTCTGGACTGTGAGGCTCATTTCTCTTCCCAGACAGCATAGCCTCGGCCAGAGGCTCTGCACAGGGTTACTACTCTTTGTCTGGCTTTGGCTACCTTGCGTGTACCCTCACCTCTGGTCGTGGGTTCCAGAGTCGCACAACAGGGTCGATGCCACTGGTGGCCAGAAAGCAGTAGCTGGGGTGGGGCTGCAGGCAGTTGACGATGGACTCATCCCCTTGGAGCACTCGGACTAGGTTGGTGGTCTCTTTTTCCCAGATGAAGAATGAACCATCATCAGAACCAGAGACAATGTATTGAGCATTGCTGGCAAGGGGACAAAGGGCAGGGAGGTCAGGTGAGAGACTGCACTAAAGACTCAAGTAAAGATTGTGTGATTTAGGGAAAGAGGAAGAAGGGATATCTGGACCACTCAGTCCCCTACACTCAGAGACTGTCCTTGACTCAGAACTCTCCCATGCAAATGGGCTCTTTCCATATTGCAGACCCTGGTCATTATGTTCTTAAACTCCAGATCAGTGACTACCTGGGTACCTCCAAGCTACCTCAAGGTACACTCTAACCTGTAGGATCAGCTCTTGTATCTATCTCTCTTGTCTTGAAGAACCTCATCTAGCTAAGCCTTCCCTCAGCAAAGCAAGACTTCCTGGATCCAGACCACCAAACCCTACAGACATCCACAGCAAAGGCCCTTCACACACTGCTGATATTTAGAGGGGATCTCAGTGGAAAGATTCTTGATTTGTATTCATGTGTCTCACCTTCCCAAAGAGTATAAACAAAGGAGAGATGGACTGGGAGTGGGAGAGTCTGAGACACAGTCCTTTATCTCTCAGGACTTAGGGCATGGTCCTGAGCACACAATGGTCTGGTAAGATTCCCAGCTTCTGTCTCTTGCAGAGACAAGCTAAAGAAAGTAAAGCCTGGGACAAATGGACAGACTGGAAAGGAGAGGAAAGCAGTGTTCCAGGCACTACACTGGAAACTGCACTTAGATTAGTCCTTGTTATGACCCCATGAGCGGTGTGCTTGGTTTCATTACATTAACAAACTGAGGCTGACAGAAGTAAAGCCATTTGCCTAAGGGTACAGAGGCAGAGCTGGGCACTGAGACTCCTCTAAAAGCATTATGTCCCCAATGTGGCCCCACCCCAGAAACTCCTAGTGTCAACTGGGCTGTGCGCCCTCCTCCTGTTCAGAGGGCTTCGGACCTGCCAAAGAAATTGGCCTCCTTGATGTCCGTGGTGGTGTTGCAGTGGCCACAGTAGCGGAACTGGTAGTCGTAGCTCCGCTCCCGCAGCACCATTTCATCTTCTGAGATGGAGTCCTTGCGACTTGTGCTTCGGAGGCGAACAGGGCCACCACTACCAGCTCCCTTCTTCTCCTCTGGGGGCAGAGATCAAGGGAAGGTGAGAGTCTTCCTCTCTCTTTCTTCTCCCCCACCTCTGCCCTGTTTTTGGCCCAGTGCTGGCAATATAAGACTGTTTCCACCCTTTCTCTGGAAAACTGAAAAAGGTTGTGGGAATATGCATCTTCTGTTTCAGCCACCTTTTGAAGATGCTTAAGGAGTCTTTGATACTAGGAGAACTCTGGTTAGGTCCTTCAATAAAAGCTTACAAGCCCCAAGACATACAGGCTTGAGGAATGTTTCTGTGGATGAAAAGCGGGGTTCAATGAGGCAAAGCAAGCCTTGAACAGGTGACGCTGACAGAGCCAGAGCTCCCACAGCTGAAAGGCCTAATCGTGCCTCTGGAACACATGGGGATCAGCTGATAGGACAATCACCCTGGGTCTCTGTTTCTTCATGACAGCATGGTTCCTGCCTGTGTTGAGATTTTTTGAACATGCTGATCCCTAGGACGCTTCACCCCCCAGTCACTTTGTATCCCTTGTATCCCTGGGTTTGGTTCTCAGCACCCACAATGTAGCTCACAACTATCCAAACCTCCAGGTTCCAGAGGATCTAACGCCCTCTCCTGGCCTCCATGGGCATCGCATGGATGCATTTACATATACGCAGGCAAAACACTTACACACATAGTAGTTTAAAAAAAACAACACTGCCATCAAGAGCTGCCCACACGCGATGCCACTCAAGGCCCAGCACTTCTTGCTCTCCTTGTGTCTCCTTCCATGCTTGCTCCTCCCTATGCTGTAAACTCCATGAGCTGAAGGACGGGTTCACAGCAGTATGTCCAGAACCCAGTACAGTGCCTGGCACATGACAGGTGCCAGACACTATGCACTAAACCAACTAATCCCATAGCTAGTAAACTTCAAACAAGAGAGGTGAGGGTCCTTTGTGCCTTCGGTGACCCCATTTTCCATGTTATAGTTCACAGTACCATGACCCAGCCTGTCTTCCAATATAACCTAGAGGAACCGGGCAGGTTTTGTGTGCCCCTGTGCAATGAGGAAGTGGTCTGAGCCTGTGCTGTAACCATCTTTACATAGTTGTACCTGGTAGAGCCAAGAAACTAACTAAGGCATTTCTAGTGCCCTTGCCGCCATTTCTGCTACACTTGCACAGATTGAAACAAAGGCAACAAAACTAGCACTTGCCTCTCTCAGCCCAGTGAGCTTCCAAGGCCCTATTTGGGAACAAGTAGGAAGACCCAGCTGGAGTCACATAGCCTGACTGGGTTCAGCTGACTCCTAGACCAAGGGCCTTGAAGGTTGTAACTCATCCTCAACAGAAACTTTCAGTGGGAATTGCTAGCCATTTTCCTTTTTAGCTGTGGAAACTGAATCTCACAGACCAGGAGACTAGTTCAAGATGACATGGTTTCTGAATCAGCATCTGAAGCCAGGCCTATCTAATCCCAGAACCATACTCTCTCCAGAAGGTCAGTAGCACCCTAAATAGGTGATCGACAACAAGCCCTCCTCAGCACTCACTCACCAGCATCATTTTTGGAGAAAAGGGCAGCTGTGATGTCCCGTCCCAGTGCATCACAAGCGCTGCTGTGGGCCTGCTCCGGGAACTTTCCTTTGAAGTCATCCAGGCACTCCAGCGCCTCAGCCACATACTTGAGCTCAAAGAGGCAGCGGGCCAGGCGGAAGTGTGCCTTCAGGTGACATGGGTTTAGGGAGATGGCCTTGAGGCAGTCCCTCAGGGCATCATAGTGGTCACCGTCCCTGGGAAAATAAGGAATATGGCTTAAGAGGTGGGGACACGGGGCAAACGAGATCCCCACTCAGTCTCCTTCACATCCTGTGGCTACTTCTAGCCCACCTCTGACAGATCGCAGGGTGAGAGGACATGGGAATGAGACTTGGTTTAGCCCAGGATTCCCTCCTAGGAAGGTGGAATATGCTAAGAGCAAGTCAGGAACACCGAAGGTTGAGAGAAAAAAAAGTGTCAGGCTGCCCTCTGCTGGGCACAGGCTGCAACTATGCACTGCTCACCTCAGGCACCCGCAGCTCTGCAGCAGAAGGTCTGGCATCCTGCCCGCCTCAGACTCCCCAAGCCCTCCTTCTCTTTTCCTTTATCCACCTCCTCAAATACCCCTGCTGGCCTTCAAAGCTATGTCCAAGGTAGGGGGCCCTCAAGGACAGTTCTGTGGTCTGGGGAAGCCAGAGTGCTAGGCCAGGGGCTCAGGGTCTGACCAGCAGGCAGCAAGCCCTCAGTCAGACCCCCCTCTGTCCTGGCTGACTGATCCGCAGCAGCTGTGGCCTCCACCTCCTGGGGCTGGAGGATGGGGCCTGACTGTCTGGCAGAGTCAGCTCTCTGGAAGCTGATGGTGAGGGGGCTGTGCACACCAGGAGCTCCAAATCCTCTCTCTACTCACTTCTCCAGTGGAAAAGTATAGGTAAAGGGGAGTGGAAAAGCTTTTTACTGGAGGCGGGAGTAAGTGGAAGGAGGTTTGGAGAAGCTCTCCTTCCGCATGCTGAGCCAGGGTATGGGAGGTTCACCTTCTCTGCTGCCAGAAACCCATCTTTGCCTCTCATCTGGAGAGCCAGAGCGGTAACAAGAGCCACTTTCCCTTTGGAAGCATGTACTTGTTTGTTTTTGCAGTGCTGGGGATTGAAGCATATATTTTTTTTCCCCCCCGCTAGGCTGGGGTGAGTCCAGTAAGCAGCACTCCCTAAAGCCAATGGTCCCCTCCACCAAGGGCAGGACCTACAATGCTCCGGTATGGCCAAAACTGGCCTGCCATGGGAAGAGGACTCCTGACTCCCCTTTGCCAGGAGTAGCCACTTAGACTAGGAACCAGCAACTAAGCAGTGTGGGGCAGGCAGGAAACAGAGCTACTTTGATGGTGTAGTCTGCGTCAGAATGAGTGGCTATGACGAAGGAACAGGAGCTGTTTGGAAACCCAATTACTGCCTGCAAGGTGCCCCTTCTGAACGCCTAGCAAGAGCCAGACCAGAGACCAGCCAGGAGCCAGAGGGTGGTCTGCTTCCAGGAGCAGATGGTAGCCCTGGGGAAACTGGCCTGAGACAGAATGTGACATTTCAGGGGTCACTGGCAGGCATGTGGGGATGGGGAAAAAGCAGGCTGGCCCCAGGGCTCACCGATCCTAGATGCACTGCCAGATCAATCTCCCTGAAAAGACAGTCCTCTGCACATCCCTCTTCTGCTCAAATCTCTCCAGTAGCTGCCCATCATGCACTGAATCGAGGCCAAACACCACCCTCTGCATTCCAAGCCCTTTCCAGGCCAGCCCCAGGCTACCTCACAGACTCATCTCTTGCCAGTCCTTTCCAGAACCCTCTGCTCCAGCCAAATGGATTTGCTCTTCTGAAGCAGGCTCTTCAGCCAGTCCCCCGCCCCCATGCCTTTGTTCACACCATTTCATCTCCCTGCAGTGTCCTTTCCTACAGCCCCCTCCCCTTCATCTCCTTGTCTAAGCCTGCCCACACTTCCAAGCCCATTCAGACACCACATCTTTCTGAGGCTTCCTGGCTCCTGAGCTGAAGTGACTCAACTGTTCTTAATGCCCATAGCACTCTCCTGACCATGCACATTACTGCTTCCTGCATCTTTCATGCAGAACTGTCAGAGACTTTAAAATCCTTGTCCAATAGCTGGGCACTCCAGGGCACAGGAACTCAAGAGTTTCCCCAGCATGCAGCACATAGTAGGAGCTCAGAGAATAAGCTGAGAATTAGAAAATTACCAACTTCTCTCAGCAAAAATGCAGACATAAAGCTGAGCTCCCAGCCTAGAGCCTAGCTGAGGACTGCCACACCCTCCCAACGACTGGTACAGAGAGGTGACATACCTCAGATGGCCCGAAATAGTCATCTTCTGGATTTGGATGCCACTTGAGCCCTGGGAAACTCCTGATGCCTAAGTTAACTCCTACATGTGTGGCATCTTTCCCATCCCCCACCCACCATCCTGCTGACTTGGGTGGGTTTCTTAAGCTTCCCAGGCCTGCCTAGTTTCAGCCAGACGATGGCACACCAGCTGGCCTGTCTGTCTGGGCAGAGCCGACGGATGCCAGACGGAGCAGAAATGGCTGTGGGCCCAGCTCCATCCATCTCCAGTCTTGGCCCTGGTCGGGGGGATGGGGGTCTGCCTGCCTGCCTGCCTGCTGGTGCTATAGGCAGGACTGGGGCCCTGATGGTCTCTGAGGACGAGGGGGCTCCTTAGGATATGGACCTACTCCTTTACCGCCAGTCAGCATATCCCGACATAATCTACAGCTGGCCTCGGATCTCTGAGGTCTTGTTTGTGCTCGGTCTAGTGAGTGGGTCTAAGAGACCAGAAAGGAAGCCACGGAGCTAATGAACTGCAGAATCATTTTTAAAATTTTTATTTATATTTTTACTTATTATGTGTATGAGTATTATGCTTGCATGTAAGAGCACCCGTGTTGTGCAGTGCTTGCAGAGGTCAGAAGAGGGCATTGGATCCCTTGGAACTGGAGTTATAGACAGGTGTTAGCCACCATGTGGGTGCTGGAAACCAAACACAGGTCTTCTGTGAGAGCAGCCGGTGCTCTTAACCATCTCTTCAGTCCTCAGAACCATTTTTATGAAGATACAAGGTGAGTTTGCCAAGCCCCTCAGTTCTATCTATCAAGATTCCACTGTTCTTTCAAAGTCCTATTCAAGGCCCAATTCTCTAAGAATTAGGACTAAACCATTCTATCAATCCCTCCTTCCTTCATACTTCGTAACAAAAGGAGTGAAGTTAATTGTGAACATGAACATCTGCTAGGAAGCTTCCTTGGTACTTGAAATATGGATCTGCCCACCCTCAGCTTTGGGGATGGGAAGGAGAGGCCTAGGTTTAAGAAATCCTGAGATGGCAGGTGCCAGTGCCACTTTCTCTGGATGTCTTGGCACTTGGTTCAGTGGTCCAGTTGCTTCACCCCTGGCTCCGGCCAGGTCCCCAGTGAGCCCACTTACCACTTGCGCTTCATGTAGGCAGCAGCTCGGTTTCCATAGAGCATAGCATTGTGAGGAGCCTTCTGGACAGCCTTGCTATAAAGCTGAATGGCTTGGGTCCATTGCTGGCAGGCAAAAGCCTCGTTGGCTTGCTGCTTCACACGCTCCAGGTATGGGGGTAGCTCTACCTGGGGGCTGTGAGGGAAGAAAAGCCAAGTCAGACCAGTCAAAGGTTAGCCATCCTACCTGAGGGCCATGCAGGCTTTCTTGGTGTCTAGGATCTTCAGCACTATCCAGGAGAAGGGCCACTCTCATCTTCAGTTTGGGCTATTACCTGTTACCATGAGAGGGAACATGCAAAATTTCAAATACCCTGAGCCAGTAGAAGAGTGGCAGGAGTGAGGCTGCCTGGACAGGTACAAAGCAATTATTAATCAAATGTCTGGGCTCACATGACAGTAACTGATACTTTCTGCTTCCACACTGAGTTAAACCTTACGACCACCCTATTTCCTCCTATTAATCTCTATGGAGTTTTGTCTTTCTGGAAGACTAGAAAATTTGAATACTTATGCATCTAAAGCCCAGTAGATACATAAGAATTGGTACAGAACAGAGGCAGGAATATGCCCTGAAGTGAGAAATAAAGGACCATCTATCTGTGTGGGAGAGTGCTCAATGCTAAGAGGATTCTGACCCTAGTCACTGGTACCAAAAGACAATCTTTAGTCTGGGTACAGACTGGTATCCTACGAGGCAGAAGAGGCCTTAGGACACCCTTAGCTATCCTCTAAGAAGCCTCTCTCCCTAATCTCTACCCTCTGGGATATGCAACTAGGTGCATGTAAGGAGAAAGGTTTATAGGATATGTTCCACCTTCCAGTCCCAAAGGTACAACTGAGGTGTGAAGGCTGCAGAAGTCAGCTGGCCTCACCTGACATGCCCCCTGCTCTCTGGCAGCCGGAAGCCGTTGCTGTGAAGGTGTAGGCCATTAGATACGCCATTGGATACACCATTAGTAGACATCTTGCCATTCTGGACTTCTGGCAGGGAAGGAAAGAAAATAACAGTGACAGCTCAGGAGGGCTTTGTTTCTCTGCACCCCTTTGGCTTCCATCATAGAATCTGATAGCTCCATTGTGAGACTATTCTCCCAGGTCTAGTCCCCAAAACCAAGTCTGGACAGACAGGCAGGCATCGGGCATAAAGAAAAGCCTGTGTGCCCTCTGCTGGCTCAAGAGGATATAGCTTCTGTCTGACACTTCCCTTAGCTGAGGTGGGAGGAGGTGTGAAGCTGAAGTGTGTGGACCAGGATGAGAAGGGGAAGGGCCAAGCCACAGGGAGAACCTGTTGTGTGCAGGGAAGTGAAAAAGACTGTGATGCAAAGCCCCTGGATACATCTCTCTGATTTGTTATCATCTTCCTTCTGACAAGGTCACTGCAGAGATTGGCTCCTTTTGGAGTATCACAACTACAGACCATAGTAATGGGTAGGCTTCTCCACTGAGGTATCAATAACTTAAGCCCCCCCACACCTCAGTGTAGATCCCACAAGGGAGAACTTACCCCCTGAGGAGTGGCATTTTCTAGGCAAGAGGAAGGTATATGGCCGCTGCTTGTAAGTCAAGTCAAACAAATAGACCTGGTGGGGTCAAGAGACGAGATGGAAGCTATGTGGTAAAGATGTACTTGAAGCACCAGCAAGGCCTTGGCAGTTTTCAAGACCAGTGTCTTTAGGTTACCATGAGTGCTAAACATGGAATCATCCAGCTGGCGAGGAGGTATTTCTAGAAAATGACTCTCAGGCAGGACAATCTTCCTAGCTTTTGACCCTAAGGCTGGGCTGTTTGATGGACCCAAAGCCCTGCCTGAAATACTGTTATTAACTGGAAGCATAGACTGAAATCAGAAAGGTCCTCAGAGGTCACTAAGACAAATGTCTTGTTTTACAGATGGGAAAACTGAGGCCTCAAAGAAGAAAATTTACTTAAAATAACGCTGCCAGTTCCTTCTCTGAGTAAGTAATACTGTTACTAAATACTTAATGTTATTCAAAGCTTATTTTGCTCAGGAATCCTGCTAAGTGTTCTACACAGACTTATCCCAGAAAGCACTAGATGGGAAGTACTATTAATATTTTTATCATCCTTTTTGCAGATGAAAAAACATAGACTCAGAGTTTAATGCTTTTATCAGGGTCATAAAAGCAATAGCTAGCCCAGCCAGGATGCACACCTGGGTCTGCTGGTTCTGAACCTCTCTGCTCTCCATTCATCCTCATGTACTCTCATGGTAGGCAGTGGTCAGTCTGTGAAATCAGAAGTCTGTTCTGAACCCAGGTACTCACCATTTCTTTTGTGTGTGTTTATACCTTGCTTTGTAATATAACACTGTTTCACTGCACGTCTCCTGTCAAGCTAGGGATGGACTGTATTTGTTTCCTGTTTATGATCATGCTAGTTACACAGTGAGCACTCAGTTGACTAAGAATGAATCGATAAAAGGCTTGGTACATTATCTTGAGTGAGAGCATACAAGATGAAGGTTTAGCACTTGGCATTATCGAGTAACACTTCTCAGTGCTGACCCTAAATCATAGCCTGGCTGTGCACTTTCAGTCTCAAGGATTTCTTCTTAGAAAACAGCAGGAGAGGAAACTAAGGCTCAGAAAAATAAAGAGAATTGCTTGAAGTTACTATAAACAGGTGGTAAACAGATGGTTAGAGTTTGAGGATAGGTGTGCCTATTGTTTTTTTTCTTCCTCCTCTCTCTTTCTTCCTTTTTTTTGAGGGAGTGTGTGTGTGGGGAGACATAACGTGTTATGTAGTTGAGGCTGATCTTGAATTCTCTATTGTCATGCCTCAGCCTCTTGAGTGCTGGGATTACAGGCACTACCATACCCAGCCCAGCATGGTCTCTCAATTTCTTTCTCTGCTCCCCACCCTGCAAGAGTCCCATGCATCCTAAGCCAGCCTTGAACTTACTGTGTAACAGAGGATGACCTTCAACTCCTAACCCTCCTGCTTCTAACCTCGAGTGCTAGGATTTCACACATGTATCACCACGCCTGGTCTATGCGGGGCTAAGGATCCCAGGGTTTCATGCAAGCTAGGCAAGAGCTATAAAGTAAGCTACATCCTCAGCCCAAGACTTGTCAATTTCAAAGTGTATGTTCCTTTTCTTCTTGTTGTTGTTATGACTGTGCATATGACTTACATAAGAGTGTATGTTCTTGCATGACATGGAGGTCAAGGGACAACTTTTTTTGGAGACAGGGTCTCATTATGTAGCCCTGGCTGATCTAGAACTTGCTTTGTAGACCAGGCTGGCCTCGAACTCACAGAGACCCACCTGCCTCTAACTCCTGAGTACTGGGACTAAAATGTGTGCCACCACGCATGGTCAGAGAACAACTCTAAAAAGAATTTGTTTTGTTTTAATTTTATGTGTATGAGTGTTTTGCCTGTTATGTATGTAAGTGCACCTGTGTCATGCAATACCTGTGGACGCCAGAAGAGATTCCCTGGAACTGGAGTTACAGATGGTTGTTAGCCACCATGTGGGGGCTGGGAACTAAACTTGGCTCCTCTGTAAGAGCAGTCAGTGCTCTTAACTGCTGAGCCATCTCTCCAGTCCCAGAGAACAATTTTTGAGACTCAGTTCCCTTCTCCCATCGTAGTATCTGGGGACTGAACTCAGGTTGTCAGGCTTGCAGAGCAAGTACTTCTACCTGCTGAGCCACCTCCCCGCACCAAAGCCTCTGTTCTTAAATATCTGTCTATCTAGTTCATTAAAAAGAGAAGGAAAATGAAAAGACCAGGCCAGGCTAACTGTGGGATCTGTGTGATGTCATGTCACTCACACCTCACCGTACAGTCATTAAAGGGAAGCCATTGCTTTTGTCTCCTTTAAGCAGTGGATGAAAGCTGTTTCATTCTTGACTGCTAGACATGGAACGTTGGTGGAGAGTCCTGTCAGCTGTTGACCTACCTGCTCTCCTCCCATGTTGACGAGCAGCTCTGTGCCACTGGGGCTGAAGGTCACATAGGTGGCAACCAGCACTCTCAGTCGGTTATTATAGTCAGGCAGCTTCACTGGTAGGTGACCTGCAAGGAAAAGCACAGTAACCCTAGGATAAGATGCCCTCAAAGAGGCAGGAGACAGGTAAAGACAACCACATTGAAACCGTCAGCAATCTACTTCACCATGGAAGCAGCTACAAGTGCAGGCACTGGGCCAACTGCTTTGTACCCTTTATCGCACTTTTTTTTTTTTTTTTTTTTTTGTGAGACAGGGTCTTGCTACGTAGCCTGACCTTGTACTTTTAAATCTTCCTGTCTCAGCCTCCTGAGTGCTGGGATTTCAGTCCCATTTTACAGAGAACAAAACTCATCAAGGTTAAGTAGTTTGTTGACAGTTGTATAGCTGGTCAGGGGCAAGTCAGGAGTACAGCCCAGATTCTAAAAGCCTTGTTCTCAACTGGTAACTGGTGAGCCCCTTTCCTCCCCTGGACAGCCCCAGAAAGAGCCAGTGTGTAGCCAAAAATGTATGGCCAGGACCAGGTTGGCCCCAGATAATACCTGCCACATAATATTGGGCTGCACCATCTGGTAGGGGCTTCTGCCGATCACAGAAGGTATGCACACCTGCTGAAGGGCTCTGCTTCATGCTCTTTCTAGTGAGAAGGAAAAATCAGACAGGTTAAAATGCTAGCACTGCTCCTGGATTATGAGATCACACTCCAGAGAGGAAACATAGGTTTGTGTCCCTGGAGTACACAAGCACCTGTCTTCTTGCCCTAACTGACTCCAGGGTCTCTACCTACTAGATAGCTGTGGAGATATGTTACAGCGCTTTACCAAGGAAGTCCAATATACCCTGGGGTTCTCATGACCACTGATTACCCCCATTTTATGTATGAAGAAGCTAAGGCTCAAGGCCCATTCCCAGCTGCTTAGTAGAAGAGAGGTGGCAGTTTCCATCCAAATCTACCAGTGAAAAAACCTCTCTTAACATCAGGAAATGCCAAGGCTGTAGAAGCTGCTTAGGTCTGGGAATGACTCTCCTCCCCTCCCTTTTTTCTTTTCTGAACAGGGTCTCATTAGCCTAGGTTTGCCTCAAACTCAGCTATAAAGCCAAGGATGACCTTGACCAGATCTTGCCTCCACCTCAAAAGTATTGGGATTACAAAGGTGTGCCACTATCCCTAGTTTTATTTTTTCTTTTTAAAGATTTTAAAATATTTATTATTATCTATTATCATTTTATTGTTTTCAAGACATGGTCTCCCTGTAGCTCTAGCTGGCTTGGAACTCACTAAGTAGGTCAGGCTTGCCTTGAACTCAGAAATCCACCAGCCTCTGCCTCCTGAGTGCTGAGATTAAAGGCATAAGCCACCACACTTGGCTATTTTTATAATATTAAATTATATGTATGTGTGTGTATCTGTGTGTGGGTATGTGCACATGAGTACAGGTACCCTCAGAGGTCCGAGGTAACGTATCTCCCTGGAGCTGGAGTTACAGGCAGTTGTGAGCCACTTTATATGAGTGCTAAGAACTGAACTCTGGTCCTCTACAAGAGCAGGAAGCACTCTTAACCACCGAGCCATCTCTCCAGGCCCCAGGATTTATTATTTTTAAATTATGTGCATATATATCTGTGTGGGGTATGTGCATGTGAGCGCAGGTGCCTGAAATGCCGGAAGAGGAAATCAGACCATCTGGAGCTGGAGCTACAGGCAGTTGTGAGCCACTACAAACATGTGCTGGGAATTGGACTTCAGTATTCTGCAAGAGGAGCAAGCACACGTAGCTGCTGAGCAAAATATCTAGCTCCACTTCCTCTTTTTAAATCAGTTTATTCTTTGTTTATGCATGTGTGTGTGTCTGTGTCTGTGTGTCTGTGTGTCTGTCTGTGTATGCACTGTGGTGGCCAGAAAAGGGTGCCAGATCCCCCTGGTGTGGGTGCTGGAAATGAACTTAGGACCTATGGAAGAACAAGTGCTTTTAGCTGCTGAACCATCTCTAGCCCCATCTTTTTCTTTCTCAATTTATTTTTATTTATATATGTGTGTGTGTACCTGCTTGTTTTTATGTGCACCATGTGTGTAAAATGGCCACCAAGGCCAGAAGAAAACACTGGATCCCCTGGAAATGGAGTTACAAAGCAGTTGTGGGCCACCTGATACAAGTGTTGGGAACTAAACTCAAGTCCTCTGCAAGAGCAACAGGTGCTCTTAACCCCTGAGGCATCATTCTCCAGCTCCCCTCCCCAACTTTTAAAAAAGATTAGAGTATGTAGCTCAGTGGTAGAGCACTTGCCTAGCACATGCAAGGCCTTCCAGGTTCAATCCCAATACCATAGATAGATGATAGATAGATAGATAGATAGATAGATAGATAGATAGATAGATAGAGACAGATAGGCAGGCAGATAGGTAGATGTATATGTACAAAAAATTACATGTATGAGACTATTACCACTGGGGCCACTGAGATGGTTCAGCTTACTGCCCAAGTCTGATGCCTTGAGTTTGGTTTCTGGAACCCACATGATGGAATGAGAGAACTGATTCCCTAAAGTTGTCTTCTGATCCCTACACATGTACTGTGGCACTTACAGGACACACACACACAAATGTAGTAAAGAGTTTAACTTTGTATAAGCAGTAATGGTGTAACTAGCAGGAAATATTATACACAGTGACTGAGGGGATAGGGTTATGAACAATTTATTTAACTTCTTAAATTTTCCAAAACAAACTTTTTCAGTCACAATATTGTAAGAATTCTTCTCAAAATGAAGCAGACATAGCATGATGAAGGGCTCCTAGTGACTTGCCCACAAGAGGCTGTTGTCATACCTGTGGTTATGGATCATGCGAATGTCGTAGAGTCTCACGAAGGGCCCACTGGCCCCTACTGCCAGGCAGTTGTTATCCTGGGGATTGACGGTGAGGCACTTGGCCTCCACCAGCTGGCCACAGTACTCTGTCAGGTCAATCAGCACCTCTGAGTGTTTGCTGTTCTCTCGAAGGTCATACTGGCTGCAAGAGAGGACAGGCTGGGGTTCTTCCATGGAAAGCAGGGGGAAACACAATCTTTGTAACACAAGAGGGGCGGGTCTGCTGCGGTGGGCCTGGTATCTTACCGTAGGCTTCTTATGCTAAGTAGGCTTTTTACCCTAACTTAACCCCGTAGGGTAGATACTGCTGCACAGATTTGATGTCAATAATGCTACTGCTACTGATTACTACTACCGATTACTAACACCCAGTAAAAACATGCTGTGTGTTCAATATTGCCCCAAGTGTTTTATAAGCACTATTTAATGAAAACCTAACACCTGTCCCATGTCACTAGAGTGATGAGGTTCAAAGAAGTATATTAACTTTCTGGGGTGACACAGCTACAAAGTACAGAGTCAGGACATCGTTGGAAAGACTGCATTCAAACTGTTCTGTTGGCTAGGTATCATGGTACATGCCCATCATCCTAGCATTCAGGTGGGTAAGGCAGGAGGATCAAGAGTTCAATCAAGGCCTGGCTACATAGTGAGTCTGAAACCAGCCTGAGATACATAGTTAAGACATCATCTTAAAAAACCAACCAATTAATCAAAAACCTTCCAAACCCCACACTCTTTAGTTTAGTTATAGCTCTTCCTAATCTATGTTCTTCCAGGAAACAAAGGATACGTGGAGATGACAGCACTCATCTAAGAGCTACCCAGAAACATCAAAGGCCAAGGCCAGTCCCCGAGTTCAGGTACAAGGTCTAGATAGGGGCAAAATGCCTACCACCACCAGCAAGCTCCTGCTGCTCCAGACTGGGGAACTTTTTCTTGTTGCCAATGCAGAGTAGAGGACGATGGTGCTCATATGCTCACCCATTTCTTGTCTAGACATCTGTAATAACCTCATTGCTGTTCACCTTTTCCTTCCCTGTCATCCTAACTGGAATGTTCTTCCTCAAATGGTTTTATATCACTTTTCTGCCACCAAAACTGCAGAAACTCCTCAATTCCTTCAAGCATGAGTTTTAAGTTTACTTTTATAAAATTCTACAATCTTGTTTTCAAGACCCAATTTCAACCTCTTATTCCTCAGTTTTCGAAATGTGGAGTGCTTATGACAGCTTGTGTCACCCCTCCCCCGTACTTCGTATTGAATCTAGGGTTTCAAGCATGTTATGCAAGCCTTCTACCAGAGCTGCATCCCCAGGCTATAACTACAGTATTCTTTATCTTGCATGCCACTTTCATCCTTGCCTTCATAAACTCTACTCATGTGGAGAATCTACTCTGCCTCTTCTTGCCCATCCAATTCTGGTCTGTTCTGAAAGGACCAACTTATGTTCATGTGCTGCCAGGACACCTTTACTATGCCTACGTCCTTAGACGTCTACCCAGTGTTCCAGTTTCTCAGCTTCTGCCAGCTGGCCCCAACAGTCTGGTCTATCAAGGTCAACAAGTACCTCCTGAGTATGCCACTGATCAAGTGCTTTCTGTCTTCCTAGTATCATGCTAAGGTTTTACATGCATGTTCTCTTCTCAACTTTAATGCTCACATCAACAAAGGAGATATGATTATTCCTATTTTATAGATGAAAAGATTAAAGTTTGGGGGTGCAGTGACCTTTTCAGTCTAACACTGAGTTAGGATTTGACCTGTTATGTCTGGCTTCAGTGGCCTCCTTGTAACTACTTTGTTATAGTATATACATGACTTAGACATTTCTCTGTTAACAGCAAAGATAAAGGAATGGAAAGGAGGGCAGGTTAAAGCAGATTGGAGAAGTGAGGAGAAAGTTCTAAGACTGCTTATGAAGAAAACAAAGAAGGGCACTGACAGCAGGCAGAATGGCATGTGCTTGTAGTCTCAGCTACTCAGGAGGCTGAGATGCAGGCTACATTGAGACTAGCCTGGGCAACACAGGGCACCCTTCTCAAAACAACAACGAAAACAGATGCTTGTCATCAGTACTTGGGAGGGTAAGGAAACAAAATTTAGTTCAAAGATAGTCTGTAGAAGAAAACTTGTCTCAATACCACCTCTTCCCCAATAACGGTTGGTGCTATACCTCAATGGTAGAGAATTTACCTACCTGGGCTCAACCCCAGCACCACTAAAAGGAAAAAAGAAAAAAACAAACAAAGGAAGGGTAATTTTTTTTTGTATGAAAGGAAGTAGAAGCAAATATGTAACAATACACAGCATGGAAAAGAGAGGAGATCCATTCTCTCTCCACTGGAAGGAACAGCCAGGCCTGTGGAGTCACTAAGCAAAGGAAGCACAGGCCATTTCATGCCCACATCCTTACCGGATAAGGCCGTCCTCGGCCGCGCTCCAGAATGTGTTGGGCCACATGGGTGCTGTAGCAATACGCTTCACCCGGTTTGTATGGTCTCCAAACATGTGGATAGTCTCCTTTACTGTCAAGTCATGGACATGCACCTTGGAGTCAGCTGCCCCCGTGATCAAGATTCGGTCTCCAGCATGAGGCAGGAACTGCTCAGGAGAGATTGAAAGATTGGCAGGAGATAGGGTAGAGCTGCCCACTGGAGGAGACTGGCCTGGATGCCAGCATCCCCTTTCCCTTTCTACATCACACAAGAAAATATGTTTATCCTTAAGAGTTCACCAAAATAACTTTGTATAGCAAGCACCAGCCTAAAGGCCCTCCAAATTAAAATCAAGACATACACCTTTATTTTGCCAAAAGAGTCATGACCTAGGCCAAGTCGGACAACCTGAGGGACCCTTTTTCCTTTGACTCCTTTCCAAGTAATAGCTTAGAAGATAATCATCATCAGCTGTCATTTACTGAGAATTTACCAAATACCAGGAAACTGCTTTGTCTTGTTGATACTTATATAATCCCATTAAAAATTATAGACCTTGGGGTTGGAGAGATGGCTCAGCTTGCAGAGGACCCGAATTCAGTTCTAGCACCCAGATGGCAGCTAACAACAGCCCACAACTTCAGGGGGATCTGAAGCTCTCTTCTGGCCTCTGTATGCACTCATACATGCAAAATACAAATAAAAAAAATTTTTTAAATTGCAGGCTTGCAGTGGAAGTTTAGTGGTTGTGCATTCACTTAGTATGTGTAAGAATCTAAGTTCATTCAGGCGTCGTGGTGCATGCCTTTAATCCTAGCACTGAGGCGGTGGAAGCAGGCAGATTTCTGAGTTCTAGGTTAGCCAGAACTGCATGGTAAGACCCTGTAAAAATAACAGTAATAAAATGGAAGCACACACAGACACACATGACTGAGTTCAATCCCCAGCATGGCCAAAGGAAAAAAACATTGACAACCATGGCTTAAAGGTGTAGTTTATTGGGAGAGAGCATGTGCTCAGCATGTATGAAGTCCTGGCTTCAATCCCAGGACCAAGATAAGTGAAGCAGAGCAAGCCAGCGAAGCCAAGCTACTGAGTTTTAGAAGTAACACGCAGAACTGAGTTCAAACCCAGTATTTTCTACCTCGTGATGTATGTGCCTGCCTGCCTATGTTCTGATGCTGGAGACCCTCTACCACTGAAGTGAGCTACAATCCCAGTCCTCAGATGACTATTAAGCAACGGAGGGATTAAGTGATAAATTAGCCTAAAACTGATAAGAACTTACAGAGAATTTTAAGGGAGTCTGTGTTTTAAAGTAATTCAACTATTTCTGGAGAACAACTGGGGAGCAGGTAACAGATAAAAATTGTTACTGTCCTTTGACTTAAAACTTTTTTTTTTTTTTTTTGAGATAGGGTCTCCCTGTGGCCCCAAATGGCCTGGTATTTGCTATGTAGACCATGCTAGCCTCTGCCTCACCAGTACTGGGATTAAAGGCATACACCATCATGCCTAGCTCTTTAGTTTTAGTTGCAAAGCTCCTTTCACCCCATACTGGGTGGTGGTGTTAAGGGTGGGGCACCATTCTTCATTTAAACAGCTCTAGTCTCACTTTACTTCAAATGTTCATGGAAGAGAAACAAAATTCATGTTTTCTACATGCTTCTCCACTGGCTCACTAGGAAAAGGGAAGAATGAATTTATTTTTAGAGACAAGCAGTAATCTCTAACCCTGTCTGGAGACAGCATAGATTCCATACACAGCAGAAATAAACAGGTGAGCCCATACTGGCGGCCACACTTGTTGTATGGTATAGTTGCCACTAGGGGGAGCGCCTAGTGAAATACTGGAAATGCTTATGGTCACTGTTTGTGCTACCCAAAGAGAAAAGGAGCCCTTTTTTCCCCTTGCTTTTCTTCAAAACAAAACAAAACACACAAGGGCAAGATGACTCAGAGGGTAAAGGCACTTGCCACACACAAGCCTGATGACGTGAGTTCAATCCCCATATAAAAGTGGAACAAGTTGTCTTCTGACCTCCACATGCATTTGTGCTCCTCCCTCACATAACATACACATACACGATAATAATAAATTTTTAAAATGTATCTAAGGCCCAGCATGGTAGTACACGCTGTTAATTCCATCACTTGGGAGGCAAAGGCAGGCAGATTTCTGAGTTCAAGGCCAGTCTGGTTTGTGTAGGGAGTTCCAGGCCAGCCATGGGTTACCTAGTGAGATCCTGTCTTAAAATAACAAAACTAAGGGGCTGAAGAGATGGCTCAGCAGTTAAGAGCACTGGCTACTTTTGCAGAGGATCTGGATTTGGTTTCCAGCACCACACGGTGGCTAGTAACCATTTGTAACTCTACTTCCAAGGGATCTGATGCCCTCTTCTGACCTCCACGGGCATTATACAACATAAGTACATTTACATACATTCAGGAAATACACTCAGATACACACAACTGCAAACAAAACACAACCAAAAAAAGTATTGAAAACAACAACAACAACAACAAATAAAAACAAAGAAAAAACCATTTAAGGGGTTGGAGAAATGGTTCAGTGGTTAAGAGCATTGACTGCTCTTTGCAGAAGATCTGGGTTCAAATCTCAGCACCCACATGACAGCTAAGAACTGCCTGTAACTCCAGTTCCAGGGAATCCAATGCCTTCTTCTGACCTCCATGGGCACTGTACAATACGAGTGCACTTACATACATGCAGGTAAGATACACTCATACATATAAAATAAAAATAATAAAATATTTGAAAAAATTAGAGGAGGCTGAGGGTCTATGTCTTCTTGCCCAGGCTCCTACCATTAAGGAATATTAAGACTACTGTCTCTAAATTCAGGATGCCAAACTGATGGCTCATATCCCTTGTTCCTAAGTTTGACTACACAAACCTAACATTTTTCAGCTTCTTGTGACACAAGGGATCCTACACATTAGGTGCTGGTCATTGGAAGCAGAAGTAGATTCTGAGCACTGTAATCTAGCTATGATTCAGGTCATTCAGGTCAGCCTGCCATTACTCTTAAAATAAGGAAACAGGAACTGGCAAGGCTTTACAAAGGTTAGCCTCCCTCTCATGTATGTTCATAAATTTGAAATTGTAGAATTTCAGGGCTGAAAAGGCCCTTCCTCATGGGTCATTTCATAATCTTAAATCTGAGAAAGTACTCAATGAGAGAGAGTCTTCAGTATAAGCACACTGATGCACAAGGCTGTTCTACCCTTTTCAAACATTCCCAAGTATCAGACAGTTCTCCCTTTCTCCAGGTCCATGTGTGATTCTATGGGCTCAGTCACCTCTAGGGTTGCTCTCTGGGGATTGAAATCAGACAAGCTTTGGGGTTGGGGATGTTTGAGGCCAGCCAGAATTACATGAGACTTTCTCTAAATAAATAAATAAATAAATAAATAAATAAATAAATAAATAAATAAATAAATAGGAGGATAAGAGAGGCAAAAAAGGAGGAGGGAATAAAAAAGAAGTGTATGTCTCTCTTCTCCCAGGTGAAAGGATTTCGTATGATAAGGTGAAAGAGTCAGAAGACCTACACCAGGTCTTTACTTTTTAAGATTTAAAAACAAAAAACTTGCCAGGCATGGTAGAACACACCTTTAATGCCAGCACTCCAGAGGCAGAGGCAGATGGATCTCTGTGAGACTGAGTCCAGCCTAGTCTACATAGTGAGTTCTAGGCCAGCTGAGACTATAGGGAGACCCTTTCTCAAAAAGAAAAAAAAAAAGCTTTTTTATTACACTTATTCATGTGCATACCTGTAAATGTGTGCATGCACAAGTATGTTCACAGGGGTGGGGTCAAATGCCATAGCAAGTATGTACAGGTCAGAGAACAAGATTTAAAAAAAAATAATTTATGATTTTTATTTTATGAGTACACTGCCTGCGTGCAGTGCAATGGCCATGGAGGTCAGAAGAGGACACTGGTCCCCTGGGACTGGAGTTACAGACAGTTGTTAGCCACCATGTGGGTGTCTTCTTCAGGAAGTACTCTTAACCACTGAACCATCTCTACAGCCCCCAGAGAACAAATTTTGATAGTCAGTTTTCTCCTTCCACCTTTTCGTGGGTCCTAGGTTGTGAGGTGTGTGTGACAACTGCTTTTACCTGCTGAGCCATCGTGCCAGCCCTTTGCCTTATTTTTTAAAACAGGGTCAGTCTCTCTTCTTAAACCTGGATGATAAGTTACACTGGCTAGTCAGTGATATCTTCTTGTATCTCCCTAGTGTCAGGCTTTTTATGTGGGTGCTGAGGACTGAACTCAGGTCCTCAGGCTTGTGCAGCAAGCAGTTTTACTGATACAGTCATTTCCTTGGGTTCCCATAACATTTTTTTTTTTTTTAAATAGGTTCTCACTTGCCGTGGCTGGCCTGGAACTTACTATGTAGACCAAGCTGACCTCAATTTCACTGAGATTCACCTGCCTCTGCTGGGATTAAAGGTGTCTGCTATCAATTCTAGCTTTTATTTTTTTAAAGACAGGTCTCAAGTAATCTAGGCTGGCCTGGAACTCCCTATGTAGCTGAGGGGTGGCCTTGAACTTCTGATCCTTTTTCAGAAGTCAGTTATCTAACTGAATCGTAACATTAACCCCACAGACTGTTACTTCCTCATTTTTATGATTTTTTTTCAATCACTTGTTTATGAATTTGAAAGATATTCTTTAGCTGCTTCTTTTCTATAGAGGAAACAGGCCCAGAGAGAACAAATGGCCCATGTCCTCATATAACTTCCAAGGAGGTAGATGAGGGAGTTCATGCTCACACACCTTCCCACCATCACTATCACATAAATATAAAGGGACCGAGGGTCAGGAGAGATCTCAGTAGGTAAAGGCATTTGCCACCAAGCCTGATGACCTGAGGTTGATTCCCTATAACTCACATGGTAGAAGGAAAGAATCAAGTCCCTGAAGCTGTCTTATGACCTCCATATATGTGCTGTGGCACAAGTGCCCACACATGCATCTACATGAACACAAATAAATAAATATGTTATAAATATAAATGAATCTTGAGTTGACCAATTGGTTTTGAGAGGAAGAACATGGAAAAGAGATATTTTAAAGTATCAGCATCAGATGTTCCTACTTTAGGGATCTCTCCAATCCCAGTGGGTACATGGGATACAGTCTAACAGTCACCTCAAAACATGTTCTGTGGCTTGTCTTGCTCACCTTGACAGAGAAGATATTTGCAGTGTGTCCCGTGTGCATGGAGAGCAGCTTCTTGTGGTGCAGTGGGTCCCACACAATGGTATGCTGGTCATCGGATCCAGAGGCCAACAAGCTGTGGGTAGAATTAGGGGCTGTAACTTCTCAGGTACCCAGTGTGCCTCTCCCTATCCCAGTTCCCAGATGATAAGGAGTTGGGTCACACAGAACTCAAAGAACAGCAGATATGGAATTTAAGGTTATTCTGGAAACACTAGTAGATTCTATTTCATCTCTTTTACTTTGTCTTAGGGATTTTCTATAATTCTTCTAGTACACTTGCTTATGGTAAAACAGGGTTTGGATGGTCATCCAACCTTCTGTCTGTCCTCGAGTTAATAGTTAACTGTGTTGACAATTATGGCCAAGCTTAAGAGGAACAGAGAATGGAAGTCTCTCTTCTTAGATAAACCAGGAGGAAGGATCCTTCTTCTTCCAATCTCCTAGGCTCCCTCTCCAGCCCCCTCCAGCTCATACTCACTCTCCTTTCTCATTCCACTCCAGACAGTTGACACATCCTGAGTGACCCTGGGGAAGAAATGGAGAAGGATAAGAAGAGAACCGGTTAGAAATACTCCTGGTGAGCACAATGCCAAGAAGTGGGACTGAGCAGGAAAAGGGTTTTTTTTCAGTGTTTCCCAGGGACATGCAGGAGGCCAAAACTGATAAAACTGCCAGGTATCATACAAGATATGAAGCCCTTTCATATTCAGTCTCATTTGACACTGGTAGTTCTGAACCAGAGCAGGTTTTATTGATCCCATTTTTCAGAAAAGTAAAGTGAGATTCATATATGAGTAAGTAGAAATAAGAAACAAAACAATTGTGTCCCATGATTAGAATGTATGGCAGCATTTTCTTCAGTGGAAAGGACCTTAGCCACACAGAACACCTGCTGAGAGGAGCAGCTGACCTGTCAGCCAATTAGCTATTAGGACAGTCTTTCATGCACTCAGCACACGTTTAGCAAGTATTTCCTGCATGCCAGGAACTACTGAGATGCTGGAGTACATCCATATATAAAACTAAGTCCCTGGTGTTTAGAATCTTAACAGGGAGGGAGGGAGGGAGGGAGGGAGACAGAGAGTGGAGGTGTAGCTCATGGGGATGTAGTCAGTGGTACAATGCTTGCCTAGCATCTTTGAAGCTTCATTCCTAGTATCTAACCCATCCCCACCTCCCTCAGAAACAAGCCTGAGCCTAAAGACTGGTGTAGAAAAGCAAAGTGGGTTAGGGTATTCTTCTTGGAGATTTTAGTTAAGAAACAGAGAGAAACTTAGGAAGTTAACAGCAGATGCTGAAGTTGAGAGGAGAGAAAAAGAAATGTGCAGCTAGAGAATTTACGAAAAAGCAGAAGGTATGAAGGAATAGACATCAAAGTTTCACGGCAGAGAAAGGACAGGCGTTCTTTCATACTGTTCCTTCTGTTCCTTCACCTCCTTCCTTCCTAGTAACACCTTAATTACCTTTTAATTATTATCTCCCCACCTTAAATCAGACCATGTGTTTTAAGAAATACAAATCCACTTTCCTTGCTACAGTGATAGGTTCGGGAACTTAGGCCTAAACCAAATAGAATATAACACTCGTTTGGCCACAGGAAACAGCTGAGAAAAACCTGTAACCTTTGGTCAGATGTCAAGAGGGAAACAAGTAACAGAAACTTCTGGAAAAATAAAAAGATGTATTTCTTCTTTGAATGTTGGGGATATGGACATGACTGACTCATGAAATTGCTGCACACATTTTGTATCCAAAGGAAAGGAAGCTTACCTAAGGGCAAAATCAACACCCAGAAGAATCAAAGAAAACAGAGCCAGACTGACTACAGTAACAAATCCTGAGACTTACCTTCTTATGCCCCTCTGGTTAGTGAGCCCACCAGAGCTCATTAGTTTTAAGGCAATTTGAGTTGGACTGTTACTTTTGGTCCAAAGCAGCCTAACCAGTAACTCCAGTCTGCAGGTCCTTCCTGCCAGATCCCCTGCCTGTTCTGTGAATCTGGGAGGGAGACCTACCCTTCTAGTGGGCTCCCATTTCCATACTACATTATGACTTTGTACAGTGTGACTGTTTTCTTCCACCACACTGAACCCTGAGAAAGCAGGCTTTGTGGATTATACTGATTGCATCTCAAGGCCAGGCACAGTGCCTGGTAGGTATCTGCTGCTTAATGAACCAAATGAGTCCAGGAGATGAGGGAGGAGTTGCCGACACATTTAATTTCCCAACTACCTAGTGAGAAAAGGTTGTTCCTCTGTCTTCCTCTTCCCCGGCACAGATTCTCATCTGGATTGAAACTCATTTCTTCCCAGCATCTCCACTTGTATATACAACTGATATATTCTTTGCTCAAATCTGCTAGATCACTGACCTCAGGCCTCATTCCTTCTCAGACACTTGGTTGTAATCCCACATCTCTATCAGGTCATTCTTGAGACAGAATCACTTCTGCCCTTAGTTCTCTTATTTTTCTACTATTGCGTAAATTACTTGTACCTGGAAGTCACACCTTCCCCTTGGGCACCCAGGGCCTTGAATGACTGCCACTTATTGAGGGGCTAAGCTGAGAACTTGTGGTAGGGAGAATAATGGTCCCCTACAAATGTCCTGTCCTAATTCTGTAACTTATTTTAGGTGACCAAAGGAACTCTGCAAATGTAATTAAGGTTAAAGACTTCACAATGGGGAGATTATTGGTGAGTCCAATCCAATCACATGAATCCTTAAAAGAGACCCTCTGCTGGCCACAGAAAACTAGACAGATGGAGCTTTGAAAGGACCAGACCAGCCACTACTGGCTATGACACAGGAAAGGGCCAGGAGCCAAGACTTGTAGCTGCTTTAAGAAACTGGGAATAGCAAGAAAACAGATCCTACTCTATAGCCTCCTGAAGACTTAACACAGCCTACACACACACACAGACTTTTCAACTTCTATATGTAAGAAAACTATTGTAGGGCAAAGCAACAACCATAATTTACAACAGGATTTTCCTCCTTATACTGAGCCTACGTCTACCATAGATCCCTGCAAGGTCTTTTTACTTTGAATCTTTGAAGAGTTACTGAGCACCAGTTACTCTAAGCTAGCTAGGTGTTCTTACACATTTAAATTCTACCGTGGTAAATAAACCAGAGAACTCCAGTTGGGAGGAAAAAGGAAACCCACATAAACTCATTCATATGAGTTCAGAGAGCAATTAGCTGTTAGGAAGAATATAAAACAGACTTACTTTAAACATACTGAAGTGGTCAGAAAAAGCCTCTTCTCTGAGAGGCCAGGAACTATATTGGACTTATTCATTGCTATTTTCACCTCCCAGTGTCTATAGAGACACGGCTGGCATATACTAGGCACTCAGTATTTGCCTAAATATATGAGTGAATTAATGACTTTTCCCTACTTTGGTTTTCAGGTGATTCAAAACATATGTTTATTCCATCATCTAAAGAAAATGTTGACAAGTTTCCGTAAAGGGCCCCATAGTAGATATTTTAGGTTTTGCATGCCATATGGTCTCTGTCTGAATCATTCATTTCTGCTGCTGAATCACAAAAGAGATAGACAATACATAAATGAATGAGTGTGGCTGTGTTCCAATAAAACTTTATTTATAAAACCAGGCAGTAGTACACTTGAAACTTCCATAGAAACCCAAAAGACCCAGAATAGCCAAACAATCTTGCAAAAGAACAAACACGACTCACACTTCCTAATTTCCTAAGTTGCTATAAAGCAGTACTGTCGTAAGGACAGATATTTTAATCAATGGTATAAGGCCATTTAATCAATAGTATAACTCCAGTTCCAAGTGGATCTTGATGCCTCTAGCCTCCAAGGGCACCTATGCACATATATACCCCACTTAAACTATTTTATTTAATATTTTAATTTTAAGGATATGAAAGTATTGCCTGCATGTATGTAAGTGCACCTGTGTTGTGCAATGTCCTCAGAGGCCAGAAGGTGTCAGATTCCAGGGAACTGGAGTTATGAATGGTTTTTAGCTGCTATGTGGGTGCTGGGATCCGAACCTGATACCCCAATTTTTAAAATGACACAAATCTAGCCCAGTGTGGTAGTGCATGCCTTTAATCTCAGCATTGGGGAGGTAGAGGCAGGTGAATCTTTGTGAATTCAAAACCAGCTTCGTCTACCTAGTAAAGACCCTGCCAAAGAAAGGGAGGGAGGGAGAAAAATCAGTAAGGTAAAAGAATAAATATACCAAGTCAAGGTCTATTTATTAAATCCTTTTAAAAAAGCAGAGGTGTGGTTGAGGTAGATTATGAACTCGAGCTGGACATTTCCACTACTTAAGTGACCTTAGAAATGTTCAGTTTTGTGCTGGGGTTGGTGTTCATGCAAACACACAATAAATATATATAGTGTGGTAGGAATTCCATCTCATTTCTTTAAAAAGATAAAGAGAGCTAGGCATATAGCACTGTGGTAGAGCGTTTGCCTCACACATGCAAGGCCCTAGGATTTAACCTCCAGTACTGAAAACATGAAAGGGAGGAAGGAAGGAAGGAAGGAAGAAAGGAAGGGAGGGAGGGAGGGAGGGAGGGAGGGAGGGAAGGAGGGAGGGAAGGAGGGAGGGAGGGAGGAGGGAGGGGGAAGAGGGGGAGGGAGGGAGGGAACAAAGGGGGTAGTTAGTAAGTTCAGGTTTACTTTTATTTATAGAATGAAGTTCTTGTCTGCTCCTCCCTATCATGGATTTAACCCTGTGCCAAGAAACCCCACCAATGAACAGGAGGGATCTACGTATGACCACAACTTCCATGATGAACATGGAATATCCCCGTGATACAATAAAAAACAAAAACAGATGTTCCCCTAAAAGTGAGAGTTGTCAGTTATGAGCCAAAATCCCAGGTACGTGGCTCCATTCCAGTTAGGACAATAATGTTCACTGAGCAAAGAAAGATGAGGTAGAACATGTAGTTAACTAACACAGGATGGGGGGTGTTCAGCATTTGTCCAACTAAACAAAAGGAAAAGTTCTTTAGTCTGATATAACAGAACCACTTAGAATTAATTTTAATTAATATTGAAACTCATGAATTTGAGGCCAGGCTAGGCTCTGTAAGTAAGATCCTGTCTCAAACAAATACTCAAAGAGAAAAAAAAAAGGCGGGGTGGGGGCCTTAACTCTATCCATTTCTTTAGTTACTGATGGTGTTTTACTACAAGTGCCTGCTATGTTAGAAACCCAGATTTTTTTAAAAGACACGGTCTCATGTATTCCAGGCTAGCCTGGAACTCACTATGTAGCTGAGGATGACCCTGAGTTTCTGATCCTCCTGCCTCTACCTCCCAAGTACTGGGATTACAGGAGTGTGCTATCGTACCTAGTTTAGAAAGTCACAATTTCTAAAAACAGAATCTCAGATACTTTCTGTTCAGTGGATTCTAATTCACTCCTCTCATTATTTACCCCCATGCTCAAACCGTCCGAGGTCTAGCCAGAGCATGACTGGCCAGCTGGCCTCTATGTACTTCCCTATGTGTTTCTCTACCTACTCGAAGAAGACACTATAGACTGATGATATACTTTCTCTGTCTCAGTCCAGAGTCAGGTATTTTCTTAGGATTCCTGGCTCCTGTTAGTGAAGAATGGAATTTAGAAGACAGTAATTTAAAACCGCAGAGGTACGAATGCTTCTGGACTCTTTTCAATGGACAAAGGTGGAGATAACAGATAAGTACAGGAAATAGTTCTCATTTCCAGCAATACTAAAATACTTATGTTCAAGGCTACTAATTATGGTATTATTGTAATTACTCTAACAGGTTTTTGAGATAGGATCTCACTATGTAACCCAGGCTGGCCTTGAACTCAAGAGATCTCTGCCTGCCTCTTCCTGAGTACAGGGATTAGAGGTGTGCACCACCATGGGTAGAGTATATATGAGTTTATATGGACACTGCTAATTCTAACCCTAACCTCGCAGTTCTCCCCTGTATGCTGTTTTTGAGACAAGGTCTAACTGTGTATATAGCTCAGCCTGGTCTTGAATTCCTGATCTTCCTGCCTTAACCTCCCAAGAACTGGGATTTAGGTGTGTACCACCACTGAGTTTTTTGTCTTTATGTATTCTATTTGAATTTTTCTTCTCCCACAGCATGGATTTTCACTACTAACAACACTGATATATTCACTCATTTCCTAAATTCTATAAAGCTGAATAAAACAGAATTGGTACAGCAATCTCTATAAATAATAAATCTATAATAAATATTTCTTTGAAATCCTGAAAATACAAAATATATAGAGTACTGTGTCCAAAAATTACTTGAGCTGGCATCTCCATCTCATCTTTGTTATTTAACCTTAGTTTTAAAATATGTATTTGGGAGAGGTGGCACATGCCTATAATCCCAGCACTTAGGAGACAGGTGTAGGAGGATCACTCATGAATTCAAGGGCAACCTAGTCTACATAGTGATTTTCAGGTAACCAGACCTTGTCTCAAAATAAACAAGTAAATAAATATGGCAATATCATTCTAAAAAATTAAAAGTCCAAAAAAGAATTATTTCCTGGGCTGGTGAGATTGCTCAGCAGGTAAAGGAACTCGCTGCCAAGCCTAACAACCTAACTATATTATATCTGAGATCCACACTGGGGAAGGACAGCACTGATTCCAACAGGCTGTTCTCTGATCTCCACATACACAGTGTAGTACATGTGTACATACATACAAACATACATATAAACAGTAAATAAGTAAATAAATGTAATTTTAAAACAACAGTCTGTAACTCCAGCTCCAGGGGATCTGATTCCCTCTTCTGTCCTCTGCAGGCACTAGGAACACACATGGTACACATTACACACGTGCAAGCAAAAAACTCATACACATAAAAATAAATAAGTGAAAAACTTTAAGGAACTAGAAAGATGGCTCAGCAGTTAAGAGCATTAGCTGTCCTTCCAGAGAACCCAGGTTCCATATTCAGCACCCACATGGTGGCTTACAACTGTCTTTAAACTCCAGTTCAAGGGGACCTGACACATCTCTCCTCTGCTTCCACAGGCACTGCAGGATACAGGTGCACTTACACACACCCACACAAACTGCCCTTATTTTCCCCCTCTCTCTCCCCTTTCATTTCTATACCTCCATTGCTGGAGGTGATTGATTTCAATAGTTTGTGTCTGTAATTTTGCAAACCTTTTTTTTTTTTTCCCTGAGACAAGGTCGCCCTGTAGTCCCAGCTGGCCTGGAACTCACTATGTAGACCAGGTTGGCCCTGAACTCACAGGGATCTACCTGCCTCTGCCTCCCAAGTGCTGGGACTAACGGCATGAACCACCATGTCTGGTGATGTATCAATTCTTATTCTCTTCCCTTTCTCATATCAACATTGGCAAAAAAAAAAAAAAAATTAAAATAGCTCTTAAACATAATAAATATATAGTCAATTTCACTCAAAGAGAAATGTATGTAACTTACTCTGAAATACCACTTTTCTTAAACTGAGATAACAATTTTGCATCTGTCAGAATAAGAGAAAAAAAAAAAAAGGTAAAATCTTAACTACACAGTTCATTGCTGGGCTGTGGAGAAAGGGGCGCTTCCAGGCCTAAGCAAGGCAAAGAGGTGCAGCTTCCATGGTGAGAAATCTGGCACTACCAACACAACCACACATATCTGCCATCTGAACAGCCCATCTTTAGTTTTCTCTTTTCCTTCCCCACTCCCTTTTTCTGAGGCAGGGTCTTACTATGTAGTCCTGGATGGCCTGGAACTTGCTAGAATTAAAGGTGTGAGCAGGTATACCCAGACTTTTGTTTCTTTTCTTAACCTTAGAGAGACATCTTTAGCAATATGGGCAGAGTGCTTGCCTACCATTCATAGTGTTCTCATTTTTAGCAATACTAAAATACTCATGTTCATAGTTATTAATTGTGGTATTATTGTAATTACTCTCTATAATTTAGAAAAAAAAAAAACTCCAATTGCCCACATATGGGAAATTCACTATATAAATCTTGGTCCATCTAAGAATAGTAAAAGACTAAAATGAACTCTATAAATTAGTATGGATGTGATGACTGAAGTTTCCCATGTTGTTAGTGGCCACATGGGTGCTGAAGAGTGCTGAATTGGCTCCACAGTTCAGAGCACTGGCTGCTCTTACAGAGGACTGAGGCTTGGCTTCCAGCACCAGATAGTGGCTAACAACCATCAGTAATTCCAGTTCCAAGGAATCCAACACCCTCTTTTGGCCTCCATAAGCATTACACGCACATGAAGCACTCATACTCATTAAAAATAATAAATAAGCTGGGCCTGGTGAAGCACACCTTTAATCCCAGCACTCGGAAGGCAGAGGCAGGTGGAGCTCTGTGAATTCCAGGCCAGCTGGAGCCACAGGGAAACTGTCTCAAAAAGACACCCCCCAAAATTTTTTTTTTTAAAACCTTGCATGCCAAATCTTTATCTAGCTAAGGCTTTCTATTTATCATCCTCTATTTATCATCCTCTTCAGTGTGAGACAGAAAGAATAATCAATGTTGATATTTTCGTTCTTTCACTTCCAATAATTTTCCAACTCATTCTTACACCACATTTTGAAGAAGTACTATAACTTCTGAACATAAATCAATGCCTATGCCTTGAACCTTGACAGAGTCTGATAGTATGGGTGATTTCTTCAATGAAACTTTCTTCTGTGCTCTGTGACATCACCCTCTGTTCTTCCCATCCCAACTGCTTTTTCTTAATGTCTTACAAATTACAAATAAGATTGCTAACTGGGCAGCCTATGGCCCCTAGCTCCAGAGCATCATCAATAAGCACGTCATCTTTACACTCAAATCTATTTCTCCACAAGTCAGCAAATGGCCTTTCTATCCCAATAATTGCTCAATCCATTGCTTACTCTACTCTTTTCCTAACTTTCCACATTCAATCAATAAGAATTCTTTTAACTCTATCATTTATCATTTAAGTGTTTCAAATCTGTTCACTTATCTCCATTCACATTCATATTTTCCTAGGTCAGGTAGCCTGTTACCTCATCCTAAGCCATTCCCACAACCTTTACTTGGTTCTGGCTATCTCCACTTTGATCTTCTACAACATATTTTTCATTCTGAAGACAAGATTAACTTTTTTGATATGTGTGTTTTGTTCATATATCTGTATATGTGTGTGCAGGTGCATGAGGATGGCATGGAAGCCAGAGGTCAACAGTGATTGCCTTCTTCAATTGCTCTCCACCTTAGTTTTTGAGACAGGTCCTTCACTGAACCCGGTGCTTGCCAATTTGACAAGACTGATTAGCCAGCAAGCCCTAGGACCCGCCTGTTCTCACCTTACCATTGCTGGGATTATAGATGCACATGACAACATCTACTTTTAAAAAATATTTATTTTTTAAAATATTTATCAATAATAATAATAAAAGCTTTAAGCTAGGTATAGCAGCACATATCTTTAATCCCAGTACTAGGAAGTCAAGGCCAATGGGGCCTACATAGTGAGTTCCAGACCAGTCAGGACTACACAGTGAGACTGTTTCCAAAAATAAATAAATAATTCATTTTGCTTATTTAATGTGTATGAGTGTTCTGTGTGCATATATGTCAGTGCACCACATGTGTGAAATGCCCACAGAGGCCAGAAGAGTTTCTAATCCCCTGGAACTGAAATTATGGATAACTGACTGCTAGCCACAATGTGGGTCCTAGGAACTAAATCTGGGTCTTCTGCAAGAACACCCAGTGCTCTTAGCAGCTGAGCCATCACTCTAGCCACCAGCCATTCCCCTTTTTTAATTTGAGTGCTGGGAATCAAACTCAGGTCCTCATGCTTGAGCAATAAGCACTCTACTAACTGAGCCATCTCCTTAGCCTCCTCCCCTCTTTTTCAGGACAGGTCTTGCTATGTACTCCAAGCTGGCCTGAAACTTGCTATATAGCAGTCTGGCTTCTCACTCAAAATTCTATTGTCTCACCCTTTCAAGTCGGGAGAAATGACGGAATAATCCAGGTGACTTGCCTAGCCAGTTGGTCTAGCCAACACTGGTGAATTCTAAGTTCAGTAAAGACCCTATCTCAAAAACTAAGGTCGAGAGTGTTAGAAAAAGACATACTGTGTGTGTGTGTGTGTGTGTGTGTGTGTGTGTGTGTAAACAAACAGCAAACATTATGTATATGAAAGCCTTGTTAAATTCTACATTTCTACAATGCCCACAATACTAATAATGGTGGAATGTAATTCGACCAACATTTTTTTAAGTACAAAGTATATAACATGTTCAAAAAAGTTCTTAATCATTGAGACAGTGAAAATGAGACCATATATATCTAGGATGCAAACTGGATTTCTTACCTGAAGCTCTGCTTCCAGGCCCAGCCGCCGGATAAAGGGATCAGTGACATGATATCGCCGTTCAAAGCTCAGGGCACCCCGCTCCTAGAGGACAGAAACAAACATGTGGTTTCTCTGATGTAATTCAACATGATTTAATATCTACCTTTTCTATATTCAACTATAGGAACTAGAAAAGATGGTGAGGAGTTGGCTTGTAGGAGTGTTCAGTACTCTTGGAGCAGGACTGGAGTACAATAGAAGAGCTCATATAATTAAGCCCTGAGTTGTACTACTGAGTTACTGACACACACTCACATAATAGAAAAGAAGAAATGGAAACAACAAACAAGGAATGTTTCCATATTTAGGGCAGTAGAACACCATCTTTAGGATATACACTGTAGGGACATACACAACTACCTTAAAAAATAACCTACCTGTCTCTGTGTCTCTAAAAATAGACCCTGCCCTTGACTGCCACCCAATCTAATAAAATTCGCAAGGACAAACCTAAAAGAATTCAGGGATACAGGGAAAAAGTAGACAAAACCTTACAGACTAATGTATACACCAAGCACTTTGGCCCATTCAGATGATAACCAAAGCTTATGCTGAATATTACTTTTTGTTTTGTTTTGAGACAGAGTTTTACTATGTAGCCCCAGCTGGCCTAGAACTCCGTATGGAGACCAAGATGGTTTCAATTTCACAGAGAACTGCCTACCTCTGCCTCTGAAGAGCTGGGATAAAAGGCATGGGCCACCACACTTGGCTGAATTGATATGTAATTTAATTTCTTTCTAAACTTAAAATGTTTTAGCATTTAACCTTCACAAAAATATTATTGTTAAACAACAGAAAACTGGGACACAGGCAAATAAAATGACTGGTCTTCAGGTAGTATATGAAGCTGCTGACTGAAGCTTGGAGTTTTTATTAGAGAAGCACACCCTACTCTGCTTGACTCTACTCTGAGCTTCTGTAGAGACTTTACTGGAGTCCCTGGACAAAGCCTGGAGCTGCCTCACTAACTGAACTCAACTGTTCAGTCATCCACTCATCTTCACAGGTAACACTGTCTTCTACATGCAAACAGCAGAGGACAGGTTTTATAGTACAGGACAGTCTCAAAGAGAAGAATGACCTCAAGCTGCATTCAGATGATGCCTCTCTTAGGTGCTAATACACCTACAATTTAGCCACTGGAGCAGCCAAGAGAATATTATTTATTCTTGTGTGCACCCCCAACATATACATGTATATACATGTACAAAACACACTGATGGCTCATCAGCCTACATTAATCTTAACAACCTGGACACAAGAACTTGGACAGGAGAGTCTCCATAAATTCCATGTACTAAGATAAAATATGAGATGGCAGGCTGGGCACTGTGGCACACACCTTTAATCCTAGCACTTGGGAGGTAGAGGCAGGCCTGAGATCCAGGCCAGACTGATCTCCATAGGGAGTTCCAGCCAGTTGTGGCTACAGGGAGATCCCGCCTCAAAAAAAAGGGAGGGGGCAAGATAACTTGACTATAGTCCTCAGTCCACTATTAACTAGCTATGTGAATGAGACTCTAAGTAAGTCACCAACTCTATACCTATTTTTTCATCTGCAGGGCCTGATGCACTGGTTTAGATCTGGGTTGCATACCTTTATTTGCCTACGAATGAGGTCTCTAGTGATGTTGACTTTTGCCATCTTCTCTTAATGGGTTCAGCAGAAGGAAGCTAAAGAGGAATCCTCAGGACCTTTGCACATTCCAGCCAAGCCCAGGTCCACAAGACAAACATTTAACTACCTGCAAGGAAAAAACAAATATCATCAAGAATTTGGAAACAGAATAAGGTACTTTCAGGGGTCTGATCCTACTCCTAAAATAGCTTCCTAGCCCACTCAATAATTTATAACATGGTAGGATGGCCCTATTCTGTAGTACCAAAGAACTGACTGGGTGAAGGAGGCAGAGAGGACAGTGACTCATAACCACAAGCAGCACTGGGAGAGTTGTACATGCATGCTTCACCAGAAATGGCTGTGGGTATGGGTATGAAGGAAGATGGCAGCATATACTGAAAGTCAGAACAAGGCACGCAACGAGACAGAGGTCAAGTTCCACTTGTTCTGCAAGCATCTGTGGCAGCGTTTGAGCTATTAATCATGCTTCAAATCCCTAACCCTCAGCTTGATGATCCCCCCAAACAAATCAGAACTACAGCTAAAACAGTCAATTCTACCACAGAATCAAAAAAATAAAAAGGGCTTGGGCTTCCAGGGAGCTGGTCATATGAAGTTCCTGGAATGGCATGCCCAGCAAGGGCGAGGACGTTGCACATTCCTCTCTACATCTTGCCCTATGCATCGGTCCTAGTTTGCTTGTCGCTGTGATAAAAATTTTAGCCAAAAGAAACTTAAGAAGAGTTGTATTTCAGCATACAGATTATAGTCCATCAAGAGAGGCCAAGGCAGGAGCTCAAGGCAGGAACAATGAAGGAAAACTCACACAGTGAGCTGGGTCACCTTCACATATCAATCAGCAATCACAAAACTGCCCCACAAATATGGCCATAAGCCAGTCTGATAGAGGCAATTCTTCCACTGAGGTGCCTTCTTCCTAAGTGTGTCATACTGACAACTGAGATTACTCATCATGAATTTTTTTGTTTGTATCCTTTGTAAAATCTTATAGCAAAACAGTAAATGATTTATTGTTACTGAGGGGACATGTACATGTGGCAATCAGAGAACCACTCTGTGGAGCTGGTTGTCTTTTCTCCTTATGCCCTTATGTGGATTTCAGGGACTGACCATGGTGGGGTCAGGCTGGTATGACAAGTGCTTCACCTACCAATCTATCTTCTAGCTCTAGTACGTTAGTTGGTTATTTTTTGAGATAGGGTCTCCTTGTAGCCCCAGCTGGCCAGAAACTCACTAGGTAAAATCAGCCTTGATCTCACAGAAATCTGCCTCCTTCCATCTCACCAGTGTTAGGATTAATGGCATGCACTACCATACCTGGCCCCAGTAAATGATTTTTAAAGAAAACTGATGGGGCTGGAGAGATGATGACCTCAGCAGTTAGGAGCACCCAAAACTTTTTCAGAGGACCCAAGTTCCATTCTCAGTACCCATGTGAGGCAGTTCACAACACCCTCTTTTGGCCTCCTGGGGCACCCACATATACAAGGGCACACACTCAGATATATACCTCTGAATTAAAAAAAAAAAAAAGAATGACGGACACTGGAGATGACTCAGCACAGGCTGCTCTTGCAGAGGACCCGAGTTTGAGTCCCAGCACCCACATGGTAGCTAGCAACCACCTGTAACTCCAGTTCCAGGGAACCTGACCCCTCTTCTCACCTCCAAGGGCACTGCAGGACACAGGTGCACTTACACACATGAAGGCAAAACATTCATGCACACAGAATAAAAATAAAATATTTTTTTAAAAAAGGAACGGTGGAGGCCAGAGAGATAGCTCAGCGTTAAGGGCATTGGCTGATCTTGCAGAGGACTGGGTTCAGTTCCCAGCACATGATGGCTAACAACTATCTATAACTCCAGTTCCAGGGGAATCTAACACCTCTTCTGACCTCCAAGGGCATTGTATGACACAGACACAGGTGCACTTACATAAATGCAGACAATATGCTCATACTCATAACATAAAAATAGTTAAATATTTAAAGCCAGATCTAGTGGTGAATGCCTTTATTCCCAGGACCTGGGAGGCAAAGTCAGGAGGATCTCTGAGTTTGAAGCCAGTCTGGTCGACAGCAAATTCCAGGTCAGCTGGGGCTACAGGCTCAAAAAGACCAAAAGAAAAAAAAAAAAAAAAAAGAGGCACATCAATATTGTGTGTGTGTGTGTGTGCTGGCCAGAGGTTGCTGTCAGGTGTCTTCCTCTACTGCTTTAAAACTGGCTTTTTACATGGATGCCAAGGATCTGAATTTAGGTCCTCATGTTTGCATGGCAAACACTTTGATGAATGAGCCATCTCTCTAGCTCCAAAAGCTGTGTTTTACCTATGCGTATTTAAGTGTACCTGTGCATATCATGTCTAACGAAGCCAGGAAAAGGGTATAAGATCCCCTGGAGCTAGAGTTAGTAACAGCTGCTGGCACACTGGGTGTTGAGAACTGAACCCTGCACCTCTGCAAGAATTGCCAGGGGTCTTAACTGCTGAGCCATCTCTCCAGCCCAACACAAAGCCCATTAATTTTTAATCAGGAGAAAAAAGAGAGAAAACCCCCACTAAGTTATTGGCTGCATCCACCCACTGTTTTTTTATTTATTATTTTTATGTGTATGAGTATATTGCCTGCATGTGTGTAAGTACCCACAGAGGTCAGAAGAGGGTATTGGGATGCCCTGGAACTGGAGTTATGGATGGTTGATAGCTGCCATGTGGGTGCTGGGAATTGAATCCTGGTCCTCTGCAAGAGCAATCAGTACTCTTAACTGCTGAGTCATCCCTTCAGTATCAGCCATTGCTTTCAAAGAAAGATCTATTACTTCTACCTTCTAGTTCTGCTTGACAGAAGTCTAGTCTTTCTTCTCCATGCTGGTTCTTGGTGTTTTCAAGATGGCTCTCAGGGTCCACAGATCCCCCAAGCCAACCAATCCAGCTCTGCAGACCTCCATAGGCAACTTCTGGATTTCCCAACAGACTCATAACATACCCTCCCGAAATCACACCTTCTCCACATGATCTGTGAGTAGCCTCTTTCCTTTAGAAAGGAAATTCTACACGCTTCACATTGTTGGAGATATTTTTCCATTTAATGATAACCACACAGAATTTTTTCATTTAACGTGAACAATAAAAGCGAACTTGCTATCTGATTAGATATTATATTCTCATTCTTTGGGGAAAAAAACAACTTCATGATTTTAGGGTCACAAATTCTGTAAGCACTAAGAACGTCCAAGAGCATCTGCTAAGAACAACTATAGATTCAGGGTAGCCTTCCCATCAAATTTAAAACATGAATATGGTCATGTGTGGTGGTGCACGCCTTTAATCTCAGCAATTGGGAGGCAGAAGCAGGCAGATCTCTGTGAGTTCAAGCCAGTCTGGTCTACACAGCAAGTTACAGGTCAGCCAGGGCTATATAGTGAAATCCTGTCTCAAAATAAAAACAAACAAACAAAACCCAAAAATGTGAATTTAGGAGCTGGAGGAATGCTCAGTATGTTAAATGGGCACTGAAGAAACTGGGCACCAGAGAAACCATGAGGACATGATCCGTAGTACCCACATGAGAGCCAGCTGCTGTAACTCGAGCAATGTAGGGGTCCGAGACAAGGGGATCTGCAATTATGTTTCTAAGGATGCTGGCACAATGGTCAAAGCTAAAATACAATTTCCCCACAATCACCAAGAATATGCAGTGAAGTTTACTATAATGAAAACACCACCAAAGCAACAAGTACATCTGGTATTAAGACCAGCTGTGTGATATTGCTGAAGTCTCAGAGGCACAGGAAAACAAAAACAAAAACAAAAACAAACAATGAAGGGGCCATGTAATGTATGTTTCATCAGAAAAAAGGCTCATTCTTTAACCCCACTATAGAGGACAGAGGCTATCTTTCTATCCTGTTGCTTTTTTTTTTTTAAATATACATTTATTTATGTGTGTGTATGTGTGTGTGTGTGTGTGTGTGCTTGCTTCTGCATTCATGCATACATGCATACCCAGATCATCCCTGAGACTGATCTTAGGTTATTAGACTTGGTGGCAAGCACCTTTATCCACTGAGTCATCTCAATGCCCAGAGACCCCAGGTACTGATACCCATCATTGTGGGAGGCCAGAAAGGTCTTTATCTTTTAGGAGTATTAAGCCAGGGACTAATGATGTAACTGTAAGAGGTGAGAAAAAAAAAGGACAGGCGGGAAGTTGGGAAAAGGAATACTGAGAAGAAAAGGGAAGGGGTGACAAGAGAATCAAAGGCCAAAGAGATGGCTCTGGGCAAAGGGTCATGCAAGCATGAGGACCTATGTTTGGCTCCTGTAATCTTAGTGCTGAAGAGGTAGAGACAGAAGGACCCCCAGGGCTGGCTGGCCAGCCCAGTCACACAGAATTGGTCAGCAACAATTTCAATTAGAGACCCTGTCTCAAACAATAAGGGGAATGCAATTTAGGAAGGCACCTGTGCTGATTGCTGACCTACACACACACACACACACAGAATATCAAGCCAGGAGTTATGGCACATGCCTGTAATATCAGCACTTGGGAATTGAGTATCAATCAGGATCAGAGATTTGAGGTTGGCACTGGCTATACAATTCTGTCCTCAAAAACCAAGGGAGGGAGCAATATAAATCACTCAAATCTCTGTTACAATTTCTTCTTAATAAACCACAACTTTGCTCAGAGAAAAAAAGAATATAAGTGCTTTGCTTTTCCTTTGTCCTAGTTATTTTCTATTGCTGTGATAAAACAATGATCAAAACCAACTTGGGGTGGAAAGGGTTTATTTCATCTTACTCTTCCAAGTAACAGTCAATCACTAAGGAAAACCAAGATAGAAACTTAAGCAGGGCAGGAACCTGGAGGCAGGAACTGAAGCAGAGATCATGGAGGGATGCTGCTAACTGGCTTGCTCAGCCTACTTTCTTACACAACAGAGGACCACCTGCCCAGGGTGGTCCACCCATAATAGCATCACTCAACAACCAAGACAATAGCTCACAGATTTCTTACCCCTTCTTTGGTTGTTTTTCTCAATTAAGAAAAATTATGTTCCCAAGTAATACAGGTTTGCTATATGCTAGGCATTGTGCTAAGTGCTTTATATCCATTCATTCATTTGTTCATTCGTTCGAGAACCAAATGTAATATAGTCATACAAGCTCCATTTCAGGTACTGTTCTGGACTGAGATGCTACAACAGTAAACAGAAGAGGCAACATCCTTGTTATGGTAGTTACATTCCAGCAAAAAAGGAACAGGGAGGGCTGGCAAGATGGTTCACTGGGTAAAGGCTCTTGCCACCAAGCCTGATGCTGGGGCATCTTTTGGGTTCTGGGGATGTCCTCTGGGTTCTAGCATTGTCCTCTGACCTGCACATGTACACACAAACACATAAAATAAGAAAACATACAGCAGAGAAGAATGCTTGGGGTTGCAGAGATGGTTCAGCAGTTAGGAAGAGCATTAGCTGCTCTTACAGAGGACCTGGGTTCATTGCCCATGTCAGGTGGCTCACAATCATCTGTAACTCCAGCTCCGGGGGATCTGACACTCTCTCTGGCCTCCACAGGTACCTGTATTCACTCATGTGGGCATATGCACACATGGACACACATACATACACACAAGTAAAAATAAAACCTTAAAAAGGAATGTTATATTGACACTAAACAGGGTGACATAACTGACTATACTTTTAGACTTGAGATGTAATGGGGCCAGGTGGTGCACAACTTTATGGCTTTAATCTCAACACTTGGGAGGCAAAGGTAGGTGGGACTCTATGTTTGAGGCCAGCCTGGTCTTCATAGCAAGTTCCAAGTCACCTAGAGCTACACAGTAAGACCATGTCTTTTAAAAATATGTAGTGGACATTTTGGGGTTTTCTGCCTACTCAAAGCCCCCTTTTGCATTTTAGGAATTCCTCATAATGAATCTAGTACAAAGCAGATTCTCTGAAGCACCCCTGTAGCTCATGTGCACACAGGGCCCAGACTCCACCAACTAACCACATCATGCCCAGGTTGTGAACTGGGATCTGTGTCAAGAGTCTAAGGACAAAGTCCCTGCTGTCATGCAGCAAGGGGTGGCTACAGAAGTCCTCGAGGTGCCATGTGGCTGGCGGCAGTGACACAAGCTGTGTGAGTGGTAGTGGCAGTAGTGTCCTCACTGGACTGGTTCTGAGATGACTACCCGGATCCCTTCTAGTTCATTCTTCAACACTGGCCTGTGGCCTTCACTGATGTTTCTTTAATATCCTTTCAATAATCTGCCAGAGTTGGTTGTCTGTTGCTTATAAGTACAAATCCTGCATGATACACAGAGGCTCTGAGAGGACGACAAGCTGGAACACGAATGACAAGAGCCAAGGAAATGGAGGAAGAGGCTTCTGGGGAGACAGTGCTAAGACTGGAGTAAGAAAGGTTCAAAAGGTTTGTAAGCAGCAGGCCTGGTAAGGCAGGCCTGTAATTCCAGCTATCCCAGAGGCTAAAGCAAGAAGACTGTGAACTCAGTGCCTGCCCAGACTACAGAGTGAGTTTAAGGCTAGTCTGGAGGGGCTGCAGAGATGGGTCAGAGGTTGAGAGCACTGGCTGCTCTTGCAGAGGATCCAGCACCCACATGGTGGCTCACAACAGTCATTCCAGGGAATTCCATGCCCTCTTCTGGCCTCTGTGAGCTTTGCACAACATGGGTGAATTACATACACGTAGGCAAAACACTCATATACATAAAACAAAAATAAATAGGGGCTAGAGAGATGGCTCAGTGGTTAAGAGCACCAGATACTCTTGCAGAAGATCCAGATTCAATTTGCAGCACCCACATGGAGGCTAACGACTGTCCATAACTCCAGTTTCAGGGGCTCTGGCTCTGATGCCCTCTTCTGACCTCCATGGGCATTGCATGACACAGGTACATTTACATACATGCAGGCAATACACTCATACACATTTAAAAAAAAGCAAAATATTCTTTTAAATAAAAAAAAAAAAATAAACTTTGTTTAAAGTCTAGTCTAAGTAACTTAATGAAATTGTCTTAAATAAAGAGATCTGGGGCTGTGAAGCTGTAACAGTGGCAGAGTACTTAGGGTTCACCTTAGCATGGGCAAAGTTGCTAATGTATAGGCTACTGCTAACATTTTTTTTTGTTGGGGGAGGGGGCAGGCTCTCACTGTGTAGAGCCGAGTCAGCCTGGAACTTGCTATACATACCAGGCTAGCCTCAGAACTCAGAGAAATCAGCCTGCCTCTGAAGGTGTGTGCTACCACACCTGGCTCCTAGCATCATTTTATAAAGAACAGATTCACGGACATGTGACAGTTTTCACAATCATATAGTAAATAAACTGGAGTGTAAAGATTCAAACCCAGGCCTGTGTAATTCCATATTTTTAACTACAATGGTATGTACTTTTACAGAGTAATGACCGCCATGAGGATTCACCTAAACTGGGACCACTCATTCATTAATTTTCTTACAAATTTAACAAAGTGTTTATTAGAATTCAGCACTGTGCTTAGTGGAGAACACTGAGATAAAAGACACAGTGCCTACACCAAGTGCTCAGAACCACAGGTAAGCAACTTAGACAAGACTGATATGTGGCTTGGAAATATGAAAAGGAACAGAGAAGGAAAAAAGGAAGTCAGACAAACTGGAAACCACCGTCAGTCAGAAGCTAAAATGAAAATATGGATTTAAGTCAGACTGGTAAGACAGGTTTTAAAAAACCAGAACATCAAATTCAATACAACTAAACCTAGTTAGCATTTTGATGAGCATTTCTGCTAATCCTCAGAAGAAATGATAACACACTGGCAAACACGGCTGTTTGAGTTAGCTTCTCTATTGCTGTGATGAAACACTGATCAAAACCAACACGCAGAGGAAAGAGTTTATTTGTTTTACACCTCACAGTCCATCATCAAGAGAAGCCAAGGTAGGAACACAGGGTAGGAACCTAGATGCATGAGCTGAAGCAGAGACCACAGAGGAACCCTGCCTACTGGCTTGTTCCTCTGGCCCCACATGTGCTCAGCCTGCTTTCTTACACAACCCAGGTACTCTATGTAGGGGTGACAACACCATCAGTGGGCTGAGTCCTCCCACATCACTCAAAATTGAGAGAATGCCTCACAAACATGGCCACAGGCCAATCTGACAGAGGAAATTTCCCAGTTAAGGTTCCCTCTTCCCATGTGTGTCAGGTTGACAACTGAAGCTGTCCATCACAGCTGCCTAGCTTCTCACAGGGACACAGATTCAGTTCCTTTCCACCAGTTTTTGTACATCTAAATTCAATAAAGGACTCAGAGAGGAAGATACCCTTAAGCTACCAAGAAGCATAACTTACTTCATATGCCAATCCAAAAGCCTCTCAAACACAAATCATTAGATCAATAAATCAAAGGAAAGGCAGGCTGATCTCTGAGTTCAAAGTCAGTCTAGTGTATAAAGAGTTCAAGATCAGCCAGGAAGACACAGTGAGAGTCTGCCTCAAAAAAAAAGTTTTACATGTGATTACACAGTAGAAAAAAACCACACCAACATTACCTCTGGTGGAATATATAAATTATATAATGTTCAATTCTGCTACAAAAACGCAGAAATTAGAAATTAATGACTTCAAGAATTTTATCATAAAAATTTTAATGGGCCAGGCTTAGAATACAGCTGAGCACAAGCCAAACTCACAAGCCTACTGCCTCTGTCTCCTAAGTGCTGGAATTATGGGCATGTGCCACCAACCTGGCTTCAGATTCCCTGTCAAAAGGAAAATGTAACTGAATCAACAAAAGAAATATCTAGGACAGTAAATTCAGAAGGAAAAACATGGAAGAATAAATTAAATCTAATTTATACTAACTTACACATCCTAGAACACAGAAATGACAGCAGGACACTAAAATCGGGAAAGGAGCCATAGCCATTTGGAACCAAGGACTAAACCATAATATCCAAACACAAGGAACCCACAAGGAACCACCCATGTGATGTTTGTCCTAATCCTTTGTCTGCCTGGATAATGTAGTCTCAGTAGGTTGCTATGAGGGATAAACTATGTATAAAAGTACCTAACAGTACATGGAACATAACAGATGTGAGCCAAATATGAATTCTTCTAAGACCCCGTAACTCCTGTTACACACATCCAGTAGCACAGGTTATAACATGACTCCCACATTTCTCTACCAGTAACGAAGCTGACACTGCAGATTTCATCCCCACTGGACTGGAGGTGGGTGTGGGTACCAACAGAGAGCATGGTGTCATTATTACCAGTTTGCTTAAAAAGGCAAAAGCAGAAGGAAAACTGCAACTTCTTTTTTAAAAAGGAAGACCAAGCCAAGTATGGTGGTGCAGGCCTTTAATCCCAATACTTGAGAGGCAGAGGCAGGTGGACCTCTGTGAGTTCAAGGCTAGCCTGGTCTATATAACAAGTTCCAGGCCAGCTGGGGCTACAGGGAGACCCTGCTTCAAAAAGTCCAATCCCCACAAAAGCAAGGCCACACCAAAATTTATGCAAGAATGTTTACAATAACATAATACAAAAACAACTCATATTCCACCAACTGAAGAAGAGATAAATAAAATGTGTATATCCATGAAAAGTCTTTCTGAGGTGGGGTTTCCCTGTACTCACTACATAGACTAGGCTGGCTTCAATCTCAGAGAAATCTGCTTCTTGAATGCTGGGATTAAAGGTACTTGTCACCACACCCAGCTCAGAGATTCTTACTGGACCTTAAGCAGGAATGGAAAAGCAAGGCAGGGTGGTACAAGTCTATAATTTCAGTTTCAGAGGCTGAGGCAGGAGAACCATGAACTCAGGTTTGAAAAAAGCTAGGTGTGGCAGCATGCTCTTTTTTTTTTTTTTTAACTATTTTATTTATTTTTATTTTATGTATATGAGTGTACCGCCTGAATGTGTATAAGGGCACTTGTGTTGTGCAATGCCCATGGAAGTCAGAAGACAAGAGTTGGATCTCCTGGAACTGGAGTTACCAACAGTTGTTAGCGGCCATGTGGGTGCTGGGAATCGAACCCATGTCCTCTGCAAGAGTATTTAGTACTCTTTACCACTGGGCCATCTCTCCAACTGCCAGCATGCTCTTCTAATCCCACAGCCAGGGAAGTGGGAGACAGGAGGATCCCTGGAGTTTGTTAGTTACCTGGCTGGCTCTGACTGTCTCAAAAAAAAAAAAAAAAAAAAAAAAAAAGCCAGCGCTGTGAAGTGAGGGATGGGGTAAGTGAGGCAGCCGGCAAGCCTGACAGCCTGCTGTCACAGGAGGAGAGAACCAAGTCTGGAAAGCTGTCCTCCAACCTCGACCTGCACACTGTGGCATGAATACACCCCCACTCACACACAAAATTGTTTAACGGGTGAACTGCACTTGAGGAACGACACCTGAGATTAACCTCCAGCCTCTGTACACACTTGAAAACATGGTCACATACACCTACGACACATGTGTACACTAAACACACACATCAATCAAGTTCTGAAAATGATATTCTAAATGAAAGAAGACTTGATATAATTCTATTAATAGGAAATATTTAGAATTTGTAAATTTACAGAAACTGAAAGCAGGTTAACAGTTGCTGAGGTGGGAGAGGGTGGCAGGATGACAGCTACACGATATGGTTTGCTATTTGTTTTCAATTAAAGTAGAATTCATACAACATAAAACGAACCGTTATCAGCTCCTTCAAAGTGCTGTGCAACCATCACCTCTACCTTGTAACAAAACATTTCCATCATCCCAGAAGAAGAACCCCAAACCTAGTAAACAGTCTGCATTCCCTCTCTCCCCAGCACCTGTCAATCTCAAGTCCCAGTCCATCTCAGTAGGCCTAGTGTGTGGCCTTGTTCTGCCTGGCTCCTCTTACTTACATACTCTTTTTTTGAGTTCCTTCCATGTCATGCTGTCACTACTTCATTTCTTTTTTTAACAGCTAAATAGTACTCCACTGTGTTGATATACCATATAGTAATGGAAATACGACTTATATAAGTATGTCCATTTGTCAAAACTCTACCATCAAGTTTAGTTCAGTTTAATATTTGTGAATTTTATCTAAAAATATAGAATTGAGGTTAAAAGGTTTGAGAAGTATAAATGAAAAAAGATGGCAGAAAAACCCACAGTTGCTGAAATAAGAGATGGAAAGACAGATCTTAATTATTCTGTTCTGTTTATATCATATATATATATATATGGAGTTCTTCCTAATGAAGTTCTTTAAAATACCTTAAATCAGAAATAGAAGATGAAGGCAGCAGGATCAGGAGTTCCAGGAAACCCTTAGCTATGAGCAAATTCAAGGCCAACACGGGTACTAAGACCCAGTCTTAGAAAACAAAACAAAGGATGTGGCGGCACGAGCCTTCAATCCTAGCACGAGGCAGCAGAGGCAGGCAGATTGAGGCTGTGTATCTGAGACCTTGTCTCAAAAAAAACAAAACCAACCAAACAAATCAAAACCAAACCAAACCAAAAACAAAGCAGATCTCTTTCACAACGTAGAAATAGCAGTTAGGGGCCAGCAAGATGGTTCATAGGAAAAAAATGCTTACCATGTATATAAGTCTAAAAACCTGAATTTGATTCCCAGAACTCAAGAGTGGAAAGAGCTGACTCCTGAAATTTGTCGTCTGACCCTGTACTCACATGTACACATACACATCCTACACACAATAGTAAAATTTTCTTTAAAAGTAGTTTGGAACCAGCCGAGAGTCTGACTCTATGGCTTATTAGATTGTGATCCTAGATAAAATTATCTACTTTCTTAAAGTCCTGTCCTTCTTTTTCATTTGAATGGTAGGTATATGTCATATAATTCTATCCCATAAGACTCTAGGGACATTTATGAGAATGCATTCTAAAACACTTAGCACAGGTGCTGGAGAGAGAGCTCAGTGGTTAAGAGCACTGGCTGCTCTAGCAGAGGACCTAGGATTGAATCCCAGCACTGAAAGGGGCTAACAACCACACATAACTCCAGTTCCAGGGTATCTGACACCCTCCTCTGGTTTCTAAGGGCATTGCATAACACAGGTGCAATAACATACATGTAGGCATAACACTCATAAAGTAAAAATAATTTTTTAATTAAAAAAAAAAAACCACAGCATAATACCTGGGATGTGGTAAGTACTCAAGAAATATTGGCCATCTCTTCATCTCTTACACTGTAAATATCACAAGTAATTCGCAATATAATTTAAGAATCATCTCATAGCCATAATGACACACACCTGTAATTTCAGTTCTTGGATAGCTAAATAAGATCCTTGGTTCTATCCCAAGTTCAAGGACAGCCTGAATTACATGAGCTAAGACCCTGTTTTAAAAAACAAAAATGAAAAAGAATTATCTCAATTGCACTTTTTTTTTTAAGACAGAGAATTAATTGCACCCTAGGTTGGCCTCAAACTTTTGAAGGATGATCTGGAACTCCTGGATCCTTCAATCTCCACCTCCCAAATGCTGGAGTTAGAAGCACATACCAACATACCTGACCTTCAGTGACAAAAAACAGTTAAGTGCCAGGTGTGGTAGCACAAACCTTTAATCCCAGCGCTGAGGAGACAGAGGCAGGTGAATCTCTGTCAGTTTGAGGCCAGCCTAGTCTATGTAGTGAGTTCCAGGCCAGATGGGGTTGCATAATAAGACTCTGCCTCAAGCCAGGCATGGTGGCTTCAGTCCCAGTACTCAGGAGGCAGATGCAGGCAGATCTTTTGAGTTCCAGGCCAGCTTGATCTACATAGTAAGTTCCAGGTCAGCTGGGGCTACATACTGAGACCTTGTTGCAAAAACAGAACAAAACAAAACAAAACAAAAAAAAATGCTGCCTATGTTGGTCCACACCTGCAATCTCAACAGAAGAGGCTGAGATAGGAGACACAAGTATCTGGTGTTTGAGGCCAGCCTGGGCTACAGAGTAAGACCCTGTCTCAAAACAAACCAACTGCTAAATTTTATACTTTTATGAGTATATCCATGGTATGCAAATATCTCAATCATAAATAACAAAAGCTTCCAAACCCTTTCTTCCTTTTTCTATTTCAAAATCATAATTTATAAGAAGAAAATTTAGTTCTTAATCTTTTCTGTCCACTACCTTCAACTGTGGTTATGTAGCTTCTCTTCCTTAAATAAAAGCATCCCGAGGGCCAGCTCTTCATGATTCATCTATTAATATTCCCAGTGTGACTGTGAGCTGAACAGGTGCCAGCAACTATTGCTGAATGAACAACAGCACAACTGCCTTGAGTACATACAATGTCTTATGCCTATCAAAGTGCCTTTGTTCATGCTTTTAATTTGCTTCCCAACAAACCTGTAAGGAAGCCGTGGAGCCATTATCTCTACTTAACAAGGAAGAACTGAATCGGAACACTATACGGTAGTGAGGCAGGACCACTGAACTAGGATCTAGGGTCCCATGCTCTAGGCCAGCCTCTGGCTTCAACTGACTACGTGATCCTGAGGGAGACACTGCACTCTGACCCTCTCTTTTTCCATCTATAAAATGAGAGGTGAAAGCCAGGAATGGTGGTACAGGGCTGTAATCCCAGCACCTGGAAGGTAAAGGCAGGAAGATCATGTTAACCTCAGCTACAGAGGGGGCTACATGAGACCCTGTCTCAAAAAAAATAAAAAAAGGACTGGCAAGATGGCTCAGTGGATAAGAGTGTTTGCTGCTAGGAATGACAACTTGAGTTCGATCCCTGGAATCCATATGATGGAAGGACAGCACTAACTCCCACAGGCTGTCATCTGACTTCTACAAGTGTGTGTACATGGACACACACATAATAAAATAAGTAAACAAGTAATATGAGAAGTGGAAATGAATTACAGCCCTTTCTAACAACACCCTCCTGTGACTCTAAGGACAGGTCTATTCAGCAACAGAATGAAGACAGAATCTCAATCATCTGCATTCTTTTTCTTCTGGACACGATGCCTTCCACACACAACTGAGGTGACAACTGACCCCCTTTCAACATTCTGAATAATGCAAAGGATGTGAGCAAGTTTCCTTTTACTCTACAGTAGTAGCTTCCTACTGGAGCAATCCTATAGAAAATGGAAAGGCAAAACCACATGAGGACCCAGCACAAAGGCCTTTGCAAATAGCAAAATAACAAAGGAAAGCTAAACTGTGGAGTCCAGCAGACCGAAGGTTCAAATTCCAACTCTACCATCTATTTTCTATATGACAAGTCTAAACCTCAGTTTTCTAATCTCATGGCGTCTCTCTTTACAGGATAACCAGAAGTGAAGAGCACACATGCCTGAGATTGAGCTGGTAAATAGTATTTCCTGAACATTCTAAATGTTTTACAAGTGTTGGCTCAGACTCCCAGCAATCCCAAGAGACAGGCTTCATTATTATCCCAGATACAGGATCTGAGGTACAGAAAAGCTAATTTACCAAAGGATACATGGTTATTACAGGGAGAGTCAATCCAGTCCTACCCAGACCGCAGGCTGCTGGCCACACACACAAAAAAATCAACTACTATTACTATCTTTAATCAGACCAAGACTAAACTGTCTTGCCTAAAACAAACTCTGCCTCTTAATCATTCTGTTGGGCTACAGAGATAAAATTACCTTGGCTGGGAGTAGAGCTCAGCAACAGAATACCTGCTTAGCAGTATGCAGCCCTGGTTCAATCCCCAATAACAAAAAACCTGGGGGAAAAAAATCATCTTGGCTTTTCTGGTCTCAAACACAAATTTAAAGAATGTTACTTCAAACTAGGAGTATTGGCACATGCCCACAACTCCAGCACTCAGAAGGGCAAAGGCAGGAGGATCATGAGTTCAAGGTTGGTCTACGCTAGGTAACAAACTCTGGGGGCAGGGAGGTGGGGAGGAGCTGGACGCATGTCTGTAACCCCACGTTCAGGAAGCAGAGGCAGGAAGATTGGGTTACACAGGAAGACCCTGTCACAAATAAAAGGGGGATTAAGAGTGGGCACCATTTCAGACTCATGAACTAAGTTAGCAAAGGAGAGTTTTCTCAGAAAGGTGAGGCTTACAGGATAGGCCTAGCAGCAAAGAGCATCTCTGGAAATATCTTTGAAGCTCTGACTCACAGGATCCACTTGAGACAGACTGAAGCTTTCTGTGTAGAAGTCCTTCTGAGGAATGAACTTCACTTTTGGGGACATTTTTAGTAAAACAGTTGACTTCTCCTCTGCCTGAATGGACTCTCTAACACTATTTGAATTTTGTGAACATTGTTCCTGGGTTTTCAGAACTGTGCTTTTCATAGTTAAACAGCCTGTCTTCTTGTAGACTCACAATTATCATAAGGTAGTGGAAGGAAAGAGCTGAGAGAAAAAAAGGAGCATGCTCTGATAAAGCTGTCCTCTCTTACTGTTTACAAGGATCTTCAATCTTGGATTTAGTCTTTTAACTTTTATCTTTCCAAATTCTGCCACAATTCCCTACCTCCCACAGGGAAGCCACTGAAGCTCTACCTTATAACTCCACTCCTGCCAGAAAGGTCAAGGAAAAACTAAGGCGATGGGTTTGGATATGCTTCTTTTCTAACTAAGTGACAGTCACACTACATCCAGATCTGTGACTCCAGAGGGAACAGGTAAGCTAGCAGCACACAAGCATACAGGCCTCAACTGAAGAAGCCTCCTCAACAGTACTGTCTGGCTCCCATTCTGAGAAAGGTCCCCAACAAGGTTCAAGGATAAACAATTTTATTCTTCATGAAAACAGAGTCTGGGCTTATGAATAAAAGTAAAAGTTCACCAAGGTTCTGATCCTAATCCTGCCTAAGTGTCACTGGATAACTCTCTGGACAAGGTCATATTTATTCTGCTCCCTACCCCCACCCTAAGAATGGGGTTAATCCCTCCCCTAGATGGTTATAGGGAGGATTAAGGATCATTACTCTTGGCATCTAGCTCTGGCATAGAACTAGCAGTTGTGACCTTGTTCATCCTAAAAGATATTTAATACAAAAATTCAAACCGACTCTTGAACCTTACTCTTAAGAAGTAGTTGAGCTGGGTGTGGAGGCACATGCCATTAGTCTCAGCACTGGGGAGGCAAAGGCAAGCCAATCTCTGTGAGTTAGCCTGGTCTACATAGTGTGTTCCAGGCCAACTGGGGCTACAGAGAGAACCTATCTCAAAAAAAAAAGTAGCTGAGAATATTCTATCCTTTCCTCTTCCTCCTCTTCTTTCCCTCCCTTTTGCGGTACTGGGGTTAAACCCAGGACCTAGTACATTCTAGACAAATGCTCTACCAGTGAGCTACATGTTCAATGATTCTTTTGAAATAGACAACTAAGTTGTCTAGGCTGGCCTTGAATTCACTCTACAGCTGAAGTGAGCCTTGGACTTTCAATCCTCCCTCCCACCTCAAACTCTCTGCACTACCAGACCAGCTTGGCTAAGAATGTTCTTTGAAACCAGGCCCTCTTATACACACACTCACCTGCTGGCTGTATCCTTGCTATATTCAAATTTTTAGGCATTAGTCACTAATATCACACAGCCCTTTGAGGAGTCTCCAGCTATTACTAATAGCACAAAGAATTAGCCCCAGAACTTTCAGGGTTTGGTCAAGCCTGAACTCACCTCGAAGAAGCCAATAAAGTGCTATTCTTTAGGCCCAAGCCTAGTTCCTGAGGAAAACCAGTGAGGTCCAGTGAAAAACACCTATGTCATTTGGCCCTCATCAACCCACTATAATGCAGCTGCCCTCAAAAGCTCATTTTAGAGATTGGGACATTCATCTGCAGCACAGGGAGAACTTGGGATTTAGCGTAGGTCACATAACAAACAAGAGGCAGACGGGTTCAAAGCAGCCTTGGCACTACTTGCTGTATAATTTCTAGCGTATTTCTTAGCTTTCTTCAGTTGGAACTAATGATCATCTCTACCTTAGAGGTAGAGGATTAAGTGAGATACTTTAGAAAAAGTGTCTAGCATAAAGCAGAAAATCAATACATATCAGCTTTTTATCAGATCAAAAAGAAAACAGTTTGGTATTTTCACAAAATGACAGTTTAAACTACTAAAAGACTGCTTAGTTCAATTACCTATAAAAGTTTGAAGAACCCCTCTATCATATCCTTGATAAGAAGTGACAAAGTCTGTCAGGTATGGGGAGACATACCTGTAATCCTAGAAGTCAGAGGCTAAAATAGAAGGCAGGAGTTCAAGACTAGCCAACGCTACAAAGTGAGACCCTGACTCAAAAAAACAAAAGTAATAAAAACTTGCTTAGAAGGCAGCCCATTTTGTTTTTAGAAAGCCAAATTTTCTAACATGCATAAAACTGCACAACTGTAGTTCCAGCCCCAAGGAATCAGAGACAGGATGACTGCCCATGAGTTCAAGGCCAGCCTAGTCTATGTAGTGAGCTCCAGGCCAGCCAGGGCTACCTAACCAGATCCTGTCTCAAAAAAACAAACAAATCAAGGGCTGGGGACACAATTTACTTGGTAAAGTGCTTGCCTGGCACACATAAAGCCACGGGTTTAATCCCTGGAACCACATAAAACCAAGTCCTAGCACCCTGAAAGTAGAGGTAGGAGGATCAGAAGTTCAAGGTAATCCTTGCTACATAGCAAGTTCAAAACCAGCCTAAGATCCTTGAGGCTCTGGGGAAAAAAAAAAAAAATAGCCTACTTTTCTCCTATCAAACTAAAGCCAACTCTTAGCATTTCTGACCTTTAATCCTTATACTACCTTCTAACCTTCTAAAATCACAGAGCAAAGTCCAGTTCCTCTCTTCATAACAACTCCAAGTATTTGCAGGCAAGTGTCATGTTCCCCATGCCCTCATCCTCAGTCTTTCAACTCTTCCTCCTATGTCATAGTCACAGAGGTGGTTCAACATCACAAAGCAGTCAGGCATGGATTTGAATCCCAATCCTTCCTCTTACAAGCTGTGGGATTTAAGCAAGATTTCTAACCTCTTTGAATATGTTTCTTCATCTGTGTAATAAAGAAAAATCATTCTCACCTTACAAAACAGTGCTACTAACTAGAATCAAGCCCAACAAGATATGTACCAAGTCTCCTCAACATATGTCAGCCATTGTTAAAATATATGTCAATCAGCCGGGAGTGATGCTACATACCTTTAATCCCCGCACTCAGAAGGCAGACGCAGATGGAAGCCAGGCCAGTTGAGGCTCTAGGGAAATCCTGTCTCAAAAGACCAAACAACAACAACAAAACAAAAAGAAAGATATATGCCAATTAGTAAATATATTTCAAAGTAAGTTAGTCAGAATTAAACACAACACTAAGGCACTGATTTTTGACAGAGACTGCCAGGACCCAGGTTTAAGACATAACAACTAAAAAGAAATCAAGAAATCACAGTCAAAGAGACCACCAGTTCTACTGGTCTAGCAATCTATACTGGCAGCCCAAAACTGCAAGAGACTCTGTAAAGGCAAAGGTGAAAGAACAAACAGGACAGGTCATCAAATCAGTGGTCCAAAGAAAAGCCAAGTATCACAAGCTGTCTAGGGCTGTCTTTGAGATTCAGAGCTGTACATGTAGCATATATTCCCCAAATCAAAACAGAAGAGAATGGAGGGCGCCGTGGCGCACGCCTTTAGTCCCAGCACTCAGGAGGCAGAAGCAGGTGGATCTCTGTGAGTCCCAGGCCAGCCTGGTCTACATAGTGCATTCCAGGCCAGCTGGGGCCACAGGGAGACCCTGTCTCAAAAAGACTAAAAATAAAAAGAGAAGATAATTAAAATAATTAAAGAACAGATCGTTGCTGGGAATGGTGGTACCTGCATGTAATCCCAGCATGGAAGAGATTGAGGCAGGAAGATTGCCGTGAATACTAGGTCACTTGAGCTACACAGTGAGTTCCAGGTTAGAACAGGTTAGAGCGTGACTTTGTCTTACACTTTGTCTTACAAAATATGTATCTTCAGTTGTGTCCTTCTAGATCCTGAAGTCCGAAGGTATGAAAACAGCAGAAGATGCTCGATAAAGAAGTACTGGACTCTTTCCTACTACAGCAATTGCCAGGTGCTCAGCTTCTTCTCACATTTAAGTTTTCCATGAGTCTCAAGAGAGACTGTGAACTTTTAATTTTTTAATTTCAACTTTGTTATTGTGTGTATGTGTGAGTTCAGTCATATATGTACACTGAATGCATGTGGAAGTCAGAAGACAATTTGGTGAAGTTAGTTCTCCCCTTCCACTATAAGATCTGGGAATCAAACTCAGGCCACCAGACTTTCGAGGCAAAGCACATTTACCAGCTAAGCCATCTCACTGGTCTGAATTTGGACTTTTCAACTTGGTGGAACTGCTAAGATTTTGGGAACTCTTAGAGATGAACTAAATGCATTCAGCACTATGAAATGGCTCTGGGTCTTTGGGGACGTCAGTCCCCTTGAATCTGGGTGTGGTAGCACATACCTTTAATTCCAGCATTGATGTAGCTCAGTAGAACAGAAGGTTTCTCTATTGCCTAGCATGCTCAAGGCCCCTAGGTTCAATCCCCAAAACCGCCAAAAGGGGGAAAAAAAAAAAGGAAAAAGCAACTTTTTCTCAGAGAAACCTATACCCATGCTCTAGGATGTCTTACTCTCTTCCTGGGCACCTCTTTCCTTCTCTTAAGCCTTGTGCTTAAAGTCTCTATTAAGAATCTCTTTTGGGGTTGGAGAAAAGGCTCAGCAGTTAAGAGCAGGTATTGCTCTTCCAGAGGACTTGAGTATGATACCTAGCAATCACATCAGGTAGCTCACTGTCACCTATAATTCCAGCTCTAAGAAACCTGACAGCTCTGGATTCTGTGGACTCAAGTTTTAATGTGCACATATATACACATACACATATATATGACTAAAAATAATTAAAAAAAAAAATGTCCTTTATCAGGAGGCAGAGACAGGCAGATCTCTGTGAATTTGAGGCCAGCCTGGTCTACACAGCAAGTTCCAGGCCAACCAGGAAGCCAGCCTGTCTCAAAAAAAAAAGGGTCTTGTAATAAAATGAAATACAACTTATACAACTTATTCCAGGCATGATGGCCCACACTTTAATGCCAGCACTCACAAGAGACCAAGGCAAGAGGAACTACGTTAAGTTCTAGGCCAGTGTGGGCTACCTAGCAAGACCCTTTCTCAAAAGAAAAGAAAAAAATGAAACAGCAATTTAACAATGAAGAAACCAATTGTCAAGCCTCAGATTCAGCACTGCTATTAACTCTTTGTTCTACTTTAAAAGATCTGGATATTTTACTCAACACAAAAATTCAATTTCATCTCTCCCTCTTAAGGATATAAGAATCACAAGGAGCCGGTGGAGGTAGTCTATGCCTTTAATCCCAGCACTCAGAGGCAGAGGCAGGTGGATCTCTGTAAATTCAAAGCCAGCCTGGTCTATAGAGAGAGTTCCAGCCCAGCAAGGGCTCAAGGGTGACCCTGTCTCCAAAAAAAAAAAAAAAAAAAACCAAAAAAATGAATCACAGGAAGAATAATCCAGAACCAAAAACAGTCCTAAGTAGTTCATTTACCATTATGAACAGAGACTGACCACTCGAGGACTAAAGCACTGTGGGGACCACTGAGAATACCTATGCCCTAGGTGGTCATTGTAACATCTGAGTCACAAGATACTCAGAATAATTTTCTTCTCCAAAGAGTTTCAGGCTTTGTTTAAAAAGGAACACTTCAACAGGGTGTGGTAGCGCACGCCTTTAGTGCCAGCACTCAGGAGGCAGAGGCAGATGAATCTCTGTAAGATCGAATCCAACCGAGTCTACATACATAGTGAGTTTAACTGTGGCTATGGGGAGAGAGATCCTGTCTCAAAAAAACAAAGGAACAAGAGTCAAGCCCGCCCACTACTTGGGAGCTGGGAGGAGGAGGATAAGGAATTCAGAGTTCAAGGCTAGCATCATTTGCTAAGGTGATTTCAAGGCCAGTTTCAGCAACATTGTGATTCCTAGGACAGTCGGGGTTATGAGATAAAAGAACACAAATAAAAGAATACATATGACACTTTTACCTTGATTATCCACACCATCCTTGGAAGGACTGAGACAGTTAGAGCCACTCTACCGGACTTCTAAACTCAAACTTAAGAACAAAATTCAAAGTTGCTTTACTAGTACCTTACATCAAAAGAGTTAAGAAAATAAAAAAACTTCAGGAGAAAATTATATTAAGATAGTAACTAAGACATCAGTCATTAATTCTCATACCTTTTTTTCTAGAAATCCTGATAGCACACTTGCAGTGGAAAGAAAGCCAAAGGGCACCAAACCAACCCAACTACTGGGCTGACAAAGGGGCATCCCACTACAGCTTCCGCAGTGGAGACCCCGCTGGTTTGCAATTTATGTTCTAGCTCTTCACTTCACTTCTGAGTGAAGAAGTGAAGAGCTAGAACATAAATTTTGAAGTGGGTACTAATAGCCCACTCCCAAGTAGAGGCCCTCTGTACTGGGCGCTACAATCGATGATGCAAACACCTTGGCAAAGTTCAGTCTGGTGCCAGGATGAGCCACTGAAGGCATCTGCGGCTGCCAGAAGCTTGCACACACACACACACACACACACACACACACACACACACACACACACACACACACGGTGGGGGGGGACGACACAGGAACAGAGCGAGAGAGGGAGAGGAAGAGAGAGACTTGGGGAGCAGGTCAGGGTCACTGCCCTCCTGAAACTTCCACCTGCCCCCTTCTTCCTGAGTGCCAGCGGCGCCACATCAGATGTCAAAAACTCCGCAAAAAAAAAAAAAAAAAAAAAGAAAGAAAGAAAGAAAAAGAAAGTCCCATGATTGGACCGACGACTTCCACCTCTGGGCCGGGACTCCCATAACCTTCCCCCTACCTCCTGGCCAGCCTTCAGCCCGCCCCCTACCCCCCCCCTCGGCCCACTCTGCCCTTCCGCCCCGGCGAGGCCTTGCCCCCTTCTCGGGACACCCCGGAGCCCCGAGGAGGCCGGACTCAGGGCCCCAGGCCGGCAGAACCAGAGCCGGCCCAGCGCGGATGACCCGGGTGCAGGGGCTGCGGGAAGCCAGTGCCCGCCTCGGCGCCTGCGGACTAAGGGGGCGGCGGCGACCCTACCTGTCAGGTCTCTTCCCGGGACCAGCAGCAGCACAACTTCAGGAGCCCATGTCCGTCCGGGGCCCGGCCCCTCTCCCGGGAGCAGGGGCGCGGATCCCGGGAAGGGGGCTGGGGACCCGGGCAGCCCTAGCCGCTTCCCATGCTCCCCGCCCGGCGCCTGGCCGGGGCCGGACAGCGCCTCCGCCCGCCCCTGCGCACCGCCTCACACCCGCGCTCACACACACTCACACTCCCTCGCGCGCTCTCACACACGCACTCCCCTCCCTCCCCCTGCTCTGTTTATCTCCTCCAGCTGTCTGGGGACCCAGGAGAGGCGCAGCACTGCGCCTGCGCCACGCAGACTCCGCGCCCGCCTGGAGCTTCGCAGCCGGAGGCTACGCTGCGGAGATGGCGCCCGGCAGTTTCCAGAATAGCCAGCGCGGGCCCCAGTCCCCCTGCCCGCCCCCACCGCGCGCCCGGGTCAACGTCTGCTGCCGGTGGCGCCCACTAACCTGCTAGCGGGGGAGCCCCCCGCTCCGCCGGGACCAATCCGCTTCACCGCTCGCGGGACCGGCAGCCAGTGGGCGGGCGGGAAAGCCGGACTGAGCCCTGAAGCATCATGGGAGTCGTAGTTTTTCGCCATCCTGAAGCTCCTGCAGGGTGGGCTTGCCTCCACCGGTTACCATTAGTTACCTGGACGCTCCTCCCATCTCACTTTCGGTAAAAATGCTTTCTACCTTGGTTTTGAGACCCGACCCTACATGGTCGCCCAGAGTCCACTACATCCCCCCCAACCCCAAGGGCTCCTTCAAACTGCCCCTGAGACTCTAAATTAGGGCACCACCTTAGGCTAAGACCTAGAGGTCCTCACCCCAAACCAAGCTTCAGCCTACTCCTTCCCGTTTTAGGGCCTGCTGAAGTAACACATTCCATGCTCGAATCTTCCAAAGCTTGAAGGAAGAGGATAAAAAGGGAATCTGGTCCTAAATTGTTGAGTGACCTGGAGGAGTCAGACACACACTGTAGGAACTCGGGCTGATGGGAGACGAGGTCCAACAGATAGAACTTGAGTCACTGCTTGCTTGTTAAGAGAGGGGTTTCAAGCCTTGTGAAGCCCCAAGTCAGATAAGAGACATCCTCCTCTCTAGGAAGTTCCCATGGTGATCTGGGAAGCACTATCGCTAACTTCTTAAAACAGAGACCTAGAGCCTCAATTCAGAAAAAGTCCACATTGTCATCAGTTTCTGCGAAGGGAAACATCACAGGGTGACACATAGGGTACAAGACTGTGGGACTGGGGCTGGAGATATGGATCATCAGTTAAGAGCACTAGCTGCTCTCACAGAGGACCCAAGTTCGAATCCCAGCACCCACATGGCAGCTAACAACTGTCTGTAACTCCAGTTCCAGGGGATTAACACCCTCTTCGGACCTCCTCAGGCATTGGATGACACGTGTGCACTTGCATGCAAACAATACACTCCTACACATAAATTTTTTTTTTAAAGACTGTCAGATTGATAACATTTCACTTTTATTTTCTCTGTCTTGAGTATGGTCCCTTCTATAAGTACAATTACAATCTGTGCTTTACAGAAGAGGAAACAATAGCAAAAAGAGGTTAAAGGTGGCTAACCCAGAGTCACAAAGCTGATAAGAAATGCAGCTAGGGTTCAAACCAGACAGTACTCACCCCCTCAAGAACAGGATATACACATTTAGCATTTAGAGTACTTGTTCCATGTTTATCATGAGATTCTTTTCTCCCAATTTTGTTCCCATCACTAGTGTGAATTAGTCTATAAAGTCCCAAACAGTGATTTCTCTCCATTTGGAGGAGTTAAGAACCCACCCTTGTGACTTCAACTCAGAATTTTCCAGCCCTACTAAAAAATGTTGTGGATCATTCTTCCTGACCTTTCCAACAGAACTGTGTCTTTAAATCAGCTGGGTATGGTGGTTCATATCTTCAAACTGAGCACTCAGCACTCTGGAGGCAGAGGCAGGGAGATCTCTTACAAGTTTGAAGTCAACTTGGTTCACACAGAAAGTTCCAGGCCAACTGAGATTACACAGTGAGGACCGAGTCTCAAAAAAAATGAAAAATCATAGACTTTGGGACTCGAAAGCCTTGATGTGTCTAGCCATAGCTTCCTAGCTTCAGGCCACAGCCTTGGTGAGGGTGAAAGGTAAACAATACTTCCACAATCACATAGCTAAGAAATGATATAATTGAGATCAAAACCTAGATTACTCTAATCCAAAATCCTCAGTATTTTAAACCCTAGGTGGCAAGGACACAGAGATCTTTTGCCAAGACAGAAAAGTGGATTATTTTTTGTGTCTACTAGAATAATCTGACTACTTATTGTCAGAATGAATGTATGATGGTAAGGCAGAAGACTGATGATAGCTGTGATTAATGTTGCTTATTTTCTGATACTCATTAAAGGTCTCACCCCCTTGTTCACAAGCTCTCTTTGCCTTTATATATAATACACATACATAATTGTACGTATACATATACAGGCACACACTAATTATTAGATTTTCATGACCACTTTATGAGTTAGAAAGAATGGATATTATTCTTACTCTCGTTTACATAGAAAGAGAAAACCTGGCGAGACGGCTCAGCAGTTAAGAGCACTGTACTCTTACAGAGGACCCAGGTTTGTTTCCCAGCACCCACATGGCAGCTAAGACCCATAGCGACTCCAGTTCCAGGGGATCCAACGCCCTCTCCTGACCTCCTTGGGCATTGTATGACAGGGGTGCACTTACATACATGCAGGCAATACACTCATATGCATAAAATAGAATAATAAAGTTTTTTTTTTAAGAAAAAAAAAGTTAACAGCTTTATGAGATGCAGCTGAGCAGTAGCAGTAGCATACCTGCCTAACATGCAAGATCCTGGCTTTGATCACCAACACCACGAAGTGGTGTCCAGATCAGCTGAAGAAAGAACTGTCTAACCAGTAGCTCTGGGCTACTTTGGGAGATCTTCAGCTGTCCATCACTGCAGCATTCAAGTAGTCTACATAGTTATGTCTCCCAGACACTTTAGAAGCAATTATTATATTAGGTAGCTATTTAATTAAGTGCTCAGTTCCAATAATCTCGGATTCAGTTTTTTTGGGTAGAGGTGCTTATTCCTCTCCAAATGTCAAAGGATGCCCCCACTGATGGCTGCCTCTACAGAGGTAGTCACTTAATTAGAAATATAATCCAAGGTCCAGTAGCTGAGGTTCAACCTCACAGTCTTTCCTGGTTGGTTACTTTAAAAGAATCTGTACAAAGGGAGAAGAGCTCCACTCCCACCCCACCCCAGGCCATCAGGCTCAGGAATGCATTAGGGCCTTTCCTTAAAAAAAGTCTTACAGGGTGTGCTGGGATTGAAAGATTAGAATTCCTTGTCAAATTTCTACAGGGTTTGAAAGAAAAGACTAATGTATTTCGTATACCACCATCTTCATCTGCTTATTAAACTCCTGGGCAAAAAATTCAACCTGAAACTTAAATAAAATTCTCCTATTTTACAACTCAGAAATTCTACACCATAGAATTCTTGTATATGTAAACATAGAGACAGGGAACAAGAACATTCCTTCCAACTCCACTCTAATAGCAAAAAAGTCACAACAACCCAACTGTCCTCCGAATCAGTGTATGCATGTGGCTTATTCATACAAGGAAGTACTACTACCCAACCAATGAAGTGATTCAGCAGCGATCAAAATGCCTTAAAATGCAATCATAAGTCTTTAATCCAAGTACTCTGAAGGCAGAAGCAGGTGGAACTCTGTGAGATTGAGGCCAGCCTGGTCTACATATCAAATTCCAGATCAGTTGGGAAGACCCTGTATCAAAATAAAACAAACAAACAAACAAACAAAAAAAAAAGCAAAGAAAGATGAGGTAGAGATGGGGTTTGGAGCTGTATTTATAACATTTTATTTCTTTAAAAAAGAGACTAGATGCCAGACCCTATAATCCTAATACTCAGGAAGCTAAGGCAAGAGGATTGTTATAAGTTTGAAACCAGCCTAGTCTACATGAATTACAGGCTAGCCTGGGCTACAGAATAAGACTGTCTCAAAACAAAACAAAAAGAGACTAGAATTAAGTAGGGGAAGATATTAAACATCATCTTTATCTTATGGTTGTATTATTATCTGTACTTATATTTCTGGGGATCTAAAGCAAGGCCTTGCACATACTAGGCAAGCATTCTACCATTGAGTAGTTTCCTCAGTCCTATTTTTGTTTTGTTTCCTTGTTTTAGACAGGATCTGTATAGCCCTGACTGGCTTAGAACTTTTGTCAATGGTCCTGCCTTTGCTTCCGAAGTGATAAGATTACCTTGCCCTGGTCTCTCAACTCTGTTATTATCTATATGTCACTGAATGTTTCAAACAGTTTCCAATTAGGAATTCAAAATCTTTGAAAAAAAATGTGTGTGTGTGTGTGTGTGTGTGTGTGTGTGTGTGTGTTTTGGAGGGGCACACATATGGAGGTCAGAAGACAACTTTAAGGAGTTAGTTGTCTCTTTCCATCATGTGGGCCCTGGGGATCAAACTCAGATCATCAGGACATCCTTGGTGAGAAGTACCTTTACTCTCTGAGTCACCTCATTAGCCCATCAACTTTTGTGGGTTTTTTTTTTTTGTTTTTTTGTTTTTTTGTTTTTTTGATTAAATGAAAAGGAAAAAAAAAATCCATCTTGCTCTAGCACTAGACCTAACTAAAGTAAAAGTTCTATAATCTTGGGCTGGGATGTAACCCAGTGGTGCAGCACATGCCTAGCATGTGCCAGGTCATGGGTTCAATCCTCGGTATCACACACATAAAAAAAATCTATAATCTCAGGCTGGGGAGATGACTCAGTCAATAAAGTACATGCCAAAAAATCCATAATCTGTACCAAGGTGTCCTAGTTTGCTTTTCTATTGCTGTGATAAAACATTTTGACTAAAAATAACTTGGGGAAGGTTTATTTGGCCTATGCTTCCATGTCACAATTCATTTCTGAGAGAAGTCAAGGCCAGAACGGAAGCAGGACAGGAACCTAGAGGCAGGAACTCAAGCAGAGACTGTGGAGGAATGCTGCTTACTGGTTTGCTCCTATGGCTTGTGCTCAGCTTACTCTTTTATATAACCCAGGACCAGCTGCCTAGGGATGGCACCACCCACAGTGGGCTGGGTGTTCCCACTTCACTCAGTAATCAAGAACATGCTTCACAGACTTGCCCACAAGCCAATCTGATGGAGGCTACTCCTCAAGTGAGATTCCCCTCTTCCCTGATGTATCAAGTTGACAAATGACACTATGACACAAGATAATAGCTAATTATTATCACTTAAGAATTTCAGTGTTGGGCTGGAGAGATAGCTCAAGGGTTAAGAGCACTGGTTGTTTTTGCAGAGGACCTGGATTCAATTCCCAGCACTCATGTGAAGATTGACAACCGTCCATAACCACAGTTCCAGGGAATCCCCCGCCCTCTTCTGTTCTCCTCAGGTACTGCATGACACAGTGCACTTATACACATGCAGGCATAACACTCATACACATAAAAAAATAAAAATAGGGCCTGGAGAGATGGCTCAGTGGTTAAGAGCACAAACTATTCTTGCAGAAGCCCTGGGTTCGAATCCTAACACCCACATGGAGGCTAGCAACTATCTGTAACTCCAATTCCAGGGGATCCACCCCCCTCTTTTGTCCTCCAATGGCACTGAATGATACCCGTGCACTACACACATGCAGACAACAAGACTCATACATCTAAAATTTATAAATAAATACATAAATAAGTAAAAATATATAAATAAAAAAAATTTTTAAAGAATTTCAATGTTGGGCTGGAGAAGATGGGTCAGCAGTTAAGAACACTTGCGGGTTCAGTTCCCAACACCCACACTGGGTGACTTATTATTTCACAGTTCCAAGAGATCTCAGGCACCTGTATGCACATAGCATACATATAGTCAGTCACACATAAATACACATAAAATAATTTTTGTTTGTTTTGTTAAGACAGTGTCTTACTACATAGCCCTGGTTGGCCTGGAACTTGCTATGTTCGGGCCTGCTAGCCTGGAACTTTACAGAAATCTGCCTAGATCTGCCTATTTCTGCCTGGAGTACGCTGGAATTAAAGACATGTGCTACCATTTCTGGTAGAACAAACATTATCTTTAAAGATTTTCAGCATTTAGACAGTAATAAATTGGGGGCTATCTCCTTTAAGACTTCTAGCTATAAAATCTTTTAGGAGTAAATGTGAGTCACCATAAGTAAAGGTTGAGACTCTTTCGGCTGGTCCTTTCATTTGACCAGGAAGAAAACCATAGCCTAGTATAGTTAAGTGAATTGCTTAAAGCCCTTTATTACCAAGGACTCAAACTCTAAACTCCGAGGTTTATGGGAAGATCTCATCTTACAACAGCCCCTGCGCTCTCTCCTGACTTAGAATCACTCTTCTCCCAGCTACCTTACTGATCTATATTCCTTCTTGAAAATCCTTCTTGGCTGTGCTGAAAGAATTCACCAATCTTGTTCCCCAGACTTGAGTCTGAATCTTTTTGGGTCAAGAGTGGGAGGGAGACAGATTCTTGTTAAATAGGTCAGGATGGTCTAGCACTCACTTTGTAGCACAGGCTGCCCTCAAACTTGTAACAATCCTCCAACCTCTGCCACCATACCTAGTCCCCCTTTTTTTTTCAAACTTTTTTTCTTTTGTCTTTTGAGATGAGAGTCTCATGTAACGAAGTCTGGCCTTGAACTCTTAATCCTCTTACACCTCATGAGTGATGGAATTACAGATGTATCCCAGCATACCCACTCCAGAAACTTTCTTCCCCTTTGTGTCTGTATGTATGTGTATGATACGTGTATGACATGTATGTGTGTGCATGGAGGCCAGAGATCAGCCTCAGGTGGTATTCCTTGGGTATTGTTCATCTTGGTTTTTAATTTATATTTTATTTATCATTTTTTAATTTTATGTGTATGAATGTATTGCTTGCATGTACGTAAGTGCACCCATGTCATGCAATCCCCACTGAGGTCAGAAGAGGGCATAGAATCCCCTGGAACCAGAGTTATAAATGGTTGCTAGACGCCATGTGGTGCTGGAAATCAAACCCAGGTTCTCTGTAAGAGCAGCCAGTACTCTCAACCACTGAGCCATCTCTCAACTCTCCCCTCCCCCTTTTTTTGAGACAACATTTCTCACTGGCTTGGAACTGGCAAGTGAGCCCTGCCTCTCCAGTGCTAAGGTTACAAATGTACCACCATGCCCAGTTTTCACATGGGTCCTGGGGATTCTGGTTCTTGCACAAGCACTTTACTGAGGAGCTATCTCCTCAGATTCCCTAGAAACTTCTTTAAATACACATACAAAAAAAAAAAATGTATCCCTTCTGATTTCCCATAGTCTGAAACTCAGATTTATCTTGCTGGAATTAATTCTAATCTCTCTATTTTCTTTCACATTTTGAGACAGGATCTTACTCTGTAGCCTAGGCTTGCCAGGAACTCACTACATATAGCCCAGGACAGCCTCAAGTTTGCCACAATCCTCCTGCCTCAGCCTCCTGAATGTTAGGATCACAGGTGTGAACCACCATATCCAGTTTTAGCTCTGAATCTTAAGAGTTGAGTAGGCTTGTAATCACCTTCCATTCTCTGTTCTGAGTTCTCTGCTCAATCAGTTAGTTCTCTGTCTCCAAGTCTGCAATTTCCATCTGAGCTACTCTGATCATTAAGTAGCTCTTCTCAATAAAACAGTTTGCTTTCATTTATCTGTGTCAACTCCGTTCCCTGTGGCAATGGAGTATCTCCATTAGATGAGGCGATACTTGTGCAGACTTGGGCTAATCTGGTAGGGATTAGTAAATAGACATTATAATGATAGCCTTTACTCTAAAAAATCTTTGGATAAAGCTCTCCTGTCCCCACTGAGTTCTCTTTCCCAAGCTAAATGCTTCCATTTCTACACAATCAAGTCCAAAAAGGCGAAAACTGGGGCAAGACTTCTTAGTAGAAAAAGTCACTTGTAAAGGTGTCCCCAAAACTCATATAAAGGGGGAAGGAAAGAATCCTCACTCCACATATGTCCTTTGACCTCCACACACAGGCTATGTATGGCATGCATGCCCACACACATATACCACAAACACACAGACACAATAATAAAAGATAAAATAAAGCAAAGATTGCCATCAATGGGGATGTTAAGAGAACGTGTCAGGAATCTTGTATCTCCGAAGATGTGATGCAAACAAGTCCCCAAGGCTGGGATATAGTTCAGTGACAGAGTACGTATTCAACATCTGCAGGACCATGTACTCAGTCCCAATACCAAAGATGATCCAGTAATAGATTGGTTAGGTTTTTTTTTTTTTTTTTTTTCATTAGAAAGTAACAAAGACTATGACCAAGCACAGGTCAGTAATCCCAATTATTCACGAAAGACTGGGCCAGAGTACTGTGAGTTGAAAGTCTAACTGAGCTACGAAGTAAGTTCCAGCCCAGCCTGAGTAAGGAAAGGAGACTCTGCCTCAAAATAAAAATTTGAAAGAGGAACAATGGAGGAATGATGCATGCAGAGGAAAAAAAAGAAAGACTAGGGCTACACAGCTCAGTGGCACAGCACCCACCTCGGATGCTTGAAGCCCTGGGTTAGATTTCTACCACTCTAAAAAATAACCGAAATTAAAACAAATAGTATGACCAACAATGGCTTAAACACATGCCATGTGGCTGAGTTTTGTCGAGGAACAAGTAGGTGACGAATATTAATAGTTCAGCTGTTCAGTATAATTCAACTCTATTCTTCTGTTCCAGAAGCCTTCAATTTAGTTTTTCCCATACTTACAACATGGCTGCAGCAGCGCCAAACATCACATGTATGCTCAAGGAACAAGAGAAAGTGAAAGGCAATAGTTACACTTTATCAACACAGTTGAGGCTAGAGAGATGGCTCAGCTGTTAAGAGCACTTGTTGCCCTCGCAGAGGACCCTGGGGTTCACTTCCCTGTACCCACCTGTCAACCCACAACTGCCTGTAACTCCAGTTCCAGAGGATCCAGCACCCTCTTCTGGCCCTCATGGTGCCCTTCCATACATGCAGACAAAACACTCATACCCCCAAATAAATAAAAAGTTAAAAAACAGAAGTAAAAGTTGCTGGGCATAGTGATACACAGTTTGTAATACAGCATTTGAGAGGTGGGGACAGGAGGAGAAGTTAATTCAGGACCAGTCTGAACTAAGACCTTGCCTCAAAAAACAACAAGGGCTGAGGATGTAGCTCAGTTGGCAGAGTGTTTGTCTATCCTGCATGAATCTGGAAGCTCTGGGCTCAGTCCCCAGCACCGTATAATACAAGTATGGTGGCACATGACACCTGCAATCCTAGAATGTGGGAGTGGAAACAGGTCAAGTGCAGCCCCCATCCAAAGTTTAATACAATTCTTCCCAGAAATAGAAGAAGAAGAAGAAAAAAACACCTTTAGATTTCAAATATTCAAACAGAAACACAAAAGACCCCAGATACCCAAACCAATTCTGAGCAAAAAAAAAAAAAAAAAAAAAGGCAGAAGGAATCACTATATCTGATTTCAAATTATACTACAGAGCCATCGTAACTAAAACAGCATGACACTGATACAGATATATAGATCTGTATAATGGAAGACACAGATACAAACCCACAGAGCTACAGCCACCTGATTTTTCACAAAGATGCCAAAAACACATTGGAGAAAACACAGCTTCCTCAATAAATGGTGCTAGAAAAACTGTACCCCCGTGTACAAGAAGGAAAGAAAGCAGGCATAGCTCTCACCCTACACACAAAAACCTAATGTAAGACCTAAAAGTCTGAACTGTTAGAGGAAAAACTAGGGATAATACTTCAAGATATAGGCACAGGAAATGACTTTCTAATAGGACCCCAGTCACTAAGAAAATAAACCCGACAACTGACAAACGAGACCTCATATCATTAAAAAGCTTATGTTTATGCTTATGTACAATAAAAGAAACAATTAATGAAAGTAGAGAAACAGCTTTACAGAGTGGGAGAAAATCTTTGCTAGCTATATACCTGAAAGAGGATTAATACATAGAATAAACAGGGGCTAGAAGATGGCTCAGCAGTTCAGTGCATACAGCTCTTTGAGAGGACCCGAGTTCAGTTCCCAGCACCCAGGTCAGGCAGCTCACAACCACCTGCACTTCCACCTCCAGGTGGATCTGACACCTCTGGCCTCTGAGGGGACTTTCCATCACATGTGCATATACTTGCACACATACAGACATACACATAACTGAAGAATAATAAATATTTTTAAACATCTAGACTAGACAATGAACTGAAAAACTAAACAAAAAAAAATCTAAGCACTTGATATGGTGTTGATTTTAGTAGCTCTCATTGGGAGTACTTGGGAGGCAGAGGCGGGTGAATCTCTGTTGAGTTCAAGTCAGCCTGGTCTACATAGCCAGTTCCAGGCCAGCTAAAGCTACAGAATGAGACTCTGTGAGGAGGAGGGAAAAAGAAGTCAAAGCCAGTCAACAAACAGACTAATGAAAAGACAATTCTAAAAAAGATGAAATTCAAGTGCTCAATAAACTTATGAAAAAATGTTCAGCATCACTGGCCATCAGAGAAATGCACACCAAAACTACACTGAGATTCCACCTTACTCCACTCAAAATGGTAGTCATTAAAGTAAGTAACAAATATTTGCACATGAAATGGAATCTTTATACACCTTTGGTAGGAATGCAAAGGTACAGTCACTATGCAGTCAGTATGGAAGTTTCTCAAAAAAAATAAAAACAGATTTTCCAAATCACCTACTAATACCACAACTGGGTATTTACGCAAAGGACTCCAGGTTGACATAACACAGAGATACTTGCATATATATCATGTTTATTGAAGAATTATCACAAGAGCTACATTATGGAACCAATTCAAGCGTTCAACAAAAAAAGAATAATGAATAAAGAATGTGGTAATACGTACCCAGTGGGTTTTTAAAAACATTTTTTAATTACTCTTTAAAAAATTGGATTTATTTATTTTTAGTTTATATGTATGGGTGTCTTGCCTACATGTATGTATGTGCACCACGTGCGTGCAATGCCCTCAGGGGTCAGAACTGGAGTTCTGAGCTGTTGTTAACCAACATGTGGTGCTGGGAATAGAACTCAGGTCCTCTGCAAGAACAGCCAGTGCTCTTAACTGCTGAGCCATCTCTCAGGCCCATGTTTTTTTAATTCACAAAGAATGAAGTTATATCATCTGCAAGAAAATGATGCAACTGGAAATAATCATATTAAGCAAATGAAGCCAGTCTCAGAAAGACAAATATCCTGTTTTCTTTCATTTGTGGTTCCTAGATTGTAAAATCATAAATGGATATATGACATAAAAGTAAAAGTAAAACTGTCCCGGGGGACAAAGGTGATTAGGAAAGGGGATGGGTGACAAAAAAGGAGGACAGGGTGCGAGGGGTCAATGTACAATACACACGCGTGTGAAAAGGAAAAAAATTTAAATAAAACTTTTCAGGCTTAAGTCATTTCTGTCATGAAATTTGGTCACAGCAATGCAAAAGTAACAGGTTCAGCCAGGGCTGGTGTCACAGGCCTGTAATCCCAGAGACTAGAAATACCGAAGAAGAGGACTGAAGGTCCAAGGGCTGCCTAGGCTACAGACTGAGTTCAAAACCAGTCTGGGCAACTTAATAAAACCTCAGAAAAAGAAGCAAAAAGATGGAGGAGGGGATATAACTCAATGGCAGAGCATTTGCCTAGCATGCTCCACATCCTGAAGTTCAGCCCCCACTATTATGAAAAATTTTTAAATGAATAAACAAACAAGACAGTTCTTAACCTTGCTTAACATTAGGCAGAGCACGGTTAACTCCTCTCTAAGGGAGCAGGTCACTGCGCCCAGGCACTGAAAAACCAAAGCTGTTACCTGTTGGAGAGGCAGACGATTTAGCACCTTGGGCTTTGTAAATAGGGTATGCTTACTCAGGGAAAAGTTGTTCAGCCACCAAAAAACCCTTAAATACCCACATTGTACCAATACTGAACTTGGTAGATATCAGTCTTATAAACCCAAAGGCAGTATTCCAGGGTCAGGCATGATGGAGTATGCCTTTAATCCCAGCACTTCTGAAGAAGCAGGTAGATCAATGTGTGTTTGAGGCCAGCCCAGTCTACATAACAAATTCCAGGCCAGCCAGGGCTGCATAGTGAGATCCTGTCTCAAAATTAAAACAAAAACCAAAAAACCCCCAAAAGATATTGTCCAGATGCTCAGAATATAATGAGAAATACACCCATACTCAAAACAATAAATGCAGTGTGTTTTGTAGAGGTATTTGTAGAGTTTGCCCACAGAAAGGGGAAACAGACTTTTTGGTTTCTTGTCTTTTTAAGACAGGATCTCCCTGTAGCCCCAGCTGATCTGGAACGCTATCCAACCTAGGCTGGCCTAGATCTCACAGAGATCCACTTGCCTCTGCCTCCCAAATGCTGGGATTAAAAGCATGAGCCACCAGGCCCAGATGAACAGACTGATTTTTGAGGGGACAGAAACAGATAGGAATTCAAGGAGGCAGAATAGTTGAAGCATGACATGAAATCAGAGCTAGAGCTGATATTCAAGAATTGGCAATGAGGCTAGTGTGCTAACTCAGCCGTTAAGAGTACTAGCTGCTCATGCAGAGGACCCAAGTTGGGTAGCTTACAACTGCCTATAAACCTAACTCCAAAGGACCCAGATGCCTTCTTCTGGCCTCCATGGGCACCCATACACAGGGATACACACATAGGCACAGATGCACACACAAAAATTTTAAAGCAGGTGCTGGAGAAATGGCTCAGCAGTTAAGAGCACTAGCTGCTCTTGCAGAGGACCTGGGTTCGATTCCCAAGACCCACATGGTGGTTAAAAACCATCTGTAACTCCAGGTCCAGGGAATCCAATGCCCTCTTCTAGCCTCAGAGGACTTTGCATGGCACAGGTATACTTACATGCATGCAGGCAAAACGCTCACACATAAAAATAAAATTAAAATATATCCATAAGAGCATTAAAAAGTTCTTTTGTCTTTTCCACTACCCTTTTGCTAAAGAAGAGTGCAGTGGAATTTTCCAAAGGCTATGAGGTAGGTGCTAACAGAATGAATCTGGCATCTATGTTTCTGTGATGTGAACATTTCAGTTCTGGGTTAGGGACATAGCTAGTGGTAGAGTACTTGCCTACCATTTGAAAGGTTTGAGTGTTTGGATTCAATTCCTAGCACTGAAAAATAAAAAAGGAAGGAAAGAAAGAAGAAAGAAAAAAAAGGGAAAATAAGTATCTTGAAAAAAAAAGCTGTTTTAATTTTGTTGCTTTATTGAGATGAGGTCTCACTATTTAGCTCAGGCTAGCCTAGAACTCTGGATCCTCCTGGCTTAGTCTCTTAAGTACTGGAATTACAGGGGTGAACCACCAAACCTGGTCAAATTACCTTGGTTTGTTTTTTATTTTTATTGTATTTTTTCAGTTGCAGAACCCCACTAGGTAATCTACTCTTCCGCTGACCCACAGCCCCAATTCTCTTGGTTTTCAATCCAATGTGGCAAATATCAAGAGATAAAACTTACAAAAGCAAAATTTGGGGGAAGTTCCAAGCTTTTTCTTTTTCTTTCTTTTTTTTTTTTTTTTTGGTGGTTGTTGTTAAGATAGGGTCTTCCTGTAGCTCCAGATGGCCTGGAACTTGCTACAAAGACCAGGTTGGCTTAAGTCTCAGAGATCTACCTGCCTCTCCTCCAAGTACAAAGGGCAGAGATTAAAGGAGTAGGCCAGCATACCTGGCTTCAATATATTTTTTTAATACTGAAAAAGATTCTGAGACTAGTTGGTTTGAGATGCTCTGCTGTCCAACTTTCCAAACTCTGTTGAGATTTTGTTATTGCTGTTTTGTTATTTTGTTTTGAGACAAGGTCACATGTAGCCCAGACTGGCCTTGAACTTACTATGTAGCCAAGAATGATCTTGAAATCCAGATCCTTCTGCCCTCAAGTCCCAAGTCCTGAAATTACAGGTATATACCACCATACTTGACTAAATTTGTTAACAGTACAGGGGAGGAAACCCATGTCACATCAAGACCCAGCACTGAAATACATATACAGGAGGATAACTGGCTCCATTTCACAGGATGATAACATCTTCACCACAGGTTTTCTATTTCATTTTTTCAATAAGTAAGGTATTGATGGGATTGGAGAGATGGCTCAGTGGATAAAACCCTAATTGTTTTGGCAGAGGACCGGGGTTCTAATCCCAGTCCCCACATGGCAGCTAACAACTGTCTGTAACTCCAGTTCCAGGGGATCTGATGCCCTCTTCTATCCCCCAAGGACACTGCATGACACAGGTGCACTCACATACATGCAGAAAATACATACATACATATTAAATAAAACTAATAAATACTTTTTTTAAAGTATTGATAATGGCTCCCCAAATGCTGCTCTAGGGTCTGATGGTTGGAAATGTGAATGAAGGAAGCAGCCCTGAGAGAAGCCACACTCAGAAGAACGTGAGCACATTTAATATTAGTTGGGGACGTGAAAGTAGTGATTGTGACCTTCCTCGAACTTGCAGTTCTCTAGCTGCATAATATCTGTACAAACCTAAGAGGATATGAGCTGGAAGGTTTAACACGGGTAAGAGTGTGTCCTTAGCAATCCTGAGGCCCTGGGTGCTGGCTGCAGCCGAGAGGAAAAAAAAAAAGCAAGGAGAGTCTCAAGAGGATGATCAAGAAAAACAACCACAGGTGCAGATGCTTTGTTTACTGTGAAATAATACAGAGCTAGGAAGGTTTGCTGTTAAAGATAGAAAAGTGAATGTCTACACAAGCTGGACATACCAGTACACACCTGTAATCCCAGCAATTGGGAGGTAACGGAATGAGGATCAGAAGGTCAAGGTCATCCTTGGTTACATAATGCTTTGGAGGTCAGCCTAAGAACAGCCTGTCACAAAAAGAACTCAGACTAAGAGCTGGAAAGTCTTATGCATTTAATCTTATACCCTCCAGGGTCACTGAGGAATCAGAACATGAAGCTGAGAGCCCCTTAAATGCTGTCTAATAGACCCATTTCCAATACTGGAAATGTTTTACACAGTTGCTGTCTAGTATAATAGCTATTGTCCACTACTATCTGCTGGGCTATTGAAATGGGACTGAGAACTGGATTCTTACTTTTAATTAGTTGCAATGAATTTAAGTTCAAATAGCCACGTGTGGCTAGGAGGGTCCATCTTGACCTCACCAATATAAACCAATCCTCTGTTCTATGAACAAGAAGACTGAGGCTCAGAAAGATGCGAGTGACTTAAATAAATTCACACTACGAGTGAGTGGGAATTTGTAGATGTGGTTTAATGGACGTTAATGAGTAAATACATCAAATAAGACTGATCCAGGTCTCTAGGACTGATCCAATCACAAGAGTGGGTGATGTGCACAACTTCTCTGGGACTTAAATCTCTTCTCTAAAAAACAGGCCTTTAAAGCCAAGGTGTGGTAGCACATGCCTGTAAATCCCAGTACTTAGAAGACTCAGGCAGGAGGACTGCCATGAGTTCCAGGCCAGGCTGGAGCTGAAAAGCAAGACCTTGTCTTGAAAAACCAAAACCAACAAACAAAAAGAGAAAAAAACCCAGAGTTTTTACAGTCTTTTTTCTTGTGTCTTTTGTCTTGAATTTATACTGTCTTAATGTGAAATTTCCCGTACTTGAGAGCTTCTAATAGGGCAGTCAGTGTGCCCCACTTTCACAGTGCCACCTAGTGGTTGACCATGAACCCTGCGACTCCTCCTGGACACAACTGGCCATCCTCTTACTGGGAGTCCAAAATAAGTAATCTGGCCACCTGACCTTCCTCTGATCTACATAAGAAACAAACAGCACTTTAGTGCAGACTCTTCTAGAAACAATCCCAGGGTGTTTGACCAATCACTTCTCATCTCCGACATCCATAAAACCAGAGCTTTGTGACAGCACTGAGTGGAGCCATAACTGCCATTTCAAAAGTCTCCTGTCCTTAAATTTGGCCTATGACATCACAGATATCCTCCTCTATTAGGCGCCCAGCTTAATTTTTTTCCCCTTTCTCTGGAAGAAACAATAGGTGGAAAGTCATGAGACCCTTCACAATCTGGGACCAGTGTCAAAAAGATTTCCAAAGTCCCTGCCCACAAGGTCCTAATAAGTCTGAAGAAGCTATTTAAGTTTTGAGAGTCTCGGGCTATGGAGTTGTGCTGGTTTGAATGAACGTGCATTTCATAAACTTATTTGAACACTTGACCACTTGGTGGCTATGTTTGGGAAGGGTTATGAAACCTTTTGGGGCCGTGGCCTAGCTGGAGGAAGCATATCACTTAGGGGGAGCTTTGAGAGTTCATAGCCTTGCCCTAGTCCCAGCTTGTCCATTCTGCTTCTGGGTATGTGCCTGAACACGAGAGCTCTCAGCTTTCTGCTCCAGCTGCCTCCTGGATGGACTCTTACTACCTAGAACCATAAGCCCCCCAAAACTCTCCCTTCCCTAAGTTGTCTTGGTCATGGTATTCTTTCAAATAGGTATTCAATACCTATTTCTGAAGTAGTCAAGTTGAATTTGAAATAATATACATAAAGTACTTAGTGCATAAAAAGTGATCAGTAAATGATAGTTGGTTATAATCACGGTTATCATATCACTGTTTGCTTGACATCTAAAAGAAGATCTGTCAGAGATGTGATCCCAGGGACTGGAGAGATGGCTCAGGGGTAAAGAGCACTGTTTGCGCTTGTAGAGGACCTGGGTTTGAGTCCCAGCACCCACATGGTGACTAACAACTGTCTGTAATTCCAGTTCCAGGGGACCTGATGCCCTCTTCTGACCTCCACAGGCATTGCATGACATGGATACACCTAATATATGCAGGCAATATACTTGTATACATAAAATAAAATAATAAATAAAATATTCTTTAAAAAGAGTAGGATGATCTCAATAAACAAGACAAAAATAATACAGTTAAAAAAAATGTGAACCCAGCCAGCTTCTATACTGGGAAAAAGAGCAGAGTGTTGAGCTAGGCATGATGGTTCATGCTTATAATCCCAGCACTCATGAGCCTGAAGCAAAAGTATCACCATGAGTTCAGGACCAACTTAGGCTACACCGTTGCTTCCAGGCCAGCCTGGGCTACAGAGTGAGAGTCTGTCTAAAAAATAAATACTCAAGAAACAAAAAGAAGTAGAACATTGAATAGAGGGTGAACAGCAGGTCAGGGTCTGTGTAGTGCTTAAAATCACGCCAGAGAAGAGAATCCTGATGTTCCAGCCTACGAAGTCTATCACTGTTTAATGTCTTTAGTCTTTATGTTTACTCCTAACTAGGGAGCAGCTATTAGAAATGTGAGCGTCTCCATTTTACAGATGGAACAGAGGATCACAGAGGAAAAGAGCCCCACTGCAGGTAGGTAGCATCAGACGTGGCACAGGAGGACCTGAACTGCAGAATCTTGATTCAGAGGCTGCCTTTTCTGCATTCCCCAGACTTTTTGGACAGCTCTAGATGAGATCAGTCCTGAGTGGTAAGAGGCATCAGAGAAGCAGAGGACACAGAAACAGTGACACCTTCAGGGGAACTAGAAAGCTGGACCAGATGACCACTGGAGCCTTCCAGGTTGAGGAAATCCCAGGATTCTACATACGAAGGGTTTTTAGCCTACTTGAATGGAAGAGGTCAGGGAGGGCTCCCTGGAGAAAGTGACAACAGACCCTGACCTGCTGTTTGTCCTCTATTCAATTTTCTGTGTCTTTTTGTTTTTTGTGTGTATTTGTTTTTTAGACAGGGCCTTACTCTGTAGCCCAGGCTGGCCTGGAAGTAACTGTGTAGGCAGACTGGCCCTGAACTCACGGTGATCCTCTTGCTTCAGTCTCACAGGTGCTGGGATTACAAGCATGAATCATCATGCCTAGCTCAACAATCTGCTTTTTCCCAGTGTGGAAGGTGGCTGGGTTCACATCTTTTTTTTTTTTTATTATTAAATTATTTTTGTCTTTGTTTATTATTATTCCAAACAGAGAGCAGAATGATTATCAGGAGGAGCAAAGTATCAAGACAAAGAAATACCATGAGCACATTCAGAGAACTAGAAGGTCAACTTGGGCAGAGCACAGTGTGGCTGAAAATGAGGCTGTGGCCAGATGGGAAGGGCCTTGTGAAGCCACACGAAGACCATGGACTTTGTCTCAGGCAATCTGAGGCGTAGACCAATCATTTTGACTGCAGTATGGAGAGACAGATTGCCATGGAGACAGAAAGGCTGACAAGGAAAGGAACGAACACTAGCCCAGTCAAAACAAGGCAGCCTTGTAGAAGGGACAGAGCAGGGACTGGGAAAGGTTTGGAGGCTGATTAGGAGGCAGGGTGGACTGGCAGAATGAGTGACTGGACCCTGGGAGTGGCAGAGGAGGGAGCAGAAAGAAACACGGAGGCTCTTTTGCTCAGAGCCCCAGAGGTGATCAGCTACATCAAAGTGAAGCAGAGTCCCTCTTCCCTGGCCACTGGAGGCCAGAAACTCACTGTGGATGATGAACAGTAACTCCTACTTTATGGGTTTTGGGTATTTTTTTTTGACACAAGGTCTCACTGTGGAGCCCTCACTGGCCTGGGTCTATTCCCTATGTAGACTAGGCTAGACTCAAACTCTCAGAGATTCACCTGCCTCTACCTCCCAAATGCTGAGATTAAAGGCATGGACCACCACACTCAGCTGACTTTATACTTTGTGTGTGTGTGTGTGTATGTGTATGATGCTACGCCTGCATGTGTGTAAGTGCACCCATGTCGTGTAATACTCATGGAAGAGAGAAGAGGGTCTCAGATCCCCAGAAACTTGAGTTAGCTGCCATGTGGGTGCTGGGATTCGAACATAGATCTTCCACAAGAACAATCACTGCTCTTAACTGCTGAGCCACCTCTCCAGCCTCCAACCTCATACCTTTTATGAACAACAGATGAAGTTGATGCTGAAGGAATCAAAAGGGATTAAAACAAATGTGGATCTAAAATGTTCAGAAAGTAAACTTCATATGTAGCAAACATTAAGAAAAAGAAGAAGGAGGAGGAGGAGGAGGAGAAAAGAGTGTGAGGGCCAAATCAGTGGTAGTACCACAAACAAAAAGCAGAGGTTTTGCGGGGACAGGGGGGACACTGAAGATAGAAGCCACAAATCAAGTCCTCTACCACTGAGCTCCATACTCTGCCCTTCCTATTTTATTTTTTTTTAAGAATAAAATTAAGTTTATTAATACAAACAATGACAGCATACAGAAATACTCAAATAATGAAAAACTTCAAATTTATATTTCCCAGTAAGGTAAGAATCCCTCTTGGAATCACAAATGGACACTGCCCGCTTTCTATGTGTTAAATCTTGAGATAGTCACAAGACTTATAAGAAGCATATTATATTTATGAACCTATTAGTGTCTTTTTAAAACTTATTTGTGTTTTATGTGTAAAGTATACCCATGTTGTGCAATGGCCCACAGAGGTCAGAAGAGGGCATCAGATCCCCTAGAACTGGAGTTACAGATGGTTGTTAGCCACCACGTGAGTGCTCTTCAGTCCCCAGCGTGTCTTTTAATTACGTTTTTCTTGTTTTCTTCTCTAAATGCTATAGAATACACACATTTGCATTTATTTACATATATGAAAATATACATAATAGGTTAGGATCTGCATATGGGGGGAAACATCATGGGTTTTTCCTTTCTGAGACTGGATGATTTCACCTAATAGTATACATTTTAGGTCCATCCATTTTCCTAAATTTTTCTGATTTCATTTTTCTTTGGAGCTGAATAATATTCCATTTTATATATGTACCAGGTTTTTTATTGTCTTAAAGATTTATTTTCATTTATGTTTATGTGTGTGGGTCTGTGTAAATGTATGCCACATATATATATGCAGGTGTCTGCAGAAGCCAGAAGATCCCCTGAACCCAGCATTACAGACGGTTGTGAGCTGCCCAGCATGGGTGCTGGGAACTCAACTCTAGTTCTCTGGAAGAGCTGTACATACTCTTAATCCCTGAGGCATCTCTCCAACCCCTCTTTTCTAATTTAGTTTGAGAAAAGTTGCCCAGAATGGCTGAAACAAGAGAGTCTTGACCTACCACTCTACCTGCTTGCCTCTGAGTAAGGGATGTTCCTATTATAGACCAAGGAAAACTAAAGAAAGAAAGAATAAATTTGAGTTGTACCACAGATTCCAATCTAAGCACTCTCAACTTGGTTACTGTAAGAGAAAGAGAGAGAAAAGAGGAGAGAGAGGAAAAAGGTATTCATGGTCTGAAGGATAGTACTGGCCACCTACGGCCCCAGTTAATCCACACATTTGTCAAACTCACTAAGGAAAATGATGTGCACATTATATTGTCCAAAAGCCCCTAAACAACAAGTTTCGGCAGTGTGCTTCTATAATCTTACACTTGAAAGGCTGAGGCAGGAGGATTGCTGGGATTTGAGGCCAGCTTTGTCTACATAGTGAGTACCATGCCAACCAGGGCTGCATTCTGGGACCATATCTCCAAAAGAAAGGGGTGTGGGCTGCAGGATGGCTCAGAGGTTAATTGCATCGGACCAAGGTTCAGTTCCCAGCACTCACATGGTCACTAACGACCATCTGTAACTCCAGTTCCAGGGGATCTGATGCCCTCTTGTGGCCTCCAAGGGTACTGCATACATATGGTGCACTTACATCATGCAGAAAAATAGCAAAAACATTCACACATAAAAATAAGTTGTTGGTTTTTGGTTTTTTTTGTTTTTGTTTTTTTTTTTAGTTGACAAATAGGATTGCTGAAATTAAAAGGTTTCTGGCCAGGAGTAGTGGCTCATTCCTATAATCCTGGCACTCAGGAGGCTGAGGCAGGGAAACCAAGAGTTTGAGGCTAGCTTGAAATACATAGTGAGTTTCTGGTCAACCTGGACTATCATGTGAAATCCTGTCTCAACAAAAACAAACAAACAAAAAAAACTCAAAACGTCTGAGCAGCAAACAATGAGGTCAGTGAACATTCAAAATGGGATAAAATCTTTGTCACTTTACTGTCAGCTACATATCTAACAGGAGACTAATATCTAGGATATTAAGAACTCAAAACATTATATACCAAAAATAAAAATAAAAACATCATCCAACTCTATAGCAAACTGGCTTGTGAGCTGAGCTGTTTTGAGCATGTCAGGGAGGACTGGGCAGCTTTTTAACATCCTCACTAGTCCTCCAGAAGCTGAAAAAGCACAGTCACAGTAGACAGAGAAGTCACATCAAGGTTAGGACTGAAGTACATTGTGAGGGCTGGGAATCGAACCCACGTTCCCTGCAAGAGCAGCCAATGTTCTTAACTGTTGAGCTATCTCTCCAGCCCTGCATTTAATTTTATTTATTTATTTATTTATTTATTTACTTGTGTGTGTGTGTGTGTGTGTGTGTACACGAGAGAACAACTTGTAGAAGTCAGTTCTCTCCTACTATGTGTGGGATCTGGGAATCAAACTCAGGTCATCAGGAGGCTTGGTGACAAGTGTCTTTACCTATAGAGCCACCTCACGTGCTCTGTCCCATTTAAAGGAAGACAGAGTTATTGATGAGCAAAGTAGATGAGAGAAAGAAGTGCTACTGTTCATTACCATAGCTGTGATTTCGTTCCTGAGCACTGGGTTCACATAGTTTTTGTGTTGAGAACAGATACTGTGGGCTGGATATGGCTCAGTTAGTAGAGGATAGAGTACTTGCCTAGCATGTATGAGGTCCTGGGTTCAATCCCATGCATTAAAAAAAAAAAAAAAAGTCATGGTGATTAACACCCGGAGTCCCATCATTTGGGAGGTAAAGGCAGAAGAATCAGAAACTCAAGGTCATCTTCGGCTACATAGCAAGATTAGCCAGCCTGAGCTACAAGAGACTCGTTCTCAAAAACCTATACATTATACAAAAGACTTGAAACAAGGGAGTTAGAATGAGAAGAGACAAATAGTGTGAAATTGTTCCTGTTTTTTATGAAGAAACCACAGCATCTTTTCCTGGGGCTGGAGAGGTGGCTCAGTGTTTAAGAGCACTGACTGCTTTTCAAAAGACTAGGGTTCGGCTCCTTGCACCCACATGCCGGCTCACAACTGTCTGTAACTCCAGCTCTGAGGGATCCAACACCTTCTTAGGACCTCTTCTGGCATTGTACACACGTGACATACTTATATACATGCAAGCAAACACTAATGCACATAAAATAAAATAAAATAAATCTAAAACAAAGAAGCCGAATCACATCATCTTTCAAAGAATTGGCCATCATTGCCTGGCAATAAACCAGTAGAGCTAGGGGATAATTTTTTTTTTTTTAAAACAGTGTCTCCTGTGGTCAAAGCTGGCCTGGAATTTGCTATGAAGACCAGGCTGGCCTCTCACAGAGATCCGCCTGCCTCTGTCTGAGTGCTGGGATTAAATGTGTGCACCACCATACCTGGCTAGAGGATAATTTAAATCAGATCTTGAAATGGATGAAGAAATGGGTTAAATATCATAACTCTTGACTAGTCACATTACAGTGACTCTTGATATCACTCTGTCCAATTAACAGAAATAACTCAAGTATCCTTAAAAAAACTATTAAAACTATGTGGTGAGATGGCTCAGCAGGTAAAACACTTGTTACACAAACCTGATAACCTGAGTTCAGTTGCTGGAATCCACATAAACATAGAAGGAAAGAACCAACTCCACAAAGTGGTCCTCTGACATCCACGCATAAGCATCTTGGCACATGAACCACTCCCCTCCATCACACATATACACACGCCACCACCACCACCAACAACAACAAAAGCAACAATAATAAAGTAATTAAGAGAAAACAAGCTGGGCATGGTGTCGCACACCTTTAGTCCCAGCGCTTGGAAGGCAGAGGCAGGCAGATTCCTGTGAGTTTGAGACCAGCCTGGTCTACATAGTCAGTTCTAGGCCAGTTGTAGCTACAGATACCCTGACTCAAAAACACATAATAAAAAGTGTGTATGCCATCACTCAGCTTTACACTCTTGGGAACTGAACCCCAAATCTTTCACATACTAGACAAGCACTCTACCACTGATCTACATCCCCAGCCCTTTAAAAATGATTTTATTTTGAGGTAAAGGCTTGCTAAGGTATCTACACTGGTCACTTACTCTACGGACCTTGAACTTCTGATCCTCATGCCTCAGCATAGGGAGTAGCTGGGATTACAGGCTATGACACCAGGCCTGGCAGGCTTTAATATCTCCCTTCTCAGGGCCTCCCACACAGCATGCTAGACAAGTGCTCCACCACTGAGCTTGGCCACCAGCCCTTGAAATCCATTCTTTTGAATGTTAACTTTGAAAATTAATATTTTTTTCTCAAAGCCAGGTATGGCAGCACATGTTTGTAATACCAGCACTTGGGAGGTAGAGACAGGTGGGTCTCTGAGTTCCAGGCCAGCCTGGTCTACATAGCCAAGTCAACCAGGGCTACATTGTAAGACTCTATGTCAAATGAAAAAGAAAACAACAACATCAAAAACCACAATCTAGCATGCCAAACCCGGAGTTCAATCTCTGACATCTCACAAATCAGGACCTAGCGGCAGATGCTTATAATCCCAGGATTTGGAAAAGGGACGCAAGCGCATCTTGTAGGAGTTCAAGGTTTTCCTTGATTACATAAACACATCCAGGCCAGCCTGGGCTGCAAGAACCTAGGTCTCAAAACAACAAAACCTAAATAAATTAACAAAACATTAAGAAAATGAAAATACCAATACAGAGATGCTTTGAGGACAAAATAAAAGTTATGCCTACAACCTGGCGCAGAACAGGTTGTTCAGTAATATCAGTCTTATAAAAGATACAGGATACAGAAACTGGTTTCCCCGAAGTATGAGCATTTGGTTAATCCTAGTATTGAACTCCGCTGGCTGCTATCGCTGGTAAAGCGTGGTATATCACTTTCAGCTCTTCCCTCACACACAACCTGTTTTCCTTCCCTCCAGCTGCTGACCTGGACATATTTGTGGTTCCGAAAAGGCCCTTCAAAGAGAGGCTGATAATCCCCCTGGCCGGGCTGGGTAACTTGACTTGGTCTTGAAGCCACCTCTTCTGCCCCAGAGCCGCTTTCCTCCACCAAAGGACCAGATTCTTCTCACGGTGGGAGGAGGTGAGCAGAGGATGTGGTGGAACAAATGATCCTAAACAGGGGTGTGCAGGATTTTACCCAAGGCGCCACGGTGCTACTCCCTTGCACAGGGATCTCTGTGGGGGGCGGGTTGAAAGGTGGCTCCACCCCTTCCTTAGTGGGTGTGGCTACCCAGAGCCTCCAAAGATTGCTGAAACAGGCTAAGGAAGAGGTGGGAGGATGGGCCTCGGAGGTGACCATCTCTGGACTTGTATGGTTTAGTTTTTGTTTTGTTTGGGTTAGGTTTTGGGGCTTTTTGAGATAGGGTACAACCTCTGTAGACCAGACTGGCCGCAAACTCACTAGGTAGCCCAGGCTGGCCTTGAACTTGCTATGATTCTTCTGCCTCAGCCTCTTCTGGGATTACAAGGCCACATAGTCAGACTGGCTTGGTTTTTTGTGGGTTTTTGTTTTTTGTTTTTTGTTTTTTGTTTTGAGACAGGGTCTCGTGCTATAGATCAGGCTGATCTCCAACCTGTCAAGTAGCTAAGGCTGCCTCCAATCCAAGATCCTTGCCTCGGGCCTCTAGCCTCCCGAAAACAAGGATTAGGAGGGGAATTGACCACGCCCAGCCTATGCTTGTGACGTAATTCAGCCAGAGCTGAACACTAGAAAAGGGATTGGGTGGGGGAGGAGCGGGCCTGAGACCTCAGGAAGCTTAGCGGTGATTGAATCAGGAGATAATCTGTCCACACCCTTCTGAATAGGCCTCCGTGGCTCCTCATTGTCACAGGATAAAGTCCCAAGACCCAACCTGCTCTCTCAATTGGGGGGGGGACAATTCTAGTTCCATTCCCCAGACTTCCAGCAGTGCAGCCTCATGAAAGGTTATCACATAAAAATGACACAGCCAGGGCTGGGAGTGTGGCTCATTTGGAGAGCGGTTATGATTTGCATGTGTGAGGCTCTGGGTTCAACCTTCAATTCCGTTGCAAAAAAACAAAAACAAAACCCAAGTTGATTGTTTTTTAATAAGCTGCTGTACCCCTACAGAGCAGAGTTTAAAAACTTTAAGAGCCGGGACAGTTGCAAGACTGCATTTCTAGTGGGGCGTCGTGGCGCACGCCTTTGATCCCGGCACTCAAAAAACAGGCAGGCTGATAGTTCCAGGCCAGATGAGGCTACAGGGAAACCCTGTCTCAAAAAGTCACACACACACACACACACACACGCACACACACACACAGACAAAAAAAAAGAATGCATTCCCAGTATGCATGCAGGAAAACCCTGGGTTCCGTTCCTAGGATAACAAAAAAGGAAAAAAAAATTTTTTTAATAGTAAAAGTTAAATGATGAGTTGGGCAACGGGGCACAACCCTTTAATTCCAACACTTGGGAGGCTGAGGCAGGTAAATTCTCTGTGAGTTAGAGGCCAGCCCAGTCTACACAGCAGGGTTCCAGGATAGCTAAGGCCAGAGTTGACCCTGTCTTATTTAAAAAAAAAAAAAAAAAAGTTGTTACCTGCTCTAAAAACCTGGGAGAAATGTGAGACGAAAATTTCCCAAGTAGACTGCTTCCCATCCAAATGATAGGTTGCCTCTACCTCTAATCTTACAAAAGTAGGTGGATGCTAACCAAACCAGTTGCTTTCCCATTATTCCTCCCCCATCTCTGCGGAAAGTAGTTCTGAGGGTCTGGAGAGATGGCTCAGCAGTTAAGAGCAATGTCTGCCCTTCCGGAAGACCCAGGTTCCGTCTCCAGCACCCACATGAATGGACAGATAACAACTGACTGTAACTCCAGTTCCAGGGGGATCCGATGCCGTGTTCTGGCTTCTATGGGGCATGGGTGCACTTACATACATGCAGGGAAAACACTCATACACACAAAGGAAAATTAAATTTTTAAAGTAAAAATTAAAATTTAAAAATATATTAAAAAAAAAAAAAAAGAAAGTCGTTTTGAAATGTTTGAAATGACCGGGCAGGCACAGTGGCACATGCCGTCTTAGCAATTCCCCTGCCCCTGCCTCCATGGGTAGTGGCATGAAGGGCCCTTCTCGGCTGGTCGGTAGGGGCACATACTACCCACAATGCCTTTTTCATTGTAGTTACTTCTTACCACGCCATTCATTCTTCCTTCACTCTGTCCTCTCCCTCCCCTTTTCACATCATATCCTTCTGTGGTTTTGTTTTAATTTTGTTTTGTTTTGTTGAAACACTCTTATATTGCACAAGCTAGACACCAACTCTATGTAGTCAGGAATAACCTTGAACAGCGTGCCTCTGCCTCCTGCCTCTGCCTCCCCCCAGGGGTTCCAGGCATTTGTCTTTGTGTCCAGTGGCTCCATAGTGAATCCTTCTAAGCTGTCAGCAAGTCCAGCCCACTCTCTAGTATTGAGGATTGGATTGGAGGGAACATGGACTTTTGGAATTCTTTTCCCTTATTTATTATTGATTTATATAGTAACATGAAGTTATATATTTATTTATAGCATAGATTATACTCCAATCTTATTATTATTTTTATGGCTTAAATTGTCCCAACTTGGGCTGAACAGACAACCTTTAATCCCAGAATTTTGGAGGCAGAGGCAGGGGAATCTGTGTGATTTCCAGGTCATCTGGTCTAAAAATATTTTGTTGAGACAGATCTTACTGTTTAACTCTGGCTGGCCTTGAACTCATGATTTGTGTGCCCCGAAAGCTGAGATTATAGGTGTGTGCCACCACACTTGGTTTTAGACCTGTGGTTTAAAATTGTGTAATATATCATACATAGACATCAAGCTTGTAAGTACAGTTTTAAAGAATAATTATAAAGTAAACACAACCAAATCTGTTTTTAGCATTAATTATGTTCATTCCTTTGTATTTTCCTCCTGAAACCTTCCCCTGACCTGCAAACCAGGAGCAAGGGCCCCTTCTACAAGCACCCATAACACCTAATACTTATTTTCTTATCCTGATTATATATTAAGACATGTCTGTGGTCAACAAGTCAGAAGATGCAGAAAAGTGTGAAGAAGCCAAGTCAGCATTATTCTGCCATCCAGGGAAGACTTTGTAAGGACCAGAGGGGTCTAAAGATGTAGTGGGCTCTCTACATTTCTGCTTCCTTTATCAGCCACATAGGGATACTGAAGAGTTGAAATAAATCGGTCTGAACTGAGATTTAGTATAAGGAAAGAATATAGAGGCCTGGAGAGATAGCTCAGTGGTTAAGAGCACTGGCTGCTCTTGCAGAGGACCCGGATTCAGTTCCCAGCACCCACAGGGAAGCCAACAGCCATCCTTAACTCCAGTCCTAGGAAACCAGGTGCCTTCTTCTGGCCTCTGTGGGCATTGCATACGTGTAGTACACTTACTTACATACAGGCACATAAAATTAAAAAGTTAAGGCTGGAGACATGATTTAGTAGTTAAAGCATTGTCTTGCCTGCTCTTGCAGAGAACCTGGATTCAATTCCCGGCACCCACATGGCAGCTAACAACTGTCCTTTAATTCCAGTTCCAGGGAATTCAACCCTCTTTTCTTTCCTCCATAGGCATTGTGGGACCTGGGTGCACTTGAATGCATGCAGGCAAAAAACTCATACACTTAAAATTTAAATAAGCAAATTAAGAAATAAACTAAACCTTAAGAAAAGAAAAGACTATAAAGTTGGGCATGGTGGCATACTCCTTTAATCCCAGCAAGGGCAGGCCAATCTCTGTGAGATCAAGGCCAGCCTGATCTACATAGCAAGTTCCAGATCAACAGAAACTGAAGAGATCACTCAGCAGTTAGAAACACTTACTGTTCTTGCAGAGGACCCTGGAATTCAGTTCCCAGCACCCTCATCAGGTAGCTGCCTGTAACTCCAGTTCCAGGGAATCTAATGCCCTTTTCTGGTCTCCTGGGGACCTGCATACACATTTTAAAATATTTTATGTGTCGGAATGTTATGTGTGCATGGTGTAAATATACCCGTGTCATGCAGTGCCCACAGAGGCCAGAAGAAAGCATCAGATTCCCTGGAACTGGAGTTACAGATGTTTGTCAGCCGCCTTGTAGGTGCTGGGATTTGAACCTGGATCTTCTGCAAGAGCAGCCAGTGCTCTTAACCACTGTGTCATCTCTCTAGTTCCCAAAACCTTTTTTAAAAATCCATAAAAACTGGCTAAGGAGACAGCTCAGTCAGTAAAGTGCTTGCTGTTCAAGTGGGAGGACCTGAGTTGGATCCCCAGCACCTAGGTAAAAAAGTCAGGAACAGCAGCATAAACCTGTAACCCTAGGCCTGATGAGGCAGAGACAGGGGAACCCTAGGAAAGCTGACTAGCCTGACTAGCCAGAATCAAGCTTCCACATGTATGTGCACACACACGAATATACATACACACTTGCATGTATAGTTATAATAAACAAATACATAATTAATCAATTAATTAATAAGGTAGAGAGCAATTGAGGAACTACTCTTAATGTTGGTCTCTGGTCTCTACACATACACACACACACACACACACACACACATGCATGCATAAATGCATGAACATCAGTATACCACACACACATGAACACTTGTACACACAAAAAATATAGATTTATAAAATAAAATCCTAAACTAGGCACGGTGGTACAAGCCTTTAGTCCCAGCACTCAGGAGGCAGAGGCAGGCGGATCTCTGTACGATCGAGGCCAGCCTGGTCTACATAGTGAGTTCCAGGCTAGCTGGGGTTACAGGAAGACTTTGTCTCAAAAAGACCAAAAAATAATAATAACAATAATAATAAAATTAAATCCTACCCAAGATCAAAGCCACATCACCTGATCCATGATGACTTTCTTGTTTCCTCACAGTGGGATAGGAAGTCTGAATACCTCACCAGCACCTCAATACATCTTTATTCTCTGACAGTTTGCTAACTTCTCCACTAGTAGACTGGAAGCCCTTTGAAGACAGGCTTCCTGGGAGTTCACAGTTGGCGGAGAGGGGAGGAAAGGAATCAGGGCTTGTGTCACAGCTGTACCACATCCTCTCTGTGTGACTTTTGGCATGTAAACGAGGTTAAAACTTCATTGCTTTGTATTTCTTATAAAATGGGGATCGGTGAGAATTATGCCTGACACGGAGTATGTCTGCTTTCCCCAGGCACACAAAGTCTCACTCTGTAGTGCTGCTTGGCCTAGAATTCCCGGTGTAGACAGGCTGACCTGGAACTCACAGAAATCTACCTGCCTTACCTTCTGAGTGCTGGGATCAAAGGTATGCCACCACACTGGCCTAGCCCAGCTTTTTACTGCACATTGTTTGAGGAGGTTCCAATTGTGCTGTCATTAAAAAATAACTTTGGGGTTTAAGGTTGTAGCTCAGTTGGTAGAGTGATTATGTAGCATGCAGAAAGCCCTGGATTTAATTCTCAGTACCTCATTAAAAAAAAAAAAAAAAGAAAGAAAGTGGATATGGTGACATATACTTATGCTCCTAGCACTTGGGAGATAAAGACAGAATGAGAAGCCCAAGGTTATCCTTGACTACGTAATGAGTTTGTAGTCAGCCTGCACTACTGGAAATCCCGCACCGTCAAGACAAAATAAACAAAAAGACAAACAAAAATCACGAAAAAAAAAATATCAGAGGCTGGAGAGATGACTCAACAGTTAAGAGTATCAACTATTCTTGCGGAAGGCCTGGGTTCAGTTCCCAGCATCCAAAACATCCACATGTCCTAATTCCAGTTCCAGGCTACCCAATGCCCTCTTCTGGCCTCCTCAGGCATTGCATGACACAAGTGCACTTACAGGCATGCAGGCAAAACACTCATACACCAAGAGATGCATTTTCAGCACCATTTACTCTTCGTTTAATAGTTCTTTGTCAAGGGCTGGAGAGATAGCTCAGTGGTTAAGAGCACTGACTGCTCCTGTAGAGGACCTGGGTTTGAATCCCAATACCCAAATGGTGATCCAGTTCCAGGGGATCCAACGTTGTCTTCTGTCCTATTCAGACATAGCACAACGTGGGTGCACTTACATTATGCAGGCATAACCCACATACAAAAATAAATTAATTAAGAAGTATTTAAACAAATCTTCTTTGTCAAAGGATATAGTAAGGAGAAGATGGCAGGAGGCCCCAGTCTTAGCTGAGGAACTGTTAGCAGCTGATCACTGCTGGGTGAGGGAGAGTTGGTCTTCTTTAAGGGAGTGACTCTAGACAGGCTGACCAGGTTCCAGTGGGTGGACTCACACCGAAGGACATCTGGGGACACAAACTTGACTCGATGAGCCTTGAGGTATATGAGAGAATGCATGAAATCCTATGGGTGGGCTATGTGGAGGTGCAGATAGGAGAAGGGGCCTAAATATAATTAAGATATATTGTATGACATGTACAAAAAAATGAATAAAAATATACATCGAAATAAGCTTTACTTAAAAAAATAAAGAGTTGGGAATATAGCTCAGGGTTTAGGAAAGCACTTGCCTAGCATGCACAAAGCCTCAGGTTTGCTCACTTGAACAATAAATAAACAAATAAAAATATTAATTAGTTAATATTTTGAGCTGCCACTATAGCTCAGTGGGAAAGTACTTTTCTAACAGCTGTGTTGCTTGGCCAGTCGCCGAGGTGAATGTCTGCCTATAGTTTCAGTACTGAAACCACTGGGGTAAGTGGATTGCTTGCCCAAGATAAGCCAAGATAGCGGCTCTGTTAAAAATCAAAAGAAAATTAAAATGGAGCCGGAGCTAAGTACAGTGTAGGAGGATCGAAAGTTCAAGGCCAGCCTGGGCAACTTAATGAAACCTTTTCTGAAAGTAAAAGCTAAGACCAGCCTAGACTATATAGACCCTGTTTCAAAATAAAAAAAAAACAAAAACAAAAATAAAAATAGATAAATGAGTCATGTCTTGTGGCACACAGCTTTAATCCCAGCACTCAGGAGGCAGAGGCAGGTGGATGTCTGTGGCATCGAGGTCAGTCTGGTCTACATAGTGTGTTCCAGGCCAGCTGGGGCTACAGGGAGACCCTGTCTAAAACAGAATAAAACAAAAGAAAACCTTAATAAATAAATAAAATAATTAAATTCAAACGAAGAAGCTAACAAGATGGCTTAGTGAGTGAAGGTGCTTGTCTGACAAACCTGAGTCTCTGAGACTCACTTGATGGAGGGAGAGAAGTGATTCCCCCAAATTTTCCTCTGGCTTCCTAAAATTAAAAAATAGGAAAAGGGCCATAGAAGTATGTCAGTGATAAAACATTTATTATGTGGAAGACTCTGTGCTCAATTCTCAGTACTATAAGACAGAGAGAGAGAGACAGAGCTATACAGAGAGAGACAGAGACAGAGACTCTCAAATGGAATGTGGTAACACATGCCTGCAAATCCCAGTACTTGGGCATTTGAGGCCAGCCTGGGCTATATAAGACCCTGGCTCAAAAAAAACAAAAGCAAACAAAAAGAATGAGAATAAATTAGCAAAGAAATAGAGTGGCTAAAGCAGGGGCAGTAAGAGAGGAAGCGATATGAGAAGGCTAGAGATGGTTGGGGGAGAGTGGTCAGCTGGACCTTGCAGGTCAACATGAGGGTTCTAAGCAAGGGCGACATCATCTGACTTAGGCTTTAAAGTGTCAGGGATCTCTCAGCTTTGCTGCTGTTGTTTTACAGTATTGTGGGTTTTGTTTTTGTATTTTAGTTTTTTGAGACAGGGTCTCCCTATAGGCCCAGATGGCTTGGAACTCCCCCTGTGTACCAGGATGGCTTTTAACTCACAGAGATCTACCTGCTTCTGCCTCCCTAGTGCTAGAATCAAAGGCATGTACCACCATGCCAGTCCTGAGGATTTTTTTTCGGGGGGGACGGTGCAGGCTCTCTGAGACAGGGTCTCCCTGTAGCCTAAGCTGGCCTAGAACTCACTATGTAGACCAGGCTGACCCTGGATTCATAGAGATCCACCTGCCTCTGCTCCAGAGCTCTGAGACTAAATGTGTGTACCACCATACCTGGCTCATTTATTTGTTTTTATTTTTGTTGTTGTTTTGAAATAGGGTCTATGTAGTCTAGGCTGGCCTTAGTTTTCACTTTGAGAAAAGGTTTCACTAAGTTGTCCAGGCTGTCCTTGAACTTGGAATTCACCTACTGTAGCATCCAAGCTTATGAATATGGGCCTGAACCACCAGGCCTAGCCAAGAATTTGAATATATTCAAATAAATATACATAGTTGCAGTTTTAAAATCTTTAAATATTAAATGTATTTTAGATTTACTATTATTTTTTAATCTTGTATATGTGGGTATGTGGGTAAGTGCATGTGAAAGAAAATGTCAAGAAGACCAGGAAGGGCATTGGATCTCTCTGGAGCTGGAGTTACAAGCAGTTGTGAGCTGCCTGACATGGGTGTTGGGAACTGAACTTGGGTCCTCTGCAAGAGCAGTGCACACTCTTAATGGATGAACCATCTCTGCATCCCTATTATTATTAATTATTGTTATTACTATTATTTTATAGTGTGTATGTGTATGTGTGTAGTGTAGATGCATATGAGGTCAGAGGACAACTTTTGGGAGTCTTTCTCTCCTTCCATTATGAATTCTGGGGATCGAACTCAGGTTGTCAGTCTGGTACAGCAAATCTTTGCCAGATGAGCTAGCTCACTGAACCTGTATTTTGTTTTGAAATAAGAATCTCATACTGGTAGTTCTCACTGGCCTGGAACTCACAGCGATCCTCCTGCCTCAGCCTCTTGAGTACTGGGATTATGGGCATGAACATCACACCTGACATTTTTCTGTTTTGAAGACTAACTTGACAATATTTGCAACAGTTGGCATGAAAGAAATGTACGACTCAAGTTTTGGGGCTGGGTTGATGAGAAGATGGAGGGCTGTTTCCTAAATGAGGAGACAGAGAGGTTGGGAGGGGTAGATGCTGGCTTGGGAAGGGAGTGGGAAGATCTGGGATTCAGTTTTAGGCACACAGAGTTCAAATTCTCTCTTGGACAACAAGTAGAAATGTTAAGTGTTCTCAGGGTGTAGGAGTCAAGGTGAGGGTCAAGAACTGGACTAGAGATGTGTGTCTGAGACTCCTTACCAAAAGAAAGGATGGAGTTTCAGAGAAACAAAAGTTGATAAATCAGTGGGAAAGTGAGAACAAAACTCTGCCTCCTAGTGTGTAGAAGTTGAGTTCCAGGCCAGACTGTCTCACCCTCCCAGACCCTAAGAAAAGGAAGGTTGGGATCATATGGCTGGAGCACGGTGGCACACACCTAAAGGGAGGCTGCAGTGGGAGAATCTCTGGAGTCAAGGAGCTCAAGGCCAGCCTAGGCAGCATAGTGAGATGCCATTTGTGTTCAGGGGAGGGAGAGGTACAGAGCCAGTAGAGATGATTCACACCTGTAATCCCAACACTTAGGAGGCGAAGACGGAGAATTGCTTGAGTTTGAGGCTAGTCTAGGCTACATACAAGTACTAGGCCACCCTGAACTACATAGTAAAACACACAAAGAACCAAGGGCACATGGTGCATAGAAACTCACAGGAACATACAGAGTCACATAAATATAATGACTGAATCTTTTTTTTTTTTTACTTAAAGATTTTTTTTAAGTTTATTTTTATGTGTATGAGTTTATCACCTGCATGTATGCAAATGTACCCATGTCATGAAGTGCCTGAGGAGGACAGACGAGCGTGTCATATTCCCTGGAACTGGAGTTATGGGCAGTTGTTAGCTGCCACGTGGATGCTGGGATTTGAATCCAGGTCTTCTACAAGAATAGCCAGTGCTCTTAACTGATGAGCCATTTCGCTAGCCCCATAATGACTAAATCTTAAAAACAAAGAAAAACAACACATGCGGCTAGAGAGACACACTTTGCTTGAGAACACTTAAGCAGCTCTTCCAGAGTACCTGAGTTTAGTCCCTGGGATCCATGGTAGAGGGCTTACAACCCCCTGTAACAGCTGGATGTGGTGGTACTCACCTTTAATCCCTGCACTCAGAAGGCGGAGGTCAGACTTTGTTTTATTTTTATTTTTGGGGGTCTTCTTTTTTTTGAGACAGGGTTTCCTTACAGCCTCAGCTATCCTAGAACTTGGTATATAGACCAGGCTGGCCTTGAACTCACAAAGATCAGCTGCCTCTGCCTCCTGAGTGCTGGAATTAAAAGTGTGCACTACCACGCCTGGCCTTTTGTTTTATTCTTTGAGACAGGGTCTCCCTATGTAGCTTTGGAATTGGCTATGTAGACCAGGCTGTCCTCAAACTTCTAATGATTCTGCCGCCTCTCCTTCCACAGTGCTGGATTTACAGATATGCACCATCACATCTAATTCTGGTTTTGTTTTTAGTCAAGGGATGTCCCTGTGTAATCAGGCTGGTCTGGAACTCAGTAGGTAGCCCAGACTGGCCTTGAACCCCATAGTCTTGCTTCTGCCTTCCGGGTGCTGGGATTACAGATATGTGCTGCTATGTCCTACCATGCGTTGGATTTTATACCTGTAGAGATAGAAGTATTGGGCGATATAGTCTGTGAGAAGATATTAGGGAATCAAGTGTGCTGGGACGGGGGTAACAAGATTCATGATCGGTTCCTCCTGCAGGAAGCACAGGGATTTGCATCTAGCGGGAGCACAGTGAGAAAATCTTACACTTTAGGCTCAGGCTGAGCTGGATCTAAACCCGCCTCCTCTTGGGGCTTGGTTTTCTCCTGTGCAAAGAATGCCTCTTGGAATGATTCATTCATTCATTCACTCAGTGAGCATTTACTGAGCAATTATGTGGGAAACCTCGATGGATGACGCATCTCAGAAGGAGGAGGCAGCATTGGAGAATAATAAATGGGCCAATTATGTCATAAGTAAACGCAAATGCAAGAAAAGGCATAGGGGGGAAAGGCGCAAGGTAAGGAATGCGGCCTTGGAGACGGCCATCTGCAAGGGGGCATCCCTATTAAATAGGATGACCACATAGTAGGCTGCTCTGCAAAGGGAGATTTATAGAGTGACTGGAAGGAAGTAAGGGCATGCATGAACACATGCAGAACTGGGAAGCCAGTTCTGGCAGGAGAAATAGCAAGTGCTAAGGTCCTGAGGCACAGGTGGCGGTTGAAGAACAGCACAGTGGTGCTGTGGTTGTTGCAGAATGTATAAGGGGAGGTTGGAGAAAGGCCTTGAGGACCTGTGATGTTATGAGGAAGGAAAGAAGGAAACAAACTTGGTGACTGGTTGTCAATGACGTGCCAGGCATTCCTTCACACTTGCTTTTGAGACAGAGTCTCATTTTGTATCCTGGGTTGGCCCAGACCTCACAGTAATCTTCCTTCCCGACTCCCAAAGGCTGGGATTACAGGCATGGGCCACCAGACCCAGCTATACTGACTCCTTTCTTTAAGAATTACTTTTGGTCAACCTGGTCTACCTATCCGGTTCAGGTCAGCTGGGGCTTTAGGGAGAGGAGACACTGTTTCGAAACAAAAACAAAGATTTACTTTAAAAAACTTATTATTATATTATTTATGTATTATTTTTATTTTCTGTGTATGAATGTATTGCCTGCATGTTTGTTAGTGCACTCGTGTCGTGCAATGCCCATGGAGGTCAGAAGAGGGCATCAGATCCCTGGAACTGGAGTTATGGATGGTTGTTAGTTGCCATGTGGGTACTGAACCCTGGTCCTCTGTAAGAGCCTGTGCTCTTAACCACTGAGTCATCTTTCTAGTCCCCCAATTTATTATTTTGTTTGTTTGTTTGAGACAGGGTCTCCCTGCAGCCCTAGCTGGCCTGGAACTCTTTATATATACCAGGCTGGCTTTGAACTCACAGAGATCTGCCTGCCTCTACTTCCTGAGTGCTGGGACTAAAGGCATGTGCCACCATGTCCAGCTAAATTTATTATTTTTTAAATTTATGTGTATGTGTGTATTTCTGTGTGAGTGTATGCTACTTCTGTGTGAGTGACCATGAAGTCCAGAAAAGGGTATTGGATTCCCTGGAACGGGAGTTATAGGTGGTTGTGTGCTGCTAGATATGGGTGCTGGGAACTGAACTTGGGTCCTCTGGAAGAGCAGCAAGTGCTGCTGAGCCATCTCTCCAGCCCCTAAAGATATACTTTTATTTTTCAAAAATTATATGTATATGTAGGGGAGCGGTATGTGCACATGTGAGTGCCGGTGATTTTGGAGTCCAGAAGAGGGTATTGGAGTCTCTGGAGCTAGAATTACAGATAGTTGTGTCACCTAATATGGGTGCTTGGAACCAAACTCTGGTCCTCTGTAAGAGCAGTATGCACTTTTAGCTGCTGAGCCATTGTTTTGTTTTGTGAAACAGAATCTTTCTATGCAGCCCTGGGTGGCCTGGCACTCACAAACCATGGCAATCGTCCTGCCTTAGCCACCCACTTGCTAGGATTACAGGTATGTGCCACAATGTCCAACTCTAGCTTGATCATTTAATCCTTGTGATGACCTTATAAGACTGGTAATATGACACTACTCACCTGATTTATATGTTTCAGAGATAGAATTAAAATATGATTTTGCCATGATGCAGAGGGGCTGAGTGGATCAAAGTTACTAGTGCCATACATTAGTGCACATGTACGTGGTGATGTCATAGCCATAAAAATTTCATAAAATTCCTAGCCCTTTTAATGAAAGGATTCAGTGAGTGGTTTGGGAGCAGACGTGACCTAAGCAGGGAGAGATAGTCCTGGTGCCCACAGGAAGGTGCAAATAGTTCCTCTCAGAGTCAAGTACAATGTGGGCCTGGAGTGGTAAGAAGTGAAGTCTTGCAAAAAAGTTTTAAAATATCATAAATTATATTTTTGAGGTAGCAGGATTGAGCCTAGAGTCTTGTATCAGCTTGGTAACTAGATAACTACCCCCAGTTTACAGTGTAGTTTACCTGATTATCTTTAACAAGATAAAGCTTTTAATTTACACAAGACAGCAATATTACTTATTTAGAAGTATTAGGTACAGGGCTAGGGAGATGGCTCAGTGGTTAAGAGCACTGGCTGTTCTTGCAGAGGACCTGGGTTTGATTCCCAACACACACAGTGGCTAACAAGTGTCCAGCAGATCTGACGACTTCTTCTGACCTCATTGTATGACATGGGTGCACTCACATACATGCAGGCAATACACTCATACCTGAAAAATAAAATAAGTAAATAAATTAGTAAAATATTTTTACACAGAAGTATGGGGCTAGAGAGATGGCTCAGCGGTTAACTGCACTGGCTGGTCTTTACAGAAGACCTTGTTTTTGAATCCTGCACCCACATGGTGACTAACAATTCTCCATAACTCCAGTTCCAGGGGATCTGACACCCTCTTCTATCCTCTGTGGGCACTGCACACATGGGTGCACATGCATACATGTATGCAATGTATACATACACATAAAATAAAAATAAATTTTAAAAATTTTAATTTAAAAAAAGTATTAGATTCATAGCATGAGAAAGGTGTCTGATGGTGGAACCAATGTCATCAATGCAAGGGTCCTCTTCCTAGCCTGCCATTGTCTCTGTGACTATATGTGCAAATTCACGGAGTCTTTACATCAAAGTCTACCTTCTCTAGGATTCACCTGTAATATTAACACTAAGAAGGCTAAGGCAGGAGAAGTAGGAGTTTGATGTTAGCCTGGGCTACCCAGAGAGACCACATCTCAATAATAAAACAAACAGAGGGGCTGGAGAGATGGTTCAGCAGTTAAGAACACTTACTGCTCTCCCAGAGGACCTGGATTCCATTCCCAGCACTCATATGGTGGCTAACACCTATAACTCCATTTCCAGGGGATCTAATGCCTTCTTCTGACATCTATGGGCATTTCACTTATGAGTGCACATGCATGTAGGCAAAACACTCATACATATAAAATAAAAATAAATAATTAAGTAATTTAAAAATCAAACAGAGCCACTGTTGCCAAAATTCTTTCTGGGAGGAAACAAGGGGCATCCAGCCCCACCCTGTGCTTTAGTTCCCTCAGGACAAAGCGAGGTATAATTTCACCAAACTACAGTTTGGGAAACCAGAGTTTATTTGGGTTTACTTACAGAGCAATGGTGAGGGAGGGGCATCTCCTACTGAGGCCGCACAGCAAATTCTATATTTCGGCAAGGACCCTATGACCTCCTGGCCACTGCCCAAGATGGCGAAGGGACCAGCTTTTCCCCAGCTTCTTCTGCTCAATACCCTTAGTCCTTCCCCTACGTACAACTCAGGTCACAGTTGCTTGGGAGGGGTAGCTGACTCTCCCAGATCCTCCTTTTCTGCAGAAGTCAACAAATTTATAATCCTGGGCAAGCAAGTGCCCCCAGGCTTGGGATGAATGCTTTGTCCATAGTGTGCCAGCTTGCCAAATGGAGGACAAGTCCATGCAACAGCCACGTGTAGTAGTGTACTCCTGTGATCCCAGCACTTAGGCGGTGGAGATAGGAGGATCAGAGTTCAAAGTCATCTTCAGCGACATAGGCAGTTTGGGAGCCAGCCTGGGCTACATGAAACTCCATCTGAAATGAAACAAAACAAAACGAAGCAAAAAAAATCAAACAGATAGAAAAGTCTACATTCAAGACCCTGAGGCACGTGGGAGAAAGGATAATAACGGTAAATGTAGGTGGTGCCTACTGGGTGCTACATTAAAGCTTTATGCACATTGGCTAATACCTTGATTACAGCACCATGAGTGTGAAACTATTGCTGCCCTGTGTTATGGAGGAAGAAACTTGGAATGGAGAATTGGAGAATAGTTACTCAAGTTCTTAGCCCTAGTGAGTGGTGGTGCTGGGACTGGGATAGTCACAGACAGTGGTTTGTCTATGTTGGGCAGTCCCTGATGCCTCCTGTGGGGCTGGGTCTTAGCTACAGGCCATCCTGGGATTATTTCCTGCTATTTTTATGTTTCTATAACCTTCTCTAGGTCGTGGAGATTCTCAGGGGTGGCATTTCCTGGTCCTCTTGGGATCTGCTACCTTTGGAGTTGTCACGCAATGACACACTGAAGATGAAGAAAAAGGTAAGAAAGAAGAGGATCAGAGAGTGCCAGGGACTACTGCTCTCCTGCTCCCTGAGTGGAAGGTCTGCTGGTCTCAGGTTCTGGCCCCAGGGCATATGTAGAAAGTTGCCTCCACTAGCCCCAGCCTTTCTCTCTTTATTAGTCTACACTGAACCTGAACCTGTGGTATTTGAAAAGAGCACTGGACTCTGGTGACAGAAGCCTTACTTAATTAAATCCTAGAGTTGCTTCCTCATAGTTCTGTCATGTTGGGCAACTGGCTTCTAGAATTTAAGCCTTGGTTTCTTCATCTGTGAAACAGAATAACAGCCATCACCACTGTATACTGACCTCACTATGCAGCAGGACTTTGATCATTGACAAGCAAGTGCAAATGGTTTTTGAATTCTTAATGACTGAACAACTGTGAGACATTGATTCTGCTCCCTTTTCTCCTCTTTTTGTTTTTAGTGCTGAGAATGGAACCCAGGGCCTCTCATATACCAGGCAAGATGTTGAGCTACATCTCCAGTCCTTTTAAACATGTTTTAATTTTGTGACAGCGTCTCACTAAGTTGCCTAGGCTAGTCTTAAACTCTCTTGGTAGTCCCGACAGGCTTTGGACTTGTGTCCCTCTTGAATACTTGGAATTACCAGTCTAAGCCAATGCCAGATACCAGGCCCAGCTGATTGTTATCCTTGATCTAAATGTTGTTCCTCTCTTTTTACCTCCATTAAAGTTCATATTATTTTATGAGCAAAGTTCCCAGCGAAGGGTTCTTTGGCTCTGTGTGTGTGTGTGTGTGTGTGTGTGTGTGTGTGTGTTTTGTATGTGTACAGTTTATAGGTACATATGTTATGTGTGTGGTTGCACCAGCCTTGCACATGTTGAAGCCAGAGTAGGAAATCAGGTGTACTGCGCATTATCACACTCTGCCTTATTCCCTTGGGACAGGGTTTTTCACTGAACCTGGAGCCAGGATGGTGGCGAACAAGCTCCAACAATTCCCCTGTCCTTCTTCTCCCCTCCCCCAGTACCTAGTGTTAAATACATATAGCAGTGTTCAGCCTTTTTTTAAAAATGTGGATGCTGGGGATTTGGATTCAGGTCCTCATGCTTGAATAGTAAGTACTCTTACCTGCTGAGTCACTTCTCCAGCCCCCTTTCTGGCTGTGTGTGTGTGTGTGTGTGTGTGTGTGTGTGTGTGTGTGTGTGATCGCCCCGTGTCTGAACCTATTCCTGGAAAATGTGAGGTGCAGAAGAGTCCGTTTACTGCTTTCACACTGAGCCATCATATCACACTCTTGTTATTTTAAATTACCTTTTTTGTGGAAGGATTGTATACCTACAGGAAAGTATACAAACTGCACATGTTTAGGGAGAAACCACAAAATAACTGCCATTGGGTAACCTTGGCAACTACAACTGGGAAAGGAATATAACAGGACATCAGCAGGTCTCGGAAGCTCACTTTGTGCCTCATCCCAATCACCATCTCCTCCTCCCACCCCATGTCTTTTGCCTGTGTTGCCAGAGCAAAGCAGAAAGCCTTGTCAAGAGGTCCAGAAAGAGCCTGAGGGAGGCAGAGCCAGGTGGATCTCTGTGAGTTCGAGGCCAGCCTGGTCTACATAGTGAGTTTCAGGCCAGTTGAGATTACAGGGTGACCCTGTCTCAAAAAAACAAAAGCAAAACAGTCCAGGAAGGATTTGTCAAAACTGAAATGAACCCCACTAAGACCACCTTGAGCTAGTCTCCTTGACTTCTGTGATTATAAAATATGACACTGTCTCAGTGATTTCACAAATTCTCAGTCTGGGCTTAGATGTGGTTCAGTGGTGCTTGCCTAGCACAAGCAGGCTTCTGGGTTCAATTCCTGCCACTTAGGAAATAAAAAAGCTTTCCAATGATTGCACCATTCAGTCATAATTTCTTAAACTTTACAAATTCCAAATCTTCATTGATTCAAATTGCAGTTTTAGCTGTGTGTGGTGGTATACACCAGTAATCCCAGCACTCAGTAGGCAGAGGCAGGAGGATTGCCATAAACTTGAGGCCAGGCTGGGCTATGTTGTGAGACCAGGTCTCAACAAACAGTTCCCCCGCCCCACTTTTTTTTTTCTTCCAGTTTCACTACTGTTATGTGTTGAACCATATCCTTCCAAAGAACTTGAAATCTTATCCCTGCCCACCCTTCAGTACCCATGAATGCAGCTTTATTTGGAAAAGGAACTTTTTTTTCTCTATTAGAGATAGGATCTTTCTATGTAGCCCAGCCTGGTCTGGAGCTTACTGTGTAGCACACACTGACTTTGAACTTGAAATTCTTTTTCTTTGACCTCCCAAGTGCCAGGCTTACAGGCATGAACTATCACACTGGGCTTAGATTGGATTTTTGAAGTTGATAAAATGAAGGTAAACTCATCAAAGTAGATTTCTAATCCAATCTGACAGGAGTCCTTATCAAAGGAAATTTGAACCCGGAGACAGGGAGAACACCGTTTCAAGATGAGAGTGATGTTGGCCACAAAAAGGAATGCCAACACATTGCCTGCAAAGCACCAGCTGAACCAGATTTTCACTCACAAAGTCCTCAGCACAAACACTCCCTGCCAACATCTTGATTTCAGAATTCTAGCCCACCATTATTTGTTCATTTATATGTATTATTTATTTGTTAAATTGATTTTGAGACACTGGGCATTGAAAGCAGGGTTTTACACATGCTGAACAAGCACTCTACTCTGGAACTACATTCCCATACTTTTCATGCTAAACATTTACATAGATGATCTCAGTCATCATACTATCTCTCTGATATATGAACGGCTATCCCCACTTTATAAGTGAGAAAACTGTGAAACAGAGGTTCAGTAACTTGCTCAAGGTCACATGATAACTAAATTCATAAGGTAATAATATACCCTTCACAGGTTTACCGGCAAGGCTTCATGTGGCGGCAGATGTAGAAGTGACAATACTTTGTAAATAGTTCATTATTTTATCCGTGTTAGACTGTAACTTCAGGATCTCCCCCCACCCCCACCTCCGCTTCGATTGCGCGATATTTCCTTCTCTGGGCGACAGGGGCCGCTGCACTGCGCGGGCGCTGACAGGTCTCTCTAGCCCTCTGCGCCGGCTCCTCGTTGGTACCTATAAATGGCAGCGCCGGGCTCAGCGAGGCATCAGTCCGCTGCCGCGGGGGCCGGGTCCTGGCCAGGGCTGGAGCTGGAGCTGGCCGCGAAGGAGCTGCCCCTGGGCCGGGGTGGATCACAGCACCGCGCCGGGGTCCCAAGGAGGGCTGTGTTGCTGCCGGCTCACTGCGAGCACTCCCAGCCTGCGCCGAGGCGCCTTCCCGCCAGGCCGCCTGCCTCCGTCTTCCGCCTCCCTCCATTTCCCCGGAATCTCAGCCCGGCGCGCCCGGACCCCGGCCCTCCTCTGGGTGGGGAAGCTCCAGCCTCTTTCCCGCCTCACTCCTTGCTCGGCGGCCGGACTTCAGCCTTTTCTCTCCTTTTCCTGGTGTGGGTCTTCACCTCTTTCCGGTCCCCTTCCTTTAGCACCTATCTTTCTTCCTTTCCCTTGCCGGTGGTCCAGCCCATTCTGCCCCTTGCTCTCTCTCTAGGACGCAGACTCCCCAGTTTCCTTCTTCCAGCCCGGAGTTCCTTTGGGGTTTCTTCTGTGGTCCCTCCTAGGCCCTTGTCTCTCTTGCCCAGTTTGTACTTTCTGATTGTGATCCTCGGTAGCCCCCGCTTCATCTCCAGAAGACCAAAGTACCTCTCTAAAACATGAACTTCTAGATACTGCTCCAGTCTCACTCCACCTGCTGAGTTCCTGTTACCTATGTGCCAGGTCTCACTCTCACTTTGTTAGGGATTGAGGCCTCCAAGGTTGAGGGAGCAGCATGATGCCTCGGTGGTCCGGCATCTGGGGACTTTCTCCACCTCGGATCTTCCCTTCCTTGCTGGTGGTGGTTGCCTTGGTGGGACTGCTACCTGTTCTCAGGAGCCATGGCCTCCAGCCCAGCCCTTCTGCCAGTACCATCCGAGGTTCTGAACCACCACGGGAACGCTCAATTGGGGATGTCACCACTGCTCCATCAGAGCCTCTCCACCAGCCAGGTGGCCAACATTTTAACAATTCTGTCGTTGAACATGGCATTAAGTCACCTCGCAAGGCCTTTCCAGTCCTGGGCATTGACTACATCCATGTGCGCACACCCTTCGAGGTCTCCCTCTGGATCCTGCTGGCCTGCCTCATGAAGATAGGTAAGTCTCCAAGGTGCTGGCCGCAGCTGTTGCTGCTGGCGCCTCCCTATCCCCCACACCAGATAGGTGAGCTTGCCCCATCTTTCACCATTTGAGGCTGCTCAGGATCTGAATGAACTACTTTTATGATGTAGGCGTCTTCCACCTTGTTATGTTGATCCTTTTTAAACTCCAGCTCTGTGTGACCGCTGTGATCTGAGACTTCCCAAGATTGGAGCCCACATCATGCATGAGAGAGAGAGAGCGAGAGCGGGAGAGGGCAGGCTTTGAGATGGGATACTTCTGATATTAGCTGTCTTCAGTAAAGCTTCCAGGTTTGGCAGGTCTCCTATGGCTTGGGCCAGGCCTAGAGGGGAGCCAGGCACCTAGCTCTGTGTAAGAGAAGAGTATCTTCTAGCAAGTGGCACTTTCTGCTCTGTCAACAACTGTCCGTGCAATTTATTACCTTCTTCATGAGAGGCTGTTCCAGGACTTGGCCTGTCTGAGGAGTTTGCACTTAGCAGGAAGCTGGTGGAACATGAGGGATTCATCATAGTCTCGTTTCCTTTCATCTTTAGAATGTTATCTGTCAACTTTGCTTCCCAGACTGGTCAGAAACCCAAGCCAGTTTCCTGCCCAGGAATGCCACCCAATATCCAGTTTATGGGAGTTTCTGAAGACTGTTTTGAGGTAGTAGAAGCTTGGAGGAGGTTGAGGTGTGATCCCACCTTATTCCAGGTTGGCACCCAACTGTGTCCCAAGGAGCTAACTGCCTGGGCTAACCAGAGACACTGACTGCTCGTTGAAAGAGAGCTACAGGGAGAAGGGCTAAGTCAGAAGAGATTTTAAAATGTTCTCTTTTGGAGAAGGAAATGAAAAGGCTGTTCCCTCCCCAAGGAATGGACTCCCTTCCTAGCCTGTGTACCCTGTTCTGCTGGGTGACTGATGGAGTTTACCAGAGCCTGCATAGCCCAGAAGTCCCTGGAAGTAGTGTCCAGGGGGCTTTGCAAGTTGCCTTTAGTTTTTCTATCTACCTTCAGCTCGCTATGGAAGGCATAAAGTACTGGGACTCTGCTCTCCTCCTTGCCTGGGTTTTGGGGACTTAGAGAGTCTTGGCAGGAAGCTTTGCAGCTTTCCCAAGGACACATGGGAGAGTTGATGCTGGGCTAGTGTGAGGCAGGCCTTGGGGCATACTGCAGGAACTAACTGGTGTTTCTATTTTGATAGACTCAGGAGCTGGCTTCCTGGTGCAGGCCTTTGGTGCTGGTCACAGTCGTAGAGCTTGGCCATGGAGCTGGGCCCATCAGCAACTATACCCTGATGGTACCAGCTTCCTGGAAAAAAAATCAAGGACTGGGCAAGGGGAACCATGTGTACTGATTCTCACATAAATGCATGACCTTGAACAGCTGGGGCCTTTTCCTGAAGGTCTTTCTCACTTGGGAAATGAGAATCTGAATTGCTAATTGGTCACATCAATTGAGTTATGAAACCTTGCGTCTGTATTTGTTGTAAGAGCCTGAAGTGACCATGATCTATCATTTGTCTGTGTGAGACAAGGAAGAGACTTCACAAGTGCTGTCTATAAATTGTCACCTGCCTTCAGCTCCCTCATGTTCCAGCATTTGGGGTTGACTGTAGATTGTAGAGTCTCCCAGTGCTATGACAGCATGACCATAAAGACCCCACCCTGGGAGGAGGTCCGAACTTTCTAACTGCAGACCTGACAGATCTTGTCCTAATGGTATTGGGCTGGGCCTAACCTGCTTTGTTGCCAAAGAGTGCTGAGCCTGGGACCCTGGGCTGGACTGCAGAGATGGTGTGATGGCAAGACTATCAGTCAGGAAACTGAATTTTCATCCCTCCTCCTTCTGTGACCTTGACCAGTCATGCCTCCTTAGCTAGCAGTGGGTCTGACATTTCTGCTGTTTCTCTAGACTCCGGAAACCCTAGTAAAGCTACTCAGCTTTGGTCCTCAGTTTTGCTATCAAAAAATGGGAAGGCTGAATATGATCTCCTTCAAAGTCCCAAAGGCCCATGTATCTGACTTGGAAAGGTACTTTTGCGCTTCTGAAAACAGAAACTTTGGCACCTGGCTATCATGGGTGGACAAAAGCTCTTGAGGGTCCTGTTCAGATGGCGACGGCTGGGGCCCATGCTCCCCCTTCACTTTCCAGTGTAGAATTAAGGTTAGACTTGAGGTTGCAGTGTAGAATTCACCTACTGTTGTTTACATTATCTGAACCTCAGTTTCTGTATCATACAATGGGGAAATAAGGGCTGGGGGTGTAACTCAGTGGTGGAGAACATGCATGCACAAGGTCCTAGGCTCCATCCCCAGTTCCGCAAAAGAGTGTGTGTATGGAGGGTGAGGGTAAGTAGGATCTAGTTATGAGACTAGGGATGTGATGATGACGTCAATTAATGCATATAAAGTTGACTTCACACAGGGAGTGCTTGGTAAGCAGCAGCTGCCTCTGTATTTTAGCCACCGAAGGCAAATGCATCTCTGCTTCCTATATTCTGAGACCGGAGCATCACAAATCCCTTAACTCTAGGCTGCCACCCGGTTAAGGTTCCTTAAGGTTTCAGGGGGTCGGGGTGTATCCAGCTGACTTTCTTCTTTCTCTTGAGCTGATTTCAGGAAGAGGTGGAGATGGTGCCAACTGTAGGCTGAGGCAATGATATCTCTGTACTGTCAGATATCCAAGAACCTGGCAATTTATTTCAGGGTCTTGTCTGTTCTCTCAGCATTTGGCGTGGGTAGCGGTTTTGGTGGAGTGCTCATTCTGTCAGCTGTGGCAGCTGCTTGCCTTGCAAGGTACCCCTCCTTTAGGAATGGAACGTGCTGTGTCTTTCTTCCCAATTGTGAGCTGGAGCCTTAAGGAGATCTTGGTGGAGAATGATAAGGGAAGGACAGGGTAAGAGCTAATGTTGTAGAATAGTAGATGTCTCTGAGACAGGGGTGGGGGGAACACAGCACTGGTGGTGACCGCAGGCAAATCACATTCCTTCTCTGGGCCCTATTTCTCTCTCTAGTATTCAAGTGTTCTTGCCGTTCCTTGGTTGGGGCGGGGGTTAATAGTGTGAAGGAGACAAATTATTGGGAGAACCAGAACTGGGTGTGTAGCTTAGTTGGTAGAGTGCTTGCCTAACAAGCATGAGGCCCTGGTATAAACTGAGTGCCATGGGTGCATACCTTTTATCTCAGTACTTGGGATCGGAAGTTCAAGGTTATCCTTAGCTACATAGGGAATTTGAGGCCAGCTTGAGATATTTGAGACCTTCTCTCAAATAAATAAATAATTGGGAACATCTTTAAACCTTTGGGGTAGGGCATTTCCACCCCTCCCTGTACACTGTGGTTTGGCTTCTGTATGAATTCAGTTTTGTCCCAGTTCACCTGACTCCCAGAGCAGTTCTTTTTCCCAGAGAGAACTTCTCTATAACCCAGCTCACCACTGCCAGCACCCACTCTGTTGTTTGCCCATATTCCTGACCTGTACTCCTGGCAGAGACCCAGAAGCTTCCAAAGCAGGTATTCCTCTTGTCCACTGATTAAATACAAAAAAAGGCTTCTTTTGTCCCTTTATGTCTTATGATGTTTGGGTTTTGGTCTTTGCAAGGTACACACTGCTATGTCCACCTTAGGACAAGTTTGTGAATGGGGAAATAGGACATCATGGCCCACTTCACATGGGTCTGGTTTTCTGTAAAAACCAAAACTGGCCTCTTCCACTTCTCAAGAAGAGAGAACAAACAGTTTAAAGGTCACCTTGAAGCTATCTCAGGAAACACAGATGAGCTTTAAAAAGAAGAGTGCCCTTTTTCTCTTAGGAAAAACAGCCGCCTGCCTGTAGGATGCTGTAAGGGAGGTCAGCCAAGGCTTGGGAGGAAGACATTAGGTAAAATGGATGTCTTGGGATCTCTAGAGAGATGGCTCAGTGGTTAAGAGCACTGGCTGCTCTTGCAGAGGACCTGGGTTCAGTTCCCAGCACTCACATGGTGGCTAACACCTATCTATAACTCCAATTCCATGGGATCCAACACCCTCTTCTGGCCTCTGTGGGCATTGTACACATGGGTGCACTTACATGCATGCAGGTAAAACACTCATACACATAAAATAAAAAAAGATGTATGTCTCCAGGAGTGCTAGGAATCTTGGGGGGCCTAGGCTGGTCATATGGCCTGGACTTCATTGAACTAAACACCATAAGCTTCACCTTTCCCCAGCCCAGTTAACACATGCATCTTTGTTAGAAAAGAAACTCTGGGCTCTGCCCTTGACACTACCTTTTGTTTCATGTGTGACCTGTGGGTCTTGGAGGATTCACGTACTTTATTTCTCTAGACCTGACTTGCTTTATTAATGAAATGAAGATACTATCTCCACCTTCTGAAACTGAGATGGAGATTTATTTGGGGTGCCTAGCTTGCTGTAATGGCTTTTAGAGCCTTTTAAGTTTCTCCTTATGTTACCTTTCTGTTACTATACCAAAAGTACCTGGTACAATGTATATACGGGAGAAAAGTTTGTTTTGGCTCACAGTTTTGGAGTGCTAGTCTATGTGGTCAGCTCATTGTTTGCCAACAGATGAGACAGCACATCTGGCGGGAGTTTGTAGAACAGAACTGTCTTCCTCATGGCTAGGAAACAGAAAAGGGCAAGAAGGGGCCTGAAGTCCACAGTCCCCTTCAAGGACATGCCCCTGATGACTGAAGACCTTCTATTAGGCCTCATTCCACAACCTCCTGATAGTACCACTCTGGGGCTTTGGGGAACATTCCAGATCCAAACTATAAGCCATCACCTTTTCGGAGGTCTTCCTAGTCCGCTCCAGCCTGTAGCAGTTGCTTCTCCCCTCTCCCCTGAGCCCTTCTTCCGGTATCGTTTCTCCCAGCTTTAGCATTAGGTCTACTCTCCCTCGTGTCATTTCTGTCGTTGGTAGTAGTAGGGGTGTTTTAATAATTAACATTTGTTGAATATCTACAGAGCAGTGTCAAGCAGTTTATAAGAGAAATTTCATTTGACAGGTGCGATAGTATAATCCCAGCACTCAGGAGACAGAGACAGCTGAATCTTTGTGAGATTGAGGTCAGCCTGGTCTACACAGCAAGTTCCAGACCAGCTGGGCCTACAGAGAGACCCTGTCTCAAAAACAACAACAAAAGTAATCTCAGTTAATTTCCACTAAAGTTATATGAGATAAAGGCTCACTGTTGTGCAGATGAGGGAACAGCTTAGGGGTCATCTTTGGTGATGCTGAATTGCTGTTTATTTTCTCTTTGTGTCTTGGCACAGCCTTCTTGAGGGGTGCAGCTGTGTCTTCTGCAGATCTACAAGGCTCTGCATGGAGTGGTGCCAACCCGTTGCACCTGCACTTAAGGACCATAGACTCCCATTGAGGGGTGGGCACATGCCCATGCTAGGAGCCCTCTTCTTGCCTGGTGGGTGTTCTGGGCCTGGCTTTGGGCCTAGCCTTCCTCTGAGAGCCGCTGAGTCTGTGTGAATGCACACAAATCCTGCGGTGGACTGAACCTGTTCCTTCTCTAGTAGGAATCCTGCCTGCTCCTCTCTGTAGCTGCCCCTTTTAGCTGTTGACCGGAGTTTGCTTCTTTTATTGTTGGTCAGGAGAGTGACAATTGAAGAGGGATTTTCTTTAGCCAGGTGGAGTGACTGAACTTGTGATTGACTTCCTGCTCCTTAGCAGGAATGCACCAGGCAGCTCTTGGTTACCCTCAGGGCCCTGAGGGATCCCTTTGAGAGCCAGCCTCTCTGTTGGGAGCAGGTGACACAACTTTCTTCAGCCCTACAAGGCAGTAGTAATAATTCTTATTAGTGCTGTAATTTGTTTCCAAAGCTCTTAACATGTGCGAGATTTAATTTTATCTTCTTTTACATCTAAAGATTTGGAGTCATGGGCTGTGACCTGCCAGAGGTCACTTAGCAGGTAAGTGGGAATGGACACAGTCCTTGAACTGTCAGCAAGTCCCATTCTCCTTTCTGCCTGACCAACATGCTGGATTATAGTAAAGGGCCAAAGGGGCTTCTGGAGAGGAAATGGCTGGGCATGTCTGTGTTGGTAATTTGGCTGGTTGTCGGGAGGGACACCAGACCCTCCTGTGGGAAGGAATGACTGTAGGAGCTGGGTGGTCTGGAGCTCTGGCCACTCAGCAACAAGGTTTTAATCGCCTGTCCAGCATCTGTGCTGTGTAGTGTGAGGGCTGAAGTAGACTAAGGACTCCTATCCTCGTCACCCTTGTCTGTGGAGCAGCAAACTTTGGAGGGATGGGGGCTATTCTTTCTCTCAGCATGTGGGAGGCCCCCCCACAGGAGAGGAGAGAGAAGCAGAAGGGGTGGGAGGGCAAGAGATGAGACATCTTGGCTCAGCTCTAGTTTTCTTTTTTTGGTGTGGGGTTGCACTTGTGGCCTCATCCACACTAGGCACATGCTCTGGCACTGAGCTACAGCCCCAGCTCTGGCCTTAGCTGAGCAGCTATGTGGTTTAGGCAGAGCAGTACCTCTGTGAGCCATTTCCTGATTTGTGATATTTTGCTAAATGTTTGTTAATTATGTTAGTTGTTCTGTTGTTTTTTTTTAAACTCTTGGTTATTCAGCTCCTAGTTTAGAGGCTGGGCTAGGTACTTGCACAGCTGTAAACACTGAGATGGAAGCCCAGCTCTGGCCAACTTTGGAGTCTTTTTTTTTTTTTCCTTTTAAGTGTTATACATTCAGCTCAAGGGCCTTCCAGTTCAGAAATATAATTTTTTCCTCATAATCATTCTGGACTGGAAAGGTTGACAGTTTTGGCTGTTCTCTGAGAGTCATTTTTGGGGTCTGGGGAAAGCTGTGGTCCATTCTGAGGTTCAGAGATGGTGGCATGCATAAGCAGGGGACTGGCAGGGACCTGGAGCTGAGGGACTCCAGGCTTCCTCTGGGAATAGCAACCTGTACGCAATGTGGACCTGCCTTTTTCCCCTCCTCTCAGCCCCCCCACCTGCCCACTCTCCTAATGCAGTCAGGGAAGGCTCACTCAGCAAAGTCAGGGCCTGAGTTATTCCTGAGTCATCCTTTGCCTGTGTGGGCCTCCTCCCCACAGCTCTCGCTCCCCCTGCAAATGTCTGAGTCAGACGTGTCTCCCCAAGGTTGTCTGCACACACCACACTGGGCCAAACCGTCTCTTTAGATGCCAATAAACATCAACTGATACTTTAAGGCAGCCCGTGATTATATGTGGGTATTTTTAATCTTATGGGCTAATCTAATTTTAACTGAACTAAGTTTTAGGCCAGCCTGGATCAGTGACCTGCCTCTCTTCCCTAGATCATGCTGATTTCATTTCCTTGCCCCTAAAGCTCATCCAACATCCAGGGCTGGTTTGGGTGTTTATTTGACCTGACTGAGCCCTGAATTCTATCACTAGTTGTCTGTTAGAAATCAGGAGTTCCCCAGGTTTTCCCAGCAAACTCCACAAAGATGCATCTGTCCTCTAATGCTCTGAGGTTCAGGGTGATGGGTTCTGTTCCTTCCCAGGCTCTTGGGGGCCATATACCTCTAAACCCAGAGTGGCCTTTCTATATACTTGGGAGTCTGTTTGGGACCAGCTTACAGAAGGAGGAGGGATGACATCACAGCTTTGCATGAGACAGTCCACAACTTCACCAAAACAATTAACAGCTAAGCTTCCTAGTCCTTGCTGCATGCCAGGCAAAACTGGAGAAGGCCGTGTCTTTGTGCTGGCCAGCCAGGTGGAAGTACAGCTACTAAGAGCCCAGGTTGAAGAGGCACAGGGGCTGTGATCCGCCAGCAGTCATTTACTGCCATCCCAGAAACTAGGAAGAGTAAAGCCCAGGCCCTGCTCAGTAGGAGCTTCTGGTTTGCTCAGGAACAGACAAGATGAGACCAGACAAGACAAGGTGTGGGTCTGTCTGAGGGTTGGGCTGGACTCCCAGAAGAGGGCAGGTTGAGAGGGAGTGGGCGGTCCCGAGGCTGCAGTAGTTAGAGACAGAGAGGGGAGGGTCTGAGTGGGGTTTGAGGAAGGAGTTAGGTAAGCAGACTGCTCAGTACTGGATTCCCGTGTGAAGGCAAGCCTTTTCAGGACGGCCTCTGTGTTAGTCTTTCCCCTTTTTTTCTTCCTTACTTCTGCCCTCCTTCCTCTCTGCTGCCTTCCCTTTTTGGTGCAGTGGACAGGATTCCAGCAAAACCCAGAAAACCTGCTAGACAGATTTTAAAAGAGCTGTAACACTTTGTGAGATAACTTTCTTATCTGTGTCTGGTGTGAGGTGAGGGCTCTGTAACTACTTGGGGAACAGAATGACTGAAGGAGCATGTGACTAAATTCCATGTGGAGATAGGATCCATGCAGAGATTGGGGCAAACTAGAAACTGGATTGACTGCTTGGAGAGGAGGGACAGAGTCCAGAGGCTTTTTGGCGCCGGGCTGAATGGTAGGCAAGGGAATTTAACAGAAAGTGACACTCAACAGAGTGATACTTTAGGCCTCGGCCGGAGTCTTAAGTGATGCTGTGGTTGCCGCCGCCTCCCTCTGCATGGCTATAATGCAGGGTCTGCAAGGGCATCCACTCTGGGCTGGGTGGGGCATCTCTGGGAAGATCTGGGTCTGTTTGGTCTGCCCTCTGTGTGTGTAAGTAAAAGTGAGATACCAGAGTTTCCTCGGGGAGCTGCTGAGAGCCCTAATTGAATTAGGCTCTTCCTAAGACGATTCCTCAAGCCATAAACTGACTGTGACTGTGAATTAATGAGACCAGTGGCCATAAACCACATAAGCCGGCAGTCTCATTAATTTATAGTCATACCTGGACAGGTTTAGTTATAGCTTCTCTTTGTTTTATGTGGATTGGGGTTGGGCTGGGACCACAATCCCCTTTCTGTGGCAGATTTATTGTTTTACCAAAAAAAAAAAAAAAATGTTCATGGTAAAACCGAACAGAAACAGCATAGTAAAACCCAACAATAATCCAGGAGAGTATTAAGGTAAGAAAGTAGAAGTCCCCTGCTCAGTCCTCACGCCTCAGATGGTACTGCTGTTAGCTTTACCATGTCTCTTTTTTAGAAATTGTCCGTGCATATGTAAGTTTATGCTCATTTGAGGGCAAATTTCATGTTCATGAAACTGCTGTGTTGCTCCAGGCTCAGGGCTGAGACCTGGCTCCTGCTCCTGGCTCTGCTGATTCCCTACATAAGAACCTGTGGTCTGTCATTTTGCTTTCTTGGGCCCTCCCATCACTATCAGTCAGTTTCGCTGTAAAAGGCTCTCTTGGTGGCATATGCCTTTAATCCAGGCACTCAGGAGGCAGAGGCAGGCACATCTATGAGATCAAGGCCAGCCTGGTCTACCGTAGCCAGTTCCAGGTCAGCTGGGGCTATAGGAAGATCCTGTCTCAAAAAAAAAAAAAAATCTTTCTTGGGGCTTTCCAGTTGGAAGGCCAGTCATTCATCCCAGCGGAGCCCTGCTTAGTTAAGGTCTGGGCAGACTGTGAGGCACTCAGAAGGGAAAGTCCACAGCTTTATCTTTTGTGAGTAAATTAGGGTTCTTGTGGATCCCTGGCTTCAAAGCCTAGAATTCTCCAGAATAGGTCCATGATCATCTTTGACTCTTCAGACTTAAAATGATCCACAGAAGTAAGACAATGCATAAGGGAGAAAACAGGCAGAAAAACTGGGTGGTTCAGGCTCAGGTGCTAGGATCCAAAAAGAGGAGAAGTAATCAGAGATACTTCTCAAAGAAAGTGGTCTAGAAAGGTGATCTAGCGCACAGCCTTGCAAACTGGGGTTGTATAACTGAATATGATTGTGTAACTGGAAAATTTTGACAACAAGTAAATGGTTTCCAAACACCCAACAACCCAAAATTATTCAAAACCAATGTGTAATGAATCCAAGGTGTTGGTCTGTGGTTCGCCTGTTTTGCACTGTACAACATTATACAGCCCTAGTTCTGGTCCTGAATACAACATTTCTTCTATAGTTGTGTTACAAACCATCAACAAACACTGCCTGAAACATTTCAGCTCCAGTTCCAGACAGACTATTATAGTATTAGTTACAGTGATATTTTTTTTCTTTTTTCCTTTTTTTTTCCCCCCAGACAGGACCTCACTGTGTAATCCTTGATATGTAGACCATGCTGTCCTCAAATTCACAAAGATTCACCTGCCTCTGTCACTGAGTAATGGGATTAAAGGCCTTTGCCACCATGACCAATCTTGGTTTTTGTTGTTGTTGTTGTTTTTGTCTTTTTGAGACAGGATTTTCCTGTAGCCCCAGCTGTCCTGGAACTCACTATGTAGACCACACTAGCCTTTAACTCAGAGATCTATCTGCCCCTGCCTCCTGAGTGCTAGGATTAAAGGTATGTGCCGTCATGCCTAGGCCTTGTTTTTTCGTTTAAAGATTTACTTATTCACTGGTCATGTTGTTGCATGCCTTTGATCCCAGTAGAGGCAGGTAGATCTCTGTGAGATTGAGGCAAGCCTAGTCCAGATAGCAAATTCCATGCCAGCTAGGGCTACAGGGTGACCCTGTCTCAAAAACCGAACAAAATGCTTATTCTTTCATTATGTGTATGAATGTTTGCCTGCATGTATGTACCCTACATGTGTGCCTGGTGCCTGTGGAGGCCAAAGGGTGGTGTCAGATCCCTGACAGCTGAAGTTATAAATGGTTGTGAGCCACCAAATGGAGTGCTGAGAACCAGACTCAGGTCTTCTGAAAGAGCAACAAATACTTTTAATCACTGAGGCATCTCACCAGCCTTTTTTTTCTTTTTTTTTTAAATGTGTATATATGTCTGTCTGTCTGTGGGTGCCCAAGGAAGCTCAAAGAGAGCATATCCTGGGGCTGAAGTTAACAGATGTCTGTGAGCTACTCGACATGGATACTGGGAACTGAACTCAGGTCCTCTGGAAAAGCAGCAGGGCTCTTAACCACTGAGCCATCTCACCAACCCTCTCTCCCCCATTTATTTTTTGAGATAGGGTGTCATATATTCCAGACTGGCCTTGAATTCACCCATTATGTGTCTGAAGATGATCTTGGACTTTCGATCCTTCTGATCTTTACAAGCATACACTGCCATACCATTCCTGGTTTATGGGGTGCTGGGAATGAAACCCAGAGCTTTCGTGCATGCCACCCAAGAGCTTTACTGTGGGGGGAGCAGGTTCTTACTATGTATCTCTGACTGGCCTTGAGCTGGTGGTAATCTTCCTGCCTCATCCCCCCAGTGCACCACCATGCTAAACTAACTGCAGTGTTCTTATTGTACATAAAAAGTTTTCTGTTCTTATAGAAACACAGTGGTGGGGCTGGAGAGATGCCTATCGGTTAAGAGCGTGGACTGCTCTTACAGAGGACGGGGGTTCAATTCCTAGCTTATAACTGTCCGAACATGGTGGCTAACAATCGACCCTCTCTTCTGACCTTTGCAGGCATTGCACAAGAAGGGTGCACTTATATATATGTAGGCAATATCCTCATACACATAAATGAAAATAAATATTTTTTTTAAAAGGAAGAAAGAAACACAGTGGTTTGGGCAGGTTGTGGTGGTGTGCACACCTTTAATCCCGCATGGAAAGTAGAGGCAGAGACAAGGCAAGGGATCGCTGTGAGTCTGAGGCCAGGCCATTCTACACGGTGCCAGGGCTCCTGTCTCAAAAACAAAACCACAAAAACAGACAACAAAGATTGCTGTTTGAATTGTTGATTTGAGTTTCATTGAAAAAAAAAATGCTAAGTGAATTTTGCCAAGGGAGTAGGACAGACTTTCCAACAATTTCTGAACTGTCCCTAAACATTATTGTGCCATTTTGTGCTACGTATTTCTTCACCTATTTTTGCTTAAACATTATAGTTATTTATTTGTGAGTACGCATGTGTGTGTACACATGGAGGTCAGAGACAACCCACAGGAGTCCCTCCCTCCTCTCCCTCCATCACATGGATCCTAGAAGTTGAACTCAGGTTATCAGACTGGGAGGTAGGCACTTCTACCCTCTGAGCCATCTTGCTGACCACCTTGTGTTGCCCAGGCTGGCCTTAAACTCATGACCCTGTTGCCGGCTGCCTACTGGCACATGCCACCACAGCCTGCAGTAGTGCATATTTATGCAGAGCAGCATTCACAATATTGATTATAAAATAAAAGTACCAATTCCAGAAAACAAAGATATTGTATATAATACAGTAAAAAATATTGTCAGAATTTAGTTGTGTACAAATAAATAAGTACCAGCCATCTTATTAGTATGCAAATTTGCTTTCTTCTTTAATGATAGTAAAATGTTTTATATATATATATATATATATATATATATGCCCAAAAATATTCTAAAATAAATGTATGATTTGTTATTAGCAAATGTTTTGATTTGTATAACTTTTATATACCTAGGGTCAGGTATCTAAAAAATTTTCTTGGACAAAAGGGAGTTAACACTGGAAAAAGTTTCAAGGAGCCTTGCTCTAGGGGAATAAAGCAGCATTATCCAGGAGGGATTGCTAAGGGTTTCTAGCTGAGTGGAAAAATGGACTGGATTGACCTTCTGGGATCTGTGTTTCTAAGGTTCTTTGAGGATCCATGGTAGAGTTCATGGTCCTTCAATATAGTCTGCAAATATAGACAGTTTTAAATGTGGGCTGTTTTCAGGGGAAGGCCCGTAATAGCAACAGATTCTAAAAGTTAAGTGTTTCTGTGTTTTGTGCTGTAGGAAACTGAAAAAGGGTAAAGGACAAGCTGATCTGGGAGAGTTCCTTGGACAAAGTGGTACCAGATCCTGGGATATGTGGAATTTGCCTGGAGGACTGTAGAACCCCTTCAAGGCAAGAAGAATGAACCGGTGGGAAGAAAAGGGCAGGTGACTTTTTAAAGTCAAGAAAAGCTTATCTGGGTTGGGGATCAAAGTGATGCTGCAGGCTTCTCTGGCACTTTGTCCCTTGGGTCTTCCAGATTGCCCTCAGGCCTCTTGCCCTTTTCCCTTAAGTGCCTGGGGCCCAAACATACCTCTCAGACCCTGCAAGGGAAAATGGCCACTTTGGAGAAAGCACACGGAAGAGATAGCTTCAGAATGTGGGCAGCCTTTGAGGTGGCTGTGCTAGGAAGCCCTGATGGGCCTCTGCTGTTTTCTGGACCAAAGGTCCTCTTCCCTGTTCTCAACCTGATGTCTAGAAGGCAGAATGAATCTTCTCCCAGCCTGTGGCCCCCAGATCCAAAGGGAGAATGGAGACATTTTGTTGCATTCCCTCATTTTCCAGTAGAGGAGGATTGAGGATTGGTCCTGGACCACATGTAAATTAATGGCAGGGCTCTTCTGTTAACTAACTCGGGGATCTATAGGCAGTGGAATAAGAGGAGGAGCTACTGTGGGTGATGGCCTAGATGTTAGTACCCAAGCATTGACAGATCTGTTTTTCCAAGGGGGCCTGTTAAGCCTAAGGAACGGCAGTGTCTTGGTGGGGTGGTACCTACCAGGGACCAGGCCACACCGGTCCTTATAGTAGAACCTAGTATAGGACTCTGGCCCTCTGAGCCAGTCCAGAGGCTTCTACCCTTTGAGTTCTTTAGACCTGGTATCGTGTGGGCAGTGTTGAGCTTAAGTGCTGTACTTTTTATAGCATTTTTTACCGTCAAACAAGATGCTGTGTCCAGGACTCTGGGTCAGGGCCCTTAGGAATCTAGATGTTCCAGGCAGGCAGGGTGCCAGCGTGGGGCAGTGCCAGCGCACATACCCAGTCAAATCCAAGACCGAGCTTACAGCTAGGTGGAGAAAGGGAGAGGGAGAAGACACCCCCCCCCTTCTCTGAGCTTGCCCTGCTTAGCTGTACAAAGATGCCCAAGAGCTTCTCTTAGACTCAGCAGTCTACCCGAGGAATGCATTAGAAGCCCAAGTGTCAGGCAGGGAAAAGTGGGCGGGACTTCAGGGGCACTTGGAATTCGAGGGATGTTTAGACCAGGAGAGATGAAGGATTTCCCATAGGGAAGGTCAAATGGCTTTGTGAGCTAGAGCCTGAAGGGTAGCGAGGGTGTTTATGAAATGCTTGTCAATCTCAGTGGGCACTGCTGGAAGCTTCTGTCTGAGGCAGAGCCACTGCGGGAGTGGCCCAGTCAGTTCCCTATGGAATACTCACAAGTATGGCGATTAGGAACACAAACTTTGCAGTCCAACCTCAAGTCTCAGTTGTACCACTTTGTTGTGTCCATGACCTTTGTCACTTACCCTCTCTGAATCTCAACAATCATTTGTAACACAGAGTACCACTTAACTGACAGAGATGTCTGGAGGATACAGAGGGGAAAATTTATGGATGGGCTGTACACAGTACTGCACATTCAAAGCACAAAATAAATGGTGACTTTTAGGATTGGGAGAAAGGAACACAAATTCATTTCCCCTACAACTGAACAGCCACTCCATAAGACTTCTTGGTGTGCTTCCAGTGATGTGCTAAGCAAAATGTAATATAGCATAAGATGTACATTCCCTGTATGCCAAGGATGTGTATGCATATGCTGGAGATTGAACCCAGAGCCTCATCCATGCTAAGCATTTACTACCAACCCACACCCTCTGATCCCCAAGAAACCTTTTGAGGAAGATGCCATTATCTTGATCCCTAGCTGAAGTAGCAGGGCTCACTGCCTGAAATGTTTCAGAACAGAGCATGATTGTAGGTGGCAACTCAATGTGTAGCTAAAAAAGCATCCTGTTTTTCAGAACAGATATTTTTGTGTATTTTGTTTTTCTCAGACAGGATTTTGCTGTGTAGTTCATGCTGACCTGGAACTCACTGTGCAGCCCAGGCTGGCCTTGAACTTGTCCCCTTTCCTCAGCTTCCTAAGTACAGGGATTATAGGTATGTGCCATGTATGTTCATGTTTGTGCGTGTGTATGTGTGTGTGGGGGGGTGTGGGTGTGGATGTGGGTGTAGGTGGGCCTGTGTGTGCATGCATGTCAAGGCCAGAGGTCAATGTCTGGTGTCTTCTTCCATTGCTCTGTGCCTTATTTTTTGAGACAGGGTCTCTGACTGAACCTAGAGTTTGTAGATATGGCTAGGCTGGCCAGCCAGTGAGCTCTGGGGAGCCACTGGTCTCATTCTGCCAGTGCTAGGGTTACAGACATGGGTCACCATGCCTGACTTTTTACATGGATGCTGGAGATTGAAACTTGTCTTCAGGCTAACCCAGCAGGCACTTTCCCAACTGAGCCAACTTCTCCTCTGTGTCGTCCCCTCCCCCCATGATTTCAAGGCCAGACTGGGCTATACATTGAGTTCCAGAGCAGCCTCAAACTCTCTATGTAGTCAAGGAGGATCTTGAGTTTGAGTTTCCTTATCCTTCTGCCTCCACCTCCAGAGTACTGTATAACAGGCATACATCACCACACGTGGTTTTATGCAGTGCTGGGGATTGAACCCAGGGCCTCATGCTAGGTAAGTATCCTGTCAACCGAGCTACATCCTTAGCCTCATCCTTTGCTGTTTTTAACAACTCCGGCTACAAGTGCAGGATGAGTTGTGCCAGTATTAAGGGCAAAATGTTCTGTCACTTCCTAGCTTAATCACCGTGCCTAACCCTCGGTGTCCCCAGTCAAATGAGGTAATGCCTGTAGAGCCCTGAGCACGCTATAAGCAACAGGAACTACCATTGGTCCTGCAGCTTTGGAAGAAGAGGATGTCATTGGGGATGTGAGCCTGAGAGCATTGGGGGTACCCTTGAATGTCATCAGTACTGGGGGTGGAGGTGCAGATGACATCGGGAACCAAATCGTCTAATTTGGATTTTTAGTTGGGAGTGGGAAGACAGCAAATATTGATTTGTGCTGATAACTGCTGTGCTGAAAATGGAAAGATGAATAAATACATTCTCAGCCTCAAGGGAGAAGCCAGCATGGAAACAGGCAATTGTGATGTGCCCTGAAGTGCCACAGCAGGGGCCCACAGAGTCTGGTACAGGGGAGTTTGCTCAGCTTACCTGCAGGGGAGAAGAGACCGATGAAAGCACAGAGACACAGAGACGCAATGATAGAGCCAGAGTCATTACTGTTTGCTTCAAGAAGAATGAAGAATGTATTGTTCTTTTGTTTTTGTCTTTTTGAGACAGGATCTCCCTGTAGCCCCAGCTGGCCTGGAACTCACTATGTAGACCAGGCTGGCCTTGAACTCACAGAGGTCTGCCTCCTGAGTCCTGGGATTAAAGGCCTGCTCCACCAGGCCCAGCTCTTTTGTTTGTATTTGAAACAAGGTTTCACATTGTATGTCAGACTGTTCTGGAACTCACTATGTAGCCTAGTCTGGTCTAGAACTCATGGCTGTCTTCCTGCCTCACCCTTCTGACTGACTGCTGAGTTTATAAGAGTAAGCCACCACATCCGGATTGCCCTTTGTTTTTTGAAACCTGTTGGGATAGTTCCAGCCTTTCCTCCAAACATCCTCACCTACTAGCTTAGCCATGCAGAGAAAGCAGAGACACTCAGCCATTCCTCTGGGCTGGTAAGTAGTTGTGATGTTTGTTGGCCTGTGTAGGCCATGAGGAGGGAGGTGCTGTTGACCGAGCCTTGCCTATGCCTGGTCTTAGTGGCTGGCTTAGTGCCAGTGGCTGCACTTAGTGCATGACCATCTAATTTTAAGGACAACTCTGAGCAGAGCGAGTCATAGTATTTGCCCATATGCAGCTTAAAGCTACCTCAAGAAAGTGACACAGGGGACAATTTAGTACTTGGTGATTGCTGTGCTACAGGAGGCCTCCGGGGAGGGGAGAGATGCAATCAGGAAGCACAGTGAGCAGAGGCTTGAACGCAGGCACTTCAGCAGGCCCTGTGAAAGAAGGTGTCAAATCAGGAGAAGCCAGGACACTGTCCAAACTTTTGAGTGGTTGGTGTGCATAGCTATCTGAGAAGACTTCCCGCCAGCGAAGAGTAACATTGGGTAGTTGGGCTGGACTGGATTGCTGAGTGTCTAGAACTCTGGACCTAGAGGGTTGTAGCTTAGGCCAAAGCTTGCTCCTTTGCTGTTTCCACACCTACTCTCTCTCTGTTTGTGCCTGAGCATCTCATGGTAGCCTGTGAGCCTGTAATTAGTTGGCCAGAGAGCTCCGGCTAGAGGGAGCTCATATACATTTAAACCAGAACATGGTATTCCCTGCCCAAGACTTTTCTGATGCTTCCTCATGAACTTGGGATAAAAGCCAAGGGAGACGTGGCCATCACCTTTCTCAGTGTCCTGCTCTGCTCCTTTCTTCCCTGTTCTAACCACACCAACCTCACTGTATCCTCCAGCACACTGTGCCTTACCAGGCCTTTTCTCTATGGGGATGCTTGTCCCTGAACCTGGAACCCTGCCTATAGACCGGTGCTCTCATCCAGGCCTCAAGTCACGTCTCTTCAGAGTGGCCTCCCTGACAGCCAGGCTAATGTTAGTAGACATCCTACCAGCTCCATGTCCCCTGTATCAATCTGTCCTAGTTGCTGAGTTCCCTGCCAGGATCAAGGCAAAAGAGTTCCTGGTTCAGGGTCTCACATGCTAGTGTGTGGAGCATTGAACAGTAGACCCAACAGTATCAGACAACAGTATGTATCCAAAGGAAATAAGGATAGTTCAGGAAGGATCTCTAAGGAGGTAGCTGAAAAACAAGAAGGAATGAATCCACCTTTCAAGGACCAGAGCCTGAAGAGGGTGTGCTTGAGGAAGCTGGACTGGGGCAGGAGAAGTGTGGTATGAGAGTGGACAGGGAAGCAGGGGCCAGATCCGCAGGGCCTGTGGGGCTTAGGTTGGTTATTAGAGTTGATACTAAGTGTTGCATGGTCCCATCAAAGGCTTTTGAGCAGAGTGACATGGTCTGACCTGGACAGGGGTGTACAGACAGCATTGGAGTCACAGGAGCTATTTAGGGTCCTGGTCTAGCCATAGAGTAAGCTGTGCTAAGCCAGTCTCTGCTCACTAGCACCTCAGCTTGGGACTGAGAGACAGCAGAGCAAAGCTTCCCAAGAAAGCACTTCTCACCAAGCCAGCGAGCAGGGAGGCAGAGGGAGGAGCTGAGTGGGATGCCAGGCTCTGTGGGACCCCTGCCTATACCCCTGCCTGCTGCCCAGCCCCAAGGCCAGTCATCAGACAGATGGTCACCAGACATGTCATGTGGGACGAATGGCACTAGGACCTGAACATCCCTCTTCCATTTAGAACCTGTGGTCATGGGTTGTTGTCAGGCCGTTTAAGGACTGCTAGAATCAGAATCATAGACTTTGGAGCTTAGAAACCTTAGAACAAGCCTGGAGCTCAGCAGGTGTGATGGAAAAGAAACGTGTCTAGGGCCCAGAGCACCACCTCTGGCACTTGCATCTGGTGGCTCTCATGTACAGACCTGGGGAGGTAAGATGAGCACGCTAAGAGCAACAGTCAGGAAGGGCTTCAGCGTGGGGGTGACAGCACAGCCTGACCTACTCTCATCTTCCAGAGGAGGAAGCAGAAGGCCAGAGTGGAAGTGACTTTGCCCAAGGGCTGCAGCGGGTGGGGGCAGCACTGGGGTTGGGCTCAACTCTCTTGATCCCCAGCTTGGGCCCTTCTGGGATAATGTAAGTGGTGCTCCTTTCCCACACCATTCCTTGGGAACATTTCCTGTTTCTTCTGCAGAGGGAGGCCTCTTCCTCTGGCCTCTAAGCACCTCCTGTGCTTGGGTTAGAGACACGGGAAGTGGTTCAGGCCGTAGGTGGTGACACTTGTGGGGTTTACACAGCAAACAGTTGAAGTCACATGGGGACACAGCACAATGGGCCCTGGTGGCAGACATGTCTCTCTGATGCTGCCACTTAGAGTGTGTTGACCACAGGTTCTGAACTAATGAGATAGAACCACTTCAAGGTGGCCTCAGAATCAATGCGGAGGAGTGTGAACCTTGCTTTGAATGGGAAACCGCAGATGTTTTAGAGAGGCATGAGCATGAAGGGCCTGGGTTAGGACCGAAGCTCCCCGGGAAGGTGGGGAACGGACTGATGAAGTTTTCTTTCATGTTCCTGGCTCGTAAGAGTTTTCCGCCTTCATCCATGGATAATTATCCTTCTTCAGAAATTGACCAGATGGGACACTGCAGGAAATGGTTCAGGGATTGTGTAGGAGTTGTGGGAAGAATGGGGAGGATGTAGCTGGAGAAGGAATGTGTGCCAAGCAGCAGGAGATGGCTCCCTTCAGACATGAGGAGAGGGAGAGGGAGGGAAACCTGGACTGGGCTGAGAATGCAAAGCTGCTCCCTGTCTCGGGGCTAGGAGAAGGGTAAGGCCAGCCCACAGGATCTGGCCTTTCTGGGTTAAGAGGAACCCAGATTCTAATGGGATTAGGAAGCAGTATGGGCTGGAGCCAGACCAACCCCTGGCTATCTGTGCTGTGTATATATTGTATGGCCCACAATAATGAGAAGGGCCGGGTCCTGTTATGAATGGTGGGTGTGACTGAGCACCCAGCCCTGGCACTGGGCAGCTCTCACCCTGTCCCATCCCCCAACGTACTGACTTTTGACCCGTATTTGGCCTCACTGGCTAAACAGCGTTCTCAGTGCGGAAGCTTCTTGTCGGTCTGGTTCCACTTAGTGGCTCAACCACAGTGGCCAGTGTCTGCCAGTAGGAACAAGTGGCTCCCGTGTGGGAGCCCAGGATTGAGGCTGCCTGTGGAAGGGCCTGAATGGTTCTGCAAGTGAGGATTTAAGGCTTCTGTCCTTATAGACAGTCAAGGGTGTGTGTATCCTGATAACTTAAGGTCATGAGTCCAGCAGACCTGGTTTGAGTCCCAGCTGCACTGCCTGCCAGCTGTGACTGCAGAGTGATGATCTGACTTGATAAGTCTCATTTTTCTTTTTTTAATATTTTATTATTTTTATTTTATGTGAACAAGTGTACTGCCTGCATGCCTGTGAGTGCAGCCCTGTTGTGCAGCGTCCACGGAGGTCAGAAGAGGGTGGATCCCCTGGAACTGGAGTTACAGATGGTTGTTAGCTGCCATGTGGGTGCTGGGAATTAAACCTAGGTCCTCTGCAAGAACAATCAGTGCTCTTAACTGCTGAGCCATCTCTCCAACCCCATGAGTGTCATTTTTCTGCAGGTAATTTTTGCCTCCGTTTTTAAAAAGTCTTTCTACTATGTATTTGAGGAATTACCTGTGTACATATTATGATGTATATACACATAATTGTTTTGTGTGTGTTACATACATAAACTTTAAATGTGCTTCTTAGTGAGTATATACAGTATCTGTATCCACATAAACTACTCAGATCAAGATAAATGACATCCTTAACACCCTGGATCCCCTTGTACCCTAGTCTGTACCCTATACTCCCCTGGAGTAACCACTATTCCAACATCGATCATCATTGGTTAGTTTTACCTGTTTTTGTTTGTTTTTGAGACAGAATCATGTATTCTAGGCCTTCACAACAAGGTTTACCTGTCCTCAAACTTTGAACTTCGGCTAAGAAGAATACAATAGGCACTCTTTTGTGTCTGGCTTCTTTGTTAAGCACAATTGTGAGAGTCCTCTTTGTCACCAGTGGTTTGTTCTTTCTGTCACTGTTCTGTGATAAGTAGAGGATGGTTGGCTCATCCTCCTGTTGATAAGCATTTGAGTTGCTTCCCTTTTTTTTCCTTCGATAAAGCTGCTCTGAGCATTCTTTTACTCCTTGGGGGTTTTGTGGGAATTAAATGAAATAATCTATTACAGTAAAGTGTTTAATACAGAATTGACCCAAAAATTTCCCCCCTTTCTCTCTTTTTTTTTTATCCAGAAAAATTCACATACCACATAAGTGTTAAAAGAACCAAAGTAAGTCCTGCCCTTTGCTTCCCTGCCCCTCAAGGCTGAACCGTTAATGATTCCATGTGTTCAACTGGGCTTTTTACCACAGTGGTATGACCTACTTAATAAACATAGTTGGCATTAAAAGTAAACATGTTGCTTTTAATATTTTTTAAGAATACATTTTTTCTTTTTAATTGATACATAGTAATTGTACAAATCTAGAGAAAACAGTATGACATTTTAATACATGTATACAGTGTATACTAATCAGATCACAGTAACTGGCATATCATCTTAGACATTTATGATTTCTTTGGGCTGGGAATACTCAGAATCCTCTCTATTTTGAAACATTCAATTAATTTATTACCAACCCTGGGGATGTGGCACAGTGGTAATATGTTTGCCTGATAGATGCAAGGCCCTGGGTTCCATCCATATGATCCCCAGCACCTCACAAGAAAACGTTGCCAACCACATTTATCCTGCTGTGCTAAAGAACACTGGGCATCTTCCTCCTATCCAAACGCCTTGTACACAATAACCATCTTCTCTCTCGCTCCTTTTCCCCTCACACCCTTCCTAGACTCAGGTAATCTACTCTTGATTTCTATGAAATCAACTTTTTAGCTAATGTATTGTATTTTGCAGTTTTTAAAATTAAGTGATTTTTCCTCTTATTAATATTTCATTTAAATTAGCAAAGTAATGTGTTTCGTTATGGCATTTTCATATGTGTGCTGGAATTTTTTTCTAATTTATGTCCTTCACCCATTGCCTTAACCCATGGCCCCATCACCTCTTCTCTCTGATCCCTTCCTCTCCATGAATAGTCTCCCTTCTGTGTTCATGTGACATATATTCCATTATCTTCTCCCCCTTAAGATCTCTTCCTTCCCTCTCATGAACACACACTCACAAGTTAAATCTTCATTTTGCGTATCTGTGTTTTTCTTTTAATTAATTAATTTTTTTATGTGTATGAGTGTATTACTTGCATGTATGTAAGTGTACGCATGTTGTGCAGTGCCCATGGAGGCTAAAAGAAGGCATCAGATTCCTTGGGACTGGAGTTACAGATGGTTGTTAGCTGCCATGTGGGTGCTGGGAGTCCAACCTGGGTCCTCTGCAAGAGTAGTCAGTGCTTTTAACATGCTAAGTCTGCTAAGTTGCTAAGTTGTTCTCCAGCCCTCTTATCTTTGTTTTTTTTTTGAGATAGGTCTCACTCCATAGCCCCAGGCTAGCCTTAAACTCACAGCAGTCCTCCTATCTTGGCCTTCCTAATGCTGGAACTAGAGATGTGAACCATAATACCTCACTTTGATTTATTTATTTTTTTCTTGTTGAAGCTTTTTATTTTTTAAAAAAGTCAGAATCTTGCTACATAGCTCAGGTTGGCCTTCAGCTTGTGGTCTTTCTACTACAACCTCCAGAGTGCTGTGATTGTAGGCACTGTGCTGTCACATAATTTTTTTTTTCTTTTGAGACAGGATTTCATATAGATCAGGCTGACTTCAAACTTGTCAAGTAGCTGAGGCTGGCCATAAACTCTAGCCTTCTCTTTTCACTCCCAAATGCTGGCAATGTACCACCATGCTTGGTTCTAAACCTGACCTTTTTAAACAGTTCCCTTATTTTCATCAGAAGAGTAGCTTCTGGAGAGGGAGTCTAGGATGAGCCCCTATAACACAGTAGGGCTTTCTCCCTGTCCCTACAGGGCTTCCCTGTCTGTGGAGCCAAGGGTTTAGCTTAGTTGCTCCCTGTCTGTAGTCTCAGGCTTGGATGCCCTGAGCTTCAGTTTTGTAGTTGTTAGCATATAGAACTTGTCCCCACTTAGGAGAAATATCATGAGGTTTAAATGTGATAATGTACATGAAAATACAAAGCAAAATGGAAAGTGATGTGTCTGTGCTGGTTATTATATAGAAGGTGATGATGGGTCCGTGCTGCTTATTATATAGAAGGTGATGGGTCCGCGCTGCTTATTATATAGAAGGTGATGGGTGCGTGCTGGTTATCATATAGAAGGTGATGGGTCCGCGCTGCTTATTATATGGAAGGTGATGGGTCCGCGCTGGTTATTATATGGAAGGTGATAGGTCCGCGCTGCTTATTATATAGAAGGTGATGGGTGCGCGCTGGTTATTATATAGAAGCATAGGCGAAACTGGAGGAGACGTCCAAGAAGTTGACCAGCCACATTGTGTTACATGTGAGGCAGCTGAAGCCCAGGGCTGACCATAATGAGTACAGAAACAAACCAATGATTTCTGTTTCCCAGGAGCCTTCAGAGCCACTTCCTGGGCAGAAATAACTCCCCTAGAGTGCTCACACTCTGAGCTTAGATCCAACCCACTCATTTCCTGTAAGGTCTCTTGCTAGGGAGGAAGGGCACTTTAGGAAATGTGCAAGGCTTCAGTCGTTGTGTCCCGTGTCTGTGTCCCCCCTCCCCAACCCATCCCTGGCTGAGGTACCTCAACTTCTAGGCAATGGGGTATGCTTATCAGCTTTTGGTCTCAGAAGGTAGAACAGAGATGTGGGGGTTTGGATGAGATATGTCTTAGTCGGCCATAGCACCTTCACTGTCCTCTGACCTAGGCCTTAGCTTGTCCCCTGTACTCAAGCTGGGACCCTTGCTCCCTTCCTCTTAGGCAGACCCTCACAGGCCTGGGTTTGAGCAGTCCTTACTCCTTTGTGGATGGATCTCCACAGCTCCAAGAGGAGGGAGAGGTACCCCCAGATCTGTGAGACTGTAGCCTAGGTTGAGATTGAGAATGCGGAGACAAACCTGGCTGGCATCGTTGGGGCCTTTGCCTCACTAACCTTGCTCTTTGCTAGGAAGCATTTGGCATGATAAGGTTTTCCAGTACCTGCCCAGGTGGGCCGCACTCTCCCCAGTGTTTAGCCACCGCATTCGGTACCAGGTACACAGCAGCAGAAATGGCTTTTTTGTGCCCTGGCTCCTATCCCCTCTTGGAGCCACAGCTCATTATGGAAGGCTGTGGCAGTGATAACCAAGGAGCCAGGCAGGGCCTGCCAGGGAGTGCCCTGTTAGCCCAGGGCGGGGGCTGGGGAGAGCTCTGGTATCTGCTTTCAGGGTGAGGTTGTGGAGTGACACATGTTCTAGTGGCAGTGAATGAGCAGGAGCAGCTTCCGCCTCCCCTTACATGTCTCCCTGCTGGGCTCTGCCTCTTCAGGCACCTCTCGGGTCCTCACCTCCTCTCGGGTGCTCCTCCCCTTATCCTGTGAAGTGGAGAGAGGTAGCCTCACTTTGTAAACGAGGACCCAAAGGTCTGAGCAGGTAGCTAACTTACCTAGGAAAGTGGTAGAATTGGATGACCTTGAATCCTTAGAAGTCAAGGTGAAAAAGCCATTTGAAGCCATCCAGTTACTCCATTCTATAAATGAGCAGACCCAAGGCCAGAGCGTCACCTGCTGAAAGAGTTAGGACTGTGCAGAGGCTTGGGGTTGGGGAATGGTGGTCTTGTTAATTGTCCTTATCATGCGGAGGCCTACTTGTTCCTGTGGGCATTCTGAGACAGCCCTGGTTAGGATGGCCTTTGGAACATTGAGAAAGTTGTCACCCAGATCATTTCTTGTTGGTACAAATGAGGAGCTGTTGAGAAACACCCTAGAGGCTGAGCATTTGCCAGCACTAGAGTCTTGTCACTTCCTGGGTTTGAATCCAACATGGCCTTCCCAGTCAACAGCTAGATGGATTTGAGTGTGTATCTCTGCTTCTGTGAGCCTGTTTCCTCATCTGTGGTGTGAATGTGAGGGAGCCTAGCTCAGTGGGTAGTTGTACAGACCAAGAAGCCTTCAGTGAGTGTTAGCTAGCATTGTTGTCAGCGTCCCCATAGCATGATGAAGCTGGGTGACTGAGCTGACTAAAACCAACCAACTACCCCAGTCCAGATGTCCAGATCATCCATGTCCTGCCCAGCCATGACTGCATGCTCAGCTCTGGATGCCACAGGCCTCTTCCCTGCCCTGCCTCAGGGAGGCTTGTGCACCCTTCCTCTGGTATATGCAGACAATAGGCCCTGTGCAGTCCCTGCAGTCAGCCTGGGCCAGGCGGAAGCCAGGGCTAACAAAGGTTTCCTTATCTCCTTCCTGTCCACGCGCATTTACTTCTGTGGGCTTGGCTGGCTGGCAGGCAGACAGCAGGCAGCTCTTACCCTGCCTGGACCCTTGGGCCTTCATGCTTGGCTCAGCTGAAGGGGTCGCAGCCTCCAGCCTGACACTCATTCCAGAGGAGCAGAGCATGGCAGGATGGCAGAACTTTGCTTATGGAATCAAGCAGTCCTGTGATCCAGTACTAGTTTGGTTGCTTGCTGCCTGAGTTCTTTAAGCTCTGAGCTGTTGGTCCGCTGGAAAATGGAAGTAGAAGTGTCTGTCTCACAGCTCTGCTGAGGCCGACTGAGAAAGGCCGAGGATGCTGGTAGTTCTGCCTTTCTGTGGCAGTAATGGCCACAGGGTACACTGTCATGCCTCCTCCCTCACAAGGCAGTGCACACAGGACTCAAGCGGAGACCTGCAGGCCAGACCCAGGCCGGGAGGCATTGCCAGCAGGACTCTGTTCCTCTTTGCCAGGGTCCCAGGCAGCTCCTGCCTCTCCCTTTCCAGGGCATGTGGGTACTGCTGTGGGTCTTCAAGGGTCAGAAGTTTAGAGTGGGTGCAGGCTAAAGAGAAAGATAGCTGGCAGCCAACCCCAACTTCTGCTCCCTGCACTTCCTGTATGTTCCTTAGCATGACAGAAAACCAGAGCCTGGAGTTCAGGTAGCGTGGTTGGGAATCATGGCTCTGGAGTTTCAAAAAAAAAACAGGACAAGGGACCTGGTTCCGGTTTAACCTTTCTATGACTCAGCTATAGAATGAGTATGGTACATCAGAATCATACAACTAAAGTATACAAAATGAGGTGCTTGGGAAAATGCATTAAAAGAAAACGAAGTGGAAGTGATTCGGGGGTCGGCGGCACGTTCTGAGTGAGGGCCAGTTTTGAGGTAAACCATCCTGAGTGTGAGCCCCAGCCTTGCTACCACTTTGTCACATGACCCTGGTTAAACCCCTGCCCCTCTGTAGCTTTAATTCTTTGCATTCATGAAACAGAGGATGGGTTGGACGCCTCTTCTAAATTCCTGTGACTTCTTGCTGATCCTGTCTCCCCCAGGAGAGATCTTGAGCTCTGAACCCTCCTGGCTCTGGGACCAGGGCCGACTATCTGCTGTTTTTTCTTCATTTTTCTGCAGTGTCCTTTAAAAGGGCAGCCTCTGGACATGCTCACTCAGCTCTCCCATCCATTCACTCCAATTCCTGGCTCCTAGAGGCCTCAGTGACAAACTGAGTCACAGTTTCAAGGGAGAAGAGAGTCAGTGACCCATTCTGACACAGGGTCTGTAGTTAGCTCAGTGCTCTCCTATCTATGGTCTCATGTGATCTGACAGTCACCTGGGACAGTAATGAAGCAAGAAGTAATCGATCATTCATTGATCAGTAATCAGTTGTGGGCTATGTGCCAGGTACTGGGACTACAGTAGTCGGGGACAGAGCCTCCCTTCATGCAGCTTGCGTTCTGGAACCACCAGAAAGAAAAGAGAAGTGCAGTCAGAGGGTAGAAGACTGGGAAAACCTCCTGGAGGAGGTGGCCTTGGGGAACTGAAGGGAAGGAAGAGACAGCATGCTTTAATCATGTGGTGAGAACGTTTCAGGCAGAAAGAATGAGCGCAAAGACAAAGATGAAATCACCTTAAAGCAAGGTGGCCAGGAGAGTTGGGGGGCGGGGGGGGAGAAGGTCTCCTTTCCTTTCAAAAGCGTGTCTAACCTTTTAAAAGTAGTTCCTTTGGCTGGCATGGGAAGAGCCTGGGGACTGGAGTGGATGGAGGAGACAGATGGCTACTGCAGCAGCAGTCCCAGCAAGCAATCCCAGCGGCTTGGGCCAGGTTAGCAGAGGAGGTGGTTGTGGTAGTACAGATCTAGAAGGAAGAGCCAGCGGCGTCTGCTGGTGAGGGGAGTGCACAGCAGAGTCAGGATGATTCCACAGATGAACGTGAATGACTGTAGGAGAAACAGAAAAATGGGTGTTGCCTGTCAGGAGCCCCCAGCTCCTGTGTCCTTACCACCCAGCAGATCCGCCTGCGCCCATCTGAGCACATTTCTCCAAAGGCTCTCACAAACTCATTTTCTCTCACTGAGGTCCTCCCTTTTTCCCTGTAACCCCTCAGGTCCTACATAAGCTAGGCAAGCATTCTACCACTGAGCTGTGTCCTTTTGTTTTGCCACAGTGTCTTGATAAATTGCCCAGATAGCCTTGAGTTTGCTCTGTAACGTAGTTCTAACCTGCCTCAGCTTCCCAAATGGCTGAGATTACAAGCCTGTACCACCCAGCTCTCACTGATATCCTTGTGGCCTTCAGAGAGGTCACCAAAATGCCCAAGTTGAGAGGTAGCTAACACCCCTTTATCACAGATGACACATAGCTGCAGAAGTGAATTGAGCTGTGAAGGACAAAAGGGGCCCTGTTTCCTCCCTGGGGCTGCCTTGTCTCCCCAGCCTAGCCAGCACCACCTGAGTCTTGTTCTTTGCAATCCCTGCCCTCTGTGGCAGCTGAAAATGGGGCATTGTGACTCATTTTCTGCAGGGGAGTTGTCCTAGAAATTGGAGGATTTCTCTTTGTGTTGCTACTCCTCTATACAGACTTCTCTCCATATATTTGAGCAAGTTCAAGTTATATATAATATAGTGAATTCAGTCCTTTCTAAACTAAACAGCTTTCTGCTGAAAGGGTCACTTAGGAATAACAGGTATTTGGTGAGCTCACTGTCACTTTTATCTCACGTTTGCGTTTTGTAGAATGTGCTTTACCCCCACCAAACAAAAGGAAATCGAGCTTTCTCATGGCTCTAAAGTTTCTGGAAACAAAAGCCCTCTCTCGTTGTTCCCCCTTAGCCCTGCCATGCCTTAGATGTGAGACAGGATAGCACAGATCTCCTGCTATAACCACAAGGCCTTCAAGCAGCTCCTGAGACAGGCCAGCAGTAGAGTGGTGGGAGTGAGCCCGGCTGGGCAGCCACACCAGGAATGAATGGAGGGATGGTGGCTCAAACCAGGACGTTCCCAGGTTCTTCGTAAGTCCCAGCATTCTGTTTTCTCCTCATCCTCACCCCAAGGTAGAAATCTGGGGAGCCAAGAAGCACCTCTATTGCCAGGAATGTCACTTAGATTTTTCCAATGCCAGCCGTGCCGCGGGGTTAGGTGAAGGGGCATTAAAACCAGACACCGAGGCCCTGTGGTGTCACTGCCAGGCACACAGGCAAGGCCTGCCCTGGGCTCCAGCTAGAGGCTATCAGAGCACAAGAAACCACCCTTCACACTATACCACTGAGGGACTGCTCTATTATTATGGGTCAGGCAAGGCCATATGTCCGGTGAGGTGGCTCTGATGCCATCTAAGGGTTCAGGAATGGTTAGTTTTCTCTGCCAACTAAAGAATTAAAAGACAGGAAAGAAATGTTACCAGATGTCTTGGAGCATCCCAGCAGAGCCATCATATGATACATGGAAAATTGGGGTCCCTTCTTCTGAATCTCAGTCTCATCAATAAAAGAATTAAAGAGCAGACTCCTCAGAAGCTCAAGGACAGTTTTTGAGTTTAAAAAGGAAAACTCCAGGGCAGATGAGCCGTAAATCTCACAGCTGCCTGGAAGGAAGGAGGAAAGCAGAGAAGAGGAGCAAAGCCATGCTGCTTGAGATAAGGTGTCATGGAGGTGGAGGTCAGCCGCAGGAGGCAGAGGTCAGCCACAGGAGCAGGCAGCCACAGCAGGCCCGGAGCTTTAGAGAAAGAGCAAGGAAGCCCAGGGCACTAGTGAGGGAGCCTAAAAGCGTGCTTGGGCTCTGGCTAGCATCTGAAAGAAAAAGATAAGAGAAAAAGGGTGGGCAGACCCCGCCGAGCCTTGTGGTGGCTCATAGGAATTTACTAGGGGTAGGAATTCCAGGAAGGAAAGACACAGGGTGGTAAGATAAATCTACCTGTGGGGATCTGGTTACTGAGCAAGGCAAGCAACTCATACCCTAAAGGGATGGCAGGTGTCTGACCTGCTCTGCCTGTGTGATAACCTGGCCCCAGGAAGCTACTGTAGATATGAATCTTCCTTTCTCCCACCCCAGACCAGAACCAGGTTTTTGGTTTTCGTTTCCTCGTTCCTGAACTTCTACAACCTTCCGGCCTTTACCCCAATACCCCACCTTTCCCACCTCCTGTAACGGTCAGAGAGGCTTCCCTATATTAGCCCCTGCATTGGCTCTAATAACCGAACAACCCACCAACGTAGTCTCCCGGGAGGGAACTCCTCCCGCCGCACTCTGAGCCACCTGAGGTCCCGTTCCATCGTCCTCCATTCTGACATGGCTGGAGCACAACAGCTGTGCTGGAGATGGAGACGCACCCATATCTACCTACCTCCTTCCCCTAGCCAGGCCCTTGACCTGCCCCCTTGGGCGAACTCTTAAGGGAGTGGATAAGGGCATGTCTCCACCTAGCAGGAGACCCCTGTCTTTACAGACTCATAGGTGTGATGTGAGAGGACTGGGGTCTCTCCTGTATCAGGTGGCCTCAGACACTACTCTGTTGCTCTGGCTGTTTCCTTGCAGCAAGTAAGTAGGTCTATGCTAACCTTCTCCTTACATGTATCTTTGTTTGTTAGTTATAGGGTCTTGCTTTGTATCCCGGACTGGCCTGCATCTGGAGTGAAACTCATGATCCTCCTGCCTTTGGCTCCTGAGTACTGGGATCATGGGGACCCACCACCGTGCTCATTTCTTTACGTATCTTTTCAAATAAAAAAAATTTTATTTTTATGAGGTTGGGGGAGAGAATGCACGTGGCACAGCACACATGTGGAGGTCAGAGGACAGCTTTGGGAAGTCAGTTCTTTTCTTCTACCTTGTGGGTCCTATTGAACTCAGGTCATCAGGCTTGCCAGCAAGTGCCTTTACCTGCTGAGCCCTCTTGCCAGCCCTCTTACATATCTTTAAATAATTTTTTATATATTATTTTATGTGTATGAATGTATTGCCTGCATGTGTGTAAAATGCATCCGTGTTGTGCATTGCCTGCAGAGATCAGAAGACGGCGTCATATCCCTCAGAAGCTGGAATTACAGATGGTTGTCAGCTGCCATGTGGGTTCTGGGAACCAAACCCAGGCCCTCTGCAAGAGCAGCCAGTGCTCTTACCCACTGAGCTGTCTCTCCAGCCCCTCTTACATATCTTAAAATGAGGATAATAACAGCACCACAGCTTTAGGGTTGTTGAGAGAGTTGACTGAGACTTTGCAGTAAAGTCCTTAGTGTCAGCCACATAGGAGCAGTTGGACTATGTGTAATTTTCAAAAATTTGTTTTAACTAATGCATAGAAACATAAAAAATGTACATATTTGGGGCTGGAGGTGACTCAGTGGTTGAGTGTTTGCCTGGCATGCTGGAGGCCTGGACTCCTCCACAGCACTTCCAAACAAAACAAGAACTCGGGATGCAGAAAGATTTCAAGGTCTCCAAAGTAAGGGTAGCAGTGTAGGTTGGAGTAGGGGGTGGGGTTTAAAGATATCAGAAAAGAGGAGGAACCACTGGGAGACGATTGGCTTTCCTACTAAAAGCACTTATGTAGTATTGGCAAAAATTTTTCAATGACCATGAGCCCTGTTTAAAATCACCAAAGCAATCTGTTGCCATTTTGAGAAAATGGAAATAAATCAATGTGTATAACATGGCCACCTACCAGCCCTGAGACTTAGCCTGAGAGCCCACCCACCTACCCCAAGTACCGTCCTGTCTTCCTGGTAACCACCCTGCTGGCTGCAGGAGCCCCCCCTCTTGCCAGCACTGCCAGGGCCTGTTCTGTTTCTTGTCAACACATGCTGTTTATTGCTATCCTGGTCCCTGTCCTTCCCCTCCCCCATGCATGAGTCATCCCTAGCCTCATGCAGGAGGGGGGCGCTGAGTCTGCCCAGTGGAATTCATTGACTGGGTTTATGGAGAGCTCGGGTGATTGGAGAGGCCCTCAGGACACCAGAACTGGGGGGGAGGGGGGGCATGGGTGACTTAGGAAGGGACCCTGGGTGCAGGCCCAGTTAGGGGTTGAAGTCCTGAAGGTCAGGGGCTTTGCCGGAAGGCCTGCAATATCAGCTCTGCTCCTTCCACAGTCTGCCTGCCTCAGGCCTGTGTGCAGTGACTTTCTCTCTGTCCAGCCTGGCTACAAGCCTTTGAAGTTTCGGAAGGCTCCAGAGGCTGTTGCTCTCCTCGTCTGTTCGTGCCCCTCACCCCTTTATGGAGAGGGCATCCTGTGTTCTTTAGGAAACCCCCATTGCTACTTTCACCCATTCTTCCTGAGTGCCATCTTTGCGGGGCTCAGGGCTATGGGGTGCCTCTCAGACCTCAGCACTAACGCAGAGCACCCAGCACCTCAGTTGGAGGAACGCAGGGAAGGCTTCCCAGAGGAGGTGACACCTGACTAGATTTTGAGATGGGGATAGAAGTTCAACATGAAGAAAAGTTCCCCACTGTATCCTCGGAGGTAGGGCTCAGGAACTTCTGGCAACTGGAGTTAAGGGGTTGATGACAGAAGAGTGAAGATAAGAGAAAAACAAGGACTCGCACCTCTATTCCATCACTTGGGAGCTGGAGGCAGGAAGAGTGCTGCAAATTTGCAGCTAGCCTGGGCTACAAAGCAAGACCCTGTCTCCCCCTCAAAAACAGAGAGCTACTAAGAAATGTAGGGAGGCATGTCCAGCAGTGATAAAGCCTTTGACCCTGGAATTCTCAGTCATAATTGTCTGCTCCTAGAACAGCCTGCTGCCAGGCCTCTCTGAGATGACTCCTGGTCTCTTCTCTGTTGATTGCTCCAGGGGCTACTACTCTCTCTCATTTGCTTTGGCTTTCTCTCCTGGTCTGTCTTACCAGTCATGGCAGCCACTTCACAGTATACAAGGTGCTTTTGTGCCCAACCCATTGATTCTCACTGGATGGCACAGGGAACCAAGGCCCTTCTGTGGTGAACTCAGAGACTGGGGAGGCCTGATGGGTGCTAGAGGGCAGATCCAGGCCCGGAACCTGGGTCTTGGCTCTCTGGCCTAGATAGAACAGCATAACTGCTGTGTTTTCAGGTAGGCTTTTAGCTACTTTCCCTGCACAGACTTGATGTTCCTGTAGGGTAGGACCCCGCCTCTCCCTAGAAGGGCTTCCTGATGTGTGGATTGAAACAAGGGACAGATGCTGTTTGGAAGTGTCTGGGAAAGGCCCAGAAATACTGGCTCCCCTGGGCATGGGGAATGGTTCCTGCCCAGGTAGTGGGAGCTGATTTATTTGTGGCTGTTTTTGTGTGGGAGGTATATTGCAGACTTGAATTCTTTTCCTGTTGATCCTGACAGGCTTAGATTTCATGGCAGCAGCATAGCGAGAGGAACTGGCAATTAGGATACCTGGGTTCTAATCACAGCTGTGCTTTCCAGCTGTTTAGCCTTTGGCAAGTCACTTTACTTCTCTGATCCTTCTTTTCTTCGTCCACCAAATGGGGGTCAGAGTGTAACATAAAGTCAGAGAAGAGGAGGTGCATAAAAGCCCAGCACAGCTCCTCACGCCCTATACTCTGTGTGCTAGTGAATGTTCCTTTCCTTTCTCCATGCTGGACAATGTATCGTAAAATGACTCAATGGTCATGTGAAGTTCAACTGAATGGTGAACATTATTGGTTTCCTTTTATTTTTAAACCCCTGTGATGCTGAGGATCAAGCCTGGGTCTTTGCATAAGCTAAATGAATTACTGAGCTACACCCTCCAGCCCCTAGCTTACCTTTTGTTTTGTTTTTGGGGACAGGGTCTCGCTGCATAGCCTTGGATAGCCTGGAACTCACTATATAGACTAGGCTGGCCTTGAACTCACAGAGTTCTGCCTGCCTGTGCTTCCCAAGTATTGGGGAAAATAGTGTGCCATATCATACCTGGCCTTAGTTTACTTTTTTTTTTTTTTTAATTAATTTGTTTTTACTTTTATGTTATGAGTGCTTTTCCTGAATGTATAGAAATACACCAAGTTTGTCAGTGCCTGTGCAGGTCAGAAGAAGGCGTCAGATCCCCTAGAACTGAAGTTAAGGACAATTGTTAGCTTCCATGTAGGTGCTGGGACCTGAACCTGGGTGCTCTACAAGAGCAACCAGTGCTCTTAACTGCTCAGCCATTTCCAGAGTCAGTTTATACTTTTTTTTGTTTGGGTGTTTTGTTTTGTTTTGTTTTGTTTTGGGGACAGGGTCTCCCTGTAGCCCTAACTGGCCTGGAACTGGCTATGTAGACCAGGCTGGCCTCTCACAGAGATCCACCTGCCTGTGCCTTCTGGATGCTCAGATTAAAGGCGTGTGCCACTATGCCTGGCCGTTTATAATTTTTTAGTGTCTTACTGTTGTGGGTGCTTTGCATGACCGCCTCGTTTCAGCAGCCCTCATGTTTGGCTAAGCTGGTGAAGTCAGTTGGCCTTATTTCTCTTATTTTTCATTCATTCATTCATTCTCCATACACACATTTGCAATAGCACGGTACTGGATAAAACCTTATTATTTAAAAAAATCCTTTATTATATTATGAGCATTTTGCCTGCATGTTTGTAAATACACCACATGCGTGCCATGCCACAGAGCCCAGAAGAGGGTGTCAGATCCCCTGGGAATGGATTTATAAAATGGTTCTTAGCCACCGTGTGTTGGGAACTGAACCCAGGTCCTCTATAACATCAGCCAGTGCTCTTAACCACTGAACCATCTCTCCAGCCCTATTTGTTTGTTTAGTTTTTAGTTTGTTTGTTTTAGTTTATTAGTGCTGGAGATTGAATCCAGAGCCCTCCCACATACTGAGCTACCCCCAAGCCTTTTTGTTTTATATTTTATTTTCAGATAGAGTCTTACCAAGTTGCCTAGGCTGGCCTTGAACTTGAGTTGGGCAGACTTTAAACTTGGGATCTTCCTGCCACAGCCTCTATGATAGCTAGAATTGGGTTGTATCACCAGGCCCAGCTTGCTAGTTTTTTTTTTTTTTTTTTGTATCACTTTGTGTATTATTGTTGTGTGTGTACATGATGTAGTGGGACACATTTGTGGGTGCACATGGAACAACACACACTAAAAGTCAGAGGACAGCTTTGTGCAGTCATTCATTCTCCCTTTCCATGTTTATATGAGTTCCAGGGATCAACTCAGGTTGTCAGGCTTGCACCACTTTACCACTGAGCCATCTTACTGGCCCCTTAATAAAACTTGTAACGGCAATAATAATCACATTTTACATTGAATATCAGCATTGTTTGCCAGGTTTGGTTGGTTGGTTGGTTTTTGAGACAAATTCTAAGTTGCTTATGCAGGCCTCAAACATGATCCTCCTGCCTGAGCCTCCCAAGTAGCTAGGATTGCAGAAATGCCCTCTGAAGTGCTACAGGGAGACAGACTGAGGGCAGGAGCCATAAAGTAGCTTGCCAGGGCCACCCTGCAAGTCAGTGGCTGCACCCATTTTGCTGACTGTGGAAACATGGGGTGGGTGAGTGGTGTCACCCTACTGTTCCTCTGCAGGGATCACTGGGAACCTGCTGAGCACTGGCTGAATCTGTTCTGAACCACTTTTGCTCCCTGGGTCCCACAGATGAGCTTGGCAGTAGGGAGACTCAAGTCCCACCTGCTGCCCTAAGAGTTGTTAGAAAAGATGACTCTTCTGAGTTCACTGCAGAGGGCTTTAGCTGGGACGGTGTCTTCAAAGGCAGATAATCTTTGAGAAGACCCTGAGAGAGGAAGGAAGCTCTGTGGAGACTCCTTGGAGAAATGCTCATGGAAAGAAATGGCTACCTTTGGTCCTCTGGGAACTGCTTTGCTTTGCGCCTTTGTCCTGGGTGGATACTCTACTTGGAAACGAAGTAAGAATAAAACCAGGGGAAATAGGGTGAATGGCTAAGAACATAGACTCCAGTGTCTACGTTTATATTCCAACCATTGGCTCTGTGAATTTGACCCAAGTTGCTTCATCTTTCTGTGCCTCAGTTTCTGCATCTGTAGCACCGGGTTGCCTCGGAACTGTGGTGAGAAGCAAATGGAATGAAAGACATGGAGCACACTGGTGTTAGGCTTTCCTTGTGAGGTATTACCTTTCTTTGCTGCATTTGAGACTGGTTGCTGGGGCAGTTGAAGAGGGAGTTAAAGAAATGGAATCATTGTGCAACAAGAATCCCTTGGGACCTGGCCGAGTTGCAGCCCCAGAGCAGTCCTCAGACCTGGAAGTAGAGCAGCAGAGCCCCCAGCCTGCCTCTGGCTCCCTAGCGACCTCACGCTGGTGGGCCTCAGAGGCCTCCCTTCCAGCACTCTCCTCTGACTTCCCAGGCCAGGGGGAGCTGTGGGAAGTGGGACCAACAACATGTCACCCTGGCAACCATGGGTAGCGTGGGACAGCCTCGCTCCACTGCGCCAGCCTGAGCAGATGGGGACAGTCTGAGAAATGTAAATAAAATGTTCTCATGGTGAAGGGCGGGGCAGCTACAAAGAGCCTGAGAGCCCCCAGTGAAGCCGAAATTTGGTGACATTCTGTCAGCGTGCTCATGTGTGCATGCATGTTCAAATAATCACTTACACTGGAAGGAATGAGTACTTCTCCCCTCCCAAGGCTCCTCTCACAGGGAGGCCAGCTTGGAGCCCAGTCCAAGGATTTGTCCAGGGCTGGGGAGTGTGGAATTCCACACCTTGCCTCATTGCTCAGAGGACAGGCTGCCTGGAGGGGCTGTGGGACTTGAGGGGGTCACTGGCCTTAGAGCATTACAGCTCTTGTGGAACTGATCCTGTGACCATTTCTCTGACCATCTAGTGGAGAATTAAATGTTCTCTGAGGTGCATTCTAGCTCCCTTGTCTGTAGATCTGATTCTAACTATGTCTACCGGACCCTGATTCCATCCAGCCTCAGTCACCACTGCCACCATTTTGAACAAACACTGGAGGAGCCTCATTTCTTGGCATTTTGAAGTCTAGCTTCCATGCTGACCCTTTGTCAACATCCCAGGGGCGCTCTTTCTTGTTCACACCCTTTTGGCACAGCACAGGTGTCAGGTAACTTCCTATGCTTTAGCCTCTTTGGGGGTGCTGGGAGAGGGCGATTGGAATCGGGGCCTTGGGAGAGGGACAAGCTAGGACAGACTGCAGGCAGGTGTACCCCTCCTTTCCCCGAGGAGCCTCCTCCTCCTGACAGACACCCCCTCCTATGCAGCACTTTCCAGTAATGTGCCGCCCACTGTGGGCAAGAGGCCAAGAGAGAACAGATCCAGGCCTTCCCGGCAGCCAGGGCCAGCTCTGCTCTGGCCCAGAGGCCCCTCAGGGCCCTGAGCTCTTGCAGAGTACTGGGAAGCAGGGCCAAACAGAAGAGTGGGGGGAGTGGGGAAGGAGGAGGGGTACCAGAACATGACTGCAGCCCAGGTATCCTGAAAACTGTTTCCAAGAAGAAAGTACATTGTCCTCTGGTCAGGAAGCCTAAAACCAGGGCCTAGGTGGCCTGGTAGGGCATATCCTGCCTCTCAAAGCTCCAGTTTCTCATCTGTCCTATAGGAACACCAGCTGTTTACCTGTAATGGAGGTCTCATATTCCAGAAAACCATGACCAGCTACATGAGCTCCTCTCAAAGGTTCTGAGTCTGAGCTTTAACCCCACTGTCGCCGTGCCCAGGACAGCCATCTTGGCACTGGAGCAAAAGCTGAGTAACTCTGAGCTCCGGGTTTGGGATACCAGTGCCCGAGTGGCACCCTCCCTAACATCTGCCTTTGGGAACCCAGGCTCACCCTCTATAGAACGGGGCTGTTAGGCGTGAAATGGCATGTGCCAGGCTTCTGGCACGGTGCTGGCTTGTGGGATGCCTTCAGGAACAGCGAACATCCTTCATGTTACTGCTCCTGGCTTGCTTCACACAGCTCCCCGTTTCCAGGCAAGAGCTGTGGCCAGCTCATCTTAGCATACCAGCTCACTGTCTGGCATTTCGTGGGCCAGGAAAGCTCTGTCTGGGTTGGACCAATAGTACAGAGAGCAAGAGGCATTTTTCCAGCCTTCCTGCGAGGTGGAGATAGATTCTGTCTTTTGTGTGACCTGAGTTGTCTCTGTCTCTTTAAACTCTGTGTCTCCTAAGGGAGCATTGTTGCTAACTCCAGGGCAGAGCCTAGGACACTTGAGGAAGGTAAAGCTAGGTCCTGCCCCGCCCCCATTTTTTTAAACGTGTGTGTGTGTGTGTGTGTGTGTGTGTGTGTGTGTGTGTGCGCGCACGCGCCTGTGTGCATGGGATAGGGCAGACAGGTTAATGTCAGATGTCTTCCTCTGTTGTTCTCCATCTTATGTATTGGGTCAAGGTCTCTCACTTGAACCCAGAACTCACCAATAGTCTAGCTATCTACCTTGCTCTGGTGGATCCCCGTCTCTACCTGTGGAGCTCTGGGATTCCAGGAAGGTCACCACTCCCACCTTCCATTTACATAGCCCTGGGGATCCAAATTCTCTTCCTCAGGTGGGAACAGCAAATGCTTTTACCCACTGAGCCATCTTCTTTGCCCCACAGTTTGGAAGGTTTTAGTCCAAGATTGAATGGCCCTCTTGCTTTAGACCTGTGGCCAGGCAGCACATTATGGTGGGAATGCATGGGAGGCCAAAACCATGAGCAAAGAGAGGATCCTGGAGGGGCCATACACCCCTTTAAAAAACCTCCCACTAGACCCTGCCTATTACAGGTTCTGCCACCTCCCAGTAGTGCCAACCCTTTAAAACATGGGCCATTGGGAGCCATTCAAGATCCACAGCACGGCAAGCCTCGTACCTTCCAGTCTCCCTCCAGGGCAGTGCAGGTCTCTGTCTCCAGTTTTCATCTGATTGTCTGACCTCCTCAGTGGGTATCAGGGAGAGAAGACCCTGGGTGATGGTTGTGGCTTGAAGGTTGTGAGACGGAGAGGCACTAGAGAAGGATCTTGCCCTACCCTAGGCAGACAGGGTAGTCAGGGAATACTTCCTGTAGGAGGAGCCACGTGGTGGGGGTAGAGGTACAGGAATGGAGGGGAGACACACTAGGCAGAGGTCTGCAGGACAAAGAGAATGGCTCATTGGGGGCAGCTGCAAGGAATTTGGATATTAGGAACTGGACAGAAGAATGGGGCGAAAGAAAGGACCAGATGACAAGGCTTGCTGAAAGTTTGGATGTTATTCCTTCCAACAAAAGACTTAGACCAATGTGATCTAACGTTTCCACAGGACCAACCAGTTGAACACTGGATGTTATTGGTAGACTCTGCAGACTGGGGAACTTTTCAGCACAAAAAAGTCACTGTTTTGAAATCAGGAAAATGTACAAGGTGGCTTTGAGGTCTCCTCCTAACCCTAAGATGGAGACGTTTTTTTCCCCCAGTGTTTTGCGTGTCACCTGGGAACATGACGTGGTGTGAAGGTTGTGACTGTGCTAGCATCGCATGGATCAATCCCTGAGGTGGGAGGGTCACGGGACTTTGACGTAGAGAGAAACGTCCCTCCTTCCCAAAGCTCTTGAGGGTAATGAGAGTGGGTCTGGCCAGATATATCATTGAGAATTGTGGGTGTGTCCCAGACCTGGGCATTTTCAAGTCATCAAGTATTTGTTGAACATCTGCTGTCCTTAACCCTGTGAATATAGCACACGTACAGTGTAGTCTGCCAGCTCAGAGCTTACTCGGTAGGAAGGGAAGAGGAAGGAGTGTCTCCTGAGCAAAGAGCTCACAGCCTCTTGACCATGCTGACGCTGGGAACCTAGTACTCAACCTGCAGCTGGGTGTCCAGGTCTCCACCCACCTCCCTACTCTAAAACCACACCAAGCCATAGAGCTCATGGGGAACATGGGGCTCTGCTACCAAACTAGTGTCTACAGAAGCCTGGGCCTAGAGCCCCAGGATGGTCCACAGCTGAGAATTACATGCTGCTGCTGGCCAAGGCCACTTGGTGAAATGGTTAGTTGGTGCCAGGCAGAGGGAGGTATGGATGCCTTGATGGGAATGGAGGCAAAGAGCACAAATTTCAGAACTACAGAGTTTGATGGGAGCTGGAGATCAGACCTAGATTCCTTCATGGTTCTGCTCCTGATTTGCTGTCACTTTGGACGAGTCCCTTTACCTTCTCAGCCCGGTTGCCCTATCTCTAGAGTGGGGTTGGGCTAGAAGCAGAGTGGCAAAGAGATTTTCTTTCACCTGCCAAAAACTGACTGATGGCTCTTGACCTCTTGGAACCCTGTCTGGAGCAGCTGCCTGGTATCCTCGGGAAAGCATGCCGAGATTATGTACCACCGTCTTCTGCCTGCAAGTCTGGGATTGGAGGTCACTGCATGTGCTCTGCAGGTTTGCAGACCCAGGCCTGTTGTCCCCAAGTTCCTCCTGGCACTGATGCTCTTTGAGTTTCTTGTCTGTCTCCTGTGCCACTACTCAAGCATCCTTTGTCAGCCTTCGGCATGTCCATGACACGGAGCCTGCCACCTTCCCTCAGACGGAATTGTTAGGCTGTTCTCTGTGTGGGGCTTATGTTGGCCTCCCTGAAATTGGGCCTGGAAAGACGCGTGGGTTCAGACGTAGGTTAGCGCCTTAGGTATTTTGCACCTTGGTGATCAGTTTAATTTCAGCCTTCTAGAGGCACACAGAGCTGTTGCTTTCAAATATTTTATGACACTGGCAGAAACGATTTATGAATGTCCTATGACAAGAAAAGTTCTTTAAAAATATCAAGCCAGTGAGATGACTCAGCAGGAAAAGGTGCGTGCCACCCACCAAGCCTAAGGACCCAAGTTCAGTCCCTGGAACCCACATGGTAGAAGGAGAGAGCCAACGCCAACAAGTTGTGCTCTGACATCCACCTGTGTGGCACACACACACACACACACACACAAAGAAGTAAATAGGTAAATGTGATGAAAAAGTTTAAAGTAAAATTCATCATTTATTTTATACCACAACCCTGTGAAGCTGGTATTATCCCTTCCGTTTACAGGCAAGGAAGCCGAGGCTCAGAGAGTTAACAGAGCGGCCTTCTGAGACCAAGCCTGTGCACTTCTCGCCAGCTGCTCTCCTGGTCCCCCGTCCTGTCCCCAACCTTCTGTTCTTCTGGCTCCCCCGAAAAGCCCACGGCCTCCCGTTCTCTCGCCCTTCACAGGTTTCCATGTGATCCCCACCGTCTCGAGCATCGTTCCGGAGAGCTGCCTGCTGATCGTGGTGGGGCTGCTGGTGGGGGGCCTGATCAAGGGCGTGGGCGAGACGCCTCCCTTCCTGCAGTCAGAAGTCTTCTTCCTCTTCCTGCTTCCGCCAATCATCCTGGATGCGGGCTACTTCCTGCCACTGCGGCAGTTTACAGAGAACCTCGGCACCATCCTGATCTTTGCTGTGGTGGGCACACTGTGGAATGCCTTCTTCCTGGGCGGCCTCCTGTATGCTGTGTGCCTGGTAGGCGGTGAGCAGATCAATAACATCGGCTTGCTGGACACGCTGCTCTTCGGTAGCATCATCTCAGCCGTGGACCCCGTGGCTGTGCTGGCTGTCTTTGAGGAGATCCACATCAATGAACTACTACACATCCTGGTCTTCGGGGAGTCCCTGCTCAACGATGCTGTCACTGTGGTGAGGGGCCAGGGACCGTGCCCACAAGTACACGGGGCACAGACCCAATCCCTCATTTCTCATTCGTCAACTAATAACAGTAATAAACATAGCTTGTGTCCCTCCATGCTTGCTGTGTGCCAAGCACCACCCTAAGCACTCAGATGTGATTCCCTCACTTAATCTTTATGACAACCTGAGGAGAGATTTGCTGTTCTCATCTTACAGTTGCTGGAATATAATAGAACTGAGATTTGAACCAATGTGACAGAACCCTTGTGCCTGACCCAGCTCTGTCCATTCCAGGGCCTGAGCTCTTGGCCCCACTGGGTCATCTGCGTCCTCATTGGCTTTCATTTAGAGGCTATCTTGGCCAAACCACTTAGCTGCATTATGCCTCACTGTCTTCTTTATAGCCCATTTCAGCTCTGAGGGGCCTTTTAGCTCTCTTGTTGGCTGTTTAAGAATTTCCTATGTGCCAGGCACCGTGGCAACATGTACTTTATCTCAACGCTAGGGATAAAGGCAGAGGCAGGTGAAGCCTCTGTGAGGTGGAGGCCAACTTGGTCTACATATCAAGTTCTAGGCCAGCTAGGGCTACCAGGAGACCACCTTTCAGAAAAACAAAAACAAAAAAAGAATTTAGTATGTATATGATTTGGGGCTAAGATTATATAATGGAGTCTTACCTCCCCAAAATTTCTGGAATGTGATAAGTGGAGTGAGTAGGTCTTGATTGACTTTTTTATGTGACATTAAGCAAGAGAGTGTGCCTCTACGGGCCTCTCCTTTGACAGCCATCAAGTGGCAGAGTATTAGTGCTTTTCTCCAAGGGCCCATTGAGGGTCTGTGTGTGGAGCACTGTGTATGTACCTACCCAGCCAGTTTCCTCGGGAAATAGCTATGTGTCCACATACTCATTTTCCCCTCCAAAGCTGGACTCTTAAAAGAATAGCTACACACACAGGAAAGCACAACAGACACGTATGCGTCCCTGCTCGCATAAGCACTCCCTTCATCTCCAGCCGCATAGGACTCAGCACTCCAAGTACAATCAGAGTGTTTGTTCGCGAGCCTCAGCTTCAACTTCCTCCCTTGTGCCCTCACCTTCTCATAGGGCTGAGTAGACCCTGGCCTGATCATTCAGTCCTCCATCATGGTCTCTTCTAGCACCTGCCCCTGCCCAGGGCTGCCACAAAGCCTTAGCTTCCTCACCTGTGACGCGGGGTGTGCAGAACCTAGCCTGTCATCTTCTGGGGATCCCTTTAGGAGTTCTGCTCGTTAATATCTATCTGAAGCAAGTGGATGCCGAAGGTGACCCCTCCCCAGCTGTGGCTGCGTGTGAGTTCAGCTTGATAGTACTGGGAGCAGTGATGCACTTGCATCAAATGGATAACTTGGATCTGGCTGCTTTGGACCCCACGCTTGTCTGCTGACAGTGGTGACGGTGGTGGTTGGAGCGGCAGTTACTGGTGTTCGGGCACTTCCAGTCTGAATGCATCTTGTCCTGAGCTTCAAGTAACTCCATAGTACTCTTATCTAAGTCTTTCCAGATGAGGAAATAGGGGCATTGAGAGCTTACTTTCCGTCTCAGCCCTGCCACTTCCTCCCTTCCTGTGCCTCACAGAGTCCCAGAATGGAGGCGAAGCTGCCAGGGTCGGCTGTGCAGTCCATGCAGAGCCCAGATGCAGGCCTGCTCCATATCGCTTCTCTTTTTTTGTGTGTCACACCACTGACTAGAGTACAAGGCCAGAAGGGGGACCTGTCCCCTGTGCCTGCTCCAGTGGCCCGTGTGGCAGACTATGAGCACCCTGAGGCCAGGAGTGAGTATATACCCAGGCTGAGCACACCTGCTGCTGGGACCCATCCTACCTCCCTGATAGCTGTGGTCCAGGCAGGGCTGGGGCCTGGCCAGTGCCCAGCATCTACCTTTTCGCCAGGTCCAAGTTGAGTCTTTTCTGGAGCTTGGTACAGGTCTGAATGCCTTTTTTCACAAGTAGTGGAGCTACACCTGAGCTGCCTGGCATCAGCTCTATGCCTCATCACCCTCTCATGCCTTCTTCCCCTTCTTTCCAGGCCTAGAAACTCACCAGCTGGTTCCTGCCAGAGCTGTCCAGGCTGCACTTGAGTAGCATGGGAGCCATGGTGCCAGTCCCTAGGAGAATAGAACGCAGAGGCGGAGGGAACAGGTCCTGCTCCTCGACTTGGCCTGTACACCAAGAAAGATTGTTAGTGTGTGACAGTCATGTTGCAGGGACTGGTTCCCAGTCTGGGTCTGAGAAGCTATAGAGATCCTCCAGTTCCATGGTATCTGAACTTGGCTGTTCATTGTAACTACCAGGGGAGCCTGTTATTACGATTTCTTAGCTCTCCCTAGAGAATCCCAGGTTGGGTATGACTTGGCCACATCCATTTTCAGAGGATAACAAATCCTGTTCTAGCTTATTGTCGGAACCTATTTGCTGTATGCTGCAGGAGAGACAAATCCAGAAAGGGCGTGATTTATACGAGGTCAAACAGCAGCAGAAGCAGACTTGGTGTTTTTGGTAGTGGTAAGGCCACAGAGACTGCAGTGCTGAGCACTCTGCTGACCTAATCCTCACAACAGCCAGGAACATGGGTGCTCCATCTGCCCTCCCCATCTTGTGGGAAACTGAAGCACAGGAAGACTGAGTCATTAGCCATGCATACATAGCTATTGAGTGCAGAGCCAGGATCCCAGCCTGGCTGCACAGCTTGAGTCAGTGTTCCTAAGCAGCAGGCTATGCTGCAGGCCTCCAGTGAACCCTTCTCTACCCCCCTCCCTCTAGGCCATGGTTCTGTATACTTGCTCAGCACTAGGGTTTCTCTGCTGCCATGTGGCCTATGTACAGCCACAGTCCATGGAGGGGTTGGGATGAGCATTTGCCAATCCCAGGGAGCATGGGGCCAGGGCCCTGCCCTCCTGCCCACCAGTCTGAATGCCCTCTCCAGGTCCTGTATCACCTCTTTGAGGAGTTTGCCGGCTATGAGCATGTGGGCATCTCGGACATCTTCCTCGGCTTCCTGAGCTTCTTCGTAGTGGCCCTAGGCGGGGTGTTTGTGGGCGTGGTCTACGGGGTCATCGCAGCCTTCACCTCCCGATTCACCTCCCACATCCGGGTCATCGAGCCGCTCTTCGTCTTCCTCTACAGTTACATGGCCTACCTGTCAGCCGAGCTCTTCCACCTTTCGGGAATCATGGCGTGAGTCTGGGTGTAGCAGGTGGTGGGCTTGGTAGGGGAGGCCACTTGGCATAGTGTCCCCAGGCTCTGGTGATTGCCTGGAGCTCCAGACTTCAGACTTGTAACCTGTTGAATGGCCAAGGTCATTACAAAGTTCCCGAAAGAAGACACTTCGCTGGACTCTGGGGGAACCTGAAGAAGGTATATTCATCTGGAAGTAGGCGGGACAAAAATGACCCATGTTAGGGCTAGCCCAGGGCACAGGAAGCAGAATCTGGTGCTGCCGTGGGAAGGCCTGAGCTTAAAGTCCCAGGTGTAAGTCCTGCTGCTTCCACGCTTGCTTGGTCTCAGAGGGAGTCCTGGAATGGAAGGTGACGGGCTCCCATGTGCTTCGTCCCTCAGCCTCCCCAGAAAGGCAGGCACAAAGAAAAGTGGAAGTGCCCAGGCCAGTCTAAACTGTGGGATTCTGGGCAACTGGGAGGAAGCTTGCTTGAATCAAAGCTCCCTGCAGGGACCCCTGTGCATTAGGGGAACATCATACCGTGAAGGACCAAACCCAAGAGACCACAGGCTATGCCACTGATTGTCATTGGGCAGGTGTACTGTGGCCCTGGGGAAAAGGCAAAGTCTTTGGAGTTGAACACACCCTAGTGTACATTGTTGCATTGCCACTGGCCTCAGTGGGACAGTGGACTGCTTGCTGAAAAATGCCAGAATGTACTGGCCCAGTGTGCTTGATGGAAGCAACACGTGAAAACAGGTGTGCAAAACACACGGCGGATGTCTGGTCCTTATGAGTTGCCCAGTAAACAGTTACTTACTTATCCTGATGCTGTCAGCCTGTTAGCAGGTACTAGGGAAGTCCAGCTCACTTACTCCGAATCCTGTCTTCTTCAACTCCAGACTGATCGCCTCAGGAGTAGTGATGCGCCCCTACGTGGAGGCTAACATTTCTCACAAGTCACACACCACCATCAAATATTTCCTGAAGATGTGGAGCAGCGTGAGTGAGACCCTCATCTTCATCTTCCTCGGGGTCTCCACTGTGGCTGGCTCCCACCACTGGAACTGGACCTTTGTCATCAGCACTCTGCTCTTCTGCCTCATCGCCCGAGTGCTTGGTGAGGGCCAGACCCAGGGAGGAATGTGTGTATGTAGAGTGTGTATGCATGACTATATAGAAAGGGCCAGACTGCGAGGTGGCTGTGTGTAATACGGTTTGAGGTTAGGTTGAAGTCTATGCATGTGTGGGTGTTGATGTTTGTAAGGGCTGGGCTGTGGTGTGTGTGTGTGTGTGTGTGTGTGGTAACGTGCCTAGGGGCTCGGCTATGGTGTGTATAGCATACTATACCAGCTGGGCTACGTTGTATCACACAGTGTGTGGAGGGCTGGGCTGTGGGATGTATGTAGTACAGTGCATTCCCCGCTGGGTGGTTCCTAGGTGCTCCCATTTCTTTTCTGTAATGCTGATACTGTTTGGAATCATTTGAGGGGAGAAAAGCCCATGCTTACAGTAGGTATGGAGACACTGGAGACAATGTCATAGTGTCATAGTGGAGGGCCTTAAGATGCTCTGATTCTAAGCCTATTGGTTTCTGAGGAGGCTTCTGAGGTTTAGAACCTAATCTGGCCATGTGTGGTGGTTCACACCTTTAATCCCAGCATCGGGAGGCAGAGTGCCTCACCCTGTGAGATCAAGGCCAGTCTGGTCTATATAGCAAGTTCCAGGCTAACTAGGGCTACAGGGAGACCCTGTCACAAAAAGACCAAGACAAACAAACAAACAAACAACAACAAAAATCAATCTGTAACTTTGAGCTAAGTATTGTTTTATCAGAGCACATATGCCCAAAGCTCTTGCCGAGCATCCTCAGATCTACACTCCCGGGCCAAGGCCACCTGTGGGGACCAGGCCTGGGTCCTTGGGTTCTGCTCCTCCATGCCAGATGCCCCTCACCTCAGGGGCTAGGCCACAGCTTCTCTCTGTCTTACTCCCTTATCTCTAAGATGAGGACTAGGTCTGTGGTCTCTAAGCTTGGCTGGGTGTCACGTTCTTAGGGCTCTTTGTATTTGTGTGTGCGCACTTATGAACATGCTTGTGGAACCCAGAGGTCCATGTTGGGTGTCTTCTATCTCTCTCCACATTATTATTTGAAACAGAATCTCCCACTAACTTGGAGCTCACTGGTTGACCAGGCTGCTAACCAGTGAGTTCCGAGGATCCCTGTGTTCCTGCCTCCCATTCTGGGATTACAGGTTCATACTACCACACACAACTCTTCACAGGAGTGTGAGGATCCAAATGCAGTGCACAGCAAGCTCTTTACCCACTGAGCCATCTCCCCAGCCCCTTGGGACACTTTTTAAAATCCCCATTCTTCCTCATTTTCATCCTCACAGGATTCTGGTTCTGTGGCTCACTCTATAGCCCAGGCTGACTGGAACTCTTAGCAATCCTCCTGCCTCAGCTTGCTGAGTGCTGGGATGACTGGTGTGAGCTCTCTGTGCGGAGGCTCTGTGAGGTTTTTGGTGGTGGTGGTTGGTAGTGTTTGGGGGTAGCGGGCAGGGGTGTGTTTCCGTACTGGGGATCGAATCCAAGTCCCCATGCATGCAAGACAAGCACTCTGCGACACCCCTCTCTCCAGTAGCCTGCGTTCTGACATGATGGTTTATTATGGAAACTTTCAAGTACACAGAAAAGTAGAGGAAATAAGATGATCCCCACACTCCCATCTGTTCAACAAGTAGCTGCTTGTGGTCACTCTGTTGTATCTCTCTTCTTGTCTCCTGGCCTCTGGCCTCTGGGAGCCTCTGTGATATCTTCAAAACAAATGCAGGTTGGGAGGCTGTCTTAAAGACCCACACAGTTCTTGGATTGAGTGATCTGCAGTCCCCTGGGCTGAGGAATCCAGAAAATGGATGAGCTGGGTGGGCTTAGTACTGGGGGCTTCCTGAATAGTCTGACCTCTCTCCCTGGCAGGTGTGCTGGGCCTGACTTGGTTCATCAACAAGTTCCGCATCGTCAAGCTAACCCCCAAGGACCAGTTCATCATTGCCTACGGGGGTCTGCGAGGGGCCATCGCCTTCTCCCTGGGCTACCTCCTGGACAAGAAGCACTTCCCCATGTGTGATCTGTTCCTCACTGCCATCATCACTGTCATCTTTTTTACAGTCTTTGTGCAGGTGCTGGGCCTGGGATGGGCAGGCCCCTGCTTGGGAATCCTACTGTTCTGGTAGAAAGAGAGGGAAGTGTGTTGCATGAAGCAGGGCCGTAGGTACTCTATCACTACCTTGCTGCATGGACCTTTGGCAAGCCCATCCCCCTTTGGGGCCTCCGTGCCTCAGCTGTGAGGAAGAGACATTGTGAAGTCAGTGATGAGGATGTAGTGACCAGGCTGTCCAACTTCATTAAGAACCTCTGAAGAAAGGTGGATAGCCAGCAGGCTCGAGCTCTGAGTGCTCAGCTCGTTGTTGGGTTACAGGGCTTTCGTGTCTTGGAATCTCTAACAGCACAACACGGGCAGCTAGACAGGCGTCTGAGCCAGGAAGCCTGGAGTGAGCCCTATCACTGCCACCATCTGTGAGACATCTCCTCCTTGGAGAGGGGCTCCCCTCTCTGTGTGTCAGTGTAAGGGAACTGTGTTAAATGATCCCCAATCTTCCAGCTGGTGGTCAGTGGCTTCTGGGCTTAGCTGAGGCCTCCCCGCTGCCCCTGCATTACCTCCCTAAGAGCCCAGTGTAGTATGGTATGTATTCTCGCATAGCTGACCTATGACCTTGAACAGTGAGAAATTTTGCCTGGACAGCGCTTCTCTTCCAGCCTTCTGTCTTTTCTGGGCACTGGTCCTCATACAGCCCTAGATACTTCTTTTTCCCTTTTTAAAATATGTATTATTTTTATTTTATGTGTATGAATGTATTCCCTACATGTGTGTAAATGCACCCAAATCATGCAGTGCCTGCGAGGTCAGAAGATAGCATTGAATCTCCTGGAACTAGAGTTGTGGACAATTATTAGCTGCCATGTGCGTGCTGGAAATTGAACCCGGGTCCTCTGGAAGAACAGCCAGAGTGCTCTTAACCGCTGGAGCCATCTCTCCAGCCCCATCTTTGCCTTTTCTTGAGAACAAGACACAAGTAAACCTTTTGGAGCTGGATGCAGTTTCTGTCCTTACAAGGCTTTACCTTGATTTTGCTATTGTAGGTGTCCTGTGGTTTTCCAAGCTTTCTTTCTCTAAAGGTGGCATTCGGATGGGGATCCTCTTGAGCCTGTCTGAGTTTGACTCTTAGCTGTGCTGTTTCTATGAACCGTAGGAGATCACATGCCCTTGCTTACCCTTAGTTTCCCGAGCTGTAAAATGGTACCATTTGGAAGACCTACCTTTTCAGGCTGTTGCAGGTATTGAAGAGTTAACACTACTGAAACAGGTAGAGAGAGCCTGGTCTGTCATATGGCAAGTGTGTAAACAGCTACTGCTATTATTTCTAGGTCCTTCCAACAGCCTGGGAAGGAGGTAGGGCAGAGGCACGTGGCCCGGCTCCTTGGGGATATGGAGGAAATTTCTGTGTAGAGCCCACATTTGAACCCAGGCCCTGGCTAAATAGGCGATGAGGCTTATCCAGCTGATTGAGCTGTCATTCTTCTAACTATTATGTCTCCAAGAAGTGGGCCTAAGGTCTCACCTTTCTCTAAGTGCTGGGGTGGAGATGGGGAGTTTTAAATCCTTTGGTCTTGGGAGATTAAGGACCTCAGAGGAGAGATCCTCCTTGCTTCAGGGGCTCCCCGGAAGGAAGGAGACTCCTCAGCTTCTCTGCCAGGATAGCAAAACCAGTGTCTCACACCTGCCTGCCCCCTAGGGCATGACCATTCGACCCCTGGTAGACCTGCTGGCCGTGAAGAAAAAGCAAGAAACTAAACGGTCCATCAACGAGGAAATCCACACACAGGTACTGGAGGCTGGGCTGGGCCCTTGGTTGCAGGAGGAGGCTCCTGGAGCTAGGGGCAAACTGGCCTTATGCTTCTGTCTTCCCTTATCCCAGCCTCAGAATTAGATTCTCAAGTGGGTTCAGAGAACCCTCCAGGAGGGGATGGTCTGAGATTCCCAGGGTGCATGCGCCGGGCTGGAGGATGAATGTGGGGAAGGTGCCACCTCCTGGCTGCTTTTGGAACTACAGAGCCAGGCTAAGCAGAGCCATGGGATGAAAATGGGTGAGGTAGGGAAGGAGCCCCCTAGTAAGACTTGACCTGGCCCTGGGCCCATTTCAGTTCCTGGACCACCTTCTGACAGGCATCGAGGACATCTGTGGTCATTACGGCCACCACCACTGGAAAGACAAGTAGGTGGCAGACCCAGTGGGCAGGAGGGTAGGGAGGGCCCTACGGGTCCTTGGGGTCCTGGGCATCTCCCCATGTCTAGGAGCTGGCCCCATCCATCTCCTTTCTCCTCCCACAGGCTCAACCGGTTTAATAAGAAGTATGTGAAGAAGTGTCTGATAGCTGGTGAGCGCTCCAAAGAGCCCCAGCTCATCGCCTTCTACCACAAGATGGAGATGAAGCAGGCCATCGAGCTGGTGGAGAGTGGAGGCGTGGGCAAGATCCCCTCTGCCGTGTCCACTGTGTCCATGCAGTGAGTGCCGCCGGCCGGTCTGGGCACCGCTGGCCCTCCGTGCTAACGCTTCAACCCCAGCCTGGGGCAGCCACAAAGGGGCCCTGTTTCCTGGCTAGTCAGTGTGGGCTTAAGGTCTTTGGAGCCACATTAAATAAAGGCTGGAGATTTGTCCACTCGGGCTATCCACCAGCCTGGCTGCCTGGCCCAACCCAGCAGGTTACAGTGTCATAAAAATGGGGATGTCAACTGTGTTCTATTTTCCCAGGAATATCCACCCCAAGTCCCTGAATGCTGATCGCATCCTGCCAGCACTGTCCAAGGACAAGGAGGAGGAGATCCGCAAAATCCTGAGGAACAACCTACAGAAGACCAGGCAGCGGGTGAGGGCCTGCCCCAGCCAGGCTACATCCCTTCCTAACAGCTCTCCCCTGAATGCCCTCAGCACCTACTGGAGCCTCTGCCCAGCCAGCCCCTCTCCCACCTCCCACATGGCCAGGGTCTGCCTGGCCTGGCCTTCTAGCCCAGCTTCTAGGTTCTTCCCTCCCTGATGGCTGTTCCTCCCACAGCTTCGGTCCTATAACAGACACACACTGGTGGCTGATCCCTATGAAGAGGCCTGGAACCAGATGCTGCTCCGGAGACAGAAGGCCCGGCAGCTGGAGCAGAAGGTGTGTTTCTAGCTGAAGCTGGCCCTGCCTTTCTAGGATTCTGGAGTCTGTATTCTTCTTCACACATGCTTACCCCAGGGCTCTGCCAAGCTCCTCTAGGGAAATATACCCATTCTAGAAACAGGAGACTGAGGAAGTTCATTAATAGTGTGAGGGTTTGATTCTCATCCCAGAGGAGTGATGTACGGAGGATGGGGAGTACCCAGATTAGCGCACTTGCAGGGAAAAGGGAGAGGAAGAAGTCATCATAAGGGACACTGAGGAAGCAGAGCTAGCAAGATGTGATGACCAGTTTGAGCTAGCGCCAACGGAAGTGGAAAGGAGTTGGGGCATATCCGGGCTGCTAACAGGGCAGTCGTGAGTGCTTCTGCCATAGGGGCTGTGAAGTATCCCAAGAAAGGAACAAAGTTTGAAGGAAAGTAAGGAGCTGAGCTCAGTTGCAATATATTAGACTCAAGATGCCTAGGGGCCATCCAGAACCCAGGTGTCACCCTTTGAGGAGTTGCTGGCTGGTTGGTTGGCCTAGAACCTTGGGGTCAGGTATGGGCTTAGAGACAAGGCTAGGACAGAGTAGTTATGCTTGAGGCTACCCAAAGAGATAGCATAGCTTACTGTGAGCCTGAGACAAATCCCCAGTAGCTCCTAAAGTGCCAGCATGGGTGCAGGCACAGGCACAGTTAAAACCTAGAGAGGAACTGGAGCCCTGGTGTCGACCAGGGGGCTTCCGCTTCACACTGCCCACATCCACCCTGTCCTCTCCTTATCAGATCAACAACTACCTGACAGTGCCAGCCCACAAGCTGGACTCGCCTACCTTGTCACGGGCCCGCATAGGCTCAGGTAAGGGGTTGATGAGGAATCCCGGGGTTGATTGCTTTGTGCCGCCAGCTCCTGAGCTTGAAACTCTGACAGGGATGGGACTCAGACACTCTGAGGCATGGCTAGACCTTTCCCATGCCATGAGTTGTATCCACATCAGGAGGGCTGGGGATTGACAGAGGGGACAGTGGGACCTTGCTTGCTGGTAACCCCAGGTACAAAAGTACTTCCGGGGGGCTCAGGATGAAGACTATGACGGGAACTAGGACAAGCAGAGCACCTGGAAGGCAGGCAGAAGACTCTAGTCCTGGGCGCCCGGGGTGGGGGAGGGGAGGGCTGCGGGGCAGTGGTGCAGGTCTTACAGGCCCTGTAGACAAGATACCGAAGCCCATCATGACGGTTGCTGACGCAGGCTGAGGGCTCCTTGATGAGCAGGGCTGAGAGGCAGAACCCAACCTGTGCTTGCTCTTGGTCCCCAGACCCACTTGCCTATGAGCCAAAGGCAGATTTGCCCGTCATCACCATCGACCCAGCCTCTCCGCAGTCACCCGAGTCTGTGGACCTGGTAAATGAGGAGGTGAAGGGCAACGTCCTGGGGCTAAACCGGGATCCAATAAGGGTGATGGAAGAGGATGAGAACGAGGATGAGGATGGAGTCATTATGATGCGGAGCAAGGAGCCCTCGTCGCCAGGCACCGATGATGTTTTCACCCCTGGACCAAGTGACAGCCCCAGTTCCCAGAGGAGGCAGCGCTGCCTCAGTGACCCAGGCCCCCACCCCGAGCCCGGGGAAGGAGAGCCTTTCATCCCCAAAGGGCCATAGAGCGGGGCCAGCGGGCAGCGCCAAACTCACAGACTCTCCCACTAGAGTCAGAGCAGGGGAGCTCCCCTCGCCTCATGACCTGGATTGGCCCTGCCCCTCCTACCGCATGGCAGCTGGGCCCGAAGCCCCCACTGCAGCACGGCTTGCCCCTGCCTCCTGGGAAGCATCCTCCGACCAGAACTGCCTTCCCGATCCATTTGGCAGAACAACTGGGCTGGTGAGGCAGGCCCTGCCCCATCTCCAGATCAGGCTCTCCCACACTGGAACCAGGGCTCTCTCCGGCCTCCCTGGCCTCAAGGCCCTCCCTTCCCTCCAGCCCCTTCCTTCTTCAAACAGTCTTTCATCTGTAATCTTCCTTTCTAACCAAAGAGCTGTTAGCTCCACTGTGTCCTATCCAGGAAAGGAAGGCGCTGAGGCCTTCCTTGCCCTTGGCTGGGAGACAGATGGGTTGACCCATGGCAGACCCACCTTCCTCCTGCCAGCCTGCCAGCCATCTGAGCTGTCCTCACTCAGAGCTGCAGGCTGAGGGCATCTCTGAGCTGCTCTGCCTGGAGCTGGGGCACTTTAAACAGTGAGGTGTCGTGGGCAACGGGGACCACTGGACCTTTCTGGGGCAGCTACAAGGAGGGACTGTCTGAGACTCCGGAAAGCGCTGCCTTTTTACATTTTGTTTATTTGCACCTCCATGTAAGTACGATTCTGTTTGACAGAGGCACTCCTGTTTCTAGAACATTTGAAACCCTCTTGCTAGTCGAGCTCCACCTCCTACCCTCCTCCTCCCTTCATGCCTAACACCCTCCCCTAAGTTGGTCCTCAGCTCTTTTGCCCGAGGCACTGGGGGCTTGATTTTTCAAGGCCATTGATAAGGGGGCCTCCTGGCACCAGCCTCAAGCTCTTAGAGCCAGGCCTTTACTTCTGCTGGCCTGTTCCTGACCACCCTTACCCAGACCTCTCTCTCCCCTGCATACTCAGCTTGCAGTGAAGCCCAGCGCTAGAAAATAAGCCTTCCCCTGAGGGTCTCCCGCCCTGGCCAGGATTGCCGGACAGACAAAGTCCTGGACCCCCAGAGCCTTTTCTCACAGGCACACCTCCCTACTGCCCTCATGGCTGGGCCCAAGCCCATGGATGTCTGCCCAATCCCCCAGGCACTCCCTCCCCAGGATTGTGCAATAGTCAGAGGGTCCTCCTCCCAGGAGATGGGGCCACGGTGCTTGGTCCTTCTGTCTCCTCCATGCAAGTGCCGTTTGGGGCAGGAGTCGCCATGTAAGGTGACGTTGTCGACAACCATGTACAAAGCCACCGCAGCTGCTGCCGCTCTGCTACCTGTACAGAGAAAACAACCTTTTTCATATTCTAATAAATCAATGTGAGTTTTTAATAGAGTCCAGGGCTGCTTTTTGGGAACAAGGGACTTCGGGAAAGAGGGATCTGAGGAACTAGACTCAAAGGCTGGCACAGAAATGCTTAGCCATCACCAGCCGCAGGTGTGGTCACTGCTGTGTGCCAGGTAGTGGAGATTCGGTGCGATCAGGGTAGAACATGCCTGTCCTTAGGACACAGCCCAGTGCTGAAGAGCAGTCATCAAACACTGACAGGGCTCGGAACCCTGGTGTGTGACAGTGAAAGCAGAGGTGCTGTCAGGAAGACTGGACCGCGTAGTACCCTAGGACTGGTATATGGGGCTCACTACTTCGAGAAGGACTCAAGGAAGTCCCAGTATTCTAATGCATGTGGACCTCCTCGAGTCTGAGAAAGGGCTGACGTGAAGCATTCCTCCTTTGGAACCTCTCCCATTCTCAGGAATTCTTTCTCACTTTTTCTTAATCTACATTCACTCTGCTCAAAAAATAAAAATAAAAAGCTGATGTACCTGGGTCAGAGTAACCTGGTTAGGATTTAGCCAAGGTTAGGATTTAGCCAAGGGTGATGAAGAGTCACTGAAGCCCATGTTCTCATCTGTGCAATAGGGACAGTACCTGAAGAATGAAATGCGCTTGTGTGTAACGCAGAGTCGGGAACTAAGGAACATTTCCACTAGCTAACCACCAGAGGGCAGTGAGCTCTCAGTACACACAATGCATAGGAACCTGTGCTGTCTGTGCTCAGCCTGGGACCTGGAGGTGGAGCTGGCTTGATTGATGATGTCTGAAGTGGGCAGTACAAAAAGGAACGACCCACCATACTACGCGTTCCTGTCCTGGCTTCCCAGCTGGTACAGTCAAAGGGTATGGGCGATGTTGTGAGTGCCTACCAGGCAGAGACCGAGTGGGCTCTCTTGCGGCCAACAAGACCAAAATCAGGGGAGTTCTGGCCTAACCCCAGCACTAGGGAAGCCGAAGTAGGAGGATTCCTTGAGGCCAAATGGGTTATGTAGCCAGACTGTTTCAAGAATAGCCTTAAGAAGCTAGAACTAGCTGGGCATAGTGGCACATGCCTTTAATTCCAGCACTTGGGAGGCAGAGGCAAGCGAGTCTGTGAGTTCAAGGCCAGCCTGGTCTACGTAATGAGTTCCAAGCCAGCTGCGGCAACAGCGAGACCCTGTCTCAAACAAAACAAAACAAAACAAAAACCAGCTAGGGCTGGAGAGATGAGAGATGGCTCAGTGGTTAAGAGCACGGGCTGCTCTTGGAGAGGACCTGAGTTCAGTTCCTAGCACCCACATGGCAGCTAACAACCATTTATAATAATTCCAGTTCTAGGGAATCCCAATGCCCTCTTCCTTTATGGGCATTCCACACACAGGTGCACCTGTCTACATGCAACAACATATTTATTAATTAAAATATAAAATTAAAATATAAAAGCAAACCTCTACATCTGAAAAGGTCAGAGAAGGGAGCCGTGACTCTGGGAGCGGCTGCCCAGCTAGAGCCATGGTCTTAGATAGCAGAACACGGCTACTGTTTATTATCAATTTTTCTTTCAGCATAAGCAAAAATGACTGGGGAGGTGACTCAGTGGATAAAGTGCTTGCCACACAAACACGAGAACCTGAGTTCAAATCCCTAGCACACATGTCAAAGCCAGACAGCAAGCACACCTACCCAGTGCTGGGAAGGCAGAAGTTGGTGGATTCCTGGAGTTCACTGGCCAGCCAGCCTTGATAAGGTTCAGAGAGAGACTCTGTCTCAAAAACTAAGTGAAGAGTGATTGAGAAAGGCACCTATTGACTACCTTTGGCCTCCACATGCGTGCACATACACAAACATACATTTGCTGCACTGCAGACACAAATTTGTAGTCATTGGGGCTCTTTAGGACAATGGGGCTCAGAAACAAAGCTCCAGTGGCTTCCGCTCTTCCGACTGGTCACAGGGTCTAAGATAGCACTTCCTCCTTTATCTCTTTCCATATTTGGGGGTTTTGTTTGTTTTTTTTTGAGATGAAGAGTTTCATTCATAATCTTCCTGCCTCAGCCTCTTGAGTGCTGGGATGAAAGCGTGTGTCACTGTACCCAGGTGTTCTGTTCTTACCATGGGCAATACTGTAGCTGATCGGCGTTTTCATCTGGGGGAGCTGTTTGCTTATCTCTACGAAGCTGCACTTAGTGCTGGGACATTTGTTGGGTTACCCAGGCTCCCAGGGTCCACTATTGCCAGACATGGGAGAACTGGGAGGCATCTGGTAAATATCCTGGTTCCAGTCATACTTTCTGCCCATCTCTGTTGTGTAGCCGAAATGCAGCTTCCTTCTGGTAACCCACACTAAACACCCAATAGCTGGTGCAGCTGGCCCCCTTTCTGCCTTTTGGCTACACCACATACAGAGCTCAACATGACCACGAAGTCAAGGGGATGACAGCCAAATCCCTCTAGTATGTAATTTGGAATAATACAGGAGACACTCCCACATCCACCCGAGGGTCCGAGGGTCTGAGAATTTGGGTTGTGAGAAGGATGGACCCATACTGGCCACTCGTGAGTTGAAGCGTGACCTGCCTCTGTGCCCGTCCTTGACCCAATCTTATGTTTCCCAGCTGGTATTTACCTTGCTCTGTCTGGGCAAGTGTTGGGAGAACAAGGCAGTCCATGTTGCGAACACTACAGGTGCCCTTCACCATCAAATGAAGGTAGGTAGGCAATGCAAGGGGTGGTAGGCGGTGGGCAAGGACTGTGGAGGCCAGGAAGGGTGACAGAAGCACTGAGGTGGGCACAAGTCAGGATGAGGATGTGTATTAGTGCTGTGAGGAGATGATAACTGCTTCCCAAAACAAGGGTCCGTGTCAGTCTAACGGAAGTAAGCTCTTTCCTTAAGGCAGGATCCTCAAACTCTGTGTGTGTGTGTGTGTGTGTGTGTGTGTGTGTGTGTGTGTGAGATACTAGGGATCGTGACCAAGACAACTTATAGAAAGAAGAGTTTAGGGGCTGGAACGATGGCTCAGCAGTTAGGAGCACTGGCTTCTCTTGCAGAGGACTTGGGTTCACTTCCTAGTGCTCACATGGTGGCTAACAATCATCTATAGCTCCATTTCCAGGGGACCCAACCCCCTCTTCTGACCTTCAGGCACGGTACCACATGACACCACTAACATACATTCAGGCAAAACATTCATACACATAAAAAGAATAAAATATTTTTTTAAAAAAGAAGAGTTTATTTGGCTGAGGGCTCCAGAGGGACGAGTCCACTGTGGCTGGGAGGTATCGTGGCAGAGACAGTGGGAACAGAAAGCTGAGCACTCACACAGGAAGCACAGAGAGCAACTGGAAGTGGGGCAAAATATGAACACTCAAGGCCCGCCCCCAGTGACATTCTTCGTCCAGCAACGCCACACCTCCTGAAAGGTCCCATGACCATCCCCAAACAGCACCATCAACTGACCAAGTGTTTAAATATTTGGCACCTTTGGGGGGACATTTTCATTCAAACCATCATATCAAGTACTTTACACTGAGCTACTTTCCCAGACCTAATATTTTTTTTCCTCTTAAAAATTTTAAAATATATACACGTTTTTTATTTTATGAGTGTATCACCTGTTTGTGTGTAAGTGCACCAGTGTCATGCAATGCCCATGGAGATCAGAAGACGGTGTTGGATTCTCCTGGAACTCGAGTTACAGTTGGTAGTTAGCCACCACGTGGATGCTGGGAATCAAATCCGGGTCTCCTGCAAGAGCAGTCAGTGCTCTTAACCACTGAGACATCTCTCCAGTCCCTCCTTAAATTTTTCAAAATTTATTTTCATTTTGTGTGTATGAATGTTTTGCCCGCATGCATGTAAGTGTACCACATGTGTGCAATGTGTGTGGAGGCCAGAAGAGGGCATTGGATCCCCTGGAACTGGAGTTACAGACAGTTGTTAGCTGTCATGTGAGTGCTGGAAACTAAACTTGGGTCCTCAGCATGAGCAAACAGTGTTCTTAACTGCTGAGCCTTCTTTCCAGCCCCCACTTTTTCTCTTGAGACGGATCTTAAATAGCCTATGCTGGACTCGAGCTTCTGATCTTCCTTGCCTCTGTGTCCTGAATACTGGGATAACTGGTGTGAGCTGATATGCTTTAGGGGTTTAGATCTTATGAACTTTACTTAATTAGAAAAAAAGTTTTGTCTTTAAATTTTAATTTATTAAAATAAATAACCCAGCCAGTTGTGATGGAACATGCCTTTAATCCCAGCACTTGGAAGGCAGAGGCAGGTAAATTGCTGTGAGTTCAAGGCCAGCTTAGTCTACATAATGAGTTTGAGGCCAGAGGCCAGTGAGGGCTACACAGTTAGTCCCTGTCTCAAAAACAAAACAAAACAAAAACCTCAACATAACGAGGCATGTCTACAATCCCAAAACTTGGGAGGTGAAGACAAGAGAATCATAAGTTCAAGGCCAGCCTGAACTACATAGTGAGTCCATGGTTAGCCTAGACTACATGATACCCTGTCTCTAAAAAAAAAAATCAAAAGCAAAAAGAGTAGACTAGGGAGATGTCTCAACTGGTAAAGTACTTGCTATACAAGTGTGAGGACCCGAGTTCAGTCTTTAGCACCCTTTTCTGGCCTTTTCGGGTACACACGTGGCGTTCATAAACAAAATAAACATTTTTTCAAGAGCACTAAAAAATGACAATGAAAAAGACCAGTAATGTCAGTTTTAATATGAAACTGGATTTGATTTTTACAGAAGTAAAAGACACTTGAGGACTTCAGGGAACAGCGCCAGATAGGAAACTTGTCCTGGCCTTTGCTACGGGCAACTTGGGCACTCCACAGTGCCAGCTGTCAGATATGAACTGGTAAGGGGAATGTTTTTGAGCTGTGTGACTTAGTTTCCTTTAGCTGCTATAACATGGCAGCAGGAAATTACTGTCTTCTGATTCTGGAATTCTGGCCTCAGAAATGAGCTTCATTGGGCTCAAATCAAGGACTTAGCAAGTCTGGATTGCTTTAAGGAAGCTCAAGGCGGGTGTTCGTTTTGTTGGCCTTTCTTGCTTCTGTGTATTCCTCCACTCCTGAAGGCTGCCTTCAAACACAGCACAGCTGCCTCCTCTTCCACGTCTTCAGACCCCAGTGATTACAGAATCACAAGGCTATTGCAGATAATAGGTTATAGGTTATCTCCTTCCTTCCTTCTTTCTTTCCTTCCTTCCTCTCTTCTTTCTGTCCTTTTATTTTATTCTCTCTCTCTCTCTCTCTCTCTCTCTCTCTCTCTCTCTCTCTCGTGCATGTGCAGACCACAGTTTGATGTCAAGTGTCTTCCTTTTTTGCTCTCCACCTTATTTTCTGAAACAGAGTCTCAGTGAATCTGGAGCTCACTGGTTTGGCTGTTCTGACTGGCCAGTAAGCCCCTGGTATCCTCCTGTCCCTGTCACCCCAGCACTGAGATTATGGGAGCATGCCACCTAGGCCCAGCTTGAGTGCTGAGGATCAGAACATAGGTATTCATGCTTGCACAGCAAGCACTTTCCCAGCTGAGCCATCTCCCCAGCAGTGATGACCCTATTTTTAAAGTCGTTTGATTAGCAAACAATTCCATAACCTACCTTGTTTCAGTCTTTGTCTTTTAACCTGTATCACTTCAGATTACAGCACAGGCGTTTGTTAGGGGAAAGCTATGATTCCGTCTACCACATCATACTTAGCCCCTACCACGGCCATTAGGTCGTGTTGGGGTCCCATTGAACAAGAACCAGGGTGGCTGGGGGAAGAAGCTGATGCCTTCAGTGTGGTTGTCTTGGCCAGAGATGGCACACCTCCTCCGAAGCATGTGCCCTCTTAGAGTACCGTATGAGTTCAAAATAGCTTCGGCATGCACACCTGCTTCAGGCAGGCTCCCCGTGGGTTTCTCCCCCGCAGCTCTTCCTCATCAGACCCTCAGTCCTGGAGGTTTCGCATCCCTGAGCAGCCAGCTAAATTAAGCGGTTAGCCCCTGTTCATGAGTCAGTGCGGATGTCTACCTTTCATGCAAAGTGAACCATCCATGTAGACAGAGGTTCTGACACCAGGACTCAATGTCAGTGTCCTTCAGGGGACAATCTGAGTGTGTGTGATCCACCACATGTTCATTTGTGGTTACACTGGGGTATCCTGCCAACCCATTTACAAATCCTATCTGTGTGTTTTCCTCTGTGTGAACAGGGCACAGCAACCCCACCAAGTGTGAGTTAAGGGAGAACTGGTGAAACAGGGGAATTTGAACCACTTGCTCATGCAATTTCCTTGTGCTTTCTGGACTTGCCCAGACCTGATCTCATAGACACTACTTAATAGAATGCCCCAGTGCATGTCCAATTTTATTTTGAGATGGGTCAGATAATCTCTGGTTCTGCTTGCTGGGTCACTTGGTGTCCCACAGCCAGGTGTTCTGTTTCTGCCATGTCCACTGTGAACCAGGAGCTGTTTTTCAAATGGGATCGTTGTTGGCAGAAGTTACTGGCATGATTTAATCCAAAACCCTACAGGTCTGAACGTAATGCCACGAGTCCCCTCCTTGTCAGTCCGCCATCTTTCTCTGCCATGGCCGCTTCCCAGTCGTAATGCTCGCGCAGCAGGGCAGCGTCCTCTGCAGCCTGCACCTGCTTCTTGGCCTCTCTTCCCCGGGCCTTACTCCAAATTTTTAGTCTCACGGAGTTCTTAGAAAATGGCTGCAGCAGCACAGCCGGATATGGCAATATGTTGCCTCGAAAATCCAAAATCCCATCAAAGTCCCATCTTTTGCCTACTTCTTTGAAATGGGCAGTGTAAGGTTTGGCAACTTGTCTCTCATTATACAGCAAAGATCTTGCCAGGCCCTGGACCTCTGGATGCAGGGAACTATTTGATCAGCCCTTTTGGAACGCCTGGAACGGGATCCTCCCCCACCCCCTCCCCCTCCTGGGCCCCCTACTTGGCTTATTGATTCTTTTGTCGCTAGGACCCCTTCTCTTTAACAAACTTATGGGGTTTATCAAAGCCCAAATAGACTCCCTGGCTTCCAAACCGATTCAAATCTACTACCAGCGCCTCGCTCTAGCCGATCATAACGTAGCCGAGCCATGAGAGAATGGACTCCCTTTGGGAACCGCATAGGACTCAGAGCTATGCCCCCTGACGCGGATGGGCATCAGGTAGGGGTGCGAGAAAAACACTGCAAGGGAAGGACAATGTAGTCCGACTCTGGGTTCCCTGAGAAACGTGCCTGGTTGCATAGAGGTTGGAGCATTTGACCCGAGAATTAAAAACCTCGAGGTCCCTCTCCTCCCCCAAAAGACTCCGAAAATATTGGGAGGATCAGGCCTCTGTTTCCCCCCTCTGGTTAAAGCCCATTGCCTTTTAATGGCAACAGTCCTTCTCACCTGTTATGGCTTATGGCTTAGTAAACAGAGAGAGAGGAGATGTCGGAGGCCGGGCTAAGCTAACAAAGGAAGGCCTGGGGGGGCCATCTTTATCACTCCTGCCCGGTTCAAGCCCCTGTTTCTCCTCTTGGTGCCATCTTCCTGACAAATATACAACTATTTACGATAGGCCCTAAATGCCAGAGATAGTGTCTCCTAGCAACGGTTCTTGCTCTGTTAATTGCCACATTCCTGTCTATTCACTCCCACCTCTCCAAGCCCCTTCCCCACCACTATATAAACTGTGTCTTTGTTCAATAAAGTTGAAGGCTCGATCAGCTTCAGACCTGCCTTCCGTTCGTGTCTCCTGTCTTTCATTTGTCTCCCCAACTAGGTCTACCCACGTTGATAGTGTTCCCGCGGGCCGGGACAATTTGGGAGGTGTTTTTCCGTTTTAAATCTTTTTTATTTTTATTTTATGTGTATGAATGTATTGCCTACATGTATGTAAGTGCACCTTGGTTATGTAATGCCCACAGAGGTCAGAAGAGAGCATAACATTCCTGGAACTGGAGTTATGGATTATTGTGAACCACTGGTGGGTGCTGGGAACCAAACCTGGGTCCTCTCCGAGAGCAGGCAGTGTTCCTGACTGCAGAGCCATCTCTCTAGTCCCTCTTCTTTTTAAGCTTTCTTTTATTTAGTGTGCTGTGTAGATGATGTATAGGTAAGTGCGGCTAACTCATGCCATGGCTGTGTGTGGAGGTCAGAGGACAACTTTGTGGAGTTTCATTTATGTGGGTTCTGAGGATCAAATTCAGGTTGTTCAGTTTGCATAACAAGCAGTTTATCATCTGGTCAGCCCATTTTGTTTGTTTGTTTGTGGAGATAGTCTCATGGAGCCCAAACTGGCCTTGCCTGGTATTTATTAGAGGCTAGCATTGAACTCCTGATTCTGCTTCCTCCGTCTCCCAAGCGCTGGGATTATAAGGATGTACAACCATGCCTGGCTCAGTCTTGCTTTTTTACAGGAAGTCTTCCCAAATTCACATATATGCTGGATTACGTTAGCACAACTACTTTGGGGAAAGGTTTGACATTTTCTAGTAAAGTGGTATACTATTCATATTCTGTGACCCAGGACACCAAACTAGAAAAATAGCCTAGAAAATATACGCATTGTGTTTCAGGAAATACAAACAAAAGTGTTCAGAATAGACTTGCTTACGTAGCTGGACATTGGAAACAACTCAAAAGCCTCTCAAAGGGCCAGAGAGAGATGGCTCATCAAGCAAAATGCAAAAACTCAAAGACCTGAATTTGATCCTTGGAACTCACATGCTGGACAAGAGAGAATTGACTCCCATAGCTGTCTGCTGAGCTTCACACACACACCACGCCACTCACACACCCAGACAGATACACACTCAAACACAAAAGAAAATAAATAAAAATTGTTTAAGAATTTAAAAGTCCGGACTGGAGACATGGCTCTGTAGGTGAGAGCACAGGCTGCTCTTTCAGAGAACCCGGGTTCAATTCCCAGCACTCACATACATGGCAGCTAACCACCATCTGTACCTCCATTTCCAGGAGAATTCCGTACCCACTTCTGACCTCCAGGGTCATTGCACAACACGGGTGCACTTACATACATGCAGGCAACACCTCATATGCATAAAATAAAAATAATAAATAAGATTTTTTTAATTAAAAGTACAGTGCATACATGAATTGCTTATTTATTTATTTATTTTATTTATTTATTTATTTAGTGTGTGTGGGCATGTGTGAGCACGGACATCAGAGGACAGCTTTCAGGAGTCAATTCTACCTTGTTAAGGCAGGGCCTCTCGTTTCTGCTGCACTGTTGCTCCAGGCTCCACGACCCATGAGCTTCCAGGCGACTCTTGTGTCCTCCTCCCCCGTCACCACAGGAGTCTTGGATTACAGATGCACACCACTACATACAGCTTTTCATGCAGGTTCCAGGGACCGAACTCAGGTCATCAGGATTTCGTGGGCAAGCATTTTTACCCCATGAAATATTAAGCGGCAATGAAGATAAGCAAACTGTACTTCACAGCAACCTGATTGATGGGAATCCAATGCTGAGAAAGAAAAAAAAAAAAAAGTCAAATTACACTGTACAGCATAGATGAAGTACAAAGAAACATTAAACTATAATGGTAGATAAACTATCCTAAAAACACAAGAATGATTACCCTTAGGAGGAGCGGGGGCATATGACTGAGGCACACAAGGGATCCCTGTGGTGCCAGCAATCTGCCATTTCTTGAGCTGGGTGGTGAATACGCAGGTGTTTGCGTTATAATTACACATAATACTGCACATTTGTGTCTTAAGCATCTTTCTATATGTGAGTTATATTTTGCAGTCAACTTTGAAACAGATTTCTTTCTTTTATTTTTATTTATTTATTTTTGAGACAGGTTCTTGCTGTTTTGCCCGAATCTCCAACTCCTGCCTCGGCCTCCTGGGTGCTGGAATTATAGGTGTCCACCACCACACTTGACTAAACTAATGTACGTCTTTGTCTTCTTTTCTGATTATCACTTAGAAGAGAGAGTGGGACAAGATCTTAACAAATGTTGCAGATGCCCCCCCCCACAGGAATATTATACTAATTTACACATTTTTAAGATTTATTTTATTTTAAATTATAAGTGTGAATATGTGTGTGCGTGCGTGTGCACATAGGTATGTCCACATGTGAATGCAGGTGCCTACAACAGGGTGTCAGTCTAGAATGGAGTTTTGACGTTACATATGCACACCTCCTGGGGCTGGAGTTACAGGCTGTTGTGAGCCACCCAACATGGGTACCGAGACCTGAATGTGAGTCCTCTGCAAGAGCAGTACTCACTCTCAACCACTGAGCCAGGTCTCCAGCCCCACCCTGCATCTTTTTTGTTTTTCCCAGAGTCTCACACGGCCGTCCAGACTGGCCTGGAACTCACTATACAGCAAAGGCTGGCCCCAATTCATGGCAGTCTTCATACCTCAGCCATGGATTACCGGCATATACCACCATACCTCAGTAATATATCCTTTACTAATATAATTAACTGGTGCCAGACATGTAAACTCAGCACTCAGAGGTAGAGGCAAGAAGATTCCAAGTTTGAGGCCAGTCTGGGCTACAGAGAGAGACTTGTGTTAATAATAAATAACAAGAAAGGGGGCTAGAGAGATGACTCAGTGGTTAAGAGCACTGACTGATCTTACAGAGGACCTGGGTTCAGTTCCCAGCACCCACATGGTGGTTAACAACCATCCTCAACTCCAGTTCCAGGGTATTTGCATGACATGAATACACTTACATACAGGCAGGCAATATACTCATACACATAAAATATTTTTTAAAAGAGAAGGCAAGCCCTAATTTGCAGAAGCAAACATGACAATGTGCGTATTGGCACCTGAACTGAGGCATTCTCCTGGCACTGTGCCCCGGACCTAAGGGATGGAGTCCCACCTGCAGATAGATCCACTACAACTGCATTCAATTAGAGGACTTGCAGCTGGCTTGGGGTGTGAGGAAAGTGTTAGTGGGGTGGCCAATGCAGATTAGAGGGAAAAAGCAGTTTGGTTCCTCGCACACCCCACATCCAGCAGGTCAGTAAGTCTCTCAGTATAACGAGGTCTGCCCCAGGGCATTTGCCAGATCGGAAAGCCACCTAGTCCCGGAGATGAGTTCAAAAGGAGAGCGGTGGATGGCGTGAGCAGGGGCACTGGCCCAGGGACAGGCGTCTTTGTGATCCTCACAGAATCACAGATTCAGTGGTAGGAGGCAAGCCTAGGAGCACTCCCTAGACTTGACATTGGTAAATCCATGCAGAGGGGCAGAGGGAAGGTGGGGAGCCAGAGGCTCTTCTTCAGGGGACAAATTACTGTCTGTTTCTCCAGGAAGGAAGGCCTCCGTGTAGTCTCAGGAAGTCTCCAGTGGCTAGCTGAGCCTCAAGGGCACAGGCTTAGCCACAGGATGGCTCTGGGGAGGGAAGTCTAGTCTGCAGCAGCCACAGGAGCCTCCATGTGACCTTGCATGGACACTTTGCTCCTGGGCCTATTGACTAAGTTACTGAGTTTGTCCTTCTCTGCGATGCGAATGGAATAAACAGACTGTGGCCGATTAAGCAAGTTGTACCAGGAGATAAATTAGACACATTACAGCTGGGAGAAAGATAGCACGTGATGTTTGCAAAATTTCCTGGGGGAATTTGTTCTTGTCCAGGAAACGAAAACAACAACAAAAACCTCTTGGCATGCTGTTTAGCGTTTCTATTAGAAAATTAAAGGCCATGAGAGGGCTCAGCAGATAAAGGTGCTTCCTACCTTGTCTAATGATTTAAGTTCTAGCCCCAGATCCTACATGGTGGAAGGAGAGAACAGACTCCCACACGTCCTCCGACCATCACACACTCATTGTGGCATGTGTGCTCACATTTGGGAGTGCGCACACATTATAAAATCATTTTCAAAAATTTAAATAGGCTCTTTGTGTCTCAAATAAGGTAAGGTAAGCCCCCTGGAATGTCACCCTGATAATGTCTAAAATCAGCTAAAAGTCGTGACCTGTTCTGATGAGTTAGTTCTGCTTTGGAAGTAACAGGTCACTCTTGGACATTGTTAACACCAGACAACAGGACGGCGACAGCTCCAGGGGCCATCCTCATCCCATGTTCTAAAGTTTTCATCTCCCTGCAATCAGATGGATTGAAGGTAAAGCCTCCCTGTGGCTGGGATTGCTTCTCAAATTTTATCCTAAAATAGATGGTGGCACCCATAGATGTCACCTAATCAATCAATCTCTCTCTCTCTCTCTCTCTCTCTCTCTCTCTCTCTCTCTCTCTTTCTCTCTCTCTCTCGACAGGGTATCCCTGTGGCCCCAGCTGGACATCTGCCTCTGCCTCCCAAGTGGTGGGATTGAAGGCATGCACCACCTTGCCTGACTCCCCCCAACTCCCAACCATTTTATTTAAAGACAGGCTTTCAAGTAACTCAGATAGCCTTTAACTGATTATGTTGGCAAGGATGACCTTGAACTCCTGACCTTTCATACCCAGTTTTATGGAGTGCTGAGGATCAAACCTAAGACTTCATGTATGCTGGGCAGGCACTTTACCAGCTGAGCTAGATTCCTAGACCATCCCTAGAGAGTCACGAGCCTCTGGTCAAGGGTGTCCTTTGGTGAGCAGTTATGTGGGACTGTCTAACAATCTGGCCTATGAGAATACAGCTAAGCACTCTCTTCTCTCCCTCCTTCCCAGGCACTGCCTTGGGCAAGACCAGGGTTGCTGCAGGGCCACCTGGAGCCCAGTCTAGGACCCCCGCTTTTCACAAGAAATAGCCCCCTTCTCCTTGATCACGCTGGGGGAGACAGGCTGCCGGGGCATAGTGATCGCTCAGAGCTGGGCTGGCTGATTGTGGGACCATCTGTTCACAGGCTGTGGGGAAGCACAGAGCTGTCTGAGAAATGACCTCCAAGGCTCATCCTGGGTTGCTTGGCAACTAGCAAGGAGGGACTTGCGGTTCCCTGTCCCTTACTCAGCCAGGCAGTGCCTAGACTAAGCTTCCCCTGAGATGAGGAGGTGAGGGGGAGGCGGGGTGAGGGCCCCAAGCCCACCAGTATAGCCGACACTTCAGATTGCTCGGCATCATGGACTCCACACTCCTTCTGACCGCCAGCACATGCAGGTCAGTCTCAGGACAGTCACAAGGACAGTGAACTGCAGGATGACCCAGCCTCACACAGGGATGCAATGCCAGCCAGCACCACTGCCCAGCCATTCTAGAAGGCACAGCCGGTTCCTGCCTGAGCTCTATGCATTGCTCCGGCTTCAGTTCTCCATCTTTCACCAATTAGGCCTCCTGGAGACTGTAGTCTAACGTACAGGTGGAGAAGGGGCAGCTGGGAGGCCGAGGACGGACTCTGGGGAATGAGCCGCCTGCTCACCAGCTCCCTGACCTTCAGCCTCCGTCCTCGTGCTGTCTTGATGCAGCTGCTGCCAGGTAACCCTTGACTTTGTGGCCAGGTCAGACAGGGATGGTTCTCCTTACACAGGCCCCAGGTGTCCCATTAGCTTTTCTCCTGGGGCCACCAACTTACCAAAGGCACAAGCTGCTTCTCAGAAAGAGAAGACTGACTGGGTCTGGTGGTGCACTCCTGTAATCTCAGCACTTGGGAGGTCAAGGCAGCCTCATCAGTATAGTAAGTGTGAGGCCAGCCTGTGCTACATAAGACGGTATTTCCAAAACAAGACAAAGGAGAAAGAGGTAGACAGATAGACAGACAACAGACACACACATACAGAGAGAGAGAGAGAGAGAGAGAGAGAGAGAGAGAGAGAGAGAGAGAGAGAGAGAGAGAGAGAAACAGCAGTGGCTGGCAGAAGCCACCTCCTGGGGATTGTCCCAGGCCCTATAAGGGAACCCCAATATGTTATAGACATTCAGCCCTGTGTGATTCCAGCAGGCTTTGGTAAGGCTTTATCCACTGACAGGGTAAAGGGATCTGAGAGCTCCTAGTCCCCCGACTCTTTGTCCGGTATCCCCAGAGACATAGCTGCCTGCTTGGAGAGGGTTTCTCTGCACCTGTCTCAGGACTTAGATGCAAATTACCCAAGGCCTGGACTTCTGATCCCTGCCCACAAGCCATCTCAGCCTCCTCAAATGCCCAGAGTTCGTCCTGCATCAGTATCAGCCAGGGATCAGATGGCCTCTAGGTTTCCTTAAGACTTCTAAGAGGAAATGGATGGAGATGGTGTTTTCAAACTTGGTGGGAACTTGTTTAAAAGAGAACTGACAGCTGGGCATGGTAGCACACACCAGTCACCTTAGCTCTTGAAAGCCGAAGCAGGAAGATCTTGAGTTTGAGGCTAGCCTAAGCTACATACCAAGACCCTGGCTCAACAAAGAAAAACCAAGAAAACTGTTCAACTTCCAAATCTGGAGAGATTGAGCAACACGGAGGTGTCCCTGGAATATACATCCCAAGCAAGCTCCCCACCCTGCAGCTGATCCTGGCAGTCTGTTCTCTCTCTTTTAGAGAAACACTGCTGGGGTACATTAGAGACAAGCAAGCCTGGGTCCAAATGCAAGTTAGCTAGGAATAGTGGGTACCTGAAATAACCGAGACCTAAGTGAGATTAAAAAATGTATTTCATGGGGCTGGAGAGGTGGCTCAGTGGTTAAGAGCACTGGGTATTCTTGCAGAAGACCTGGGTTCAAATTCTAGCATCCATGGCGGCTAACTCCAACCATCCATAACTCCATTTCCAGGGGATCCAATGCCCTCTTCTGACCTCCGTGGGCATTGCACAACATGGGTGCATATACATAAATGTGGGCAATATACTCATACACATAAAGTAAAAAAAAATAAATCAAAAAAATTATTTCTCTGTCAGGGGCCATGTGCCTGCCTTCAACTATGCCCTAGTTTTGGGTTAGGCAGAAGACAATCTCGTGCACAGAAGTGCTGTTTTAAACAGGAGTTTTCATTAGGTAAAATTATTTACATCTGAGAAGAAGTTATTTTTCACCTAAGACTGAGGTCACATGAAGATCTTTGAAGGAAGCCAATCATGTCTTAAGTTATTTTGCCTGTGTTAGCATTGTTTTGCTCACCTCACAGTATAAATAGGGGGGACTTAATAAAGGCAAGCTGCTTCAGTGTGACTGACAGCCCTCCTGAGTCTGTCCTGTTCTCTCTCTCTCTCTCTCTCTCTCTCTCTCTCTCTCTCTCTCTCCATTTTCTCATCCTCACTCCCCACTTTGGGTATGGTCTGATTTCTGCCAGCGGGCTCCGGCATTTCTCCATTTAAATGTCTAGGTATACAGTCCAGGCAGATATGACAACACAACAATCTTTAGGGGCCTTTTCTGCCTTGTTCCTGAATCATCCACATTTGCTGTATTCGTTTTTCTGTTGCTGTGACAAAACACCATGACCAAGGCAATTTATAGAAGGAAGAATTTATTGGGATTATAGTTTCAGAGAAATAAGAGTCCATCATGGCCAGAGAGGCAGGGCAGGAGGCAGCCAGAGCCGAAAGCTGAGTGTTCACATCTTCAAACACACACAGGAAGCACAAAGAGCAACTTGGAAGCAGGAAAAGATCATGAACTCTCACATACACTTCCTCCAGGAAGGCCACAGCTCTTTTGAAGGGCTCCAGGACCTTCCCCAAACACCAACAGAACACCAGGAGTTCAAGTACTTGGAGCCTAGGGAGGACATTCTCATTCAAACCACCACACTTGCCTTTGGTCTCATGGTCCAAAATGGGCACTCCAGCTCCAGCCATCATGCCTATATTTCATCGAAAAAAGGAAAGGAAGGAGAAAGGCATAAGCCCTTTGTTTAAGAGCAATCCCTGACTGTTGCATATATCACATTTTGGCTTACATTCTGTTGGCCAGAACGTGGGCATTTCAGCTGGAGCTGCTGCACAGGAGGAGTGAGATGTGGCTTCTGAAACAGTTTGCAAATGGTTTCCAGCACAGAAAGTGTTCAGAGTACCTGAAACACGAGAAAGGGAAAGGTAGGAGCCAAGGAGAAAATGCAGTTACTGTCAGCCAGATGAGGAGAGAAGTCACGTCTCTAAGCACTTTGTGTGGCCCTGAGTTTAATTCTTCCAAGAATCCTGAAGAGAAGAGATTACTAGTCCTTGTTTGCCATACCTGACACCCCACAGATTGAAAGTTTGATTGCTTTTTTTTCCTGGTCTTTTTGAGACAGGGTCTCCTGTAATCCCAGCTAACCTGGAAATCATTATGTACACCAGGTTGGCCTGGAAATCACAGAGAGATTCACCTGCCTCTGCCTTCCAAGTGCTGGGTTTAAAGGCGTGCGTCACCACACCTGGTGAAAGATTCATTTTGAAGCCTAGTGTAGGGGGGCCCACCTGTAATCCCCAGCCCTGGAGAGGCTGAGACAGAAGGATCAGAGCAAGTTCAAGGCCAGCCTGGGATACATAGTGAGACTCTGACTCAAAAGGAATAAACAAAACCCCAAAACACACACCAAAAAATCCAGGGGTATGGGTTATCCAGTGCTAAGGAAGCCAGACATAGAATTCCTGGAGCTTGCTGGTGAGTCAGTGTAGTCATACAGATGAGCTCCCGGTTCTGTGAGAGACTCTGTCTCAGAATAAAAGATGGAAAGTGACTAAGACAGGCACTTGACAATGACCTCTGGTCTGCATAGGCATGTGCATACTCATGTGCACACACATTTGTACAGTACACACACACACACACACACACACACACACACACTAAAAGACTCACGAAAGGTTCGGGATTTGCTAGATGCTTCACAGCTGGTAAATTGGCAGAGTGGAGCTTTGGGGTTATAAACTTTAAACACAATGCAGTACAGAGCCTGACTGGGCTGTGGTTAATGAGCTAAGGCACTAGAACAAGCTTCTGTCTGGGCTTTAAGAGTTCAATCAATTTCTAAACACTTGTCCAGTGTTCTCTTGCCCACAGGTCCCCAGTACACTTCTCCCCCAAGTGACCCCCATACCTGACAACACAGAATAAGAGTCCTTACCCTCAGGAAGCGGAAGGAGGTGCCGAGGGAAGGGGGAGGGGATGGAGAGAGGGAAGGAGAAAGGGAAGGAGAGAGGCTCTTTATCCTATTCAGGAATTAGACACAGATTCCAGAAAAGCATCTGAGTGCGCAGTTAAGAGGTGGGCCTCCAGCCTCCCTCTCTTCTGTGGCATGTCTCTGGTCCTCCACTCAGGAGGCAGAGGCAGGTGGATCTCTCTGTGAGTAGGGATTGAAGGAGCTCACAAAGGTCATAGCAAGCATGCCCACACTCACCCAGTTGTGAAGACAGCTGCTCACGCTGACACAGCTAACACAGAGTACACAGGCTGCCAGTGTGCCAGGAGGACTGAGCTCTGCTCCTCCTCCTTTATAGCAATTTTATTATTATTGATAAAATCCAGTTGGGGAGTTGGCTCAGCAGTTAAAGCATTGACTGTTCTGGCAGAGGACCCAAATTCAGTTCCCAGCATCCACATGGCAGCTAACAACCATCTGTAACTTCAGTTCCAGGGAATCTGACACCCTCTTTTGGCCTCTGCAGGCATTGCATGACATGGGTGCACTTAAGGGACATGCTGGCAAACATTTTAAATCTTTAAAATCTTTTAATCTTTAAAAGGGGGTGGCTGGAAAGATGGCTCAGCAGTTAAGAGCACTTGACTGCTTTAGGAGAAGACCCTAAATTCGGTTCTCATCACCCACATGACAACTAACAACCACAGGTAACTCTAGTTTAAAGTAATCCAATGCCCTCTTCTGGTTTCTGTGGGCATTGTACAACATGAGTGTACTTACATACATGCAGACAAAACACTCATACATGTAAAATTAAAATAAAGAAACCAAAAAAATTTTTTAATTTATTTATTTTTATTTTTCATGTATGAGTGTTATGCCTGCACGTGGTAATTACGCCTCAGAGGATAAAAGAAGGCATTAGAGCTCCTGAAACTGGAGTTATAGACGGTTGTTAGCCACCATGTGGGTGCTGGGATTCGAACCAAGTCTTCTGCAAAAGCAGCCAGTGCTCTTAACCACTGAGCCATCTCTCTAGCCCTCAAAAAAAAAATTGTTTAAATAAATACTAAAATCCATTTTTAAATAGCAAGTGAAACATGGCAACTACAGAAAATAAAAATCCCAGAATTAAAAAAAAAAAATCACATTGTTAGTGTTGCAGTTCTGAGCACTTCTTCCCCTGTGCAAGGTTTTGGATTTCATCCCCAGAAAATAAAAAAAAATAAAGATGAAATCGTCTTCCCAGTCCTCTAAGTATTGTCATGGTGATTCTATTCTATTTGTTACCAGAGGGGGACTGGAGTTTTTGGAACCTACTCCATCAGCATGCCCTTGACTGGCCCTGGTTCCTGTCACCAGGGTTGCTAAGGCAGTGATGCTCATTGGTCAGGAACAGAGGCTGAAGAACAGGTCTTGCAAGCCCATTCTGCTTGTCCTCAAGCACTCCAGGGAATCTTATAAACAAGCATGTTTGAAGCATTTGGAAGTTAAGTCAGGGTTGCCAGTCCCTGCCTAAAACCTTTCAAAGTCTTCTGGTCCCTTCTTGTCTGCTGTGTCTCTCGAACCCAGAACCTTACACCCACCATGCTTAGGAAAACGCCCCAGGTCTCTAAAGTGGCCTGCCTTGCGGAAGCCTGGCCTCCCAGAAGCTGCATGCCTGGACAAGTTATTCCAACCTGTGGCTCAGTTTCCTCCTCTGTAAAATGGGACCATTATGAGGGTAGAATATGCTAACTGAGGTGCTTCGGACAGTGTGCAGCATATAGGCAGGCTGTGGTAAATAAAAGCTACTGTGACTGTTAGTTTGTCCATTCTTCCTCTTTCTCTTGCCTTGGGACACACACCTAGCAGTCTGGTTTCAGGCCTCCACTTCTAACCACTCAGCCATACAGCTTCTGACAGCATAAAGGCAAAAGACAGGGTGAAGCTGACCTTCAGATGTCTTTCTTGTTTTATGAATCTCTTTCTAGAACCCCCTTCTGTCTCATCAGTCACAATGGGGTCCTATACCTGCCCACAAGTGAATGATTGAAAGAAGAAAAAAAAGGGGGACGGGGGGATGCCATAGTCATATGACACCTGAACCAAATCAGGCTTCCTTAGCAAAGACTAGTGGGTCCCGAACAGCAGGTGCATCAGAACTTGTCAGGTCCTACCCGAGATGCTAGATTGAACAGGTCTGAATATAGTCAAGAATTTCCATTCTGTGCTGGGCCTGGTGACACACACCTTTAATCCCAGTACTTGGGATACTGAGGCAGGTGGATCTCTGTGAGTCTGAGGCCAACCTGGTCTACAAAGAGTTCCAGGTCAACCAGGGCTTCCTAATGAGAAGAAAACAAAAACCAGAATTTGCGTTTCTCCCAAGTGTCCAGATGCTGTTGCTGCTGGCCAGGACCACAGCTGGAGATCCTGATCAGAAGGGGCTAAGGCTGTAACACAGGCGAGAGCTGCATGCTCCACTTGAGGGTGTGGGATTTGGTGTGTGCAAACCCCAGTGGTGACCCCCAAACCCACATGTTCACAGGCTCTGTTTCCACTTCTGCTGATTTCCCTTTATTTATCCTCTGGAATTGATCCAAGTGAGGAAGAGAACAGGACATTTCTCCCTGATCCAAGATCAACCAGAGTGCTGGACTGTAGTGTGAGACTTAGTGGAAACTGCGGTGCAAGCTGTGGGGTGAGTGGGATGTGGGGAATGATGTGAGACATGGTATGAGCTGAAATGTGAGCGTTGGTGTGATACACATATATACTGAAACTGAGGGGGGAGCTGGTGGGGAGCTGGGGCGGGGGCTGGGGTGGTGTGACAGAAACATCAAAGAGTGGCTAAATTGTCGGGAGCCATTTGCCTGCCTTGAACTAAGCCCTAGTTTTGGGTTAGGCAGAAGTCAATCTCATGCACAGAAGTGCCGTTGGAAACAGGAGTTTTCATTATGCAAATAATTCACACCCGAGGAGAAGTTTATTTTGCACCTAAGACTGAGGTCACCTGAAGATCTTTGAAGGAAGCCAATCACGTCTTTAGTTATTTTGCCTGTGTTAGTATTGTTTTGCTCACCTCACAGTATAAATAGGGGGGACTTAATAAAGCTGCTTCAGTGTGACTGACAGCCCTCCTGAGTCTGTCCTATTTTCTCTCTCTCTCTCTCTCTCTCTCTCTCCATTTTCTCATCCTCACTCCCCGCTTTGGGTACAATCCGATTTCTGCCGGTGGGCTCCAGCACTAAATACTCTGGCAATGTGATGGTAATGAAACCCTTAAGATAACTGCAAGGAGTTTTGAATGGTTGCTAAGAACTTTGGACCAGGAAAGGCCCCTAGATAAGAAATAAGAATGGCAGAGGTAAAACAGGAACCTCCCTTTAATGGGTTGAGATAAAAAGCCGACACCACAGGGATGGAATAGCAAAGTATTCTATTTCCAACTGGCTGGGCTGCTTGTAGAGAACCCCAGTCATACTTAGAAAGAAGCTTTTATAGGGTCTCGGCAGCGGGGACTAGTTACAATTTGCAACATCTGAAAAATGAAAGTTTTTATCCTATTTTCCTAGACCACGACACTCCCCAATCCCTAGAGCTTGGGTAACATGCTGGGGCTGGAGTTGAGGTCAGTGTTGAGACAGAATAGAAAGATGGAGAATTGACTGCAGAGATGGCTTAGTGGCTGAGAGCATGTACTGCTCTTTCAGAGAACCCCAGTTCAAGTCCCAGTAACCACATCAGGCAGCTCACAACGCCTACACCTTCAGCTCCTCAGGGATCTGATGCCTGTGGTTTTCACGGGTACCTGCACTCACATGCACAGACACACACTTACACATATAATTTTTAAATTAAAATTTAAAAAAGCAAGATAGGAAGATGATGTGGACATGGGAAGGGAAGGAAGCCCTACACTCCGGTCAACTAAAAATCAAGAATCCTAGCACACTTACCAGTACTAGCTTAAAGCTAGTCTCAACTGGAAACCTGCAATTTTCTAGTAATCTCACCATCAGAACTGCCATGTACCATAAAAGAATAAGCCCTAACCTCTTTGTACAATGCTATTGTCTCCTGGATTTATCCGATCAGATTGTAATTCCATCCTGGAGCCACCCTATCAGCTCACAGAGGAAAGGAGACTGGGGGGAGGGCTCCCCCCTTAGAAATGAAATTCCAAAACTTTCCAAGGTTAGTGTCCTTATCAATGGTGGGAGGATATGGTCTTTGTACTCTTCCCAACCGAAGGAAATCCCCTAGACTTTTAAAGACCTCAACTCAGGTCAGAACTCTGTTTATAGCTTCAAAGCTGAAAAGAATTTCAGAACTAAAACAATTTATAACACAGAGCTGGAACTTTTATTACAGATTTGTTGTTGTTTGAGATAGTGTCTCCCTATAGCCCCAGCTGGCCTGGAACTCCCTATGTAGACCAGATTGACCTCAGTCACACAAAGATCCACCTGCCTCTGCTTCCAGAGCCCTGGGACTGAAGGTGTGTACTACCACGCTCGGGTTAAAAGCCTTGCAATTAATTGTCTTGTCTTTAGCTAGACCCACATTGTGAAGGTTCTCTGTTACATCTGGATAGGTTATATAAAGGAAATAGAAAGGAGCCCCAGATAGTTGCTAAAAGTCCTTGTGATGTGATGCTAATTAAGAACTTTGGAGCCAGAAAAGCTCTGAGACCTGAGATAGACAAGGGGAAGGTAGACAAGAGTCTTCCTCTCTGCCCTCTGCCGTTACCCAGGATAGAAGTCTTTGTTTCCCAACACTGCTACATTCTTGCCATAGGTTACCTGCAAATTACCATGTGTGTGCTATTTACCTTTTGTTTACATTCCTCACATGAGTATATCTGCCCCCCAAAACTGGAACAAAGGGGCTGACTCCTTTAGGGAAAGGTCTGTGTGTCCATCCCGCCAGCACATTAAACGCTTCCTCTCCTCACCTGACTTTGGTTTCTGGTCTCTGATTTTTCTTTAACAGTTGCTAAGAAGCTCTTTTCTCCTTTTACCCTCTTGATAAGTGAGATGAGCAAAATGCCTTTATCAGAATTATATTCTGAGAAGGTGAAGCCAGGAGCTACTTGGTTTCACAAGATGTTTAGGACACATCCTTTCCCACGAATTTTCTAGGTCAGATTCCTAGCAAACTGTAGGTTTAGAGCTCAGAATAGAGAAAGGCCTTAAACAGTTGTAATTTTGCTCGAATTTTTGCTTCTCTGCTGGAAAGAAGCCTCAAGTGGATTCCAGGGTGAGGGAGGGGCTTCTCTCTTGTCTCATGTCCCTCAAGTTTCCCTAACTTTCTATCCGCTTCATCACATCTAGAATACACAAGCCAGGCTCGCCTTTGACAGCCTACCCATGCTTGGGTGGGGGCTCTTTCCCCAGTACACCTTTCTTAGTCCTTGTGCTTAAGACTTATGTTAAAAAATGTCTTTCAGGTGCTGGAGAGATGGCTCAGTGGCTGTTTTTGCAGAGAACCCGGGTTCTGTTCCCAGAACTCATATGACAGCTAACTCTACTTCCAGGGGGATCCAAAGCCCTCTTCTAGCCTCTGTGGACATGACACACATGTGTGCACTTACGTACATCCAGGTTAAACACTCATACACACAAAAATCTATAAATTGAAAATATATTCTTAAAAATATCTTTCAAGAAATACAACTCTGCTTCACACTGGCTCAGGCTGAAATGTTTTTTTTTTCCCCCCCTCTGGTGGAGCCCAGGATCCAGCTATAGCTGACAAAGGTTCCTAAAACAGAAGAGAACTTGTCCAGCTGCTGTGGCTGGCAGCGTGGAGCTGTTTCTGCGGCACTCTTCTGACCGTAGCCTATGAGGTAGCATCGGCTACAGTAGGAGCTGATGTGGGAACTGTTAAAAGGCAAAGAGGGCGGGGATTTTACTGAAGACACAGCACTGAAAGGAAAAGAGGAAGACATACTCCAGATCTTCCCGCTCTGAGGCAGTCCACACTGCACTCCGTCCTGAGGCCCCCTGTCCCGGACCCTGGAGGTTCTAGGTCCCTTAGCTTTGCCTGCCTGCTTTCTTTCTCCTACACACCAGTTTCTGCTCTCTCCTTTCTCCCAGCTCCCCTACTTCCTTCTCTGAAACTTGGCACTGTCCTGTCTGACTCGGAGTGAGAAGGGCTGAGGATAGGTGGGACACTCTCTCCCGCCACCACTAGTCTTGAGGAGTTTGAGGGTGAGCCCACACATCCTGTAGGGAGGGAGTGCTGCTTAAAAAAAATTTTTTTTACATTTATATTTATTTACTTTATGCTTGTGTATGTGTGTTTGTGAAGGAAAGCCCCAGAAAAACCTTATGTCTTCAAACTGGATTTTCTTCTGCAAGGCTGATCAATTGATTAGAACTTCAATGTTTGTGGGGAGTTTGGAATGTTGCAGGTCCAGCACGTAGTTAGGGGGCCATCCTTAGCCCCCTAAGTAGCCACTCCTTGCCCTCCACTGTTTCCTACCTCACATCCCATGACTAACAGAAAAATAAATACCTTTTGGTATATATTATCTTAGCAGACCACCAGATCCCACCAATCAAAAAGATAAGAATGTCATCAGCATTTGAGACCTAGAGTAGAATCCTCTGTCCTCCCCTACCCTCCCTACCCCCAGCCTGCCTACTGAAAGTATCTTGATTCTTGTTTTTTTCTTTGTTCTGTGACTATAAATAAACCCACAAAACTGCATCCATGTTGGAACATAGTGTTTGGAGAAACCTAAACCTGTGTTCTCAGGCCATGGTCACTCATACTGGGCTCCAGAATAAACCATCTCTTTGACCCTTTTAAGGTGAGAGCTGTTTATTCCTCCACAGCTTGCTGTAGGGTGTGTGTGGAAGTCAGAGGACAGCTTCCAGAAGCTGGTTCTCTTCCACTGTGTGGATTCTAGACCAACTCAGATCATCAAGCTTGGCAGACTGAACCCTCTTGGCAGCCTCCTACCCTCCCTTTTTTTTTTTGGAGACAGGTCTCCCTGTAGTCCCAGCATGAGATGTTACTAAAGAGAGGACCCTCCCCCCCACAGCAGTTAAACATTCCAGGGCTCACGATCACCATCTGCAGAAGGGGACTGATAGCTTTTTACTGCCGCTTCCTGACACAGTTAACCTTCCTGACATAAACAGCCAACTGGTATTTTACTGCTCCTTCCTGACACCAATCACCAGTCCACACCATTAAGCGGTCCTGCACTTCCCTGCTCTCCCTTAAAAAACCCCACCCAGGCTTGATTTTGTTGGAGGCTAGCCCTGTGCCCCTTAATAAACTGGTCCAGCCACACCCATGTCAGCTTCTTTCCTCTGTTTCTGCCTGGTCTCATGCCTAACTAAATTTACACCCAGCTGCCCTAGAACTCACTATGTAGACCAGGCTGGCCTTGGTCTCATAGAGATCCACCTGCCTCTGCCTCCCAGGAGCTAGGATTAAAGACGTGCACCACCATGCCAGGCTGCCTAACCAGGGCAAGACCAACCTTTTTTTTGAGACATGGTTTCATGTAGCCTACACTGGCCTCTAATGTGCTATGTAATCGAAGCTGGCCATCAACTCCTGATCCTCCTTGCCTCCACCTCCCAAGTACTGGGATTATATGCATACATGCCACCATACCTAATAAAGGAATGCTTCTTTGTATTTATTTTCGTTCTTTTTAAAAAATATTTTATGTGTAGGAATTTATGCCTGCTTATAGTCGGTGCACCCATGTCATGCAGTGCCCAGGGAGATCAGAAAAGGGTGTCAGATCCCCTGGAACTGGAGTTACAACCCTGGTGGTTGTTAACCACCAGGTGAGTGCTGGAAATTGAACCCCAGTTCTCTGGAAGAGCAGTCAATGCTCTTACATGCTGAACCATCTCTCCAGCTCCCATTTTAGTTCTTTATACTTATTTATTTTGTGCCTGTGTATGTGTGTGCACTTGTCCATGCATGGCGTGGCATGCAAGTGAGGTCAGAGTTAATGATGTACTTGTAAGACTTGGTTCTTGCCTTCCACAGTGTAGGATCCAGGGACCAAATTCATATCATCAACCTTGGCAGCAAGCAGCTTTACCCACTGAGTTATATAAGTGGCCCCTGGGAGTGGTTCTTTTCTGAGCAAAGCCTGAGTTCCGAGTCTCCCAAATCCAATCTTCAAGGTTTAGGGGCCCCTGAGGTCAGGGCTGTGCTCTGCCTCTGAGGGCCAGGATGAGGATGAGGCTCTCAATCTGGGCTATCAGCGTTCTGAAACAAAGCTTGGTGAAGGAGATCCCTTCTGCGAAAGGAGAAAGGAGGCTGACGGTCTCTCTCACTCTCCTTAGCATCCCCAGAGTTTATAGCGGGCTCCTAAGGAATCATGGAGGCTTTTGAGTCTCATGTAGAAAGGGCCTGCTGGGCAGACAGAGGAGCCCTGTAAGAGTCTAGAAGCACTCACTACCCTGGGTACCAGGAATTCAGTGTGGTTTCTAATGCAGTTAGATTTTATTCACCTTCTCAGGTTCTGGGAAATGACTTTTTCTGTGACCCAGCCAAGGACCAGTTCTGACTGGCAGAGGACCCTCTGGGAGTACTCACTGGAAACTCCAATTCCCCTTACTCCCAGGAGTGCGGAGGGACCTTTGTCATTCACAACCACAGCTTCCTCCCAGGTCCAGTCAATTGGCTTCAGGAAATAAAAGGCCCTTTTGTTCTAGGGCTGGGTTGGTCTTGGCCTGGCCTAGGCAGCTAGCTGGAGAGTTTGGGAGGAGTGGGAGGTGGGGAGGGATCTGGGGCTGCCATCACTAGCAGAGCTGGAGGGCCTGGGGCTAGGGAGGTGGCAGGCAGGGACTTGGAAACCAAGCTGGCAAGGAAGGCCTGGTGGTACTGGGCTCTGTGTAGATGGAGGCAGGATGACCCTGGAGCCCAGAGATGTCCCCATGCCTCTTTCAGCCGTGCTGAGAGCTGTTGACTCTCCTCAGTAATCTCCAGCGAAGTTCTGGTCACAGAGAAGCACAAGAGTGATAGGTTTTTGGGAGAAGAAATGGCTGCATCTTATGTGTGAGTCAATTCCAGGGCAGAAACCATGGGAACGGCTGCTAGAATTCACCAGAAGCAGGAAGCCAGACCCCCACAATGAAAAGCCTGAGTGATTGCAGAAGTCTCTACAGAGGGAGGGATGGGGTCTGAGCCAAACTTACTTTAACTTTAGTAGGCTGGCAGGCTCTGGCTGACCCAGACATCCTCCCACGCAGGCATTTGTCCCTGCTTCTTGCCTAGACCAAGCATATTTCCTTCAGTTAGGGGGCTGCCCGTGTGCCTCCTCCAGGTCAGATGACTGGATAACTGCTCTTGTGACTAGGTGGGAGGTAGACATGTGTATAATGCTATCCTATCTGCTAGATAGAAGGCAGAGTCTGTAGGGGCGTCTAGGAAGGATTTTTTGCCCTTATGAAAAGAGAGATGGTTCAAGAGGAATCTTGTCTCAGCTTTCCTTTCTAGAGAGACTGCCTGGGTTACACAGCCTACCAGTTCAAACTGCAGGCTCTACAGCCAAAGCCTCAGTTAAGAAATGGCTCTTGTCACAGAAGATCTGACTGTGTTGTCTTCTGCGGAGTACTGGATCTTTCTGTACCTACTTTTCTTCATCTCGTTACAGTGCCAAGACCCCTGGGAAAGACCACACAGACTCCAGATGTTCCATATCAACTGAATTTTATTAGCTGGCCAGAGACTGCACTCTCTGGGTCAGAATTTAGAAAGCACAGCACTCACTCAGAGGAGAACAGAACTTAAAAAGGCAAAAAAAAAAACCCCACACCCTGATGGACTAGATGATTATATAAGATTACACAGGCATGACATGTTTGTCCCTGCAGTAGGTATGACATATTTGTTCCTGCAGCAGACAAGCAAGTAGTTATAGAAGCCAGTTAAGCATTAAGCAAAGCAGGGTTACAAAAGCCAGATAAGAATTAAGCAAACAGTTACAAAAGCTGTAACTGTGACATTCCAGGTTCTGTGGGGGTATTTTTCTGTTGTTAATTCTTCCTGGAACAGCCTGTCAAACTGTTCCTGGAACTGGTTGAGTTAGGAACAGCTCATCAAGGTGGTGGCCTTATACAAAATGGAGGAACTCAGGCCATCACAATCTGGTCACTGTTCAGATCCAGTTTGTGAACACACCTGAAATGGTTGCACCACTCTGACTTGTGGCATACATTTGTTTGGTGGTCTGTGAATGTGCTACCCTGAGCCTCTGGGATAGGCTTTCCTCCATCTCCTACTACACAAGGGGGAGGAAAGGGCTGGGAATGTAGCTCAGCAGTACAGAGGAGGAGAGGGAGAGTCAGGAGAAAGAGGGCGAACAGGAGGAGGAAACTTGATATAAAGATGGCCTACCTCACAACCTCTGAGGAGAATAATATCCCCTTTGCTAAGCAACTTTTAGTTGAGTGTTCTGTCTCTTGTAGCCAAAGGATTCTAGTTATTTCATACATAAAACTTGATTTCCATTATTGTTTTATAATAATAATATCACTGAATCTGTTGTGGAAAAATTAGGAGAGTCAATCAAGAGACCAGCCAGCAGGTCAGGTGAAACAGAGTGAGTTTTATTTTATGCTAGGGGATCTGCCAATGGATCATTCCACACTGGTGCAAGTTTTGGGAGGTATGTTCATATGTGAGGAATGCAAGCAAAAAGTAAATAGCACACGTGTGATAATTAAGTAAAAGGTAATTAGCACATACTCAACAATTAGGTGGCTTAAGGTAATATATGGCCACAAAAGTTACAGGTATGTGGCAGGATCCAGAAACTTGGTGGGCTTTTTATTCCCAATGCAGGAGGACTGTGTGTCTTTTCCCTGTTGGCTGGGGTCCAACCTCACAAGTTGGCTAGTTTAAAGGAATCTTTAAAAGAATCTGCTGGAAAGGAGAGGTGCTCCATCGCTTCAGGTCATCAGGTTCAGGAATGTATCAGGGTCTTTCCTTAAACAAAAGTCTTACAGGGCATGGTAGGATTAAAAGATTAGAATGCCTTATCATAAACCAAATTTTAAATTTTACAGGGTTTGAAAGGAAAACTAACATTCCATGTTTCTTACACCTCCCTCTCTCCTTTTTTTATTGCATATGTGTGCCTGTTCCCATGTGTGTGGACATATACACGTGTGGAGACCGAGGTCAACCCTGAGCTTCTCCCTCAGTCACTTGCCTTCATGCTATCTTTTTTGAAAAATATTTTATTATTTTTATTTTATGTATATGAATGTTTCACCTGCATGTATATAAGTGTACCACATATGTATGTGCAATGCCACACAGAGGCCAGAAGAGGGTGTCAGATTCCCTGGAACTGGAGTTACAGATGGTTGTTAGCTGCAATGTGGGTGCTGGGAACTGAACTCCGGTCCTCTAGGAGAACAGCCAGTGTTCTCAACGGCTGAGCCATCTCTCCAGCCCTCGTCTTTTTCTTTGCTAAATAACCTGCTAAGTCCGATTAGCACTGCTTACTTGCACATGGATGTGTGGCCCTCTGACTGAGCATCCATACCCCGAAAGAGAAATGACTCTCCCTTCCCTTCCCCAGCAGCCACCAATTGTCCTCAGCTTCCCATCTAGGGGTGGAGCCTCCTGAGGCCCTCTCCCATCCAAGCAGAACCCAGCTTATTTAGAGACAGGGTATCTCACTGAACTTGGAGCTCATTGGCCAGTGAGCGCTGAGGATCCACCTGTGCTGGGATTACAGATGCACACCCCACCAGGCCAGCTTTGACATGGGTTCTGGGGATCAGAACTTGGGCCCCTATACTTGTGCAACAAGCACTTTCCTGATTGACCCATCTCCCTAGCCCCTACCCTCTTTGATTTCATTTTTTTTAAGGATCTATTTTTATCTCTGTGTATGTGTGTGGCAAATACCCACAGAGGCCAGAAGAGGGCATCAGATCCCATGATCCCATGGAACTGGAGTTATAGGTGGGTGCAATCCATCCAAAGTGGGTGGTAGGTGTAAGATGTGACTGAAGGACCCTCCCTCCTCCCAGTATACACCTTGGCAACTCCAGCCAAACAACTTTTTCAATTCCCACCTACTGACTACCTAGGCAGGACTAATGATGCACTTGCCCAGAGAGTTAGCTGTTCGCACTGCAGTCTCTCTCTCCCTTGTGCTCTCTCTCCATCCTGGTCTGGAGCCAGGCACGCAAGCCAGGTTCCCTGAAGCCCTGGCCCCAGCCCCAAGATGGGGGTGAGGGGGCTAGCATTTCTCCACTTGCACTCGTGAGTTCCGAGAAGCTAGTCCCATCTGGTCTTCTCTTAATAAAACGGGGTCCTGTTAGCTCCCAGCAGAGTCTCTGGTCTCTTGAACCCTGACCTTACAGTAGGAACCAATTCTGGGTCCTTTGGAAGACTAGTACATGCTCTTAGCTGCTGAGCCATCTCTTCAGACTCCTCTTTTAATTTTTAATGTTGCCAAGGATCAAACCCAGGGCTCTGCTCATGCTGGGTGAGCTATACCACAGAATTACACTTCATCCGCATCTCAGAGCTGGTGATGCATTCTGAGAAAGGCATCCTGAGGCTATTTCATCGTTGTTGAACTGTTATAGAGTATGCTTATAGAAGCCAAGATGGTGTAAGTCAGTCTAGTACCTGTAATCTCAGCACTCAGGACAAAAGGATTTTGAGTGTGAGGCTACTTCCAGTTACATGAGACCCTGTGTAATAAACCAAAATAGTGATAATGATAATAACAATTATCATTAAATAAAATAGCAATGAAAAGAGTCCAATAGCAAATACATTAACCAGCAGCACAGTCATTATTATTACCAAGTGTGGTGAACTACACATAATTATACATACTAGGCTTTTACATGACACAGCCCAGGAGATCTGTTTACACCAAAAACGTGAGTCATGCCCTGTGCTATAGCACTGCCATGGGGTTGATGTGACTAGACAAGTGGAGCTCTTCAGCTCCATTTTAAACTGATGGGATCACTACAGTATGTTAAGTCTGTTGATGACCAAAATGATATCGCTTCAAGTCCGCCCCTCTCCCCTCTCCCGCCCCTCCCTTTCTTCTTCTCCTCCTCCATCTTATATTTTTTGTTTTGGTTCTTGTTGCTTTTTTGTTTATTTTATTTGTGCGTGGGAGCTGGGACACACATACACTGCACATACACTTGTGGAGGTCAGAGTACAATTTTCATGTGGGTCCTAGGGATTGCAGAGGGGGTGTTATCAGACTTAGCAGCAAGTGTCTTTACCCACTAAGCCTTGCAGGCCCTGTTTTATGTTTCTTGCTTTGTAACCCAGGCTATCCTCAAACTCTCAGCAATCCTCCTGTCTCAGCCTCCCCCAAAACTGGAGCTACTGTAGGGCACAACGTAGGATGGGCCTTAGCGAGGTCACCGGCTATGAGGAATAGAGGAATGGCTCCCGTGGGCGGGGTGTGGTGCTCTGCTCTGGCTAGCTGTGAGAACAGCTTCTGCCTAGCATCTGGAAAGACCCTGCACCGAGCTGATCTTCCTGGGAACAGACTACTATTGGCTGCATTCGGGACCCCATAAGGCCATTGGCTAACCAGACCTATAAGACCCCTTGCACTTCCTTGAGTAAATGGTGCTTGCAGCAGCTGGCCGCCACCACCGCCTGCTTCTCACTCAGCCCCCGGAGTCTGCGTGTTGATTCTGAGCCTACTCACACACAGCCCCGCCCCACGGCGGAGACCCTTCATCCCCTTGGGCTGGCACCGAGCACAGGAACACCCAATAAGCTACCACCATGCCTGGCTTTTCTCCTTTCTTTGGTAAGAATGACCAATCAACTGCTTTTTTTTGTTGTTGTTTTCCTTTCATGTGTATGTATGTGTGGCTACGTGAGCGTATGCCTCCCAGGGGGGTGAGAGGACTCACAACGGGCAGAAGAAGGCACCAGACTCCTTGAAATTGGAGTTATAGGCAGTTGTGAGTTATCTAACATGGGTGCCGGGATTTGAACTCTAGTCCTCTGGAAAAGCACTAAGCGCTCTTAACTTTGGAGTCATCTCTCCAGCCACTGGTGTTTGGTTTTGAGAAAGAGTCTCAATTAGCCCAGGCTGGCCTTGCTATGTAAGCGACAAACTCCTGAACTCTCCTGATGGTCTTGCCTCTACTGCCCCAGTGCTGGAACATAGTACCTGGCTAGACACACTACACTTCCCAGTCTCGTACCCAGGTCTTAACTAAGATGTGAACAGAAGCGATTCTGCAACTCTAGGGCACTGCCCTTCAGAGGATTTCATGTCTTCATGTTGACAGGAAGAAAACAAGAGCTCAGGCCTGCAGCCTGGGTGTGCAGGGAGAAGGGCTATTTTGAAGGTATCAGAGTTGGCCCATCAAGAGAAGTTTTTTGTGTGTGTGCTAGAAACTGAATTCAGAGCTCCAGACATGCTAGGTAAATAGTCTGCCACTGAGTCACAGCCCCAGCTCCAAGTTGCCTCACCAGCTCTAAACCAGCCTACTCCTGACGTCTTCATACAAGAAGCATAACAATCCTTGTAAAGCCTCTGTGATTGGGGACTGAGTCACTGCAGTCCATCTATGGGATGCTTGCTTTGATTTGGAAGAAGTTCCCTCAAAGGTCTAAGTCTTAGAGGCGTGGTCCATTCCAGAACTCCTGGGAGGTGGTAATACTTTAAAGAGGTGGGGCTACTAAGAGGTTCCTAGGTCACTGAGGGCACACACTAAGCAAGTTTGGAACGCTAACCCTGACCTCTCTGTCTTCTGCTTCCTGCCTCATGTTCTACCACATGCTTTTGCCTTGATTTTTTCCCTTGCCAGAGGCCCAAAGTAATGGAGTCACTGATCTTCAACTAGAACCTTCGGAACTGTGAGCAAAAAGAAAGCTTATCTCATTATAAGTGAATTGTGTCAGGTATTTCATTATAGTCTAGACTAGGTTTCCTAGCACAATGGTTTTGTGAGAGTCCCAAGACAGGAAGCCCCCAAGCATGAGCATTTGTCAGGCCTGTGCATTACAGTTACAGATCCACCTGGCTGGGGCACGTCGTGGCCAAGCTCAGTCAGTATAGGAGGGGTCAGCGTAAGCGTGTAGATACCTAGAGGCCTGAGTCACTGAGCCCTTGAATGGCAGTCAACCTCACCCACTAGGACCTGTGAATTCCAGAAGCTCATGAGAATAATTAGAAATCTCAGTGTAAAACTAGGCATGGCGGCTCAGCATTCAAAAGGTGGAGGCTGGAGCAGGACGTGATTGATGGCACACGCCTTTATTTGGTTCCTGCACTTAGGAGGCAGATTCATGACTTCTCTTCTGCCATCTTCTTCTCAATCCTCCACAATTCTTTGTTATATTTCGGTGTTTGAAACATTTGTTTTTATTGTACGTGTGTGAGCATTTCGCCTGCATGTTTATACACGCACCATGTTCATGCCCTTGGAGGCCAGAAGAAGGCACCAGACCCCTGGGACCTGAGTGCTACACAGTTGTTAAGTCGAAATGTGGGCGCTGGGCATCAAATCTAGGTCCTCTGGAAGAGCAATAAGTGCTCTTAATCACTGAGCCAACTCTCCAGCCCCTTTTGTGTGTGTGGCATATTGTGTGTCCAGGTTCTTCTGTGTGTACATGTGTGCATATGCATATGGAGGACAGAGGTCAACCTCAGGTGTGTTCCAGAGGATAAGAAGGAGTTTAGTGTTTGGGAGCATTGTGTTCCCGTCCTCCCCTCCTCCTCCCCTCCTCCTCTGCCTCCATCTTCTTCCTTTCCCCCTCCTCCTCCTCCCCCTCCTTCTTATTTGAGACAGGTGGAGGTTCACTGAACCTGAAGCTCCCGGACTGGGCACACCTGGATGGCCAACAAGCCTCTGAGATCTAACCTTGTCTCTGCTTCCTCAGCACTAGGATTATGCAAGGACTAGGAATATGAACTCAGGTCTTCAGGCTGTGCCTCTCTAGCCCTATTTGGTTTGTTTGTTTCAGACAGGAACTCTGTTGCCTGACTTGTAGCTTACTATGTAGCCCAAGCTGGCCTTCATTAACAGCAATCCCCTGCTTCCGCCTCATAAGTGCTGGGACTACAGGAGTGAACCACCACACCTGCCTTTCCCGTGATCTTCATTCCATTATCTACTCTATTTCTAACGGACCTCTCTTTCTGCAGGTCAAGGTTCTGAGAGACCAGGCCCTCCCTCCACCCCCAGGACCCACTTCCCGAATAATCCGCATTCTTCTTTTGGGACATTCCTGACTTGACCACAGCACTGTGGGGACCATTGTCCTGTTTCACCACCATGGAGTTTGGCCGGGCCGTTCTCCCTAACTCACTCAACTCCCACCATGGGAGGAAGGTTTTCTTCCCCCAGGATCCCACTGTCCGGTATACAGAGGAGGACCAAGAAGCCAGAGGCATCCCTGCCCAGTCCCCCAATGCCTCCTCCAGGAACCCGCACCCCACAGTCTGTCCTCAGCGCCTGTGACTCCCCCAGCATGCCTCGCACACCTGTGCCCTCCGCCTGCCTGCTAAGCTGAGCTGGGACGAACTGTCAGATCCCTGGGGAGGAAGCTGCTTTTCATGCTGTGGGACTCTGCGGAAGTTCAGGCTAGGCCAGGCAGATGGTAAGGTCTGAGGATGACAGAAGGATTGCTGTGAGCCAGAGACCAATGTCTGTGTAGCAGAGTGTAGCATCTCCAGTCTAGACAGCCCCAGAGGAGGAGAAGCACCCGTCAGGTGTGGATGACGAGAGCTTGGGGAGGCATAGAAGTGAAACTCTATTCAGCTTCCAATGAGGAGAGCTTTGGCGGGGGGGGGACACATGGAGGAAGGCAGGGGTCCTCTAGGCGACATTGTGGGCGGGAGGCCAGAATGCAGTCTCTGTGAGGGAGTGGGGCCTGCTCCCTGCAGGGCAAGGCCAGGCCAGGCCAGGCTAGATAAGAACTGCAGGCAGGAGCATCTCCCGGTGCAGAACTCTGGATGGTGATATGTGCATGTACACTTGTTGGAAGCCGCAGGACAGAGAATAGCCAGCTCACAGCCTGACTCCATCTCAGAGAAACTAGCTCTGGGAAGAATCCTCCCTGCAGCCACCTGCATGTATGATAAGCATATTCAGCCTTGGTAGCAGGAAGTGAGCTGCACTGGAATGTCCTGCACCCACCTCCTAATCTCACCCGAGATGAGTTAGGAAGGCCTGAGAGGCGACACTTTTTCACTCCTGTTCAGTTCAAAGCCCCTGTTTTCTCTTCTTAGTGCTTTCTCCCCTGACAAACAAACAGTTATTCATGGTGGGCTCTGAAGGTCAGAGATAGTGTTTCCTAAGCAACGGTTCTGGCTCTGTTAAGCACCACATTCCTGTGTAAATGCATTTTCACCCCCACCTCCCCAAGCTTGTATATTTAAACCCAGTAATAAGAATAAAATTTGCGGCTTGAGGAGAGAGCCTCCCAGGCTGCCCGGTCCGTGTGTTTGTTTGTTCCTTTTCATTTCAGGTATCCTAGAGTCCTTGCTCTTGTTGAACCCCGCTGGCCGGGGCATACACTGTGTCAAAGAATGACTGAAATAGCCACCAACTGGCTTCCTGGCCCTCTGAAATCCTGCAGTCCGGCTACCAGACTCCAGCAAGGGTTAAAAATTGGGTGGTGCCCTCTAGAGGTCAGTCTCAGAATTCCCTGCCGCTGAACATTTGCCACAGTGCCATCTGCTGGTCGGCCTTAGCTCTGGCCAGCGCCTGCCTGAGCAGGATGTTTGACATAGAGAGACCCCAATCCTAAAAAACATTGTTTTACTGTCTTGTTGGCTCCTGATTATCAAGTTCACAAAAGTCTTTAGCACTTTGGCTTGAAGTTCATTGTTTTGTTTGTGTAGAGGTTATGATTTGGGGTGGGGATAGGGCTTTTTGAAACAGGACCTCCCTGTAGCCACAGCTAGCCTAGAACCCACTACATAGACTAGACTGGCCTCAGTCTCACAGAGGTCTGTGGGCCTCTGCCCCCAGAGTGTTGGGATTAAAGCAGTGCACCACAACATCCAGCTCCAAGGTTGTGATTTTTACTTTTAAAAAGTATTTTATATTATTAAGTTTAGTTAATTTTATGTGTATAAGTGTATTGCCTGCATGTATGTATGTGCACCTGTGTCATGCAGTGTCCAAGGTGATCTGAAACTGGAGTTACAAACAGTTGTTAGCTGCCATGTGGGTGCTGGCAACTGAACCTGGGTCCTCTGCAAGAGCAGCCAGTGCTCTTAACGGCTGAGTCATCTCTCGGGCCCCAATTTTTACCTCTTGATTATTAAAATTATACTTGAGGTATACTGTAGGTGTGGTGACACACCACTGTAATCCAAGCACTTGGAAGTTAGAGGCCGGAGGATCAGAAGTTCAAGGTCATCTTCAGAAATACAGCAAATTTGAGGACAGCTTTGGATGCATGAAACCCCGTTTTAATAAACAGGAAAAAAAAGATAGGAAGGAAGGAAGGAAGTTAGTTTATAGTAGAGCTGGTCTTTGGTCCTGAAGGGATCTACACCCTGGCTTAGATCTTCCCGTTCCCCACCATGTGCATGTGGAACCAGTAATTGCATCTTCAGGGTTACCACTGTGCTCGAACTTAGCCTACCTGTGTAGGCTGCCAGCTCCCGAGAGAAGGACCAGGTGTGACCCTAGCTGGATGGCAGTGCTGACTGAACTTAAAAACACACATACTGAGTGGACTGCATCTCACTCAGTAGCAATAATGGATCCCGGCACATAGGAAGAACAGTTTATGGATCCCGGTACATAGGAAGAACAGTTTATGGATCCCGGTACATAGGAAGAACAGTTTAATGGATCCCGGTACATAGGAAGAACAGTTTACGCATCTGAGGTAACACTTCTGAACCTTGGTTTCTGGCTCTATGAAATTCCAGGTGCTGAACATCCAGATGAGAAGGAAGTCTTGCTTTGTTTTGTTGAGATAAGATCTTATGCAGCCCAGACTGACCTCCGACTTGTGATCCTCAGGCCTCAGCCACCATGCAGAGCCATGGAAGGAAGTCTCCTGGCTTCCATGTACCTCTTTAAGTTTCTTTCCTCTCATGACATTCTCAGAATACCAAGAACAAGACTGGATCATTTCCTCTGTCACCCAAATCGCACAGGAAGTGTCAGGCTGTCACTCCAGGTCCATGAGGTGAAAAGAGGAAAGTGTCCTGAGGGACAGATGAGCAAGTCTGCTCAGCAGAGACTGGGCCCCAGCATTGGGGTCAGCAGGGGAACTTAGGGGACTGGATGCTTGAACACAGACAAGAAAACCCTAAGAGACAAACCAAAGGGAGGGAGAGAGGCTGGGAGTGGCTGGACTTCACCCTAGCCCCTGTCCCTACCAGGAAGAGGTGGTCTGTATCTGGTTCCTACTTCTGAACTAAAAACTTCCTTTGCTAAGAACTGCAGACTGTCTTACAACTGGGATCCACGCGTCACCTCGTGGCCATTTATGGAACTGCATATCCAGGCCGAGCGGGCACCAGGGCCAAGAGAGCCAGGACAATCCTCCAACTGTCCTGTCCAGTGTCCCCTTCATACCTATTTTCCTTCTTTCTTTTTCTTTTCTTCACTAAAAACATTTTTCCTTTTTTATAATATTTTTAATTTTTAAAATAATTATAAAATTTTTTTTTGCAAATTTTTGTGTATGTCATACAGAACATCTTAATCAACTTTACAGCTCTTCCCCCATTGGCACCTGCCCGCAGCCACCCCCATACAGTCTGTCATTTGTGTTAAGGACGAGCATGTCAAATTAGTGTCCCCAGACGTCCCTCCCTTTAAGAAGATCAGCTCTTCCTCACCCAGCCCTTAACAGCTGCAAATAATTGTTTGACTGAGATTGGGTTCTGCTGCCTTTTTCCACACTTCCGTGCTGGGTTTTGTCCGCTTGAGTGTGCACGGGTCTTGTGCACACTGACACCACTGTACGTTCATATGAGCAGGGTCCCAGGAGCCGGACGATTCTATTTCCATAGCGTGACGCACCTCCTCCCGGGCTCCTACAATCTTCCCACCCCCTTCTTCCACGGTGTTCCTGAGCCCTGGGTGAGTGAATTTTAATATAGGAATCCTGTCCAAGGACCCACACTCTCTAGACTCTTCTACTCTACACTTTGGCCATTTGTGACCGTTTGTGTTCCTGGTCCTCTGTTGCATGAGGGAACTTCATTGTTGTGAATTGGAAGACGCATTAGTGTTCTCTTTATCCCTTGTTTTGTGTTCTGTGAGTTTTAGGTGTAGAGGTTGTATCGTAGATGTGCCACTTAGCTCGGACAGATTATTTATTTGATGTGTCTGAGTGTTATGCCTGTATGTATGTAAGAATGTATGCAGTGCCCATGGAGGCCAGAGAGGGCAGGTTCCCTGAAACTGGATGGTTCTTAGCCTCCATGTCGGGTCTGGGAATCAAACCCCGGTCTTCTGCAAGAGCAGACAGTGCTCTTAACCACCGAGTCATGTCTCCGAGCCTCCTTTCCTAGTCACTTGCAGTTCTGAGAGGTGTGGAGCCAAGCAAGTGCTCGGCCACTGAGCTGCACTTCCAGCCTTCTTTTCCATGTATCGAGCACTGACTGTGCGCCAAGTTCTGTGCACATTTTTCCCCTTAGAACAGTTTTTAAGGGCCAGTGATGCTACCACTTTACAGATGAGGAAAACGCGGCATGGGAAACAGAATCTTCCCAAACCCATGCCGTAGTTTTCTCGACGGCCAGCTAAGCTTGGGACAATGCAGCTCAAATTCCTGTGTTTTTGGTGCTGTGCGAGACTTTACTCTGGACACCAGAGCCTCCTGTAATCTTGTCTCACACCCTGGCAACCCCCTCTGTAGGTTACTCCACTTACCTCCACTTGTATGACTTTCTTAACTAAGTGTCTCCTACGCAAGACTCTATGCTGCCTGAGAACAGGGAGCTCATATCTGCTTCCTTCATACTGTTTCCCCAAAGCTTGAAAAGGATCTCAGGATACATAGTAGGTTCTCACTAAACTCCTAAGACGAATGGCTACAGGATGAAGAAATTTGCCTTTGCCCACGACCCTCACAGTCATGAGAGAGACAGATTGTTGAAGGGCGGATATAGTTCCTGCCCCCACCCCCAACACCCACACACAACTCAGAGTGCCTGCAAGAGGTAAGGAAGCACAGGAGCTGTGGGGACCCAGAGGCGGCATGGCAGGTCACAGGGTAGGCTTGCTGTGGTCAGCACAGAGAGCAGACATCTATAAAGAAAGATACAGGCATTGGGGAGCTGGCACAGGGAGGTGGTGGTGTGTTTGCCAGACAAGCTTGGGGACTTGAGTTTGGATCTGCAACACCTGTGTAAGAAGCAAGATACAGCTGTGTGCTGGGGAACTGGAGAAAGGAAGATCCAACCAGAGCTAATGGTACAGAAACAGCCCTGCCTCAAAGAATAAAGTGAGACAGAGGGCAGAGGCAGGCAGATCTCTGTGAGACTGAGGCCAGCCTGGTCTACATAGTGACTTCCAGGCTAGCTGAGGTTATAGGGACACCCTGCTCAAAAACACAATAATAATAATAATAATAATAATAATAATAATAATAGTAATAAAAATAAAGTGCAGAGCATTTGAAAAAGACACCCAACATCATGCTCTGGCCTGCATGTGCATATACATAAACGTGTATACATGTGTACACATGTGTATACTCACAAGCAGGTACCCACACACACACACACACAAAGATAAAGGAGGGCCCAGGAAGGTGACTCAGTGATAAATGTGCTTGCAACTCAAGTCTGAAGACCTGAATTTGATATCTAGAACCCATATAAAAAGCCAGACCCAATGCCACACATCTGTACTGTTGGGGAGGGGCAAGTACGATGGCTCAGCAGTTAAGAACACTGGCTGCTCTTGTAGAGGACCCAGGTTCAGTTCCCAGCAGCCACTCCATGACTAGCAATGATTCATAACTCCAGTTCCAGGGAATCCAGTGCTCTCTTCTTGTCTCTTTGGGCATTACATTCATGTGATGCACTCACATAAATGCAGGCAAAAGATTCATACACATAAAATAAAATTTTTAAAAGGATGGTATTTGGGGGCTGGAGAGATTGCTCAGTGGTTAAGAGCACTGGCTACTCTTGCAGAGGACCTGGGTTTGGTTCCTACCACCCACATGGTAGCTAACAACTGTCTGTAACTTCAGTACCAGGGGAATCCGACACCCTCTTCTGGCCTCCACAGGCATTGCATGACACCTACATACTGCAGGCAATGCACTCATACACATAAAATAAAAATAATATTTAATTATTAAGTATATGCTTGGTGGTACACACCTTCAATCCACTCACTTGGGAGGCAGAGACCAGCCCAGTCTACACAGCAAGTTCCAGGCCATTTGGGGCTGGCTACAGGGAGACGCTGTCTCAGAAAACAGACCCCCAAAAAGGAAGTTGCTTCACTTAAAAAAAAAAAAATAATAATAATCAAGGGCTGGAGAGATGGCCCAGGGGTTAAGAGATTGTTCTTGCAGAGGACCCAGGCTCGAATCCCAGCACCCAGATGGAGACTAACAATCATCCGTAACTCCAGTTCCAGGGAATCTGATGCCCTCTTCTGTCCTCCACAGGCACTAATATTGGTGCCATTATATTATATACGTGCAAGAATAAGCACAACACTCATACAGATGAAAGAAAAATAATTTTTTTAATTAAAAAAATCAAATTCTTCCCTTGACAGTGCTCGGACTCCCCGTCGCATGGTGAGAACACAGCCAGATTAGATAAATTGGGAAACCCAGAACATCTGACTAAACCGGCAAGACCTGTGCCTCGAAACCCAATGCACTTCCTTAGAATGGCCACCAGGCGGCAATCGTGGGTTCCAACCCCGCTCCGAGATCCCCACCCCCAGCATGTTCCAGCCTTCGGAACAGGAGCTGGAGCAGTTGAAAGTCCAACGTGTGTGTGTGCTGTATGAATTCCTTAGTCCTTTTTAAAGATAAAATCTGATGCTTTATTTTTATTACATTTTATTTATGTTTTTTCGTGGGGTGGTGGTGCTGTGGCACACGTGTGGAGGCCAGAGAACAACTTGTGGGAGTTAGTTTTCTCCACCCAGCCTGTGAGCCAAGGGATCAAATCCAAGTCATCAGGTTTGGCAGCAAGTGTCTTTACCTGCTGAGCTATCTTGGTGCTCAGATTTCTGACACGTTCTTAACCATGGGGAAGACCAGACAGGACATGGAAATGCATGCCTGTAATTCCCCAAAAGGCTGGGGCAAGAGAAGTGAGTCTGAGGCTAGCCTAGACTACATGTCAAGATCCTGTGGGAGGAAAATGAGGAGGACCTGGCAAGTTTGTATCAAAAAGCAAAGCCATGCATGGTGGCACACATCTTTAATCCCGGCACTCACGACGCAGAGGCAGGCAGATGTCTGTTAGTCTGAGGCCAGCCTTACATAGGGAGTTCCAGGCTAGTCAAGGCTGCCTAAGACACTGCCAAAAAGGGAAGGAAGGAAGGAAGGAGAGGGACCTTTACTTAGAAGCCTGAATGAAGATATGTAGAGAAAGCTGTGAGGACCTCTAAGGAAGGAATGTTCCCAGCAGAGAGTGCAACAGGTGCAGAGGCCCTGGGGCAATGTGGTACCTACCCAGGGTTTGGGGTTCTATGGGTGGAGATGGGTCAGGGATGTAAAACCAGGAGTGAGCCAGAGGTCGTAAGGCCTCAAAGGCCACTGGATGCCCTGAGGAAGATGTGGCACGTGGTACCAGAGATATACAATGGGAGCAGGCACAGAGCCACCCATCAGGCAACTCTGAGTTTGTGTCTCATTACCCAACCACACCTCCTGCAGAGCACTATGAATTAATATTTTCTATAAATCCTGTAATTATCTTGTAAATAGCACAATTATGTTGCATTACATTTTGTACGTGTTCAAAGCATTCATTTGTGGAATGTAAACACTTAAAATGTACTGTTTTCTGAGATCTATTTTACTTTTTTTATTTAATATAGTGGAAGCCCTAAAATTAGAAGCAGCATGGGTTTTCTTGACCTCCCAGTGGTCCTGGGGGGAAGGCTGGCACTCCCACTCCCACAGACACACTCACAAACACTTATGCAGCCCCCCACACTTGCCCTCACCCTCACTCACCTACAGAGCCTCTCAGGAGCCTAGAGACCCTGCCACCTCAGGGTGACCTTGGGTGGGTCATTGTAGGATCTTCCACTATTTTATCCCTTTAACACAGAGCATTTTTTGCATTCATGGCCCTTCACTGCAAAATGAGCAGAGATTAGCGTGTCCACTTCACAGGCAGGTAAAATGAGACTCTGAGAAGTAGTTATCGGCTCACAGCCACCAAGCAGGGAGTCTGGAGGAGACAGGATAGGGTTAAAGGAGAAGAGAGAGGAGGCTGGGGGTGTGGCTGAGTGGTAGACTGCTGGCTTTGTACAAAGGACAGCCTGGGTTGCATCTTAAGCACTGCAAGAAAATGAAGTAGAGGGAAGGGCAGAAGAGAGCTGGCGCCAACTGTCTAGGGGCCTGGGATCTTACCAACCTGGGTTTGAATCCCGGCCCCACATGTATTTATCTTGGCTTGGTGACTGAACCTCCAGGCCTCGGCTTCATGTCTCCACGAGAGCCACCTCGTGCTGCCTTTATTATTATTTTCAGTATCACCAAGTCGCATGACCCTGCAGTGAGAGAAGAGGTAGAAAGGGTGGGAGGAGGCCACTCAGGTCGTACCCGGCCACTGTGCTCGGTGCCTTCCCCGGGCTATGGAGACAGCAGTTGTTTTATAGCTTCCCTGTCTGTCCTCCTCCCTCTCTCCTCTCCCCTCTGTCCTGCAGTAGTTTTCCTCCTTTGTCTTGTTGAAACAAGATCTCAGGGAACCCAGGCAGACCTGGAACTTGCTTTGCGGCCTTGAACTCCTGACCCTCCTGCCTGCAACTCCCAGATGCCAGAAATGCAGAGATGTGCCGTCATACTTGGTTTATACAACGCTGGGGCTTGAACCCAGGGCTTTGTGCGTGCTAGGCAAAGCACTACCAAGTGAGCCACATCCACAGCCCTCCTGCCATAGTTACAAGCACTCTTTAATTTTGTTTTTGTTACATTTATTCTCATTTTATAAGTGCTTTGCCTGTTTGTATAATTGTACCACATGTGTGTAGTGCCCACTGGGACCAAAGGAGGGTGTCGAATCCTCCAGAACTGAAACTAAGGAGAGTTGTTAGCTGCCACATGGGTGCTAGGAACTGAACCAGCTCCTGACTGTTGAGCCATCTCTCCAGCCCCGTTACAAGCACTTTCGCTGACTTGTTCCTCCAAGCATCTCCCGGTGCTTCCTTGTGCGAAGCTGGGGCCGGTTTCCCAAGCTCGGCGAGGCCTCGTCTCTGCGCCAGAAGACAGGTGATTGATTGTTTTTTAATAAGCTGTTGCACTCCTACAGACCATAGTTTAAAAAGTGGAAGAGCCGGGGCAGTAATAAGACTGCATGTTTAGTTGGGTGTGGTGACCCACGCCTTTTATCCCAGGGATCCAGGAGCAGAGGCAGCCAGATCTCTGAGAGTTCCAGGCCAACAGGTGCTGCAAGGAGGCCTTTTCTCAAAGAAGCCAAAAGAAAAAAAATAAATAAATAAAAAACTAGACTCAGATGTTCAACAGATGCAGATAGCTTTACTATCTATGAGGCGCATGCAAGCTTTCCTCAGGTACGGAGTTGGAGGCATTGCGGTTGGGAAAGGTCTGGGATTTATATGTGGAACCAGAAAGTTCCAGAAAGGGAATCAGGCCTTCCCAGAATCCTAGAAGGTGGGGTATGCCTTCTTGGGTGGTGTCACGCTCCTCCCTAGAGTTCTGATACAGGGCTTGATAAGGAACCAGATGTCTTTTACTAGGGGCACTGTGTTCTGAAATAGGTTTATCGTCTTCCTGGAGGAGGGGGCAGGTTGCTCAGTTCCTTCAGCCATTTGTTAGACTGATTTTCCTTCAGAGAGCAAGCTGGGGAAGGTAGAGGAAGTGGGCTTGGTACATACAGGAGCCATGGGGAGTCTCAGGAGGAAGGAAGAGTGAAAAGAGACAAGAGGGGAGAGTTCAATTCCTGGAACCCACATAAAAGTCGAAGGAGAGAAATAACTCTACAAAGCTGTCCTCTACCTGCATTATGCACACACATAATGCTACTTGGCCTCCTGGGGCTCTTGGGATCCTCAAAGTCATACAAGCACTGAATCCAGAACCTGAGAAGATTCCCGTGGAAAGCTGGCAAGTAGCAAGCTTGCACACAGCCATCTCATTAAGCAATTACCGGGTGAGCACCAAGACCAGGAAGTGACCTCACTGCCAGCTGGGCAGCACCATCGCTGCCAGAAAGGGAGCAGTCATGACAACGGGGAGAATAGTGACATCTGTGATGACACTGTGGGTGGTGGGAAAGGTGACAGCTGTTGGATCTTGATGTTGGTAGAGGAAGGGACAAAGCTGGTTATGACAAATGGGGAATGCTGGTGACACATCCAGCCTTGATGGACAGGTGACTGGGGACAAGCACTGTGGCTTGGTGCTCAAACCCTCTATGGCGCCCTCCTCCTAACCAGGGCGCTGGACAGCTGGCAACTCAGCCCCGCTCCAATGCAGTGTCTCAATCCAAGCAAGAGGCAGAGGGCTGAAGTGAGGCCCTATCCTCCTGGTCCTTCCAATTTCTCTGTTATAAAACAGGAGTAGCTGAGCTGGGGGTATGGCTTAGTCAGTGGAAGGCTTGCCTAGGAGGCACCCAAGCCTTGGGCTCAGTCCGCAGCACCACAGAAACCATGCGTCATGGTTTGCAATCCTAGCCCTTGGGAGGTGAAGGCAAGAGGATCAGGAGTTGAAGGTCATCTTCAGCTACACAGAGTTTAAGGACAGCCTAAAAACTAAATAAGTAAATAAAGCCTGTGGTGGCGGTGGATCACATGCTCAGAAGGCAGAGGCAAGAGGATATTTTGGATTTGAGGGTAGCTTGGTCTATGGAGGTCTCACAGTGAGTTCTATGCCAGCCAGAGTGACATAGTAAGACTCTTTCTTACAGACAGATAGATGGATGGATGGATGGATGGATGGACAGACAGATGGCCAGAGAACATTACTGAGTACTTGGTAAGCTCCATGCCCCGTCAACTGGGCTTTAACGGTGTATTACCTTCTACTGTTTCTTGCCAACTTCTAGCTGTTTCTGGCAGCCAGCAACTGAACTAACAGGAGGCCCTTCTGGAGAGCCACCCAGATGCTGCTAGGGACATGATTGGTGGCCTAGGCCTCCAGATTCCAGCTTACCCAGTAGCAGGTGTATCAAAGAAAGCAACAATGGCTGTTTTGGAAACTTTCAGGACCCCGGAGAGAAGCTCTCAGGGCGCCTTTGCACCCCTCTACCTCTGGTGATGGTTATGGCTGTCTCGCTGGGTCAGTGCTGTGTGGGTCTAGATCTCATCCCCAGAGGCCTGGCTCATTCAGCCTCTCTGACTAATGTGTAAGTTTCTATTTCTCTATGTTAAAAGACCTTTCTACCAGCTGGGCCTGGTGGTGCAGGCCTGTAATCCTGGCTATTAAGAAGCTGAGGCAGGGGGATCATAAGTTAGACATCAGCCTGGGCTATATAGGTAAATCTTGTCTCAAAAAAAGGGGAGGGGTTAGAGAAATGGCTTAGCAGTTAAGAGCACTGGTTGTTCTTGCAGAGGACCCAGGTCTGATTCCCAGCACCCAGTTCCAGAGCGTCCTACACCCTCTTCTGACCTCCTTGGGCATTGCATGCATGGATGCACTTAACATAGATATGCAGGCAAAACATTCATACACATAAAATTAAAAATTTAAAGTCTCCAAGTCAAAAGAGGAACTTAACAGAAGGGCAGGAGATCTAGTGCCTTAGAAAATATACTTTGTCTTTAGTATATGCCTCTCATATACTTTGTGACAAAGATGAGTCACAAAGCAAGAAGATGGTTGGGGGGTCAATTGGTCCTTATTTATTCTGTGCTATTGGAGATCAAACCCAGTCTTACACATGCTAGGCAAGTACCTTGCCACTAAGCCACATCCTCAGCCCTTGGTTTTTGAGTCACAGTTTCACTATGGAGCTGTTTTCCATCACTAACAATCCTCTTGCCTCTATCGACAAAGTGCTGGGATTACAGGTGCATGCCACCAAGCCCAGCTGTTTGATTCCCCAGGCAGGAGGCTGAGGCCTGGACTGCAGAGATGACAGGCACTGAGACAACCACCTTTGGAATATGTTTGGGTACATGTGCCAGGTTCTGTCATGATTCTAGGGTCGACCTGGGGCCTGCATCGGGTCCAGGTAGTAATAGAAATATATTTTCTCTAGCCCTGTCAGGCCCAGCCTAGAAAGGAAGGGGCCATGTCTGGGCTTTGAGTGATCTTTGTCAACATGCTCAGACTCAGTTTGTGACCAAGGCCAGGATTCATCCTAGGATAAGGGAATAGAGAGACCAGCCTTGCTTGGTTCCTCTGAGCAGGAATCCAGCCCAGGATTCTTGCTCCAGGAGACTGAGTCAGGCAGCGGCTTGGAGCCCATAACTGGCTCTAGGGTGGGAACCAAGGTTCTGGGTGGAGTGATATCCAAGTACCTTGGCTCAAGATCAGTTGGGGGTTGAAGTGAGAGATGTCCCCCTCTTCCCAAACACCTACCCCAGAACATATGCCCAGGACTCAAGGACGTGTTTACCACCTCTGTTCACCTTCCTATTCAAGGCTTTGGTGCTTTTTAGGGACAGCAAGATGTTGTGTATCAGCTCAGCTACACCATGGTCAGGACTCTGCCCAAAGGCCTGTATCCTGGAAAACTGTAAGTCCCCACCATGGCTGACTTCTGCCACGACATCCCAGCATGCTTCTCCTGCGTCCCTGAGAGCCCTGGAAGGAGATGGGGCCCTGACTCCTGTCCCATTCTCGTGTTTGAAGATGAAGGTAGTTGGGGCCACAAGGGTGGCTCTTGTTGCTGTGGTGGTTGTGATGGTTAAGGATTTACTTACTGGTCTCAGTGACAGGGTTGGGGAGCACCCAGGGAAGTGTCTCTGTCCCCCAAGGGCAATTAACAGAGTCCAGGAACATGACAGCCAATTGGGAGCCAGGTTCCTGAGAACCATATCTTTCTCCATCTAGGATACTGGAGGCTTGAGTATATATATATAAGCATACCTGCCCCTCTCCCCTCCTGCTCTGTGCAGAGACGCCTGGCCTTACATCACACTGAGGGGATTGAGGATGTGTCCTTCCCTTATCAAAGGGCACCCTCTGTGGCTTCCGGTAGACGAGAATAGAAAGCTACTTCTGTCCCTGGTTGTCTCTGCTCTCCTCTCCTGCCCCATCCCAGCTCCTTAGGCTCAGGATTCAGCAGTCATATCAGGTTCAAGTCCTGGCACCACCTCCTACCTGGGTACTTTGTATTAGTAACTTGACCTCTCTGGGCCTCAGTTTTGTCATTTGTCAAATAATACTAACAGCAAGTTTGTGAAGACAACATGTAATGGGGTAAAAAAAAAAAAAAGCACTTTGGGGCAGGCAAGATGGCTCAGTGGGTAAAGCACTGGATGAATTTGATCCCCAGAACCATCTAAAAGGCAGAAATAACAGTCTGCACAAAGTTGTCCTCTGTCCTGCGCATGCAGTCTGTGGCAAGTGCCCACCACCTCCTCCATCACCATCTGCACTCATAATAAAAAAGCACTTTGTAAACTGTAGAGTGCCGCCCTCCTGGCAAGGAAAGGCAGCAGTAAGCACTGTCAGTGTGGTCCGAGCTTGGCCTGCCAGCAGAGTCCAGGGCATGGATTTTTCTTCTCTGGCCTCACTGACTTCCTCAGAGCCTCCCCAGGACCCACCGCCCCTGCGGGCCGCGGCTTTCCTGCAGAGAGATGGGGAGGGGACCAGTTGGGTCATCGTGGCTTTCCACTGCAGCGACCTTATCCAGACAAGGCAGAAGGATGAGCGAGGAGAAGGAGAAGGGAGGAAGGAGGGCCGTGGGAATCCACGCCCAGGATTTACGGACCCAAGCCTGGGCAGGGCAGAAGATGGGGCACAGGGCGGGGTGCGGAGGCCACGCCCTCTGACGTCAATACAGGGCGGGGCCCTCCTTCCCCCGAGGCGTGTTCCTGGGACCTGCACGTCCCGTGGGAACTGCTGTCTCTGCAGCCCGCGCCTGGCCGTAGGGGTGCGGGAATCAGGCTGTACGGCAGGGCGGGCCCAGAACGGCGCTGCCTCGGGTCTGGGAGGGGACGGCCCTGGGCGGAGGGTCCCACTGGGGACTGCTGCGGCCCGGTCTTCTTCCACTCTGCAGAGCAGCCCCTGAGCAGCCGGGAGTGGAAGTGAACTCTCAGCTACCTCTGCAAACTGGCGACCTCGGAATCTGCATTCACCGAGCCCCAAGTGACTCTTAGGCATGCATGTGTCAAAAGTCCACCTGAGTACTGGTTTGAGACAGTTCGCTTATTTCATTGAAGATGATTCCTCTTCCTCCTCCCTCTTCTCTCCTTCTTCCCCCATTTTTGATTCCTTCCCTTCCTCCTCTTCCTCCTCCTCCTCCTCCTCCTCCTTCTGGATGAGGAGCCTACTGATAAAGTCTCCTTCCTCCTCCTCCTCCTTCTCCTCTTCCTTATCTCCTAATTCCCGGTGAGGAGCCTATTGATAAAGTAGAAACGGAATCTGACTTTCAACAGACGCAGATTAGCTTCGAGGGGCCCGTAGCCTCCAAACAGGTATGGAGGCCCTGGAAGTTAGGGGAGGTCTGGGATCTGTAGGTGGAACCAGAAAGTCCCAGAAAGGTGGACGCCTTCCTAGAATCCCAGAAGGTGGGGCATGCCTTCTTGGGTTGGTGTCACGCTCCTCCCTGGGATCTGGGGAGGAGAGATGTGGAGTTCTGATAGGGGTTTGATAAGGAACCTGATGTCTTTTGCTGGAGGCAATGTGTTCTGAAATAAGTTGCATCTCCCTCCCTCCTGGGGGGAGGGGGTGGCTGTTCAGTTCTTTTAGCCATTTGTTAGATTTTCCTTTCCTCCTTCCTCCGTATCTCAGTATTAGGAGGTGAAGGCAGGCAGGTGAGTTGAGGAGTTAAAAGGCCCGCCCACCTGAAACCCTGGCTCCACCTCACCTAACCCCCGAGTTAGAGGTTTATTCATAGGCTATGTTATCTGTGAATTGCATTCTGTTGCAGGAAAGAGGCCTTGCAGGATTTTGTTAGAGAGGGAGAGGGAACCCACTCCTGTGGTCAGACAGAAAGGCAGGCCCAGAGGAGGCAAATGAACGTCAGCCCTAGGACATGAGCAGCTTCCACGCTCAGCAGGAAAGATGCATAAGCGCACCTCGCCTCGGTTTTCTCACCCAGGAAATGGCCTTACCCACTCTTTTCTCCACCTGCCTCCTCTCTGATTGGATGGCATAAGTAGAACTCGTGGAGGAAGGGCCCAGTCCGAGGGAAGTGAGGTCAGACTTTGCCCTGCCGGCGGCTATTTGGATTGTTTGCTCTAGGTCCTTCCAAGCCCAGTTTTCAGTCCTCCCGAAGCTCCCTCAGGGTCGGATCTTTCTTTCCCTCCCATCTCCCTATGTCTTCCTCTCATTTTCTACCAAAAAGAACAGAAATACCATACCTATCTGAAACATTCCAAATTAACACGCAGCACAGTTTCTGGAGAGGGTGGCCAGGCCTTGACTGCACACTGGACCCTGCTCATACTGCGTGTATCACACCAGTCCTAGAAGTAACCAGCAACAGCACCAAGTAAGGTACAGCAGTGGAGAGTGATTTGCACCCAGGTCACACAGCTCGTGAAAGGCCCAGAGGAATAAGAGCTGGAGGTTCGGATTCCCACTCCCCAGCTTCCTTGGCTGGGAAACAGGACTTAGCTTTCAGTGACCTTGGGGAGAACGCCATTCAAACTCCCTTCCCAGGGGAATATGGTTAAGACCAAACTTCACCATTCCCTGCAAGATCTGGTTATCTCAGGGACTGGGGGAATATAACTCGGCTGGCCTAGCATAACCACATAAACCAGACATGATGGCACAAATCTATAATCTCCAGGCTCCAGAAATAGAGGCAGAAGGATCAGGAGTTCAGTGTTATCCTCGAATTCAAGACTAGCCTAGGCTACATGAGACCTTGCTTCAAAAGAGAAAAGGAGCATGAGTTCAGTTGTAAAAAGCACTGGCTGCTCTTGCAGGGGATCCAGGTTCAGTTCCCAGCACTCACGCGGCAGCTAACAACCATCTGTAACTCCAGTTCCAGGGGATCTAATGTCCTCTTCCACCCTCTGCAGGCACTACATACACATGATGCACTTACATACATGCAGGCAAAACAGTCATACACATAAAATAAAAACAAATCAATCCAAAAAGTTTTAAAGATACATCTGACAAGATGTTAATATCTAGATGAAGATAAATAAGGAACTCTAACAATATTTCGTCAAAAACCTAGTTATGGAGTGGTGGTACAGACCTTTAATCCCAGCACTCAGGAGAAAAAGGCCAGCCTGGTCTACATACCAAGTTCCAAGGTAGCTAGGGTTACAAGGAGAGCCTGCCTTGAAAAAAACAACAAGAGGGGCTGGAAAGATGGCGCAATGGTTGGGTTATGAGCATTTGCTGCTCTTTCAGAGATCCTGAGTTTGGTTCCCAGCACCCATGTCAGGTGGTTCACAGTCACCAGTAACTTCAGCTCCAGGGGACCCCACGCCCTCTTCTGGCCTCCACAGGCATTGCACACACAGATGCACTCACATGCAGACAAAACACTCACACAAATAAAATATAAATAAATAAATATTGTAAATCCAGCACATAGAAGTTAGAGGCGGGAAGATTTCTGTGAGTCTGAGACCAGCCTGGTCTGTATAGTGAGTTCTAGGGCAGCTAGGGCTACATAGTGAGGCCCCGTTTCAAAAAAGAGAAAGAAAGATGAAATCCTGTTATTTGCTAGTACATAAATAGAAAGACAAAACCAGGAGGAGGAGGAAGAGGAGAGGGAGAGAGAGAGGGGAGGAGGGAGGGAGGGAGGGAGGGAAAACCACTCATATATGGAACCTGAAGAGATGTGCTGGGCTTGGAGAGATGATTCAGCAGTTGAGAACACTCGCTCCTGAGTTCCAGTCTCAGCACTCACATGCAGTGGCTCACAAGAGGCTGTAACCCCAGCTTCAGGGGATCTTATGCTCCCCCTTCTGGCCCCTGTGGGTTCTGCACACACATGCACACACACATATATACATAAATTTTTAAAAAATCATTTAAAAAAAGCTGTTCTCAGGCCAGGCTTAGCCCACACCTTTAATCCCAGCACTCCAGAGGTGGAGGCAGGCAGATCTCTGTGAGTTCAAGGCCAGCCTGGTCTACATACACAGTGAGTTCCAGGCCAGCTGGACCTACAGGGAGACCCTGTCTCAAAAACATTTTTTTTAAAAATTTGCTCTCGGGGGAAGATTAGTCAGTGAGAACAAAGCTAGCTAACATTTACAGGTGGAATAAGTCCTGGTGTTCTATTACACAGATGGGGACCACAGTTAACAATAATGTAACAGATATTTCCAAATAGCTAGGAGGGGGATTTCAGATGACTTCAGCAAAAAAAAAAAAAAAAAAAAAAAAAAGAAAACTTCATGGGAAAGATATGCTAATTACCCTGATTCTATCATTGTATAATAGACACATGTACTGAAGTACAAGCTGTACCCATAGAAATGTGCGATTATATGTTGATATAAAAGTTTAAAAAGAGAGCAGGTCTGGTGGTATGCACCTGTAATCACTCAGGAGGTAGAAGCAGGAGATCAGGAGCTGAAAGCCAGCCTTGGCTACATAGCAAGTTCAAGGCCAGCCTGGGATAAATGCCTCAAAAAATGGAAAGGGGGCCTGGAAAGGCAACTCATGGGTTAAGAACACTAGCTGCTCTTGCAGAGGACAGGGTTCGATTCACAGCACCCACATGGTGGCTGACAACCATCCAGCAACCATTCACAGTCCTCTCTAGTTCCAGGGGAATCTGAAGCCTCTTCTGACTTCCTCAGGCATTGCAGGGCATGGGTGTTCTTACATACATGTAGGCTACACACTCATACACACACACACACATACATACACAAATACAATACTTTTTTTAAAAAAAAAGAAAAGGTGCCTGGCGTGGTGGCACATTATCTTTAATCCCAGCACTCTGAGGCAGACAGATCTCTGTGAGTTCAAAGCCAGCCTAGTTTGCATAGTGTATTCCAGGGCAGCTTGGGCTACAAGGAGATCCTGTCTCAAAAAGACAGACTGGAGGGAGGGAAGGAGGGAGGGAGGGAGGGAGGGAGGGAGGGAAGGAAGGAAGGAAGGAAGGGAAGTGAAGGGAGATGGTTCGGCAGGTAAGAATGCTTATTGCACAAGCATGAGTGCCTGAGTTCAAGTCCTTAGAACCCATGTAAAAACACAGGCTGTAACTCTAGCACTGTGGGCGGTAGAGACAGGAGGAGCTTGCTGGTTGGCACCAGTTCGGTTCAGTGAGAGGCACTGTCTCCATGGAATGAGGCAGAATGATAGAAGAGAACACCCAGCATCCTCCTCGGGTAACTTGGTACTCATGTGCCTACATACCACACACACACAGAAAAAGAGAGGGAGGGAGGGAAGAAAGACAAAGGACCCAAAGACATTTCTCCCACAAAACGAATGACCAATAGGCACATGAAAAGATAGCATTATCACTAGCCAGAGAAAAATGCAAATCAAACCAGAGTCAGGCACCATCTCTCACCCCCTAAGATGGCTATAATCAAAAAGGACAAATAATAACAAATGCTGGTGAGGAGGTGGAAAAATTAGAGCCTTCATATACTGCTAGTGGGAAGGTAAAATAGTGTAATTGCTTTGGAAAATAGGCTGGCAGTTCCTCAAATGGCCAAACAAAAATTACCTTAGGACCAGCAACTCTACCCTTGAGTACACATCCAAAAGAAACAAAAACATATAATACAAAAACCTGTATATGAATGTTCAAAGAGTTCTTCATAGTACCCAGGAAGTGGAACAACCCAAATGTCCATCAAATAGCAAATAGATAAGTAAAATATGGACTATCACATATCAGTATAATATATTTGGCTGTAAAAGAAAACTGGACTTAGGGTGTAGCTCAGTGGTAGAACAAAAGCTTATTATATATGTGAGTAGAAAGGAGGGAGTTCAACATCCAGCCCTGAAAAAAAACAAGACACTGCTACATGCTACCACATAGGTTAGCTTTGTAAAAATAGCATGATTTTGCTTTATTCTGTAGATTACATATGAAGTCCTGAACTCAACACTTGGTTTTTCTCTCATAACGTTTTCTTTCAGTAATTTGCCAACAGAGACTGTTTCCCCAGCAGTAATATGGAATTAGAGTCTCATGTGGTACTCGAAGGTCCTTAAACATCCCAGTTCTGCAGCATTGAATCTGCAGCCCTCCCATGTCTGTCTGCGCTGGGGCTCTGCCCTGTTTCAGTCACTCATGAGGTCTCCTTAGGCCAGGAATGTCAACAGGTACCACATGGTGTGCCAATTAGGAATACAGAGTTTCGGAGCCTTAGATTAAGGGTTTGTGAAGTTTGCTTTGTGCTTGGGTTTCATTTCTAAGAACTGTGATCGGTTAGCGATGCCTACCTTGGCAGAAACAGAGCACACTGAGGAGAGGGGCTGTGTGCCACTCACAGGCTCAGAAAATACAAGTCCCAAACTAGAGGAGGCTTGGCAGGTCATCCTGTGGATGATCCGGCAAGGGTATTCATGCTGCAGGCGCTAGGGACACGAACGTCTCATCCTCTGGAGTCTGTGCTGTCACCCCGATGAAGACAGCTGGTCTAGGAGTATGAGATGTAACTTGGGGACAGAAACATGGTGGGGCTGGAGAGATGGTTCAGAGGTTAAGAGCATTTACTGCTCTCGCAGAGGATCCAAGTTCAGTTCCCAGCACTTACATCTGGTGGCTCACAATTCAGGTTCCAGGGGATCTGAGGGCATCCCCATGCACATAAACTCACTCTGGCAAATGCACATAAATAATAAGTCTTAAAAAATAAAATAACAGCAACAACAAAAACTTTATATGGTATTAACACAGAAATGACCTCAGGATTAATCTAGAATTTTCCAGTCTAAAAAGGTTTATCTTCTGGTGCTACCTGGAAGTCAAAACAGAGTAAAAGTGCTGGAGGAGATGGCTCAGTGCTTTAAGAGCATATACTGACTGCTATTGCAGAGGACCTGGGTTAGGATCCCAGCACCCACATTAGGCTACTCACAACCACCTGTAACTCCAGCTCCAGGGGAATCCAACAATTCTGGCATCCACAGGCATCTGCACTCACGTGCACAGACACATCCATATACATAATTTCAAAGAATAAGATCTTTTAAAAAAAGATTGAGAGGTTGGAGAGATGGCTTAGTGGTTAAGAATATCAGCCACTCTTTCAAAGGACTTGGATTCAAATCCTAGCACCCAACATGGCAGCTAACAACTGTCTGTAACTTCAGTTTCAGAGAATCTGACTCCCTCTTCTGACCTCTCCGGTATTGTATGATATGGGTGTACTTACATACATGCAGGCAATACATTCATGCACAGAAAATAAAACATACAAAAAGATTGCATCAGGAGAGTCTTGTCTTCTGGTTTTGTTTGTTTGTTTGTGACAAGGTCTCACTATGTAGACCAGACTGACTTCAAACTCATAGAGATCTGCCTGCCTCTCCATCCCGGTGCTGGGATTGAAGTATGCGTCACCATACCCAGCTAGAAAGTCTTACTTAAGTTTTAGAATGAGGGACAATTTCAAAAATAGCACAGTCTTGGCAGAAGATACACAGACATGTGGAGAGGAATGTTTCTAGAAAATACCAAAGGGCTCCAAGGAGATCCACGGCTTTGCCTCCTGCTTTTCCAGATGCTGTCCCACAGGCAGGAGGACCCGGGGGGTTGCTGGTCCCTCAGGCCTGGGGATGCCGCAGCCCTCCGTGAGCGGACAGGGCGTCTGTTGAAGCCCTCCACTCTCTGCCTGTGGGTTCTGAACGCTTTCTGCAGGGTTTTCCCCTCTTGCCACCACTCCTGTGTCTTCCTCTGAGGATACTTGGGTCCGGGTCTGTTTGTCCAGGCAGATGCTCCTCCTCCTCCTCTGTCTTTTTGATTTCACATCTCTTTTGGAGTTTTGACTTGTCTGTCCTTTTTCTTCTGCACTGAAAAAAAAAGTGGGGTTTAGCAAGAAAGGAAAACACGGAGAAAAAGAGCAAGCAAGAAAGAAAACAGAGGGTTAGATTAGCAATGTGACCTTGCCAAAGGCTGTTTGGGTGGAGTAGTGGGACCATCTTCCCCCTTTACCTCCCCAGTATTGAACCTACTGGCACGCCCACCACACCTGGTTTTTAAGAAATTATAATGCAGATTAGAATGCTCCAGTCCTGGAGGAAAGTCCCTGAGCAGGTGAAAAGGACCTGGGGTGCTTGCTGAAGGAGCAAGGTGGTGCATCCTTGCAGCTGGAGGGGCGGCACCAAGCCGGGTGAATGGGTCCCACAGGTGTGGCGGGTGGGAGGAAATGCCCTTCAGATTGTTTGATCTTCCCCAGGAAATGACAAGCAAGGTCATAAGTGGAGCAGAGGACACTGGAGGAGCTACCAGGGTAGAGAAGAAATACAGAAGCTGTGACCCTCTTGAGCTTCTGTCAGCTGCGTGGGATTAGCCGGGGCGTGGTTTTGCCAGGTGGAGGCAATCTAATGAGCCGAGGGAAGCAAGGGGGTTGGAGGTATAGGCAAGAAAGTAATTACAGCGATCTCCACGGGCTCTGAGCAGGTTAAGGAGGAAAGTCAGGACTTGAGGGAGGGGAGGAAGAGGGACAGAAAAGTGGGAGGATCAGCGGATTAAATGTCCTGATGGGTCAAAGAACTACTGGAGTTAGGGCTGTACAAACAGGGCAGCTGGGAGGTGATGTTGATATCAACATTACACAGGGTAGGGGTACAATTACCAGTAATGACGAGGCTCATTACCTTGGCCATGAGGACATGAAGTAGGCTGGAGGCCAAGGCCCACAGGAGGGGATGGGTCAGCTTCCACTGAGGATCACCTGTGTGTAATTGGGCTTTCCCAAGTCATCCTCCTGGGTTGGGTCCTGGGTAGGACTTGGGCCTCAGGTTCATGCAGACCTGAGTATGAAGTCTCTCCTTCCAACTATGGGGCCCTACAGAGATGACTTCATTTCTCTGGCCTCAGTTTCTTCTCCTGCAAAGTGAGAGATTGCTACTGTGTCTTGAGTTCCTGTTCTGAAATCAGCTGAGGCGCAGAGCACGCTCAGTGATATGGGTCTATGAGTTGCCACATATCAGTTCCCAGAATGTTCTCCTCTGAGGTCCCAGAGCTAGGAACTCCCTCAGATGACAGATGATGCTAATGGGAGAGCCTGTCCCTATTTCTCACCCATCTTACAGAATAGTCAACTGAGGGGGAAAGTGACTGACCTATATCATGGAGACTCAATTATCATGGAGAGCAAATTCCCTTTTAAAATTGGTTGGAGTCTTAATTAAGATGGGAAATCTGTATGGGGCCTACAGGAGGCTTACCTATAACATCCAGAAGCTGACTAGACTCAGAATGTACATGGCTTGCATTCCTGAGATCCACTGAGATAGTTCAAAGCTGGTTTGGGTGGAGATGAAAGATCTTACTCGGCTCTCTCTCAACTCAACTCTACATCCTCAAGTCACCCTCATCTCCACTGGGCAAACATGGAAGACATGAGCTTTGGGAATGAAGTGTTGACAGAAGGGTGATTCACAGTACATGTGTTGGCTAATTGCTCTGCCTAGACAGAAGGAAGGAGAGGGGCAGAGAATCGGGTTTCCTTGGAAAACTTCATCAAGTATGTGAGAAGGACACTACTCCAACCAGTCTCAGTCCAGTTTCCAGACTAGCTTGTCCACCTCCAGTAAATCCCTTCCGCATTCTAGAACCTACTTTCACCATCTATAAATTGAGAAGCAGGTAAATTGTGATCACCAAATGTCCTCCTAGTTGGAGCCTTCAGAGTTCTAGGAATATTTAGCCTGATATCTCTACTGCTGTCCTGGATGTTCCAGGACAGTGCGGGAAGATGGGGCGGAAGGGGCCCAGCAGACCCAACCGAAATTCAGGAAGCTGCCATGGTTCCAGGCATTAAGGACTCGTCTGCCTCCACTGGCCCCCACTGTTCTGTTATTTCCTGTGAGCCTATTTTGTTTTCTTAACACTATCTGAAATGTCTTATTTACTTGTTGTCTTTCTACGGTAGAAAGTTCTAGAATGAGCCAGATGTGGCGGCTCCTATCTTTAATCCAAGCACTGGAGAGGCAGAGGTGGGTAGATCTCTGTGAGTTTTGGGTTGGCCTGGTCTACATAGCAAGTTCCAGGCCAGCTGGAGCTACAGGGAGGCTGTCTCAAACAACAACAACAACAAAAAGAAAATTCTAGAAGGACAAAGGACAAGAACCTTGCCTATCCTATTTCAGAATCCAGTCTAGTACCAGGTACCTAGCAAATGCTCAGCACACATATGCTGGTTAAAGGACAAATAGATGGATGGCTCTTACAGGTAGTGCCAGGGCTGTGCCAAGCATGACTCTGTGATCTGTGAGAACTTCATCTAAGGGGAGTAGTTAAAAAAAAAAATAGGGTTCTGGAGTCAGGAGACCTGAACTCAAGCCCTACACTGCCAATTAGTGGTTGTATGGCTTTGAGCATCTCACTTGACCAGACATTGGGGACAATGATCTCATCTGCTGAGATGTAATTTTAGGAATGAAAGGTTATATATGTAACATGATCTGGTGCATAGTAGATGTTGAATAAATGTTCGTTTTATTTTTTTCCCTTCTCCTGGGGACTGAAAGAAGGATAAAGGAGTAACTGACTGTGCTTTGGGTTGGAGATGGCTTGTTTTAGTTTGTTTTGGGTGTTGAGGATCAAAGCCAAACCCTTATACATGCTAGGCACGCACTTATTACCGAGCCACATCCCCGCCAGGAGAGTTCTATGGCTGGACTTCAAGTGCTTTCATCAGTAGCCCCAGGGATGTTGGTAAATCTGGGGTTCAGAGACTAGACTCAGCCTCCAGCATGCTAGGCAGGCATTCTACCACTGAGCTATAACCCTTTCTTTTTCTTTTCTTTGACAGATTCTCATGTAGCCTAGCCTGGCCTCAAACTCCATATGTAGCTAAGGATGACCCTGATCTTCCATCCTCCCAACCCAACTTCAGGGGTACTAGGATTATAAGCATACACCATGGCTCCTGGTTTATATAGTGTTGGGGATCAAATTCATGCATCTAGGAAAGCACTCTACCAACTCAGCTACATTCTCAGACACTGATCTGTTTTTTATCTTTAAAAAAAAAAAAAATAGAGCTGGAGAGATGGTTCAAGGCAGTTCAACCTGCTCTTCCTGAGGACCTGGGTTGGGTTTCCAGCATCCGCATGGTGGCTACTTTCTGTAACTCCAGTTCCAGGGGATCGGATGCCCTCTTCTGGCCTCCACAGGCATTACATGCATGTGCTGCCCCTTACATACATGCAGGCAAATTACTCATACACATAAAATAAGAATAAAAATTTAAAAATTAAATTAAAAAAATCACATAGTAGACTGCTGAGATGGCACAAAGGAGGTAATGGCATTTGTCACCAAACATGAAGATCTAAGTTTGATCCTTCTACTCCCAACATAGTGGAAGGAAAGAATTGACACACATGTTGTTGCATGAGCATGCACACACACAATATATATGCAAAAAATAATAAAATAAAATTTTAAAGTAGCAAGCAATTTTATAGAGTAGAATGGAAGGAACTTGCTCAAGGTCAACTGGACAAGCAGTTGGTCCCCTGTCTGAGAGGGGCACCGTGTTCCTGGGGCCGGCCTACAAAAAGAAGAAATTGTTCCTCTGGTAAGGGGCAAACTCGGCTGTGTCCAGTCAGGCCTTGGGAGAGAGAGTAGCACATCCATCACAGAAAGTCCCTGGATCTGCCTCAGGTTCACAGGAAAGGAGACACTCCAGAGATTTTTATCCCCCTATCAGAACTGTAACTGGCACTCACATGCTGTGTGATGATAGGGGAATAACCCTTTCCCCCGTCAATCAAGAGAGTCAATTAGAAAGCAGCAGTCTCATTATACACACAAAGTACATTACTTTTCCTTGACTCCGGAGAGCAGGAGTTGAGCAAGTGGCTCGATGTCTTTGGGCTCCTGAAAATAGCGCATGACTTCTCTATTTCTTTCAGCGCAGGAAAAAAAAATTGAGATTTCTCAGTGGTCTGACTCCCCTATTAACTCCACAGGTTAGGCTCCTCCCGTCTCTGGAGGGCGGCGTCCTTTTAAGTCCCCGGCCTTGGCCAACCAATCGCATTCAACAGAAATTCTTTAAAGTCCAAAGGAGGGAATCCAGCCGGGGAGAGAGAGGGCGGGGAAGGGGTGCGCCTTCTAGCCAATCAGAGTCCAGTTGAGTACTGAGACTCACGTGCAAAGCTCTGCAGGCCAGCGGAGGGGGCGTGGCCACAGGCGGGACTGCAGATGAGTGACAGCTATCTTGACCAATGAGAGCGCGGCCCGCGGCCTATAAGAGTCAGCTGGGGCCGCGCACCTGGCTCTCGGGGTTGGTTAGTCCTCGCCGTCCGAGGTGTGCCTTGGCTTGGCCTCGCCGTCGCTGCCGCCGGGTCCCTGCATCCCCGCCTCCAGCCTTGGCGCGGGCCCAGCCGCTCTCCCTGCCCTCCCCGCCTTCACCACCCCCGGGTTTCTGCCTTCGGGCCCCGGGCGAATGATGCCGTCGGAGAGTGGAACTGAGCGCCTGGACCGGGCGGCCGCGCAGGTGGGGACGGCTGCGGCCTCGGCAGTGGCCACGGCTGGGGCGGCCAGCGGCGGCCCCGACCCGGAGGCCTCTTCGACCTCCCTGGGACGGCACCAGAGTCGGCTGAGCTGGCCACAGGTGCAGCGGCTGGACGCGCTCCTGAGCGAACCGATCCCCATTCACGGGCGTGGCAATTTCCCCACGCTGAGCGTGCAGCCCCGGCAGATCGTGCAGGTGAGGGGGCGCTGAGGGGTGGGGGCTCTGCTTCAGGGCATCTGCAATCTGTTCGAGTTGCTCGGCAGCTAGGGACACTGAGGAAAGGAAGTCTGGGGAGCCATTCTTCCCCTGGGGACCACTCACCGAGGCCCTAGCTGTGGGATGGGGATTGGGGACGAACCCCGCCTGCCAAAAGCAAGAGCAAAAGATACTGGGCAGGCTTGGATAGGGAGTGTGTGTGCTTGGGTCCAAAATAGCTTTCTTCCTCTCCCCGGCGTCTCTGGACTTCCTGTCCTTGCCCTCTCTCGGAGTTCTTGGGGCACTCATTTCTTGTGTTCCCCAAGCCCTTGGCTAGGTGAAAAAGCCCAGGAATCCCAGAGGAGACTCCCGGCCTTCCATAGGTTGTGGCCAGGCCCCACCTATGAAGGCAGCATTTAGTGTCCATTTTAGGTGTCCCTCCTTAGGACTGGACATGAAGGCCAGTCCAGAGTTCACATTCCAAAGACCAGGTCCCTCCTGAAGAATAGAAGGTTTTGACAGCTGCTCCCTCTTTTAAACTCCAGCTCTTCCCTTTACCTGAGCCTGCATCACCCCAAATTGCTTTTAGTGTTCTGAAATGCCAGAGGATGATCCTTCTTGTCCCCCATTATAGCTGAGATCTCAGTGTGATAGCGAGCTACCCAATAAGGTGAAAATCAAACTCAGGGAATCTTGGACCTTCTCAGGAGCAGGTGCTACACATTTGAGACTTTCCTGCTCCTATTTTGGCGCTCATACGCAACGTCTAGGTCTTAGGGAAGACCCTGAAAAATAAGAATCCAGAAAAAAACTAGTAATGGTTCCTGGGTGTTACTGCCAGTGAACAGAGTTTACACACAAGCCAGGTGAAGCTGGCCACCCCCTGCTACTTTACCCCAGCAGAGGGGGTGGGTGCCTGCTGAGGGATTGCCTGGCCCTCTTCCATGGCGCTAGGACTGAGCAGAAGAGGGCGGGGTGGATTCTCCAAGGCTGACTCACCCGAAGTCCCTGTGGGGCTGGCTGAGGCATTCCTGACTACCCGCTGTCGTTTGGATTATTAGTTGACCAATTTAGGCTTTTCTTGTTTTTGTTTGTTCTTTTTGTTTGGTTTTGTTTGAGATAGGGTCTTCCTGTATTTTGTCTGGGCTAGTCTCAAATACAAAGGCTCAATCGATCCTCCTGAGTAGCTGGGGTTACCCCATGCACAAAGAGAAGGAAGGAAAGATGGTGATAGTCCCTTCTGCAGGAACAAACATCCAGACTGATACTACAGACACAGATAAGACTGGATACCGGCCTGATACTACAGACACAGATAAGACTGGATACCGGCCTCTTTGACTCCCAGTCCTGCGGGGGAGACTGACTCAGCTAGAGCCAACTTCACTGTACGAAGGCACAGTGAAGACTAAGGGCAGAGTTATCCCAGAATGGGGAGCCACTGGCTGGGGAAGGCAGGGCTGACAGAGACTTCAGGGCTGGACCCGTCTGGGTTCCTTGTTGATTCTCTCTGCTGGGCTTAGTGACTACATCTGTTCAATGGTCATGGATTGACTGTTCAGCAGGATCCTTTCTTGGTTCCAGAATCCAAAGGGAACAGGTACCTGCCCTTTACCTTCTGTCCAGCCACTTCCACAGGGAAGAAAATCTGTGTGCTGGTGGGAAACCACAGCTGACAGCTTTAAAAGCTATTGTGATCTATGCAGGGGTAGGGAATGGGAGGGGGAGGAGCCTTGTCAGGGTTTTCGCCAGTGCTGAGTCTTCTTGTGGCTCAAGAAATGAAACCCTTCTGCCCCTGCTCTCAACAGTGTTTTGCCTAGAGCAGCAATCTGAGCAGCTAGAAGTACCACCCTTGCTTGTGCCTGGCTAAAGGGACCCGCCTTTTAATAGGAGAGCCCTTGTTTGTAGCTCTGGAGACCAGGTTCTAGTTAAACTCAGTAACTTTGTGACCTTGGACTAGTCATTTGCTTTCTCTGGGCCCAGAACATTGAACTAAACAATCTGCTCTCTGTAGCTACAACCAGAAGGCCTGCATTTGGTGTCTCTCTTACAAGTTTTGCAGGCCTACAGTCTTCCTGAGGTCTCAGCAGAAGCCTGGACAGAGCAGTTTTGGGGACTGAGCATCTTGGTGTAGGAGCAAGGAGGCTAATCTCTAACCCCCTCTGTGGCTGGAAAATCTGTTTGGTGAATCTGCAAGCTGCCCTACAGTCCTTGGGTGTGGCAGTATCTGGGGACTGCCTGTCAAACTGGCTGCAGTCATACCTGGGAAAGAGACAACAGCCACTGGCTAGCTGACACAGCTGGCCCCACGGCCCTGACGCAGGGGATTTAATGAGGGGATGGCTACTTACTCACCAGGCCAGATGCCATGCCCTGGGGTGGGCACCAGCTGCAGAGCAGGAGCTGGCACTGAGTACAGCCTCGTCAGCTCACCTGGGACTCAGTCAGGGAGGAGGATGGTCTGCTCTGCCTTTTCACCTTGACTACCTGGACATAGCTGCAGGTGTTATAATGGGCCTTCCATAGGCTAACTGCAGCAACTGGCTCTGTCTGACCAAAGATGTCCCAGCTCCCACCTTCCCACTCCCAATTACCCTGGGCCTCAGCGGTCTGATGGTCACCCTCAATTTGAAAACACAAAAAAATTTTTAAATATTCATTTTTACATGAATATTTGCCTGCTTGTGTGTATGTGTACCATGTGTGTTCCTGGTGCCCAAGGAAGCCAGAAGAGGGTGTTGGATCCTCTGGAACTGGAGTTACAGATGGTTGTAAACTACCATGTGGGTGCTGGGAACCTAATCTGTGTCCTCTGCAAGAGCAGCCAGTGCTCTTAACCACTGAAAGGCCCTGAAACCCTTTTTTTACTTTGATAGGTGTGGAGGTACACACCTGCAGTCCCAGCATTTGGAGACAGGGTCTCGTTATAGCCACAGCTGTCTTGGAACTCCTGTGTAGACCAGGCTGGCCTCTGAGATCTGCCTGACTCTGCCTCCCAAGTGCTGGGGTTAAAGAAGGGTGTACACCGCCACACCCCACTCCACCTGAATTTGTGAAAGGACAGGAAGTTTAGAACAGCAGTTTCCAGTCTCCTGAACCCTGGGCCTGAGTGTGACGAAAAGATAGGCTGGGGATGTGGCTCGGTTGCAGAGAGTGAGTTGAGTGTGCTTGAGGCCCTGAGTTCATCCACCAAAACAAAAAGGCAGGCTTTAGACTCAGCGACATCTGGGTTTGAAGGCACCTCTTTGTGGCCGTAGGCGGGTTTATTCACTCTTGTGAACTTGTTTCCCCATCTTTGATGTGCAATTGGTGAAGTTCTGTCCCCCATAGATTCTTGTTTGGTTGATTGGTCAGTTTGGCTTGGTTTTGTTTGGTGTTGGGGATGGAATTCATGCTAAGCACGCTCTGTATAACTCAGTGACACCCCAGCCTGCCTTGGATTCTGGTGAAGTCCATCCAGCATCTGGCACTAAGTACCTAACCATCCACTCCTCCTCTTTCTACCCTTCTGCCCAATGTTCCCTTGGCCAGTTGCTCCTCCCCACCCCTATTACATGGCAACTCCTCCAGGAAGTCTTCCTTGAGGGAGCCGCCCGCCTCAGATTGCCCCACTGCAGCTTGCCTCCTCAGCATTTAGGTGCATTCTTTGCAGTAATTCCCAGGGAGACTGGAGAACAACCTGCCCCAGAGCCGAGCACTGATGAGGCAGCCAGGCGGGGTTGCAGTCACTAAGCAGAGGAATGCTGCCTGGTCACTTTCAGGACCGTGTGTTGGGGAATTTGGGGTTGCTGGGAAACCAAATGTCCATACTCACCCTCAGCTTCACTCTTCCCCCAACTGGGAAGATGCTTCCAGCTAAAGGACCAAGTTCCAGAACACTGTCTACTCCCGTGCCCAGGGGTCCAGGCAGGGTCCTGCATGCTGCTCGACTTGAGAGGCTTCCTGACATTTTGGGAGTGGGTTGGAACTGAAGACTGAACCCAGTGCTTTGGGTGTGCTCGACACCCCCTCTACCACTGAGCTACAGCCCCGTCCCACTTTTAACCCTGCTGCCTTACTAAAGCAGACAGGATCAGGCTTTAACTCTCAGCCCTGACATTTCTTTGTATGTTTTCCCCCTCAGTGTTGGGCATTGAACCTAGGGCTTCAAATCAAGCATGCTAAGCCAATGTTCTACCACTGAGCCCAGTCCTGCCTCCTTAAAAAAGTTTTTTGAGACAGAATCTCTCTGTTGTCCCAGCTGGCCTAGAACTCACAATGTAGATCAGGTTGGTCTCGATCTGCCTGCCTCTGCCTCCTGGGTGCTGGGACTAAACGTTTGCTTTAGTACTATTTATTTATTTATTATTTTTATTTTTTTGAGACAGGGTCTCATGTAGCAGGGTTTTGTTTTCCAGGCTGGCCTTGAACTTGTGATCCTCCTGCCTCAGCCTTCTAACAGCTGGGGTAACAGCTCAGCCCTGCCATTCACAAATAGTTTCCCCTTGGAGCTTTAGTTTCCTCATCTGCAAAGTTAGTATAGTATTTATTTGCTCAATAGTTCCTTGTGATGGTAAAACATGATGCATGTGTTGTAATCGAAAGAAAGAACACGCATGTACTTGAGAACCTAACCAACCTGGGTACAGGTCTTAGCCTGGTTACTCTATGACCTTGGACATGTTTCTTTACCTCTCTCTGTCTCAAGTCTTCATCTGTTCATGGGAATAGAAATAGTCCAAACAGGATTATCATGAACATTAATGTGTTGGCATGTGAAGTTCTAACCAGCTCATCTGAGCAGTTAACAAATTGTCTGGCATGGCATTGTTTTGCTTACTGTGTTGGAAAGGTTGGGTAGCATAGTGATAAGACATAGGCTCTGAGCTTAATTCCCAGCTGTGCGTTCACCAGTTGTGTGACTTTGGGCCATTCTTAAATGGTTTCCCAATCTCTGAAGTAGGAGTAATATAGTATCTTTCCTCATCAGGTTATTGTGAAGATTAAGCGAGGTTATATTTTAATGTATAAAGTGCTATGTAAGGTCTGTGCTTGCCTTTGCTATTCTTATTACCTTTCTGAGTCATTCCTTCAACTGGGCCCTTCTCCAGATTGGCAAATTGAGGCTTTGTAAGTCACAAGACTTCACAGAGACACAGAAGCTGGTAAGAGGTCCTCAGTGATGGACTGTACTTTGATTAGTCCTGGAAATCCTTGGTGCCAGCCTAGGCATCTGACACCCTCCTCTCCTCTCCTTCCCTCCACAGGTGGTCCGCAGTAGCCTGGAGGAACAGGGATTGCGTGTACACAGTGTGAGACTGCATGGCTCCGCCGCCAGCCATGTGCTGCACCCTGAGAGTGGTCTAGGCTACAAGGACCTGGACCTGGTGTTCCAGATGGACCTGCGGAGTGAGGCGTCCTTCCAGCTGACCAAGGCAGTGGTGCTGGCCTGCCTGCTGGACTTCCTGCCGGCAGGAGTGAGCAGGGCCAAGATCACGCCACTGACTCTGAAAGAGGCTTATGTGCAGAAGCTGGTGAAAGTGTATACAGACCTGGACCGCTGGAGCCTCATCTCGCTGTCCAACAAGAGCGGTAAGAATGTGGAACTCAAGTTTGTGGACTCCGTGAGGCGCCAGTTCGAGTTCAGCGTTGACTCCTTCCAGATCATCCTGGACTCCCTCCTGCTCTTTGGCCAGTGTTCCTCCGCACCCATGTCTGAGGCCTTCCACCCAACCGTGACAGGCGAGAGTCTGTACGGGGACTTCGCCGAGGCCTTGGAGCACCTGCAGCACCGAGTCATCGCCACCCGCAGCCCCGAGGAGATTCGTGGCGGTGGCCTTCTCAAGTACTGCCACCTCCTGGTGCGAGGCTTCCGACCGAGGCCCAGCACTGACGTCCGCGCCCTCCAGCGCTACATGTGCTCCCGTTTCTTCATCGACTTCCCAGACGTGGTGGAACAGCGGCGCACTCTGGAGCGCTACCTGGAGGCCCACTTCGGCGGGCCGGATGCAGCCCGCCGGTACGCCTGCCTCGTGACGCTGCACCAGGTGGTCAACGAGAGCACAGTGTGTCTCATGAGCCACGAGCGCCGCCAGACGCTGGACCTCATCACCATGCTGGCCCTCCAGGCCCTGGCTGAACAGGGCCCTGCTGCCACTGCTGCCCTAGCCTGGCGCCGTCTAGGCTCCAACGGGGTCGTGCCAGCCACTGTCAATTACTATGTGACCCCCATGCAGCCTCTACTGCCCCGGGCTCACTCCTATCCCACCTGGCTGCCTTGCAACTGACTCAGATCCCGGCCAGAAGGGGATGGGCCTCATGGGGTATGGTAGGGTCACCGGGTTTGTGCGGAGGATGTGACCAGAGACAGGCTTCCTGTGCCAGCTGGCCCGGCACTATAGAGTTGGGCCTTCGATTGAATAGACCAGACTTTCCTGTGGGTTGCCCCTGTGGGCTTAAAACCAAGCTCCAGTTCTTAGCAGGAGGCCCTTTTGGTCATTGCACCACACACTTTTGGACCTGCGTGATTGTTGGGGCGCAGAGGCTACTTGTCTTGAAAAGACAAAGCAAGCTTGAGTGGCAGCCTCAGCGCAACACCCTGGGTTAATTTCCATGGCTTAGAAGGTGTCAGTCCAAGGGGACCCAGCAGCCCCCACACTGGCTAAAATATGGTATGATGCAACAGGCCTATTCATGTGGGGTCAGTCTGAATCACTAACAGAACCTGACAGTCCAACCTTAATAATCACTGGGAGGAGGGAAACTGAGGCATGAAGCATCTCCCTGGGTTTGCAGAGTGAAGGGATTGTCTGATCTTCTGAAACCTGTGCTCCAAGCTCTAAGGCCTTGAGGGGCTGGGGTGTGCAGTGGACAGGTCCCAAACAGCCAGAGAAGGGTGGAACCCATAAGCCTCCCTGTCCCCTCTGTGGCAAGGAGCCCTGCTGCCTGGGTGCTCGTGTTGGAGGGCACTGGGTCCTGCCCACCTGCTTGGGTGTGGGACTTGCACACCGGAAGGAAGGAAGGAGCCGCACCGTCACTTCCTTTTCCATTCCTCTGGGTTCCTTGCTGTTTTGCACAGTTACTGCCCACCAATAAAAGTTATCTACATTGAGTATAACGGCTTGCTCTGTCCTGGGGGGAGGGCCTCTGAGTAGAGCTGACTCTGCTTTGCCTGGCAGAGCCTGACTTGTAGCTTGGGAGGGGCCGGGTGGGCGGGGCGGCCTCTGAGGTTTGGGTGTGACTATGGACTGCTCCCCCTTTCATGTGTACCAGCCCCAGCTTGACAACAGTGAACTGGGAGCTGCCTGCACTTCACTTCAGCACTCTAGAACTCTCCTTAAAGAGGAAATGTGTCGGTTCTCCAGGTTCTGTGCCTAGGGTCCTAGAGGCCTAGACCTGGCCTCCAGTGAGCAGGTCTGCCCACCACCCCATCTCCCCAAGAAGCCAGTAGGGGGAATGTGAACTGTGATGGCAGGTGAAACTAGGGGATCTAGGTCCTGCAGAGCATGGGCAGGCACCGTATTAAGTGGAGGTACACATATATACTCTGGCTTATTTTATTGTAAGTAGGTCCTCTTGATGGGCAGGGTTTGAACCCAGCTGGGGCCAGGCCAAGTGGCCCAAGAATGCCAGCTGCCAGCTCTTGAGTGTTCCCTCAGGGCATCGGCTACTCATCCCTAGACAGATGCCCACTGTTTACCTTGCCGCTTTGATCTAAGGATTGCAAAGCCCTTAACATATCCAGCCTCATTAGGCTCCTCTGAAGTGGTAACTTTGATGGTTCCAGCCAAAGTAGAAAAAAAAAAAAAAAGGGCAGCGGAGGCCGCCTCAGGTCGTCAGGAGTCCTCACCTGCTCTGACGTTTGGCGAGGTGCCTCAGCCCGCTTCTGCTCATGACTCTACGTGGCTAGAAGGGCAAAAAACAGACTCCCACCCCAGCTGTAGCCACCTAAGATCCTCATGAGGATCTGATTTGGCCATGTGAGCCTGGGCATGAAGGGGATGCAGTGTAAATGGAGCAGACAGCTTATTGGGGTGAGGGATCCCCTGAGTGTGCTTGGTTCAGGGCACGAGGAAACCAGAAACCCTGGTACACTTGTGCACACGCAGCGTGAGCCCACCCTGTGACAGTTAACTTTCTACCTGTTGGGACTACATACCCACCCTTGTGACAATTGTGCTCTAATGAGGTGAACAAAGTAAACAATGGTCTTCGAAGGTCAGCGATGCTAAAAATCTTAACAAAGGAAGGGACTAGAAACACTGGTGTTTGCAGACTTAAGATGCTACACTTGGCTGAAGGATCACATTCGATTAAACAAAGACTTAAAGCTAATAGAAGGGGAGCCACGTGGATGTCTGGAGAAAGTGTTCTGGGCGGAGGAAACTTGTCTATGCACATACACGTGTGCTGGCAGGCATGGCTGATGGAGGGCACATGTGCCCAAGGATGTCTGGCCCGTCCGGTGTATACGGGTACCCGCTGAGGACAGTACACCCACGTACATGAATATAAGGAAATGACAGGAACTTACAGCCACAGCTCCTGCCTGGCACACTTTACTCCAGGCCTGACGCCATGCTCAGGCGTTCCCAAACATCACTCCTGCATCTTATCCTTGCAATAACTCCAGTGGAGAAGAACACTATTTCTATTTCACAGACAAAACTGAGGACACAGTGGTACAAGAGGCTCGCCAGGCTGGAGACGTCGCCATTTCCCGGCGTCCGACTGCTGCATTGTGATTTCATGCAGATGATGGCGACAGTGGGTGTCCTGTGCATATATGTGGCAGGGCACATGATGTTTTCTGTATGACTGGCAGAGTGTGGTTCTGTGCCAAGATGTACATTTTCTTGATGTATCTGTGCCAACAGTCATGGCTTGGGGTGACTGTCCTGGGCCTGTTGTGGCAACAGAGCACCTGTGGGTGTGTTTGGGTGTGGCTCATTGTTTCCAGGTGTGAGAAAAACAGACTCAGTGCCTGACATTGTTCCTGTGGACAGTCCCTAGAGCCACCTAAGATGCTAGGATGTGTAGGAATTAGTCTGCTAACTAGACTGTGAGGGGAAGAGGGCCCTGTCCACCTACCAATCCTTCTGCACTCAACCGACCTATGCTGTCCTGCAGCCCAGAACTCAGGGGTCAAAGCAGCAGTGTTGTGGGCTTGGGGAAGTGCACCACCAGGCAGGTACGTGAGAGTGCCAGCCCCTCAAGTTCCACCGTCATACTTCTCCAGCTCTGTGTCCTGGGGAGGCTGCCATCTATGGGTGGCATCATGGTCCCTTGATCCTTGGCTTCTATGCTGTATTTAGCAATAATTGGGCCCCAGGAGGAGACTGAAAGGAAATGTTTATTCTCCTCACCAGGTTGTCGTAGTTGACTACACATCTCAACTGAGCAGTCCTTCGGCACCGACCTCCTTTGCAGGCCCAGGAGTGTGAAGGTGCCCACTCTTGGGAATTGGTCTTTCTCTGGAACCCAGGGCTTTCTACATTCTAGACAAACACTTAGTCACTGAAGTTATAGCCCCAGTCCTTGTTTTGTTGGAGACAAGGACTCCCTATGTAGCCCAGGCTAGCTTTAAATTTCCCAGCCTCCTGAGTGCTGGGATTACAGTCATGTGTCATCAGGTCAGGCCTGGTTCCTTTTTGTTTAGCCCACACCTTTGGAAATAGTGCCCCCACTTAAAAAAAGGTGTATAATTATTTTATCTGCAGGTCTGTAAGTGCTCCGTGTGCATGCAATACCCACAAAAGCTAGAAGGGGTTGGATTCTCCAGAACGGGAGTTAACAGATGGTAGTCAGCTTCCATGTAAGTGCTGGGAACCAAACCTAGGTTCTCTACAAGAGCAGCCAAACCACTGACCCATCTCTCCCTAAAAATAGTCTCTCTTTAAAACTCTTTTCAGTTTGTCTTTTTCCCATAGGGACCTCAGAGAACAGACTGGAACACAGTTACCCACAACTCGCATGCCACAGGCTGTTGCTGTCAACTGCCACAGTATCCCGACCTCCCCAGGTGTCCGTCTCCCCCAAGCTTCCTCATCATACCCTTGTTAACAGACTTCATGGGGAGAGTCAGCTCTGAGCCAAGTCAAGGGAAAAATCAGTCTGCAGTCCAGTCACCTAGGCTGAGGTTGCCAAATTAAACAGAAGCTGCTCCAGGAACTGTTAGCCAAAAGAGGTATGCCCCATACAAAAGGCAGCAAGGACAATGGCACCCCGTGAACCTCAAAACCACATCTCAGCCTCACATTATAGAGATTTATTCTTCCTGAATACATACATCCGGGGAATGATTCGATACACAACCACCTTGCACAATCCCACAAGTTCTGGGCTATGTGAGTAAATGGACCTCCTTTCCTATTGGGATACCTGGAGAAGTGGATTTCCTACGTGCACTGAACTTTGCTCAGAAGTTTTGTGGCTTTGTGTTGCCATCACCTCTCCTAGAGGCAGCATCTGATTGTAAGGAGCCGCAGGGATGTCCTCAAATGGGGAGGACAAAGACAGTGGGTGAGGGAAACTGAGGCATTTCCTAGATCAGTGTTTTCCCTCAAGCAGGCCTCCTAGAGCTGTTAGGCATGAAGTGATGGAGACTCCAGCTATGCTGAGACTTAAGGACAAGGATTCTATCTCTAAAAGTCATCCTTTTTGTGGTCACACGAGAAATGGTTGCTGTCAGCTATTTGATTGCATCTCAGGACCCTGTGATAACATCTCCAGTTGTACAATATAAGCAAAGTCAAATGCAGCATACGTAAAGAAATTCATAGTAAAGCAGGTTCCTGAGACCCAGCCCTTAGCCACTGTGATGGCTTCTCAGAGGAAGGTGCTGAGGCTAGGTAGTCAGTTCTGGAAGTCTTCCTGAAGGCGGTGTCCAGGGAAGGAGTGGAATCCAGAAGTCCAGATCCATAAAGAGGCTCTAAGGAACTGAAAGAACAATTCCAAGAGTTTTAATGACCTATTTCCTCAGTACCCTGCTCCACCCAAGCCCTTCCACTTCTGCCCCCTCGAAAAGAGCCATTATGAGGAGGCAGGGCAGGAGGCTATGCTACGGAAAGGGGCTCCTGGGAGACGCAGACCTTCCCTTGGGCCTTTGTCCTTGGCTAGGATCCCCACTGGTCTGAGCAGCTAGAATGGAATGTTCCTGGGATATAGAGCCTGCCCCTCCTCCTCCTCCTCTCCCTTTTTGGCACTCCCCAGGGCCGGTTTAGGGATTCCTGATATGGTGATGCTCTAGAGAAACCAAGGCCCACCCTGTTCCTCTGAGGAGAGGCTGTCCTGGCAAACTGTCTGGTCTAGGCAGAATGGTTCCATCATTCACAGACCCCCCCACTATGTGAGAGACACTCAGTGGGACTTCTCATTTAATATCAGAAGTTAGGTCCTTCCTACAGTTCCCTGACCTCCCCCAAAAAATGGTTTCAGGAAAGGGAAGTCATTGGCCATGGCCCCTCAGGTTGAGACCAAATCTCAGGTCTGCTTTGCTCTACTTGGGGCCCCTTCTCCTGCCATAGAACAGGCCACCCTCCTCTCCTGCCGCCCAAGCTCTTTACTCTCCTTAGCACCAAACAGTCCATCCCAGGTCTACAGGGAGGGGAGGCAGCCATCTGAGGCAAGCTTCAGCCCTGCATGGAGCCCTGAGCATCTTTGGCCCACCCTTGCCATAAGCCAAATGTAGTGAGTCAACCTGACTCACCCCCAGAGCCCAGGCGACCTGGCTAGGGTGTACCCAGACCTGGGGTGGGTGGGTGGCTGGACACACTTTGCCGCCACTCTAGTATCTCAAACCTCCCTTCCCAGAATCAAGGACACAGCCTTAGAAGTGCGAACCCAGAACTCCACAAAGGCAGCTGTCATTAGCTCACTGAATGAGGTACCGCAGAGGCTCCTGTTCAAGAGTTAACTTACAGTTTCTACATGAACCTCAGACTCCTGTGTGGAAACAGGGATAATAGCCCTTACTTTGCAGTGTTTGGAAGGATATGAACAGACAATGGTTGTCAAGTGCTTGGCACAGTGCCTGGAGTGAAGGAAGCGGTTATTATTCCAGAACCAAGGGTTCCATTCCCTCATCACTTCTGGCCAGGGTGTGGTCAGGGGATAATGGACGAAGAAACAGGATGGGAATTTCCCAGCTTTCCCAAATACTTCCTCCCCCGACTCCCGTCTGTCAGAGCAGGTGAGTGGTTCTCAAGGAATCAGGCTGTCAGTACAGGATACCACCCAGTGCAGGTTGGGAGCACTTTAGCCTAATCCTGGGAGGCCACCTTGGTCACCAGGTGGCAGCAGGACCTGGTGCTCCTATTTTTAATATAACCAAATGACCGTAGCCTTTTACTCAGATGGTGACAGTCAACCAAGGCAGGCTCCTTTGAGGAAGTCTTTCCTAAAATATTTTCTCTTTGAGGTCTGGGGTTGCCTCTGGACCCTTTCTAGAGTTGGGTCCCCGGGGAGGTGGTGATGGATAAAGACTCAGAAGCCATCACTGGAACCACACCCTAACTCTCAGGCCCCAAGAACCCACCACCACTGCTTAGTTGGCAGACTCATAGCTCTGAGCCCTGGGAACAGCCCCAGAAGCGGATGGCTGCAAGTGAGGCCACCAGGAACAGAACCCATTCCCGGCTCCAGGCCATGCCCCCAAGCTTCAAGCAGCCCCACACTGCTCTCTGGTGGTGCTGCCTGTTCACTTCTAGGAGCAGCTAAGGAGATGCTTGCCTAGGTGAGCGGAGCATCCTGCAGGAAAAAAGGCCCTCTCTTTACTGAGAGGCCAAATTCACTGGTGGACAAGGACTTTTTGGTCTGGGTATGTAGTTCAGTTGGCAGATTGCTTGCCCAGCATGCACCCAGCCCTGGGTTCAACCCCAGCTCTACATAAACAGGCCATGATAGGTGCTTGCTGCCAAGCCTGACCACCTGAGTTCAATCCCTGGGACCCACTCAGTAGAAGGGGAGGACAGATTCCTGCAAGTTGTCCTCTGACCTCTACACAGCACTATGGCACATGGATGCCCTCTGCCCCCATAAATAGGAAGTAATGATTGTTAAAAAAAAAAACATTCACGGTCATCTTCAGCTACATATGGAGTTTAAGCCCACCCTAGCTACATGAATATCTGTCTCAAAACATAAAATAAATGTAAAGATATAATCCCAAACTGGGCGTGGTGGTGCATGCCTTTAACCCCAGCACTCGGAAGGCAGAGAGGGCAGGCAGATCTCTGAGTTCATGGTCAGCCTGGTCTACATAGTGAGTTCCAGGCCAGCTGGAAGGGAGCCCTGTCTCAAAAAAGACCAAAAAACAAACAAATTATATATAAAATCCCAGCCCCAGAGAGACTCCTGAGATGATCTCAGGACAGTCAGGGAAGGCAAGCCCTTACAAGCAGGGATTCTCTGATTCAAGTTTCTTCCTGAAACTCCTGAACTAAGTAGATTTCAGTATTTGCTGAGTGAGGAGAAAACGGAGTCAGACCTGTGAACTCATAGGAGAGCCAGGCAGGGTGGGGAAGGTGACTTTCAGTGGGCTGAGGAGAAGCATTAACCATGACCTGAAGTTCAAGTCACTGAGTTCTATGTGCCCTGACCCAGACCTTTGTTTGGAAGCAGTGTGGCATCTGACAGAAGGGTCAGAGCTGCCTTTGACATTGGGACCAATCTGCATGCACAGTCCCTATACACCTTTCTCCAGCAAGTATCATCTCTAATGCTCTCCACACACCCCTACCCCACCTCCAAATCAGGGCAAAGCTGATTACCAGTAAATCCCAGAGAAAGCCAAAACTGCGGTGACAGAAAACACTTTATGCCATTAGTTAAAAGCTTCTCCAGACCAAGCACCCCATCCCCTGCAACCCAGAAACCAAGCAGTCCTGGCTGTCACCCAGTGCTGCAACGTGAGCTCCTGCCATGTCACCTCCAGGAAGTCCTGTATTTTCTGGGCCTCTGAATTACAAATAACCTGAGAGGCTTCAATAGATCCTCCTTATTGAGGAGGCCAGAACATGCCAGGTCCCCTAGAACCCCTGGTTCCATGACTTTCTTAGAAGCTCTGAGATCTTCTGGACTTCCCTTCCCTAGCTAAGAAGGCTGCAGGAAGGCCTTCTGAGAAATCAGCCAATAGACACATTACCAGTGGAAAGGAAGGCCTGATGGGGATAGGGCCAGTTGAGGACTCCTGCCTCTCACAACATACCCAACGACAAGATTCCTGCGACTCAGACATTATCATCCTCCCTCTTCACTCCATTATCAAGCCTGGCTGGAGGGACAACGATATTCAGAGAGGAAGATGACTGATGAAACTGACCCAGAGGGGGGACAGCGTAGGTCTAGGTCACATGCCAGTGAGGGAGAGAACCAAGTCCTAGGCCCTTTCGATTGTCACTGGCATGTGACCTTGAGAAATCCCTTTTCCATTCTGTAAAATGAAGACTTCAAATTAGCTCCCGAGCAGAGACAGCCCCTGTTTCTAAGTGTGATTTAAAGAGTAAATTACCTTACCATGACTTACAGTGGAGGAAGAGAACCCTGTACCATAGTGTGTTAACTTATCCACAGCCCTCTTGGGAGGGGGTAATGCCCACTTCACCATCAAATGTGAGCAGCAAAGCTGTGGCCAGGCCACTCACAACTGGGCAAGGGCATCTGGTCAGGAAGAAACAGAGGACATTTCTAGTCTGGCCCTTTAAGGCCCCCTTTCTGGAAGCTGATGCCATGTCTGCCCCCTTGGGGCTGATAAAGCATGTCACCTGGTCCCTGGCAGAGACGATTTAGAGACAGGAGGGGGACACCAGGTGAGTCTAAGTGACAAACACCCCATTCAGGTTATATCCATCAGACTACAAACACAAGTAATAAACTTATCTGGGAAACTGGGTAAGTGTGAGCAAAACTAATTTCCACTAACGGAAGGGCCTAAGTACTTCTGGGATTCTGTCTCTTCAAATGGGAAACAGGTGGCTCAGAGAAGGAGAATCCAGTCAACCCGGTGCCAGCCCTCACTCCATCATGGGGCCTCATTATTCTTCCCTCCCCAAAGAATGGAGCTGGGCGGGGCTAGAAAACAGAGGTCTCCCGAGGCTAGACTTCTTACAGCCCCCCAAGGGATCCAGGAGAGGCTTTGCAAGCAGAGGTAGGAGCAGCAGATGCTCTAACAGCGCAGCAGGCTGCCCTGGTAAAAGTTTGCCATCAAATCCCTCCTGAAACCGAACACCCTCCACTTGTTCAACTTCACAAAGGGGACCTGGCACTGCTATTAACCAGGTGGTCTTCGAGAAGCGGCCACGGAAAAAGGACCCCCAGATGTCAGAAACCTCAGAGAAGGGAGATCCAGGGCCCTGCACCCCTGCACACACACACCGAACCCCAGAAAGCACCAGCCACCAACACCGCACCTCAGTCTCCTTCACCGGGCCCCTGGTCCCCCGACTGTCTCCTCCTGCCGGCTGTAAGTCTGCCCTCCTCGTGGGTGACGCCATCCATCTAGCAAGCACCTGCCATCCGGGGGGGAGGGGAGGTTCGGCATCTGCACCTCGGCGATGGCCTGTCGCGGGCGGCCAGGGGTCCGGGTCGCCGGGGTCAGCGCTGCGGGGAAGCGGGGCCGCGCGGCGGGCTGCGGCGGAAGGGAGAGTCGGGCTCCGGGCCGTGGCCGCGCCGCAGCCGCCCGGCACCCCAGGGCACGCAGCTGCCCAGGCCCAGCGCGGACGCCAGCAGCGCGGGCGGACGGCCCCGGCGGCCGCGGCGCGCGCCCTTCTTGAGCCGCGAGCCGTGCGCGGCCAGGTAGAGCTCGGCCTGGGCCACGCCGCCGCTCAGGCGGCTCAGACTCTCGGCGCGGTGCGCCAGGCGCAGCTCGGCCGCCAGGAAGACTCGGTGCAGCTGCAGGACGCGGCTCTCCAGCTCCGACACCAGGCGCCGGCGGCCCTCCACCTCCAGCAGACGCCGCCGCGCTTCGGCCAGCTCCAGCGCGCGGCCCCCGGCCCCCCCCGCCGCGCCCGGGCCGCCAGCGCCCCCCGCCGGGCCCGCGCCCCCGGCGCCCCCACTAGCACCCTGGCGCCAGCGCTGCAGCTCCTGACCCTCGACCGCGCCCGCAGACGCGCGGGTCGCCTCCGGCGGCGGCGGCGGCGGCGGCGGCGACCCGGCCGGGGTCGGGGTCAAGGTCGGCGACGGGGGCGGGGGCTGAAGGGACGGCAGGGGCTCCCGGGGCGGCGGCGGGGGCGACCCCGGTTCTGCCGCCCCTTCCTGGGCCCCCGGGCCGCAGGCGCTGATGCGGCAGCCCGGCATCCCCCGCCCCCCGGCGGCCTGTCGCTTCGCGTGCGCGGGGAGGACAGGCGCCGGGTACCAGGACGGAGCGAGGCGGCGGCAGAGCCCACGCTCGCGCCGCACCGGCCGCCCAGCGCCTTATAGAGCACGAGGCGGAGCAATGGGCAGGCGGCACAGCCAATCGGAGACTGGCATGCCCTGAGTCCGCCCTGACTTCCACCCGGAGCAGTTTTCCCCGGACCTTTCAGATCCCCTGCCCTTCGCCAAGGTGGGCCCTATTTGGGCTTCGAGTCCCTAGGTCAAGTCCAAAGTTTGGGAGACGTGGCCGAACATCCCTTGGCTTGGCCTCTTAGAGCAGTAAACTTCCTTCAGTGGTGATGCTTAAAAGTCATACATTTGTCCCTAGAGAGGGGAGGGTTTTGCTTGAGCCCCCACCCCCACCCCCTACCACCACTTAGGGCAGTGAAAGCCTGGACTAAATGGGGGTTTGACTCATTGTCAGTGCTCCTGCCTGTGCCAAATCGACTCTGCTGGGTCTCCTGGGCCACAAGGTTCCCTGGACCCCCTCCCATCTCCTTGGGGGCTGTGGAGTGGTTAAGGCAGAGGAATGATTTGGCGTCCAGAGAGGATAGGCATCTGGTTGGGTCGATTGTACACCAGACAGGCTCTTAACTTACAAAGCACACACCACGGCGCTGCTGCTGAGTCCGCGCACTTGGGTGAGGACCCCAAAGCGTGCAGAATTCTTTTCCTGCCCGCCCCGGCTCCTCCTGTATATAATCCTCCATCACTCAAGACACCTCCCCACACCTTTTATACAGAAGAGGGAAGAGACTCAGAAGATGCCGCGGTGCTTTGCTCAAGGTCACATTGCAGGCTACTGGCTGAATCTGGACGGAAATGAAACAGTTCAGCCATTCCTCTGAGATTCTCTCCCTTCTCCCCGCCTGGTGGCCGAGGGACTCTCTATATCTAGGATTTTGGACTTCCTGGCTCTGCCCACTTTTTTTCCTCGCAGTAAAAATGTCCCTGCTGCTCCCCTTCCCAACATTAGGCTGGACTGCAACGGCCTTGCCTCGGTTGCTTCTCGGCTTGACAGTGAGGTCTAAGATCTGAGGGGTGTCGGCGGTGGGAAGGGGAAAGGTCTGGAGGGAGGGAAAACAGCTCTGAAAACAATTGGGAAGTACTGAGGCAGACCCCGGGTTCCAGAAGACCTGCCAAAAGTGTGGTCAGAGCCCTAATCTGGCCAGGGGGTTGCTGAGGGAGGGAGATGCGCTGGCTGCGGGAGGAGAGCCTCATCCATCTCCAGCGTTCTCTAAGTGCTTACAGGTGCCTTTTGATTGAGTGCTGAGGACTAGTGGGCGAGACAGCAAGGCTCCAGAGAGGCAGCCCAGGGAGCCAGGGAGGGAGGGAAATTAGACTCAGAGAAGAAGGATTCAGAGGCAGTAAGGGGCTGTTCAGTGACCAGAAGTAGCTTCAGGAGGGGGAGGAGAGAGGCTTGGGGAGATGACTCAGTGAGAATGGCCCTTCAGCTCAATGATAGGACCTAAGCTAGGACAGGCGGTAAATGGGTACCTAGGTACAGAGGAAGGCAACAGATTCAGTGGGGAAGAGAGGCTCAGGAAATGGGGACTCAGGGAATCAGCAGCGTTTAGTGAGAATCAGGGAGGCTGGGAATTGCCAGATTATCCCCAGCAAGGTGGAATGCCTCCCTCCCTCAAGGTGGCATCCTTTCGAATGTGTTTACTTTGTGTCATCCAACCTTGAGTCTATGTCGGTGCAAAAGCATCCTCCCACCCTCCCCAGGGGTACTTGACAGGTATTCCACTCCACTAGACAGACCCCTGCTCAGAATTCCCCAGATGAATGGGGAGAGAACAGACAGTCCCTGAGGTGACACAAGCCTGCAATCCCAGCACTCCTGAGGTGGAGGAGATAGAGGAGGTGGAGACAGGAGGATCAGGAATTCAAGAGTTCAAAGCCAGCCTGGGCTACACCCTATCTTTAAAAAAAAAGAATAAGAAGGGGTTGGAGAGAAGGCTCAGCAGTTAAGAGCACTGAGTGCTCTTGCAGTGGACCCAGGTTCAAATCCCAGCCCCCCCATGGCAGCTAACAACCATCTGTAACTGCACTTCCAGGAGATCTAAAACCGTCTTCCGGTCTCTGTGGGCATTGCACACTCATGGTTTATTTACATACATGCCAGCAAATACTCATGTGCCACCAGGCCTGGCTAAAGCAAGTTTTTAAAAAGTCACCTCTCATTTCCCTATATCCAACAATATTTTATTACTATTCTCTGAAATATTTCCCACAAGTCATATATGTGTCTTTTCATATGTTCCTGTTTGTTTCCATTATTGATAGCGTCTCTCTATACTAGTTTTGCTGCTCATCAGAAAAAAAAAAAAAAGTGCTTAGAGCTGAACCTGGTGGCAACCTATCTTTAATTTCTGTGCTGGAGGCAGAGACAGGTGGATCTCTGTGAGTTTAAGGCCAGTCTAGTCTATATATCAAGTTCCAGGACATTTGGGGCTACAGGGAGACCCTGTCTCAAAAAATACAAAGTGCTTGAGTCTATGAATTCTCAGTGTGGGGGAAGGTTGAGATGGAAGTCAGGGCCTTGTGCATGCTAGACAAGATTTCTGCTACACAGTCACCCGCCGATCTATTGAGAACAACGGAAGGGGGCTGCGTGATGAACACGAAGTCCCCTTCTCCACTCGTTTATTAGTTTTTATTAATTTTTTTTTCTGTCACTCATTCAGCAGTTTGAGCTTTTCTTCCTCTGCTGGGCTGACTGCAGGATGGAACAGCACCCAGGGGACAAGTCGTGTCCCCAGTGACTGCAGAGGGCACACCGGTGATGGACGGCAGTTTGGTACCATCTGTACTGGAATGGGGGAAGCATAGAGACTGCAGGAACACATTGCTCAGAAAGGCCAGCTGGAGGAGACGGAGTGTGGAGTTTCCTGCACGAGGTGGTATTTAAATGGACCCCTACGGGATGAGTCAAACTGAGTGATACAGAGATGGGGTGACGGAAGACGCTGGGTATGAGTGCCCTGTGCAAAAGGCCAGAGTTGATAGAGGGTTGACATTTGCTAGTTTTCTTGCAGTTAAAGAAGAACTGACCTGAGCACTGCACTCCCAGGAGGGGAACAACCACAGCCAACCAACCAACCACCTGTCACCATACAGCCAGCCCGGCAAGTACAATGCTTCAAGTGACACCTGGGGTTGTAGCTCAGTTGAGAGAACATTTGCCTAGCATGCATAAGACCCTGGGTTTGATCCCCAGTACCACATGCCTCAGACATGGCAGCACATGCCTATAATTCCAGCATTCCGGATGTAGTTCAAAGCCAGAATGACAAAATGACTTTTTAGTTTTTTATCTTTTTAAAGCTCCAAGAAGTATTTATTTATTTACTTATTTATTGTGTGTGTAGGGGGCATATTCGAGTGCTGCAGTGGAGTGTAAAGGTCAGTAGGCAACTTTTGGAAGTTGGCTCTCTCCTTGTACCATGCGGGGTCTCAGGGAGGAGACTCAGGTCACTGGGCTTACACAGCAAACTCTTTACTCACCGAGCCATCCTTCTGGCCCTATTTTCATTTTGTTGTTGTTTTTTATTTCTTTTAATTAATTAATTAATTAATTTTTTGGTCTTTTTGAGGCAGGGTCTCCCTGTCCCCCCAGCTAGCCTGGAACTCACTAGGTAAGACCAGGCTCGCCTTGATCCCACAGATATCCGCCTGCTTCTGTCTCCGGAGTGCTGGGATTAAAGGCATGTGCCACCATCCCCAGATTTTTTTATTTATTTTTATTTTATGTATTATATTATTTATTTTATTTTATATATTTTATCTATATGTTATGCCTGCACCCATGTAAGTGCACCTGTGTCATAAAGTGCCTTTGGAGGACAGAAAAGAGCGTCAGATCCCCTGGAACTGGAGTTATGGATGGTTTTTAGGTGCCACGTGGGTGCTGGGACTTGAACCCAGGTCTTCTTCAAGAACAGTCAATGCTCTTAATGGCTAAGTCATCTCTCCAGTCCTGATTTATTTATTTTTACCTTATGTGCATGAGTGTTTTGCCTACATGTATGTAAGTGCACCCATGTGGGTGGGTGACCCTGCAGAGGTCAGAAGAAGGTCTGGAACTAGAGTTATAGACAGTTGTTAGCCATCAGGTGGGTACTGGGAACTAAACTCAGGTCCTCTGCAAGAGTAGCCAGTGTTTTTAACTGCTGAGTCATTTCTCCAGCCGCCTCATTTCTGTTTTCTGAGACAGGGTCTCGTGTACCTCAGGCTGCTCTTAGGCTTGCCATATAGCTGAAGCTGGCTTTGAACTCCTAGTCTCCTAATTCACCTGTTTCCACTGTCCCAGTGCTGAAATTACCATGTTTGCCAGCATTCCCAGCTAGAAAATACATTTTTCAGCAATCCTGTGTATTACATTATTTTTATCTTTATAGTTATACTTCCCTTTTGTAGAAAAGTAGAAAAATAAGGAAATACTACAAAAAAAAAAAAAAAAGGACTGGGTATAGCTCACTTGGTAAAATGCTTGCCTAACATTCACAAGGCCCTGGGTTCAACCCCCAGCGCTAACCTGGGTACAGTGGCACACATCTATAACCCCAGCCCTCAGGAGGTGGAGGCAGGAGGATCAGAAGTTTAAGGTCATCCTTGGCTACTTAGCAAGTTGACCTTGACTCAAAACAACAACAAAAAATAACAATAAGAATAAAGAAAGAAGAGAGGAAAGGGGCTGGAACCAGGAAGACTTGTGTCTGAACGAAGTTCAGTCCTTCCCTAGCTCTGCAGCCCTGGGAAAGGTGACTTCTCTGAGCTTCAAGGTCCTGTCAGAGAAATGTAGGCAAGAAATGTGTAGGCAAGAATGCAAGGAATTGCACCAAGTCTTACAGTTGCTTCTATCTGACTCAAAGCCCAAGGTTTGGGTCTGAGACACTGGAAACAAAGAGGCCACCCAGACCAAAACTCTAGCGTCCCATCCAGTATGGACCAGCCCCTCCCAGGAGAAGAGCCATTGGAGACAGAGCTTGTCAAGGGAAAGGGTGTCAAGTGTGGCTGTGGCCCCACCTAGGTCCCCTCCATCGGCTGAGCATGGGATAGGTTGTGGTGTCAAGGCCTGTCTAGCTCCACTCCGAGCTAGAAGATTCAAGGCCCCAGCTCAGAGCTCCAGCCCCTCCTTTTCCGTCTCTTCCTGGCAAGCTGGCCTGACACCATCTAGGACGTGATCGCAGTTTAATAATTTAGCAGAGGCAGACAAAGAGCAGCTCTGAAAATAACGCAGCCAGGCCCCAGCCTCCAGCTCCCCGTTCCTGCAGAGGTCTCAGGTTGCCCTGCACACCTGTCAGCGCCCCTGCCTGCCAGTGGACACCCCATCACTGCCTTTCCCTTCCTCCTCCTATCCTCCTTCTGTTCCTGACCTCCTCATCCTCTCCATTCTCATATTAAGAGCGTTGAAATCAATTAAGGCTTAAAAGAATCTTGCCTTGGTTTCATTCACTGTGTGGACTAGAGCATGTCCCTTCCCAGAGCTTCAGTAATATGAGGCTTCTGGATCCCTATGTGTGGGGGAGGGGAGTGCTTGGACAGGAGACCGGATGTCTTCCTCAGCAAACCACAAGAGCACTGCCATGCCATCCAGTCCACAGGCTGCAATCCACCCTGCCGCTCCATCCAGAGCACTCAGGCTTTCTTTGTTTTTAATCTCTTCTGTGATGAAAATGTCATCCTACTTCTTCCTAGAATAAAAGGCTGTGACTGTTCACAAAAGAGGCGGCAGGCGCCGTGTGCTTTTGAGACCTCATCACATTTCTGACAAGGAGAAATTGTACTCCTTCCTTCTAGATGCATTGCTCAAATCACCCCACCTTTAGCATATCCATTTTTTGGAGGGGTGTTTTTTGCTGGTTTTGCCTTTGTTTTTGTTTTGAGGTGCTAGGAATCAAACCTGGACCTCCTTCTTGCATGCTAGGCTGGTATTTTATCACTGAGCTACACGTATAACCAGGGTCTCAGTTTTCATATCACTGAAATAGCATGTCGTTGGGGCTGGAGAGATGGCTCAGTGGTTAAGAGCACTGGCTGCTCTTTTAAAGGACCTGGGTTCAGTTCTCAACACCCACCTGCTGGCTGACAACCATCTGTAACTCCAGTTCCAGGGAATCTGACATCCTCTTTTGACCTCTGCAGCTGCTGCAAGCATATAAACACATACATACACATGAAAAGAAATATTTTTTAAAAGATAATTAGGACTGATGAGATGTCTCAGGGGTTGAGAGTACTTGTTGCTCTTTTGAAGGACCCAGGTTCAGTTCTCAGCACCTACACAGGAGCTAGCAACTGTCTACTACTTGGGTTCCAGCGGATCCAATGCTCACTTCTGGCCTCTGTGAGCACTGCATGCATGTGGTGCATTTAACATCATGCAAGCAAAAACACTCATTGATGTAAAATAAAATTTAAATATAAATTTTAAAAAAGGGTGATGGCAGGGCTGGAGAGATGAATCTGAAGTGAAGAGCACTGGCTGCTCTTGGAAAGGACCTGGGTTTGATTCCCAGCACCTACATGGCAGCTAAAAACTGTCCATAACTCCAGTTCCAGGGGCTCTCACGCCCTCTTCTAACCTCTATGGGCATTGCACAGCATAGGTGCACTTACATACATGCAGGCAATACACTCATACACATAAAATAAAAATAATTTTTAAAAATTGAAAGGATGAAGAAATATATGTTGATATTTACCAAGTGCTCCCTCTGGGCCAGATATGGCATCTAAGAGATGATGTTGCATACAACATTTTACAGATATGGAAAAGGAAGGCTAGAGGAGAGTCAAGGTCACACAGTCAAGGAGCGTTGGAGCAAACTCTGTCATCTACTTCAAGGTGCTTCCCTAGACTTCAAGAGAAAAAGCTAGTGACCGGACAGAAGGGGGATTTGGGGCCAGGGCAGGCTTCTTCTTAGAAGGTGACATTTAAGCTGAAACCTGAAAGCCTGAGCAGAAATTAGACTTGCGGAACCTAGGAGAGAGATCCCTCAACAGAAGAGAATAGCAAATGCAATGGTCCTGAGGTAGAAAGATCTGGTGAACCTGAAGAAAAGTGGGGAGAGCTAAGCTAAGAGACTAAGCCAGGGCCTGAAGCCCACAAGGGAGGATTTCAGATGTAAATCTGTGCAGGGACGGGGAAAGCCCATAAATTGGGGATCAATATAATTTGAATGATTTCTAAAAGAAAAGGCATTTTTCTAGGTAGAGGAGAGACTGGACTGGAAGGGAGCAAGAGGGGGCATAAGGGACCAGTTAGGAGATTACTGCGGTAATCCATGGGAAAGAGGACAGTGCCAGGCCTAATGGGAAGGGCTAGAAAAGCGGTGGATTCGGGTTTTATCTGGCGAGGAATGACAAGATGAGGATGGATTAGTGGGGCAGCGGGAGAGTGACATATAGTTTTGCCTGCAGAACAGCAGGTGATTATGATGACAGAGAAGAAAGACAAAGGAAGAAGCCGTTTTGGTGAGAAATCAGGGTCAAGATTTTATTTCCAGGGGCTGGAGAGATGACTCAGTGGGTAAAAGTGCTTGCTGTGCAAGTTTGACTTAAGTGTGTTTCCTGGAACCTATGTAAAGGCTGTCCACTGACCGCTACATTCACATCATGACATGCACACACCCCCGCCCGGCACACACACACACATATCAATAATAATAAATTAATTATTTTTACTGGCTGGAGAGATGGCTCAGCAGTTAATAGCACTGGCTGTTCTTGGGATTCAGTTCTCAGTGCTCACATGATGGCTAACAACCATCCTCAACTTCAGTTCCAAGGGAACCAACAGTCCCTTTTGACCTCTTCAAGCACTGCACACGTGGGTGTACCTACATACATGCAGGCAAAAACATTCATAACCATAAAATAGACAAAAAAAATTTTAATTAGTAAAATGTATTTTTTTAATTGTCTAGGTTGGAGATCTAAGTTCAGTGTGGCATCTACATACAGATAGTACTTATAGGCATAAGACAGCATGAATGGCCTCTGAAGAAAGTAGAGAACAAAGGCCCAAGGCACCATCTTGTGCGCAGGTTAGGATGATGTGGAGAAAGTAGCAAGAGCCTGTACAGGAGGGTCCATGGCATGATGACTGACACCTGTCATCCAAGCCCTGAGAAGACTGAGGCAGGAAGAGTTCAAATTTGAGGTCAGCCTGGACTACATAGTGAGCTCAAGGCTAGCCTGGGCTACCTAGTGAGATCATATCTCAAAAAAAACAAAAACACAAAACAAAATGTGTGGAACGCTGTTCTCCAGACATGACATGGATGCTGCTGTCTCGAACTCTCAACAAAGTGATTACCTATAGGAGACCTGCCTATGACTGGACCCATTCACTTTCTCTCTTGGGGGAGAAGAGAGGCTCATAAGATATTTCTTCCACGGTCTAGCCACTTATAAGTTGCCTGTGCCCTTGCAAGTAACCCCTCACCCATATTCCTGAAAGCAACCCCAATTAAATGCATTAGTTCACCAAACTCAACTTGGGTGGAATCATTGCCCTGGGTTAAACAGACATTTGTTCATCTCCCTAAGAAAATTTCATACAACAAAAACAGACAACCCACACATACACAGAAAAGCTGAACTTCTTTACGTGAGTGAATATACATAAAGTGCTCTCAAAACAGTCCTGGTCACTGGCCTGGAAGAAGAGGCTAGAGCTGGAGACATAAACCAGAGTGACATCACAGCAGCCTGCAGAAACATTGATTGCTGTGGCATTTGGAATGAGTAAGAAGGACAGCAAAGGACAGCCAGGAAGAGCCTCCTTGAGGTGACATCGAACCCAGAGCCAAGAGAGGGAAACCTGATGGAGAACACAGCCATCCTTTCACTATTGCTGGAAACTAACTGCCAAGTCACACTCACTATTACTCTGTGTGCGCCCCTAATTACTCTTTATCTTTTCTTAGATGTTCCCTGTGGGGCGCCGGCATCAATAAGGTACCAAGTGGGACACTTTGGCCAGTGATGTCAGTGGGCTCAGTGTCAGCATTCTAGTCCTTGCCGTCTGCCTGAAATCCTTGCCCGGCAGTCCATGGTATTGGCAGCCCACAGCTCTACCATCTGCTTCCGGGTCTGGCATTTGCTGCCTCCTCTGCTGCTGGCTGAGCCAGCTTTTCTTGACATGTGATGCTGATTCACACTCCATCATGACCGTGACCGACCGGGGAGCACAGATCACACGACTCCACCCACTTCTCTCCATGCATTCTCTTGATCATGGGGCTTCAAGCTTCCAGCGGCAGTAGTGAGCTACAGAAGGCTCTGGGAAAGAGCAGTACCCGGCTGTGAATTGCACCTAAGGAGCATCTACTGGCTATGGTGAGAGGCTGAGTCTAGGGGTGCCTGGAATACCCATGGAATTAATCGGGCAGACTAACCCCAGTTAAGGTCAGAGAGAGGCTGGGGAGATAGGTAAAGCACTTGCCTCACAAGCACAGGGATCTGAATTTGAATTCCCAGAACCCACATAAAACTGTGATCCCAGTGTTCCTATGGCAAGATGGGAGGCAGAGAGACAGGATCACCTCGAAGCTATCAGGCCGGCTAGCCTGACAGACACAGCAGGAAACAACCCTTCTCAAACATGGTAGTCCGGAAAGACTGGCACCAAAGGTTGTCCTCCGACCTTTATATTCATGCTATGACGTATATGTGCTCATACACACACACACACACACACACACACACTGAAAGGAAGAAAGGAGAGAGAACATCTAGTTCTTTAACAAGTTCATTCCTGTCACAGGCTTTTATTAAGCACTTACTGTGTGCCAGATACAGTACCAAGCCTTGGGAATATGGAAGTAATCAAGTCAGGCAAGATCCTTGCCCTCTGGGCATTCTCAACTCAAAAACAGGGAGGAAGATCAGAAAGCCTTGGCATTAACACAATCATTCAGATTGAGGCGTGTGCAAGCTTCCCTCAACAGTGAAATATGGGAGTAACTAGGGACTTGTGGTACACAGGAACTCAAGGGTGCTGGAGTGGGTAACTGGGGACTCTTGCCTTCCTATCCCTATGTCCTGCTCGTGCATGCATATGTGTGTGTGTGTGTGTGTGTGTGTGTGTGTGTGTGTTGCTTGCTTGTGAGTAAGCCTGAATATACTAAGTCTAGAGCAGAACTTGGAGTGGTTGGGTGTCTATATAGCGAGTTCCAGACCGGCTAAGGCTACAGGGAGACCCTGTTTTAAAAAGACCAAAAAAAAAAAAAAAGAATTAAGCAATCTGGGCCAGCACAGCAAGATGCCTCAGCAGATAAAGGCAATTGCTGCCAAGTCCGATGACCTGAGTTCTTTCCCTGGAACACACAAGGTACGGGGAGAGCATCAATTCCCACAAGCTGTCTTCTGGCTCTACGTGCTGTGGCACACATATGCCCTGCCCCCATAAACACATTTTTTTGAAAAATGAATTAAGCAATCAAACCTAATACACCTGTAACACACCTATAATCCTAGAATCTGGAGACTGAGGCAGAGGGATCACAACAAGTTTGAGGCCAGCCTGGACGATAGGAGACCATGCTTATAAATAAATAAATAGTCAGTTTCCTGCCTAACGGAATGGGTGCACCATCCAATACCGATCCTCACTATACTTACCCTGCTTGGGCCTTTCTGTCTCTTCTAGAATCTCTGGGTCCTGGTCTCCACCCCACCTAAGTGTCTTCGCAGTCGAATTCTGTTGCCCCGCCTCCCCGCGTGTTGCCCCGCCTCTTCTCCCTTTTCACCAACTGACTCTGCGACCTGTGTCCATTCCCCTTCCCCCAACTCCCAGCTAGGTTTCAACTCTACAGAGCCTCTGAGTCCCAGGAGTTCTGTACCAGAATCTCTCCCCTCCTCCTGTCCGTCCCTTCCTCCAGCATCTGAGGCGGACCGCGTAGCCCAGACCAGCTGAGGGGAAGGAGCGTGCACTGGGTTGGGTGGACGGCTGCCTTTCCTCCTGCAGGAGGCCAGAATTTTAGAGTTCCTGTGCTGGTAGCTCTACTTGGTCACATGCAGATCTCCTTGGGACCAGCGTAGAAGCCTAGGACACCCTCAAGGCTGAACTGAACCCAACACTAAGCTCCCATCCCTCCTATACCCCTAACTCAGACCCCTGTCCCACTTGGAGAGAAACCTGGCCCAGTCCTAGCCAGAGATAATCCATGTGCTCCCTGATTCTGTCGTATGACCTCTCTATTATAATTTGAATATATGACTCCTGGAGAACAGAGGAGGATACTAGCTGTCCTACTTTGCCGCTCTGCTTTATTTCTTTGAGACAGGGTCTCTCACTAAGCCTGGAGCTAAGTGGGCAGCCAGGAAGCCCCAGTGATCCACTGTCTCTACCTGCCCCCCTCAGCACTGGGTTATAGATAGACAACCATGCCCAGTGTCTGTGTGGGTTCTGAGGATTTGAACTCACTATACACTCTTACCCACTGAGTCCAACAGAAGGGATTTCTTGAGAGAGACCCTTCCCTTCTAGGTTCTTGAGCAGCTTCCCAGGGCTCAGCTCTGGAGTACCTAGTAGAACCATGTTAAAGAGTATAGGCTCTGGGGCTGGAGAAATACTCAGCAGTTAAAAGCACCAGCTGCTCTTGTAGAGGACCTGAGTTCGATTCCCAGCACCTACATGGTGGCTAACAACCATCCATAACTCCAGTTCCAGGGGAATTTGATGCCCTCTTCTGACTTCCTCGGGCACTGCATAACACAAACACACATGCAGACAATACATTCATACACAGAAAAGAAGAATATAAATAAAATACTTTTGAAACAGGGCCTCCCTGTAGCTCCGGCTGACCTGTAACTCATTGTGTAGACCAGGCTGACTTTGAACTCACAGAGATCCACCTGCCTCTGCCTCCCGAGTGCTGGGATTGAAGGCATGCACCACCACACCCAGCTTTAAAATACTTTTTAAAAAGAGCATAAGCTCTAACAGAGTGAACTTTAGACTCAACGCCAAGTTCTGTCACTTACTAGTTGTGCGACTTCAACAAGTGGCTTAAGTCCCAGAGCATCTGCTTCTTAACTATTAAAGAGGAACGTGAGATCTGTTCACTGAGTCATTGTGAAGGTCAAATAGACCAAGGCACATCATTTACCAACACGATAGATGGACAGTGATTGTGACTCATTCTCTCATTTATTCTCAGAGGTCATGGTTCTTGCTTCTGACAGTCCTGGCACTGGAATGGCTAGGGATGAGAGGGGAAAAAGGAATTACTATAAAAGAGTAAGCGTCTATTTGGGACATATCACGTGCTGGTGTTGTAATCATCACAGGGTTCCTCTCTTACCTCTAAGACACTTGTGGTGGACACCTGAAAACTCTGAATAATACTGAGGCCCATAGAAACTATGATTTTTTTCCTATATATATTCCCGTACTAAAGATTAATTTATAAATTAGATTTGGAGCTTGGTATGGTGGTGATACATGCCTGTAATTCCAGTGCTTGTTAGGTGGAGGCTGGAGGATGATTCCTGGCCTTCGTGATACCCTATCTCAAAACAAAACAAAAACAACTTAAAGGCCAGAAGGGCCAGTGAGATGGCTCACTGGGCAGGGGCACTTGCTGCTGAGCTTGAGGACTTGAGTTCAATTCCCAGAGTCCACATGGTAGGAGAGATCCAACTCCTTTTAGCTGTCCTCCAGCAGCCACACAAGTACTGTGGCACCATTCTACACACACAATAAATAAACAAGTAAATAAAATGTAAAAAACATTTTCAAATGAATATTAAAGAGAAATTTAAAGAAAATTTAAAGACTGGGCATGGTGGAACTTACCTTCAATCCCAGCACTCAGGAGGCAGATCTCTTCGAGTTCCAGGCCAACCAGGGCTACATAGTGAGACCCTGTATTAAAAGAGAAAAGACAAGCTGGAGAGATGGTTCCGTGGTTAAGAGCACTGCCTGCTCTTACAGTGGACCCAGGTTCGAATCCCAGCACTCACATGGTGGCTAACAACCATCTGCAACTCCAGTTCCAGCAGATCTGAATCCCTCTTCTGACTTCCATGAACATTGCATGATATAGGTGCACTTACACACACTCAGGCAATACACTCATACATGTAAAATACAATAAAAAAATGAGAAGGAAGGAAGACTTAAAATCTGGAGATGTGACTCAGTGGTAGAGCACTTGTCTAGAAGTCATGAGTCCATTCCTAGCACTGTCAGAAGAAAAGGAAAAGTAGTAGTTATGAGCCAGTGTGATGTCTCAGCAGGGAAAGGCACTTCCTACCAAGCCTAGCAGCTTGCATTTGATCCCTGCACCCCACACTGTGGAAGGAGATTGTGAGCATCTTCTGGCTGCCACACACATGCCATGGTACATGTCCCCTCCACAAATGTGATCAATAAATATACTGATTTTCAAAATTCTGCAAAAGTGATTTCTCTCAAAATACCTTTTTTTGTGTGTTTGCTTGATTTTTGCTTAAAATAGAGTCTTACTATATAGCTCAGGCTGGCCTAGAACTCACTATTTGATCCAGGCTAGCCTCAAGCGCACAATTCTCCTGCCTCAACCTTCTGTATATTGGGAGTACAGATGGGTACCATCATGCCCAGCTCCTTAAGTCAAGAATCTTTTTACTCTACAGCAGTGTTTACAGCTTCCGCTTGGCACCTCTGTGTTGCCAACATTGCTCTTCTTACACTCTGGAGCTGTTACTAAGTAAAAAAAAAAGGGTTTCTCCAACACAAAGCACTGCAACACTGAGAGAGTGGATCTGAGAGGGTGACCAAGGGACTAATGAGAAGGTAGCATATACAGGGTGGATATGCTGCAAAGGACCACAGGACAGGTCATTTCCTCATGCTACTCAAAACAGCTACTTTAAAAACTTATGAAATGGCCTGAGAGATGGCTTATCAGTTAAAAAAACATACTGTTCTTGCAGAGGACCTGAGTTTGGTTTCCAGCACCCATGTAGGATGTCTTACAACTGCCTGTAACTCCTGCTCCAGGGCATCCAACACGCCCTCTTCTGGACTCCACATGCACCTGCACTCACACACATAATTTAAATTTTTAAAAGTATATTAAAAAAAAATTGTTGGGCATGTGGGCTAGAGAGATGGCTCAGCAGTTAAGAGCACTGGCTGTTCTTCTAGAAAACCTGGGTTTGAATTTCAGCACCAACGTGGCAGCTAGTAATCATCCATAACTCCAGTTCCTGGGAATCTGATGCCCTCTTCTGACCTCCATGGACATTGCATGACACAAATGCACTTACATACATGTAGACAATACATTCATACACATAAAATAATAAAAATAATTATTTTTTAAAAAATTAATGGCAAGGGTTGCATATACCGTTAAGGCCAGCGCTCCAGAGGCAGAGGCAAGCGGATCACTGTAAGGCCAGTCTGCTCTAAATAACAGCTCCAGGACAGCCACAGCTACATACAAACAACAACAAACAGCAAAACCCAACAACTTGTGAAATGTTATTTCTAGGATTTTGTTTTGTTTTGTTTTAGGTTTCTATTTGGTTTTGTTTTTGAGACAAAGTCTCATTATTTAATCCTGGCTGGTCTGGAACCATGCAGACCAGGCTAGGCTCAATTTGTAGCAATCTGCCGTTCTCTGCCTCTTGAGTACTGGGATTACAGGTTTAAGTCACTATCCTGGACTTTATTTCTGAATTTTTCTTATTTTGTTGTTTTTTAACTGCTTTATTTATTATATTTTTATTTAATGAGTATGGATGTATTGCCTGCATGTGTGTAAGCGCATCCATGTTATGCAGTGCCCAAGGAGTCAGAGGAAGGCATTGGCTTTCCCTGGAAATGGAGTTAATAGATGTTGTTAGCTGTCTTATGGGTGCCGGGAATCAAACCCAGGTTCTCTGCAAGAGCAGCCAGTACTCTTAACCACCGAGCCATCTCTCTAGCTCCTTGTTTTGTCTTTGGTTTTGTTTTCTTTTGTTTGAGACAGGGGCTTACTATATAGCACTGGCCGGCCTGGAATTTACAGTGAGTCTCCTGCCTTTGCCTCTCAAATGCTGAGATTAAGGATGTGGGTCACCATGTCCGGCCTAATGCAAGACTGAGGCCACTTGTTCATGATCCTGGGCTGGTGGCAAACTTAAGAGAGAGGTATCAAAGATCATCTGAATCTTTGTGGCTGTGTTACTTGGTGGACAGAGGACCTGGGGAGGACAAGCTTGGGGGGTGTGACAGTGCTCACTTAGGTTGACCTGTTGAATTTGAATTTGAGGGTTGTGAGATAGTCAAGCATATAGCAACCGTAACTATGGTGTACCAAGAGATGCCACCTGCACTTTACAGATACAACTGAGGCACAGAGACATTTAGCGATAATGTAACCAGCTTCACCCAGCCAGGAAATTGTGAGGCTAGAGGACCGTCCCAGATCCCCTGGCTTCGGAGTTCACACTGTAAACACCCCTAGATTAGCCAATGCTGTACCCATCCTCCAGGAGAAATGCTGAGGTACAAAGGTTCTGTCTACACAGCAGCAAAACAGCAGCATACCTAGGATTCTAACTCAGAGCCTGTGAACCAAGTCCTGGCCATTACCACATTGTGTGCTGCCCCCTAAAGCTCCTATAAGAGAAGTACAGCAGGATTCTGCCCCCCTCAGCCCTCACTGGGTGCCATGTTTGCTGCTTTGACGAGCCTCCTCCCCAGCCTGGAAGCTGTGTGCTTATGCAACTTCAAAACAGCTACTCACAGTTACAGTTGCTACATGCTTGACTATCTCACAACCCTCAAATTCATATTCAACAGGTCAACCTAAGCGAGCATTGTCACCCCCCAAGCTTGTCCTCCCCAGGTCCTCTGTCCATCCAGTAACACAAGCCACAAAGATTCAGATGATCTTTGATACCTCTCTCTTAAGTTTGCCACCAGCCCGGGAGCATGAACGAGTAGCCAGAAAAGATGACTATGCATCAAACACCACAGAGCGACAACGGTGAAAGCAGAAGGTCAGGACAGTGGCCCCAGGTCAATGCTGACAGGCAGTCCTGGTTCCAAAGTCAGGGCTCAAGGCCAGAGGGGGTGGGTAGAGAATGTTCCTTGCATGTATACTGCTCTGTGTTTGACTTCTTTCTTTTCCTGTTGTCCCAGATAACCTGGAACTCACTATGTAGACCAGGCTATTGCCCCTCCATCTCACAGAGATCCACCTGCCTCTGTCTCCCAAGTGCTGAGATTAAAAGTATGCACTGCCAGCTTACAAATTTTTTTTCTAATTAAAGTAGAAAGAAATGTTTCTGTTGGGGATGTAAGTCAGGTGATAACGTGCTCGCCTAGCACACCTGAGGCCCTGGGTTTGATTTTCAGCACCACACAAAGCAGGTGTGGCAGAGGATGCCTATAATCCCAACACTTGAGAGGTAGAGGCAGGAGGATCAGAAGGTCAAGGCTATCTTCAGCAACATAGTAAACTCAAGTCCAGCCTGGACTACAGGAAACCCTGTCTAAAAAAAAAGGAAAGGCAAGGAAATGTTTCTAATATGCTTAGAAAGAGTCCTAAGGTCTGGAGAGAGCGCTCAGAAGAGCACTTGCTTCTCTTGCAGAGGATACAGGATCAGTTCCCAGGACCCACATGATGTCTAATAAGCCATCCTGAACTCCAGTTCCAGGGGATCCGATGCCTTCTTCTGGCCTCCACAAGCATTGTATGTACATGGTGCTCTTACATACATACAGGCAAGACACTCATACACGTAAAATACAGATACGTATAGTTTTTTATTTTTTATGTGTATAAATGTATTTCCTGCATGTGTGTTAGTTCAACCGTGTCATGAAATGCTCCAGGAGGTCAGAAGGCACTGAATCCCCTGCAACTAGACTTACAGAGAGTTGTTAGCCATCACGTGGGTGCTGGGATTCAAACCCAGGTCCTCTGCAAGAGTAGTGGGTGCTCTTAACCACTGAGCCATCTCTCCAGTACCAAGATACATACAGCTTTATAAAAAAGAGTCCCAAATACAGTGTGAAGAGCTTAAGAATAATGAGCACTGTGTGATGAGTCAGAGGACTAGGCTCCCACCAGTTCTCCCACCTGTTCACAGTATGCCTTGAGCAAATGGTCTCATATTGAAAGTCTCAGTTTCCTCATCTGTAAAGCAAAATAAATATAAGAAGGCCTACCCCATAGGCCTCTGTAAAATTATCTTTGTTGGTGCTGGGGGTATGGCTTAGTTGGTACAGTGCTTGCCTATAATCCCTGTGCTCAGGAAGTGGAAGTAGGAGGCTTCTCAGTCAGATGGAGAGTTTGAGACCCTTCCTCAAAAAATGTGGGCTTTATTGTAAACTGTAAAGCACTCTAGAGAAAGGAGTGTTAATCTGGAATTTTGAAAAACTTATTTTTATTTGATGTATATGAACGTTTTGCCTGAATATATGTAAATGAACGACATGAATGCAATGCCAGAAGAGGGCATCAGAATCCCTGGAACTGAAGCTACTGATGATTGTGAGCCAGCCTGTGGGTGCTAGGAACTGAACTCAGGTCCTGGCTAGTGCTCTTAACCTCTGAGCAATCTCTCCAGTCCCCTCACAGGGAATTTTTACTACAGAGGACCTGTCTGTTCTTTGTCATATTGAATACTAGGTGAATAAGATACTCTGTTGTTTTTTGTTTCCAGAATGTCATCTTTTGTTTGCTTTAATGAGAAATAAAAAATTATGCATATACTTTTGTTTTTTGTTTATTCTCATTTTTTCTAACTTTTGAGACAGAGTCTCACTGTATATAGTTTAGGCTGGCCTCAAACTCACTATGTGGCACGTGGTCCTCAACCTTGAAATCTTCCTGCTTCCAGTCTTCCATACCTGGCTAAACCATTGTTTTGGTAATTTTGTCTTTTGTGTATGTGTGGTGTGTGTGGTGTGTGTGTGTGTGTGGTGTGTGTCTGTGGTGTGTGGTGTGTGTGTGTGTGTATGTGTGTGTGGTGTGTGTGTGTAGTGTATGTGTGGTGTGTGTGTATGTGTGGTGTGTGTAGTGTATGTGTGGTGTGTGTGTATGTGTGGTGTGTGTGTATGTGTGGTGTGTGTGTGTGTGTGTGTGTGTGTGTGTGTGTGTGTGGTGTATGCAGAGGCCAGAGGAGGATGTCAGGTGATCTGCTCTATCACATTCATACACATGGTTGAATAATATTCCCTTGTTCGTGTATTCCATATCTGGGATATCTATTCATATGTTTATGGATGCTTCGGTGGTTTTGGTTATTGTTCACAATGCTGCAATGAACAATGGCATGTAAATATCAGCTTCAGTGCCTGCTAACCTTGTGTTCATGGCAAAAGGCTCCACAAAAGACTTGTGATGGTTGATCTCAATGGTCAGTTTGATGAGATCTAGAGGCACCTAAGAAACAGAGTTCTGGGAATGTCTGTGAAATACTATCTTGATTAGGTAAACTGAGGTGGAAAGATTTGCTCACTATGGATGGCACCATTCCCTGGGCTGAGATCCTGAACTGTGTAAGAAAGGGGAAAGTGAGCTGAGCTCGAGTATTCCGCTCTCCATTTCCTGACTGGATTAGTCAGAGTTCTTTAGAGGAACAGACCTTATAAAATGACTATACATAATACATATACATGGGGTGCATTAGACTGGCTAACAGCGCAGGGTCCAGGTAGTCCAACAATGGCTGTGCCACACTTGAAGGGCTGAGAATCCAGTGCTCAGGCCACACCACTGAATGTCTCAGCAGTCTTCATCAGGTGCTGAAAGTCTGGAAGATTCTACAGAGCTGATGATCAGTTTTCAGTCTATCTCAGGACTAAAGACATTGGTTCTAATGTCAGCAAAGGAATGTCACAGCAACAAAACACATACATGCATCAGCATGCGTGAAGACAAGCAGGCTACAAGTCTCCTTTTATCTGCGCTGCCACCAGAAAGTGCTGGCCACATTTAGGGTAGGTTTTTCCACTTAAAATCATGTGGTCAAGAAAGTCACTTACAGGAGGACCAGTGGCTTATATTTTAGTTGATTCTGGATCCAATCAGGTTGACAACCAAGATTAGCCAACTCAGATCTAATCCTTGTCAACTTGACACCCAACCCAATCACACCTCCTTATGTATGCTTAATTTCCAAATGAAACCAATATCAAGATGGTAATTCTGCCTAACGTGAGATAACTATCCCATGTACAACCACAAACTCATTATGTATATTTTTGAAACAGAGTCTCACTCTGTAGCCTTGGCTGACCGGCCTCAAACACTCCACCTGCCTCTGCCTCTTGAGTGCTGGGATTAAAGATGTATACCACCATGTCTGATACATTGTGTTCTTTTTAGAATAGGTGATAAAGTTCCTTGAGGGATGCTTAGTCTTTTAGTGCCTCATTACTTAAATATGATAAATTGACCAAGGGCCAGTTGTGCTGCTCGGTGTTCATCAACTTGGCATAAACTAGAGATACCTGGGGAGAGGGACTCTCAATTGAGGCATCTCCTCCATTGGTCTGTAAGGTGTTTTTAGTTGCTAACTGATGTATAGGGCCCGTCCCGCTGTGTGCAGTACCATCCCTAGGCAAGTGAGCCTGGACTATAAAAGAAAGACAGCTGAGCCAGCCAGGGGAAAGCAAGCTGGAAACAGCATTTCTGCCTCGGTCTCTGTTCCAGATTCCTCCCTGCATTCCTGCCTTGGCTTCCCTCAGTGATTAACTGTTACCTGAAAGTGTAAGGCAGAATAAAACCTTTCCCGGTCAAGTTGCTTTGGTCAGTGTTTGTTTTGCTTCTGTTTTTGTTTTTCGGTCTTTTTGAGACAGGGTCTCCCTGTAGCCCCAGTTGGCCTGGAACTCACTATGTAGACCAGGCTGGCCTGGATCTCACAGAGATCACCTGCCTATGCCTCCCATGTGCTGGGGTTAAAGGCATGCCTCCGACTGGTGGGTGCTTTATCACAGCAACAAAAAGTAACTAAGACACTGACCGTGGACACAATGTTACCAGCTCTCTTAAGCTTCTGCAGCCATGACTTCCACACCATCATGGACTGCACCCTGGAACTGCGATCCAAAACAAATCCTTTCTCCCTTCAGTTGCTTTTCATAGAGTATTTTATCACAGCTATAGGAAAAGTAACTAAAACAACAATCTATGGAGGCAGTGTAAGGACCCCCCCAGAAATGGAAAATGAAGGCTACAGCAAATCTGACTCCATCTTGTTAGAAAAAGCCTCAGCCACATAAGCTTGGCTTCCTGGCTTCAGAAACTCTTTCCCACCCCCCTAGTTAAACATTTGCAAGGACATAGCCTTCAAATATCAGATGGTTTTGTAAAAACACCCTACTTAGGACTACATGAGATCTGGTCAGGTTGACCAAGGCTAAAATCAGAGACATAAACAAGACCTTGAAGTATACTCTGGTAAGCACATTCCATGGGCCCTGTTACCTTAATATGAGTAAGATGCTTTTTCGCGCCAAGTGGGCTTCCTTAACCAATCCCAACCCTTGTCCCTCCTCTCTTTGTTTTAACCCTATAAAACATCACTTCACCCTCCACTCGGGGCCACTGTCTTATCACCCACTGCGGCGGTGTGTCAGACTGTGGACCGAGCTCGAGCTTGTAAATAAAGACCCTTTGTTCTTGCATCAGATTTGACCTCCATGGTGGTCTTTTGAGAGGATTCTATAACCTGGGCATAACAGCAGTAAGGTCACCCCTAATCTTTTTTTAAATAACTATTGCATTTATTATTTTTGTGGGCATGAGTGTCTTGCCTGCATGTAGGTGGGTGCACCTGTGTTGTGCAATGCCCACAGAGGTCAGAAGAGGGCATCAGGTTCTCTGGAACTGGATTTACTGATGGTTGTAAGGGTGCTGGGAATTGAACATGGGTCCTCTGCAAAAGCAGTCAGTGGTCTTAACTGCTAAGCCATCTCTCCAGCCCAACCCTCCAATCTTTTAAGACAGGTCAGACTATAATCCTCCTGCCTCAGCCTCCTCAGTGCTAGGATTATAGGTATATATAACCACATTCAGTTCTCATCCCCATTTAAAAAATTATCTAATCTATCTATCTATCTATCTATCTATCTATCTATCTATCTACCTAATCTGTATATACTCTTGTGTGGAGATCGAGGGCCACCTGTTCATCACATCTATTTATTTAGTTAGGTAGTGTCGGGGCGGGCCATAGAGCACATGTGGAGCTCAGAAGACAACTTTCAGAAGTTGGTTCTTTCCCATCACATGGGTCCTGGGTATCGAATTCAGGTTGTCTGGCTTGGTTACAAGTGCCTTTACCCACTAAGCCATCTCACACCCCATTGTTTTCTCTCTCTCTCTCTCTCTCTCTTACTTGTAAATTAAGCTAAACTGTATAAATTTACAAATTTTTAAGTCAAAATAGGTCCAAATCCAGCAACATCATATGAATCAACCTAATATGCCTAATCAGAACAGTTCTGGCTGCTGTGGAACCTTATTAAAAAAGACCCCATCCCAAATGTGGCCCTCTGGAACTTGCCTTTCACACTGATGCCTTTCACGACAGATGTAGTGCTGCTGTTGATTTCCAGTCCTTTTCTACTGCTCTGTGATTATTCCTCTGCATGGGTTTTCCATTTCTTCAACCACTGTCAGGGATGTTTGTATTTCTGGTTTGGGGCTACCATAAACTGTCTTTTTTTTTATTTTTCTTAGACGGTTTGATTGGTTGGTTGGTTTGGTTTGGTTTTTGAGACAGCGTCTCCCTATTCGTACTTGAACTCCTGATCCTCCTGCCTCCGTGTCACAAGTGCTGGGATGGCAGGAGTGCACCACATCTCACTGAACAATGTTCTGACTTGCACTTGTATACATTTCTTCCTGGGGCCTGATAGTAAGAACTTCTTATGAATGTCCTAGAACTGAACTTGCTGGTCTTAGCACACGGAAGTGCAACTGTAACCCATGGGACTCGTTTTCTGAGCTCCAAATGAGAATATAATGTGCTCCTTGCCCCAGAAAGAAAGGTGGATGAGATGTGGGGGAAAGGTCTGCCATAAGGTCGTCAGCAGAAACTGCACACCTGGTCACACCCCAGGGATCTCTTCCCCATCATCACCTCCCTGCTCGTCTGTCACAGCTTCCCAGTCTACAGAGGTAACTTTTAATGTCTTGGTTTGCTGTTGTTGTTGTTTTTACAAGATTTTGTTTTGGGTTGGAGAGATGGGTTGGCAACTGAGAACACTTACTGTTGTTCCAGAAGACTTGGATTTGGATGCTAACACTCACATGGAGGCTAATGCCTTTTCTTAACTCTAGTTCCAGGGGACTGAATACCCTCTGCTGGTTTCATGGGCACCAGGCACACACATGGTACCCTTATATACATGCAGGCAAAATATACACACACAAATAAATAAAAACTTTAAAATATTTTTGTTTCATTTTTAAACATTTTAAAAACTTTATTCTCTTTATTTTATGTGTATGAGTGTATTGCCTACACCCAGTCAAGATTTCTTTTCATTTTTAAATAAATACATTAATTAATTAATTAACTAATTTTTGAGACAGGGCCTCTCTATAGCCCCCTGGAAATCCATCTGTAGACCTGGCCTTGAACTCAGAGACCCGCCTACCTCTGCCTTCGGATTGCTGGGATTAAGGGTCTGTGCCACATGCCCACTTTTATTATTTTTAATTGTATGTGTGTATGTGTGTCTGTGAGCATGTGCACATGTGTGAAGGTATCCATGGAAACAAAGGTGTTGGATTCCCTGGGGCTGAGGTTATAGGCAGTTGTGAGCTGCCTGATGTGCACGCTGGAAATTGAGCTTTTGGAAGAGCTATTTTAGTCACTGAGTCATCTCTCCAGGCCTGGTTTGATGTTTTGACACAGAACCTTGCTATCTAGACCAGGCTAGCTAGGAACTCATGATTCTTTTGCCTTCCCCTTCCCAAGAGCTGGGATTATAGGAGTGCCCCTCCACATCTGGCAGAGAAGCACCATTATCTACATAGAGGAAACAGAAGGAAGGCCAAATCAAAGTTCATGGCAATTGTCTGAACAATTTCTCCTCTCTAAGTTCAGCTTCCACATCAGTAAAGGGGGCGGGCAGTGTGATAACACCTGACTCACATATATTTTCCACATTTGTCTTCTATTGGTGGCAACTATGTGTTTTCAGTTTACTGGTACCATGAACATCATTTCAACTTCACCAATAACACCTCAAAGATTAGTGTCAAGTTAAATTGTACAGGTAAAGGATTTAGCATGGATCTTGGAGATGCTCCTTAATTCATGTGTCTGTTGTCTGTTTGCATTACTGTTGTTCAATTATCAAGTTGTCATTCAGAGAGTAAATAGTCAGGGCAGACTAACCCCTGATTTCCTGCCACCCAACAGTACTGCCTTTTGAAGAGATCGATCTCCCCCTGGGAAATAGTGATCATAGCACATTTTGGTCATCTCTGCTGATCCACAACTTGTCTTTCAGGACTATGCAGCCTGATCAGTTTCTTCACCCTCCTCAGGGGCCCTACACCTAAGGTACCTGTTTTCAACTGCAGATTTGCATAAACAGATGAAAAAAGGAATTGATCGGCCAACAGTAAAACATACTCTCTGACTCCTAGTCCCATCCCAGGGTAAATAAAGAAATCAGAGTTTATGTTGGGTGTGACTGCATGCCTGTAATCCCAGTATCTGCAGGTGAAGGAAGCAAAGGTGAGCTTTCAAAGGCAACCTTGGCTACATAGTGAGTTGGAGGGCAGACCCCGGATACACAAGACCCGGGGCTCAGAAAACCTAAATAAATAAATACATAGAAGACAGATGATGGTAGATAGAAGGGAGATGATAGATTAGTAGATAGATAGCTAAATCGATAGCTAATAGATTAGTAGATAGAGGATAGATAGAAAGGCGGTACCTAAATAGATAGCTAGATAGATGACAGATATAGATATAGATGATAGATGATAGATAGATGATTGATAAGTAGCTACACAGATAAACGGCTAGCTAACTAGCTAGATGACAGATAGATAGATAGAATGATTGGTCTAGCTATTCAAATAATGAAGAATTATGTGCTGAACACCTAGCATGTGCCAGGCCTTAGGCTACTGGACCAGACCCTACTCTCGAAGTCAGAGGCTAAAAAGAGGAGTCAGAAGAAAACAAAGCAACAGTCTGAAGACAATTACGAAACAGAGCGCAAAGAACTGTTCCATATAACAAACCAGGCGGGCTTGGGGTCAGGGAAAACTTCCCAGGAGACAAGCCCTTTGAGCGGGAGCTTTAAGGTCTGGTAGCGCTCCGCAGGCGATCAGAGGCTTTAGGCTATTGAATAGAAAGCGCCTGGCCGCCCCTCTCTCAGGCCTGGTTCTCGGCTTGGCAGAGGCGGCAGGGCCCAGGAGCCCGTCCTGGTGCCGCCCAGCGCCCCGGGGCGGAGCCTCAGCCAGGTAGGTGCGCGGCGGCGGTCCGCGGAGTCAGGAAGTGTGTCCCCAGCGGCGGCCCGTGCCGCGCTCCCGCGAGACGCGCACCTGCGGCCCAGGTGAGCGCAGAGGGGGGCGGGGGAGAGGCTGACCCGGAGGCGGCTCACCTGGCGGGACAGGTAAGGCCCGCGCGGGCCCGCGGGGACGCCGAGCGGTGCGGCGCCGGGGTGGGGAGCCCCTGGAGGCCGCGGGGCGCGGCGGCGGGGCGCGGGCCCGGCTGGTCGGGTCAGCCGCCCACTTCCGGGGTGCGCGGGCCCGGCCCGGAGCGGCCTGAGCGGGAGCGGGGCTGGGCCGGCCCGGGGGCCGGGGGCTGCGGGCTGCGCGGGGCACCCGGACCGCGTCGGGACCCTCGGCCGCCCGGGCTCGGCGCTGCAGCGGGCTCGGCGGTGCGCGCCCCGAGGGCTGCGCTGGCGCGGAGGCTGCGCTGGCGCGACGGTGCCCGGCTCGGGTCTCCCTGGCCCCCGGGACGCGGCGCCTGCAGATGGCGTCTTGGGCTGCGCCCTGGGGGCCAGACACCTGGTGCACCGATGCCCCGGCTCTGGAGCAGAGCTGCTGGCTGCTGGGTGTTCCGAGCTGCACCTCCAGACAGGTGGTACGAAGTTTATCTGGGAAACAAGGGTTAGGCAAAGACTAGCGCAGTCGCGCTGTCCTGGGGACTCAGGGAGGAGGGACCTTGGGGACACCCTGAGCCAGGTGTGTTGGCGAAGTGAGGCGGAAAGGGTAAAGTCAGTGGGAAGTCCGAGTGTCCTGGGACATCCCTCCGGCGCCTCTGAATGCCCGGTGACTGAGCCCCGTTCATACCAGGCTCTTGCTAAACACGCACACAGGATAGCCATTTAAACTTAAGTGGGGAGCTAGGAAGACACACCTCTACCCTTTTGGAAAATGAGACTTTTAAGAATTATTTTTATTTTACTTGATTTTGTTTTACATTTTATATTTTGGTTTTTGAGACGCAAGTAGGTAGCCAAGGCTCATCTAGAACTCACTATGCAGCCAAGAGTGACCTTGAACTCCTGATTCTCTTGCCTCCAGTTTCCAAGTGCTGAGATTACCGGTGTGGGCTGCTACACAAGGTTCTAAGATGAGCCTTATTTATTTATTTAATTTATCTTTTGACCTTTTTGAGTCGTGGTTTCCCCGTATTACCAGCTGAACTGGAGCTCACTATGTAGACCAGGCTGGTCTCCAACTCACAGACAACCAGTGCTGGGATTAAAGGAGTGTGCCCCCACTCCTGGCAAGATGAGTCTTTATAAAGATGAGGAAACTAGGGAATGGGATGGGGGGAGCCCACCTTTAGTCATAGCACTGGGGAAACAGGCAGGTGAATCTCTGTTTGAGGTCAACCTGGTCTACATAGTGAGTTCCAGAACAGCTGGGGCTACATGGTGAAACCCTGTCTCAAAAGGGAGTTGGGAGGGGGCGGGGTTGGCCGATAAGAATACCATGAGTTGCCTTGGGCTAAAATAGAGGCAAAATTGGTTTTTCAGTATTGCTGGAATTGACAGAGGGGAAGGAGCAGCAGAGAGGGAAAATGTATCCTGGAGTAAACTGGTTATTTGAAAGGACACTAAGACCAGGCTCTGTCTTTATGACAAGGTTTGTTTGCTTGTTTTGAGATGGTCTCAGTAGCCCAGGTTGATCTTGAACTCATGGAATTTTGTCTTTGTCAGCCTCTCTAGTATTGGGATTACCTGTATGAGCCAACATATCCTAGCCTTGCTCCCTTTCTCACCATTCCTCCCCAACTGGAGATGTGGCATAGAGCAAAGTACCGTGTCTCAGAGCCTGGTCCAACATGGAGCAAATGGTATTCTGCCCCTTCCCAGCTTGCTGTCCTGCTCCCTAACTATTAACCTTTCCCTCTCTGAGTTTCACATTCCTCATTTGTGAAGTAGAGGTACACTGCTTATTCATAGGACAGTTGTCAGGGCTAAATAATGTGGAAGATCTCTGTCAAGAGCCTGTTTCTGGACCATTCACTGCTGTTTCCTTAGCATTTAGCACAGTGCTGGCCCAACAGTAAATGTGCTGGATGAATTTGCTAAACAGTAGCCAGTCCTAAAGCCTTGGCGGTAGAAAGGAGCCAGTAACCCAGCCCATGGTCAGTAACCCTGATACTCCCACAGCTTAGAATGTTGTGGATGCTGAGTGTGGATGGTTCAGAACTCTAAATTAGAGCCCTCAAAGGGCACTGGCTCATGCTGGTAAGCTTTGACTGGCTCTGTCCTTACAAAACACACATAGAATGGAGCAGTGGTGAAGAGTCCTCTTGAGCTGGAGTGAGGAGGGGATAAGGGGACTAGGTACAAATAGAAATGTGTCTCTGAGGTCTGGGGACACAGCTCAATTAGCAGAGCATTTGCTTAGCGTGTATGAGGCCCTGAATTTGATCCTCAGCACTGCATAAACCATCACTTGGAAGGTGAAGGCAGGAGGATCAGAAGTTCAGTATTACCCTCAGCTATACAGTGAGCATGAGGCCAGCCCAGGATACATGAGACCCTATCTCAAGAAAAAAGTTTGACTTTGGACAACTTATTTAATCTTTGTGCTTCAGTATAGTGGTAATACTAATACGAAGAGGTTGTAAGACAATAGATTTATTACAGGCAAAGCACTTAAAGCAGTGTAAGCCATCAGTAATCACTTTCACCAGAATATAAGCTCCTGAGGCATGGGAGTTGGTCTGCTTCACCACTGTGTCCACAGAATTTAGGATACACAGTAGGCCCTCAGTATTTGTTAATTGACTAAATGAGTCCATGCCCAACCTCCCATTACTCAAATCAGGGCAGAGATTTTTAAGTATGTCCCTCTGGGGTGTGAGGAACACTTTACCTTGTTTGTTTTGTTGAGGCAGGGTCTTGCTAAGTCATGCTCTTCCTGCCTCAGCCTGCTTGGTACTAGGATGATGGTTGCATGCCACCACATTCAGTTATGAGGGACTTTACAATCGCTATGACTTCAGTTTGTATACTTTTTTTAGCAGACCAGAGTAGGAGAAATTCCAAAGGAGGAATACCCCTTGTAGACTCCTAAAGATGGGATTTCACACAAGTATGCTCCTCTCCCCAAGACTGCTGTTCCATGTTCTCATCAGCTTAGAGCCTAAATCCTTTGTCTTTCTACTCAATAGTCTTGGTTCTACCATGACGTCACAAAGAGTATGCCTGTGCTGTGAAATCACCTTTCAAATCCGACCCTGTTCCAGGCTCTGAGGCAGAAAGGAGGTTGGCCCTTGGGGTCACAATCCTTGGAGAGATAGGCTTATTCTAAGACAGTGGGTACAAGGCTAGCTAGGCCATGTAGAGAACCACCAGAAGGGTATGGAAGAGGAATTCCCATCAGTCTAGGGGCCCTTGAGGTCCTTGAGAGTGAAGTAGGCCTCAGAGAAGTCTGAAGAGTTTTCAGAAAGAACGAACTCCTGTGTCATCCTCATCCAGCACAACTAATATTCCTTGCTTCCCTCTCTCTACACCAGCCCTCTACGCATGTGCTAACTGGCTGTTTTGAACCATTGGTGGTCACACTGTAGACCTGAGTGCTACAGTGTCTGTTTCTTAAGCAAAGCTACTAGGTTATTCTGTCTCTCATAGGATTGCATGTATTCAACATTAGTAATTTAGAGAGAATCAAAAAAGTCTAAAGGAAAAGTCTTGGAATGCTACTATTTAATGACGCCATCTCGGGAACTGGGCCTGGTGGCAAACCTACAGTCTCAGCACTTGGAAGCTGAAAGAGGAATATCAAAAGTTCAAGGCAGGGCTGGGGTGTAACTTGAATGATAGAATGCTTGCTTGTACTGCATATAATTCTAGCATTACGTGAGATTGAGGCAGGAGGATCAGAGTTCAAGATTATGGGCTGGAAAGAAATCTCAGCAGTTAAGAGCACTGGCTGCTCTTGCTGAAGACCTGGGTTTGAACCCCAGCACCCACATGGCAGCTAACAGCTGTTTGTAACTCCAGTTCCAGGGGCTCCATTGCCCTCTTCTGTTGTCTGTGGGTACTCTACAACACAGGTGCACTTACATAGATGCAGACATAGCACTTGTACAGATGAAATAGTAAAGTTTAAAAAATTAATATATAGTGTGGCCAGGTATGGTGGTGCATGACTTTAGCCCCAGCACCTGGGAGGCAGAGGCAGGTAGAGCACTGTAACTTTGAGGAATGTGTTTATTTGGATATGTTTGGGACTAGAGAGACGGCTTAGTGCTAAGAGCTCTTGGTGTTCTTCCACAGGTCCTGAGTTTGGCTCTCAGCACTCACACTGGGGAGCTCACAACTGCCTATAACTCCAGGGGAGATTCAGCACCATCTTCTGGCCTCCATGGGCACCCTCACACATGTAGCATACACTTTACTCAGATACACACATTAAAAAAAGATTGGGTCTGGTATAGTGGTTCATGCCTTTAATCCCAGCTCTTGAGAGACAAAGGCAGGTGGCTCTCTCTGAGATCAAGGCCAGCCTGATCTACTAGTAAAGTTGCAGGACAACCAGGGTTACATAGTGAGACCTTGTCTCAAATAGTAATAATGTTTTCTACTTTCACGAATTATTCACCTCATCTAGGTCCCTGTTTTTCCTCCTGATTCTGAGTCCTATGCAGAATTACAGGCATTTCATTGTCATGTCTTAGACTGTGCTGTCTAATGTCTTTCTCAGGGTTACATTCAGGTTATGTTTGGAGATGTTTCCTTAGTTCATAGTGTCAGGAGACACAAAATGTCATTTTGTCCCATTATCAGTGACATTAACTTTGGTCATTTGCCTGACTAGCACTTTTACGCACTGAGCCATTTCCCCAGCCCATGAAGAGTATTTTTGTGAGCAACAAATCAAAACTGTTGGATGTTGCCAGGCAAGGTGATGAGCTCCTATGATCCCAGTACTGGACAGTAGAAATAAGGGGATTGAGAGTTGAAATCCAGTCTTGACCACCTAGCAAATCTGAGCCAGTCTGGCTATGTGACCCTCTTGTAAGAGAAAAACTCTTCCTCCCTCCAGGAAAAAAATGAAAAAGACCTTCTTGGTTTTAAGCAGTGCTAGGAGGGCGAATCTGAATGAGATGGGACTACTGGCAAGGGGCCCTCTACTCCCGTGTCTGAAATGCGGGATGGGGGGATGAAGGAAGGTGTTAACGAGGGCGGCCAATCAGAAGGGCTTTTGCTGAGTCCAGGAGGAAGGGAGGGGCACCACTTCCCAGGAAGTGAGATCCCTGGGACTCCTTCCTTGTTTGTGGTAAAATATACATTATAATTGCCATTTTAATCTTTTGCAAATCATTCTTAAGCATACCATCCCATGGCATTAGATACATTCGCCATGTTGCCATTGTGACTGAGAACTCTTGTCATCTTCCCCAGCTGGAATTCTGTATGCATTCAGCATAACTTCCTTACATTCCTGCTCCATCCACCAGCACCCACCACGTTACTTTCTATTTTGGGGAAATTGCTAAACATAGATATTTCATATATGTGGCCCAATACAGTATGTGTTATCATCTAGCTTATTTCACTTAGAATAAAAATTTCACTGTCTTCACAGTTCATTCATGCAGCAGCACAGATTTTAATTCTTGAAGGCTAAATACCCCACTGTATGACATACCACATTTATTTGTCCATCGATGGACTTTTGGGTTGCTGTAAATAATGATCCCCTGAACACTGATGTATAGATACCTGTTTAAGTTGCTTTCAGTTCTCATGGGTATATCCCCAGAAGTGAAATTGCTGGGTCATGTGATTATTGTCTTTTGTTTGCAGTGCTGGGAATGAACCTAGGGGCTCCTGCATGCTAGGCAGTCACTCTACCGCTGAGCCACATTCCCAGCCCTTATGATTAAATACTGAGGACCTGTCATATTGCTTTATGTTTTTATATTCCCACCAGCAAAACAAAAATGTTTTAATTTCTCTGTTTCCACTAACACTTGTTCTTTTCTGTGTTTTGTTTTCAATAATAGCCATTCATTGGTTGAGAAATCCAGGAGATTATTAAAGCCTAAGTTAAACCACAGAGAGAACTTTCTCTATGGGGAGAAGAGCACACTTACGGTTTTTTTTACTGGATGCTCGATCCATTCTCCTCACATTCCTCCCAGAAGCCAGAAGTCTAAAGCTCTTCAGTTCAGCCCAGGAGCTTGTCCCTGACCTCTGCTCCTGAGCTCCTGGCTTCTCCCCTGCAGGTGCCTGGCTGCAGCAAGCCATGCGCTGAGCCATGCCCAGGCCGGGACAGCCCCGCCCATCGTCGGGGCCTCCAAGCTTGGGGCCCTGGGAACGGCCAGCAGAGCTATGCTTGGAGACGAATGATGAGCCTCCTCACCCGCCATCAGGCCGCCGCACCCGCAGGCCAGACCCTAAAGACCCTGGCCACCGCGGGCCAGAGAGCATCACCTTCATCTCAGGCTCTGCGGACCCTGCCTCCGAGTCCCCGGGCTGCTGCCTGCTCTGGCGCCCCTGGGGCTGGGACTGGTGCAGGGCCGCCTTCTGCTTCCGTCGCTGCAGGGAGCGCCTTCAGCGCTGCGGGGCCTGTGTGCGGGCCTGCAGCCCCTGTTTGTCTGCCGGGGACTCCACTGAGGGGTCTGCCGAAGCCACCTGGGCCAAAGAGCACAATGGCGTGCCCCCCAGCCCGGACCGTGCTCCCCCGAGCCGCCGAGAGGGCCAGCGGCTCAAGTCCACCATGGGCAGCAGCTTCAGCTACCCTGACGTCAAGCTCAAGGGCATCCCCGTCTACCCCTACCGCAGCACCACCTCCCCAGTCCCCGATGCGGACTCCTGCTGCAAGGAGCCTCTGGCCGAGCCCCCTCCCACAAGGCACAGCCTGCCCAGCACCCTCGCCAGCAGCCCCCGTGGCTCGGAGGAGTACTACTCTTTCCACGAGTCGGACCTGGACCTGCCCGAGATGGGCAGTGGCTCCATGTCGAGCCGAGAAATCGACGTGCTTATCTTCAAGAAGTTAACAGAGCTATTCAGCGTGCACCAGATTGACGAGCTGGCCAAGTGCACATCAGACACCGTGTTCCTGGAGAAAACCAGCAAGATCTCAGACCTGATCAGCAGCATTACGCAGGACTACCACCTGGATGAGCAGGACGCAGAGGGCCGGCTGGTGCGTGGCATCATCCGCATCAGTACCCGGAAAAGCCGCTCCCGTCCGCAGACCTCCGAGGGGCGCTCTGCCCGAGCTGCCGCCGCTGCCCCTGACAGTGGCCATGAGACCATGGTGGGCTCTGGCTTCAGCCATGATGGTAAATGGGCCAGAGGGGCAGGGTAGGGCAACTCTGGCTACAGGAGGGTTGGACGGGGTTCTTGAGGCACAGTGACGTCTGAGAACAGACAAGCATGCAGACCCTGAGAGTTCTGGCCATTGCGCTGCCCCCAGCAGGTTTTCTTTCTGCTCCCATGCTCACGCTCACGCCCACGCCGTGGGCTGCTTTTCTTCCCTGCTGCTGTTGGCCTGAGCAGCCTCTAGACCTGGCCTGAACAGGACCCAGGGCAAATGAATTTGGACCTCTGCAAAAAAAAAAAAAAGGTTGGTAGCGGTGGTCCTGCTTTACTCCTGGCACTCCAGAGGCTGAGAAAGAAGGCCAAGAGTTCCGGGCAGCCTGGGGTAGAGATCTTGTCTCAAAAAAAAAAAAAAAAACACACACAAGAATTTGTCCCACTGGCCTACCCTGACTTCACCCCACTCTCCTCACACACATTCATCTGTGTCTTCTGTGTTTTGAGACGGGGTCTCTCTGTAGCCCCAGCTGACCTGGAACTATAGAGACCATGCTGGCCTTGATCTCAGAGCTCTGATGGCCTGCCTTGCCTCAAGTGCTGGACTACAGGAATGTGCCATGACACCTGGCCCTGTGTCCCTATTTTTAAACATGTTTCTGTAGCCCTGGGTAGAGGTAAGCACACTTCATCGGGCTGGGCTTCAAGGACATAACAGTGACTACTGCCTGTTCACACTCCCTAGAGCTGACAGTGCAGATCTCCCAGGAGACGACAGCAGATGCCATCGCCCGGAAGCTGAGGCCATATGGAGTCCCAGGTGTGGTCCTGACTTGCAGAGGGTGGGATAATACCGTAGGGGCCCTACCGCTTCCTCTGGGGGTAGGTGATGATGGGACTAGAAGTGGTCAAAAGCCTAAGCAGTCACATACCCGCCCCAACCCTGGAAGCAGACTTTAAGCCAGGGGAGATGCCCAGAACTGAGCTAAAAGTGATCCAACCATGGTCACTAGAGAAGGTGGATAGCAGGCCATTCAGGCTGCAGCTACAAAGCTCTCTGTGATTTCTACTGCTGTCTTCTGGGCCTTCTCAACCCCTAAGGAGCAAGGTCATTACCCTTGTACCTGGCGAGACTGAGGTTCAGAGTCCAAAACAGAGTGGGTCACCCAGGCAGGATGACTGACCAGGACCTAGCTCCATTCTGTTCTTTCTCAGCAGGATTCTCCCTGACTCTGGGCCCTGGATGAGCTCCTAACCCTCTCTAAGCCTCTGTTTCCTTCCCCCAACAGGGTACCCAGCCAGCCACAACTCATCCTTCCAGGGCACAGACACAGACTCTTCAGGGGCACCCCTGTTGCAGGTGTACTGCTAAGCCCCATTGGCCCAGCAGCCACAACCCCTCTTGGGAAAGGATAACCTGAAAAGGAACCAGGACCCTGTGTGGGGAAGCCAGACTGTGAGATGAGAAGCAGCACCCACTCTGGCTCCCTTCCTCCTTGGCTGACTGGTTCCTCTACCACATGCATTTCACAGGGCAGTAGGTGCCCAGATCCCTTGCATCGCCGGTTGGCTTGACTCCTGCCTGAAACTTTTCCTTCCTGTGGCCTATCACCGGAGGAAGTCTTGGGAGCTAGCTTCTCCTACTGAATCCTAGCTCAATTACCACGTGTCACCCTTAAGCAATCAGGATACTGAGTAGACTGGGTTGGGGGCAGCAGAGTGTCTGTATGGAATTCTGTGGGCAGTGCCCACTTGTTATATTCTTTTGAGTGGTTCTGAGTCTTGGATGTTCAACATGTTAACATGACATAGTTCCAAGTACAGGTACCTGCCTGGTCCTCTGGATCACAACACAGTTCTTTGTCTCATTTGGATAACTGCCTCAGGACAGAGAACAGGACATAGGTATCCAGCCTGGCTCAGCATTTTGGAGGTCAAGTCAGAAGGATAAGCTGGGAACAAGCCTTCCCACAACTTCAGTTCACCTGAGTTCTCGGAGACAGAACTATCTACACTGTCTGTACCTGACAACAGTTTTAAGTGGTTTTCATCACCCACCAGGGAGGCTTTTCTCAACTGCCTTGTTCCCCGGTGCACTGCCTGCCACCTGGCCTGCTAAAAACTCCTTAGTCTTCCCAAGTACTTGACCACTTGTCAGTGACTCTCACCTCTCCTTGGTGCTGTCTGGTTTTCACCATTATCCCACTCTTTCTGGCAACCTGAGGGAGCCTGGGGCTCAAAGATGGCCTTGTAGCCAGTAACTGAAACAATCTAGAAGCTGAGCTCCTTAAGGCAGAAGCAGGTTCCCCATGTTTGGGCATTAGTACCACCTATGTTCAGGGCCCTTAGCTGTTCTATACAGGTGTGCCTTTGTTAAAAGTTCTTTCAGACCAGGCCAAGTATAGTTTTATAATCCCAGCTATTTGAGAGGCTTGCCTGGGCTAATGAGTTCAAGATCAGCCTGGATAACACATGTGGACTACCTCAAAAAGCAAACCAGGGCCTGGAAAATAGCACAGTGGTTCAATCTCCCAGTTCCACACACTAAGATCCTATCAGATCTGGGTAGGCCGGCAGGCCCTTTCTCCAGCGACAGCAGGCTATAGAAAGGCAATTCCTTCCTCCCCATCTTCCCTTTCTGCCCTAACCCTTTGTGGTCTCAGCCAAGGTTGTCCTTTGGAAAGTGGTAACTACCATTTCTCTAGTTTCCTGTCAGACACAAAGGATGATCCATCCCTGGCGGTTGAGCTGCAGCTATAGCATTCTGACTGGCCCCTTTCCTTATTCAGGTCCAGACATGAATGAAATGACTAGGTGGCTGTGTGCAGTGACAGAACACTTGCCTAGTATGTGTGAGGTCCAGGGTCTATTCCAACAATGAAAAAAGAGACGCACTCCCCCATCCCAGCACTGGGAGAGCTGAAGCAAGAGGACTGCCATGAGTTCAAGGGCAGCCTAGTCTACATTGCAGAGTTCTAGGCTAACTAGGGATACATACCAAGACTGTCCCCCTACCTCATCTCCAAAACAAAAGGAAAATGACCACAGGACAGGGTACAGGTGAAATCACAGCCCCTAAACTCTAATCTTCTCAGCCAGGTCCCTGGACCCCATGCAGAACAGGTCTGAGGCCTGTGACATCTTGCCTCCTTCCCTAGGACTAAGCAGTATCACCCAAGCCTTTTTACCCTTCTGCCCCTGAGAAACAGTCCAGTTTGAATCCTGGATTCCAGAATTGAGGGGACAGGTCTTAATTTCAAAGTACAGCAGTTGTTAAACCTTCCTAGGCCATGGCCCTTTTGGGACTCCTGACACGTTCTGGTCTCTGTAGCCAGAAAAACTTACCTTTGCTCAGAGCCATACATACTAAAAGCCTTGTTCTAGTCTTCCCTATAAGCAAGGAGAAATTGAGGCCCAGAGAGGGACAAGGACCTGCCCTAGGTCATGTGGTAGAATCTGGGCTAGAAGCCAAAACTTAGCTCCCAGCAGCCTCCAGGGAAGGTCCAGAAGCAGAGGACACAGGTGGAGCTGGTAGATAGTTTTAATGTGTAACAGTAACAGTAGGCCAACGTCAGGACAAGATCCCCCAAGGCCCAGCCCCTTTCCTGTGGTGCCCTGGAATCTACATGCCTGGGCCAGTTCCCATGCCTGCCCCAGCCCTAAAGCTCCTAGGTCCCAGGGAAGGGTTGGAAAGGAAGTGAGTGACCCCCAAGAGTTCGGGAAGGCAAACACAGGCGCTAGTTGAATTTGGCCTTGGAGAAATCCATCTCTGGATGCTGATCCATGAACCTGGGGAGGGGAGAAGAAAATGAAGCTGTGCTTGAGCTCACCCACTCTTCCAGTCTAGCACCAGTCCTGACCTCTTCAGAACCGTGAGAAACCTGAATCAAAACGATGTGGAGCCCAGTATCTGAGCCCCAGTTGAGCCCTCAAGGCTGGAAATGGAAGTGAACAGCGGCACCAGTTTCCAGTAGGTGGCAATGAACGGTCTGTTACCTACTGCTTCCTACTGAGAGGCCCTGTGCCAGAGGTGACCTTGGCAAGTGATGAAGGTAGGCAAGCCAAGGCCATAAAACCATAAATTTGGCTTGTTCGTGCTGGAGGGGGCAGGGCGGTTCTGGAGTCTACTCTGACACACTGCCGTCACCCAAGCCCCTAGCACCCTCCCAGCTTCCACCCGAGTTGCTCACTTCTTCAGAATCTCCTGTTTCTTCTGCTCATCAGAGGTGGGCAGACCCATGGACTTCTGTCTCTGGTCATACATCATTTTTTCCACCATGCTGCGGGTCTCACTGTCCAGGTCTGACAGCTGGAAGAAGGCAGAGACGATGGGTGAGGTTCTGGGCCACCTACTCCCCCGCTTTTCCACCAAAAACCTTCCTAAAGCAGTCAGTGCTCACCTTAGAGTTCTCAGGGTTAATCTTTTTCGTATTGATCTCAGGGTCACTGGTCACTAAGCGGTTCCACCACTCCATCTTATTGATCTGTGAGAAGAGGGCATCCAGAGGAACGAGGGGTCACTGTCATTCTGTGACCTAGGAATCACACCTAAATCCTTCTAGAACCAAACTCTCTTGTCCATATCCTCCACCTGAGGCTGGCACAGGCCTGTGCCCGGACTAGGGGTACAGAGAAGCCAGACCTCTGCCTTGGGAGGAGGAGGTGATACACAGAGGCCAACAGTCATAAACCAGCATAAATAAGGGCAAGGAAAAAGTGGAGAGATGGTCACCTGGGGTGGAAGGAGAGAAGCTAGAGTGACAGTTGGACTAAGCTTTAAGGAAAAGAAAAGAAAAAAATGAGATTCCAGCCAGGAGGATATTCAAGTACAAGACAGGTGAGTGGCAGCCAAGAGAGCTGGGCCAAACTGTACCAGGGAAAGTTGTCCTTGGAGACACTACCCATATTTACCAACACATGTCCCACCTCTCTGGGAAGGCAGTGTGGCAGACAACGCTGGCTTCATGAAGGGACAGATTTTCCTACATTTTTTTCATTATTTTCTCTCCATCCCCTGGAATGGTGCTTTTCACACAGTAGGTATTCGAAGCATGTGTGGAACTGAACCCATATGCAAACAGTGGGTAGGAAGAGGTTTGGCATACAAGACTGCTCAACCCTGACTCTGCCCACTCTTCCCAGAAGGAAGAACTCAGGCAAATTGTTGATCTTTCCTGACTCCTAAACAGAGGAGCTGGGGAGATAGCTCAGTGGTTAAGAACACTGGCTGCTCTTGCAGACTTTGGTTCCCAGCACCCACAGAGAGGCTGACTAACAACTCTAGATGTCCATCAACGCCAGTTCTAAGGGAGCCAACTCCCTCGTCTGGCCTCAGGCACTGTACTCATGTGGTGCACTTAAGCTATATGCAGGAAAAACACTCATATGACAAAAAGTCAGTCTTGAAGTGCTAGGTCCCGCCCCTCCTCCTACAGCACCTAAGCTGGGATGGGTCCCACACACCTTCTCCAGATGCACTGTCACCACCTTGCCATCCTCAATGAGCCAGGAGCTCTCCTCCACCTTAACTTCATTGTAGAGCTCCCCATCGATGACTGCCGGCTGTCCCCTGAGCCCCACCCGGAGGTGCCGCCGCTGGATGTCCACCACCACGTCCTTGCCCTTCAGTCGGAAGTTGACTGGGAAGGGCACTGCCAGGTCCAGTTCTGAGAGGGTCTGGGTCCAGCGGTAGTTGGGTAGGTCGGCCCCATTGCCTAGGTTGGGCTTCAGCTTCCCTTTGTCCTTTTCATCTTCTTCCTCCTCCTCCTCCTCCACATCCTGCTTACAGCCAGGGGTGACAGATCAAATCCCTACCCAACCAGGTCCAGGACTGCCACTGGCTGTCCAGCCACAAGAACTGGCCTAAGTACAACAGATACCCCACACCACAGGCCACTGAAAAGACCAGGTCAGACCAGGTCCAGATCTCTGCCAGAAGGGCTTAGACTACTATACCATGTAACAGAGGCCATGGATGAGCCCACTGCCCCTTAGCCCACTCTGCATGGCACCCTGTACAGACATGATGCCTCCTCTGACTTGTGCGCTTTTTTTCTTTGTAAGATAGGGTCAGCTGGCTTGAAACTTACTATGTAGACCAGGCTGGCCTCGATCTCAGAGATCTGTCTGCTTCTGTCTCCTGACTGCTGGGACTAAAGGCACATGCTACCTACCTTGCTCACGGGCTTTCGAGCTCCAGGTTAAGACCACTAAGGAGTTTTATTACTACTATTTTTTTTATTTTTTAATCTCTTGAGATATAGTCTTACTATGTAGCTAAGGCTGGTCTCAAATATGCATGAATCCCTCCACTTGATCTTACAAGGTGAGCCGCTACGTTGGCTCTGTTGTTCGGTCCTCCCATGTCTCCAGGGGAGACTCTGTATGGGAGGGTCCCCGAGAAGGGTGCAGGAAGGGTGATGACTAGCACCCAGGCCCCCTGCTAGTCTATCTTACCTGCTTCCCCGGTGAGCCAAGGTTGCCATTCTTGAGCTGGGTCTCATGGTTCTCTGCATCCTTTTTCTGGGGCAAAGGGCACATAGTTAGTAATAAAGCTTCACTTCCCAGAATCAAGGGAGGGGGTAAGGCAATGGAAGAGGGAAGCCCAGCCTCACCTGGTCAATCTCCAGCTGCAGCCTCTCTGCTTCCTCATCAGTCAGCTCCTTGATCTGGGGCCCAGGGGTCTCTGCCTTGGCCTCTTTCGCCAGCCTGGCTGCTTGCTCTGCCTTCTCCCGGCGCTCAGTCTCCTGCCGAGCTCGTTTTTCTCTCCGGGCCTTCTGTGCCAACTGGTTGTGGTGGTTAAAAGTCTGCGTGATGAGCTGAGAGGATAGGAGAAGGCAGTGAAGCATTAGAGCAGGGGACAGTGCCCCAAGGCCTGGAGCCTAGACAAAGCACAGCACCCAGCCCATTTCCTTATCTGCAAAATGGGGACTACACACCTGATACAGAGCAGTAATGCCCGTGTCCGTATCCAGCACAGCAAATGCTACTGTTACTCAAAACACGGCCCCACCCCTGCCTCCCAGCTGCAGTTAGACATGGAGCTGTGAAGTCCTGATTCTTAGGGTGGTGCCCACAGCTGCTTCTGTAGCTCCTCCATGAAGCCTCCCTGAGCTCCCAGGCCCAGAATCCCCCGACTGTCCCTGTCCCCTGTCTATAGCCATCTCCTCAAGTATAGCCCAACCAGGCAGTATTCAAAGCCACACCCAGAATTAGGGAGCAGTCTTCCTAAAGAAGCTAGTCTTCCTCCCCCTAACCAGCAAGCTACAAACTTCAATTCCTTTCACTTCCAGGAAGCCTTCTCCAGATGTTTCAACCCCACACCCTGCTAACTGGCCCCCCTGTCACATAAGGCTACCCCTATTCCACCTGTGAGTGTGACCCTGAGGTCAGCCCCCAGTCCTTGACAAATGAGGCTCTTGCCTAGAATTGGTCTTTGTCTCACTCGCATTCTCTCCAAGACCAGCTGGAGTGTCTTGAGTTCCTTCAGCAAATTTCAGCAAAAGGGTCCTTCAGAAACTATTCTGTAGTCACCCACCCACAGTAAAAGTGAGTACACCTGGAGGTCTAATAGGGAACCCCCCATGTGGTCAGCAGTCAAGAAATCATGCTCTTTTTCTTTTTTGTCTTTTTGAGACAAGGTCTCCCTGCAGCCCCTGCTGGCCTGGAACTCATGTAGACCAGATCAGGCTGGCCTCGATCTTACAGAGATCCATTTGCCTCTGCCTCCTGAATACTGGGATTAAAGGTGTGCACCACTATGCCTGGCAAGAAACCATCTTCAAAGCATCTCTGCACCAGAGAAAGGGGCACAGTCACAGAAGTCATCAATGGGCTCCCAATCTAAGCTTCTGTCAAATACCTGCACACTCTCATTCATCTGTGGCCGCCCAACCCTCAGCCCACACCACACTGCAGTAGCTTCATGCTCTGCTAAGGAAAAGGACAGTCAAAAGCCCCTGACTGCCACCAAGTACATATGATAACAAAGGGAGGAAGATGAGCCATTCTGCTGTAAAGAGAAACAAAGGGTCATGACACAACTGTGAAACAGAAGCTGTTCCACCACAGGGCCTTGTCCCAAGTCCCTATCAGAGAGACCTTGAACTCAAGCCATTTGCCAATCAGTGGCCTTCCCACCCCTCTTCCAGTGCCAGTAAGTCATGTCACAATCTACTCATCCTATTCCTAGCTGCTGGAGGTCAAATGAGAGCAAAGATGAGCAACCAGGCAGTCAAAGCCAACCGGAGCAGCCTCTGACCCCTCCGCCCACAAAAGGACACCCTGGACACCTGGTAACCTCCAGAGGAGGCCATGGAGTCAAGCTTCATTGAGCCATCATTAGGAACTACAGCCTGGCAAGTGGGAGAGACTGTGAGGTGTGCTGGGCCTGCAGGGTGGGCACAGGCAAGCAAAGGCCTTTCTTGACCAGCTGACAGAGAGAATAGTTCCCACTCACAGGACAGACCACAAAGCCATTTAAACCCAATCCAAAGACATGAGGTCCTAACCTTGACTACCCTCGGGTAACGACACATTCAGCAGGAGACAACAGAGGATGCCTCTAGTGAGATGCTCAGTGAGAGTCCTGTTGAATTTTCCTGTCTTCTAGCCAGAACCAACCCCATCCTTCTTCCTTTCTACAAGTCAGAGACCAGACTAGGCTAGAGCGGTGTCCTTGGCTCCTGCCTTTTCTCAGCTTTCCAGCTCCCCTTGAGCGAAGAGTGAAAAGTCTTTGCTAGGAGAGTTGTAAAGTTGAGGCAAGGGAGGTAAGAAATGGCAAGCCCTTTCCTACAATCACAGGCAGGACAAACTTACATCCCTCTATCTTTATGCACAAGTGAACACTCTCAGCATTTTTCTCCTCCCAGGTAGCTCCCATTTTGAGTGATGCTGCCATTCACCTGAGTGCCCAAGGACAGACCAGAGTCATCTGTGAACCTGGTACCAGTCTTGCCAGTCTTAATGTCCTGTTTGCTGTAGGTATCCAGCACAAACAGATGGCCTACCCAGAATGGCCCACAACGCCCCACAACCCGCAACCTATGACTCAGCCTCTGCCCAGGTCCTTCTTCTAGCCTACCCATTGCTGAGCTTGACCTTAGTTCCTTCCTAGTCCTCAAAGGCAGACCCAACTTATGCAGCTTATGCTGATGCCTCTCCCAGCAGACTCAGTAGCTCATTTCCTACCACAGGCCTCCAGAGCTCTGCATCTTCGCATTGCTTCATTTGCTTGGACAATCTGTGCCCCCCACGGCTACCCCACCCCACTTCGCCCCAAGACTTTCAGACCCTCCAGGTGCTCATGCCTCCCCCATGTCTTTCCTGCCTCTCATTAAGTACCCTGTGTTCCTGAGGACCATGCAGCTAACTCTGCTGGCAGCACCTTCCTCAGAGTAGACTGACTAATCAGGGCTGAGCCTCATGCCCCTCAGAAGCAGGATCCAGTGTCTAAAGTACTTCAACTGCTTTTCTGAAGGTAGCATAATTTTATGAAACATTTCTTATTAACTGGAAAGTATATTTTTACAAACCCAGAATATTTAAAGAACCAAGAACACAGCCAATGACTCACTCCTGCAACCACAGCACTCAGGAGGCAGAAGTAGAGAGATCTTAAGCTTGAAACTATCATAGGCTGCATAACAAGACTTTACCAAGGAGGAAAAAAAATGGAGGACAGGGGAACTCAGTGGTAGAGCATTTGCCTAGTAGGGGCAAGGCCCCAAGGTTCAGTCCCCAGTACCATACAAAAAAGTAGTCAAATGACAAAGCAAGTAAACCTTACTGTAAGTCAAAATAAAGAGAAATGAGATTCATACCAGTAAAGAGGTTCCGAGAAGCATGGCATGTCATGAGTTGATGGTCATCAACTCGGGGTATGTACAGTCACCAGGAGAGGGCGCACTGGTGCCAACAGAGAATCACAGTGGCCTGTGTCTTTTGACACAGATTTCCCTCTTGACTGACTTGGTGACACCTCTGAAACACTTTTATTCAAGACCATGAGTTTATGAAAACAGTAGAGGAAAAATCCACCTCATGGGCCACATGGGAATCGGGAATTATCCAAAAAGCAGCTTTTCTTTTCTACATGAGGAAATGGTTAGTGATGGGAAGTTTTGCTAATAAATCAAAGAATGATAGAGTGTCATGAAATAATAGGGTTAAGCACATCCTTTGTGACGGAATAGCTTTTGATAGCTACAGGGAAGAAATAAGTAGAGAAGCCAATGAAGCTGAGAAGTCCAGCTGCCAACAGCCAGGGAACCCAGAGCAAAGAAACATTCAACTACACCAGAAGGATGAGGCGCAGTAAGAAAAGCAGCATTTAGTCTGTTTCCAGGTCCCCCTCCCACAATGCTACAGGAGGTCCCACCCACACCCACACAATTATCTGATGAAGTTATAGAGAAACTGATCCCCATGCACTGTTGGTGGAAATGTTAAACAGTTCATCTGCTACAGAAAAGAATATAGCAGTTCCTCAAGAACTATATACAGAGGGGTCAGGTTTAGTTATACACGGTTTTAGTCCTAGCTAGCACTCAAGAGGCAGAGGCACACAGATCTCCACGAGTTCAAACCTACATAGGGAGTTACAGGTCAGACAGAACTACATGAGATGCTGTCTCAAAAAAGTAAAAAAGAAAAAGAAAAATTAAATGTATAATTACTATATGACTTAGGCTTTTGCAGAGGAAATGGGTTCCATTCCCAGCACCCATGTGCTGGTTAACAGCTGGTAACTCCAGTTTCAGAGGGATCCAACGCCCTCTTCTGGCCTCCACAGGCACTGTACATATAGCACACATACATGCAGGCAACACTTATACATATAAAACATTAAAAAAAAAAACACCTAGGCATGCATGTCTTTAAGCCTAGCACTCAGGAGACAGAGACAGGCAGATCTCTGTGAGAATGAGGCCAGCCTGACCCATATAGTGAGTTCCAGGCCAGCTGGGGCTATAGGGAGACCCTGTCTCAAAAAGACCAAAAAAGAAAAGTATAAAATTTGTCATTTTTATCATGTCAACCATATGTCAGAAGTATTAAATATACATTGCTTTTTTTAAAAGACTTTTTTATCTTAAATTTTGTGTATGTGTCTGTGTTAAGGTATCTGCAAAGGCCAGAGGCCCTGAATCTCCTGCAGCTGAAGTTATAGGAAGTTATAAACCAGCCCATGTGGGTGCTGAGAATCAAGCTCTGGTCATCTGAAGGGCAGCAAGCACTCTTAACTGCTGAGCCATTCTCCAGACCCTATTCACATTGTTTTGAAACAGGTTCAGAACACAGTGCAGCTTATTAATCTAAAAACTGTACTAATTCAACCGCTCTTGTCGGCCTTTCCTCCGCCCCAGGAGACCATTCTGCCACTAGGAACCTGACTGCTCCAGGAGCCTCACTCATAACAGTATCCAGCATTTGTCTTTCTGTGTTCGTTCACTTTTTAAGTCCTCAAACACTGATCCCGACAATCCATGAACACGTGATGCTTCTTTCTCTCTTAAGGCTGAATCAATATTCGACTGTATGTATATGCCAAACTCTTTATCTAGTCATGGCCTGACTTCAGGGTTCCTTCTACCTTTTGACTATTCTGAATAACACCAACATGAACATAGGTGTGAAAGTCAGTCTTCGTGATCTTGAACAGAAATGCATGTGTTGGATACATTAATGCTATTTTTAATATTCTGAGGAACCCCCATGCTATTTCCACAGGAGATGTACCATTTAATACTCCCACCAACTGTGCCCAGCAATTCCAATGTGTCCATGTCTTTCTCAACATCTCTGATGTGGTCTGTTTTAAAATGTACCAGGCAGGACTGAACTTGTGAACTTTAGCCACCCTTTGGCCTCAGCCTCCAAGTAACAACAACTAGGGATCTACATCACTGTACACAGCTTTTCCTGGGGTTGGGGATTTAGCTCAGAGGTAGAGCACTTACCCAGCAAGCACAAGGCTCTGGGTTTGGTCCTCAGCTCAAAAAATAAATGAGGGTGTAGTACAGCGTTCTTTCCTGCTCTTCTGACAAAAGCCACTCTAACAAGTCTGCAGCAGGAGCTTACTGTGGCCGATGGTGCTGACACAGGATCCAGCTGTGCAGCTATAGGGAAAAATTTAGACTTTCTCTCTGCCTCAAGGGACACGCCTCCAAGACTGTGACTGACACAGATGAAGCCAAATAGAGTCAACTGCTTTCCAACCAACCAGTGACTTGAGGGGGGTCAAGCAGGAAAGCAGAGAAAGCTGGTTACCATCTTGGGAAGTGTGCCGGAGGTCCCAGGAAGAATCCTTTGTTAAGTAACCCCGAATAAACTGGTTTTTCTAATTGGAGAGCATTCTCTGTTCTCTCAATCGATTTGGACTCGAACCGTAGGCCACACTGAGAGGAGAATTCTTAAGACAGCAGCCCAGGCTGACTAGCTAAGGATGACGCTGAACTCATTCCTCCGACCTCCACCTCCCAAGTACTACAATTACAGCCCTGAGCCACCGTGCCACGTTTATCCAACTTTTTGTTGTTGCTGTTTTTAATTAATTTTTATTTTTATGAGTGCTTTGCTTCCACGTGTGCTAAATAGACCATGTTCGAGCAGTGCCTTTGGAGGCTAGAAGAGGGCACTCCCTTCTCCTAGAACCGGAGTTACAGACTGTTGTTAGCCAACATATGGGTGCAGGGACTAAACCCAGGTCCTTTTGGTTTTTTTGGACTTTTTTGAGACAGGGTCTCTCTGAAGCCCCAGCTGGCCTGGAACTTGTTATTAGACCACACTGGCCTTGTTCTCACGGAGAGCCACCTGCCTCTGCCTCCCAAGTGCTTGGATTAATGGTGTATGCCAACTCACCCAGTGTGGTTTTGATAGGGTCTCATACCACAGCTCCGGCTGTTCCGGAACTCACTATGTTGGCCAGGCTGGCCTCAAATTCCCAGCAATCCTTCTACTCCAACCTTCTGAGAGCTGAGTTTATAGATATGCACTGGCTTTAAGCCCTCAATTATAACATTTGTTCAAGTCAGGTAATTACTAAAAACCTTATGGGGTCGGGGTAGAGTGGTGAGTCAGAGGCAAAAGGCAAACCTAAAACAACAGACTAGACTCTGGTCTTAGTGTTTCTCTACAACTCAGCTAAAGACTTTGCACAGGTGTAAAACATCTGTGTCAATTTCCTCATTTGTAAAATGGGAATGGTTAGCATCTAGTTTTCTTATAAAACAGTTTTAAAAACTATAGGAAACTCACGAACACAGCACCCAGCCAGGAGTGTGGCTTCACCGACAGCTTGCTTGCTGACTCTAGCATTCTACTTCAGCTTAAGGTTCCTCTCATGTAGAAGGAAGGCCAAGAGAGCTTTTCTTCCACAGACACAGCTGCCCAAGGAAAAGGACTTCACTCACCTTCTCTGCCATTCCCTCTTCTCCTCCAATGAAAAAGTCTGTTTTGCGACGAAGGAAGCTGAAGAAGGTGTTCACAAGCTGAAAGACAGAGCAAGACGACTGGTGTTGTTGGGAGCACTGGGATGGGAGCCCTCAACTGCAGTCAATTTGCAGTTTAGGATGAAACTTGAGCATTTTACCACTCAACCTCCCATCTGAGTTGACAGCCTCCAAACCAGACCCCTTCAGGCACTTCCACCAGGAAGGCTACCTTATCATCTGGAAGACACAGGCCTCAAGTTTTGCAAGGCACACTTCACCTGCCAGACACAGCAAAAACATTTCCTGGACCCAGCTTTCAGCTCTAGGTAGTGAAAAGTCCATCAAAAGAGCTGGAAAGGGGCCAGAAAGATGGCTCAGCAGTTAAGAGCACTGGCTGCTCTTGCAGAGGACTTGGGATCTGATGCCTTCTTCTGGTCTTGGTAGGCACTGCATGGCACATGGTGCACTTACACACATACAGACAAAACACACACACATACAATAGAAATAAAAAAAAATTTTTTATTAAAAAGAAAACAAAAAAACCGAGTATGAGCTAGACATATTGGCATACCCCAGGACTTGGGTCAGAAGCAGGCGGATCAGTTGTTCAAAGTCATCCTTGGCTACATAACAAGTTTGAGGCCAGCCTGGACTATATGAAACTCAGTCTCAAAAAAGCAAAAAACCCACAAACTTGCCTGAACTATCCAGAGCCTAACAAGACCCTAGCTGAGAGCCTAGTATGGTGGCACCTGCCTGTAATCTCAGCACTGAGAAGCTGAGGAAGATACAAATTTCGGGGCCAGCCTTAGCTACATAACAAGTTCAATGCCATCCTGGGTTATATGAAATCACCTCAAAAAAACAAAACAAAACAAGGGACTGGAGAGATCACTCAGTGAGTAAAGGTACCTGCCACCATGCCTGATAACCTGAGTTAAAAGCTGAAGAACCCAAATGGTTGAACTGACTACCCTGTCTCCTGACCTCCACATGGACCATAGCATGAGCACACCCACACATAAAATAAAAATAAGGGGCTGGGGCCCTGGGAGCAGGCGATCTATGCCCGATCGAGTTCAGCCTGGTCTACACAGTGAGCTCCAGGCCAGCTGGGGCCTCAAAAACACCAATAAATAAACAAATACACCTAGTTAACTAGACAGTCAAAAGGAAGCAAATGGAACCACTTCAAGGTTAAACCAGGTGAAAAAAAAATATGCTGAGAACAAGGGAGGAACACAACAGAGCTAGGAAGCTGAGACTCACACTCCAGTAGGAATCTGGAGATAGGTGCTGAACTGTTTCCTAACTGCAGAACTTAACAAGGACTTTGTAAGGACCCAATAAGGCAATAGAAGTCCCTATGAGCTTATAGCACAAAACTGGAGATTCACTGGTAGAAGGTAGTCTTTCTACATAGGGATCAGGAACCATGCCTGAGTCTACCCATAATGGTTCAGAGAACAGAGGGTCACCAGCTGATGATGGTTATCTTAGGATTTATAGATTTCACACTGAATAGATATCAAATTTTAAATATTGGTCTTATACCAGTTGTGGTGGGGCATGCCTTTAATCCCAGCACTTGGGAAGCAGAGGCAGGTGGATCTCTGGGAGACTGAGGCAAGCCGGATCTACATAGAGTTCAGCTGAGGTCATAAGACCTTGTCTAAAAAAAAGAAAAAATTAAGGTCTTTCCTGGGCTATCAGTACATATGACACTCTTGCAATGCTAGGCAGCAAACCTCAGTTCCCAGCCCTCTATTCCACAAGAGCAAGCCATCAATAATCTGAATGCACTGTGCTGCTCAGCTATGATGTGCTGAAGGGTTAGGTGTTAGAAATGCATTCCCCACTCAGATTTTCAACTTATGGTAGGCTGCAACCTCATTTCAAATCGAAGAGCATCAGTACAGGTTCAGTAAAAATTCTTGCTGTCTGCAACAATCAGGCCAGCTTATACCATAAGCTTTTATTTGCCCATATGAGTGGTTCTGAATCTGTTGCTAAAACTCACTGAGAGGGGCAATTCCTACTTCTAGACACTTTGGAAACCCATCCCTCCAATGACCCATAAACTGAGAAAAAAACACTGGCCTAAAGAGCCTAGACAGACAACAGGGGCTTGTGGTTTGACTTTGGGCAAATCCATCCCTGTGTGACCCTCAACCACTTACAGAATGAAAGCTCCAGATCTCCACAGGTTCTTCTACATTCCCCATTACTTCTGTTTGAAAAGATAATTACAGTATCTGTGCCAGGTGGGTTCTTAGGTTCCTAAGTCATATCCATGATTTTACCGAGTCTGGTCAGGCAACATGAATGACAGGTTATTTGGGGGGTTTTGTTTGAGACATTGTCTCACCATATATTCTTGTGGACTCAGAATTTGCTATAACGACCAGACTGGTCTCCTATTCATGGCAATCCTCCTGCCTCTGCCCCACCACCCCACTCCAGTGTCGTCAGGATCATAGTCAAGCACCATCATATCCAGACCTGAATTGTTTAAAAAAAGAAAAAAGACAAGATCTCACCATATAGCCCTGGCTGCCCAGACCTAGTCTCTGCCCCCAAGAGTGCTGGGACTAAAGGTGTGCACCCACACGCTGGGCTTGAATTATGCTTTTGTGGGCTGGTGAGATAGCTTAGTGAGTAAAAGTGCTCTCTTTGCAAGCCTGGCAACCTGAGTTTCATCCCTAGAACCCACCCACATAAAGGCAGAAGGATGGACTGGACCTCACAAAGCTGACCTCTGACCTCTACAAGTGTGCTCTGGCTCATGCACACACACATAAGAAAATTTAATTTCAAAAATCAAAAAGGAGTGAAATGCTCTTTATAAGAGAAGCTCATGGGCAGGTTTCTGCTCCTGTCTGCAGCCCCAGGATCTGGCACATGTTAATGACTTGAAAAATTAACAAGCCTCATCAAGAACATCACTTTTCCTTTCAAGGCACTACTATCCTAAAACTCAAGAAAACTGGGGCTGCTGGCACACAATCTCAGCATGAGGAAAGCAGAAGCGGGAGAATCCCCAGAACTGGAGGTCAGCCTGGTCTACATAACAAGGTCTGTGTCAGCCATTGCGAGACCCTGACTCAAACAAAAACTGGCATGCTTAAGTTTCATCTCACAGACACACCGACGCTTGGAGAGGTGGAAAGGTCCTAACAGTGGAAAGCAACTGAGACTACAGGTCTATTTCCCCATTTAAGGTCTAAAAAGACCACGTGTGGGCCTGGAGAGACGGCTCGGCGATTAGGCGCTGTGCCTGCTCTTAGAGAAAACCTGAGTTCAGTTCAAAACACCCACACGGTGGTTAACAACCATCCCAACTCTCAGCTCCAACGGCCCTCTTCTGGCCTCTGCGGGCATTGCATGACACGGGTGCACTTACACGCAGGCAATACTCATGGACACATAAAAAATTTTAAATTCTACAAAAAGGCCACGTGCTAACCTTACTTCCGCCCACACTAAGTGATAGGCTGGCTCCAGATAGGGTAAAATGCAACCACGGCTGGGAGGGTCGGTGTAGGGATGCTCCGGGGACTGGACATCCCAAGGAAGCAGGACACGTGAGGACGCGAAGGCCGTGGGGCAACTCGGGGACCACAGATGGCTTAGAAAGCTTAGGACTAGTCTGGGGGGCGAGACTTGGCCCGCGAGCTGGGCGGCCCGGAAGCTGCGGCGCGGGGCGAAGGTGCGGGCGGAACCCGCGCGGCCCGGGGCAGGGATGGGAACCCGGCGGCCGGCCGTCGCGCGCCGCGTTACCTCTTGCACGCCGCCCTCGTGCTGCTGCGCCATGGCCAGCAGCATGCCGTCGAAGCGCTCCTCCTCCTGCTCCCCGCCCATCGCGCCGCTGCCCCTCGGAGCTCCGCACTCGCAGCCCGCGCTCGACCCGGTGCGCAGCGGCCCAACGGCTCCCCTCGCTGGCCTTCCGCAGCGGAGCCGGAAACACGTAGCGGCGCGGCCGCCAGGGCCCGCCCCCTCGCGCGCTCTCTTCCCGCCTCCCCTCCCATCTGTAGCCATTGACCGCCCGGCAAACAGCCCGCTTCACTCCCCATTGGTTAACGTGAGGAGCAAATCCACAAGCGCGTCCTTGCAGTGGTGGGCGGAGCCCAGGAGCCCAGAGTTGGGCTTGAGTTGCTATGGTCACCGGATACCTGAGCGCCTTCTAGAAAGCTCTGGACTCATCTTTTTTTTTTTTTTTTTTAAATATCTTATTATTTTTATTTTATTATATGTATGAATGTATTGTCTGCATGTATGTAAGTGCACCCATGTCGTGCAAGGCTCACGATGTCAGGAGGTGCCAGATTCCTCTGAAACTAGAGTTACGGATGGTTGTTAGCTGCCATGTGGATTCTGGAAGCTGAACCCGAGTCCTCTGCAAGAACAGTCAGTGTCCTTCACCGCTGAGCCAGATCTCCAGCCCCAAATTCTTCATTCTTCTGTTTTGTTTGGTTGGTCAGTTGTTTTGTTTAGTTGAGGCAAGGTAACATGTATCCCTGGCTGGCCTCAATTCACTGTGTAGTCAGTTGAGCTTGTACTCTTGATCCTCCTGCCTTCACCTCCCAAGCCCTGGGGATCAGAGGTGTACGCCACCTTACTTTTTTTTTTCCCCCTACATTATTTATTAATTGTAAACTACAGACTGCTGTGCTAATGGGTATTGTCAGAAACTTTTCCTGAGAGCCAGGCTGTCTGTCCCTTCTTTGAATACGGACTCTTGCGGGCTAAACTGTATCTCCAACCTCAGATGAAGGCTCCCAAGAGCAGGAGTCAGCTCCTCTATGAGACTCAGGTCCCTGAGGGCTGGCCTGAGCCACAGATGTTTCTGAAGCCCCACATGTTTCTGAGCAAATGACCCCAGCCAGGATCTGGACTGTAGAGATTCTAGCCACAGCCTTTCTTCAACCTCCAGGGACTCCAGGACTGACATCCTGGCCTGAGGGTCACACATAGGACTCAGCAAATACAGCTCCCCACAGTGAAAAACCAAGAGACCTCACTTCCAGTCTGGCAGAGGGCCTCCGCCCCTATGGCTTCCTCTTCCAAAGGATGAAGGTGATAGCAACAATTACAAATGTCAGCCCTCAGGAAAGACGAGTGTGCCGGGTGCCTTTCGTCCCCATACACCCTCTGAGCCTCACACAACAAGGAAAAGCATCCTTGAGGAATGCACACATACAATCTACATTCATTTGGTGTTTTTTCTTTTTGTTTGATTTTTTTGAAGTTCTTGTAGCCCCAGCTGGTCTGGAACTCACTTTGTAGACCAGCCCAGACTTACAGAGATCAACCTGCTTCTCCCTCCTGAGTGCTGGGATTAAAGGCATGCTCCACTATACCCAGCCATATTAATTTCTTATAAAGAAAGAAACATGAGACCAATTATTACCATTTCCGATGTAATATAATAGGGCTCATGCTGGGTTTCATCCTTTGTATATTTGTACCTTCTTTCTCCCCTACTGAGAAATGTGGTTTCCATTATTCTTTCTTCCCCTCTCTGTCCCTGGGCTGAGTATGGAACCCAGCGCCTTGAACATGGAGGCAAGCTGTCTCCACTGACCTATACCTCCAGGCCAGAATCAGAGCTCTTTGAATATTAATTGATTCCAGAGGTTGGGAAGGTTGATACACCAGAAAATGAAGGCATTCACAGAATGATGGAAGGAGGTCAGAGAGTATAGACTCCAGCTCAAACGGTTCCCATTTGCGGAGTCTGTAGTAACATGATCATTGGTGTAAATAATGTTAGTAACACTTTACAAACTGTTAAACAAAATAGGAGGCCATGAGTTCAAACCCACATAAATATAAACCAGTGAGATGGTTTGGCAGGTAAAGGCATTTGCTGCTAAGGCTAATGAACCAAGTTTAGTCACCAAGACCAATGTAGAAGGAGTGAACCAACTCCCAGAAGTTTTTCATTTGATGTCTATACCATATGTGTGTGGTTCTCCACAGACAATATTGAGGCCTAGTGGTATATGCCTTTAATCCCAGCACGTGAGAAACTGAGGCAGGTAGATCTCTGTGAGTTTGAGGCCAGCCCTGTCTACATAGTGAGTTCCAGGTCAGCCAATGTGTCATACTAAGACCCTGTCTAGAACAACACCCACGAATGACCAGAGTGAAGTGTGAGTGTCTAATAGGATGTGTTGAGAAGAATCAGCAGGGGCTGGATGGCTGGCTCAATGGTTAAGCACATCAGTTACTTGTGCAGAGGCTCTGGATTAGGTTCCCAGCACCCACAAAGGTGGATCACAACCATGTATAACTCCAGTTCCAGGAGATCTGATGCCCTGGAACTGGCCTCCATGGACAGTGCACACATTGTAGTGCATTTACAGACATACAGGAAAACGTTCATATACATAAATTAATAAAAAATCTTAGGGACTGGAGAGATGTTCAGTGGTTAGGGCTAACAATCATCTGTAATTCCAGTTCCAGGGGATCCTATGCCACCTTCTGACCTCCATGGGCACTGCGTGACATGGGTGCACTTACACACATGGAGGCCATACACTCATACACATAAAATAAAAATAATTTTAAAAATAAGATAACTGTGGGACACAAAGAGAAAATGGGTTCCCCAAGGTCACTCAGCTAAGTAAAGGAGGATGTGGACCCAGGTCATCTGACTCTAAGATCTTCTTTAGGGGGGTACACTTTAAGGCTTCAAAGAGATATAAGGACATGACAGAAACTTCATAAATGAAAGGACTAAAATCGTCCACAATCAAGCTGGACACGTCAGTGCACACCTCTAATTCCAGCACTTGAGAGGCCGAGGCAGGAGAATCTGCAGTTCCAGGTCATCCTTGGATACATATGAAGTTTGAGGTCAGCCTGGGCTACATGAGACTACCTCAAAAACTAAAAAGTGAAAGCTGTGTGCCTTCTCATCTGCAGATGCTTAATTGTTTAGGTAAATGAGAATGGGATTCTAGTCCCCTACTCTATACAGAACCTGCTTGGTGTTTGACAGGCGGACCTTACTCTGTCCACACAGCAGCCCTGTGGCCAGGTCTTTTTGTCTCAGATGAGGTGCCTGAGGCTCACAGATGAATAAGCGCCAGCCCAAAGTCCCACATCTGGGAAGCAATGGAGCCAAGAGCAGATGCCAGGGCTGGTGATGCCAGAGTCTGTCTCTCCTCATCTGGAGTACCAGATTGCCCAAGAGTGTGGTGACAGCAGGCCTGGTAGGCTAGGCTGGCCAAGGTCAGTACCCTGACATAACTGAGGATCTCCCACTTCCCTTGTCCCTCCCTCACCTCTAACCTGGGACAGATATCCAGGATGGAGGAGCCATGAGCTAGCAGAACAATGGGGACCACGGTGGGCAGCACTTGCAGACCAGGCAGCAGCAGCGGGTGGGCTGCTAAGCTACAGCACTGGGAAACTCATGCTTTAGCTACACAATTAATCCAGGGGAATAAACAAGGTCTTTGAGACAGACAGATCTGTGCTTTGTCTCTTCTGGATGGGGTGACTATGAACAGGTCACTTCACTTCTTTGAGTTTCCATGAGTAGGAGTCTAGCCTCACAGGGACGCTCTCGGTGTTACAATGGAAGGTGATCCACACAGAGTAGGTGCTCAATTCATGGCAGCCATATATCATAATGGTTCTGTGAAGGCTTCTCAGGAGGCCCCGCGTCTCGGAAACCATAGGAATGCAGGCTGAGGACAGGGTGCTCCTAGCAGTCTTCCTCCTGAAGGGGTCCCAATACTGGAGTCACAGGAAGGGGGCCTCTTAGACTGCATAGGGAACTAAGTCCTCCCAGCCCCTGCCCCAGAGTCCTGGCTCTCTTCCCTGCAGTCTGTTCCTTACCAACAACAGGCGCAGGGCCCCAAGGTTAGGCAAACACAGCAGTGATAAGGCACTTCCAGGCTGGGCCTTGCATTCAAGGCTTAGCCAGCTCCCTGCCTGGATCCCTGGCTTAGTGGAGAATCCTGGTCTTGTACATAGGAAAAGTGGGCACCAATAAGAAACAGCAGTTACAGTCACCTACTGATTGAGCACCTGAGGCCTTGGTACCCTGGTACAGCCTGTGTTAATGATCCTGTTTATCCACTTGAGTCATCCGATCAAGGGCAGCCAGGCATGAGGCAAGTGGCCTTGTGCCCGTGCCCTGCAATGGCCATTTCATTGACTAAAGCGATATCAGCACCACGTGGAGCTCCCAGTGACCCTCCCCCACCACTTCCCCACCAGTCCTGCCAGGGTCAGCGTGTGTGCGTTGTTTTTTTTTTTTTTGTCAATGAACAAGATTCTGGAGTCAAGGTTGTGTGGCCATTCCCCCTCCCGCCCATCAGGGATATAAACAGCACCTACAGTACAGGACAGAGGGCAAGAGAGCTGGGAAGAAGTCGGAGCAATTCCCCCAACCATGAGCTCCAGCCATTCCGGGGTCTGCCCGTGCCAGGGCTCTGCAGGCCGCCCAGCCATTCTCTATGCACTTCTGAGCCCGAGCCTCAGGGCAAGGCCGATCGCACCCACAACCCGCAGCCACTGCCTGTGCCGACAGCACCGGCCTGTCCGCCTGTGTGCCCCACAGCGCACCTGCCAGGAGGCCTTGGATGTCCTGGCCAAGACGGTAGCCTTCCTCAGGAACCTGCCATCCTTCTGCCATCTGCCCCCCGAGGACCAGCGGAGGCTGCTGGAGGGCTGCTGGGGGCCCCTCTTTCTGCTTGGGTTGGCCCAAGATACTGTGACCTTCGAAGTGGCCGAGGCTCCGGTGCCCAGTATCCTCAAGAAGATCCTGCTGGCAGAGCATGGCAGTAGTGCTCACAGTGGCCAGATCCCAGACAGGCCCCAACCCTCGCTGGCTGCTGTACAGTGGCTCCAGTGTTGCCTGGAGTCTTTCTGGAGTCTTGAGCTGAGTCCCAAGGAGTATGCCTACCTGAAAGGAACCATCCTCTTCAACCCAGGTAAGCTCCCAAACACTCCTAGATGGGGGCCAAGGTGGGAGGGGGCAGAACCCAGCTAGGAAAGAACCTTGTCAGGGCTTGACATACATCATCTCATTGGGTCCTTGTTAGCATCAAGTAGCTATCTCACAGAAGAGGCACAGGGAGGTAAAACAACTATCTGATGTTTATATACCCAGGTAGGGGTGGAACAGTGCTGGAAACTCGAGTCAGTTCACTCCAGAGACTGATCTTTGGCATTGTGCCTGAGAAATCTGCAGGACTCTCAAGGAATGTAGGAGAGAGGAGAAAGTGGGGGCAGAAGCAGCTGTGTGGCAGACACATCTTCAAGGACAGGCTGCATGATGAAGCTCTGAAGGTTAAAGTCCTCCATGTGTTCAGAAAGGCCACACAGAAGAAAAGAGTGAAGGGGAAGACAGAGACTATGAAATCTAGACGGGAAAGCATCCATAGGGAATGTTTTTTGTAGCTTTGAGGAAGACATGACACAGGCCTTGTAAGCATTAAATGTAGTGCTGGATTGTAGTAACAGTAGCAAATATTCATAGTGTACTTTACTATATGCTAGGATTTAGTCTATGTATTTTACAAATATTGATTTTGTTTGACTTCATAACAAGACTAGGAGACACCTCCAGTCATTATCCCTATTTTACAGATGGAGAAACTAAGGCACAACAATTAAATTACTTGTTTGAGATCACTCAGCTATTAAATGACAGCATTGGGATTCAAACATAGGTAGCCTGGTTCTTAATCAATCATTATCCACTTCTCTGGAAAGGGATGGATGAATAAAATTAGAAGTAATGAAGAAGATGATGGTGGTTGATGCTTCAAATGTCGAACCGAAGTGGCAGAGGGGGACAAAGAGGTGTAACTATTGGCCAGAATGCTTGCCTAGCATACCACAAGCCTAGGTTCAATTCTGAGCATCACAAAACAAACAATTAGCTCACTTCTCTGTCTTTACCGGCTAGGAATGTAGCTCAGTGGTAGAGGACCCTTGCCTGGTCAATTGTAGAGTGCTTGCCTAGCCTGCACAAGGCCCTGGTTTGCATCCCTAGGAAAAGAAGGGGAGAGAGGGAGAGAGGGAGAGAGGGAGAGAGATTGACTGACTCTTGGATCCTGGGCTAGCCTTCACAGAGCAGTTGCTCACCAGCCTGCGTCACTGTCTCTGCCACAGATGTGCCAGGCCTCCGTGCCTCCTGTCACATAGCATACCTACAGCAGGAGGCTCACTGGGCGCTGTGTGAAGGCCTGGAGCCCTGGTACCCTGCTGGTCAAGGTCGCCTGGCCCGAGTCTTCCTCATGGCCTCCACTCTCAAAAGCGTTCCACCTAGCCTCCTGGTGGACCTTTTCTTCCGCCCTGTCATTGGAGACGTTGACATCACCGGACTGCTGGAGGACATGCTTTTGCTGAGGTGACCTGCAGAGTGGGGACACGATGCTCCTGAAGGCAGATAGCACTCAGCTTCCCAGGAGCAGCCCTCACTCAGCCACACCCCCCAACTTGGACTTTCTTCATTTGGACAAGTGTACAACTGTCTGGCAGGCTCCTAGTGGTCTCCAAAGTCTCTAGAACAAAACTCTTCTCCCTTCCTGGGATGGGGATGGAATATTAGGCTGCACATTGGGCCAGAATTCCTCCTGACTTTGTATAGAATGGAATTAAGTTATTGATTTTTGTAATAAAAGGTATAAAATGTTTGGAACTGGTCTCTGTCACTGTAGTTGTGCGTAGAAGGACCCAGAGGCCACTTCCATGGCCCACCCTACCCTGCCAGAGAGAACTAAAGGAAATAAACCACAGAGGCCAGGTTAGCTCATATTTTAAAGTGGGATGGTGACTTTATTTCTGGTGATACGATTTCTTTTGTGTCTGGCTGTGAATCCAGCAGAAAGCATCTACTCACAACCCTGACACCTTCCTGTCTGTCTTCTCGGGGAGAGGTGGTTTCACTCCCTGACCCTAGATCCTCTGTTGTCCCCTCCCAAGTGGTTGATCCCTAGAGAGTCTCTCTCTCTCTCTCTTTCTCTCTCTCTCGTTCTCTCTCTCTCTCTCTCTCTCTCTCTCTCTCTCTCTCTCTCTCTCTCTCTCTTCTCTTTTCAGAGCTGTGGGGTCATAGCTAATCACAAGCAGCCCATTCCCAAAGCAGACAAGGCCATTTGGATTTCTATAGTTTATGATCCTTCACCTCCCCCATTCCTGAAATCACCCTCCCAACACCAAGATCTGCCTTGGAAGCTGCTTGGAGACAGAGGCAGGCCAGGGTTTAGCACATGACCAGGTCACCCCAGGTGTTGAAGTCTGAAACACTTCCATAAGAGTTGTTCAGAGTTCCTATCCTGAGCCCGGAGTTCCATTGCCCCTCTGACCTGCCCTGGGAATAGGTCATTCCCATTGTCTGCCTACAGGAGAGTTAAACTTGGCCACAGCCTCTAGTCCTGCTCCATTCAGAGCCTGGCTGGGGTCTGTTTTCACTGGTCAGGGCCTCTTGTGCCTCAGTGTTTGTTGACTACTTTGACCTGGTCACCCTGGGTCAGGGTGACTGACCAGAGGGGTAGGAAGGAGGAGATGATAACAACACAAGTGCCCATAGGACTTCCAGGCCTCCTCCTGCCCGAACCAGGCCCCACCCCTTCACCACCACAGCTTGAATCCTTCTCACTGGGCCAAGTTAATTATTGCTCAGAGAAAGGTCATTCTTTCAGGGACACCAGCCTAAGAGCCATCATTCAGGCCTATGTCGAAAAAAAGGAAGGAGGGAAGAGAGAAGGAGGGAGGGAGAGAAAATAAAATACGAAGGAGAGAAAGCAGACCTGCATCTACACACACCTTTAGGTTATGCTCAGAGTCTACAGATCCAGGCCAAACTGCTCTGTCCAGCATTTAGGACCTTAACTAGTTCATCACTCTTTTTCTCTACAGTGACCTCAACACTCACCCTCATGACCTCACCTCTGCCAGTCAAATCCTAGTAAAATCCCCCAAGAGACGCATCCTTCAGGGCTGAGCAATCCTTATGTTCCCCGGCCTCCTGCAAGACCTCCAACCCTGCCCTGCGTCCCTGACCCTCTGACACAAACCAGCCCCTCCTACCTTGCTGACACAGGAGGCTGGTCTTGCAATAGCAGAACCTTCCATGTGACCTGATCAAGCAGATTTCAGGCATGCATTCAAAATCACCCAGTAAGTCTGATGCCTTTTGTGTCTATTAGTTACCTGTGGCACCTCCCCAAATCCTTGGATCATTTTCCTGCTTCTCATCTTCCCTCCTCCAAGGCCACCAAGCATTCAGGAACATTCTCCTCCACGTCCCATGCCAACCTTTTCCTCAATTTATTTAATTTCTCGATCATCCAAATGGCTTTTTCCATTAACTTTCTCTTCTTTCTGTTCAAATTTCTTCCCTTTTATTTATTATTTATTATTATAGTACCCACATACATACAATAATAACAAATCAGCTTGCCCATGTGGATATCAGAACACAACTTTCAGGAGTTAGTTCTCTCCTTCCATGATCGGATGGGAGACAGAATTCAGGCCATCAGGCTTGGACAGCAATTGTCTTTACCACTGAGTCATGTCGCCGGCTGTTTCTTTATCTCTCTAATCTATTCCCTGTGTCCTGGTTTGAACTCTTTATACTAGAAGCATGAAGACAAATGCTACAAAACCAAAGAAACAATTCTGCACAATAAAATGAGGGCAGCAATGCTCTTTCCAGGAGACACAAGCTTTCCAAAGCTGGGAGACTATGTCTTCTTTGTCACAGGGATGGGGCCCATGTCTCATTTCCAGGGAGAGGAGGTGGAAACAGGCCTAAGCAGCATATGCAACTTTCTGAAGGTCTAAGCCGATCACTGTCTGTGCCAAGACTTGAGCTTAGAATTATGTGATTCTGGATACTGAGTTTTTACCACCAGCAAACACTGGAGTGAGTCATAGCTAAGATTAGGCCATCTGGAGCCAGTTTGGCCACTGTTTACTGACCTGTCTACTTCTTAGCTATGATCCCTGTCCTCAGGCTCCACCAGGGATGACTCACAGGAAAGCTGGAGAGTGTTGTGACTCTAGGGCAGCTTAGGGTACTGCTTTATGACCATCATTAGTTCTATCTTCATTAGCCAAACCACTGGCTATACATTAAGTAGTCCAACCATTGTCTCACTGTGGTGAGCCCTGAATCACCCTGCCCTTAGGGCCTGTGTATATCTTTGAACCTTTGATGCTGGCAAAGGGTGAGGCAATCATTATCCATCCATCCACTCACTGTGCTACTCAATGTCTCTTGACATCTACTCATGTCAGACTGTGTGTTAGATACCAGGGAAAAGGACACAGAATGAAGACGATGCAACTCCTGCCCCTGTGGACCATTCTTTCTATGGCAGAAGACACCCAAGTGATTATATCAGAACTGAACTGTGATAGAACAGAACACAGGCAGAGGAATGATTTACAAGGGTGCAGCGGAGGGAAGTACTTCCCTGGACTGGTGACTGGAAAACATTTAGGGGTTTGCAAAAACTGGGCATTCCAGACAGAGGGAACAAAACGTACAAAGGCACAGAGGTGTCAAAGAGCACAGGTGCTTCTTGAAAGTGGTCTAGAGCATGAGGCGCTCTAGGCAACAGGACATGGGTCCAGACAGGCACTGTATCACAGACCAGGACAGCAGAGAGGAGAAATCCCAATGAAACTGGTAGAAGAAACAGGTGAAGGTCTCAGGGGAAGCAAGGTCAACAAAGCGGACCTTGTGTTCCTGGCAGGCCATGGCTAGAGCAAAGCCCACTGTGGCGTAAGAGTTGGGGGATGGAGAACTAGTCCAGCAGTTAAGAGCATTTTTTGCTCTTGCAGAGGATCTGAGTTCAGATCTTAGCACCCACACCAGGTACCTTACAACTGCTTTTAACTTTAGTGCCCTGATCTGGGTATCAATTAGGAGATCTGATACCTTCTTCTGACCTCTATGGGGACCTGCACACAGATATACAGATACACAGACACACACATAAATAAAATAAAATATTTAAAAAAGGAGTCAGAGTGGTTGGAGAGATAGCTTAATGGTTAAGACCAATTACTATTCTTACAGAGGACCCAGGTTCGATTCCCAGCAGCCACATGGCAGCTAACAACTGTCCCTAACTCCAGTTCCAGGGGAATCTGATGACCTCTTCTGACCTCCATGGGCACTGCACAACAAAGCACACTTACATATATGCAGGCAATACGCTCATACACACAAACAAAATAATATTTTTAAAAAAGAGTCAGGGCAAACCAGGTGTGGTGGTTTACACCTGTAATCCCAAAGTTTGGGAGGTGGAGGAAGGAAGATCAGGAATTCAAGGTCAGCTTCTGCTACATAACCAATTTGAGGCCAGACAGGCAGAGATACATGAGACCCTGTCTCAAAATAGCACCTCCCAACACACACACACACACACACACATACACACGCAGACACACACACACACAGGCACACACATCAGGCTAGTAGAACATTAGCTAACATGCATGAAGTCCTCTGTTAAATACCCATCACAGAAAAAAAAAAGCATTATCAATAACACTCCAGAAAACCTTAAACCTCATTTCTCCTCAAAGCTTATCACCAACCTGATTCTAAAATCATAACTGATCCAGGGGTGGAGGCACATATCAGAACTGCCCGCCTTTGGAGGTATTAGAGGCAGGAGGATCAGAAGTTCAAAGTCAAGCTGCCAAGATAGTTCAGTGGGTAAAAATGCTTGATATATAAGCTTGACAACTAAGCGTGACCCCTGGAACCTATAGTAGATGGAGAAAAATCAACAGACAAAAGCTATTTTCTGACCTCTCTATTTGCACTGTAGTATATACACACACATATACACACAGACACACAGACACACACACACTAAAAAATAAAATTCGAACCCCCCATCTCATGTACGTAACCCTAATAAACGCAGTGGCTCAGAGGGGAGCCGGAAGCACATGCCTTTAATACCAGCACTCGTGAGGCAGAAGCTGATGGACAGTGAGTTCCAGGCTAGTCTGGTCTACGTAGGGAGACTGTGTCTCAAACAAAGTAAAATGGAGACTTGGTGGGAGAGGAAAGGGATAAGAAGGGACAATAGGGGGACTTTGACCAAAGAATGGCATACATGTATGAGACTTAAAAGAATTAAAACATTTAGAAAAGAAAATCAGACATGGGGCACATACCTTCAATTCCAGCACTCAAGAAGCAGAGGCAGGCAGATCTCTGTGAGTTCAAGGTCAGCCTGGTCTGCATAGTGAGTTCCAGGCCAGCCAGGAACCCTGTCTCAAAAAAAATTAGAAAAAAAAGAGAAAGGGCTAGAGATGGCTCTGCGATTAAGAGAGCATATTGCTTTACTAAAGAGCCCAAGTTTGGTTCTCAGAACCAAAACCTCCTGTAACTTTGGCTCCAACATCCTTTTGTGGCTTTTGTAAGCACCCACACATATACATAAATTAAAAATGTTAAGTTTAAAAAAATGTTAAAATTAAAAAAATTAATCTAGGTTATTGCCAGATATGGTGATACACACCTTTAATATTCTATTTTTTTTTATGTGTCTGAGTGTATTGTCATGCAATGACCTTAGAGGTTAGAAGAGGGCGTCAGATCCCCTGGAACTGGAGGTATGGGATGGTTGTTAGCTGCCATGTGGGTGCTGGGAATCAAATCTAGATCCTCTGTAAGTGTAGCCAGTGCTATTAACTGTTGAGCCAGCTCTCCAGCCCCTGTGATACATTACCTTTAATCCTAGCACTTGGAAGGCAGAGGCAGAGAGATTTTGGTGAGTTTGAGACCAGTCAGATCTACATAGTGAGACCCTCTCTCTCTCAAAAAAAGGAGGAGGCTGGAGAGATAGCTCCGCAGTTAGGAGCACTGGCTGCCCTTGCAGATCCCAGTTCACTTCCCAGCATTCATATGGTGGCTAACAACCTTCTGTGACTCCAGATCTAGGGAATCCGATGTTCTCTTCTGGCCTCTGTGGGCACTGCATACATTTGGTGTATTTACATACATGCAGGCAAAGCAGTCATACACATAAAATAAAAATAATTTTTTTAAAGTTCAAGGACATCCTTAGTGATATAGTGAGTTTGAGGCCAGCCTGGGTTACATGAAACCATTTTTCAAGAAACAACGAGAGAGAGAGAGAGAGAGAGAGAGAGAGAGAGAGAGAGAGAGGAAGGAGAGACCTTCTGAGATGATTCATCTTCTAAGTTTATGTATATATCTGCATGTGCTATTCTTGTTGGATCTTTTTCACTCAGCATTTTGTCTCTGTTCTGTGACAGTAACCTGCTCATTTTCATTGTTGTAAAATGTCCCATTATGCCACAACTTACTTCTCTATTGTGATGAACATCTCTGCTGATGAACAGATTGTTTGCTTCCCATTTTATGGAAATTACAAATTATATTGCTTAAGTGGTTGTTCATTTGTTTGTGGCATATTGTGTATGTATGTGTGCAGCTGTACTCAACAGTGCAGGCGCCCGCGCAGACCAGAGAGTGTCGATGGGACTGTCTTCCTCAATCTCTTCTATACCTTTAAAAATTATTCTTTTATGTGTATGAGTGTTTTGCCTGCATGTATGTAAGAGCACCACATGTGTACTATGCCTGGAGAGGCCAAAAAAGGGTGCTGGATCCCCTGAGCTGGAGTTACTGAGGGTTGTTAGCAGTCATGTGGGTGCTAGGAACTGAGCATGGGTCCTCTACAAGAGCAGCCAGTGTTCTTAACTGCTGAGCCATCTCTTCAGCCCCTATACGTTATTTTTTGAGACAGGATCTTTCATCGAACCTGGAACTTGCTGTTTCATCAGACTGGCTGGCCAGCAAGCCTCTGGCATCTGCCTGTCTCCACCCCCCCAGCACTAGGGTCATATATGTGAACCACCATGTCCATCTTTTACATGGATGCTGAGGATCTGAACTCAAGTCCTTATCCTTGCACTTTACCCATGGAGACATCTTCCCAGCGCCTTGTTGCATGGTCTTAAAAGCAAGGGTATTTGCAGCTCTATTGGTATATAGAGCTGGAATTACCAAGTCATAGAGTATATTTAACTTTATTAGGTCTTGCCAGTTTTTCCAAGTGGTTGTATCAATCCACAGTCTTACTAGATTTTAAAATCCAGATGTGAAAAAAATAAAAACAAAAAGGTTGGTGACATGGCCCAGTGGTAAAAGATGCTTACTACAAAAGCCTGGAAACCAAGTTTGATTCCAGGAGTCCATGTAAAGAACTGACATCACAAAATTGTCCTCTGACCTCCACACAAGCGCTATCGCATGCAAGTCCCCATAACACATCATGAACACACAATACTAAAATAAATAAATAAATAAAAAATAATCCAGGCACGATGCTGTCGCTACCAACAGTTACCCAAATACTACTTATTTGAACTATTTATTAAGCTGGGCATGGAGGCATGTGCCTGTAATTCCAGCACGCTGAGGCAGGAGGATTGTCAAGGATGTCTGGCCAAGAAAAGAAAGAAAAAGAAATTTAAAAAATAAGAGAGCGAGTGTGTTGGCGCACGCCTTTAATCTCAGCGCTTGGGACGAAGGGACAGGAGGATCGGTTCCAGGCCCGCCTGGTCTACATAGTGAAGTCCAGGCCAGTGAGGACCACAAAGTGAGACCCTGACTCTCCCCCTAAATATTTTTCATTGATCATATAGATAAATATGTGATTATCATAGAGTACTTATTTGATTTATTGTTTTCTAAAAAGATTGCTTTTAGTATTTATTTAGTTTGTTGAGACAAAGTCATACTCTATAGCCCAGCTTCGCCTGGAACTTGTGGCCATTCTGCCTCAGTTGCTCCAGAGCTTGGATTCCAGGCACAGTCCACTATACTCAGACAATTTTCTTTTCATTCCAAATGAAGTTCACTGGTAAGGTTTTTTGTTGTTGTTTTTTTTTTTTTTTTGGTCTTTTTGAGACAGGATCTCTCCTGTAGACCCAGCTGGTCTTGAACTCACAGAGATCTGCCTGCCTCTGCCTTCCAAGTGCTGGGATTAAAGGCATACACCACTGCACCCAGCTAATTTCAGTTTCTGACTTGCTTTACCCACATATGCCTGGGATTATTAGTTCAAAATGCCAGGTTTTGCTCTCACAAACACTGCAGTTATGAATATTAATATACACTGTCAAATGAAAACACAAATCTAGGCTCAGTAAGGGGAGATTTAAGGATTATTATAAAGGGAAAAAGGAATTACTGCAATTAGGAGGACAGGAATATTAAATGGGGAGAGGCTCAGATCTTGACCATGAGACTTTCCTGTTTCTTGAGGGTTAAGCAAAAGGAATTTTTCTTTCATAGGCAATAGTAAACAAGGTCAGAAAGAATCGGGTGAGAGGAAGACCAGCAGAAGCATGGAGGGCTGATGAGGTGATAGACAGGCCATATTTATTCCAAAACCAGCCTATTCTCTTGAGGGGCTGTTGAGGAAGAGGAGGTAAGGGCTGGCTCAAGTCGAGAATGGGCCAAAGTTTAGAGACCCGGGGGAACGAAAGAAGCAAATTCAAAGTTCCATTGATTAGCAGGGATAATAAGTTCAACCAAGTTTTTTGAGGCAAAGAATTGGAATTTGGAATCTATATCTGGCCTCCTCCTAAGTAAACAAGGGGCATTCGTGAGTTTTATGTAAGTCAGATGAGTAGAGGCTTTTCTTTTTTTTCCAGTAGACTATGTTCCAGAACACACAAGGATGGGGCTGGGTCCTTAACCTTCTGTTTCCCAGGATCACGGAGCTATGGGACCTTTGACAAGTTCCCCGTAGCCACAGCTGGCCAGGAACTCCCTGTGTACACCAGCCTGGCCTCGATCTCACAGAGATCGACCTGCCTCTGCCTCTCAGATGCTGGGATTAAAGGTGTGCGCCACCGTGCCCCGCATAACTTTTAAAAATATATTTATTCTAGATAGGGTCTTGCCGTGTAGCCCTGTTGGCCTGGTGCTGTATACAATCTAAGCTAGCGTCAAACTGTCCTCCTGGCTCAGCCTCTTGAGTGTTCCAGCCACTATAAACTGGCTCATTAGAGCTCCGGGCCTCTCACTTGCTATGCCCATCATGTGAGTTTTGTCAACAACATCCAGGGATCTGGACAAACTGGTCCAAGCAGCCACTACAAGAAGCACATCCAGTATCATCTGAAGGACCAACTAACCCAGAGTTTTTCCAATCTCGCAGTTGACTCCCGAGCCGGCAGGCGTGGAATTCTCGCGAGAGTTGGCTCCAGGCAATCATGTGACAACCCAAGATGGCGACACCCAGGACGATGGAGGAAGAGTCTGCGGTGTACCTGGTGGTGGGCGGTATCCCCTGCGCCCTGCGCTCAGCTCAGCTCCGGAGCTATTTTAGCCAGTTCCGGGAGCAGCGCGGCGGAGGCTTCCTGTGTTTCCACTACCGGCACCGGCCCGAGAGAACGCCCCCCTCAGCGGCCCCCGCCTCGGCCGCAGCCCCCACCGACCCTGCGGCCGGGGAGCGGGTCCTCGCCCAGACCGCGGCCACCGATGCCCGCTCTGCATCCACTCGGAACTCTGCTCCGCTCCAGACCCGCACCTGCTGCTGTATCGTGTCGGTGCGGGGACTGCCTCAAGCCCAGAGGCTCGTTCGCATGTACTCGGGCCGCCGGTGGCTGGATTCTCAGGGCACCTGGCTCCCGGGTCGCTGTCTCATCCGCAGGCTGAGACTGCCCACTGAGGCACCAGGTAAGAAAGAGGAAGAGAGAGAATGGGCTGGACCTGCGGGCCTTGGAACGGAAGGTACCTTTTCTGAGTGGTGAAGATAAGTCAGACCTCTGGTTACAACTGCTGAGGAGTTAAGTTAGTTCTCAAGATTTTTCAGGCTCAACTTGAGGTCAGCTACACTAGGGGTTTGAAAAGCAAAAGCCAGTAACAAAGGCCCATTTTGTTTATCCTTCTGAAGCTCTTTTTTCTTAGGGGTTTATTTTGCACTGACACGGGAATTTTTTTTAAAACATTATCATTTTAAAAACATTTTATTATTTTTATTCTATGTGTCTGAGTGTATTGCCTGCATGTATTTAAGTGCACCCGTGTGGTGCAGTGCCCGCGGAGGTCAGAAAAGGGCGTCGATCCCTTGGAACTGGACTTACAGTTATTAGCTGTGGGTGTTGGGAACCGAACCCAGGTCCTCTGCAAGAGCAACCAGTGCTCTTAACCGCTGAGCCATCTCTCCAGCCCATGGGATTTTTTTTTTTTTTTTTTAAAGAGAAAATTTGGTTTCCTTCAACCTAAAATGAGCATCTAGGAGACTGGCTTTCCAGAGGAAAGAGTTTATTTACCAGAGGGAGATTGCAGTCAGGAATATGTGGAAAGGAAGTAAAGTATTTTAAAAGGCAAAATGGGGAACTTTGTATAAACTCTTTTGAAACAATTATGCTTGACTATACAAGGGTCAGTAATGAGTGGTGTCAGATCAAGGGTTGGACAGGCAGTGACTGGGCAGACATCCTCATAGAAGTGTTTTTTTGTGCAAGGTTGTGCTTTTGGCAGTCTTTCGGAACATTTTGTATGGGGAAGATAGATACATACGGGAGGACTCCACTTTTATAGCCTCCTGGTTCGACTTTGCTAAGTTTGGTATAGTGGTTCCATTCAGATTCTGGAAAGCAGCTCTGCACACCACTCTACCACCAGTACCCACTTAGATTCTGACAGCTAATTTGTTCTCTCCCTCCCACCTCTTTTATTGAATACCCTGCAAGATAGCAATGAACTGAACAATAACTATAATATCACTTTCAATGAGACTGGCCTCAAATTCCTGATCATCCTGCCTTTACCTCCCAAGTGCTAGGATTTTAAGTGTGGATCACCGTGCCTGGCTAGTCCATCATTTGTTAAAAATTTTATTTATATATTATTTTATGTGCAGGAATGTTTTGCTTGCACGTATGTAAGTACACCCATGTGTGCAATGCCTGAGGAGGTATGGTTGTTAGCTACCATGTGGGTGCTGGGAACCAGATCCCAGTCCTCTGCAAGAGCTGCCAGTGCTCTTAACCACTGAGCCATCTCTTCAGCATACCCTCCTGTATGTGTGTATGAGTATGTATGTGTGTATGAGTCTGTGTGTAGGTTTTTTTTGTTTGTTTGTTTTTTTTTTTTTTGAGAAAGGGTCTCCCTGTAGCCCCAGCTGGCCTGGAACTTACTATGTAGATCAGACTGGCCTTGCTCTCACAGAGATCCCCCTGTCTCTGCCTCTGGAGTGCAGGGATCAAAGATGTGTACCCCACCAATCTGAGCACCCCCCTTTTTTTTCCGAGGTAGGGTCTCACAGTGTAACTGGTTGACCTGGAGCTCAGAGAGAGAATCCTGCCTCTGTCTCCTGAGTGCTGGGATTAAGGATGTGTGCCACCACACCTGACTCCCATCATTTTCTTACTGGCTCTGTAAAAACAATCTTTGTACCATGAGATGGCTCAGTGAATAAGGGTGCTTGCCACCAAGCCTGGCCATCTTCATTGGAGTCCTGGGATGAGCATGGTGGAAGGAGAGAACCAACTACTACAAGTTGTTGTCTGACTTCCACAGATACGTTGTGGAGTACAGGTAACTTTTTTATATGTTTTCACATTTATTTACTGTGCATATGCCACAGTGCAAATGTGGAGGTCAGAGAACAGCTTTCAGAACTCTGTTCTCTCTCTCTGCCATGTGGACTCCAGGGATGGAACTTGGGGTTTCGGGCTTGGCAGCAAGTGTTCTGCTGAGCCATCTCACAGGCCTGGGTTTTTCTTCTTTTCCTTTTAAAAAAAAGTTACATTTATTTTGTGTGTCTGGGAGTAGAGCATACAGTTGCCATGACACAAGTGTGGAGGTCAGAAGACAACTTTTGAGAACCAGTTCTCTCCTCCTACCCTGTGGATTCTGGGGAACCAAATTCAGTTCATCAGGCTTGGAGATGAGTTCCTTTCCCTGGTGAGCTATTTTGCCAGCCCTTTTTGTTTGTCTGTTTTTAGAGACAAAAATCTCACTGTATAGCCTAGGGTAGCCTCAAACTCATGATCTTCCTGCCTTATTCTCCTAAGTTCTGGTCTTTTTTTTTTTTTTTTTTTTTGAGACAGGGTCTCACTATGTAGCTCTGGCTGGCATTTAACTCTCCGTGTAGACCAGACTGGTCTGGAATTCACAGATCCACCAGGCTCTGCCTTCCTAGGGATAGGTGAATGCCACCATGCCCAGCCTGGGTTCTGGTCTTTATAGATGTATGCCATCATGCCTGATGGGATAACAGCTTTAAACTGTCATTGACTTCTGGCTTAAATATTGGCAATGCACTGGATGTGGTGGTGCACACTTTTAATCCCAGTATTTGGGAGGCAGAGGCAGGTGGATCTCTGTGAGTTCAAGGCCAGCCTGGTCTACATACCAGTAACAGACCAGCTGGGACTTCAGGGAGACTGAAAAAAAAAAAGGACGAAACAATCTGGGCCAGGAACCTGTCTCTGCAGGTGAAGGCAATTGTTGACACTTCTAGATCTCCAAATCCATTCTTCCCCCTTTTCCAAGGTCTGGAACCCTTTCCCTTTAAGACCCGGAAGGAGCTGCAGAGTCGAAAGGCAGAGAATGAAGTGTTTACCTTGGCTGACCTGAAGCAGATGCCAGAGCTGAATCCACCAGTGCTGATGCCCAATGGGAATGTGGGGACTCCCCTTCGGGTCTTTTTGGAGTTGATCCGGGCCTGTCGCCTACCACCTCGAATCATCACCCAGCTGCAGCTCCAGTTCCCCAAGACAGGCTCTTCGCGGCGCTATGGCAATGTACCCTTTGAGTACGAGGACTCAGAGACTGTGGAGCAGGAAGACCACGTGTACACAGCTGAAGGTGAGGAGATCCCCCAAGGAACCAGCTTGATGGATACCCCAGCCAGCCCCTGTGATGAGCCTGAGGACGCAGCAGAACAGGAGGAGGAAGAATGTCACTCAGATGATGTAAGAAACAAGGCATTACTCCCACTCTCTTGCCAGTTGTCTGATCTGAGGTCTGCAGGAGGGGTGGGTGCATGGACAGGAAAGCTCCAGCTGAGTGCAAAACGCCATTTGGGTGTGCATTTCTGCCTTCTTTTTGGGTGAATTGGGGGGCAGGCAACGGATGGTCAGGAGCTTGTTGGTTTGTTTTGGAGACAGGGTCTCACTTTGGTGCCCTGACTGCTGGCTGGCCTGGAGATCCTGTGCAGACCAATGAGCTTGAAATCAGCCTGCCTTTGCCTCCTGAGTGCTGGGATTAATGGGGCTTCTTTTCAGCCCCTCAGAAAGAATTGGAAAGTTCCTTTTTTTATAGGTGAAAACACACTGACTAGAGATATACAGTAATTTACCTAAGATCATGCAAGGAAGCAGAAGCAGAGCTAGGACAGGAGCCCAATGCCTCCCTCTTTGATGTTTCTCCTAGCTCTGTGCTTTTATCTTGTGACTTAGTTCCTCTGTGTTCTGACCTCAAGTCAGTGCATTGAACATCAGCCTCTGCCCTTAACTTGCAAAGTAGACAGTTCTTGATCTTCTTTCTCTATAAAATCAAGTGAGGTGCAATTTGTTAGGAAAACTTTTAAAATTTTATTTATGTGTATGAATGTTTTGCCTACATGTAAGTGCACCTGTGTTTTACAATGCCCAAGGAGGCCAGAAGAGGGCGTTGGAACCCCTGGAACTGGAGTTGTTGCCATGTGGGTGCTGGGGACTGAACCCAGTCTTCTACAAGAGCAGCAAGTGCTCTATAACCTCTGAGCTGTCTCTCCAGCCCCAGGAAAACTTTCTTTTTTAGTTTGTATGAAAAAGTTTTATTATCAATCTGCCACTGACCAATAAAAGCCCAAACAAGCAAAGAAACAAAACATTAACACCAGGGCCTGGTGGTGGATGAAACTATCTCAAAGAGGAAAGAAACCCCAAAACCCAAAACAGAAACCTCCAAACCAAACCAAAAACCCCTAAAGACATGAAGTAAAATATTAAAACCAAAACGGACGTGGTAGTGCACCCTTGCAATCCCAGCACTCCAGAGGTGGAAGCATAGGTTGTTCTAAGCCATCCTCTGCTATCCTGCATTGAAGGCCAGCCTGGGATACAGGAGACCTCTCAAAAAACCAACAGACAAACAAAAAAACCAAAACACTCAAAAACACAAGCAACCACTTACCTACAGATTAGGGAGTTGGGTTAGTCCTGGAGTTTATAGGACATCCTGCAGGTTCAGAAGCCAGGGATATGGTTGGTTGTCTGCCTGGTCATCTTTGCCTTTGTACTAGACGTCATCGTAGAGTGGGAGAGACTCTACAATGCTTTTAGAGCTATAAGTAGCCCAGCGATGCCTGGTGAGGCAGGAGCCTCACCTGGCCCTATTCTGTGGGCCAAAGATGGGTGGGCTGAGCAATCTACAGGAGAGCCCATCGGGATCATCAAGTACAGAGGTCTTCTGGTCTGTCTTCATGGGGCTGTGGTAGAAGGCCTTGTATCCTGGGACAGTAGGATGAACTGGATGGAGTGGAAGTTGGAGCTCCAAGTCCTTGTAAAGCTGTGTGTGCCTGCGCTGGTGGAAACAAGTCCCTAATTGTTCTTCCTTCAGGTTGAATTTTCTAGCCAGGCTTTTTAAAACTTCCTGGTCAGGGTAAGAGTTCTGGCAATCTGTATCTAGTTTGCATTCTGTTCCCTGCTGAAAACCTTGAGGTTCAGGGAATAAGGATGTCTGTTCATCTTGGCTGCAGCTCAGTTCAGGTGTTTGAGGTTCTCAGGAAAACTTTTTAACTTTTACTTTTTTTGTTTTGAGACAGGGTCTTATGTAGTCCAAACTGACCTTCAGCTTCCAAGAAAGGAAAACTTGTTTCTTTCTATATAAAAAGTGAGGCATTGGTGTTTCAAAAATCCCAGCCCAGTGTCGCCCACGTCTCCATTACATCCTCGGCCCTGACTTTTCTCCAGCACCTGCTCTACAACATTGGTTCCTGTAGCCTCTTGGGGTTTAACCAGGATGGGGTACCCAAGTGTTTGTTTTTGCTTTTGTTCTTAAGACAGGGTCTCCCTGGACCTTGATCCTGAGGACCAGGTTGGCCTTCATCTTACAGAGACCTGCCTCCCTCTGTCTCTCGGGAGTACTGGTTCTAAAGGCATATGCCACCATGCCCGGCCCTTGTTTGTTTTTGAGGCAGTCTCACTTTGTAACCCTTGCTGGTCTGGAATTTGATATGTAAAGCAGGCTGGCCTTGAACTTAAAGAGAACCGTCTGCCTCTGCCTTCGGAGTGCTGGGATTAAAGGCATGCGCTACTCAAGGTTTTAAGCCAAGAGTCATCCAGTTACTCCATAAATCCATGTAAGCATATATAAGGACTAGTATACAATTTAAAGACATTCTGTGATCCATTTCCTACCCTCAAAGAACCTGCAGTGCTTTCTTGAGTGATATTGTAGGCAAATCATTTTACCTCTGACCCTAGGCAAGTTTCTCCTTTGGAAAATGGGAATAATGGCACAAACCTCACAGAGCCACTGGAATGACTCCAGGAACCAAGTCATAGGAAAGGCCTGAGAACAGACACTGGTGGTAGGCCCCACTCCTTCTCTTATAACATGATATATAAAGGCTTAGTGTATCCTGACCGACACTCAAGTGATGAGAGAGCTGTGGGACTAAGTGTGTGGGCTTTGTGTAGGTTGCAGAACTTAGCATGTGGATTTAACCAGCAGAGAAGCAAAGCACGGGGGAGGGCACTTCCCACCAGAAGGCACTGCGTGGCCAAGTGCACAGAGGTCAGAGCAAGTCACTGCCGAGCAGCACAGGGGACGGAGACAGCTGGTGGTCAAGGTTTTAAGGTCTAAATGTGCTGCTTCTAGAGAAACCTCAAGGCATGGAACTGAAGGTTCCCTCTCTCTACTTTCTCCCAGGATGACGACCGGTGTGAGGAGTGGGAGCGACATGAAGCATTACATGAGGATGTGACCAGGCAGGAGCGGACTGCCGAGCGGCTCTTTGAGGAGGAAATTGAGCTCAAGTGGGAGAAGGGTGGCTCTGGCCTGGTGTTCTACACTGACGCTCAGTTCTGGCAGGAGGAAGAAGGAGGTAAGGCCATGTATTAGTCAGTCTGCAGTCACTGTAACGAATACCTGAGGTAAATCAACTTCTAAAGAGAAAAGGTTTATTTGGCTCAGGTCTAGTCTACCATCTGTTAGCTTTTATGCCTGTGGCACATTGTGGCGGGAACACATGGTGCAGGAAGACACCAGGGTCTCGCAGTTCCTTTCCATGGCCCACCTAAAATCTGCCACTGTGCCTCACCCTGAAAGTTTCCATCACTTCCCCATGATACCACAGTGGTTTTTGGAGGTTTTAGGTTTTAGGATCCAGGCCATCAGATTGGCAACCAGGCCAAGGGCTGTCAAGCTGAGGTGGGAGCCTCTGTTCTGCATGGTGGATTTCCTGACAATCAAAACAAAAAGCTAGGAAACAGGCTTCCCTTTATGGCAAATGTATGTGAGACCAGTCATCTTATTTTAGAATGAGAGATGGGTGGAATAGGATCTGGAACATGTGTCTAACTTAAGATTTAGCTCTCAGCAGAACTCAGTGTCCTTGGGACAAAGGGTTGTAGCTTGACTGCCTTGTCCAAGGCCCTGGGTCTGATCCCTACCCCCCAGACAAAACAAAGAACCCAGAGTCCTTAACCCATGCTTCTGGATGCTTTTCTATCTCTGTAGATTTTGATGAACAGACAGCCGACGACTGGGATGTGGACATGAGTATCTACTATGACAAAGGTACTGGGCAAAGAGGTGACAGTACTGTACTGGGGAGGTGGCTTGTGCCCTAGCCCTGTATGTTAGCCAGACATGCTAGACAGGGAACCAGTTCCCACGTAGCCCACTGTGTACTAATCTCTGTGTCCTTGGGAAGATTGGTTCTAGGACCCCCACGGATACCAAAGTTTGTAGATGTGCTGTGAATGGTGGCACTCTAGGGCTGGGGATACGCCTCCATGGTGAGTACTTGTCTAGCATGTGTGAAGTGCTGGGTTCAATTCCTAGCACCACCACCAAAAACAAAAAGAGAGAAAAAGAAAAAAAATTCTCCAGCAATGGAGGTGCACATTTATAGTTCCAGTGTTAAGAAGGCCGAGTAAGTACGAGACTGATGCAGGTTTGAAGCCAGCCTGGGCTACAGAGTGAGACCCTTTATCAAAACCAACCAGTCAGTTATCTATAGCTGGCCTCTGTCAGAGCTTAGTTCTGGAAATGACGTGTCATCTCTGTTATCAGTTAGTTCCTATTCCTGAGCTCCCAGTCTATGGAGCGAGATAACACGCATCATGAAAAGGAATCAGTACATCTTATGGGGCAACCCTAGATACCTGATCCCTTCAGCTGAGAGGGACCCTACCATAAAATGGGCTGCTGTTCTCAGATGGTGGTGACAAAGATGCCCGAGACTCTGTTCAAATGCGCCTGGAACAGAGACTCCGAGATGGCCAGGAAGATGGTTCTCTGATAGGATGCCAAGTGGGCACCTTTGAACGTCATACCAAGGTCAGTGAGCATGTGCCCAACCCTCTGACCCATTTTTCTTTCTTTACCTCTATCCCTTCTCCTGTCCTGTCCCTGTTCTTCCTGCTCCAAGGAGCTTCTTCATTTTCCCCGCTTCCATTTTTACTTCTTCCCTCCTTTCCTTCCTGTAGTCGATCTGTATGTAGCCCAGCCTGACTTGAAATTCACTCTCCTACCTGCTGCCCAAGTGCTGGGATCACAGGCATGCACCATCCTGTCCAATTTGTGCCACATTTGGGTATTACTGTTTCCCTTTGCAGGGCATTGGCCGGAAGGTGATGGAGCGCCAGGGCTGGGCTGAGGGCCAGGGCCTGGGTAGTAGGTGCTCTGGGGTGCCTGAGGCCCTGGATGGTGATGGTCAACACCCTAGATGCAAGCGTGGATTGGGGTGAGTATGGCTGAGGGACTCACTAGAAGAAAGGCAGTTTTTGTATTGTTTTGTTTCCCTCTTCCCATTATTTTTGGGATGGGAGCTGGGTATGCCCAGGGATTAACTTTAAGCAGAGTTATTAGGGAAAAATAGATACTGTTCTTCATGTTTTAGAACAAATCCTAAAACTTACAAGGATAGTTGATTCCCCAAGAAAGTCATTCCCCAAGTCTGAGTTCGGGCGTGGTGGGGAGTCTGTTATGGGAATGAGAATTCTGAGGTTCCTGGTTGTTGGCACAGGCTGTCTCCAGAAGTTAGAGAGTAGAATCCCAGATTGAAAGCTTTGTCTTTGGTGCTGGGGATATAGCTTATAGAGGGCTTGCCTGGCATGCACAAGGTCCTGTGTTCCACCCCACCTCCCACCACTGGTAAGTTCTATCTCTTAGGACAAACCAGTTATGCAGTGACTACTTCCTGCCCCTTGACAACCTTTTTACTGGAGTTTCAGAGAGAAGCAGACCCTCTCACTGGGAGCCTTGTTTTATCCAGGTACCATGGAGAGAAGCTACAGCCATTTGAGCCACTGAAGAGGCCCCGGGGAACTGGCTTGGGGCTCATCTCCACCGTCTACGACGAGCCTCTACCCCAGGACCAGAGGGAATCCTTGCTCCGCCGCCAGCCACCCACCAGCATGAAGTTTCGGACAGACATGGCTTTTGTGAGGGGTTCCAGCTGTGCCTTGGACAGCCACTGAATCTGGAGGCCTCCCCAGTTGCGACCACACAGCCGCAGGAATGCCCTTTCGCCTCTGGAGCCGCCTAAGGCACCGCGGGTTCTGGTGTACCGGCACGGGGCTGCCTACCACTTCTCTACCTCAAAGACCCGAAAGCCCCTCCCTCTCCCCGGATGGCAGACCTTAGCTGGGTCTCCCCAAGACCTTTGGGGTCAGCCCAGAACCTCGAGGAGGTGGACCGGCTGCCTGGCCCAGCCTTTCCGGGGGTCTGAACGCCATGGCTACACAGGGTCGAGGGAGAGCAGGCCCCACGACGTCCTCCCCTCGCTGACCGCCGCTCGCAATAAACCAGTTTACTTCAACCGGCCCTCGCGTCTGTTCCGGAAGCTGGGGGAACCGGAAGCTTTAGCTCCGGCTGGGCAGACGCGGCTGTGTGGCCACGCCTCCGTGGTGGGCTTTTCCGGCACGAGGTGGGAAGGGCTTCCTCTCCGTGACCGCCGCTTCCGGCGCCCTCCGGAAGTTGGGACTTTTCCCGTCCGTGCGGGGCCGTTTGCTCCCGATTCGTACGTGGGTCTCGTGGTTTCTCGTGTGCAGGTGCCGTTCAGCCCATGGCGGAGGCAGCTCCGGCCACAGCCTTCGGGCAGGCGGTGATCGGGCCCCCGGGCTCCGGGAAGACCACGTACTGCCTGGGCATGAGCGAGTTCCTGCGCGCGCTCGGGCGGCGCGTGGCGGTGGTGAACCTGGACCCGGCCAACGAGGGGCTGCCGTACGAGTGCGCCGTGGACGTGGGCGAGCTGGTGGGGCTGGGGGATGTGATGGACGCGCTGCGGCTGGGGCCCAACGGCGGCCTGCTCTATTGCATGGAGTACCTGGAAGCCAACCTGGACTGGCTGCGCGCCAAGCTTGACCCCCTTCGCGGACACTACTTCCTCTTTGACTGCCCGGGACAGGTGGAGCTCTGCACGCACCACGGCGCCCTGCGCAGCATCTTCTCACAGATGGCGCAGTGGGACCTCAGGGTGCGTCTTGGGTCGGGCTGGCCCATTTTGCAGATGGAGCTACTGAGACAGGGAGGCGTACAGATGCCACGCCCCCATGTCACACAGCGAGAGAGGGGCGGAGTTGGTTTGGAGTAAAACTAAAAACCATTGTGAGCTCGAATTTTGGCTCTGCCACTGACTCGCTGTGTGGTCTGGGTAAGTCGTCTCATTCAACCTCAGTTTTGTTATCTATAAAATGGATGCGCTAGTACCCAGAGTTGGAATAACGGAAGGGACTGTGTAGAACTAAGCTCATCGATTGTTGTAAATTGGTACACAGAAGTACAAGTGAAAGAACAGGAAGCAGGTGTAGTGTAATTTGAACCTCTTGCCCATGGGGGGCTTGATGCAGGTTACTTTGTTAAGAGAATTTGGAGATTTAGCACAGTGGGAGAGTGCTTGCCTAACAAGCAGAGGCCCTGCGTATGGTCCCCAGCACTGAGGAAGGGGGAAAAAACGGTACCTCCTAAGAACAAAATGCCTCATGTCTTCTCCGGGGAAGAGGACATGAAACTGGCTATTAGAATGCCAGGTGAGGTAGTGCATGCTTGTAATCCCAGTACTTGACAGGTGACGGCAGTACCATCATGAGTTCAAGACTAGGCTAGGTTACATGAGGCCCTGTCTCAAACATAAATGCAAGGAAACAGAAACAGGAGCAGTGCTGGGAAGGCTACTCTCCTGGCGATGGAGACCTGGGCCCAGGTGTTCCCTTTCTCCGAACGTCGCTCTTACCTTACCCTCTCGTGCTGTGTCTTCCCCTCACAGCTCACCGCTGTCCACCTGGTGGATTCTCACTACTGTACAGACCCAGGCAAGTTCATTTCAGTACTGTGCACCTCCCTGGCCACCATGCTGCATGTGGAACTGCCCCATGTCAATCTCCTCTCCAAGATGGACCTCATTGAGCATTATGGGAAACTGGGTAAGAGCCTTGTTTGGAGCATAGAGGAGAAGGGTGGAGATGGTTAAAGTGTGAAGGCAGTGCCCCTGGGACCACATGGCCTGCTGGGAGCCCCAGCACATCCTGACTCCTGCCCATTTATTTTGTGCCACATAGTGTTGTAGATTCTAGAGATGGGAGTTACGGCTAGGTTTACAGAAGAGTTAAAGCAAGGTGATGGGACGGTGGGTGGTTGAAGGAAGGGGATCGTGACGCACTGCTTTGAAGCAGTGGCATGGTGACTTATGCTTGAGTGGGTGAGAACTAGTCCGCTGGAGGACTGTTGTAGCCAGGCCAGCAGGGGTGAAAGTGTTGTCCTAGTGTGAACTACTGTAACAAAAATACTGGCAACCAGGTGGTTAAGAGCAGGCACTGGGGCTGGAGAGATGGCTCAGTGGTTAAGAGCCCTGGCTGCTCTTGCAGAGGGTCCAGGTTTGAATAATAAATAAAAGATATTTTTTAAAAAAGAGCGGGCATTTATTCCTCATAGTTGTAGAGATTAGGAAGTCTTTAAGGTCAGAGCACTGGTAGATCCAGGGTCTGACTTGTAGACAAGGCACCTTAAAGCTGGGTCCTGACGTGGCAGGAAGTAGGCAGAAAGCATGGACAGTTGAGAGAGAAACAGGCCAGTGCCAGGCAGGGAAACTGGGTAGTGGCCCCATAGTCAGCACTTTTTCTGTCAAAGGAGTGCTTTGCTGTGCTTGTGACATCAGCTCTTTAAATACAATCTGAAGCCATAAAGGAATCAAGAGAAGAAAACTAAAATGATCAGCATGTGAGCAGGGAGGAAGGTAGTTGGGAAAGTGACTCACAGGTGGCCTTCCTAGGGAGGTTAGCTGCCAGCCAGTACATGGAGGGAGGTCAGCTACTCAGAGGGACCACCAAAGACTGGAGTGCCTCAGCTCATCTTAGAAGGCAGTTCTTCCAAAGAGCCCAAGTGAACAGTGTCAGAAGCCTTCTTTCCTCTTTTAGTGGGAGGTTATTCATAGAATCAATAGAGATCTATTTTGGTCTCTTCATTTACGTTAAGGAACTGGCCCACAAAGGAAAGTGATTTACCCAAGAGGCCATGGTGCTAGACTATAGTAACAATGATTTAATTGATCAGCACTTACAGTGTGTTGCCGGACACCAGGGACTAAGCGGAGTTTTCAGTACTTGTTTGACGTTGCTGTGTACTGTCATTGACCAAGTACTTCTGTGTACTAAGTAGGCAATGGGTTCAGTCAGAGCCTTTATTTTTCACAATCCCATGAGATAGAGATCTATCCACATAGTTGCTTTATACATGGCAGATGAAATCAAATATTTTAGCCAGGTGTGGTGGCACATGTCTTACACATACTGTAGGCAAAACACTCATACACATAATTTTTTAATTATCAAATTTATTTATTGTATGTAAGTGCAGGTATGTGTGTCATAGTGCACAGCAGTCACAGGACAATTTGCAAGACTCTTTTTACTTTTGTTTAGTGTCTTCCTGAGTTGCCCAGTTCACCTTGAGTTTAACTCTGTAGCCCAGACTGGCCTTGAACTTGCAGTTCTTCCTCCTTAGCCTTCCTAGCAGCTGAGATTACTGACCTGCACCCTCAGGGCCAAAATAGTATTTTTCTTCTCAGTTACTTCATTTCAGTATAGCAACACACATTTGACATAAAAGAAGCTGGGTGTGATGGCTCATGCCTGAAATCCCTGCACAGGCAGGAGGATTGCTGTGAGTTGAAAATCTGCCTGGGCAACTACATAGAGAGTAGCAGGCCACCAGAGCTGAGCAGTGAGACTTGTCTCAGAAAACCAAAACAGTAACAACAAAGGGACAGAACAGTCTCCATCTTCAGAGCTTTCCTTTTCTTGTGGTGCTAGAGGTGGAATCCAGCACCTAGAATGCCAAGAAGGGCTTTGCCACGGTACTAGACCCCAAGTCCGTGGGTTAATTTAGACCTTTATGAATGCTATGCATGCTCTGTTACTGAGCTTTACCTTCAGCCTTTCTAATCCTGAGGTCATTAACCCAATGCTGGCTGCTTCTGAGCCCTTGTTTTTCCCCTTAGCCTTCAACCTGGACTACTACACAGAGGTCCTAGACCTCTCCTACCTGCTTGACCACCTGGCGTCTGACCCTTTCTTCAGTCACTACCGCCAGCTCAATGAGAAACTAGTGCAGCTCATTGAAGACTACAGCCTGGTCTCCTTCATCCCTTTGAACATCCAGGTATTGGGTACTGAAGGATCTCTTCCCCATGGCCATCGCTCTCACATGCCTGGGACTCACTGGCCGAGGACATAGAAAGATTTGATATCCAGTAATAGTCTGTTTCTTGGGTCTGTCTTTGGGCTTGCTTTCAAGGACCAGATCCATGGTGGGTATGATGTCACTTAAAAGGGTAGATCAGGCTTTTGTCCTGTTGATTCCTTTCTGCAGTGGGTGAACTTGAGCTAACTTGCATGTCCCCCTCTGTTGCCACACTTTTCCCCTTTGCTGCAAGGAGAGCTTAGTATGCCTAACAGCCCCACTTACCAGAGCCGTGCCTGGTTCTTCCTGCTGGACACCATGCTAAGGACTAAACACATGTCTTTTGTGGGTTTTTTTTTTTTTTTTTCCATCAGTTCACACCATTGTGATGTATGGACTGTTCTCACTGTTGTATGTAGATGAGGAAACACAGGTCAAGTAATATCCATGTTTATTGGGTGCCTACCTAACAATAATAATAACAATAATAATAATAGTCCTATTCCAGACACTAAAGATACCTTGACCCTCCAAGACTCCCTGACCTTAAAAGCTTCATGGCCAAGTAAGAGAGCAGATGACACATTTATTTCTAAAGTGGTAGGGATGGGGTCTGCTCTAGGAATAAGTCCAAGGCTATATGAGTGTTTGTAGAGAAGCTTATCTAGTCTAATCTGGACAGTTGGTTATCCAGAAAGATGGGATTAGCCACTCCCTTGGGGACATGCATAGCTACTCCATGCCAAAGAAGGTCTCTGTGAGGAGACAGGAGGCGTGTTTGGAGCCCGCAGGCAGTTTGTGGTAGCCTCAGTTCTACACACGTGTTTCGATCACTGTTTCTCTTTGCTCAGGACAAGGACAGCATCCAGAGAGTTTTACAGGCTGTGGATAAAGCCAATGGCTACTGTTTTGGGGTTCAGGAGCAGCGAAGTCTGGAGGCCATGATGTCTGCCACGGTGGGCGCTGACTTTCACTTCTCCTCGTATCCTTACTCCTCTGCCTTACCTACCTCCTGACCACAGCCAAGAAAGGGGGTGGGGGCACTCAGGCATGGCACCCACGGGAGATATGCGCACCACCCTTTGGGTGGCTGGTTTCATACTGATAGTTGGGCTACCTGGCCACCAGCTTCTTTGTATAAAGGCTGGTCTCTTAGAAGACTTGAGTGTGGAGTACTGAGAAGATGGGAGTTATTAACCAGAAGAGCCGCAGTACATCAACAAGGAAGAAAGAGGGACATGTTTGGAGAGTCCTGTCCAGGCCGGTCCCTCTCCTCTGCTATGCGTTAAGCCTTGACACACCTTTCCTCAGCACTCTGGGCATCCAAGAAAAGTACCTGGCATCCTCAGACCAGTCAGCAGAGCAGGAAGCTATGCAGCTGTAACACTGTGGCCCTGGAGAGCGTCGGACAGCTCAGCAGGATATAGACCCAAAGCCAGCCTCCCAGCCGGAGCACAGAGACTAGAAGGGAACACTCCGCTCCACAGAGGACAAGAATCCAGACAGCCCACCCCCAGAGGTGCTCTTGAGCACCGGGCCTGTCCTCTGGAAGCGCTGCCTGGAAGCTGAGGACTGGCTCCCCTTGGGCTGTGACGGGATGTGGTGTAATGGGAGATTACTTTCTACCTTTCGTAGCCTCACAGGGGTTTGGGACAGAACAGGGGAATTTTTCCCTTCTTCAGATAATCCTCTTTTGTTTTTTTAAAAATACATTTATTTATGTATCTTGTGTGGATGTGCATGTGTGGGGTCAGAGAACAGCCTTGTGGAGTCAGTTCTCTCCTTCCGCCACATTGGTTCTGGGGATTGAGCTCAGATCACCAGGCTTCGTGACAAGCACTTTACCTGCTAGGCCATCTCACCAACCCCCCTAGTTTGCTCAGCATCAAATCACCCAGCTCTCCAGTAGAACATGTACCCTCAACTCTTCAGTCTGGTGTTTTGTCCATCTAAAGTTGTAACAGCAAGCTTCAAGCTCAAGCCCTCAAAGGGGATTCTTCCTAGTTAGACCTTATTTAATGTCTTGTTATCATGGTTTTATTCTATTTTTGGCAAATGTTACCTAGTCAGAATTTGAAAGATTAATAAAAATTGGGCCAGGAATGTAGCTCAGTAGTAGGGCGTTGCCTAGCAAACATGCAGAGAGCCCCAGGTTCAATCCCCAGAGCTGCCAAAAGAGCAAGCAAGAAAAAATTTACTTAAAGGACTGCTTTTGCAAAGGGCCTGTTCAATTCCCAGCACCCCAGTGGCAGCTAACAACTGTCTAACTCTAGTTTCTGGGATCCGATGTCCTCTTATGGCCTCTGCAGACAATGGTACACTTATACACATGCAGGCAATACACTCATATACATAAAAATATTTTTAAAAACTAAATAGGGAGCTGGGCGTGGTGGTGCACACCTTTCACCCTAACACTCAGGACGTAGAAGTAAGTGGATCCAGATCGAGGCCAGCCTGGTTTACAAAGCTAGATCCAGGCCAGTCATGGCTACAGGAAGACCCTATTTCCTAAAAGAAAAAAACTGAGGAAGTGTATACAAAGTGAGTTGTTTGAGGAAAATATTACCTGTGTATGAGGTTAGTTATTAAGTAGGACACCTTGAAACTGGGAAATACGTTTTGCTCCTTGCTGTTTGCGGCTGGGGGAATGCAGTTTGCACTTTCAACCAGTAGGTGGCACTAAAGACTTTTTCCTGTTTCCTGTCTTTGGAAGTTAGGCCAGTTTTTGTAGGCCAGCACAACCCTTCAGTACAGATTTGTGGGGGCTGATGTTTTACTGAGTCTACTTTCAGACCACCTCCCGTGCTTCTCACTGCAGCCCCAGAGATGAGAGTGGAGAATGTCACTAGGCTATTACACAAAGCCTGGCTCCCGTACAGCCCAGACTTTACCAACCAGAGTGAGTGTCCTTCCTTTGGTATACTTATTGATGAAAACTACAGTCATTATCTCAAGTCAAGAGGAAAAAAATGGAGGCATCTATAAATGATTTTTGACTGCTGAAGTCAAATCAAGGCGAAGACAGGTTCCTGGTGGTCTGGAAGAATAGTGCAGCTTAGGAAGATCTGTTCTGAACAGCACTGAAACAGGTGGGTGGTTCTCACTTTCTGCTTGAGAAGACAGGAGAATGAGGGGCCGTGAGGCTGCAGCAGTGTGGAAGCACCGACCTGCGCTCCCACGCCTGGCTGTGGAGGGTAATAGCTGGGTGCTGCTTCTACAGTCTCTTTCATCTGAGGAGTTCAAAGCACCTCACCCCTATTAATAATGCACAGTAGGTGGGTAGTACTAACAGCGCAAGCCAGGGAAACTGAGGCCAGGAGGCACAACCTGAGGCTGACTGAGTCACCTGTGGGGCCTGGAATCCAGGAATCATGACGCCCAGGCTGCTGGCAAATCCCTTGTTTGGACAGAAGGGTGGGTGCTTTGTTTTTTAAAGCAGCATCAAGAGCGATGTCATGGGTTTTGATGCTTGCCCATCACAGGCCCAAAACAAACCACATGTGGGGGCTGGAAGGCATCATTTCCAGCTTTACAGCCTCTCCGAGGCTCCCACAGTGTTCAGTGTTCGTCCTCTAAGTCAGAGTGGAGAGCAAGCCACAGCTTTACTTGGAGACCTGGGTGTGACTGTTAGGGTAACTTATTTCTTTGATCCATCCACTTCTCAGCTGGGCTTGGTGGTAGATTCCTGTAATCCCGGCATTTAGGAGCTGGAGGTAGGATAGGAGATCAAGACCAGCAGCTTCTGTTACATAGCAAGTTCAAGGCTAGGCTGGGCAAATGAAACCCTGTCTCAATAAAGTTTTTTTTTTTTAATATAATTTCTAATAGCAAAATGAGTTTCTAGTCCTTGTGCATACACTGAGGCCATGTAGAGACAAATGCACCGTATAGAAAGGAAGCAGTGTTCCATTTGCTATGGAGGTACAGGTAAGGGAAAGCCCACCTTCCAGTATGGCTGTCATATGCAACCAATCTTCAGACTGTGTTTTACTTCCCTAATAAAAATGGAAAAGTTTAAAAATAAAAAAATTTAGAAATGAAGAAAGAAAGAAAGAAAGAGCTGGTGAGATGGCTCAGTGGGTAAAAGCACTTGTTGCCAAACAGGGACCTGAATTCGATTCCTGAGACCCACATTAATACAAGAGAAATTCCTGCAAGTTGTGCTCTGATCTCCACACACTTGCCCATACACACATATGTAAATACAACGTAAATAAATGTAAATTAAATTTTTTATTTTATTGTTTAAATTATGTATTTTTTTAAAATAGAAAGTAGATCGGGTGTGGTAGTAGTGATACACACCTTTAATCCCAGCACTTGGGAGGCAGAGGCCGGTGATTCTATATGAATTCAAGGCTGGTCTGGTCTACATAGTAAGTTTCAGATCAGCCAGGGCTATAGGCTATCTAAAAAATATTTAATATTTATAATTAATAAAATTCCTATTCAAGTGTATAAATATATTTTATGTATTTTTCAGTCTTTTCTATGTATAAACATAAATTGGATATTTTATGATTATTTTGTGTCCTTTCCTCACTAGTCCATGTAATTAATATATAAAGTCCTGTTTAATATATACATAATATGGGGCTGGAGGGATGGCTCAGTGATTAAGAGCACTGGCTGTTTTTGCAGAAGACCTGGATTTGGATTCCCAGCACCCACAGGGTGGCTAACAACTGTTCCTACCATCCATAATTCTAGTTTCAGGGGATCTGACAAGGGTGCATTTACATGCAGGTAATAACACTCATATATATAAAATAAAAATAAATATTAAAAATTATATACATAATATTTATTAGTGTGAATGTAACCTTGTTTACCTAGCCAGAAGTCCATGGTTAGTCTATAGATCATTAACCAAGGTTGCTATTGCATATATATAGTGCTTTGATTAATATCTTTGTACCCAAGTTTTTGAGTCTCTGGTTTTTAATTATGATAATGTCTTAGAAATGAAATGGCCAGCAAGATGGCTCAGTGGCTAACAAGCCTGAGTTCAATCCCCAGGACCCAAATGGTAGAAAGATAGGACCAAACCAGTGCCTGCAAACTGCCCTCTCCCCTTCACATGTCCTCCATGGTACATGTGTGCGCACACACACACACACACATACACACACACACATCTTTAAAGCATAGAAATGAAGCAGCCGGTGTCGTCTAAGTTCTGGATTCTTACTACCACAGTGCTTCCTAGAGTGCCGCAAGCATTGCTGGCCTCCCTGCTGACCACTGATTGATTGTCTTTGTATTTCTTATATTTCTCTGAATTGGAGACCCCAATAACTGATGATAGAGTGGAACTGGAAGACTCTTAGTCTGATGAAAAGGATGGGATCCTGAAACCCACCCAGTCTGCCTGAATTAGCAAAGTGCACACCCACAGATGGCCAAGGAGTCTGATCCCACTGGGTCTATGGGAAGAAGAAGGGGAAGGTAGGTGGGAGGGATTTTGTCCTTTTCATGACTCCAGAGCCTGGAGTGATGGTGCATGCCTTTATTCTGAGCACTTGGGAAGCAGAGGCAGGTAGATCTCTGTGAATTCAAGGCCAGCTAGGGCTACAGGAAGACCCTGTCTCAAAATGACCAAAAAAAAAAAAAAAAAAAAAAAATTCTAAGGGGGAAGGAGTGTCTTTAGTCCCAAATTGGGCCTCTTCGTTCTCTCTTCTTACACTTGGCTATTGAAAATCCAGTCTGGGATACCCACCCCAATCTCCTATTCTGTTTAAAAGGAAGAATCCCAAATTAGGGAATAGCTCTCAGCATAAGTCCTGTCAGGATTGGAGAGCTCTGTGCCTTGACTCCAGGCTGTTGTGTTCCTCCATTTCCAGCCAGGAAGCCAACTCCACAGCTCTGGAAGCCCTGGTGGTTAAGAATGAGGACTTAGTTGGGCCTGGTGGCTCATGCTTATAATTCCAGCTCTTGGGATGTAGAAGCAGAAGGATCAGGAGTTCAAGGTCAGTCTTAGTTACATGGCAAGTTTTCAGCCAGTCTGGATTTTGGGAGACACTCTAAAAAAAATTTTTGTTTGAGTTTTAAGAGGATCTGGGCCCAGCTGAGGTGGGAAGAGGTCAGTACTGGTAAAAACGCTCTTGTTTTGTTTAGAGACGGAACTTGTAGTAATGTTCCTGCTTCAGTCCTCTAAGTGCTAAGATAACACCTGGGCTATGAAAAAAGGCTCTAGATACAAATATACTACCAGGCCTGATGGCACATGCCTTTAATCCCAGCATTCAGGAGGCAGAGGAAGGTGGATCTCTGTGAGTTTGAGTCTAGCCTTGTCTACATAGCAAATTATGTAGTAAGACCCTGTCTCAAAATTCTATTTTTAATTATGTGTAAGCCTGTTTGTATATCGGTGAGTGCAGGTGCCCATGGAGGCCAGAGGCATTGGATGAAGTCGTGAATCTGATGTGGGTGCTGGGAACCAAACCCAGGTCCTCTCTAGGAGCAGTAAACTGTCTTAAAAGCTGAGCCATCTCTCTAGCCCCTCTACCTTTTCAAGAAAAAAAATTTTTTACTACATTTATTTGTGTGTGTGTGTGTGTGTGTGTGTGTGTGTGTGTGTGTGCCACAGCATGTGTGGGGGTGAGGAGATGACTTATAGAAGTCAGTTTTCTTTATCATGTGGGTCACTGTGATTGAACTCAGGTCCTTAGACTTGGCAGTCTTTACCCACTGAGCCATCTTGTTATCCTTCCACCTATGTTTATTGAGACAGAGTTTCTCATTGGCCTGGAGCTCACTGATTTGGCAGACTGGGGCCCCAAGGATCCTTCTTGCTCTGCCTCTCAGCAACACTGGGATTTCAGATGTACTTACTACACTCAGCTTTTTATGCTGGGGATCCAAATTCAGGTTCTCCTGCTTGCATGACAAGCACTTACCCAGACTGAGCCATCTCCCTAGCCCTGTTCTTTCAGTATTTCAGTCCTACAGCATCCATGTTGCCTTTACAGAAACAGCAGAGATTGGAATGTAATCCTCTAATTCTTAAGCCGTTCCAGAAGTCGTGTCATCTATTTTGAACTACACAAGTCAGTTTGTTAGCTTTACTCTGGAAGAGAAGAGAGAGAAATGTGTCTTCCTTTTCTCCCTTCATTCCCTTCCTTCCTTTCAACAAACCTTCATTGAACACCATAAGCTGCCGGGTTAAATGCTAACCCTACTCACGGTTTAAAGGCTCCATGCTTTTGAGAGTCTAGGGTTGCTCTTATCTCCAGACAGAGCATTCAGTTTCCCAGCCCTGTAAGGAAAAGATTGGGTAGAAATGAGAGATGAATCAGCCCCTGATACCCCCAGGGTGGCATACCTGTCTGCTGCCCCCACAGACATTCCTGGCTCCTGACTCAGGGGGTAGGTGGAGCCAGGGGGCTGTCTGGAGAGAGAACCACCCTGTAGAAACTTGCCTTCGCCACCCAGCACTGAGCAGAGGTGCGGGATGAGGGTGGGTCCTGTGAACCAGGTGAAGAGGGATTTGAAGGTGAAGCCCTGAATCAGACTTCCTGACCCTAAACTTGGTGCGTGCGCAGGAAACAGCTCCACTTCCACAATCATTTACAATAGAGTAAGGGAAAAAAAGGCTTAATTTGTAGAAAGTCCAAAACAGAAGCAGGATAACACAGCATAATGTAATGCTTTTTAAGCTTATTTTTAACTCACGAAACTCCAATACACAAAACAGACATATGTGTGGCTATTTTAGCTAAAGTGTGTGGAAACAGGAAATCTTAGCCACCTGGTTTCCGGCCTGGAGGCAGCTTCTCGGGAGCTCTGGGAACACTTTGAAAATAGCTGTTGTAGTTTTAAGCTCTCCAGCCGGCCTCAGAGTCATCCTCTCCTACTCCTAGCACATAAGCAGTTGGATGACTGTAGGTATTAAGCTATTTAGCTGTTTTGAGCCCCAGTTTCTTCACAGGCAAAATAAACATAATACATGTATTACCATGAAGATAGACATGAAGCTGCCTGGCACATCTTAATCATTTCGGCTCCTGACACTGCTGTATTCTGCTCTCTAGGAAGAGATGAGGGGGCACTCTTGGTGAGAAGAGCAATCTTTTCTTAGAAAATTAGGGGGGTATTTTTATTTTATGTAAATGAATGGTTTGCCTGTGTTTATGTAAGTGCACCATGTACATGCAGTACCTACAGAGAAGCCAGAAGAGGGCATCAGATCCCGTGGAACTGGAGTTCCAGGTGGTTGTTAGCTGCCTTATTGGTGCTGGAAATCAGGTTTCTTGAAAATGCATGGGATGTTTGGACATTAGACCCTGTGTGTGTGTTTGTGTGTGTGTGTGTGTGTGTGTGTGTGTGTGTGTGTGTGTGTGTTTACATGCAGTGTATGTCTTGACTAACAACTCCAAATCGAGGAGATCTGATGCCTTCTTCTGGGCTCCAAGGGCATTGAATGTTCATGTGCACTTACAATACATGCAGTCAAAACACTCATACACATAAAATAAAAATAATTATTTTTAAAATAGGAAAGAACAGTGGATAAATTTTCTGGAGCATTTTAGGTGACAGGTTTTTCCTATGCCACTCAAATTCATTTTTATTTTGTTTTGGTTTTTGAGATGGATGTCATGCAACCCAGGCTGACCTCAAACCCCCTATGTATCTGAAAGTGACTTTGAACTTTTTGATCCTCTTGCTTCTACATCTCAAATGCTGGGCTGACAGAGGCCACTCAAGTCCTTGAAAAGATTTTCAAAAGCCTTAGTCCTGTGTTTCCTGGAGGATAATCTGGCATCTAGAGAAAATAGAGGAGGCTGGGCGTGGTGGAGTAAGGCGGAGGTGGGAACAGGAGGCTCAGAAGTTCAAAGTCCTTCTCTGCTACCTAGTAACTTGGAAGACAGCCTGGACTGCATGAGATACTACCAAAGGGATGAATGAATGAGTGAGTGAATGAATGAATGATAGAACAGGGTTGCTTGAACCTTCACAAACCCCATGTCTGTCTAGACAGATCTTCCTCGTTCCAGGACCAGTCCTGTTTCCATTTCTCTAACAGAATCTGGTATAACTTGACTTTCGAAAGAATTACTTTAAGTTTTTATTTCTTTTATTTTATGTGTGTTTAAGATTTTATTTATTTGTTCATTTGTTTATTTTGAGATAAGGCCTCCCTGTAGTCCCAGCTGGCCTGGAACTCACTAAGTAGACCAGGTTGACTTCAGTGTCATAGTGATCAGTCTGCCTCTGCCTCCTAAATGCTGGGATTAAATGAGTTATGCCACCATGCCCAAGGGAACTGAAAATTGTAAATTTTTTTTTTTTTTTTTGCTGGGCATGGTGGCTCATCCCTTTAATCTCAGCTCTTGGGAGGTAGAAGCAGACAAATCTCTGAGAGATAAAGACTAATTAGGGATCTCTCTGTGAGATAAAGGCTGGTTCCAGGACAGTTGGGGTACAGAGAGACCCTATCTCAAAAAACACAAAAAGATTTATTTTTATTTATGTACATGTATATGTGGATACTGTGGAAGCCCAAGGATGGGACTGGATCTCCTGCAGTTGGAGTTACAGGTGGTTGTGGACCTCCCAACAGCAGTGTTGGGAACTGAACTCTGGTTCCCTGGAAGGCCTCTTAAATGCTGAGTCATATTTCCAACCCAGGGCTGAAAATTTTTAAATGTCAAATCTAGACCAGGAAAAGATAGGCAATATTTTATTTATTATTTTTATTTTATGTGTATGAGTGTATTGCCAGCATGTATGTAAGTACCACCTTGACGTGCAATGCTCACAGAGGTTCAAAGAGGGCTTAGAATTCTCTTGGAACTAGAGTTGGGGATGATTGTTAGCCGTCTTGTGGGTACAGGGAATCAAACTAGGGTCCTCTGTAAGAGCAATCACTGAGTCAACATTCCAGCCTCATAATTTTTTTTCTTTTTTTTTTTTTTTTTGATACGCATAGACAAAAAGCTTTGGGTTCACTGTAGTGAGAAGCTGGTGTCTCTGACAGTTAACATCTAGTGCTAATAAACATGAGATTTGGTGATCCTCAGTGCTTGGTATCTCTTTTAAATCCTTGAATACTGGATACATTATGTTAGAGCAGCTCTTTTTTTAAAAACTATTTTATTTATTATTTCGTTTTATGTGTATGAGTATATTGCCTGCATGTGTGTAAGTGCCTCCACGTTAAGCAATGCCCCTCCTCCAGCATTTCTGAGCCCAGTGAAGAACAACTAGGGAGCAGCTTCGTTGTGGAAATTGACCCTGGTTCACTGGGCCACCTAAGAGGTCTGGCCTGAGCCTCACTAAGTTCTCCAGAGTCCAAGTTTGGCCTCACCGAGTGGGAGTCAGCTCTTGTCCCAACTCCTGATTCTCCAGGGAAGCTTTAGAATTTTCTGGGTGTTCTGTTTTCTTACTTCCTGGTGGTGTGTTGGGTTTCAAGATTCCAAACCCAGAGACTCTAGGGTAGGGCAGGCAGTGACTCCCCTCAGCTCTGGAGGTGACCTGGTTTTTCTCCACTAGACAGGTCTGGTGACTTTCTCTTAATGGGGTGGGTCCTGGGAATAGGAACTTCTTTCTTTTCTCTCAGCCTGTGACTTTTGTGTGTTGGTTCCAGACAGCTCATGGTTGCCCTATATTAAAAGAATGAACTGTGGGGCTGGAGTGGTGGATGGCTCAGTGGGTAAGAGCACTGGCTGCTCTTGCAGAGGACCTGGGTTCGGTTCCCAGCACTCATATGGTGGCTAACAACTGTCAGTGACTCAAGTTCCAGGAGATCTGAGGCCTTCCAATCTCCATGGGCATGACATGGGTGCAGGTAATATGTGTATTACTCATACACATAAAATAAAAATAATAAATAAAATATCTTTTAAAAGAAATGCTTGAGAAATCTCAGCTAGAATGACTCTGACCAGAAGGATTAATTAATCCTTAACATTAGAAAGGTTTTTTGCTTGGTTGCTTTATCCTTTTTTCCGTGCTGGGAACTGAAGGGGTTCCTTGGGCATGCTAAGCCCAGGCTAACCTCAGCCTTCTGGAAGGTTTAATACGAGTTGAGTATATATATCATGGGCTACTTTAGTAGTGCACATTTTTGTAAAAATTACATTTATTTACCTATTTATGTGTGTGTATGTGTGGTGCCATGGCACACTTGTGGAGGTCAGAGGGTAACTTTCAGGATTCAGGTCTCTGTTTCCACCATATGAGTTCCTGGGTTAGGTTGTCAGGCAGTAAATGCCTTTCCCCACTCAGCCATCTCACTGGTCTAGTAGTGCGCATCTTTCAAATTTCACAGTCCTCTAAGACGAAGGCATTGGGTTGATTTTGTTCAGTAGTTTTTTTGAGACAGGCTTTCATGTAGCCAAGGGTGGTCTGTAACTCACTATGTAGCAGAGGATGACCTAGAATTATTTTCATTGTTTTTATGAGAGGAGAGCTCCCAATAGCCCCAGCTGGCCTGAATTCCCGAGCTGTGTAGACCAGGCTGGCCTTGATCTCACAGAAATCTGTCTGCCTCTGACTCCGCAGTGCTGGAATTAAAGGTTGTGCCACTGCACTCGGCAACCTAGAATTCTTTGTCCTCCCATCTCCGGTTTCCAAGTGCTGGGATTACAGGCATGTGCTACCAAGCTCTACTAAAGATGGAGCTTCTTGGGGTTGGTGAGATGGCTCAGGGAGTAAAAGCACTTGCCGCTTAGGCTTGATGACTTAGTGACCTGAGTTCGGCAATTCACGTTAAGGTGGAAAGAACCGATTCCACAGACTTGTCCACATGCATGTCCTGGCACATGCGCACCCACCCACAGTAATAATAAAAAGGAGTTTCTTAAATCACCCCACCCTAACCTTTTGCAAGGAACCCAAAGGTTAAGAGCCTGGAGCTCTTAACAAATTTAACACAAATCCAAGAAGTTTGACTCCTGAGCCCCCAGTTTTCACCCTCTTAACTGGAGAGCATTTAGTTCGAGCCTTTTGCGATACCGAAGGGAAACTGAGGCCCCGGGAGGCATAATGGCATTTCCAGGTTGCAGAACCAGTGAGGGACACAACCCAGTCCTGGAGACAAGTTGGGGCCGCCTCTGATGCACGGGTGTGGGGGGTCTCGCTGGCCTTCACGCAGCCCGCGGTGCGGCAGGCCTGGCCGGGTTCCAGCCAGGTGAGCTGATGACTCAAAGGGCGGGGACTAAGTTTTGCGCACGGCCTCGCCCTGTCCCGCTGCTCCGAGGAAGCGGAGCGCTCCGCTGGGCGCTGGGCGGGTGGCAACTTGTCGGAGTGAACCCGGGAAGGCACCGGCCCTCGGCGCTCCGCGAACACTCATTCTCCCATTGGCTGATCGGAGCCCGGGGGCGGTGCTCTGGGAGACTCCCTGCCGTGACTGGTCAGTAGCTCCCTGGGCCCCGCCTCCAAGGCGGCGGCCGCGGATCCCAGACGGACTCCCCCTCCTCCCCCTTCTTCCCCCTTTTGTTCCCCACCTGGGAACGCTAGAACCCGGGGGCGCTTTCCCTCTGTTAAATCTGGGCTTTTAACGGTGGCGTCGTCCTCCTGCCTCAGTGGCCCACCCCTCAGCTCAGATCTGAGTCCTTGATGGGCTGTTCCTGCTTTCCAATCTGGGGGGATCAGTGCCACTCAGAAAAGGCATCCCTGACACGCGAGGCTTAGAAACGTCACAGACCTTCCCCACATCCGAGCTTCTCAGCTTCCAGGCCTGTGGCACCCCACTCCCCTCTCCTTAGAGGACACAGCAGTGCCTTTGCACACTCACTTGGTTCGAGCCCTTCCTCCCTGAAGACATGAACCCAACCCAGCCCTCTCACCCTGAGTCCACCTCCGAGTCTCACCTCGGCGTCACCCAGCCAGCCCCAGGGAAGTGAAGGCCCTGACTTAGAGTTCACAGTCAGGGTCTCTAAATCGTACTTCTACTCCCCAGCCCATGGCCAATAACTGGAGAAGACAGGTGTGTCACAGGGCAGCTTTATTACAGAGAGGAGCCGTGGTCACACCCAGCAAACATGCATTCCTTCTCATTCTGTCTCACAGTCACACACACACACACACACACACCCAGCTTCTGCCACAGTCCGGTTCTCAGCCACAGGGTGGGACACTCCTCCATTCCGAGGATGCAGAAGCTGCCAGATAGGACAGGAGGCACAGGGAGAAGTGGCCAGGGTGAGTGGGGTGGGGAGGAAAGGGGTGCCGAGAGCAGGGTGGGCAGGGCTGGGAACCCCTACCGACCCCAGCCCCTGGTGACCGCGGCCGGGCTGCACCCCTTCCTAGGAGCCTTTCTGGGCAGAGCATTCAGGAAGGGTGTGGAGACGGCAGGGTCCCACCCCATGCTAGTCCTCTCTGCAAGGCCGGGGGCTGGAGGCCGAGGCGGGGCCGGCAGGTCGGGCGGGCTCAGCTCTGGGGCTCCTCGGGAGCCTCTCCGCCCTCCTCCGCGGCGTTGTCGGCCGTCCAGAGCGTCAGGTTGTCTCTCAGCAGCTGCATGATGAGGGTGCTGTCCTTGTAGGAGTCCTCGCTGAGGGTGTGCAGGTCAGCCATGGCCTCGTCGAAGGTGGTCTTGGCCAGCGAGATGGCCTCCTCGGGGCTGTTGGCTATCTCGTAGTGGAAGACAGAAAAGTTCAGGGCCAGGCCCAGGCGGATGGGGTTGGTGGGCGGCATCTCCTTCCTGCCGATGTCCATGGCCTCCTGGTAGGCTGACCGCGCGGAATCGATGATGCGCTTCTTGTCGTCGCCCGTGGCCACCTCGGCCAGGTAGCGGTAGTAGTCGCCCTTCATCTTCAGGTAGAACACCCGGCTCTCCGCGTCCCCCGCCTCCTTGACGAGGTGGGAGTCCAGCAGGCCCAGCACCGCGTCGCACACCCCTCGGAGCTCGGTCTCCACCTTCTCGCGGTACTCTCTCACCTCGGGCCCCTTCTCTTCTGACCCCTCCTCGCTGCCCTTCTGCTCGATGCTGGACAGGACCCTCCAGGCCGCCCTCTGGCCGCCTACGACGTTCTTGTAGGCCACGGAAAGCAGGTTCCTCTCTTCGCAGGAGAGCTCCTCGCCCTTTTCCACGGCGCACTTCATGAAGGCTGCCATGTCCTCATAGCGTTCGGCCTGCTCTGCCAACTTGGCCTTCTGGATCAGACTGGCTCTCTCCATGACTCCGGGGACAGACCGACAGGCGGGCGAACTAGCTGCCTCGAGACCAACGCTGGGTTCTGTGTCTGTCTTGCTCGGGGCCTGCCTTTTGGCTGGGTGGCATGGCCCGGAGAAGGACGGGGAGGGGCAGGGGCGGGCCTGGGGCCTGGGACCTGGCTCCTCCCCTTCTGCCCACACCCTTTCCGGCTCTTCCTTAAAGGTAAAAGGGCTGGGATGTCGAGGTGAGTCATCAGGACAGTCAGCAGGAGAAACCTGGGCGTGGGGCCCCACCTGCCCGGGCACCTTTCAGGATCCAGGCTGCCCCCTGCCGTTCAAGGTTGCACTGCTTCAGGAACCTGCCCTGGATTCTCAAATGAGATCCTCTTTCACAGTGTCCTTCCAAGGGTAAGAATGGCTCGGGGCCACCGGGCTGCTTTAGCCTAGGAGGAGCCCAGTGAGTTGGGGAGGGGGAGGTAGGGCGGTGATGAAATGGATTCAGGTGAGGTATCTCATGTGAAGGTAGGCTGTGCAGTCTCCTAGGCACTTTGACATCCATGACCTGATGTCAATGCCCATAGATGGCTCTGTGAGCTCTGGGGAATTGTAGAGAGAGAAATGTCAAGTCTCGGAGTGGGATTGCTCAAGGACATAGAGCTGGCTGCCAGCTCCATGGAAACTCTTCCTCCGTACACCCTATTTCTTTCGACTTGTCTTACATTGAGGCCTCTGACCTGGTAGTTCCAGCCTACACCTACAGTGAGATCCAGGCTTCTTCCTGAGTCTTTCTGAAGACAGTTCCAAGACATCCCTTGGTTCTCATTCTCCTTCTCAAGATCCCTTCTGAGCACCCAGAATGCGCAGGTGGCAGCTTTCAGGGTGCCACTTAATGAAGTGTTTAACAAGCGGCCTCTGACGCTCCAGCCCAGCCTTTGTAATTAGTCACCCAATAGGTTTGTTGGACACCTTCCCCATTACAGCACAATTTTCCCTTTCAAGTTGGTGGCCTGTTGCCACTTGTCTGAGACCTTATTCTCTGGTTCTCCACACCAGGTCACCTGCTCTGTCCAAGCTGCCTGCCATCCTGTATCGGCAGGGCTCATAGAGGGCGGGGACTCACCTCTGTCCCATTTTCCAGCCTGACTTAGATTGCCCTCTGTCAGAGGCTGGGAAGCAGGCCACCTGGGTGCTCAGTCCAGTTTGGTCCCCCAGGGGGGACGCTAGCAACGAGGGGGAGAAAGACAGGGCTGAAGAAAAGGAGTTCATAATGACACATGCCATTTTGTTTTATGAAGTAGTAATTCCAGCTGAGTGATAGCTCCCCCAGCTTGTCTTCCAGGGGTTTCTCAGTCCCTTCTCTTTGACTGTGGCCCCACCTGTGACCCCAGGTAGAAGCTTCTTAAGAGATGGAGACCTCTCTGTTCCCAGTCTTCTGTCCCTTGCTTGGTTGGTCCCTGTCTTTGAGTTTCGCCGAGGATCACCTGTGAGCATTGGCACTGAGCCCACGAGGGTGGGTTCCTGCTTATCTGCCCCACTCTCACTAAAACTCAGATGGGGCTCAGTGGTGACACCCCTTCTCTGGGGCCCAGCCAATTTCATCTTTGAGTCAGCCTGCCTATCTCCCCAGGTGTCTGAGTATTCACCTTGCCCTCCTGGAGAGAGGCTTAGTCCAGAGCTCTGAAGACTAAGACATCTGCTTGTGCTATAAGGAACAACAGGGATGCGCCTGGACTAATGCTGTGGGGTTTCCCAGGAAGTAGACAGAATTTAAGCCTGACATCCCGAAGGCTTTGCTTAAATCAGAACACTAGCACAGAAAAGGACGGATAGAAACTACATAAAATGCCAATTTAGGGCGATGCACACCTGTGGTCCCAGCACTCAGGAGGCTGAGGTAGGAGGAGCTCCATTTGAAGGCCAGCTTAGCTACAAAAGGAGATCTTGTCTTGAAAGACCAAAATAAGACGTTGGGGATGTAGCTCAGTTGGTAGTGTTTGTCTAGCATGCACAAAGCCCTGAGTTCAATCCCTAGCACTGCACAAACGGGAACACACCTGTAATCTCAGCCCCTGTGAGGTAGAGGCCAGAGGATCAGAAAAGTTCAAAGTCATCTCAGCTATGTATCGAGTTGGAGGCCAGCCTGGGCTACATAAGATCCTGACCCACAGACAAACAAAGAAGATTTTTAATTGCATTCATGCTTCTGTGAAAACATAAAGAGAAATGGGCAAAGTAATGAAGATTAGTATTTCCTAAAGCTGGTTGTTTAAGTCTGTTTCTCTCTAATGCTGTGTCAAGACTTGTACAGTCTAGAGATACCTCAGAATTGTCACTCATCAATAAAATCACAAAATTGGCTAAAAAAAAAAAGTAACCATATCACTCAGGAGGCTGAGCAGAAGGACCACTGTAAGAATCCACCTGGGTTACCAATCAAGTTCTTGGTCACCCTACGCTATGGTGTGAAACCCTGTCTCAAAAAAATAAAAACAGACCATGTCTCTAGTCCCAGAACTGAAGAGGCAGAGACAGGCAGATCTCTGTGAGTTCAAGCCCAGCCTGGTCTAGTGAGTTCCAAGCCAGTTGGTGAGACCTTGTCTCAATAAAAAGAAAAAAAAAAGGTGAGGGGTCGGGGATTCAGGGGTTAAGAGGTGTTCTAGCAGAGGACCCAGGTTCAGTTCCCAGCACCCACATGGCAGCTAACAATCATCAGCAACTCCAGTTCCAGGGGATCCAACACCGGCTTCTTACCTACAAAGGTATTGCATGACATGGGTACACTTACACATATGCAGAGAAAAACACTCATACACATAAAATGAAAATAAATAAATTTTTAAAATAAAACTAAAGAATAAATAAAAACAAGCAAAAAAATACCTACTTATATAAAGTATTTTTCTTTTTCTTTTTCTTTTTGTTTTTTTTGTGGTGCTAGAGATTGAATTTAGGCCCTATATATAGCTGGCAAGTGTTCTACCACTGAGCTATAGCCCCTGCTCTAGAGGGTATTATTTATTTAGGTTTTTTGAGATAGGATCTCACTACATAGCACTGGCTAACCTGGAACTTGACTTGTAGACCAGGCTGGCCTTGAATCCACAGAGATCTGCTTGTGTCTGCCTCCAGAGTGCTGGGACTAAAGGCATGCACCTTTTTTTTGAGAAAGGGTCTTGATATGTACACCAAGCTGGCTCGAACTTGCACTAATCCTCCTGTCTCTGGCTCCCAAGTGCTGGAATTACAAGCATGAGCCACCATGCCTTCTTCTTAGAGAGGGTATCTTTACATAGTAAGATCCTAAGAGTCTCCTTTTAATTTTTTTATTTTCTCCAAATTACTAAGGTTGAATATGTATATTTTTATGAGACAGGATAGCCTAGTATCTTTGCAGTTAGACAGCCTGTATTAAATTTTTGTTTTCTTTTTGAGATAGGGTCTCCCTAATAACCTTGAACTCAAATTTCTTTTGCCTCAGTTTCCTGAGTGCTGGGGTTTATAGACATACACTAATATATCCGGAAACACTTTTTCTCCCTCTTCTTCCCTGCTCCTGCCTCCTCCTCCTCCTCCTCCTCTTCTTCCTCCTCCCTCTTCTCTTCCTCTAGCACTTAGTTCTCTAAGTTCAATTTTTTTTTTAAGACAAGTTCTCACTATGCAGCTCTAGAACTCAATATGTAGGCCAGGCTGGCTTTGACATCTGCCTGCCTCTGCCTCCAGAGTGTTAGAACTAAAGGTATGCTACCACCACACCCAACCTTACAAGATACATGGCTTTGTCCTGGTGAAAATCTTTTTGAGTTTCAGCTCCTATAGGTATAAAATGAAGCTATCGAGGATTAAATGAGTTGTTGGGAAACACTGAGTAGAATGGATGGTAACTATTACTATGTGAAAAAAAAAAAAACCGCAATCAGGGGCTGGAGAGATGGCTTAGAGGTTAAGAGCACTGCTTGTGCTTGTAAAAGACCCAGATTCAGTTTCCAGCATCCATATGGCAACTCACAACCATTGTCCATAACTCCAGTTTCAGGGAATCCAGTACCGCCTTCTGACCTCCACAGGCAAGTGCATGGCACAGGTGCACTTGCATACATGTAGGCAAAAAACGCATCACATAAAAGAAAAATAAGCACACACACACACACAGAGCTGGGTTTTTTCTTTAGCTTAAAATTTTTTATTTATGTATATGTATACGGGCCTGTGTGGGTATGCTGCATGAGTGTGGGTGCCTAAGGAAACCGAAAGAGGATATCAGATCCCCTTGGAGCTGGAGTTACAGGTGGTTTTTGAGGTGCTCATTGTGGATGCTGGAAACCAAATTTGGGTGCTCTGGAAGAGCTGTAAATGCTCTTACCTGTTGAGCCATCTCTCTAGCATCCTACCCAACCCCTTTTGTTTGAGACAGGGTCTCATGTATCCAGGGCTGACCCCAAACTCACTATGTAACCAAGGAAGACCTTGAACTCTTCATCTTCCTGCTTCTATCTTCAAGTGCTGGGTTACAGGTATGAGCCGTCAGGCCTGGTTTGCCACATGGTGTTAGGGATGGAACCCCAGGATTCATGAGCTATATCCTCCTCCCATTTTCAAGCTGGGTTCTAAGAAATGAGAATGACCAGAAACCAGCCAGACCCTGAAGGCCAGATCCAGTATCTACAGGGGAGAAGGGAGTCCTCTATTGCAGCCTTTCCTCTCCAGACGGGCAAATGGTCAGATACAATGAGCACTGACTATCCCCTTTCCATCTAGAACATTCCTCTGCTTTCAACAGCCCCTGGACTCTCCAGCCCTCAAGGGCTTTTCTTAGCACTAGTCATCTAGCCTGGGCTTCCCCAAGGCCTGGGGGAACCTGGAGATCCCAGGACACTGGGTGCCTGGAAGGTAGGGCCTGGCAGGCCTGGGCATTTTGGAGCTTCTAAATCCAAGGACACATTTTCCTCATGCCTCTTAAGGCAGGAGCCTGGTGGGGCTTACAGCAAGGTTCTAGGCCTCAGCACACCTCAGTCTTCCTCCTCCACTGAAGCCAGGCTGCCTGACACTCTTGCCGGCTCTGGCCTGTCGATCCTGACTCAGTTCCTGTCTCAGTTGCCTCCCTTTGCCTCCAGGCTTCCACTTTCCAGGTCCAGGAGCCCAGGCAAGCAGGAGGCAGCAGGCCCTGGCAGAGCACAGAGCGCCACACCAGCTCCTGAGTCAGCAGGACCCAGGAGCTGGGGCTGCAGTCCAGGGGGCTTTCTCTGTCCTGCTGTGTGCCTACCTTTCTGGAACATCTAACTGCAGGAAGAGGGATTCTGATCAGATTCTAGAAAGAATCTCCACAAGCAGCAGGCAACCCTTTTTCTTTTCTAGGAATTTCCTAGGCAATTTGTCTTTGGAATGATCAAATTCAGTTGACCAGAAGGGATTCACAGTTGGTTGTGAATGAGATTCCATTTATGTAGCTAGAGCAATGTCTACTAGTTGCCTTGGGGAAGGGCTAACTAGGTGATGCTTAGGTGATTCACTGTGTCTTTTCTGCTAAGGCACTGCTGTTCAAAGGGCCCCGTATCTCCTAAGCCAGTCTAGGGTATGAGATAGTACGGAATTTATAGAAAGAAGAGTAGAATGAGGTCAGCATGTAGGACTGCATTCCAGCTTAGTTAGAAGAGGCCCTGGGCAGGTTCCTTCCTGCCCCTGAGCTTCAGCCATCAGTACCAGAAGGCTTACAGCCCCCTCCTAGGTATGACATTCGCTAAGGTTAGGACTCCTGTAAGACCTGGCCTCCTCTGCTGGGGTGATGCTGCTCTGCCAGCTAGGTGGCCTTCTGGAGCCTCAGTTTTGTCATCTCTAAAAAGGCTGATATCACTTTCCTCTTTGGTTAAGGTGAGAAAACAGGCCAACGCTTGGGAAACCCTGATTTGTTTCAGCTCTTTTTTTAAAAAAAATTATTTTAAATTTTTTATATTCATGTATTGTATGTGTGTGTGTGTGTGTGTGTGTGTGAGAGAGAGAGAGAGAGAGAGAGAGAGAGAGACAGAGAGGATAAACTAGAGTCAGTTCTCTCCTCCTACCATGTGGGTCTGGGGCTCAAGCTCAGGTCATCAGGCATGATGGTAACTGCCCTTACCTGCCCAGTCCTTGTCTTTTTTTTCAAGACAAGGTCTCTCTGTAGCCCCAGCTGGCCTGAAGCTTGCTACGTAGACCAGACTGGCTTAAGACCCACCTACCTCTGCTTCCCCAGTGCTGGGATTGAAAGGATACACCACCATGCCCGGCCTCTTTTTCTTTTTGAAACATGATCTCATGAAGCTCAGACTGGCCTCAAATTCACTTTGTATGGATGACCTTGAACTCCCGATTCTCCTGCTTCGACCTTCCAAGTTTGGGATTACAGGTATGCACCACCATACCTGGTTTATATGGTGCTGGACTGACCCCAGGGCTTTGTCCATGCTGGGCAGGCAACGCTAACTGAGCCATATTCCCAGCCTTGGGATCAGCTCTTTACAACACAATATAGTCATACAATGTATGTCCATTTGCACAGCACCTGAGGAAGAGGGGAAGCTCGATGGGCTCTCTGGGGGGTCGGGCTCAGTCCGGGAATGTGAGTCCCAGTTAAACTGGCATTCAGCTCCCTGTCTAGGCCTAGGCAGGGTCTTTCAGACTTCAGAGGTCAGTTAGGGCCTGAAGGTCTCTGGGGTGGAGACAAGCTCTGGAGAGGTAGAGCCGAGTGGCTTCCTCCCTCATGTCCCTCCTGGCCTGTGTGTCTCCAGCACTGCTCAGTTAGAACAAAGCCAGGAGGGACCCAACAAATGTTCTTACACACCCACAGCAGGCCCCACCTGCAGACCCCAAAGGAAAGTCACACTGCACACTCAAAGCTATGGCAAGAACAGGGGATCTTTATTTTGGTTACAAAAGAGACAGGACAGCAGATAAGCAGTCCCCAGCACTGGGCTCAGCCTACTTTCCCAGGCCGGGCCCCATCCTTGGAAGAACAAACATGTGGCTATATAGCCCTGGGTGCCGGGGCCGAGGAGATGGGCTCCCTTCTCACATCCTGCCTAGTGGGGGGAAGGGGGCGTGGGAACAGTGTCAAGCCCGTTGTGCTTAGAACAGTCACCAAACTTGTTCAGCAGCGTTATCAACACCCAGACAGATGGCTTCTGAAGAAACTTGCTCAGCTTGACTATGGCTCTGCCTGATTGGGGGCAGGCTGTAAGACAAGATTCCTGAAGAGTCTGGATACCTCACAAATCTGGGGAAGGGGCTGGAGGGGAGGAGGGAAGGGTAAAGCTCAGCATACTGTTACAGTATGGTGCTGAGGCTGTGTTATGGCTTTCTACACTCTGGCTGGCAAGGAGTCGGGTAGGGGCCAAGGGGCTAGCCCCTGCCCACTGTGGGAGCAGGGGACCTAGAGAGCACACAGGTAGGGCAGACTAGGGAGCAGACACTGTAGGCACAGATGGTGGCAGACCGGCCACAGATCAGGCAGGTGGAGGGGCCGGGTGCCTGGCTCCCCCCAGGCCATTCCTGGAGAGGCAGAGAGCGGTGGTCCTCAGGAGGTCCTTAAGCCCCTGCACACACTGGAGATCCCGGCAGGAAGGCAAAGGAGGAGAAGAGAGAGGGTTAGCAGGATGGAGGGCAGGAGAGAGGTGGCCTGCAGGGGCCCTGTACTGGGGTCAAGGGACACCATAGCACCTGCCTCTCCCCCAGAGCAGAGCCAAGGCTTGGACAGCAGGCCACAAAACAGAAAGAAAATGGGCAGGTGAGAGAAAGCTCAGCAAGGACAGAGAGCAGGACAGGAGTCAGTGAATGAGGGCCCTGCATACCAGGCCACCACAGCACAGACCCAGGCCCCTCAGAGCAGCCTCACTCTTCTCCTTCTCTGGAGGGACAGCTGCTCTGTGGGACGCCAATTCCTCAGTCCAGCTGGGGGGCAGGACTAAGGGCCTTCTGCTTGGGAGAGCCCTGGGGATCTGCCACCACCAGCACACACTCCACACCACACACCAGACAGATGGATGGACTCCACGGGGTTGGTGAGCATGCGATGGCGATGAGATGGAGTGTAAGAGGAGTGGGCAGTGCTGGCTGACAGGTGAGACATGGTCTTACCAGCTAACCCTCTGCAAAGAGGCCTGTTAGCTCCCCTCAGGCTGTACAGGAGATGGCAAAGTCCTGACAGGTGTCCTCCTGGGGGAGATACCAGAGAGGTAGGCCTGTGTTATGAGCAGTCTGGCTGCACTGGCTGCCGAAGGGTGAGGGGCGGGGGGCTACGAGAGCAGGAGGCTCTGGAACTGGAACCTACTGTCTCAAGAATTTTCTTAGTCGAGCAGACACTAGGGATCAGTGTAGAAAGAGAGCGGGGAAGAACAACTGGAGGCTCCAAGTTCTGGAGGCACAGGAGGGAGGGGACAAAGATGGGACAGGTGGCTCAGCCACAGCTCCCTCTGCTCTGCCTCCAGCAGATGGACCTCCAGCCAGACAAGGGATCATAGCCAGATCACTGGGCTGCCTGCCTTCTCTCTGTTTCCTAAGAAAGACCCACACTGGCCTCAAAGAACCCAAGGCTGTGCTGGGGTCTCAGCAAAACAAAAGCAAACAAAATCCCAAACAAAGCAAATCCACTCTTAAAAACAGAAACTTTATTACAAGCAGAACAAAGAACAATGGCTTAAATAAAAGGCGGGGAGCCCCCCACTAGCCCCTTTCTTTCTCCCTCCCAGGGCCACTGCAGGATGGCCCAAGGCTCTGAGGCTGGGAACACACTGCTTCTCTTGGGGAGCCTCTAAGGCCACCACTTCCCTTGGAGCAAGGAAGAAAAAGATCTAGTGACTTCCTATGTCACATTCCAAGGGCTTTCAACCCACCTGAAGGGTCAAGGAGACAGTTAAAGGACAATTCTCTATTTTGATTAGAAACTACAGGTCCCCGCAGAGGAAGGGCACACTATGCACTGGTTACACACACTGGCCTCCTGGCCTCCTCTGCTCCTTCATCCCCCACCCTCCAGTTAGCAGAAACACCTTGTCCTCCAGTCCCTGGTGCTGAGGTCCATACTCAGCAGAGCTCAAGGAGGGGGCGTGGCTTGGAGGATGGCAGCTGCTCCCCAAAGCCATCACCCCACCCACCACGCCTAGCCTCAGCCTGTCTGGGCAGGTCACAGCTAGAAGCCTGGCCTGGGGGCTGGGAGGCCAGTTCCCAGCCACCCGCAGTGTGAAGCTCATGGAGTGGGGAAAGAGGATGGGGGCTGAGTCCCAACGGGAGTCCAGGGATCTCTGTGACTAAAGTATACCCTCCCTGTCCCCAAGGCTCAAGTTGCTTCTTCATACCTAAGGGGAAGGGGGAAGAGGGGTCAGCCCAGGGAGGGATGTGGGAGCCAGCGGCATTTGTACACATGCGAGCGCGCACACACACACATTCTCATCGAGCGCTACTGTAATAAACTTACTAAAACTAACCCTTGACTTGGCACTACACAGATAGTAATGTGGCCAACTTCTTCCATTTTAAAAAAGTCTATGTAGAAAAGAGGTCTATAAAATTGTGCAAAATGTCTAGCATTAATAAACCCGTTTCAAGTATTGCCAACATGGCTAACCCACCCACCCTTATCCCTGACCTGGGAGAGAGATGGGGTAGGGGGGCAAGGAGGGATCCTTTAGAAAGCCTCCATGGGCAGGGAGAGCTAGGTCCCTGCTCCTGCCGTACTGACCAGGACCCTGCAGGAGCTGAGGCCTAGCTGGCTGGTTTGGCTTCCTCTCGACACAGTCAGTCTACCACCCTCTGCCTCTGTCAGCTCTATTGGCATCCCAGCTCTACCCTATTGGCCAATTTCATACAACCCCCACCCAAACACACTGAAAAATCCAACAGAAGAAAGAATAATGATCACATAAAGGGAATGCAGGATCCCCCAAACCAAAGTAGCCTATGGAGGCGTCCTCTCCCGTGGCCAATGTGTTCTCTCTGGAGGCCTGTGGTCCTGTGTCCTGAGGCCCCTGGCTTAGCCCAAGCAGGGCTCCAGCTGGGAGACCTCGGATTCAGTTCATACCCTCACACTCACACGGGCCTGCACAGGCACAGGCAGTGACTCGGTGTGGTCGCCTTGGTGGCCTCCAGAGACTGCGGCTCTCCACTCCTGTCACTGATCAGCTGGGGGACCTAGGGCCCAAGGCTGTGGGAACCTGGATTTGGGAAGCAGAAGGTACAACTATGGGACAGTCCAGGGAAAGCCACGCAGGGTGGGAAATAAATACGAAAGAGCGGAGTCTGGCGGGTCTGCTCCCTTGGATGTCGTGGGGGAGGGTCCCAGCAGGTGTGGAGAGGCAGGCAGGCCAGCAGGTGGCAAGTACTGAGCCACATTTAGGGGTGGCCTCCTACCATGGTGGCATCTGGCTTGGCTCCACAGGCGGGCTCGTCGCTTCTGATGGGTGAGGGCAACACGGTGTCAGACTGGACAAATCCCCTCCGATCAATCAGGCTTCCAAAACACAAAGACAGGACATGTGAGAGCAGTGCTTAACACCAAAGTTCCAGGCCAGGGGCAGGATGGCATGGTCCATATCCTGGCCAAAGAAGACCCAGCCTTAGAAAAGCTGGGGGAAAAGGAACTGCTTTCAATGCAGGAGCTCAAGACCCTGTGGGCTGGTGAGATGGCTCAGCAGGTAAAGGTACTTGCCTCCAAGCTTGACGAGCTGTGTTCAATCCCTAGGACCCACATATGGAAGGAGAGCCCAACTTCTGAAAGTTGTCCTCCGACCTCCACATCCCCACCAAGGCACACACAAAGAAACAAATGTAATGTTTTTAAAAAGGCCTTTCATTTGAAGGGCCTCTGTCTCTGCCTTCTGGTCACCAGATTTTCACCACATAATTTATTCACTGGTTTGGTTTTATTGGTTACTTCTTTTCCCTGTTTTTGAGACAAAATTTCACTGTATAGCCCTAGCTGGCCTGGAACTTGCTATGCAGATCAGGCTGGCCTGGAATTCACAGAGATCCATCTGCCTCTGCCTCCTGAGTGCTAGAATTATAGGTGTGTGCCACCATTCCCAGATGTTCATTTTTAAAGTTTATTCTCTTTTTATTTGTGTACGAGTGCATGTGCATGTGTGCGTACAGGTATCCATGGAGGCTAGAAGAGGGTGTTGGATCTCTTGGAGCTGTAGTTACAGGTGTTTGAACCACCTGATGTGGGTGCTAGGATGGAAACTCAGGTCCTCTGATATAGCAGCAAATGCTCTTAGCACTGAACCATCTCTCCAGCCTTGTTTTGATTTTTGAGGCAGGATTTCAATTAGCCTTGCACTCAGGTAGGTAAGAGTGACTCTGATCCTCCTGCCTCTGCCTCCCAAGTTGAGTCATTGTTCATTCAAACCGACCCAGCTGTCTGGCTACCTAGAGGCCAGGCTACAAGTGAGAGGAAATGAGGATGAACAGGCTCAGGACAGGGAGAGGCCTAGTGGCCTGTCTCCCAGGCAGGACACCACTGTGTGGGAAGGCCTTGTCCCAGCAGTGCCCATAACAATTTAACTCCCGTTCTGGAGCTCTGGTGCCCCCTGCTGTCAGGATGGATGGGGAGCTTCCCAGCAGGACTGAGGCATAGGTTTCCCATCAGCCAGGAGACTGTGGTCACCCCACCCCTTGTAGAGATGAGTGGCAGGAAGGGCACATCACCCAAGCACGGCCACAACAGTCACTGTGGTGTCTGAGAAGAGGATTACACTGGGCGCCCAGTACTCTTTAACAGCTTGTACTTTATTTCCTTTGAGACAAGAGTCTTGTTACATATCCCAGGCTGTCCTCCTGCCTCAGTCTCTCAAGTGCTGGGATGATAGGTATGCACTACCAAGCCTGGTTGTACTTTTTTTTTTTTTTTTTTTTTTGCAGTAAGTACATATAACTAAAAATAACAACCTTCCTCAGAATTTCTGAGTGTATCTAGCAGAAGAAGGTATGGCAGACAGAGATTCACGATGTAGGGAGAGGTCTGCTCAGTCCAGAACCTTCGTGAGGGGTACAGAATCGCAGGGCCCCTCCCACCATGCTCTCTCTTACCTGGGAGGTAGGGGCCCACACAGCACAGCACAGCAGTTCGTGATAATACTCTTATGGCTATAGGGATTGACAGAGGCCTCACCGCCCCTCTTGCTGGACCATGAGCCTTTGATCTGCAAAGAGGAAAGAGACCTGGGTCAGCTACCTACTTCCTGCCTTCCTCCCTCTCAGAGATTGAGTCCAGGGCCTTGTGCATGCTAAGCGCATGCTTTACCACTGAGCCACACCTCTAGCCCCTCTTCGTGAAGCGAGCCCTCTTCCAAGCAGCCACACCCATCACAGCTGCCTCCCATTGCTTTTCTTTTATAGGAGGCGATCTAGAGGTCAGGGAACGCTGACCAATTCTGAAACCATTTCAGGGTAGACTACTGGAGGGGATGTGTCTTTAGCATAGGCCATGCCACCAAGATGTCAGAGACTACTGTATATAGGGGATCCCCAGCAGAGACTCGGAGGTCCCAACTAAGACAGAAGACAGAACCAAAGGGGAGTTTTCAGGGGAAGTTTCTGGGTGGACGCTGTCAGGCTACCACAAGGAGGGGGCAGGATTCAGGCTGAGATGCTCTGACCTTGCCATTCAGCTACAAGACCTTGGGCAGATCGTTTCTCTGAATGTGTCCTCATTTGAAAAACAGGGCCACAATACCCCTTTCTACTTAAGCTCTGGTGAGATCTGCAGAATCAACAGTTGGGAAACCACTCACAAGATACTAGCCAATGTCATTTTTGTCCTTACTAGTCATCAGCACACGATACTGTTATGTGTGTTCAGTGTTCAGTTTTGTTTTCTTCAAATAAGAGGGTGAAATGTCACGGACCTTTTGTTTTTGTTGTTTTTTTTTTTTTTTGGTCTTTTTGAGAGAGGGTCTCCCTGTAGCCCAGGTGGCCTGGGACTCACTATGTAGATCAGGCTGGCCTTGATCTCATAGAGATCTGCCTGCCTGTGCCTCCTAAGTGCTGGGATTAAAGGCATGCACCACTATGCCTGGTATTGTTTTTTGAGACAGATTCTCATGATGTAGCCTTGGCTGGCCTGAAACTTGCTATGTAGACCAGGCTGACCTTAAAACTCACAGATTTGCCTGTCTCTGCCTCCCAAGTGCTCAGATTAAAGGTATGTGCAACCATGCCTGGCTGGAGACAGGATTTTATGTATCTCAAGCTAGTCTCCAACTTTCTATGTAATCAAGGATGACCTTAAATTTCTGAGCTTCCTACCTCTACCTTTCAAATGTTAGGACTACGGGTGTGTATCACCACTACTGGCTTTTTTTTTTTTTTTGGTACTAGAGCTTGAACCCAGGCCTTGCACATGCTAGGCAAGTGCTCTACCATCAAGCTACATTCACAGTCTTCTTTTTACTTTTTTATCTTCAAACAAAGTCTAAGTTATCCAGGCTGCTTTTGAACTCTGTAGCCCATGACTCTGAACCTGCAGTCCTTCTGCCTCAGTCTCCAGAGCAGCTGGATTTACAGGCCTGTGCACCAGGCTTAGAGAAGCTTTATTTTCTTCATTTCTACAAGTCATTTTTTCCCCACATAGCCAAGACTGGTCTTGAACTAAGGATCTTCTTGCCTCAGCCTCTTAAGTGCTGGTATTACAAGTGTACACCGCCATGCTCAGCCTAGAATAATCTATTTTCTGTGGATGATGGATCACTGATCCCTATCATGCAGCAGGCCTGAAAATATATACTACTCTTTTCTGTTCATGGTTTGGAAGGTAATGAGGGGAGGTCAGGTGTGGCTCAGGACTGGAGACAGTGAGCACTCAGACAACGCCAGCTTACAGTGGCTTGCAAGTGAGTAGGTGGGAAGGAGCCATACTGCTCTGTTCTAGCTGTGTCTCTCAAGCTCTGGAGCCCAGTCACAGCTCTGCTGCCTCCAGGTGTGGTGTGGTAGATGAGAAAGCGTGGCTGTGAATTTTGGGCTCCATGTTTGTCCCTTTCCCACCTAGGCCACGTCTCTCTGCCATACAATGGAGAATAACCATTCAGGTCTTCTGCCTCATGCAGAGTGAAGGAGCCCAGAGAAATGCTGGAACTGAAAGAACTCCAAAATTAACAACGCACCGGCCAGACCTAAGTGGTCTGGAGCTGCAGCATGTGCGGACCCCAGATCCTCTATCGGGCCTCCCAGAGCCAGGACATGAGCACTGGGTGGTCTGGCTGCTCAACTCTTCCACCTTGCCTTTCCCAGCAGCCCATCGGCAGAACTGTGCTTGGCTGCTTCAGGCTCCCGTAACCTTACCCCATCCTTACTTACATCTTCGTTAGTTGTCAGGTTGGAGGCGACGAGGTAAGTGTGAAACCCTGAGAGGCCCAGGATGGACCAGATGGAGAAGAAGCAGATCACCAATTCCAGCACAGTGGGGCAGTCAAGGACATACATGGGGGTGGAGGATGGAGCCCCTCGGCCCCTGTGCTCAGCCCTTCTCATTCACCCTTCCCTAAAGCTATTTCCCAAAAGGTACAGGCTTTGGGACCCTCCTGTGGGCCAGTCATCACTTCTCAGTAGATCACTTTCTGTGCCCCCAGGATAGGGTGGAAGCCCCTCAGGAGCAAGGGAAGATCTTGATGAGGGATGGCAGAAAGATTCTAGCCACTTGGCCATGACGTGGTCCAGGGAGCGTAGCATCTTAAGGGACATGCAGGCTGGCACGATGGCTCAGTAGGTAAAGGTATTTGTCACCGACCCTGAGAAGCCGAGTTGGATTCCCAGGATCCATATAGTAAAAGGAGAGAACTGTTTTTTGCTTTTTTTAAAAAAATCTTTTTGCGACAGGATCTCCCTGAGGCACGTGCATGGTCCTCCCGCCAAAATAAGTAAATAAAATGTAATTAAGGGACACACTCTTTGCCAGGTCTCTGTAAACAAGGCCAGAGCCACCTGAGATTTCTCGGCTAGCCCCTCCGCATAATAACCGTTAGGATTGGCTCCGGCCTGGGTATGTAGAGAAGCAACTGGTAGATTCTGGAGAACAGACGTGGGCTATACCATTCCGTCTGGAGACCATCCCCATGAAGGGACCTCCGTTCCCAACCAGGTTTACTGGCTAGCCAAGGATATCTCGCCGGTGTCTCCTTCAGAGTGGAGAGGAAGTTGATTGCCTGAGAACCTAGGAAGAAAGAAACAAGAGAACATACAGCTCAAGGAGGTGGTCACCACGGCTCCTTGCTAGGGTTGAACTTGCCGATCAGCCCTCCCCAACTCCTTGTCGCCCCCTCAACTCACGCAGCGTCAAGTGGGTGACCACACAGACAAAGATGAAGGCCGTCAGGAACGAGAGGGAGAGAATAAACGCATAAAAGAAGCGGTAGTTTCGTCTCCCAACACAGTTGCCCACCCAGGGGCAGTGATGGTCAAAGCGTTCTGGAAAGGGCAGAGGTGAGTTAGTGAGGTCTCCAACCAGCACTGTGGCAGGAGGGTCTCTCCACCCAGCTGGGGTCTCCCACCCCTCACTCTCTGTAGCAGCTGACGCCCATCCCCTGGACACACCCTGCTTCTGGTCCTTGCTCACTAGTTCCCGCTCACCGCCTGACGTGTTCTCTGTCCACTGTTCCTGCTCCACTGTAACTCCTCCTTTAGATGACAGATACAATGCCACTTGCTTAAGTCTCCTCTGGCCCCAAACGAGGCCGGGGTCCCTTTTCATCTCCCTGTTACTTCCCTTCAAGCCGCTTTGCCCATGTGTGCTGACACAGATTCACAACCAGGCATTGACCCCTATGCTTCCCTGTGAGCTTCGTGAGAGGCGTGCGGTGACCTCAGACCTTGTGGAATTCCCAAGGTCCAACACAATGCCTGGCTCAAGACCCATAAACAGTACTTGCTACCTGACCTGCTATGCAGCCACATGCCAACAGCTCTAGGTTTAAGGCCCAGGGAAGGGTTGGGCCACTAGGTAACTCATGGGGAGCTGGCACCAGAGGACTGAGCTCACAACAATGCTAAGTCCCTGGGGGTGGGGGTCACACCCAGACTGGTAAGGAAAGTCCCTGTGGGAATCTGGGTCACAAGTCCGTTGCAGGCCTTATGCCAAGTCTTTGCAGGAGGCAGGTGGGGCAGATTCACAGGGATGAATGACGCCCACTGAGTCACCCACTTCACTGGCTGCTGTCCCTGGACTCCTGCTTGGGGAGTGCTGAGCTGGCACGATGAGGTCACTGCCTGGGGAACTGTGCACTGTCACCATGGCTCAGCTCACCTAAGTGTCACCTAGACTCTCCCTTATGACACCCTCCCAAGGGACCATCCTTCATTGCCATCAGAGCTGTGAGGGCAACATACCAGGGTATTTAGAAGCCAGCTCTGGTAGACCATGTTCTTTATTTCGTCTCCAGATTCTCAGCCTCCCCAGCCTTCTCCTGAGATCATGTCCTTGCCATGATGTGACACCCCAGTCTCCTGGGACCCTGATCTTACAGAGGACAGGGCTGAAGCCAGGAGACAAGTGCAGAGTTTCTGTCTGCCCCACTGCCCAGGGCTAGAGGGACAGCATATACCAATCCTGAGCTGAGAGATGTCACCATCCCACTTAGAGCCCCTTCTTAGTCATAGCAAATCTAGATGAACCAGACTTCCTGCCCAGCCCTGGGTATTTTAGACACTGCCCACCTTGCCACGTGTGACCTCCTGTCCCCAGGACTCGGTCTCTCAGACATCTCTATGCTTCCCACTCACCCACACAGTTGTCGCAGACACTGCAGTGTGAGGTCCGGGGAGGCCGAAACATCTTACAGGTGAAGCAGTACTTCAGTTTTACCATCTGCCCGTTGATCATCACCTCCCGGGTCCGAGGGGGCGGCCGGTATGTGGAACTGCCTGTGTTGTCTGAGGTGAGAAAGAGACAAAGCTGGGGATGCCCAAGGAGGCCCTGGCCTGTAGGATGCCACGGCTGCCTGGGAGGATAGGAGACTCCTCAGGGAAGCTATGCCCAGGAACACATGGGCGGTTGATGCAGGGACGAACAACAAGCACTGCTACCAGGCCTAAGATTTCTTTCTGGCCTGTACTGTGCTGTGCTAAAGTCACACAGCTGTTCACACGCCTGCTGACGTTCACCCTGAGAAGGGACATCAGGACAGGCTTCCTAGGAAGGCTTAGTGAGGTCATATGCATTAAATTTTTAATTTTTACATGTATGAGTGTTTTCCCTGAATGTATGTAAGTGTATGTATGTATCTAAGTATCATGCAATGCCCACAGAGGCCAGAAGAGGGAGTCAGAACTTCAGGAACTGTTGTTACAGGTACTGTTAGCACACTGTGGGTGCTTGGATCCAAACTTGGGTCCTCTGGTAGAACAGTATATGCTCTTAATGGCTGAGCTGTCTCTTTGGCCCCATTTACACTGAGCTTTCAATGCATAGGAATGTCATGGTTAAAGAAGAAGATAAACACCTTAGGGAAGCAATCAGGTCTAGGAGGTGGGACATCTAAGAAACCACTGATCTGACTTGACACCATCTTCTGGCCTCTACAGGCACCTGCACACAAGGTATCCATTCACACAAACATATATACATATAACTGCTGAGTTACCTCTACAGCACAATAAAAATAAATCGGCGGCGGGGGTCATAGTCCACACCTATAATCCTTATAATCCTAGAACTTGGGAGGCGGAATCAGGAGGATCTTGAGTTTGAGGCCAGTTTGAGGATACACAGCAAGACTTTATCTCAGAAAGCAAAATATAAGTACATACACATGTATGTGTATATACACGTATGTATGCTGCAAGTAAGTCATACTACTGACAACTGACTAGATGATGAACACATAGTTTTACTGTTTCACTTTTCTGTATAACTGACATTTTCATCTTTTAAAACATTAAGTTTTATTTTATGTGTATGAATGTATGTATGTACATTATATGCGTACAGTGCCACAGAATCCAAAAAGGATGTCAGATCCCCTAAACTGGAGTTACAGGTGATTGTGAGCTGCCATGTGGGTGCTGGGAATTGAACCCAGGTCTTCTGCAAGGACAGCAAGTACTCTTAACCACTGAGCCATCTCCCAGTCACAAGGAGAATGGGGAGCAAACACAACTTTCTTAAACAAGACATAAAGATGCTAATTACAAAAGAGCAACTTGATGAACCGCTTTATATCAAAATGAAGAACTTAGTCCTGGTGGTGGACACCTTTAATCCCAGTACTTGGGAGGCAGAGGCAGGCAGACAGACCACTCTGTTTTATATAGTGAGCTCCAGGTCAGCTGGGGCTACAGGGAGACCCTGTCTCAAAAAAAAAAAACTAACTAAATAAATAAAGAACTTTTGTTCCTCTAAAGATATCATTTAAAAAAACCAAAAAAGTAATTTTCAGAGTAGAGGCTGTTTTAGATACATTCATAATTTAACAAAAGACAGGATATATAAAGAATTTCAGAGGCCAGAAAGATGGATCAGTAGGGAAAGGTACTCATTACTGAGCCTGAGGACCTGATTTCAATCCTCAGGACCCACATGGTAGGAGAGAACCAATTCCTGAAAGTTTTCCTCTGACCTCTACACACGTGCATGGCACACATGTGCTCACTCTCTGATACACACACAATAAAAATGGGGGTTGGAGAGATGGCTCAGCAGTTAAGAGCTAGTATTGCTCTTGCCAAAGACCCCAAGTTTGGTTCCTAGAACCCATGTCAGTTTGCTTATCACTGGCTGCTCTTGCCGCAGACCCAGACTCAGTCACCAGCACCTACATGGCAGCTAACAATGCTCAGTAACTCCACTCCAGGGGATCTGATGCCCTCTTCTGACTTCTGTGGACACTGCACACGTGGTGCACTTACATACATGCAGTCAACACACTCATACACACAAAACAAAAATAAAATAAATCAAAAAATTAAAATCAAGCAACCGAATACAAAGATAGACAAGCAAATATAAGCACAGACCTCACACAGGAACTATACAAATGCGTAACAAACACATTCATTAATCAGCAGGGAATGCAAATTAAAACAAATACGTGGGTCTGCAAGAAATACATTTTAAAAATTTTTAAATATTTTATTTATTTATTTTTGGTCTTTCGAGACAAGGTCTCCCTGTATTCCTGGCTGGCCTGGAACTCACTATGTAGACCAGGCTGTCCTTGAACTCAGAGATCTACCTGCCTCTGCCTCCTGAGTGCTGGGATTAAAGGTGTATGCCACCACGCACAGCTATAAATATATTCTTTTAATGTAATAAATCCACAATATGAGGCCAGGTATGGTACATACTTGGGATACTAAAGGAGGAGGTCTGAGAGTTAGAGACCAGCCTTGGCTACACATGGAGTTCTAGGCTATCCTGGGTGACAGAGTAAAACCTCATCTGAAAAAAAAAAAAACAATGAAAAGAGAGCTGGTAAGATCGTGGCTTACTGGGTACAGGCATGTGCCACCCCAAGCCTGACAACCTGAGTTGATCTGTGGGACGTGCCACATGGTGGAAGGAGAAAACCAACTCTTTACAAATTGTCCTGTGACATCCACCCATAGGCCATGGCATGCACACATGTGGATGTGCACACAGAAATAAATGTAATCTCAAAAGTAAAAAAAGGGTCTGGCATAGTGATCTCTGTGGGTTTCCAGCCAGCTAGTGCTGCACAGGAGACCCTGTCTCAAAATAAATAAGCAAATAAATGGAGCTGGAAAGGTGGCCCAGCAGTTAACACCACTTACTGCTCTTCCAGAGGACACAGGTTCAGTTCCCAACACCCACAGGATGGCTAACACCCTTCTTTAATGCTAGTTCCAGGGGATTTGATTTCTTTTTTGGCCTCCATGGCACTAGGCGTGGACATGGCAGGCAAAACACTTATGTACATAAAAGTAAATAGAATGAAATCTCAAAGAAATATTTAAAAAGAGTAATAAAATATGCTACCACTTAACATGCACCAGAATGGCTAAAATGAAACAAAAAAGAGAAAGCAACTGGAAACCTCACTCATGCATTCATGAAGCCATTTCGGACAACTGACAACAACTCCTCCAACTCAGGACAAACACACCCCAGCAACACAGCAGCCATCTACCTGAGACAAGTGTACATGAGATGCAGAACACTCACAGACATGGAAAAGGCCCACAGCAACCATTCTAACAGCCGAAGTCTGGAGCCGCCCAGATGTCCCAGCAGTAAACTAGATTATGAATGAACTTCACCACAATCATGCCAAGCAAAGAAACCAGATGCCCAAAATGTAAAGTGAGATAGGCATGGCACACATACTGTAATCCCAGCACTTGGGAGGCTGAGGCAGGAGGACTGAGTTTGAGGCCAGCATGAGTTATACAGAGATCCTGACTCAGAAAACCCAAAATAAACCAAGAAGCAACAACAACAACAAAAAACCCAAAATAAGGAAATCAGGATAACAGAATGGGAATGAGCTGGAGGGCGATGATCAGAAGTGGACAGAAGCAGCGGAGCTCCTGGGATGCGGGTCACACCGTGCTTTGATCTGGACGCTCTGTCTCATGTGGTCAGTTTGCAAATACATATCTAGGAGAACGCGTGCAAACCAGGGTGGCAACACACACCTCTGATCCCAGAACTCTGGAAGCAGAGGCGAGTGGATCTCTGTGGGGCCAGCCTTATCTACACAGCGAGTTCAGGTGTTCGTTTTGTTTTGAAAAGCAATAATAAAATAACCCAAATATAGAATTTACAGACTCTTGGTAAACCTGTTACTTCTTCCATTAAAAACAAAAATTAAAGAAAGGTTAATTTTGTTACCTATGGCTTCCTTGTAGTATATTCAACAAACTTTTGTAAAAAGGAAGGGAGGAGAGAGAAAAAAAGAAAGAGAGAGAGGGGGAGGGAACAAGAGAAAGATCAGAGCAAGAGAGAGTAAGACCCTGTCTTAGAAAAGAAGTAATAACAAAAAGCATAAACTATAAGCATAAACACAGCTATAATCCCAGCACTCAAGAGGCAGAAGCAGGTGGATCTCTGAGTTCAAGGCCGGCCTGGTCTACACAGTGAGTTCCAGGTCTGCTGGGGCTACAGAGAGACCCTGTCTCAAAAAGACAAAAACATAAATAAAACAAAAAAAAGCTTAAATTATGTTAAACAGGCTACAGTAACCGGGATCCCCCAACAGAAAGCAACTCCCTGAGCCTCTTATACCACAAAGACTAAAGTCCCCAAAGCAGCGGCTCCTTCCCAGACAGAATTTGAGAGTCAGACAGGGGAGCCTGCATTCTCCAGCCCTCGTGCCCATGGCACAATGGTCCCAGTTCAGCTGCTTGACTCCAGTGATAATGTCTGAGCGCCTACCATGTGCTAGGCATGAGTCTAGATGTCTGGCATGCATCAGGGGGCAAACAGATCCCAATCTCACATTTCCATATACCAAGACTTCTGTTAAGCTGTTTCACCGTAACCTTGACCACATGTGTTTAAAATGGAATTAAGCATCAGAGCGTTTCCTCTCTGAAACAGGAAGTAGGGCCTGAAGGGGTGGCTCAGTACTTAAGAGCACTGACTGTTCTTGTCCCCTGACCTGGGTACCATTCCCAGGACTCACATGTTGGCTAACAACCATCTGTAACTCCAGTTCCATGGGATCGGACACCTTCTGGCCTCCTCAGGCATTGCAGGACATGGATGCACTAACATACAAGCAGGCAAAACACTCATACACATTAATTTTTTTTTAAAAAGTTTTTAAAACAGGAAGCAGTGGGTTTAGGGACTGAGGACACTCTGAAGTCTGGTTTTATAACTGACTGGTTGTATGAGTGAGGCTGAGTCAACTGAACTCTTCTTCTTCCTTCTCCTCCTTTTTCTTCTGAAACAAGGTCTCATGTAGCTAGACTGGCCTCAAATCATGTAGCTTAGGATGGCCTTGAACTCCTGTTGCTCCTACCTTTATCTCCCAAGGTTAGAATTAGAGGCATGCATCATCATACCTGGTTCTGTTGTGTGCTAGCTGTGTGACCTTAGGCCAGTCACTTAACCTCACTGAACAAATCTTAACTGTCACTTAGAGGTGCTGAGGATAGTCTTATCTTGAGGGGATATAATCAGCAGTAAAAGAGATACCACCTCTGCCAAGTGGTGCAAATCTGTTTTCCTAGAATTCAGGAGGCTTTGCAAATTCAAGACCAGGCTAGACTATGTAGTAAGACCCTGTCTCAAAACATAAATAAGGCTTCAGATGTAGCTCTGGTGGTAGAATACTTGCCTAGCAGACACAGGTTTGAGGTCTCTCGATACAAGTTAAAGTGTCGGAGTGGGGTTGTAGCTCACAGATACACTTTCCTACTATACACAAAGCCTGGGTTCAATCCCCAGGACTGCCCTCCAAAATAAATAAACAAATAAATAAATAATCCAGAATTCAAGGTGGCATATGCCAGCACTTTGGAGGTAGAGGTAGCGGAATCAGGAGTTTAAGGCCAGACTATATAGCAAGTTTGAAGCCAGTTTGGACTATATGAGACCCTGTCTTAACACCACCCCACAAACCAATAAACCTAAGATGAAGGGCAAATAAATAATAAATAAATAAATGGGGCTGGTGAGATGGCTCAGTGGGCAAAGGTATCTGTTGCCAAGCCTGACCACCTGAGTTCTATTCCTGGTGGTGGACTGACGTGGTGGAAGAAGAGGACTGACTCTGAGACTGTTTTTTGACCTCTACTCGACTGCTGTGGCATGTGTGTTTATACACATACACACACAAAATAGATAAATAAATAAACAAACAAACATGTCAATAATAAGAGAAAATACAAATATTATAAAATAATAAATAAAACATGCCCCTTCGCTCACTGCTGTTTAAATCCTCTCCGTTTCTATAGGAGAAAGCAGGCCAAGGAGGAGTTTACCTAAGGCCCCATACTGGCTGGATGTTCTAGGAATGTGAAATTCCCCACAGGTTCAGGCTGTGAAGCCTCTACCCCAGCTGGTGGCCCTGCAGAAAGGTTGTGGAGCTTTAGAGAGCTGGGGCTTGGCAGGCGGCGACAGGTCTCTAGGGAAGGACTTTGAGGGTTACATCTGATCCTGGTTCCAGCTGCTCTCTGCTCCTGGTCCACCACCACGTGAAAAGCCTCAGCCACATAAGCATGCCATCATGAATGCCAATATGAGCTCCCTGCCACAATGGATCCGAACTTCTCAAAATGGCCCAGAATAAATCTTCCACCCTCCAGAGCAACAGGAAAATGCAGTCTCTCTGCACACACTTCTCTCCCTCATCCTTGCCTGGCCATTCATCAGATCCATGTGTTTTCTTCCACAATTCTTCACCCTGGTGCGAGCCAGGCCCATATCATCCAGAAGACTCCCTGTTCCCAGCCCCTGGGCCTTTCCTGTGCACATGGCTCCATTCTCTCTCAACCCAAACCCTTCACTGGAGTCCCTTAAAACTCAAGATTATAGCTGGGCACGATGGCACACACCTCCAATCCAAGCACTTAGGAGGTAGAGGTAGGAGAATCAGGAGTTCAAGGCCAGACTACATAGCAAGTTTGAGGCCAGCCTGGACTATATGAAGCCCTGTCTTAACACCGTCCCCCACCCCAATAAACCTAATAATGATTAAGGGCAAATTTAAAATAAAAATAAAAAAACTTGAATAGGGTCTCATATATCCCAAGTTGGTCTCAAAGTTGTCATATAGATGAGAATGATCTTGAACTTTTTATCCACCTGCCAAGTGCTAAGATGACAGGTATGTGCTACCACATCTATTTTCTGTGGTCCTGGGGACCAAATCCAGGGCCTTGTGCAAGCTAGACAAGTTCTCTACCACCTGAGCGACATCTCCAGCCTACTTTGTTTTCCTCTGAGGTGTTGAGGAATCAAACCCAGGACCTCATACGTACTAGGCAAGTACTCTAACACTGAGCTACATCAACAGCCCAAAGAAGTCATGCGAGTGTCCAGGGCCTTCCACCTCAGTACCAAAACAGCCCTTTCTTAGGATTTCCCTCCCATGTGCTTCCCCAACAAGCTCCTATGCCTCAGTCTGCCTGTCTGCCCCACTGAGCCCCAGGCCCTCCTTTCTTCTTGTTCACACAGACTCACAGACCCCAAACTAATCTCCAACAGCTTCCCCAGACACCTCAGTCCCAGTGATCTCCAGCTTCACATTCCATTGTTGCTTGGTGCAATGGAACCTGTGTGTGCACCTCATCCCGCTAACTAGACTCTCTTGAGAGTGGGGCCAGTATGATACAAGGGGAGTCATGGGTCTAAGAACCACGAGGCAGCAGGGAGAGAAAAAAGACAAGCTTTAGGCTGAGGCAGGCCAAGGGTTCAAGTCCTGACCCTTTCATTTATGAACAGTTCTTGGGGAGTTATTTAACTGCTGTTGCACCCACAGAAGCAGATGAATGCCAAAACGGTCAAGGTTCTAAGGACCAGAAATGGTACAAGCCCAGGGACTGGTGCTTGTTAAGTCCTTATTAGTAGCTATTTACATGCAGGCTAAAAGGCACAGATTCTGGAGTCTGAGAACACTGAATTTAAACTCTGCCTGGAATTCCACCTACTTGTTACTTAAGGAAGTCCTTCTACCTCTCTGAGCCTCAGTAAAACAGGGATAAGATAGCCTCTGTCACCAGGCTGTGGTAAGGCTGAACGAGATGCTATAGGGCAAGTCCTGGGTGTAGCGCTGGAGTCCCAGGAACCACTGACCTTGGTCCTGATCACTGGCCATAACATGCCAGCAGGCAAAATGCCTTGCTCTTTCCAAAGCTGCTGACATTACTCTATACCAGACCCCAAATCCTGTTCTATTACCCTCAGGATCCCAGGCCTGGCCACCTGCCAACAGCTGTCTCCCTGTCCAAGACATGGATATAAATCTCTGCCTGAACACTTACCGGTTGGCTGAGGCAGGTCAGATCATTTAAACTTCTATGCTAAAAAATAAAAATAAAATGAAACAGAATTGATTCCAACTCAGTGGGTTGTTGTGAGAATAAGGCAAAATTTCACCAAATGAGTTTAACAAAATGTGCAGCACTTAATAAAAGCCCAGGGAAGTGTGCATGTCTTATATGAAATAGTGAACAGAAGTGCTTTAGATTTTGGAATTTTTCAGATTTTGTAATATTTATATACTCAAAATGACAAATCAAGCTACACATGAAATTCACTTACATTTGATAAGCCTTATAAACAAAGCTAGAAGGTAATTTTATGCAACATTTTAGGGGACCTGCATTTGTTTATTCTTTGTTTTAAAATTATTTATTTGTTTGTTCTTATTTCATGTGTATGAGTGTTTTGCCTGCATGAATGCAAGTACGCCATATGCATGCAATACCCATGGAAGCCAGAGAGGGTGTTAGGTCTCCTGGCACTAGAATTACAGACAGTTGTCAAACACAATGTGGGTGCTGAGAACCAAACCCATGTTCTCTGTAAGACCAGAAAGTGCTCTTAACTGCTGAGCCATTTCTCCAGCTCCTGTTTTTGTTTGATACAGAGTCTCCCTATAGCCTCAGCTGGCCTGGAACTGAATATGTAGACCAGGCTGGCATCAATTTCACAGAGATCCAAGTGCTAGGATTAAAGGAGGGTAGCTCTACACCTGTGTTATGCCTGTAAAGTGTCAGACGATGTTAGGTGCTGTACTTTCTGCATATGGTGCCTCACTAATATTCAATATTTGAATTTTGAAGCATTTAGGATTTTCAGATGAGGGATGCCCAGCCTGTAAATATTAGCTATTACTATTATTGTTACTCTGTGAACACTACAATGCACATACTGAGTTATGAAGAGGTCTTCAGAGACAAGCATCAGGGAGTAAAGGACAGACACAGACTCTCTTGAGTATTGAAAGGAGTTACTGAAAACCACATTGGATTACCAAAGACCAAAGACCCTTCACAGGAGAGAGGAAAGTCCAGGTCTCCTCCCAAGACGGGGACGGGGCTCCTCGCAGTCTATTCTGGCCTCTGGTAGCAAGGCCTCCTCCCCTCTAGAACTCTGTGGAAGAAGAAGTGAAGCCCTGCCCACACACAACTTCCTTAGGCTGCCAAGGGCCAGAGGGAGCAGAGGTAAGAAGGTCACACCAGAACAATGGTACGACTCAGGTGCTAGGCAGAGGTCACTGGACGCTGATCAAGGGAGGCTTGCAGGGGCAATGCTGAGCCAATTACCACCTGAGACCTCCCTCAGAACCCTCCACCTGCCACCTGCTCCTCCCAGCAGGTACTACCAACAATACTACCAAAGACAGCTTGTTAGGCCAAGTCTACCAGCCACCCCAGATCAAGTCTCGGCAGAGAAACACAATTTTCAAGATATATCAAAACTGTCTCACTGAATCACAGAGAGTACTCTGGGTCAGGCAAGGACATGAATTCCACTTTTTACATAGGAGAAACCAAATTATCCAGTAGTATAAGAATACAAGGTAGGATTGAAATAAGAATCCTTATCTTCCAAGGCATCTGTTCATTCATTCCTTCACACACACACGGATGTGGGAGGCACTATGTGTAGAATGCTGCACAAGGCCTGGGTATGGCAGTTAAGGAGCTGGCGATGGTGGCAAACACCTCCTGTCTGGAGGCAGAGGCAGGTGGATCTCTGAGTTTGAGGCTAGCCTTGTCTATACAGTGAGTTCCAGGTCAGCTGGGGCTACATAGTGAGACCCTGTTTCAAAAAAAGACAAAAAACCCAACACAAAACAAAACAAGTTTGTTTCTGTTTGTTGTTATGTCTTGCTACATAGCACAGGTTAGCTTCACAGCTGATCCTCTTGCCACAGCCTCCGAAGGGGAGGATGGAAAGCAGATTGTTAAGAGATGTCTCTTTGCCCTGAAGGAATCTAGGATGCATTTCAGAGCTCCTTCTGCTAGACACCCTTTTCCCCTGAAAGAAGAAAAAAAGATTCCCTCAAGCTGGTGAGCATTCCTGCCACTCTGCCTTCCAGACAGGAAACAGAGGCCTGAGAGGAAATAATCACAAGGAGCAGGCTCAGCTTCTCACAGTGCATTTCCCCACATGGTCCTAACGGGCTGTCCTAAGTAAGGGGCTGCTGTGAGCCTCCGCACCCCAAGATAGCCTGAAGGGCTGGAAGTTGGAGTGCTGGCCTTAGGCTACTGGAAAGGCTTTTCCTTTTGCAGGTCAGAAGCTAGAAGTCAGGGCTTCACATCCTAGGCAGGTGGTATAACTCAAGGGTCTCCAGCGAAGGCTTAAGGGAGGGAGGCCTTAGCTGCTTGTTGCCCCACTGTCTGAGGAACAGTTGTGGCACTGTGTTTTCCAGGTTCCCAGTTCCAGCTCAAGGTCAACCATAGACCCATTTCATGAAGACTTTTGTTAATCCCTAGAGGTTGATGGGGTCCCTGTCACCTACCAGGCTTAGTGAGAGGCCTGGGGATCCAGGAAGAACTCAACCTGAGAGCAGAGTTAGTGACACAGAGCAACTGCAAGACCTTGTAGGAGGAACAGGGAGTCAATGTCCCCGCCCCCACAGGGTGACCTGAGGCCAGTCTAATTTCATCTTTTAAAGGTTTTATTCTTTTCCATGCATGACTGTTTGGCAAGTTTTATGTGCATGGCACGTATGTAAGTGTACCATGTGCATGCATGCCTGGTGCACTTCCCCGCCAGAAGAGGGAGTCGGATCCTCTGAAGCTAGAGTTGAGGACTGGTGCTAGCCACCTGGGGTGCTGGGAACTGAATCCTGGTCTTCTGGAAGAGCAGTAAGTGCTCTTAACCACTGGGCTAGCTCTCTAGTTCCCTGATTTCATTTTGAAGCCTGGCATGGCCATTTATTAGCCTGTGACTTGGAGGGAGTTGCTTAAGCCTTTCAGGGCCTCGGTTTCCTCACCTTGTAAGATTATATGTAAATGAGATGACATTATATTAGGGCCCAACCTACAGCTACACAATTGCCAATGATGGTGTCTATGCTCACTGCCTTAGGAGACGGCTCATCAGTTAAGAGCACTGTACTGCGTGTGCTACCTTTCCAAACAAAAGAGGCCTGTAACTCCAGCTCCAGGGGATCCAATACCCTCTTCATGACAGACTCTGGGCACTTGCACATACTACACACAGATTAGATGTAATTTAAAAATTTTAAAAAAGGAGCTGGAGAGATGGCTCAGCAGTTAAGAGGACCGGCTGCTCTTGTAGAGGACCCAGATTTGATTCCCAGCACCCATATGGCAGCTAACAACCATCTTTAACTCCAGTTCCAGGAGGCCTTCTTCTGACCTCCTTGGGCACTGCACAGCTCAGTTGCACTAATACACATGCAGGCAATACACTCATACATATAAAATAAAATAAAATATTCAATTAATAAATAAAAATCAGAGGGCACATACCTACATTCATTCCAATTGGGAGGTAAAGGCATAATTGCTGGGAGTTCAAGGTTCAAAACCCAAAACCAGGCTGAGGATGTAGCTCAGTTGGTAGACTGCTTGCCTAACACACATAAAAGCTCACATTTGTTCCCTAGCACCATGTAAAGTGGGTGTGGTGGTTCACATGCCTATAACCCAAGAACCTGGGAGGCAAAGGCAGGAGGGTCAGAAGTTCAAAGGTCAGTTTTGGCCAGCCTGAGCTACATAAGACCCTGTCTCAAACAAACCAAATCAAATCCCTCCAAAACAAAACCCAAAATTTTAAAAAGTGGCAAATACCAGATAGAATCTGAGAGCGGCACCCAGCAGAGAGACCAGAGTGTGCAGGCACAGGGCGCCCAGACTGCCTGAGACACAGCTTGGCTGGGACATGGGGAGTGGAAGGAAATGGGGTGGGGGGGCTGTAGCTAAGCCTCTTCCTCCAGGCTTTGTCCTGGTGGAGAGTTTCCTGCCCTGACACCAGGCAATGAATCATGTGCTAAGAAAGTGAGTCCTCTTTCAATTCTTCTTTCCAGCCTTTGACCACACCAAAGGGGAAATCTTAACCTATAAGGCACCTCCTATACCTCCAAGTGACTGCTTTCCACAGGCCTCTGTAACCACCAGGAAACCCAGTGTTTTTCTTATACAATTATCTTCCCCTCAGAGCAAGTGAATCGGCTTTGCACTCACAAGGGTGACAAAATTTTCGTTTTAAAATATATAGTCACATGCCACCTAAGGACAGTTCTCAGAAATGTGTCACTGTGTCACTAGGTGACAGCCTCATGCAAACATCATAGAGTTTACTTATTCAGACTCAGAGGGCGATGATGTCATCAGGCAATTTAATATTGTGGGACAAGTCCTCATATGTGGGGTTCATCAGTGATCAAGGCATTGTTATGTGGCATATGACCACATTTAAAAGTCATCGTTGGTTTATTTATTTGGAGGAAGTTACAAAGGGTCTCACTGTGTAGACCTGGCTGGCCTGGAACCTTCTATGTAGACATCTTGATGGGTGCTAAATGGGTGATATATTCCTATAATCCCAGTTACCCAGGAGGTAGAGGCAGGAAGACTGCCCGCTTGGTCTATACAGTAAATTCCAGGTCAGCCAAGGCAACATGGTGAAACCTTATCTCAAAACAAACAAAAAAAAGAGAAGAAAGAAATGAAGCATAGGAAAGATATGGGAAGAGCAAAAATTCCTGAAGGTTGAACTCTAAAGACTGATATTCAGAAAAAGAGGGGAAGGGCACGGTGGAGGCCCTAAATTCTCAGCTTTGGAGGGTCAGAGACAAATGTGAGTCTTAAGAGAATCAACTAGTCAGTTATAACTGAGGGGAGAACAGGAGTGGTGGGTCAGGTCAGCAGAGCCCCGAGTCAGCCCTGGTGGGAAATGAGGCAGGTCTGCCCTAAATGGGGCTTCAGATAGGGGAAGACATGCCAAGGCTAACAGGATGGACTGTGAGCTTCACCGGGCAGCCCAGAGAATGGAGCCCGTGTCTGTCCTATGAGTGAAGCTGGGTCTAGCTGAGCGTCTGTCTCCTGGAGTCCAATGTCTCTCCTGTATCCCATTAGATCAGAACATCTCAGAAGTAAGGTTCTCCAACTGCCCAGAGCCTTCAGGGTATGATCCAGTTGTGTTGCTCGACCAGCTGACAAGACCAGACCTCAGATGAAGGTGACCAACAGCAGCCCCGGTTTACCTAACATGGTTTCCCAAGACATACGACTTTCAGTTCTCAAACTGGGCAGTGCTGGGCAAACTGGGCAGAACTGTTCACCCCACCTCAACTGTCTCTGTGGGAGCTGGGAGGCTGCAGAAAGTGGTGCAGAACAAGGAATCGTTCAAGTTCTCATGACATTCAATTGAGCCAGAAAGGCTCAGGGAGCTTAGTTCCTTTCAGGAAAATGTTTCACCTTAGTTACAGCTTCCTGGCCATATTCCAAAATCTAGCTTCAATTCAAGCTTAAGGATTTAAAGGTCCCAATGATGCTTTCAAACTTAGCAGAAGAGCATCTGAGGCCCTGATATTTGGACTCTCCACCACTGATTCCACACCGTCCTTCCAATCATGGCTTCCCTAATCTTCTGCAGGTTCTAGTCAATGTGGCCTCCTCAGTGGCCCTATGTCTGTCCCTGTTTGGTGGCCCCATGCCTGGCCTGCTCTTTCCCACTCTGTCCTCTCTTTGCTGGTCTATCTGGTCTATGTGACTCCCTTCACATAGCTTTCTGTGCTTCAATTTCCAGGCGTGGCTCAATTGTCACCTCTCTCACAGTCCCATACTCAGAAGATACTCCTGATCCCTCTAATTGTCTTCCAAAGCTTAATCCACTCTGTGGCTGCTCAGACCTCTCCATCTTGCACTAGATCCCAGAGGGTAGGGTGCATGTCAGAGTTCAGTTCCTGCTTGCCGGAGTCAGCATGCAGAACCAGCACACAAATGCATGAGCCTGCCAGATGCTCTAATGCCTCTCAGCCTCTCCACTGTCCCCTGGGCAGCAAACAGGGCCTTCCCGAAAGCTCCCATTCTTCAGTCATTCATCCCGTCCTCTCTCCCTTCCTCTCTCCCCACCTCCCTCTCTCTTCCTCTCTTCCCACCTCCCTCTCTCCCTTCCTCCCCAATTTCCTTCCCTGCCTTCCTTTAGCTAATATCACTGAGTAAACAAGACCTTCATGTCCCTTGCCTCACAGTCCAGTGAAGAATAATTCTATCATGACTCCATGGCGCTCAGGGAGAGAGAAGGAAGGAGAAGGCGTGTGGGCTTGTGTCATGGACTGGCCTAGTGTATAGAGCACTAGAGTAAGATCCAGGGATGGAGGCGAGGTGTCCCTGCTGCCATCCCCCAAGATAAAGCCTGGGGTATAGAAGAGGGTCCCTGCTCCCTCCCTGTTCCTTTATCCTCAGGCCTTGTTACCCTCTGCTTGGAGTCTGCATTGGCACATCTGGCTACCAGGGTTGCCCTCAGCAGATGTGAAGCTCTGTGGGGATGACAGTGGACAGCACTGGGCACACAGTCAAGCTCTCCCCAAATATGGGGATTACTGTTGCTCCACATGGCAGAGTAGCTCCCAGAGGTCAGGAGATTTCAAGCAGCCAGGCCTCTGAGTCTGGCTGAGCAGCACAATAATCCCCCCTCAAGATTAGCCTGAGGGAAGGGGAGGTGAACCCAGTGGCCTTTGAGCAGCCAAGGTCAGAACGAGGGACACTGAGAAACTGAATGGGGAAGGAGTCAACTAGACCGGAAAGCCTGGAGGTGTGCAAACAACCACATCACTACTCCGCAGGAAGGAAGTGGGGTGGAGCCACCTGAGATGAAGGTTCTGGCCTGGGGCACAGCAACCCAGGGGAAAGGCTGAGTGATCAGTAGGAAAGGGCCAACTGGAGGCCTGGGAGGGCAGGTTCTTTCTGACCATCCAGCCTCTCCCCAATCTGAGCTCTCACCTTTACTGTTTACAGAACCTTCTACCATGGCATTCAGAGGTTATCTCCTGGGGGCCTGTCCTGAGCTCCCAATTTAAACCAGTCCATGCTCCATGTTACTGAGCCCCATGTCTGTGCCCCAACTCTGGCCTGTACCTCTTTGCTCAGACAACACCTCTTTCAGAGCCCTTCCTCAGTTCTTGTGCTTCCTTCTCTGACATCCTACCTATTGACGTACGTTTACTGTCTTTCTTACTATGGAGTGTCACCTCCATGAGCACAGATCACTGTCAGTTTCCTTCACTCCTCTATTACCAGCATCTGAAACAGCTCATGGCCCACAGCAAGGGGCCAATAAATGTTTCATAACTGAATAAATCAATTTAAAAAGTGTACAAATGTTCATCCAAGCATGGTGGTACACATCTATAATCTTGACACTTGGGAGGTAGAGGCAGGAGCATCAGAAATTCAGGGCCATCCTCAGCTATAAAGTGAGTTTAAGGCCAGTCTGGGCTATATGAAACCCTGCCTCAAAAAAAAAAAAAAAGTATAGGACTGAAGAGGTGACTCAGTGAGTAAGAATACTTGCTGTTCCTCCAGAGGGTCCAGATTTGATTCCCAGCATCCATATGGCAGCTAACAACCATCCCTAACTCCAGTTCCAGGGGATCTGACACCTCTTCTGACCTCTGTGGGCATTGCATATATGTGGTGCACTTACAGATACACAGGCAAAACATTCATACACGTAAAATAAAAATAATAAATAAAAAATATTTTTTAAGTATATAAATATCCAGGAGCAGGGCTCAGGAAGACTGCCTGGGGTTGCATCCCAACTCTTCTACTTACTATATAATTTCTAAGCCATGTACTTAACCTCTCTGTGTCACATTAAATGTTCAAGAAGAGAGTGTTAGCAGTACCGAGCCGACCTCAGAGGATTATTGAGGGATTCAATATAGTCATGCATACAGACAGCTTAAAACATTGCCTGGCTCCCCAGAAGCATTCAGCTCTGTGCTGGCTGCCAGCATCTCTTCTGTGCTTGCTTATCAACTGTCTCCCTCCACCCCAGGGTCAGCTCCAGGCTTCCTTGCTCACTGTTGTCTCCCCACTTTCCAGCAAAGTGTTGCAAGTGAAAATCAGGTCTCCTGGTGGAGCCGGGGAGCTACAGCTTGAGCTGGGAGTAAGAGTCTCACCGATCTGTTTCTCCAGGGCAGCAGCTTCACAGACGGTGGCCCGAGGCAGGATGCCGGGGTCAGTGAAACTCGTCTGCAGGAGGCAGCTCATGACGAAGAAGAAAAGGATGGCAGTGATGATGGGGATGGCGGGGGTCAGTTCTCGGGCCAGGTAGGGACAGCTAGGTGAGAGAGAGAGAGAGAGAGAGCTCAGATTACATCTAGGGTCTCTGGGACACCACATTCTTGAACAGAGCCTCTCTCTGAGGTTCAGCTGCAGGTGAGTGCAGCCACTCCCCATAAGTGCCCCAAACAGACATCACTAGTCGATATCAATCCTTGTTCTTTTTCCATCCCAAGCCCATGGTAGATAGGATCGACAGATTCATTCTCTGTTTGTGTGTCTCTGTCTCTGTCTCTCCTGCTTCTTTTCCCTCTCTCTCTTCCCCCACCCTCTCTCATGATCTTTCCATCTAGTCCAGACGCCTGGAACTCTCTCTTAAGTAGTCCAGATGGGTATTGAGCTCCTGATCTTTCTGCTTCTAGACTTCCTTTTCTGCTGCTGCACACTTGCAATCCCAGCACTCAGCCCACGCAGGAGGATCAGTTCAAGGCCATTCTTGCTACATAGTGAGTTCAAGGCTAAGTTAGGCAACATGAAACCCTGTCTCAATAAATAAATAAACAAACAAACTAGGCCAGCAAGATGGTTCAGCAGGTAAAGGGGCTTGCTCTCAGGCCTGACAACCTAAGTTCAATCCCAGGATCCACATGATGATAAGTGAGACCTGACTGCCAGAAGTTGTCCTCTGACCTGGACATTGTGCACTGTCACACACACATGTGCACACACATAAAATAAATAAAATGTAATTAAAAACAAAAATTTTTAAAAAGAAAAGGGAAGGCAGAGATGGAGACAGAAGGAGAGACAGCTAGCCCTGAACTCCCAGGCTCAAATTGTCTTTCTACCTCAGCCTGCCCAAGAGCTAGGACTGCAAGTATACCAATGTATCTGGCTCAGATTCCATTGTTTTAACCCTTTTGCTTAGCTTTGGTCTCAGAATCCCTCTAGACACAGATCTCCAGGATGTCACTACCAATTAAGAGGACTGTCAGTTGAGATAACCATCCATGGCAATGCTGCAATGTTGATTTATTCGTTTAGTCACTCTACAAATATTGACTGTGTTCTTCCTTGTGCCAGGCAACACTCCCAATAAGCAGGAGGAATGATGCTATGAACATGACAAGTATCTCTCTGCCATGTGGTTTACAACCTACTGGGGAAAAGAGACGTGTAAACAGGGACTTGCCACACAGAGTGTGTACTCTCTGGGGAAGGGGAAAGCAGCAGAATGGGGAAGGCTCGCACACGGAGATAATACGAGACTGAACCCAGAGGAATGAGAAGGCTGGGGAACCAGGACGGTCCAGTCCTACCACAGTCACCCTAGGGATGGTCCCTCCAAGGACCATCAGGCCCGATCCACGCTGGCTATGTCTACTGGCTGTCCTGCCTCCTCCTACCAAGCAAGCTGCCAACCATTGGGTTCCACGTCCCTCTTCAAGCCCTCTCTTCCATTTTAGGGCTTTAATGTTCCAGAAGTTCTGGGTTTTGGCAGGGGCATGGATTTACAATGAAGTAGACCTGTCAGGGCTCTCTATGGCCAATCTTCTTTGCTGAGACTCTACTGTTCACCCCAAAGCCACAGCCACCCTCTGCAAATAGAAGTCAGATCATCATGTTATTTCCCTGCTTGAAACCCTCTGATGGCTTCCCAGCATTTCGAAGGAATATGGAATCTCAACCACGGCCTTCTAGGCCAGGCAAGTCCTAGATCCCACTGAAGGATTCTCCAGCCTTATTCCAGGTGTCGTGGGACATAACTGCAATCCCAGCACTTGGGAGACAGAGTTCGAGTTCAGTTCAGTCTACATATCAAATTCCAGGTGGGCCAGGGCTACACAGTGAGAAACCAAACCAAACCTCTCTGTACCCCCCGGTATTCTCATAACAACAGCCTCATAATGACTCTGACAGCGACTGTGGCTCTTCGCTCATACTTTTTTTGCTGTTCCTTTTCTCTGGAATGTTCTTCTCTCTTCAGAGGACCTTCCTTGATAGCTTATACAAAACAGGCTTCCCTAAGGCTCTTTACTGTCTGAACAACATTTATTAAAAATTGTAGCTGCTGGTCTGTTGATGTGTTGACTGCCTTTTCCCTAAGTTCCTCCAAGGATACAGACAACATCCCTTCCACTTGGCACCAAGAAACTCTCCAGTAAATAACTGTCAAATGCACAGTGCTCCCCTCCCTTCAGAGAAAGTAGCTGGCATATATATTTGGGGGGAGGGCAGTATCAGAGACCAAACCCAATGCCTTACACATGCTAGGTAAGCACTCTACTACTGAGCTGTGTCTCCAGCCCCACCTAATACGTGCCATCTTTGAAGGCTTACTATGTGATAAACACTGTCCTAATTAATAAACTATTATTACTTTCAGGCTGGGGCTACAGCTCAGTGGTTGAATGCGGTCTAGTATGTGTAAGGAGCCATGTTAAAATCAAAGGATTACAAAATAATAATGATAATGATTCAAGTTAGGCATGACGGTGCACCTTGTAATCCCGGCATTCAAAGAGGCTGAGGAAGAGGGTCCCCAGATATGGAGTCAGCCTAGGCTACAGAGAGAAATATGTAAAAACAGTGAATTAGGACAGGTATGGTGGTACAAGCCTTTCCACTTTGCAGTGGTGGCTCTCTATGAGTTTGAGGCCAGCCTGGTCTACATAGGGAGTTTCAGGCCAGTCAGGACTAGAGAGACCCTGCCTCTAAATAAATACCTGATATACAGATAACTACTAGATACTAGCTATTCTGTTAAGCACTCACATATATTTTCTCATCGCTCTTCACCATGTCCCTCTGACATGACCACAGATGAGGAAACTAAGGTTCAGGGCGTTTAAACAGTCTGCACACCATCACACAGCTCAGGTGTGCTAAAATAACTTTGATGGTCATGCTGATTAACCGCTGCCTTCTGCTGCCTCCCCAAGAAAGCCAGAATGGATGTGTGGGGAGGGGAGGTGGGACGGGAAACGCTAGTTGAGAGGTGTGGCTGCTGGGAGGCTTGAGGACAGCCAAGGTTCTGGGAGTCTGCAGAGGTGAGGAACAAAGCCAGGACATCTGAACACTGCTTCTGAAACCTCCATCCTCCAAGCTCTGGCCTCCAGAGAGAGCTTCCCTCAAGGACCAGAGGACCAGAGCCTGCCAAGGACAAAGCTCTAGGAGTGGCTACGCTCTGCTCCATACATTTGAGTCCTCTTCAAGTCTGAGCCTCCAAGGGAACCAGCCAGGGTCTTGGTGTCACTTTCACAACAGCTCGCCTAGTTCATGTGCAAAGTGGGGGCTGGGGAATAAAGCCTGAGCCTTGTAGAGCCCTTGGGAAACACCAAGTTCAAGGCTCTGATTTCCATAGCTAGATTCAAGATCATCCAGCCAGGCAGTGAGTGATAGCCTTGTGTCTCCCAAGTGACCTATTCATTCATTCATCCATTCAACCAACATTTGCTGTACCAAGCACCTACTACATATGAAGTACTGGTTCTAGTACTAAGGACACAGGAGTGTGGAAACCACCACCCTGCTCTCACAGAAAAGATAGGTCTGAAAGTACCAAAGAAGGATGGATAGATAATAGATAGATAGATAGATAGATAGATAGATAGAACGGGCAGATAGGGAAGAGTGAGCTGTGAAGGTATTCCAAACAATGCAAAGGCCCTGAGGCAGGACTGTGCCAGAAGGCCAATAAGCTCAGACAGAACAACAGCGCAGAGGAAGGGTAAAAGGGAGGACTGAAGGGAGCAGGGACCACAAGAAGGCCATTATCAGAGTTCTGGCTCTTTCCCAGAGAGGGAGAACCAGGGAGACTATAATCTGACTTAAAAGCGTTCTGGCAGCTACACGGGATAGGAAGTAGGACAGAAGTTAAGAGCTTCATAGGAAGCTGTGTCAACAGCCTACCAAACCAAACAGGGAAGTAAACCACTGCATCAGGAAAGCCCTCCAGAGCCACCTGTACCAGCTCCAGAGCCGTGGAGGAGTGTGCTCGATCATCTCCCACCCTCCCTGTCCTCACTAAGGATATGTCTACCACTCTACCTTCTTGTTAAGAGTTTTGCCCCCAATCTACACCCAGCTGAGTTATGGACCAGGATCAAGCTTTGCTCGAATATCTACCACCCCAAGTGAAATTAAACAGAGGTAAAAGCCAAGAAGACTGGCCTACTCTCACTGAGCCCAGGCCTTGCTTCCTCCCTGGGTGGGGACAAGTCAGTCACAACCAGTGAAGCCAGACACTCTGAACTGACCAGATCTTGCACTGACTGAAGGGTGACAAGACCAACCACAGGTAGCACCACTTCCTCCTGCCTGGGCCATAGCACCAGAGAGCAGCCTGACAGAGGATTCTGGAAAAGCCACTCCCACAATACCCAAGAGGCCATGGCCAAGCAGACCTGAAACTTAGCCCAAGGGCCATGTTGGGGCCCCAGAACTTCTGCTTGTAAATCATCCCTGAACTTTTATTCAGCCTGACTCAGAATGGAAGGTCAGAGGCCTTGGGCTTGGGGGAAGGGAAGAAAGAAGAAGTCAATTTATACATGCTTTCACCTTGTTTGAAGGGGAAGTCCAAGGTTGCAGATGCATGATCTAATAAGGTATTTGGAGTTGGTGTCTTTCAGACAGCCTCATCATGACCACATGCCCTCAAGAAGTGCTTTTTGATAAGCACATAGCGCACAAGTTGGTAACAGCTGCCAACATCAAGTGCTAAGAGCATGCCTGACTAGTACCAACCTCATTACAACTGTAGGAGGTATAGGTACTATTAAAGGCCCCATTTTACAGATGAGGAAACTGGGGCTCAGAGGGGTGAAATGACTGCCCAGAGGCTACACAATTAGTGTGAGGTGGAGCTGGGATTTGAGTCAGGTCTGCAGGAGAAGTTCTTGACTACACTGAATAACAAAAGAAAAGAATCCAACCACAAGGAATGGAGAGTTAGAAGGGAAAGGCGGGGCTCAAGGGGTAGGCATCCTTGTGTGGCAGGGTAAGTGTGCAGGGAATCACATTGCAGGTGGTTTCAGCTAGAGGCTGAAGGTGGAGAGGAAACTTCTGATGCACAGATAGTCCAGATAAAGCCATGAGCAGTTACTCCATCCTCCAGTCATAAGATGGAGATACTTTGTGGGCCAATCCTAGGTCACTGGGGAAGTGAAGAGGTCAAAAACCCATTTTGGATTCTTTCTTGAAAAAACAACACAAAACAAAATGATGCAGCTGTCCTGATGTTGGAACAACAGGACCAAGGGATGCTCTGGGATATCAAGGAGGGAAAGAAAGCCAGGTCAGAGGCCTAAGACACCTCGAGGACCAGAAACAGATGGAAGGACAGAAAGCACTGCAAAACTAAGGAAGCTTCTGGAGAAGAAAAGGCCAGCTTGAGAGGCCCAAAGGTGCTTCAGGGAGGATGCCTCAGGGCCTAAGGTGAGTGTGACTGAGGGAAGGCAAGTCGGGGGGGGGGGTAGCGAGGAGCCAGGACCCAGGAGAGTCTTGGAAGGAGCCCAGAAGATACCTAGGAAATTAATGGTAGGATGTCCACAGCCAAAGGACACAGAAACTTAGCTGTCTGACAGGAGTAGGAATGAACGCTGCCTAGAGGGGTCAAAAGGAGCCTAGGATGGGCGGGAGATGATCCAGGGATGGGCGGGAGATGGTCCAGGGATGGGGGAGCAGGCGGACCTGAGGCCCCGGGGGCGGAGCACTGGGAATGGTGCCGGTGGCCAGGGCTGGGCACCCGAGGCGCCCGGGAAGCGGTGCGGGGACCCGGCTGGGGCCTGAGGGCACGGGAACCCAGAGGGGCGGGGAGGACGCGGGCAGGGAAGCGGGGGAGCCGGGGACGCGGAGGAGGGGCGCGCGGCCGCCGCGAACTCACTGGAAGACGAAGAAGAGGACCGTGGTGCTGAGGATGAGCAGCAGCGTGAGCGCGAAGACGCCGCCGTGGCCCGCCAGCATGAGGCGGCCGCCGCAGTAGAAGCGGTTGCGGCCCGGGAACACCTCCCACTTGCGGCGCGGCCGGCCCAGGCTCCCGCTGCCGCTGCCGCTCCAGCGCGGTGCGCCCGGCGCGGGCCCGGGGCTCGGGGCGGGGGGCGCGGCGGGGCCGGGGCGGCGCGCCCCGGGGGAGGCGGGCGGCGGGGCGGCCCCGGGGCTGATCTGCTGGTACTCGCAGTCCTTCATGCGGCCGGCCGCGGGCCTCGGGCTCCGGGCTCCGCGCCCCCCGGGCCGGCCGGGCGGCTCCGGGACCCGACCGAGCAGCGGAGGTGGCGGCGGCGGCGCGCGGCGTTCGCTGGCTGGCTCTCTGGGGTTGGCTCCGCCGCCGCCCCGCCCCCCGGCCCGCCGCGGCCTCCCGCTACAGCGCCCCCTGCGTCCGGGCCGGGGAAGGCGCTGCCCGGGGCCGCCCCGACCCTGCAGGACCCCGCCAGCTGCTTCTGCCCGGGCGGGGGTGGACAGATGAGCCCGCGGGGGCCTCGCGCGGCCCCTTTTACAATCAGAGCGTTGGTGAGGAGTCCTGGGTGCCAGGCACGGTGCCAAGTGCCGAGATTGAGGTGGTGGCCCAACCTGCAACTCCAAGGCCAGGCTCGCCCACCTTGCAGGCGGGCAGGGGTGGTACACAATTTGCTTTGAAAGTTCCAAGTGTCTAAGGGTGTGCGTGGCACATCCTCTGGCCTCCCTTACCAGCTGTGTCCTGGGCCTAGACCCAGATCCAACGCTGGGTTCCTAGGTATTCCCTAAACAAGGGTGATGCCTAGGGGAATTCTGGGTGTGTTCATTTTCTACTGCTGGAGAACAAATTACTACAATCTTTTAAGTTTAAAGTAACAGGCCTAGCGGGGTGAGGGGATGGAGGAATGACGGGGGGGAAGGTGTCGGTAATGCTGGACATCTCAGCACTCTGGAGGCTAAGGCAGGATGAGGGTTCAAAGCCAACCTGGGGTATATATGGAGTTTGTATCTAGCCTGAGCTACAAGTGAGTCCCCCGTCTCAAGCAAACACACACTCTATCTCATGGGCCCCAGGTCAGGAGTCTAGAAATCTTTCAGTGTCAAAAGGCTGCTAAGGCTGGGGTAGACAGACTACATTCTTCTTTGGAGACTCCAATGGGGACCAGTTCACTTGCAAGTTATTCAGGTTACTGGCCGAATTTCTTTCATGTGACTATGACCCGAAGACTGGGATTTTCGCTGTTCATAGAAGGCCTTCCTTGCCTGGAGAGATGACTCAGCAGTTAAGAGCACTGGCTGCTCTTGCAGAGAACCAGGGTTCGATTCCCAGTACCCACATGGCAGCTAACAACTGTCTATAACTCCAGTTCCAGGGAATCCAATGCCCTCTTGTGCCCTCCACGGCCACTGCATGACAGGGGTGCCTCTACCTACATGTAAGCAATATACTCATACACATGAAATAAAAATAATAAAATATTTCTTTAAGGGATTTAAAAATTTATTCACTCATGTGCGTTTGTTTTTGTGTGATGTGCACATGCAGTGAGGAGTGCACAGGTCTGGGCATAAGTGGAGGCCTGAAGAGGACATCAGATCCCTCAGAGCTAAAGTTAATAGGCATTTGCTGGATACTCAACTTATTGGATGCTGCTATGATCTGAACTCATGATTGTGCAGTAAGCACTCTTAACCGATGAGCCATCTCTCCAGTGCCCAAGACAGAGCTTTATATAACTTCTTATATGTGTGGCAGAAATAATATATCACCTTTCTCTTTTCTATGATTAGTATCAAGTCATGGGTGACACTTGCAGTCAAGAAGAAGGGATCACACAAAGGTGTGCATGCATATCAGGAGGCAGGATCACTGGTGTCATCTTAGGGTCTGTCCATTAGCAAAAGTGTAAAACCTAAAGAAAAGCATAGAAAAAAAGAGCTAGGGCCTAGGATTGGAGAGACTAAGGAAGTCAAAATATAGAAGAGTGGAGTATGGTGGAGCCTGCCTGTAATCTCAGCACATGCGATGCTGAGGTAGGAGGATTGCAAGTTTGAGACCAGCCTGGCCTGCAGAGCAAGATCCTGTCCACAAACAAAAGTATATAATGTAGGAAGCCAGTAGTGACCTCAAGAATCACTACTTGGCCAGGTCTGGTGGTATATTTGTCATCCCAGCACTGAGAAGTGGAGGCAAGATGATCAATAGCTCAAGGCCAACATGGACTACAGGAAACCCTGTGTCAAAACAGATAAACAAAATCACTCATTGGAGCTAGGCATGGTGGCTCATGCCTGTAATCCCTACAGTAGAAGGCAGACTGATCTCTATGAGCTTGAGGCCAGCTTCTTCTACATAATGAGTTCTAGGCCAAACTACATAATGAGACTGTTTCTTCCACCCCTGTCAAATGTGTAGTGGCACACACCTGTAATCCAATTAACTTGGAGGATCAGGAGCAAGAATATCAGGAGTTTAAGGCTATCCTGGGCTACATATTGAGTTTAAGGCTGGCCTGGGCTTCAAAGCAAAAAATAAAATAAATAAAACCCCAAAAGAATAACTAAGTGGTTCACATGCCAAAGGCTGCCAGGCCACACTCCTGGAGCCAGAGGCTCAGGATCTGATGAGCTCCCATTTGGAGTGAGCTACACCTGGAGCCTCCTCTCCTTTGGCAGCACAGCTTGAAACAAAGACACAAAGGTAAACATGCAGCCCTCTTCTGACTTCTCTGGGCACTATATGACATGCATTATATGACATACATGCAGGCAATACACTCATACACTATAAAACAAAAATAATAAATAAAGTATAAACAAAGCCGAAGACAAGCCGGTGTGGTGGTGCATGCCTTCAATCCCAACACTTGGGAGGCAGAGGCAGGTGGATCTCTATGAGTTCAAGGCCACCCTGGTCTACATGAAGAGTTCCTGGTCAGTTAGGGCTACATAGTGATACCCTGTCTTGAAACGATACTGAAGACACCGAAGCTGGAGGCCGCAGCCCTGTCTCCCACAGCTGCCTTTCCACGCTGCACACTTCAACACTGAAAGGATGGACTTCCTTCTATAGTTTGTCCTGTAAATCATTGCTTTGCAGGGACCAGGGTCACAGATCAATAGCAGAACATTTATGAAACCCTAGCTTTTTCCATAGTATTACAAAATAATATTAAATCAAAATTTTTTAAAAGAGAAAGTTGTCAAAAAAAAAAAAAAAGACACCAGTATCCAGGGGTTTACATATTCAATGGTAGAACACATGCTTACCACATGTAAAGCTCTAGGTTCCATCCCCAGCACCAGAACAAGATAATCTAAAAACAAGAGTACGTCCCATGTTCCACAGTTGGCTACACATCATTCTAGTTAGCTTTATCTTCTTGCCCTCACTTGTACATTAAAAAAGGATTACCATTTTCTCATCACCTGTAACATTTTAAGAAATTTTTATTTATTATTAAAAATATTTTATTTATTATTCTTACTTGATGTGTATGAGTATATTGCCTGCATGCGTGTAAGTGTGCCCATGTTTTACAGTGCCCGTGGAAGTGAGAAGAGGATGTGGGATCCTCAAGAACTGGAGTTACAAATGGTTGTTAGCTGCCATGTGGGTGCTGAGAACTGAACCTGGGTCTTCTGCAAGAGCAGCCAGTGCTCTTAACTGTTGAACCATCTCTCCAGCCCCTCAGAACACTTTTATTACATTTATCTATTTGTGTCTGCATGTATGTATAGATAAGCACAGGCATGCCACAGCACACATGTCAGAGGTCAGAGGATAATTTTCGGGAGTCAGTTCTTTCCACCATGGGTCCCAGAGACTGAATTCAGGTCTCAGGTTGTCCAGCTTCCAGCAGGTACCTTTACCTGACTGCACCAACTCTCCAGCCCATATATAGCATCTTATGATTAATATTTTTCTGTATCTCTTCCCTAAAACTATTATCTCAAAAGTCACCAATGATCCATTTCATGTGATATAAAATACTTGTTCTTATCAATACCCATAGTTCTCAGCCCCTCTTACAAATAGGTGTGTCAAGTGCTGGCTTGTGGCTTGTGGAGGTGTCAAGTGCCACTCCTTGCCTGACCCATAAAATACCAAGGTACTGATCTTTGTCCTCCTTCTCCTACCAGATTAGAAAAGAATCTTAGAACCTAGAAGAAGGTAGAGCTACAGTATTGAGGAACCTGGGCCCTACATAATTGTAGAGAGTAGACCCCTCCCCCGACCATTTACTCTGATGTGAGCAAGAAATAAAATTCTGTTATACAAATGATTGCTTGTAAGTCTATACAGACTACAGTGATTAGTCAATTCTTATTAGCACACAAACTGGTACCAGGAGTGGGGTGCTAATAAAATAAAAACAAAAATAGAGGCTGGGTGTGATAGTGCATGCCTCTAAGCTCTGCATTTGAGGACTAAGGCAGGAGGACTGTGAATCCGAGGCCAGCCTGCACTACACAGGAAGTCTATCTCAAAAGCAAAAAGAAAAATTAACACTGCCCCTCAAATATGGTACTGAATTAATGGTTAGGCAGTGATCTACATGGAAACAGGTATATTAAGTTCAATAGCTAGAGAGTTTTGTTATGCTGTAGCAAAGTATTTGTTAAAATCAGCAGGGGCTGGAGAGATGGCTCAGTGGTTAAGAGCACTGACTGCTCTTGCAGAGGACCCAGGTTCAATTCCCAGCATCCACATGGTAGCTAACAACCATCTACAACTACAGTTCCAAGGAATCCCACACTCTCTTCTGACCTCTGCTGGCACTGCATGACATGGGTGCACTTACACACATGTAAGCAATACACTCATACACAAAAAAATAAAAATATTTTTTTAAAAAATGTCATCAGCAAAGCTAGATATGGTGGTACATTCCTATAATTCCAACACATGGAAGAGTGAATTAGGAGGATTGTTGTGAGTTGGAGGTCATCCTCAGACACATAGAGAGTTCAAAACCAGCCTGGGGTACATAGCAAGACCTTGTCAACAACAGCAAAAAGCCAAGATAGTGGTGCATACCTGTAATCCCAGTGTCTGGGAGGCAAAGTCAGGAAGATTGCTGCAAGTTCGAGGCCAGACTAACCAGCTTGGTAAACATAGTTAGCTCCAGGCCAGTCACAGCTATGCAGTGAGACAGTATCTCAGCAAAAAAACAACCTGGAAATAAAACATAAACTGTCATCTTCAGTAACTAGAAAGCAGATCATATGCCTGTGATACCCAATTTGTAATTATAAGGGACAGAGAAAAAAACAGCCAGGAACTGGGGATGTCACTCTGTGGTAGAGCAATTGCCTGCATGCACATAGCCTTGGGTTTGATTCTCAGAACTGAAAGAATTAAAAAGCAAGAGGACTGGAGAGGTGGAGCAGCAGTTAAGAGCTCTGGCTGCTCTTGCAGAGAGCCTAGGTTTGGTCCTCAGAACTCACAAGGAGGCTCACAACTGTCCATAACTCCACTCCAGTTCCACAGGATCTGATGCCCTCTTCTGGTCTCCACAGGCATTGCATGCATGTGGTGCACTTATATACATGCAAATAACACACATACACACACACACACACACACACACACACGTTAGAGCCGGTGTGGTGGCATTTTAAACCCAGAACAAAAGTTATTGATTAGGTGCCTGAAAAAGTACGGTATCACAGAGGGACCAAAGGTAAAAAGTATCTACCAAGAAAAGGTTACAGTGATTACGGTTTAGAAGGTCAGAGCAAGAAGTGCCACCTAGCTGCTGCTGATGCCTTTTGGGTGAAGTATAATAAAATTGTTTCTGTGATTTTCAGAAATTAAATTTGGCTGCTCCTTCAGGAAAGGATTGCTTCCGCCAGGGTTAAGGAACATTCCCAGGTTCACACACAAGCACTGAAGGTACCGCAGAGGAGTGACTCTTCCAGCTCCGCAGTTTCCCTCCAGTGCCCCCACTATTGGCAGAGCCAAATGTGGATCGCAGCTCTAAGCAGAGTGCTGACAGGGAGATGAGGGACAATATCTTCATATCAGCCACAGTCCACCTCTCTGCCCACTCAACATCCAGGGGGACTTTTGTCTACAGTTTTACACTTGATCTTAGCCAAAAGGCTGACAAGCAATTTGGGATATAAGGCAAGTCTATATTTTTCCACCTAACAGGTGCAGTTATCTTCTGTATGCACATTTTCACCCTTTCCACAAAATGTGGAGATGCAAAATACCACCAGGTGAGGTAGCCCATGCCTTTAACCCCAATACTTGGGATGCAGAGGCAGACAGATCTCCATGAGTTTGAACTCAGTCTGGTCTACATGATGGGCTTCAGGCAAGCCAGAGCTACATGATGAGATCCTGTCTCAAAAAAAAAAAAAAATTCTGCAGGTTGTGGTGGCACTCAGGAGGCAGAGGCAGGTAGATTTCTGTGAGTTTGAGGCCAGCCTAGGCTACATACCAAGTTTCTGACCAGCCGAGGCTACAGGGAGAACTCATCTCAAAACAAACAAACAATCCTAATATCATTAAATGTTTTTCTGTTAATGATTCCTCAAAAAACAGTCACATTCCCAGCTAAAATTCTATAACTGAAAAACTAAATTATAAAGTTAACTTTAAACAAAACTGTGCATAACAGGAAGAGAAAATGACATATTTTTATTTATGTGTTCAGAATTATAAATTATAATTAGATTTCTTTTATAATTACTGTAATATTTATAAATTATAATTATATACACATGCATAACAAATGGAAGGAACTATGCATAGCTTTAACAGCTATCATCTCTATAACTGGTCGTTGATATTTATAGATTTTTTTTTTTCCTTTCATTCCATATTCTCTTTGTTCTCTCCCAGGAGCTCAGCTGTTTAGAATTCTCTCCCTGGTGGTATAATCCAAATCTTCCTTTCTGAAGGCTTTGAATCTTCAATGGGAGTACACCACAGTCCTTCAGGACCAGCTCTGAGCGGAGCCGTCACGTGTCAACCATCCGCTCCCATGCGATGCCAGCAGATGGTGCAGAGCCATCTGTGACTGGGCTGCAGACATAAGGAACTCCCCAGGAGGAGACAGTGCAGTGAAGGAAAATTACCTGCTCGTCAACTTACCCTTCTAGACACACTTGAACCTGATTTCTTTAAAACGTATTTATTTTTCTCTTCCCCCGCTGCCCGAAAATGTACTTTTTACAAACACGTGTTTATTAGGTGTGTGTCCCATGCCACAGCACATGTGTGGAGGTCAGAAAACAACTTCTGGGAGTCTTTTCTCTTTCTCCCACATGGATCCTACAGATGGAACTCAGGTCATTGGGTACCTTTACCCACTGAGCCAGTTCACCCAGCTCACGTCAGGTTCCGTGACTACTTAATGTCAGGCCTTCAATCTCTATCAAAGCGCAGAGGAAAGGGAAAATAAGTTATCTGCAGAAAAGAGCATGGATTGCTTCAAATTCCGAGAGTTCTGTGCGGTGATTCACCAACTGGGGCTTGCCAGTGACTCTATACAGCATCTCTATTTGATACCAAGACTCTGAATAGCATTGGACTTGGTTGACAAGGTCCAAGAGCAGTTTGTAATACAGCCTGGGTTTGGGGTCCCTGGATACATCTCTGAAGCAGGAGAACAATCAATTTTTTGTGTGTGTGAAGTTTATTTTCAATACTTTATTTCACATCTTTAATACTTGCTTTTTCCAGTTTGTCAGACTCAGCAATGTCATCATGCATGTAAGTGCATCTGTGTCATGCAATGCCCAAGAAGGACAGAAGAGGGCATCAGATCTCCAGGAACTGGATTTATGGATTGTTGTTAGCCACCATCTGGGTACTGGGATTTGAACCTGGGTGTCTTCTACAAGAACAGTCGGTGATCTTAACTGCTAAGCGATCTCTCCAGTCCTATAAATCTATTTTTCAGATTTAATTTTTAAATATTTAACTTTTAAAATTGATTTACTTTTATGTGCATGAATGTTTTGCTTGCATGTAAGTGCACCTGTGTTGTACAGTGCCCGTGGAAGACAGAAGAGGGCCTCAGATCCCCTGGAAGTAGTTATGGCTGGTTGTCAGCTGCCATGTGGGTGGTGGGATTTAAACCCAGGTCTTCTGTAAGAACAGTCAATGCTCTTAACTGCTGAGCCATCTCTTCAGCCCCCCAATATTTAATGTTTTTAAATAAAAAATATTTTATTTTTATTTCATGTGTATGAGTGTTTTGTTTGCATGTATGTAAATACATCACATGTGTGCAGTGCTTGCAGAGGCCAGAAGACAGTGAAGGATTCCTTGAAACTGGAGTTACAGTTGTTAGCTGCCATGTGGGTGCTAGGAACCAAGCCCAAGTCCTCTGCAAGAGTAGCTAGTGCCCTTAACCACTGAGCTATGTCTCCAGTGCCCCAAATAAATCTTTTTTAAAAAATTATTTTATGTATTGCCTGCATGTATTTAAGTGTACCCATGTACATGCCTGTAATCCCAGCACTTGGGAGATGGGGGCAGGAGAAACAAGATTTCAAGGCCAGCCTTGGCTACAAAACAAGTTTAGGGACAGCCTGGGTTACATAAGACCTTGTCTTAAAAAAAAAAACCAAAAAGACACAAAGATAGGCATGATTGTGTGTCTATAATCCCAGTATGTGGACAGAGGTAGAAGTATGGTGAGCTCAAGGCCAGACTGGACTATGTAATAAGATCCAGTGCCAAGAGAAAACAAAGGGTCACCTGTGTAGGCACCTATCTCTGTCTATGGATGGAGCTGCAGGACTAGAAGCTGCTCTGGGTGAATTATTGACTGAGTGGTAAGGGAATATCAAGGGCTAAGACACTACTACATGATATTAGGAAGTGTATAAACACTGTACACCTAAATTACATTAAATTTATTCAAAAATATTTTCTTTTGGGCCAGTGAGATGACTCAGCAGGTAAAGGTACTTGCCACCAAGACTGATGACCTGAGTTCGATTCCCAGGACCCATATGGTGGCAGGAGAGAACCACCTTCCACAAGTTGTCCTCTGGCCCTCACACATCCACATGAATGTCATGGCATTTGTAATTCCCATCATACACAAACTTATACATGTAGGAATAAATGAAGGCAATTCTTTCTTTCTCTTTTCTTTCTTTCTCGGTCACGCAACCTCAAACCAGGGCTTCCCTTTCTGTCTCTTTCCTCCTCTTCTCTCCTCCCCTCCCTTCTCTTCTGTCCTTTCCAAGACAGGGTTTCACTATGCAGCAAGAGCTAGTGGAGAGCTCGATGTGTCTACCCGAGATCCACCTGCCTCAGCCTCTGCCTCCAGAGTGCTGTAGTAAAGAGCTTGTACCACCACACCCAGCAAACTTTTCCTTTTCTTTTTAATCTCCACTCTCCCCACATCTTCAGGCAGTATTGGTGACTGAATTCAGGGCCCCGTGCATGCTAGGCAAGCACTGAACCACTGAGCTATAGCCCCCAGCCTAAAAATATTTTGTCCAATTATAAATTAGCCTTAGCTTTTTAACTTTGTGTGTGCGTGTATGTGTGTGTGTGTGTGTGTGTGTGTGTGTGTGTGTGTGTGTGTAGCTGTGTAGCACCAAAAACTTGAAGCAGGAGAATTGCTGAAAGTTTGGTCTATATAGCAAATTCCAGACCAGTAAGGGAAAGAGAGAGAGAGAGAAAGAGAGAGATTAAGATTCTTTCATGGCTTGTTCAAGTTAGGTTTCTATTGCTGTGGTGAAAACACTGACCAAAATCAATATGGGGAGAAAAGGGTTTATTTGACTTACAGCACAGTCCATCATCAAGGGAAGCTAAGGCAGGAGCTCAGGGCAGGAACCTGGAGCACAGACCATGGAGGAAGGCTGCTTACTGGCTGGTGCTCAACCTGCTTTCTTATATGACACAGGACCACCTGCCTAGGGGTGGCACCACCCACAGTGAGCTGGGCCCTCCCACATCATTAACAACCAAGAAAAAATCCCACAGATATATGACCACAGGCCAGCGCAATGGAGGAACTTCCCCAGTTGAGGCTCCGTCTTCCCAGGTGTGTTGACAACTGAAGCTTCTGGCACAGGGTTAGCATGCAAATGACAGTTCTCTAACCATGACTTCAGCTGAAAGACATGATCTTGTCTTTTTCTTTTCCAGGCAAACGCTAACCGTGTAGCCCAGGTTGGCCTTAAACTCCTAATCCTCCTGCCTCAGTATTCTGAATGCTGACTGAAGGCATGTGCCACAACCCTTGGCTTGTTCTCATTTTCTTCCTGCAAGGGTTCTGATATAATCAGAAGAGTCTCTGCACACCATGGTCCCACTGCTTCAACAGTCAAGTACAACAATCACTTGGGCCCAGGCACTTGCTTTGGCTGGCACTTCACAGATAACCACAGTGATGATGTGATTAATCATGATGCCACAGTGTTAGGAACTGATGGCATCACAGATCTCACTGGCATAGAGCTCAGCACATACAAATCCAGTGGCACAGCTGAGTTAGTTTCTTAATCTCATTGTTTTGGAATCTGTTTCCTGAAACCACTGCTAACATTAATTAGCCAACAAGGTCTAGCCAGGGCAACAGGAACCACAACTTATTTACAGAAAAAACTTAATATAGCAAGTAGTTAGCTAAGTCTAAAATTGTTAGCTTTAACAGGTAACTATAAGGATGGGTGACGGTAAAAAACTCCTTAGGAGAGATGAGGCTAAAGTTCACTTGGTCAGAGTGCTAAAGGTCTTGGGTTTATCGCCTGTACCACATAAACAGGTGTGATAAACACATATCACAGGTGTGACAGCACATACCTGTAATCCCAGAATGGGAGAGATGGGGCAAGAAGATCAGAAATTCAAGGTCATCCTTAGCTATCTAGGGGATCTGAGGCTAACCTAAGCTGAAGACCCTAGCTCTGGTTAAGAAAGAAGCTGGCACGGTAGCACATGCCTTTAATTCCAGTACCTGGGAGGCAGAGGCAGGTGAATCTCTATCAGTTTGAGGACAAACTGGTCTATACTGGGAGTTCCAGGGCAGTCAGGGCTACATAATGGGACCCTGTCTCAAAAGACAAAAATAGGGGCTGGAGAGATGGCTCAGCGGTTAAGAACATTAACTGCTCCTGCAGAGGACCCGGGTTCAGCTCCCAACACATACATGGTGGAGCAACACTCCACCAGTAACGCCAGTTCTAAGGGACCTGACAGCCTCTCAGGCACAGGGGAACACAGGTGCACTTACCTGCATGCGAAAACTTAAAAAATAACAAAATAAACAACAAAAAAACAAAGCAGGAAGCATTTGTAAGGTCTGGACTAGGAGAACATAGAGAAGTTTGGAATTACAAAACTATGAAACCTAGAGAGACCGGACAGAGGTGATACTCGGATCTTGGGAAAGCGGGCTGCTGCTGCACACGTCTCTGAGCTCGCAGAGGAACCCGGACCCCTAAGTAGACTCTACCTAGCAGGTTGCTGGTATTTCTGAGTGAGGTGCTACGGGGCTGGTTTTGCGGTTGTCCGGGAGAAAAACACCTTCCAGGTACATTCAACAGCAAATCCAGGAAAGAACCGCAAGAGACTAGCGCTCACAGGAACAGGAAGCAAACCCAAGGAGCAAATCCCGCCCAACTTCTTCCTCCTCGGGTCTCACGGGCTCCCTCTAGTGACCTATATTGGCAGAGCTAACCCAGAACCGGCTGACCGCAGAAATAAATGTATTTGCAGAGGAAAAGAAAATAATAGCAACAATAAATTGGAGCTAAGAGCTCAAAACATACCTGGTGTCTTTATAGTGTGTGTGTGTGTGTGCGTGTGTGTGTGTGTGTGTGTGTGTGTACACATTATTCTTTTTTTTTTTTTTCTTTTTTGAGACAGGGTCTCCCTGTTAGCCCTAGCTGTCCTGGAACTTGCTGTGTAGACCAGGCTGACCTCAGTCACACACAGATCCGCCTGCCTCTGCTTCCTGAGTTTTGGAATTAAAGGCATGCACCACCACACTGGCCTTATTAAACATTTTTTTAACTACATTTAAGGGGCTGGAGAGATGGTTCAGCCATTAAGAACACTAGCTGCTCTTGCAGAAGACCTGGGTTCGATTCCCAGCACTTACATGGCAGCTAACAACCATCTGTAGGTCCAGCTCCAACAGAATCTTACACCCTCTTCTGACCTCCAAGGGTGCACTTACCTATATGCAGGCAATATATTCATACATATAAAATTAAAAAAAAAAATAACAGCCAGACGTGGTGGTGTACACCTTTAATCCCAGCACTCAGGAGGCAGAGGCAGGCAGATTTCTGTGAGTCTGAGGCCAGCCTGGTCTACACAGTGAGTTCCAGGCCAGCTGGGACTACAGGGAAATGCTGTCTCAAAAAGACCAAAAAAATAAAGTAATTTTTGAAATTACATTTAATTATTTATTGGGGAGGGCGGTGGGGTGTGAGTGTGTGTGTAGAGGTTGAGGACAACTTTTGGGAGTCAGTTTTCTCTACCACGTGGATTCTGGGGATTAGATTCAGGTCATCAGACTAGGATACAAGCACCTTTATCCACTAAGCCATCTTGCTGACCCTATAAAGTATATTGTACCCCCTATTCCCACCCACACAACCTTCAATAAAGAAACTGTAGACCCCCGCCTCCCTGCAGGAAGCCAGTGGTGAAAGCTTTGAATTTTCTAAGGGGGATGTACATCCCCTAACATCCATCTCAGAGGTGACTAGGCGCAGAGTCATCAAGGAGGAACTTCCCAGAGGCAGTGTCCCGGAAAGGGAGGGCAAGGGGAACAATGGACAAAGAGGTTCTTTCTGTAACAAAATTAGGGTCTCCTCAAGGAACTTCCCTCACCCCAGGGAAGGGGCTTGCTGTGGCTGGCCATTGAGAATTCAGAAGGGCTTTAGCCAGAGCCCCTTGCCTTTGTGTTCCTTTGCTAAATGGATGGCTGGCCTGTGGTTATCTGTTCTTGTTCTTCCCAGGAATACTGGGTATATTTGTGAGATGCAGATAAGTTGTTTAATGCATACATTGCCAAGGGGACCCGTATCTGAAGTTGGCTGAGAGACTTTGAATTTAGTATTTGACTGGATAGGATTTGGGGTTGTTTCCCTAGGGAAGGGGCAAATCTATTCTAGCAGGAAAAACAGGTATTTGGCTCATAAAGGCAATGGCGTACAAATATCTGTGTTTGCATCTTCCTGAACACTGGGCCAAGCCTCACTTCCTAGTAGGGCTTGCCAGATCTAGCAAGAAAAAATACAGGATTTGAATTTCACATAAACAACCTAAGAATTTCTTAGCATAAATATGTCCTGTGCAGCATCGGGACCAGAACCACACGAAGAAATTATTTAGGATTATCTGCTCTTCCTCCTTTGCTGTGGATGTGGCCACGTGAGAATGGAAGGGCAATGACAATTGTGTGAATCTCCTCCAGGTTGGTTCCCTGTTGCCGCTCAGGACAGGGACACTGGGGAGCTAGAGAAGAGCCAAGTCACAAAACAAAGACTAGATTTCCAATGACTGGACAGAATGGTCCTCCCTGCCCAAGCGTACAATGGACTACAGTGTCAACAAGACAGAAATGTTAGGGCCAGAGTGATGGTTTAACTGGTAAAAGGTACATGCCACCAAGCCTGAAGATCTGAGTTCAGTCCCTGGAACCCACATAATAGGACAGAGGTGATTCCTGCAAGTTGTCTACACACACACACACACACACAAATGTTTTAAAAAAAGAAAAAAAGATAGGAACTTTTATGAATAAGCCCCTGAGTTTGGGGAGTATTTTTCAGTAGTGGTTAACTTACCTTCAACTGTACTCCTAATTCCTAAATGTAATAGCTTTCTCTCTCTTTTCTTACCACCTCCTCCCTCCCCAACCCCTCCACTGCCCCACCCCTTCCCTACCACCTCCACCTCCTCCTCCACCTCCTCCTTTTTTGGGAGGCAGAGGCAGGTAGATCTCTGTGAGTTCGAGGTCATTTTGCTCTATATAGCAAGTTCTGGGTCAGCCAGAGACACACAGTGAGACCCTGTCTCAAAACAAACAAACAAACAAACAATAAATTGAGGCTGTCAGGATGGCTCAGCATGTGAAGGCATTTGCCACACAGCCCGAGCACCTGAGTTAGATTCTCAGGTCCCACACAGTAGAAGGGGAGAATCAGTTTCTCTGGGTTATCCTCTAACCTCCATACATGTGTCTTGTATACCCCTCTTTGCAAACACAGCCCCATACAATAAATGCGATGTTATAAGACGTTTAAAAAATTGTTTTTTGGGGGCTAGAAAGATAGCCCACCAGTTAGAGCACTGGCTGCTCTTGCAGAGGGCCTAGATTTGGTTCCCAGCACCCACATGGTAGCTAAACCTGTTCTTAACTCCAGTTCCAAGGGATCCATCCTCCTCTTCTGCATGTGCAGACATTGCATGCACACGGTACACTCATGTACGTGCAGACAAAACACCCATTCACATAAAATAAAGATTAAAAAAAAACTTTTCTTGGGACAGGTTCTATGCAGCCTGGAGCTGGCCTGGAATTTGTGATCCTCCTACCTCAGCCTCCTGAGTGCTCTGATTGGAGGACACCTTGACCAGGCCCTTATGCATGCTAAGCCCGTGCTCTACCATCTGAACTGCATTCCTGGTCTCTCGACAGCTTTTCTTACCTTGCCTTTTCCTTCACAGTATATGAACCTGGTAATTATTCCTCTGTGTGTGTGTGTTCTTCAGGAGCTACACATCTTGTTTTTTTTAATTAATTTATTATTTTAATTTTATGTGTATGCGTGTACTGCCTGCATAGATGTAAGTGTGCTCATGTTGTACAGTGCCCAAGTAGGTCAGAAGAGAGCATTGGCTCCCCTGGAACTGGAGTTAGCTGCCATGTGGGTGCTACGAATCGAACCCAGGTCCTCCGCAAGAGCAGCTAGTGCTCTTAACCACTGAGTCATCTCTCGAGCTCCAATCAACCTTGTTTTTTGAGATAAGGTCTTCCATTAAGACCTGGGGCTTACAGATCAGCTAGGTTGTCTGGCCAGTGAGCCCCAGTGATATCCACATTTCCGTCCTGCCTGTGCTAGGATTACAAGCAGACATCACCATCAAGCAGTTTTGTGTTTTGTTTGTTTGTTTTTTAATGAATTCTGGGCATCAAATTCAGGTCCTCCTGCTTGCTTGGCACACATTTTATAGACAGAGTTGTCGCTACAGCTCTTTCTTCTTGAAACTCTTTTTCTCCCAGTAACATCTTTTGTGCCTCTTCCTTTACTGATGGTGATAATAACAAAATAGCGACCATTTAGGACGCTGTTACTATGTGCCATATACTGTACTAAGTGCTTTATTCTCATGACTGCTCCGTATGGTTGGTTCTACTATGCAGTGATAGGCTGTTCCATTAGCTTTTCCTGGGAGATGTAAGCAAATGTCTGTTTACCCAAGATAGAACACTGATAACAAACCAGAGATGATTCCACTCAAGTCTAGCTTGGTGAATTAATGAGTTTAATTAGGACAAGTTACAGGAGCATGAGCAATTTACAGGCAGCTTCAACACCTAAGAAATGTCCTCTCCATCTCCACTGATCACTAATGGCATACATACATATATATTTTTTAATTTAATTTAATTTTTTTTTCTCCTTAGAGAAGGGCAGGATTTCAGAGGCTACCTCCTGAGAAGTCTTGTGGGCTGCCTTGTGAGTCCTTCCTTCCCTCTATGAGGGATTGTTAATGGGCCCAATCTCATGAGGGTAATCACAACTGCTTTGACTTCAAGACAGCAACAGCCATATCACGACCAGAGGACAGAGTTCTACAGACAGGTGAAAATGCAGGTTCAGAGAAGTCTTTTGCCCAAAGTTTAGAGCCCCTCCTCATCTCTCTTTCCACTCTTCCCTTTGACAGTGGTTCCAATATCATAACTAGTCTACTTAGCATGTCTCTATGGATGGCTCCCCAACCCCTCTCCTTGTGTCTAGTTCCACTTTTCCTCTCACACCAATGGGCTGCGGGTGTTGGAAACCCAGTATGTCCAAGATGCAGCTATTCTGTTGTAATTTTTCTAGACACTCTCCAACTTAGTTTCCACAGTTATCCTGTGCCGCAGCCTGCTGGCCTCAGTAGAGCACGAGTCCTCAGAAACCTGGGGTGAAAGAGACAAGAGGGAACACGGAGGGCCGACAAGACAATCTCCTGATCAAATCGGCAAATTTTTATTTTTTTAGGGGGTATTTATAATTTGGGGGAGTCAGGCACCCATACAGGAATGTGGTGATTAACAGAGACAAAGGCCCATCATAAGGTTATGAATATTAGGAAGAAGACATTAGGAAATGAGGCTGGGGCTAAGTGGGGCATGGACTAAGGTTGCTAGGATACAAATCACAGGAAGAACCAGGAGCCAAGGGGATGTGTAGCCCAAGGCAGCTACAGGTAGGGGGGCTTGTTTGCTAGACAATAAGAGGTACTCAAGAGACTCCAGCCTAACATAATTGGTGTCAACAGGTGTCAGGATGTTTTGCACTGAGTCACAAGATGCAGAAGGGCAAGACAGAAGTCACTTGGTCTCCAACAATCCTGTAAGACCATAGTAGTGCGCCTATCCTTGTGGGACAGCAGTTTTCCCTCAATATTGCAGAGAATGGGACCCAGGATCCCCCAAGGGACCAAAATCCATGGATGTTTAAATCTCCTATTTAAAATGGTGTAGTTTTTTGCATATAATGTATGCAACTCTTATGCATATTTCAAATATCTCTATACTTGTAACACCTACTATTATGTAAATGGGGTATAAATAATTGCTGGACTATGTTGTTTAGGAAATGAAGGAAGTCGGTATATGTTCAATACAGATAGGTTTTTTCCTACTATTTCTGAGTCAGGTAATGATGCACATCTGCAACCCTGGCACTGTGCAAGATGGGAGGTTCCAGGCCAGCCTGGGCTATGTAGAGAATTCAAGGTCAGTATGGGTTGTATCATGAGACCTTGGTCTCAAATTCCCCAAATAAATTTTGACTCACAGTTAACTGAGTCTGCAGAGAGGAAATTGTGGACAAGGAGGCTGAGTGTGTAATGCAGAGCTGGAAAGTGAGGCTTAGAGATTGCGTCTGCCTAAAGTTCCCATAGTCATTCCCAGCAGAGCTGGGCTTGGGCTGATTCTGTAATCATGTTCCAGAAGTAACACCACAGTTCCCCTCAAGCTGAGCTCTTCTCCTCTTCCTGTCTTTTAGAGTCATTCTCTGGCTAAGGATGTTGATTCAGTGGCACAAGTACGTCACTTTCTAGAGTCATTCTCTGACTAAGGATGTAGTTTAGTGGCACAGAACTTTCCTGACTTGTGTGCAGGTCAGTCCTCAGTACTGCCTCCAAAAAGAAAAGGGAAATATACTTGTTCGCTTTTAATTTTTTAAAGATTAAAAAATAATTTCTGTGTGTCTATATGCCACATTTATGTAGGTACCTATGGAGGCCAAAGGAGGGTGTCAGATTCCCTGGAACTGGGACTGGAGTTACAGGCAGTTGTGAGCTAACTGATGTGAGTGCTGGGAACCAAACTCTAGTCCTCTGGAAGAGCAGCCAGTGCTCTTAACCACTGAGCCATCTCTCCAGTCCCAAGATTTATTTTTTATTTTAAATTATGTGTATGTCTGTGTGTTGGAATTTGCCCATATGAGTACAGGTTCCTGTGGAATTCAGAAGGCATTGAATCTCCTGGAGCTGGAGTTATAGATGGTTGTGAGGTGTCCAATATGGGCGTTGGGAACTGAACTTGGGTACTCTATAAGAACAGTACTTGCCCTTAACCATTGAGCATCTCTCTTTATTTTAAATTATGCATGTGTGTGTGAACATGAGCACAGGTACACTTGGAGGTTAGAGATATCAGATCCTCTTAGAACTGGAGAACTGGAGTTATAGGTAGTTGTGAGTTGTCTGATATGGGTTAACAGGAGGATGAGGAAGGAGGATCACCATGAATTCAAGGCTATTTTAAAAAAAATTCTTAACCAGAAGCCAACCTAACATAAAAAAAAAATTACACACACACACACGCGCGCACACACACACACACACACACAAAGTCTATCTCAACTATTTTTCCACCAAATCTTTTCAGGTGTCTCAAATGGGAGAAATCCATTCTGTATGGGAATTCAGAGGACTTGCTTTGTACCACATTTTTACCGTTTTCTAAATATATACTTAAAAATATATACTTAAAACCTTTTTCTGATACAGGGTTTCACTATGTAGCCCAAGCTGGTCTTGAATTATGAAGCACAAACTGGTCTTAAACGTTTGTACAATCTTTGGGGCTAGAGAGATGATTCAGCAGTTAAGAGCACTGGCTGCTCTTGCAGAGGACCTAGGTTTAATTTCCAGCACCCATATGGAGGCTAGCAACTGCCTGTAACTCCAGTTCCAGAGTATCCAGCATCTTCTTCTGACATCAGAGGGCATTGCACGACACAGGTGCACTTACATACCTGCAAACAAAACACTCATAAAAATAAAGTAATAAATATGTTTTAAAAAAACCTTACAATCTTCCTGCTCAGTCTCACAACCCCAAGTAAGATTATAGGTGTGCGCCACCATAACTCAAGCCTTCAGTGAAAACTTTAATTCACCTTCATTGTAAAAAATTAAAGAGATAAAGAGCAAGAAATTTAAGGGTACTTTTAGTCCTCAGAATTGACCACTTCTGGACCAGTGAGATGGCTTAGAAGGTAAAGGAACTTGCTACCAAGCCTGATGGCCTGAGTTGGATCTGCAAGACTCACAACTTCTCAGAGTGTAGTATGACGTGCACACACACACACACATACACACACACACACACACACACACACACACACACACACACACACACTGTTACATCGATCCTGTTCCCTTTCCCATCAGATCTCAACACTGGTCTTAGTGGTATTAAGGGAGGAAGAACATGCTGAAGCTGGCCGCACAGCTTTGTAGTTTGGTGTATAGCACGTGGGCTAGATTCAAATGGGGCTGAATAAAAACAAAACAAACAAAAAGAACTACCACTTTCTGACTTACTGCTTCTGGCTAGCAACTCGCGAGAGTCATCTGAAGACAGGAAGCATAGGCAAGTCTTCCTCAGTCCAAAATAGGCATTAACAACTGCTGAAAAAGAATCAATGTAAAATTTTAAACCTGCATATTTTACAGTTTTAGATGGCCAGAGGGTCTGTCCAAGAACCAGCCACACCACCCCAGCCCACCCCAGAGGGATGGGTAAAGACATGTTAAACACTCCTCCTCCTCCTCCCACTTTCATTACAGAACAAAAAGGCATCAACCCCTAGGTAGAAGTGTCTGGTTTCTGCTTTAGCTGGCTCTTAGGAGGAAATGACTTTTCTCTGAAACTGGGGACACCTAGCCCAGCTGTGGCATTGTTAGACCTCAGGGTAAACAGGAAGTTTCCTGCCTTGGGCCCTTCATGTCCCTCTTTCAGACTATTAAAGACTGTTAATAGGCTGGTAAAAGGACAGCTGCTGGCCATAAAGTCAGCACAGGCCTTAGATCCTTAGAGAATAGCAATTAGCCCTCCGTCCAAGGTCAGAGAGAAAGGCACACCCTAATCCAGGTGTGGCTACCTACAGGGGTCCTCAGGTGTAGGGTTTCTGGTGATGAAGACATCTACAGTGCCTGAGACTGAGTCACGTCTTCCAGTAGGGAAACAATCCGTTCCGGTTATCCCCTGAAAGCAGGCAAAGAGAAGCAGGGGCCAAAGGATCTAGTGCTCCTAGCTTGGCAATAAGGAGCTGAAAGGGGACCCCAGCTCCTCCCATACACAGGGTGGAAGGTCTTGGATCTGCAGCTGCTGGTGAAGAGAGGCACGGTTTCTGCCAGCTGGACACTAGGGCAGAGGTGATCATCTTTTGCCAAGAAGGGCACTCGGTGTCTTGGCAGAAGGCAGAGGGCTGCCCCGATCTGTGTACATTTTCAGAAGCATTTGACTCTGGACCAAATGCTTGGCTGTGTTAGTACTGTGGTGATGGGTGGGAATGTTCATTGGCCAGGCTGGCTGGAGGCTCCCACGGAGGGTGCTGGGCCTCAGCCAGGAGCTTCCCTTCAGCTGGCAAGTTGAGCTTTCTGTCACGGTTGGAGGGAGTGTGTCCAAATTCCAACTCTCAGCTTTCCAGAAGCTGCTGCTGATTACCCATCTGTTTTGAAGAGTGCTGCTTATTGGAATTCCTGGCTCAACAGGGAGTAAGAGGGATGGATGATGACACAGAGCCAAACTTACCTGGCTCAAGAAATGCACAAAATTTCTCAGCAAGGCCAGGACTTTTTTTTTTTTTGAGATAGGGTCTCATTCTGTAGCCCAGGCTACCTTCAAACTCATCTGCTTCAGCCTCCTGACTGTTGGGAGGATGACGGGCAGGAGAAGGGTTAGTGATATGACTACATCAGGGATAGGCTCAGAACCACAAGGGAACCAGGAAGCAGGGCAGATGCTCTTTTAGACAACCTTGGGCTTACTTATCTACAATGTTCCCTGTCCATGCTGCAGTGCTGGCTCCCGACTCATGCCCACCCATCAAGCATGAGCACCGGAGAGTGGCAGGAAACTGGGTCATCACAGGTTACCTTGCCAGCACAAGGTGTCCTATCCACCAAGTATCATTCCTTTCCCTTGGTAGTTACTCTTCAGAGTTGCACCGAGGAGTGGGGACAGGGTAGGATGGGGAGGGAGGAGGTGGACGGGAGTTACTTCTAACTGCTAAAGGAGAAATGGAGTTTCCTTGTAAGTCACCATTGAGCCTCAGGGTATTTAGACATGGATGATTCTGTTAAGGCAGCTCTCAAGATTTAAGAGTTAAGATGGCCCTAAATCGAGCCCAGGGAACAAGAGTATCTGCCCTAGTTCAGAGGATGTACTGAAGGCTCTGAAACTAGCCTAAGGTGGCAAGAGCTGGTAACTGGCATTTTAGCATGTGGATCAGAAGCCAGATCTCCTGTCACTATGACTCACCCAAGAGACTTATCCTTTGTGCTGGGGATTGAGCTTAAGTTCTCACCTGCCTTACTACTGAGTTCTATCCCTAACCCCTATCATTTACCAAAGCTTTAATTGCAAACCCAATTAAAAGTTGTTTAATTTAGACAGGTGTGGTTGTGTGCAGCTTTAATCCCAGCACTCAGGAGGCGGAGGCAGGAAGATCTCTGAGATCGAGGTCAGCCTGGTCTACAAAGCAAGTTCCAAGTCAGCTGGGGCTACAGGGAGACCCTGTCAAAGAAACCAACCAAACAACCAAACAAAAAACCCAACAAACCAACAAAAACACTGCTCATAGCACTTGATGTTTTTATAGGACCCAAGTTCAGTTCTTAACACCCACATTAGGTGGCTCACAACTGCCTATAAATCCAGTTCCCTGGGATCTAATCGCTCTGGCCTCTGGCACATGTGTGGCACACACAAATAAATAAATACAATTTTAAAGTTTTAAAATTTTCATCTTAAGATTTTTCATATAAATGCACATATCATTAAAAAAAAAACCCTCCAGAAACAATGTCCCATTAGGAAATGGTCCCATTTTTCAGCTGTCACCACAATGTCCTTACCATCTTGAGTAGAATATTACCAGACTGTCAGCTAGAGTCTTTGATGACAGGCTTAACTAATTCAACGTGGATAGTTGATAAGTTTCAGACTGTCTGTGGCTATACCAGGTAGATCCAGGGATATTTTAGACCTGGAATAAGTTATCTTCACTTAACAGTAAAAACAGTTCCTGCTCTTGTCCTAGCCAGGACAAGAAGGGACAGTCCTGTGCCTCATACATCTGTCATTCCTAACTAGCCTCCAGAGAGAGAGAAGAGGAGAAGGTCCTAATGGACAATGCTCTCAGGGCAGTGCAGGTGGTCCTGCCAGTGTGTCTTGTAGCTTTCAGACTCTGGGTTAAAGCAGCTTCCAGCTTGTTCCTTGAGACTCCAGATCATGTCCAAGGCAGGAAGTTACAATGCAGGAGTAGTCCCAGGACCCAATAAGTCAGGAAATAGCCTAGGATGCACCTCGTAATGGGAGAACAGGTTTTCCAGTTGTATAAGAGTTTTATGATACAATTTCTGGGGGCCTTTTGTCTTGGTGAAGAGTCTTCTGAGAAAGGCTTCCAAGGCACTGTTTCTGGGGATCTCAATAGTGGCTCTTGATCATGAAGCAGGTGAGCTGGAAACCAGTACACAAGAGGAGTGGAGGAGCCCAAAAACCTTGTGAGAACCTAGAAAAGTATACAGATTGACGCATTAATGATGTGGCTGGGGGAATCATGGCCCATTACTAGGAATTCACATTGGAAAAGCAATTCAGCAAAACTGTAGATCTGCCTAGTAAAGATGAGCATACCAGCCAGCCACAAACCTCAGGTTAATTGCCACAATAATGGGCCTAATTTTAGACCACAGACCCCAAACGTGTAAAGAGGTAAAGGAGTGGTAGGTCCTGGTTTAGCCTTCCCCATCACAAAGGGCTTCAGTCTCAAAGCACCTTCATCTACCCTGGAAACTGCACTTGGCTGGCACTTTGCCAGCTGATCCAGTAACAAACAGACAGCTGGATCAAACAGACAGCTGTTTTTTGTTTTCTTTTACCAAATAGCTCAGAGAACTTCACAAATTGTCAATGTCCAAGAGGCAGACAGGTAGGCCATGGAGACAAGACTTCCTTGGAGGATGTTGAAATTGGAGGCCGAAACCAAGCATGAAAACTCAGGACATAAGATCCACCCCTCCTTCTATACTGCCACCATCACCCAAACATTGTAAAAATGTTCTGTCTAAGCTCAAGGTACCCCAAGAGGCAATGCGGGCAGACCAGTGCACTAGGGAACAGCTCCTAAGAGAGCAACATATTTTATTTCTACATCTCAATTAAACCAGGTCTTCATAATCTTCATGTCTTTGTCTAGATGACCCCCCATTTGTCTAGAATGTTCTCTTTTGCTTTTTTTTGTCTGGGAGTAAAGATTTCGTGTAGCTCAGGCTGGCCTTGAACTCTCATGTATATGAGGCTGACTCTGAACTCCTGATCTTCCTGCCTCTACCTTCCAAGTGCTAAAATTACAGGGATGAGCCACCTGGCCCCACTTCTGCTGCTCCTTTTGTGTGTGTGTGTGTGTGTAAACATGAACATGCAGGCCAGAGGTCACTCTGGGTTCTTCCTCAAATGCTCCCCAACTTATTTAACTTTGATTGTTTTACCTACGTGTATGTAAGTGCATCTTTGTATGCAATGCCTGCAAAAGGCAGAAGAGGGAGAAGGATCCCCTGGAACTGGAGTTGCCAACATTGTTAGCTGTCAAGTGGGTGCTGGGAACTAAACTGTACTTCCTTGCAAGAGCAGCCAGTGGTCTTAACCACTGAACCATCCCTCCAGGCCCCCCCTTTAAAAAAGATTTTACATATATGTGTGTGTGTGTGTGTGTGTGTGTGTGTGTGTGTGTGTGTGTGTGTGTCTGGGTGTATGTATGTGCACCATGTACATGTATTCCGGTACCTATAAAGGCCAGAAGAGTGTCAGATCCCCTGGTACTGAACTTACAGATGGCTATGAGTTGCCTGACATTGGTGCTGGGAACGAAACTGAGGTTCTCTGCAAAAGCAGCAAGTGAGTCATCTATCTTATTTTTTTGACAGAGTCTGCCACCGAACTTGGAGTCCAATGACTGGCTAGACCAGCTGGCAGCAGACCCTAAGGATCCTCCTGTCCCTGCCTCCCTAGCACTGAGATCACAGATAAATGATTTACATGCATGCCAAGTAAGCTGAAGATCTGACCTCAGGTCCTCATGCTTGAGCTGGCAGCACTTTACCAACTTAGCTATCTCCCTACCCCCATTTGCTTATATGGAAAGAATGTTTTAATCTTCAGGACTGATTAAATATGATACCTTCCTCCTTTAGTGAGTTGGCTCTTATTTTTGCTTCCAGAATATTTTTTTACATTGTGTGTATGTGTGTGTATGTATGTATGTATGTATGTGTCTGTGTGTATACAGTCAGTTCTCTCTTACCAGGTGAGTTCCAGGATTGAACTCAGGTCACCAGACTTGCCAGCATGTACCTCTACCTGCTAAACGTGCGTGCACACACACCCCACATCTCACCTTCTTTTAGTGCTGGGGATTAAGCCCAGGGCCTCTCACCTATTAGGCAAGCGCTATATCACCAAGCTATAGTCCCAGCACAACTGTAGTACTTTACCTGAACATTTATTTGGTTTCTTGAAAGAGGGCCTTGTCATGTAGCTCTGGCTATATAGACCAAACTGGTCTTGAACTTGCAATAATCCTCCTCCCTCTGCCTTCCAAGTGCTGGGATTATAGGTATATGCTACCATGTCTGGCTAGATTTTTTAAAAAATTCATAGCAGTACTATAATTTTTTTCAGGCAGGATGTCATATAGCCCAGGTTGGTTCCAAACTCACTATGTAGCCAAGGATGACCTAGATCTTCTGATCCCCCTTCTTTACAGGCAGTTTTATGCAGTGCTGGGACTGAACCAGGTCTTCATGTATGCTAGGGAAGCACTCAACCAGCAGAGTTACACCCCAGCCCCTACTTCTATCCAGTATGTCTCTCTGTTTACACCACGAGACCACGCCAGGAAGATTTATCTTACTGTGATCCACCCTCAGAGGTCCAATTCAGATTCTGGCATAAAGAAAACCCCCTAAACAGCCAGGATGAGAGGCAGAGGCAGGTGGATGTCTGTGAATTTAAAGTCAGCCTGGTCTATATAATTAGTTCTAGACCAGCCAGGGTTAAATAGTCAGACCCTGTCTCAAAAAAATAAAACTCCCAAACAGCTTTTTTTGGTTTTGAAACAAGACCTATTTAGCACAGACTGAAATTTGCTTTGTAGCCAAGGCTAGCCTTCAACTCAAGATCCCCTTGCCTCATCCTCCTCTCAATTATTGCAATTACAGGTGTGTCTAACCAAATCTAACTGCCCAAATAGTTGCTGGAGAAAGTAGGTACGGGTCCCTCAAATGGGAAAGTTAGCTCTCTTCCTTAACTATGGAGTTGTTGTATTCACACACTTAGTCCAGGCCAGAAGCCACCTCACCTGAACATGCATGCACAGCCCTCCAAACACCAGCAGCACTGTAGCGTGAACCAGGTACACAAACACCTGTGGGCTGAGGAAGCCAGGATGGGGTTTCTCCGGGGTCTTAGTGTTCTTGCTCCTTCGCAGTCCAAGTGTAAGGCAGAACCAAGGGTGGGTGGTCACATATGTCCAGGCTGCCCACACAACCAGTATGGCCACTGGTGTAGCCAGGAGAAAATTGGGCACCTGTTTGAGCTCAAAGTACCTCAGAAAGCCAACATTCCAGTAGACATCCTGGATATAGCTGTATATTAGAGGAAGATCCCAGGAGCACCATGGTGGTTCATTTCCTTCTGCAATCCTATAGCCTCTTTCCACAGCTAACTGCACTAAGGGCTCAGGAATGGAGTGGGCTGAGCCTGGTAGACAAAACTGGGTGTAGGCATAATACTGAAAGACAGCAAAAGGAAGGCTGACGGTGAGAAGTGACAGGCAGAGAGAGGTCATCAGCTTGATGAGCTGTTTCAGGGGGTTCAGCACCACAAGAGAGGAGAGAAACCCTTGGCACTGAGAGTGCAGGAGGAAGCCGACACTGAGCAGCCCGTTGGAGCGCACCCCAGTGGCAAGAGCAAAGAGGAGCCCACTGGCCCAGCCACGGCCCCTCTCCAACTGCCCCATGGCACTGAATGTCAGGAAGGCAAACAAAGCTTCTGAGTAACCAGCTGCCAGGAAAACATTGGCAGGGCTGAGGCAGAAGAGAAGGGCTGCATAAAAGGCCTGGCGGGGACAACGCAAAACCAGACAACCCAAGTCATGAAGCACAACTGCAGCCAGCACGGAGAACAGGGCATTGAGAAAAGCTACTGAGATCAGCAGGCAACTCCGAAGGCTCAGCAGGCCCTGCAAGGGTCTCAACAGTTCCGTGCCCACGAGCAGGGCCAAGGGGAAGCCAGGAAGGAAGGCAAAGTTGTGCTCATAGAGGTAGCCATGCTCCGCAATGAACAGGAAGTGTTCGGCATCCCATCGAGAGAGACCCCCCAGAAGACCTTCCACAAGCTGATCCACAAAGCCTGAGGGGGCCAGGCGGGGAGGAGAAAAGGCATCCGCATGGTGATCTGGGATGATGGCATTGAAGAGTGCCTGTGGGGTGAAGGAGAACCAGGAGTGTGGTTGAGTTATTGGTAGAAAAGAATGATCACTTAGTAAAATGAGAAGCAGACTTGTTGGGGTTGGGGGACCAATAAGGAGCCCAGCTTCAGACTAATTAACTCTGAAGCTGGACACGACTATGAAAGTCAACCAAGCAGGAGATGTGGGAGTCTACAGCTGGGATGTGAGATCAGGATTCATAAAAATTGGGGATGGACGTATAAAGACAGTATTCACAGGTATGAGACCAAGGAGACTGCCTGGGGAGAAGAACAGGCAGAGACAAGAGAGCTGAGGACGGAGCCCATCAACTTGTAGAGTCTAGAAAGGAGGTAAAACCCAGCATGAAGCTAAAGAAGGAACAGTCAGCGAGGGAGGGGGAAGCCCAGGAGAGAACAGCATCTTAGAGCAAGTGAAAAACAGGACTAAGAAACCGTTAAATGGTACTGATGGATCCAATAACACAGGAGCTGAAATTGAACACTGGCTTCAAACAAAGTGAAGATCACTGGTGACTTTGACCAAAACTATCTCAGCAGGATGCAGGAGAGAGAAGCCTCCTAGCTAACAGCAAACTGGGAAGGTACCTATAAACAATGATTTTGAGGAGTTTTACTGTGAAGGGGAGCAAAAAAAAAAGGGGGGGTGGGTAGAAGGTACAGCAACATAAAGTAAAAAAGGCCAAAACAGGGCATGGCACCCTCTAGGCAGGTTGAAGAGCTAGCCTTGGATAAGGAAACAGCTCATCTCACCTTCACCCTGGGACACATGTAGGTCGGCTGAGAGAGGCAGCAATGCCATTGAGTTGCCCAAGTTTTTATTCAGGAATGAGAACTGCTAATTGAAAATTCTGGGGTCAAGTTGCTAAAGATTTGTGAAGAGAACAAAACCCATACGTTCTGGCTCTAAAATTAAGCTGGACACTAGAATTATACAGGAGCTTAAAACACACTGATGAACCTGTCTGTTTCTCTTTCCCAGGTTTAATTACTTAAATGGGGCTGAACAGAGCCTAGGTACTGGATTTTTACAGATCCTTTTAAAATTATATTATTATTATTATTATTACATAGCTGGGTGGAGTGTGCCACGGTACATGTGTGGAGGTCAAAGGACAGCTTGCGTGAGTTGGTTCTCTCCTCTCATGTGGGCCCTGGGGATCCAACTCAGGTCATTAGGCTTGATGGCAAGTGCCTTTACCTGCTGAGCCATCTTGCTAGCTAGTCTTGAGCATTAGATTTTCAAAAATGTTATTTTTTATATATTTATGTTCGGTGCTAGGAAATTAAATCCAGAACGTCACACATACTAAGTATATAGTCTACCATTAAGCTATAGTTCCATCCAGCACTGTATTTTTAAGAAAAAGCATCCCAGGTAATTGTTAGGTGCAAAAATATTTAAGAGAATAAGAGGGTACGGGCTACGGAAATACATCAGAATTTCCAGGTGATACTGATGTCTCATGTAGGTGTGTGCTCTACTATTTGTTTTTTAAAAGGCTAGTTAATATACCTGCATGTTTTTCTATAAAGCTGCAGGCACGAGGAGGCAGAGGATTTTATTTAACAAAAGCTGGACTTTTGTGAATATAACACAGGGAAAGGGAGCAAGAAAGTTTAGTGTCTGCATGGGGATGATTATCATGACAGAACAGACTCTCAGCTTGGTGAGAAAAGGAACTGGAGCTGAGAGGTGGTGAAGGCCAGTGAAACAGTGGAGGCTCAATGGTTTCCAAAGCCAGAGGAGACAGAATCAGATCTGAGGTGATACCAGTGTGTTGCAAAGAAGGAGACAGTGGTCAGAGAATGCTTAAGTTGGAGATCACTGGGGAGGAGTTGGGGATATAGAGTACTACTTACTACAGTGGTCAGGTCAAGGTCACTGAAAGGAAGTAGGACAAGGACCTGAGAGACCAGGGCACCAAACATATCATCTTTATTAATGTTGAAACCACGGACACAGTGGAAGTAGTGCCAGTGAACCAGGAGCTAAAACCCAAGGAAGCACTGTCTGTGACAGAGACGACAGGGACGACAGGGACAATGGAGGGTGAGTGTGCAACGTGATAGCATGCGCTGTAGCTGGAAGGGGTGGAGGGGGAGAGATAATAAAATGGCATTTACTGCTAAATGTCCTTTTGCCCCATTATATTGTCAGCTATTGAGGGAAACATGATCTTTTCGCCCACCACTGAGTCCAGGTTGAACAGGTACTCAGTATAATTTTGGCAGGTAAACTTTAGGGACTGAATGAGAACCCAGCTGTTCTGGTTCCCAGCCCAGAGGCTGACTTGCAACGCCACCCTTTGGTTCTGTCAGTAACTCAGCTGGTGCTAGTTCCAACCCAACACTGACTAGGTCTCTCCAGCCTAGCAACATGAGCATAGCTCATGTTAAAGGCTTATTATCTTTTGGTCCATTTATCGGGCCACTTCAAACAGTGAAAACAAATGGGACAGGAGTGACTACCAGAGATAGCAGCCCTAGCCTCCAGTCAAAGACACAATAAATTCAAAGCCAGCAGAACCTGAAGTGTTTCATCTAATAGGAAGAAAGAAAAGGCAGTTTCCACAAAGGAAGCAGTTAAGAGCCTCCAATACTGGTAATAAAGAGGTATACTTAATTATGTTAATATAACATCTTTAAGGTGTTGACCTATGTTCATTCATGATCATAAACTGAGGAGCTACCAAGCACTGGGTACTTCACTAGGCACTAAATAATTCATATATATATATATATATATATATGTGTATATATATATATATTTATATATATAAATTTATTAAAATACATATCAAGGCAGCCTGGGGAAAAAGGAGTTGCAAAAAAATAAACATACTGAGATCAGTGAGTGGGTGAGACAGCAAGAGAGACATGGCAGGTAGGGATGGGGCATTACTGATTAATTATGCATAGATAGTCTCAGAATTTACAAAATGCCTCCTCCTGCCCAGTCAACTATCTAACACAGTGCTCAGTCTCCTGATAAGGGAATCCTGGGCAATACTTTGAGCTATTATATATACCTTAAAAGCATCTCTATTGGGACTAGAGAGATGGCTCAGGGATTAAGAGCACTGGCTGTTCTTGCTGAGGACTGGGGTTCAATTCTCAGTTTCCACATGGCAGCTAGCAACCATCCTTAACTCCAGCTCCAAGGGAATCCAAGGCCACCTCCACAGGCACTGCACAACATGGGTGCACGTACATACATGCAGGCAATACATGCACACACATAAAATAATTTTTAAAAAGCATTTCTACTGGTAAGACTATCAAATAATTAAGGTCTGTTGGAAAGACCTCTAGTTCAGGAGGTAAGGCGCCCAGGGTCCAACTCTGTCCAACTCTGTCTTGCTACGTAGCTTTGGATAAATCATTTAACCTCTGCTGCTTCACGTGTAAAACAGGAGATTGATACTGTTGCTAAGATTCCTGCCCACTTTTCAGCTATAAAGTGTATGTCTACGTGGGTCCAACCACATGATGGAGCACACATGGGAAGTGGAGAGATGAGGACCATCTATTCTTTATGCCTGGTTCAGTCATGTAGCAATAGAATGTTCAGGAAAAGGATCAGAGACTGACCTGCAACATGAGAGTCAGGATGCGGCAGCTGACTGCAAACCTCAGCACCTCTTTCCGGGATGGGTCCAGGGGCCACATCCTCTCTCCACTGGAACTGAGTGAGCTTCCTCAGGTTTCTAAATTCCAACACCCAAGGAAGAAAATGTCACACATGGGCTGAAAGCAAATTATTGAAAATATCCTTCATAGGAACCCCTCCCTTCAGCATTACTACAGCAAATATAATCACCTACTTCCCAAAGGGAAGAGTGCCCTGAAGGCAGATGGACCACTGGGTATCACTCTGAAGCACTGTATTCTTATCAGATTAAGTGCCACATAGATAAGTGTGAAGCTGGAAAGCTTAGGTCACAGAAAACCTTTAAAAGCCTACTGAGCTCACCTGTGTAGGTGTTAGACCTGGGTTCAAGTCCTGCCTGTCACAAACTCTCATTTGGTCCCACTGAGACTCAGTTCTCCATAAGTAAAACAGGGGCACACTATCTTTTGTGGTCTAGCTCACAAACTTGTCATGACAGAGAACTGGACTAACATGTAAAATACCACACAAATCTATGTTGTGGCTGCTATTGTTTGGTGTGTGCCCTTTCTTTCCCTCGTGCCCAGAATAATAAACTAAGTCCCAAACTAGAGTCCCCAAAGTGGGGCACAGAACCATACTGGAAGCCTGTAATAACTGCACAGGCCAGCTCAGCTCTCTGATGTGTGTTCAGCTGGTCTGTTAAATTAAGTGGAGAAGGGAAAGCAAACCACCACTCAGCAGGACTTCGGCCAGCTCCCATGGCTAAAACAAACTTAAGGCAAAGACACAGTCTACTACTAGGAATGGCGAAGACAGCTATTCTCATCTCATTGCTGGAGCAGCAGCAATGTACAAAAAATCCAGTCATTCTAAGGTAAGGAACGCACTTTAAGGCATTTTTATAATTCCATATGTTAAAAGCAGCAATGTCTCCTACAGAAACTGTCAGATACCAGCCTGGGAAGAAAGGAGGGCTGGAACATGAACGCAGTTCTGTGACTCCAGGGAGGAGAGAGGTATTCAAGGGGAGCCCTTTAGCAGGAAGAGCGGGAAGAATTCCTTCTTCTCTTAGTTTAACACCTACCAAACCTTTAGAATTCATTAATTTTTCTGGAACTCTCTGATTCTTGTTAGACTGTGCGCTGTGCCTGCACTGCCTTTTGCTTTGGTATCTTTACTGCTACGGCTTATTTAGGTTGCTCATGAGGACAGAAGCATCACCATAGACCCAGTGTCTAGCATATAAACAGGCATCTTCAACCAGTTTTGAATGAGTCAGGTTCGCTGACTCTAGATACAAAATCAATATTCCTTCCCTTATCTCTCAAGTTAAAAGCAAGATGGCTCTGTGGGTAAGGGCGCTTGCAGCCAAGCCTGAGGAACTGTTTGATCCCCCGGACCCATATAATGGAAGAACCAATTTTTGCCAACTGACCTCTGACATGCATGTGCGCCGTGACACGCCCCTCCCATACACAAATATGCACACAGAATAAATTATGAAGAAGTCATAGAAAATAAAATTCTCCAGCGAGGAAGTAAAATTGGCTAATAGCGAGAGTACTTCTTTGGCACAAGGGGGCGCCTACCGCTTACTCCATCACTAGGAGACTAGGAGGAAAGGAGGGGCCCTTAAGTCCACGCTGGGTTACTTCCGAAAATTCAGTTTAAAGGCAAGCTTCAGAAAATCCTCAGAGAGCGGTACAGTGTCTCTGGACTCGGTGAAACTAAAGAAATCACGGAAACATGCGCACCCAATCTCACGGTTCTTTGCTCTAGGATGAATTTCCCTGACTTTCCACTTGCATGCAGAAGAGAGGCAGGGAACAGAAAAGTACGTAACGCACCTCTGCATGTGGACCAGACTTGCATTCTCTTCCTCCTTCCGGAGTCTAGCTCTGGCCTCCTTGGCCACAGGAGATGGGGCCCACACTTAGTTTACAGTTAAACCAAGTAAAATCAAAAGAAAGCCAGTCAATTCTCTCTCTGGTTATTTACCAACTTCCCTTCGCAACAAGCCCCTCGCCAAATTAGACTCTCTTAACTGGCAGGACGCTTATAGGTCAACTAGTTTCATTCTTTCATTTTCCCGTGAGATAAAGAGGTTCCAGTGATCTCATTAAACACTATGAGGCCAGTATAATTACCATCGCCATTTTATGGATGTGAAAACTGAGGCTCACTCGGGCCAACTGACACACCCAGTATTTTAAAAAGTCCCATTTTCTTTGCTTCTGAAACCGCATGCCCAAGGTCATGAGCGCGTTATGTCAGAAATGCAGACAATGAGCGGACTCCTTTTCAGCCGGGATACCCAAGGTCTCCAACGCCCAGCCAGCCCAGCACTTCCTCCAATGTCAGCGCATGCTACAGCTGGAAGTTTATGGTGATGGGCCCTATCTGGGAAAGCCTGAGTTGCAGCCCTGCACACCCCGGATAAGACACATCCTCCGTGGGGTGGGTGCTTCGCTCTGACCAGGAAGCGTAAGGCCAGAGGCCTCGCGGGCCGTCCTGAGCCAAGCGCCGAGTGGGACCCGCGGGGCCGGAAGCCGCGCTGCCCGGCTCTTTTCGGACACAGTTCCTATCAAGAACGAGGCATCGACCCTCACCCCAAGGGAGCCACGGCCTCGGGGGGCTCGTCCCGGGGGAGCCGTAGGACCGGGCCGGGCCACAAGGCCGGAAGCGGACGAGGGCGGGAGGCAGCAAAGGAAGAGGCGGCGCCGCAGGCCGCTATGGCGAAGGGGCGGGCCTCCTCGCTTCTCGCCAGCCTCCGCCTAATTTCTCTCAGCCTCCTTCTGACAGCTTCCCTCCCCGGAGAACTCCAGAGCTCCGGAGCCGGCCCCGCGCGTCCAGAACTCCCCCGCGGAGCTCCAAGCACAGCACCTCCATCCGGGGTCCAGCGTCCTGCGCATGCGCACTGGCTCCGCTGACGGCAGCCCCGCCCCGCTCCTGCCCGGACTCCGAGCTGCCCCGCCTCCCTCTGCAGCAGCCATGTTGGTCGGCTCTGGGGCGGGGGCCGCGGCGGTGTGTTGCACCTTCCCGCCTCAGTGACACTTAGGAGTTGTCCCTCGCACTCGTTCCTCCTCTCAAGACTCCTCCCGCGCCGTCCGCTTGTGCGCGGGAGCTGCGGTCTCAGAGTCGGTGCTTGTTGCCCCAGTCCCAACGGGTGTGGGCCGTGGCGCCTGGGTGTGTTGGGGGTTGCTGCTCTGGGCCTCTGCTCTGAAGCCAGAACCACCAGCTCAGCACAGGGCCTGGCACCCAGTAGATAATCTCTGAATAATCAGAAGACAGCTCTCTTGGGGTTTCTGTGGCAAGCAGCGGTATCTTGGGCCTGGGTGAGAAGAAAGTGGGGGATCCCCCTGGCTTTCCCCTTCTTCGGCTACCAGGGACCTCTCGGTTCTGCTGCAGGTCTCAGTACCCCCCCTCGGGCGGCTTTTGAGGATGGTGCAGGAAACCTCAGAGAACAGCCCTCCCACCCCTCAGAACTCTTTCCTCAAGCAGTTTCTGTCCTAGGAAGTGGCGCCAAAAAAAAAAATAAGAAAAAGGAAGCTAACTCAACACAACCGTCTGTTAGGGAGGAGCGGCCAGTTGGTACCCCTGTAACGGAAACTGTTAAAACAACTTTGCACCCTTCTTAAAGGAAACAGATAATAAATCCTTCTCCGTTGGTGGATTTCTGGTTTCTCAGGATTCCAAAACCATCTGTGGTTTCAGTTATCTGTCCTCTAAACGAAGCTCGGGTCTGGGTTAGCCTCTGGTCACAGCCCTGGCTGAGGGAAGGGTTTATCTTCTGCAACAGCCACTAAGTGGGTGGGAACAAAGAGATGGTGGCTATCTCTCCTGGCAAAGAAAACCAGCCCCCTTCAGTTCGGTGGGGACCAGGAGCTGTATCTTTAGAACTTATTCAGGCCTTGAGACCTAAACTGTCTCCCTGATGTTTGTTGTATGTAAGGCGGATAAAGTACAAGGCACATTTTAGTGGTTGATAAAGGGAAGGAAGTTGTTTAACAAGGTCGTTCTAGGTTTTGCAGTGGAATGCATTTGTTCGCAGCTCCAGAGTCCTGTGAGGGAAGTGCCTCTCTGGGCACACTTGTGACTTGGGCTAAGGTTGTGACTGAAATCTCTGGAAGCCCAGGAGACTCAGAGTACTCTGCAAAGACAGCACAGAGAAATGAACTGTCCTTGCTTTGTGAATTCACAAGGAAAAAAACGCATGCATGCTCACACCAAATTCCCTTAAAAATCTACTTGTAAAAAAAAGGAAAGGCCAGGTGGGAGAAGGGGTCCCTTGTGACAACTGGGAACATTCTCTAAAAGCTCAGTTGTCACCCTTGAGAGGTAGCGTTTAGGCTGTCTAGATTTTCTAGATTTTCAGCTACACTTTTGCTGTAATTTCTCCTTCCTTTCTAACTAGCTACCCAACCCCCTCCTCTTCCGCTCTGTTTCCTGTTCATTTTCTGGCTTTAGACTCCTACCGGAAAACAAGGAAGCTGAATCTTGTACTGTCAAACCCCAAGCTCCCTGGATCTTGAGACTAGAAGGTGGCACAGGGTGAAGGGAAGGGAATTGCAGGCTCCAAGGCTGTGAGAGGTACAAGAGGCAGGGCTCTGTGGCTTGCTTTTAAAGTCTGCACTAAAATGGAGCCTGCATCAACACGAAGCCAGCTGAGCAAGAAGAACCAGGGAAAGCAGAAAGCACGTAAGACAGCCATATTCCAGGGCTCCAGAAAGACTACACCTCTCAACTTCTAGTAAGAAGGAAATATCCCACATTACCAGGGAACAGTTTCATAATACCTATTCTTAAGCTAATCAATGCAGGCAATGCATCGCTGTTTCTAGAATCCTAAAATTCAAGAGGGTTGAATCATTTTTGTTCCTTGAACTTGCCTGGCTCTGCTCTGGCCGATTCCCTTGCTTTTAATGCGACTGTAGCAAACTACCCTCTGGCCAGTCTTCTATTTTGAGGACTCCGGTATGTCACCCTCTCTGGGAGGTTTTCCCTGACGATTCAGTCACCACCACCTCTACCACCCTGTATGATCTATCCCTCTGTTTTCTTAATAGTATTTAGCACTACCTGCTTGTCATCTATGAATTTTATTTTAGGGCTCATTTTCTGCATCTGGAATGTTAGCCTTCTGAATGTAATGGAAGACCAGGACACTCTTTCATCAATATATTAGAACACTTGAAAAGATGACTTGGGTAGGTCCAGTGATAGAGCACTGGACCTAGATTCTATCCCTAGCAACCCCCCCCCAAAAAAAAAACCCAAAACCCAGCCAAATAACAACAAAACAGCGTATTCTACCTGTGTGTCTTCAATAAAGAGCCGGTGAATAAGTCAGTTTAACTTGATACCATATTTTATAGGTAAGGAAATTAAGGCTCACTAAGGGAAGTTACCAAAATCACACTGTGTCTTGAATCCAGGTCTCAGCTTTCCAAATTGGTTCTATCACTTCATGTTATTATTGAGACTGGCTGGCTTCAAACTCATGATCCTTTTTTCCTCGGCCCTCTGAGTGCTGAGATTGCAGGTGTGAGCCACCTTGCCCATCTACTTCATGTTGTTATAATTGTTTCCAGGTTTATACCTTTCCATTTATTTCTACCTGTCTAGTAGTCTTTATGAACTGGGTTAAGCATCCTAGAAAAGACACATCAAGGTTTAACAACACTTAACAGCATGGACCTTCTCTTCAATACAGAAAGTCTACCATGCAGTAGGAAATGAGGATGTATCATGGAGCAGACAGTCCTTGCCCTCATAGGATTTATGGTGCTTGGCATAAAGCACTGTCTAAAGATAGGCTGTTATAACTCCATGTACAAAGAAGTTTTCCCTTCAAGACCGGTGTGGTGGCGAACACCTATAATACCAGCACTCCAGAGGCAGAGGCAGGTGGATCTCTGTGAGTTCAAGGCCAGCATGGTCTACATAGCGAGTTCCAGGACACCTGGGGCTACAGGGAGACCCTGTCTCCAAAACAAAACAAAACAAAAAACCTCCCCCCAAACAAAACAAAAAACCAAAGAAGTTTTCCCTTTGAAGATGAAGGGAAGTTAGGCAATTCTCATAGAGCACTTGCTTCTCTGAAATAATCTGACAACTTATTGCTCGTTGCCTTATTCCTTCCTCAATATCTGGAGTTGCCTTGACCATAGCCATATGTGTGTGTGTGTGTGTGTGTGTATGTCTATTCTCAGCAGTTCTGTTTCAGCTATTAAACTTCCCAAAGCCCCTGTCCTATGAGATTTGCAGTGGCTCACTCTGATCTGGGATACTGTGTTCGAGGCTCACTGCCCTGATTCCTCAGTCTACTGTCAGTAAGGGAGGGTAATGCCCACAATGAAAGGAAGCCATACCTTTCAGAACCTTGCTACTACTTTTCACTATAGATAAAAAAGCATCCCAAGGGCAGTTTCCAATGATGCTGGGTGGTATTTACATCCATCTTCACATCTCAGAGAAGACACCAATTAGGCCTTGGACATTTATCAAAAGTATCTGCTTTGACCTTTGCTGTACCACTTGAGGATGCCCATCTACCCCAGGCTCGACCTGCCAAACATGGATGTTTCAGAACCCGTGGACATTTCCCAAAAACACTTCCTTCAGTGTTTTCCTTTCAGTAGTTAGAAACCTTGACTCCACTGAGAGGCCTGGAGGCACGGCCTCAGACCCTTAGGGGTGGAAGTGGCTGCAAAGTGAAAGAGCCAATGAGGTTGAGAGTATTGTTTAGGCTTGGCTTGGCTGCTGTCCAGCTATGAAAGAAGGTTAAGGTCATTTGGGGGTGGGGGGTAGGGAGGAGCCTGGGAAAAGAACTACTGGCCACACCCCTGGGTTCTCTACTGGCAAGGTTCTATTTACTTCTCAAAAGCAAATTACTCACAGCTCAGTGGTCAGCAGTTCTCTAGGCCAGAGGTGATTCTAGTCAGAAACTGGAGATCAGGCTAGGCAGCCCCTGCATTGCAGGAGAGCAGATGAAAGGAACCCAGGAAACAGAACTCCTAGGTAATGCTGCACACACAGCCCAGAATGCACTTTCTACATTGGAAAATGGGAGTTCAAGAGGCCCGGAGCGAAAATAGCCATTAGCAATATTACTTACCAAAATAAAGATATGAAAAACTTTTTGTTTAGTTTTTTTTTTTTTTTTTTTTTTTTTTTTTTAACAGAAGAGTCCTAAGAACGCATCTTGGTTGCCAAATATTTTTCTTTCTTAATAAATACTAATTATCCATTCCTGTCCCCAACAAATATTAAGAGCCACACTGTGTGATGAGTATTTGAATAAAATTCTTGAGATACGTCTGCCTCATGCCAAATACAATCAAAACAAACCTTACTTTCAGCACTCTCCAGCTAGATTTAATTAATCCAGATTGTTCTGTGGAGGGAGGACGCATGCTATAGTATATTGGTAAGAACTTAGGCCTCGATCAGGTGGGCCTTGGTTTGCATGTGAATTTAGAAAAGCCTTTGACTGTCTTTTTCTTCATCTGGGAGCCAGAACACATATCTCACAGACCCAGGGCTGCTGTCAGGTTATTGATGATATATTTTGTTTGGCATACAAATAGGTACTTAATTGAAAATCATCTGAGGCTTCTCAATCAGGTTAACAATCAGGTCTTGTTAGTTATTTTTTATTTTTCTTCCTCTTTTTTTTTTTTTTTTTTTTCTTTTTTTGAGACAGGGTCTCACTATGTGGCTCTGGCTGGCCTGGAGCTCACTATGTAGACCAGGCTTCCTTCAATTTACGGAGATCCACCTACCTGTCTCTGGAGCGCCGGGATTAAAATTGTGTGTCACCATGTCGGACCTGATTTTTTTTTTTTTTTTCAGAAAAATTCTGAACTTGGATTTTTGATGAACAGAGAGGCTGTTACTGACACTGACAAAAAAGCAATTCTATCTGCCCCCGGCTGGGACTTTCCTCTCAACTAGTTATTAAGAAGGTACCACGTGCCAGGATGTATGTTAGAAAGCGATGTAGCAGTGAATAACACACTCTCCTGTTCATAGAGCTTATGTTCAGGTGACAGGTAATATAAAAGAGTGGGCCAGAGGCAAACAAATGTTGTTTAAGAAAAGTAAGGCCAAGAAGGGAGAAAAAACAGAAAGCAGAAATTGGTTTTACGTTTTTAAGATTGCAGTTTTAAAAATATTTTATGTGTATGAGTGTTTTGCCTGCATGTGTGTAAGTGTACCTGTGTCATGCAATGCCTGTAGAGGACAGACAAGGGCATCAGATCCCCTGGAACTACTGGATGGTTGTTAGTCACCATGCAGATGCTGGGAATCGAACCCAGGTCTTTTGACAGAGCAGCCAGTGCTCTTAACTTTTGAGCCATCTCCCCAGCCTTGATACTGCAATTTTTAATTTACTTTATTTAAAATTTTGGTTTTGGTTCAGAGCTGAGGACTGAACCCAGGGGCTTGTCCTTAACAGATCAGGTTAGTGCTCTGTCACTTAGCTAAATCCCCAATCCTTAAATTTTTTATTTCTAAAAATTATGACTATGTGTGTTTGGGGGAGTACTTATATGCATGTGAGTGCAGGTGCCGGCAGAGAGCAATGGATCCTCCAGAGCTGGTGATTGGCAGTAAGCCACCTAACATTTAGTGAACTGAACATTAACATTAGGGAACTGAACTTGAGCCCCCTGAAAAAGCCTTATGCACTCGTAACCTCTGAGCCATCTCTTCAGTCCCTCAGATTGCTATTTTGAATAAGGTAGCCAAAATCAGGTTACATAGCAAGTTTGAGGCCAGCCTGGGCTGCATGAGTCCTTGTCTCATAAGGTGGCCAGGAAAATTAAAAAAGCAAAACAAAACATTGTATCTGCATGTGGAGGTCAGAGGGACCTTATGGGTCCCAGGAATCAAACTTAAGTCAGTTAGCTTAGCGGCAAGCACCAGTGCATGTTGAGCCATCACGCTAACGCTAGCCCTCACCCCTTTTTTTGGGAGTTGAGTCTCAAAGTCTTGAACATGCTAAGCATATGTTCTACCACTTAGCTACACCCATAGCCTCTTGACAGTTGAACAAATGGAAGCTCGAGATTTGAGCCATGAAGTTACCTAGGGAGAGAATTCTGTGTAGAGGGAACGAAAAGTACAGTGGTCCCAAGGTGGAAGTTTTCGTACAGTGGCATGTGCACTGGGAATAACACAGAGATCCCAGGAAGGTAGCAGCCAGCTAGATTATTTTTTAAAAGAGAGGGTCCCTGTAACCCCAGCTGTACTGGAACTCACTACGTAGACCAGGCTGCAGGCTAATCTTGTTCCCATAGAGATCACCTGCCTGCGCCTCCTGAATTAAGAGGTATTTTAATGTACTGGAATTAAAAGACATTTACCACCATATTTAGTGGTTCTAGTTTTTTGTTGTGGTTTGAGCCCTCGAAGGAGTTTGCTGACTTTAAGGGGTCATTCTGGTGGTTGTAATCAATAGGTTTGGCCAGGCAAAGCACAAGGGGGAGGGTATTCTATTTTTTGAGATAGGTATCCTTGGCTGGCTTGGAACTATACAGACCAGGTTGGCCTCAAACTCACTGGTCTGCCTCTGCCTCTGCCTCCTGCAGTGCTGGGATGAAGTGGGGGGGGCGGGATTAAGGATTGAAGGAAGATGTGACAGTGTTTTGAACTGCAGTAACAGGACTGAGAATAATTTTCTGAAGAGCTGGATATGGAAATGAAAGGAGTCAAGGATTTTTCCTCAGCTGAACAGTGCAAGGTTGGACTTGCCATTTCCTGACAAAACAGATAGCAGCAGTCTTCCTGGAAGAAGTCAGAGCACTTTAGCCTGTATATTTTCAAATTAAATTTGCACTAAAGGTGTCAGAAACGCTGAATAGCCTGGAGTCACAAGAAAAGAGCCAGTCTGGAGATACAAGTGATGGAGGCTGCCTCTAGAAAAATCATTATTTTTCTAATGATTTTGGAGAGCACGTAAGGGAGGTTTAGGAAAACAGGGCTATAACTCCTCAAACCCCACAAACAGTCAAGCTTTGGTTTTTAAATCTATTTTAATTATGTTAAAAAAAAATCTATGATTTTTACTCTGTATATTAGCTGCAGGCAAGTGCATCCGTGTCCTGCAATACCCTTGGGAGGTCAGAAGAGGGTATCAGATTCTCTGAAACTGGAGTTACAGATGGTTGTTAGCTGCTATGTGGATGCTGGGATTGAACCGAAGTCCTCAGCAACAGTAGTCAGTGCTCTTAACCACTGAGCAATCTTTCCAGCTCTTAAATTATTTTTCTACTATTTTTGTGTATGAATGTATTGCCTGAATACATAAGTAATATATATGTAAGTGCGTCCATGTCATGCAATGCCTGCAGAGGTCACAAAAGAGGGTTTTGGATCCCTGGAACTAGAGTTATGGATGTTTTTAGCTGCCACGTGGATGCTGGTACCTGATCCCTGGTCTTCTGCAAGGGCAGCCAGAGATCTTAACTGAGCTATCTTTCCAGTCCCTAGCCCCTATTATTATTCTTTTGTCTTTCTGAGACAGGGTCTTTTTCCTGTAGCCCCAGCTGACCCAAAACTAAGAAGACCAGGCTGGCCTTGAACTCCCAAGTGCTGAGATTAAAGGCATGTGCCACCATGGCTATTTTAGCTCCTATTTTTAATTATTTGTATATGTGTCTGTGTAGATGCCTGCAGAGGTCAGAGGTATTTGAATCCTCTGGCACTGGAGTTGTAGGTGGTTGGTTGTGAGCTGCCCTACCAGAGTGCCTCTGTAAGAGCAGTATGTCCTCTCTCTAGCTGAGGGATCAAGCTTTTAAATAATTTGGAAATAAAAAAAGCCTCACAAAAGTCTTACCAAGATTTAATGTACATTTATTCTTAACACGTGGAACATATAGTATAAAGATTTCATACTGAATAAATGATATTCATTAAGCCAAAAAAGGAAAAAAAGGAGGAATTTACATCAAGTTTTTAGCTACATTGTTGAAATACAAATATGCAGATTTTATCACTGAAAAAATCTCAATTGTGTTTCTTCATCAGGAACTTCAACTGAACCTAGAACTTTTTCACACCTCGATTAGAAAGAAAAGAAAACAAAACAAAAACCCAGAAAAAAATAAACTATAAGTTGATTGGCTGCTGAGACAGCAAGGACTTTTTACAGAGACCTGTACAGCATCGCACCAACAGGGACGATGTGTGGCAAGAGATTAAATAGCTGTGTCTCGCTTTGTGCAGGTCACCAACTTGTTAACTCGTCATACTATAAAGGGGCAGCTGGGAGGGGGACAAACTGTGGGGATCCAAGGGTATGTGCAATGTACAACGTCATATATATACACACGTGGCAGCGCAGCCGCTGCAGCTAAAGGTTAAAACCAGTTCTAAGAGGTGATCTCAGGGTTATTCATACAATCAAGGAGGAGAGAAAGAGGTCAGGGTGTTGTAGGTTCACACATGATACTTTGGGGGAAAAGCCTTTTTTTTTCTCCTCAACATTTAACTAAAAACATTTTTAAAAACTACAGCTTGCTGCTGACCCAGCGTCCTCTCTCGTTTCCATGTGAGACATTATTATTACAGTATGTTTACAGTATCAGGTGTACAGTACAGTACATGAAAGGGTCTACACTCTACTGCACAGGCCTCTCCAGTGAACAGAGTCTGCTCACAACTGCGAACTTCTCGGCTCCTGCGAGATTGTGAATGTACGACAAAAACCACACAGAGTTCAGCAGTCACCTTTTTGTCCTTCAGGTTTTTTTTTGTATTTTTTTTTCCTTTTTTTTTTTAACCATTAAAAACAGTTATGAAATGTGGCATCCCGTTGATGCAAGGACCGGGAAAGCCATTTTTTTTTTTCCCCAAACTCACTGTAAACAACAGTAACTTTGGTTAAAATAAAAAAAGTCTTCTATGTAGGCAGAGCTTTGTCTTTTCAAATAGGGTGGGATCCTGAGGGAAGCAAGGTAAGGACGAGGAACAAAGGAACAGAAGGTGTGAGGGAATGGGGCCGGAGAGGAAAGAAACAGGAGAGACTTTTTCCCAAGGGAGAAGCTGGACAGCACAGGGTAAACTGGATTCTGAGGTGGTTTTGCATAAATAAAGGGCAACAGTCAGTTTCTAAGTTCTCCACACACTCACACACACACGGGAAGGGGAGGTGTCCCACGGCTGTCATGACTGGCCAATCAAAAACAGTACATCACAAATGACTTGTGAAACCAATGAGTTCATCAATGGTGATACTGAGATGTCCAACAGCCGTGACTCGTACAGAGTGAACTCTGAGTGGTTCTCGTCCACCTTGGCCAAGGCAAGCAATGCACGGGCAGCCCGCCGCATCATGTCCACACTAGTTGGCTCAAAGGGTGGGTTCTGCATGTGGAGGAGGCTGGCCTGGCTCTGCTGGAACTGTGTGGCAGCAAGGCTGTCCTCCAGGAAGCCCAGGAGGTTGCCGATGCTGCCCTTCTGCACTGCGATGGCCCGGGCTGCCAGGCTATCCCCCTGTGCCAGATTGGCCAGCAGTACCACGGCCATCTCCCGGCACACTGGGTTCTTTCGGTCACTGAGGAAGCGCACCATGGTACTATACAACTTCTCCAGGCGGCTGAAGGGGGGTGTGGCCAGGATCAGGTCCACATTGTTGTCCTGGATGCTGAGTTTGCTGAGGGTTTCCAAGACCAACCTCTGGGGGGAGAGGACGGCATTGGGGCCTAGGGTGGAGAAGGGGTCCTGGGCTTCCGCTGAAGGGCAAACTGCCCAGTGTAGGAGTCCATCCAGGACAGGCAGGCAAATGCTCTCAGGGTACGGGGATAGGTCCAACTGCCCCGAGATATTGGCAAGGGTGACCAAGGTGTTTTCCCGGAGCATCTCCAAGCAGTCCCACCACCACTCCACTTTGTTACAGCTCACCCCTTGGTCCTGTTCCTCCTCTTTCTCATAAGTTAGTGGTGCCTGCTTCCGCTCTGGGTGCTTGTGGTGCAGTAGGATCAGCTTGCCCAGGATAAGCAGCAGCCCTGGGTGTTTGGACATCTCAAAATCGTTGCCTGGCACAAATGACAGGCTTCGGATGGTATTGGAAACACAGACACAGCGCTTAGCAAGAGAATCCTGCCAGTCAAGAAGGGTACACAGTGGGGTCTCATCCTTACTGTGGGGTTCGTCCTCTAGGATCTTGATGTTCCGGTGGCTCTGTGCTGGACTAATGCCAAATGGAAACTTGCTGCTTTCCTTAGTGGCCTCTGCACTCTTTGCTCCCTCTTCAGTCAATGTGCTAGACCGGGTGGACAACATGTCATCCATGGTGGCCGTGATCCGTTTTTCTGGAAGGCCATCAGGTGGGGGGCCCTCCTGCTCTGTTGTCCCTGGTGCGCCCTCTGCTGTTAAGACATGTTTCCGGGCGGGTGTTGGGCAGGGCACATGAGGCCTGGAAGGCAGCAGCTCTACCTTGCTCTCAAAGTGGGTTTGGATATGCTCTGTGGTGTCCCCACCACCAATCCGCCAGTGCAGCAAGCCACTGTCAAACTCCTGCACACGCCCAAGCTTATCTGAGCAGTCCACCACAAACGGGTCATTCTTCTGTACGATCTTTACTGGAAGCTTGTCAAACTTACTGACTAGCTTCTCCTCACTATTCTCTAAAGCTGGCTTGTCCTTGCCCAAAAAGGCCATCTCCTCATCATTTTCAACTACTTCTTCTTCTTCTTCTTCTTCTTCTTCTTCTTCTTCTTCTTCTTGTTCTTCTTCTAGTTTAGGACCTAGAAGTTCTTCCTCCTCTTCCTCTTCCGTAGGGGCTGGACTAGACACCTTGCTGAATCTCCCAGGGTCTAATAGTGTTCTTTGTCCTGGGTCACCCACCTCATACTCCTTTAAAATGCCAAAGATCTCAATCAGGCATCGACGGAAGTATTCCACAAGGAGCTCTAACAACCCTGGGAGCTGAAAGATGAAAGGAAATAAGTGAAGGGAAGAATCTTTGACTTGAGAGACCCCAAGCTCTGTCCAACTCATTCCTTCCTTCAAGTTAGACATTTCCTTCACTTAGGAGAGTCTACAGGAGACTGATCTTACTTCTACCCTATTTCCTTTGCAAAGAAAGAGCTCAAAGCTTTCTTTTGGCCAAACAATGGCCACGTAAGCCTGTCCCCCGGAAGGAAGGATGGAAATGTAAGCCATGTTCTGCGCCACACCCATCAGTGCACCTACCTCTAACCTCTTTCTGAACCTGTGTTGTGCTTTTCATTTGGCTGATTTCCTTCCTGATGGTTGCTGCTATCATCCCTCTAGGATATTCCCCACAGGCCATGGCCATGTGGAGCTCACGTCTAAGCACGATGGGATGACACCTTCTAACACAAGCTGAGAAAGGGGCATGTGCTGGGTGTGGTGGCAAATGCTTTTAATCCCAGCACCTGGGAGGGAGAGGCAGGCAGATCTTTAGCTCCAGGCCACCTGGCCCTAAAATGGAGATACTGCCTTAAAAAACTAGGGGGTGCGGGTAACCCATCAAGAAAAAAGAAAGGGGAATGCACTGGCAACATGTTTATCTACTCTCTACTGATTTCTGCTCATATTAATCTTTGGCTGAATATACAGCAAAATATCTCTATCAATCTTTCTCTTTTTCTTTCTTTCTTAAAAAAAAAATTAAAATAACGCCAGGCTTTTGGTTCAGGAAGATTCCGCTGATAGCCATGTGAACCTGGGCAAGGATATACTCTGAGCCTATTTATTCAACTCTAAATGGCGACATGTCTTGGAAGGCTGGTGTAAGGATGACATGAAGAAAATATTAAAAAATAAAAGAGCAAAAATGCTAATTCAATTAGTAACAATACTCCTCTAGTCAGCTCCTTTACTAACAGGCTGATGGGTTTCAAGGATGATGACAAAAGGGTAAGATGAGACAGCAGAATGGCTGAATAGCAAAAAAACAGACAAGAAAACCGTACCCATTTCATCCCTAAGAAAACTGGTACTAACAATGCCCTCATACTCAAAGGAGTAGCAGCAAAGGGGGGAACAAGCTGCTGTTCACTGATCACCACCACAGGTTTTCCTCAGGAGCTAGAAAACATGTCCTTAGATGTCTTCCTTCCTGGTCTTCTGCCTACACCTCCCAAGATAAGTCACATACCACATCTGGCTTATATACTGCTAGGGCCATGCACATGGTAGTGAAGAACTTACCAACTGACCTACAACCCCAGCCCCTAGTCTTGCACTTAAAAAAAAAAAAAAAAAAAGGGTTGCGGTGGTGGCGCAGTGATGGCACACACCTTTAATCCCAGCGCTCGGGGGTAGAGGCAGGCAGATCTCTGTGAGTTCAAGGTCAGACTGTTCTACATAGGGAGTTGCAGGGAGACCCTGTCTCAAAAAGACCAAAAAACAAAAAAAGTAATTATCATTGAGGGCAGTTGGGCAGAGTGAAGCATCCATGTGGCGGTCCAAGGACAACTTCATACAGCCATTTCTCTTCTTCCTTTTATGTGGGTTTTGGGAATTGAACTCATACTCGAATGGCAAGCACCTTTAGCTGCTGAGCCATCTCACCAGCCTCAAGTCTTGTATTTCTTATCAATAACAAGTTTCTCCCAGTAGACTTACAGAGACTGTCCCTACCAAAAAAACCCCAAATAATTTTCTTCCAAATGAAACTCCTTTTGAACTCAGTCCTACACTAATACATCAACATGTAAATGATCACTGCTCTCCATCCCTGGCCTCATGCCCAGTGTTCAAAGTTATCAGCACAGAAGACATTCAGAAAAATGAGAAACTGTGCTGACTGATGGCTTGACTCCTGGTGTCACTTAGTATAATTTATGTGAAGAAATTTCCCAGGCCTTCCACATCTTCCCCAGAAACATGTACTCACCTGACTGAGGTTGAAGGTCATGATGCTGTTGTCATCATATAGTAGGATGTTAATGGTGTCTAACGCCCATGTGCTCTCTGCCAGAAGCCCAGACTTTAGGGACATCATTACCCGCCATGCCTCTGGGGTTCCTGAAACAAACCTCTATGTTGTCTATCCACCAAGTCCAGGTTGGCTGGAGATGTCCCCAGGGCTGCCCCATTAGTCAGGCTACTCTGATGTTAACACAAGGTAAAAAGAAACTCCTATCTATCTGGATACACGCTTCCCCTCCTTTGCTTCTAAGCTCTCTACATCACTGTATGGTGAAGCCTTAAAGAAAAACTTGAAATCAGCTTAGTTCTTTCTTTTCAAATTCTTGGGCTTTATTTTAGTAATGATTGTATCAGGTTTAACCTTAGCCGGAACACTAGGATTGACGTAACAATGGACCCAATCCCAATGGAAAGGGGTAGATGCAGCCACCCAATCAGGGAGGTCTCCTTACCAATATCTTTCATTGTGAGTCGCCTTCTCTGCTTCAACACTGGCTGTGTGGCTTCAACAGAGCCAGGTGGGAAGGTAATATCTCGCCGAATCATAGGAGGCTGCACAGGGGCAGGTGCTATGTGTGAGGCAGGTACTGGAGGACCTGCCTTCTGCATTTTCATCCCAGAGTGCAGGAATGGAGATTTGCTAGGAGAGGTGCGGTTCTCCATTGGCCGGGGCAGGGGAGCGGGGCTGGATACCTGAGGAATGTGATTCTGCATGCTTGGTGGGGGCTGGTAGTTAGATGGAGGGGGTCTTGTCATGGGAGGCACAGGTGCTGAGGGACCATATGGAGGCTGGCGTGTGCCATGGGAAGGCCATGGGCCTTCATGGTTGGCCCTCTGATCCGTGTGCAACATTTCATCTGTTCGGTTCACGCCATGATACGCAGGACCCTGGGGGGCAGAACCTGTGCTCTGCCTGTTGGCATAATTGTAGGTCATGTCATTGCGCCCTTGCCACATGGTGCCTTGCTGAGCAACCTCAGCTGATGCCTGTATGGGACCTCCCATCATTTGTGGTGGCATGTTCTGCTGGGCATTGGAACCAGGGGGTGCAGAGACACGGTCTCGGCCAAACTGGAATGGAAACTGGTTCTGGGGACCGCCTGCTGGTCGGCGCTCAGTAGCAGCAGCGGCAGCAGCAGGATAGGCATTGCTGTACTGGTTGTACACGTCTTGCTGAGGGGAAGGCTGGGCAGCTTGCTGTTGACTGGCAGACTGGGATTGAGCTGCAGGCAACTGCTGTTGTTGAGGCTGCCCCTGCCCAGTGGTGTATGGCACACTGTACATCTCCCCTTCATGCCGCTTGGCAGGAGGGCCGTACGTGCCATCCATTGGCCGCTTATAATTCTAGGATAGAGAAAACAGGGAAATTAACGTTGAGATTCAGTCACACAAGATTTACAAGTGGCATGGTGGCTAACATCAGATACTTCCTCACCCCATTTCTGCCCCTCTGAGAGGACCAGATTCCAAGATAACAAAGGATCACCTGTCCAAATTATCTTTTAGAGTTTTTTTCTCTTCTAGGGTTTTCCAAGTAGAAAAATATCCAAAACCTCAGAAATCAAAATAAGGTCTGTCTCTGGCACCTTTAAAGAACAACAAGGAGACCTGACTGGATACAGATGTGGAAGCTGACTGCGGGCTGACTCCACTCGGAACTGGCTAGTTGGGTGAGAGGAATACCAAAGAGAACTTCGGATTGCCAAAGATTAAAGTTGGCTGCTTAATGTTTTCAAGGGGGATCTGTGGGTCAGTCTATTCATAGGCCTTCTCACCTGCTGCTGCTGCTGATACATTGTGGTCTGCTGACTGGGGAAGGGGCTGCTGGAAGGGGTGCCTTGGGTAGAGAATTGATTGCCATAGGAATCATGTCTGCAGAAGAGAAAGGAGAGTCAAAATGGAGAATGACAAAGCCTGAAGGCACAAAAGCAATGGGACCAGGCTTCATTCACTTACCGTTGCTGCTGCTGCTGCTGCTGCGGGGGGTAGCGGCTAGGAGAATACATCCCCGAGTCTGGGGTGGAAGGCATGAGATTTGGCTGGGGGGCCCCAGTACCCATATTTCCTTCGGGCCCAATTCCAGGCTCCGTCCTAAACAAAATTCGAGAAGGGAATTCAGTGCACTGTAGCTGCAGGGTGCCACGGGTAGGATAAGTGCAGGCTGTGCTCACCTCACTCTGTCGTAAGGACCTCCATAGGGGTAGTGCTGTCGTGGTCCCATGGCCACATTCCCCAGTCCAGGGCCAGCAGCACGACTGTAGGGGTCGCCCATCCCGCCGTTGGGGCCCTGCCCTGAGGACATGAAGGGATCACTCCCTGGAGCTGAGTAGAGAAAGGAAGGCAATGAGGAGACTCTGGTGTGTGGAAGCTGAGGCAGCCTGCACCTCGCTTACTCTACGCCCCCGGATCTCCAGAGTTGTTGCTTTTTTTTTTTGACAGGCTGAAATAGGTCCTAATCAGCAAAATTCATGTACTTGTTAAAGAGCTACTAGGTAAGTTCAAGAGGGAAGAGGGAGGTAAAAAGGTGGATGACGATATATAGCTCAGCAAGAGAGCACTTGCCTATTAGCATGTATATGTCTATAGGTTTGACTACTAGAGCACAACAAAAAGAAAGGCTAGGAAGGAGGGCTAACACCCAAGGGCTGGACACAGAATCTCAGAAAACGGCTCAAGAACTATGAGCCCCTCTCATGAAAGCCCCTGCCCTGATGTTGTATTCGTAAGAATGCATAAGGTCAACAACAGTCATTGGTCACCTTTCCTCATGCTGCCATAAGGATCCTTATTTGGCTCATAGGACATGCGCCCCATCATGTCAGAGGTATTCATACTGGGCTGGTACCCAGGGTTTGGAGTCATGGAATTCCGCTTCTGGAATGTGGGGTCACTTCCATCAGGGAAGGCATCCTGGATTCCGACTGAGTTGCTCCTGCTCCAGAGTAAGGAAAATTAATGAAACCTCAAATAGACTAATTCCTCTAATCTAGGCAAAGATACAAAGGAGTCACTAGGTATGGCAGGCAGAGGTAGGGACCACCACTGGGCTTACTCAGCTCTTGTCCCCAGGGACCCTCAAAACTCTTATATACCTGTTCACAGGTCTTACCTCATGCCCGGTAAGGGTGGGATTTGACTGTGCGGTGTAGATGCTGGAGTTGGTGGCTTCAGATCTCCTCCTTCTGCCATAGAACTGCTGGTTGACTGAGGAGTTTGTGGCCCCTGCATAGACCCTGATCCCGCTGTCAAGAGATGTAGGGTAAGAAGCTTACTTGTCAGAAAAGTGTTTAACGCTCAGAGAAACATACAAATATTGCAGAATCTCTTTTTATCTTCTTGGCCTTCAGAGTGCTGGGATTACAGGCCTATGACACTGTGCCTGCCTTCCCAGGATATCTTTGTAAGGGATTTTCCTAAGGACATTGGACATTAAATCCTTGAGGAACCTTCTCATAGCAGGTGATCTGCAAGGCCAGGTCATAGAGAGGGGAATGGGTTTTGTCACTCTTGCAGGCATGTCCAGTCTTCACAGTGCAACACAACATTGCTATCTGAAGTTTACACGTGGCTGGGTGTGGTGGTATATGCCTTTAATCCCAGCACCCAGGAGGCAGAAGCAGGCAGATCTATGTTAGTTTGAGGCCTACCTGGTCTACATAGAAAATTCCAGGCTAATCAGGGCTACATAGTGAGACCCCGTCTCTCTCTCTCTCTCTCTCTCTCTCTCACACACACACACACACACACACACACACACACACACACACACACACAGAGTTCACAAGAGAGCCGTACAACTGAGCTACAAGAAATTATCCTGGGGCACATGTGGCCTATGGCCTGGACATGCCTGGGTGATGTGGCCATGACACCACCATACAAGTCATTTATTGAGTTACTGCCAGCTTTCTTTATCGCCTCACTTCTCCAAAGAACTTATCTACTATATTAAACACCATAATGCCAATGTTGCACAAATTCCCAGTTAGAGCCCTTGAAATTCAGGCTGCATCCTCAGAACTGATGAGCACAGAACTCCCAGTAATGAATGTTTCTATTAGTTGCTATTCCCAGCAGCAGATATCCCACTGTTGAGGCCTCCCCAGCTGATGAGTCATCTTAGACACTCATTACACCCTCAAGAGGTCAATGCCAGGGCACATGTGCTCACACCCACCTTCCAGGGCCCTGGCCTTCTTCCCATGTTAGCCTAGGCCCCAGCCTCCTCTCAGAAAGGAGGGTGGGCAGAGGCACTCCCATCAGAAAGTTTCATTCACATTTCCTCCCTGTCCTCTCCTTCCCATTCATTAACCATCTTAGCTCTCTGGGGAATTCAGGGCTCTACTCTGAGCTGCATTCTAAGGTGCTGACATCAGCAGGCCAAAGCTCCCAGATGGCCCAGCCACACTGCTATTTGTCAGCTTTCCCTCACTTCTCTGTGTCCCTCCCACCCACTAGTTTACAAACATTTGGCAAGATGCCAGATGTACAACAGGAAAATTAGGAAATTAAAACTTAAGGACTGTTGCACAGTACCTCCCAAGGGAGTTGCCACTGCCTGCTCTTTAGTTTGCCAACCTGCCGAGCTGTGTGGCAGGGTGGAACACATACCCCTGGCATCTGCTCTGCACCCCTGAAAGCAGATATCACTGCCAGGCTCTCAGCCTCGACGGGGCTCCTTGTCCCGTCCTTACCAGGAGAAGGAGGCTGTATCTTGGGCTGGGACTTCTTGGAATCAGCAGCTGCAAAGATGTCTGGGGGAGGGTCTTCTCCCCGTTCAATCTTGCACTCAAAGGCATAGAGACACTGGATATACTGCTTTTTCAAGGAGCTAGCAGCACTGCTTGATGTGCCTACATTGAGGTTGGTTGCAAGTTCCCGCCATTTTTTGTTCTTGTTGACCTGTATGATCGCCAGAAAAGTCAAGGCATGTAAAACTTCCATTTGGCCTTTCAGCTCAAAAGCTCAAGCTTCGACTTAAGGAGTTTACCTTTTGTAGAACAGTTCTAGGTAACCGCAACTATTCGTGTTTACTCAAAACAGGGTAAACGTCACATCAGTATCAGAAGAGAATTCTGAGTCTGATGTTTATGCTCCAACCTTACCTCACCCTTTGCTTAGCTTATTTTGTCAAGCTGTTTTTTTTTTTTTTTTTTCCTTCTAGCCTTTTTTGAGGCAGGGTGTCCCTGTAGCCCCAGATGGCCTGGGCACTTGCTACGTAGACCAGGCTGGCTTCCTTGATCTCACAGACATCTGCCTGTTTCTGCTTCCCCGATGCTGGGACTAAAGGTGTGTGCCACCATGCCTGGCAGGCTGGGGGGTTTTACATGATTTTCTTTACTTCAGTGTGGGATTATCTGACAATTTAAGTCTTGTGCCATGGCTCCTCTGAACTGCAGCAAGAACTCCAGGTCCCTTTCTCTCAATAATCACTGTCCTCTCTGTCAATGTTTGGAAGGACCTTGTGAGACTTCTTTTAACAATGTCTTTAGCAGCCAGTTCACAGTTCTGTTTCTTCCTTTCCTCACACTGACCATTTTACAAATGCTCCTTAGAATCAGTCCTTCTGTGCTAACTGGGCACAGTTCCTTCTTCCTGTCTTCTTACACTTACTCATGCACCCTATAGTAAGCTTATCCCTCTACCGTGAAGAACACTGGCATTCCAGTACTGATCCACAAAGAAAGATCAATAGGTTGTGATTATCTTTGATCTAGTAGCTAAGAAACCAGAGTTTAAGCAGACGGATAACCTGCACAGAAGAGAGGTGACTAAGAGAACTTCCCAAGGTGGTAGTGGTAACTGAGTAACAGCTAGGAGCTTTAATGCCATCTGTCCCAGTCTACTGGAACGACCCTTTTGTTCATTTAAATTCCACTAACCTGCTAGACAAACAGAGGACTCACTTTTGCCTCCTGAGAGCTCTCACTGACTTCTAACAGCACTCTCCTATGTGCTCTCATTGCCTTCAGAGTTCAGTCACATCACAGACACTGAAAGGTTTGCATCCTTTTGCAAACTGGGAGTCAGGCTTAGGCTTAGGGATTCCTTTTATACCTCATCTTAGGTTAAATAAGTCCAGAGGCCCAACAATCAGAAATAAGTCAGTTATTAACTAACCAATCCTCCCTTTCCCTATAAGTAATATTAAGAACAAATTACAGAGGGAAAAGCAGAAATGTACCCAGGTCACCTCAGCAGCCTTATGTGGCTTTGCTTCCTATGCCAATTATTTGGCAGTTCACACGAGCCCTGTTTTGTTTTGTTTTCCTTTGTGGGGGAGGGGAGTAAAGCCTGAACGGAGAAGGGATTCATAACTGACTGCTAGTTGGCTTCATTCCAATCACTTTCTTTTCTGCTGGTGACAGCTGTTTTCCTTTTCTGATTTAGAAGGTTTAGAATAAGTCTCTCCCTGTTAGATTTCCCCACCCCTACTCAAGAGCAGGTTTGTCTGCACAATATAGAACACATCCAAGAAGCAAAGTCTGCAAGGCAAAGCAGGCAGTCAGTCAGTGTGGCCTCACCAGATAGCCCTGGGACTGAGTGCAGAACAAAACTGTACGGCACAGGGGGAGGCAAGGGCATTTCCAGCAACAGATTAACCTACTCTCTAAGTCACCACATAAAATAACCAGACACATAATTTCTATTTTGTTTCTTTCATAAACTTTCTGTTAAGCAGTTCATGAAATCCCTTCTCTCCTGGGAAACTTCCTGGATTCAAAGGGCAATGATTTTGGCTGCTTTGTGCCATGCTATAGACCAAGTTCTAAGGCAAGAACCTTGCTGAAGTTTTATATTCATTATTTCTAACTTTTGACAGTAAATGATACATACTGTCCCTGTTTGAGCAACAAAGAAATTAAGGCTTTTATGGTTTACAGATATATATGTCCCATATATGTCTAAGACAGAAGAGCACCATCCCCATGGGATGTATGGTACCACGGGAAGCCAATGGTCCAGTACTCACCTGAGTCAATCCACCAATCTCCTTCACAGACACATAGAGGCGATAGAGATCCAGAGGTTTCCTACCCACAGCAGGCAGATTTGTCATGCCCATGGCCTTCTCCTCTGTGAAGGCCAGATAACGGTCCACCCACATCTTCCTCTCAGGCTCACCACCCAGTTCATATAACTTGGTGATCTTTTCGTTGGTTGTAGTAGAAGAACTGGATTTCTGGAATGGGTGGGTCAAAATTCATACACTGGATCAAATTCAAAGCCTATACTAAGGAAAAAATCTTTTACAAGTCTCTTTTTCTTTCTTTCTTCTCTTCATGTCCCCCCTTTGAGGGAAAAGTCTTGCTATGTAGCCCAAGCTAGTCTTGAAATTCTCCTGCTTTGGTCTCCCAGGTGCTAGGATTACAACTCAGACATTATTGGCTTTTAATTTTATGTGTATGCATGTTACTATTTGCATGTATGTGAGCACTCATGCTGTGCAATGACCACAAAAGTCAGTAGAAGGCATTGGGTTCCCCTGGAACTAGAAGTACAGACTGTTGTTACTTCCATGTGGGTGCTAGAGAAACCGAAACTGGGTCCTCTGCAAGAGCAGCCAGTGCCCTTAACTACTAAGCCATCGCTCTAGCCCTAGGATTCTTTATGGTAAGAGGCAAGGGAAACTTTTTCAAATATGTGTTATAAAATGATAAAACTGTCATTCTCTTTGATTTTTTTTTTTCTCTCTTTCCTATCATGCACTAAAGGAGACAGGATACAAAGATGAGAGAAATCAAGACAAAAATCATTACCTTGGATTTGGATTCTGTCTTGGGTGTTCCATCTGCCTTGTTGTTCATTTTTGTGGCTGGGGTTAACTTAACATCCCCAAGGCCCATCATCTCTGGGCTGGCTGCCATCCCTATAAAAAGAGAAAAAAATTTCAAGTCCAATAGTCACTCTTGAAGAAACAACAGGGGTAAGCAATGACTTACACTTACCTGCTGAATTGTTGGCCATGGTTCCACCCATAGAATATGGGGGTCCCTGAGGGTTGATCATGCCAGCCATACTATTAATCCCTTGTCCATAGGGAGGTCCAGTTCCCATCATGCCCCCTTGATTCATACTGGGGTAACCTGGTGGCCTACGTAAGAAAATGGAAATTAAAGAGAAGAGTCAGAGATATACGAGATTTCAGTTTTGGACTTGAGCCAAACAGGAAGACTGAGTCTCTCAAATCAGAACTGTGCAACATCTACACATTCTCATATTCTACTTCCTAAAAAAGGTTCAAGGAAGGTTTGAGTTCTGTATAGCAAACACAAGTTTAATTTTAAGGGGTAGTTCTTGAAGAATATAAAGTCCTACTATGTTATAGAAATACCATCTTCCTCCAAGCTACCTCTAAAAGTTGCTCTATTTCCATTTAAAGGCCAACTCTATAGCAAAAGGCCTATAAGACAAACTTTATCATGCTAAACACCAACCAGATTGGACTACAGTATTCTCTCTCCCTCCCTTGCCTCCCAAGGAGCAGGATAGGCACATATCACCTGGCTTAAGTTCTTTACATGATACTTGGTCATGTGAATTACTAATTCTTAAGAACCAGGACTTTTGTGGGGATATTTGGGGGGCGGGGGCTGGTTTGAGATAGGATCTTCCTGTAATCTCAGCTGGCGTGGTGGAACTTCCTATGCAGACCCACCTCCCTCTGCCTCCTGTGTGCTGGAATTAAGTAGTGTGCCACCGTGTCTGGCCTTGTTTTTTATTTTAAACTGTAAGAAAACCCAATGCTCCAAAGAACTCTCAATAAAACTATATGTACACACATGGATGCATGCATACATACAACACTGTGGTTTAGGACCAGAACCGCGCATGGACATCAGTTCGCTTCCCAGGCCTTACCTGTTTTGGATAGAGTTGGCAGCAACATGCATGGCAACAGCAGATTCTTGAGTTTTCCGGTTCATACCCCCTGGTGGGGGACACATCCCTGACCCAACCTGAGGTGGCATATTGGCCATATTAGGGCCATAAGGCCTGTTGCCCATGGAGGCATGACTCATTCTCCCTGGAGGGAGTGTGCCATAAGGTGGGATTCCAGGCTGCCCGTGCATCTGACCTCCAGCACCCATGGGGTTCATGCTTCCAGCCATGCCTGCATTGGGGTAGTTGGCGTTGGGCAAGGCATTATAGTTTGGCTGCCTAGGGTAGCCTCCTGAGAGGGGAGGGAGAGAGGACACAAGTCTTGGTTAGTGACTCCTAATATCTCAACTCTAAAACTTGAAACAATGAGAATCAATCAATATTTTCATCGGGAAAGTGAACAACTTCATGGTAGACTTTATGCTAATGTTTAAACAAGTAGTAGTAAGAGGCAGGCCTAGGGTATCCCACTCTTTTGGAGGGGGCGTTTGACAGAAAGTGAACCTAGGGCCTTGTGCACAGTAGGTAAGTGGTATAACACTGAGCCACAATCTGGCATAACCTCCCATTTAAGAAAAAGTTGTCTGTTTGTTGGTGGCTGGCTGTGATTAACTGGGCCCTTCAACTTCAACTTTTAGTAGAATTCTTTCCTTTCTACATACTCATCTTGCTTTTTTCCCCCCAACTGGTTTTCATATGTATGTATGAATGTATGTGCGTTGAGTGCATTTGTGGCATGGTGAGTGTATCAAGGTCAGAGGACCACCTGTGGTTTTTCTCCTTCTACTATGCTGAGTCTTAGAGAACAAATTCAGATTATCAGGCTTGGTGGAGGCACCTTTATCTGCTGAACCATCTCACTGCACTGGCCCAGAAATTCAAAGACTTTCTCATGGTGAGAGAATTAAAATGGAAACCTGCCATGGCCTATTTCAGGGCCTGGGCTGGATACACTTAAGCAGAGGACAGTTCCAGGCTTATAACCCAGCTGTTAGCATATTGGCTGTTTTCTCCTCTCACAACTATCTACTCTTAACTGGATAGGACACTCACCTTGTGGGCCATACTGACCCCCCTGGGGGCCATAGGTCCCCATGGAGTTCTGCTGGTAGGAGCCCATGCCTGCGTGCATCTGTCCTCCAGAAGGCTGACGTGGAGATAAGGCCGAGCCGGGCTGAGGGGAACTGTACTGGGGCATCTGGGGGTTCCTCTGCATATAACCTATTTGTGGATAGTGTCCAGACAGTTACCTGCTCAGTACAATGGGAATAAATGCTCTGCTCACTATGGTGGGACTCCCCTGCACTCCCCAGCTCCCCATGGGATCTATCTGATTTGTTGTTTGTTGCTGAGATTACTCTAAGCTTCATTCCCATGGAGTTCTCCAAAAGTTACTGCACAGAGCACTCAAAGGAAGGCTTTAGCACTGGGCCTGAGAGCTATGAATATGTCACAATATAATATCAAACAATTGGATAATCTTGCTAGCCTTTTCCCCAACTCCAAAGCCCAAATTCTCACCTCGATCTTGGGCAATGTTTGATTGGTTCATGGAAGGGTGCATGATGCTGTCCGACTGGCCACTGGGTGGCCGAGGTGGCATCTGGTTGCCTGCTCCAAACAAAAGGTAAGGAAATCATGGTTCAGCCTGAGAATTCTAACTAGGAGGTCAATTTGGACCCAGAAATGGCGGCTGGAAAGACAAAAAGCCTACTATGTCAGATATATAGAGGTATCCACCCAAGGGGTTCCTACTGCCCTCTACAAAAATGCTAAGGAGAAAAGCCACACACACACACAAACCAAAGGCCCCCAGTACCATCAAGACCAGTCACCTTTCCCTAGTCCCAAAGAGCAGTACTTGAGGGTACCTGGAACTGCAGCAGGCGAGAGTGGTCCTGAGCGAGACTGAGCGACACTGGCAGGAGAGCCAACAGGGGATGGGGAGGGGCCTCGGATGCCAGGCAGGTGAGGAGAGGTATGAGGAGAAAAAGGAGACTGAGCTGGATTACTCTGCTCTCCTTGGCTGCTGGAAATCCCTGATGTGCTCACGCCAGGACTCAGAGCTCCTTCTGTCCCCATGGGGAGATCATCTATTGAACCAGACAGATCCTGAAACATACACACAAGGATACAAATTAATAATGGGAGGCAAGGACTCTTCATTTATAAATCATACTACCTGCTTAGAATTTACACTCAAAAAATAACCAATGGCAAACACGCTTCACATTGTTTGGTGAGGATATCACAGCTTGTATACAGCAAACTTCGTTAAAGATCATGAAAAATGTGTTTTTGACTTTGTGGTCCTTATAAGTTTTATCAAAACTATTTAATACTGTTGGACAAGGTGATGCAGTGTAATTCTAGCACTCAGGAGGCAGTAGGATCCTGAGTTTAAGGTCAGCCTGTCTACACAGTTAAGACCCTGTCACAACCAAACCCAGAACCACCAGTCTGGGTGTACTGGCACCCACACTTAGGGACTAGAAGAAGAATCACTTCAAGTTTGGGACCAGTGTGGTCTACACAGTGAGTTTCAAGCTAGCCAGGACTACATAGTGAGACCCAGTCTCAAACAAAACAACAAAACAAAACAGAAAGCATAAGTTAGCTAGTCAGTCAGCCAATGAACTAAAATGAATTGTGCCACAATATTGCCAAAGTAGCCACAAATTTAAAAAATGTACATGCCAATAAAGCTTCATTTGTAAAAAACAGTAGTTGGACTACAAATTAATAGTTTGCTGGGATGTTCTATCCCTTGACCAAGACCTAGTACTGATCCAGGACTTTATCTTCTCAGTTTTCTGTGATGAGAAGAAAGCAGCTGCTTCAGTGAAAGACTTTCAGTGCTATTCCAATGTGAAAATTACAAAACACTGCCTGGATAGCACCAGGGGCTACAAGAAAGTGTTAAGAACAATGGGCAACATTTAGAAATTCACTTTCTCACACATTATTGTAACCTCCATTTACCAAGGTCTCTTTCCTTTCAAATCTTTGCAACATATGGAGTAGGAGGTAAGAAAGGGACAGAGTTCATGGGAAACACATTTCTTAAATGCCAAGGTCTGGGATTAAATTCCTAATACCTGATCTACAACAGGAATTGTCAAAAGTTTGCCAAAACAAACAAGCTCAGAGTCCTCCCAAGTTTTAAAATTTTTCAATGAGAAGTAGGTATTTGAGGACTTTGTCTTGAACTAAATCAATACAGTTTGCTCTGGATCTATGAAACTCCCAAGATTAGCAATTAGGAATGCAATATGAAAAAGAAATTCACCCTAGGAAATGCTTAACTCCCATACATCCTGTCTTCTATTCATTCTCTAGCAACAGAGAACTGTACACAGAACAAAGGCTGAAAGCCCTGCTACTTAAATGGTTAAGAATTCTCTTAAAGAGATACATTTAGGCAGTGGGGCACTGTGGCACATGCCTTTAATCTCGGCACTTAGGAAGCAGAGGCAAGCCAATCTCTGGGAGTTCAAGGCCAGCTGGGGTTACAGAGACCCTGCTTTAAAAAAAAAAAAAAAAAAAAGATACATTTCAAGGAGATGCACACTAGCCTGATTTGAACCTACGCCTGCCTGTACCTGTGCTCACACAAGTGATCACACCTTGAAAAGATTAAAGTGAGCTTGACAATAGCACTGGAAGTCAGAGAGCTTCTTAGTTTGTCCTTTAAGTTCCAAGATGGTCAGATCCTCCACAAACCATCTGGTGATTTACCTATGCTGGAAATATTTCTGCTGAGTTCTATGGGAACAAAGTTTGCTCTGAAAGCAAGACAGGTAGATACATGTGCATCTGTGCCTGTGACAACTCTCAGTGTTAGCTGAGGAATTAGAAAATGCTATCACTCTTGCTGATGAGCAATAGACCTGGTAGTTATAGGCAGAGGCAGGTGGATCTATGTGAGTTCAAGGCCAGTCTCATCTTTCAAGGCCAGGTGGGGCTACAGGAAGGCCCTGTCTCAAAACAAACAAAGTTAGAATTAATTATAGAACTCAAAAGCTAATCTTCAGGTAATACTAAAAGTTGCTCACAATCACTTGTGAGTTATGAAAGAACTCTGCATTCATCCCCAAAGAAGGGTATTCCACCTTCATTTTAAGGGCTAAGGAATACCTGCCTTTCTGAGTCAAGGAGAACACACTCAAAGAAAGCAGGACGACAAGAGGAGCCAGTTGCATAGACCAAAAAAGTTCTGAAAGTCACATTATTAGGTCCTGTAGTCTATAACCGATCCCAAGGCCCAATGTCAACAACAGCTCCACACAGGCTAGGATGCATGGGCACAGAAGCAACATTCCTCACCTCTCTCTTTGGTTGTTTGAGACTGATTTAACAAACTGTTATATTTTTGTCAGATGGTAAATGGTCAGCACGAGAACGTTGATTTGAAATAATTTTATGTGTGAGTGTTATGCCTGCATGCACACAAGAACCCGGGTCCTGTAGGTCCGCAGAGGTCACCCTGGAACCGGAGCTGCAGATTGTTAGTCGTCATGTGGGTGCTGGGATTCAACTGGGTCTCCTACAAGAACAGCCAGTGCTCCTAACCACTAAGCCCTCACTCCAGTCCCCAGTTTGGAATAATCTTAAGAACAAGAAATGTTAAGCATCAGAAGGGGCAAAGCATCAATACTAACAATAATTATTATTTGGGCAGCTATAAGTGCCTGGCACTTTATGGTTTTCTCTCCTCTTCCTTTGTTCTTTCATTGTTTCTTTGAGTTTCAGGCAGTGCAGGTTGACCTCAAACTACCTAGGTAGGTGAGGATGACCTTGAATTTGGGATCCTTTTGCCTGTTATCTTTCAAGTGCTAAGATTATAGGAAAGTGCCCCTTGCCTGACTCACTCTTGGATTTTCTATAATTTTAAATTTTCTATAGTTTTTGGTTGTACACACTACCATTTTAAAAATAAGGAAGCTGGGGCTAAAGAGGTGGTTCAGTAGTTAAGAGCACTGGCTGCTTTTGCAGGACCTGGGTTTGCATCCCAGCACCACACAGTGGCCAACAACTCCAACATCTTCTGACCTCCGAGAGCATTGCACAACATAGCTGCACTTATATACACATAGGTAAAACATTCATACACATAAAATAAAAATAAATAATTTTTTTAAAATGGGAAGCTGATGCTGAGTTGATTGAGTTATACACCCAAGTCATCCAGCAATTGAGTGGTGGTCTGAATATAAGGCTGCTGGACCTTTCTCTCCATTATGCTGATACTATATGAAATGAGGAAAAATAAGGTGCAATCTTGAGTTAGGAGATCAAAGCCCAGCTGTAGGTGATTATTAACTGTGATCTTGGACAAGCTGACAAGATGCTGGGCTCCAGTTTTCTTGCTTGTACAATGAGAGGGATGGACAAATCTGAGCTTTTTGACACAGGTGGGGGATGTTTAGGGCCAAAAGACTAGCTACTCTACTCTGCAACAGGAACTATATGGAGGCTGGGGAGATGGCTTAAAGGGACTCAGGTCTGGACCCCTAGTACACATAGAAGAGCTGGTCATGGCCTCGTATACACCTGTAACCCAGGACTGGAGGGAAAGACAGGAAGACTGCTGGGGCTTGCTGCCCAGCCAACCTAGCTGAAAAATGGCAAGCTCATGCTTGGTGAAAGACAATGTCTTAAAAAGATAACATGGTACTAGAGCAGGACCCTGACGTCCTCTTCTCACCTCCACTCTTTACACACACGCCTCCCAAATAAGTTAAATTAAAAAATTAAAAAATTTTCTTTTATTTTATGTGTATGAATGTTTTGCTTGCATGTATGTAAGCACACCCATGTGCTGAGTGCCTGTGGAGGCAGGAAGAGCATGTCAGATCCCCTGAGACTGAGTTATAGGTGGTTGTTAACAGCCACGAGGGTGCTAGGAACCAAACCTAGGTCCTCTGTAAGAGCAGTCAGTGCTCTTAACCAGTGAGCCATCTCACCATCCTCTAAAATTTATTTTTAAAGTGTCAGTCATGATGGAGCACGCCTTTAATCCTAGCACTTGGGAGGCTGAGGCAGACAGATCTGTGAGCTTAAGGTCAGCTAGGGATACATAATGAGACATATCCAGCAGTCCCAGGGTCTAGTCACATGTAAATATTTTTTATTGGAAAATAATAGGGAATTGGTGAGGGTAGAAGTCTTCACAAGATGCCTCCTAGTCTTCCTCTGTCGAATTGCCCTGAACTCCAGAACTCCGTATCTTTATTGTACAGGACACACTTCTGCTTTCTTACTCTATAAAAAGCCAGTTTTTCAGGTTTTTTTGTTTCACAAAAAACCGGATATTTGGTTGTTGAGACAGACCTCAAGCATGCCTAAAAAGTATGGTTTTCTACAATGCACTTATAAAAAAAGTAGTATCATTAGTGTAAGCCCCCATTTTCCCTGGTAGGGGTTGTCTTTGCCATTTCTGAGCCCCATGTTATGAAAGCTCTACCAGAAGGGCCTGTTTAACAGGTATCACTTAGGGAAAGAGGGGAATGCCAAGAGAATTGTAGCAATCCCTCTTTAGTAGAAAGCTCTTATTTCCTGGGCTTGCTCTTCTCCAAGTATAATCCTGCTGAGAGATGGGAGGTGAGATCAGCCCACTCAGTGCCCTGCCAGTTCCAAGGAAGCAGCAGGGCCAGGAGCATTTCCTCACGTGTTTCCGATGTGTTTCATGCATTTTATTGCTCATCTACCATGCAGATCAGAAGTGCTGGAGCAGGTCCAACTATTTCACACAGACTCTCACACTCCAGGCTGGCTACAGCCCCGAAAGCCTTCATTTCTTCACTTGAAATACTGCCCAATGTTATTTTGGGATGTGACCTGATAGAAGCAGCCCATAGGGACTCCATGACGATGACTGTTCCAGCTGTGATTGGTTGCCCAGCCCCAGAATGTGCCAGCATGGGTTTGTCAGACTCTGCTGACAAACAAAATTCAGCAGTTAACACCTTTTCTTCACACCACAACAAAACCATGCCTGAAATCATAGTCATCCCACTGGGACTGGGGGTATGGGGAAATGCGGACATGGTATACTGTGCTCTCAAGGAAAAAAATTCACAAGATCTAACATAAACTGGTTGCTTGGTAAAGCACCTTTTCAAGTCAGGGTTAAAAAGACTAGGGGGATGACGTCAATTCATTCTAATGAGCAAATCAAACATTCATAGGTAAGTTTTAAAGTGTGGGTTCATACAGTTCTTGAATCCACTTAGTTGTGAAGAGCTTTTGCCTTGTGCTGTTAGTAGTGGGAAAAACACTCAAGAAACAGCTAAGGGCTGAGACTATTTCACAGTGTTAGAGGACTTGCATGTGCAAGGCCCTGGATTTGATCTCAATATGGAGGAGGGGTAAAAGAGATGGAGAGAGAGCCAGGTAACTTTTACACTGTATGGGGAGAGGGGTTGTCTACAGCCACACTCACTTGAACATAGAAGAAATGTTGGAAACATAACCCTGAGGGCAGAAAATAAGGCAACAGATTCAACAAACTGAGGAAAAAGGACTAAGACAATTGATTACTTAAAGTAATTTAAATGTGGGGCCGAGAGTGGGTGAGCATTAAGTGTAGCAATGTTACAGTAAACCCATGAATCTATCACTTGACAAGTGGTGGGAGGGGGATTGAAGTCCAATCCATGCTACAAAGTGAAACCCTGCCTCAAAAAGAAAAGTGGGTGGGAGAGATGGCTCGGCAGTGATTCCCTTCTGACCTTCATGGACATTGCATACACAGGTGCACTTATACAGATGCATATAAAACACTCATACATAAAAAAATAATAATAAAACATTTTTGAAAGAAAAAAGTTGTTTTTCATGTATTGTCGTTTTTTTGACACTGGGGTTTTTCATCAAAAAGCCTTTCTTAAGCCACATGCTCACTGAGGGTAGCAAGGGAAAGACTCCTTCTACCAAACACAGAGCAGGCTGGCTGGGACTGGAAAAAGTGCCAGGAATGAACCAAAACTTAGCACAGGCTGCCTCTTCATCCTCCCATACATGCTGGTCAGAAAGGGGAAGAAAGGGAGAGGAGAGGGCTGGTATCGTCCTTTAGTGTAGGTCCAAACAGCATCTCTTTCCTGGATGATACTCTTTAGAACACTGAGTATGTTAAACATTGTAGTTTCTAGAAACTGCTCTAAGAAAGGCCCAGAGACCTCTATTTTCTACTTGACCCACCACCAGGCCTCCAAAACTTGGTTTGTATCCTAGGACCACATGAGATAAAACCCACCACCATCACTTAATCATCGCTCCTCTACAAAGGGCTACTGTTCTGGGGATAATGGTTCATTCTTCCTGGTACCTTCTGGCTGCCTGGTGAGGAATAACAGCAGAGAAGGGTCAGCCATGTTTTGTCTCCAGTATGCTTTTCAGGAGCCTACCTCTAAATGAAATCCTTTACAAATGAGTCAGAATTCACAGAGAAAGCTCCAAGAGAGCAAACCTCCAATTTCAAAGGATGCTGAAAACAAGTTAATAAAACAAACTCTCTCTGGTGAGGAAATAGAAATGTGTTTTTTTTAAGGCTGGTACTTGACCCACATTTATTTTTCACAACCATCTTCTGATGTAGGTACCCACACATACTTTTTCCTGAGACAGGGCCTCACTCTGTAGCCCACGCTGGCCTTGAACTTATGGGCCTCCTGTGCTTGTCTCCCAGTGCTAGGCTACCACGCCCATTTTTACCCCTCATTTTAACAAAGACACAGCACAGGCTGAGAAGTTAAGTGGTTCACTCAAGAGAACTATTAAATAGAGCTGTGGTTCATTAAGGAAGAAGCTCTAGCTCCAACTGAGGTAGGCATCAATAGAAAAGGTTTGCACCTTCTCAACGGGCTAGCCTAACTAGGCCTCCATTATTCCCTTTACAGAAGGAAAAGCAAATTAAATAACCCAATGCTATACATTTACAGTGCTGTGTTTCCTTTCCCCTCATCTACTCTTCTTATAACTTTTGTGGTACCCTCTTAACTTAAACTCACTTTTCTTAGACTACAGTATAGTACTTTTTTCTTATTCTTGTATTTTCAAAGGTTACTTAATGGAAAAGGGAAAGAGGATGACTTGGAATCCAGAGAAATAAGCTGGAAGTTAATTCCTAGTCTAGTTTCTGGATGAGGTGGCTCAGAGAGAGAAGCCCAGCTACTTCTGTCCTCTAGATGGCTTCATCTCAGATGACTGCAAACCTTTAATCCTTTCTTCCTCACTCACTATTTCAGGGATTCTTTCAAATTACAGAAAATTGGGTCTTGTTTAGGGATCCAATTCCCAAGCTAAAAGATGGGAAGATATTTTTCTTAAAACAACAACAACAACAACAAAGCCAAATTTCAGTCTCCAGGTCAAGCTGGCCTGGAACTCACAGTTCAAAAACTCTAGATTAAAAACCAACCTTTTTGTCCTGGGAACTTCAAAAATGAAGAGTAAGCTGTATTGAGTACTGTGTACCTCTAGTCTCAGCTACTCTGGAGGCAAAAGAGGTCAAGTTCAAGGTCAATCTGAATATAAAAAGCCCCTTTTGTATATAAAAATACAAAAACAACAACAAAAAAAATAAGATCTGCAAGTCAGTTTGTTGAGCTTTTATTTTTCTTGTTTTTAAAAAAACTTTTTATGTGTATGACTGTATTGCCTGCATGTAGGTTAAGTGTACCCAAGTTGTGCAGTGCTTGAGGATATAAGAAGAGGGTGTTGGATCCCCTGGAACTGGAGTTATAGATAGCTGTTAGCTGTCATTTGGATGCTGGGGATAGAATCTTGAGTCCTCTGGAAGAGCAGGCAGTGCTCTTAACTGCTAAGCCATCTCTCTCCAGCTCCTTTTTTTTTAATTGGTCTTTTTGAGACAGGATCTCTCTGTAGCCGAGCTGGCCTGGAAACATAGAGATTCACTCACTTCTGCCTCCTGAGAAGCCCAGCTTCTCTTTCTTCTTCTTTTTTTTTTTTTTTTTGAGATAGGGTTTCACTAGTACAGCCAAGGCTGGCTTAGAATTCTCGACAAAGCCCAGACTGGCCTCATGATTCTCCTGCCTCAGTCTCCCAAGTGAGAGATCACACTTGGCTTTTGAGTACCTACTTTAAATCAAGACCATAGGACTTCCCTGGTCCATTGGCCTCTTCCCAAAGTAGGGCCCTGAATTCCTCTGGTTGTACAGTACTGTATCACCCCCTTCCCCACGAGACCGGGAGACAGGACAATCAGGTTACTTAGTGACCAGAAAAATGCCAGTTACACAAAAGACAAGCTGCTTCTTCACTGGGTCGAGTCTCTTACTAATCTTCTCATCTCTATCCACACCCTACCCGGTCTCTAAGCTTGGGACCTACTCACCAAAGAAGAGCCTCAGATGCCGCCTCTCCGAACTGAAAATGAAAAGTACAACTCTGAATGTTCCTTAGCAACTTAGGAGAGGCTGCGGCTGAAACTGCAGTGCAGGGAAGGAGTGCCTGGAAAGGAGGCTGCTGGGAGACAGAGCCATGCCACTGAAGAAATTTCAATCTAACTCCAAAGCCCAAGAACCTGCTGTTCTAACTCCCCTCAGCAAAACCTCTAGAGGTAGGTGTGACTTTTGGGCGGAGGCTGAGGGCGTTGCTGAGGTGAAAAGGGAAGAGAAGGACAGCTGAGCTGCTTACACTGCTGTGGTGGAGCTCCTGCACACAGCGGCTTGGCTACTGCAGCAGCCATTGATTTTTCCGGGGGTCGATATCTTGCTCCCACAGATCTCAGTTGGAGGTTTTAATCACATCCAGTGTTTCTGCTCAACATCTCCTCTATGTGCTCCCCCAGCCCTGGCAATATAACACTACCAATGGCATGAGAGCTGGCAAAGAGGAGGTGAGAGGATACACCCCACAAAAATTCTAGGCACCAGTTCAAAGGGCACAAACACAAAAGAAAAAAGTGTCAAGCCATACGGGGCAGTTCACAGAGCCAGAAGGAAAGAGAACCTTAAGTCATGGCCCAATATTCCTATATGGACCACCTAATAGTTGGGAAATTTTTAGGAACTCCCATGGAGCACTAACTTGCTAAAATCTTACTCTCCAGTCTGTCATAGTCCTGATGTTACTTGCCCACTTGGCCCTCCCATACACATGCACCAGGGGTCTCAAAGGCTTCTCATGTGGGTCAGAGGGAATGTCTTATCCAATTACTAACTACCTCTTGGCCCAAAAATGTACACACTGTTTTAAGTCACTTAATCATTAGTTAACAGACTTAAATCTATGAGGGGGAACCCCCAACCTGGGTCAGACCTAGGAAGTGCATATTTATGGAATAAGGCTGTTCTAATCCCAGCAGGAAGCAAGCACTGTAAAGCTAGGGAAGGCAAGGAAGCAGGAACTGTTATTCTCTCAAAGTCAAGCATTCATCATTCCCTCTTAGGAAGGCCAGACTACCCAAAGACTATCAGCTGTGACCCTACAACTTGAGTAAGGAGAACAGCAAAAAAGGGCAGAAGAAAGGATCACAGAAAGCATCCAGAGTTTTGGGTAGGAGACATGTAACAGGGAGAGGGTGTTATTGATGTAAGATTGCATATCATCTGATTCTCCCCTCAGAATTACAGTCATCAGAAAGCAAATACGGTCAACTGGGGGAGAAGGTAAAGTGGACACCATAGTGAACATGACTTAGAATTAGTAGCCTTAGTTCTATAAAGTCGAAATTCATAGTAGCCTTAGTTCTATAAAGTTTGAAATTCATAATAGCTATAGGTCCTTCTCCACTACAGTCTAGATAAAAGGCCGAATTTTTGGATAGAACAAATAAATCTGATAATGGGGAATGGGTAGACTCTGGAAGCAGAAAAGAGTCAGTTACCAACCTCAAAGGCCTTTGAAACCAGAAAAACAACTCAACACAGGGGAGCCTTTGTTGAATTCTAGAAGGTGATATATGGGAAAAATCCAAACATTCTTATTAACACTTCTGAACACTGATCCTTTGAAATTGAGTTTCTCTCCTACTTTCCCTTCCTCAAAATGTTAGGAAATTACCTTCACTCATCTCAGTAAACAATATTCAGTATTCCTTCCACACCAAGGATGGCCTTAAGTGACAAGTCCACTGATTCTCAAGCTCAAGCCTCTTCAATGCCTAGGATCCCACCTTAGATAAGACATGGCTTCTTAGCCTCCTTAGGAAGAAGGGAATGTCAAAAGAGAAGGAAGCCAGCAGTTTCCAGGTGGCCTTCCTTGATGGCAATCAAAGGTTATGTCATAATACCAGTCAATTCCATGCTGATACTATGTGGGGGAAGATGATAGATCTAGTACTGGTTCCCCCATATCAGCACCAGAACATACAACAATTTCAACACATCTTTCAGGCAGGACACCAAATGTAATGAGAAAAGACATAAGAACATCTACTTTTATACTTGATTTATCAGTGATGTTAACATAATTCCATACTTTGGGGTCTTTCTGGACTAAGTTTGATGGATTCTGAACATAAGGCTTAGTGATTTCTGCAAAGATAGCATTGCCAGGAGGACTCAGCTTATTTCTTGTCCCATAGGCCCCAAAACTGTGAAGACAAAAAAACCTGCCAATCATACATCTTTGGGCCAGTTTTCTGGTTTTGGTTGGTCTTTTGCAGAAGGAAAAATGGCTGGAGCTGGAGGACTGCTTCATTTCTGCTCTGCAGAAGAGTTATAAAAGCAAGTAGGCAAGAAAAGGAAGGAGAAAATGTGAAGGTAAGCCACTGTCACACTAAGGCAACTGAGCTCATCCATGTCGACTCATGAATTTCAGAAGCATCTAGGTTTGGAGGACTCACTCCTTCCAAAGTAAATCCTTCTGATATCCTCCGGGAGAACAGATCTAAGTCCAGAAACTAACTCTGCCTGTGAATTGCAGTCTCAGTCTCTTCCACGCTGTCTCCTGGAATAGTTTAGGAACATGGCATTTTTCTTTCTTTCTCCCTCCTTCAACATCTCTTTTCGAGACACTGGGAGTCCAACCCAAGGTCATCTGTGTTAAAAACACACTACCATCCACAGACTCTTCCCTTAAAAAAAAAAAAAAAAAAAAGATAAAAAAATTACTTTTAATTACACATAAGCACATTTGTCTGTGTGCATGTTTGCACACATGAGTGCGCTGTAGGCCAGAGGCCTCAGATTCCTGAGTTACAGGTAGTTGAGAGCCACCTGCTGTGGGTAATGCAAATCGAACTCTGAAAGACCAGTGTTCTTAACCATCTCTCCAACCCCGAGATCTTTCTGCTGTTCCTTTACAGGAATTGGTCTTAATAGTAACACAATGTATTTGAAGTCAGAGAACCTGCCGTTTCCATTTACTCAATGACCTTTGACCGCAAGTCATCTATCTTCTCTGGATCTTAATTTTCCCATATGGAAAGTGGGAAGTGCCAGAAGGAGATAGAGAGTAGTGGTGAACTCTCAGCCAGTCTCCATCATTTTACTATTTTCTTAACTGTAGAAGTTAAAAAGTTAAAAACTACATATTCAAGAATCCCTTGTAGTTAGGTTCTACATACAATTTGGGTTCTAGTAATTAGAAGCAAACTCTTAAAATAAGATCAAAAGTATGGCAGACTGTATTCTGCCTCCTTCACTTGTTTCTACGGTGTTTAGGTTCCATCCTCTTTGAAACTAGATGTTGGTACTGGCAGCAACAGCAGCTGCTTTTTTATTTTACTTTAGTGATTCCTGAACTGCAGATTTGGGGAATGGCGGAACCTCAGAGCAATCAATCTGATAGTGCCTCTAGGTCAAATCTAGGCCAAATTTGAGTTCTGTTTGTGAAGTCCATACCTAGATCATGTTCTGTCAATCCTTGTTTTATAAACTCAAGTTGTCATCACTGAACACTTCTCTACAACCATACCCAGGTCCAGGGTTCAGTATTAAACATTCTGATTCAGTATTGTAATATGATCCCAAAAGACTAGTAGTATAGGAAATAGAACATATTTATTCACAATGCATACTCTGCTAATCAAATGCTTTTCTTGGGAAAGAGTCCTTTAAATATATCTGTTCAGGACAGCTTCCTTTATTTTCCCTGTTTTCTAAGCCTCCTATACGGTCACTCCCATTCGGGCATAAGAGTTGACTGTTGACATAAGATGGAAGGTTGAGTTGGCACAAGCTTTTCTTTCCACCCCATGTTCCCTGTAGGCTCTTATTCTGCTGAAGATAGCACTGCCTACTCTACCCTAAGTGAATATAATCTGAGCTTCAGAAAGACTTGGTCTAGATAGGATACCAAGTCAATAGCAGGAAATACATTTATAATTACCAAGTTCAAAGGAATCAGGGAAGAGCAGTCCTGACAACCTTGTATGTCTAATGAGTAAAGATAAGTTTGACCCCATTTATCTCCTTCCTTCCCTCCCTCCCTCCCTCTCTCCCTCCCTCCAATGTATATGAGCATTACCTATTTTCTGTGTATGAGTGTTACGCCTACATGTATGTAAGTGCACCTGTGTTGTGTGCAGTGCCTATGGAAGACAGAAGGCGTTGGATCCCTTGGAACTACAACTATGGGTGGTTGTTAGCTGCCATGTGGGTACTAGGATTCAAACCCAGGTCTTCTATAAAAACAAGGTCAAAGTCAGGTGGTGTGCTTAGCTGGGGAAGGGTACTTCCCATCAGTTCTTCTTAGGTCTTGATTCAGGAGCCATCATATTAGAGGTAAGGTTCAGCTGCTTTCAGATTGAGGTTGTTCTGAAGAAAACAAAAGGTTCTAGCAAGAGGAATCTGTGTGAGACACACAGGCAGGAAGCATAGCTGAGCAACCAGTGACTAGAATAGAAACAGGAAATGGGCCCAGGAACAAGCATGCAGTATTCTGTTGCAAGCAGCACAGGCTCCAGCAGACATGAGGCAGTATCAGAGCTACAACAGTGTGACTAAAACTGAGAAGCGGATTGGCTGGCTCTGCCAGAGAACAAGCGTTCTAGAAAAGGAGGGTTACATGCACAGGGTACACCCAGCTCTGCAGCAGATCAGGCAGAGGGGAGGTAGGGGTGGGAATTCCTCTTCAAGGCTGTGAGAATACCAGAACTTCAATTCCAGGGGAACAATCACAAATACCGTCAGATGTAAAGATAACAGGTCACCAATTCAGAACACCTAGTTTCTTTGTTTACCAAACTGCTACTGGCATTTCTGCTACCCTCAGAAGATAAGTCAGCAAAACCCCAGGCAAGGACTACTGGTGTATATTCATTTTCATATCCTCCCCCCCCTCCCTCCCTCCCTCCCTCCCTCTCTTTTCCTCAAGAACAAAAGGGACCAGAAACAGTTTAAGAGTAAAATCCTTCAAAATTTCCAATTTTTTAAGCATTCAGAGAATTTATTATTTCTCCCAATACACCTAGACTGCAAAGAGCTGGCCCCTAAATTCAGCTAGGTAACAGTAATCTAGGGATCATTCCACAAAGGCTTATTGAATATATGTCTAAACTCAGCACAAACAGAGGTCAGATAGTTCAACGCAGAGGTACCAGGCACAATGATTTGCCAACACGAAAAAATGAGGAAGAAGTTCCAGAGAAGGTATTTCAGCTGGGTTTTGAAGCCAAAGTAGAAATCTGCTTGGTCATTAAGAACAAAGACAGCAGAGCATGTTGCTACATTCTTGTAATCCTAGCACTCAGGAGACTGAGGCAGGAGTTCTAGAATAGCCTGGGCTACATAGTGAGATCCAGGCCCGGCTACATAACAAAACAACAACACAGAGATGAAAACACTGCAGGCAGAAAGAGAGTGGCAAGAAGAGCAGGAGTTGGGAGTAAGCTTGAGGCATAGTTAGGCAACTCTTACTCTAAAGCTCTTAGGAACTAACTCCATGTTTCTAAATTATCAAACACGAATCACTTGGGGGAGTAAGACCAACAAATCAGACAGGAGGCCTCAGAATCTGCATGTATAGCAAGCTCCCAGGCAGTTTCCACACTGTTGGGCAATCTCCAAGTAGTAAGGATCTGATTTAACTCAGCATTAGTCCGAATATTGTTTTCCAAACAAAAAGCTCCTCAAAATAGGAATTGCTCTCCCATCCACTGTTGGGGAACCAAAGAACCAAACTCCAGTCCATGCTCTACTCAGAAGCCTTTCTAGTTGGCTCTTCCAAGCAAACCCTACAGTAGGTTTATCTCTGGGAATGGCTCCCCTACAGCTCCCTTTCGTATCTTATTTGTGTCTCCCTCAGAAGGTCTGAGAAAACAAAACAAAACGTGGCATACAGACATAATAAACAAGCAAAGAAATGTGATTTATTAAAAAAGTAAAATGGAAATTCATTTATTCTTTTATGTCAAATCTAGTAACTGGTAGAATGTGACAGAGAAGGGCAGGCTCTGTGTGGTGGCACAAGCCTGCAATCCCAGCACTGCAGAGGCAGAGCAGGAGCATCTGGAGTTTTAGAAAAAAGTAGGATGCACAGAAAAATCGTGTCCCAACAAACAATTCATCTGTCATCTACGGCTTTATTATGCTGGGAAGCATGCTGAGGGACAAAACTGCATTTGAAATAACAGAGCTGGATTCAAACTCTGATTGTGACCTCTGTATTTTTCATATGTAAGACAAGAGTGGGTGACTGTACATTTCAATTCCTGCTTTTCCTGGATCACAGTCTTGGCTCTTCTTTAAGACTCAGATTCCACAGCAGCATAGCTGCTGGAGCATACAATCCACACTCTCAAGAGAACATCACAGAATGAAAACAGGAGTAGTAACAGTTACTATGCTCTTAAGTGAAATCTAAAGACAGGCTTTGATACCCAACAGATAAAAGAATACCTAGGAGCTAGGGCCCATGCCTTTAGTCCCAGCCATTTGGGATCTCGGTGAGACTGAGGTCAGATTAGTCTAAATAGTGAATTCCACACCAGCTGGGAGACCCTGTCTATATATAAAGAATAACTATGGTAAATTTAACAAATATTCAAAATCCCACTTGTAATTATGGAAATAAATATGATCCAGCTCTTCAACAGCAGCCTGTTAACCTAAGTTTTCAGTTAAGGGTACAGTACAGTGGCTTTCATGAGATAACCCAGTAGGGGCCACTTTTGATTTCTTTTCCTCCCTAACTCCAGAGTATTGTCTACAAACACTCTGTCAGCATCTTTAGTTTCTTCTGTCTTATACTTATGAAGCTGAGGAATTTGAGCTGATTCAGCCACTTCTCTTCAATATCTTTTTAAGAGTTCTCTTCACTGAATGTGGTGGTGTGCACCTGTAACACCAGCACTCTAGAGGCAGAAGCAGGATGATTAGTAGGTTCTAGGCCAGCCTGGGTTACTACGTTAAGACTCTATCTCAGGAAGGGAGGAAGAGAAGGAAAGAAGAGGGGGAGTGGGTGGGAGGGAGGGAGGGAGGGAAGGAGGGAGGGAGGGAGAGAGAGAGAGAGAGAGAGAGAGAAGAGAAACATATAAAGAACATCCTTTGCCATTTACTTGTTTTCTTTTCCTATGTACAAAAAGATCCCAAATCTCATAAAAATGCTTTGTGACAAATCCAACTGTTTTCCTTAAAATATAAATTTAATATGGACCATTTGCGCTTCTACTCTGGCTTCCAGAAATACAGTCCTGGTTCTCTGCTGATCTCTCCAGCTCTTTGTGGCTATGTCCACCAGTGACTGCAGGCGTTGTTCAGGGTCCCATCTGCCTCCATTCTCTGATCGCAGCCTCTGAGGTCTACTTCATTTCATGGCTTTAACTATTAACTACCATACAACATGAGGCAGCTCTCCAACTCTATCCAGATTCACTCTTATCCATCCAAGTTTTAGATGGTCAACTCAGACTAGTAACTAGGTATTTTTCTGAATCTTGCTAAATCAGTTATTCTACAACATAAAAATGGCACTTCTACTCAACCAGTTTTCTCTGTTAACCTTTCTGACAATGAAATAACATTCCCCCTTCTTCCTTCTCTACCTCAGACTGAATCAGTTAATCAATATATTTAAACTGTCCACCAAATAGAGAATATTTTTTAGGTCTATAAATTCTTTCTTGACTATGCCAATGACAAAAGAAAGCCGTAGACCCCTAGACCTCTTGCCAGAATCAGCTCGATACTTTAGCTTACTTGCTTCTTCTCAGACTTTAGCCCCCTTCAAATTATTGCTATAAGTCAACAGATCATTAAAAAAAAAAAAAAATCCTTCACAGACCTTTAAGGTCAGATCCAAAAGCTATTTAAGCCAAGTCTCAAGTTCTGTGATCTGATACTACTCCTACTGCTCCCCAAGCCAGGCCACCCCACACACCCTCGACACACCCTGTCTACACACTTAGTGGGCCTCTGCTCGCTAGACTTTTCCTTTTCAACCATGCAAATGGATCTATATCCAATTCATATTCAACTACATTTTTTTGGGGGGTAGGGTGGGGGTCAGGGTCTCCCTAGTCCCAAGGTACAAGGAATTGGATCTAGACAAGAACTCTACTACTGAGCTACATCTCCAGCCTTTTATTTTTATTTTTTAAATTTTTCTGAGATAGGGTCTTATTAAGTTACTTAAGAAAGCCTTCAACTTGGAATCCTCCTACCTCAGCCTCCCAAATAACTGATATTTATAGGCTGGGCCACCAAGCTCATCTATTCAGACACAAATGGATCATCGACTTCACCAGTACTCACTATGAAATTCAAGCACATGTTCTGTCTATCTTACTAATGATATACAGGAAGTATTCTTAAAGACAAATCAGGTCAGAATCACACACCATATGACTTCTGTAAGACTGAAGCCAGCCTGGTCTACATAGTGAATTCCTGGTCTATGTAGCCAGTTCCAGGTCATCTGGAGCAAGAGGGAGACCCTAACTCAAAACAAAACAAGGGGCTGGAGGGATGACTGTGCTTAAGAGCACTGGCTGCCCTTGCAGAGAACCTGGTTCGGTTCCCAGCACTCACGTAAGGCTCACAAGATTCACACATACGCCAGATGACATACATACACATAGCCATCCTCATCCTTCAGAGCACAAAGGAAAGTTTATGTTACAATCTGAGTGTAAACCTATAGACAATAAGTAACCAGAGTCTGTAATGAAAGCAGGCATTAACTTGTTTGGCTCCCCTTCCCTGCCCCTCTGGTATGTTGAGGAAAAACTTGGACAGGAAAAAAGAAAAGAACAGTCAAGAACCTGTACCAAGACACCAAGTGAGAGGTACAGAAACCTGGAAGAAACAAAGGCATTGGAAGAACAGGGGAAAAGTTAAAAACCAGTCTTTAAACTTAGTTCTGTTTATGCTACGTAGGCTTGAATGTACAAGTGCCACGGCAAGCCCATGTGTAAAGCTCAAGAGGAAAACTCTGTGGAGTTGATTTTCTCTACATAGGTTCTGGGAATTGAACTAAAGCTTGAGTAGCAAGTGCTACCTGCTGAGCCATCTCTCCACTCTACAGCTTTTTCTGAAGGACACTAGGATTTAGTGACTAATTCAGGTGGCCCTATTAATGGACGATACTAGAGAGATCCAGTAAGGAGTACCTCAGAGCAGAAGAGAGCTCCCAAGGTGGCAGCAGTGCTAAGAGTTGCCCTGACTTGGGAATAAACTGCTGAGGCCATAGCTACAAGACAGTCTTGTCTCTCTGAGACTCCTGTGTGTAGAAGCATATACATATAAACGTGTGTGTGGAGGTCAGAGAACAGCATCATTCAAGTTAACCACTGTGGCTTCCTAGTCTAGTACATTTTTCAAATGTTTATCTAGCTTAGTGTTATTCAATTGTCTTTTTTTTATAAAGGGTCTCACTATGTAGTCTGGGCTTGTCTGTGATAGGCGTGTACCACCACTCCTAGCCCCAACTGTGGTCTTATGAGCTGAAAGCATCAATACCAACTGAAAAATACAAATTTTGGGGTGCCATTCCACCACACCTGGTGGATTGGATCAAAATCTCTTAAGTAACCTATGTTTTTAGATTAATCTATAGCCAATTCTTAATTCATACTAAGAATCTGGAAGTCAGTCTCTTTAGATCAGGGCTTTTGGCCTTACATCCATTTTCACAATTCTATTACAGGTACATTTTTCAAAAACAAATGTAAACTTACAAATGTGCCTCACTAAGAAAAACCAGAAGTATGCATTATTGTGGGAAACAAAATACACTTGGATAAATTGTTTAAACAGAAGCTTTTTCTTTTCTTGAGATAAAGTCTCACTAGTCAGACTCAATTCATGATCTTTCTGCCTCAGTCTTCACAGTGCTGAAATTGTAAATATATAGTACCATGCTCAACTTAGTAAAAATCTTAAGAATACAACTCCAGCTCATTATCCAAAGTAATTACAATCACAAGCCAGCCATCAATTTTCAGGCCAGTCTCTTAAAAGATTTTGCCTCCAGATGAAGAAAATTAAATAAAGACCCTTAGAAATATGCTCACCTGTTTCTTACAAAGATCTTCTTAACATAAAGTGGTAGATGACAAGCCCCAACCTTTCTTTCTTTTCTAAGGTCATTGTCACTAAGGACTAATAATACATCCTCTAAAATGGAGTATGGGTTTTCTCATAATAGTCTGTTGTAGCAGTAAAACATAAATCTGGTAAAACAAGAAGTTGCTCCAATCAGATACAGAGTAGGGTTACAAACACTGGTCAGGTTCATTTAGTCAATGAGGATATCTACTATATGCCAGGTAATATGATGTTGTAATAAACAGGACACACCATGTCAGCCCAATCTAAGCTTGCATTAAAGAAGTTAACTTGGGCAATGTAGGATAGCTCGTGGCTATAATCCAAGCATTTGGGAGCCTGGGCTACATAGTGAGTACCAGGTTAGTCTAGGCTACAGAGGAGATCGTATCTTAAAACAAAGCAAGTCACATGTGAAAATAATCTAATCCTCTCCAATAGGTAACACTGACATACACACATAGTAACTATTGTTCTGGATCGTGTTATAGGTATGAGATCAATACAGTGCCTGCTCTCTAGGAGCTTACCATTTAATTAAGTAGATATACCAACAAAATACTCTCCCAACATGAAACCAAGAAATGTCAAACACAGGATAGTACTTTTCTGGGTGTATATAGGATGGTAAAAGTGAACTCAGAAGGCTTTCTATAGTTTTTACCTGTTTTGTCAAGCGTTGGTTTCTAAAGATGAGTATTTAGACATTGGGTTATTCTTTAGATCTGTTCATGTCTTAAATACTACAGGATTTTCTTAGGTAAACTAAAAACTATTCTTTAGTCAGCGAAGTCATCACAAGTTACTCAAGTTGTCCTGATACTAGATTAGGCAGGAGAGTTCTGAGAAAAAGATCTTTAAGATGAAGACTAGAATTGAACAGGAAGAGTAGGGGAAGGAGTGTCAGATGACAAAAAGATATGCACCAAGGTCTTAAAATTCCTGAAGACACAGGGGCTGGAAAAACGGCTGCAGAAAACCCAGGTTTAAATCCCAGCACCCACGTGGCAGCTAATAGTGGACTGTAACTGCAGTTCCAGGGGATACAACATTCTCCTCTGTCCTCTGCAGGCACTGCACGACACAGGTGCACTAACACACATGCAGGCATAATACTCATACAAAGAATAAAATAAAATTTAAAAATTAAAAAAAATATGTATCTGAAGACACATGAGACCCCAGGAAGCTGAAAGGCAGGCAAAGAGAATTAAGCATCAGGTGGGGATTCTCAAAGTGCCACCTAGGGTCTGTAAAGCACAGCAAGGAACTTGATAGAAAACACATTCTTGGGTACTATTCCAGAAGTACTGAATCAGAAAAATGGTGCGGAGTGCAGGGAGGGTACAGCAATCTGTGTTTCTGATGCCTGAGTAATCATTTACTCAAAGGTTTCTGATTTTATCCTAAGATTAGTGAAAAATTAACTCATTAAATACTGCGACAACATTTAGGGTAACAGCATCTAGATGTCTGACATTAATAACTGAGCAAAAATTCTTCAAATAGTACAGAAAGTTCACAAACTTAATTCTTTCAGAGCTAAGCAAGTATGGTGACTAAGTGAAAAGTGGCAGGAGACTGGAAGGCAGCTGTCCGGCCAGGTCAGCATTTGCTATGCTGTCAGATTCGGGTGCAGACAAGCCACACCGTCAGTGAAGTAATGTATTAGGAAACCGAAAAATCCGTTAATACAAGTGGCTCAGAAGGAAAAGCACCTTGGAAGGAATTTGACTTCTGATTTCTTTAGATGTGATCATTTCCTAGTCCTGTCAGGAAAATCTGACACAAAACCACAAAAAATACTTTGGCTTTTTGATCCAGGAAGCCAAAGGACAAAAAAACAATTAAAAAAAAAAAAACAAAAAACAAAAAACTAAGATATCAGCCATATAGAGACACATGTTTGTGCCTATGACTTGGGAGGCTGACAGAGCTGCTATGAGTTCAAGGCAGTTAAGGCTGCATATCAAACTCCAGGCCAGTCAGAGTCATATAACATCACCAAACTCAAAACCACAAGACACCAAAAACTGAGCAGGCTATCCTACATGGAGCCTCTACCACCGGACAAGTGACCCACTAGGAGGAAGCCATAGTTTAAGTCTCAATCTGGGAAAAATTCATTGTTCTTGGGATTCCCAGGAACACAACCTCTTCTGTGCCTAAAAAGGCTACCTCATTTTCATGCCAATGGGTCAATCTAGAAGTTCTTAAGATTCCCAATCCTTAGAAGATAGACCGCATGCCTGCATATGACCCTTTTAAGGATTAAGAAAGATGAAATACATTTCTATTAAACAGTCGCCAGGTCAAGGCTAACCTGACAACACAGAAACCCAAACTAAAATAGTCACCAAAAGAAGCAAGGCACCTTTTGAAGCAGAGCAACTTACAACACTCAGAGAAACACATCAATCTGAGTTCTAGTCACAACAGCACACCACCCAGATTTAGCCATATAACCAGAGATGAAGGAATAGTTACATATTTCTGAATTGAATCAAATCAAAAGGCACGTTCAAGGGAAGTGCAGGGGCTAGAGAGATGGCTCAGCCAGTAGATACTTGCCACCAAATGATGCAAGCCTGACGACTTGACATGATCCTCAGAACCCACATACAGGTGGAAGGAGAGAACCTATTCCACATGGTTGTCCCTCTGACTTCTCCGTGTTCTGCAGTATACAAACCTATGCGCACATGTGTGTGAACGAACACACACACACACGATAAAGGAAAAATTAAATTTAAAAAATCTTTAAAGAAGTTCATTAAGATGCAGAAATGGACTGCAATAGACACTAATGGGAAGGGTTAAAAGGTGCTTATTTTATGTAGACACTTCCTCTCTCTAACTCCTCAGTTGAAAAAGTCAACAATATAAATCTCATCGTGACAGCAGCTCTGCATCTTGGCTGTAGTGTGTATTGAGCCTCTGCAGACCTTCCCCTAAGGTTATGACTTAGAGGTCTTGAGGAGAAGAAGCCAGGGAAGCTTCATGATGAAGAGTGCCTTCTATCTATTCCTTAAACATCTAGAAGCCAGCTGGATGCGGCTCATGTTTACAATACCAGCACTTGAGAGGCAGGGGCAAAAGAACTGCTACAAGTTCAAGGCTAGCCTGGACTACATACACACTGATATCCTCTGTCAAAACACAACATCGACAACAAAAAGATCCAAAAGCCATTTTTTTCTTAAGTCTTGAGTAACTGAAGAGACAGGATGCAAATCCAAGGGGTTGTCTGTCATAGCGGGTCTCAAGAGTTTAGCCTAGGTTAGCCTGAAACGCACTGTGTAGCCCAGCCAGGCTGGCCTTGAGCTCATAGCAGTCCTCCTGCGTAGGGTTTCCCAGTTCTGTGATAATAGCCATAAGCCACCACGTTTCTCGATTCAACGTTTTAAAAGACTTATCTGAGCACATGTGGTTGTAACTTCCATTTTCCAAGAGACTCACTTTCAGAGGCTGAGACTTTGCCCACGTGCAGTGGTAAGGTGATGAGAAAACATTCCCAACACCTACACTGAATGCTTAATGTTAACTGCCTTACAGGTATCATGAAGTCCCTGTGCCCTCTGAGATGACATTTATAGTAGACATTTATGGAATGCCTACTACACACCAAGCATTCTTCTCTATTAACCAACAATATTATTTATCACCACCTGTAGCAGTTATCTGACAGTCCATCGAGAGTCCAAGCTCTTGACTGTACTGCCTTTCCTGGGATCTGGTCAGTTGATTCCATAAGCAAACATCTGGACACCAAAGCACTCTAGTAGATAAAAGCACCTATTCTTACAAAACCCACCACCAGAAAACCACTCCTACTCTACTTATGCTCAGTGTAACAATGCAAACAGGATACTACCTGCTAATGTTAAGCCAAACCCCTAAAAACTTAAAACCTTAAAAGGAAGATCAAACCAAAGCAAAAGCAAACAGCCTTTTCTCAACTATGTATGATGAAGAACAGACAGCATTTTTAACATCTTTCTTTCTCTGCTCTCATGAGTGTATACTTTTAATCCCAGCACTCAGGAGATAAAGGTAGGGAGATTTTTGAGTTATGGTCAACTTGGTCTCTTTAACAAGTTCTAGGTCAGCCAGGGCTACATGAGACCCAGTCTCAAAATCAACAAATCAACAAACAAAAAGCATTAGCAAAACAACAACATAGAAATTAGGCATGGTGGTATATGACTACAATTTGAGCACTTTGAAGGTACAGGCAGGAGAATCAGGAGCTCAAGATCACCCTCTGCTACATAGGAGTTCAAGGTCAGTGTGGGAATAGGTGAGACTGTCTGAAAAACAGAGAGACAGCAACCCTATAAAACAGATCACAAACCTATTCCTTAGATAAGCAAAGAAAAAAACAGCTATTCTACAAGGTCAATCTATGAATTCCTATTCAGAATTCTGAACATGGATTCAAGGTATAGCTTAGATCAATACCATCAAAACATCCAACCAGAAACTGCTTCTATTTCTTCTCTGCTCCATCACAGGTGGAGGAATACTCACAGGCAAGCTGGAGGGTCTTGACTGAAGACTCAGGTTCATATCTTCTTGCCCTCCTTTACTGGAGGTCATTGAGGGGGCTGAGGATGCCTGAGATCCAAATGAATCTTGAGAAAGCTCCTGAAAGAAAAATAAAAGCTGAGAGGGTCTAATATTAAGAAACCAGGCAAGCTTGCTTCATGATGAAAAAGACCTATGGTACTTTCCCATACAGGGGAATTGAATGTAAGAAGCATAATTGCACATGAATTTTCTGACTGCAGAAAAATTCAAAGCAATGGTTCCTGAGAAAAGAGTGTCAACAGCGGGGCTAGAGAGATGGCTCAGTGGTTTAAGAGTACTAGCTGCTCTTACAGAGGAACCAGTTTCAGTTCCCAGTACCTAATGGTGGTTTCATTAACAGCCTCTGACTCCAGTTTAAGGGGATCTGACACCCTCTTCTGGCCTCTACAGACAATGCATGTACATGGTGCATACACATACATGAAGGTCAACACTCATAGACATAAAAATAAGTTTTTTGGTGTTTGTTTTTTGAGACAAGGTCTCCCTGTACCCTCAGCTGGCCTGGAACTCCCTATGTATACCAGGCTAGCCTCCATTTCACAGAGATCCACTTGCCTCTGCCTCCTGAGTACACTAACACTCCTAGTGTCAAAAATGAATAAATCTTTAAAAGGGGGGAGGGGAGGTGTCAATTATCAGCCTGGTATGGTGGTGCATCCTATAATTCCAGCAACTGGGCAGGAGGATGACAAGTTAAGGGCCAACCTTGGCTACATAGGAAGTTTGAAGCCAGCCTTGGCAACATAGTAAAGTCCTGCCCCTAAAACAAACACACCAAATTAATGTCAACAGTAGATTCTGTGGAATTGTTTATTTACTACCCAGGGGGGAGTTATTTCTTATTGTTAAAAGCAGAAATCTCTAAGTTAACATCTATCAAGGAATAAATCCAATTAATTTTAAAAACAACAAAAGACTCATGCTGGAAGCTGTCTTAAAGTGATTACTGATTCCCTTAAAGACACTGCTTTGGGCTGGGCGATTTCAAGGACATTACCAATGCATAAAGTCACTGGTGTCATTACTCATTTTTCCTCATATGGCTCTATAAAGAGTTAAGCCCACACTGCTATTTTTGGGTCTCATCATCTACCTTATTCTTCACATATAGCTTCATGAATGTTTTGCTATTTCTCAAAATCAAATCCCTCCTCAAAAACTAAGAATGAAAGAGTCCCGAATATTCTCAGTCAAATTAAAACAGAATGGTCAACAAAACTGAATTACACATAGTATATCTAACCAAAGCAACTATTTAAAAAGACAAAAGTCATTTGGATGCTTAAGTTCTGATACATTGGTTTGGGGGGGAGGGGGCTTCAGGAATTAGCCCCATTACCCTTAATTTCTTATCTGTTTATACAATTTTCCAGTACCCTATTAAGAAACCCATAGTAAGAGGTCATTATGCAGGTAAAAATGGAATACCTAAACTCGGCATGGTGTCATGCATACACCTTTAATCCCAGCACTTGGGAGGCAGAGGCAGGCAGATCCTGTGAGATCAAGGCCAGCCTGATCTACATAGTGAGTTCCAGGCTAGCTGGGGCTGCAGGGAGACCAAGTCTTTAAAAAAAAAAAAAAAAGACCAAAAAAAAAAAAAAATGTAGTCAATATGTTTACTCAGAGTTTAACTGGTTTTAAGCATACATTAGAGAACCAATTTACATGGCAAAGTTGTCATGACACCACCCCCATATGGCTGAGCACAGCGAGGGGGTAAGAGGTAAGGCATTTTACCTGTGGTGGAGGGAAGCGCTGCTGGGAATAGGCAGTTTGCTGGGACTGCTGAGACTGGGGCTGAGGATATGCAGCCTGCTGGGAGAGCGTCGAGGATGCTGGCTGCTGAGGTTGCTGCTGCTGGTAGGGAGACTGTGCCTGCGGCTGTGAGTAGGGGGGCTGGCTCTGGGGATGCTGTTGTGTCGTGGACTGCTGGGAGGGATATGGAGTTGGGGACTGCTGATGTGGAGGCTGGGATGGTTGCTGGGAATACGGAGGCTGAGAGGATTGAAGCTGTGGTTGCTGAGACTGCGGCTGCTGCTGATATGAAGGTTGGGCATGAGGGGTCTGGGATGGTGGTTGCTGGGAGTAAGGTGGCTGCTGCTGGGGGTGAGGACTTTGCTGGTTATAATATGGAGTCTGGCCCTGCTGACCATACCCACTGGGGCCTTGCTGTCCATAAGGTGGAATCTGTAAGAAAAGAAATGAAACTTTTAGCACCGACTCACTTGAATGAAGAAAGGTGAAATACTGCACATTCCATCAGAAGCTGTGTCTTGAAGATGGATATGGAATGCCCCACACTAAAAAGGTCTAAAGTTCTTCAACTGTCCATCTAAACTGAGCCATTGAGAATGGCCGAACTTGGTTACTGTTTGGTTGAAACAGACTGCATTTTTTCACTGAAAATCTACACAATTTAATATTTGGGCAACCCATTATGAGTTCAAGAACAGTTATTTTTACCAATGAGCCTTTTCCTTTCTATTATGGCCTAAGTTGTTTTTGTGTTAGGAATTTATATTCTAAACACAAGGAAAAAGCAAGAAAGGCCTGATTCAAACAACTTTAAGTCCTATATATTTAAGTCCTATAATATTCAAGGGAGACACACACACACACACCACACAGCCTCAGTTAGTGCTTGTATAGCAAACCACAAAATATCATATGGAGGATCAGGACATTCTAGGTCATCTTGGGCAAGTTAAAGATCAGTCTGAAATACATAAGATCCTGTCTCCAAAAAAAGAAAAAAAGAATTCCCTTTCATCTATCTTCCTGGAAAGAAGAGAGTGAAGGAAAAAAAAGGAAAGGGACAGAAAAAAGGGTGGGCAGTACTACCCCATTCTCTGTATTTAATGGCGTTCTTTGCTTTTAAGTTTTAGAAGGAATTTTAGACTGCATACTCTGTCCCTTACTATTTTCAGTTTATCAGTTAAGTATAAATGGTAGGAAACCTGTCAACACAAAAATTGCAATCAAAAAAATCATAGTAGGGGCCAGCGATATGGCTCAGTGGGTAAAGGCACATATCTCTAAGTCTGATGACCTTGAGTTCAATCCCTGAGACCCACTTGGTAGAAAAAGAGAACACTCTCACAAGTTGTTCTCTTACCTCCATGTGAACACCTGGGCACACCCTGTCCCCCACAAATAAAGAAATAAAAATAAATAATTAACAAAGTAGCAATAATAATAATGATGTTATGTTTAAAATGATGACAGCACAGGGCTGTAGCTCAGTGGTAAGAGTTCTCTCTAGTATGCTGAAGGCCTTAGATTTGATTCTTGGCACTGAAAAAACAACAACAAAATGGTAATAGTGTAGATAATCAGACAGAAAGGAGAAGAAATCTTCACACCTATAACAGTACTGTTGGCACCTTTTACCCTTTTTTCTATTCTTACACCCTCTTAAATGTTCGTTTTGACCCAGGTCTTGAAAAACATGAAAGGCCTCTTCATTCACAAGACAAATAACATAATTTCCTTTCAGTAGCAACAAAAAGTCTTCAGTCACTGTCCTCCTTTTGTCTCACCTCCCTCAGGCAGGCCAGCCAGGTCAAGAGAAAAACAACAGGGTCTGGGGTAGATGATTAAGTTTAAACTCTAGGATATGCTAAGAAATAGACTGAGAAGAGAGACATGGAGCATGTACGGGGTGGTGAATACTATCTTGGCATTATTAGTAGCTGAGTCAGCTGGTCTATGTCTCTTATCAAGAGTCTGGAAGTTGGGACACTTTCTGAGTCTATAGCTCACACATCAATCTTGGCAGCAAAGAAGGTGAAGGTAATCAGTCACTATCTACCTGTTGTGCATAAGAGAGGCTGCCCATCGCACTCTGAGCCCGGCCCTGCATGGTCATCGGGTACCGCTGTGGAGTCTGGGACCCATATGGCTGTCCTGGGTACCCATGGCCTTGTTGCGGTCCTGAAGGAGGTCCCTGTTGTTGTGAGTATGGGTTAGTCCCACCATACGGCTGAGGTCTCATCTTGCCCATCTGATCCATTGGACTGGATGGCTACAAAATAAAGAACATTTTTATTAACCTCAAATTTGGATGGCTTCTGGCCCACATGAATATATACAGGTCTTTTAAAGTCCACACATACCACACAGGAAATCAGTTACTATGAAAAAATAGGGATAGACCCAGCACACAGCCCTCTCTAGGACTTTGATTGTATCACATCTAAAATGACAATGCCAACCTGTTCTGTGAAAGCATCTTGAAGCTAAAAATTACATTGTAAGCATTATATTATTAGAGATTTAAGGGAAATGCCAGGTATAGACAAAATAACACAAGCAATCAGTTGGATAGGACAATATTAGTAAGTATTGCTATGACCTTATTCAACATCAAAACCGATTATTTCAATGCCTCAGAGTTGAGATACACAAGTGTCCTAGAAAACTAGAGGGCCGAGTAGAGAGTTGACTCAGGTACCCTAGTCTCCCATTAATGGAAACTTTTTTTCTTTGCACATTTATAGCATTAAGACACAAAGCAGTTAAATTTATGCTTTCTTCAAATAAACAAGTTATTGAAGGAACAGAAAATTAATTTGAAGTTTTGTGTATCTCAAGTGAAAAGTTTATTTCATTTAAAATTGAAGAGTTTGAAACTAGAAAAAGTACGGAATTTTTGTCTCTTTAAAGAAGATATGGGGCTGGAGAGATGGTTCAGTGGCTAAGAGTACTTGCTGCAGCTCTTCCTGAAGACCAAGGCTCTATTCCCACTATACATAACCTCCTATAACTCCAGCTCTAGGGGGACCTTCTAGGAGCCACTGGCACTCAGTACACACAGGGCATAGGTTTGCAGAAACATATACAGACACATAAATTAAAAAATAAAAAAATCAGAAAGAACACGGTACAGCACCAACAACGCAAAGCTCAGAGCTCAAACATTAGGTATTTTTCTAGCTCGGCATGGTAGTTTACACCTGCAATCTTAGCACTCAGGATGCTAAGGCAGGAGGACTGCCATGCATTTGAGGCAGCCCTCAACTACATGAGTTTCAGGCAACTTCAGCTGGAATGAGACTTTTTAAACAAACAAACCAAACCAAACCAAAAACAAAACTAGGGCTTTCCAGTCTCTCTGTGCAACAGGTTCAATCAGCTTATCTTCCTTCTAGCACGGCTTTATCATATTGGCACTGTAAAAGACAGAGCCTCAGCACACTTTTCCTCTGTCCAGAGATGCCTATCTATCTGTAACTACTGGTGGTATGGGAAGAAAGGAAAAATTTTCCATGTGAGATTTAGTAGGTTAAAAATAGGGCCTAGGGTATGCATAGACGTAACAAGTTTAGGCTATCTATAATATGTTCTCTGGTGAGACTGATGCCATGGGTCCAAGGACCACACTTTAAGAACCACTGGTCTAAAGATGGAGTTACAGCCCAGACCCAGCAGAACACCACTTGCCTAGCCTAGCTATGTGGCCCTAGGTTCAATTCCCAGTGCAGCTGATGGGAGTAGAAAGCTAGAGACAGTGGGTAGGGATGGTCTAGAAGTCTAGATTATCCCAGAATTCTTTCTAGTTATTATTCTATACTTAATAAATTATTTGATAATTTAAGATGTGTAAGACCATAAACTACCAAAATAAGGGACAGGTGCATTTAAACAAAGGCTTGCCCTTTCATTACTCCTATTCCCTCTCCTCCCTCTTAAGTGTTTTATTATAATAGGGAAAATAGATTTATCATGAAGGAAAATGGATTAGGATGATAATTCATAAGGCTCTTGTTCTAAACATCAAGAACAAAAATGCAGAAGCAAATCAAGCATGGTGGTGCTGTATGCCTATCATCCCAGGAGTGCATCAAATTCAAGGTCAGTTTGGTCTATATATCATTATATATAGTCCTAGGAGTCAGGGCTACACAGACTTGTGTTTTTGTTTTGTTTTGGTCCCTTCCACACCCCTCCCCGCCTCTGCCGGGAGGAAAAAGGAGAGAGAAGTCCTCTCAGGCTACAGATAAAATTTTGGCTAAAAAGGTAATGGTGATGATGGGCGTAAAACTGTGTCCAAACTGCTACATGTCAGTGTTATTAGGGGCTATTTCCAACAATCTTAATGTCTATCCAAGTCCTGCTTCTATATCAGAAGCTCCAGTAATGCTCCCAATCATTATTTTGGAGCTACACGGATTATTTTGGGACTATTTACAAAGTTCAAATTTAACAAAAATTGGGCTAGTGAGAACTAACACACGATCTTTCTCTAATACTCTGGCAATGGAGCCAAAATAGCATCATTCTCTCCCCCAAAAGACCTTGGGGGCTTTACATGCCATATATCACTCCCAGACTGTAGCTGTTATTTATGTGGCCCCCAAGTCCACATCTGCTGAGCAGAGACCAGCCTGCTTTGCATAGCTGTCTGTCTATGTCTGCCCACACCAGAGGCAGTGATCACCTTGGTGCGAACTGGGAACTCCTACAGCAGCAACTATCAAAGGAGGCTGCAGTGCACAATTTTCTGTGAGTCTTACAAATGCCCTGGGCCTTTCCCCTAAGGATTCCAGTTCTGTGCAGAAGGCTTGGGACCTTACCCTTTAGGTCCTTGATTGATTCTGATGTATACTATTAACTGCAAGACAGTAACTTAGTACCAATAAACCTGGCATTTTATTATTTCTTTTAAACAAGGGTCTCAAGTAGCCTAGGCTGGCCTCAAACAAGCTATATTTTTGAGGATGACCTAAAGTGCTGATCCTCTTAACTCCACCTACTTGAATGCTGGGTTTACAAGTATGTGCCACACATCCAGTTTATTATGTACTTGGGATCAAACCCAGGATCCGGCAGATTGGACAAGCACTCTACCAATTAAGCTACATCCTCAGCTCACTTTTAATTTAAATTCACAAAATCATGTGAGGCTATCATCACAGTAGTTTGAAAGCAATTTTCCCAAATAATTCTCACCACTTCCTGCTAAATAATGGCTCAAAACTTCCTATTAAATCCTGCATGACAGTATTATATAAAAAGAGCAAAGAGGGGCTAACAACCACCGGTAACTCCAGTTCCAGGGATCCATGGACACTGCATGACACAAGTGCATTTACCTACATTCAGACAATACATTTATACAAAGAAAATAAAAAGAAAGTTTTTTGTTTGTTTGTTTTTTAAAAGAAAGCAAAGAGTGTAGTGATTTGATGGACTTGGGTTCAAAGTCTATCTCACTGCTTGACCTTGAGAACATTAGTGCTTCAACTAATTTTTCCTATAATCAGATACGGTGGCTCACTCCCATAATTTTAGCACCTGGGAAGCTGAAGCAGGAGGATGACCATGAGTTCCAGGCCAGATTTGGCTACAGAATGAAGACTCCCATCTCAAAAACCAAAATAAGCTTCCCACAGTGCTTGGTATTTAAATGTTCACTAACTGATAGTTATAACCAATAATGACAAAGTGCTTCTACTGACTTTGCAGTCTGGTTCAACTCTATACTTTTTTCAGTCTATGTATTTTCAGCTTTATGCAATGGTTCCTGATCCTGCCTTCATCTCCACAATGGCACTACCCCCAGTACTAGTGACTGAACTCAAGGCCTCGTGTGTGTGCTAGAAAAGAGCTCTACCAGTTATATCCCTGAGAAATTTGGCCTTTCTCCATGAAGTCACTTCCAGCATACCTGGATCTCTCACATTTCTAAATGACCTATTATAAATTTACTGAGTATTATAAGGCTTATAAGTTATAGCTGCCAGGTGTGATGACACATGCCTTTAACCCCAGTACTCGAGAGGCAGAGACAAACCAATCTCTGTGAGATTAGGGTCAGTCTGGTCTACACAGAGAATTGTAGGCCTGCTGGGGCTACAGAGAGACCCTGTCTGGGGGAAAAAAAAAAAAAAGTTATAGCTAACTATTCCAATAAACCGGTTGTATTTCTTAAATTTAAATTAGTTTTGCTTTGTTTTGAGATTACTGTGTTGCCCAGTTTGCCCTTGAATTCCTGGGCTCAAGCCTCTAGGGTACCTGGGCCTGCAAGCTCAGGTATTTTATCTCCAAAGTTCCCTCAAACACCCTAAGCAGAGAGCTCAACAACTATACAACTGCAATGGTGCCTACTATAAGAAATAGAGAAGGAATACTCCAGAGCTAAAACCCAGCCCAAGCTATCCAGTCAGAAGTTAAGAAACACACACTAAACCAAAACTTATGATAGGTTATAATGTTAAGGGCAGGAAAAAAAAACAAAAAAAAACTAGACTGGACTAAATTAGGAGGGGATATTAGAACAGGAAGCTGTGCACTATGGAGCACACCTTTAATCTCAGCACTTGGGAGGCAGAGGCAGGCAGATCTTTGTGAGTTCAGGGTCAGCCTGCTCTACAAGTTAAGTTCCAGGCTAGTCAGGGTTTACATAGTGAGACAGTGTTTCAAAAGAAAAAAAAAACAAAAAACAGAACAAGTCAAGGAAGAGAAAGCATATTTTGACAATAACCAGCCATTATCATACCAGGGAGGATTTCAAAACTGACAGACATCCCCCCTAAGCACAATGATTAAAACCAAAAAGGTCACAATGGCGTGGTGACACATACCTTCCCAATACTTGGGAGGCTAGTTAGGCAAGAAGGACTGGGTCTTCAAGGCCCTTCTGACCTAAGAGTTGTACCATTAAACAAACAAACAAACAACAAAAAATCTAAAGGCAAGTTTTCTCTCACATAAAACCCACGTGCCCTGCTGAATATGGCTGCTTCTACAAGAGCCATCAAGGGTTTAAGGATTCTCTTACTTCTACTTTAGGCAATCTTTGCAGTCCCTAAATAAATAACTGTCCAAGAAATTCTTTTCCTAAAAATAAAAGTCGTCAGACTTTTTCTCCCCTACCAAAAGATCATAATATGCAGCTTATTTGGTAAATGAAAATATATTAAATTCAACCAATCAGGCTGCCCTGGTCTCATGCCAAAGTTAAATAATCAGGAGAAGGTAGGCAGGAACCTAATTCACACTTGAAATTTAAAAACAATGGGAGGGGATGGAAAGATGGCTGGGCAGTTAAGGGGGTGTACTGCTTTTGCAGAGGGTCAGGGTTTGGTTTCTACCCACATGGAAGCTCACAACTTTATGTAACTCCAGTTCCAGGGATCCAATGCCCGCTGGTACACATAAGCCATGTAAGCACACACAGATAGGTAAATAATAAAACACATCTTTCTAATTGTGAAAGATATGTGATTTGCAGTTACAGAAGAAAAGGCACCATTCCATTTCTCATAGTAGAGAATGGATCTTCCGCCCTCATTAATCAATTTTATTTGAAAGCTGAAATTTCAAAAAATTCCTACTACATGTAAAATAGAAAAGTCAGTATCAGTAGTCAACAGCCACAAAGAGGGAGCTGGGAAACACCGAATTGTAGCTGTAAAGAGCCAGAGATTCCACTCTGGGAAAGACGAGAGGAAATCCCTTCAATGGGAAACCGCAGGAGTAGATTACTGTGATTACACTTCAAAAGCAAAGGCTCTGCCACAGAGACACATAATTGAGAGGAAAATGCTGGCCCTTGATCAGGGAAGTCAGGCCCCCTGCTATATACTCTCCTGCATTCATAAAAAATAAAAATAAAAAAGGGGGAAGAGCCGTAAGAAACCTCATCTCAATTTACCACTTATCTCCTTCCAGATCACTGGCCGTGTTATAAACTGCCTGACAAATGAAATGAGTCAAAAGATGCAGTCTAGGGGCACCAAAGGCGAGGGTGCTTAGCAGGCTCATCTTTCTGAATATAGTCAATACAAGCAGCCAGCAGACTAACCACTTGCACAAAGTTTCCCTGCTCCAAGCAAACTGAGTTACAACCCCCCTCCAGACCAGGTGAACACCTGGATCCCTCAGAAATTCTTAATTGTACACAATGACCCTGGGAGGTTGCTCCCAGACTGGACTTTAAGGCCCATCTGGGTTAAGTGTCAGATAGTTAAAAATAACCAGTTTCTGGAAACTCAAAGATTAAACATAGTTGCAAATTCTCTGACCATGAATGACTGAGAAAGGGAGGACAGACCCAAACACTTAAACTTCTATGCCACTATGAGATACCATTCACCACACCATGTGGCAGTGGCAGCAGGAGAGAGAAACTTTCCAATTCTGAAATAAAGATCCAAGAGAGGAAAGAAAGTTCCAGTCCCAAGCTAGTTACAAAGAGGAAGTGACCAGGAAGCAAAAGTAAAGGCCACATTTAATGCTCACCAGTACCAAGGACTGCACAGGTAAGATGAGAGGAGGATGGGGCCAGGGACTGCCAAAAAAGTAGCCAATCTCAGAAAGAAAGCCTGACCAACCTGTCCTGTCACTAGACGCCTACTAGTTGGTGCCAGTATAAACCTTGAGCCGTAATCTTGGATTTTGGACTTTAATATTATTTCTTATTCCTTGTGCTTTCAATTTATTCCTGGCCAGATTTGTTTATGAGTTTTAATAATAACAATAAAAATGCATCTCTGGCTCTTTAACCGAAAGAACCCCCTAATTGATTCCCACAGTAATTAACCTGCATTTTACCTCAGAGAGCGGTAGTTAAGGAAGTCGGCACTGCTATTTATAACTCATCTCAAATTGAGGGCAGACTGCCTAAAATCTAACACATCCCAGCTGTACTCCTGTTTGAACTGGGGCCAAGGGAATTTTTTAAAGCAATCTTGGCACCGAATGAATGACACCAACAGTATGAGAGCGCGAGTGGTTGTGTTGTGGTGACGTAGCATTGGAGGTGGGGGGGGCAGTGTACTGTGATCCCTCTCTCGTGCTTGCCTGCTGCTTGCCTCAAGTCCCAGTACAGTAAGCTGGGAACCGCCCACTGAGAACCAAACACAGGAAAAGGCTTTTCCTGTGGAACGGCTTGAAGTGAGAAACACATGGCTAATCTGCATAAACTCGAAGCCACACCGCCCCTGCCAGGAAGGTTAGTGCTCGTAATCTCTGGCCATGAAGCTGGCTGCCTGGGAAGACTTGGACTGAAGCCTGATAACCCAGAAAGAGCCGAGAGAACAGATGGGTAAGGACCCCAGCAGAAAACAGCCCTGGGTCACGTGACTCGCCACATGGCCCCGCCAGCACAAACTATTGTCTGGCTGCAGAGCTCCTATACAAAGGCACCAGGCTCTGCTTCCTGTGATTCTAGGGACTGGCAGCAGCTGTTGATCCAGTTCCCATAGGGGACCCTCCTCTGTTAAGGGCATTCCAGACAGAGATAAATAAAAAAAGTTAAGGCCTCTCCCAACCAACACGTCCTTACTTTCCCTGCCAGTTTCACAGAAATCACTTAGATCTTAGAGCTAAGGGGCAGTCTTCTCCTGAAAGAATACCCTTTGTACCTTGGTACATGAGCTGACCAGCATAGATCACACATTGTCCCTTCTTTTTTCTAGCTACAGACACTAGTGTCTAATGTACACATGTCCCCCCTGCCCCTCTGAAGACTGGTCAAAGATCTTTACCTAAATTGAAGAGGAACTGCTCAGAAATCTGCCAGGCTCAGTCCTATGCTCCCACCCTGCCTCCTAAAATAAGACTATACCTGGGGTGGTGGTGGTATCTTGCCCAAGGTTATTTTCTAACCTCTGGGCTCAAATGATCCTCCTACCTCAGCCTCAGGAGGGAGTGCTAAGACTACAGGCCAGTGATACATACCCAGCTACTTGCTTTACTTTAAACACATGACTGACTATGTGACAGCGCAGTTACACTCCTCACCTCCTATTTGGCCTTACCAGAGACATCTCACCAATGGAGACACAGAAGAAGGGAAAATGAAAATCTCACCAGACATACTGACACCCAGGGAATCCAACCCCTTGGCCTACCGTGCTGCTTATCATTTATGATCTGGGACCACACCCTAATTCTTCATAAGAGTTGGAAAACAGTTCAAATCCAAAGGAGACCAAAAGAGGAAGAAATTAATTAAATACCTAAGAAAACTCTTAACTCATTATGACAGCCAACTGTAATAACCACTTCACAGCTGCCCACCAAAAACCACATGCCAGAAAAACCACAATCAGGTGGCTGATACACCCCCCCTCTCGGCATCAGATCACTTCAAATAAAGTGGCTAGAACACCAAACTAATGAATTTCCCAACGAATGGCAAAATCCTTCCTGCACCCAAGGTGCTTTTATTATCTACCTCTTCAAACTACAAAGACCACCACTTTTTTGTAAGACCCTATTTAGATACCCAATTTCTATTTCCAACTAACTATAATATCCTCAAAGGAAACAAAGCAACTTTGAAAAAATAGTATTCCTCTTAAATAGTGCTTAAAACGCTGACTATAAGAACAAGAATAAGATCACAAGAAGACAAGCAGGACCCAAGATGTCATCTGATAAAAATTAAGCATTCCCAGCACTGGAAAGTCAGCTCAGTGGTAAAGAGCACCTGCTCTTGCAAAGAACCTGACAGTTCCCATCATCCACATGGCAACTGACAACCCTCTGTAACTTCAGTTCCAGGTGATCTGTTGCCCTCTTCTGGTCACCTTGGGCACCACACACATAGCCCACACACATACATGTAGACAAACACTTGCACACATAAAATAAAAATAACCACCTCCCCTATTTACAGCTCTGGGAGTGGAAAGACTTACTCAGACATAGAACAGGAGTGCTCCAATCCCAGACCCACACTTCATGGGGGTACACGCAAGACAGTGAACCAGTTTTAACCTTCTCAGGTGCTGAATCAAATCTTACCATCCAGATTTTGAATCAGTAGCTAGAGGATGGGGTTAGCAATTTTTACTTTTTAAAATTTATTTTTATTTTTATATTTTTAAGAGAAGGTCTCATCCACTGTGTAGCTCTGGCTGGCCTTGAACTCATAGAAATCCTGCCTATCTCTGCCTCTGCTGGGATTAAAAGTATGTGCCACACCACACTAGGCCCAGGAATCTGTGTTTTCAATCTCAGGAGATTTTTACTTTTATTATCTGTACTCTAGACTAACATATAAATTCTAGGAAGTTAGAAAACTGTATGCAAACTTTCCTACTTTAAAGTAGGAAAAAAAATTCTTTGGATATTTCTTAAATCACGGGGCTATAAAAAATAAAAGGGCCCCCTCCAAAAAAACAGGAGAAGACACGCTTTGGGGAATCTATATGGAAATCCTGGGACAACTATCAGATTAAGAATGCTGTCCACAAAGTGCTTTCAATTTTGCCCCTAAGGACTTTTGATGTATTTCCTCATCCAGAGAATAGAGATTAGTCAGGCTTCATTCATGCCTGTCATCCCAGCACTCAAGAGGCTAAAGCAAGCAGAACTGCTTGTTTGAGGCCAACCTAGGTTACAGTAAGTCCAGGTAAGCTGGGTTACACAGTGAAAACCTGTCTTTAAAAAATAAATAAATAAAAATAAAAATAAATAAATAAAAATAAAAAAGGATCAGGGAAGATGGCTCTGTGATTAAAGTGCTTGCCACACAAGCATGAAGACTGAGTTCAGAATTCCAGTACCCATATAAAAGCCAGGCACAGGAGAGAGCAGGCTAGGGATGTAACTCAGCTGTAGTCTTTTCCCAACAGGTATGAGGGCTAGGTTTGATTCCCAAACTGAATAAATAAGATTTTGTCTCAAACAAAAAAACCTAAAACAACAGAAAAGCAGTAATAGTACAATAGTCCCTCCTTATCTGAAATTGCATAGTATCAAACCCTATAAACTTTTTTTCCTGATACATACTTAGCTGTGATGAAATTTATGTATTAGGCATAGTAAGAAGTTAACAACAACAATAAAATGAAACTATAACAAAACACTAAGTTATGTGAATGTGGTCCATCTCTCAAAACATGGAATTTTCCATTTGATATTTTCAGATAGGAGTTGACTATAGGTACCTGAAACCTCAGAAATCAAAAGCACAGATGAGAAGGGGGAGTTACTGGAACAACATCCTCAATGTTGAATGGAATGAATGAAGTGAATTAACTGCAATCCAGCTGGATGTGCTCAGACTCAGAGACCATATTCATTGATTCTGCCCACCTGGAATAGTCTCTATTCCTAGACAGCTAGTAGAATGCTTGTGTAGCACACACAAAGTCCTAGGCTCAATCCCCAACCAGGCATAAAATTGAGGATATTGGTACACACCTGAAATCCCAGCACTCAAGAGGTCAAGAAGGCAAGGGAAAGGAAGAATCAGGAGTTCAGGGTCATCAGATAGAGAGGAGTTGAGGCCAGCCCTGAGCCTGTCTCACTAGGCAGACGACAGACAAAACCACTCTTCAGTGAGAAACATAAATGGTCACTAACTTTTTCTTCCACCATGCCATCAACACACATGGCATACGTTCACTGTGGGTATCCTAGAAAGGATGTTAAGCGAAGAAGGGAAGGATGTATCTGTGTGCTTAATTCAGTACTGCCTCCTCTAGCCCCCTTAACTATCATTATCTTGCACAAGTCCCAAACTTCTGGGAGTAAAGCTCAGAAACCAGAACAATTAACACCTTATAATCAAGACCAAAAGCCCTCACTGATCAACTAAAGGCTAGCTGACAAATTAAGGTTATATTTAAGAAAAACAAAAGTAATGGGATAAGGCTTGACATACCACTTCAGCAAGCCACTTAAGCAGCTGCCATTGGAACATCTGTAACACAGAGATTAAACTTTATGTTTAGCTGGACTCAGTGACCCACACCTATGATTCTAGCTACCCAGAGGACTGAGGAAGGAAGCTAGAAAGTTCAAGGTTAACCTAGAAAACACATTTATCTTAGAAGAAGAAACTCTAGATGCTTACCACTAAGCCTCTATGCCCAGGTCCCACATAGTGGTAGTATAGTACCCACTCCTGCAAGCTATCTCAGACTGCCACATACATGCCATGCACATGTGTACACAAAAATCAACAAATGAATTCAAGGAAATTTTATATTCAACAAAAATACAATTCAAATGATAAGTACAATAGGTGAAGTGCTTATAGTGTGTCCACAGCAAACATTTCTTCCCTTCTCACCTCAAAAGGAAAAAAAGGCAGAATGAGATTTAAAGTATAGTTCTGAAATAACTACTTAAAAAACACCAACATCCAAGTGACACCACCAGTCCAAGTCTCCTACTTTCAGTTTGTTTTCCCAGAGGAATTTGTTCAGTGACTCTTCCAAGAATTCTGACAGTACAGCCAATAGTTTTCAACAGGAGTAATACCAGGCACTGTTAAGTGTTTGGAATTAAATGTATGAAACGCCTTTTTTTCTGTTGTCACAGAATCTTTTTAATGCTACTGGCATTTAGTGTCTGGGGAACAAGATGCCAAATGCCACAGTTCCACACAAAGAAACAATCTCTCACTCATTACACGTGAAACATTTAATCCTTGGAGTAGCCAAGTATAAGGAAGTCAGAACTGACCACCACTCACCTTAAGAGTTAAGAGTACAAAGACACTTACCAGCTAAAGTGAACATAGATTTTATTTTAAGCACCAGATGGAGCCAGGCTTGGTAGCTCATGCCAATAATCTCAACATCTGAGAGGCTAAGGCAGCAAGAGGACTGCTATGAGTTTGAGGCCAGCCTAGGCTACCTAGTAAATTCCAGGCCTATCTGGACTAAAGTGTGAGACCCATCACAAAAAACAGAACACTAAATTATTGGAATATAATTTGCCAAAAGTGGTACTTTTCCTCTAGTGCATTTATTATAATTGCAATTATGTAGTTATGTTAGTATTTGCTTACAGACTTCTTTCCCACTAGAAAATACTCTAGCGGCAGGAATTATAAGTCCTATGCTCACAACACTGCTTGATGGCACTGCAAAGCTCAGTAAGTATTTGCTATAGTAATGCAAGCTTATATAATAAGCAACTAGCATATAGTAGGTACCCTTGGGTTATTCAGAGATTTTTGCCGTAAGACTTTTTACACTGGTAATACCTTGTCTATTCTATGCTTTAAAGTAGGCACCATTTCAGGACGCAGAACTGACAACTAAAGATTTTAAAAGTTTCTATCCTAAAAATTCTTGAGAAATGGGGAATCTATCAAAGTCTGGCAGACCTTGGTGGTATCTAAAGAAAATACAGGTTTTAATAACTTACATTCAAGGCCATACTCTAATTAATTAAAGTATTAAGTACAGACCATGTTACTCACACAAAGTGATGTGGCTTGACACCAAAAAAGGCACCAGAAAAAGGACTAGGCAAAGGACCTTGGTACACAGATCCACAAGCTTGGCAGAGTCGGACAGTTCTCTTGGTATCTTCTGATTGTCATGTTTATCATTATGATATGGTACTAAAGTAATACACAGAGGTAAAGGTCATGTAACCTTACAAACAATTTACCCAAGAGAGTCCAATCCAACTTTTCAGCAAACACAACACTGTCTAGCGCTTCAGATCAATTTACAAAATGTTTTTCCCTGTTCCATTATATGCTTTGCAGACAGTATTCAAAACCAACTAAACAAAGCAAAAAACAAAACAAAACAAAACAAAACAAAAAAAACCCACAACCCTGCCCCTAGCAAAACTTTCAGGCCACCTTTGCTTCTCTTCTAAAAGTTCTCCCTGGCCAGATGTCTCAGCAAGTAATGGTGCCTGCGACCAAGCATGATGACCGTATCTGAGTTGGATTCCAGTGGTTCTTTCTTGGAAGAAGAAAACTAGCTCCTGCTCTCCACATACTCACTGGCAGGCACACATGTGCACATGGGAAGGAGGAATATTGGTACACACAAAATAAATGTCATAAAGGACACTAATTTAAGTACACAGTATCTTTTGCCAATGTCCTACACTAAAAAAGCGTAATTGTGGCACGTCATTGAGCTGTCAACCTTAATTTATACACAAGCACCCAACTATCATGCTTCCGTAACTAAATCAAGTACTTTTTGATACCAAAAAGTAGCAGCAATAATCACTGTGTTTATCTCACTCATTCCTAGAATACCTTGGGCTTCTCCCCAAAATTATGAATCTTTCAACTAGGACCCCCTAAAGTCTACTCTAAACTACACCAGGCACAATTACAGAAGTTAAAGAATGGCTCAATCTTAATAAATCAGACTTACTGCACGAGTCTTCAAATCCCAGAATTTAAGGTAAGCGCAATCCTCAGAAAGGCAAACCACACAATTTAGCAAATTTATCCACTCCTCACTTCAGAGCATCAAAAGTATACTGTTGACACTCAATTCCTCTAAGCACTGCCCAAGGAATGCGTACAGGCTCTGGCTTCAAGATTTACACCAGAAATACATGAGACCAAACTCAAGTTGCCAGCTGTCCTGTAAGAAGCTTATTGTCTCTATTCTTTATGTGTGCTCTGGCCAGTATAATCACATTGGGATGGATACTTGGCATACTAAACAACCATAGAAATGTAGCCAACATCTAATTCTCCTCCATCACTTCCTCAGTCCATTTTGGCTCACACACTCTTCTGAGATTATTTTATTTCAAGGCACAAAGAATTTCCCTTTAGTGTATGCATCTGGGTGGGCAAGCCCAACTACCTCAATCACATTTTATTTTAAACCAAAATACCATAATAAAACCACTATTGGTCACTTGAGGTTTTATGTTGGGGTTTTAAAGAAGTCAATTCCAAGTTGTAGTAAGAGAGCAAAGGATTCAGATCACAAACTGGAAGGAAAAACAAGATGGTTACAAAGCTGTTCTGGACCAAGGAGTACGGAGGGCTACGATTGTGGCCTCCAGACCACAGGCAATAAAGAGAAACAAGAGGTGGAGATCATTTAGGAACTTCTGTTTACTCGTCAGGAAGCCAAAGGTACTTCCTGCCTCTAATTAGCCAAGCCTTTGGAACAGAGGTAAGGTAATGGTAGGAATCTTCACTGAAAAGTTTACTGATAAGTGGCATTAAATGTATCTCTAGGCTTTGTGTACCAACTCTAGTATGGTAATTACATACCAGATGAAGGAAGAAAGGCGGGCTGAGAAGCACATAGAGAAACAAAGCCAAAAGCATGATGCTAGAGTGAGCTTGAAACACACATACACAACATAAAACCCCTATGAACATGTTGCCCCTGAATACACATTATCATGTCACAGGTCAAACTATCAGCATACTGCCTCCTGAAAGCCACTCTTTATCCTTGGGTTTTAGTGACCACAGTCACATTTCTGAGGCAGTTCTTTCCCCCTTTAGACAGGGGAAAGAACATAGAGACTACTTTAGATTTTCAGAAAGCCCAAGTGAATTAGAACATGGTTCTCCACTTTGTATTTGAACTGTTAATGTTTACTACCTGACTATTTTTGTAACTTTCATTACATTGCCAAGCATAATATTCATTAACTCATACAACTGGAGTTAGGCTTTGGCTCAAATGTTCACTCTTCAAAAAGGTCTCACCCACTTCAGAGACAGGGTGACTCGCTAGGGTGACTCACTAGGATTCTACTTTATTTTATTTCACAAGGGACACATGTAAGGAAAAGAATTCAGAGCAAAACTCAGGCTGGTCACTGAGGTGTTGGACATGAGGGACAGAGATTACTAAATCACTGTTCTTAGATCAGTTGGCCATCACAGGCAGAAGGAACATCATGGCATTTAATTAGTGTCCCAACACTGGTCTCTTTTTCAGGCAGGGTCTCAAATGGACAAAGCTGTACTTGAACTCCCAGATCCCCTTGCCTCTACCTCCTTAAGTGCTAGAATTAGGTATGCACTGAACTGGTCATGCTTGGAGACCATCAGACATCTTCCTAAAATAACTTTTTCCACATTTATCAAATTCCAAGGACAGCACAGATACAGATTACTGACATGCCATCTCACCAAAGAACTCAGTGAAAGAAAAACACGAGGCATGGAGTCCCGAGTCTTAAACAGACGTGCCTCCCCGACATACACTAGAGTCTACCATCACTGCGTAGTAGATCTAGCTCTCTAGTCTCTGCCGGACATGGCCTAAATGTTTGGATATTCCCAAAATGCTCAAGCTGAAGATCTAACTCCTAATACGCTATTAGGAGATGGGGCCTCTGGAAGTAAATTGGTTTAAATTAAGTCAGAAGGGTGGGCCTCCATGCCAGGATTAACATCTTTATAAGGAACAGAGGCACAAAAGGGCTCTCTTCTCAGGGAGAATGGCATAAGATGCTAAGACTTCTGTCTACAAACAAGAGCCTTCACCTAGGGTCCAATGTGCTGACGTCCTACCTTTGCACTTCTATCCCTTTAGACTGTTGCTCAAGCCACACAATCTACAGCATTTTGTTACTTAGCAGCCCATGTAGACTAACCAACTCCAAGTACTTTTAGCCTTTTCTCTATCCAGCAACACTTAGAAGAGCGACATATCTGAAACATCCATCTACAGTGTAATTAGAAGCACCTCAGGCAACTCAGATATGCCCTGCAGCCCACTTGAGTGTAGATGCATAATCCAATAGTTCTCAAATTTAAGTGTCTATCAGTACAGTCTGAAGAACTTGTAAAACACTGTAGAAATTCAGGACTCTGTATTTCCATTACTAAACAGGGCCCAGGCAATCTTCTCTCAAACTAGGACAAAATTTGGGTTTCAGACACATAGTGACACATGCCACTATCATAGAACTCAGGTGACCGACAAAGGACAACTGCAAATTCAAGGTCAGCCTGGGTTACATAACATAGCAAGAAGAATAATATATCTCAAAGAAGAAAAGACAGGCTACTGGCGAGATAGTTCAGTGGGTAAAGAACTTGCCATGCAAACCTGACAACCAGTTTGACCCTTGGAATCCATATAAAGAGGAGAAAGAGAGCCAGTATCAAATATGTCCTCTTACCTCCATGTACATATACACATGTCTCCTACACACATTATACATAAACAGAGTAATACTTTAAACAGTGTTAAAACAGGAAATTTTAGGGCCTGGAGAGATGGTACAGCAGTTAAGAGCACTGGGTGCTCTTCCCTAAGACCTCAGTTCATTTCCTAGCATCCACATGGCAGATCCCAACTAACTGCCTGGAACTGTAGTTCCAGGGAATCCAACATCCCCTTTTAGCCTCTGTGGGCACCAGGTACACATGTGATGCACTTACAAAAATGCAGGAAGAACACTCATGCATATTAAAATAAATAGGGGCTGGAGAGATTGCTTAGCAGTTAAGAGCACTAGTTGCTCTTGCAAAGGACCTAGGTTCGGGTCCCAGCACCCACATGGTGGCTAACAACTGTCCATAACTCCAGTTCCAGGAGATCCAACACCCTCTTCTGGCCTCCACAGGCACTGTATAACACAGGTGCACTCACATACATGTATGCACATAAAAAAAAAAAAATAAGTAAAATATTAAAAAAAAAATTCTTGGTTGGGAATGGTGGGATCTTTGAGTTTAGGTCTACATAAGAGTTCCAGGCCAGCCAGAACTACCAAACTGAGACCTTGTCTCAAAAACAAACAAAAACCCCTCCCTTTTTAAAAAGGGGATTTGGGGCTGGAAGGATAGCTCAGTGGTTAAGAGCTCTGAGTGCTCTTGCAGAAGACCAGATTTGATAACAACTGTCCATAACTCCAGTTTCAGGGGAATCTAACAGCCTCTTCTGACTTCTGAGGGCACTGCATGACGGGGCATACTTACATGAAGGCAATACACTCATACACACAAAATAAAAAAAAAAGGGGGGGTTTTATTTTGATAATCTAATAGTACTTTTATATATCTTATTTAGTATTTATTACAGCTTCTAAGGTAGATATTTTTCTTCATTAAGTAGTTGAGAATATGGAGTAAGAGAAATGGATGGTCTAAAGTCACACAGCCTAAGAGAAATTTAAAACTGGGTTTTAGAGCTGACTCTTCTATGAAACTTTGCATATGGCATTTAACCTTATGTGTTTACTCTACCCAAGTGGCAAATTAAGACAGCAATACCTTCCTCTCCAGTGAGTGCTTCAAGTTTCTGGAAAGTAAAATTATTCTGTAAATATTTTCATAATAAAAGTGATTATATCTTAAGAGCCTAAAACCCACGCCCAATCTCAAAGTCCTTTCCTGATGAGGGAGCTCTAAGGACTAAATACTAAAAATTCTCTTCCCAGGAACCACAAGACAGCTATAAATCAAGTGCTATGACCATTCATAAGAAACCCTGAATAAAACCTTAAATGGAACAGATGGCTAGGACCAGGATCTAAGCATGGTGTTAAACTTTTAACTTTGGATTTTCAGCCTTTTATGTTAAAGAGTCCTAGCCAAGAGCCGGAGAAATGGCTCAGTGATTAAAGAGCATTTCTTTCTCAAAACCACCTCTAACCTTAGTTCCAGGGGATTCAAGACCCTCTTCTAGCTTTAGGGACACATACTCAAACAGATGGGACACACAGATAAATAAAATCTTTAAAAAAAAAAAAAAAAAAAAAAAAGAGAGAGTTCTAGGAAATTAAAAAAAAAAAAAAAAAAAAAGTCCCAAGCAGTCCTGGTTCTTAAATCATTTACTTTCGGGAAGCAAAATTAGTATTTAAGGTCTGGTAGTAGGGGACTTGTCTAGCACCTAGCACCAAAAGGCCCTGATTTTAATTCCTAGCATCAATAAACAAAAACAAAACAAAAAAACTTGATTCAAATCCCATCTTTACCTTAAACTAACTACTATCTCTAGAAGATGTTTTTAAATTCTATTTCTATAACTTGGGGATAGAGAGATGGCTCAGCAGTTAAGAACACTGACTGCTCTTGTAGAAGACTCAGGTTCCATTCCCAGCACCCACATGACCACTAACAACCATGTGTAACTCCAGTTCCAGGAGATCCCACACACTTTTCTCACTTCCATGGGCATTGTACAACATGGTTGTGATTTCTTCAAAGTCATGATCTCAGTAAAGATTGCTAGCCCTGAGCAATATTGTTTTGACAAACTCTTCCTTAAATCCATTATAATACAATTTTCTTTGATAGCCTTGATTCCCAAACAGGTAAGTTAGGTGTCTAGAGACAAAAAGTGAGATATCTAAACTGTATTTTGCAGAGTATCAGAATCCTAAGCTAATACTGGACCAGTCTATGAATTCCACATCCCCAGGATCCGAACAGAAAGCTGTCAAAGGGGCATCTTTATTTGCTAGAGAAGACATGAGAATGAACACCACCAAGTTCCAGCATTTCTGACCAGGTAATCTGTTCCCCAAGGACAGGAGGAAGTGGTATGGTCTACTCCAGAGTAGAAATCACCGGGCTGAAGACACAATGATAAATCCATTTCCTCCAAAAGAATGTACCCCAGCACAATGCTCCTTTAGTGCTCTACTATGTAACCAATTCATACTGTTCTTAAAGTCAAAGTATACTAGACTTGAGTCTGGTTGTGAGTAAACAGCAAAGCCCAAATGACTCTTGCCCGGCAAGCAGAGCAAGCACACTAAGCACACTGAGCTCAAGGGAGTAGGAAGCAAAAAAAAAACAGCAAGCACACAGCAAATGAGATTTCTAAATAACTGATATCACACCGACCCCCACACTCCCCGACTGCCATCACACTTGTTCGAGATCTTGGGGGGACGGGACAGGACTCCTTTTACCAGATAAACAAGCAAGCTGAAAGCTAACAAGTTTAAGAGTGAAACACATACAAAAAACTCTTGGCTGCTGGTGATGAGCCACAGAAAATGAGTGTGTTAGTGCCAGGGGAAAAGGAAATCTAATATCTAACATTGCAGACTTGGGAACACAGAAGCAACAAAGCCATAAGGAAGGCCACATGCAGGGGGGGAGGGAGTTGGTGGTGTGCGCGCACATGGCACATTTCCTCTTCATGGAGTGGCAATTCAAGCAGTGCTCTGGGCCTGCAGACCATACCCCGTCCCACCCAGTACCCAAAGCCCCTAATATCAACAAAACTTCCTGGAGGGCGATAAAAATCTGTCCTGGATTACTGGGTGATTTCTAATATGTACCATAACCAACACTAAGCCAACATTTTAGGGATTGAATTTCCTACTCTGCAGCATGTTGGAATGCATTCTTGGCATCAGGCTGCTTTCCATCCCAGTTCACCCTTAGGCAATGCTGAAGCCACTGGGAAACACTCAACTGTCCTGAGACAATCTTCCAGCTCTGCACAAGGGACCAACAAAACTAAGAGAAGATCACTCAGATGTCCTTTTTCCTATAAGAAAATATTTCAGGCAGGGGCAGGCGTATCTCTTTGAGTTCAAGGCCCCTCTGGTGTATATAGCAAGTTCCAGGCCAGCTGGGGCTACAGGGAGACCCTATCTCAAAAAGACCAAAAATAATAAGAATTTCACTCAGTTAAACAGGGTGGAACAATTCACGAGAAAAGTCAAAGCTATTAAGTCAATGCTCATCTTAACCTAGATTCTTCTAAATGTGGGTTTTTAAGGAGTTCATCAAGGTCCTTAACACCTACTGCCCATGACAGACTATGATGCCCAATTCTGGGTTACTAAAAACACGTTTTTGCAAAAAGGCAAAAAGAAGTTGTAAGAAGTTTCTACACCAGAATTTTAATTCAAGATTCTAGACTTTCAGGGCTGATGGGATGGCTCAGTGGATAAAGGTGCTTGCCTATAGACCTTTGAGTTCAATCCCTGGAACATATATAAAGGTAGAAGGTCTAAAACCAGCTCCAGTTATCCTCTGACCTCCTTGACACAGGCAAATAGACTCACACTCTAATGATGATAATAATAATGCATTTGTTTCAAATCTCATACTTCCAGGTTTAGAGAATTGGCTCAGAGGCTAAGAGTACTGGCTGCTCTTGCAGAGGACCCAGGTTTGAATCCCAGCACCTACACTGAAGCTAACAACCTTCTGCAACTCCAGTTCCAGGGGATTTGATGCCCTTCACAGGCATTGTTGCACACATCGTCTACTTCTGTAATACAGACAAAACACTCATACACATAAAATAAAAAATAATTTCTTTTAGTTCCATACTGGTGCAGTATGACTTATCCTTCTCTTCCAGGAGAAAGAACTATAGAGGCTTAGCACTGGATACCCACCCATTCATGCTCAGCTATCAAGTACCCAATGAAGGTCCTTGACAAGTACCAGTTCCACAAACTTAATCCAGCAGGTAATAAGAAATCAAAATCATTGCATTTCAGAGACTCCACAAAGAATAAACATGTTTGCAACACTTACAAGTTTCTTTGCCACAGCCAACCTAATCAAAAACAATATTAAAGGTCATTTCTGTGAACAGACAGGCAAACTGCATGTGCAGGGTTAGCCAACTATCAACCTTCAATGCAAGGTCTAAAGCAAGTAAGCTTGAGCACCACTCTTAGCTCCTCAGAAATTACAGCAGTAGAAGGTACTTCAGAACTTGCTTTAAGTGGTGGGGAAGGGCTAGAGAGCGGTGGTTCAGACTGCCTGCTGTTCTTCAGAGGACCGGCTTGTACCTCAAACTCCAAAGGATCCAACATTCTCTTCTGGCACCTACACGTACATGGAATTCACTCAAACAGGTATATATACATATACATAAATAAAGAACAAGAAGAAAAGTCAGAAAACTTTGCTAAGAAAGTAGTCTGCAGAGCTGTCCAGAATATACAATTGTAAAGATGACCTGACTTCCTAAAGTCAGAATTCCTACAAATGAACCCACATACTGGTCCAGAACTTAGCAGGTTAAATCTGAGGTCAAACACAGCCAGAGGAACCACTAAGCCCCTTTTTTCTTTTTCAGGAATTTTATAGTTAGTCTAAAATCTCAAAGTCACTGCAATGCTACGATAACTACTACAGGTCTGGGACTGGCTGTACAAATGGATTCTATAAAGCCCAAGGAATTATAATATCATTACAAATAAAAGGCAAGTTAATATTTTAACTTTCCTCCTTTTGAATAGTTTAACAAACACTACCTCTAAATAGCTATCCTAGGTTAACTCTGCCTAATTCTGATTGCTCCTGGTTCTTGAATCCATTTTGTCCACATACTTATTAATCTGGTCTATATATATTGTAAAACTGCATTGCTAAATTTCTGAATGTCTGAATCCTCCTGCTTCAAGGCTTCCAAATCCCAAGTGCTGAAATTATAGGTATATGCCAACCACATCTGGTTTGTCCCTTACCTTTTTTATCCCTTGATGGTACCTAGTAAGTTTAACTCTTTGGAACTCTTACTCCCACTAGAATCTCCATATATCTCCCTGATCTGAAAATGATGTTTTCGGCAGTAAGACTCGAGTTCTAATATCCTTACTATTATTGTAGTGGGAAAGGCTTTGACAATTTTGGGCAAACAAAGTCAATGTTGACCCAAGTTTTCTTCTCTTTTACTTTAAAACAATCTGATAGCCTTTGGTAAGATAGCTGAACCCAGGGGCTGGAGAGATTGCTCATCGGTTAAGAGCACTGGCTACTCTTACAGAAGGCCCAAGTTCTAATCCTAGCACCCTCATGGCAGCTAACAACTGTCCATAACTCCCGTTCCAGGGGATCCAATGCCTTCTTCTATCTTCCACAGGCACTGCACAACACAGGTGCAATTACACACATGTAGGCATAACACTTATACACATAAAATAAAAATAAATTAAAAAAAAATTTAAAGACAGCTGAACCTGCCACAGGGTGGGGGTTGCGTGGGGGTGGGGAGGTGTCTCTGTGAGTTCCAGGCCAGCTGGGGCAACAGAGAGACCCTGTCTCAAAAAAAGACCAAAAAATAAAAGATAGCTAAATCTAAAAATTATCACCAGAGTATTCATATTCTCTGCTGCTATCTAAGCTAGAAACTTTTGGGGAGGGTGTGAGACAAGGTCTCACTATGCAGCCCTGGCAACCTGGAAGTGACAGTGATCCATTCACCTGTGTCTGCCTCCCAAGTGCTAGGATCAAAGGTATGCACCACCACACCCAGCTTAATCTAATCTGAAAAAAATACTTTTTGTGAAGAAACTGTTGTCTTTGTCAGTGGACTTAGTTTTAAAAGATTACTCTGGTAATTTTACAAGGCAACCAAATCAGACTCTTCTTTCTCCAAAAGAATGTGTCTCTGAAGGATCCCAGAAATGCTGATCCTAAAATGGCAATTTCAAAAACAAAGACAAAACCTACTTATTGACCCAGGAATGAGAAGGGGGTAGGGAGAATTTCAGCATGACACAGAGAAGTCCAGTTAAAAAACATACAAATAAGGGGGCTGGAGAGTTGGCTTAGTAGTTAAGGGCTGCTCTTGAAGAGGACTGAGATTCAACTCCTAGCACCCACATGCCAGCTAACAACTGTGTGTAACTCCAGTTCCAGGGGATCTGACATGCTCTTCTGACCTCTGAAGGCATTGGCATGACACCAGCACACTTACACACATGCAGGCAATACACTCATACACATAAAATAAAAATAATATTAAAAAATAAAAATAGCCAGGCGTGGTGGTACATGCCTTTAATCCCAGCACTTGGGAGGCAGAGGCAGGCGTAGATCTCTGTGAGTTACAGGAGACCTTGTCTCAAAAAAGGCCAAAAATAAATAAATAAATACTATATAAATAAGCCCACAGCCCTTGGGTAGAAGATGTATAATGTACAGCTAAAGAAGGTAAAGATAACACTGAACTTGTAGTATCTTTCTTCTTTCTGGTATTTGAGAAATGCAAATCTAGCTCAAGAAAACATCTTGCCAAACTATAAATCTTTTTCTGAAGGAACAAGGTTTTAAAACTCTTAAGCCAAGTCTCCAAGTCTCATGAACTAAACTTTTGGGGACCCCTTACTTTACCACTGCAACTTGGGGCATTCTTTCCAAACTTCTGTTGATTTGATTTTCACTATGTAATTGCAGTTATTTTTCAAAGGCAGGGTCTCATTATGTAGACCAGGCAGGCCTAAAACTCAGATCTACCTGGCTCTGCTACGATTGAAGGTGTGAATACTGTCTGGCAGCAACTGACTTTTAACAAAGTTTCATATGATTTTAACTTAGCAGATTCTAGACACAAAGGTTTCCCTTCCAGAGCAACATATTTCCACTTCAGATTACCTCTCTAGATCTCTGCAATCCCTGCCTATAGCACTACCCTCTTCTAGAGCCTTTCCCACCAGTGTTCTTTTATTCTACCTCAAGAGGTGACTAGCATTATCTTGCTTGAAAACTGTTTATTAATTTGCCTGTCAAACATTCTATAGAGCCGTTTACATCTTACTACAGAAACCTCCTGGGTACATATTGACAGCTCAGCAAGTATTTACACAAAACTCTGAAACATTTGGTTCCTTCCAAGGAAGAAGCTGCTGTGTCAAGCAGAGAATTATCAAACACCTTTTCTTCTGCTTTCTCCCTCCTTTACAGAGGGAAGCTTCCCCCTAGCAAAACTCCAATATGCAGAAATTGTACTTCTAAACTACTAAGCAGAAGAAAAAGAAGAGAAATTTGGGTGTACAGAGGAAAAAAACCAGTATTTCCAGGACTACATGTAAAAAATACCATGTAGTTTCTTAAACCATGGGTATGAGAAGGCAAATACACCTATGAAATTTACCTTGAAACACTTAAAAGTTTTTCCTGTTCCAGGCTTGCTCTCAGCAAAACTTACAGGACAAGTCCAGGCACTTAGATTACAACCAACTGCCCAAACCAGACCTAGACCTGCCCAAACACTAAGTCTAAGAGCTAAATGCTACCTCTCTCCACCTTCCTAATCACCCACTCCTAAAGTGTGTTGATGTTAAATTTTATGAATATCTACTTCCTAATCCCACCCAAGTGTCGAGCCTTATCATCAGGACTTGATTCAATGAAGTTTGCCTAATATTTCATTGCTGTCTGAAAACCTCCAGCCAGGTGGAATGAGTAATGGCAAAGATTGTTTTAAGTCAATAGTCTGGTAAATTTTTTTCTATATAGTTTCACAGAGACACTGTAGCACCCAACTGCTCAGTGCTTGTCCCTGCAAAATCTCAGGAGAAAACAACCTTGAGTTCCTAACGCAGGGGTAGAAAGCTGGCTTTAAGACACAAACTGGAGCTTGGTGTGGTAACACTTGCTTTTGATCCCAGCAGTAGGGAGGCAGAGGCAAGCCAATCTCTGTGGGTTCAGGTCAGCTTGACCGACATAGTCAATTTCATGCCAGTCAGGGTTATATAGTAAAAGAGGGAGGGAGAAACCTACTGAAAGTCAAAGTCAAGCCTATGCCTGAACTCCCAGGAAAATTCAGAGTTTGAAAGCCACCTGGGCTATTCATCAAGAACCTATCTCAAACAAAACACACACACACACACACACACACACACACACACACGGGGGGGGGGGAGGGGGGAGAAAGAAAGAGAAAGAGAGAGAGAGAGAGAGAGAGAGAGAGAGAGAGAGAGAGATGCTGCCTTCATAACAAGTCTACTATGGAAGAATCAGTGAGTTCCAGCAAAGTAAGATCATATATGGTCAGAATATATGGTCAGACAGCTTCATTTTACCGGTAAGAAAATACAGATGACTTGGTCCATGCCACAACACAATTTAATCAAGAGCTTCATGTGAAACCCAAGCCTCCCTCACTCCTGAGTCCCTTTACCATTAGGCAACATAAAACAGTATATAAGATCAGTCTAAACAAGGAAACACCCACAAATAAAATCCAGGGAAATTCAGATTCTATTTCGGATCCCCAGGAATCACAGCTTACTGGAAGGAAAGAACTATTCAGTATCAACTTATTTCCTATACTTATTTATGGTCTCAAACTTTGGTAAGCTGCCTGCTTCCTTCAGTCTCCCTAGTACTGGGAATACAGACATGTACCATCACAACTAGCTTTGAACACTTTTGTTTTTCCTTGATACAGGGTTTCTCTAGATAGCCCAGGCTAGCCTGGGACTCACTATGTAACCTAGGCTGGTCTTAACTTATCAAAATTTTTCTGCCTCAGTCTCATGCGTACTGGAATTACAGGTATGAGCTACCATACCTTGGTCTTGAGTACTGCATTTTAAACATATCTGTAATGCTGCCATTGCTTCTAGAACTTTGAGACATGAATCAAATCAATACAATCTTCTTAAGGGTGGGAATAAGAAAGGGTCCAAGCCCTAACTTTGCCAGCCTATTCTATACATTGTTAAAAAGTTCACTAACTGTTGTGTGAAATGTCTATTGTAGCTGACATCGCAGTCAATCCGATATATGAATCTTGTTACAGCAGATGATGCTTGCCATGATTACCTTAATAACATACACGGAGAGGGGGTTCCTCACAGAGATCAATACACAAGAAACCAACGTCACTGCTTTCTTCTTATACCACCATCCCAATTCCCATCACCCAGTTCTCCCATGAACAGTAAAGAAGCATGAAGTTCCCACAACTATATCATTTTAGTGGTTTTTCTGATCCCTTCTAACTTGAGAGAACTCCAACTGTTCTATACTCCAGCCAGTCCAGAATATCTGCCAGTAGGCATTCTGATAAATCCATAATTCCTTTATCTGTTTCCCAGAAAGTTTAAAATGTCAGTTGACAGTTCTATAGCAGAAACAGTCAAGTATCTACAATCAAATCCAACTTGATCCTGAACTTATTATACTTATTATCTCTTGTTTTTTTTGAAACAGGTCTCTGTAGCCCATGCTGACCTCAAATTCCAGATCCTTCCATCTTCACCTCCGAAGCATGTGCACCATCATACACCAGGCTGCATTTCATGTTTTACCATGATAAATTAGTATTACTCTCAAGGTATTGCTGCCAAAGTAACCCAAGTAAAAACCTTTACATCAAGTTCATGTGCACAGGTAACCTAAAACAACTTCATCAACACCAGGATTCAACTCCTTGAAACACAATACTAATTATGAAAAGGCAAACTTCTCCCAGATCATCCGAACTCCTATGAGAAATATACACACTTTCTAATCTTTATTTCAAAAAGGCAATGTCAGACAGGAACACTATCACTTTAGTTAATCATGTATTGGAAAGTATTCTTAATCTAAGACTAGGTTGGGGAAAAGAAGGAATGGCTTTTTATTTAAGAATACTTAAGGACTAAGGATAAACCTCATTTGGTAGAGTGCTTGCCTAGCATGCATGTGTGAAGGCCTGGGTTCAACCTTCAGCACAGCATTAAAAAAAAATGGGCCTGGTATTGGAGAAAAGGCTCAGTGCCTTACTGTTCTTGAAAAGGACCTCAGTTGGGTTCTAAGTATCCACATCAGGTAGCTCACAACCACCTGTAACTACAGTTCCAGGGAAGTCAATGCCCTCTGGCCTCCCTGGGCACCTGCATGCATGCTGTTTACATAAATTCACGTTGGCCGGCATACAAACACATACATTAAAAAAAAATTTAAACCAACAAAACAAAACGGGACTGGTGCACACGCATGGAAATATCAGCATTTGGGAGGCAGAAGGAGTTCAAGGTCGCCCTCGAGTTTAAGGGCAGCCTGAGATACATGAGACCCTAGCTTTAAAGAAAGGGTATTTACAAAGTGTGATGGTTTAATTCCTTTAATCCCAGCAGAGGCAAAGGGTTATCTGTGAGTTTGAGACCAGCTTGGTTTATATAGGGAGTTCCAGGCTAGCTCTGTCAAAAAAAAAGAAAAGAAAAGAAAAGAAAGGATGTAAGGATGTTTAAGACTGAAGAGTAGATGGTCTGACAAAAGGTTTTCCTTGGGTAGCAAAGGGTACCTGAGAGCAAATCCTATCCCCCATCCCCCTACAGCTGTCACACAGATTGTCACACTTTAAGAAGTCCACAAAACTGAAGTTGCACTATCTCTTCCACAGGTGACTGCTCATCAGCTCATTCCCTGGCTCTCAGCACTGAAATCATACAGGAATCTATTTTATACTGAGTGCTGGGGTCTAGTGACATTAAAGGGGAATTTTAAAAAATTCATCCAGCGCAACACGGGCAGGCTTCTAAACAAGGACTGTATCTACATCTCTGTCATGCACCCTTGGACAAAGCAGAACAGTACCAGTACCTATCTAGACACAGAGAAAATGCTTGACTATATAGTAACTGAAAACCATACAAGCTGATTTAAAAAATGAAAACAAGCACAATGGCTCCTGTCTGTATTCTGAACACTTGTGAAGTGGAGACAAGAAAATCAGGAGTGCAATGCCAACCTCAGCTACACAGGCTCCGAGCGACCCTGTCTCCATAAACAAAAAGCAAGCAGGCAGAAAGGAAGCCCAAGAATCCCCAAACCAACCGAACTAAAATCAAATTATTTCCTCTAATAGTTTTCAAGAAAGGTAAATTTCTTAACAGTATGGAGAAGCAGATATAAACTACAGAATGACCAGAGACATGCATACAGTAAGACAAAACTGAACTAGGCAGCAGAAAACAACTTAGCATCCCCGTATTTCTCAGACAGATCCAGAACATCAGGGGATAGAGAGCATCACAGCACAGACCTCTAACTCAGCTCTTTCATTCAAAGTTCCCAGTTCAGGAGAAGACAGTAGTTCTAAGACAGGGGGGCAACACAGGTAATCACTCTAAGTGAACAAACCCTAGCACAAAGGTACAGCTGCAGGGAGTGAGGGCCTGAGGGAGCTTCTCCCCACTTTGGAAAGATTACAGCTCCAGGGAGAACCCAAGATTCCTCACCACTGCACTAAGGAAGAGAGAAGCAAATCAAAAACACAACATAGAATTAGGAGAAGGGATCTAAAAGTTGCAACCTGAAGTGTCATTGTACATCTTATCTTTGCACTTTGGCAGACAGCAAAGAAAGGAGCACAACTTCAAAGAAAAAATATGGGCGGATCTCTATTCAAAGCTCTAAAATGATTAATAAAACAGAAAACAAGTTTTTTATTTATTTATTTTTGGATATTCCAGGAACAAATCATAAATTTCTCTAAAACAGATCTTTAGAACAAAGTCCCTCTCAAGATCATGAAAGATACCAGCACCCCTCTAAATTGAGCTGCTCTCTCAAAGTTCAATTAACAAAAGAAAGTGTTATTAAGATTCAACACAAAGAAGCCAGCCTTGCTTAAAAGGGAATACTTGAACCTAATATGAAACTGTCAGAAAGCTCAGTTCCAAACAGAAATCTTAACAAAAAATGTCTTCTTCTCCCATACAGACCCCACCATTTGCCATTCAATAAAAAAAGACCAGTAAAAATAATTTCAGTTTCTGTCAAGTGAACAGTGTCAAAAATCACTCAAGACAAATGTATCTTCAGAGCCATCAAAGAAGTCATTTATACCATTAGGAAAGTCACAAAACCAAAACAAACAGCAAACCCATTGTAGAGAAAAACTCGGCTACTGTTCCAACAACACAGAATCTATTTCAGACTGCATAAAACATAACAAGCCAAATCAATCCAAGGTACAAGCAAAATGCCACTGCCTCGTCTTTTGTTTCGGGCACAATGTAACAAGGGCAGCCAGTCTGGGACTCTGCTCCTGCTGATACAGTATTGCTGCTTAAAACCTCCCTCCTCAAGGTCACAGCCAATTTCGGCTCTGGAATAAAAGGCCAATAGTAGCAGCGATGGTTTGGGTTATCACTGGCAGAAAAGCAGAGTGTAAAAGTTTATGAGCTCATCAGGATTGTTGTACCATTACATCAGAGGCAATTATAAATGGCCAAGAGCAGAAGATGGGGAGCCAATCAGATCACAGATAGGATGTCAACCTAAGACCAACTGTCTCCTGGCTTTGACAGAAGGATTTTACCTCCATAATTCAAATCCCAAACCAAAGCAATCTGCACTTACTACTCCAATCACTCAGCTGTTTACCAGCACTTCCAGAGAGAAGCCCAGGCCACTGGGCCGGCGGAGACTAAGACAGGAGGTGGCCCGGGCGGCCCCAGGCGAACCGCAGCCGGCCTCTAGCTGCCCCCAAGCAGGCCCCAGCTCTCCCCGAAAGTCCCCCCGAGCCCTAGGGGCCACTCTTTAAAAGCACAGATCGGGGGACCGCTTAGAGGACAGCAAGGGGGGGACAGAGGAGCTGCAGGTGAGCAAGGAAACGCCGGTTCTCCTCCAGACCTCCTGACACTTGCCTACACCCCTAACCTGCACCCCCATCACCCCCTCACGCGGGCCTGGCCCTTTCAGGCCCACTCGGCTCCGCACCCCAAGGAAGACCCCCAGAGTTCCAAGGGGCCGGGAGGAGAGGGGGACACGGCACAGACACCCCTGATAAAGCCCCACACAAAGGCTCACCGAGGGAAGGAGAGGAAGGCAGACAGGCAGCCATTTTAAGAGAGAACAGCCAGACAATGGCAGCTCCCCGGCAGCGGGGGCCCAGGCCCGAGGGGAGCCCTCGGAGGCGGCCTGCACCCCGCGGCCGCCACCCGCCACCACCCCCCCGGCCCCGCTCGCCCCAGCCCCCTCCCCACTCGGCTGTGTACCTGAGGGGTCCGGGCGAGCGGCTGCCCCCCGCCGCCGCTGCTCCCGGGGCTCATGGGCGCGTGGTGGCTCCTTTGTTGGGCCCCTCCCGAGGCGGCCGCTGCCGCCGCCGCCGCCGCCGCAGCCCCCCAGCACTGCGAGGCCATGTCCGCCGGGCCCTTGCCCGCGCCCCCGTCCTGGGGCCCGCCGCCGTAGTCGGCCCCGGGGTAGCCCTGGTAGCCCCGGGCCGAGCTGGGCGACGTGAGCAGTTGGTTGAGGGTGGGGGTGGCGGTGGGCTGCGGGGTGCCCCCGCCGGCCGCGGAGGGGCCGCCTCCCCCCATGGCCCCGAAGCGCTGCTGAGCGAAGGACGAAGACGACGACGAGGCGGAGGCGCTGGACGAGGCAGGCGGCTTGGAGCCCGCGGCCGCCGCGCCGGAGCCCGGAGTGCCACCTCTCGGGGAGCTCAGCGCGTAGGCCTGGGGGGGCGGGGGGTAGGCGCTGCGGTTGGGGTAGTAGGAGTTGTACTGGTGGTTGGGGAAGCCGTGGTCGTGCGAGTTCTGCGGGGGCCCCGCGTAGGGCTCCAGGCCCCCGCCGCCGCCGCTCTGCAGCGCTGCCAGGCCAGGGCTTTGTTGTCCGCCATGTTGTTGGTGGAAGACGGCGGCCGCCGCGGCGGCGACGGCGGACGGGCTCCGGCCGTAGGGTGGCCCGAAGCCGTAGGCTGGGGGCGGCAGGGCGGCCGCGGCCGAGTGCGGAGGCGCCCCCACCCCGTCGCTGCTGCCGCCGCCGCCGCCGCCGGGCGGCTCCGGGAGGTTATTGTTCAGGGCGGGCCTAGGGCCCGCGTTCCCGTTCGAGTTCTTCAGGTCCGGCTCCGCGCCCGGCCCGCCGCCGCCGGCTGCGCCGCCGCCACCCCCATTGCTCTCGGCCCCGTCCTGCAGCTCCTTTCCCAGGGGCTGCGGCGGCCCCACGGCGGGGCCCTCGCCTTCCGGGCCGGCGGCTGCCTTCATCTCCCCGCGCTCGGCCGCTGCCGCCGCCGCCTCGCCCCCCGCCTCCTCCCGCGGCTGCGGCTCGGCTTTCTTCAGCTCCGAGGGCGGCGGCGGCGGGTTGCCCAGGCTGCTGGCGGCGGCGGGGGCGACCTGCGCGGCCATGATCCCCGCTGTCTGGTCCGCGGAGAGACCCGGCCCTGTCTTCGTCTTCTCCCCCCTCCCACCCCGCCCCGGGGCCGAGTCCCCCGGGCTGCCCTCCCCACCCGCCCGGGCGGGCCTCGCGGGGCTCCGCTGCTGCGCGGCGCTCGCTCGCTCCTCTCCCCCCCGCCCCGCCGGCTCAGGCTCCGGGCTGGCGGCGGCGGAGGAGGAGGAGGAGGAGGCGGCGGCAGCCGAGGCGCCGGCGGCTCCGCTGCTCCCGGCTCTGTGGGCTCGGGACCCGGCGCTCCCGGCTCATTCCCCCCAAGCCCTTGCCTGGGAATGAGGGGGGCGGTGGAGGCTCCGCTCCCCAGGGCCTGGCCCCGCTGTGACTCTCCGCTTTCTGCTGCCGGAGAAAGGAGGAGGGAGGGAGGGAGGCGAGGGGGAGGGGGCGGGAGGGAGGGAGGGAGCGGGGGGAGGGGGACCCGGGACGGGCGGGCTGGAGGGCGCGCGGCGGCGGACGGGGCGCCGGGAGGCAGAGTCGGAGCTCCGGGCGGGCGGGCGCCCGGCCTCGCCTCCTCGGCCGCGGCGCGGCTGAGGCTGGCTGAGCGGCGGGCGTGCGGGCGGGCGTGCGGGCGAGCAGGCGGGCGGCCGGACCGAGCGGCTAGAGCGCCCCACTCTCCTCCGAGTCCCCCTCACTCCGACACGAGGCTCAGCACTGCCATTTTACCCAGCGCCGTCGCGGCCGCCTGGAAAACCCGGAGTGGAGCGCGGAGCGGGCGCAGGCCGTGGAATGGACTCGCTCCCTTCCCCTCACAAAGGAGGAGGGGAGCGGGCGGCGGCGGCGGCGGCGGCGGCAGGCCCTCAGCCTCTCTCGCTCCGCAGCGCCGCCGCCGAGGGCTTCGCGGAAAACCCGGCCCGGAGCTCGCGCCTCTGCGGAGCTCGCGCCTCCGCTCTCCCGCCGCGCGGGGCCGAGTCTGGCCCCCTCCTGGCCACCGCTTGGGGAGCGGGCGGCGTGAACTTTACCCGCGACTGCAGAATTGGCTGAGCTCGAAACCGCGGCCGCCGCGGCCCGGGCCTGACCCCCTGGCACCGGGCCTGGTCTCTTGGCTGCCACTTAGCACCTCCACAGCACTTTTTTTCTAAAGACTCATCTGAGAGAGCCCCGCTTTCCACCCCCTTGGGCTAGCCCAAAAGGAGGACTGACCATTGTTCCGACTACCCATTTTCCCTCGGCCCTGCCCTCATTAGCCTGCCCTGACAAGGCCCGGGGGCATGAGGTCTGGATTATCCTCCTTTTACCGAAAGACAGAAGGGAGGGGACTACTCAGGTCACGGAAAGTCAGAGGGCAGAAGAGTGTGGCTGCTATAAGAGTGCAGTCACCAAAGCTGTATCCTGTCTACTTAACCTGAAAAGAAGGAAGGAGAAAAAAGAAAAGCGCTTAAGTTGTGAGCAGATCCAACAATGAGCTCAGAGTGTCAGAAGGGGTTTGAAGTCAAACTTGGTCACCTCACTTTACTTAAAATGGTGGCCACTGAACCCGCTTTGGGTTCAGCAAAACCGAGGCCCCATTATCACTTCCTAAGGGAACTAAGCTGACAAAGGCCCTTAGCCCTAGTCTGGAAAAGCCAAGTATCTAGTAAGACTGTAAACAGCCCACAGAAGAGACTCCCGGGACTGGCAGAACCAGAATGTTCAAAAACCACTGCGGGAGATGGATGCAGAAAATGGAAACCATTTTCCCCTTAAAGAGAGAAAAGGCACTACCTAACAGGTCAGGCAAAAATCGGATGCTACTAAAGATTTGTTGTCTATCTCAAGGTGTAAAGATTCTTTAAAGTTTACCATTGCAAGCTAAGACACCCTAAGGCCAGGTTTATCAGAAAAGATCAAGACATTCACAAAAACCCCAGTATTGTCGGGATCTACAGACCTCACCAAATCCCACAGCAGCCTTTTCTTCTCAGGCTGACTTGGAATGTCCTGACATAACAGGCTAGGAAAAGCCAGAAGGGATTCCAGCTACTCACCAGGCCCAAGGCGGCCTAAGCAAAGGCCCAGGCCAGCGTCAACGACAAAGACCTCTTTTCTCCCAGATTTTCTAAGTGGAGACCGCGTGGCTCCAGACCATAATCTTAGAACTTCTGGATTCTGCAGGCCCCTGGAGTTCTGACCATGTCCTGATGGAGCAAGTAAATAATTCAAAAAGCCTGAATTCATTTCTATCCCCCCAAAAGCCAAGAACATCTTGCATTACAAAGGCAGAACCTTCCTGTTCATCTAGTGGTGAGAGTCCCCCAAGCTCTTCTGCTTTCCCATCCCCCGCCCCAGCAAGCCAAGAACCCAAACCAACCTCCCAAGATGATGGGACTGACTGGTATGGGCCAGTGCCCTCTTTTCACTCAGTCCTCGGGAGCAACAACTCCACTGGTGCATTAGGTCCTAGAAACCAAATTATAGGCTGCCTCATAAATGGAGCTTTGCTATTTAATCAACTGCCTCAGAGCTGCCAAACAGTCCTGAGTCCTGCACACAAATGAGGAATTTTTTACATGCAATTACCCTGCCATTTTCCTCAGAGCTGGGCTGTAATGGGAAACCTGGAGCCCAGTGAAAATCTGGAAGCCAGAATAGATTTGTCTTCAGAGAAAGCCCTCATGGCCTCCTTCCATGGCTGTGAAATATGGAAAGCGCCAAAATTCTTCTCCCTACACGTGGTCACGCTGTTTTGAAAACAGTCACCATTTTAATCTGGCAATTAGGTACAGAGCAGAAACCCTATCCACCTGGGTCAGGAGGGTGTTTCTCCTTCCCTTCTTCCTTTAAGATCTCAAGTCCTTGGGTCTCCTCCTCTCGGGTAGCGACCTCCACCAAGGGCTGCTGGGCCAAGGAACTTTCTTAGAAACTGGCCCATCCGCTTTTCCCAGGGGCCCTGGAAACCGGGGAGGGGGAGGGGAGGAGCGGGCACGTGGCTGGCCCGAGCAGCAGACCCGGACTCCGAGCAGTGGGTCCTCCCCACGGAGGGTCCTTGCCCCCCACAGCCCCTGCTTTTTAACCCCACACCGGGCAGCTCGGGAATCCCGGCGCAGACTGAAGAACTGGGAGGAGGACAGCGCTCCCCTCGCGGAGCGCCGCTGCCACCAACAGCCTGATGGCAAATATGGACTGAATCGTTGACATGGAAACCGGACTAAAGTCTCGCTCGCTCGCTCTCACAGGAGAGTTCTTATCACCCAGCCCGGCCGGCCGGCACTCTGAAGACGCGGCCTGGATTCCGGGCCGCACGGAGCGGGCGGAGTTTCTGGCCGCCGGAACTCCTGCGGCTGCGGCAGCCCAGGAAAGGGGGCTGGGCTGTCGGGCCCAACCGGCTGAAAATGGCAGAGGATGTGCTCTCATGTTCTCCGGCTGCACAGCGAGCTCGGATTGGGCCCACGACCGGGGGGAACAACCTATAAAAACCCCACAATCTACGGCAAAATGTGGAAGCGGGGTGCAGGCTGCGCTGGGGAAACGCTCGCAGGGAGCAGTCCTTCTCCTCGCACACCGTTCCCTGGACGTCGGAAACACAGAACTCAAACAAAAGGTCGGGCTGCCCCCGGGGGTCGCCTTCCCCGGCTCTTTGGGGCACGGAGTCCGCAGCCCCGTGCACCCGGCGAGGGTGCGGGATCCCGGCGCAGGGTGAGAGCCAGCGGCGGCCTCAGTTCCCGCGCCGCCCCGCAGCAGACGCCCAGCGGAGCGCGCGGAGAGCAAGCCGAGCTGCGAGTTTGAGCAAAAGGGCAACTGTGTCAGTTGACGGCTGCCAGCAGCAGAGTTCAAAGCCCGGCGTGGATTTCCGCCTGGAGCCGTCTGCTTCTTAAAGTTTGTAACTCCGTGTGAAGAGACGGCCCCAGCGGAGGCTTTGGGATCGGTGTGAAAGTCTAGCACTGCCATCTGACAGGGAGCCGCAAAACTTTGGGCTGCATATTAAGCGAGGAAAGTGGATTGAAGCTAGAGTCTAGGCAATTCATTACGTTCCGGCTCCCAGACAGGAGCGCTAAGATACGAACTGGATTGTCACCGGGAAAAGTGGAACGGAGTCCGAATGGCGCTCCGGGCTCTTCGCGGTGAAATTGTAGCAGCCAAGGACTCAGGATCCCAAGGAGCAAGCTGGGAGGCCTCCAGTTTGGTGGACACGCGCACCGCATTTCCGAATCCTCTTTCCACTCATCTCAAAGCCTTCAACAATTTAGGGGATTATACATTTCACAAAAGTCATAAAGGACCCATTTTAAGACGTGTTCTTTTATAAAAGATTTTTTTTCCACAAGAAGTGCAACTCTGAAAAACTAGCCTTAGGCATAAATCCCCTAGCTTCTCAAGTAAGAATTACTCTTACCATCACCTCCCCCAAACTGAAATAAAATAAATAAAATAAACGCAGCTCAGTGATAGGAGCCCTCATTTTGCATGGGTGTGGCGCTGGGGTTTGATTCCAAGAAGTGCGAGAATAGTAATAATAAAGCAAAATAAACACATCTGTGCTGGGTCTGGTGTGTGGCAGAGTTCAAATAAAACATAACTCAAAGTCAATCTAACAGAAGGAAAAATATAAATCATTCACATCCAATACCGTAGATGAATCTTCCTGGTGCAACATCTTATTGTTGAACTTTGCTAACCTTTTTTTTTTTTAGAAGACAATAAAACTATTACTAATATTTAACAACAAAAAAAGAAAACAGGCCAGGCGTGGTGGTGCACACCTTTAGTACCAGCACTCAGGAGGCAGAGGCAGGCAGATCTCTATGAATTCAAGGCCAGCCTGGTCTGTAGGTCTCTGGAGCTACAGGGAGACCCCATCTCGAACAAAACCAACAAAAATAAATGTAGAAAAGAAAAGAAAAAGCAGGTTGGATATGGTGGCTCATGCCTTAATCCCAGCACTTGGGAAGCAGAGGAAGGTGGATCCCTGGTCTACCAAATCTAAGCCAGAGATCTAAGCCAGTCTGGTCTACATAGTGAGTTCTAGGTCAGCCAAGGTTACATGGTAAGACTGTCAACAATGACATAATAGAAAATTCTTTAATCCCAGCACTTAGGAAGCAGAGGTAGGCAAATCTCTGTGAGTTCAAGGCCAGTTCCAAGCTAGGCAGGACTACATAGTGAGACTACTATCGAAAAAAAGAAAAGGAAAACAGGATGGAGTTTTATGTGATCACTGGGCGGTTCAGGATTGGGGATGGGGGCATTTTTTGAGACAGGATCTTACTCTGTAGCTAGCCATGAACTTGCCTCAGTCTTCTTGTCTCAACCTACCTAGTGTTGGGATTATAAGAGCAAGTCACCACATCCTACTCACAACGGGATTTTGGGTTTTTTACTTCTGCTGAGTCTCACTAAAGATTTGTATTCACCAACTGAAACAAAAACAGTATTTGAAAACCCTGTATCCCAAGAAGCTTGATAGCCACAACATAGTCCATCAAGGAAAACAATTGCATATGTGGTACTTGCTTTAAGCTGATTCCAGATGCAGAGGGCTAAGCACCAACAATATCATCCATGGAAGGTACAGTCACCAACTGTAACACTATTGCACAGAACCAGAAAGGTCTGTCTGTTGTCTGTGACTTCCCAAATTAAACAAATGAAGCTGATTTGTCTTATTTTGTTCTATAAAGCCAGTTTAGGGCAACTTCACACTATATAGAAAATGATTGGAAGGCAAAAGTGTTAAAGCTGAGGGTGGAGAAAGAAATCAGAAGGAAAAAGCAAATGTTCTAGGTGGTCTTTCTCTCAGCCCTTGCTTGCATTAAGCTTTCTTACACTGCCATTTTACTGATAGGAAAGAGTGGAGAATTTTCTCACAGCAACTCTGGAATGGATCTGGAATGGAGTCTTTTGCTCCATCACAAATTCCATAGAAAAGAGTTAAAAAGTAGCAAAAAACACAGTATGGTTATGGGAAAATGGAGGGTGTGGCCTGCAGTCCTCTGAGACAGGGTGGGCGGCCAGGGAAGCGTGCGCTCTAACCCCTTCAAGAGGATCCTCCACATGATCCTCCTAGGCCTTTTATGGTAGAATCAAAGCAAATCCAAAGAAACCCTATTAAGCATAAGACAGGAAGTGCATGGCCCTCAGGGGAAACATTCTGACTAGCTTGGATAGGGTTTGAGCCCATCTATCCTTACAGAAAATGATATCTTCTGAAGGTAAAGTGGACAAACCGAGAAGGCAGTGATAAGACTGGTCTCTGTTCTGGTGGTGGTGAATGGAGTGGAACCCCACACCTGGGAAGGGAAGAGTTTAGCACCACTGCTGGGAAGGCCGCCAGGACACTGAAGCAAGTCTGGGCATTTCCCACACTATCACTTGCCTCCCTAAAATTTTCAGAAGCCACAGAGGGGTTGGGTTGTGGGAGCAGCAGGCTACCTTGTATAGGCCTCCTCACCAACAAGACCTCTGGAGGCCTCCGAAGACATATGTTTCTGCTCTTCCAGCCTTGCTGTAGGAGAGAGAACAGGAGGCAACGGAGGAACCAAGCCAACATGTTTCATCTAGCCTATACAAAAGACTATTAAGGGGGGTATGGGAGCACTTGCCTTTAGTCCCAGTACAGGAGAACAGGGCAGAAGCAGGTGGATCTCTGTGTGAGATCTAAGCCAGTCTGGTCTACATAGTGAGTTCTAGGTCAGCCAAGGTTACATGGTAAGACTGTCAACAATGACATAATAGAAAATTCTTTAACTCCAGCACTTGGGAAGCAGAGGCAGGCAAATCTCTGTGAGTTCAAGGCCAGCCTGGTCTACATAGTGAGTTCCAGGCCAGCTGGGATACAGGGAGACCCTGTCTCAAAGAGACCAAAACAAAAACAGAAAAGAAAATAAACCAAACAACACTGAAATGCACTGAAGTTCTCTCTCTTTTTTCTTCTCTAGCCAGCACGATTTATGGCCCCAAAGAACAAACTAGAGTACACTTGTGGTACTGGGGATTGAACCTAGGGCCTTGCACATACTAGACAAGCATGCTAAACTGACCTGTATTTCCAGGAAGCTTACACCTTTTTTTAAACCTTCATGTATGCTACTCAATTTAGGAACTGAGCTACACCCCCAGTCCCAGATGAATTGGTTTTTAAAACTTTAAAATTGTAATTCTTTTTATTTATTTGTTTGTTTGTTTGTTTGTTTATTAGTGTGTGTGAGAGAGAGAGAGGTGGGGTGAGGCATGTGTGGAGGTCAGAGACAACTTGGGTCCTTTCTCTTATTCCACTCTGTGGGCGCCAGGGATGGAACTCAGGTTGTCAGGCTTAACAGCAAGCACCTTTACCTGCTGAGCCAGCTTGCTGACCTCTCCATTATACCTTTTAATGGAGCCTTTTGACCTCAAAACAAAATGCAAGAAGCCTGGCCTGATGGGAGGCAAAGGCAGGCAGATCTCGGTGGAAAGATCAAGTCCAGCCTTGTCTTCACAGGGAGTTCCAGGCCAACTGGAGCTACAGAGAGACCCTGTCTCAAAAAGACCAAAAATAAATGAATAAATAAATAAAATACAAGAGTTGATTTATTTTTCCCTCAATCAGTCACCTAAAAAATACTCTGTTTAACAAAAACTGGAATTCATGGGTGATATGTTTGTGCTGTCAGCTCAGCTAAATAAAACCAGAAGTCCAAAGTATTCTGGAAAAGAGATTCTTTGACTATACACCTGCTCCACTGGTTCTCCACGAAGTAGCAAGTGGTGTTTTCAAGATGAAGTTGTGGAGGTTGAGACACCATGTGGCCTTAGTAAGGAAGATATTCTCAGCAAGAAGCTGAATGGCACAGAGGCAACTCAGTTGGCTACCAAAGAATTTTAGTACAGCTAAGAATGTAGCCGAGTTGGCAGAGTGCTTGCCTGACATGCACGAAGCCCTGGGTTCGATCACCAGCATCACATATACTGGCAGTCACCTATAATCTCAGGCCTCTGAAGGTGGAGGCAGGATGGGCTCAGTATTATCCTCTGCTCCATTCTGAGTTTGAGGCCAATCTGACACACATGAAACTCTGACTCCCAAAACAAAGATTTTTTTATTTTTTTAGAACCTATCATTAGCAAAGTGTGTCATTAACTGTAGACAAAGAGGCAGAAGAGATGGCTCAGTGGTTAAGAGCATGTACTGTTCTCACAAAGGACCCAGATTTGATTCCCAGCACACACCTAGCAAGATTCACAACTACTTTTAACTCCAGGTCTAGAGGATGCAATGTCTCTGGCCTCCACAGGCACCTGCACTCACTTACACAGATACACAGATACATATCCACGTACACATAATATAAAGAATACTTCTCTTTCGAAGTGAAGTACCTTTACCCTAGGCACCTGATCATCTTCAGCAACCCTTAAGTTGAATGTGTTGTTCTGACCCAGTTTCCATCAAAATCAGTCTTTAACCGAGGCTCAGAAATCTTGTGAGCATGATATTCTATCAACCAGAAATGAATACCATATCATTGTTCATAATGAAATCATCTCAAAGTCACATTTATGAACTTCATTAAGTATATCATTCCTTGTTTTGCTTTAACCCTCTCCTAGAGGGGTACTTACAAAAGCAACAGAAATTGCATTTACTGCGATTTCCTGACTGTAGAAATTTCTAAAGTTCTACAGTGAGATTCATCGTATGAAATTCATCAGAGAGTCCTGCATGCAGGACAGCAGTGCCAGGACTCAGTGCAACAACTGACTGGACCAGTCATGCTGAGCCACAAAGAGGTGTGGTTATTAACTTTTGACTGCCTGTGAGTGATTCACAGTCTCAGTGATCCGCTAACTGAAGACTGATTAATTTAGGAAATTCTTCAGCATAGCCCATACTAGGCTATCTGACTGAGTCACCCTCTCGGTCACCTCTCCCACACACGTGTGCATACATAGACACAAATGTCTGACATCACATTTTGGTGTGCAGTGCCAAACTATGGCAAATATTTAACAGGAACAATGGGAGGAATGTTTTCTAAACAATTAAGTAAAACCCCTGGATCATAAGAGATTTTTGTTTTCTATCTAATGTTTTTACTTCTATAATTTTTTTTCTATCTAATGTTTTTACTTCTATAATTTTTTTTTTTTTTTTTGAGACAGGATTTCTCTATAGCCACAGCCAGTCTGGAGCTCACTATGTAGACCAGGCTGGCCTCAATCTCACAGAAATCCACCTGCCTCTGCTTCCCAAGTGCTGAGATTAAAGCAGATACTCGAAGAGGTGAGGACAGGTGCTGGGACTTGAACCCAGGTCCTCTTTAAGAGGAGCAAGTAATTTTAACCGTTGAACCATCTCTACAGCTCCTTGTTTTTCTTTTTGAGACATGATTTCATATAACTCAATCAGGCTTGAGCTTGATAGGTAGCCAAGGATGGCCCTGGCCCTGATCCTCCTGCTTCCACCTCCCAAATTCTAGGATAGCAGGCATGAACACCACTCCTGGCTTAGTGGCTTTTTCTGTACTGTGATAGCTTGTGGGATTTCCTTCCTTGCTTGCTTGCTTGCTTCCTTCCTTCCCCCCCGCCCCCCGCCCCGAGACAGGGTCTCACTATATATCTCTGGCTGGCCTGGAACTTGTTATGTATATGTAGTCCAGGCTGGCCTGGAATGCATAGATCTGCCTGCCTCAGCCAGTGCCACCGTGCCCAGCCAATTTTCCATTCTTTGATTTGGGATGTCAATCTTCTCCTTCAGTTCACTATAAATCATTGTCTGTTCTAAAAGGAAGAAATATACCTCCAAAATAGAATAGCCTTTTTTTTCCATTCAAAATTTATATATAGGACTGGAGACATAGCTCAGTGGTAGAGCACTTACTCAGCATGTTCAAGGCCCTGGGTTCAATCCCTAGCGCAGAAGGAAGGAAGAAAGGGAGGGAGGAAGGGAGGGATGGATGGAGGGAGGGAGGGAGGGAAGATTATTAAGGGGTTGGGGATATAGCTCATTTGATACAATGCTAGCCTCCCATGCACAAAATCTGGGGTTTAATCCCCAGCACCACAGAAACCAAGGGTGGTGATAGATGCCTAAATTCCCAGCACTTGGGAAGTGGAGACAGAGGGTCAAAAGTTCGAGGTCATCCTCAGCTACACAGCCAGCCTTAGTTACATAAAACAAAAAATAAAATAACATTACTTAGAAGTCCCTAGCATTGTGATCAAGATGCCTCATTTTTCTAAGAAAAACTTATGAACAAACAGAAAAGGAAAACAAAGAAAAATTAAAGACATAGAAATGCTCATGTTATGGGACCTTCAAGAGAATTTGGTGAATGTGAGAACTGTACTTTGAGATCACTGGCGTAAGTATCAAAGATATTATTGTCATTATTACTGCTGTATACTCAGGTTTATAGTTTTGTCTTTATTTTCCCTCAGAGGAGAAGCAAATTAAGGTAACTCCTCTCCGTTCTCAGCACCAAAAAAAAAAAAAAAAAAAAAACAGAAGAAATTTCTCCTGCTCTTTCTTCCTCTCTTTTTGTCTAGGGGTCACTTATGCTCGAGTGGTTGTTCTTGGACTTAATGGCACAAAACTATCCCCCATGTGCAGTTCATGCCACACAGTGTCTGCTCTCCAGGCTCGGCCTTCTGCATGGAGCAATGGTCACGCCAGGGATTCCTGCTTGGCTTGAAACCCAGTACTCCCAAGGCAGCTATGTGGAATTATGAGATATTTGTTCTACCTATTTGGCTGACTGGGTTTAGAATGGTCTTTGGCCCTTGTAACAAGAAAAACAACTGTCCACCAAAATGAATGGCTAGGATGCACCAAATGAAATAATGCCCTTAATTGGACAGATGAGACGGGAAAGGGCAAGCCTGACTCGGAGTTCATTTGATTGCAGCCCTCTGGCAGGATCCTGGTGCTAGAGAAAGAAACAAAATCTAGTCTTCCAATCTTTTGATCCTTGCCATTGAAAGCCTCACATTTGATCTTTAGATCGTTGTTGGGTGGGTTTCAAAATTAGTGACCTGGGAAGTCCCAGACCAACAGCCTTCCTCACTCCTTGAATGTGTGGCCTCCCCTCTCCAGCAGCTGGTTCCTCATTTCAGCCTTTTAGAACACATCAGCTAGCATCAATACAAAGCGGAACAGTTAAAGAAATCCTAACTATTGGACGCTAGGGTTAATAGGTGAATGTGGAAACCCCTTAGTTTTCTTTTTTTGAGTTCGAAAATACAAGTTCATCAGAATTTATCCATTTAAAAACAAAACAAAACAAAATAGCACCCCCAAAGCCAGTTGTCCATTACAGAATTTAGAAGCTGGCATGTTATTTACCTTAAATTCTAACCATTTTCCAGTTGATGGCACTACACTCATACATAGTTTAAAGCAACTACAAGGCCGAGTGTGATAGCACACATCTGTAATCCCAACACTCAGGAGGCAGATGATTATGGATGCTTTGAGGTTAGACCGATCTATCTAGTAAGTTCCAGGTCAGCCACAGCTACACTGTGCCTCAGAACAAAATGAAGCAAGAGACAGGGGAGTTGACTCAGTAAGGTGGTCACTGTGCAAGCACAGTGTTCAGAGTTCAGATCTCCAGCTCCTACATAAAAAGCTGTGCATGTCTGCAGTCCCATCAGGGAGGCAGAGACAGAAGCCCTGGGACTTGCTAGCAGCTAGTCTAGCTGAATCAGTGAGATCTGGGCTCAGTGTCTAGAGGTAATTTTGAGTACACAGTGATAAAAAGGTGTTGCCCGAGATTAAGTTCGCAAAACTATCAAGATTTTCTTTTTTAAAAAAGGAAAACCTGATTTAAGTGACACCACAGAAAACTTGCTTCTGACAACTAACATTTACTGTATTTTCTTCCAGAGACTGGGGAACACAAAGAGACCAAGTTGGCCTAAAAATTGGAAGAATATAAAAACAAAAAGAAAACAAACAAGTTGAGCAGCCTCTCCCATCTGTCTCTGTCACAGAGGAGAATAGGCCAGGTATACCAGAGGGAACAAGACATCTATGTCTCTGGGCCTCCCAGATTCTGGGTCAGAATGCCCAGGGTAGAAGCTACAGTGTCTCTGACCAAGCTGTGATATCATTCCAAGCACCAGCAATCCTCTTCCTTGGGGAGCTCTTAAGGAGCAGCTTCTTCCAAAGTCTCATACTGGAGGTTTCCCTGGCTTACCTTAAGGAGAAGGAAAACAGGTCTGGAGAGATGGTTCAGCAGTTAAGAGCATTGACTGTTCTTGCAGAGGACTCAGGTTTGAACCCTGGTACACACATGGCAGCTAACAACCATCGGTAACTCTAGTTCCAGGAGATCTAATGCTCTCTTCTGACCTCGATTTTGCATATTGCACGTGTAGGCAATACACTCATACACATAAAATAAAAAACAGTAAATAAAAACATTTTTTTAAAAAGGAGAAGGGGAGACTAGAGAAATGGCTCAGAGGTGAAGAACACTGACTGTTCCCCCAGAGGACCTGGGTTCAGTTTCCAGCACCCACATGGTAACTAACAACCATACATAACTCCGGTTCCAGGGGAATCCAATGCTTCACTCTTCGAGCCTTGCACAACAGAAGTGCACTTACACACATGCAGGCAATGCACACACACATAAAATAAAAATAAAAATTTTTTTAAAAGAGAAGGCAAATAAACAGATCCTAAAACACAGTGAAGGAACGCTGTGAAAAACAATTTTTGACAAAACTAAGAATCACTTTTCCTGAATTATTTAAGCTTCACACTGAATATTAGGGAAACAAAAAGCCCTTATTGAACATCCTGTGTGGTATGTGTGCATGTGTATTCATGTGCTGGGGTGGGGTGGGGGGATGGTAGAAATCAAATGACAACTTTCCTTCTACTATGTGGGTTCCAGGGATTGAACTCGGGTCATGAAGTTGACAGCAAGTGCTCGCTAAGTCATTTCACGAGCCCCTGAATATTCTGAAATTTTATATAAAATCCCATAATATCAGAATCAATCCAAATCAAAGGAAGTGTACACTTATAAATTTAAAATTATATTTTAGGCTAGGCCTTGTAGCACCTATAATCCTAGCACCTGGCAAGCAGAGAAAGGAGGCCAGTCAGAGCTACACAGCACACCTGTAATCCCAGCACTCACTAAGCTGAAGTACTAGGATCACCATGAGTTTGGGACCAGCCTGGGCTACATATTGAGTTCCAGGCCATCTTGAATTACAATATAAGATCCTGTCTCAAAAAACCACAAAAAGTCTGGGTAGATAGCTCAGTAGGTAAACTGTTTTGCACACAAGTGTGAGGATCTGAGTTCATATTCAAGGACCCAAGTAAAGCACACACATGGATTTAAAAACACAGGAAAAAACGTTCTGTATGGATTTTTTTAGAGCTCTAAACAGCAACAACTTCTTCAAATAGAAGAAGATAAAAACTTATGTGTGCGTGTGTGCGTGTGTGTGTGTGTGTGTGTGTGTGTTGCTGGTGACTGGACTCAGGACCTCAAGAATACTGGGTGAACTCTCTACTACTGAGCTACATGCTTAGCCCTCCTGCAAGAGGAAATATCTACACCATCAAAATTTCAAGGTAAAGGAGATTTAGAAGAAAATATGATTGAAGCCCTGGGTTCAAAGTTCAAATATTAGTTCCAAAAAAAAAAGTAAATAAGTGAGAAAGAAAAGAAATTATGGAATAAAGTAGACATAAAAAGGAAAGTAGGAACCGGGAATGGGGATGCATGCCTTTAAATCCCAGCACTCAGGAGGCAGAGGCAGGTGGATCTCTGTGAGTTCAAGGCCAGCCTAGTCTACATAGCGAATTCCACGACAGCTGGGACTACAGGGAGACCGTGTCTCAAAAAGAAAAAAAAGACCAAAAAAAAAAAAAAGAAAGAAAGTAGGATAAACTCTCCATATCCCACAAAATTAACAACAATAATAGTAGCTATTGCACGTGATTATTTGACTATTATGTGTGTGTTATATGTGAACACTAATAATTACAAAAATCCATTACAGTAAGTATTAATACCCCCATTCTACAAGCAAAAATCAAGATTTAGATGAATTAAGTAATCTAAGGTCCCAACAGTAGTAGATAAATCAGAGTTCAAATCTTTCTCTTTCCTAGTTTTTCATGCACATTATAGTCCAAGCTGGCCTTGAATGTTCAACAATTGCCCTGTTTAAGCCTCTCAGGTCTAAGAGTACAGGTATATGCCACCACGCCCAGCTTAAATTCTATTAAAAATTCTAAATCCTTTGCACATACATGGTGTACTTGCATACATGCAGGCATAACACTCAGATACATAAATCAAAAAAAAATTTTTAATTAATTCTAAAATCCTGTGGTTTTTCACAAGATGGACAATTAGCAATGTGCCTTTTCATTTAGTGTGTGTGTGTGTGTATGTGTATGAGGGCACATTTGCCTCATATACAAACACGTGGAAGTCAGAGGAAAACTTTGTAGTCAGTTCTTCCCTTCTGCCTTGTTGAGGTGTGGCCTCTCCTTCCATCTGATGCACACCCCCAGAGCTTCCGGTAAGTTTCCAGGCCATCCTCTTGTTTTCCCCTCCCTTGTCTTTGCAGGGTGCTGAGATTACAAATAGGCACCAAGCATCCAGCTTTTTTCTATGTGGGTTCTGGGGATTGAACTTGGGTCATCAGGCTTACATGGCAATGGCTTTACTCACTAAGCTATCTCATTAGCTCAGGCTTAAAACTCTTTTAAAAACTTTATTTATATATCACGAATTAATTCATCAATTTGTTTGTTTGTTTTGAGACAAGGTCTCCCTGTGTGGGCCTGTGGTGGTTTGAATGAGAAATATATTTAGGTTTACATATTTGAATACTTGACCCCCATTGGTGGTGCTGTTTGTGGAGATTTAGAAGGTGTGACCTTACTGGAGGAAGTATATCTCTGGGGGTGGGCTTTGAGAGTTCATAGCCTCATTCACTTCCTGTTTATTCTGTGCTTTCTGTGTATGCATGAAGATGTGAACTTTCAGCTTTTTGTTCTGGCCTGTGTGTCTCCCTGCCATTATGGAAATCTCCCTCTGGAATCATAAGCCAAGATCAACTCTTCTAGAAGTTGCCTTGGGCATGGTGTTTTATCACAGCATCAGAAAGTTAACTGATACAAGGCCTGATTAACCTGGAGCTCATTACATAGACCAGGCTGGCCTTGAACTCAGAGAGATCTGCCTGCCTCTGCTAAAATTAAAGGCATGTACCAGCACCACCACAACCAGCCCCCAAACAAATCTTTTTTTTTTTTAAGACTATTTTTGTGATTTTTATTATTATGTATGTGTGTGTGTGTGTGTGTGTGTGTGTGTGTTAATGCCGTGTGTGCGTGGGGGGGTGGTCATCTGTGGAAGCCAGAAGAGTGTGTCCTATCACTTGGAGCTAGAGTTACAGGCAGTTGTGAGCTACTCAATGTGGGCATTAGAAACCAAACTCAGATCCTCTGTAAGAGATGAAAGCCTTTAACTGACCACTTCTCCAGCCCCCAGACCTAAGACTCTTGATTCTGATCCTCCTGTCTCCACTTCCAAAACACTTGCATTATAGGCATGAACTACTGGCCTCAGACTAACTGTGTGGCCCAGGCTGGCTTCAAACATCCAGCCACACTCCTGATTCAGTCTGTCAAGTGCTGGGATTACAGACATGCGCCACTAGCCTGACTTCTTATTTATTTATTTGGTCTTTATGAGACAGGGTCTCCCTGTAGCTCCAGCTGGCCTGGAACTTGCTATGTAGACCAGGCTGGCCTTCAACTCATAGCGATCTGCCTGCCTTGGCCTCCAAGTGCTGGGATTAAAAGCGTGTACCACTACTCCCAGCTCTATTTTTTATATATAAATATATATAATATATATTATAATAGTAATAGTAATATACATATTTATATATATACTTTGTGTGTGTGTGTGTACATGGGCATGTGTGTGCCATAGTGCATGTATAAGGCTCAGAGGACCATTTGTGGGAGTCAATGCTCTTCTTTCACCTTCTGGGATTGAACTCAAGTCATCAGATTTTGCAGCATGGGCCTCTACACACTGAACCATTTTGCTGGTTCTTTTTTTTTTCCTTTGTAACGACAGTATTGAAATATAATTACAGTCATATTCCAAATTATGTAACCATCATCACATCAATTTCAGAGCATCTCATCACCTTGGAAAGAAACTCCCAAACTTTTAGCAGTTGCCTTCATTCTACAGAGCCCCAAGACCCAAGCCCTAGGCAACAATCAATCTACTTTCAGTCTAGAGACTTGCCAATTCCAGATATTTCATGTGAAAGGGATCACGCAAGGTCTCCTTCCATCACTACCCACCTAACAACTGGACCTCTGCAGAGCTCTCTCTTTGCATCTTCTTAGGCTGGGACTTGGCAGGCTAAGAGCAGCTGGCCCTTTGCCAAATCCCTCCAGACGCCTGCAGGCACTACCAGTGCTGCCACCTTATGCCCACTTCTTGAAGTAGTGTACACTGGGTCAGGCTCTGCCTTCCTCCCCGAGAACCTTGCCCTTTGCTGTTTTCAAGGCAATCAAGGTTGTGACTCGTGACAGAGGGTGACCAGGAGAGGTCGAGTGTGTGCTGTGTGGGAACTCGTGCCTGTAACACAGACAACCTAGGGACCGAGAAGAAGCAGGTGCGAACGTGCTTGGGGCTCGGCGGAGCACAGTCTTTCGGTCTCTCTTCCTGATTCTCTTCTGCTCCCAGTTCCTCCTCTGCTCAGCTCACTTTCATTTCCCCATGTTGTTCTCCACAGACCAGGAAACTAAATGTGTCTCTCTGTTCATTTATACCTGGACTGTCTTCTCTTGCCTCTTCCAGGGTCACCTCAGTGATGTATTTGGACAATGGGTATGTTTAAATCACTTACATTTTTTTTAAAAAAGGCACACTAACTATTCCGCCATACCAAAGAGCAAATAAACAAATGACTTTCTGTTCCCCAAAATCAAGATGTTCTTTCTTCATAAAGGAAGCTACTCAAAGCCAACTTTTTGTTATGAAGCAGATTTGAACTGAATATCATTGCCAAAGAAAAACAAGCATAGTGATGAAGACACTTTCCCTAAGTGCCGGGGCCTGGATTTGAGACTGTCTCTGAGTTCACTTTAGGGGACGCGGTTCCACCGTGGTTGTCCACTACACTGTGCTTCTGAGGAAGTGCTCTCCACTCTGCTTCACACACTCATTCCTGGAGAAAACATTTCAAATTAAGGCTCCAAGTACCTTTCTAACCCCAAGTTCTCATTGCCATTCTATCACATTCATTCAAGGAATGTTTGAGAGGCTGGTGCGATGGCTCAGTGTATAAAGGCACTTGTCGCCAAACCTGGTGACCCAAGTTTGATCCCTGGGACCTACATGGTGGAAGGAGAGAACTGACTCAAGAAAATTGTCCTCTGACCTCCACACATGCCCCCTGACATACTTGGGCCTAAACTCATACACACATACACACACACACACACACAACACACACACCATGTGTAACACACAGGATAATAAGTAAGTAAAATAATTTCTAAAAAGAAATAGATTACACATATCATTTTAAATTTTAATATTATTTAGCATTATACACAATTGACCTTCTAAGTTTGTATTTTTTTGTTGTTTTCTTTATTTTTATTTTGTGTGTGTGTGTTATAAGCATGGTATGCTTATGCATGTAAAGAAAGACCAGAGGTCATCACTGGTCATCTTTCTCTGTTTTTCTCCACCTTACATCTTTTGAGATGGGTCTTCTCGCTAAACCTGGAGTTCATCCTTTGGCTAGGCTGGTTGGCCAACAGGCTCGTGGGATCCATCTGACTCTGTCTACCAGTTCTGAGGTTACAGGTACATGCCCAGCTTTTTACATGGGTGCTGAGGATTCAAACTCAGGTCCTCATGTACTTTTACCCACTGAGCCATTTCCCTCTCCTATTTTTTGTTTGGACATGTGTGTGTGTGTGTGTGTGTGTGTGCGGTATGTTTTAAAACACATTTGCCTGTATGCATGTGTACATGCAGGTGTGTGTATAGTATGTGAATACAGTTGGAGGCCAGAGATAGATGTTAGGTGTCTTCCTCCAACACTCTCAACCTTATCCTTACTTTTTGAGATAGAGTCTCTCGTAGCCCAGAGCTCATCAATTGGCTAGATTTCGCTAGTCGGAGAGCTTTGGGGATCTGCCTGTCTGTGCTCACTGCCACCTGTGTGCACACCACACATGTAACACACATACACACGCATACAAAGTTCTCTCTCGGCCAGGCATGGTGGTGGCTCCCACCTGTAATCCCAGCACTAGGAGGATTGCTAAGAGTTCAAGGCTAGCCTAGACTACAAAGTAAATTCCAGACCAGTCTGAGATACAGAGTGGGACCCTGTCCCCACCCCCCAAAAGTACAAGTTTTCCAAATTCTCTGTTTCTTCCTTCAGTTTCTGATTTCAATCCATTAGTCCTTCCAGTAATGCATAAAGATGAAGTAAATAACCTGGTAAAGATTTCTTTACAGATTACAGCAAGAGCCTTCCAAATTGGGATTTTGATTTTAGGTTTTCCTTCGGTTTTCTTTTTGAGACAGGGTCTCCCTGTAGCCCCAGCTGGCCTGGAACTCACCCGCCTCTGCCTCCTGAGTGTTGGGATTAAAGGCATGTGCCACCATGCCTGGCTTGTTTTGTTTTCTCATGGGGAAAGGATCAGTTTTTATTTTGTTTTGTTATTGAAGCAAGGTCTCATGCAACACTGGTTGGCTTTGAACTATGCAACCTAGGATAACCTTGCTAAAAGGGCTCACTTTGTTTTCTTTTGTGAATGTGTATGCGTGTGTGTGTGCATGTGGGTGTGCACATGCTATGTCACAGGTGTAGAGGTCAGAGGACAGCTCAGTTGTCAGTCCTTGCATTCCATTTTACTTACGACAGGGTCTCATTTTTTTTTCTTCTTTAGAAAAAGATTTGATATTTTTTATTTATGTGTATATTTATGTGTCTTGTGTCTAAAGGATGTATGTTCAGGTACCTGTAGAAGCCAGAAGAGGGGGTTGGATACCCTGAAAATGGAGGTTATGAGCCACATGACAAAAGTGCTGGGAACTGAATTTGGGTCCTTTGGAAGAGCAACAAGCACTCTTAACCTATGAGCTATCTCTCTGGTCAGTCTCACTGTTGGCATTGTATACCAGGGTAGCTGGTCTAACCTGTCTCCAACCTCCTGTCTCCCTGAAGGCATACTGGAATAAGAGACACATGTTTTTTGTTAGGCCTTACCATGGGTTCTGAGGATTCAAACTCGGGTCTTCATGCTTGCACAGCAAGCACCTTTCCTTTCCGAGGGCTCACTTTTTAAAACATAATAGCTATCAAGAGGATCCAGCTCTTTCTCAGGAGGCTCACACACACTGCTGCTGCTGGCTCTGTGTATGTAGTGATCCCTGAGACTGACACAGGGTGATTTTCCAGGTATTCAGCACCAACATGAATGGGTGATTTCATGTTGAGGAAGGCAGACATTGACCTCACAAAGAGGGCTAGAGAGCTCATGAAGGAATGAGATGGAACATGTGACCGCCATAATGCAGACCCACGCCAGTACAAGAGCCCAGACTGGGGACTGGAGAGATGGTTCATCAGTTAAGAGTGCTTATTGCTCTTGCAGAGGATTTAAGTTTGGTTCCTAGCACCCATGTTGGGTGGCTCACAACTGCCTGTAACTCCCACTCCAGAGAATCCAATGCCTCTGGCTTCCAAGGGCACCTATATAGACACACACATGTACATAATTTTAAATTAATAAAAAAATCCTTTTTAAAAAAGAGCTCAGACTGGTTCCTAAATAGACAGAAGGCTAGAAAGGATGAAAACCAACCAGACTGTAGGCAATGATCTGGAGAGCAAGCACCGTGAATATCCGAAGTGACCAAACATTACAGCCCACAAAGGGCTCTTCCAGTTCTGAGACATTCATGTCTGAGGCCAGCTCACCAAAACACTGTCTACAGTGGTCATAATATGGGTGTGTTCAAAAAAAAAATGAATCTATGGGCCTTTTCTATAACAAATCATTTATATACATTTAAAAGAATTTAAAAATTAAATTAAAATTTGTGTGAGCAAGGCATGGCGATAAACACTGGTAATTCTAGCACTTGGGAGATGGAGGCAAGAGGATCAAGAGTTCAAGGCTGTCCTCACTGCATAGTGACTTAGAAGCAAAAAATAAGTAAATAACTAATAATAAATAATTTTTATTAAAAATCTTTTATTAAAAAAATCTTGCCTTAAAAGTTCAAAGTTATCCTAAGCTACATAGCTAATTTAAGGAGCCATGTGATACATAAAACCCTGTCTTTAAAAGAAAGAAGCCTGTTGTGGTGACACACATTTTTAATCCCAGCATTTGGGAGGCAGAGGTAGGTAGATCTCTATGAGATTGAAGCCAGCTTGGTCTACATAGATAGTTTCAGGCCAGCTAGGGCTAAAGGGAGACCTTGTCTGAAAACAAACAAACAGACAAACAGAAAAAGGTCTGGAGAGACGGCTCAACGGTTAAGAGCACTAGCTGCTCTTGCAGAAGACCTGGGTTTGGTTCCCAGCACCCACATAGCAGGTAACAACTGTAGGTAACTCCAGTTCCATGGGCTCCTTCACCCTCCTCTGAACTCTGTGGGCATTGCATGGCAGATGCAAGCAAAAGACTCATAGGCAATAATAAATAAATAAATAAATATTTTTAGGAAAGAAAGAAGGAAGGAAAATAATTGTGTATCTGGGGGTAGAGATGTAGTTAAATGGTAGAGCATGTGCTTAGCATGCAGGATGCCCTGCATTCAGTCCCCAGCACAGTGAAAGATAAATGGATGGAGAGAGAGAGAGAGAGAGAGAGAGAGAGAGAGAGAGAGAGATTATCCATTATGCCAGATGTAGATATCGTCTTGCTAATAAACTAGTGCTGCAAAGTATATAATAGCCCTACTTTAGATTTGTGGAAAGCTCAGATAAATAGACATTAAATAACTTAATCAGACTCACATGAGTATTAAGTAGAACAGCTGAGATTCACATTCAACCGGAATCCAAAATCTGGATTTTTAAAATTATTTATTTATTCAGTGTGAGTGTATTACCTGCATGTGTGTAAATGCACCCATGTTGTGCAATTCCAACAGAGGTCAGAAGAGGGCATCAGATTCCCTTGAACTGGAGTTACAGATGGTTGTTAGCTGCCATGTGGGTGCTGGGAATCAATCCTGGTCCTCTGCAAGAGCAGCCAGTGTTCTTAACTGCTGAGCCATCTTTCTAGCCCCTAGTAATTTTTTAAAAATATTTTATTATTTTTGTTTCATGTGTACTGTATTGTTTGCATGTATGTAAGTGCACCTATGTAATGCAGTGCCCGAGGAGGTCAGAAGAAGGCATTGGATCTCTTGGAACTGGAGTTACAGGTGGTTGTTAGTTGCGAGCTGGGTGTCGGGACTCGAACCCAGGTCCTCTGTAAGAGCAGCTCATGCTCTTAACTGATGAGCCATCTCTCCAGACCCTAATTTGCTTTTTTAATATTAAAAAAAGCAGCTTATGTCTCACATAACAATCTGGAGAGGAGTAGCCCTAAGTAGCAGGTAACTCAATCCTTCTGGGTAATCAGAGATTCAGGTTCCTTTCACAGCATTCGCCCTGTCTTAGGAATCTCACTTCTGGTGCATGGTCAGAACTTAGTCTCAGTGTATCTAGTCCAATCTTCTCTGGAATGGTGGCAGTCAAATTCAAGTGGGCATCCAGCTGCCCTGAAAAGTAGGATGAGAGGACTAGGAGAATCTATCTCCCCACCTCTTCCCACCCCGTCTTTCTAGTCCTGAGACCTGGAGAGTCACTCTCCAAGTTTGTATTCTTGTCATTAAGTCAGGTTGCCTTCTTCATACCATTCTGAGAGTTGTTGGGGGTATTTCATGTGTATTCTTGTGATGGTGACCAACTTTACCATGGCCCTATTGGTAATAAATGTCAACTAGCTATCTCTGTAACCAACAATTATTATTAGAAAATAAAATAGTGACGATTCTTCTCAGGGCCTAGAATCTTTCAAGGGAAGAGGATGGAGTGACTTAGGCTAGCCCAAAGTCCAATTGGTAAAGATTACTATTAGCTGGACCAGGTAACACAGGCTGAGGGAAGAGGATTATGAAGATTTCTATAAAGATTTCTATAAAGCTAGACCTTGCTTTTTTGTTGTTGTTAGTTTTATTTTTGAGACAGGGTCTCCCTATAGCCCCAGCTGGCCTGAAACTTGTGAGGTAGACCAGGCTAACCTCAATCTCACAGTGATCTACCTGCCTCTGCCTCCTAAGTACTGGGACTAAAGGTGTGCACCATCGTGCCTGGTTCTAGACCTTGTCTTAAAAAACTAACAAAGTTGGGTGTGCTGAGACAGAGGCAGGCAGATCTCTGTGAGTTCAAGGCCAGCCTGGTCTACATAGTGAGTTCCAGATCAGCTGGGACTACAGGAAGAGCCTGTCTCAAAAAGACCAAAACAGACAAACAAACATGGGCCAGAGAGAGGACTCAGTGAGTAAAAGTGCTTGTTGCACAAGCCTGAGGATCTGAGTTCAGATCCCTGCACCCATATAACAAACAGCAGTGATCTAGTGTGTGTCTGAAATTCAGTGTTATGGGGTTCAGAGATAGGACGATCAATGGAATTGATGGCTGCCAGCTTAGCCAGAAAAACACAAGCTCCAGAGACCTTGTCTCAAAGGAACTCCTTTCCCTGGCTTTTGTGAATATGCGCACCCCCACAGGACATGGCCCTTATACCACAGGTACTTATTCCCTACACACAGTTAAAACAAAACAACAACAGCGACTGGCTGGGGCCAGGCATGGTAGCAAATGCCTGTTATCTAGTACTCAGGAGGGTGAAATGGGAAGATCAAGAGTACAAGGCCAACCTGGACTACACAGAAAGTTTGGAGGGATGGAGGAAGAGAGAGAGAAGTGTAAGCTAGGGTTGAGGTCTATAATGCCATCTCTATTCTATGGTGCTGGAGAGATGGCTCAGTGACTAAGAGCACTCACTGGCTGCTTTTGCACAGGACCCAGGTTTGGTTCCCAGCACCCACATGGTGGCTGACAACTGTCTGTAACTCTAGTGCCAGGGAATCTGAAGCCCTCTTGACTTGTGCAAGTATCACACGACATGGGTGCACTTATAAGCAGGCGATGCACTCATAAACATAAAATGAAATATCTCAAAGAGCATCTCTATGAGTCATTTGATACAAGGCAAGTGACAAAAGTATTAGGCCATAAAGTACATGAAAAATCCATCCAAACTACACACGCAAATATTCCGTTGATAGAAATTAGAGCTGAAATTTCAGTGAGAGGACAGTAGTTTAGTAAGGAGGCACGGGCTGGGGATGTGGCTCAGCTGGTAGAGTGCCCACCTAGCACACACAAAGCCCTGGGTTTGCACCCTAATATTGTGTAAGCCTGTCATAGTGATTGACACTATGGGAGTGATTGAGAATGGAGTTAAAGGGATATATGTACATATGCATATATAAACAGGCTCCTCCCCAGGATGCTAACAGATCCTTCTTACCTTTGTTTGTTTGCTTGGGGTTTTTTTATTTTTGTATTTTGAGATAGGGATTTTGGTACCCCTAACTGGCCTGGAACTTACTATGTAGACCAGACCGGCCTCGATCACAGAGTTCTGCTTATTTCTGCCTCCCGAGTGCTGGAATTAAAGGCGTGTACCTACATGCCTGGCTTAGCTCTTTAGAAAGAAGGAAAGAAAGAAAGAGAGAGAGAGAGAGAGAGAGAGAGAGAAGGGAAGGAGGAAGGAGGGAGGAAGGGAGGGAACAGGAAGGAGGGAGGGAAGGAAGAAATGAAAGAAAGGAAGGAAGGAAGAATCAAGAGCGAATCAACTCCCAAAAGTTGTCCTCTGACCTCCATATAGTGTTTCGTGTGCATGCATATACACAGAGACACAAAATAAATAAATAAAACGGAAAAAGAAAATTTCCAGGCATGGTGTTGCATGCCTTGGGAGGGAGAGGCAATTGGATCTTTGTGAGTTTGAGACCAGCCTACTCTACATAGCAAGTTCCAGGCTAACAAGTGCTGTAGAGTGAGACCATCTCAAAAAGGGGGGGGCGGGCAGCTGGAGAGATGGTTCAGCAGTGAAGGCCACTGGCTGCTCTTGCAGAAGACCTGGTTCCCAGAACCTACATAGTCGCTAACAACTGTCCATCACTTCAGTTCTAGGGGATCTGACACCCTTTTCTGACATTCATGGACATCACAGGACATGGGTGCACTCACATCTATGTAGGCAACATACTCATACACATAAAATAAAAATAATAAAAATATTTTTAAAGTATTGTTAAAAAAAGTTAAAAAAATTTATTTATTATTAATGTGTGTATAATATGTTGAGGGTGCATGTGTGCAATTGTGTATGTGTGTAGTGTGTGTGTGCCATAGGGTATGTGTGGAAATCAAAGGACAATTTTGTGGAATTGGTTCTTTCCAACTTTATAAGGGTTCCAGGGATTGAACTCAGGTCATCTGGCCTGAGTGGCAAGTGCTCTACCCACTGAGGGCTCTCACCAGCACCCCCTGTGTGCCTCTTCTCGATTTGCTCCCTTTACCATAAAGAGTCTTATAGCTCTCCCTATCTCATCTAAAAGCTTTCTTTGCTTTTATTTATTTAGTTGTTTGTTTTGCTTTGAGTCGGGGTTTTACTCTGTAGTCCAGGCTTGCCTTGAACTCCAACTCCTTCAGCCTCAGCCTCCTGAGTACTGGGATTATAGGCATGAGCCATCACACCCACCATTCAAACAGCAACTCTTCTGAAGCAGTCCTCCAAACCTGGGATCAGCAGATATTTTCTGTAAAGAGCCAGATGGTAAATACTATAGACTTCACAGGCCAGAAGTGATGAGACAGCCACATCAGGTCTCTGTTGCAAGGACTCCATTCTGCTCTTGTAGTGTGACAGCACCCCACACGGGGCAAGCAACTGGGAGTGGCTGTGTTCCAGCAGAACTCATTCATAAAAACAGACCATAGGCTAAACCAGTGATCTGTGGTTTACTCACCAAGCTCTGCTTGGATATTTTTTTGCCCAACCTAATTATTCATGACCCCATTATCATATTTGTTCTCCAAGTTTGCTTCCACCAGGATGAGCATCTGGAGGACAGGTGTTGTGTCTCTCTGAACTGAGCAAAGCTTAGCTCCTAAAGAATACTCTAGAAACATTTGTAGAAATAAGGCAGGAAGGCCTGGGAATCTATTTAAGCAGGAGACAGTCTTACCCTTCCCTGACAATGCGATCAGATACTGCTGATAGAATGAGTCCTGTGGGCTCTTCTGAGTAGTTGGATTGGGGCAGCTGGCTTCCAAAGTTCATATATGTGGGAGCCTGGATCCAAGATGCTGTTCCCCAATGATCCTTAGTCCTGATCTTCATTTCTTCCCAACAACAAGGAGGATATTGAGGAAACACAGGTATATGACATTGGCGGCAAGGCCTAAAAGATACTGCAGTCTCTGCCCATCTCTTTTTGGGATCGCTCTCTTTTGTCTGGGGAAAGCTAGCTGTTACATCTTGAAAGCCTTTGTCAGGCAAACCTATGTAGATGCCCATAGGAAAACAAGTGAGCCCCCCCGAGACGGGTTTCTTGGCATAGGCTCTTCCTTCTTTATTCAGCTAAGTCCTTAGGTGCCTGTTGCCTCACCAACATTTTGCCTTCAACTTTGTGGTTTGGATATGAAATATCCCCCCAAGATTAATATGAAAGTCTTGGTTCTCAATACAGCAGTATTCAGAGGTGGGGCCTGGAGAAGTGACAGAATCATGGGGCCTCTAACTTCATCAATGGGTCAATCCATTGATGATTCATAGCTGAAGAGACTATTAGGCATTAGGCCTAGTTGTAGGAAGTAGGTTATTGAAGGTGTGTCCTCCTCCATCTGCTCCCCCACCTCCCTTTTTGGAGACATAGTTTCTTGTATCCTAGGCCGGCCTCGAACTCATTATATTGCTGATCCTCCTGCCTCTACCTCCTGAGTACTGGGATTACAGGCATACATTATCATACCCATGTGGGGTTGGGAACAGAATCCAGGGTTTCCTGCATACTAGACAAGCACTTTACCAACTAACTATACCCCAGCCCTAGAGGTGTCCCTTGAAGGGCGTATCTTGACCTTGGTCCTTTGTTTTCTCTCTCTCTGCTTCCTGATCCCCAGGAGGCAAGCAGCTTTGCTCTTCACTGTGACACTCTGTCCCAGCACACTAGAAACAAAGGAGCCAAGATACTATGGACCCAAACCTCTGAAGCAGTGAGCCAAAGTAAATCTTTCCTCCTTTTAAGTTGTATTCTTAGGTGTTTTGTCATAAGGACAAATACTAACACAAACTTCAAAAGGACTTTGAGTCACAATACCCCTCAACTCCTGATCTACAGAAGTTCTGTGAGATAATAAATGTTTATTTTTGGACTGGAGAGATGGCTCAGTGCTAAAAAGCACCGGCTGCTCTTGCAGAGGATCCGGGTTTGACTTCCAGCACCCACATAACAGCTAACAATTATATCCATAGCACCAGTTTCAGGGGATTCGACACCCTTTTCTGACCTCCGTGGCCTTTGCATGACACAGGTGCACCTACCTACATGCAAGCAATATACTCATACACATAAAAATAAAATGTTCATTAGTGTCTTAAGCTGCTAAGATTGGGAAACAAGTTTTTGTTTTTGAGCCAAATCTTAGCTATCCCTGGCTGACTTTGAACCTGCTATGCAGCTAGAACGACCTTGAACTTCCCGATGACACTGCGCTGCCTCTACTACCTGAGCGCTGGGATTACAAGAGTGCACCACTTGGCTTGTTTCTATGTGCTGTTGGGATGCAACTCTGGGCTTTGAGCACGGTAGGCAACGTGCTCTACTCACTGAGCTACAGCCTCAGCCCTGGAAATAATTTTTCATATAGAATAACATATCCAAAATGGTTTTCTTCACCTAAATCCCAGGTTTCTTTCAGTACACCTTGGTCTTCAAGTCTCAGTTAAAATATCTATTTTTTGTTTTGTGTTGTTTTTGTTATATTAACAAAAAAAGGCCTACAGTTTCATTTCTTCTCAAACACACCTATTGTATAGCCACAATGGCCAGTGGTCTTGGTGTGCTGCCCTCAGACATAAATATTCTCAAAGTGGTATAAGCCTTCTGTGGGTATAATGTTCAGTCATTCAGGGTCTTGTTCTGTAGACCACTGGCCAGAGTCTGGCTCTGTTTCCCATCTTTTCCATCCTTCTGTGAGCTTAGTGACCAGTTTGGGCTCCTTTTTTTTAATCACATTTGTAAAGATTAATTAATTTTTCATATGTGTTATGTCTGTATGTACGTAAGTATACCCGTGTCATGCAGTGCCCTATGAGGACAGAAAAAGGTGTTGGTTCCCCTGGAACTGAAGTGATAAACAGTTGTTAGTTGCCATATAGGTGCTTGGGTTTGAACCTGGGTCTTCTGCAAGAAAAGGCACTGCTCTTAACCACTGAGCCATCTCTCCAGGCCCCAGTCTGGGCTCTTATACTGGCATGAATTTAGTGATTGCATGTTTTACCTCATCTTCAGGGAGTTTCTGGATCTCTGAGCTCATTGCTTTCTTCAGTGACACCTGGATCTGTCATCGTCCCATACCTCTTGTTTTAGTTTGAATCAGGGTCTCATTTTATATGCCAGACTGGCCTGGAACTCATGACATAGCTCACAGTAGCCTTGAGCTCATAGTGATCCTCCTGTTCCAGCCTCTCAAATGCTAGGATTACAGGTATGAGCCTTAATGGCAGTGACCAAAGGCTACTTTCCATTACCTGTTGATGCTCCTCTGAGTTCTCACAAAAAGTGGTGGAACTTCTCAGGAATCACTAGAGACCTGAGAGCAGCGCCAGACGTAGTGTGTAGGGCCCCTGTGGAAGAGGGTTTTGTTTTAAGACAGAGTCTCGTCATATATTCTAGACTGGTCTTGCAATTACTCCAAAAACCAGACTGGCCTTGAACTCATGATCCTCCTTTCTCCCTCTCAAGTTCTGAGATCACAGGTGTATGCCACCATGCTGGGCTTAATTCTATATTATTTCAGCTCTGTCTCTTTCACTGGGGCAGAAACTACATCTAATTTTTCATTAATCAAAACTGTAGCCTTCAGGAGAGATTAATTTGTGTTCATTTAAAATGAATACATTTATATATTTAAAATATATAAATAATTAAAAATTATTTATGTATTTAATGTGTATGTGTTCGTACCCGAGTATATATATATGTGCACCATGTGTGTGCAAGAGCCCAAGGAGGTCAGAAGAGGCCATAGGTTTCCCTGGATTGGAGCTATAGGGGGTCGTGGGTACTGGAACTGAACAAGGTCTTCTGCAGAACAACAAGTGCTTTTAACTGCTGAGCCATCTCTCCAGCCCCCATTTTTAAAAAGTTTTTATTTTATGTGTACGAGTGTTTTGCCTGCGTGTATGTGTGTGCCCCATGTGTGTGCAATGCCTGTGGAGGTCAGAAGGCAACATAGGATCCCTTGAATCTGGAGTGGTGGTGAACTGCCTGACCTGGGTAGCTAGGAACCGAACTTAAGTCCTCAGCAAGAACAGCAAGCGCCCAGCCATCTCCTCCACAGCTACCAGCTTTGTATGCCTTGAACCATGTAATGGTATCTTTCCCCAAATCATGGGATTTACACATGTTTGTGTCTCCACTGTAATATTTATCATGATGACTAATAATACTGGGTTTCTGTGTTCCTTCAAGGCAAGATCCTAGTTCATCATCCTTGTATGCCCAGCATTTTTAATGCAAAGGATGTTCAATAAATGTTTATTGAGTGATAAATTTAGAGAGGTGATCAGTGTGTAGATGGACAAAAGACGGACTTTCCACGGAACTCTTCAAGACTTAAATTTATGCCCTCTTTAAAATAAGAATAAATAAAGATAGAAACAAAGAAATAAAGAACACAGGGTTGAAGATATAGCTCAGTGGCAGAGATAGACAGATCCATACAGGGCTCACTGGCCAGCCAGTCCAGTCTACTCAACAAGCCCCAAGGCCCAGTAAGAGATCTTGTTTCAAAAAACAAGATGGATGGCTCCTGAGAAATGACACCTGAAGTTGACTGTGGCCTCCATGTACACTCTCTCATGTATACATGTGCCCTCATGCACACACACAACCACCCACATGAATACACATGAATACACACACATACCCCCACACCCACGCACACTTAAAAAAAAAAAAAAAGCAATGCCATCTTACTAGATACTGCAGTTTCCTGTGTCTTTGCTTTGATGTGGTTTCATCTGTTAAACTGAAAAAAACTAAACCCTCTGCCAGTATGGGTGTGCATGCCTCTAACCCTACTAAGTACCTCAAGTTTGAAGCCACTCCGGGGAACACAGCAAGACACTGTCTTAAATATAAATGAGTCATGCCTGGAGAGATGGCTCAGAGGTTAAGTGGCTGCTTTTCCCGAGGACCTGGGTTTGGTTCCCAGCACTCGCACAGTGGTTAACAACCATCTGTAACTCCAGTTCCAGGGGATCCAACGCCCTCTTCTGATCTCTACAGGCATTGCACGACACAGGTGCACTTACATACATGCAGGCTATATACTCATACAAATAAAATAAACATAACTAAATAATTTAAAATATATTTTAAAATAATAAGTAAGTAGATAAATAAATAAGTCCTGTGTGGTGGTATGTGTCTGGAATCCCAGCACTTGGGAGGCTGAGGCAAGAGGATTGCTATCAGTTTGAGGACAGACTTAGCTACAATGGCAAGACCATGTCTCAAAAAAATCAAAATTAAATAATTAAACAAATCCCTTTAATAATATGTCTTGATAAGCCATTTGTTTTGTTTTGTTGTTGAGATACAAGCTCACTCTGTAGCTCAGGTTGGCCTGAAATTCATTCTATAGCCCAAGCTGGCTTTGAACTTGAGGCAGTCCTCCTGCCTCAGCTTGAGTCCTGGGATTTACAGATGTGAACCACCACATCTGGCTTCAACAAACCAAAATTAAATAGAGGGTTAGAGAGTAAGAATAGATCAGAGGACAGGAAGTGGCACCTTGTCTTCCTGTCCTTCCAGTTTGGATGTGCATTAGATGCACAGATCCAGAGAACCAAACTCATTCACACTGAGCTGCACATCCACAGATCCCAGGTTCAGGTGCTGCACGTTGGAAGGGCGCCCATGAGAGAATCCCATTCAAAGTATACAGAAAGCTCAGGTGACGACAGATGATTTGAATGACTCATCATACACATAATAGCAAAGTAGGAGGCAAGGTTCCTTGAGACGGCAGACTGTTTATGGCAACACTCGTAGCTGGTAAACAGTGCAAGTACCATTACCATGGTGTCAACAAGTCGACAAGGTTTTTCATTTTTTGAGACGGGACCTAACATAGCCCCGGTGTACCTTGCCCTACTATGTAGCCAATACCTACCTCAATCTTCCTACCTCTATCTTTCAAGTGCTGAGATTGCAGGCCTGTGCCACCATACCCGGTTTACATAGTGCTGGCATTGAACCTAGGGCTGCAGGAATGCCAGGTAGGCTGTCTGCCAAGTGAACTACATCTCCAGCCCCAGCCCTTTTAAAAAAATTATTAAAATTATTATATGTGTACGAGTGCTTTGCCTGCATGTATGTAAGTGCCCCTATGTGGTGTGCAATGCCCACTGATGTCAGAAGATGTTGGATCTCCTGGAACTGCAGTTACAGATAGTTATTAGCTATCATGTGGGTTCAGGGAACTGAACCTAGGTCCTCTGCAAGAGTAGCCAGTGCTCTTAACTGATGAGCCAACTGTCCATAACTCAAGTTTCAGGGGATCCTATAACCTCTTCTGATGTCCTCAGGCATTGCACTTACATATTTGCAAGCAATACACTCATATAGGTAAAATAAAAATAATAATTTTTTAAAAATTAGTATATCAAGACTAAAAATTTTTAGCCAGGCATGGTAGCACATGCCATTAATGCCAGCACTTGGGAAGCAAAGGCAGGTGGATCTCTGAATTCAAGGCTGAACTGGCCTAGAGTAAGATTCTGTCTCAAAAAAAGTGAATTAGCTGGGCATCATGGCACTGGACTTTAATCCCAACACTCTGGAGGCAGAGTCCAGCATGATCTACATAGTAAGTTCCAGGCTAGCAGGGTTACATAGTGATACTTTGTCTCGGAAAAAAAAAAAATGCCCCCAAAACAAAACCAGGAGTTTGGAGGGAAGAGGAAATGTTGGAGGAGGAAGAAAGAAGAGCAGAACAGAGAAGGAAAGTAAACTGAAGTCAGGCATGATGGCATGTGTCTGTGGTCCCAGCTATTGGGAAAGTTAACATAAGAGGAATATGTGAGGTCAGGAGTTCGAGGCCAGCCTGGCCAACACAGAGAGACCCTGGAGCATGAGGCCAGCCTGGCCAACACAGTGAGACCCTGGAGCATGAGGCCAGCCTGGCCAACACAGTGAGACCCTAGAGTTCGAGGCCAGCCTGGGAAACCCAGTGAAACAAACAAAACAACAAAAAATATTTTCACATGGACAAAGGCTTTGAACTGACATTTCTCAGAAGACCATATGTAGAGCCAGGCATGGTGGCACATACCTGCAATCCCAGTACTTGGGAGGCCGAGGCAAGAGGATCCCAAGTTTTGAGGCCAGTCTGAGCTACATAGTAAATTCTAGGCCAGCATAAGTTACATATCAAGAGCCTGTTTCAAAATCAAAAAGAAAAAGAAGATATGTAAATAACCAGGAAGCTCATGAAAAAATGTTGAACATCATTAGCCAGTTGAGAAATGCAAATCAAAGCCATAATGAGAGCCAGGCATGTGCTACATGACTCTGATTCCAGTACTCAGGAGGATCGGAAATCAAGGCTATTCTCTGTTCCATAGCAACTTGGAGGCCAGCCTGGGTTATGTAAAACCTTGTCTCAAAACAAAACAGGATCAGGAGACATGGCTTAGCAATTAAGCTTAGCTACTCTTGCAGAGAACCCAGGTTGGATTCCCAGCACCCACATGGTGGCTAACAACTGTCTATCATAATTCCAGTTCCAGGGGATCCAACTCCCTCTTCTGACCTCCAAAAGCATTGCACAACCTGGGTGCACTTACACACATGCAGGCAATACACTCATATACATAAAATAAAATAAAAATAAATAAAAATATTTAAAAAATATATATTTTAAAAGAAAACAAAACAAGCTGGCTTGGTGGTGCATGTCTTTAATCCCAGCACTTGGGATGCAGAGGCAGGCAGATCCTTCTGAGTTAAAAAAAAAAAGAATGAGAAAACAAAACAAACCCTACAATGAAACAATAAGATATACAACTTCACACCCATTCCTATGGCTATAATTAAAAGCCAGGCTGAATATGGCAGCATACACCTTTAATCTTGGCCCGAAGGAAGCAGAGGCAGGTAGATCTCTGTGAATTCAAGGCTAGCCTGGTCTACATAGAGAGTTCTAGGCCAGTCAGTTCTACATACTGAGATTCTATCTAAAATGAAACAGGGCGGGCAAGATAGCTCAGAGTATAAAAAGACTTGCTGCTGTGCCTGAGGACCTGAGTTCTATCCCCCGGACTCACATGGTAGAAGGAGAGAACCAATTCCCACAAGTTGCCCCTGGTTTACACACACAAACATACACACACAGAGTAAACAAGGAAGTGTAATTTTAAAAAGAAAAGAAAAAGAACCGATAGAGTCGGAGAGATGGCTTAGTGGCTAAGAACCATTGCTGCTCTTGCAGAGACCTCAGTCAGTTCCTGAGTCAGTTCACAACCACCTGTGACTCCAGCTCCAGGACATCTGAAGACCTCTTCTCACCTCTGTGGGCAACTGTACTGATGCACACACCCACACACAGACACACAGACACAAAATTAAGAAATAGAAAAAAATCTTAAAAAAAAAAAAACCCTGATAATAGGGACTAGACAGATGGCTGAGCACTTAAGAGCACTGACTACTCTTGCAAAGGACCTGGGTTCAATTCCCCACACCCACAAGGCTGCTAACAACTATCCTGTACTACAGTTCCAGGAGATCCAATCCCCTCTTCTGACCTCCTCAGGCACTGCACAACACAGGTGCATTTACATACACACAAGCAATACACTCATAAAGATAAAATAATAATAATAAAGCCCCCAGATAATAACAATCCTTACTAATGTTGGTAAAGATATGGAAAATTTGAGGTGGGAGTGGTGGTGCACACCTTTAATCCCATCACTTGGGAGACAGAGGTAGGCATATTTCTGTAAGTTCAAAGCCAGCCTGGTTTACATAACGAGTTCCAGGTCAGCTGGGGCTACAAAGACCCTGTTTAAAAAATTTAAAAAAAAAAAAAAAGAAAAGGAAAATCTGAACTCATATGTTGCTGGTGGGAATATAAAATGGTAGAATTTTTCAGAGCTGGGGAGATGGTTTAATAGATTAACTGTACAAACGTCAGGACCTGAGTTTGGATCTGTAAAAGCCGGCCTGGCTGCATATGTCTGGAACCCCAGAGCTCTGGGGCAAAGACAAATGGATCCTAGAGGCTCACTAGCAAGGCAGTGTAATCAAAATGGTGAGTTACTGGTTCAGTGAGAGACTGTTTCATAAGGTAGAGAGCCATAGATAAAGACACTCACTGGAGGTGGTGGGGCATGCCTTTAATCCCAGCACTCAGGAGGCAGAGGCAGGTGGATCTCTGTGAGTTCCAGGCCAGCTGGGGTTATAGAGAAAACCTGTCTTTAAAAAAAGACCAAAAAATAAAAATAAAGAAGACACTCGATGTTAGTCACTGGAACATACATATACAATCACACCCTCATAAAATAACACACACAAATAAATAAAAATAAATGGTACAGTGTTTTAGAAAAGTATACTCAGAAACAGAGTTTTCTTTTGACTCAGTAATTCCACTCCTGGTATATACAAAAAACCCCAGAACAAAAACAAACAAACAAAACAAACAAAAAAATACCTAACCAAATACAGTTGCTGTGAAATTTCATAGACAACTTTTGAAAAATACACACTTTTTAAAATGTTTATGATTATTTCTTTAAGCTAGGGTCTTAGTAGAATCATAGACATTCAGAACAATTTACTGAAAAGGTTGAATTCCATGTGACCATTTGGGCTTGCTAGGCACAGAACCCCTTTCTAGGTAAAGTAATCTAAGCTTTTCTTACTCAACTGTTGTAATTCATAAACTGGCTTTATTTATTTATTCATCTGTTTCAGTGTTGAGGATTGAACCCAGAAATCTGCACAATGCTGCACCATTGAACTATGCCCAGAGTCATATACAATAGTTTTGTTGGCTTTGTGGTGCTGAGACTCAAACCCAAGGCCTCATACATACAAGGCAAGTACTCTATTAACTAAGCTATGTCATCAGTCCTGGTTTGAGACAATGTCTGGAATGGAACTTGCTATGTAACCTAGGCTGACCTGCAGCCCATAGCAATATTCCTGTCCTAGTCTCATAATTGCCTTCTTCCCCTCCAACCCCTTACACTGGGAATTGACTCTAGGGCCTTACACATGCTTGACTGTACCACTGAGCTAAATCTCCAGGTCCCCTCCGCCCTAGGATTAAAGGTATGTGCCACCATACCCATTAAAAAGCATTTTTTTGAGACAAGGTCTCAAGTAATCCAGGATGACTTGGAACTCCCTATGCAGCTGAGGATGATCTTGAACTTCTGATCTCTTGCCTCCACCTCCCAAGTGCTGGGATTATAGGTATGTGTCACCATGCCTGGTTTATGTGGTACTGGGATGGAACCCAGGCCTCAGTGCATGTTAGGCAAGCGTTTTACCAACTCAGCTACATCTCTAGCCGCCATTTTTAAATTTAATTTTTTAATTTGATGAAGAATCTTGATAAGTTATGTAGGCTAGCTTTGAACTTGCTCTGTAGTTCAGGCAACTCTTGAATTTGTGGTCCTCCTGCCTCAGTCTCCCCAGCAGCTAGTGTGCATGTTTGAGTCACCAAGCCCATGTCAAAGAACGTAATTAGAGTGAAACAAACTTGATCCGAAACTCAGAGCAACTATACATAGGCTAGCCAAGGCACTATGAGCCAATGGTAGTTTGTATTCAAAGCAGCACTCAATACTGAGCGTGACAAATCAATCCAATGCCATTATCTCTTCAGGGACATACAAATGCCAGGTGAACAAAGAGAAGGCACGTAACTCAAGCCCAGGCTGTCAGGCTTTCAGCAGCTGTGTGGTAAGTGTAGGAAATGAATTATTTATGGAGAGGCTTTCAACTCTCATCCAAAGCATCAACCCAGACACCTCTTAAAAACAAGTTCAACGGGGGCTGGAGACATGGCTCAGTAGTTAAGAGCATTGGCTGCTCTTGCAGAGGACCCAGGTTCAGTTCCGTTCCCAGCACCCACAGGGCAGCTAACAACTGTCCTGACTGATACTCTCTTCCGGCCTTTACAGGCATTGCATGCACGGGTGCACTTACATACATACAGGCAAAACACTCATACACATAAAATAAAAGTAAATAAAAACAATAAGAAAAAGCAAGTTCAAGAGCTGGCAAGATGGCTCGGCTGGTAAAGGTGCTTGTCACCAAATCTGAAGACTTGAGTTCAATCCTTGGGACTCACATTGTAGAAGACTAGAACCAAATCCTCCAAACTGTCCTTTGACCGCCACACGTGGGCTAAGGCACTTACCCTTCCCCAGCACACACAAAATAAATTAAGTAATTAACTAATTAATGTTTTTACAAAAGGTTAAGTGATGGAGATGTAGTTCAGTTGATGACTTGTTTATCCAGCATATACCAGGCCCTGGGTTCAGTTCCAAACACTGGAAAAAAATAAGCAAACAAAAAAGCTCAAACTAGGTGTGGTGACTCATGTTGTAATCGCAGCACTTATGAGGCTGAGGCAGGAGGATACCAGGCCAATTTGGGCTACATTGTATGAGAGAGAGAGAGAGAGAGAGAGAGAGAGAGAGAGAGAGAGAGGACAAGCTCACCCCAGTAGGTGCCATAGCACACTAAGACCAAGTCACTGATGCTATTAGAAAATAAATTACTGCCTATTACCACTCTGTGTGGTGGCACATGCCTTTAATCCCAGGACTCAGGAGGCAGAAGCAGGTGAAGCTCTGAAAGACTGAGGCCAGCCAGGTGCACATAGCGAGTTCCAGCTGGGGCTACAGGGAGACCCTGTCTCCAAAAAGAAGAAAAAAAAAAGGAAAGAAAAAGGAAGTATAACTATAGCTCAGCCTGGTAGTGCTGGCCTGTGATATGAGGAAGGCTGAGGCTGGGGGTTGAAAGTCCAAGGTCTGCATGAACTACATGGTAGTTCAAGGTTATCTTAGGGTAACAGTAATACCTTCTCTCCATTTTTTTCTTAAGTTAAAAAAAAAAAACTGGGGATATAGCTTCATGGTAGAGCACTTTGCCTGACATACGTGAGGCCTTAAATCCAATCCCCAGCACTATAATAAAATAAACTTTTAAAAGTTAAAAGGCTGGAAGTGTGGTTCAGTTGGTAGAATGTGTGTCTAGCAGGCATAAAGCCCTGGTGTGATCTCCAGCAACACATAAACTGGGCATTTTCAAAGAGAAATCAAGCTTTCTATCAGCTGAATCATAAAAGTCAGATACATTAACTTTTGTTCCAATGGAATAAAAATGAAGAGTCGCATCAACAAGCCCAGCAAGACCTTGAAACCTTCTAAACCCAGTTCAGATGGGCCTAGTGGCACACACCCCGGGTTCCAGCACTCAGGAGACTGAGTCTGCAGGACTGCCCTGCATGTGAGGCTATCCTGGGCTATACAGCAAGTACCAGGCCAGCCAGCACTATACATTAAAAGTACAACACATGGGGCCTATGGCACACCTTTAATTCCAGCACCTGGGAGACAGAGGCAGGCAGATCTCTGTGGGTTCTAGGCCAGCCTGGTCTACATGGTCAGTTCCAGGCTAGTAGGGCTGCTTAGTGACAGTCTCAACACTCCCTTCAAACAAACAAAGAAACAAACAAAACTATTAAAAGTACAACACACTAGGTGTGGAAGCGCATACCTATACTTTAGAACTAGTGAAGTGGAGACAGAAGGATCTGGAGTTCAAGGCCAGCCTCCTCTACATAGCAAATCCAAGGCAAGCCTGGGCTACATGAGACCCTATCTCAAAAAAAAAAATAAATAAATAAATAGAAAGATAAATGAATGAATAAAGGCCCTGAACTGGATCACTTTAGTGTTAACTTGACACACCCACCTGGATAGAGGAAGAATTGCTTGGGGAATTTCCTCCATTGGACCAGTCTGTGTCTATGTCTGTGAGGTATTTTCTAGATTGTTGAGCGATGTGGGAAGGCCCAGTCAACTGTGGGTGGTACCACCCCTGGTAGGCTGTGTGTTATATGAGAAAGCAGACTGAGCATAGGCCAAGGGAGCAAGCCAATAAGCAGCATTCTTCCTTGGTCTGTGCATCCGGGTTCCTACTTTGAGTTCCTGCCTTGGGCTCCCTCAGTGATAAACTGTAACCTGAGAGAAGTAAGCTAAATAAACACTTTCCTCCCAAGTTAGTATCGGTCAGGGTGTTTTGGCACAGCAATTGAAACAAACTAAGGCAGGCATATTAGGGCACAAGAACACAATGCAACCACAAATAAAACGAGAGGCTTTTTTGTATACAGATGTGGAACAATGCAAGATGTGCTAATAATTAGAAAAGAGTATCTGGAAGATGGCTCAGTGGTTAAGAGCACTGACTGCTTTTACAGAGGATCCAGGTTCGATTCCCAGCACCCACTGGCAGCTAACAACCACCTGTAACTCTCGTTCTAGGAGATCCAATGCCCTCTTCTGACCGAGGGCATTGCACAGCTCAGTACACTCAGACACATAAAATAAAAATAAATGAATTAAAAAAAAAAGAAAAAAGGCAAGGAATAAAGGCAGGAACAGTATGTACACCAAGCTACCATTTGTTTAAAAGTAGAAAGGGGCCATAGAGACAGCTCAGTCTGATGATCTAAGTTCAATTCCCAGAACCCACATGGCAGAAAGCCACAATTACTTCCCATAAGCTGTCCTCTGATCTCCATAAGTCTCATATAGCATATGCACACCAACAAACACACACACACACACACACACACACACACACACACACACACCACAATGAAAGAAAACATACAAACTAATGTAATCTTTTAAAATTTTGCATTAAGTCTCCCCCCCAACCCCCCCGCAGGTCAAATTCTTTCATTTCAGAGGCTTGAAGGTAGGACGGAGCTAAAGAAGCCGATCTGTGACCTCAGCAGGTCCTTGTCATCATCATTAAAATATTTTGAGGGCCTGTAACATAGATGGCTCAGCAGGTAAAAGTGCTTCCCATGAAACCTGAAGAATTGAGTTTGCTCTCTAGACCCATGTCAAGGTTGAAGGAGAGGACTGACAAAGCTGTCCTCGGACCTCCACAGGTGTCCTGCAGCCACACATTTAAAAATACCTTGAGTTTTCCTTGATTTCCTTGATTGAGATTTCCTTGACTCCTCCCACCACTATCATCACATTTTCCACCATGCTGCATCCATCCATCCTGTTGCTGTGGTGAAATATCCTGATAAGATCAGTTTAAGGAAGGAGTATATCTTGCCTCCTCATGGCAGGGAAGTCAAGGCCGCAGGAGCTTGAAGCAGCTAGTCACATTGTGACATCCACAGTCAGGAAGCAGAAAGGGATGGGTCTGTGCTGTGGCTCAGTTCTCTTTCTCCAGCCACAAAGCCCAGGACCCCAGCCAGGAAATGATGCCCCCGACAGCGGGTGGGTCTTCCCACCTCAATTAAAGCAATCAGCATTGTCCCCACAGACAAGCCCATCTCCCAGGTGATTCCAGAATCTGTCAAGTTGACAATGTGCACTAACCATCACACTTGTCTATTTCTGCCGTGTTAGGTGTTAAACCCAGAACCTGGAGCACGTACCTAGCCCATTCCTGTTCAAACTACTCAAAGGGTTTGTATCTGCTGTCTCTAATCCATGACCATTCTCTTATCACCCCACCTAAACCTTCTGTCCCACCAGTCTTCTGAAACCGTATTGTCAAGGTCACGATCAGCAGTTCAATAACCACATCTGTATCTACATCCTAACTTCTCAACAATATTCAATAGTGCTGACTACTACTGACTTCCCTGCTCAAGATGACTTCTTTAAAAAATAAATCTAACTTCGTTATTATAAATTATTAATCTAACTTTATTATTATTAAAGAGAGAGAGAGAGGCACTTGAGAGCCACAGTTCACCTGTGGAGGTCAGATGACAACCTCATGGAGTCAGTTCTCTCTTTCTACTGTGTGGGTTTCAAATTCAGGTCCTCAGGCTCCCATGGCAAGTGCCTTTACCTGCTGAGCCAACTGGTTGACCTGAGATAACTTAGCTTCTAGCTCACTTCTTTCTCTTGGTTTTCCTCTCAACTCCTTGGCCCCCAAGGTCATCTCGGCTGGACCCTGCTTGCCTCTACTTCAGTTCTTTTTTTTAATGTGTGTGTGTATGCAGCCCCTGGTCTTCGTGTTGGAGTTACAGGCGGTTGTGAGCCATCTGACTTGGATTAAGAGCACTGGCTGCTCTTACAGAGGACTGGGGTTTGATTCCCAGCACCCACATGGTAGCTAACAACCATCCATAACTCCAGTTCCAGGGGATCTGACACCTTCTTCTGACCTCCCCAGGCACTGCACATGGGTGCACTTACATATATATGGGCAATATGCCCATACACATAAAATAAAAATAATAAAATATTTTTTTAATTTAAAAGAGATTGGCTCTGCCTTTCGCTCATTTCTAATCAACCCACACTTCGCTTTAGGAGATTCCAGGTTAAGTCTCAGTTCATCTATGAAATATGCACTTGGCAAAGGTAAGGATGGTGACACAGGCCTATAATTCCAGTATTCAGGAGGTTGAGGCAGGAGAAGCAAGAGTTCAAATGTAGATAAACTAAACAGTTGTTAAGGACCATGGGCCAATGAACCCAGGTCCTATGTAAGAGCATCTAGTGCTGTTTACCACCGAGCCATCTCTCCAGCCCACAACAAACATTTCTTAAGTGTTATCTCACAGCAAGCAATGCATTATAATAGACTACAAAGATAACAAAGATGTGAGCCCTATTTTTGAGTGGCTCATGGTATATTTAGGGAGGTGGAAATATTAATTTATCAACAATAACAAAAGTTTCTTTTGGAGGGCTGGAGAGATGGCTCAGTGGTTAACAGCACTGGCTGCTCTTGAAAAGGACCAGATTTGATTCCCAGCACCCACATAGTGGTTAACAACTATCTGTAACACCAGTTCCAGGAGAATCCAATGCTCTCCTCTGACCTCTGTCGACATTGCACAAATGGTGAACTTACATACACGTAGGCAATTTCTCATACACATAAAATAAAAATAATAAATAAAGGGACCGGAGAGGTGGCTCAGCAGTTAAGAGCACTGGCTGGTCTTGTAGTGGACCCAGGTTTGATTCCTAGCATGCATATGGTAGCTAATAATTGTTCCTAACTCCAGATTCAGGGAATCCAACACCCTCTTCTGACCTCCCAGGACACTGCAGTACACTGGTGCACTTACTCCATGGAGGCAATACACTCATACACATACATTTAAAAGAATAAATAAAATATTAAAATAATAATAAATAGAATATTTTAAAGAGAAATGTTTGCTATGTTTACAGTACTACACATGAGTTCCCACTCAGTGAGTGGGCTTTAAGTCCAATTAGATAGCTGTTAATTACCCCCAACATAAAAGTCCCACTACTGTATCAATATAGTTTGCTGTGCCGGTCATTATTGTGGTTATTCTTAGGCTTCACATCTAGGAACTGGACCATTGATTAATCTTCTCCCTTAGCAGCTTGCATAGTATTCTCTGATACTATGAGAGCTAGTCTTCGGGGAGGAGGCTTCTAGGTCAGTTCCAGTTCCATTGCTTCAAGTCCTGTGTCCAAAATATGTTCTGTTTTCAGCAGTAGGAACTGACCTTCAAGTGCTGGGAGAATATTTAGGGCTGTGGCAATAGCCTGTGTTAACTGGGAGTTTCTTGGACTACTCTGACCAACAACTCGAAGGGAGGTTTTCCTGTCTCGCACTGTTCTTTTTTATAGGCTTTATCTTACACATGCACTCATGTGCAGGTATTGTCTGTGTGTTTTCAGTAGGCTTTTGAACGAATACATTTCCCTCTGCATTTTTACACCACCTAAGCATTAGTTGTCTCTCCTCTCTCTCTCTTTGTCTAATTTTCTCTCCTCCCTTCCCAGTTAAGGCCCCCCTCCCCCTCCCATTTCCTCCGGTCTCCTACCAACCCCCTCTGTCGGGCTCCTTCTTTCCTTGTATCCTCAGGGTTCCTTTCCGTTTCTCTGGCTCCTGTGGTTACATCAGTATGTATACTCACATATAAGGATTTGGAGCTAAGATTCACAAATGAGAGAGAACATACCTTGCTTGTTTTTCTGAAACTGTTACTTCACTTATAACAGTTTCTAGTTCTATTCTTTTTTTTTTTTTTTAAACCCTATTTTCTGGGAACTAAGCACCATCTCATCACCCGCCATATGTAATTCACCTGATAGTGATAGAACCTTGATGGCTATTTTGTGAATTTTATTTATAAGAAGAAATCCTGAAGTCTTGAGAATATAGCTCAGTTGGTAGAGTGCTTGCCAAGCATGCACAAAACCCTGAGTTCCACCCCAGTAGCACATCAACCAGATGTAGGAGCCCACACCTGTAATCCCAGCACTAGTAAGATAGAAGAGGATCAGAAGTTCAAGGTCATCCTTAGCTACATAGTGAGTTTGAGGCCAGCCTGGGCTATGTGAGACCCTGTCTCCAAATAACAATAACAAAACAATATAAATTAATAATGACATTTTCATGGTGTGGGTTGGATTTAAGTGCTAGGAAGTGCTCTTCCCCTGAGTTAGAGGCCCACTCCCGATAACAGAAACTAAATCAAATGGGATAAAATGTTTACAGATAAATAGCAAATAGCAAAAAAAAAAAAATTAGTATAAAACAATTACAAAATGATAAATACACTGGGCGTGGTGACGCACACCCTTGATCCTAGCACTCGAGAGGCAGAAGCAGGCAGATCTCTGTGAATTCCAGAGCAGCCTGGTCTACATAGTGAGTTCCAGGCCAGCTTTGGCTACAGGGAGACCCTGTCTCAAAAAGACCAAAGGAAAAAAAAAGATAAATACAGCAAGCAAAATAGTAAAAAATAAAAGCTGGCAGTCAGTCTCTCTCTCTCTCTCTCTCTTGCTCGTTTGCTCTTTCTCTCTCTCTCTCTCTCTCTCTCGCTTGCTCTCTCTCGCTCTCTCTCTCTCTCCAGTCTCAGATAACCAGTCTGGCCTCAAAACTTGCTGTATATCCCAGGATGACTTTGATTTTGAGTTTTTGATCTTCTTGCCTCCACCTCCCACAGGATCTATCACCACCTCTGTTTTGTTGGTTTTGTTGGTGGTGGGACAGAACTCAGGGCTTTTATGCTAAGACGCAGCTTTACCAACCAAGTTATATCCTCAGCCCAAAGTTATAATTTGTAGTTGTCATGTAATTTATAATTTTGTTTGTTTTGTTTGGCTGGTTTGGGGTTTTTTTGGTATAATATTTTATTAATTCTTTGAGAATGTCATACATACAATGTATTTTGATCCTGTTTCCATCCCTTCCCAATTACATTCCATCTTTACGTGTCTTTTTTGAGACAGGGTCCCCATAGAATCCGCTGGTCAGGAATTTGCTGTGTAGACCAGGTTGGCCTTGGTGCACCACCATAACCAGCTTCTTATTTATTTTTTATAAACTCTCCCTTGTCCAATTTGTGCTGCCTATATACTCATGGGTATGGGACCACCCACTGGAGCATGGTGGCCCTCCCAAGGATCACACCCTTTGTTCCTATAGCTCAAGCTAAACAGGAACTTACTGTGTAACCCAGGCTGGCCTCAAACTTACAGCAATCCTCTGCCTAAGCCACCGAAATTGCTGGGACTACAGGCAGGCCCAATCATGCCCAGTTTATGCCTTTTGAGACAAGGACTTGCTATGATTTGAATCTGAAATGTCACCCACATGTTTTGAATGCTTGTTCCTAGCTAGGTGCAGTATTTCAGGGGGCTGAGGAGCTTCTAGAATGTAGGATCCTGCTGGCCAAGGTAGGTCACCAGGAATGGGCTCTTGAAGGCTATACCCAGTGCCCAAATCCTTTTGCTCTTTCTACTTCTGAAGGTTTTTTTTTTTTTTTTTTCCCTGAAAGGTGTTGTGGGGACAGTGATGCACAGGCTTCTCACAGTAGCCTGTCTCTTGATCCTCCACCCTCAGTCTCCCAAATAACTGGGGATGTAAGGCATATATCACTGTGCCTGGCTTAAGTGTGTATGTGTGTGTGTGTGTAATATATAAGTGTGAAAGTGGTGTATGCATATTTGTGTAGGCAGGTCCTTACACACCCATACATGCATGTGAGGAGGCCAGAGGAGGATGCTGGGTGTCCTGCTCTGTCACTTTCTACTTTGTTCGTTGCTGAACCTGGAGCTAAGCTGATGGTCAGCAAGACCTGGTGATTCTTAGGTCTCTATACCCAATAGTGTTAGTGTTACAGGTGAATGTGTGGCCATGTTCAGTTTCTTTCTGTGGGTTCTAGGATCCTAACTCAGGTCCTTGTTTGCACAGCAAGCACTCTTACCCACTGTGCCATCTCCCAGCATGTAACAGTTCTTAAGTGTATAGCTCTAAGACACGGAGTCTCTTCCCGTTGTGCAACTATCACCGCTTCAGAACATTTTCGCCATTCCAAACTGAAGCTCCTTATCTACTAAACAATAACTCATCCCTCCCTCAGCACTTCGTAACTACTCTTCACCCTGTCTTGTCTCCTTAATGTGGCTGTCTTAAGTACCCCATGTAAGTAAAATCATACAGTACTGTCATTTGGCACCTGTGTTCTCTGAGTTCAGAAGATCATGTTTTCAAGTTCATTGGGTTCTCCTCTGTGTCCGAATTTCGTTCCTTCTATACAGCTAAACAATATCTTACTGAGTGTGTCCCACATTCCAATTATCTTTTTATCTGTGTGCCACCATACCTGACCTACCTAGCCTTTCCATTATAGTATCCCATGCTGGCCTTGAACTCCCTATGGAAAGAAGGATAGCCTCCTGCCTCTACCTCCCAAGTACCGGGGTCACAGATATGTGCCATCACACTCATTTTACGCTAGAGCAAACCCAGGATTTTGTGCATACTAGGCAAACATTCTAGCAACTGAGCTATCTCTTCAGGCTGTTTGTTTGTTTAAATATGTTTTAGAGATTTTATTTATAGGTCTGGAGAGATGACTCAGTGGTTAAGAGCACTGGCTGTTCTTGCAGAAGACCTGCACCCAGCACCCACATAGCTAAAAAACATTCATAACTCCAGTGCCAGGGGATCTGATGTCTTTTTCTGACCATGAGCACTGCACGACTTACACCCATGCAGACAATACACTCATATACATAAAATTAAAATAATAAATAAATGATTTTATTTTTTATGTGTATGAACATTTTTTGTTTGTTACATTTATTTTATGTGTATGAATGTATTGCCTGCATGTAGGTGGGTGTACCCATGTCATGCAATGCCCAAGGAAGTCAGAAGAGAGCGTCAGATCCCCTGGAACTGGCATTACAGACAGTTATTAGCTGCCATATGGGAGTGGGAATTGAAAGGTCTTCTGCACCTCTTAACCACTAAACTGTCTCTCCAGCCTGATGTGTATGAATATTTTGCCTGCATATATGTATGTGCACCATGGGCATGCAGTGGCTATGGAAGCCAGAAGAGGGTGTTTTTTCCCCTGGAACTGGAATTACAAATGGTTGTGAGTTGCCATGTGGGTGTTGGGGACCAAACCTGAGTCATTTGCAAGGGCAGCAAGTGCTCTTAACTGCCGAGCCATTCTTCCAGTCTGATAAAGGTATATTTTTAATTATTTATATATGTATGTGTCTTGTCTGTATGTCAGGATGTGCACATGAGTGCAGGTGCCCACAGAAGCCAAAGGTAGTGGATCCCCTGGAGCTGGAGCTACAGGCAGTTATAAGCTGCCTGACATGGGCATTAGGAACCAAACGCAGGTCCTCTGGAAGAGCAGTACATGCACTTAACTGCTGAGCAACCTCTCCAGACCCAATTTGATTGTTTCTTTGTTTGTTCATTTCCTTGCTGGAAATAGGGTCTCATTCAGCAGCCTCATCCAACCTGGAACTTACTTTGAAGACGAGGCTGGCCTTGAACTTGTGGTCATTCTCCCGCCTCTGCTCCCATGTACAGCGATGACAGGGATGTGCTACCATGCCCAGCTTCCCTAGTTTGTTCCTTCCTTCCTTCCTCTTCCTTTCTCCTTTTACAATATAATATACGATAGGGGCTGGGTATTCTAGCATACTGAGCAGGCAGAGCCAGTAAGCTGTTCAGTCCATTAAGCAAGATGCCTTATCAATCATTATTTGGTCTATGTTGAAAGGTCTTTTTTACGGGGGAAAGACATGGTACCATGCAGTCCAGGCTGGCCTCAAACTTACTATGCAGCTGCTACTAGCCTTGGATTCCTGAGCCTCTCCTGCCTCTACCCCCAAGAATACTAAGAATACAGGTAGAGGCCACTGCTCCTGGCTTCCTTAATAATTTCTTGTAATAATTAGTGATGTTGCGCATCATGCAGGTATATATTCCAGTTCATCAATTTTTTTCTTTTGTTCCCTGTATTTTTGGTGTTAGATACAAGAAATCATTACTAAATCTGAGCTGATGAGATATCTCAGTGGGTAACAGCACTTGCCATGCAAGCCTGACTACCCAGTGGAAGGAAAGAACCAATTCTGAAAGTTGTTCTCTGATGTCCACATGTGTACCATAGCACATGTGTGAGCCCACCCCACCCATCATACATACAGTACTAATCACACATAAAAGTTTTAAAAAGAGCCAGGTGTGGTGGCAAACGACTTTAATGCCATCATTCAGGAAACAGAGGCAGGTGGATCCTTGTGAGACTGAGACCTACTTCAATCCATAGTGAGTTCAGGCCAGCTGGTACTACAGAGAGATCCTGTCTCTAAGAAAATTTTAAAGTATTTTATTTGTTTATGTGTATGAGTGTATTGCCTGCTTGTATGTAGGTGCACCTGTATCATGCCAAGCGTACGGAGGTCAGAAGAGGGTATTGCATTCCCTGGAACCGAAGTTACAGAGGTGGTTAGCTGCCATGTAAGTGCTGGGAACTGAACCTGGGTCCTCTGCAAAAGTAGTCAGTCTTCTTAACCACTGAACCGTCTCTCCAGCCCCTGGACCCCTCCAAATTATTTTAAAGAAATCATTACCAAATCTGCTATCATAAAGCATCTCTCCTGTTTTCTTCTATTTTTAAGTCTTTTAGTTTGTTTTGTTAAAGGCATGTGCCACCATGCCCAGTTGTTTATTTATTATTATTTTTTAATGACTCACTAAAGAGCCCTGGCCCTCACAAAACTTGCTATACAAACCAGGCTGGCCTTGAACTCACAGAGAGATCCTCCTGTTTCTGCCTCCTGAGTGTTGGGACTAAAGGCATATGCAACTATGCCTGGCTTTAGTTCCTATGTTTAAGCAATGTTGGTAGCTTTCTTCTCAAAACCAGTTCTTTTTTTTATTTAAAAGAAATAAATATTTTTAAAGCTGGGCATGGTGGTGCATGTCTTTAATCCCAGCACTTGGAAGGCAGAGGCAGGTGGATCTCTGTGAGTGAATTCAAGGCCAGCCTGGTCTATATAGGGAGTTGTAGGTCAGCTGGGGCTATGGGCAAAAAGACAAAAAATGTTTTTATTTTAATTTAATGTTATTTATTTAATGTTTTATTATTTTAATTTTGTGTATGAGTGTATTGCTTGCATGTATGTCAGTGCACCTGTGCATTCACAGAGATCAGAAGAGGACATCGCGTCCCCTGGAACTGGAATTATGGAAGGTTGTTAGCTACCATGTGGGTGCTGGGAATTGACCCCGGATCCTATGCAAGAGCTCTTAACCACTGAGCCATCTCTTCAGTCCCCCAAAACCAGTTCTTAAAACTCTTTCCCAACTTGATGATCTGATATACTTGTTTTTAATAATTTTCCATATATGCAATAGATTAGTTCTGGATTTTCTGGATTAGTCCACTGATTATATCTACCTTTTGCAAGAAACAGGAGAATACTATTTTAAACAGCTCAGTGGTAGATTTTTTTTTTGTCTAGCATTTATGAAGCTTTGAGTTTGATATCTACATCACCATTTTATGCTAGTCTATACTTTCTAGATCTCTGCTTTAAGTTCTGATCTCTGTGATAGTTTAATCTTTTTTTTGTCAAGTTGACTGGATTTGGAATCACTGAATAGACCCACCTCTGGGTGTATCTGTGAGGGTATCTCCAGAGACGTTTAACTGAGAAGGTAAGACCCACCCTGAAAGTGGACAATACCAAGGGCTCTGGGCCGGACTGAATCAAAAGGAAAAAGGACAAGGCACCAGCATTGGTCTCTGTCTGCGGACCAGTGGAACCAGCTGCCTTATGTTCCCATTACCATGCCTTTAAACCATGATGGATTCTGAGCCAAAATAAAGTTTTCATTCCTTAAGTTGCTTTTATCAGGCACCTTGCCAAAAAGTAATAATATGATCTTCTAGAATACGAAAACAAAGTTATTTAACAGTCTGTGTCTGTTACAGAAAACAGAGTTCTATGGGTCTGTTTCTAGTACCTGTTACTTCTCCTGCTTTCAGTGTCTTGTCTTGTTTCCTGTGCATAGTTATCTTTGTTGAGGGTACTGTAGTGTGTGTGTGTGTGTGTGTGTGTGTGTGTCTGTGTGTGTCTGTGTGTGTGCATGTGTGTATGAGAGAGAGAGAGAGAAAAAGAGAGAGAAAGAGATGGGGGGATGACAGAAAGGGAGGAGGTCCCAGGCTGCCTTCAAACTCACTGAAGCTAAGGCTGACCTTGAATTCCTGATCCCTCTACCCCCACCCCCCAAATGCTGAGACTACAGGTAAAGTAGCTTTTTAAGAAGATTTACTTTAGCCAGGCATGGTGTTACCTGCCTTTATTTCTAGCACTCTGTGAACTCAAGACCAGTCCAGTGTACATAGCAAGTTCCAGGCCAGCTGGGACTACAGGGAGACCCTTTCTCAAAAAGACTAAAATAATTAATAAAGAAATAAATTTTATTTTGTTTTTAATTATGTGTATGTGCGTGTGTGTGTGTGTGTGTGTGTGTGTGTGTGTAGAGTTGTGTGCATGGGACTGCAGTTGCCCATGGAAGCCAAATGGGATGGTGGATCCCTAGAGCTGGAGTTACAGGCTGCAAGCCACCTGACATAGGTGCTGGGAGCCAAACTTGGGTCTTATGCAAGAGCAGTCTGCTGAGCACTCCAGTCCTGTAAAGTGGATCTTTTTTTTTTTTTTTTTTTCTAAGACAGGGTCTCAATACATAGACTTGGCTGGCCTGGAACTTGCTGTGTAGACCAGACTGGCCTCAAATTCACAGAGATCTGCCTGCCTCTGCCTCCTGAGAACTGCCATAAAGTAGATTTTTAATTATTCTTGCTATTAGTAACTAGGTCAGTTTAATATAAGCTCAGGCCCTGAGATTTTTCTGGGTCACTCAGATGACTTGAAGTTGAGCTGTGTTTATGTTTCTGTCTCCCTTACATCTAGTTTACAGCATTTTAAACTTGGACCAAAGCAGAGAGTGATTTGTCAAGGCTATTACCCTTTATGGGTCCTGGACTCCAAATTTTGTCCCTGTGGGCTCTTGTGGATGCCAATGTTACATTTTAAATTCTCAATTAGTCCTTCTGAATCAGCAAAAGGCCTCAAACTAAAACAGCACAAGTGCCAGGCTCATCACTCCAAACTCCTTACAAATCTTGGCCTGGTTAATTCCTGTCTTGTTAGTTATCAGATGCTTTTAGAAAATGGTTTTTTAAAATAGCCCATCCAGCTTGCTTAGCTGTGCTGTGTGAAGGCTGACTTGAGTTACACAGCCAACACCATCCACTATGAAAGCCTACTCCTTTTACTTCACTCCTGCAAGAGAAAACGCTCCTCAGCTAACCAAGGACTCATTCTCATGTCTTATAGGCAAGGGGATAGGGTGTTCACCATGATTGGCTTTAGGAAGGGCAGGTTTCTAAAAAGTAGTGATTAGGGCCAGAAAGATGGCCCCATAGGTAAAGGTGCTTGGCATGTAAGTCCGATGATCAGAGTTGGATGCCCAAGAATCCATGATGGGAGAACTGACTCCTAAAAGTTGTCCTCTGGCTTCCATATATGCACTATGGCATGTACATGCCTACACTCACTCATCATCATCATCATCATCATCATCATCATCAGGAGAGAAAGAGATATTAGTATAGAAGAAATGGCTGACATCAAATATATCAAACTACTTCTTACTATTCTCTAAAAGCATCTATCTATAGCCAGATGTGGTGGTACAAACCAGTAATCCCAGTGGCTGGAGAGATGGCTCAGTGGTTAAGAGCACTGGCTGCTCTTGAAGGGAACTGAGGTTGGATTCCCAGCACCCCACATTGCAGCTAACAACTGTCCATAACTCCAGTGCCAGGGGATCTGACACCCTCTTCTGTCCTCCGCAGGTACTGCACAACACAGGTACACTTACACACACAGGAAATGTACTCAGATACATAAGATAAAAATAATAAATACTTGTTTAAATAACTAAAAACAAACAAACCTGTAATCTTAGCATTCTAGAGGCTGAGGCAAAGGACTGCTATGAGTTCAAGGCCTGCCTGGATTACAGAATGAAACCCTGTCTCAACAAAACAAAACAAGGGGGAACGAATCTCACTATCACACTGCCTATCGTTTGTCATATATGACCCTCAGAGTCTCTCCCTATTCTGTTCACTAGGTAAATGCCTTTTCTTTTTACACACTGAGCTCAAATACTTTCAAAGTTTCATGCTTACCACATTTCAAAAACAAACAAAACAAAAATAGGCACGTTTTCATCTGATAGCTTTTTTAGGGGTTTGCTTGAGAAAGGGTCTCATTATGTAGCCTTGGGTGGCCTGGAACTCACTATGTAGACCAGGCTGACCTCAAGCTCAGAGATCCTCCTATCTCTTCCTCCCAACCAGGCCAGGGATTTTATGTTCTCTGTAACTTTTTTATACTTTCTCAGAGCAATTATTCTATTCTTCTGAATAAAAATGATCTTTTCTGCTGGGCATGGTAGCTCACTGCTTTAATCCCAGCACTCAGGAGGCAGAGGGAGGTGGATCTCTGTGAATCCAAGGCCACCCTGGTCTACATAGCAAGTTCCAGGCCAGCTGGGGCTACAGGGAGACCCTGTCTCAAAAAAGACATATATATCTTTTCCATCTGTATGATCTGAAATTTTCCCAATGATTTGACATATTCAACAAATCCTGGCTAAAAGAATCAAAGGATAGAATGCCAGTTTAACCAGAAAATTAACTAGTTTTTAAAGATCTTATATTTCACGATTTTCATGATTCTATAGGTTTTTTGTTGCTGCTGCTCTTGGTGGTGTTAGTGAGGGTGGTGGGGTGTCTGTGTGTGTGTGTGTGTGTGTGTGTGTGTGTGTGTGTGTGTGTGTGTAACTGAGATGGCGTTTCATGTATTCCGAGATGCTCTCAAGCTTGCTGTGTAGCTGAGAACGACCTTGAATTTGTAATCCTCCTGCCTCCACCTCCTGAGTGCTGGGATGCTTGATTTATGTGGTGCTGGGGATTGAACCCATGCATGCTAGGCAAGCACTCTATCAACTGAGCCATGTTCTTGGCCCATGAAAAGTCAATGTTTTAAAAGAAGTGGAGAGAAACCAGGTTTTTGTGAACATCGCGGAAGCTAGAGCTTTGTCTGAATTTTCAGCTGATAACCAAATTTTTAAATTTAAGACAGTTTGAGATGTTTTCTGTCCCCAGCAATCAAAATATTACATTGTGATATTAGCAGAAAGTAACATTTTCAGTGTTTAAAATGTGTAACTCCGAGCTCCATGAATTCAGTGGCAGACACACTGAATCCTGCCCGAGGGAGTCATGAAAGGCTCCATGAGGAAAATGACATTTGAATTAGCATCCTCTATTTAGAAAGTATTGATGAAGTACAGGGCGAAACAAAACTAAGCGGATTTCTGTGTCTCCAGATCTTCGGAAAACCGTTACTAATGTAAATTATGATTGTTCCAAGAAAGTAATATACGGTGCTTACCAAATTTATTTCACCAGAATTTTTTTTGGAGGGAGGGCGGGCAGTGTCTCACAGAAAGCCACCTGTCTTTGCCTCTGGAGTGCTGGGATTAAAGTGTACCATCACTCACAACAACAGATATTACTTTTGGAATAGCTCAAGGAATCCAGTTGGCACAGGAAATGTTGCTACACCTAATGTTAACCGACAGCTAAAAGAGAACAGGATCATTCCTGGTCAGTGTACCAGGAAAGTGTTATGAAGGTGGGGACACTTGAAACTACTATTGCTTTGTTTATTGTCTTTTTGAGACAGGGTCTCTCTGTAGCCCCAGCTGGCCTGGGACTCGTTATGTAGACCAGGCTGACCTCAGTCTCGTGAAGATCCTTTCGCCTGCCTCTGTCTCCCAAGTGCTGGGATTAAAGGTGTGTACCACCACACCCTGCCTTCCAGTAAATAATTTTTATTTTTACTTATTTATTTTTTAATATTTTATTTTAAAATTTTATGTGTATTTTATTTTATGAGTGTATTGCTTGCATGTAGGTAAGTATGTCCATGATGTGCAGTGCCAGAAGAGGTCAGGAGAGGGCGTAGGATCCCCTGGAACTGGAGTCAAGGTTATAAGGATTTGGAAGAAGCGCCTGCTGCACGTGCATGACTATCTGCATTCAGATCCCCAGCACCTGAGCTAGCCCTTGGGGCAGAGATGGGGTAGAGACAGGTGCATCACTGGAGCTCTGGCCAGCCAGTCTAGCACTGGGTTCACTAAGAGACTTTGTCTCAAATAAATAAATACACCTGATGTCGACCCCAGGCCTCCACATTCACATGCACAAACAAGCATGTGCACATACACATACACATTTGCACACACAGAAAATACAGTCAGTGTTCATAGTTGCATATTCTAGGCAATTTTTTTACTAAGTCAAGACTAAGTGAAGCTTTTCAATTGAGAAGGAACCTGAAAAGGTAATCACTAGCGGTGAGCCATTCTTTAAAGCTGATTAGTGTGGTGGTTTGAAGGCGAATGTCCCCCATAGGCTCTAATTCCTTGAAGATTTTGTCCCCAACTGTTGGCACTGTTTTGGGAGGTCTTAGAAGGTGTGGCCATGCTGGAGGAAGCACGTCACTGGGGGAGGGCTCAGAGAGTTCCTAAGCCTTGCCAGATCTCCAGTCACACTGCTTCCCGTGCCTGTGTGAAGATGTGAGTGCTTAGCTTCTTTGTCTACTCCAGCCACCTCTGCCCACATGCTGCCTCACCATGATGGACTCTGGCCTCTTTGGAATCAGAAGCTAAATAAACTCTTTTATAAATTCCCTTGGTCAGTGTTTCTATCATGGCTACAGAAAGCAAATTGATATAATTAGTAAGGAGCTCTCTCTCTGGGGTCCTAGAGCAATTTCAACCAAGAAAAAATGACTAGGTAAACTGTGCCAAGTAAAAGCATTTTAAAGTATTGCCAACTGTATTTAGAGGAAACGCCTGCAAACTTAGAGACAGGAGCAACTGAGTCCTTTCTATTTGATAAGGCACTTCTGAGGCTTTTACTACATGGTAATACTTCTCATACTGTGAACATACCACGTCTTTCAGTTTTAGCTATCTAACAGGAACAACTGCCCACCCAGAACTCCACCAGTGATGAAATCAGAGTTAAGCATTGCTACTTTATTGAGATAGAATCAAGTCTCTTCAACCCAGTTACAGTTATTCACAGTATGGCTCCATATACTCTCCCTGAAGAAGTCTTTCCATCTTTTTTTTTTTTTTTTTCCAAATTAGTTCTGTGATAAACAAGGTGATTAAAGTGTGAAAGAAAAAAGAGACCAGAAACATTCATATACATACCCTTTACTTTCCAAAGAAAATTACATAACCTGTCCATAAATTGTTTTCAACAAAGCCTTAATTTATAGTGAGACAGTGGGAGTGAAAAGATTCATAAAGAGGCTGGGAGATGGTTCCATTGATAAAGTGCTTGTGCCACAGATGAGAACTTGAGTTCAGACCTCGAGCACCCACACAAAATTGGGCACTGGGGGGACGGGTAAGCCTGTGATTCCAGTACAGGCACAAGGAATTGCTGGGGAGTTGACTAGCCAGACTAACAAGAATCTGTAAACTCTGGGTTCAGCCAGAGACCCTATGTCAGTAAAGTGGAGAGCAATAGACAAGATGCTCCATGTCAACTTCAGGCCTACACACACACATATATGCATGCTCATTTACATACACATCCCACATACATATCATAACAAATGTTGAAGAAAGGAAACCCAAATATTATTCAGAGAAAGAAGAAAATCAAAAACCTTTCTCAGGGCAGGAGAGATGGCTTAGTGTTTAAGAGCACTGGCTGCTCTTGCAGAGGACTGGGTTCCATTCCTAGCACTCACATGGTGGCTAACAACTGTCCACAACTCTAGTTCCAAGGGATCTGACGCCCTCTTCTGACCTCTGAGGGCACTGCATGACACTTACACACATGCAGGCAATATACTCATATACATTTTTTTAAAAAGGAAGAAAAAATTCTCTCTAAGAGTAAGCTTCAAGGTATGGTGACACACACCATTAATCCCAACACTTTGGAGGCAGAGGCAGACGGATCTCTGGGAGTTCCAGGTCAGCCAGGGTTATATATAGTGAGATCTTGTCTAAAAATAAAATAAGAGTAAGTGTCATGCCTAGTTCAGTGGTCTAGGTCTGGAGAGGCTAAGACAAGAGGATCCCGAGCTTCAGGCCAGCTTGGGCTACATAACAAGATCCCATCTCAAAACAAAATAAGCCTAACCAAAAAGTGAGGTCTCTTCCACTGATTTCTTATATTAGCCATTCATTTATTTATTTACTGATTTATTTGATTTTTTTTCAATGCTGGAGATCAAACTCTGCTTTTCACATGCTATGCAAGTACATTATCACTGGGCCATATCCGGATTCCTGTCTTGTTTGGGCTTTTGTTTATTTGGGGGTTTGGCTTTTCTTTTTTCTCTTTTATTATTATTATTATTATTATTATTATTATTATTATTAATTGTTATGTGTATGAGTGTACAGCCTGCATCCTGCATGTATGTAAGTGCCTCAACCTCTCAATTCCAGGTATGACTCTGTTTCCATTTTATTATTTCCTTATCTTGTGTATGTGTGCATGTGTGTGTACCATGGCACCTGTGTGAAGGTCAGAGGACAACTTGTGGGAGTCAGTTTGTTTTTTTTTTTCCCATCCTGTGGGTCCCAGGAATGGAACTCAGGTGGTCGGGCAAGTGCATTTACCTGCTGAATCTCACAGACCTCTCTGTTTACTTTTAATATAAAAGTATCCCAGTTCTTCTCCGATTGTCTCACCCTAGGAAGTAAAAATCAAGGAATACAACTATTTCTTCACTTTTCACCAATGGCCAAAATGGAAAAGAAAAAAATGTACAAGTTATGGCTGCTCTCCTCAGCCCACCTCCCCCACTTTTTTTTCCAGACAGTGTCTCATATTGTTGAGGCTGGGTTTGAATTCACCATGTAGCCAATGGTGGCCCTCAAGTCCTGATCCTCCTGCCACCTCCCAAATGCTGGTATTGCAGGCATGTACTATCATGAATACCTTAAGGCTGTTCTTCGATGGGGGAAATAAAATAAAGAAGATCCAGATTACCAATGAGAATCGAGGGTAAGAAAAAGACAAGAGGCCGGGGGAGGTAGTGCACATCTTTAATCCTGGAACTTGGGAGGCTGAGGCAGAGAGTTCAAGACTGGCACAGTCTACAAAGGGAGTTCCAGCTCAGCCAGGGAAACACAGTGAGACCCTGTCTCAAAAAAAGAAAAGACTTCACAGAGACTATCAGAGTAGGGAAGCAGTTAGAGTAAGAAAAGAAAACTGAATCAGGAGCAGATGTCATATGAACCATCTCCAAACACTCCACCAAGCCTGTAAGGGAAGGGGAAATATCCCAGTACCTCAGAATTTGATTACTACCTTTGGGACGAACCATCTAAAACTGTTAATATTCAGCTATTACAAAATGGCCATTTCAACTTAACATTGACATCATCTCACTTGGAGACAAGGAGTCTCCACACTGCTGATAATTAGCCATTAGCTGCTTTATAGGGAAAATAATGGGTGCCAATATTACCCAGTTAACTGGTAAAACTACTATTACATAGACCCTGGTCTCTATTAGTGCGGTTAGATTAGTTTCTTTAAGACTATTGGAGGGAGAAGCAGCTAGGGATATGGCTCAGTGCTAGAATGCTTGATTAGCATATATAATGTTTTAGTACCAGAAAAAGAAAAGGACTTACAGGAAGGGGGAGAAAACATGATGTGGGGGTTTAAGGATACAGTTTAGTGGCAGAGCACCGCATGTTTCAGGCCCAGGGGTTCATCCCAGCACTGTAAAAGCAAAAGAAGGGCTGGCGAGATGGCTCAGAAGGAACAGGTGCTTGCCACCAAGCTCTTACTGCCATGATGACCTAAGTTCAATCCCTAGAACTGACATGTGGAAGGAGAGAATCAACTCCCATCAGATCTCCCCATGGGCACCACGGCGTGTGTGTGAAGGCACACACACACACACACACACACACACACATAAGTAAATGTAAATATATACATAAAGTTTTTTTGAGACAGGGTCCCACTACGTAGCTGTAGCTGGCCCACAACTCACTCTGTAGATCATGCTGGACTCAAGTTCAGAGAGATCTACCTGCCTCTGCCTCCAGAGTTCCGAGTTAAAGGTGTGTACTAGACACCCGGCCTAATTATTTTTTTAATAGACAGGGTTTCAATACACAGCACTGCTGGCCTGTAATACGCTCTGTACATCAGGCTAGCTTCAAACTCACAGAGCTCTGCCTGCCTCTGCCTCATCAGTGCTGGAATTAATGGTGTGTACCACCATGCCTGGCTAAAATGCTGTGATGTTTCATTCTCCTTTGTTTTCTTTTCAGTTGGGGGAGGAATGCACACGTGTGCCACGGTATAGACTGTGCAGGACAGAGGACAGCAGTCCCTTCTCTCCTTCCACCATGGGGTTCTAGGGATCGAAATCGGGTCATCATGATGGTAAGTGCCTTTGTCCACTGAATCCTCTCACCAACCTGTGTGTGTGTGTGTGTGTGTGTGTGCGTGCCCTCTCACCAACCTGTGTGTGTGTGTGCCCTCTCACCAACCTGTGTGTGTGTGTGCCCTCTCACCAACCTGTGTGTGTGTGTGTGTGCGTGCCCTCTCACCAACCTGCGTGTGTGTGTGCCCTCTCACCAACCTGTGCAAAGGCAGGGACAAGAGGAGGGGACTGTGTGTGTTCCTTCATCAACTTCTGCCTTCAGACAAGTTCTCCCACTCTACCTGGAGCTCTATTTTCCAGTAGGTTGGTAGGCCAGGTCCTCCCGTATCCCCAAGCTACTCCCTAACCCCAGCATTAAGGTTTCAGGCCACACACAGGTTCATTCTCTTTTTTTCAATATATGATTCTATAATTTTCCACCGATTAAGGAAACTGGGTCATAGAATCACAGAAAATACAATTACACAATGGTCTTTAGAGTTATCTTTGGGGTAGATGACATTGGTGAGGACTTGAAATTGACTGAGTTTCCTGTGATTTCAGCACTTGGGTGTCAGAGTCAGGAGGATCAGGAATTCAAAGCCAGCTTGAGCTACAGTCAGGGCCAGCATCGTGGTTCAGTGGGTAAAGGTGCTTGCCACCAAACCTGACAACCTGGGTTTGATCCACAGGACACATATGGTGGAAGAAGAGAGGCAGTGCCCATAGGGTGTCCTCTGACCACACTCTTACCATGATACACACACCCACATATATACATTCATACAGACAAACACACATATCTTGCTGATACTAAATAGAATGATTTAATTTTAAGAATCAAGCAAAAAGAAATGGAATAGACAATAAAAAAGCTTAAAGAACAGTGTAACACTCTAGAAGAGGAAAACAAATGATACTATATACAAGAAGTCAGCCATGTGCAGGAAAAGGCTGGTCATAGAATGATGACAGACCTATAAGACAAAAGGGGTATCTCAACCGTACAGACGCGAAACTTCAAACCCATCCTTGCCTCGCCATGAAGGAACTGAAAGAAGCATTTAGTTGCATTACTCTGGTTTTCTGGTAGAAGGAACTGCTCTAAGGAACAGAGATCTACCTGCCTCTGCCTCTTGAGTGCTGGGATTAAAGCCTTGCTAGCCCATGCCTGGCTTATTTTCTCTTTGTAATTAGTAACTTCTGGAGAGACACATTGCCATGCAAATACCTAACTCATTAAACTTTCATCCAGTGGTTTCAGCATCTGTGATGGAGTTTCTTCATCATGCGATGTATATTTATTAGTTATCTTATTGTAAGGAAAAAAACTTCCCATCTATATTTATATAATTATTTAAAATCAGTTTGAATTAACAGATTCTTATTCACCAAATCTTTAATATTTTATCTATTATTTTAATTTTATGTGTATGAGTGTATTACCTGCATGTGTGTAAGTATATGTGTGTCATGCAATGCCTGAGAAAGTTAAAAGAGGGCATCGGATCCCCTGCAGCTAGAGTTAAAGATGTTTATTAGCCACCACTTGGGTCCTGGAAATCGAACCCAGTCTTTTGCAAGAGTAGTCAGTGCTCTTAACCGCTGAGCCAACTCTCCAGCCCCTTATTCTGTGACAATTTATAATCCATTGTTATTACTTATTTTGATTAAAGCATGGATTCTAAGCTTTCCTCTTTGGAGGCAAGATCTCACTATGTAGCACTAACTGGCCTGAAACTTGCTATATAGACTAGAATGGCCTTGAACTCAAAGAGCTCCTGTTGATACCTTCCAAGTGCTAGGATTAAAGGCACGCACCACCACACTCAGCTTGAACCTTAAAAAAAAAAATCTGTGTGTGTGTGTCTGCAAAAGTTTGTGTACCATGTGAATGTGGGTGGCATCAGATCCCCTGGAACTGGAATTATAGGAATTATAGGTGATTCACCTGATTGTGGATGCTGGGAACCGAACTCAGGTCTTCTGCAAGAGCAGTAAACTTCTTAACTTCTGAGTCATCTCTCCAGTCCGTTAACCTGTTTCATAAACAAAACAGTTTATGAAAATTAAATGTGTACTTTCTTTTTAGTTTTTTTAAGACAGGGTCTCCTGTAGAGCCTTGGCTAGCCTTGAATGGACTATGTAGCATAGACTGCCCTGGATTTCCTGACCTCCTTTCACCTCCTAAGGGCTGGAATTATAGGCATGTGCTACCACACCCAACAACTACAATGTGATATGAAATTATTTGATTTCTTTTTTTTTTTTTTTTTTTTTGAGATAGGGTCTCCCTATAGCCCCCAGCTGTCCTAGAACTTGCTATGTGGACCACCTGCCTCAGCCTTTGGAGTGCTGGGTTTAAAGGTATGTGCCACCACGTCCGGTCTAATTCTTTTTAATATTGTTTTAATTTATTTAATGTGTGGGTTGTGCACACATGGCACACAGGTATGTATGTGCTGTGGTATGTGTGTGGAGGTCAGACAAAAAATTAAGGGAATGATGTGAAATTTGTGGAATGAACTCAGATCATCATGCTTGACAGCAACCAACTGAGACATCTCACAGGCCCTATCTGCAATTTCTTTTAGTGATGAAATCCTAAGTGCTGTACTACTAATATTGTGGTTTTGTTTCCTACATTCATATTAATGGGAAATGCTAAATGTCAAATACAAATTACTGATAGTACAGATGTACTTTTTTTTTTTCCTTCTATCCATGTTCATGGACCTAGTGATTTTGTTTTTTTCTGGATAACAAAAACTCCTGAAGGAGTCTCTCTTTTGCTTTTCTCTAAGACTCCCCCTCCTTTATTCTTCAAGTCCCAAATTTCAGTTCTCCAGTACAGAAGATGGTTCATCAAGGTAGAAAAGACTAAACTGGACTGGGAAGGAACCAAACCTGAGATAAAGAAAAAATTGCTTTCAGAGTCTCAGGCTGCTGGGCATGGTGGTACTTGCCTTTAAATCCCAGCACTTGGGAGGCAGAGGCAGGCGGATCTTTGTGAGTTCCAGGTCAGCCTGGTCTACAAATCAAGTTCCAGGCCAGCTGGGGATACAGGGAGACCCTGACTCAAAAAGACCCTCCCCCCAAAAAGAGTCTCAAGTCAAGTGGGAAGAGCAACGGGGTCAGCAGGGAGGTGGGAAAAGGCAGAGTAATGGGGTACAAGAATCACAATATATTATATACATTCATGAAGTGTCATCATAAAACCGATCATATAAGTAATACATATGAATTTTTTTAAAAACCGAAAAAAAAAAAAAAAAAGATTCTCAAGTCCAGCTGGGCTCTGGGTGCCAGGCATGATGGTAGAGGTGGAAAGATCAGGTGTTAAGGCCATCCTAGGAGGCTAACCTGGGTTATATGAGACTCAGTCTCAAAAGATTCTAAAGTCTTGTAGTGCTACATTAAAGAGGCACCTCTGTCCCAGAATCTTTCAGTAGCCAAGAGCTGGTGTAGGGTCTATCAAGACTGAAGGCAAAGGAGCTGAGATGAAAATGAGAAGATTGGCTTATCCACTGAGGGATTCATCTGAGTAATGGACCAACAAGACGGCTCAGAAGGTAAAGGTGCTTGTTGTCAAACCCGACAACCTGAGTTTGATCTCAGTACTCACATGCTGGAATCAGAGAACTAACTCTGGAAAGTCTTTCGACCTCTGCATGATGTTGTGGCATGCATGTATACTTGAACACACTCACATACAGTAAATACATGCAATTAAAAAAAAAGAATGGGGGGCTAGAGAGCTGGTTCAGCAGTTAAGAGCACTGACTGCTCTTGCAGAGGATCCAGGTTCAATTCCCAGCACCCACATAGTAGTTAACAACTGTCTGTAACTCCAGTTCCAGGGGATCTAACATTCTCTCCTGACCTCCTCCTGCACTGCACAACACAGGGGCACTTACATACATGCAGGCAATGCATCATACACATAAAATAAACATAAAATAAAAATAATAAATAAAAATATTTTTAAGATGGAATCAAAGGTAGTGTGACTAGAAAGTCTTTAGAGGGCTTAGGGAGGGAAAGACCTCTACTTCATTAGACATCAATGAAACTATGGTTTCTAAAATAGAGAAATGGAAATCTTAAAAATTCTAGTTTAAGGTTGGGTATGAAGGGTCATGTCTTTAATCCTGGCACTTAGGAGGCAGAGACATCTAAGGAGGATGTCTTGAGTTGAGGCCAGCTTAGTCTATACAGTGAATTCCAGGTCAGCCAGGGTCACGTAGTGAGAGCCCGTCTCAAAAAGCCAACAAACTAAAATCGAGCATAAGGAGTTGAGGAGATGGTTCAGTGGATGACGCAACTGTGAGGACTAGAGTTTAGATCCCCAACATCCACATAAGAGTCAAGCAGGCATAGTGGCCCATCTGTAAGCCCAGCACTTAAAAGGCACAGAGAAGGGATTTCCCAGGGCAAGCTGGCTACATGCTGCCGCCTCGGTAATAAGGTGGAGAACTACAGAGGAAGACGATGTCAAATTCTGGCCTCTGTATGTACACACATGCATATCCACTTAAAAACACATACATATGTGCAAAAAGAGAGTGAATTCTACTTTAAGGTTTAAGGGGCTTGAGGTATACCCTGGGCTACTTGAGACCACCCCCTCTTTTTTTTTTTTTTTTTGAGACAGGGTCTCCTCTGTAGTCCAAGCTGCCCTGAAACTCACTATGGACACCAGGCTGGCTTCAACCTCACAGAGGCTTGTACTACCATGCCCAGCTGAACTCCTGTCTTAAATAAACAACAGCAAATTCCAGTTTATCTGGGTCTGATGGTGCACAGCTGTAATCCCAGCACTTGGCAGGGTGAGGCAGGAAGCTTGCCATAAATTCCAGAAGAGCCAAAGAAATATAGTGAGTTCCAAATCATTCTGGGCTACAGAGTAAAAAACACATAAATACATGTATACATACATACGTAAAAATTTCAGCTGTCTAGTATAGATGGGCAGGTGGTGTACACCTCTATCCTAGCAGTCAGTAACTTTAGGTAGAATGATAGTGAGTTTAAGGCTAGCTTGGGAAATCTTGTCTCAAAAAAAAAAAAAAGAAAGAAAGAAAGAAGGCGGGGCAAGGTGGCACATGCCTTTTATCCTAGCACTTGAGAGGCAGAGGCAGGCAGATCTCTGTGAGATGGAGGTCAGCCTGGTGGTAAGCTGTAGTAAGCTGGTAGTAAGTTCCAGGCCAGTTGGGCTACAGGGAGACCCTGTCTCAAAAACAAGAAAAAGATGGAAAGAGGAGAGGAGAGGGAGGGAGAAAGAGAGAGAGAGAAAGAGAGAGAGAGAGAGAGAGAGAGGAAGCAGGTACTGTAGTTCAGTGGGAGAGCACTAATCTAACACACTTGCTAAGTTCAATAATTAGCACTTAAATAAGTGACGAAATTAATAAGTAAATAAATCTAGTTGGATGGGAAACCAGCAGCGATCTGCTGTGAGACACAGAGGCTGATGACAAAGCAAAGGGTTGGATTTCATATGATAAAGTTGATGGCTTATGTCACTTTTCCTAGAAATTTCGGTTTTCATGGGGCAGGGTATGCATGTGTGTGTGCAGACCTGTGGAGTCAAAGGTCAGTCTCAGCTACTGTTTCTCAGGAGGTATCCACCCTGCTTTTGAGAATCTCTCACGGTTACCTGGGACTTGCTCATAGGCTTGCTGGCCTAAGGATCTGCCAGTATCTGCCTCCCAGTTCTGGGACTCCTGGGGTGCCACCAGGTCTGGCTGGTTTTCACTTGGGTTCTGGGATTGAACTTGGGTCCTCGTGCTTGTGTGGCAAGCACTATACCAACTAAGCTATCTCCTGACCCATATTCTTTTTTCACATTTATTTATTTTGGAGTGTATGTGTAAGTACATGTGCCAGAACATGCGTGTGGAGGTCAGAGGAGTCAGTTCTCCTTCCACTATGTGGGTTTTGGGGATCCAACCCCAGACATCAGGCTTAGAGGCAAATGCCCTTATTTATTGAGCCATCAAACTGGCCCTATTTTTTTTAAAGGGTCTGTCCTGAAGCTTACTATGTAGCCCAGGCTGAGTCTGAACCCAGAGCAACACTTCTAGCTTAGTCTTCTGAAATTGCAGGCATGAGTCTGTTTAGTCTATAATGTGATTTCTCCTCAAGAAATTAGATAGCACCACTTTCTCCCAGTTCAGGGCTATACAAACCACAGAAGCTTGACTCTCATGTCTCTGGGACATTGTTGCTGGTTATGAATATCAACGCAGTAACATACAGGAGTTCTGGAAATTGTCCCTAGATTTAATAAGATGTAATATATTTTCATATGTAATTTTTTCATTTTACTTAAGAAAGACAATGTTCTTGACATTCTTCCAATTCAACTTCTGAATTTAAATGTTAGAAATAAAATAGGATTGAACTGAAAATCTAGTTATATTATCTTAAGAACCAACCCTAGAGGCATTCATTTGCAGACTTGAATGCAACAGCAATGTTGAAGTTACAGTGAATTCTGAAGCCCAAGCAGGAGCCCAATAGAAACCTTCATAAGCTTTTAAAATCACATTAGAGGCTAGGCACGGTGGTGACCATAGGTAATCCCAGTACTCATAAGGGAGGCTGAGTCAGGAGGATTGTTCTAAGTTTGAAGCCAGACTAGGCTACATTGTGAGGTCTATGCCAGTCTCAGTTAAAGAGACCTGGTCTCAAAAAATCAGTAATAGCTGGGCCTGGTGGCATATACCTTTAATCCCAGCACCTGGGAGGCGGAGGCTGGTGGATGTCTGTGAGATAGATGCCAGCATAGTCTACATAGTGAGTTCCAGGTTACAGGGAGACCAAAATCAAGGGTTGGTGAGATAGTTCAGCCGGTAAAGGTGTTTGCTGCCAAGCCTGATGACTTGAGCTCCATTCTCAGGACCTTCATAAAGGTGGAATGGGGTAACCAACTCCACAAAGTTGTTCTTTTACCTTCACACACATGGGTCGGTGAACCCAATAACAGATGGACAGATGGAAGGAAGGAAGGAAAGAAGGAAGGGAGGGAGGGGGGAGGGGAAGGAGAAAGGGGAGGGGCAGGAGAAGGCAGGCCCTGGTTAACTTAATTCTAAGAGTTTAATTCTACCACTAGGGAGGTGGGGGCACAGGGATTAGGAGCTCAAGGTGACATTCCTTTCCTGATATATTTAGAGGCTGGCCTGTGCTGAGACTCTGTCTTAAAATACTAAAACAAAACAAAACACTGGTTTAGGGGTAGGGGTGGGGGTGAGGAGATGTAACTCATTGTAGAGCAGTTTCCTAGCATGTACGAGGCTCTGGGTTTGAACCCTACCACCACACACAAAAAAGAATAGTCTTGTCCAACTTTACAGCCTAATACTTTACATGTAAAAAACTTTCATGAACTGAATAATGTTCAAAAACTATTGGGCTGGAGAGGTAGTTCAGTGCTTAAGAACACCAGCGGCTCTTGCAGAAACTCTGGTTCCAGCACCCACATGGCAATTAACCTGTCTCTAACTCCAGTTCCAGGGCAATCCAATGCCCTCTTCTGACCTCCGCAGGCATTGCACGACACGGGTGTACTTGCACACATGCAGGCAATACACTCACAAAAATAACAAAATATTTAAAAAATATATTAGCTTACAGCACTCTCAGATCTACCTAACAAAAAATTGTCTTGTAACAAATCTAGGCTCGGTCTTCAGACCATCATTATGCTTAAAAGATATAGCACAAAAAATAATTTAGGACTACTCACAGTAGAGAAAAACCACGATAAAGCTGTCATTTAAAAGGAAACAAAACTGAATAAAAACAGCTCCATATTTTCAATGTTTGGAATGAGACCTTCAAAACAGTTAAATCTGAATAATAATCTCTAAATATACATAAAATGACAGGTCTTCTGTCTGTTTAAATACCTGGTTATGAGGCCCGAGAGATGGTTCAACAGGTAATGGTGTGTGCCACCAAGCCTGAACACCTCAGTTAAATCCCAGAACCCAAATGGTAGGAGAGAACTCACTCCCACAAGTTGTCCTCTGACCCTCAAACACACAGCGGCACAAACACATACACAAACAATAAATTCCCGGTTCCAGCTTTTAAGTTTGTGTTGCAGAAAAAGTTTACGGCACCAATGCTTGGACAGTCTCTTGGAGCCACCTTTTCTCAATAAAGAGTCTTAAGGAGTTGAGCTAACTATTTAATTAGATGGAGAAGCCCAAGGAAGAACTGATACTGGAGAGAGGGGAGTGACCCAGGAGCATAATACCACCTGGATTAACAGAAAGGAAATGTTACCTTTGAAGATACCAGGGAGCCAGATATGGTGGTGCACCCCCAGCCCTTGAGGCTGAGACCTGCTGGGTTACATACAGCAACTGCCCCCGCCACCGCAAGGATGAGGTTTATGTTGTCTGACGGGGGGAAACATTCTGCAATGATGTTTTCAAAACAAAAATGGTCTCCAGTGGGAGGAGGGAATAACATAATTTCATGTCTAAAAATGACTTTTACCTTTTGGAGCATGAATGTATAGCTTGCATGTAAGTGCACCCATGTTGTGCAAGACCCTGGGGATCAGAAGAGGAAATTGGATCCCCTGGAGCTGGAATGACAGCTGTTAGTCACCATGTGGGTTCTGGGATTCGAACCCGCGTTCTCTACAAGAGAAGCCAGCACTTTTAACCACTGAGCCATCTCTCCAGTCCCCTTAAAATGATTTTAAACGCTGGGCATGTAGCTCAGTTGGTAGAAAGCTTGCCTAGCTAGCACGCACTAGGCTCTGCATTGGATTTCCAGAACTGGGGAAGTGAAGGCGAGATTAGATATTAAACGTCAGTTTATGTTACAAAGAGTTGGAGGCCAGTATGGGCTACGCAAGGCGCTTTAAAAAACAAAATGTATCTAATAAATAACTTGAATCCCCTCTAAAATGCTACATTCCCGGTAAAACCTCCAACTGGCCCTTATAGATGATTTGGGCCAACTGTTGACATGGCGTTTTGCTAACTGGGCTGTTGCAGAAAGGGATGGTAGAGACTCAAGAGGGTTAGAGTCTACTGCAATTGCAGCAAGTCGGGGTGCAGGCGGCAGCGGCGCAGCAGGGTAGTTTGCAGGAAGTGCTGTGGGGCTGGGAGGGGAGAACAGGGTGGAGGCGGGAATGTGAAAGCCGAGTCCCAGCTGAAGAGTTGGTACCGGAGCTCCAAGGAGGCGGGGCGAAACTGGGGTGAAGGGGTTAGGCAGTGGCTAGGCAAGCCAGGCCACCTCCCTAGGGAAGCGAGCGCGGGGTGCGGGGGAGGCGCGGAGGTGACGGCAGAGGGCTGTGGGGGGAGGGGAGGAGCGAACTCGCCACGGAAAGGGGCGGGAAGCACGCTCCCTCCGCACGCATGCGCGCGCCCAGCTCCTGCAGCCTGGGCTGCTCCGGTCGCTCCAGCACCGACGGTGCGCACGGCAGAGGTGGCGGAGGAGGCTTCGCCTGGACGCACGGCCCTCGCGAGAGCCCCTCGACGGGGTGGGCAGACACCTGTCTCCCCAGTATGGCTAGGAAGCTTGGGGGAGGGACTCTTTTCCGCCCTTCTTCCCTCTCCACCGCAAGAGCGGGGCCGGAGGTCCGGGGCGTGTCCCCGAGAGTCCGCTCCGGGTTTTCCCGCCCACTTTAACTCTGTGAGCGCTTCGACCGCGCTGCGCTTCCCTCCACCGGGCGCGCCCGAGCCTTCCGCCGGAACTCGTTCTGCCTCCCCCACACATCCTCCTTTAGGAATGGAAAGTGGGCTTTCGGATGTCTTCCCCCTCACCTCCCTCAGGCCCGGCCGCGACTCCTTTTTCCCTCAGGGTTTCCCACTCAGGCGGAACCTAGAGTTCGGAGCGGAACCTTCTAGTGCGGAATTGTGGAGGGACTATTTAACGTGTCCGTGCGCTCAGAGCCCTTCCTGGAAACTCCCGCCTCGGGGCGCCAGGAGAGCCGGCGGGGGGGAGGGGCGGGCGCGCGTCCCGGGGGAGGGCTCCCGGCCCCGCCCTCCTCCCCACTGAGGGGAGGGCGGCGCGGGCGGGGGGAGAAGAGGGCGCGGAAGCCGGGTGTGTGCGTGTGTGGTGGTGGTGGGGTGCTTCCCGCCCCACCCCTCCTCCGGAACAACGGGTTCCCGCTGCTGCCCCCTGCTGCCCGCACCCTGCCCACCTCCGACGGGGCCGCCGGGGCCGTGGGAAGCGGACCCGGGACGTTCAGGAACGGACTCATTTCCTGTCGAGAAACTTGCTGATACTTGGTTCCTGCAGCCGCAGTTGGCCGCGTTTCCTTCGACCTCTTCCCTACTGTCACCCCATCGGGGGAGACCGGAGCAGGGAGCAAGCCCACGCCGCGCTGCTCTGACCGTGGGAGTTTGTGAAAGATTCCCCACCGCAGCAACGAGAGTTCACTTGCATTTGCTTCCCTTGTGGGCACGCAAGACTGAAGTCATGAGAGTAGGTTACAGTTGTGCACATGCGTGTGCGCCTCCTTGAGTGTGTGCTTGGAAAAAACCTCGTGGGTTTTTTTCAAGAGGCACTGTTTTTTTAATCCAATAGAAAAATAATAATAAAGATCCTGAAAAAGTTCAGTGAGTTACCACATTTCGACATTTCCCAGATTTTTGCAACACTCAACTGGATTTGTGCCAACTTACTGCCAAATTACAAATTTCTCAAGATGAAGAGTTTTCAACCAAATTGCTGCCAGACCCGGTAAACAGGCACTAACAGCACTGGGTTAATTGCACCTTATTCTTTTCTCTCGCAGCCTTATTTAATTCACTTTTGGCTAAAGCCCTCAACCCGGGTGTCACTAACTCGCTTTTTTTCTGGGATTGAACAACCACACGCCTCCCCAACCTCAGTATGTCCAAGAAGTGTTATGACCCCTCAGTACTCCATTCTCGATCGTTTCCTGACAGATAAATTCTTAGCTTTCCTGGGGACCGCAAAATGAAGTCATAAACAAACATCTGAATTGCACGCAAATGTTCTTTTAAGAAGAAAGGTTTAGGCCAAGACACCAAATTTCTTGTTTAACGTGAACCCCTAAAGGGGATTAAGCTTCCTAGGCTTGAATGCAGTTAAACAAGCTTAATCACTTTCTTTGTTCTGGCTTCCCATTTACTTAATGTGTTTTAACGTGATTTGACACAACCTAAACTAATTTCTTCTATGTTAGAGTAGTGTACCCGTTAACCATACAATATAGCAAAGTATAAATTTATGTAGACCCTTTGACATTTTCCAGAATTCTGTGCTAAATAGCTATAAAAATTAAAAAAAAAAAACTAGAAGGGAAAGGAGAGGAAAGGATCATATTTTCATAGTTTTTAAATCTAGAGACTTTAATCATTTAGACCACTTTTGATAAGACCTGTTTGGAGCCACAATTTACTTATTTTGTCTGAGGCTTTTTGTTGTTATTTGGTTTATTGTTTTTCAACAAGCGGAAAAGGAAGCGCTTTCTCTGGAGCTCAGCTCTGGCAGATTCTGGTTCTTCTAGCTCTAACTCTTCCTCTTCAATAACAATTGTACCCAGTTTCTTGCAAGCCCCAGGTTGAGGGGCATTCATTCACAAATGACTCTTGAGCCTCCTCCTGAATGTCTGTTTCCTTATAAAGCAAAAATCTCCATACCAACGCTTAATAAACCCAGGCTTGTAAAGATCCAGGGAGGAAAAACCCAGCGCCTGGGAGGAATAATCTCGTTTCTGCCATACCTTTAAATTCTTTTACAACCTGCAGGAATAATAATAGCTGTTCTTTACTGTGTGGAAGCTAGACCTTGTTCTAAACCCTTTGTACGAATTAACTTTTCACAACAGGTTAAGAGGTAGGTACAGTTGTGGCCACCATTCTACCGACGTAGCAATTAAGAGAGAACTCAGTAGCTGGCCCCAAATCACCCAGCCTGAAAACAACTAATCTGGGATTTGAACCCTGGCTGTTTTCAGAAGCTTCTCATCACCCAGGCTAACCCTCCCTATATCTGTCCATAGAATGAACAGTCAGTATTAGCTCACACTTTTTGCACAGAGGATGTCATCTGTACATGACCAACTTCTAGGCTAGGTTTTTTCCTCTGGAAGTCCAAGAAAGTGAAATTTGAGATCTGCTTAGGGAAAGTATTCCCAAATCAGATTACTGTCTTGGAAACCAGCTTCAGACTGTCAGCGTATGCATTATAAGTACTAACTAGGATAGACACATTCCCGGTCAGATAATAATGCTTCAGAACATGCCCACCTCACATGTAAAAGAAGCAAGCTGATTAGAAAGCAGCCAGAGAAGGCAGAAACCAGGAAGTGCAAGTGGGAAGAGGGAGGTGATGGAAATGGAGAGAAAAAGAAATGTAATCCGTGTGCACTTCAGATCAGTACTGCACTGCAAAGAGAGGATCAAGGTCATGCAGAAGGAAGCATGTGGGCGTGTTATGACAGAACCAGAAAAGGAGCATAAACATGAAAACTGAGTACACAGCAGGGAATGCGCTGGGGAGCCAGGTTGGGGTTTTTCTCTGAGCAGAGCTTTGGAACAAGAACACTTTTAGGTCGGATTAATGGAAATACAGCCTCTAGAACCAGGAAAAAGAACTCCACTCTTCTCTGTGTTGGGCCATATCTAAGTAACAGATTTTCCTTTAAAGGGTTATAATGAGAACAATCAAAGTGGTGAGGGGGCTTGAAACCCTGGCTTATTGAGGAGAGCTGAGTTCATGAGTAATGGAAAGGAAATCAGATTTGCAAATGGGGCGTGGTGGTGCACACCTATAATTCTACCACTATGAAGGCAGAGGCTGAGGATCAATTACAAGTTTGAGGCCAGCCTGATATACATTGCAAATCCCAGGCTAGCCAGAATATAAACCCTGTCTAAAACAACACACACACACACACACAAAGCTGATCATAGTGGCCCACACACTTAATAGTAGCACTAGGGAGGCAGAGGCAGTGTGAGTCCACAGCCAGCCTGATAAATACACACATAGCTAGTGTCAGGCTGACCAGGGCTACATAGTGAGACTTTTGTCTCAATAAAAGAGAGAGAAAGAAAAGAGAAAAGGAATTAGCCATGTCCTGGGAGGTGCCAGGGTGGGAACTCCAGACACACATTTTAGCTTGGAATATTGAAAAAGTCCAGTAAACATATAAACTACGACGCTTTAGAATGGAGCAAGGTCTGCGTGAGTGTCGACATTCGGAACATGCATTGCCATTGATCTATATTAAGGTGGCTTGCTCTGCCATTCTTTTGAATACTGTAAAAAAGTAGGAAACAATATAACCTACCTTGTTACGTTGTTGGAGTGTTGGCAGTGTCTAAAAAACAGGTGAATGGGGCTGGAGAGATGGTTCAGCGATTAAAAGCACTGTCTGCTCTTGCAGAGGACCCAGGTTCAGCTCCAGCACCCACATGGCAGCTAACAACTGTCTATAACTCCAGTTCCAGGGGAATCTGACACCTTCTTCTGATTTCCAAGGCCATTGCCTGACACAGGTACATCTACCTACATGCAGGCAATTCACTCATACACATAAAATAAAATAGCAGGAAAAATATTTTAAGCTGGGTATCGTGGCTCACACCTTTAATCCATGCATTTGGGAGGCAGAGGCAGGCAAATCTCTGTGAGCTCAAGGCCAGCCTGGTCTACAGATCAAGTTCCAGGACAGCTGGCACTACAGGGAGACCCTGTCTCAAAAAGACTAAAAATAAAAATTAAGAAACTGGTGAATAATACATTACTGAAATTCTAGGTTCAATTTGTTTGGGGTTTTGCTATTGTTGTTTTGTTTTGTTTATTAAGAAAGCGTCTCCCTGTAGCCCCAGCTGGCCTGGACCTTACTATATAAACCATGATGGCTTCAATCTCACAGAGCTCCACGGCCTCTGCCTCCCAAGTAATGGAATTAACCATGTAGACCACCATGCTTGACTTTGGTTTCATTTTGCTGGTGTTGCAGTGATGCTGGAGATCAAACCCAGGACCTTGCACATGCTGGGCAATCACTCTACCACTGAGTTACATCTCCAGTCCTTGGCATTTTGAAAGAGGGTCTCACTATATAACTCAAGCTGGCCTTGAACTCACAATTCTCCTGCCTGTGTTTCCACAATGCAGTGGCCCCAAAGCTGGCCACCTTGACCACCTTTAAGATTCGGCATTTCTGAATTTATCAGAGCAGTTATTTGGTCTTATGTTTATAGATTTATTTATAATTTATTATTTATAACTGTTATTTATAATTTTTAAAATTTATTATTTTGTGTGTGTGTGTTTTGCCTGCATATAAATGCACCTGTGCATGCAATGCCCTTGGAGGCTGGAAGAGGGTATCAGATCCCCGGTACCTGGAGTTATGGGTGGATGTTAGCTGCCATGTGGGTGCTGGGAACCAAATTCAGGTAATTAGCAAGAGCAGCCAGTGTTCTTAACCACTGAACCATTTCTCTAGTCCCTATAATTACTTTTTGAGGTAAGGCCTTGCTGTGTAGTTCATGCTGGCCTGGAACTTGAGATCATCTTGGCTCAGTCTCCCTAGGATTGGAATTAAAGGCCTGTACCACCACACCTAGTTTTGTTTGCTTTTTTCCAAAAGTAAAAGAACTTGGGGGACTGAGGATGTACCTGAGTTGGTAGAATGCTTATCTAGCATACATGAAGTCCTGGATTCAGTTCCTAGCACTTCATAAATTGAGCATGGTAGCACATACACTTATAATCCCAGCACTCAGGAGGTGGAGATAGAGGATCAGAAATTCAAGGTCTTTCTCAGCTACATAGGAAGTTCCAGGCCAGCCTTGGGTACATAAGACCCTAGTTTAAAAAAAAAAAAAAAAAAGTGAAAAACTTTATTTAGAAAGTTCTGAATAAGTGCTCTCTAGATCACCTTTTTGACTTCAGCAATATTATCCTGAATGGTGGCTCTGGTGTCACTGGGTATCCTTAAATAGCCTTGCATACCTAAAATTTCTATAGTGGGGGTTGAGAAGATGGTTCAGTCAGTAGAGTGCTTGCCTTTCAACTTTGATCCCTGAAACCTACCTAAAATCTCAGTGTGGTGGCACACACTTGTAATGCTTGTGCTGGGGAAGTGGAGACAAGTCATTCACTTGTCCCCACTGGTCAGTTAGACTAACCTGCTCAGAGGTCCAGGCCAGTTAGAGATCCTGTCTCAAAACACAAGATGGACAGCTCCAGGGGAATGACATGCACGCACGCACAATTTATTTAGCAGCACCGAGGGAACAGTGGTATGATTTTCTACCACGAGGACTTTTAAAATTGAATTGTAGCCTAGCACTGCAATTCTAGAGGCCAGCAACAGAAACTGAGGTAGGGCAGCTAAGGGCTGAAGAGCCACACCCACTGAGGTCAGTCTCCTCCTTCTTTTTTCCATTTGTTTTACTTTATGTGTACATCTATCCGTCTGTCTGTCTGTGCTCATGCATGCAGATGTTCGTGGAGGCCAGAAGAGGATATCAAATCCCCTGGAGCTGCCTTTACAGACGGTTGGGAGGCACCTGATGTGGTCCTTTGAAAGAGCAGCAAAGGCTCCTAGCCACTGAGCCATCATCTATCTCTCTAGGCCCACTCCTTTTTGAGACAGGATCTCATATAGCCCAGGCTAACCTGGAACTTGCTATGTAGGTGAAGCTAGCCCTGAGCTTCTGATCCTCCTGCTACCACCTCCCAAGTGCTAGGATTACAGAAATATACCACCATGTCCAGAACTGACTTTACCTGTTCAAGCCTCAGTTTTCTCGTCTGTAGACGAGTATGTAGCAACACTCATTTATAGCATTATTTTGGAGATTATTCTAAATTTTTTTTTTCCCGGTGCTGAAAAGATAAAAATTCAGAGCCTTCGCATGCTGGGCAACTAAAGTTACACCATGGAGCTATTTGATATTTTAAATGTAAAGTATAGTTAGTATAGTGCCAGACATATAGTGCCAATATATGATCAGAATCAAATTTTATTGGGGAAGAGGGAAGAAATTGTGTTCATATTACTGTCTGTGACCAGTCTCTGCTGTTTAGAGACAGTGGCATTATAGAAAGAGAGCAGAGAGCCATGAGCACCACACAGCTTCCCATTCTCTTTCTAGGTGTTCACTAAAGGGCCTAAACTTAGACCTGTTATGTCTCATAGGAAGAAGCCAGATGAAATGGAGCTGGAGTGTCCTTGCTCCAAATGCAAGGTAAATCATCTCGCTTGTCTCTCCTTCAGTTCTGTTTTTCTCTTCATGCCTTAATCATTTTGACACCAGGCTGTACAAAAGTAATTTAAAATTAACATGTCTGACACTTGGTCTCTGGCACAGCCTGATTCTGAACCCTGCCCCCTCTCCAGGGCAGCGAAACATCATCTTTCATTGGCTACTGGTCTTGCAGCAGCTGATGGAAGGCCCAGGAAAACACAGCTAACAATTAATTTGTTAATTTAGTTTTCTGTTTAATTTGAAACCAGAAAATCCCCAATCATGCAGGAGCCTAGCTTTCTGGCTCTGGCACTGGTTTGTGAAAATTCTTTTTCAACAGCTAGCAAAGAGTCAGAAAAGAAGGGGGGAAGTTTACCTAGTGAGGTACGTAGCATTCCCTCGGTATTCTGTCTTCCAAGTGGCTTTCTGTAGGGTCACAGTCCCCAAGTCACATTACCAAGATAATTGCAAACAATACATTCATAAAGTATTCAGTGTAGACAAACTGCTTCCTGAGTTCAGGATTTTGAAAACTACCTTAGTTTAGGGTTTCAGACAGACCTAGATGAGTTTCTAGCATCAGAAGCATTGCTCTAAATTGTGAAGCAGATTGCAGCTTCGAAGTCTGGGAACTTTTCTGCTGATTTCAAAAAGAAGAGGCAAAGAGAACTTGTATGAAGAAATCCATATTAGTGGTGCGTGCGTAGCTAGACATGCACATCCATCCACAGATCCTTCTGATGGTGTTTCCGAGATAGAGATCTAAGAGGCAGAGGGTATGTTTCAGTTCCAGATGGGCACCAGAAACCTGCCACTTGGAGAGTTTTGCACTGAGTTACTGATTTCCCTCAGATTGAACACTTCTGCCGGACGTCAAAGACCTTACGTAATCTGGCTCTACCAATCCCCATTTCTAACTGTTCGTCAGGATGTATTGAAATTTGGCGAGTCCTTGTGTTGGAGACCAAGCCACCTTTGTCTTGCCCTTCTGCAAATGTAACATCCTGACACTTCTTGATACCAATTATGTAAATCAGTCTCTTAAGTGCCTCTTAGAGTTTCTTATTGTCTAGCAAACAAGTTCCCCCACCTGTAGCTGTCCTTGGCTACACATGCCCTTGGCTCCTGGTTCTTCTAGTGATTTGTTTCCTAGCAACCTTAGTCCACACCCCACCTAGCCCCTGCCTTACCTCTTAGTGTCTTCTTCCTGATATTCACATAACCTTATGGTGGGCTTTTGTCTCTGTTAATTACCACATTTGTGTATGGATGTATCCGCATTCCTGATTCCCCAAAACTATAAGTATCCCCTGAAACAATAAAGCATGTGGCCTGTAGAGCCCAGGTCCGTCCATCCTCATGTATCTGTTGCATGTCTGTCCTGTGTGTCTGAGTGGCCTGTCTGAAGAGCACGGGTCGTCCTGTGTGTCTGTGTTCGTCTCTGTCTTGTGTATTTGCAGCTTGAAGAGACACGTTTCCCAAGTTGTTTGTGTGTGTCTTTGGGTGTCTGTTCTGTGTGTGTGTCTGTTTGTCCCCACTCATTCCAGGTTTCCAGAGTCTCATGTCCACGCTGCCCGCTGGACGGGACATCCTTGTCCTCAGAGCCTGCTGTTCCGACCCTGTCTCCAACTCTTTTCCATTTCCTGTCCTCCTGATTTTCCCCTGCATGCTCCTGTCTCCCTCATTCAAACCTGTTGCAACCTCCAGGTCCACCAAGGTTTTATTTCTTCTCTTTAGTCCTTCCTACCACTGATTTCCCTTTTAGATCTTTACATACGTAGTAATGTACCAAACTGTTGAATACTTGGATGAAAATCATTTCTTTCTCTCTTTTTTTAAATTTTAGATTAAATTAAAAGAAAAAAAGGTGGGTTTTTTTTGTATGTGTATGTCTATGTGAGTGTGTGCCATCTGTCTGCAGATGCCTCAAGAAGCCAGAAGAGGGTGTCAAATTTCCTGGAGCCAGAGTTCCAGGCAGTTATGAGGAGTCATCCAACATCGGTGCAAGGAACTGAACTCAGGTCTTTTGCAAGAACAGTGGACACTCTTAACCACTCAACCATCTCTCCAGCCCACATTTTGTTATTTTGTATCTCAGTTCGACCTTTCCAAATGAACTACAAATACTCCAAAAGTCAGAATACACATCATATACTGCCTGAGAATTACTCACAAAAGTTCCTGTGGGGGGTGTAGAGATAGCTCAGTGGTTAAGAACACTGGCTGCCCTTGCAGAGGACTGAGTTCTATTCCTAGCACCCACATGGTAGCTAAAAACTGTCTCTAACTCCAGTTCCAGAGAATCTGATGCCCTCTTCTGACCTCCATGCGCATTTCATGTCACAGGTACACTTACATGCATAATACATACATTCACATACATAAAATAAAAGTAAATAAAAAAAAATTTTTTTAAAGTTCCCTTCCTGTTTTGATTCATGACAGTCATAGGCTGCTTGTTAAAGAGATTAGCTAACTGGGAAGATGGAGGCAGGATGTTTGAGAGTTCTAGACCAGCCTTGGCTATATAGCCAGATCCAGTCTTAAAAACCAAACAAAGATAACAACCAAAATCACAGATCAGCAGATACTACTCTCCCTGAGTTTCCCTTCTGCAGAGTAAGACCAAGTAATCTGTATTTTTTATACTCCAAGAATAGCCAGTCCTCTGATCAGAGCTAGGGAATCATTGCTCACAGCACTTGGCACAGGAAACATTCAACTTCAGTGTGAATATTTGATATAAACTACATATATATGTATATATATGTATATAGTATATGTAATGTATATATATAATATATGTAATGTATATATATATTATATATATATATACATATATATATAATTTGGGTGGGTCCCTGTAGCCCCAGCTGGCCTGGAATTCTCTGTGTAGACCAGGCTGGCCTTGAACTTACAGATATCCACCTGCCTCTGCCTCCCAGTGCTGGGATCACAGGCCTGTGCCACCATGCTCGACTCATGGTGTACATACTTATATCACATAAGCTAGGAGTGTGGTTAAGCAATAGTGCTTGTGCTTAGCATATACAAGGCATGGCATTGGATTCCCCCACGGGAGGAGGGGAAGGAAGAGGAGGAGGAAAAAGAGGAAGAGGAAGAAAATGCTGAGGGAAAGGAAGACAAAAAGGAAGAGGAAGAGCTTATTCTCACCACAGGAATGACTTCATAGATGCGCATTCCACAACAGAATCTACATCTTTAGGTACAAGCTGGATGGCAGATAGTCTGGTTTTCCCTCTGTGGCACCGTTTTGGATGTGTGGAAGCTCCTGGTAAACTGCAGGTACATAGATCAAATAGGTAGAACTCTAGTTAGTTAAAACAGCTATTCACCTGAAGTGGTGGCCTTTAATCTCAGGATTTGGGAGGCAGAGGCAGGTGGATCTCTACGAGATCAAGGCCAGCAAGTGAGTTCCAGGCCAGCTGGGGCTACGGGGAGACCCTGTCTCAAACAAAACAAATTATTCCTGTCCCACCTCTATCAGTTGCAGTCTGTAGCACTTTTGGAGTGATATTTAGGAGCCAAGGGTGTTTGGCCGTGAAAGAATTGGTCAGATTGTGTCCTGCCCCTATCCTAAATCTAGCTCAAGTGTTAAAGGATGGATTAAGCTCTGATCCCCCCTTGGAGTACCTGTGCTTCAAAGGGAATCCTCTGGAGGTGAGAAGAGAGGATTTTAGGGACTCTGAACCTCACTTGATAGGCAGGCTGCCCAGAGCCCAGATCTGGGAAAGTGCTTACTTAGATGACACCAGGACACGGCTCTTTCCCACACTCCATCCTACTCAACAAAGTAACAGTGACCAAGAAATTCCTTCTTGTCTCAGAGCTGGGAAAATGGGGTCCTTCCTGTCTGTTTATTTATTATTTATTTTAATTTAAGAAACTGAGCAGGATTTGGTGGCTCACGCCTTTAATCCCAGCATTGGGGAGACAGAGGCAAGCAGATCTCTGTAAGTTCAAGGCCAACATAGTGTGTTCCAGGTCAGCTGAGGCAGGAGGACTGGCTGTGAGTTTGAAGGGAGTCTAGTCTATACAATTTCAGGCTGTCCTGGCCTACAGGAAAAAAAAAAAAAATTGAGACTGGCGAGACAGCTTAGAGGTGAAGGGTGCTTGCTAGGTCTTCCAGGGAACCTGAGTTCAGCTCCCAACACCAACATCAGGTGGCTCACAACTGCCTATAACTATGCAGCTCCAGGAGATTGGACGCCCTCTTCTGGCCCCTGTGGGTACCTGCATACAGATGGCATACACACAGACACAAACACAGACACACAGAGACACACATACACACATACATACATACATACATACATACATGCCCAAAAATCTTTTAAAAAATGAAATGGAGTTGCGCACGGTGGTAGATGCCTTTAATTCCAGCACTCGGGAGGCAGAGGCAGATGGATCTCTGTGAGTTCAAGGCCAGCCCAGTCTACATAGACCAGCTGGAGCTACAGGGAGACCCTATCTCAAAAAGACCAAAAATGAATTGGAGGAGGGGCTAGAAAGATGGCTCAGTGGTTAAGAGCACTGGCTGCTCTTGTAGAGACTCAGGTTCAGTTCCCAGCACCCACATGGTACCTAAAAACCATAGCTCCAGTTTCAGGGGATGTGATGCCCTCTTCTGGCATTCAAGGGCATTGAATGACACAGGTGCATTTAAATTCATGCAGGCAAAAACATTTATACACATAAAATAAAAATTATATATATATATATATATTTTTTTTAAAGCTTTAAAAAATGAAACTGGGGACTGGAGAGATGGCTCTGCATGTTAAGAACACAGGGTGCTCTTGCAGTAGGCTTAGATTCAGTTCCCAGCACCCACATGGTAGCTACCTACCATCTAGAACTTCAATTCCAGGGCATCCATCGCTTTCTCTGGTCTATGCAGGAAATGCATACATGGGTATACTTACATACCTGTAGACAAAACACTCATACACATAAATAAAAATTAAACTGAACGAGCAGAGGTAATCTCACTGAGAAAGTGACACAAGCAAATTTCTGAAGGAGGTGAGGGAGGAAGCAGGCTGTGGTATGCACTTACCTGGGATGAAGGAACTCCAGATAATTGCTTTAGTATCTCTCAGATCCTGGGGTATGATCTAGGATTTGTAAATTAAGTGCCTAAATCTATTTATAAATAGAGTTATAGCTGTAACTTTAGAGCCCTAGCTAAATATACAATGAGTTCCTATTGACCATCATTAAAACTATAAAACTTTCAAGTCTGAGTTGAAATTTTCATGTCAAAAGGAAAATGTTTGCTCAGCTTGGTGTCTCCTATCTGTGATCCTAGCACTTAGGAGGATCAGCAGATTAAGGTCATCCTCAACTACGTGGCAAGTTTGAGGCCAGCCTAGTGTACATGAGACCCTGTCTCCAAAAAAACAAAAGAATTATTTTTCACCAGGAAGGGCAGCAAATACCTATAAACTGAACACTCAGGGGTAGAGGCAGGAGGATTGCCAGTTCCAGGCCAGCTTGAGCAGTACAGAGAGAGACCGCCTCAGGGAAGCAGAACCGAGAAAAGAGGGTGGGAGGGAATTGGGGACTGGAATGGGCGGAGCCCTTGACCAGCACCTGAGGCTATATGGTTCACTCCCCAGCATTAAGGAAAAGTAGATTTTATTTTTCTGAAAGCCAAATAGCATTATCATAGTCACTTACAAGTATGAAGGTCTACTGAAAAAACAAAGGGGCTGAAGAGATGACTCAGTGGCTGTGAGCACTAGCTGCTCTTGCGGAGGACCTGGGTTCGGTTCCCACCACCCACATGGCAGCTGAAAACCTGTAACTCCAGTTCCAGGGAATCCAACATGGGTGCACTTACAGGCGTGCAAGTAGTACACTCATACTCATAAAACAAAAATAACAGCTAAAATTAAAACTTTTTTTTCTAATTTGATCTCAGCATAACATTGGGAAATATGGATATTTATTTATTTATTTATTTATTTATTTATTTTAGTCTTTTTGAGTCAGGGTCTCCCTGTAGCCCCAGCTACCCTGGAACTCACTATGTAGACCAGGCTGATCTTGAACTTACAGAGAGTCCTGCTTCTACTCCCTCCAGAGTGCTGGGATTAAAGGCTAGTGCCACCACGCCCAGCCTGGGAAATATGGGTTTCTAACTACCATTCCACTCTGTGTACATAAAGAGAATGCTAATTCTCAGAGATATTAAGTATCTTGCCTTGGGTCACACAGCTAAAAAGTTGTGGAGCCAAGTGTTAAGACTCAGGTCTTGTGACTCCAAAGACCATATTTACTCTTCTATCATAATTGCCTTTTCAGTTCCCAAGTCAGGAAAACAGCTCTGCCACAGTATTTACTTACAGAATTTAAGCAACCTCTAGATGCCCTGTGAAACCACATCTGTCATATAAAAGAGAGAAATATCAACAGTATGTTGGAAAAGCTGGTTGTGAAGTTAAACTTAAAACCAAAAGACAGACAGCTGGCACCAGTTCCTAGGCATAAGCCTTAAAGGCTGGAAGTCTAAATCACAGCAGAAATATTATCCCTTTCTACCACTGGGCTCTGGTACAAGGAATGCTTTCCACCTCGGGCAGAGGAGATGCTGAGAAGCAACACAGTGCTCCATTAAGTACCGCCCTTTATCAGTACCGAGTTCAAGCAACGGGAGATAGGAAGAGCTGGATATGTTTCTTGAATCTGATTCTTTTTCCCCATTTCCAAAACCACCCTAGTCAAGATTCTTGTACCTTGGTGCTGTGCTTACATTTCTGTCAGAGTCTCCAGTCCGGGTTCTTTCTTCCACTTTTTTTTTTTTAATCTCCCTTTGTCCTGACCTTGCCCCCAAACTTTTTTTTTTTCCTTTGAGACAGAGTCTTGCTGTCTAATCCAGGCTGGCCTTGAATTTTTGATCTTCCTTCTCCTCCATAGTGCTGAGATTACAGGTGGGTACCACTGAGCCTGGCATTTCCCAGACCTTCATTGTAGTGTTGGTGGCTTCGTCGTGAGCGAAGCTGCCTTCCAGACCTTCGTTCTGCATTCTCAAGAACTATTGTACTATCACTGTTTTAAGTGAAAACGCTCAGACAGTCACTAATTGGGTGTATCCATCTGTCAAAACTCAATGAATTCAGGGCTGGAGAGATGGCTGCTCTTGCAGATGACTGGGGTTTGATTCCCAGCACCCACATGGCAGCTAACTGTCCTGTACCTCCAGTTCCAGGGGATTCTGACGCTCTCTTCTGACCTCCTGAGGCATCACATGACATACATGGAGGCAGTACAGTCATACACATAAAATTTAAAAAGTACTGTCACTGTTTTAAGTGAAAACTCATTTTATATTATTATTATTATTGGTCTTTTTGAGACAGGGTCTTCTTGTATCCCAGCTGGCCTTGAACTCACAGAGATCTGCCTGCCTCTGCCTCCCCAGTGCTGGGATTAAAGGCCTGCACTACCATGCCCCGCGAAAACTTTTTGTGTTCATTTATTTTATGTATATGAGTGTTTTGCCTGCATGGATGTAAGTGCATTCATGTCATGCAGTGCCTGCAGATGCCAGGAGAAAGACACTGGATGCCCCTGGGAACTGGAGTTACAGTTGTTAGCTGCCATGTGAGTGCTAGAGAACTGAACCCAGGTTCTCTACAAGAGCTCCCAGTGTTCTTAACTGCTGAGTCATCTCTCCAGCTCCTTAAATAAAAACTTTTAATGACTCCAAAGTGGACTTCATCTCAAGAAAATATAACACATGGGATGGGTAGGCACTGTTGGTAGAGTACTTGCCTAACATGTACAAATTCCTGGGTTCTATCCCCGGAGACACTGCATGAACCAAACATGGGGGCTCTACCTGTAATCCCAGCACGTGGGATGTAGGGGGCAGGAGGATCAGAAGCTCACGATCATCCGAGGCTATATAGTGACTTTGAGACTAGCCTGGGCTACAAGAACACACACACACACACACACACACACACACACACAGGCACAGAGAGTGAGAGAGTGAGAGAGTGAGAGAGATCCTTGTGTTTAAGTCAGACCTGCATATAGTAGCTTTCTTCCCAAGAACTACAATGCAGGAGGGACAGGGGAAAATGATTAAATTTACAATATCAAAAATTGGTATACAAACTATTCCAACAAGATGATCAAGAACAACACTGGGGGCCTGAAGAGACGGCTCAGGGTAAGAGCACTGGATGCTCTTTTAGAGGCCCCGGGCTCCGTTCCCAGGACCCACATGGCAGCTAACAACCACCTAATCCAATTCCAGGGAATCTGACCTTTTCAGGCCTCTTCAGGCACTGCATGCATGTGGTGCACTTACATACATGCAGGTAAAGCACTTATACACATAAAATAAATATTGATGAATTAATTTTATACAAGAAGTCAACACCAGCCAGTATAAATCATGGTAGTAGCATGTGTCCTTGATGTGGTGAAGAGAGTAGTACTTTGCCTCTTTGGATCTTCATCCCAGTACTCCCTAACACTAGTCTTTTAAAACATTTTATCGTTTAAAAAAAATGTTATGTGTATGGGTATATTGCCTGCATATGTGTAAGTGCACCTATATCATACGGTGCCTGAGGAGGTCAGAAGAGGGAATCGGATCCCCTGGAACTGGCTATTTGGACAGTTGTTAGTGGCCATGTGGGTGCTGGGAATCAAACCTGGGACCTCTGCAAGAACAGCCAGTGCTCTTAACCACTGATCCATCTCTTCATCATCCCAACCCTAGTCTTATCACAAGGAATACATAAGTCAAATTTAAACAGTAGACATCTACAGATACATAACCAGTACTTCTCAGAAATGTCAGATTTTAAAAACTCTAGAAAGTTTGAGAAACTCCCAGCCAGGAGGATCCTAAAAAGGGATTTAAAAAAATTTTATAGGTATTATAGATTTATTAATAATAATACATCAAGATTGGTCCATTAATAATAACGAATCACTAATGGATGATATTACTAATAGGACAGAGACAGGAGGATCCCTATGAGTTCAAGGCCAGCCTGGTCTACAGTGAGAGTTTCAGGTCAGTCAGGATCGCATAGCTAGACCCTGTCTCAAAGAAACAAAAACAAAACAGAGTAATGAGGAAAAGTGTGTGTGTGGGGGGATTTTCTGTACAAACATCTTGATTTTTCTGTAAATCTAAAACTCTTCTAGCACGGGCAGAAGCAGTTGCCACCAACAACCTGAATTCAGTCTCTGCAAGCACAGGAAGGAGAGAACCAACTGCACAGAGTTCTTCTCTGATCTCCATGTATATGCCTGTTCCCTACATGCCCACCCACACATATGCATCCCCCTATAAACGCACACACATGTACAAAATAACAATAAATAAAGTCTGTTTAAGAAAATATAAGGGCATGGTAGCTCACTTTAATTCCAGCCCTGGGGAGGCAGAGGCAGGCAGAGCTCTGTGATTTCAAGGTTAGCCTGGTCTACATAGTGAGCTTCAGGCCAGTTGGGGCTATGGGGAGAACCTGTCTCAAAAAGACAAAATAAGATTCAGTTTAGCATCTAAGACCTTCATTATCTAATACAACTGACACAGGATGAAAGAGAAAATCTGAAATGCTCAACATTTATTACTGAAAAAAAAAAAATCTTTGTTAAAGTTCTAGGACCAGATTGATTCCCCAATACATTCTATCAAACATTTAAAGAATAAGATGCCCCCAAATAATTAAACAAAAAAATATGGCCAAACGTGGTGATATATGTCTTTTTTTTTTTTTTTTTTTTTTTTTTTTAGTGTTTTTGAGACAGAGTCTCCTTGAGGCCTCATCTGGCCTGGAACTCCTTATATAGAACAGGCTGGCCTCGATCTCACAGAGATCCCTTACCTCAGTCTTCAAGTGCTGGGATTGCCCAGCTGCACTTTAAAAAAATGTGTATGAGTGTTTTGCCTGCATGTATGTAAGTACACCACAGGTGTGCAATGCCCACTGAGGCCAGAAGAGGGTGTTGGATCTCCTAGAACTGGAGTAACATGGTAGTTAGCTACCACGTGGTTGTTGGGAACTGAACCTGGCTCATCTTCAAGAGCAGGAAGTGCTCTTAACTGCTGAGCCATCTCTCCAGCCTCCTATGTACCCTTGTAAAGCCAGCACCTAAGAGGCAAAGGCAAGAGGACCTGGTACATAGTGAGTTCCAGCCGGCCTTGGCTATGTGAGATTCTGGGTAAAAAAACAGAACATAACAAGAAGAGGAAGGAGTCTGTGTTGCCAGGTATGCTGTTTACACCTGTAATCCTAGCCCTCAAAAAGCTAAGGCAGGAGGATTGCTGCAAGTTCAAGGCTAGCTTGGGCTACAGTATGAGACCCTGTTTCTAGAAAATAAAAATAAAGCCCAGTGTGGTGATGTACACCTTTAATCTCAGCCCTTAGGAGGCAGAGGCAGGTGGATCTCTGTGAGAACAAGGCCAGTCTGGTCTACATAATGAGTTCAAGACCAGCTGGGACTACTGGGAGACTTGTCTCAAAAAGGAAAGAAAAGAAAAGAAATAGGAGAAGGGGCCTTTTCCACTTGTTAGCGTTACCTAGCCAACTTGATCTTTGCTGCCTCTGCTCCAGTCACCAGAGCCCGCTGTGCTTGCTTGTTAACCCGATACAACATGCTGCAGGCCTGTTTCTTCCCTTGGGATGCTCGCCCCTGCTCCTACAGCCGCACAAGTCCTCAGATGTGTAAGAGCCGGAACTCTTGGATGGTAGAGGCTTAGGCCCTACTCTTTTGTTTCTGTTTGTTTTTTTCAGTTTCCCGAGTGCTGGGATTAAAGGCATGTGCTGACAGGTCTCAATCTTTTACCACCTCTCTTTAAAGACAAGTTCACCTCTGAGAAGTGATCATACACACACACACACACCAGAACGGGGGGAATGGAGAGACGGCTCAGTGGTTAAGAGGCTCTTGCAGAGGACTTGAATTCTGTTCCCAGCACCCCCCCATGGATGCTCAAAACTGCCCGTAACTCCAGTTCCAAAAGATCTGATGTCCTCCTCTGGCCATTGCAGGCACCAGGCATGCACATGGTGCATAAACATCCATGCAGTTAGACACTCATACACATAAAATAAAAACTAAATCTTCAAAGAAAGCCAGAACAAACTGGTGTTGGCCCTGTCCATAAACATTAAGTCCAGTATAATGTTCACAGTAGAAGCATCAAGAGCTTTTCTGACTCAACACAGAAGTGTTTCCATTTTGAGACAGTATAAAATAAATCTTTTTTATCTTTAAAAAATTTGTATTACTCTGAGTATAGTGGTGCATGCCTTTAAACCCAGCACTTGGGAGGCAGAGGCAAGCGGATCTCTGTGCGTTCAAGGCCAGCCCAGTCTACATAGCAAGTTCCAGGCCAGCTGGGGCTACAGGGAGACTGTCTCAAAAAATTTACTACATTTTGTACATTCATTATGCATGTGTATGTGTGTGTGTGTGTGTACATATATATGGAGGTTAGAAGACAATTTACAGGAGTTGCTTTTTTTTTTTTTTCCTTCAACCATGTGGATCCTGGAGACCAAACTCAGGTTGTCAGGCTTGGTGGCAAATACCTTTTCCTCCTAGGCAATCTCACTGGCCCCAGATTATATTTTTATATATATATTATATACTAGGGGCTGGAGAACTGGCTCACTGGCTGCTGTTGCAGAGGACCCAGAGATCTGCCTGCTTCAGCACCCGCCGCTCCCTAGTGCTAGGCTTACAAATGTCATCACATGGCTTTCTTACATGGTGTCTAGGGATTAAACTCAGGTCCTTGTGCTTTCACAGCGCTTTACCAACTGAGCAATTACCTCAGCTCCTCCTTCCAGTTTCTGATACACTCTTCTCTCAACATGTCTATCAGCAAATATTGGCACCTCTACTAAAAGAATCTGACCACTTGTCATCTCCACTGTGGCCACCTGGACCCAAAGCACCATCACTTTTTTTTACTACAATTTTATTATTATTATTACTATTTTATGTGTGTAAGTGCACCCGTGTTGTGCAATGCCCATGGAGGTCAGAAGAGGGTGTTAGATTCCTGGAACTGGAGTGAGGACTGTCGTTAGATGCCATGAGGGTGTTGGGAATCCAACCCTGGTCCTCTGCAAGAGCAGCCAGTGCTTTTAACCGCTGAGCCATCTCTCCAGGTCCCTTCACTTCTTTTTTAAAATTTTATAATTTTTTTTATTTATTGTCTTTTTGAGACAACCTCTTCTTGTAGCCCCAGCTGGCCTAGACCTCACTGTGTAGGCCACGCTGGCCTTGAACTCCATAGAGATTGGCCTGCCTCTGCCTCCTGAGTGTTGGGATTAAAGGAATGCATCACCATGCCCAGCTTAAAAATTTTTTCTTTTAAATTTATTTTTATTTTATGCATATGAGTATTTTGCCTGCATGTATATAAGTGTACTTGTGTTGTATATGGCCTGTAGAGGTCAGAAGGGGATGTCGAATTCCCTGAAACTAGAGTTATGGTTGATTGTTAGCTGCCATGTGAGCACTGGGATTCGAACCTGAGTCCTCTGCAAGAGCAGCTAGTGCTCTTCGCCACTGAGCCGTCTCTCCAGTCCCTGCTGCTTACATAGATTCCTACAACTTCCCCTTGACTGGCCTCCCTGTCTGTCTAGCTCCTATTTTCCGTACAATAACTTAAACAATTTTTTAAAACATTTCATGTCATATATATATCAGAATGAAGACAAAAGCCCCTCCAGTGCTTCGAAAAGCCTTGCAGTCTGCCTCCTCCACTCCCACTTCCTGACCTGCTTCCCACATCTCTCTCGACTCATTCTCTTTAGTGCACCAGTCTTTTCCAACCAGCAAACTCCCATCTCGGAACCTCTGCATTTGTGGTCCCCTCTCCAGGGACTCTCCTCCCCTCACATGTGTATGGTTTCTCGACCCCTTGTATGTGTCAGATCACAATTCCCTTAGAAACCAGTCCTTTCTGACCATGTGTTATAAACTCAAGGACTCGGCTCAAAAGTGCACTTTCTATCCTCCTTAACACTGCTTTATGGTCCCGGGTAACTGTTATTTCCACTTAGTACACTGTGAATGTCTCCTTTTTATTTTCCCCTCCCAGCAGAATGTAAGCCTTATGCTATTATGGTTTGAATGAAAAACATTCCCCATAGGCTCATATGTTTGCACACTTGGTTCCCAGCTGGTGGCGCAGTTTTGGAAAGTCGTTGCACTTTATGAGGTGGGGCCTCACTGGAGGAACCAGGGTGACTTGGGGCAGGGCTTATGGGTTGTAGCTTCCCCAGGTTCTGCCCAAGTTTCTCAGCTCCTGGACTCACCAAGATATAAGCAAGCAGTCTCATGCTCTGGCAAAACTGCCATGAAGGCTGCTCTAACTTCCCAGGGACGCTGGGCGGTACCCTACAAGCTGTAAGCCCAGACAAACCTTTTCTCTCTTGTTTCTTTCAGGCATCTTATCACAGAGATGAGAAAACTAACATTCACTTGAGAACAGCAACTTTTTTTGTTTTCAGAAAACTTTTATATATTTACTTATTTATTGTATGTGCGCATGTGTGTATGTATAATATGTGTGTGTGGGAGGGTCTAGAGGTCAAAGGACAACTTTTTGGAGTCAGTTTTCTCCTTCTACATTGTTTTTTTTTTTTTTGATACAGAATCCTACTATGTAGCCTTGGCTAGCCTGAAACTCAGAGATCTCCCTGCTGCTGCCTCCTGAGTGCTAAGATAAAGGTATGCATCACCATGCCCAGCCTCCCCTCCACCTTTACTTGGGTCACAGGGATCAAACTTAGGTTCTCCAGCTGAGTCATATGATAGTCTAGAAAACTACTTTTTAAAAAGAATATTTTATTTATTTTTATTCTGTTTATGAGCGTGTATGTAAGTGTACCTGTGTCATGCAGCGCCTGTGAGGGGTCAGAAGAGGATGCTGGATCCCCTGGAGCTACACACAGTTGTTAGCCACCATGTAGGTGCTGGAACTCAAACCCAGGTCCTCTGCAAAATCAGCCAGTGCTCTTAACTGCTCGTAAACAGCTGGGTATCTCTCCAGCCCCGAGAAAACTGCCTTTTCTTTTTTCTTTTTTTCTTTTTTTAACACAAATCCATTATACTTTATTTACTTTCCATTAGTTTAAATCTGTGAGAGGTACAGCATCACACAAATTCTTGTCCAATGGCCTTTGCAGGAAGTTTGCTTCAAATTTGGCACGAATTATGCCACTGTTTCCATGGGCCCGGGTTACCTTTCCCCAGATTCCTCTGGTTTTGTGTGGTTTGCCACACAGGAGTCACTATGTTGTTTTTTGCTTTCTACACATAAACATATCTCTTGCCTAAGTAGAATTCAGTTTCATCTCAGTCCTAAACATCTTGGATTTTCAAGCCGTATGTTCTCTTTAGTTCCGGAGACCTCATTCTCCGGAGGTAGAAGAATCAAAAATTCAATGCAACCTTCAGCTACATAGCGAATATGAGGCTAGCCCGAGCTACGTGAGACCATGTCTTTTGTTATTTGGTTTCTGTTGTTGTTTGTCTGTTTTGAAACAGGGTCTTACTGTGTAGCCCTGGCTGGCCTGGCATTCACCATGTAGATCAGGCTGGCTTTGAACTTGCAGAGATCTACTTCCTGAATGCTGGGATAAAGGATGTATGCTACCCAGGCATAGGACCCTGTCTTAAAAAAAAAATCTGCTCAATGACTGAATGAAGAATAAGACAAAGTCAGTCTTCTGAGGAGTGGGACACACTTTGTAAAGTAGGGAGTGGCAGAAGGTTATTTTTTCTTTTTTTAATATTTCATTTATTATTTTTTTATTTTATGTATATGAGTGTATTGCCTGCATGTATGCATATGCACTAATGTTGTTCAATGGCCTCGGAGGCCAGAAGAGGGCACTGAATCTTCAAGAACTGGAGATACAGCTGGTTATTAGCTGCCATGTGGGTGCTTGGAATTGAACCTGAGTTCTCTGCAAGGGCAGCCAAAGCTCTTAACCATTGAGCCATCTCTCTAGACCAAAAACAGGAATTCTTAACACCTGAGTTAGGAAGATAACAGAAAGGATGTTTCCAGATCTTCAAATGGCAGAGAGAGGCTCTCCCAACAGATAAGGTGTGTCATTTTCTGATTCTGAGAGCTTTGGGGGTATTTTCCCCTCAGTCCCTTCTTGATCAGAGTTCTGACTCCCCAGCTCAGATCACTGACTGACTCCCCAGTTCAGATCATTCTTCTCTGTATCCATGGGAATTGCTCCCATAATTAGCAGTGTCTCCTGCCTGGAACAGACAAGCAAATGTTCAAACCTGGCAGCTGAGTCTGGGAAGAGGGGCTGATTAGATCCTTCCTGTAGAGAGGCACCTTTCAGATCTGAACACGGCACCCACATCCCCCACCTCCGGTTTATCTGAAGGAAGCAGTTTCACCCAAACCTTCATAACTGAAGATCCTGGTGTGTTAAAGACACACTTAATCTTAAAAGGAGCTCACTGGTTTCCTAAGCCAAGCAACTTAGGAGAAAGCACAGGCCTTTTTCTCTCTCCTGGCCCGGTCTCCAGTCAATAGCACTGTGGGTTTGGGATGATGAAAGCGTAGGCTTCACGGGTGTCATCAAATGATCAAATGCCGGAGGTAGGGGGGGTTCTTGGGGAATAAAAGGCGTTGGAACACTACTAAGCACACATAAGTATTAGCTACAAATGGAAGAGTAAAGAGCGGGTGAACCACCTCTTTAGAAGTTTCAGTAAGACAGACTGGAACCATCAAGCCCCACAGTGAATTCTCTTGGTGCAGTTCCATCCTAGGAAAGCTTTCTCTGGGCGGGGGGTGCATTCTTATCTGGATATAGCTAGGATTATGTACTACCATTCAAACATGTTGGGGAGAGACAATATCCTACCGACATCAAGGCAGCCTTTTAAGTTTTATCCAGACTTATTTTGGTTCGCGCAATAAAAAAGCGAGGTGGGAGAACTATGTCTAACAAAAATAAAGCCATTGTGTGCTCAGTTTCCCACTGAAAGCTGCCCCATGGCACCAGTCACCTCCGCAATGCTCGCTTTCAGGCAGGTTGGCCGTGAACAAAGCAAATTTGCTTCACACACACCAACTCTAAACCTCCACTCTCAGGACAAAAGTCTTCCTTAGCAATGTTTTCGACAGGGCTCCGGTGAAGGGCCATTCACGTACTCCCAAACCTCTTTCTCTAGGGAGACAAAGGCACCTTTGGGCTGAAGTGACATGGGAGAGTTAGAATCAGATTTGTTATCGACAGTGCAGCCTTCAATTTCAGCAAAAGGTTCAGTCTGTCTATTTTGACTACAGGAAGGCAGCCTTTATAACCCCTGAAGCACTTGGCCAATTATGCACCTGCAAATATACCATACAAGACATTTCAGGTTCCTAAGCACTTTGAAAACTGATACTTAAACAGTCTCAAGGGATCCGATCCCCCACTTCGGATAATAGCTGCTTTGGAATCTGTTATTGGCACCAGGAAAAGAAAGAGTCCTCTGAAGTCATTCGAAAACCATTTTTATTGTGCATTTTCAAACAAAGAACCTCGCCAAAAGAACTTCTGTTACAAAATCAGGCTGGAAAGTCAAACTCATCCCATCTAAGAGTCAATTACCCTGGCAATTTTGAGAAGGGATGGAGGGATGGGAAATGCCGCAGGAGGGAGGACGAGGGGGAGGGGGTGGAACTGGCTTTGAAAAATCACCCGGGTGAGAAGGGTGTTCCCGCCAACTCTAAAACCCTAACAATTACGACAGAAGGGCCTCTGTGACTTTCTGGCTATAAACTTTTTATGATTATTAACTGAGGAAATCTAGATTATGTGGAATTTTAACAATTGGCTTTTAACCTCCACTTACTTCTTTGTGAGGAACTTGTTTTCAAGGGGTGTAATAACCTGGAGCTTAGAATCCGTGCCGGTGACCCTGATGGTCCTCGTTGAGAACTGGCTTCTTACATGTCTTCCTTCCAATTAAGAGGCAGACGCCTGTACGTGCTGTTTATCTCAGGAAAGAAACACATGTGGGAAAAGAAGCAATTTTCTTCTCCTTGCAATTAAATTAAGTCCTCAGCACCTGCTGTGGTGTTAGTCTGCCATCTGCTGTTCAAAAGAGAAACAACAGCAGATACAAAGGGAGGCATCTAGTCAGGAAAAGGTTTCGAAATAGTTAAAGCCGGCCCTCCTTCCCTCCCTCTCTCCCTTCCTTCTTAAAATATTTTTAATTTCATTATTTTTATTTTGTGTGTATGAGTATAATACCTGCATGCATGTAAGTGCATCTGTGTCATGCAATGCCAGAGGAGGTCAGAAGAGGGCGTTGGATCCCCTGGAAATAGACTGTAGTTAGTCGTCATGTGGATGCTGGAATCAAACCCCGGTCCTCTGCAAGAGCAGCCAGTGCTCTTAATTGCTGAGCCATCTCTTCAATCTTTTTTCCTTTCTTTTTGTGATAAGGTCTCACTATGCAGCCCTGGCTGGCCTGGATCTCACTATGTAGACTAATCTGGCCTTAAACTCACTATATAAACCAGGCTGGCCTCAGACTCACAGAGATTCAGCTGCCTCTGCCTCCCAAGTACTGGAATTAAAGATATTTGCCACCATTCCCAACCTGTCTTTCCTTCTTTCAACAGATTTATTATGTGAACAAACATATTCTAAAAATATAGAATGTAGGACTGAGTGGATGTGACAGTGCACACCTTTAATTCCAGCTCTCAGGAGGCAGAGGCAGGCAGATTTCTGTTGAGTTCCAGGCTCTCCAGGGCCACCTGACCTACTGCTGGGAACTGCACACAGACCCTCTGCAAACAGCATGTGCTCTTAGCTGCCGAGCCATCTCTCCAGCCCCAGGTTTGGAATTTTTGAGTAAAAGAAAGAGTTAGAAACTAGGCATCTTTTAGGAAAAAATAAATTTTGTCCCTAGTGGACAAGTTAATATGCTTCTTAGAGGCACTTGGGTAGTTCAGGGGTAGAGTATATGTTTAGCATGTGCAAGTCCTGGGGCACATAGATAATAGGATAGCTAAAAGAAAAGTAGGTTGCTAAGTAGGTAGAGAGATGATGATAGATAGATGATAGATGACAGATACTCCTGGTGTTGTTCACCTTTGATCCTCATTACTCAGGAGACTGAAATGGAAGACTTGTAAATTCAAGATCAACATCCGGGACAACATAGAAGCAAGCCTGGGGATGGAGCTCAGTTGGTAGAATGCTGCCTGACATCCATGAAGCCCTGGGTTTGATCCCCAGGACGTTATAAAACCAGGTGTGGCAACACATGCCTATAATCTCAGCACTCAGTTGGTGGAGGCAGTAGGATCAGAAGTTCAAGGTCATCCTCAGCTACATATTGAATTTGAGGCTAGCCTGGGCTACATGAGGCTTTATTTTTGAAAAAGAAATGCATTATAAGGGCTGGGGAGATGACGCAGTGGTTAAGAGCTCAGTAGACAGAATGCTTGCCTAACATAGACAAAGCCTTGGGTTTGATACCCAGCACTACACAAAACCAGGTGTGGTGACGCACATCTGTAATCCCACCACATGAGACAGAACCCAGGGCTTTGTGTACACTGGACAAGCATTCTACCAACTGAACTACATTTCCAGCTCTTAGATATTGCTGGGGTTTTTCAGTACATGTGTGTGGCACATGCCCCTTGGCATGGGTATGGAGCTCAGAAGACAACTTTCAGGAGTCAGTGTTCTCCTTCCACTGTGTGGGTCCCAGAGGATGAACTCAAATTATCAGACCTGGTGACAAGCACTTTTAGCTATTAAGCCATCTTTCGGGCCCCTGTTACTATTATTATTTTATTAATGTTGCTGTTCCTTGTAAGGTTATGTTCAAAGTCTATAAGACTTTTTGTTCATGTGTTTGCCATTGTAAACGACTATCAGAGCAGTAATCACTCACAGAAGCCCAATGTGAACATTAAGAAGAGGCTGTGGGGAGCTGGAGAGATGCCTTAGTGGTGAAAAGCACTGGCTGCTCTTGTAGAGGGCCTAGGTTCCATCCCAGTACCCACATGACAGCAGCTCTTCCTATCTCCAGATCCAGGGGATCTGACACCCTATTCTGGCCTCCACAGGCATTGTATACACACGGTGCACTTACATACATGCAAACAAAATACTCATACACATAAAATAATAATTAAATAAATAATTTTAAAAAGAAGGGGCCGGAGCTCTGATACTTATTTCCAAGTGGGTAGAGTAGAAATGTTATTTAATCATTCTCAAAAGCCACAAGAGTCAATTCTTCCCTCTGGTGATGACTCCTGGAATTACCATTACCATGAAAATCATGGTCCTCACAGCACCAAATCTGCAGGAACTTCTAGGGAACAAACCACACTTAAAGTCAAAGGCTTCCCAAACCACACTTATCAGCTCGTGTGTTGATGAATAGGGCATTCAAAGCGTCAAAGAATATATCTAAACCAGACATAGTGACACACACATAATCCCAGCATTGAGGAAGCAGAGGCATGAGAATCAGCAGTTCAGGTAATATTCCGATATGTAGTGAGTCTGAGGCCAACTTGGTCTATATGAGACTGTCTCAAACAAAACAGACACAAGAAGCGAACAATTGGATACCCATAAAGAAAAGACATGGTTTAACTCTTGTCTTACACCATAGAAAATTTTAACTTGCACTCAGAAGGTAGAAACAGAATGATCAAGACCAGCTTCAGCTACATATCAAGTTAAAGAGTTTAAGACCAGACTGGGCTACATGAGACTATTTCTAAAAAAGAAGGCTAGAAAGATGGCTACCAAGCATGCATTCTGATCCCCATCACCCGTCACAACTGTCCACGTCTGTAACCTCAGCACTGCGGGTTCAGAGACAGGTGGATTCTTAGGGTACATTGCCAACCAACTTAGTTGAATCAGTGAGCTCAGTTGAATCAGGTTTGGTGAGAGACTGTTCAGAAAAAGAAGGAGGGCCCGAGAAGGAGTATCAACAGGTGAAGATACTTATTTACATATAAGTATTAAAAAATTAAATAAAATTTAAAAGGTGCACCTGTAATGCCTAGCCTCATCTGGTGAGATGGGAGGCAGAGGCAGGAGAATCCTCAGACACTCAAGGGCTGGTTGGCAGCAGGAAACAGCAGAAGACCCTGTCAAACAAATGGAAGGCAGCTGAGTGAGGAGCAGTCTCCAATAGAGTCCGACCAGGAGGGCTGCTGATATACACAGCACGTTCTGAAAGGAGATACACACAGAATGTCTCCAGGAGAGGTAAAATATTCCATCCTGAAGGAAGCTAATTAAGTTCAGGAAGTAAACACTCAAAAGCTCCAGGAAGTCCCTGAAATTGATCAGATACTCTAGGCACCCCTTCCCAAGCATATGTAAGCCTATGGAGAGACACCATTAGAGGCGCCAAGTCCCAGGAAGGAAGAAAGACAAGCAGGAATGCCCAGAAGAGATCAGAGCAGACAAGCGCCCTGGATAGGACTCTTACCACTGTCCCACTGTCTGCAGGATGTGCAGCCAGCTCCGGGGTTCCTGCTTTTGTTTATGGCCTTTGGTGATGTACCTGTCTCTGTGTCATTTCTGCTCCTGGAAGTAAGTCCTCCCCCGTACTCCTGTGAGTAACCTCAGTAAAACTCATTGGCTCCCCAAGTTGGACCTCGGTGGTATCCTTACTTTGGTCTGTTCTTGGATATGCATCCAGGGTGATTAGACACGCTGTGGACAGGTGCACCCACATTCACACAAATGCATGTACACATGTGTGTCACATGCATACAAACAAAACATTAAGAAAGTAAGTTAGAGAGGGATTGAGGAAGACACCAGACACACGCTGTCATGAACACACACATACAAAACACATTCAAGAAAACCAAAGAGGGGTGGAGAGATGGCTCAGTGGAACCAACCCTGTTGGTTTGCAGCACCTACATGGAGGCTAACAATTGTCTGTAACTCCAGTTCCAGGGGTTCTGACACCCTCTTCTGACTTGTGTGGGCATTGCATGACATGGTGCATTAACATACATATAAGCAATATACTCCTACACATAAAATAAAAATAATAAATACTTTTAAAAAAGAAAGTGTTTTCTTAGAAATACTTCTTATAATAACCTAAAAGAACGTCATAATCTGGACTTTTCTGTGGTTTTGAGAAAGGATTTCAAACTTGCTGTCTTGCTATGTAGCTGAGGTTGGAATTTAATTATTTTTATGTTTGCTGTTTTGAGACAGAATCTCTCTATAGCCCCAGCTGGCCTGCAACTCACTATGTAGACCAGGCTGGCCTGGATCTCACAGAGATCTGTCTGTCTACCTCCTGAGTGCTGGGATTAAAGGCGTCTGCCTCCATGCCCAGTTTCTTTTTAATTTTTATTTTACTATTTGGTTTAATTTTTTTATTTTTAAATTTTTTAATGTGTGTGTTTTGTCTGCATGTATGTAAGTGCTCCCATGTTGTGTGATGCACATAGAGGAAAGAAGAGAGCCTTCGATCACTTGGAACTAGAGTTAGGGACGGTTGTTAACCACCCTGTGGGTGGAACTGAACCCTGATCCTCCATAAGAGCAGTCAGTGCTCTTAACCTCTTAGCTATCTCTCCAGTCCCTATTAGATTTTTTTGAAACAGGGTTTTCTGTATAGTCCTGGCTAGCCTGGAATTTCTCTATGTAGACCAGGCTGGACTTGAACTTACAGAGATCCACCTGTCTTTGTGTTCAGGGATTTGCTGACAGATTGCTCCCTCTGCTCCCTCTGCTCCCGTCCTATTGGCTGTAGCTCACCTACGTGGCCACACTAGCCAAGGCAGAAGCAAAAGTAGGCTGCCTTTGTGCCCATCAACTCAAAGGGGATACACAACACTTAATAAATGAAATAATTACCACTGGTTAGTCTGCTTTGTGCCCAAAATGGGGCTAGGCACTTTGCTAATTTAATTAATTCAATTCTCCATGCTGCTTAGATTACAGATACAGTAATATTATATGAACATGACAGAAAACCCCAAGGTTCAGAAATATCAATTTGGACTGAGGATCTAGCATATTAGGTAGAGGGTTTCCCTAATATTCGACAGCCCTGGGTTTGATCTCCAGCATATATCAAATGGGGTGTAGTGGTACAGGCCTATAACCTCAGCACTCAAGAGGTAGAGGCAGAAGGGTCAGGAATTCAAGGTCTTCCTTGACTACATATTGAGAAGCCATCCTGGACTACAGGAGACTGTCTCAAACAATCAAATGGCAAAAACTTAGAGATTAAAAACCAAACAACTAAAACCCAGAGATGTTTAGTAACTTGCCCAAAATCACACAGTAAAAACAAGATTCAAGAGCCACACACACACACACACACGCACACACACACACACACACACATACACGAGTTTAAAAAAACAAAAGTGTTTAGCACGGTAGTTCATGACTTGTAATCTTGGCACTCAGGAGCCTGAAGCAGGAAGATCACTGAGTTATAAAGGGAACTTGGCCTACAAAGTAAAACTTTGTTTCAAAAAGAAGAAAAAAAAAAAGATTAGACACATATTTAAAAATTCTAAGTCCAGTGCTAATGCCTGCTGTACCACCTGGGTGGGTGATTTAACCTCAGTCCAGGGAAAATTAGCATAATCAAAGCTTTCACCAGTCAAGTGAGTTAGAAAAGATAATGATACTTACAAAGCTTGGCACCTTGGGCTGGAGAAATGGCTCAGCAGTTAAGAGCACTGACTGCGCTTGCAGAAGACCTGGGTTCAATTCCCAGCACCCACATGCCCGCTAAGAACTGTTCATAACTCCAGTTTCAGTGGATCTAACACCCTCTTCTGGCTTTTTAAAAAATATTTTATTATTTTTATCTTATGTGTATGAGTGTATTGCCTGCATGCATGTAAGTGTACCCATGTTGTGCAGCGTCCTCGGAGGTCAGAAGAGGGCATCAGATCCCCTAGAACTGTGGGTGCTGGGATCTGAACCCGGGTCCTCTGCAAATCAGTCAGTGCCCTTGCCCTTAACCACTGAGCCATCTCTCCAGCCCCTTTTGTTTTGTTTTGTTTAAGATTTATTGTTTAATTAATTAATTTATTTTAATTTATGCGTGCCTGTGGAGACCCAAAGAAGGTGTCAGATCCCATGAAGCTCGAGTTACAGGTTGTTGTAAGCTGCCTAATGTGGGTGCTAGGCACTGAGCCCCATCCTCCTCAAGAGGATCAAATGCTTTTAACTGCTGAGCCATCTCTGTAACCCTTAATAGTGTATTTCGTGTGTGTGAGAATAATAATGTGTTCTTAGTCAGCTTGAACTAAACCACTTTAACCCCCCTAGTCTCTTCTACTGAGTGCTTAGTTGTAAACAGGAGAAAGGAACAGACATGACAAATACCAAAGTTATAAAATGTTTTCTTCAAAAAAATGGTATGTTGATAAGGTGTGGTGGCTTATGCCTGTAATCCCTGCACTCTTGACGCAGAGGTAAGAGGACTGAGGCCAGCTTAGTCTATAGAGCCAGTCCCAGGCCAACCAGAGATACATAGTAAGATCCTGTCTTTTAAAAAGGAGCTGGAGATGTAGGCCACTAGGTAAAGCACTTGCCTAGCGTGCATGAAGCCCTGAGTCTGACCCTGGCACTGCATACACCAGTTGCGGTGATGCTTGCCTTTAATTGGAAGTTGAAGGTCAACCTTGGCTACATAATTTGAGGCCAGTCTGGGATACCTGAAACCCTGTCTCTAAAAAATAATAAATAAATAAAAATAAATAGGTAAATAAATAATGACATGCTGGGTGAGTGCCCAGAAAGCATCTCCTGCCAGATGCCAGATGCTAACATCACTGCAAAGCAGTAAATGAAGCCCACCCTTCTATAACATGCTTTTTAGGCAAAACACTCACTTGCTCCTAACACAACTTTCCTGGGCTGGGGACCAGGAAGTCATTTGCCTTCTGCTCTAGAGGCCCTGCAGAGGCCCTGAGGATAATGAAACCTCCTCTGGAGTCCAAAAGGCAGGAAGACTCTTATAGTGCTAGAGCCAAGGGCACCCCAGCCACTGTAGAATCTCCCCTCTTCAATGTTGATATGTACCTATGTACACATTAGTACACACACATTCGCACACACACACACACACACACACACACACGGGGGCGGGAGGGTTTGGAGAAAGGGCTCAGCTGTTAAGAGTGCGTGCTGCTCTTTCAGAGGACCTGGGTTTGCTGGGCATGGTGGCTCACACCTTTAAGCCCAGCTCTCTGGAGACAGAGGCAGGTGGATCTCTGTGAGATCGAGGCCAACCTGGTCTATATAATGAGTTCCAGGCCAGCTGGAGCTATAGGAAGACCCTGTCTCGAAAGAAGAAAAGCAAGCTGGGCGTGGTGGCCCAGGCCTTCAGTCCCAGCACTTGAGAGGCAGGGGCAGGCAGATCTCTATGAGTTCAAGACCAATCTGGTCTAGATAGTAAGTTCCAGGCCAGCTGGGGCTATAGGGAGACCCTGTTCCCAAAAGAGCAAAACAATCCTTCCTTAAAAAAAAAAAAAGAAGACTTGAGTTTGGTTCCCAGCACCCAAGTCAGGTAGCTCATAACTACCTGTAACTCCAGCTACAGGGGATCTGACGCCCTCTTCTGGCCTCCAGGGGTATCTGCACGTACATGCACACACACACATCATACACATTTTTTTTTAATATTCAAAAAATGGGAGAAAGTGTAATACAGGGAGAGGGAGGAAGGAGAGTGACATTAAAGATGTTTGACTAACATTGGTGCGGGGCAGGCTTTAATCCCAGCACTTGGGAGGCAGAGGCAGGTGAATCTCTGTGAGTTCAAGGCCAGCCTGACCTACATAGAGAGTTCCAGGCCAGCTGGGGCTACAGAGAGACCTTGTCTCAAAACAGCAAAAAAGAGATACAGATTTCAAAGAGAACAGAGAGTGTATACGCCCATGCTTGAGCATGTCTGTGCACATGCTTAAATAATGTGCATGTTTGTGTGAGTGCATGTTTAGGTGACCAGGTGCATCATACATCCATGTTAAAGCCAGAGGTCAACTTCTGGTGCTATTCCTTAGAAACTGTCTATGTTTAAAAAAAAAAAAAAAGTTTTTTTGGGGATTGGAAAGTTGGCTCAGCAGTTAGGAGTACTGGCTACTCTCGAAGAGGACCAGGGTTTGATTCCCAGCACCCACATGGCATCTGACCATCCATAACTCCAGTTCCAGGAGATCCAACACCCTCTTCTGACCTCTGAAGGCATTGCACAACATGGTGCATTTATATACATGCAGGCAGTACACTCCTACAAATAAAAATAACTAAAATTTTTTTAATGTTTTAAACTTTTTATTTTATTTTTATGTGTAGGATGTTTTGCTTGCATGTATATAAGTGCACCCATATTAATAAATCTGCAGAGACCAAAAGAGGGCATAGGATCTCCTGGAACTGGAGTTAGGGACGGTTGCCAACCACCATGTGGCTGCTGGGAATCAAATCAGGTCCTCCGCAAGAGCAGATAGGGCACTTTAACCGCTGAGCTACCTCTCCAGCCCTTACCTTGTTTTCTGAGCAGGGTTTCTTATTGGCCTGAAGCTCACCGGTTTGGCTAGGTTGGGTATGACCAGTAAGCCCCAAGGCTCTGCCTGTCTCCACCTCCTCAGCACCTAGATTACAGAGGCCGACACCATGAACAGCTCTTTTTATGTGGGTTCTGCGGATTGAACTCAGGCCCCCACCCTTTCATCACAAGTACTTTGCAGACTGAGCAATCTCTCCAGAGTTAAAAAAATCTGCTCCAAGTTTTAAAAAAATTGTTAAGATCAGGCTAGCAAGATGTATCAACAGGTGTCTTGGATAACTTTCATTATTGATTTAACAGCCTAGAGCTGTTAAATCTAGACAGACTTGATTGGAGAATTGCCTAAATCAGATCGACACGTGAGCACGTTTGTGAGAGATTGTTATTAATTGGTGCAGGAGAGCCCAGCTTAGGCAGGTGGTCCCAGGCTGTTTAAGAAAGCTAGCTAAAAAGCTGGGCATGGTGATGTATGCCTTGAATCTCCTCAGAACTTGGGAGGCAGAGGCAGGTGGATATCTCTGAGTTTGAGACCAGTCTGATCTACATAATGAGTTCCAGGCCAGCTGGGACTACATGGAGATCCTGTCTAAAAAAAAAGCAACAAAATATTAAAATAAAAAAATAAAAGAGAGCGTAAGCATGTGAGAGAACGAACTGGGGAATCGAACCTTTCCATCACTTCTGTTTCTAGCTTCTGTTCTGACTTCACTAGATGGGGGGCTGTGACTAGAAGTGTAAGCCAGATAAGTCTTCTCCTCCTTTCCCTTGATTTTGGTCTTTTGTTTTTTTTTTTGTTTTTTTTTTTTTTTGTGAAACTAGAGCTGTGGAAAAGATGCATGCCTGATGATCTAAGTTCAATTCTTGAGATCCATGAAGAAGAGAACGGACTTCTGAAAGCTATCCTCTGACCAGCATGTATGCCTTGGCATGCATGCATTCCCACATGCACAGACACACACTAATAAAATATTTAAATATTTTGTGGGAGCGTTTTTGAGATGCTCTCTCTGTAACCCCAGCTGACCTGGGACTCACTATGTAGACCAGGCTGGCCTTGATCTCACCTGCCTTTGTGTACAGGGATTAAGGTTATACGCCATCACACCTGGCTTCTAAATTTTTTTAATTGATAAATTGTTCTTCAACAAAAACTTCCATTTTTTGAGTAAGACAGCAAGTCACAGACTGTGAGAAAATATTCATACTATACACATCTGATAAAAGTCTTGCAGTCACTGGCTGTGGAGACACAAGCAAGAAGTCTCGCAATCAGTATCAGTATATACATGGAATTTTCTGCAATCTGTAGGAAATGATGCAATTGAAAAATGTGACCAAAGGCATTTGTTTTTCTTTTTCTTTTTTGAGCCATAGTCTCCCTGTAGCCCCAGCTGGCCTGGAACTCACTATGTAGACCAGGCTGGACTTGAACTCCCAGAGAGCCACCTACCTCTGCCTCCAGAGTGCTGGGATTAAAGGTGTGCACCCTGTGCCTGGTTTCTTTTTAATTTTTACTTTATTACTACCATGCCCGGGTGTTTTTTGCGTTTTAAATCTTTATTTATTTATTTCAATTTTATGTGCATAAGTGTTTTGCTTGCATGTATGCAAATGCACCACATGTGTGCAATGCCCACAGAGGTCAGAAAAGGGTGTTGGATCTCCTTGGAACTAGAGTTACAGACAGTTGTTAGCCACCATGTGGGTGCTGGGAAACAAAGTCCAGTCCTCTGCAAGAGCAGCCAAGGCTCTTAACTGTGAACCATCTCTCCAACCCCGAAAACAAAGATTTGAAAGGCAAAAGAATCTATAGAACAGTCACTAGGTGCGCAAAAGATTCTCACTCAAATTTGTCATTAAAGAAATGCAAATTAAACATATAAAGAAACCACTTCACACCCACTGGCATAACTCACTTTAAAACAGCTGATAATATCACAGTTTGCAAGGGTCTAAAGCAGAGAAACCCATCCTTTGATATTTCAGTATGATGTTGTCATCCACACATGTTTTGAGCCATAGTCATGGCTATCCTGGGATGCATGTGGCCTTTGGAAGCTACTGAAATATTCATACATTCCTGGTGGGAATGTAAAATCATACAACCATTTTGGAAAACAGTTTAGTATCATATACTAATATATTATTTATTTGTTCATTTGTATGTGTATGAGTGTTTTGTCTACATATCTGTAAGCACATCATATGCCTGCAAACCCATGGAGGTCAGAAGAGGGCATCAGATCCCCTGGACCTGGAGTTACACTTGTTAGCCACCATATGGGTACAGGGAATCGAACCGGGGTCCTCTGCAAGAACAAGTCAGTGCTCTTAACCGTTGAGTCATCTCTCCAGTCCCTATGTGTTTGTTTTTTTCAAGGTAGTTTTGTTCATAGTCCAGGGTGGCCTCAAACATACAGTCCTATTTCTGCCTCCACAGACAGGTGCCACCACATCTGGGTACAGTTTGGTTTTGTGTGATTTGTTTTTTGTTTATGTGTAGAGGCAGGTTTTTCGCTGTAGTCCAGGTTGGCTCATGCTCATGGCAATCCTCCTGCCTCAGTCTCTGCAGTGCTGGATCACAGACATGGTCCACCACACCCAGTTGCCAACATGCATCTTTAGGGAGTCTTCAGAAATCTCTTTTCCTTTTAAAATTATATTTATTCAGGGCTGGAGAGACAGCTCAATGATTAAGAACACTGGCTACTCTTGCAGAGATCCTAGGGATTGAACTCAGGTTGTCAGACTTGGCATTGGCGGAGTCATCCCACCGGTCTAGGAATCAGGCAAAATTTACTGACTTGGTTACACTTAGAGACAGTCATCCTAAAATAATCTTCTCTACCTTTATCAGATTCTCAAGACCACAGATCATTTCCATGTTGAGAACAAAGATAGGAGAAAGACAGACAGAAGGCAGAGAGAAGGCAGAGATCCCCAGGTCCTTTACCTTAACAGCTGTGGATTCGGTTTTATCATCACTGAAGAGTAGAAGATCCATCTGTGTTCTGTTGTCTTGAGAAGGATGTGAGTTTCACAGGCGGTGATTCAACTGTATGTTGAAACCCTATCCATTTCATTTATGTGCATTAAAACAACATAGTCAATATATGCCGTTTCTTCCTGGTCTGTCAGCCTGAGTCTGAGTTGATGAACAGAATCCTCTGTCCTGGTCAACTCATGCGCTGTTAACTTGTAGGCATCTCGTTACCGCCCCCTAGAGGGGACCTGGTAGCTCACCACATTCCTGACAGCCCTTCTGTGTGATCCAGCAGCTTCTGAGATTTGTCAATCCAGTCCCAGGAGCAGGATTCCTTCAGATGTATGATCTTAGCTGGGCATGGTGGCAAATACCCGTGATCTCAGCACTCAGGAGACTGAAGCAGGAGGATTGTGTGAGTTTGAGGCCTATATAGCAGGTTCAAGACCAGCCTGGGCTGTGTAGTATACCTCAAACCCTGAGAATTTTTTTCTTTTTGTGTTTCTTTTTGAGACAGGGTCTCCCTGTAGCTCTAGCTGGCCCTGGAACTCACTATGTAGATCAGGCCTGCCTCTGTCTCCCTGAGTGCTGGGATTAATGGTGTCTGCCACCACACCTGGCTCCTCTGAAAATTTATGAAAACCTTGTCTCACCAGGTATAGGCAGGTGGATCTCTGTAAATTTGAGGCCAGCCTGGTCTACAGGGTGAGTTGCAGACCAGATACAGCTACATAGTGAGATCCTGTCTCAATAGATGAATAAATGAATAAAAGAAATATGTGGTGGTGACTGAATCACTTAACCTTTCTGAAAAGTTCAGTTCTCTAGAGGGGCAAAGACCCAGCAATGACTTTCAACTTTGTATCCTTTTTTTTTTTTTTTTGAGACGGTCTTTGACTGTGTAGAACTACCTGGCCTGGAACTTGCCATGTAGACTTACAGTGATCTTCCTGCCTCTGCTTCCACCCAGCGGGGCTCTTTTGTTTGTTTTTACGTGGTCTCACGTAGCCCAGACTGGCCAGGCAGACCTCTGCCCTCTGCCTTTGATGTCTGGCTCATCTTCATCTTCAGGGCCTGGAATGTGCCTACTAAGTAACCTACTAAGTAGAGCACAGTGCCAGGATGAGACAGGTGCTCCATATTCTTGTAAAGTAAAACCCTCTGCATTTGGTTCCCTGAAGAAATGATTCTTTAGCTTTTTTCTTCTTTTAAATCATTTTTTAATTTATTATTTTTATGTGTATGAGTGTATTTCCTGCATGTGTACAAGCACACCCATGTCATGCAGTGTCCGAGGAGGACAGAAGAGGGCATGGGATGCCCTGGAACTGGAGTTATGGATGGTCGCCAACAGCCATGTGGGTGCTGGGCATTGAACATGTGTCCTCTGCAAGAGCAGCCAATGTTCTTAACCACTGAGCCATCTCTCTAGCCTCCTTCTTGGTTTTTTTGGAGACAGTTTCATTCTGTAGCCTAGGCTAGAGACCTAGGTTTGTGACCATCCTCCTGCCTCAGTTTAATGAGTGCTGGGATTATAGCCACCACTTCCAATAGACAATGTTTCCTAATAATTTAGAATAATCTGAGTATTGATTAAAAAAACCTGTACCCAATCCTTTCAGAAGAACCCACCTATAGACTACTTTACACATCATTTCTATTTGCCTGACAGTCAGTGGACCCCCAAGCAAAGATTCCTGAATCTACATGTTTCCTTCCTCTGTGCTCAGAAGGTTCTATCAGACATCTTGTTTGTTTTATTTAGGGGAAACAGGGTCTCATTTAGTACAGACTGACTTCAAACTAGCTATGTAGGATAAACTTGAACTTCCAAGCACTAGGATTACAGCACGTGCCACATGCTCAGACTATGATGATAGCATTGCTTCTGTACCTGGTGTCTGCCACAGCCTTGACTCTCATTGTTCTTTCTAGTACTGGGCATTGAATCTAGTTTTCCAACATGCTAGGTAAATGCTCTACTACTGAGCTCTATCCCTAGTCCTCATCTTACTTTTTAGGTTTGAGACAATCTCACTAGATTGTCCAAGTTGGCCTTGAACTTGGATCCTCCTGCCTCAGCTTCCCAGGGACCTAGCCTTACAGTCCTGAGTTATCAAGCCTGGCTATATCAATTCTTCCTGAAGTGCCCCTAGACCCTTTGAGGATGCTTTGCAGATGTAAGAACTGATATCACGGAGGTCAGGTGACTCACCTAGGAGCGCACAGCTGGTGATTGTTGGTATGAGCTCTCGCTTCATTTGTGCCCGTTACCCAGCCCCCACTCATGGAAGTGAGTCTCTAGCCATACAGCTCCCCCATCCCTATTTAGCACCCCCACACCTCACCTTCATCAGGTGCCCCCTGAAGCCTACACAGATGGCCCAGTAATTAAAGCTCATAGCCACAGCAGGGGTGACTGGGTCTAATGAAATGCAGTCCTGGGGAGATGATTATCCCATGGATGAGTGACCCAAGCCAGTCCCAGATGCAGGCTTCATGCCCCGGTGTGTCATCTGCCCCTTGATTTCTCAACTCAGCCCACAGCCTGAGGGGCAGGTGTGCAACCACAGGAGAGAGGAGAAACAGGAAATTACTTATAAAATGAATGCTCAGATTGAGTCACACACACGTTATAACCTAGAGAGGGGTTCCAGGAAGGGAGGAAGGGAGCAGGCCTTTGTGGAAAGGCTGCCTCTTGTCACTCGGCCGAGGATACTTAGAGAAGCTGACTTCTCTTTAGGCTCTGGATATGGGTTTATTCCTCCTTAAAATGGGAGCGACGGGAAGGGATTCGAGCCGATGGGGCTGGTGTTCTATTCTGAGGGGAAGAGGAGTGTCAGGGATTTCTGTGGAGAACTTGCTGTGTCAGATCCTGCACCACATCCTCCACATCAAGCCATTTGCCTTCACTGGCACCAAAAAGAAAAAAAAATAGGCATTAGGATGAACTCTTACTTTAAAGATGGGGACTCAGTGATTGAGTGCTCACTGCCCTTGCAGAGGACTTGGGTTCAGGTCTCAGTACCCACACGGTTCATAAATGCTTATAACTCCAGCTCCACGAAATCTGATGTCGTCTTCTGACTTCCACAGGCTCATGCAGACACATGATGTACAGCGCACACACACACACACACACACACACACAGAGTAAAAGAAACATTTCTTTTAATTAAACAATATGGAGAAATCGAGGCAGAGGCTAAGCAGTTCGTCCAAGGTCAGTTGGCCAGTGGCCAAAGCTGGATTGTAAACCAGGACTGCTCAAACTTCAAGAAAGATTAAGGGCTGAATATATAGCTCAGTGGTAGAGTGTTTACTTGGCATGTGTGGGACCTTAGGTCCAATCCTCATTCCAAAAATACCCCAAAACTAAAAACCAAATAAACAAACCACCAGCAAAACCAGAGCCGATGTGGTAGCACAGCGATCCAGCACTTGGGAGCAGAGTACAGAAGGATCACATGTTCAAGTCACCTTTAGCTACACAGGGAGTTGCAGGCCAGCCTGGGCAACATGAGACCCTGTTCCAAAAATAATTATTGGAGCTGAAAGATGACTCTGAGGTTAAGACCCAAGGTCGGTTCCCAGCACCCACATGGTGGCTCACAACTGTCTGTGACTCTAGTTCCCACCATCTGCAACTCAGTTCTAAGAGATCTGACCTTCCCTTCTGGCTTCCTCGGGTACCAGGCACACACATAGTGCACATACATACATGCATGGGGTCAGAGGGATGACTCCATAAAGTTCCTGCCTTGCAAACACAAGGTCCTACACATTTAAGCCCCAGAACTCACATAAAAAGCCTGGTGCTTGGGAGGCAGACAGGAGTGGCCAATCCATGCGGCTCACAGGCCAGCTCTTCTAGTCCAATTGTTGAGTTCCAGGCCAGTGAAAGACCCTGTCTCAAAGAAGGTGGACCGAATTTTTGAGGATGACGCAAGGCTGTTCCCTGGCAACCATGCACATCTACACACACACACACACACACATGCACGCACACACACACGCATGCACGCGCACATGCACACGCATAATAAAAAAATAAAACAAGACTTGTAAGTTTGACAGTAGAGGACATAGAGGATCACAGGTCCCACTGACTCAGTGTCTGGGTTGTGTCTACCTACTGCTGCCTTCACAGATGAGTTGGCCAGGAGGAAGCGGGAAGGGGCCACTGCAGAGGCCCTGGGGTCAATGGGCCAAAGCCCTCCCACTCATCTCTCAGGTCTTCCCTTGTTCTCAGCCCAGCCTCGTACCAGCCACCTTGCCTTTCGTTTGTGGCTTCCTTCATTGATGGTGTGGCAGTCAGTGAGGGTTCTCCCCTGTTATTGTCGAGTCATTCTTTCCATGAGACCCCCGGCTAGTGGGGAATCAACCCACTTTCAAGAAATGAAGGCTAGCTACTCAGAAGACCTCAGTTCAAAGGGGAGGAACTTTCCAGTCATGGTGGAGTCTCCATTGCTGTGGTGTTTAAGCAAAGACTGTGGGGCTTTCTGGAGTAGGCTGAGGTTGGGTCTAGGCCTTTAAGGCTCTTCTGACTGTTAAGATTTTATGAGTCATAAGTTAAAAATTAGCCTATAGATGAGGGTCAAATATAGAACAGATATGATTTTGGAGCAAGATAGACTTAGGCTTGAAACTTGACTCAGTGGCCCAGTATGGTACATCTGAGACAGGAGGATCACCTGAACCCAGAATTTCAAGGCCTGAGCAATAGTAAAGATTCCGCCCCCAAAAAAGTGGGGCTGTCAGGATGACCCAGTGAGTGACGGTGAGCCACCAAGCCTGATGACCTGATTGGAATCCTGGAACTACATGGTAAGAGAGAGCCAATTACCACACTTGTCCTCTGACCTCCACATGTGTGCTATGGCATGTGGGGCCCATATAGATACACATTACAAATAATAAATAAATGTAAAAAAGTGGTTCAGCCACTTCCTTACTTGAAGACTGTGGGTACACTTCCTCCCTCAGCCTCAATTTTGTTATTTAAAAACATTTTTTTAAAAATATCTTATGTGTATGAGTGTATTGCCTGCACCTGTGTCGGGCAATGCCCATGGAGATCAGAAGAGGGTGTCGGAGTCCCTGAAAATGGAGTTATAAACGGTTATTAGTCATCATGTGGGTGCTGGGAATCAAACCCCAGTCCTCTGCAAAAGCAGCCAGTGCTCTTAACCTCTGAACCATCCCTCCAGCCCCTTTCTTTAAAAAAAATTTTTTTGTATGTTTTTCCTGCACGTATGTAAGTATGCCTATATGTGCAATGCCCGAGGGGACCAGAAGAGGGCGCTGGATCCCTTGGAAGTGGAGTTACGGTCGGTTGTTAGTGCCATGTGAGCGCTGGAAACTGAACCCCAGGTCCTCTGCAAGAACAGCCAGTGCTGGTAACTGCTGAGCCACCTCTCCAGCTCCCTCAATTTTCTTCTTGTAAAATGAAATTTTAAAAAAAGTTAAATCTTTTTAAATTTTGTGTATGGGTATTATGCCTCCATGTAAATAAGTGCATCCATGTCATGCAGTGCCCTCAGAGGACAGAACTGTCAGATTCTCTAGAACTAGTTATGGGCAGTTGTTAGCTACCACCTCGGTGCTGGGATTTGAACCTGGGTCTTCTGCAAGAACAGTGTGAGTGCTCTTAACTACCAAGCCATCTCTCCAGCCCCATAAAATGAAATCATATCTACCTCATGAGATTACTTTTTTAAAGACAGGTTGGCCTCCAACTGGCTATATAGCTGAGGCTGGTCTTGAACTCCTGGTCCTTCTGCTTCCACCTCCCAAGTGGTGGCATTATAGGAGAATAGGAACACAATTGTTTTTATGCAGTGTTAGGGATGGAACCCAGGGCTTCATGTACTCTAGGCAAGCTTTCAATCAACTGACTCACATCTCCAGTCTGGTAAGATTGCTTTCAGTATGATGTCTATGCTCTGCCTGGTGTGTAGTGGAGCTCAGTAATCATGCCTGTGACAACTCTTCAACCCATGGCCAGGTCATGGACTGGCAGGTAATTTGCTGACCCCTCATTACACAGCTGAAGGAAAGAATTAAATCCATGTATTAATCAAAGCCCTGAATGTTTGGATACGTAACATGAACAGGAAGCGGTTGTCCCTGAGATAACCATAGAAACCATAGTACACAAGTGGGTAAAATTCAAGCAACACCCAGGGATCTGTGGGGCTGGAGAGGTGGCTCAGGGGTTAGGAGTGCTTTCTGCCCTTGCAGAGGACCTGGGTCAGTTCCCAGCACCTACAACTGTCTATACCTCTAGTTCCAGAGAATCTGACACCTCTTTTCTGACCTCCTTGGGTTCTTGCACACATATAGTACACATAAACCCACCCAGGCACACACATACATGTTAAAAGAGAAAGAAATGCTTCAGGATCCTGGAAGGCAGGTCAACAACTGAGAATGAATCTCTCACCCACATGGAACATGCCAGAGTTGATACATCCCTCTTTGGGAACAGGATTCTCCTAGCCTGGACAAGTTGTCATCAGCCCGCTGAGTGTGCAGCCCAGGTAATGGAAAACTTGCACATTTTTCCAAGACATCTTGAGGAAACTCCCCCAATTTCCCACCTTGTTTTCCACTATTTGGAGTCAGGAAATATAACTCTTAATTGCTGAGCAACTCCTCTGACTGACACCTGACCCCAGTAGTGTGTGCCATCATGCCTGGGCCCCTGCCTCCATTTTTAAAGCTGTGTACCCCTGGGCTCAGCATGGGCTCTCCTTTCTTCAACATCTGTAGGTCAGCACTTCTCAAAATTCAGTGTGCACATAAACCACTTAGCAGTACTAAATATGAATCCCCTCTAATTGTGCCTGTAGATGGGCCTGAGAATGTGCATTTTAATCAGTCTTCAGGGTGGCAATGCTGCTGGTCCATGGACTACATCTGAGAGACCCAGTTTACCTTTGAGAGACCCATGGACTGCATCTGAGAGACCCAGTCTCCTCAGTTGATAAACCTACAAGCTAATAACTCTTGTTTATAGTTCAGACCCTTCCCCAAAACTCCAATTTCTCCTCCTTTTCCTTTTTTTTTTTTTTTTTTTTTTTTGAGACAGTGTCTCGGATAGCCCACATTGGCCTCAAACTCAAATAATGTAACCCGAGGCTAGCCTTAATTTACTTCCCAAGTGCTGGGATGAGTCACCACATCTTACTCAGAATTCCAGCCTCTAAAGTGCCCGCGGAGGTCAGAAGAGGGTGCTAGATCTCCTGGCTGTGAGCTGCCCTGTGGGTACTAAGAACTGAATCTGGGTCCTCTGCAAGAACAGCTAGTGCTCTTAACCCATCGAGCCATCATTCTAGTCCCTATAATGACAATTCCTATTTGATATTTCTGTTTAGATATTTAAAAAGTACCTCCCACAGAGCTCCAAATGTTTTCCTTAAACTTGGTCCTCCCTAAATCTACCCCAAACCTAGAAATTCATTTTTTGAGTCAGTCTCATGTAGCCCAGGCTGACTCTGAACTTGCTATGTAGCTGAGGACACATTCATCCTAGGCTACAAGAGACTGCCTAAAGCCCAAACCAAACCACATAATCAAGACCTGGAACTCTTGGTCCTCCTGCCTTTAACTTTCAAATGCTGAGATCACACGCCTGTGTCATCACACGTTTAGAAGATTTTTTTTTCTTATTATTGTATGTGTATGATGTCTGCATGTGATTGTGGATGCACACGGCATGCCTATGGAAGTCAGAGGACAATCTGCAGGAGTCGGTTCTCCTTCCGCCATGGGTTCTGTGGATCTCTCTCAAGCTGTAAGGCTCCTATGGTTGTACTCTGAACTAGATTCCTAGCCCGCAGTTTGCTTTTTAAATTTACTTATGTCAGGTACGGTGGTGCATACCTTTAATTTCAGCACTCGGGAGACAGAAACAGGTGCTCTCTATGAGATAGAGGGCAGCCTGGTCTACATAGTTGTCCGGGTTAGCTGGGGCTATAGGGAGACCCTGTCTCAAAAAAAAAAAAATTTTTTTTAAAAATTTTATGTGTAGGAGTGTTTAGCCTACATGTATGTAAGTGCACCTGTATGAGCAGTATTTGTGGAGGCCAGAAGAGAGTGACAGATCTCCTGGAACTGGAATTACAGATGGCTGTTAAATGCCATGGAGGTGCTGGGAACCAAATCCAGGTTCTCTACAAAGGCAGCCAGTGCTCTTAACTGCTGAGCCACCACCTCTCCAGTCCAGCCCTTAAATTTTATTAGGAGCTTTCATTCTCTCTCAGAATTAAACCCTAATGCTCCATTCTGGCCTACAAAGGTCCACCTCCATCCCATCCTCATCTTGTACAGCAAGCACTTTACCAACTGAACCGTCTCCCCAGCCCCATCCTCTAACCAGCCTGCTTATGCCTTGGAGTCTGCCAACTCTACCTCCTGTTTTAGCCGGCCCCTTTCTACTATTCAGACCTCAACTTCCGGGTCACACTCCAGAAGGGCCTTCCCTGAGCCAGTCTCTTCCCCTACCTTACCTCTCTGCAGGTGTTATCAGTAGGTGACATCAGTTTGTTAATTATCCACTTCCTCTACCAGGGGTAAGATCCATGACCGTATTTTCTGCCTAGCTCACTAGTGTAAGAATTCAGAAAGATTTATTGCATGTGAAAATGTCATGTCCCCCCTCTGAGCATGTTTTTCCACTCATAAAAAGGAGATAACGGAACACCATCTACCTGACAGGGTGGTTAAGATTAAATGACCATGTGTTAGGGTACAGTACGGTGACAGAGCACTTGCCCGGCATGTGTGAGGCCCTGAGTTTGATTCTTAGCACCACAAAGAGGAGAGGGAGGAGGGAGGAGCACTTGCGTAGCAGCATGTACAAGGCTGGCCCCGGGTTTGAGCCTCGGCACCACAAAAAGGTAAGGAGACATGCACGTTAGGGCCAGTCATGGTGTCTGGCACTTGTCACTGGTGGCTAATTACTACCATTACTACCATCCATATCATAACGGAATTCTCACTTGTCCCTCAAATGTCCTTAGCTCCAAGCAGCTGGGCTAACCGGCCCTGGCCTGTTTCCTGTCACTGCCAAAGTCCTCAACAAGGATGAAAGGAAGAGAGCTTTGGCTTGGGTTGGTAAATTTATTAGAAAGGCCATGGACAGGTGAACCCTGAGTTACCAGCTGAGGAGGAAATGAAAAAGCCCTCGATCCTCGTGGCCCGCCCCACTGGCCTCGTGTGAATTCTGTCCTGTGGCAGTCAGAGGTCTGCCACAAAGTGCTCTCTGCCTCCTCATCCTGGGGCCGCCCGACCCAACTGCAGGGGCCTGCTGTGGGTGGGCGATGTCGATGCTGGTGCCTGGAGTGAAGAGCCGACGGGGTGGGGTCCTGGACTCTAGCAGAAAGTGGTTCTAGAACCCCAGCAGAACAGAACGGAAAAGTGGCTGGCTGGGGACCGAGCTCTGCTAAACAGCCTGTGGCTCTGAGACGCAACGATGAGCTGCTTGGAGGTGTCTGCAGATGGCTCCAGATGGCCAACTGATGGGGTGCCCAAGGCAGGGCCCCGAAACTTATCAAGGGAGTTTCGGCCACGTAGAACCCCAGTGTGACTCAGTGTCCCTCCTGGGACTGCAATGGCTAATTTTGTGCCTAGAAGGGCAAATGGATCTTGTAAAAATCCATGGTAGTTGATGCCATTTTTTTCCCCCCTTAAAAACAGTTTGTACAGTGAATGAATTTCACCCAATAGAGCCTGAGCCTGGAAGAATCCGTCCTGGGGTTGAAGGCACTTCACGCCCTCGGCGGGATGATCTGGGCTGACTGCTTCCCGGGTCCCTTGGGACTCCACGTCACTTGACTCTGACTCAGGCCTGCTCCCTCTGGGAACGTTGTGCCTCCATGGAGTTGTCTGCACTGTGGCTCACAGGGTGGTGGATGGTAGCTTCCTCACCCGCCGCTGGGCCAGAATAGACGACTCGATCGGCTTTAGTTGTGGGGTGGGCTTCGAGCTGTTGAGTGCAGAGTATGTGGCTGCCATGGCTCCCTAGGAGAGAAGATGGAAAGTCAAGCTGAGGGGGGATGGATGGACAGGACAGGATACATACCTCAGGGTCTGGCCCACACGTCCCACAGCCCACCCACCCCACTGTTTTTAGCCTTGGGGGTCCTTCATGGTTGTTGGTTCTCCCTGGGGCATGAGAACACAATGACATCACTGCACGTCAGTCTGGGGCTCCCAGAGGGCAGGGCTATGTCTTCTGCTATATCTCCTGGTCTCAGGCATAGACATGGAATTGCCTGGCTCTACCACTTCAAACCCCAGCCACAACCCTCTGGTCTGAACCCCACTCTGTGCCCCCACAGCAACTCCAGTGGCCATGCCTACCTTCACAAGCTGCAGGTCTTGGTGGGACAGCTGGCTCTGGGGAAGCTTGTCTTTCTGGGTGATCCATGGGTGCTGCAGGACCTGCTTGGCTGTGAGGCGCTGGTGGGGGTCCACATGCAACATCTTGGACACTAGATCCTGGGGACACAGTGGACAGGGGGTGAGGCGTGAGGCAGCAAGCAGCAGACAGCTGTGCCCCGTCAATGGTGAATGGGAAGACAACCATGTCCACCCATCTGTGGCTAGACCCTTTCGCCACTCCCTGGAATCCATTCTCCACACAGCCAAACCTTCCCTAAATATCACCCAGGGATCCCCTCCTTCCCTGTGTAATGCTCTGGAAACTTCTGGAGACATCCTTCCCCTTTTCTTTCATCATTCTCTTTCAGGAAGTCAGGTGGGAAGGTGGGAATTCCCTAAAGGTTAAGGGTCAGGCAGACCCGGGTCTAACCTTGTCTCTTCCTGGGCTGGGGATATGACTCAATGGTTGAAAGCTTGCTTAGCATGCACAAGGCTCTGGGTTCCAACCCAACCACAGTACTACAAATAACCAAACCAAACCAAACCAAACAGAAAAAGGAAATCATAAAAAAACCAAACATTCCAGGTATGCAATCCCAGCACTTTGGAAGCAGAGGCAGGAGAATCAGGAGTCCAAGAACATCCTTGGGCTGGGCGTGGTGGTGCATGCCTTTAGTCCCAGCTAAAGACAGTGAGATAGTGAGTTCCAGGCCAGCTGGGATCACAGGGAAGACCCTATCTTAAACGAACAAACAAACAACCATCCTTCACTACATAGGACTGGGAGGCCAGTACAGGCTATATGAGACTCTGCCAAACAAAACATAACCAAATAAAACTAGATAAACAGGGCTAGAAAGGTGGCTCAGCAGTTAAGAGTGCTTACTGCTCTTGCAGAGGACCCAAATTTAGTTCTCAGCACCCACACTGGGTGGCTTACAATTGCCTGTAATTCCAGCTTCAGGGAATCTGACACCTCCTTGCCTCTGAGGCACCTGCACTCGTGTGCACATACACACACGCTGACATCACATGCGTACACATGATTAGTGCATGTCTCAACTTTTACCAGAGAAGCTTCTTCTTGGAGTAGATGGCAATTAACACGGAGACTCACAATTGGTCAGAGAATAAGACTGCAAGTGCTTGGCCCTAAGTGGGGGCCTATGTTACCTCTCCTTCCAGGGTTCAGGGATCACTGCAGAAGAGGGGGGGTAAAGCTTGTAAGAGCCAGAAGTGGTGGATGTGAATTCAAGAAAACTGTATTGCACAGACATAGCAGGACAGTTGTACACATGAGCTCACAGTGCTTGAGACAGCATGCACAAGACATGCTCAAGTTCAAGCCAGAAAGCATTTCCTCATGGATGAAAGAGGTGGGCAAGAAATCCGAGCCCCATCTGAGGAACTCCTGGTAACTGGTAACTTATAGGAAAAGCAGAGTCAGTTTTCTTTATGAGTGTGATGACAGGTAGGTTCCCTGGACCCCAGGAGATGGACCCACTCCCAAGAACATTTGGAGAACACAAACTAGACCTTAAAAAAACAAACAAACTAGGCCTTAAAATAATAAAAATAATGCAGGGTGTGAAGTGAGGGGTCGGGAGGTGAGGTGCAGGGGGCTCTGAATGGGATCAAAATTAATTTCATGAAACTCTTAAAGAATCAATTAAAAATTTGTTTTGTTTTTTTTTTAGACAGGGTTTCCCTGTAGTTCCAGCTAACCTGGAACTTGCTATATAGACCAGGCTGGCCTTGATCTCACAGAGGTCGACCTGCCTGCTGAGTGCTGGAATTAAAGGCATGCAAAGGCCATAATATACTTAAAAAAAAATAGGGGCTGGAGAGATGGCTCAGTAGTTAAGAACACTGGCTGCTCTTCCAGAGGACCTGGGTTTGGTTCCCAGCACCCACAAGATGGCTATCATTCCAGTTTCAGTGGACATGCTGCCCTCTTCTGGCGTCTACAGGCATTGCAGGCACAATTGTACTTAATATGCAGGCAAAACAATCATACATATGAAATAAAAATAAATAAATAAGAGGCTGAAGAGATGGCTCAGTGGCTAAGAGCACTGTGAATGCTGTTGCAGAGGATGCAGGTTCAATTCCCAGCACCTACATGGCAACTAACAACCACCTGTAACTCCAGTTCCAGGGGCTCCTGCCATCTTCTGACCTTCACACAGCAAAGGCAGTTGTCCTGTGCCCTAAAGCCTGTGCCCAGGGCTGTATCTCACCTCCGTGTGCAGGCCTGCATTTCCCACACAAAGTTTCCACAAGGAAACCTGGACTAGGCAGCCCTCTGTATCCCTGAGGGCCCAGAACATGGAATGATCAATCACTAGTTAACCAGACAAATAGTGGGAGGGGTGTCTGTTTGGAACCTTCTACTTGAGGAAATATTGTGGAACACTCTACCTGGGAGAAAGAGGCTGAAGGAACCCTGTCTGGAAAGTGCTGAACAGCCCCAGGTGGGAGCCTTCCTCCTTCCTCCGTCCTCCGGGCCGCACAGACTCACCTTGGCCGTCTCTGAAACTGTGTTCCAGTTCCCCCCACTGAGGGTAAACTTCCCACTGCCAATCCGGGTGAGAATCTCCTCTGGAGTGTCACTGGGACCATTGGCAAATGGAGTGTATCTAGAAAAAAGCCCACAGAACCTGGGTTCAGCCTCTGGCCTCCACCCTGGCACTGAGGTGGAGCTCCCAAAGTCAGGGCCAAGTGTCTCCCATCACACTCAGGACAGAGGAGGACAGGGCCCGGCTGCACACTTACCCTGCCAGCATGGTGTAAAGGAGAATGCCCAGGCTCCAGATGTCACAGCCTTCATCATAGCCCTGGAGCTTCAGCACCTGGCAGGAGGTGGGGGAAGGTGGTCAGGCCGAGGGGCAGTAGGAAGTGGTCACATGTGTCACCGAAGGGTAGGGAGGAGTCGCAGCTATGGGCTATGGGTCTTGCACAGTGCCTGGGTCAATGTTATGAACACATAGTTCTAGAAAGTGTGGGACCCCTGAGAGTAGGCACAAGGTTTCCTGTTGCCCCCACGTACCTCCGGCGCCACGAAGTTGGCTGTGTAGCAAGGTGTCATGAGGAGCCCATTCTCGGCCCGCAGCTGCTTGGCAAAGCCAAAGTCGCAGATGCGCAGGTGCTCAGGGTTCCCAGACTCATCCACATACAGGATGTTACTGGGCTTCAGGTCCCGGTGAACAACCTAGGGCGGAGAGCTGGGGTCAGTCTACGGTGGAGGGGCTACGGATGGGCCAAGCCACCTGCCAGGGGCGAGGAAGTCACGCACAGGGAGAGGGTCTGAGGGGAGGGGAAGAGGCTGAAACGGGGGTCCTAGGACCGTGTATTGCCTTATTGAAATCTCTGATGTCTGCGTAGCTCTGACTGAACTCTCCCTCCGATCTGCCAGTCACTTCTAGACAACGCCCTCCTGCCTGCTGTACGGTCTTACTGGTCACTCTTCTAGGACAACGCCCTCCTGCCTGCTGTACGGTCTACCAGTCACTCTTCTAGGACAACGCCCTCCTGCCTGCTGTACGGTCTTACTGGTCACTCTTCTAGGACAACGCCCTCCTGCCTGCTGTACGGTCTACCGGTCACTCTTCTAGGACAACGCCCTCCTGCCTGCTGTACGGTCTACCGGTCACTCTTCTAGGACAACGCCCTCCTGCCTGCTGTACGGTCTACCGGTCACTCTTCTAGGACAACGCCCTCCTGCCTGCTGTACGGTCTTACTGGTCACTCTTCTAGGACAACGCCCTCCTGCCTGCTGTACGGTCTACCGGTCACTCTTCTAGGACAACGCCCTCCTGCCTGCTGTACGGTCTACCGGTCACTCTTCTAGGACAACGCCCTCCTGCCTGCTGTACGGTCTACCGGTCACTCTTCTAGGACAACGCCCTCCTGCCTGCTGTACGGTCTACCGGTCACTCTTCTAGGACAACGCCCTCCTGCCTGCTGTACGGTCTACCGGTCACTCTTCTAGGACAACGCCCTCCTGCCTGCTGTACGGTCCTTTTTCTATTTCCCCGCTTTTTTCACACACTCCTCAAATTCTACCCAGAAACTCTGCTGGCTTTCCCACCAAAACACACCTGGAGTCCAAGCACTCCTCGGTCCTCTCCTGACAGGGCTTCCACTCCCACGTCATCACCTTCCCCGGATCCCTCTATTACCAGAGTGAGCCCATTAACTGTAAGTCAGGGTCAGTGAGATGGCTCGGTGGAGAAAGGTGCTTCCAGCCACGCATGATGACCTGAGCTTGATCAACAGAACCTTCATGGTAGGACTGAACTCACTCCAACAAGCTGTCCTCTGACTTCTGCATACATGCCATGGCACACACGTGTGCACATGCATGCACAAACAAAACAAATAAATATGTCCAGAGAGATGATTCTGCAGTTTAAGAGCATTACAAAGGACCAGGGTTCAGTTCCCAGCACCCACATGGAGGCTCACAATTGTCTATAACTCCAGCTCTAGGGGACTTGATGCCCTCTTCTGGCCTCCTCAGGTACCAGACAGGCACGTGGTACACAACACATATACATGTAGGCACTCACATATACATGTAAAATAAAAATAAATTAATCTTTAAAAAATGTAAATTTAGTTGGGTGTGGTAGTATACACCTTTAATCCCAGCACTCAGGAGGCAGAGGCAGGCAGATCTGTGTTGAGACCAAGTCCAGCCTGGTCTACCTAGTGAGTTCCAGGCCAGCTGGGGCTATAGAAAGATCCTGTCCCAAAAAAAGGAGAGTCTGGTGGTGTAGCTCAGTGGTAGAGCACCTGCCTAGCACGTGCAAGGCACTGAGCTCAATGTCCAGGACTGCAAAAACAAAGAACCAAATAAACAAGGAAAACCCTTCTAACAGCTCTTGGGCCCTACCAGTACATTCTTCTCCTGCCCCCCATCCATGGCTCTCAGCTGCTCTGACCTAGTCCCTTCCCTTGCTGAATCCGCTTCAGTCACAGAGGCCTCTTTGTTCTTCAATGTACAAAACACACACCTGCCTCAGGACCTTTGTGCTGACAGTTCCCTCTTTCTAGAATACTCTTCCCATATATATCTGTGGGATATACCATTATTTTTGCGTCTTTCAAGCCTCAGCTCAAATGTCACCTTAGTGAGGCCTTGCCAGACCATCCCATAGTAGATAACAACCACTTCTCAGCATACTATGGTCTCTTTACACTTTTCTTTTCTTCTTAGGGTGCTGTGGACTGAACTGAGAGCTGTAAGCATGCTAAGCACTGAGCTACAGTGCCCAGCCCACTCTGCTTTATTTATTTATTGACTTTTTGTGAGACAGTATCATGTATCCCAGGTCGGTCTCAAACTCTCTATGTAGTAGAGGATGACCTTGAACTTCTGATCTTCCTACATTTACCTTGGGAGTACTTGGACTACAGGTATACACTACCATGCCTGGCTTACGCAGGAACCCAGGGCCTCATGTCTGCTATGCCAATACTGCACTAACTGAGCCACATCTCCAGCCTCTATTTATTTTTGTTTATTTGTTTTGCTTTTTTTTTTTTTTTTAAATACAGGGTCTCCCTATAGCCCCAGCTGGCCAGGAACTTGCTATGTAGACCAGGCTGGTCTCAGTCTCACAGAAATCCATCTACTTCTGCCTCCTGAGTGCTGGGATTAAAAGGGGGCACCATCACAAATAACCTATTTACTTAGTTTTCTTGTTTTGAGACCCATTCTTACGCAGACCAAGGTGGCCTCAGACTCACTGTATAGCTGAGTGTGACCCTGAACTCCTGATTTTCCTGCCTCCACCTCCCAGGGGGATTACAGGTACACTACCAGGCCCAACTTGTTTTGTTTTTCTCTATAGCATTTACCACCATTTGATGGAATATTCAGCTCACTGGAACATAAGCTCCACAGTGTTTTACTTACTGCTGTATTCCAGGACTCAGAGTAGCTCCTGACGCACAGAGGGAACTCAGCAAACGTTTGTTGAATGACTGGCTGAACAGCTGCTACTGAGGCCGTCAGCCAACGCCTTTCTTCCCATCCCATTTGCTCATCTGTAACCTCCTCGTGCTTCCCTTCACCTCCGTCTGGTTCTGTCCACAGCTGACCTTTGGTGTTCACTGAATTACAGTTCTCAGATCTCTAATCCTAGCCTGGAACTTTCTTGGGAGTCCAGCTGCCTTACCTGATAGCAACTACTAGATGTCCCCCAGAGCTTCAGTCTCAACATATCCCACACTAAAACTCATCACGTTCTTGCCCATGATCCCACGAGCTAATGCAACTCTCTGGGCAAAGTCAAAAACCTTCCGTGGCTCCCTTGTACCTACAGATAAAGCCTAAAGTCCAGAGCCTGGCATGGGCGGCTCAGCCATCTGCTCTGGCCTTGTCACATGCTGAATTCCCTGAGGTACCTTGAGCTCAGGCCACTGGAGGCCCTTTTGGTGATAATAGAAACCACACTTGTCAGTAAGTATCTGTTCGCTGCAGTGCCTAGCCCAGTCCCAGTAGAGAGTGCTGGTGAGCTCTGTGCGAAGAAGGAATGAACCAAATCCCCAGGACACCAGACACCTTATGAGTGACATTAGCTATTTCACAGATGGCCTGGCTTTTTACTGTTAATTTAATTACATTAATTAATTCATTTTGAGACAGGTCTCCCTGTAGCCCTGGCTGGCTTGGAATCCCCTATGTAGACCAGGCTGGCCTTGATCTCACTGAGATCTACCTGCTTCTGCCTCCTCTGCTGGTACTGAAAGGCATGCGCCGCCACACCCAGCTGGGCTAGCTTTATTATGCTGGTTCTTTTTCTAGACCCATTTGAGCCTCCAGCTCTCCAGCAGGTGTTGGGGCAGTGGCCGACTCAAGGAAATCCGAGGCTCTGAACAACCTACTTCCACAGGGGATGGGTGCTAGGCAGAGGAAGAGAAAAGAGCACATGGCAGGTTGACCCCAGCAGACTCTAGGGCCAGGGTGGAGGCTTCACCCTCCACAGCTGCGTGGTCTGCCTTAGCCTTAAGCTTTCTCATCTATCAAATGGGGTTCACAGGTGTGCTTAGGGTCCAGGGCTGTCGGGGAGGAATAATCAGCTCAGGGCTCAGAAAAATGTTAGCTGTTTGTCACATAACCCTAGAACAGCCTGGGACAGAACTGTAGCTTTGAGGGGAACAGACCCAGAACACCCTGGGGTGGAACCCCAGCTTTGAGGGGAACAGACAAGAGAACTGCTAAGACTGGCTGGCTTCTAGTCTAGCTGAGAAAACATAAGCCCCAGGTTCAGAGAGAGACCTCATCTCAAAGAAATAGGTAGAGAGTGCTAGAGGGGCCACTCAAAGTTGTCTTCCGGCTTTCCCATTCACAGGTGTATGCACCCAGGCACACAGACACACATACTCTTACACAGACACACAGATAAATCTTAAATGTTTTTTAAATTAAAAGAAGAACTGCAGAGTAATACAAAAGGGACAGATAATCCAACTCCCTCCCTCCCTCCCTCCCTCCCTCCCTCCCTCCCTCCCTCCCTTCCTTCCTTGGCCTGGAACTCACAGAGATCTGCCTGCCAAGTGCTGGCATAAAAGATATGTGCTCATGTCTGACAAGATTTATCTTTATGTTTGTGTGAACATATGCCACATGTGTGGGTGTCCGCAGAGGCCAGAAGAGGGCAGTGGTTGAGTGTGAACAACCAAAATCATCCCCCGGAAGAGCAGTAAGGGTTCTTGACTGGCGAGCCTTCTCTCCAGCCCAAATGACCCAATTAAAAAAAAATGCTCTTGGGGGGCTGGTTCAGTGGTCAAGAGCACGGGCTGCTCTGGCAGAGGACCAGGGTTTAGTTCCCAGCACCCACATTATGGCTCACAACCATCCATAACCCCAGTTCCAGGTGATCTGAGGCCCTCTTCTGGCCTCCGTAGGCATTGCGTGCATGGGTGCACATACATACAAGCAAGCAAAACACTTATACACATAAAATAAAAACAAAATTTAAAAATAAAAAACAAAAATCCATGGTTTTTGTTTTTGAGACAGGGTCTCACTCTGTAGCCCTGGCTGGCTTGGAACTCACTATGTAGACCAGGCTGGCCTTGAATTCAAAGTGATCCATCTGTTTCTCCCTGTGCTGGGATTAAAAGCATGTACCACTACATTTTTAAAAATTTTTAAAAATGGACAGAAGACTTGAACAGCATTTCCTAAGACGGGATTCCAGTGGAAGGAACACTGAGGAAGCGCTCAACTTTACTAGCCATCAGGGAAATGTAAATTAAAGCCACAAAGAGATGCTGTTCCACCCCTCACCAGAACAGGCTACTATCTAAGAGGGAAACTGCCAAGTGTTGGCAAGCACCAGGATGCTCATACACTTCTATCAGGGTGTAAACTGTAAACCATTTAGACAAATGTTTGGCAACACATGCTTGGGATGAACATAGGCATGCTCTGTGATCCAACAATTCTGTGTAATATATAACCAACATTAAAAGGTACACATATACTCTTGGGGGCTGGAAAGATGGCTCAGTGGTTAAGAGCACTGGCTGCTATTACAGAGAATTCAGGTTTGGGTCCCAGCACACACAAGGACACTAACAACACCCCTTGCTCCAGTTTCAGGGAAATCTGATGCTCTCTTTTGACCTCCACAGGCATTGCGTGACATGGGTGCACTTAAATACATGCAGGCAATACACTCACACACATAAAATAAAAAGTAAAGAAAAAAAATTTTTTTTTAATCTACATACACTCACCAAAACACAAGCACTAGCCTGTCACAGCAACATTATGTAAAACAGGAAATATCTGGCAATAACCCAGTGTCTATTAAGAGTGGAGAGAATACTTTAAGCAATTCATGCAGTAGAATTCCACCAAGTAACAAAGATGAATGAACTATGGGCCTTCGACAATGTGAATGAATCCCAAAGACAATGTTAAGGGACAGAAGCCAGAGACAAAGGGAAAGGCTGTCGGAAATGAGCTTTGCCGGGTGTGGTGACACAAGCCTGTAATCCCAGCACTCAAGAGTTTGAAAGAGGAGGACTGTGAATTCCAGGCCAGTCTGCCTACACAGCAAGACTCTCTCCTCTCTTGACAGAGACAAAAAACCAAAACAAAACAACACAAAGAACAAGAACAGAGCTGGCTACCTAAAGTGTTTATTCTGACAGGGAGCTAGGGGTGGGAAGCTGGAAATGCTTTGTGTATTGACGTCAAAGCTGGTAGAGGGTGTATTCACTTCTTGAAAATGTACTGACATCATGACTTGTATGCTTCACTCTGTTTAGGTGATACTTCAGTAAAAAGATGTTATTAGAACAAACAGGTGTCCTTGTGGATCCGGCTTCTAGTCACCCCTCCCTTTCGCCCAGCTTAAAGACCAGGGCTATGGCTCACACGAAAGCAACCGAAAGAATCCTTTTAAGCACTCTACGAGACGAGCTTACTATGTCATCTGTCCTAGGTTTTTTGAGACACGATCTTACCACAAAGCCCAGCTGGCCTAGAACTGTGTAGACCAGGCTGGCCTTGAATTCAGAGACCCGCCTGCCTTTGCCTCCTGAGTACTGGGACTAAAGGTGCACACCACCACGCCCAGCTAGCTGTCCTAGGTTTTTGGAAAAGGTCAGAGACATTGGTGACTATAAACACCTGCCTTTGGAAAAGAAACAATTTCCTTCAAGTCGCCAACTGTATCTGGAGCCTACAAGCCCTCAAGAAAGAGGCCCATTGCTTTTGGAGACATGGCTTCCTCTGGAAAGCTCTTCCTTGCTCTGAGGTTTAGGTGACCCACTGATAAGTCACGAGCTCAGCTCTATCCTCTCACTGTTTTGGGGGTAACTCTGCTTTTGTCTTCTGAGACTGTGTTGACCTGGAGCTTGCTGTATAGCAGCCCAGACTGTCCTCAAATCCACGATCCTCCTGCCTCAGCCTCCTGAGTAGTATTAAGATTACAGGCATGTGTCACAATGTATGGCTCCCTCCCGCAGGGGGTGCATGTGTGTGTACTTTTATTTTTGCAATGCTGTGGATGCAGTGCCCCCAGTATGCTAGGCAAGTGCTCTACTATTGAGCCAAATCCCTTAAGGGGAGTAAAACAAGAAAAGGAAACATTTATTCTCTGATCTGACATGTTTAAATATTAGTCTGTTTGTATTGGCCATTTAAGAAACCAAAGCCACTTCCAACATGATCATTAAAAACATATTTGCCAGCCAAACTGTAGCTTTGGTTTGAGTAAAGTTCTTTTTTCTAAAAGAATTCTGGGATGGTGAGATGGTTTAGTAGGTGAAGATGCTTGCCATCAGGCTTGACAAACTAAGCTCAATTCCTAGAATCCACGTGGTGGAAAGAGACAACCAAATCCTACAACTCCCTCCGTCCTCTATAGATATATTACGTCTGGGACAAAGAAAACCGGGATTCCTTGAAGGTTGGGGTCTGTAACAGTTAAAAATTCTGAGTGTGGTGACTCATGCCGACAACCCCCACACTTGGAAGGCTGAGGCAGAAGGATTAAGAGCCCAAGATCAACCTGGGCTACATAGCAAGTTTCAGCCTAGCCTCGGTTATGCTGTAAGACCTTAGCCTTCTGAACCTAATTCCCACTGTTCCAAAAAGGTGAAGCTGGACCTAATGAAGACTTTAGTGCAATTTGTACCAAGCATCCACAAGGACCTGGGATCAATTCCTAGCACTGGGGGGAGTGGGGCGTTGGATCAAACTGCAGTTTACAAGATATAGAGGCAACAAAGAAGAATGTAAATGATGCTACCAGGAAACAACAGATTTAGAACATGGGACTGTCTAAGGGCACAATTGATCTATTCTACTCATAAGTGGCTTACCACAGGAAAGTCTCGGCGGTTGCCTTTTCACAAAACTCATGAATTCTACCCTTAAAGTCTCCTCTATGCAAATTTTATTTCAGTTAAGAAACAGAGGAGCTAGAGAGGGCTCAGTGGTTAAGAGCATCTCTGTTCTTGTAGGACCCAGGTTCAGTTCCCAGCACCCACGCAGCTTAAAACCTCCTGTAACTCCAGTTCCAGGGGATCTAACCATGGGCATGCACAAGGTACAAACATACATACTCAGGCACACAAACATATACACATACAAAATAAAGCAAATCTTTAAAAAGCAAAACAAAACAAAAAAACAGTGCCCTAAGTCAGGTGCCGTGGCGTGCAGCTGTATTCCAGCTCCTCCGGAAACTGCGGTGGATTGTTTGTACCCATCTTAAGATCCCATCTTAAAAAACAAAAATGATCCCTGCCAAGTGTGGCATTGTACCATCTTAATCCCAGCACTTGGGAGGCACAGGCAGGTAGATCTTTGTGAGATTGAAGCCAGCCTGGTCTACAGAGTGAGACCCTGTCTCAAACAAAAGAAAGAGTGACTGAGATATAACAACTAAGAAGCAACGGGATGAAATCAATCCCAGAACCTTGCAGGGGCTGATTCCCCCAAACCATTCATCCCAGAACCTTGCAGGGGCTGATTCCCCAACACCATTCATCCCAGAACCTTGCAGGGGCTGATTCCCCAAACCAGTCAAAGCCATTTTGAAAGGACAAAAGGGAAAGTCTACCAGTGAATTTATATGAGAAAATTTTAATTTGTTAGCTCGGAATAAAAAGTTCACTGTTCAGGTAAGAAGGCTCTGGGACATGCTTTAAAATTCTTTAGCGATAGGGGCTGGGAGTGTAGCTCCTAGAGCATGAACAAGTCTCTGGACTCAACCTTCAAACCATAAAAAAAAAGGGGGCATGGAGAATGTAGCTCAGTGGGTATACTGCTTGCCCAGCATGCATGAAACCCTGGGTTTGACACTCAGCACAGCAAAAACCAGGCATAGTGCTGCACACCTGTAATCCCAGTAACTGGAAAACGGAGGCAAGAAGATCAGAAGTTCGAGGTCAAGGCAAGGGAGATGGTTTGGTCGGTAAAGTACTTGCTGTCAAGCCTGATGACCTGCGTTCCATCCTTAGGACCCACATTGTGGCAGAAGAAAACAGAGTTATCCTGACCTCCACATACATGCCATGGCACATGAATGCCCAAATATAGACAGACAGACAAGACACACCCACAAAGCTTTTTTTTTTAAGTTCAAGGTCAGGGGCTAGAAAGTTAAGAGCTCTTGCAGAGGATCTGGTTGGGTTTCCAACACCCACATGGTGGCTAAGAATTGTCTGTAATTCCAGTTCAAGGGGATCCGACACCATCTTCTGGCCTCTGCAGACATTGTACACACATGGTCTATTTACGACGTACATACAGGCAAACACTCACACATATACAAAAATTTTTAATTAAAAAAAAGTTCAAAGTTATCCTCAGTTACATAGTAAGTTCAAGGCCAGGTTGGGCTACATAGAACCCTGTCTCAAAAACAAAACAAAAACCTTAGTTAAGGATATTTATAAGCCAAGTGTGAAAATGCCTGCCAACTTCCTCTCAAATCCCCCTCAGAAATACATTTCTATAAGAGCTACAAAGAGAAAGAAAGGCAGAAAGCGAATGTGGCATTGTTCAACACGGCTACTCTACAGGAAAATGGGTTTTGCTATTCTATTCTCTTATTGTTTGCATTGAGACAGGGGCTTAGGACATAGGCCAGCAGGTACAGCACTTGTCATGCAAGTGTGTGGGCCAGAGTTCAGATCTCCAGCACTGACATAAATGTTGGGTGGCCATTACAGTCCACCAATCCCAGCACAGAAGCAGAGAGAAGGAATCTGGAGCAAGTGGGCTAGCCTAGTTGAATCAGCAAGCTCCGTCCAGGTTCAGTGAGAGACCCTGCCTCAATATGTAAGGTGGAGTGTGACTGAGACACCCACATCAACCTGACTTTCACACTCACATGGATACCCACTCACACACATGCCATTTACAAGAAAACACATACACACATACATATGCACACTGTAACATATACATACATACTCAAAAACAACAACGGAAAAGCAAATCATGGGCTAGAGAGTTGGCTCAGGGGGTTAAGAGCACATGATGGTTAATAACCCTCCCTAACTCCAGTTCCAGGGGAATCTGACCTCCGAGGGCACTGCATGACACTGGTACACATACATACGTGCAGACAATATACGTACTCAGATAAAATAAAAGTAATAAAGAACTTTACCTTCCCATCCTGCTTACTTGCCTTGAGTGACAATGAAGGCCACTTTCTGCTCACTGGCCCTACCTCTCCTCCTCTGCAGCACCTGCTGTCCCAACAGCATTTCCTCCCATTCCACCCCTCCATCTCAGCACCTGGCCGACAGCTAAATGCGCCCTCTGGAGCCTTGCAGTGCCCCACAGTGACTGTTCCGCAGCTTCCCCCCACCAAATCCATTTCTCCCCGCAGCTCCCAGTCTCTGCTCTTTGTGGGCTGTGTGATCCCAGGCAAATGACCTTACAGCTCGGTGCCTCGGACTTGTGAGGAAACATCCCTTTAAATTAAGCCTTAGCATGGTGCCTGGCACACAGTAGGTATTGAATAAACGATCCTTTCCAAAGTCTGGCCTCATCACCCCTTCCTCTAAAGTCCATCTGTTCACCTATTCTTAGTGTCCCCTCTATCTAACAGGTTTGGAGATAGCCACTTCTAGACCAGTCCTTAGTTCTGTGTTCTGCTGCCATGACTTTAGGCACCCTGTCCTCCACGCCTTCACCCAATTTGGGCTTACCCCCTGGGAATGCAAGTACTCCACTGTCTTGCTGATGGTATGCAGGACGAAGCTGGCCTCCCGCTCAGAGAAGAACTTCTGTCGTAGGATCTTGTCCAGTAGCTCTCCGCCCCTCATCAGCTCTGTCACCAGGTATACATGTTTGCCATCATCATATACCTGCCGAACACCTCATCATCAGGCCCGGACTCTCAGTCACCAGCTCCCCAGAGAGGGGAGAACAGTATGAGCCTTAGGCCTGGGTTCTGTTGTACTTAAGTGGCCTTTTCTGGGTCTTTATCCAACTGGGCTCCTATCCTCACCCCAGTAGGCAAAAGAGGATTCAGAGATCGTTTGAATCTACACAGAAGACGTTTTAGATATGGCCTGACAAGAGAGATTTAAGGCTACCCCGCCTCTCCACGAGCACTGGCATGGTGGTTGTCGCCGGGGAACCCAAAGTCTAAAGCACAGTGTCACATCTTTAATCCTAGCACTTGGGAGGCAGAGGCGGAGGCAGAGGCAGAGGCAGAGGCGGAGGCAACTGGATCTCTATGAATTCAAGGCCAGTGTGGTCTACATAACAAGTTCCAGTTTAGCCAGCACTACATAATGAGACCTACAGAGCAGCTAACAGCAATCTTTAACTCTAGTTTCCAGGAGAATTAAGACCCTCTTCTGGCCTCCATGGGTATTGCATGCATGTGGTGCACAGACACACATTCAGGCAGAACACCCATACACATAAAATTAAAATAAATTTGAAAATATTTTTAAAAAAGAAAGAAGAAAAAAGCCTTCTGTCTCCAAGACTAATTCTACATTTGAGAGTCTGCCCCTAACCTCAAAAGCCACCCCCACTCACATCTTTCAGGGTGATGATGTTGGGGTGTTGCCCATACCGCAGAAGAATCTCAATCTCTTCGGAGGGATCCCGCTTGCTCTTGTCGATGACCTGAAGAAAGTGGGTGCACATGGGCGTGTCGGGGGCACAGACTCCACGATCCCTCCCTGCCACTGCCATAGAACCCACACTGCAGGGCCAGGGAGAATCTTAGCCACACGCCTGTCACCATCTACAGACCCTCCCACCAAAGGGCCACAGCTGTACTGGCCTTACCCCCCTCGGCCGGCAGCCTCTGCCAAGATGTGGTCAGCAGGCTCACCTTGACAGCATACTCCATGTTGGTGGCCTTGTGGACACAGCGCTTGCACACAGAGTAGGAACCCACGCCGATGGTCTCTTTTACCACGTAGCCATCACTAAAAACCAAGCTCTTCCCGTGGAGTTGCTGCAGAAGACCAAGAAATCAGACTGACTGTGGGTTTTACCATCTGCGTGGTCCTCAGTAGAGAGCTCTTTGCTTGGTAGAGAGCATAAAGTCACAAGGCCTGGGGAGACCGCTTCCTGAACCTCAGTTTTCTACTCTAAGCAGGGGGTACCACTCACTAACTCTTCACTGGCTGTAGTCTGGAGTCACAGGGTGGTCCGGGGGTGGAGGCGGGGAATCAGAGCATACACACTGAGAGGTTGTGGTTTTAGAAGACTAGGCCCAAGGGGGATGGAGAAGCCAATTTGCACCCTCACTCTGCCATTTAACACAGCTTTGGGCAAGGGGACCCTGCTTCCTGTGGAGTTAGGGCATTTTGTCAGGTCTCAAGTTTTTAAAAAATATTTTATTTATTATTTGTATTTTATGTGTATGGGTGTTTTGCCTGCATGGATGTAAGTGCACCCGTGTCCGCAATGCCCACAGAGGTCAGAAGAGGGTGACAGATCCCCTGGAACTGGAATTACAAATGGCTGTTATCTGCCATATGGGTGCTGGGAATCAAACGCACTGAGCCATCTCTCCAACTCCAGATCTCAAGTTTTTTAGGAGCAGTAAATGTGAACATGGTACTTAGCACGTGTGTGCCATTCACTACTTTAAACAACTCCCTCAAGTGCCACACGTCCTATGGACAGTCTTGGCTGATACCTGCTGTCCTCACATCCAGGCTGTTTGTCTTGGACAAAGATGCCCTGATTTCAGTAAGAAATTACATAGTGACCTTAACTTTATACATGAGCTCTGAATATCCTCACAACTCATTATTCTAATTATAGAGAAGGAAACTGGGACACTGGGAAGATGTCTCCTCCAGAGTCCCATCACCTTGTGAGCTCTAAGCCTAGGCAATGGGCTCTGCTATGACATTACTGCCAATCAATTACAAACTTTCCAAAGAGCAGTGCAGTGCAGAAATGAGGGGCAAATGTGAGCAGAGAAGTCCCCTGCCACCCATTCCTGTCAGGGACACTGGAGCCACTCTCTCATTCCACCCTCAAGGAAATCTCTGACATTTACCCAGACCCCAGTCTGTGCCAGGAAATTTATATCTACGCTTTTAGTCAATGATCAGGGCCACTTTGTGACACAGGCGTTATCGTCTGCATTTCACACAAAAGGACAGTGAGAGGTCTGGGTGCTTGGGGACCCTCTGGGTCCCACAGGGGGATCCGGGTGTGACCCAGGTCTATCCAGCTCCAGAGCTTGTGCTCCCAGCTCTTCTGCATGATGGCTTCTGGGTGGAAAACGACAACTGAGCAATAGTCCCCGCCACCTTTACCTGTACCACCGAGTGCAGGGGGCCCTGAGTGGTCCGAGGCTTGCCATCGTCCTCCATCAGCCCGGTGGCCACGAAGCTGAAGCCACGGAACAGCTGATGGGCACCGGCACTGGGGGGAATGCCGGGAGAATCTGGGGAGAGGAGCGAATACGGAGGTCTGGGGGGCGCTCTCGACCCCAAGGCAAACCAGCACGGCCAAGGAGACCTGGGGGATCTCGGCCTGCCTCAGGAGGTAGCCACGATGGGAGTTTGTGCAAGGCCTATTCATCCCAGGTTTCACATATCTGTTCACATGTGTAGCTCAATGACATAGTGCTTGCCTAGCATGTAAAATGACCTGGGTCTGCTCCCTAACCATAAACTCAGTCAATCAATCAATTTGGGCATGGTGGTATATGCCTACAATCTTAGCAGTCAGAAGTCTGAGTCAAGAGGATTACTGCTAGTTTGAGTCTAGCCTGGGCAACATAGTGAATTCCCAATTAGCTTGAGCCACAGAATGAAACTCTGTCTCAAAAACCCTAATTAATTAACCAATTACTTAGTATAATAAAAGAAATAAACATGTGCTTGGACCACCTCCGTCCTATTATATGAGGAATGCAAGACCCCCATAGCTGGCCTTCCATTCAAGCCAGCCCCAGGATGCCCCCTCCCCAGTTTCTCCATCTTAGGTCTGTCTCTTCTTCAGACCTATCCTTGGCACATTAGCCAGAGGGGTAGTTCCAACTACAAAAGCTGCTGACCATGCAAACCCTGCACACGTCAGGGCAGGGCACAACACCTTAGTTTGGCAATCGAGGCCCATGTGGTCTTAGACCCCTTCGGTCCCCATCTAACAGCTCAGCTCCACTAGACCCAAGATCCTTGAAAGGGTCTCAGAGTCACTCACTACACATGCTGCCCCCTTGGTTAGATAATCCACTCCTTGTCCATCATTCAAGGCTTAGCTCACATGCCCTTGCCTCTGATAAGGCCTGCCTGTCACTCCTCCTTTGGCCTCTAATCCCGAACCTCTCCTCCCATCACAGCCTGAGCTACATGAAGGTGGGACTTGGTTCCATCTTGTTTACCACCATCTTGTGTCTGTCTTGTTCACCATCACTTTCCCTACAGCTGATACACGACAGGGACCTGGTATGTAGTTGGCAAATAAATGAATAAAAAAAAAGTGGAGATAACTGGCTCCGAGAAGTGCCCAGCTCTGTCATTAATGGTGTGCAGGCTACAGACAAAATCTAGGAGGCATCTCAGAACTAACACGCAACTCTCCACCCGCTGCCAGTATCTGGCCAGAATGTTAGGATTTCCAAGATCCCTCCTAGAAGTATCTCCACTGGCTTTTTACAGCAACCAGGGATGAGGGGGTCTACAACTGTCCCCATGTTCCAGAAGAGTACACTGAGGCCTAGCATCAGAAACCAAAGTCCATTCTCATATTCTCCCGCAGACCTGTGGGCACTGCCAGACTTTCCAGCACAGGTCTGCTGGGTCAGATTCCTCTTTCCTGACGTGAGTGGAGGCCTGACATGCTTAGTCTCCCAAGTGGGCTGGAGGATGCCTGGGGCAGGGGTCTTGACTTTCCTATTGTGGGCTTAAACCACCCCCACATCTCACTCTTTCGCCCAAACACAAAGAGGCCCACAGAATCCCAGAGACGCAGGCAGCACGAGGCAAAGACAGAGGAAGAATCACACGGGGCCAGACACTGCCTATCTACCCACACACCGGGAGTCTCCAGTTGCCTCTGCATCCCTGGATGCCCCCAACGCCCCGCTTCCCTGGGCCCAGCCCTGGACAGACAGAGCGGATCAGGCACATACCCCTGGGTGTACGGGATGTGAACTCAGTGTCAAAGTAGAAGGTGTCATCGGGTTGGGCCACAGCTGGTTTGAAGGGTGGCTTGATCTCACGACGGTAGAGCTTCTGCAAGGTGAGGTGAATGCTCTGGTCACCGTGGCGACCCCAGGGCTTGTCAGCAGCCCCAGCGGGAGGGCTGGCAGCCATGTTGCCCAGCAGTACTGCGGCATCAGGAGACCAGGCTTGCCTTCAAGGGTATGACATCATCCTCCAAGGGCATTTTAAGGGCTGCTACCACCTTCTGTCTCCCACATCTGAGGCCACAGTTGGCACAGGTCCCTTTACTCCCCTCCCATGTTCATCACAGTCAGAGCCGTGGTGCGGACAGGTAAACTCACATTCCAGTCGATGGTAGAGTAGAAGACATGCCTCTTGATTTCCTCTGCCCCATCAGGACCAGAGCCTGAAAGACACCGAATGAAAGGTCTGCCCCTGAATGTCCAACCTCAGATACCCACCCTGTCCACCAAGTGGCTGCACAGTTCTCGGGAACAGCTGCTGGAGCAGAGGGCAGCAGAAGCTAACCCCACCCTGTATCTCGCCAATCACAACCTGAAGCCTGTAGCCCACTCAGCATTTCCTACTTTAAGAAGCCTCTGATGATCAAGCTCCGGCGGAAGAAGGAAGGCCCAGGCAACACAGGCAGCTGGTCAGTGCCACACAGGACAAAAATTGGACTTGTTCCGAGATGTAAAGGGGACGCCCACCCCTCCTGACCCAGGTCCTGTTTCTGCCCTTTTCAACCCTGAGACGAGCCCTTACTCCATGCAACCAGGGTAGAAAGTTGGTGGTGATACAGGTAAAGCCAGCAACCAAGGGTGGTCAGCACATACTGCATACATACTACACAATAGGCCTGTCCTTGAACCGTCCCTGATTCAACAGAGCCCTGTCAGCCAGCACAGGATTGTGCTCTCCACTCACATGAGGAACCTGGGGCTCAGGTAGGTGAAGTCATCTACCCAAATCACATAGCTCATAAAAGGCACTCAATCATTCAACAAACATTTACAGTGACTGCTGGGTGCCAGGCAGTAGGGACTCACAGAGCCAGGACCAGGACCTTTCTCACTCATGAATTCATGTGCCTTCTCCTGAGCCAGAAACCTTGGCAGAGAGGCTGTGTGGGGGCCTCTGTCCTTGTCCCCGAGGGAGTAAGGATGACTCAGTTCCTGCCTTCCCCACACACACAGGTCACCTCCCCCTCCCCTAGCACCACACATGGAGCCAGAAAACAGGGTGGCCAGCAGCATTGTCCGCTTACACAAAGGACAACAGCTCCTTTCAGCCCCAGATGTGGCCCTATGGCCTAGTCCGCAGCTGTACTGGGCTCCCCACCGCCATGAACCCTCCCAACTTGCTTACCAAGCCGGTTGGCAGGATTCCTCTTGAACAAGGCTCGAAGGAGGCTCTGGGCTTCTGTGCTCAGAAACTGGGGCATGCCTAGCTTTGCCCTGAAACAGCCCCAGGGTCTCATCAGGGTTAAGCCCCACCCAGAAGCCCCAGAGCCCCTCCCCTTTGTCCAGGTCGCTTTCCCAGCTCAGTCCAGAGAAGCCAGCCACTGACTTCCTAAAGACTTTAGGGAGTCCCACCCACTGACCCCTGTGGATGACAAGGGCCTATGGAGGCACAGACAGGGTTACTGGCCCGCAAAGTGGGGTGGGGATGGGGAGACACTCAAGTGTCAGGACAGGGCTGGCATGCTTACTTCAAAATCAAGGTCATGGTCTCTTTCCGGTCCTTCCCTTGGAAGGGCAGGGAGCCCGTCAGCATCTCAAACTGCAGAGGACAAAGGACAGTTCAAGCTTAATCTTGATTTTTGTCTCCCAACCTGCTTCCTCCTCCCACCCAGGTCATCCTGCTCAAGTCCCAGGATTCTTGCTGGCCTGTTAAGACTCAGAGTCCATTTGTAGCAAAGACTCTGTCTACCTCCCCCTTTCTCCTAACTCAGATTCCAGGAGTGCACTAAGGCTTGAAGTCAAGGAGCCCCAAGTCCGATTAAGGGTACCCCAAGTGGGATAAAGCCCATAATCCTTTCAAAGAAAGAAACTGCAGTAGTGTGCAGAGAGAAAAGGCTTGGTTGTGAGAGGACACGGGGAGGGACTTGAAGAGGACCGACTTCCTCACTGAGCACGTGGAGAAACTGAGTCCAGAGCCTGGAGCTAGACCATTTACCTTTGGCTAGACACTCACCATCAACACCCCATAGGACCACCAATCTGCACTGTGGGTGTGACCCTGGCGGTTGACGACCTCAGGGGCCATGTACTCCACCGTCCCGCAGAAGGAGTAGGCCTTCTTCTCATGATCAATGGCCTCCTTGCTCAGGCCAAAGTCTGCAGCAGGGAGGGCAGAGAAGTCATCTTTACGACCCCTGTCATCCTTACCACCACTGTACTCAGCTCCCCTGACCAGAGGAGGGCATTACTCCACGACTCTCAGGAGGAAGATGAAGGACACAGAGGTTAGGTGACTTGCCCAAGATTACAGTGGGGGGCTTCAATTCTAAATTGGGGTATTTGAAGTCTTTGATTTGGGGCTTTGATTCCTTATGAAAAACTAGCACCCTCTCTTAGGAAGAGGGAATGAACTCCCAGCCCTCAACTAAGAACCTCTTGCACCCTTCTCTGGAGTCTGAGGGTACCAGTGTCCTTCACTCACCAGTGAGTTTGATGTGGCCCTCTTCATCCAGAAGGATGCTGCAAAGAGAGTCAGGAGTCAGGATCCCCAGCCGTGCACCGTGTGGGCTCTGGTGGTACCACAGTGTGGAATGACTTGGGCCTGCCCAGAGGAGGTCCTTAGCCCAGATCTGACCAATGAGTAAGTGGCAGAATGGAGATCTGGCAATGCCACGCATGTGCGCTGCCAGCAGGGCTCCATTTTGCTAACGGGAAAACTACAGCTCAGGAAAGTATCTCCGGACAGTCACCGAGCTAGTAGGTGACAGACAGTGACAAACTGGGGTATCTGTGGAACTTTTTTTATTTTTTAGTATAGGGTCTGACTATATTACACAGACTGGCTTCAAACTCCTGAGCTCAGCCTTCTCAGTAGCTGGGACTACAGGTGTGTGCCATGATGCCCGGCTTGAGGTGTGCTTAACTCTAACACCGGATCCTTTTCTACCTCAACACTTGCTCCCAAAATACTACAGGAAGGCAGTATATTTAGGCATTATGGAAAAATTCAGGAGAAACATATCAAGAAATGATCTTTAATGGAAGCTTATCAGACGTCACTCTGTATTAGGTAAAAAAAAGGGCGGGGAGACAGTTGCCTGGTGCCCTTTGGCAGTGGAGGTGGTGACTAGGCAGTCCCCAACCACCTAAAGAGAGTCTCACACTGCTCCAACTACCCATCCTTCAGATAGCCCCAAAGAGGGAATTTCTGGGGAGGTCCATAGCATCTCCATCCATCACAGTAGTCCTGTTCTAGAAGAAGCCTAGTAGAAGTCTGTGCACCTTGGAGGGAGGCCAGGGTGGGATGGGGGCTTCACTCACTTCTCAGGCTTGAGATCTCTATAAATGATGCCCAGGCTATGCAGGTGATCCAGGCCCAGAGCCAGCTCAGCCAGGTAAAACTTCACATCCTCTTCTGTAAACATAACCTGCAACACGGAGACACACTTCAGCTGGGACCTCCTGTTCCCTAGCTAGGAGCTGGACCACTGGGCTTTCTGGGGCTGAGTCTATTAAGTGCCACATACCTTGCTTTTTCCAAAGGCGTTTGAAGTATGAAATGGCTAATACAAGTGAGTCATAGTGCTACTGCTTGGAAACAGTGCAGAGTTGAAAACAGGTGCCCAGAAGTAGGAGAATGGAGTAAACTGCCTCCCCGGGGCGTAACGGGGCTATGCAGCCATAAACTAGAACAAGGAGTTTCTCCATGTTCTGATAGGGAACAACCTCTGAGATTCTGTCTTGAAAGAGGCCAGGTTTCAACAGTGTACACAGAAGGGTACTTTTAGGTAAGACGGGGTAGGAAGCAGAGACTCAGAGTATGGGTTGGATATTTACAGAAGAAATGCGGGAAGATTAAACCAGAAGCCAATGAAAATGTTTACCTCTGGAGGGGACAGAGGACCCTAGGATGGGAAGACTTCCTGAATATTTTTCTTTTGAATCACGTAAACGTATTAACATCACACAAATTAAAAGTCTGTATTCGATTCCCTCTGGAACTTGCATGTTGGAAAGAGAGAACCAACTCCCAAAAGCCATGTGTGCACATGTGCACACATACCTGCACCCTCTAAATAAATAATGCTTTTCATAGGTGTGGTTCTGGGGCTGGAGAGATGGCTCAGCACTTAAGAGCACAGGCTGCTCTTGCAAGGACCTAGCACCCATATGACAGCTAACAACCTCCAGTTCCAGGGTATCTGACGTCCTCTTCTGGTCTCCAAGAGCAGTGCATGACATGGGTGCACGTATATACATTCAGGCAAAACACACAAAATAAAAATAAATATAATTTTGAAAAAGTGTGGTTTTTTTTTTTTTTTTTTGTAGTACTAGAGATCAAATCAGGTCCTTACATATCTAGGCAAGTGCTCTACCACTGGACTACACCCCAGTCCTTAGTTTATTCAATTTAATTAATTTAACTTTTCAAAATAATTTTAATTAATATTTCTTTATTTATTGGGGAGGGCTGTGCATGTCACAGCCTGCATGTGGAGGTTAGAGGACAAATTGCAAGAGTTTGGATCTCCGCTTCTACCATTGTGGGACTCAGGGACAGAATTCATGTTGCCAGGCTTAGCAGCAAATGCCTTTACCTGCGGAGCCATCTCACTGGCCCGTTAAATAAAGCTCACTATGTAGTCTGGCCTGAACTTACTATGTAGACCAGGCTAGCCTAGAATTCAAGCGATCTACCTGCCTCTGCCTCCCAGGTATAAGCCACCACACTTGGCTTTATTTCTTATTTGGAGACAGAGTCTCATTAAGTTGTTCGACAAGCCTTAAATTTGTGATCCACCAGCCTCAGCCTCCCAAGTGGCTGAGATTACAGGCCTGCGCCACCATGCCTGGTTAAGTTTGGTTCTCTCTAAAGGTTTAACTAGATTAATGATCCCATTTTCGTATGTGGTTCAGATTCTTTTATATTGGTTCAAATTATTTTGTATCAACTGTGGGCCAAGAACCCTATGTCTCTGGGTGGGCTTGGGCTTCTTCCTTGGGCTCATGCCCTGACCTACACAGCTATGTGGTGCTCTACCTGATGGAGAGTTGAGAGGTTCCCTTAGCAACCTAAAACCAGGGCAGTAGAATATTTAGACTTTACTCATTTTCAGCCCATCTTGACAGAGGCTTTCCAGGGATGGTGCTATTTCTTGAGTCAGGGGTTACCAAGCAGAACTGGGCAATGACATGCCCAGACGACACCAAGGACGTTCTTCATAAGACTGTGGGCTGGGAGTTCTCATCATGTCCCAGCTCCTCCCTGGAGCCCCCTGGCAGGAGGACATCAGCTCACCTCCTTTGAGAGTCGTGTGAATAGATCACCACCACGCAGGAAATCCAGAATGAGATAGAGCTTGCCCTCAGTCTGGAAGGCTAGGGGAAGAGAGGCCAAGGTCGAGTCAGTGGGCTTTGCAACTGGCCCATAGCCCTTGCTCCCTGGCCTGCCCCATGAGAAGTGGGACAAGGAGCTGGGAAGGCAACAGACCACAGGAAAGGTGGACACAGAGGAGGGCAGGGTCTATGATCTCACCATAGTGGAGTTTCACCACGAATGGGTGGTTTACATCAGCCAGGATGTCTCTTTCCATCTTGGTCCGAACACGGTCACGCACTGGCCAGCAGAGAAAGGAAGCCACCAGAAGTCTACATCTCCAGCACAGCCACTCCCCAGCCCAACTCTAGGTGCTTTTTTCCACTCACTCTTCTAGGTCCACAAGTCCCCAGACTCCACCCCGCAGGCTTCCGGGGACTCCTGGCTTATCCTTTCCTCGCCAGACCGTTCTGACTCCTTGGCCCGTTCTCTGCTCTTGTTCTTCACAGTGAAGCCCAGGCAGTCTTGGTGCCCTGTCTAGCTCTCTAGACACATCTACCATGCCCCACAGAGGGCTACTGAGCACCTTCTGAGCCAGGGTATCCTATTTTCTTAGATCCCCAGACTTTGATTCTGTACCTCGCTCAGCATACCATAATCAACTACCTTCAAATCTGCCATAAAAAGCCCCAAATTCTAACCCTGAGACTGGGATTCGTGGGTCTGGGCAGACATCCTTCATATGCCTTTGTTTGTTTTTTATTTTTTTTTGGGGGGGGGGTGTTTGTTTGAGATAAGCTCTGAAAGCAGGCCTTCCTTCTAAGGGTTGGGATTATAAGTCACATACTTGGTTTTTGTTAAAGAATAAAAGTTTCCAGGCAATTCTGACCACTAACAGGCTTTAGACTGACTGGGTTCAGACCCCTCCTCCTCCAGGAAACATCCTCACCCTGCAGGCAAGGCTGGGCTTTCTGGGCTCGCCCAGCACTGAACTTCCCCTTTACAGCACATCTAAGTCTATTTTATTTCCCTCACATGCTCACATCACAAGAGGTGCCAGAGGCCAGGTTGCAGTTAAATAGTCCAGCCACTTTCAAACACACCTGTTATTTCACCCCAGGTACACAGTCCCTCCTTCCCAAGTGCCCTTTTGGAAAACTCCTAAAATCCCTCCAGGCATACTTTCTGCACTTAACTCCCCTGGCTGTCCCCTAGACCCCTCAGCTGTCTTCTATGACGATGCATTCCAGCCCTAGACTCCCCAGCCTAGACATGCATGCACAACAGGCTTGGCACTGTTGTCCCCAGGCCATGTTTAGACTCTCCTGCTCAACTTGTGAGCCCTTCAGAGCAGGGACCACATTCATCTTTCTCCTCCCTGGTGACTCCTACCATCTCTTCTGAGGTATAATCCTATTGTCAGGCTTCAATAAAGCCACCATCATCCAGCAAACAGCCCCTGGTGGATTAAGGACCAATCTGTTCTTAAGGCTGACCGCTCTTCCTTTTTCTGCATTATGCCCACAGCCAAGCCTTACCCTGGGAGGTCCTCCTGATTACTGGCTTCCAGGCCAGTCAGTATCAACATTGGGCCTAGAGTCCATTATTAACCATTCTCATATACTTTGTAAGTTCTCAAAAATCTTGACTTTGGCTTGGGGTTCCCTTTTGAACCTCTCTGCCATCTAACTCTGTGGCCCTGGCCCCATCACTCTTTCTTATGGGCCCTCAGGTCCACTCTCCTGCTCCCTGTCTCTTTTCTTAGGCCCTTCACCATCCTGAATGTCCCTGGGGCCAGAGAGGTTTCCTTCAGACCCTCCAGGAATCATGAAGCAACTTTATTGATAGAGCACTTCTGCTCAACCAACCCGATATCTGAGAGTCTCCTGCCCCACCACAAGCATACCGTATTCACCCCATTACTTCATGCCAGACATTGGTCTTTATTTGGTTTTAGAGGAAGAGGATGAGAGGGTAAGGGACAGTTGGGAATAGGCCTGTTTTCCATTTCTATTCTAGATGCTCCTGAAGACAGAGACTCTTCCCTCATCAGCACCAAACCTCTGGGATCTGGGGTTCTTCCTTGACCCTGCGCCCAGCTTCAGTTCTGCCCACTGAAGTGCTCTTACTCACCTTTTAATGTCGCCTTTTTTAGCACTTTCATGGCATATAAGTGCCCACTGTCAGGCCGGGTAACTTTGCGTACCAAGAAGACCTGAGAAGGTAGAAGGCAGAAAAAGTCAGAGAAGAGCTGGAAGGCAGCTGACCAACGGGCTCCCATCCTCTGTTAACCTATAGATTCTCTGGGACCTTAAGTTGGCCTTGAGTTGGTCCTGAGTAACAAGACGACCTCCCCCCCTTTGCTCTATGATCCTTTGACCCCAAGGGTGATCCCTTGACACCCCACCTCTGACATGACTGGTACCACCCCAGTCAGGGATTTATGACTCACTTTGCCAAAGGATCCCTGGCCCAGAACCTTGAGGAGTTCAAAATGGGATGGATCAGCCTTCTCGGAGCCAGCCTTAACATGGTGTGTGATAGAAATCTCCTTGAGGACGCCCTCATCCTGATAAAAGAACAGAGTTGCTAGAACTAGGGCCCTGCCAGGGCAACATTCCATACAGCCCATCCTACCACATCAAAGCAGGCCCCACAGACCACTCCCTCGACAGAGCAGCCTCCAGGCTCATGGGTACCAACAATGTCTCAAAGGCCAAGAAAGCCAACCACTAGGGTATCGGCTCAGGTAAGGCCCTGCTCCCACGGCACTGATGCTCTAGCCTGGTCAGACCCAAAAGGAGGCCCAGGCACAGCAAGATGAGCAGACCCAAGGCTTGGGTCCGGTTCAGGGACCTACCCCGGGCCCACCATTAGGGCCCCCCCCCCTGCTGTTTGGGTTTTGCCACAATAGGAAGTAGGGTTTGAGCTCATAATGGAGGGGTAGAGCAGGGCCTTTTCTGCTAGTCAGGATGAGATGAAGCAATCTCTCTGGCTTTATGGATTAGGCTGAGGTGCAGAGAGATCCAGGAGTTACCCAAACATCAGCAAGTGAGAGTTAAGGCCTGGTACTCCATGCCCTATCTACAGAAACTCCTCTTAATAAGCTTCTGGAAGCCCTTGAAACCTCCCTTGATGAGTTTCTAGATGGCTCTAATCATGCTACTGCTGTTCTAGGACCTCTGGGCCCCTGGCCCCTCTCCAATCCGCCCTAAAGCCCTGAGGTGCCTCATTACTTCCCCAGGAAGCAAATCTGGGCAAGATCCAGTCATCCGACAGAGCCAGGAGAGTCCAAAGCCAGCTTAGGCCAAACTGGCTGCCCAGACACCTGCTCTCGGGGCTACTGCCAAGCCAGGACCAGACATCCGGGCATACTTACCAAGTCCTGCTGGGGGCCAGAGCCAGGGCCAGGGGCAGGCAGAGTGGTCTGGCCGATCCTGGACCTCTGCTTCCTGGACAGCCAGGGGAGCAGGGCCCAGAGCCGCAGACGGGGCAGCTTGGGGTCCTGCTCCATCCGCCCAGCAGGGCCACGGCACCATGGCAAGGGTAGGCAGCAACCGGGGCTGCCGAGGAGGTAGCTAGGCCCAAGGCGGATGTGCAGGGTGAGGGCGCAGTGGGGGGGCTGGGCCTGGTCCAGGACAGCCAATCACTCAGGACCTGTGGTTTCCTAGCTCCAGGCCTCCACCCTCACTCTGTTCCCTTCCTTCTTCTACCCCCCTCCTGGTGCCTAAGGGCTGCCCTCTGGCCCTCCCCTCATCCTCTTCTGTGGGTTTACAAAGAGAAAGCCACATGCCAACCCAGCTGCTGAGCAGATAGGTCCTAGAAGAGCAGGGACCTGACAAAGGGTACCCAATAGTCAAGAGACAGGCTCCTCGCATACAGTGGCAGATAAGAACCTACCATGCAGAGGCAGGTATTCAACAGGTGGAGACTGATAAAGACAGGTATCTAACAGGCATGGGCAAGAAGACACACACATATATATGTACATGTGCATACACACACACACACACACATGCATCCATCAAAGAGGCAAGGATGTATAATACAAGGGCATATCCCCAATAGGAGATAATAGAGATGAGCAGGCAGAGGCAGATGGGCACACATACCCAATACACAGAGATGGTTAGAGACTTGTACCCAGAGCCAAAAACAAGAGGAACACATATCCACTGGGCAGGGAAGAGAGAATTCAGGAGTAACAGAGACTCACACCTAATGCACAAAGACAGAAGGGGACCCAAACCCAACATGCGGAGACAGAAGGAGCCACTCAGCGTTTACCATGTACCCAACCCATGAAGACAGGTACTTGTCAACTGGAGACAGAGTCTGGAACCCAAGAGAGCCAGGGTTGGCAGCAGAGAGACAGGCAGAATGAGTGAAGCCTCCACAGAATGATGGGCATCCATGACAGACCCAGGCAGATGGCAGAGCAGGGATCCCCAGAGGAGGGCAGCGGGCAGAGCTGTGTGTACTTGCTTGAGTGCTCCGAATGGGCAGAGACAAGAGGAAGCACAAGTTGCCAGCCCCCAACACTCAGCAGCTGTGCCACGTCTACGAGCAATCCCATCTGAGGCCTTCGATCATTTCCCCAGGGCTTCCTAGAGAGACTCAGAGGTCGAGGCAGACAGACCTATTTCCTAAGTGCACCTCAATCCAAATACCTCCAAATACCTCCTCCTAGGGAGCAGAAAACTGAGGTCCAAATTCAAAGTGAACCAATGGCCAAGCTGGCCTGAACCAAGTCCCTCCTCTGGGTCCCGCCTGATTGGAGTCAGCAGCCTTAAATGCCAGTAAAGGGTGGACAGGTAAATCAGCTAGAGCGGCTTCCTGCCGCCCAAGTCCACCCTCGCCCTCAGTCCTAAAACCAGTCTGGGACTTCCCAAGTTCTGACTGTAAGAGATTCAACCCATGTAATAGCACCACCAAACCTCAGAAAACTGCAGGCTTACCAGGCCCCTGACAGTGAGCTTTGGTGGGACAAGCAGAAAGCATGGCTCAGAGAGGGGCTGTGGCTGGGCCAAGGCCACACAGCAAATCCTGCTTATTTCACCCTGAGTTCTGCTCCCCTAACTCATTTGTCTGCCTGAAAACACTCCCTGGGGACAGAGGCAGCTACCCGGAAACTCCAAGGGACAGAGCCTCCCTGAAACCTATTCCTCACCCAGTGTCACGGTGACACTCCTGGAGTCAAGTCACCCGTCTCCTCACCTTTTCAGGACAGAGGTCAGAGTCTCTCTCCACCCTGGGGAAATCTCCTGGGTTCTGCATGGTGGGGCTCAAGCCGGTGGCCAGAGGGCCCCGCTCCTCTACTTCTGCTTTTTTTTAGCCTTCTTGGCCCAGAAGGCAGGGTCTCTGGCCCCCCTCCTTCTCACTTCCCTCTCAGTACAGAGGAGGAAGTCTAGATGGGTCAGGCTCCCCTGTTGAGAGGCTGCAGGGGACACTGCAGACCCCAAGTCCTTGACCCAAAGAGAGGTCAAGGGTACACACCTCCCTGTCTTCCCCCGTGAGGAAGGGAGAGAGAAACACAGAAGTCACAAGGTGCCCACATAGCGGGCATTTAGCACTTGAAAATATCCACTTTGGGCTCCCCCTAGAACACCCAGGACAGAAGTCAGCAAGGCCAGTCGGACTGATCCAGCCTGGAGCTTAGACTCCTTCCTCCATAGAGTCCCTGCCATGGCTGTGGCCACCCAGCACAGAACAGCAGCCCACAGAGCAGGTATCTCCATGCCTGGCTGGTCCTGCTTCTGTTAAAAAGCACCAATCCTGAGCCCTAGGACGGGCAAGAGGACAGAAGACGGTCAGGCCCGCCCCCTGTCCATCAAGCCTTCACCTCATCTCACACCAGCACACCCACAGGAACTGACAGATAGGCTCAGGGTGATGATCGGAAACCCTTTCTACAGGCAGCCCTGTGTAGAAATACGCGCCTCCTCATGCACACGGACTTCCCCTTCCCTGTCCTCACAAGGCCCAGATAACCATCTGTGGTAGACAGCCTGTGGGATTGTGAAAGATGCTTCCCTAGACCAAAGCTCCAGTTACTTCTTCAGGCAGGGGTGGCTTGCCTGAAGACTTGCCACCAGCACCTACGACCAGCCCTCCCTCCACTCACGAGTTCCCCAGAAACGGGGAAAGAACCACTGCAGTTAACAGGGTATAAGAAAAGGCAAGATGACGAGAACAGTCTCAGAACTGCGTTTGCTAAAGGGTGTGAGGACCTGAGGCCTCTGACAGCTGGAGGTGGAAAAGACAGATACCAGCCCACATCCCTGGGTCCTGGCCCTGCTTCCCCCAACACAGGCACTTCCTCTTTACTTCCTCCCACACAGCAGCTGGAAGCCCAGAGCCATATCAACCTTGTCCTCTAGGGTCTCCACTCAAGGTCTCCCTCTGCCCGCTGCGGTCAAGCCCACTTGCCAGTCCCTGGTCCTAAATAGCCACCAACAACCCTTCCTCCATCTGGCAGTATCTGCAGAGGCTTCCAGGTGTCTCCCAGCAGGTTGACAGGTCCTAGGCATCCTAATGAGGGGCCCCCAGGCACCAGGTCCAGGCCAGTGGAGAAGGGATGGGAATTGAGCCTCCTGTCATGTGAGCGTTTAGCCACATGGTCATTCTTTCCTTCAGCCTTTGCTGATGTAGATCCACCAGGCCTGTATTTGGCACAGCTCCAAGGAAGGGACCGTTATGCTGATCTCAGTGATGAGAAAAGTAGACTCAAGAGAGAAAGTGACTTAGCCAAAATCAAGTGGCTGGCACAGGGGAGAGCCAAAAGCAAAATTAAAAGGCCTTGCTCCTTAAGGTGAAGCTCTCCCACATTTCATCACCACCTGGACCACCCTCCTCCAGCAGGACCTCCCTGTAAGCATTAGATACCTGCACCTCTCCTTTGGACACAGCTGGCAGCTCCAGGCACCTGCTTTGTCCAGGCAGTAGACAGATTGCAGGGGGCATACCCACTAAGACTGGCTCCAAAAAGAAATACTTGATTAATACAGCTATCTGGTCACAGAGCTGCAGTTAAGGTGCCATGGTTGCCCAGTGGTGAAGACTATCTGCCAGAGGTAAGGTCCTTTTTGATGGGGGCAGTCCAGCTGGTCTTGAGGAAGAACAGGTGGTGGGCAGGCAGAAAGGGAGTAAAAAGGAGCTCGGGTTAAGAACATAGGCAATGTGACCGAGGATCTTGAGGCCAGAGTGCAGGCTGGGAAGTAAAGTGTCATCTTGCAAGCCAGATGCTCCCAGGCAAATGTCTTTTCCTATCTCTGTCTGTTTCCTCCTGTGTTACTATGAAGGTTCAAACTAAATCCTTGGAAAGGTATCACTAGAAGCAAAATGGGTCATGGAGACAAAGAGACATTGTAAACAAAACTTCTTTCTAGTTTGACTGCCCCAGGCTCTCCCAAGGACAGGCATGAGTCCCAAGTGCTAAGCAGGTAGTCTGGCCTGCTCTGGTCATCCGAGGGAAGTTTCTCTCAATACCCAAGGCTGCCTGAGGCTCCCCAAGTCCACAGTCACATCCTGCCTAAACACCTAGCCAGGGCAGCATGAGGGATCCGGGAGGGATCAGGGTTTCAGAAACAGGAAGAGAGGAGAGAAGCGGGCAGACGCTCAGCTCTCAAAATAGACCTGCAGGCACTTCAAAGGGGTCCAGCTCCGGAGATGGCCAGAGGAGGGGGCCTGGGTTGCCCGGTCCACTTCCAGGAGGGGAGGAAGGGTAAGTGGAACCTTGATATGCCTAAGGATACCAAGCGTCCAGCCCTGCTACTAAAACCCCAACCCTCTGTCCACCTGCAACGAATAAAATAAGCCAGCATTAGATACCAACACTGAGCCACACACCTTCCTGGAGACTTAATTTACACATATCACACTCTTTTCCAGGCAGCTCTAAAAAGCAGGCTCTTTGCTCTCCTAAGTAGGCTCTATTGTGCCCCAGGTTACAAGACAAAGCACAAAGGTAATACTTGGAACTCAATGCCTGGCTGTCAAGTCTCCCTTCCCGTCTCTTCTCTACCTGGAAGGCCCACCTCTGATTCCTGCTGTCCAAAGCCCAGCCAAATCCTAGCTCTGCCTGGTGTCCCAGAAGCCACCCACACCTCCTTCCTCCACCATACTCAGCAGTGGCTACCTGGTCCTTATGCAGCCCTGAGCTCAGATGATACGGCCTGGGGCTGGAAGTGCTCACTGCACTCGGCTTTCCACTGAGAGGAATGCGGAGGACTGGAACATGTTCTAGGAAGGTTTCATATGCCTATAATAACCACGTCAGGTCCGCACCTAGCACCTCCTACACAGCTTCCCTGTTTCTATGCCTTCTCTATGTCTGGGTGCTGCTCCCTGAAGTTGGGGGATGTCCAGTACATTTTGGGGTCTCTCTAAGAGACAAGAGTATGCACTGAATGTATGACGAAGGATAATCTGCCAGCTTGTTCTACGGCAATGAGGTTCTGAACACAGGCTGGGCAGCCCCTAGTGTATTAAGCCAAGAAGTGAGAATATCAGCCAAAGGCTCTTCCTCTTTAGCACTCTAGATCCCCCCCAGCCAGGGAGGAATGTGGCTCTAGTCAAACAAGACTTGACCTCCCCCCACCAGCTATGTGATGTCAGGCTTCGATTTTCTCATCTGGAAGATGTTGCTAGTAGCAAGTTCTACCTTGGAGAATGTAGAGAGATGTGGCTGCCAGGTATGGGTTCAGCTTTCTCTGCCTTCATGTGGTACCTGAGACTCTCCAGCCTTATTCCCTTCCCACCCAGGATCTTCTACCCCAGTGCAGAAGCCACAGGCCATGAAGTAAACAAAGGTTCCCTGCCTGGGCAAGGCCCTGCCTTCTTCCCAGCTAACCTCTCTTGACTTTTTGTTTTGTCTTATTTTATTTTCTGATGGGGTCTTATATAGCCCAGGCCGGTCTCAAACTCACTATGTAGTTGAGGATGACCCTGAACTCCTGATCCTCTTGCCTCCACCTAGTAAGTGTTAGATTATAGGCCTATACTACCATGCCCAACCCCCTTAAACCTTTGAGATGACAAGCTAAACTTACTATCAGTTCCCCAAAACCTCTACTCTGTGACCCCACCCTGCAGACCCTCAAACTTCAAACTTAAGATCTGAACAGTTGGTTGTCCACTGTTCCTCTCAGTCCCCTTGTTTTACTACCAAAAAGTAGGGGCAGCTACTTTGTGGGATGAGACGTGGGCAGAGATAAACCAGGGGTCCAGGCCCTATCGCTTGTAGGTGGCTCTGTTGCCACAGTAACCAACAGCAGGAGGGTGGGAGCCTACTTTCACAATGCTACCCAGCCCCGCCCAGCTAGGCTGCCTTATCTAGGAAAGTCAATGCAAATATCAGGACCAACCCCAACTCCATCTCAAAGGTCAAGCTCTCCGAAGGACCTGAGCAGGAGGCAGACCTGAGCGGTCATGCTGCTGGTACTGGTGTGTGCCAGGCAGTCTCTACCTCCTTTGTCCTTTCACATCACTCCTGAGGGAAAGGCACTATGCCCCAGATTACAGATGGAGACTCAGATGGGAAAGAGATTCTGGAAGAGGTGGAGTGGGACCGGAAGCCAGGTTTACCTGTGTGCAGACCCTGCGCACAGGGCTTCCAAAGCCCTCCACACAGCTGTGACTGCACAGCTATCTATGACTTGGGTATGGTCTTTCCCACTACAGAGATGAGAAAGCCAGGCCCAGAGGGAACACAGGACACAAACAAGGTCACAGAACTGTCACTTGGTCTCTGGAACTTTTGATTATGCACAAACCCAGCCAGGATGGATATGTGTGTGTGAGATGGTTCAGCGAGTAAAACCACCTGATGCCAAGCCCCATAAGATGAGTTTGATTCCCAGGATCCACTTAGTGGAAGGAGAAAACCGAGTCCAGCAAGTAGTCCTCTGTGCACACGCACATCTGCACACATGCACACACAAAATAAATACATAAAAGTATAATAAACTTTCTTTAAAGCAAAGGGTTAAGGGACTGACAGGCTACAGAAAAGCGCCCTGGATAGCACATATTGCTAAGGTGAAGGAATAATCCTCAGTTTGGAAGACAGGATCCCCCAGAAGCCACCTAGCAGGCACTGGACCTGGTTAGGACAGAAAAGCCACCAGGTTCCCAGTATCACCATTCAGGCCCTTGTTAAACCCAGTCTCGCCAAGGAGATCAGCATAGTGCCCGAGTCTCTCCAAACATTCCTTGGCCACTGTGCTTGGAGCAACCCAAACTCCACAAGCAGGTGTTGCGGTCCAGATGACAGATAGCCAAAGTTCACACATCCTGTACCTGCTCCTCCCCATTTCTAGGCTAGTCTCTTCCCTTTGATAAGAAGGCTAAAATAGGTGGGTTCTGCCCAGAGCATAGAGATAGGATCTGAGCAAGGGATGACACACAGGGATGCTAAGCTAGGACCCTCATGTCCGGATGTGACGAGGGTGGGTCTCTCTCCTCTATGACCATGATCTCACCCGCAGTCCCAAGCCCAGGGTACCAGCCTTGATCCTCACCTTGGATGGTTGAAGTCCAGCTTCTTCCCCTAAAGCCTGTCCATTCTGGAACAGAGAAACAAAATTGGGGAGCAATGTCACAACTTACTTGTACTCTGGAATAATCACACCACCCTTGGCTGATCCCAACAGCCAGGAAGGCCATGGTGGGGGGGTCAGCTCTCCATGGGTCCCCTCTACCTGTGCTTCACTGTGAAGATGCACGAATCAAACCCTCTGGCAACATCCCCTCCCAACCCAGGTAGAATATTCTCAGGGCCCAGAATTCTCAGTGCCCCTCTGCCTATCAAACACTCCACCATCAAAGTCTCAGCTCAACTATCGCCTCCCAGGGAGAAGGAAGGAGCCCATGTGGTTACAGTTCTGACAAGGCAGATCATGAGAGCTTTTATAAACTAAGAGAGGGCTCGGTTTCCCAATCTGGAACATTGTGGTAGGCACCCCAATTTCCACAACTGCTTTAAGAATGGAAGAAGACAAAGTTGGGGCACATGTCCAGGCTGGAGATGGTGAGCGTCCTGGTTTTGCTCTACTTTAGGAACCCCTCCAGCAGGTAGAGTGATGGACACACCCAGCATAACCTTGTATCCCGCCACCATACCACTGGTCACATCCAGGTTGGTCCTTTCCAATAAATAAGAAGTCCCAGGAGGTGATGGCCGGGCGCTAACAGCTGATCTGCTGGATGCCAAGGCTGGGCTCAGTGCCTCACACCTATAGCACCATTTCATCTTCCTGACAACCTGGGGAGGTAGGTCCCGGCTCCATTGGCAGAGAGGGCACCAGGGCTGGGAGGAGACTAATGATAGTGCCTAAGGTCACACAACTGAAAAGTAGGGATTCAAAACCTGGCCCAAAATGCAGAAGCAGTTCAGGAAAGACCTGCTGCAGAGTGGCTCAGACCTCAGCTGGAGAGCTAACAGCAGATAGAGAAGCAGGTGCAGGAGCCTATCTCCAGGAAATCCTGTTCCTTCTAGAAGTCACCTCAGCTGAGAACCGTATGCCCTGGTGTATACCATGCCTGGTCTCTCTGTTTCTGTGTGCTGAGGTTAGAAACCTCCCGGAAGAAACTGTCTCTACCCCTCTTGACATAGAGCGACAGGAGACTCCCAGTGGTCAGGACTTTGGAGTCAAGAGCCGGGTCCATAGGGCAGCTGTGACCCTGTGTGGCAGCAGCACAACTGTGGTCTACTCATTCTATAATCTCCTTGCTTCTGGAACAGTTTCCCCTGCTGCTGCCCAGGCCATCCTTCCTGCCCCCTGAGCCCCTTTAATACCCCTAATCTTCCCCGGGATTCAAGTGTTCTGCAGGTCTCTCCACAAGTGCACACACACCACTGCCATCACTCAGCAGTCTGGGGAGAAGGGATAAGTATCAGAGTCTAAGGGCAGGGCTGGGCAGATACATTTGCTGAGTGAGGTCCAGTTCACCCAGCAGGCTAGTTTCAAAATAAGAACTGTCCCATATATGATCACAAGCAGCCCATCCACCAGCCCCTGCCCTACTGAGCTACTCCAAAATGCTCACTGGCCTCAAGATCAGTGTGATTACTGCAGTCAACTCAGTCAGTCAGTGTTCACTGAGACCCTTCTGAACAGCAGTCCTCAAACTCTCTGTGACTCACACTTAGCTAGAATCAAGCCCTAGCTCCTCAGCATGAATTGAAGGCCATCATCTCTAATAACCCAGCACAAATGGTTAAGAAGGTGGGTTCCGGGGATGGAGAGAAGGGGAGAGATGGCTCAGCCTTTAAGAATGCTTGCCGCTTTTCCAGGACCTGAATTCCGTTCTCGGAACCCATGCTGGGCTGTCTCCGCACCCAGGTTCAGCACCTGTAACTCTAGTTCCAGTGCATCAGATGCCCTCTTTGGGCCTCCATAAGGCATTTCCCACCCCGCCCCCGCCACGCCCGCACACACAGATTTTTCTTTTCGGACAGGGTCCCCCTATAGCACCAGTCAACCTGGAATGCACTATGTAGACCAGGCTGGTCTCGATCTCACAGAGATCTACCTACCTCTACTTTAAATATTTTAAACATTAAAAAAATTTTAAATCTTTTAATTAAAAAACAAAAATCGGTTCTGGAACCTTCTGACTTCTACCCCTGTGTGAATCCAAGAAGGTTATTTTACTTCTCAGGTGTGAAAATGAGGCAGATGCTAAACCCAATGAAATCATGCCCATAAATATACATACTTGGCATGTGAGTGGCCCACAAACAAAAGCCATTGTTATTGTTGGGCCTTAATTTTTCCAGTTCCTGTCTTTCTATTAACTCACATACAATTACTTTGTCTTCTGCTTTGGTGAAGCAGTAAGTCAGACAACAGTTGCCATAAAGTGGCTGTTAAAGTGGCTGTCCATGAAAACTCCAGCACCATGTTCGCCTGAGGTGCAATCTTGACAAAGGCAACTAATTTTGCCATCTTCATCCACCTTATAGTATTTCAGGACAGTCAACTTAATCTTTCTTGGGTTTAAAAATTGCTGGGTATGGTGGCGTGTGCCTTTAGTCCCAGTATTTGGGAGGTGGAGGCAGGCAGATATCTCTAAGTGTGAGGCCAGTCTGGTTTACATAGCAAGTTCTAGGCCAGCTAAAGCTACAGGGAGACCCTATCTCAAAAATAAAATAAAACAAAACAAGGGGGCTGGAGAGATGGCTGAGAGGCTAAAAGCACTGGCTGCTCTTGTAAAGGATGCTAACACTCTGTAGCAACTCATAACCTTCTGTAACTCCAGTACCAGGGAATCCAATGCCCTCTTCTGTCCTCTGCAAGCAATGCATGCACATAGTGCACTTACATATCTGCAGGCAAATCATTCATACACATAAAATAAAAAATTAAAAGGTAGACAAATAAATAAACAACAAAATATGTGTTTGGGGTTAGTCTGGTCTATATTGTGAGTTCCAGGCCTGCTAGAGCTACAGAGTAAGACTCTGTCTCCCTTCCCCAAAAAAGGAGCCAGGTGTGGTACATACCTTTAATACCAGCACTCTGTAAGATCAAGGCCAACCTGATCTATATAGTGAGTTCTAGGCCAGCTGTGACTACAGGGAGACCCTGTCTCAAAAAGACCAAAAAAAAAACCCCAAAACCAAAACCAAAAAAATCCTGGGCTGGCAAGATGGCTCAGTGGTTTAAAGCCTGCCAAGCCTGATGACCTGAGTTCAATCCCTGAGACTCAGGTAAAAGTAGAGAGAACCAGCTCCACGAAGTTGTCTTCTGACCTCCACACATGTGCCACTGAGCAAGTACTCATGTACATACATCATGGACACAAACATACAATAACAAAAAATAATTAAAAAAAAAAAAAGGTTCTCATGATGTAGTCCTAGCTGGTCTGGAACTCACTATGTAGACAAGGCTGGCCCTGAATTCACAGAGCTCTACCTGCCTCTGCCTCCCAAGTGCTGGGATTAAAGACATTTGCCATGACACCCAGCAATAAAAAGTGTTTTACGATGGACTGCTTTACGAATGTTCATGTCCTCCTTGCACAGAGAATGTGCTAGCTAACCTTCTCTGTATGGTTCCAATTTTAGTGTATGTTCTGCCAAAGTGAGCACTTTGGAGCTCTATTTTTGGGCTAAACTGAATGACCTGAGCTCCTGAATAGACCTGTTTCGTATCCCCAAGCGTTTGCATCGTGGCTTACACTACCAAGAAAATCTTGCCTTGTAACACTAATTCCTCCTGCTCTTCTTCTGGGACTGAATTCAAACGCTGCCTTCTCTGTCCACACAGCCTAATTCTTTCCTCCTTCCTCTCACTCCCAGACTGAGCACACAGAAGGTTAGCTCAGGAAAGGACAGGACTTGTCCATCACTCGCTCCTTGGCACTGAACCAGGGTCCACCACCTAGTTTGTCAAATGAAAGGTCAACCCAGCAAAGACAAGGAGGAGGTCAGAGCAGGCTCTTGTTATTCCTATTCTTCAGCTGAAGCTCAGTGGTCAGGGACTCACCGTAGCTAGCAGGTGGCAGCCATGGGACCACAACCCAAGTCCTGTGGCTGCAAACCTAGATCCCTGATGGAGAGGAGGAAGAAGACATAGCAAGAGGTGTCAGTTTCTTGAGCAGCTGCCTGGATAATTCGGGGGGACGCCATAATAAGACTTTATTTGGCTGGGTCTCTAACCTAAATGCCATCTTCATGGGACCTATGTCTCTAAGAGCTCCTGCACAAGGTCTCCAGAGAAGTGGATGGTCCGTCCTGGAGAAAGGACTGAGAAGGGCATAGAGAAAGGCAGAGATCACCTGCCCTCTGGTCTGTCAAGTTGAGACAGTGTGATGAACACAGCTGTGGAACCACAAAGTCACAGCCACTAGCCTTGGCTCACTCTGACCTTGTGTCTGTCCCACTAATTTTCAGAGCTCCACTTTTCTCCTTCACTTGTACTTCAAGGGTAGATCTATCTTGTTGGCAGACACATTCTATGGCTTAGGACAGAAGTTGTCACACCGTGCTGAATGAATGAATGAATGAATGAATGATAAGGGCAATGATGTCAACCTTGTAGAATACTGAGTGAAGGGCTGGAGGATTACCTCGTATGAGCAGGGCCTGGGTTCAATGCCCAACATGGAAAAAAAAAAGTGGGGGGAGGAAGGAAGGAAGGAAGGACAAGACCCTGGGACAAGTAAGACCCTCTGGCGGGAACAGTGCCACTCCTAAGGATGGATAACTGCCCAGAACCCCCAGAACCCTGTACCCCTTCAAGTGGTCAGAGAAGGGTTCTGCCTACCTAAGCAGCTGTCCTGGAAAGTGGGGCCCAGGGCAGCTTCTAGGGAAGCTGGGAGCAGAACAGATGGAGAGAGACAACACGTGCCCCACAGGCAGGAAGCAGCCCCAGGAACTGGGTTCTGAGCCCAGCACTGGCAGCCCTGGGCACTGCTGGTGCCTGGGGGCCAGGTGCCAGGACACCGCCAGCCCTCAGCAAAGGCTGGACAAGGGCCCTGCGGACTGAGGAATGTGTGCCAGTATCCGGAGTCACTCTCGGAGCACCTTCCACCTGGGCCGGTTTAAACCCCGCCCGTGCTCATCTTCAAGTCTCCCCTGCCTGGTGGGAAACAGCAAGAACTCTGGGCTCCAGTCCTGACTTATGATATTAGGCACCCCAGCACTCCTGAGTTCCACTGTCCCATCAGAAAACGGGGTTATAATCTCTATCTTGAGAAGCTGAGAATAAGGTGACATTTGTGGACAACAGACAGTAAGGCTCTGTGGCAGGACAGGGCCTGCAGATAAGGCTCTATTGCTTGCAGTAGGACCAGGAAAGACCCAGGCAGCACCATACTTCCAGTTGGTTTACACCTCCTGGGCCACACCCTAGGCCAGACCCTGCCTCCCTGCAGCCTATTTTTTGGTAACATCAAGGGGAAGGCAAGGCAATACAGATCCTAACCCTCTGCCAGGCCCTCACCTGCCTCCTTCCTGGCCAGGAGCTGCCAGTGGCAATGGCGCCAGTACCTGCAGGTCAGGCAGCTGTATCGCTTACATATCATCTGGACTAAGAACAGCGAGGCCCTGTTCTCCAGTGAGAATGGCCCAACCTGAAGCCTGGCTGCCCCATAGCTCCTGTTACCCAAACAATTACACCCAGTTGATGGGCACCTCCATAGCCTGGAGGAGGGACACAGGCAGCAAGACCCAGCGTTCTTCATGCTCTCAGGTCCAGGAGGCAGAGCCAGAACCTTGTTCACGCCACTGGAGAGAGAGGGGCCCAGACAGGCTAAAGATGGATCCAGGGTAACACAGCATTTCTGAGGTGAAGCTGCTTAAGAAATCTCCCACATCCCGCCCCCCAACCCCCTACAGGAAACACACCAGTATCCTCTCCCAGAATTCAGGTGCAGCAGTACTCAAACTGAGATGAGTTTCCGGTTTAACCTGGCCCCTGGTGAGGCTGGCCCTGGGATCAGGATTTCCCAAAGGGAAGCAGGAAGTGCTGCCCCGGAGGAGGCCAGAACTCCTGGGTTGAGTGTCTTCACTCTCTACTAGTGCAGCACAGTGAAGCTCTGGGTTCTGAGGCCAGCCATGCCCAGCTCGGCTCTACCTTCTCCAAAGGCCGAGGTGGCAGGGGCGTGCCTGGGCAACGAACACACCTCTGGGCCTCCCCTCAGGCCTGATGCCCCAGTCCTGGGGTGGGGGAGGGCAACAGGGGCTGCAGAGGGCAGTGTTCCTCACCTAGGAGGGTGAGTCAGCGAGAGAACCTCTGAGTGGCGGTGTAGGGCCTGTAAAAACCCCATGGCAGGGATCCCAGAGCAATTTACTCCAAATTGCGCCTTCAGGTTGGTTACCTAATCCTGCCGCGCCCACCCTCCAATAGCCAGTGTAGGCCATCCCTTTAAAGGAGCAGCACATTCTGGGTGCTTGGAGACCTGTGGTCCTCACCCTGATCTTCACCTGTGGTTCTGAGAGGCAGGGTATGTGGAGACTTCCTTAGGAGGGGAGATGGAGGTGAGGGCTCAGGCACAGACAAGAGGGCTCAAACCAGGAGAAAAATCATCTGGGCTCTGGGGTCAAGTGAGGTCTCCTTCCTGTCTTCTCTATCCCCTAATAGCTTCCCTTAAAAAGCAGTTTCACCCACTCCTTCCCAGCACCAGGCCAAGGTGAGTTTTAAACTTGATGGTTCAGGGCTTGACCTTGACCCTAGGATCACGGGGGGCACCACAAAAAGTGTCTTCCCACATGCACAGAGCCCTAGAAGGAGGACTGGAGGACCAGGAGAAACAAGTTGGCAGAAGCCACACTCCCCAAGGGCCCAGCTCTTTCTGTGGGACAGGAGCGCAGGGAAGAAAGATATGGGGACTCTCTTTCAGAGTTAATCTTCAAAGGTCTAAGAGCTTTCCCTCCTCTTCAGCACAACCTAAAGCAGAGCACCCTGGTGTCATCTGACCTAAGCTTTAGGAAAAAGGAAACCAGATTCCGGCTCCTCAGACATGGTGTCAACCCACATTCAGTAACTGCCAGGGGCCCAGAAAGGTCCTAAGGTCACAAGTGGAGAAATGATAAGAGCTCTTGGGAGAGGGCAATGGGAGAAGCGGGGTTCCCATGATCCTTGTCTCCTATAGAACCCCAGACATCTGACCTAAGCCCGGCGCCTCTGCACTGATTCAGGGATGGGGGGCCTCCGACAGCTCCCCAAAGATGCTAGGCTAGTTTGGGACTAGAGGCATGAAGGGTATCGGGTCTCAGCATCCCGTGGGGGTCCCCTCTCCTGGCCACTGCAGGGAGGTACTCAGCGCCTGGCAGAACTGTGCCCTGCACACGCACACTCAGAGCACAGGGGGGTGGAGCCGGATAGTGGGCAAGGGATCGGAGGGCACTGGCGTCCTCACCGGCGCCCGCCCGGCTGCAGTGGCGCCGCGGGCCTCCCCACCCCCGACCGGTGCGGATCCGGGCTGGCCGGCCGCCGGCACCCGTCCCCCGCCCCTCGCACTCACCTCCGGGTCCAGCGGCACCAGCTCCATGAGCGGCCAGGGCTCCTTGAGCTGGGCGAGCGGCATCGCGCCGCCGCCGGGCCGCCCGCGCTCCTCCCGCGGTCCCGGCTACGCCGCCTCCCGGCTCCGGGGTCCCCGGCTCTCCACAGCGCCCCCCGCGCGTCCCCGAGCCCCTCGCGCTCGGGCTGGGCCGTCCGCCGCCGCCGCCGCAGCCGCGGTACTCGCACTTCGGCTCCCTCCGTCACCCAGCGCCGCCGCGCCCATTGGCTACCTGCGCGGGGGCGGGGCCCGAGAAGCCCCGCCCAGTCCCCGCGGCGCGGCAGTCCCGGCGCGGACCCCCGCCCCCAGCGCGCCGGGAGTCCCGCCCCGCCTCTGCCTCGAGCCCCTTCCCTCGCTCGGCCCTGCGGTCTCTACCTTCCCTGACTCTGTGCCCCCGTGCATACCGCTCCTGTGCACTGCTGTCCTGTCCTAGTGTCGTTTGGAATCTTAATCCAGATGTTTCTGCACCCTGCATTGGGGGGCTGCCCACCCCTTATATTCACATAGGATGTCCTGGGCCTGATCCAGTGGAGGCTTGAAATGAGCCAAGTCCTAGAGAGCCCCCTCCTTTCCATCAGCTTCTGTGCTGCAACCCCACCAGCACCCGGACCCACAGCGCCCCCAGGGTGATTTCTTAATACGCTTTTTTTTTTCCAATCTGTGTTGTGCCCTATCGCTTGAGGTCGCTGGTTTCAGGCCAGTCTGGCGTCTTGCGCGGCAGGCCCGATTCTGATCTGATTTGAGCTTGGGGCCCTGTGAGGAGGGGAGAGTCCAAACCTCCTAGATTCAGGAGGATTCTCTCTAGCAAGATTCAGCCTTCACCTAAAGAGATCTTGGGGCTCCAGGTGTGATGAAACTTATTCTCAAGTGAGATTGCTGGTCTCTCAGAACTCTAGTCACTTCTTTGCAAAGCTACTCTAAGGCAGGGAGGTGGGAAGGAATATTTACCAAACCCCTCCCCTCCAGGGAACCGACTCCACCAATATGTGATTTCTTTTTGCTGTTGTTTGGTTGGTTGGTTGGTTGGTTTGGTTGGTTCTGGGCTTGGAATCCAGTGCTTTGCATGCTAAGTGTGTGCCTTACCAAGGAACTAATCTTCCAGGTGGCATGCTATTTTCTTGAGTTCTAACCACCTCTTACTTTACCTATCACGAGACAAGCTCAGAAAGATTAAGTGATTTACCCAACGTCACAAAGCCCTTCAGGAGTACACTATCGCTTAAAAAAAATCAAAGTGGGACTGAGGGTATACCTCAGTCACATGGTGCTTACCTAGCATGGGTGAGGCTCTGAGTTTAGGCTCTAGCAATACAAGCTAAATTTTAAAAATAAAATGAATTTAATTCAAGAGGCCTGACCAGAGGATTGTAAGTTTGAGACCAGCTTTGGCTGCATAATGAGACCTTGTCAGAAAACATTCTTAAGTTAAAGAAATAGAATTAGATGCTGGCTGTGGCAGTATACATATGTACTCCCACTGCCAGGGAGTCTGAGAACAGGCAGGCCCTCTGGAACTCATTGAGCAGCCAGCTTAGGTGAAAGCTTGAGCTCCAGGTTCAGTAAGAAACACTATCTCAAAAAATAAGGTGGAGCTGGAGAGGTGGCTCACCAGCTAAGAGCACTGAAAGCTCTTACAGAAGACTTGGGTTCAGTTCCCAGCACCAACATGGCGGCTAACAACCATCCTTAACTCCAGTTCCAGGGAATCTGACACCCTCTTCTGGTCTGCACAGGCATTGCATGACACAGGTGCATTTACATACTTGCACACATATATAGGCAAAACACTCATGTACATAAAATAAAGCAAAGTAAATAAAATAAGATGAAGTGGAGCCAGTGAGTCGGCTTAGTGGGTAAAGATGCTTGCCACCACACCTAATGAACTGAGTTCCAAACCTGGGTCCCGCCTGGTAGAGAGAACTGATTTGAGAAGTTAACTCCTGATCTCCGCAGGTTCACTGTATCATGTGAGAACACCCCTCTACACACAATCAACCAATCAATCAGTAAAATAAGGTGAAGTGATTAAGAAACCAAATGTCAACCTGTGGCCTACATACGCGCGCGCGCCCACACACACCACACACACACACACACACACACACACACACAGAGGTAAGTAGACAGCAAGCCCCCTGAAATCTGCCTGCTCCCATTATCCTATGACTTCCTTTAGTAGGATCACTGTTGACTTGAACTCCGTTTTGAATGGGAAGGACTTTGGAACCCAACAAACATGAATTTGAATCCCAGCTCTGCCACCTTCTTAACACTGGAAACCGTGTGTTTAATCTCAACTTCAAGTGGAAATTATAACTCCAGTCTTTCAGGTATATAGTTTGGACTAAATTCATTATAACCCCATAAATTCTTTATAACTCTAAATTGCACACCAAGCCCTCTCAGCATGGCGGCACAAGCCTGTAATCCCAGCATTCAGATGGCAAGAGGATCTTGAGTTTGAAGCAGACCAGCCTGGACTATATCTTGAGGACTGTCTCAAAAGAAAAACAATTAAAAGTAGAGAGCTGGAAAACGGCTTAGTGGTTAAGAGCACTGGCTGCTTTTGCAGGGGACCCAAGTTCAGTCTCGAGCACCCATCCACTTACAACCATCTGTAACTCCAGTTCCAGGGGATCTGATGTCCTCTTCTGACCTTTGTGGATGTTGTACACATATGGTGCATTTACATACATGCAGAGAAAACACTCATACACATAAAATAAAAATAAATCAAAAGGACTTTCAGAGCCAATTAAAAGTAAATAAAGCCAAGTGTGGTCATGCATGCCAGCACTCAGGATGAAAACAGGAGGATCAAGAGTTCAAGGTCATCCTCAGCCTCATAGTGGGTTCTAGACTAGCCTGGGCAACAGGAGACCTTAAAAACAAAAACAAACAAACAAAAAAACGGTAAGATGGCTCATCCAGTAAAAGCACCTGCCACCAAGTCTGAGAACCTGAGTTTGAGCGTGAGGAGCAACAAAATGGAAGGAGAGAACCAACTCCCTCAAGTTGTCCTCTGACCACCACACATGCACTGTGGCATGCATGCAGCCTCTCCATGGGTGCAGACGAACACACACACACACACATAAATAAATAAAATAAATAAATAAACAAGGGCTGGGAAGATGGTTTGATCAATAAAGTACTTGCAGTGCAAACATGATGGGAGTTTGGATCTCCAGAACCCACCTAAAAGTCAGGGAAGCGTGGTGGCCATGTGCAGTCCCAGCGCCCAGGAGGGGATCTCCAAAGCTCTAGAATAACTGGAATTGGCCAGCTCTGGATTCAGCAAGAGACCCTTTCTCTAAGATGGAGTACCATTCAGCATCAACTCTGGGCCTCCATGTGTACACATATATGGTGACCACACACATGTAAACAGGTATATATACACAGTCATAAATAAATAACAAATAAATACAGGTAACACTAACACAGCACTAACTATGAACCATACCCTGTTCTAAACACTTTTCCTCTACTCTGTATAATGCAATGTTCTCATCAACCTGATGAGGCAGGGGCTATTCTACCCAATGTACCAAATAAAGACATCTCATTATCTGGATCCTTCCAAGCACATGTGGCTGAAAAGGACAGAGATGAGAGACAACCTGACCATCTGGTCTTAGAGTTCATTCCCTTGTCCACCCACTGTCCACTCCAAGGTAAGCTTTAAACTGAAGACAGCCTGGTACCAGATGGCAGCAGCTGTGAACTTCAGAGACAGTATGGCCCAGGTCAGTTGCTTGGGAGTAGTTTGTGATACTCCAGCCTCTGCTACTCAGGGCTAGATTTGGATACGTGGACACACTTTATGAATTCATCACCTGTCATTTTTCTGATACCCAAATTGAGCTGGGTCTCTGGGAATTTGACTTTGCTCAATCTTGTAATCCTCCTCAGGGCACAGGAGAGGTTGTACACAGGTGCCAAACGTCAGTAACAGAGAGGAGACACTGAGAGCCAGAGCAGGAGGGTGCAGGGCAGGCAAGGGAGGTGGGCAGACGGGCAGAAGTGAGGAGGGCACGCTGCAATGGTTCTGTCCTCAGTCTCCCCGATTTCTACAGCCCTGGCCTCCTTCTTTCCCTCTCTTAGAACATGGTCTTCCTTAAGGATTGAGTCTGTGGTTGTGATTTCAACTTAAAAAAATTTTTTTTGGTTCTTTTTTTTTTTTTGAGACAAGGTCTCCCGATAGCCCCAACTCAGTAGGTAGACCAGGTTGTACTCTCTCATAAAGATCCACCTGCCCCTGATTCCCAAATACTGGGACAAAAGATGTATGCCACCATGCCCGGCTTGTGATTTCAACTTTCAACTTTTTAAAGGTTACTACATTTATCGACTAGGGGGTGGGAGACCATGCATCTCACAACATATCTGTGGGAGTCAGAGACAACTTCCAAGAGTCAATTCTCCTTCCACCATGTGGGTCCTGGGGACCAAATTCAGGTCTTCAAGCTTGGCAGCAGGTGCCTTTACCTGCTGAGCCATCTTGTCTTCCCATGCTTTGAACTTTTGGTGACTGCATTTCACCTACTATGTCCCTTTTCCCCAAGGGTGCTGGTGAGGCCATGGGTTATTACGGCAAGAGGAAAGCCCAGAGGACACGTGGGTTCTATGTGGAGCACTTGGGCAGGTCTGCTTGCCATCTGTTCATGGAGTAGAGACAGTCGTCACTCAGTAGAGAACTACAGCCTGTGAGCCAGCGCCCTGGCAGCTGCGGCCCAGCTCAGCTTAGGCTAGGCTGTACCTCGCTCTCAAGGTTCCAACCACACTGACTTTCCTTGCTTTCTCTTGCCACAGGCCTTTTGCACAAAGCTACTCCCTTAAGTGAGCTTAGCTCCACAATCATTTCCCCCAATAAATCTTTCCTTACACCCTTTTTCTGCACACCCACAGCACCACACACTTCCCCACGGTGCTTCTCAAAGTTCTAACTTTACATTTGTGTGATTAATTGATTATCATTTGGCTCCTTAATTAGGCTGAGCTTGGAGAGGGCAGCAGTTGGGTTTTCTCTGCTTATTGTCTCCCAGTCACCTAGGTCCTCAAAGGGGTTAAGAGCTGGGAGAGGGGCTGGAAAGATGGCTCAGCAGTTAAGAGCACTGGCTGCTCTTGCAGAGGACCCGGGTTAATTTCTAGCACCCACATGGTGGCTAACAACCCTCTGTAACTCCAGTTCCAGGGCATCTGACACCCTCTTCTGACCTTCATTAGCACTGTATGACATGGATGCATTTATATACATGTAGGCAATACACTCATACACATAAAATAATACATAAATAAAAACTATATATTAAAATAAGAACTGGAAGTATACTCTGTCCTTCAAGGATATAGAGTATGCTTAGCATATATTCAACCAGGAGTTCCATCCCCAATACACATACACACTCACACACACACACACACACAAAAGAGGGGGGACTGTGTCAGACATGGCCCAGATCTAGGCAGCCTAACCCCATGTTCTGAGATACTCCATGGTTAGCGCTGTATATTAATAACAGTAATAATACCAGGGTTAGAACAGTCTGTTCTGGGTGGTTACTTGAGGTGTTTGTTAAATGAGTGACTCATGAGTATGAATGGCCTCTCTGGACACAGTGAATCATTATTCTCTACCTTGTCAAAGAGGTTACTCTGGCAAAAAGCAGGAGCTGAGGTCTGGTATATGTTCCTCTTCTATAGCCAGGGCTATGCTTGCTATAAGTTCAAGAGCTCCAGGTCTGCATGTGCCCTGTCCCAGGGAGCCAGTCTGTTATTTTTTCTTGGCCTCTCAGTAGAGAAGAGTCTTGGCACACTTTTCCGGCAGCAGGTGGAGCAGCATAAGATGAATAACCATCATGGAAGTGTGCCTTTAACAAGTGATCATAATGTGCCAGAACTGGACCGAGCACTCAAATAAAAATCACCACCAGGGCTTAAAGCCCTTCCTTTCTTCCCTTCCTCACTCTACCCCTCCCTTCCAGTACTGGAAACAGAACTCAAGGACCTGGACATGCTAGGCAAATGCTTTACCACTAAGCCAAACCCCTGCCTCATGAGAGCCTGAGGGACAACTGTGTTTCCTGTCTGGAACTGTGGCTTTTGTAAGCAAGAACTTATCAAACAGGCTGGAGAGATGGCTCAGTGGTTAAGAGCACTGGGTGCTCTCTCAGAGGACCTGGGTTCGATTCCCAGCACCCACATGGTTGCTAACAACTGTCTCTAACTCCAGTTCCAGGAGATCCAAGGCCCTCTTCTGTCCTCCATGGGCACTGTACACACACAGTTGTGCACATATACATATATACAAAGCAAAACAGTCATACACATAAAATAAAAATAAATCAATCTTTAAAAAAAAATTAAATAACTCCAACCAGGCCATGAAACAAAAATTTCTGCCTCCATTTTCCAGATGAGGAAACTGAGGCTCAAAGAGGGACAGGATTACCCACAGTCAGACAGCTACCAAGTATTGCAGCCAGGCTGGGAACTCACATATCTCAGACCTGAAAGCCAGTGTCCTTAATCATTTCACTCACAGCCCAGAGGGAGTGCAGGGATGCTCGGTGTGCAGATGATGGGAACAGGTGGGATGAGAGCAGGGTTTCTGACTACCTCTTCTAGGTCTGAGAGACAGGATGGTGTCACAGCAGTCTGAAACTCCCCCTGCAGCTCCTCCATCACACTTCAGACAAAACCCAAACCTCTGCGGAGCCTGCAAAGCCCACGGGACCGGCACCTGCTCCCTCCACCCCTCCCTCGTGCCACTTGTCCTGGCTTGCTGCCAGCCTGCCACCAGCCTCCTTGCTACACACTGCACATGCCCAGTGAGCTCTTCCCTTGCTTGATCTTGTCGTGCTATGTCTGGGACCCTCTTTCCCCAGGGCAGGGAATCCACTCCTTCCCTTCATTCGCACCTGTGCTCGAATGCCACCACCTCAGAAAGGACTTTCCTGAGTCTACCGGGCACCCTCGGAACAGCATCACCCAATAGCATGCCTATGTGCTAGCAATCACACTACACACTTACCTGTTTGCTTTCCCCACTAGTACAAAGCTCCAGGAGGGTGTGGTGGTACATTCCTGTAATCCTTGCACTTAGGAGGCTGAGGCAGAAGGATCATGAGTTCAAGGTCAAATTGGGCTACACAATAAAAGTCTATTTAAAAAAATAAAAATAACCATTCTTTCTCAACCTTTTGGCTAAGACTGAGGGTAACAAAACAACCAACCAACAAAACAAACCCCGAAGCTCCAGGAAACAAGATTTGTCTCTTTTTGCCTTGTTCTGTGTGTCTGAATACATGTGATAATATTGCAGTTCATCAACAGGCATGGTAACACACTCCTTCAGCCCCAGCACCCAAAGGCAGAGGCAGTGGCTCTCTGAGTTTGAGGCTAGCCTGGTCTACATAGCGAGTTCCAGGCCAGCCAGAGCTACATAGTAAGACCCTATTGTTAAGAAAGAAAGAGGAGAGAGAGAGAGAGAGAGAGAGAGAGAGAGAGAGAAGCACTGGCTACTCTTGCAGAAGACCAGGATTCGATTCCCAGCACCTACGTGGTGGCTAACAACCATCAGTAACTCCAGTTCTAGGGAATCCGACACCATCTCCTGACCGCTGTGGGCACTGCATGACACAAGTGCACCCACCTGCAGGGAATACACTCGTACACATCAAATAAAAATAATAAATATTTTAAAAGAAAGGAAGGAAGAAGAAAAAGGTTTATGTGAAGTAAATTTGGTAAATATATATCTCTCTCTTCAATACAGTCATAATTTACACTAGTAATGATCCTGTTTTTAAAAATATACATTACAGGCCACTGAAACATACTTGTATGTAGAGCTATGCAAACCTGAGCTCTGATCCCACCTCCTAGCTGTGTGGCTCTGAATACTTAAGTTAACTGAGCCTCAGTTTTTGCATCTGTTAACTGGGAGTACTTATGACTAGCAAGTGAAATCAGGCAATAAAATACTGGTGCAGTCCTAGCACATGACAGGTGCTCAACAGAAATGACAGTGGCAATCAAAACTCTTTCTCTCCCCTCCAAATACCTGCCCCTGCAAAGGACAAGGATGCTTGGGGAGTCTGGTGTGGGTGCAATGAAGAACTGACAAGGACTTAGCTTGGAGGAAGTTCAGTGACTGATCACTAAGCTGGTAAAAAGTGATGTCATGGGGCTGGGGATGTAGCTTAGTTGGTAGAATGCTTGCCTAGTATGCCTGAAGCCCTGGTTTTGATCCCTAGCATCATGTAAACCAGATGTGGTGGTACACATCTATAACCCCAGCACTCTGGAAGTGGAGGCAGAAGGATCAGAAATTCAAGACCATCCTTGACTACATAGTAAGTTTGAGTTCGAGGTCATCCTGGGTTACATGACACTCTGTCTCAGAAAAAGCCGAAAGGTTAGCAAGATGGCTCAGTGAGTAAAGGTGCTTGCCACCAAGCCTAACAACCCAAGTTCAATCCCTAGAACTCACATGATTGGAATAAAGAACTGAGATCAGCAAGATATCCTCTGATCTCCACATGTGCACCATGGTATGTGCACATAAGTAAACACACACACACACGCACATACATATACACACACACACACACACACACTACATAACTGTAAAAAAATTCTGAGGAGAAAGAAAAGGGGGAAGAGGAGAAAGTGGAGGAGCCAAAGAAAGGACCAGAGAGGAAGAGGGACAATATAAATTCATAGGTGGCAAGGCCCAGGGCTGCATTGGTTTGAAAATTGCCCAATAGACTCCTTCATGGGCATATGTTCACGACCTGGCCACTGGGAATGAGACAGAATCTCCTTGCTGCCATTTGTAGATGACCAAATAGCAACAAAATATGGCAGTTGCACTGGAACCAAGGGTGTGGTGGTTTGGTTTTGAAATACCCCCCACAGGCTGCTTTGTTGAATACTTGGTTCTCAACTGTGAAAACTTTAGGAGGTGAAGCCTACCTAAAGGCAGTAGGTCTCAGGGTCAAGCGCCTGAAGGTTATACCTGGGCCCTGGCCCCTCCCTTGCTTTCTGCTTCCTGTCTACCAAGAGATGAAAAATTCTTTCACCCATTCTCCTACTATCAAATGATGATGGACTGATCTCTCTGAAACTGTGAGCCAAATTAAATCCTTCCTACTTAGTTATGGCAGTGAGGAAAGTAACTAATATAGAGGAGGCCAAATGCAGAACAAATGCTGGGCATCAGCTACCCGCTGGCACTGTTCTAAGCACTGGGGCTACAGTGGAGTATTCAAAGAGGGCCCCTCCCTTCTAGGATAGGGGAGGGTAGACTGTGACTCATCAGCTAAAGCTGGCCTGCTGTTTTGTACATCTTTCCATTAAGAATGGTTTTTGCATTTTGAAATAACTCTTAAATGAAAAAAGGAATATTTCATGGCATGCGACAGTTGTATGAAATTCAGATTCCAGCACCCATAAATAAAGTTTTATTGGAACACAGCCATGCTCCATTTACGTGTCGTCTATGCTTTTTTCTCACTACAACAGCAGAGTTAAGTAGTTGCAACAGAGACCATATGGTCTGCAAAGTCTGAAATATTTACGAGCTGGCTCTTCGGAAACAAAGTGTGTGGCAGGGCTCTAGGAACTTATGTTCTCGGTGGGGGAGACAGGCAGTCAGATCAGTAGGTCAGCTCCTGTTAGGGGCCTCAATATTTCCTCACTTGCTGCTTCTCCACAGCCATTTCCCTTGAAAAGGGAATGCTGTACTCTCCAGGCTGTCAGGGGCAGCTCAGTATCCCAAGTCATGGTGACCAGCCTCCTCCCTCTGACCTTTTCCTAGAGGGAAAAAAATATTATTACTATCGTTATCATTATTGTTGTTGTATTTTTGAGACAGGCTCTCTCTATAGCCCTAGCTGGACTGGAACTCACTATGTAGACAAGACCAGGCTGCCCTTGATCTTACAGAGGTGCCTCTGCCTCCTGAGTACTGGGATTGAAGGTGTGGAGGGGGAGTATTCAGTGCTCTGCAAAGTCTAGCACTCATGGGCTCTCTTTCCGCTTCCTAGAAACTGGATTCCGGAGCAGTAGCTCTGGACGCTCAGAGGCACACCATCACCTTTTGTTTGTTTTGCTTTGAAGACAGGGCCTTACTCTTTAGCCCAGACTAGTCTGGAACTCACTATGTAGCCCTCAAACTAGGAGCAGTCCTGCTTCAGCCTCCCAAGTGATGAAATTGGAGGAACGAGCCACCACATCAACCACATGTCCTTTGTGGTACCCTCAAGGTCATCTCTCTGTGTATCTGTCTCCTGTGCTGTGTCTCTCTTTAACAAAAATCTTTGCATATCTTCCTGGAAGGGGCAGTTGTGGGTAGGAGTTATGCTGACTTATCTGGGTCTCTCAGGTAACTTTCTGGTGACAGGACTGGAAAGCAGTGAGAAGTTAGCTTTGGAATGTGCCTTTGGGATCATCCTACACAGAGTTTAGAAACTGGTGGCCAGAGGCAGAGGTGAATCTTAAAAGGTGATGACCAGTCAGCTACATGTGGGAATTAAAGCATGTATTGTCTGTGAGAACTTTAAGACATTAATGAAACTGGGTAGGCTTGCTTTTTATTGTCACTGGTAACTCTATAAACAGTATTGGTGATAAGAATGTCTGTCTTTTCCTTGGGCTCAGGGTAGCTCAGTGATAAAGGCATGTTTTCAGCATAAACAAAGCCTTGGTTTCAAGCTTGAGAACCCAAAACATAAATCTTTCCTTAAAAAAAATTACATGTATTTATTGGAGGGAGTATGCGCGCCAATGCACAGGCACATGGAGCCAAGTCTCCCCTTTCACCATGGGGCCCCAGGGATCAAACTCAGGTCTTCAGGCTTGGTGGCAGGAACCTTTAACCACTGAGCCATCTTGCCAACCCCTAAAGAGGTCTTTCTGTTGGCCAAAATTCTAAATAATTAGTGTGATTATTGTGAATTTTTTTTTTTTTTGTCTTTTTGAGACAGGGTCTCCCTGTAGCTTCAGCTGGCCTGGAACCTGTGATGTAGACCAGGTGGCCTTGAACTCAGAGATTTACTTGCCTTTGCCCCCTGAGTGCTGGGATTAGTGGCATGGACCACCATGCCCAGCTACCTGTGAAATTTTTTAGTATGTGTATGTGTGTATGTATGTATTCACACATATATGCAAATGTCTTGAAAGACCAGAAGAGGATGTCAGATCTCTAGGAGCTGGAGTTACAGGTGGTTGTGAGCCACACAACATGGGTGCTCATGGGAGACCCTGCCTCACAAAAATAACAACAAAGAGAAAGATAAAAAGAAATGGAGACAGAGAGAGAGAAAGGATCGATATAGTCAGTGGGTAGAGTGCTTGCCTAGTATGCATGAAGCCCAGCACCACATAAACAGTTTGGAAATACACACTGTAATCCTAGCACTCAGGAAGCAAGACTCTCTCTCAAAAAAGTATTATATATATATGTACATATGTTTTAAACTAATACATTTTATTACTTAATCTTCAATAAATCTTAAGCTTTAATAAATAATATGTTTCACTGGAGGCTGATTTGGAATTCATCATTACACTGATGGCTCAGAATACACATAGATTCAGCTAAACAGCCTCAGTTTGAGAATTGCTGGTGGGTAGGAATCATTCCAGCTCACTTCAAGAACAGGTCATAATCCTGTAGCCTTGCTTTTAAACAACAACCCGAAATCAGCAACAATTGCCTAGTGATTGTAAAAGTGAACAAAATCGGAGTTACTTCAATCCGGTCATTTTCTGTGCAAAGCATGTGCTGAACCTTGACAAGTTCTCTCTTACGAAGTGTTTGTATGTGTGTGGGGGAGGAAGGGAGTTATTCCTTTTTCTAAACTCTACATGTTAACCGTCTTAGTCTACTTTTCCCCTTTGAATTATTTTTATTTTTCAGAGCTTTTTTGGTACTCTGAGTATACAGATTCCATAAAAGAATGTTTTCAAGGCATACCTATAATTCTATCACTTGGAAGATGGAGGCAGGAAAATCAAGAGTTTGAGGTCATCCTTAGCTGAACAGAGTGAGTTTGACAACAGCATGGGCTACAAGGTATGTGAGATCTTGTCTCAAAAACAACAACAACAAAAAAAAATCAAACCAAACAAACAAATAGCATAGAAAAGAATGCGTTCATAGGGACCTGGAGATATAGTTCAATGTAAAATGTGTGTTTAGCTTGTGTGAGCCCTTGGGTACCATCCTTAGCCTGGCAAAATGAGAGAAAACTTTTGATGACTATATTTCATTATTGGCCATCATTGGTACTTTATTTCCTTCTGTCATATGGTTACTAAAATATGGTCACCTGTCACATATACCAGGTACTCCACTGGCCCAGAGGTCAAATACGACCCACAGACACTGACATCACCTTCCTCGCCATGCTCATAATTACTATTTTATTGAGCACCTGCTTGGTGCCAGGCACTGTTCAAAGGTTTAACACTTATCGTCTCATTTTAAATTTTACACAAAAACAAGATCTGGCTGAGTGTGGTGACGTACCCATTTAATCTCATGTCTCAGTACTTGGAAGACTGAGGCAAGAGGATCACATTTTTAAGACCCTGTCTCAAAAAAATAAATAAAACAAAATAAAAATCAAGTTAAAAAAGATTTAAAACCAACAACAATATAGGACTAGAGAGATGGCTCAATGGGTAAAAATGCCCATTGTGTAAGCCTGACAACCTGAGTTTATTCCCTGAAATCCATGGTGGAACCAAACCCCAACACTGTCCTCCAACTTCCATGCCTGTGTTCACACACACATCATATACTCACATACACATCACATACACAATAATACTAGATATTTTTTAATTAAAAAATAAGGACAGCTGGGTTTGATGGCACACATTTTTAATCCCAGCACTCAGGAAAGAAAGGCAGGCAGATGTCTGTGAGTTCCAGGCTAGCCTGGTCTACAAAGCATGTTGCAAGTAGCCAGAGTATATAGTGAGATCCTATCTCAAAAAAAAAAAAAGAAAGGTCTGTTGCAGATATAGCTCAGTGACATAGTATTGTCAAGAGTTTAATCTTTGGCACCACAAAAAGACAAGATCTGATAGGGTGGGGTCAGGCTACGGTAGTAAACTAAGTTATGTAAGTTATGTAAACTAAGTTATGTAAGTGTGAGATCAGAGTCTGTATTTTTAAAAATAGTTTTATTATTTTTATGTGTATGAGTGTGTTGACTGTCTGTATATAAGTATACCTGTGTTGTGCAATGCGCTCAGAGGTCAAAAGAGGGCACTGGATCCTCTGGAACTGGAGTTACAGACAGTTGTTAGCTTCCAGGTGGGTGTTGGGAACAGAACCCATGTCCTCAGCAAGAGCAGCCAGTGCCCTTAACTGCTGAGCCATCTCTCCAAACCCCAACTTTTACTACTTATATAAGGAGTTGCTTATCTGGGCCTAGAGTGATTCTATAGAATGTCTGGAGAAGCTCAGGTTCAGCAAGACTCACTTTTTGGCTAAGGAAACAGGCTCAGAAGCACTATCCACGTGGCTCAGTGATGAGTGACAGAGCTGGGTTCTCTCACACATTAAGGCCACTCTTTGCTCTGTTTTTTTTTTTTTTTTTTTTTTTCCTCTTAACACCTTGTTCTATACTATAAGAGGCAAATTATAAAAATACAAAAAAAGGAACTGGCCGAGACAGGACATACCTGTAATCCTTAATCTTGAGAGGCTGAGGCAGGAGGTTCAAGGCATGTCTTGTATAAACTATTTAAAGAGAACAATAAAAAGGACAAGTTCTTCCTTATGGAAGGGTTATCTAGGTAATGACTGTAAAGGGGGTAATAAGAAAAACAATCATTTGCAATACCTAGTAAGATGACGTTTCATTGCTCGATGTTCAAACCAACAGGTAAAAGGTTGATGGGAAATTTTATTATAAAGAGAGCTTTAAATCTGGTTAGCCAGTCAAAATATTTCAGTTAGACATTTGGTGAAATAATAAGTGTACAAAAGTAGAGGGTGGGGGAGGTCTGGAGAGATGGCTCAGTAGTTAAGGACGCTGGTTGCTCTTGTTGAGAGTTCAGTTCCCAGCATCCACATGGTGGCTAACTACCATTGGAAACTCCAGTTCCAATGGACCTGATGCCTTCTTCTGACCTCTGAGAGCATTGCATAACATGGGTGCACTTACATACATACAGGCCACAAACACATAAAATATTTTTAAAAATTAAGTGTACAGTGCTAGGGATGGGGCTCAGTTGGTAGAGTGCTTGCTTAGCATGCACCAAGCCCTGGCTTTGATTTCCACTACTACGTTGCCTGGGTATGGCAGCACACCTATAATCTCAGCACTCAGGAGATGGAGGCAGGAGGATCAGGAATTCAAGGCATCTTTGGCTACGTGGGGAGTTTGAAGCTAGGCCAGACTATATGGGCCACTCTATCTTAGGCAACAACAAAAGAATGGTAGCACCATCCCCAATAAAGTAGTATTGCCAAAGATATTGAAACTGAATCTAATCAAGTCTCTAGATCTAGCTTTCAGTTTCCTGGGGAATTATGAGAGACAGAGGAACAAACTTGACTGTGTTACCAGGAAGTAACCAGTCACATTTTCTAGGATGGGGAAACTTTTCCAGGACAAATACTCTGGAGTCTTCCACAAATACATAGCATGAAAAAAAGGAAGGGCAGTGAGATGGTTTGGTGGGTAAAGTGCTTTGCTGCGAAAGCCTGGGGATCTGAGTTTGATCCCCAGAGCCCACATAAAGGGGAGAACCAACTGCACAAGTTGTCCTCTGACCTCTATATGCTTGCTGTGACACATGGCCCACATCACACACACACACATGCACACACACACACACACACATACTAACTAAAAAGAAGGGAAGTAGAGCTGTCATAGACTACAAGATGCATACAAGAAGGGGCTAGAGAGATGGATCAGCAGTTATGAGCACTGGCTGCTCTTGCAAAAGACCCAGGTTCAGTTTCTAGCACTGAACAGAGTGGTTAATAATCATCTGTAACTCCAGTTCTAGGGTACCTGATGTCCTCTTTTGACCTCCACAGGCATTGTACAACACAGGTGTACTTACACACATGCAGACAATGCATTCATTGTAAAAAATATATATATAAATAAGTCACATATAGGAAGCATCAGAGTTCTGTGTGCTGATGCAGCCTGTGAACCCAACTCTTAGGAGGAGGAGGATGAGGAGTGCAAGGTCATCCTTGACTACACAGTAAGCTTGAGGTCAGCATTCAGTTATGGGAAACCCTATTTTGAAGAAATCATATACTAACACTAATACTTGAACAAGTTTGAAAAGATAAGGAAAAGGATGCATTCTAGTTACTTTTTAGAGCTGTGATAAAAACACTGACCAAAACCTAACTTGAGGAGGAAGGGTTTATTTGGCTTATAGCACATTCCATCACTGAGGGAGCCCGAGGTAGGAACTCAGGCGGGAACCTGGAGGCAGGAGCTGAAGCACAGACCACAGAGGAACGCTGCTTACTGGCTCACTCCCCTGTCCTGTGCTCAGCTGGCTTTCTTATACAAGACAGGACCATCTGCCCAGAGGTGACACCACCCACGGTGGGCCTAGTCCTTGCACATCACTCAACCATCCAGAAGATACCCCCACAGACGTGGCCACAGGCCAGCCCAATGGAGGCCGTTCCCTAGCTGAGGCGCCCTCATCCCAGGTGTGTCACGTTGACTGTGGAAGCCAAAATGGAAAGCTCCTTTAGATCTGAGGCCGGACTGGTAAAGATGTCATTAGTCTCAAAAACAGACCCCAAGACTCTGGGGGGCTGAAGAGGTGGAACAGGGATGAAGATCACTTACTGCTCTTCCAGAGGACCTGGGTTCAATTCTCGGCACCCACGTAGTGGCTCAGTCACCCTCTTCTGGCTTTTCCAGGGCCTTACACACATACCAGTATACTTACAGACAACCAAAACACTCGTATAAATAAAAAGATAAATAAATAAACTTTGGCAAAATGCTACTTACTGAAGGTGGGTGATAGATCCATGTCAACTGATTACATCTCCTTGAATTTTACATGTTTTCTCTCCAAGTACTGGGTACTGAACCCAAGGTCTCCTGCACACTGGGTGTGACACTTACAATTCTCATTCCTATGACCAAATACATGACAAAAAGCAACCTGACCGAAAGGCACAGCACGGCAGCACAATTTCTTATAACTAAAAGGATTCTGGTGGTGGGGCTGGAGAAATGGCTCAGAGATTAAGAACACTGGCTGCTCTGGCAGAGGGCCAGGGTTCGATTCCCAACACCCACATGGGTGGCTAACAACCATCAGTAAGTAACTCCAGTTCCAGGGAAATCCAATGCCCTCTTCTGACCTCTACAGGCACTGCATGACACAGGTGCCTTACATACATGCAAGCAATACACTTATATACATAAAATAAAAATAATAATTAAATTAAAAAAAAAAGATTCCAGTGGTAACAAAGTCCCCACTTGATAAGACTTACTGGAGTACCAGTATAGGAGCTATCACTTATTCTAATTTAGCAGTTATGAGAGACTGGAAGAGAACGGGGGCAACAGAAGAGAAGAAAAGAGGTGGAGAGAGGCAGACCTTAGCAGGAAATGAGGAAAGCCTCTTAGAGGGCACCAGGGAAGGGAAGATATTCTTTTGTTTAAGAACAACAACAACAAAAACCCCCATAAAGTTTACATAATCCCAAATAAAACCAGTCCTTTTCAATCTCCTAGAAACCCACCAAACCCCAAAAAGCACAGACAGGAAGCAAAACCTTCACGGAAGGTCTCTGTGGGGTTTTGCAGCTGAGAGACAGCAGTTCAGAATCCTCTTAAGTCTTCTTGAAAGTGTCAAGCCTCAGAGTAGCTCCCCAAGGCTGCACTTGCTTTCTCTCCTCCAAATAGCTGGGCACCCCGGCTCTGCCAGCCCACTTCTCTCCCTCCTCTGCCAGAAGCTCTTCCTGAGTGGGACAGGAGGAAGCCCCTCCAGCTCACGGCGGGCTTTTGCTCTGGCCTACCCTTTCAGCACTCTTCACAATACTTCTTAGAACCAAGTCCGGAGGAGGAAAAACCATGAATATTTATTTACATGTAAAGGTTTTTGCCCTGTTGCATAGAGATGAAGATTGGAAGAAAATCACCAGAATGCTCACAGTAAGAGATGAATGGAACCCTGGGAACAGACAAAGCTGGGCTCAGTTCTGGGCTGTGCCACTCTTTCTAGCTGTGACCTTAGGCAAGTAAGCCTCACTCTAGAGAACTTTCTCCAAGCCTCAGATTTACATTCCATGAAATACTTAGTATATTTGGTTTATACTAGGCATTCCAGGGAATGCAGCTTACAGAATCAAGCAAGTGGAGCATAGTGGCTCACATCTGTTCTCACAGGAGGACTGCTACAGATTCAAGACCAGCCTAGGTTACAATGTGAGTTCTAGGCCATCCTGTGCTACAGAGACTGTCTCAACAAAATAAAGCAAAACCAAATAAATGAGTAAATAAACTCATCTAACTTGGTAGGGCATAATGACATTAGTCTATCAATATTTTGGTTTTTATCAATCTCTACATAGATTATTATAAACACAGGCATATCAGGAGAGGACTAACTCTTTAAGTATTCATTTTCAGGAATATTAAATCTTTAAAGATAACAAAGCATATCTATTGTCATGACAAATACAGTGTATTGTGCTAACCTCAGCATTCCATCACGGGGTGGGGGGGGTGGCCGAGAAAGGTAGATACCTGTTGAGTTGGTCAGCCAGATCTACATCTACATAGTTCTAGGTCAGCCAGTATTATGTAGAGAGACCCTGTCTCAAAAAAACAAATAAAAAGAGTGTATGCTGCATACTGCTACGGCATCAGCTCCCAGTATGTGCTTTATTATTATTATTATTATTATTATTGCCTGCATGTGTAGGTGGCCCCGTGTCTTGCAGTGCCCATGGAGGTCAGAAGAGGGCACTGGATTCACTGGAGCTGGAGTTACGGACAGTTGTTAGCCGCTGTTGGGTGCTGGTCTTCCAACCCGATCTTCTGCAAAAACAGCCAGTGCCCTTAACCATTGAGCCATCTCTCCAGCCTCCACAGCATGTGCTCTTAATATCTTCTTTCTTAAAAAATAGCTGAATTGGAACTCACTGTCGAGAGCAGGCTGGCCCTGAATTCAGAGATCTGCCTTCCTCTGCCTCTTGAGAGCTGGGATTAAAAATGTAAGCCACAATACCCAGGAAGGGCTTTTTTGTTTGCTTGTTTGTTTGAGAAAGAGTTTCCCTGTAGCCCTAACTGACCTGGAACTTGTTATGTAGACCAGGTTGGCTTAGATCTCATAGAGGTCTCCTTGCCCCTGCCTCCTGAGTGCTGGGATTAAAGGTGTGTGTACCAAATTCTGCTCACATTTACATTTTTAAAAATTAATTAATTAGGGGCTAGAGACATAGTCCAGTGGTTAAGGGCACTCGCTGTTGTCCTGGGTCATCCTGGTTTGGTTCCCAGCACCCATATAGTGGCTCACAACCATCTATAACTCCACTTCAGGAGATCTGATGTTCTCTTCTGACCTTCCTGGGCACAGGACCCTCACATGGTGTATACTTACATGCATGTTGGAAAAACACTCATACACATAAAAAAATAAAATATTTCTCAGGGTCTCAAAGTGACTATTATTTTATTTTATGTGTATGAGTTTATCTGCCTGCATGTATGTAAATGCACCTGAGTCCTGCAATGCTTGCGAAGATCAGAAGAAGGCATTGGACTCCCTGGACCTGGAGTTAAGAACATTTGTTAGCTGCCATGTGGATGCTGGGAACCGAACCCCCAAAATAAAAAAATTTTAATTTAAGTTAAAGGGACTGGAAAGATGGCTCAGCTGTCAAGAACACTGACTGCTCTTGCAGAAGACCCGGGTTTGATTCCTTAACTCTAGTTCCAGGGGAATCCAACAATCCGACGCTCTCTTCTGACCTCCGAAGGCATTGCATGACACAGGAGCACTTACACACATGCAGGGAATACACGCATACACATAAAACAAAATTTAAATATAACAAAATATTTTAAAAATATAAGTTAAAAAACATGCCGGGTTTACTGGTATGACCATGCCTAATGTTAGAATAAAATAGAACAGAAAAGCATCTGTACATCAGTCTTATCGGTATGTCCTGTGCAGTTCAGACAGGAAGACTTAACAAAAGCAAGCTGTCTTAAAGTAGTTGAGGGTAACCAGGCATGGTGGCCTTTAATCTCAGACTTGGGAGGCTGAGGCGGGGGTGGGGTGGGGGAGGTGGGAGGCTATCTGCTGGAGCTCCACAAAGAGGGAAGAGAAAAAAGGCGGCTCTGGGATCCTTCTTGGCTTGTGGCCCCAAGATTTCCCAGTCCCTAATACTGTTTTTTTGTTGTTTTGTTTTATGCTTTGTGCTGTTGATTTTTTTTAATTTTTATTTCTTTGAGACAGAATCTGACCTCGTAGCGGACATGTTTGAACTCACCATGTTGCCTACCCCTAACTCAAAATCTTGGTCACTCTCACGCCCAGGTCTTCTGTGTGCAGGAGTTCCAGCCGTGAGCCACCATGCTTGGCTTCCTAATCGTGTTGAACCTGAAGAGGAAGCACACATGAACTTCTCTGCCTGGCTGGGTTCTGAGTCAGGCATGTCCGGCAGTGTGTGGAGGAGGGAGGGCGCCGCGGAGGCCCAGGGCAAGCCTGGGCAGTCGCTGGAATGAAGAGGAAATGAGTTCGATGACATCCCAGGAGCCTCTTAATAAGGGCTAATGCTCATCTCAATAAAAACCAAGGCTCTAGATCTAAGCCCCGGGTCTCAGGATTTCCTGGCGGGTTTGGAGAATCAGGTCCCGAAAGTGAGCGGGACGCTTCTCCTCCGCCCGGTCCACCCCCCGCAGCTGCCCCGCCCCGCAGCTTCCCCTCAGGCCCAACAGAATTTAGGGCCACAAATCCCGGCACTACCCCAGGGCCAGCCCATCCTGCACCCAGATGTCTCCACGCAGGACTCCAGCGTCCGCCCCACCCTCTGCCAGCCAAAGGGTCCCCGCCCCGCTTCCGGGTTGCTCTAGCTCCCGTCACCCCGCGCGAACCTGAGCTTCTGGCCACGCCTTCCAAGCCACGCCCACCAGGAGCCACGCCCCCGCACGTGCGCACGCGTGCTCTCTGGCCTCTCCTTCTGCCCCCTCCTGGAGGCCTGTGCTCCGCAGAGCAGGCTGAGGGTACTCCGGGCGCACCTTGAGCCCAGGAGCCCCACTTTTCTCCCGGGCCGGCGCATCGGCGGCCGAATCCGAGCCGAGCCCGCGCGGGGCTCGGGCGGTGCCTGGAGGGACCGTCGTGTAGGGGAGGGCGTCAACATGCTGGAGGCCGGGCCCCTGCCGGGGGCTTGAAGGGTAGCCCTTAGGGACAGCCAGTTACCGGCTCCTGTGTGGCTGGGCTGACCGGTTCTCTAGCACGTGTGGAGCTCGGCTTTGGCCGCCACCGTGTGGCCAGAGGAGGCAGCGCCAGCCTGACAACCTAGGACTCCTCAGGCTGGACTGGACGTGGGCTCAGGTCCCCGCCCCTTTTCGGAGGCAATTAGGAGGAAGGACCCGGTTGCCATGGCAACGCCTGAATAGACACTGTCCTTTTCTAGCTGCTGTGAATCGTGCTCTGGACAGGGAGAGGAGTGATGTGGATGCTCTTCCTGCGTAGGTGAGGATTGATCACGCCCCAAATCAGCAAGGCTTTGAACAACCAGTGAGCCTTTCCTAAACACCGACTGTGTGAAAGGCAACGTTGTCTGAAGAATATCGATAATTAAAATACCCAGTAGGGAAAGTCATCTTATTCCTGGCTCATGAAAATTGGTAATATTTGGGCGGAAGAGGTGGCTCAGTGGGTAAAGTCCTTGCTGTGCAAGCCTGCAATCTGAATTAGATCCCAGGTGAACCTATATAAAGGTGAAGAGAGCTACTTCGCAGAGTTGTCTTGTGACCTTTATATGCATGTTGTTTCTCACCCCCCGCCAGTAATAATAGCAAATAGAAAGTTTAAAGTTGGTAGTATTTAAAGAGTCCTTTTGTACAGATAACTGCTCTACTATAATCAAAGACTAGACACTTTATCTAGCAGATAAGAAAATTTAGATTCAGAGAAATAACTTGTCCAGAGTCATGCTGGGGTTTAGATCAGTGATAGAGCACTTAGCTAGTATGTATGAAATTGGTTTCCATCCCTGATACAGCAAAGTTACAATAGTGGACTGCATTGTTTTCTTTAAATAGGGTCCTTTGTAGTTGAGGTGGGACTTGAATTCTTTATATAGCCAAGACTGTTCAACGCCCGAATCTTCTGCTTCCACCACCTCCCCTGTCCCCGGGTGCTAGGGTTACAGGTGTGTGCTACCATGCTCAGTTTTACCAAGTGTTGGATTGAACCCAGGCCTTCCTGCATGCTAGGCGAGCATTCTATCAATGAAACCATATGATTCAGTCGTATGAACTGTATCCCCATTCCATATCTGACTATTTCTAAGCCATGACTTTTTAGTCCCTCTGACAGTATTCTGAGGGACACTCACCTGGGACTTTGAAGGGTGGTGTGAGTGCATTCTGGGCAGGAGAGGTGTATATATAAAGATGTGGGAGCCACAAGTATGGTGGTACATGCCTGTAACCCAAGCATGGGGGAGTCAGGGGCAAAGATCTTGGGTTTGAGGTCAGCCTGGATTGCAGAGGGAGTTGGAGGGCAGCTTTAGCTACATAATGAGATCCTGCCTCAAACAAAAAGAAAACAAAGAAAGAATGGTGAAACTGGCGTGTAGACTAGAGCACTTGACAGTCCTATCATTACCATCACCCCCCCTAAATAAAAAGGAAAGGGAGGAAATGGAGCAGAGAGATGGCTCAGGATCTAAGAGTGCTGGCTGCACTTGCAAAGGACCTGGGCTCAGTTCCAAGCACCCACATGGCAACTAACAGCCAGTTCCAGGAGATCCCACATAGCAGCCAACGCCGGTTACAGGGAATCTGAGGTTTTCTTCTGGCCTTCATGGGTATTGCATGACAAGGATACACTTACATACATGCAGAAACACAAGCTCAATCAAGAAAAAAATTTTAAAGAATTGCTTCTTAAAAGGAAGGAATGGGGCTGGAGAGAGGGCCCAGCAGTTAAGAGCACTGGCTGTTTCTGCAAAGGACCCAGGTTTCGATTCTCAGTGCCCACGTGGCAGCTAACAACCATCCATAATTCCAGTTCCAGGGGATCTGACACCCTCTTATGCCCTCCATGGGCATTGCATGCATGGGTGCACTTAACACACCTGCAGGCAATACACTCATACAAAAATGAATTTTAAAAAAAGGAGAGAAAATAGATGTTCTGGACTTCACGGGTATTTAGTTTGGTTTGAGTAGGATATTCTAAATTTTAGTCAACTGAGTATCAGCCTATGAAGTTTATCATAAGCAGGGATGGCTACAAAATCATGGTTTAATATATAAGTTTTATCTTTTTGAATATGTATCTGCTAAAAACTATTTGATCATTACGTGGTAGCCCTGCTCCATTCTGTGGAATGCTAGTGTAGACGAGGCCACTGTATTTGCTGCTGTTCACCATTCCTTCCATGCCCCAGACCTCCTAGCATGTTTGACCTTGAGTTTCCTCACTGGCCACAAGTTGGTAGCTCCCAGATTTTTTCAGATGAAATGGGGAGGACCTGGAAACATAGAGGACTTCATAGAAGTGACATTTGAGCTGAAACCAGGCTGAATCATAGTAAATGGCTACCAGGTGGTTTGTAAGGAGCTCTTGGGGGTAGAAGGAACATATGCAAAGGTCCTGAGGCAAGAAAGCTTTCTTTTTCCATTTTCCCATGTGTGTATACATGTTTGCATGTGGGTAAGTGCGCATGCATGTGGAGGCCACAAGGTTGATGTCACAAATTGTCCTTGCTCTCTCTTCCTGCTCTTCCATGAAGCAGGGTCTTGCATTCAAATCCAGAGCCCACCAGTATGGCTAATTTCACTGGTCAGCTTGCTGTGGAGGTGCCCTGTCTCCACTGCTTGAGACTGGAATTAGAGGTGGACTGCCACAGCCACCTGGCACTTCCATGAGTTTTAGGGATTTGAACTGTGGTCCTCACACTTATGTGGCAAGGACTTAACCACTGAGCCATCTCCCCAGCCCCTGGAAAGAGTATTTTAATGAGAGTGTCAGAAAAGAGGCAGAACAGGAGCCTGGGGAGGGAGTTTGCAGAAGTCAGGACTGCAGTAAATGCCAGTCTGGTTCTGCTTACTTTTTTTATTTTTTTTGAGAAAGGGTCTCATTGTATAACCACAGCTGGCCTAGAACTCACCGTGTAGACCAGGCTGACCTGGAACTCACAGATCCATCTGCCTCTCATGTTCAGCCTAGCACGGATTTGTAAAAATATTGTGTGTATGCTTGTATTGTCTGCATGTATGTAAGTACATTCGTGTTGTGCAGTGATCATGGAGGTCAGAAGAGGGCGTTAAATGCCCTGGAAATGGAGTTATGGACAGTTGTTAGCCATGATGTGGGTGCTGAGAATTGAACCCAGGTCCTCTGCAAGAGTAGCACGTATTTCATGAGCATCTACTCCATAGTAGAGCACTGGAGATTTTTAGAGTAACAGGACTTTTACAATCAAAGCATCAGGAAGCTTACAATCATTTTTTTTAATGTGTGTGCAGATACATGTAGATATGTGGATATGTGTGTGTGTCAAAGATTGATGTCAAGTGTCTTCCTCAGTAGTTCTCCACTTTTTGGGGGGTAGGGGGTCGGGCAGTCTCACTATGTAGCACTGGCTGCCTTTGAACTTGATATATAGACCAGGCTGGCCACAAACACAGAAATCCACTTACTTCTGCCTCCCGAGTGCTGGGATTAAAGATGTGTGCACCAGGCCCACCCCCATTTTCTCTTTTGAGACAGGGTCTCTCACTGAACCTGGTACTCATCAATTCAGCTGGGATGGCTGGCCAGCAAGCCACAGATACCTGTTTCCACCTCCCCGGTGCTGGGGTTACAGACACGCTGCCACACCTGGCTTTTATATGGATGCTGGGGGTGAACCAGGTCCTCATGCTTGACAGCAAGTACTTTACCCACTGAGCCAGCTCCCCAGCACCGAACACATAGTGGAGAGATCACAAGCACTAACATTTCCTATGAAAGCAGAAGACAGTCTGCCAGAAGTCATCGTTTCAACCCTGGCAGCTGGCAGTTTTTCATACTTATCTCCACACCTCTAAGTAAATACACTTGTTTCACCACGACTTGATGGTTCAGTTTTAGACACTGCCCCTTGATTTTCCTTTATGAAAGATAGTGTTAACTCTCTGCATCACCAGCCCACCACATGCAACCCTTTTGTCCCCAGATGGCCAAAATATTTTTGATGAGCTCAATATGTGTTCATCCTCGGACACTATGATTGTTTCTCCTTTCCTGTACAAGTTTCTCTTGTGCCTGGAGTTCACACTTGTCACTTGCTTAGTTTTTCATGTATTTGTCTTTCCAGCAGTTGGTTAAATCTCAAGATGTTCAGGCAGGTTGGGTGTCTCTGGTTGGTCTCTGGAATCACGGATGTCTATTAAGGTTCAACACCTGTGAAAACAATGTTCGGAAGCAGCACAGGGCTGACAAAGCCCACCGCCTTCTGAGGCACCTGCCGTCAGCGCCCCGAGACAAACTGAAAGCCCGCTCCACCCCTCCCAGCTCAGCCATCCTGGGTGGGTTGTCCCCTGGAAGGTTGAGATCTTGAAGAAAGCAGCTCTCTAAATCTGAGACCAACTGCAAAACCTGACAGCTGAAGACTCTGCTGACCAAACTCCGGGCAGCTGGGCAGCAAGCTCTTCCCTAAAAGGGAGCCTGGGGGGTGCAGTTTCACTTTGAAGACCTTTCTCTTAGAGTCCTGTGTTCCACTGCAGTCTGGAAGCCGTATCCTTTATATAAACTTGCTGAACACCTATCATTCTGGTCAAGGGTCCAGATTATATAGCGTTTATACACTATATAATGTTTATACAACCTGAGAAACTGTTTGTTCAGACAGGATCTCCCTGTAGCCCCAGCTGACCTGGAACTCACTATATAGACCAGGCAGGCCTGCATCTCAGAGATCTGCCTGCCTCTGCCTCCACAGCGCTGGAATTAAAGAGGGCTTGCTGCTCTTGCAGGGAATCCGAGTTTGGTTCCCAGCACCCACATCAGACAGCTCACAACTTCCAGTAACTCCAGTTCCAAATGATCTACTGCCCTTTTCTGGTCACTGAAGGCACCTGCATGTGTGAAAATGGACACACACACACACACACACACACACACAGGGACAAGCCAAGTAGGGTGGCTCATGCTTGTAATCTCAGTGCAGCAGAGGCCGGGGCGGGCTGGAAGTAGTGGTGTGCACCTGTAATCCCATCACCTGGAGACAGAAGATCAGGGACTCCAGGTCATCTTTGACTACATAACGAGTTCTTGACCAGCGTGGGCTACTATCCTAGTTACTTTCTATTGCTGTGATAAAAGCACTGACTGACACCCACTTATGGCAGACAGGATTTATTTGGCTCACAGCACAGTTCCTCATCAAGAGAAGCCAAGGCAGAAAATCAGGGCAGGAACCTGGAGCCCAGACCACGCAGGAACGCTGCGTACTGGCTTGCTTACTGGCGACAGCATTTCCATTTCTTGTCCCCGAGTTAAGATGTTAATATTAATATCACAACATAAAACAGCACAGCTTGAAAAGGTCTTAAAAAATTCATACACGTTAAAAGTTCAGTCTCTTTTGAAGTCTTAACTGTGGGCTCCTGTAAAATCCAAAACAAATTAAGTACCATCTTATTTCAAAAGGGAAGAATTAGGTACACCTGAGCAAAAACTTAAGTCCAGGAAAGTAGCACAAGGTAGACATCTGGGATTCACTCATGATTGGGCAGCTTCACTCCTCTGACTCTGCTGTCCATAGCACGCACAGCTCGCCTCAGGCTCAGGCTGGCTCTAGGCACCTGCTGCTGCTGTTGGTGGTTGTCCCATGGTCCTTGCATCTCTGATATGAGAAGTCCCTACTGAAACTGAGGGTGTATTTTCACCAGTGGGCTCTCCTGGGTCTCTCAGGGTGCAAAACCTCTGATTCTCTCCGTGACCCCTTCACACCTTCAACACCAGAACCGCTCAGGAGATTCTCACACAGCCCAAATCCTGCTTCCAGCTTGAGATGGAGACTTGGGCCCCCTCTGGACCACAGCTTCAGTGTGCTGACCCTGAGGAAAAACTTCTCAGAACAGTGATGTTGGTCTCTTACTACAGCTGATTTTTCAGCCCCAGCTATCCAGCACCAATTGTCCCAGGAAAGCAAAGGTTTCACTTCAACGGTTCTGGTCTCTTCTTAATTACTGCTGATTCTTCAGCTCCAGTCAGCCAGAAACCACAGTTCCAATTCAGAATATCACACACACGGCCCTGATAGCCTCTGCTTCCCTTTGAAGCTTCACAAGCCGGGCCTCCATTCTCTATACCTCTTTCACCATTATCTTCCATGTTCCTAAAAAACAGCTCACTAAGCTCTAAACACTCAGTTGGTACCAGGATTGTGGGGTATTTCTGTGACGGATCTGACTATGTTGTTTTCTAGTCCAGAACTCCAAAAACTTCCACAGTCCTCCCAGAAACAACTGGGTCAGATCTGTCACAGCAATACCTCAGTCTTGGTACCAAATTCTTTTCTAGTTTGTTTTCAATCGCTGTGACAAACCACTCTGACCAGTACCAACATAGGGAGGAAATGGTTTATTTGACTTACAGCACAGTTCATCGTCAAGGGAAGGCAAGGATCCCAGGGCAGGAAGCTGAAGCACAGACAGTGGAGGCAAGCTGCTTACTGGCTCGCTCCCCGGCCCATGCTCAGCCTGTTTTCTTAAACAATGCAGAACAACCTGCCCAGGAATGGCACTGCCTCCCACATCACTCACCATCAAGAAAATGCCTCGCAGACATAGCCAAGGCCAATCCAGGTGTGGCAAGTTGACAACTAAATCTACCCAGTCCACAAGTCCAGTGCTGTTTTCTTTCAAAAGGAAAGAATTGGAAACACTTAAGCAAAACCAAAGTCCAGCAAAGTAGCTCAAGGCTGGACATCTGGGATTCACTCATGATCTTCCAGAGTCCAAAGGGCTTAGGAAGTTCTACTTCTCTGACTCTGCTGTCCACAGCACGCACAGCTTGTCTCATAGGCTCAGGCTGGTTTCACTCCACACTTGCTGCTGCCCTGGGTGCTTGGACCATGGTCCTTGAATCTCTGATATGTGGAAGTCTACTGACACTGAGGCTGCACCCTCACCGATGGCCTCTAAGGATGCCAAGCCTCAGAGTCTCTCCATGACCCTCACACCTTCAACACCAGCACCACCTGGGAGAACTAATACGTATTACTAAGTTCAGCTGCCGGGTTACTGTTTCAATCCTAGCTGACCAGTATCAGTCATCCCAGTAGAACACAGAAGTTTTCACTTCCCAAAATTATTTTTAAGAAATTTGTATTTACTTTTATGCATGTAGGTAAGTGTGTCTGTGCCATGCAATGCCCATGGAGGTCAGAAGAGACCGTCGGACTCCCCTAAAACTGGAGTTATGGATGGTTGTTTGCTGCCATGTGGGTGCTGAAAATCGAACCCTGGTCCTCTGCAAGAGCTGCTAGTGCTCTTAACTGCTGAGCTATTTCTCCAGCCCCTTCCAAAAATCCTTAATTTAAAATATATCACACAAACCCCAAGGGTCTTTGCTTCTGTTTGAAGCTTCACAAGCCAGGTCTCCATCCTCTACACCTCTTTCAGCATTTTCTCCCTACACAAGTTCCTACAGACAGCCCACTGAACTCCAAGCACTTTTCCAGTCCAAAGTTCCAAATGCTTCCACAATCCTCCCCAAAACAAAACAATATAGTCAGATCTGTTACAGCAACACCCCACAACCCTGGTACCAACTTTTGTTCCAGTTACCTTTTATTGCTGTGATAAAAATACTGACTGAAACCAACCTAACTTACAGCATGGTCCATCATCAAGGGAAGCCAACACAGGACCTTAGGGCAGGAACCTGAAGCACAGACCATGGAGGTAGGCTGCTTACTGGCTTGCTTCCCTAGCCTGTGCTCAACCTGCTTTCTTATATAATACAGGACCACCTGCCCAAGACAGTGGGCTAGACACTCCCATATCCCTCAACAAGCAAGAAGATACCCTACAGACATGACCACAATCCAATCCAATGGAAGCAATTCCTCAGTTGAGGTTCCTTCTACCTAGGTGTGTCAGGTTGACAACTGAAGCTTCCAACACAGTTGCATGATACACTGGAGAGAGAGCAAGCCTGGGCTACAGAGCAAAACCTGACCAAAAAAACAGTAAGAAGCTTGAGATCCTGCTTTTAATTCCCAGCACGACTACCCCCAAAATAAAATCTAAAAATAAAGGTAGGGAGCTCTCAAAGAACCAAGAAAAAAACGTGAAAGCTAATAAAGTTTAAAAAAAAAGTAGAGGTCTGACCAGATGGCTCAGTGGGTTGAGACACTTGCCTGTAAGCCCGATAACCTGAGTTCAATCCCCAGGACTCACATAGTAGAACAAGAGAACCAACTCCCTACACACACACACACACACACACACACACACACACACACACACTAAATAAATAAAAATTAAAAAACAAAGGTGACAAATTACTGGAGCTTTGACATTCTCTTAGTAAAAATGCTGCTGAATGTTATCTGGCTTCTGTCTGCCTCCAGCAAACTCTAACTTTGAGTACACCTGGGGCTCGGGATGCCCTCCTAATAGATTTACTCCAACCTTTTAATGGAGCATGTATGCTGGAATTTTTTGCAGAGAGGGTGTAGAAGGTAACACCTTTAAGACTCTACATATATAGGGGTTGGAGCTTTAGGTAAATAGAAGAGCCCTTGCCTAGCAAGCTCAGGGGCCTGGGTTTAGTTCTCAGCTCTTGGAATGAAAAAGGAAAAATTACAAAAAGATGAAAGAAAGAGAAAAAGAAAGAAAGGAAGGAAGGAAGGAAGGAAGGAAGGAAGGAAGGAAGGAAGGAAGGAAGGAAGGAAAAAACCAAAAACCACAAGGCAATAGCAACTAGCATACACAACCTTTAGGAGCTGAAGAAATGGCTCCATGGTAAACAGTGAATACTGCTCCTGCAGAGGGCCTGGATTTGGTTCCTAGCACCCACATTATACAATTCATAACTGCCTGTAACTCCAGTTCCACCCTCTTCTGGCTTCCACATGCACTTGCACAAACACGGTATGCATAAATTCACACAGATGCTCAGATGCACGCACATGAGCACATAAATAAATTTTAAAAACTTGCATATCTAAAACTTTCATTGTATATTGCCCTTTAAAACTGGCTGGACATGGAAGCTGTGAGCCCCCATCAGTTGTTACCAGGCACATGGTAAGCACTGTGGGTATTTATCATTATTGCAAAAATTTGACTTGGAAGTTATTTTACTTTAGTGTTGTTGTTGTTGTTTATGGAGAAATGTGTTGGCAGTCTGATTCCTGTTGCCTTATGTGGAATGTCTCTTCTACTTTGGAAGCTGTAGGACCTCATCTCTGTGTCTAGGTGTATTATTTACTTTCCTGTTGTTGCAACACCATGTTTATGTTGCATAAAACACCATGACCAAAGCAACATATAGAAGGAAGAATTTATTTGGCTGCAGTTTCAGAGGGATAAGAGTCCATCATGGTGAGGAAACATGGTGGCCGAAGTGGCTGGAGTAGAAAGAAAGCTGACACTCACGTCTTCAACCATGTGCAGAAAGCAGAGAGAGAGAGACAAACTGGAATTGGAGCACAGCTATGAACTCTCAAAGCCTGCCCCCAGAGGCATGGCCTCCAGCAAGACCACACCTCCTAAACCTCTGCAAACGGCACCACCAATTGAGCCACATATTCAAATACTTGGAGACCATTTTCATTCAAATCACCACACTAAGCATCTGAGGTTTCCTGCTGCAGCCTCTGGAGGGATCTACAGTCATCCTTTGCACTCAAGGGTCAGATAAACTTGCTCTTCAGTTTGAGAAACTTTCTTCAATTTTTATTTTATTATTTTTCAGTACTTGGGGTTGAGCTCAGGGCCTTGCACAAGCTAGGCAAGTACTCTATCACTGAGCTACATCACCATTCCATTAAAACATTATGTTTTAAAAACCTTTGTGTGTATACGAGGGTTCAAGTGCCCTAGCACGTGTGGAGAGATCAGAGAATAACCTTTGAGAATCGCTTATCTCCTTCTTCCATGTGGGTTCCAGGGACTGAACTTACATCGTCAAGTTTTGAGGCACGTGCCTTTACCTGAGTCATCTCACTGGCCCTCTTTGTAAAAAATCATTTATTTGTTTGTTTGTCTGTTTGATATGAGGAGTTTGTTCTTGTATCTAATTGGCATAGTCAAGAACAAAAATGCAATTGCTTTCTTATAACTCCCTATTGCTTGCAACTGGCTAATAAACAAACTGGAACGCAGGGCTGAGTTTTAAACAAGACTAAATATAAAACCAATTGTCGGGGTTGGAGAGATGGCTCAGAGGTTAAGAACACTGGCTACTCTTGCAGAGGATCTGGGTTTGATTCCCATATGGCAGCTAACAATTATCTGTAACTCCAGTTCCAGGGAATCCAACAGACTCTTCTGACCTCCAAGGGCATTGCGTGACCTGGGTTCACCCACCTAGATGCAGACAATACACTCATACACATCAAATAAAAACAAATATTTTTAAAAATTGTCCACAGACCAAAGGGTATTTAAGGACACAAATTAGACTTGATAGGCAATAATAATAATAATAAATAATAGAGGACAAGAAATCAGGCAGGGAAGGTTAGTAAGGAGGGATGCAGCTAGGGGTGTGGGTCTGAATATAACCAAAACACATTATATAAAATTCTTAAAAATTCAATTAAAGAACAAAGCCAGTTATCAATAGGTTTTGAGATGTGATTCCCCATCTTTGTGAAATGTTGAACATTGAAAGTCGAAAAGTGAAAGTATCTTAGGGTGGTCTTGAACTCGCTATGTAGCCAAGGCTGCTCTTGACCTGATCCTCCCGCCTTCACCTCCAGAGTCCTGAGATTTCAGGCATGAGCTATCATGCCTCCGTTTCTTTCTACCTCCCAAGGGCTTGGTTTGCAGGCATATGCTACCATGCCGGGTTTGTGCAGTGCTGGGTATTAAACCCAGGACTTCATCATGCATGTGAGGCATTCTGGTTTACTTCTCTATTGTTATAATAAACACCAGAATCCAAATCAACTTGGAGAAGGACTCCCAGGTCACTATCCATCACTGAGAAAAGTCAGGGCAAGAACTCAAGGCAGAAAACAAGGAGAAATGCTGCTTATGAGCTGGATCCACTGGCTTGCTCAGCAACCTTTTAAATATTTTAACAAATTTTATGCATATGAGTATATTGCCTGCATGTCTCTGAGTGCCCCCGTGTCATGCAATACCCTCAGATGTCAGAAGAGGGTGTCTGATCTCCCAGAATTGGAGTAAAGGATGTTAGTCACCCTGTGGGTGCTGAAGATTGAACCTGGGTCCTCTGCAAGAGTAGTTAGTGCTCTTAACTGCTGAGCCATCTCTCCAGGTCCTCAGCTACTTTTCTTATACAGCCCAGGTCCAGCTACCCAGAGGTGGTACAGTGGACTGGGCCTTCCTACATTTGTGATTAAGAAAATGTCTCACAGACATGTCCATAGGCCAATCTGATAGAATCTATTCTTCAACTGAGGTTCTCTCCTCCCAGATATATTTAGTTGACACTAAAGCTAACTCTGACACCAGGCAACCTCTCTACTGACTAAGCTACGTTCCCAGCCCTCATTTTTATTGTTGTTTTGGGATAGTCTCATATAGCCCAGACTGGCTTTGAACACTCTATGTAGCTCAGGAGGGTCTTGAATTCCTCCCTCTACCTCCCTAATACTGGGATTGTTAGTTCTATAATATATCTGGCTTCCAAAGGCTTGTTACTGTTGAAGATGGCTAACTGATTTTAAAAATAACATCCTCTTGTTGCATCATGGATGCTGTATCTTATCTCAGGAGACAGTAACAGTATGTCTGTCCTTCCTCTCAGCCTGCCTAGGTTTGCTTGAAAATGAGCCATCTCTCCAGCCCCTATTATTTTAAATTATGTGTATGTGTGTGCCTGTATGTGTACATGAAACACAAAACACAAACACAAAAATAAAGACAAAAAGAATAAAACCTAGTTGTGCAAATATTAAGCTCAAAGCTCCATGTCTGCATCCAGGACACATAAGGGCATGATATACGCTCTAATGGGCCTTCAACTTACAGCCCACATGGCCTCTCTTGGGCTGGCTCCTCTAATTGTCTGAAGCTTTCTTCAGCATATGTCCCATGTTCCTGAGATTCTCCAGCATCGTGGGGACTTTCTTGCAGCTTAAGCTTCACCTCATACTGTCACTCATCACCCTCTCAAGGGCTGTCTGCAGTTATTCCAATCCCACTGCACATTGCCTGCCTCCTCCCCCAGACTTTCCTTTGCCTCCTCCCCCAGGCTTTCCTTTGACATCTGGGTGGAAGCCTCTGCAAAACAACAGCAACTCTTGTATTCTGCATGCCTCCAAAACAGCATCATGTGGATGGTGCCAAGGCTTGTATATTAAGTTGTTTTTCTTGCTGCTGTGATCAAATACCTGAGAAAAGCAGCTGAATGGAGGAAGGGTTTCCTCTGGCTCACAGTTCAAGGGGATGCAGTTCCTCAGGGCTGCTCCCCTTGCTTTTGCAGACAGGAAGCAGGGAGAGATGAATGCTGTGCTGAGCTCATTTTCTCTCTGTTTCTGTCTCTCTCTTCATCAATTCCAGGTCCCTAGCTCATGAGATAGTGCTGACTACATTCGGAGAAGATCTTTCTTGCTCTGTTAAACCTTTCTGGAAACATTCTCATAGATTCACCTAGTGGTATTTTTCCAAGATGACTCTAAATCTTAGTATATTAGTTACTTTTTGGTTGTGATAAAACATCATGACTGAGACAACTTACAGAAGGAAGAGTTTATTTATCTTATAGTTCCAAAGAGTTGAGGGTCCACGTAGCAGAGAGATATGGTGGCAGAGGTGGTCAGAGCAAAAAGCGGAACGATCACATTTTGAAGCAGGACAGGAAGGAGGAGTGACTAGAAATCTAGCAAGGCTTAAGAACTCTCAAAGCCTTCCCCCAGTGACATGCTTCCTCTAGCAAGGCTGTACTTCCCAAACCAGTGTCATCAACTGGGAACAAAAGTGCCTAAGGACTTGGAGCCTATGGCAGACATTCTCATTCAAACCACCACATTCTACTTCCTGGCCCCCACAGGCTCATGACCATATAAAATGCAAAGTATATTTGGTCCACCTTCAAAAGTCCCCATAGTTTTTACCAGTCTCAATACTATTCAAAAGTTCAGAGTTCAAAGTCTTTTTTGAGACTTAAGGTACTCTCTTAACCGTAAGCCTGTGTAAAATCAAAAGACAAATTGTGTACTTCCAAGCCTTACTGGAGGAAGAACTTCCAATGAAATATTAACTTCCAGGTACATATTAACATTCCAAGGGATGAATAGAGGTGTACTGATGAGATAAGACTGAAAATCAGCAAGGCAAACATCAAATCCAGTAGCTCCATGTCCGATATCCAGGACTTTACAGCCAACCCAGCGTTGTTGCATGTAACATAGGTACTTCTCTCTCATGGACTGGTACCATTCCTTGTATACAGCTTTGTTGGCAGATGTCTCATGACTCTGGCATCTTCAATGTCTTGGGGTCTCCACTGCCAATAAGGCTTCACCTTCACAGCTTCACACAATGGCCTGCCAGGGACTCTTGGTCTTCAGGGCCTTCTTTATGCAAGGACACTCCTACTACACATGACCTGGCTTCAGTGGCTCTCTGAAACTACAGACAAAGAACCAATGACCCCTCACTCTTGCATCCTTCATGCCTCTAAAGTCAGCACCAGGTGAACAATACTGCCAAGTTGAGCTGATAGCCTTGGATGGATCCTGGCCTGCTTCATCTATATTAGCATCTTTTTTAAGCTGTGGTTTTCTAGGAGCAGAAAAACCCTCTGACATTTTCCTTTCACAAGATGGAGGCTTAACTGGTTGTGGTCTTTCCCCAAAGGTACTCTTGCATTGTTTAAGTGAAAATCTGTAAGCCTCTCCTTAATGGCTTGATTCTCCTTGTCAAAGGGATCCTCTCCTTCAGCACGATACCTGCCTTGGCTCCAACATTAATCTTCCTAGCACTCTTTTTCAATCCAAACTGTACGTTCTGCATTTCTTTCTGATCCACTTGCTCATTTTCATTGTAGATCCCGTAACAGTCACTATCAGTAACCATGCCACCAATTCAATGTTAGGCTGTCTTGAAATTTCCTCTGTCAAAAAATTAGTCCATTGATTTTCAACTTGGCCTCAGGCAAGCTCTCAGGCTGTGGGAAGACTCCAGGCAGATGCCTGGCCAAAATATCCCAGTTATTGTTTCAGTTCTTATTTCTCTCTGGAACTACTTTGCACTCAGCACCACTTTCCTCCAGGCTCCTATTAGAATGACCCATTAAGCTCTGCTTACAGCATTAAACCACTTTTCTAGTCCAAACTTCCAAAGTCTTCACAGTCCTCCAAAACCACATGGACAGGTTCTTCATAGCAACTCTCCACTCCAACTTCTGTATTAGTTACTTTTCTGTTGCTGTGATAAAACACCAAGGCCAAGACAACTTAAAGAAGGATGAGTTTATCTGGTTTATGGTTCAGAGGGTTAGAGTTCATCAGGATTGGGGAGGTATGGCATCATAGGTGGCCAGAGCAGAAAGCTGACTACTCACATCTTCAAGCAGGCAAAGGAAGCAGAGGGGGACTAGAAATATGGCAAGGCTTAAGAACTCTCAAAGCCTTCCCCCACAGTGACATGCTTCCTCCTTCAAGGCCACGCTTCCTGAAACCTCTCAAAATGGCACCACTAGCTGTGGACAAATGTCCAAGTACTTGGAGCCTGTGGGGGACACTTCCATTCAAACCACCACCCCTCTCAAATTAACAATGAAGAGTAACCATCAGCACTTTCTGCTAGATCAAGATGTTGCTGGGCTCCCTTGAATGACAGGCACATTGGCGTCCAAATACTCGGGGAGTTCAACGGAGTGAAATGAAGCCAAGGGCCGGTATGTGATGGAGAGAGAGATCAGCAGTTCAGCACACATTCTGCTTTTGCAGAGGACCCAAGTTTGGTTCCCAGCACTCAAGTATGATGGCTCATGACCACCAGTAACTCCAGGGGAAATCAACACCTCTGGTCTCTGGTCTCACTATGGAGCTCTGATTGGCCTGGAACTTGTTATGTAGACCAAGCTGTCCTTGAACTCATAGAGATCCACCTGCCTCTGCTTCCTGAATGCTGGGATTAAAAGCATGTGCCACACCTGGACTTAGGGTTCATTCTTAACTTTGATCTGATCCTTGGTATTGTCCTAATCTTCCTATTTGGAATGGAAACGTTTTCTCTGGGTTAGAAATGTAATAGTTACTTTTTCATTTTTACAGGGACTCACAGCTAACAGATGCCTTGAATATCAGAGGAAACTTGCAAGTTGATTTTGGCCTTATTTATTTATTTTATGTGTATGAGTGTTTTGCTTGCATATATCAAAGTGCACCCATGTTGTGCAGTGCCCACAGAGGTCAGAAGAGGGCTTTGGATTCCTTTGTACTGGGGTTTTGGACAGTTTTTAGCCACATGTGGATGCTGGAAACCAAACCCAGGTCCTCTGCAAGAGCAGCCAGTGCTCTTAACTGCTGAGTCATCTCTCCAGCCCCCTATTTTTTTCTTTTTTGAGACATAGTCTCTCTGTGCCCTTGCTGGCCTGGAACTTGCTATGTAGACCAGGCTGGCCTTGATCTCACAGAGAGTCAGAGCCTGCCTCTGCCTTCCTATTGCTGGAGTTAAAGGTGTGTGCCACCATGCCTGGAGATATTTAATTTTTAAAATTAGTGTATATGTGTGTGTGAGAGAGAGTGTGATTTTATGCCCAAGAGTGCAGTACCCATGAATCCAGAAGTGCCCATTGGATCCCATGGAGCTGGAGTTACAGGTGGTCGTAAGTTGTCCAAGGTAGATGTTGGGAACTGAACTCAGGTCCTCTCTGACCTGATCCATCTCTCCAGGTTCAGTGTCTGTTTTTTATATTTACATTTATTTTTATTTATGTGTATGTGTCTGTGTATTTGCCATGTGGATGTGGGTACCCTGAGAAGCCAGAAGAGGTGTCAGGTTTCCCCGGAGCTGGAGTTATAGGCATTTGTGAGTTACCAGATGTGCATCCGGGGAACTGAACTTAGGTCCTCTGGAAGAACTGCAAGTGCTCTTAACCATTGAGCCCTGTCTCTGGCCCTGCAGTGTCTGTTTTGTGCTCAGTACATCTCACTGCAGGTTGGCATGATGGCTGTGCCTGCCATCCCAGCACTCAGAAAGCTACACGGGAGGATCATGAGTTAAGAGCTGAAATGCTATCTAAAGAAAAAAATTAGTTCCTTAGTAGCACTAATCCCATTTCAAGGACTCATCAAGCAACTGAAGTTAGTGTCTACCAAACTGGAAATGCACAAATGTGAAGTGCGCACTCAAGTTTATTTCTCAGTAAAGCTCAGTTATTATTATGAAACGTCAAACACATAGCCCCAAATTGCTGTTAAGGCATGAGGTTCAGGTCTGTGAGGGCTTTTGCCTTAATTCCTCGAGGAGTCTGAGGAAAGATCTGGGGAAGTGAATTGTTTGGATAATTAAGGAAAGAGAATTTTTCTTTCTTCTTCTGGCAGCAGTAGGAATCAAAGCCAGGGCTCGGTGCACGTAAGGTTGCATTCTCAGACTCGAGAATTTAAATTTCTTGGGTCAGAGAAGAATTGGGCCAGGGGGGAGGGACAAGATACTCTACCCGCCAATGATGGGAGACAGCTAAAAGCTTTGACGCCATCCAAAGATGTTGTCATTTAAAAAAAAAAAGTCCAGCAGGTGCGGTGGTGCACGCCTTTTATCCCAGCGTTTGGGAAGCAGAGGCAGGCGTAGCTCAGTGGGCTCGAGGCCAGTTTGATCTACATAGTGGGAAGCAGAGGCAGGCGTAGCTCGGTGGGCTCGAGGCCAGTTTGATCTACATAGTGAGTTCCAGGGCAGCTGGGACTACAGGAAGACCCTTCGCAAAAAGACCAAAAAACAAGCAAACAAATAAAAAACTAGGGTATAAAGCGAACACTTCAAGTGGGTCCCAAACCCTCCAAGAAGTCTGTTTATCTTAAAGTCTAATGGATTTTAATAGCAACTTTACAGAAACAGCACAAAAGATAAACATGTATTTGCATGTAGGACAACAGAGGAAAAAGATAGATGGACTCTGCTGTGTGACAAAAATGCTACAAACACCATTTTTAGTAGTCCTGGCATTTGGAAGGTAAAGGCAAGATCAGGAGTTCAAAGGCATCCTCAGCTACACAGCCTGGGATACATAAGATACTATCGAAAGCGGGGGGATTAACAAATGTACTTATGGGGCTGGAGAGATGACTCATTCGTTAAGAGCACTGGCTGCTCTTGCAGAGGACCTGGGTTCAAATCCCAGCACCAACATGGCTCCTAAACTGTCTGTAACTCCGGTTCTAGGGGATCTAACGCCCTTTTCTGGCCTCCTCAGATATTGCACTGCATGGTTGCACTTATACACATGCAAGCAATACATGAATACACATAAAATTAAAAAAAAGAAGAAATATACTTAAAAAAAAAAACTGAAACAAACAAACAAAAACAACCCAGGGTCTGGAGAGATGACTCTTAACCGAGATGACTCGTTTAAGAACATCTGCTACTCCTGGAGACAACCTGGGTTCAGTTCCCACTATCCATGTGGTGGCTCACAAACTTCTGTTAACTCCAGTTTCAGGGGATCCAGTGCCCTCTTCTGGTTTCTGTGGGCACTGCATAAATGTTGTGTACTTACATACATGGAGGCAAACACATACATAAAATAAAAATAAATCTTTTTTGAATATGTCCAAATGCTGGAGGTTGGAGTGGTTAGGAATATGTACTGCTCTTGCAGAGGACTTGAGTTCAGTTCCCAGCATCCATGTTGGGCAACTCACAACTGGCTGTACCTCCCGCTGTCCTCCCCGGGCACTTGCACTCACTGCACATCCCCATAGATGCACACACATAAAATTAAAAAATTCAAAGGCTGACATTGCCTAGAAAAAATGACCAGATTTGTTTATTCTTTATTAATTGATACAAAGTTGAACTGCTGAAACATGTGCACTGAATCATTTCCTAGCTTTCACTTATATTAAAATTTCACACACAAATGAAATTGGAAAATTTGTCAATACTTGGTTTCTGTCCCTTACTTTTCCACTTGTAATGATAATTTTGTTATCTTTGGCCCCGTGGAATAAAACAGGGACAGAAAAAAATTAAGAATACAATATTTCTGATCAGAGTGGATTCTTTTTTGTTCTTTTTTCTTAATTTTTATTTATTTGTATTTTATATGTATCTGTGTTTTTACTTGCATGTATGTGCAACATGTGCATGCAATGTCTGCAGAGGCCAGGAGAGGGTGTCATGTGGGTGCTGAGTCATCTCTCTAGCTCTCTTTTTTTTTTCTTGAGACAGATCTTACTATGTTGTCTTGGCTGGCCTGGAACTCACAGAGATCTGCCATTCAGAGACCTGCCATTCTTTGCCTTCCAAGTGCTTGGATTAAAGGCATGTACCAACAGGCCTGACCCAGAATGAATTAAAAAAATTTTTTTTCTTTTTATTTTATGTGTATGAGTGCTTTGCTTGTGTGTAAGTGCACCACATACATGCAATGGAGGCCCGAAGAGGGTCTTGGATTCCCCTGGAACTGGAATTAAGGATGGTTATTAGTCACTATGTAAGAACTGGGAACTGATCCCAAGTTCTCTGTCAGAGCAGCCAGTGTTCTTAATTGCTGAGGCATCTCTCCAGCCTCCAGAGCGGATTCTTAAGCATGTTCTGTGTATGTGCAGGGTGTGAGTTGAATATCTTTTAGCATAACTTACACATTTGACATGAATACCACAGGTTGGTATCTTCAAAAAGGCCAACCAAGCCAGGTGTGGTAGCACTCAGGAGGCAGAGGCAGGTGGATATCTGTGAGTTCGAGGCTGGCCTGGTCTACAAAGCAATTTCAGGGAAGTCAGCGAAACCCTTGCTCCAGATGCTGGGAGGGGCACTTGCCAACTCAGTAGAGTTTCTTTGTTTGTCCTGTTGCTGCTGCTGCTGTTTTGTTTTTTGTTTGTTTGGTTTCGTTTCTTTGAGACAGAGTCTCACTACCTCACTATGTAGCCCTGGCTAGCCTGGAGCTCACTATGTAGAACTCATAGAGATCCTCCTGCCTCTGCTTCCCCAGTACAGAGATTAACGGCAGACACTGCTGTGCCAGACCCAGTGTTGTTTTGATTACGTCCAATTTCACAGAGTAGCACAGGACCAGACCTGCAAGATGAGGTTTCTTCTGTCCAGTAGAGGGTGCAGTCTTTTGAGTGTTTTTTTGTAGACACTTATTTCCTGGTGCTTTACCATAGGTGGAACTGGGCAGTCTTTGTAAACCTTACTCTTGGCTGGAGGTTGGCAAGTTGGAGGTGGTGATGGTGTCAGGGTGGGAGCGATGGCTGTGGGTGAGGACGGTTTAACTCACTACTGTTCTGTCTGGGATAAAATCCAAAAAGGGGCTGTTTCTTATTTAAGTCAGAAAAGAGAGAGAGAGGCCAGGTCTGAGAGTGAGGAGGTTGTGGAAGGTCCTAATCTGCCTCTCTAGGGGCTCACCTTTTGATGCCAAGCACTGAGACCAGATCTCTTACTTGACTATTTAACCTCACCTGACCCTTGTTTTCCATAAAAGCCACATGAAGTCCGTTCTCCTGCACTGCTCTGAGGGCCTCAGGGCAGCTACCCCCTGGAGCCTGTACATAGTGTAACAAGTCTGGAACTGCTTGTGGGTAAACTAATCAGTAACAAGAATAGCCTCAGGAAATAATAGCCTTTGTTCTTGATTTTTGCAGAACCAAAAAGTGTCTCAAGATTAGGATCCATTGGAGGCGCATCATCTAGCCCACCAGCGGAGAGAAGATGTCCACCAGTCCGGAACGCCCATCAATTGCCTAATCTCTCCTAAATCAGAGGCCCACCGAGAGATGGCTTTTGATGGTCCTCCATCTTCTCAATCGGCTGCTTTTTCAAATAAAGTCACATTCCTTGTGTGACAACACCTTGTCAATATTAGATTTTAGGGGAGGGAGAAGGAATGGAGTTTAGAGCTGAGAAACAAGAACCAGAGCCAGACCTGCAAACAGGCAAAGAATGCATATTTCTATGCCATGAGGACAGAGACGTTTTTCCGCTGATAGAAGTCTCTCTGTACCCTAGTGAGGAAAGGTGACAGTTTTTATTCTTTTGGGCCCAGCTGGAATGTGTTTGGTGCCAAGATTTGGTGTCCTTGAAAGATTGAAAGCCCTCTTTCAAGATCCCCAGTCCAGGAGAGCAGGCTGGTATCTCAAGGTCCCAGAGGAGACAGGTTGGCTTCACAAACAGTTTCCCTTAGTTCAGGGAGTGACTGGTTGATAAGGCTTTGAGTGAGGCCAGACTTGCCAATTTAGGACTAACTGGTTTCATTAAAGAACTTAGGATTTTATGGCCTCCTCCAGTGGAGCTCTAGCTCTTCTGCAATTTACACAATCTTTCAGTCTCCTGACTTAACAGGCCTGTCAGATATTAAGCAAGTTCAGTTGCACTCAAATATGGAGGTTTGGGTAATTCCTTAAGTTCACAGAGAAGGTTTGAGTTGGTCTCAGTATCTTTGCTTCATCCCAAGAGGGATGTGGACTACCTCTGCATTTGTAAATGAGCAGAAAAAAACCTGAAGTGTCCACACCAGCATCATGATAGTCATCTCTGGGTGGAGAGTGAGTTAGGAGAGACCAAGAAGATCTTTCATATTTTCTGTTTTAAAAAATATTTTATTTATTATTTTTGTTTTTTTGTGAATGAGTGTGTTGCCTGCATGTCTGTAAGTGCACCCGTGTCATGCAGTGTTCTCAGAGGTCAGAAGAGGCTGTCGGATTCCCTAGAACTGGAGTTACAGGCGGTTGTTAGGTGCCAGGTGGGTGCTGGGAATCGAACCCAGGTAAATCTGCAAGAGTAGCCAGTGTTCTTAACCACTGAGCCATTTCTCTAGTCCCTTATATTTGCTCATATATATGAATCAGTAAAGTGTTTGCCTTCTAACCACAAGGACCTCAGTTCAATCCCTAAAACCCATAATTTAAAAAATCTGTTTTTTTTTTTAAAGCTGGAGAGATGGTCCAGTGGTTAACAGCACTGGCTGCTCTTGAAGAAGACCCCATTTCGATTCCCAGCACCTACACGGTAGCTAACAACATCCATAACTCCAGTGTCAGGGGATCTGATACCCTTTTTTGGTCTCTGAAGTCACTGTAGGGCACAGGTGCTCTTACATACTTACACACATGCTGGCAATACGTTGATACACATAAAAAAAATCTAGGCATGGTGTTGTATACTTGCAATCCTGCACTGGGGAGGTGGTGATGGGTGGATGCCTGGGGCTCCCTGGCCAGCCAGCATAGCCTACTTGGTGAGTTCCAGCAATAAGATTGTCTCCCAAAAAAGAAACAACAACAAAAAAGTGGATGATGTCTGAAGAAAGACATCTGAGGTCACCCTCGGATGCACACACGAGTATTCCCTGCAGCAGTGGTCTTCTGAGCGAAGTCCTCTAGTCTTGGAAGAGAGGATGATTTTTTTATTTTCTAGAGTCCTATGGGCCGGTGTTCCATCTGGCAGGAGGAAGAAGAGCCAGTTACTGGGATTTCTCTCCTGGGATGGTGGATCTTTCAAAGGTCCAGTGGGGGAGAACTGGGGGATGAGGTGGGAGCTGGCTGCTTTGAGGGGTAGGGCATAGAGGGCACACCCTGGAAACAGAGCAATGAAGGTGCGGACCTGGCTTGTACTCTGCATCTGTGTGGCTAAGTTATGTGGCTGAACACATTTCTAATGCAGCTTTCAGGCTCAGGCTGCCCATGTGAAGGCAGGTTTAGTCTCCTATTAAGTAGGACACTGGGCATTAGCTAACTCTCCTGGTGTTTCTGTCCTCCCTCCTATATGACAAGGACAGGGATGTGAAAGGTAATCATCACCAGACCTGAGACACAACATTTCCACAAGCTAGATGCATAGTGAAGACTCAGGGGAGGCAGAGTCATTTGCCTCATGAAATCATGGCAGGAATTCCTTGCAGCCTTTTCTGCTTTCAAAAGTCATTGGAGCCAGGCATGGTGGCATATGCCGTTAGTGCCAGCACATGGAAGGCAGAGAAAGGCAGATCTCTATGAGTTCCAGGCCAGCCTGGTCTGCATAGTGAGTTCCAGGCCAGCCAGGAAGACCCTGCTAGGCATAGTGGTGCATACCTGCAATCTCTGCACTTGGGAGGTGGAGGCAGGAGGATTGGAAGCTCAAAGTGAGTCAGTCAAGGTGCATGTAACCCTATCTCAAAACAAACACACACGTTTTACCAGAGTCTGGTATGGCTGTACAGGCCTGTAATCTTAGCACTCAGGAAGCTGAATCAAGAGATCACAAGTTTAAGGCCAGCCTGGGATACATAGCTAGTTCCTGACTAGCCTGAGCTACAAAGAAAGAAAAGCAAGACCCTCTTCCAAAAGAAAGAGAGGAAGGAAGGAAGGAAGGACAGAAGGAAGGAAGGAAAGAAGGAAGGAAGGAAGGAAGAAGGAAAGAAAAGCAAGCAAGAAAGATAAGGAAAAGAATCCATCAAACTTGGGATGTAGCTCGATGGTCAGCGCATGTCGCTTGCACACTGTGAGGAAGGATCCTGTCGGGATCATAGGTCTCTTTGAGGGCAATTAGTCTCTGTTCAGTTCGATCTCCAGCCCTTAAGAACGATACTTGTGAATAACCAAGAATCTCAAGGGCATTTCATTACGTATCTGGAGAATGACAGCCGTAAAGCTGACTCCGCAGGTCTCCTGTTGTCCATTCTTTTTCTTTCTGTCAACCTCACTGTGTTGAAGGTCACAGGGCGGCCAAGATAACGACCAAAGCAGCAAGTGGGCAGGCAACAGAAGGCGCTCTCCTCTACAAACTTTTTCCTTCAAGAAAATCTTTCTCGGGGCTCAGCGGTGACAAGCACTGGCTGCTCTTGCAGAGGACCTGGGTTCGATTCCCAGCACCCACATGACAGCTAAAAACTGTCCATAACTCCAGTTCCAGGAGATCAGATGCTCTCTTCTGACCTCCACTGGCAATGTCCCACACAGGTGCATCTGCCCACATGCAGACAATATACTCATACATTAAAAAATAATAAATAAAAAAATTTAAATAAAGAAAATCTTTCTCAACTTTAGTGGACCCAAGGATCACTTGGAAAAAAAATTTGAAATCAGAATGCTGGGCCCTTTTCCGCAGATTCTGATTTGGGGATGTGGGGCAAGACCCGAATTTCATCGCTAACAAGTTCCCAGGTAAAGAGACATACTGGCTCCCAAGAGGGTCAGCTGAGGCTTGTGTGTGTGTGTGTGTGTGTGTGTGTAGTGTGTATGAGTGTTTTGCCTACATGTATGTAAGGGTACTACGAGCATACAGGGCCCATAGAAACCAGAAGAGAGCCCTGGATTCCTGGAAATGGAGTTATGAATGGTTGTTAGCTGCCATGTGGGTGCTGGAAATTGAACCCAGGTCCTCTGCAAAAGCAGCTAGTGCTCTTTACCACTGAGCCATCTCTCCAGCCCCAGCAGATTTTTCGCTTACACAACAGATGTTTCCAAAGCTGGGCATGGTAGATCATGCCTACAATCTTAGCACTGGGGAGACTGGACTACAGAGCAAGACCCTGTCACAAACAAAAAAACAGACAAACAAACCAGTTTTCCTGAAATTTGGAGATGAAGGAGGTGGGGGAGGAGGATGGGCCAGGAGTGTTTGACTCTACATTTTCTTTCTTACTCTGGTACTGGGTTTGAACTCAGGGTTCATGCATGGTAGGTAAGTGATCCACCACGGAGCCTCATCCTAGCCCTGGAGTGTTTTTTCAGCCAGGTCTGAAAGTGCAGGTGAAGTGATGTGGATGGGCCACAACGGAGAAAGAGGCAGTGAAGAAATGTTGTGGACCTCCCAGTTCAGTGTCCACTGCAGGATTTACATGAAGGTGATAACAGCAAGTTGGATCCAAAATAGAGTTTGAAAACTGATCCACTGGTTTTATCTATCATTTGATCAGGGAGTGTTAGTAGGATTTGGGTTTGGGTGCATGATAGGCCTAGCTTATGAGGAAGGTACTTTGAGAAGAAAAGGCACATTTGGAGAAGAAAAGATTTGAGTCGAGCAAGATAGGAGAAATTTACTTAGACACCTAATGTTGTAGGTCTGGAGCTGAGAGCAGAGAGTCCGACTAGAGAGATAAAGGGAGCGTGCTGGGCCAAGAGGGAAGCAGGGTTCCCAACCTGAAGGTTTGAGCGGTGCCTGGCGGTGCTTGCCTTTAATCCCAGCCCTTGGGAGGCAGCAGGGCAGAGGCAGAGGGATCTCTGAATTCAAGGCCAGCCTGCTCTGTTACATAGTGAGTTCCAGGCCAGCCAGGCTACATAGTGAGAGCCTGTGTCAAAAACAAAACAAAACTAAACTAAACAAACTAAAACCAAGTGGAAGGTTTGGCCTCAGAGAAGAGGGTGTTTCTCCCGTAATAGAAGGGAACAGATGTCAGGACGCTGGAGGGAGGTCGTAGTGGTGGGGGACAGGGAGCTCTCCTCTGACTGCATCTTCTGTCACTCAGAAGCGTGAATGGAATCACTGCTGAGACGATGCTGGCAGGGTGGGGAAGGCAGGCGCCTGGCGGTGTGAAATCGGCACGTTTTAGGGAAGGAAAGGAGTGTGGGGGTGCCGAGGCCCATGGGAACCTTGGATCTAACTACCAGTGAGAAGGATCCTGCTACCAAAAGGGGATCCAGCTTGTTCAAAAAACACAGACATTTCCTAAACAAAGAGGCCCAGACAACTGAACAAACAAAACTCCAAAACTGTAAAGAAGATTGCATATTAGGAACTTCCAAGGGCAGGGATGTAGCTTAGTGGTAGAGTGCTTGTCCAATATGAGCAAGATTCCAACTTAGAGTGCACACGTGTACACACACAGTCACACGCACACACAGAGCAAGATTAAGTCAGGAGAGAAAAAAAAAAAGGTCAGTAAGTACATGGGTTTAACAAAGGAGGGAGGGGAGGTCCGGACACGGAAACAGACACTGGGCTTCTTTGAATGCTTTTTTTTCCTTTTGATTCTAGGGACCAAATCTAGAGCCTGGAAAGAGCTAAGCATGGTATGTTTGCCACTGACTGACTGGTATCTCTAGCCTAATATACTTTATTTTATACATTAGACTTACAAGTATGTAAATACTTTACTAATTTATTTATTCCTGGTGTTTTGAGATAGTATCACTAAGTTGCCCAGGCTGGTCTTGAACTTACTATGTAGCCCAGGTTGGCTGGTGTGGTTATGTTTCAGCTCCCTAAACATCTGAGGTTATATGCCTAGCGGTCCAGAATAGTCTCAACCTTCCAGGGCTAAGATTACAGCCGTATGCTCTTATGCCTAGACTTCTTAAACGTGGAATATGGGAGGACTGGAGAGATGGCTCAGCAGTTAAGAGCACTGGCTGCTCTTGTGAGGATAGGAGTTCAGTTCCCAGCACCCACATGGTGGCTAACAACTGTTGGTAACTCTAGGTCCAGGGGATATTACACCCTCTTCTGACTTCCTCGGGTATTGCATGAGGCAATACACTCATACAAATATTATAAAAACAATAATTTAAAAATTGAATATAATAGGTTAACGTAAAAGCATCTCCATTCAATAGCAGATCCACAGAGATAAACTGAGTATACATGCCTGAAACACGTCTTGTTTTTCTGACACAACTGTGTAATCTGGAGTCAAATAACGGTAATGAACTAACTTTATAAGCCAGGATGTCATTGAGAAATGAAATTCAGTGTTAAAAAAAATATATACAGAAAAGAAACTGAAGTCTTGAATTTGAACTGAGCTTATCAGTAGAACTGAAGGAAGATTTGTTTTTCTTGACACACAAGGCATAATTGCATTTGGGAGGCCTTGCACAATTCCTGCTCCAAACCTGGAAGCCCATGCCCACCCCTTGACCTCTCTCTCTGCCTCCTGCCCCCCATTATCTCTCACAGAGTCTTATATATAAGGCTTCACAGGAATGCTCCTGCCTCAGCCTGCTGGGATTACAAACATGGACTACTGGGTCAGCTTTTCATCCCCTACAGACAGCTGATTCCAAGCTGGTGTGGGGACCACAGTAATCCCAGCAACAGAAATGTTGAGGCAGTGAGAAATCTGAGAGTCTGAGGCTAGCCTGGGCTACAAAAAGAAAACAACACTTCTTCCCTTTGGTGGGACACTGAATGGCTGTGCAGGACAAAACCTTAAGGCACAAAACCAGAATGGCACTGGAACTGTGTTGGATGACTAGCAGAAGTTGATTCTCTCCTTGGGTTCCAGGGACTGATTGTTAGGATGTGTGAGTGTATGGCCTGCATGTGTGTACGTGCACCGTGTTGTGCAGTGCCCACAGAGGTCAGAAGAGGGCATCAGATCCTCTGCAACTGGAGTTATGGACAGTTGTTAGCCATCATGTGGGTGCTGGGATTTGAACCTGGGACCTCTGCAAGAACAGCTAGTGCTCTTAACTGCTGAGCCATCTCTCCAGCCCCTGCAAGAGCTTTTACCCAACTGAGCCAGCTTACTGGCTACTGACCTCTTTTCTTTCTTCTTTCTTTCTTTCTTTCTTTCTTTCTTTCTTTCTTTCTTTCTTTCTTCTTTCTTTCTTTTTTTTTTTTTGAGACAAGTTCTCATGGAGCCCAGATTGGGCTCAAGCTCACTATGTAGACAAGGATGACCCTGAGTTCCCAATCTTCTATCTCCCCTGCCCAAGTGCTGTGATTACAGGTGTAAGGTCCACCCATGCCTGGTTTATGTGGTACTGGCTTTCTGTATACTGATTATTCTACTGATTATTATGCTACACCACTAGACTGAAAGCTCCTTTTCATTAGTATTTTGGGTAGTATATAAAGGCAGGACAGCAGCTGGAGAGACGGCTCAGTAGTTAAGAGTACTGACTGTTCTAGAGGACAACCGTCCGTAACTCCAGTTCCCAGGTATCTGACACCCTCTTCTGATCTCCACAGGCACTGCAGGACACAGGTACACTTATACACATGAAGGGAACACATTTATACACATAAAATAAAAATCACAAATATTTTTGTAAGTGTTTAAAAAAATTAAAGGTGTGACAAAATTAAAACCACCATTATATAACTTAGTGACTGAATTCAGATACTGGGCTTCAACTCTGCACACAAAAGCTACACAAATGATTTATAAACAGGAGATGGTCAACAGCCTTGTCACCAGGGAAATGTAAGTCAAAACCACAAAGGAAATAATGCACAAGGGTCCCTACAATAGAAAGAGTGAGTGTTGAGGACATGAGGAACCTGGAACCTTCACAGGTCACTAAAGCAAATGTAAAATGGTACAATTACAGTAACAAAGAACCTTTCAGTTCTTCAGAAAGCTGTCACCATACAATCCAGAAATTTCATTACTGGGAATATGCCTAAATGAATCGCAAACTTGTTCACCCTGTATTTAAATAGCCAAAAGTGGAAGCTCAAATGCCTATTAAGTAACGAAGGCAGAATGTGGTATGCTATCTACACCAGAATATTGCTTGTTACTAACCACAATGAAGAACATTGTCAAGATGGCTGGACCCTGAAAACACGAATGCTAACTGCAGGAGACCAAAGAATGTTTAATTCCATTTAGATGAAATGTTCAATCAATAAATGGACAAAAGGATGATTTTGATTGTTTAGGGCTTGAGGCAGGAATGGGGAATTTATTACCCATAAGCATGTGGCTAAAGAGGTGACAAAAATATCCTGGAATGCTTGAAGCTTTTCAATTTTATGGTAGGTTTCTCTCTTAGCCAGGCCCATGACAGGAGTCAGATGGAGCCAGGTCTAGAGGTCCTGGTTGGGAGGGTGTAAGGCCGTATCTGGCAGCCTTCAACTGGGATGCTCTAGCTCATCTACTTAGTTCTACTGATCCTGATGATCTAAGTGACTCCTGCTTCCATTACTCTTTCTGAGGAGCCTGAGTAGGCAGGGCACATAGTTCTGATGAAACACAGGCTGCAGAGCGTTCTGGAAATGATCTGTTCTGGACAACCTTTGGAGGGTAGCACAAGGCAGGCCCCTCTTCTTTATATATACCACCTTCTTTCCTTCTTATGGCCCTGAGATTGCCTACAACAGGCTTAATATTGGAAAGGGTCCACTTTTATGTTTTGGTTTGACACAGGTTCTCACGCAGCCCAGGCTGGACTTGACCTTGACACACAGTTTAGATTGAGCTTGAGTTGCTGGATCCTCTTGATTCACCTCCTAGGTGCTGGCATGTGTCACCATGCCTGGCTAGACTTTTCTTTAGTTCAGCACAGCCTGACATCTAGCACATTACTGTGGTTTAGGGTAAGGTCCTTGGCACATTCTGATGTTTGCTTTTTTGATTAAAAGCTGGTCCAATCAGCCAGGCACATACCTGAGCCACAAAGTGGCAGTAATACCCACTTCAAAACTGGCCCAAAGACTAGCAGGTGGTAGAACTGCTTGCTGTCCATTGCTCAGCAATTAACTATGAATGTTGACAAAGTCCCCAACTACAGCTTTCTCTGCATTTTTGCTCAAATTGCAACATGCTAACCCTAACCACTGAGATACCTGCTAACAGGTCTCACTCTGGAAAATGACCAACCCCCCCAGTAAAAATTAAACACTTATACCTCACATTTCAGTGATGACTCAAGTAGGAACAACCTAGACAGAGAAGTATTTTATTGAAAGGGTGCCCCCAAATAGAAGTCCAAGGTTCTTGACAAGTTTCAATACCCATTTCACGTGCAAATATAACCCCCAAGTTTCCTCACCTTGGTCTTGTCTTCAAATGAGCATTTGCTCAGATGTGGTGGCAGAAACCTTTAATTTCAGCACTCAGGCCGAGGCAGGATGATCTCTTGAGACTAGCCTGGTCTACACAGCAAACTCCATGGTAGCCAGGGCTACATAGTGAGACCTTGTTTCAAAAAGTAAAAACCAACCAGAAAATGACACCTCAAGACAATACCTATCCAAAAACCTCAAGAGTTAAACTGGTAGATCCAAGCTTCTGACAGAAAGGATAAGGCAACTTTTGTAGTCTCCTGTTTACTTCTCAAATATAGACACATGGTTCAAATTGCAGTTCCAAATCCATCAAAAGAGCCTTATTCCAATACATCTTTGAGTTACCAAAATAAAGTCCCTCTTAATGCTGACAGGTCTTGTTAGGAGCAGTGTCATCTGACTCATATGTGGTCAGACAAGGTAGAAGTGCCCAACGCAAGCCTACAGCAGACCATCATCAGTCTGCCAACTGTCAAGGTTAAGTGGAGATATTTACAGCCATCTGCAACCAAACCTTTCTCTACCAGTCTATGTAAAACATAGATTGGCGGGGCTGGAGACAGATGGCTCAGTGGTTAAGAGCACTGGCTGCTATTGCAGAGGACCTGGGTTTGGCTCCCAGCACCCACATGGTGGCTAACAACCATCCATAACTCCTTTTCAGGGGATCCAACACCCTGTTCTCACCTGTGTGGTCACTGCGCCACACTGCATGACACGAGTGCACTTGTATACATGTAGGTAAAACACACATAAAAATTTTAAAATACCCATTAGAGAATGCTGCATACCCCTGTGGGGATTGTGCCTGACTCTAACCAGTTTTTGAGACTGACTAGACCAAAGAAAGATGCTTTGACTGTATATGGGACCTCTACATCGACAACAGAATGTACCTTGTTCCAAGAGACTTAGGAGAAACCAGATTTCCCACTGCTGGGAAAAAGACCAGACGTAGCATTCCAAGTCAAACTGTATCCAGCTTTATTAAAGATACTTTTCATAAACAATCATGGTATTTTCAGGCAGGACATGGGCAGACAATCATTAACAGTATACAAGAACTTTCAAACTCCCTTCTTGCATGGACTACCAAAATCAGAAAGCCACTATAAAATCCAATGAAGTCTTCATCTGATGCTCTGAATGGGGAAGGTTTAGAGTGAGGGTTGACATTTCACATTAAGCATGTTGTTTAACAACTTTTCACAAGCCGACCCTGACTTTCAGGAAATGAAATGAACATGGCAGAATGATCAATCTGAAGATCCACAATCTTTTAGAAAAGGAACCACAGCTCGTCTGAGGAACCATCCCAGTGATGTCACTGCAAAGTCCAGATTGCCCAACATACTGGCAAAACCAATTTTAAGGGGTCAGGTCCCAACAGATCTCTGGCTTTAAGGGAGTTAAGTCTATGTTGATTTGAAGGTAGAGGGAGAGGATATAAAAATTAATTTTGAATTTTCCCACATTACAAGGCATTATGTGCCAAGGTGGCCATGTGTGTCAACATGAGGAAATCCCCTCCTGGGAGCCAAGAGGAGTCTTTCAAAAACTCGCAGGGAAAGGTGTTTCCCCCACATCAATCCAGCTTGGGAGACATTTTGTTAGTTACACATGTTCCTCCCCTCCCCCCCAAACAATGAAGTGTTCTGTGTGCTAACAACATAGCTTTAAAAAAAAAGTAAAACAAAATTCTGCATTTTTATAAAACTTGATAAAAAATAGTATTTCAAACTGTACAGTCACCAGAAGTACACAGTTATCAAAATGCACACCCTTCACTTGGCATCTCCAGCACCTTCCGCTTTCTGTGCCTAGAGGAAAAACAAGAGTAATTCAACATGTACATTTTAAATTATCTTTACCCACTCTTTCTCTACGGCATTATTTTGCTTCCAGGCCAAACCTTGGGGACACAAAACTTGAGGTTAATTCTGGTTAAAAATTTCATGATGTAGTACATAGTATAGTACGTTTCAGACTTTAGGACAGGACAAACTACCGAGGGACTTTTAGCTTACATAGAATGTAGGACTAAAATCACAACACACTTAAAGAGTGATGGATCGATCAGGCCAATACAAGTTGGGGGAACCACAGCTCCACACTGAAAGCACATCTAGCACAAGGCGAACAGCAACTCTACCTGGTCTGTTTTGGCGTCTCCGTTTTCTGCGGGGTTGTTCCCGTCCTTGCCAGCATCCGCTTTCCCCTTTTTCCCTTTGGGCACCTTCTCTCCCTTCTAGTTAAAGAAAAAGAAAAAGGGGTGGGGATGGGCATTTCATTTCAGACTACCAGGGTATGATCTACAAAGTTCTGCACAAGGTAGGTTTGTCTACTCAAACCACACACTGTCCCTTTCCTTTACAACCAGGTTAAATTACACCTGTTCCTCAACATACCAAAAACTCATTATTGAAGTGTCAATGACTGACAAAAGAATTCTTGCCAAGGAAACTAACGGCACAATTATTAGGAATAGGGTGATGAAGATCACTTCTAACACCATCTAATGGAGTCACCATTGCGCCTGAATTAGGTTGAGGTGGTGAAGGACAGTTCTTTCAGTGAAAATGATCAATTCTTCTATTAGCACCAATGCTCATCAGTCCCACTTACCTTTGCAGGTGCCTTCTTAGGCTTGGGCTCTGGCTTTGGAGGAGCAGGTTTCTTATTTTGGAAGGCAAAGGAAAAGAAGCTATTAGTATAACAAAGCAAAGAAAACAACCCACAATCAAAGACAGAACCATAAGCTTCTACTTGTCAAAAGATTTTCTGGATGCTTTAAAAAAAACTTAGTATTTTTGGGTTATTTTTGTGCATGTACTCTCTGCGTGCATGTAAGTGCATCCATGTTGTGCAATGCCTGCAGAGGTCAGAAGTCGGCATCAGATCCCCTAGAACTGGTGTTATAGACAGTTGGTTGTTATTCGATATTTGGGTACTAGACGTCAAATCTGGGACCACCTGCAGGAGCACTTAAGCACTAAACCATCTCTCCACAATGTAAAAGTGGTCTTCCACTTTGGCCACAGCTATCAGGTCTTGGGAGACAAGGAAACTCTAGATGTTCAGTTATCACCAGGCAGGGTATGAAAGCCAGCCTTTAACTACAATTCAATGGAATCAAAGGGGACCTCAGCACTTCAACTCTTTCGTTTCAGGGATAAAAACGAGAAACTTAAAGCACACACACTTACAGCAGATAATCTTGCAGATCTTCTCTGTGGCTATTAAGACAAAAAGAAAAAAATAAGCCAGTTTGTTCCCGACCAGAGTGAACAAAACAACTCTAGGCAAGTTCCAGACAGGGGCTGTGAATTACTACCAAAGTGGTTTCGTGCTCGTTCGGGCTTTGTCCGACTCACCTCGTCCTTCACCTTGGCTTTATCCCCTTTAGCATCCCCTTCAGCCTGTAAAAAGAGAAAAGACCAAGCACCAGCTTAAGAGGCAGTTCTCAGTCATCTTCCAGAACTCAGTGTGCCAAATGACGTTTCCGGACGCGTCCACTTCTGCACGAGCAGCCCGGGTGGCCGGAGTGCAGCCCGCTAGGCCGGGTCGGGTGACTAGCGACCGCGCCACGGCTCCACGGCTCCGGGCAGGAGCAACAGCTGCAGCTGGTGCAAACAAACCCCTCAGGAGGCGGAGCCTAGCGCCGTTGCCATGGCAGCCGTCGAGGGCGGGAGCGGGGAGCACGCAGGGCCCGGGACCCGTGGGCGGCGGCGGCGGCGTTCCGTGCGCCAGGAACGTGGGCGGCGGAGGAGGAGCCACGGCGCGGCCCCGCCCCTCGCGACGGCTGTTTTTGGCGGCAGCGCTCCCCCGCCCGCGCAGCCCGAGCGCCGCCTTCCCGCCTTTCGGGTTTGAATCGCCCGCCCGCCCGCCCGAAGGAGGGGAGGGGGCTGGCGGTGGGGGAGGGGGCGCGGGCGGCCGCAGGGAGCCGAGGCCACGGCGGCCAACATGGCTCCTCCCGCGCCGCTCCTCCAACATGGCCCCTGGCGCCCGCGGGCAGCGCGCCGCGCGGTGCGCCCCAGGCCCCGGACCGCGGGGAGCCGCGCGCCGCCCCCGCTCGGCCGTCCCATCCCCGCGGCCCGGGCCAGGAGGCGGCCGTGGCGGCGCCTTGGAACCCGCCGCCCTCGCGCCACGTACCTTTCTTTTGGGCATGGTGGCGGCCGGGGGGGACGCAGGCGCTGAACGCAGGGATGCAGCGGCGCGCGGCTTTGGTCGGTCCGGGGGTCGTTCTCGCTGCTTCTTCACACTGCTCGGGCTCCGGGGGGTTTATAAAGTTTTTATAGCGCTGGGAGCCCTGGACCGGTTAGAACCGGATTTCACCTCCCGCCGCCGCTCATTGGCCCAGCTGGGGTCACGTGGGCGGGGTTTAAACTCACCTCCTCTGGAGGGAGTGAGGAGGGGGAGTGGGGGGAGGGCGCGCGAGACGGCGGCGCGCCTTGGGGGAGGGGGCGCGGTGGGGGAGGCGCGCGTCGGAGGCGATAAATGAGGGGCCGCGGCTGCGGGCTCGGGGTTCCGCTCCCGCCAAGAGCTGCTTTTGCAAACTGCCAAGTTCCTTCCACCTTATGCAACCGAACTACCCACTTCTCCAAGCCGTGCGACACTCTGGGCACATCTCGGCGGCTTTTCTTCCTGCTCCCGCCGGGGGCCCCAGAAGAGGGGTTTGCGAGGCCTGGCCGCGCCGCCCAGCTCCTCGGAAGGCGCGCTGCTATAAGCGCCGGCCGCCGTTCCCGGGGCCAAGGCTCAAGTGAGAAGGGAGCCGGAAGGCCGGCTTGGCGCAGTCGGACGTGCATCCTTCCGAGCTGCCACCTTGGGGAATCCCTTGGTGCGCCTCACCTGGAAAGCGGTCCGCTAGAAGTCGGGTGTGGGTTCGAGGAGGGGAGACTTTGCATGTAGGGGTGCCTTTCGGGTACTGCCGGGCAGGTAGGAGCTGTCCTTTCAGCACCCACTGCTGTGCTGCCTCCCCAAACGCTAAAACAGCCCCCCAACATCTGTCGGTGCACGCCCGGCCCTCTGGACCCCGTCACTGAATGATGGAGAACAGCCGTCAACACCGCCTAGGAGCACTCCCCTCCCCCTAAGCACTCCCAGCCTCGGATATGCCAGCCCATCTGCCCCCACTCGACGCGGCCACCGAGCCTGGGTTTTGCAGACGCCACAGCTGGCGAAATCCCTCCTAACAGTCAAGCTGGCTGGCTTTCGCTTGGCTTGAGGAAAAGGAGGGTGAAGGAAAACGACCAGCTAAAACACGTAGAGGAACAGGTGTGATGGCTAAGGGGCTCTTCTCGCGAACAGCCCAAAGCCAGGGTCCTGGTGCCAGCCAAACGCACCTGACAGAAGGTATCAAGCAGAAACAAAACAAGGTGTTTGTTGCAGTTAACAAACCTTATATCTAAGAATTAAAACAAAAACCCCACCACCAAAACAAAACAATTTGACACCTAGAACGCAACAGGACAAATATCTGCCACAGGGTGTTTGGCAGTCAGGTGGGAGGGCACCAGAAATAGGTCCCACCTGATTTTTGAGGCAAGCGTTGAAGCTAGTTTGTACAAATCATACCAGAAAGCAAACAACTACGAATTCAAATCAGGCATTTTGCAGTCCTTGCTTTTGGGCAGCTTTGACCTGCCTCATAGTCGTCCTATTCCCACAGTGCCTTCTGAAGCAGTGCCTGCCTACTCCACCCTATTACCTTTCCCTCAGGCAGACACCAGTCCCATTAATCACCTCTACTGTACCCCCATCGTAAGATTGAACAGGCCACGCTTGCCGGGCATATTCCGTTTGCTGCCTCAAGTCTCTCATTCCCGCCTTAATTGTAGGGCTCTGCATTATAGCCACATAATTCATGCCTCCCTAATTAAAGCTGTCAACAGCCCCATTGTAAAGCTGGAAAATGTACAGCACCTGCTCTCAGGGAACCCCGTGCCAGAGACTGGTTGCAGGGAGTGCCAGGTGTATAGGGGGCCTTGCCAAAGGGTGCATCGATTGGCTTTTGGTTGCAGTGTCTGGCATTTATCCTCAAGTCTGGGAGGAAAAAATGGCCGAGTCCCCAGTGCCAGGTATCCAGGCAGAGAAAGGGAGGGGCCCAAGGTATAGACAAATTTAGGTGTCTAAAGACATCTTAACATGACTTGTAACAGCCCACCTCTAATGGGGGGGAGGTGCTGGGGAAAGGGCTTATAGACAGGAGAATAAGACTGGAGAGCAGCATTTGGTCCATCTTCCCGGCTCCTATTTACTCCTCTGGGGTACCTGAGGCAGAGTACCTTGGGCAGACAATTCTTCAGAGGTACCAATCCTCTCAGCAGCTCTACAGCGAGGCCTAGCAGGGAGAGGGAAGAGACAATCTTGACTCTACACATGCCTCTTCTAGCGGAGCAGCCATGGCTGATAGGTAGAGGGCTTGGACTAAGTTCTGCCATGCTGAGAATAAATTGTCTTAGACCCTACTTAAGGAGCCACGTCAAAGGGCTGTGAGGAACTTGGAGTGGGAATCAGTTTGAGTTGGTGAGGGCAGGAGGCAATGAGTTGGGATAAATGCTTGGTTCTGCTGTATTACATACATTGGCCTGTGCTGGATTAGACTCTAGGGTCTATAGGCCCCTCTGTTACCCTGTAGCCACGGAGGGAGTTGGTCTCACTGGGGGAGTGGAGCCTGGCCCCATGCCCTGCAAGAGGGGGAGAAAAGCTTGTGTGGGCTGAGTCAACAATAGGTAATTGGATTGTAATCACCCGGCCTGGCTTCCATGAGCCATTGGGGGCGCTGAGCCTTTCAGTGAGCAATCAGAACTGCTTGGTGGGAGGGGGTAGAGATTCAATAGCAAATCCCAGGTGGAGAGCCGAAGGGAGGAGCAGCAGATGGGCAAATTTTCTGTCTTTCCCACCCCTTTCTTCCTTGCCCAATAATGCTGACTGCCTATTAGCTATTTACCAGTAGATCCAAATCTTTTGTGAAAGTCAAGTGGGGAGGACTAAGATGGACGGGTAAAGACTTAGGCTTTGGGAAGGCTTCTTCTGTATGTTGAAGGATATGCTGGTGGAAAAAGAACATGTATTCAGAAACAGGTGGATATGTAAGACATGATGAATTAGGGTCCCCTTATCCAAATGTACTGTGACCAGACTTGGATTTAGCGTGCTTGTGGGAGAATAGCCTTCAAACTCCAGTGGGTCAACTGTCTCAGGTAGTCAAGGGTATCTATATGGGCAGCAGACCTAGCCTTTGGGGCTCCCTGCCAAACAAGGGGAGCACAATTCATCAGAAGCAGGGAGGGCCTTTTCACCAAGAAAAGAGGGGAGTTGGGGTTCTGGAGGCAGAGGGCAGAGCAAAATGGCTGTTGGCCAGCCTCACTTAGGCAGATGCAGTGCCCAAAAGTGCCAGCCAGTCAGCTCGCTTGAGTTCTAAGGCTTGCAGGAAGCCTTGGACTCGCTCTTCCCGTCTGGCTGAGAGTTTGTGCAATCGTGTCCGTCGGAGTTGGGCGTCCCCACTGGCCTGGAGCCCCTCTCGAAGCAGCTGCTCTGTCACTGCAGCCTGGTCCCTCTCCAGCTGGTGCCTCTTTCGTTCTTCAGCATACATGTCGCGGGCCTTCTGCTAGAGAAAAGTAGGATTTGGGGTGAGGAGATATTTTTAGGTGTGGATGGAATGGGATGGAGGTGGAGGTAGGGTGCAGTGTAGCCACGTGGGAGTTTGTGCTGGCCATGGAAAAACTTGGGGAGGGGTACGCAGAGGGCGGTGCCCCTGTTACTGAAGCAGGACAGTGGTAGCTGTGGGTCTTTTTGTGTGAAAGTATCTGCATTCCTTAAACTTTTCAAGCTTGCATTGGAAAGGAACCAGGTAAATGGTCTGACTTCTGATTCTCTTACCAACTAGCTTTTGTGGCTTTGGGAAAATCCTCTCCTAACCTTATTTTTTTTCATCTGTAAAGTGGGGGTTGTGCCTACCTTGAAGAGAGGTTTAAAGGATTAGAAATAATAAATGCAAAATCCTCTCTAGCATATTAGCAGGCTCTCAGACAGAAACACCAATCCTGCATGTTATTGTCTACTGTCTGGGACTTCTTGTGGTCTCCTACGTTAATGTGAGGTGCCATTCTCTCAACTTCCTAAGCTATTTTTCAAGATCCAGCTCTAGACTTGCCCACTGTATGAAGACAGGCCTGATTCCTATAGCAAACAGCCTTCCTGGGTATGCTCTAAGAAGCAGGTTCAACTCTTTTGGGCCACTTATTGTATCTGCCTAGAGCAGGTGGTTTTAGTGTCTAGTCTGCTCTTTGTGTTAGAGCCACCAGTTCCTGGATCCAACTTTGACTGCAAGTGTATCTTGTACCTGCAGACAGCTGTATTGCCTAGGGATGGAGAGAAGCTGATGATCTAGATACCTGGCTGCCCACTCTTCTGTCTGGATCTACTTTCCCAATCCCAGAGGTGCCCTAAGTTCTTCTCAGGTACTACTCTCAGAAAACCCAAGCTAGAGTGGGATGGAGGGGCACATAGCAGTGATCCCAGCAGGTAGGAGACTGGAGTAGGAGGACTTCTATGAGTTCAAGACCAGCCTGGGCCACAGAGAGAGTACTGGTCCAGCCACAGCTATAGCCTGAGGCCCTGTTTCAAAGGAAAGAAGAAAACCTAAGCTAACAAAAGTCCTTATTTTCCCTTTTCTGTCTTCCTTTCTCTTTTTCTGTGTATATATGTGTATTCATGTCTACATGTGATTATACAGGCACACGTGTGAACATGAGTGTGGCGGACAGAGGCTGCCTTCAGGTGTTCTTCCTTAGGCCCTGTTTACCTTGTTTCTTGAGACAAGGTCTCTTGCTGGCCTGATACTTGCTAATTAGGGCTGGTCAGAGTGCCCCAGGGTTATGCCTGTCTCTACCTCCCCAGCACTGAGATTAAAAACACATGCCACCATTTTCGGTTGGTGATTTTTTCTTTTTTTGAGACAAGATCTCACTGTGTAGCCCTGGCTTGCCTGAAACTCACTATATAGACCAGGCTTGCCTTGAACTCACAAAGATCCACCTGCCTTTGCCTCATAAGTGCTGAAATTAAGGCCTACACAATGCCTAGCCCACACCCAGATTTTTTAAAAACACATCTTTTATTTTTTCATTTATTTTTATTTTATGTGTATGAGTGTTACGCCTGCATGTGTGTAAGTGTACCTATGCTGTGCAGTGCCCGAGGAGGATAGAAAGGGTGTTTGATTTCCTGGAACTGGAGTTATAGATGGTTGGTAGCCACCATGTGGGTGCTGGGATTCGAACCCAGGTCTTCTGCAAGAACAGCCAGTGCTCTTACATGCTGAGGCATCTCTCAAGCGCCGCCCCCCCGCCCCATTACCCAGATGCTTAAGTGGCGCTGGGATCAAATTCATGTCCACATGTTTGCACAGAAGGCATTTTACCAATGAGCTATCTCCCCAGACCCCTTACTCTTCTGGTTTTGGTTTTCTGAAACAAAGTTCTGCTCTATTGTCCAGGGTGGCTGTGAACTCTTGGCAGTCTTCCTGCCTCTGCCTTCCAAGTCCTAGGAATTTGAGTGTGTGCCACCATGCCCAGGTAAGAGAAGTCCTAAAGGTCAATATTTCTCCATGACCATATGCAATCTTCCTATATAACGAACAATCAAAGGGAAGAGCATTCTTTAAGACAGAGTCTCACATAACCCAGGTTGGCCTCAAAGCTGGGATGACCCAATACTCCTAGATCCTCCTGCTTCCACCTCCCAAGTAGATACTATGTATTCATAGCCTTTCTGGAGACAGATGTTGCAGGCTAGAGAGATGCTCAGTTGGTAAAGCACCTGCCTTGCAAAATGTGAGGACTTGAGTTTGATTCCCAGTATCCATGTAAAATGCTACATGTAGGGACTAGATGGCTCAGCAGTTAAGGACACTTGGCTGCTCTTGCAGAAGACCCAGCTTCAAACCCCAGCACCAACATGGCGGCTAACAACTGTCCATAACTGCAGTTCTAGGGAATCCAATGCTCTCTTCTGTCCTTCGTGGGCACTGTACAATACTTAGTGCAGGCATAACACTCATACACATAAAATAAAAATAAATAATAAAAAGTTAGGTGTAGTGGTACATGCTTGTCATCCCAGGGTGGGGAAGACAGAGACAAGAGAATCCCTGGGGCTCACTGGCCAGCCAGTCTAGCCCAATTAGTGAGCTTCAGGTCCACGAGAGATCCTGTCTCAAAGGAAGAGGATAGCATTTCTGAGTATGACATGCAAGGTTGTCCTCTGGCTTCTATATGTACTCCAACCCCTATGAACACACAAAAAGCCTTACAAAGGGCCCAGAGCCAGATGTGGTGGATAATCTCAGTATTTTTCATGAATTAGCTTAATGAATCCTTATTGCAAGCCTATTAACAGAGGTGTTCCTTTTTCTCAAGATTTTTAAAAATTTTATGTATATGAGTATTTGCCTGCATATATGTATATGTACCATGTGTGTGCCTGGGGCCCATGCAGGCCAGAAGAGGGTGTCAGATCCCCTAGAAATGGACATAGAGAGAGTTGTGAGTCACCATGTATTTGATGGGAACCAAACCTGGGTCCTCTGCAAAAGTAGGAAGTACTCTTAACCAGTGAGCCATCTCTTCAGGCTCTAAGAGAGGTATTCTAATCATTCTAATTCATTTTATAGATAAGGAAAATGATTCTTGAAGGGTTAGGTAATCATCCAGTCAATCATACAGCTAAATAGGAGGCAGCATTATTTAAAGTCAGGAATGCCTGAGAAAATAACTCAATGTCTTCTCCCTAGAATAAATACAATGATTATCAAAGGATACCACAAAAATAATGGCTGATCAGCCCAGTTTAAACTGACCAATGTACTGAGGAAGGATTAGTAGGACCATGTCTTCTCTCTTATGGGAAAACGGGTGTCCAGACACTTTATACTCATCTGTCAATAACCACTCATAGACCCATTGTCTGTACAAATGTAGCTGAGGACCAAATGCTCTACAGTGCTTCCCCTTCTCTGGCCTGAGTCCCTTTATGGCTCTGCCTCCCTGCTGACAAGACCTACTATGTCACAGTCCAGATCTCTTTTTGCCAGCCTCTAAAATGGTTGAGTGGGGGACTGGAGAGGGCTCAGCCGTTAAGAGCACTTGCTGCTCGTCTAGAGGATCCAGCACCCATGTCAGGCAGCTCACAACTGCCTGCAACCCCAATTCCATGGAACTGATACCCTCTTCTGGCTTCCACAGGCACTTGCACTTGTGTTTACATACCCACACAGATACATACACATACACATAATTAAGAATAAATAGGGGCTGGAGAGATGGTTCAGCATTTAAGAGTACTAGCTGTTCTTCCAGAGGACCCAGGTTCAAGTCCCAGCATCCACATGGTGGCTAACCAGTTCCAGGGGATCTGTGGTCCTCTTCTGGCATGCACAGGTTCACGTACATACATGCTGGCTAAACTCAGAAATAAAATTAGAAAAAAATTTTTCTTCGATGGCTGGTTATGGGCTGGGCACAGGAGCACATGCCTTTAATACCAGCGCTTGGGAGGCAGAGGCAGGTAGATCTCTGTGGCTGAAGGTCAGCCAGGGCTACATAGTAAGACCCTGTCTCAAAAAACCAAACCAAACCAAACCAACCTAAAATGACTGGGTGATCACAGAGATGGCCGAGGCTCTTCTGATACCAAGATCTGTTCTCCAACAACTTTGTAGTTACTGCTTCAGTATGCTACTCTACTGCCTGCTGTCCCACTCTCTACCCATTTCCTACAGAAAAAAAGAGGGCACCTTGGCCTGCCTAGAGACCAAGCAGCTCAGATTTTGGCAGTGGGAACTTGGGTGAGAGGGCGAGAACACAGACATGGAGGTAGGAAACCAAAGGGAACGAGAACAAGGGAGTGTGAAGAGCCCAGTCTGACCACATTCCAGGGAATTTTAAAAAGCAGATGCAGGGCTGGGAATGTTACTCAGTTGGTAGAATGTTTGCCCAGCACACATGAAGCTCTGGACCCTAACTCCAGCCCTGCGGGAATTTAGTCTCTCAGATCTGACTCTTGCCCCTCTGAATTGTGTGTACAGCATCTGAGAAACTTGGGAAAACAATAAAAGACTTCTAAGCATGGAAATTATAGGTTGATACACATGAATATCAACACGCAGAAACTTACATACAGGGCTCCGAGCTTCATGTAGAGCCAATTTACTCTTACTTTATACATTACAACTCTAGTGTGTGTGGCTAAATGGTTTCTTTGCCTATAGTTGACTTAAATCAGTCGACAGGAAGGAAAGAAGGGGTTGCTGTCAAAATAAGCTGTCAACACAGCAAAGGACAAAAGAGGAAAAACTCAGGAAATTTTACCACCCCAAAGCCAGGTGTTCTTGGATCATCCAGCCTAATGTTAACGGCCCTACTACTCAAGGACATCACTGCACAACAAAATGCTTAAAGATGGCAGCTGTCATTATCATTATCATTATAAAGTGATTGTTCTAATCATCATCATTACTGGCAAGTGCAAGGTTTACCGTAGGTGTCAAGGAATTATAGACAAAATACTTTAGAAAGTTTTCCATCAAAAGGTCAAAACAAGTTTTAGTTCACAAAGCACTTTGGTTATATGGGAAAATGTGATACTCCTCCTTTAGCAGCAGCGGATAACTTCAGCTTTGCTGGTTTTCTTTTATTTGTTCTAAGCTTTCTTGTTCAGTTTTCTCATATTTTGAGATTCAATGATCAAACTTTCATAATTCAAGTGACTTCTGCCATGAGTTCTGGACTTAATATTTGTGGACAGAGTTCAAGGAGTCTATTAACTCCCTGAAACTATTCTACATACTTAAATGACAAGTGCGGTTCTACAGAAAATTAATCCATTTATCAAGAGACATGTTCTATGGCTTTCACTAAATTCCCCAAAAGGCCACCAAGACCAAGGAGATTGAGAAGGCCTGACTTACATCATTCTCTCTTCCTGGCCATGATCTCTCCAGACTTAAGAATCGACTATGATTTTGAAATTCAGATTCCTAGTTCTATGCAGTTGGGACACTTCATTTCTCTGCCTCTGTTTTCATATCTGAAAAATGAGGACACCAAATCTGCTACATTTTGGAAGTGTAGATGAAATTACACAGCAGCCCCTCAATATGCTAGCCATTGCCCCCATCATTATTATTAAGAATAGTAATCAGATGCAGGCTACCTCTTAACGAAACTGTTACAAAATTTGGTGATCAAAACTGAAAGCAGAACTCTAAGTCTTGGTACAATATAGTTTTAGACAATAGAAAGACAATGCTATTTTATTCTAAGTACCTTCTGGAGAAGGCTTGGACTTGTACCCTTCCACTGTTACAACTATTTTATTTTGTTTTGAGACATGATCTCAAATTTATACTGATCTTGAATTAGCAATCCTGCCTCAGGTGGGTGTCACCAGTTATATAACCCTTTATTAGAGAATAATGGACAGTATTTTTGAGAAGCCTTTTCCTGGACTGAAGACAGAGTGTGAACCTTATTCCTACCTCAGATTGGTTATATGTCTTTCTTCTATTTATTCATTTACACAAGAGACTAAGAAGACCTGAGTTGGGACAGTGCATATAAAAGGCTCATAGAGTCTGACATGTAATAAATGATTAGAATGTATAAATGGTAATTACATCATAAATGTAATAAATGATCATTACAATGATCATCACCCTGTTTGTCAAGAAGTATTTGGTGGGCTCGTGAGATGTCTCAGTGGGTAAAGGCACTCATCACCAAGTCTGACCACCCAAGTTCAATCTCTAGGACCCACATGGTGGAAGGAAAGAACTGACTCGCAGAAGCTGTCCTCTGACCTCCACATACCATCTACGGCACACTCAGGCCTGCACAAAAACACACTGACACACGTACACACACAAAAATGAAAATAATTAAGAAGAAATACACAGCATGTTACAAGGTGGCCAATCGATGCCAACCTTTGCTTCCATCCCATCCAACCCGACTCATACCTGAAGTGCACTATGGTTCATCTGAAACTGCAGGATTGCCTCACAGAGGTTCCAAAATGTGTACTCTGGCCACAGAACAGGTTGGAACACTAGGCAGGAATGGGAGGTCTGAGAAAAGCGAGAGTATAGTTTATTAACACACAGAGCTGCACTGCCAGTCAAGACACCAGTGGCGGGGCACAGGCTTCCAGGCCTCCAGCTGTTCCTGCTGCCAGCCAATTCCCTCACTGGTGGGGGGAGGGGTCATTCAAGGCAATTAGATCACCTGCCTGTGGCAAAGCAGAACTAGACTAGATCACCATTTCCACCAGGATTTTTCTAAGAGCCAATTTTAGGACTATGAAATAACATGTGGATTATGTTATTGGCTCTTGGCCCTTGGAAGTCATCTGAGACACACACAGTCAGATAAAGTCAGCAATGAGCAAATGGTAGCTGCCCTTGTTATTTTTAAGCAGCAACAGTGTGGCACTATGTTTCAGACCACGGGTTCTAGAGTCAAACTGCCTGGCTCTACCATTACATTTTAACTGGGTGAGTTATTTAACCTCTCTGGGCATCAGCTTCTTCAAATGTAAAGCAGGCTGTTTAAGTATCTGGTTTTAGGGTGCTATAAAGATTAAATGCACATAAAGGAAAGCACAGAACAGAGTAAACATGAATATTCTTTAAAATATTTGAAGGTTAGCCAACAGCTGCCTGTTATCTGCTCCCATGGGTGCAATCACCTTTTCACAGATTGAATTTGTCAAAAAAATTTGTTTCAAGAAAGTGGAGATCATTTCTGACTTGTTACTGTTATATTTTCAGCATTTTTATTCTGAGAAAACTAAACTAGTTCATCAGTGCTTCCAGACTACTATCCTTTGCTTTTTTTTTTTTTTTTTTTTGGCCTTTTTGAGACAGGGTTTCCCTGTAGCTCCAGCTGGCCTTGAACTCACTATGTAGACCAGGCTGGCCACGAATGCACGGAGATCTGCCTGCCTCTGCTGCCACTGCGCCCAGCATCCTTAGCTAATTTTAAAACATGAGATTCCTTGATTTCTAGAGTGGCCTCTTCTGGTAAGTCCTCTATTTTAACAGTATGTTCCTCTGTCTGTCTTTCCTTCTCTCCCTCCTTCCTTCCCTCCCTTCTCATCTCATCTTCTTTCTCACCCTCCTCCCCGCCTTACGGCCAGGACAATCCCAGTGTCAGGGATCAGAATCAGGGCCTCATGCATGTTGGACACTCAGTCTGACACTGAGCTACAAACCATCCCAGGCTGACCTCCTATCTCACAGCAAACCCCACCTGCCTCAACCATGTACATGTTGGGATAAAGGTGTGTACTACTATCATACCTGGCACCACTGCGGTCTCTTAAATCTCAGTGTTCAAAGTAAACTTTTCAAATGTGATCTGAGTAGCAGGGTGGTCACAAAACCATCAGGTGTACATACTTCCTTCAGCATAGCCAGAGAAAATAAAAACATCCTCACAGGGCTAGAGAGAGGGTCCAGCAGTTTAAGAGGAGTTGCTGTTCCGAGGACCTGGGTTCAGTTCCCAGGACCCATGTAGCAGCTTTATAAACAGTTCTCAACTCTGGTTCCAGGATGCGATGGACTCTTCTGGCCTCTCTGGGCACTGCATACATGTTGTTCACTAACATATATGTAGGCAAAACATTCATACACATAAAAACAAATAAATAAATTCTTTAAAAGGCCCCTTGACTAGCTAGTTGTCAGTTCACCTGTATGGGCAGAGTTACATTGTTCGGCCCAGTCCAAACATAACACACTTCAAAATGACCTACCTGCCAGAGTAAGAAGTCACTGAGGCGCACTTCTCCGGAGGTCCGTATCAAGATGTCTGGATGAGGAGAGTGGTTGCTATAGAGGCACTTATCGAGCAGAGACTCAGAGACATCACTAAGGTGAGCAGGAGACAGAAGCACATGTCTCTTTTTGTAGAACTCTCTTGGTGAACTCCCATGCACAGCCTTCCCAATTTATAGGCCATCAAATATATCTACCAGTATATCCCAGCCATACAGATGACTTCAAATCTTTACATCTACATACAGCACTTCTTTCATTTTGAGGGGCTGGAGTTGCGGGGGATTTAATCCAGGGCCCTACACATGCTAGGCAAGTATTCTACCACTGTGCTGCACTCTCAGCCCTACATACATACTGTAGGTTATAAACCTCACATTAATAGCTATAGCAAAGTGAGGCTCATACCAGCCCTTATCCCGTCCATGAAGTTGGCACCCATCTGGTTTTTTACTTTGAAGCAAAGTGTATGTTGCCTTAGCTGGCCTGAAACGCCATTGTGTAGACCAGTCTGGCCTTGCACTCAGAGACCCCTGCATCTGCCTCCTAAGTGTTAGGATTAAAGGTGTGTACCATGCCTTGCCTTCAATTTGTTTTTCTTTAATTTCTCATTTATTCATTCATTCCTGAGACAGGGTTTTCCTGCAGCCCCAGTTGGCTTAGAATTCACTATGTAGACCAGCTGGCCTGGATCTCACAGAGATCCACCTATTCCTGTCTCCTGAGTGCTGGGATTAAAGGCATGTGCCACCACATCTGACTTTCAATATGTTTTCTAAAACCCCATTATCTTTAAAAAAAAAAAAAAAAAGATTACTTTTACTTTGTATGTTTTGCCTGCACTTACATAAATGCACCTGTGTTGTGTAATGCCCAAAGAGGCCAGAAGAGAGCATTGGATCCCCTGTAACTGGTTGTTAGTGACCATGTGGGATACTGGGAAGCAAATGCTGGTCTTTTGCAAGAGTAGCCAGTGTTCTTAACTGTTGAGCCATCTCTCTAGCCCCTTAAATCTTCTTTATCTGGAATCATAGAAAACAAATACAGTCTAAGTTTCTTAATAACTTGGGGTGTCTTCTATAATGGTCAGAGGTTTGTGTGTTTGTGAAGGAAGAAAGAAACCATTTTGAAAGCTATATTAAAAAGAAAAAAGTGAGGCTCAGAGAAGATAATTTGCTCAAACTCATTTACCTACATGTCTGAATCTAGATATGTCCACTGGAGTATGTTCTGTTTTTCACTTGAACATCTTGTTTTTCATGGTGGCACACAGTTTTAATCCCAGCACTCAGGAGGCAGAGGCAAGTGGATTTCTGTGAGCTTGAGGTCAGCCTGGTCTAGACAGTGAGTTTCAGGCCAACTGGGGCTACAAGGGAGCCTAGTCTCAAAAAGACAAAAAACAAAACAAAATAACAAACTTAGGGGGAAAAAATAAAAAGAAAACCTGACCCACACTTTTTCGCTGTGTGCTGCTGCACATTCCTTTATTTTTCTGCTTTTTTTGCAAACCACAGACGGAGATATGTTTTCTGTGTTATTACACAGGAAACAGTATTTGAATATGACTGGGCAACAGGAATGGTTCTGGGTGTAGATCCCTGAAAATCTCTTGACCACATGGTCCTAATTTAATGTATATGAGTTTGTACAAGCTACACAACCACTGAGCTCTCTTATCTTTCAGATAGGCTCACCTGTCCTATCTGCTTTATAGGTTATTGTGAGGATGACATGAAATGATAAAGTCGAGTGTGCTTTGGAGCTATAGAGTGCTTATGTAAATAAGGAATAAGAATAAACACTATTTCTAGTCTTTTGACCCTGTGGTGCGACTTTGAATAACCACTTAATTTAATATTTTTACTTTTGTTATGTGTATGTGTGTTGCCTGCGTGTGTGCAGGTACCATGGGTGCAATGACCGCAGAGGTCAGAAGAAGGTGTTGGGATTCCCTGGAACTGGAATTATGGGACAGCTGTTAGCTGCCATGTGGATGCTGGGAATCAAACTTGGATCCGCTCCAAGAGTAGCCAGTGTTCTTAACCTCTGAACCATCTCTCCAGCCCAGGCACCCATTTAAAATCTGAGTTTTAAATGTCTCTGAAAGGTTTTTGCTACCTACTTCTGGCCACTTGCAGAATTTAAATACAAATGAAGGAAATCCTAATAGGAAAGGTAAAACTTGACAAAATCAAAATGAAGTATCTATAAACTCTGGCAAAGAAAGCACACAACTACATAAATTAGATGTCCACATGGAGGCTTTTCAGGAATAATTTAGATTAAATAACGGCAAAAATACCAGTTTTCATCAAAATAAATTTTTAAAAAATGACAGGGGCTAGAGTGGGAGAGCATTTGCCTCCCGTGCTGGGCTCTGGATCTGAACATTAGCACTAGAAAGAAGAAAAACAGAAAAAGAAATCTTAATTCTGGAAATGGGCATCTCCAAACCCAACTCCTAGGGAAGCTACCAAAGCGAAGGGTGTCACCACTTGTACTGATGGGAGACTAGAGACCGCCACATATGGAACAGACACAGTAGTATTTGAATAAACTGACAGCTAGTGAAAATGACAAAAAAGATTATTAAAAGCACGGGACATGGAAAAATGTTCCTGTGAACATTAAGTGGAGGAAAAATTAGCATTCAGCATATTAACTGTTCAGTGTGATTTCCAGTTACAAATATTTACACTGGAATATCTACTTATTTTTTTATGTATTTGAGTGTTTTGCTTGCATGTATGTAAGTACACTCCTGCATGCAGGGCCTGCAAGAGGCCAGAAGAGGGTGACAGATCCCCTGGAACTGGAGTTAGGGATGTTTGTGAATCACCATGTTAGTGCAGGGAATGAACACAGATCCTCTCTGCAAGAGCAACCAGTGTACTTAACTGCTAAGCCATCTCTAGAGTTCTACTTACTAATTTTTAAATATTTATTTTGCCAGCAGTGGTGATGCAGACTTTTAATCCCATCAGAGGGGGAGGCAGAGACAAGTAGGTCTGTGAGTCCCAGTCCAGTCTACACAGCAGGTTCCAAGCCATTTGGGGCTACAAGGAGACCCTGTCTCAAAAAGATCAAAAATGAATTTTTAATTGTATGTCTATATTTGTGTATAAGTATACTCACATGAGTGCGGGTGACTATAGATGCCAGAAGTGGCAGATGACCCAAAACTAGAGTCACAAGCAATTGTAAGGCACCTGATGTGGGTGCTGGAAACTGGTCCTCTGTCCTCTGTAAGAGCAATATATTGCTCTTAACTGCTGAGCCATTTCTCTACCCTTTACTATTTTCTTTAACTTTTTTTTGTATTGTCTTTTTGAGATAGGGTCTTTCCTAGCCCCAGCTGGTCTTGTACTCACAAAGATCCCCCTGCTTCGCTGGTTCCTGAGTGCTGGGATTAAAGGCATGGGCCACCACACCCAGCTAATTCACTCATTTAATAAAATTACTATTTTTATTTTATGTGTATGAGTGTATTGCCTGCATGTACATAAGTGCACCTATGTCATGCACCACACAGGTACACTTATGTAATGCCTGTGGAGGTCAGAAGAGGGCATCAGATCCCCTAGAACTGGAGCTACAGTTGTAAGCTGCCATTTGGGTGCTGGGAATCGAACCTAGGTCCTCTGCAAGAGCAATCAGTGCTCATAACTGCTGAGCCATCTCTCCAGCCCCTTAATTTACTCATTTTATTATTGTTGTTTTGAGACAGGGCCTCACCACACAGCCCTAGCTGACCTGAAACTCACAGAGCTCTATCTGCCTCTGCTAGGATTAAAGAATACAACACTTGGAGTTTTATTTTTTAATGAGGTACCTGGGATAGAACCTAAGGCCTTTTGTATGCTAGGCAAATGCTCTATCACTAATATTCAAGCCCAGCCTGGCCTCATATTTGTAGCAATTCCCCTCCCGCATCCTCCCAAGCACTGGGATTACAGGCATGCACACTACATCTAGTAGTTACTAATTTTTATTGTTAGATGGCTCGGTTCATTTCAACCTTAGTATGAGGTGGTCAATAGACCACAATGGAAGAACCGCTCTATAGTCAGCTTTGCCCATTATGGATATTTAGGCATGTTAGTTTTCTGTCTTTGTATTCTCATCTTTAAAAAGAAGATAAGGGTTGGGCAGGTGGCTGAGTGGGTAAAAGCACTTGATGCAGGAGATTGATGACCTGAGTTTGAATCCCCAGAAGCCATTTAAAAGGTAGATAGAGTAAGTCAAGTGCCTGTTATCCCAGCAACCCCTCCAGAGAGAGGCAGAGACTGAAGAAATCTTCAGAAGTTCACACGTCAGCTTGCCTGGCTTACAGAACAGCAAAGAGACTATATCTTAAACAATATGGTAAGAGGAGAGACACCAGAAGGTTATCCTCTGATCTTCAAAAGTGCTCTGTGGCATGGGCAAACCAGTACCACACATGAACACACAAGTACACACATACACAAACTAACTAAATGAGGATAAAACCAACATATTATTATGGTCTAAGGAGTAAAAGTATCTGAGAGTCAAGTACAGTGGTAAATGTTTGTAATTCCAGCATTCAGTAGGCCAAAGTAGGGGGGTCAAGAGTTTGAGGACAGCAAGACCTTTGACAGCAGATGCTAAAACTGGAACAATACAGACTAGCACAGCCCTTGACTTGCTCAGTAAATGTTAATAATTATTAATCACCATTACTTTTTGAGAGCTGAGGCCTGTAAGAGGTCAAGTGACTTGTTCAAAGCAACTCAATGGAAGAGTTTAGTAGTTTAACAGCTATTCTCTAAGCCTAACCTTATTTCTTCTATAATTATAGGCTTATAAAACAAAACCTATGAATTTTACTGCTAGTAAAAAACTAGACCCTGAGAAAGGAAAAGGCTGAGTTGGATGGTAGTGAATTAGAAAATCGAGCTGCTCAGTAGAACTTAATTCTCATAAATCATTTGTTTTTATAAACGTAGACTTGTTTCAGTTTGCAGATACAGAGTACTGCATAAGCCCTAATGAGCTCATTATGAGCTGATAAATCACACAGCAAGAGATGGAGGGTTTAAACACCAGCTCCTTGACCCTGGAGACCCTGTCCAGCCCGTACCCAGCTGATGTGAGAACCCCACAGGCATGGGTGACTAAATGTCGGAGGCAGGAAGATGGCTCGCTACATGTTAAGTAGGTCAGGTCAGGAGGTACTGTGTCATAGGACAACTGTAAACATACTGCACTATAGGTCCTTAGCATGAATGCAGTTTACTCTTGTCTGTTAAATTAGAGTACTCTTTTTTTTTTTAATTTATTATTCTTATTTTATGTGTACAAGTATATTGCTTGCATGAAAATAAGTGCACCCATGTCATGCAATGCCCATAGAGGCCAAAAGATGGTGTTGGATGCCTGGAACTGGAGTTACGGACAGTTATTAGCTGCCATGTGGGTGCTAGGAATCAAACCCGGGGCCTTTGCTAGAGCAGTCAGTGCTCTTAACTGCTGAGCTATCTCTCCAGCCCCCTAGAGCAGCCTTTTTTGGCATAAATATTTATTCCTCATTATTTTAACAATTATTTCACACATATAAAACTTATTCAAAGCATTAATTATATAGCATAATATGAACTATTAAGTTACTCCCAAGCTAAGAAAATTACCAGTAACTTGCCTCTACTTATATTTTTCTCTCTCTAGGAAGGGAGGCAGTGATGGAAATTGAACCCAAGGCTGTGCACATGCTGGGCTCAAATATGCTCCCACCCTATACATTCCACTGCTGCCTTTCCTCAGGACGGTGTCCTATTCCCATCTGCTTAGCTTGCATTTTAATTTTATCTAACAGCTTAATTTTCTTCTTTAAAAAAAAAAAAAAAACTTTTTAGGGTTTATTTTTATTTGATGTGTATGAGTATTTTGGCTACATGTATGTAAGTGCACCCATGCATGCAATGCCTGGAGGCCATAAGAGGTAGTCTTAGGTCCACCGTAACTGGAGTCATAGACTGTTTTGGGCCGCCATGTGGGTGCTGGGAATTGAACCCAGGTCCTCTGCAAGAACAGCCAGAGCTCATAACCACTGAGCCATCTCTTTAGCCCCAACAGTTTAACTTTCAATCTACAATTTAATTTATCTCCCTGGGGCATTAGCACTAGCTCTCATCAGTACTGACACTTCTGTACCATTTCTTGGCTCTGTAATAGAGTGTCTAGCTCTCTTCTGCCTTTGTGGTTGCTGTCCGGTTTTCCTGTAAGGCTCATTCTGTTCTCCCAGCTCACAGAGCTTCTCTTGTCCTCACAGGAGACACTCTAGCTCCCTCATGCCCTCCTCACTCCATTATCTTACATACCTCCAGTATGTAAGATACCTCCAGTCCTGACCTCTGGTAACTATTGATTCAATATCTCTCTTCAATATCTACCACAGATCCAACCAAATTTCTGACTCTGTTCCTTGAATGGGATCCTCTCTAGGGTTCCCTAATAACAGGGCACCAATATCTCCTGTTAAAATCTCTGGGTCCACTGAAACACATCCTTTCCCCAGAGTCATTCCATCCAGTGGTGCAGATGATTCCTCCTTTGTAGCTCAATGCAGGCTGCTTTGTCTGTTCCAGTAGCACTTCAGTTCAGGCTCTTCTGGCAGCACCCTGCTATTCAGAAGTCCTACAACCCTAGTCACTGCTGTCTTTTCCTTTTTAGGTCACTTATTCCCATGTGGAAGTCCTTCCCTACCAAGTTCATTCCTCCTATCATAAATCCTTGCAGTCCCATACAACAATGCCTTTATAAAACAAATTACTGTTGTAATATTATGGTAATTTGTATCTTGATTAGTATCTGTTTCCTTTATCTGAGCTTTACAAGGCATAAAAAAATAGATCCTCATTCTCACCGCTATATCTCCTGTGTAGAACAATATGTTTACCTATAGCTAGTACTTCTGAAAGAATTATTGAGGGCTAGGGAGATGACTCAGTGGTAGAGTGCTTGTCTGGTATGCATAAGGCCCTAGGTACCCCCAAATTGTTGAATAAATGAATGAATGAATGAACTAAGTGGCAGAGAAAAAAAGTCACTGAGTTATTGGAAAAGAAAGGCATTCATTCATGGGCTAGAAAGATGGCTCAGCAGTTAAGAGGACTGGCTGCTCTTGCAGAGGACCAGAGTTCTGTTCCTAGCACCCACCCACATGATAACACTCATAACTTCAGTTCCAGGGGATCCAACACTCTCTTCTGACCCCCATGGGGAGTACATGACATGGGTGGGTGTACTTATGCACATGCAGGCAATATACGCATACACATAAAATAAATAAAATATAAAAAATAAAAAATATTTTTTTAAAAAGGCATTCATAAAGTAATTTTAAAAACTGTCTTTGGGGCTGGGCATGGTGGCACACACTTTTAATTCCAGCACTCAAGAGGCAGAAGCAGGAAGATCTCTTTTGAGTTTGAGGACAGCTTAGTATAAGGCAAGTTTCAGGTGAGCCAGGGCCACATATGGAGACCTTGCCTCAAACAAAACTAAGGGCCAGCAGGATGGCTCGGTGGTTAACAGCACTAGATGCTCTTGCAGAGGAGCCAGGTTCAGCTCCCAGCACCCATATGGTGGCTAACAATTGTCCCAAACTCCAGTTCCAGGGGATCCATTGCCCTCTTCTGGCCTCTATAAGCATGCGCTGAATTTACATATATGCAGGCCAAAAACTCATACACAGAAAATAAAAATTAAACAACAACAACAACAACAATAAAAACCTGTCCTCAGAGGGTTGGTGAGATAACTCAGAGGGTAAAGGCACTTGCTATCAAGCCTGATGACTTGAGCTAGATTCCTAGGATCCACATGGTGAAAGGGGAGAACTGATTCCTCTAGGCTGTCCTCTGACCTCCATCCACGTGCACACTGTGGCACACATGTACCCTTCCCCAATAAATAAAGTAAATTTAAATGAAAGGAGAGATTAAGGCATTTCAACAGTGCGTTCTGGGTAAGCACAGGTCATAATTATTCCCTTTTTTTTTAAAAACTGTCTTCTCTCATCCTTTCCATTCTCCCAGAGCAACAGGGTTTTTTCATCTGTGGTGCTGGAGATCAAAGTCAGGGCCTTGTGCATGAAAAGCTCTATAACTAGGTGACAACTCTCACTGTACCTTCTGTAGGCACCAAGCACATATGTGGTGCACTTACAGGTATGCAGGCAACATTCTCATACACATAAAATAATAATTACAATTCTACTATGTTGGTAATGATTAGCAATTTTCCTTCCTTCCAATCTGGTGCTGTAAGATTATAAGAGGAGAAACCTAAAAGATTCTCCACCCCAACAAATAAAAATTCATTCCTAGAAACATACTAACAAATGGCATTTATTTATTTTTATGTGGATGAGTGGTTTTGCCTGCATGTATGTAAATGTACCTGTGTAAGCAGTGCCCCTGGAGACCAGAAGGGGGCAATGGATCCCCTGGAATTGTTATAGCCAGTAACTGCCATGTGGGTGCTGAGAGCTGAACCTGGGTCCTCTAAAAGAGCAGCTAGCCAGTCAGTGCTCTTAACTGTTGAGCCAGCTTTCCAGCCCATTTGTTATTGTATTTGGTTTTGATTTTTCTTTTTGAGACAAGGTGTTACTATGATATAGCCATGGCTGACCTGGAACTCATTTGTGTAGATCAGGATGGCCTCAAACACACAAAGATCCACTTGCCTCTGCCTCCTAAGTGCTTAAATTAAAGGTATGAGCTACCTTACCTGGACCAACGTTGTCACTTCTAATTAAATGGGATGGTCTTCATACCTATTTTGCTGTTTCTCAGGGGTTCCTTGGTATGTGGTGTACGCGAGTTATATCCTGGTTTGAACCCAGGATATAATAAGCTGATCCTAGACTCTGTTTAGGGAACTTCCTAAATCTTTCCACATGCCCCCAAAGTTTGAGTTCTAGCCAAGTACACCTACAGGGGTTTAATATTTAGGGCATCCTGTTCTCCCTCTGAGTTACCAGGAGAGACACCCCGGGATACCTGGGTTCTAGCAGGCCTTGCTCAACTCCCCAGGCCATCTCTCTTACAGCGTTGGTGATCTCATGATGGGATGTGTAGGCAAAGCAGACATTGAGGAAACACCTGAGGAGAGCAGAAGAGAATCATTTACCAAATGGGCACAGGGACTAATGACTAGTGTCTTTGGTTACAGAGCAGTCCTTCCCTGGAAGGGTAGAGACAGGAAATGTCAGCATGCACACTTTTGAAGGGTGAAACTATGAGTTGTTCTGTGATTTCCAAGATTTCTTGGAATAACAAGACACATACTAAATGGTGTTCATTGCCTTCTTAAGCTTCTCTCCCTCTACTACCAATCAACTTACACAGGATATAAATCCACTGGTATCTAGCACAGGCAGAGGAGAAAAAGGAGATCTAGCCCAAAACACACTCACAGCTAAACAATCCTATTTAAAGCTACACACACTGGAGTCCGGATAACTGAGCATGGCTCCCCCTAAATCTGCCCGTGGGCTAAAGGAGTGGGATAGGAAAAAAATAACAACAACACAAAAACCAAAACAACAACAAAAAACTACCTCCGGAAAGAACTGTGAAGACTAGGACTCAGACTGCTTTCTTTCTTTTTTTTTGGTCTTTTTTGAGACAGGGTATCCCTGTAGCCCCAACTAGTTGGAACTCAGTATGTAGAACAGGCTGGCTTTGAACTCACAAAGATCCACTTGCCTCTGCATCCGGACTGCTGAGATTAAAGGCAGGCACCACCCCACCTGACAAGGACTACTTTATTATCTATCCTAACTCTTGTTAAATTAAAATATATATTTGTATGTGTGCATGTACACACAAACACAGTCAAGGGTGACTGACAGTCAAATAAGAACTGTGTTCATATATGAGTATATGCAGAGCATGGTAACACTAGTTACTAGTCTGCCTTATAGATTAAGAGAAATTCTCTAAGCATCACAAACTAACCCCTTAACATACCTCATACCAAATGCAAACCAACAAAGTTCTGGATGTCTCCCTTGAGGGGTAATCTGCAAACTTACTTGTTATAATTCTTAGTGGCTTGTACAGCATGTGCAATCTTCTCCTGGAGGTCCAACGGCAATAAATGGAGATCACCCAAGACTCGGATACATACCCCGTGCTTCTGCAGCTTCTCCCTGATCAGGTAAAAAGGAGGCAGCACTGTGATAAACCTGCTGGGCTGGAGAAGGCAGGGTACTTACTGCACATTCTCTGAGGTACATACTGTAATGTTTGGCTTTTTACAGAAGAAACTGAGGTATAGGGGACAGAAGTATTTGTTTAGACAGCTGTGTGAATGAACAGCCAGGTCTGAACCTGAGAAGTCTAGCTACAGAGCCTGCATCCTAATCATCTCAAAGTGCTTCCACGTAGCAACACCCAGACCACATGTGGGCAGAATGCATTTCCTGTAACCACCCAGCTTCTCTCACAAACTGGATACTTGGTGTTTGGGAATCAGGAACTTAGTTCTGTGGAATAGGGCTATCCAGCAAATCCTGAAGGACTCTGATCCAGAACTGAAGGCCACATTCAAGGCCTATCCACCCTATTGAACCTTCAACTGTATACTTTGTCCAGGTCTGTGAAACAAGAATGAATTACGTATTTTTGAGAATCTACTGGAATTACAGACATTAATGTATAGTCTAATCAAGGCAAAATTTGAATAGATGCCTAGATATGAGTTCAAGTACCCCCGCTTACTAGCTGACCTTCATAAACACTCAAACTTCTTTGAGCTCAGCTTCTGCTTATCTCTCTGTCCCCTCACATATGTGAACTGGTAACAGTCATCCCTGTGTGCCATGCTCTCCAGACAGACTTCTCTCATGTGAGAAGAGGGACATGGGAATGCTCACCTCTGAAGAGGGCAGAACCAGGACTTCTTCGAGTCTGAAGAGTTACTGCAAAGGCCCTGCAGGAGCCAGGAGCCTGGGTTCCCAACCTGGCTCTGTCACTAATATACTGTGGCTCCTAGCAAGGCCTTTCCTTCTGGTCATGAGTTTAATCTCCCAACTAGTGAAATGCACATAGGATAGTGTGTGTGGGTGTGTGGGTGTGTGTATGTGTAAAGGCCAGGAGATTAACCTTAGGTGTCATCCTCAAGAACTCCACCTACCTCCTTTTAGACAGGGTTTCTTACTGGAGCTCACCAATTAGGCTGGCCTGGCTGGCCTGTGAGCCTAGGGGATCTTCCTGGCTCCTCCCCAGTGCTGAGATTATACTGATTGAGTTATCTCTTCAGTCCATGTTATTTGTTTTCAAACTTTCTTTTAGCTAAATAACTCTCTTCAATTAACCCTACCTAGAAGACCAAAAATATATAATATACAAAAGTAAATGAACATTCTAGACCCACTATTATTGGGTTCTTTACCCAAAGCTCATTCCTCCAAACTCTAGAGCAGATGTGGGAAGGTGGGAAGGCAGAGGGTTAGGAGAGGCAACACACTGGTGGAAAAGCACCTGAGGTTTGTTGCCTCAGCAAGGACTTCCTAAGTCAACACCAACTGACTAGAGTGATCTCAGTAGTAACCGAGATCGACGTTGCAGCAAGTTCAAGAATCCCTTCTCATACAGGCATGGAACAACACATCTGTAATCCCAATACTTAGAAAGGTAGAGGCAGGCTGGAGAGATGGCTCAGTGTTAAGAGCACTGGCTGCTTTGGCAGGGAACCTGGGTTTGGTTCCCAGCACTCACATGGTGGGTAACAACCAGCTGTAATTCCAGTTCCAGGGGATTCAATGCCTTCTTCTGACTATCGCACAACATGAGAACGCTTATATACATACTATCGCACAACATGAGAACGCTTATATACATACACTCATATCCGTAAAATTTTAAAAAATTTAATAAAAAAATTAATTATATAAAGAGATAGGTAGAGGCAACCCGGTGTGGTGGCACATGCCTTTAGTCCCAGCATATAGGGAGGAGTAGGGGGCAGAAACAGGTGGATCTCTATGAGTCTGAAACTAGCCTGGTCTACATGGGGAGCTCCAGGTCAGTCAGGACTACATAGTGACTACATAAAAAGATTGAGGTTGAGGGGTAACGAAATGGCTTGTTACCAAGGTAGGATGCTTGTTGGTAAGGTAAGGATGCTTGTTACCAAGCCTGATTACCGGAGTTTAATCCTCAGAACCAAATCCAAGTTGTTCTGTGATTTTCGCATGCACATATGCACATGAACATACACACATGCACATGTGTACATATAGACACATGCTAAACAAATGTCTTTTTGTGCATAGTGCATCAGGCAACAGCTCTATCCCAGAGACAGAAAGACCAAGTTGTGTATCTTGGTTCAGTCTAATAGCTATGTGATTCAAAACCCATTTTCTTCTCGAAGACTGGTCTAATAGTATCATGGGATGATATGGCTAGTGATAATACCTCATGGTCCAACGGCTGGATCCATAAGAAGTACTTAAAAAGATAAAACTAGTTTATCGTTCAGAAGAATCTGAACATGTAGGATGTGTCCCCATGCCTGTCACCAGCTTCCTGGGCATGAGCTCTGAGCTAGAAACCAAGGAACAAGACCAGTAGCCCAGGATCTCCCCATCCAAAGTAAGAGAGAAGCCTGACTACCCTCTCCCATCTACCACCCTGACACAACACAAGAAATGACAACCAACTTCTCAGAAGGTTCTTCAAGGTCTAATGCCCCTAGCCCTCCGTCTTCTGTCCTCTCATCATCCTCGTCGTGGTGTAGGTAGATGACTGTACGAATAGTAGAACGGCCTCAATTGAGAGTTCTGAGCAAGTCTGGGTTGAGAACATGCTATACTTTAATGCAAACAATCTCCATCAAAATTCCTCTGTCTCTTTCTAGCTTTGCTTCCTGAGTGAAGCCTCAACAGTGACAGACTGAGTAAGAATAGTAATTACATTTACCCATACAGTCTCTTAGGCATCAACCAATCCCTTGGCATACACCTCCCATGAGACTATGCTGGGGGAGTATGATAACTTTGTAAGGATCTCTGTGGAGCAGAAAAAGACTCCCTCATGTTTCCTGCTACTCCACTAGTCACATATAGTGGCTCTAGCATAGAAATCTGTTCAAAGGTGAACAGATTAAGTGATTCATTCATTTTGGATGTTCTTTTGAAGCAGAGAAAGCTGGTCTGCAGAAAGAGGAGATGGTAAACCTATGAAGAGATGCCACTAAAAGGATTTTAATCCTGTTTCAGCCTTGTTTGAGATCTGCAGTTATCCTTAAGTTCCATAAAACACCTCAATATCCTCAAATAAATGCCTGTTTAAAAGGGGGATGGGGGACACTTGCATTTTTGATACTTGCTACGAAAGAAAGTTAACATTAAAAGGATTTTGAGGGACTGTAAGATGGTTCAGCAAGTAAAACGTGCTTGTTACCAAGCCTGATGACTTGAGTTTGATCTCTGGGATTCACATGATGAAAGCAGAGAACTGTTCTCTGACCTCCACATGTGTGCTATGGTGTGTGTGCATACACTACAGTGTACATGTGCCTGCGCACACACACACACAAACACATGAATAAATTAAATGTAATTTAAAAATTAAACAGGAAGGCTAGAGATGGTTTAACAGTTAAAAGCACTTAATACTCTTACAGAGGACTGGAGTTTGGTTCCCAGCACCCATATGGTGGCTCACAACCATCTGTGACTCCAGTTTTGGGGAACTCTATGTTCTTCTCTGGCCTCTGAGAGCACTAGGCACACATCTGTTATAGATACATATAAGCAGGCAAACACAAATACACATAAAAGGAGTTTTTTAAAATTAAGGGGCTGGAGAGATGGCTGAGTGGTTAAGAGCTTATACTGCTTTTAGAGGACCCAAGTACAATTCCTAGCACCCACATACAAGCAACTGCCTGTAACTCCAGCTTCAGGGAATCACCTGTGCTCTGTGGACACCTGTGTTCACATGCACACACTTACACAGAGACATATCCATATACACACAATTAAAAATAAAATAAAAAGGAGAAAGATTCTGAATCCCTTAACACGTTTCAGATAACAAAGCTGAGGGTGGTGGAGCAGGAAAAGGGATGGCATCTTACTGTTCTTCCATCAAGGAGGTGAACTTCTGACAGGCCAGATCCAGTAGCCCGTCAACCTCACTCTTGGAACGTTTGAAGTTCTCAATGCTGAAAGCGTATACAGTTACTTCAAGGATGCCCAGGTTCAAACACCACCGCAGAGTCTGAGGGGAGAAGGTAAAGAGGTAGGACACAGGAAAAATGGGAAGACAAGAGATGCTCTGTTCCTGATTCAGAGTTGGAAAAGGGAGACAGACTTTTCTCCTCCCCAAGCCTGTGTAAAGCTAGAATAACTTCAGCACTTATGAAAGGAAGTCAAAACTGAAAATTGAAAAATTGGACTAGAGAGTTGGCTCAGTAGTTAAGAGTGCTTACTATTCTTGCAGAGGATTTAGGTTTGGTTCCCAGTACCCACATGGTGGCTCACAGCCATCTGTTACTCCAGTTTCAGGGGATCTGATACTCTCTTCTGACCTCCATGGGCTCCTGCATGCACGTAAACTCATATAGGCATACACATATAAAAATAATGAATAAATAAATAAATCTTTTAAAAAATAAAAGAAGCCAGGCATGGTGGCATATACCTTTAATCCCAGCACTTAAGATGCAGAGTCAGATGAATCTCTGTGAATTTGGGGCCAGCCAGGTCTACATAGTAAGTAAATCAGTCGAGGCTACAAAAAACCAAAACCAACCAACCAACCAACCGAATAAACACAAAATAAACAAACAAACAAACAAATAAAAAAAATCTGTCTAGGACTAAATTTCTTTATTTGTAAAAGGGGTAACAAACCCATCCCTGACAAGGTGGGTAATCAAGAATATATAAACACCTTAGAGCATAACTTCATTACCATGGCAGACCAAGAGGTGGGTTAAAGTGAGAGAACAAAATGAACAACTGGACCACTGGGCAGTATTCCATAGTCGGCCAGTTTCCACACAGTCCTTCCAAACAACTATTCAGAAGGGACATTATGTTTTCATGCCCAGTTTAGAGAGGATAAATCAACTCTTGAGAGCTGAACCAAGTCAAATGTAACTTCAAGGAGTAATGGCACAAGCTTGTAACACCAGCACTCAAGAGCTGAGGCAAGAGAGTCTTGAGTTCACTAAAAATCCTCTGAAGGCAAGTAGGGGGAGAGCTCGGTGGTAGAGTACTTGCCCAGCATACATAGGCCTTGCAGCGCCTAAGGAGGTCAGAAGAGGGTGTCAGATCTCCTAGAACTGGAGTTATGGATGGTTGTTAGCCACCATGTGGGTGCTGGGAATAGAACCCAGATCCTCTACAAGAGCAGTCAGGGCTCTTAATCTCTGAGTCATCTCTCCAAACCACTTCCTTCCCCTTTTAAAGACAAGGTTTCATGTAGCCTAGGTGGACCTTAAATTCACTGTGTTGTCAAGGGATGATCTTGAACTCCTGATTCTCCTGCCTCTACTTCCCAAATACTGGGATTACAGATATGAGCCACCACACTCAGCTCTATTCTTCTTTTTAAAATATTTTGATACAGGGTTTCCTTATATAGCTCTGGCTGGCCTACAACTCACTATGTCCATTAAGTTAAGATGGCCTTAAACCTGCCAAGATCCAGATTTGCCTACTGAATTCTGGGATTACAGGTGTATCCCACTATGACTTAAATGGTGCTGGGGAATCAAACTCAGGGCTTCAGGCATACCAGGCAACACTCTGCCAATTGAGTTGTATCTTTAACCCTCTTGCTCACTAACCCCCCACCTGCAGACGGTTCTTCCTGCTGGTAGCTCCTGCTGGTCTGGACTCAATATGGGGATCAGGATCGCCTCAATCTCATAGAGATTTTCCTTCTACTGCCTCCCAAGTACTGGGATTAAAGGCTAGCATCTGGTCTTCTTCTTAAAAGTTAGGGTAAAGCACTTAGCATATATAAGGCCTTGAGTTATATCCATCCCAAGGAGCAAGAAAACAAGATGTTTCACAAAGACTGTCATATTTATCTTTTTGTTTGGCAATACAGGGGACTGAAGTGGAGGCCTTACACAGACTAGGCAGGCAATCTATCAACTCATTTTGTATTTTTTGAGACAGGGACTCACTAGATTGCCAGGCTGGCTTTGAACTCTCTCTTTAGGCCAGGTAGGCCTTGAATTCTGGTCTTCTTTCATCAGCCTCCTGGGTGGCTAGAACTGTAGACTTGGGCCACCAGGCCTGCTTTCACTTTTCATTCTTATTGTTAAATGTGATTTTTTTTTTCCCCACCTTACAATATGCACTAAAAACAAAATGGTCTAAGCTAGGAGTAGTGGCACACACCAGTGGAGGCAGGAAGATCAGGGTCTCAAGGTCATCCTCAGCCTCAAGGCCAATGTGGACAATGTGGCTCCCTGTGTTTAAAAAAAAAAATAAAAATCACAATTTCTTTGTCAAGTTGTCCTGCTAATCCAAGTTAGCACTGAAAGGCCCGTGTTCTGAAAACTCCTCAGCATTGGTAAAGCAGGCTGAGTAGATCCCCAATGCTCTAGAAATGTAACTTCTAAGTATTTATCCTAAAACAATACTATTTTTGTTTTTTGAAACAGGGTCTTGCTTTGTAGTCCTGGATGGTTAGGAACTCACCATGCACCCTAGGTTGGTCTCAAATTCATGATATTCCTGCCTCAGCATCCAGAATATGTACAGGTACATACCTCTACATCAGGCTTTAAAAAAATTGTTTTCCTAATTTTAAAAAAATTTTATGTGTAGGAGTGTTAAGCCTGCATGTATGTAAGTGCATTCATGTCATGCAGTACCCACAGAGGCCAGAAAAGGGGGCTGGATTCCCTGGAACTGGAGTTATAGACACTTGTTGGTTGCCATGTGGGTGCTGGGATTAAAAATTGGGTCTTCTGCAAGAACTATCAGTGCTTTTAACTGCTGCGCCATCTCTCCAGCCCCCTACAATTTTTTTTTTTTTTAAGATTTACATTTTACTTTTAATTATGTGTATGTCTGTGTGTGGGCATGTGCATGCATGTGTGTAGTGCCCATGAAGACCAGAAGATGGCTCCCCTGGAGTTGGAGTTAGAAGCCACTGTAAGCCATCTGACATGGGTGTTGGGAGCTGAACTGGGGTCCGCTGCAAGAGCAGTACACTCTTAACTACTGTGACATCTCTTCAGGCACCTCCAAATACCTTTAAAATTTTATCTTATTTTATTTTGAGACAATGTCTTAATATATGGCTTGACCTAGATTTGAACTTATGACTCTCCAGCCTCCCAAATGCTGAGACTCTAAATGTGTTCCATCACATCCCAAAATAAAATAGTACTATTTATAATGTCCACTAACAGTGGAACACGTGAGCCAATAATGTGAGATTCTCATGAAAAAAATCTTCAGTCTGGGTATATTAGGTATGCCTGTAATCTCAGCCCCAGGAGCAAAAGCAGCACTGTGTTCCAATAAACAAAACCAGACATACTACATAAACAAGGGATGGGACGGCAGCTCAGTTGGTAGAGTGTTTGTCTAGCATGAACAAAGCCCTGGGTTTGATCCCAGGACCACACAAAACCAGACACGGTGGTACACATCTACAATTCCAGCACTCAGGAAGTAGGAGGAGGAGGAGTGGAGTTCAAAGTTAGCCTTAGTTACACAGAGTTTAAGGCCAGCCTGGCTAAATGAGACCCTGTCTCAGAAACAAAGGAACAAAAAAACTTCTGTCATCAAAACACAGAAAGGCTAAATATCACCTTAGAACAATATGGCCTGTACAAGACATACAATAATGAAAACAACTGACTTATTTCAGCAACAGGAGTGAATTTTTGTTATTATTTCTAACATCTCCTAATGATGTTAAGATTTTTGTTAAAGTCACTGTGAGGCCTGTGGCTAAAGACCAAGGAACAACAAGGAAAAAGAAGTAAAAAGCACTCAAACCACGGTGAATGCAGACTCATTCTCTAGCATCTAACTCAGGTTGTTCACTTTGGTTTCTGCCATGGAGCCCACCTCAGCCAGCTTGTTGAAGCCCTGTGAGTGGCCCTCCTGCCGCTCCACTTGGCACTTCTTGGCATAGCGACGGTTTCCATCCATTATGAATGCTATATGTTTGGGCACTGGGCCAGCCTGCAGAGTAAGACAAAGACAGATGATGAAGCAATCCAGTCTCTTTAAAGATAAAGAGGAATATTACACCCCAAACTAATCTAATTTATAAGATAAAATCCCTAGGCTGGCAGAATACTCAGTAGGTAAAGGCACTGATAACCTGAGTTCAATCTCTGGAGCTAGAAGAATCCTGCAAGTTGTCCTTTGACCTCCACACGTGTGCTGTGGCATCTATACGCCCTCACACATACATAGATACACAAAATAAATAGGTGTACTTAAAATTTTTTTTTAATAAAATGCCTAAGAAAGAAAATTGGCTATTTTTTCATTGTACAAGGCAAAGCAGTTCATTCTTCCAAACATGCATGTAATACACTTTGATCATACCTACCCTTCTATGAACCTTTAACATCCTAGCCTCTCCTCTGCTTTTCCTTCCACATCCCTAACAGTGCCCCGACCCTCAGAGCACATGAGAGAAAACCCATGAAATTTATCTTTGTGAGATTTATTTTATGTTCACTTAACGTAATAATCTCCAATTTCATCCATTTTCCTATAAATGACATTTCACTATTTTTAGGGGTAAAATTCCACTGTGTATATGTGCCACACTTTCTTTATCCATTTACTCACTGGTAAGTACCTAGCAGGGTTTCACAACGTGACTGCTCTGAATAGTGCGGCAATAAATATAAACAGCAGACATCTGGACGGCAGGCTAATTTGATTTTGGTGGATATTCATCCAGTTTTTTTTTTGTTTTTTTTTTTTTAGGAATCTCCATACTGATTTCCACAGTGCCTAGACTAACGTACATTCCCACAGTATACGAAGGCTCTTTTTTCCAAATACTTTTGACAATGCTTGTTATTTTCTTGATGACTGCCATTTTAAGCTGAGACAAAATCTCAACGTAGCTTTGATTTTTCACTCACCATTTTCTCACATGCTTACTGGCCATTTGTATTCTTTATTTGAAATTTGTTCAGTTGATTCTTTTCATTTATTGATGTGATTATTTGCTCTTTTGGTGCTTTTAAAAACAAAATTGTATTATTTATTTATTGTGAGTGTGATTGTGTGGTTTCGTGTGTGTTCAAGTACATGTTTGCCATGGTGCTCATGTGGAAGTCAGAAGACAACCTGTGAGCCTGTCTCCTTCTACCACTCAGGTTGTCAAGCTGTGTGGCAAGTGCCTTTACCTGCTGAGCCATCTAACCAGCTTGTCTCGTCACTGTCTTCTACTTCTGCCTCCCACACATATCCTCTTCAAAAGTAATTCAACACAGTCAAGCAGCTGCTTTTGCCAACACAAGACTGTCACAGTTCTCTGAGGAGGCAGTTTCCATTTTTTTGGCTTGCTTGTGATTACTTGGCGTTTGTGTGAGCATGTGGATTATTGACTCAAATTCAATGCTACATGCTGCTTGACCGTCTGTGGCTAAACACAAATTCAAGGCTTGAATCAAAAATCTGTCTTAGGCACACAACATAACATTGTCATGATTCCTGAAGAAAAAGCTGAAAGAAGTCTTTGGGGATTGCAGCCAGTGAGACCAGGCTCAGCTGGTTAAGGCACTTGCCACACCTGACAACTTGAGTTCAATCCACACAATCCACATGGTAGAGAAAACCCTTTCTCCCAAGTTGTCCTCTGATCTCCACATGTATGCTGCACACCCCTACGGTGGCTTGAATGAGAATGTACCCCACAGGCTCTAAGTATTTGAACATTTTATCTCCAGTTGGTGGTGCTGCTTGGGGAGGTCTCAGAAGGTGTGGCCATGCTGGAGGAAGCAAATCACTGGGTGGACTTAGAGAGTCCTTAAGCCTTGCAGGAATTCCAGCCGATCTCTGCTTCTTGTGCTTGCTTGAAGATGTGAGCACATAGTTTCTGTGTCTACTCCAGCCACCTCTGCTGCCATTCCTCCCTGCCATGATGGACTCTTGCCCCTTTGGAACCATAAGCTAAATAAACTCTTCTTTTTTTAAGTTCCCTTGGTCAGTGTTTCTATCACATTAACAGAGAAGTAACTAATACACCCCCCGCAAAACAAACAAATAAATTAAAAAAAATAAAAACTCGGGGATATAGAGGAGATAAGAGAAATAGTGATTACACTCTTTAATTGCCTGAAAGACCACTCTAGTCATAGCAATGACTGAGGACCACAGGATACTATATGTGTGTGTGTGTGTGTGTGTGTGTGTGTGTGTGTGTGTTTGTTTTGCTTCATTTAATCTTCATGGAGACTTTATGCCTATTGATTGACATTGTTGATAAATACAGTACTTTCACTCAGGCTTATTGCCTCTAGTGCCCAAAGACTTAACTGTCAAAGAAAGAGTATTCCATTTTTATCCAAAAGATGGTACCAGGAAGAAGTGGATTAGAGTTCTAGGGAAACAAATTTCAGTTACTTTCATTTATAGTCATATTCTCTCCCTTTCTCAAATTCAGAGCCCTGTACATGCTAAGCAAGCATTCTACCACTGAGCTATGGCCTCAGGGCCTAAACTTCAGTTTTCTACAAGGAAAATCAAACTGTCTGCTCAGTGTATTAAGAAATCCTAATCTGGGGCTGGAGAGATGACTCAGCAGTTAAGAACTGAGGGCCTGGGTTCCCCTCCCAGCACCCACATGGCACTAAAAACCAGGGGAGCCAACACGCTTTTCCGATGTCTGCCATGGGTGAATTTAACATACATGTAGGCAATACTCTCATAGACATAAAATAAATAACAATAAATCAATCAAAGAGGACCCTGGTCTGCCTGAAAAGAAATGTCACTACGAACAATAACATACTAGAAATCTAGTCCTACAGGCAACATAACAATTCCAAGACTCTGGTTTCCTTGTTATATGCCACTTAACAACATGGACTTTAATAAGATTACCCAATCGTCCAAAAGGCCAAGTGGTCCTCTGGGTCACTGCTCACCTTTATGATATTGGCACAGAACCGTTCCCAAAGTGACAGCTCTCCTTCCTTGATCCATGACATAGTTCTCGCTGTCAGAAAATCACCGCAGAACAAGACACTACTAGGTAACTTTGAATAAATCAAAAAGAGCAAAGTTATCAGTGCTTGTAAGTGGATACAGCTCCTCAGAGACTCAGATGAACTGTAGAAAGCAGCCAGCACTGACTCCAAACCCCGGTCTAATCTTTCACCGCCCAGACCTGCTTCGGGACAAGAAGTCTTTGCTTGCTTCCCTGGCTTGCTTCCCATTTTCTTTTCCTCGTTATTTGAACTTATTTCTTTCGAATATCCAAGTCAGCTTCCTACCACATCATGGTGCCTAAATCTTGATCATTCCCCGCATCTTCTTTCTCCATTTCCCCGCAAAGCCACTGCTCTGCGCTAACCATTCACTAACCCCTTCAGCTGTCACACCTGTGACCTCGGTGGTCGGCAACCACTCTCCGAGTTGGACCTTTATTTCTCCCGTGGCCACCGCCCCAGCCGGCTACCTGTCCTGCGGTTCTCCGGGTTCGCACAGCACCTGTGAGGCCGGGCGGACAGTGTTTCTACCACTCCAGGGCGCAGACACTGCCTCTCGATGTGGCGCAGGAAGAACACGTCACTGCTATGCGCTGGGACGCGCCTCAGGGATCCCCTCAGTGGGCGGGGCCCTCCGTGCGCCAGAGGGCCTGGGGGCGGGACTACAGACGCTGGTTGGGCTGCTATTGGCGCAGACCCACTCGGGGCGTGGCTAGAACGGCAGGTGGTGGCCTTGCTCCCGTGATCAGGCTACTGAGCGGTCCCACGTGACCCAGCGGTGGGCGGTCCGCTGTGGGCTGGCGCGTGCTAACTGGCGGGGAAGGTTCGGCCCAGCAGCGAGCAGAGGTCAATAGACTGCTGCAGCCAGGCCAGTGGGGCCGGTGTTGGGGAAATATGCTGCGTGTGTACACCGAGGGAACGTCACCTCAGAAATCAAGGGCAGTCTTTACCGCTCATGGCAGTATTTATTTTATTATTGAGACCCGGTCTTCCTACTTAGCCCAGGTGACTTCGAACTCATGTCAGTGGTTCAAAGTGCCCTCCCTCTGTCTCCAAGTGTTGGGATTGCAGGCACGGGCCACCAAACTGCCCTGAACTGGGTTTCTTTAGTTCTGCTATTGTTTAGTCTTAAAATTGTATTTTTAGCCAAAATAAAAGCCCTGGCACGGGGGCGGATCTCTGAGATTGAGACCAGCCTGGTCTACATAGGGAGTACAAGGTCAGCCTGAGTTACTCAGTGAGACCCCGTCTACAAAAACACAAACAACACCGGCTCCCCACCCTCCGAAATTGTATTTGTTAGCCAGGCATGGTATTTTATTGTGGATGAAGTCAGCACTCTTAAGGCAGGAGGATCAGAAATTGAGTATCTTTCCTGGGTACATAGGAAACCCCGCCCCCCGCCATTAGTATTTTATTTCATAGTAATTGGTTGGGAAGAGGTACCTTATCCAGGTCACTGTTACAGACATACTGAATGCCAAACTTGTCCAATTTGGGCATCTAGAATTTATTACTTCATTCCCAAATGGAGTGAAAAGAGGTAAGGTCAGAGATAGCTTTCCTGTAAGAATGTCTTCTAAAATAACAGGCCATGGCTCTGGGGAGTAAAGTGGTTGTTAGAGTGTTTGCCAGCGTGCAGGGCGGCCTTCCATTCATCCCTTGCCCAGCATAAAATGGCATGGTATTCCATGCCTATAACGCCAACACTCGGGAGGTGGATGCAGGAGGATCAAAAGTCATCCTTGGGTACATGGACAGTTTGAAGTGGCCTGGATTACAAAGACCCTGTCTTAATTAAAAAAAAAAAAAAAAGATATACAATTAAAAAACAAAACAAAAAAACCCCACTACAGTTAACCAAAGTACAAATCAAAAGCATTATCTCTATACCAAATCTTGAAGACTTTTTTAGATATTGAATTACATAATTGATAATTCCACTTTAAAGCTAAAAACCAAAAAAGAGCTTTCAATACCTGATGCAACCGGCCTTTCTTACAAATCGTAAAACTTCCATGATTCTGTTGAGTGTAATGGAATCCCACAATTTCAATGAACGCTTTTATTTCATCTGTCTTGCACTCTCAAAGGCATGGGGCAAGGAATTGTTGCTTGGTCTTCTATTTTTTTTTTTTAAAGGGTTATAGTTTCAACAGATAGAAATGAGATTAAAACAAAGCCTTGTAGATGAATTACCCACTTATCAAGTCTTCCAGTTATCCGTAATTCCTCCTTTGTGACCTGGGGAAATTTTGGCTAGTAATTACTTCAGCTTTGCAGAAAGATGGTTCACTGAAGCCCAGTACTTCGCACTGCTAGGTTTAGCTTTTGATACAATTAGTTAAGAGGTCACAACCCCCCTGCTCTGGTAATATTGACAGTCTGAGGATTTATTTAATCCAGTTTCTGTTTCCTTACACTTTCTGTTAGCACTTGATTTGCGGCTGGTGGGTGCCACCCCCTTAAAATCTTCCTTCCCTTTGGAGAATGTTTAAATGTTCAGTACTCATTAGAAGGCTAGCAAACTCAAAATGTTGGGTTTATAGTCAGTGAATCTCCCTCTTTTGGCCTCAATTTCCCCAGTTCTGGATGGTATTTTCCTTCTTGGGGTGCTGCAAGGGGTTAATTAGGATTTGTAAAGGGCTTTGAGGAGTAAGGGACAAAGTATTATTAGGGTCTCATGCCCTAAGCCATGGCCCCATGCTTTCATCCCAGTCAGTGGCATAGGCATCCCCATTCTTATGCATGCCAAGCCTCTAATCCCCTCTTGAATGTGGCAGCTTCCAAGGAAAGGACAAGAGGCCTTAACTAGAAACAAAAATCCACTGTAATGAGGTCCTCTAAGGATTGAACTTTCAAGATTCATCCCTAACAAAGTGTCAATGGGGAAAACTTAATGGTTCTGTGACTTCCCACTCCAAGCTGGGAATTATGGGAAGAGGAAAGCATTCTAAATATCTGACAAGGAGAGAACAATTTGAGTACCAATAAGTCTTTATTTTCCCAGGAAGAAAGGGAAGAAGAGTCAGCATGTGTTACAAAATGATTACAATAGGAAAAGAAGTAAGTACCCGGTACAGTAAAATCAACCATGAAAAGAACACCCCAGTGGTGGGGTCACCAAAGCCCAAGGGGGCTTAGTCTCCTGCAGTTCAGGAAAGAGAAGGGATCAGGGAAAGGACAGACAGGTACACTTTCCCACCCTCTCTCCTCATAAATTCAAGATTTCTCACAAAGCTTTGGTTTCTAGCAGTAAACATGGAGTTACATTCGTCCGTCTCCTATTAAACAATCTTGTGGCCACTTTGACATAAATTTCTTGCACCTCCATAAAAGTTCCTGAGTGATTTGAACATACATTCATATCCCCTTTTCTGGTCTCCAGACTCCACTTTCTCTATGGAAGGCCCCACAATTGGTTCTCTCTACTTGAGGATTTTGGGTTAAGTAGGTTTGATCCATCTGAACACAGCAATGTTATATTTGACAAGAATCACACCAGGAATTGGTCTAGCCTGAGAATTGCCTCACCATCTATAATCCCAGCACTCAGGAGACTAAGGCAGATTAGCCAAGAGTTTGAGGCTAGACTACAGAGTGAGACCCTGTCTCAAAATAAACAACCAAAAAAGGGGCAATGGGTTCTGACTGAGGTTGGGAGCAAGGGTTAAGAGAAGCCATTTTAGAACTTTTGCATGTCATTTAAGAGGTAAAGAGATTCTGCAATAATTAAATCTTTTGAAGAAAATAATAGTATAGGAGCTGTTTTAAGGACAGAAAATGTGGTCCCAAGATGGGAAATAGGTAAAGAGGAGGACAAAAGAAAAAAAGATGGTTTATGATCTCACTAAGAGGGCCTCCACACTTAATGCTTCAGATCCTTTTGTCTGGTGCAGAACTTACTGTCAAAGATGCTTTGGCTATTTTTCTCAGTACAAAAAGAAGTTTTGTAAACAATAAAACCCCAAAAGAACATGAAGACCAACACATTATATTTACACAAACTAGGCCACCTAGCAATCACCAACTCAGAGACTCAGTAAAGTCCTACAAAGCCCAGACAAAAACAATTAACTAGAGAGGGGCAGCATTTGGGGGAGACAAGAAACCAGGATCAGACACACACCACCCAATGCGTTCTATTGCATTTGTCCCGTTTCAACACAGTGAGGTAGGTTTGCGGTGATCTCACAGCATGTAAACGAAACCCCCTTTTCTACTTTAGCTACCATGACAACGCTGTCAACCACTTCTGCAGCAGGGCAGGACACTGGCTCAGGGCGCCACAGCGGCCCATACTCCAAAGTCTCTCTAGAAGCCAAGATTTTAAAAGGTTCAGGATTTTGGTCCTTGTTTCATTTATCTGTCCCTGGACAGCACAGGGTAGGAACAAGGGTATTAGTCTTAAAACCCATCCTTATCAGGATGGGAATACAGCTCAGTGGTGCTTGCCTAGCACACGTGAGGCCCAAGGTTCAATCCCCAGTATCACAAAACAAACAAAAATACCTCATCCTCACAAACTTGCATTAAAAAAAAAAAAAAAAATCAAACAACAACAAAAAAAAACAAACACCAAAAACCCAACACACACAACACATACACCCTGCTGTGCATGGCAGGTCAGGCTAACCTGGTGAAGGATGGATTTGGTATGGAAAAAACTCTTGTGCCCTAGGATTAGACAACCATCCCCTAATTGTGCATGGCTTCTTCTCTGAGCCTGGCCCAGCTTCTAACTTCTCTGTACCACCTTTTCCTGTTTAAACTAATTTCCAGTCTTCTAGCGAAAGGAGATCATCAAGACATGGGGCAGCCCAGCTAAACCTAGTCTCCGACGAAACATTTCAAGGTGGATGGGGGTTTCAAGGACACTATGGCAGAAAAGCCAGCTGTAAACGGCAAAAATGAGGTAGTTCAATAGGCGATGCACTCCAAATGGATGCTCTTCATGGTGATAAGAACAAAAAGCATTCCTGCTGTGCAGACCTGGAGCTGACTTATCCCTGAGATTGCTCATGTACCTGAGAACACAGTGCAGGAATGAGGCCTTAGATTAAAATATACAAAAATACAAACCAGAATATTTATATTAAGAAAAAAAAAAGTTAAAATGCACAAGATACGTCATTCGCACACAGATAGTGCAGTTGGCATCCTGGAGAAAGTGGGACCCAAGGTGCAGTTACCCAAGGGCGCAAATAAATTAAAGTCACATTGGCTCAGAAAGGGATGGGAACGAGGTGGGAATAGCAGATCTGCAGCCGTTCCCCCAATCACCCTCTTTGTCATCACAACCCACTGCTTGAGACAGTTCCCAGCACCATATCCCAAGACTGGGTTATGAGAAAACAAGATGTGGAAAATAAAAAACCCTGCCTTGCTCCTGAGAGTCCCTCCCACAAAATGTAGCTGGTAGGTTAGGTTCATTAACCTGGTCTTACACTTAATTGCTCTACATTGTCTGGCAAGGAAAATAATCACACATCCTTCTTTAAAAGGAAGACAACATCCCTCTCCAGACCACGTTTAAAAGCATGTAGTTTGGGGGTGAAACCTCAGATAAAGCATGCAGGTTCTAGGGTGGTTCCCCCCAAAAGCCTCACTTGCATTTGGATACAACACGGTTGGAGTTCCTTTGCCTCACCCCTACCTCCCCCAGTGAGGGAGGACAGGGTGATGCTGGGAACCCCGGCCTGAGATAGATGGCAATGCCAGCTATCCCCAACCCACCCTTATCCTCACTTTCTCCACTCTGCCGATTGATGGCTCCTCCTTGAAACTTCCTGATGGCAAAAGAATAGGCCCCCTACTCTCGTCACTCAATTCTGGGCCTCTGGGAGCAGAGCAGGGCTATGGATCTCTTCTTCCTCCTCCCGGAAGTAAGCAGGCTTTCCCTGGGAGGTGGGTGCCTGCTGGGCCTTCAGTGGACATGAGGCCACCATATGGCTGATGCTTTGGCAGAAGTGGCACTTCTTGGGCTGGGGTGGCAGCTTGCATTCCTTGGCATGATGGTCTAGACCCCCACAGTTGTAGCACCTGGCAGACAGAAAGCAAGATGGTGAGGTGATAGATGTGTCAAGAGGTCAGAAGTCATCCCGAGGGAAGTCACCCTAGTCCAGGCTTATCACTGTAATCATCTTCCTTCCTGATAACCAATTTCCCACTTGACACATCTCTCACTTCACCATCCTTTCTACTTCTGAAATCATCATGGGCACTGGTGTCACAATAGAGGTTACAGCTTACAAGGCAAGAGCAGCTGCAATCCAGCCATCCAGATGTTGCCAGAGACCACAGCTGCCTGATTCAAGCGACCACCCCCCGCTTCCTCCCAGTCCTCAGCAACTTAAACAAGCTGCCTGTTCAGCCGCACCTGTCTCCTTTCGACCTGCGCTTCTGCATGTTCTTCCCCTTTGGTCTCCTCTCGCTCCCAATACAGAACACCCCGCCAGGGCCAGTGACTCGAATGGATTCCAGTCCCTTGGCAGACTTCTTAAAGGTAAACTCCACGGCCTCACCCTCCTTGAGGCTCCGGAAGCCTTCCATATGCAGCTTACTCTAGTGAAGGGAAAACATGATATATGACCATTTGTTTCCATCATCACACCATAAAACAGAACATACAAACCTGAAAAGCAAAGAGTAACAGCACTCCCATTTTACCAATAAGAAACTAAATTCAGAGCTGAGTATGGTGGCCCACACCTGCCATCCCAGTACTCAGGAGGCTGAGGCTAGCAGCATGAGTTATCTATATGAGGAAGACCCTATTTCAAAAAAAAAAAAAAAAAAAAAAAGAAAAGAAAAAGAAAAAAGAAAGAAAGAACTCAATCCTAGGGTCACCAAGAAAGAGCAATAAATCTTTAACAAATGTCTTGCTTGAGTCTATAAACAGATGTCAAACATTTTTTTTTTCAACTATGTAGACTTAAAAGTTCTAACTGAAAAAAGACTAGAAACTTTTTATATGCATTTATGAAATCAGCAACATGAGAGCTGGAGAGACGGCTCAGCAGTCAAGAGCACTTCTTGTAGAAGACCCAGGTTTGAATCACAGCACCCACATGGTGGCTAACAACACTCTGTAACTCCAATTCAGGGGATCTGACACTCTTTTTTGATCTCCGTGGGCACTGCATGTGACACGGGTACACTTACATACATGCAAGCAATACACTCATACACATAAAATAAAAGAGTAATTACAAAAATAAATCAACAAATTGGCTGGGCGTGGTGGCCCACACTGAGTTCAGCACTCAGGAGGCAGAAGCAGGTGGATCTCATGTAAGTTCAGGGCCAGCCTGGTCTACATAGTGAGCTCCAGGCCAGCCAGGGCTACAGAGTAAGACCCCAGTACTCCTACAGCAATACAGGCAAGCCCAGAAGCTTTCAGGTCAGCTTATCTGAAGTAGACAGCAAGAGCAACCCTGGCTTAACAGTGTGGAAGGAGAGAACCAACTCCTGGCTGGCATTCACACACATACACAAAATAATAGACAAGTATACAGGCCAAGTGACATGGCACAGGCTTGTACTTCTCCCACCTAGAAGGCAGAGAGAGGCACAGCAATCGCTGTTAAGTTGAAAGGAAGCCTGTTCTACACAGTGAGCTCCAGGCCAGTGAAGTCCACATGAAATCCTGATTCCAAAAATAACCCCAAACCAGAATTAATATTTTGTGTATTTTGTTTGTGTATATGCCGTACATGTAGTAGCAAGAGGAAAAGCCCCGGTGGTACTGTTCCAGGTACCATTCACACCTCCATCCTTTCTAAAACAATTCTATGTGTAAGAGTGTACTGCCTGCACTAAGTGTACCCATTTTGTGCAATGCCCAAGGAAGTCAGAAGAGGACATCAAATCCCCTGGAATTGGAGTTCCAGACAGTTGTTAGCCACCATGTGAGTGCCAGGAATCAAACCTAGGTCCTCTGCAAGAGCAGCCAGTGCTCTTAACCACTGAGCCACCCCTCCAGCACCTCATCTTGTTTGAGACAGGCCTTCCCCTGGCCTGGAACTCACCAAGTAAGCTAGGATAGAGCTCCTGAAAAACTGTCCTCTGCCCTCCGTAGGCATTCTGTGATGTATATATACACACAGAATATTAATTTTTTGAGGGTCTTCCTGTAGCCCCTGCTGGCTTTGGAACTAGGGATGTAAACTAGGCTGGCCCTGAACTTACATGAGATTCACCTGCCTCTCCCTCCCAAGTGCTGAGAATAAATAAAGTATGCACTACCATGTGCCATACAGAATAGTAACTTTTAAAAGTTATTAAGGAGAAAAGTTAATTTAAGTAATAACGAAAATGAAGGCAAAAATTGATTGCAAGTTCACAGTTTAGGAAATCAGTATAACCATGCTGTATAATGGGACATAATGGGACATCCCAAAATGTGAGCACACAGCTGGCATGATACACTAAGGACACATGGCTTTAAAATGCATGACCCTGACCCTAAGTAACTTTGAGGTAACACCAGACAGATCTAGAGACAATCTATAACAGACGTTTGAGTATGTTAACACTATGAAGGACAAAGCAGAATGAGCCACAGTTAAGTACATTGCCAGAGTCTGGTTTTGGTTTGGATCCTGGAATGGAAAAATAGGACCACGGACAGTTTTTCACATGGAATAAAGATAAATCTGTCAATATCAAATTTCTTGATTATTATCACTGACTGCACTGAGACTATCAAGAAAAAGTCCCTGCGCGAAAGATGTGGCTGAGTAGGTAGAGTGCTTACTTACCTAGCCCGTCGTTCAATCTCCGACACCACATAAAGGGAGCTTAGTGGTATACACTTATAATTCCCAAATTTGGGAAATAGAGAGGCAGGAGGATCAGAAGTTCAAGGTCATCCTTGGCTACATATTGACTTTGAGTCCAGCCTGGCCTACACAAGACCCTTAACCCAAAAAGGGTTAAGGGTGTATGCCTTTAATCCCAGCACTCAGGAGGCAGAGGTAAGCATGTCTCTGTGAGAGCAAGGCCAGCTTGGTCTACATAGGGAGTTCTAGACCAGCTAGGGCAACAGGGAGACCCTGTCTCAAATAAGCAAAAATAAATAACTAACAAACAAGAAGTCTCCATTCTTAAAAAGTCTCCACTCCTCAATACTAAAATTTACAGTTTATAAGATAGTAAAACTGTACAAAGAGAATGATACAGCAAAAAGAGGAAAATGTTCATGATGAATCTGGGCAAAGATTAGCTGGGGATTTTGTCTATTCCTGTAACATTTCTCTAAGTTGGAAATTATACCAAATAACTTCACTGACACTGAAAGTGTGACCAGAACAGGGAGACTAAGGAAAATGGAAAGTCACAGAGATCCAAGAATACTGAGGGACTGGTCGATGAGAGGCGAGATAATACATGAAAAAGCTAATTATTCATATGGAAATAAAGCTATATTCCCACACTTTATCACAATACATCTCAAAAGAATTAAATACCTAATTGTTAAGTAAGCCAGCTATGATGGTAGCCTGAGTCAGAAAGTATCAGCAGCCTAGGCTGGCCTAGGCTACATAGTGTCTTCAAGGTAGGAAGACTTAGAATGACAACATATATATTCAATATCTCTCATTGATGTGGGATTTGTTGTTTAAGAAAAAAAGACATTTATGTGTCTGGGAGTTGGTTCAGTAAAGATGTTTGATGCCAAGTCTGACAACCTGAGTTCTATCCCTGGAACCTACACGGTAGAAGGAAAGTCTGCCTTCTTTTCACTGCTGAAAGTTGTCTTCCCAGTCACCACATACATGCTGTGACAAATGCACACATGCACATGCACAGACACACAAAGACGCAGACATATGGTTCCTATTGTTCATGTTACATTTTGGTACCTTTTGGTACCTTAACAACTCAGCATCTTTTTGGATGCAGTAATGAACAAAAAGGTTTATGTTTGCTTGTTTTTTGAGACAGTTTCTCACTCAGTCTAGTTTCAAACTCATGATCCTCCTGCCTTCTCCTCCTAAGTGCTGGGATTCCCAGGGCAAGGAAGTAGGCTTTTAAATTTTTTTTTTTTTTTTTTTTTTGAGACAGCAGTCTTTCTATATTGGCCAAGCTGGTCTCAAATTTATCAGCTCAAGAGAGCTTCTTGCCACCACCTGTTGAGGAGCAGGCCTACAGGTGAGTGCCAAGAATAAGAAAATGGATTTTTAATGATTTCATTTAGGAAGATCAAAAAACATTGTGAATGGAAATAAGATTTGGACAATTCACATGGAATAATTCCCTGAAAATACTGCATGTTTAGACCTGAACTTAAAAAAAATCAGTATCAGCAGAACCCGGAGTTGCTAAGTTAAAGCTCGGACACCACCTCTACTGACTAGCCCGCCTAGGTCCTCCCCATTAACAGCACTCACCACAGAAACGTTGAAAAACAGCGCTTTTCTTTCTTAATTTAAAAAAAAATTTATATTTTACTTATTTTTATTTTATGTGTATGAATATATTGCCTGTGTGTATGCAAGTTCATCCATGTCATGCAATGCCCCGGGGTCAGAAGAGGGTATAGGATCCCTGGGAACTGGAGTTAAGGACAGTTGTTAGCCACCACGTGGGTGCTGAGAACCAAACCCGGGTCCTCTACAAGAAGAGCCAGTGCCCTTAACTACTGAGCCATTTCTCCTGCCCCTCATGATGGTATTTATAATTGTCCTACTGTAGACATATTCCAAAGGGAGGCAGAGGCAGGGACCTGTGAATTCTAGGCCAGCCAGAGCGAGACAGTGAGACATGACTGTTTCAAAAATACAAAAAAGAAATATCACAAAAGTATGGGATCCTTCTACATAGGGTCACATACGTGCCAAGCACACTCTACCTCTCGGCTCCATGTCCAGGACCCCTTGTTTTTATACCCACAGTACATGCAGGAAGTGACGATACCCCCCCACTGCCTCAATTTGAATGGACAAAGCATTCAAACAGAAAAGTAATTTTCAAAAAGACCCATCTACCCTTCCCATTGCACAGCAACCATGCTAAATCTAAAGACGGGTATTGGAGGAGCAAGACCAATTACCTTCTCCCCAGACAATGCCAGCTTTGCAGGGTCCCTCCTAGTTCCAGTTGTGACCTAGCAGATAAGTGGTTAAGACTTGAGTCTAAGGGCCTGTGCCAGGTCCGTCCTTGCCATACGCATTTATAGAATGGAGTATGTACTGGTTTTACGGTGGTACTGTGAAGTTTTATGCATGATAGGTAATTAACACTTCACCTGCCACATATAAATCCTCAGGGAGTGCCAATTATCCACTTTTCAGGCTAGATGGAGCCATTGTAACAGGAAGAGCCAAGTGTTGAGATGCTCAAAATGAAACATATCTTTATTACTATCCCTCTGAGGTCCAGTTTCTGAGTAACTCTTCCACTCACACCTCATAGGCTTATGGGGCATGCAGTGAAGTGACTAGCCCTGGAGGGACCCTCCATCACTTGAGATCTGTTTAAGAAAGCCCCTGCAGGCACCTCCCCATAAAGGCTGGTAGGATTTAAACTGGTGGTCTCCAGGGGTGGCTGTTTGTCCCCTCCCCCACTCCTTCCTAAAACACATAGTTGGAATTCTTCTCTTATCAGATAGGTAATCAGTGTGCTGCAGGGCCAAGTCAGACTCCCAGGGCCAGCCTCTGAAAGGAGCTTGAAATTCCACCCCCCAACCACACACAAAGCAGGGCCCCGCCCCTCTCTCCATCCCCTCCAAAAAGAAAAGGTCCTGGGGGGGAGGGGCATGGCCTGAGCTCCCCCAATAGAGCCCAGCCCCAGGGAACAAAGAGTTGACACTGGTTGGTTCTGGTGGTCAGATTCCTGGAGTTCCAAGGCACAGATCCCCTGAGGATGGCTCTCACCCTCCCCCACATTCAAACAGAACCAGTTCCTTCCTTCCTCTCCACATTGGGGTTATGGTCTGGGCGAGAGAAATGGATACAGAAGCACTTATCCTGTCAGGCTGGGGAAGTTTGCTAGTCAAATTCAGCAGCCATCTTCTCTCTCCTCCAGCCTCCCAGAACCCCAGGGTAGACTCAAGAGAATGCCCCCCTGATAGAGGGCCTCCCAGCAGCGATAAGTATTTCAACTGGAGGGGAAGAGACAGGAACGGACCTTCCCTTTCCAATTTGTTGAAGTTGGGAAGGCCGGCAGCCTGGGCCCACTGCAGGGGGAGAAGGCATAGCGAACCGTTACAGGGTTCCGTTCCGGTGCTGAGAAGCCTCTTCAGGTACTGCCCTTCCTGGCCTTCTGTCCCCTTCTCCTACCTGTCCTCCATGTGCCCCACAACAAATACCTCACCCTTGCACCAACATTAGACTAAACATCACAAGAGACAGAATGGACCTTGGAGCTCACTTAAGAAATGTAGAATAAGCTCTGACTCTTTAGCAACTGGTCAGAGCAGGGACTGTCAGGTTCTTCTAGGTCTTCTCCAACACCCAGGCCTAATCCAGTTCTTCATGATTCCATGCATGTCTCCCGCCAGGTCCAGGTTTCTAGCAGTGCTCAAACTGCGCTATTAATGCTTACTACATACCAAGCAGTCCCCTATCAAACCTGTGTAGCATGACAAGCCAAAGGTAGAGGGTTAATAAGTGCTTTGAAGGTCAGAGATGCTCTCATAAGCAGAGACTGAACAGAAACTGAATGCAGTGAGGGCAGGAAACCTGCCAAGTATATATTTGGAAGAGCCAGGCAGAGTGAGTGTCAGGGACAGATGCTGAGTAGAGAGTTAAAAATAAGCACCTTGATCAAAGTCACAGGGAAAGGCAAGCTGGGCTGATTGCCATGAACCTGATTCTGTTATCCAGTATGATCAACATAAGACAAGTCAGATACAATGTTCAATTCTTGAATAGAAAAATAATTTTAATGATTCAGCACTAGTGTCACAGTGTGATGACACCTTGGTATCAAAGCTCTACCCAAGCTTCGTTCCTGGAGTTGTAGGGTTTGGCATCATAAATTTCCCAAAAGTAATTTATGAGTGTGTCCAGGGAGTGGAGGAAGAAATGTCCGGAATGGAAGGCTACAGGCAACCAACTCCCAGGTAACGTCTCCCAAGGCCAAAGACTCTTCTGTAGATCTCCACCAGGTGGTGCTGTGTAGTAGCTGGTGTGCAGAAGGCCAGTGGGGGCCCAGACCAAAGAACTGTGGTTCTGAACCAAGACATATTTGCTACTTTTATCTCCCACAGCACCTTATGGTGGTTCCCTTGTCCTTTCTATCCTTAGGAAGCTGGGTTTGCAAGGACAGGGCGCTTTCTTCCCAACCCTAGGCCACAAGTGGGAAAGGGAATGAAACTGTTCCTGGAGTTTATGCCAGAACCAATACACAGAAATAGCCCTGTTTGGGTTTTGGTTTCTTATCCAAATTAACTAACTGCAACCTGAAAACCATATACCATTCTTGAATATTACCTTCTCAACTCCTCCAGTCTCTTAAGTCTCTTGACTGATTAGGAATGCTTGAGCAAAGGCTGGGCTCTGGACCATCACCAAAAACTACTCAGAGGGCAGGCAGTAGTGAAGCTGGCAAAGCCTTTACATGGGACGTTCTCTAGAAGGGCGCATGTCTCCCCCCAGAGAGGACAGCAAAGATTCCATGATGCCAAATTAATACACAGACTTCTTTACCAACTTTAGGAAAAATACATTTATTTTTATCCTATCTTTTCTTACTAAGAGGGGAAATGTGACATGCAGTGATCTGGATTTGATCCCAGGATGAAATAACTAATGAAACCACCAAAGTCGTGGCCTCCAGTCCATCATTTGGAGAATCTCCTGTGGGAGTTGTTCAGCCATCAACATGAAGCCCATGGCACTGTGTGTCAGGCCATATTTTAACCAGCCCAGAAGAAGGCAGGTCCTACCTACAGTCCCCCTATTCTGTCTCTGGTGGAAGACCTGAGTCCTCATGTGCTCTCTCTACTTCACATGCATTTTCTTTTCATATGCATTCACTTAGGTCGGGTACACACTGTAAAACGACTCAGCTAACCCTCCTCCAAGGCCTTACACATGAGTTAACAGAGTATACATCAATAATTAGACAAAGTTAAAGACCATGTATATGTTCCCCACCCCAACTGTTCTAAGACCCTTAGAGACAGTTCTTTGGAACACTCTTTTCAGGAAAACTGCATTATTGCAGCTCTGGACCAATTTCAGCCTCAATTTTGAAATGTTTTTCCCTCCAAATCCCACTCGGTTCCTTGGCTAACTATGGGCATTTTTTTCTCTTTGCAAGTCAGAAAGTCAATAAAAACTTATCTAGGCCCAGATGAAGCATCTGTACACTTACGTACTGGGGATATATAGGTGAGAGGATCAGGTTCATCCTTGACTACCTAGAGACTTCCAGAGAAGCCTGGGATACAGAGATACTGCTTCAAATAAAAAAAAAATCAATCTGTGGGGAATGGTGGCACAGGTCTCTAATCCCAGCACACCAGCATGTGGGAGGCAGAGGCAGATGGATCTCTGTGAGCTTAAGGCCAACCTGATTTACATAGCGAGTTCCAGACCAGTAAGAGCTACATAGTGAGACCCTGTCTCAACAAAACAAAAACAAACAACAAACAATTTGTATTCTGAGGAGCTACTGAAAACTAAGACAACTTTCTTATTACTTCATTTCTACAAATCTTGACGGTTTACAATTTGAACAACAGATAACCTGAGTTTCTCCAAAACTCTTGCTGACTATCTTGCTTTAGCTTTCCTTGTCCTCTTCACACCTCTCGCATATGAAACAACTTTGATTTTCACAACTAACTCCAGAACCAAGATTTCTTGATCTAAAGACTTGTGGCTAAATAAAAGGGGTGTTCCAGAAATCTCTGTAGAGCTCCCCCTTCACCATGCCTGCTTGTCTACTGAGAATAAAACAATGTGTGGAAGATAAGCTAGGTACTGGAGAGGCTGCAAGCTACAGGTCAACCTGGGCTTTGTAGTGAGTTCCAGGCCTAAGTTATGGTGTTAAGGAAATGTATCAAAAAATAAAGTTTAGGAGCTGGAGAGATGGCTCAGTGTTTAAGAGCACTGGCTGTTCTTGCAGAGGACCTGGGTTCAATTCCCAGCACCCAAATGGCAGCTAACAACAGTCAGTAATTCCAGTTCCAGGGGATCCGATGCCCTCTTCTGATCCCTGCAGGATATAGGTGCATTTACATGCAAGCAGGCAATATACTCATACACGTTATCCTGAGACAATTTTCCTTCCTACCATGCCATCTTACCTAGTCTCCAGGGTGCCACAATCAGCAGCTGAAGAATGAGAAGTTTGTTTGGTTAAAGATGTCTTACTCTCTTTCTCATGAACACTTTCTTCCCTCAAAAAAATTGTGAGAAATGATTCTGAATCTACAGCTCCTCTGCTATTAGCTCTCCAGAGGTATTTCAAATCACCAACCAGCCTAACTTATTGCTAAAGTGGGCCAGCCCAAGTATATCAGCAGCATGCTGTGGTCAACACCAGTTATAGTGTTTGGAGAGTAGATGGAGACTTAGGGAGACAAGTTCTTGATTCTTTATCTTGGTTCAGCTCCCTCCAGGTAGGTCCCAGTCAAGCACATGCCCTGAATTGCAGCACTGGGAAGGCAAAGGCAGGAAGACCTCTATTGAGTACAACCTGGTCTACATAGAGGTCCCAGGGCAGCCAGGGTTGCACAGTGAGACCCTGTCTCAAAGAAAAAAAAGTTCAAAGTAGGGGCTGAAGAGATAGCTCAATGGTTAAGAGCAAGTACTGGGACATCGGTTTCCAGATTGGTCTGTACTTGAGTTCCCCATTTTCCTCCAATGCCATCCCATAGTTTTGCAATTACTCTGAATTTTAAGAGTAAGCCTGAGGTACAGCTCCCCACTTGTTCAGAGAACTCTTTCTTGGGATCTATCACCAAGGAATCTCGGCTCAAGGGGGTACATTCCCCTTTGTGCCTTCCTTCTTAAGATTTGGAGGACGTCAAGAAAGTGCTGGATCTCTTTCACCTCCAGCCTCCCAAAATTGGGGAAGCTGTCTAGCCCATCTCCAAACCAGGAAAGATTTTAATCTCTTTGTGATCAGATAAATGGAGAGTGGGGGAGGCTTGCCACCCGCTGAGGAGGGCCATTCAAAGCTGGTTCCTGTAATAAAGTGATTTAATAGATCTAAAGAGGCCAATTCCCTTCTTTCTCTCGCAATTACTTCCTGTGGGTTATCATTCACATATGTAAATGAGATGGGGGCACAAAGCCACCAGCCAGAAACCAGCAGTCCGGTGTTGTTGAAGAGGGTGGTGGAATAAGAGGGCTGGAAGAGCTAAGGCTTCAGCTCCAGGTCCTTTCTGCACATGTTCTAGAAGCCCAGTGGCCCTGGGGTACCAACAAGAACTGGTCCCCATTCCCCTGAAACCCAGATCTACCTAGTTTCCTTTCCTCAACCTCCTGACTTGAGGACTATGCTATGACTTCCTCACTGCCTCCAACCAGTCCACCCGGCATCTCTTTCCCCTCCCCTCCCCCTCAAGAACGCCATCCCTCAGGCTCCAACCCTTAATCCCCACATCCTCCTTTCCCATCCCCCACAGCTCCTAAAGCCAACCTCCCCGAAGTAACCCCTCCCTGCCCGGCCTGGGTGTCAAGCTCCAGGGCCAGGGATTAGCAATTTCTTCTTTCCAGGTCTAGCCTTAAACCACCAAACGTGGAAGGGAGAAGTGCAACAACTTCCTTTTCCGTGGTGGCCCAGGACCACTGGAATGCCTGTAGGATACTGAGGAGAGGGATGGCGGGGGAGGAGGGAGACTCGAAGGCTCTAGGCTTCTTGTCTGAGGTTAGGAATGTTAGGACAGCAATCAATGGCTGTCTGGGGCCATAAATGCCAAGCTGAGTAGAATAGGTCCAGAGGCCAGCCTCCCTGCACCGCCTGCCCCGCGACACTGAATTTCACTCCCACTGTGCTGCCCTCCTTTAACTGAGAACTTGGGATTGCACCGACCCGTCTCTCTAGGTCTGGCCCTGCTAGGAATGTGAAGGCACAAGCTAAGGTTTTCCTTCCTGGGAGAAAGTGGGCAGTAAAGGTGCCAGACCTGTACTGTGTAACCAGTTCCCCAGAGGAGCTTGTCAGCCCACACATGGATCCTTCAGGGATCTGCCAAATCTTCACCGGCCCCAAGGCCTGGGTTTTGGGTGATCACCTGAGTGAGCTCTGCATTTAAACAAGGGATGCGGCTGACTTCTCAACTTCAGGCCGTTGGGTTGGGTGGCCAATTCCCCACTCTCCAGCTCTCTAAACTAGGTTCAGACGTTAAGAGGTCTGGGAGCTTAGGCGCCGGGCTCAGGCCTTGCATGTGCTTCCCTGGTCGGCCTGCTCGCCCTCCCCCACCGGCAAGCACAATACAACCTTAGTTTCTGCCACATGGGGTCACCTCCCTGCCCCCTGCTCCCTTCCCAGGGGAAAGAGGTAATAGACACGTGGTAAGCCGGAGGGGTTCCCGGAAGGGGGCGGGGAGGGGGTGCTGGTGATCTGTGGTGCCTCTTCCTCGCTCTGCTGTAGTTAACAGACTCAGAATTGGGGTGTCCCAGCGAAGATAGGAACGCAGCACACGGGTCCCTTTATCTCTTCCAATCCAACAGAAGAGCCCATCAACCACCCCTATACACAGACACTCCTAGTCCCCCTTCTCCCCCCCGCCGTAAAGTTGCCAGAATCAGTCTCACCTGGTGCACAAAGACGTCCACCGGGGGGTCGAGCGCGACCCCGGCGCGGGCGGTCATGGACAGGAAGCCGAACCCCATGCGCACGTTGAACCACTTACAGATGCCGGCCCCGTGCAGCAGCTGCGGCTCGTCCGCCGCGCGGGCCGCATCGGCCGGCGCCTCCTCCGGCGCTTTCTCCGCTGCCTTGGAGCAGCCACCTGGAGACAGGGAGGGCCAGGTGATCAGCTGGGGGCCAAGGAATCGGAGGGCCCTCTTGGGACCCGACAGGGAGACCCCAGTGTCCAGCCCGCGGACAGACACCAGGGTGGAGGCAGCTATCAAGAAGCGGATAAGAAACCTGTCCGGGCTGCCTCTCCAAGGGTACACCGGGGATGGTGGAGCCCCGAAAGTTTTGCTTGTCTTCCCACAACATGTTGCCCCGGTACACGCGGCGGGACAGGCCCCTCCTCTTCTCTCCCTCCGCCCCCACAGGCTCCGCGCACACGACACTGGGACACCAGGGTTCCCTGCTCCAGAGACGGCCCCGCGGAGCAGGAGGCCTCAGGGACTTGGGGTCCTGCAGGCAGTCTGTGGGACACTTTCCCACCTCCCTTCTATTGAGCTCCTGGGCGCCCTGGACCCTAAGGTGTCCCCGTTGAGTCTCAAGCTCGAACCTGCAAACTGCTGGTTGGACACCGAGCCCATGGTCGTCTGCTGAGCCCGCGGCCCCGGGCCCCTGGTCGGGCGGCTGCTGGCCCCAGAGAAGTCCGGAGGCAAAGGGGTGGTTCGGAGAAGACGCTGCTACATCTTCCCCTGCACAATAGCGGTGGGAGGGCCCACGGCTTTTCAAAGGCTCCCAAATTCTAAAAGACAATGACCCAACCCCCCGCGGGCAGCCCCCTCCCCTCCCCTCTCTCTCCTTTCCCCTCCCTTTCCCTCCGGCTCCGGCTCCGGCCCTCCCCCATCGCTCTGGTCTCTGACACCTCTGGGGTGTCCCTTCCCAGAACCTTGAGATTTGACACCCCCTCCGCATGCACACATCTGGAGATGGGGCTCTTCTGCCCTAAAAGTCTTGGGTACCCCAGAATTTGGGAATCCTGCACTTTAAGGACTCAGTGCGGGTCCCCAAAGCAGACACAGGTGGGGGAACTGGGGGGGGGGTAGTTTGGGAACCACGTGACTGCACACACACACCACACACACACACACACACACACACACACAAACGCCACCACCCCCACCCCCCGGGCAGATAATTATACATTCCAGAGAGTTGGGGGAGGGAGGTGTGAGCCTGGTGGCGCTGGCCAATCAGAAACACAAACCACCTGTCAAGGGAGAAATGGATGAGCCCTCCCCCTCCCCCAGCCCTGGAGCGCCCCTCCCCCCTTCCCCCTCAGGCCTCGGAGCTGACCCGGCTGCTTGGCGCTGACCTGCTCTCACCCCCCACCCCCGTGTGCTTAGATAGACCTGGAGTTCTGGACCCTAGGAAGCCTGAGTGGGGGTGCAGGGAAGAGCCTGAAGGTCCCACATAGCTGATCTTTCTTGACCTAGGCTCTGCCTCTCAAAGTCGGCCTTGCCTCGGATTGCAACTAGAGTGCCTTCATCGCCCAGAGTTTCAGACTCAAGAGTTTTTCTGGGTTTCTCCCAATTAGAAGAGAAAAAGCGCTCCTGATTCATTCTGTGGGAAAAAAAAAAAAATCCCCTTTGCTTTCTTTCAAATCAGGTTTTAAAGTTGGTTTCAGGTAGAGCTTCCTGGGAGAGCAGACGGGATCCCGGAAGAGTGTCCCTCTGCTAGCAGCCTTCCCATCCTGCCCTAACCCACCCCGTCGCGTCCCATCCATGGCTAGGAGAGAGGATCAGGTTGGTGGATAGAGACACTTCCTTAGTGCCCCACGACGCTCAAATTCTCAGATCCTCAAATTCCCAGATCCTCCTGGTCTCAGTCACACTCCTAAACTGCGTCACCCTCCCGGTAGTGTGGCTACTGGAGGAACTGGACTAGGGAAACTCCTCATTTGAAGAGATAGCCTTCCTTCTAGGAGATAAAGAAGGTGGGCCAGGGGGGTGGCTAGAGCCCTGGTCCGAGATGGACAATGGCCCGGGGCTCAGTGCACGGCCCTGGCCCTGCCCCTTCACTTCCGGTGCTCAGTTCAAACTGGACAATGCCAGCTCCGGCCAGTTCCCCTCCCCCACGGCTACAACCCATTTAAAGGGACAGAGTCTGCTTTCGTGGGCATCCGCTTACTCTGAATTCAGTTTCCTTCACAAGTTGCAGAACCTCTTGTGGTTCTCACGCTGCAGCTCTGTGTGTGTGTGTGTGTGTGTGTGTGTGTGTGTGTGTGTGTGTGTGTGTGTGTGTTGGAGCGTGCGCACGCGAGGGCACGTGTGTATCTGGGAAAGAAGGAATGAGTGGGGGTAGGGAAAGGGAACAGAGGCAAGAGAATCCGGACTGGGAAAAATATCTTCCTCTTTCCTGTGACATGCTCTGCACGAGATTAAAATTTGAGAGTAAAAAGTAGGAGATAGGACTTTGAGGGTAAAAGGGACTACTTCAAGGCCTAAAAAGATAAAAATCATTAACAGCACTCTATTCCCAACTGGGACTGTTAGATCGGTCCTGAGTTCTCCAGTACATCACCCAAAGCAATTTTATTTACACACACCCAGTTATTAACGGCTTTTAAAAATGTGTTTCCTGTACCTTAATTCCTAAGATTCAGGAGCAGGTGGTTGAGGTCTTCTGAAGAAAGAAAAGGTAGTGGAGCGCTCAGGCTTCCTAGATCCGCGCTCAGAAGCGCTAGGCTTTCCCCAGGAGGCGGGACCAGATGCTCTGTCCAGGGTCCTGAGGACTCCCTCGGCTCTGTCCTTGGTGCTGAACAAAGCCACGCTTTCTTACTTTCCAGTTTCCCGCCTTGAGAATGCCTTTCTGAGTTCCCATCACTAAGTCCTTCCCAGAAAGCTTGGTTCTCCTCGGTGTATTCCCAAACGCTGACACACTTACGAAAAATAGAGCCTTCTCGTTTGGTTTTCCTTCTTTCTTTCTTTTTTTGAGATGAGAATATCTCATTATGTAGTCCTGGCTGGCCTGGAACTCACAGCAATCCTCCTTCCTCTGCTTCCCAAATTCTGGGTGTGCGTGCACCATCACACTCAGATTCTGTTTTCACTATGTAATCCACGCTGGCCTCAATCATGCTACAATCCTTCTTCTCCCTCCCCAGAACTTGGATTACAGGAGTGCTTCAACTTGGCCGGCTTAATCTTTCTTGAATACTAAAGAGAGGCCATTTCCAGGAGTAAATGATTCTGTCAGAGGGTTATAGGCATCTCAAGCTCACCTTCAGAAAAACATACATGTCTTCACATGATCGAGTAAAGAAAGAGAAAATAGTGTTTTTTAAAATCAAACAAGACCAGAGTAGATGAGAAACTAATCTCTTTACTAACATTTTCAAGTTATTTCATTGTTTTTTTTTTTTTTTGGAATTATTTCATTATTTACTAGCACTTTTTTGTTGTTTTTGGAAGCAGGGTCCCATGTTGCTCAAACTGACCTTAAACTGACCATAAAGCCAAGGATAACCTTGAACTCCTAATTCTACTGCCTCCACTCCCCAAATGCTGAGATTACAGGTGTGCACCACCACGCCCAGCTCCACTACCACTGTTCATAAGAGCACAGGTAGTAGATTACTCTTGTTTGTTACAATACAACTCTGTGACCTGGAACAAAGTTCTTAACTTTCATGTGCCTCAGTGTCATCCTCTGTCTAGTAGACTTAATGAGAATACTTAGCTCTCAGTGGTATTATGAGAATGAAGCTAGATGTTATAAGGAAATCTTTTAAAGCAATGCCCAATATGTTGTTTTTAATAATGTAAATCATTACTATAATGATCGTAGAGTCTCTGCCTAGCATACACAAGGCCCTGAGTTTGATCTCCAGTACCTCATATAACTGGGTATGATCACATATGCTTATAATCCCAGCACTGGGGTGGTGGAGGCAGGAAGTTCAGAAGTTCAAGGTCATCCTCAGCAATATAAAAGTTCAGGATCAGCTTTAGTTCAGAAGTTCAAGGTCATCCTCAGCAATATAAAAGTTCAGGATCAGCTTTCACGGGATACAAGATACACATAGAAGAAAAAAAATTTTTTAATTGAGAACAAGTTTAACATTTCTCTATCAACTTGTTAATTTGGCTGTCAATTTCTGAACAATACCAACTCAACATGTTAAACTGGGATACATTTTTCCAAAATTGACAGCACAGGTAATACTTCCAAAAATTACACATATGTGATATATGTGTATGTATATATCTATGATAGCAATATATTATACATATACAAGAGCAGCAAAAACTCCAGGTTCTGCAGTCATTTGAACAAAATTATAGACCTTCAGTGCATTCCATATAAAAATAGTTTTTATTATCTTTATGTGTATTGCCTGCATGTGTGTAAGTGCACCCATGTTGTGCAATGCCTGAGAAGGTCAGAAGAGGGTGTCAGATCCCTTGGAACTGGAATTAGCCAGACTGTTGTTAGCCACCATGTGGGTGCTGGGAATCAAACCCAGGGTCTCTGCAAGAGCAGCCAGTACTTTTAACCACTGAGCCATCTCTCCAGCCACCAAACACATTCCATTTTTTAAAAAAGTAAAAAACACTAGGCATGGTGGCACATGCCTTTAATCCCAGTACTCCGTGAGATCCAGGCTAGCCTGGCCTACATAGCATGTTCCAGGCTAGCTGTAGCTACAGGAAGGCCCTGTCTCAAAAAGACAAAAATAAAAATTTATTTTAAGTAAAAAACCAAAAACAAAATTCCAGAAAACAACACAGTTCTGTTACTGCTATAGTACCTGGAACCTTTTAAAAATATTTTGTTTATTTATTTTTATTTTATGTGTATGAGTGTTCTGCCTGCATGTATGTAAGTATACCCATGTCATGCCATGCCTGTAGAGGCCAGAAGAGGGCATGGGATCCCCTGGAGTTATGGATGGTTTTTAGCTGCCTTATGAGTGCTGGGAACAAAACTGTAGTCCTCTGCAAGAGCAGCCAAAGCTCTTAACCCCTAAAGCATTTCTCTAGGCACCCCTCCTTTTAAAAATTATCTTCTTAATAATAATCATCTGAAAAGAAAACATTCTGTGTAACATCATTAAGAACAGCTCTGATAAAGCACGGTCACTACTACATATCATGAAGCTGATACAAAATATTTATGTTCACAGAGATATGACACAGGACTGTTCTGCATCTATAATATTAGAGGATACAACTTTTAAGATTCTTCTTTTTAAAAAAAGTCTCTCAGTATCTAAGACAGTTACTAGACCACAGAAGTCACACAAGAAGAGTTTTCTCAATAGATTGGTATTTATTTATTTATCTGTTTTTGGCTAGTTGGTTTGTTGAAACAGAGTCACTCTTTAGCCCATGCTGATCTAGAACCCACTAAGTAATCCCTATTGGCTTCAAACTCATGGCAATCCTCCTGCCTCTGAATCCTGAGTGCTAGAATTACACCACACCCAGCCTAAGTTTTAATTGAAATAGTGCACATTATTTAAATAGTCCTAATTATCATTTTTCTCTGCCATCTCTTTATATATTCTATTCTTAGACCAACTCAGGAAGAAACCAGGCTCTCAGTAAGTTTGATTTATGGAAGCATTTGCTTTAGGAGGGCCAAACAAGACTCCCAACATGATTCTTCATGTTCATTAGATGTGAGATTTCCATGTGGAAAGTAGAACTCCTAAATAACCCTTCTCTCTGTGTTTGCTCTTCATTTCAGTGAAAACTTACTAAGTCCTACTGTAATTTCTTTTGCTAGGCATTATGATAATTGAAAAAAAAAACAAACAGAAAAACTAAAGAAGAACCAATCCTTGCTTTCCAAGAAATTGTGGCCTACTTAAAAAGATAAAATAAGGTTTACTAAATGACTCAGTGAGGAAAGGTGCTTGCCGCCTAGCCTGACAACCTGAGTTTCATCTTTGAGACCCATATGGTGGAAGGAGAGAGCCACACTCATGAATTGTCCTCTGACCTACACACACACGCATACACACATATCGTCATGTCAGTTACCGTCATGTCTCACCACTCGGGGCTAGCCCGAGGGGTTGGGGGTGAGTAGATGCAGAGTCAAGCCGTAGACTCTGGGAGTTGGATGGGAAGCAGGCCAACTCGAGTGGCCCTGTAAACTCGTTTATTGAATAGGTGCACAAGCTCTTATAGGTCTGGATAGCCAATGACCTTACGGGGTGGGGTCCCAAATACAGCCAATAGTATATTTGTTCCCAGGTAGGCAGGTTCTTTCCAGATGCTGGTCTCACAACTAGCCAGAGCAGAATGCCACACCCACAAGAGCCATTCCTCTATTCCTCCTAGCAGGTGGCCTGGCTAGGCCCACCTTGCATTATGCCCAACACACACACACACACACACACACACAAATTAAAGTAAATAAATAAATAAAGCCAAATATGGTGTTATATACTTTTAATCCCAGCACCTAGGAGGCAGAGATCTCAGAGATCAAGGCCAATCTGGTCTATATATTGAGTTCCAGACCAGCTGAGACTACACAGTGAGACCCTGTCTCAAAAGATCAAAAGAAAAAAAAAAATATATATATATATAGTTTTATTTTATGTGGATGGGTGTTTTGCCTCTGTGAATGTAAGTGCACTATGTGCATTTAATGCCTATGGAGGTCAGAAGAGGGCATTGGATCCTCTGAAACTGGAGTTACAGACGGTTGTTAGCTTCCATGTAGGTGCTGAGAACTGAAGCAGGTCCTCTGCAAAAGCAGTCAGTGCTCTTAACCACTGAGCTGTCTCTCTAGTCCATATATATATAATTTTTAAAAGATAAAATACAACAGAGCTAAGTATTATGATTTCATTTATACTGGTTTCTTTTTTACTTATTTTTTTGACAGTAGGTCTCAAGTAGTTCATGCTGGCCTTGACTTGTTATATAGCCAAGGATGACTGAACATCTGATCCTTCTGCTTCCACTCCCACCCCCCACCCCAGTGATGAGGGTACAGGTGTGTAGTGCTGAGGATCAAATCTCAGCTTTGTGCATACTGGGTAACCAAATCTACCAACTGAGCTACGTTCCCAGTCTATGGACTGGATTCTGAGACTAATATCTACGAAAAATAGGAAAAGGAACCTTTAAGATAAAAAATATCTAGCATTAATACAAAGAAGATCATGTGAGGCCTTTTGCTAAATCCTTTTGAATAGGTTCATAACCAAAAAAGTAACAGCTGGAAGTCTTAGTAATAATAACAGTTCCTGAGGGTTGGGAGTTGGCTCAGTGGTTAAGAGCACTGGCTGCTCTTGCAGAGGACCTGGGTTCAATTCCCAGCACCCACATGGCAGCTAACAACCATCTGAAACTCCAGTTCCAGAGGATCCAATGCCCTCTTCTGACCTCCATGGGCATTACATGACACAGATGTACTTACACATGTGAGGGCAATACACTCCTACACATAAAATTAAAGTAATAAAAATATTTTAAAATAATCATAACAATTCATGCAAAAACTAAAAGATATTTGCTGATCATTTCCTCTGTAGCTAATATTGTTTTGTGTGTTAGGAATCCATCACTGAGCAATGTAAACAGAAATCCCTGCCTTGGTGTGTGCACTCTTTGCAATAATGGTACTTTGCTTATGTCACTCAAGCCTGACAATAAACCTGAAGAAAAAAGTTAAATTTTGATTTCATGGGAAAAGAAACTGAAGCTTAATTCATCAGACAGCTTGCTTTAATGTTGTCTAGCTAATACATGAAAGAATATTTGATCCTCTTTTACATTTCTTGTGTGATGTTGTCATAACACACTGGAAGAAGATTTGCATGGTCAATAAGAACAGGTGTGATAGGAAACTGAATAGTTAATGTAGTCAGTAAATATAGAACACAAGGCTGTGATTCCTCTTCTCAGGGACTTGGCTCTAGCCTGGGCAACCTGTCATAGCTGATCCTCCTCTTAGTTCTTTGGACTTCTAGATCAGTAGCTGGCCAAAGCCAAAGCAGGTTCTCTTTTGGATAATCAGGCACATCCAGCTCCTTGCACAAGCATTTTTGAAAACTCAGTGGTAGTGTCCTGGGTGGTTCTGTGAGTGTAAAACCCTGACCATCTGCTACCATGCATGATAGTGAGCCCTTGAGAAAACCATTCCCCTAATGTGTCCCTCAAGGTACCTGGCTGGTGTACATCTGTAATCCCAGCATATGGGAGATAGAGGCAGAAGGATTTCGAGTTCAGGGCCAGCCTGAGCTACATGAGATCACTGTCTCAGAACAAAAGCAAAACAAGATAGAAAAAGATACCAGAGCCTTAAGATTTTTGATGTATCTTACATTTAAAAAATGTTTTATCATTTATCATTTTTATTTTATGTGTATGAGCATATTGCCTTCATGTATGTAAGTGCACACATGCTGTGCAATGCCTGTAGAAGCCAGAAGAGGGCATCAGATCCCCTGGAACTGGAGTCACGGACAGTTGTTAGCTTCCATGTGGCTTCTGGTAATCGAACCCAAGTCCTCTGTAAGATAGCTAAACCATCTCTCTAGTCCCACGTCTTACCATTTTTAAAATTAAAAAAAAATTATAGTGAAGACCTTGGAGGTCAGTGTTTGCCATATCATGCCCAAAACCCTGGGTTAGCACCACATAAACCTGGTTTGAAGATAAGAGGACCACAAGTTCAAGGTTAATCTTGGCCATATAGTAAGTTTCAAGACAGCCTGGGTTACGTGAGATCTTGTTTCCCACTAACCCTGATAACCTGAGTGTGTTGAAGGAGAGACCTGACACCTACAAGTTGTCCTGTGACGTTCACATGAGCACCACACCTTGGCATGGGCAAACACACAGACACACACACCCACATACAGAAAATAAATACGTAATCAAAAGGGAACATGCTGTGTGCAATGTTTCTATTCATGCATCTATTCAACTCATTCATTTAATAGATATTTATTGAGCATCTGTGATGTGTCAGATAGCACCAAGTGAAATGCTGGAAACACACAGTGAACACAACAGGTAGAATTCTTCCTTCAGAGAGAGACATGTTCTAGGAGAAAAACAGACAATGAACATACATTGTAATAAAATACAACATATATACTTTCAACCTGTTCATTTTCTCTGTGGTCTCAAGAAAGGATCACAGTTTATTTTTATTTATTTATGTGTATGAGTGTATTGCTTGCATGTAGGTAGTTGCACCTGTTTTGTGCGATGCCCTTGAAGGTCAGAAGAGGATTGTCAGATCCCCTCGAACTGGAGAACTGGAGTTACAGATGATTGTTAGCCTCCGTGTGGGTGCTGGGAATCGAACCCGAACTGTCCTCTGCAAGAACAGCCAGTGCTCTTAACCACTGAGCTGTCTCTCCAGCCCAGGATCACAGTTTTATGGTATAAGGCTAAAGTGAGAAGTGGATTCATTGTTGAGAAATGTTTCTTCCAATTCTTAAATTCTGAAGTGATATATGTGTGTGTGTGTGTGTGTGTGTGTGAGAGAGAGAGAGAGAGAGAGAGAGAGAGAGAGAGAGAATCCTAATTACAATGAGAAACAATCTGTTTCCACCCCACGCCTCATCCTTATCCTGCTGCAGGGTCTAGGGCTTCCTACATCCATCAGGGCTCACCTCTCAGGCCTGTTGAATTGGCAGGAGGACTAGCCAAGGAGCCCCTTCCTTCTTTCATCTGCTCCCCATGCCCGCCCTGCTTCACAGAGCAAGACGCCAGGCATTTGCTTTCACCAATAATGGCTTCATTAGATTGAAAGGAGACGAGAGTGACCTCAATGAAATAGACTTCCTGACCCCAGCTGACCTTTGACCCTCACCCTGACAGCCTCTAAATCTTTTCTTTCTGACACGTCCCCTGCAAGAGAAAATGATAAGCACATGATGGCCCTCTGTCCAGTGACTGTACCTCTCCAGGTGTTCTCTGCAGGGAGACTCCTGATACCCAGCTGTGAGTCGCCTCGTAGTTGCTGATCCTCTCTATGGGTCTAGTCCAAACTGTGGGTCACAACTCATCCAGCTGTCATTTACCTGGTATCCTTTTGTTCCCACCCAATGGCTCTCATGTACCACAGAGGCAGGAGCCAATGTCTAACCAAAAGCTGTCATTTCCTAAATACTTCTTTGGCCTTAGACTTTTGACCCACTCTGTCTTGATTCTGCAGTTACTGTTTTACACGCCAATGGGATGCCACACACTGCGTATTGCCTGTTTTAGTCCCCAGTCATCCTAATATGATCCGAGCCTTCCTAGGAGAGGACATGAGAACCTTGTAGTGAAGCAGCTTGTCTCAACTTACAGGTCACAAAAAGTGACCTCACTCCAATATTCTTCTTTATTAAAGAAAAAACAAAGCAATTAATGCATAGGGTTAAAAAATCAATTAGTGTCAAAAGAATTATAATGAATGACCGTCAGTCCCCTGGCCAACCTGCTCTCATCACACCCCTGAGATAGCCTGTCTTTGAGCCATGTCTTTGGAGGATAGTTCCATATCTCTAAATAATCTACATGGATGTCGAGTCCTTGATTTATTGATTTTAGTTATTGTCTATTGATTTCTTGTTATGATGGATGAGAACGTACCCTCCTACAGGGCCCTTTTCCCCTTCCTTCCAAGTATAAATAAATCACCATTTTCAGCTAAATTGATAACCAATACTTACTTTCTCGTGACTGTGGAGTGTATTACCAAGAAATTTCTCTCCTTACTTTTGTTTTCTCTGGACTCTGAAGCTGCCTTGTCCACAGTTTGCCACTGACTTGTAGCCTCAATTACTTTTTTTCTTTGAGACAGGGTCTTGCTGTAACCTGGAATTTACTATGTAGACCAGGCTGGCTTCAATCACAGAGATCCATCTGCCTCTGCCTCCTGAGTGCTGGGATTAAAGGCATGTGCCACCACACCCAGAATCTCAGCTTTTTTTTTTTTTTTTTTTAAGTAAAGGTCCTATAATTTTCTTTCCATGGAGTCATTTTTTCCTGGAGCATCTGTCTCCCCTGCTTTCCATCCTGCCTGCTCCTAGGCTTCCCAGAGGTCATCACAGGGGTTCCCCACCACTTTTCCAGTTAGAGCTAACCTTTTCTGGATCTTACATTGACTTGTTTTTTTGGTTCATAGTCAAAGAGTACATCTTCTAGTAACTTCCCAAAAAAAGGTGACTAGCAGAAGAGGCTGGGAAGGTGGGTAAAGTACTTGCTATGGAAGAGTGAGGACCTGAGATCATCCCCAGCACCCACATAGAAAGCCAGGCATGGCAGCAGACATCTGTTACATGGCAACACATGTAACCTCAACACTGAGAGGTGCAGAATACAGGTCAGTCAGTGTAGTTGAATCAGTGAGCTTCAGGTTTAATTAGAAGTCAGGGGAATAGAGAGATGGCTCAGTGGTTAAGAACATTAACTGTTCTTTCAGAAGACCCATATGGTGGCTAACAACCATCTATAACTTCAGTTCCAGGGGGATCCAGTGTTTAGTTCTGGCTTCTGCAGGCATTGCATACATGTGGTACATATACATACATGCAGGCAAAACATTCATGCAACAAAAAACATGGAAGCCAGGTATGGCAGTACATACCTTTAATCCCAGTATTTGGGAAGCAGAGGCAAGTGAATCCTTGTAAGTTCCAGGCCAGCCTTGTCTACATAGTCAGTTCCAGGACAGCCAGGGCTACACTTTGAGACCTATAGAGGAAGACACATGATATCAATCTCTGACTACCACACATGCCCTTGCACACACACACACACACACACACACACACACACACACAGAGACAGAGAGAGATGTTCTCGCATGTCCGAGCTTGCTGTTTTATTTTTTTCAGTGCTGGTTTCTGGAACACTCAGGGTTTTGGGCATCATGCATGCTAAGCCAAGTGTTCAACCACTGAGCTGTGTCCTCAGTCTCTTACCTTTTATTTATGGTTTCAAGCTATGCCTCTCACCACTGTGCACTCTGAAGAATACTCATGGCTTGCTTTGAGGATACTGAAGTTGGAGATGTCTTTTCCAGATTCTGAATTATCAGTGAAACAAAGATGACAGCTAACCCTATTTAACGGATCACTGTGGGCCAGGCCTGGGCCTAGTGCTTTCCATAAGTTAGCAGTTAACCTGCTCAGCAAATTTGTGAGATGGACATGGCTGCTATTAGCATGTTGCAGATGGAGGTGGAACACAGAACAATTAAATCGCTTACTCAAAGTCATGGAGTGCTTGGCAGGGCAGCTGAACCTAGTTGGTTGACTCTAGAAGTATCATCTGGAGTCAGTCCTCTATGCCTTTTTCATTAGAAGGGGGTTAGAGGAGCTGGAAGGTGGCTCTTCCTGAGAACCCACATTAGGTTCCTAGTACATAATTACTGGCTCAGAATTGCTAGTAACTCAAGCTCTAAGGGAACCAACACTCTTTTCCGACCTCCACAAGCTCTTGAACACACGTGGTACACATAAACTCATGCAGGCAAATATAAATCCATAAAATAAATAAATATTTAAAAAATAAAATAGGGCCTGGAGAGATGGCCTAGCTGTTAAGAGCACTGGCTGTGCTTGCATAGGACCCAGGTTCGGTTCCCAGCACCCACATGGCAGTGAACAACCATCTGTAACCCCAGTTCCATGAGATCTGACACCCTCTTCTTGCTTTTGTGGGCTTTGTAGGACATGGGTGCACTTACATAAGCTTAGGCCCAACATTCATACACATAAAAATAATTCAAATATAAAATATCAAAAGCAAAAATAACAATGATAATAATAAAAGAAATTCGTTCCTTAAATGAGAGGGGCCAAGTGTGGTGGTACCCTGGCAGACCATCGACCTTCCCCGTCCCCCATCTCAGATTGACACCCACCTTTTCCAAGCAGACTTCTAGCACCAAGAAAAGCTAACTTAATGCCACTGACACCCCGCCTGTGCCCTAACTCAGGTGTTCAGATTCAGTTCAGATCATTCAAATGAATGAGCTCCGTAGGCTGTACCCGCTGGTGTAGAGGCTATACCACCCTTCAGCTGTGTGACTCTAGGCAAGGTTTGTAGAGACTCATTGTCTCAGTGTTGGTCAATGTAGCTCTGGTCGTCTGGAATTTAGTGCAAAGCCAGACTGGGGCAGCTCCATGCACAGCCCCTGCTTCCCGCTTACTGGCTCTGTGCAATGGTTTTCCAACCACAGGTATTTTCCCATTCATTATCCCACTGGATCCTAGAACACAGGGCTGTTGCAAAAGAGGGGAGACACATATGTTATGTCAGATCGCAGGTAAGGTAGGTCTCTGCCCCATTCAGCCTTCCTTCTCGCTGACCCCCCCTCATTTATATCTCTGATAACATTCTTGGGCTATGATACCCTTGACTCTTTCCCACAAGCCCTACTCTACATAAAGAACCATTTCCCAGACTTCTAATTTGCTGGTCCCTGTTTGTCTCTTTGTTTGTTTTTAGACAGAGTCTCATGTATACCCAGGCTGGCTTTGAACTTGCTGTGTAGCCAAGGATAGCCTTGGTCTCCAGATCCTCCTGCTTCAGTCCCCCAAGCTCTAGAATTACAGGCAGGTACCACCACGCCCAGCTTCACTATTCTTTTGTTGTTGGTGGTAGTTTGGAGACAGAGTTTCATTCTGTAGCCTAGGCTGTTCACTACTTTGTGGCAATCTTCATGTTTCAAAATTCTTTTTTAAAAAAATATTTTATTTATTTTTATTTTTTATGTGTATGAGTATATTATCTGCATTTGCCTCCTGAGTGCTGTCATTAAAGAATATGCCCCCAGGACTGGAAAGATAGCTCAGCAGTTAAGAGCATTGACTGTTATTGCAGAGGACCCAGGTTTGATTCCCCAGCAGCCCAAATTCTTTTTAAAATTTATTTTACTTGTTATCATTATTAGTATGTCTGTAGGGCACTGCCGCGCCTGCACGGCCCTGGGTCCCAGTCTCTGCGAGGGACGCCGAGGTTGAAGAGTACACACAGACACAGAGAGAGAGAGAGACACAGAGAGAGACACACACTAGGTAGGAGGAAAAGGAGAATGACACACACTGACTTTATTCAGAGACAGCAAGCCTTATATACCCTGAGGGCGGGGCTTTACAGGAGGTTAAAGGTTCAGATTCTCAGGAGACATCCTCTACTGATGACACACAGCTGTACACAGGAAAAAGGAAGTTGTGGTTGGGCTAGCTTAAGGGTCAAGTTGTTTACTTGAGCTTTGCAATTGACAAGATCCTGGCTAGCCCTTGGCCAAGAGTCTAGCACTTAGCACTAAGAGAGAAGGGCATGCAGGGAGGATCTTTCCCAGGGCTGTTTTTCTCTGGGATGGAATCAGGCTAAGCTGGCTATTCTCTGACCTGTGGCCTCCAACAGGGCACACATGTGTGGTGGTGTGGCTGTGGAGTTCAGAGGATGACTCTGTGGAGTCAGTTTTCTTCTTCCACCTTTACATGAGTTCTAGGGCTTGAACCCAGGTCCTCAGACTTAAATAACAAATGCTTTTACCAGCTGAGCCATCTCACTGGTTCTGCCTCAGCCTTCTAAGGGCTGGGCATACAGGCAGGCGTCTCCATACCTGGCCACGCTTCATTCTTTAGGCTCCAACATCGATGCCACTTTGTCCATTTAGGGTTTCTTTGCCCTGCCTCTGGCCTGTCCAACTCCCTGTCTGATGTTTACTCAGCACCCGGTATGGTGCATGTCTATGAGAGGGCGTTTATGCCACTCTGCAAGAAATCTGAGAGCTTATTGGATTCAATTCCTTCATTTTATTGATAAGAAAGCCAAGATCCATAGACCTTTCATGGTTTTCCTAAGGCCAAACTTGTGCTGCCTTTTCTGACTATGGGGATTGGAGCTTTTCCCATCATCAGTGCTTTTCCAACCACCAAATATGTTCCTGCTCACTAGTTCATTGGCTCCTAGAAAACAGGATATCATGGATTTCCACGGTTTTGGTGTAGGGATGTCGGAGTAGCCTTAGTAGTAAACAAATCCGTGTAAATCCTGCTTTGTGTTCCCTAGACACCCCAAAGTACAGACACTTGAGGGTTGTTGTGAGACCCTTCACGATAGAGGAAGGTGTGTATGAGTGTGTATGTGTGTGTGTGTTTGTGTGCGTGTGTAGGAACATGGGTAGTCAAGGAAACATGAAACCAGGCTGCAGCAGACTGTCCCACTATTGTGGGGCCCCACCAGGCTCTCAAGGTGACACTACCATTCCTGTTCCTACAGCTGAGCTATGGAGCCACAGATCAATAACCTGGAATTTGGCATCAGCCCCCTTTCGCCAGTGACCACAGGCGAAGGAAGAGCTAGCAGGACTCTGGGTCATTAAGTAACTGTCACTCTTCCCCAGTTCCACTTGGGGGCACCGGTGGGGGAGGGGCCAGGGATGAGATCCCTATGGAGGGATGCAAGTGTGGTCCCTTCTCCAGTCCTTACTGCTGGGGGAGTGACCTCTATCTCCCCTGGGCCCCACCTACTTCTCTATTTAGCTCCAAGTCAAGGATATTTCCTCCAGCCCTCGCTGCACCCTGAACCCCTACTCTACACGGCCCCCACCTTACTCTGAGCTCTAGTTCCTGTTATGCACCCCCCCGCCGTCCTGTAGTACGCACATTGTGTAAACTGGGGTCATAATTTTCTCATTCGAAGGAGTGGCTGAGAATTCCTCATTCACCTTTTTCAAAACAGCTCTTGGAAGAAGTCCCTTCACTAACTATTCCCCCAACACAGAGGATCTTGTTTCAGGAACAAGCCCCCCTCCCCCACTCCCACCCCAAACAACTTCCCCTGCTGCCACCACCGTCTTCTCCACCTCCACCTCAATGCCTCAGCCAATCACTCTGGCTGATTGATTAGGGAGGAGGGGAAGAGAGGATCGATGGAGGAATCTGGTCCTATTCTTATTCAAAGCTAAAGGTTCGGGAGGAAGGATATTAATTGTGGGGAGGATTGGACAATGGACACTGGAGCTTGGGCCAGTGTAGTCTGCAGTGTGGAGGAAGTGTAGCTAGAAGTCAAAGCACTGTGAGTCAGAATTGGTCAGGTGCTGGGAAGGTTGGGAGGAGAGTGATGGCGGAGTTGATCAAGGTAAGAAGACCTAAGTCAGGAATCTAGGCATGAGATGAAGTTCCCAAGACTGCCTCCTTCCCATCGTTCTTCCCAGCCTAGTGATGTTGTCCTGGGCCCCCGGTACTCTATGTCCACCAGGGGGTGCTCGTTCCCTATACGATCCCTTTCCTTATCCACCACCACCAAGTTCCTTTGTTCATTCAGTCACTTAGAGATATTGTTTGGGTGCCAGTGAGTACCAGGCACCGTGCACCAGGTCCAGCACACAGACTGGAAAAATACAAGCATGAAAAAGACACACTGACAAAGTTCCAGACCTCGTGGTACTTGTAGGGCTGCATTATAGTGGGTGAACAGAGCGATTTAATTTTAGGGAAAGGGAATCAGACAAAGCCTTCCCGAGAAACTGGCTTTTAAACTGAGGTTTAACAGATGCCTAACTCTTGACCAAGTAGAAAAATGGTGTAGAAGACAAAGAAAAAGTAGTAGTGGAGGGAGAGGAGGAGGAGGAGGAGGAAGAGGAGGAGGAGGAAGGGGAGGAGGAGGAGGAAGGGGAAGAAGAGGAAGAAGAGGAGGAGGTTCCTCTGTGTGTGTGTGTGTGTATGTGTGTGTGTGTGTGTGTGTGTGTGTTCAGAGGAGGGGTGTCAGGCAGAAAGAACAGTTTGCAAGACTCAGGCAGGAAAGCTCTGGGCCCCTTTAAAGGGAGGGAAAGGAGCGTGGTAAGGCTGAATTTCGCTTTGGTTGGAGGTTTAACCCTTTCTGTTGCAGAATGCTCCTATACTATGGCTGCGGTCCTGGGACCCTCAACTTTCCAAGGTTCAATATTTTTGGCAGTTGCCCCTACCCCATACCTTAGCAAAAGAGGTGAGAAAGGGGCTTTTTCTAGAGTAACCACTTGCCATGAACCTTGTCTTCCAGAAGTGAGTGGATCAGAGGTCCTCTCAGCTTGAGCTCTGGCCTCTTCCTGGGGAGTGCAGTGATGTGCCCAGATGACATTTTAATTACAGCTGGAAATTGAAGATGTAGAGAGTCCGAAGCTAATTAGTTGAAAAAGTAGCGCAGAGATGTGCCAGACAATCAGTGCATACGTGTTCCCCCCTCCCCTCTATGCTTTATAATATGTGTGGTATTTTCAGCTTTTAATATTTGCAACTTGTCATGACCTCTAAGAAAACATTCACTTGGGCACACACATTTATGATCTTAGGTTCTTTTTGTCTTCTCTCTTTTTTAAGGAAAAATAGTACATTCAATGCATGGCAATAAGGTTACAGGTTGAACAGTAACTAGAGTACTGTCTGCATTTCTCCTCCGTGTGTGTGTGTGTGTGTGTGTGTGTGTGTGTGTGTGTGTGTAGGCCAGAGAATGTCAGGTACTTTCTGTGTGTACTTCTGTCTTACTCCCATAACACAAGGTCTGTTACTTAACCTAACGCTTACTAGGCTGGCTGGCCAGTAGGCTCCAGAGATTCACCTGTCCCTCCCCAACATTGGGGTTACAAGCATGCATGGTCATTCCCAGTTTTTACATGGGTTTTGGGAATTTGAACTCTTCAAACTTGCGTAGCAAGTGCTCTTAACTACTGAGTCATTGCCCCAGTCCCTTTCCCCTTTTGTGACAGGGTCTCATTATCCTTACTATATAGTCCTGGCTAGACTAGAACTCACTATGTAGCCCTGACTGACCTTAAACTCACAGAGATACATCTGCTTCTGCCTCCCAAGTACTGGGATCAAAGGTGTGCTTTTGTTTCATTGGGTGGGGGCAGCCTCACTCTGTAGCCCTGGCTAGCCCTGAACTTCTGAGTCCTCTACTTCTGCTAGGCAAGCACTGATCCACTGAGCTGTGCCCCAGCAAGTTCTTTAGGTGCAGTGAGTCTGTGGGACTGAAGTGCTGTTCTTCTGTCCTGTTGCTTAACTGTCGACCTGACACAGTCTAGAGTCACCCACGAAGCTAGTCTCAATCACCAGATTGCCCAGATCAGATTGGCCTGTAGGCCTGTCTGTGGGGGATTGTCTTGATTTCTAATGGATGTGGGAGGGCCCAGCCCACTGTGGGCAGCACCATTCCTTAGGCAGGTGACCCTGGGCTGTAGAAGGCTAGCTAAGCATGAGCCTGTGAACAAGCCATCAAGCCATGTGCCTCCGTGGTTTCTGCATCCTTCTATGGTTTCACACCTTTATCATGTTGACTCATCCAGTAGCTAAGGCCAAGGGACCTTAGTGGCTTCGATGCCTGCTTTCACCAGTGCATTAACTGGAAGTCAGAGGAATCCCAACCAAGGGAGCTGAAGGGGCAGAAGGGCTGGAGGGGCAGAAGGAAGGGCTGGAGGGGCTGGGGGGCTGGGAGGTGGGAGGCTGGGGGGTGCTGGTCTGGGCTGGTCTGGTGGGGAAAGGATGGGAGTGGTTGGTTTTCTTTCCTCAGTGGTTTAGGTATTGAGGAGGGCAGGTAGGGAGAATGACTTGAATGGTGCGACTGGAGGCTGAGAGGGATGTTCCTCCCAAGGATCCAGTAATACCCTTGTTATTCTGAATCACTCTGGGACTACCCGTTCCCTTAAAGCCTCCCATTTCGAACTCCTTAATCTGTAATCCTTCCTTGGGTTTTGTCCTTCATGACCCTGACATTTTTTTTTTTCTTTTTTTAATGATAGGCCAGTTCTTTGGCAGAATGTCCTTCAATTTGGATTTGTCGGATGTTTCTTCATAATTAGATTCAGGTTACTCATTTTTGGCAAGAAGATCACAAAATGGTGTATCTCTCTTCCTATATATCAAGAGGAACATGATGTCATTTGCCTCATTAGAGGTGATGCTGAATTTGAGACAGTTGGCTCAAGAGGCTTTCTTCTCCCCTTATGAGAAGTATCTTATAAGGACATTCACTGACATTGTGTAAATATCCTGATTCTCATTAAACTTTCAACAAATAGTGTTTTTTTTTTAATTATTTCTTTTTATTTTATGTGTATGAGTGTATTGAGTGTACCTATGTTGTGCAGTGCCCTTGGAGATCAGAAGAGGGCATTGGATCTCCTGGAACTAGAGTTATGGATGGTAGCTAGCTGCTATGTGGCTGTTGGGACTTGAACCTGGGTCCTCTGCAAGAGCAGCCATTGCTTTTCACCACTGAGCCATCTCTCCAGCTCCTTAACAAGTAGGTTTTTTAGAAAAGATTTATGTATGTATGTATGTGTGTGTATAGATGTGCACACATAGAGGCCAGAAGACTGTGTCAGATCCCTTGAAGTTGAAGTTGCAGACATTTGTCAGACACCCAGATTGTTACATGTATGCTGGGATCAGAACTCCTGTGTTCATGATTTCAGAGCAAGCACTCTTAACCATGGAGCCATCTCTCCAGCCCCCTCAACCAGTAGGTATTTTTGTTTTGTCTTTTTTTTTTTTTTGGTCTTGTTGAGAGAGGGTCTCCCTGTAGCTCCAGCTGGCCTGATAATCCCTACATAGACCAGGATGACCTTGAACTCACAGAGATCCTCCTTCCTCTGCCTCCCAAGTGTTGGGATTAAAGACGTGCACTACCATGCCTGACTTGTTTCTGTCTTTTGAGACAGGGTCTCCCTGTAGCTCCAGCTGATCTAGAATGCACTGTGTTGTCCAGGCTGGCCTCAGTCTTACAGAGATCTGTCTGCCTCTGCCTCCTGAGTGCTGGAATTAAAGGCATAATGCCTGTCAACCAGTAGTTTTAATATCCATGAGTTAATTCTTGCCTAAATCAATTATTATTAATTATGGGTGCTGGGGATGGAACCAAGGGCCCTGTACATGCTGAGTTACACTAGGCATGTATGTGTTACACTGGGCATGTATGTGTTACACTGGGCTACACTGCTCCTCCATGAGTTCCTATTTTTATGGTTACTAAATGGTGATTTTTCCTTCCTTCCTTCCTTCCTTCTTTCCTTCCATTTATTTATTTATTTATTCATTATTATTATTTTTTTTTGTATTAGAGACCAAACCCAGGGCCTCAATGCTAGGCAACTGCTTTACCACTGAGTACCACCTCACAGACTACTATGTGTATTCTGATACTTAAACTCTCCCAGGTCTCTCCAGTGGGAATTCCCTTCAGCCTGGTTCCTGCGTCTTGTGACTCAGCCTCATTTTCCTTTGATCATTTCCTTGCTTCTTGTCACTTCAAGTGGTCCCAAGTTGTGACCTCCAATGACATAAATTGGGAGAAATAATGCCCACCTAGAGGAGTGAGGCTGTGTTCACACCAGGAAACTCTAGCAGAGTGCTTTGGGCTTTAGTATTCTCAACACCTGGCACAGGCCTGTGAGCAGCTTGTAGGCATGAGATGACAGGTGTAAGAAATTAGCCTGGCACACAGCCAGCCTCCAATCCGGATGGGTACCGAGTGTGACTTGTTATGTGAACTGTTTGTGTGTGGTCAGAGCTGGAGCTGGTTATCAGAAAGGCACTGGTGATGGGTTAGCTAGAGGCCTGTACCCCTTGCGGAGGACAGAAGCAGACAGAACAAAACCTGGCCTAGGTGTGCTGAGAGGGAGAGAGAGGGAAAATCCAAAAAGAGTTGAAGCTAGAAATTAATTAGCAGCCCTAGAAAGAGGCTGGACCATGAGTTGGGTATGTGCCTGGAGGTAAGAGGCTGAGGGCAGTGGTAGAGAGACTTCCTGGAGATAAAAAGAAGCTTTGATAGACACAGTGGAGGAGAGGTGGGTTTGTTGCTCTTGTTTGAGACTTTCAGGCTGGCCTTGAACTTGAGAAACTCCTGCCTCGGCTTTCCTAATGTTTAGATGTAGGTATGCATCACAATGCCTAGCTTAAGTCAGCTACATTTTAAGGCTCATGTAAAACTCCTAATCTAGGGACTGGATATGTGACTCATTGGTTAAGAGCACTGACTGTTCTTGCAGAGGACCTGGGTTCAGTTCCCAGTACCCACATGGGGCGGGGTGCTCACAGCTCCAATTTCGGGGAATCAGTCACCCTCTTCTGGCCTCTGAGGGCATTGCACACATGGGTGCAGTTACATACATGCAGGCAGATCACTCACACATAAAATAAAAAACTTTAAGGAACAGATTTAAAATAAAACTCCCAATAGAAGACACAGAGCCCATTCTCATCCCAAGGAAAGACCGGGACTCAGCCATCAGGGAACACAGATCCTGCTCTTGGCAGATCTGATCCCTTCTTGTCACTAACCCCACCTCCTCATCCTGCTCCCTGATGCCCCTTCAAAGCTGGTGGTCCCTCTGGTACCTGGGCTTGTCCTTAATCTGCACAGGAGGCCTTGCTATTTGGGACCAAGGCTTGCTTTCTTAGGAAAGTCTTGGGGAGGGGTGAGGTGTCTGTTCTTGGAAGTCAGGGTGGTGAGAGTCTTCTTCAAAGTGGCCACCACTCTTTCCTCGGAGATGACACCTTCCCCTGTCTACCACAGCGTTCTTAATACTCTCCCGCCTCACTAGCATATGCAGCTGCTGTAAGAGCTGAGGGAAACCACAGACCAGAAGCTGAACCACTCTGATCAGGAGAAGCTAGTGATGGAGGGAGTGGAGGACAAGGTCCCTGCTGAATAGGCCCAAGTGGGTGTGGGGCGGCGAGGGCGAGGGGAGTCAGAGCTCGAGTGGATCTATCTCTAACGGTAAGAAGAACAGGCTTCGTCTTTGTACCCATTAAAATGTTTTGCTTTAGATAACAAAAACAAAAACAAAAAAATCTAAAAACCCAAAGGTTTTGGTTTTATATTTGTTTATTTACTATGAGTGAGTGTGTGTGTGTGTGTGTGTGTGTGTGTGTGTGTGGTGTGTATGCCACAGCACACATGTAGAAGTCAGAGGACAACTTACAGAAGTCAGTTCTCTCCTTCCACCAGGTAGCTCAAACTCCGGTCTTCAGGGTTGATGACAAGCGCCTTCACCCACTGAGACATCTCACCTGCCTCCCTTGCATCATTTTAGGAGGTGGAAATCAAGTAATTTCAAGACACCACTAAAGCATGTGAGGCACAGAAGGAGGCTAGAACCAGCATGTCCCAGCACTGCTTTGTGTCCTCCTTCCACAACCCTAGGTATCCCTTAGGCCAGAAATCTATAGACTGCAGAATTTTCCAAAATGTTTCCAGGGACTTCATTTATGAGGTTCAAGGCTCGGATATATTTTCTTCTTTTAAAACTATATAAAAAACTGTGTATCATGAACACCAAACACTTTCTATAGTTGGTCTTGCTATTCCATGATTAGTGTCTTTGGTCCATTGTATCCAAGTGTCATGCATGTCTGGACTGTTAAGCTGAGTCGATCACCACACTCAGGTCCCCGCTTCCCACTAGCTGCTCCCAGGCAGGTACACAAAGCCAACTTTGGTTTTTCATTTGCTTTATTATTTATTTATTTTTGTTTGTTTGTTTGTTTGAGACAGGGTCTCCTGTAGCCTCAGCTGGCCCGGAACGCCAGGATTAAAGGCTGGGACTAAAGGGATCTGCCACCATTCCTGGCTTCAGACTTTTAAAACCCAGCCTTCAAGTCCCTTTTTCTTGACTCTCACTCACACCGTGGCGGGGCCCTTTCCCAACTTATTCTCCCTCTTCTTTGTTTGCCCAGGCTGGACTCATACTCACTGAATAACCCAGACCTTGAACTTCTGAACTTCTGATCCTCATGCCCGCTGTCCCCCCAGGTGCTGGGATTACAGATATGAGCCACCACATGTGGCTTCTAGTTCTCCATTTTCAGCTTAATGTATATTTAGTTGCAGTTCAGCAATTGGATAACTTGCTTCGTCTTGCAACGTAACTTTAGCCTGTGACTATAATACTCAGTGTTTATAATTGAAATGATCAGCTGGGTGTGGTGGCTCCTAAGTGCACTTGGGCTGAAATAGGAAGTTAGCCTCCAGTCCAGAATATTTTGTTGACTCAAAAAATAGTTGCTTAAATAGTGCATGGTGGCACATGCCTGTAATTACATTACTGGAGAAGTGGAGGCAGGGAATCAGAAAGTTAGTCATTCTCAGTTATATAGTGAGTTCCAGTCCAGCCTGGGCTACATGTGACCCTGTTTCAAAAACAAACAAAAAATTGTGGGTATGGTGGCACAAAACCAGCACTCAGGAGGCAGAGGCAGTTGTATCTCTGTGAGTTCAAGGTCAGCCTGGTCTATTTAGTGAGTTCCACATCAGACAGGGCTACGTAGTAAGACCCTGTCACAAAAAAAAAAAAAAAATATATATATATATATATATATATATATATATATATATATATATATTTGCCATTAGCAGTTCCTCCAGCTGACTTGCATACTTTTCTGAACTTTTTTTAAAGTTTAAAAAATGACTCATTTAGAGGCTGGAGAGATGGCTCAGTGGTTAGGAGCCCTGGCTGCTCTGGCAGAGGATGTGGGTTGGATTTCCAGTACCCACATGTCGACTGAAAACTGTCTGTAACTCCAGTTCTGATACCTTCTTCAGACCTTTCTGGACATTGCATAAAAGGCGTGCATTTGCACACATGCAGGCAATATACTCATACCAATTAATAAAAATTATAACGTTGGCATGGGGTGCTCGCCTTTAATCTTCACACTCAGCAGGCAGAGGCAGGCAGATACTGTGAGTTCAAGGCCAGTCTGGTCTACACAGCAAGTTCCAGACAGCTACTAGGACTGCAGGGAGACCCTGTCTAAAAAAAAAAAAAAAAAAAAGGAATAAATTAAAAAAGACCATTAATCGTTAATTAAAAAAGCATTTTATTATTTTATGTGTATGAGTGTATTGTGTGCCTATATATAAGTGCACCCATGTCACGCAATACCCACAGAGGTCAGAAGAGGGCGTTGGATATCCTGGAACTGAATTACGGGTGATTGGTAGTCACCATGTGGGTGCTGGGAATTGAACTCAGGTCCTCTCCAAGAGCAGCCAGTGCTCTTAACCGCTGAACCATCTCTCCAGCCCCTTAGTTGTTTCTTAAAAATAATAATATATCTCAGGAAACAGGTTCTGGAATTAAGTTTGGGCTCAAATTCTAGCATGTTCTGTCAGGCTAATCATCTAAAATCTCCTAGTTTTAGTTCCTTTTTCGGTGGAGGTCTTACCGTCTCTGAGAGGATAATGACTTCCTTGCGCCTGTTTTAGAAGCGCAGGAAATGCGGCCTGGATCAGACCATACACAGCAGACTGGGAAGCCGCTGAGGTCGGCCGTTTACTGCCCCAACCCAGGTGTCTGTCGCAGGTCTCGATCACTAACCCTTTGTGCAGTCTTTTCTGCCCCAGCTGGGAGATTTGGGGTAGCCTGAAGCACATGTGGCTTCTAATGACTGCTGACACTTTGGGCTGGCCCTGCAGCCTGCGTGTGAGGAGTCTGGGACTGGAAGGGTGAACTGGCCACAGTGCTAGCAGAAGCCCTGGGTGTGGGTACTCCGAGCAGAACAGCTCTTTCAGCGGGGAGCTCTTCAGTGGAAGCAAGAAAGGACATTTCAGCCCCTCCTTCCTGTTCAGACAAACGGGAGCAGGGTGTCTGAGTATACACTCTTCTCATCCTGAGAGAACGTGACTGCCGCGGTAGGCCTGTGTGGTAGGCTAGTGCTGGGCGAGGCCCAAGACACAGCATCCTTGGCTTCCCAAAGAGGCCGCTGGTAGTATTCCTGAGGTGGTATGTTTGGAGCCACAAGGCCTCCCAGAACCTCCCAGAAGCAATCCCCTAACAGTACCCATTCACCCAGCTTTACTTGACGTAGCCTGTCACAGACCAGCCCCAAGGCCTTCACTGCTGTGCTTCCCACGTGGTGCAGAAAAAGAAGCCAAGCAGGCTATGTAATGTGCCCACAGCACTGACCCAGCCTGGATGACTTTGGGACCTTCAAATGCTTGACTGTCATGGGAGAACTAACCAAGAAAAGGTTTAAAGCTGACTTCCAGTGAAATGTCCATCTTCTGTGAATCTGCCCTTGTTCATTACCAGGCCTGGTGGAGGCTGCAGCCTGAGTGTTGGGGTTCCTTTTGTGTCCCGCTTTGGCTAGATACCTGCTGGACCTGGAAACGTCTGCTGTGTGTCAATCCATGGCAGCAGGAGCAGCTCTGGCTTGCAGCCTTGGCCTTCCTGGCACCTAAGACCCCTTGGCCCTATAGGTAGCAGGAAGCTGTCTGGCCTTGCAGTACACATGTTGGGGACGCAGGGCTTCCTGGCTCCCTTGAGCACAGTATACCAGCATTGCCATATGCCTGTCACCTCTGAACTTTCAACACAGTAAAAGCCCAACAGGCTTGGTGTTAGGCTTCAGCTCAGCCGGCATGACATTCCTCCAGCCTTTAGGGGTGGCAGACTTCACCCAAGAACCATGGCCTGCCTGTACTCTCATTGAGAACTTCTGGGAACTGGTAACCAGTAATGCATCTTAATCAATGTCTCAGTGGGCCACATTTTGGCACCTTGACAAGATTGAGCTGGTTTCTTCAACCCAAGCTGAGATCCCCACAGCTACACAGGGCCAGAAAAAAACATAGCTTCACACCACATACAGCAAAGAAGCCGTGTTGCTTGGTTTGGTGGCCGCTGAGGTGTGAATGTGGTTTTAGATCTGAGAGATGACAGGAAGCATTGGCTGTAATGATTTTTAAAAAATTTTGTTTTATTTAATTTTATGCACATACATGTAATTTTATGCAACGCATTTAATTTTTTGCCTACTTTTTTACAATGTGCATGCAATGCCCGTGGAGATCAGAAGAGGGAGTTGGATCTCCTGGAACTGGAGTCACAGACAGTTGTCAGCCACCAAACGGGTGCGAGGAAGTGAACCCAGGTCCTCTGCAAGAGCAGCCAGTGCTCTTAACCACTGTACCATCTTCCAGCCCCAGCTGTAATGATTCTTGAATTTTTTTTGAGACAGGGTCATATGTAGCCCAAATTGGTCTTTTTGAGATAGGGTGTTCCTGTACCCATGCAGGCCAGGAGCTCACCCCATAGACCAGGCTGGCCTCAGTCTCACAGAGATCCACCTGCCTCTGCTTCCCAAGTACTGGGATTAAAACCATGTGCCACAATGCCCAGTCTTTTGTTTTTTTAAGGCAGGGTCTCACTGTGTGGCCCAGCTGGATGGAACTTGATGGGTAGACCGAGCTGTCCTCGGACTCACAGTGACCCACCAGCCTCTGCAACTTTGAACTCTTGATCCTCTGCCCCCTCTTTTCGGGTGCTGGGATAACGGGTGTGCACCACACTCCTGGTGACTGTGTCTGATGATCACTTTTTTTTTTTTTTTTGGTCTTTTTGAGTCTTGGTCTCCCCATAGCCCCAGTGGGCCTGGAACTTGCTGTGTAGACCAGGCTGGCCTTGAACTCACAGAGATCTGCCTGCCTCTGTCTCCCGAGTGCTGGGATTAGAGGCATGTGCCACTGTGCCCAACTTGATGATCACTTCTTAACTTCAAATATCTTTATTATTTGAGTGTTCTTGTACCCTGTGTGATCACACAGCTTGCCAAAAGAAATAAGATCCATCCAAAACCAAAACATGACTCAGCTCTGCCTCTTACTGTATGTTACTTCAGAAAGTTAATCTCCCTCTCTGAGCTCAGTTCTTCAGCTGTAAAGGGTTTTCCATGGGCTGTGCTTAGGAAAACATGAAGAAATGGGTGTCTAGCACTTTAACTCACTGAAAGAAAGTTATCATCAAAATAGAAAAGTCCCACTCCTCCTCTTCCTCCTTTTCACTGTTCTGGTGCATCCTCCATATCTTGGCCCCCACGCCTTTCTAGGGATGACTCTGGGTGCCTGCTGGGTACAGGTGCCCAGCTCAGAAGAGCCTCCAGCTCACACTGCATGTCCTTGGAGAGGAGCTGCCTTCTGGTCCTGTAGCAGGAAGGTGGGCTCTGGTTGGGCCTCAGCACCAGGAGGTCTGAGTTCTTTCAGCAAGGCCATCAGGGGCACAGAGGACCAGTGGCAACTCACTTTCTCCTCCCAGGGTGTTTCTTCAGTAAGGAGCAGTGACAGTTTGTGTCTGACCGAGTCACTACACTCACTGCACTGTTAGGAGGTGGAAAGGCCACACGAGTGTGACGGCCTTGCCACGGGCACCAGACCCCAGGGGACCCAAGCTACGTCTTGCCTCCATCTCGCTGACTTGAACTTGTTCATTTCTTTGCCCGCTTTGTTTATTTATCCAGTATTCATTGACTGAGCACCTTTATGCCAGAGAGTCCCGAGCTGCTGAGATACAACAGGAGGAAGATACAAAATCCCAGTCCTCATGGAACCTTCCTTCTAGTGGGAGAAGGGACAAGCTGTCTGGGAGTCAGACCAGGCACCTCCTCCCTCAGGATGCCGCCTCCTTTCGGATCCCATGGCCAGTGATCACACTGGACTGTCGTGCCTGTCTGTCTGTCTGTTTGTTTACCATAGCTTGCGGTTCCTCTGAGGTCTTTCTCCCTCTGGTCTATATCCTTGGTGCCCACACAACTGCATGAAGCGAATGGGTGAGTGCAGTTCAGGCCACAAGGTCCCAGCTGCTGACTCCTTTTCGGAGGACATCTCATCCGGCAGCATCCGTGTACTGAGCCCATGTGGGACTGTGGATGCACACAAAGAAATGAGGTCCTGCCAGAATCTGAAGAGTGCTGTACGGTGAAAGGAAAAGACAGAGAAAAGACGGGCCCGAAGTAAATCCATTTCCTGGGTGACATTTCTTTACCTCCCCCCAGCAAGGGAGGCATTAGAAACCTGGTTTACAGTTGAGAAAGTGACTCAGAGAGACTCAGCCACCCGCCCAGGGTCAGACAGGAGACTGTGGAGATGCAGGCTAGTCCTCCAGGCCTTACCCACTTCTCTCATCATAACACAGGCAGATGCCTGTCTGTATTGAGGGTAGGAACTTCAGAGGTGGGAGAGCTGCTGAATTGGGTCATAGAAGTTTCTAAGAGGAGGCGGCTGCCCAGAGATCTTTAAAGGTGGGGTTGTTGGCAGGATGGAGGTTCAGAAAAAACACTGATACCCTAGATCAATGTCTCGTGAGCCCCGAGCCTGGCTGATGATCAGGTAAGGGTAAAGTCATGCTCCCCCTGGACCAAGTGCTCCTTTTAGAAGGTTTTGGGCCTAGGTTCTTACTCCAGCCAGCACACCACTTTTTTGTTTTGTTTTTTTAAAAATAATTTTCTTTATTCTTGAGAATGTCACACATGTACATAATGGACATTCCCCTCTGCTGTGTCCCCCCAATATGTCTCCCTCCCAACTTCGTGTCCTCTTTGTTTGGTTTGGTTTTTTTGATAACACATTAAGTCCAATGAGTGCTGCCCACTTGTACTTGAATGCAGAGATGTCTGCTGGAACATGGGAAACCTAACAGTGGGAATACCCTTAAAGAAAGTGGAGAATTGGCTCAGTGGTTAAGAGCACTGGCTGCTCTTGTAGAGGGCCCAGGTTCGAATCCCAACATTCATATAGAGGTTAACAACTGTCTGTAACTCTAGTTCCAGGGGCTCTAACACCCTTTTCTGTCCTCTGTGGGCACTGCACGACATGGGTACACTTACATACATGAAGGCATAACACTCATATGCGTAAAATAAGAATAAAATAATAAAAATTTTTAAAAGGAGTGATGTGGGGAGCTGGAGAGATATGTCAGTGGTTAAGAGTATTTATTGTTCTTGCAGAGGACCTGGGTTCAGTTCCAGTGTCCACATGGGCGTTTACAACTCTCTGTAATTCCAGTTCCATGGATCCAACATCCTCTTCTGCCATATAGTGCACACAAACTCATGCAGAGAAACAGGTACACATAAATAAAATAAACAAATAAACATTATCAAGAGAATTTGAAGCTGGGCGTGATGGTGTGCAGCTTTAATCTTCACACTCAGGAGGCAGAGGCAGGCAGATCTCTGTGAGATCGAGGCCAGACTGGTCTGCATAGTGAGTTTCAGGCCAGCTGGGACTACAGGGAGACCTTGTCTCAAAAAGACCTAAATGAATGGATGAATAAATAAATAATAAATAACAAAACCAAAAACATTCAGATCTGACAAGGTGGCACATACTACAATCCCAGCACTTGAGAGGCAGAGGCAGGCAGAGCTCTGTGAGTTTGAGGTCACCCAGGTCTACACAGCCATTTCTGGGCCAGCCAGGGCTACAAGGCTACATAGTCAAACCCTGTCTTAAAAAAAAAAAAGGAATGACTGTTCTTTCCCAACAGCTACCAATTACCAGTAACTCCTCAGGGAGGGGTGGGGCCTGGAGAGTGCCTCCCCATCTCTTGTTGATCTCAGTGTCAGATGCATGGACATATCTTTCTGTCCTGACCCCTTGAGTGACCAATCAGGGTTGGCAGAATTTAGCTTCCTTCTGGCAAAGGAGCTGCTGCTCCTCCAAACCCTTGTGGCACTCAGTAGTTTTCTGGGAAGCAACCCTGGCTTGCCCACTGAGCAATCCAAGGCTGTAGATGCTCCACACCTTGACCTTAGAGCCCTTTGCTAACACTGCTGCAGAAAAGACTTTGGGCCAGAGCGTTAAACTTCACTTTCATCTTCCAAATCTTACTCAGACGTATTGTAATTAGAAAAACCATTTTCAGGGATGGAGAGATGGCTCGGTGGTTAAGAGCGCTGGCTGTTCTCGCAGAGGACCCAAGTTCATTCCCTAGCACCCACATTGCATAGCTCTCAACCATCTGTAACTCTAGTTCCAGGGGATCTGATGCCCTCTTCTGGACTCCGTAGTCACCAGGCATTCATGTGGTGCGCTGGCATTCATGCGGGCAAAATATTCGTACACATAAAAATGAAAATAGATAAAATTTAAAATATATTTGAAAATTTTAAATGTATAGTACGTGTGTATTCAGGTCCTTGTGCCCTGCACACGTGTTGAGGTCAGAAGAATATATTGGGTGTCTTGATAGATCATTCTATACCTTGTTCCTTTGAAGCACTCTGTCACTGAAGCTGGAGTTAGCCTGATGGTCAGAAAGCTCTAGTGATCCTCTTGTCTCTGTCCCTCACAGTGCTAAGGTTCTAGGCATTCATGTGGCTACATTCAGCTTATTTTGTGTGGGGTGGGGCAGGGATACAAACTCAGATCCTCATGGTTGCACAGCAAGTGCTTTTATCCACTGAACTATCTCTCCAGTTTCAGTATTTTATATATTTACACAGTTTCATATAGTCCAGGCTAGCCTCCAATTTGCTATGTAGCCGAGGATGACCTTAAACCTCTGATTCTTCTGTCTCTACCTCCTGGGTGCTGGCGTTATAAGTGTGGCCACTATGCTTGGTTTTATGCAGTGCTAGGGATTGAACCCAGGGCTTTATGCATGCTAAGCAAGCACGCTACCAACTGAGCTACCTCCCCAGTCTTCTTCATTACTTTTAATTGATAAAGAAGGCCCCATTGTATGAACATGCAACATTTTGTTTTCCATCATAGATGGATGTTTTGGGTTGTTTCCACTTTTTAGCTATTATAACTAAAGTCACTCTGGATGTTCACATATAATTCTTCACATAAACATGTTTTAAATATATCATGCCTAAGAATAGAATTGCTGGCCCATGTGGTAACTCTCTGATTAACTTTTTGAATAATAGCTTGTCTGTTTTCCACAGTGATGCATCATTTTGTATTCCCATCAACAGTATATACAGGTTCAGGGGCTTGGGATGTGTTTCAGAGCGCTTGCGTAGCACATGTAAGGTCCTGGGTTCAGTCCCCAGCACTAACAAAACAGAACTAAATATAGAATAACAATATATAAGGTCCTAATTTCTCTACATTCTTGCCTGTATTTTTTCCATTTTTGTTTGTTCTTTTGTGTCTTTATTTTCAGCTCTTCTAGTGGGTGTGAAACGAAATGGTTTGTCACCGTGGTTTTTATTTCTGCTTCCCTAATGCTGAGCAGTGTGTGTGTGTGTGTGTGTGTGTGTGTGTGTGTGTGTGTATGATTGCTTTAGTGACTTTTCCTGTTGCTGTGACAAATTTTCCAGACAAAAACAATTTATGGGCGAAAGGGTTTATTTGGCTCACAGTTCCAGTCCATCACAGTGGGGAAGTCATGGCTGTAGGAGCGTGAAACACGTCGTGTCACATCCACAGTCAGGAAGCAGAGAGAGAAGAACGCTTGTGCTCAGCTCACTTTCTCCTTCCTGTGCAGTCCAGGATCCCAGCCCAGGGAATGATGCCACTCACAGTGGGTGGGTCTTCCCACCTCAGTAAAGATAGTCCCTGACAGGCATGCCCAGAGACTCCTCTCCCACGTCTAGAGTTCATTAAGTGGACAATTAAGATTAATCATAACAGTGGTGGTTGTGATGGGGATCTAACCTAGGGTGCCTGCTAAGGGGACTCTTTACTACTAAGCTACATCCCCAGCTCTGGTAAGTGTCTTGTTTTTGGCTTTGTTTTGATTTATTTGTTTTATTTTATGTGTATGAATGTTTTGCCTGCAAGTATGTAAGTACACCCATGTCAGGTAATGCCTGAAGAGATCAGAAGAGGGTGTCAGATACCCTGGAACTGGAGTTACCGTCGTTAGTTATCATGTGGGTGCTGGGAATGGAACCTGGGTCTTCTGCAAGAGCAGTCAGTTCTCCGAATTGTTGAGCCATGTCTCTAGACCCTCCTTTCTTTTGTTTTAAGAATTTATCTTTCTAAAACATTTTTTTAGAAAATCTGGGGCATGTTGGTGAGTGTCTTTAGTCCCTGTACTCTGAATTAGAGCCCAGTCTGGTCTACACAGCAAGTTCCAGACCAGCTAGGGATATATGATAAGACCTTAGTTCAGAAATAAATAAAAATTTAAAAATTAAATTTTATTACATTTTAAATTAATTTGTTTCGTATGAGGGTGTGTGCTTGTAGTGGTCAGAGGATGATGTGTGGTAACTGGTTCTCTCCTTCCACCATTTGGATCTTGGGGATTGAACTAGGTCATCAGGCTTAACTGTAAGTGCTTTTACTCACTGAGCTATTTTGCCAGCCCAAGAACTTATCTTTTGAACCAGTGAATTGGCTCAGTGATGAAGGGGCTTGTCCTCAAGTCTGATGATCTGATTTTGATCCCAGGACCCACATAGTAGAAAGAGAGACTTTACTCCTACATGTCGTTCTCTGATGTCCAAATAGACCATCATTTAAGTACACTATACCTCCATATACATGAAATAAACGGATAAATGTAAAAAATTAATTTGAGCCAGACATGATGGCATGTGCCTTTAATTCCAGCTCTCAGAAGATGGAGGCAGATAGATTTCTCTGAGTTTGAGCCAGCCTTGTCTATATAGCAAATTCAAGATCAGCCAGGATGACAAAATGAGACCATATCTCAAGAAACAAAGCAAACTTATTTTGAGACAGGATCTCACTATGTAGCCCTGGTTGGCCTTGAACTTGATTTGTAGGCCACATTGGCCTTAAACTCATAAAGATCTGCCTACCTCTGCCTCCCAAGTTCTGGGATTAAATGTACAGGCCACCATGCCTGGCTAAAAAAAATATTTTTAAAGAATTTATATTGGAGTTGGGTATGATGGCACACACCTTTAAACCCAGCAGAGGGAGGTGGTTCTCTGTGAGGTCAAGCCCAGCCTGGTCTAGTGAGTTCCAGAGCAGCTGGGGCTATAGGGACACCCTGTCTCAAAATGACCAAAAACAAAACAAAACAAAAAAAAACAGAATTTATCTTGGGCTGGAGATGGTTCAATGGTAAGAATACTGGCTACTTTTGCAGAGGACCCAGGTTCTCTGCACCCACGTGGCTAACAACCATCTGTCACTCCAGTTCCAGGGGATCTGACGCCTCTTCTGACCTCCATGGGCATTGTACACACAGATGCACTTACATACATGGAGCCAATATACTCATACACATAAAACAACAATAAATAAAATATTTAAAATAACTGTGCACACACACATACATGCACTGCAGGGGAGCATATTTGATGGTCTACATGTGATGATCGTACAACTTTCAGGAGTCAGTTCTTGCCTTCCGTCTTGTTGAGGCAGTGTCTCTGGCTGTGTGCTGCTGTGCCCCGTACTCCAGGCTGCTGGCCTGTGAGCTTCTAGGTGATTCTCCTGTCTCTGCCTTCCATCTTGTAGTAGGAATGCTAGAGTCACAGTTGCATCACTGTAACTGACTTGCTATGTGGGTTCTCGGCCTGGAACTCATGTTGTCAGGCCTGTGTGTCAGCCTCTTTCCTCCCCGTGAGCCACCTCCCCTGCCAAAGCGATGCATTTCTTAAGCATTGCTTGATTCTACTTGCTCTTACTTCATTGCGGTTTTTTTTTATTCTGAAATGCTGGGGATCAAGCCCAAGACCTTGCATATGTGAGGCAGAGGCTCCTCTATGAAGCTACGTCCTGCCCCACAGCCTAACTGTAGGTTTTTGTGTCTGTAATGACTTATAGTTTTCTTATGATGACTCTGGCTTTTTTTTTTTTTTCTTTTTGGTCTTTTGAGACATAGTCTCCCAGTAGCCTGAACTCCTATGAAGACCAGGTTGGCCTTAAACTCATAGAGATCCACCTGCCTCTGCCTCCTGAGTGCTGGGATTAATGGCATGCACCACCATGTTTGACCCAATGATGCCTTTGGCTTTTGGCATCAGGGTTACATTGACTTCATAGACTATGATAGATATGTTCTCTTCTCTTATGTGTTTTGGAGGAGTCTTTGAAAAGTTGATATATATATATGTGGGTCTATGGTGTATTTATGCACATGCATGCAGGTGCCCTCAGAGGTCAGAAAAGGCATTGGATTGGATCCCCTGAAGCTGGAGTTACAAACAATTGTAAACTGCCTGAGATGGGTACTGGGAACTGAACTTGAGTCCTCTGGAAGGGCAGTACATATTCTTAGCTGCTGAGCCATCTCTCCAAACTACACCCCACACCTTTTTTTGAGGTAGAATCTCACTAGCCCTGGCTAACCTGCAACTTGTTATGTAGACCAGACTGGCCTCAGACTCCTAGAGATCTGCCCGCCTCTACAGAACTGAGAATTTTAAAATGTTTAGTAGAAGTCATCTGGGCCATAGCTTTTGAATGTAGCTGCATAGATGGGAGGGACAGACTCTGAGACCCTGGACAGAGGCTGTTAGACCTGGTACACAGGTCTGCCTGATAGGTGTAAACATTGTTTTAAAACATTTGAACTGATATTTTTATACATCACGAGATTTTTACATAACAATCTTTAAAAAAATCTATTATTGTTAATTTAGGTGTATGTGCATATTGCCTGCTTGAATGTAAGTGCACCCATGTCATGAATGCAGAGGTCAGAAGAAGGCATTAGATCCCCTGGAACTGGAGTTACAGAAGGTTGTTAGCTGCCATGTAGGTGCTGGGAACTGAACCTGGGTCCTCTGGAAGAGCAGCCTGTGTTCTTAACCTCTGAGCCATCTCTGCTTATTTGGGGGCCACTTCATAGTAGTTCCATAGCTCCTTGAGTTGAAGCTTCTAGTTGACCCTCAGCCTTTTGACTTCTCAGCTATAAAATGGAACCATTAATAGTTGTTACCATCAAACACAACGAAGACTGTTATGTGAGATGACTGTGAAGTGGTTTGGCATATGGGAAACACTGAGTAAATATATCTCCTGTTTTCTTTTCTGACTGCAGACTGGACTGGTACACAGATGTGCATTACAGGTGCACATTCTTTTTCTGGAGGTCACAGAGGTCGTCTTCGATTTTCCCCTCTTTCATTCTGGACTGGAAAGGACATCTAAGCACACAGTAGGCAGTGCTTCCTAGCTCTGTGTTAGAGAGATGGCTCAGCGGTTAAGAGCACCGGCTGCTCTTGCAGAGGACCCAGGTTTGGGTCCCAGCACCCACATGGCAGCTAACAGCCATCTGTAACTCCAGTTCCAGGGGATCCAACACCCTCTTCTGGCCTCCATGGGCATTGCAGGACATCGGTGCACTTATATACATGCAGGCAAGATACTCATTCACATAAAATATTAAAAATTAATTTAAAAAAGCATTAGCTCTATTGAGGGTATGGAGAGATGGTTTGGTGGATAAAGAACTTGTTGTCAAAGAGTCAGGATCAGAGTTCAGATCCCCAGAACTCAGATCGGAATCAGGTATACAAGGTAATCCCAGCTTTTTGGAGGTAGGGAATCCCTGGAGCAAGCTGGCTAGTGAGGCCAGTCATAGGACACGCTCTGGGTTCAACTGAGAAGCCGTACCTCAATGAACAGAGTAGAAAGCAATCCAAGAAGACTCTTAGGCCTCCACATACATGCACATGTATCTGTACACACAAGTGCAAACATGTATACACAGCTGCATGCCTACCACAATACATACACTCTGTTGGATTTGAACACAAGCCATGTAGCATCTTGTCTCAAACTCCATTGGGTTGGATGTCACTTAAAGACATAGTTTGGCAGTTTGGCACCCAGAAGGAATAGGAGCTTACAGTGGGTTCAGGGGAAGATGCAAGAGGCTCCAGGCTTCCTCTGCAAATGTGAGATCCGGAACGCCCTATCTTAAGATCTCTTCCCCACCCTGGGGTGTGAAGTTGGGGGGGCCCTCAGTTCATCTGATAGACAGATAGCTGGGCTGTCCTGAGAGATAAGCAGGCAGGTGTCAGGCTGAGGAAGGGAGGTGTCAACCACAGGAACAGAGGTGGGGAGCCCCCTCAGCCCACCCACAGCCCTGTCCTCAGCAGCAGTGCCCTCAGAATCACATCCCACACATCTGCTTTCCCTCTGTGCCAGCCAGGGTGCCAGACCCAATACTGACCTGTGGTGTCCTTCAAAATATCCATATCATAATGCTCTTGGACCCACCACAGAGCCAGCTGGCACTCAGCCGCTGGGCCTCAGACTCAGAAGTAGCGGTGGTTATGGGATGAAGAAGGGTTTGAGGAGGAAGTAGTACCATGCCTGTGGTATGGCTGTCCTCTTCTCATTCTGCAAGCCAGCCCAGCCCACCCAGCCAGCTCTGCCTTCCTCTGCCGCCCCTGCCCTCGCCTTAACAGCTATCAGTTATGTTTGTACCACTTCTGATTTCAGCAACAGCCAGCAAAGCCCTCTGACAGCTAGATTTTAAACTCCAAGGTTTGGGTCATAATCCTCGGAGAGATTTTCCCAGAGACCAGTTCAGTACTTGATACACAGCTGGCAATCAATAGCATGTGAATGAGAGCCTTGTATGGTGGAGTTTGCCTTTAGTCCCTGAACTGAGGAGGGAGAAGCAGGTGGATCTCTGTGAAATTGAGGTCAGCCTGGTCTACATAGGCAGTTCAGGCTACTGGGAGACTTTGTCTCAAAAGACCAAAGAACAAAGAAACAAATGTGAATGAGGACTGAAGATGTAGTTTGCTAATGTCCACGAAAGCCTGGGTTCGAGCCCAGTACCACATAAAACCAGGTGTGGTATGTGCCTGTAATCCCACTGGAAGTAAAGGCAGTAGGAACAGAAATTCAAAGTCATCCTGGGCTAATAGAGAGTTGTGACCAGCCTGGGCCACATGAGACCCTTTCTTAAAACAAACAAACAAACAAATAAACAGGGCATGAGCACATGGCAGGTTCCTGTTGGGTACCAGATGTGAATTCTACAGCTCATTCCTCTGATATTTAACCTGGGCCTCTGTCCATCTTGATTTTTCTGGCAGTCTTATGGTCCCTCCTGCCATAACTTAAGCATGACCTGTTTCACCTCTCCACAGGCCTGGAACACTCCTTCTCCTCTGGGACTTTTCAATACTCACTTAGGTTATGGGAATTAAAGAATTATTTGGGGGCTGCAGAGATGGTTCAGTGGTTCAGCACCTGCCTCTCTATCACAATACATACACATAATTAAAAATAAACTGAATCTTTAAAAATCATATACAGGCTGGCAGACAACTCAGAAGGTAAAGGCACCTACTACCTGGTACCAAGACTGGAACATGATGGAAGGAGAGAATCCAGTCCCACCTTTAACCTCTGTGAGATCACATGAAATGGCATGCATCCCCCCACATACACATAAAATAAAAATACAATAACATTTAACATATATTTATTTTATTTATTTATTTTGGTTTCTTTGAGACTGGGTCTCCCTGTAGCTGCGGCTGACTTGGAACTTGCTATGTAGATCAAGGTGGCCTCAGTCTTACAGAGATCTGCCTGACACTAGTGTGCGGGACTTAAAGGTATGGACCCCACACCCAACTGATTTATTTATTTTTATTTTATGGGTTAGGAGTGTTTTACCTGCATGTATACGTGTACTCACGAGTACAATGCCTGCAGAGGCCAGAAGAGAGCATTGGATCCCTTGGAACTAGAGTTATGGGCAGTTGCTAGCCACCATCATGTAGGTGCTGGGAACAAAACTCAGGTCCTCCAGAACAGCCAGTGCCCTTAACTGCTGAGCCATCTGTCCATCCCCTTCATTCATACACACACACACACACACACACACACACACACACACACACATATATATATACCTATATATTTAATCCTAGCTCTTAGAGGTAGAGGTAAGAGGATCAGAAGTTCAAGGTCATCTTGACTTATATAGTTAGCTAGGGACCAGACTAAGCTACTTGAGACCTTTTCTGAGAACAAACAAAAACAAACAAGTAGTTAAGAATACTTGTCGTTCTTTCAGAATACTTGAGTTCAGCACCCACATCATGTGGCCCACAACCACATGTAATTTCAGCTCCAGGGAATCCAATACCCTCTTCTGGCCTCCAAGGGCACCTAAACTCATGTGTCATATATACACACATACATACACATAAATAAAAAAAATAAAAATATTTTAAAAACAACAACAAAATGAATCTAAGGGACTGGAGAGATGGCTCAGCAGTCAAGATCACTTGCTGCTCTTGCAGAGGACCTGGATTGGGCTCCCCAGCACCCTCGTGGTAGCTAACAATCATGTGTAACTCCAGTTCCAGGGGATCTGCTGCCTTCTTATGGCCTCTTTGGGTACTGCATGAATGTGCTGCACATACATAGATGCAGACCAAACACTCATAGACATAAAATAAAATAACTAGATATATTTTTAAATGGACCCAAAATAGAGCGGGGAGTACAACTTAAAGCTCGAGAACTTGCCTAATAGATAAGAGGCCCTGGGTTCCATCTCTAGAAACATCTCCAAAAAAAGAAAAAGCATCTAAAATCTACACTCATAGTTAAATGTCCAGTGTATTCCAAAATTTTCTCTCCTTCCTTCCTTCCTTCCTTCCTTCCTTCCTTCCTTCCTTCCTTCCTTCCTTCCTTATTTCCTTCCTTCCTTCCTTTCTCTTTTTTCTTTATTTTTTTCTGTCCTTTCTTTCTCTCATCTCTCCTTTCTTCCTCTCCTTTCATTTTCTTTGTATTTCTTTTCATTCAGACTTCCAAACTGATGTAGAACTTGTGATCTTCCTACCTCAGTCTCCAGAGCATACCACTCAACGCCCCCTTGTGTGTGTGTGTGTGTTTGTGTGTGTGTTTGTGTGTGTGTGTACATGTGTTAGTCCATGGGTACCATATACCTGTCTGCAAGAGGGTAGAGGGCATCAGTTCCCTTGGAACTGGAGTTATAGGCAGTTATGAGCTGCCTGATATGGGTGTTGGGAACAAAACCTGGGTCCTCTGCAAGTTCAGTGTTCTACTTTGCTTTCAATTGCTGTGACAAAACACTCTGACCAGTACCAACTTGGGGAGGAAAGGGTATATTTGGCTTAAATCTCCAGGGTCCCAGTTCATCACTTAGGGAGCTCAAGGTAGGAACTCAGGGCAGGAACCTGGAGGCAGGAGCTGAAGCACAGGCCATGGAGGAACACTGCTCACTGGCTTGCTCCCCTGGCCTGTGTTCAGCCCGCTTTCTTGTACAATACAGAACAACCTGCCCGGGGGTGGTACCGCCCACAGTGGGCTGAGCCCTCCCACATCCCTCAGCCATCAAAAAAATGCACCAGAGACAAGACCACGGGCCAGTCCGGTGCAGATAATTCCCGAAAGGAGGCTTCCTCAGCCCAGGTGTGTCAAGTTGACAACTAAAGCTAGCCAGCACAATCAGTAAGTGCTCCTCACCAGCAAGCCATCCCTCCAGCTCCTCTTCAACCGTCTTAGCCCCGCCTTCAAGTTGTCCATTCAGTCTCTAGGCTCATCCTTCAGTACCGCAACTCTGTACCCTTGACCCGTCTCCCCAGCAGCCAGCGCCCTCCTGCGAAATCTCCCTCCTGTACTCTGTTGTCTTGAAGGTTGGCATCCTACGATCTTGAGTGAATCAGGTTCATTTACCGAGTGTCCATTTTCTCCCCCTGTAAGCTGGGAACGATGGCATCTCACCTTGCAGGGTCACGGTGCTGACAGGGTGAGGCGACACATGTGGAAATGCTTTGCCTGGTTACTGGCATGTGTGGAAAGCCGCAACGCCTCGATGGCCTTGGCTGTGGTGCTAGTGCTGTGGTGACTGGGTGAAGGCAGACTGCTTTGCACGAGGACAGTGGTCCCAGCCAGGAACTGGTTAATGAACAAAGTCATAAAAAGGAACACAGTCTCTCTAAGTGCTGTCCTACGCATTTTAACCCCCTTAGGAAGCTGCCTGACAAACCAGGCAAAGGGTAATGTACTGCACTGTTACTCACTGGTTTCAAGTGCTTGCTACGGGCCAGGCCCCGCCCTAGAAGGTTTTACATGAATTATCTTGAGGAATCCTTGACAAAACTCTATGAGGCAAAGATTAATAGGTAAAGAAACAAGAGAGATTAAGAGACTTGCTGTGAGCTCACCCAGCTGGACAGAACCTAGCAGAGCTAGATTAACCACTCAGCGCACTGACTCTGTGGGAGGTCTTTTCCAGCTTTGTGTCCACCTCCCAACAGTGGAAGGTCAGTAGAAAGCAGCCTCCTGCGATGGAATGCTATATAGTCAGGAAAAAGAAAGAGGCAGATGTGTATGGGCACAGTAACATTGTTGGGTAGAGAAAAACAGCAGAAGACGCTCATTCTGTAATGGCATGCTCCTGTAAGCAATTGCCAGAGCTACGTAGTGGGACCCTGTCTCAAACAAAACAAAACAAGCAAATAGAATGAGATCTAGTCAGCAAGCAGTTCAGGGACTACTGGGAAGTTCAAGGAGGGGGTCGACCACGTTTTGCTCTTAGAGTCTCTGTACCACTAGCAGGTTTCATTAATAGAAGGTTAATAGACGGAAAGGGGCCTGAGAGATCGCTTACCCTAGAACCATATGGAAAAAAAAAACAATTCCCCAGCATTGTCCTCTGACCTCTGCTAGCATGCCATGCCATGCAGTCACCGTGGTACAAGTACCCACACTCACACACGTGTGTTGCACACACAATAATAAACATACCTTGTTTATTCATTATGTTTATGTGTGTGAGTGTTTTGCCTGCATGGGTGTAAGTGCAACAGTGTATTCAGTGCTCACAGAGGTTAGAAGAGGGCAGTGGATCCCCTGGAACTAGAGTTTCGGACAGTTGTTGGTTCCCACGTGGTGCTGGGAACTGAGCCCAGGTCTTCTGCAAGAGTAGCCAGTACTTTAAACCATCAAGCTCTCTCTTTAGTGCAAACAAACAAACAAATAAATAAAAATTTTCTTGTTTGTTTTTGAAACAAGGTTTCCCTGTAGTCCCAGCTGGCTTGGAACTCACAGAGGTCCTGTAGACCAGGCTGGCCTTGAGCTCACAGAGATCTGCCTGCTTTTGCCTCCCGATACATAATTTAAATGGCAGAAAGGAGCTGGGCTTGGTGGAACAGGCTGATAATTCCACCTTCTCTGGGACTGAAGCAGGACAATCACAAATTCAAGCCTGCCTGGGCAAACAAGTTCAAGAATCTTCTGGGGAACCTGATGAGATCTTGTCTTTTTAAAAAGTAGAGTAAGTACTAGAGGACTGAGTTTGAATTTCTGATACCCACATAAAAAGCTCGGCCCGGCATCAAGTGCATGTAATCCTGCGTTAGGGAGGCAGAGACAGGAAGATCCCTTGAGCTCACTGGCTGACCAGTCTAGCCGGATTAGCAAGCTTCAGGTTTAGTGAGTGACCCTGTCTCAAAAATTAAGACGGAGCGAGGGCTGGAGAGGTGGCTCAGTGGTTAATCACACTGACTGTTCTTATAGAGGACCAGGGCTTGATTCCCAGCACCCCACATGGCAGCTAACAACTGTCTGCAACTCCAGTTCCAGGGGATCTGACACCCTCTTCTGACCTCTGTGGGCATTGCAGGACATGGGTGTACTTACACACATGCAGGCAATAATTCATACACATAAAGTAAAAATAATAAAATATTAAAAAAATAAGATGGAAGGACTAGATGGCTCAGTAGTAAGGAGCATGTAAGGTTCTTACAGAGTACTCAGGTTTAGTTCTCAGCACCTATGTTGGGCAGTTTATAGCTGCCTATAAGTTCAGCTCCAGGGGATCTGACACCTCTGGCCTCTATAGGCACCTGCACTCATGTGTGGGCACACACAATTAAAAAATAAAATAAATATTAAAAATACACGTGATGTAGATTGATGGAGGTAGACAACTGATGTGGACCTGGCCCTTCACATATACATGCACTCAGGTGCATGCTCACACACGTGGACATACAAGAAGGGCTTGGGATGTTGCTTAGTGGTAGAGCACTCGCCTATATGTACAAGACTCTGGATTTAATCCCTAGTACCACAATAAATAAACATCAAGCCAACAAATGGAAGGAAAAAGGTGGTGGGCACTGAGGACCAGGCCCTGAGTACACCGCAAACTCAGGTTTGACACGAGGGGGCTCAGGGCTGTTTGCTGTGTGACTCTGGATGAGCGGCTTACTTTCTGTGAGTCCTGTCTCTCATGGGAATAACAGAACCGATTCTACAGGTTTATTGTGGAGATTAAATGAGATAAAGCTCCTGAAGGCCCTGGTCCAGCGCTGGGCATGTAGCAAGCTACTTACAGAGGTAGCTACTTACTCTGACCCTCATAAGATTCTAGCTGAGCCCTGTTGCTTCATCTTGTAGTCTGGGCATGTGACACATGCATTCTTGGTTGTCAGCTATGGAAGCCATTTCAGAGGACATAAACAGAAAAGGAATTTCTTCACAAGGTACTTCATTCAGGCTGGTGGGCTCAGGGGCAGTGGTAGTTTGCTTAGCTTGCACAGAGACAAGATACTGAAAACAAAGTCAGGTATGGGAGTACATGTCTGTAATCCCAGCACTTGGGAAGTGGAGACAGGAGGATCCCAGGGTTCAAGGTGAGCCTGGGCTACAGATGGAGTTTGAGGTTGGCCGACCCAAATGAAACCCTGTCTTGAAACAACAGTGGGAACCTGAGAAATGTCTTGCTGGTTAGGAGCACTGTCTGCTCTTGCAGAAGACCTGGGTTCAGTTCCCAGTACCCACATGGTGGTTAACAGCTGCCCAATACTCCAGTTCCAAGAGCTCCAACGCCTTCTTCTGCCCACTGTGGGTACTGCATGCCTCAGCCCAGGTGTATTAACACACGCCTCTGATAACCATGTTTGGGAAGCAAGAGTTCAAGGGTAGCCTCAGCGACATGAGACACTGTTTAAAACAAAAACAAAAAACCAAAGCCAACCAAACCAAATTAAATGAAAACAAAAAGATCATGACCTGGGAGCAGACCAAAGGAGACTTGGCAGATTTCTCCGACTAACCTTTCTTTTCTTTCTTTCCTTCTTTCTTTCCTTCTTTCTTTCTTTCTTTCTTTCTTTCTTTCTTCTTTCTTTCTTTCTTTCTTTCTTTCTTTCTTTCTTTCTTTCTTTCTTTCTTTCTTTCCTTTTTTTTCTTTCCTTCTTTCTCCTGCCCTGGAGTCAGATGTGGCTCTGTAACAGTCACAGGGTGGGTGGTTGACTTCTGACTACCTGATGGCCTGGACCATGGGTGCCTGCACCATGTGTGGGAGGCAGAAGGTTGGGAGCAAATATTTGGCCATTTGGGCTTTTAAAGAGGGAGAGTCTTCTTTCTCCCCAAGGACAAAAGAAGAGGTCCAGATGCTGTGTGTCCAAGAAACTGTGACCAATGACTATACAGAGAACAAAATTGAGAATATAGTGGTCCCTGTTCCTGAGACTCTCCCAGACATTAGGATCAGCAGACATTAGCTGCTGTGTAGGAAAGTAATCATGACAGGAAGTGATGGAAACCAGTGACTGAGAGGACCAACTTCCTGTCTAAGCTGGCAGAGAAACATATCACATGCCCCATGATGGCTGGGGCTATCGTTTGGTGGTATCACGCTTTCCTAGGATACACAAGGCCCCGGGTTCAATCCTCAGCACTATTAACTCAATCAATTAAACAAATGTGCACTGGGTTCATGGCTGCCGCTCTGAGATGTCCATGTGTGTTCTAGCCCACCCACGGGACACCGCTGAGGTGAAATTTGATGGCTGGTTGGGACTGTGCTCTTTGAGCCAGACCTGGACACACTGGGCTAAGACCAGTCCTCCTTGGTCAGACTGAGACAGATGGGAACTCGGGTGAGGAACTCCCTGAGGGGATGCACTGTCTCATTCTCATGGAAGAAGTGGAGTTGCTCCACCTGAACCTGTGAGGTCTCCCTTTCCTGTCACATTCTACTTGGCACTTTGCTGTGTCTTGATTGATCTTGTGCCTCATCTTGGGGCATCAGCTTTTAATCTGAAAGGGATTTCCCAGGTTTAAACACCCAGGTGGGAGGACGAGGAGGCTTAGCAGAATCCCAGGCCTGTGCTCTGGGAGATGGGCTCCGAGTCTGTTCTCTATTTCACCCCTTCTGGATTGTCTGTTCTTGTCTCTGCTGCCTGTTTCTGTCTGAGTGTTCCTTGTCTCCAGAAGGATTCAAGTCTAACAACTCTAGTATTTAAGTTGTATTCTGTCTCTCTCCATCTCGGCAGCTCAGCCCTCTGGGAATTCTGAAAACAGAGATAAACAACTCTTTCACCCCAGATAGTAGTCTCTCTCTCTCTCTCTCTCTCTCTCTCTCTCTCTCTCTCCCTCTGCTCTCTGTATGTCTCCCTCCATCTCTGTGTGTATGTGTGTCTCTGTATGTCCTCTGTTTCTCTATCTCTGTGTCTCTGTCTCTGTGTTTCTGTGTCTCTGTCTTTGTGTCTCTCTGTCTCTTTTTGTCTCTGTATCTCTGTGTATCTCTGTGTCTCTGTGTGTGTCTCTGCATGTCTCTCTTTGTCTCTCTGCATGTCTCTGTCTCTGTCTCTCTCTTTCCATCTCTCTTTCTCTCTCTGAAATGCCAGCACTTTGTTGACTGCAGCCCACAACCAAGCTCTTGTGTTGCAGAGCTGCCATAGGCCAGGGGCAGGCTGCCCTGTCAGGTGTCAGGGGCCTGCTTGCCTTTCCCTCTCTTCCTATTTAAGGCAACTTCAAAAGCATCACCTTCCTGTCGTCTCTCAAACACCCGGGGCCTCAGACACAGGCGCTGCGGCCCGTGTGCCCATCCCCTCCCTTCCCAGCCGGAGAGGGCTGCCGCGAGCCAGGCGAGGAGCCCTGACAGCAGCAGGTGCGTTCCAGGCCGCGGCATTTGAGACCTCGGGCAGGGTGGGAAGACTCAGGACACTTGTTGGAGGGCTGAGACGCTGGATAGACAGTTTCAGGGTCTGAGAGGCGCTTGAGGTCACTGAGGGGAAAGGGAGCCAGGCCTGCGACATTTGCCCAGCTACAGTGACCCTTGCACTGTGTGGCTTCAGATGAGGTACAGGAGGGCTCTGACTGAGCAGCCAGCTGAGTGCTATGGTGTCCTCCAGCCAGGCTAGCCAGGTGGCACTTGGGGACTCTCAGCTCCCCTTCTGTGGCTGACTTTTGTGGGTGTGGAGCCTAGCAGAGTCATGATCACAAGACCCTAAGGTTTCCTCAGCTCCCCAGAAGAGCTGTCTGGATGAGCTGGGATGGTGGGAGTCTCTAGTTGGTGTGGATTCTATTCTGCATGGGAGGGCAGGCTCCTTAGTCCTCTGTGGCCTGGAAGAATCCAGAATGTTCCCTCAGAACCTACCTGAGGATGTTCCTCTCTATTTAATCCCCTTTCTGCACCTACTGGGAGAGCATCGTTGGCTTCTACATGTCAACACTAAGAAAGTCCTCACACAGTAGTCAGGAAAACCCTTCATTTTCTTTACTTTTTTGAGACAGGGTCTCACATAGCCTTGAACTTGCTGTGTAGATAAGGATAACCTTAAAGTCTTGATCCGCCTTCCAAGAGTTGAGATTACATACAAGTGTAAACACCACCACACCCAATTTATGCGGTGCTGGGGATCAAAGCCAGGGCCTCATGTGTGCTGAGCAAGCATGGTACCAACTGAGCCACATACCCAGTGCCAACCCTCCGTTTTTCATATGTGGAAACTGAGGCCAGGAAGGAGAGTGACTGCCTCCCAGCCAGCCACACAGCATGTCAGTGGGGAAACCAGTGCTAGAACTCAGGCTCCTCCCTGGGAGAACCTTCACCACTCACTTGGCTCACGGATCTCCCCATCAGGTAATAGAAGCATGAAGGACAAATCAGCTGCCCAGCTGGGTTGTTGTCATGAGGCCAAGGCCAAGGTGGGGGCTTCAGGAGACTTCCTATCCCCCAGTCTGGAGTTCCAGCTCTGTCAACGAGACCAGGTAGGATGGGGCCCATCTTTTTCTCTGAGAATGTATGACTGTTAGAAGGAAGAGGTACACTGTCTGAATGGGTTAGACCTCCACCTTCCTGGGCTGGAACAGCCCTTACCACAGGCAGTGATGAGGATGTGCCCTTGAAGTGTCAGAGGTCCTGTCTTGGTATTCCAGAGCCCCAGAAGGGGCAAGAAGAAGGGGGAGACTGGGTGTGGTGGCACACACCTTTAACCCCAGCACTTGGGAGGCAGAGGCAGGTGGATCAAGGCCAGCCTGGTCTACATAGTGAGTTCCAGGCCATCTGGGGCTATGGGCAGCCACTGTCTAAAAAAGACCATAAAAAGAAGAAGGGGGAAAGGTCATACAGAAGGCTTTGCTGCTATGGCCATGGCGTTCGGTTTTAGTGGGGGCCCACCAGGACCATTCGGTGGGCTTTGCAGTGTTGGATGAGGATTTCCCCCAGTTCCTCTTGGATCAAAACAACACAATTGATGGAGATCAGGGGAGTCAGGAACAGGGGTACAGGCATAGAACAAGACAAGGTCTATGGGGAAGAGAGGGCAATATTGAGGTCAATAAGAAAAAGTTCTTGGGAGAAAAAAATTTTGGATGAGGGAAGGGGAGTCATTTAAACGACAGATGTGGGGTGGACATCCATGACTTAGATTTTCCCCTTTAGGAACCAAAGAAGGGGTAGGTAGGTCCATCCGAGGGACCCCCAAGTCTCAGTCTGCCCTCCTTTCTTCCTACCTTCCAGGTCTTCTCAGCCTGCAGGCCATTTCCAGACACAGTGGATGCTCATGACCTATCTTGGACCAGCTGGATGTACCCCATGCCCTTAGCATCAGCCAGATCTGCCCTGCTAGCCTGCCCCCAGGGCCTGGACCTCTACCTATGTGCCTTGAAGTCAGCATCCTTAGGCAAGGCCCCACAGCACCTCAAGGAGGATGCCTCAAGCATTAGTAAGCACGGGGTCGGGAAGTTGGACTGGGGAGCCTTGCTGGAGGACTACAGGGGCACAGATCGGGGCTGGCAAGGACAGCGGGACTGTGTCCCTGGTGAGGACACAGCCTCAAGCATACTTAATGCCACATTTTGTCCTGGAGCTCTGGCTGGGGGATTCTGGGGACTTTCCCAGTGATGCCAGTTTTCTCAGGAATGGGCGCAAAAGTTGTTAAAGCCGGTCATCAGGGCGGGGCGATACTTTGTTGGCCTAGAATGTTTGACTACTGTCCACATTTTTTAAAAATTTACATTTATTTATTTATTTGTGTGTGTGTGTGTGTGTGTCACAGTGTATGTGTAGAGGTCAGAGGACAACTGACTGGAGGGAGTTGGTTCTCTCCTTCCATCCTGTGGGTCTCAGAAATTGAACTCAAGTTGTCAGGCTCGGGGGCACCTCAGCACCCTCACCCGCTGAGCCATCTCCTTGGTATCCCCTCCAAACACTTTTTTTTTTTAATGAACAATTTATTTGAGTCAGTTGAATTTTGTGTGTTTGTATATGTGTGCTGTCTCTCTGTGTGTGGTATATGTACATGTGTGTATGTAGGTGAGCATCGTACGTCCAAGTAGAGGCCAGCGGAGGATGTCCATTGTCCTGCTCTAGCATTCTGCTGCATCCCCTTGAGACAGGGTCTCTCACTGGTCCTGGAGCTAGGTTGTCAGCCCAAAAGCCTCCATGATCTTCTTGTCTCCATCCTTGACCTCACATGCACATCTTTTCATGTTGTGTTGAGGGTTCGTTGTGTGTCTGTTAGAAATCCTAACTCGGGTCCTCAAGCTTATACAACCACAAGCGCCCTTACCTGCCGAGCCATCTCTTCAGCCTTAGGATAGTCTTTATGATAAGATAGGAGCATTGGCCTGGGAGTCAGGGAACTGGGCCTGGAATTCTGTATCTCCCTTTCTAGTTCCATGACTTGGGCACAACCCCCTCTTTATTTGGAATAGGACTACTCAAAAGAAGTTCCTGTAGCAGTGGAAATAGTCTGACCTGTGCTGTCCAATGCCAGAAACTACAGAGTACTTATCTTCCCTTACTATGTAGCGAAGGCTGGCCTTGAACTTACGCTCCCCCTGCCTCCACTTCCTGATCACTGGGATCACAGACTGTCATGCCCAGCCAGCTCTATGCAGCACCTTAAATGTGGCTAGCACAACCAAAAAAACTGAATTTGCTTGTTGCTACCTTCTTTTACATTTATTTATTTAGTGTGTGTCCATGTGTGTACATAAGTACACATGTGCATTGGTGCATGTATGGAGGTCAAAGGACAACTTTCGGGAGTTGGTTTTTCTCTTCCTAGCATGTGGGTCCTGGGAATTAAACTCAGGTTGTCAACAAATTCCTTTACCCACTGAGTCGGGCTGGCCCTATTTTTTGTTTTAGTTTTTTTTTTATTTCTGTCTTTGTTTATTAAATATTTTTATTATTTTTTAATTTTATGTGTATGAGTGTTTTGCCTGCATGTATGTAAGTGTACCATGTGTGTGCAATACCCACAGAGGCTAGAGGAAGGTATCAGATCCCCTGGAACTAGAATTACTGATGGTTGTTAGCTGTCATGTGGGTGCTGGGAATTGAACCCAGGTCCTCTGCAAGAACAGCCAGTGCCTTTTACTACTGAGCCATCTCTCTAGCCCCTGTTTGTTTGTCTTGAAACAGGTTCTCACATAACCCAGGCTGGCCTTGAATTAGATATGTAGCTGAGAATGACCTTGAACTCCTTCCTGACCCCCCCAACCTTCTGCTCCTAAGTTCCATGATTATAGACACGCATCACCACACCCAACAAGAACTGCATATTTATTAAACTTCATCATGTATTTTCAGCAACTGCCACTTGGGACTCAGAAGATCTAGTGTACGATCTTCTCTTGGCTCATGACACCAAATTTTGTATCTTAGCCTTAGCCTTTTATGGCTGAGCCATCTCTCCAGCCCAGTCAATTTTATATCTTGATCTGAAACTTCTCCCTTAAACTCCATCCCAGTTCATCCATCTTCCCACTTGACCTCTGCACCGGACATTGGAGGCCGCTTGAACTGTTTTCTCTCGATGAAGCTGTCAAGTGCTACAGACATGCCAGTAACTTTTAGTGTGGGTGCAGCAGCAGTGGGAAAACAGTCCCAAGTGGGCCAAGTTTCCCCTGGAGTTCTTACCCAACCCTGAGTTGGGCAGACTCGATGGGTGACAGACCTTCACTCCAGGTGGCGAGGGGCTTGACTGTCTTCCATTTCTGGTTCAGATCTCCAGCCACCAGGCCGGCGTGACGGCTCCATGGACAATGAGAAACTCACAGCCAAGGATTTACTGAACAGGGACAAGAGGGGAAGTCAGCCAGAAAGAAGCCCCTGTCCATCCCTTGCTCACACCAGCTTCTCCTCAGGCCCCAGGCTGAACAGAAAGAGCCCTAGTGTCTCGACCTCCTGCCCCTGCCCTCCGCCTCCTCCCTTCACCAAAGGGCTCCCTATCCACCTCTACTCTGTCTACCCTGGGTGTCAGTTTCTGCCTCTACCTCACCTACTTACTTACGGGGCCCTACATTCTGCCCAATATCCCAGCCTCTTCATGCTGCCCCAAGACACTTCCTGCCCGGCGATGGCTGCCTCCAGCTTGCTGATGACAGCCAATGAGGCCTGGCCCCATAGTGTCCGGGAAACCTTGCTTTTCTACCCAAGGGTTTTCCAAGATTTTGGCCACACCTTGCATTCCCAGGCCTGGAGTCCATGCTCGACAGCCACCCAGACCTCCTCCCCAGGACGAGCTGGTGTGGCAGCTCCAGCAAAGCGGGCTGCACCAGGTCCCCGGGCAGGAATCACAGCCCTGCCCTACCCTCTGAAGAAAGAGAATGGTAAATTTCTATACGAGTGCAACGTGTGCAGCAAGAGCTTTGGGCAGCTCTCCAACCTCAAGGTATTGACTTCCCAGGCCCTGCTGTCCCTTACCCTTTCAATGAATGATCCCTTTGCCTTTTTTTTTTTTTTTTTTTTTTGCCCTGTTTCTAGAATCAAGTTCTGATATCTGAAAACCACTCTGGACATCTCCATAGGGCTGAGAGACCTTAGATTCATCTAGGTGGAGATACAGTTTAAGATGGCCACCAGCTGAGATTGGTGGTACACACCTATAGTTCCAACATTCAGGAGGCTGAGGCAGGAGGGTGACATAAGCCAGCCCAAGAGCAGCTTGAGCAATACAGTGAGACTCTATCTAAGAACAAAGGGCTAGGGACTGGAGAGATGGTTCAGTGTTAAGAGCACTGACTGCTCTTGCAGAAGACCCAGGTTCAAATCCAGCACCCACATGGTGGGTAACTTCAGTTCCAGGGGATCCAACGCCCTCTTTTGACCTCCTCGGGCATCACATGACATGGGTGCACTCACATGCATACAGGCAATACACTCATACACATAAAATAAAAGGACTAAATAATTAAAAAATAAAAGTTCCATCAAAGTCTCCTCCAACCTGGAAGGTTGTCTATGAGATCATCTTATTTAAATTAAAAATGGGGACACAGAGGCTCTGAATAGACAGGATTTTTCCGGGGTAACTGTAATTTATCAGCGAGTTTAAGCTTTGATTGACTGTGGAGCTCTTTCCTAGGCAACAAGCCTTTCTGGGTTCCTAGTTAAGCCTCTTTATTGTTTTTGAAGAGCAGATGAGGGAATGGGTAGGTTTTGGTGAATCTAGACCAAAGTCTGACAACCAGCCTTTTTCAAGTGGAATCCCATGAATCAGACCAGGTGCTGTAAGCGTTATCAACTACACCATCCAGCAGGGGCCACCCACGGGCCTGTCATTCTGCATTAGCAAAGACCTGAAGCCAGGTTTAAAAAAATTACCACCACTGGGGAAACAGGTTCTTAAACTTTTAACAAGCCCCAAGCCACCTGGAGAGCTAGGAAATTTGCAGATTCCCAGTTCCCAGCCCCAGTGATTATGACTCAGCAGGTCTAGGGTGGGGCCCCAGGAATCTGCGTTTCTTGAGTGTTCCCAAGATAATACTGACGCTGCTGATATGTGAGTTACACTTTAAGTGAAACTCCAGGAAATATCTGGGTACCCTTTACCTGGCCTCTTTTGAACCCTGCCATCTCCCCTATAGGAGGTGGGACTATCCTGAGTGTTGACAGTTTCTGAGGGAGACGATAGAGGGGTCCTGCAGGGGTGTGGATGGAGACTGGACTGGGGGCTCTGGGTAGCTGTCAGCATTTCTTCCACACTTGGTTCAGGTCCACCTGCGTGTGCACAGCGGGGAGCGTCCGTTCCAGTGTAAGCTGTGTCAGAAGAGCTTTACCCAGCTGGCCCACCTGCAGAAGCACCATTTGGTGCACACTGGCGAACGGCCCCACCAGTGTCAGGTGAGACCCTTCTCCCCTCACACATACACTAGCAGCTTAGTGAGGATTTCTAGGCGCCTGGAGGGATGGCACCTGGGCTTCCAATCCCAGTCCTCCTGAGCAAGTGCAGAGGAGAGGGTTCAGAGTGTAGGAGGATGGCTAGTGGAGAGAGCTGGCGTGGAGTGTGCGTGAGAGAGGTGGGGGGGACTGGAATGAGTGCTGTTGGAGAAGAAAATACAGCTTCCTGTCTGTGCATGGAGAGCAATGAAGTTAAGGTTCCTGACATCGTCCTCTTTCCTACCTCCCAGGGTTGTTGAAGAAACCAAGGTCGTAGCAATATGCAAAGAATCCAAGTAGGAAAACCATTAGCTCAGTCTAGCGCCTTCTTTGAGCCTGATCTCATCCTCAGGCAGAGGGCAGGGAGTCTGTCCTTTGACAGGGCAGGAGAGAGCAGTGTCGTGATCCGAGTCCAGGCTACAAAGTCAGACTACTTGTGTTCAAATCCTAGGTCCTCCTCCTGACTCGATGGTGTGACTTTTGGCTGTGTCTTCATTCTGTTGAGCTTCTGCCTTCTTTCTTTAAAAAAAAAAAAAATATTCTTAAAAATATTGTATCTATTATTTTTTATGTTATGCATATTATTACATATTGCCTGCATGTATGTAAATACACCCATGTCGTGCAATGCCCAAGAAGGGTAGAAGAGGGCATCAGATTCCTTTGGAACTGAAGTTACAGATGGTTGTTAGCCACCAAATGGGTGCTGGGACTCTAACTCAGGTCCTCTGCAAGAGTAGCCAGTGCTTGTAACCACTGAGCCGTCTCTCTGCCTTTGCTTTCTTGCCATAACAGAAGTACTAATATTCAGGTGTGCTTCTGAGAAAGACTACATGAGGCCAGTTCCTGGCTTGTTCAGCCTCCAGGATATGCTGGCAGCCCCATCATCAAGGTTCTGGTGATTACCTCATTTGATCTTCCCTAATCATGAGGTCAGGAATCAATCCTCGTGTTACTGATAGAACAAGGAAGGCTCAGTGGAGTCACTCACACAAGGACATACAGGAGTGACAGGAAAATGTTGATTCACGTCTGCCTGGCTCTTTGTATCATGCTGTGGGAGAAACCACTAGGAAAAGCTTCGGGGCCTGCATTGACAGGGAGAGGGTTAGGAGAGGTGTTTCCAAGATGGGTAGGGGGACAGAGAGACCCTGAGGCAGCCGGAGGGCAGAGCTGATGCCACTGCCTGTTCCCATCAGATGTGCCACAAGCGTTTCAGCAGTTCCAGCAACCTCAAGACCCACCTGCGCCTGCATTCAGGTGCCCTGCCCTTCCAGTGCAGTGTCTGCTCTAGCCGCTTCGCTCAGCATGTCCACCTGAAGTTGCACCATCGACTGCATGCGTCTCGGCCCTGTGGCCTGGCCAATACCAGCCTGCCCCTGGATTCTCTCACCTGCCTTGCCCAGTGGCACCAAAAAGTGCTTCTTATGGAAGCACCATCAGAGAAGCAGACGGGCTGGGATGTGGACAGGGTCACTATCCCAGGGAAAGCAAGAACAGCCAACCTGTGTGCTACAACCACGGGGATGGCGTGGTGCTGAGTCAAAGACTCTCTCAAGCTAGGTGTTGTGGTACACACCTTACTCCCAGCACTTGGGCGGCAGAAGCAGGGGGATCTCTGTGAGATCAAGGCCAGCCTGGTCTACATAGGGAGTTCCAGGCCAGGTAGGGTTGCAGGGAGATCCTGTCTCTAAATAAATAATAAATAATTGATGTTCTCAGTGCTGAGTTGATGGAGGAGAATGTCACTGTGCACTTGCCAATCCCCTACCTCACCTGGGAGCAGGCCAGGGGACACGGCCTATGTGGAGTGGGTTCAAGCAGCTATCTACCTCAGGCTGAGTTTCGGTTGCATTCCGTTGTGACCTACCTGGGGCTGAGCACTCTGTCTCAACTCGCTGATGGACAGTGCAGCCTTTCAGGACTCTGCCATGTGTAGGCTGTGCTGCTGCAGGACAGGACCCTTTGCCATCCTTTCTGAACACCTTTTGCAACACCAGTCCAATTGTCCCTGGACTCCATCCGCCACATTCTCATCTTTCCATTCCTGTTCAGCCACCATGGTAGTCAGCTGGTATTCCCTGCCAGGGTCATGGGGTAGGGGGTAAGACCTACATTCCCCCTGTCTTCTCATGACCCAGAATCATGATGTTTTCTGTATGCCAGAACCAGTTACCACAGAAGGTAAAAGACTTAAAGGGGTGTGGACTTTGGGGAGGAGGGAGGTACAGAATCAATTTGGGCTACAGGCAGAAAAGAACTGGCTCTAAGAGTGGGGGCAGGGCATGGTGGCACACACCTTTAATCCCAGCACTCAGGAGGCAGAAGCAGACAGATCTTTGTGAGATTGAGGCCAGCCTGTTCTCCATAGGGAGTTCCAGGTCAGCTGTGGCTACAGGGAGACCTTGTCTCAAAAAGATGGCGGGGGTGGGAGTGGGGATCTGGAACTTTACTGATGGCCTGCCTCTCTGCCTTATTAAGGAGCCCCTTAAAAGTGCAACATTGGAGCTGGGAAGATGGCTCAGCAGCTAAAGAGCACTGGTCACTCTTTGCAGAGGACTGGGGTATCGTTTCCAGCACTCAGATGGCTGACATCCTCTTCTGGCCTCTGCAGTCATTGCACACATGAGTGTGCTTTCATGCATGTAGGCAAAACACTCATACACATAAAATAAAAATTAATTAAAAAAAAAAACTACAAGGTGTTCCCTGCCCTAACTTGTGAATTGGGAAGCGTTACGCATGGAAGGCTCATTTGGGGTTGGAGAGATAACTCAGCTGCTAAAAGCACTGGCTACTTTTGCAGTGGACCCGAGCTCAGTTCCCACATAACAGCTAACAACCATCTGTAACTACAGTTCCAGGGGATTCGATGCCTTCTTCTGGCCTCAGAGGGCATCAGGCACCAATATGGTGACATGGTGCACATACATGCAGGCCAAACATCCAGACACACAAAATTAAAAATAAAATTTTAAAAATGACTCATTTTCAGTGTGTTCTCCGACCCACTTCCGGCCAGTCCCCCCCCCCCCGTGGGTTTCAGTGTGGTTTGTCACCTTGATGTGGAGCGACGTCCCACTCTGCCTGTCCACTTTGCATAGTAGGTGACTCCAAGACAGGGGAAAATTCTCGCAGGGAGCCCATCACGACCGGCAAGATGGCCTTCGGCCTCACTGGCATCAAAGGCGAAGGATTAGAGTTCCAGTTCACCCTTGTCACCTTTCTGCACCAGGGATAGCAACCCCTAGGACTAGGCCCCGCCCAGTTGCCGCGACCCCGCCCCCTCCCTGCCCAGGCTCCACCCCTGTGTTCTTGCTACTCGTCGGTCAGCCTTAGGCTCAGCCCGGCTTCCCAGCCCCTGCTCGCCCCGGGCTCCTTTCCTAGGTTTTTGCGCAAGTCAAGCTCCTCCGGTGCGCACACCAGTCAGCCCCCGACACCTCCCCAGGCCGGAAAGTTGCCGGGCGGACCGAGAACAGAGTTAGGACCCGGAGTGGGGGTCGGGGGGCTTGGGGATGGAGCTCATGGGGAGCGCCCCAGGACTGCGGTCTAGGGTGGACACAGTGTCCTAGGAGTGCAATTCGCGCCCCAGGGAATGGGCAACATCTGGATCAGGTCCCCGGCCGCGGCCTGTGCGGGCGAGGCTGCTGTTTGCTCAGGGGGGCGGGCCAGGGGAGGTGCTTCTCCGCCTGGACAGCCGATCTGATCCGGGTGGCCCCCGCCACTAGTGCCATGACCAAGCCACGCAAAGGCTTGGGGGCTCGCCTGGACCGGCTCTTGACTGGACTAGGGGTCCGAAGGGAGCGCAGAGAGGAGCTCTCTGAGGAGGCCAGACCCCGGGATAGGTGAGGGGAGATGGAGGAAGGCTGGGTGGGGCATCCCTGGCCTAGGGGTATGTGTTTGTGACTGTGTCTATTACAATGTAATGAGTGTCCAAATCGGCATGTGTGAGTATCTCCGAGCACAAAAATATATGTGTGCCGATGTGCCACAAGTTGGAATCTGTAAACTGTGTAAAATGTGGAATATCTTTGTGTGTTTTTTGTGTGTTTGAGTGCATTGCCTGCATGCATGTAAGTGCTCCCACGTAGTGCAATGCCAGAAGAGGTCAGAAGAGATTGTTGATTCCCTAGGACTGGAGTTATGGATGGTTGTTAGCTGCCATGTGGGTGCTGGAACTTGAACCAGGGTCCTCTGCAAGAGCAGTCAGTGCTCTTAACGACTGAGTCATCTCTCCAGTTCTGAATTTTTATTTATTTAATTTTTTTAAGACAAGGTATCACCACGTAGCCTTGGCTGGCTTGGAATTTGGTATGTAAGGCAGACTGGCCTCAAACTTGGGACAGTCCTCTGCTCTCAGCCTCCCAAGTGCTGGGATTATTGGTGTGCTTCACTACACCTGGCTGTCCTTGTGCCTTTTCAAAACCTTAAAACAACTTTGACAATTTCCTGTCAGGCAGGCTGCCTGCCAAGATTTTCTCCCTGGTGGACTTTGATTCTCATATCACAGGCCAATGTTCCTCTGGCTATCATGTCCCTGTGTTGTGAGTCTGACAGGTTCCCAAATTGTCTTTGCCATATATAGGTTCCCCTGTCAGCTCTGCACCTGGATATAGCTTGAGACTGTAACAACAATAAACCTTTATATGCTATTAGTTTTGTGCGTTCCCTGGATTATCTGGAGTAATCCTTCTGGCAGCCTTATGAGGCAGGTATTCCAAGTGATTCAGATCCGGAAGTGGAGGTTCAGAGAAGTGAAATCACCTACCTGAAGTCACACGGTGGTAAAACTGGGATACTTGCTTCAGTAGGCTCACTCCAGACCTCACTTCCCCCAAAGCTCTGTGGCTCTGGAGATGGCCAGATTGCAAGCCAAGGGTCCTGGGCTGCTAGCTTCAGCCTCTGGTTGAGTAATCCGAGCAAGTTGCTTCACCTCTCAGTTCATAGTAGATGTCTGAGAGGAAGGAAAATCACTTCTATGGATGGCCGAGGCCTAATGGTTAGGGGGTGAGGGGTGGGAGGGGATAGTGACAATCTAAGAGGCCACAGTTGCTCACAGGCCCTGTATGGACAGAGTGTGGGTGTGCTGTCAGGCACCAGGTGTTTGTATGTCTACCCAGTTACCCGGTAATTTGTTCTGATCTTATCATAACGCAGCTGTCTTCAGCCTGCTAGCCCAGGAGGGATGAGGGCGTGGTGGGGGCAGAGGGGAGGGGTTTGTGCTGTTCTCTCACCCTAAAGAGGGGAGGGCCTAGTTACTCTGTGCCTGGAAGCCTGAGTGCTCTGGGGTGCCCACACCCCGCCAGTGCCCTGCCCACCCCCATCTGGAAGGAACGCCCTCTCCCTTACCTTGTCTGGTAGAAACCTGCCCTATAGGCCCAGGCGACTCTCTCCACACTCAGAGAAGAGGCAGGCATGGGTGCAGGTGAGTCAGGACTGAGGAGGGAAGAGTAAGGCCAGTGTGATGATACATGCTGTGTGCACTTCGACCCTGCTACCAGCCATGAGAATTCGACCCTGAACTGAGGCATACATAGCCTTCTGATCCCTGCTGACTACTCAGGATATGGGTGGGGGTAGAACAAGCAACGTCTAGGCTAGAAAGGTGACTCAGCATGTAAGAGCACTGACTGCTCTGGCAGAGGACTGGGGTTTGAATCCTTGTGGTGGCTAATAGCCATCTGTAACTCCAGTTCCAGTGGATCTGACGCCCTCTTTTGACCTCCGTGGGCACTGCATGACAAAGGTGCACTTACATACATGCAGGCATAACACGCGTAAACATAAAATAAAAGTAATAAAATATATTCTTTTAGTACTAAAACCCACAAGGCACTTATACACTTATACCCCTTAGTGTGGTAACATCCAACCAAGCTCTGGATTGGGACAGCCCTGGTGGCTTTTACTCTAAGACTCACTAGCTGGGTAACTCTGCGCTTCGGTTTTCCTTATACGGACACTGGTATCTATTTTCTAGGATTATTGTGAGGCTTAGAACTGATCAGGTAGGCACAGACCCTGGTGTTAAGCCGGGTGCCCAGGGGGTCTTTGGCAAATATGGGGTTTTGCTGTTATCGGACCCTGATATGTTATTGGTTTCCCTGATATGGACCTGGGCCCCATTTTGGTCCCAGCCCACTCATCCACTCTGCCTCTATATATTTGTGTGTATATGTTTGTGTCTATGTGTCTGTGTGGAGCAGGGAGCTGGTGAAGGAAGCAGAGGCGGCTGCTGGTAGACCTTCTCCAAAGGTCTGAGGGCCTCGTCCTGCTGAGCTGTAGGCCCTAGATTAGGTGGGCGAGGGCCCTCTGGGCTCAGTCTGTGTGATTGATGTTGAGATGGAAGGATGTTTCTCATTCCTTTCTTCTGTGCTTCATTCCCAGACCCTGGGGCGGCCAGAGCTGCCCTGACCTTGCTCAGGGCCAGGGCAGCACCAGTGACGTCAATCTAAAGGTGAGACAGATCCTAGGAGCAGGAGCTCTGGGGGCTGTGTGCGGGGTGGAAAGCCCTGACTCGTGGGTTCTCCCTCTGTCTCTGATTCCTTGTGTGGACCCCAAAGGGGATAGTAATGCCTATATTAGAGCTGTGAGGAGAGAGGAAGCAATGGAAGGCCAGCACCGGGACTGGATTCATAGTAAATGTGTGCTTCCTAGTCCTGCTGTATCGGGGAGCCATGTAGCCCAGGACCTGTTCCTAGTGCTTCCTGATTCCCTGAGCTCTTGACCTCTTGTGCAGTTTTGCTTTCCTAGCCTGGCCTTGCAGAGGTGATCCTGGGCCTATGGCTTGACCTTCTGCCTAGTTCCCTGCCTCTGCAGTAGGGATGTGAACCATGAGGGCAGTGAGGTGGTAGGGATCCTCCCCCGAAAGTGCTCAAGCAGCCAGTGGCCCTCTTTGCGAGTGATAGGTAGAGTTTATCTGAGTATTCACTGTGGGTTCTAGTCTTCTCTGTGGATTATCTCGGACTATCCCAAGAGTCGGGTGCTGCTTTGATCACACCCATTTTACACACCAGAAAAGCTGAGTTGTGAGTACACTGCCTCCATTAGCAAGTGGCAGAGCTGGAATCCAGACCCAGGTTGTCTCCATGCAGGCCCCACACTGCTTATCTTGTCTGCTGTCCCTCCAGGACGTAGAGTCCAATCCTCTGGGCGGTGAGAGGCCATATTTCATAGATGAATAACTTAAAGCTGATGGGATCAAGGTCCTCTGCTAGATGGGATTTTTGTCCCCAGATTTGGCTCCCTATTGCCAAGGACACAAGCCCATCCCTGAAAACTGGTAGTGTAGGATCAATGTACATTCCAGTCTTGGATCCTGAATCTGTTCTTTTCCCCATAGCCAGTTTGGATCCCAGGGAGAACGACTGTCCCATTCTCTGGGGACCTCTCTCCTCTGCCTCGCTCATGTCCGGGCTTTATGTCTGTGCCCACATGCCTCCTCCCAGTGTGCTGTGGGAATATTGGGGATGGCAGGGTGCAAGGGAAGGGGCTGGAGGCTTTATGGTGGCCAGGAGCAGGCAGAGGTGGTGGACAGTTAAGGCGAGTATGCCGATGCATCTCCTAATCCCCAGGGGCTGAGGACAATGGGAAAATAGCAATAGAGTTGTGAGGAAGCTGTGGTCACATTCGAGCAGGCATGGCCCAACCTTGCTCCTGCCTGGTCTGGGCAGCAGGATGGTGCCTAGGAGTTGGGAGCCTGCATTGCCCGGCTGTGTGACCCTAGTCCTGTCACTGTTGTCTCTGGGCTTTATTTTCCTTAGTGTGGGATGGGAGGGCAAGGACTTTGCTAGGGTTCTGCCTTGCTGTCCAGCTCTGAGAGACCTGCTCAGTTTCCTGTGGGCCAAAGAGGGCAGCCAGCAATATCCAGAGGTTCCTACAATCCCAGAGGTGTGTATATGTGGGGTGCCAACATCATGTGCCTGTCATGTCTTCGCTATTGCTTTCCACTAGGTCCAAGCCCAAAGCCATTCAGAATGGGACCTTCAGGTCCAGACCCATGGTGCTTTATGGACTCCGAAGAGACTGCGCAGCTCAAAAAGACCAACTCAACCCCTGGGGCGACTACAGAGGCCAGCCGTGGGCAGTGCCTGCGACTTGGCCGGCTATGGCTCTGTGGAGGCCGTTCCCGGTTCCCAGCATCCCTCGTGCGCAGGGCCTCCTCCTCCGTGCTTGAAACAGGGGTTCCCCGCCTACACCTGCCATCACCTCCAGCACAGTGCCCCAGAAGTTCAGCTGAAGCCCGAGCTGCCTAGCAACCTGGAAGACTCACTCCCGCTGCCCCGCCCGGTGTCCTTCCCCACGGCAGCGGGGGCAAAGGGCGAGCCTGACGCCCCAGAGCCAGCCCAGCCAGAGCCGGCCCAGACCCCGCACACTCGACCCTGCGTCCGCAGGACCCACTACCGCACCACTGTCACCCTGCAGGCCTGCGCCCAGGCACCTGGGGAAGAAGGCAAGGAACCGGCCCGACCAGCTCCCCACCCCTGTGCCCCTGAGGAATCCGGGGACTGGCAGGAACCTCCCCAGGGGCTCCGCCCCATCACGGGGCGTCCGATCAACCCGCGCGGGGAGCCCCGGCTGACAGTCCCACAGCGTCGGGGCAGCAAGGCCCAGCCGCAGGAGCGCCACGTGGGCCGGGAGCCCGGATCCCCACACCACCGGTGAGTGAACCGTGGGCACCTGCGGGGCATGACGGTGCCAGGGTCCGGGTGGGGCCGCTCCCCTTTCCGTCCCTCTCTCTCGCTCCTGGGCTTCTTCCAGCTTGCCGCTCCATTCATTTGACCCCTTGAGTGTGAGCTGGCTCTGCCCCTGATGTGTCTCTCCCTCTCTTCACCTCCCAGATACCTCCTCAAACCCAGTGCTGCTTTCCTTCCCAGCCTAGAGGAGGGGAGATCTGGTCGTGGACAGGATGGGCAAGTTAGGGTTAGGGTAAACTTCCTCTCAGCAACTCCTCCCCAGTTCTGTTCAGGAGGTCACAGACCAGGCCTGGGAATAAGCACCCGGTCAAGTTGCTGCGTGTCCTGGCACAAGTTACTTAACCTCTCTGGGTCCTGCTTTGTTGAGTGGACATGGTAGTCAGAAATGAGGAAGAAGGAGGTGGCTACAGGAGCAGGCTTTGAACTCTGGAGAACTGTGCTGCCAGAACAGCAAGGCTGCTTATTAATTACACTGTGGTAGTAGTGCTAATTATCCCACCTGCCCTGTGCTGGCAGCCCCAGGAAGAGGAGCCGGGATTCTCAAGCCTGAGTTTTTATTTGTGTTGAAATGAGTCTCCTAAACTGGCCTGGTGGGCTTGGAGGGGGAAGAGTGAATCCCTCAAAACTCACTGAGTTGGGAAGAACATGGGACCTTGCTAGGACCACCAGAAGAGCCCCAGGCCTCCAAGGCGGGTGTGGGCTCCAGAAGCTCCTACTGATGGTGGCATTGGGTTTGTTTTCTAAGCATAAATTGATTTAATCCTCACAGTCTCGAGAAGCGGGAACTAATCCCTCCATCACCACCAGTGAATCAGAGGAGGGAACTGAGGCACAGAAAGGTTAAGTCATCTGCCCAAAGTCAATTGGATAGTGATGGAGTCAGAATTGGAACCCAGGTTTCTGCTTCTCCTATAACCATTAATTTGCCCTCCTTCCTTGTTAAGAGGTTTCCTTGGCCCTGTGCAAACCTGAGGGTTGTGTGCAGTTGCTGTGTGGGAACCAGGGTTTCCTGGGATTCTGTGGATCTGACAGTGCTGTTAGCAGAGGTCGAGGCAGGGAAGCTCAGGTCCTCTGGGCAGAAGTCAGTGTCCCTGGTTCTGTGCCTAGAGAGAAGAATCTAAGGGTTCCACACCAGCCCTGAGAGCTGCCAGGGTACCCCAGCTCGGGAGGGGAGGACTGTCTGTAAAAGGATGTAGGGAGCCAGCTGGTCTTGGAGAGAGGCAGGGAAAGAGCTGTAAGGAGAGCTGGGGGGGGGGGACACAGAGGTCTGGCTGTTTGGGACCCAGGTGGGTAAAGACTGATTTGGAACCTAGGGCTCACTTAGAGAGGAAGGAAGGTGACCCCCAGGGACACCATCTTTCTGTACCCACTTTCTGATGGAGGATTGTCTAGGCAGCATTGACAAATGTGGGAAGGAGGTGGGATGAAGCCAGGGCTGCAAGTGAGAATGGGTATGTTACCCATGAACATAAGAAGATCATGAACCACGCAGGTGTCCGTGTTCAAGTGCAGGTGTATTTTACAGGAGCGAGAGCTGGTTTATAGGCGGGGAACTGAATGCATGTGTGTGTGTGTGCTGGGGATATGTGCGCATGTGTGTATCTCAGTGCCTCTATGTTTCATGGTGCAGCATGTGACTTGCATGCCTGTTGTGCCTCAGGGTATCTCTGTGTATTTATGTCTCTTGGTGGGCACCTGTGTGTGTGGTGGTATATATTTCTGGCTTGTCTAGGGGGTTGTCTGTGCATTTTTGTACTGTGTGACGCTTGTGGGCCTTTGACTCTGTGAGTGCTTGTGTGATATAGCATGTGCTTGCCAGCATGTGGGCCTGTGGACTGGTTTGGCCTAGTTTGGGGGTGACTCACAGGTAAGCGAGGAGAATCCCAGGACTTGTTGGGTTAGACTAGACTTTTCCCACACTCCCCCACCCCCCTCCCAGCCTCTCCCTTCCTAACCCCACACTCCTTGTTTGGAGGTCACAGGTCATCTTGCCAGCAAATCCACTTCTGAACTGGGGCCCTGAAGAAGAGAGGGCTCTGGGAATGGGCACTTCTGTTTGCCCAGGGGAGGCAACTGCATTACCGGGGTGTGTCTCCAAAACAAAGATGGAAGGAGGGGGCAGCTATAGGCAGGCACATTCCAACACATCTGAAAAGCATTCTAGCAGTCATGACTGTCCAGGGATGGGGCAGGTGAACTGTCAAGAGGTGACCTCCCTGTCCCTAGAAGTATGCAGACCGAAGGTGTGACCACATGCCTGAGGAATGAATGGCCATGAGGGGTGTTGTCCTGGGGTTGGGCTGGGCTGAGAGAGGCCATGGAGATTTGATTGCTGAGAGATCTTTGATAGTATCTGAGCTGACTGTCCGACAGCTTTCTTTAAGCTGTTTTCCTGTGGCTTTGTGGAAGCCCGTGGGACTTTCTAAACATCTGATTCTTTAGCTGTGGACTCCTGGGACATTACCTTCAGAAGAAAGCTGGCTTTGGGTGAGTCTGACAGGAGCCTGGTCCTTTGCCTCGCTAGTTAGGATTGAATGACTGATTGAGTGAATGAATGGGTTACGACTTGCTGTCAGCACCTTCAGCAGCGAGGGATCTGGAGGAAGGTAGCTGTGGTTACTCAGAAACAGAGAGAGGACGCTGTGAGGAAGAAGGGACTTATGGGTGCTGAGCAAGGGGCAAAGCTCTGGGGGACATCCCAGTGGGGAAGATAGGCACTGTGGAGCAGGGGCAACTCTTCAATGAGGATGGGAGGGGTCGGGCTGTTGTGAGGAGCCAAGACCAGGCCAAGGCTGTCTAAGTGTGTCAGTTCTCATCACACCCTGGCTAAGGAAGGGTTGGGGTCATCAAGGCCTCCATATCCCCATTCACAAGCTGTCAGGGACCCTGTAGATGCTGTCCCAGATGCTGTGGCAGCCACCAGTGGTCCTGAAATCAGGTCAGGCTTCCCTAGGCCTCAGCCCTTTTCATCTTCGTCCCTCATAAAACCTGACTCACTGCTGGGGCCACAGAACAGGTCAAAGTTCTGGATTCTTTCGGCTTCTCAGGAAGAAGGGCAGTGGAGATGGGGAGGAGAACTGGGGCAATGGACCCTTTTCTTACTCAGAAGGCAGCCTCCAGGGGCCGGCTCATGGAGAGGAAATACAGACTGGATATTGGGCTGGCCGAAGTGGGATGAACAGGCAGATCTCTTTGGGATCCTCAGGTTCAAAAATGGTTTTGCCATGGTCATACCTACAGATAAGTGGCTAGGGGTGGATGGCCCCTCAGGGCTGTAGGTGGGCCCCTCTAAAGGTGAACCCCAGGGCTAGGGATGTAGCTCAGTTGGCAGAGTAGTGCTTGCCTAGCATTCATGAGGCCCCGAGTTTCGTCCCCAGCACTGCACAAACAAGGTATAGTGGTACCTATCTGTAATCCTGCCATTCGGGAGGTAGAGGCAGGAGGATCTGAGGTTCACACACACACACACACACACACACACACACACACACACACACACATACTTACACGCACACACATGCACTCACACACACACGCACACTAAATGTAATTTTAAAAAAATAAGTTCAAGATCCTCCTTGACTACATAGGGAGTTGGAGGCCAGACTGGACTATATGAGACTCTGTCTCAAATATAAAAAACAAACAAACCTAAAAAGAAACCCCAGCCAGGCCTGGTAATACACACCTGTAATCCCAACATTTGGGAAGCTGAGGAAGAAAGATTGTCATAAGTAGAAGGCTAACCATATAAGTAACATCAGGCCAGCCAGGACTAAATAGCAAGATGCTGTCTCAACACATTAAAAAAAAAATGTCTGGTATGATAGTATACACTTTTAATCCTAGCACTCTGGAGACAGAAGCAGGCAGATCGCATAGGCCAGCCTGGTCTACATAGAGAGTTCAAAGCCAGTTGGGGCTACAGGGAGACCCTGTCTCAAAAAACAAACAAACAAAAAAGCATTAAAAAAAATAAAAAGAGTAACCCTCAAACCAGAGATTCAGTTTACCAGATAAACATTTCGGGGAGTTCAAAATATGGTTAAACCCTTAGGGGGCTAACATGTGACTCTGAACAAGCTCTTTATTTATTGTTATTTTATTTTTTATTTTATGTGTATGAGTGTATTGCATGCATGTATGTGAGTACACCCGTGTTGTGCAATGTCCACAGAGGTTAAGAAGAGGGCATCAGATTCCGCTGGAACTGGAGTTAAGATGGTTGTTAGTCACCATGTGGATGCTGAGAATTGATCCCGGATCCACTGCAAGAGCAGCCAGTGCTCTTAACTGCTGAGCCTTCTCTCCACTCCCCTTATTGTTTTTATTTATTACTTTTATTTTATGTATCTGAGTGTATTGCCTGCATGTAGGTAGGTGTACCCATGTTGTTCAATGCCACCATATGGATGCTGGGAAATGAACCCAGGTCCTCTGCAAGAGCAGCTAGTTTTCTTAACCACTGAGTCATTTCTCCAGCTCCTGAACAAGCTCTTTAATCCCTCTGAACCTTTGAAATCTCATTGACAAAATAAGTATGTTTGTTTATAATTTAGCAACAGATTATTTTATTTTTTTGAAACAGTGTCTCCCTGTAGCCCCAGCTGGCCTGGAACTCACTATGTAGAGCTGGCAGGCCTCAATCTTACAGAGATTCACCTGCCTCTGCCTTCCGAGTCCTGGGATTAAAGGCATGTGCCACAACGCTTGGCTTCTTCTTTTTGTTTTAAAGATTTATTTTATGACCCTTAATTACGTGTATATGTGTGTCTGTGTGGGAGTATGTGCACATGCGTGCAGGTGACCTAGAGGCCAGAAGAGGGTTTTAGATTGCCTGGAGTCGGAGCTACAGGCAGTTGTGAGCCACTTGTCATGGGTCCTGGAAACTGAACTTGGGGATTCTCTGTAAAAGCAGCATATGCTCTTAAGGACTGAGCCATTTCTCCAGGTCACAATTTATTTTTTATGAGGTGTCAAACTCATGGGTTCTCCTAAAGGTTCAGTAGAGCAACAAAAGTGTTTAGCTAGGTGTCCCTGAGGGTGTCATCAACAAATGGCAGATGCCCTAAACCTAAAACTGAAAATCTTGGGGCTGGAGAGATGGCTCAGTGGTTAAGGGAACTGGCTGCTCTTACAGATGACACGGCAGCTAATAACCATCAATAACTCCAGTTCCAGGGGTCTGACACCTTCTTCTAACCTCCACAGGCATTGTACATCCCAGGTGCACTTATACAGAGGCAGGCAATATGCTCATATACATAAAATTAAAGTAATAAATAAAAATATTTAAAACTGAGATTCCCAAGCCCAGATTTCTGCTTCAGCATGTGTTATTCACATCCCCCATTTAGTAAGGAAGTCGTAGAGATCAGAGCCAGAAATAAGGAAGCTGTTAGTGTGGCTTAATGCTAGAGCATTTACCTGGCATGTATGACGTCCTGAGTTCGATCCCCAGCACTTCAATAACATGCAGGGCCCACCTCTTGGGAAGTGAGGGGAGATGTGCTATGTCAAAGAGGATCATGGGAGGAGTGGGCTATGCCCTGAGCCTTGGCCTAGTGGGTAGGAAAGGGTGTCCTGGGGCCTGGGTTCAGGAGATGCTCATTCAACCCCCACAGCCTGGAATTTCATGGCTGCATCACTCTGGGACAGACAAGCCTTTTCTCTCAGACCCTCAATTTCCTCATCTATACAGGGGAAAGAATGGCTTCAGAGGAGAGAAATTTGATAGAAAGTACACTGTAAAACCGGAGGTGTAAGGGCTCCACTGAGACCCACAGGGACACAGATGTGCCTTGTGCTGTGACCACTATGGCCAAGGTGCTCCTGTGTGTAACAGTGTGCACACCTGCTACCATATAGTCACAAAGGGACACTGGGAAATTCATAAGCCGGCATTTTGGTTTGTAAAGTGAGTTTGTGTTCATTCTCTTCTGCTGGATCCTGACAAGCCCTGTGACACTCGCACTCTGTCCTCCAGATCTGTGATTAGAGAAGTGACACCCTCCCCCACCCCAAGCAAGGTCATCCAGCTAGTAGCTAACAGACCTGGTACCTAGCTTTTCCTGAAGCCAAAATTCATTTTTCCTCAGTTTCTCTTTGAAGGGATCTGGCAGGAGCCAGATCAGAGAAATGTTTGAGAAGGTTTTGGTTTCCTGTTTTCTAGCTTTTGGCTCTCGGAGGACTAGATTCAGGGCTACCTGGGCAGAGGCTCCCCTCCACAGGATCTCAACAGAGGGAATCTCTTAGAAGCCGCTAAGGGGCTCTGATGATTCTAATCAGAGCTGAGTGTCTCATACTCATTTTACAGATGAGAAAACGAAGACTGAGCTTCAAATGCCTAGCTTGAGGTTACTCAACCTAGCCTGGGCAGGGTAGTTCTGCATTTGATCCCTGGTGCTCATATCTCTTCTTCCCTTCTACCAACTATAGGGAGCCAGACCGTAACGTGACAAGGACATCTCAGGATAGGTTACTGGGGCCCAACATGGAGGGGACGGCTGGGCCCCGGGCCCGGGCTGAGGCCCGAGTGGTAAGTGCCACATTGACTTGGCGGCAACGGCCTCCTGCCCAGGAAGAGACCAGACACCGTTTTCATAAGGTGTCCCTGGTGTCAAGTGCTCAGGTGGAAGGCCTGCAGGAGAAGACGTTTGAGCATAGCCTCCGACGAGAAGTCAACGGTTTTGTTAAGAAGGAAGAAGAGACTGTGAATTACCAGGGCCTGGGAGACGTACCTAAACCCACACACTTTCAGAGCCACGGGCCTATCTTTTCCAAAAAGTACACACCAGCCCCCAAGGAGAAAAGGCCAGTGGTGAGACTGAAGGAAGCTGTGGACTGGAGGGATGGTGGCCACCAGACTCCCAGGACTGAGCCATCAAGCATGGGAGCCATGGTCAGAACTGAGTTATTGGTGCCCTTGCCTGGGCCACGTGAGCCAAGTCCCCACCCTAGTGTGGCTGTCACCAGCGGGGGTTCCAGGAACCAGGAGGAGTGGCGAGTGACACGCACAGTGCGGACCACGACCACTACGGTGGTGGGAGGACATGTGGACCGGCGAGTGAGCAGCTCTGTGACTACCGGGCCAACGATGCCTGGTGAGACCCTGCCAAGAGGCCGCAATGTGACCCGCACAGTCCGGGCGATGGTGGTGAGACCTGGGACTGAAGGCTCACCCAGCCGCAGCCAGGCTCTAGAGTTGCTGAGTAGCCTGGTGCCCTCTGAACACAGTCCCCCTGCCAGCCGAATCCCAAGGCCCACAAGGAACCTAGGCCAGGGTGGTACAGCGGGAACCACGGTGGGACAGCTACATGAGACCAGCAGAGCCCAGCCAAAGGACAGCTCGGCTGTAGACCCAGTGGGCATCCCAGTGGATGCTCACCCACCTCAGAACCTGGATGTCTCTGCAGCTCAGCCAGCCCCAGACCAAGGCAGAATCCCTGATGCCAGGGTGGCTGGAGAATCTCAAAGGCTGCAGGGAGCCTCCAGCCCTATCCTGCTCCCCCATCAGACTTTTCAGAGCTTAACACCAGCACCCTCTTCCGCTAAGCCCCAGACCCACGCCTCCTCCCTGACCCACTCCCCAGAGACGCCTGCAGTACTCATACACCCCAGAGACACTCCTCATGACCTGTGTCCTGTGAAAAGAGAGGAGTTGGCTGATCTCCAGATGGCTCCCATCCCACCCATAGTGAGGGCCGAGGTTACGGTGCCTGAACAGCCTCCTGGTCCATCCTCTGTCAAGAAGAAGGCTGTTCTGGGTCCAGAAGGCCTTTCTGCTTCTGCCTCTCCAAAGAATAATTTTGTTCAGGACTCTGAAACTGTGCCCACTTCAGCCCTTACTCAGAAAGAGGTACTTCCGGGCCCTATTGTTCCGGCCCACCCATCCCACTCCGCCAAAGAGGTTGTGCAGGACCCTGGTGCTGCTGCTGTCTCGTCCCCCAAGACAACCAAGGTTGTCCAGGGCCCGGAAGGTCCTTCCCCTTCCCTTCCCTGGAAAGAAACTATTCAAAGCTCTGCCGCCCCAGCTCCCCTGACCCCCAAGCAGGATGAGGCTGTCCTGAGCTCTGAAGAGACCCCCATCTCATCCTCTGCCCCAAAGGAGGGTGTCCCGAGCCCTGCCACGCCCCTTACCCCACCCTCCTCAGAGGTCGAGGTGCCTCCCAGTCCGGAAGGCTCTCCTGCCTCCATGCAGCCAGAGGTCGGCGCGGAGTCCCAGCTCGCCCCAGACTCCCCTGACGGGAAGGTGTCCCCGGAGCCATCAAGGGAGGAGGACGAAGCGGCCCTGACAGCTGACCTGGAGATTTTCCTGGATACCTTGCGGAGCATGGAGCCCCCTGAGATCCTCCGCACCCTCCGGTTGCCCCGAGCCCCCCGCTCCTCCTACCTCTCTATGTATGCCACACTGCCTGCCATTGAGGAGGACCAGCTAGGTCCGTGGGTGCCAGGACCCAGCCCCCAGGAGGCCTCTGCATTGGAAGAGGAGGAAGAGGAGGAGGAGGAGGAGGAGGAGGAGGAAGAGAAGGAGGAAGAGGAGGAGGAGTTAGAGAACCCCTACCTAAGTGATGATGAGAAGCTCCAGCGCAGGCAAGAGAAAGCAGGGCCCAGTCCCTCCTGGGACCCCAGTCCTGCCAGGCCTGTCAAGGTCTCTTGTTCTCCTCTGGAGATGATGAAAAAGCATGTAGCAGGTGCCAAGGGCCTCCACCCTGAGCAAGGCCTGGAACAACAGCCCAGCAGCCGGCCCACTTCCCGCCTGGGAGGCAGCCTTCTCTTTGGCAATCTAGTTCCTGCCAACAAGGATGCCCCTGCCCTGGAGCCTCTGGGCAAAAAACTATCTGCTTTGCCGCCCCATGTAGCACCAGGGGTCAGGAAGGTGCCAGGACAATTGCCCCTGCTCTGCAGTGGAAAGCCACCGCCAGAGAAGCCAGCACGTACCCAGCCCCAGGAGGGGTGGGTGAGTGAGGTCTTGGGGCAAGGGAGGTGCTTGGTCTCCCCTGGGTCCCGGTTTGAGTGGTGTGAGGAGAATGGTTTTGGGAGGCCAAGTCCCAGGAGGCAGGGAGCTTGGGTCTGAGGTTTAGCTTAATTGAACTATGCAATTCACATTTTTCTGGGCCTCAGTTTTCCTGTCAGTACAATGTGAGTTTGTATTGTGGATTCCCAAGGGCTTGCAGGCTCTTACAGCCTGGAGGATGAGGGAAGGACTGTGATAGTCTCCCAGCTCCTGGAGGTTCTTTAGAAGTGGAGGCTGGTGATGGGGGGCAGAACGACAATGTGAGGTGCAGCAAAGAGTGATCTTGTGGGACTTCTAATCACCCCCTCTGTTGCAGAGCCCAGCACTGAAGACCCAGGGCAAGCTGAACACGAGGCCTGGGAAGGTAGAAGCCTGTGGGCGAGCCGGGGGCTGGTTGGAGGCAGGACCTGGGGAGAGGGCCTAAGGACACCTGCTGTGCCTTAGGTGGTCCTCTTCTCGGAGCCTGGATGCCAGGGCAGCAGCAGGGAGGTCTGGGGAGATACTGCCGACGCCTCAGGCTGGGCCTCTGTCGCCTCCATAAGGGTGGTACGAGGCTGGTGAGTGGGCAGTGCCCAGTGGAGGTCCCGCCTGTGAACGGGGGGGGGGGTGAGGAGGGCAGGGATTCTGGTGGAAACTCCATAAGTGACTCAGAGACTCGGTGCAACCGCCTCTCCACATGTGACCCCGGGGGTCTCTGCTTCCACAGCTGGATGTTATATGAACAACCAGAGTTCCAGGGCCAGAGGCTGGTCCTGCCTGAAGGAGATGCGGAACTCGGAGTCCTGGTGTCAACATGGAGCACTCAAGGCATCGGCTCCCTGAGGAGGGTTGTGCAGGTGAGTGGGCTGGAAGGGGAGCAAGCTCACGTGTCTACAGTGACACACTCTCCGAGGGCAATGGGACAGAGGGCAGAAGGGGGTCATGACAGACTGACCTCTAGGTTCCTGACCTTGGAGTTTCCAGGAGAGAAAAGGACCCTTGGGAATGTATACTCTGATAAGGGCGCAGTGCTGGGTGGGGGCTGAGCCCCATAAGCAGGCTGGGCAGAATAAGGTCAGAGCGGCAGAGCCGGGCTCGGGTCGTCCACCACTCAGGGCAAGGTGCTATGGGTTTGCTCATGCACTTATTCATGGGTCTTCCCCTCCCCTCTCCCTGCCCCTCCCCCACAGCCTCAGCTGGTCTGGAACTCAATAAATGTGTAGACCAGGGCTGGCCTTCATCTCACAGAGATCTGCCCTGCGTCTGCTTCCTGAGTGCTGTGATAAAAGGCTTGGGCCATCATACCTGGCTACTCTTTTTTCAATTAAAATTTTGATCATATTGATTTATTTGTGTGTGTACGTTTGTGTGTGGGCATGTGTGTGGGTGCACGTGTGCCACAGAATGAATTAGGAAGTCAAAAGACAACGTTCAGGGGTTGGTTCTCCTTCCTCCCTGTGGGTCCTGGAGGTGGAACTCATGTTGTCACGTTTGGGGACAGGCATCTTTACCTGCTGAATCATCTCAATGACCCCAGAGACACTCTTTGGGTCTATTGTGTGCCAGGCATCCAGGCAGGGGGTTCCTTGTAAGATACACAGCCAGCTAGACTCTGAGGGATGGTTAGTCCTAGAGAACCATAGACCACACTGAGACATGAAACATCCTGCCTCTTACAAAAGACAGGAAACCAGGACTGTGACTTTGAACCTATAGATAGCTCTAAGTTTTTGAGACAGAGTCTTAGATAAAGTAGCCTAGACTGGCCTTAGCTCTACAGTTCTCCTGCCTTAACTTCCCAAGTGAATTGCCCAAGTGCTGGGATGACAGGTGTGTGTCTAATTTTCTAATTTCCTTCTAATTAAAAAAATGTATTTATTATTTCTATTTTATGTGTATGAGTGTATTGCCAGTGTGTGTATAAGTGCAGCTGTGTGATGCAATGCCCATAGAAGTCAAAAGACAGTGTTGGATCCCCTGGGCCTGGAGTTATGGACAGTTCTTAGCTGTCATGTATTGCTGGGATTTGAACCCAGGTCCTCTAGGAGAGCAGCCAGTGCTCTTAACCGCTGAGCCATCTCTCTCCAGCCCCTCTGATTCTTTTTTTTTTTTTTTAAATAAGAAGATAAGTGTCTGACCCCAGAGCAATTGTTATCTCCCTGGCAAGGACGTTGAGAACCCAGAGCCACTGAGCCTGAGGGAGAGGGCCGAGGCAGTAAGGGCAGTTTTCAAAGGCTCTCCTGGCGTAAACATTTGTGGACGCTTTGCTGTAAAACACTCCCAGTAAATTCATCCTTATGTGGGAGGGCATGAGGCACAGGAGAAAAACAAGAGCTTTGAGGTTAGACAGTCGTGGAATCACTTGATTCATTCAGCACTGAGTGGGCACTTACTGTGTTCCAGGCATGTAGGAAGTGCTGATGGCAACACTAAACAAAAGCTACTCTTCTCTGTTTTTGCCTGTGTTACTTACAAGCTGTGTGAGTGACCTTGGGCAGGTCACTCAACTTTGTAGAACTTCATGTTCCTATCTGCAAATGTATAGAGAATCTCTTGTGGGGGGCACTAAATAGAGTGGGGTGGAATGTGACCTTAGCACAGTGTCTTGTACTTGGTACATATTGAGCAAAGGAAAATGGTCCTAGAGAAGAGGAAACACCAGAATTCAGAGAAAGCCTGCTGGGGTTTGAGATGAGATGCAGGCACCAGCCAAAGCCAATTTGGGTGTGGGTGGTAGAAGCAGACAGCAGAATAATTGGTCCTTAACAAACACAAAGCCTTAGGTTCCATCTCTAGCACAACATTAAAACAAGTATGGTGGCATATACCCAGCATTCAGGGTCATGGGCCAGGGATATGGCTGCCATGCCTAACAACCTGAGTTCAATCCCCAGAACCTACATCATGAGAACCAACTGCTACAAGTTGTTCTCTGACCTCCAAACACCTGCAGTGGTATACGTGTGCCCTCTGCCCCAATTAGTTTAATTTAATTTAAACGTTTTTCTTTTCTTTTTAAAGCTTACTGGCAGCTTTACTTACTTGGCTACATAGGCTCAAGCCTAGCCTAAAGGTTACATGAGACCTTGTCTTAAAAAAAAAAAAAAGGCAGCCTGGACTATGGGGCAGGGTAGAACACTTACCTAGCAAGTGTGAGGGCCTGGGCTCTATCTACAACACCCAAACAACACAACACAGAAAAATGACAACAAAGAAGCCAATCTGAACAGAAGTAGGAATTGTGTATCATGTGGGCTCCAGAAGTGGCTCTCTATCCACCCCCCACCCCTTCGCAGGGCGGGGTGCGGGGGAAGAGCAGAACTCTGCAAGCTCTGATAACTTTGATCCAGGTCCCAAAAGTTCAGCAAGGGACCACCAAGGACTTCGGGCTGGAGCTAGGCTGACTGGCCTTGTAGACAACACTCCAGCTCCCCCTCTGGTTTCTGGGGGTCCAGCCGGATGGATTTTCCCAGAAGCCCCGGAGCTGGCCTGGCTGGAGGACTTGGGAAGCGGGTGGGGGCAGGGTGGTCTCCAGCCTTCACACCGGAATATCCTTACTTCTCCTTCCACAGAACTACTGTACCCCGGGGATCAGCCTGTTTTCTGAGGAGGGCTTCAAGGGCACACCAGTGAAGCTGACGGAGGCCTTGAAGGACTCCCAGGGTCTGGAGAGACCCCTGCAGGTGGCATCTGCCACTGTCTCTGCGGGATTGTGAGTCTGCAATCTGGAATCCTTTCATTTGACATTCACTGTGCTGTGTGCTCGAAACACAGCGCTGACAGGGCACATGATTCCTGGCCTCAAAAGTGTCCAGTCTGTATGAGCCATGCTGATACATGCCTGTAATCCTAGAACTCAGACAACCGAGGCAGGAAAATTGAAAATTCTAGGTCACCCTGGACTATATAGCAAGACCTTGTCTCTTAGATCAAACCAAACCACAACAGTAACAAAAGATTCAATCTACAGGTGGGGACAGGCAGGTAAACAGAAAAAAAAAGTAGCATCCTAAATTCAAGAATAGGGGAACATGGGGTTGCAAGAAAGGGCAAAAAAAACACCAAACCAACTGAGTATGTGGAATGGGGGGCTGGGTATAGTCATGGAAGCCTTCCTGGAGGAGGAGACACTTCAATTGTGATGAGTTGACTGCGTCTCTAGAGGCTGGGAGATCAGCAGCTTCTCTGTTTTCCCTAAGGTGGCTGCTGTACCCCAAACCATTCTTTGAAGACACTCCTTACATCCTAGAGCCTGGAGAGTACCCCACCTTTGAGGCCTGGGGTACATCGGACCCCAGCGTGGGTTCTCTGAAACCCATGAGATTGGTAAGGGGCAGGGGATGCCCACAGGCACTTCCTATTGCCATGTAGGGTGGCCTTGCATCTGTGGCTAGGAGACTGGACAGTAAGCATAGAACACACATTGGAGACTTATGACCCCAGAGCTCCTATTGGGAATTGGACTAGAGGAGAGAAAGGATTAGCCTGAGATGTCGGACAGAGGGAGGATCTGGGCAGCCATTTTTAGGGGTCTTAGATCAAGAAAATCCTAGGTCCCCAGCCCCATCTGTCTTCTGCTACCTCTGGGCTGGTGTCTCAGCCATGTCTCCTCTGCAGGCCTGCCCAAGCGTGGAGAAACCTGGGGAACCCAAGGTAAGGGCTGAACTTGGGGTTAGAGAGGGTATTTGGTGTATCAGAGTGGGGGTTATTGTGGCCTGGACAAGAGATAAGGTCCTGTGGAGCAGAAGCTGGGCCTGAGAATGCAAACCTGACAGACTCACTGGGAACTGGCTTTGATGTGGGAGGACCAGATCAGAGTTGACAGGGGATGGGGTTCAGATAGAAACTGGGGGGTCTTCATCGGGGAGCGCTGGGCTGATGCTGGCTGGACTGGCTGGCTGTGTCTGGGTCCAGATGATGTCTGTCAACCTGGCACCCTTTCCCTGCAGGCTGTGGTGTACGAGGCCCCAGGTTTTCAGGGCCGGAGCTGGGAAGTGAGCAGAGACATCTACAATCTTCAGCAGCCAGAGGACAGCCAGAGTCCCCAGCTGGCCTCTGTGGGGTCCCTGCGAATTCTTGGGGGCTGGTGAGAACTTAGGGCAATTCATTCTACCCTCCTGTCCCAATTGGCGTCTACCTTTGGGGGTGGAGAGTGACCTAGGCTGCGTGGGGTGGGGACATCCTGTGGCTCAATCTCTGCATTTTCCACTTGCCCCCAGCTGGGTGGGCTACCAGAAGGAGGGCTTCCGGGGCCACCAGTACCTGCTGGAAGAGGGTGAATATGCTGATTGGTCACACTGGGGAGGTTATGATGAGGTGCTGACCTCCCTGCGGGTCATCCGGACGGTGAGTAAAGGCAGCTGGGCTATCTATTCCTTGGTCTGGCCACACCCCAGCTTCCCCCAGTTCAACCTGAGGAAGGAATCTATACCCCTTTGCCCGTTCTCACTGGCAGGGTGCCTCCCAGGGCTAGTCTCTCTCCTTCCTGCATCTTTCCCCACCCCCAAGACACACAGGCCCCTCACTCCTGTTTCCCTGGGTGGGTCACTTCTGTGAGGAAGGGCACCCCCACGGGTCTGCATCCGTGTGTGGGAGAAACCTGATTGTCCCGGGGGTGCAGGACTTCGGAGACCCGGCTGTAGTGCTGTTTGAGGCCATGGACTTCGAGGGGCATGGCGTGGAGGTGAGCTCCGCAGTGCCGGACGTGGAGCTAGTGCAACACGGACCCAGCACACAGGCCATCCACGTGCTCAGTGGCGTGTGAGTAATCCCACATCCCAGGCACCAGACGACAGACGACTGGGGAGGGACTGGACGGACCAGGAGCGGTTCCAGGGGAGGTGTCGACTCCGCCCTCGGTGACCCGAACCTCGCCCTTCCTGCAGGTGGGTGGCCTATGAGCAGGTGGGCTTCTCGGGGGAGCAGTACGTCCTGGAGAAGGGCGTATACCGCAACTGCGACGACTGGGGCTCCGGCAACAGCGCCCTACGCTCTCTGCAGCCAGTGGTCCAGGTGAGTGCCGGGGAGGTGGGCGTGGCCTGGGTGGAGGGCGTGGTTAGGCTGGTGGGCGTGCCAGGCCGCTGGCGAGGATGAGCAGACGGTGGGAGTGGCCTGGGTAGGCCTGGAGGGCAGGTCTTGACCAGGAAATGGGCGGGGCTAGGTGGGCAGGCATGGCCTATGTGGCTGGAGAGGCTTTGAGGTGGACGTCTCCTGGTGGGTGTGGCTTAGGCGGTGGCAGGGGCTTGCGTCAGAGATGGGCAGGGTGGGAAGGGCCCAGAGTCCTTGGGGGCGGGGCATCTGGGAAGGGGCGGAGCTAGTACCTGCTGGGACAGCGCGACGGTTTTGAAGTTCTGTGGCTGAGGCTCGAGGCTGGCCGCCCCCTTGAATCTCAGAACCGATCTCTCCCTTCAGGTGGGGGAGCACGATCTGCACTTCGTCTCGAAGGTAAGGAGGCGACTCCGCGGGGTAGGTGGGGCGCCCAGCTCGCCTCCTCCTGTCATTCCCAGGCCCCTTCACTCTCACCTGTACCTCTCTCTGTCCCCAGATTCAGCTTTTCTCAGGGCCCGACTTCCTGGGCCACCACATTTCCTTCGAGGATGACCAGGCCTCTCTGCCCGGTTCCTTTCAACCCCAGTCGTGCCGCGTCCACGGTGGCAGGTGACCAGGTGGAGGGGTGGAGCTCGGGGTGTGCTGGGAGAGGAGAAGGGGGGCAAAGGACACACCTTTCAGGTGACTTCCTACCTTGAGGTTGTTACATCCTGCGTCGTCCAATTTTAGAACAAGTAATAAAATTTTAGTGGAAAATGTAACCCTGTCGATATTAGATTACATGAAAATTTAACTACAGATATTAATATAGTATAAAGAAGCCTAAATTGGGCAGAGATGGCACAGGCCTGTAATCCCAGCATTTGAGAGGTAGAGGCAGGAAGATCAGTTTAAACTTCAGCTTAGCTACATGGAGAACTCAGTTCAAGTTCAGCCTGAACTGCATGAAACTCTGCCATAAACAACAAAACAATCTTGTTTCATTTATATTGTACTTAAAAAAAATCTGGGGCTGGTGAGATGGCTCAGCAGGTAAAAATCTTTACACTACAAACATGATTTCAATTCCAGGATCTCCCATGAAAAGAGAGAACTAACTCCTGCACGTTGTGCGCCTCGACCTCCACTCAAGCACCATAGCCCATGTGTGCCAACACACACATCACATATACACACGTAATAACAATGAATTAAAAAATCTAAACGTACACCTTTAATCCCAGCACTGGGGAGGCAGAGGCAGGCGGATCTCTGTGAGTTCAAGGCCAGCTTTGTCTGCATAGCGAGTTCCAGGCCAAGTGGGGCTACAGGGAGACCCTGTCTTAAAAAGACCAAAAAAAAAAAGTAAAATCAGTTTCAGAACATATATCACTAATAAGAGCTTTCCTTGGAGCATATGCTGGGGATGCAGAAAGCTTTCAGTTTCTTCCTCAGCATTGAAAAAAAAAGCCATGGAAAGGCTTTTCCTCCACGGAGGCACAAATCATTATTATGACTGCTAAGATGTGTCAGTAGGAATACCCAGACAATTTTTCTCCTGGTCTCACAAATGTCTTCATGCAATTAAGTTGCTTTTCCTTAGGATCCGAATAAGATTCACACACTGCATTTGGCTGACTAGTCTCCAGACCATAATACTCCAGGCCATAATAGTCCTCGTCACTTTCTTGTCTTATACCATGTATTTGATTGAAGAAACCTAACAATTTTCCCATCTTGTGCATTTCCGTATTTGTCCAGTTGCTTTCTGGTGTTGTGGTGTATTTTGTTTTTCTTTCTCTCTCATCCCCAAAACTGGTCGTTGAATTGAGAGACTTGGTTAAGTTGTTTTGTTGTGTTGGTAAGTCTGTAGAATGATGACATACACTTCCTGTTATATTATGTGTGAGACCATACATTATAAGATTTCCTCCCGGACTCGAGAGATGGCTCAGTGGTCAAGAGCAGTGGCTGGCTGCTCTTGCAGAGGACCCAGATTTGATTCCCAGCACCCACATGGCAGCTAACTCCAGTTCCAGGGGATCTGACGCCCTCTTCTGACCTCCATAGACATTACACAACACAGGCACACTTATGCACATTCAGGCAATACACTCATACACATAAAATTAAAAGAAAGATTTCTCCATGCTACCCATCATCTTTTGCCTGATGGTTTTATTATGCCAAATGATAATTACCAAACGGTTCATTCCTTCTCTTAAAAAACTTTTGTGGTGGCACATGTCTTTAGTCCCAGCATTGGGAGGCAGAGACGGGTGGATCTTTGTGAGATTGAGACCAACCTGGTCTACATAGTGAGTTCTAGGTCAGCTGTGACTACAGGGAGACCTTGTCTCAAAAAGACCTCTGAAAATATTTTTGGCTAAATATATTTATCTACTTTAAGTGTGTATGTGTGTGCGAGCACCTGAGCATGTGCATGCCACAGTGCGCAAATGGAGGCCAAAGGAGTTGGTTCCCCTTCCGCTGTGTGGGTCCTGGGAATTAGCTTTACCTGCTGAACCATCTCACCAGTCCTGATAGACTATGTCTACAAAAATAATTTATCTTTCTCTTTGGCAACCTGAAATAGTTATATAGAAAAAAGACAATTCCTTTTTTCGAGGAGAGCTAGCTATATCTGTCTCTGTCATCTCTGTCTCTCTTTCTCTCTTTCTGGTTTTTGGAGTTTCAGTCTGTAGCCCAGGCTGGCTTCCCACTCACAGTGATCCTCTTGCCTCAGCCTCTTGAGTGTTAGGATTACAGGCATGAGCCACCAGAATAAGTTCTGAGTGGTACCCTAGCTGTCTCCAAGGCTGGCCAATGAAAACCTTAAAGCATTATACAGAATGAGTAGATTTTTATGTATCCAATGTGCTGAGGCTTATTCATCGCTGTTCTTTGGTGTGCTCAGATTGTTTTTGGCCAATGGGAGCACTCTCACACAGCGCTTTGGTCCTTCTGACCTGACCCCAATGGTTTGGGGAGCATTCTTGTTTTTCTGACCCAGCATGATGCCCCAGATCATTATGTGTATTTGCCCAAATCTGGAATCAACAACTTCCTAAGTTCCCAACTTCTAATGACTTTTGTGGGAAATGATATTTAGAGCCCCAAATCTGTGTGCTAGTTGTTTCAAAATTATAATACCAACATTGCCCCCCATAACGAAACCATTGAAAGCTGTTTGAGGATTCTTTGTGGCTCTTTTTTTCCTCAGAACCTTTTCTTATGTAGCCATGGATTTGTATTAGTCAAAAAAGTCCCTCTTAAAGAAATTTGAGGCCAGGTTCGAGAGATGACTCAGCAGTTAAGAGCACTGGTTGCTCTTGCAGAGAACCTGGGTTTGATTCCCAGCACCTACATGGAAGCTAACAACTGTCTGTAACTCCAGACACCCTCTACTGATCTCTGTGGCATTGCACTTACATGTATGCAGGGAAAACACTCATACACATAAAAATGAATAGATCAACCATGGTGATGCATGCCTTTAATCCCAGCACTCAGGAGGCAGAGGCAGGCGGATCTCTGTGAGTTCCAGGCCAGCTGGTGCTACACGGGGATCCTGTCTCAAAAAAAAAAAAAAAAAAAAAAAAAAAAAGTAAATAAATATTTTTTAAAAAGAAGAAAGCTTAGCAGAGAGTACATTTACCCACTGAAAAACCTCACTGGTCCATACTTTTTATTCTGAGACGTTGAGACATGAGCTCTTACTATGTGGCCTATGCTGGTCTTGAACTCACTCTGTAGCATTGGCTATTTTTGAGTTTGTGGTCCTCCTTCTTCAACCTCTGGAATAGCTGGGATTACATTCCTGTGCCGTCAGGCCCAGCCTCAGCCAGGCCCCTACTGATGGATGTTTGGGTTCCCTCCATTCTGCTATTGCAGAGAGTGCTGAGTAAACAGGCTCTTGCATGCCGAAGTTCGTGTTTTTGAAGGGTGACCCTCAGATAGACTCCTAGATAGAAGTTTTCAAATCACTTGCCTACAGAGTGTTGTGTGATATTGCCAAATTCCCCTTTAAAGGTAGTGTGAGTTCTTTCGGTCCTGAAGTCTGACTTCAGTCCCTGCTGCTGCAGTGCCTGTCTATCTTGGACCTTCCCGGGGCTGGGGGAACACCATCAAGTTCACTCCCACTGAGGCTCTCAGGGTGTCTGACAGGCTTACCTGCTGCTCATCTTTCCTACTTTTCTCCTTCCCAGCTGGATCCTGTTTGATGAGAAGAACTTTGAGGGGGACCAGCACATTCTGTCTGAGGGCGAGTTCCCCACTCTCACAGCCATGGGCTGCCTGGCTTCCACAGTCCTGGGCTCTCTCCGGAAGGTCCCCCTGGTGAGTTCCTATCGAGCCCTAAGCAGCCCCATGGAAGGTTCCCCTGGTGAATCTCTAATCCAGTCCCAGGCAGCCCCAGAGGCAGAAAGAGAGTGCTGTGTACAGAGAGAGCTCTATCTCATCAAGAACCTGTTGGTCTGGATAAGTGAAGTCTTTTACAGAATTCCGGGTGCCCTTGACTCCGAGGTTTCTCAGTTAGCTTGACTTACTGGATGCTTATTCAGCATCCACCGAGATAGGCCTTGGAGATACCAAACTAACCAGATACAGGACCTGAAGGTGAAACATGGCTTTGGGATAGGAGAGACGGTGATGCTCTGCTCAGGGAGGGCTGTCGGGATCCGGTGGGAAAACGGCTCTTCAGTAGGACAGGCAGGAGGGGCAGAGCAGGGAGAGGCTGCCTCCGTGACCCAGAGTGGAAGGTGATATGCTGACCCTACAGATGGAAGGGAAGCTGCATGGACACTGTGACGGTAGCAACTGTGGAGAGAGGTGGGTGGAGCTGAATCAGAACAGCTGACCTGTGCCAGGTGATCTTTCCCACAACGCCGAGGCACGTTACGTTATTAGATGGGGGCATGTAACCACTCTGACTTTCTCCAGGTTGCACAGCTGGAAACAGGCAGAGCAGATGCTCCCCCAAGCTGTCTGGCTATACAGCTTGAGCCCCTCAGCACCATACACTGGGCTCTGAGGATGGTTGGACCTGGGTCTGGAACCCAGCTCTGGGGTCTGAAGCCATCAGTTTTACCTTCTCCAGCCCCAGGTCCGCCTCCCTCCCCACTGAAGGGAGACCATGTCGGCATCCACCTCGTAGTTGTTAAGGAGTTAGAATGAGATGGGATGAAGGGTCTGCCCAGCAGTGAGCCAGGAATAAGGGAACATGACTATTAATTAGTGGATTGTTAGCGTTATGGTCATTGAAGGTGGACAGGAGGGGATGTGGAATGAGCTCCAGGTTTCCAGCTTGGTCATTAGTCCTTAGGAGTGTGACTTACCAGTTAGCCGGCATGGCGGGGCATGCCTGTAATCCCAGAACTCTGGAGGCTAAGGCACAGACCTGCTTGTGCTACATAGTGAGCTGCAGGCCAGTTTGGACAATTTAGTAGACTCCTGGCTCAAAAATAGAATCAAGGGCTGGAGATATGGCTAGGCAGTGGCACGCACTGACTGCTCTTGCAAAGGAGCCGAGTTTGATTCCCAGAACCCTCATGGCAGTTAACAACTGTCCCTAACTCCAGTTCCAGAGGATCTGACACCCTCTTCTGACCTCCGAGGGCACTGCGTGGTATGGGTGCGCTACATACGTTTGCACTCATACACATAAAATAAAAATAATAAATTATATATATATATAAAATCAAGGATTAGAGAGATGGCTTAGTGGTTAAGAGCACTGGCTGCTGTTGCAGAGGACCTGGGTTCAGTTCCCAGTACCCACATTGTGGCTAACAACCATCTTAACTCCAGTTCCAGGGAATCTGGCATCCTCATACACATAGAACAGAAATAATAAACAAAATATTTTTAAAGTGCAATCAAGTAATAGATACAGAAGTGTTAAAAAGTGTGCCATTTGCGGGGCTGGAGGGGGGCTTGGGTTAAGAGCACTTGCAGTTCTTCCAGAGGACCTGGGTTCGATTCCTAGCACACACACAGCAGCTCTGTCGCCCTCTTCCAGGCTTCACACGCACTACACACTTATAGACATAAAAACACGTGTACAAAACCAAAAAGTGCCATTTACAAAAAGAGTGTTCGAGGGTCAGCTGGTACCAGTCGGTCCCATGTTGGAACTGAGAATCTGGGGACACTGCTGGCAGTGAATGTCCCCAGAAGCTAGGAGGCCTACAAGACAGATCTGGGGCCTGGATGTTGGGATTGTAGGACAGTTTGGGCCTGCTGAGGGCTGTGGTGACCTTATCTCACCTCTGTCATTTCCAGCACTTCTCAGAGCCTGCCCTTTTCCTGTACGGCCTGGAGTGCTTCGAAGGGAAGGAGATTGAGCTGAGTGGGGAGGTGCGCAGTCTGCAGGCCGAAGGCTTCAACAACCACGTGCTGTCTGTGCGCATCAAGGGCGGCGTGTGAGTTTGTGGTGCGGGGCTCCTGGTGGGGCTGGGTGAGTGGTGGGATAGGCACCCCACCTCGAGCCAGGGAGGAGACAAAAGTATAGACGGAGGAGGGCCTCGGCCTCTCAGGACCTGGCTGGATTCCAGCCTTGTGGGCTTCTCGGGACCCTATTTTGCCTGCAAACTCCAAATGTACTCCCAGTTTCCTTCTCCCCCTGATCCTAGTATGAGAGGAAAGGAGGTAGAGGTTGTTCTAACATCTGTGCCTCTTCTTCCCCTCTGTCTGCCTGTCTGTCTGTCTTTCTCTCTGTGTCTTTGGCACCTGCTGGGCACAGCTGGGTGCTATGTGAGCACAGTGATTTCCGGGGCCGCCAGTGGCTGGTGGGCAGCTGCGAGATCACCAACTGGCTGACCTACAGTGGTACCCAGAGGGTGGGCTCCCTCTACCCCATCAAGCAGGTAGGTAGCAGTCAGCACCAGCCCCTCTACCTGGGCCTGTCCCCATGTGTGCATCTGTGCTCTCCAAGGTCAGCATTTGTACTCTGTCACAGTTTTGGTGTCATCCTTTCTTCTTACATCATCACCTAAATAGTTTTCTCTAAATCCACTGTTTTGGTTTTCTTTTTACTTTGTCCTTGTCCTAAGGAACAATGTCCATAAACTCATGAGCCTGCTGCATACATATGATGAGTTTACTCACACAGAACTGAACATTACCTTCACCAATAGTAAGCACACTTCATTCTGGGAAGCGTGGGGCCTGCCCGTGAGGCTCTGTGTCAGTCAGTGCCTGCTTGCCTAGACATTAGCTTCGTTCTCGCATGAGTATATTTCTTGGGCACAGCTGTGGCCTGTGGCTGTGTCATGCCCATGCATATGCCCATCCAAGAGTATGTCTGTGCTCATGATGTCATGTATCTGAGAACTCTAAAGGTGATCTGTATGTGTGCATGTGTGTACATGCATCTGTAAGAGTGGCCTGTCTTTTTGCCTGCTCTTGCCTGTACCTAAGAGCCTGCTGAGTGTGTGCATCTGTGTACAAGGGTGTGTGCTTAGTCCCTCTGTTCACAGACTCTCATGACAGCATTGCTGGGAAGAATTCTGGAGATTACCTCCATTCCTCACATTTTACAGATGGGGAAATAAAGCCGCCCCCCCCGCCCCCCGCGAAGCGGACAAGGATTTGCTCTGCAATCTTGAGCAAGTACTGTCCCTCCGGGGACCTCCATTTCCTCATCTTTAAAATGGGGGTAGCATGCTGTGTCCTGGGTTTCTTTGAGGACTGAAGAGCCATAATGTCTGTAGAACCCTTAGAGTAGACTCGAGCAGAAAGCATGTCACAGACGTTTGCTGTGGTTCTCACAGTTACTGCCATTCCTGATGGCAGACCTCTGCTGATTTGGCCAGAGCCAGTTCTGATGTCTGACCTCTAGTGTCACTGCACTCCTCTTCCGTGTGTGTGTGTGTGTGTGTGTGTGTGTGTGTGTGTGTACATCTGTATTTTTAGACTCAGCTGGAGTGCAGCAGGCTGAGGGGATCTGTATGTTGGAGTATGTGAGACTGGCCACGCCTGGTGGTGCACGCCGTTAGTCCCAGCATTTGGGAGGCAAAGGCAGGCAGATTTCTGTGAGTTCAAGACTAGCCTGGTCTACATAGTTCCAAGCCAGCTGGAGCTGTAGGAATATCCTGTCTCAAAAAGACCAAAAAAAAAAAAAAAAAAAGAAAGCATGAGTCTCATGTCTGTGTGGAACTGTGGAACTTCGTTTGTGCCTTTTGTGAACTGCCACCTTGTGGGCTATCGGTCTGTCTGTCAGGGTCCCTCTGCTCATTACCACGGGTATCTGTGGTCATGGAACTGTGCACGTGTATGTGCCCTCAGCGTGGGTATGGAGAGAAGCAGTGGCTTAGGAGCATTGGGGAAAGAGAGGGTGGTCCTGGAGGGTCTGGGGTTGAGCGTGGTTGAGTGTGGCGGGACATTCCTAAGCTCAGACCTGTGACTCTCTGCTTCTCCTTATCACCAGCGCCGAGCCTATTTCCGCCTCTGGAATGCGGCACTAGGGGGATTCCTGGCAGTGCCAGACCACGTGGAGGACATGAAGGCAGGCCGTGTGGTGGTCTCCGAGCCCCGAGCTGGGGGCAGTTGTATCTGGTACTATGAAGAAGGGCTGTTGAAGAACCAGGTATGCTTCAGGAGCTGGGCAGGGACTGCCAACCCCAGGTTTGCAAACCTGCCTTGGGAAGTTCCTGCCGGGTCAGGCACAAGACCCATGGAACCCTGAGGTGGTAGAGAATGAAAGTCTGGAAAATATTAGCTCTTAGCAGTGCATGGTGGTGCACACCTTTAATCCCAGCATTCAGGAGGCAGAGCAAGCAGATCTCAGTGAGCTAGAGGCCAGTCTGGTCTACATAAGGAATTCTAGGTCAGCCAGGGCTACATGGTAAGACCCCAACCCCACCCTCTGCCCCCCCCCTCCCCCCCACCCTCCACCCCCACCCTCCCCCTCTGCTGCCATCACATAGAAAAGCAGGAATTGGAGAGATGACTCGGTGGTTTAAGAGCACTGACGGCTCTTAAAGAGGACAGGGTTTGATTCCCAGCACCCGCATGCCACATGGCGACTAACAACTGTCCGTAACTCCAGAACCAGGGAATTGGATGCCCTTTCCTGACGTCCACAGGCATTGCAGGACATGGGTGCAATATACTCATATACATAAAATAAAAATAATAAATAACAACTTAAAAAAGCAAAACCCCAAAACAAACAAAAAAGAAAATAATGGGCCTTTCATTTCCTCCCCATGTTAAACCCTCGAAAAACTAGTATTTGGAGATTCCCAGCCCCAAAGAAAGGAAAATTTGAAAGATGCAGGGACTCACTAGGGTCACAGTCATGAGAGCCAATATTTAACCCAGAGCATGAAAGTGGCTTGGGCAGGGGAGCTTTCCTGTGGGAAAACCAGTGACAAAGGATCTTCTGGGGCTTCAGGTGGCCCCCACCATGAGCCTGCAGGTGATTGGACCTCCTAGCCCAGGCTCCAAGGTCGTGCTGTGGGCTGAGAGCCGCCTGCCGCGCCAAACGTGGAGCATCAATGAGCTGGGTCACATCTGCAGCCAGATGTTTGAAGGCCGGATCCTGGATGTAAAGGGTAATATAGACTGGAGGTGGATGGGGAAAGGGGCGGTGGGGGCACCCAAGGAACTGAAAAGCGTGTTGCCTCCAGCATTCTCTAACCTCCTCTGAATCCTCCCTCCCACCAGGTGGCCAAGGCTACGACCGAGACCATGTGGTGCTATGGGAACCAGCGAAGGAGAGGCCTTCCCAGATCTGGACTGTCCGTGTATTTTGAACCACCTTCCTCCCCCAGCCCTGGAGGCTTTTACTGGGATGAAATGTTTTTATAGGTTTTTGTTGTAACATAAGCTATTTTCTAATATGCTGCCTTGTGTGGTCACCTCTGTGCAACTCGATACTGAGTTGGAAGTGAAGATGGTCCATTGCTCTTCCCCCAATGCCCAGCCAGCTCCTGACCCTGGTACTGGGTTTTATTTGTGATAGTGGTGATGAGATGTTAGGTGTAAGGCCTCCTCCTGCCACCAGAGGGAGCTCCGTGACCAGACTAACTGGTAAGTCACTCAAGAGCTTGTACTCCAGCCTACTGAGTCAATGGAGCCCTCTGGCTATCAGCCAAGCCTCTGTGGTTCCCACACAATCCAGTGGATTTCCATAGGTGAGTGATCCTTCAGTGGTTTCAGGGAAACAGAAGTGAAGGGCTAGATCACCTCTGCTGACATGTATAGGATGGGAAGGAGCTGACCAGGCGCAAAGTGGCAAAGTGTCACGGATGCAGACACAGACATGTCCAAGGGTGAAAACACGAAGGTTCAGTGTGCAGGACCGCGGCTGGCCTAAACAGAAGAGATGAGCAGGAGCCACGCCCAAAGAGCTTTGTCCCAAGGGCTCCTCACCACTTCTAACTCTGATCTCAAGGTCTGAAGGTTTGGCCTTGACCAGAAAAATCAGGACAAGGGCCTGGGTCCCTAGCTAGGTGACAGATCAGGACATAGGAGAAGGGCAGTGACCTGCATCCTGGACTTAGCACAACTATTTCTGAGTCCTTCTGTTGGTCCTTGGGGACTACTCTCTGGGCTCCCCTCTCTGGAGCTCCAAACAACAGCCACAAGCCCAGGAGTGAAAGAATGGTTAAAGTGACTGTCCTTCCTGCCTTCACTGCCCATAGACTGTGGGTGGCACTGGGGCACTTGCCTCCTCATCCTCCAGCCCCTGGTGATTGAAGATGGACAGACAGGTGGCTTGTGAGCTACTCCTTTGGGAATCCCCCCAGACCTGGAGATGCTTCTGGGCCTGAGATACTCCATTTCGGAGTTTGGCGTGAGACAGGGCCAAATGATCTGAGACCTCCCTGAATGTGCCATTCTGAAGACACCTAGATCATGGTGGAGGGCTGCCTAAGTCCGTGGCTGTCTAGGGCCTAAGAGATGGGGGTGGAATCTGGGGCCATCATCCCCAAACATTAAGTGAAACAAATACAAGTAAAGGGGGTAGTGAGGGCGACAGTTTCTGTTTGTGATTCTGAGGGGGGTTCCCCCACGTGAACTTTTAGAAGTTAGAAAACTAGAGGGAGTGCCTTGTACTGCTTTCCCTGCAGGTGGCCACGGAAAGCTCCTGGTATTGCTGCACACATGACTCACAGGGCCAGAAATGACCAGTGACCACACATGGGACCCCATCTAAGCACAAGTATAACTTTATTGAGCCCCAGCTGGGTGTTACGTGTCCCTTCCCATCAGTACCTCCCCTGGCCACTCCCCCATCACACTGCCTGCCAGTTCTGACATCCCGCATCTCTGGCGTCAACCCTTCCCAGGGACTGGACGGGGGCATCTCTCTGCTCCTGGCAGCAGCTCTTTTAGGGGCATAGGGCTAGAGGGATGCCATCACCTTAGCTGAGGTAGAAGAGGCAGATTAGGGTGTTGGCCAAGAAGAAAAGAAAACTGCTACCACCCATGTCACTGAGAACTGAGGCCCCACTACGTGGTTTCGTGGTGGTTTTCACGGCGGGGTTCTTGGGGGTGACGATGGGCCTGACGGTGGTGGCAACGTTGGTGTCGGGAACTATAGTATTGTTGCCCATGTCTCCAGGTGTTTGTGCCTGCAAGAAAAGTTTGGTATTCAGTGGGACTGGAAGCACATGTTACAGACACAGACTCCCCCAACTCCAGGCCTCCATAAAGCTTGTGTCACAGGTCCTATTGGGATGTTTGGCTGCTGCCTACCTTGCCACAGAGACAGAGATGTCCCTCTCTTCCTTCTGTCCCTCCAACACTGAAGCTTCCTTTCACTTCTCTCAGACTACCAGCTCGTCTAGCATAGAGGGGACACAGAAGACCCAGCCCTTGACCTGATTAACCCTGGGAAGGGCTTACCCTCCCAGAGCCTCAGTTTCCCTTGACTTCTGTTGAGAAGAGTCCATTAAGGTTGAAAGTATCACGTGAGACAGAACCGAATGAAAAGGCCCCTGGGAAAGTGTGGGTGGGTGGACGAGGTGGTGGAAATGGCCAGATGTGACAAGCTGTCCTTGATGCTTGATTGAGTTCAACCGAAGCTACTCCTGATGGGAGTGAAACTGGTTTTGCTGCTAATCAAACTGCCTTTGATGCTTGATCAAGTTGTTCTTGACCAGGCACTTACTTGATGGCTCCCGTCCCTTCTATTAACCAGACCTCTCTGGGCACCTGGGTGTCACCACAGTTATCTCCCACAATTGAGAGTGAGTGGGAGACTTCTGTCTTGGCATTCCCACATGCCCTGGCTTCTCTCCAGCAGGAGCAGGGGTTGGGGTAGTCCACTGCCACCTAGCCTGCTCTAATGACCATTTCCTCACCCCTATCAAAAGGACCGTTTCTTTAGCCACCCACCGCAGGGTCCTCTCCCCACGCTGCTCCACGACCCAGAGTTTCAGAGCACCCCGCAGGTGCCTCCACACACCTGGTACCCAATGAGGTTCCCCATATGGGAACATGAGCTTCTTCTTGGGCAGCCCACAGCAGTCTGACAGCAGTGAACAGGGCTGGAAGCCCAGGCATTCAGACCCCTTACCTCCCGGGTTCCCAGTCTATCTCTGTCCCCATAGGAGCCTGAGTCCCCCAGGAGCCTGCATTCCCTCTCTCCCACTCCAGCCAAGCCAAACGGTGCAGATCTGGTAGTGGTGGCAAGGGCTCCTAGGACTGTTCTTACCTGAACCGTAACCAGGAGGTTGATGGTGAGGAGGAGGAAGAAGCCGTTCATCCTGGATCTGCCGGGTTCTGTAGCAGCTTTGGGAGTTGAGTTCAGGGCTATCTGCAGACCTCTTTTAGCTTGGCTGCTTTTGAACTAGGAGGCAGGAGCGGACGGGAGGGGTGCGAGGAGGAAGGAGGGCCTACGGGCAAGGGCGGGGAGGGCGGCTTCCTTCTTTCAGACCTGAGGGTGGATAAAACCAGCCTCTAAGTTCCAAAGCCTGGTAGATAGATGAGTTCTGAGTCCTCAGGAGCTGAGGGACAAGCAAACCAAAGGGTGCAGGTGGAGGGCAGTAAGCAGGGCCCTGGGCTTGGAGTCCTACATCTTGGGCAGGGAATCTTGGTGTCATTTGGCAAGTCTGAGACCCCAGGCCTGAAGCTGAATCTCTGAGCCTTTAACAAAAAAGCTACTGGAGGATCAAATGTATTAATAACCCTATGTTTACATTTTATTTTATTTAAAAAATATTTTTATCCATTCTTTGAGAGTTCTATACGATGTATTTTGTTCCTATTCACCCCCAGCTCCTCCCTTAACTTGCCCAGATCTGGTCCCATCTCCCTGCCCTCAACTTTATGTTCTTTTTAAAATAATTCAATAACCCAACATTTGTGCTTTCCATATATTTCTGAGTGTAATCCCAGTACCTGGGGGATAGAGAAGGAAGATTAGGAATTCAAGGCTAGTCTCAGCAAGATAGCGAGTTTGAAGCCAGGCTGGGCTACCTGGGACCCTGCTTGAAAATATACAGACACAAAAGATTGAGCCAAGAGACGGAAGCTGAGAGAGTGGGATGGATTGTGTTTCCGAAGGTGGCAGATACTGCTGTAGGCTCTGTGAGGCCTAGGGGCTGTGGGATTCAGTGAAAATGGAGGTGAACTGGATGAGCTTGGAGTCCGTTCCTGTTCTCTCTGGGTTTCAGGTTCATTTTGAGCAAGAAGATTGAAATGGGTTTTTTTCTGAAGTGTCTCAGGACCTCATGTTTTGGAATTTGGGTGAAGAAGCTGGCAGCTGGGTCATCTACAGCACGTGCGGAGGGAAAGACAGTAGGTATGCCAAGTGCAGTCCCCAAGGGGGTGTCTGCGATCCCTGCGGGAGGGCTGTTTGGACTGTGCCCTGATCTATACATTTTTATTTTTTTCGGTTGTGGCAATAATTACCCCCATTTGACTGAGGAAGAAAATGAGTTGCCCTAGAACTCACCAAGTTTCGGTGGGGGTGAATGATACTGAGACTGGAAGCTGGGGCCTCACACATGCCAGGCAAATCCTCTACCAGTGAGCGACACCCCCAGTCCTTGATTCCTCCTTGACTCCTGAGCTTGCTCCCCAGGACCCAGGCCTTGGCTTGAGGCCCAGCTCCTGCCATACCCACTCTCTCTGGCTTAGTTTATTCAGTCTTATTTACATGCCAGATGGTAAAGGGGATTCCCCTGAACTTCCCTTGTAGGGTTCAGGGCCTTTGTTGCAAGCCTAAGTACAACCTGAGTGGGCTTCTGTGGCCTCCATCTCCTGACAGTAAAGCAGAAAGGAATAAAGAAGTGAGAGTCCAGGCTTGGGGGGAGAAAGACAGGAAGTAGAGGCGGGAGGGAAGCGAGAGGGGCCCCATTACCTTTTCCTTATCATCCAGGATCCCTAAGGTCCTCAGCTGCTAAGGCAGGACAGCCCAGGGGCCAGGGAAGCTGCTGGTATCAGGCAGCAGGAGAAAGCAGGTCCAGCTTAAGTCCAAGATTGTTTTGCTGAAAACTGACCTGGCCAGCTGGGCAGTCTTTCCGCATCTTGTGCGAAGGAGCTAGGAGGGCTGAGCCCTCGCACTGTCCCGTTGCGCATAGGGTACTTCCCTTCTGGGGCACATGTGAGAACTTACTTTTTTTTTTTTTTTTTTAAGGCAGAGTCTCACTGTGGAGCCCCAATTGGCCTGGAACTTGTTATCTAGACCAGGCTGACCTTGAACTCACAGAGGTCTGCCTGCCTGTGCTGGGACTAAAGGAATGTACTACCACAATCACCCTTTAACACTTTAAAACTTTTTTCTTGGGGGCTGGAGAGATGGCTCAGTGACTAAGAGCACTGGCTGCTCTTGCAGAGGACCTGGGTTAGATTCTCAGGACCCGCATGGTAGCTAACAACTGTCTGTAACTCCAGTTCCAGGGGATTCGACGCCCTCTTCTGACTTCTGAGGGCATTGCATGACATGGGTGTACTTATACACATGCAGGTAATACATTCATACACATAAAAATAAAAATAATGAATATTATTTTTCCTTTTTATCTGTCCAGTGTGGTGGCACACACTTTTGATCTCAGCACTCGTGAGGCAGAGGCAGGTGGATCTCAATGAGATGAGGCCAGCCTAGTCTACACAGAGAGTTCCAGGTCAGCTGTCTCAAAAAGACCCTGTCTCAAAAATCATTTTTTAAAAAATTTTATTTACATGTATGTGTGGATATGTGTGTGCGCTGGTGTCTATGGCAGTCTGGAGAGAGTGTCAGATCCCTTGGAGCTGGAGTTACAGACAGTTCTGAGTTACCTGCCCTCGATGTCGGGATCTGAACACAGGTTCTTTGGAAAAACAGCAAGCTCTCTTAACCACTGAGCCATTTTTGCAGCCTGTACTTAAACTTAAAAATATATATATATCATCTCTGGATGTATCTATGTCTCTGTTTGGGGAGTGCGTGTGCCACTGTATTCCTATGGAGGTCAAGGACAAGTTGCAAGAATTGTTTGCTCCTCCCACTATGTGGATCCTGGGAATTGAACTTGGATTGTCTGATTTGACTGTCATCTTACCAGCTCCTTAAACCTATATTTATTTAGTTATTCTTCCAGCGCTGGGGGCTGAACCCATGCTTGCGTACTAAGCATATGCTCTACTACTGAGCTACATGCCCAGGCTTCTTGGACTTAAGTTTATAAATATTTTCAGCAAACGCCTAAAGTTTCCCTTTTCCATTCAGCGACTGCTGTGGTGCGGGGTGATACCGCTGTGTGTGTGTGGAGGGGCTGGTGGGACGTAAGGATGCTAAGAACATCTTTAAGGGTGATGAGGACTTGAACAATGGAAGGACACCTGCTGTCCATACCCTAGAAAGGAAGTGGGGCTTCAAACCTTTTCCTTTCCTGTCCTCTGAACAGCTACAATCTATCTTGATAACATCTACATAGGCAGAACCCTAGTTGTCAAGCTGAGAAAGCTCTAAAAAAGCCCCATTGTACTGGTGGGCAAACTGAGGGGAAGTCAGTGGCAATGCTCAGAGCCTAGCTGTCCCAAGGCTTTTGTACACATTCTCCAGACCTTCAGAATCTGTCCACATGCCCAGCGACTCTCCTCAGAGATGGAGACCAAACTCCTCTATGTGATAGGAAGCAGCCTTCTTCCTCAGCTTCATACCTAGTTCCCCAGAGTCCTCCACCACCACGCATACCACTTCCTCTCTCAGCCACTCTTTGCCCTAGCTGCCCAGGCACTCTGACACCTGACATTTCCTCTCTCCTTGCCCAATTATTTAGGTCAGAAGCCCCTCCCCAGGGAGACTTTCCACTCCCCCTATGAAACTCCCTCAAAGATGGAGAGTTGTTCCTCCATGTTCCTCAAGAGTTCCTTCTGTTGACTAGTGCTGTAAAGACTGTCTCCCGGGCTGGGGATGTGGGTCAGCTGGTAGAGTATTTGCCACGCATACAGGAAGCCCCGGTTTCCAGCTCCAGCAACACATAAAACCAAGTGTGGTGGTGCATCCCTGTAACCCCAGCACTCAGGAGGATTTCGAAGTTCAAGGTCATCCTTGGCTATACAGTGTGTCTGAGACCAGATTGCTGAGACCCAGTCTCAAGCAAAGCAAAACAACAACAACAGAAAGATTGCGTCTTCTAAGGATGTGATCTGGTCTAGGACTTTTCAGCCTCTCCAACCCAGCACAAGGTAGACCGTGGTACAAACAGGTGTCAGGGAGCACTGAAAGAATGAAGGTTAAAGCATCTACTTCCACCCACTGCCAAGCCCTGGCGCCTCTAGGACTGGTTACTATATGCAACCTCTGGCTCCATACTGAGGAGTTACCGATGCAGAAAAGAATCCTGGGGCTGAGAAAGGACAGCACTATATTTGGGCTGCTTTTCTCCTGAAAGTATTTGCTCTTCCAGAAGAGACAACTTAGAAACTGAACAGAGCTTTCTATACATTTATGGTGAAAAAGGGAGAAAAGGTAGAGTTGAGAACTGTAAGATGTCACTGAAGACAAACGCCCCAGCAATTATGCAACACGGGAATCTGGAATCGTAATCACCATCTTCAGAAGGGGACTGACAGCCACTTTCTACTGCCGCTCCTTAACACCGAAATATATACTTCCTGACACCAATTACCGGCTATTTCTCCACTCAACAGTTTGGAGTCTAGCCCTGTGCCCCTTAATAAACTGGTCCCGCCACACCCATGCTAGATTCTCGTGTTTGTTCCTGCAGGGTCTCACACTTGAACCAAACCTTACAAGAACTCCTGAAGGAAGAGGCCCTGACAAGCTTCCCCAACTTAATTTTCGGTTGGGACCGTGGAGGTTTACACTTGAGTTAAGAGTGAAATAGGAAATGACAGTCTGGAAGTCATGAACATTAAAGATAGCATGACAACACAACAAACATAAGAAATAATATTAGTTTCATAGATGATCTAGATAATGGAGTTATCAATGAAGCCTTCAAGTAACTGTACTTTCAGTATTTAAAAGACATAAAAGAGAAGACAGGGAATTGAAAATTACAGAGAGGGTTAAATGGAGATTCTAGACCAGGAAAATCCAATAATAAAAGTGAACAACGCAGTGGACAGGTTGGACATTGGGCACAAATGAAGAGAGAATTAGTGAAGTTAAAGGCAAACCATAAGAAAATACATGTTATAGCATTATATAATAAGCACTTGCTATGTCTGCACTTTATACTGATTTTGGTTTAGGCTCTAGGGATACAGCACTGAATAGAAAGACACTGTCTCTACTCTTATGGAGTTGACATTCAAATGCGGAAAGACAATTTAAAAAAACTGGTGATTTCAAGTTCCAATAAATATTGAGGAAGTCAAGATGTGAGAAGATAAAACCTGGGGGAGGTCAGATTCTAGATAAGTGGTCAAGACAGGCTGCTTGGAGCAAGGATTGATGTTGAAACTTGCAGAAGGAGATTTTGTGAAGGCAAAGCACCTTAGACTTGCCACCCCATTCCAGTTTCACAGTAATTCCCTGATCTCCTGCTGGAGACCAAACCCAGGGCCTTGCACAGGCTAGGCAAGTGCTTGACTGGTAAAGTACATCTCCAGCTCTGCCCCTAGCATTCTGTGGAGCCCAGGCTGCTCCTGTAATCCCCCCAATTCTGCCTCTGCATCCTGAGTGCTAGGATTATAGGCACTCCTACCAAAAGAGGTGTGATTCAATAGAGAATCGTGGCATAGACCAATCCATAGAGCACTCAAGGCAAATCTTCCTTGTTATTGTTGTGGAGATAGGGTCTGCGCTGGGTAGCTGCAGGTGTCAACTTTACACACCTGGGGAGAGGGAACCTTGATTGAGGAATTTCCTGATTGGATTGGCCTGTGACCATGTCTGTGGGGCATCTTTTTTGACTGGGTGCTCTGAGGGCCCAGCGCACTGTACATGGTGCCTCCCTTGGGCAGGTGGTCCTGTGTTGTATGAGAAAGCAGGCTGAGCATTGGTCAGGGGCGAAAACCAGAAGGCAGTGTTCCTTCATGATCTGTGCTCCAGGATCCTCTCCTGAGTTTCTACTTTGGCTTCCCTCAGTGCTGAACCCCGGGAATCAGACTTTAATGTTTGGTTGCCTTTGCTTTTAACAACTGCACCATCCCTCCAGCCTCAGTGCTAAACCTCAGGGATATAAAATAAAATAAAGCTTTTCCTCCCAAAGTTGGTTTTGATCAGTGTTTTTTATCACAGCAATAGAAAACTAAGACAGGGGTCTCACTCTTGTAGTCCAGACTAGCCTGGAACTGACTATGTAGCCCAGGCTGGCCTCAGACTTGTATCAAGGTAAATCTTTATCCATCCACCCACCCACCCACCCATCCACCATTCATTCATCATCCATCCACCCATCTACCCACGCATCCATTGGCTCACTCATTCAACTTATTGAAACATGCTGGGTCAGTCAAGATGAATAAAAAAATGTTCCTTCCCTTGAGGGCTTCATAGTCAAGGGGGTCCCCAAACTGTAATTCAGAAAACTGAATGGAAAAGGCCATCATGGCAGTGAGCTTTAAAGTGTAGAGTGAGGAAACTGAACAGATGGCTCAGTGGTGAAGAGCACTGGATGCTCTTGTAGAGGATGAGGTTTGAATGTCAGCACCCACATGGCAGCTTAGCAATTCTCTTTAACTCCAGTTCCAGGGGATCTGATGCCTTCTTTTGACCTCCGAAGGCATTGCACAACATGGATTCACTTTCATACATGAAGACAATATACTCATACACATTAAAAACAAAACAACATGAACGTAAAACCTTTAAAAGCATGCAGTGCAATTCTGCTTAGAGGGAGAGAGAGACCAGAATTGTTTTCATGGAGGAAGGGACATTTAAGCTGGTTGTTCTAGTTTGCTTTCAATTGCTGTGCCAAAGCACTCTGACCAATATCAACTTGGGGGAGGAAAGGGTTTATTTGGCTCACATCTCCCAGGTTGCAGTTCATCCATTGAGAGCCCAAGGGAGGAACTCAGGGCGGGAACCTGGAGGCAGGAGCTGAAGCTCAGGCCATGGAAGAACACTGTTTACTGGCTTGCTTCTTTGGCCCAATGCTCAGCCTGCTTTCTTGTACAATACAGAACAACCTGCCCAGGGGTGGCCCCACCCACGGTGGGTTGGGCCCTTACCACATGACTCAATAATCAAGAAACTGTCCCAGAGACTTGGCAACAGGCCAGTCCAATGAAGGAAATTCCCCAGTTGAGGTTCCTTCAACCCAGCTGTGTCCACTTGGCAACCAAAGCTATTTAGCACACTGGTTTTTGGAAGAATGAGATTTTTCCCAAGCAGAAAAGCAAGGAAGGATGTTGCAGAAGAAGCCCAAAACTTGAGAAAGAACACGTTAGTTTCTGGAACATGAGAGGTAGAGGGCAGGACCAAGATTATGAAGGTTTCAAGTGGAGGGCATAGGGATGGAGAAGAAGGAAAAGGCCATGGACAGACCTTCATTCTGAGGGACTTCATGGGCATGAAGGAACAATCTTTCTCTCTCTGTCTCTCTCTCTCTCTCTCTCTCTCTCTCTCTCCATTCACTTCCCCCCTGAGCTGCTAGAACCCATAAATTCTTTAACCTCAAAGAAGTCATACCTGATAACCATCATTCAGGAAATGACCTACAAGTAAAGTAGATTCTGTCCACTCTAAAGAATAGAAACTCAAGATGATGGGTGGGCAAAGAAGCAGCCAGTTGAGCCCCATCTCAGGAAACCGGAGGGAGTCTTGGGTGGCGTGGGGCTTGTACAGATTGGCCTCTGAGGTCTACTAGCACTCAAGACTTATGTGAGCCTAGAGACCGTCAAAAGGTTTCAAGAGCCTCTAAACTGGGACACTGAGTGACAAAGGTTGGAAAGTAATTCTGAGCTGAGCTTGGAATCTTGTTTTCATCATTTTGATTTTGGGAAACACCCTTAAAGAAAGCAACTGTGTGGGTATACATGTCTGTAATCCCAACCTTTGGAAGGCCAAGGCAGAACCATCACAGTGAACTTGAGGCCAATCTGAGGTACATAGCAAGTTCCAGGCTAGCATGAGCTACGAGAGACTCAAAAACAAACAAACAGCTGGGTGTGGTGGTGCATGCCTTTAGTCCAAGCACTAAGGAGGCAGAGACAGGCCTTTGTGAGTTCAAGGCCAGCCTTGTCTACATTGTGAGTTCCATGCCAGCTGGGGCTACAGGAAGACCCTGTCTCAAAATATACCAAAAACAAATGAAAAATGACATTATGAGAATTTTACACAGAAATCAGGTAGGTTCAATATGTATTTATCTTTTACAGATATGGAAATTGAAGTTGGATAAGTGAAATCATTGAGCTGGAGCAGTCAGCTAGTAAGTGACAGATGCCATTCTCCTAAGGGCTACTAAATTATACTGACCTATATAGTACAACACACTTAGGCACTTTCTCCTCCTCCTCCTCCTCCTCCTCCTCCTCCTCCTCCTCCTCCTCCTCCTCCTCCTCCTCCTCCTCTACCTCCTAATTTTATTTTTTGGTCTTTTTGAGACAGGATCTCCCTGTAGCCCCAGATGGCATGGAACTCACTATGTAGACCAGGCTGGCCTTGAACTCACCAGAGATCTGCCTGCCTCTGCCTCCCAAGTGCTGGTACTAAATGTGTGCATCACCACGCCCAGCTAAGTTATTTTATTTGTTTTTGAAATAGGGTCTCTCATGTGTCCCAGGCTGGCTTCAAACTTGCTATATAGATGAGGATGACCTCGAACCTCCAATCCTCCTGCCTCCAACTCCTCAGTGCTGACATTACAGCTGGGGGTTTTGTATATATTAGACAGGCACTCTACCAGCTGAGCTCCCTCTCCACTCCTGGTTGTTGTTGTTGTTTTTAATCAGATTGACCTGCCAGGTTGGAGGGCCTGCCTCAGGTTCTGGGAGATGGATGTGGGGGGTGGGTGGGTGGGGGAGCAGAGGGGAGGGCAAATCCTGATGTGTGGGTTAAAAACCACTTATGCTCCCCTGTACTGTTGAAACCCCGTGCTTCCCTTCATGCATCTGCGTGCATAGGATGACAGTAGAAGGTTGCTATTTCCCCTGACCAAGACTCCCTGAGAACCCCCAAACTTTGGCTCCATGACCTCTAACTTCCTCATCCTCAGATACCTCAAGCCTCAGAAAGCTTTCTGGGAGCCACCATGTGTTAGTTCTCCCACCTTCCACCTCTAGTCATACTCTCCACCAAACTACCTCCCTTGGCAGTGCTCTGGACTGCTTGCATGCTTGGCTTATCCAGTAAACCAGCCTGTTTTACTGGAGTGGGCGTTTCTACAGACTTTCTGAAGGCAGACAGTGTGGGGTTTGTTACATTTTTATTTATTTATATAAATAGGGTGAAGGGAGTTTGGTCAGAGGACAACTTTCTGGGGTTGGTTCTTTCCTTCGATCAATATGTGGATCCTGGGGTTTGAACCCAGTTCATCAGTCTTGGTGACAGCCACCTTTACCTAATGAATCATCTCACTGGCTTTCCAGTTCTGGGTTTGAATCTGCATCTACTGCTTCCTAGTTGTATAGTCTGGCACAGATCGGTAGGAGCCCTGAGTTTGATCCCCAGCATCCTAAAAACTGGGGTATTGTGGGGTATTGGCCCACACAGGGCTGTAATCCCAGCACTCTGGAGGAGGAAGCAGGCGGTTTAAGAATTGAAGGTCAGCCTCAGCCTTAGCCATTTCCTAACCAGCCTGGACTACATAATAACTTGTCCTTCCACCCCAGTACAGTAGATTAGAAAGTCAAATGGGGGACTTGAGGGTGTAGTTAAGTGGTAGAACACTTGCCTAGCTTGCTTGAGGCCCTGGGTTTCACCTCCAGCACACACACACACACACACACACACACACACACTCAAACACAAACTAAATTTCTAATTCCCAAATTCCGAAACTAAATGCATAATGAATGGTCCAGTGAAAGGGCATGGAAAATGGCTGCCTAAGCTGGGTGTGACGGCACCCATCTTTATCCCTAACACTGGGCAGGCAGAAACAAGGCAGATCTTCATGGGTTCCAAGCCAGCAGGACTACAGAGTGAGAATCTGTCTCAAAAAATAAAGGGGTTGGAGAGATTGCTCAGTAGTTAAGAGCACTGAGCTCTTAACTCTTGCAGAGAACTCGGGTTCGGTTCCCAGCATCCACATGGGACTAACATGGTAGCTAACAATTCTCTGTAACCACAGTTCAGAGGATCTGATACCTCCTTCTGACCTCCGGGGACATTACATGGCATTGGTGCACTTATGTACATGCAGCCAAAACACTGATACACATAAAATAAAAATTAAAAAGGGGGTCTGGAGAGATGGCTCAGCGCTTGAAAGCACTGGCTGTTCTTACAGAGGACCTTGGTTCGATTCCTAGCACCCACATGGTGGCCAACAACTGTCTGTAACTCCACTTCCGTGGGCATTACATGACATGGGTGCACCTCCCTACAAGCAAACAATATACTCATTACACATTAAAAAAATAAAAATGATATCAAAAATAAAGAAAACTTTTAGTTAGAAGTCAGGTCAGCATAGTTGGGATTCTTGAAATGGTGATGATAATCATGATGATTAACAGGAAAGGTTTTTGAAAATATCATCTGTTCAGGTGTTTTGATGGATAATATTGCATTACCCTCAGTTAGTTCTCCCAGCATCCTGTGGGGTATTTTGCAGGTGAAGGAAAGATGTAGATGTGTCCATTGATACACTCTCAGGACTGGTGACACCTGAGTTCATGCTTTAGTGTCTCTAGTCTAATTTTATGTTATTTTAATTTTTTATCTTCATTATTATTTGTGTCAGTGTATAGGTGCAGCTCACGTGTGTGGTCAGTGGACAACCCACAGGAGTCAGTTCTCTCCTTCCACCATGTGGGTCCCAGAAACAGAACTCAGCGTATCAGGCTCAGCAGTAGGTGTCCTCACCCCTTGAGCCTCTGCCAGGGCCCTCCAGTTTGATTTTTAGATATGAGGCTGCGGAAGGAGAAATTATTTACCAAACTCAGGGAGTGGTGTGCGTGTGATTATTACCCAATTCTTCTGTAGAAGGACTAGAATTTGAACTTTCATTCAGGGCAGCATCTGGTCCAGAAGTCAGTGGAGAAACTCAGATTTAAATGTTTATTAAGTACCTGTATAATTTCAATTCATCCTTAAAGCAGCCCCTAGGAAGTACTGAATAATCAGATTGGAAAATAGAGGATACAGAATTCTCCCCGGATCAATTTAGCACAGTACTGGCACTGTGGGGGTCGCATTCAGATCCGTGGGTTCCCAGCAATCTCAGGAACATAGATCCAGGATTTTCCTGCACAGTGCTCATTAATGAAGCTCTCCGCCTTCTGACCACTTGCAGCGGTGCATTCTGGGATTTGCAGTATTCCCGCGAAGGGGGCGCTACATCTTAGACCCGCCTCCACTACCCTATTATTGGTCAGAACTCCTTCGGAATTAGCCAATGAAAAGTGTGCATGTGTGGTTGCCTGGGAAACCGCGTGACAACAAGATGGCGGCGCCGCGGGACGGTTCGCTGGCCCCGCGGTGAGTCCTGACGCCGGGCCTTTCTGCCCCCCGAGTCTTCCGGCAGGGTGGGGCCTTCGCCCTGACTCCGAGGGCCCGCGACCTGCGTGTGCTCTGCTCCCCGGACGGATCCGGGGTTGCGCTGACCGGCCCGCGCGTGGAGGCGGTGGAGGCGGAGCAGGCGCGGGCTCCAGAGCGTGGTTTGGGCGCCGTAGACTTCGCCCTGGGAGCAAGGAGGTGTGGCGAAGGATGTCAGTCACGCCCAGCAGTGGGTTGTCCCGAGCTGTAGAGGCTGAGGACAAGTTCGTACCCTCTCGAAGGCGGCCGCGATACCTTTAAAGCCTTCGCTTGGCATGGTGGCCCACGCTTTCTTTGCGGCACTTGAGGGACTGAGGCAGGAGAATGCGAGTATCAAGCCGCTCTGGGATACGTACGAGTTCTAGGCTAGTCAGGGTAATTTAGTGAGACATTGTCTCAAAATAAAATAAATTAAAAATGAAAGAAAGGCTAGGCTTAGTGGTGCAGGCCTGTAATCCTAGCTACTCTGAGGGCTGAAGTCGAAGGATCATAAATTCAAGGTCTGCTTGGATAATGTAGCAAGACCTTATTTTCTTTTTCTTAAAGATTTATTCTTTTTATTTTGTGTGTATGTCTGAGTGCGTGCATGTATGTGTGTGTACCATGTGCATGCCTGAGGAGGCCAGAAGAGGGCATAGGATTCCTTAGAACTGGAATTACAGGCAGTTGTGAGCTACCATGTCGGTGCTGGGAATTGAACCTGGGGCTCTTAATCAACGAGCCATGTCTCCAGCTCATAAAAAGAAAAGGACTGTGAATATAGTACAGCAGTAAAGCACTTGCCTAGCATGTACAAGACCCTGATTCATTCTCCAAGTACTGCAAAAATTAACCTAATTAAAAATAAGTTTAGGGACTGGAGAGATTGCTCAGAGGTTAAGAGCACTGGATACTCTTGCAGAGGCCCTGAGTTCAGTTCCCAGCACCCACATGGTGGCTGATAACCATCCAAAACTCTTTAATTCCAGGGAGATCTGATGCCCTCTTGTGACCTCTGTGGACATTGGACTCATAGGTGCACCTAGATGCAGGCCAAACACTCATGCACATAAAATAAAAATAAAAAAGTTTAAAAGAGCTGAGAATATTGCTCAGTGGTAGACCTGGCATTTTCAGGCCCTGGATTCAACCCCCAGTACCAAAACAAGAAGAAAGAATCTTTAGCCCAAGAGAGAAGAGACAGCCCTGCCCAGGAAACCCCTCAGAGTGAAAGGCTTACATATTTTGACTAGACTGTATTCTCAGGGTCCCCAGCTTGAGGAAAAGGACACAAACTGGACCAAAATAAAACTAAAAGTAAGGCAGAATGATAGCCACAAAGACGCTCAGAGGACCCTGAACGTGACCAATAGGGCATGGAAAGGAAGAGCCACTGTGAGAGACTGCAGAGCTTAACCTGAAGAGTATGGTAACTGCTAAGATTAAGAAAGAAGGAAAGAGAAAAATAATTGTGGTTGGGTGATGGAATCCCATTAATAAGGAGGAAGATGGAGGAGTCGATTTTGCAGAAAAATTGGGAATCAGTTTTTCCATGATGGTTTTATTGATAATATACACATATTTTTGTTTATTTATTTATTTGTTTGTTTTTGTGTGTTTTTGAGACAGGATCTCCTTGTAGACCCCATTGGTCTGGCTCTCACTATGTAGATCAGGCTGGCCTTGACCTCTCAGAAGTCCACCTGCCTCTGCCTCCCACGTACTGGGACTAAAGGTGTGCCCAACCATGGCCGACTATAATTTACATATTGTATATATCACCCATTCACAGCATAAATTCCAGTCATTTTTTTGTATATGTTCCATTTACATGAAATGTCCAGAATGGGCAAATCTGTAGAAATAGAAAGCAAATTAGTGGCCACCTAGGGTTGACTGGGGAAGTGGAATGGGAACTTGAGGGTAAGTATTTGTGGACTACTAAAGGTTATAAAGTCTTTTATTTTTATTTTTTAAGATAGGATCTTCCTATAGTCCCAGCTGTCCTGAAACTCAAAATGTAGACCAGGCTGTCCCCAAACTCACAGAGATCTGTCTGCCTCTGCTTCCTGAGAGCTGGGACTAAAGGTGTGAGTCACCGTGCCCAGCTTTTTGTTTTGTCTTGCTTTTTAGATCTTGGTCTTGCCATGAAGCTCTGGCTGGCCTGGTACTTGATATGAACCTCAGAGTAGCCTTGAAGTCAGCCCTCCCATTGCTGGAATTACAGGTTTATACCACTACACCCTGCTTTACAGGGTCTTTTGGTGACTCAGGCCTGTAATCCCAGTAATCAGGAGACAGCAGGAAGATCTTCGTGAATTTGGGACCAACCTGGGCTATATGATGAATTCCAGCCCAGCCAGGACTAGATAGTGAGATCCTATCTCAAAGCAACAACAATAACAGAAAACCAAAACCAACCAACCGACCAAACAAACAGAAACCAAGGGCTGAGAAGGTAGCTTAGTTGGTGAAGTGCTTGCCTTGCAAGTATAAGGACCTGAGTTTGATCACTGGAACCTATTGAAAAATACAGAATCTACTTAAAACCAGGCACAGTTGCCTTAAATCCCAGCAGAACCAGGTAGATCTCTATGAGATGCAGGCCAGCCTGGGCACAGAGGGAGACACTGTCAAAAACAAACAAACAAACAAAAAACAAAAATACAGACGTATTATCCACTGAGCCATCTCAGTGGATAAAGGCACTCGCTGTCAAGCTTGCTGTCAAACCTGAGTTTAATTTCTGGAACTCACATACATGGTAGAAAGAGAGAACCTACTTGCACAAGTGCCCTCTGACCTCCACATACATACTAGAGTGTGTTTGTGCCCCTTCCCCCAGATTAATAATAATAATAGTAATAATAATAATAATAAAGTCTAGGTTCAGTTTCACAGGCATTTGTAATCCCACACTGGGGAGGTGGAGACACGTGGGTCCCCGGGGCTCACTGGGCTGTCAGTCTGACTTGCTTGGCAAATTCCAGACCAGTGAGAAAGAGACCCTGTCTCAGAAAAAAAAAAAAAAAGGGTGAGCAGTGTGCCTGGGGGCATCCTCAGTGTACACACATGTACACACCTCATACACATGTGTACACCTCCCCCAAAGTGTGGGTGGCAATTGCATAACTGTAAATATGTTTTAAAACTTTAAAGTTGGGTGTGGTGGCATATTTCTGTAATTCTGGTATTGGGGAGACTGAGGCAGAATAATCACAAGTTAAGAAGCCATCCTGGATTACACAACAAGACTGTGTCTCAACAACAAAAGCAAGCCACAACAGCCTCCTTAGTTTTATGCTTTAAAATAAAGTGTATAAAGTATACCTCAGTAAAGCTACTTAAGAAAAAAGGAGATTATGTGTTACATGATTCCATTTATAGAACTTTATGGAAGAAAATTCCAGTGATAAAGAGTGGTGTTTGCCAGGGGTCAAGGCTGGGAGGGAGCACAGTTCTGAGGAGGCAGCAGGAGGAAGGCCTGTGGGGACAGGATGGGCCGCCTTGACATCTGTGGTGATTAAACCCTATCTGTCTATGTGATCAGATCACCTAGGCCTGTACACAACTGTACAAAAACAGTCAGTTTCTGATCCTGTGTTGTACTGTGGTTCTGTAAATGTCACAATTGAGGAAATGTGTAAAGGAGACATGGGACCTCGCTGTACTAGTTCCTAATTTCCTGTGGATCTGTGATGATTTTCAAATAAAAAGCTAAATTCTAGCTTAGAAACAAATGGAAGGCCAGTTAGCTTGGCCGACAGAAGAGTGTGGCCCGAGGTGACCATTCCAGAAGGCGGGGCCAGCTCTGGGGAGCCAGATGTACATTCGAGGCATTGCCAACAGCTCAAGCGTCCTGAGTAGAGCTAGGGTTGGGTAGGGACGAGGTCAGGAGCCAGATCTCCCATGGAAAGGAATTTTGAGGATTTTTTTTTTTTCCTTTCTTTAAATTTTTTTTTTCCGATTTATGTGTATGAGTGTTTTGCCCGCATGTGTGTGAGTACATTTATGTGTGTGCAATATCTGCAGAGGCCAGAAGAGCATGTTGGGTCCCCTGGAACTGGAGTTATGGTTGATTGTTAGCTGCCATATTGGTGCTGGGAACTAAGAACTAAACTTAGGTCCTCTGGAGGAGCGGCCAGTGCTCTTAACCACTGAGCCATCTCCCCAGCCTTCTCCTCTTCTCCTTCTCCTTCTTCTTCTCCTCCTCCTCTTCTTCTTCTTCTTTTCTTCCTTCTTCCTTCTTTCTTTCTTCTTTTCTTTTTTTGTTTTTTTGGAGACCAGGCTGACCTTGAACTAACAGAGATTTGCCTACCTGTGCTAGGAGCGAAAGTGTGTGCCACCACACCTGAGTTGAGATTTTTTTCATATGGGAGAGAAAGAGCCTTGAGGAGGTTTGTTCAGGGTGTGACATAACAGTGTTGTTTGTGGACCCGATGAAGGGGCCATAGGAATTGTCCTGTTTAGCCACATAAATCCGTGCAGGCGCCCAGACCCACGAGGCAGGGGCAGGGCAGGGGTGGGGCGGGGAAGCTGGACGGTGGGATGAGGAAACTAGGCCTCCTTGGGAGAAGCCCCTCAGGAAAGGGCAGGCCATGAGTCCCAGATTCTAGAATGAAGTGGGCGGAGGCAGAGACGGGAGCTGCCTCCAGGCAGGAGGGGTCCATTGCTGTTGAGCTTTCAGGGTTAGGGAGGGATTGGGAGGAGACTCCTGTCATTTTCCAAAGAGGTACTGCCTTGGATTTAGCCTGAAAATACTTATTTCAGATTCTCCCTAGTGGAGATCCTGTATTTTGGCTCCAGGACTGCTAGATTGTAGTTACCTGATTTACTTTCAACACAAGAGTATTGGTGTTTAGTTAGTGCCCGCTGCATATTCCTCAGGGGAAGAGGGAAACATCGTTTCCAAGTACCTAGTCATGTGTGCCAATAACAGTGACCCCGCACAGCCAGGGTGCAGCTTCCAGGTGCTGCCTTTGAGCTCGGTGCTGGGCAGGATGCTTTGTGACTGAGCCTCTGCCATGCACATTTTCCATGGATGGATCTGAGGCGCCACTTAGGCGGTAGGCAGCATGACTTGTACAGAGTCTAGGCTCTTGACCTCCACAGGAGTACATGGCTGTGTCTCCAAGAAATCCTGCCCATGGGTTGCCCAGTGTATGTCTGAGTTGTTGGGGGTGGGCACCTGGGTTATGGCAGGAGGGATGGAGATACCAGGGCTTTATGCCAGCCAGCTCAGTGATGGTTAGCTACAAACCCAAGCCTCCACGATAGTCTTGTGCCCAAGCTCTAAGCTTGGGGGAAGTGCTAGGCTTCTGACCCATTTCTGCGCCTTGCCAGGAGAGGGTCCCCATTTTCAGAACAGAGAGCTAGCTACTCAGAGGAGCAGTCAAATGTCTGCCTGGCCCTGGAGGAGTGAAGGCTGCTGTGCCCTGGACAGTTCTCCCTTTCAGGAAAAGTAGACAGGAAGAGGAGGCTGTAGCCTCCTTCCTGAGCCTGAGGCCCTGGATTCTCTCTGTCCACAAGGGATGTGACTTCCCTCTTTCTTCTCAGGAGTCCCTGACAGCATCCTGACCAGAACTATGAGCTCACCTCTGGCGTCCCTTAGCAAGACCAGGAAAGTGCCCCTGCAGTCGGAGCCTGTGAATCCTGGGTAAGGAGCCAGCTGTTCGTGGAGTCCTTGTGCCCCTTCCTGCCTCCTCCCTGTGTCCTCCTCACCAGAGAGTGACGCCTAGCGTCTGGGGAATAGAGGAGGATCACTGGTGTTCCCTGCGCACCTCCCTTTTCTTTATGCCCTTTTCTGGCAACTCTGCTTTGTGCTGACTATAGACTGGACGGGGCCTTTCTGTAAGGTAGCAGCCTGTGAGAGTGGCTGCCCAGCACTGTCATTCACCATTCACTCACTGGCTTTCAAACACTGATGTTCTGCCAGCCCTGGGTCAGCCCTGTGCTGGACTCTTAGTAAAAGGAATGTTTAACATCTTGTAGCCATGTCCTCTTCGCAAAGCCTCTTTTACTTCTGGTTTTCTTCTAAGCACACTTGGAGTCATGCTAAGGCCAAGGTGATCCAGAGAGGTTAGGCAGCAGGCCCGGGGTCCCGCTATACTTCAGAGAGCAGAGTGAGGGCCAGGCCCATGGGCTGTGGAATCTTATGGTCTTCCCACTCAGGTCTGCCCTTCCCTGTCCATCTTCCTCCACTGGGAGTAGCTGAACATTCCAGTGTGTTCCTTGGCTAAGGATAGGTTGGGGGTGGAAGTCTTCAGGAGACAGAGGCCTAACCTCTGTTTTTTAGTCTTGGCTGGGGTCTGGAACCTTCCCTTGGTGGCAATCCAGGGTACTTAATTTGTGTTTGTTCCTTCTTCCGGCCTGGGTTCCCAGGAGGCGAGGGATAAAAATCTACGGAGACGGTAAGTGTGTGCTCAGCCCGTGTGACCCCTCTCCTCCCATCAGCTCCACCTCCTTACAGCCGGACAGCTAGGGAAAGAGCACGCTGAGGCCTTGTCAGCCCAGGCGTCTGGCCTGCTCTGTGTGCTCTTTATTACCCCACCCCTTGCCCAGAGGCCTGGACTGCCCTCCTGCCCTGCTCCCTTGGAAGAAGTGCCTTCATTAGAATAAGAACTCCTTACCCACTATGGGATAGCTATGGGTACCTCAAAACTCTGAGAGAACCAGGGGTGCGGACCTCAGTCTCTGACCTGCACAGCCACCTCCAGCCCTTTACAGCTTTCCCTCCCTGGAGCCCTGGCCATCACTACCCTGACTGTGCACCCTTGGCTGGGGGCATACTAGAAGCTGTTTCATCTTGGTCAGGGTCCAGGGCTGGAGCTCCGTCTGGCCCCTGACCCCCAGAACAGTGACCCACATGTCCCTCTGCAGAAGATGAGGTGAACATGCTGAATGAAGGAAATGGCTCGGATGAAAAGATCTCTGTCCCTTCCTGCTATGGCGGCATCGGTGCCCCTGTGGGTAGGCAAGGTGAGAGCAGAGGCCAGGAGGGGGTGGGTCCCCCTTGCTCCTGGCCACAGGAGAGGCCTGAGCGTTAAGGGAAGGCCTGCGGGCCACAGCTCCTACTCTTACCTGTTGGGTTGAGACACTGCTCCCACTTTTGGCCAGCCGTGGACAACTGCCTGGACCCCAGACCCATCCAGGACAGTTTAGCTTAATGCTATGGGTCAAGAGGTCTGGCCAAGCCCCAGGCCAGGGGAGCCGGAACCTCCCGAGTTCCCAAAAAGTGTGTTGTCAACTTTTCCAGGATTTAGGTTCAGAGTGAGGGGTCTGAAGAGAGATTTCAACCTCTGGCCATCTGCCTCCTCATCCACAGGATTCAAAAAGGCCCGGAGTTCCCTAAGGGACCAATTCGCCTGACTTAATGTCTGTGAAGGGTTGTGACCATACAGAGTTCTTGGATGTACCTACAATGGGACAGGGACAGAGAAGGAAGGGGAAACAGGGACGAACCACTAGGTGGGATCAGTCTGAGTCAGGGGAGTCAGAGAAAGCTGGGGACGGAGCTAGAACGTTCTACCAGCTGTGACATCTTGAGCAACTTCGATGGCCTCCCTCTTTCGTGTCCTCTGTGAAGCATGAAACCAGCACGTAATGAAGATCCGTGCTTCTCGGCTGGGCTCCTGGCCATCACACAAGGTGCTCAGAGTGGAGGCCACCGTTCTGAAGGGCGGCAGGAGGGAAGGACCTGGGGATCTTGGACCAGTTCTCGTCCATTTGACAGTTGAAGGTCAGGGTAGAAGCGGGACAGGACTTGTTTAAGTCCCATAGTGACTTAGTCCAAAGGCAAAGCCTCCTGTACCCGGCTGTGCTTTCATGATAGACCAGCACGGCCTTCTTCCCGTACAGGGACTGTTCACCCTCTCTGCTCCCCGCCATTTACTCCTCACTCCACATCCGGCTGGTCTGTCCCCACCGAGGTCTCAGATGGGCCCTGCCTCTGCTGGTTCATCTCTCTGCTCAAGCAGTAGTCCCACCTGTCCCTAGTGCTTCTTTTTCAGAACCCCCCAGGCTCTGTGTCACCTGCTGCTTGCTGTGTCTTCCTCAGCTCCTTGTCCTCCTCTCAGCTCCATTGTGGATATTCCACCTGCCCGGACTCTTCCCTCTCTCCACGCTGCCCATTGAGGGCACCCACACTCTGCCTACTCACAGCTCCTAAAGTTTACGTGTGGCTTGAGACGTTGACTACTAGTCCCTCGGTTAGTGGGCATGATCACCGGACGTGTTACCCTCTGGGCCAAGGCCTGGAGGAGATAGCTGCAGAACTGACAATTCAGTGTCTTGACTACATCATCCAGAGTTCGGGTCTCTCCGTCTTTCCCCTGAGCCAACCTGGTGGTCTGTGACAGTGACTGCAGTTCCTGCTTCCCATATTGTTAGGACAGTGTCTTGAGGATAAAGAGGGTTTTTTTTCCTCTTCTTTTCCCAAACTTTTTTTTCGAGGGGCTGGGTTTTGGAATGGTATCATGTAGCCCATGTTGGCCTAAGACTTACTATGTACTCTTCCATTTGTGTTGGGATAATAGATGTGTACCACCACCTCTAGCTCCCAACCTTTTCATTTTGAAAATGTTCCAGTGTGTGGAAAAGCTGAAATAGTGCAGTGAATACTCATGTCTCCTTCTTAGTAGCCATTGAAATCTTACCATGCCTGCTGCCCTTCCCCACCCTCTATGCAAAATGTCTTGAATGAGCAATTTAGAAGTAAATTCTGAGATCATGGCATTCTGCTCTCACTGCTTCAACGTCTGTGTCTCCTAAGGGTAGGAGAGCACAGGAGCACAGTGTTCCTGCCGGATCTGTGAGCCGGAACAAGTCCGCACCCCTGCTGACATCGGCTCTTCGGTATTCCAATCCCCCAGGGGGTCAAAATGTCTCTAGAGCGATTTCCCCTGATCTGGGACCTAACCTAGAGCTAGTGGTGCTCCATGCCCCGTTCCAGTCATTGTGCCTCTCTACATCAGTCTCCCACTTTTTTGAAAACAGTGACATCATCTGGGTGTGGTGGTGTATGCCTTTAATCCCAGCACTCAAAAAACAGAGACAGGTGGATGAATCTCTATTAGTTCAAGGCCAGCCTGATCTATATAATGAGTTCCAGTCCAGCAAGGGTTGTATAATGAGACCCTGTCTCAAACAAAACAACAACAAAACCAGTGACATAGACTTTTTGGGAGTCCCTGCCATTCCTGACGGAACACAGATGTTGGCTGATTCACCCCCAATGCTGTCTGCGTTATGCGTACTGCAGACTGGAGACCAAATTTGGAGGCTTTGTTAGATCAAAGACAGCTTTTTACATTTATTTACTTTGTGTATGTGTGTACACATGGAGGTCAGAGAGCAACCTGTAGGAGTCTGTTCTTTCCATCTATCATATGGGTCCCAGGAATTGAACTAGGGTCTTCAGCCTTGATGGCAAGGAGATGACTGGCTGGGTAAAATTACTTGCTGTGAAAGCAAGAGGACCTGAGTTCAAGTCCCTAGCACCCATGTAAAGGCCCGCCATGGCTGTACATGCCTGTAATCCACCACTGTTAAGGGAGGCAGGATCAGGTGAATTGTGGGAGCTTGCTGGCCAGCCAACCTAACCAAAACAGTAAGCTTCAGATTTGGTAAGAAACCCTATCTCCGGAAGATAAGGTATTGGGCTGGGATATGGCTTAGTGGTAGACCATTTGCCTAACATACATGAGGCCGAGGCTTGATCCCCAGCCCTGAAAATAAAGTGGAGAGTGTTAGAGGAGGATGCTCAGTGTCATCCTCTGCTTCAGTATTTCTGTGCATGGGAGTGTGCAACTCCTACCCATGTATGCACGCACCCACCACACCCACCTCAAGATGATGTGGCCCACGTGTTCGACCACTGACTTTCACACCTTGATTGTTACTGTGCGCCACCCAGTTTCATGAAGGAACCCATTGACTTCATGGCCCACTCTGAGGATTGTGTGAGCTGATCTGTGTGAAGAGCTTCAAGTAGCCCCTATCATGGACATGTTAGCTCCTGTTGGTACTTTTGTTTCTGTTCTTGGGGCCCTCTCCCTGTCTCTGGCTCTCCCCGTCTCAGCCTCATCCAGGCCTGGTCTCTGTCCACTTGGCAGCCTCTGTACTCCCTGACTCGGAGCTGATGACCTCCATGGCAAGAAAGCTGCGGGAACTGGAGCAGCAGGTGATGGCCCAGAATGATGAGATACTATCTAAGGTAGGACCTCAGCCCGTGAGTGGCCAGGGAGGACTGTTTCCTCATTGAACTTCCTGGTTTGATGACCAGCCACTGACCTGGGTCCCTATGGCCTGAGCAGAGACAGAGCCCGGTAGAACTTGGGCTGGGTAGAGCAGCAGACTGCCAAGATGAGCTGGCAAGCCTGATGCTGCCTAAGATGTGAGCTGCCTTTTTCTTTACTGTAGTACGACCACAAGGCTTGTCTGAGGTACAGGAGCTGTGGTTGTACCGGAGGTTGGTAGGGATGAGGGTTTATGTTCCTCATATAGACAAAAGGTACAGACTGTCCTGTGTAGAAGGCCTTAAGCTTACCTGGTTTCTATCCCTGGGGGCTCCGAATCACGAGTACGGACACTCACCCTGCATCTCACTGCTGCAGGACCAGAAAATCCTGGCTCTGGAGGATTTGGTGCAGACCCTCCAGCAGCAGCAGGGTAAGAGGCTGTGGGATGGGCACCTCGCCTGGGTCGTGGTTCCTGGGAACTTGGACAGTGACTTCCGGGTATCAAAGTCCCAAGAGCATCAAGCTGATTCCTGATGGGATCTGAACAGCTAGGACCAGAGATAGGCAGCAGTAATTCTTGGACAGTGCCGGATGACCCAGTGTCCTGAGCACACAGTGCAGCATCCAAAGCATGGAGGAGCCACACTCCAAGGGGGTAAAGGGATTGGTGGCTCTTGAGAATGAGTCTAGGTACTCCCTTCCCCCACCAGGGTCAGGAGAGAGGTCAGAGAGATTGAGGTAGTACCCTCTGCCCAGAGGATGTTCTCAGGATTCTCAGAGGACCTACCAGCAAAGTACGTGCCAACCTTATCTGTGAGGTTGAGGCAGCTGAACCCACTGGTCTTCCGCAGGTGGCAGCATGACTCTACAGAGACAAGAGGAGCTGGAGACACTATGTGTCCAGCTGCAGCGGCAGGTCGGGGAGATGGAGGTGAGAGGCGGGGAAGGGGCCGGGAGGTGGAGGTGTGGGGGGATGGTTCGCCCCAGCTGCCTGCCTCCAGTTCCGCTTCCCAGGATTTAGGACAGAGCCTTCTCAGCCTCTCCTTACCCTCAGGGACCCTGCTAGTTCTCCCTGCCCTAGGCTGGCCCAGAGGGTTAAGAGCCACGGCCATGTCCAGCACCTGGTGTACTAGTAGCTCCTTTTGGGCCGACTCCAAACTCTAAACGTGTCCCTCTCTGGCTTAATGGACCTCCTGACTCTCCCTGGGTTTCCTCCGAGGTCCTCACTACAGCTTCTATCAGTAGCCCTTGCTGTGTGTGTGTGCATGTGCGTGTGTGTGCACGCGTGTGAACGTGCTCTCCTACCTCAATACCTTGGCCCATGCTCTTCCCTCTGCCTAAACTGTTCCCTTCCCCCTGATGGGTTTTCATTTGTTCTTGGTCATTTCATGGAGCCCTTCTGACCTCTGAAAGGACAGGCGCCCTGTCCTCTCTGTTCCTAGTGTCTCAATTCTCTTCGCCCAAGAGTCTGTGAACTCTGTGAGGGACATAGTGTTGGGTGGTCTCTTGCTTCTGGCTGGGACATCCTACTCATCCAGTGACACAATCTCCTCAGTCACCTTCTTCCACGCACATGCAGTCAAGCCAAAAGGTTTGAACTGAGGACACTGGGTGCTCAGAAGGGTCCGACACGCCTCCCCAGTGCCTCAGGACTCTGCTGGCCCTGCGCTTTCCAGAATCTAGGTTCTCTGTCTCCAAGCAAAATGGTTTCCAAAGCCGCAGCCCGTAAACCCCACAGAGATAACGTGTAGCTTCAGCTACAGGGGAGAGGTCTGCTCACCGCAGGCCTGAGTGAACCTGGGGTTGTGGGTGACAGCTGCAGCTCACTTGGAGCTGTCTGCCAGGAATTTGGCAGCCTGAGGCCAGCGTGGGTGAGGCTGCACCGTGGAGCTTAGAGCAGAGCACACCCCTCGTTCCTGCACGTGCCTTTCAAACATTTATTGTTTTGTTAAGGTGTCTGTCATCTGCACAAAAAGACAGGGTCACCATACTCATGGGCTGAAGGTCTGCAGGGTAGAGAGACACAAGCACGTACGCAGAAGGACTCGAGTTCTAAGAGCACAGGAAATAACAAAGTGGGTCACAAGAAGATAAGTTGGGGGGAGTGAGCCACTGCTGGGGTGATGATTGGCACAAGATCCAGAGGGTGAGGAGAAGACTTGGTCTAGGCAAAAAGGTGGAAGGCCTTCCCTGCTACGTAACCTAGGCTGTGGGGATGGATGGCCATGGGAATGAGAAGAGGCCAAGCCAGGCCTTGGGTGGCACTGAATGGATTCTGCTTGGGAAAAGGAACTGAGCAGTTTCTAGTAGAGGGGCCTGTGTGCAACAGACATGGCGAGGAGGGGAGCCTTCGGCTGTCTGGGAGGGGCCATGGCAGCTTGAATTGACCAGGATGGTTCAGAGCTGCCGTGGAGGAGGTGCTGTGGCCTGCTGTGGGTGGTACCAGAAAGGAATGCGTCACAGAGGGTGGTGGGTAGAATGCACTCAGGCTTGGCAAGGCTGGGATCAGGAGGTAAGGGGCTGGGTGTTTGGGGCAGAAAGTGGGAACACAGGGACTAGGGATTCTGAGGTGCATGTTGAACATCTGCACCTGCATAGTTGTGAGTGGGACTCGAGCTCAGAGGTGAGAACCACTTGGATGTGGATTTGGGTTCTGTTCTTGTGTGTTTTGGAGTGGACAAGGACCCTAAGGGAGAGAGTGTAGGATGGCAGGACCCAAACCCTCATAGGACAAGTGAGCACCACGGGGTAGGAAGAAAAACAGCCTGTTGGAAGAGGTAAAGATGGAATGGCACTGGGGCTTGGCAGTTGCCTGTTGTGGCTGCACCACAAGCAGGTCAGTGAGCTGTGGGCAGGGCTGTGGGCAGGAGGAAGGGGAGAGGAAAGCAGCAGAATATAGTAACTCAGAAGTCCTCCTGGGCTGGAGGGATGGCTCAGTGTACCTTGAAAGCATGAGGACCTGAGTTTGATCCCCACAACCCATGTCAAATAAAATGTGTTTTATAATCCCAGTGCTGGGGAAGCAGAGTCAGGTGGAACTCTGGGGCTTACTGGCTAACCAGTCTACTAATCGGGCAAGCTCCAGGCCAGTAAGAGACCTTGTCTCAAAAAAACACCAAAACGGGGGCTGGAGAGATGGCTCAGTGGTTAAGAGTACTGGCTGCCCTTAGAGAGGACCCAGGTTCAGTTCCAGCACCTACATGGTGACTAACAACTGTCCAACTACTGGAACTCTGGTACTGGGTCTGATGCCCTCTTCTGGCCTCTAGAGGCATTACACTTATCATACATGCAAGCAAAACACATATAAAATAAAATAGTAAAAAACACAAAGATGGACAGTGCCTGAAGAGGAAGGACACCCAGGGCTGTCCCGTGGCCTCCACATGCACATGTGTATGTACATGTGTCCCTTCCCCACACGTGGAACAGCAAACACATGAACATACACATGTGGCAAGGAGACGAGGGAAGGTGATTCCTACAGAACTGGTCCCTGTCTCCTCATGCTTAGACCAGACCCACAGCCACAGTGGCCAGCCTTATGGAGTTCTTACATGAGCCACGTACTATGTTTACACTTGACATGAGGTGTCCTGCTGAGTTTTTCCCACAAGTTTATAAGATAGGTGCTGTCATCTCCATCCTCCAGAGAAGGGGCCTGCGGCTTTAGGAGGCCAAAGGGTCACAGGCAGGAAGTGGCAGGGTCCCTAGCACATCCTTTGTCTAGGCGGCGCTGGGCTGAGGGCTGAGGCTGGGGGTTGGACTGGTGATGTTCTTCCTGGAGAGAAGCAGAGCAGATAGTGCCTTCCTTCCGCCCCACAGAGGTTCCTCGGTGACTACGGCCTACAGTGGGTGGGTGAGCCCATGGACCAGGAGGATTCGGAGGAAAAGATAGTCTCAGAGAATGAAGAACAGGATTGGATGAAGGCCAAGAAGTTCTGGAAGCCAGGTAAGCAGAGGTCTGCCCTGGTCGGCTTCCACAACTTCCTGCTGGGCTGCCCTCTCCAGAGGCCCTGGTGTCAAGCCCTGGCTTCCCAGCATGAGGGACTCCTGAGGTAGCCCACATCTTCTCCTTGACCCAGGAAGGAAAAGCTCAGGCCTCCATCACTGATCACCCAGTCTGCCGGCTGGCGTCAGTCGTCCCTGGTCTTGCTTCAGTCTGTCTTTGTTCATCTTCTGAAGGCTGTGGAGACCCAGGGTACTGGGTGTTGGCTGCTTTTGCCTCAGGCTCCACTGGTCACAAAAAGTCACACCTCCTAAGGCTGTTGTCTTAAAAGGCAACCTCTCACCTGGCATGGACACACCTGGAATCCTAGCACTTGGGAGGCTGACCCAGGAGGATTCTGAGTTCAGGTCCAGCCTGGGCTAAATAAGGAGACTTTCAGGAGGAAAATGCAAAAGCAGTTCCTTTGTCTGGAAGCCCCTCTCTGGCTCCCAGGGCTCAGATCTCTTTGCAGTTTCATATTTGAGCCAGGTTGTGGGAATCTGATGGGATGTCTCCTTCCTTCCTTCCTTCCCTCCTTCCCTCCTTCCTTCCTTCCCTCCTTCCTTCCTTCCTTCCTTCCTTCCTTCCTTCCTTCCTTCCTTCCTTCCTCCTCCTCCTCCTCCTCCTCCTCCTCCTCCTCCTCCTCCTCCTCCTCCTCCTCCTCCTCCTCCTCCTCCTCCTCTTCTTCCTCCTCCTGCTTCAGACTAGCTTCTTTCTTTTTCTCCTCCTCCTCCTTTTCTTCCCCCTCCTCATTTTTGAGACAGGGTCTCTCCATATGGCCTAAAAACTATCTATGTAGACCAGGCTGGCCTTGATGACCTCACAGAAATCCACCTGCCTCTGCTTCCCTAGTGCTGGAACTGGAGGCCTGTGCCAGCATGCCCACCACCTTTTCTAACAACCACGAGTGTCTAGTGGCCTTGTTGACTGATGGAGCGGAGGAGGGGAGGAGTCAGGATGGCCCTGGGAACACATCTGCAAAAAGAGGCTGGGAGGTTGTGTGGCCCTAGGCCATACTGAGGGCAGTGAGAGAGGGAAGCCCGGGAGTGAGGCCCAGCTGTGCAGGACTATGGGGGGCGGGGGAGTGAGGCCCTGCTGTGCAGGACTATGTGGGGTTGCCCTGCAGCAGCTCAAAATTTGAACCTAAGGTGTGGTGCTCTGGCCACAGATCTCTAGGGACTCAAACAGAGGCCTGGCTGACTCAAAGCCTAGCGCATGGCTATGGGCACTACTAGAAGGCAAGGGTCGAGGCTGGAGGTCCGCTGTGCTGCACTCGCCTCCAGCATGCAGGCTGGGCTTTGTTTTCTATGGGCCTCCCGTCTTGGAGAGCAGCCTTCCTCTTGAGCATAGGTGTTTCCTGCTTCCTTTGGGAGGGGGTCAGGTCAGAGGGCCGGTCCCTGGACCTGCCTGCTTGTTTACTACCCTTCCTGTGTCCCCACCCCATCCCGCAAACAAACAGCATCCTGGCCTTCTGCTTGGTTAGTGTGGCTCCACCTGCTGGCTCTGAAGCCACATGCTCCCCAGCTAAAGCGACGGGAAACACTGTCTCTGTCCTTCCCGGGGCTCCTGGGCCACAGAGCCTTTCCTTGGCTTTACCTTTCAGTGCGGGAGGGGCTTTGATTTTGTTTCTCTTGCGGGATGAGAAATGAGGGCATGTTTTCCATTTCAAGCAGCTTTTCTTCCTGGGAACTCCCTCTTGTCTCAGGGGCAGGCCTGCCTCTGTCCCAGGGTCCTTGTCTCCTGGCGCTGGCTTCTTTCTGGCTCATTTCCTGGCTTCCCTCTTGGATGCCGTTCCCCACAGGCTCTGGGACAGGTGAGCAGAGCCACAGTGTTGGGCCAAAGGGGGCGCCCATAATGTTCTGGAGCTGGGTATTTAAATTTTTTCTTAAATTATTTGTTTATTTTTATTTTATATGTATGAATATTTTCCATGCCGTACAATGCCCATGGAGGACAGATGAGGGACAGAAGCTGTATTCCCTGGAAGGCGTTAAGGACAGCTGTTAGCTGCTATGTTGGTCCTGGGAAACAAACCTTGGTCTTCTGCAAGAGAAGTCACTGCTCTTAACCACTGAGCCATCTCTCCTTCCCTTTTCTGTTTTTATTCAGACAGGGTCTTATTATATAACCTTGGCTGGCCTGGAACTCGCTATATAGACCAGGCTGACTTCAAACTCACAGAGATCTGCCCACCTCTGCTTCTTGAGTAGTGCTGAGATTAAAGACATGCACCACCAAGTCTGGCTGGAGCAGGGACATTTTCCTCCGTTAGGCATGAATGCTAGTTTGTCCCATGAAGGCGCCCAACAGGGGAAGCCTGGCAAGGATATGACCTCCAGGTTGGATCCTCAGCCTCTCACCAAGATATTCAAGATATAAACATCACATAGGATGCCATGCCAAGCCCTTCAGGGTGTGTGGAGACATGAAAGGGACGGTCCTCTGGTTACAACATATGGGCAGGTGTCGGGCCTCGGGGCCAAGTGTACGGTGGGCTAGGAGTTGCTCACTCTCCTGTCCCACCTCAGTGTCTCGTCTTTCCTCCAGGTCTCCCTTTCTCTGCCAGGCCGGCACTTCCACCCCAGCCTTCCTTCCAGTCCCAAGCCCATAAGTCTGGGTTAATCCTAGGTCATTTCTAAGTCAGGAGGCTGCACTGGCCCCACGGGTAGCAGCCTGCTTGACTTGTTCCAGACCCAGGTCTGGGGAGACCTGCCATTCCCCCCTTCACTTTCCCCCCAAGCCCTGGTTCCTGTAGCAGGTCCCAGAATGCCTCGTTCCTTCTCTCCCTTCAGTCCCAATCCAAGTTCCTCCATTGAACCCCCACTGTCACCTGGGCTTGCCACTGTGGCTGTGCCAGCATCTCATGGGAAGCGATCTGCTAGAGTGAAGGGGTGAAAGCCAGGCTGGGTGTTCCGGATGGGCAGACAGAAAAACCCGAACTCATCCCCTCCTCCACAGGTGATGCTGTAATGAGCCTGGATGCTTAGCTGTGGTACCCAGAGCACCCAGCACCATGTTTAAGGAGTACCCAGAGTGGCTGAAAGGCAGATGCGCACAAAATGACAAGTGTGTGACAAGGGCCCAGGTAGTAGGCTTAGGGGCTGCAGGAACTAAGCACAGGTGGGAGGGGCTGCGTCAGGTTCTCAGGATGTGGGGTAAGAGTTGGTAGTAACAACAGCAGCCACACTCCACCAGGTCCCGCCTCCAAGTCTGCCCTGCAAGATGTCAGAATCCTCATTTTACACCAGAGAAAGCTAAGGCTCAGAGCCCTTGCCCAAGGCCATGCGTGGGGCTCAGAAGCAGACACTGCCAGTGTGACCCTGGAGTGTCGGGAGCGCTGAGGAGAGAGGCTGGGCCAAACCCAGGGTACAGCAAGCCTCCTGCTCCCCGTCACTGCTCATAAAAGATGGATGATCTGTCAGGCTCGCAGAGCTGTAGACCTGGACCTTGGAGGGTAGAGGTAGGAGGGGTGAGCAGTTCAAGGCCATCGGCAGCTTCTGTGAAGGTCAAGGCCCACCTTGACTACAGGAGACTCCGTCTCAGAAACAGGACGTCCCCCTCAAAAAAAGACCATCAAAGTTGCACGAGATCTCAGAGGTGATTCCCAGAACTGTGGTCCTCCCTGAAAGGGAGCATCACAAGAGTCTACAGAGCAGCAGCCTGAAAGTCACAGAGCTGATGCTGTCACCCAGCTCTACAGGGATTGCAAAGCCAGGGGCATGACAGCACCCAAGTCTAATTTCCTCACCTATATGATGGGAACCGTAAGACTTGCCTCTGAGCATCATTACAGCCAGGCCCACTGGCCTGATTTGTGACCGGGTCAAAGTTCTTGTCTGTCCATCCCACAAAAAGGACAGCTATGGCTCAAAGGAAGTGTCCTCTCCCTGGTCCAGTCACCAGCTGGAGCCAGAGCTGGAACTTGGCTTTTGGTTTTTGTGGCCTCTGTTGTTTCTGAGTGTTGAGTGTTCACTGACCCCCAGCTCTGATGGCCTCGTCAGCCTCTCCTGGTCTTACTCTCTTAGCTTGGGTTTCCCAGAAGCTGTGAGTCCCTTCTTCTTGGTCCCCCCTGCCCCCCCGACATCCTGTCTGTGCACCTATCTGCAGCCCAGGCCACCCTACCTACCTGTCCTTTTCCTGGCCTGGGCTGTTTCTTTTCTAGGTAGAACACAGCTCGGCCAGTCCCTCCCTCTGTTCCTCCTCCTTTTCCCTTTCTGTGCAAACACTCTACCACTCATCCTCTGAAGCAAATTTTTGTGATTTTTGAGACAGGGTCTTACTGTGTAGCCCAGGCTGTCCTGGAACTCGCTGTGTAGATCAGGTCCACTTGCCTCTGTCTCCCAAGTGGGATTAAAGACACCCACCAACACTGTTTCTTGGCACCCTTCCTGGGCTCCTGGGGCTCCTGCCTGTGTCCTGTATCCCCCCACCCCACCTCCCGGGCCTACTCAATTAGTTCTTAAAGTAATTGTAAAGGAGAACAATGCCAATACCATCATGGGGATGGGTTGTAGCTCATTTGATAGAGTGCTCACCTAGCATTCACAAGGCCCTGGGTTCAATTCTCAGTGACACATAAACAGGATGGTGGTGCACACAGGGGCCAGCCTGTTTTACCTGGAATGGAGAAGGCTGGGGAAACCTAGGGGTTGTGGTACAGGCCTAGCCCTTCAGATAGTAGCCAAAGCTGCGGAGGAAGGAAGGCTGGCCTGTGCCTACCGTTTCAGCAGTTGCAAAGGCAACAGGAAACAGAGCACTGCACCTGCATTTCCACGGTGGGGAGAGGAGCTGGACCCCCAGGGCTCCGACCCACTTCTTGCCACAGCCTGGCAGTCCCGGTGAAAATAATTTTTAAGAAGACCCACAATCAGCAGTGTGCTAGAGGCTTGCACCTAGTGGGCTGGGGTCCTTCAAAGACTGCAGGACAAGCCCGCCTCTAGCCAGCATCCCTCCTGCCCTCTACCCTCCTTCTCTGGCACTTTTGTGGCTGTTTCGTTCACTGCATCTGGAACCCATGCACAGCTGTGTGTGCAAAAGTTTTCAAAGGAGTCCAGAGCTTTGGCAACTGCTCAAAAGGGTCTGTGACCCAGAAATAGTTGCCCCACATCTGTCCTGTCCAAGCAGCAACAGCCATCTGTCCCTGATTCTGCCTCCCACCCCTCTGATACAGTTTGGGGGGCGGGCAACAGATATTAGTAAGCACAGCTTGAGTCCCAATTCCACCTCTAACTTGCCAGGTGACCTGGGATGTGTCACTTTTCATCTTTCTGGACCTGTTTCCTCATGCGTTAAAGTAGAGATTAAACGGGCAGGCCCTGCCTCACAGCCTCAGGCTTAGCCTGCAGACCTTTGTACAAGGTAGAGCTGGTAACAGGCAATCAGATGTGGTCAGTTCAGGTTGTTCCAAGTTGGCCCATATAAACACCCTGGGAGGCTGACATTGGCATTCCATTCTAGTCAAGAACATTGAATGACTTGGTAAAACTACACAGGTTGAAGTGCAGGGACTGGGATTTGAACCCTGAAAGCTTTGATCCAGATCTCGGAGCTTTGCCAACCCAGCGCTGGACATAAATTTTGGATTAAACCCTGTTCTTACTCTTATTGCTTTACAAGCTACTGAACTTTCTCCAGCCTCAGCTTCCACATCTGAAAAATAGGAATGAGTATATAATCATTACAGTGTAGGGTCCATAAGAGGAAGGAATATGTAGATAGATATTAAACCCCTGGCCCAAAGTAAGTGCCCACCTAGGTGAGGCACGTCTGTAATTCCAGCACTCGGGAAGTGGGATTAAGAGGATCAGGAGTCCAAGGTTATCCTCTGCTCCACAGGGAGTTCAAGGCCAGCTTTAGCAACACGAGACCCTGGCTCAAACAAACAAGAAAGGTCAGAGTGAGATCCCAATAAAAGAGTGACTCTTGTTACCCAGTATAGTCTTCCTTTTTGCTCAGGTGGTCCCTTATGGAGACCGAGGCCATGGCTGCTTGGGAGGGACCACAGAAGCCAGGGCTGCTAGGGCACGTGGCAGTCATAAAAGCTCATGGGCGTCTATCCTTTTGCTAGGGGATTCATTCGTTCCTCCTGAGGTGGACTTTGACAGGCTGCTGGCCAGCCTGCAGGACCTCAGTGAGCTGGTGGCAGAGGGTGAGGCCCAAGTGACACCAATGCCCGGTGGGGCGCAGCTCCGTACCCTGGAGCCCATCCCACTGAAGCTCTACAGGAATGGCATCATGATGTTTGACGGGCCCTTCCGGCCCTTCCACGATCCCTCCACGCAGGTAGGAGCTGTGGGTGGGGCTCTGGGGCCCGTGCCTGCCCCACCGCTTAGAGATAGCAGAGCTCACTCCAGGCCCAGTTTGTCCTCCACAGAGCACACAGCCCCTCACCTCTCAAGTCTTGGGGCTCCCAGTGTTTCCAGAGCGTGATGCCCAGGGCCGCCATCCGGGCAGGTGGCAGGCTCAGCACAGCTCAGGCCCCCATCCTCTTCCCTGCAGCGTTGCCTCCAGGACATCCTGGACGGCTTCTTCCCCTCCGAGCTCCAGCGACTCTACCCTGACGGAGTCCCCTTTAAGGTACCGGCTGCTCCTCGACCCGTGCTTTTCCTTCGTGGCTCTGGAATATATGGGGATGAACGGCTCCCTCAGGGAATCAGCCGGCCTGCGGGGGGGTTGGGGGGGTGGGCATTCACTCAGGAGACCCACAGATGCCCTGCAAGAGGAGGGCCAGCCCGAGGCTGGCTGAGGTCCCCAGGCTGCACAGCAGACACTGCCCTCTGCTGGCAGTCTTGAAGGTACAGCGTTGGCTACCGGTTCACTGCTTTTCTGCCTGCCTTCCCCAGCACTTAGGACAAAGTGGGGTTACCTGAGGCATCTGTTATGCACAGAGGCTCCTGAAGCCATGTGGTTGGGGTGGGTGGCAGGGCCATGAGCCAGAAACCCTGAAAAGAGAAGCAGGTGTTGGCAAGGGCTGCAGGGACAGAAGAGACTATCTGTGGTCAGGGCTGGGCCCCAGAGGCAAGTTGTCTCCACAGTGAGGGTGTGTGCAACTGATGAGAGATTGAGTCTTGTTGCTGCCTGTGTGGTAACACGTGCACTGACGGAGTCTGCACCGCAGACTACACTCACACTCCCCTCTGTGGCCAGCTGGGGGTGGGGAGAGGTGGTACCAGCTCCAGCTGGTATGAATGAGGGATGACTGCAGGAATGGGACCCTGAGGAGGTGACAAAAGCAAGAACTGTGCTCTCTCAGAGCCCGTTTCCGTATCTGTAAAATGGGGATCGCATTAGACCATTCTTTGGGCCTGTTCCTGGGGCCTCCAGGTCGGGGTGGGGTGGGGCCCAGGGCCAAAGAGCTGGGCTCCCCGATGCTGCACCCCTTCCTTCCTGCCAGGTAAGCGACCTGCGAAATCAGGTCTTCCCAGAGGATGGGCTGGGCCCATTCCCAGGTGAGGGTCGTGTGGTGGGCCGACAGAAAACTCGGAAGGCCACAGACAGGACGGAGGAGCCTTTGGGTAAGCAGGACCCCAAGGCTGGCTGGGAGAGGGAGTGCAGAACCAGCGCCAGCACTCACAGTCCCTCCCAGGGCCAAGGTTCCCAATACCCTCCCTCCCTGCAGGCTCCAGGATGACTGCCGAGAAATTTCTGAACAGGCTTCCCAAGTGTGTAATCCGACAAGGCGAGGTGATTGACATCCGGGGTCCCATTAGGGACACCTTACAGGTGAGGCCAGCCCTAATTCCCTAGCCTTTTTCGGGACACTTTTACACCAATTGTGGCTCAGCCTACAGCATCTTGCCAAGAGGTTCAGGCTTATGGGCCCCAGAAGGCCAGGATGGCAAGGAGACCCTCAGAACTGTACCATGTCTCCTCGAAGCTGGTGAGGACTCTGTCAGCAGGCTTCGGCCGGGAGGTGAACCCCTGAGCAGGCCTCAGCCCTCCTCTGGCGTCCGACAGGCCTCTCGAGTGTTCTCTGGCCTCACTGGGCTGCACTCGCTTCATTCCCCTCTGCTCTTCCCAAGTCTCCCCCCAGGGAAGCTCCAGACCTCACTGCTCAGGACTCCTGGGCCTCCGTCATCTCAGGTTAAGTCTTGTGCAGCCTGATCACTCCTTGAACTCCTTCCGAGCCTGCTCCTTCTCCATCCCTGCATCCCTGCGTCCCACGGCCCTGGTCCAGACTCCTTGTGCTGGCTTCTCCCTTCACTCCCCCCCCCCCCCCAGCCCTCTCTATTGAAACCATCCAGGGAGAAAGCCTGATTACATCACTGCTTTTTTCACCTCTAACCTGTCCTTCTTTCTGGTCCACCTTGGTCCCCAGCTTCGGCTGTGTGGCCTGCTAGCAGTTTCCCAAATTTATTGTCCCCTTTCTGATGTCCCTCTTGTCCCCATCCCATTCCATTTTGAGTCTGCTCCTCATCCTTCAGACCCAGCTCAGTTGTTTTTCCCCTACCGAGGTCTTCCCTGACCCTGGGCTGAGTCAGGCATGCAAGCCTGGCTGTTCCTGGCTATGTTTATCTCTCCCGTTGGACTGGGGGAATGATGGTCTGCGTTCTAGAACTTCCTTTCTCTTCCGATTCTTCTCCTTGGGCCTCGGTTTACACCAAACACTCCAGGCCTTTGGCTCACTGGTCTCATCCATCCCTGCTCAAGATAGGCCAGTCCCCTCCACGGGTGGGGGAATGACCTAAGTGGAGTCCAGGGCTCCATCTTACTCCATGGCTGCTTTCCAGAACTGCTGCCCAATGCCTGTCCGGATCGAAGAGATCATAGTGGAGACACCTGCCTTGGCTTCTGAGCGGCAGAGGTGAGGGCTGATCAGAGGGGAGAGCAGGGAGAAGACTAAAGGGCCTGGGGAGCTGTGTCGGTGAAGCACTGAGGACCTCTGGCCTGCAGGAGCCAGGAGTCACCCACCACACCAGTGCCTCGGCTCTCTATGCTGCGTATCAAGTCTGAGAATGGGGAGCAGGCCTTCCTACTGATGATGCGGCCCGAGGACACTGTCGGCGATGTGCGCACCCTCTTAGCACAGGCCAGGTGGGCACAGGGCAGGGATGGGGGCCACAGGGAGTCTCTTGCCCCATGGCCTGGCCTGATGTACTCTGCTGGACACCCAGGAACATGGACGCAGCCACCTTTGAGATCTTCAGCACCTTCCCGCCCACAGTCTACCAGGATGATGCACTCACACTGCAGGCTGCAGGCCTGGTGCCCAATGCAACAGTGTTGTTGCGAGCTCGAAGGGCTCTGCTGTCCAACCCCAGCTTTGGCCCTCAAACTGGCCCAGGCCTAGGTGGACGGCCCTGAATAAAGTGCTGTCCCTGCTCCACAAGGCTCTTTTGGCAGGGCTGTGTTGAGGGGAAGGCTGAGGCCCAGCTGGGCCAGGGAGGGGGCGGGCCTGACATGCCCCTTGGTAACTGGAGCCCCAGCTTATCTGCTTGGTCTTCATCTTCTCCCATCCTTTTCTCCCAAGTTGTGTTGAGTGGATCCCGTGGAGGAGGGAAGCTGAGGAGGGAGTGGTCAGCCCCAGGTGGGTGGCCATTCTGTGCCTCAGCTGAGGCTCCAGTGATGTCTCACGGGGGGGGGGTGAGACCACTGCAAACAGATCTCTGCACAAGCTCACGGGGACACCCGGTACCAAGCCACTGCACAGCTACCCCCACACTCCTGAGTCTGATACAGTTGCAGCTGTGCACCTACCCCGTGGTGACACACCCACACAGCCAGTCTGCTCCAACACAGGAGGCAGCCCCCACTGTCAGGCGGGCAAATGGATGGGTGCCAGAAAGTACATGGGAAGTTGAGGGTGGCTCAGCCACCATGTCCAGAAACTACACGTCTATTCTGGCCATGTGGTGTCAGACAGAGAGCCAAACCCATTCACATACACGAGAGTCCATGGAAGCGTGCTCACAGCCTCAGCATATTCACAGCCACCAGCCCTCCCAGCAGGGACCCAGGACACCACTACCAGACAGTGCCAGTGGAATGGGCTTTAATTGTGTCTCTAAGATGTTCCCAGGAGGGGGGACCGCGGGGCCTTTGGCAGAACTCTGGCTGATGGTACCAAAAAAAAAAAATGCTTATCAGCCAATGCTAGGCAGGGAGGCAGCCCCAAGGCCTAGCTAGGACCAGCCAGCATTGGGGCTTTGCTTAAGACAATTTCTAATACCAGTTAGTAAGGAATGTTGCTTTTGAAAAGGGAGGAGGGGAGGTCACAGAAAGGGCCTGGGGTTTTGGAGAAGGCCTCCAAGGTCAGATAAGGAATGACAGGGAGTTGGTCACAAGGTCTTTCAGGGCTTGCTGTTGACTTGGGTGGAGACTGCCCAGCTCCACTCAGGCCAGCTTCAGGAACTCCTGCAGCGTGTTCTGTTCCACGGCCTCCACGAAGAGTTCGTAGTCCTGAGAAAGGAGGTGGTCACCTGAGTGCAGGTGCGGGTCGGGTCTGACCCTGGCTGCGTCCTCCACCACTACTGCCCCTGCCCCCAGCCCCCAGGGCCCATACCCCACAGTACTGGTCCCCGTTGACAATCTGGGGTGGGGTGGCTTTAGGGTTGCCTGCCAAGGCTCGCATCTCATCTCGCAGGGCGTTGTCCTGGGAGATGTCCACTAGCAGGTATTGGATTCGCTTCCCATCCAAGATGCGAGTCACCTCGTTCTGCTGGGACTTGATCTAGGGGCAGAGGATGGACAGGGTTGGTAGGCAGGCCTGGAGGATTTATTGGGGGTACTCGCATGCCCACTGAAGGGGAAGGTGATGGCCTCTGAGGGTTGGGAAAGGTCCAAGAGAGTGACCACCCACGTAAGTAGGGGTCATAAAGACGGGAGGCCAGGGAAGTTCACGGCAGGACAGGGAAGCCGGGGGCTCAGCCGGGGGCAGGCCTTCCTGGAGAAATACCCTCCACACGCACACAGGGGAGAAGGGGAGATAAGGAAGTCGGGATGTGACAAGAGAATGGGTGTTCCCACAGTGGGGGATGGGCGCAGGCATCTCAAGCCAGGAACGCCGAGGACCGGGGCTACCTGGTGGAAAGGCTCAGGCCGGGCTGCACCCCGGGACCGGCCCTGGGAGGCCATGCCCGGCACCTCGCCGCTCCATCGCGGGGGCGGGTCTCGGACGCCGCCGGTCGGAGCGCAGGGAGACCGCCCTACCCTCCCCGAGCCGGCCCGGGCGCACACTTACTTCCCGAGAGCCGGTGACCGACGTGCTGTAGACGCGCAGGCCACTCATGCTGCCGGCAGGGAGACCGACCGCGGGCGGTGCGAGCGGCAGAGGCACGGCCGGACGACGCGGCCGCCGCGCTCGGGAGCGGTTTCCTTCCTGCTCCGCCCGCGAGTCACTGCTCTCGGGACCAATGGGCTGCGTGGGCGGCAGGGCGGGGCCTGCACGACACCGCCCTGCGCGCCGGAGGCCCCGCCCTTCCCTGCCGTGTGGCCTGGACCGGAGGACCCTAGTCTCCGCCGCTGCTGGGCTTCCCCTCAGCCCCTTCGGACTGATCTTGGGCTCAGACTGGGGCGGGGTGGCGGGGGGACAGGCCTAAGGGTTCAGCTAAAAGCCTCTCATTCGCCTAGTAAGTACATCCAACTGCCAGCCCAGTGCCACCCTAGGTCTCCAGGAGGCCCCTCAGTAAGTAGCTCAGCTTGGGACTAGGAAGGCTGGGCCGTTTTCATGCCAGGGTTCCCGACACTAAAGCAGGGGGCGGGGCAGCCCAGACACGTCTAAAGCGCCTCTCCACTCAGGCAAGTAAGGGCGGTGGCTGTAAGCTGGGGCCACACCCTTCAGGAGCCAGATGGAGAGCCAGGTAAGACTGCAGGACAGCTGTCCAGTGTGGAGGCAAGGACTAGCGCCAGGACAGCTGGGCTCAAACTGGCCCTTGTCAGAGATCCATAGCTAGCTTTAGGGTGGCCCTAGCCCAGCTCCTCTACGTGGTAAATAGCACCCCAACCCTGAGTGACTCTTCCAGCAAGAATTCAAACTGTTGAGATGGAGCAGAGCCCAGCGCACCTATTTCCTCCCTTGGAGAAAGCTATTAGGCTCAAAATCGAGTCACTCGGGCCAGGGCTAGCCAAGGAAGCCAATCTAGTGCTCTGAGGCAAACTGCCTGGCCCTGGAGAAGCCACTTCCTCAGAATTTTGCTACTGAAACTCAAAGGCTGATTTCCTCTCTGGTATGTCTGCAGAAAGTTTCCAGTGACATCTTGCTCTATGACTCAGGGTAGCTTCTGGCCAACAGAAAGTAGCGTGGGCAGCAATGTTATTTGTCCCCACAGACAGCAAAGCAGAAGTGGTCAGAGGTATGGAACCCAGCGAAGCGTGGTGGAGCAGGCTTTAATCCCAGCACTTGGGAGGCAGACGGGGATCTCTGTGAGACAGTGGGGAGCCTAGTTCACATAGTTCTAGACCAGCTGGCGCTACAGGGAGACATGAAGATTGACATGAAACTGGACTTGCCAAAAGCCACTCCTTGTGGCTGCCTGGGTGCCAACAAACCAAAGTGAGGTGTGGGCAGGGGATGATGGAAGTCTAAGAGAAAACAGAAGCATCTATTAAATATTTTATTCTGTAATCAAAATAGGCAATACAAACCAGCTGACATAACAAAGATTCATAGAAACAACTGTTTATAAACTTTATGGAGAAAAAATACCCGTGAGCATAGTGGCTGGGCTCCCAACACAGGGCAGAGACCAACCAGGCAGCTCTGCTTTTAGGAGGCAGGCAGGAGCCCAGAGGCAGAGGGATGGCCAGACAGGTGGGGCTGCTCTGAATGGAAGGGATAAGTCACTCCATAAATAAAAACATAAACCTGTGAAAACACTTTCAGGGCGGTCCACACAATGAGGTCCAAGATCCTTCTAGCAGCCCAGAGCTTAGCAAGTCTTGTTATGGCTGCCTTTGCAACCCTGAACTGCTTTACTCTTCATAGACAGACAGACAGACAGACAGATACACACACACACACATCCCTGGCTGGCATGACTCCAGAACTAGAGGAGGCCTAAGGCTAGCCCAAGAACCAGATACTAACAACTGTGGGATGCTCCCTAAACCAGAAAGCAAGAAAAACCAGAAAGCAGAGTCCAAAGGTCCCAGAAAAACACGAGGGACCCCAGGAAACATTGAACGCTTTTCCTTGGAGCGGACCCATTCTAGGTACGCTGAACTCACAAAGAGGCCAAAGCAAGAAAATAAAGCCTCCCAACCCCTAACAAGAGAGGCAAAAAACAGAGGACCAACTACAGGCCCCAGCCCTGGGGAAGGGGTGAGCAGCTTCATAGTTGCCTTGTGGTTTTCTAGGAGAAACCTCTGCCCAAACCCAGAACCATAAAGCAGAGTCTGCACTCAGGTCCCCAAAACTGGCTATCTGGAAGGCCCGAGAACAAAACCGAGACTATGCTGGCCACATGCCTGGGGTCCAGGGACACAGGGCAGCTAAGTGGAGTGTCTCTGGTAAAAGATGGCATGACAGGCAGTAAGGAGCACTCGGTAATCCCTAAACCACAAATCCTAGTGAGAATTCTGCTAATGACCCTGAGCTTCTATGAAAACAACAGCTCTGAAGAAGCAGCAGCTGGCTGGAACCTGAGAAAATCCAGAAAGCGAGGCTGATCCACCGGGATGGAGAGTTCTCAAAAGGTGGTTGTTACTCCTACTCAGCCTTTCCAGGCCCCTTTAACAGATTCTGAGCACCAGGAGGACCAAGTATGGAGGAGGAATGAATATGGATCCATCCTGAAAGATGGAGAAGGGAGCTCTATGGCCTGTTTGCCTTTGATGTCAGGTTAGGGCTGGGAACAATTTCTGAGGACTTTATCAGTTAAATCTGCAAAAAGGTTAATCAGTAACTCACCCTTTAAGAGTGAATTAAGATAACAGGAACAACATAACCCAATAAGGCAAGGCTAGTGTGGAGCAAAGCAGGCAGGCTTCTCACACCAAGCCCTGGCTGCAGATGCAGATGCTCCCTCTTCTTCCCTCTGGGTGCAGCAGCACAACTATCAGGGCAAGAACTTTCTGGCTAGGTTTGCAGCAGCTTAGGTTCTTCCTGGCACGTCTCATTGTGTGGCACAGTTTTCTCCCATGTCCTGGGCATATCTGTCCGACAGGCTGGTCCTTAAGTCCTCAATGTCATGACGTAGCTGTTGAACCTCTTCTAGTTTTCTCCTCATCACATCTGGCTTCTGTATATCTAGCTGAGTCCCTGGGTGCTGTGTGGCTGAGGAAGAGAACATTTCAAGAGTGTCAGCAAATCAGCTGGGAGAAATGTCACATGGAAGGGGCAGCACAGACAGCAGTTCTGAAGGACCATGATCTTGGGCATAGCTTTTTTCCCCCTCCTGAACTAAGGACCGAGCCCAGTATACCTTAGGACACAATACTTTTAAAGAAGTCACTGGGGATAGAGGCTTGATAATATGTTGCCTAAGGCCTGCTTTCTCCACTACCTCCTAAGGAGGCCTGTCTGTGAAACACTTAACCAACACTTTGTCAACTTCCAGAAGGCAGTGACCAGGCCTACATGCCTGGTTCAGAATTACCATAATAGCAAAGTTGGATGGGGTGAGACAAGATGGCCCCTTTCTCACAGGTTTTAGAGAGGCTTGATGACTCACAGTGAATGCCTAGGAGCAGGGAGAGATTGGGGTCGTGGCCCTGGGCCCTCTGGGTCACAATACTGCAGACAGCCTGCAGATCTTGAAGGCAACTGGCCAGTTCCTGGTGCAGCTCAAATGCCAGCTGGGCTGCGTCGGGTGAAGACGGGGACCCAGGCTGGGCCTGGCGCAGGTGTTCCTGCAGTGTCAGAGTCTTCTCAATCAGGTCCTGGTTTTGCACTGAGAGCTGAGCAAACAGACAGGTAAGAAGATTAATTCAGGTCCAAGGAGAGGCACAGGATCTGTGTCTGGGTGTGAATGTGAGAGTGGAAGGGAGAGTGAGTCATAGGCAGTGTCCCTCCCCAGGGCCACCTACAGGCTGATCCATCCTGTGCCTACTCAATGACAGTTCCTTCTGTGTTAACTTAGGCCTAGGCCCTTAGGGTCCAGCACTGGAGGAGAAACTATGCCCCAGCAGGCTCTGAGTCCTCAGCCTCCAGGTTTCTGTCCAGGAACCAGAGAAGATGCTCCCTCCCGCTAGGAACTCTATCTGAAGCTAGTCCCTCAGCCAACTCTGTTAGCCAGGCTATTAGAGATGGCTTAACGTGAACAGTGAAATCTGAGGAGACATTGGTTTCAATCTCTCCCTGCCACCCTGACAAAAGTGGCCACCAGCCAGCCTGATCACAGGCTGTCAGGAATAAAAGGGGCAAGGAAGACAAAATGACAGGCCACTGTGTGTAAGGCTGAAGAAGACCACCAGGGGATACAGAGCTGAAAGGTGTCTTGCTTTTTTTTTGAGAAATGGTCTCAGGTAGCCCAGTCTGACCTCAAACTTTCTATGTAGTTGAGGATGACCTTTAACTTCTGATCCTCCTATCTCCAACTCCCAAGTGCAAGATTACAGGTGTGTACCGCTTTCCCTGGTTCATGTAGTGCTGGGGATCAAACTCAGGGCTTTATGCATGCAAGGCAAGCACTCTACCAACAGAGCTGCCCTTTTTGTTTTTTTGTTTGAGATAGTTTCATTCTAGCTCTGACTGGCCTGGAACTACGTAGACCAGGTTGGCTTTGAACTTGTAGTGATACCCTTCTTCCTGGGAACTAGAATTACAGGCACTTTGCCATTTCAGACTCTTACCCTAGTACAGTTAGGATTTATGCAGAGTAGCTATTAATGTGGGTCTATGTGTTTTTCCTTCCTTCCTCCCAGGAGCTTAATCCACTCCCTTTTCTCCTGTCTAGTCCCAGCCCTTTACCTGCACTGGACCACATGACAATCCTAGCTCTGGCAGAGTACTTCATAGGCACTTGGCCACTGAACTAATGGCCCTACTGATAACTCTGTTTATTATATGAGGACCACCAAATCTTCAGTCACTTTGGGGGGTTGGGAGTAGGGATGTTGACATTTTGAACTCAGCCTACCAAGTTCTGGGATTACAGATGTGTGCTATCAGATCCTCCTCCTTCAGTTTTCTTGACCCCACCCTCCCTAATACCACAAACCAGTGGCTGAAGGGAGGGAGGGGGGAGGGGAAAAGGGGGGAGAGAGAGCAGACTTCCCACACGTGAAAAGTATTTGTGGGCCACTCTAAAACAGGCCTAGGGCTTTTACATAAATGATGAAGGTTCTTACCCACTCCTTTGCTTTAAAAAAAAAAAATTTTCACTAAGGATCCCTCCCACATTCTTGTTGGGTAAGGATGGGATAAGCAAATGGAGAAATCAGGATTATGGAGGCTCTAAGGGCCTAGCCAATGCTTACCTCCTTCACAGCTGTGCGCAGCTGCTGTAGAGCTGTCTCCCTCCGCTGGGCCTCCTCTCTCAAGCCCTGGCTTATTCCTTCTTCTTGAGCTACTTCTTGCTTCAGGCTCTGAAGATCACAAGGTGTTATGGGGAACATTCCAGGATTCAGCCATTATCACCTCTGTCCTGGACTACACAGTGAAGTCCCACCCTACATGCACACTGCTGCTTTAATAAGTTATGTGAAGGGCCAGAGAGATGGCTCAGTAGTTAAAAGCCCTGGCTACTCTTTCAGAGGACCAGGGTTCAGTGCCCAGCACCCACATGGCAGCTAACAACTTGTTCATAACTCTAGTTCCTGGGGATCTAATGCCGTCTTCTGACCTCTATGGGCACTGTCAATGGGTGCACTTATTCATATGCAAGCAAAACACTTATACATATGAATTATATGAAAGGAGCTCAGATTTGTTACTTTGCATTTAAACCTTGATCCACTGACCCATTAAAAACTAAAAACATGGCGTTTTAAATACTAGGCATCAGTATTTCCTGACAAGAATTGAAAGAGGTGAACTACATAGACACAGCCCAACACTGTAAAGGCAGGACTGCAGCTTTCAGCTTTTCCTCAGTGCATTTGGAGGGTCTGGTGTGAAAACGCATTTCATTTCCCCATGTATGCACATACACATTCACATATATGGGCACATAAGCACATGTGTGTCAAGCTCAGAGGTTGATACTGGGTGTCTCCCTTGATTCCTTCCACCTTGCATACTGAGGCAGGGTCTCCAACTCAGAGCTCACCAATTCAGTTTGACTAGCTAGCCAGCTTGGTCGAGGGACCTCCATCTCTGCCTCCCAGGCACTGTGATTACAGATGGGCTGCCACACTCACCCAGCATTTACTGGGTGCTGGGGATATAAACTCTGCCCCTCACCTTTGCATGGCAAGTGCTTTTTCCACTGCCATCCCTCCAGAGTCTTGAGTTCAAAGCAAACCTGTGAAAACTTGCTCTGCTCAAGATTTCTTGAAGAACCCAATAAATGACACTCCTACTCTGCCAAAATAGGAACCAGGAGTTATCTTTGGTTTTCCCCTACTTTAAAACACTCTTCTTCATCCTGCCAGTCACCGACTCTTCCATCGGTCCTCTCACATCTGCTACCCTGCCTTACGCTACGCTCTCTCACCCTCACTAGAATTTCTGTAACGGTTTCTGGCTGCCGCTTTCCAGGCTACCAATCGCAAACCTCACCGTACCACAATGTAAGTACTTTAATTTTATGTGTATAAATGTTTTGCCTGCATGTATGTAAATACACCCATGCTGTGCAATGCCTAAAGAGACCCGAAGAGGGCACTGGATTCCTTGGAACTGGAGTTCTGGATGGCTGTCAGACACCATGTAGGTGCAAGGAAACAAACACAGATCTTTTGCGAGAGCTCGCAGCACTCTAACCACTGAGCCATCTATTCAGCCCCATCATACCATAATTAAATGCTTTAACAGACTCCTATCACTCATCCAAAAATTCAACCCTGGAGCTAGAGATGTTCCAGTGGTTTAAGAACACTGGCTGCTCCTGCAGAGGACTCAGGTTTGGTTCCCTGCACCCACATAGCAGCTAGTAACTTGTTTCTAATTCCAGTTCTGGGGTGGGTGTCTGATGCTATCTTCTGACCTCCATGGGCACTGCATGACATGGGAATACTTGCATGCATTCAGGCAAAACACTCATATATGTATAATAAAAATTAAAAATTAAATTATAAATATTAAAAGCTAACACAGCTGGAGAGGTAAGACCTTCCCATAACCCAATATATCCAGCTTACCACTCACTACTTTAAATTCAACATAGCCACACATTTTAAGGATGTTCTGACCAATGATAAGACTGTATATATGACAATGGGGTTCTCTAAGATACAGTCTAGTGACACATTGTCTTAGTTTATGCAAGTACACGTTATGTTCATACCAAGATGAAATCATCTGATCACACATTTCTCAAAATGTATCTCCATTGTCAGGCAGTATACATGCCTGTACTTCAACAGTACCAAACTGTTTGCAGGTCCATGTTTGAAAAATGTCATTTCATGCCTTGATGTTCTTTCTATGGGCTTCCAGCACCTCCCTAACTCAGTTCGTCTCTGCCTAGCTAACTCTTCATCCTTCAAGGATCAGCATCTCCAGCAACCTGTCCCACTGACCCCCGACTCTTCTGTGCTCACTCCAAGGCAATGTGAGCACTATTCTCACAGTGCTGTGCTGAAACGCCTATTGTATTTGTCCTTTTAACAAAGCAGGAGACTCAAAACGCACTGAGTTTCACTCTTTCTGTATACCCAAGTAAATCACATGGCAAAGAAGGGAATGAAACGTTAGCTGAGTCCCAAAGTTTCCCCTAGTTAAGTTCTATCCACTAACATGCTACAACCTCCTGCTCACCTGTACTTGTGAGTGCAACTGCTCCATCTTCAGCTGTTGCTTCTCTACAATCTGAAAGGCAAAGTTGTCAGGAAAGGCTATAAACACAAGCCTGATGTGGATAAGGGGTTGCACTAGGATTTATGGTCTGGTAATAATATCAGCTATAATCTATTAGAAGACCAGAGTGACAACTAGTTAGCATGACCTACAGAAATCTTAACTCAGAATAGATCTAGTTTCATGTTCCTGTGACTCTTGTGCTCCAGTGACAGAGAGATTTACAGAGGAATGCAGTAAGACCCATGACCACTACTGGGGAGAAGAAGACCTTCTCCTAATGACTGCAGGCCAGTGGATTAACTTTATACAAAGCCAGTATACATGGAGATTCTTTGGAAAAGGACATGGGCTAAATATTCATCTTACTGAGCCTATCCTATCCAGGGCTCAGATGGTGTTGGTTAGATGGGTATAGTTTTGATCACCATGATTATCCAAGCAGAGATCCTGCGTAGCCCCAGCTTCCTGTCCATCAAGACTCATGTATTCTCTGAACCACTTCTAATTGTTTCTGTTAACTTGTAACCAGTCTCACCAGCAGGTTATGGATCCCTCTTCTCTGCAAGGCTGAGACACCAGGCCACCTCCCTGGTTAAACTCTTTGATGAAAGCAAACAATTTTTCAAAGACCCCAGTGATGACTGCAGGCTGGGCTTCAGTGCACCATCTGGTCATCTAGTTTGGATACTGATAGGCATGTCACCCCTAACTTTATGGGTGTATTCCTGATAAGTGAATATCTAAAATGAAAATTTATGATATAGGGCTGACTTCTCAGAAAAGAGAAAAACTCTTGGGAACAAACCCTAGGTGGCTGAAGACCAAAAATTCATGGTTCCATCCCAGGTGTGTAATCTCTTTCCTCCCAGCCTACCTCTGGCTAGAGGCTGGACACCCTTATTCACCTTTCGGAGAGAATCACATTCTTCCTGCCGGGCCTCCATTTCCACTTTGGGGCCTTCTCCACTGGTTTCTTCCACAGACTGCTTATCTTGCAGGCTGAAAGACAATAAATGTCTTTTAGAACTCTGAAACCAGAACCATGTGGCTTCTGCTCATGGTTCTTCTATTTATTATATTTACTATGTGTTTTTAGAGCCAAACACTTACTTAGGCTCTCCCTAGCCATAGTTGAGGATGATGAGATTTGGGTGTTCCAGAAAGATACTATTCAACGTATTCTGTTTCCTTCACTAGGGGTCACCATCTATACAATATGCCATCAATTCTCGATTTGCTGAAGGCCCTTGTATTCTTTACTATTAGAAAACAACAACAAAAACCCCCATTCATCATATATGCTTAGATATTGTAGGTCATAACACACACACTGCAGAGACTTTGGACAATACTAAAGAGCTCTTTTAGCTGGACATGGTGGTACATGCTTGAAATCCTAGCTCCTGGAAAACTGAGATAGGAGGACTCACTGGATTTCATAGCCAGTATTAAGTCAACCTGGGATACAGAGCAAGACCCTGTCACAAAACCAAACCAAACCAATCCAATTATAACAAAATAAACCATATCATGTTTTTCTTGGTACCTACTGTCCAGGGCAGAGCCCGGTTTGTCCTTGTTCTAGTTAGCTTTAACTGTCAACTTGACATAGCCTAGAGTCAGTCACCTGAAAGGAAAGCCTTGACTGAGGAACTGCCTAGATCAGATTGGCTGTGGGGAACTGTCTGAGTATTAATCGATACAGGAGGGCCCTGCCCACTGTAGGCAGCACTATTCCTAGCCAGGCTGTCCTCAGGTGTATCAAAAAGCTAGTTAGGGGCTGGAGAGATGGCTCAGAGACAGCATACAACTCTTGAAAAGGACCTAAGTTTAGTTCCCATTACCCATGTCAGGCAGCTCACAATTGCCTGTACCTCTAGCTCCATGAGATCTGGTATGTTTAGCCTCCATAGTCAAGTATATTCATGGACACATAATTAAAAAAGAAAGCTAGTTAAGCACGAGCCTGTGAGTAAGCTGGTAAGCAGCATCCCTTCATGGTTCCTGCCTTCAGATTCCTACTCTGAGTTCCCTCAAAGATGGACTGTGCTCTGCAAGTATAAGATGAGATAACCCTGTCCTCCTCTAAACTACTTCTGGTCAGAGTATTTTATCACAGCACCAGAGATGAAACTAGAACAGTTCCCTAACTCTGATTCCGACTCCAACAAATGCTCCCTCCAGTGGGTCCCAGAATCTGCTAGTATCTGTTTGTTTCTCAGTATCTGCTGAGACACACAGAAGGGTCACTGCAGCTGAATATAGAGAAATCCAATCCACTCATTAGAAACAATTCAGTACAAAAAGTTGCTGAAACAAAGCCATCATTTTCAGAAATTGTTACTAATATGGGAGAACCCCCAAGACGGCCTGGAAATATGGCATCTTTTGTTCTCACCAACTGTACTAAAAATCCTGCCTGGTGCAGCACAGGCAGGCAGGCAGATCTCTGTAAGATCAAGGCCAGCCTGTAAGATCTTCCTAGTAAGTTTCAGGCCAGCTGGGGCTATAGGAGATTGTCTCCAAAAGATTGGAAAAAAAAAAAAAAAACACCCAGGATTCACTTCTGAAAAATACAGATGATCTCATTTCCTAGGTTATAAGGTATTTTCATCCAACCAATGTATACACAAGGAGTATTTTCTGTCAGGCACTGAGATGGAGTTGCCCAAACAATGAATGGTAAGTCCCCACAAAGACAAATTCCCTGCTCCAAAGCAACTTTCCTCTTATTCACAATCCGAAGACAATGACGCTCTAGGAAGTGAAATGGTTTGTACAGTCTCTTGAAATCACGCGAGTAAGCTTAGTTGGGTAGTAAGTACTGCGTCAAAACTGAGCTCCTTCCCTTCCATAGGCACATTACCTCTGTCTAGCAGAGAATTCTGCTTCTCTCTGCTTCAGGCTTTCCAGGTGACCTTCCTTCTCTCTGCAGGCTGCCTGGGTCTCTTCCAGCAATGTCTCCAGTTCAGTTACTCTCTCTTGCAGTTCTGTGTTTTTCAACTCAGCATCCTTAAGCTAGGAGACAAGACCCCAGGCTTAGTGAAGGAAGACCAAGTGGGAACCTCAAAAACATTTTCAGCCCAGATATGAATGTAGAAATGACTCCTTTGGGATATCCCTTTCAAGAAGTCTGGGATAAGTTCCCCTGCTTGGTCATTCCCCACTTGCTCCAGGTGTGGTCAGATTGCCACTACCTGCTGGCTCTGCTTCTGATGGTCTTCTAGGGTGGGCAAGTCAGCTAGGTAACGCTCCAAGGTCTCAATACGCTGCTGCTTCTCCCGGTTCTGCTCTGATTCCTTCTGACATTTCTTTTTCAAATTATTGATATGTTTATCACGACCTTTGACCTGAGGAAAGAAATGGCAAAAGTCTGTTTCCAATTTATTCCTCTAAGACACCCAACAGTTTTCAAAGTGACCACTGTCTCTGCCTTGGAGCACTGCATGTCGTTCTAATGCAATGAAGACAGGAAGCTCATCAAATTTTGCCATTTTGGATTGGGACATTAACTGGTACTTTCCAGTCAAGGCTCCTAAGGCCGTTTTGAAGAACTGGTAGTACGTCTGTCATATAATAAAGCATTTATATGATAGGTTCTTTGCGAAACTACTAAGGCTCTGAGAATTTTCTTAAGATATGAATGTCTTTGGTATATCCAGAGGACCAGAGTCTATCACAAATGAATTCATGCTAACAAATAAGTCAGAATGGAACTGGCCACCAGAAGTCCAACAACCATGTGTCTAACTTCTTGTATGGAAGGGAGGGTAGCAGGACTTACAGAGTGGGACCCGAGCCTGACAAGACTTCCTGATAGACATATGAATGTGCAGACATGTGCAATGCACCCCAATTCCTTGAGATGTTGAGCTTTTAGGACCTTCCTAGACCTTACCCTATGTCTCTCCTCATCTGGCTGTACCTGAATTGTATCTTTTATAACAATGCTATCATTAGGCTGGGCACGATGATGTGCACCCAGTAGTCCTAAGTACTCAGGAGGCTTAAGAGGGAGGATCACTTGAATCTAAGAATTCCAGTCCACCCAGGGCAACATTTTGAGTCTGTATCTCAAAAAAACAAAACAAGCTGGGTATGGTGGTGCATGCTTTTACTCTAGTACGCATGAGTCAGAGTCTGATCTACACAGAATTCTAAGCCAGCGAGTATTACATAGTGAGAGAGCCTGTCTCAGAAAAAAAAGTTGGAAATAACATTTTTTAAATTCTATAGTTTAACTTCAAGGGGACCACATCAGAACTGAATTTCATTAGTATACACGATGTTCCTGTAGGCATACAATTAGTCTAATCTGCTAAGAAAGGTTTTAACAGGGGCCTAAGAGATGGCTCAATGGTTAAGAGCACTGGCTGCTCTTGCAGAGGACCCAGTTCGGGTCCCAGCACCCTCATGGGAGATAACAACTGTAATTCCAGTTCCAGGGGAATCCAGGGTCCTCTTCTGACCTCCAAAGGCACTGAATGACATGGGTGCACTTACATACATGCTTGTAATACATTCATACACATAAAATTAAAAATACAATAATAATAAAAAAAAAAAAGTTACAATATAATCTCCCCTAAATACCACACATGATATAAAGCTGAACAACAGTTTGGAAAGGTTAATGAGACTATAAATAACTCTTTCAGAGGAAGGGCTATTTATCTATGGCCTACATCCATTTTCTTAGTTCTTTTTGGTCTTTTTGAGACAGACAGGGTCTCCCTATAGTCCCAGCTGGCCTGGAACTTGCTATATAGACCTGGCAGGCCTTGAACTCACAGAGATCTACTGGCCTTTGCTTCCCAAGTGCTGGTATTAAAGGTATGTACCACCCCCAGCTCCTATATCCATTTTCTTATCCCTGAATCACTAGCACAATGTTTGGCCCCATAGGAACTCAATAAAGAGTTGTGAATGGCAACATTTTCTTCTTTGGTTTATGAATAAGGAAGCTAGGGGAAGCATGAGAAAACAGAAAAAGTGAAGTAGGTTAATTATGTCAAGAGGAGACACAGCCCTACTTCCATCTGAATCCAAGCCAGTATTTAGTATAATTGGTGAAAATTAGCTAAAAGCTTTGCCCCAAGCCTAATCTGTAACACCAAACTCTAAACCATTTCCTGGGCTGGGGTCCTAGATTGAGTAAAAAGACAAACCAGTATGGTCATACACATCTTTAATGCAAGTACTCAGGAGGTAGAAACAGGTAGACTTCTCTGAGTTCCAGGCCAGCTGGGACTACAGGGAGACCCTGTCTTAAAAATACTGAAAAAGGGGCAGGAGAGATGGCTCAGCAACTGGCTGTTCTTGTGGAGGACCAGGGTTCAGTTCCCAGTACCAACATGGCAGCTAACAACTGTCTGTAACCCCAGTTGCAGGGGATTGAACACCCTCTTCTGACTTCTGCGGGCATCGCACAACCCAAGCGCACTTACATAAGTGGAGGCAGAACACTCTATATACATATAAAAATGATGAAAAGAAAAACATCAGATCTCCTGGAGCTGTAGTTATGGGCAATTATGATGCACCATGTGAGTGTTGGGAATCAAACCTGGGTCATGTGAAAGAGCAGCAAACACAGAACTATTGAGTAACATCTCTTTAGTCCAGGACCAAAGATTTTTAAAAGATCTCCAGCAATGACCAATTTTGCCTTAAGACTTCTTTTTGTTAAAAAAAAAAAAAAGATTATTTATTTTGGTTTTTGATTTTATTTTGTAATTTTATTAGGTGTATGAGTGTTTTACTTACATGTATGTCATATAAGCCTGTGGAGGCCAGAAGAAGGTGACAGCCCACTGAGACTGGAGTTATGGATGGTTGTTAACTACCATGTGGGTGCTGGGACCTGGGTCCTCTATAAGAACAGCCAGTGCTCTGAACCACTGAATCATCGCTCCAGTCCCTTGTTTTTTAAAGGCAAAGTCTCCTAGTAGCCCCAGCAGACCTGAAATTTCCTATGTAGACCAGGCTTGCCTCAATCTCACAGGGATCCACCTGCCTCTGCCTCTGCCTCCCCGGTGCTAAGACTAACGATATATACCACCATATCCAGCTTAAAGGTTTTATATGTGGTTTTGCTTTAACAGATGTAAATGCACCACGTGTGGTACCTGCAGAGACCAGAGGAGGGTGTCGGATACTGAAACCGGAGTTAAGGACAAATCTAGCTACTATGTGGGTGTTGGTACCTGAGTCCTCTGGAAGGAGCAGTAAGTGCTCTTAACTGCTGAGTCATCTGTCTTTTCCTAAGGAAGTCTAAAGAGCTCTGATAAACTCCCCAATCTAGCTGTACACATGAAACCTTTATTTTATAGGTAGGATGAGGAGAAACCAGACTGAATGGAGTAAATTTACCATAAGCATTTAAACCTCTTGCAACACTACCATCTGTTATGACTGCCCACGCTGATTTTCCCCACAAGGTAACTGGCAGGACAACAGGACCTGGGACAGCAAGGGACTGGACAAGTTTCAGCAGTCTTGTAGAAAGGGAGCGGAGTAGGAGCTCCATCTCTAGACAGGTCTCTGTGAAAAGCTGATGAAGGGCCTCACCTACAAGGCTCCTCTTGGTTCCATGAACAGACTAGAAACAGACCAGGTTAACTGGCAGAGTTGGCAGACAGGGCTGACTACTAATTTCCTTGTAGTTTAGAAAGCCATAAGCTTCTCATCTCACCCTTTCTTCCTGTTTCTTCCCTTCTTCTGAGTGCTTTTGCAGGCTCACTTTGAGAGACTCCCTGATGAGCTGAATTTCAACTTCTGAAGCAGAGAGTTTCTTTTCAAGCTCCATCTTTTCTTTGCTCAAGGCTTCTGTCTTCTGTGCAAATTGTGTGCGTAAGAAAGTGTTCTCTCGCTGCAATTCCTGCCAAAAAATTCCTTAATATGTAACTGTTTTCTGTCTATACAATCCCTTATAATTTACGTATTTCCCATCACACTTCAAGGTCAGATATCATTTCTTCAAGGATTTTCTTCAGGCAGCACATCTCAAAGTATGATCCTAGGACCAAGAGCATCTGTATCATGTGTTACTGGAATCTATAAATTTTAGAATCTTACTCATCTGACTCAGAAACTCTAGGGACAGATCCCAATAATCTGTGGTACAGTAAGCCTCCAAGCGAGTCTCATGCACACCTAAGTTTGAGAGCCACTATTTTAAAAGCAATACCTGAGGAGTTGCAGGATAAAAGAAGAACCATTGACAAGCTATCACCAGACACAGGCTTGAGGCTTGGCTCCCTCTGTTCCTATGCTGAATGATCCTAGGGAAGTCCTAGGGAAGTACTTTACTTCTCTACTGGACTTTTTTTTTTTGGTCTTTTTGAGACTGGATTTTCCTGTAGTCCCAGCTGCCTGAAACTCTCTATGTAAACCAGGCTGGCCTCAATCTCACAAAGATCCACCTACCTCTGCCTCTCAAGTGCTGGATTAAAGGTGTATGCCACCATACCCAACTCTTACTGGACTTTTTTCACCCTAAAGTTGAAGGACATTTTGATGCCATTTGATGGGACACCACCTTAATGGACCCACCAGGTGGCAAAGACAGCATTAAAATCTAATACCATCATTCCAAAGCTCGAATTGTGTAAGTTTGGCTAACAAAGCAAACTTCTCAAGCTCTCAATCCCCACTGGACACTGACCTCGGTCAAAATACGGTTTCCTTTTGCTAGTCCCAGTGTGAAAGAATAAAACTGAGAACAGCTCTAAATCTCCTGCTGCCACTGTCGCTCTCTCCTCTATCTGGCAGGGAAGGCAGATTAGGACTTTTGAGAGTATTACCCAGAGCTGAAACATCTCTACCTTGCTCTGCTTTCTTTTCCTCCTAAGTATGTTCTGACACCAAGGCAGCTGGACTTTCCCCTGGTTCTCCTTCAAGCCTTTTTCTACCCTCACAGAGGTACAACGAAGGGTGCTTTTCAACCAACATGTTTACTCTTTTAAGGGCAGGGAACCTCTATCACTTGATTCCTTTTTGATCTCTTGGTTATCTAAGCACAAGGTAAATAAAGTTATAAGAGGCAGAATGCTGTTTTGGCTGCCATGCTTACCTGTAGCCTCAACAAGCAGACATCTCCAAAGGGGGCAGGGCGGCCCAAAAGGGCACTGTGGACTTGTAGTTCACTCTCTCGTACTTTCTGCTCCAACTGAGAGATATGCTTCCTCTGCCTGCAAAAGTCAGATTTGGGAGTCCTGACATTAATCCCTTTACAGTATGAGCCATTTTCTTTAGATAGAGAGGTAACAATCCCTAGACCTTGATTCTAGACATACTCTGGAGGGCAGCTATGTTCACCACTATACCACCAACACACGATGGACATCACATTCTGCGGAAGGAACTACAGTTGAGGAGCTCTGTGAACTAGCCTATCACATCAGTGAAATTCAAGACTAGGCTACACATAACCCAGGCTCTATCTTGAGGGAAGGCATAGGCCTATACAGGAGAGTTGGGTATGGGCACATCTGCCCTCGGAAAAACCTCATTTGATGTCCTTAGTGGGGCCTGGGAGGGAAGAGCCTGGCCTTGCAGTACGCCAGCCATCTTACTTGTCAATGAGGAGCTCCTTTTCCTTCAAAAGATGCTCATTGCTATTCAAGATGCTGATCCACTGCGCTGGTTCTAAGGTGGGTAGCAAAGGAGCAAATGCAGCGGGGTGGTGGCAGATGGCTCCATTCTGAAGCTGAAAGACAAACAGCCCGGAGGGGTTTCAGCTCGACCACAGGCAGCTGAAAATACCTGAGCGGTACAGTCAGGTTGGAAGTCAAAGCTTAGGTTGGCTCAGCCTGATAAAGTCAATGTTCTGAAATAATTTTAGCTCTGATGCATGACTGGAAAGAACCTGCCAGGGTGATTTCTGCCAACTACACACTCTGCTCTGAAAAGTCTCTCAGTTCTAAGTTCCTATTTGACAAGAGAGGCAAATCAGGATCTAAGATGCCCTTATCAACCAGGGAAAGAGTATATCCTTCCAACTCTTCAACAGCACAAGGAAAGAAAAAAAAAAGGTTAGCTTAGTAGAAAGAACACAAGAATTCACAATTTTCCCCCATGGTTTTCGGATGCAGGGTCTAGCTATACACCCCTGGCTGGCCTGAACTCTGTAGATCATGCTGGCCTTGAACTCATGAGCAATTCTGATGCCTCTGCCTCCTGAAAAAGGCATGTGCCATCATACCCAGCTCAAAGACAATTGTGTATATGTATGTGTGTGTGTACGAGAGAGAGAGAGAGAGAGAGAGAGAGAGAGAGAGAGAGAGAGAGAGAGAGAATGAGAATGACTATGTGGATGTCAGAAGGCAACCCCCCCACCTAAGCCATCATGCTGGCCCCTCAAAGACAATCTTTAGAGGTTGGAGAGATGGCTCAATGGTTATGAATACTGGCTACTCTTGCAGAGGACTTGAGATCAGTTCCCAGCACCCAAATGGCAGCTAACAACCATGACACCCCCTTTCAGTCTCCAAAGGTACTGCATACACATGGTGCACTTCTATACATGCAGGCATTACTCATACACATAAAATATATTAACCACTCCCTCCCCCATCTTTAAACCCTAGCTCTGCCACTTACCTGCTTTGTGACTCTGAGCAGATTTATTGTATAAACTAAGTAAGTTTTTACCATCACCTCATCAGGTGTTAGGAGAGTAAAATTCCATATCTGAAGTAACTAGCATATATAAGTATGCAATTAGTGTTAGTGTCCTAGCTTTATGGGCTTTCTCTTATAACACTTTACCTTGGAGAACTTACCTAGTATTTTATCAGACCACCAACAGATTCAATGGTCAAGAGTGTGTATGTTTTCATTTCCTGTCTACAAACATTATCTTTTTTCTCAGACATTTTCTTTAGAATAGGACAAAGGCTATGCAGTGCTAAGAATGTATAGAAAATGCAAAATGCAAAAAAAAGGGTCTCTACCTGCATTTGCTCCATCTGCAAACGAATCAATTCTAGCTGTTGCCGACAAGTACTGAGTTCACAAGACTGTTCTCCAGGATGCCAAGGGTCAGGACCTGGTTGCCACACCTGAGAGGACAGTGGCTTGGAGAGCCCAGGAGCAGGCTGGAGTCCCAAAGGGAGCACCCCGCTGCTGGTAGCATGTGGCCCATTCCGCTCAAATACTGTACCACTGCCTGGTGCCTTCTTGGACTCTGGTAATACTTTGTATAACTCCTTGTTTGTATCAGATCTTGGGTTGGAGAAGTGGACTCGGTAGTGGGGATCGGAATACAATGTCTCCACCACAGCTGACTGGTTAAGAGTAGATTCTATGCTAGGAATTTCAAACTTCCTCATCTCACCCTCTCTTTCATGGCCCACTGCTGGAAACCAGGACTGCTGAATCCCATTTTCTCCAGCAGCACCAGAGAGATACATGAGATCTCTCGACAGGCCTGGAGAACGCTTTACTGCCCCAAAGTCTCCATTTCTTGTCATCCCCACACTTTCAGTCAGTCCTGACAAAGGGAGTTTAGAAGAAGAGGATCCGGCAGGTGTAGAATTTGGCTTAGCAGGAGAGGCCCCCAAGGTAGAGGGCATCACATGGGCTGTTGGGATGGTGATGTGGCTTTTGATAGGCTGAAAGGAAGGGCTGCCACTGGAGCTGCAGAAATCTGTGGAGAGAAGAGTTAAAATGAACAATCAGTAAGGTGGTGGCTCATGCCTGTAATCCTTGCACTTGAGAGGCTGAAGCAGAAAGACTGTCCTGAGTTGAAGTCAGTAAGAGCTACATTGAGAGTTCCAGGCCAGCCACAGCTACAGAGTAAAAACTTGTCTCAGCTCCTGACTTCCCCAAAAAGGAAGAAAAAAAAAAGGAAAAAAAAAACAAAAAACAAAACAAAAAACCAAAAACCAACCCAGAAGACACTGGAACTCAAAAAATGTTTGTTCTAACATCTCAAATGCTATTCACAAGATAAACCAACAAAAGACAATGACAGCTTCACTTTTAACTTATGTACTTTGTATTTCAGTAAAAAAAAAATCTTGCTAATCAACAAGCAAAGCTGGAAACTAAACTTAAAAAAAAAATCACTTACTTTAAGGGACAAGGTTTAGGTCCTACTCTTCTGGAAGCTGGGTGAGTGTAAATTATAATCCAGTCTAATAAAAATATCTTTTCCAAGGAGAGCCAAAATCCTCTGTGACCTCCGAAAGTTCTTCAATGAACATGAGCAATGAATCTAAAGTGTCTAGAGAATAAGGTCAAAGGGTCGGCCCTGCTCAGGGAGCACAGCATCTGAGTCAGGACTGTCTTCTCCCACACCCCAGATCTGACTGCCTGGATATGGGAAGTTATTCTTAGTAACTCTCAGGTTTCACTCTAGCACACTGAGCACTCTCAACAGTGAACATACAGAAACCCATTATATTTTGTTTTCTACTTGCCCCCTTATTTGTATTAAAGTATGACTTTCAAATTTTTTTCAGACTAGATTTATGTATATTTGCAGCTTGCCTGAGGGCTACATAGATAGCTGAAGGCCAGTCTGAGTTATACAAATGTGACCCTGTCTCAAATACATACCAAGAAAAGAAATCCCTAAAATCCAAATCAAAAAAGGTTAACAAAAACAGAAGCAATCCAAATTATTGCTTGTAATTGATGTGAGGATACAATTTCCTATGTTCGGATTATCCTGGAAACACATAAAAGGTCGTATGACAAAACCCCAGTCTGAGCCAAGAATGAGAGCACAAACCTACAATCCCAGCACACTTGGGAGGCTGAAGCAGGAGAACTTCAAATCAAGACCAGCTTGAGCTATACAAAGAGTTCCAGGCAGAATGAGCTACAGAGAAATCCTGTCTCAAAAAAGCAGACAAGTACAACTCCCCTCTCAAACTTGAAAAATTTCTGAAAAACACGCATTCCAGCCTTTTAGGAGTAAAAAAATCAAAATAAAAAGGAAATTTCTGAGTTAAAGGACAGGTTTTGAGTTCACAACTTAAAACCTTAAGGCAGACTGGGGATGAGTCTAAGGCTAGTAGTAGACAATTCACTTTAAAAGCTCAATGACAGCTACAGGACGACAGCTCCACCCCACAGCTCTCATGAGAAGCCTCTGCCTTATTTCCACAGTGTAGCCGGGAAGAGGACATGAGGTGCTAACATGTGAGTCTGGTACAGCTTCTTCCCTTCTCTATCTATAGCATTACTCTCCAGACACATCAGATTTGGTTTTGAACCCCTAAACCTCAACACAGTAATTCTAAAAGTAAAGCCGAAAAGAAAACTATCAATGGATCCGGAAAGGTGCAGGCTCTGTAACTTTCCATAGCTCATCTATAAACAATGGAATCAAGTGAAGATTTTAATCAGCATCTTCCATTTGTCTGTTGGTTTTATCCATTTATATTAACAACATTACCCGATTCTGACAATGTGTGCTTTAAAATATCATCAAGTTAACTTTAAGTTTAATTTGTGTTTTAGAACATTCTGAAAGAGAACAGCGGTATTTATTTTCAAAGATGGCACTATATGGGGGCTGGAGAGGTGGCTCAACAGTTAAGAGCACTGACTGCTCTTGTAGAGGACCCTAGTTCGATTCCCAGCACCCACATGCTGGCTAATAACCATCCATAACTCCAGTTCCAGGGGCTCCAATACTCTCTTCTGACCTCCAAGGGTATTATAAGACACGGGTGCACTTACAGACATGAAGGCAATACATTCATATACATTTAAAAAGTGGCGCCAGACATGGTGGTGCATGCCTTTACTCCCAGTACTTGGGAGGCAGAGGCAGGCAGATCTCTGTGAGTTTGAGGCCAGTCTGGTCTACATAGGGAGTTCCAGGTAAGCTGGGGTTATAGGGAGACCCTGTCTCAAAAAGACAACAACAACAAAAACAAAAACAGTGGCACTATATTCTGATTTTCAAAGGTATTCAAGATTCAATATGTAGAATTTTTGTAGACACAGGACTACAGTTCTCCAAATCAGAGGGCTTTTGATATTTTAAGACTATAATTCTAAATCTTTCAGTCGTATCCTATCCCCTTCAAAAGCCAATTCATTCTTTCTAGCAACCCTCTTTCCAAGGTAAGAAGGAAGGAGTCAGCTACTGCTAAATCCCAATTCTAACTACATTCCACACAGGTTTATGAACTATGGCAATTTGAATTAACCCAGAAACTACAGGTTACATACTCTTTTTTGAAAGGATTGGGGTCAATGGCGTTCCAAAGTAGGGAAGGGGGATATCTGACTATTTACATAGATTTTATGGGTTGAACATCAATAATCCAAAATTTTGAAATCTCAAGCCTAATTAAAAATAAATCAAGCTAGACTGGATATGGTGGGCCTGTCTATAAGCCCATCACTTGGGACGTGGAGGCAGGTGGTTATAAGTCACTCAATAAGGATGCTAGGAACAGAACTCAGGTCCTCTGCAAGAACAGCAAGCATTCTTAAGTGCTGACTCACCTCTCCAGTCTATAAATAGTAATTGTAATCATTAGGACTTCTCCCCTCTAGGTACCACCTAAATGCCTTGTAAAGTACCGACGGACAGATGGTACTTGAGTACAAAAACAATTGGCAAAGGTATTAAAGAGAAACACAACAAAAGGAAGGAGATTAGCAATGGGAAGAAGGAATGGGACATTTCACTGGACCATGCACAGTAGTCAAACTGGCAGGGCTGAAGAGGCAAGATGAGGAAGAAGGAATAAGCACAAACAGGCCTAGATGACAAAGGGAAAGGAACCAGGAATTGAAACAAAACAGCACAACAACAGGGCTAGGGTGATGCTTGAGTGGCAGAACACTGTCTAACATGAGTGAGGTCTCAAGGTTTAATCTCCAGCACCACAGAAACAATAATAAAACAAAAACCAAGTCTGGGAATTCATACCATAGCAAGGCAACAGATTTGGTGATACTAGAAATATGCTTGAATGGTATGAACAAGGTTAGATCATAGAAATAAGGCCTCTGAACTTTACCAAGAAATGGGAACAAATGAGAATCTGTACTAAAGGGAACTATGAAATCAGGCTTTTAGCAAGATTAATCTGGCATCAGAAAGAATTGAGGCCAAGAAAATGATCTGAATGTTGTTTTAGAAAAGAGAAACAGTACATGACATGGAAGGCCTGACATGAGGAGCACGGCGAAGATAACCAGCTCTGTGACTAAAGAGACTAGGCTCACGAACACTGTGAACATGGTAAAGGACAATATATGTGGAGTTTAATTTGAAACCAGCAGCATATACTGGCAACCAAACATGAATTCAACCTTACCCTCTGCAATGTCTGAGCACGATGTCCCAATGGCTGTGTCCCCACTGTCAGCTATACTTGAACAGCGGCTGAAGCGGCTCCGAAAGGCCTCTGAGATAACTGGGGTCTGCCATTCAGTTCCCAGGGAACTGCCTTTCTGAATTACATTGGAACCTGAAACAAGAGGCATTTTCCAATTAGTGTGAACCAGCTGCTGTAACTCAAAAGAGTCACTTACGAGGCCTAACACTCAGGAGGCAGAGGCAGGCAGATCTGTGAGATCGATGCAAGCCTGGTCTACACTGCAAGTTTTAGGTCAGGTGGGGCCACAGGGAGACCCTTTCTCAAAAAGAAAAAAAGAAGTTAAAGGGCTAGAGAAAAGGCTCAGCAGAAAGAGTACTGATTGCTCTTCCAGAGGACCCGGGTTTGGTTTCTAGTACCCACATGGTGGCTAACAACACTCTGTAACTGAGGGGTTTGCACACAAACATACATGTAGGGAAAGCGTTCACACACATAAAAGTGAAAAAAAAAAAAAAAGGTCCCTTAAACTTCAACTTAGTAGAGCAGCACTCCACACTTTCTCCTTCTCTCTTGGAGGCCCCTTTCAGCTACTCTGGGCTAGCTGATATATTTTTGTTGAGGTTTTTGGGTTGAGACGGTATCCCTGTAGCCCTGGCTGGACTGGAACTTACTATAGACCAGCCTGGCCTTAAACTTAAAGGGATCCACCTGCCTCTGCTTTCCAAATGCTAGGATTAAAGGCATGTGGCACCATGCTCAACAGCACTAGTTGATCTTAAATGTAAAGAGCATAAGATGTCCTACCAAGAGGCCAGGCATGATGGGCGGCACACATTTGGAATTCCAGTAATTGGGAGGCAGAGGCAGGAGGATCACTGCAAGTTTGATGACAGCCCTGTCAACATACAGCTAGTTGCGGGCCAGCCAAGGCTACACAGGGAGATCCTGTATCAAAAACAAAGCAACAAAAGCCTGATCAAGAATCTAGTAGTACTAAGACAAAAAACAATCTTTAGGGGTTTTGCTTACGGATGGTTTTCTTCTTTGTGATATGGTCTCGCTTTATTTTACACACACATACTCATACACAGGCCTAGGCTAGCCTTGAGTTCTCTCTGTGGCTCAGGCTGACCTTAAACTTGTGATCCTCTAGCCTCAGCCTTCTGAAAACAACCATATTTAATAGCAGCCACTATTTATCAAAACCTAGAAGCCACAACACTTTATAAGTATGATCTCACCTATCTGTACTTACTGGTAACAAACATTATCCCTAGCTTACAAAGAAGAAAGCTGTGATGTGGCCCAGGTCCAATATCCATATTCTTTCCTTTGCAGGGTTTTTCAATGGGTACCTTTAGCATTCTGAACATAAATATTCTTCAATGTGTACCCTATGTAATCTACACATCCCTGGCCTCTACAAAATAAATGCCATTATCAACCTTCATTCAATCCCAAATCATTGTGAAATCAGAAAAATATCCTATTTATTTCCAAATGTTCTGTACAGAAACACTTATTCCAGCTCTTTGTTGAAAAGTATTGCTGGTCTGACCCTGGGTACACTCAAAAAATAATCCAAATAAAGAAAAGTGTAGGCTGGGTATGGTGGTGCAAACCTTTAATCGCAGCACTTGGGAAGCAAAAATAGGCAGATCTCTGTGAATTCCAGGCCAACCAGGACTACATAGTGAGATGCTGTCACAAAACAAGAACAAAGTTTAAGGCATTATCTCGAGGGCAATGCAAAGAAATCACTAAGGTTCTGAGCAGGTAAGGCCAAAAAAAAAAAAAAAAAAAGAGTAATAGGATTAACTTCAAAGCTTGCTATATGAGGGGCTGGAGAGATGGCTCAGCAGTTATTTTTCATCTTATTGTTATAGGCCCTTGATAATTCTTTAAGGAAAGAATAAAAGAAATGAATGTTGGGGCTGGAGAGAAGGCTCAGTGGTTAAGGGCACACACTGTTCTTGCAGAAGACCTGAATTGGGTTCCTAGTATTCACTTCAGGCAGCTCACAGTCCCTTTTAACTCCAGCTCCAAGGGGATCTCACACCCTCTTCTGGCCTTCAAGGGCACCTGTATTCATGTGCCCACATCCATACAGAAACACACGTATACACCTAATTTTTTAAAATGTTTTTTAAAAGGTTAACACAGCAGTCAGGCATGGTGAATCATGTTGTAGATATCAACATTTGGGAGGCTGAGGTAGGAGGACTGTCCCAAGTTTGAGGCCAGCCTAGTCTATGTAGCAGGTTCTTGTCCATAAAATGAACAAAGAAAAAAATAAAATAAAATAAGGCAAGCCCTACAAAGACTTAAATTTGAAGTGTTTTTGTTTTTTGAAGTAATGTTAGCACATGCCTCACACCCTGATTCTTCTGATGTGGCTCAAAGTGGGTACGGGGGTATTTTAGGTGTGTCACCACCACTGGTTTATTTATTTACTCATTCTTTCTTCTGATTGTTTTGTTTGTGTATCCGGTGTCTGAAACAGAGTCTCTGGAGCCCCAGCTGGCCTGGAACTTGAAATATAGACAACGGTGGCCTCAATCTCTTATCTGCCTTTGCCTCCCCAGTGCTAGGGTTAAAGGTGTATGCCATCATGCTCAGCTTGATTTATTTAAATTTTATGTGTATGAGTGTTTTATCTATATGTAGAGGTCAGAAGAGGAAGTCAGATCTGCTGGAACTCGAATTACTGACTGTTGTTAGCTGCCATGTGGGTGCTAAGAATCAGACCCTGGAATCATTGAGCCATCTCTCCAGCCTCGTTTATTCATTCTTGTGAAGGGCTGGGGAAGTACATCTGTGGTGGAGTACTTGCTGTGTATGCACAAGGTTAAAGATTCAAAGTCTAGCAGATTCTTCACACACAGTCCAGGCTAGTCTTGAACCTGCCATCGTCTTCCAAGTGCTGGGTGTGGCATGCACCAGCATGACTTTAATTATTATTATAGCTTTTAAAGACTTGTTGTGAAATTATGTATATGTGTATGTCTGTATGTGCGTGTTTAGTTGTGTATGCGTGTATGTCTGTATGTGCGTGTTTAGTTGTGTATGCGTGTATGTCTGCATGTGCGTGTTCAACTGCCTTCAGAAGCCAGAAGAGGGTGTTGGACCTCCCTCAAATTAAGAGTCACAGGTAGTTGTGAGCTGCCTGATGTAGGTGTTGGGAATCAAGCTTAGGCCCTCCACAAGAGTAGTATGTGTTCTTAACCTCTGACCCATTTCTCCAGTGCAAATTATTATTATTATTTGATTCTCTGAGACAGGAACTCATTATGCAACTCTGGTTGTCCGGGACCTCAGTATGTAGATCAGGCTGGCCTTGAACTCAAAGAGACCTACTAGCCTCTGCCTCTCCAATGCTGGGATTAAAGGCATGCATCATCACATCCACTCCAAATTATTATTTTAAAAAAATATTTATTTTTACTTATGTGTGTGTGTGTGTGTGTGTGTGAATTTCATGTGTGTGCAGGTGCCTGTAAAGGCAAGTGGATCCTTTGGAGCTAGAGTTACAGGTGGTTGTGAGTTGCCCAATGGTTGCTGGGAATAGAATTCAGGTCCTTTGCAAGAACAAGAGTATATACTCTTAAATGCCAAGCTATTTCTCCAGTCCTTCAAATTATTTTTTTAAAACCACTGTAAATTTTCTAAGTTGTATATGATGATCCATGTAAACAAAAGTGATGCAACTATTTATTCTCCATTTAACTTAAAGTGATGGAAATTTAACATAAAATCAGTATATAAACAGAGGCTGTTTGAGCTAGTAGGAGGCAAATGCTACCTGAACACACATCACCTCACTCATTTCTTTCAAGTTTAGTACTTCCTGCATCTTTTAAAATCTATTTTCATCATTTTTTGCCCCTCCCCCCTCCACTGCTTTCTATTGAAGGCAGCCTAGATTTCTCAAGAACTCCTACTGTCTGGGTCATAGTCTAATATGAAAGAGTATGTCTGCTCTATACATACTTAATCATCTGTAATACTTTTAAAGAGACATAGACAACAAACAGAGCTTTTGAGTCATCATGTTACTGTTAGCTGGGCAAGTGGTGCATGTCTTTAATCCCAGCACTTGGGAGGGAGAGGCAGGCAGAAACCTGTGAGATGAGGGTCAGCCTGGTCTACATAGTGAGCTTCAGGCCAGCTGGGGTTATAGGGATACCCTGGCTCAAAAAGTCTAAAGGGAGAAAAGAAAGAAAATATTGTTGTAATACTACATTGATGTAGTTCAGCCTAAAGCATGGCAACCTGACTTCCTGGAGAGTTGACATAATCTCCTCTCTCTGGTCACTGGACAAGTTGCCAGGCCTTCTAAATGGCTACATACAGATGAGCTCTGCTCCTAGCCTAATGGACATTACTCCCTGTCACTAGTATCTTGCCCTTTTTATCAGTAATATTCCATATTCCACCTGTTCTACATTCTATCCCAATTCTAAAGAGCTAGTTAAAATGTTTTTGTAGCTGGGTGTGGCTTACACCTATACTCCCAGCACTTGGGAAGTGGAAGTGGAAGGATCAGGACGATGGTTCATGGTCATCCTTGGCTATACATGGAGCTTAAGACCAGCCTGGACTTTATACTGTCTTAAGCTGAAATTTTTTTTGTTGAATCACATGTCCCATAAGCAGCACCCTTTTCATACCAAGACCTTTAAACAGCCAGGTAAGGTGGCACAGATCTATAATTTTAACATGTGGGAGGTAGAGGCAGGAGGATTAACCTCAAGTCTAAAGTCATCCTGGTCTACACAGTGAACTCCAGGCCACCCAGGGCTACAAAGTGAGGTCCGGCCTCAAAAAAACCCCAAAACAAAAAATACAAATCCTAAAACAACAAAAAACACCCAAAAGAATATTTTGTGTCTGTGTGTGTGTGCACGCATGTGTGCAGTAAAAAACATTATTAATCTGAGATACTTCTGAAGAGACACTGAAAAGGCAGGAAACTGTCAGAAATTGCTACTTTCCAAATACTTGAATCACTTTTTTTTTGAGGCAGGGTTTCCCTGAGCCCCAGTTAGCCTGAAACTCACTGGGTAGACCAAGCTGGCCTCCAATTCACGGAGACCCACCTACTTCTGCCTCCCCAGTGCTGGGATTAAAGGCATGTGCCAGCACACCCAGAAATATTAGCTGGTGACCAAGTATTATTTAAGCTTTGTAAAAACCGATTTATTTCTTTTTATTTGTACAAGTGTTTTGACTCCCAGTATGTTTACTGGTATATGTGTAATGCCTATGAAGGCCAGAAGAGGGCAAGAGAAGCACCATGTGCATTGTAGGAATCAAATCCAGGTTCTTTGGAAGAACAGCAAGTCCTCTTAACACAAGCTACCTCTCCAGCCCCTTGCATTACATTTTAATTGCCTTAAAAAAACCACAATGTAGCCATAAGATGGTATATGGCACATAGCAAACATTTAGTAACTACCAAATGAATCTTTTTTTCTTGTTATTTTTTGGGCGGTTGAGGTATGTTCCACTGACCAGCATGGAGCCTGCTATAATAGACCAGGATGGCCTCAAATTCCAACAGATCAGACCAAGCTGTCCTTGAACTCACACAGACCACCTGCCTCTGCCTCCCAAGTGCTGGGTGGGATTAAAGGCATATGCCTCCAGGCCTGAAAGATTCTTGAACTTATTCAACAAATGTTTGTACTAGTGCCCACTACATACAAGAGAGCAAGCCAGGCCAGTGAGACAGCTTAGCAGCTTAGCAGCTAGAGGTACTTGTGCACAGCTCTGGCAATATTGAGTTAGATCCATGGATCCCACAATGTGACAGGAGAGGCCCGATGTGATGGCACATAGCTTTAATCCCAGCACTTGGAAAGCAGAAGCAGGTGGGTCTGTGTGAGTTCAAGGACAGCCTGGTCTACACAATAAATCACAGGACAGACAGAGCTACACCACGAGGCCCTCTCTCAAAAAGAAAAAAAAAAAGGTGACAAGAGAGAATCAAGGTTTGATTTTCATGAATCCTTGTGGCACATGTGAGCCTGCAACACACACATGTACATTCACACGTGAATATGAAACAGCAAAAGCCAAAATTTAGCCCACAAGGCAAGACTACTTACCTGGTGATGTGGCATGAGAGGACCTGTCATTTGGGTATTTCTCCTGCATGGCCATCCGTTACCTGAGAAAACTGCAGAATGAAGAAGTAACCAATCCACTCTTTCTAGCCCCTTAAAAACATTCCCTGTAACTCCATTCCTCTACGAACTCTAAGAACATGCTTCTGACAAGGAGGCAGGGAGGCCAGTTCCAAAAGATGATCCCACTCCCAACGCCAACTGCAACCCCAAGGTTGCTTTACCCATGCTTCTGATCAACCAGCTATAAGTCAAGGGTCCTATAACTTCCTTCTGGAGTTTGACTTATAGAAGAGACTGGCTTACAGAACTCAAGGAATCTTTACATTTACTGGTTTAGGGCAGGAGTGATGGTGGCACGCCTGCAATCTAAGCACGGAGGAGGCAGAAGCAGGAGGAACTGCCAAAAGTTGAAGGCCAGCCTGGTAACATAGTGAGATCATGTCTAAAAAAAAGTGGAGAGTGAGCCAGTGTCAACCTCTGGCTTCTGTGCACACACATGTACATATGCATTCACATACAAACGTGCACACACATGAACATGTACACACATATGTAAATTCCCCCGCCCCAATTACAACAATTACAACAGGAAGAAAGGAGCTGGGAAGTAAAGTGCTGTGCATGAAGATCTAAATTCAATCCCCAGCGCCTACATAAAAAGCTGGGCGTGTTGGCATTGCTTGTAGTCCCAGCACTGGGAAGGTGGAGGCAGGAGGATTCCTGGTGCTCACTGGCCAGCCATCTTTAGCCTCATCAGTGAGACCAGGTCACAGTGAGGACTCTAGTTTGTCTCAAAACATAAGTGGATGGAGGCAGGCAGATCTCTGTGAGTTTAAGGTCAGCCTGGTCTACATACTGAGTTCCCGACTGGCCAGGGCTACATAGTGAGGCCCTGTCAACAAAACAAAACAAACAGAAAACCCACATCAAAAACCAAATGGGCTGGAGAGACAGTTCAGTGGTTAAGAACATTGGATGCTCTGGCAGAGGACCAGGGTTTAGTTCCCAGCACAGCACCTCCACGGCAGTTAACTGTCTCTAACTCTAATTCCAGAAGATTTGCTATCTGTACCCTCAAACACATAAAATAAAAATAAACAAGGGGAGGGCTGAGGAACAATGCTAGAATTTGATCAATAGCCTCACATGTGCACTGGAACACACACACACACACACACACAGGAATGAAATACTGATTTATCTCTTATGGATGAATATTGAAATCTTTTTTTGTCTTTTTGAGACATGGTCTCTCTGTAGCCACAGCTGGCCTGGAACTCTCTATGTAGACCAGGCTGGCCTCCATCTCACAGAGATTCGCCTGCTTCTGCCTCCGAAGTGCTGGTGTGTGCCACCACACCCAGGTAACATTGAAATCTTTATGCAAAGTGAGAAAGTCAAATACGGATAGCCACATATTACATGGTCCCACGTAATATGAAATGTCTAGAAATCCAAAGAAACAAAAGCTGAGTGAGTAGGGGGACAGGGATTGACAGTTTATGTACACCGGCTTTCTTCTCAGGATGTTCAAAGCATTTATGCTACATGAGTTTTAGAGGCCAAGGTTAGATGTTAGAGTTGAACAACATTGTTAACACAGTAAAAATTACTGAATTTTATACACACACACACACACACACACACACACACACACACATATTAACATGTATAAAGGCCTGGGTTCAACCTACAGACCCTCCAAAAACCACAATGTGTATATACACAGTGAATTTTAAGGTATATGAATTATATTTTAGGGCTTTTCTGTTCTTTTCTTTTGAAACAGTCTTGCTATGCAAACCAAGCTGTCCTTGAACTTGCAGTGATTTTCCTGTCTCAGCCACCGCAGCCTTAAGAACGGGTCTCATGTAGTCTAGACTGGTTTTGAACTGATTACATGGTGTGGGCTTTGGTTACCATGCCCTGATTTACATTTTAGCTTTTAAAAAAGTACTCCATGGGGCTGGAGAGACAGCTCAGGATTAGGAGCATTGACTGCTCTTGTGGAGGACCCAGGCTCAATTCCCAACACCTACATGGTGGCTAAAAACGGTCTGTAACTCCAATTCCAGGGGATCCAATGCCCTCTTCTGACCTCCATGGCACTGCATGGTATGAGTGTACCTACCTACATGCAAACAATATACTTATACATATAAAATAAAAATAAATAATAAAAAGAAAGTATTTTCCTAAAGAGTAAACCATACAAAATGAATTTTTCTTGATTTTTTTCTTAATAAGCTCAGAATCAGATGAGCAATTAATAAAAAATGTTAGGGAGAACATAGTGGTATATACTATAATCCCAGCATCCTGGATGCTGAAACAGGAGGATCACCACTTCAAGGCCAGCCTGGGCTACATATTGAGACCCTGAGAGACCAGGAACTGGAGAGATGGGTTAGCAGTTAAGAGCACCTGCTGTTTTTGCATAAGATCAAAGTTCAGTTCCCAACATCCATGTAGGGCTGCTCATAACTGCCTGTAACTCTAGCTCCAGAAGGATCTGACACCCTCTTCTAGCCTCAGAGGGCATCACTCATGTACACATACACATAAACAAAAAATAAATCTTGGGTTTGGAGAGATGGCTCAGTTAAGAGCACTGACTGCTCTTGCAGAGGACCTGGGTTTGATTCCCAGCACCAACATGGTGGCTACCAACCATCTATACCTGCAGTTTTAGGGGAATTAGACACCCTCTTCTGACCTTGGCAGGCATTTGTATGGCACAGGCACATTTATATACATACAGGAAATACACTCATACACACAAAATAAAAATATTTTTTTTAAATCTTAAAAAAAAAAAAAAAGTTTTGCATTAGGGACATGGCTCAACGGCAAAGCATTTGTCATGCAAATATAAGCACCTGGGTCCAAATTCCCATGTAAAGAGTACATGTAAAGCCAGCATAGTAGCACATGGGCCAACTAGCCTAGCTACACAGCAGCAAATAATGAGACCCTGTCCCAAACAGCATGACAGACAACTGACACCTACGGCTGTCCTCTAACCTCTACACATGGGCCATGGTACAAGTGCTCCCTCACTTACACAGATGAACAAACACATATCACGTACCAATAAAACAGAATAATTCTTTTAAAAAATCATTCATAAAGGGCTGGAGAGATGGCTCAGCAGTTAAGAGCACTGGCTGCTCTTGCAGAGAACCTAGGTTTGATTCCCAGCACCCAAATGGCAGTCAACAACTGTCCTAACTCCAGCTCCAGGGAATCTAACACCCTCTTCTGACCTCCACAGGCATTGCATGATATGTGTGCACTTATATACAGGCAGGCAATACACTCATACACCTTAAAAAAAAAAAAATCACTATAAAAAAAATGTTTTTAGGACCCACTGAAGAACAGAAATGAAATATTCAACCCAAATAACCAATTACATAGCTCAAAAAAGAGAGTCGAATGCAGGCAGGAAGGGGGAAAGAAAGTACCTCACATCACTGCTTACTACTAAATTAAAATCCCTACAAAAAATTTATTTAAGCTGGGAATGGTAGAGCAGGCCTTTAATCCCAGCAACTAGGGAGGCTGGAGTAGGCAGATCTCTGTGCATTCAAGGCCAGCTTGGTCTACTAAGCAAGTTCCAGGCCAGCTGGGGCTATAGGAAGATCCTGTCTCAAAAAGAGCCCCCCTCAAAAAAATTTCTTTTACCATATAAATGGCACATCCATCAATTAGGCTCTCTGCTAAATAAACAAGTATCATAACTTAAGTTTAATGCTCATTTCAATTCTATGAGTCAGTTATAGGTAAAAAATAAGGGTTTAGATTGAGGGTCTGGGAAGAGTGTGAAGACAGAACCCACATAATTCCTGTAATTCCTCAGGAGGAGTACATTGGATCCTGGAAGCATACTGGTTAGTGAGACCAATCATGCTGGTGAGCTCTGGGTCTGACTGAGAGATTCTGCCTCAATAAACAAGGTAGGATAGAGGGTGATTGCCAATAAAAATGTTGGGCCTTCATATGCATATGTACCCATATACATGTGCAACCATCCACACATGCATTATGTATCCACATGCATGAGCAACCACCTAGACACATGCAAAACATGAATATACATATGTACACACATACACAAAAATGGGGAAAATTAAAATACTAATAAAGGGGGCTAGAGCGATGGCTCAGCAGTTAAAAACACTGGCTACTCTCACAGATGATTCGGGTTCAATTCTCAGCACCCACGTGGTAGCTAACAACTGTCTGTAATTCCAGTTCCAGGTATTTTGATACCCTCTTCTAACCTCCACGGGCAGTGTACAACATTGGAGCACTTACATACACGCAGGCAAAACTCTCAAACACATAAAAAATTAAAAAAATTTTAAATAGTAATAAAAAGTAAAGATAGAGTACTCAACTAGGAAGAGGTTCAAAAGCAGGGCTGTGACCACACATCAGTTCAGCCAGCAGGGAAGGGTGCTTGCTGCCAAGTCTGATGACCTGAGTTCAATCGCTAGAACTTACACTGTGGAAGGAGAGAACTGACTCCTACAGGTGTTCCCCTGACCTCTAGAGGGGACACAAGAAACTGTGTGCTAGGTAAGGAAAAATAGTGATACATGGGTGCCTAAGAAAGCTCAGCTGGCCATTGTCTCCTTTCTCTTTGGTCTAACCTATTTTATAATGGTCTAGCTATTAGTGTATTATCAGGACATCTTAGCTTTCTCAGACAGTCTTACCTTGTAGCCTAGGTTGGTCTTGAACTTGTGGCAATCCTCCTGTCTCATTCTCCCAAGTGTTAAGAAAGACTTATTTTGGGACAGGAGAGATGGCTCAGTGGTTAAAAGCACTGACTTCTCTTGTAGAGGACCTGGGTTCAATTCCCAGCACCCATATGGTTGCTAACAACCACCTGTAACTCCAGTTCTAGGGGACTGGATGCTCTCCTCTGACCTCCATGGGCACACAACCCAGGTGCACTTATACACATGCAGGCAATACAGTCATACACATAAAATATAGTATTAAAAAAAAAAAGGAAGAAAGACTCTGTGAAAGCAACTTCTTGACAAGGATTTGGCTTCTCTTTCACTAGTGATTCTAAATGTGTCTACTGTCTGCATACTTTTTTAGAACCTCTCTTGTCTCTTGTCCTGATGTGGTCCTTTTAACAGCTGCTAAGTGTGAAGTTCTACACTGAGACTAATACTTCAAGGGGAGAAATTCAACAGCCAAAACCAAACTCCTAGGTAGCAACTTGGGAATTAGAGCCTGGGTGATGCACAAGGGGAAGGGAGGGCATCCTATGACTCTCTATTCTAGCAGCTTTGAGGCTTGCAGCTCTGACTGTCTGAGGCAGAAACTCCAACTTGAGGTATCTTAGTAATTTCCTCATCTCACCCTTTTTAAAGGGTTTATTATTATCTATTTTTATTTTGTATGTTTTGCCTGCATGCATATAAACGTACCACGTGCTTGTAACGCCCTCAGAGGCGTTACAAAAGAATCCCTTGAAACTGGAGTTATGAACAGGTGTTAGCTGCCATGTGGGGGTTCAGAACTGAATCCAGGTTCTCTGCAAGAGCAACAGTGCTCTTCATCACTGAGCCATCACTCCAGCCCCGTTTTTATTTTTATGATTTTTAATGATGTATATGTGTGTGCCTGTGAATGGGTATGTGCCTGTGAGTGCAGGTGCCCAGAGAGGCCATACGCATCAGATCCCCTGGGACCTGGAGTTACAGGTGGTTGTGAACTTCCCAACATGGATGTTGGGAAAAGAACTGGGGTTCTCTGCAAGACTAACATGAGCTTTTAATCACTGAATCATCTCTCCAGCTCCCCCTTTTAAAGCTTACTTTCTTTGTTTGTATGTGTGTCTGTCTGTGTAGACATAGGTCCTCAGGCTTGACAGCAAATACCTTCATTCACTGAATCATCTTGAAAGCCCAGAACCCCAGCACACAGCTTCTATTATGGGTTAATAGGTAATATACAAGGCTGTAAAAAAAAATCTAGGAACTATTGAAGTACACAACAACCAAAAATTAATTACAAAATCAAACCTGTAACAAATCCAAGATGCTTCTGGCAGTACTTGCCTGTTGATGTCACTACAGCCTTGGTTCTGAACATACAACATGCACACTTTGCACTGTGTATGCCATGAAGTACCAACAAACACTGACTCAAATATCTCAGCTCAAGTTTGAGGCCCCTGTAGGTCATGAACCGCAGTGTTTTCACTGTGCAGTCAAAGTTTTCTGCTCTTACAGAAACAGTGTTTTATACAGAGAAAACAGTTTTAATATTTCCCTACTGTCCTTCTGCATGTAACTCTCAAGACAATTTGTCTTTGGAAGGGTTGCATGCCTATAATTCCAGCAGAGAGGTGGAACCAGGAGGACTGTCAATTCAAGGAAGTGCTCTGAACTGCTGAGCCATCTCTTTAGTCCCCCAAACAGAAAACTTTGCCTAGGCTGGCCCTGAACTCTTTACATAGCCAAGGAGACCCTGAACTGCTCATCCTCCTGCTTCCACACCTGGCAATATTTAATTATATGAAAATAAGCACATTCAGGGCTGGAGATGTGGCTCAGCAGTTAAGAGCAATGACTGCTCTTGCAAAGGGCCTAGGTTCAGTTCTCCGCACCCACATGGTGGCTAACAACCATCCACTGTCCCTAACTCCAGTTCCAGATCTGATGTCCTCTTCTCACCTCCACAGGCATTGCACGACATGGGTGCACTTACATACATGCAGATAATACACTCATACACACAAATTTAAAAATAAAACAAAACACTTTCATTTATATTAAGTGCACTGGGTGAGTATAATACAAGGCCAGAAGAGGGTGTCAGATCCCCTGGAAATGTAGTTACAGATGGTTGTGAGCAGCCATTTCTCTAGCCTCTCCAAAGAATTGTTTTAAAGTAAATTCGTTTATGGCTTATGAGTGAAATGTTTGATTTTTATACATATTTTATATATCTATGTATCTGAGATCTCAAAACTTCCCAGTCCCCGCCCCCCCAAAAGATAAAAATGTCAGGGGTAGAAAAGTTTAAGAAGCCCTGACCAAGTATACTATGTACTATATTCATCAACCAAAACTTACAAAGCACCTACTATATGCCTGGCTCTGTGCCATGTGCTGGAAATGTATTGGGGTAAAGAAAAACTACTGGTGACATGCAGGCCTGTAATCCAAAAGTCTCACAAATTCAAAGCCAGCCTGGGCTATCCAGAGTACTTCAGGCTATATAGTTCAATGGCAGAGTGCCTATCTAGATGGGAGCAAGAGTCTAGGATGAACATTCAGGGTTGCAACCACACAAAAACAAAACAGACAGACACGGTTTGACCTCCTCTCTTTACTGAAGTCCAACCTGTTAGATCAATCTCAATACACTAAACGTGAAATGCATCCAAAGCCCCAGACAAGGCTCCTCACCTTGGACTCCCCACCCCACGCCCCAACATCCCCACATATTTAGCTTGGCTGAGTCCTCTCTGGGGTAGGAAGGCTGTCCTACCTATGGGGTGTTTAGGAGCATCTCTAGCCTCTTCCTGCTGGATGCCACAGTAAGGCCCTAGTTGTGACTATCAGAGAGGTCTCCAATCTTCATCCAGACCGGTCCTGGCTTGCAGCATGGGTCGAGGCCCTGTCCAAGGGCGCTCAGTCCGTCTGTCCTGACGCTCAGGGCATCCTCCCAACCGCAAGCGGTTACTAAAAACCTGCTTAACCTTAAGTCTCTTCTCGCCGACCCCTCGGAGGACAGGTTTTCCTGGCCACTGGCCACTGGCCACAGGGGCTGGCACACAATACGACAACTGCTCTGAGTTACTGAAAAGGAAAAGGCAAGGCAGCGGCCGACTGCAACGACTGGGAGGGTGTGTGGGGACCTGGGCGGAATTACAGCTGGGTCGATGATTACGCATGCGCCTCACTCTCTCGGGGTCCCCCCCCCAACCCCACGAAGGTAGGTCGCGACTATTGGAGGTTTTCCCGAGGCTACGGAATGAGCGGGAGCCCCCCCAACAAGAACTTACTCGGGCCTGAGAGCGGACGTCGAAATCTCTCACTCCGACCGACACCGGCCACCCCGTTTGCTCCTCAGGTCGCCTAACGGCCGTTACTCCCCCACCAAGCCGCACGCCTCCGAGCGCGCGCCGCCAGGTCCAGCAACCCCCCTTCTGCTCGCCTCTGACCAATAGCAAGTCGAGGCTCGCGAGGCTCCCGCCCCCTTCTGCCTACCTTGGACCAATGGCGAGTCGGGCCGCGCCGGCGTCCCACCCCTTGCACGCTGCGCTCGGGCTGGGCGGGGTGGGTCGTTCTGCGCATGACCCAGCGGCCACTTAGAGCTCCTTGCCCAGTCCTGCCTCCAGGTGGCGCTGTGCTCAGCCAGGCCCGCGTGGCCCAGGACCAGAAAGCGAGGGGGCCAGGGCAGGAGGCTATGCTGCCCAACCTGCCATCACCTTCCTGGCCTTCAGCTCCTTGTCACCACAATCTCTGGAACCGAGGGGTCAGAGTGTACCTGCAGAGTTCCTATTCCGGGGTCACGATTAGTTTTAGTAAAAGAAGAGGGCTTGCTGCTTTTGCAGAAGTACTAAGTTTGGTTCCCAGCACCCATGTCTGGCAGCTCACAGTGGCTTGTAACTCCAGCTCCAAGGGATCTTAAGCCTTCTTCTGTCCTCCATGGGTGCACACACACATACACACACATAAATAAAAACAATAAAAATGAAATCTAAGGGGACAGAGAGATGGCTCAGCAGATAAGCGCACTGGCTGCTCTTGCAGAGGACTGAGTTCAGTTCCCAGCACCTGCATGACTGCTAACAATCGTCCTAACCAGTTCTAAGGGATCCAACACCCTCTTCTGACCTCCGAGGGCATTACACGGTATGGGTGCACTTACATACATATACATGTAGGCAATACACTCATACACATAAAATAAAAATAATAAATATTTTTTAAAAACACAAAATGCAAGAGCTACCAGTGCTCTTAACCACCAAGCCATCTCTCCAGCCTGACTTAGTTCCTTTTCAAGAGCTGACAAGACATTAAACAAAAGGGCCAGGGATGCAAGCACTGTGGTATGGTGCTTGCCTAGCAGGTGCAAGGCCCTAGATTTGAGCTCTATCACTGTGAAAAAAATTAAACAACAAAATGTTTTTGCAAATAAAATGTTAAGACTATGAAATTTGGGGCTGGAGAGATGGCTCAGTAGTTAAGAGCAATTATTACCCTTCCAAAGGACTGACATTCAGTTCCCAACATCCACCATTCTTAACTCCAGTTCCAGGGAATCCGACACCCTCTTCTGGGCTCTGTGCTATATGCATGTGGTACACTTACAGTTGGAGCTACAGGGAGATCCTAGCTCAAAAAAAAAAAAAAATCAACACAGCAAAATAAATAAACAAATCTTTTTTAAAAGACTATGAAATTTGAGGTAAAAAAGGATCACTGGGGCTGGCAAGATGGCTCATCCAGTAAATATGCCTGCTTCTAAGCCTGAAGACTTGAGTTTAATAAACAGAACTCACATAGTGAAAAAAGCAAGCATACTCCCAACAAGCTGTCTTCTGACTACACACACACACACATACACACACACACACACACACGTACATACATACATAAATGTAAAGATTTAGGGGAAAGGACTGCTAATTTAACTCTTAGACTTTTTTCCTGTTGTATAGTTATTTGCTCCAAATAAAAACATTCTCTCCTGGAGGGAAGAGAGAGGCTTCAAAGACCCAGGAAGCTAAGGAAACTTTCAAGACTTAGGAAACTGAAGACACTTATCAGACTTCTGAGCTCCTCCCTGAGAACATAAAAGCAGTAAATAGTGAATCTTCAGTGATCTGCCTGAGAATCAGGAAATGCAGATTTTTTTTGTCATCTGTATTAGGGATAGTTTTTTGATGATGCAATTGCCTTTGAGTGGTCCATGTTCTGGTAAGCAACTCTGCCCCTATGACCTGAAAGCATTCTCATTAAACTCATTGGTTCATCCAGCTAGACTGGAATGGAATCTATCTATCTATCTATCTATCTATCTATCTATCTATCTATCAATTTGTCTGTCTTCAGCACTTCTTGAGTTTGTTTGTGGTGGGGAAGTTATAATTTTTTTATCTTTATTTTATGTATATGAGTGCTTGCCTGCATGTATGTAAGTACACCACATGTGTGCAAGGCCCACAGAGGCCAGAAGAGGGCATCAGATCTCCTGGAACTGGAGTTGGGGACAGTTGATAGCACTATGTAGGTGGATGCTAGAAGGTGCTAGAAACCAAACCTGGGTCCTCTACAAGAGCAGTTAGTGCTCTTAACCACTAAGCCATCTTTCTACCACCCCTAACCATCTGTTTTTGTTTTTGAGACAAGGTTTCATGAAGCTCAAGCTGGCAAACTCATTATGTAGATGAGGATGACCTTGAATTCCTGGTCTTTCTGAGTTAAACTACATTTCTCAAATCCTAGGATTACAGGGAGTGCCACTATGTCTGGCTCCCAGGGTCTGATTTTGTGTGTGTGTGTGTGTGTTCATTTATTATGATTTTGGGGATCAAATCAAGGCCTTGCCTACACTCTGCAAGCACTCTACCACTTGACTTCATACTCAGCCCTTTTTTGTGATGTTTTGCTTATATGTTTGTTTATTTGAAACAGGGTCTTACTGTATAACTCGGGCTAGCTTCAAACTCAAAATAATCCCCGTGCTTTAGTCTCCTGACTTCTGAGTTTACAGATGTATATTATCTTGCCTGGCCTGCCTCTCTGCTAACATCTAAAGCCTGCCCTGCTTCCTAGCTCATGGTATACCCCCTGAACTCATCCATCCTGTTTTTAAGTTTGTCCTTCCTGTGTGCTGTTGAGTTCCCCGTGGTATAACATGGGAATACTGGTGTTAAGGATGGCAGCACACTGTTGCTGTACTAGGAAAGGGGAGGAAATGAGGCCAGAAATAATTAAGCATTAGGAGGAAAGGCCTGGATAATATTACATGACTGCATTTACCCTTCATTCTGGAACTGAATGATTCGTGACCTTTTTGCAGAAAAAAGAAAGATGACTTCGGGTCAGCTGACCAAGATCCAAGGATTTCCTGGGAATGATTCTCATCTGATCAGGCACTTTCATTTTACACTTGCAGAGATGAAGGTCCACAGAGAATACTGTATTGTTCACCCCTCCTCCATCTCCGTTCCTTCCACCCATTGATCTGGAGTGTTGAAGCTTGTTGATGGTCAGATGACAAAAGTCAGATAAAGTAAATTTCCTTGCTGTTTATTGGCTGTAAACTCTATACCTTTCCCTATTGTATTAGGCAATCTAATTACTCACTACCCCCTAGAGATCCACACAGGAAAATAAGACAGGATGAGTGCATATGACCCCATGTTCAGCAGCCCCATCCCTTACAATAATTGGGCTCCATGTGAGTCCCAGGTCTACCCTCTCTGCTGCTTAATAAAAGCAGGACGACTTTTCTCAGGCCCAGACTTCCTCCATTCCACCCTTGCTCCAGGCAAGTAAACATGAAGTGGAGCCCTAGGACTGGGGTGGGGCGTCTAGCCCAGATTTTATCCCAGCATCCAGCTTATCATCATCAGGAGAAAGATGGCCATCCAGGCTCCTGCAGAAAAAAAAGAAATGATTATAAAGTAGGATTAAAGAGTTTCAGAGTCTGGGAAATTTTCTTTTTATTGGGGCTGGAGAGATGGCTTAATGTGATTAAGAGCTCTGGCTGCTCTTACAGAGGTTTGGGGTTTGGTTTCTGGCACCCATAGGTCAGCTCCCTCTTCTGGCCTCAGAAGGCATTGCATGTACACAGTGCACATACATACGTGCAGGTAAGATACTCATACACATAAAATAGTAAATTTAAAAATAAAGGAATTATTTCAATTATTTATTTTCATATACGTGTATGCGTGTACAGACATGCATCCATGTGAAAGCCAGGGAACAACTTTTGGGGGTTCTCTCCTTCTTCTGCATGAGCCCCTGATAGAACTCACATCATCAGGCTTGGCAGCAAGCACTTTACCGGCTGAACCATCTCACCAGCACAAGCCTGGAAACTTTCTAGACTTAGATACTTCGCATTGGAGAATTATTTAGTAAGCCATTGTCTTTTCTTTCATCTTAATTTAAAAATAAAATTTTTGTGACAGGGTCTCACATAACCCAGGCTGGCCTCAAACTTGCCACCATATAGTCAAGAATGATACTGAATGACTAACCTGTCTGTCTAGACCTCTGGAGTGCTGGGATTGCAGGGTGAGTCACCTATACCTGATTTAAAATTTTTTATTTATTGTTTTGTTTTGTTTTGTTTTGAGACAGGGTCTCCTTGTAGCCCAAGCTGGAACTCACTATGTTGAACAGACTGCCTCTACCTCCCGAGTGCTGGGATTAAAGGTGTGTACCACCACACACAGTTTTTATTTATTTTTGTATTGTGAGTATGAGTGTTTTGCCTGTATCTATGTATGTAAGTGTACCATGTGTGTGCAATGCCCATGAAGGCCAGAAGAGGGCATTGAATCCCCTGCAAGCAGAGTTACCAATGGTTGTTAGCTGGTGAGTGCTGGGAACCACACTGGATCCTCTGGAAGAACAGTCAGTGCTCTTAACTGCTGTCCCATCTCTCCAGCCCCTAGCTTTTTTTTTCTCCACTTTTTGGGACAGTGTCTCCATGTGTCCCCAGCCACACCACCGTGTTTGCTTGTTTGTTTGTTCTAAATGGAGGGAGGAGTTTTGTTTTCTCCCACAGCCTGGCTCTAAACTTCTGGGTTCAGCAATCTTCCTGCCTAAGCATGTGTCACTGTGCCTGGTGTATCTTAACTGTTCAACCCTTAATCTAAATAATTTCTGGCTAGTTTCAGATTCTGAGGCTGGATAAGCCAACAGCCCCACAATGACAACTCTGTCATCATGTATTACTAAAGCTGAGATTCAAAGAAGTTCACTGAATTCTGGGTCACATAGTGCTGAGAAGGAACAGTGTCCAGGATCAGCACCTGCGAAAACCTAGTATGGGTCGTTAGAGGACTCAGTGCAACCGCCCGAATGTCGCCTCAGCAAGTCCCTTGTACTAACCTGCTGAGCTCCTGCCGCTGGAGGCGTTGGACTCTGAAACCACATAGAAACAGAGATAGAGCTTAAGGTGCCCTTCTCACAGGACATGGCCAGCACTCTTCCATCATTTCACCAGGCTGGGGCAAAGGGAGCTAGAGCTCAGATGGGCAAGATGATGCTTCTAGGTTTACTAAAATGGTGGGTGGGCCTTTCTAATGAGGGTTGGAGCTTTGAAGGACTATTTTGGAATGGAGAGAAGAGTGTGCCAGGACAGGAAGATTGACAAAAAAAAGGGGGGGGGTGTGAAAGACAGTTTGTGGAGTGATCTGGTATGACAGTTTAGGAGAGAAAAAGAGGACAGAGGCAGAGATGGCTCAGATATGTATGAGTAGTGTGATGGTTAGCACTGTCAACGTGACAGAATCCAGAATCGCCTGGGAGATGGGTCTCTGGGCATGCTTATAGGGACTAGCTTTTTAAAATTTTTATTTATTGTTTTTATTTTTTTGTGTGTGAGTGTATTGCCTGCATATATGTAAGGGCACCCATGTGGTACAATGCCTACAGAGGTCAGAAGAGGATGTCGGATTCCCCTGGAACTGGAGCTGTGGATGTTTGTTTACTGCCATGAGGGTGCTGGAAATTGAACGCTAGTTCAAGAGCAGCCAGTGCACTTAACCTCTAAGCCGTCTCTCCAGCCCCCATGGGGACTATCATGATTACATTAATTTGTGAAGACCCATCTTAAAAATATTTTATTTATTAATTTTATTTTATGTATACAAATGTATTGCCTGCATGCATGTAAGTGTACCAGTGTAGGGTGTGGTGTCATGCAATGTCAGGTCCCCTGGGAATGGAGTTACTGATGGTTGTTAGCTGATGTGTGGGTGCTGGGAACCAATCCCAGGTCCTCTGCAAGTGCTCTTCACTGCTGAGCCAGTTCTTCAGCTCTAGGAAGACCGATCTTAATTGTAGTAGTAAAGCTAACTCTTTTCTGGGCAGGGATTCTGAATTGTATAAAAGTGAGCTGAGCCCTCACAGCATTCATGGCTCTCTGCTTCCTGACTGCAGATGCAATGTCTTGACTTCCCTGTGGTATGTACTGGGCCTTGAACTGAGAGTCAGAATGAACTGTTTCTCCCTTAAGTATTTTTATCACAACAGGAAAAGAAATCAAGACAAGTGGAAATAGGCCCTGATGACCCCCAGGATTTCTCTAGAGTACAGGGGAGCCCAGGAGAATGTGGGCTTAGGGAGGAGACTGGGTTTAGAGGAGGAGTGTGAGGATGTAAAGGTGGGAGGAGACTCAGTGCAAGGTCAGGGTCTCAGAACAAGAGAGTGGGAACGTCTGGAAGAGGAGCCAGGAGGGCCCCACAAATGATCCATTCACGTACCACTTATTCTGAGAGGCCCGAACACTATCCACTTGCCACCGCCAGCCTCTAGACGGTTCCCTGCTCCAGTCTCCCCTGGTGAATTCCTCTGGAGTGGATTCTTCCCCTTACAAGTCTGTGGGTGACACAAGTTGGCTTTGAGACTTTGCCCAGCACCCCAGATAACTCTACTTCTCTACCCCGCAGCTTAAATAAGCTCACCCATCTGCAAGATCCGGGCCTTCAAACTCCCACCTTTAAATCTTCCTACTTGGCCTGTCCCTGGACAGCTGGGCTTGCACCAGACTCTTCCAGTCCACCCACTTGCAGGCACTCTGGTGTCCCCTTGACCCCAGGAACCCCACTCACTGGCTGACACGAGCGTCCTCCCTGCTTGTCACACAGGGTCACTCTCGCGTGCAAATAGAATGTGTCACTATTCAAGAAGCGGGACAGGGTGAAGGCCAACATCACTTGTATAGATGCCCCGTTCTTCAGGTCCTGGAACAGTCGGTTGCCAACTGGGCAGCTGTGGGGAAAAGGGCCCGCACCCACCTTAGGGACCCTGACTTGGACCCCATGGTGCTGATGCATAAAGTTTGATTTTCTCCAACTTACTTGTACGAACTGTAGGTGTTTGATCTCCTACTGAGAACTTTATATGGATGATGTCAATTCATCCAAGCACCAATATTCTGTGGAAGGGAATACTTTTGCCCCCACCCTTCCTTTTTTAAAAATATTTTATTATTTTTATTTTATGTGTATGAGTGTATTGCCTGCAAGTATGTAAGTGGACCCGCAAATGTCGGAAGAGGGCATCTGATCACCTGAAACTGGAGTTACAGACGACCGTTGTTCGCCATCATGTGGGGGCTGGGAATCAAAAGCAGGTCCTCTGCAAGAGCAGCCAGTGCTCTTAACCACTGGGCCATCTCTCCAACTCCCCATCTTTACTTTTTTAAACTACAGGGAAACATGTTCAGAGAGCTTAAACAGATTCTGAAGGTTTTGTCAGAGTGATTTTCTAGCAAGGAGCAGGTCTTGAGTTGGAACCCAGAACCATAGAAATAAAGAAAAAATTAGTTACAAGCTAGACTGAGCCTAAGCAGACTTAGGTCAAACTCCGAGCCCACAGCACATCTGTAAATTGGAGGAAATAATTCTTAATGGGATCGATTTGAGGAGTAAACCAACAGGTTATTCACTGGGATTATGCTTCTTGTTAATATTAATAAAATGTGATCCAGAAATAAGGAGATTCTCTCTCTCTCTCTCTCTCTCTCTCTCTCTCTCTCTCTCTCTCTCTCTCTCTCTCTCTCATTTGATCAGGATCTCATGGAGCCCAGGCTGCCTTGAACTCACAGAGATCTGCCTGCTTCTGTCACCCAAGTGCTTAGATTTTAGTCATAGGTCAACCAATTCTGGCTAAGACACTCAGATGTTTCAGTCTCTTTATACGTAACATTTAGCAAAGTCTGCCACATACCAAGCATTTGAATTGAGCCTTAGTTTCTCCATTTGTAAAATAGGAATGAAAACATGACTATTGTATAGAGTGTGTTGTGAGGCTTAAATTAATAGATATATGTGAAGTGATTCAAACTATGCCTGGCCTGGGATTAATATATATACAATTTGTAACATAGTATATAACACTCTGAAATCTAGGCATTATTTTTCATCTTATGGTTATAGGCCCTTGATAATTGTTTAAGGATAGAATAAAAGAAATAAATAACTCAGTGGTTAAAAGCACTTACTGTTCCTGCAGAGGACCTGGTTTTGATTCGCAGCACCCACATGGTGGCTAACAAGCATCCCTCTGTCCCTAAATCCAATTCTAGGGGATCCAATGCTTTCTTCTGGCCTCTGCTGGCATTGCACAACACAGGTGCCTTTACATGCATGCAGGCAATACACTCATACACATAAAATAAAAATAAATAAAAATGTAAAAGAATGTTAAAAAAAGGAAATGAGTGTTGTATATTGACTCTGAGATCTTGAGCAAGTTTTAATTTCTCTGAGTCTTAATTTATTCATCTGCAAAGCAAGAATGAAATGCATTCACTCAACAAACATCCACCCAGCACTTTCTTCCTTCCCATGTTTGTTTGTCAAGGATACAGAAAAGTGTGACAGGATCTGTGATCATGGGGACAAAAGCAGAAGCCATAGTCCACGAGCCGCTCTGACTCCAGTAGGAAGTTGCTGGGGCCTGGTGGACACTTACCTCCCATTCACAAAATGATAGGTGGCCTTAGACTCTGTCTGGGAGAAGCTGGTGCTGGCAAAGACTTCATTGACCACCAGGGAAAATCGGTCAGGATCACTGTTTGTGGACTTGAGGACCATGTAGAGAAATGTGCCAACAGGAACTATTTTGCTCTGGAGTGGAGTGGAAAGCTCAGGGTCTGTGAAGATGTTCAGGATGACAATGGTGTCCCCAGCACTTGGAATGTGAATGGTGCTATATCCAGAGAGAGCAAGAGTGAGACCTCTTCATGAACCTCAGAGAAGAACATTGACTCACCTTCTGCCTTATACCCAAAGTCACTGAGCGCTGGTAGCTAAAGAAAAAAAGACTGGGGAGATAGTTCAGCTGATAAATACTTCACTGTACAAACATGTGGCCCTGAGTTCATTTTAACCCATATAAAGAAAGCCCCGGTATAATGGTAGGAAGAAGGACATAGTCAGATTCCTCGAGCTCCCTGGCCAGCCTAGCCTGGCTCTACTTGATGAGTTTTAGGTCAGCAGGAGACCTATCTCAGGAACTAAGCTAGAAGGGACTCCATGGTGCAGTTTTCATGAGGTTACCATCCATGATGGGATGGGACTTTGTGGTGAGGTATAAAGAGAAGAAAGTCTTTTTTAAAACTCCTGGCAAAGAGTCCAGCTTTTAGAGAGCATTTAACAGTCACATCACAATCCAGAAAAGCATTGTTCTCAGCCCCTGGGATAGGGATCAAGGGGCGGGTTGCTGCCAAAAGGAGAGGAGGAATTTATTTCAAGACCTTAAAGGACTGACCACATGTGATCTCCACTCACACTGGGTCTGCTGGAAAGTGTGGACTCTGCACAGAGCATGCACAGAGCATCCTGCCCAGTACGGTGGATCTGTTGTGGCACCCACTCCAGTTTGAACTCACTCAAATCTGGCAACTTGGGAAACAGGTTGGAATAACATGGTCAAATATGTTGCCCCAAGAATCTATTGTCATACATACTATTTTTGGGGGTGGGGGGCAGAGTCTCACAATATAGTGTAGCTTTGACTGAACTGCAACTCACTATGTAGACCAGGTTGGCTTCCTCTGCTTCTCAAGATCTCAAGTGCTGGGACTAAAGGCATGCGCCACCACACGTGGCCTTATTTATTTATTTGGCTTTTTTGGGACACGGTCTCCCCGTAGCACCAGCAGGCCTAGAACTCACTATGTAGACCAAACTGGCCTCAACCTCTCAGAGATCAGCCTGCCTTTGCCTCCTGAGTGCTGGGAGTAAGGGCGTGTGCCACCATGCCCGGCTATATTTATTTTTGATTGCAATACGTTTTTCAAAGATTTATTTTTCATTTTAAAAATCTTAAAAAAAATCTTTTATTGAGTTTTATACAATTCATACCAGTTTTACAGATTTTATATTGAAGGTAAGGGTATTTGCCAGGCGTGGTAGCACATGCTTTTAATCCCAGCACTTGGGAGGCAGGTGAATCTCTGTGAGTTCCAAGTCAACCAGGGATACATAGTGAGACCCTATCTCAAAGAGGGAGAGGGAGAGGGAGAGGGAGAGGGAGAGGGAAAGGGAGAGAGAGAGAGAGAGAGAGAGAGAGAGAGAGAGAGAGAGAGATACTAAGTAAATAATTTAGAATTGAAGAAGGGCAGGGGGAGTAAACTTACTAACTTTTCTCATGGACCACCTAAAAAATAAAGTACCACCTCACAGGTCCCCTGACCGTGGAAGCCAATGAATCCCATGGCAGTTTATATAAGTAACCCATAATGCTTTGCTTTACAGAAGCATCTTGTTTTTCCCTCCACAGAAGGGATGTTTATATATGGTAGATGAACACGGGTCCAGTTTTCGAAGGTCATTGTGTTTTGGACTGGATTATAGATAATAATGTGAGCTCAGGAGTCACCCAGGGTCTAGCTCCAGGGACAGTTGCCAGGTATGTGTGTGTGTGTAAAACTCACGGAATAGAGTCCTGATAGGAGAGGGTCTGACTGACATTCACCGCCAGAGGGTAGGCACAGCTGAGGTTGAACACTCTGAAGTCAGTATGGTTGGAGCCAGGAAGAACCCTTTCAAGGTGCACATCCAGAGAGTACAGGGCATGGCTGTTGTTAGTCTAGAAAGACAGGAAGGTGGCCATTACCCACAGACCTCCAGGAGAAACTCTTTCATTCTCTTTGGCTGCAAGCTGTTAATTTAAATAAAAGTCATAGCTACAGTTCTTTGAGCCTGGTTCTGTGACTTGATCCCAGCTCTCTGAGAATTCTATTGTTAACAGTATTTTACAGAAGAGTATAATAAAGCTCATAAAGGTTAAAAGACGCCCAAAGCAAGTAACAGAGTCCAAACCCTCCATCTCTCTGGACCTATGTTTTTGTTTTGTTTGTTTGTCTGATTTTTTTTTCTTCTTTTTTTCTTTTTGGTCTTTTTTTGAGACAGGGTCCTCCTATAGCCCTAGCTGGAACTTACTATGTAGACCAGAATGGCCTTGATCCAACAGAGATCCAGTTGCCTCTGCCTCCCAAGTGCTGGGATTAAAGAGGTGTACCAATACACCCAGCAGACTCATGGTTTTAATCTGTGTGCCTTAGTTCTTAAGTTTCTTTTCTGCCTGGAACTCACTGTGTAGCTATATGGTCTCAAACTCCTGAGCCATCTGTGGTTGCCTCCCAAGTTCTGGGATTACCAGCCTGTGCCACTGTACCCAGTGTATGTGGTAGTGGGGATGGAACTGAGCATAGTAGTCTGTCAACTGGGTATATTTCCCAGCCTTCCCCTTGGTTTTTAAATTTCAATGTACATTTTATTTTAGTTTAGTTTTTGTTTTTTACTGAAACAGGATAGCATTTATCCCAAGCTAGTGTCAAACTATGTAGACAAGGATGGACTTGAATACCTCCTACGTCTGCTTTCTGAGTATTGGGACTTACGGGCATAGGTTACCACATCTGGTGAGTTTTATTGTTACTTTGGCTGTTGTTCTAAGTCAGCATTTTTAAAAAGATTTATTTTAAATATTTTATATATTATTTTTATTTTTGTATATGAGTATTATTGCGTGCACATATGTAAGTGTACCTGGCAGAGGTAAAAAGAGGCACCAGATTTCCCTGGGGGTTGGGGAGGGGTTGTTGTTGTTTGAAGGTATTCTTTTATTTGTGTGGGTTGATTTTTGTTTATGAAATTAGTCTTGGTGTGGTGGTACAAACATGTAATCCCAAGGCTCAGGGGGCTGAGGCAGAAAGACTACCTTGAATTCAAAGTGTGCAATTTGGGAAAATCCCTTAACTTTTCTCAGACATAGAATACTCATCTGTAATAAGAACCTCACAAGATTATCACTGTTTAAAAAAATAGTGTACATTGATGTACATAGCATATGGTCAGAAATCAATAAATACTGCTTGTGGTTATTATTTTAAAGGGTTTCATGATGGAATCCAATACCCCAATCCATCCAATACCTGTAAGGACATTCTAACATCAACGGAGACAACTTGGTCTTTTCCCTCAACAAGACTGGTCTGTTAACTAATATTTGACTCAGCCCGTTAGGAATTGCCCATGCCCTTCCTGCCCAGCCCCACCCACAGCCTTTTCCCTCCTATTAGTGAGCCCTTCAACGTACAGAGAGATGGAGTCCACAAGTCCCCTCCTTCTTCTCCAGCTGGAAGACCTGGACCCGGAGGCCCTGCTGTTCCCTGTTGAGTCTGGAACACTTGGAGAAGGCATCTTCCCTCAGGACCCAGTGGTGAGTCTTCAGGAAGCAGCTTCTCAGAGCCACCTCAATGTTCCATGGCCCACAGTGCAGGAATGCCAAGTCCCTGGATAGATCTGCAGGGGAACAAGAGCCAGGAGATGGCTTTCTGAGGCTCCTGGGATGATGCCATGAGAGGGGGAACTGTTTCTCAGGTGGCCCAACCCACAAAGACTCCTTTAAACACAGGGTCAGTGAGATGGCTTAGTAGGTAAAGGCTTTCCATACAAGCCTGGTGACATGAGTTCAATCCCCAGAATCTACATAAAGGTGGAAAGATGTTTTCTCAGAGTTGTCCTGCATACACACACATACACACACACACACACACACACACACACACACACACACACACACACAAGCACCCCATGGCATTTCTGTTGCCAACACACACACATCACAAACAGACACACATTAATAATAACAACATTAATAAAAATTTTAAATACAGATTCTCACACATGTGAATGCCCAGGCCACCATTTGTTCTGTGGGACCCTAGTCCTTGACCTTCCGGGACCACTCAGAATCTCCTTCCCAAGAATCAGCAACTGGACCTCAAAACTGGTATGGGGACTGAGAATGTAGCTCCGTTGAGTGTTTTCCTAGAATACATGAAGCCCTGAGTTTCATCTCCAGTGTCACATAAACCAGGCATGGTGGTTAATTTGTTTATTCTCCAATTTCCCTCCCATTCCCTTGTGTGTGTGCATGTGTGTGTACATGCATGTGTATGTATGTGTGTGTGCATGCATGTGTGTCTCTGAGTGTGCGTGTGTCTATGTGTGCCTGTGAGTGTGCATGTGTGCATGTGTGTGTTGCATGCACACGAGTATGTAGATGCTTTTATGTCCATGCATAAACATTCTGAGGCCAGAGCAGAACACTGCGTGTCTTCTTTTATTGATCTAGGTCTTATCACCTTGAGACAGGGTCTCTTACTCAACCTGTAGCTCCCTGTTTCAGCTAGGCTGGCCAGCAAACTCTCAGGATTCACATATCTCGAGCCCTCATGCTGGAGTTAAAGGCAGGAAGATCAGGCATGCCTGGCCTTTTGTGTGGGTGCTGGGTTCAGATGACTTTCAGAGAAAGCGCTTTTCCCCCATCAAATCATCTCCCTGTTACCACTCCAAATTTATTTTATTTTTCTTTATGTGTATACGTGTATATTCTGTATATGAGTGTATGCCACATGCATGCATGTGTCTTGGGGACCATAAGAGGGCACTGGATGGTCTAGGACTGGAGTTACAGGCAGTTGTGAGCCACCCAACAGATGTGGAAACCAAACTCAAATCCTCTAAAAGAGCAACAAGTACTCTTAATTGCCGAGCCATCTCTCCAGGGTGTTCCCTTCCCTTTCCAAGTTTTTAAAACTCTATTTCGCCCTACTTGATTGCAGTTGGATTTCTGTCACTTGCAACCCCAGGTGTCTTAAAGGAGGTGCTGCGATACCGGGGCTTTTGGGCCGATCAAATGAGAAGCTAACCCTTCACCCTTCTCCCTATACTGCTGCTCTTCCTGGATGTCTGTTGAAATTTGGGGTCAACTGCTCAAAAATTGGCAATTTAAAAGGAAAACTGGAGCTAGGCTTGGTAGCATAAGCCTTTAATCTCAGCACTCTGGAGGCAGAGGCAGGCAGATCTCTGTGAGATGGAGGCCAGCCTGCTCTATATAGTGAGTTCCAGGCCATCTGGGACTACAGGGAGACCTTGTCTCAAACAAAACAAACCAAAACACCACAAAAAGCAAAAACCCCTAAACCAAGACAATTTCCAAAGCAAAACAAACCCCAAACCCAAACCAAAAGGAAACCTGGGTATGGTAGTGAATGCCTATAAACCCAGCACACAGGAAACTGAGGAAGAATCAAAGTTCACAAGGCCAGACTTAGCAACAAAATAAGTTCAGGGCCAGCCTGGGTTACATGAGACCCTGTTTGAAAACCAAAACCAAAACAAATAAAACAGTAGAAATAAATAAGTGGTAAAACTAGGTGTGTGGATATAGTCCAGAAGTAGAACACTTGCATAGCATGCTCAAGACCTTGCATTCAGTCCCAGCACTAATAAAATTAATAGAGAAAGCACTGCTGTGAAGAACTCTGGATTGAAGATGCTGAACTTCAAGATTCTTCTCGTTCTTTTTAATCATCACCATTTCTATCTTGACAGGCATGTGTGGTCAGAAGAATGGGCACTCACTCAGTGCTTGTTTAGAAACTTTCTGGTTTGGGGCTGGAAAGATGGCTCAGTGGTCAAGACCGCTGGCTGCTCTGGCAGAGAACCAGGGTTCGGTTCCCAGTACCCACATGGCCTCTAATAACTCTGTAACTCTAGTCCCCGGGGATCTGATGCCCTCTTCTGGCCTCCATAAGCATTGCATGCATGAGTATCTATGCATACATGCAGGCAAAACACTCATACACATACAATAAAAATAATAACATATTTTAAAATAAAAAATAATAATTTAAAAAACTATCTGGTTTAAGTTAGATGTGGTGGAGCACCCCTATAATCCTGGGATTTGGAAGGCAAAGATAGAAGGATCAGGACTTTGAGATCAGCCTAGATTGCATGAAATAAAGATAATTAAAAAATAAATAGCTACCTGGGTTGGACATGTCATTTCAGCTGCTAGTCTACCTTGCCCAGCCCTGCCTGGCTACTCTCCTCTGTGGCAGGGTAGTCCAAGGTCCCATACCAACTGTTTTTGGAATAAAGATGTGGGTGACAAAGACTTATGGGAAATACATGCTATAAAGGAGTCACAGTGAACAGTATATTAAAGGACAAAATTCCAGCCCTGTGATTTAATCATCTTTTGTGGAATGGGGCTTGGTTTAGGGAAACTGAGACACTGAACTCAAAATCCTCATATAATGTAATATATGTAATATATAATAATAGCTTTTTCCCTTTGAGGCAAGATCTTATTATATAGCTTTGGCCAGCCTAGAACTCAGAGCACTCTGTTTCCAAGTGCTGGGATTATAGGCATGTACCCACACCCAGCCTAGTCTAATAATCTTTTTTCAAATTTTTCATTATTAGTGCATGTGTACATGTCTGTACATGTGTACGCACACACTGTGGCATGATTGTGAAGATCAGAGGACATCTTTGTAGAGCTGGGTTTTTTTTAAATATATTTATTTATTGCTTTTATTTTATGTGTATGAGTGTATTGCCTGCATGTATGGAAGAGCACCCATGTTGTACAGTGCCCAAGGAGGTCAGAAGAGGGTGTCAAATTCTCTAGAATGGACATTAAGGACAGATGTTAGCCGACATGTGGGCACCAGGAATCAAACCCAGATTCTCTGCAAGGGCGGCCAGTGCTCCTAACCACCGAGCCATCTCTCCAGCTCCCTGTGGAGCTGTTTTTATCCTTCTACCTTCATTTGGGTTCCAGGGACCAAACTTAAGTCATCAGGCTTGCATGACAGGTGCTTTACAGGCTAAGCCAACTTGGCAAGCCATTTTTCTTTTGTTTTGTTGAGACAAGGTCTCTTTGTAGTTCGGGTTGGCTTTGCACTTCTGTGTAGTAGAAGATGACCTTCAACTTTCTCCAGCTTCCGCTTCTCAAGTGCTAGGATTACTGGCATGTGCCATCCCACTCAACCTCTTCTAATCATCTGATTGGCTTTATTTGATTCTAGAATCAGACAACACTTCACCCCATAAAATGGAGTAAGTGGCCAGGCATGGTATAGAATGCCCTAAATCCCAGCACTTGGAAGGCAGAAGCAGGTAGATCTCTGTGAGATTAAGGCCAGCCTAGTCTACATATCCAGTTCCTGGCCAGCTGGGGCTACAGGAAGACCCCGTCTCAACAAACAAACAATAAGAACAAAAGGAATACTGGGAGCAGACGGTGCAGTTATGTGACAGACTGCTTGCGCAGCATGCGTAGGACTCTGGATTTGATTCTCAGCACTAGAAATAGAAACAGAATAAGTAATTTGCTTGGTCCAAGCAAAAGAGCCATTGGACATTTTGTTTTAAGATGGAGAAGGGTTTGAAGTGAGTAGAACAAAGAAAAAGAAGACTGGTCCAAACTGGTCTCAAAGCCCTGGAAGTGATTCTTCTGTCTTGGCCTCCTTAGTGTTGGAACTACAGACTATAGCCATGCAGCAAGGTGCCAATTTGAGTGGAATAGTAAACGACCTAAGAAGTTCTGCTGCCCAGAAATTATTTTGAGCTGAGTGCAGTGTCTCATATCTACAGTTCCAGTACTTGGGAAGATGAGGCAGGAGGATTGTGGGTTCTAGGTCAGTCTGAACTACCCAAAGAGTTCCAGGCCATCTTCGGTTACTGAGGTAAACCCTGTCTCAAAATAAAACAACACAAAACCCCCAAACAAAGAACAACAAAAATCCAAGCAAACAAACAAAAACCAAAAACCTCCAGATTAGAAGGATTCGGGATAGATTTGTAGGCAAGCAAGACAAGCGGACCAGAACTTTTTCTTTTGGTTTTCTATTTTTTTCCCCTTTGGCAGTGTTGGGGATTGAACCTAGCTCCGTAGGCATGGTAGACAAGCTCTCTACTGCTAAGCTACATCCCCAAGCTTCTTTTTAAGTTTCTTCCTCCCCTTCCTCCTTTTATTAAAAATTTTATTACAATTTTTTTCACTTATTTATTTATATATTTATTGGTTTTAAAATATTTTATTTATTTTTTTGTATGTGTACAATTGTATTGCTTGCATCTAGGTAGGTGTACCCATGTCATGCAATGCCTACGGAAGTCAGAAGAGGGCGTCGGATCCCCCTGGGACTAGAGTTACAGATGGTGGCTAGCTGCCAAGTAGGAACTGAACCTGTGTTCTCTGCAAGAGCAGTAGGTGCTCTTAACTGCTGAGCCATCTCTCCAGCCCCTTTTACTTCTTTATTTTGATCTTATGTGTATGGTTGTTTTGCCTGCATCTATGTAAGTAAGTACACCAATGTGTAAAGTGCCTGTGGAGGCCAGAAGGTGGCATCAGGTGCTTTGGAACTAGTTTCAGATAGCTGTTAGCTGCCATGTGGGTCCTGGGAACCAAACCGAGATCCTCTGCAAGAGCAGCCAGTGCTTTTGACCTCTGAGTCATCTCTCCAGACCTTCTTCTTCCTTTTGAGACAGGGTCTTACTTTATAACCCTGGCTGGCCTTGAATTCATGGCAATCCACCTGCTTCAAGGGCTGTGATTACACATATGCATAACTAGAACTTTTTTTTTAAGGGCAATGTATATTGAAATACATATTTGTGTTGGAAAATAGTAAGCCATTCATTAAGTGTTCTTAGTTTTGTATATTATAAAAGCTTCCTTCCAAGGCAAGATCACCCCACAATTCAAGGCAGAAAGGTTAAAGATATGTGTGTACACACGTATGCACATATGGCACATATGTGTGTGTTTTGAGACAGGGTCTCTCTGTGTAGCCTCTCTGTGTGAAATCCCAGATTTCAGAGCAAAATATATTAGAAAAAAAATAACTTGTTAAACTTCCTCCCTTCCTGGGGAGAGTCAAGGGGAGGAGACAGGGTATCATGTAGTCCAGGCTAGCCTCAAATTCACTAAGTTGTCGAAGATGATCTTGAACTCCTGACCCTCCTACGTCCACCTCCCAGGGGCTGGGGTTACAGCCCTCCATCTCATCCTTTCCTCCTTGTTTTGTTTTCTTTCTTCTTATTGTTTTTGGGACAGGGTCTCCCTGAAGCCCCAGCTGACCTGGAATTTGGTATATAGACTAGGCTGACCTCCTTCTCACAGAGCTCTGCCTGCCTCTGCCTCCCAAGTGCCGGAATTAAAGGCGTGCGCCTTCTCATTCTACTATATACCTCTCTGGAGGAAGAACAGGTGGTGTGGTGGCCCCTGTGTGGTTACGCTTTAGCCTTCAGCGTGTGTGTGACCTCAGTTCTGAGTTCCTCTGAGCAGGACAACCTGTTCAGAGAAAAGTGCTGGTCCACTGAGAACATTTTAATACAGTTACCAGCTCCTTTGTTCTCTGGTCACATTGCCAGTGTGATTACAAATGAGGTGTCAGGGTGGTCAAAGGCAGACAAGAGGCACAGGCTGTTTAAGGAATCTTCTATTAAAGAGGGCTCTGGGAATGACACTGGGAATGTGCAGGTTGGTAAAGTGCTCAACTAAACACATTTTTTAAAAAGAAAGAAAGGTGTTCGGAAGGTGTCTACTGTCAAGTCAGCAATACACTCTAAGTGGATTCTGATGGGGCTGGAAAGTTAAGAGCACTGACTGATCTTGCAGAGGACCTGGGTTTGATTCCTAGCACCCACATGGTGGCTAATAACCACCTGTAACTCCAGTCCAGGGGAATCTGAGACCCACTTCTGACCATGGGTATTGTTCAACTCAGGTACACTTACACACATACAGGCTATACACTCATACACATAAAATAAAAATGATAAATATAAAAAAGAGGCTTCAAAGACTCAGGAAGCAGAAAACCAGATATGCCACACAAACCTATTATCCTACTCAGTAATCCGGAGGGGGCTGGAGATGGGTAGATCATTTTTTCTACCTCAGGGGTAGCTGCCAGTCCTATCAGAAACCACCTCTAGCCACCTGGACCCATTACTGTTCATGTCTTACCAACCTCGCCCACCCTCCCAAGACCTTTGGACAGGGATCCTCTGAGATTTTTCAGGTCCCGCTGGCCCCTGACACATTCATGTGGGTTACTTAGACTTACTCCAGTGAGCATAATAGCTGTCATTGCACCTACAACCTGCTGTACTGGCTGGATACTCGTCCAAAGCGCAGCCTCCAGTTCTGGGATCGCTAGTCTGGCTAGATTTGAGGGATGTTGGTCTGGTCTCAGCCATAGCAGAGGACGTGGTTATCTCTGAAGAGCTAGGGAAGAGGGCTGTGGAATAAACAGCTGTCGTCTCGGGTGACTGGTCTGTAGCAACACTTGAGGGTGAGTGTGCTGGTTGGGTGGGTCTCAGTGTGGCTGTTCTGTGCGGTGTCTTAGGTGTCTTGCTCACCCAGAGGGTTGTTGCTGGGACTGGGGGTACAGCTGCAGTCTCTCGTGCATGAGTCCCAGACATGGTTGTTTCAAGAACAGTTGTCTGCAGGGTGGCTGTGGTTAGCGCAGACGTGAGTGTCACTGCCTTGTTGGTTGTGATTGAAGGTTCACCTGTGTCAGTGACTTTGTCCAGTGTTGCTGGGGCTGGTGTCAGAGCTGACTTCTCAGACACAGTGGTTGTTGTGGGCCCAGATGTTGATGGGGATGGAATCATGGCTGTGCTTGTAACTAAAGTAGATTGTGCTGGTTGAGTGCGTGTCAGTGTGGCTGTGCTGTGCTGTGTGTTGGTTGTTTCAAGAACAGTTGTATTCAGGGTGGTTGGTGAAGAGATGATTGTAAATGCCTTGGTGGTCATAGTTAAAGATTTGTCTGTATCAGCGCCTTTGTCCTGTGTTGCTAAGGATCGAGTTTGATTCTGTTTTGGGTTCTCAGATGAAGTGACCAAGCTGGATAAATTTGTGGTCCTGGATGTCCCTCCCTGCTTCTTAGATGTAGTCGTCACCATGGAATTTGACATTGATGTGGCACTGGTGATTATGGCAATAGGTGTGTGTAACATTGTGGTTGTCTGTTCAGTGGGCCCTGTTGAGCTTTGTGTTGATGTTGGGAAAGTGGCTGATGTTGTCTGTTCCTGGGACTTGGGTGTTGACATCCTGGCTGTTGACGAGCTGTTGGTCTCAGCTATAGACTTGTGGTCTTTCTTACTGGGAGACGGAGCTGTGCTTGTAACTGAACATGGTACATTTTCATTAAGCTCTCCTGTGGACGGTGTCTGTGGTATAACCCCCGAGCCTGAAGCACTGCCTGTAAGACAACAACAACCCAAATAAAGACATCAACCCGGCACGCTTTCCACCCCTCTGATGCTCTGGCTCAAACAGTATCTTTACTGAGATCTGATCAAAAACAAAGCAACGGCATGTGCATTAAAATCAGCTCACATTCGTTATGTGCCAGCTCTGCCCTTCTAGATATCATGTACTACCTGCCAGAGAGAGATCAAATAGCGGGCAGTTGCGTCTCATTTTGCTCAATGTCTACTCTAGAAGAGGTGAGAATTCAGTTATTAAAAAAAGGAGAGCTGGGAGCTGGAGAGATGGCTCAGTAGTTAAGAGCATTGGCTGCTCTTCCAGAGGACTTGGGTTCCGTTCCCAGCACCCACATAGCAGCTGTAACTTCAGTTCCAGGAGACCCGACGCCCTCTTCTGGCTTCCACAGGCATTGCTTGACATGAGTACACTTAACATGCAGGCAAAACACTCCAACATATAAAATAAATAGATAAATAAATAAAATTTTTAATAGAAATGGATTATGCTCTTTTTTTTTTTTTTTTTTGCAGTGCTGGGGATCAAACTCAGCCCTCTACACTTAGGCAGATGTTTTTGGTTGTTGTTTGTACCTTTGTTGCAACAGGATGTCATTAGGAAGCCCTGTACTGTAACCGAGGCTGACCTGGAACCCGTGGCAATCCTCCTGCCTCTGCTTCCCAAGTTCTGGCATTACAAGTATGTGCCCCCACATCCAGCTTTATTTTTTGTTTTAGTTCAGGCTGGCCTCCCGGTCTCCCTGTGTAACGAGGGATGACCCTGGACTTCTGCTCATCCTACCTCCACTGCGTATCAGTTGTGCTCTGTTTCATTTCCCCTGTTTTTATTTACTAATTATATTTTAATTATTTAGAGTATGTGCACACGCACATGTATGCCATAGAGATCAGAATACAACCTGCAGGAGTCGGTTCTCTCTTTCTACATGTGGATTCTGGGGACTGAACTCAGGTTGTCAGGTTTGGCAGCAAACGCCTTTACCTACTGAGCCATCTCACCAGCTCCTTTTTTTTTTTTTTTTTAGTATTTCTTTTAAAAAATATTTTATTTATTATTTTTATTTTACGTGTATGAGTGTATTGCCTGCATGTGGGTGAGTGCACCCGTGTCATGCAATGCCCACAGAAGTCATTAGAAGGCATTGAATTCCCCTGTAACTGGAGTTACAGACAATTGTTAGCCACCATGTGGGTGCTAGGAACTGAATCTGTGTTCTCTGGAAGAGCAGCCAGTGCTCCTAACTGCTGAGCCATCTCTCTAGTCCCACCCCAGTTTGTTATTTAAAACAAAGTCTCATGCTGTAGCCCAGGCTGGCCTTGAACTCACTGTGTAGCCCAGGATGGCCTCAAACACAGACTTTCAAATGCCTCACCCACCTCCTTGTTTTGTTGAGATAGGCTTTCATGTATCCCAGGCTGGCCAGACTGTATGGCTGAGGATGACCTTGAATTCCTGATCTTCTTGCTTCACCTCCCAAATGCTGGGATTATGGGTGTGTAGCATCAGGTCTGGCTTTCAATGGTTTTTTTTTTTTCTTTGTTTCTTTTCTTGGCTTTTTTTGAGACAGAATCTGCCTATATTCCAGTAGTCCCTGCTGGCCTGGAACTCACTATGTAGACCAGGCTGGTTTCACCCTCACAGAGATCCACCTGCCTTTGCCTCCCAGTGTTGGGATTATGTGCCATCACCTGGCTAGTGTTTGGTTTCTTGATGCCTTGTTTGATACTAGTTGAACTGAATATTTTAAGATGTACCTTTCTTCTTTCTTCTTTTCTTTCATGTGTATGTGTATGTTTGTAGACGTGTGTGTCATGACATACATATGGGGAGATCAGAGGACATTGTTGGAGCAGAAGGTAGAAGGTCTTTTCTTTTACCAGGTGGGTTAGGAAGCTCCCTTGCCAATTAGGCCATCTCACCAGCACTTAAAGATGTAATTTTTTAAAAAATGAAAAATATACACAAACACACACACACATACATACACACATACACAGGAGGTGGGAGGGAAAGAGGGGGAGAGACTTGCTAATAATAATAATAATAATTTTAAAAGCAATAGCAAGGGCTGGAGCGATGGTTCTGTGGTTAGGAGTGCTGGCTGTTCTTGCAGGGGACCCAGGTTCAGTTCCCAGCACCCACATCGCAGCTAACAACCGTCCATAGCTCCAGTTCCAGGGAATTCCCTCTTCTGGCCTCCGTGGGTACTTCATGCACAGGATACTGTTACATACACGCAGGCAAAACACCGACACACATAAAATAAAAATAAAACAGATTTCTTTAAAAAGCAGCAGCAGTTAAGGATGGTTTTGACATCTTTCGACTCTCAGTCTATCTGATGTACAATTATTGATGGATTGTTTCCTCACTAACCTGAAGTAGGGACTGTTGTCATATCTACTTATCAGATGGTGAAATGGAGGCTCTCATGGCTGAAGACGATTGTCCAAGGTCACACAGGAAGTGGTAATGCAGTGTTTGAAACTAGATACATCAGACCCCTGAGTCTGTCTTCCCAACTACTCTGCATTGTCTTTCAAAAACATTACTTCTTTTCCATGGCTGAGCTAACCACTCTCCCTTGAGGGAAAAGTCTGCATTGATATGCTGAACTGGATCCCTAGGAAACCTTCCTCTCTCCCCTGGGAAATGGGCAGAAACAGGCCCATCACCTGATGCCCTGCCCTGGCATGCTAGCAATTATCAGAGGGTTGATTCAGAAGACTGCAGATGACCTAGCCCGGGTGATGTGTTCGTCCTTCCAGTCACCCAGATCTGAAGACACACTGACCCTTGACCTGACCCCCCACACACACACCTGCCACGTCCCCACCCTAGGATCTTCCTCCCTGTGCAGAGCAGAGCTAAGAGTCACAATAGGACAGTAGACAAGCTTGTGGAGAGGAGAGAGGTCTGGGCTGGAGACCTGGTTCTATGACTGACTTCCTGTTTGACCTTGGGGAAGGTTACCCCTCGATCTGGTCTCCATGACCCACTCAGCATACTGAAGGACATGAGCTCAGCATTGGAGGAGTCCACTAAACTGGAGTGAATCACTGAGTCTGTCTTCTACAAAGGCCCAGACGGACAGAGCAGATGTCTTGCTAAATGGATCTCAAGTTTTTATTTACAAGGAGAGCTATTTTCACTGGCTTTGACTTTATGTGTGTGTGTGTGTGTGTGTGTGTGTGTGTGTGTGTGTGTGTGTGTGTTTCCCTTTTGGCTTTTGAGATGAGTTGATCTTGCAATCCTGATCCTCCACCTGCCCAGGGCTGGGATTGTGGGTATGCACCACCATACCTGACTTGACTGTATTCCTTTCCTGAGTGGTCAGCCAGTTGCTCTGCCCCTGTACAGAAGTCCATCTTTTCCTCCACTGATTTGTCATGTTACCTGTCATTCCATTGCCGGAATAAGCTCCATGCTGGCCTTGGTTCCATTGGCTTAGTTCTGTGTCACTCCGCCAGTACCACGTGACCTGACTGTCACTTTACAGTGTGTCAGCATTTGGTGGGATGCATCTCCCTTTACGTGTATCCCTAGTTTTGCCCATCATAAAATTTATCTTGGATATTGTTGGTCTTTTTTCTTTTATATTTTTTTAAAAATATTTTTATTATTTTTCTCTTATGTGTATGAGCGTATTGCTTGCATGCATATTAGTGCACCTGTGTTATGCAATGCCCTCAGAGGTCAGAAGGTGGCGTTGGATGCCCTGGAACTGGAGTTACTGATGGTTGTGAGCTGCCATGTAGGTGCTAGGAATCAAACCTGGGTCCTCTATAAGAACACTCAGTGCTCTTAACTGCTGCGCCATCTCGCCAGTCCCTCTTTTATATTCTTTTTACTGTTTGGATTCTTTGAGACTATCTCAAGAAGCCTAGGCTGACCTTGACATCGTGATCCTCTTGTCTCCACTTTCTTAGTGCTGGGACTACAGGTGTGTGCCACCATAACTGGCTTCCTTCTGTCCTTTGTTACATATATTAGAAACAGCTTTATCCGTTCTACAAGTCCCAGATGGGATTTTGCTTGGAAATAGGATGCACCTTCAGATTTGCTGAGAATTCGCATCTTTGTGATGCTGAAATTCCCTGCCCTCAGCAACAGAATGTGATTTAGGCTCTGGTGTCAGACCCGAGGGGAATCTCTGCTGTGTAACTGGGGGACACAGATACCATCACACGCCTCGAGCCTGTTTCCTCTACTGCAAACCGCTTATCACGCTTAACTGCTAAGAGTACCAACTTTCCCGTGATCCTGGGATTGCCTGGGGTAAGGCAAGGGAAGCCTTCACACAGTGCTTGGCACTGGTAGGGGCTCTCTGACTGGAGCCTACTATTGCAGTGCCCACCTCCTCACACCTACTGGCACACACCTCTTTGGTGCTTTTTCAAGGAGGCTCCTGTCCCTTGCCAAAGTCATGAGCCTGGGGAGGTGATGACACAGTTTCCTGTCTATCGTCCCCCATTCTGACCTTGGAACCCAGAACGCAAGGCTGTGTTCCTTCCTCAAACTGAGCCATCAGATTAGTGGTTGCCCCTTATTAGAGAAGTCCAGAAGAAGGTTGGGTGTGAACTACTGGGCCCTCAGCCTAGTGGAATCCCAAGCTATTAACCTCACCAGATGGAAAAGACAGAAAAACAGATGAGAAGACTACAAGATGAAGCAGGCAGACAGACAGGCAGGCAGACAGGCAGACAAAGACAGCGTCCTGGGGGAGATGCATGGGAGAGCAGAGCCCTGGGGACGTTGTCCGGCCTGTAAAGTCACTGGTACCTCAGTCCCAAGCCTTTCGGGGAGCGGCTGAGCTTGCCTTCCGAGACCTCCCTAGAGATGGGTCTGGGCTTTCTAGCACCTTCTTCCTCGCTCTGGCTCCTCAGAAAAGGAGCTACAAGTGGAGAGAGAATACAAGGAGAATTCTGGATACTCACCAGGCAGGTTGAGGGCTCTGTGCCTAACGAGGAGGAGCATCAGCAGCAGCAGCAGCCAGTGACTACCCATGTCTGTGCTGGCAGGGGATCCTGGAGGTGGTTAGGAAGGAGTTCTGGCCCCAAACAAAGAAACAGCCAGTTTCAGGACGGCAAGGTACTGTGGGCTCCAAGGCTGCCTCTCCTCTGCCTGCTGAGTACACCACCCACCCTGCTGTTCCGACGGCCTGCAGGCCTCAGGGGGCTTTTCAGAAATGGAACCAATGTTGATGGGGGTGGGGTGAGCCAGAGTTTCCCATCAGCTGCAATCAGTGGACCCCTGGGGACTGCCATTGCAACGGGTTAATATCCCCAAGGTCCCTAACTCTCAGCCTTTGCTGAACAGCAGGGTGGAACTCTGGGCCATCCAGCCTTCCCTGCCAACCATACTGGGGCACCTGAGTCTCAGGGGTATGACTGATCCCACTGGTCTCCCAACTTCTGAGTAAGAGCTGATGTTTGGAGGATGGAGAGATAGCTCAGTGGTTAAGAGGACTGGTTGCTTTTTCTGAGGATTTCCAGCACCCACAGGTTTGCCTACGTACATAGCAGACAATACACTCTTAAAATTAAATTAAATAAAGAGCTGACATTTAAGAACCCAGATCTTCCATCTGACCATACTGATCCAGCCTTGTCAGAACCATTGTCTGGGTCATCTACCTGTTGAGTAAAATACCAGATAGGTTTCACAGACCCCAAGTTTCTCACCAGATTTCACCTGGTCCACAAAATCCTCCCACCAGGCCTCAGTTGTGGCTGTCTTCTAGGAGGCCTATGGGACCCCCACTTTAATCATCCACTCTCTGCTGTCCAAGGGTGGAGCTGCTTGTATATGCACAGCTTAGTGAGTGGGGACCCTATCAGGCTAGCCTTCCCAGCATAAAGACTAGTCATTACCTTCAGGCAGGGAGAGGATAGGGTCTCCTTCTCTCATCCCAACCATGAGACCCAGCCCCCGCCCTCATTTGGGATTCTAAAGACAGGGATCATATCTCCAACCACTAAGTCAGAAATGTTCAGGGAAATGACTTTTCAGCCCTCACTGGACTGGAAGCCCTTAAGGAAAGATTCTTTCATAAGACAAACAGGCCTCCCCGCCCTACCCCCACCCCCGACAGGGTGTCATTATGTAGCCCAGGTTAGCCTCCAACTCTCCTCGTGCCTCAGCTTCTCAGGTGCTGGGTTTATAGGTTTGTGTCACCACATCTACATGAATAGCTTTGTTGTTGTTGTTTTGAGACAGAGTCTTATGTAGCCCAGGCTAGCCTTAGACTAGCTATGTAGCTGACCTTGAATTCTTGACCCTTTTGCTTTTCTTTTCAAGTGCTAGGATTACAAGTATGGGCCACCATGCCCCCCAAAAACAGGCTTTTAAGGGTCAAGATCTGTCTTCTCTATCAGGCCAGAGTTAAGTGTCCCCAAGGGGTTAAGAGCCACCAGTCAGACACACCAATTCCAACACAGACTTTTATTTTCAGTACACACGTGTTGCCAGTCTCACTGGTCTGGCTTTTTCATTCTCAGTGCTTGGGCCCACTCAGGCCTCATCCAGCTTTGGGCTGGAGGAGGAGGTCAGGGATCTCCATCATTGGACCAAAGCCTAGTGACTCCTTGCTGTGCTCAGCCTTGCTGCAGGGCTTCCATTCTCCAGCATCTGGCTTCATTCTGACTCCTCTGGACTGGGACTCACAGACACAAGCTCAGTAGGTGCTGTCATTACCCTGGCTCCTGACCTCTGCCCAGGTACAAGGGAGAGGATGGGTTCTAGCCCAGGACACAGGGAAATGCAGAGGCTAGCCCTGTTGTGTGCAGGCCGGTTGGCTCCAATTCTGTCTTCTCAGTGACTGAACTTGTGCTTGCTAACTTTCATGTTTGTGTTAGACTCATAAACCTGCAAACCAAGAGGTCTTTTTGTCATTCTGCTTACCTTGATGGGCGAGGCTGTCTCTTTCTCGCCTCCTCCAGCCTCAACAGCTGACCCAGGCAAGTCTTCCGGGGAAGCCCTCCATAGGTCTAAGTCTAGCATGCCTAGAACCCACTCTAAACTAAGTGAGGAGTTCAGGCATTCCCAAGACTCCAGACCATTCCATACCAGTCCCATGAGATGGGAGGCAAAGTAAAGAAACAACTTTTTCAATCCAGAAGTCTCCTCTTTCAGGAGGTTGCTCGTAAGCATCCTAGAGAGGACTCAAGGGTTCTTTGCCCAAACATTTGTTTTTAATCAAGAGCTGAGCTGGCTGAAGTCACACTAAGAAAAGATAGAACAGGGTTGGAGAGATGGCTCAATGGTTAAGAGCACTGACTGCTCTTGCAGAGGACAAGGGGTTGATTCCCAGCACCTACATGATGGCTAAGTACTGTCCATAACTCCAGCTTCAGGGAATTTGATGCCCTCTTCTGTCCTCCACTGGTAAGCATAACAGGGGTGCACTTACACACATGCAGACAATATACTCATAAAATAAAAATAATAAATAAAAAAATACACTTAAAAAAAAAAAAGAAAAGATAGAACAGTAGGCACCAGGCAAAAAACTGGTTTCTAGGACTGGCTTCTAAACTGGGCCTCTCCAAGAAGGAAAAGATGAAACTTGGCCAGATTGGGCGGTGACAGCTGTGGTAGGTGGGAGTTTAAAGAGTGGACAGGGGTTGGAATAGACAGAAATCAAGGCAAAAAAGCCTGGCCCTGGGCTGGGCACTTTGGGGGCAGGGTGTGTGGGTTCAGGAGGGAAGGGAAGGCCCACCTTTTCCCTGCTTAGGAGTGCAGAGAACAAGTCCTGCTGGGTGGCCACCTCACGCATATCCATGGAGGAGATGCTGTGGTATGACAGACTCCGGGACATGTGTCTGTGCAACATCTCCTCCTCCTGTTCCTGGTTGTAGCGGATGGAGCGCACTTCCTTCACGATCCTGGGGTGGAACAGACAGTGTGTTCCCTGGAGCTGAGGCAGCCTTTTCACCTCTTTCTTGTTGCACCCTTCCTCCTCCTCCTCCTCCTCCTCCTCCTCCTCCTCCTCCTCCTTCTCCTCCTCCTCCTCTTCCTCCTCCTCTTCCTTCTTCTATTCCTCCTCCTCCTCCTCCTTTTCCTCTCCTCCTCCTCCTCCTATTCTTCTTCCTTCTCCTATTCCTCCTCCTCCTCCTCTTCCTCCTCCTCCTCCTCCTTCTCCTCCTCCTCCTCCTCCTATTCCTCTTCCTCTTCCTTCTCCTATTCCTCCTCTTCCTCCTCCTCCTCCTCCTTCTCCTCCTCCTCCTTCTCCTCTTCCTTCTCCTATTCCTCCTCCTCCTCCTCCTTCTCCTCTCCTCCTCCTCCTCCTATTCCTCTTCCTTCTCCTATTCCTCCTCCTCCTCCTCCTCCTCCTCCTCCTCCTCTCTTCCCCAGCATCCCTAACAGATACCCAAGCCTAGAAGATCCCTCAAGACAGATGAGAGGAACCTGTAGGTCAGGATTCCAACTCCTGCACTGAGAAGGTGGGAGACCAAGGGTAAGTTACTCAGAGCACAGTAAGGGTGCCAGGCCAGGCCCAGCCTGGGTCCCCTAGCACCCTCCCTACATGTTGAGCTCCTCTCTGATCTCCTTGTACTGCATCAAGTTCTCCTGTATTGCCACAAGCACCAAGCAGAAGTTGTCACAGGTCTTTTCCGAGAGGTTGGACAAGGGGCCCCCAGCTAGCGGCTCCTGGGGGCGACCGGACGTCTCCGTGCGGGCAACTACACAGTGCACCAGCGGCAGATCGTCAGCCCAGTTCTCTTCGTCTTCACCTGCCTGGGTCAGTTGAAGGAGAGGGACAGACAGATTAGACCCATGTGGCTTCATGGAAGGTCAGTATCTTAGGATTTATTTATTTATTGTTTTGCAAGCTAAGGATGGAACTCAGGGCCCCCAGCATGCCAAGCAATCACTTAACACTGAACCCAATCCTCAGCTCCTGTCAATTTTTCTGTTCTTCTTGTTTGTTTTTTGAAACAGGATCTTGCTGTAGCCCCAGCTGGCCTGCACACCAGGCTGGCCTCGAACTCACAGAGATCCACCTGCCTCTGCCCCACCCCCTCCAGTGCTGGGATTAAAGACATGTGCCCATCTTTGGAAATTCTCACCTCCCACCAGTAAATCTCACCCCTGCAAAATTCTAAAGCCCCGTCTACCCTGAAGTGAGCCTTCAGCCTTTTCAAAAAGTCCTTCACTTCCCCTTGCAGTTCTCCCGAATGACTACTGGGTAGCTAACATTTATTGAATGTCTATTGCAATTCTGACGAGAGTTATGGCAAGTAATCACTATTGTCGTTCCCATTTTATGAAGAAGAAATGAAGGATTTGGTTGGTTAAATGCCCTAATGCCACCCTACGTGCGCAGTGCTGAATTATTGTGGCACACCTAGGAATCCACACTTTGACCCAGACCCAGAAGCTTCAGTTTCAGTTCACAGGGCTTAGACTTGGCTTTCTGTAGGTACTTGTGTTTGCGCGTGCACACACACACACACACACACAAGCATTCATCCGCACACCCCGGCTCCTCCCTCCAGCCCACGCACCTCACTAAACATTTGACACTGTTGTCCTTGCTCTCCTGTCTTCATCATTATTTCCAGATTTGTGGTCACGACGACGACAAACAGGTTGATGCCAATGAAGGCACCAATGGTGATGAAGATGGCAAAGTAGATGGCACCCCCGATCTCCATTGCATACTCTCTGTTCTCCATCCTGGAGATGGCAGTCAAGGGCCCCGTCATCTCCCTGGCCCTCTGAGCCTCAGTTTCCTCATCTATGAAATGAGGAAGTTATATTCCCCACTCTTGGTGGTCACGGCAACTGCTCTTTATATGAGACCTGCTACACTGCCTGACAGAGGACCAACTCCCAAGCTAGCCCTACAGGGAGATGGTACACCAGCATTATCAAGTGCGATCGATACCTATACTTTCATATAACTCATACATAAGAGCAGTCCGTGCCCAGCTGTATACAGCAAAGTCCTATAGATTTTCTCTACTGATCTTCATAGCAGTCTTATTTTTGTTTTTTGAGACAGGGTCTCCCTCTAGTCCTGGAATTCACTCTGTAGACCAGGCAGGCCTGGATCTCACAGAAATCCACCTGCCTCTACCTTCCAAGAGTTGGGATTGAAGGTGTATGCCACCACGCCCTTCGAGTAGTCAGTATTGTACTGTAATCTCTAATTTAGGAATGAGAAAACAGAATATGAGACAAGCACTAAATCCCAGCGCTCAGGAAATAGAGGCAGGAGATACAGGAGTTCAAAGCGAGCCTGAACTATAACGAAAACCTGTCTCCAAAAATTAAAATGCGTGTAGCTCAGTTGGTAGAGTGTTGCCTAGCATGCATAAAGCCCTGGATTCAATCTCTAGCACTTTGTAAACTGGGAGTGGTAATACATGCCTGGAATCTTAGCACTTGGAAAGTAGAATCAGGAGGATCAGTTCAAGGTCATCCTTGGCTGCAAAGGGAGTTCAAGGTCAGCCTGGGTTACTGAGATCCTGAGTTAAAAAAAAAAAAGCTGGGTATGGTGGCTTGTGCCTTTAATCCCAACACTCAGGAGACAGAGGCAGGTGGATCTCTGTGAGTTCAAGGCCAACCTGGTTTACACAGCAAGTTCCAGGCCAGTCAGGGCTACATAGTGAAACCCTGCCTCAAAACAAAGCAGAACAGAACCAAACAAAAACAAACAACCCCACTTTTAAAAACCAGAGTTTGGAGATATGGCTCAGTGGAAGAGTGTCTGCCTAGCATGCATAAGGCCCAGAACCACAAGATAATAAATAAATACAAAATAAATAGCCAGTCATGGTTGCCCACACCTGTAGTCTCTGCACTTGGGAAACTGGGGCGGGAAGATCACTTTGAGTTTGAGGCCAGTACTGAAGTAGTCAGTTGTGTGGGGACAGGATTTGAAAGCCCAGTGTAACTTCCCTGTGCATTTAGCTTTAACCATCTGAACTTTTTTTTTTTGGACAAGTTAGCTCAGGCTAGCCTCAAACTATGTAGTGCAAGTGTATTCCGCCAGTCTTGGTTTATTGCAGTGCTGGAGATTGACCCAGGGATTCCTGCATGCTAAACAAACACTCTACCTACTAAACTACATCCTTAGCACATCCTTTTTCTCTTTTTTGAAGTGGCTTCTTGATTCCAGACCAGGCTATACTTGAACACCTAATCCTCCTGCCTCTACATTCTGAATGCGGGGATTACAGGTATGTGCCAGGCTGTTCACTAGCTGAATCCCAATGGATCATGACTGTTTTGCTTATTTGGCTTCTACTTTCACAAAGGGGAGTGGAGTGGATTGGAAGTGGACTTAGACAATTGAAAAGACTAGAATACAAAAATGACCCCGGGGAGCAGGTCTAAGCATGAATGGACTGAGACCCAGACTTCCTAGAAACCCAAGCAGTTTGCTGGGCTCCTTTGCAGGCTAGAGGCTGCTCAGTAACCTCAGACACAACCACAGACTCACTGTCTGGCCCAAGGCCACCCAGCTATTCAGCATAGCAGAAGTCTCTGTGAACAGGGTCAGGTGGCCTTGTGTGAATGTGTTGAGTTTCTAAGGGCATACGGTTCAAGTGCTACCAACCCACAGACTGTGCCCCCGTGATTTCATTGGGTATGCCCCTTCCTGCGAGGCCAGCTTCATCCCTGCACCTAGAGCCCCACTCTCACTGTTTCCCCACTGCACAGGAGCTCCAGCCCCGGCCTGGTCAGAGGATGACGCCCATCTGTACTCACTGGAAGTCGCTGTAGATATCCAGCCAGCCATCTTGGGTGATGCAGATGAAGAGGGTGTACAGGGCAACCCCCATATTCTGGAAATGCTTAGGTACGAACGCACCAAAGAGAGTGACACCAAACACAGAGAATACCTGCCAGAGAGACCAAAGCCCTACCCTAAGTTCACTGAGGAACCTCAGAGACAAGAGATGAGACATGCAAAGAGACACAAACCAATGCTCCCAGGGGAATCACGGGGATCTAGTTCCAAAGGCCTTATTTCTCAAGCATCCCTCCCTACCCACTGACCTACAGGACCTGTTCAGGGAAGGAGGCAGACCAGGGTCAGGGAGACACTGACCAGCATGAAGAAGAGGATGAGGGCCACAACATTGGCCAAGTCCGGCACTGACTGCAGGATGACCCGGATGATCCTGGCCAGGGGCTCCACCGCCATGCACACATGTACCAGCCGAAGCGCCCTGTGGCACAGCCTCTCAGGGGTGTCCCTTGCCCCCTTCCCAGACCCTTCCTCCTTTGTTGCCTGCCCCCCCCCAACTTCTGAAAGAGGCAGAGCCGGGTAACAACTTCCCATCTCCTCCCTGTGATCCAGATGAATATCCCCTTCTTTTTCCAGAACTCCCGACTCACCTGAGAGTGTAGGTGACTGCGATGAGATTAAATTGTTTAATGAAGAACCCCATGAGCAAGATAAAGACGATTATGAAGTTAAGAATATTCCAGCCATCCTGGGGGTGGGGTACAGACAGCCCAGGGGGAATCTATCAAGCCCGGTCCAGGAGAGCATCCTGAGTCTGCCCTCCCACACCCTGAGGATGGGAAACTCAGGGTTCCTCTCAGAGCATAGCTAGTCAGCTGTCATCCACTGACTATTGTGTTCTCCAAACATGTGAAAAACACATGCATAATCACGGTCCCATACATGTATGTGTCAATGGTCAATCTCAGAGACTTGGAGTGAAGACACGTACACACATACAAGATAGTCCTTCAGCCTACAACTTGATCTTCAGTTAGGTGACTTAAAAACTTAAAAAATCCTGTCTTTGTGTGACACTAAAGTATATACTACGGGCTCAATAGTAGAGTGCTTGCTTAGCATGTGCGAGGCCCTGAGTTCAGTTCCCAGTAACACCAAAAATGAAGAGCTAGTGAACCCTAATAAATACATCTAGAAACACTGCTTCAGAGTCAGGCAAGGGGAAACGGGGCTCCCAGAACAAGGCAAGTAAACAGGCAAATTTCATAAAATAAAAATAAACAAATCTTTATAAAGCACTGAAAATAAAAAAATTTAAATTCTTTAAATTAAAAAAAAAAGTTTGGTGGGGGGAGGCTGACGATATGGCTCAGTGGTTAAGAGCACGGGTGGCCCTGGTGGAGGACCCAGGCTTGATTCCCAGCACCCACATGGCGGCTAACAACCATCCATAACTCCAGTTCTAGGGCATCTGACACCTTTTTCTGACCTCTTTAGGCATTGTACAACATGGGTGCACTAACACACATGCAGACAATACTCTCATATGCATAAAATAAAAATAGTGAAATAAAATATTTAAAATTTGTTTAAGGGGGAGGGGCTGGAGAGATGGCTCAGTGGTTAAGAGGACTGGCTGCTCTGGCAGAGGACCCAAGTCTATTCCCTGTACCCACATGGCGGTTAACCATTTGTAACTCCACTTCCAGGAGATCTGACACTCTTCTGACCTCCACAGGCATTGCACGACATGGGTGCATTTATATACATGCAGGCAATATACTCATACACAAAAAATAAAAATAAATAAAAATAGTTTTTAAAAATTAAAAGAAAACTTTTTTCAGACAAGGTCTCACTATGAAGCCCTGGTTGTTCTAGAATTTGATAGCCAGACCAGACTGGCTTTGAACTCATGGAGATCTGCCTGCCTCTGCCTCCTGAATGCAGGGATTAAAGGCATGGGCCACCACACTCAGATTTTACTTTAAAAAGTCCTTATTCATTATGTTTTTAAAAGTATTTTAAAAAGAAAGAAAACAACTACAATGTTTGTAATCACAGCATTTGGAAAACTAAGACAGAATGATTTTTAGCTCAAAACCAGTCTGGACTACATAGGGAGATGCTCTTGACAACACAAAACAAAAACTGAGCCAAGTGCGGTGGTGTTATGCCTATGATTCCAGTATTAAGGAACTAGAATCAGGGGATCTGTATGGGTTCAGGGTCAGCCTGGTCTACACAGAGTTCCAGGCCACCCAGGGCAACAGAGTGAGGCCCTATCTCTAAATAAATGAGAGAGAGAGAGAGAGAGAGAGAAGAAGAAAAGGAAAGAAAAGAGAAAGTGAAAACAATCAAAGAGCTCAGAAGTCAGAGACTGGTTGAATAAGCTATGACAAATATCTTATGGAGTCCTATGTAACCATAAGAAGACAAAGAAGATGGGCTGGAGCTATGACTCAGCAATTAAGGGCACTGGCTGTTCTTGCAGAAAACTCAGGTTCAAATCCCAGCACCCACATGGCATCTAACATCTGTCTGTAACTCCAGTTCCAAGGGATCCGACACCTTTTTCTGACCTCCGTGGGCATTCCACGACACAGATGCACTTACACACATACAGGCAATACACTCGCACATACAAGATATAAATAAACAAACAAACAAAGAAGATCTCCATGTATTCATGCAGAAATATTGTCAGGATCCAGTAAGTCCCAACAGCCAAGGGCAGAGCAATGTATGTTAGAGTTAGAAAAGGGAGGACTAAAAATACAAACCTATTTGCTTAGGATTATAAAAATAACTACTGGGAGGATAAACAAGGGGCTATAAATACAAGAGATTACCTAAAGAGGGTGAGGTGAAGGCAGGAGGATGTGGGATTGCTGCATGCCAGAATTCTGCATACCTTTCAGTGTGGTTTCAGTCAATAAATGTCTGAAGTAAATATTCAAAAAGAAAACTATATTTTAATGGGAAAATGTTCTTCTATATTGGGGGCTGTCCAGTCAACACAAGTCTTTTTCAACTTTCAGAGTCTGTGTCATACACGTAGGAAGACACAAGTCCATCTGTGGAATTAAAGCCTGTAATCCCAGCTACGAAGGAGAGTAAGGCAGGAGGGTCACAAGTTCAAGTCCTGCCTGGGCTACAGCGTAAGTTCAGGGCCATTCTAGGAAATTTAGTAAGGCCCTGTGTCAAAATAAAAAGAGACACAGTCGATAAAGTCTGAGGTTCACAACCAAAGAGACAAAAGAGGGTTGGCAGGGAGGCAGTGGAGAGATGGCTCAATGGTTAAGAGCACTGGCTGCTCTTGCAGAGGACCAGGATTCAGTTCCCAGAACCCACATGGTGGCTAACAACTGTCCTAACTCCAGTTCGAGGGGATCTGACACCTCTGACCTCTGCAAGCATTGCCCAACATGGGTGAACTTACATACATGCAGGCAATATACTCAAACAAATAAAGTATTTTTTTAAAAAAAGAGGGTTGGGGATATAACTGAGTGGAAAAGCACTAGCCTAGCCTTCCATGCGTGTACTTGGTTCAATCTCCAGTAACACAAATTAAAACAAAAACCCAACCCAGTAGGCTGGCTTACAGATCCACTCAGTAGTAAGTTCCTGCTGTATGCCTTACCCTGAACCATTTCTATCCTGCTGGGCTCCCGTCTTTTGAGGATGGTGGATAGACAGTACATTTAAACTCTACATGACAGAGACAAGTAGACAGAATTACACAGACCTAGAGCGTCACTAAGCTTAGCTGAGAGAGACCTGGTAAAAAAAAGACATCCCAAAGAGATGGTGAATGATTTTGAAGCCAGGGGAGAGGGAATATCCAAAGTGTATTTTATGACATGTGAAAATTATATGAAACTGAGATTTCAGGGCCCACAAATAAAATGTCTTGAGTCTTTTTTATTTTATGTGCATGAATGTAATTCAGGGCTGCGCAGTGCCCGTGGAGGAAAGAAGAAAGCACTGCAGCTCCTGAAACCGGAGTTAGGGACGGTTGTTAGCCTCCATGTGGGTTACTGGGAGTCGAACCTGGGTTCTTTGCAGACAAGAGTAGCCAATGGTCTTAACCACTGAGCCATCACTCCAGGCCTTGAATCTGGTTTTTATGTTTTGTTTTGTTTTGTTTTAACCTTCCTGGGAACATTGTTCTACTACCTAGCCCAGATGGGCCTTGAATTTGTGATCCTCCTGCCTCAGATTAGAGTGTACATCATCCTACTTGGCATAACTAAAGTCTTACTGGAGTACAGCCAGTTACAGCAGAACACACTTTAGTCCTAATTAATCAGGAAGCTGAGGCAGGAGTGTAGGAAGAACATGTTCAGCTGCCCTGGGATCAGCCTGGGAAACTTACAAGACCCTACTTGTCTCAGAAAACAAACACCCCCATGCCAACATCTGAAAGAGATTAAAAAGTTGCATTGGGGTACAGCCACTCTGGGACATTTCTGTCCTGTCTGGGGCTGCTTTGTGCTACCTGGCAGAGGTGAGTTGTCACAACAGCCACTAGAGCCTATAAAGCTTATGATAGCAATTATCTGAGGGCTGGAGAGACGGTTTAGTGATTAAGAGCATTTCTTGCTCTTGCAGCCACATGTGGCCAAAAATAGCTCTGAATGCCACACAGTGCAAAACTGTAAATATACTCAAAACATTTTGAAGTATTTTTGCTTGGTTTTGGTCTTGGGAGAGGGGTTCTTTAAAAATCTCTTTTTCAAAGGAGATGAAGAGTTGGCTCAGTGGTTAAGACCACTGGCTGCTCTTGTAGAGACCTGGGTTTTGATTCCCAGCATCCACATGGCAGCTAACAACCATTGGTAACTCCAGTTCTAGGGAACTCCAATGCTCTCTTCTGACCTCCACAGGCACTGCATGACACAGGTACACTTACATACATGCAGGTAATACACTCATATGCATATATAAAGACAATAAATTAAAAAAAAAGTTAAAGATGTAAATTATCTGAGACATTACAGAAAAGATTATGGAGCTCTCATCCAGAATCTGGTAGATTAAGGTAAATACTGTCACTTCCATTTTTCAGATACAGAAATCAAGGTTTACTTGACTGTAGAGAGCTCGGGGGAGTGGCTAGAGCAGGGATTAGAACTGGGACCCAGGGTGGTAGCAATTCCTGGGTAGCTTATGTTCTGTCCTATCAAAGACATCTCTGAAATATCTCTCTCCTTTCCTCTCTCCTCTCTCTCTTTCTGTCTCTCTCTGTCTCTGTATATATCCCTTACTTTTGGGGGCAAGAGCTAGCTGGGTTCCAGACCCCAAGGAGGGCTGAGGGCAATAACAGGATCTCACCTTCCAGAAAATCCAGAAGCCATTGAGCCAGCCAAGCAAAACCTCACACATAAGGATGGTCAGCACAATGTCATCTATGGTGGAGAACAGCTCATAGTGTCGCTACATAGAAGACAGAGGAAGAAAGAGAGGGACAGGTGTCAGTGGGCAGGGCCTGTGCCAGGCCGGATAGAGGGTACATGGCAGGGGAGGGCGTTCTACGGTTTCCTTTCCGCTGACTTTCCGCGTACACGCCAGGCACTGTGCTGCCTGTTCACGTACAGTTTCATGTGATCATCAACACTGTTTTGAAAAGAAGATTCCTTTCCTCTTGTCTCACAGATGGAGAATTAGGGGCCCGTGTGCACACAGCTGGTTGACCTTGACCTTAACGTCTAGAGTAGGATATTTGGGAAAGGTAGGTAGAGGGAGGGCTGAACAGACTGGAGAACTGGAGGAACTGGAGTTTTAGTTGAGTGGTAGAATGTCTGCCTATGACCAGCAAGGCACTGGGTTTAACACCAAGTACTGAGAGAAAAAAAAATCGAACAAATACCAAAACCTGGTGTAAGACCAACGTCGTACTGGACTTCAAGTTGGATATACACTAATAAATCTCTCATACTGTTTCTTTTCTAGTTTTTTTTTTTCTTTACACATTTGTTTTATTTAAATCAGCCGCGTTCAGTCTCCGTAGAGACTGTCAAAGCTTGCCAGTGACCGCTGTATTTTAAGTCATGCCGGGGTATCGGGAAAAGTTTTCAATTAGCAATAATCGTGCCTCGGATAAACCTCATTGACTACGATACTGCCGCTGTGCAAAGCGCAGTCTGGCCTCTGACTCACTGTATAACCTAAGTTGGCCTTGAACTCATGGCAGTTCCCCTGTCTGAGCCTCTCAAGTGCTGGGAGCTTTCATGTGAGTGGCCATGTCCAGCAGCGCTCTCTCTCTCTCTCTCTCCCTCCCTCCTTCCTTCCTTTTCTTTCTTTCTTTTTAAATCTCTGTGTGTGTGATGTATGTGTCTGGCATGCCAGTGAGTGTGAGTGTGGATGGCACCTGCCGCCATGAGCACGTTAGAGGTAAGGAACAACCTCAGGACCCGGTCCTCGCCTCCACCCTGTTGAACAAGTCCCTCTTATGTTTTGGTGCTGTGCTTTGTCCTTCAGGCTGGCTGGCTCTCGAGTTTCTGGAGGGATTCTGCTGTCTCTATTTCCTGTCTCTCCATTGGAAGGCTGGGATTACAAATGCACACTTGTACCACCACGTCTGGTCTTTGCATGGGTTCTACCATCAAGCTGTGTGGCAAATGCTTTGGCTCACTGAACCATCTTCCTAACCTATATGGTTTCTTTTGCTTAGAACACTTTTCTTCATCCCTTTGGCCAATTCTTGATCTTTCCTACTGTCATCTTAAGTGTCACCTTCCCCAGGAAGCCTTCCCTGATTGAGTTCCATTGCCTTGAGCTACTATACATTCAGTATTGTGCATGCATTGGTAAAGGTATGTCTGTCTGTCTGATACAGGAACTGGGTCTGTTGTGTTCCTACCCGGAGCCTTGGCATTGAGTACAGTAGGCACCTGACCCAGAGTGTCTCTCCATTAGAGATGGTGCATGAAGGCTAGATACTGTTCATTGCCAGGAATCATCTGCTTAGCTCTGTGCACAACATTCTCTCCTGTCCTTCTGCAAGCCAAGCACATTCCTCAAAGGTGGGCTCAAGACCACCCTTCAATATGAAGTCTTCTCTGACCTTCCCATCCCAGGCAAGGTCAAAGATAACAGATTTTTTTGGTTGTTTTTGAGATAGTGTCTCACTACATAGCCTTGGCTAGCCTGGAACGCTATACAGACCAAGCTGGCCTCCAACTCACAGAGATATGCCTGCCCCTACTTCTCAAATGCTGGGATGAAAGGTGTGTGTCACCATGCCCCACTGGTGACAGACTTTAAAGAGCATCTAGTCCATTCATCATATACAGACAAGGAGCCTATGGTCTGAGAAGACGTCATCTAGTTCCATTAGAATCCATATGCGCAGAGATCAGACCAGCGCCCTACCTGGCCAAGGTAAGAGTTGGTTCGGAGAGCAATGGTGACGGCATTGGTCACTAACAGCAAGGCCAGCAGCAGCTGGAAGGCAGGATGTCGAAGCAGCTGCTTGACGTACATGCGAGTGATGAACTCCTGCACGTCCCAGGCATCCTGGGAGAGGACAGAGACCTTCCTTCAGGCAGGTGTCACTCTAGGTGGCCTGTATCTAGACTACTTGTACCCTGTAAATGGACGGGAGTCCCCCTGGGTGGGGGTCTGCCCTGTAGGTAGAAGCTGCTTGAGTTCATGGAAAGCTGCTATCCAAATAGAAGTCACAATCTACATGGTCACCAAAAGAGAGTCACTGTGGAGGACCTTTGGGCATCTCTTTGGGGGGCTCTACTGGTGGGTGATGATCACCATACAGGGGTTTCTGGGAGGGGTCACTGGCTGCTAGAAAAAATTCTCAGGGAGAGCATTAAAAGGGGCACATGAGTCCAGGCACAGAACTGCAGAGAGGGCCTATGGGGTCCAGGTCACAGCCGGTTCCGGCCCTGCCTGTCCCTACCTTCCTACGTTCCTTACCTTCTTGCTTGTGACGTCCCTCCGGTTGATGAGCACTTGCTCCTCATGACGGCTCAAGGGCTGATAGGCATTTCTCTGCGGGAGAGAAGAGCAGGCCGTCCGTCAGTGCATCCATGACCCCTGCCCACCCTAAGGGCCAGCTTGGTGGCAGAGTGAGGCAGGGGCTCCCTACCACAGTGGTCAGATGTTTGACGTCGACAGTGTCTGTCCACTGCTGCCACCAGCTTTGTTTTTCAGTCATCTTTGCTCTGGCCCCTTCTCTTCAAGAAAAGGAGTCTCCTTCAGGCAGTCTCGACCCCTCTTGTGGTGAAATCACAGAGGCAGCTGTTAGCTCCAGCCTTCTGTATTCCACGGAGACATTCCAACCAGAGAGAAGCTCCTCCCACAGTTCTCCAGGTACCTCACAGAGGGAGCCAGGCATTCTGTCCAGGGTTTCAGGATGGGGTCAGAGGTCAGAGGCTCGCGGAAATAGATCAGGTCTCCCAGGCCTGAGTGAGCCAATGTTCCTCTTCGGGATCCAGATACTGAAGGTGAGGTTGTCGGTGAAGGGGAAGACCAGAGAGATGCCCAGGACCCCTCTCCCCTCCAGCTACCTGTCCACCTTGCCCTTCCCGACCATTCCCTTATCTACTAATTGGAACTTCCTCCCTGAGGATGGGATCGGGGAGCAGATCTGACCTCCAAGGACTGGGAAGAGATGAGCATGAGTGGGCATGGCCAGAGAGTCCAGCACACTGACACAGGAGCTTTAGGTGTAGACCTCAGGCCAAATGGACTGCACAGAGGGCTTGTTATCCACCCTGTAAACAAAGGTGCTCACCCCTAGTATGACAGCTTGTCATCCCATTTCATCTGATAAGGCAGATCCTAAATTATAATTTTTATATGTATGCGTGTTTGTCTGTATACAGTGCCCATGAAAGCCAGAAGAAGGCATCGGGTCTCCTGGAACTGGAGTTACAGATAGTTGTTAGCTCCCATGTGGGTGCTGAGAACCAACACGGGTCCTATGCAAGAGCACTTAGTGCTCTTGACCACTGAGTCATCTCTCCAGCCCCCGGATTCTTAATTCTAAAGCAAAGACATACAGGGTTCATTTTGGAGAAATTAACTTTATTAGGTGTAAAATAAACACCTATCCAGACCAGGTTTGTGGAATCTTGCTGAGGCTCCAAGGGAGGCAGGCATGCCCCAGACCTGAGGATGGGTGGGAGAATTTCTTCCTGGCAGAGGAAGGCAGCACAAAGATCCTTTTGCTCTTTGAAATGGTGGAAGCCTGGGCAGGGGTCAGTTTGGGGTAAAGCCAATGACTAGCAGACTTCCAGCCTCAAACAGCCCCCGGGGACATGCTGCTTGGATACGTCAGAGGCTAGAGATAAAGGAGTCCTTAGGGTCAGAAGTCAGGAGCCAGGACACAAGCCAGGGTCAGAAGTCAGGAGGTTGGAGACTGTTCTCTGGGGTCAAGGGAAAGACCTGGGAAGACTCCTCAGTGTCAGAGGTCAGGGACTGTGGTGACTGTTCTCTGGGATCAGAGATCAAAGCTGGGGAACCTCCTTCAGCCTGGACCCCTCCCCAAGTCCTCAGGCTCTCTGAGTATAGCTCCTGGTTCTGCTCCTTCCATTGTCGGAACTTCTCTCCAGTGAGCTCAGGGTCACCTAGCACTTCCTCTAAGGCCTGCAGCTCCTGCAGCTTTGCCTGAAGTAGGAATAGAAGGCAAGAATCCATGATCATGAAGAAAGGGGCAGAGGCCAGCGCTAACTCCAATCCCTGGACCTAGCATTGGGCTACTCCGGTACAAGAGAGCCTGAGTGGTATCCAATCCCAGAACACAGAACTTGGCTAGGTCCAGAGTTGAACCCAAAATGAAATATGGAGCCCAGAACTGGGCCCCAGAATCAGAGAGCCAGGACTGGGAACCCTCAGTCTGCAGTCTGGAGCCCAGGGTAGAGCTGGGGGCGGGTCACACACTAGAGTCTGAAGCCCAAAGCCTCATCCCTTGCTACGCCCAGTGCTCAGCTGACCTTGAGGGTGCTCTGCAGTGCTCGCACACGGTGCACTTTCTCATTGATGTGGGGGTCTCGATTGCGCCTCATGAAAGAGCTCCGACACTGGTCGTGGGTCAGGGGCTGCGGCTGGCCCAGGAGGGACACACCCCCCTGCCGCAGCCCCTGTACCATTCCTTCCAGAGCCCCGTCACTGCTGTCTGTGGGAGCAGGAAGCAGGATGAGAGAACGCCCAGGTCAGCCCAGCAACTCAGCACCCGGCTCCCAGAGAAGCACCTGCTGGCGAGCCGAAGGAGGTCCTGGAGCTGCACCGCATGGGGGAGGCCACGGGTGACGTGTCACCATGGAGTGGGCTCCAAGTGTGAGCCAGGTTGGGCTGGGTGAGGGCAGAAGAAGAGGGAATCAGCCTGGGTCCCTTCATCCTGCTACTCAGCCCCCACGTCCCACCCTGAAGGGACATTCTACTCACAGAAGCGGAGCGGGACCCAGCCTCCTCGTCAGGATCTTCTGCTTCCGTCTCGCTGTAGCAGTCTAGGAATCATAGGGTGGGTTTGGTGGAAACCAGGGAGTGCCCCAGGGGATCTGAACTCTAGCTGGGGCTCAGTGACACCTGGCCTCCTTCTCCCACCCTGTGAAGATACCCACCTTCCTCTCGGGCAGAGCGGCCCTGGCCTGGAGACTGGTACTTGGAGATGCAGGTAATGAGATGGCGTACCCACCTGTGGAGGAAACACAAGGATCTTGGGGTGTCCATTCATCGGGGCCCACTTATATCTCAGCTCTTTACCTTTTACCCATATCTAATATGGGTGGGAATTTGGGGTTGTTTTTTGTGGGGTACTGGGGACTCCCACATGTTAGGCAAGTGCTCTATCACTGAGTTATAGCCTCAGCCCTCTTTCCTGTTTTGTTTTGTGTTTTGTTAGACAGTGTCTTATTATATGGCTCTGTCTGGTCTGAAACTCACCATGTATCCCAGGGTGGCCTCATACTCACAATCCTCCTGCATCAGGCTCCCAAAGTGCTAGGATTAGAGGTATGAACTACCATGTCCTAGAGCCACAAATTTGATCCTCATGGCAACTCAAGTAGAAATGCTTCTTTGCCCATTTTATAGATGGTGAAACTGAGGTCTTGAGAGGGCCAGACTTTGAGTCTAGACTCCTCAGCCCAGCTTCCAAGCACTCAGATGCCAGGGGCTACATGAGAGTGGGGAAGAGGAGGGGGTACTCACATGCTCAGATCAGACAGGGTATCAGCAGCAAAGACGAAGGGCTTGTACACATCATGGGTAAGCTGGAACACACTGCCAAGTAGTGGAGGGGCCTCATTCAGCCTCCTGGGCATGTCCATCCAGAGTCCAGAGAGTCTGGACCAGGAATCCCAGCCGCCTGCCCACGTCCACACCACCTTTCCTCTGTCGTTTTCTCCCTATCTCCCAGCCTGTCACATCCCAAGACTTAACTATTTTTTCTTCTGGTCATGTCCACTTTCCAGACTGTAGTTGGAGATGTTGATGAGGCCCTCTGCCTTTTCATCCTGGACGATCACAACACAAGGGTCAGCCGGAGCCCCAGGTCAGCATGGAGGCCTGCACCCTCAAGGCTCGGCCAGCTGCCTTGTTACCCTTCGGACTCCGGAGGGCAAGGGAAGGGAAAGGACATTTCCTGGCCTCTAACTACAAGTCTTTGGATGTCTGGGGCTCGGGGAGGGAGGTATGGCCAAGGGGCAACTCTAAGGCAGGAATGGGGAGCAAAGGTATCCAGAAGAACTGCTGAGGAGAACCACCCAGCTCTTGGACTTTCCTTCATTCCTGACTGTGTTCTACTGTCCTTAAGCATGTACTCAGTCCTTTCCCCTACAGACCTAAGTTACAGAGGGGCAGGAACTGACCAAATCTTTCCCACGTCTAGCTCGGAGCTGGGTCCAGAAGGCACCTGAATGTCTACTGAATGAATAAATGATTGTGTATCCCATCACTAGGATGGACAAAATACCAGACGAGGAGGAGAGGCAGGCAGAATAAATGGGATTTTCTTGCTGGGCATGGTGACATATGCCTTTATTCCCAGCACTCAGGAGGCAGAGGCAGGTAGATTTCTGTGAGTTCAAGGCCAGCCTACTCTACATAGTAAGTTCCAGACCAGCTGCAGCTATAGGAAGACTGTCTCAAATGAAAAGCAAGGTGATTTTTCTTTAGACTTAAATTTTTTTACATTTATTTATTATGTGTGTGTATATAAGCCACAGTACACATGTGGAAATCACAGGACAACTTACTGGAGAATGTGAGTTTGGAGGTCAAACTCAGGCCATTCAGCTTAGTGGCAAGTACCTTTGTCCCATGAGCCATCTCACTGGCCCTTTTTTTCTTTCTGACACAGGGTCTTACTCTATAGCTTGGGCTGCCCTGAAATTTACTATGTTGCCCAGACAAGTCATGGAAATCCTCAGCCTCCTAAGTCCTGAACTTACAGGCATGAGTTCTCTACATCTTCTATGACATTGTCTACAACCCTTTAACCATCTTCTACATATGTACAAACTCATCTCTCTACGAAGAGGCACCCCCAGTTTACAAATGGGGCTATCGGGGCCTTGGAGGCTTCCGGGGCTCCCCTGTGACAACAGTTGGAATTATATGGTAGAATGGAGATAACATCTGTGGCCCTGGGGTGACTCCTTGCTACTCGTACAGTGTAAACAAGGTCTCACCTGGGGCTGGTGGTACCAGTACAGCGTGTGTCTCTTGAGCACAAACCAGCAGCGATGCCAGCGCGGGCCCATGAAGCCACCGGGTGCCTTGCGCAGTAGGAGCCAGCCATCACAGTCTGGCAGGCCCAGCTCCCGGCAAGACACCCTGCGTCGGCTCAGCTTTGTGGCCACGCCTGCGGTGACACAGCAGAGCAGGACGGTGAGAGGCTCGCAAAGCATCATCCCCCTCAACCTACTTGATCCCATGAACATCCCCAGTGGAGCTGGGTGAACCGACCGTGAGCTGGGAATGATGCATGTGTGTTCTCTGAGGTATAATGACTCCACTCTAGAGATGCGGGGCATACAGCTCGACACTGCCATCTCCAGTAACACCCCCCCTCCAGAGAGAGAGAGAGAGAGAGAGAGAGAGAGAGAGAGAGAGAGAGAGAGAGAGGAGGAAATCAAAGATCAGAGGGTAAGCCATCTGCTCAAAGTCACAGGGCTGGTAGGAGGCCTACACTGGAAGCAGAGGTCTGTTTGACCTTAGAACAGATATTTCCAGGAAAGCCTATGTGAGAAGCATGTGTGTGTAGCGGACCCAGCACAGTAAAGATTTCTCAGAGCTCCTCATAGGGGAGACCCCACCCCTTCAGGGGCGCTCCATACCTTTTGATTTCTTCCGATCAAGGACAGGACTCTGAAAGGACCACAGGAAACTCAGAGAAGGATGGAGGTCCAGAGCCTACACCCCTCCTTGCTGAGCCTCTGAGTTTACCTTGTCCAAGGGTCCTCCTGAAGGATCCAGAGGCTCTGCTGTTTGTTCTGGAAATGTGGTTGGGGATGCAGGGGGAATGGCTAGAGACTGAGCATCAAAGGATGTAGAGTCTGTTAGGGAGGAATGAGACAGATGGATGTTCCATAAGCCCAGGCCCAGGTCTGTAAAGACAGGATCTCAGCATGGCGGGTCAATCAGGCACTCACATGACTTTCCCACTGGGCCTGTGAAATTACCTGTCCAGGCAGGGCCAGGCCCAGGACTTGGGTCTTCAGGCAGATCGAAGGCAAAGACACCTTCAGATGGAACCCTGGGGAGAACAAGGGAACATGAGATGAGCCACAGCCCCCTCCCCAAGACACACTCTGTGTAGAGCTTGTTACCTGGGAGACTGCGGGGCCAGAGGCAGTGATTGGCTTGGCAAGTACGGGGAGTTCAGAGGCATCTGGGAAACAAGCAGAAACAGTGACAGGGCTGACCACAAGAATCTGAAAGCAGATGTGGAGGCATCTGTTGGGGCACGCTCACGTACCTGAGAGGGGGTCTCCGGCACCGGAATCTTCTTCAGCACTAAGCTGACCCCTCCTGGCTCCTGCAGCAGCTCCCTCACTACATTCTCGTGAGGCCAGCCCACCTGGAGGACAGGGACACTGCATGGGAGGCTCTGGAGCGGCCCAACAACTCTGCCTCGTGTAACACTATCTCCAAGGAGCTCCCAGGAACCCCTTTAACTGAGCTCCGGGAAGGCAAGATAGAGGTGGACTGCTAAGAAGGTGTGGGACTCACCTGGGTGCTAGTCTGACCATCCTGAGTCGGCTCATGTCATGGCAGGCGGTCTCGCCAAGGGACAAAATCCTCGGCTAGCTTCCCCTGACACTAGGCTCCTCAGGCACCCATCACCTCCACCTTGCCTCTTCCCCTCACTCACCACCACCTGCTCATTGATCTGGACAACCTCATCTCCAGGCAGGATCTGCAGTTGAGAGCTAGTGGGAACCTGGTATGAGGAACAAGGTCCAGAGAATCAAGCTCTCCTGGGGCCCGAAGCTGGCCTTGGTTGGCAGGCTGAGAAGGCCTTGGGAGTGGCTGGGGGGTGGGGCCCTTACTTGGACGCTTACTTGGAACACGAAGTGCAGGCAGTTGCTGGTGGTATGGATTTTCAGGCCCTGTGGAGACAGAGGCTAAGTCAAGGAAGGCTTGGATACATCAGGGCCAGCGGGTAGGATCTCACACTGAGCACCAAGGCTTTAAAGTGGGCAGAGCTGGGGACCGAGTTAGCCCCAACTGCTGTGTGACTTTAGGCTTGCTGCCTCTCTGCTTCTGATAAGGGGATAAGGGCCTGGGGGGAGGCGTGCAGGGGAGCCAGGTCACAGATTTCTGAGGTGTCAGATTCTCAGCCTTTCCTCCTGAAAGGAGAGATAGAGGGAAGGACATGGCAAAGAGATGTATGTATGTGTGTATGTGCTTGTATGTGTTTGTGTGTGTATGTGTTGGGGTCAGGGGTGGGGAATGACAAGTCTGATTTTTCCAACTTAACAAGATTAAAGCAGAAAAGTTTGTTTTCTCTCGTCCCCCTTGACCTGCTCCAGAGCCTCTCTCAGGTCTGGGCCATAGGGCTGGAATGTGCTACCGGGGACACAATGGCACAGCGCTTCGGACTTGGGAAAGATGCCAGGCAATGATGAGACCCCAGGTGGTCCTCAATGGAGGTCCTCTGGGCCTGCATTTAAACACCTGTACCAGCAGTTTTCCAGCTAGCAGTATACAATGCTGGGGCTCCTGGACCATGTTTCAGAGCTCAGACAAGCCTGCCAGGGGATCTGCAGGGAGAGGTGAGAGATCAGGGCTCACCGAAGGATCATCCAACTGCACCTGCTCCAGCACAGCCGTCTGCTCCAGCAGCTCCTCTGGGCTGTAACTCAGGATGTTGTGGCAGACCCCTGCCACGTGGCTGCACTGGGAGAGAAGGGCAGGTTGTCTAGCTGAGTCTGACCCGACAGCCAATCCTTCCCCACTCAAGCCCTAAGACTCACAATCCTCAGAACGTTGCTCTCCTTCTCAGCCTCTGGGCAGTCCTAGAAGGAGAGAGAGAGAGAGAGAGAGAGAGACTTCCCTTTAGTAAGTGGTGGTGGGGGCTCTGTTCTCCGGAGGACATGGAGAAGGTCCCCGCCATCCCTCCGCGGTCTCCCACCTAAAACTAAAGTCTCAGTTTCAAGTCCAAGGTTTCCTCCCTCTGAAACCTGGCCCAGGACGTTACTCACATGCCTTCCCCTGTCATATTCTCCTGCATGTCAAACCTGCCAAGCTTCCCCTGCCAGGGAGACCCCAGGGCCCCCACCCTGCCACCCCTGTCAGTCACCCCACACCAAAGGCAGGGATTCCTCTCCTGTGCTCGTTCAACCCCTCACCCAGCTCTCACACCTGATCCTGGTCTGATTCACAGGCTATAAAAAACTCTGGGGCCTCGGCCAGCCTGGCCCCGTCCTCCTACCTCCTGTAAGACCTGGCCCAGTTCGCCGCACAACACCCCGATCTCCTGGCAGGCGGAGAAGTCGTTTAAGTGGGAAAAGAGGTACCTGGAAGGGGAAGAATGGCTAAAGGACTGTGCTGGGTTCAATTCCTCACCTAAGACTTGAGGACAATTCCTATCTTGGTGGATTTTGCTTAGCACAAGGCTTATTTGTCCTGTGCCCACTATGTGCCAGACACTATTGTAGGCACTGAGGAGACGACCATTAAACAGACAGTTATAGCATTAATGATTTAACAGCAACTGTTATGAGTATTGTACATAAGCTCAGAGAGTAGCATACAGGGATGGCTCCCCTGAGGAGGTGACATTTGAGGTGGGACCTGTAGGACAGACAAGTAACTGCCAATGCCGAGGTAGTCCTCCATTCAACAGCTGCTGAGAGGCCGGGGAGATGACTTAGCAGGTAAAGGCAATTGCTACCAAAGCCAAATTCAATCGCCATGACCCACATGGTGTAAGGAGAGAACTGACTCCCACAAGTTGTCTTCTGGGGACCAAAGAGAGGGCTCAATGGTTAAGAGCACTGGCTGCTCTTGCAGAGGACCCAGATTCAATTCCCAGAACCCACATGATGGCTAACAACTGTCTGTAACTCCAGTTCAGGGGATCTGACACCCTCTTCTGACCTCTGCAGGAACTGGGTGACACAGGTGCACTTAACACATGCAGGCAATATACTTCATGCATATACAATTAAAAATATATAAAAAGAAATGAAATTTTTTTAAAAACAAGTCTTCTGACCACATGCATGTGAATGCTCACTGACCTCCCCCATACATACAAATAATTGTAAAATACACAAACACCACTGTTGATAAAACTATAATGATAATAAACTCCAGGATGGAGTGGGAACCAAGGTGGTCCCGTGTCCCTGCATAGACAGATTCTTTGACCTGCTCTGCCATATATAATCAAGAGCCAAGTACTAGAGGCTGGAGAGATGGCTCAGCAGTTGAGAGCACGGGTTGCTCTTCCAGAGCGCCAGGTTCAGTTTCCAGCACTCACAGGGCAGCTAACAATCACCTATAACTCCAGTTCCAGGAAATCCAACGCCCTCTTCTGGTCTCCATAGGCATTGCACCCACATGACACTCTTACATACATGCAGGCAAAACACTCATACACATAAAATAAAAATTGAAAAACTAAAAGACAGAGCCAAGTACTGTTGGGCTCTTGCCAGCCCTAGAGGAGACCAAGGAAGAGAAGAGCCCCTCACTAGTCACCCCATCCCTGGTACCTGTTGAGCCAGGAGAGGAGGGCACGGGCCTCACGAACCAGCTCTACAGCAGCGTGGAGAACATCAACAGGTGTCTCACTACCGTCTCCTAGATGGCCTTGAACTAAGCTCTGGAAGGCCTGGGTCCTTTCTAGCAGCCCCTCAGCCAGGCTCTGCAGGTTCTCTGTCAGTAGCTTAGAGCCCTGCATCAGAAAAAGCAGGTCACAGCCCCTGCAGCAGCCATCCTGAATGGGCACAATCCCAGCTTGGTAGACACAGCTGCCACTGTGGCCAGCGCTCACTCACCAGGGCCCGGAGCTGTTCTACTCCATCCAGAATGAGCTCCTGATGGCCCACAGGCCACACAGTCAGAGCCTCAAGGCTGCGGGGACAGAGCTGCAGCAAGTACTTGCCAGGTAGCTCCCAGTCCTCAAAAGGATATTCCTGAAGGGAGTCATCAAGGCCTGTAGAAAGCAGGGTCAGCACCAGGAAACAGAGGTTCTTCTGCTTCCGGCTTGTCATTCCCTCAGAGCTATTTCCCTTGCACCTATCCCTAATGACAATCCTGAAAGCCAACCTGGGGTCTGCCCATGTCATAGCTGATACTAAAGAGTTGAGAACCATATACAGCTGTGGCTATAGCAGGCGTTGTCCAACCTTTTGATACTGCACCAGACATTGTCATCAACTAAGTTCATGCTGGAGAAACACACAATCCAGTTACTAAAAAGAAGACAAAACAAAAAATTGGGCGGTGTGGGGGCGGGGAGCGGCACTGGAGAGATATACTGTTTCTGCAGAAGAGCTGAGTTTGGTTCCCAGCACCCACAGTGGCTCACAACTGCCTATAACTCCAGTGCCACAGAATCCAACGTCCTCTTCCGGCATCTAAGGAGACTTGCACTTATTCGCACAAACCCATACATAGACACACACAATTAAAAAAAATAAAATAAAATCTTTGAAAAAATTTTTTACTTTAGGTGTATGAGCCTGTATGTATGTAAGTGCACCTGTATTGTGCAATGCCCGTGGAAGTCAGAAGAGGACATTGGATCCCCTGGAACTGGAGTTATGGATGACTGTTAGCTGCTGTGTAGGTGCTGGGAATCAAAGCTGGTCTTCTGTGAGAGCAGCCACTGCTCTTTGTTGCTGAGCCATCTCTCCAGCCCCTTTGAAAAAAATGTTTTTTAAAAGAATCCCTCTCCAAGACCCAAACCAAACCAAACCAAAATACCTCATAATGTTTGAGTAAGTTTACAATTTTGTATTGGGCAGCATTCAGAGCTATCCTTGGCTATGTGTAGCTGCAGGCTAAACACACATGCAAAGGTGGTCTTCGGACCAGCAGCAGTCTTACTGGGGAATTTGTTAATAATGCAAATTCCTGCAAGGCAAAAGTCACTCAAATTTGCAATCCCAGGATTTAGGAGGTGCAGGCAGGATTGCTATTAGTTTAATAGCAATAGGCCCAATCTGGGCTACAGAAAAATAATTTTAAAAAGCAAATTATAGTCAGGTGTCCTGGTACCTGTAAATCCTCACACACAGGAAGCTGAGACAGGAGTATCTTTGGAAGTTCAAGGTTGGACTGTTTCAAAAAGAGAAAGAGTTGGAGCTGAAGAGATGGCTCAGTAGTTAAGAGCACTGGCTGCTCTTCCAGAGGACCCAGTTTCGATTCCCAGCACCCACATGGCAGCTAACAACCATCCTTAACTCATCCAACACCCTCTTCTAACCTCCAAGGGCACTGAATGACATGGGTACACTTATAAACAAGCAGGCACAACACTCATACACATAAAAATAATAAATAAAATATTTGAGAGAGAGAGAGAAAGAGAGAAAGAGAAAGGAAAACCAGGTGGGGTATGGTAGTGCACACCTCTAATATCTCAGCACTCCTAGGTAGAGGCCAGCAGATCCTTGTGGGATCAAAGTCAGGCTGGTCTACATAGCAAGTTCCAGTATTAATATATCCTTCAGGTGACTGATATTCCCTTAAGTCTAAGAACAAGTGCAATGAAGGACAAGAGCAAGGGGCTTTAAGTCAGGAAGAGGAAGACCTGACATATATAATTGCTCTGGACCTCAATTTCTTCACCTATAAAATGGAAACGAAGTAGCTGTCTTCCAATCATGTGTGTTTTAGATGGCCTGCTGTGTGTCAAGTACTTGGTTGTCTGGCAGTAACAGCCATCACATTACAACAAGGCTGCTGTGGACCTTCAGCAGCTTAGCACAGTTCCTCCAACGCAACACTTGAGAGAGCTGAGCGCCGCCTGCCTTATTGCTAGTCTCTCGGCCCAGACTGCTTTTCCAGCTCCTTCACACCCTCTTCCATCTAACTTCAGGAAGCCTTCCATTGCTCCCCAAACTGGGCTGGAGTGGGGGGAGGTCAGCCTTCTTGCTCCCACAGCCCCCCAAGCCTCACCTGCACCAATGCACTGGTCTCTCCCTTGTACCTGAAGCCTTAAATAATCATTCATTTGTAACCTTGGTCCTGGCACAAAGCAGAAACTCAAAAATAAGAGAAACTGGGGTTGAAGAGGTGGCTCAGGGGTTAGGAGCACTTGCTGTTTTTCCAGGACATTGGTTCAATTCCCAGCATCCACATGGTAGATCTACTGCCTTCATCTGGCCCTTCGAGGGCCACATATATCAGTATACATAATGGCAATCAAAACACTTGTACAAATAAAAACATATATAAATGAATCATTAAAAAAAGAAAAAAATATTTCTTGAACACTTACTTTGGGTGAGGCAAAGTTTTAAGAACCTTACCCGTTTTAAAGCACATTTGATTTTCACATTTCTAGACAGGGACTGCAGGCCATCCCTGTTACACAGTTGAGAAATCTGACTCGGAGTTTTAGCATCCCATCCCAGACCTGACTCTTCCATCATGTAATGTGTGTGGTCATTAGCTTTTCCTTATTCTTTATATGACATTAAGAGAGTTCACGAACCTGTTGCTCACTGGCCATAGCTACTTGAGCAACTTCCTTCCTGTGTTGACTGTGTCAGGCTGCCTTCCGGTTTAGGAGATCCCAACATTGAGTTACACATGTGTAGCCATGCAGCAATGGTCTCATTTTGTCCATTTCATGGACAGAGAAACAGACCTGAGGCCACATTGCTGGTGAGTAGAAGAGCCGGCCTGGGCCTCGGTCTGGGAGTCTCACTATAGCTCTGCTGGGCTGATCAGGCCCGGCCAGGCCTCTGCAGGCTCCAGCTGCCCCTCTGAGAGCGGTATCTTCATTGGCCTCCCGGCTGCACGCGCAGAAGACCTCCATTTCACTGAGCCTGTCTGTTTGTGTCTCCCGGCTGTCTAGGCTCAGAGGGCCTGAGCAACCATCCTCACTCGATGGGAACTCCCGGATGGGGCTATACCACTGCTTCAGGCTGCCCGAGTCTGCTCCTCTTACTGACAACCTCAGGTTGGGCAAGGGAAAAATGACACCAGGGCTAGCCCTGTTCCTAGACTGAGCAAATCACTTCCTGGCTCCATGTTTCCGTTTCTGTTTCCGATAACAGCCAAGGACCCTGGGGCTCCAGGATGATGAGGGCGATAAACGGGGTACCGGTCACTAAGGACACTCTTATCATTCCACCTGCCCATCACCATCTTGGCCCTGGTGTTTGGGCTTACAGGGATATGTGAGGACCCCCTCCTGGGTCTTGCGCCTTCTGGAATCGTCCCTCTGCCCAGCACTGTACCTATACTAGGTACACTGGAACACCGCAGACGCTCTATAAATACCTGTTGACTGAATAATAGACTTGGCAGTTTGGGTTGTTTTTTTTCTCTCTCTCTCTACTTTCTGCCCAGAGGACACCCTATTACCCCCTCGGGCCCACCTCTGCCCCGACGCCACCCACCTCTCAGCCAAGCTGCCACCTTCCTGGGGGTCCAGGCCTCCACCGGCTCCATATCCAGCAGCCTCCCGCCGGCACAGGAATTTCCGCTCCCAGAGCCCAGGCGGCGGGCAGGGCTGGGCCGGGGCGGGGCGGGGCCGCCGCATACCTGGGTCCACGTGGCCACCAAGGTGAGGCCCTGGGACAGCCATTGGCCTACCTCCGGTCTCCTCCTGCCCCACCCCTCTGGCGTCCCAGGACTTTGGCAGCTTAGGCAGCCAGCCCGCTGGGGTGTGACTCCAGGGTTGTCAGGGATCCCACTGAAACTGGCCTTATGTCCCAGGTGGGGTCCTGACCTTCTGCTTCCTCTCCACCCCCTCCAAAAGGCCACAAGGTGAGCAGTTGCGGCAGGAGCAATGCACGGGGTAGTGGCCAACCCCTTAGGTGCAGGCCATAGTTCTGGTTGCTGTGGCCTGGAGCTGACCCACTCACTCTTGTATTCAATTCCAGGGTAAAATGGACGGCCCCGGCTTCAGGGTACACTTGCCAGCCTCTGAGCAAATAGCTTTAAGTTTTTAGAACAGCTGGTCATGGTGACTCAGGCTTATAATCTCAGTACTAAGGAGAATAAGGCAGGAGGATTGTTGCCAGTTCAAGGCCCACCTGGGCCACAGAGTAAGGCTTGTCCCAAGAAACAAAACTAAATAAATAAAACTCTTAGAACTGAGACAGACTCTTCTATTTTTCACCCTTTGGCTGTCTGGTGCGGCTTGGGGATCCTTTCTCAAAGTAAGGCTTTTATTTATTTATTATTTGTGAACCTACAACCTTTATTGGTTACAACAGTCAACGAGGAGATGAAACACATCAGCCATCTGCGGGCTGTGATCTGCCTTCTGAAAGCACTTTGTATATTTGAGATGACTTCTATTTTTGCTATGTTGCTCAGGTAGATCTCCAACTCATGATCTCAAGTGATTCTTCAGCTTCCAAAAAAGCAGCAACCACAGTTTTGTGTCATAGAGCCAGACAGAATAACACCTTTAAAAGCATAAAACGGGCTGGAGAGATGGCTCCAGCTCATACAGGTTAACAACTCACTTATACTGCTATTGTAGAGGATCTGAGTTTGGTTCCTAGCACCAATATCAGGCAGTTCATAACTCCTGTAACTGCAGCTCCATGGGGATCCAATGCCTCTTCTGGCCTCCATGAGTCCATGCACTCACATGCATAGACAGACACACGGACACACATTAAAAAAAAAAAAAAAAAAAGCACAAAACAGGGCTGGAAAGACTGTTCAGCTGTTAAGAGTATTTCTTGGGTTCGGTTCCCAGCACCCACATGTTAACTAAGGTTCCTCCTCTGGCCTCCAAAGGCACTGCTTATATGTGGTACACTTATATACATGCAGGCAAAATACTATTAAAATAGGGTTTTTTTTTTTTTTTTTTGTCTTTTTGAGATAGAGTATCCCTGTAGCCCCAGCACCTAGAATTCCTCACTTATGTAGACCAGGCTGGCCTTGATCTCACAGAGATCTACTCTGCCTCCCCAGTGCTGGGATCAAAGGTGTATGCAACCACACCTGGCTTAAAATAACTATTTTGGAAGCATAAAACAAAGCTTAGGATTACAAGAACAATTATATTTTAAGGCACAAATTTGTGATAGGCAGGTGTTTATTAGCATTAAAAGCATTGGAAAATTAAAACTAAATTTTCCTTTTTAGTGGCATGGGCATTATTGTTCAGCTTGGATAAAAACATAAAAGCTGGACTGGTGAGATGGCTTGGCCAGGAAAGGCATCTGTCACCAAGCCTGATGACCTGACTTCAATCTCTGGGACCCTCATAGTGGGAGAGATGTGACTCCTGCATTCATCCTTTGATCTCTACCGCCTCCCCACCCCAAATAAATAAAAAATGTAATAGTAATTTTTTGTTAACAAAAAAAGAACATTAGCCAGGTGTGCTGGCACAAGCCTTTAATCCTTGCACTTGGGAGGCAGAGGTGGGCTGATCTCTAGAGTTCAAGGCCAGCCTGGTCTATATATCAAGTTCCAGGCCATAGGAACTACACAGGGGCTACATAGTGAGATCCTGTCTCAAACAAACACTGATAAAAACAGATAAGAACACTGATCTGGAGAAATAAGTGATCTAATCTATCACCTATCACTTTATTTAGAGACAGGATCTCCCGATGCAGCTTTGGCTGTTCTAGAACTCTCTATATAGACTAGGCTGGCCTTCAAACTTACTATTTAGACCAGGCTGACCTCAAATCCACAGAAGTGTACCAAACTTTGCCTCCAGAGTCTTGGAACTGAAAGTGTTCCACCACACCTGGCTCATCTATCAGCTTTTGTGATGCTGGGGTTTAAAATCTGGGTCTCACATGCTAGGCAAGCACTCCAGCACCCAACCAGTGCCCAGCCCTCCCCTCACAGATTGATCAGCAAACAAATAAAGATAGGGAATGCACAAGCAGGACGAGGTTTGGGTCACCGGAGTGAGAACAGGCAGAGTCATCATTTGGTCAAGCTCTGCGAGACACAAAGGTGTACACACAAGCAATGAGTGCTACATCGCAGAAGGGTCTGAAATGAAGAATATCACTGGGTATAATTTAGCACTGGGTTAAGAACTACCATGATTTGGGGGACTGGAGAGAGAGCTCTGTTTAAGAGCACTGGCTGCTCTTGTAGAGGACCTGGGTCCAGTTCCCAACATGCCATAACTGTAACTCCAGTTCCAAGGGATCTAATGCCCTCTTCTGGCACTGATGTGTGTTGCATACGTGCACATTACATATATGCAGGTATAATACTCATACACACAAGCAAGTTCCAGGCCAGCTGGGGACACAAGAATAGAATAGAAACATGTCATGGACAGTTTAATTGGCATATGCAAATCTTTTAATTTATGTGCATCCCCAAGCCCAGGGTAGGTAAGTTCTTCAGGAACTCCATCTTGGGAGAGAGGTAGTTCATCTTTAGAACCCAAATGAAAAGGTACACTGTTGTTGAGAGGGAGGCTAGCAAGGCCCCCTGGCCCCTTTTGCTCACTGTTGACTGGCGGCATCCAAATATCCGAGAAAGGGGTATGGTCCAGACCAGGGCTGAAGAACCTGGTTGATGCCTGGATTCCGGAACACTTCTAGCTGAAGCTCCTCCTGCTTGCCTGGACTGGCCTCTCTCACACATGGGGGGAGGTGATGCTATGCCTGATGCTGATCCCTCCTGACAGCTGTTCCTAACTGGCAGGGCAGCAGGCAGGGGGGAAGGGACCAGATTGAAAAATCCAGCTGCTCCGCCCCCTGGCAGACTTGGGCAAGTCTGCGTTGGTGAGCATCCTCTGAGGTCAGGGACCCTCTTGCTTTTGCCCTGATTTCTACTTCTTGATACCATGGACAACACGTTTTCATTTCTGCTTCCCCCTCACAGGTCACTGGAGAGAGCAGCGCCCCAACACTATGAGATTTCGATGTCTGACCCCTGGCTACTTCCGAGTGTTACAGGTAAGTGCATTTAAATACTGGTTTTCAGCACCACTGGCCTCTTTCTCCCCTGTCAAGGCTAGGCAGATACCCCCAACAGCCAGCCTGTCACGTTCCCTGCTGCCTGACTAGCCAGGGCCCAGATGGGCCCTGAAGTGAGAGGGATTGGGTGGAATCTGCCTGGGGCAGAAATGGCGTCCATATCTCAGCTGCACCATCTTATCCTCTTCCTGCCTAGAAGTCTCAATTGATCCCTCCGGCGCACCCTCTGTGCACTCCCAGATGCAGGGAGCCGGGGAGCTGAAGGCAGAGCCCCGAAGTCCACTGGTTGGGACTGTGGCCACACTGTTGGCTGTCCTCGGGCTGGGTGGCTCTTGTTTTGCTGTGTGGAAGATGATGCAGCAGCGGCGGCCGCCACAGGCCCCATGATGAGGCAGATAGTGTCTCACCTGGGCGCTGGAGGTAGGTGACTCGGGGAGGGGATTATAATCTCAGAAACCTACTTCTGGAGATCCGTTCCTACCCTCACAGAACAAACCTGATACTACTCTCCCATTTCACACTGCACCTGGATGCCGCTGGGGGTCAGTTCAGATGCAAGGACCCTGAACAAAGGCAGGGGTGCAGGTTCCAAAGCTGGACCAAGCAGGAACAGACACCCTGGCCCAGAAACCCTTGCAGGGGCAGAGTTTGCAGCACTGGCCAAGGAATTAGAGGCAGAGGTAAGCCCTCTTTGTCCGGTTCCTTTATTGGGGACAGGATACCCAGAAGAGGTCATGTCCCCAAGCCCAGAAGTACACTCTCTCCCAGACTAGCCTTCAAATCACTGTCCATGGGCAGTTCCCCTGCCCTGAAACCCTCAGGCCATGTCAGGTAGAGGTGTCCATCTCAGGAACTTCAGTGGACACTTCTGTGGGTACTGCCAACCGATGGGGGGGCACATAAGAGCCCATACCCGCTGCCCTCTCAGCCTCTTCCTGACTGTAGGGTTCGACGCTCAGCTGCTTCAGCCTGGAAAAAAAAAAGAATAGGAAATTTGGAGCTGACCAGATGAGACACTTGCCTGCCTGGCCATCCCTGCACCAACTCTCTCCTTACCCCTGAATACCTTTTCTTGTGGTCTTTGGACCGGAAGTGGGTCTTCAGATTGGCCGAATCGATGAAGTACCTCCTGCAGAGATATGGGGTGAGAAGAACGAAGAGGTGATGCCTCTCAGATATGCCTACCTCCCCGCCCCTGGCTTGTTCCCCGACGCCAAGATCCAAGTCTGAAAGGGATGGGAGGCGGGCCGGCCCACGGGTCCCAAGACAAGAGATCCACACGGCCGGCAGCCCCGCACCTCCCGCCTCCCGGCTAGCACCGCAGACCCTGCTCCGCCCAGGGCTGGACTCACGCGCAGGCCAAACAGCGATGCAGGCCACCACCTGGCAGGTCGGGGTCGGGCTCTGCGACCAGCTCGGGTTTGGACCGCGCGGACCCCTGCGGCCGCAGCTCGCGGTGGATCTCATCCAGATCCGGCCGCCGTCGTTTGGCCTTCATCTGGCGGGCTAACGAGTGCGCTCGGTGCGCGCCGGTCCGGCGGGAGCGTCCCATGGCCAGGGACCCCAGGACCCAGGAGCTGGGAGCAGGGACCGAGCCACACGTGCTGAGCTTCCGGGACGCCCCGTGCGTCACCGGACGCCCGCCCCGGGGCGGAGCAGGATTGGTGAGACCGCCTCTGATGACGCCACTGCCAAGTTCCCTCGTCGCTTGAGCGCCCTCACGTGGCAGTGAAAGACAGTGGCTGGGCTTGGGAGGTACCACCTTGGGGAACTTCAGGGCGGATCCTGATACTCTGTCAGCACCATCATCACTTACCGGTTCCCTCGCCTTGTACTCCACGGTGGAGGATGCTTTCGACATCTCTGGAAGGCACTGATATTTGCGGCATGAATAAATAGTTACGTGAATGAGAGTGAGCGAGTTTGGAATCAAGGCCCCAATGGCACTCCCTGAGAAATCTCCAAGCTCTGACAAACAGCTCCTTTCTCGCTGCTCCTAAGTTATTTCTTTGGGTCTCCATGTCTGTCCCCATGACACAGGTGCACTTATATACATGCAGGCAAAAACGCTCATTTACACATAAAATCAAAATAAATAAATAAAAATTTAAAAAAAGAATGGAGAAAATATTCAAGGGATGTGTGCTGAGTGTAAGACTCGGGAGGGAGAGTCTTTCTGCAGTCACCTGGCCCTGGTGCCTCTGCAGCTGGCCAGAGCCAACTCTACTGTATGGGGGCAGAGGAACTCGGCAATAATTTCGGGATCCAGTTCTTTGGAACCAGTTGCCAGGAAACAGGGAGACAGGCACATGCATCCCTGGGGAGAGTAATATGTTTCTAGGCCAGACAAAGCAGTGAAATGTAAGCCCAAGGTGCTGACTGGAGGCCAGCGGAACTTCCCATTCCAACTCATAGAGGCTGAGTAGGGACTGAGGGTGGGACTCTGATGAAAACATAGTTGGTATGGCTATAACCGTAGGATGCACAAGGTGGGTCCTGGATCCAAGAACTTTGAATGAAAGAGGAGTTTTCTGCAGCTGTTCTAAGAGACAAACAATCATGAATACTCCAGGTCCAAGAAGGAGGCCTCTCTAGAGCACTGTGTTCCTTATCTTGGCCAATATGGGTCAAGATGTGGGACTGAAGTAGCAGAAGCTGCCCCACCCTCAGAGTTCTTTGGATCAGGTTCACCAGCTGGGCACTCTGCCAGCTGGAGAGAATAGTGCATCTTTAATGAAGTCACTGGATCCCTGGGACAGGCTCTTGGTTCTTCCAAGTTCCTGGACAGGACCCACCGGTGCCCACTGAACTACTGACTTCTGTGCCTGGCTGCCAGGCCCCTTTTTTCCTCCAACCATGAACCAAGCCTTCTGGAAAACCTACAAGTCCAAAGTGCTACAGACCCTGAGTGGGGAATCTGAGGAGGACCTGGCAGAGGAGGTGGGTTCTAACCATTCTTTCTAGAACAGAGAGACAGCAAATGAGAGTGGTAAGAAATAGAGTCGGAGAGATAGAGGGAAAAAAAAAGAAGTTAATTTACAGGCACATTCAAGGATGACAAATAGCAAGTACAATAATGGAGACACTCAAGAAAACAAGGAAGAAAAGAGTTAGGGCCATCAAAGTAGTGGGCACTAACTCCAAGGATCTCAAGGACTGCCATACGATAAAGATTGCTCTAAGACTACTGGGTACCCACAAGAGAAGCTTAACCGAGCTTTCTAATGGAAAAGCTAGGTAGAAGGGATGGCTTGCCTGAGGTGGGTTGTGAGCTCCTGTTTGGGGAGGTTAGAGAGAGTGGCGCTTGTGTTCTGTAGGCTGTGATAGTAGCATCACCTCAAAGCTACACTTAGACTGTGCTTTGTCCTGTCTTTAAAGACAGGCAAAAAAAGGCCTTGAAACTGGGAGTAATCTTCTGTCTAGAGATTGTGATAAGTGGCAGTCACATAAATAGATGTGGCAGGGGCAGTAACTAGTCCTGTGGGTGTGGGAGTGGGTAGATAAGCATTATGTCTAGACAGGTTGGAGTCCAAAGATGGCCTTTCTGTGGGAAAATGTTAGGACTGGTGTCTATGTGGAATCCCCTCCCTAGATTTGATGACTTTTCAGGTCTATGTACTTTGATCAGGATTACCTGCACCTAGGTATATGCAGATATTTCAGTAGGTGGGTGTCTGGATGGGTGGAGAGGCTTTGCTAGCTGTGTGTAGGTCTCTGTGTAGATGTCTGTAGTTGGGTAAGTGAACAGGTATGAATGGTCTAACTGCATGTGTGTCCTTGTGTGGTTGCCTCACAGAACATACATCTGTGTATAAGGGAAGAGCTGTAGCCATATGGAGACATGCTTATGTACAGGTGTGTGTCTATAGTAGTGTGCCTGCTATTGTCCAAGTTTTGGGGTGTATTTGGGCGTGGGAGGGTGGGCAGGTATATATGCTGGAGAGTGTCTGCATGTGTATGACCAATAGCATTATGTAGTGGTAAGTATACGTGTAAGTAGTTCCATGTGCCCTTGTGGAGATGCAGGGCGTGGAGGTGGGTGTTAATGTCTGTGGGACTTGGATGCCTAGCACTCACGAACTACCTAGCTGTGGAGCTTTGCTCATGCCCTCTGGGCGTCTTGTGTCTTAGCAGGAGAACCCAGCATTAGTGGAGTCCGAGTCAGCAGAACACACCGAAGAGGCCTTCAACCCCATGTCCCAGCTGGCCCGAAGGGTGAGTTCTCCAGTATTTCATCCATCCCTGGAGACCCAACAGAGGGTGTGGTGGAGCCCTAGGAGGGTGTGTGGGGCCCACTCCTGACTGCTAGCCCTTCTCTCCCAGGTCCAGGGGGTCGGGGTGAAAGGCTGGCTGACAGTGTCATCTCTGTTTAACAAGGAGGATGAAGACAAGCTGCTGCCTCAGGAGCCTTGTGCTGACCAGTATGTGTGCATGCTTTGGGGACAGGGACAGTAGAGTCCTGGTCTCTCTTCTGCCATACCGGCTCCTTTTAATCTGTTTATCTGTCTTTGTAACCCTATAGGGCTGTGGAGGGACAGTCCCTGGCTACTCCTTTCCCTCAGTAGGATTCATCAGGCCTGTCTAGAAGATGCTAGATCTGCTGGGACTGAAATAAGTGGAGGTGCTTATGGGTGGCCCCTCCCTGTCCCTGAGGAGAGCCAACTCCCTTGAATCCAGGGCAGCAAAGAGGACCTTTAGGTGCTTGCAACAAAGGCTGGTCCCGATGGCAAACCCTCATTTCCAAGGGAGTTTGTGACAACATAGATCTCTCCTGATTCAGTTGGTGTAGACAGAGACTCTGGGGGATCCCAGAGGATCCCAAGGCACACCAGTTTGGAAAATACTATTTTAGATCAGAGACCAGACCCGGAGCCTCAGTCTTCTTGCTCTATCTCTTTTTAAAACATATTTTATTATTTTTAATAACTTTTATTTCCTTATATTTTATGTTTTCGAGTGTTATGCCTGTGTTGGGCATTGCTAGCTGTCATATGGGTTCTGGGATTCGAACCCAGGTCTTCTGCAAGAACAATCAGTGCTCTTAACCACTGAGCCATCTCTTCAGCTCTATCTCTTAAATATACTGCACCTCTGCGTTTTTCTCCAGCTCCAGCACGGATCCATCCTGTTCTGCTTGGCCCTACCTGACTCCTACCCAGCACTCTTGCTCCTAGGGGTTTCTTCCTTCCTCACACTCACGCCCCCTATCCCTGAAGTCCTCTAAGGATCTTTCTCGAGGCTGCTTTCCCTTCCTGACAGCCCCCCTCCCCTGTGTCTTCCACATGCTGCCCCCTCTGGGACAAACGTTTGTACTAGGATTTTCTTCATTCTCTCCTGTGTTCCCTACGTCTTAGAACCTACCACTTTCCTTACCTGCCTTTCTTGTTCCCCTAGGTTTCCCTCTTATGGGTCGTCACCCCACTTCTCCCTCTACTCCTCGTGCCCCATCCATCCCAGAGACCCTCTCCCGCTTTTCAAACGTGGCGCCTGGTGTTTTTCTCTGCTGTCTGCCAGGACCCCTTTTCAAAACTCCTGGCCACACTCCCCCTCTCCCCCCGCCTCCCTCCCGCCCCATCCTGGTTCACCTCTCCCCAGACTTCTTACTTCCTCTCCCTGCTCTGTCCTTCCCCGACTTCTTTCATAGTGCCTCTGAACCCTCCCTCCCCTTGTCGCCTGGACTCCCCGGGAGCCCACAAGTTGGCCCCTTGTCAGCGCCTCGGCTCCTCTGTCCCTCTCAGGGACCCCTGGGCATCCCGCTGACCCCACCCCTTTCCGCGCAGCCCTTTGGCTGCACCGCCCCCCTCGCAGGTGGCCGCCGAGACCGAGCACCGCGGGCCGGGATTCTGGGACGCTTTTGCCAGCAGGTGGCAACAGCAGCAGGCGGCGGCGGCATCCTTGCTTCGAGGCGTGGAAACCACGGTGGAGCCCAATCCCGAAGACAAGTCTTCGGAGGAGGCCGCTCAGAGCCCGGAGCCGCGGGAGGCGGACCCCGCCGCCGGCTTTAAGTGGGGTTTCCTTACCCACAAACTGGCCGAGATGAGGGTGAAGGCTGCATCCAAGGGCGACTAGCCGGCCAGCCCAACCGGCTCCCGCCCTTCCCCATCCACCGTAAAAAACTCCTGGCCCCACACCCTGTGTGTCTGCGTCATTTTTTCCGGACAACAGGAAGAAGCTGCTTTTAGGTGGGCAGGATCTAGCTAGAGGGTTCCTTGCCTCCTTTCCCGACAAGCGTGTCAGGCTTAAGGGATAAGGACATTCCCGCGGTCGGGGTGGGTGGCCTTAGGTTTAAGGTACAACTTTCCCAGGAAGCCCCATCAGACAGGTACCATTGCCCTGTCCAGCCTCATTTTATTCAACAAACGTTGCCAGTGCCCCAAAGACGTGCGAGGGAAATGTACTATAGAAATGGAGAAGACTAAGGAGGAACCTTGACCATCAGGTCCCACGCCAAGGTTTGCTGAGACACAGAAAATACGGCTGGGCTACACAAGCGAACTCAAGGTGAGGCCGATGGGGGTGGGCCTTCCGGATGGAGAATATATGTGATCCGAGGATAAAGTGCAGAGAAAGAGAAGGAAACCAGAGCCAGGGAAGGAGGATCGTGAACAAAAGGCTTTAGATGGAACCTGTAAAGAAAACAGGAGACTTAGTGTGTTCTTGAGGGGAAAAAAAAAAAAAAAAATTAAGCGTGCTGGTATGCAGCTCTTGCCCCCAGGGTATGAAGCCCTGGGTTCGAGTCCCAGTACGACATAAACCTTCCCATCGATATAGTAGGTTTGAGACAGGCCTAAACACACGCGCACACACACACGCGAGCACACACACACACGTACCCTTATTTGTAGTGATTTCAGTTTAGGATCCAAGTCGCAGTTCCTCTTCGTGACCACTGGGGGCAGCAAAGCTCCGGGAACCCGCAGGAGCCCCTTGCAGCTGCGGTTCACCGAGCATTTTCTTTAATCCAGGCACATTTGCCACGTGCATCACAACGACTTCAGGATGTGTGTGTCTGCTACCGTCTACCTCCTTTAATAACTGAGAAGTCCAGACAGGCTGCGTGCATAGCCAAAGTCACACTCGGCCTGGAACCCACCCTTCAAACTCACCCACTCAGGCCGCGCAAACCTGTTCGCCCCGCTTCCTCACCTGCCCACTAAACCAAACTCATAACCCATTTAAATAACATGTTCTCTTTATTCGGTAACTTGCCGAATCTCCCACCCCAGTCCGTCACTCTTACAACCTCCAACAGAGGCCACTTGGCTACGCCAATCCCCTTCAGAGCATCTGCGCCTGGCCCAGGTGGTCTCGCCTCCTCTGGGGTGCAGACAGGGGGAACAGAGGTCCAGCAGAAGGGTTTGTCCATAGGTGGCAGAGGCTGTCTGTCCCTGCCGGTGCTCGGGTCCAGCCCGGTTTTCCGAGTTCCTCGGAGGTTACACCTCGGACTCGCGCGGCGGGGCGCGGGCGCGCTGGCAGCCGTACAGCCACTGGATGACGCGCGCGTTGCGTTCCACCACCGACACCGGGGGCCGTCCGTCCCGCGCCGACCCCGCCGCCTCCGAGCCGCCGCCGGCACAGTCCCGGCTGCCCGCGCCCGCGTCGCTGGATGTGCAGTCGCTGGTGTCCCCGGAGCCGGGCGGCGCCGGCGAGGTTCCGATCTGGGGGCTGCGGTCGGCGCCCCAGCTCTGCGGCGAGAAGCGCTCGGCGCCCAGCACCTCCACCAGCGCGCGCTCCAGGCCGCAGTAGTTGAAGAAGCGCTCCTTCTCCGACAGCGGCAGCGAGCACGTGGGACACAGCGCTCGCTTTCCCGCCGCCTCCGGCCCATCTTGGGATCCGGCCCAGCCTCCAGGAGCTGTGGATCTTTCGGTGGGTCCGGGACTGCTCGGGCCAGCATCCCTGGGGGACCCCAGGAAGAGGCGTCGCACCAGCCCCTGGCCCTTGGCATTCTCTTTGTTCACCGAAGCCTTGCAGTCCCGCTTCTGCCGATAGAAGATAAGGGAGTCAGGCCTTGGCTGTCGCCTGCCGCTGCCTCGGCGGGCAGGCCCAGGTGTCCTGGGCGATGCAGGGGTGCCCAGCTCATTACAAGGATGTGGGGTGAGAGGCCCGGGTCCCCCTCGGAGGGCTGGCTCCTGCCGACGTACTATCACCTGGTGCGTCTTGACATACTTGGCTTTGTCCGCTTCCAGCCTCTCCACAGCACTCGGGGTTCGTCCCCTCGATGGCGCGGAGGGAGAGGCCAGGAGCATCTTAGAAGAGCTGGGCAGGTCAGTGTCCCATACACGGATGGGACACACAGGTAGCTGAGGACCGGGGAACAACTGTCTGCAGTTCTTGGGGCCTGAAAGGAGAGGGGAACTGTCAGGAAGAAGGCAGGCTGTCACTGTCTGCTGCAGGCATTCTTGGATGTAAGATCAGCCAGCTCCGTCTCCCCGATCTGAGTCAACTGGTCCTGTGTCCAGGAGGCAGAAGCCGCGGCCAACCTTTGCCAGTGAGTGGCTCTTTGAGGGTGCTGCAGTCTGTGCACAGAGTCATGCATCAGCAAGCAGGACACTTGAAAAGGAAAGTGGGGCCTGTCCGAGCCCAATTCCCGAAAGTGGCTTTAACCGGAAAAAATACCTCTTCCCAGCCCAGTAGCTTCAAGCCCAAGACAAGGAGGCTCCCGAGCCACAGGCTGGCTCCAGTGGGCCCACCCTTCCCGCCCCCAAGCACCAAGGTCAGGGACATAACCATAGGGTAGAAGCCTCCAGTAACTGCAGCCAACTTCCTTGCCCAGGCCCAGCAGGGCCATGCAGGAAGAAGAGGGAGGTGGTCCCCAGGTCATATAAACCAGCTACTGGCAACCATTCTGTGCCCCTGCCAAGGGGTTTCCAGAAATCCTAACTGTAAACATCACCTTGTCCAACCCCTGCACTGCCCTTTCAGAGACCAGTATACTGGCCTAGAGATATGGGCCTTCCATGGGTCATTTTGAGAGTTAGGGTCTCACTCTCTGGAACCAAGGTTCCTTGCCTTACTGTGCAGAACTAGTTCAACTTGGACCCCTCGCTGTCCCCTCTGGTATTTGTTTTCTGTTCCTGCGGCTATAAAATCAAGTAGGTGGCCCTAGCCTCACTAAGCAGTTCCTTGTACCGATTCATCTGAATAACTTGTACACCCAGAAATCTGCCCTCTGGGTCCCTGCCCCCTTCCTATCCTAAGACCTCTGACCCTTCTTCTCTTCCACCTCTCTTGAGCTAGGGAAAAGGGCAAGGGGGGTTGTAAATCAAGAGCTGACAGTTTCCTTGTCAGTTAACAGAATGGGCCACCCACATGGCTCAACACACCCACAGGTCTTTCTCTTATTTCCCATCTCCACACAGCTGGTCTTGGACACTAACAGAACTTTGGATATTGAAACAACAAAGGAACAGACTAGCTTAGGATGAATGTGTGAAGAAAAGACTGTCCCAGCCACCCACCCACCCATGGAGGCCTCAGGGCAGAGATTCTGGCAACCTGAGGCCCCAGTCCAACCTACTCAGGGTCCCTTACCACTACAGTTCCCATGTTGTATGAGGTAAGTCTGTCCAGAGTGTGGGTGATGAGGACCTAGACAGCAATGACAGCCTCCCAGTGCCCCAGTCTCTTCTCCCAAGGACTTTACCAAGCAGTGGGTCAGATTCCAAGGTCCCAAGAGGGCACACTGACCTCAGGAGTAACCCCTGTCTTCTCAACTATGAGTAGGAAGGCTATAAAAAGTCCCTAAACACAAAGACCAAAATAGCCATGTCCCCTGCCTTTCCCTGCTTTCTAGACTGACTTTGATGTTTGACCACAGACGGCCCACCCTAGACTGGCAGCCAGCCTTGCCCCCTCTGCCCCTTTACCTACCCTCTCCCAGCCCTGGTAGCTTTGGTGCCAAACATTGGTACTTCTAGGTTCTGACTTGGCACTAGCCTCCCTGACTTCCGAGGTGCCCTTCCGCCTTGGTGCCCTCCCACCCGGCACTGGGCTTAGACGCACTCACCTCTGTGTGAGTGGGTAGTTAACTGGCAGGGTCCCTGGGAAGGTCCAGACTGAGGGCCAGAGGGACAGAGGGGACTGGGAATAGCTTCGGTAGCAGCCAAGCCTCACTCTCCACAGGAAAAGCCTAGAGCCTCCACCCCCCAGATTAACCCTTCCTGACCCAGAGCCCAGACTTAATTAACTCCTTCCTCACCAATCTTAGTGTTGAGAGGACTTTATTTTATGATGGTTAGATAGGCCCTGCCAGGTTCAGTGGTTGCCATGGAGGCACCACAAACTTGGGGCTGAAGAACCAGGACCCCAAACAAGGCTTCCTGATCCCCAGTTCCTTCTGGAGTCTTGATGCTCTGACAGAGCAGGGCACCATTCTGTTTTTTTGTTTGTTTGTTTGTTTTTGCCTCTGGCAGCTTTAGGCCTGTCAGGATCCTGCTGTTGGAGGATGAGAAGCCTGCTCTTCCTAGGGATGAGTCCAGGCATCTGCAGCCTAAGGGTGGGTGCTGTGGTGCTCCAGATGTGTCAGGAAGCCTGTTCCAGCAAGTTGCAGCCTGAGGATTAGGCACAGCCCTAATGATGGCATGGAGCTAACTGGGAAGGGAGTCGTGGGGGGCTTCCGGGGCTGAGCTCCCATCTTTTGGTCTCCTTCTTGGGGAATCTTAGAGTCTGGCAGATTCTGCTCTGACACGGTTTATCTCAAGGGAAAGCCTCCTTCACAGAGGAGCCCCATCCCTGTCAGCAGGTGGTCCCTCTAGCACCCAGAGTTCAAAGGCCAGTGCTTAGCTGGGTCTTGCCTTCTCTCTAGACGCTGTAGCTAGCCCACTTAGCATAAGTCCCCTCCCTTCTAGCACTTTTAATGTTTGCAAAGCAGTACCCATCTGTGCTTTCTGATCACCCTTGACTGCCCACCTCGGAACCTAGATGGGGCTCAGCAGGAATGGCGCCTCATTTAGGGGAAGGAAATGAGCCCAGAGGGAGAGACATGTGCAGATCTCACCTCCAAATTCCCTCTCTCCATCCACGAGGCTCCCTGACTGTCATCAAGGCCAAGAGTTTGAGAACCCAAGGCTCATCATCTGTCTAGAAACTGCTATTACTATACCTAGACTTGGACCTGTGTGGCAGAAACCTCGTGACACCCCACACACCCTGATGGCACATGAAGCTAATTGGGAAGAGAGGCTTCTGGTGCCAAGCCTGAATCTTTCAGTCTTCTCCCTGGGGACTTCTGAGAGCCCCCTTTGCTTTTCTGACTGTTTATGTGAAGGAGAAGCCATACCACAGAGGTCCTCTACTCTCTCAGCAGGCGAACTCTCTCTAGCACTTGGAATTCAAAGCCCAGTGCTTGGTCCTGGGTCTCACCTCCCCTCAGTCCTGACCTCCTGGGGTCTCTGGACTATTACAAAGGGGTTCATGTCCTTGTTTTATTTTACTGGTTCGTGACAGTTCCAAATTGTGTTGTTAACAATGTTTTACAAAATGCTTTTAAGTACACTGTCATAACACATCCTAAGATCAGTCTTTGAGCTTGGGCTTCATTATTTTTCCCATTTACAGCCAATGAGCCCAAGGCTCAAAGAGGTGAAATGACTTATCCACATTCACAGGATGAGGAATAATTGCTAACTCTTTGTTTTGTGATTGGGTTTCAAGTCCTCATGACTGGCCTTGAACTTCTAATTCTGATGTCTCCTCCTCTGCTGCAATTACAGGCATGAACCATCATGTCTGGTTTTGTACACTGCAGTGCTGGGAGCGGAACCCAGACCCTTGTTCATGCTAAGCGTTCTACCAACAGAGCTATATCCCTTGCCTAATAGGTAACGTTTATTAAGAGAGTAATGTATATGCTAAGGCAGGCCTGTAGCCCTGTGGCCTGGGCATGAAAGGGTTAAGTGGGGGCAGGGGTGGGGGGGACTGGGCAGGGCCCAGCTGGGTTGCTGTCAATGGCAGGAAACCTGGTCTGCCAGGGGGAGGACGGGGCCTGGTGTCTGACTGAGGCAACCCCCATCCCTTTGGTCTTAAAGAAGCATCCGGGTTGGGTGGAAGGACTGGCAGGCGCCCTCTGTTCTGGTGATCAAGGACAGATTCTAGACTACAGGAAGGGGATCCAGGGGGTTAACACAGGTGCCATCCTGTCTTGCTTTCCGTGCCTCAGAAATGAGCCTGGCTCCCCTCCGTACTCAGTCAGTCAGTGGAGACAGCCCGAACTTAAGGAACCTTGGTTAGAGGGCAGTGGCACAGCTCTGCTCCGGGGGGTTTTCAATGGGAGGGCGGGGGGCTTGAGATCCTTGTTCTCAGGGGAGCTCACAGTCTGAAAAGAGTCAAGTGTACCTGTACCAGGATATCAGTGGTGCCAACCCAGTCAGAGCAGGCACACAGGGAGGGGCAGATGGGGTGAGCTCTATGTGAGGGGAGGGAGGCGGGGCAGAAGGTGAGAGGATGAGGGGTCCTATGTCTCTCTGTCCTGAGACAGCCGGCCTCCGTTCTCAGCCACACTTGACAGGGGCCGGATCTTCTTGCTTTCTGGTCATGGGTCCCCTGGGAGATCTTTAAAGTGCCTCCTTCCGGCCTCTAGCCAGAGCCTGAGGGAGGGGGGAGGCCAAGTCTGAGGGTTGTTTCCTTCCTATATCCGACCTCATTCCCGGATCACCTGAGCTGGGAATGGGCCTGAGTCAGAAGCAGCTCCTCTCCGGGGAGGGCTGTCAGGAAGATGAGGGTGGGGTCACCTCCCTATAGTGTCAGAACAGTGAGGTAGGGCAGGGGAACTCTTCAGATTTGACTTCAAACCCCAAACCCCCACATTGTCACAGAGGAGAGGCCTGCTTGTCTTGTCTGTCCTCTCACCAGCCAGCCATGGCCATCCACAATCAGCCCTGCCTTGGATTCTAATCCCCACTTCCTATTATTGTCTCTGTGGCCTCCAAAAGAAACTTAATCTCTCTGGTGACCTTTCATGTCAAATGGGAATGGTTAAGACCTGGCTTTTGTGTAGCATGAAGATGTCCCTTTGGAAGACCCTGGAAACTGGGTGAATGTGACTCCAGCTTGGCCCTTTACCAGAAGGACCTCAGACTTGGCCTGACACCTCTGGCCTAAGCCTTTCTCCCTGACCCCCAGCTTCACCCTCTGCTGCTGGCAGCAGATTATTTGGGACACTTGCTCTAGGCAGTGGGGTTAGCAGGGGGCGGGAGTGTCACAGGGAAGGTGACAGTGGAGTTGGAGGGATCCTGGAGGACAGAGCAGCATTGCAGCTCAGAAATGGGAACAAAGCTGGTGACAGGGGGTGGGGCGGGGGCGATTTGTTCTGCCCCGGTGGGGTGAGGAACTTCAAAGAGGAAGGGATTTGAGCAAGGCCTGGAGGGGACTGTTGATTGGGCTGGGGTTACAAGAGACAGGTCAGAGGACAGCAGGAACTGGGGTCTCAGGGAGGGCACGAAGCTTAGACAGAAGATGGGATGCCGAAAATGGAGTTTCTGGAGGGGACTAGATTTATATTGAGGCAGGGACCCTGGAAGGAGCCCCTCACTGGGCTGGCAACCTCCCTCCAGCCCACAGAGCCACAGCAGCTCCCCTCTAATTTGGGGTTTCCATTTGGGAAAGAATCTCAGCCACAACAATAGCCTGACTCTGGCGCCTGCCCCTCAGAGGGGTGCAGCTCTGAGCAGAGCCAGGCCAGGGCCCCACTGTGACACACGGTGGGGAGTCCCAGAGGGGAAAATGCCGTTAAACATTGGCTTTTCTGAGCACCTATTTGGCCAGTGAACAATGTCTGTAAGCTGGATGGGTAGGATTTCTGCTCTCAGCGCTGAGCTTATATTTAGGATAGCAAAACTTAACTACATTTGTAATTTTGTTGTTCGCCACCCCCCAAGCTAAGGACCAAACCCAGGGCCTTTCGATTACTAGGCAAATACTCTACCACTGAACTAAATCCCTAATGTCCAAACCAGCTATGTGTGATGAGTACTTCCTGTGCTAGATACTACGCAAAGTGCTTCACACTCAGTATCTCCCTTACAAGAGACTCCTATGTGAAATGGGTATTGTTATTATTCTAATTTAAATTTATTTATGTTGCAGTGCCAGGGATCAAACCTACAGCCCTACAGGGGTGCTACATCCCTGCTCCTATCAGCCTAAGAGGGGTAGTAGGTCATCCACAGTCACACAGGTGGGTGTAGAATTCCTTTCTTTCTTCCTTTCCTGTATTAGTTATAATATTGCCTCATTGCTGCTACAAAATATCTGACAAAAGCAAGGACGGAAAGGTTTATTTTGGCTCCCAGCTCCAGGATGTACAGTCCATCACGGCAGGAAGACGTGGTGGCAGGCGCAGGGGGCAGCTGGTCACATTGAACCCACGGTCAGGAAACAGAGAGGAGGCTTGGCTTACTTTCTCCTTTTTATTCAATCCGGAATCCCAGCCCATGAAATGATACCTCCCACTGTCAAGGTGGGTCGTCTTACCTCTGTTAACACAGTCTGTATAATCCCTCCCAGGCGGGCCCAGAGGCTTGTCTCCTCGGTGATTCTGGATTCTATGAAGTCGATTGTATTACTATTCACACTTTGCTTGTCTGTTTATATGTGTAACAATACTCCTTGTGCAGGAATCTCTAGCATCACACTCTCTGAGGGGAAGGTAGGTAGCCTGGATAGTCTGGAACTGTATAGACCAGGCTGGCCCTGAACTCACACAGATACACCTGCCTCTGACTCCCAAGTGCTGAGATTAAAGGCATGTGCCACTATGCCTGGCCTACCTTGAGACAGGGTCCCAGGTAGCTTAGATTGGCCTCAAATTCACTATATAGAAGAGGATGACCTTGAACTTCTGATTCTCCTGCCACCACCTTCTGAGAGCTGGGAATACAGGTGTGTGCTGCAATGCCTGGCTTTATGAAGTGTTAGGGATCATATCCAGGAGGCAGTCAGATCTCTCCATGAGACTGAAGCTAACCTGGTTCCAGGCCAGCAGGGGCTACAGGGAGACCCTGTATCAAGAACAACAAAACAAAACAAACAGGGCTTCCTACAAGTTAGGCAAGCACTCTACCAGCTGAGCTACAACCTCATGGGAAGATGATCTTTGACATCCCTCTTTTCTCTCACATTCCCAGCCAGTCCAGCTGCAGGATGCACTGGCTGTCTTCAGAAAACATCTGGATTTCTATGACTTCTATCTGTTCCATTCTCACTATACCAGGCCAAGCCACCATCATCTCTGGCCTATGTAGCTAAGATAATCTCTGGTAAATTTTCCTTCTGTCACCTCATCCTCCTGAAGTCTATTCTCAATACAACATCTCAATCAGTCCTTTAAAAACAGACACCAAGGGCTGGAGAGATGACTCAGAGGTTAAGAGCGCTGGCTGTTCTTGCAGAGGACCCAAGTTCAGTTCCCAGCACCCACATGGCGGCTCACAACCGTTCATCACCATTGCAGGGGATCCAACACCTCCTTCTGGCTTCCATGGGCATTGCATACATGCATGGGTACACTTACATACATCCAGGCAAAAGACTCACACAAAAATAAATACATTTTAAAAATTAAAAATTATGTACACCAGAATGAGGTACAGTAGTATATGCCTTTAATCTTAGCACTGGGGAGGCAGGTACAGGTAGATTTCTGTGAGTTAGAGGCCAGCCTGGCTTACATAGTGAGATTCTGTTAAACAAATAATTAGGAGTAAGGCCTCTGTGATACAGTAGGGATGAGGAGGAACTTGTGTGGGTCCTGGGTGGTCTACCTGGGACTGCTTGGCATTCCTGTGCTCGTTTTTTAGATCAATTTTATTTATTATTTTTATTTTATGTGTATGAGTGTATTGCTTTCATAGATATAAGTGTCCCCATGTCATGCAATGCCCTCAGAGGTCAGAAGAGGCCATCAAATTTCTAGAACTGAAACTACTGATGGCTGTTAGCAGCCATGTGAGTGCTGGAAATCAAACCTGGGTCCTCTGCAAGAGCAGCTGGTGCTCTTAACCACTGAGTCATCTCTCTTCAGACCCTTTTTTGATCTTTTTGAGATAGCATCTCCCTGTAGCCCCAGCTCACCTGAAACCTGCTATGTAGACCAGGCTGAGAGATCTGCCTGCCTCTGCCTCCTGAGTGCTAGAATTAAAGGCAGGTGTCATGATACCCAGCTCCTGTGCTTCTTTGTAATTATAACAGGTCAGGGAGTAGAGGCCAAGCTGAGGCTCTGAGAACATGAGCCCTGGACTAAGCCACCCTGGGAGCCACAGAGGCCTGAAGAAGGTGAGAGGAGTCATGGGGTGGGGGGCCTACCGCTCTGAGACCCTGCTGCAGTGTGGGGCGCACGCCGGGCCCATTTGCAGCCCTCTGTTTCCTCAGGAAGAGGGCTAACAGGGTCCTTCAGCAGCAGGGATGCAGCCAGCGTCCCCACCAACTTCCGACGGAGGACTTACTGCCCGGCTACGGTCAGTGCTCTTAGCACAATGCCTGCCACATGGACTCCTTCAAGTCCACCTCAGCTGCTGCCAGCCCCCCAGCCCCCAAAGTCACACCCTTCCCAGCACAGCCTGCATTTGTCAATCGAAGAAGACTCTTCCACTCAGACAGACTAGGAATGTAGCTCAGTGGTAGAGAGCACGCTCGCTAGCATGGAGGAGGCCCTGTGTTCCCTTCCCAGCACCAAACAAAACAACACACACCCTCAGACAATAGCTACTCTGAGTCAGGTTTTGCCTGACTGCTCAGGAGTTCAACTTCTATTCCTGTCTACTTTCAGAGACCTTGGCCTATGACATCAGCAGTGTATTAACTCTGGGACACTGGGACATCCCCACTCCCCAGGGAGCCAGTCTTTCCAGACTGAGAGGGGAATTCTAGGCAGCTCTCTGAGCATGTCTCTTTCTACTGAATTTGGAATTGTTATACTTGTTCTCATTGTTGCCAAGATGAATCCTACAAACAGTTCAGCTTCTGGGAGTCTCAGAGCCTTGATCGTCTTTAAATGCCTTCAGTAAAGCATTGGGACTAGGGCTGGAGAGGTATCTCAGTTGATGAAGTATGTGGTTTAGTATAAAAGGATAAAATCCTGCAATGGGCTGGATAGATGGCTCAGTGGTTAAGAGTACTTGCTGCTCTTCTAGAGAATGGAGGTTCGGTTCCCAACACCCACAGCAGGTGGCTCATAACTGTGGGTTCCTTCTTTTAGCTTTCCAGGACACTGCATATACATGGCACACGTACACATAAAAAAAAAAAAAAAAAAAAAAAAGAATCTGGAGCTGGAGAGGTGACTCAGTGGTTAAGAGCACTGGCTGCTCTTACAGAGGATCGGGGTTCGATTCCTAGCACTCACATGGTGGCTAACAACCATCCATAATTCCAGTTCCAGGGACTCCAACACCATTTTCTGACCTCTTCAGGCATTGCACGACACAAGTGCACTTACATACATGCAGGCAATGTACTCATACACATAAAATAAGAATAATAAAAATATTTTAAAAAATAAAATAAAAGGAAAAAGAAAATTTAAAAATATTGCAATATTGCCACAATAATCATATTTTCCCCAAAGTTATCTCATCCTGTCTTACAAAATCTACAAGCAAGTTCATGGGACTGGAGAGATGTAGACATTAACTGGTGAGTGGTTTGTATCTGTACGCCCAGAAAGTGCAGAATTGTCCAGGCTCATCCACCAGAGGGCAGGCTTCACCAGGCAGGAAGACTTCCTGGATATCTCCCCGCTCCTCTCTCTCCTACTTTCGGAGCCTCAGAGTCTGCCCACATAGCACCTGACCTGGGCAACCTTGATGTTCTTGTTTCACCAGGTGGAACACTTAAATGGTTCTTTACCTAGACACTGATAAACTCCCACATTTATATTGCGCCCAGTCATTTTGGAAATACCTGTAAATATGTTATTCTCATTTAGTTAGAAAAACATTGTAGAAAAATTTATTGTCATGGCCACTTTGCAGAGGATGTGAGGCTCACAGAAGTGAAGCGTGAGGCTCACAGTCACTAGTAAGTTATTGCTCTTGCTGTCATTACTTAGTAAATCCCTGACATGTATTAAGCACTTGCTATGTGCCAAGGCGGGTATTAAGGGATGGTGTATTAAGCACATACCTCAAGCACATGAGAGGCTGAAACAGAACGATCATGAGTTTGAAGTCAATCTGGGTTATATAGCAAGACAAGAAAGGGAGAGACAGAGAGAGAGAGAGAGAGGATTACTGGGTGACTTGGGATAGACAGATGAATGAAACATGGTAAGAGTCTATTCATTTCTCAGTTTGAAGCTTCAATAGTTTTTTCTTTCTTTCTGAGTTTAAGAGAAATTTTATTGTTTCAAAGATTTCATACAATGAATTTTGATGATGTTCACAGCCCTCTCCATCTCCACCTTCACCTTACTGGCCTCAGCCGCTGTGACTTCATGTCTTCTATTAGCAGATGAAAAACCCCATCCATCTTACATAACTCCTCCAAACTGAGTGCTGGAGAAGTCCTATGTCATTAGAATGCCAGTGATCTCCAAAGGTGTTCACACAAAGGTGTGCCAAAGGAAGGGCCCACTCCCTTTCTGTTGTATGTGGTTACGTCTAGATATCTTGGGAATGGGATTTTCACTCTTCTGTTTCTGTTACACAGTGATTAGAAACATTTGTAGGGATTTCTCTTTATCTCAGTGGTTGGAAACACTTGGTTTTCTTCATCAAAGTTAGTTTTTTGCAGTCCTTGCATGCAAGCTACACGATGGCTGTTTCCAGGCCTCATTCAGCACAATGACCCCACTGTGGACCAAGGCATTCTCCAACAGGTTGATCCCCCTCAGGGTGGGTAGAAGCAGAAGCTGGGTCCTCACAGCAGGCAGCAGTTAGCTCACAGGCCTCCAACCCAGGACTCTGAGCGACAGTTGGGAGGTTTCACAGCTTCACACAACAGCTTTATACCAGTGTTCTCTAGCTTATTTTCTGAAATCTGTAGCCATCTCAGATTTCTAATGTTGTTGAGGACTATACCCAGGGCTTGACAGCTACTGGGTGATGATGACGGTGGGCTAGCCATGGGATACCACTGGGGCTCGTGGTTTGCCAGGCTAGTGTGGCTCCACCATCTTGGCTCCCCAATCATTTTTCCTCCTACTTGCCAAGCCCTGAGTTTGGAATTTTGAGATCAAATAGAAGCATCAGGATTCTTAATAAAATGAAGAGGTCTGAAGTCATGGTCTTTAAGTCCTTGTGCTGACAGTTACCATTACCGCCATTGTTTTGACTGCACCGCCATTTTGGCCCTCCAATTGCTTTCTTTCTTACTTGCCAAGTCCTGCAAGTGTTTTAACATTAAGCTACATCCCCAGTCCTGTGCATATTTGTATTTTCTCTTTTTTCCCCTTTTCTCTCTAATCTCTGTCTCTGTCTCTGTCTCTTTGTCTCTGTCTCTCTGTCTCTGTCTCTCTGTCTCTGTCTCTCTCTTTTTCTCACTCACCTGGGTTGACTTGGATCTGGGATCTGGCTGTGCAAACCAAGCTGGCTTTGAACTTGCAATCCTCCCACCTCAGCCTCCCACGTGCTGGGATTATAGGTGTACACCACCACACATGGCTCTCTTTAGAGGATGCAAACCCTATTCAACAAAAGCTCCAGGCTTTCCTTCTAGAAACAGGTGCACTGACACATACATACTCAGATTTCAGAATGTTAGAATTCTCTGTGACTTATCCATGGATCCTGCAGTAAGAACACTTGTCATCCTGGAGTTGGGGAAGTGGCTAAGTGGACAAAGTGCTTGTCGGGTAAGCATGAAGACAGACATTCAACTACCCAGAACCCACATAAAATACAAAGCTGGGGAAGGGGTGACAGCCTCATATCCCATCACCTAGGGATCCCTGGGACAAGGTGGCTAGCTAGGCCAGCAGGAATTCATGAGCCCCAGGTTCAGCACTGGGTCTTTTGGAAGAGCAGCCAGTGCTCTTAACCTCTAAGCTGTCTCTCCAGCCCTATTTATATTTAATGTTTAAATTACATTATTTATTTCATATTTCATTCTGCCTCAGTAAATAAGATGGAACGCAATAGAAGAAGATAACCAACATCAACCTCGGGCTTCCATAGGCATGCATACACGTACATGTATACTCACCCATACAACCCACATGTGAACACACATTCACGCATGCATGTATACCATACCACACACATGCACACGAACATGCATGCACACACATTAAAAAAGAAGAGCATTTATAATCTTGGCACTCAGGAGATGGAAGCTGGAGAACCTGGAGTTCAAGGCCATCCCTACATGTGTAACAAGAAACTATCTCAAAAGACAAACAAGAAACCAAGGAAAGGATTGGCAAGATGGTTCAGTGGTTAAGAGCACTTTTTATTCTTCCAGAGGACCTGGGTTCAGTCCCCAGGACTTACATGGCAGCTAATTGTCTGTAACTCTAGTTCCAGGGGGATCTGATGCCATCTTTTGGCCTCTTCAGGCATTGCACAACAGACGGGAACTCATATAACATGTAGACAAAACACTTATCCACTAAATAAATAAAAAAAATACTACATTAAAAAACCACTACTCCCTCCCCGCCAAACCCCAACAAAATGAAACAAAAATGGGCCAGGAAGATGGTTCAGTGAGTAAAGGCATTTGCCATCAAAGCTAACCACCTGAGTTTGATCCCTGGAACCTACAGCGGAAGAAAAGAAATTGCTTCTCAAAAGATGTTGTCTGACTCCACATGCATGCTATGGTAATGTGCATGCACACATATGAAATAAATAATATAATTTAAAAATTAAATATTAATAGAGTTGGAGAGGTGGCTCAGCAGTTAAGAGCACTGGCTGCTCTGGGGGATCTGATGCCATCTTTTGGCCTCTTCAGGCATTGCACAACAGACGGGAACTCATATAACATGTAGACAAAACACTTATCCACTAAATAAATAAAAAAAATACTACATTAAAAAACCACTACTCCCTCCCCGCCAAACCCCAACAAAATGAAACAAAAATGGGCCAGGAAGATGGTTCAGTGAGTAAAGGCATTTGCCATCAAAGCTAACCACCTGAGTTTGATCCCTGGAACCTACAGCGGAAGAAAAGAAATTGCTTCTCAAAAGATGTTCTCTGACTCCACATGCATGCTATGGTAATGTGCATGCACACATATGAAATAAATAATATAATTTAAAAATTAAATATTAATAGAGTTGGAGAGGTGGCTCAGCAGTTAAGAGCACTGGCTGCTCATCCAAAGGACCCAGGTTCAGTTTCTAGCATTCATAGGGCAGTTAACAGTCATCCTTAACTCGAGTTCCAGGGGGATCCAGCACCCTCTTCTGGCCTCTGCAGGTAATTGTATGCATGTTGTGCACTTACACACATATAGATAAAGCACTCATACACATAAAACAATTAAATATTTTAAAATTAAATATAAATCACAAAAAAGAAACAAAACCCCTACAAAATAAAAACAAATAACAACAACAAAAACACTGCATTGGGGGTCTGGAGAGAGGGCTCAGTGAACAAGAGGACTGACTGCTCTTCCAGAGGACAAGTTTCAATTCTCAACATCTTTGATGGCCTACTTTTGTCCTTATCCTGAGTTCCAGGGGATCTAATGTCCTCTTCTAACATCTGTAGGCACCAGACACGCAGGTGATGCACTTACATACATGTAGGCAAAACACTTAAACACATAAAATAAAAGTAAATAGAATCTTTTATTTTTTTAGTCTTTTTGAGACAGGGTCTTCCTATAGCCCCAGCTATATAGGCCAGGCTGGCCTTGAACCCACAGAAATCTGTCTGCCTCTGCCTCCCAAGTGCTGGGATTAGAGCTGTGTGCAACCATGCCCTACTGTCTTCTATTTTCTTAAGACAGGGTCATGGTACGTAGCCCGGGCTGGCCTCTAGCTCACAGTCTTCCTGCTTCCGTTTGCTGGGATTCCAGGTATGTACCACTGCACCCAGTTTTATGCTGGTGATTGAACCCAGTGCTTGCTGCACGCTAGGTAACACATTAACCACTGAGACACATCCGCAGACTCTCCCTTGCTTGCTTTCTAATTGTGACTTAGTGTCTCTCTCCCTCAGCCAAGGGCAGGGCCTATGTGGCCTTCTTGTGTAGGTCTTACTGGTAATTTTCCACGGAATGGGCAGAGTCACTGACTCTTACAGTAGGAGGGGCTCAGAAAGTATGCCGAGTTAACTGACAATTAATTATTACAAAGCTCTTTTGAACTCTTCTGGGTCCCATGTCCATAAAGGAAATCCTGAGGTCAGGAAGTTTTTCCTCTAAGACCTGAGCCTAAGCTGAAAGATTGGCCTAAATAGACACATGATTTAACTCCAAAGAATGCATTCTGCTTTCCAACTCACTGTAGTACACCGCCACCATGCTCCTCTGGAGAAGACTAGTCAGGTGTAGGCCTCATCCACTCGAGTTAATGAGATTAGAACCACAGGGTGGAGGCTCCACAGGTCCCCCGGCTTCAGGAAATCCTGCCTGCTGAGGTGGGAACGGCAGGGCCAGGCTGGTTAGTCCATGAGCCAGCTGGAGAAGACCCAGCACATTGACTGGTTCCAGTAGTTGTATTATGACAAGTGGACCTCCAGGGGAATGGTCACCCCACCCCAGGACACAGCCAAACAACTCCCGGCTTGGAGGATGGGGTGGAGATGCACACCCATCTCTGACTGAGTCTTCCAGTCCCTTTGAAGTTCTTTCCAAACCACTCCATGCTCTGTACCCAGAGCACTTACCTGATTCTTTTAAAAATATTTTATTATTTTTATTTTATGCATCTGAGTGCTTGCCTGCATGTGTGTAAGTGCACCATATGTGTTCAATGCTTGCAGAGGCCAGAAGATGGTGTCAGATCCCCTGGATCTGGAGTTACAGATGGCTGTTGGCTACCATGAGGGTATTGGGAATTGAACCCAGGGCCTCTGGAAAAACAGTGAGTGTTCTTTTATTTTATTTATTATTGTTATTATGAATGCATTATCTGCATGTGTGTAAGTGTACCCCTGGAGTGCAATACACAAAGAGGTCAGAAGAGGGAGTCAGATTCCCTTGGAACTGGAGTTATGGACTCTTGTTAGAGTGGGTGCTGGGAATTGAACCTGGGTTTTCTGCAAGAACAGCCAGTGCTCTTAACTACTGAGCCATCTCTCCAGCCCCAAGTTTTATTTATTTTTTTAATTTTATGTGTATGAGTATATTGCCTACATAATGCTCCTGTATCATGCAATGCCTGAGAGGTCAGAAGGGGGCAACGGATTCCAGTGGAACTGTAGTTAAGGGCGGTTGTTAACTGCTATGTGGGTGCTTGGAATTGAACCTGGGTCCTCTGGAGAGCAGCCAGTGCACTTAACCACTGGGCCATCTCTTAAACTGTAGATTCTTATACTCTTTCAATGATGCTTCCTGAGTGTTTGAAACTGCCTAAAATTCTGATAACTGGGTGATGCGTGCCTATAATCCTAGTATTCAGAAGTCTGAGACAGAAGGGTTACAGGTTCAAGGCCAGCATGGCTTATAAGCATGTGCTCCTAACTTTTGCTTGCAGTTTTAGCAGATCTGCTGACCACCCTAGAGTCTCCTTGGGAATATGACTGAAGAGCATTACTGACATGTGTGAAAAAACATGTCATGATGAAACTCATTATTTTGTATGTTGAAAAAATAAATTTAAAAAGTGGGCCAGTGAGCCGGCTTGGCTGGTAATGCCATGTCCTGTTTTGCCTTCTATTGCTGTGATAAAGCACTCTGGAAAGGGTTTATTTGCCTCACACATCCCAATCACAGTTCATCATTGAGGGAAGTCAGGCAGGAACCCAAGGCAGGAACTGAAGCAGAGACCATGGAGGAAAGCTGCTCATCGCCTGCTCCCCTGGCCTGTGCTCAGCCTGCTTTCTTAGCCAACCCAGGACCACCTGCCCAGGGGTAACACCACCCACAGTGGGTTGGGCCCTTCCACGTCACTCAACAATCAAGAAAATGTCTCACGGACATGCCCACAAACCAGTCTAATAGAGACAGTTCCCCAATTGAGGCTTCCTCCTCGTGGGTGTGTCAAGCTGACAGCTGAAGCTATCCAGTGCACAGCACTTGCCACCAACCCTGACAACCTGAGTTGGATCCCTAGGACCCACAAGGAGGGAGCAGAGAACTGACTCCCACAAATTGTTCTCTGACCTCCACTCACCTTTGCCCACACACATGCTCACAAAATTAGTAAACTGTAATTTTTAATAGTTTAAAAATATTCTTGCAACTGGGCATGGTGGCACATGCTTTTAGCTCTAGTACTTGGGTGGGAGAGGCAGGCGGATCTCTATGAGTTCAAGGCCAGCCTGGTCTACAGAGTGAGTTCCAGGCTAGCTGGGATTACAGGGAGACCCTATCTCAAAAAGACCAAAAAAAAAAAAAATCTTATTTTTACTATTTTTATTTTATGTGTATAAGTGCCTTGCCTGAATGTTTGTAAGTGCATTCGTGTCATGCAAGGTCCACGGAGGTCAGAAGGGGGTGTCAGATCCCCTAGAACTACAGTTACAGATGATTGTTAGCCACCTTGTGGGTGCTGGGAACCGAACCTAGGTTCTCTGCAAGAACAGCCATTACTCTTAACCACTGAGCCATCTCTCCAACTCCTAAAAGAGTATTTAAATATTAAAAAAAAAATTCCTGCCCTAGAGTCAAGAACCCCAGAGCAATGCATGGCCTCAATAAAAAGTGGGCCAGTGAGCCGGCTTGGCTGGTAATGCCATGTCCTGTTTTGCCTTCTATTGCTGTGATAAAGCACTCTGGAAAGGGTTTATTTGCCTCACACATCCCAATCACAGTTCATCATTGAGGGAAGTCAGGCTTCTCAGAAGCACCTGAGTCCTGGGGTGGGGATGGGCTCCAAGTTGGGGTGCTACAGTGGGGCCTTGGCTGCTGGTTGGCAGGAGGTAAGTGAATTCCCAAGACACTAATTATATCTGACCTTTTCTACTTGTCCCTCAGTCTAATAATGTGCTTTCTTCTTTTGTTGTCTTTGGAGACCCAAGCTGTCCTTGAACTCAGGATCTTCTTGCCTCAGATTTGTGAGAAGAATACAGGCATGCATCACCACATCCAGTTTAATGTTTCAACAGTAACATTTTACCCTTTTTCACATTTGATTCACTAATATTTAAAAAATATTAACGCAAGGGCTCCACCTACTGAAATTCTCATTTAATTCATATGAGTTGGAATGTTGTTTGTTTTTTTAGTCTAAATCATTTTATCAGACTATAACCAACACAAAATGGGTATAAACCAGTTATCTATAGCCTCCAAAAGGTTCTTCTAGTGGTTTTGGAATCCATCCATGCCCAAGTAACCTCTGATCTGTTTTTCATCATATCAGTTCTAGAATTTTCTATGAATATAACATGTAATGTGTAATTTGAGGAGCAGAGATCATAGCTTATCTTACAGTGTGATTAAACATTGAGTCATATAAGTCCACAACAATAATTCATTCCTTTATTTGCTAAGTGGTTATAAGAAATTTCAGCAAACTTTTCACAGTCTGAGGGAACAATTCCCTTAGGCTGGGGGAGATGGCTCAGTTAGTAACACACCTGCTGCACAGGTGTGAACACCTGAGTTCGAGCCCCAGCACCCACGAGAAGGCTGGGTATGTAACGCCAGCACTGGGAGGTGGAGACAGGAGGATTCTTGGAGGATGCTGGCCATCCAATCTTGCCTAATAGGTGGACTCCAGATTTAGTGAGAGACCCAAAACAGCAGGTGGATGAACTAAAAGAATAGCTCAGCACTTAAGGGTGTTTGCTGCTCTTCCAGAGGACCCGAGTTCCATTCCCAGCACCCATGTCAGGCAATTACAACTGCCTGTAACTCCAGTTTCAGAGGAGTCAAGGATCTCTTCTGGTCTCTGAGGGTGCCCACAGACATGGCATACACCCAACACATACAGATGGACATATATAAGTTTAAAAAATTTTTTTAAATTTATTTTATGTGTATGAGTGTTTTGCCTGCATACATGGGAGTGCACCCATGTTGTGCAATGCCCATGGAGGAGGTCAGAAGGGGGCATCAGATCCCCTGGAACTGGAGTTACAGAGGGTTGTTAGCTGCTGTGTTGATGCTGGGAAATGAACACAAGTGTCCTCTGAAAGAACAGCTAGTGCTCTTAACTGCTGAGCCATCTCTGTAGCCCCTAAAAAAAAAAAAAAAAAAAAAATTCTTTAAAAAAAAAAGGGACTGTGAGGGAGGCCAGGCCAGCATCAGAATCAGCAGGGAGCAGGGGGAAGTCATGCAGAAAAAAAATCAATAAATAAAAATTAAAATATCGAAAAATGTTGGAAGAGCCTGTTGTGGTGGAGCAGGCCTTTAATCACAGCATTTAGGAGGTAGAGGCTGGTGGATTGCTGTGAATTTCCAGGTCACTCTGATCTACATAGTATATAGAACTCCAGGCCAGACAGTGTTATTTAGAGAGACCCCCGTGTCACAAAAAAACAAAACAAAACCACCACCACCAACAAATGTTGGAAGGCTGACACTCAGTAAATGAAGGCCCTTTTTGCCAAGCCTGCAAACAGACTTTGATCCCTAGGGCCCACATGGTGGAAGGACAGAACCAACTCCTGAAAATTGGCCTCTTCACACAGGGACTGTGGCAACTGTGCACACACATATATACACACATACACATAGATAGATGTAAGTTAAAAGGATAAGATGATCAGGCATGTTGGCACACCTGATCTACACAGCAAGTTCTAGGCCAGCTAGACCTAGAACTAGACCAAGACCCTGTCTCAAAAAACACAATAAAAGTCAGGCAAGGTAGCCCACGCTTTGAAACCCAGCACTAGGGAAGCAGAGGCAGGTAAATATCTGTGAGATCAAGGCCAGCCTGGTCTACGTAGTGAGTTCCAGGCTACAGAGAGACCCTGTCTCAAAAAACCAAAACCAACTAACCAACCAACAAAAATAAGATGGAGGGTGATTGAGGAAGACACCCAACATAGACTTCTGGCTTCCACGTTCATGTGTGCACATGTAAACACATACACAAAAAAATATAACACACACACACATGCTTGCACACGTTACCTTTTGATTGCAGGCTATACAGGCTTCATAAGCATTTCTCCTGTGGACACTACCCAGGCCTCCAGAAATTTCTGTGACTCAGTTTCTTCTTAGTATAGGAGGTCACCTTACGCTGCGCATAGCCATGTATTTCCTGCCACCCACACACAAGAATGCAGGTTGCTTAAAGGCTCTGTGTCAGCTGCATTCTGTGATGTTATTGATGAGCTATGACTCTGTAACAAGCCTCTGAGCTTTTTCAATACAGAGTCAATGTTGCACACTGCAATTATGTGTTTGGCATTTGTGAGCCTGTGACCCGGGATTGTAAACCTCCCACCAATTTGGTGGGAGGGTGGCACTGGGTTACTTTTCATCTTTCACGGAGGCTGTGCTCTGCCAATAAACCCTTGGTGGCTTAGGTTCAACTTAAATAGCTCATTCTGAGGGAGAATCTGGTGAAGACTGAATGCTCTGGAGTTCAAACTAGTTCCTTTCCTGAACTGGGATTAAAGGTGTGTGCCACCACCCTGGGCTCCTTGCCAGAATGATGAGTGGATTTTTTTTCTGTGAGGACCTGGTAGAGGTCATGGAAGAATAGCTCATAAAAGAAGAAGGAAGAATGGCTGCCCCCCGAGCCTGGGAATTGCTAACTTTCTCGGTTGTCCACATGAAGCAACTCAAAGTTTAGGTGTACTGGGGCTGGAGAGATGGCTCTGTGGTTAAGAGTATTGGCTACTCTTACAGAGAACCCAGGTTTGGTTCCCAGCACCTACATGGCAGCTACAACCTTCTGTAACTCCAGTTCCAGGGGGATCTGATGCCCTCTTCTGGCCTCCATGGGCATTGCATGAATGGGCACACTTAAATACATGCAGGCAAAATACTCATACACATAAGATAAAAATAAAGTTTAAAAAACTAAGTAAACAAATAAATACGCTCAGGAAGCTGAACTGAAAGGTTAGGATGCTCATGAGAGGCACACAGGAACAGAACTGAAAAGTTAGGATGCTCATGAGAGTCACACAGGAACAGAGAATCACAGGAACAGAAGGCAACTGGTGGTGCCTTTCCCTCTTCTGTCAAAGCTGTTTCTATTGATAATCCCCAGCCCCCGTGCACATTTATATTTTTTGGTTTTGCTTTGTTGTGTGTGGTGTTGGGAATAGAACCCATGGCTTGGGCATGCCAAGCAAGTGCTAAGTGCTTCTCCACTAAGCCCCATTCCATCTCCACATTTATTTTTATTTTTTTCTATTTTTTAATGAGTTTTTTTCTTTTTTAAAACTTGTACAAGTGTTTTGTTGGCTGGTGTGTTTACTGGAATGTGTGTAATATCCTGAAGGCTGGAAGAGGACAAAAGTTGCCATGTGAGTGCAGGAGTCGAACCCGGGTCCTCTGGAAGAACAAGTGCTCTTAATCCCTGAGCCATATCTTCAGTGGACCCCCCCCCGCCACCTTTATTTTTTAATTAAAATTTTTACTGAAGTATGAGCTGGGGATATTGGTAGAGTGCTAGACTAGCATGCGGTTCGATCTTCGCACTGCATAAATTGGATATGGTGGTGCTTGTCTGTAATCCATGAACTTTAGAGGTGGAGGAAGGGTCGGGAGTTCAAAGCTATCCCCAGATACACAGTTTGAGGCCAGTCTGGGAAACATCCCCTCTATCTAAAAAAAAAAAAAAAGTTTTTTAAATGAAGTATAATATATGTAAAGGATTAAAAAAGTATTAAAAAATGTTGGGGTTAGGATGGAGCTCAGCAGTAGAGCCCTTGCCTTACACGTGTGAAGACCTGGAGTAAAGTCTAGGAAAAAAAAGAAATTAAGTGCAGCTTGATGAACCTGCAGATGACATACCTGTCTAGCCGACTGCTAGATCAAGAAACAGAACAGTGAAGGCTCACTAGACTCTCCTGGCGACAGCCACTTTTAATTAGAAACACTAGCTCAGACTCAAACACTGAGCACCTAAAGCACAGGATCCCTAAACTAGGGGGTCTCCGGGGACTCCTGACATCCATAACCCTCCTGAAATTAGAAGAGAACTTTTTTCCCCAAGGAAAGAAGGCACTGCCTTCATTGGATTCTCCTAAAGCGGGGGAACCATCAAAGCTGCATCTGAAGACCATGACGGTGAATTTGTTCATTCATTCCCTCATCCTCTCAGAGAACTTTAGAACACAGGTGCAGTGAGCACTGGAGGATTCGTTGTACCGGGTGCTGTGCCCAGTATTCTTTGAGTATTATCTCTGGCCCTTATAAACTCTGAGATGTAAATATCAACATTTCCATTTACAGCTACCGGAACTGAAGCTCTGGCTGGAAGGGCTCACCCGATGACACATATTAAGTATGTGGCTCTTTGTAAGAGTTAGTCTTCCCAATCGGACCTTCTGGTCACCATGACAGCTTCTGTAACATCAAGTTGCCTAACTTCTCCTCCAAACAAGTTAAGCCTGAAATACCAGGCTGCTGCAAAGGGAACCAAAGAGCTAAGCCAAAAGCCCAGAATTTTTTTTTTTTAAACAACTGATTTCTAACCAATGGGAACTCTCTGCCAAGGTGAAAGTACAGTCTTTAAAAGACGCATTTTGCCTCCTAGAGGTGTGGCTTCCGTGGGTTTCCTCAAGTAGAAGTTACTGCCCAACCACAAACAGTCCTATGCTTCGCAGTAGAAGAAGCCTGTGATTGGCTGATCAAGACAGCAACATTTGAATTTAAAGGAAAACCAAAACAAGGGAGGGCTCCTTTAGAAAGATAAAGCTTTGTGTGTGGGGGAAACCCCAACTGGAGTCAGAGATTAGGCGCTGACCGGTGATCCTTACCTGGTGCTAGTTCTGTTCATTCTGCACCTAGAAATTAGCTTCCATTTTAAGGAAAAGATGTCAAAACCACTTAAAGGTGGCTTGTCAACTACAAAGGGTTACAAAAATGCTAATAACTACAAACAATTACAGTTTAAAATTGAATTTTAAAAATGTAATCTCTAAGTAGAAATTAATTTTCATCTGTTTACAAAGGCATGAGCCTGAACAAGAGGCAGTCCAGGGTTGCCAGCCGGGTCTCCCATGCTGGTTAATCGCTGGGTCACAAAGTCTTGGTGTTTCCTGTCTCTCACAGGCCCACTAAGGAGACTGTATGCCCAGGCTTACATAATAAATTCTATAGAGGAAAAGCAAAATGTGAGCTACCGATACCTTTACTTTTTTTTTTTTTTTTTTGAGACTGGGTCTATGTGGCCCTGGCTGGCCTGGAACTCACTATGTAGACCAGACTGGCCTCAAACTCACAGAGATCTACCTGCCTTTGCCTCCAACTGTTGGGATTTAAGTTGTGTGTCACCATGGATGGCTAAAAGGATGACTTCTTTATAGAAAAGAAATCATGGCCTCAAGTTATCGATCAATGGTGTATTTAATAGAAATCATTGAATCTGGAATGACTACTCAGCCAAATGAAATAAGACAAATAAAAAAATGATCAAACAGTACATATTTTCTTCTAGATTAAGCAAATATAAAAAGATAGCAAACATTAAAGTTTTAGAGAACCGGAAATGCTGAAACTCATAACTGAATCATCTTCCTCTATAACAGCTTCTATTTCAGAGACTAATTTCATAGATAAGCCTGAAAAATATACTGTCCCGAGTTTTACACTTGTGAAATAAGAGTGCTAGGCACCACTCACAGAATTGCCAAAATAGCAACAGAGAAATTTCAGGGTTACTTTTGTTGAAATTCACTTTATTTAAAAAACAAAACAAACAAAAAAAACTTCATGAACAATAAATTACAATCATTTCCCCTTTTTATAAATTCTTCATAAAATATATTTGACAAATTTTAAAAGAAAATTTCCAAAGTTGCTTTCATCTCTGAAGTGCTGATGGTGCGTTTGGACTCTTGTCATGCTGGTGAATTATTCTGTAGTTGCTACAATAGTTTGATTGATAACATTTTACAATTAAAAACAACAAATTAAAAAAAAAACCCAACAATAGACCTGCAGAAAGAACTATTCTGTGTGCTATTTATGACACTGAACACTTACCTCATCATCTTGACAAAGTATCCCTTAGCACCAAAAATCTACAGGAACCCTATCCTTCTAACAACTAGTGCAAGATAACGTCCTAGGAACTAACTGTACAACCCTAGAGTTGACTGGACACAGCTGCCGGTAAGCTCTATTTGTAATATTTGGTCTTTTTTCAGTTAAGACAAATGTCATAGAACACTAGAAACCATGGCAACAGACTCAATGAGGAATAGTTGTTTATTGAGTACCTATTATGGGCAAGGCACTGTGCACAAATTTTTGATTTCATTTTTCCTCAAGCAAATATCTGAAATTTCCAGGTATCATACATCATCCTTTGTTTCTTATTCATGACTAGAGAAGGTGCGTGGCTAAATGCCATTAAAAAATGTTTTAAAAAATTATGTGCATATGTGTCTACGTGTGCCATGTGAGTGCAATGCCTGCAGAGGCCAAAAGAGGGCATCGGATCCCCTGGAGCTGGAGTTATAGGTGGTTGTGAGCGGCCTGGTATGGGTGCTGGGAACTGAACTCTCTGTGAGAGCAGCAAGTGCTCGTAACTGCTAAGCTGTCTCTCAAGTCCCCTAAATGTCATTTTTAAATTGTTACCAACTAAACTTTAGTGCTGAGCACACAGTAGGTACTTAATAAATACCCCCGACTGAAAGAACAAAGAAAAGACAAGGAAATTACTATCCTTTTGCTTGATATCATAAGCTGCTCTAGAATACAAAGAAAATTCTAGAAGAAACTTTCTGATTACCTCATACCTTACCCCTAATGAAAGAAAGGATTCTATTTCACAGGTAAATTATAATTGAGGCTAAGCACAAAGCTCAGTGGTAAAGCATCTACGCAGTATGTGCAAGGCCTTGGGTGTGATCCCCAGCAACAAACAAAACAGACAAACTAAAGTGTATTCAAGATTTTAAGTGGGGCAGAGTCACACTCTATGTAGGAAGGCAGAGCTCTAAGTACATAGGTATTTCATTCAGAGTGATGTACTGCTGACATGCTATCACCTATCAATCAACCTGATAAGTGCCAAATTATCATTATTTTTAAGTGCCAAATTATTAGCGAGACATTATAATAGCACTTTTTCTGATTTCCAGTAACTCAATTGTCTCGGTCAGATCTGTGTTAATTCGATAACCCAATGACCATGAACTTCAGTATATCTCCTCTTTTCATTCCAAAAGAATTATTTTGTTTAAAAATGATATTAAATATATATTTTTTCATTCGTTGAGGTTTTATTTCAATACCTTTCAGTTCAAAATTTAAGCTTCTAGATTAAATAACAGTCTAGAAATTTTATATTCTCCAATTTTTTGGTGATGTTTTTACCTTTGATTGCCCCCTGAGCACACTTTATTGATTTACTTATTTAGTGTTGCTGGGTTTGAATCTAGTACATGGAGCATGCTAGACAAGCACTCCCCGGTGAACTACATCCCCAAGCCCTTGGAATACACTTTACGTGGGGAAAATGATGGCAACACGACCATAAGCGGGGAGGAAATTCGAAGAGCTAAGGAGACTGTGAAAACCATTGGTGTCAATATGCTGATACCACTTTGACCTTTGGATTTTAATGCTTTATAAAGATTCCTGTGGGCTTGAGGTGTACAGGCCCCGAGGTTTTAAGTTCACTCTCCAGCATGGGAGGTGGCAATCTGGTGCCTTATCAAGTTTACCTAGACACAGTGGTCCAAGCTATCTTGTCTTAAAGACTGCTGTTTCAGGAAGGCATTCTTTCCTCAGCTTCCTGCACTAGGAATCTGGAGTCAACCATGAGGCTAAAACGAACTTAAGAGGAACCATGGTCTCTTGTTTTCTGACACACACCATACCAAGTAGCTGCAAAAAAACTGACAACTTTTTACTTGAAAAGCAGTTAATGGCACAGTATTTTATGCATTTGCCAAACTCTGAATGTATCATCTCTCACTTTGGAAAACAGTGCCCAATATCTAAGATTGATTTCCATTCCTATCACTGTGTCAAAGGAGATCAGAGAACAGAGTCAGCACCACAGGGAGACCGACTCCAGTGATCCAACAAGAAGCCACGTGACAGGACATTGAGGGTGGAGCTCATTTTGTTTCTTCAACTCTATGCTGAGACTCAGAAAAAAGTCTTAAAACCAAAAATGATACATCAAGTATTACAGTCCACTTATAGCAATGTTTTCAGAAACAGAACACCATCCTCCGATCTGTACCAGACTATGGATTAGCTAATGAGAGCTCGGTTACCATCCGCACCCTTGCCAGCCCTACCGTGACAGCATGACCACCTCAACACAAGGAGCGACAGGGCACTGGAGAGCTCAAACTCCAGCAGCCTAGAATCGCTTAGCTTCAGTTACAGTCAATCAGTCATTTTAGACCTTCCAAAATGATGCCTTAAAAAAAAAGGTTGGAAAAAAAAGGAGGAAAAGGAAGAAACAAAACCAAAATCCAAAACCAAATCCCTTTTAGTATGTTTTCATTACCAGGAGGGAGGGAGGGAAGGTTGCTTACTTTTCATCACCGATTTCACCAGCATATCTCAAACCTATATCAAATAATTTAAACAGAAGTGGCATTTTCTTCATATGGAATGCAAAATGCACACATTCACATACTTACACATACATAAATATATACATATATGTTTCCTTTACAAAGCTTCAAAGGTTGCATTACCAGCATGCAAACCTCTTCTTCCATGGAAATGCCTAATACTGACAAGGAATGTCTAAAATACTTAAAGACAGATTTCCAGAAAATTGGACTCTTTTCTCTTCCTGGCTCTTTAGAGAATTTTTCTGCCAAATTTCTACCAATAATCATTAAAAAAAATTTTACACCCACATTGGTAATAGACATTCAAACATACTAACAAAATGGCCTGCTTAAGAAAAATGAGGAAAAAAAACTACCCCGCAATAAAATTTAAACCTTTAGAAGGTGGAGTCTAGCTTTTTGTATTCTTTTTCGGCCATGTAATGTTGCATCACTGTTAATCGGAAGCAGCATACCATCCAAGACGCTTGCAAACACTATGTCACGTTTCCCAGCTGCTGTCTTTAAAAGCAATTTGTACTAATCTGAGTTCAAGTTCAAATGCATCTGGACGATCCTGAGGGTTCGCGGCCAGCATTTCCTTAATCAGTTGTCTCATGCGCCCATTCATAGACTTTTTCTTCACAGGGATGAGAAGTTCCATTTTGGGGTTTTCCAGAAGTGCCTCCCCAACAGGCACGATCTCGGTTCCCTGTTTCACGTAGCTCCCTAAGAGCTCCTTCTTCGTCTCTGTGTCTATGAATGTGATCCTCTCCAGCATTGCCCAGATAATAATCCCCAGAGCAAAGATGTCAGCTTTTGCCGTGTAGTGTCCTTCCCAGACTTCTGGAGCCATGTAGAAATCCGTGCCACATGCTGTGGAAAGGAAACACTTATTCACACTGACAGGTTCTTCTGGGTTCTGCCCAGATGCTGAACAAACTTTACTTAGGCCAAAATCAGCCACTTTCAGTGTTGGTTCCAAGTCACTGGTATCCAATCTGCTCTGAGAGATCAGGATATTGTCAGGCTTCAGGTCCCGGTGGATGATCTGGTTTTTATGCAAGAAAGCCAGGGCGCTGCTGAGCTGAAGCATGAAGCTGGTGTTCGTCTTTCGATTGGGCTTCCTGGACAAAAGATATTCATTCATATCTCCTCCGTCACAAAAGTCCATCACAAACCACAAATAATAGGCGCTTCTGGGATCAAAGGCAATTTCTCCTTTTAATGAAGTCTCTACAAGCTGTAAGTAAAAAAAAAAAAAAAAAAAAAGACAACTCAGCCATAGAAGTAACAGATTCAAAGGTTAAATCACCTTGAAGCTTTGTTTCATATTCGCAGTGCTGGGGACTGAACCTAAGGCCTTGCACATGCTAGGCAGGTGCTCTACAGCACAGCTTCTTAAACTGAATGTAGGGGTCCCAAAGAACTTGGCAACAATAAAAGGTTTATGAATGAGCAACTACCAAAAGTTAATTCAAAACCAAACTGTAGTGTTTTTACTGCACACAGAGCTGTCTGCCCTTAAGAAACATACGGTTTAACTATGGAAAACAAAGACTAAATTTTTTTCTACTATTCTTCATTGGCATACAAATACCAAATTAGTCTACCTGTGGAGTGAACTGTAGTATAATGCTTAATTTTGACACTATCTTTCTTCTTCCTTTTTTTTTGAAAAAGGGTTTCATATAGGTAAGGCTAGCCTCAAACTTGTGTAGCCAAGGCTCAGCTACAACTCCTGATCCTCTTGCCTCTACCTCCCATTCCTGAGATTATACTCGTGTGCCCAGCTCAGCTGGATTTTATGTTTGAGGCCAGCCTGGGCTACAGAGCTAGTTCAAGATCAGCCTGAACTATATAGTGAGACTCCAGCTCAAAAAAAGAAAAATTTGATTGAAAACTTGCTGATTGAAACTGGGTGTAGTGGCATATGCCAGCACTCCTGAGACAGAGGCAGGAGGATCACTGTAAATTGTTAGGACAGAATTTCCAACAATTTCTGAAACTGCCTCAACACATTTGTGCCATTTTCTACCGACTTGTTTATATGAAATAGTGTTCTCAGCATAGATGCTTATAAAATCAAAAAATGATCAACTGTGAAAAATGTTGAAGATGAATAGCATCAAATTCTTTTCAAAAAAACTGTAGAGAACAACTCTCTCCTAAGTTGATTCTCTCCTGCCACCTTGTCGGATCTGGGGATTAAACTCAGGTGGTCAGGCCTGCATTGCAAGCACCTCCATCTGCTGTCCAGTCCAAGATTTAGTTCTTTATATAGAAATAAAGGAGCACATGTACTTCATTAGTGTACAAATTTGCTTTTGTCTTTAATGAGAAAATTATATGTATACCAAAGAATTGCTTTAAAATGAAATCATGGGGTTGGAGAGATGGCTCAGCGGTTAAGAGCACCAGTTGCTCTTGCATAAGAACTGCGTTTGATTCCTAGCACATTGTGGCTAACAACCTTCCGTGACTCCAGTTCCAGGGGATCGGACGTCCTCTTTGGACCACTTCCTGCACTACACAACACAGGTGCACTCACATACATGCAGGGGAATACATTCAGACATGTAAAATTAAAAAATATATATTAAAATAAAATGAAATAATTTATTATTTATTATAAGTGTGTTTGACTCTTTGTTTTTTGAGACAGGGTTCCTATCTAGCCTGGAACCTAACTATACAGACTAGGCTGGCCTCAATTTCCCAGAGAACCACCTGCCTCTGCCTAGAGAGTGCTGGGATTAAAGGCATATGTTACCATGCCCGGCCCATGTGTTTGACCTGTATATCTATTTTACATATTTATACACTCAGGGTTGTATCAAAATTTCTCAAGTGGGATGAGATCATAAATGGAAAAGTCTGAGGTCAGCTCTACACTGAGGTGCATTGCAGCCCAAGTTTTCAACTTTTAAGTGGAAACCTCATGAATATTTTATTTGATCACTGCTTTTAGATATTCATTTTATTTTAAACTTTAGTACTTCAAAATATTACTTTGTCCCTGGTGAATATACACTAACTCTTTAAGTCAAGACTTAAAATTTTTAAATAACTGTATTTTGGAAAGTGCCCAACTGGTCTACATTTTCTATGTGTTTAGCAGTACAGCTGAACTCTACCACCACCCAGCTCATCATTTCATGAAAAGGCCAAAATATACAGATGTCTAGTCCTTTAATAACATTTGTTATACGGTGCCTTTTTCAGATCGATGGCTTATTGAAGAAAAAGCAACTGATAAGTTACATTTTCCAGTGCTGCCAGCTCTCTGGCTTTGGCAGCAGAAGTAAAGAACCCCTATACTCTGTCTTGCCATGGCGGACACTGAAATTTCAGGGACATCTAGGTGTCACCTTTGCACACATTTTCCTTGCTGCATCCGTGTGCCAGTGAGACAGAGAAAACGAAAGAGCAGAAAGGCACATATCACAAGATTATTAGCCAGGTGCACTGTTTCCAAACATACTTCTGCTTTTCTGTCTTTAAAACACAAATCTCATAAATAGTTTCTTGAGATTTTATGCAGTGCAGAATCCCAGTACTCAGATAATAATTATAAGCTAGGCATGGTGGTGCATACCTGTAATTACAGCATTTGGGAGGCTGAGAGAGAAGACTGGGTATCTGAGGCCAGGCTGTCTCAAAAAAGGGGGGCAGGATGGGAAAGCTAAACAACAGATATTTGGGTATCTTGGGGTTGGCATGTAAAACTCATCACACACACACACACACACATTTTCAGACAGGGTCTCATGTAACTAATCGTCTTCCTGCCTTTGCCTCTAAAGTGTTGGGGTCACAGGTGTGCCTGATTTTTCTGTCCTGTACCATATTTTTACTTCTCTCTTTTTTCCTTTTTACTAGTCTTAATATTTGATTTGCTTGATTATGTCAAAGTTGTCCTTTTTTGTTTTTAGACAGGGTCTCACTATGTAGATCAGGCTGATCTCAAACTCAAAGAGATCCACCTGCCTCTGCCTCCTGAGTGCTTGGAAGAAAGGCATGCTCAACCATGCCTGGTTCCCATCTTACTAATCTTTAAAAAAATGTAAAACTATTTTTAGTATTAGGCACATGGAAATTGTCATGAACTTCTTGCTGAAAGCTACTAAAAAAGCTACTGAAACATTGTGTCCAACCAATCCTTCCCATGGTGTAGAAGCTATTAGCCAAAGGGGCTCAATGGCTTCCCTTTAATAGCCCCATCAGTTTTTAAATTTAATTTTTATTTTTTTATGTATGAGTGCTTTGCCTGCATGCATATAAGTGCACCCATGTTGCATAATGCCTGTAAAGACCAGAAGAGGGTGTCAGATCTGGTGGAATGGGAGTTAGGACAGTTGTTAGCTGCCGTGTGGATGCTGAGAACCAAACCTAGGTCCTTTCTGTGAGCAGCAGTGCTCTCAGCTAGAGTGTTCTCTCCAGCCCCGGGTCCAGCTTTAACAGGAGCCACGAGACTGCACTGGGGCTCCTGCCAACCCTTCTAGCCTCATCTAAAACAGCTATTTTTTTGGTCTTTTTGAGACAGGGTCTCCCTGTAGCCCCAGCTGGTCTGGAACTTACTTATGTAGACCAGGCTGGCCTTGTTCTCACAGAGATCCACTTCTGCTGCCTCCCAAGTGCTGGACATAGTCTTACTATCTTTTCCTACTCTTAGTGTTTTTTGCTTTTAGGCTTTTGTATGCATAGCTCCTTTTGCCTGGGAAGGCTTTTTAAATCCACTTATCTAGTTAATGCATGTTAGACTCTAAAAGTTTCAAACAGTTCATAATTCTTTTTTTTTTTTTCCACTTCTTTTTTGTCCTGTACTCCAGGCTGCTCTGGAATGGAACTCATGATCCTTCTTCTACTGTCTCCTACGTGCTGGAATTACAGGTGTATATACCACACTCAGGCAGTTCATAATTCTTTTTAAAAATTTATTTATTTTTATTTTGTGTATGTTTTGCCTTCATGTATATAAGTGCACCCCTGTTGTGCAATGTCATAGAAGCTAGAAGAGGGTGCTGGATTCCCTGGAACTAGAGTTATGGAGGGTTGTCAAGCCCTCTGACAATGCCAATGGAAGGCAGACATGATCACCACAACATAGAAGAAACAGCTACTAAGAAAATTGGATCATTTATTTCAGGTCATTCTAACAGTAAAAATGCTGTAGGTCAAATACAAGTATATCTATCAGATTTTACATGGTGAAAGAATTTTACTAAACAAAAAGGCAATTTAACTATGAAAATAATTGAGTCAAATTTGGTAGTACTTCAAATCTTAAAATCCTTAAGTTCCAATCCAGTACCTGTTATGGTTGTTAGACTTGAATCAGTACTAAGTCAGACGCTTTAATGTCTTTATTTTTCCGTCCAAATTATCTGTCTCATTCTCTAAAACTTAACGCAAAGTTGACAAGGTTCTGTTCACTTTTAGGAGGAGATATAGTAGCTTGGTATGCCCAAAACCCTAGGTTCAATCTCTACTACCACCAACCACCCCCAAACCAAAACAAACCAAAATCCCCAAAACATAAAATAGAAATGTTTCCAGTATTTTTTTATAAGTGCAATTTATAAGTACTTTTAGAAAGGCAAACAATAAAATATAGTTCTTTTTAAAATTTTGAAAATGTTTTATTATTATTTTATGTGTATGAGTATACTGTCTGCATGAGTGTAAGTATACCCATGTCATGCAATGCCTCAGGAGGTTGGAAGAAGGCATCAGATCCCCTGGAACTGGAGTTATAGATAGCTGTTAGTCAATACGTGGGTGCTGGGAATTGAACCTGGGTCCTCTGCAAGAGCAGTTGGTGCTCTTAACCACTGAACCATCTCTCCAGCCCTCTTAATTTTAAATATTTTGTGGTGTATGTGTACGTGTGCACGCACACGGACAGAATTAAGAAGATAACTTTCAGGAGTCTGTTCTCTCTACCATGTGAGACCTTGGAATTGGACTCATCAGGACAAGACATCTTGAATACCTAAATAGTTTTTTAATTATTTTTTTTAGATTTATTTTATTGTATACATACGTGTGTGCCTACTTGTATGTATATGTACAATGTGGTGCCTGGTGCCTGAAGAGGTCAGAAGAGTCACTGGATTCCCAGGAACTGGAGTTAAAGATGGTTGTTAGCTACCACGTGGGTGCTAGGATCCAAATCTGGGTCCTCTTCAAGAGTAGCCAGTGCTCTTAACCACTGATCTGTGTCTCCAGTGCCCACTTTAATTTTTAAATTACATTTATTGGTTGATTGACTGATGTGCTTGTCTGTTTGTTTATTCGTGTGTGTTTTTGCATGTGCCAGAGTTTTGCTTGTGGAAGTCAGAGGACTTTTGTCCTGGAACTCAGGATATAATCCAGGATGGTCTCAAACTCAATATACAGGTAAGGCTGGTCTTCCTGCCTCCATTTTCCACGTGCTGGGATTATAGGAACATACCATCACACTTTATGTTTAAACCTGATTTATAAGAGCTGTCCAGTTGCTTATAGGTGTTGCAATTACTGACTGTAGTGCTTTTTTCTTCGGTGTTCATTTTGAAAAGAACTGGTTTAAAGGAACTGAACTTAGATTCTAGTCTCCAAACTTCTCTAGCTCCCATCTTGTCCTGTTCCTATGCACACTGGCAAGTATTAGGCATAACAGGTGGCTTATGTTATTTTTAGGTATGTGCATCACAAGCTTAAATAAAGCCTTGTTTTAAAGCAAACATCTACTCTATCCTTGGCAGACCTCTATCTTCTCCTAACTATAAAACATCTGCATTTAAAGGGAGAAGTCCATCTGATACTTTCATTCCTCTCCTTGCTGACCAGTATTATGTCCAAGTCATTTCCATTTCCTATCCAATGACACATACCTGTAAATAAAGGGAAGAATTAGAGCCGTGGGACATCTTTTGCACCATCCCATCTTTTTGTAGGATGCACTCCTCCAAGTGAATCACATTTGGATGTTGGCTCTTGATACTGCTTAGTGCCCAGAACTCACGAAGGGCTAGTTCAACATTTTCAGGTGCGTGGCATCGGATTTTCTTCACCGCTACTCTGGCAGAGGTCTTCCTGATGACCGCTTCATACACAACACCGTAGCTACCTCGGCCTACCTCCCGTATTAGATCGTACTTCGGTTGGCTACTCACCATCTTCAAGGTCGAGGTTTCTGGAAAAATCAACAAAGTACTCTGTAGAAATTAAGTATTCTGGCTCGTATTCTTCCTAGGCATGATTTAGTTATTCACTGCCTGCAGTGCTTGAAGGGTGTTTGCTATGCCCTGGGCAAATCTACCAATAATAATAAAGGTATCAGTTAGCACTTACCATGTATCAGGAACTAGTTCAAGTACTTTATAATAGTTTTTAAACATTTTGTGGTTTTGTAGACAGAGTCTTGCTAATTATCCCTAGCTAGCCTGGAGCTTGGTATATAGACTAGGCTGGCTTCAATGCCAGGATTACAGTGCTATTATCCCTGTTTTTTTTTTTTTTAATCTGTGTGTGTGTGCGCCATGGTATACCTGTGGTCAAAGGATAACCTTGGCTCTTTCATCATTTGTTATAGCACATGCTGGACTAACATGGGCTTCTTCTGTCTCTGCCCCCGCATCCTACTGTAGGAGCACAAACTCAGTTTCTCATACTTATTCCGCAAATACTTTACTCACATCATCTCCCCAGTCCCAGCCCCACCCCTTGTTTCTAAGACAGGTTTCACTTTGCAGTCCTGGCTAGTAGGGAACTATGGAGACCAGCCTGACCTAAACTCACAGAAGTCTGCCAGCATCTGTCTCCCGAGTGCTGGGGTTACAGGCATGTGCCACCACGCCTGGCTTCGAGCCCTCTTTTAAAAGAAGGGATCTTGCTACTATGTAGTTCAGGCTGGCCTTGACTTTTTTTTTTAATTACATTTATCTCTTTTGTGCCTGTCTGTATCCCTCATGTTGAGGTCAGAAGACAGCCTGTGGAAGTCTGTTCTCTTTCACCATGTGGGTCCCAGCGCTGGAACTCAGGTTGTCAGACTTGGTGTCAAGCACCTTTACCCACTGGGCCATCTTGCTAGGCCTGGTCTTGAACTCATGATCTTCCAGCCTCCTTCTCTGGAATGCTGGAATTACAGGTTTGTATCACCATACTTGGCTACTTTATATTACTCACTAATTCATACCCTAATCTATACATTAATGAGGTAGGTGATATTACCATCATTTTAGAAATGAGGAAATTAAAGCAGGAAGAAAGAGAGAGATGAGGAGAGAGAGAATGAATATGAATCAAATAGCCTTCTGGCTTAGATATCCATGATTTAGATCACTAAAATATTTTGCTTCTTTAATGAACTGCTTGGAAATGGCACTGTTAAAAAAAATAAACCCCACCTGGGTGTGGTGGCATATGACTTTAGTTCTGGCACTTGGGAGGCAGAGACAGGTAGATCTCTGTGAGATTAAGACCAGCCTGGTCTACATAGGGAGTTGCAGTTCAGCTGTGGTTAGAGACCCTGTCTCAAAAAGACCAAAAAAACCCTTCCAAATTCAGCATTTTCATCATGAAAAAAAGGCAATATTTCCACCTTTCCTTAACATAAAAACAGCAACCCCCCCCCCAGATCTTTCATAGTTAGAAATACAAACACCTGGTTTATAAATATAAACCTTAAACATAAACAAAAAGTGAACAAGATCACCTTTGTTTTGGAGACAGGGTCTTATGAAGCCAGGGCTGGCCTTCAACTCATTCTACAGCAGGGGATAACCTTGGACTCCTGATCCTCCTACCTCCACCTTCTAAGTACTGGGATTACAGGCATGCGCCAGTATGCCTGGTTATTTATTCTTGCAAAATAAATACAAATAAGTTGTGGGGGAAAGCTGTTCCCTTAAGAAAGTTAGGAACTTATACATACATTTTTATCATTGTATAACACAGCTATTTAATTCTAGGTCATTTTTTGAAAAAGAATCTTATACATCAAAGGGAAATCTCTGACAAAGTTCTTTGGAGTTCTAACTTGATAAATCAAAATCACTTAAAGGCAGGCTTGAGCTGGGGCAAAGGCCCTAATTGAAATGCTCATGTGTTGAACAGAGTTTGCAGTGTGCTTCCTCCAAATTCTCACTTGTAAACTGTCACCAGGAGCAGGAAAAGTAACCTGAGATTGTACAATATTTACATTACACAATTAGGGAAACAAAATGCGACTGACTCCAGAGTCTGCGACAGCGGGAACCCCTACTTTTAACTTCATAAAGCAAATTAAATAAAGAAAACGACTGTTTCTGGGGCTTGCTTTAAGCCCCACTAATTGGTAACCTACCCCTCAAATTCCTACTGCATTTCCTAATGTCAGATTTCCTGCCACAGAATCAGAGGCAGACATTCTGTCCTGTTCTGCGCGGATCACCAGTTACTATGCACTTTAAGTGTCTCTTTTCTCCCGCTTTTGATAGTTCATACAGGATGGCCATCTTCCTGGGTAAGGATGCAGCATCTTCCGGGATAAGGAAGGAAAGTGTCTTTCAAATCCTTGGGGTCCTGCATGGGAGGACGCCTCGGTGATGCACCCTTGGCTCACCTCGGTGGCATCTCGCGGGAGCCGGGACCCCCTCCCTGGCTGCTGGACGCCGCTGGCCAGGCCAAACACCTGCGGGTGCCCGGAAGGGGCAAGTTCAGCCAGAGGTGCTGCCCGCCGCGGAGGCTCAGGCCGCGCTCGTTGCCCTAGCAGCAGCCCGCGGCGGTCCGAGGAGACCCCGAGAGACCCTCCCGCGGTCCTTCACCCGGAAGCCGGCCCCGCAGGCGCGTCCATTCCCCGAAGCTGCGGGCGCAGGGCCGGGATCCGGGAGTGGCCCCGGCATGCACGGAGGCCGCAGCCCGGGCCGGTGGCCTGAGCCCGGTCGGGCCTGCCCGGGGATGACTCCGCTGACAGGTCGGTGACAGGCCTGCTGGGGGCACAGACACCGGCGGGGAGGTCGGCTCTGACGACAGGCCGTCCGTGCGACACGGAAAAGGGCTAGGTTTACCTCAGGGCAGTCGCCGCCGCTTCTCTCTCCCATGAGCGCTGCAGGCCGCCATTATCGGGCAGCTCGCGCCTCGCCTGCCGCGGCCTCCACTCAGAGGCGGGCGCGCGCCCCCGTGGTGCGCGGACACACCCCCTCGCGCCGGGCCCCGCCCCCTCCGGCTTTCCGTAGCGCGCGTGCGCCTTCGAGCTCCCCCTGCTGGGCGAGTTCCGCATGGCGCTCGGCGTGGCCTTCCCCGGCGTGGCGCAGAGCCGGGAGTCACCCGCTGTGCGCGCGCTGCAGAGTGCACCACTGCCGGCCTTTCCCGGAGGGGTGGCGGCCGGGGCACCTGCAGCCGCTCCTGCTTGGGCTCCTTAGCCCTCAATCGCCGCGGGCGTACAACAGCCCCGGGGCTCCGGGGAAGCTGCAGCCATAGGCCCGGACTGGAGACCGTCTGCCCGGCCGCGGCCTGCCTGCCCTGCCCTCCCCTGCCGACCTACCGAACGGCGGGCTGACGTACGAGGTTCGCTGCGGCCGGGCGCCCGGAGCATCTTTTTCCTCCTCGCGGGTTGGCGGTGCCTGTGGGTCGCAGGGTTGGGGGAGGCGTGCGGCCCTCGGGGGCGAAGGCTGCACCTTTTGTCAGCGTCACTGAGCCATGCTTGCGGGCGGCGCAGTTGCCCAGGTGGAGACGCAGGGCTGGGTGCAATCATCTGGGAAGATGCTGTCCCCTTCCCCACTGGCGCGGTGGTATCTCCCTTAAAGAAGCCGGAACTTCATTGTTCCTGGCCCCCGGGATCGGGGCTACCGGCGGAGTGTGGGATGGAGGGCGGGCGGACAGGGGGCAGGCCGGGATTGACAGCCAGTATTATGGTCTTCGGAACCGTCGGCGCCTCTGTCTTGGAGACGTTGGGCTGCCCAACTACTGTCACTCAGATCCTGGCAGCAACTGGCCTGACTGACTGCCCCTTGGAAGCCTGGACCAATTGGCCAGCTAGTTAGCTACACAGATCAGTAAGCATCTTCTGGTACCCCCCCCCACCTTTTTTTTTTCTTCTTCTTGATTATTCTGTACCTACTGTTTGTTAATAAGGTGATTGTTCCAGCACCCATTGTTTTGTGAGACATAAAATCCCTGTGACTGCTCTATGGGTTAATTTCATTTAGTTTTCCATTTATGGTACTTCTCCTTCTCCTAGTAAGTTACTTCTTAAGTTTTACTTTATGTGTATAAGTGTATTGCTTGCATGTACGTAGGTGCACCCATGTCGTGCAATACTTGCGGAGGTCATAAGAAGGCGTTGGATCCCCTGGAACTGGAGTTACAGAGGGTTGTCAGTCTCCATGTGAGTGCTGGAAATCAAACCCCGGTCTTCTGCAAGAGCAGCTAAGACTTATTTCCTGTCCTAGAAAGTAGAGGGGAAATACGGAAGGCTTTGTGGACAACCTGTGTTGCTGCAGATGGGATGAAATTTGAAGACACCTGTCTTTTGGTCAGAGTAATCGTTTTGTCTTGGTCAGTTATGCTTGGGAGGAACCTTTCCAGCTGGCTGTAGAGCTTAGATTTGAAATCTCCTTGTCTCCCTAGATAGGCTGTTTAGGTGAATTTAAACCTTAAAATAGCCCTGTAAACTCATTGCTGGGGCAGAGTAAGAGTCCCTGCAGGCAAAGATGCTGGTCTAAACTAGTTTTTGGTAAATATGCCTCTATTTACTGCCTTGTGTCTTTGTTATTTGTTTCCCATCTGCTGGACAGCAAGCTTCTGGGGACTAGGGTTTTGTTGCAACTTTTTTCCCCAGATGTGGAATCAGAATGCCCTGAGGCTGTCATCTTATACTGTGCTGAAAAGAAGGCAAAACAACTTACAAAGATTTGACAGCCTCAGGTGGTGGCACACGGCTTTAATCTCAGCACATCAGAGGAAGAGGCAGGCAGTTAGATCTCTGTGAGATTAAGGCTAGTCTGGTCTACGAAGCCAGTTCCAGGCCAGCTGGGGCGACAGGGAGACACTCCCTCAAAACAAAACAACAACAACAAAAAAGATAATTTGGCAAGATAACAGCCTGTTTATATATTAATTTATCCATCCACCAAATAACTCTGAATCAAACCCTAGATTTCTAGGAACCTATCTTACTGATATTTCACAAAAATAGAGAAATACTGTGTGCAAATGGTTCTTTTATGACATTAATGAATAGCAAAACATTGGAAACTCACATATCTAATAGAGAACTGGTTGATTAATAATAGTAAAATATACAAGATGCTCATAAAGATGGATATGATGATGATGGTGTTGATGATATGTGTGTGTGTCTTATGTTTTGAGATAATGTCTTGCAATATATATCCCAGACTGGCCTTTAACCTTGAACCCTTTTGAAATGGATGATGGTGCATATACCCATGTATCTATGATGTGTATGTGTGGAAGTCTAAGGACAACTCTGTGGGGTTGATTCTGTCCTTTCACCTCTGCATGGCTTCTAGGGATGAACTCAAGTCACTAGGCTTGCGCAGCCTAGTGCCTTTCTACCTGCTGAAGGATCCCCCAGCCCAACCTTAACTCTTGGTACCTCTTGCCTCTGCCTCCCGAGTTTGGAGATAACAGGAGTGTGCACCCATGCTTGGTCTATTGCTAATATTTAAAAGATAAACAGTGGGAAAATAAACATTGAGCTTCTGAAAGTGGTTGTGTATGGGAGAGAGAATGGCATGGAATGAGGCTTGTGAACCTACCTTATTGTATATCTGTTATTTTGGAAACTTGAAAATGCTTGGCATATTTATAAAACAAAGCTCAACAGAGCTGGGCATGGTGGTACATGACTGTAGATCCAGCACTTAGATAAAGGCAGGATACTCAGAAGTTCAAGGTCTATCCTTGGCAATATATTGAGGTCCAGGCCAGCCTGAGGTACATGAGACTCTGCCTCAAAAATAAAATGTTTGGGGCTGGAGAGATGACTCAGAGGTTAAGAGCGTTGGCTGCTCCTCCAGAGGACCCAGGTTTGATTCTTAGCCACCCACATGGTGCTGTCCTTTAACTCCAGTTCCAGGAGATCTGACGCCATATTCTGGCCTTTATGGGTATTGTGTGACACTGGTACACTTAAATACATGTAGGCAAAACACTCAGCATAAAATAAAAATAAATAAAATTTTCAAATAAAGTATTTGGGGGATGCTGGAGAGATGGTTCAATGGTTAAGAACACTGGCTGCTCTTGCAGAGGACCCAGGTTCAGTTCTCAGCACCTACATGGTGGCTAACAACGGCCTTTAACTCCTGTTCCCGGAGCTCCAGTGCCTTCTTCTGGCTTCTGCAGGCACTGCACGACATAGGTGCACTTAACCCTAACATACATATGCAGGCAGAATATTCAAACACATAAAAATAATTTCAAAAATTAAAAAATAATTTTTTAAAATAAATAAAGTATTTGGGGACTGGAGAAATGGCTCAGTAGTTAAGAACACATACTGCTCTTGCAGAGAACCTGAATTTGATTCCCAACATGCACATTGGGTGGCTCACAACTGCCTGTAACTGTACTTCGGGGCAGTGTGTTCCTCTGGCTTCCAGAGTACTGCATCACATGTGCATGTACCCCTCCCATACACATAATTCAAAATAATAAAAATAAATCTATGTAGCCCAAGAGATGGTTCAGTGTGTGCTTTGCCACAAAGCCTGATGACCTGTTTTTGATTCCTGGGACTCAAAGGCTGGAAGGAGAGAACTGACTCCCACAAGTTGTTGTCTGACCTCCATAAGCACACTGGCACATGCCTCCACTCCCTCCCCCAAAATGTTTTCTAAATTTAAAATAATGTATTGTACTTCCCTAATGAGATACTGTCCAAGAACAACAAACCTGCTTAGAAATGTAATTGTAGGGCTGATAGAAGTGGGTAGAGGTGCTTGCTGCCAAGCCTGATGACTGAGGTTGATCCCTGGAACACAGGTGGAAGGACAGAACCAGGAAACAGGATCTTTCAGTATATAAGGAAAGGAGTCACCAGTATAAAAGAAGTTAGTGGGGCTGAAGAGATGACTCAGCAGTGTATATTACTCTTTCAGAGGCTTGAATTCGATTCCCAGCATATATACCAGGTGGCTCACAATTATCTAACTCTAGCTCCAAGGAATTCTGTCACCTGTGGCCTCTGCAGACACCTGTCTTCATATTTACGTATCTTCATGACACGAACATACACATAATTAAAAATAATAAAAATAATTCCTAAAAAATGTGTATTCTAGCTAGACACGGTGTACACCTTTACTCCCAGCACTAACAGTACACAATACAGCACACACCAAAAGGAGGGAAAATATGTAAAAACTACTAATTCATATTTATATTTACGGAAAGGACATGGTTACCCCTGGTATAAATACACTTATATATAGTCGTGTCCATTACCATCGTGTCTCACCACTCGGTGCCAGCCCGAGTGGACTTTGGGGTGTCAGCCCGAAGGTTTGGGGGTGAGTAGACTCAGAGTCAAGCCACAGACTCCGGGAGTTGCACGGGAAGCAGCCCAAGCCCGTGGCGCTGCAAACTCGTTTACTGAATATGTGCACAGCTCTTATAGGTCTGGATAGCCAATGATCTTATGGGGTGGGGTCCCAAATACAGCCAAAAGTAAGTTTGTCCCCAGGTGGGCAGGTGCTTTCCAGATGCTGATCTCACAACTAGCCAGAGCAGAACGCCACACCCACAGGAGCCATTCCTCTATTCCTCCTAGCAGGTGGCCCGGCTAGGCCCACCTTACATTATGCCCAACACTTTTAAAATGTTTTTAATTTTCCAGATAATTAGTAAATAAGAAAAAAAATACTTTCAATAGAATTCCAACCAATTAATACAGAAGAAATAAAATGAGAAAGACACAGGTTAATCCTAGCACTTTAGAGGCAGAGGCAGGTAGGACTCGGAGTCCTTGGCCAGCCAGGGCTACATAGAACAGAAGCAGGGTGTGGGCTTGGTGCCACACCTTTAGTCTCAGTACTTGGGAGACAAAGGCAGGCAGATCTCTGTGAGATGGAGGCCAGCCTGGTCTGCATAGGAAGTTCCAGGCCATCTGGAGATACAGGAAGACCCTATCTTAAAAAGACTCCCTTCCCAATTTAGGCAAACAAGTTGAGCCCACTGACCAAACTTAAAAATCACTAAAGGGGTGATGCATTGCCCTCCAGGAAATATTTTTTTTAAATATTTTATTATTTTTATTTTATGTGAGTGTATTGCTGCAATGTCCAGAGGTCAGAAGACAGCACCAGATCCTCTTGGAATGGTTTTTGGCCACCCTATGGTTGCTGAGAACCAAACCCAGGTCCTCTGCAAGAGCATCCAGCTCTCTTAACCTCTGCAACATCTCTCCTGCCCCCCAGGAAATATTTTTGCCTAAGGAAAGAAAGAAGGAACCTGAGCCTAATCAAGCAGATCATTGGAAATACAGAGGATAGACAAAGATCACAGTCACTCAAAATGTGTTTTGGACAAGGACCCTGATTCCTCTGATGCATCCGGAGAGTGCAGGTAAAAGAGGAATGGAGAGGCTGGAACCCCAGCACTAAGGAGGGAGCCCCGGTGGAACCATTCAAAGCAAGCTTGAGATAGTGAGACAGCGTCCCAGAAAAGGGAACAGAGAAAGTCAAAGCACACTGTGGCAGTGGAGTTACGTGAGATTCTTAGAAGGAGCTTGCGGGGAGAGGGACACAGAAAACTCCACATCTTCGGTAAGACTGGGAAGTTAGAATCTGGACTGATAGGTTAGACTGTTACTGTTACTTTTGGTTAGGTGTGATGATGTGTTTGTGAAAGTAAAGTCTTTTTCAACTGGAACAGGGCACTGATGGATTATGGATGAAAGGAAATGAGGTCTAAGATATGTTTTTAAAATACTCTATAAGGGCTGCTGAGATGGCTCGGGGTGTAAAGCGCTTGCTACAAGGTGCCTGGTGACTTGAGTTCTATCCCTACATTTCACATAAAGGTAGAAAGAGATAAACAAGTCTGCAGATTTGTCCTCTAGCCTCTACATGTTCACTATGGCATGTGTGTACTCTATCACACACACTAAGAATAAATAATAAAATAAGAACTCCACAAACAGCACAGAATACAAAAAGACTTGGAAAAATGTTACTTTTGAAATCTAGTGATGGGTACGTGAGGTTCATTATACCACTGTATTTGCTTTTTCTTTTGTTTTAAATATAGGGTCTCATTTAGCCCAAGCTAGCCTCAGACTTGGTATGAACTCCATACTGGTCTTGAGCTTGAATTCTCATCTCCAGAATAATGGGATTATAGGCATAGGACACCACATCCAACATCTAGGTTATGTGGTGATAGGGACTGTGCATACTACAGAAGACCTTTACCAACTGGGGTCCATCCCAAGCACTGTGCTTTTTTTTTATGCTCTAATTGTCTTAAATAAAAAGATTCATGCTCAAGGATGAAATGCATGGGTGAATGGAAGGGGACTTGGATGGGGCAATCCTGCCCCCTCGTGGTCGACTCCATGAGTGCAGCTGCTGCCTCTGGATAGCTAAAGCAGGTCTGAATTCAGACATGCCAATTGTCACGTCTCTGGGCTGGGGATGTAGCTGAAGTCACGTCTTTTATCTCACAGGAGCCCTACGAACCAGATCATGCTAGCATGCCGGTTTACACTCGAAGAGATGGTGACTCAGTAACTCAGATTCCCGATGAATCACTGGCAGAGCCAAGGGTCTGGAGATCTTTGACTGTGGGCCATAAATTATTTTAGTTTTCCTGTCTGAAAGACAAGGTCACATGAGGCAAATGGGGACCTCCTCAGTTAGAATGGGTCCACAGAAGCAGGGTGTCAGGGAGCAGTTTCATCTGCAACCATAGATAACTGTAAATGGGTAATATATTACTGTGCAGGCTCCTTGCAAAATGTTCTCTACACATGATCAAAGGTTATCAACATAGTTAGACAAGCCCTGTTTCCTCTTAGAACAGGTTTCCTCAAGTGTAAAAGGAGAGTGCTGAGTTGCCTCACAGCACTAGGGAACGTTACAGACTAACTCAGGTCTGAGGACAGTTCCTTGCTTTAAGTGGTTTGTTATATTAGTTGTAAGGTTCAGGGTTTGAGAGACGCAGCAGACAGAAGGAACCAGACTCCGCTGGCAGCTAACAGGACCCGGCTTTATTGAGAGAAGACCAGATGGGACTAGCTCCTCCGCACCCACGAGTGGAGAAACGCTAGCCCCCCTCACCCCCATCTTGGGGCTGGGGCTCTGGGGAACCGGGCTGGCGTGATCAGCCCAGGTCTGAGTCTCAAAAGCCCCGAGCAGCACCAGCAGCAGTACTAGCAGCAGCAGCACAGCCAGCACCAGCAGCAGAAGCACAAACACGTTGTCCAAGTCCCCAAAAGCCTTTTTAAACCTTCAGTCCCCTCCTGGCTTTTAGGGGAGGGGGGTTGCCATGACATTTGATTGATGTTTAAGGCAAGCTTCTGACCAGGAAGTAGTCCTTTTTCAGAGCTGTTCGTGAATTCCTTGCTTATCTGCCAAGGAATTTGGGATCTGGAGCGGTTTGTAAGGCTTAGATAAGCTCTGGCTCCAGGTTTCTTCCAGAGTCTGAAACTGTTGGGGTTCTCATTCACACCTTACATTAGTGTTTTGAGACAGCTGTGTAGCCCTAGCTGGCCTGATACTAGCTATCTAACCCAGATTGGACTCAAATTCATGGCAATCCTCTTGCCTCAGCCTCCTGGTAGTAGGATCATAAGCATGTGTCGCCACATCTGGTTTACAAGAAGATTCTTTGTTATGTATTTATTTTGAAGACTCCTTTCTACTTATTTATTCTGAGGCAGGATTTCATATAGCCCAGACTGACCTTGAGCTCATTGTATAGGCAAGGCTGCACAGTGAGACTCTGTCCCAAAATAAAACCAAAGCAGAGGCTGGAGAGATGGCTCAGTGGTTAAGAGCACTGGCTGCTCTTGCAGAGGACAGGGGTTTGGTTCCCAGCACCCACGTGGCAGTCAACAACTGTCCGTAACTACAGGGGATCTAACACCCTCTTCTGATCTTTCTGCAGGCATTGTACAACATGGGTGCACTTACACACATCCAGGCAACACACACACACACACAAACACATGATAATTAAAAGGAAAATACAACTGATTTCCATACCAGGGAGAATTCTCATCCATGTCCCCTTCTCTGTCCTTCCCAAGCCCCACCTCTGCAGAATGTGGCTGCTTGGAGGAGAAAGGCAGTCCTGGCACACTGTGCTGTGTCCTGGGGAAACTCTTGCTCTGGGCCTCAGTCTCTAGCTGCATAATGAGGAGGCTTGGCCAGCTCACCTCTGAGGACTTTTCCCTTCAGACATTTGGTTCTTCACTGTGATGCCCTCGCTATGCTCCTACCAAGAAGACTAAAACACATCAAATGCAGCTGCCAGCAAGTGATGTGGGGCCCAGGAAGGCCATGTGCTAGGTTCAGGTGATTCCTGGTAGTCTCTTCATCAAGGACTGAGAACCCCTGGAGCAGCTGGCAGTTGAAACCCAGCTCCAAGTCGCTGCCCTTTTTTTCTGAAAGAATTTGGCCTTCATAGGAGAAACTAGGAAGCGGAGAAGGGGGAATCTCCAGGTTGGTGAGAGGTTGAGGGCTACAAGGATGTGGAAAGGCCCCAGAGCATCCCCAACTGCATGCAGCTCCTCAGCAGAGATGCTCGGGCTTCTGATCTTGTCCATAATAAGATAAAGACCCAGGCTCCCAGACCTCCTTCAGTAAGGGAGAGAGATTAGGCTAAGGAAATAAAACATGAGTTCAATGTTGCAGTATTAATAATAACCACAAAAGCAAAAAATGTGTCAACAATACGGTCAACCCCTTGTACCTGGGGTTCCACAACTGTGGGCTCAGCACACTGGAGGGTGAAAATATCCCAGAAAGTTCAAAGGAGCAGAACTTGAGTCTTCCACAGTCCAAGCACTGCACTGAGTCCATGCAGATAAGCTGAGATGGGCACACCCCACTGTGGCCTCTAACCACTGTACAGTGTCTGCCTCTCCATTGTACTCAGCACCACCTGCCTAGTCAGGCTTACCATGTTTACATGCCTACTGTGCAGATACAGATTTTCTGTTTGGAAAGAGTCTTGCCATGCAGTAAACTTTGGCCTCCTGAGCACTGGAATCCTGTGTGAGGCACCAGGCCCTGCTTCATATAGAGGCTTTTTAAACTAATAAAATTGGCCTTCAGCTTAAAAAAGGGAGGATGGCATTCTTTTGGGCTGGTGAGATGGCTCAGTGGGTAAAAGCACTTCCTAGTGCAAGCCTGACAGCTTGAGCTGGGTCCCTAGAAGCCACAATGGAAGGAAAGAACAGACTCCTGAAAGTTGTCCTCTGACCTCCATGTGTGTGCCATGCCATGTGCACGCCTATACACAATAGTAACAACTAAACAAATTTTAAAGAGTTTGCTTGCTCACTGGAGCATGTTCTTAAGCAAGATATATTCATTCAAGTACAATTAATCCATAGCGACAGAAGCCAGGTTACCTGGGATGAAGGGATCATTGTTAAGGTGAGGGAAGGCTCTGTGTTTTCATCTGAGTGGCAGTTACCTGGGAGACCATATATCTACAATTTCCCGGCATTTCTAAAATTGCCCTTGGTTATCTGTGCAGTATAGTATTCCTGACTTAGACTCAGGCAGAAGAGTTAGTTCATGGACCATGGATCCCGACCCAGTGGAATGGAAGCTCCTGGAGAGAAGGTTTTTGTCTGCTCTGCCAGCTGCTGTGTGTGCCCTTAGAGCCTAGAGCACTGCTCAGCACCTCAGTAAAAATGGACATGGTAGGCTAGCAATGTAGTGGGTAGAGTGCTTGTCTAGCATACATGAAGCCCTAGGTCCCATCCCCAGCCCTGAAGAAGACTGGGTTGGTGATGCATGCCTATAATCCCAGAACCCAGGAGGCAGAGATGGGAGGATCAGAAATGCAAGGTTACATAGGGAGTCTGAGCCAGGAGTGACAGACAGCACATGTCTTTAATCCCAGCACTCAGGAGGTAGAGGCACATTGATCACTATCTGTGAGATTGAGGCCAGCCTGGTCTATATAGTGAGTTCTAAGTTAACTGGGGCTTCAGGGAGACCAGATCGTAGAAACAAAGAAGACTGGCCAGGTGTGGTGGCACACACCTTTAATCCCAGCACTCTGGAGGCAAAGGCAGGCAGATTTCTATAAGATTGAGGCCAGCCTGGTCTAAATAGTGAGTTCCAGGTCAGCTGGGGCTACAGGGAGACTGTCTCAAAAAGACCAAAAAACAAACAAAAAAAATCCTAAACCAAAGCCAACAAACTAAAACTAAAACCAACAGTAACTACCAAAAACAAAAAAGAAACCCCATAAAAAGTGAGGTCCTGTCTCGAAAACAAAACCAAAAGAACCTCAAAACCAAGCTGGTGGCCTAGACTTGTAATCCCAGTATTCAGAAGGCGAAAGCAGGAGGATCACAAGTTCAAGGCCTGTCTGGGCTACAAATCAAGTTTGAAGGCTCTCCTGGGTGACTTAGTGAAACTGCTTAAAATAATAATAAACCATCTGGGGATGTAGATCAGGGACACGAGGTTAAGGTGAGGTGGTGGCAGTGGTGGTTGTGTGAAAGGTAAGATTACAGGTTGTGTGTGTGTTTGAGGTAGTCTTGTACTTAGCCCAGACCGACCCTGCCTCAGTCTCCCGAATGCTGGGTCAGCCAGGAACCACTTATGCTTGTCACTAGGAGGTGTTTTTGTTTAGCATATTTTTATTACATTTTAATTTATTTTGTGTGTACGTATGTATGTAAGCGCTCATTGTCCCCGGCAGCCACCACCTTTGCCCACCAAGACGTCCTGTTTAGAGCTAGCTTTTATGGTTTTCTTATTGTTTCTTTTTGTTGTTGAGATGGGGTCTCTGTGGCTCTGAATGGCCTGGAACTTCCTAAGTAGAACAGGCTGGCCTCAAACTCACAGAGATCCGCCTGCCTCTGCTTCCGGATGCTGGGATTACAGGTGTGCACCACCACGCCTAGCTAAAAATTCTTTATGAATGTTTTCTTTTAATTCTGCCTGTGGCTCTCAGCTAGGCAAGCCCAGGGGCAGTTTTGTACTCTATTTGGTTTTGGTTGTGCACACACATCCCTATTGTAATCATGCCCTTAACTGTCCACCTCCTTTACCTGGGCATACTGTACACAGTCCCCTTCCTAAACGCACCCAGCAACTTCAGAAAACCCTGGGCCTCCATCTGTATTAGGCTACATGTTCTCTTTTCTGAATGAGAGTATAGATTTCCTTGCCCCTAGCAATCATCAAATTAAGCGTTTCTATTTAAGCACATCCCCAAAGTATCTGAGTACAAAGAACAGAAGGGCCAATCTACCTTAAACTGGTTTTGAGTGTGTGCACAGAAGGCAAACTTTTTTAAGTGAACTTTTAGGAAGACTCCCCTATTTACCATCTTAGGCCTATGCATAATTAGGCGTGCCCAGGACTAAATCAGATACAGCATGTGAAGGGATACACACAATAATGTTGCTGGACTTGGGGTCACACCCAATAAGCCAGGTTTGGTCACCTGTCCTCCATAAGCCAATTATAACTACCAAATTTGGGGCTAGAAAGATGGCTGAGTGGCTAAGAACATTAACTACTCTTGCAGAGGACCCCAGTTCAGTATCCCACATGGTGACTAACAACTGTCTGTGACTTCAGTTCTAGAGGATCTGATGCCCTCTCCTGACCTCCTCAAGCATTGCATGACATGAGTACACTTAGATACATGCAGGCAATACACTCATAAAATAAAAATAATAAAATATTAGAAAATAAATACATATTTTAAAACAACCTAATTAATAATGAAAAGCAGAAAAAGACTTATTCATGTGACCACACCGGGACGAGGGACAAAAAGATCCAGTGATCCTCCCCCATTTCCATCTTTGGGGTCCTGAAGTAGGTTGAGGTTTAACTAGAAGACCAGAGATAGACAAATCTAAGCAGTGCCTGTCAAGGTGTGGTGCCTCTCAGCACTGACCAACCCATCGCTCTCCTGTAAGATGGTCTAACCATCTTTTAGGGGAGAAGGATTTTCCTTCTCCCAGCATGAGAGTCCTGGGGAAATTCCAATCTCTTGGGGTTCATTGTTTTAATAGTTTGATAGCCATATTGAAGGTCACAAGTGACTCTAAAATATTTTCATCCTTTCCAGGATGGTTTCAGTAGGAAAAATGAATATATGACCTAATCTGTCAAGAAAACAGAGACCCACTGTGTATTGAAGTTGCAGGAATCATCTCTGCATTATGTAAGTGACCAGAACTCCAGAAAAGAAAGCACCAAATAATAATCAAGATCCTCGAGCATCCTCACTCGTGTAGCCTGATGCTCTCTTGCAGTGAATTTTGATCTTTTCTATTGATTTGTTGTTTTTGTTTATTATTTTATGCATATGAGTGTGTTGCCTGCATTATTTAAGCATACCTGTGTTGTGCAATACCCACAGGGATCAGAAGAGGGTGTCCGTTCCCCCTGGAACTGGAGTTATGGACAATTAATTGTTAGCTACCATGTGGGTGTTGGAAATTGAACCTGGGTCATCCACAAGGGCAGCCAGTGCTCTTAACCACTAAGCCATCCTTCCAGCTCCTAAACTATTTTTTTTAAAGAGAGCAAATCAGGGCCTGGTCAGTGGAATCAAAAAGGAAGCCCATTTCTCACAATCACTGCCAGAAAGGCACAGCACTTATTGGACTCTTACATAATGCAGAGATGATTCCTGCAACTTCAATTCTCAGAAAGTTGAATACACACAACCACCTTAAAAAAAGACAAAAACTATGCACCTTTTCTTTTCAAATTACTCTTTGCTTGTTCTCAATTCTATATTAAAGTAAACCCACACATGCATTTGTTTACTTATGTACATGTATACATTATATACACATGGGTGAAGGAAAGCGTGATTTCTTACTTCCTGAGACTGAGTGACCTCATTATTATAAATTCTAGGTCTATCCGTTTTTCTGTGACTCTTTTGATTGTCCCAAAGAATATGTTCCATGTATCAACAGATGGGGCTATATGAAATTTAAAAGTTTCTACACAGCACAGGAGACAGTCCACAGAATGGGAGAAAATCTTTGCCAGCTAGACTGGGACATGAGACTAATATTCAGAATATATAAAGAACTACAAACATTAAATACCAAGAAAATAAAATTACCACTGAACAAATGGGCCAAAAAATTGAATAGACAGCTTTTAGTGAAAGAAACACAAATAGGGGCTGGAGAGATGGCTCAGCAGTTAAGAACACTGGCTGCTCTTACAGAGGACCAGGGTTTGGTTCCCAGCACCTACATGGCAGCTAACAACCACCTGTAAGTCCAGTTCCAGGGGATCTGACACCCTGTTCTGACCTCCTCAGACATTGCACACATATGGTCCACTTACATATATGCACATGAAACACACAAAAAAATAAAGATTAATAAATAAAAGAAAATGTTTAAAGAAATTCAAATAGCCAACAACTATTTTAAAAAGTGTTCACTCCCTCTAATCATCAGGGGAATGCAAATTAAATGACCTTGAGACATCACCTTCCCCCAATCAGAATGGCTATCACCAAGAAGTCTAACAATGGGCTGGAGAGATGACTCAGTGGTTAAGAGTACTGGCTGCTCTTCCAGAGGATCTGGGTTCAATTACCCATATGGCAGCTAATAATCCTCCTTAAGTCGGGGAATCCGACCCCCTCTTCTGGCATCCATGGGCATTCCACAGCATGTGTACACTTATATACATGCAGACAAGATACTTTTGCACATTAAAAAAAAGAAGAAAATGATTAAGATAGAAAATTTTACATAAAATTTTACCATTTTCTGTCTTATATCGGAAAATAAATAAGCAATATTCATGTAAAATCCTACAAAAAAAGAAATCCAACAAGTATTGGAGAAGAGGTGGAGAAAGGGGAGCTTTATTCAGTGCTCGTGGGAGTGCAAATCAGGCATTGTAGAAAAAAGTTTGGAGGTGCCTCAAAAAATTAAAAATAGAGCTACGATATCTCAGTCCTGGGCATATCCCCAGAGCCCTCCATACCGCACTGTGGAGACATTAGCACCTCCGTGGTTATTGCTGCTCTGTTCACTATGGCACCAGCATAATTGTCCATCAACAGATTGATGGATGAGGGAAATCTGGTACATATATAAAATGGAATATTATTCCACTTTAAAGAAAAATGGAATCAATCATACTTTACTCTTGATGAAGTTCCTTTGCTTCTTTTGCACGACTGTATGAGCCCTTATTTTCAATTCTTTGGATAAGAGACCAAGTACTTGGAAGCAAGGGAGCCTGACCCTGACCACTAGTAGTAGTTCCGTATGCAACGTCATGGGGAAAAACATCCAGAGCTTGTTCTGCACCAGGCTTTATACTCACGGAAATACACACTTTACACTGACCGTCTTCATAATTTTCCCAACAACCCTTTGAAGCAAGCATTTTCATTTTACAGATGGATAACCTGAGGCATATGGAGGTGAAAAACCTGCCCAGAGTCACATTAAATGGCAGATGTGAGCCAGGTATGGTAGTACATGCCGATGTTCTGGCACTTGGGAGGCAGAGGTGGGAAGATCAGGAATTCAAGATTGTCCTCTGCTATTTAAGGAGTTCCGGGCTAGCCCTGGGTACAGGTTATGTGAGATCCTCTCCTAAAACAAAACCAGCCAACCAAAAGTAAACTGGAAAGTGGCCTAGAAGCAGTGGGCTCCTTGAAAGGAAATAATAAAAGCTTAAATTTGAGGCCTTTGTGAGTGTGGGTTGGGGGCCAAGCTGGCTATTTCTTCCCTCTCTCTACAACCCTACCTGCTACCTGACAGACACCAAACAGTAACGCACCTCAAAGAGCACAGCAAGGAACAGAGAGCAGGGTCCTGCAAGGGAGGTGTGCAGAGGCCTGAATGAAGCCCGGCCTGCTGTCAGTTTAGCTGTACTACTTTCTGGGCAGGGACAGAGGCTCCTGTCACCTGATTCTCCACTCCAGCAGCCTGGGGAGGGGCCTCTTTCCCAGCCTGGCTCCATTCCTACCCACTGGGGCTGTCAGGAGGCTTGGGCCAACAGGACAATCCCACAGTTCATCCTCTGGAAAGGTGCTCCTGTGAAGCTCGGGACCTCCCTCCCTCCCTGCCCCATCTTTCTTTGGCTCTCACCACCCTTAGGTGGGAAGGGAACAGGGATCTGGCACTGCTGGAGGATGAGATTTGGGGGGTCTGCTCTGCTGCTTCTCTGCTCTGTGACCCAGAACAACTGAATGCACCTCCCAGGAGCCTCAGTTTTGCCCAACATGAAATGGAGATACTAGAAGTATCTGAAGGGACAGCCATGGGCATGATCACCAGAGTGCAGGTGGCACATTTGGCACTGCAGCTGGCACTCAAACCAGGGTTGCCATGGTGACTTATTATCTGCTGAGAATGGGATAGAGAGCCTGCTTGGAGACACTCCTGAATCTTGGCGGCCCAGGAATGCCTTTCTTATCAGCTCAGGCTCAAAGTCGGGCTATTAATACCCATGGGGCCCCAGGCCTCTGCGCTAGCTAGCGTTCTAGCAGCGAGGTGAGGTGCAGCGGTGGACGGTGGGGCTGAAGAACAGGTGGTGCTGGGTAGGAGCAATCCGGTCTGACCTCCCTCAGCAGGCAGCTCTTGGCCCCTTCTTCAGCCAGACACTCTCCACCTGCAGTCTAGGGGAGAGGGAGGTGTGAAATTCCCACATGAAGTCAAACTTGGGGCAGGCATCTTCTCAGTCCCCTAAGAGCATTGCACTGTCCTTCTAGGGATCCAACTGCACGAGAAAGCAGAGCCCTGATGGGTGCCAGCAGCAAGCCCACGCTTGGAATTATGGGCTGTCAAAGTTAGAAGGCATGTAGAGAACCCCAGCCTGCTGCCAGGGGTCAGAGGGCAGCCTCTAGACTTAGCTCAGTGACTGGGACAAAACTCCTTCAGCTTTGGTTTCCTCAACATCATTCTGGTGCATTAATGATCTGAAGCCCTCTATGTACCATAAATCTGTGTTAGCTTGGCATGGTGGTGCACACCTGTAATCCCAACACTCAGAATCAGGAGCGTTCCAGGTCTGATTGCATTACACAGTGGGATGTTGGCTCAAGGAAAACCTTTGCAGGGTCAGGACTGTAACTAAGTTGGTAGAGTGGTTGCCTCAAATGCAGGACACCCTGGGCTTGATTCCCAGCACTGCATAAAACTGCATGTGGTGTCACATACCTGTAATCTCCACCCATGGGAAGCAGAGGCAGGATGAAGTTCAAGTTTGAGGGCAGCCTGGACTACTTGAGATGTAGCCATTGAAAGCATGAATCAAATAGTTTACATAGAGAGCAAGAATCAGTGTGCAGTGTGTCTAGTAAGTGGTGGGTGCTGGTAGCCCAGCCCCTCTCTCCACATATAACTAATGGGAGACTCCAAGGAACAAAGACTTCACGGAGTTCCTCTTCGACCACCTATGCTAGTAGTTAGACCAGACAATGTTTCTTTGTTTCCTTATATTGATTACAAAAATTAGTGGTAGACACCTGATGTGGTGTCGCTCACCTTTAATCCCAGCATTCAGGAGACAGAATCAAGCGGATCTCTGTGAGATGGAGGCCAAAAAAAATTAATGAGCTGGTGAGATGACTTAGTAGGTAGAGGGATCTACTGCCAAACTTGACAGCTTGAGTTTGATCCCTTGGACACATGGTGGAAGGAAAGTTGTCTTCTGAATTTCATACACACACTGTGGAGCACCTGCACACCTAAACACACTCAACACACAGAATAAATAAAATGTAACAAAACATTTGAATTAAAAATCAACATAATAAAAAATCAACACATGAAAAGCAATAGCCATTTACTTATTTATTTCTACTATGAGGTGGCATTTATTGAGGACTGTTCTAATTTGCCTCCAATTGCTGTGACAAAACACGCTGACCAATACCAACTTGGGAGGAAAGGGTTTATTTGGCATACATCTCCCAGGTCAGAGTTCATCACTGAGGGAGCCCAAAGTAGGAACTCAGGACAGGAACCTGGAGGCAGGAGCTGAAGCTCAGGCCATGGAGGAACACTGCTTACTGGCTTGTTCCCCTGGCCCATGCTCAGCCTGCTTTCTTATACAATACAGAACAACCTGCCCAGGGATGGCACCTCCCACAGTGGGCTGGGTCCTCCCACATCACTCAAAAATCAAGACATGGCCACAGGCCAGTCCAATAGAGGAAATTCCCCAATTGAGGCTCCCTCAACCCAGGTGTATCAGGTTGACAGACACTAAAGCTATCTAGGACCTTATATAAAAACAAAACAAACCATCTGGCTTGTGTTATCTCAATAAACACCGGTATGCTCTCACAATGGGTTATTTACATTTTTATTTTACAGTTGAGGGAACTGAATCCTGAAGGACAAAGTCAGTCACCTCTCTAAGGCTTCTTCCAGAACACACCATTCTGGGGCTCTGTAGCATGGCTTTTGGGTTTCAGGGAACAGTTCATCTCCAGGCTGAGGCCAGAAGCCAGCAGCAGAACCATGTTCACATGGCTGACAGTCCATATTGGCCAGAGCCTGGAATCTGCTGGAGTCGCAGCTGGGTACCTGTGCAGGGCGCCTCTGTGTACCTGCTGTGCAGTCGTTGGGTTCTGCCCTGCTCTTCCCACTGCTCAGTTGTCATCTCCCCCTCCTCTTCTTCCCACACCCCCACATCCTCCTTTTCCTTCTTCTTGGAGACAGTCTCATGTAGCCCCCAGGCTGGCCTTCAACTCTCCAAGGAACTCCTGATCCTCCTGCCTTTACCTTCCAAGTGCTGGTGTTATAGACAAAGTGCTGGCATTATAGACATTTGTCACCATGCCCAGCTTCTTAACATATGTTTTGCATGTAACACTTTACCGACAAGGTTCAAGATGTCTCGTCATACCTGATCCACAATACACACTGGGTAACTAATAGACTTACTGAGATAGTTACCTGCTCAGTGGTAAGCTTCTAAGGGCAGTGGCCAAGTCTTTTTCTATCCCCGTGCCTAGGACAGTGGTGGAAGCTGGGAATCCAACTTCAAGGTGCTTCTATCTGCTGAGTGCCCTTCTTGCTGTGTCTATGGTGGGAAGCCACAGGATAAGAGAGAGTCAGAGAAAGAAGTAAATAAATTTACTTATTTATAGTGGGAACCAAACTCAGGGTGACCACACATGTGTAAGCAAGTACTCTGCTGCTGAGCTGTATATCCTTAGACAAATCTATATTTTCCTTATTTATTTCCTTATTTATTTTTGGTCTTTTTTGAGACAGGGTCTCCCTGTAGCCACAGTTGGCCTGGAACACACTAGGTAGACCAAGCTGGCCTTGAACTCACAGAGATTCGCCTGCCTCTACCTCCCCAGTGCTGGGTCTAAAGGCGTGTGCCACCCGCCCAGTTATTTTCCTTTGTTTTAAAAAAGATTTTTCTTTATTTTCTGTATATGAGTGTATTGTCTGTATGTGTATAAGTGCACCTGTGTCATGCAGTGCCTGCAGAGGTCAGAAGAAGGTGTTGGATCCCCTGGAACTGTAGTTACTTAAGGTTCCTAGCTGCTAGGTGAGTGCTGAGAATCGAACCCAATCCTCTGCAAGAGCAGCCAATGCTGTTAACCACTGAGCCATATCTCCAGCCCCTAAACTCACTATTTTTGACTTTCCTGAGAATTTTAATAAAGTCCATCTGATGGAGGTTGGGAACAGACACATTCGTGCATTGTGTTAGACGCCATTGAACATTCAGTGGGTAGCAGCCGTCAGTAATGTTTAACTTTTTGTTTGTTGGTTTTGAGAAAGGGTCTCATTTTGTAGCCCTGGTTGTCCTGGAACTTAGTATGTAGACCAGGCTGACCTCAGACTTCTGGAGATCCACCTGCTTCTCCCTTCTTAGCGCCGGGATTAAAGACATGCACCACCACACCTGGCCCTGACTTTTTAAAAAGTTTTTTCTTTCTTTTCTCTCTCTGTATTCCTCTCTTTCCCTCCCTCCGTCCCTCCCTTCCTTCCCAGGGACTCCTTATGTAGACCCGGTGGTCTAGAACTTGCAATGATCCTCTTGCCTGTACCTCCCAGGAGTGCTGGGATTACAGGTCTATGCTACCACAGTCCAGCTAACACTTAACTTATTGTTGCTTTAAGCTTTTTCTGTCAGGCATAGTGGTGCAGGCCTTTGATCCCAGCACTTGGGAAGCACAGGCGGGCGGATCTCTGTGTGTTCAAGGCCAGCCCGGTCTGCATAGTGACTTCTAGGCCAGCTGGGGATACAGGGAGACCCTGTCTCAAAAAAAAACAAAAGAAAAACAACAACAAAAAACCAAACCCAGCCCTTTTCCTAGATTTGGGGCAATTTTGGGCTTTTCATTGCTTTTGAATTATTTCCTTTGGGTAGAATCCCGGTGACGGGTATGGAGTTGTAGCTCAGCTGATAGAGTGCTTGTGTAGCACGTATGAAACCCTGGGTTTTGATCCCCAGCACCAAATAAACTGGCTGTGGTGGCACATACTGGTAATCCTAGGACTTGGAAGATAGAGGCATCAGGTTCAGGAGTTTAAAGTCATCCTTGGCTACACAGCAAATTTGAGGGCAACTTGAACTACCAGAGGCCCTGTCTCAACCCTTTATGTGGGAGAAAAAAGAATCTCAGTGATGAAATTAATTGGAGGAATTGGGGTCCAAAGAGATGAAATGATTGTTCAGGGTAACACGTTAGTAATGACACTTGGAGCCGCCATATAGAGTTGTAGAGCTTGTTCACTTCACAAGTAATGGAGAGCAAGTCGGAGTCGATCGTGGTAGCACGTCTCTAATGGTGGCACTCAGGAGGCAGAGGCAGGCGAATCTCTGTGAGATGAAGACCAGCCTGATTTACAGAGTGAGTTCCAGGCCCATTGGGGCTTCAGGGAGACCCTGTCTCAAAACAGCAACAGCAGCAACAACGATGACAAACAGAAGAGCAAGTAGGCTTCCCAGAGGCTGTTCAGTGGGTTTGAATGCGCAGAAGAAAGAGGGCGCCCCAAGTGGGGCACATGGGGGCGGGGGAGGGGTGCGGTGGAGAAAGTTTTAAAATCACAATGGCGCAAAAGCCTGAGAAAAGGGGCATAGTAACAGAGAGCTGGGATTGGCCCATTCACTTGCTCCCTGGGTGTTTACTAGTGATACCTGCTTGCCTGGAGCTAGAGGATGCAGCAGTGAGCCAGCCCACCCCATCCTGCTCCCTTGGAACTTACACTTTCTCCTCAGAGAGATTACAGAGGCCATCCAAAGCAAACTAAATAAAGTACTGATAGGGTGTGATAAATATTAGGAAAGAGCCAGACTGTTGCTGAGCCCAGGAGCAAGGAGTCAGGGACCATTCAGTCATTATTCATTCACTCATTGGCTTTTTTGTAGACCAGGCTGGCCTTGAACACACAGCAGTCTGCTTATCTCTGCTTCCAGAGTGCTGGGATTAAAGCCATGTGCCACCACATCCAGCCAAGAGACAGATTTAAATGGAATGGTTAAGTTTCCTGAAAGAGACTTTTTCAACTAAAAGCAACTAGACTATTTATAAAAATACATTTAGTGTTATTTTATTTTTATTTTATTTTATGTGTCTGAGTGTCTTGCCTTGCATATATGTAAGTGCACCTGTATCATACAATGACCATGGAGGTCAAAAGCAGGCATTGGATCTCCTGGAACTGGAGTTATGGACAGTTGTTAGCCAACATGTGGGTGCTGGGAATTGAACCCAGGTCATCTGCACGAGCAGCCAGTGCTTTTAACCACTGAACCATTTCTCCAGCCTCACATTTAGTATTTTTTTACATTTATTTATTTTATTGTGTGTGTGTTCGGGGGTATAGGTGGGCGTGCACACACACACACACACACACACACACACACACACACACCACAGTTTATGTGCAGAGGTCAGAGGTAACTTGTGGAAATCAGCCCTCCCCTTCCACCATGTGGGTTTCAGGGATTGAACGGAGATTGTCAGGTTTGGCACCAAGCACCTTTACCTACTGGGCCATCTCACTGGCCCTGTCTATCTGTCTGTCTGTCTGTCTGATCTCTCATCTATTTTTTGACAGGGACTCTTTGTAGCCTGAGTTGATCCCAACTCACGGTGATCCTCCTACCTCAGCCTTGCAAGTGCTGGAATTACAGGCGCCAGCCACCACCCTCCGCTAGGAGCAGACGTTTAAGCAGAGCATACGGCACATACCCTGAGATAGGACCCTTCTGATGGAAGAGGATTTTGAGGGAAGGGCTGCAAGGTCAGGAGTCGCTCCAGATAGTGCAGAGCCAAGGGCTCCTCTCCCTCCGACACCCATGCCTGATCTTTCTTTTGAATTCAGCTTTACTTTTTCCTCTGACTACTGGTGGATCATACAGAATAGACACCTGAAAGCCAGGTGTCCCTTCTGGCCAGCCCCAACCTACTGACTTCCCCGTCTCTTACCCTTAGTTATTTCTGAGCTCCTGGTCCCCCAGCCCCTCATTCTCTTCCTGTCTTTCCCTTCTTGACTCCTTTCCCAGCCTGGGGCGGTGGATGCTGTGGTACTTGCAATAGAACTTTGGAGGCCTGGCACCTGGGTTCACAGCCCCACTCTGCTTCCGCTGCTGTCACGGGGCCTGTGTTGGGGAATTGGATCTTGCTGGTGGCCAGAGCTTCAACTGGGACGATGATGCCTGAGACAGCAGCTGGCACACAGCAGTTATTTGATAAATGGCAGTCAAGTGTCCTTTCCTGCCAGTCTGAGGGGAGTGTCTTGTTTTCTTCACAGCTTGGCTCTTTCTATCTGGGAGGCAGAGGTTCAGGTTTGAGGGTGTCTACTGGCTCCTACATAGCTCTGTGAAGGAGCCAGCTGCCCTCGCTATCCCTGTATGGAGGAACCTGAAGTGACAGCTCAAGCTGAGACATGATTCTGCCGTGGGCTAGGGCCTGAAGCACAGCTGCTTTCCAGCTGAGCCCTTGATAGGGTTGCTCCTCATCCTCACACTCACTCTGAGGAGGTCCATCCTTAGGGTCCATCCTAAGCTAACCCTGAGGAGATCCATCCTTAATCTCATCGCACAGTTGAGGAACCTGAAGATCAGAGAAGGGAATTGGCTTGTTGAATGTCATACCATTAAACCACATCATTTAAGGACGAAATCGAGACCAGAGTTTGGAGTCTACGTCTTCCTGCTACCCTAACCCCACAGAAGCAGTCATTAGGCCCCCCCAGCCCACTTCACATAAGTCGGAGAGTCAGTGAGTCCCATTTGTTGCATGAGCAGAACCGAACTTCTCAGAGTCGCACAGCTGACTATCACTAAAGTAGGTGGGTCTGATCCCAGAACCCAATGTTGCATCACAGGGGAAGAAGAGAAGAAGCCTGAGATTTGAGGGTGGCCAGAGCCTCCCCCCAAGCAGTGGGATCATAAACATGAACATCTCTCTCGCGCCAGGACGATGAGCTGAGTCATGGTGTATTTATAGATGGGCCTCCTCGCTTCTCCTCAGCTCTGCCAGGGTGTACCAGGTTCATTCTGGGTGCAGACGGAGGGTGACAACCTGTTTATTGTCCAAGGTGCCCAGGCAAACTGTTGAGACATCTTCTGAGAGCGAGGTCTGGAAGCCAGCCCAGGTCCAGACCTGACCTGAACCCCCGCCCCACCCAAGGCTGAGGCAACGCTCCCTATTCCAGTTGCGCCACCTTCTCCCAGCATGCCCCATGCCATCCAGAGGCAACCAACATACCGAGGAATCCCAGTCACAGATTAAAATGGGGCAGAAACACTGTGTCTCCAGGAAGACAGCCTGTGTTGATTTGGGAAGGTTGAGCTTCTGCTGGCCCCGCCACTATTGGTCAGATAACTAAATCAATAATGATATTTGCTGGGACCTTCTATGTACCAGAGGCTAAGAGTTTTAACCTTGCTTTTATTGTGGGTATTGTTATTCATTTATTTATTTATACAGTGAGATATTTATTTATACAGGATCTTACTGTATAGCCCTATCTAGCCTGGAACTTGCTATGTAGCCCAGGCTGGCCTTGAATTTATGATCTCCTGCCTTAGCCTCCAGAGGTACTGGGATTACTGGCCTGTAATCCATCAGGCTTGGCTACTATTACCTTCTGTAATCCTTACAATTTTACAAATTGGATGTTATTAATATCATTTTTATAGATGAAGAAATTGAAACTCAGAGGGATTAAGTAACTTTCCCAAGACCACTCAATGGAGTCCAGCATGGCTGTGGTACGCTTGCAACCCTAACACTTGGGAAGTGGAGGCAGGAGGATCAGTTGAAAGTCATCCTTTGTTACTTAGCAAGTTAGATGCCAGTCTGGGCTACATGAGACCCTGTCTCAAAAACAAATAAAATAGCCTGGTTTGGGGGTACATGCTATAATCCCAGCTCTCAGGAGGCAGAGACAGATGGATCTCTTGTAAATTCAAGGCCAGCCTGGTCTACATAGCAAGTTCCAGGCCAGTTGGGGCTACAGGAAGACCTTGCATCAAAACAACAACCACAACAAACCTAAAAAAAACAACCAACCAACCAAAAACAAGCCAAATAAAATAACATCCCCACTTAGTTAGCAAGTAGCACGTCTAGGCTCCAAATCTGGGTCTTCCTGGGTCTCAGAGTCCCAGCTATGGGTGAGCTTGGGGAGTCCCGCCCCCCAGCAGTGCCTCTGTTTCCTTATCTGTACTAACCCTTCATGGTCATAAAGAATTAATAAACCTACACACAGAAAGGTTCCAGTCAGCCATCACTGTCTGTGACATCCTTCAACAAACGGCATTCTAAGCTGCTGAGAAGTCTGCCAGGTTGCTTCTGGCCTCAACTTTCAGCCTTGAAGCTGGGACCTAGGCCATTCCAGCCACTGCTGGACTCTGCCTCACCCAAGCACCCAAACCTCACGTTCCAGGTGATTCAGAACCAGGGCTTGGCAGGAGTGGGAGGCCAGGCCCGGCCAGTAAGAGGAGGCACAGAATTGAGAATTCAGGGGGCACACGGGGCTAGCCCTGGCTCTTCTGCTGGGATCTATTCTGTGACCAGCCTCCAGGCTGCAGGAAGCTGGAGCCTGAGGTGTCAGAGCCCCAGAGTGCATCCCTGGGACCCGATTTAGCGACGGAGCTCTGACGCTGGTGGCTGCAGGCCTGATCCACAACTGCTTTGGAGTCTGTCCCTAGATTCAGGTCTTCACTGCCTTCGTTCCTCCAGCCCAGCCCAGCCCTGTTCCAGTCTGAGGCCTGACCGCGTGACAACCGTGTGAGCCGGGGGTGGGCATTAAGCTTTGGTGTCCTTAGGGTTGTTACGACTAACTGATGTTCCTGGGTGAGGGTGGTGCTCCCTTCCAGCCGCCCGCCTAATGCCCACCCTACAAATAGGGCTAGTTCTGGCTCTCTCTCAAGGAGCTCTCTCTCCCCTCCCCTAGGCCTTCACCAGACTGTTCAGGGGCCCCAGGTTCCCAGACTTCCCAGCCACTCTGACCCTAAGAGCCCCTTCTCCCAGTGACCAGGGCCCAGAGCCCACAAAGTGAGGCCCAGCTAAGTATCCGAAGCTCAGATTTCTTACTGAGCTCCTTAAAGGATCCTGGTAAGGAGCCCCGGCTCTGGAGACTCAGACCCATAGAATTGAGATTTTTGAACTGTTTGGGTTCTTTTCTCTTAAAAAATATGATATATTTTTAAGCGTATGAGTGTTTTTCCTGCACGTTTCTAAGTGCACCCATGTCGTACAGTGCCTGCAGAGGTCAGAAGAGGGCATCGGATTCCCTGGAACTGGAGTTACGGACAGTTGTTAGCCTCCATATGGGTGTTGGAAACCAAACCTGGGCCCCTGAAAGTGCAGCCAATGCTCTTAACTGCTGAGGCATCTCTCCAGCCTAGGTTGTCAGGATCGGCACAGGTGCTTTTACCTGCTGAGCCATCTCTCCGGCCCTCACTGTTCCTCCTCCCACCCTCCCGCTCCTCTTTCTCCTCCCCCTCCTCCCCTCCCTTTCTTCTTTCTCTTCTTCCCCTTCCTCTTCGTCTTCATTATTATTATTGGTCTTTTTGAGACAGGGTCTCCCTGTAGCACCAGCTGGCCTGGAGCTCACTATGTAGACCAGGCTGGCCTGGACCTCCATCTCACAGAGATCTTGTGGCCTCTGCCTCCCAAGTGCTGGGATTAAATTCGAGTGCCACTGTGCCTGGCTCTGTTTATTCTTATTTTTATGTGTGAATGTTTTGCCTGCATATATGTGTGTGCACTCATGCATGCAATGCCCATGGAGGCCAGAAGAGGAGGCTGGGTTCTCTGGAACTGGAGTTACAGGAGACTGTTAGTCATCATGTGAGGAAGCAAATGCAGGTCCTCTGCAACAGCAGCCAATGCTCTTAACCACTGAGCCATCTCCAGCCTTTCCTGGCTATTTTTTAATAGTCTAGAAAGAGATTAGGATCAGATTACATGTGATTGGCAGGTATTCTTTTTGACATGGATTATGCTACTGATGTCTTTTCATATTAGTATTCAATATGGAAAGCTCTGGGCCATTTTCTATTCTCCCCCCTCCCCCTCTCTTCCTCACTTCCTTCTGTGTGTTTCAAGACAGTCTTACCATGTAGCCCAGGCTGACCTTCAGTTTGAAGCAGTCATCTTGCCTCAGCCTTCCCAGTGCTGATATTACAGGTATGAACTACCACGCCTGCTTTCACAACAGGAGGAATTTGTGTGTGGCCATGTCCTGATTTTCTCTTATTCGTGGACAGCTGGAATACTTACTAGGGTATGCTTTTATTGGCTTTAGTTTTTCTGACAGAGTCTCCTTGTATGTATAAGGCAGGCTGTTTGTTTGTTTGTTTCCTTGTTTCCTCTCAAGAAATATTTTCTTTAGGTATAATTCTTTATATATGCTTCAAGATGCCTTCACAAAGTGGGAACACCTGCATGAGCCACAGCTGGGTCCAGGCCACACCCTGTGCTTCCAGAGCCTTCCGTGCTTCCCTCTGGAGCCCCTGGGACCCTCATCACCACTGTTACGACTGTTCATTGGTTTTGAGCCAGAGTCTCACTGTGCAGTTCTGGCTGACCTGAAACTTGCTATGGAGAACAAGCTGGCCTTCAACGCACAGAGCTCCACCTGCCTCTGCCTCCCAAGTGAAGGGCCTACAGGTTGGTCTCAAACTTGCTTTGTTTCCAAAACCGGCCTTGAACTTCTGATACCCCCTGCCTCCACCTCCCTAGAACCGAGATTACAGTGTGTCCTGGCACGCCTGGTTTTATTTGGTGCTGAGGATTGAATTCACGTGTTGTATAGCACGATCCTTCCAGCCAAATAGCCACCATCTTCATGAGTCCAGCTGTGCCTGCTTTCAAAAGATCATCACAGTTGGGCTTGTTGATTGCTGACATTCCGTCTTAGGAGAGAGAGAAGGATCATAGGACCCTCACTCCTCCCAACCAGCCTTATGCAATTCTACGCTAAGTGCACGTGGGTCTTGGGGGGTCTCAGGGAGGGGCTAGAGTATGTGGGCTGGGGAAGACCAGGAGAAGGGGTCTCCATCCGTGCAGGCGTACAGAAGCCATCATCCCTGCTGGATGTGCACCTGCTTTGGGGTCACCCATACTCTGTAAGTAATGAAAACATCGGTTCTCCAGGGTGAACTTTGGTGGAACTGAACTTTGATTTATCATTGGGACCTTAGAAGGAGAGGGATAGACATAACTTAGAAACCTCCTCACCCCCACACCCTGGAGAAAATCCTCAAGATACCAGAATTTTGGGTACATTAGATAGGCGCTGCATAAACTGAGCTACATCCCCAGCCCACCTGTTCTGACTTGCAACATCTTAGGTTAGTTTCCTGTTTTGAATGTTATATAAACAGAACTATACAAGATGTACCTTTTGGCTCAATACCTCTGTTGATGAGACTCCAACCATCTTACAGGCACTAAGATTTGTTTATTCTGATCTGTATGGTCTTGCACTATGTAACCACACGTTTATTCATTTCTCCCAGTTGCAGAAATTTGGGTTGCTTCCAAGGTTTTGCAAGTACAATGTTACAAGCAAACAAAGTTCTTGCAAGTCCAGTGTGTTAGTTTAAGCCTGTAATCTCAGTACTCGGGGTGGCTACGGCAGGAAGATTGCTACTAATTTAAAGCCATCCTGGGCCACATATGAAGCACCTGTCTCAAAAATAATCCTTATGGAGCTGGAGAGATGGCTCAGCAGTTAAGAGCACTGGCTGCTCTTGCAGAGGACCTGGGTTTGATTCCCAGCACCTACATGGTGGCTAACAACCACCTGTAACTCCAGTGCCAGGGGATCTAACGCCCCCTTCTGACCTCCACATGCATTGCATGAAATGGGTGCAGTTTATACATGCAGGCGATACACTCATACATATAACATAAAAATAATAAACTATTTTTTTAAATCCTTATATGATGCCTGGCATGGTGGCCCATTTCTTTAATCCCAGTATTTAGGAGGCAAAGGCAGGCAGATCTCTGTGACATCAAGGCCAGCTTGATCTACATAGTAAGTTCCAGGCCATCTGGGGCTACAGGAGACCCTGTCTTAAAAAAAAATTCCTTATATGCACATAGCTCTCTCTATAGCCACACATCTCTTTTTATCTATCTATTGATCTGTATCTTTGATAAGTTCCATTCCTCAGCGTACAATCGTTGAGTCAGACGTATGGATATTTTACAGTGTGACTTTATCAAATTGTATTCCCCAAAGTCTCAAGAGGAGTCAGTCGTTAATACTTTTGTTAGTTCAGTAGAAGAAAGTCCGGTTTTACTGTGCTTTTAATGTGAAGTGGAAGGGAGGAAGGATAAGCAGGCTTTATCTTCGTCGGATACCCGGGGGTCAGCCTCTCTTTGAACTGCCTTTCTCTGCCCGTTGCTGCCTCTTGCCCTTTGAACACGCCGTTGCATTGGCACCCGGTCTCTACACGTGTTTCTGCTGTTTTCTCCCGTCAGTTATTTGTCTTTTAGCTTTGTTTATGGAGCAACTGCAGGTTTAAATATAGCCTGTTTTTCCCTCTGCTCCTGGGTTGCAATTTGGATAATCCCTGAGGGTGTGTGTGGTAAGCCCCAGGTTCAAGTTGGTGGGGGTAGGGACCCCCAAAACTGGCCTCTGGGGTGCAAGGAAAGGAAGGGGCAGCACAAAGCCACTGGCCTGCAGTTTGTCTGGGACACTTCCCCTGGGGAGTTCAGGGAGCCTGCCTGCCAGCCAGGACCGTGTCTCTTCCAGGCCTGGGCCCAGGCGGGAAGCAGGGGAGTCAGCCAGTGTGCACAGGGCAGGAGAGAGGGGAATGAAGGAGCACCTGCGGGCAGGCAGAAGCCCCAAGTTCAAGTCCTGACCGCTGAGTTCCAGGCCTTTAATTATCTGCTGGGTTTCCTCTTAGATGGCTCAGTGGGTAAAGGTACTTGCTGCCATGCCTGATGGCCTGAATGCAATCCCTAGGACCCACATGGTGGAGAAGAACTCCAGCAGGTTGTCCTCTGACTTCCTCTCAAGTGCTGTGGCATACATGTGTGCCTGCCTGTGTACACACACACACACATACACACACACACACACACGTGAGTATCTGTTGCCATAGCAACATACACAAAGATTAGGAGACTTCGACAATAGGAATTATTTCTTAGAGTTTAAGGTCAAGGTGCCAGCAGGGCAGACCAGAAGGTTGCCCCCCTCCAGCTGTGTGCCCACATACTTTCCACTTTCCTTGCTGTGTGGACGAAGGGAGAAAGGGCATCTTTGCTTTCTTCCTTCTCCTTTTCTTTTTTTAAATTTTGAGACAGGGTCTCATGTATCCCTGGCTGGCCTTGAAGTTCATGTGTAAGGGAGGCCCCATCTCTACACATCACATTGTGAGTTAGGACTTCTATAGATGATCTGGGGGCAAAGAGAGCTCCTGGCCCCTACCAATGCCCCAGGCTGTTCTTATTACCCAAGGTCTGTGTGCTGCGGTTTCCTTGTCTGTTTATTGGGAATGCCAATGGAATGGACCTCATCAACTAGTAAATCAGTACTTAGAGAATGCTTAGGACAAACTGTGATCACCAGTCTCCAAAAACGTCCAAAGTAATTCTTGCCTCCAGGTATCTATGCCGTCAGATGGGCCCCTCTCTGTATCTGGGCTGGGCTGTGAGCCAGTAAAATAAAGTCAAAATGATTGTGTGAGGGTGCTGAGATGGCTCAGCCAGTAAAGGCATTCACTGCCAAGCCTGACCTGAATTTAATCCCCAGGATGCACAGTGTAGAAGGAGAGAACTGACTTCTGCAAGTGGTCCTCTGACTTCCACATGTGTCCTCCCTGGCCATATAAGTATATATACACTCATCAAATAAAATGTAATCTGCAAAATAATAGCATGTGACTTCAATGCTAGCTCAAAAAGATACCAGCACTCTCTTCTTGCTCTTTGGTGTGACTTAGGTATGCTCGGGGCACTTAGAGGACAGGCCCGTGGGCTGAGTGGCTGAGGGTGGAAGCATGCCAGCACTGGGTAAACCACTGTGGAAGTGTCTCCCCTAGCTCTAGTCACGCTCGCAATAAACTGGCCTGCAGCCTAGCCGATGTCGTCACCGCAGCTCCTTAGAGACCCTTAGCCCAAACCGTGGCCATAACTACTCTTGACTATCTGACTTAAAGAAAAATCAATGCTCATTATGGTTTTAAGCTACATTTGGGAACAATCTGTAGGCAAAAAAAGACATTTACAAGCCAGGCATGGTCACACAAGCCTTTAATCCCAGCACTTGTGAGGCAGAGGCAGGCAGAGTTTGAGGCCATCCTGGTCTACATAGTGAGACTCTGTCTTGAAAAAAAGGGTGTTGATGGCCCTGGAGAGCTGGCTCAGTGATTAAGAGCACTGAATGATCTTGCAGAGGACCTGGCACCTACATGACAACTAACAACTATCTGTAACTCCAATTCCAGGAGTTCTGACACCCTCTTCTGGCCTCTTCGGGCATTGCAAGCAAAACACTGGAACACATAAAACAAAGGAAAAGAAGAAAAAAAACAACAGTTGGAGGGTGTGGTGTAAGAAGTCTGTATTCCCAGCTACTTAAGAGGCTGAGGCAGTAGGGCCATGTGTTCCAGCCTGGACTCCACACGGAGACATCATCTCAAAATAAGCAAAATCATCAAGTGTCGTGGCTCACTCCTGTAATCCCAGCACTCGGGAGGCTGCAGCAGGAGAATCGCCATTAGTTTGAGACTGACCTGAGTTACTTAGCAACTTCCAGACCAGCCAGGGTTGCATAGTGCGATCATGTTTCAAAAAACAAACAGGAACTGGAAAACGATCTTTGTTGATAGAGGTCTTGCTTAGCATATCTGAAGCTCTGGACTCAACCTGACATAAACCAGATATGGCAGTGGCTGGAGAGATGGCTTAGTGATTAAGAGCACTGGCTGCTCTTTTGGAGAACTGGGTTCAATTCACAGCATCCACATGGCAGCTAACAATCATCCATAACTCCAGTTCCAGGGGAGTCACACCCTTTTCTGACCCCCACAGGCATTGCATGACAAGGGTGCACTTACACACATGCAGGCAATACACTCATACATTAAAAAAAAACAAAAACAAAAAAAGCACAAAATGTGGCAAGTGCACATCTGTAATCTCAGTATTCAGGAAGTGGAGGCAGGAGAATCACGAGTTCAAGGTGAGGTTATCCTTGGCTATATACTGGGTTCCAGGCTAGCCTGGGATGAGACCCTGGCTCAAAACTCAAGAAGCAAACACAGACGCAGACACACAATTTGCAGAGCAGGGAGTATCCCCAGCACAGCTGAGCAGATGGTAGCCAGCCCCATCTCCTAAACATGAAGATAGGAACAGTGTTTTGTGTCAGTCCTGGGTTCCCACCTCTGTGCCATCAGCCTTCAACAAGGGATCTCAGAGTAGTGGGGGAAGACAGTCTCCCTGAATCCTAGACTGTTGGAGGTAGAGATCTCTGCTCTACTCAACTGTCATTTCACAGGCTAGCAACCTGACACACAGAGGGGTTGATTAACCACCACAAGGTGACAGGACTGAGGCCACTGGAAGATCCTAACCTTGACCTCATTCAGCTCTGTTGGTCCTCAGAGGCTTCTTCATTGTTCTCTGTGTCTCACACCGCATAAAGCACTTTTAATACTTTCTTTCAGGACTATCAGTACACAGCTGCCTCTAGACCCTATTGGCCTCCATGGTCCCTTTCTTTAAAGACCATCCATGCCCCAGAGCCCTTGTCTGGCAAGTGTTGTCTGGACCTGGGGACAGTGGGAAGAGGCCGTGGGGCTGCTGGCCTGGGCCTCATGTGCTGAGGTCCCAGGACACTCTGCTCCCTTCTGTGGTGTGCGTGTCAGGCCCAGTGGACATCGTCCTGGCCCATGGGACACTGCATCATGCCCCAGAACCCACGGGTCTGACTGCCAACTGCTCTGACTCTACCAGTGGATCAGATGACCATTGGTTTGATCCTGTGATTTGGGCTTATTATTCACTAAGGATGACATCAAAGCTGATGGCAGGGACTCAAGTCCTAAGCAAAACAGCCCCTGTGCCTCCCTGACCCTGTTCCTGAGGGGAAGTCCAGAGCAGAGGGGGAGTAGCCCCACCCCCACCCTGTAAGGAAGGGAAGAGGTGAGTCGCACAGACACACATCAGAGATAGATCTGCCCGGCGATGAGCCCTGAGGTACCAAGGAGGCATTTCAACAAGCCGGAAACAAGGGGGAGATGGGGTGGCTTCCTCTCTGATACCACCACCCCAGCAACTGGGTCATCTTGAGTGAGCTCTGCTGATAGCTAGCCACTGGAGATAAGGAAGGACCCTTGGGAATCATCTCCTGGCGGTGGGGTTGGCTTGCTGGAGTTCATGCTGCAAGTCTTAGATACTGAGTCAGAGCCCAGGTTCCCGCCCTCATCTTCCCTGAACCAAGAGGCCTGAAAAGTCCCTTTTCTGGTGACAATCAAAATCAGACTTATCGGTTAAACGGGCCTGTTCCAGCTTGGCCGATACTAGCTGTGAACGTGTGTCAATTCTACATACCAATATGTGCCTCAGTTTTCTCTGTAAAGTGGGGACAATAAACACAGCCTGCATATTTGAAAATTGCAGCTGGGCCTCATGGTGCATGCCCCTGACTCCAGCTATTGGGAGACTGAGGTGCGAGGATGTAAAGCACAGAGACGAAAATGGGCTCTCGAGAGAGCTGAGACCAGCCTTCTCCACTGAGTAAGACTCTGTCCCCAAACAAAACCAATGATGGTTATGTGACTGTTTAGTTTAAAAAAAAGTAGTAGGTTCCCACTAGGGCCTGTGACCTCCCCAGCCAAGGGCTCTTGAACAGGTTTACAGACCAGCCAAGAGTTCACTCCTGTGGAGAAGATCTCAGATTCCATTAGAAAAACATCTGGTTACCTCCACAGTTGTGCTAGGAACTATCTGTGACTCCAGTTGCAGGAGATTGGACGCCTTCTTCTGACCTCAGCAGCCATTGCATAACACGGGCAGACTTAACACACCTGCAGGCAATACAGTCATACACATAAAATAAAAATAATAAAATATTTTAAAGTAGAAATTATTAGAAATAAATAAACGTACTGACTTGTAGAGATACGCAGAGAACAAAAGTGAGAGAGAAAGAGAGAGAGAGAAGAAGAAGGAGGAGGAGGAGGAAGAAGAGGAGGAGGAGGAGGAATAATAATAATGATGTAGTGATTAAGAGCTCTGGACCTGACTCACCATTGATAATTTATATTGGTTTCTGCACCTGCCGGGTCCATGACTTTCTAGTATGTCCTAATGACTGGTACTGATGTTGGCTTATAACCTCTGTCACTCACTGCTGGTGGATCTCGGCCAAGTGACTTCACTTCTTTGAGCATCTGCAGATCATCTGAACCCAGGGAAAGTGCCTCTCCCTGCCCCACTGAGTCACTGGGAGGACTGAAGGGCAGAAAGTTTGGAAAAGTCTCAGCACAATGCCCAGCCCATAATAAGCACTCAATAAGTGCTTTAATGGAGGAGCATAGGTTTAAGAGTGAGGTTATCTAGGACATGAAGTCATTTGTAGCTGTGTGACTTCAGCCAAGCCACTTTACTCTCTGAACCTCATTTCCTCCTGGGGAGGAGACAAAAAAAGATTTTAATACCTCCCCATCGGACCTTGGTGAGGATTAAATGACAAGACATATTTTGCTGTCCAGCTCTGCCCACGTGGGAATTTCCCTGCCTCGCCCGTTGACTCTTAGCAGCACAGCCAGCACCCAGGCTGGAGCCCATCCCACTGCCCATTTGTGGGGCTTTGCACCTGGCCTGCCCCGTGTGGCTGGAGAAAGTGAACAGGACCATGGGAAGTGCTCTCCTGAGTTTGTGTAGGCTACAGCGGCCGCAAGGCCCCCCCACCTTCCCCAGTATCTTAATTTCTCTCCAATCCTACCTTGACCCAGCTGTTGCCTTACTTAACTCCATCATTCACTCTTTTAGGAATCATTAGCCAAGTCCCCACATGCCAGGTACTGGGATGCAGAGATGAACACAGATCAGTCTCTAACCCCAAATCCTTCACAGTCCAGCGGGAGAGTGAACTGCACAGTAAACTGCCAGTGAGAGGCAGAGATTGGCTGGAGGCTGGGAGCATGGTGATGGACAGGAAACCCCCTCAGTTGCTACGGGTGAGTGAGTGCTGCCATCATGCAGAGATGTGACACATCAAAGATGGAGGAATAGTGAGGGATCTAGGACGCCATATGGCCAGCTTGAGGTGCTATCTAGCTACCTTAATAGAAATCCCCATAGGTGTTTGGTGTAGGGGAGAGAGAAGACAGAGATTGGATTAGAGATTTGAGAATCAGCCAGGTGTGATGGCACATGCCTGGAATCTTAGCACTGGAGAGGCAGATGCAGGAGGATTGCTGCAAGTCTGAGGCCAGCCTGGGCTACATAGCAAGTCCGTGTCTCAAAATAACAAAAAAGCCAGAACTGGTGGCTCATGCTGTCATTCCAGGACTTAAGAGGTTGAGGCACAAGGATTCCCATGAGGTAAAGACCACCCTGGACAGCAGAGTGAGGCCTTGTGTCAACAACAACAACAAAAAAACAGAAAGGGGGCTTGACTTTCTTTATTTTAATTAATTAATCTATTTAGTTAGTTATTTTAGGGTTTTTGAGACAGAGTCTCCCTGTAGCCCCAGCTGGCCTAGAACTCTCTATGAAACCAGACTGGTCTCAGTCTCACAGAGCTCTGCCTGCCTCTGCGTCCCAAGTGCTGAAATTAAAGGCATGTGCCACCACACCCAGCAGGGCATTGATTTTCAAGTCACTGGCTGTGATGGTTTGAAAGAGAATGTTCCCCAGAGACTCCAAGTATTTGAATACTTGGCCCTGGTTGGTGACGCTGTTTGGGAGGTTTAAGAGGTGTGTCTTTACTGGAGGAAGCATGTCACTGGGGCTGTGGCCTTTCCCTGCTTCCTGTGCCTGCTGGAAGATGTGAGTGCTCAGCTTTCCTGGCTGCGTCCTGCTGTGTCTCCCCATCATGATAGACTCATCCCTCTGGAACCATAAACCAAATAAGCTCTTCCTTCTATAAGTAACAGAAAAGAAACGGACAGGCTGATATACAGGAGTTGAACTCACGTTGCTTAGAGTATACCTCCTGCTGCAAACGACGAAACATTTGTTTGATGAGACTGCACGATGAGACATTTGTTATTATCACAATTCTTGAGTAGGCAAGAGTGTGGCAGCTCTAGTGAGCACCAGTAGCCTAGAGACTTTTGATCACCCCCTCCCCCATCCTCGGAGTATTGACTTCTTTCTCGTTGTCCCTTCTTGGATACAGAATGGCTTCCCACCCTCCCATAGCTCCATTCCAACAAGAATGGCACTTGTTTTGTTTTTAATGACACAAGGTCTCCCTATAGCCCCAGCTGACCTAACTATGTAGACCAGGTTGGCCTCCATCTCACAGAGATCTGCCCATTTAAGCCTCCTGAGTGCTGGGATTAAAGGCATGTACCTGGCCTTTTTTGTTTGTTTGTTTTTTTACTGTTGAACTTTTGATCTTCCTCTCTCAGCCTCCTTAGTAGCTAGTATTATAGGCTTGCACTACCAAGCCTAGTCACTAGATCTTATCTTGGCGCTCCAGTCACCCTTCTCTCTCCAGGTCCTGCACACTCCTGTGTGTTCCATGGCCTCATAGCCTCATTCTAGGACCCAAGGCTGCCCCAAGCATTCTATCCAGCTCCAGAGACCAGACCACTCTAAGATCCTTGCGTGAGATTCTTCCTTACAAACGGCCATTGTCAGGGCTGAAGAGATGGCTCAGCAGTTAAGAGCACTGGCTGCTCTTGCAGAGGGCCTGAGTTCTACTTACCAGCACCCACATGCCCGCTAACAACCATCAGTAACTCCAGGGGATCCGATGCCTTCTTCCGACCTCCAAGGGCACTGCAGGACACAGGTGCACTTACATACATACATACATACAGGCAATAAACTCATACATATTGGTTCTCTCCTTCTAGCATGTGGGTTCTGGGATTTGAATCAGGTAGTCAGACTTGGTAGCGAGTGCTTTACCCACTGAGCCATCTCACTAGCCCTCAAAAGAGCTCTTTCAACATGGAGTGCAATAAGTGGCCGAGGACTGTCAGGAAGGGCTGCCCAGCATGGGATCTAAGGTCTACAGCAAATGGCTAGGCTGGAGCTGAGGCAGGGGTATAGGCTCTCAGAGGGGCTGTACTGAGCCCTCATCTTGGACGTGTCTGCCCAAGGCTCTAAAAGAGGAAACTATTTATGTTGGTACAGGGGTGCTAGCTATTAACCCCTGAATCCCAGGGACCCCCCTTCTAGGTCTCATCTCTTGCTCCCACCTGCTTAGGGGGAGACCAACTTCTGCAGGAAATCCCGGATACACAGCCCTCCCCCCTCAGCCTGTCTCTGAACAGCCTGTTCTTGTTTACGACCCCCAGCCCAGAGGAACAGAGATTGCTCATCCTCGCATGTGGCATGTGATCTGAGAGGGCCAAGTCTTTGGGGCCTGGAGGAAACTCAAGCCCTGCCAGCCGCTTGGCTTTGGAATGCTCAGCTGGTCCCCTCCTGGGGCTCATGTGACAGGGAGATGCAGCTATAAATATCAGAGGGGCCTCAGACCAAGACAGAATTCGGGCGCCAGGCAAGAAGACAAAGAGGATCCGAGTGGGTCTGGAGACAAAAGCAAGACCTCGGGTTCTTAGTGTGACAGGTGGAAGAGGCAGTCACACCTGAAGAATATGGATTATAAGTCCAGCCTGATTCCAGATGGAAACCCCATGGAGAACTTGGAGAAACAGCTGATCTGTCCCATCTGCCTGGAGATGTTTACCAAACCCGTGGTCATCCTGCCCTGCCAGCACAACCTCTGCCGCAAGTGTGCCAACGACATCTTCCAGGTCGGTGCTAGGCGGGGCCCTGGCCCTGGGAGCCCCCCGCCCCTTTCCCTGGGCAGTGCCTTAGCTCCCCATCCCTGTTAGTCTAGGACCCTTCTGACTCTTTGCTCTAGTGTGAAGCCCTCCAGAGGCGTCTGGGCAGGACTGGGGGTCCTCAGGGCTTAAGGGAGGCGGGGCGGCAGCTTAGCTGCCCAGTCTTTCTCCATTCTGCACGGGTCCCATCCCACCCTGCCCACAGCTCCCTGCCCTGTGTGACCAGCAGGCCTGCTGTTGATTCTCTAGTCAAGAGTCAAATGCCTCAAGAGATAAGTGGAGGAGGTGGGTGGAGAGGAGAGAGAAACCAGACTCTGGGCCAGGAGCCAGCTCCAGGGTGGCAGGGGGCCCAGAGCTTTGGGAGGAGGGTGGCAGGAGGCACTGAGTCACAGAAGCATCTCCCCTCAGAATCTGATTGCTATAACATGAGGCAGGAGGGGCTCCATCATCTTAGGAAGGGAAAGGGAATAGATGCCCAAACTGTCCTGGGAGACAGGATTCAAAGGTCCTGGGGCAAAGCATGGTGTGGTGGCGTATACCTATAATCTGCATACTCAGGAGACTGAGGCAGGAGGATTGTTGAGTCTGAGGCCAATCTGGGCTGTCTAATGAGTCTGAGAACAACTGGAACTGCATGGTAAAACCCTTTCTCAAAAACAAAAGATCAAAAATATTCTCTCACTATGTATTGATTTGTTTTATTGTATTGATTGGTTGATTGATTTGGGTCTTTTTGAGCCAAGGTCTCCCTGTAGTTCCAGCTGACCTGGAACTCACTATGTAGACCTGGCTGGCTTTGAACTCATAGAGCTCCGCCTGCCTCTGCCTCCAGAGTTCTGGGCTCAAAGGCATGCACCCACTACACCTGGTTCACCATGTGGTCTTTAAAATAGCAGTCCTTCGGGACTGAAGAGATGGCTCAGTGTTTGAAAGCACTTGTTCAGAGGATGTAGGTTTGGGTCCCAGCACCCACATGGCAGCAACAACCATTTTTCACTTAGAGACACACAGGCAGAACACATAAAGTAAACATTTTTTTTTTAATCTTAAAAATATATATAAAGTAGCAGTTCCAGGAGGCCCATTATTTCAGTGGTAAACTGAGGCATAGAGAGACAAGGTTGGTTGTCCAAAGTCATGTGACTTGAACACAGGTCTACTGACCCTGAATCTGTTAACTGCTTGAGTACTTCAACCACGGCACTCCGTGTGGATGGGATGGTGCTAGGTCAAGACCAGAAGCACTTATCCTTTGGTTTGGCTGGTGTGTTTGGGACAAGTGGGGGTGGGGACCATTATGAGTTGAGAGTGGGGAGAACAGGGGACTGGAGAGGGAAGGAGTGCCATCCTCATCTCTGCCTTGGCCGCCTACAGGCTGCAAATCCCTACTGGACCAACCGCGGTGGCTCAGTGTCCATGTCTGGAGGCCGTTTCCGCTGCCCCTCGTGCCGCCACGAGGTGATCATGGACCGGCACGGGGTGTATGGCCTGCAGAGGAATCTGCTGGTGGAGAACATCATTGACATTTACAAGCAGGAGTGCTCCAGGTCAGTGTGAGGGTTTGCTGCATGGCTGCCCATGCCAGCCATGCCTCCCAGGCACATCCTCATCTGCTCAGGGCCCAGTTCCTGGGATGCTAGCCACACTGGCCAGTGCAGAGAGCCATCTCCCTCCATCTCAGGCAGGACTTTGGCTCTTGGGTTCACTGGATATGCAGAGGCAGGGGAAAGAGCCCAGAGATCAGGCTTCCCTATGGGGGGCACTTGAGTTATAAGTCAGGGGACTATGTTTGAGGAAGAGAAGCCTGTGGCAGAGGAAGCACGCAGGGAGAACGTAGCTAACTTGTCTATATGAAGCAACAATGGTACTTCACGTGCTAGATGGAACATGGCTGTGGTTATCCCCATCTCACAGAGAAGAAAACAGTCTCAAAGAGAGGAAATTAGCTAGGTGTGGTGACTCACACCTGTGATCACAGCACTTAGGAGGCAGAGGCAGGGGGACTTCTATGAGTTCCAGGTCAGTCTGTGCTACATAGTTCTAAGCTACCCTGGGCTACAGAATGAGACCCTATCCCAACTTCTCTAACGATAACAACAACAGTAATAATAAGCACAGCCAATTACCCGAGGTCTTCTAGATGGGAAGAGGGACGATTTGGGAGTTGACCCAGTCCCCCAACTCCTGGTCTCCCCGCTTAGTAAACAACAGCTCTTTCTTAGGTAGAATTTGTGAGTAGCTGAGGTCACAGCCACTGGGGAGATTGTTACAAAGACTGGGATATAGCCAAGTGCTAGAGCACCTGCTGAGGATACAGAAGACTGGGGCCTGGGTGCTGAATCCACAGAACTAATATCAATCTATTCTCTCATCCATCAAATAAATCAGAGCATCCCAACAAGACTCTTGGACTGCTGACTTCTAGGCTTTCATACTCTAAAACCTTCAGGTCAGGGAAGGTAGTACACACCTGTAATGACAATACTTGGAAGAGAGAGAGAGAAAGAGAGAGATTGATTTGAGATTGAGCCCTGGCTGCAGGCAGTGCCCTCAGCCAGAGGGAGGGGCCCCACCAGGCAATGAGATGATGCCTGGGGCACACAACACTGGCTCCTCTGCCTCTGTTGCTAATGTTACCAATGTATTAGAGGATCCTGGAGCTTCAGGAATCTTTGGAGCTTCAGCCTATGGAACCATAGTAAGATCTGTTCTTGTGACTTTCAAATAGGATGTCAATAGGAAACGTGAAAGCTAGCAAATATGTGAGTCCTAATTAATTATGTGTGGGCTCTCGCATCCTTCACACATTCCCTGTCCCTATTCCATCCATGATGTCATGAGGCTATACCATTCCCATTGTACCATGAGGAAATGGAGGCTCAGGTTAGACCAGTAAAGAGATAGCGATAGGTTGTGACTAACTCTACTGTGATTATCCATTTGTGTATGTGTGTGTGTGTGTGTGTGTGTGTGTGTGTGTGTGTGTGTGTACATGTCACAGCATGTGTGTGGAGGTCAGAGGACAACTCTGTAGAGTTGATTCTCTCCTTCCACCTTTATGTGGATTCTAGAGATTGAACTCAGATTATTAGCCTTGTGCTGCAAGTACCCTTAACTACCGAGCCATCTTGTCTGCCCACAAATGCATATTTATGACTATATTAAGAATAAGAATAATACCAACAGTATAATTGATATTACATCAAATGTTAGCCCACCATTGTTGACTCCTGAAGATCCTGTTGTATCTGAACCTTTTGAGTCCTTTCCCCATTAGTGACAACAGTAGCTGCCCTTAATGAGGGTCTGCTGAGTGTTCTGCAGGTCATAACTTTGGAGACAACTTCTGACATGGTTGCCATAGCTCAACAGGCACCGAGGCTTGGAGGAGTAAACTTACTTATCCAAAACTCATCAAGCAAGCAAATGGCAGAATCTGGCTTTGAACCTGAGCAGCAGGGAGGGAGGTGGGCCCAGGCCGAAGACCCTCAGGGTCTTGGCTCACCCCTGTACCCCAGCTAACAGGACACAGCAACGTGGGGCACCAGGGAAATCCCTGAGAGCATGGGCATGGCTTGGGTAGCCTGGGCTCAGAGATACAAAGACAGGGCTGGAAAGGGGCTCCTTTGTAAATGGGAGGAGACAGTAAAGCCTAAGACTGATCAGCCACGTTAGGAGGTGATGACACTGGTACAGTCACCATTCACGTAATGCCCAGAAAATGAGGGGTTGGGGATCAGAGGTGGCATAGACATGGTGGTAAGAGGTGTGGTCTAGACTCTGAAACCCCAGTCTAGGCTGGGAAATGACAATGCTCTGAAAGGAGAGCACCAGGTGTCCTAAGCAGAAAAAGCAATAAAGGAGAAAGGCATCCTAGGTCAAGGCTAAAGCAGACTAGAAGAGGCTGGAGGGCAAGATCGTTCATCAGGTAAAGGTACTTGCCACAAAGCCGGATGACCTGGGTTCAGTCCCCAGGACCCACATGGTAGAAAGAGAGAACCAACACCTTCAAGTTGTTGTCTGACCTCTACAGGTGTCCTGTGACACATGTACACAGTAATTACATACATGTAATTTTTCTAATTCAAAAGAGAGAGAGACTCTGAGGTCCTGAGAACATCTGCACGTGGTGTAAAGGCTTACACTGGGCTTCTGGATGCCCTGATCCCCCATGTGTTGTTTGAGTGGCTGAGAACATCTGCACGTGGTGTAAAGGCTTACACTGGGCTTCTGGATGCCCTGATCCCCCATGTGTTGTTTGAGTGGCTCAGGGTGCACACATTGCAGGCATCCTCAGCATGTTACCTGTATTTAATTACCAAAATTTCCATGCCACACACTGTACTCTATGGACTCGGGGAGGAAAATAGGCAAACTTCCCTGTCTGGTTGGAGAATACAGTCTGGTGATTAAATATAGACTTCAGGGAGGCCGTCGGAATAAACTGCTTAGCTCAGAGCCCAGGCCTGAGCTAACCAAGAGCTATGGGGTCTATAATTAGAGTGAAGGACCCTGCCTGACCTGCTGGGTGACCTTGGGTGAGTCCTTTCACTTTCCTGGGACCTGTTTCTTTTACTTTAAGGTCTTCAGTTCTAACTGGAGTTCTGGGTCCCTCCCCATGTGCTGTGCGCTGACCTAGGGGCGTTCTAACACCAGAGTCTGAGTCTTAAAGTATGCGGACAGGACAGGTTTAATGTCATTAGCTTCCTTGTTCCTGGCTCCCAGAAGATCAAAAACAAATATTTGGAGCAGCTTGACCCACTGGGAACTGACATATGGATGTGGTGGCCTCTTGTGCTTTGCGCTGAGGAGGAAGCAGGGACCGGGGATGTCCCTGACTCATGAATCTCCTCTGCTTTAGTCGGCCCCTGCAGAAAGGCAGCCACCCGATGTGCAAGGAGCATGAAGATGAGAAAATTAACATCTACTGCCTCACGTGTGAGGTGCCCACCTGCTCCATGTGCAAGGTGTTCGGGGCCCACCAGGCCTGCGAGGTTGCCCCACTACAGAGCGTCTTCCAGGGACAGAAGGTACTGGCTGCAGCCGCTGTTGCTCCCAGATAACTTGGGAGGTGGCTTTGACCCCTTGTAGATGTGCTGAGCCGGCCTTTCAGGAATAGTCCCTCTGGAGGGACTTCCCAGGCCACAAGGACAGTGGCCTTTGCCTCCTTGGGGAAGTGGCTGAGCTCATGGGTTATACTTAGAGCCACTTGAGGTCAAGCACCTGGGTGTGGCCACAGGGGACAGGACAGGCTCCAGGGCCAGGCTGCCAGGCTGTGACTTCCTCTCCTGTGTGCTCTGGGTCCCAGACTTCTCCACTTGAGCACCTCGCCTCTCCCAGACTTATAACCCCTGAAGCAGGAGGCTAATTAGAAGCCCTCCCTAGGCTCCTGGCAACCCAGTATCCTGCCCGTTGGATAAACTGTAACCCCCTTTTCTGCATGCCGTGCCCCCACATCCTACTCATCTCTTGGATTTTGTCTTCTAAAACTCTCAAATTCTATTTCTTTTCTCAGAAACTAGCCTTTCCTCTGTCAGTACTTTGCTGTGTGTTTTGGGACTGCTCAGTTCCTGTCTCTGGGCCTCATCTGTAAAGAAAGGAGGCTGTATCTCTGGTACTCTATACTTAAACCTGAGATGCACCCAAAAAAGCAAGGTGGCCCATACTGGTGACTCTGTCAGAGAAGGGGGCAGGGAGCTTGCCAGAGCAGGCAGCCCTGAGTTTATTTCTGTCTGTCCTGCCTCATCTCCCTCCCATCCAGACTGAACTGAGCAACTGCATCTCCATGCTGGTGGCAGGGAACGACCGAGTACAGACCATCATCACTCAGCTAGAGGACTCCTGCCGAGTGACCAAGGTGAGGGCACAGAGCAGCTCTGCCCCAGGTGGGTGCTGAAGTCCCCAGTGCCACGGGTCTTTGGGGAAGGCTCACCCGGGGTTGTAAGTGCAGGTAGGCATCGAGAACCTCAAGTGGCCAATAGAGATGGCAGTGAGGGGCTCTGTCATTCTTCCACTCAGCAAATACTTTTTGAGCAGAGCTATGTCAGGCCCTGCTCCAAATCAACACAGACCTGACTGGTTCCTAACTTCAGAGGATAGCCTTCCAATAATTCCTATAGTGTCTCCAGCATTAATAATTTTGCTGTAGATCAAGGCTCCCCAACCTTTAAACCTTTAAGGGCACACACTTAAGCCTTGCAGGTGAGAACTGAGCTTCTGATTCTTCTGATATCATAGGTTTGGAATGAAGCATCTCTCTCTCTCTCTTGTTTTGTTTTTCATTTTTGACAAGGTCTCCCTGTAGCCCCAGCTGGCCTGGAACTCACTATGTGGACCAGGTTGGCCTTGATCTCTATAGAAATCTACCTGCCTCTGCCTCCGTGTCCTAAAGTGCTGGATGCTGGAATTAAAGGTGAGCACCACCACATCTAGCTTCTTTCTATTTTTTGAAACTGCCTAGGATGGCCTTGACTATATAGCCTAAATTGGCCACGAACTCCTGATCCTCTTGCCTCTTCCTCCAGAGTGCTGGGATGGCAGGCATGAGCCACCACACCTAACTTCAGTTCCTCATTGCTAAGAAACTCTGAGGTTTTGAGAAGCTCCTGGGCCTATAGACTATAGAAGGCAGAAGGTAACTTTCCCAGCCAGACGTGAGGGCACATGATTGTAATCTCAGCATTTGGGAGCTAGAGGCAAGAGAATTCAATACATAATGAGTTTGAGGTCAGCTTGGGCTATATCAGACTCAAAACCAAACAATAACAAAAAAGAGATTGTTAGACTTTAGAGGAAAAAGAAATAGAGTTTAGAGTTAAGAAATAAGAACCAGAGCCAGACCTGCAACAGGCAAGGAATGCATATTTCTATTCTTCGAAGACAGAGATTTCTCCGCAAATAGAAGTCTCTCTGTACCTTAGTGAGGAAAGATGACAGTTTTTATTCTTTTGGGCCCAGCTGGAATGTGTTTGATGCCAAGTTTGCTGTCCTTGAATGCCTGAAACCCCTCTTTCAAGATCCCCTTTCCAGCGGGGCAGGCTGGTATTTCAAGTTCCTAAAGGAGTCAGTCTCCTTTAGTTCAGGGAGTGACCGCTTGATAAGACTTTGAGTGAGGCCAGATATGCCAATTTAGGGCTAATTGGTTACTTTAAAGAATTTAGGACTTTATGGCCTCCTCCAGTGGAGCTCTGTAGCTCTTTTGCAATTTACACATTCTATCAGAAATAAAAGAGCTTTCCTAACCCTGGGAGAGCATTCAAAGTCCTAGTCTCTTCTTGAGGAAAGGTGCTAGGGATGATAAGGAGCAGGAAGCCCAGTATGATGGTGCAGCCTTCGATCCCAGCACTCGGGAAGCAGAGGCAGATCTCTGTGAGTTCCAAGCCAGCCTGGTCTACATTTTAAGTTCCAGACCAGCCAGGGCTACACAGTAAAACCCTGTTTAAAAAAAAAAAAAAAAAGAGGCAGGGTATGGGGATAGGCGGGGGGAGGAAGACACCATAATTGGAAGTGGACAGAAGGTCATGGGAAGGAGGGGAGCACCGTGATCCCCCTAGAGGGATCGCATTCTGAGATTTTACAAGGAAAGTAGTAAGGCAGAACATCGGTAGCAGAGATGGCCTCTACTGGGAGGCTGCAGGGGAGAAGCTGTTACGTGGTCACATGGGTGTCTCTAGCTGTTCTCCAGGACACCAGCCTCCAGCTGTCACTCAGCCACTACAGTGAGACCTTACAGGTTCCTTAGGTTCCTTCTTCTTTCTCCCTCCTCCTCCTCCTCCTCCTCCTCCTCCTCCTCCTCCTCCTCCTCCTCCTCCTCCTCCTCCTCCTCTTCCTCCTCCTCCTCTTCCTCCTTCTCCTCCTCCTCCTCCTTCCTCTCTCTCTCTCTCTCTCTCTCTCTCTCTCTCTCTCTCTCTCTCTCTCTCTCATATTGAGGATTGAACCCAGGGCCTCATGCACGCTAGGTAAGTACTCTATCATTGAGAAATATTCCCTGCCTGCTTTTTGCTTTTTATTTTGAGACAAGAGCATATGAAGTTGTTCAAGTTTGGCTTTGAACTCGCTCTGCAGTGCGGGCAGGCCTTCAGCTTGTACTCCTCCTGCCTTGGCCTCATGAGCGCTAGACTTCTGGTCCTGCACCCCTGCGCCGGCCTTCCGCAGGTGTTTTTTTTCCCTCTTAGCCCACCCTGCCCTCTGTATGACAGGGATCTGGCAGGATCTCTTCTTGTTGTGAATGACTGGGCTCTTCTGTCCTAGAAAGGGAGTCAGGACTCTGCAAGATGTGACTGTAGGATTTCTGTCCCCAGGAAAACAGCCACCAGGTGAAGGAAGAGCTGAGCCAGAAGTTTGACGCCCTTTACGCCATCCTGGATGAGAAGAAGAGTGAGCTGCTGCAGCGGATCACACAGGAGCAGGAAGAGAAGCTGAGCTTCATCGAGGCCCTGATCCTGCAGTACCGTGAGCAGCTGGAGAAGTCCACCAAGCTCGTGGAGACAGCCATCCAGTCCCTGGACGAGCCTGGCGGGGCTACCTTCCTCCTGGTGAGCAGCATTTGGAGGTTCTGCGAAGGCTCATATTGTACTTTGAACCCACCTCCATGGGCCCTTGAACAAGTCATTTAAACCTTAGCAGTCAGCTGGGTTAGTGGGTCATACCTGTAATTCCAGCACTTGGAAGGTGGAGCCTGGAGGATTCCAAGTTCAAGGACAATCTGGGCAACTGTGGAGACCCTAGATTCAATCCCCAGTACCACACAACAAAATATCCTCAGCAAGTCTGTTTCTTCTGCAATGTGGGCGTGTGTCCACCTCTGCCTTCCTCTGTCTAACTTTGTGAGGATGAACTAAGAGGATATTTGCGCTGGGCATGGTAGCACATACTTAGCTTTTATCCCAGCACTCAGGAGGCAGAGGCAGGTGGACCTCTGTGAGACCGAGGCCAGCCTGGTCTACATAGTGAGTTCCAAGACAGCTGGGACTATGGGGAGACTCTGCCTTAAAAAAGGACCAAAAAAAAAAAAAAAAAAAAAGAGGATATTTGTGAAATGGCTTTAGAAGCTGCAGTTCATTGAACACCTGTTGTAGGTCAGGCACTGGGGTTAGAACAGAGATGAACAAGATGTAATCTTGCCCTACATACACATGTTGGGTGTGAGAGATAGTCAACTCTAAGACTTAAATTTTTTTTTATTATTATTTTTATTTCATGTGTATTGCCTCTGTCATGAAATGTCCAAGGAGGCCAGAAGAGGGCATCGAATTCTCTGGAATTGGAGTTATGGACAGTTGTTAGCCACCATATGGGTACTGGGAATCAAACCTGGGGCCTCTGGAAGAACAACAAGTGTTCTTAACTGCTGAGCCATCTATCCAGCCCCAGCTCTAAGACTTTAAAGTTCATTCCATTAAGTATACCTTCCTGCTGAGCCTGTTGACATACACCTATTATCCTAGCTCTTGAGGGGTAGAGTCAGGAGAATCAGGAGTTCAAGTTCATTCTGCAAATTCTGGGCCTACCTGGACTATATGAATCTTTATCTTAAAAAACAAGACCAACTGTGTGGCATGGTGTTACATGCCTTTAATCCTAGCACTTTGAAAGCAGAGGCAGGTAGATCTCTGTGAGACTGAGGCTAACCTGGTCAACATAGCAAATTCCAGGCCAACTGGGGCTACAGGGAGACCCTGTCTCAAAAAACAAAAACAAAAACAAAAACCAATATTCAGACCATGGGGCTGAAAATGTAGTTCAGCCAGCTCTCATCCAGGAGACATCAGGCCTTGGGAGTGCTTAGTAGGATGTCTTGAGAATCTTAGCTTCCTGCCAGGACAGTGGGAGGGCCCTGGGGACATGCTGACCAAGACCTGTGTTAACCATGGAGGGGGCAAATGTCTAAGTTCTGTCTAGCTCAGGGCAGGAAGTGGGTTGTATCTGGGCGAATGAATGGTACCTGGAGTCTGTCAGTGACGTAAAGACTCATGGGGTCACTCATTCTGCAATCCTAATTTCTGTTCTTTCTCCACAGAGCGCCAAGCAACTCATCAAGAGGTCAGTGTCTCAGGGACTGTATGTACCCCATGCCTGAAGTCCCCCCGACCCCCAACCAGGGCTTCTGCACCTGCCCAGTTGGGATCCTGCGCATTGGGTCTCCAGGGGTGGGGCTGACCCCTGGCTCATGTCCTCTACTTTCTTGAACCACCTACCCCCTTAGAGGACCTCTCACTTCAGGGATGGGGTGTGGGTCTGGCATGGACCCACACAGAGCTGAGGCTAAGATGCCCCTCTTTGCATAGAGACCAGAGATCTCACCTTTTTCCCCTACAGCATTGTGGAAGCTTCCAAGGGCTGCCAGCTTGGGAAGACAGAGCAGGGCTTTGAAAACATGGACTACTTTACTTTGGATTTAGAGCACATAGCAGAGGCCCTGAAGGCCATCGACTTTGGGACAGGTAAAAGACATGGTAGTGTCATTTGCCTGTATGCCTGCTTGACCCTTGAAAGCCCACATCTCTCTCTTTGAGTCCTGTCGGGGAGGCAGATACATTAACAAAGATCCCTAACTACCAAGCCAAACTTTGAGCTGAGTCCAGAGCCTAGCACAGCGCCTGGTACCTAATTATTGCTCAAAGGATCGTGGCTTCTGAGATCAGAGAGATCTGAGTTCAAATCCTGACTCTGCTGTTTGTGTGCTGTCTGTGTGACCTTTGGCAAACCCGTTCTGCCCATGTGGCCTCCTCTCCTATCAAGGAGCAGTACTGGGATTGAACCTAGGGCTTCATGTAGTCTAGGTAAGCACTCTATCCCTGAGCTGAGGCTGGCTGTCCCCAGCTCTTCCTCTGCTTCTCAGAACTTCATTTCTAACTAAAAATGAGGGCATGCTAACACGTGGAATCTTAGCTCTTGGGAAGCTGAGGCAGAATGGTGAGTTTTGAGAACAGTCTGGGCTACATAGTGAGACTGTCTGAAAAAAACAAAAGCTATTCAAGAGCAGGATCTGTGTGAGCATAGCACAGTGAAGGCCTGAACCCCCCTCCCACCCGCACCCTTACCACCCTGAGCCTCAGTTTCCTCTGAGGTAAATGGGGAGGATTCCAATTGACAGCGGTTTTTAAAAATGTTTTATTATTTTTACCTTATGTGTGTGAGCGTATTGCCTATATATTCGTTAAGTGCAACTGTGTCATGCAGTGCCTGTGAAGGTCAAAACAGGGCATCAGATCCCCTGGAACTAGAGCTATGGATAGTTGTTAGCTGCCATGTGGGTGCTGGGAATTGAACCTGGGTCTTCTGCAAGAACAGTCAGTGCTCTTAACTGATGAGTTATCTCTCCAGCCTCCAATAGATAGTCTTTATGGGCCCCTTTACTGGTTGACTATCCATGTTCTGTGCTCTGAAACCTTGACCTAAAGACATAAATTCCATCATTTAATACAGCTCTTTGTGAAGTTTGGAAACTTATTTCATAGTTTAAGAAACTAAATTTAGGACTGGAGAAATGGCTCCTCAGTTAAGAGCACTGGCCGCTCTTATAGAGGACCTGGGTTCGGTTCCCAGCACCCACATGGCAGCTAACAACTGTGTAACTCCAGTTCCAAGAAATCCAGTGTTCTCTTCTCATTTCTGCTGACATGGCACACATGGTACACTTACATACATGCAGGCAAAGCACCAATATACATAAAATAAAATAAAATAAATCAGGCTGGAGAAATGGCTCAATGTTTAAGAGTGACTGCTTTGCAGAAGACCCAGGTTCAATTCCCAGTTTCCACATGGCAGCTAACAACCATCCCATGGGATCTGATACCGTCTTTTGACTTCCAAGAGTTGTGTATGAGACGGGTGTACTTTCATACATCCAAGCAATGCATTTATACACACAAAATAAAAATAAAAAATAAACAAATCAAAAAGAAAGAATCTAAAGCACAGATGGGGTAAGAGACTTGTTCAAGGCCACACAGCTAAGGAACATCTTGTGCAAACTCTACCCAGGGCCATTTGGCTCCAAGATTCTCAGAAACTATGTGGGGTTTTTGAGACAGGGTCTCACTCTGTAGCCAAGGCTATCCTAGAACTCACTATGTTGCCCAAGTTGTCTTCCACCTCATGGCAATTCTGCTGCCCTAGCTTCCTGAGCTACCATGCCCTGGGTTTTGACAAACGATGGTGCTGCAATTCCCTGAGGAGCTGGGAGGGAGTTGGGAAAGCAGCATGCCCTGTTAAGACAGTTTGAAGGTGATAGCCCAGGATGAGAAAGTAGGACACAGGTTGCAGTTTGGCTACTGCCCCTCTGGTGCTCCAGACCTCTTCCTATCCTAAGGCCTCTGAGGTAAAGAAGGCAAACAGACCAAGATGCTGAGCAAGCCAATTTCAAAGGTCAGGCAAATTCCTTCAAACTGAGGGAGGACTCTGATCCCTAAGCATATGGAGTTTTTGTGCAGAGTTTTGTCCTTGGTGACACGTGCCTGTTCCACTGAGATGCACAGAACCTAAGAGTGTTTCCCGAGTCCCTGTGGACACAAAGTCGTCAGTGATAAAAGCTGTTGGTGCCTTGGAGCAAAAGGGCAATCGGGAGGGAGGAGAGAGGAGAGACCTAGGTCTGGCTCTGCGCAGCCTCGGTCCGGAAGCCCAGCATCTCCTGGGTCCCTGCCATCTCGAGGTGCTCGGAATGGGGACAAATGTTTCCTGCAGGCTAATTTCTCTTCTGATAGCTGCTGTGGGAAGCCAGTCCCATCCTAATACAATGGGTCTTTGTCACAGATGAGGATGAGGAAGAGTTCATTGAAGATGAAGAAGATCAGGAAGAGGACGTGTCCCCAGAAGGGAAAGAAGGTAAGAAATCTGCCTGCGTTGCCCTTGTTCCCTCAGCGACAAAGTGCTGTGCTGCACGTTCCCGGGGTGTATGGTTTTTATTATTATTATTATTATTATTATTTTGAGACAGGGTCTCCCTGTAGCCCCAGCTGGCCTGCAACTCACTATATAGACCGGGCTGGTCTCAATCGCTCAGAGATCTGCCTGTCTCTGCCTCCCAAGTGCTGGGATTAAAGGCGTGTACCACCAAGCTATTATTATTATTATTATTATTATTATTATTATTATTATTTTGGTTGCCCTCCCATTTTCTCTCTCTCTCTGTGTGTGTGTGTGTGTGTGTGTGTGAATGCAGATTAAATGCATATCACAGTGTACATGTGAAGGTCAGAGGATAACTTTTGGTAATCGGTTCTCTTTCTCTAGCACAGGATTCTGGGGCTGAACTCAGGTCATTGGGCTTGCTCATCAAGCCCTCCTTTACCTGTGAGGCCATCTTACTGGCCCTATTTTGTTTTGTTTTGTTTCTAAGATATGTTCTCACTGTGTATCCCAAGCTGTGATACAACAAAATACTCCTGAGTTCTGAGATTATAAATAGGTGTCACAACCTCTAGCTCCAAGGTATATAGTAAAACTTTTATGAGTAAGAGAAAAAAAAACTATTAAGAGCAAGGCATGGCAGAACATGCCCTTTCATCCCAGTGTCGGACTCTGACAACCTGTTCTGAAAAAAAAAAACAACAAAAAAAAAACCAGTAGTCTGGGAGTTGTAGTGCACGCCCTAGTACCTGAGAGGCAGAAGCAGGTGGATCTCTGTGAGTTCCAGATCAGCTAGAGCTAGTATACTTAAGAGGCAAAAACAGAAAACATTAAGATAAAGAGCTTCTGAGCCTGAAAATCCTCCTGCCTCACCTCCCAAGCGCAAGCTACTATGCCTAGCTTCTCCTTTTTCTTTGTTCTGTTTAGGTAGAGTCTTGTTGGATTTGAACTTAGTCTATTACTGGGAAGGGATGTCCCCTTGAAACGAACATGCGCTTGCCAATTTGCCTAGCCTACTACTGCCAAGCCTGACTGCTGTTCTCATGTCTGTTGGCCTTTGGGCATCTAAGTTTGCTAATATGGCAGTCTGACTGAAAGATTGGCTTTTGCTGGGCATGGTGGTAAAGGCCTGTGATCCCAGCTACTTGGGAGGCTGAGGCATGAGGCTCACAAGTTGAAGTCCAGTCTGAGCAATTTATTTAGGTTTTGTTTCAAAAAGAAAAGGGAGAAGGAAGGAAAGGAAGGGAGGGAGGGAGGGAGGGGGGAGGGGATGAAAGGCTGGGGAGATAGCTTCGTTGGTAGTATTGCCATGCAAGCCTGAGGACCTGAGTTCAGTCCCCACAACCCATACAAAAAATGCCAAAGATGGTGGTGGTGATGCACGTTTATGATTCCTGCTACTGGAGAGGTAGAGCCAGGAGGAACCCTGGGACTCACTGGCCTGCTGGTTTAGCCTACTTGGTGAATTTCAGACCAGTAAGAAACCCTGTCTCAAAACAAAACCAGACAAAGCCTGAGGAACCACACCCAGTTTTCCTCTGGCCCACACACATATATACATCTATCTACATACATACATGCATACACACATATACACACACATACATATACACACACAAATAGAGCCTGAGTTGTCACTTGATTATAGAACGACTGCCTGGCATGCTTGTCTAACCCCATTACACAGCAACAAACACATCTGGCCTCCTAGTCACAGCTGAACCACAGGTTGTGGACTTCTTTGGTTTTTGGTTTACTCATCTGTGCACTGGACACAGTTGTGCTGACCTCAAGAGCTGGTAGTGGGGAGTCAGCAAGACAATCATCTCAAACCACGGTGGGTCCATAGAAGGGCGAAAGGGTGGATCTGACCCAGCACATATTTGCTAATATGGTCACTTCTCAAGCTTAGTTACTAGAACTAAATTTCAATCCAACTGAAGGAGTCAGGCACCAAAGAGTTTTGTATGGCATCTGCGACCCATAGTTTTGTTTTTTTGAGACAGGGTCTCAATTTGTAGCCCAGAAGGAGCTATATAAACCAGGCTGGCCTAGAACTCATAGAGCCCTGCTTGCCTCTGCCTCCTGAATGCTGGACTTAAAGGCGTGTGTACTTAAAATTCCCATAGTATTGTTTGTTTGAGACAGGGTATCTCTGTGGCCTCAGCTGGCCTGGAACTCACTATGTTGACTAGGCTCACAGAGATCAGCCTGCCTCTGCCTCCCTAGTGCTGAGATCAAAGGTGTGCACTACGATGCCCAGCTCAACCCACAGTGTTTTGACAGCTAAATTCTAGTTTGGTTTTTAAAGGAATTTCCCAGGCCACTTGTCATCAAAGCTCTAGAGGCCCTCAGTCCTTCTCAGTCGCTGCTTCACCATGGGCCTCTGTGTCTATTTTTTCTCTTTCAGGACACCAGTGAGGAAAGAAACTGGATGCAGGAGACACACTCTGGATGCAGAGACTGGGGAGGGGGGTGACAGGCCCATCCTGGGAGGGGGTTGGGGCTCCTGAGGGTGGGGGACAATGGGGAAGGGTGTCTTCTCTTTGCTCAGAGGGCACGGACTAGTATAGAACCTCCACTGCTGTGTCTAACAGCCACTGAACCATGAATGTGCTCAAAACAACCACTTAGGACACTTTTGTACATTGGTGCAAAATGAAATATTTTGTACGTTTTTAAAATGTGATTTTTTTTTTTTTGTATATACTTGTATATGTATGCCAATTTGGTGCTTTTTGTACGAGAACTTTTGTATGATCACGCCTGGTCATTGTGTGACTGGCGATTGTCACAAAGAGGGAAGGAAGCTGAGGTGATAGAGCAGCCCGCTTCCTTTCCTTGGTAGGAAGGCTGGGTCTCACTCAAAGGCCTAGTAAGGGGCAATGTACTGTATTTCAGTCCTACCCCCAACATGGGGGGGGCCGTGGAGAGACTGAGTTCATGTTATTTGTTGTTTTAATAAATGTACAATGCTCTTTTCCTGTTATTAGGAAAGAAGTGTGGTTTTATTTTGGCAATTTAATGCAGAATTTGTGGATGTGTATGTGAGTGTGTGTGTACTGCTCGGAATGGAACCAAGGGCCTAGAGCACACTAGATAATCACTCTACTTCTGGTCTATAGCCCCAACCCTCATTCAATCTATTTTTCTGGGAGAAAAGAATTCAGGGTCTATGAGCAGAAGGCCTAATAGATGGTATGGTTAAGACTAGACTTACATCCCCCTAAAGAGGGGAAACTCTACGCCAGCATTTCCTAGCATGAGCTCCATGATCCTCACAAGACAGGCTCAATGTGCTGTTGGCCCTGGTTCTCTGGAAGACTGGCCTGTGGGAGTTCCAATGCCCTAGCTGGAGGTCCCAATCCCGGGCAGAGCAAAGGAAGCAAAGCAAGACAGGTGAGGAGAAGGCACACACGCAGATGTCACAGGACTGAGCTGGCCCCAACTTCAAAGCTCCAGCTTGTTGCTCAGTCATGTGAGATGTTTCCAGGAGGCCAGAGACTACAGAACTTGATCGAAACGGCTCATCAGGGGGAAGGAGGGAGAGTCTGGCTCCTTTTTATCTCCTACCTGTCCAAGTTCAAGTTTGTCTCCTTGAGCATTTTCTTACCCGGCCTTTCCAGACGGCATCCCCTGGGGCATGTCCTGGGCAGGGAGATGGCTCACCATTGCTTACACACTGTGTGATGCACCTGTTCGGTTTAGAAGTGGCGGGAGGATCCTGAGCCTCAAGGCCAGTGAAGTCGGGTCAAGGTGCTGGAGCCACTGCTGCATTCTGACAACGGTCAGAATGGGGTCACAGCGGAGCCCAGACTCCTTCCGGGGAAGGTCAAGACAGCCACTCAGGGGAGGGTTGAGGCTCCAGCAGCACCAAGCTCTCCGAGAACAAGGGGCAAGAAGAGAGGCTGAGGGCAGTGGAGGCAACCATGAATGAAGCTCTGTGTCTAACTTCAGAGAGCAGCGGGGAGCCATCCCACCGTAGGCAAGCAGGACGCAGGAGCAAGGCAAACCCTGGAAGCTGCCTACTGTAAAGAAAGCTGACAAAATGGGGCGTGGTGGTGCACACCTGCAGTCCCCAACTTGGGAGGTAGAAGCAAGAGAATCAGGTGCTCAAGGTCATCCTCAGCTGTGTAGTAAGTTCGAGGCTAGCCTAGGCTGAATGCAGCTCTGTCTCAGTAAAACAAAAATTAAAAACCAAAATCTGATGTGTGAGGTACATACTTCCAGTGCTAGGGAGAGAGAGGAGAGTGGATCTCTGTGTGTTCAAGGCCAGCCTGGTCTACATAGCGAGTTCCAGGCTAACCAGGCCTACGCAGTGAGACCCTGTCTCAAAAAATAAATAAATAAATAAAAATAAATTGCTGGGTGTGGTGGCACACATCTTTAATTCCAGCACTTCTTCGAAGCAGGAGGAGCTTCATGAGGTGGAGGCCAGCCTGGTCTACATAGTGAGCTCCAGGCCAGGAGCTTCAGAGAGACTGTGTCTCAAAAAGACCAAAAAATAAAACCAATATAAGGTGCTCGGTGCTTATCTAGCGTTCACAAAGGCCTGGGTTAGATCCCCAGCACAGCATAAATGAGGTGTGGTGGCTCAGCCTGTAATCCCAGCACTTAATAAATAAAGGGAAGAGGATCAGGAATTCCAGACCTGTCCACACTACTTACCGCGTTTGAGGATCCTGTCTCAAAAAGCAAAATAAACAAAGGCACCAAAAACTGCCCGACTCTTACAGCTCTCAGTATATTTTCGCAGACTGAATATTTAACCCAGCAATTCAACAATTCCCAGCTTGTTCACATGAAAACCTTGGCCGTCCATCCGCCATGGAACTCACCCTACTCAGGTGTGCTAAGCCTTCCCCATGTCTACCTGTCTTTACTTCTGAGTTCAGTTGAGTTTTAAGTTTCCTTATGCCTTGTTCAGAATTTCGAGGGCTCAGACTTCATTCGTCTCATTGCCACGGCCCGTCAACACTGTGCTTCAATTGTTTTTCTTTTCCCATTTTCATGTGCGTGTGCATGGTGTGCACATGCATGTATGCATGTGTAAGATCACACATGTGGTGCATCTCAAAAAAAAAAAAAAAAAAGAGTAGTCTAGGCTGGCCCTCAAACTACCTCTGTGGCGCCTGTATTAGGAGTACAGGGATAGGCAATCACGATTTGGATAATTTAAAAATGTTTTCATTTTAAATTGGTTTCATTTTATGAATATACTTTGCCTGTATGTAAGTGTACCACATGTGTGCAATACCCACAGAAGTCAGAAGGCGGCATCGGATCCCCTGGAACTGAAGCTGGGGACAATTAGCCACCATTAGGGTGTTAGGAATCGAACTACAAGAGCAGCCAAAGCTCTTAACCACTGAGCCATGTCTCCAGCCCCTAATTAAAAAATGATAATAATAATTGTTCAATATAAACATACAGATGTATAAAACTAGCTGTAAAATCTAATGAGTTATTTTAACATACGAGTCTGTGTTACTAAAATCAGGCCAATGAAAAACATCAGCAAGGCCGAGAACCCTCTGTGCAGATCCAGGGCTTCATCCCACAGCGGCCACTACCCTGTCTTTTGTGAAAGTCACACACTTGCCTTTCTTCTTTTTCTTTAAATATTTTTTTGGGGTGAGCAGATACCACATTTCAGTTTAACTGACGGACACTTTTTCAATCCGGTCTTCAATTTTATTTCATCTACCAAGCCTTGAATCCATGGGGAATGGGCATTAGGTCTCACAACGCCTGCTTCTTTGTGTGCAATGCGCTGGTGTTCCAGCTGAACCCGAGTTCCTTTCTCTCTGGCTTGCTTGCCCCACTCCCCAGATCATTTTTCTTCACCTGTTTCAGGGAGCAATCTTGGCTCTTAGAGCGCTTAATGTGCTCCACACACACATTCATTCTCTTGGCAAGAATCTGCCTTTGTTTGTTGACAGGCAACAGCGTGCCGGGTGATACTGTGGACCCTTCCAGGTCTGCCACAGTAACATGCAGGGGCGTTCCTCTTTGTCTGGTCCTCATCTCTTTGGTGTCTGCTGTATCGCCCTTCTTGTAGACTTACATAGACCTGTAGATTAACATTTATTGTTAAAGGAACAACTCCATGGTATGTAAAAAGGTCGAGAGAACAGGTATACAGTGATCTTCTTTTTAAAACACACACACACACACATACACACACATATATTTTTAATTTTATGTGTATGAGCGCAGTGTCTCCATGGATGTAAGAGCACCTATGTCCTGCAATACCCTTGGATGTCAGGAGAGGGAGTTGGATCCTCTGGAACGGGAATTATGAATCGTTGTTAGCTACCATGTGGGTGCTGGGAATGGAACTCAGGTCCTCTGCAAGAGCAGCCAGTCCTCTTAACCACTGAGCCGTCTCCCCAGCCTCCCCTGCCCTCTGCCTCTCTTTCCTTTTCTCATGTGAATAATTGGAAAACAGTGGTTCTGGCTGGAAGCACTTGCCTTTCCTTAGAGTCTTTATTTTATTTACATATATTTATTTATTGTGTGGGGGAATGGGAGGCCCATACTGTGGTAAATGCGTGAGGGTCAGAGGAAAGCTTGCAGGAGTCTGTTCTCTCTTTCTACCTTGTAGACTCTGGGGCTGGAACTCAGGTGCAGCCTTGGCAGCAAGCTGAGCCATCTCCTCAGCTCCTCTTTACTGTCTTATTCTCCTAAAGCATCCCCGATGGGCTACATAGTGAGATCATGTCTCAAAAATAGATAAAGAAAGAAAAAAGAAAAAGAAACTCTTATCCTCTTGAAATCACAAGATGCAGTATCACACCTATGCATTTTATCAGCCAGGAATCAGGCATTACAACCTCTTATCTTATTCAGAACTCTTGTGGTCAATTCCTTTAAATTCCAGGAAGATGTCGGATGCTGTATTCCAAGCTTCTTCCTGGCACTTGGGAGCTGGAGGCGGAAGGATCTGGCATTCAAGGCCATCCTGGCCTACACAGTAAATTCAAGGCCAGCTTGGACTGCAAGAACTCCATCTTAAAACAAACAAAAAAGGACCAGGTATGATGGTACACATCTTTAACCCCAGCACTCAGAGAGAGAGGCAGGCAGATCTTTCAAACAAACAAGACCGGCAAGATGGCTCACTGGGTTAAAAAAGCCTGATCACTCAAATTAGATCTTCTGGATTCCTGAAAGTTCTCTCCTCAAAGTTGCCCTTTGACCTCCACACAAGTGCTATGCGTGTGCCTGCACTCTCTATCTCTCTCTGTCACACACAATAATAATTTTTTTTTCAGGACTATAACTGTTCATTGTAAGCAGCTAAGGGGACTCTTCCTTCGACACAAAAGGGATCCTGCTCTCTTTGCAAACTAGATCACTTAGGGCTGGTGGGAAGAGCTTATTTGGTTTGCTTGCTAAGAACTGAACCCAGGGCCTCACACATTAGGCAGGTGGTCCGGGGAGTTACACCCCCACTATGAAGGGTTCTTCATCAACATGCTTTCTCTCTCTCTCTCTCTTTCTCTGCCCTCTTTCTTTCTTTTGAGACAAGATCTCATTCTCCTAATTTTTTTTTTTTTACATTTCTCCATTTATTGTGTGTGTATCTGCATGCATGCCCCGGAATGCAAAGGGAAGTCCAAGGACAACTTTCAAGAATCTGTTCTATCTGGCATGTGGGTTCTGGAGCCTGGAACTCATCCTGTAACCCAAACTGGCCTGGAACTCACAGCAGTTCGGCCCCAGCCTCCTGAGTGCTGGGATTACCCGTGTGAACTACCACCCTCAACTCCTTTGCTTTTAGAGAGGGTCTGGCCTTGAATTCACTGTATAGCTTGAGGACCTTGAATTCCTAATCCTCTGCCTCTTCTACTCAAATGCTGGGATAGGTGATAGCCACCAGGCCAGTTTTGTTGAAAAATTTTTTCTTTCTTTCTTTCTTTCTTTCTTTCTTTCTTTCTTTCTTCCTTCCTTCCTTCCTTCCTTCCTTTCTTTCTTTCTTTCTTTCTTTCTTTCTTTCTTTCTTTCTTTCTTCCTTCCTTCCTTCCTTCCTTCCTTTCTTCCTTCCATTTATTTATTTATTTATTTATTTATTTATTTATTTTTGGTCTTTCTGAGACAGGGTCTCCCTGTAGCTACAGTTGGTCTGGAACTCACTATGTAGACCAGGCTGGCCTTGAACTCACGGAGATCCACCTGCCTTTGCCTCCTGGTGCTGGGATTAAAGTCATGTGCCACCAGCCCGGCTATTTTTATCTTATGTGTATGAATGTTTTGCCTGCATGTAGGTCGGTGTAATGCCTGTGGAGGTCAGAAGAGGGCATGGGATTCCCTGGAACTGGAGTTATGGATGGTTGTGAAAATTTTGGTTACTGGAATTTGTGTATGCGTGTTAACGGGAATTGAACCCAGGGCCTCATGAATACCTGTCAAGCACGCTACCACTGACCTATATTCTCAGCCCAACATCTGGCAGATCAGTTAAAACTCAACCTGTCCCATTCTCATGGCCTTGTGTCTGACACCAGGTATATACACCACAGAAGCAATTCATTTTGTAGTGGACACCATCAGGCTGTCCACAACTTCACCTCATGTGATTTCCCTGGAGAGCTCAGTTCCCTTCTTTCAGATACCAAGGACAAGCTCCAGGTGGGGCGTGGTGGTGTGCATCTTCCGTCCCTAGTACTCAGGAGGGAGAGGCAGTCAGATCTCTGAGATCAAGACCAGGTTAGCCGGGTCTACATTACATAACAAGTTCCAGGCCAGCTGGGGCTACAGGGAGACCGGCCAAAAAAAAAAAAAAACAACAACCCAGGAAACAAACAACAAGCCCCAGGTTGTTTTATTGTGTCACAGTCCTTCCTAGAGCCTCTTCAGTTTGTGAGAGCAGCTCCTACAGCTCGGGAAACACTAACTCGACATTTACTACTTTCCCATGAAGGACATTGCAAGGGCTAGAGATGAGGCCCAGTGGCTTGTGGAAGGGGTGCGGGGCCTTCATGTCCCCTCCACGAATACCCACCTCCCAGAACCTCCCTGTGTTTGGCTATCTGAAGCTTCCCAAACTCTGTCCTTTAATGTGTTTTTCTTTAATTTTTTATGGAGACTTCATTGTGTAAACAGTATTAAAGCAGGCACAGAGCTTGTAGAAACCCGATTGGATGAAAAGGCTGAGACTTGCTGTTAATACCCAGGGTGGGGGAAACCCAGCCAAGCCTGTCGGTTCACTTCCTTTCTGTAGCTCAATTGTAGCCTCCCTTCATTCCAGATCTGAGGCAGGACCCCTCCGAATAAGGTTGGTCAAGTCAGAGAATTATTTTATGATCGGCTCCTACACAGGAAGACGGGGAAAATTAGAATTTCTACAGCTCATCCTTGGGAGGGAGAGGCTGGAGAGGATCTGTAGTTCAAGGTCAGCCTAGGCTATGTTAGAGCCAGACTCAGAGACAAAGAAAACAAAACAGGCTATGATCTGCCTTAGGAAAGAGCAATTCTAATTTCTACAGCCTGCCTTGTGAAGGAATTAATTGAGTAGGTTGACCCTAGCCTTCAATCGATCATCTGAGAGGCTGAGACAGGAGAATCCCAAATTCAAATCAATCTGGAGTATACAGGGAGATCCTGTCTCAAACAAAACGAACTAGATGATATATATTGGAACAGAACATGTGGCATAGGAAATATTGATTTGAAACAAATACCTTGTCAAAAATGTAATAGGGTACAATTTATAAATCTGAATCTATTGAGAATTTATGTTTTGCATTCAAGACAAAAGGAGAGCTATTGACATACTTTCACAATTTTTCCCCCTCAAATAGTTAATAAAATAGGAATCTGATCAGCCTACAGACACTCCAATGAATATCACCTACCTCCCTCTTAATCCAGTTTGTATATATAAGATCAAGGATTGAACTCAGGTCAGTGTACATAATAGGAAAGTACTCTACCACTGAGCTAACATCCCAGTCTTTTTCTACTTTGAGACAGAGTCCCACTAAATTGGGACCAGGCTAACCTCAAACTTGGGATCCTCTACCCCAGCCTCTTGAGTAGCTGGTATTATAGGTGTGTGCCACTATGCCAGACTCTCCTGCTTCTCTGTTTTAATCTGATTCACAGGTGTTTAAGTGGGTGCTCAGTGCTAAGCTAAAATACAAATACCAAATTCCCGCCTGCTCTCGGAGTTTACAATCTAGGAGAGAGATGAGATGACTTGTGGTATAAGTGGATATCAGGACTTGGTGGGCACCTCTGGGGTGGGAGGTTCCAGGTTCCTGTGTCCTGGAATAAGGAATTGGACAGAGACCATGGGCAGCAGCAAGCAATGTGAGAGAATTTATTTAGAAGGATAGACTTCCAAGGGAAGAAGTGGCCAGAGCAGAGAAAGCTCAGTAGCTCAAATGGTCCTGCTGGGGCCTGTGAGCTGGATAAAAGCAGCTGCCAGTAAGCTTGAGGATCTAGTTCGATCCCCCAAACCCACACGGGTGGAAGGAGAGAATCAACTACCCCAAGTTTTTCTGACTTCCACATGTGTACCATGGCACATGTACGCACGCGCGCGTGTGAGCATGTGTGCGCGTGCGCACACACACACACACACACACACAGAGGCAAGTACTCTGAGATTTTGCACCTTCAGAGAGCCCAGAGGGACTGGAAAGGACACAGTGGGGACCTGAGCGTAAGCATGGCCACCTCATTCCTCACATTTAGTGTCTAACAAAATGACCCCTACAGGGTGACAGACTGAAAGAAGCCCTCCTGGTCCCCAGAGTTGTGGACAGAAAGCCTCACATCCCAGATGTGTTTGCCTGCATCTGCCTGCCAGGCCAGTCAAATGTGGAACCTACAAGAAGACAGGCAGGTTGTCGGAGATGCCAGGAGAGGAGGATCCCCTTGCCTCTGCCCCCAGAAGTAGCTGGATTTCAGGCCTGGGCCTGAAATATTTGTGTCTTCTGGATTGTTACCCACTCCTCCAATGCAAAGGATTTTGGTGTTTTGTTTTGCTTTTGAGACTGGGGCTACATGCTTCTTGTATCCCAGGCTGGCCTTGAACTTGCTATCTATTAGAGGATGAAATCGAATTTCTGATTGTCCTGGTTTTCCACTTCTGGAGAGCTGGGATTGCAAGCATATATCTCCACACTCCCGGTGTGACCTCCCTGGGCATTGCGTAACACCAGTGTATTTACATACGTGCAGGCAATATACTCATATACATAAATTAAAAATAATAAATAAGTGTAGTATGGACTCAGGGCTGCATGCTAGGCTAGCAGTAGGTCAACTGAGCTACATCCCCAGCTCTCTCTACCGTTTTTTTTTGGACAGGGACTGACTGTGTAACAGGTCACCTAGGCATAGTGACCCTTCTCCCTTCTCTTCCATCCTCCTAGCTGAGGAGAGAACTCAGTTTTGCACATCAGTAGTCTACCACTAAGCTACAGGCCCACCTCTAGATTCTGGTTTCTGTGAAGGGCCCCAAACTCCAAGCTATGATTCTGAAGACCTTAGGTTCAGAAGTGACTGAGTGGGGAGGTCACCAGTTAGAAGTTGTTTCTAAATAAAGGATACAGCCCAGGGGTGGTGGGGTATGCCTTTAATCCCGGCACTTGGAAGGCAGAGGCAGTTGGCTTTCTGTGAGTTAGAGGCCCACCTCATCCACATAGAGATTTCCAGGCCAGCCAGAGAGCCACACAGTGAGACCCTGTCTCATATAAATAAAGGACACATAATAAGGGCCAGCACTGGGAGGGGTCACAAGCCCCAAGCCCAAACACTCTGGTGGTAGGCGGCTGCTTCCAGCAGGCAGGGTACTAAACTGGCAACCATATCTTCTCCAGAAGCTCAGTTCTACTGGTATCTCCAAGGAGTTTGCTTGTTAAGCTCCTTTTGGCCTGTGAACCCCAGAAAGGCTGGCTACAGTGTGTGTTCTTCCCAGATAGTATCTGTTAAGGAAGCAGAACACTATTCTTTGTAGAGATGGAGATAAGGAGGGCGGACACTGTAATCAGAGTGCCCACGGAAGAGGAACTGGCACTTCTTCCCTGCCCATATTGGGTCTGTCCACCCCAACAATACGGCGGATGGGCACTGGCCCTCGGAGGGAGGCATCCGTGGCTCACGGTCTGAGGGCAAGAGCACCAGTCCACAGCCAGGGTCTCAGTCCCAGCAGGAGAAACGAATCTGGTAGGGGCAGTCTCTCTTCTGAGCTTCAGGAGAGACTCTAGCCTCTGGAGTCACACCCGGCCCTCAGGGCAACCAAGTGAATTTCTAGAAACCAAGATCTTTTTTTTCTTTGTCTCTATTCTTTTGAAACTGGGTCTCACTATGTAGCCCAGGCTGGACTGAAACTCACTAATATAGATCAGGCTGGCCTTGAACTCAGAGATCCACCTGCCTCAGTCTTCTGAGTGCTGAGATTAAAAGTGTGCACTAGCATGCCCAGCATCCATGGCATTTCCGTGGGCCACCCGCGCGGAGAGAGTGGGGTCACCCAGTCTTAATCTAGCAACACCTAGCAACTCCTCGCAAGTGCGTTGCTCCAAAGGCCTTTAGGCTTTTGGTCTCAGGCAGCTCCGCTCCTCTAGTTTAGGCACTCGGGGAACCCGTGCTAGGGGCAGAGGCTCGACTCCCTTTGCAGCCGGCCACCCTTTCCCCTCCCTGCGGGCTTTTGCACACGACGCGCGGAGGGCCTCTTCACACGGGGTGGAGAGTGACCGGGATAAAGCGGGCGGGCACCGGGCGCAGCGGTGGGAGCGCAGGGCGCGGGAGGCTGGAGCAATCCGACCTCTGGGCGCAAGGCAGGTGAGTCCCGCGCGCAGCTTCTGGGGCGCACTTGGCGAGGCGGCGGCGCGCGGCCCCGGGACCTGGCGCGCGGCGCGGTGGGGACCATGGAGAAGCGGCACCTGTTGGACTCCACGCGCAGGGCCACGTAAGTCCACGTCCCGGAGGGAGGGCTGGAAATCCGGGCGGCATCGCATGCAGCTTCGTGTTGGCCATCCTGGCTGTGGTTAGTTTAGGAGGCGGCGGGAGTTGGGATCCCGCCAGCGCGATGGGGTGAGGCCAGGGAAAGAGGAAATTAAATGTGGCCCCGGGGATCACCTGTCTCTCCCCTGCCAAGCTCACGGATCCTGATCCCTGCTTGCGTGTGTGGGGGAGTGGGACACAGTCGGATGCCTCGGAGCCCCGCCTTCAGTCCAGCACTTTGACCCCAGGCAGCCCAGCCGGGGAGAGGCCCTGAGCCTCCAGGTCTCCTGAGCTGTAGTTCTGCGCGGCTGTCTGAGCCTGTGCTCTGCTGTTTCTCCGCGCTCCACTGGACAGTCTGCCCCTTGGCCAGTTCCCAAAGTCTCTCCACCTCTAGGCAAGACCAAGATTGCCAAGACTCATTCCTCCAGCAACCCCTGAAGCTTTGACTCTCAGCACCTCCAGGCACTGCCGATCTTGGAGCGTTCTTGGCTGTTCTTTCTACAAAGAGACCGGCTGTGTGCTTCGCATCTGAGTGTTTCCTCCCCTTCCTCCCTGGTCAGAACTGTGTGCTCCCTCCTGAGTGTTTCTTCTCCTTCCTCCCTGGCTAGGTCGTATTTAGGATCTCTGTGGCAGAGTGAGGCTGGTTGGATCCCTCGAGTGGACTTGCAGGCTGTGGAGCTGGCTGCCCCGACTAACCATTACTGCCATGCCCAGAAGGATAATAACCCTGATCTCAAGAGGCAAGGGGCCCAGCGCAAGCTCTATGTGGCCTCGGCCATCTGCCTGGTGTTCATGATCGGAGAAGTCATTGGTAAGGCCGGGTGTGTGAATTAAGTCGGTGCAAGGATAGCCTGAATGTCCTCAGTTACCGTCACGTATCAGTGTTCCATTTATTGAACCCTTACTGTGCAAAGCCCTCCCTCTTGACATTATCTCAGTGCTGGGATTTCAGGTGTGCATCACCGGGCCAGGGTTGCTATTACTGTCTTTATTTTACAGATAATGAAACTAAGGTCACACAGAGTAGTAGGTCAGCGAGAGCCCGAATGCCTATAAAAAGAGCATTGGGTGCACAAGATGGCTCCAGGTGCTTACCACCAAGCCTGGATTTGATCTGATGATCCTTGGACCCACATGGTTGGAGAGAACCAACTTTTCAAAATTGTCCTCTTAACCTCCACATGTACAGACAAATATGTAAATGTAACTTGTTTTATTTTGTTTTCTGAAAAAATGTCTCCCTGTAGAAACAGCTGGCTGAGAACTGGCTATGTAGACCAGGCTGGCCTTGATCTCACAGACATGCACCTCCCTCTGCCCCCTGAATGCTGGGACTAAAGGTGTGTGCCACCATACCCTCCAATTTTTTTTTTTTTTTTTTTTGAGAAGGGTCTTACTAGGGCTTAGCTGACCTGGAACTTGCTTTGTAGACCAGACTGACCTCAGACTCACAGAGCTCTGCCTCGCAAGTACTGGGATTAAAAGTGTACATTACCATGGCTGGCAGTAAATGTAATTAAAAAAAAAATTAAAGACTGGAGAGATGACCAGAAGTTAAGAGCTCTAGCTGCTCTTGCAGAGGATCCTGGTTCCCAGCACTTACAACCGTCTGTCCAGTTCCAGGGGACTTGGCGTCCTCCTAGCCTTCACAGGCTCCGGGAATACCTGTAGTACACATACATACATGGAGACAAACATACATTTTTAAAAATCGTTTTTAGAAAGAAAGGGCTGCATCCTCACTGTGCTTTCCAGTCTGTTTGAGCTCGATTTTGACATTCACCCATAAGCGATGTTAACCGGGAGTAGAAACTGAGGCTTGGAGAACGGAAGTCATTTGTTCATGTTGTACAACTAAGAGGTACAGAAGTCTTGAACCCAATATGTCTTCTTCCAGAGCCTGTGGTCTCTCTGGTGTACACAGTTGGGGGAATTGGTTCTTTGGGGGGACCTTCATCCTCTTGGCTCTAACTTTTACAGGCGGGTACCTGGCACACAGTTTGGCTGTCATGACTGACGCAGCCCACCTACTCACCGACTTTGCCAGCATGCTCATCAGCCTCTTCTCCCTCTGGGTATCTTCTCGACCAGCCACTAAGACCATGAACTTTGGCTGGCAGCGAGCTGGTAAGTTTCCTGAGCAGATTGTTTCCTGAGCAGATGGGAGATGGGACTCATTGACAGAGACAGCACGGGTCCAAACAGGACTGTTCTTTTTGCTCTGGATTTTGCAGTGTTTGGGGTTGAGATAGGGCCTGGTTTTGAACTCAGATTTGTAGCTGAGGCTGACCTTGAGTTCCAGATCCTCCCATCTCCACCTCCCAAGTGCTGGGATTACAGATAGGTGCCACTCACCCAGCTAGTTTTTTTTTTTTTTTTCTTTAAAGGGCCCCATGTGTAGCTCAGGCCAGCCCCTAACTCATTCTGTAGCCCAGTCTGACTTCAAAGTCAGCAGTTCTGACACAGCCTCCCAAGTGCTGAGATTAAAGGTGTGTGCTGGCACAGTAATGGCAAGCTAGAACAAGGATTCTTGGGGGGAATCCCTGACTCTGGCCAACGAGATGGCTTGGGTGGGAGGAAAGTGTCAACCTTGGTTCCATCCTGGGAGCTCCCAATGTGATGGTGCCATCCTGGTGCCAGTGGTCTGGGAGTGACCAGTCTGCCTAGTGGTAGCCCAGGAACTTGAGAAACAAATGACAAGTCTTGGCACTGCCCGTCACTGCAGGGTCATCTCTGGGGACGTTCTGGGCTCACACTGCCAGTGCACGTCTGGATGACACCGTATCTTTCCTGTAGGGAGAGCTGGGCCAGCATCCTCAGAGCCTCTATTTACCAGTTTAGCGAAACAGAAACAAAGCAAGGGACTTGAGAGATGCTTAGCTTTTCAGGGCACTTGCTACACTCTGGCAGAGTACCACAGTAAGTCCAGTTCTGGGGGATTTGAGCTTTCCTCTGGTCTCTTCTCTAACCCACATGCACACGTGCATACTTGCACCAGACCTATACACATACATAAAAGAAAAATAAAATCCTTAAACATTCTCCTGTATGGGCTATCTACCTTAATTAAAAGTAAGCAGTGACCCTCCCCTTATTCAGAGGGGGGAAAAAGATCGATGTGGTGACCCTCTCCTCTAATCCCAGTACTCTTTAATCCTAGTACTTGGAAAGCACAGGCAGGCCAGTCCCTGTGGGTTTCAGGCCAGCCTGGTCTACAGCCAGTCAGAAGTAGGCCCTGCCAGCTTCAGGATCCCATGCTTAGGTTGCTGTTGGGGTTGGATTCTTCTCCAGAGATCCTCGGAGCCCTGCTGTCCGTCCTGTCCATCTGGGTGGTGACTGGGGTGCTGGTGTACCTGGCTGTGCAGCGGTTGGTCTCCGGGGACTATGAGATCGAAGGGGGCACCATGCTAATCACCTCAGCCTGCGCTGTGGCTGTGAACATCATGTGAGTGTGGTCCGGTTCCCTATGACTGACAGCTCCTTTCCACCTCTTACTTGCAAACCTCTATCTGCTCTCATTGGAAGAATGTGGTCCAGCGCAGGCCACAGGGACCTGAGCTGGGGATGTTACAGATCTGCACCCATCGTTTCACCCTCAGTTTTCTAGTCAGAGGATGACCTTGGAGGTCATCCGAAGCAGGGAGGATGGGTCAGGTTGGTGCAGGAGCAGAACCCGAGTTAGGCTGCTGTGGCTCAAACTGACTTCAGTAAAGGAAAGACACATGGGTGTGTCTTTTGGGTCCTCCCCCTCCTTTGTTCATTTGCCTCAGTTTCCCCACTTGTAATATTTGGGGGTGAACCAGATGACCTTCACATTGCTGCATGGTTCTGAAACTTGCCCTTGGCAAACAAGCTGGCATTGGGGCAGAGCTCTTCTTTACCCTGTGGCTGTGAATGAAGGCCACAAGGGCTAGAGTCCTTGTTTGACCAGTGTGTCAGAGTCTTAGGGCTTTCGAATTGTGCACACCAGGAAGCCTCTGCCTATGTGAACTGAAGTCTTTGCTGCTGCTGCTTCAGCGAACCCCTGGGCTTTGTCTCTGCTCCCATAGAATGGGCTTGACCCTTCATCAGTCTGGACATGGGCACAGTCATGGTCATGGGCACAACCAAGGCCACAGCCAAGACAACAAGCAACAGGAGAACCCCAGCGTCCGAGCTGCCTTCATCCATGTGGTTGGGGACTTGCTGCAGAGTGTGGGCGTCCTGGTGGCAGCTTATATTTTATACTTCAAGGTCAGAGCTGGGCACAGGGGAAGGGAGGTAGACAGCACCTGGGCTCCTTTCTGCATGGGTCCCTTCCAGGCAAGCCGCCTCTAGCTCTGGACAAGAGGGTTGGGGCGGGGAAGTGTCAACACTTATCTCCACAAGCCTGAAGGATTGTCAAAGCCTGGGCACTGCCCATCACAGAGGGCAGTGGAGTGTGGGAAGAGCCGTGAACATGATTTGAGGCTCTGTGATGTTGAGTTTGCTTGCTTTCATTGAGCCTCAGTTTACATATCTCTGAAATGGGAATGCTGGATTAGGTGCTAGGATTCCTTTTTAGCTCTGCCTGTGTCTCATCCCTTCAGGCAAGAGGCATGTCCAGAGCTCTTCTGGATGGGGAATAGAGTTAAAAAACGAGATGCAAGGCCAGGGTGAGGCTCGTGCCCACCTAGAAGAGAGAGACCCTCCCTGATACTGTGCTGGGGAAAGAGGGAAGGGACCCCCCGCCCAGTGGATTCTGTGAATCTTAGGTTCACCTCCTTCTCCTGCAGCCAGAGTACAAGTATGTGGACCCCATCTGCACCTTCCTTTTCTCCATCTTGGTCTTGGGGACAACTTTAACCATTCTGAGAGATGTGATCCTGGTGCTCATGGAAGGTAACTTGAACATCAGAGCTTGTGGGGGCGGGGTCACCTGTGTGGTGCTCTGGGGCTTGATTAGGTTAGGCTGACTAGCCAGTGAGCCCCAAGGATCTGCCCCGTCTCTGCCTCTCTAGTGCTGGAATTACAAGTATACCCCAGTATGCCTAGATTTTTTTTTTTAATGTGGGTTCTGAGGATCCCAACAAACAGCAAGCACTTTACCTGCTGAACTGTCTCTCTAGCCAGAATTAGGGGCCCTTGGCTCACAGGTCTTGACCAGCCTCAAGGATGGTGTGTATAAGTCAGGGGAGTCAGGTGTATAAACTGGGGTCTAGAGCTGAGCCTACCCTGGAAGTCCTCAGGGGCTCGGAGCTGAGAGGCCTGAACCTGGGTCCTCAGGTGAGTCAGTTCCTGGAATGTCCCAGCCAGTGTGTACCCTCCCCACCAGCCCCAAGGCTTCTTCCTCCAGTACTGGGGCGTGTCTTTCCCGCCTGACCACGTGCCTTCTGGTTGACCTTGGTAGCACCTGGAGCTCCTGCCCTGCCCACACCCTCTGGTCACTTGTTGCCTTATTCCAGAAGAACTGGGATGAGGGTGTTTGGGGTTGGGGTTTTGTTTTGTTTTTAAACAAGATCTCAGATCTCAGGGTGACAGCCCTGCCTTGGCTGGAACTCAGGTAGACCAGGCTGGCATAGAACTCACGGAGATCTGCTCACCTGTGGGATCAAAGGTGTGAGTCACTTCACCCGGCCCTGTTTTTTGTTTGCTTGGTTGTGGTTTTTGAGACTAGGTGGGTCTCTCTACGTAACCTAGACTGACTTGGAATTCCTTCCTCAGCCTCAGTTGGGAATAAAATAGGATGCTGGCCCGGAGTGAGGAGGAGTATTTCACTTTTTAGTCAGAAGTTGTTTTGTTTTTGTTCTTGTTTCTCCTTCAAGATAAACTGACTCCATGGGGAGTGGTGGGTCCACACTTGAAATCCCAGTGTTTGGGGAATAGAAAGTGGAAAATCAAGTCTAGACGTTAAATTCAAGGCCAGTTTTGACTACTTGAGACTCGGTCTCCAAAAACAAACAACAATAAAAAGTTGAATAACAAGAAAAAAATGACTGTCCCAGATAAATTTAGTGGTCATAATGATGCTTAGTGTGTACAGGACTCTCAGGAACCATCTTTCCTACTTATCTTCCTCTAAAAATAGTTATAAAATGGGGCAGGAATGATGGTCCACTCCAGTAATCCCAACATTCTGGAAGTTGAAACAAGATTTTAAGTTTAAGACCAGCTTGGGGTACATAGCAAGACTCTGTCTCAAAAACAAAACAAAACAAATTAGTCCCTCCCAGCACTCAGGAGGCAGAGGCAGGTGGATCTCTTGGGTTTCAGGCCAGCCTGGTCTACATAGTGAATTCCAGGTTAGCCAGGGCTCCACAGTGAGATCCTATCTCAAAAAAGAAAAGACAAGACTCACTATGAAGCAGTCATTGGCACAGAGCATACAGCAGTGAGCTCATGGAGTTTCCAACCTAGAATAGGCATTTTACAAGATCATTTTACATCATGTTACCTGTGTGGAGACAGAGCTGGGGGATAAGGGCCCATGAGAAACCTGAGGGTCAAGGAGACCTTCTCAGAGCAGATGGTACTGGAGAGCTGGGCGGGAGGTGGAGTAGCCAGGGAGTCCTTCAGCATTGTGCTTGCTGTCTCCAGGGACCCCCAAGGGCGTGGACTTCACAGCTGTGAGAGATCTGCTTCTGTCTGTGGATGGAGTGGAAGCCTTGCATAGCCTGCATATCTGGGCTCTGACGGTGGCCCAGCCGGTGCTGTCTGTCCACATAGCCATTGGTGAGTGAAGGTGAATAGAGAGACAGCCAAAGGCCTGGGCCCATCCCTGAGGGTTTGCCGCTCCTGCCCTATGCCGAGCATTTAAATGCCCTTTGATCACCAGCACCTCTTCTATCCAGGAAGATACTGAGGCCAGGGTTAGGTGGTCAGGTCCCTTGTCCAGGCTGCCAAGGAAATGAGAGGACGGGCACACAGCTTCAAGCCTTTAGGCCAGTGATTTTTCCAGTCTCAGGCTTGACTGGTGTGGGATGGCACCTAAGGTTTCTTCTTGTTCATGCCCCCTAGTCCACTTCCCTGGGGAGTGGGCATGAAGCCAAGCAGCCTTTCTCCTCAGCTCAGAACGCAGATGCCCAAGCTGTGCTGAAGGTGGCCAGCAGCCGCCTTCAGGGGAAGTTCCACTTCCACACCATGACCATCCAGATCGAAAGCTACTCTGAAGACATGAAGGACTGCCAGGCCTGCCGAGGCCCCTCAGACTGACTACCTGGCTAGACACAGGCACAGGTACGGCCAGGACTCAGGGTCGACTGAGCATCCAATCAGGACTCTGCTCACCCTGCTGTGTTTAAACCTGCTCCGGGTTCAAGGTCAAGCCTGATCTCCTACACGGTGGGGCTCTCCCTGGTCTCCCATCCGCCCAGAGTCGGCTTCGGGGTGGCAACGTGACAGATATGAAGTCACCCTGGCTCCCCTTCTCCTTCCCTGGAGTCAAACCAGATCCTCAGCTGATGCCATCCGAACACTGAGGCTAGAAAGGCACTGAGGCAGAGTGTGGTACTGCTTCCTGAGGTCTCTGGGGTGCCCCGTATAGTCCAGGCTCTTCATGACTTGAACAAAGACTTGAGCAACAAAAACTCATCTTACAGAGGAAATTCGGGCTCCGTTTGCAGGTTCTTAGTTCTTGATAGAATTTAAAAGCAGACTCAGAAGGAAGTTTGAGGACCATTTTTTTAGCATTTGGGAGAAAAGCCACAAGGTACGCACACATACATGCTGGTAGCTGCCAGGAGTGAAGGAGGAGAATCGATGACTTTGTTGTTTCTTGAGATAGATAGGGTCTCCCCGTAGCCTCAGCTGACTGGAACTTTCATGTAGACCAGGTTGGCCTGTAACGCACAGAAATCCACTTGCTTCCTGAGTGCTAGGATTAAAGGTGTGCACCGCCATACCCAACTCAAAGTCATGTGTTTTGAGTTAAGGTCCACAGTGGAGGCCTGTAAGCAGCTAAATGGTGTGGAGGGGAGTGGTTGGGGGAGCTGTCAGAGAAGCAGGGAGCCAGTGTCCGGGCGAGCATGTTTAGGATTTGGATCGTTATCCAAAGATGAGGTAGCAGGCTAGGGAGATGCTTCAGTGGAGAGAGTGGTTACCACACAAATGTGAGGACCTGAGTTCAGATCCCCTGCACCCTTGTGAAAAGCCAGCCACTGTGGGAGGTGGACTTAGGAGGATCCCTGTGGCTCACTGGCCGGCTGGTATAGCCAAATCCTGAGCACGAGGCCCAGTGAAGGACCCTACCTCAAAATAAATTGGGGCCTGGGAGAGATGGCTCAGTGGTTAAGAGCACTGGCTGCTCTTGCAGAAGACCTGGGTTCGGTTTTCTGCACCCACATGGCAGCTAACAACTGTCCATACTCCAGTTCCAGGGGAGTCAACATATTCTTCTGGTCTCTGCCAGCTTTGCCCAACACAGGTACACTTAGATACACGCAGGTAAAACACTCATATACATAAAATGAAAATAAATCAAAAAAGAAAAGAAAATGTTTAAAAATAAAATAAATTGGAGATCAATCAAAGGACAATACTTGATGTTGAACTCTGCCCTTACCACGGGCACACACAGGCCATACTTACACACACTCATGCAAATTAAAATAAAAAACTAGCCAGGTGTGATAGCACATGACTTTAAACCCAGCACTTGGGAGGCAGAGGCAGATGGATCTCTGTGAGATCTAGACTAGCCTGGTCTATATAGTGAGTTCCAGACCAGCTGGGGCAACGGGAGACCCTGTCTCAAAAAAGACCAAAAGTATATAAATAAATAGCCAGCATGAGGGCACAGGGCTCTAACTCCAGCACTCGGTAGACAGAGATAGAAGAGTCTCTGAGTTTGAGGCCAGCCTGGTCTACATTTGGAGGTCCAGCCAGTGCTACATAGTAATATCCTGTCTCAAAAAAAAAACAAAACAAAACAGAAGCAAGGTTTAGTGGTGTATGCTTTTAATCCCAGCACTCTGGAGGCAGAGGCAGGCAGATCTCTGGGAGTTCAAGATGGGCCTGATCTACATAGTGAGTTCCAGGTCAGCTGAGGTTACAGAAAGACCCTGTCCAGAAAAAAAAAACCAAGACAGGAAAATGAAAATTAAGAGATACAAAGGAGAAAGGAAAAGTTATACTTTGAATTAGAACTCAGAAAAGCAGGCCAGCTTAGCAGTTAAGATCTGTAAGCAACTTCCTTGAGGGATGGGCTCCGGGGATGCGTGAGCACACTATCTCCTTAAGGGGATAATCATTCTTTCATCTTCTGAGCAAGTCTTTGGTGAATCAGCTTTCCTGTGGTGTGGCATCCAGGCCCAGGTGATTGACAGGCCCAGTTAGATTAACTTTAAAAAAAAATTATGAGGCTGGAGAGATGGCTCAGGGGTTGAGAGCACTAGCTGCTCTTGCAGAGAACCTGGGTTTGATTCTCAGCACCCACATGACAGTTAGCAACTGTCCATAGCTGCAGTTCCAGGGGAATGCAGCACCCCCTTCTGACCTCCACTGGCATTGCACAGTACGGTGCACTTACATACGTACAGACAATATACTCACACCCAAAATAAAAAAAATTAATTAAATGTTTAAAAATTTTTGACCTGTATGAGTGTTTTGCCTTGGTGAAGTTAAGTGTACACATGCATCAAGCACCTTCAGAGGCCAGAAGAGGGCACTGGACACTCCCCCACCCCCCAAATGGAGTGTCAGGGTCATTAGTGGTCACGTGGGTGCTGGGAGCCAAATCCAGGTCCTCTGCAAGAGCAACAAGTGCTCTTAATTTCTGAGCCATCTCTTCATTCCCACCTTAAAACTTTTTTTTTTTTTTTTTTAAGGACAGGGTCTTACTATATAGCCCTGGCTGGCCTGAACCTCACAGAAATCCTCCTGCCTCTGCCTCTTGTGTTTTTTTTTTTCTTTCTTTTTTTAATTTGTAGGTGTGTGTATGATATATGTGTCTTTGCACGTGTGCCCCGGGTGTGGAGATCCAGGGATGTGGGTTCCAGGGATGAAACTCAGAATGCCGGGCTTGAGCTATGCTTGACGCCCCCCTCCTCCTTGGGTCAACTCTTAAGGGAGGGGACAATAGTATGTAGTGTTCTACTCTGTGGTGTACATTAGAACATAATATCTCCATCCTGAGCCGGGGTAGATCTAATTCCATTCTTTTGACCAGGAAGTTGCTTTCCCTTAATGAACTTCAACAAAGGGATACTGGCCTCTCCCTGGCTGGCCTTTCCCACTTGATCCCTACCAGTCTTTGCCTTAATGAGCCTGCAGTAGGCAGTTCTACAATAACAATATGGGTTGTTGAGACCACGGGGATTGGAGGCCAAGAAGTCTCCCTGCCTTTCTATGAGTCCTGCTGCAATGTGGAGCCAGAGGCCACCTGAGGCCTCTCTGCCTTGGTTACTTTGGCCGTAGGCTACCTGTCACTTTTCCTGAAGAAGGAAGCTTCTTAATATGGCGGAAATCTGGATGCTTCCATCCTTCTTGGTTTCCCTGGCCCAGCAAGCCATGTCAGCATGCCCAGGACTTTGTCACAGGTGGTAGGGACAGATTTCAGCAAAGGTCCTGCCTTGACAGCCTCACGGCCCCAGTCTACCTCCCTTGACACTATCCCAGAGGATTGAAGAGCCAACTCTATTGGTTGGGTCACCTGACCTAGTCAGAACCTAATGATGGAGGACCTGCCCAGGGACCAACAAAGAGTGTTTGTAGCATCTAGGAAAGAGTCCCTAGAGCTGGCTCATGATTGCAAGATGCAAGAAGAGAAGCCTGTTCCCAGTCTCACAGAGGTGTCAGGAGTAGTTATCAGGAAGCCCTGGGCCACTGTGCATCCCTACCCTTGGTAGATAAGTGTCGCATCAGTGCCTGTGACTCATAGAGATCAGGAGTGCAACGCCTCCCTGACAGGGTTGTGAAGACAGCCAAGCCTGACAAGCACCTGGTGGTGGCTTTAGCGTGGTCGATTTGATCAGCATCCTGGAAGAGGGACTCTGCTGTGAAGAGCAGGCAGGTGGGAAGGGACTGGGCTCTTTCTTGCCTGCACCACCCTCACTCCCTTTGGAAATAAATGGCAAACATTTGTTTTAAATTCTTGTCACATGGTCTTTAATTTGTTTTTTTGAGACAGGGTCTCATATAGTCCAAGTTGACTTTGGGGTTGCCATGTAGTTAAAGATGACCTTGAAGTACTTAAAAATTTTTTTAAATTTAGCTGGGCATGGTGACTGGCACATGCCTTTAGTCCCCAATGCTTTCAAGGCGTAGGCAGGCAGATCTCTGTGTGAGTTTGAGGCCAGCCTGCTCTACATAAAGAGTTTCAGGCCAGCCAGAACTATATAGTGAGACCCTATCTCAAAAAAACCAAAAGATTAAAAAATTATTATTGTATATGTGTATGAATGTGAGCATGTGTGTGCCATTTTGGGGAGGGGCAGGTCCAGAGGACAACTTTCGGGGATTGGTTCCCTCCTTCCTGTGTGGGTTCTGGAGACTGAACTTGCGTCATCAGACTTGTTTTTTTGTTTTGTTTTTTTTTATCATACCAGTCCAGTTCCTGATCCTCTTGCCTCTGACTTCTGTTGGCTTCCAGATGTGGAGCTCCAGACTTGGCATTTTCAATTTTTAGTTTTAGATAGCCCATGCTGGTCTGAAACTCCCATTGACCTGCCTCAGCCTCTCGAGTAGCTGGATTAAAGGGAGCAGCACCCCCTGCTTTCCTCTCCTTAGAGTGTCTCCCCATCTCTAAAAAGATTCTTTATGCCTTTCTACACCTCCACTGGGATTGCCTATGGCTTAGGTCAGGGGTCCTTTAGCTCCTTAAGGTCTGTGTGAAATCAGCGTGGACCTCGAAGGGGTGGGGTACTCCACAGTCTCAGAATAGGTGCCCACCCGTCAGCCTCCCTTGGCCCCCAGGAATCTGGAAATATCACTGTGCCAAGTCTACACCTCTGTCAAGAAGCATTCGTTGCTGTCCACCTTGTTGGTGGTGTTTTTGTATGATCATATATGTATGAAGTGTGTGTGTGTGTGTGTGTGTGTGTGTGTGCGCATGCCACCTCATGGGTGCAGTGGGTACAGTTCTCTCCTTCTATCCTGTGGGTCAAACTCAGCTCATCAGGTTTGGCAGCCAGGGCCTCTACCAATGGGGCCAATTGTATTGCTGTTATTGATGTTTTGAGATAGGTCCCGCTGTGCATTCCAGGACTGCCTGGGACATGCTGAGGTCGTTCTGCCTCTGCCTCTGCCTCTTGAGTGCTGGGATTATAGGCATGGGCTACCACACCTTATCTTTCTTTTTCTTTTCAATTTTATGTGCGTGCATAATTGTCTGTATAGACACCATGTGTGTGTGTGTGTGTGTGTGTGTGTGTGTAGGTGCCCACAGAGGCCAGAAGAGGGCGTCAGGTCCCTGGAACTGGAGTTACAGGTGGTTGTAAGTTAACAGGTGTGAGTGCCAGGAGCCAAACCAGGGTCCTCTGCAAGAGTAGCAAGGGTCTTAACCTTGGAATCAGCTCTCCAGGCCTCCTAACTTCCATTTTCATAGATAAGAAAATCAGGGTTGGGCTATGCTAAGCCATTTGCCTGAAGTCACACTGTGAGTATGAGACTGCTTTGTTTCCTTCATTCCTCTGGCTAATCCTACACAGAAGAGGGGAGCCCTGCTCTGTGTTAAGAATTGTTAGTATAGTATGTGCCCCTGAATCCACGGTGCCTTCTACACAGGCTCAGCCATTCCAGGCAGTGCATTGTCCTGGGTGTCCAAGCCACAACTGGAAAGCTACCTCCTGTCCCCCGGCTTGGCCTGGCACTGGGTGCCTCTCCACCCTTGGAAGGCTGCCTAGGCCACAGCTGTGTGCTTCCTCACCCTGAAGTACTTTTGACGCTGGGCCAGACTGCCTCCCTTTAATCCCAAACCCCCTTGCACCTCAAGCCGCCTGTCTTCCAATAAACACCCACTTTCCACTCGCAGTCCGGACAGTCTCCTGGGAGGCCCTGAGTCATGAGCAGGTCCGGAGCAAAGCTGGAGAAAGGGGGTAGGAGGCCCCAGAGAGGCCTCAGGGGACAGCGTGTTCCCGCCAGTGACCTAGTCACGGGAGTTTCCACAGTGGCAAAGCCATCAAAGAGGGAAAACATCCGACACCTTGGACCTGGGTTAGACCTCCCACCCCCACCATCTGGTGTCACCCCACTCCTCACGACCCTGAGCGCCCCGCCCCGCCCCGCAGCTGCTGTTTAAAGGTATTTATAGCCTGAGCGTGAGTGGGCAAGGACACCCGCACTTTATTTCTGAAGTGATAATTCCAGTTCCAGGTGGATGAACCCGGGAGAACCAGCGCTCCCTCCCCCACTCCCCTCGCACCTACTGGACACTGGGGCCAGTCTTCTGGCCCAGCCCACCTGCACATAGCCCCTTCTTACTGAATGCCAAGTGTGCAGGCCAGAGTGAGGCTATTCTGTCATATTCCCCCCGATTTTCAGGCCAAAGGCTGCACACACCACCGCCCCTCCAGACTCCTCTGCTTGCCCTCCCACCAGCAGTCAGTTGACTCAATTTTTAGTCTGGCTTGGCGGTGATTCGTGCCTGTAACCCTAACACAGGAAATTGAGGCTGGAAGAATGCCTTGAAAACCAGGCCAGCCTGAGTTACAGAGTGAGACCCTGTCTCACTCTCTTTTTCCCTTTAAAAAAAAAAAAAAAAAAATCCAGAAAAGCTGCATTCTTTTGGAGGGATGGCAGCGCGGGTGCGGTGAATGACCTCTAGTGGTCAGAGTCGGTAGTGCAGTGCCGTCCATCACCAGCTTCGCCATTCTTCTGGCTTTTCTGTCCATGTGAGCCTGACCACCCTGGTGTCTGCGGGTAAATGCTTCTTTGTGGACTAGCACCCCAAGGCGAGGGGCGGGGACAGAGTTTTATCTCTTGCACACTCTGTTCATGTTCTGCTACGCTGGCATCCAGCTGATACACTTCTAGCTATTGATTTTTTGCGATGCACCTGTCAGATTAGAGAGTAGAGAGCAAGACCCGCCCTCCGGGCCTCCCAACCAACCAGTCCTGGGTCCAGCCAGCGTGAATCGAGTGGGCACTGCGATTGCACCAAGGAGCTGGACGGGCATGGGGATCTGGCACGAATTAGAAAGGCAGACACCGGTCAGCTCTGCAGAGAAACATTTCAGGAAAAAGCAGACGCTGCCTCGTCCTAGCCTGGGGAGGCCACGCCCTCTCAGGAAGCCCTGGTCGTGATTGGCCGACCTGAATATGAGGTGTAGCCAAATGACTGTTTTGATTGGTTCTCTCACGTCCCGCGGCAGGTGTAGCATAGCCCCTAAGCACTCCTGGGACCTCAGCGCCTCTCTAGGGCTTCTCTAGGCTGCGGTATTTTTTGCGTTGCACGGACACGGGATCCTTGAACAGGACGGGCTCCAGACGCAGGTGAGAGGACACCAGAGGCATGTGGCCAAACTCTGCCACCATCTGATTGATGCAGTCCTGGGCTGTGGGCTGCGGCTCTGGAACTGGTCCAGGACCCCCAGGGTCCTAAAAGGTGAAAAAGAAGTATTGATGAGTTCTTTGTTTTTCTGAGCCTCCACTCCTGCGACAAGAAAGATTTGGATTTGACCCTGAGGGGGAATTGGCCTTCCCTCCCCACCCCCAGCTTCAATGCACAGTGTCCCCAGAGTCCCCTCACCAGTGGAGCAGACTCTGGGTGCTTCCTGACATAGGGCACCTTGATAGGGGGCAGTTTGGTAACATCTGCCACTAGGAAGTTCACCAGGACGTCCACGCAGGTGGGGGCCTCATCTGCCAGGGTCCTCAGAGTCTTGGGTAGGGAGTGGGTGAAGAGGGTGTGGTAATACCTGGGCAAAGGGGGAAGATAGATAGAGAACACAGCCAGGCTCCGTTCTCCTGCCTTTGACCCCAGCCCTCAAGCCACTTTCCAAAGCCTTGTAGTCCTCTAATAGTTCCCATCCTGGGTATGACCAGCTCTGCAAGTGCCCTATGACTTGCAAGCAGAGGAATAATGTGTTCCCTGTCTCGTGTCCCTCCGGGCTCTCAAGTCTGAACTCTGGCACAGCCAGATTTGCAGGGAGCGGGTTCCAAAGCCTTCAAACATGTCTGCCCAAAGACCAGTCTCAGGGAGACTGTAAACTAATCACTTTGATGCTGCTTCCTGTGATGGTCTCCCAACAGGACAAGCTCAGCCCACTCTCCACACATGAGGGTTATCCTTCACTCTGAGAGTTTCTGGAAAAATCTACCAAAGTTTCCATGTCACATAATGTGGTATAAACAGGTTAAAAAATTGTTTTCAAGAGCCCCTGCAGAAAGTCAGGCCTGATGTTGTTTACCTGATATTGTAATCCTAGTACTCGGGAGACTGAAGGAGAAGATCACGAGTTTGAGGCCAGCCTAGGCTACACAGTAAAAACTATTTCTGAAACACGGCCTCATGTTTCCCAGGTTGGCCTCAAACTTCATATACTCAAGGTAAACTTGAACTTCTCATTCTTCTGCTTCCACCAAACTGGTGCTGGGATTACAGGTGTGTGTCATACAGAATTGGGGATCGAACACAGGGCTTCATGCATGCTAGAAAAGTACTCTACCATCTGAGCTATATCCCCAGTTCAGCCTAATAACACTCTGTTTCAAAAAACAAAAACAAGTGAGATTTCTCCTCGGATCACATCACTAGGAAGTGGCAGATCATAGGCCCTGAACCTCAACTCTGAGCTGGAGGCCTTCCCCCTCCTCGTCCAGGGCTGAAGCCTCTGGCCCTGTCTCCCTGTGCCAGGGCCCATGTTTGCACCTGTGGTAGAAGGCAGCTGTGGTGAGGACCATGGAGAACTCGTTGGCCATCTCAGCACTGTAGCCCCAGCCACCCCGGGCCTCATCCCAGAAATGACTCCAAGTCAGAAATCCCACAATCCGCTCCGGAAAAGTCTGCCACACCACAAAGGCAAAGTCCACCTGCAGAGGGATTTAAGAAAACGGTGAGGAGGGACTTCCTGATTAAAATCCTTACAGCTTGTGGTGGCAAGGCCCGCCTGGCTGAGAGGCTGGGGAAGAACTTAGGGGTTCAAGGAAGAGGAACTATTGCTTGGAGTTGGATAGACGTTTAACATCAGTGTTTTGGGGGAAGGTTGGGAAACTTGCCCTGCTGGGAACTGTCCATGTCATGTCTCTATTTGAAGAGCACCGCATCAAGAGTCTCAGGGCCTCAGAACCTCCCACCACCCTGGACTCCTCTTAGATCCAGTCCTCACCTCACTAGTAGAAAGAGTGCTGTGGGCGTCGAGACTAAGTATAGCACTGGTGCTGATGGCGCTGTATGGGAAGAAGCGGTCACTAGCCTGCAGTGGGGAAGGGAGAGTAACAGCACTCAGAGATGGAAAGCCCTACCCTATACTCAGTAAGTGGGAGTCCTTCAGGCAGGGTGTGGAAGGAACGGCCAGGAAGGCAGAAGCCTGCCCACAAGCCTGGATTGCCATTTCCTTTAGGGCTTTAGGGATTCTTTTGTTTAGCATCTCAGATTTCCTCTGTCTTCACATTAGATATTTATATCGACCCTGGGAGGTTTGGGTATACACCCCTTATTATAGAGTTAAAGGATCAGGTCTAGGGAGATGAAGTATCGCCCAGAAGCATAAGGCCAGCAGGTGGCGCCTGCTTGCCCCGGTTCTCGGCTGCCACCCATTCTGAGCCCAATATGCCGCCCTCCATCTGTATTTCCTCATCATCCCGGGTTTCTCCCTCCCCCTCATCTGAGATATCCACCCCCAAGGCTCCTGCCTCCCACATCATATGAACCCCAGTGCTCTAGAAACATATTTCACAGAGCCAGGGAGGAAAGAGTGCCATTTGTTTTGTGCTGCCGGCACTGAAACCCGGGACCCTGTACATGACAGGTGAACGCTGTAAGACTGGGCCCCAGCCCTAGTATAAGTGCATTATTCCTGTTAGCCCTGCAGCTGGAACCCATGGTCTGAGTCCTTCAGGGCTCTCTAGAAATCCAGCTTTGGCTCAGGATACCCAGTGCGTGCCCTCTCGGGCCTGTAGTCAGAGCCTGCCCCTTCTTTGTCTCCCCTTACCTTCCCGTGCCCCACAATGACTGTCAAGGGCATTGCTGTCTTTGGCCACCTGTCAGGAAGTGGCTTCCCACTGCTCCAGAGTATCAGAATCTAGGAGGAAAGGAGTGTGTATGAAGTCTGGGGTCTGGGGCAGAAGGGGTTCAGAGGGGTGGTCTTTCTCAGAGTGCAAGTGCTATGGGAAAGGGGCTGCTTATGCACTCACAAAAGGGGACTCAGTCATTGTCACCCTGGACTTGCCTCTGATTGTCTGGAAAGCAAGAATTCTGGTTGAGCTGGGTGTGGGGGCGTACACCTATATAAACCCAGCACTTGGGAGGCAGGGGCAGGCAAATCGCTGTGAATTTGAGGCTAGCCTGGTCTACATAGCAAGTTCTGTTCCAGGTCAGCCAGGGCTACATAGTGAGATGCTGTCTCAAAAAATCCTTAAGCGTAGATTCCCAGAGCCCGGTGTGGAGAATGACTACTGAGTGAATGAATGAATGAATGTAAGTCTCATCAGTCTCATCAAGCTTTTCAAGGGTTTCACCAGGTCTCTCAGAGTTAAAAGTAAAAAAGCAAGAAAGCTGAGGCTTGGGACTGGAGAGGTGGCTCAGCAGTTAAGAGCACTGGCTGCACTTGCAGAGGACCTGGGTTCGATTCAGCACCCACATGGCAACTGATAACCATCCATAGCTCCAGTTCCAGGGGATCTTAAGTCCTCCTCTGGCACAGTATGCACATGGTGCACTTACATACATGCAAGGCAAAACACTCACACTCATAAAATAAATTTTAAAAATTTTAAGCAAATCTGAGACTTAAAGAAGTCAGTAAGAACCCTTGGAAATCCTCTCTGTACCTCAGTCATTTAGGGCCCTGTCCTGTCCTGCTCCTTGCTCCCACCCTGAACCCCAGGACTCCAGCTATCAAGGGGCCAGACCTGGGCACAGTGCCTGGAATCTGCCACCGCCTGGATGAGCTTCAGGGGGGGCTGGCCAAGGGCCCCTACCCAGATCAGGGCGCTGAATCTGCCCTCAGGGCGAGAGCCTGGGGGAAGGAGACACAGGCTGTTAGGGGAGAGAAGACAGAGCCTCCCGGAAAGGCAAGGGACCTAAGTAGGGAATTCCCAAGAATGCTGGGGTTTGAGAGGTCTCTGGGCATGAAGCTGGAGCAGACCTGGGGAGAGCTGAGGGCACCTCAAGCTGTCCTACTTCCAGGACATACCCTGTTGCAGGTGGTAGAAGGGGAAGTCCTGGGGGCTCGTGGAAAAAGTGGGCAGGGCCAGGAGTGCCCCTGGAGGGCTGTTCCACAGCAGTGAGGGGTGAGCCGATGCACCCCAGATCCGGTCTTGAATGATCTATGGAAGAAGAAGAAGACTGTAAGGGAAGAGGCTAGTGTGAAAGCAGGCTGTGGGTGAAGCCTGAGAACCAGCGTGAGGAGGGGCAGGGTGTGGGAGGGGTGAGGCTTGAGGAGGAGCGGGGCTTGGGGAAGAGAGGACTTATGGAAGGGCGGGACCTGTGGAAAAGAGGAAATGGGAAGAGGAAGAGATAACTCCACCTGGCATACCCCGCCACCTCCTGCTTCAGGGTCTGAGAACAGACTCAACCATATCCCCAGACCCTTAGTGCAGGTGGAGAAGCTGGAGCCCAAAGCTAGAGACTTCCATAGTGGAGTCTAAGGTGGTTCCAGGTGGTGAATGGTAACAGCTTCACGGCCTCCCCTCCTTCCCTCTCTCCCCACAAACACAACTACACTGTCATGATGTTCTTTTAGGACTCAGAATCCTGAAAGATCCAGAGACTCTTTCTAACCCAACACCCCGACAGCTACTGCTGTCAGCTAGAGTTAGCACATACTTGGAATCCATGAGCCATAGCAGTACCCTCTACAGACAAGGGAAAGCTCAAGATTGGAGAGAAATGTGTCCAAGATCTCACAGCCACGTCTGATACACCCCAGAAGCATCAAAGAAGGAATCCCAGCAGAAGTAGATATCCAGGGATGGGGGGAGGGAGCTGAAGAGCCCCGAGCCCTACAGTGGGTCCCCCTCCGGGCCCCTGTAGATGAGCCCCCTCACCTCTAGAGTGGTATAGATGACCTTTTCCACTGAGGAGAAGTAAGCATTCCACAGAAACTGAGTCTGCTGGCGCAGGGTGAGAACTCGTCCAGGAAGCATCTCTCGGAGGGCAGCGAGAACCTGGAGCCATAGAGGGAGAGAGGAGGCCTGGGACCTTGTCAGATCCGGACTGACCCCAGGATGGAGAAGCCTGGAGTTGGAGCTCTGGGAACCAGAAGCTTTCTTGCCATTTTCCATGGCTCTCAAGCAGCCTGACAGGGGCCACACTTGGCCAAGCCCCTAGTAGCTTGTGTTCACAGTCACACAGAGCTAGTTTAAGTGGCCTTAAATGCTCGATATGGTGACCCATGCCTGTAAATCCCAACACCTGGAAGACAGGCTGGGGCATCTCAAGTTCAAGGCCAGCTTGGACTATACTGGAAAGAGACTTTGTTTCAAAACAAAGCAAAAAAACCCTCAAAACTGAAAAGGTGGAAATGTGGCTCAGTTGGTAAAGTGCCTGCCCGGCATGGACAAAGCCCTGGGTTTGATCCTTAGAATCACATAAACTGGACATGATGGCACCTGCCTATAATCCCAGAACTCAAGAGATGGAGGAAGAAGTGTTAAGATCAGCCTGCTGTGGTGGTGTGCCCTTGGGAGGCAGAGGCTGGTGGATCTCTGTGAGATCGAGGCCAGCCTGGTCTATGTAGTGAGGTCCAGGCCAGCTGTGACTATAGGGAGACTCTGTCTCAAAAAGAAGTAAAAAAAAAAAAAAGTTTAAAATTATTCTTGGTATGTAGGGCGTTCGAGACCAGCATGGGCTACATGAGACCCTGTCGTAAAATACCGAAGTGGAGAGAGGACACGGAATGCATGTGACTGGTCACTGTTGCAGCTTTGGTAGTCTCGGTTTCCCCATCTGTGGAAATATGGGAATAATAGCATAGCCCTCACAGGCAGCTGTAAAGACTGAATTAGAACATGTCTATGAAATGTTTAGCTGAGGGTGAGACTTGGTGGCTGTTGTTTGGGAGTTTGTGTGTATATCTGTGTGTGTGTCTCTGTGTTTGTGTGTGTGTGTCTGTGTATGCCACATGGCCACATGTGTGCCTGCCTTTGGAGGCTAGAAGAGGGCGTTGGATCCCCTGGAGCTAAAGTTCCGGGTGTTGTAAGCCACAGGTGTGCGTGCTAGGAACCACACTCCAATGCTAGGAACCACACTCCAATTCTCTGGAAGAGCAGCAAGACTGGGCATCCTCTCTGAGCCCCACCTGTTTCTGTTCTTGTGTTGTTTTTTTCTCTTTGAGACAAGTTCTCACACCCAGCCGAGGCTCGAACTTGCTACATAAGCTGAAAATGTTCTTGAACTCCTTATCTTCCTGCCTCCTTCCTCCTAGTGCTGGGACTTTAGGCATGGCCACCACACCCAGTTAAAGGGTGACGATTGCTCACTTTCATGTCTCCCCCCACCCCCACCCTCCAGTCCTTAAGACAGGCTCATGTATGTTCTTCAGACAAAGGAAAAATTCATTTCATCAAATGAAAATCACAGGAGCTTGTGCATTTCCACCCCAGGATCCAGGCATTCCTTCAGCCAGGCCCTGGGGATCACTTGTTGTAGGATGGAGAAACTAGGTCTGAAAGCAGCTCAGGACTTGCTCTCAGCACCTTCCAGAGACTCCAGTTTCCTATATCGATGGGCAACCCAGAGGGGATTTAGGGGCTACAGAAATTAACCTTTTGGGCAAACAAGGATAAGAATAAGGTCTGAGGGGCTGGGCATAGTAGCATACCCCTTTAATCCCAGCATGTGGGAGGCAGAGGTGGCCAAATCTCTGAGGGATAGAGGCCAGTCTGGTCTACATAGGGAGTTCCTGGCCAGCTGGGGCTACACCCCTCAGTCTGGGGGTGAAGGTTGCAGGATCCTGGGGCCCCTGCCATGACACCCCTCCCTGCCATGGGATAGATCCTGAGCTGAGCTACCTGCAGTGGGAGCCTCTCGTCAGCAATGATGGCGGCCTTGGTCCAGTCGATGACCTCAGAGAACGGCAGCTCCCAACGGGGGCTGAGAAGCACGGGGATGCAGCCGGCCTGGGGGGCAGGGTGGTCACTGGGGAGTCCAGCCCCTCCCTGCACACACTCACCACCACCCCTGTCCAAGGCAGCAGCCTCTGCTGTCAGGGGAAGGGATAAAGAGAAAAAGGAGAGTGGCTGGGGAACTGGGGACAGGCTACTGTACTACAGAGACCCAGTACACAAGAGCCACAAGCACACTTGAAGCCCAGAGTAAAGACATGGACAGGTAACGTCCTTCCTTTGGGCCAGTACCCGTTGTTCCTCCTAGCTCAAGGGTACAGAGGATTGGGGATAGTCAGGATGGGGTTGTACCTGAAGGGCCTGGAGGAAGTGGGAAGTGGCAGGTCGGTGGCCAGGGATGAGGCAGAATGTGGCATTAGGTAATGTTTCTTCCAGGTGGGTCCTGAGGAAGCACAGGAAGGTCCTTGGACATAGCATCCTAAGACTGCTGCCCCTCGCCCTTCTTGGCTTCCCCAATGACCCCAGAACCCTGCAGTGAAACCCACGAGGTGCAGACCCCCGCCATGTCCACAGATATACACACAGCCACCCACTGACAGTGACACACACAGGAGCAGTGAGCTGGCCCTGTTGTAGTGGTCACTGCTCCACCAGGATCCAGAAGTCCCGGCTACTAGTTCTGTTTCTGCCAGCATCCTCTGTCACCTGAGTGACCTCCATATGCAGCCTTCCCATACCAGTCTTTGGCCATAAAAGGCTTCTCTGTGGTGAGGTGGGCTGGGCCTCCAGCTTGGAACCACACAGGAATCTGTTGCCCACAGGCCTCAATGGGAGGACAGGCCTCCTCTGTTCCCCCAGCCCCAGGGCCATGCTCAGGCTGTGCCAGTGTGTACACGTAGAAGGGACCAGAGCCACAGCCTCCTCAGAGCTACCTCTCTGGGACCGTCTGCCCAGGAAACTGATGTCCATGATCCAGCTGCAGGAGGAAGGGCTACAGGAACCCTGGACACACAGGTGCTCCAGGAGGCGATGAATGACGCCACCCAGGCCTTTCCTCAGCTGCAGCCTGTCTGTTCTGAGCCTGATTTCCAACAGGCAGACCAAGGGGCATCAAGCAGCCTCCGCACCAGCCCCACTGAACGGGGTGTGGTGGGGAACTGAGTCCCAAGGAGGGGCCCCGGCTGTGGTTAGAATGGGTAAGTCCCAGTTCCAATCCCCAGTTATGTCAGCCATCATGAGGGACTTCTTAGGGGTCTCCAGGGGAGCCTACCCTTTGTGCTTAGGGGCACCGGGAACCTCTACATGGAGCCACAAATTAAACATCAGCCCCCCATTGCACTAGAAGCCACAGCACTGGCTAAGCAGGCGCAGCTCCCCTCCAATAAGCTCTAAGTAAGGTGGGGCTGGGAGGGACCGTTATAGGGGGACCTTGGGCTTCTGTGTAGTGAGTAAGGAGCCTTAGAATGCTGTGACATTTATAGTATGTACTGTAGGCCTATGTTCTATCAGGGCCCAGCCACGACAGAGCCACACTGTGACTTCCATGGCCCCCAAACACTCTGGCCTTTGCAGTCACTACTGTCATGGAAAAAAATATTTAAAATATTTGACAATTGTTTTGGTATAAAAACATTGTTACATATCAAAATGTTTTCCTGCACGTAAATGTTCATACTTTCTCTTCCGATGCTGTTTTTAAAATACTTACTTTATTTATGTGTATGAGTGTATTGCTTGTATGTTATGTAAGTCCATCCCTGTCATGCAATGCCTGTGGAGGCCAGAAGAGGGTGTTGGATCCCCCTGGAACTAGAGTTATGGGTGGTTGTTAGCCACCATGCGGGTGCTGGGATTTGATCCTAGGTCCTCTGGAAGAGCAGTCAGTACTCTTAACAGCTGAGCCATCTCTTCAACTCCTGACACTGTTTTCATGTGCCCCCAAAAGATCTCTGGGCTCTTGACACTGTACCCGGTACATCTAGTGGGTGTGAGTGGGAGAATGTTGAAACACATTCTAAGTTCACTTAAAAATGGCGGAAAGGTGCTGGAGAGATATCTCAGGGGTTAGGAGCCCTGGCTGCTCTTGCAGAGGACCAGGGTTTGTTCCTGGCATCCACATGATAGCTGACAGCCATCCTTAACTCCAGCCTCCTCAGACACTGCATGCATGGATGTACTTCTATACATGTAGGCAAACCATACATACACGTAAAATAAAAATAATTAAAAAAATTTAACTGGGGGGAAGGAGAGGGTGAGTTTGATTCCCAGAGTCCATGTAAACATGGAAGGAGAGAACCAACCCCCACAGTTGCTGTGCTGGACAACACAGCTGTCAACTTGACACACCTGGGTTGAGGGAGCCTCAATTGGGGAATTCCCTTCATTGGACTGGCCTGTGGCCATGTCTGTGGGTTATTTTCTTAATTGTTGAGTGATGTTGGACGGCCCAACCCACTGCAGGTGGTGCCATCCCTGGTCAGATTGTTGTGTATTGTAAAAGAAAGCAGGCTGAACACGAGCCAGAGAAGCAAGCCAGAAACCAATGTTCCTCAATGGCCTGTGCTTCAGCTCCTGCGTCCAGGTTCCTGCCCTGAGTTCCTATCTTGGACTTTCTAAGTGAACTGTGACCTGGGAATTATAAGCTAAATAAACCCTTTCCTCTCCAAGTTCGTAATTACCGGTCAGAGTGTTTTGTCACAGCAACTGAAGCAAACTAGAACAGTTGTCTCTGATAAACACACACAAAATAATAATAAATAAATAGGTAAAAAGTTATTTTGAGACAGAGTCTGAGTATGTAATATTGGTAGGTCTGGAACTCACTATGTAGACCAGGATGCCTTGAACTCAGAGAGATTCACATGCCTCTGCCTTCCAAGTGCTGGGATTAAAAGTGTGCACCACCATATTCTGGCTATATAAAACTTTCTCATGAAGGAGAGAAGGTTGGGATACAGCTCAAGAGACCAGAGTTTGGACCTCCCAGTACCTACCTAAATGCTGGGTGGGCATGGCAGCCCACTTGTAAACCTAACATGTTAGGGATGGAGATGGGATCCTCTGAGCAGGCTGGAGTGAGAGACCCTGCCTCAGTATACAAACTGGACAGTAATCACAGAAGATGCCCATCAAGGTCTGGCTTCCACATGCATATGCACACATATGCACATGCCCTCCCATGTGTACCCACACACATTCGAGCTTCCATACATACATGCGTGTTATACATACACAGACCCATTTTTACAAGTGTGTTAGGGGCTGGGCATGGTGGTGCACACCAGCAATCCCAGCATTTGGGAGGTAGAGGCAGGAAAATTAGGAGTTCAAGGCCATCTTCAGCTACATCACGAATTCAGTAAGTTCAAAGGCAGCCTAGGCTGCATAAGACTCTGTCTTGAAAAGGAAAAAATACTGGAGAACTGACTCACTGTTAAGAACACATACTGCTCTCACAGAAGACCTGAGCTTAGTTCCCAGCACCCACATCTGGTGGCTCATAACTGCCTGTATGGAATTCCAGGGAATCTGACACTGTGTCTGGCTTCCATGGGCATCAACACTTACATACACACACACTTTTTTTTTTTTAATGAAATCTTAAAAAAAAAATCAAACTTGGGGATAAAGAAATGGCTCAGCAGTTAAGAGCACTGACTGCTCTTGCAGAGGACCCGAGTTTGATTCCCAGTACCACATGGTGGCTAACAAACCGTTGGTAACTCCAATTCCAGAGGATCCGACACCCTCTTCTGACCTCCTCCAGCACTGAACTACATGGGTGCACTTACACACAGGAGGACAGTATACTCATACAACATAAAATAATAAAAATAATATATAAAATATTTTTTAAAAAACCCAAACAAACCAAAAGAAGGGGAGGGGATGGAGGGCTTGCTCCACACACACAGCCCCTCAGAAAAGACACACAAGGCTGGAACCAGAGCTTGGCTCCAGGAAGGAAACCTGGGTGGTCAGGCCAAGTGGGGGTGGGGAAGACTTTGACTGTGCACCCTTTTGTACCATTGGAATCCTGCACTCTGTGAATGAATCACCTATTCATAAAAATAAAGAAATCACAATTTCAGTAGGCGGGCTTATTCCAAAGCAACAGGAGACTATTCAACCAAGGTGGAAAAACACTAGTGTTGGAGCCAGAGGTAGGACATTCTATTCCAACTCCAGTGCTCCTGAGAGCCTGGTCAGGAAAGCGAGGGGCCCTGGCAAGCAGAAAACCTTGTTACTACTCAAAGCTTCTATTTCTTGTGCTGGAGGTGGGGCCAGATGCCTCCTGTGGAGGATGCCAGCCAGGACTTTATATTGAGACTGTCTCAAAACCAAAACAAAACACCTGTATCCAGAGGTGGCCCATTGTGCTACACTGAAACAGCTTTCAGACTCAGCACAATATAGCAGTAATCAAAGTCAGCCCAAAGGGGGACTTCCAAAGTGCTAGCAAGTACCCAGTGGGAAGGGAGGGAGGGCACGGTGACCATGGAGCTTGTCACCAAAGGAGAGTCTATTAGGCGCTGGGCTCTGAGCTTGAGGAGCCCAAGTTCTCTAGTCCCAGAAAGGACTGGCAAGGCCCCTTTGTACCCCACAAATGGGCTCCCTGAAGGTCTCCCAGTGCCTTCAGAAAGGGGAAGGATTCAGGCCCCCCTCCCCTCTAGCCCTAGACTAAGGAAAACCCCAGAACCCCAAGCAGAGGCAAAACTGGAAAGGAGCCACAGGAAAGAGTCCTGGGGAAAGCGAAGCTCAGAATAGTCATGTCAGAGGCTGCACAGGGAGGTTGTGGGAGGAGGCAAGAGAGGCTCCTGAGGAACTGGAAACAGGAGGCAGGGGAACAGACCATGGTCCCCTTGCAGCCTGAGCAACCTTAGAAGGACTTGCACTTCTGCCCTCTGGAGCCGCCCTTTGGAAACTGCTCAGTCTCCGGAAGACACAGGGGTTCAGGAGATTAGGAATGGACTGCTCCCCACCCCAGCTCTAATGCCCCAGTGCACAGATGTAGGGCATCCCTCTATACATCCACCAGGTTCTCCATGCTCACTCCTCTGTGTCTATGCAGACTCTCACTAGCAGGAAGTTCTTCTTTAGATCACACCTAAGTCCTTATTTGTTTTAACCAGAGGCTGTTATTTCCCTGAGAGATTAATCTCCAAAATTAGACACCAGAACAGCTGTCCAGCTGGGAGCAGTTACCAATTTGCAAAGCTTCTTTGACAGGGTTGATTATAACTCTTGCTTAAAACTCAGCACTGTCCTCCTGGACAGAAATACTAGCTGTGCTCACTCCAGCTAGGTGGCTTCCTATCTTTACTCTGGTATATAGACCCTTAAGTGACAGCAGTTAGTAATATTTTATTATACATAATCATGAGTTCCTTTGTGTGTGTGCATGTGTGAAGGCCAGAGGTCGCCGTCGGGATCTTCGTCAGTCATGCTCTACCTTGTTTTTATTCTTTATTCTTATTTTATTTATTTATTTATTTATTGTGGGCATGTGGAAGTCAGAGGTCAACTCGCAAAAGTCATTTCTCTCCTTCTGCCACATGAGTTCCAGGAATCAAACTCAAGTCCTCAGGCTTGGTGGCAAGCGCCTTTACCCACTGAGCCATCTCACCAGCCTCTCCACCTTAGTTTTTGAGATAGAGTCTCTCACTGAACCTGGAGCTCAGCGAGTCAGCTAAGACATTTATTTGCTCAGGGCCCCAGCATTCTCCTGTTTCCACCTCCCTGACACTGAGCTTTTATGCACATGCTGGGGCTTGAACTCAGGTCTTCATGCTTGTGAGACAAGCACTTTATGACTGAGCCACCTCCCTAGGCCATAATCATGGTTTATATAAAAGTGCTGAGCACAGAGTAGTAAGCGCCATACAAGTGCATTGTTACGTAAAATGCTAGAGTAGGTGGAACTGGAATCGCAGAGAGGGAGGAAGCCTGGAGTGAGCTACGTTTTGTTCCAATGATACCTCCAAGGGAGAAAAAACTCTGCTCTTTCTGGCCTCGAAGTAAATCACTTTGGTGGAAGTGCATTCTGCTATCTGACCTGATTCTCTCTTGCTGCAATTGAGACTTACCGGAACTAGCTCCTTCTCCATCTAGTTCTGCCCTTTACTCCATCCTCTGGGCTTGCTCCCATCACAACCCTCCCCCTCAGTTCCCCGAAGGGTGGGTTCACTTACTGCTGGGGTCCCGGGTCCTGTTCACAGTGCTCATCCCAGGGGCAGACGGAGTCCCGGGTACCTGCGGTGCGCCACCCTCCCGTCTCCTCTGCTACTGCTAGCCAGGCGGCCCCCGGGTGGGGGCTGTGCTGCTGCAACTGCCCAGGAGCCCCACCTTGCACTGGGTGGGCTTCAGGGAGAAGCGGGAGAGCTACATCGAAGCCACGTCGGAAGGTATCCACTGGGGGGCTGGCCTCAGCCACCATCGCCCGTCCCGGGCGGGTGCAGGGGTCTGGGTGGAGACTGAGGACTAGATGGTTCTTGTCAGTACCCCAGTGTGGAGGCAGTGGCCCGCAAGTTCCTCTCTGGTCCGGGCTGGGGAGGAAGAGGAGCAGGCAAGCCTCTGCTGTGCTGGGTGTGTGGTAGCCAGAGCCTTGCAGGCAGGCCAGGATCCTTTGATGAGCTTCAGAGGTGGGGCCAGCCAGGGGGTGCACGAAGATCTTAAGACCGTCACCCCTACATTTGGAGGTATCAAAGCAGGTTCCCCAGGAGCAGCTGCTTCCCTGGGGGGCTTGAGGAAGGTGTGGAGCATCTTCTGAGGGCTCCCCAGGTTGGGAGAAACTAGGTAGGAACGCAGCATCCAGCCAGCGGGGCCAGCCTTGGGGGCGTCCTGGAGGAGGCCTGGGTGGAACTGCCAGACGGAGAAGGGGGCAGATCCCCAGGAGGATGAGGAGGAGCCAGGAAGTAGACAGAACCAGCCAGAGGGATTTTCTACCCCAGGGCTGCATGTGGCCACTCACAGCCAGGGCTAGAAGGTTGCTGGGAATCTCTGTAAAGAGGAAGGTGGGGACCCCAGGGCAGGAGACAGGAGCTGGCATCAGCCTTCTAGTCCAGCCCTGTCGCAGGGAGACTGAGGCCCATGGAAGGCAGACTCCCTGCCTAAGTTCAAGTAGCGAATCATCCCTCACCTGTGGGACTGGCCACTCATGAGAGACCAGCAAGGCCCTGGCTCTGCACTGGCTGTCTCGCTTTCAGGACTGTCCTTCCGTCTTCACACAACCAAACCAGCCTTTGCCCACCCCGCCCTGGGTAGCTTAAGTGATGCAACCCTCGTCCAGACCACAAAGCTGTGTCCCTCTGCTCTCCCAGCTGCACAACCTGACCTTGTCCTTGACCCAGAGGCAGGCTGTCTGCCAGGCCATGGAGAACTGGTCAGAGCTCACACAGGGGCCGCCTGGCCACCGGGCAGCCGGGTTTCTCCTCCTGCTCCTCCCTCTGCCCGGATAGCCTTTAAGCAGCCCTGACTACCCCCGTGGTCCGTAGTGGCTGGAGCTTCTGTGGCCAGAGCTAAAAATAGACCCTGTGTCCATGTGGGCCACGGGAGCGAGCTGAAGTCAGAGCCTGGGTGCAGCGTGTGCCTGGGGGCTCAAAGAGCTCGGGGTCCTGGTCTCCTTCCCTTCTGCCGTGGCCCCTAGCCAAGGCATCTAACCGCTGGCCAAGCCCGCAGCTGCCCTGCACCCTCCCCTGGGAGCTACCCCGGGACAGAGGGCAGGACGTCCAATCCAAAGCCCCCGCCCCTGTCCCAGAGCCCTGCCGTCAGCTCCAGGTCCCTCTTCAGGAGGCATCTGGCGGGTCCAGATTGCTTTCCTAGCAGCAGCCTGGCTCCGCCCCCGCCAGCCCTGATTGGCTCCTGGTTGGGGGGCAGGGTCTCCCCTTAACCCCTTGCAATTCCCTTTCCGTGAACACTGCTTTGTTTTGTTTACTCTTTTTTCTGATTTACTTTATTTGTATTTTATGGGCACGAGTGTTATGCCTGCATGTGTGTAAGTGAACTTGTACTGTGCCATGCCCACGGGGGATAGAAGCGGGCAACAGATCCCCTGGAACTGGTGGTATAGATGGTTGTTAGCAGCCATGTGGGTGCGGGATTCGAACCCGGGTTTTCTTCAAGAACAGCCAGTGTTCTTGACTGCTGAGCCATTCTCCAGACCCTTGTTTAAAAAATTTTAAATTACATTTATTTGTGTAGTGGTGTGTGTGTGTGTGTGTGTGTGTGTGTGTGTGTGTGTGTCTGGGTCTGTGTGTCTGTGTGAGACAGGTTCTCACTATGTAGCCCTGGATGGCCTAGAACTCATAGAGATCTGTCTGTCTCTGCCTGGGCTTAAGAGCATGCACTCTTGGGTCCTGTCTCTTTTGAGACACAGTATCTTGAAGCCTAGACTGACCTCAAACTTGATACTATAGCCAAGGACAACCTTGAATTTCAGATCTTCCTGTGTCAACCTCTCTGGAGATTACAGGTGTGTGGCACCATGCTTTGCTCTAATAGTGGCCACCACACCTCATTGATGACCGTGAGCTGTCACAGTCTCTGTCTCTCCAAATCTTCCTTAGTGCTCCAAGGCAGACAGTTCTCTCTCTCTCTCTCTTTTTAAACATTAACATTATTGTTATTGTTGTTGTTGTACTAGGGTTGGAACCCAGGGCCTCATGCATACTAGGAAAGCCTCTAACACTGAGCTACATCCCTACCTTCTGTCATTTAATTTTTTTGATTGATTTATTTTAATTTTATATGCACGAATGCTTGCCTGCATGTATGTAAGTGTACCTGTGCATGCAATACCTTCAGAGGCCAGAAGAGGGTGTCACATTCCCTGAAAATAGAGTTACAGATAGTTGTTAGTCACCAGGTAAGTTCTGGGAACCAAACCTGGGTCCTCCACAGAGCTCTGCTGAGTCATGTCTCCAGCCCCACCTCTGTCATTTTTAAGATTATTTATTTATTTAATATTTATTTTATGTGTGGTTTGCCTGCAATGCCCATGGAGGCCAAAGGAGCATGTGAGATCCCCTGGAACTATGGACGGTTGTTAGCTGTCATGTGGGTGCTAAGAACGGAACCCAGGTCCTCTGCAAGAGAGACCAGTTCTCTTAGCCACTGACCCATCTCTCCAGCTCCAGCCTTCTGTCATTTTCTACAGTTGAGAAAAGTGAAACTCAGAGAGGGGATGGAATCTTGTTAAGGTGGCCCTGCTAAGAAATGTCTGGGAGGAGATTTGACCTCAAAACTCTGGCCATTGATCAGCTTAGCTGGCTGTCTGAACACAGGACATTTATGGCCCAGGAGATGGGAAAGTGTCCAGGTCGAGTGAGGAGCGGGGGTGAGTGTGGAATGAGGCATCCGCCACCTGTCCCCAGGATCGTCTCCCTTTCATCAGCGTCCCCAACCCTAGTGCCATTCAGCTCTGGTCTTTTGTTCCCGTTCCCATGGGAAGTCCTTCCTGAGCTTGGCTCCATTAGTCCATGCCCCACTGAGGTTCCTTGGTCTGTGCTCTGGGACAGGAGTCCAGGATGGGTGACATCACTCACAGGGGAACTGCAGAGGTGCTGGGGAGATACAGGAACCTGAGTCTGATGAGGGCAAGGAGTGGCAGACATGAGGGGACCCCTGCCTCTTCCCCTGGCCACTGGGTGGCGCTGGGCAGTGGCCACTTGCATCTAGAATAAAAAAAACAGTACCGTCCTTGGAGGGTTGCCAGGTAGGTCCAGGTCTAGCCTTTGGGGGTCTCTCCGAAAGTCCTCCTTCTCCTGATCTAGGAGGACTGCTGAGCTATCTGATGGGGAGTCCCCTTCAGTGATGGGGGAGCCAGCCTGGAAACATCCTGCCCTCAGTGCGCAGCCAGCATGAGGGCAGGGCACAGTTATATGCCAAGGAACATCAGTCATACATCAAGGAACATCCTGAAGATGGGACCAAGGGGAAACTAGCCTCTTAGCACTAGAAAGTGGGTCATTCAGTGATGGACAGCCATGCCTGCACACACCAGGTCCTCCTATGAAGCTGGGTCCTTGCTGTTAGTGGCTCCCACCTAGGCACCTTGCTAACTTCCTCATCCTCCCAGAACTGAGAAACTTTCCTTCTTACAGGAAGCAGGCTGGTTCTCCTCAGGCTAGCCCTCGCCCTCTCCCAAGCCTTCATACCATCCTTCCTTCCTTCTCTCTGATCCTCATTCACTCATCTAACACTTAGTACTAACTTGATACCAGGTTCCATGGGACACACTTGAGGTACAATGTTGAATAAGGATAACAGTTAATGTGACTCTGTCCAAGCATGTTCAGGGTACCTGTCTCCCCATAGAAGAAATACTATTATCATCCCCATTTACAGAGGAGAATTGCCAACTCACTATTTAGAGAAGCATTTGAGAAGGGGCACCTGGAGGCTCACAGAGAGGCTGCTGAACCCAGGGACAGAGAAGGCTTCTGAGGGAGTAACATTGACCTTAAGATCCAAAGGTCTCTTTTGGTTTGGCTTGGTTTAGTTTTGGGGCTAACCTTGAAGTAGCTATGTAGTCAATAGTGACCTTGAACTTCTGATCCTCCTGCCACTACCTCCTGAATGGGAGAATAACAGGCTTGCACCTGTTTATCTGGTTTATGTGGTGTTGGGGATCAAATTCAGGGTCTTGTGCTTGCAAGGGAAGCACGCTACCAACTCAGCCATATTCTCAGCTTAGCAGTGTGTTTCTGAGAAAAACCACTGAGGCTTTGTGGGAGCAAGAGGAAATGGTCACCTTCTCATTCAGTAAGTATTTAGGGAGCTCCACACTGTGACCAGGCAGGCCCTAGGGGTAGTGGACAGCAGATAAAATCTTGGCTTTGTGGAGTCTTTTTTTCTGAGGAAGGAAACAAAAGAAATAAATAAAGCTCCTCCTCAATGTTGGGAGAGGGGAGGGGTGGCAGGGTCAAGGGCTAGAGGCTGGCCTCACAGTCGTGCTGCCCCTTTGAGTAACATCTTGAGATGGGGAGGGCCCAAGAGGAGGGTGTTCCTAGGGGTAAGACCCCCGTGTGCAAGGGAATCGGCAGGAGCGTAGCATCCCCTGTTTGCCAAGAACCACAAAGATCCTGGGTAGGTGAGTGGAAGGCCTGCTGGGCTAGGTCTCAGTGAACATGAACCTTGAAGGTGGCCTGGACTTGAGTGACAGAGGTCGAAGGAGCTTAAAGACTGTGATTCCGGAAATACCTTAACCAGGGTGAAGGAACAGGCTTGCTGATGGGTTGACTGTGAAGTTTTTCTGCAGTCCATCCTCCATTAAATGGAGGAAGCCTGAGAGTTCAAGGGCCATTAGAGGCTAAAGACCAGCAGTAGGGGTCTGTGGCCAGCATTCTGGCCTGGTTCATCCTCCTCACTCTGACCCTAGAATAGTGAAATCCAACAAAGTCTGCTGAACAAGTAAAGGAGAGATGGATGAAGAAAAATGCCTGGCCAGGAGGAAGTCAAGGCCAGAGGAGAGAGGGCTGGAGGATCCCGAGTCCTGTTCTGGTGGATCACCCGGCCCTGGGCACATGGCTGATTCATGTCTATTGCAAGACACACACACACACACATACACACACACACACACACACACACACACACACACACACACACAAACCCCTCACATGGGCTCTCTCCCACCTTCATTTCTCCGCCCCACCTTCGTTCCTGGGGCTGGGGGTGGGTTGAGGATGGAGGTTCTCAGGCCAGCTGGGCCTGAGCTTGTCTGAACAGATTCACGGGCTTGCTGCAGGCTTGGGTGGAGGCAGAGAAGGCGGGGCATCCTGGCATGACGGGTTGACTGAGCTCATCCTGAGAATAGATTTCTGGGCTCTGCCAAGGGTTCCCAGGCATCTACAGGGCTCCTTGGCACTCGTCAAAGCCACCAGGAGACCCCTGTCCTATAGCTGGGATAGAAGCCAGCATCCTGGCTGGGCAGGGCGGGGAGTGGCCAGGGCGGGAAGATGAGAGAGGAGAGGCGGAGAGGTACGGTGGTGGAGGACTAGGCCTGGCGTTTGGCTCGGTGTTTGCCTGGCAGCCCTCTACCTCCCAGCCTGGGGACGGTGCTGTTTCCTGCCTGAGACACTAAGGTGCAGAAATGGGGGTGAGGCCTCCTTCATGGAGTGTGGTCTGAAGTGTTCCCCTTCTGGACCCAGCTTGGGCTTCTCGCCTCCTGCCTTTCCTTTTCGGTGGGCCTGAAACCTCCACAAGAAATGTCTGTATTCTTTGGAGCAGAAGGGGCCTGGAACACGAAGTGCTATTGTGCTTGATAGTACAGCCCAAGCACTCCCAACAAGCTGTGCATTCCTGTGCTAGTGACTTCACCTCTCTGTGCTTTGGTTCCTCTTATTCTGTAGTCCCAACTGGCCTGGAACTTACTATATAGATGAGGCTGGCCTCCACCTCACAGAGATCCGCTTGCCTCTGCCTCCTGAGTGCTCAGATTAAAGGTGCGCACCACCACGCCTAGCAGCTGGGTGCGTTCATAGGACCCTGCAACGCAGATCAGCCCCAGCTAGAGGGCGTCTGCCATCCTGCCCCCAGTGGAATGCCCCCCTTGTGGGGTGCAGAGTAATTCCAGCTTGCAGTGCTAGCTTAAAGTGCCCAGACTTGGACCCACTAGACAGAGCCAAGGAAACATCTGAAAAGACCCAAACACAGAGTGAGGAGAGCAGATTCTAGCTTCTGCGTCTCCTACATTACAACTGTGTGACCTTGGGCAACTCACAGCCTTTTCCTGGCCTTTCTTTTCTGACCATCAACCTAAAGTCAGGATAGGGCTAGGCTTTCTAGACCACAAATTTCTGGACTAGCCTTTCTCAGAAGTAATCCTGTTGCAGGTTAAAGGTCAACCCTTTCTTGTCCTAACTCATCACAAATTGGCTTTGTTAAGGAGAATCATACAAAATGCGGAAGTGAGATAATGAGGAGATCATGTGACTTTCTTTGTCTCACTGGGGCATTGCCAAGTGTCATGTGACTACCTGATAAAGGATCACTTGTTGAACATTTTGCTCCTCGGCAAATGTCTGGGAAGTAAGATGCTATATGTGCTCAGCTTGGTGGCACAGACTTTTATTCCCAACACTGGGGAGGCAGAGGCAGAAGGATCCAAGATGGAGGTCAGCCTGGTCTACATAGTGAGTGCCAGGCCAGCTGAGGCTACAGGGAGACCCTGTCTCAAAATGACCAAAAAAGTAAAATAAAATTAAAAAGATGTTCTTTTTATTTACATGTATATGTGCACAGCTTCCTGAGGAGGCCAGAAGAGGGTATTGAATTCTCTGATGCTGGAGTTACAGGCAGTTATAAGCCACCCAACATGGGTGCTGGGAATCAGACTCTGGTCCTCTGGAAGTGCCATCTCTCCAGAGATCACCCGATAGGTTAGAGTCCCTACATGGTCAGGAATTTGCCAGTTTGGGGTCTCATTAGCAAACTTGTCCCCACATCTTCGGCACAGTGTGGACTATCTATGTTGGATCCTCAGAACCAGCACCGGCTTTCTGATAGCTTCCTCTGCAAATTTTACTTTGTTTTTTAGAGAGAACGTCCCATGGCCTAGGCTGGCCTTGAACTTGCTATGAAGTTGAGGCTTGTCTTGAACTCCTGATCCTGCTGCCTCTATCTCCCTAGTGCTGGTATTGTAATCCTTGTGCCACCACACCCAGCTCTCAGCAAGGCTTTTTGGTGTGCTGTGTTTATTGCTGCACTGGGGGGTGGAACCCAGTACCTTGCATATGCTGAGCAAATGCTCTACCAAGGAGTCCCGGCCCCAGCCCACTGCTTCCATAAACGCCCACTGTGCATCTGTATGATAATCTCTTCAGCATCTATCGAGTGATAAGTTGGTTGCTGGTTGGGCCTTGGATGCTTCCTCTGTAAGCTAGAGGAGTCCGGGGAGGGGCTGACACAGATGATGACTGCTGAGTTATTCTGAGCCTGAACTGCTGAGTAGGTAGTTCTGTGTGCCAAAGAAGGGGAGTAAGATTTGAACAAGTAACAAGCTACACTTCCAGGGAATAAAAGACTGGGTCTGAGTCACTGCCTCCAAGGGAACCCCCTCTTCACGTGCTTACTATGGGTCTCTTAAATGAGGTAACCCCTGGGAAAGCAATAACACACACCTGAGTAATTTTAGTCTAGAGTCAGGCACACTCTGCAATTCTGGCACTTGGGAGATGGAAACCAGAGTGTTGAGGCCAGTTGGGGATAAAGCTCAGTTGCTATCGCATTTGCCTGGCATGCACAAAGGCCTGGGTTCAATCCCAGCACCGCATAAACCAGGCATGGTTTTGCATACCTGTTGTCCCAGCACTTGAGAGGTGGAGGTAGGAAGGTCAGGAGTTCAAGATCATTTTCAGTACACAGGAAGTTTGTCTGAGACCCTGTCTCAAAACAATAAAACTACTACTACTAATAATAATTTTAGTCTACCCAAATCTACCTTTTAAGTGGCCACACCTGGACTCAGTCCAGCATCTGGGCTTTCCCTCATCCCTAGGTGGGTCTCTGCTTCCTGTAGAATGAGCTTCTCTCATTCAGAGAAAGCCAGACAAGCCAGATGTGATGGTACACACTTGTAATCAGTGCTCAGGAGCAAGAAGACAGGAAGATTACCTGAGTTCAAATCTAACCTGGGTGATATATACATATAATGTTTAGTTAGTTAATTAGTTAGTGCTAAGCGAGGATGGGCTTCATAGGCCCTGTCTCGAAATAAACAAATAAATAAGCCAGAGGTAGTTTAGATGAGTGGGCCGCACATAAAAGGCAACGTCCATACCCCAGGCTGCAGACTAAGCTTTGAGACCTGGCCATTCCCTGGGTAGAGGTTAGCAACAGCAGGATTGACCAAATGGAGTAAGTACATTTCAAAGCTTAGTTCCTAAAGTCAATCTATTCTTCCTTCACTAATCCTTCTGAATTAGACTCCCTGTGAAGGCTTCCAAAGCTGGGTCTACCTCAAGCTAGCTCCTGGAGCTTCTTAGAGCAGCCCGCACCCAAACACCTCCACCTCAGCCCAAGCTGCCACAGGGTTAATCAGCAGATCCAGCCGGGAGGGTGTTAGAGAGCAAACAGGCTTCTGTGAACCCAGGCAATTAACAGCAGGCTACTTTCCAAAGCAGAAGCAGGAGGATCTATTTTTCCTCTTCTCCCTCCCCAGGGATGGCCGCCTGGCACAGAGGGCAGGGCTGGCTCTCTGTGGATTCCTTGAGGATCAAGCCTACAGAGGGCTAGAAGCTGGGGGTCAGACCAGAGGAGAAGCAAGCCCTGGTGAGCTCTGAGGGGATGAAGGGGCTCAGTCCCCTTTATCACTGAGTCTTGGCTCACATTGGAAACCTGGTGGCTCTGAGATCATTGGTGCTATAGCTCGCAGGGGTAGGCCCCGACAGGCACAGCCTCATTTAATTCCTACAACCATCGGAAGAACTAAGCCTTTTATCCTGACTTCCAGAGGACAGGAGGAAGAAGAGAGGGGGAACATTGCTCTTCAGGGTCACCTAGCTAGTGGGTGGTGAGCTTGGACTCAAAGCATGGTCTGTCTAACATCAGATCTGCCCAGTTTTCTACTTTCCCAGTGGAAGAAGCAGCTGTTGTTTGCTGAGTCCCTGCTGGGTGTCAGGCACTGTGTGGAACACAGTCTGCCTATCTCGAATCCTGCTGGTCTCGGTTTCCAGTAGCCTTTACTAAACCACAATTATCAAAAGTGTGATAATGAGATACTAGGTCCCACATCAAGGGTGTGTGTGTAGGAGAGAGACACACAGATGTAAATCCCAGAAGAACAGGACTGGCCTCTTGTAATGCAGAAGGCGTTCTCTGAGTATTTGTCAAGTCTGCCAAGGCACCGCCTCACAAACCCCAAAGCCTCCATTCCACCTCCCCAACCCCACCCCAGCCCAGTTGCTACCATTTGGCAGGCCAGATCATGGCACTGGTCTCTGTTGTCCTTCCCTTTCTCCTCAATGTCCCTCATCCCCTCCTTAGCTTTGCCTGGGGCCTCACCAAGGCTTTTTTGCATATTGATGTGTTGACACTGGAGCCTGGCCAGAGATGCCAGGCCCTACAGGGTAAGCAGCTGGCCCCGGAGTGGAGTGGACCTTTGAAAGGTCCACTATCGCACGCAGAGCTTACATCCACCATCTCCAGCTGGCACACCCCCAGGGCCATTATTCTGCCTTAATCACCAGTGCCCGATACCAAAGAGCTGGGGACAGCCCCCAGGCCCCAGAGCCTGCTGAAGTGGTGAGAACCAGCCAGTCCTAGCTTGTCTACCTCACCTCTCCTGTTCTCAAGGGGACCACACTGGAGAACCAGCCTCCTGGCTGTCTGGGTCCCCTCCACCCACTAGCATGAGGTCTCCTTCCTCTTTTTAAAAAAATTTATCTGTTTATTTGTGTGTGTGTGTGTGTGTGTGTGTGTGTGTGTGTGTGTGAATATATGGACCCATGTGTGCCACGGACACATATGGAAGTCAGAGGACAACTTGAGGAAGTTGTCATACCATGTGGGGCCTTTCAGGCTTGGCAACAAGTGTGTTTATCCACTGAACCATCCCCGCCCCCACCACCTTTTGAGACCTATAAGGAAAAAAAAAAACCCATCTTTTAAAGGAAAAGCCCCTGGTCTGTGGCCTTGTGATAGTAAAGTAATTGTACAGCCAATATTCAATATTTAGTCACTGCATGCAGATATGGATATATATATATAAAATGTTCACATGTGTGTGGATACTTGTTATGCATGTGTGGAGTCCCAAGGCTGATGCTGGAAGTCCTCCTCAGTCATTCTCCACCTTATTCATTGAGGCAAGTTCTCTCAGTCAAACCCAGGGTCACCTATATGGCTAGTCTAGCTAGCTTGATTTGCTTTGGGTTTCTCCTGTCTCTGCCTGTGGGGTCCTGGAATTATAGGTGGGCTGCCCTGCCCACCCAGCATTTACATGGGTGCTAGAGATCCTAACTCAGGGTCCTCACACTATCCACTGAGCCATCTCCGCAGCCCCTATAGCCAATATTTTAAAGTTAGTCCCTGGTGGTTTCTATGATACAAATTGGATCTGGTGGTACATGCCTGTGATCAGCACTCAGGTGGCTGAGGCAGGAGGGTTGCTATGAATTTGAGGCTAGCCTATGTTGCAAGACTGTATTAAGTTACTCTTCTCGTTGCTATGACAAAGTACCAGACAAAAAAGGAAGGAAGGGTTTAATTTATTTTGGCGCACAGTCTGAGAGTGCAGTCTACTGTCGTGGGGATGGCCTGGTATCTGCAATCAAGAAGAGAGCAATGAATGCTTGTGCTCAGTTAGCTTTCTTCTTTGATTCAGTCTGGCACCCAGCCCATGAGATGGTGCCTCTCATGCCCAGAGTGGGTCTTCCTTCCCTATTAAAGCTTTCTGAAAAATGCTCTTAGACACACCAAAGATGTTTCCATCGTGAGTCTAAATCCCATCAACTTGACAAGATGAACCATCACAGCGATCCTGAGCCTGGAAGGCCCTCTGGGCAGCTTTACCCTGGTCACCGGACTCCACTGCCTTCCTTCTGTTCCTTCAGCCAGCCTTTGGACCTTTGCCTGCCTGAAATGTTCTCAGAGCTCAACAGGGCAGTGTCTTATGGAAGCCCAGGACCCAACATATATATGACTTTTTGTTGTGGTTATTGTTTTGAGACAGGGTCTCCCTGTAGCCCCAGCTGGCCTGTAATTTGCTATGTAGACCAGGCTGGGCTTGATCTCACAGAGATCTGCCTGCCTCAGCTTCCTGAGTTCTGGGATTAAAGATGCCATCATAACCCAGCTTCTTAGGCCTTTGGGAATAGTCCCCATAAAGGAGCAACAACAGCAAACACTTCCTGGGTGCTTTCGACGTACCAGGCCCAACTATGTCTCTTTGAACAGTTACAACAACCCTCAAAGTAGGAATAACTGTTTCTACTTTGCAGGCAAGGACAGGCTCAGAGAGGTTAAAGTGATGTGAGACTTGACCTCCAACCCACAGCCCATTTCCAGAGGCCACTGCACTTTATCTCCTGATTCACAGTAAATATTAACTTTCAGGGGCTGGAAGACGGCTTCTTGTATTAAAGTCCCAGTCACCAAGCCTCACGACAACCCACAGAGGCCAGAAGAGGGCAGCTGATCCCCAAGAACTGGAGTTACAGATGGCTATGCAATACCATGTAAATGCTGGGGACTGAACCTGGGTCCTCTGCAAGAGCAGCCAGTGCTCTTAACTGCTAAGCCATCTCTCCAATTCCTGTTTTTTTGTTTTTTCTGTTGTTTTTTGTTTTGTTTTGAAACAGGATCTTATGTAGCCGAGGCTAGCTTTGAACGTATTCTCCAGCTCAAGCTGACTTCAATTGAGGCAGCTTGAGGCAGCCCTGTCTTAGCTCCTGGAGTGCTGGGACTAGAGACCAGCTCCACCACATCCAGTTTTCTGGGTGCCTCCTCTTCAGTCATTGATTCTTCTAATCAACATCTACTCTGCCAGGCACTGCACTGGGCCCACAGAGGGGAATGCAAAGCTCAAGGTCACATGAAGGAGGTTACTTCACTATTGTATGTGACATCACAGGATGGGGATGGGGATGTTAGGGGACACCAAGGAGCACAAGGATATTCAGCAGGTGATGAATTCCTAGTGAAAGAGAAAGCTACCCTGTACTTGAGTGGGCAGGAAGCAAGAAGAGCCGAGTAAGCACAGGGAAACTGTAAAAAGCAGGTGGGTCAGGCATGGTGGCCCACATCTTTGATTCCAGCACTCAGGAGGCAGAGGCAGGCAGATGTCTATGAGATCGAGGTCAGCCTGGTCTAAGTGAGTTTCAGGCCAGCTGGGGCTAAAGAGAGAGCCTGTCTCAAAACAAAACAAAACAAAACAAAACAACAACACCAAACAACCAAGGAAAGAAAACAGAGGGGGCTGAATTCATGCAGGTCAGGGACCGGCGGTAACACTGAATGCAGAGAAGAGATGAATCTGACTGGCAGGAGGACATTGGGCCAGATCTGGGACTGCTCTAGGGTTTCTGGCAAGGACTGCTACCTTTGTGATGAGGCTGAGAGCTGCCCTCAGAGGATACACAAGGACTGAGAGCTTGGTTGGCAGCCTTGCCTCCGCTCCCATAACATGTGAGGGTTTGATACCTTCAGGCCAGTTTAGGCTTGGCAAGCTAGCAAGCCTCCAGCAGGCCTTTGATGGGTTCCGTGATAGCAAGGCAGGGAGCCAAGAAAAGAAGTCCAGGAACGGGAACTTGGCCCTGCCTCAGCCTCTGGCATCTCTGAACTGACTCCATTTCTACCAAGTTCTGATGAGAGATTCTGGGAAGCAGGATGTTGCTGAGGCCAAGTAAACTCCCAAAGGCCTAGAAAGAACCAGAAAGCAGATTACATAATGCCCTCGCCAGCTTCTCTCTGCCTTGAAAGAAGATCTCTCTGCCCGGTCTTGAACCGGGCTCTGCAGTCCCTGTGCCTCCTAGCTAACGCTCTGGTGACTAAGGTGTCCTGCCTAGGTCTGGAGTTAGGTCTGAGAGAAGGAGCAAGTGGGCATGCTCTGAGACTCTAGATCCTGTCCTTTCCCTCCGGTCAGGAGTCAAGGGATGGTAGCAGAAACAGTAGATGGGAACTGCTTGTTGTTTTAGACGAGAGTTCTAATCCTGGCCCCGCCAATCATTAACTAGAAGACCTTAAAGCCCCTTCCACCAAGCCTGACACGCTGATTTCCGTCTCCAGGACGCGATATGGTAAAGGAGAGGACCAAACAAACCATCTGGCATCAATTCTACTTCCGTTTCCTGCCCGCAAACTGGGGATGGTCTGAGTGACCTTTTAGAACCATTGTGCTAACTGAATGAGATGATGAACTCCAAGTACTGGCAGAGGCAGAGACATATTCCTTCCCAGGGTTGGACACGGTGCTGGAGTTCATCAAGAGAGGTTAACAGGGAGGGAGTAAAGGCGGATGTTATAATTTAGAATTGAAATGCCTCTCTCCCCTCCAAACAAAAAAAGATTCATGTGACAAACAAAGGCTTGAGGCACTATTTTGGGGGTGGGGGTGGGGGAAGGTCTCATGTATCCTAGGCTAACTCAAACTCAGGTATAGCCACCTGACCATGAACTTCTGATCTTCCTGTCTCCACCTGGGATTATAGGCATGTGGTACCATACCCAGTTTTATACAGTGCCAGGGGTTGAAGCCAGGGTTTTGTGCATGCTGGACAAGCACTCTACCAACTGAGTCACATCTTCAGCTGGTGATAGACTGAGAAGTAACTTGCTCATGAAGGTGCTGACTTCACTGATAGGTTAACTCATTGATGAGTTTATGATGAATGGGCTACTAGGAGGTGAAATTGGTTGGAGGACGTAGATCACCTTTGGAGAGCTTATCTCGTCCTGGCCTCTTCCTGGTGCCTACTCTACCATACCCTGCCGCAATGATGCTCTGCCTCACCACACACAGGCTCTGAAGCAATGGAGCCAGGTGACTTCTTTTGAGACTGTAAGCCAAAACAATCTTCCTTTCAAGTTGTTTGTGTCACCTCTTTCATCACAGTGAGGACAACTCGACTAAACAGTGGACCCAGCTTTTTTTCGGAGGGGATAGAACTTGCAAAGAGATGGAGGGGTGACAGGGAGGATTTGAGAACGGAATGTCCTCTAAGCAGTCTACTGTCCCTGGAGCAAGACACGGCCAAGATGAAGAGGGGAGACCTGAAGGATCAGCTGGGTCAGGATGCATAGAGCTGGAAGCCAGGTCCAGGCTCCAGCTCTAATTTCAGACCAGCTCATACATAGTGTAGTTGTCATCACTGTAGGAATGTGGTCCGTGTGGGCCTGGATTCAAATTCCAGTTCTGCTTCTTAGGTGGCCTTGGACAAGTCACTTCAACTCTTTTTTTAGCTTGAGTTTCCAAAAATAGAGCTTAAGACAGGTGCTGGGACTGTGTGTAGGAAATATTTTCCAACAGCATGAGGCTGGAGAAGTGGGCAGGAAAGGGGGTTCCGGCGTCTAGTCTTGGACCGGCCATGTTTGGCTCTTCATGGAAGTCTCTGACTGTGGATAATGTGCTTCATAACCACCTTATTGGACGCAGGGATGGACACAGGTGAATCAGCTTCCTTTAGAGCTAGAGGTTGCGCTTAGGGTGCATAACATCAAAGACAAGCAAAAAAATCCTCAGACAAGCCACTGGAGGGAAGCCAGATCCTGAGTGCAGCAACTCTCGGTAAGCTGGAAATGATCACACTGGCAAGGGGAAGCTCGGGGAGGGATGAGGGGGTTTAGATGGTCCGCTGTCTCCTCTTCAAGCCTCTGTTTTCTCACCTGAAAATGGAAAGACACACTTTACTGGAGAATTAAATGAGAAAAAGTCCTTAAAAGAACCTAATGGCATTCATGACACGTGGAAAATAATCACTCAGTGCTGAGGCTAGACTCAGCTCAAATACTGTCTTCCTTGACCATCAGGTGTGAGAATTTTCTCCCTGGGGGAAGGGACTAAACAACCTCGTCCCCCTCCTCATGAGGTCCCAATGACAAACCAAGTTAATTCTACCAAAGTTCACCCTGGGCAGGAGCGTGAATGCAAAGCGGCCATCCTAGAAGGTCTGCACCTCACATGGACGACGGCTTCCCAGTTTACATGAACCCTCCTCCCCATAATCTTTCCCAGTTTATGTGTCATACCCTCTCCCCAAGATCCAGAGGCCACAATGAAGCCACATGCAATTAAGGTAGAGTGGCATGCTACTGGTCAGGAAACATGTCCAGCTATACACGGGAAGTTCCAATGACCTTCCTCACCCCCTCCTTCTATGAGGAAACATCAACAACAGTCTATAAGCCCTTCTGTGATGGTGTTCTGCAAGCAGGTGCAACTGAACTCACAAAGATGGAGGCAGTTTTCTTGGAGGATAATATTGTACAACACTATCGTATTGAGAGCAGCTCAGTGTCCACCACAGAATGCTATTTCCTACGGAATTTAGCCCAGCATGTAATCAATCATCTTGGTTTTTTTTTTTTTTTTCTTCCCTGTGGATACCTTCAGTTGTCAACTTGACACACCTGGGTAGAGGAAACCTCAATTGAGGAACTATCTCCATTTGATTGGCCAGTGGCCAGGTCTTTTGTTTGATTCTTGAGTGGTGTGGAAAGGCCCAGCCTATTGTGGGCGGTTCAACTCGTGGGCAGGTGATCTTGTGTTTAGGAAAGCAGGCTGGGCCCCCACCAGAGGAACAAGCCAGTAAGCCGTGTTTCTCAGTGGCCTGTGCTCCAGCTCTCACTTCCTGGTTTCTGCCCTGACTTCCCTCAGTGATGAACTGTGACCTGGGACATGTAAGAGAAAATGCATTCTTTCCATCAGGTGTGGTGGCGCATGCCTTTAATCCCAGCACTTGGGAGGCGGAGGCAGGTGGATCTCTGAGTCTGGGGCCAGCCTGATCTACATAGTGAGTTCTAGGTTAGCTGGGGCTACAGGAAGCCCCTGTCTCAAAAAAGACCAAAAAGTAAATCCTTTCCTCCCCCTGTTGGTTTTGGTCAGTGTTAATCACAGCAATAGAAAGTGATTAGAATGTTCCCCTGTCACCAGCATGAAAGCAGCATGTGTCCAGGGACTTGGTCTCTCTTATTCATTGCTTTATGTCCAGCACAGAGTATACACAGAGTATACTCAGTATTTTTTTTTTCTTTTTAGTTTGAGACAGGGCCTCACCATATAACCCTGGTTGGAACTTGGCATATATGTTCCAGTCAGGCTGATCTCAAACTCACGAGATCCACCTGCCTCTGGTTCCAAAGTGTTAGGGTTAAAGGCATGTCTCACCACGCCTAGCCCCTTAAGAAGTCTTGAGGACACAGCTCCCTTTCCCCTAAACTTGGGCAGATGTCCCTTTCCAAGGTCCCCACACTGGCTGGGTTCCCCCACCAGAGGACCTATTACTGCTGAGGTTTTTCCTTTGAATTCTGCTAGACTGTGAATTCTGCTGACACTAGGTACAGTATCTTGTTCACCAATGTGTCTACAAAACCCAGCATAGGGCTTTAAAGTGAAGGTGAACAGGAGGAAGAGGGTTACGTGGACCCCAAGATCTCTCAGGTTCTTCCTGAGAACAATGGGAAATCCAAGGTGGTGGATGTGCTTTACTATAACGGATCAGTCTCATATTCTCATAGGAAGCAACGTACACAGGAACAGAAAACAGCCTCCGAACCCGTCCTCATCTCCCTAGAACAAAGTGACACCCAGTCCATTGGGTGTCCGGGCAGGCACGCCCGGGAACTATGTGAGGACCAGTGAGGCGGAGGATTACTTTCCACAGTAACCCTCCGCTGCAGACTTGTCTCCGCGGCTGCAGCTCTCACACCACCAGGGGGAGAAATCTCCACGCATCCAGACCCTTGGACGGCTTCAAGCCGCGGGGCGGTCGCGAGGAACTCTGGGAATTGTAGTCCTTGGTTAGCAAGGCACACTCGCGCGTTGCATCTTGGGACTTATAGTTCATCGCTTGGAAGCAGAAGGTAGGTTTACGCTCACAGGTTGAGTGAAGGAAACTACAACTTCCAGAGGGCCCCGGGCTCCGGGGCGGTTTCTAGTTTTGCTCTAGTGGACAGTCTGAGGTTGCTTCTGAGGTTCACCTTGGCTGGGTAAGTTTGATTGGAGAAAACTCCTCTACTCTGCTGAGCTGTCCTCGGACTTTCGTGTTCCAGTCTGTTTGGGGGTCTTCCTGTCTCTTCCGAGAATCTGCACACGAGTCTTTCATCTCCATCGTCTCTGTTTCCTATTCAGACAAGTCCACCCCACACCTCAGCCCTCCCACACTCATCGCGGACGGCCACTCCCGCACTCCGGATTCCCACCACCCACCCCCGAGCCCCAGCCTCAGGTCCCTGAAACCCGGCTGCTTTGTGTCCTCCACACTGCGCTTCGCTCACTTGTGCCTGTTTTTCGTGCTGGTGGAATAAGACTGCTAGTTCTTCCAAGGCTGCGAACTTGAAGTGCTCACTCACTCAGCCTCACCCCCGCCCCCCGCCCCGTGACCTTGGACAAATCGTATAAGCTCTCTGGGACTCAGTTTCTTCATCTGTGAAATGGAGGTGCTCATGAGTTTTATAGGTGCGAAAGTGCTTTGTGAACCGTAAGGCCTCCAACAAGCAACAGAATTTCTCTTTGTCATTTGTTGGTGTCCTAGAACATTCTTATAAGGGCAGTTTTTCTAGCTCTCCAGGCCTCGTTGCTCAATCCTGTCCCTTGAGGTCTTGATGTCTTCATCTAACACCAGTTTATTTCTTCACTTCCTCTGGACATCAAAGATCAGACAGGCCCCTTGAGCTCTTAGTCTCCTGGGACCTTTGTCTGAAAGGAAGCCCTAAAGGCGTGCTTATCTTGGACTCTGGCCTGAGAGATGAAGAGTCCACACAGCTGACAGAGGGACAGTGGCTGCTCACTGGAAGCAGGGTTCCAGAACGACAGCTGCAATGTAAGCTCTGTCCATCCCCCTTGGGCTTTTCTGGGTCTGTTTAGTAGACTGTGGCTTTGATAGGTGTGTCCCCGGCCTGAAAAGCCTGGGATAGAAGAATCCATTTTGCCAACAGATTTATTCCAAGGAAAATGAAAGACCTCAGCTGAGTATATTGAAAGAGAGCCATGGCATAATTAATTAGTTCCTGACATTTTATGAGCACGTAAAATGTACCCAGCCTTAGGCGGTATCAGTTTTCTCCTTTAAGCTTCACTTATAAAGTGTCCTATTTTACATGAGACACGGGCTCGGAGGGGTCATGTAGTTAGTTAAAATAATTTGTTGTCGCTCCCTCCTGCGGTTATAGTGCCTTCTATGTGTCAGACACTTTATAAACACACTCTTCAACCTCGTGAGTAGATGGAGATTATCAGAGGTTTAGAGTTTAAGGCACTTGTTCAAGATCTCACAGCTGGCACTGGGGAGATGTCTGGGTGGGTAAAGATGCTTGCTGCCAAGCCTGATAGTCTGAGTTCAGTTCCTGGAACCTTCATGGTGGAAAAAGAGAAGCAGTTCCCTTGAGTTGTTCTTCTGACTCTACAAGCATGCCATGGCATGTACACATATAGGTACTCACCACACATACACACACACATTTTTTTTTAAGTTTACAGCCAGCTAGTAAGCAGCAGAAGTGGCGCTCAGAGTCATCAGAGCTTTTTCCTCCCTCACTGTAGCATATAGCCTCATTTTATTTTTTGAGACAGGGTCTTCCTGTAGGCCTGGCTGGCCTGGAACTTACTATGTAGACCAGGCTGGCCTTAGTCTCACAGAGATCCACCCGCCTCTGTACCACCACGCCTGGCAAATGCCAGTTGTGATTGCCTTAGTTTTTGATAAGCATGACAGATGAAGATTTATTTATTATATGTGTATGAGTGTTTGCCTGCATGTATATATGTTCTCTGTGTGCATGCAGTGCCCTCTGAGGCCAGAAGAGAGTATTGGATCCCCTGAAGCTGGAATTATAGATAGTTGTGAGCCATTTTATGTAGGTGATGGGAACCAAATTCGTGTCCTCTTTAAGAGCAGCAAGTGCTCTTAACTGCTAAGGCACCTCTCTAGTCCAAGCATGACAGAAGAAAAAACTATTTGAACTGGGCGTGGTAGCACATGCCTGTAATCCTAGCATTCAGGAGGCAGAGGATTAAGAGTTTGGGGCCTGCTAGGGCCACATGGAGAAACACTGCCTCCAGAACAAAACAGACATGCAAGTAATGCAAAAGATTGAGAGATTATAAGTCAAAGCCAAAAGAAGATACATTTAGCGAGTTCCTGCTATTTGTGGAAAGCCTACGGTTGATAGTTTGCCCTACAAAGAATATAAAACACAGTCTTTATTCCAGGAGTACTTATGAACAGAAAAGACCTACACGTGTGAAAAATTAAGTAGCACTCATTGAATAAAGTAATTAAAGTGTTTTTACACTTATTTATTCAGTGTGCACACACCATGGTGCGTAAGCTCAGAGGATAACTTGTCAGAGTCGGTTCTCTCCTTCCATCATGTAGATTCTGGGTATCAAACTCAAGCTGTCAAGCCCGGTGGCAAGCATCTTTACCCACTGAGCCATCTTGCCAGCCCAGGTAAAGTAATTATTTTGACTTGCAGCCCGTGGGGCCCTGTGTTAATCCTCGTGCCTGGTGTGGCCATGGAGATTCACCCAGTAAAATTATGGTGCAGGACTAGAGTGGAGGGTATACTCAGTGTTTGGGACATGTGTGCACGCATGTCCAAATAAAAGAAAAGACCTTCCCCAGGGGTTCTCAAATCCTGCTGATAAAAAGCACATGGAACTTAAAAATAATAATAATAATGAATTGGGAGTTGGGAGTGTGACCTCACTGTAAAGTGCTTGCCCAGCATTCATAAGGCTCTCAGTTCTCTATCCCTAGCTCTTCAGAAAATTAAACGACCATTGCTTTTTCTGGGAATGGAGGAAATGCAGTTTTAAAGACTCCGGGGTGACTGTGTTGCAGGAACCTCTGCTGTAGATTTCACGCGGACTTGTGCTGTCGGGAAGTCATGGAGACTGCTGGACTAGGCACTAAACAGAGATGCAGCCTGCAGTGAATTGCGGGGTGGGGGGGCAGTGAGCAGAGCTGAGGGAAGGGAGGACTGGAGTGGGACCATGTCCCATAAGGGCTCTTTGGTCTCTCTGGGCCTTGGTGATGGAGAGGCTCCTGGACAGGCACTACCATGAATTGTTGAGCCAAAGTAGGCTGAGAAGGACACCTGGACCGGCCTCCCTGGAAAATTCCATGGCATTCACTAGACATAAATCTGAATGTTGCCTTGGCAATATTTGCAAGTGAGATGGGATTTTTTTTTCCCTTCTTGCTTGAGCACCAGTTAAGTAATGCAGACTTTTCCACGATAGCCTCACTCTGGCCACTGATCTTTAGATTTTTATTTCCAAGCAGAATTTAGATGATGAATCCTCTCAGAAGCTTGCCAGGATCACTAGAGAGTCCTGTACCCACCCCGCAACCTCCATGAATCATTTTACTTTGTCTCCATAGCAACCCTGTGAGACTGATAGAATTCCCATTATGTAGATGGGAATCAGGCTTAGAGAGATCTGGTAACTTGCCAAAAGGAGCTGGGTCTCAGGCATGGGTCTTTCATTGGACTGAAGAGATGGCTCAGTTGGTCAAGTGCTTGTCTCACAAGTGTCAGGACCTGAGTTTGGATCCTTAGAACCCACATTGAAAGTTTCAGAAAGCAGAGGCTGGTAGTGAGAAGGCTCGGCAGATAGAGCATTAAACCTAATAACCTGGCTTTAATCCCCAAGACCCACAAGGTAAAAGGAGAGAACGGACTCCACAGGTTGCCTGCCCACACACCGACACACTCAATCACTGTTTTCAAAAGCCTGACATGATGGCATGTGTAATCCCAGTGACAGCAAGGTGAGAGGCAGGAGTAGATCTCCCGATGCCGCGTAGCAAGGTGAGAGGCAGGGGTAGGTCTCCTGATGCCGAGTAGCAAGATTCCAGGCAAATGAGAGACGCTGTCTCAAACAAAAAGGTGGGATGCGCCGGAGGATTGATAACCAGGGTTGCTCTCTGATGTCCACATGTGTGCATGCACACATGAACGCTCCCAAATGTGGACACGTGGGCACATACAGACAGACAGCATGGGTCTTTCAGACTTAATTTCTCTCATGGCCATATCTTTTCTAGAGCAACTTCGGACTTGCCTTGCACTCTGGGGACTGCTCCCCCATCACAGCTTTTCCTTCCTCTACATCCATCATGGCCCCTGTTTTCACATACCTTTTACCAACACTTTCTTCTACTTGAAAGTCGGCCTTTTCTATTTCTGATTTCTGCTCCCAAGCTTGGGGTGTGGGGGTTGGTTCTCTCCCCTGAGAGCTCGATGGTATTTGGGTATCTTTTAAAATGTGTATAAGTGCACCCATGCCGTGCAGTGCCCACAGAAGTCAGAGACATTGTTAGATCCCCTGGAACTAGAGCTATCAACGGTTATTAGCCATATCATGGTGCTAGGATTCGAACCCAAGTCCTTTTTAAAAGCAGCCAGTGCTCTAAACCACCAAGCCTTCCCTCCAGTCCCTGTCTTTTGGTGTTTTCTCTCTCTTTCGTGACAGAATTTGCGGTTGCTTCACTATCACATGACCCATATGTGTCCTGCAGCCTTGGATCACCCGAGTGCACCCTCAGCAACAGTGGGAAAAGCAGAGGTTGTGGCTAAGCCATACTGCTTCTCCTTTATTCTGACTGAGCAGTCCACTGCCTGCAACAGCTTAGCTACCTCCTCCTCCTCCTCCTCCTCTCTTCCTCCTCCTCCTCCTCCTCTTCCTCCTCTCCCTTATCTCCTCCTTTTTTTTAAAAAAAAAAATAAGGGTTATCTTAAAACTTGCTCAGGAAAAACAAAAGGAAGAAGTCTATAATAGAAAGAAAATCATTCACCTCTCCCAGCATTAAATAGAATGACTCTTTGGGGTTTTCCACTGGACCCGATGATTGGCAGTTAGGTCTGTGAGCAATAATTGTTGTGCTTGTGACTTTGAGCAGCTTGCTGAATCACTCGGGCCCTTACCTTGGGTGCTTTTTCAGTAAAGCTTGTGTATACATTGGGACTGAGAAGGGGGCATTCGGGGAGGACTTGTCTGGGATGGTCTCTAAGGTCTCTTCTTGCCTAGGCATGCTCTGACTTGACCTCTAATCCTCCTAGAGCCTTGTAGAGGGAGCAGATAACAGTGAACCTTGTGGACCCAGGACTCTGCCCATCTGGATGATCATGATTACAGGGAACTGTTGTCTACATTCTGTTGGTTAAACAAGAAATGGAATTTACAACTTGGGAAGCAAAGTCTAGGCTGAGTCTCCCATTGGGCAGAGTGGGTTATGGGTTTGCCCACCCCATAGCCAGGGTAACTTTCTGCCTCTGTTTCTTCGTCTGTAAAATTGGTCTTAAGAGAGTTGTTGAGAGAAGCCATGTGTGTAAGGAGCTTAGTGCAGCACTAGCAGAGGAAACACAAACTCTCAGTGGGTGTTACAAGGGCAAGATCTGGGCTATGATCTCTGCTGCAGCTGCATCTGAATGTGTTAATCTTGAGACAGGGTCTTACGTAGCAGGCTGCCCTTGAATTCACTCTGTACGTAAGGGTGCTCTTGAACTTCTAATTCTCCTGCCTCCACCTCTTATGGGCTGAGATTACAGGGGTGCATACTACACTCTGTTTCATATTGTATGGGGATCAAACCTAGGACTTCTTGAATGCTAAATAAACATTCTACTAACCGAGCCACATCCCCAGACCCTATGCTTGTAGGTTTTGCGCAGTCAGAGAGTTAGCTTTTTCTATCATCACCATCTCCTCACTCTGCCCCCCACAGAAGAAAAAGAGGAATGCAGTCCACAGGGCTGCGGATGTGGCCAAGTGATAGAGAACTTGCCTAACATGCGCAAGGCCCTGGCTTCCATCCCACCACCACCATCACAAACTAAGTGAGGCTGCTGATGTGGCCAAGTGATAGAGAACTTGCGCCCATCTCAGGCTAACAGGCTTCCATCCCACCACCACCATCACAAACTAAGTGAGGCATGTAATTTAATGAGTGACTGACAGGAAGGATGAGGTGATGAGGATGAGGGAAAGTGAACAGGGGTGACACATGACCCATATAAACAACTAGAGACAAGGAAGAAGTAAGCATTCTGCTGCTCTGTGTTTCACCCTCCAGCCGTCAACTTCATCACAGCCCAGGCTTTGATTCCACTGCTGATGTGATGGGGACTGGCCCGTCCATGTGCTTTCCAGCCATCTCAGGACCCCACCATGTAGGCTGCACAGATGTGATGGAGGGTCAGAGTCTCCAGGTGGGTATCCCGAGCTCCACCCCTGTGCCAGTCCATGCTTCTGCCCACACTGAGTCTCACAGGTCTAAGTGTGCATGTCTGGGGTTGTTGGGAGTCCTCAGAGATGAGCTGGCTTTGGTTTTCAGCTCCTAGGTCTGTCTTCTTCTTCTTAATATCCCTCTTTCCAAATACTAGAACCTTCCCAATTGAGAGAGAATGAATTCTCTTCAGAGGACCTCAGGCTTAGAGACAGTACACACACACACACACACACACACACACACACACACACACACACACACACATCTCGAGCACAGATACCTGATCCGGAAAAGGTTTTCATTCTCATCCTGATTCTGGAGAAGAGGAGGAAGGCCAGTGGCCCCTGTGCCATAGCCCAAGACTCACCAACTTGGATGGGGGTGGGGGATCGTCTCCTCGACCTACCTTCTGCCGGTTTCTAGATTTTTCTTATTTCTTTTTCCTTCTCCCTCCTATCTGTCTTTTTTTTTTCCCCTCTCTTCTTTCTTTCATTTTTGAGACAGAGTCTTATGTAGCCCAGGCTGGTCTCCAACTTGACATATAGCCCAGGATGACCTTAAGCTTCTGATCCTCCTCACTCTACCTTCCCAGTGCTGGAATTGCAAGTGAGTGACAGCTGACCTGGCAGATTTTCAGGTCTTCTTTCCTGGTGGTTGGACAGCTCTCCTGTAAGGGGCACCCACTTTCTGGTAACCCCAGTCCTACTCCCTTGTGAAGCAAGTCTGCTGCCACGTCCTGAGAGTCAGCTCGGAGGAGTGGCCTGGGTGACCTACTGATGCCACCCTGTTGAGCTTAAGTGTAAATCGAGTTCCTCTTCCATTAAGCCTAGGCTCAGGGCCAGATTTAAATCTTTCATGGGCCCAAGCACTCAAACTATTTTGGTGCCATTCCAAGATATGTTTCAAAATGCAACTGGATATTTGATTTTATTTTTTTCCTTTTTGTCTTTTTGAGGCAGAGTCTCCCTGTAGCTCTAGCTAGTCTGGAAGTTACTGTGGAGACCACTCTGGCCTCAGTTTCACAGAAATCCCCCTCCCTCTGCCTCTCCAGTGTGTAAGTGGATATTTGATAGACCGTAAGCCTTCTGTATGCTAACAATAAGATCGTTTTTGGATTTTCTGAATTTAAAAATCAGACATGTTGAGGAAGTCTATACTTCTGCCTTGATATCTGGCCTGGCTGGTGCCCCAGACTCCTGGTCACCCAAGGTTCCCGGTCCAAGCAGCTGTCTTGTCTTTCCTCCAGGGGTCCTTCTTCCGACTCTTCTATCCCTGCCAAGCGGCGGAGGACACCTCGGAGCGGCCCCTGTGGATTCCGCGCTATGAGTACTGCGAAGGCCTGGCTGACTACCTACAGTACAACAAGCGCTGGATTGGGTTGCTGTTCAACCTGGGTGTGGGTAAGGCTAGCCCAGCTCTGGATTCCTTCTCAGTTGCTTGGTTATGTCCTTAGGAGAAACCTAGGCAGACCTAGTACTTTTAAGCTTGCCCAGTCCAGTCTTGGGGTAGGTAGGTGGTGTGGAGAGGTGGGAGAGAATCACACACATGAGAGTTTGAGTCATCAGAATACACTCTGCTGGATTCAAATCCAGGCTCTACAATTTCTTAGCTGTAGAACCTGGGCAAGTCACCATCTGCCCGCTTTCATAGGGCTGTGGTATGGAGTGTATAAAGCCTCTAGTGAACCCTCTAGGGGGGATGTAAGTGCTGGCTTTGCCTCTAAATCCATCATGTATTTACCCCACCCGGTGCAGTCACTGTATAGATTATACCTATTTTTCTATGGATCAAACCCAGGGCCTCACACATGCTGCCTGAATGCTCTTCCACTGAGCCATAGCCCCATGGCTGCTAGATCAGACATTCTTAGCTTTCAGGAGCATTCGTTCTCCTGCAGTACTCCTTCACGTCTGTCTGTCCTCCCCTCCTCTACAAGGAATCATCCACATGTGTTTAAGGCCTAGCCAATGAGTTACCTGGGAACTTAGCATCTCACTGCCCAGATCTCTTCAGGATTGCCTCTTTGTTTTATTTTATTTTTCCCGGTGGTGCAGGGGATGAAACCCAGGGCCTCCCAATTACTAGGCAAATGTTCTCTACCTACCCACAGCCCCATCCTTATCCTGGTGGGATTTATCTCATTTTTCATTGTATTAATTCTACTTAGGGAAGAAAGGAGAGAGCACAGATGATGATGACCTTGGGCTGGGCAGGGAGATTGGTGATCCTGCAGGAGGGAGAGGACAGGATAGACGACAACTGCCAACCCCTTCTCCCCACCTCTGCTCAGGCTGCCCTTGGGATTACAGCTTTGGGGCAGCCAGAGATGCTAAAGCCTGTGTCTCTGCCAGGATCTTGTCGCTTGCCTGTTAGCTGGAATGGCCCCTTTAAGACAAAGGAATCTGGATACCCCTTGATCATCTTGTCCCATGGCCTGGGAGCCTTCAGGTAGGAGCTCTGTCCCCTGATTATGTCCCCTGTGTAGTGACTGCAGTGATATCTTCAGGGACTCTAGAAGGGCAGAATAACAGATGTTTCCATCTGTCTGCTGGTTTATGCTCCATTGCTCCATAGCATTGGGTCTACCTCCTCTAGACCAGGGCTTCCTGGGATTTTCCGCTTTTGACTCCTTTCTGCCTGAAAAATGTTTACACCCTAGGTCTATAGGTCTTTAAAATTGGCACACAAAGCAAACATTTGCTGATGATAAATTATAAAGAATTTTATTTATTATTATTATTATTAATTATTACTATTGTCTTTTTGAGACACAATCTCCCTGTAGCCCCAGCTGGACTGGAATGCTCAATGTAGACCAGGCTGGCATCGATCTCACAGAGATCTGCCTGCTAAGAATTTTATTGTAAAACAGTTCTTTGGTATGGATTTTATTATTAAAGGGGAAAGCCAATTTGCATACTAATGGGATGGATGTGCTTGTTTATTTTTGCATAAAGAATTAAATCTTGGCTGAATATTTGTTACTGCAGAACCCAGAGTATCTTCAACATTTTTCACAATTGATTGGTATTTTGGTTTCATGATCATCAATGCTAGGAACATTGCTTCACATAAATACACAGTATAAAATGGCAGTATGTTTAGGGCTGTTTCAGAAATTGTTGGAAATTCTGTCCTATTCTCAAGCCAAGATCCATTTAATGCTTGTTCTTGAAACTCAAGCTAGCAACTCAAACAGCAGTTCTTAAAATCCAAGATTCTAACGAGATACAATCCAAGGATATACTAACTTGATACTCCTATCTTTTAAAAAAATATTTATTTTTTTAATTTTATGTTTATGAGTGTATTGACTGCATGTATGTAAGTGCACCCGTGTCATGCAGTGCCCTCAGAGGTCAGAAGAAGGTGTCGGATCCCCTGGAACTGGAGTTACAGACAGTTGTTAGCTGCCATGTGGGTGCTGGGAATCAAACTCTGGTCCTCTGCAAGAGCAGCCAGTGCTCCTAACCACTGAGCCGTCTCTCCAGCCCCAGTACTCCTATCTTGAAGAATGACGGTAGGAAAATCACTAAAAGTTTCCATTTTTCATAATTAAGATGTAGTGTTTCTGTAAGAGCAGAAAAGTTGGTGTGTACGGTAAAGACACGGCACGGCAGTTCATGATGTACAGTGGTCTCCCACGTGAGTCTAGGTGTTTGGCACTGTGTGGCACGACAGCATTTGAAGTGCACAGTACACAGTGAGTGCCCAACCAAGGCTGCAGAGAGGTTGTGGCTGCAGCACGGGCGAGCGCTGCCAGGAACACCGTGGATTCATTCACGTTTGCGTTTCAATTTTTGGTCCTCAGGCATTCAGAAAGCTTTCGGTCTTGCTAGGTCTTTCACGACCCCAACTCTTGTGGGACCCCAATGTTAAGTTGTGACCTGCAGCTTGGGGAACTTGGCTCTAGAAGGGCTTTCCTAACTAGGAAGAGCTTGGGAGTCACGGTGGGAGCCTTTGCTCCCTGTGTTGAGAGGCGCAGTTGTGGTGTGGTCCGGGAGACGTGGCAGCCTGCACTCACAGAGCTGGCAGCCCGACCTGTAAACCTAACCATGGCACTTGTGTCCTCCGTGAGCTGGGGAAAGTTATAGAACTCTCTGAGCCTAGATTTCAACATCTGCCAAATGAGGGTGTGGCTCCCGCGTGGTGGTTTGTGAGGTCTCAGATGACTGGTGCTCACTAGGTGCACACCTGTGTCGGTTTGTCACTTGGGGAATGTGATGATGATAATCCCTTCACCAGACATTGGGCGACTAGCTTCAGCTTCACAATTCAGAGTCTATTCAGGATTCTTCCCGTGGCTTCTGCAGTCTACACCATGGTGTGTTATATAGCTTAATAACTGTAGTATGTGTGTTCCTAGTTAAGTTTACTTCATCAGTGAATATATATGTCTGGTTCATGTCCAGGGTGTCACACATATCAGAAGCCCCCATTCCCAAACTCTTGTCTACACTATAGCTTTGGAGATCTGTCTAAAACTGACTGTGTATGGTGGCTCACATCTATAATTCCAGCATATGGAAGGCTGAAACTGAAGGATTATGAGTTTAAGGCCAATGTTGGCTCCCCAGTGATACCCTGTCTTAAAATAAAACATAATCTAAATATGGACTTCCTAGTCCAGCACCTCAAATATAGCCTGGCAGATTGTAGATGCCCAATAAATCTTTGTTGAATGCATGAATGTTCTTCTAATTGAAGTATTTTATTAGCTCTTTGACTTAATTCTGTTCTTTTTAGTCTTCCGAGTTCTGGGATTACAAGGATGCAATACCACTCCTGGGCTACGTGCCCCCCACCTCTTTTTTTCTTTTTTTGAGGCAGGGTCTTACTATGTAGCCCCGGCTGGCCTGGAACTTACCATGTAAACCAAGCTGGCCTCAAACTGAAAGAGATCTGCTTGCCTCTGCCTCCCAAATGCTGGGACTCAAGGCATGCACCTCCAGGCCCTGCTGCATGTCCTTATATATGTTCAGCTGAGTTTTCCAGGATACTCTGTGCTTCTCAGTACATACCTACATTGTATGTAAGTGCCAGGAGAACAGGTGTGGGCCAGCATGCCTGACTTTTCTTTTTGTTTTTTGTTTTTTTGTTTTTTAGAGACAGGGATTCATGTAGCCCATGCTGGCCTTTCACTTACTGTGTAACTGAGGATAACCTTGAACTCTTGATACGCTGTCTCTGCCTTCTGAGTGCTGGAATGATAGTCATGTGCTACCACAACTGGCTAAAAACCTCTTTATTTCTTGACAGTGCTTGGGATTGAACCCAGGGTCATGTGCATGTTAGGCAAGTGTTCTGCCGCTGAGTCACGCCTGTCTTCTTTAAGATTCATTTTATCATTTATTTATGTGCATGCTTATGTACATATGTGTATATGTGCATGTGCATGAAGATGCCTATGGAGGCCAGAAAATGGTACTGGATCCCCTGAAACTGGAGTTCCAGGCTGTAGTGGGTGCTGGGAACTGAACCTGGGTCTTCTTCAAGAGCAGCAAGTGTTCTTAACCACTGCACCATCTCTCCAGCCCCTGTGTGTATGTGTTTTTAAATGTTTATTATTGTTGTGTGTGCATGCAGGTGCATGTGTGGTGATCAGTGAACAACTTTGTAGAGGTGGTCTGCTCCTTCCACCTTCTACCTGGGTTTTAGGGATCAAACTCAGGTCACTGGCTCCGTGAGGCAAGCACCTTTATCCACTAAGTCATCTCACTGGCCCTTGTGTGATTAAAAGAAAATTGTTTAGGAACTTGAGAAATGGCTTGGTAGTTAAGAGCACTGACTAATCTTGCAGAGGATTCAGGGCTGGCTCTCAGCACTAACATGGTGGCTAACAACCGTCTATAACTCCAGTTCCAGGAGATCTGATGCCCTCTCTCGCCTCTGCAGTTATTGCATGACATAGGTGCACTTACATACATGCAAGAAAAATAGTCAAACACATAAAAATAAAAATAAATGAATAAATTAGAGATAAACAAAAACAAAATGGCTGCTCTGTTATATACATAGGCTCTAGGTTCAGTTCCCAATACTCTAGATAAATAGATAGGTAGGTAGATTGATTGATAGGTAGATGGTAGGCAGATACATAGATAGATGATAGATAGGTAGGTAGATTGATAGGTAGATGGTAGGTAGATACATATATAGATGATAGATAGGTAGGTAGGTAGATAGGTAGATGGTAGGTAGATAAATAGATAGATGATAGATAGGTAGGTAGATTGATAGATAGGTAGATACATAGATAAATGATAGGTAGGTAGATTGATAGATAGGTAGATGGTAGATACTGCTGCAGACTAACATGGCTATAAGGAGTCTGGGAAATGTAATACTCTTATGAAATGACAGTGTTTTCTTTTTTAATTTTGTTTTTAAGATTTATTTGTTTTATGTTTATGTGTGTGTGTGTGTGTGTGTGCCTGAGTGAGCATATGTGTGTCAACCACATATATGCAGATGCCCATGAAGGCAAGAAGAAGGTATTGGATCCCCTGGAACTGGAGTTACAGGTAGTTGCAAACCACCTCATATAGGTGCTGGGAACCAAACCTGGGTGCTTTTGACTGCCAAGCCACCTTTCTAGCTCTTCTTTTTAAAGTTATGTGTGTGTGTGTGTGTGTGTGTGTGTGTGTGTGTGTGTGCGCACATGTCTGCCACAGCATGCGCATGCAGGTCAGAGGCCCACTTTGGGGCATCACTTCTCTCTTTCCACCGTAGTTTCCAGGAATTGAACGCAGGTCGTCAGGCCGGTGCTGCCCATGGCTTCACCCACTGAGCCAGCTTGCCACTCCACACAGTGTTTTCATCTGAAAGGCAAAGTCTGTTCTTAAGTAGGAAGGTAAATGGGCATTTTTAGTAGCAGTCAGCAGTACCTGCCTTATTCTCCACTTTTTTTTTTTAAATTGAAGATCAGACACACACACACACACACACACACACAGAAAAAAATCCATGCACTAATTTGCATATTAAAGAAGCAGCCAGAGTCCCTGTCCTGAGAAGTTTATCAGCTTATTTGGGAGACAGATAGTTTATGAGTATAAAAGCTGGGCATGGTTCCTACCTGTACTGTCAGCACTCGGGAGACTCTGGCAGAGGCTTGCCGTAGTTCCAGGCCAGCCTGGGCTACAGAGTGGAACCTTGCCTCAAGCAGACAGACAACGGACCATTTATCTATGTAGAGGAACAGAAAGCATCGGAGGGGCTGGGACGATGGCTTGGTAGGTAAAGCGCTTGCTGTGTAAGCGTGACAGCTGAGTTTGATCCCTAGAACCTATGTCAAATCGGCACAACAGCACGTAGCTGTGGGCCTGGCATTCCCTGGCCAGCTAGTTTAACTGAATTGGTGTGTTCTAGGTTCAGTGAGGGAGCCTGTCCCCCAAAACAAAGTGGAGAGTTATTGAGGAAGACACCTGATATCGAACATATGCACACCTTTGCAGATACACATGAACACACATGAACACGGACACACACATGCATTAGTGTAGCCAGAATATATTTGTTGTTGGGGTGGGCTGACTCAGGGGGTTGAAAGGTACCCCAGGTTGAAGAGTGATCTGCAGACATACCCTGAAGGAATGAGGGCTGTGCTATCTGGGAAAATACCTGGAGGAGGCCACCCCATGACACCTGCCTGGAGCATCATTTGTGGTGACCACTGGTAGATCGGGACTGGAGCCTGGGTGGAAGATGATAGTTCTTTTGATCTCTCTGTCCTTTGTGAATCTCTAGGGCACTGTACTCAGCCTTCTGCATGGAGCTGGCCTCCCGCGGCTTTGTGGTTGCTGTGCCGGAGCACAGGTGAGAGAGGACAGTCACAGTGAACTAGGGTTCCTGAGGAACTTGTGCTGAGCTGGGCTATAGGATAGTAGCTTGTCAATGTATAATTTCTCTTTTTAGTTTTTGTTTTTGATACTAGACATTAGACCCAAACATAAGAGGCAAACACTCCACCACTGAGCAACATCCCCAGCCCCAGTGTACTCTATGGATATTATACCCATTTTAAAGAGGTGAACACCAAAGCTCAAAGATTTAAATAGCTTGCCAAGTGTCACTTGGAACTCAAACCTGGGTCTGCCACCAGAACCCGTGTTTCTGCTCCCCTTTGCATGCCCCCAGATCTCCTTCCCTGCCAGCCAAACAGAGAGCCCACATAGCCTGGGTGGGAAGGAGGCACGGGTAAAGAGAAAAGTAAGCTCATCATTTCTTTCTTTCCGACGGCACGAGTGCTGCAGGGACCAGTCAGCTTCGACCACCTATTTCTGCAAGCGGGCCCCAGAGGAGAGCCGGCCAGCTGAGCCGCTGGAGGAATGGATCCCTTTCCGGAGGATCAAAGAAGGGGAGAAGGAATTCCACATTCGCAATCCCCAGGTCGGTTTGTACTCACTGGGGAACAGTCAAAATGCCTGTTCTCTCTTCTTTCTGTCACTGTAACAAAATACCCGAGGTAATTAGCTTAAAAGAGAAAAGAAGAACTCACAATTCTAGAGATTCTAGTCCAAGATTAGGTGGACCCAATGCTTTGGGCCTTTGGTGAGAGTCCTAGTTGGCAGAGGAAGACGGGGAGTGAGGCTCTTAAAGAGTCCACCTTCCCTTAGCATCACTGGGTTTGAACCTGGCCTTTAACACATGGCCCTTCACTCATCCATAAGCAAGACTTTTAACTAATCTTCTTTCTCAAAAGCCTAATCTTAATGGGTCTGCATCAGTGGGAATAAATAAGGTTGCCAGAGAAGTCCAGCTTGAACTCTCTTAGATGGCAAGGGGGCTCATCTAAGTCAATGGAAGGAAGAAAAAGATCCCTGGAACCAGCCTCGTGTGCCACTGGACTTGTCCTTCCTGCGAATGGGCTCTTCCCTGTTTCTCTGCTGTGACGCTCATCTGCGAGATGGCCTACAGCCCCCGACAGCTCTGAGCTTGCCGAGGCTTAGCCTCATCAGCAGAGGACGGGACTTTTTGAGTTTTGCTCCCCAGGCCTCTACTCCTGAACTCAAGTTTGAAAAATCCTGGCGAGGGATTCCTAGCTAGGGGGAAAAGGGCCAAAATGAAAGTTCCCATCAAAAATACATTGTCAGATTGTTAGGGGTGGGGTGGGGGTAATCCTTCAAAGACATGTTAACAGGAGAAGCGGTGGAGGACGGAAGCAACAGGTGTGTGCTGTCCACAGGCAGGTAGAAACTCAGTACCGGCTTGCAAACAGGAGCATGCACAGTTCCTTTTATTTTCATATACATCGCCTCATCTGATCATCCTGAAAACCCTGGGGAAGCAGGTAGAACCTGAACTCCTGGGTCAACTCCATCAAATCACTAAGGAGTGCTTAAGTGAGCCACAAGGGGCCTGGAGTACTTGCTGAGATGCAGTGGGCAGACTCCCATTCCCGCTGCATTCCACCGAGGCTGAGGGTGGCTGAGGCTCTCGCTGGGGGACTGTGGAGTGCTCTAGCTCTGGCTGTGTTGCAGGTGCACCAGCGGGTGAGAGAGTGCGTGCGCGTGCTGAAGATCCTGCAGGAAGTCTCTAGTGGGAAGACTGTCCTAAACGTGTTGCCTGGTGGATTGGATCTGAAGACCTTGAAGGTATGGAGGCCGTCAGTAGGACCCAGAGTTGCACATTCATCAGTACTGACTTGGTTACACATAATAAACCTTACTCTCCAGCTTAAAAGACAACTTCCTGGCTCACACAGCAAGCAAGAGCGCAGGCTGACTTAAGGCCAGCGTATATGGATTTGAGGTCTCAGATCTGTCGTCTAAACTTCCCTCCCTTCTTTGGACTCAGTTTCTCTGTGTTATGTGGTATTTTTTCTCACCAGATTCCTTCATGGAGGAAGGATGTTTCTAGAAGCATGGGCCTGTGCTTGAACAGCCTCACAATCAAGAAGAGAGACCCTTAGCATCCAGGCTGTGGCTCTGTGTAGATGACACAATCCTCCTGGCCAGTCACTGTACCAGAGGAAGAGAGTATTTAGCTTGGCCTCCCTGGGCTGTGCCTCTTCCTGGGTCAGAGGAACCTAAGCACAAGGGTTGAAGGCTCACTATGTCACATGGTCACAGGAGAAATAGATCCTTCCCTAAAGGAAGGGCTGGAACAGCAGATGGTCTGTCTGTCGCAGTCCGGTGCCTCTGGAGGGAGTCCCAGGATCCCTCTGGGGAGAGTGTGGCACTAGCCTGACTATGGCCTTGGTGCCTGGGTACAGTTTCCAGCTTCCAGGGTCCAAGCTTTCTTCTCTCTACTCTTTATCCACTTCTAATTTCCAGGTAATTCAGGCTTTGTTCAGAGAACCGAGGAAACATATGAAAGCATTAAAAACAAATTGTGTATCTGTGTGTCTGGTTGCAGATTTGGTGAGCAGCCAGATGTCTGTTCCATAGCAGAGTCACATGTTGCCGTAGAAAGGCAGGAGGAAGCAGTTTCTATGCTTACATTGCTAGGCAAAGCCATAAGCTACAGAACCACCTGTAGAATTCATGTGACTGATGTGTGCAGAGACCAGCACTGCAGGGGTGCTGGGAAGCTGGTACCTGTTCGGGGGCAAGAAGTGGCAGCTGTGTGAGAAAGAAACTGTGTAGGTGGGAGACTTCTCTGTACACTTCTGATTTGGGAGGCACATGAACACATTCACTTGTTTTAAAATAGCTAAAGAGGCCATCCACCCTGCTTATTGATCTGAAGTTCTTGAGCCAAAGCAGGAGAATTAGGCACACAGCCTTGGTCTAGAAGTTGAAGAGAGCAAGGCTTCGGAGCAAAGCCTAGAGAGATCTCTCCGGCCCTTTCTCATTTAGCTGTGGTGACTTTTTATATAACTATGCCCGAAGGCTTCTGGGAGCAACCAGAAATAGACACTTGCACAGCGCTTAGAGTTAACAGACTCTCCCCCTGGGCCCGGGCTAAAAATCAGGACAGATAAGCAGAGAGGAAGTAGAGCCTGGACTGGCTTTTTGTATAAGCAGCTCTAACTTCAGAGCAACATGGAGGGGCCGCAGGGTTCCCTGTGCTCCTCTCGAGGGGCTCTGTGGCATCCCTGAGGAGCAGCTCATGAGGCAGGAACTATGCAGGATGAAGAGAGCTGCTTCTCAGCATGCTCTGAGACCGACAAGCTGGTAAGGAAGCCTGGCAGCCTCTGTTTACTCATAGACATGTGCATGCCTACCCTAGACAGGTATTAGTATTAGCAGATGGTAAGTTACAAAATCAAGATAAGAAATAGTCCTCAGAAGGCTGCTCACACCAGGAACTGGTTCTCTAGTAGACGAGAGGTTTGGGCTGGAGAGATGACTTGTTAGTTAAGAGCACTTGCTATTCTTACAGAGGACTTGGGTTTGGTTCCCAGAACCCGCATGGCAGCTCACAACCACCTGTAACTGCAGTACCAATGGATCCAGCGCCCTCTGTCTGGCCTCCATAGGCACTGCACACACGTGGTACACATACATGCACACACAGACCATATGCTCATACACATAAAAATTTTTTTAAAAAAGAGGTTCTTTGGGTTCTTTGGCTGGGGGCGGCGGTTCTTTGCAGTGCTGGGCATCAAGTAGAGCATGCTAGGCAAGTTCTCTACCACTGAGCTATACCCCAGAGGTTTCTTTTTTGTTTTTGTGACAGTATCTCATTGTGTAGCCCAAGCTGGGCTTGAACTCAGCGTCCTCCTGCCTCAGCCTGGTACTAGAATTGTAGGGGTGTACTGCCACACCCCAAACAGAGGCTGCAATGGTTCGGCTTTGGTGGGCGACCATATCATCTCCTTCCGGTTTCTTCTCTTGCCCCCGAGGAAGTCCTAAACAGGCAGTCCTGGGCGTCTGGCTGAGTTCTCTACTCTCCTCAGGGCAGCGTTGACATGAGCCGGGTGGCTGTGATGGGACACTCATTTGGAGGAGCTACAGCTGTTCTGACTTTGGCCCAGGAGGCCCAGTTCCGGTGAGCACCTAACTCCAAACACCATTCATTCAACAGGAATTTGTTACACAAAGGTCATGTTTGATGGTCTGAGGATTCAGTGGTGATCAATAAGATCAGATCACTGACTTCATGAAATTACGTTATTGTGAGAGAATACCAACTAGTAAAAGAAGGTAGCACGTGGCAGAGTCCTCAGCACTCAAGTGCAACAAAGAAGAGACAGGCCAAGAACAGCTGGACATGGCAGCACACGCTGATCATCCCAGCACTTGGGAGGCTGAAGCAGGAGGATCACAGAGTTCAAAGCAAACCTGGGGAAGACCCTGTCTCAAGGGGCAGGAGACACACTGTTAAAGGGAAAAGAGTCATGGTGCCATAGTTTCGCTCTTTCTACCAAGGTTTTCCCATCCTCACTGCCACCCAGCCTCTGGGCACACATGCCGTCTTGTGTAGTTAGGGCACTGAGCTATGGTTCTATTACCTTCTCTCTCAGTCTCCCCTGCTGGTCTGGGAGCTCTCTGGGACTCTTCCATTGATCTCTGTATCCAAAGCTCAGGGCTAAGCACACAACAGTCACTCAGTGAACACTGAATGAATGAATGATTAAATAAATGAGGTGCCATTGTGCAGAACAGGTGCCGGTCCCCTGAGGATAGATCAGGGAAGGAGATCTGACTGTTACTCTCAGGAAGTTTAAATTCTAGAAAGATCTTTAGTGACAGTTAAAAGGGACTCCTATCTAAGATCATAAAGGATGTGGGTTCTGCACCTACTTCCTGGCTTTCTGGGCTCATTGGAAGAATTCAGTCCCCTCCCCTGTCACCTAACTGTTCTTGCCTGAGTCACAGCTCCAGATGTCTGTCATTTCCAGGTGTGCTGTGGCCCTGGATGCCTGGATGTTTCCTCTGGAACGTGATTTTTACCCCAAGGCCCGGGGCCCTGTCTTCTTTATCAATGCTGAGAAATTCCAGACAATGGAGAGTGTGAACTTGATGAAGAAGATATGTACCCAGCACGAACAGTCCAGGATCATAACTGTCCTGTGAGTACACCCCCAAAGAGTGACCGCAGTGCACCGTCCATTTTCATAAGCTGAGGCTCCCATCATTTTTTTCTGGATTGTTCAGAACTTTCTACTCATTAAGAGAATATCCAAATACTAATCCAGAATTCTAAAATCGTAATTCCTTTAGGATTTCATGTGTCTCTCCTCTCTGTTCAGTTCCACCTACTGTGATTTCTTCCACAGTACTACCAGCTGTGTGGTGGGACATACCTGGTACTTTCTGGAAAAGGGCTATGGGGAAATTGTCTGTTGGTCTGGAAGGGTTCCAGAGACCTGTAGGCTCATTTGAGAACTGCGAATTACGTCCTTCAGAGTATGGTTGTAGTAGACTTTGACATGAGATTTATAGAACTTTCGGGAATACCCAGATTCAGAGGTCACCCTAACAGGCCTTCTTCCAAAAACCACTGATGAAGGCTGAACCTGGCAATGTAGGCTTATAATCCCAGCATACCAGAAGCTGAGGCAGGGGGATCCCAGCCTGGGCAACATCATGAGACCCTGACTCAAAAAAACAAAGCAAATCAAACCAAACAAACCCATTTATGTTCTGAGCAAATGAAACCATTCTTCTCACTTGCGTTACCAGCACTTGACTGTCTTTTTGGAGCAATTCGTCCCAGAACAAGTTTTAGCCACAACTTCAAGCCACTGATCTTGTAGGAAGCAGTGTGGGACAGGAGGCAAGGCTGAAATCCTTGTTTCTGCCGTGAGCTCAAGCCTAACAGCCACAGGCATTGGGGTTCCAGTCTCTACATCAGAAAGACTTGTTGTATACCTTTGGATCACCTAGATATCGGAAACGCGTGTCGCAACAAGCCCCCACATGTCGGTCTCCTGAGAGCGGTGGTATCTCAGATCCTTGCCCACCCTGACCCAGGTTCTCCCAGGACCAGCCCCACCTATTTCATTTTTAAAAAATATTTTATTTGTTATTTTTATTTTATGTGTGTAAATGTATTGCCTGCATGTATATAATGTGTCTTACAGTGCCCAAAGAGGTCAGAAGAGGGCGTCAGATCCCACGGAACTGGAGTTACCGATGGTTGTTAGCCACCATGTGGGTGCTGGGAATCAAACTCAGTTTTGCAAGAGCAGCCAGTGCTCTTAACTGCTGAGCCGTCTCTCCAGCCCCAATATAATATTTCTTAAACTGAGTGCTAGATACTCAAGTGTCCACTATTTTTTTAAATGTGCCTTAAATAATATTTTTTTTAATTAAGTTTTGGGCCAGGGAGATGGCTCAATGAATAAAGGCCTGACAACCTGAGTTTGATTCCCAGGATCCACTTGGAGGGAAGAGAGACTCGCTGTCAAAAGTTATCCTCTGATTTTGACACCTACATAAATAAATGCAATTTTAAGAAATCAATTTTTCTTGCTTACATTAGACAGATGCTTTAACATTCAGATTTTCTGTCATGTAATCTCTTGAATTATGAGTAATTAGCTCAAAGTGAATCTAGTGAGGATGTCTCCTGTGAATAAAATGTGTTTAGAGGTCTGGGGAACTAGCTCAGTGGTAGAGCTTTTGCCTAACACATGCAAGGCTCTGGGTTCAATTCTCAGCACCACAAATGAATGAATGAGTGATTGAATGAATGAATGCATTTACAGCCAAAAGACCTAACCCCCTTCTACATGCCCTCACTATCCTGGTGATTTAAATAAGAGCGAGTGTCTTCGTCTCCTTGTTTACTCTGTGGTACAGCTCTGACGTGATATAATATACTCTATGAATGTTTGGAGTCACTGGATGAAAGCCATGATGTAATAGTAACAGCAGGTGCCGGATACCCCCCTCCCTCTTCCAGCTCCCCTCCAACAAGTTGACCCTTTTCCCCTGTTTCATCTGCTAGCGTGGTCTAGAAATTGAGCCACCTTTGCAACCAGGCTCACCTGGGGTCAGATCCTACCTCGGTCCCCCATCACTCATGTGATCTTGGGCAGACCGTTTTCTTCCTGAGATTCTCTCACCGGAGGACATGCTGCCTTGAGGAGGTTGCTGGGATAATCGCACGTGATGCACGGGAAGCACCTTGCGCACAGTAGGTGCTTGCCACATGCGTATGCCTAACCCCCACACCTACCAGTCATTTCTCTTTTCCTCTAGTGGCACTGTTCATCGGAGCCAAACCGACTTTGCTTTCGTGACTGGCAACTTGATTGCTAAATTATTTTCCAGTCACACTCGTGGGACCTTGGACCCCTATGAAGGTCAGGAGATTATGGTGCGGGCCATGTTGGCCTTCCTGCAGAAACACCTTGGTAAGGAGACATCGGGGGCTTATGGAGCACACATGGGGTCCCTTGGGTGTCCTGCAACAGCATGATCAGCATGGCATGACTAGGACCCAGGAGATTCATGGAGAATGGAAAACCTGATTAAAAGAGAGTTGTGCAGAAGTAGAGAAAAAATACTTACCCGAAAATTTGCGCATCTCGACCCTGACTTTGACGGGGTAAAGGATCTCAGCCTTGTCAGCTAGCCTCTCTGAGCCTTGGTTTCCTCACTGCGAATAGACATTCACCTCTCTCTACTGCCCCACTGCCATCACCTTTCCACTGCATTGAGGGGTGTTTATGACGAGAATTGGGCAAAGTTATGGAAGTGCTTTAAAGGAAGCAAGCATACAAGGATTGCAACCATGTCGTAAGTCACAGGCCAGCAGTTAGCAAGGACTTTTGAAGTCTCTGATCTTATTTCCTCCCAGAGAACACATCTTCTCTAATGCACTAAGAAGCCAGCTTCTTCACTGGAAAATTGAATGGTTAAGCTGGGCATGGTGGCATATGACTTTAATCCCAGCACTTGGGAGGCAGAGGCAAGCAGATCTGTGTGAGATCGAGGCCATCCTGACCTACATAGTGAGTTCCAGGTCAGCTACAGGGAGACCCTGTTGAGAGCGAGAGCGAGAGCAAGAACAAGAGAGAGAGTGAGAGCAAGAGAAGAAGGAAGGAAGGGAGGGAGGGAGGGAGGGAGGGAGGGAGGGAGGGAGAGAGAGAAAATTGAATGGTTGAGTTGATAGTCTAGAGACCAATTGAATGACTTGTGGTACAAGCTAGGTGATCTGAGTAACTCCCCAAAGCTGTCCTCAGACCTCCACATGCTCATGTGCATAGACAAAGTTCAGTAATTTACCTCAAAAAAAAGGAAGTTTGATTATAATGTATATGTGGCCCTGGTGGGCAGGCCAGCTGAAGGAGCAGAGGTCCGGTGGGATTGACTTCTCCTCTGGCCCACAGGCTCTGTCTGCTCTTACTCCTGTGACTTCCTGTTTTCCCTTGTCCCAGTCTGCATCCGTCTGTCTTTCTTTTTACTCTTGTTTTTCCCTCTTGCTGTTCATTCGGTTTCTGCTTCCTGAGAACTTTGCTTGGCTTCGCTGCCTGTGGCTGGTTCTTTCTGCCTTGTGGGTTTATACCTTTCCCCAACTGTATTTTATGGGGTAAATTTGGGAGAGGGTTAATTTTTTAATTTTATCTATTCCTATTCTTACTTTGGGGCCTGTTTTGTTTATTGACACAGAATCTCACTATGTAGCCCTGGCTGGCCTGGAACAACTCACTCTGTAGACCAGGCCAGTCTTGAACTTATGAAGACCTACCTGCTTCTACCTCCCAAGTGCTGACATTAAAGGCATGTACTACTGTGCCCAGTGTTAGGATTATTTCTTAATGCCAGATTCCTAAGGGAGACACTTGAGTATATTAGCTCACTTTTGCCTGCCAAAACCTTGTTGGCCACTGTCTCTCCATGTCTGGAGCTTTCATGATCAAATGTCCCCTTTTAATGTGGACAGGGGGGCTGGCTACTATAGCCCTCCTGAGGTTGACCTTTTGCAAGTCACTTCCATCAAGTGGTGGCCAGGCTTGCCTGGCCTGCTGGAGTTTGACCTAATTCTAACTTAAATAGCAAGATCTGAGACCTTCTCACCCCACCTGCCCCCACACACACTTGTCCTGGTTGTCCCCTCAAGAGCTGACCAGAGAAGCTTCAGTACCTGGCAGTGCTTTAAATGTGTAGAGTCCCCTCTGTTGTACTCTGCTCATTAAGCTAATGGCCATGGGACCTGCCAGGTTTCCCTGTTCAGTCCCTCATGTTGCGTCTGTCAGTGTTTTCCTCTGGGCCCAGTTTGTCAGGCCCCTTTAAAGAGTGACGCCCTGACTGGAGCAGTGTACGCTAGCTATGGTGTGAGCAGTACCTGGAGAGGCAGGGCTTCCTGCTTTGTGCTCTTGACACAGGACTTATAGCTGGGTGACCTGGGTGCATTCACACTCCCTACAGAGGGTACAAGCCATTTGGTTTGGGTTATGCTTGTTTTTAAAATATACCTGTCCTAGTCAGGCATAGTGACACACACCTTTAGTCCCAGCACTCAGAAGATCGAGGTCTATCTACAATAATGAGTTCCAGGCCAGCTGGGGTTACAAGGAGACCCCGTCTCAAAAATAACAAACGAACAATATATACCTGTCCTATTGTGAATGCATTTGTACTTTGAACCAAATTTTCTTTTCTTTTTTTCTTTTTTTGTCATTTTGAGACAGGGTCTCCCTGTAACCCCCTACCTGGCCTGGAACTCACTATGTAGACCGGGTTGGCCTGGAACACACAGACATCTGCCTGCCTCTGCCTCCTGAGTGCTGGGAGTATAGGCTTGCTTCAAGCCCAGCTCAAATTTGCATTTTTATGTTTATGTTCATTTCATTTGGTGCTTGTGAGCAACATGCTCTTCCAGCCTGAGTTTAGAGACTTGAGGGCTCCCAGAGATGTAGAGCATATTCTTGCCTGAGAAGAAGCACGTAGACTCACTTCCCAAGGCTTGAATGGTTCCCAGCTCCCTGGTCCTCGGCCTGCTTTCTCTGTTTCTTCTAGCACACGTCATTATAGGAGTTTAAATTTAAAGATGGCGGGATACTGACATGGTTGTGCACACCTTTGATACCAGCACTAAGGAGACAGAGGCACGTGGATCTCTGAGTTCAAGGTCAATCTGGGCTACATAGTAAGACCCTGTTTCAAAAAACAAAAAATGTTGCTGATGACAGGGATGCCCAGTGTGGTGTGACGAGCTTACTTTAGCAGCATAAGCTTTGAGCTCAGGCAGTCATGGTGAGAGACCAGCAGAAAAGGAGCTGGAAGGCAGGTGACATGACTGTAGAAAGACTGCTGAGGTCTGTTCATGCCTAGGAAACTGAGGCCAGAAGGGTTCACACTGCCCAGTACCAAGGATGTAACATCTAGCGTGCATAACTTCAGTGGGTGCTTTTCTCTAGTAACTCTGTTTTTCAAGTGAATATACTAAAGCTTAGACATTTTTGGTAGTTTCTTCAAGGTTACCTGGTTTTGGTGGCAGTGCCAACGTGCCGTTCAATTCCAAACACCATGTGCTTTACTGCCACGATGTGCGTTGTGATTGCGACATTATGTCCTTGACTATAATGTGCACACAGTAGCTGTCTAGGGAGACCCTGAGGACAGGAACCTGGCTGGTGGAAGGGAGCAGTTATCCAGGAAGGGGGCTTCTTAGGCAGGGTGATGCCGCCTTATATACTGATGGATGAAGAGAGATCACAGGTAGGAAGGATCGAGCATCCTCTTGACAGAAAGCACAGGCTTACCTGGACCTGAGCAGTTTGAAGAAACTGTTCAGAGCATCTGGAACTCAGGATCGTGAGCTGTCAAAGAGCAAAAGTAGAGAAATGGCAGGCTAGAGAGCTTGCTCAGTGGTTAAAAACACTGGCTGCTCTTGCAGAGGACCCAGGTTCAATTCCCAGCACCCACATGGCGGCTCACAACCTCTGTAACTGCTGTTCCAGGGAATCCAGTGCCCTCTTCTGGCCTCCACAGGTGCCACAGGTTGTGTACAAACATACACATAAATACACATAAAATAAAATAAATCTTTTTAAAAAACAGGTCGAGAAGTAGACAGAAGCCCGATCCTGCAGCCCATGAGGTTGCTGAAGTGAGTTTGAATTTGGTTCCTCGGCCCACAAGGAGTCGTGGTAGGGTGAAGGCAAGAGACTGGCATGGTTAGACAGGCTTGCTGTGTGGCTCTGCAGAGGATGGGTGCAATGAGGAGGTAGAGGACAGGAGCGTGGTCACACCGGGAACTTGCTGTAACCATGTGATTAGAGAGAAGGTAGAGTCTGAATAAAGGCCCTGCTGGACTGACTCTATACAAAGACAGGAACGTGGGGTGGCCACATAGTGCCATGTCACATGGGAAACTGAAATGGAGGTGGCTCAGCAGCATCTCACTCTACTGCACACCTCAGGATCTGCCCCTGCAGTGAGAGGCTGCTTGCTTCCTGTTAAGAATGCACCCACCCTGTCTCCACCTCCTCTCCCCTTACCTGCTCTCCTGGAATACAGTTTCACACCTTCCTGTTCCTCCTCAAGCCTCTGACACTTCTCTGTGAATAACCCTGCCTCCCAAGTGGAAAGCACATCTCTTCCACAGCCTCCCCCAGCAGGCTGCCCTACACACTCAGCTTCTGCGCTCCCAGATCTTCCTTAGCTGCCTGCCTGAGGCCACCCCTCCGCGCACACACAGGTTCTGTTGTCTTTCCTCCTCATGAAACGACTGATTCACTAGCCATTTTCTCCTCTTTATTATTGTTTTTATTATTTTTTAAAACGATTTATTTGTACAAGTGTTTTGATTACTGGTATGTATACTGATATGTGTGTGTAGTGCCCATGAAGGCAAGGAGAAGGCAACAGAACCACCGTGTGGGTGCTGGGACTTGAACCCAGGTCCTCTGGAAGTATAGCAAGTGCTCTTAACCCCTGAGCCACCTCTCCAGCCCTTTATTTATTCTATTTATTTTTTTGAGACAGGGTCTCACTATGTAGTACTGGCTGGCCTAGAACTTGCTACGTAGACCAGGCTGGTCTTGAACTCACAAAGCTCTGCCTGCCTCTGCCTTCCAATGCTATAATCAAAGGTGTATGCAACCAGGTCCAGATTATTTTTTCCTCTTTAGATCACCAGCTTTTCCCTCTACTAGTTCACTTTATGCCCTTGCCTTCAAAATCAGACTGAGACTGGAGAGGTGACTCAGCAATGAAGAGCACTTACTGTCCTTGCAGAGGACCCAGGTTCAATTCCCAGCACCCACCTGGCAGCTAATAACCGTCTGTAACTCCAGTTCCAGGGGATCCAGCGCCCTCTTCTGGCCTCTGTGAGTACTGCACAGCACAGGTGCACTTAACGTGCATGCAGGCAAAACACTCACACACACAAAACAAAAAACTAAGAAAAAAGGTTTGTTCAGCTCATAATTCTAGAGGTTGAAGAAATGGTACCAGTTCCTTCCTTTTCATTATTCAGCTCAGTGTCTCCACCCTTGTCTCCTCAGAACACCCTCTCGCTCCATCTTCAAAATACATATGGAATCTGACCACTTGTAGTCTGATCCCTCAGCCACTGTCCTGGCTAAGTCATCCCTCACTAACCCACTAGGATGATTTTCTTCTCTCCTATCCTCTTTCCCACTAAACAGTCTGTCCTTTCCTCTCCTGTCCACCTCCTTACTCCCTCCCTTCCTCCCTCTCTCCCTTCCTGTGTTGCCAAGGTTGATCTTGAATTTCTGATTCACTTGCCTTCATCTCCCAGTTGCTGGGATTCCAAGTGCTCACTGCCATGCCCCATTTTATGTGGTACCAGAAATGGGACCTAGGAGGGCCTCATGCATGTTTAGCAAGCATTCTATCAACTGAGCACCATCCCTAACTCCTCAATTATTTATTTACTATTATCTATTTATATAGAGATAGAGTCTCATTGTATAGCCTAGGTTGGCCTTCCTCCTATCTCATGCAGCCTTCTGTGTGCTGGGTTTACCTGGCCTTTTTTTTTTTTTAAATGATGTCTTACTATGTTGTTACCTGGCCTTGAACTCCTGACCTTAAGGGATATTCCTGCTCCAGCCTCCTGAGTAGTTGGGATGGCAGGTGAGAGCCACTGCACCAGACTTGAATGAATGACTAATGTGTTGAGGACCTCCCAGCTGCCAGGTTCTTGGCAGAGCCTTGGAGATTCAAAGATGAATGTCAGGAGCCCTGACCTCTGCCCCAGGTCCTGTTTCCCTCGAACAAGAACAGCTTTGCCTCCTCAGCTGAGTTCTGCTCCCTTGGCCTAAGGGCTTAGACTCTTCTGTTTTAGCCTTGCACTAACTGTGTGGAACCCATTTGCTCCGGCCCCTAAGGTTCTTTCTATTTATTTATTCTTGTTTTATGTGTAGGAGTGTTTTGCCTGCATGCATGTATGTGCACCATATTCGTGCAGTGCCCACAGAGGCCAGAGTCAGGTTTCTAATCCCCTGGAACTGGATAGCCATGTGGGTGCTGGGAACTGAACCAAGTCCTCTGCAAGAGCAGCCAGTGCTCTCTCAGCCCCCAAGGGCCTCTCTTGCTGTAAACCAGGTGCTCCACCACATCGTGGTGTTGTCCACCTGCTGCTGCTGCCCTGAGGTCTCACTGGATTGTCCCCACTGTCTGTGGTACCAGGGACCCCCTCCTGCTGCTTAGTGACATCCCTGAGCCTGAAAATAGTAGACTCTTCATTTTTTCTGCCTTTCTGACCTGGGTTTAAATTCTCTCTCTCCACTTGTCAGCTGATAACTGTGGGTCAGTCAGGTAGCTTCTCAGAGCCTCAGTTTCCTCATTTGTGAGATGGAGCTCATAGTAGAACTTAGCTCATAAGAATATTGTGAAAATTACATGAAACACTGCTCAGAAAGCATCAGGCACAGTCCCTGAGTGAAATCCTCTTCAGTAAATGTTGTCCTCTGTTACTGTTATTATTGTGTTACCATGGGTTAAGATTTTATTTATTTATAATTTATTTATTTTTATTTTATGTGTACGAGTGTTTCACCTGCATATATGTAAGTGCACCCATGTCATGCAAAGCTGTTGGAGATCAGAAAAGGGCATTGGGTCTCCTGGAAGTGGAGTTATGGATGGTTGTTAGTTGTCATGTGGTTCCTGGGACTCGAACCTGGAGCTTTGCTGGACAAACAGCCAGTGCTCTTAACTGCTGAGCCATCTGTCCAGCACCAAGTTAGGGCATTTATAAAGGCACTGAATAAATAGTAATGGGTGTCATTACTGCTGTGGTATTGGAAGCTTCTCTCTCTCGGGCGACCCACCGAACCTAAGGTTGCTATGGTTTGCCTAACCTTCCTGTTTTTCCTCATTCAGACCTGAAGGAAGACTATGATCAATGGAACAGCTTCATCGAAGGCATTGGGCCATCCATCATTCCAGGAGCCCCGCACTATCTGTCTAGTCTCTAGGCACAGCTGGCCATCTGTAGGTCACTTGAGCTGAGTTTCCATTTGGAGCTGCCTCAGGGCACTCATAACCATCAGGAAGTGATCAGCCCAGCCCCCTCCCTTCTCACCGATTGAGAAGATGTGATTACACTGCTGATTGTGTTCCTACGTACTTTGATCTTAGACTTGATTTTAAACTCACTGGACTGTGGATCACTGACTGATTGGCAAGTTGACTATTTTATTTTATTTTTCAAACAGTCTCATATATCCCAGGCTGGCCTTGAACTCACTTATGTAGTGAGGATCACCTTGAACTTCTGATTCACCTGCCTCCACCTCCCAAGGGCTGGAGTACTGAATCACAGACATGTGCCTCTATGCCTGGTTTATAATGCAGGTATTGGACCCAGAGCACTCCACCATCTGAGCCACATCCCCATGTTTTAGCAAGCAGCTTTCTGGGGCTGAGCCTGAAGACTCTGAGGAACAAATAGTGGGGAGGGGCTGGTTGAGACCCAGGCCCCAAGCTGAGCCCCATGAAGCCTGAGTATAAAGACAGCCTGGCGGGCACACTCCCTCACCTTGGACCAGTGTTGCCTCTTTAGTATGAGCAAAGAAGCCAAAGGACAGAAGGCGGTCCCCGCGGGGCCTGCAGCCCCACCTGGTGCTCTCCCCCACCTCTTAGCCCACTCTTTTTCCAAGGCCACTCGGTGAAATACACTTTAGGGAACTCTCTGGTTTTCCTCTTATTTTGGGTTCTTCCCAACTTCATGAAACACAGTACTGCCATAGTTTGGAGTCCATGGGGACAGACAGTATTGTCCTCATAACCCAGGAGAGACACTAAGACACAGAGGATTACCACAGAAACTCTGAGTGTCTTTGAGGTTTTGCAAGTCTATCTTGTCAGGAAGCAACACGGGCTGTAGAATGGACTGGGAGAGCCACTTGCACAGGCCACAGCATGCTGGGTTGGTCAGGTCAAACTCAGGACCATGCCTAGAGCGTTCTCGATCTTGCTTTTTACCTCTGATACCATGAAGCACTAACTTACCCCAAATCTGGGTGTTTTAATCATCTGTTTATTGGCTCTCACCATTGCCCCAAATTTGTCAAGAACGAGACTCACTTTCCATCGAGTTGTATCACAAATCTGAGTATTGATACTCATGTCTCAATGGCATGTTGCATGCAGTACTCCACCTGTTTAATCTGCATTAGAGCAAGTTGGGAAGCCATCTGTGAGCGACTCCTCCCGTCTGTCACTAACCACGTGGGCCCCTGTGGAAAGTCTTTAGAAGGAAAGGAAGTCTAGAGATCTAGTGCCAAGCTGTGTGGGAAGGCCAGCCCGAAACTCCATCTCCACCACGTGAGACGTCTCATCTCAGAGCGGGGAAGCACGTAGGGAGTAATGCATCTCCACGCATTCGTCCATGGTGTGGCCCTCAAAGCAAGCTGGAGGAGCTTTGAATTCTGGAGAGTCGTGACCACATCAAGAGCATCTCATTAGAGCCATGGCTCCGCACTGACACAGGCTGTGAGTCCTGCCTCTACCACTGGGAAAATCTGAGCAAATTAGGTTGTCTTTCTGATCTCAGCTCCTACATATCTAAGACGAGTGTCTGCATTATGAATAGTTGGGATGATTAAGTGAAGGGATATGTAACCCATTTTATTAAATGATGCATTTCCTACTTCACACACGTGTGTTTTCTAGTTAATCTTTTAAGGTTTATTTTTATTTCATGTGTATGCGTGTCTTGCCTGCATGTATGTATGTATGTGTACCACATGTGTGTGTTTGGTGCCCATAGAGGCCAGAAGAGGGCATTGGATCTCAGGAACTGGAGTTACAGACAGTTGTGAACTGCCGTGTGGGTGCTGGGTCTTGATTTAAATCCTCATCCTAGTGGAGTGTCTGTCAGTATATGCAAGGTCCTGGGTTCGATCTCCAGCACTGCTTAAAAGAAATCCACTCTTAGTCTAGTGTCTCCTCATATGAAGTCTCTTAACACCTCAACCACTATGTTCTCTTCCAGGGTGGATCTCAAAAAAGAAAGACATCCCCATTTTCTTTGCCCATTTCCTCGGTCCTCACATCAGAAACCAACACCATGGTTGCAACTCTGCAACCTCCAGGCCTCTGCACCTCCAGAGTCTATGGATTTTAATGTTATGTCTAATGGTCCGAACACAGGCATCTATACATCAGATATCAACAAAAGGTTCTAAAATGTCAAGTAGATGTTGGAAAGATGGCTGAACAGTTGCATACTTCTCTGGCAGAGGACCTGGACTCAGTTCCCAGTACCTACATGGTGGCTCACAACTATCTGTGACTCCAGTTTTGGAGGATCTGATGTCCTCTTCTAGCCTCCAAGGGCTCCTTCACACATGTGGCGCATTAAAATCTCAGGAAAGTGCATACAGATATACATACAAATCTAAAAACAATAATAAGTTAGGAGGCTGGAAAGACGGCTTGGTGGTTAAAAGCTCTTGCAAAGGACCTGGGTTCAGTTCCCAGCACCCACAAAGTGGCTAATAACTCATGACTCCAGTTCCAGGGGATCTGAAGCCCTCTTCCAGCCTCTGCAGGCATTGTACCACATCAGTGCACTACGCACACACTCACCCACATAAAATACAAATAATTTTAAAGTTAGCTGGGCATGGTGGTACACACCTTTAATCCCAGTGCTCAGGAGACAGAGACAGGCAGATCTTTGTGAGTTCTAGGCCAGTCTGGTCTACAAAACAGATTCAAGGCCAGCCAGAACTACATAGTAAAACCCTGACTCAAACAAAATTAATCTGTACAATGTCAAGTGGGACAATGGGAAGGGACACAGGCAGAGGCTGGCCCAGGGAAGGAGCTGGTAGCAGAGGACTCTTCTGCTGCCTTTGAGTCTAGAGGGAGTGGGTCACATGTTCACATCCCTGGGAGAAAGCCTGGTTCTTGAGAGTGATCCATAAGGCATCTCGACACATCTCTTCGAACTGTTACATCCCATTTCCTATGAAGCTTCCGGCTTCTTTCCCACAGTGGTTCTCATAGCAACCATCTTCTCTATTTGGTTTGAGTCCACCCTCCACGACTGATCCCTGTACTTGGGTTCATGAGCTCCTGGACCACAGCTCTTAGCTCCCCTGCATTCTGCTGCCAGATCTACTTAAAACATGGTCTTTGTGTCAAAATACCAGCCTGACGAGGTGGGCTAATGGAGAAAACAGACTGGTCTGTTGGAGCCCTGGGTTGTTTGGTTTGGTTTCTATTTTTGTTGGCATATCTTAATTATACATAATAACGGGTTTCATTATGACATTTTCATACATGCATAAAATGTATTTTGGTCAGATTAACTCCCTATTACCCTCTCCTGTCTGCCTCCGCCTCCCACGGATCTCCTTCCTCCTGCCAACTCGTCCCCTTCTGCTCTGATGCCTCTCGTGTGTGTGACCCAATGTGTTTCGTTAGAGTGACTTACAGGCGCACAGTGAGGGGCTATTTACAGAGCCTGGGTAACCTGCCAGTAGCTATAACACTGAAGAAAATGTCTCCCTGGGTTCTGAGGGAGGCAGAAGCCTCTTGAGCCCCTCCCCTGAGCCCAGGGTTCTTGTCCAGTCCCTGTCACCTCGCTCTCTGTGAGACCTTGGGTATGTATGTGAGTCTCTGTTGACTTTAGCTTCCCCCTCTGTGAACTGGGGTGCAGGATGGCCGTTGTTAAATTGGCTGGTGTCTGAGGCCCCTTCAGTTCTATGTATTGTGTTTCTGTCCTTGCTAATAGTCTACAGGATTTCTCCGGCCCCCCGTTCTCACCGAGCAGAGGCTTCCCATGCCTCCCTATTTCCAAGTGCTCTCTCAATGTTTTGTTGACTTCCAGGACCTCCCAGCTGCCTTTCTGTACATTCGAGTGTGGCTAACAATACCACTTCCAGCAAGTCTACCTCTTCAATGAAGTGTCTTGACTGCATTCAACTAACATTTGATCTCTCAGCCTCCTGCTCCCCAGGAGAGCTGCGGTCTGTGCCAAATTGAACATTACACTTCATTACGTGATTCCAGAAGCAGGACCATCTGTTGGATGGGAAAGAGCATCCTCCTGTTGACTGACACAGGGAGCAGGGATCCTGCCCTCCGCCCCCTATCTTCTTCTTGTTCCCCTGCCAGACGTGAGACCAGCTGGTGCTGGCCCAGCCCTCTGAGGTCTGCAGCCTCCCCTCCTTCCTTCTCTTTAGTCTTCCCAGATGCCAGCTGTGGGGCTAGGGCGGAGCCAACAACAGTTCAGTCAAGGGCGGCTGCAGTGAACTTCAGAAATCCACGGACAAGAAGCAGTTGGGAATCGGAAGGCCGGCAGAGCTGAGCACAAGTCACACTAACGCCGAAAAGGAGGGAAAGCGGTTTGCCGGCTAATTTTCCCTAGCCTGCTTTGATCTAAAAAGAGAAGCTGCTCAGAAACGCAGCCCGCCTCGGGCTGCTAAGCCAGATGGCCCCGAGATGCTCAGCTTGCCAAGTGCGCGTGTATAATTATTCATCTTCGTGGAATCACACCCAAGACTGAATTCAGACAGGAGAGGTTTTCTGCTGTTTGATCGGGGCTGGTGGGCCGCCCCCGCCCCGGCTTTTGCTGGGGTCACTCCCTCTGTCTTGCCCACCTTGGGGTTGCTCCAGCTAAATGTACTGTCTGTGAAGTCTGTTCGCACAAAGTGCTGTTTCATTGAAGACACCACTGAGTCCCGGCCATACAGTGCACACCTTGAATTTGCTCTTCTAGCAATAAAGGAAGCTCCACCCACTCACCCACCTGATGTAAAGGGAGTGTCAGGACCCAAACCCACTAATGCTGCAGTTCATAATCCATGGAACCAATCAGCTGGCAGAAACAGTGCTTAGACTCTCTAGCCCGTGCTCTAGAGATAAGTGATTGTGATTAACATGCTGCTCTACCGCCATAAGACCCTGATCTCGCCTGATTAGTGTGCTCTGCATGTCCATCAGAATCACCTGGAGACTGTATACAGACAAGGTACCTGGGTTCACCTCAATAACCTGGAAATTCAGGGTCCAAGGATCTGGGGTGGGCCAGGTGGATGTGATATCCAGACACAGGGCTGATATCCCTTGCCATGACTGATGTAGGCAAATCAGCTTGTCTCAGGGGGGAGAGAAAGTGCTAGCCAAAAATTATGAATCACTCCATTGGAACTGGAGAAAATTGAGTAATTTAGTCCATGAGGAAACCAGAGTTCAGAAATATTTGACAGGTAGTTGAGGCAGACTCGTTTAAATCTAGGGTTGGGTATGTGGCTCAGTGGGTAGAGCACCTGTCCAGCACGCACAAGTTCCCAGGGCCCATAAAAACGAACAACCCTGGATCTTCTGGATTACAGTCTAGATACATGCTTTAGACACTTGTGACTCTCATGAATACCAAGGTTCTGTCCTCAGAAACCAATCATGTTCACACACAAATATACACACACAAACACAAACATACACCAGGACAATATATACATGCACACATATACTGGCACACACACATGCATACATATACTCTCACACACATGTATTTATATACTTACATACATGCACACGCAATCACACAGACTCACTTGCACATTCACACATGCATATTCACACACAGGCACACATACACGCATACATTCACAGGCATGTACACTCACACACAAACACACTCACATGCACACACAATGACACAGTCCCTCATAGGCACCCACTCACACACACACACACACACACACACACACACAATCCTTCACGTGCTTGCACCCCTCATGACACCGTGTCTCCAGCAGTTACACCTTGCAGTGTCTGCGTCCCGAAGAATCCTGGCCCGGAACGCCTTTGAGAACCGACTCTGCGGCAGCTCGGCTGAGAGCCCTTGTTCTACGAGCGCTTACTGAGCCGCACTGCCCTGAATTTAAAGGGCAAGTCCACAGGTGAGTCCCAGTGCTGAGTGCTGTCACAGAGGACACGCCCAGCTCAGAAGTTCACAAGTGATCAGTCTGAGGTGAGCAGAGAAGAGTCAGAGGCCTCAAGAGCATCACACACCTGAGCCCAGGGACCAAGCCTGGTGGTGCACACCTGTAATCCCAGCACTCAGTCCCAGCGGTGGAGGCAGGAGGAGCAGGAGTTCAAGGTCATGGCTACTGTGGTGGTTAGTGTTGTGACCTTGACAGGAACTAGAATTGCCTAGGAGGCAAGTCTCCAGGCACACCTGTGAGGGATTATCTATCTTGGGTTAGCCTCTGGTGGATTACCTTTTTATTCATTTGTTATATTTTATGTGTATGAATGTTTTGCCCCACATGTATTCTCACACTTTTTTTTTTTTTTTTTTTTTTGAGAGACAGAGCTCCCTGTAATCCCAGCTGGCCTGGAACTTGCTATGTTGACCGGGATGGCCTCAAATTCACAGAGTTCTGCCTGCCTCTGCCTCCCAAGAGCTGGGATTAAAGGTGTGCACCACCATGCCCAACTATTACAAGTTCAATGGCTCAGGAACCCTGAGGCACCGTAGTTGTGTAGTTTTGATTGACAGTCTCCTATGAGGCTGAGTTGAGATGTGACCTGGGGTCCACTTTCAACATGGCTTACTCCTGTGGCTATTGGCATAAGGCCTCAGTATTTTACAATATGTCCTGTCGGGGGCCATGTGCCTGCCTTGAACTATGTCCTAGTTTTGGGTTAGGCAGAAGACAATCTTGTGCACAGAAGTGCTGTTGGAAGCAGGAGTTTTCATTAGGCAAAATGATTTACATCTGAGGAGAAGTTTATTTTTCACCTAAGACTGAGGTCACATGAAGATCTTTGAAGGAAGAAAATTATGTCTTAAGTTATTTTGCCTGTGTTAGTATTGTTTTGCTCACCTCACAGTATAAATAGGGGGGGACTTAATAAAGGCAAGCTGCTTCAGTATGACTGACAGCCCTCCTGAGTCTGTCCTGTTTTTTCTCTCTCTCTCTATCTCTACATTTTCTCATCCTCACTCCCTGCTTTGGGTATGGTCTGATTTCTGCCGGCAGACTCCAGCAATGTCCCTAGTCCTTACAAGTGTCCCTAGCACTGCCGATTAAGCCTCGGCACTAACTCCTCCCAAAGCAACAAAAGTGAAATAGAGACAAAATAGAAAGTAGACGAAATCCGAGATCCCAGGGTGAGGTGCAAGTCGTATTCTATTTTTGAAAGATTTTTATATCACTATTTTTTATTCCTGTGTATGTGTTTGTGTAAGTGTATTCCACATGGAGATGCTCATGGAGGCCAGAAGGGGGTGTCAGAGCCTCTGGAGCTAGAGTTACAGGTGGTTATGGTCATGGTTATGAGCAGCTGAGTGCTGGGAACTGAACTTCAATCTTCTGGAAGAGCAATATTCGCTCAGCTGACAAGCCATCTCTCCAGCCCCTTAAGAACTACTTTTGTTGTTATTTTGGGGGGTATTGAGGGAACATCTGGAGGTCAGAGGACAACTTACAGAAGTTGGTGCTGTCCCTCTACCATGTGGGTTTTGGGGATCAAACTCAGGTCATCAGGCTTAGCAGCAAGCCCCATTACTTTCTGAGCTACCTTGCTGGTCCCTCAAGGCAAGCCACACTCTTGGGATTCTGCTGTCAGTTCCACAGTAGCACACCACTGCATAGACCAGCCCTATCTGGTGTACGAGGGTACACCCTAAGAACATGCTTTCCAGAGTAGGTCCTGATGGGGGCATTTTGGGGACTGGCTATTACAGTACTGAAGATGAATAGGATCTTGAAGGACATGAGACAAAAGAAACTATTCCAAGCAAAAGAAATTACATTTGAAGGCACAAGAATGTAAATAGAAAGGCACAGCATATCCAGGCCATCGTAGCCGGTGTGGAGAAAACAGACGGAAAACATGCTTGAGAGCTTCCTAAACAAGCCAGAGAGGGTCTGCTGCACTGAGTCAGACCTTCATCCCACAGATGAGTGGGGTGCTCAGACCCACTCACATCAGTTAAGTTAGTCTCTGGATCTCTAGGAGAGCTCCTGAAATCAGCGTATGTGCGCGTGTGAGTGCGTGCATGTGTGTGCCTGTGCATGTGTGTGTGTGTGTAAATCAGAGGATAATCTTGGGTGTCTTTCCGTAGGCATCAGTTAATTGGATAGCTTTTTTCTTTTCTCTCTCTCTCTCTTCCTTTCTTCCTTTTCTTTTTGAGAAAGGATCTTTCACAGGCTTGGGAGAAGCCAGGCTGTGTGTGAGGCCAGAGGACAATCTCAGGTCAGGTTCTGTGCCCCAGGAGATGCCATCGACCTTTTTCAGACAGGGTTTCTCACTGACCTGGAATTCAACAAGAAAACTGGCAGCAAGCTCCAGGGTCTCCACCTTCTTGACACTGGGATTACAAGCTTGCTACCACATCCAGTTTGAGGTTGATTGATTGAGTGAGTGAGTTCAGGAAGTAGAACTCATGTTCCCATGCTTGAAAGGCAGGCATTTACCAATTCCGCTCTCTCACCAGCTCAGGCTGTCCAGCTCTATTTTGGATTTTTTTGAGACTGGATCTCATGTAGCCCAGGCTATCCTCAGACACACTGTGTAGTTGAGGCTGACCTTGAACTCCTGATCCTCCTGCCTTCACCTCCTGAGTGCTGGGATTACAGGTGTTCTCTACCACATCTGGCTATCACATCCATTTCTTTGTATACACTGGTTGTTTTTCCTCCTTTCTTAATTTTTTAGATGGGGAAACTGAAGCATAAAGAAGTGAAATAACTTGTCGAACAAAGACCACTCTGACTGGTTGTTTTTGATTTTGGCTTTTTGGTTTTGTTTTGACAGCCAGGACTAGAGCCAGGTCCTAGATACCCTGAGCCTTGGACGTGTTTTCACCCTGTCACCCAGTTCCCTACTCACTGGAGACCTGGACATGGCCCTCTGTGTCATTTCTTCTCTGGGCTGGATGGTTTGGATCTCCCACTGTGTGCTCTGACATCTCCTCTCCCACTCTTTCATCATCCTAGAGCTCCCTTATCAATCCAGTATAATTGGAGCATCTTCCCCCAGGTCCTCCAGGAAGAACCCCCAGGTCCCCCAGGAAGAGCTGGCAGACATGACTAATACTTTGGAAACTCGGCCTTGTCTCCCAGTGGCGCCTCTGGCTCTCTCTGGGCCGATGCTGTGTGGTCACATGGGGACTCAGACATGCCCTGTCTCCTACCTGGAAAGCTGTCTGATTTCACTGAATCAGTGCAGGAGAACGAAAAGGGAACATAGAACTCACTCTCTAACCTGCACTCTGTTCTTTAAAAAAAAAAAAAGAGGAATCTATGCTGGAGAGGTGGCTCAGCAGTTAAAGCAAGAGTGGAGACTGGAGTTCAAATCCCCAGAAACCCACGTAACTGATGGATGGGTCTAGCAGCCTGTCTAATTCCAGCCTCAAAAGACAGAGACAGGGGATCCCTGGAGCAAGCTGGCTAGTGACTCTAGCTATATTCATGTACTCTGGGTTTGATTGAGAGATCCTGACTGAATGAACAAGGTGGAAGGGCGATTGAGGAAGATTCTTGACATCAACTTCAGGCCATACATGCACATGAAAAACGGAAAAAAGAAAGAAAGAGAATCTGAGGCTTAGTAACAAAGCAAATATAGAACTGGAACCCAATCTCCTGACTGTATCAGGCTGAGGCCAGGCCAAGGGCCCTGGAGATAGGCAGGTGACCTGGGCAAGTGAGTTGAGTGATGTTCACTTTCCCGTTGTGGGTCAGACCCCACTCAGCCGAGATGGCTAAAGGAAAGTTGAGAACACAGTCCTCAGTGAACGGGATTTACTTCCTAGAGCACTGTAGTTCAAGGCCTGGACTTTGGAGTCAGAGAAGTGGCCAGACCCTAGACTCCCAACTTACTGGCTTTGTGGTCTCAGTAACTCACTTAAGACCTGAGCTGGGCATGGTGGCACCTGTCTGTGATCTTGACACTTGAGAGTAGAAGCAGAAGGATCAGAGGTTCAGAGCAATCCTTGGCTACCTAGTAAGAGGCGAGCCTGAGTTACAGGAGGCCCTATCTCAGAAAAAAAAAAAGAAAAACCTAATGTGTATGAATTTATTTGTTCTAGGCATTAAGTTAAAGATCTTGAAAAGCTATCTCATGTAACTTTCTTAACACTTTTATGAAGTTGGTTCTACTGGTATCCTGGTTTTCTGAATGAAGATACTGAGACACAGTTTAGTAATCTTACTTAATCATTCGATTTTTCCCGATTATACTCTAGCTTGCATTTTGCCCGCTTCCTTCTTCTCCTCCTCCTCTTCTTCCTCTTCCTCCTCTTTTTCCTCCTCCTCTTCCTCTTCTTCTTTATTCTTTTTTTGTTCTTAAAAATATTTTTTTATTTACTATTTTTTTATTTTATGTGTATGAGCGTATTGCCTGCATGTGTGTAAGTACACCCATGTTGTGCAAGGCCCATAGAGGTCAGAAGAGGGCAACAGATTTCCTTGGAACTGGAATTACAGATAGTTGTTAGGCACCATGTGGGTGCTGGGAATCGAGCCTGGGTCCTCTGCGAGAGCCAGTGCCCAGTCCTCTCTCCAGTCCCCACCTCCCCCCGCCGCCACACACACACACTTTTGTTGTTGTTCTTTTGAGATAGGGTCTCACTATGTACACCTGGTGGCCTGGAACTCACCATTTGACCAGGCTAACCTGGATTCAGAGAGATCTACTTGCCTCTGCCTTCCCAGTGGTGGGATGAAAGATATATGCCACCATGCCTCCTTCTTTTTCTTTTTGTTAAAACATCTAGTCCAGGCTGGCCTCAAACTGGCTTGGCAGGCCAGGTAAACCCTGAATTTCTGATCCTCTTGCCTCTGCCTCCTGAGTACTAGGATTACAGGCCTATGCCACATGCTAGGTTTTATATGGGGTCTAGCCTAGGACTTTGTGAATGATGGATAAGCACTCTACCAACTGAGTACACCCTATGCCTGTTATATTTTTGTTGCTGTGGCCAACTACCTGTCAGAAGCAATTTAAGGAAGGAAAGATTTACTTGGTTCCCAGTTTAAAGGGTACCATCCACCAAGGCAGGGAGGGCACAGTGGCTGGAGAGGCAGGAGTTGTCAACGTTTATACTTTGGGAGGAGATGCTTCACGCTTTGGGGGGGATGCAGAAGCAGAGGGAGCTCTGGCCTGAACTGGAAATGGGCATCACTTTGAAAAGGCCTGCCCCCAGCAACCCACTTCTGCTAGCTAGGCCCTACATCCTACATCCAAACGTTCCACAAGTTCCTCCAACAGTATTACTAGCTACTGACCAAGTGCTCACACCCATCAACCTGTGGGAGTTATTTTACATTCAAACCACAACAATGAATTAAAAGCGTGGTTGGTTTGAATGGAAAGCTGACTCGTGCAGGTCTCACGGCACAAACGTTCTCTTTCCAGAGTGGAAGGTTTGATCTTAGACTGTGGGTAGATGGACATGGCCTGTCCACACACAGGCTCCCCTTTAAAGCATCTTAGGATTCTCATATGTTCAAAATATACTGAAACCTGGAAATCTAGAAATCAGGAGTGGTCTACACCAGAGAGTGGATTAGAGGCCTGCTGAAGGTCAGGAATGGAATCAAGGTCAGTGGCAGAATGCAATTCAGGGCTGAGGTAAGCCCCAGAAAGAAAGCAAGAGGTGGGTGTGTCTTTCACAAACTACCTGATTTTGTATTCTGCCTTCAGTTTCTATTACAGCAAGATGCCTCCCGTATCAAAACACCCTCTACGTCAATCAATTGGCTTTGCCAAACTGGCCTTCTCTGAGGCACAGGTTGGGACGCACAAGGCCACTGCTCTTACTGGGTGAGGCACGGTCTTGGCCAGACCTGATTCCTGGGCCAGACCCTCCCCTCATCTTCTGCCTGAGTGGATGCTCCGCCCATGTCTTCTTCCATCCCACACATTGCATTCTTTTCCTTCCTGGATCTGGAAGGTGGGGGTAGACTTGACAAGGGGGAACTGGCCCACTGCTTGAGCCTGACACATTCCACTGAGGCTCTCTGTTCTCCTTTGATAAACAAAGCTGAGGCCCAGGGGTTGCCTTCACCTTCCTGCTCCACCAAGTTCAGAACCTGGAGCTGCAGAGCTTGTAAGGCCCTTCCTAAGTTACTCTCGATGACAGAGCAGAGCCCCTGAACCCCAGCTACAAAATCCCTAGGAAGCCGTCTCTCCTCCTTGAGGATCTCCACCTTGAGTCACTATTTTTACGTGTTGGGGTTTTGATTTATCTTGGAAGCTGCTCTCCCTCTGTTTCACACCTCCCACACCTCCCCTCATTCGCCGAGAAGCAGATGCTGTCGTATTCAGCTCGGGCTGCGATAACATGATAGCACAGGCTGGGAGGATGCTGACTTCGCACCGCTGGCAAGGCTGGGAAGCCCAAGGTCAAGGTGTTAGTCAAGCTGGTTCCTGGTGAATGGCCCACTTCCCAGCTTGTAGATGACCACTTTAAAAAAAAAAAAAAAGATTTCATTTTCATGTGTGTGTGTGTGTGAGGAGAAAGGTCACAGCTCTGGCCTTTCTCCTCCTCATCACCTGTTTTTCCACTGAGCTACTCTCCAGCCCCTTCCTCTTCCTGCAAGGACGATACTCCTATGATGGGATCCACCCTGTGATCCCTTCTTAATTTAATTCCCTCCCAAAGTGCCCACATCTGAACGCCATCACATTAGAAGTTGGAGTTTCAACCTGTGAGGGCTTTGTTGGTCTTTGTTTGTTTTGCTTTCCAGACAGCATCTCCTGTAGCTGGCTTTGAACTCATATGTAGCTGAGGATGGCTTTGAACTTCAGATCCTCCTGCCTCCACTTCCTGGATGCTGGTATTATACTACCAAGCCCAGTTTAGGCAGTGCTGGGGGTCAAACCCAGAGCTCATTCATGCCAGGCAAGTGCTCTATCAACTGAGCCACATCTCTAGCCACACATGTGGACTTCAAAGAAGCACGCTCAGTCACAGTAGAGCTTACTGTAGACGTTTTTGGAAAACAACCCATGCAGCAGGGCTCACACCTACAACCCTAGCATTTGGCAAGCAGAGGTGGGGGGATTCCCAAAAGTTAGGGGACAGCCTGGGGTACATGGTAAGTTCCAGCGCAGTCTAGGATACAGAGTCAGACACAACCTCAAAAGACAAGAGGGTCAGCAAGATGGTTCAGTAGGTAAAGGCATTTGCTACCACCTGACTTCCATTTCTGGGACCCACATGGTGAAAGGAAAGAACCGACTCCTGAAAGTTGTCCTTAGATCTCCATGCATGTATCTTGGCACACACATACATACACATATATACACACATGCAAATAAGTAAATAAATGTAATTTAAAAGGAAACAATAAAGAAGTTAGTACAAAAGATGCTTTGAAAGGCAAGGAGGAAGTTTAGGATGAAAAGACTCAGCACTATCAGAAGGCATGTAGGCAGATGAAGGGGAGAGGGAGGGTAGAGATTCAAATGGCTGGCATGTCGAGGAAAGCTGGCAGCTTGTATATCTTCAGGACCCAAGTCCTAATTTGCCACTGGAATCGGAGGTATGGATGGAAGGAACCCGAAGGTCCGTGGAGACGCAGCTCTTTCACACACAGCAGATCTCCAGTGGCACTGTTGTTAGGGTTAGCGAGGCTCCAGTTAACACGCTGAACACCATGGAACCCCATGCTGTGTGGGGTAGCTGAACCTGAAGTCAGAAAGTACTCTTCAAGTGTGGTTAAGGCAAAATTAGTAAGAAACAACTTACTTAGACAGGTCATTCCAGAGGCTAAGGCAAGATCAGTGCAAGTTCTAGGCCGCACAGGAAGTTGTAGACATACCTGTACTACCCAGTGAGACCCTGTCTCAAAACACAAAAAGAAATTTTAATTAAAAAAAAATACTGTACTTTATGGGACTGGAGAGATGGCTCAGCGGTTAAGAGCACTGGCTGCTCTTACAGAAGACCCAGGTTCGATTCCTAACACCCACATGACAGCTAACAACCATCTGTAATTCCAGTTCCAGGGGATCCAATGCCCTCTTTTGACCTCTGTGGGCATTACATGACACAGGTGCACTTACATGCAGGCAACACACTCATACACATAAAATAAATAAAATTAAAAATAATACTATACCATAGTGATGGTACAGGCCCATGGAATCGCAACTACTTAGGAGCCTGGGGCAGAAGGATTACAGCTCAAGGCCTGCCTGGGCTACAGAGCAAGTTCAAGTCCAACTGGGTCATTTACAGGATGGCCTCAGTAATAGAGCAACTTGCCTAGCATCCACAAGGTCTCTCCATGAAATCCCCAGGACTTCATGAAAACCAAAAACAAACAAACAGAACCCCACCATGCTAGACAACTTTGTATGTACACATGCACATCTCACCTTCTAATTATTCCCTTCCTGCAGATCCCCAGGAGAGAGGCGGCCTAAGAGAATTCAGTAAGAAACAAATTCTCAATCTCAGCATATTAGGAGCTACTGGCTACCTCCCAAGAAGGTTTGAAGACATCAAAACCCCTATGTGTGCCTGGAAGAGGAAGAGGCCCAGCCACACTCCCAGACTGTGCTGAGAACGCAATGAAACATAAGAGGGTTAAGGGAGGGGACAGGGGACCCTCCCCCTAGCCAGAGCCCCCATTCCCGTAGTCCCGCCACTGGGGGGAGCTATACTTCACAGAGGTGCAATTGGTGATGTGGAGCAAGGGGGATTAAGAGACGTTAACATTAAGTTAAAACTATTAGGCCAATGGGATTGGGAATGTAGCTCCACGTTAGAGCCCAAGGTCCTCTACAGCAAAAAGAAAAAAAAGACGGTCAGAAGTTTGAGAGATTATTCAGTGGATAAAGTGCTTGCAATGCAGGCATGAAGACCTGAGTTTGATCCTCAGAACCCACATAAAAAGGCTCAGTGTGGAAGCTGTAGAGATGGTTCATCTGTTAAGAGCACTGACTGTTCCTGCAGAGGACCTGGGTTCAATTCCCAGCAGCTACACGGCGGCCAACAACCATGTGAAACTCCAGTTAAGGGATCCAGCCCCTTCTCCTGAGCTCTTAAGGCATTGAACAACACAGGCGCACTTACATACATGCAATAAATTTAAATAATAAATATATTGTTTTAAAAGCTCAGTATGGTAGCACATGTTTGTAATCTCAGCCTGGGGAGCCGGGTGGAGACAGCGTTTCCCTGGGGCTCATTAGCCAGATAATAGTTTTCTTGGCAGGGTCCAGGCCAGTGAGAGACTCTGTCTCAAAAAACACAAGGTGGATGGCACCTGAGAAACAACACCTGAAGTTGACCTCTGACCTCCACAGATACATGCATACATGTGCAAATGCCCCAGCACAGAGAGAGAGAGAGAGAGAGAGAGAGAGAGAGGCATACACACACAAAAGAAAAGGAAAAAGACACTTCCGGGACAGACGCAGGGGTTCCTGGGTCAAGGCGCCCCTCCCTGTTGAGTGCTTCTGTGGAGACAGCCTACCTTCGCCTCTGTTAGTATATTTCTGGGCCTCCAAGGTTTACTAACCCATGTTCCACTAACAACTTCCTTTAGGTATAGGAATGTCTACTGAGGAATCCTGTTGGCTTGGGAGTGAGCCTTCTCACAGAACTTGCGTCTGACTCCTGGTTCAGCCGCCTCTGGGGGACTCCTGCCACCCCAGAATGCCTTGCAAAACTTGTCTGGTCAGATGTATTTTTTTCTGGAGAGTTTGTAGTGCTTGCCAGGTTTTGATAGTGAACGCCATGTGCCTCCACCACCCCCACCCCTGCCAGACTTTGCCATGAGCAGGGTTTCCCAAGCATGAACCTATCTAGTATCCAACTGAAATCAAGAATCTTGCTTGCCCCAGGTTATGAGCCTGGGCAAGATAAAGAAATGTTGCGCTAAGTGAGTCTGTAAGTCTCTTGTCTGGACTAGTCAATGTTTGTGCTGCAGGCAAGCCTTCATCATCCTTTTTATCTCCCTAGATAAAAAATAAAAATAAAAAAGCCAACTCTGGCAGCAAGCAGGCAACCCATGCCACACAGCACTGTGGAACAGCTCTGCCCAGAGGCTGAGCCTCACCACCTGCTCCAGTCTCTAGTCACCTGCTTTCTTTTCTTGTTCACCTAACTCTTATGCATACTGAAATTAACTTATGAACGAGCATCTCATGCCTACACTTCACCCATGGTAGAAGCCTGGACACCATCTTCTATAAAGTCCCTTTCTTCTAATGGTAGCCTATGCCTGCCTGTGATTACCTTTATTCCTGCAGAGTCTAGATCCTGCCAGTTTCTTAAAAGATTCCTGTTTAGTTGGCCTGGAGCTCCCTATGTAGACCAGGATGACCAGGAATGCACAGAGCACTATATACATGCCTGACTTTCAAATTTTGTTTTATTAATTTCTAAATTACATCTCTTTGTTATTGATTGGGGGGGTGGCACACATACGGAAGTCAGAGGACAACTGTTAGGAGTCAGTTCCCCCCTTCCACCATTGAGTGCCAGGGGATGAACTCGGCTTGTGAGGCTTGGCTGGCAGCAAACACCTTTACCCACTGAGCCATCTCGCCTGCCCAGGGGTTCACTTTGGAAGACAGACTCCCCATTGTTCCTCTTTCCTCCCTGCCTGCTAAAGGAGTGGTCTTAAATCCAGTTCACTGATTGCAAAAAAACCTGGCTTGCTTCAACACATTTAATCTATTTTCATTTCTACCGCTTGCTTAAAATAAGGAGTTCATTGCTATTCTGCCCACGGCTGCATCTAAATCATAACTGAACCGGGAGTTGAATTCATTTTTCTCTCTTCTGCTAAATACCATTTTTATCTTGACTGAGCCCACAAGACGATGGACGAGAGAATCTGCTTTAGCAGTCCACGCCTGGACCTGAAGGAAGGGGCCATGAAAGACCCTTCCCTTCTCTCCACTGTCTGTCTTCCAAGGGAAGGTTCTCCCTCCATGGACCCAGCCAGCTAAAGCCACCTTCTGGGTTGTAGATAGAATTTCCCCCTTTGATCTCCCTTCCTTCATTCCTGGGTGAGAGATGGGAGCCTCGGGAGCTTCCAGTGTCTCCAACAGTGAATCCAAACACCCCCACTCTGGACTGCAGTCTCCCTGTCTCTGATTCTTGTTATAGAAAGAAGGAAATTGGCAAAATAGTAAAGATAAGGTGTTCCAAAGGCAATTTCGTAACCATGCACTAAAAGAGAATTTTGGGTGCTGAAGGGATGGCTTCGGGTTGAAAAAGGCATACTGCTTTTCCAGAGTACCTGAGCTCATTTCCCAGCACCTACATCACGTGGTTCACAACCACCTGTAACTCAAGCTCCAGGGGCTCTGACGCCCTGTCCTGGTCTCTGTGGGCAATTGCACTTATGTGCACATCACACACACACACACATATAATTAAATAATAAATAAATCTTTAAATGAGACTTTTAAGGATGGCAAAATTGCTCATTTGGCAAAATGATTATGTGACTGGCATAAAAATCTGAATCCAGGGACTGGAGAGATGGCTCGGCAGTTAAGAGAACTGACTGCTCTTCCAGAGGATCTGGGTTCATTCCCAGCACCCACATGGTGGCTAAAAACCATCAGTAACTACAGTTCCAGGGAATCCAACCCCTCTTCTGACCTCTGTGGGCATTGCACAACACGATTGCATCTTCCTACATGCAGACAATACATTCATACACATAAAATAAAATAATAATAATTAAAAAATATATATATCTGAGTTCAATCCTCAGAACCCAGGAAAAAAGGCTAGGGATAGTGGCATGCACAATTAGAATCCCAGTGCTGGGGAGGTAGAGCTAGGTGATTGCAGGGCTCGCTAGTCAGTCAGCCCAGCCTGTTTGGCAAGTTCCAGACCAATGAGTGACCCTGTCTCAAAAAGAAGGTGGACAGTGTCTAAGGAACACTTGAGGATATCCTCTGGCCTCCACGTGCATGCACAGAAACATGCATATGCATATACACAGAGACCCTTGGGTTGAGCAAGGTCCTGAGTTCAATTCCCAGGAGAAAGAGAGAGAGAGAAAAAGAGAGAGACAGAGAGGCTCTTGAGTCCCAAAAGGAATGACGTCATGTTTCATGTTTTGTTACTGGCCTGAAACTTTGCTTTTTCATCTCTAATCTCCCATTTTAGCTCTAGATCCTCCCATGAACCCCCCCTCCACCCCGCCCCGCCCCGCAGCAGCTGTATGGCTGCCATTATTCCACAGATAATCAAATGGGCCCCCCCACAGAGACAGTCATCGGGCATGGTCCAGATTAGGATGCTAGACTCCCCCGAGGACAGCCAGGCCGGAAGGTGTCCCTCAGCTGTCTCATTATTTTAATCATTATGTGTTTTCCTTTTCCAGTTGGTCACTGAGCACCTGTGATCAGAAATCCTGCTGCCGGGCACCGCAGACAGCAACAAGGGAAGACAGCAGGGAAAAAAGAACGAAGGCATTGCTCTGTGCTTAGAAGCTAGCTCGGAAGGTAGGAAAGCGTAAAAGAGAGTGAGGCTGAAGCACCAGGCTCTCTCTGCCTCTCAGCAGGAGCCTGGTTCCAGGGGTGGAGAGGGATAGCAGTGAACCAGCTGGGAGCTTGGCCAGCAAACATCCTTCGAAACTCCTCAGCCTCTGGCCTACCCTGAGCTTGCTGTTTACGGCTCATGCTAACCCGGATGTGTTATTTTGCTTTTCTGAATTGGTTTCCACATTTGGAAAGAATAACATTTCCAGGACTCAGAATATATAGCTCAGCAGCAAAGCACTTGCACTCAGCTGGGTTGCTGTAAGGAGTAAATGAGATATCTATTAAAAGTGCCTAGCACAGGGGGACGTAGCTCAGTTAGTACAGCGCTTGCTTAGCACGCATGAAGCCCTGGGTTTGATCCCCAGCACTGAACTTGGGTGTGCAGGGGCACCCTTGTAATCTCCACACTTCCTCAGGGAGATGAGTAGTTCAAGGTCATTAGCAGCTGTGTACTGAGTTTAAAGCCAGACTGAGCTATGTGAGATCCTATCTTAAAAAAAAAAAAACTAACCCAAGCTGTACTAAACAGTAGCCATTAGTAAATGCTTACAGTATGCAGCCCTGTGCCAGACACTGATATGACTGAGGCAGGCTGCTCGCCCTGGAAAATGCACCGCTTATGGCTAGGGCAGGTGGGTGGGGGAGGGCATGTCCCATCACGCACACTGAAAGTGGTGCTGGCTGCACGGGGCTGCTCGGTCCATAGTTTAAGAATACATCTTGTGCCTGCCTGGGAAGTTAATTGGGTGAGACCAGAGACTGAACCCATGACCTCAGATAATGAGAACACAAAGGAAATAATAGCAGTGTGTAGCAACTGGCCATTTCCGGGGAGATGTGCAAAGTGTCTCGGCAGCCAGGGATTTCATTTAATCCTCCACGAGGCACTAATTGAAGAGGAGAGGGTAATTTTAGTGAGCCTTGAAAAAAGCCATTGTTACTGAACATGCCAAGTCCGTCCCTCAACTCCCTGCTGGCACGTTTGAGACTGGCAGGGTTGTACTGGCAGTTACCTGCTTCACCAGCCTTAAGGAGGAAGGCTACAGGCTAGGAAGCAAAACAGCCAAAGGATGTGTGGGAAGGGGGCGCTGGTCAGAAGCTGGTGATGGGGGTGGGTCAGGGCCGTCTCCCCACAGTGTGGACCTTGCCATTCCCCTGGTACAAAAAGTATATGTCACAGGGCACCAACCCCTCCCGACTCTGAGTCTCTAGATTCTACAGCAGCCCTCTGAAGGGGGCACCAATCACCACTTAGGAAACTAAGACTCAAAGAAAGTATAGCGTAATCAAACAGGCAGCCGGGCACAGTGGCCTGTATGTGATCCCAGGACCTGGGAGGCTAAGGCCAGAGAATTACAAGTTCAAAGCCAGCCTGGATTACAGGGACAGGTCCTGTCTTCCCCCCTCCCCCACAAGAAAGAGCAAATGACAGAAAGTAGAAATCTGGGCTCTGTCAACTCTGAGTCTACCCATCCATCGTTCTAACCTGCTCCCTTTGGCTGTGGGTCTGGGTTTTTGCTAAAAAGGAAAAAGTTCCCCCAAAGGGCCAGAGGAGGTTTGGAGACAAAGTTCTTCTGCTTCCCAGTTTCAGCCCAGAAGTTTGTAGTGGAGGAGGAAGGCCAGCCTGAGATCAGCTCCCATGAGCACTGTCCCTGTCAGCACACCCAGGACGTCTTCTACCAAGGGGCATCAGCTCCCTTTCTTTGTCACCTCTGTGTGCCGAGAAGCAAGTGAAATGAGCAAGTTCGGAAATACTCTGGATGCTGAGAGCGCAGGGCAACCTCGAGGCATGGCTCCGCACACCTCCATTCAAAGCGGCAGCGGGGCCTCCAGGCTGCTTTCTTCTCTTTTTTGCTCTTTTCTTTCACAGTGGAAAAGCGTTGAGTGCATCCTTCCCCTGTGCCAGACACTGTTAGTTTGGAGGGACCAAGGACACTCCCAGGCTCCCAGGAATTCAAAGGAAGGAGAGACAGATCTAAAACAAATAATTACGATATGCAGATAAAAATCTTGTTTGGTTTGCTTGGTCTGTTTTTATTTTATATTTTATTTTTGAGACAGAGTCTTCCTGTATGTAGCCTAGGCTGCCCTGGAATTCGCTATATAGACCAGGCTGACCTCTGTCTCATAGAGATCTGTCTGCCTCTGCCTCCCCAGTGCTGGGATTAAAAGTATGTACTATCATGCCTGACTGGTTTTGAGACAGGGTCTTGATAGGAAACACAGGCTGCCTGGCTGCTGATGGAGGGCTTTTTTGGGGAGAGATATACTTTCCTTGAGGTGACCAGGGGATTATGGAATGTAGAAAGGGGACAGTGAAGGCTGAGCATCGGGGTGCGTTCCTACAATCCCAGCCCTTGGGAGTCCCAGGAAGATCAGGAGTTCAAAGTCATCCTTGGTTATGAGTTCGAGGCCAGTCTTTGCTACATAAGAGAAGTGTAGAAGAGAAACAAAGGAAGCAGTGAAGAGGACCCAGAGATGGCCTCACAAAGGAGGAAGAGGCAGATGATGGGAGTGGTAATCAAGGGACAGGTAGACACAGTCTGGAGCACAGGTCAGCAGTTTAGTATAGACAAAGCACTGGCTACCTGCTAGAGCTTGGTGGCTGCCTCTTTGGTGGGTCTGGAACCTACTGATCCTCCCTGGGGTTCTTAAATGAATACTGTTTGCTTCTCTGGGTTCTGAGACAGAAGCCCATGCAAGTAAGACTCAGTGGTGGAGCTCTGTTGTAAGGACCCAGATTAGGAGGCGTTTTTAGGAAAGCAGCCTAGCTGCTGGCTGGACACATTCTGGACCTTGAGTTTCCAAGTCAGTGCTCTGCTGCTCAGCTTCTTCTGAGCTCCAGGCTGACTTCTTGATGAACACCAAGTGCTGCTTCATGAAGGTTCTTAAAAGGAAAAGGGTCCAGTTGCATTGGTTTGCCACTGGCCAGGGAGGCAGGGTTTCAGCCAAGTCACCATGGCAGGCACTGGTGTTACGGCATCAAGACCCCTCAGAAGGACCACTCAGACTCCAGATGTTCCTAATTAGCTGAATTTTATTTAGCTAGCCAGCAGCTGCACTCTCTGAGTCGGGATTTAGACAGTACAGTTCTGACTCAGAGGGGAACAAAGCTTATAAAGGCAAAAATCTCATCCTCATGGATCAGGTAGTTATATAAAATTACACAGTCATGACATGTTTGTTCCTGCAGCTGTACAAGCTAGCGGTTACAGAAACCAGTTAAGCACTAACCAAGCAGTTACAAAAGCTAGATAAGCATTAAGCAAGCAATTACAAAAATCTGTAAGACATTAATTGAGACCTTCTGGGTCTTGTGGGGGTATTTTTCTGTAATTAATTCTTCCTGGAACAGCCCTGTGGTCAAACTTTTCCTGGAACTGCCTGCCAGAGTTAAGAGCAGCTCATCAAGGTGGCGGCCTTATACAAAATGGAGGAACTTGGGCCATCACACCGGGCTCTTCAGGGCTCAGCACATAGTAGACCATCCTGCCCCAGGTTCACACAAGTTTCAGTTATAATCCACTAATGTAATAAGAACACCTAATCTTTTTAAAATAGTTTATTTTCATTTTATGTATAGGAGTGTATTGCCTGCATGTGTGTAAGTGCACCTATGTTGTACAATGCCCACAGAGGTCAGAAGAGGGTATCAGATCCCCTGGAACTAGAGTTACAGATGATTGTTAGCTGCTGTGAGTGCTGGGAACCAAACCCAGGTCCTTTGCAAGAGTGGCCAGTGCTCTGAACCACTGAGCCATGTCTCCAGTCTGAGAATGCCTAATCTTGACCTGTTTTCCCTGTATAGAGCTTTGTGGGGAGTCCACAGAGAGGTGGAGTTGAGCATGACAGTTCTGTTGACTCATTCAACAGATGGGGAAACTGAGGGCTAGAAAAGCAATAGACTTGCTCAAGGTGGAACTGCCCAGTAGCTGCAGGGCTCAGCCTGGAACCAGGGCTCCTGACTCCAGGCTGGGATTTATCACCCCACAAAGGTACTCTATGCAACTAGGATGCTCAGGAACCCCCTACTGTGTACAAGGTACTGAGCCTGGGGACAAACACACCTTCAAAGTGCACAGAATCTCTGTCCTCAAAGAAGTTTACAACGAAGCTATCAGAGACCAAATTGAAAAGGGGAAGGGGCTAGTAGAACACTTCACTTGCGTAGCATACGCTGAGGCCCTAGATTCAATCCCTAGAACTCAAAACAAAACAACCCAGTATTTTTCTAACAGGGCATGGTGGTGCACACCTATAGTTCCAGTACTCAGGAGGCCGAGGCAGGAGGATTGTTAGGAGTTCAAGGCAAGACAGAACTGCACAGTGAAACCTTGTCTCAAATAAAATGAAACAGAAACAAAAGCCTAGTTTTGTGATTTACAACGGCCTCAGAAGAGACCAATACACTCTGTCCAAGGAGGGGAATCTGCAAGGCTCTGACACCTGCCTGTCCTTCAACCCTCTGAGACAGGTGATCATCAACCCTGGCCTCAGTTTTGCCTTGCCAGAACCAGACAGACTACAGCAGGACCTCTGCACTCCGCTTTAGACCAGCAAGAGCAGGGAAGAGCCGGAGGGAATGGAAAACAGCAGGATGCCTCCCAGCGCTCGACCTGTTCCCTAAGCCATCTGCTCTAGCAGACCCCAGTCCGCAGCCCACAGCAGCCAGGGAGACACAAATCGCCAGTGATTACAAGGCCACTGAGTGAGGGGCTCTTTGTCTTTCCTCTTGTCAAGTGGATGAGGTTTAGAAAGGATACAGGGAGTATCTTTCTGGCTGGCTCTGTCTTGCTGTTCCCATGTGGTGGCAGGGACGATGCTGTCAGAGGCTCCAGGGAGTGGCAATGGCCTGGCTTCTAGAAAGACAAGTTGAAAACCCAGCTTCAAGCTAAGCTCCAGAGCTGGGACCCTAGCAAATTAGTCTTTTGGCCTGGTTGCCATGGAGACAGACAGGCAGCAGCTGCTGGGGAAGGAGAAACTGCAGCTTCTGACATCTAGGATACTAAAGACAACCGTGATGGGGGAGGGGGTGCCTACCCCCTTTCTTCCTGGATGCAGAGGCTCCTCCTGCTCCCCAACTCCCAGACCCTCGGGATCTCCACAGCTGCCAGGTCATAAACAAGAAACCGGGTTTCTTGCTTCTAGGCTAGACACCCCATCTCCCCACCTCCCCCAGTAGAACACAGTTGCCTTCTGCTCAGCTTTTACGGTGAACCAGTCTTCCAGCCCTGAGCTTCCAGGTCCTGGGAGGGTTCCTAAGTCATCTCCCTGATGGGGCCATGTCATTAGAGGTGAATCCCAGCATGTTAGCCACCAGAGGCCAATTTGGCCCAGCGTTCTGTCACTTTCTCTCTGGGAAACCTGGTAGCTCTGAGTCTGAGCACCATTGTCTAGGAGAGGAGCTGGAAGCTGAGCCCAAAGGGAACTGGCAAGTGTCACGGTTTATCGGTCCCTCACTTGATGCTATGCTGATATCATTCATTTGTGACTCCACCTGTCATGCTCCCTGGCTGGCATCCTTCAAGCCCCAACCTTGCCACCCTGGTTGAAACAGTCCTGAGCTCCCCACCTCCCCTACGGGTTATCTCAGGAAACCCAAGGTAGAAGAGGAGGGCCTGGGATCCAGTGCACCAGTCCTCGTTCCCAGGGGTGCACCTGCCAGAAAGCATCTAGCATCCCTCCTTTTCTGTGAAAGGAGGTTCAGGGCTGGGATTATCTGGAGCTTTGTGTTCCTGCTCTGTGCTTGTGAGATGCATCCTTATGTAAGAGGAGAGGACTGCCGAGGGCTAGGGGAGGGTGGGTGGAGTCAGGCAGAGCTCTGCCAGGCCAGCCTGGATTGCAGGTGCTCTGGCGTTAATCATGAAAGTACCTCACACATGGGCATTATTCAGTCAAAAAGCCCACACCAAGGGACATAAAGGAATTAAGAAAACGAGTTATCACATCAAGCCCCGATCTCCTTTCCCTGGCGGAAGCCATGATGATGTTCCTGTGCATTATATGGGCTTTTATGCTTTCTCTCACCCCCAGATTACTGCTGTTCTTAAATTACTCAAATATCAGAACACTTATTTTTCTTTCTTTTTTGAGACAGGATCGCACTATGTAACCCTGGCTGTCCTGGAACTTACTATTTAAACCAGGAGAACCGGGAACTCTGAGATCCGCCTGCGTCTGCCTCTCCAGTGCTGGGATTAAAAGCATGTACCACCATGCTCAGCCTAGAACACTTTGTTTTTTCACATTGTGTTTATTTTGTGTGGATGTATATGTGTTTGTACAAGCGTGTACCACAGCACCTGTGTCGAGGTCAGAGGACAGCTTGCAGGAGTTGGTTCTCTCCTTCCATCATGTGGGTCCCAGGAATCTAACTCAGGCCATCAACTTGGTGGCAAGTACCTTTACCTTGAGCCATGTTGTTGGTCCAAGAGCCCATTTTTATAAAAGACTCAAACACCAAAGATAAGCTTGCCTTGGCCATCTACATACTTCTCCAGACATTAACAATTCAGTGTCTCTATAGAGCCTCAGTCTTTCTTTCTTCAGCCTAAACACAACCATCAAATCCACTTTGTTTCGTAACCTTTCCCACCATCATTTTCCCCATTACAGATGCTTTGTAGTTTATTTACATGATCTCGAAGAGTCACAACCATTTATAGTGTTTTGTTAATAATCATAATAATGCTTTGGGCACTCATACAGCTATTTATGCAGGGTTTAGCTCCAGAAGTGGAACTCCTGGGTTAACATGTCTATGTGTCTAATTTTCCTAAATACCATGGTGGTTTATTTTTAAGCTTTTTGATTTGTTTTCTAATTATCCAAGACAAAAATATCCATTGAAAAAGAAAAAGTATAGAAAACCATGAAGGGTGAGGCAGATTGCTGCCTTTTCATCCAGCAGCCACAACTGCTTACAAAAATTTTGGCATATTCTCTTTCCGTTGTTTGTTTATTTTTATCTTTGTTGTTATTGGTGAATGTGTGAATATGCCATCTCTATTTTTTATATGCCTGCTATTATGTTAGTGGTCCAGTCATCTTACATAATTCTCTAACCAGTTATTCTTAACCTTCTAAGCATTTTCCTGTGTCACTAAAACATCTTTATAAACATTCTTCTTAGATTATGACATGTATTGTATGCACATATAATAATTTTGAATTCTATTCCTCTATTGTCAGTCTTTTAAATGCCTTATCTTTTTTTTCTCTCACTAAATGATCTCGGTGAATTTTTTTCTTTACATAGATATCTTTGACCTAATTCCAATTATTTTCTTAAGCTCCATTTCCAAAAGAGGAGGTGCTGGTTCTAAAGCTACAGGGTTTTAGTGAATATTATTTTAAGTTTAATTTTGCATTGCTAATATGTGCGTATGATGTGAAATTCCAAAGGGATTTAAGATTGCAAAATAAAAGGAATGTCTTTTTCCTGTGGGTCCTTCAAGGGTCCTTTTCTCCCTTAAGGCAAGGTGATTGAAGACCTGTTTTGCTCTTGGTAATGTTTTTGTTTGTGAGAATCTCATAGGTAGCTCAGGCTGCTATGGACCTTATAGTCCTCCAGCTTCAGCCTCCCAAATTCTGGTATTTATAAGCATGTACTGCCACGCCCAGCTTTGTGTATGATTTCTATGGAGAAAATATATGCATATATGCTTTTCTCATATACAAATACTAGCATATTAGACTTAAATTTGTACACTTTCTCAGTTAAAACTTATTGTATAATAATGCTTAATCTCAATACTATTGATGAGAACTACCAGTTTTTCTAAAACCATTGTCTAGAATTCTTTTAGATTGATGTGTCCTAATTAAATTAACTCTTGATATATTTTAAGGTTGTTTTCCATCTTTTATTATTGGAACGGTGCATTAATGAATGTCCTCAATGATAAGACATTCCACAAACCCCAGTACACCCATCTGAACACCAGAGTCCTGTAAGTGGAACTGCGACCCCAGGAATTGCCAGTACATACAAGTTGATAGCGCTTGCTTTCTCCTCACAAGTGACCACTTGTTGGTTGGAGGGCACACATAGCTGTAAGGCTCTTCCTATAAACAGCAAGACTACCTTCTAGAAGTCACCTGTTTGCAGTCTCACTAGCTTACATCCTCCTACTCAAAGTGAAATTTGTTCTCAATAGTCATTGAGATTTGTTTGAAATGGATTTGTTTGAAATGAACAAAAGGTCAGTTTTTTAATTTAAATTTTATTATTATGTTTATTTGATGTGTGTGAGTGAATTGCCTGCAGGGAGGTCCACCGGTGTCTTGCAGTGCCCACGGAGGTCATGCAGTGCCCACTGGGGGTCAGAAGAGGGCGACGAATTCCCTGGAACTGGAGTTACGGATGGTTGTTAGCCACCATGTGAGTGCTGGAAATCGAACCCAGGGCCTCTGCACGAGGAGCCAGAGCTCTTAACTGCTGAGCCATCTCTCCAGCCCCCAATTTTTAAATTTTAAAACAAAACAAAACTTAGTCGGAGAAGGAGGTGCGTCCCAGCACATGGGAAGCGGAGGCTGGAGGACCAAGGAATTCAGGCCATTACGTAATGAGTTGAAGGCCAGCCTGAGCTACATGAGAGCTTGTCTGAAAAATCCCAATCCAAACAATTGTTTTAAACTCTGTATCTGGGAGAATTTTCTTACTCGAGTTTTGCCACGACTTCTGGTGAGCCTGTGATGCGTAGAACTCACACAGAGGGAGTGCGGGACCCTGGGTAAAGAGCTGGGCCCCAGCAAGGTCTCATAGGGTGGCAGCTAACAGAGGTAAAGAAACAATGCCAGCCTGCCGGGCTAGGAAAGGGCGGCTGGGCGGGGCCGGCGGCTTTGTTCTTTAGTTCAGAAGCTCGTGCGGGCCTTTCCGGTGAAGAAGAAAACGGCAAGCTGGTCCCCAGTCCCTGGGGACCACACCCCTGACCTGGTCTGGCCTTGGAAGGTCGGGGCTGCAGAATGTCGACCTCACCAGTTGGAAGGCCAGAGCCTCCGACCCCGCTGCTCGGGCTCTGTGAGCGCTTGGAATGTAGGGCAGTGGGTGCTGGGTGCTGGGTACTGGGTCCTGGGTGCTGGGTACTGCGGCCGCGCTGGCACCTGTGCCCGGATCCGGGACGGTCCCTGCGGGCTCTGCCGCGAGTCCCACGCGCCTGGTCCCCAGGGTCCCAACATCCAGATGCTGCTCAGAACGCCGCCGGCGCCATTGCTGTCCCACCCTTGCCCGGGACCGGCCAAAGGCAATGGCAATGTGCAGATGTGCGCGCTGCAGGTGGCGCGGGGCAGCGGCTGCGCCAGACGGGGCGAAGCCATTTTCTGGGCGGATATGCAAAATTTCCACTTACGTTGTCATTACCATGCTGGAGAACAGCAGCTATGCCCTCCTCACCCACACCTTCCTTTCTCTATGGGCTTAATTTTTTTTTAGGGTTGCCTCTCACGTGGGATTACTGGGGTAGGGGTGGAGTGAGGCATTGACTTTGACAAGGCTAAGTCTGGCTCAACCCCACGCTTTATTTAATCTTTTCATCTGCAGAAATGACGGGAGGAAATAAAAGCAGACTAGGGCTGGTATGGGTGAGGTTCCAGGGAAATGGATTAGCCCAATTTGTCCTTGCCTAAGAAAACTGAATATTCATAATATGCCTCAGACTCTGTTGGTCCGTAACCTTGAAAAATATTTGCAGCACCTGTATTCAGGGAGGTTGTTTCTTTAAAACTAAATCTAATAGCAAATTCTGATACAGGTCAAGAGTCAGCAACAGGGAATGTGTAAGTAAAACAGGACCTGGGGATGGTGTGGTCACTGTAGGCACTGGAATGGATAAATTAACTGTATATGCAAGAACACGATTGGAACTTCAAATGCATTAAACAATTAGAAATATGCAGAATAATGCATACAACATAATATAATTTTTTTTGGTCTTTTTAAGGCAGGGTCCCTCTGTAACCCCAGCTGACCTGGAACTGGCTATGGAGACGAGGCTGGCCTCCATCCTCCAGAGATCCACCTGTCTCTACCTTCTAAATTCTGGGATTGAAAGCATATGTCACCATGCCTGGCACAACATAATATAATTTTTGCAACACAAACAAAACTCTGCATTTTCTGTGACTATATTCAAGGACAAGGGGGAAAAATACACTCAACTCTTAAAAGTGGCCATCCCTGGGGAGAGAGGAGGGATTGGAGATAACAAATAAACCGTGGAGATGCTGCTCAGTGGTAAAGTGCTTGCCTAGCAAGCCCTGGGTTTGGACCTTAGGAAAAAAAAAAAGAATAGATTAAAAACTTTAGAGGACATTCATTTACATACTACCTAAGGCATTCTAAATGATATATTTGTAAAGAAAACACTCAGGGGCTGTCAAGGCAACTCAAGGTGCTTGTGGCCAAGACTGACAACCTGAGTTTGATCCCTGGGATGCATAGTGGGAAGGAGTCATGTGGCCTCCACACATGCACCATGGCCCGCTTACCCGCACACATAACTACACACACAAATAAGTAAATGTAAAAAAATAAAAACACAACAAACATGGTTAATTCCAGGCAGTGTAATTGTTGTTTTTTTTGTACTTTTTTGGTTTTGTTTGTGTGTGTGTGTGTGTGTGTGTGTGTGTGTGCTGGGATCACATCCTAAACCTTGCACATGGCTTACCACAAAGCTATGCTCCAATTCTTATTTTAGTTTTGAAACACTCAGGGGAAGGATTCAGATCCACCAACTCCTTCAGCTTCAAAGAGTCTGTGATCCTGTGATTCTAGGCAGTCATCCATCTTGTGATTCTAGGTAATCATCCATACAGTTCTTGCAATTTCACACTACCCACACGGGCTGACAAGGACCTTGGCGTTCCTACCCCAGGACCCTACCTAACCCCCAATCTCAAATACAGTCTTAATTCCCTTCCACTGAACCTTGTGGGCTTTCAGGCCACTGCACACTCCCAGCAAGTCCCTGGCTGAGTCTTGCATTCTCTCCTAGTGTTCAGCTGCAGTTTCCTCTTCCCAGCCACGTCCTCGGTCTGCAAACTTCTTTCCTGTTTCAGCTTGGTTATCTCTTCCCAAGGGGCCTTCCCTTCCTGGGTTAGGACTGACGGCTCCTTTGAGCCCCTCTGCTCTCAGCTGATGATTTATTTACTATGGCCTCCTTGGACCAGGGGCTTGCCTACTGACCCCAACACCTCACAGTTCCTTGTGGAACAAATTAGGATCAACAGAGCAAATGATGTCTGGGCTGAGTTTCTTAGTGCCCATCCGAGAAAGTCAGAGGGTTTCACTTGCTCTGGGAAAACGGCAGAACCAGGATTTGAACTCAGAGACTATGGTTCCTGACCCATGCTCTTTTATTTATTTTTTAGTTTCAGAAAATAAATTTATTACAATTTTTAATACAACAGTTGATAGAATGCTCACTTCAGAAAATTCAAGACATATTAAATTCATTTTTGTTTTTTTGTTTTTTTTTTTTAAGACAGGGTCTCTCTATAGCCCCAATTGGCCTAGAACTCCCGATGTAGACCAGGCTGGCCTTAAACTCACAGAGATCTGCCTGCCTCTGCCTCCCAAGTGCTGGGATTAAAGGCATGCACCACCATGACCGGAGGCATATTAAATTCTTAACAAAGAAAAGCATATTAACGTTATTAAAAATATCTCACTGCCTTTGAAAATACAATTATTTTCAATGCTTTTTGTGTATATATGTGTACATCTGTGTGTATGTTCATATAAGTGCTGGTGTCCTGTGTGCGTGTGTGTGCACATATGGAGGACAAAGGTCAACCTCAGGTATGGTTCCTGAGGACCTACATCTTGTTTCTTTGTATATAAATCCATTTTTTCAGTTTTTATTTTATGCATGAGTGTATGTCATGTACTGCCAGAAAAGGCCAGTAGAGGGTGTTTGATTTCCCCTCTGAACTGGAGTTATAGATGATTGTTAGTTAACCCCCATGTGGGTGCTGGGAATCCAACTCTGGTCCTCTGCAAGAGCAGCCAGTGCTCTTAACTACTGAGCCATCTCTCCAGCCGGTAACCACCTTGTTCCTTGAGACAAGGTCTATTGTGGAACCTGGGCTCACTGATTAGGCAAGGCTGGCTGGCCAGTGAGCTCCAGATCCTTCTCTGTCTTCTCAGTGCTGGGATTACAGCACACACCTGGTTTTCTGCATTGAGACCTGGGGATCAAACTCAGGCCCTCACACCTGCTCTGGCAAACACCCTGCAAACTAAGGTATCTCCCAACCTACCACGTTTAAAAAAAAAAAAAAATCCACTTATTCTTTGACAATTTCATCCATGTATATAATGTATTTTGATCACATTCACTCCCATTTCCTCGTCTTTCCCTTCCCACTCCTTCTGGAACCCTCATAACTCACACCGTTAACCACAATGCTCTGAACCTCTAACACACTTAATTTGTTCAGACACCAAACATGTATGGAGAGCCTGCCATATGTCAGGCAGTGCTCTGTAGTGGTAAAGAAAATAGACACTGACTTATTCTCAGTGATCTTACATTTGTGCCTGGGAGAGGACACAGAAAATAACTGTATAAGTTGCCTTCCTGTGACCAAGGGACGTGATACACGGGAGGGACAATGGAATGAGCGGGTGGAAGGTGGGAGATCAAGAGCTCAGCTTTGGATACATTTATTTTGGAGACGATCAAATGAAAGTTCAGAGTAGGAACTGATAAATAAGTCCACAGCCCCGAGCATAAGCCCGAGCTTGGATGTATGGATTTGCAGCATAGATGTTTTTTTTAATTTTGGGTCTTTTCTGTTTATTTGGGTCTTTATTTGTTTTGAGACATAGCCCAGCCTGGTCTTAAACTCCTGATCCATCTGCCTCCACCTCCCTAGTGTTGGGATTAGAGACATGCACCACCATGCCCCACTCATAAATAGTATTTAAAACTAAGGCTGCAGTTCAATGGTAGAGTGCTTGCCTAGTCTGTACAAGGCCCTGGTTTGGTCTCTAGCAATGAAAAATTGAAGAGGGAGGAGGAGGGAGGGGGGAGAGGAGGAGGAGGAAGAGGAGGAGGAGAAGAGGGAAAGAAAGCTAGAGGTATAACTTAGTGGCAGGACACTTCATAGAAAGAAAGAAAGAAGAAAGGAAGGAAGAAAGGAAATCACAAGATTATCTACTGAACAAGAGACCTGTCTATAAGACCAGAGAGAGAAGAGCTGAGTCAGCAGCAAAGGCACACACACACACACACACACACACACACACACACACACACACACACCCCGCCAGAGAGCACCGTTAAAATGCAGAGGAGGTCGGTTACCTGGCTCCATAGGTAAAAGCACCCTGCCATGCAAGCCTGAGGACCTGAGTCGGATCCTCAGAACCCATGGTGGAAGGAGAGGACCAACTCCCGAAAGCAGCCCTTTGACCTCCACACGTGAGCCTCGGCACATGTGCTGACACACCCATTGCACTTACCATAAGAACAACATTTTTAAACTAGAGAACAGAGAACTGGTGAGGAAGAAAGGCAGAGGATGGGAGGAGAGGAGCCAGGGTAGTGGAGAGTAGAAAACTGGATGAGACGCAGGCCGCGCGCGCGCGCTCCTGGGAAAGAGCGGTCGAGCAGGACGCATGCGGTGTAACCAGGGCGGGTTCCCTGGTCTTCCCTTCCTTCTCCCTCCACCTCCATGTCCCTGCTCACCACCCCTTCCCCTCACTTTCTCGTCCTGGACCGTGAACCACCTTATCTCTGAGAGCAGACACTGCAGTGAGTCCCTACTCCGCGGAGGATCTGCCCCTTATCTCCACCTTCTTTCTACAAAAACAGTCCTTCCTGGGGCCGCCAAACGGGGTCTTTTCTGTCCCAGGTAAGGATGCACTGAGAGCCCTCTCCAGCCCCGCCTGCTGTTGACGTCAGCACTAGTATAGTTGTCTTCTCTTCTTGGGACTGTAACCACGTTGGAGACAAGAACTCCACATGATGTTTCTTTGGGTCTTCGCAGTATCTGACTGCATGTTGGGCAGAGAGTTTGCATTCACTCTGTGTTTATGGAGTACCTGATGTGTGTCAGAGGCTGTGCTGACTGTTGCAGATTAACAACAGTCTTGTCCATGGTTGAGCCCATGGTTCAGACAGAAGGCAGAGGTACAAGAAAATAATAACAGACCATTCAGTGCTCCACTAGAGAACTGTGGGGTACAGTAGAAGCCTAAAGAAGGAAGAAGCTAATGTGTGTGGGGTGACCAAGAAAAACTTTACAGAGCTGGTTGGACGTTGGAAAGATGGCCAGCAGTTTCACAGTAGGCTAGAGGGGACAGTAAAACAGACAGAGGAACTTTCAAAGGCACAGAGGGTCTGTGTGCAGCAGTGAGGCGGCTGGGAGAGAACAAGTGTTCTGATGGGGTTGTTAGTGGGTGAGAGGGCGAAGGGGGAAAGATGTACAAGTGAGCAAGGGTGAGACAAAAGGGTGTCGTGTGCTGTGCTAAGGAGTTGCCCTCTAATCCATCTCATAGGCACTCCATGAGGGGAAAGATGCCAGAGCGTAGAGAGACCCTTGAAACATCAATGGAGCAATGGCTGACTCACTTTCAATAGGCAGCATTATCAGGAAGCGTTTATTCCTAGCTGATTAGATGTTAATATTTAAAAATCTGAAGATGACACAAGAAATTCTAAATTCTAGGGTTTTTCAACATAGTTTAATTTTTTTATCTTTATTTTATGTCTACGAGTGTATTGTCTACTTGTGTGAAGTACACCTGTGCTTTGCCCTTAGAGGTCAGAAGAGGGCGTTGGATTTCCCTAGAACTGGACAGCTGTTACCCACCATGTGGATGCCAGGAATCAAACCCTGGTCCTCTACAAGAGCAGCCAGTGCTCTTAACCGCTGAGCCTTTCTCCATTCCCCTTTTTAAAAAAAAAAAACAAAACAAAAAAAACATACTTTGTTGTAGGATAGATATCAATGAAGCTGAGTTGAAGCCTCTCATTATAGATTGAATTGTGCCTCTCAAAGAGGCGGAAATCCTAACCCCCCCCCCACTGACCCTGATACCTGTGACCTTATTTGGAAATTGAGTCTTACTAGATGGTCATCTTAAGATGAGGTCATCCAGACTGGGCACTAATCTGACATGACTAGTATCCTTACAAGCAGGGATATGTGGACCTAGAGACAGAGAAACACAGAGGCAAAAAGAAGGGAGAAGACAGGCTGCCAGTCAACCCACGGCAGAAGCACCAGAAGCAAACAGAGAACTGGAACAGATTCAGCCTTAGAAGGGACCAGCTATGGAACTGTGGCCTCAGGTTTCCAGCCCTAGAAAAGCAAGACAGTACGTTGATTGAAGCCACGAAGTTTGGAGCACTTTGTCAAGACAACCCAGAAAGGCGATAGCCCCTCCTCCTCAGGTTTCAGTGGGCTGTGCTCTCCCATTCTCCCTAGTCTCCTCCTTGGCTGTCCTGTTCTGGCCGCTCCATGGGGATTTGAGCTGGAAAGTGTCCTAATCCAGTAGAATGATGGCCCTGCACTCACCCCAGGCCAGTGTTGCTGTCTATTAATTGAGGCCAGGGCTTCCCGCTGAAGAGGTTCTTGCTATTAGCAAGAAGGGCCTTATGGTCCATAAATCAGCCCTGAATTCCAGTGGTCCATCTGCTTTTTCTTCCCCCTCCTGTTATTCTTCTCCTTCACTTCCTTTTGTGTTTCTTGTTTGGCACCTACACTTCTCCACCTGACACTCCAGTCACCCCTACCCTCCTCCCTTGAATTCTACTCAGTGTAGACTTTCACCCTGCCTGGAAGGGGTGTGATTTCAGCAGCCTTCTTTCAGCTTCCTGTGACAGCTGTAACCCCTGTTCTCCCTGAATGACTAAGATTGTTGATAATGCCAACTGCTTGGAAACCTGGAGGGAATGGGAACATTTCCTGCACCAAGCCATGGAAAAGTGGGCCACGAAACAGGCCTGAAATTGAATAAATCAAAAGAAACTAGAGATAACTTCCCCCCTCATCCCTCTTTTCAGGGTCACAAGAGCCCAACTGAGAAGTAGCTTAGGGACTGGGGATACAATTCTGTTGGGAGCATAGTTAGCTAGCATGCATACAGTCTTGGTTTCCAACCCCAGAACTACGTAAAGTAGTTGTGGTAGCACACACCTGTAATCCCAGCACAGGGAAATGAAGGCAGGAAGAACAGAAGTTCAAGGTCATCCTCAGCTACACAGTGAGTGGAGGCCAGCCTGGGTTACATGAAACCCTGTCTCAATAAAGGGGTGACGGGCAGGTGTGATGGTGCACACCTTTAATGCCAGCACTGGGGAGGCAGAGGCAGGCAAATCTCTGTGGGTTTGAGGTCAGCCTGGTCTACATAGTGAGTTCCAGGCCAGTTGGGGCAACAGGGAGGCACTGAAACAAAACAGAAAACAAACAAAAAATTAAAATTGGAAAGTGAGAGCAGGTACCTTGGAATCCAAAAGAGGGTGTCAGAGTCCTCTGGAGCTGGAGTTATGAATGGTTGTTAACTGCTGTGTAGGTGTTAGGAACCAAACCTAGGACTCTGCAGGAGCAGCCTGTGCTCTTAACCACTGAGCCATCTCTCAAGCCCCACAAATATATCTTTTAAAAAGAAATAAATGTCACAGAAATAGAACTTTTTGAATTTATGAAAGATTAGACTTTAGTATACCCAGGTATACTGTCTGACTCTAAAACCCCAAGTATTGTTTAGCAGCCAGAAAGGTTTTGGCAGAACAATTTGACATTTGCTAAATGTCTAGTCCTGGTACTCGGGGGATAACAAGACCAAATCACACCAAATCCTGCCCTCAAGCAGTTTACTAGCTAGCAAGGAGGACAGACAAACATAAGGGATAGATAGCTTTAATAACAGCACATTGTTGGGGTCAGAGAGATTAGCCAAGATTTTGGCGTGTGCCACCACACCTGGCTATTTTGGTGGATTTTCATCATTATATTTTTGTTCCTAGCTGAACTCATAATTTAATTCCCAGTTGAGTGGCCTTTAGCATTTAGCATTCATTTTGCATAGCACAAACCTTCTCCATCTCATTAAAAAAGAATCTTTGGCCTAGGGCTATAACTTCATAGAGAGCAGTTGTCTAACATGCATAAAGGCCCAGTGTGGAACTCACTATGAAAAATGAAACAAAACAATAGATGAGCATTAGAGTCGGAAGGGAGGTCAATTTGCTAACCTTCCTCATTAGGCAAAAATCCAGGTGCAACTGTCCTGACTGACCATGTTTCAACTCCTCACCTGACAAGAATCACATGGTTTATGTAATCTATTCTGGCTGGTGTGTGCTTATAGTCCTAGCACTCAGGAAACAGGCTTCAGGACAGGCAGGGCTATAGAGATCTTGTCACACACACACACACAAATCCAAGAGTCTCAGGTTTTCAAAGAATATTTTAAAATATGTGTGGGTGTATTGCCTGCATGTATGTAAGTGCACCCGTATCATGCAATGCCCTCCGAGCTCAGAAGAGGACATTGAATTGCCCTGGAACTGGAATTAAGGATGGTTGTTTGTCGCTATGTGGGTGCTGGGAATTGAACCTGGGTCACCTGGAAAAGCAGCCAGTGCTCTTAACTGCTAAGCCATCTCTCCAGCCCAAGTCTTAGGGTTTTGAAAAGAATGGGAGGTATTTGATGTCAGCTGGGCTGGAGGTAGATTTTAGTTAGCTCACGGAGAGCGTCAAATATCAGAATAAGAATCCCTGGCCTCTGCTTCAAGAAGGAAGCTGTCAATTTTCTCTCTCTCTCTCTCTCTCTCTCTCTCTCTCTCTCTTGTCTCTCCTTTCTCTCTCTTTAGGTTGCAGAAATTTTTACTTTTAAAAACTATGATGTGTCTCCAAAGGTAAGCTTATTAAATGTTTTCAAGCACAATCACAGACATGTTTGATGACCCACATCATAGCTGCCACTTCCTAGACACCCTGGCAGGGACTTTACATATCATTTATACATATCATTTATTAATCTATGTGGTCCTTACAACAGCCCTGAAATACAGGAACATCACCCACATTTCACAGATAATGAGATGGGGGAAGTCACAGCCCAGCCTGCAGCATCTTATAAAGCCCAGGATAAGTCCGTCTGCGACACCCAGGATGGAGGGACTCTGGGCAAAATGTCTAAAGTTCTCTGGGCCTTCTTCCCCCATCTGTAAAGGTGTAGGGGCAGACAACTTAGAGTAATTACCCAGAGCATGGAGATGGGGCCAGACTAGACTGGAGAAGTTCTGCCGCTTCTGCCTGGCCTAGTTGGACGAGTGATTTAAGCTCCACAGATCTCCTGCCAATAGCATTTGCAGATCCAGGGGAAGCCCACACACCATATGGCCAAGTATTTCAGAGTTCCAGATCAAGTTAACAAACTCGATTTTTAAGATGTATATTCTACGCTTTTACTTCCACAGCAACCCAGAGAGCCAGATTTTGAGAATTCTTTCTTTTGTAAACTAAAAAAAAAAAAAAAAAAAAAGATTTTGGTGTATGAGTGTTTTGCCTGCGTACATTAAGTACACCATGTGTGTGCAATAACAACAGAGGGCAGAAGAGGGTGTCAGATCCCCTGAAACTGGAGTTCCAAACAGTTGTTAGCCGCCATGTAGGTGCTGGGAATAGAACCTGGATCCTCTGCAAAAGCAGACAGTGCTCTTAACCACTGAGCCATCTCTTCAGTCCTATTTTTAAATTTGTATTTATTTTTCAAATTTGTTCTGCGTGTGTGTGTGTGTGTGTGCTCGCCCATACTCCATGGCGCATGGGGATGTGAGAGCATAACCTGTGGGAGTCAGTTCTCTCCCCTACCATGTAGGTCCTGGGGATTGAATTCAGGTCATCAAGTTTGGCAGCAAGTGCCTTTACCTGATGAACCATATCAATAGGCCTTAACCTTTATTTTTTTGAAGCAGGGTTTCTCAGTGACCCTGAAGCTAGGAAGCCTAGCTGGCTAATTAGCTTCAGGCACCCACTCCCCCACCAGCAGCTCTCCAGTTGCAGGTGTTGCCAGCTTGCTCCCTGTTCCCCGGCGTTTTACTCAGGTTCTGGAAATACAAACTCCAGTCCGGGTGTTTGTGCAGCAGGCTCTTTATTGACTGAGCTGTCTCCCTGGCTCAAGGGTGAGAATTCTTGGACTGTGGAGCACCCAGATCCCTTCCTTTCCCCATTCACAGTTCCCATGTACACTTTCAGGACCACATGCGGCAGGAGCCAGCTGTGAGCACAGGTACACTCACAGGCAGGAAGCCTGCCTCTGAGAGAAAGAAGCTAGCATAGATTCCCAGTTATTTTGGCAGGGAGCTTCCAGAACGTGGTGTGAAAAGGGCGCCCAGGCTCCGCTTGGTGCCTTTATTTGACCTCAGGAGAGAGTTGGGAGCTCAAGAGGAAGGCAGAGAGTCACCCATGAAAGGAATCATTAGAGGATGGGAGCGCCTCCCATAAACAGGCTGGGGGAGACCAGAGTAAGAGTCAGGTGTGCTGGTGCACACCTGTGGTCCCAACATCAGGAAGCTGAAGCACACAGGGAGACTCTGCTTTAAAATACATAAGGGGCTGGAAAGATGACTTAGCACTGACCGCTCTTACAGAGAACCTAGGTTCAATTCCCAGCACCCACATGGTGGCTAACAACCACCCATAACTCCAGTTTCAGGGGATCTGATGCCCTCTTCTGACCTCCGAGAGCATTTCATGACATGGGTGCACTTACATACATGCAGGCAATATGCTCATACACATAAAATAAAAATAATAAAAAATATTTTTTAAAGTTTCTTTAAAGAAAAAAAAAACATAAGAGCTCAGTGTGGTAGTGTGCCCCTTTAATCCTAGCACTTGGGAGGCAATAGTAGGTGGATCTCTGTGAGATCCAGGCCAGCCTGATCTACATAGTGAGTTCCAGCAAGGGCTACATAGTAAGACTCTATCTTAAAAAAAAAAAAAAAAAAAAGTAATTTAAAAATTTTAAGTTTAAAACCCACAAAAAGTAGCAACTACAAAGAATATGGACCAAGAAGACTGTCCAGAGGCAGTGACATTTGGCCCTAGACACATTTATAACATCCGTGCTTTTCCAGTGACCTGCCAGTGGCACCATTTAGTCACACAATGACACTCTTAAGCTACAACATTAAAACTGCTGTCAATATTCTGAACATTTCAATAATAGAAAAATGTGGGGAAATATAGTTCAGAAACAATTAAATAAGATCCATACCAGACATCGCATGCATCATGGGGACAAAGTAAGAAGAGCCAGGAAATAGACCCTGCCCTCCTGGTGACATCTGAAAGGTCAAGTAGAAGACTGGGTCAAGTGCGCCAGCAAAGCTGGGAGCCTCTCTGTGCTCAGCTGCCGCTTGCCCAGCTTTTATACAAGTTATTAATACACACCCAGAACTGACAGCCACGTTTTCAGTGGGATTCTGGTGCTCCTCCTTCTCTTCCCCAGTGCCTGAAACTTCTAGAGACAAATCCCTTTCAAACCATTCCTGAATGAATTCAGATAACGAATTAAAACAGCTCATGGTGAGTACCAGATTGGTACAAATCCCGTGAAAGGCAGGTTGGCACTCTCCGAACTCCAAATGGGCTTGCCCTTTGATCCTGCAATGCCATGTCTAGGGGTATGTTTTGCAGATCAGCTCACCTGCATGGGAAATGCCAGGTGTACAAAGTCATTTCTTACAACATTGTGTGACATGGCCGGTGGTTGGTGATAACCTGAGGGCTGTACAGCAAACACAGTTTAACTAGATGGGGGAATATTCCTACTGCAGATAGCTGATCAAGGACCTGCTAGACTGAACGAACATTTAAAAGGCCTTGACACAAATTGTTAAGCGAAAACAGTTGTGCGACTAAGCACAGAACTGTTACGGCAAACAAACATTGCTTATGAAGAACACATCTACAGATTTGCTTCTGTCCCTATGAAGAAACTTGGGATACACAGGAAACTGGTAACAATGGTTACTGCAGGGGAAAGGAGGTAGAGAACTTGGAAGGTATGGACAGAAAGAAAGAATTTTTATATTTAAAATTTTTATTACATTTATTTTGTGAGCATTTGTATGTATATATGCATGCATATATGTGTGTGTATACATATGTACCATGGCACACATGTGAAGGTCAGAGGACAACTTGAGAGAGTCAATTCTCTCCTTCTACCATGTGGGTCCCAGGTCTAAATGTTGTCAAAAAAAGACTTGATAGCCAGATCATGCTTTTAATCTCAGGAGTCCGGAGGTAGAGGCAGGGAGATTTCTATGAAATTGAGGCCAGTCTGGTCTGCACAGCAAGTTCCAGGCCAGTTGGGGCTACAGGGAGACCCTACCTCAAAAAAAAAAAAAAAAAAAAAAAAAAAGACTTGGTAGGTAGCAAGCGCCTTTAGCCACTGGGCCATCTCGCCAGCCCTGTACCTTTGTTTTCTGAGACAAGATCTTTCAGAATGTAGTCTAGCCTGGTCTCCCATTTGCAATCCTGCTACTGTATCCTGAGTGCTGGGATTATGAATTTATGTTCTTGAACTATTAAAAATGCTAAAGTGATTGAATTTTTAAAAAAAATTTCAGGAGGCTGGAAAGATGACTCAGCGGTTTAGAGCATTGGCTACTCTTGCAGAGAACGTGGGTTTGATTCCCAGCACCCACATGGTGGCTAATGCCTATCTGCAACTCCAGTTCCAAGGGATCTGATGCTCTCTTCTGGCTCTCTGCAGGCATTGCATGACACCAGTGCACTTACATACATGCAGGCAAAACACTCATACACATACAATAAATAAATAATAAACTTCATTAATTAAAAAAAATATCTCATGGGGGAGGGGACCTGGGGAAATGGCTCAGTGGGTAGGAACGCTTGCTTTGCAAGCATAGAGACCCAGCACTCATATAAGAAGCCACTCTTGGGTCTGTAACCTCAGCATTGATGAGTAAAGATAGGCAGATTCCTAGAGATCACTGGTGGACCAGCCTGGCTGACTAAAACTTCTCATTTAGTGAGACTCTGTCTCAAATCAATAACGAGAACAACAGAGTGTGTTGTGCACACTCATATGCATGCACTACAATGCACACACACACACACAAATACTCTATGGGGAGGCTGGCATGTAGTTCACAGTTTAGCTAGCATGCCGAAGGCCCTGGGTTTGAGCCTCAGCATTGCAAAAGAGTAAACTGATTAGATTAAATATCTTATTGAGAGGCAGGGAATGTGGCTTAGGAGTAGAGCTTGTTCAAGGTCTTGGACTCAACAACCAACACAACAAAATGAAGTAAAATAGAGGCTCTGCCTGGCATCTTAGTCAGCTTTCTGCAATGATGACAGAGTATCTGAGAAAATCAACTTACAGGAGGAAAAACTGATTGGGGTCCATAGTTTCAGAGGTTTCAGTCCTGGTCACTGGCTCTGTTATGTCTGGGATTGTGGTGAGGCAGAGCATCATGGCAGGGACCATGGGATGAAGCGAAGCTATTCACCTCATGGAGGACGGGTACATACTCTGCAGGTGTTGGTGAGGGGGCAGGGAGGGGCCAGAGCAAAGATGAAGGTGCCTTTGGAAGGAACACTTTCTGTGACCTACTTCCTCTAAAGTTTCTATTACCTCCAATAGTCCATTAAACTATGGAGTCATCTGTGAATTAATCCCTCCTGGAGACCCCACCTCTGAATATCGCTGTATTGGGGACCAAGCCGTCAACACATGAGCCTATGGGGAATTTCAAACCATAATACCTATTATGTTTAAGGCCCTGGTTGTTCCCTAGTACCATGAGAAAACAATTTTAAAAATAAAATAATTTCATGGGAAAAGTTAACCCAGTAACTGCAATTGCTACCCAAAGGGTGAAAATCTCATAGATATTCACGCATGATGCAGTCATTCAACAACCTATAGCAACAGAGGAAGTTCTCCATAGTAATGCTAGTTAACAAGTGCTCTGCACCAACACGGTGCCAGACTCTGTGATCAGCCTATTACCTCAGACACATACCACACCTGTATGGTAGGACCTACCAGCAGAGCAGAGGAAACTGAGGCTGAGAAAAGGTGCTTTTGTCTCTGCAGTCCATGAACCTCAGAGAAGACAAAGACATTGCCCCTGCCCAGTGAGGGAGAGAAGTGTGTGAAATAGTCTTGTAGATAGGTTTTGAAAAGAAAGGAGGATTAGAGTCTAAGTCTGGAGGACTAGGGTGGCTAGAGTGGCTTTCCCTACAACACCTCTGACCAAGGCTAGGACCTCAGTGCCACCTATTCAGGAGCCAACCTCTGCAGTCACAGAAGTGAGAAGGAACAAAGGCTGTCGTCTCTCTGGGAATAGCAGAGATCTGACAACAGCCCGGTGTGTTTCATCAGTGTAGACATCCCTTCTGGGCTTTGAAGCCTGAAGTGCCCTCCTTCGGCTGTCTACACAGATCAAATAAGCTGGACGGCTGCCATATCTCGACTTCACTTTGTGCTAATCCTTAGTCACAGCCGGCCCCATAACAATCCGACCAAACCATCTGAGCAGAAGCAAAAATAATTCTCCTAGGCAAAGACAAACAGCTCCAAGATGGAAACATTAACCCCTCACTGTCTCTTCTGGAGGGTGGGGATCTTGCTAGTGTTAGGAAGCTTTGGAGGAGGGATGGTCGGCCTGTCTCTAAACCAAAGTAGCAAGCAAAGCTGATTGCTCTCCACAAAGTTGAAAAGCCTGTCCAATTCCAGGACCATGTACAAATATCTGTAAAGATGACAATAGATCGGGAACAAGATCGTCCCACCACACCAACATCTTTTTATTCAAAAGATCTTTCCGGGGAAGAAACTTAATCCCATCCTCCTCTATCCCCCAAGTAGCAGTGATCACGGAGTTCAAGAAACCCTTGTCACACAGATCAGCAGGATCAGGCATCTAGCAACAAACCTGGAAGCCAAGCAGCATCATAAGATGGTTCATTCCTAGCTGCAGTTTCCATGGAAATACATATCTGCTCTAGAGAAAGAGAAAGGTGGTGGGGGTTGGGGGGTGGTATAAGCACTTTAAAATAATCAGTGTTTTGAAAGATTAATTTTCCCCTGTCACAACATTAAAAGTCAGAAATATGAAATTTTCCTGTATTTTGAAAAAAAAATGCATCAAATGGGTGTGATCTTCCACGCACCGTGCCAGATCCAATACAAAGACTTTAAGATAAAGTGGTGCCGAGGGGACTAGACCGCTCGGCCATGGGGTAGGAATCTTTGCTCATTTGTGCTGCTGGACTCTTGTCGCTTTTCAGAAAGGACTTCTTATCTTTATTGCTGCCCAGTTTTATAAATAATTTCTGAGATCCATTCAGAAAGCTAACAAGCACCTGACCATTCTGAGGCTAAGTTTCTGAGAGAGAAAAACCTTTCAAGGTTCATAATCCAAACCACCCTGCTGCTCACATGCTAAGCAAAACCCACTTAAAATGGCTGGGGAGGGAGGGGAGAGACTGACCCCACAGAAGGGTGATTGTTGTTGGAGAAAATGCAGCAACAAGCATATTTAGACAGTTGTGCTTTGCTAGTTGTTTTGGTGTGTCTGCTGCCTGTAGGATAATAATTTTCATTGTCTTGGGCACCTATTGATTGTGTTTTATCCCTGGCACATCCCTAGTGGCTAATGAGATGTAGGAGTCTTTTAAAATTAGAGCATATGTGCGTTTTGGTTTTGGGAGACAAGTTCATTAATAAAACGGTGTTCCTTCTGCCTAGGGTTTCAAAACCCCAGGAGAAAGGGCTGCCACCTGGGAACACAGCTTTGGTCAGAGGAGGGGTCTGGGAATGACATTTATTTTCCCCTTTTTGTGGGGAAAGGGAGGCCAGTCATTCTAAGACAGAGTCAGGCAATTTCCTTTGTGCCTCTGATGTAGTTCTGCTGTATACAGGTCAAAGGAGACAATGACCTTGTGGCTCCTTTTGTTTTCCTTCTTAAAAAGAGCCCAACACCGCGAGCACGTGCTTCAAGAACAAAAGCAGCACTTAACTGCAGTCTGTGTATCTAGAACTGCCTTTGCTCTTCCTTTTCCCATCACGGCAGAGGCTGGGCAGAGCAGATGGAGTCTGCCTTTAAGCCAAGGGCTTTGTTAGACCCGAGATCAGATTCCAGAACCTCACGTTGTCCTGCATAGGTCCAGGATGGAGAGAACGCTCACAGCCTAAGAAGGACCACGCCCAAGATCTGTCAATACAGGCTGTGGTGTGACAATACAGGTGCTACGCTGGTATGTGAACGCGGTAGGATGCCAGCGGGCAGAGGACCATGCAGGGGCGTGGACAGATATTGTCCTGTCACAAGGGCAACTTGGGCGGCCGGAGGCAGTGTGGCATCCCGAAGGGGCACTGCTCTGCCTGAAAGCTACCTTTGGGGGCGATGCAAGACTCCTGGCTCCACAGAGGCAGAGATCAGTCTGTCAAGGTCTAAAAGACAGACGTAGGTTAGCACCGACCCCTCCCCTCTGCCCCGCCTCACCCTGCCCTTTGCCTGGAGATGGAGGGCAGCAGCGGGTTCAGTCTTTCAGGCCATGCTTTCCTCCGCGCTGAGCCCCAGGTCTCACACCCAGGAGCCCCCGCCCCAACTGGACTCCCCATCACCCCAGCACCCCTCGCATTGTCCTCCTGCCCCACCAACAGGGACTACACTTCCCGGCGTGCTCGGGCCCCTAGGGGCGTGGCCCTCCGGGCTTGTGGGCGGAACCGGCACGTGCCGTCACATTCAGCCAATGCGGAGCCCCGCGGCTGGGTCACGTGCCACTGTTTGGCGCTTTTGTGCGCGCCCAGGTCTGTTGGTTGCTCATAGTGTGGCCAGGCGGCTCGGACCGAGCAGGTGGGTGAGGGGCTGGCTGAGGAGGAGGCGGCGACGGCGGGCCGGAGACCGGACCGGGACGCGGCGGGCGGCCGGCTGGCGGGGTCGGGGTTGGGGTCCCCTGCGGAGGGCGCGGGAGGGGCGGTGACCCCGAGCCCAGGCGGGAGGGGGTCGCCGGGCTTTGTGTGTGGCTCGGGCGGAGCCTCCGCTTTTGTCCTGCTCCCTGGGGGACGCGGCGTCGCGGGGAGGGGGCGCGGCTCGCTGTGGGCTTCACCCGGCGGTGGGATGGAGGAGACAATAGGGGCCGTGGGCCGGCCTTTCCTCCCTGCGCCCCTCGGCTCCTCTGAGGGTCCCCATTGTCTGAAGGGGCGGCGACCCTGGAACCACACCGGGGGGCCTCGGGGACCACGCCCCTAGCCAGCGGTCCTCGCCTAGGAGGGGCGGCTCCTGCTGGAGCTCCGCAGGCCCGGGGTTCGCGGACAGCTCGGGGGACCCAGCTGAGGATGGAGGTGTCCCCGTTGGGTCCGCTTCGTCCACCCGGGTGCAGCGGCGTGGACGGCGGCGGCCGCGAGGTGGTTTTGGCGGGAGCGGGGAGGGTGGGGGGTGGAGAAGCGACCGCGCGCCGAGAGCTTAGGTTGGGCGGGGTTACCCCGTAGGACCGTTAGCCCCGCCCCGTCCGCCCTGCCCACGCGCGCGGGCTCCCGAGTGTCCGGAGTTCGGGGAGATTCGAAAAGGCGCGGGGAGGAAAGGGGCGGGGCCAGGGGCAGGAGCGCAGGGCGGGCTCTGATTGGCCCTGCCTGCTCGATTGGGCTGGGACCACGCCTTGGACCGGGTTTGGTGCTGCTTTGGATGCTCTGCATCTGGCATTTGGAACCTTTAGTCCTACGCTTTCGGTACTGTCCTCGGTGCTACAAGAGTCATGATCTTAAAAAAAAAAAAAAAAAATCGATAAGCGGTGAGGATTTTTCATGACATAAAGCACCAAATATAATTTAAATCCAAATTGGGTGTGGTGGCGCAAGTCTGTAATCCCAGCACCCAGGAGGATTTCTTTTTTACTCGAGTTTTAACCATCCAACCAGGGTCTTGTGCTTGCAAGGCAACTGCTCTACCGTTGGGTTGAGCCCCACCCTTCCACACGGAGGAGGCTGAGGCAGGAGGATTGGAAGTTCAAGGCCAATCTGGGCTAGATAGCTAGACCCTGCCTCAAAGGGGGGGGGGGGAATCTAGAGGTTCATGAAACTTAATTTTTTCCCACTTTTGGGCAGCGAGCTTAAACTCTAGGAACAATAGGACTTGGATACTACTGGCTGTTAGCTAGGGTGTTTTGTTATTCGCCGTGGCAGACACAGACAAAGCACGGATGGGAATTTCATTTGCACAGTGAGTTGTACAGAATTAAGATGGCTCCGATCTCATTGTTGGGTTGAATCTAGAATATCTTCCTATGGATGATAGAAAAATTTAGGTTATGAAAAGGAATCTTTCAGCCTTGTCATTTAACTTCTCATCAAAAAAAAAAACAAGTGTTTTTTGAAAGAGTATCATTTTAATTTGATTTTTTTTGCCTCCAGAATGAATCAATTTAAATTTTTCAAGGTTTCGGTATTTTTAGATGATTTTTTAATGATGTCATAGTCTACCTAGAGGTTTTTTTTCTGGCATTGTTCTATGGATGTGATTTGAGGGCCTTTTGTGCCAGTGACAAACAAATACAGAGAAATTGATAGCATGCTTTTGAAAATCATTTTCAGGGCTTTCCTCCCAGTGGACTGTGTAGAATACACTGCCAATCTCCCAACTTCTGGTCACCATGGCTTCTTCTGGTAGGTAATCTATTTAGAAAAGCTGAAATCAGGGTGGGCACGTGGTTTTAGAACAGGAAGTGGTACGGGTCCTAAGTTTTTCATTTGGTATTTATGTTTTGTTCTTTGCAGAAACTTATTTAGGGATCAAAGGTTAATTTCAAACAACCATCACTTAAACATACTGAAAAGCTTATGATTGTTTCACGATTACACTATTTGGCTTGGTCCAAAGCAAAACTGTGGGGTTTTGTACAGTCCTCTCTTTTGTTCCTTTAAAATGACTGTCAGATACTAATTCCTGTAAATGGTGTGTGTTAATTCAGAAATGTTAGGCTTTGTTTTGTGGGAGATGGTATTTAAGAATTTTTTGATTTCCACCTCATCAGCCCTAATTCTTTCTGCTCATTAAATTCATGATATTTTTAGGAAATTATATAGAACCATATCTTTGAATAATCAGGCATGGTGTTTCTTAGTTATCGTAACTCTGATCAACTCCAGATATCCAGGTGAAAGAACTGGAGAAGCGTGCTTCAGGCCAGGCTTTTGAACTGATTCTCAGCCCCCGGTCGAAAGAATCCGTCCCCGATTTTCCCCTTTCCCCCCCAAAGAAGAAGGATCTTTCCCTGGAGGAAATTCAGAAGAAATTAGAAGCTGCAGAAGAAAGACGCAAGGTAAACTTGACAGTTCACAGAAGACAGAATATTTATTAATGAGGCAAATTTGTTTTATTTCCATAGCTGGAAGAAAACAGACTTGTACCTATACTGTGATTGCAGCTGACATTTATTTGTGCCTATGGTTGGAAGGAGATAAGAGTCATTTAATAAGCTGTCATGTGCCAGCTGGCTTAATTGGAGTTTCTCCTTTAATACAGTGAATCTACATGGTAGGTACTATCCCAGATAGCAGACTGGAAAATCGCATAGGGAGTGAAGGCTTCCATAAGTCCCACCACTAGTGAGTGTTGGAAGACAGAATTTGAGCTGGGAATCTTGTGTTATAACAAAGCTCATGCTTTACCTCTTTGAAAAGTAGGACGTTTGTTGACAGGTGATTATTTTTTAGTTTTGTTTTTTGAGAGCTATATAATAAAAAACATTTCAAATTTCTAGGGCTGTGGCAGCTTATCCCATTTCTAAACACTTCGTTATAAAGTAGCTGTAGTTTAAAGAACTGATGAGGAGTTGGAGAGATGGCACAGTTGTTGAGGGCCCTTGCTGCTCTCACAGTCAACCCTGGTTCCATTCCTAGAACCCACGTGGCAGCTCACAATCACCTGTAATGCCAGCTCCAGGGCATCTGACACCCTCTTTTGGCCTCTCTGGGCACCCATATGCACATGTGCATACATACAAACACATGCACATAAAATTAAAAAGAATTAAAATTAGAAAAATTAACAAATACTAACATACTTGTAATTTTGTAAATTACAATTGTAAATGAATGATAATCTTCTAAGAAGTATCCACTGTTAATATGTATTTCTTTTTATTCAGCATTATTCCTAAGAACTTTACACAAATTCTCATTTGATCTCTCTTCCCAGCAGCTGTGACTGGGATGGGTGGATTTAGTTTTAAAGTTAGAGAAACTAAGGCACAAAATGTAAACCAGACCCAGACAGGCAGCATGGTGTAATTTGAAGTCTATATACACCCACACAGACATTTAGCTGCAGCAACATGGGCCTGGTACCTTGCAGTTACATATGCTATGTGTTCGGTTCCGGGGCCCTACTGTCAACACTGATTTCTCCAGGAAGAATGGCAGTGTTAGCAGGCAAGGTGACACACCTGTGATCCCAACACTTGGAAGGTAGAAATAGGGTCAGGAGTTGAAAACCAGCCTTAGCTGTGTACCCAGCTGGAGGCCCACCTGGGCTCGTTGTAGCGCACTCAGTAGAGAGTGCTGATGGTGCATTCCTGGAATCTCAGCCCTTGGGAGGTGGGAGGTGACGACCAGAGAATCAGATGACGTGCAGCCACATAGTGAGTATGAGGCCAGCCTGTACAATGAGACCCTATCTCAAAATAATAAATAGAATGGTGACATTTTCATCGATTTGTCATCTGCCTGCTCTTCTGTATCACTGAGTTCATGGCATAGGAGGAGAAAAATACGTGAGTAACTAGACTGGGGAGAAATAGAACAGAATCCGGCCAGCCCTTTGCATGTTCAAGGGAGAACGTTAACAGACCTACCTAGTGGCAGTGCCCTGTAGTTAAACCCTGGAGCTGGTGCTTCCAAATGCATCCAAATCCATTCCTTAGTGACTAACAAAGTATGAACAGTACAGTAATTTTCTTCACGTCACCTTTGAAGTTAAATGACAAGAATTCTTTATGTGAAATGCCGCTCTTGAGTATATTCCTCGGTGATTTGAATTCCTTTAAACAATACATTTTACAAGGAATTCCTTGACGAATAATTGGGAAAGAAATCTGGGAACAAGCCAGGTATGGTGGTCATGCTTATAATCCCATGGGAGGCAGATGTAGGCTCAGCAGTTTCAGGTCAGTCCCTGCTAAATGGAGAGTTCCAGGCCAGCCTGGGCCAGGTGAAGACCTTGTCTTAAGAAAAAAACCAAAACTGAGCAAATTGGCAGTTGTCTTTGCAGAGTAAATACAAACATCAGAAAACAAAGGTTCTCTTCACAGTGTTTTATGACACCTAATTCAGGACATAACTAGAGTAGTGTTTCAAGAGACTTTATTCTCTGCCTTGTAACTCCCTGACAAATACTGTCAGTGACACTTGTAAGAACCTCGCCTTGGAACCTTTTTCCAGTCTCATGAAGCTGAAGTCCTCAAGCAGCTTGCCGAGAAGCGAGAACATGAGAAAGAAGTGCTTCAGAAGGCGATCGAGGAGAACAACAACTTCAGTAAAATGGCAGAGGAGAAACTGACCCACAAAATGGAAGCCAACAAAGAGAACCGGGAGGCACAAATGGCAGCCAAACTGGAGCGTTTGCGAGAGAAGGTTGGTTTCCTTATAGAGAAGAGCTTAAGGTTAAGGCACCAGTGAAGCAGCTTTGAGCTTGCTAGGCTGTCTGGTACCTTTGTCTTCAGGTTTGAGCTTAACACATTCAGTAAGAGGGGTCTTGTTTTAGGATCCAGTGTTCCCCAATCTTCAGCCTGATTTGTCCATTCCTTGGGAGAGCAGTGGGAAGCTTAGTCATTAGGTTCCACAAGTGACCCAAGAGGTTTGAAGATAATGTCTTCCGATTCTTGTTCTGGGATTCCCATAAGCTATTGTGTGTACCGAGGGGCGGGGCCTTCACAAGCTGTTTTTCTGATTGGCGATGCTTAACATACAGTTTCTTTGTAGGACAAGCACGTTGAAGAAGTGCGGAAGAACAAAGAATCCAAAGATCCTGCTGATGAGACTGAGGCTGACTAATTTGTTCTGAAAACTGACTTTCTCCCCGTCCCCTTCCTAAATATCCAAAGACTGTACTGGCCAGTGTCATTTTACTTTTTCCCTCCTGACAAATATTCTAGAAGCTGATGTAGGACTGTATAGGTAGATCCGGACCGTAAGATGTTCCAGGGGCTAAAGGGGAGAAACGGCAAGTGTTTGACTCTTTTTTAAAAGTGTTGGTCTTTCTAACGTAGCTATTTTTCTTGTTGCATCTTTTCTACTTCGGTGCACTTGGTGTGCTGGGTTGATGGCTAGTACTGTATTGGCTCTGTGAAAACGTTTGTGAAAAGTGTGTAGTGGCTTCTTCCAAACTGTTAGATGCTGAATATCTGTTCACTTTTCAATCCCAATCTGTCCCAATCTTACCAGATGCTACTGTACTTGAATGGTTAATAAACTGCACAGTGCTGTTGGTGGCAGCGAACTTCTTTCTGTTCAGGTAGTGACAAGCTGTGGAGACTCAGTTTGTACTTGTCCCAGAAGGGGCCTTTGGGCTGATGCAGACACCAGCCAGTTCTCGGCTCTCAGTCTCTCGCTCCAGAGCCCTTTGCATTGTCTCCCTCCACAATTGGCACTTTGTGTTGATGCCCCGGCCCAGCTCAGCTGTTATTTTCTTTCAAATGTTTATTTGCCAACAAGCAGTTTTTTGTTCCCGTGGCTCTGTTAAAAAAGGCAGATTAGAGGCACAAATACTGTTTTCCAGAGAGCAGTTTTAGAGGCAATCTTGAGATCTTAGGATATTTGATGGTTTGTTGATATTACAGTTGGGAGTGGGGGTTGCATCCTAATTCTATCCTTGCATGTAAGTGATGTCTTGAGACTCAGAATACTAATAAAACTTGTGCTGCTGCAGCATTGCCTGTGAAGCGAAGGGAAAGGCACTTTATTCTTTGAGTCGAGCTGACTTTGGTGGTGGGGTTGGCAGACACCTACCTCATCTTGCATCCAGAGGCGGAAATAATCACCACTGTCAGCACACAGCTCTGAATTCAGGAAAAGCTCCTGGCAGCTGCTTTGGGCCCTTTGGGAAATAACCTTAATTACGTATGGACTGCCTGCCCCTCAGACACATCCAGAAAGCTCTTAGAAGCCAAGCATCTACAGCAGAAGCATAGATGCAAGAGGCCTGCTCCAGTCACTTGGGGAGGCAGTCTTGATGACTTGTGCATGTAATCTTAACTAGGAAGCTGAGAAGAGCATACTGGAGAGTTCAGTCTAGCCTGGACTATAGAGTGAGACTCTTACCTTTCAAAAAAAACAGTGGGGTCACATGTCACTAACACATGTGTGTCTGCAGCTTGACTTTAATTTGGGTTTCACTAAACCTGAGTGTGTCACACCTCCTGTGTTAAAGTTCAGTGAGAATGGGGTTTATGTGTGCTGAGAGCACGTTTAGAAATTCAAATCTTTGTATCGCATTATGTAATGATTGCCATTTTCAACACTGCATAATGGCTAGTGAATGATTATATAGTCTTGAGTAGGGAGCAGTTGAGCAGCATTTGTATGCCTCAGGTTGACTTTCACATTGAGGCATAAGCTGAGAAAAACAGTTGTTGCCACATAAAGCAACCATAAACAAGGTAAAGTATAGCCTAGTAAATACGGTGGTGGGTTTTGCGTGATGTCTAGAGGTCAGGGGAAGCTTGTGTACAGGGACTTGGCACTGTTTGTCATTGTGTCCTGTGTCTGGCATATGAGAGATGCTGCAGGTTGGCCTCAGTGACAAGGTGCCTTCTAGACCTCTAAGACTGTTAGTACTGAGCAGATGGAGTTCAGGATGGAAGCCTGAAGGTAGGAATTAGCAGTAGTAATATTAGTGGCCTGCAGGTGGCAGCAAGCTTCTGTTTGGGAGAAGGGAGTAAAACCAGAGAAAGCAAAGGGAGCAAGATGGGCCTGTAGGAGGGTGCCCTAGGTAATAGCCAAGCCCATGATCCCACCCGACAGTGACGTAACAGGGGATTTCAGAGGGTGCCTCCTACCATAAAACCAGAAGCCTGGCCTGTTTATCTCTGACCTTTGGAAAAGCGCTTACTCCTGGACTCCTTTCCCCATGGATCAGATGAGGGTGGGCTGTGCCTATTAGCCATAAATTAAAAAAAAAAAAATGTTTGAGGCTGTGAAATCAGCCTGTAACACATACTCAGAATGGGCTATGCAATAGGGATAGAAATAAGATTTGGGTCCTGGCTCATCCTGCTTTCACACATAAAGGGGAAGAAAGTTGTAGATAGTTTACCAGAGAATGGGCAGGACCATATGCATGTGCTCCAGTGGCTTGGCCAAAGTAACCACAAAGGTGTGGAGTGGCCAGGAAACTTAAAGAAGTAAAGGGCTTAGGCTAGTCCTTTGCAATCGATGGACTTGATTGAGGCACATCAATGCACTTAACATTAAGCATGCGCCTTGGGATGGGAAGAGAACCTGCCACAGTGGCCCCTATGGAGGCTAGATCATGGGTTCTAAGAAAGAAAATAAAAGGCAATGAATGGACTCCCAGACTGAGTAGAGACCGGTGGGAGGCTGCTGGAGCCACAGTGGGTGAAGCCAGGAGGGGGGAGGTTGAAGGGCTCTAGAGGAATAGACATGATAGACACAGAGCTGGATGGTGCTGCTGACCCTGGAGAAATCAGCCTCTCCATGTTGGCTGGCAAGGTAGAGCTGGCAATGCAACTAGTGCTGACCAACATTGTCATACAAATGAGCTCCCACAGTCTGGAGAAACAGACTGCTTGGAGGAGGTGAGGTCCCTGTCCCACCTAAACCAGTAAGGGAGTCCAGCCCAGGCCCTGGACCAGAAAGAGGACTGCAGGAAAAGGGCTCTGGCAGCTCAGTGTCCCTCAGCCCTGGCTAACCCCACTGCCTGACACCTATTTCCCAGATGGCCAACAGAAAGCCCCTTTGGGTGGAGGTTGAGGTAAATGCCCAGGAAGTTATCTTCCAAATCCAGATGGTGAGTCTCTGCATAAACTGCTGCCATCCTAATACAGATGCTGAGGATTCCCCGCTGAGTAGAACCCAAGGGCTCCTCCCTGCCCCAAACTACTGATAGGATGAGTCTTCCAACACCTGCTTCTGCCCATGTGATGGGAAAAGTCCCAGGTATCTGTGTGGCTCAGCTCATCGTCAATGGAAGCTGGAGTTCTCTTCACAGAAGAGCTGGGGACACGGCTCCAAGCTTGTTTTGTGGACTGCTTAGCAGTCATGAAGCTCTGGCTTCCGTTCCCAGCACTTGGGAGGAGGAGGGTCATCCTTGGCCGTCCTACAGTACGTGGCACTCTATAATGGGCTTTGGCTGCCCAGGCATTTAGATCTCTCAAACTTGTTTGGAGAGTTTGATGCGCCTGGGAAGGTAGCACCTTCAGCGGAAGGTCCCCCTCCATCTCTGGACAGACCTACCCGTAGCACGACCAAAGGCAATAACCATCCATGTCCTTGGCCTCCAGACCCCAAAGAGGCAAATGGACTGCTGAAGGTCGAGCCAAGGGAAGAAGAAACAGGTGAGAAGAGCCAGGTGCCCCATGACCACCAGCTCAGCTGATGGCAAGCAAGACCACCAGACTTGGCGAGTGCAGGGGCTTCTGGGCCAGGGCTTTCAAGCCTGAGGGCCTCCTCACAGGCAAAGCGCTCCAGTATTCCACAGGGGCTGGGGTAGCAGAGGGCCGGCCATACTGAGCTTGGGTCTCTGCTTCTCTCAAAACTCCACTAATTGTTTACATTATCTCATTGAATTTCCCCCAAATAACCAACCCACTGGAGTTGAAAATGAGGTGACTGATGCAAACTAAGGTGTTTGACATAACCAGTGAGTGGTACAGTCAAATCAAACCCAAACTCTGCCTCCGTGATAACCTGCAGCTCCCCGAATATCTCAAGTGTAGTGTATTCATTATTGTTCAATTATCTGTTTCAAGTGTGTCTTTCCTGGTGGAACACAAGAGCAGGCACTGTCCTAAAACACAAACCACTGGGTCTTCGGTTCCAAACCTGGCCTATGGTAAGAGGTTAATCTAAAAGAATGCTGAGGGGCCAGTGAGATGGCTCAGCAGGTAGATATGCTTGCTGCCAGGCCCAGTGACCCAAGTTCAGAACCCACTAGTGTGCACTTATACACACACACACAGTGTTTTTAAAAGTTGAATTACTCGAATGAGTGTTGACTCCTATGGTCACCTTGGGGAACCTGTTTTGTCCTGTGGATCCTGTGGGAAATCAGTTTTCTAGAAGCAATGGATGGCTCTGTCAGCTCTGCCAACTGGCCTCAGAGGTGCTCAACTTTAAAAAAATGTATGTATATATGCATGTGTGTGTATTTTATTAAATTGTGTGTTTCATACAGAATATCTCAGTCTTAATCATCTTTACACCCTCCCCACTGGCACCTCCCATAGCCCTCCAACTGGAATCCGTACATTCACCTGTGTTAAGGTCTATTGTGTCAAGATATTGTCCCCATGTTCCTCAGTGCAGGTTCATGAGGTCTAGTTCACCTATCCAGAGTCCCTCATTTTAGGAAGATGAGCTTATCCTCACCCAACAGTAATCAGTTGCCAATATTCAGCAAAGATTGGGATCTGCTGCCCATTTCTCCAGTTCCATGCTGGGTTTATGTCTGCTTGAGTTTGCGTGGGTCTTGAGCATGCCGAAATCATTGCTGTAGGTTCATATGAGCAGGTCCCAGGAGCTTGTAGGATTCTATTTCCATATGGTCATGCACCTGCTCACTGACTCTTAAAATCTTTCCTCCTCTTCCACAATGGCCCCTGAGCCATGGGCGAGTGAAACTTAATATGAGTCCTGTCCAGGGACCCACACTCTGCAGATTCCTAACCTCCATTCTTTGGCCATTTGTGAACTTTTGTGTTCCTGGCCCTCTGTTGCATGAGGGAGCTTCATTACTGAGAGTTGAGAGAGTCATCAGTGTCCTCTTCATCCCTTGTTCCGTGTTGCATGAGCCTTGGGTGTAGAGGTTGCATTGTAGATGTGCTGTTTAGGCACAGGCAGTTCACAGTTACACATATATTTTTACAAAAAGTGAAAACACTTGAATCATTTAAACATGAAAACTAATTGAGGTTTGGTAAGCAAATAATCGTAACAAAAAAGCATAAAGGAGATAACATTATCACCTAATTTAAATCAAAATTGGTATTGTTTTATTGAGGAATATACTAAGTGAAAAATAGCTATAAAAAAGTTTAAGGAACAAAAAAAAAATGAGAGAAATGTTTACTTGGGGGTACTGAATTATCAGTTAATTCAAGATGAATCCCATCTAGCATCTGAAGTCCTCATGAATGGGTGCTTGGATGAAGCTGGCTTAAAGCTAATTTCCTTGAATTCTGTAATATAGGAGCAGGTTCGAAGCACCTGGACACAGTCAGTCTCTTCTGTCTAGTTGAATGGAGTGTTTGATGTGATGTCCGTTTTTTCAGTTGATGAAATCCTCTGGTTTTTATCCTTCAAGGAAGACTCAGCAACTAATTCTGAATTTTTAGTAATCATATTAAGTCCTTGTTTTTCTAAGTGAATTAACATTTAAGAAAACTTTTGTTGTAACTGGATACTAAAGCATTAATTTTACCTCAGGGTATTGAATTTTGACCTTAAATTTTTTGTTTGTTTGTTTGTTTGTTTGTTTGTTTTTGAGATAGGGTCTCCCTGCAGCCCCAGCCGGCCTGGAACTTGCTATGTAGAAGAGGCTGGCCTTGAATTCACAGAGATCCACCTGCTTCTGTCTCCCACATGCTGGGATTAAAGGCATGCACCACCTCGCCTGGCATGGCCTTAAAAGTTTAATAATCTTTATATCATAATCAATTTAATCATAGTCCTTATAGAGGTGCTCAACTCTTAATGGAATCCTCCTACACCCAAAGGCACAAGCTGACAAACTGATGGCCCGCAGCCAGCACTGGTCTGCAGGCTTGTTGCTGGCCCAAGCTGTGTTTTAAATTATTGAATTAGTTGACATTTCCGCAGAAGAATTTGATTTTAGTCTTCTCTTGAAAAGCTGTTAGATTTGGCTTCAGTCCCACCCAGACATAATCAGTGGGCTCCTGGTGCCTGCTGCCCCCTGGAGGCAGGACTCCGACTCTGCAGCTTCCAGGTCCTGGCTCCCTGCTCAGCCAGAGGAGGCCTGGGGTTTGTAAAGCCAACTCCCCAAAGTTTGGAGGATTTTGTTTTGTTGGTCTGGTCAAAAGTGCAATCAAAGTCCTCCGATGAATTTGCACTACAGATGGTCGGGCGCACCTTTTGTCCCAGCACTTAAGAGGCAGAGGCAGGTGGATCTCTGTGAGATGGTCTACATAATGAGTTCCAGGCCAGCTGTGGCTACAGGGAGACCCTGTCTCCAAAAACCAAAATAAATAAAACAAATAAATAAAAATTGTAAAACGCCGAGTGTGGTGGCACACACTTGTACTCCCAGCACTTGGGAGGCAGAGGCAGACTGATCTCTGTGGGTTCAAGTCCAGCCTGACCCACCTAGACAGTTCCAGGCCAGCTGGGGCTACAGGGAGACCCTATCTCAAAAATATTTTTTTAAAAATTGTGATAAAATAGATGTACCATGTTAGCCACTTTAAAAAATATTTATTATTGAATGTGTACAAGTGTATAGCCTGCATGTAGGTAGGTATACCTGTGTTGTACAGTGCCCTCAGAGGTCAGAAGGCTTCGGATCCTCTGGAACTGGAATTATGGATGGTTGTTAGCTGCCATGTGAGTGCTGGGAATCAAACCCTGTTCCTCTGCAAGAGCAGTCAGTGCTCTTAACCGCTGAGCCCTCTCCCCAGCCCTCATGTTAGCTATTTTTAAGTGTATAATTCAGGAACATTAAGCATATCACAATGTTGTGTGATCTTTACTGCTATTCAGTATATCTTGTAATTTTAGGAAAGTATATTATCTAATATTTTAAAAAAACATTTTAGTTGGAGAAGCATTAAATGTTAACCTGGGGTCCCCAAAGCCTTCAAATTTTGGAGTAAAAGATGCCTCCCGGAAGGGCTTTGAGAGGTTACTAAAGCATTCTGGGTAAAGCTACAGGCTCTCCTGACTTCCTGGGTCAGAGGGGCTGCAGACTTTTCTTCCCACTCAGCTGAGGGAGGCGTTTGTGATGTCAGCTTCTGCTGGTCAGTCTTCAGTGCTTGGTGGAGTCCCATCCTCCATGTTTAGAAGAACCTCAGGCTACAGGTAGGACTTGCCCAAGGCCTTCAGCAGTTAGAGATGGTCTCAAATTCCCAGAGAGCAGTCAGACAGATTTTTGAAGTTACACAGAGTGAGATTCGGGTTCTAGTCTGGTAGTTGTACAGGGCCTTGAGTGTCCGTGCTTTCACCATGATCTCCACAGGCTGGTCGAGAGGAACGGGGTGCCGGGTTTAGGGAAGCGCCGCACAGAACGGTTCCCCACACAGAACTTGTGACCTCTACCAGCCCTCTGGGAGTCCATCTCCTTTTTGTGACTGGAGAGGTGACTCAGGGTTAAGAGCATTGGATGCTCTTGCAGAGGACCTGGGATCAATTCCCAGCTCCAACATGGTAGTTAATAGCTGTCCTTAACTCCAACTCCAAAGGATCCGACGCTGTGAGCATTGCACTCACGGATGCATTTATACACAAGCAGGCAAAACATTCATACACATAAAAGTCAATAAATGATTAAATAATTTTTAAAGAATACTTTTTAAAATTTGTAAGATGAAGGGGTTGGAACTCAGTCCCTTTTGGAACAAAGGTGCTGAAGTTTGAAGGCTCTGACGTTGAATTTCCGTTGTAAAGACCAAACTCCAGCGTGTTTGGCCCCTCTGCCCCTGGTGGGGGCTGTGCTGTCTGCCTTCACCCTGCCTATTTGCTTACTTCTCTTTCTCTTCCATCTTTTATGACCCAGGTTTTCTGAGCTCTTACCATCTCATCTACCCTTGCACAGTATCTAAGCAGTTTACACACACCATCTTATTAACCCTTGAAACAGCCTTGTGATGTGAATTCTGGTTTCATTCCATCTCTCTCAGTTCACGGGGAAGTGAAGTTTTCAAGAAGGCATCATTACTCTCAGGGTACTTTCCCAACGTTGTTTCCCACCTGGCCAGATCAGATGTGGCCTGTGCCTGTGCTCAACACCCCCCCACCGCCCCACCCCCGTTTTCTCCTCTGACTCTGCCCTCCAAGCCCTGGCAGATCGCCTGGCAGCCGGGGATTGGGTGTGGGGTGGGAGAAGCCCCTCAACCGCTTCTGCTTTCTGATGGACGTACCACCTCTCTTACCCCAACCTCCCTTCTCTTTAGGTTTCCAAGAGCCAGAAGTTCCCCTAAGAGATCAACCCAAACATTTGTTCAGTCATGGAACAAACACACACAGACAGACTTCCTTCCTGCCAAGCACTGGGCCCTGGCGGTCCAGTTGTGGGTGGACAGACTTTTCCGTCTTTCCTGGGTTTACATTCTGGTGGAGGAAGTAGACAGAAAAGCTTTCAGTGCCTGTTATGGGGAGAGTGAAGGGGCGTGTAACAGCAACCGGCAGAGGGGCAGGCAGAGGCTGTGTGCTGCTGGGGGCGGAAAGAGCCAGTGCAAAGGCTGGAAAACAGCCAGCAGGTGTGAAGAGCCTGACCGAACCCAGGCTGCTAAACATGGTGAGCAAAGGGGATCTGTGTAGAGAGGACAGTCAGGGTCCAGCCCTGCGGCCTGCTCTCCAGGGTGAGGGATGTGGGCAGAGCGTACGTGTGTACGTACGGATGCGGAGCCTCTGGAGGCTCCAAAGGGAATGATGTGACCAGGCTGTCTATAAAGGATCTTTCTACCACTGTGAAGAAATCAGAAGCCAGGGGAACAGATGAGGAAGAGGGCCCAGCCGAGGGTGGACAGGGCAACGGCAGGATGGAGGTTAAGGTCATGTCAACAGGATGTCAAGATTAGACGTGAACCACAGCGTAGGGGGTGGCTCCTGGCCTTTAAACCTAGGGAGTAGGTGCTGTTACTGAAATGAAGAAGCCAAGAGAGAGCTTAGGGATGCGGCTCATGCTTGCCTAGCATGTAAGGGCCCTAGGTTTGATCTCCACCCAGCAATTGCATAAACTGGGTGTGATGGCACACTCCAGTCATCCCAGCACTCAGGAGGTATGAGATCAGGAAGGTCAAGTTCATTCTTGGCTCCATAGTAAGTGTGAGGCCAGAGTGTGTTACATGAGATCCTGTCAATAATAATGATGATGATGATGATGCCAGAGTAAGGAGGAACCAGTGAGCCAGAGTGGGAAGCAATGATTCCCTGTGGCTTTCACGGCAAGCTCACCTCCTGCCTCCCCACAGCCGTGCGCTCCTAGCATCAGAGGCCCAGAGGGCTTTCCTAAGTCCCATTCTAACCCTGTGTGCACTGATCTCCCTCTCTCCACTGTCCACTGTCCTCATTTCCCTGCCTAGAGCAGAGCCATAAGGCCTGGAAATAGGGCGGCCATCTTGTGATCGTGAGGATAAAAGTCCCATGATACGGTGGCCAGAGCAGGGGACACTTAGGTTCTTGGTGATGTCATTGAGCTGACACCTCAGCTGGAACTGCTTGTCCCCCACTAGGGTCTGTCACGTGACGCAAATTAATCCCTGTTTCCTGATTAACCTGCTGTTTTATGGCTTTGCATTGCTGTTGGGAATTCTGAGCCTAAAGAAGGGGCGGGCCCGGGGAGATGGTACAGTCCGTAAGGTGCCCACTGTGCAGGCAAGTGTGAGGACCTGGGTTTATCCCCAGCACCCACATCAAAGACACATGGCATCTCCATAACCCCAGTGCCAGGAACGGGGAGGGTGTCAGGCAGATCCTTAGAGCTCCTGGCCAACTGGTGACCCAGGCTCAGCAAGAGGAGAGCCTGCTCAGAAAAACAATGTGGAAAGTAATTGAGAAAGACACCCCGTGTCAACTCTGGCCTCCACATGTATGTATACACACACATGAACAAACACATGCCCACAGCCACATGAGCACATGTATATACCACATGCATACATGCACACATACACCAAAATGAAAAGAAAGGAAGGGGAAGAGGGAAGGAGAGAAGGAAGGAGGTAGGGTGGGAGGGAGGGAAGGAAGAACGGAGGGAGGGAGGGAGGGCAAGGGTTCCTTATATGTACCAAGCTATTCATTCATTCAAGAAATATTTTTCAGCACACCAGAGGCAGAGGCAGGCGGATCTTGTGAGTTCCAGGCTAGCCTGGTCTATGATTTTTTAGCATCTGGGGTGTGGTTCAGTGGTAGAGCATGTGCTTAGGATAAGGGCCTTGGGGTTCAGTCCCCAGCAACCAAAGAGAAAAAAAATATTTGCACCAACTCCGGTTCTGGCAAGTGCGCCCTCTGGTGGGCCCTCTGGAAGCCAGGCCTGACTGCTGTGCTGTGAATTTTCTCATAGTTCCATAGGCAGGCCAGGTTGGAAGGTCTGAACAGGTGCCAGGGTGGATTGGAGCAGGTCTGCTTTCACAGTCCCTCCGC